>JACCIE010000008.1:0-5806635 GCA_018906755.1 Sycophaga agraensis
AACGCGCAAATGGACCCAACTTTTACCAGGAGAAACATCCATTTTTCATGACCAACCCAACTAACCCAACTCGACCCAACTTTTACCTAAAGAAACAGCCATTTTTCATGACCAACCCAACTAACCCAACTCGACCCAACTTTTACCAGGAGAAACAGCCATTTTTCATGACCAACCCAACTAACCCAACTCGACCCAACTTTTACCAGGAGAAACAGCCATTTTTCATGACCAACCCAACTAACCCAACTCGACCCAACTTTTACCAGGAGAAACATCCATTTTTCATGACCAACCCAACTAACCCAACTCGACCCAAATTTTACCAGGAGAAACATCCATTTTCCATGACCAACCCAACTAACCCAACTCGACCCAACTTTTACCAGGAGAAACAGCCCCTTTTCATGGCGAACCCAACTAACCCAACTCGACCCAACTTTTACCAGGAGAAACAGCCATTTTTCATGACCAACCCAACTAACCCAACTCGACCCAACTTTTACCAGGAGAAACAGCCATTTTTCATGACCAACCCAACTAACCCAACTCGACCCAACTTTTACCAGGAGAAACAGCCATTTTTCATGACCAACCCAACTAACCCAACTCGATGCAACTTTTACCAGGAGAAACATCCATTTTCCATGACCAACCCAACTAACCCAACTCGACCCAACTTTTACCAGGAGAAACAGCCATTTTTCATGACCAACCCAACTAACCCAACTCGACCCAACTTTTACCAGGAGAAACAGCCATTTTTCATGACCAACCCAACTAACCCAACTCGACCCAACTTTTACCAGGAGAAACATCCATTTTTCATGACCAACCCAACTAACCCAACTCGACCCAACTTTTACCTAAAGAAACAGCCATTTTTCATGACCAACCCAACTAACCCAACTCGACCCAACTTTTACCAGGAGAAACAGCCATTTTTCATGACCAACCCAACTAACCCAAATGGACCCAACTTTTACCAGGAGAAACAGCCATTTTTCATGACCAACCCAACTAACCCAACTCGACCCAACTTTTACCTAAAGAAACAGCCATTTTTCATGACCAACCCAACTAACCCAACTCGACCCAACTTTTACCAGGAGAAACAGCCATTTTTCATGACCAACCCAACTAACCCAACTCGACCCAACTTTTACCAGGAGAAACAGCCATTTTTCATGACCAACCCAACTAACCCAACTCGACCCAACTTTTACCAGGAGAAACATCCATTTTTCATGACCAACCCAACTAACCCAACTCGACCCAAATTTTACCAGGAGAAACATCCATTTTCCATGACCAACCCAACTAACCCAACTCGACCCAACTTTTACCAGGAGAAACAGCCCCTTTTCATGGCGAACCCAACTAACCCAACTCGACCCAACTTTTACCAGGAGAAAAAGCCATTTTTCATGACCAACCCAACTAACCCAACTCGACCCAACTTTTACCAGGAGAAACAGCCATTTTTCATGACCAACCCAACTAACCCAACTCGACCCAACTTTTACCAGGAGAAACAGCCATTTTTCATGACCAACCCAACTAACCCAACTCGACCCAACTTTTACCAGGAGAAACAGCCATTTTTCATGACCAACCCAACTAACCCAACTCGACCCAACTTTTACCAGGAGAAACAGCCATTTTTCATGACCAACCCAACTAACCCAACTCGACCCAACTTTTACCAGGAGAAACAGCCATTTTTCATGACCAACCCAACTAACCCAACTCGACCCAACTTTTACCAGGAGAAACAGCCATTTTTCATGACCAACCCAACTAACCCAACTCGACCCAACTTTTACCAGGAGAAACAGCCATTTTTCATGACCAACCCAACTAACCCAACTCGACCCAACTTTTACCAGGAGAAACAGCCATTTTTCATGACCAACCCAACTAACCCAACTCGACCCAACTTTTACCAGGAGAAACAGCCATTTTTCATGACCAACCCAACTAACCCAACTCGACCCAACTTTTACCAGGAGAAACAGCCATTTTTCATGACCAACCCAACTAACCCAACTCGACCCAACTTTTACCAGGAGAAACAGCCATTTTTCATGACCAACCCAACTAACCCAACTCGACCCAACTTTTACCAGGAGAAACAGCCATTTTTCATGACCAACCCAACTAACCCAACTCGACCCAACTTTTACCAGGAGAAACAGCCATTTTTCATGACCAACCCAACTAACCCAACTCGACCCAACTTTTACCAGGAGAAACATCCATTTTTCATGACCAACCCAACTAACCCAACTCGACCCAACTTTTACCAGGAGAAACATCCATTTTTCATGACCAACCCAACTAACCCAACTCGACCCAACTTTTACCAGGAGAAACAGCCATTTTTCATGACCAACCCAACTAACCCAACTCGACCCAACTTTTACCAGGAGAAACATCCATTTTTCATGACCAACCCAACTAACCCAACTCGACCCAACTTTTACCAGGAGAAACAGCCATTTTTCATGACCAACCCAACTAACCCAACTCGACCCAACTTTTACCAGGAGAAACAGCCATTTTTCATGACCAACCCAACTAACCCAACTCGACCAACCCAACTAACCCAACTTTTACCAGGAGAAACAGCCATTTTTCATGACCAACCCAACTAACCCAACTCGACCCAACTTTCACCAGGAGAAACAGTCCATTTTTCATGACCAACCCAACTAACCCAACTCGACCCAACTTTACCAGGAGAAACAGCCATTTTACATGACCAACCCAACTAACGCAACTAAATCAGACCAATACCATCAGAAACGGCATTTTTTTCATGACCAACCCAAGTAACCCAACTGGACCCAACTTTCACCAGGAGAAGCAGTCATTTTTCATGACCAACCCAACTGACCCAACTCGACCCAACTTTACCAGGAGAAACAGCCATTTTACATGACCAACCCAACTAACCCAACTCGATGCAACTTTTACCAAGAGAAACAGCCCTTTTTCATGACCAACCCAACTAACCCAACTCGACCCAACTTTTACGAGGAGAAACAGCCATTTGTCATGACCAACCCAACTAACCGCACTCGACCCAACTTTTACGAAGAGAAATAGCCATTTTCAATGACTAACCCAACTAACCGAATAGACCCAAATTTTACAAGGAGAAATTACCAGTTTTAATGACTAACCTAACTAATCCAAGTAGAGTCAACGTTTACCAGTAAAGAAAAGTAAGTTTTATTCAGCCTGCTTTAGGGGAATATGTTAAGACCATTTAAAATGATTTCTAATGTTTTAACTGCGGTAATACTAAACTTGCCTAAAATTTAGGCTGTAATTTTTATCTACATAGTTTTATTTTTTTTTGTGTAATTCGTACGTACCGCATGTAAATAACTAATAAATTATGGTTGCAGATTAAACTTTTATGGATAACTGAAAAAAATATTACATTTAATTCTAGCGGAGAGTCTGCACTTATATCGTAGAAATTGCAGCGTAAGCATGTTTATAATGTGTTTTTTATTAATGACCTAATTTTTTTATGTATAGTTTCGTATTATTGAACATTATTTTTACGTAGATCGTTAATTTTTTAATTAGGTCGATGTTTTCACTATGAAATATATTGATATACTATATAATAATAAAATTTATATATAATTATTGTTTACGACGATACTAAAACTTGTATAAATAACTAATTCAGATGTTTTACACGGTGTCGGGTAATATACCATACTCTCCCGAGTGGAAAGCATACATAGCTACATGTTACAAAGATGCCAAGAGTAATCAATAGATCGGTACGAAAATCGGTTATATGAAAACTTTTCTCAAGGAGCTATTAACTTAATTCGATTAATATGTAATTCGTAACCCCAATTTCTTAATAAGCTTTAAATAAATGAAAAAAATTATTTGTTTATTTATAATATCTGATTTACAGTTTTTATATTATAAAAGTACTTTTAAAAGCTCTTTTTTAATTATTTAGCTACTTATTTCACTTTCTTAAATAGCGAATATATTAATTCTTTTGAAAAAAGTGGTAAAAAATGACGTTACATGTAACTCGTACGCAAATCGAACGTTGTAAAGTGCAAATCATCCTTGCCAAATTCGATTCATGTGTAACCGATATCATAGAAAAGCGATGAAAAGCTTTGCTCTAGTTAGGCCCGGGTAACATTTCGTCAGAATCATAGATGTTCGTCAAAAGCAAGAAAATGCAGAGCGAGCCATCGGCGCGCAAACAGTTGGGCCGTAATTACGCGTCTCCGTGCGGGCGTGGCTAACGAGCGTCGCGCACAAACCGAATGTTGGGCGCCGGGCTACTCGCGGTCGCCGTCAAACACGCCTGCGGGGCCCGTGCGCGGCAGATCGAATTATGCGCGGGCTTTATCGTGGTTCCACGCCCTCTTCAACTTCGCTCGCGGCTGATTACGGGCCGCGAACGTTGGTCGGTGTCCCACACCCCCGGGCCTCCCGGAAACTCCTTCCCGGGCTCGGACGTCCGTCAAAGTTCACTTTATCGAGCGAGCCATCGAACCCCGTCGCCAGTGCGATGACAGGTGAGCGCGGCTCCTTCTTTCTTATTAGGCCGATCGGATTCCTCGAAGAAGAGCAAATTGATTTCGGAGTTTTCCCGGGATAAGCTCGGCTCTGTCGCCGCTTGAGTGGGAGACTCCTCGCAGCTTCCTTCATCTAATTATCCAGCTCGGTGGTCCGGCAGAATTAACGCCAAAGAATTGTGCTGTTACGTGGGCGCGAATTCATCAGCGAATTACGACATGTTCAGCATTTCATACTGTTATATATCTTTGTTTAGCTGCGGCTTAATACTTAATCGACTATTACACTGCGCATAAAAGTTTTAAATAATCACAATAGAGCTGATTCATACTTTCAGAAGTAAAATGTTTAAATTGCTTATCAATAGATAAATGTACCGAAGTGTACTGAATACGCTATGAGTGAAAAATGTTGGCAGTATCAATTTTACAAAGCATTCGTTCGATACCCATGATTATCGAATAGATGGGTTTTTGAAGAAGTTTTCTAATGGCCAAAGCGCACGGAATTAGTTTACATGGTGCATCTGCATAGAGACATGCATATATGCAGCAGAGTGCATGTTTTTAATGCACACTTTGTCGCGGACAAAGTCAATTAATTATCGGATTTTGTTTAATGGAGTCAATGCTCAAAGGCGCTTCGACGCATTTTTTCCTTCGATCTCGATCCCCCTCTATTTTCCGTGTACATTATAAATTATCGTGTTTAATAACGATCACATTTCAAGCTCAAAAATTTTGAAAATTTATTTATGTGAATTCAATTAAAAATTAATTCTAAGATTAATAATAAAATTTGTTTTGTATTCTTTGTTGTTTAAAAAATAATAATTATTAAGGTAGAAATAAAATGTTGGCTATTGAACTGAAAAAACGCACATGAAAAAATATAAGTCAATTCGTTTGTTGCCTTGATTTCTTTGGGTTGACATGTATTCAAACGAAAAAAGAGGAGAGCTATTGTGTGTAATCATCGTGGAATTAGAACCTTAAGCTAGCTACAATTCAACAAGTGAAAAAGTGTGAAGTTCACCTGACACTACTTCACGCATCACACGTAAGCTTAAAATTAAGTTGTTAATTCTAAACAACTATGCAGCATTATTAGAAACGTAGAGATAGCTTTTGAATTAATAATAATCCTTTTCATTTATCTAGCAATATGTGCTCCGGTTAATATAATCAGTGTATATTTTCATTTATCGGTAAAATTGTAGCACAAAAGGTATTCGACAGAGTTCGTGTCAATCAAAATGCGGTCGACTGTTTCTACGTTATAGCATATCATTTAGTGAAGTATCGGACGTATTCAATACCATCAACTTATTATATTATTAATAAAGCTCAATTCATAATTAATGTTTTATAACTAAAAATATATCAGTTAATTAAATTTAATTATTTACGGCCGGGTTCTTTTGTATAATATCTATAAAGTATGAAGTTTTGTTTTTAAATGTATTAGCGGTATCAATTTAAATTGTTTATAGCATTAATCAATTAAAGTTTTTTTATAGATTAGTAATTAAACAAAAATATAGGCTTGAAGTTGTTTTATATTTCCATGATTACTGATGCATTTTAAACTCTGTTGAAAGTCCAACAATTTTCAGATATATGTTTATACGTATGTATAATAGATAACTAATTCGTCCGTCTAAATGACGTATCCAATTATTGGTAACATTACATATAAATACTCAGAATAGAACTACACAACTGAAATAGCTAACAATATTAGTAGTACTATTCAGACATGAGAGAATAGTCAATGAATCACTCGCCTACATTTTGAATTCAAGTCATTATTGTAGTAATTTAAAAGAGTTAAGTTCTCTATACATATAATTGAGTAATATAGCAATAATAGCTTAAATTTAATAGAGACTGCGATATTATATGAGAATATTTAGATTCTAAAAATATTCCCATTTGACAAGAATAAGCAGGGAGGAATTGGATGAATTTGTTTGACACCCATTATACACTACGGAAAAATTTAATGGTCATTTGTACTGTAATGTGTAGTAAATAAGAGATACATTGTTGCGCATGTACATAAAAATTACTGTAGGTTATTTTTAAAGCTGCTATATTATGTTTAGTCATTGCAATAATTTTACTAAAGAGATATAAACAGCAATCTAACTTGTCACTCCTTTTTACTATTCCCAGTGCATTATCCTATACATACAAAAAGTTCCTATAAATAAATTTGCCACCTATCCATACGAATCCCGTACAGTACAATGTAAAGCAGTCGAGGGCAGAATAGGTAGAAAACTAACTGGATTAATCGTATCAGGTATGTTTCCCTCGGCACGAGACGTAACAGGCGTGGGGGTGTCCAACGAACCGTGGCCCAGTGTTATCTTAGGCTCGAGGGCCTCGAGGTTCTTGGCGGGGGTATGGGTGTCCGCGGTCTCCGGGGCTCGCTTGCATCCCGGCGTCCCTCGGCACCTACCTGGGGCTCCTGCTCGGCAGACTCGGCCTCCCGGGGCGGTCAGCGGCCCTCGGCGCCTGGACTTGTTGATCCGCGGCTCGGGCGGCGGCGTCCCTCTCGGCGGGGGCGGGCCGGGGGCTCGGCTTCGCGGCGCGGCGGCGGCGGCTGCATGCCGGCGGGGGCTGGCGTCGGGGCGGCGCGCGAGCCCCAAATGGCCCGGGCGTCGCGCCACCGGGACGGCGCAGCCCCCGCCGCCCCCACTACACCCTCCGGCACGCGGGTGCGTGCGCGCCGCCAGGGACGGATGCTGCGCCGGGGAAGCCGAGCCCGCCGCCGGGCTGGACCGGTGCACTGGCCCAACCAGCCCGTTCTCTGTTGCTCCTCCGTCACGTTTTTTTCCGTCTTCTCCGCGCTCTGGGCTTTGATGTCCGGTCGGCTATGGCTTATTCGCCAGCCCTTGGAGGCTGTGCACTATATTGACCGCGGTTAATTTCTTGGGCAAATAGCCAGGCTTTCGGTCAGTCTCGACCGAGTCCGCCTGCAGTCCCTTTCAAGCCGGAAGACCGACCGATTAAGTCAACACGAACGCGCATCCCGCTGTCGACTCCACTGCAAAATGTTCGTTTGCAGGTTCGCGACATATTGTACCCACTTGAGCTGCTATTAAAGTTCAAATGAATACAAGGTGTACCTTTTTCAAATTATGTATGCAGATGAGTAATTTGAGTAACGATTCATAAAACACGAATTGTCAACCATTTCAATTTAACACTGTAATAAAAAAAAAGCCAGGGCGAAGTGCTGTCACTTAAAAGGTCAAGCCGAGGTATTTAGGGTAGCAGTTACGCGATAAACGGTAATTTCGAAGCTCGTAAAGTACACGCGCTACGCAGGTAACGCAGCTGTTCACTCGTTTTCTTCCCCGGTCATAACAATTAACATTTGTTGTCATCGTAAGGATTTTTAATCTGTAATGTCTTCGATAAATGTGACAGCTACAATCAATTCATAACGGATGTCAAAAATCATTTCAATATTTACCTGTCAATCAATGATCAATATCGCCGCAATCCGTTATTAAATAACTTTCCATGCATCTTTTCAACATTGAAATAATAATCGACCTTTTTTCTCCATCTAGAGAAGATGGTGAATCAGATCAGAAATTGATTAAGCGAAGCCGCGGCTAAACTCGTCTACCTGTGCACTAAACAGCCTGTTGTGAAGGAATTAATAACACCCCGAGCGGTGTTCCCCCCAGTCGACTAGAACCCTAGCAAAACTAAGACAAAGCCCGCAAAAAGAAAAGCGAGTCACGGGGAAAAATAACGGCGCGCGCGCTTAATATACCCCGGCTAAACATCCGCTATTCCCGTCCGCGGCTCTCTAATCTCGCGGGTGGAAAAAGCTGGGGAAGGGTTGTCGAGGCCCTATAGGCCGGGGCGGGATTTGCAATTCAAGCCCGCGCGCGAGCTTCGCATAAATAACGAGTCGCTCTCGCTCTCTCTCGGGCGTCGGCGCTGCTCGCTTTTTTTTTTTATTTTTCACCCCTTTGCTCTGCTGCGGCAGCGGCGGCTCCTTCCTCATCGCGGGAATCGTGACCAACTAGAGGCGCGCAAGGCGCCCGCCCAATCGACCTCGCGAGAGAACGAGGGAATCGAGTTATTGATTCGGGATAAGGGGAGCATTTTACCGACGCCTGCAGTTTGCCTGCGTTTTTCCTTTTAATGATCCGCGGTTCGAATGCACCAGCACAATGACAAAGAGGCACGATCCAGCTGGGCGATTGGCTGATGGATTACGTTTTCCTTTTTCCGGGTTACATGGCGCTTAGTTACCGAGTATGGGTACTTGGCGTGCTCCTGCGTCTGACTGGACCAGGTACCCTTTCTACTTGTTGATTATCTCAAGTGCATCGCTTCAAGTGTATCTAAAATACTTTTTCATTGCTCAGTATTGCAATGTTGATTAAATTGCTTTTATATTTTTGAATTTTATTTACTTTTAAACTTATAATTTTCTAAGTAGTTAATGATAAATATTGTTATAATACTCAATTTTTTATGAACATTAAAAAAAAATTAAATATTTAGATCATTAAACAGATAGGTTTAGAGTAAAAATCACAATTTAAAGTTTAACAATTCTACAGTGATCCTTTTATCCTAATAATGGAAAAACTGGAATAATGCACAAGGGGAAATATTTGGCGTACACGGCCCTGAGGCAATGCCTCAGCAGTAGAGAATAAGGGCTGCATCGGGGCATGCGCTACCCTTCGTAAGTGAAAGCCTCTCCGCATTCGGCCTTTTCCAGCGCTGCTCTCGACCCCAGAGATGGAGTCTATGTCGTTGCTGCTCTACTCAGTGTAATGGCACGGAAAAGCGGCACGCGCATCTTGCCGATAAACGGCCGCCGAACTCTTCGATCGCCTTTGCCTTTTTTCTTTCTTTTCCACTAGCTTTTTCTTTTTTTTGCGAAGGAATCTCTATATATCTTCTTTACAAATTAATTAAAAGTAAATAGTTTTATAATAAACAAAAGCTTGTAAAATTGGATTTATTTATTACTAAAACCATTACTGTTTCAATAAAATAACTGGTCTCAATCTAAATAAAACCAAATATATACCAAATAGATTATCATTTTTAATAATTTCAAAACTAAATATTACTTTTATATAGCTTCTTTATTGAAAATAAGATCTAAGAATACTTAATAAAGAGAATAATTTACAAAAAATGTTGAATGCATAGTTTGCATTATTTTGATAAAGCTTTTATGAACAATTCTTCTAAATAATTTTTACAGGTATATCATAGTAAAAATTGTAATAAAAATAAATCTTGAATAACACAACTTCATTTCATTGCTATAATAATTAGAATAAGATATCAAATAGTGTTTACAAAGAAATTTAATTGAAATAACAAAATATATTTAAATAATGAAAATTAATTAACTTTTTTAACGTATCAATATTTATATAAATTAAGTTATTTTAGATATTAAATTATTTATTATATAGATATCTTTTTAATGTAACTCATCAAGGTTTGGAAATTTGCCATTATTTTTCCTTTCTTTCATATATCAGCATCCTCCTTTCATTTTAACTTATAAACATTCCATCCATAACAATTTCTTTACGACTATTCATAAAATAATATATTTACAACTCTCGTTTTATCCAAATTAGTATTACTACAATTTTTTCCATTTCGTTATAAATTAATGCGTTTAATAACTTTTCAATGATTTTTTTAACAATCAAAATAATGATCGTATTAGTATAAAAATTACGTCTGAGATACAATAGTGGTGGCTTTAAAAACGTAACAATACTTTGTTACTTAACAGGTATTCAATTACTAGCCACACACTTTGGTAATCCGAGTCCGCCGCAAGATATTGCTAGGATTACGTAGATTATGACCTGAAAGAAAATTATTAATTACGTAATTATTTATTTAAATCTATTAGTGCTACAAACGATTCATGAGTTACGATATTTAACGAACATAAACTACTTACTATTCCAATAACTCCAAGAATAACATACATTTTTACATTTTTCCAAAATAAGGACCTTGCCAAATTTCGACTAGTTGTTCTGAAGGTTACAGACTGGAAATTATATTATAAATAATTAATAGTTTTTAATGTATCTATTATTATAAAGATAATTAGACAAGGTCTTACATTGTTTGAAAGGTTTTCTGTTTTATGTACAAGTAATTCTAAACGCTGCTCTCTTTGTGTTAAATTATTAAGATTTTTCACCATAATATCTTTAAGTTCATCCAACTCTCCATGCACTTTTGATATAGTATCTAAGTCTTTTGACTCACTGTAATGCTTCTGTTAGTTCAACATAAAAATTTTTAATTAAAATAACTTTTAACAATAATGAAAATGATAAAATGATTTTATCATACACACCATTTCATTCGATAAAACTGTACCAAATTCTGTATTCATGGCATATGGTAATGCTGTTAGTGCTCCATCACCATACATAGATACAAATCTTCGTTTAACTTCATTCAGGAAAAGGAATGCTCTCGATCTTTGAAAAAGCTATAAAATTCAAATTAAAAACAATAAATGATTTTAAAATTTGAAATAACAATTTTTATCTGCAAGATTACTAAAGAATATAAATCTAGATTTTTTCTATATTATAGAGAATATGCCTTTTCTTATACATTTTAGTTTATTTAGTATATACTGCATAAATCAATATTAAAAAAATTATTTTTAAAGTAATAAAAATATTTTCACTGTAGTTTTAAATTATTTTTTATGTCTATTTTTTAGAAATTATCCTTAATTATTAGTGACGCTAAATATAAAGTTTAAAGAGTACTTAATCTTTTTAAGGAAATGATTAGTTTTAGAAGAACATAATCAATAAAAACTGTATTGAATTATAAAAAACTTAAACAAAACTACATCATAAAGCATTATTTTAAATTTAAAAGCCTGCATTCTTTCTTACATTATCTGTAATACACATATAAACTATTTGATTATCTGAAACATAATGAAACAGATAAGGTCCTTGAGAATATGTCATTTTTTCATTGTGCAGTGGTATTTTTATAAGAATTTGCTCTGTAACTTCATCAAAATTTCCAGCACATGCAGCATGTTTTGCAAGTATTGATACACCCCTGGCCACAACACTGTATATTAGTGGCATATTTAGTTCTGAAATTAAATATTTAATTAAAACTAACTGAAAATAATACAGATTCTATTTATTAATTATTAAGACACTAAATATTAGATTAAAATTATTTAAAGGTATGGATTTTAGTTTTTTCATATAGTATCTAAGGACATTGTGTTTTTCAAATAAAGTACACTTTATCATACTATACTGTTGTAATCGCTTTCATATAAAAGCATATTAAAAATACCATTTGCAAGAAGTTTTAATGAGTGTAAATATAAGAATTTGAAAATTAGACAACAAAAAGAAAATTGATAATGTTTTATTGTCTTCAAACAAAAGAAGAATGGAGCATATACATTTGTTAGTTCAAATAATTAATCTAATTCCTATTTATATATTTACATATGTCTAAATTTGATCTGAATTATAACCAAAAATAGTTTGAACTAATAGAGTTTTTACAGAGAAACTTCAATAATAAAAGAGAGTCAATTTTCTCCAACGATGTCAATGTATTAAATAGTTCTGCGTAATAATATATGAGAGGTTACGAATTTCTCGACTTTGTGATATTGAGTTGTAGCATTTGCATTGTGTTGTATTGTAATTTTGTACATTTGAAACATGGTGGTTGATCTCTCAAAAGTGAATAATGGCACAAATAAGAATTTATATAAATCGAGTGACTCACCTGACTGCAACTACAAGTGAAACCATACACTGAAACAACAGTGGAAACTAGGGAGTCCAGAGTGCTAATTAAGTTTCAAGAGTAATGAAGACGCGTTAATTGATTTTGTACATTTACATTAAAACAAGACTTTTTCGAGAATATAATAACTTAAACCTTTTTATCAGCTGCTCCAAATGTACAGTTTATACTGCTTTATCCATCTGACTATACTTTCAAAACAATCTAATAATGTGAACTCTATAGTGCTCTATAGCTCCACGAAGGCACGGATGACTGATCGACACAACATCACAGAGCCACAGAGCTTCACAGAGCTACATATAATACTGTATAGTTTAGTCTTATGCATAGTTCAAGGCAACCTGGCACGGGAGCAGCACGGAGTGAGGGAATAAGAATCGATCGCAGCGCCACCAATTCCAAATATATAAGCATGCAGAGCATTGAGCAGACGTTAGCAGTACTACAAATTATCACTGTTTTATCGACGAAATGAGAATATTATATAGATACAGATTTGGATTAGAAGATCCTTTGCAAAAAAATTATTTTAATATTGAAATTTTATTACAAGTCTAATAATACTATTATTAACATGACAAAAATGAGATCAACATATATCAGATTATATTATTATTAATTTATTATCCATTACAGGTAACTTTGTAGAACACAATAGATCCATAGTCTGGTTTGATATAGCTGTCTACCTTCTTCTACACACTACTTTTTTTTCCTTTTTAAATTTACAATTTCTATCTGTTTAGAATTGAAAAGATTTTTTTGGACCCTCTAATTACCAAAACCTAGAAATCGGTAAAGACTCTCATAAAACCACAAATTACAAATTACAAAATAAAGTGTAATTATTAAAAATCCATTAAGTATGTGCGAACTTTATATTTTTGAATAATGCACTAGCAATGGGTTAAACGCATTCAACATCTGTTTAAGATAAACTTTTATGATATAATATATAAATAAAAATTAATAAATTGTTTGAACAATATTAGCAGATTTTGCAAATAGGCATATGCTATAGATGTTCAAATTTAATCAATAACATTAACAAATGAAGTCATTTATATTAAAGTCAACAAAAAATTGATAGCAAGAAAGTATTTTATTCATTAATGTATATGAATAAGAGACATGGGAATATAACATTATTTTAAGTTGATTTATTGAAATAAATTTAAAATTATTTTACAGCATTAACAAATTCTTTTCGAAATAGCTTATGGATTGGTCGATATTATAGCAAAGTGCGGCAAACTCATATCTCGGCTCATATAAATTGAACGTCTACTACAGGATGCATTAGGCTATAATACCTTCTGAGACATGTTCGTTAGTGTATAAGTTACCGCAATTTGGCAAAGGTAACAGCTAATACTTGCTTTATATATATGGTTCATTTACTTTTTACCAGGGAAATAAGTTCAAAATAAAAACATTATATAATTATGTAAAAGTTATTAAGTTTTAAAGAATACAATTATTCATTTTAGTTAAATCAAATTGATTTGTGACATCGTTTGGGAAGAATTAACAGTTGATTCTGCATTACTACTACTATTTAAAATATTAGAAACTGTTCACATAAAAATACATTAGCTTATATATCGAACAGATACTAGGACACTTGAGTTCTCATAAACCCGAAAGCTAAACCGAAGCCGGGTTATCTACCATTTACGAACCTTATGTGATTTACAACATAATGAGCAAGAATAAATAATCATTTCTAGCGCGTCCGTAAAATCAATCATAAATCAACAACGAGCACCGTTAGGTCAAATAGAAAATGTAGTGCAGCATCCAAAATGAAAAATACTAAGTCGACGATTGTACTAGTCTACGCGCACCAAGTTGATCTTGCAAACCTATACTGCAGGCTGTGCGTGCGCGAAAGTACATGCAAGCCCTTACAAACGCGCGCTTCGCGCACGCCCAGAACTTACGCAGCAGACTATGTAGTGTACAAGTGCGTGTGTAATCGAAACCCAGGCAGCTCCCAAGTTCCCCTGCACACCGAAGAAGCTGCTCACAGTCTTCGTGATGGGCGCGTAACGGTGCCTCTTCTTTTTACCGTCGGAAAAAAGTGCATGCGTAAGGAGGCAGCGGAGGAAGGAAGGAAAGAAAGGTCGGAGATAAAAATGAGTTTGTAAGCGTGCCGCCGTGGTATTGCCGCGTATATACTTGCTGCACAGAGCAGAGCAGACCAGGAGAGAGAGAAGGGGCAAAAGCCGCGGCGTCCTCGTGCTCGCGGCGCCTCTTCTCCAGTTCTTCGGCGGCCGGCTCCGGATTCACTGGGAATAATCGAAGCTGTATACTCGCGTATTTGCCGGCTGGTTATGCGATTGGTCTAACTCCTTCGTAAGCTTCTGCTTGCGAATCGTCCGATCACCCTTTGAGCCCTGCGAAGCTTTTCATGCTTTTAATTGGCAACTCATCCTATAATTAAGAAAATCTTGAAATGGGTGAGCAATAAAATTACATTCAATAAACAAAACTACCGGTGTAGCATTCCTAATTAGAGATTTTATTATATTACTTTCTTTTTTTCTTTTTTCTTATATTTCTCTTTTTGCATTTTTAATAATAAAAATTTAAAAAATATTCATAAGAATTTTTAAATTTTTAAATTTTTGTTCTTTAACTCACCAAATTCTAATGAATGTACTATTTCCTTAACTACTTTATTTTTAAAGGCTTCGTAATGTAATTATAATTTAAATGGAAAGTTTATGTTAAATCCCTCAATTAATAAAAAAAAATTATATTTGAACCATCTTCTAAATTGCTTACGTATGATTCTTGATTGGCATTAATATGAATTTTAAGCAAATAATTTTCGTAATTGTAATTTAATTGATTTTATTTTTTTGTATTATGATCTTATTATATATATAAACATGTCACTTATTAATTCTTATATACAGGATCATATATAAAATTCATCTAAAGATGTAGAAATAGGTAAAAGTAGGTATATAATTTGTAAACAATGATAAAACTTATTATATAATCACTAATAACATAAGGATATAAATAAGCATGTGTAAGATGCATATTTTTTATTGTCAAACAAATTAATAATTAGAGTATTAATTACATTTATTTGATTAACACTGGGACTATTAATAGCTATTAATATTTGTACTTCAAGTATTATGTTTATTAACTTATTTATCGCAACATAATCTATTAAATAATTATAAGGTGCTATGCCTTTCTCATTTAAAGACATTTATGTGCGTATTCCTTGAGAAAGAAACAGAACATTTCTTCGGCATTCTTATTCGCTCCATAAACCATGAAAAGCGGCTAGCTATTATTCATGCGTATGCCAATGGGTCGATTTCACCCACATTGGTACATGTAGTATTATGGTGTCTATCGCAAGACTAGTACTTCATTTGAATCATCATATAATCATAATCTTTATAAAATTTTTTCATAATTCGTAGTTAACGTTTTTAAAGAAATAAAAATATTTTTTACTCGTACATATATGACAGGCAAATTACTAGTTTTTAAGCTTACATGTAAATTCAATTGAGTCATAAACCAATAAAATTAATCTGTATATACTATAAAAATTATGAAAATTACTTTACCTTAGTATACGTTACTGTATGTAGACTGAAATAACAAATCCGTGTATGCCTAAAAAAAATTTATCTAAATTAATTTTGTTTTAAAGACATTATTTTTAGAAACTATAAATTTAATACAAAAATTTATATTCAAAGAGTTGAATTTTAAGGCAAAAGTTTGCAATTGAGTTGTAATTCATTATTGATTTATATTATTTTAAAACAGTTAAGAGTTCATAGTTTATTGATTTCTTTTAATTCCTGACAGTTATTTATTAAATCTATAATTAAGTTTGTGTAAGTAATAATTCAGTATCAACAAAACAATGTTTATGATCGTACCCATTATTACCGTAGCCATTATTAATGTGGCATAAAGTGTTAAATTAAAAAATAAGGTAAAAAGTTGTAGCCTAGAGATTTTTGTTTACTAAAACTAATTGAAGCAATTAGTCTGATTGTTATTTTGAACAACTTATTATTAATTATATTTCGAAAATATTGATTTAACAATGAATTTTAAACGAATGAAAATATTTACTCATATATGTATCTGATGCATTGAATGACGTATGCACGCAATAATAATTAAAAGTATGAAATTAGTTAGCATGTTTTTATGTGTTTTCTATATTCTGTTTATATAATTAACACATGGTTGAGTAGGTTTATTAGCTCTCTAAGTTGTTTTAAGAGAAAACACTCAACTATTTCCAACGTAATTTTCACTTCACTGTTCAGAAAAATGTATCAGAATTTCGTGTATAGAGAAATAGTTTGTATTTTAACGTAATTAAATGTAAGATTTTATGCAGTGATTCTACATGATTTCACTTTTTAATGTTTGTTTTCAATGAATGTGCAATATGTTATTGTTATCAATCTTCCAACTAATGTACTTATTCTAAATGAGGATTTTGGTATCTATGCAGATATCATCAACGTTATGCACTGTATTTTATGAAAAATCGTATGCAATTTTTTATTGTTGGTTTTTCTTATACTAGTGCTTGTCACCGTCACATTGTCGAGATAGTAAATTGTACTTTTGATGATAAATACTTTCTTGTGCAATTATTACATAATATGAAATGATATATTGCCTGGTATAATTTATATAATTTTTCCTTTAAACTCGAAGCTTATTTTTTTTAATTTTTTATATGAGGATCCTATGATTTAAGATTTTAATTAATCATATTAAAACAGCATAAGTGAACTAATATAAATATATGATATATTTAAAAAATTGTGATCTATACATAATATTTGTTTTACACACATTAGATTATCTTTATAATAAGGCTATCTGTCAAGTATCGTTTTAACAAGAACAGTGGAGCAAGGCTGGCTCAAATATTTGCTGACGTAACAATCGGAAGGGCAATTTTATTAACTTCAATTATTTTGTTTATACGCATTCAGAATACCTAAAATATATGAATGCAATGTCCTGAATATATTATTTTATGCAATTTTATCAAGTTTAAATAAAATAACATTTGTTTTTATTACCGTCGTTCGGCGGTGAAACAGTATTTCAGTGTTATATTAAATTTGATCGTGTACCATAGATCGAGCGCGACTAGCATACGTGAGTGCAGCGATGGTCGGCGCAGGTACAGCGGTCATCTTCGTTTGGTGGTTGTGGACTAGGCGACAGCGACATCGGCCGCCCACCAAGTGGCGCAAGGTCGGCGAGCTCAGCGACCTCATCTGCTTCCCGGTCAAGTCCCTCGGACCCATCAGACTTAATTCGATGGAGTGCACGGTCCTCGGCCTGAAAAGCGGTTGGCTTCGCGACCGCACCCTCATGGTCATCGACCTCGACGGGCAGTTTGTCACCGGCCGTCAGATGCCCCGAATGGTCCAGGTGAGAATGGTCTTCTTAATAAATTGCGCGTAGGACGTACAACAATGCTGTTGATTTCTCCAAAATGTCTGAGAGTAGCTTCGAGAACTAGTGACCAGGCAGATTGTCTTTATTCATTTGGAGATTATAGTTTGTATAATATATGTCAAACATCGTGATAATCCAGGCTTACAAAAAAGTAAGTGGTTCAGTTTCAAGACAAGTTCTATTTCTATTCATGACTCACAATTTTTACGAGATTCGTAAATATATTTCTTATTAAAATTCATGATCTTATTTAATTAACGGAGTTTAGAAGGAAATTCAGAAAAATACGAAAAATATTTACTATATAATAGTTTAATGCTGTGCGTATATTTTCTACTGGAAAATGCGGCTACAGTTCCTCTCGTAAAACGGTGTTCTACTTTGATTCGACTCAAACGTGAAATTACGATAGTTGGCTCACTAAGTAGTGTAAAATGTGCATTTAACTAGAGTTAACATCCGTAAAATGCGAGTAGCGCACAATTTATAAAAAGACATGATGATCTTCCGATCTAGAAAACATAGGTGATTTATGTTTGGCTATGTCACGTGTATGAAAAAAAGCAATGATTACAGGTTGATAAGTTTAAAGTAGCAGTGATTAGAATATTAAATCATTCCAAAACGTTTAATCGTTTACGTGTAAAATTAAAATTAAATGCCGAGACCCTGAGAAATTGAATAGTAGCGAAGGCTTTCAAAAGAATCGAAAGATTATGTCGCAAAGTAAATTGCTGTTGTTGATTCTGCAATTAAACATATTTTTATAACAATTGTGCAACTGAAATTGTCAATAAGATGACTAACCACAAAAGCGCTGCAACTTCCAGGCAATAATCGCTCAAGACCTACGTGATAAATCCACCACTGGATTCATACCTCGAAAACAATGACCGCCCACGTTTTTTAGCCTGTAATAAGCAAACATTGAAACAGTCCGCGTGGGCGTCCGCTGTTTTGTAACGCCTCACAGTCGCCTACTTCCCTTCGAGTTCCCCGGCCAGCCCACAAGCGCGCGTTGCGTGCACCCGGTCGACCCGTTAACCCGTCCAAAGATCGCTCGGAAGGCTTCCGGAAAGGGTCGATTTCAGTGGGCCGCGCAATTAGAATAACAAACGCGGAGTATCTGACCGGGGATCGATGCGCATCGCTCTCCCCGCAGCCGTCCGGCCATTCTTTTCCTCGGACGGGGCGATGGACGCGCCGGTCCTGGCCACCGGGACCCAAGGGGGTACATTAGCGGTACACGTGCTTCGCGGCGCCTCCGGAGCCCAGGTGGCCGAGGAATGCCGCTGCCGGGGGGAGGGGGGGGGGGAGAATCGCGGACGATGGAGCCAGCAGTTTATCTTTCCCATCCGTCGGCCGATTAAGCCACCGCGGTGGCATGCTTTATCATCGCTGGCCCGTAATCGGGCGAGTAGCACGCGCTCTAAATCCACGATGGCTATAGTTAACCGGATGATGCTCAATGCAACGCGCGTTAATGCTGAAAAGAACGGTTTAGAGTACGCCGGGCAAGAAGTGTCCAATGTATCCTTCGAGAGTCTACGTGGACGCTGCTGCTGCTGACAAAAAAAAGGGAATAATTTACCGAGAAAATTCATGCGTTACGCGCGAATGAGTCGCGTTTATTATGATCAGCGCGTACCTTTTTAAAGTGGTATTAAAAAAAAATTGATCATTACAAATAATGTAATTAACTTATTTATTAGGCTACTAGTAAGCAAAAGACCTATTGAATTTATAAAAAAAAGATCTTTCCTCTAAATTTTGAAATAAAAAAACCTGCTTATGTGCTCAAGCCGGCTGGTCGGCGTTCTTTGAAAATTACGAGTTGAATCGTACCAAAAAAAGCCCTAATGATTCTAGAATGGTTCAAATATCGCAGCCTAGTTCTTCTAAAAACCTATTTGTCTCTGTTGCAGCGAGTGCAAAAAAGTGTTATTCAACCGTAGCTTTAATTTGCCTTCTAAATTCCATTCGACTTATTTATTCTAAAGCATTCAAGGTTCGCAGCGATAAGGAAACTAATTGAAAGTGCTAGCAAAAGAAAGGTTGTTCTTCGTGCCGCCCGCGTGCACAGCGAGCAAAACGAGAACCAACTAAAAAAGAAATAACGTTGCCCCAGGTGTCTCCGAGCTTCGCCGGCTCGGTGCTGACCTTTAAGGCGCCGGGGATGATGTCGGTGTCGGTGGACCTCTCGAGGCTGAGCGGCCGGTTCAGGGCGGCCGTATGGGGCCAGGCGGTCCCTGCCTGCGACTGCGGCGAGGAGGTCGCTCGCTGGCTCTCGCGCTTCCTCCTCCAGGAGGACACGGGACTGCGCCTGGTCTACTACCCTCTGGACACGCCCTCGCGCGACGTCCGCGGGAAGAACAAGCCTTTCCCCCTCACCGAGAGCTCCGACACGGTGAGTAAATTGCAATCGTGAAAGTGGAAACTTATTAGCAGCTTCGCCAGGCGTTGGCACAAGCATTGTCATGCAGTTGGGTGAATATAGCATGCAGCCACGCCTGATATGCACGTACAAAAGTTGCATTTCAATTTTTCTCATAGCACCTCGCTGATTGTCCGATATCGTGCGCAGAAACAGTACGTCGGTTCGCTGCCGCGCCGCAGAAGCGTGAGAGTTACGATCCGAGGCTTTATTTTTTCTCATGGCGCCGGTAATAAAGCAAATGTGCTGCAATTACAGCAACATCGTGTCATCACTTCTTGTTCAAAGATCTCCATGCAAGTTCATGGCTCGAATCCTCCGCGATCACACTTTCATAATGTCTAGATTTCTACTGTTCCTAATTTTAGTATATATCTTTAACAAAAATCTAATAAAGTTTTTATCTCGTTTGAGAGTAGCATATGCATTCGCGAGATCTAATTAATTTTTTGATTCACAAAAGAGTATGTTTTATGTATTACGTAATGCGCCAATCAAATTGTAATTATTTTTTAACTAAAGTAACTAGATTATAACTAATTCGTTTCCTCGAAATTAATTTAATAAGCTCAAAATTAGCTAACTGTTAAGGAATTCATTAGCGGTTCTCTGCTGGTAGTTTAGTTTTAACGAAATTTTGATTTGAGAAGGGTGCCTACCCGGACGCTACGAGCTACACATTGGAGAACGAGGCCTCGATCACCGACTTGAACACGCGACTGGAAAAGCCGGTGACGCCGCTTCACTTCAGGCCGAACTTCGTGGTCAAGGGGGCCGAGCCTCTGAGCGAGGACACCTGGGACTGGATCAGGATCGGCGAGGTCACATTCCGCAACGTGAAGCCCTGCACGCGCTGCATATTCACGACTGTGGACCCCGAGTCCGGGAAGAAAGACGCCAAGGTCGAGCCGCTCAAGACCCTGAGGAAGTGAGTTGGGGCCGCGCGGCCTCTCGACTCGCCCGAGCGAGCTAAGGGCTAACTGTATATGCACTAATCGCGTGACGCTGTGCATTCGTGCGGTTCCACGCGGTCGAGCGCCCCGCGTTACTTCGCGCCGACTTTCTTGTTACCCCGAGAAGCGTCCAGACGTCCGTCGACGAATGTGATTGACTCGACGCTGTACGTGGGCTCTTTTTTCAGACCCGGTTAAAAAGCCGACTCGACAGCCGGAAGAAATCGGCAATTAAAAACTAGCGAGAGGTTTAACTGCGCGCGGTGTAAGCTGTTGCCGATCCTTCGCAACGGTATTAGCGCTTGGGCTGTCGGGCTTTTTTTTCAGAGGAGGAGCAAGTTTTCCGCGAGCTTTCCCTTGGTTTCGCAACAGTTGTAAAAATAAACACGCGGTTTCTAATTAGGCATGTGCTTCGTTAACATCGGTCTCTTAACACCGTTAGGACGATAATGAAATTGCATTTGTCTTGTTTACAGGTATCGTGCAATCACGGACCCCGAGCTACGGCCATACGCGTTGGACAGCCCAGTGATGGGCATTCACCTGGGCCTGCGTGGAAAGGAGGGCGTCATCCGCCTGGGTGACGCCGTCTACGTGGGCGAGTCCGAGGAAGTCGAGCGTCCAATCATAATCTCGCCGCCATAGCACCACCGCTGGGGTTCCTGCTTTGATGAAGACGATCTCCTTCTTTCATAACGGCGTGTTGCAAAGTTGACCAAATGGGGTGGCTTTTAGGGTAGAGGGACAAGGTCAAGTTACAAATTTAGGAAATACTGTTGCGACTGATATAATCGAGGTGTTTTTAGTTGCTCTAAAGTTCGAAATGATGTTGAAAGGCGGCAAAATAATTAAAAGAATTTCTTTCATTGTTTTAATTTAAGGTAACTCTATTATGTAGGCTCGATGTGCACTTACATATCAGGTTTTTTTATTTGCTAATTAAATATTAATTTTTCAAGACGTACCAACGTAATTTTTAATTTTATAGAAATAAACGTTTGAAAATTGATATGATGTAACGATTGTATGGTCCGTCTTGGAAAAAGATTATTTAAATTACTAAGACTATTCAGTACGTCATTTTAAACAGGAAATATTTGTATGGCATTTATTAAAAATTATAATGTGGAATATCAAGATTCATGTAAATATGTAACATTATTCATAAAATATTTTTAAATGATGAAAATAGGAAGAAGTTTTTTCTCGTATACAGTCACGCAACGTGTCTTTTTCAAATCCACAAAGTAAAACAGTATTTTTATGTAACATAAACTTTTATGCTTTTGTAAATCTTTTAAACTATTGATCATTTCTGTCAGATTTGTTACTTATTGTATTACATTATTAAAAATATATTTCATAATTATTTGATGCTATTTTCAATGTTAAAAGTTATAAATCTTCGAATTTGTCTAACAAATTATATATGTTATATATTATTTATATAGTCATAAATTATTATAATAATCTTCTCATTGTACTAACGATGTTTGCCTTGTAAAAAAATTCTTTAGGCATGATTTAAAATATATGAATTTTTTCTGTAAATTATTCGTATATTGTACATGAATTTTGAAAATATTGACAGTATTAAATATATATTTACAGTGTATGTATTTGAAATATATTTTACTAAATATATTACGTATCTATGACAATAATTTTCTATTGCAAATCATATTTTGAAACTATATCATTATACATACATAAATGTCCTAAAATGTTCAGTTAGAAATAAACTCAATTACAAAAATTTAGGTTACCATTTAATCTATACTTAAAATGATCTAAAAGTACTTATAGTGACATTATGAAGTTAATTGTTATTTTATAAATTGATACAATTCAAGAGTTTTGTATAAAAAATTAATTAAAATAAATTTAAAGGGGTTTGAGACTGAAATCGTTTTTGCAAATATTATTTAAATTATACTTTAAATGTTATATATAGATATATATTGTATAACATATTGTATCAAAACTTTTGGTAATAATTTATTAATATTGATGATTTTTATTGCAAAGTATTTAAAATTGTACCATAAATAAACGTTCATGTATTTAATCAATGCTTTATTAGTATTATTAAAGTATGTATTTTACTAAGATCGTATATAATACAACATTTTTAAGCGTTGATAAATGTAGTTAAATTAATTTAATTACACTTATATTTAACTACTTTTTATTTTTTTTCTCGTTTATTATATGATTGTTGTTAATTTTGCCTACTACTTTATAAATTAATTGCGGTATATATTATAGCAATAAATAAAGTACAATCGTAAGGGCCTTCTTAATATAATAAAATTTATTTACACTACAAAGTAACAAAATGATGTACAGCAAGAAACATTTCAAACAATATTTATCGTATGCCATACAATATCACTCAGAGCGACATTTCTATATATGGAAACCCGTTTGTCTTTTCGTAAAAGATATAAGGATATAAAAACATTTATATAAGCATTAGACGTTTCTTAAAATACTAACGAAAATGCGGATTGAGTGAAATAGAAAATTCTTTTACTATTGTGGCAAGTTACAAGCAATTTATTTCAAAGCTTAAGTCACTCAAATGTACATTTCCATTCAATAAATCTTTTACGAGTAATTATGCGGAGTAAATGACTGGTAAATTAAAAAAGAGTTTGTTTGACAAGTAACGTTCGATTAACAATGAAATATATTTTCTACATCCTTTCGTGGACAAATCAACAGCCTTTAAGGAATGAAAGTATCGAAGGAAATTTTTATATAATATTTTATTTCATATAAAACAAAACATCAACAATTTCTCTCATGGAATCCCGTTATGCAAAATCAATGCTGTGTATAAATCGTAGGTTTTTAAATTTAAATACGAAAGCTGACACCAAAGAGAAATTCTTAAACGCTCTGATAAAATCATTAAATATTGTAATACTTATTAATACATATTCTCAACTATTTCTCTTTCTTTTATGGTCGGCTGTAATAATAGTGATCTTATTATGGTATAATAGAGAATTATAAGATAAACGGTTTTTTAATTTTCATTTTTTTTATTAAAAAATAATAAGAATAAAATTACACAAAACTGTTAAAATTAAACAAAAATAGATACAATTTAGAAACGACTTTACAACGGCAAATTTTCATAAGATGCATTGATTCTTTATCGATGTACAGGTCTGCGATAAACAAACAGACGAAAAAAAATATGTATAATATTCGTCGTCGTTGCGTTTCGTTTAACAAACAATGAACGCTTGGCACTGTGTTTGTATTCGAAAGCGGAACTATATACAAGTACTCTCGCGCTCCATCCACGCGCTGGACAATATAATTATGCAAAGGAGTAGAAGGCAGTATAGTAGCAATAGTATCCTCTGACGCCACGTGAAATGCAGACGTCATCTTTCACTGCTCGTCGAATCGCCCAAAATTCCCACAAGCGGCAAAAGAAGGTAAAGTATAAAGAAAAGAAGAGAATAGTTGAACACAGGGTGGACCTCGTGACAATATCGACGAGAGTTTTGAAACCTCGAACGATCCGATGAAGTCCTACGACTCGAGTCAATTATAAATGCAATAAATTCTATAGTCGGATAACTCAAGAGAGGCGGTAGTAATGTTTCACGGACATTCGAGAGAAAGAATGCAAAGCGTGAGATTGTTTACGTGGTAATCGTCTGCGATTATTTTCCAAAATGTTACAAAAAAGAAAACATTTACAAGATAGAAGGAAACGTTCTGTATATAATTTTAGCTAATAATGGTTCGAAGGTTCGCTTTGAAACAACTTCCACCGGCAGCGATGCTAAAGATGAAAGAGAAAAGAATAAGAAGTAAAATATAAGTCGTTTGTATAATTTATGAAAGGAAAGCAAAAGGAAGATGAAGAAAAAAAGGATTGTCTTTCTTCTGCAGATAAGGCGAGACTCGCTCCTCCTCTGGATCTCGCGGGTACAAGGAGCAACGTCGCGCTCTCCATTGCCTGTCCGCGGGAAATGAACTTTCCCCACCCAAATGTAATCGCCGCAGAGAAACATGTGTGAAATGCCTGTGTGTATATATAAAGCGCGCGTGCGACGTTGCTGTCGTCGTTCCCGTGGTCCACACTCCGCGACTCGGACTCCTGGGGGAGACGAGACTCTCTTATGTGTGCGCCTAGCGCCGAGTCCCGCTGTTCCCGTCATCGACGCATGCATGGCTCTTTGCTATTGGTGCTGTCCGATCTAATCGCTTGGCGGATCTTCTGCTTCGACCTGTTGGACCTGACCGAGTTGGCGTTGAAACTTGACGGCTTGAAAGGCTCGACAGCCTATTCTAGATGATGGAGGTGATGAGTCGTGCCTTGAAGTTGACTATACGCTCGCTCGTCGCGGCCAGGCGCTGAAATCATTTTAAATTTGTATTAAGAATTTATTGACTACCGCAATGTTTATAGTAGACTTATGAGTTATTAAAAAAAAACTACAGGATAGAATTCAAATGATAGATTATAAAAGTCTATAATAGATATTTGATTATTAGATAAAGGTGAATTCACAACTGTATCAATAAAAATAACAGAATAATAACGAGGTGCACCGAGATCTGAGATTGAACCTAAGTCTCTCATAAAAACGGGACGGTCTATGACCATTTCGGTCATGCACCGCCCACCGATCTTAGATTACAAAATACATCCGTGATAATCATAGAAATAGTAAAAAATAAAATTCTTAAATACCGATTTCAATATGGTTCATTGTGAGTATTTATATAATAATAACTTTTAAGGGCCGTAGAAAGCACCGGCCCAAGTGTTATTTCGTTATAACTTTATATAGTGCAACGTTGGCACGAGCATTCTATGGACTGTAATTATGCTGATTGCTACGAGGGGAATAATAAAAGCAGCGCGTGTACATAAGAAAATGAAGGAAGGCGAAAGGCCTCTTCCGAAGAAGGAAGATAAGAGGAAAAAAGGAGGAAGTCGTTAAACCCTAACATCACTGTGAGCGGAACCAGAATTTTCTCAGGGTACGAAAGAATAAGCGCGGGTGGATCGCACAAGAAATTGGAGCAGGCGCAGTGGAAAATTCACTAAATTGCACATGTGATCGTGCGCCAAATGAGAAATGACTCCCGTGCATATAATGGGTACAATCGTGCACCTCGGCTTGGAAGTTTGCACATTTAATCAATGCTTGGCAGGGTAGAAATTCCATTTGCTTCAATAATTCCGTTTGAGAGCTGTGAATTATTATTCAATCAAACTAAAACTGCTCTAGTTTCAACCGCTGCCAGAACAATACGTAATTAAAATATTCAAGAATTTGACCGCTAACGTGAATCGGATTGCCAGGTTTTGACAATTAATTGTGTAATCAGAAAATGCGGATGTTTTTCTCAAGCGGTCGAGCAGATTTTCCGACGGCTGGAATTCCCTCAGAGCTAGTACGGGGCCTATAATGCGGAAGGAAGCGCGTATATTCTCGCTTTCCGGTGGAAAGAAAAGTATAAAAGCTCGAGTCCTAAAACTGCACTAGCTCATTACGCATCGTCGCTCACAGCGTGAAAATGCAACGGCCTTTAAAATTTCAAAAAATGTACGTGCCGGAAAGAATCAGTATTCTGATGCCATCAAGTTAATTACAGAAAATTGCGAAGGTAAAGATAAATTTTAGTGAGCGATTAATCATTTTTAGAAGATTATCTCTGTATCTTATATTCCTCGTTTACATTTTAATAAATGAAAGTTTACATTGTAATTTATGAAATTTTCTTGGAGCTATTTTTCATAACTCAATCACTACTGCTATGATTTTAACTCATTATGATTATAAGTTAACTATGAATTTAATTATTGTGTTATCAGCTAGTTAAAACTTTGAAAATATAATACGTTATAATGGCAGAACTATTTTCTGTTCTAATTATTTTCAGCCGTATGCAGAACGATTTTCCAATAGTTTATGGGACATGAAAATAGTTCACTTGAATTTACTTAATGCTTTTCTTGCCTTTCTTGACGTCGACACTGAGGAAGTTATAATTTAAAAAACATATAAAAGTTAATTAAAAGATAAAGACGACAGATTAGCATATTAAGTTATCTGTAAAAAGTTTATTAATAATATGAGTGTAAAGTTTTTATTCGTTGTAAAATTACCGATGACCAATCAAATTGTCTTCAATTTAATATGCCATTTTTATAGTTGCATTCTAGGCATCAGAGCGAAATGATTGTCGTTACAGTGTATCATTGGAAAAGTAGCAAATATGTTATAATTCTTTATCGCGACCGAGGAATAAAAAGCAAATATATACGATATTGTCATTCTATATCTTCGTACCGTGTTGCAAGGTTCCAACCACAAAACTTTACCCAATCGAATCTGAAAAGGAACGGCTAACTGCACAAAGGTGACCAGTTTTTAACAGCGGCCACGGACTTTCCAAAAAGAAAACCCGTCGATGAACAGCTCGAGCGATTAGCCAACGGCCTAATTCCTTTAAGCAGTGGAAAATCGGCGGCTGCGGTGACAGGCGCGAGGCCCGGGCAGATCGCGGGAAAACTCACGAGCCCACGGAGTTCCCCAAGATTTCCGCGGCCACCAGGCTCGCGAAGAACGGCCAGGTCCCGCCGGTGGCCGACATAGAGCAAGTGCTCCCAGGGGGGGCAAGGCACGTGCGTTAGATATCCCGGCGATCCTCGCGGGCGGCCAGCTGGCTTGCACGCGATCTGGATCGGCGCGTGCCTCGGCGGGCGCGACACGCCTTGCATAAGCCGCTCTCGCGCTATTTCATAGAGAAAGTATCGCGCGCGGATGTATTTTTGCCGCTCGGCGCGCGGCTTATGTAATTTTTCGGTGGCCGAGTTCGTGGGGCTCACGTATATGGCTCCTTTTTTTTCCTTGTTATCGCGAGAGTGCGTGCGCGCCGCGGCCCACGAAAGTGAGCGGCCGCGCATTGTATCGCGCTTGCATGAAAGTTTGCGGCCTTCGCGGCCGCGAGCCGCATTCGTCGCGCCCGCCGCCTTTTCGTCCGCGTTTCCGAGGTTTCGCACCCGAGATGCATGCGCACCCGCGGCTCCCGCGCCACGGATCCCCGTAAGGCCGCGAACGCTCCCGAGCGCCCGAGCCGTTGCTCCTATTAATGACATTAGCCGCGTAATTATCTTCGTAATTTATGCAGATTTATGGAGATTTTTTTCGATAGGGGCAAAAATGGCGTTATGCTAATGCCACGTGGAAAATGCAAAAATGAGAAAATTCCACTTTTATATTTATTTTAAGTGACTGATAATTCCCGACGGAACTTTATTTTACAAATGAAAACATTAGGAAATAACTAATAGTTTAGAGCAGCAGGAAAAATTATTTTAAACGCAGAAATTAAGCAAGTGTGTATTACTTGAAATTGCGCAGAAGTACCAGTTATAGTCTCTGGAAAACGGAAAGTGTTCTTGTTGGGAAAAAAATTGTAGCAACAAATAGCATTATAGTATAATATCTAGGCATTGACATAGATCAGAGATTGTTCAAACCATAAATATTTTTAGAATATATATATATACCTTTCGATATAAGGCTTTGTTTGGTAAAAAGTATGTTCAAAGAGCGCAAGTAATCCAATTATTTGATTGACTGTTTCGAAACAAGGTAATGCGAGATACTTCTTGCGTGTAACTAAATTTTTATGTTATAATTGAGCAAATATTGAGCAACGTGAATAAATACACTACGAACGAAAGAATAAGAGCCTTAAAAATAGATTATTGCAAACAAAATTTTAATATCTTTAAACAATGTTTTCAACTTCATTATTTAGTATACGTATCAACGTTACGTATTTTATGTTATTATTATGTTTTTTCTTTAAAAAATCTCAAGGGAATATTTTTATAATGTTTACAAAAGACAATGCAGAAAAACCCAGAGTTCATAAATAAAATGAAGGAAAGAGAAAGGAGGAGAAGGAAGCACAGGGAAAGGAGCATTAGGATTCAACGCGCGTCCGCAGAAGTAGTTCAACGAGTATGCGGAGGTGTTTATTAAGTGCTTTGACATGTTCGTATTTCACTTTCATTCTACTCTCTGATAATTCTCTTAGACGTTTCTACTAGCATTTGTATCAAATAATACAATACTCTGAAATTTTGAAGTAGAAGAGGCATAATTTAATTGATTCATTCATGTTAAATAAAAGCGAGTCTAAGACGTTACAATATAATTTTACATAATATATACATAATACTTAAAAAAATGAATACGATTTTAGGAAAAGCACATAATTTCAGAAATATTTATATAATGCGGCATTAAATCTTTTATATAATTAATTTTGCAGAAATTATAACTATTGAATCATTTATTGATATGGATGAATCCGTATTGCTACTATAAAATGATGAGAATTATTTTTTCAAAGATTAGGATCATCAATAGATGTATAGGAATGCACAATTAAATTTAATTTATCTTATATCATTAGAACTTTAAATTTGATTCTATTTCATTTATTTACTGCGTTTACTAAGACATTGATTTTACATTTCTGCGCATGTCATGCGATAGAAAATAATTTCACAGTTCATAATTTGATTAGTTTTGTAAAAAAAAAAATCATTAAATTAAGCTGATAAGGGCATACAGCCTGTTTAAATAACTATTTGAAAAGCCAGTTGTAAAATTGTAGTTGGGAAATAAAATTACAAATCTGAAATACGTTTTTGAAACATGATAATTGTAAATAACTATGTTGAGTATATTAAGACAAGCGGTTATATTGTAACTGCGTTTTTCATTAGTTCTTATTGACATGGTATGGTAAATGCACGAGCAGAAAAAATGTCTGTAATTTTTACTTACAAGTATGAGATCCTGGATGAGGTTAGAGATTCCTCGATTGGCGATGACGAAAAGCCTAGTTACGGGCCCGGGGACGGCTTCAGTCTGGGGTCCGGCAGTAGGTGCACCTGCCGCGGGATCCATCGTACTGCTGCCACTACCCGCTACCAGCTGCAAAAATGTTAAATAAATCAATATTCGACTCGTTTTTTCAGGTTTTTCCAGATCGACATCCCAATATTTTGTTTCATGAAGTTTTGCTTTGCCCAATTCAACCACAGAATAAAATGTTTAAAGAATATAATATATCTCATGAAAATTTTTAACTAGAGATCTAATTTATTTGTGGGTTTGCCGAAACTTCATATTAAAAATGTTGGGTAGTAAGAGAAATAATTATGCTCACGGGAGCTGTAGGATTGCTGTTTAGCTGAACAAATAACAAACAAGAAAGATAGTTGTAATAAAATTATAAGAAGCGATGCAGGATCTAATTGTCACGGTGGGGGTAGAGTAGAGCTTATAATGCAAAACATATGAGGTGCGCACTCTAAATCATTTAAAAAGTTAGTTCACACTTCATACAATTACATTCTTTGGGATGCAGACCTTTACGCGGGTTAATTGTGATCTTACACAGAAATTATACAAAGATCATCATGCAGCAAATAAATTTTTACAAAAACGTTTTAATTATGAATAACATATAAACATTCGTTTAATTAATGAATTTGGAAATTTAAAGTCACTGGAAACTTCAGTTTAACATTATAGTTATATCAAATAATTATTTAGTATTTAACAATATCATAACTTTTATTACCAATTTTATTTCCAGAACGAAATAAGAATATACATTAGAAGAATTATAATTCTTGTAGTCTTCGTTTAATATTCTTAGACCTTCTAGATGTTTAAAGTTGATTGTTATTTTGTACGAAAACATCTACTAGTGTAGATAATCAGATTAGTTATTTACATTAATTGAAAAGACACATGGTTAATGAAGTAATGTAACGTTAAATTTACATATGAAATTCTGCGTAAGATCGAATTAGACGAAATTTTGTACACTGAAAGAAAGTTGTAAAAGATCGCATTGAAGTAATAAACGATGATTTTTTCAATAACTTTTTAGAGTGCGCACACTGCATCTCCACGTCCAGCTCCAGCGCTCCCGACACTACGGTGCTCATTACACAACTGCAAAAATACAACTTATCGCAACAGTGATAAACAACTTCTCTCTCCCTCTCCTTACGATTCCATCGCTACTGGCAACAGCTACGATCTTATAACAAACAGTAATAATTATATTCTGTATTTTGCTGTGCCTACTAAGGTTTACGTATATTTCCATCGGTCCTACCTCTACGATTCTCCTCATACACATAAACTTGATATACAAAATATTCTCTGCAGAATGGCCCCATGTGTGATAATCAAAAGCTCTCGTACTTTTTTTTATTACATTTATATACTGTGTGTAAACCCTTTCTTATATCATTACGACTACAATGCTGTTTAGCATAGGTTTGTACTTTATTCATTTATTCTTTTTCCATTAAAAAGTGCATAAAATTTTTCGAAGTATACGCATATTCTACGGGTGTTATATATGCAGCGCACAGTGTTTTAAATTTATTTTCGAGCTACGTAACACGCGCATGTGCCGCAGCATGAAGCGCGGGAAAATTGAAATTTTGAAAATTTGAAAATCTATTTTCGTCCTATTAACTTATTAATTTCGGCAGAATTGCTTTATGGTCATATTTATTTCACGACGACATGCTGCGACCAATTTGTGACGCTGCTCGATTTATATAGTACTTGTTACACTACAATAAGGATTTATATCTGGCAGACGAAACAACCACGATTTAGACTATTAATACTTTTTTCGACAATCAGCAAGCAAAAATTAAGCAAGTATACTCTACATTGTCAAATTGCAGTTTTTAAATTGCAAGATTTATAAAAAGCTAAACTAAAAATCGCGGCGGACTCGCCTACCAGCGAATTACAAATAAGGTAACTGTAATTACTTAAAATGTTGATCTACAAATACTTTCTACGACAAAATTACAAGTAATAACTAAATAATACAAAGTGCAAAAATAATTAAGTACATGGCTTGATCAGTTAATGATGAAACAAAAAAATAAAAAAAAAGTTGCGTGAAAAATAAGTCGTGCCATGTTTCTTTACTTCCAAAGTGATGGAGACACGTCCATTATCAGCCGTTTTTATTCCTGGCCAATGATTGAGTCATTCTTTTTAGTCCGTGATAAGTCGGCGTGGCGTCGGGACCGTTGGTGGTTGGTAGAGCAAATGAAAAGATTTAGGAACGATTGTTTCTGGATGTAATGATGATATTTTATTTACTTATTTGATGATAAAATCTTTTTATCCTCAGTAAGGAAAAAAATTTGGAAGTTTGGCAGGTTGGAATGAGTGCCGGGAAAAATTTTAAGTAAAAATTACCAAGACAAAAAGAACAATCGCTTTTTTATATAATTAGAAGTCGATTATAAAACTCAAGTATAAGATATTTGTTCGTTTTGAGTACGAATTATTCTGCATACGGTTTCATTGTGATATATTGAGCAATGTTATTGTAATACTCTATTCACACAAAAATAGCAATTTTTATCACTCTGAGCATGTGGTACTAGTAATTTTTACTGTAAATTTTTTCCATGTGATGAGAGGAGAACAGGACGAAGAGATGCAGTTAGAAATCAATGAGCCGAAGCAAAGTTTGTTTATTTTATTTATTTTTTTTAAATAAAATGAAATTTTATATATAATATTAAAAACAGAATGAAATTATTTATGTTACAAGGTAAGCAGAAAGACAATAAGATTTGTTTTTGTGTTATAACATGTTAAATCTGTTTTAAATTTCATGATAAAGCAATAGTATACATGTATATCATTCATTAGACACATCGACTCATGTTATTTGAAAATTAAGGAAAGTTTTGAAAATTAGAATTTAAATATAGAGTGAACCGAAGTAAAACATTCACGAGTGAAAGACAATGCGTTCTTAAATTCGGAGAAATAGGATCGGATAAAGTGGGTTAAGTAAATAGTAAAAGTAACGTAGACAGTTGTAGAGAAAAAGTATTTACATTATTTTAGTCAAAGGATGAAATGAAAGTGCTCGAAATTAAGTAATTCTTATTAAAAGGCTATGCGAACTAGATAAAAACATGTAACTGAAGGCAAGGCAAGTGCGTATACACGCATAGGCGAGTGAAATCTAGTATTGTTAAGTGAGTGCAACGAGCAAAGTAATTAACTGGTACGTGCGGTTAATGTGCGAAAAATGATGTACAAAAGGTGCTACGAAACAAACAGTCAGTGAAGAATAAAGAGATAGACTAAAATGCTTTTCCTTGCGTCTATTTGTCGAATATAATTTACTAGAAGTAGTTTGTTTTAATAAGTTATTTCACTTTAGTGATACTGAAATATCAGATTGATTTGACTCTCAGATAAGTGTAAAAGGTTTTTAATAAATAAAAAATAATTAAATAAATGTTCCAATAAATTATCTTTTACAAGATCTGAGATATCAAATGTACGAAATACAATTTCAGGAAAAGTTAAAAACATGTAATTATTTTATCACTGAAACATTATATACACTGAATAAAAATATCTGTGCAATTGAAATTTACTTACGCAATATGATAAAATAACGTAGTTGCTGAAATAATAAAATTCAAATAAAATAAAAATAAGTTGTTTGTCATTGATAAAATTTTCATACTCAGGGTAGGCGAAAACGTATTTAGTTTGATCATATTGACGCTGAATAATGTGCAGTTAATAACTTTACCTGAAAAAGTTGATAGAAAATTGACTGGCAAAATTATTTAGCCAGTTTCCAACTTTACTATCGTCGCTGATAATTAAAATTAAATAAAAATAACTTTAAAATCAGAGAAAACTGCAAGTTGGTATCGTAAATTTCCGACAGCGTACAATATCATTGACTCATGTAAGCTTTAAGTCAACTAAGAAAATTTATTTACTATAGTCGAAATAAATCATTAACGACAGTGATAAATTTAATGTAATTATAGTTTGATTATTGCAAAGTATGTTGTAACGCTCTATTGGCCGTAACTGTACTTCGGCGCGTTTCCTGAGTCTTATATCGCATTGGATATTATAGGATCGAACCGCTCAGATACGTAGCGAAAAAAAGGCTCATTTCTAGCAAAGCTTTAGTCAAAGAGTTTGATCGACTCGCTTACGGTACCAACTGCGTTAGACGCCTCTGAGCGAACAGAATCTATCGATCAAAGTGTACTCATAGACGCAAGGAAAGAGCACGTGTTATCAACGGGCTGGTTGGGCCAGTAGGCAGGGGATCAGTGGGCGCGGAGGGTAAGTGCTACTGGAAGGGTCTCCGCAATCTATAGATAAGAGAGTAAAGGCCGGATGCCGGGGATGGGGTTGTCGGCGGGCAAGAGATGGCGTTGCAAAGAGCCGTGGGCGAGTGAGCGGTGGTGTGTCGGGGTCCTCGTACCGGTGGCATCATGGCGGTGCCGTTCTTCCCGGGCGGCATCATCATCCCCGGGGGCATCATCCCAGGCATCATGGGGGGCGGGGCCCCCGGCTGGCCCGGCATCATCGGGGGCATCATGGGGGGCGCCGCGGGGGCGGGGGGCATCATGGGGGCCGGGGCCGGGCCGACGTCGCGCGAGGCGCTCAGGCCAAGGCCCAGGCTCTGGGTGCCGGCCACCACGCGGTAGACCGTCCCGGCCGCCCGCGCCGCGCCGTCCGCTGCTTGCTGCGGAGACACACACAACTCGGTTGCTTTTTTTTTCTCTCTCTCTCGGTCGTTCTCTCTCTCTCTCTCTTTCTCTCTATCGCTCTCTTTCTCTCTAACGGTCGGCGGGCCCTCGGGCGCCGCTCTCGCGCAACCCCCGCTCGCTCGGGGCCGCCGGAAGCTCGCCTCTCCTCATCGGTCCAGCCGTCCTCGCTCCCTCTCCGGTTTATATATCGGCCTTGCCTCCGTGCTGTAGCAGAGGTGGGACGCGCGAGCGCCGTCTTTCTCCCTCACCCGCTGCCGCTTTAAGACCGAAACTTTCTCGTCCTCGGAGCGTACGAGCGTTAAACTTAAAGCACCAGCGGTCGTGCAATTAGCTTCGTTCAATTTTAATCCTTTACGAGCAACCTTTGGAAAATGATATTTCTTCAAATTGTTTACGTATATTCATTAGCACGAGTAAGAAGTATCAGTTTCATCATCAAAGAAATTCCCACCTTTGCTTTACATTGGTAATTGTTTCGATTATCATGGGAGCATTTCCACATACTCCTCCTGAATAGCGTGTACTCTTAATTTACTAGTGTAGTATGTATATAAAGGAGAATAGTGTATCAATTTCCTCCTCTTTATATAGCTGTAAAAATTTTATTAGTTACGCGGACCCCGCTGTGCTTGTTTTATCCAGTACCGACCAGCGACCGACACAAGTTTTATCCTTTTTCTAGGTCTTGTCTCTATTTCTTTTTCTCCGTTTCTATCCGCATATGAAAACGAACGTGACGGAATTTCGCAACAACGATTTGTCTTTCAATGCGAATGACACTATTATATTCCCCCTCACGAAGGAGTATTTCTTTTTGAATTTGAGCGGCATACCAGGCAAATCGTTGCTAGATAAAAGAAATTTTAGCAGCCTTGAGTAGGTGGACGATGTACAATTACCTTCCCGTAACGGTGCAATTCCACACAACACTGTATTCGTATAAGCATTCGGACCAAATCGTTCCAATAAAGTATGCGGAAAATTTAACGAAAAGAAGAGAAAAAAAAGAAATTTTCAAGCAAAGAAGAGAGTTCCGACTAATTGTCCTGAAAACGTTTCGAGTTTAGGAGCCCGAGGATTTTTGCTCGTTCATCGGCCGTAATTACGAAGCGGCGCAAAATCCGTGTGTACTCTGTGCTTTATTGTAGAAAACTGCAGATGCTATTCTCGGCCGTTGTTAAACTTCAATATTTTTCAACGGGCGCAAGAGCGAGATTATACAGCGCCGCCAGAAGAACTGGACTTTGCGGCCGGCGAGTGCTAACAACCTTTCGTCGAAGTACAGAGAGCGACGCATACAGGTGCAACGAAAGCCCCATTCGCAAGCGGCCGCGGTGTAAAAAACGCCACCTGGGCCGCGCGAAGTCACGCCTTCGGAAGGCCGCCCCCCGCGCCCTGGGAACGCCGCCGCGCGCCTTACCTCCCCCGCAGCGCTCCGAAATGGCGGCCGCGGCGCGCGCGCGCGCGCGACCGGTGACAAAAAATGCCGCGGGTTCGCGCTCCCGGTTATTGCGCCCGCGACTTTAGAATGTCGCGCCGGGATAGTAAGAGGCCGGCGGAAAAAGGCGAAAAGCCAAGCGGCCAATCGCCGCGGGCACCCGCCTACCCCAACGGCGGCGCGCATGCTAATGGAAAAGTCCGTGCGGCAATGCGCCCGAGCCTTTTTCATCGATTATACGTCGCTTTCGGACTTATTAAACCAGCTCGCCGGCCCCCTTTTCTTCCCTGGGAAAGTGGCCGGCCGACGACGACTTTTTCGCCCCCGGCACGCATTGTTTACCTGTAATTAATCGCGCAGCACGGGAGGAGGGGGACGCGCGTATGGGTGCGAGGGAGGGCGCAAAAAGCCCGCGCGGATAGCGGGATACGTTTGGTGCCGGCCGATCGTTTTTCCCGGGCGGTCGGACCGCTATCATGCATCCGCAGTGAGGTAACCAGATTAGACGGCCGTGCATCGCGACAAGAAGAGAGCGATCAACCTGCTCGAGTTACTTTCTCGTATAACCGTCCAATTATTTACTCGCGCGGGCCTATGCCGCTCGGTTAAATCCTCGGGCGCTATTTTCTCATAGAAATGTTAATGCTCAAATTGGAGAAACAAACTGACGCTTTACATTTTACTGCGCAAAATCTTGAGCTTTCTAATAATTTTGCATGAAAATTTAAATGACTCGAGATCGGCTGCCCCGGATCCCATTTTTTTATGCATTAGTCCGAATTATTTTAATTAACAGGTGCGCAGTTATTCGTGGCTTCGACTGGAAAGATCGGAGGCTTAAAAAGATTCATTCGGATTTCGACCTTGACTGAAAATCGTACGCGAGCGTCAGGTAAGCGAACAGCACGTGCACTTTCACCGACAAGGGCGGACCAACGCCTGCCTCTTACTACTGCACGCGCGACCTATTCAGCCGTCGCGTCGGAGCGCTTTTAATACAATAATGCACGGATGCTGCCCTGTAAAATAATGAAAGTAAGAACAATTGGTGTAGAAGGAAAGCGACATGCGGTATAAGGTATTATGTCACGTGCGCGTGTAATTCCTTTGTGCATGATATAAAAAACCAACTTCTATTCGACTTGAACTTTAAAGTTGTTTCAGATGCCGTGTTTTAAACTGGACTTTATCTGTTTTCATAATCAGCCATTTAAAAGATGATTAATACAAAGCCAAGTACACTTTTATCACCTTAGCAGTTCAACTTCACTTTAGATATGCTAATAAGAATTGGAAGTAAAAAATCCAAGGTTTTATTGGTCGTTTGCAATGTACAAAGTGTATTATCCAGAAATAGAACAACCTTTTAGCACTCATGTCGTTAAGTGCAGGTATACTAACAGCAACGGCTTTTGGAAAAAAATTGTTGGAAATTATTTTTGCCTTGAGGGAGACAAATTTCAAATGCAAGCGCGCATATTATTTATCAAACAATCAGTGACTTCTTTTTTCGCTATTACTCTGCAGGAAAATACTAGATTCCTCATAAATCAGTGGACCGTTGAGAAATGTAAGCACAATGACGATATTTTATGCTTTTTGCTAAAGAACTTCGACGAAAAATTGCTTGACAATAAAATGGACTCTTGTGCAACAATGAAGATGCTTAAAAACTTCACTTCTTTTATGATGATACGCACATATATATATATATATATATATATATATATATAAATAGTTGCAGTCTGCATTTATTCATACATCCAATTAGAGCACTTAAAATCTTTAATATATATCTTTTTCACACACAAATGGTAATCTTTCTATTAGTTTTTATGGACAATAATAATAACTTTAAAAAAAACTAATACTAAAAAAACTGTTTTTTAATAGTGCTGCAAATTATAACTTTAGTAAATGACATGTATCTTATACTTTAATTATATATCTTTATAGTACTAAAACTTTCTGCTACTTTTTTATACTTGAATTTTTTTAACCAGATACAATTTTTGCGAATGTGTATAGTATTGTATAATATTTTTTTTATTTTGAAAGCGTTTATCTTAGTTTTTGGCTGTTAAACTTTTTATATTATATTTGTTCCTGTGGTACTACGTATACCTGTATAATTTTTATTATTTGTTTGCATCGTAAACAATAGTAATTTTACTTTTATTGTACAATAAATATTTTCTTAAGAAGAGCAAGTACAGTAAGCAATGTTAAAACAAACTGAAGTACTCGGTATACGAAGGAAAACTATTTATTATATCAAATTAAAAAAGTATACGACTTCGGAATGTATTTATCTTTAAAATAAAATAAATATGAAAGGAAGTAAAGAAAAGAGATGCAATTGAACGTAAATACAGCCATGAAGTGTAAAACTTCTCGGATTGACAAGAAGTCGAAAGAGCGCTGCGAAAAAAGTTGGTAAAGAAAAGGAGAGCCGTGGCTCAGGGGTCTGGCGCAGCGTCAACTCACCCTGATGATGTCGAAGAGGAAGTTGCCGGAGCCGCCGCCGCTGCCGCCGCCCCCGCCCGAGTTGCCCGATGCCCCGAAGCCGAAGTTGAGGAACCTCTTGTTGCGATTCTCGTCGTCGCTGGCCTCGATGTCCTCTAGCGGCGCGAGTTCGCCCTCCGAGTTGTCGTTCGAGTTGGTCGGCGTTTCATCCGCGAACTGAACGCGCACCTCATTGTTTTGAGACTCGGCTTCGTTGTTCTGCTCTTCGTGCCTGCTCTCCTGCGGCTGGGCGTCCGCCTCACTCACCACCTGGTTCGTTTCACTCGCCTCGGGATTAACGTCCTGCGCACAACATGCGACAAAGCTTGAGTTAGTTTGGGGTCTTTGGTAGTCGCGTCGGATGCAGCAAGTGTTGCGTGCGAGAATGCTTGACCTTCGTCTTTTCCCGCGTGTGAATTAGATTTGAAAGTCATTCCGCGGTAGATCTAATTATTTTCATTTTGACGGAAAGTGTATGTCTACCGTGAGCGCGGTTTCTTTTCAAACGAATGTCAAGCACGTCGTAACAGCGGGTGATTTATATTTTGATAAAGCAGGAGATTACACTTCTCACAATGTCGTGAACTCGTAGAAGCATAAGTAATAAAATATCATAGAATGAATATACAGGGCAAGTATTTTAAATCACACATGTATGCAGTAGGTGCACAACAATAAATCATGAAATAAAAGAAATAAATTATATATTTTAAAAAATATTTGTTGAAAAATATTTATAGTTTAAGCTGAAAAAATATTGGTTAATATAAACGGAGACATTAATAAATGTTTGAAATAATATAAGTAATGTAAACAGACAAAAGTGAAAAAAATTGATTTTTTCACACAGTATAATTAGCAAATGTATCTCGCACAAAGTCTCGTGATGAGCGAGTATAAAACAATATCGTTAATCACATGAATAGCGAGTAGAAAAAAATGCTTAAGCCGGTTGATGTAAAGGTTAACCTGACGACTTTATGCATTTGATCTCATTAATCTTATAAAAAATTAATTATTATTTGTTTATAACAAGGCCTTTATTTTAAGGCCACAATATTCTAAATAGTCCTTCCCAACTTCGGAAGGATACATCGTGTGTAACGTAGAATACTTTTACGATGCTTCATTTATTACATACAGACAGATCACTACCTTAAACTAATAATACACAATAAACAGTGACGGTTGTAAATCTTTGACCAACTTTGCTAGTTTAGGTTTATAACTAAAAGCCATAAAAGATTTTTAAAGAATACATTTGAATTTTCTTGAGTCTTGATACATGATTCTTCGTATATATTGTTCACAAATTAGCACTATAAATTTCTTTTCTGCAAAGGAATTTCAAGAAAATCCAAAATCTATATTTATAATAATCTTTCTGTCTGTTTATTCGAAAATGCAAGAAGGAATCATTTTCGCATTTTACAATTTGCTCAGTTGATGATTGAAAACAAGAGCCTCGGTTTCACACCGCGAGTCTAAACTAGCAAATAGTAAATATTTCACAGATCTAGAATAAAGCTAGGAGGTCGTAAAAAAGATATTAGACACTGAGATGCATAACATCGAGAGCAGTAAACTGAGAATGCGTGAGTGTATGTATGTGCGAAAAAAGAACGCAAAATTTTTTTCGTAAGCAATTTATGAGCAATCGTTAGATAAAGAGAAGGAGAGAAAGTGAAGTAGCGTAAGATAATATTCTTTACACTCGTATACACGAATTTTTCGTAGGCGCCCCGCAAATGTGTTACTCCGCTCCGGTACGTGTTCGTCCTTGCGCCTTTTTTGCCCAGCCGCTAACAGTAGACTGCACTGCACCACCCACGTAGCATACTTTTTATACTTTTCTCTTACTTTTATACTACCTCAGAGATCCAAACACCATCAACTAGGTACTTTGTTTTATTAGTTGAGATAAAAATGTAAGTATTAAATATGGTGAAATTTTAACATATTAACGAAACGTCATTTTGTTATCTTCAACGTTAATAATAAGTATTTTTACGAACGCAATTGTTCCCTTTTTTATATAATACCATCTTTTATTGTGATTTTCAGAAATTATAAATTTTTCGTTCATAGATACAACTTTTGAAAAATCATCAAGTATTTTTTGTCAAATAGTGGTCAAAGAAAATAAAAATAGTTAACAATATTACATATTTATTTATAAACAATTATCTTATCTTTTAATTTTTAATTCAATGCGAATAATCTATACATAATGTACTAAGTAACAGAAATAAACAGCTTAAACATTAATATTAAAGAAAAGGAGTAGTATTGTACATTATATTATTACATTTTTATATTATATATTGTATAGTATAAATTTGATTATTATATTTTTGATCATATGTACGATCTATCAACTATATTGTACTAAATTTTGTTAGTAATGTATCAAAGATAGGGCTACTACTTGCATCCTTTGGTTTCGTGGTTTTGTTATCAATATGTAATAAGATAGTGTGATGTACAATGATAAAGGCTAGATTAATTGTGCATATCAAGATTTCAATGAAGTATTAGAAAAAAAGATCTTGTGTAAATTAATAATATACAAAGTTAGTAAAATAAATTTTAAATTTTTAATAAAGGCAAGAAAAAGTGAATACTTAGAAACTAACTTTCTACAATATAAACACAATAAATCTTAATTTAAGAAGGATTCGCATGAAAATATTAGTAAAATATCGATTTATCTTAAAACAACTTGGTTTAAGATCAATTACACTAATACCAAGAAAGTAATTTAATTCAAATTCAGATTTAATATCAATTTAATATAATTTAAAGTGGAATAAATAAAGTTTACTGTAAAATATGTGTATATCATATCAAATAAAATTTTCATATTACAACATAAAGTAAATTACGTTTTTTCATAACACAAATCACACAAATAGCTTCAACAATTTCATGAAATGGTATCTCAAGTAAATACAATTTTGAAAGTTTAGAAAGCCATTGTTTAGAAAGAAAATTAAAGGTTGAAAGAGGCCTGTGTGAGTAGCAAAAGGAGCAAAATGAGATCAAAGTAACAAAGACGGCAAGCGAGAAATGCGCGGTTCAATGGCCGAGGAGAAACGAATGTGTCGAGAAACCTGGTAAATAAGTTTATTCGTAACGGTAGACCTAGTGAAGGTGAAAAAATATAGGTATAGTAATGGAGAAAATGAGACAAGATCGAGTGAGCATCGCGCAACTGTCCTAAATGGGCGGAGTATAAAACATTGCAGATATATATCTGAGTAACGTTAGTTTTTTGTACTTATATAAGGTAAATCTTTCATTTATGAGTATGCAAAAGTTTTTTTTATTTCATTTCTTCTGAAACATAATTTTCAGTATTATGCTGTAACTATATTTATTTACAAGTAGTTTCTGTTTACGGTTGGTATTACCTTCTGTTAAATAAAAAATAGATTAATTAAAAGATTATAGTTAATTATAATTTACATTAATGTTTAATTCAAAGTTAATATTTGATGAAAGTTCGTGAATTATATGTAGTTAAAAGATACTGCAAAGTACAAAAAAATAAAGTATATTCTTAGATATTATTCGAAGAAATGAATAATTTTTTAAATTAAGTTTAAAAAGTCGAATAAGATCCTATAAACAAGACTATCGACTAAGTACATTTTTATTAAAAATATTTTAGCTGAATGAAAAGTTCATGTGGATTTTAATTACCTACGTAGTGTCGTATGTAGGGGTATTCTTGTCAGAGTATCTTTCCTCAAACGCATAGAGATGGGAGAAAATCAGTAGTAAGTCAAGCTGATTTACAATAAGCTGTAGTGATTAGAAGCATGATTTGCTTTCGCACTTACATAATGAGCCTCAAGATTCTTATAAAATGAATCGCTCTACCGAACATTTCTTCTTTTCACGTATCTAGTTTTTTATAAAACCGTCATAAGACCCATAAAATAAACAGAGGCGTGCTTTCATACTAATATTTTCCTGGCATTGCAATATCTTATCTGTTTCCATAAAGATTACAAATGAACTTCAATCAGGAATACTCGACTTCTATTTGATCTTCATAGAATTATTACATGAAGCACTACTCGATGGTGTTAGCAGTGACGCTTTCTGTTACTGCAAGAGTCGTCTCTTCCTCCTCCTTTATCGTTGTCACAGAAACTGTTGCTGTTGTGGTCGTCGATGTCACTGGTATAGCTGTTGTCGATGACGACTCCTCTGTTTTAATGGTCGGAAGGGCGATGGATATCTTGTTGCCATTGTCACCGTTTTTAGGTTTGAAGAAGTCGTCATCGTCGACAAAGCTCTTGAACTCACCGTCGTCGTCGTCGTCATCGCCGAAGGGGTTGCCAATATTAACGGTGGTACCATCGTCGTTGAGCTTGGTAGCTCCACCACCTCCATTATTTCGATTTCCACCCAAGAAATTTTGGATGACTACTGGTCCGAAGATCTTCACAATTTCCCCGACAATAGCGTTCACCTTGTCTTCGATCATCTAGAAAAGCAATTAGCGGGTAGCAATCTCAAGACTTTGATCTGATGCTGCCAAACTGCCAAGCGGCTCTTTTCGACAAAGCTTTCCGTGGCATGGCGTTGTAGTAGTGAGAATGGGTGAAATAAGAGAAATATTCAAGATTGCGACATGTCAAGGGCTGCTGATTGAAGGCGATGATTTCGTGCGAGATGAAGTTGACAAAGGCGAGAAATGTTTGGATCGTTTTCTTATAATCAGAGATCTTTGTGGTTCCCTCCGCGTTTCACTTCCAGAAACTGCGGTTATTTTTTTCATGATTTTTTCTTAAGAAAGTAAGCGATTGATTATGTCAGTGGAATTTTATGTACATGAAATTTAGAATTTGGCTTATGTTGAAAATAAAAAATGGTATTGGTAACTGAAACAGTTGTCTTTCCAGTGTGACTTTTTTAATTTAATTTTTTAAAGAAGTGCACACTTAATGATATTGTATGCAGCAATACATTCTTCGAAGAAATTTATTCTGCATATTTCATTTTTAATTTTGCGTAGTCATAATTTCTGAACAAAAGAAATATAAATTTTGTTACAATGAAATTCAGATAATTATGAGAGTAATTGATACATGGTATTATTATCTCCACTCGAAATACGGTAGCAAGAATCTTAATTTGTTCGTGAGTTAGATGTCAATTATTTGTAATTGGCAACCTGCAATAATCTCGAGATCTACAATTTTCATATATTTAGAGTTTGGAGATGGTAAGTATATATGCTGAAGTAATTTTGACGCGTATTATTCAATACACGTAATCATCATTATATATGTACTAATTACAAGCTAATATAATATACTAGCGACATCAGTAGTTGGCATTTAGTGTGTTTATAACAAGTACCACATGCTTTTTCATTTTAATATAATGATACAACATAAGTTAAATAATTCTACATTTTAGAATATGGGTAATTTAATATTTAGCAACAATTGTTTCAAACGCAAATAAAAAATTATTAAAACCAGTCGAAATATAAAGTCTCAGCACTGGTTTCATGTCTGCGGTATAAAGGACGTCCGGAAAAAATTTCGTGACGGTTTCGCTTCGTTGAGGAATGGCCACGAAGAATTATTGTATTGACAATCACGTGGCAATTAGGTACGACCTCGTACCTAAAAGCCCTTCAAGCGTCGATGCGGAGCTCCAGTTGCGTCAGCTCCAAATTTCGTACAAATCGAGAAGTGCGGAAGGCGTATCGAGTGTTATTATTTGCTGGAATGGCACGACCGCGCACGAAATTTCCTAACCGGGGAGCGATCGACACTTAGAAAAGCTGCGTGACCGTTGCAGAATTTTACATTCATCCATTGGTATTTGCATTGGCGGCCAGCGCTGCAGCTGTTCTTTTCATTTGGCCAGCGTAAGAGTTGGAAAAGGATTTCATAATATTCCACGAGTCGTATCCTGATACTAGATTAACGAGATAAGGGGCTTGTAAATTTAAATCGCTATATCACGGAGTGTGAGTTAAGGAACACAGGCCGTTGTATTATACCGAAAGGAGTTGTGTTTTTGATTATTGCGTAAGAACTTGTGACTCATTTGAAATGAATTATTGATTATATGTTATCCTCAGTTCGGTTTGAAATTGAAATTCTTGTTAAAAAGTATTTTATAAATGAATATTCAAATTATACCGATATTATTTTCTAGTTTATTAAATGTCGCAGATATAGTGATACTGTTTTCCAGAACTATTATCTTGATATCTGTATATTTGATCTGGGCATGAAAGCTCAGTTAACTAGCTTTTAAGTTTTTTTAATATATTTCATTTTTCGTACCCTTGACAGCTGTTAACGAAGCTGTTCACGAAGTAGATTAAAATACCCTAAAGCGATAACAATCATCTTAACAACCATTTTTATAATCAGAAGATTTTCTTTATTAGATTGAAAGTAAACCGGTTCACGACCGAATTACAAGCTCTGTATCTAGGCTTCAATAGGTTCTAAATTTCTAATTAAAGTACGATCCATATCCTTGAACTGCAGCAGTATCAGAAGGATAGTAGCTTTACATACGGTGGTCACACGTGAGTTACGCACAGCATGTTAAAAAACGTATCACGGCAAGTGAAACAGCGGACAGAGATTTTATTCACTGATCGAAGGAAATTTTGCAATCATGCAAACTTATTGCTATAATCGCACTTGAAGCAGTGGATTAATGGGCCAGAATCATAGCAGGATCGCGGGCTCCGATGCTGTTTAATCAATGTGCACTCACCGTGGCGGCGGCGCACTTAATTCCAAATTACAGAGTCGGTGAGTTTAATGATCTCGGCCCTGGCAGTTGCCAAATAGGTGACGCTATCACGGTATGGTTTTTAGTAATTGTTTGCGTTTCAAGGATCGGCACACCCCGATCCGTTTGCGGATAATCATGGCTTTATGTAATTTGACAAATTAAAGGCCTTTTTTAAAATGTCCCGATTTTTAAAATGCGCACGGGCTTTCGAATCAATGACAGTCGTCCAAGTACAATTTAAATTTATCGACTTATTAAGTAATCGTTTTATAGCCCGATGCAATGAAAAGCACAGTGGCTTAAATTTGTAACCTTCGACAAAGTAAGTATTTATTTGACATTATGGTCTTACGCGTATCGATCGATCAGTGCGTAAAGTCAATGTTTTCCTTTCGCCCGGGCGGTTTCGCGCGCAGCCTAGTCATCGCAAGGCGCCGCATTAGAAAAGTGCATTTCAAACAAGACCGCTTCGGACAATGGACTCTGCGAGCGGGGGAAAAGCTATCCCAGCAAGAAAAACATTGGCCGAGTAACAATTTATCCACGGCTTTTCACTTTGCGCTCTGTATGCAAAGACATATTGCATCCGCGGGGAGCGGTTATAACCTCTCCGATCTGCAAGGCAACGAAAATTTCATAGTCAAATTACTTAACGAACGAGGCATAATAAAAGCCGGATTGTGCGTAGCCAGCGATCGGGGGCCTCGTTTGCCCGGGCGCTCGTGCGAATCGGCGGCTCGAGGCCAGGGCGAACAATGGCGCCGAGCTGAATCGCCCGGGGAACGAAAGGGAAAAGCGCCTGCGGAGCCTCATATATATACCGACGGCGCGGACACGCTCTTTACGCCGCGCGCGAGGAATCAATGACCGCGGGCTTGCATTTTTCATGCGGGGCGCTCGATGAAAGGAAGGAAGAGTCGCTTGCGCGCAATATACTTGTAGCCGCGAGTTATCTGCTTCTTCCATCCACTATAATGCGCGCGTTAATATATTGTTTTTTTCTCTTTTTTCGGTCGGGATTCGCAGGAATTTCTCGGCGGCTTGAGAAACAATAATTATCCCCGACCGACTGGGTACACATCCACGCTGTTTTCCCTGCCGCTCAGCCGGTAAAGCAAACAAATTCCGCGGGCGATTCGATTAAGAAAGTAATGGCCTATTATGCAAACGCTTGATGATAATTGGAGTTCCCCGCGCGGCTTTTCCGGCACCGGCCAAACGTTACTAGTGCACCCGGATTTTTTTTCCCTCCCGAGTGTACGCACTAGAGGAAATGACCGGAGCTACAGCCGAGTGAACTGCCTGGCCCGAGGCTCGGAAGGGCAAGGTGACGGTCGGCGATGCAGCGGCGCCTAATCTAGGAGATTCGCACGGTCATATGTATATATTTCCTTTCCGAGGTCCATATATATAGGGAGACCTCGCCGGGGGAAATTCCCTCCATGGTGCCGTTGATTAGCCTCCGGATCCCCGGGGAAAATCCGTGCGAATTCGATCGCTCGGCGGAAAACCTCCCGGTTTCTCGCAACGGCCAGTCGCAAGGTCGACTGTCGGCCGGTGAGAAGGAAACCGCTCCCTCGGCGGCCTGTCGATTCGATTGAAAAAAAAAAAAGGACACGGCTTTCCGTTCGAGCGAGTTATATCAAAGGCGTACCCCGGACTTTTACTTTTTTTTTTTTTTTTTTTATTCCCCCGCAACCCGTATTGTCAGTCAGGCCGACGGTGCCGTTCACTAAATTATTAATCGTGCACTTTGCCGGCGCGCGTGCGAATTCGCAGAATATAAAAGTGTATCACGGCTTATCAGCTGCGGAATGGTCGAAAGAAAATAGCCTCAAAAGCCCGTGATACTTTTCGATGGCGGATTAGGGGAAACGAGCGTGACGTAAATCAGGACGTGGCGTTTACCTCGTGACACAACGCGAATTCCCGTTTTTATATAATGCGTGTGTTTGTCCTCTCTCCCGGCCATTATTACATCCGCGGAGAAAGCAATCTATTTATTACGAGAAAAGGAGAAATGCATATGCGGGCAATTGGCGGGCGCGCGACAGCCGAAAGACAAACACTGCCCGCATCTGCGTTTCGAAAGAGGGCGTGGACGCGCGCTTATACCCGGCGAGCGCAGCGCCAATGCCCCCCGCGAGGATGCGCGTCTTCTTCCGCTTTCGCAAGGATATAGGCAGGCGTGACGGCCTCGCGTGGCGCTCAATCCCACCGAGAGCCGCGAAAAGGATACACGCCGGCAGGCGGCCGCCGTCGAAAACGTCGCGGCTTTCACGGCAGGAATGCCGCGGCGGCGGTCGGGCCACCGGGTGGGGCGGAGCCTCTTTTCCTCTTTCTTCGCCGCGCAAACTGCCCGCCCCGGGGGGGCTATACGCGCTCTTCCGAGACCCGAGTTTCTTCTTCCTCCGATTCAGGGAAATCGCCCGGCGCTGCCCGCGTGCACGTACGTACCTTTTGTAGCCCGGTAGGTTTAACGGGCGTCGTAGTGGTAATAACCGTCTTCCTTCCCAAATGTCGATACGACGCTCTTTGAAACGTTAATTGACGATCGCGTCGCTTTTGTAGACGCGCGCCGCGCGTTATTTACTTTTATGCGGCAAAGTAAACAAGAAGCCGACGATTAACCAATGTTTTTGAGGATAAAGTTTCAGCTGTAAATTATATTCTGTAATAAATGCACGGAACGCGCGTAGCAATTTTTCTTTTTCACACTTAGCATCTCTTGATGTTTGCCGTGTATTATTATATTGGGCGCCGAAATAAATTAAAGTGTTTCTCGAATTTACGTGACAAATAATAAATATACACGCGTTGCATATATTAGCTGCTACATTTAAAATTAATCTTATTCCTAAAGGGGCAATTACCTCGATATTTTGAGTTACCGAATCATTTGATTTATTCGAAATGTTTCAAATAAATGGTAATTTAAAATATATTACAAAAATTTCAATACTTTCAATAGATGTATTTTGAATTGACTGACTAACAAATCAAATTTTAATATTTTAAAATTTATAAAAATGTTAAAATGAATGTTTATATACGGTAATAACAAACATTTAAATCATGTTATAAAAGCTTTGCTAAATAATAATGTTGAAATAATGAGCATTAAAGTTTGCAAACGTAAATGGAAATAGAGTAATAAGTACTTATAAGTAGAAAACAGTCATTTGATATGCGTGCAATAGATTTGAGCCATAACTCTTACTCCGCCACGTGCATGAATTTACTATCCTATTGTATTTCAAGAACATTAACTGCACGTTTTCTTTACATTAGAGTTGGGCAATAAAGCATTTTTACTTTTTATTTACTTTTAAGCGTACAAGTAAAGTACTCCATTACAAAGTCTCGCACAATCTATGCTTGATTCTTGGAGCGGAAACTAAGCGAATCGAAAAATCTTGGCCATTCACGACGTCTCCAACTTTGGGATCTGCCCGCTCTTGAAAGTGACTGCCAAGCAGACAAACGACACTGCGGGCGCACTAATGGCTCTCGTCTACCTAATAACCCACTTTGCCCGAATAACTACTTTTTTCCTCGCAATGCGCTTTCCATTTCTGCGGCGAGGTACAAAAAAAAAACTGCATTTATAGCGCCGGAATCCAGGGTCCAGATAGCCCAGAGCGTCCATCTGCACCGGCAGCGCGCCCGCGGCAAGCGTGCGACAGGGGAGCCAGGACCGTACAGCGGCTCATGTAATCCCGAGTCCGCTTAACATTACGCGAGCCGCGCAGGCAGGCCTGACGCAACGGCCTCTCCCTTCCAAGGAGCCATTACCGCTGTCAATCATTTTATTAGAGCGCCGCGCATTATCTCCCGCGGAGCGGAAAAAACCGGGGAGCCGCGGGCGCGGGCAAGAAAGAGACAGCTGAGCGCAGGTGAGCTGTAGCCGGCTCCCGTGCCGCCCCCTTGCGGCCTCTCGAGAGACGGGGGGAAAAGTAAAAAAAAAAGAAGGAAAAAGAGAAAAAAATGAAAAAAAAAGGGGGTCGTGCGTGCCCCCCGCGGTGTGTCGCGCAACGCGGGGGAGAAAGTCCGTCGCGGGCTCACCTTAGAGATGTCCGGGAAGAGCTGCCGCAGGATGCCGATGGTCCTCTTGCTCCGCAGCGCCGCGTCATTGTCCGCCTCGACCATCATCAGCCGGTCGAGAGCCTGCGAACAAATACTCGGTTACTCGTCTGCGGGCTTTTCCGCGAGGTGTGTAGTTAAAGGTCGCCGGCTTTGAGGTCGAGGTCGCGATGTGTTCCGGGACTGCGGCTCGCCGAGCGGTTTGCCGCCGTTTTTTTTTTGTTACCCTGCGCACGACTTGCGCACCCTTGCGCAGTGCTTTTCTTTCGCGGGTCTTTTTTTACCCTAGGGGATTATGATCTTTGGTTGCGCCGCATTTTATGCACGTGTAGCTACAGGATATATATACACACAAATATGTATCAAATACGAAGAAAGTTTAGATCCAGAGGCTGCTTATAAATATATAGACATCGTAAACAAAACAGCTGTCATGTACGTTTTTCTCTCCCCCGTTCTTTTTGTTTTTTTAAGTAGCTTTCAATTTGGAAAGCTACTCCGCGTGCCGCATTTTATGAGGAATTGTAAGACTTAATCAAAATCTTGTTTACGGATTTAGAGCGGCATATTAGAAGTGAAAGGAGTGACTAATAAATTTGTATTTGCGTAACCGCACTCGAGCATTTAGCATATTCGAATTTATCCACTGTATATAATATAATATTAATTGACCGATAAGAGCTTTACACTCTTCGAATAGAACTCTTACGCGTTTGATTATTGTTACGCAATCGCTTTATTGAATCAAGGGCGACAATATTAAAGTCGCAGCAAAAAATTTAAAAGGTGTAAACGAGGACATTTCTTTCGGCCTCGACGATCATTCTAGAGCAATCGGTTCCGCATCCCATTAAGGTAAAGAGCCGATTATCATTCCTCGCAGCCAAGCTACCTGTCAATTATTTACAACGGCCAAAACTATTTGGTCGCGAGCTTTTTTTCAGGGCGGCCCCACGCCCGCACCTTATCATTTCCTTATCGATTCCAGTTTCGCCCCCTCGCGCCAGTTAATTACGTGACCGCGCGCGCGATTTATGTTTCTCGTAAAATAGACTCGCGGGGCGTAATCTTTTGTTTATTTAGCGGGGAGAATTGGCCTACCGGGCGGCCGAGGCCTTTCACTTAGGGGGCCTTTGCTGCGCCCGCGCGCTCCGCAATAACCTTAATCGCGCTCTGTAATTCACGCGTCGGTAATGCGGGGGTTTCGCGGTGCCGCCCTGACCCCCATAATCAGACTATACGAAGAATTTTCCTCATTGTGCTCTGCCATTACCCTGGATCCGATCGTTAACAAATGCGAAATTAACGCTTATAAGCTGTTACGCGTCAAATCTGTGCGCCTGCGCGCGTTAAGATCGACAGAATGGACTGATAATTGATAGTTTGCCGCTTATTTCCAATGAATTGTTTCGAACTTTAAGGATTTCTTCTGCGCAAGCTAACAAACCGTCCAATTTTTAAAAGCATTTTATGAGCAATGACGTGTAACGGTAACTTTATTGCCAATAGCTCACGGCGTGAATTAAATTTGAAAATACTTCGACGAGGAATCCTGTTTTGCTATTAGACCACCAGCCGTTTTTATTAAGATTATTTTTCAGAATTTAAGTGCAAATCGTGAAGCCAAAAATATTCAAAAGTCGACAACTTATCGGAATTTCGTATTTCTGCTATCCTTCAGCTGTTTTGGTTTTAATGAGTAACAGGCAACCACAGAGATTGTAATTTTATGGTAAGAATTAACATTTATATATATATATATATATCATTTCAAGATGACGAAATATATTTTCATCCATTCCAAACAACTATTGAAAAAAACTGCTTAAAGAGTAAGCGAGGGAAGCAACACTAATTATGGTGAGGATTTCACAAACCAGCGTTTCAAGTGAAAATCTTATCCCTTCACTGTGTGAAATGTAGGAGATTGGCCATAAAATAGTTGCCAGTGCAGTAGTTCAGTATACATAAACTATATTTATGTTCACATAAAGGAATTCATACTTAGGCAAATAGAAGTATGCAAGGTGAACTGATTGTTAAATAAATATATTATTAAATTATAAACTTGTGGTAATTTAACTTTAGAGATTTATTTATTTACCTTACTGTTAATATACGACGCGTGCATTCAAAATACGTTAAATGTTCAATTGCAGGCTATCAATTATGTAAGGAAACAACTTTATTATACAGTGGGCGGCTTATTGTAACTAATAAAATAAAACAATTTTTCTCGACATCCATCCGACCAGATTAACTAAGACAATATAGATTTTTCGATTCATTAATTGATAACGTACAAAAATATTTACCTCTAATCGATTAACATTAATTTCTTTATCTCATTATTTCAAGTATCTCTGTAAACTTTCACTACAAGTGGGACATAATTTTTCTATTTATTATTTCTCAATGCGCGATTTTCATCTGTTTTAGAATCTATTACATTTGTGCTCGTAGTGTAAGGCATTAGTCTCTCCCATTCTTTATCGTGTTCGACTGTGTTACATAAAATTAAAAAAGATCCGTATATAAAATAAAATGCATTAATTATATCACCCATTCACTGGACGCGTGCAAGAACAAAAAAAGGAGTAAAAAATTGTTAAGCGCCATTACGAGGCAATTTCCTTTATTCCTTTCCAATTCGCTCGAATTGCCACTAGTCGGAGGAAATTAAAAATTGCAGAACGGTGATGATTCATATGCACGGATCCAATCAATCAGTCGCGAGTTTTCCACGAGATTTACGAACAGGCGGATTTAGTCTGCGGCTACCGCCGAGTGCAGGCGGCAAGGAGGGAAAAGCTACGTTCGCATTAAAATCGCCAATAAACATCAAGGTGCGCAACTCGCGAGCGAGCGAGCGAGCGAGCGACTGTTGCCCAACGTCGCCGTCGCCGCGATACGGTCCACTTTCTCCGCGCGGTGCCAGAGATATGCCGGCTTTGCCAGCTCGCCAACCGAGTGCGCGAAAATCGACCCGAGGAAAATCAAGGAGCAGATAGGGACGAGGCTCTGCGGCCGCTCGGGACGAGGCACTACTTTAATGCCCGTTTTCAAGCCACCAGAATAATTTGTAAGAGATAAAGAGTTAAGGTTACTCGATTACAGAATGGTTTTTAGTGGAAGTGGAATCTAGTTTAGTCGCTGTATTTTATGAATCTACAAAAATTTATAGTTTACTTCTATTATGGACAAGCCGAAGATTGTAAAGAGTAGTATTTTATGCATGCTAGTTATGGCTCTAACGATCGAGATACGTCTTACCGCAATTATCTATGTTTCTACTAATGCATAGTTATGCCACTTCGCAATATTACTATTTGTCTAGCACATAGAATTGATAATTGGTTAAATTTTTCATGTTATTATTAATAACCTGTTCATTTATTAATAATTATAAAATAATTGTTATTAAAGTTTGAGTTAATATTTGCAGGACAGGATGAACAGTAAAAGTCGAATGATTTTAATTTTTCGTGTAATTGGAAATATAGCAAGTGGAACTGAGAAAAATAGTATGCTATCATGCAAGTTTTTACAATAATTTTTTTCGACAATTACCCAAATATTTATATGTAATAGAACAAAAATTATTTTTTTGAGACGAGAATCAGTGAGTAATTGTTAGACAGGACAAAATACAAGTGTAATTTTTGCGAATGGCACAATGACGGGTGCCACAGCAATATTATTACATACATTTGCAAAACATGTAGAACGCCAATAATCAGATTTCGACAGATGAATGTACGCAAACTTGTATGAACACTAGTAATTTATAAAATTGTAGGTTCTAGAGACATCAATACATGGAAAATTTTTGTTTGAAAAAAATTTTGTTTATAGATCAAGGTGCAGTGTTTATTAAAAATAGATCCATAAAATTAAAGATTAAGTTGCAAATTTTTATTAATGAATATATAAATAATTTTTCACGATTTGAAAAAATTCATCAATATACTATACTACACATTACAATAGGATTTAAAAAATTCTATGACCCATTTTTCCTTACGATTAACAAACTGTATGTGGTGCAATCTCAAGAATAATAGTTTTTCGCAAAATAATGTGTAAATTATGCATTATAAAAAAATATTCAATGCTTTATCGATTGAGACATTAGTTATCTTAAGCAATATCCGGTTAAAATATTATGAAGATAGATAATTATATGTAGACTAAATAATTACGAATAAATTTTATTTTTAATTAACCATCTTGAATTCCTTCATAAGTTATGAACTAATAAAATAATAGTGTTTCAACACTGTAGAACAAATAAATTATGTAAACTTGACGTCTAGATGATAAAGATGTTAATAAGACAATCAAGACAAACTGTACATCATCGTACACGCACAAGTGGATACCTTGTCATGCCGTACTTGACATAATATACTTATTCCAAACGCTCTTCAATTATAACCTGTTGAATACAAATTGCATGTAACTCACCCATGGCCGTAACATATGTCAATTCTTGCAGATAGACAATTATTCTCTCGAATTATTGTACGAATAGTTATTTCCATTGGAGCGCGTATTGCCAAGTCGCGTAATGTCTTACAGTATTACAAGAGAAAACGACCTTTGAAAAGCTATTCTAGCAATGAAAAACGTGCAGACCTCGTGATGCTCCTGTCCTTTGACAAATCGATCGCTTCCCGTATAATGCAATACCATACAGATCAATCGAACAAATTGATTAATCTCCATCCTCGCGCTCCGTTAACCAGCTGCTAGGTTAATCCGTCGGGGTCTTTTGCAACGTTTGCCCGTCTCTCGAGCGAGAGAAAAGGCGCGAAGATAGAAGGGGAGCAAGAGAGAGAGAGAGAGAGAGAAGCATGTACAGAGCAGAGTCGGAATGGAGAGGACAATTACGGCGATTCAGGCATTCGGCGGAATAAATCGGGCGACCGAAAGGTGGCGGCGGCTCCACTCAGTTGGCGTCATTTGATCGGTTAGAAAGCGGCACGGAGCCGTGCCGGACAATTAGTTCTAGTTTCGTGGCGGGGAAATTATGCAGCCCGCGATCGTCTCTGTCGTCAGGTGCTGCTTGTGCCTTGTCACCCGCGCGCGCCCCGTCCTTCCCCTGTCGCACGCCCCCCTGCCATCCGCGCGGGCTTTGGTCCATTTCGTGACTCTCTGAACTTGAAGGCAAGTCGGAGCCTAGCCGGCCGTGGCATCTGGCCTGTCAGTCCAAATGCCACCGCTACTAGTGCGTGATGAGGGAAAAGTGCGTGGTCAAGCTTGTAAGTCAATCTTGCGGTTGGATGAAATTCGTTTATATACAGTGTTTTCACCGTGCGTTTGATTGTAGTATTTCTGGTTGCGTTAGAGTTGACGTATCGGTACCGAAGATTTTTGTTCATGCAATACCGGGGACGAGATTACCAGCGGATGATTTATCGTCCTCCAAGCAGGTTATGGACCCCGTATTTGTATTACGTGGAAAATGCAAATAGTTTTTTTGTACCGCTGTACTACCTCCTTTTGAATAAATCAAGCTGTTTTAATGATTTTACCCACAAATCATTTGTACGGACGCGAATGAAGACCATTAATAGATCATTAAGCGATAGAGAGTATAGAAAAAGTAAAATAAAAAGCGCGTTGCACGAATGCAGTGAGAGATATTACCAAAATGAAAATTTAGATTTTCATTAAAAAAAAAAAAAAATAAACTATGCAAAAGTTAACGATCAAAAAGTGCACCTATAAAAGCTGATTCTCAGAGAGCAAGCGATCGCTCCTGAGGATACGAGGTGGAAGGGTGTCAATGTCGCCATTTCTCAATACGAATCGCAAGTAGCAAGTAGTCCGCATCTCTCACGAATGCACGAGAGGTATTGGACTACTGACGCATGAATCGCTGATTTAGCCGTGGCGTACTTTTATGGGGTTTTTGGTGCGCGTTATTGAATGCGCTCGTTTACCGAGGCTGAACCCACTCCCTAGCTCCCCTTGAATTTAAATGACGAATGGATATATCATTGATTTTGATCCTGCGCCGCACAGGTGAAACATTGTATATTTTACGATGATTTACAAGCGGAAAAATGATGCATCGTGATCGGCGACGATGAGTCTTGGATTCGTTATAAAAGGAGATATTAATTGAAAAAATTAGGATGTCAAGGCTCGAAAACGATCGTGTTAATAAGATTAATAGTGAATATACGATTTTATCTGCGTGATGTTGACGAATCAATGCTGCACCCATTATGAATCAATGAGTCATGTTAAACAATGGGTTATAATCGCACTCAAAAGAAAATTGAACTGTGGCGGGCAATAATCCAGGTGTAAAAAAGTGCCGAAAGATCTTTTTCTCCGATCGATTATAGATTATATCGAGAGTCGAGTGGCCGAGCGATTACACCCATTAATCAAGAGTAGGCTAATGACTGTAGGACCGCACAATGGGTGCAGCCAGTATGCAGACACGTGGGCGCGCGCTTATCACGGGGCAATTGCTCCAATCACTCGGAATCGGCCGGATTCAGAGAAATCAGCTCCTCGATCTCCGCCGCGAAACGAAAGCCAGCTCGGATTTGGAAGTGGCGCGCGGGCGCGCGATAAATCGATTGTTCGGCGGCGAAAGTCGCAAGCGGGCGTTCCTCCGACCGCCACTTCCCCGCTCCGCCACCGCCCCCGAGGCCAGACTTTCCGGGCAAAAAAAGCTCGCGAGAATTTGGGGCTTCGGCCGACGCTGCTGCCGAGGCTCCGCGCGGGCCAACGGATTACGCAGGCCACATTGCACAAGCCCGGCTTTTTCCTCATCTTTTTTTCATGTTCTTCTCGGAGCCGCGCGGCCCCCTCGAGTGCGCGCACCCGCGCCGATCTCAGGAGAGAATCACGCGGCATTAGCAATGCGTAATTGTTCAATGGTCGCGGCTTTGTATTCGGCCGGCGAATTTGGCGCCGCGGAACATTGTACAGTTGGCAGGCCAGTGAATTATTGCTATATTCAATGTTGAGCGATAAACATCGTTTATGCGTCGGGAAACACGGGCCGACGGTGTAGCCGTGCTCAGGCGGATGTAAGTTTTGCTCAATAGTTACAATCTCGCGCGCGGAGAATGCTTTCGGTTATAAAATGTTACTCGAGTGTGGCAAAAAGTCAATGACGGATCACGAATCTGTGTGGGCGTAAGTGGATATCGATATGCGGCTTGGGAAATTCCACCCGTATCGGATAGGTTAATTGCAGGGTATTGACTCGGCAAAAAACAAATTAGTCCCCGTTTATAAATACACTGACCCTGGCAAACTTTCAATGATTCTCAACAAATTTTTTACTACGATGGTGAAAATTAACGATTTGTAAACATTTTTCGTTGAGCTGTACGCTAATGTGACATGATTTTAGTAAAAAAAGCTAAGATATTTATGGCAACGTTACCCGTAAGGTTAAAATTAAGGCCTGCATGTTGAAAATTCAAAGTAAATTGTGGTTTGATATAATATTAGTACTCAGTAGTAGCAACATGTAGCGAAAATTGTTATAGGTATATTGAATAGATACTTATTATGCGTTATAATTTGCATGTGCTAGTATTGCTAGCTAGTCATAGTTATTATTATTAAAGAAAACTATGGAAATGTTTCACATCGTTAAAAAATTAAATTCAGCATTCATAAATAACCTTAGTGCGCTAGTGTATTCTTAACTATGAAAATCTAAGGCTCAACTATTAAATGGTAAACCATTTAATAATCCTGGTCCAGAAAATAATAATTTTGAATATTAATATGAGTTTGATGTAGCTTGAATGCTTGATGCAATTAACTGGCAAATACAATAAAAATACACGTACAATCTACGTTTTTCGACGTATCGGAGAAAACTAGAAGACGAGTTAAAAAATACGCTAAAAACCTCTACAGAACCCGTGGATCTTTGCCATCTATCTAAGCCTCGGGGCAGGATGGCAATTTAGCCTGTACTTTTCTCGGGCGCTCAGTTGGAGGAGTAGATGTGTTCGCGGGGCCGGAGCGCTTGGTAAGGCCAACGCACGTCTAGATCCGGGCGGTCGCTCGGGACGCCGGAGGCGGGCTTTCCATTAGGCGCCGATCGAGCGAAGAAAGTGTCGGGGCAGCGTCTGGCCGCTCGCCGCGTGCGTGCCGGAGAAAGTGACGGGCCGCCGGGTCCAGCGCTTAGGCAGCCTCCCGCCGGCCACAGCGGCGCCCGAAAATCCCGGGGATTATGTCAGTGGAGCGCGCCGGGTTACGCAAGACGGGCGCTCGCGTGTCGAGGTCGCCGCCTGGGTTCGCGTGAAAGCGACCCGCGATCCCCGACTTCAACCTCGGAAGAAAGCGTAATGATCGTTGAAAAAAAAAGACAAAAACGGGGGAAAAAACCAGAAAAAGTACCCGAAAGCGCGCGTGCGAACTCGGGCGGGTTTGGAAACCCTCGCGGAGGCCATCCGCGGACGGCTGGCCGATCGGCAGACGATTGAATCGCGCGGGCGCGCACGCGCCAATTACCAGGTTTACGGCTTCATTTCTCGCAAACTGGCTTTATGCCCGCGGAAGCCGAGGCCGCCGGCGCGTGTTTATATGCATTATTTATCGGGAAAGTCCTGCCCAATCGTTGGATTTTTCCGCGCGGGCTCGATAAATCTTTCCGCGGCCGCGAGGCCGTTCGACCCGCGGGGGCATCGCCTGAGGTCCGCCTCCGCCGCGACCGCTAATTGAGCAACGCGGTTACTTCACCTAATTAAACCGAATAGATTTATGCGAAATAATCGGCCGGGGAGAGGAGAGATTGGAGTGGCGATGCGTGCCATCTAGCCATGGGAGGCCGGCTCGCCGTTCCGCATAAAATAGGCCGCTGCGATTCGCGCTTAGCGAGCCGAAATTTCGGCAATATAATAGACGTGATAAGAGAGATCAAGTGGCCATTGCTATTCCAGCCGGCAATAGTCGGGAAAAATGGGCCGCTTTTTTCTCAACGGCCACTCGGGCCTTTATATATCTATTCCAAATGTAAATGCTACTTTATGCAATTTCGAGGCGCGCGCGCGTGACTCGTAAGCCGGGGGGTATTTTATTTTTGCAACGCCGGCTAGGCAACGGGGAACAAGTATAGTTCCGAGGAATTCCGCCGTGAGCGCAATCCTAGGATTTTAAGCGAATCCTAAACCGGCCGCGCGTGGATTGCCGTAGGCCTCTCTGTTGGCACGAGTGACGTGCGCGCTACAATATTTGGTACGAATATATGTTTCTCGGTTGCAAATGTCAGTTTGCGCGGATGGCGATCGAGCCGGGCATACTAACGACGGCCAACCGACAATGTTTCTCCTTTCAATTCAGTTTTCGCCGGCTCATCTCGGCGTACGCGACCTTTTTTAATAATGCACTCGGTGTTCCTGTTACACACTGACTCACCGCGGATGCCGTCGATTCTCGCTCGGAAGCCAATTGTTATTCACAAGGGTGAAAAATTAAAAAAATTTGTTTGGAACGCACCTCTTGATATATGCCTGTCGCTGAGAGTTCAAAGTCTCTCCGGCCACTTAATGCCCACGGCGCCGCGGAAAGAAAAAAAAAAGTACCCACTTTCCACCGACGGATGAGCTTATACGGGGAAATACTGCCCATTTGAACGCGAGCGCGTCTCCGCGGCTATATATACACACGCGCCTCCTGTAATTGCCTTCGGACATTTCTTGGGGATATTTATTTCACCGCGCGGCCACGAGCCTATCGGCAACTTTGTCCAATCCGCGGAATGTCGCAACGCGACGGCATTTCCCCGCAGATCACCGGACGGACACAAAAACAGTCACGTTTATTGACTAATTCGGCGGAATGGACGAGCCCGGGTTTAATTAATTACTCGGGGAATGTATATATAGCCGATCGGCGCAACGAACTGGCGCAATCGCGCCGGGAGAACGGCAGGATTCGCCGGGCCGCGTGCACCGCTCGCACGTGGAAACTGCAGCGGCGACGGCGGGGGGAGGGAAGGTGGGGGTCGGCCACCTCCGAACCTTTCACGGCCACGGAACCCACGCCGAGTCATCCCGGGTGATTTCTCCGGGCGCGCGCGAGAGGAAACTCACCGATAGGATTGTGGCGCCGGGTTTCTACGTTACGTAAAGGAGGCGATTGGCGCTGGGGTTCCGATGCACCTGCGGGTGATCTCCGACTCTCGATTCTCCCGGTAATTGTGGCTCTGTTTGCCCATCTTCGCTGATTTTTCAGCGTAACCCCCGCGCAAATCCCCTGATTAACGAGTCTCATTTCGGCGGGGGAATAGAAATTGGTCGGAGCGCTTAGGAATTTTTATAGTCGGTTAACTGAGTGCCGAGTACTACTAGTTGTCGTGATATTAAATATTGTAGTGAAAGTCCATAATTACGATAATTTTGAAAATTTTACATATGCCGCGTCATCCATTCATATTTATTGAGTTTCGTAAATATTACGCAACGCTTTCTTTTTAACGAGTCATTATAAATGTCACTTGAAACTTCTGCACTTATTTATTATGGTCGAGTTACAAGTCCTTTACTACAGAAGACAGTGTGAAATAAATTTTTTGTTACAGTTTCCAAACTTAATTTAAAATTGAAATTCATAAACAATAGATAATTAAGTCATTTTATAATATTACACCCATTTATCTTTGAATCCCGTGGAGGTCTTGCATTTCAAGTTAATTTGTGCGATTCGTCTTATTGGCAAATTATTATCTTGCTCGCGCTGCAGGATACAAATTGGACTTAGTATTTCATCAACAAAAGAGCTGTGTGACTTTGTATCCAAAGCATTAGTTAGCTACTTAGCAAAGTTTTATCCGCTCCTTTGACACGATCGGGAACACATGCGGGTTTTTAACGACATGAACGGCCGCCGCTACTATTATCATTAATAACTCAGGGTCGACCTCAATTCCGCAGGCCTTTTTTTTTTGTCACCGATCGCCGGCGCCAGGATCTCTTACGTTTCCAGGTCTCGCACACACATGGGCGCGCGCGCGCGCGCGGAAAAATACTTTATCGCTAGACGCGCGCCTCGCTGCCTTTTTTTCCTCTTTTTTTTTCGCGCGAGCGCGTGCGCGGCGGCCAGGTGTCCGAAACCGCGCGGCGGTCCCTGAAAAAATTTTCGAGCGCTCGCGCGCGCTTTCCTAGAAAGTCGCCGCGCGACTCGCGATGAAAACCGACCTGTCGCGCTTGCGCAATACTTATTAAAACAACGATAATTGCGCGTGGGGGAAAAAAAAAATGGCGAAGTGCGCGCACGAAAAAGCCCTGCGCGAAAAATTTCCAAGTGAAAATTTCGCGCGCGGCCAGGTTGCAATTAGCCGCGGGAGCGCATTTTACTTTCTATAAATCATTATTTCACGCGTAGCTGGCCGAGAACCGATGCGGCCGCCTCTCGTCATCGATTTCTCCGGGCCAGGGGGTATAGACGCGGGCACCGGGGCCGCGGGAAATCGGAGCGGGAAAACCCCGGCGCCGGCGCGGATCCGCGCGAGATCTCCCGGCAGCCGAGAGAGATCGGCTTCCTCCCCCGGGTGGGCTTACCTGGGACTTGAGGCCCTCGCTGGGAACGGGCACGGCGCTGGCGAGCGCGGCGCAGAGGCCGACCGCCAGGGCGATCCTCGTGGCGACCCTCATCCTCGACTTCCTGGACTCTGCAAGGAGAAAAAGGAAGGCCTTGAGTGTGCGTGCGCGCCGCCGAAAAGCTCGAGGATGCTTTGACCGGGGAGCGCGGAAAGTCTCGCGCGTGACTCGCCGCGAGAGGCTGCAGGGACGGCCCGGAAGCGCGCGCGCCTTTCTCGGATCCGCGAACTATCACTTTCGACGAGCGAATCGAAAGTCGAGAGGAGCGTCGCACTCGGCCAAGCGGCGCATATATGAGCCACTCGGCGCGCGCTTTTTCTCCCGAACCCGGCCGCGTCCTTCCCGCCCCGCTTTTACCGCCTCCCTTCGCGCTTTTTTTTTCCTTCGCCCGCTTGTTTGCCCGAGAGCGTTTCATGGCTTCTTTCGCCGGGCTATTCATTAGCCAATTGGGTGCATACGCGCCCGGTGCATCGGACCTTTACGTGCTTGAGCATTGCGTAAGGAGAGTCGATAGAGACATAATGCCAGTGCGCGGGAACGACGCGCCACTTGGGAGAAATCAAACGGTTCGAGCTGTTGCTGCCTCGTAAACCGTAATGGACCCCAAATCTTTTTATTCCCCTTTAAATTATCAAAATATTTTTCTGCGCTGGGGATTATTGTCCACGTGCTGACCACTCAATGTTGCACTAAAGATTACCGTTCGCGATCGACAAATTTTATTGCATTTCCAGTTTCTTCGGCGCTTAAAGTCATTAAGCAATATATTTACTCACATCTTTCAATTGAACTTCTGCAAGGGTTTTAGAGCTTTCCCATCAAATTTTTATTTATGCATGTTCAGAAATAAACTAATTTCACAAGAACCCCGAATTAAATTATGACTGCTATTGAATTATATTGTAAACTAATACATCTGTTTTTTTCATTTGATTTTAAGAAATTTCAAACTATTGCTTTAAATTTTTGCTCAAATAATATATAGCATAAAAAGTATTTTTTTTAAACACGCAAATAATAGAAGTCACTATAGTTTAATTTTATAGTCACTTTCTTTAATTTTTTCAACATATCAACTATAAAATGCTTCAGTTTCTATGCTAAGAAAAAGAATTTTTTAGTTTTTGCAAGTGTAAGAACAACCATTTATTCATTTCTTTAAAATTTGTTTTTGTTTAACGTAGAATAAGTTTGCAAATATTAAACAAGCGTCGAAAAATATTTCTATTTTTAGAAAAAGGACTAATCCACTTTAAATTTCTTACACTTGTTTTCACGTCGAGAAAGAATTTAAATTATTATTAAAGTGTAATACAAACATATGTACGGTTATTACGTATATTTAAATTTATCGTAACATGTTGATGTATTAAAAATTATTGCATGAAAGCGAAAACATGTCATTTTTTGAGTACTTAAATTTTAACGATATATGGAAAATAAAAAGGTAGAAGACGTTGAAATTAAGCTGATTTTTTCATCGAATATGAAATATGAAGAAAAATAATTGGATAATTACTTTGTATAAAAAATTCACATGATTTTAATTGTAATCTCCGTATAATATACGAGTTTAATATTAAATATGAATTGTTTTATATAATTAAATGCTTTTTTTATGCTAGATAGCTGTTAACTAATTAAGTTGCAATTTGACATAGATGCTTGTTTGCTTATAAATTTACAATGGTAATTAAAATTATTACTATGAGGGTCAACAACTAATTAATTAGAGGATATTTTCATAGCTATGTAACGATAATGAACTTTATTAATTATAAGGTAATATCACAATACAGGATTTACAAGAATACGCATATTAATTCGATGCAAATCACAAATCGTGCGAAAAATACCCATCGCTTATAATTTATAAATACCAATAGAAAATGTTTTGCAATAAATTACATACGTTTTCTTGTACATGCACGTAAAGAAATCTGTACGAGAAAGGAAATTGGCAATTCCTAAACTTTGTGCTACATCGATTAATTAATTTTTGCGCAATACTTCGATTTTAAACCCCAGTGATAAAATCATCATTTTTATTGAAATCACACGTAACGGAGAGCGGCCGAAAGGAGTCATTTGAGCTCGTAAAAAGGCAATAAACGCACCAAAGGGATTATTCGCCTCGAACGGAGTGAAAAGATCGCCCCCCCCATTCGAGAGTCCTCCCCGGCGGCCGAGCGCGGCGCGCATTCCACCCCCCGGATCCCACCCAAGGTAGAAAGCGCAGCCGATGCACCGTCGGCTCATTAGCACCGAGGCTCACCTGTCCTCTAGCCCGCCGTGCTGCGGCGCACGGCCGGCCGACGCGCGGCACATACCCAAGCGGCGCCGAGGACGTTTTGCAATTCGGAGGCCGCTTTCGCGGGCTCGCGCACGCCGGGGCCTCTTCCGATGAATTAACCATCTGGCCGGCGCCCAGGCCTTGGTCCGCGCTCGTCGTCCGCGGCTGCGCGCCGGGGCGGCTTCCTGGACGCGGGCCTTGCGCAACGCGGGTGTAACGAGGCGCTCGTTGCACTCCACCCCCCGCGCGGGTCGCGCAACACTAAACCCCCCCCTCGGGCTAGCACTCCATTATCCTGGATGGTTGCCCGCCACGCGGCCGTTTTCAAGTACCGACGATTTGTCGCGCGGGATACACGTACCCCCGCTCGAATATGTCGCCCAATTAAACGTGACCGTGTACTTTAGCGTAAGTTTGTCGAGCAGGTTACGTTTTTGTCTCCGCGTCCGGCAGTGGCCAGGAGACACACTCGCTTTAACCAGCAAGGACTATCATGTATTATTAGATGGCACAAAAAAAGGAACATACGGCGAGTACGTGGGATAACGAAGCGTACGCTCGCGTGTGCCCAGCGAGTTTGCCATATTGCCCGATAGACACTTTCCGAGGCGGGCAATTATCGCGGTATAACCAGGGGCAAGGCATTTCGTCAGGTCGGGGGGGAAGCGCATCGGCCGGGACAGCGCGCTCGGACCACGGGGTGTTTTCCCGCGCGAACCCCGGGTTTACGAGTGAAAGCCCCTCCGGGCGCACGTGGGCGCGGCCGCGTTTCCAAAAACAGAAATAAAAATACGAGCCGCAGCTTGCGCAACGGGGCTCTGGGTTACTTTTTCTTTTTCTTTTTTTTTTTGGAAAAGGGCGCTTCCGGCTCGCGTGCAACTTTCGTCGCTCGCTCCCCCCCGTGGCACTGTCGATCGGCACTTTCGATCGGCCTTCCTTTCGCGCGGGCACTCGGGTGTCCCGGCCGGCCGGCGCACTGGGGACACTGTCGGCTCGGTCCCTCGGCGGGCTCTCACCTGGCGGATTCTGCGGCCGTCCTCCGGGATCTCCTGGCCGCGGCACTAGTCACACTACAAACCGCGGAAGCGCGCGTGGACGCACCGGCTCTTTCCCGGGGGGGTGGGGGGGGTGAGTGGGTCTCCTCGTTTTTCGGCTCCTCTCGCCCGGGAGATCGGAGGCGCTCTACCTCCTGGGTCCTCTCGCTGGCGGGGTGGGCAGGAGGGGGGACGGGCAGGCAGGCCGCGGAGTGTCGCACGCGCCGGCTCCTGCTCTCGGCTCTCTCTGTGACTGTCTGTGTGACGGCGCCTAGTGAGCGGCTTATATCAGCGGGAGGGGCCTGCCACCACCGCCGGGCCCGATATCGCGGGGGGAGAGCCGAGCCGCCGCGGCGGCCGCCAAGGTAGGAGGAGGACCCCACCACGCCAGCCCCGCCGCCCGAGGGCAGCGCCGAGCGTTTCCCTTTTTTGTTTTATTTTTTCTTTTTTTTTCTTTTTTTCTTCGCTTTTCGGGGCGCCGGCAGGGCTACGCCGCGCCCGGTACCTTTAGAAAGTCGCCCCGCTAGGGCGAAGGACGCCGAGCCGCCCAATTCCGGGGCTCATTTTTCCCCGCTGCCCCGGGGAATATTCATGAGCGGGGATACCTTGTATCGACTGGTAATTGAAGGGCGCCCGGCCGACCCCTTTTCATGCCAAAACGGAATTTCAGGAATGACCCCTCTACTTATCGCCCCACCACCCACTTTAGGTTTTTATCCGCTGACCTTTCGGCGACAATTTCTTCTTTGCTCAAATGTTCTAATGCCACGATTATTATCTGTCACGTGTATTCGGAACGCGTAGATACGGTTTGAACCATGTATTACCGTGTCTAAGATTTATTGTTAAATATTCATTTACTTTTATGCACTCGACTCTACTTAATAAAAATATAATTTTCAAATTAAGTTCGGGACTTATAAAAGACCCGACTAATTGCTTTATATGAATTTCAATTATGCCGATTTTTTTACTAATTAAGCTATTATAACAATGGGTGTATAATAAAACTGTGTGTACAAATTAATTTAAACGTGGAAATTTCCTAGGTCTTTGTATGGTAAAGATCAATTATTTGAAATAGATATTGCTACATTTTATTGCAAGTTAACTTTCTACATCTTCAAGTAGCATGGACTTGGGAGCGATACGCATCTTGAAGGATCATTTTGTCTGTTTACAAAAAACTTTCTCATCATTTAAGAGAGTATACATTTTGCGTAATTGATGTCCTTTTATAGTTCTAAAAATCCCATAGTTTGCGCAGAAATGGGACTTTCTTCGGGTTTAATAAAAGGCTTCAAGAGATACCGTTGCCCAACCGAACAACCGATTCCCTTTTGTTAACCTTGACCTCAACTCTATTACGATTTTAGAAAATTAAGCGTTTATCCTTCTTTTGCAAACAAACATTATTTATTACGGGAACAAGACAACAATTATTTAATCATTAAAAATACTAGGGTACGTTTGAAGCAGAATGTCCAACTAATTACGGAACGCGAACTTGGTCGCTATTCCCAAGACACATAAAAGGCTACATCTAGATGAACACGTACTTTCTCTCTTTCGGGAAAGCACCGAACGATAAAAAAGCGATAATGCAGTAGGCTTACGAGCGCCAGACTCAAGGGCTAAGGTCAAGTTTCTCCAAATGGTGCGGCTGCTGCTTTCGCGCGCCGCGCTAACATCGAGGGGTTCTTCTGCGACGGTTGCGACACTTCACTCTAGCTAAGACGACGCACGGCGGCCTATTACGCAAAGACCCGAGTCACTTCGGACGCATTACGCAATTTGTAAACTAAACAAAGTAGATGCGCGATTTGTCAGGCGTAATACGATTGTCTAGCGTCCTCAAAAACACGGTCTTCTCTCGAGTGCATAATGTTATTTGTTTTGCGTCGCATCTGACGTTGATTCAACATTTTCAACTTCAATGTTTTCACGGATGAATCTGCAGTCAGTTTTGTAAATTTACCTTATGATCCACGTAACACTCTAATTGATACATTGCACCGAAAAAAAAACAGAAACGCATCAAAGCAAATATGTTAGAGGCCCAGTTTTACGGGTCTTGGAAAGATTACACGGCAATAACGCGCTATTACCGTGGTTTATCAGTTCGCATAATGAGAATTGGAAAGCCCGGAAGGAAATAGCTCGTTGCCAAATTCATTGCCCGTGAGCCAAATGGCTCTTCCGTTAAAGCGGCGCATCGTTACACGAGTTGAGCGCTTAAGAGCGCATGACAAGGCACTAAAGCCGCACGAGGTGTATTTATCGCTTTAGAAGAATGGCCCTCCCAGCAAAGTGTATATTTATATAGCTCGATAGTAAGCGGCTGCCGCGTGCAATTTCCTTTATACTCCGTCCTCGCGCGAAAGTAATGAAATAAAACGTGTGCTTAGAGAGGATACATCCGAGGGTTCGTTGTCCCGCTGCCTCGTAAAATCTCTGCCAATATACGGTCCCATTACAAAGGCGGATTACGCCTTCCAACGGGCGCGCGTACGCACCGATGCACATGCAGCATCGTTGCACCGTACCTGCCGAGGCACTTGACCAACGCGCGGACCCCCCCAAAGGACCGTTTGGGCTTGCTTGCCACACGAGACGATCCCTGAGCCAACCGGGCCGATTCGCAAGCGGATTACCGCGGAAAAGCGTGACAGCCCACCGGGGGAAATCTCGCCCAAGGTCCCCGAAAACCGTCAAAATCCCCGGGCGCCGTTGGCCAACGGGGCTCTCGCAAGCTCCTCGCGGGCCCCGCGAGAGAGCGCGCCGGGCCACCCGTGCGGACCCCAATAATTGCCCGGCCGCGATTTCCATGCGCCCGCGAGCCGCGGCTGTTGCGCGGAGCCGCTCGCGAAACCCCGGGCCTCCGTCGTTGCCAGAAGCCTCCGAGGGCTCGTTAGCGCCCCCTTGCGGCTCTCGGTTTCTATGAGCTGGTTATGGTCCACCGTATTTGTTAATGGCGATTAGGCGATGTCGTAATATGGAAGCCGTCGGTCACTTTAAAACTACTGGTGCATCCATTCAAGCACCTACTCCTTAGCACTAATTGCGATTTGCTTTGATGAAAAAAAAGAACTTTGTTGCGCATCACTTTGTCGTTGTAATTACTTATTTGCAAAAAGCAAGATATTGAGTACAGCTTTTATTCTGTATTGCTGTCCATCAATGATATTTACGTATTGACGAAGAACGATAAAAAAATTAAGAAAAAAGAAGGTATTATTGTATGTAAAAATAGACCTATATCTTTCTAAGAGTGACGCTGTCGAGTTAATTTTTTTAATTTACTATTCGTTTTATCATATATTAGTATATTTGTGCATTAGAAGAGCTTCTTTGTCTCAAACAATGCAAATGGATACACTGAGAGAAATACTTTTTACTACAAGTATGGTAATGTTTATTGAATTGATCAGCATGTGGCCGGTTTACTGGACAGCATAATAAAAACATCACATTTCTGTCTCAGTGTAAAAGTATACGTACGTCGTATTTCATTCAGAATTTAATAACAATTTAATTCAATTTTGATGAGTGATTTTTTGTACTTAAACTGAGCACACTTATTCACGATCGAGTAATAACTGACAATAAGAAAGGGAAATCGATTTAGAATTTGACTTGCCCGTTTGCCTGATCCTAAATTTCACTTGTCCATCTGCCTTTCCTCCCTACCGCTAATAGAGCATGGAAAAATTGGGTTATCAACTTTCTGTTAATTTATAGAGTAATAGGAAATTAAAAAGTAGCGTAGTAAAATTTATGGATTATTCTTACTTTTGAAGAAGATTTATTAGTGCATTAAATAGAATACTCGATTACGACCTTTCAGCTTTCTGTAACTATCCAATTAGTTAAGGTCAGTCGTTTGAAAAATTACGTAAAATATTGTTTGGCAATGCCTGGAATTTAATAATTATAGGTATCGAAAACTATGTTTTACCTATGCTTACAAGAACTTTTTACACCACTTCCTGTACAAGGCACTATTTCTGTTGTATATTTTTGACAAAAATTGATTCGAGTTATTAGATCATCAGAAACATCAGATGTTATATAATTAATCAAATATCAATATTAATTAAATTAATCATAAAAAGTATATACATCTTTATTAAATATGCTACAGATCTTACAAGCGTACATTTTCTTATGTACGTATATTTTACATTTGGTGACAATATTATCAATGACAATGGAAGATGCGATATTATTTAAAATATTTTGTTGATCACATGTAAGACAATGTAGAAAGAGATTAAAAGAAAATTGTAAAAATTAAATAAAATAAATTACTTCAGTATGATATGAATTGCTACACTCATGATAAAATGATATAATTAATATGCATTTGGTAACTCACATAATCTAGACAATGATTCAACTCATTATGTGAAAAATTAAGATAATGACTTTTCTAGAATAAAACCAATGTTTTTACTTTACACATATTTGCATGCAAATATCAAGTAGAGCAATTTCTTTACCCTTATTACGCTCTACTCGTAATATAATAAGAATTTTCAACCGTTACAAGTACAGTTACGTTAAACATTTTAAAGTTTGAATAATCGAAAATAGTTGAATAATAACAATATGGGTTATTTAAAAAGTGGTAATTATGTAACATAGGAACTTTGTTTAGACTTGTACTACTAACTTTATCTTGGAAGTGCTAGCAATTGCTTTAACGTAATATGAAGCAAAATGTGTTACACACCTACTTATTATAGTGTGATGCATTCTGAACTCGTTGAATTTTGGCGGGTAAGAGGATATTTTTACTACTTTCATTATTTCTAAATGAAAAATACTCATACTTCCTGCAGAATGAATGTTTTTAATGCTGATATAAAAGAGCAAATAACTACATTAGCTGGTTCAAATTTTTTATGTGGCAGTTATACTATTTATTTTTAAATTGAATTGACATTTTTAACTTAGAAATTTTTTAATGAGGTGAAAAAATTACCACATAATAATAATTTAATTTAAATTTTTTAATCGTTCAAAATAAATATTCTTAATACATTTAAATGTTTATATTTACACTGGTAGCATACTTTGAAGTATTATAAAATAAAAGGAAATATTTTCCTTAATTGTAGTTACTACGCGTCTTCGATAAAGTTTGTTGCGTTGTGTTGGCTCGAAGATTGAGGTAAAACCTGCATAGTAAGTATTTCTATAATAGTCGTCTTTAAGCAAATAGTACAAAAGAGGACTGTCGATCGAAGTCTGCATCACGTAAGCTTATCAGATGAGGTCATCATTTTCTATCCTATTTTCACCTGGATCAAGCTCTAGCATGCACTTTCAGCATAATGCATCTTTTAAATATTAAATTAACTTGTACAATCTATACTGTAGTAATATTTACGTTTGAGCTAACTTATATGATTTTTAAGGAATTAATTGCAAATCTTAATTTTAATTTTATTTAACATAAAACTTAACATAAATTTATTTTGCTCTTAACACGCATTCATTTTCTTAATTTAAATTGTCAATAAAAATTATATTTAAAAGGTTACGTATTTATTTATTTGAATTTAGCTTATAATTATTATGATAAATTACTTCACTCTATAATTTCTTTGCATTGTTCTATTTCTCATGTTTTTTGTAAACAAAAAAATAATATTTGGTTAATTATTGAAATTAAACCATTAAAAGTCATTTAAACTAAAGTTCTAAAGAGTAAAATTTATTTATTTATTTTTAATAATCTTGCATGTTAGCTTTTTGAATTGAAAAAAAATTAATCAAAAAGATTTGATGGATTAAAATACAAAGAAATAACACTAGTAACAGATTAAAAATATGAATTTATCAAGATTCATTGTACAAAAATATTTGAAATATTGTATAGTTATATAAAAATATTTAAATAGGATATTTAATTCATAATAACTTTGTAGAAGTTATAGTGATAATGTAACTTTTATTGTCTATGTGTATATGTTTATGTACTTGCTGGACACTTTATACATAGGACTGGCACTTTTTTGCATAATCATTCACCAATTTTTAAAAGTCTCAGCCTTTTGTTTAGCCCAGGAGATACGACCGTCCGATATTTGAGGGCATTTTTTCGGTTTACACAATTTCCTTATAATTTAGTGCTCTGTAACAAATAATAATTGCTGGGCCTACGGCTACAGTGTATGCGAAGGAAAGAAATTTATTACTCTATAATATTTGTTGTTGATACTTGCGCAATTATTGTTAATAAAAGTATAGAGTTTTCATGTAATGCATGAGAACTTTTATGTATAGGGGATTAATGGATTTTATTTTTATCATTATACATCGAATTACACGATTTGTATGCGTACTAGCAGTGGTGCTGTAATCTGAGCAAGAAGTGAATACGAATTTAAAACAGTTTTGAGAAAGCATCTTTCGCTAAATTTCTTAAAATTGTTTATGACGTTAACATGAGTATACTCTTTAGAACGGGACACTTTTCATTTTGCATGCATTTACTGCTTATTCTATTTTACGCAACGTTCTATGGAAATAAAGGGGTGATGTCATGGGAGTTTTTATCAAGAAAATATAACTTTGGTTAAACATACAGAAAAAATACATTTGTAGGTTACACAGTTTACATAAGTATGTATCGGTTCGTTCATTTGGCAGATATTTTTAAAGAAATAGTCGTATACTGAGAAAGTAACGGTTTACGAAATATTTCAGTGTGAAGCTGTTACTGAATTCAGCTTAAAATAAGATTAAAAATTGTAGTACCAGTATATAAATGTTGAACACATATAAAATAATTGCTCTGGTTTCTTTAATACATTCTAGTTATAAAAGTTGTAACATAACTATAATAATTTATTTTCAGAATTAAAAATATGCAACATTTCCAAGTTACATAGCCAAATCTATAACAATGTTCTACTTTTTCATATTATCGACCCGCATATTGTAAAAGGATATATGGAAAATACATTCAGCTTACTCAATATAATCAAAAGTAAATATATTGTAGATATTTTTATGAAGTAGTTTTGGGTTGCATGAACTTTCAAATCGGCAAGACTAACGAGCATCAAAATGTATATATATTACCTTTTTTATCCACAGGAGTAAATAGTACTTTATGACTCAAAATGGTTGAGAGCAACAGCTCTTAGAAGGCATAATTTGGACACGTTTAAATGTAACGACGGTCTAAACACCTGTTAATGTTCCAAGCGGATATCCCTTTCATTGATAGCTTTTCTGATTCTGAAAATTAGCAGTTCCTGCGGTTTAATGATGGGTTGGGACAGCTTGTCAGAAAAATAAGTGACGAAACGTCAAACCGGTTGCAAGACTGTCGTTGATTTCCCTACTAATCCATTGATTAGTACCTTTTCAATGAATTGATGTCCCATCGCGTATACGTAGAAGACAATCGTTGTTCTTCGTATAACATACGATTCTCAGTATTTGCAATCGCATTCTTTAATTGTAAGCATAAATGTTGTCAGCAGCAGCAACTTGTATCTAAGTGGTTAACAAAATGAGATACATGCAAACGATAGAGAAGAAAATCTTTGAAATTAATATTAGAATTTGCATAACAGAATGATTTTCATTCTAAGGTTAAAAATTCATGACTTCGTGCTGTTCTTCAACGCGGACAATCGTCGCAATCACGACTGGTTTGTCAGAAAAAATCAGATTGCGTTAACAGTTGCGCTTACGAGTCCTTTGGAAAATTCTGTGGTCCATTGTTAGTGGAGAAAGCGCAAGCGTGTGCTGAGCTCGCCAGAACGGGTTTACACGCACACCAGATAGCCCCAAATTCGAGAGAGCTATTAAATGTTTTTATAGACGAAAACGAAAGTTGAGGGGAATCGAACGCGAATGCGACGCGTATATCTTTGTATATTTTTCGATTGCAGGTGAAAATTCCAGCAGGCGTTTTCTGCGTTATGTCAGTTGTGACGAGTGAATATAAAAGTCCACGGCGGCGCGTTCCGAAAAGCCAACTCTGCAGCTCGCCGACATTTCTGCTAGAAACACTGTCCTTACACTCAATCATAACTGATTCAAGCACTTTTACCCGGGAATCTAGACGTTTGGAGCAGTCTGGCTTTACTTGTCGTCGTTTTTCGATAGTTTTGCCCAATGTTACTTTGAATTTTATCATTCGTGCTCGTGTATGTATATACGCATGCGGTTTAATGGCGCACCTCTTTCCATTTTAATTGAAACGGTTAGCGAAAACGGCAGATTATTTTTGCGACTCGACTGCAGGCCGGCCTAGTCAATTAAACTTAACGCAAACAAAAAGTCATGCATCATTAGCTTATTAAGCGCGTAGCGTTAAGTGCTTCAAATAACCGGTAGTTTTCACAAACCTGCCGCGCGGACTTCGGCTTTTTCAGGCTTCCCCCAGCTAAAAAATAAAAATGCTCGTCAAACGCGCGCGGACTCTCACAATAATTAACCGACACGGGCGAGGTCCACGATAATTTAGTCTGCCCCCGCGCACACAGCTCTCGGGATTTGGCACCTAACTCAGCCACCTCGCGGGATCCTTCGCTCGGGGTGCATCCTGGACCTTTGGGGTCGGAAGCAGGGAAACGAGAACGAGACATTTGTCAATTAACATACTTGGCGTGGATTCGCGAGAGTTTCACAATGATACCGATCTCTCTCTCACTCTTCTTCTCTCCTCTATCCTACATCAATGGCGCGCTGACGATTACCAGGCGCATTTTTCCACAGCGCATTCATGCGAGAGCTTGCCGCGACTTTCGCAAATCGCCATCACGCGACTCATTATTTCGGCGGCGGTGATTTTTCGCACCGGGGGCGCGCGAGCGGCTAGCACTGTCATGCCGCCGGGAATCGTAATAGCGCCGTTTCCATTTCCAAAGCGGCCCCTGGCCTGCACCGGCCGATCGAGCGAGAAGCGATATGCTCCACGCCAGCGCCATTAGCCTTGCACGGACCACGATTTGCCTTTCCGTCCGCGCCGCGCTGCAATTTTGGCAGTTGCAGCGCCCGTTGAGAGTGTCTCCGGGCCCTGACATCGGTACGATCGATTAATGGCGAGTAGCAAATTCGGGACGCGCGAAGCGCAACGGAAAGGTATGTTGTTATGATCGCGATATCTTTTTCGAACTAGGATTCGACTTGTTGAGTAATGCTGCAGTCATTAATGTTATGTTAAATTTATGGAGGCTATCTTTTGAAATCCGTTGCTAGTAAACTAGTTTGTTATAACGTGATTTCTAATCTAGTTTATCGCATTATTTATTGTTTTTAATGTCCATTACTGTTCGATACTTCTTGTTGAATTTTGATGAGAGTTTATAAAAGTCTATTTGTATAGTTCAAAGAGATATACATTTTAGTTTCAAGATATAGATCAAAATGCAAGTCATCTGAAAACCATGATTTATTACAAATTCATTCATAATAATTTTATATGGTTGCTAAAGAATAAACTGATTTAATTACTTTAAAAATATTACTTATTTGATGTAGTTACCAGCAAGCTGCATATTTGCATTTATAATATCCCTTTAAGAATAATTTTTTCTGGCGTAAATTCTAGGAACTCTTTTATACTTTGTACAACAAAAATAATAGGGCAGAACTAGAGTCGTTGAGGTGATAATGAATCAGCGTTAAATTTTATTGCCAGATTTTCTCAAGTTCTAGTACTCCAGTATCTCTATGATCCCAGATAAAAAAGAGCACTTTCGTGAGCCACGTCATTACTGCATAGAATGCAACCTTGAACCATTACTTTCTGATAACGACAAAACTAAACAATTTCTTATCAAAACTTCATTTTAAATAATATTTTATAAGATAGGGTACACTTTGTAATAATTAATTTGCATAAATTATTCAAACGGGTGTCTATTAAGATATTGTTATAAATAGAAACCGAAGAATTTACATTAAATATTTATTGAAATATACATTTTTGATAAACTGCCAGTATGAAAATATTTTTCATTCAACGAAATATTACACTGTTTACTTTTATTTTGACCTTATAGATATTAATAAAACAATTTGATTTAATTAATTGATTATATAGATATTAAGACATGAACTGTTTACATTTGAAATAAATTGTTTTTGTTTCTTATAAATATTTATATTTTATATAAGTTTCTAGGATTATTATACTATAAATTTTCATAATTTATGATAATATTTATACTCATTGTATATTGTATTTATTGGTAAAATGATAAATAACAAGAGGTTGACAGTTTAAGTTATATGTAGTATAAAATGAATTCAATGAATATAATGAAAATATCGGAATGTACTTTCCAAAAATTAATTATTCAATAATATTCATCAAATAAATATAGTGTGTATAATAAAGGACAAGTACATTAGCAGACACAATGTAAAAAATTAAATACCATAACCTGTGAGATTCATTTAATACAAACAGTACAAACTAATTTACATGATAGTTTAATGAGCCTAACACCACACACGGTGGTGTCATATGTAATGCAAATATTATACACCATTAACGCAAAATTTCATGAGATACGTAACGGAAGGATCTATAATTATAGAATTTCCTTAATTTATGCATTTTTTCATACTTATATAAGGCGTAGAAAGTATTTACAAACATGCACAATTAAATGATCTTATAGTAGCTGTTGCAGTAACAATTTGATGTAACTTATGCAAAAAAGGAAGATATCGTTCATGCGCAGTTTATCGTGCATTCGTAAATGGGAAAAATAAAAATCTTTGTATATATACGCCCATACAAGTGACCTAATCAGAAATGGACGTACAGGTTTACCTTAACATCAATATAACACAGAGATTACACACAAACCACGTAACTGCATACTTGCCTATGCAAAGTCAAACAATCTGTGCGATAATTTAACGCAATATCTTAAAAGGATTTTTTGTAGAAAGTATCAGGCTTTCAGTTTTCGAAGAAGACCGTTCTAAATCAGCGACCTGGCCTTGATTAAGTGACCACTGACGCAGGAATAGAACACAGAAAACGAAATCTTTGATCGGAAGAATAAGGGAGAATTTCATCAGAATCAGATCGAAACAATTTCTAGTGCAAAACGACACTTTCTCACGAGACCTGCAAGAGCTGTGCTATACGAGACGAATATCCAAAAAGCGAGAGAGAAAAGGAAAGTGCCCGAGCCGACTAGAAAATGACTCGGGTTGCCGGGGCGACTCTCGCCGAAACGGGCGGGCGCTCCTGTTATGCCCATCCGCGCGCAAAAGTCGGCCAATGACTCTGGGCTTGCGTCACCGGCTCGGACACTGTGTCCGGGAGCGGAGCGCGTGCTTACCGACGGCCGTCGCAGGATAACGAATCGCAGCGCCGATTCGCCCGGCCAGGAGCCTCTCGGGTCTACTTGGCCGACCGCTCGCCAGGCGGAGGCACCTGCGTTCACTACTGCGCGCGGGTAATGACCTCGAAATCGCGCCGCGCAGGTGCACCGCTTCCATCGATGTAGCGATACACCAAAACAGATTGGGTGAGCTGATGATCATCGGTCTTCTGATTATTGGGACAGGGTCACATGGAACGCAAATGCTTTAAGATAATGTTTAGAAAGACTTTTTTGACTGACAGCGGCTCAAGTGTGTGTCAAAATTGGAGTATAAGATAATTGTAGTTAATTTGTGTACCAATGTATGTGTAATTTATACCATTTTTTTGACAATTCCAGTATAATATAACATGACAGGATAAACTTTTCGTTACGTCAACTTAATTAAATGTATATTTTTATAACATATACTTAGGCTAATTATATATACAGAGATCATATTACAGCTGTAAATCACGCAGAACGTCTAATTTTCAACACTATAAACAGAGTAACTAATTTAGTAGATACATGCTAGAATATGAACGAAAATGGACGTAAAACGTATAGAATTTAATGTTTAATAAAATGACTTCTATATATCTAATTAATTGTTTTCCCGTATATCTTCCAGTTACATTAAAATTTGTAGTTAGTCGTACACATGCACATCACTTGTGAACTAAACTCAAAAGACAATTATTGCACAATTTATATTTGTGCAAAGTACACTGTTGAAATTAAGAAATAGCGGTATGCGCACTTAACTTGCTACCAAAGGTAAGTTTTATCAGATCATTTCAGAAAAGCTGTTTGCATTGAAACACTATGTCGTACAAAATCCACCTTATGAAATTAAAGTGTATTACTCTAATTTATAAGCGTTATCTCATCATTTCATAATTTTACAGAATAGTTCAAAGGGAATCAAAAAGTATACAACTTATATATATTATATTGTTGCTATGAAGTCTACTATGAGATTCTTACTCATTGGTTAATTTTGGTAAAATATTTTTATACCTAAGGTATATAAATATACACAATCATTAAGTAATTATATAATTATTGTTTAACAAAAATCAAATATCAATTAACTGTCTATTGTATTTGAAATGTTCAGTTTTATATTTAACAGGTCAAGACAATTTAGAAACAATTTAATCGTTAGAATATACGGGTGCAAAACAGGGATTTATTTGTGCAATCATTTTTTCAAGATAATTACTCAGAATTCAAGCATCTAAGGCATGAATATAAAATAAAAATTCATGTAAGCTGTACAAATATACTATATAGCATGAATTATGTGCAAAAAAATAAAAATTTGAATAATAGAGTCACGAATAATTTCAAGTAAGTACAAACGTGGAACCAGCTTAGGAGTGTTCCATGAATTCGTCATTAATCAATTTTCTTCAATTTTTTTTGGAACAATCGAAATCATTTTGAAAAAAACTTGGAAAGAATGTAAATATTTATTAAATGTTTATACAGTTTATAAAAACAGACGATATCCACATGGAATGCGTTGACTATGTAGGATAAAATTCAAATCAAATCTAATCAATCATAACTATACCAAGACGAAAAGAAAAAATCACCAGCAACCGGAACGAAAGTGAAACTCGTGGCGGCGTATGACTGTATAATGCAAACGGCGCTGCTTTGCGTAACGTTGTCTCTCGCGAGAGTCGGAAGAGTCGGTGCTATTGACGCGACGCGCGCATGTAGGAGTGATCTATGTATATACGATGACTCGCGTATTTTTTACTGCTATCGCGATTCGTCCAAGGATTCAGAAGAAAATTCGAGAGTCGCCAACACTCGTTACGAGAGCACCAAAATAAAGACTTTAATATAGGCACAGAGAAACCATTAAGAATTTCGGAACAATATCATAAAAAGTTATTAAATCCGTAATTAATAAGAAATTGCTAATGGATTCAAGTATTCCACTGACATTATTTTTTTATAATTCTTTTTTTCTTTTTTAATTATTCTTAATATGTGAAATACTCATTTCAGGTAAAAACAGTTAATTTTTATTACATTATTATCACGCGGCGAATATTCTTTATATAAAAAAAGGCATGATACAGGTGAAACTATATTCCAAAATGAAGTTTTGTCATGCCAGAATTAAAATATATCTTAAGCTACATAGTCATATTTTTTCTACTAGATGATTTTTGTAGTACATTATATATAATATAGACATAAGAAGTTTATGTAACTTTAAGTAAATGATTGTTTGTAAACAAAGTATAAGTAAGTCCTATTTTGTTTGCACTTGCGAGGATAGGAAGTGTCATTTCTGTGCAAATGCAGTACCCGTTGCCTACATTCATTGGCGCTATAATAATTATCAGGAAATTTGATTCTGACTATAGTAACTGAAATTTACAGACAGAATTAAAAAATCTATTAGTATTAGATTTTCCTCTAACTATAAAAGTAGAAATTATTTTTCTAAATAATTAGTTTACATCCGATTTTAATTAGTGGGAATTGGATTAAGATCACTTTGCATCAAACGCTCTGTGTTTTACAAATATCAGCTGCAATATAATAATAAATTCATTGTTATTAAACGTTGAAAATTATTTACGGAAAAATATAAATAAATAATATAAATAAATATAATAAAAAATATAAATGAATACAATCTACTATAAAAATTTGCAAACATTTAGTTTGTATTATTTTTTTTAAATTTGTTGGTCTTATGTAATTTTATTCTTGTACTGCTATTAGTGATTTTTAAATTTATAAACTCTGACTTCATATTTATGATCAAGGACCAAACAAGACTCTCAGATCCTGTATATATAAGAGAAAAATATTGATTTCCTTCTGAAGACTATATATAGATTTTCCGGTTATTCAGGCAGTCGAGACGCTTTATCCATTAATTCTATTAAGTTTTCTCTTACTTTAATAATTTACTGTCACTTGCGTACGATATTCTAAACCAGAATTTTTTTGAGCGACTTTAATAACTTATAATTAAAAAAGACCCATCTACTAATGATCAAATGTCTAGATATCACACGGACATAAAAATATGAAGTATAAAAAACTACTTGTTGATTCGTCTATGTACTGGCAATGATCTACCACGTGTGGCATTACTGTACTACTTCTACTTCAATGAATCGTAGCAAGTTCGACACGCCCCCCACTGCACCCCCAATTAATATATATATATTGTCAAAGTTGATTTTAATTATTTTTATATTGACCGTTTCTTGAAATTCTATGTAATAGATTTATTTACATTCTGAAGATTTATTGTTATTGAACCTTCGTGAGCACAGTATATCAATATATGCACATTTTTATTTAAATACAGGCATTTACGGCTGATTTCTGTTGATTTGACCAAAAACTTATATATCATTGAAACTGCAATTCATACTTACAAATTAAAAATAAGTATCCAGTTATAAGCATAAGTATATTAAAAATATCATGCATATGTTTTTGGTACAAGTTATTGGTATGAAATAAAATAAATTGGCATCAGGAAAGTATTCGAATTATAAGATAATCAATCAGTGTATACTGTTTAAAGCAAAAAGAAGCAAAGTAAGACATTCTTTCAAGTAGGCAACTCGGCAAAGTTTCGTTGAGTTACTGAAAGAATGTGTATAAAAACATTTTATAACAATGATTGTAGTATGAAAATAATACGATTAGTTAATTTAGACGTTATAATACGGGTAATACCTTTGTTACAATAAGCAATCTCCGTTTAAGTAATCAGTTACATATTTCCTATTTCTAATAGATGTTAACCATCAAAGAATCTATTTGTAGAAATCATACGTCAAGGGTACTTCTTTGAGTAACTTACTTATAGCTTTCTAAAAACATTTTATTGCATTATAATATAAATTTGCTTTGAACATAAGTGAGAATGCGTTTTCCATCTATACGCATCGTGTGCACATCCAAAATGGATCCATATGTTTGTTCTAAAAACAGAGGTATGCAATGCGTTTATAACAAGTATTTTTCCCAGTGAGCGTGCATTTTTAACTCGCAAGTTTAACGCTGTTATAATTTGGTGTTTCTCTCGGCCCGCGCAAGCCTACGTGGGGCCTATAATCGCGCGGTTAAAGTTTCATTAGCATATTCGATAGCGCAAGCTTATTCTAAAATTACAGACTCGTTAAAGTCTAACGCGCACATTGTCCAGTGCTCTTTTTGCGAAAATTGCACGACAACGAGATGCGTGCAGGGAAAGAAGGTACGAGAATTCGGAGAGTGAATCGAACCGTGCCGCGATTCTTTCATAGCCGTGATCCTGATCTTGACACTGCTGGCACAGGATACACGGGGAAGGATCATTAGTCCTCTTATCCGAGGCGTAGCGCACGAGCGAACGGGACGTGGGCACCGCCGCGCGCGCCTAACAATGCAAGGACGTTCCCAGGTTGTTCGCGGGGGCCGTCGCTGCTCTGCTCTATGCGCGAAGCTCGTTAACTCGACCGAAGATACATCACAATCCTGCTTGAGGCAACCGTGACCTTATCGCTGACTCGACTAGAAATTCGTAGGTTGATATGCCATAACCTATATGCGAGCAAAAATATTAATATTTATGTTTGCCTTGAATAAGCTATATAAGCTAATTTTATCAGCATCAAGCTATAAATTAGAATAAAAAATTGACTGATCAGTATTAACAATCGATTATGTAATTTCAATATAAATTAAAAGAATTAATGTTACTGAACCTTATATAAATACATACATTTTTTAACATAGATATTATTAATCAGGAATCTTCGTAAAATATTTGATAATAGTAATTATTTCATAACTTATAGGAATGCATTGATTTTATAGATCATTAATCATTAATAAAATAGTAATATCATAATAATATAATCCATTTAATTGAAATGATTTAGTTTGATCGTGTATAAGAATTACGATTGTGCAATATAGTATCCTGTAATACATCGTAATTTTGCGACGTTGAAACGGTGTGGTATATATGCCTTTCGCCTTATTCCTTTCCAAGCATGTCGATAATTGTCATTACACATATACCCCAACGAGCTGCTCGTATAATATAATAATACGTGTACGCACATTTTACTTACATAAATCGGGAGGAAAGAAATTGTGAAAATGTGATAAAAACTATTACTAATTGATTTACAAAATGCTTCCTCTTCGATTTATCGGAACATTATAATTTCTTCCGAGAGTCCGCAACTTATTACGTGTATCCTTTTTCAAACGAATTTTTGAACAAAATGAATATTGAAAATGTGGTTACGATGATCGAGGCGATTGTTGATTGTTATGCAAAATTTATTAGCGATTTATATAGCTTTATGTTTTGTAGTTTTTTGTAAATTTCCGTACAACGCCGTGTAGATACTAGTACAGCGTAATATTTCAAATAATTTATGTTTATGATGGGAATACTTTATTATTCATGCAACCTTATTTGATAATTATTATGAGCATAGATCGTTGACATTTACGAGTATATTGATCGTTTATCTAGATAACGCACAACGTTAATATCTGTGAAGTGAGAAATATATATTCTTAAATACTATTCCTAAACTTATGATATATAGTCACTTGTCAGAATAATGCTTTAATTTGTTCTTCAGGTTATTTCACATGACTAAATTGAACTTGCGAGAATCGATTACTGTAATAGAAAATATAATTGAGCTGTACAAAAATTTTCATCACAAAAAGTAATCTGATTGCTCAAAGATATATGTTACAATTATTTGAAACCTGCATTGAACGTAGTTTACGCAGAATTCTCTTAATTGGTAGGATTAACTTTATAACATAAATACACTTAAATAAAAAATATATACTTAACTACACTTACAGTTATTATATTTAATAGAATGAATTAAATCTATTGGGCGAACGTTTAACCTATGATTTACTTAGCATCGCGGCAATGCTGAGTCCAACTTGACCAAATCAAAGATCACCGTCCTATGTGAAAGACCAAATAACTTAGGACTGCGCTTCCGAGGCGAAGACTAGGAAGTGCCTCAATGGACAGGAATCAAAGGTGGGGAGAAGGCGGGAGGACACGCGCTGCGCGTTACGCACCGGCTAATGCGGAAAAAGTGCGTGGGGCTCGATTGAGCGAGAAATGCAGGCCTTTCTAAACGACCCAGCGACGGCGAAAAAAATTGCCATTGTTTAGGGCGATGCGCGGCTTTATAAGCGTCCGCGATCTTCCTGACTCTAGCTCACTCGATCGCGGCTCGCGTGCAGCTCGTCCGCGAGTCGTTTTCTTCCCCTCAGGCGAGGCAAGCAGAAAAACAACCCAAGGAGAGTGCAGATGGTTCTGCAAAAGGCGGGCCAGCGCGGAGGCTTTCCGCCGAGGAGGTGCATACTAGTGGCGAAACGCCTGGGGCGATCGCGTCGCGCGTGACGAGGCCGTTTCCCACTGTGACGTCTCGGGATTGCGAAGCCGCGAGCCAGCGCCACGAATCAATCGGAGCCGGGTATGTGGATTTGTGGATAAGTGGACCAAGTGTTACGGTGACAGGGAGAGGCCGTGAGGCTGTTGCCCGATCCTTTGCCGCCGCTCGAGAGACAGAGGTATGCTCCTGCGCAGTGCTTTTGACACTGGCCGAGTGCTTTCCTCAGGGCTTGTAGGAAAATTCGTATGAATATTGTATGAGGTTGAAACGAGCTACCTGAAAGTATCCATTCACTACACATGCAACACGCTAATTGTTTATCGATGGGCGAGGTTAATGCTCTAATAAATAAAGCCCACATTATATTAACGATTATACACGTACATTAATTTGCCTAACACGATATGCCACAGTCAACTGTTATCTATCTCCTATAATTTTGTAATTAATTAACTAATTTTATGGCCTATGAAAACAAAAAAAGTTGGTGAAACTATTTATTTTATAATCAAAAAATTAGCACTTAATCAATGAAAATTTATTTTTAAGTATTCCTTGTAATTAAAATAATAATTTAAATTATAATTGTTTTTCTTCCAAATAATTTTTTCTAATAGTTATATCAAAAATAACTTTAATAAATAACTTTTTGATTTGCCATGAATTATTAACAATTATACAATAAATATACAATAATTTTATAAGTGATTCTTAATTCTGCAAGGTTTTGGTATTTAAACTAATTTACTTTCCCTTTTATAATATGCTTTGTGCTTTATTTGATGGTTATTCATAACATAAAATGTTTTCGCAAGAAGATCGACCTATTTTTTTAATTAATATTTAATAGGTTTGAGTAATTATGAAATGTCACTTTCGTTGTATGAATTCTACTTTTTATAATTGCTAATAGCTAATGCGGAGACATGAACAATTTTATATTTTTAAATTCTTAGGTGCTATTTATAGAAGTTTATAAGTATAGCTCAACTTTAGATGTTTGCAATTGCGGAAATCTAATTTAGTATGAAATTCGATTTTATAGTCACTTTTCTCAGGCTTTGCTATACTCATAAAAATTATATGTATAATTATGTAGATAAATAGCAATGGTCTATATAAATGATTAACTTTTTACAATTTATGAATTTGTCCAAATTACTAACCTAATATATGTAATATATAATATGCATGACTACATTTTTTGTAAAATTTATTTATGTTATTTTTTTCACTCATATTCATTTTGCAGATTTTCGACAGTCATGGCCTACTATCCACTTATTTTAATGCTATTATTAGGTCTAGTTGTTTCTCATCCAACAACAAAATTGCAAATGGTTTCTGTTAATGATTCTCACGCTGAAGCGACAAAGGTAGAACTTGCTGCAACTCATACGGGTGAAGTGGAAGTATCACTACCCGTAAAAATTACTACCAAAGAAGAATTGATCGGATGGGTGACTTATGCAATGCGCATCATGGCCTCTAAGATTAACATTACATTAGACTCTGCCAATTCCGCCGAGATGCCACCTAAAAAAATCGAGATGTTACGTAATTCTTCAGTCGCCATTAATAATTTTCTGGACAAAATGAGTGAAGAACAAAAAAAGAAAACTGAACATGTTAAGAATTCTAAAATAATGATGATGTCGGGTATCAAGGTAGTCTAATAATTAGTCAAAGTTTAAAAGAATTTTCAAATGAAAGTAAACTTTTATATTTTTATATTTTAGCACGCTCAAAGGCAGAATATTAATGAAAAAAATATCAATAACTGTAAAAATTCTGAAAAGTATCAACAAGAACAAATTTTAACTACAGAAAATCCAGTAACTGATAGTACTGATGCGCATAATAGTTATGATATTTTAACATCGAAACCAATTATGAAAGGTGATTCTAATACTTTTTCTAAGATTGAATCAGTTAATCAAAAGACCCTCAATCCTCTTTCTAAGCATCTCCAGGAATTAGCTCTTATTAATCCGTACGACCATCCAGACAACAAGATCTTTCGTGATCCTGATATTTTTCCTCCCTTTAATCTCCAGCAGCATAATGCTTATCTTCCTTTACCCCTTAAGTCTACTTATCAAGAAGAAAACCTCAAAGATTACTATGCTATCGCCAATAATCATAATGCAAGTGATGGAATAATAAATCAAGATTTATATGATGGTTAGTACAACTTGACTAGTATCGAGAATTTCTTAAAAATTTCAAAATTCGAAAATTCGGATCTGAATAAAAAGTTATTAAATCATTTTGTTTACTTATCAATTCGACACATAACTATTATAATATATTTTAAACAAAATAAAAGTAAAATAAAATTTTTTTTTATTATTAGCATGAAGCTCTATTATTTTTTTAAATTATCAAATTAATTTTAGTCAGACAAGATACTCTAGGGTCTTTACAATTAATACCCGTAAGGACCAATACAAATTACCGTCTGCCATCAATGTCTCAACCGGTCGGAGCGGAACGAGAAGGTTTGAATAATGGTATTAATGTAGCTTACAATCAACAAAGCAGTGAACTATCATCCTCAACCCTGAGGCCAGTTATTAGAGTACCTTTTGAAGCCTACATTACAATTACGCAAGAAACATCAACTACAACTTCCCCAAAAGACGCAATATCAACGATGCGAAGCCAAAAAAAGAGAAAAAAGAATTATCAAGACAATCGTCATGAAGCATCAGCCAGTGATATTCCTGAATCTATCGTATTACTACCACAGCAAAGCATGCGCAATAAGAACTCGAAGAAAGATAGAGATACAAGTGAGTATAGATTTTTATTTTTTATGTCGCGAAAAAAATATAGATCTCGACAGTTAAATATTTTGCAATCATTTAATGATTCATGTTCATTATCGAATAAAATAAATATAAATATAAATTAAAAAAAATAATCAATAAAAGAAAGATATTAAAAATTACTTTTTTATTATCTCATGAAACAGCCGGCAGGACAACAGTTCAATTTGAAGATGAACAAGCAACTCAGAGAACAACAGAGAAAAAGAAAAAGAAGAAAACTAAGACTAGCAATAAACGGCAACCTTCTCTTCTTAAAACAATTCTTCGAACCTTAGTGTTCACCAATAGAAACACTTCTTCTCTGACAGCTTCCAATACAAGAGTCAGCAAGAAAGTTCCGAATTCAAAAATTGCACAGGTATAGAGATGGGTTATGAGTAGCTTTCTTTAAGCCTCAAATTACAGTAATCCATAATACTTGGAATCTATGATTTTTCTTAGTAAATATTAGACCGTTTTATAGGATAACTTCTCAAAAGTCATTGAAATAAAAAAGTACATATTTGCGTAATCTCGAATAAATTTTACGTAAGGATTAAATACGATTGATGAAATATTAGAGGAGTATAACCATATCTGCACGAATATAAATAATATTATTTTTATCCTCTTTCGGATGTTGAACTATAAATGACTTTTTTTGAAAAGAAAGTCTAAATTACCTGAACTGTATTTTATAATTAATGAGCTCGCACTGAATGCATAATGAAATAAAAACTGTTATACACCTTTTAACAGACATATAACAATTATAATATTTCTTAAAAGACATTTTTACATTACGAAATACTAATGTAATATCAGTCTTATATATTATCTCAAAAATGATATAAAAACTTGCTAAAATGAAAAAATCGTTGATTAAAATTAACCTTTTAATACATTCAACCTACTCTTCATAGTGACAAAATACTTGTTAAAGTACTTTCTCAATAATTACGTTAGCCAATGAGTTTGCTTGTAAGGAAATACAAGAAAATATTTAGTTTTTTTTGAAACCCACAAAGTCTCTGATCACTCTGACGTAGATGCCACGCAGGTATGTATAAAAACCAGCGCTTCTTTTTACCCCATTCCAAACAAAGCGAGAACGCGGCTCCAAGTTTCAAAATGCACTAGCAAAAAAAGTGCAAAGAAAGATACCTATAAAGAGCAACGAAGATAGAGAGCAAGCGAGAAGACGTAAGAAGATGCGATGAAACACGATGAATGTCAAAAGTTCGCCGCACTTTTTTATCCGCCAGATCGTAAATCAGCGGAATCTCGTTAGCCTCCTTTGCTTGTGGGTGCTTCCATCCCTGACCGTCCGATAACGATGGCACTTGAGTATGCATTAATAATGCATGAAAATGTGCACGCTTGGCCGTTGATCTCTTACCCAACGAGATTATACGCATCTCACCTAGAAAGTTCATTACGTACGATTGCAACAGGAATTATCCGCCGCGTGCGATTAGAGATTTCGATGCTGCACTCTTTTTTTATATGCATTAGTTCACTTGTCGTCTTCTGGCGCCTCTTACAAGCAAGAAACGCGCGCCTTTGCGCTAATACATCAGCGCAATTGTTTCGAAAGTAGTGCGTTTAATTTGCAGCACGTCGGATGGTGATGAATAAATTTGTTGAAATAAGAGGTGAAAAAATTTCACATTTATGTTAATGTGATAGAAATGCTTGAATTTTCTTACGCTTCTGATTGCATGCTTTTATATTTTTTAATGCAACTCTTTAGTGCGAGAACAGGTTAATGTTACAGCGACTATATTTAACTAAGTTTATTCTTTGAATTCTTTGACGAATTAGAATAGCAAATTATTTTTTGTTCTTCAGAAATTGAACATAATTATATTTAAAAGAAGATTGAAGAATCGTTACGAATAAAAAAAAATTAACAATATGTTTTTCAATATTTTTAGTTCTATTTATAAGAATAACCAGTTTAAGTATAATAAAACGATTTAGGCACCCTTTCGATTGAGACGAAATGAAACATCTCAACGCCAAATTGATGAGGATGATGATGATGATGATGATGACTTTGAGGTTGATAACAATACTGGAACTGGAAATGGAAATGGAAATGGAAATGGCAACGGAGATAGTGAGTTTGATGATGACGATGATGACGATGACTTTAGTGTTGGAGCGCAAGGCGGTGGAGGCGGTGGCGATGATGATGGAATTAGAGACATTTTTGACGATGATGATGATGATGTATCAAACGATGATTATGATTATGTGAGTAATATTATTAAAAGTAGGTATATTCATAATATAGTATATCATATAATAAATTACAAATTTTTATTTCATGAAAATAAATGTTTAATTTATTAAGTTCATTAAAATAGTTAACTAGTATAAATCATTCCGCCAACATTATAATTAATTCATAATACTACTGAATAATAATTGAACGAAATGAAGAAGAACAATAAATATACATTTTTGGTTAACAGGAGGATGCTGGTGGTTCATTGGGCTCACTTGAAGATTTAATACCACTACTTATTCCTATTCTCGAAGATATTAGTGATGTAAGTGTCATGTTGATCGCTTTCTATAAAATAAAAATGTCGTTTCTTATCGATTCCCTGATTACGCCTAATTTTCCCTACTTGCTGACTACCTCCTTTCACATTTCTCCCATTATTGCGTCAGGCTACTTACCGATGTTTCCCTGCACGCTTTTTTATAATAATTTTATTCGAGGGCATTAAGAGGGGCCGAGCACAATGTTGTGCAATCGTCATTTATAAACATTGTTTCACTTTCAATGGTCAATTATCAGCCGGAGTCCGATACTGATTTAGGGGAATTCATACAAGCCGCGATTCCCCTGCTTCAAGGACTTTCTGAGGTAAGCAGCAATATTTATTATCTTTATTACCCTTATATATATATATACTATGGTACTGCGACCAATACCGCATTTTAATCCGGTAATGCGCAGGCAATAATTTACACCTTTTATATGCATGAGCGATAAGCGATTGCGGTTAACACGAAAAATGTTCACCAATATGGATATTAAATACATGTATTTTAAGAATAACTAGTCTGTAACTTTTTTCACTAGTTAAAAATATATTTAATAGTGCAACTTTTAGCGTGATCCTGAAACGGGCGAGGGGCCAGATATCGTTGGCGTTCTTGGGCCTATTTTGCAAAATTTATCGGCGGTACGTTCTTGAATTATAGTTCATGTATTAAACTGAATATATAGTGTAGAGTAATACAAAAAAATTTACCCTCAATTAATATGCGATAAAATTTAATATATTAAGGGCAAGGATGGAGAAGGTAGCGATAGCGGTGCTATTTTAGGGCCATTAGTGCAACTCATAGGACCGTTTATTGGCCCGCTCTCAGGACCCTTAAGTGGACCGTTATCTGCATCGAGCAGTGGTGTGAGTACAAATAACAAAGAAAAATTAGACTAAATAATTGTGAATGCGTGAATACGCTTCATCTCAATATTGAACTTTTCAGGGCGGCGGTAAAAGTTCCTCGTTGGGTGCTCTCCTTTCTGCCCTTCTTGCGCCTCTCAGTCAGGTAACCAATCATTTTTATAACTCCAAATAGTGCCCTATCTCTCATCCTATCTATGATTTTTGTTAATCAATGTCTAAATCTTCATTGTAGCCACTCGAGCCTGGTGGCATGTCGCCTTTAGCCGGAGTAGTCTCCAACGTCGTTGCCATCTTAAGCAAAGTATGTATTCATTGTATTATAATGAAAACTTCGATACCTTATAACAACATTTGAACCATCTGTAGGAGCTGAGCTCACCAGACTCGGGCGTGGACTTCGGGGCAGTTGTCAGCCAGCTGGTGACGGGGACGTTGTCGGGATCGAGTGCCGGCCTAAGTGGCGGTTCGAGTAAGAGCTCGAGCAAGCCGGACGAGCCACCGGCTCCGTACGGACCACCCGGAGATGTCGAGCTGCTGGAGCCTCCGCCGGTCCAGCACAGCCAGCGTCCTCTCAACTTTAAGCAGCCAACCAAGCGTCCGAAGTCTAAGAAGAAGCCGAGGCCGACGGGAATTGTGAGGCCACAGGCGACACACTACCGGCCCCAGGCGACCCATCCAGAATCGGAGCAAACGGGGAAGCCCCTCCTGGATCAGCCTCAGTCCCAGTACGAACAGGTCGCCGCACCGGCTCACTACGGGACCTACGGCAGTTACGGGGTGAGCTGATTGTTAGGGGACAGGTCCGATGTGTGCAAGCAGGTGACCGACTAAACGTTGCTTTGGAAAACCAGTAGAAGAAACGGGGAAAGCTTTGCAATTAAAATTTTTGCTAAAATCGTGGCAAGCTTTAATAACGAGAAGGATTTCCGGGGACGTTATTCCCCACGTTACCGTATAATAAATGCAAGCAACTGCACTTAATGGAGATTTACGACATACATTACCGCACTTTTATACTCTTTCCTAAACTTGAGATTGTTCTACGACTGGCAGAATAATTCTTACTAAATAATTCTCTTTTTACAGCGTCGTCGTTTAAGTTTCACTCGATGATTTTATTATACTAAATTGTTACGTTTCTTGCCTACACAAACCATACTGACTGACTAAACACACTTGAAATCAAAGGTCCCAGCTCATAAAGTCAGCACCTTCGACCTCCTGGGTAAGGCTTTCAAGGACATTCTGTCGAGCGGCGTCAACTTGGTAACTGCTGTCCTCGGAGCCTCGAGTGCCTCTTCAGGCGCCTCCTCCGAGACGCCAGCTCAGGGCTACGGATATGGAGCCTACGGACCACCACCAGCATACCATGTCCCAGTCACACCAAAGCCATATCAGAAACCCTACAAAAAGCCAGACTCTTATCAGAACATTCACTGAGCTCGATCTTGCTTTCTACTCAAGTATTTTAGATGCTCATAGTTTTAATGTTCTTCTTTCATATTGTTGCAAAATCATTTAAAGCAATATTTGATTAGTTAAAATTAAGTGTTATTACATGATATTATTATTTCATTATTATCATGAATGGTAGTTACTAACTTATTTTTGATTTTGCAATAATAAATATAACATTCAAACGACCTAGTACTTGCGTATTGTTTAAAAATAAGACTGTATTGTATTTCATAATTTAATTTATAATTTATCTACATCAATTTTAAAAAGCAGTTACAAATATAAGTTATTCATAATATACTTTGATTGAGATTATAAGAATAAAAATAAAATGCTTATATGCTTAAATTGTTCATACGCAAGTTCCTTATTTTCTCTTTGCATAAATTATACGTAGGTAAATGTATTGTCATTCGTTACGTAAATAGTTGACTACAATTGATCGATGTAATCAAGTGAACCTTTAACTTCCTAATTTATGTTGACGCATGCTAACATCATGCTATAACAGAAGATTGCAAGTGCAATATTGTAAGATTTTTTAGTACCATTTCATCGTTTATAGCCGTATCTTACGGTAACATAATTCTCAAGATGCATGCAAGTGTTGCTAAACAACTTAAGTTTCGATTAACACTTGAGTTTTCTTGATTGGAGAATAAAACTTGCAAGGAGTTTCTTCTAACCAAAAGCGATAACTCCAGAATAACATACTGATATAATGACACTTTCTTAATTTGAGATTAACCTCAAAAAATGCTTTTTCCTCATTGGAATAATCGAAAATTTTTATTTTTATACGATCCTCTCTTGGTTGTCTTACGATGTACATAAAACATTACTCTCATCATTTTATCGACGTAACGACTAAACAAAAACCTAATGAAAACCCAAAAGGAGCTATAGTGTCAAGAAACAGCTTTTCATAAAAATAAAACATTTCATAAAAAATGATGGTCAAATGCAAACGTTTTAAAATAAGATCTTATGCAATAATACGCACTTATGATACAAAAAGGAACAATATCTCGTATACATTATTTTGTAGAAAAGTGGCGAGGGACGATTCCTAAGAAAGGCGCATCGGACACGCGGCTTTCACGCGTACTCGGAAGGAAGCCTAATGCTTGAACAGGAACTAACTGCAGTGCTATCGATTCCGTGTACGCAATGAATTGTCCCGCGATGGTGTAAGTCTTCAAGCAAAGAAGAATCTCGCGAAATTATCAACTAGAAAACCTACTTAATGTTTAGGTGAATTAATATGAATTGATCGCAAACAATTGCACTGCATCTATTATAGTAATATTTATAGGTAATAATTATAATTGGTTTTACAAGAAATCATCTTTAACTATTCCACATTTACTTCCTTAACAGTTAGAAAAATAGATTTTTATTTTCTAAGGGATTTGCAAATCCGCACTTTCATAATCCCTATAGTGCACGTTTAATTGTTGAATGCGCATCGAGAACTTCAGGCTCTTCCGTAAAAAAGCTATTGTCAATAATATTATGCATACAAGGCATATAATAATCTAGCGATATTATGTGAAGCATCAATCACAATGTTAAATAAATTAAATGCAGATTCTCGATAGAATTAAGTAATTAAATAATTACATTGTAATGCTAGTTTGATAATCAAAAAATTATTTTGTTTGTAAAATTTTAGATTTTTTGGAAAGACTCAGCACTACATAACTACCTGACTATGAAACTTTAAAAAAGAATCTAAAACAGAAAACAAAATAAGTTATGTTTCTTGAAGCAGGCGATAAACTGTATATAGTCGCCACAAGTCCCCACTCGGTGTATCGAAAAAATCAAATAATTTTACCTTGTCAAAAAGCAATCTCAAATATAACAGTAATTACTTAAACCCAACTTAATTTTTTTCAGGAGTATTGCTTTTAGCAGACAATTTTTTTCACACATTATTTATGTAAAAATCTGTCGCGCGTCTTTCATTAAATCGCACGGACGTATATCCTCTCATGCCAATTTAAAACGTCTAGTTTATCTGAAAGATGATACACGCCAGTGATGGTCTTGCGCTCAGAGTTGATTTCGAGCAGTGTACGCTCGGCGCGTTTTCACTTTCGCCATACTTGCAAACATAATTATCGTCGTGAGCATGCGCATCGTAAATTAGAACCATGCACGCGTCTCTAAGCGCTCGTGGAGAAAACCCTTGCCGGGGATTATCTACGCTTCCGATATGCATCCATGTGCGCCTCAACATTTTATTTTTACCCTTGCTTTTATTACGGACACGGCCTCTAAATACAGATAATAAGCTTTGATTGCAGGAAAATTTAATCATCGGTGATTGAACTTCGTGGCGTATATTCATGCTTTTAATGCCCGCATCTCCTTGCAGTATAGTGATATTTTTTTCACTATGTTTTTGTTTTATCTTAGTTATTGGGACTTATTACAAAACATAGACCGTCATTCCAATAAATAAAAAAAGCTTAAACTAGATTTTATATTAAAATATATCGTTCAATCTATATTCATTCCTGAATTACAAAGTGAAATTTAGAATATATTGAAATAATGATTCAGGAAACCAATTTTCACATTGGTAGACATTTATCATACTGACGTAAGATCATTTTTATTTCTTTTGTACTATAAGCGACAAATATTGAATTAATGATCGAACGTCAAGTATGATTAAACAAATAATGAAATATACAGTTACGTACACCTAACTATTCCTTACTTAAATTTATTTAACTCTCTTCGAAAGTAGCACATGCTTGATCGATTTTGCAAAAAAGTTTTACAAAATTTTCCAAGCTTAAAATTAGACTAAGCACAGATATTTTATGTAATATTCTATTCTTTTTAAAATATTTTATTATTTTTATACAAGACCTGCATACAATTTGTTTAATATTAATTCGTTCCGCATAGTGTCTTATGTTTAGATTAGGAATACTGTGCACAAATATATGTGAATGTGTATGTCTGCAAATTATCAATAAACCTTATTAACGTAATTTATATTATTATTTGATTTTTCGAGTTACATGAAGTCTTTTTTTATTTAATAGTCATCATTATTCTTTAATATTATTCTTTTTATTATAGTATAATTGTTGCAACGAAAATAAATTTTAATATTCTCAAATTTATTTTAAGAGTAGATCTATAAATAGTAAAAATGTTTTTGTTTATTGCCAAGACTTTCGCTTTTCGAAATACGACTACCAATTGTCTTGGTTTTCCATCTATGCAAATTCAAAGCATGTAATGCTTTGTCCTTGAAATTTAAATTTTTATTTCGAAAAGCCATCAATATTGAAGCAATAACTTAAAACTTTAAATAAATGAATGATTAATAATTTTGCCAAAAAATTGAAGAGAATTTTAATTATATTATGAGTATACCAGTATAATAATATCTTTAATAATTCTGTAACTGAAACAGTATTTAATATTAATCTACTTCAGCATTAAAATTTTTCATATATTTAATAATTTTGTAGCTTGTTACTATTAAAGTTTTATACATTTACACCTGAATTTCGAATATACATTTAAATTTATTGTTTCTTTTAGTGGGTTTTACATTTATCCTCACAATTATCTTAAATTCTTTTTATTACGTCTTGCGTAGCCATGCTACATTGTAGGGTAGCTAATCTCTCGTTTTATAAACCATTCAATCACCAGCAGATAAAGTTTTCATGTACACGATAACATTCCAAATATTGTATTAAAAATAGTTTAATTACAAACGTAATGGTTTAATTTTTTTGCAATGGGTTACTCTCAGAGGTTTCACCTATAAATCTTTCTAATGTTGCGAAAAAATATGTAGTTTTTATGCGAGATGATAATTTTAAAACTTTGTAATTTTTATTTTGATTTGTACTTGAGTCATTTCCTTATATTGCAAGAATATTGTGAAATTTTATCGATCATTTTAAATGCAGTAGCAAATGAATAACTGATGTAACTGCTATAGTACTTGATTCTTGCCACTTTTGAGAAGGATCATTTATCATGCAAACTAAACACGGTACAGTGATTGAAACAGTATATAATGATCGTCACAGTTTTGAGAAAATAGAGTCTTAGTCACTAACATAATCTGGTCATTTTGTTGTTCACATTGTTAAGACTACGTAACACACTCTGTCTATAAAAATGTATCTTATGACTCTAAAATTACAAAATTCGAGCACGTAAACTCGGTTAATGCTTTACATACTCTTTAAAATTCAATTTCTTTGAAGGTGTTGGAAAGGAAGATGTAAGCATTATATTTACAACAGAAAATTAAGGCTTCTCTGTAACGTCTTTACAATGAGCGAATGAGAACATAAAAGTCAAATTTAGTACCGGTGTTAAAGTAGCATTGTAAGCGTGTAAAGGCACTCGAAGATTCGCCTCTCTTCTTTCATTAGCGCATCATCGTAACTAAGCAAGTGGAATTTCTCGGCGAGCAAACAAACAAATGAAACCGCCTCATAAACAAAGCGCGGGAGAAGCTTTTGGCTCCACACGTAATATTGATGGGGAAGTTATGACACGTCGAATTACGCCATCGGTTTAATAGACTGATCGCAGTATCCGTGACGTTTTGCCCGCTCGGGCTTTTGCAACCCCCGCGACGGTGCCACTGGCCGTTCGTATGATTCATAACTCGAACGAAATTAGAATAGGTACGTATATATATATGGGTCTTGGCGCCGCGAGACGCGCGTATCGCGAAATCGGTTGCGTAAACACTCGAACGGGGAAACTTATAAAAGGCGCTGAATATTACGGGTTTCCCGTAATCCGTTCGCGGATCTGGGCGTTTACTCCCGTATACAACTCATTCGACTTTCGCAGTATCCGTTCCGCATGCTGGTAATTACAGAATCATCACTCCAGCTGCGAATGCGATCAATAATTTTTGTTTCCCCTTATGCAAAAATCTAGACGTTATGCGTAATGGCATCTATTAATAATTTTCTATAATTTGCATAAATAAACATTATCATTCCTAAGAAAATATCTTACATTATACGTTATAAATTGATTTAGGTATTTTTTGTCGATTACGAACACAAAGTCAGTTTTGTTACTCCTCGGTAAAGCTTATACAAACTTCCTATCTTGTATTCGTAATTGTCTACATTCACTATGTAGCCATTTCGTGTATTTTGAAGATCTGAATTTCTATCATCTATGCAAGACCTCCTCCACAGCCTTAAATGGTTATCGATCTTATATGGTCATACTTATATTGCTATGCTAAATACTGGGATCTCTCTTGAAACTTATCGTGTTCTGTAGTATTTTCGGTACATATGAACTCGCGTAATTTATAAAGGTACGTTTCACTATTGTCCGGCTATCAAATTTCATAAAATTATTCGTGTTATTTTGTCATCATTTTGCGATTTAAATAATCTAATAAATACTATTGTTTCTGGAAGACATAAAAGAAAAATCCAAATTCTAAATATTACCTACAACTTTATTAATTATGGTTAAAAATTACTAATAAGGTAATATCTGTGTGCCAAAAAAATAAAAAAATCGATAAAATTTCGTTTTCTTTCTTCTTAATGATTTTGTGAAATCCTATTTTATAAGTATAAAATCGTTTTAATGTATAATAAATTATAGATTCATTTGACGTTCAATAAGCATAAAATAAAAGACTTTTTATCAATATTTAAAAGTATAAGGGTAAAAACGAATACATACTTGATCGTAACTATTAAAATAAGCAATTATTTGAACTAGGTTTTTAAGGGGGAGACAGGCTAATTTTATAGTCCTGTATTTTATTCTAATGTAAAATGCGAATCTTAAATCAAATTTATATTCGGATGAAATTGAATTTAGTGAAAGTTATAAGAAATAAAGTCAGATTGATGTGTCAAGCTGTAGCAAAATTGCATAAAACACCTATCGGTTCATTCACTCTCTATAGCTACATAAAAATAACTTGCACATTCATGAGTGAGAAAGATTATTATATGCAATAAATTTAAACGATGCTAATGTATGTATTAATAGGTATCAAGTATCATTCAATTTATTTATTTGGATGTCCGATATCCTATGCGCATCCCCATGGAAATAAACATAGAACAGGAAGTACTCTCTAGCTGACCCACTGGATTCAGCATATGTATGGCAAAGTAAAACATCCTTTTTAAACCCCTGATGATATAAAGACTGCCTAAGGATGGGAATCTCTACGCTTATAGCGATGAAGTTAGGGTCTAAGTCGTTGATCATTCTACATCGGAATATAAATGAGAGGTTATAGACATGCGCGGCAGTTCACAGCTACAGAATATACGATGGCTACACGCATATCCTCATCCGCGCCTATTTATTTACACAATAAAAATATGTTTGTACTTTTAATACGCATTATTAGGTGCATTAAAATTGATTTACCAGAAATCATTAATATTGCATTTCGCAAAACAAATGCAAATTTTATTTATTTATCTGTTTTTCTACGCAACATTAGATAATCACGGATTGATCAACCTATGACTATAAGCAAAGACTTACTTTTTTAATCGGATAATCAAAAAACTTTGAATAATTGCAACTGACGCTACCGTTGATACACGATAAATGTATCAGCGTTAATACGAAAATTCCATAAAGTGTTTTTAAGAGTACAGCCCTTAGAACCAGATCACCATGTGCTAGAATGCAAGCTGATCGTCTTAACACATTTTGTTTCGAAAGCGTTACTTATCCGTCGATTACATATAATAAATACGATAATCAATGCCAAGAAGTTGTACTAAAGAAACAAAACTCATCAGTTATTTATCATAATACGCAATTAAATTCTTGATCTAGCTAAACTAGATATTTCGTTATAGTAAGTTTTTTGAACTTATGTCTTGTATATCATTTATTTTTTTCTAATAATAGAAATACCTTTATTCTTCATCAGCATAAGAAGATCAAAGAATACCTGAAAAAAATGCACATCTAGGAATGACATGCATTATTCCTCATTGCGCATTTACCACAACTGTATTTAATCATTTAATCAATTTTTTAAATTAAAATATACTGGATTAAAATATTCCAGTACTAATAATATAATTACATGCAAAGTTTGAAAACAGTATGTCTTACAAATATAACTTTAGACTATCCGTAATAGGCATTAATTTCGTGCATTATATTGTAACTAATACGGTACATATATAAACGTAATCTTTTTCTTATTAATATGAAAACTAGTTGAAGATGTATTGAAAATTCTAATCATTTACGACTATAAACCATTAGACTTTTAATAAACAAATATAATATAATTGTGGAAATTTATCTTAACGATTTAATATTATTTTAATAAATGTATTTTAATGATTCGTAGATAATTTTATATTTTTAACTTTTTCTAATCTTATTTAGATATTGGCAAGAATTAAATTCCTTTATAAATTCCAGCTTAATCGAGTGAAAATACAGTTACTCTGAATTGAAATGAAAATGTTTACTTTTTACTTAAATATAGAAAAATATAAAAAATGTAGCATAATTTTATATTTGCATTTAAATTGAAAAATGCATGAATTTCAAAAGCCATTTGAATACAATTTGAATTTGATTGTTTAACTAATCATTAGGGAGGTTCAAGTACTTCTAAGGAAATACTGTAAAGTATGTTAGAACTTAGAATCACAGCTAAAATTTATTTTATATTTCACAATTAACTTATATTTTTCATTGTTCCATGTCAAAATCTAGAAAAAGAAAAAAGCTATTAAATTGTTGTCTGGGAATTTTATACTTAGATTTTGCAATCTTTTAAAGATAAATAATGCTTCCAGATATAAAAGTATTAGTAACAAGAAATAGCTTTATATCTTTCAACGCCTTGGCCGCCGGGTGATAGGCAAATGCCGGGCGCGAATCAGGCGCTCGTGTAGACCTGGTTGCGTAAATCAAGGCGTTTCTCTGAGGCATCACGGCTTTGCTCTATGACCCCCAGAGTAACTTTCTAGTCACTACTTTATATGATCTCGACTTTCAGGTTTGCTACTCAATATAGCACACTGCATTTCTGACGTAAGATCTAGACCTACAGCTTGCCATTAATGAAAAGTGAGAGCTTGTGACGATAGTTCCGTCAAGCGATGAATTTGAAATATAATGAGTAATCTAGACTGCAGAATTAATTTACATACTATAGGAAAGTATGAAATTAATTTTTTAAATCAACAATTTGCATATGGTAATATACTTAGTTAATGTAAAGATTGTCTAGAACTACTCATTTTTATGTGCAAGTAGATATATTCCGAGTTTAGCAAGACCACGTATACTGTTTAAAATGTATTTTAGATTACAAGTAAGTAAACCACTAGAAGATAAGATTATAATTTTTCACTATAAATAGGATAAATATATAATATAGTTATAAAAAAATTTTTAACTGATTATTTTGAAATCTTAAGGCAAAAATGCAGTATGAGTTTTCTGGTTTACTAACTACACGGTTATAATAAATTAAATTTACTTTAATTCATTTTATACTTCTAAATAAAAATGCTATTTAAAAATAATTTTCAATGTTTTGTGAACAGAAAGTTGTGTACAAAAAGATTAAACGTAGATAAAATAGTTTTTTACGTAGTATCCAGATGAAATAAGGTCGTTAATTTACAATAAGGATAATTTTATGAACACTCACAAAAAAATCAATGTATAAAAGGGTTTTGTTGCTTACGTAGGCACTATAATTATTAATATTAATTCACAAAAATTTTGGATTTAAAAAATTTATTAAACTTTTTCAAAATAATCAACTTCTATGTACAACTTAGTTTGAAATTACGCGACGCGTTAGTATGAAATAGAGTTGAACAATAACAGCTACTTTTTTAAATAAAAGTAAGTAGCTATCGTGCTAGTACCAAAACTGGTTCACTTTGCTTATTTACAAAGCATTTTCTAGCCGCGAGGCAAATCCATTCGTCGTAACCTAATGCATTTTAAAAGTAGCTGCAGCATAAACATAACATGAAGCATTCCGGGCTATGTCAGTGCAAAATACTCATTTAATAGCCTTACAGGAAAGGCGGAAATTGTTAGCTTAGAGTGTCGAATAATTGCAATTATCGCGCACACAATCCGCACTCGAGATTTCTTTCTTATGCATGCCACGTTTTATTGCTGTACTTCTATGAATTTTCGAAGCTTTATTGCTTGCAAACGATGCTGCCAATGTAGTGTCTGTATATCGAGCCTTCAAATAAGAAACATGAACAGTGTGTATGCTATTTTTCGAAGAGTGTAAGCACCGGTAGAGCTTCATTGTGCAATGTCGAAATCTTTTATTCTTCATCGTTCGAGTGAAAAGATTTGAGATTGCCCACGAGATTTCGGTATTAAGTAACAAACATTGTCATTATAAGCTGAATTTGTATGCAACTGTAAGACTGAGCAGGCATTTTGATAAACCAGAACTCTTGAATGATCTAGTTAAATAGTTAAAAATTTCTAAAATTCAATTTTAAGCGAATTCATGATGAAACTATATAAAAAATATTTATTTTTACGAATGCATTTGAATTCATCATCTCCTAATTATTATTCATAGGTTTATATTATTGTATATAATTTATGTTACTAAATCATTTTATATATTATATTATTTATTATATTTTTATATATATAACTTATGATTCCTGAGATTAATAATTAAATTAAAGTTAGTTATTAGTTAGTTTAACTTATAGTTACTAATAATCTCTAAAATTTTTATAATACATTTTTAAAAATAAGGTAATAAATTTAACAAGATTTTTAATTGAAATTAATGATATTTATACAAGAAAAGTAATTTTTTACTGCCGTACTATTAATCTTTAAGTAAATCGTAAAATGATGATATAAAACATATTTACAATTCTGTTTTCAATCCAGAAAGCGTACATAAATGATTATCAGACAGCAACTGCAATCAAAGTTAATAAACATTCACTAATAATTATAAAAATACCTATTTCAGAGCATGTTTTTATTCAATTATTATAAATTCCAGAAAAATAAATTTAATTAATGAGTCATTAAATAATAATATTTAATTAAAAGCTATTTTTATTTTATTTGACTGTACTTTTCAATTTTTAAATCGACCTTATTCTCTTTTCTGACATTAATTTTAATATGTTTTTCGTTTCGTCACAAGCTTTATAGTCCTTTAAAGACATACTTAAATTTTGTACGATATTTGAAAATAAATCTTCTCCGTTTGGAAGATAGTTCAAATGAAGTGAAACAATCGTGGAGAAAGTTGTCATAGGGAAGATCAGTTGTACAGGTACATAAATGCATATATGTATAGTTATGCAATAATATACCGCATCGAGCATCATTTAAGTGGTTGATGAATGAATGTATGGACCTGTCAGTGCCTCATACCGAAATCACGGTCCAGCTAGAATGTTATCTTATAATTAAAAATTACCCATTGTTTGAAAACAACATAAAGAATACTGCATTTAAGAATAATTATTTATTTAAAATCTAAGAAATTTCAAATTAATAAAAAATGTCGATAATCTTAATCATTTATGTTATAAAAATGTTATTCAATATATAATTCAATGAGTAAATTGAAGCTTGCAAGAAAGTTCATATGCTCCCATGCAGTATATCAGATACATTATTAGTATTTCTTGAATTCAAATTGTCTTATTATTAGATATTATAATGTACACCTTAATGTGTACATTATAATTTTAATTTAATTTTAATTAATAAGTATATTATGCGTACATATTTTTAACGTTAAAATATTGATACACAAAACGTATTAATATAAATAAATTATGTCACTTATGTTACCGAATAAGTATTGTACAAATATGTGTATATGGAGATGCCCTACTTTTATATTTTTTTATAATTTAATACACATATAATACAAAAATTCTTTAAAATAATTATTTAAGATTGTTTAATGAATTTTCTTATAGTAAATGATAACTGTATAAAAAAATTAAATAGCTATATTACTTTTCCTAAATTAATATTTACCGAAGTAATCATCAATAGCTATTCAGCTGCTATTTTAGCCTGGCTCAATTCTCCCAAGAGATAATTAGTCAAAGAGATAGCCCGAAAGAAACCACGGGCTCGGAAGACATCCGCTCGGAAAAGATCGAGCGGGGTCAGGCGGCGGCCCGGAAGCTTACGATTTCCATCACTAGCGCACCTGCCGACGGTTTTTCCTCGGGGCCGGCCTCGCCTAGAATCGGCCGTCAGCCGGTGAGCCGCGAGAGCGGCGAACGTTTCCCCTAGCGGAAGACTTTCTTCGGCGGAGGCCGGCACGGGCGCCGCGGCGAGGCCAACCTTCCCGCAGTCCAACTCGGCCGAGCCGTCGAAAAGGCCGCGCGCGCACTATCTCCTCAAGGTCTCGCCGCGGCCTCGCCGGTGATGCGCCCGCGGCCCCGCCGCCTCCACGCCACCCGGGAGCAGCTGAGCCGCCCGCACGAGACCCGGTGAGTGAGACCCTAGCCGCCTGGCACTCGAGCCGCCCCACGTCGGCTCATCGCGTTCCCGCGGACCGATGATTCCCCTCCGGGTGTTGCATCTAACGGCCGGTGGTTCACGCTCGGATTGCTAACACGTCCGCTGGGCAGAGTTGGGTCCGATTATTACCTGGCTGATCACCCGGAACCGGTACCGTTGAAAAAAAAAATCGTATGTAGGTGATGACCGGCCGAATAGCCTGAGATTGGTGTAGACTCGCGGTTGGAGAGTAGAATACCGGATATTAGCTTAACGCATTCCCCAGTCGACATAATTGACATCTCGACCGCTTAGTTCCCTTTCCTAAAGACAGTGCTCGGTCGGTGCAGATGGCACCGAGCCGGCAGCCTCGACTTTCTACCGAATTACAAGCGCGCGCGTGAAGGTGTCCGACGAGCAGCGCATATAAAAATCTCCGTTCCGGGAGGCTACGGCATATGCGCTGTGCAAGCGACGGGGAAAGCGCCTCGGGCGCTGATCGCCTCCGTGAGATTGCGGGACATGTTATCGGGGATCCCATGCGCGCTTCTCGCATGTGCGCCTGCGCGTCGATGAAAGCAAACCCGAAGAAAGGATTACTTGTAGGATCCGCAATCCTTTCCGAAGTCACTTTCTTTGATAAGAGCAATGCCATTTTGGTGCTCGTGTTTTATGCACATTTATATACAAGAAAGCGCTGTTCGAATTAAAACTTTTACTTTTTATCATTTGCGTAAATTACTCAGACCAGGGTACGAACTGTATATCATTCCATTTCTCGAACATTTTTAAGGATTACGCACTAATACTATATTTTAAGACGGCATTGAGTCGGTAATGGGCACAACACCTGTAATAAATTATTTCATATTTTACTATTATAATGAAATATAACACATTAATTGTGATTGTATTATTATCAATTTGTCATTTTAGATAGTTACAGGCGGTAATATGTTCAAATTAAATTACATAGTTTTATTTTTATGCATACTTGAAAACTATAACGAACAGCAATGTACACATTACGAAAAAAATTGAATACCTATATAAATCATTATGATTTATTATAATTTGGATCGTCTTTTTTGTTAAAGTATCTGTTTTATTTTGTTGGCCAATTTTGATTGTGACCATATAGTGAAATAAGCGAACATTAAAAGGATTGAAATTATAACGAGCTGCAATCGACTCCAAAATTTAATGATGTTGCCGTAAGCTATAGTTACTGAATGAAAATTGCGAGTTCTCATTTGCCACGTGAATAAATTGCGGTAAAATAAACTATAAATGTTTTAATTGGACGAGTCTAATGATCTGCAAAGTCGCATCTTTCGATATAGAAGTGAAAGGTTTTGGAAATTCGAGTTAGTATGAGAAGTTAGTTTGTCTCGATTACTGAGCTATTCATGGGACTAGTATCAGCTTAGTGTTTCATTATACTAATAATACTATTTAAATTTGAAAAATTTTAATAAAAAAAAAAGAATAAATAAAAACTGAAAATAATTTTTATTGATTATTAAAACCTGCCTAATTACATATACAAACGAATATCTACATTTATGGGTGGTAATAAAGCGTTTGAATTTGAATGTTTATACTTTGAAGTATAACGTTTCTTTGAAGATTCAAATATGATAAAAATTATAAACACTAACGTCACCACAAATGACTGCAATGCCGCAGTGGTCTCGACAATTTTCTACTTTCTCGGCCATTTTCTTTGTAGCGATGTGTCAGTAATAATAATGGTAGTAACAATAACTAATAATAACGATAATTAAAAAGAATTATTATTTTGCCTGCTGCTATACAAATTTCTACTTTTTATCCAAGTCAGACATTTTGCGTTCTGTCGTTGAACGCTTTACTGCTTTACTATAAAAATTTTATCCTATATAATAAATGCAAGTTTTACTATTATTAACTCTACCTCTTAAAAATATTTTTAAAAATTGATTGAGTACAGACGAATATAAAAGTATTAAATCTGATTAATCTGCTACATACTCTTGACATTTAACATCATTTACGTAATGTCTAAGATTTAGAAGCCTATTATAATGAGGTAACGTGTACCATTGTCGGTAGTTCACCCCTATGATCGATTTATACAATTATCTTAGACGGCATGATGAAGCAAACTTTAGAGTGGATCCGATGCTCTTTCACCTTTCACTATCGACTATTTTGCCTTAGAGTCGATTATTTTACGTTAACCGACGGCTAAAAGGGAGTTTTATAATTTACTCAAAATTAAAATCGACTTAAATATATTTACTAAATATACACCTAAAATAAATTATAAAGTAAAATATAACAATATTTTTCAAACAGTAGTAATTTTAATTGTTGTTTTAATTAATAGTAAAAATTTGTTATGCCGTTAAGTAAACATTTTATAAATGCAATGAATTAAGTAGTTATCTGATAATTAGACTCAAAAAATAGATAATAAATAAAGATACTTAGATTAAAGGGTATAGATATTTCTAAATAATGATTATATATAGGTAGTACCTAAAATGTTGGGATGTAAACAAATGCTCTAGAAAGTATTTCAAGAATTTAGAAGCCAGTCAACAGTAAAATGTAGTTTTACGAGATGGCGCAAGTTTACACATAGCAAATGGCACTGAGTATGGTTTTCGCATTATTTAAAGTATCTCTTACTATCTCAAAGGTATCGAAGCTGACAGGGCCCGCCGCGGTATGAAACACGTAGTTTTTATTAAAAACAATTTTGGGCAGCTTCTGTTTGTCAAAACTAGTCAATGTGAAGATTAATTTATTCGGGTTAATAATCAACATAAAAATAAAAGCATTACAATAATTATATAAAAAAGCATTTTAGTTGTCCACGTTCTCACTTTCCTAATTGGAAAAATCCGATGATTTAAAATGTTAATGTAACTGATTTATTATAGCTTTACTTTCATGGCGGTCATAATTTTAACCTTATAACCACTTAAAATTCGCTCTATTATTCAAACATTACAGAATACTTACCAATAGATGAATATGTATTCCTGCAAATGTATAATATTTTAGTTATACGTATAATTGAGGTTAAAACCTTGCTACTTGAGATATTTATGTACATCTAGCAGATTAAGCTTAAGTATACATCATTGTAAAGTAATAAAATAGTACAATATAAATAAATTTGCTCCCTATTTTTATTTAGAGTCCGATGATTTACTGAAAATTGTTGAATTACATACATATAATATGTAAAATATAAAATATATTCTTATAAATTTAGTATTTAAAAGTTTTACGTTATAGATGAATGTTTTATATAGTTTAAGATTAATATTCTTGTAAAAGTATTGTATATTTATTTCCATACAGTGTGATTTTTTTACTGATGCAGTTGAATAACTTCTGCCTTAAATGGTTTTATGTACGTATTTAAAGAGAAAAAATAATGTAGACCTGAACGTTATTCGCTTATTTCCGATTTCAAGAATACTTTTTTTCGAAAAAATTACATCAGCGAATATATAAAAGTACGTACGGGAAAGTTTTAATTTAAATAATTAATATCCTTCGATAATATTTTTTTAAACAAAATTATACTACAAGATATTAGATAATAAAAACTGAATTTTATAAAAAAATTCAGGAACAATTGGTATAATTGTTATTCACTTATATAAAAGAATACAAGAATTTACTCTTGAGACTCATATTTTTCAGTTTTTTGCAAAAAAGAAACAATACATATCTTTCGACAGTACATATTATAATGAGAGCAGTGGTGAATACAATGGTTTTCGTTTAAGATGAAAATATGATGTAAGGTTTATTTTTCGTTGTAGCTAAAATTAATTTTTAGTATACGATTTTCTTTTATTTTTTTAAATGCCTTTTTATAGTTAATAGTTGATTCAGTTATTTAATTTTGGAAATTAACTCAATATAGCTCATCGAGCTTAATTTTGTTTTATTTTATTTTGAGTATTTACAATTGTTGTTATATTTAATGTATTTGATTTGTTAATATTAGTATACAGACAAAAACATTAATGAATAAGTATTAGAAAAGTATTTGTATAGCAATCTATTAAACAAAGTATTGATTTAACGTCAAAGTAAACAATCCTAAACGCCTAAGAACACTCTTACATAAGTGATTTATAATTTTCTTCTTTCAATGCACATAATAGACATTAAAATACACGACGCCTCGAAGAAAGATGAAGAAAAAAGTATAGCCTCTGCTCTTTCGTAATTAAACCTGACATAATCTTTTACGTTTAAAATTCAAGTCATAGGAAACAAAATACGTCATCATATTTTGTCTCAATTTCCTTCGGTCATTCTTTTTCACCTGTGAGAAATCTTCATCGTCCGGAAGGTAGGAAACGCATGGTAACTAATATAGAAGTAAGAGATCCACCTTTTGGAAATAAATATTCGGCAGACCGGTTGGACGGGTCGAATTCGGCGTAACGATTAGAGCTCATCCGAATTCGCATCGAGTCGTTATATGCGTTGTGCAAGGAAGCTTGCCATGAAGTGGAGTAAATAAAATCGACTGGCAAAAAAGAGAAAACGTGTGCTCCCTAGTGATTTTCACTCCATGGTAAAAACGTGCGCTGTAGAACTGCAAAACGTTTTTGCCCCGTTTTTTCTTACATTTTGTTGCAATATGTGTAGTAAGAAAACCACTTGCAGAAAGACTCATCAGTCACATTTATTCAATAGTCATCAACAATACATTTAATGATATTAATAATAATTTTAAGAATAACAAAATAAAACTGTATTGGATGAAGTAATAACAATAAAATTTTCTTAAATAATAATATGTAAAATTTTAATTCTTTCCATTTTTATTTCTTACACAATTACGCATACGCGTGATAATGAACTGTAATTCTTTTAGTTATAAAAATCATCTACCTTATACAGAAAATGTTAATACGTTCATTAATATTTGTTTCAAATTTAATCATGAGACCAATTTAAAAAAATATTTTTTAATTTTATATTTACAATAAAAATATTATTAAAATTATAGAAGTGTCATTATGTAGAAGTGTAGTCTTATTAAACCTAAATGTAAAGCATTATATTACTAAAATCCGAACGTTAATATTTGGAGAATTCTTCTAATATCTATAGCAACTACCTCATCTATACTCCATTCTCATATGTAGAAACTTGACTACTTATACTCATACGTCGTTTCTGCAAATTCTTGTAATTATAATACTTATCAATTTAAAATCACTTTTTAAACAACTTAAATCATATCTATTAAACGTTTTCAACACTTTTATTATTCATTAACTTTATTTTCACTTTTCTATGCAATTGTTTAGGAATCTGAAATGAATAACTTACTAGTAAACTGCTTTACAAAAAGATTGGAAATTATACAGGAATTCAAATCATTTTACTCCAATTGTCTTTTTAGTTTACATCTAGTAATGCGATTGCCATGATTAAGTATATTTAAACAATTAATTAAATTATAAACATGTAATATTACACCTCCAAATATTTTAAAATCGAACCATCAATAAATTGTTTGGCTTAAAATATAAAATTATTGTATTAATTTATAGATACCAAAATACCCCTTGATCTATTTATACATTTATATTACATTTTTTAAATTTATTATTCATAAGATACATTTATGTTTACATAATCGGTTCAAGGTAGATCGAGTCTTATAACATCCAACTTTTATCTACTTACCAGCTCTCACTTAAATACTTAATATTTAAGTGTACGTATAGTATATGTAATCTGACCTGTTAGAGTAGAATGTTTCAGTATGTACTTTTTTTAATTGAGATGTTCTAATTAAGGGAAAGGAACTTGCAATACAAAAAACAAATAAGTGCCTACCTGCTTTCACCTTGTCAAAAATAATTTTGTATTAAAAATACAATGCACAATGGCATTTGCATTCATTCCTTTAAAATAGTGTATTAATTTTTCAGCAACATATATTTTATTGGTCATGGTTCACTCGATGTAAATTCATAATAGATCGTATATACTTTTTAGCGCTTATATCTTATTATTGATTGACCTTTTTAATCTTAAATAAAGATAATAGATTATGACACCTTTTGATTCAAAAAAGGTTGATGCAATTATAATTATTGTTACAAATACTGTTCTGTTTATTAATAAAAATAGTTAAAGTTATATATTCTACAACTGGATTTTGTTTTATTAGCTTAAATCTATCAGTAATAGTGCATTTTTATTATTGTCGATGAATTTAGGGTAGAATTTTATAATGCATTATTTTCAATTATTGTATTAGATGTTCAAAGATGGAGTGGAAGAAAAAATGCCGAAAGTATGTAAGTGTGTAAGTGTATTTTCATAAATTTCTTTATATATAGATATATTTTAAGCATTTTTGGTATTTTGGCACTTTAGACACTTTGGCACCCACCCAAAGCTATGCAAAGATTAGTAATACTATGTTTTAACACATAGTGTTGAATTTTGATGATTTTTATTTTACAGATACATTTATTCATTTAATTCTTCAATTGATTAACATAAAAAATAATCAGTTTTATACATGAAAATGGAATAATAATCATTGTATTAATTTGAAAAAATTATCTTTAAAATTTAAACAATAAATTTTTAATAAAGTTACTTTCTATATTGTATATATAAATTATATTTATAATATAACTTGGATAGTTGGACAGTCCAACTATCATAAAAGTAATACAGTCACAATAAAATAATTATATTATTCACAATATAAACAAGAACATCAATAATGATACGTTTTTAGTTTCAATACTAGATATATAAAGTATGATAAAATAAAGAAAAATAAAGACAATTTATGCTGATCATTTATACTGCAGAATAAAATGGTAGAAGATGGAATATAAGAAGGTAAAATGTCACAAGATATAAATATTAATTAATCTCATGCATTCAGTACAGGATACAAAAGTTTCTCTTGAATTCTATAAATTATCTCTACTAAAAATTACGAAAGAAATTTGTTTTTATCAATCTTTTAATTCAATTAAATTTTATTTTTAATCATATATTGAATATTATATAATTCGATTCATTTCAAAACCACTTTTATTGTAATAAATTAAATTTTTTAATGAAAGTTCTATAAGATATAATTTCTAAGTTTAATGACTATATACGATTTGAGCATTAATTATCATAATGGAATTTTATTTAAAATTAAGTCTTTTTATAAGTATCTCTTTGTAAAGAAATAATACGTATGAAACTTTATTTCTAATGCGTAGCATTCTTCAATTGCATTTTCTTTAAAATTTTATGAAAGATAAGTATTGTATTTTGTAACAGAAATATGCTGTGCGTAATTAAGAACTTGAAAGTAACTAAAATTGAATTTTAAGAATTTTGTGAATTGCCACTTAGTCTCATACTTGTAGTCTATGTCTTACATTCATATATGTTAAGGTTTTACAATAATTAGTGATCGAAAATGCTTTAAAAATGAATATGCTTTTATTGTTTCTTTTAACTATGGCGATATTGAACTTAGGAATGATAGGAGAGTATCCTGAATGAAAATATGTATAGCTTGTTTGATATGAATGGAGAGAATATAATCTTATTGGAAAAAAAAATTGAAATTCATCTTCGAATGAATTAATCAATCACTTTTCTTTGGTATCTATATTTCGCTTTAGGAGTTCGCTATTTTAAAATGATTCGTCTTCTTGGACTGAACAATCGCACCAAGGGTTCACTAAAAAGTCATTATGAGAATCGCTTACTGTTTTCAGCAGTTTAGGGAACAATCAATTCGATCAGAACTGATTGAAACAAGCTCACTCGTCCGTGTAACAAGCTCACGTTTGGTTTGCGACACGGTTCCCTCCCAGTGGCTTGTTTTCTTTTTTTACAGTCACCTCCAAAGGATCGAGAATCCAGTTTTAGTTTTTGACGATCTAGGAGGCAAGTCATGAATTGAGGCGGCGGCCGGTGCACTTGTGATGGGTTACCCAATTGGCAAATATTTCAAAACGGCGCCATTAGTCTAGATCCTCGCAGGCGAGCGCACGCGCTCCACATGCCTCGATATTTTTACGGACGTAATGGCTCGGCGGCGGCGGCCACTTCTCACACCCGGCGTCACACCCTTTTGGAAAGTTTTCCGATTTTCCTTGGACCGATCGGCGCGCGCTGGGCCCCCGGGGTGGGGGTTACACGGGTAGAGGGGCGCGCCGGAGAGGAGCCGATTCCCGATCCTCGGCGAGCCTGGGGCTCTTGCGTCTCCGCGCGCTCATGCACAGGGACACACACGCGCGTACGCACCGGCGGCGAGCCGGCGGCGGCCGGCGCTTGGCGCCGTAAGACTTGGGCACCTCCTGCGCCGCCTCACTCAAACGAGCCTTGCACGCCGCCCGGCACACATCTCTGCGCTCCCGGTCGACTCCCAGGCACGCACTGACCCGCCGCTCGAACCTCCACGAGCCCGTAAGTCTCCTCTGCTCTTTCTCTCCCGTGTCTTCTGCCTAGGCACGGGTTACTCGGGCCCTTTACATAAGGTCGGTTGGTCTTCCGCGGCTCGCTCACTGTAATTCGACGCGTGTCACTTCCTCGGCGGGATTGGCTCCCGCGCCGAGTGGGGAAAAGGACCCGGGGCTATTACAGCCGTCGAAAGGCCAACAAGGAAATATTCAATTTGTTATTAACGGCGTCGTGGGCGATGTAACGCGGCCGCGTCTGAGCAAACCTCGGCGCGTGGGCATCGGCCGGCGCGATTACCGATCCCGCGGCTCGTTAAGCCCCGCGGAACCGCCAATTTGCCGCAGAGCCGCGGGTGAAAGCGCCGCGGCACAAGCTCACGGCTTGAACCTTTTTTTTTCTCGTCGGCAGGTCGAGGAGTCAGCGCAGACGCCGAGCCGCCGCCCAGCCGAGGAGATGAAGGTGACCTGGACCCTGCTGGGCCTCCTGCTGGTGGCCTCCTGCGCGAGGAGCGGCCCCGTGGAGAAGCGCCTCGCGAGCAACGACCTCAGTCCCCTGAACGAAGTGAGTGCACCGGGAGGCCGCCCCGGCGGATGAAAGTGTCCTCGCGTAACGGGGGTCGGGCCTTGCGCAACGCTGACCCGGGCGCCGGCGGTTCGCGGCCGATGCACCGCCGGCGGAAGCCCCGCGGAGAAAGTGCCACCCGGCCACGTGCGCGGCTTGCCCCGGCCTTACCTCCTAGTTTATCGCGCTGTTTATCCGTAACGCGGCCGCGCTTGCGTCACCCCTGCATCTCGCCGTTATCGCGATCGGCAGCCGCGATCGGTTATCCAACGGCGGCGCCCCGAAAAATCCCGTCGGCGCCCCGTTGCAAAAGCCCCGCGTGAATCACTGTAGTTGCAGGCGCCGCGACCTTTCGGTAAAACCCGCGCGCGCGCGCCGTTTTCGAAACGCGAAAAATCGGCCGGGCCGCGCGCCGGAGTCAAGGACGGCGCAAGCTCGGCGCGCGCCTTTAATTGGCTGCCCTGCCTAGTCGCGAGCGTGGCGCAAGAGCGGCTTTCGCAACCGCGCCTGTCGCGCACCGACTCGCGATTCCGATCGGTAGGCCAGGCGACCCGAGCCTTCTTCCCGGGACCCCGTGGAAATCGGTTATTACGCCCGGGCCGCCGCTCGCTCGGTGAAATGGGTCAGTGTTGGGGAGGCCCGTGTGTCGTTATGCCACCGCCGACGTAGATGTGGCGACTGTTATTAGCCTGCCGTGACCGATTCAATTACGCCGCTTTTTTTTTAAAAGCAGGACGAATCGACAGATGAATTGCATGTTTCTCGATACACACGGTGTATCGACAGTGTCGGGTCTAGCGCACGCCCGCGACAACCCGAGCGCTACATTTCTTTGCAAAAAAACAGGTACTGAAATGTAACGTGCCAATTAGATATAACGCCGCGTGTGCACTGTAGCCACGCAGGATTTATACCTAGAAAATTGTTCCATTTGGAATGCCCTAGCCTTCGACAAATTCCGATGACTATCGGACAAGGGTTGTTAGCGCACAGTTAACAATCGGATCGGTTTGAAGGCAAGCGGCCTCAAGTTGACAAAAACATACACGAAAAGAAAAGAATGGCAGGAAATCTACGAGGCTTATGTTACACACATATAGGGAAGCCCCTGTGGCGCTGGTCGCCCTCGCGAGATAATCGAACCGAAGAAGCGACCGAGCGACGCGCGCGTTAAATATCAATCCCGTATGCAAACGGAGAAACGGCCGTAAAGCCGCGGCGAAGCTACCCGCCGCGGCGGCCGCTTTAACGAGCCCCGAGAAAACGGCTTGGAAAGTCCACGCCCGCGCGCAGGAGAAACGGAGGAGACGTCGCCGAGGTGGAAAGTCCTGCGCGAGTTTCACCCGCCAGGCCTGGAGAATTATTGATGGGAGCGGCGATTGCTTCCGCCCGTCAAATCTGTACGCGAGCTCGCGTCTCCCGCCTCTATGCCCGTATCTGCGCCTATGTCTAAGCGTCACCGAGCATCTCTGTACATTGAGTGTCATTGTAGCGCGCGCGCACTGCGTGCGAGTGTGCGACCAGATGTAAATGTACGGCTTTGCGCTTGCCGGTACTTTATTGTGCTTGTAACTGCGGCGTGCCTGCGAAAGACGATTATTAATGTTTCGACAGGTTTATGTATTCCAGAATGACGAAGATGACAGGAGCGACAGAGACAAGAGGAAAATTGGCATCGTCAAGCTCGGCGTTTCCAACGGGATCATCAACTTTGTTTTCGGGGTAATTTTTCCTTATTTCACTTACCTTTATTGCTATACTTATTTTTCCCCGGGATTTCCCAAGAAGACGCTTTTATCTCTAGGAAAGGGGACACAATAACAATTAATCACACGGAGAAAGTATTTTATTACATAAATTTTCATTACAAATGGTCATAGAAAAATTGACCAGTTCGGACGTATAAGGTCCTGCATCAATTGACATAATGCTCAAGCTGATATCTTTATATTTTTTTCTTACTGGTATACTGTAGTTTTTTGCGGCACTCGCATATCATAAATGTTTTATTCCCGCATTCATGCAAAATGAATGCTAAATAAATGAGAGGAAAGCGATCCGTTCTTAGCCGAGGTGGAGCCGCTTGCAAAATGGCCAGTTTTATAATTTAATTTCAAAATCATTGAAAATGGGAATACCAAGAACGTGAACGCCCTTGCGAAATACTTTTTTTTTTTTATAGATAGTTTTGCACAATTGGAGCTACCCGTGCTTGCGGCATTCCACGGGATGACACTGAATCGGCGGCAAAGTAAACGCCTAGGCAAAAAAGTAGCGACGCGAACGCAAGAGCAGCCAATTGGATTCGCGCGCGTAATCCCCGGATAATGGCTACCGCGAATATCATCAGCAGCGCTCAATGCCCCTTTTAACGGAAAAAATGCCCCAAGGCTCGTGAGTCGCGGCTCTGAACTTTCTACAGCGCGACGCGACGTCACTGTTACGAATGTTACGATATATGCCTCAGACCACGCGCCTCAATTTGCATAACGCGTGCACTGAACTTTTCGCACGCGCGCGCACTGCAGCGGGCGCTTATTCGGTCCCAGACGCCGGCCGGCTCTTGAAATGCTAATTTGAGCCGCGTTCGTGCATTAGCTATTGAAGGAATTATGTTTACCGGTTTAAGCGCTTTTTTGCCAACGAGGATTGATTTACAATATCACTGCTAATATCACCTAGGATAAACTGCGGGATCTTATACAATGTATTGGTTAAATAAGATATTAAGGAAGCTTATTGAATGCTCGATTAATGACGTGGCCATTAAGAAATGCCTTTGATTCAAAGGAAGTGGCCTATTAAGGGGAATCTACCCGCGACAAACACTTTAATTAATTGCAAGATACATATTTTTTTTTGTTTCTAATCCATTATTGGGTTAAAGTGACTCGGTGAATTATTCAAAAGCTTCGCAACGCGAAATGAGTTAGCTCCTTGGGAAAAGGAGAAAACGGCTAATTAGAGAAAAAACCAGCTAAGGACGGATTTGAATTTTCTCGAAAAAGAAAGGGGAATAATTTTCCATTAACACTCCAGTCATATACTGGCTATTTTTAAACCTGCCGATGAGCTCGAAATCCCCGTATCCTCGAAATATCCCATCTATCGAGCTTGACCCCTTGCAGAAGCTGGACGCGTTCCTCGAGGCCAAGACGAAGGCTCTGTCGGTGCTCGACGAGGGGAACAAGGCGAAGAACGCGGCGTACGACATCGACAACACCAAGTCGGCGACGAGCGAGTTCCTCACCAGGATCATCTCGCAGAAGGTCAGGGCGACGACGGGCAGCGTGGGACCGCTGATCAACGCCGGGACGACCTTCCTCTCGAGCGCGAAGCAGGGCCTCGCCGGAGCCTTCGCCTCCAAGTTCGCGCCCCTTAGCTCGCTCTCCGGGGGCTTGGCCGGCGGCCTCTCCGGTGGTTCAGGTACGTAGTTCGCGGTCGAGTGTGACCCGCAATGTTTCCTGATTGATTTTTCCAATTTTCCCAACTGATAGCGAGCCAGAGGGAAATTTATACGGCAATGTATCCTCCGAATCTTCGATGCGAAGAGAGATGAAAGTTTTTGAAAGCCTTGGCGTGAAATTTGATTAGAAATCGGGATAAAAATTGACTCGTGACAAAATACTCGAAGAAAGAAAAAGAAACGATTTATAATTGTGAATTTAGTATATTCGTGTGAAAATGAAGTTGTGCAAGTGTGGAGAAAAAGAGACGAGCTCGTATGAATATTGTACATAAATAGGCTGTATAATGGTAGTCAATCACTTCTCTTGCATTGTTTTAGAGTTTCAGTTTTTACTAGTTTCGACCAATGCTACCCAAACTCATAAAATGCTTTTACGATTTCTATAATAACTGCTGTAGGTAGCACCATTGAGACACCGATGTGTTACTTTACCGTTTAAGTATCAAGACTAGTCAATCTCTTTTCATAACGCTAACTATTGACTTACTTTGTGTACAGAATTTTGAAAAAAAATCCGTTTTAAAACACTTTAAATTATATTGAATTAAACACTATTATAATTGAATTAATCGAGTTCATTAGTAGACAAAATCATAACAATAATCATAAAATATGTTTTTTAAACAACTTCTTAATTTATATAGTTAAATGTAACATGAAGTTATCAAATTAGCTCGTTATGCAACTGTCGTTTTTAAATCCTATATTCTTGTTAATTAGAATATGTAAAATTATTAATTAATTCTGAAAATAATCTATGGGGAATTTCAATGTAACTATTAAATTGCTTAACACAGATATAATTTATTTTTTAAATAAATTAGAATGAGTTATAAAATTATGCATAATGATTGCAAATGTAAACTGACTTAAAACTAGATTAATTACAAATTTGTTTTATTTTATTTTTTACAATCAAGTGTTTGAATAAGTATTTCCCTATTTTATGAAACATCTTAGGAAAATATAATTATAACTAAAACTTATGGTCCACATTAGCAATAAATTATACAAGTATGCATTCATTTGCTTTTTCATTTAAAAGCACACACGAGGTTGTAAACAAAATGAAATTAACTATATTTTTCAGTCATTAAAACATCTCTAAGTTGCTCATTCATGAGCGTCTTTTCTTTTCTTCATCAAGACTGGCGGTATCTTGATAAATTCGCGACGATAAACTATCTAATGCTTCGTAAGAGGTGTATCATATACTAAACAACGCGCAGGCGGTTTCTAATATCCAATTAAGCGACACCACATGCCAGAGACAGCGCACTGTAGCCAATTATCTATTCCAGGTGGAGGCGACTCATCGGGTGGCTCCGGCACCAGCGACAGCGCGAGTTTCATCACGGGTCTGATCGGCAGTCTGAGCAGTTCCAGCGGCCAAGGCGGCGGCCTTGGTAGCATCAGCGGCGACGGGAGCCTCGCGGGCGGTAACGGGGTAGACGACCCTCAGGACTATCCGCTCGCGGGCACCGAAGGCGCGACCGAGCCGGGCTTCGACAACCACGGAATCCGCGCCGGCGGGGTAGGACCTTATTGAGACTCGAATAGCGACGTTCGCTCGATCGTTCGGTCCCTCGACTCGTCGAAGCATTCCATAAGACTGCTCATCTTTTCATAATTGTTCAATTCAATAGTTTGATTAGAGACCAATTTGTATTAATTTCCTTATTATCGTTATTGTCAGGTTTCTATTTTCTTTTCAATACTCAATTACCTTGAATTTTCAGTCGTAAACAATTATTTTGATAAAAAAATAAATTCTTGACAATTTAAAAACATAAATCACATGATGAAATTTTTAAAATGGTCATATACTACTATATCATAGTTTAATCAATATATCAATGATAGATTTATACTTAAAAAAAATTTGTACACGAAGTAGCTTCACTTGCAATGGTTTTGTGACTAACATGTAAAATTTTCGAAAGATAAAATTGTGGTAAATGAAGCTACATTTTTATATCTGTTTCATATCAAATAAATGCTTCGATGATTTGAGGGCAATATTACCCATTCGAATATCAACACGATGTAAATCAACGTATGCACATAATTTTTAATATCTGCATGATAAACGTCACAATCAGCATAATTTAATTTAAGTCAAAGCGTTACATTAATACAATATTATGCACAAATACCCGCAATAGTGCCCACGCTTTATTTGCATAAAATATAAAATTTTTTATTTTTATACATTCTTATCAAAAATTAAAATAAATTATTTACATCATTACTATTTTTTAAGATTTTGTTGTTTTAAGTTGTCATGATTGTTGTATGAAACTTAATGTAACAAATATGAACACAAATGTTCAATATCCTAAAAATATTGTGAATTGTTAAAACGTAATGATACATAATTAAAATTTAAAAAGTGTTAAAATATGCTACTTCTTTAAAAATTATTGTTGGCTGTTTTTGTTTAAAACAATTGATTCTTAAAGAAGATTTTAAATAACTGAAGTGTTATAATGTTGACTAACTAACGATATGCTTTCTTCCTTTCCATTTTACTTTTAAAGCAATATCGTGATTATGTTTATTCCTATATCCTCGTGTAGTTACACAAAGTTGTAAAGATAATATATCATAATTATACGCAAACGAGACTAATGAAACAAACTAATAAATGTTGTACTTAATTAAGTAAAATACATTAATAACAACACCGATTATACTAATAATGTAAAACCTGCTACTAGATAGACCTTTGTAAATTTAACTTAAGAACAAAATTACCACCGCAATCACGATTAAACACTTCGATTAATCCCACACACAAATTATTGCCTCACGCACAAAGTATAACGAGGTGAAAGTCTAATTTGGCGACTAGTATAACAAAGTCGTTGCACGCCAATCATATCGCACTATAAAAAATGGCACTACATAAAAAGCAGCATTTCACAATTAATTACTATTAACCTACAAACAAGTTTGAAAATAAACGATTTTGTTATCTATTGTACACTAGTATGAATACACGGTACCGAGTCCACAGCCGTATGCCACCTACACTCGAGGGTGAGGTAGACAGCGCACCCAAGAACAAAACCGCCACAAGATGACTACATGTACCGAAGGAAACTCACACCGGCTCCGAGAGGAACGCGAGATCTCAGAGTCGGCCTATGAGTTCGAAGTAAATTCAATCTAAAATCAAAACTGTTGTGCGTCTTGTAGCCATATTCCAAGAACAATATTATCGCTTAAGAATATATTATTTTTATATTACTTCGCTTTACTTTAAGCGATCAGCATGATAAACGACCATCATTTTGTACGTTTGTTTCAAGTTTGTGTATCGTTTTATACACACGTTATGCGTCCAGTGCAGTTAATGTAAGTAATGTACAATTGTTAAAATAGATATGATCCGAATGCCAGTAGAAGCAACGACTGTAAATATGTCAATAAGCACGCTCAATATGTACATTTTCATACATGGGTTATATTGATTTGTGTCGGAATGTCGAACTAATGAGTCTTTAGTTTAAAACGAGACATTTTTGGAAATATTGTTTCGAATCAAAGTTCCTCGTTAATATTTTTTATGTAATTATTAAACAATTATATTTGTTTCAACGTTAAAAATAGAAAAAATAAAGAAAACGTTACGTACGTGAAAATCAATTTGTATGCATGGAGAAATTAGGATAATTGACCGTAACAACCATCTTGTTGAAAGATTGTTCACGTAAAGCTTGTTAGTTCAACTGTTATTGAAAACGAACTGTAATCTACTTGAGCATATCGTCTAGTATTTGTAAATAAGGCACGTGTAATGCTCATCGAGGCACAATTGCTGTCAAATAAAACAACTGTCACTGTAAAACCGTAAAACTGCCTTTTAGTCGTACATTAATCCACACAAATCATGTACTGACAATTCTCGTGACTCATTCGTACCCAAGTACCTTATAGCGTATATTCCTCGTTGCCTGAGCAGATTTCTAATTCTCAATAGCAAACAGGTGCCAATGATGTGCGTTGAAATTCGTATGTCACGTAGTCGGTGTCTGACCTTACCAGTGATTTTTCTACTTCGCTCAGGTCACCGCTGCATAGCTTGGGGTTTTTTACGTTTATAAGGTGTTTAAAGTTACCAGATGTAGATTCTTGCCATTCATTCCTTTAATATCTAGGTTAATTTTATATTTGTACATGACCTTGACATACACTATATTTTTATATGATGCTATTAAAGATATAACCGAGATATGTTGAAATGTTTTGATTTTATTTCAACACCTTTATACAATTTAATTTATTATGTATCTGAAAATCATTTAATATTAAATGTCACTATTCAAAATTTGATAAATAATATATTTAGCATTGATTCTAGTAAAATAGAAAACTTATATTTCTAATAAAATAAAATGATGAGTAAAATCAACCAGTTTTAGTGCTTTATGTGATATATTTTTTATTGTTTAACTTATTAAATAAATTTGAATTTTTGAAAGACAAGTAGTCACCGTATTGTGATATAGATAATTTTTGTAAATTCATTTAACTTACCTATTGGGATACTTATTTTACTCTATAAAATTTTAAAACTTATTTGTTTTTGTTTTAGAATAGTACTGATAATTTTAAAGAGTGTAATAAGACTATAGTATATCACCTCTTTTTTTTCCGCAGAAAACTCGCTCGACCAAGGATGAAGATATTCCTGAGTTTGACCGGACGAAGGTATCACTCGACATCCCACCACAAATTTTTGGGGGAGGATTTACTATAATAACGAACATCAGTAAAATTCTTAGCAGTCTAATTATGGTAACATTTTTTAATTTTTATATAATGCGATTAAAGTATTATTTTTAAACACATTTTATATTGCAAGTTTAGTAGTAGTTAGAAAATTAAAAAAATTAAATATTAAATAATACATAATTAGTCACGCGTTACAAAATCATAATATACTGAATTTATACTCTTTTTTATAGACATAAAAAATTAATAAGAAAATAATTAAAAAGTAATAAATACAATGGCTTTCATTGTATCAGTATATTAAAGATGATAAAAATTCATTTATTCAAATGAAGAAATATTTTTGTTTAGGATCTAACTCTTAAGAAAAGAGTAGAAAAGAAGTAATAAAAGTCTGTTCCATTAGAATATGTCATTATCAATTTACTTAATACGTGCTCGAGTTCCTTGATTCGAGCTTACGAAGACCAACTGTTTTAGTTTTATCATTAATCCAGCCGCGTATGTGAGTGCAAAATGCTATGACGCATTCGAACTTGTTTTCCCTTCACTCGAACTGATTGCAAAACTTACGTGGTTCCATGTGTACAGTATACTTTACATTTTTATTAAATTCACTTTTGCTATAACTTGTAAACAAAGAGAATATGAAGGTCACGGAAAAATTTAATTTCGACATATCTGCATCTACGATTACATGTATACATTTTTTCATAGCAGCATTTTTTCGTTCAATAACTATGTAAATTCACTAAAGAATATTTACATTAGAAGATCATTAAAGATCTGTATGTGGAAATAATTACATAATAATCATAAATATATATATATATATTATATAAACTTTGAACTCACATTAAGTTAGCAATATAAGTAGCATTTTTAAGTTTACAACACTGCAATTAAACAGTGGTTTAAGAGTTCAGATTTTTATTTTCTATAGCGAATGCGTTATTAAGTAAATCTTTATGTTTATTAATATTTATACATTTTAATTTAATACTACGTCATACATTAACTTTATGTTTCTAAAAGCAAACTGACAGTATGATCTTAAATTTCGAAATGATGCACTTAAAAACCATTTTCGTTCGATGCATAGTATTTTGTATCTTTTTTTAAAATCAAGCAATTACTTGCCATTACAGCATGCTAAAAGAAAATAAAAATATTAAAACCTCTTTTATCTTACACAAAAAAGTTTATAACGGTCGATATACCTAAAAGAATAAAAAAGGTAGATTATGAGTTGGATGGAAGTGAAAAAATCACATCGGTGTCCCAATAACTTTTTATCACAAGAATGTTTATATGAAAAGATTCATCAATAACTACAGCATGTCGACTATGTGCATTGACCTGTTGCTAACACTCGACGCAATAAAGTGAATGTGAATGTGTATCCTTGATTAGAATTAATGTTCGGTGAGTTCGCGTTTATTTTTATTTTTGCTGTCAATTTATCTATGACATAGAGCATCGATCGCATCCTATTAATTCGATTTCTCGTTCACATTTTAAGTTCGACAAGATTATAAATTTTATTGATAATTGACTTTCAGTATACAGTGTTTTTGTTAACAATTATTACTCCAATATTTTGTCTTTATGTTTAAAATATGTCAACGATATAAGAGTTAAATTTTATTGGCAAAGACATCTTGCTGAAAAACAAGTACTTTAGTAACACAATGAAATAAAAACATGTATTCAATTGAAATTATAGAGATAGAAGTTGAAAAATTATTATAATATAAGTTAATCAAACTGTGAATTACAATTTTTACCTATATTATTGAATTTAAAAATATTCTTGTAAGATCTTATTCAATTATAATAGTAATTAGAAAACCTTAAATCGTTTAAAAAGCAATAAAAGTAAATTTAATGTATTCAATAGAAAAAAATGATAATAATGTATGGATTAAACATCGACAGTTAGTCTAATTTTAGTATCATTTTCAGAATTCTGCAAAGCGGACTGCGAGCATATTAGAAGTCTTCAAACCGCTTTTCCGTGGCAAATTTGCCATCAAAGGTCTGCCCTCAGACGAACCCAATTAAATCCAGGAATTACTTCCACGAACTACCTCGATACGCCCGCAGATTATGAAAAGCGCTGAAGGCTTCTGCTTAACCCTTCCGAATCCAGCTCCACAGGCGATTAAGTGCTGTACAGAGACCAGATGCGAATGTCGATAATAGGCAGCGTGCCCCGGTCACGTGACTCGATTCTCAAAAGAAAGTTACGTTCTCGGAGCAAATTGATCTAATCGAGAAGAGTATGTATTGAAGTAGTTCGCGGTGATTATCAGCAAGCGAGAGTGTAGTTTCTGGAAAATTGCGACTTCGATTCGCAATCATCCACGCTATGATTATCCTCGCGTTCTGCAGTTTGTAATTTCGCGCGCACAGGGATTTCTTCGGGTTGTACATAGGATTTAAATGGGCAAGTAAGGGCATTTTACAATGTTTCATTAAAGCAACAGCTTCCGCAGACTAAAGAAATTAACATGCAATTTATCAATATTAGAAGCTTAAAAACTTTCAAATCTTCCGCGGTTATAAATAAAGAATTGAGAAAAAAAAAATTAATTCACTGGTTTATTTTTGTATAAAAAAAATTTGTGTCATCGCATGACCTCTTATACTGTTATTATTTTGTAATCTCAAGTAAATAGTACTTCACAATGATGCAACTTGCAAAATAAACAAGAAATAATTGCGGTTGGGTAGGTTCGAACTACTTCAATGAATACTGATTACAAGAAAAATGTTACTAGGTTACGCGTTGAATAACATGAAGAGTACTATTATGCTCTTCGTGCAAATTGAGTCACTAGTATATCAAGAAAGCGCTATTTTGTAACTTTAGAATAACTATTTATTCAGTACGTTATATACCGCAGCAATTGCTCGACAAAAATAAAAAAGAAAACAATATCGCAATTATTATTCGATGTGATTGATTATTAGCATTTCTTCAAGCGTATATCTCGTATCGACATGTAGGTGTACGAACGAGTTAGAGGTAGCGCATCGCAGCTTGCATCACTGTGGGCAAAAAATTACATGCAATTTCGCAATTCGACTCGCGAGCTCGTTTAAGCGGAATATGAAATTTAGCAGTAGAAGTTCTCTAACTTGATTTTTACAATGGCACGACTTGCAATTCAAGATTGAGAGATATGCATTCTGATTGGAAGCTGTTTCGAACACGACAAAGTAACTCCAATGTGCAGAATATTGAGCTATAGAAGACACTTTATTGCACTTTGTTAATGGAGCACACCGAAGCACAATCAAATAGATTTTATGGACTCCTCGCCTAATGTAATTGTATAGCTCGACAGAGTAATGTACAACAATGGAGTTTTAGGTATTATTACACGAGATCCTTTATGTGTCAATAATAATCATCAATCAAATTTACATGCTTTTCAAAATAAGCACAATAAAATCTAAATTGTCAGTTTAGATGAATTATAATAAAATCGTTTTACTTTATTCAAATGAATTCCAAAATACGTGTATTAAAATAAAAACATAATTGTTTGTGTATTGTATTTTTATTTTTATATCTAATATTGTAATTTTATTTTTTTTAAATAACAATTAGGTTTAGTATAATAAGTTTTTTACTTAGTTTTAAAATTAAAAACTGTGTATTGCAGCAACTATATTATATATATTAAGAATGTAATGATATCTCATAATCTGATAAATCTCTGTGCCAAAAAATAAACGGTAAAATAAAAAAACTGCACTCCATGCGTATATAATGAACATAAAATGCTAACGTTGAAACAGTATGGATTAAACTAAGGATCTTAATGGTGTTGGAAGTCGTTTACTGGTACAGGTGGCAAGATTATATTATGTATACTCCTAAGCAATTAAATCAAAACGATGTCTTTTTAGCAAACTCTATCTTGTCTTATTGCTTGTATCGTAGAATGATATAAGGTTGGTTAATTAACAATGTCGTATGTGTAAAAATGTCATTAAAACTTGCGATGCCTTAATACTGGAAATAAATACAAACCGACGTACTAAGATAATGTTACATAAAAACGCTAGGATTGTACATATACGCGTTATGTATTGATAGCAATTAACTATGTCGTATTTTATATATATGGAATAGAGTCTATACAACACTTGTTAAGCGCTCGATCACCACAAATACTTTTTCTCAATCTTACGTGTATTCAACACTAGCTACTGAATAATTGTAAATCGTGCGATAGATGTGCGTGTACGAACTATTAAGTACATTTTTCCCAGTGAGTATTTTTAAGGTGCTCGAAAACTCACTAATCCGCGTTAATGAAGAAAGATAATTCACATGTACGCGCAGCTTACAATTATCCACATGTCGTTCAGAATTACTCCACTGGTCTTTAACTTTCTATAAATTGCTATTTCAAATTACTCTGTTTTTACAAATGACACATGTTTGGTTGTTTCGCTTCTTTTTTCTCGTTTTTGTTAATGCGTGTGTTTAACATTCACAATGTATTTTTAGAAATGTTACGTGTATATTACAACGATTGTCAAATTAAATAAATTGAACTGTAATTATTAAAATAATACAGTTTAATTGTAAGTTGTATCAAAATTATTTGTTATATAAATTATTATTGAATTAAAAATTATATTTTAATAATCATTGAAATGAAAAATATCCTTTCCATTAAAAATTAAAGATACTCTTGAAAATACAATCGAGAAATTAAATGATTTATATGTATGCAGTAGATATAATCACATCGCATTTGCTGGAAAGAAAACTCGTGGGTAAGTTCGAGGACACCCTTAAATTCAAAAATCGACGGAACAAAGAAATCGAAACTTTCTCTCGCGTACGGCACTAACTCTCCAAATAATAAAAGAAATGAAAGAAGTCAAGATATCAGGGAGTACAGTGGCGGTTCTCAGGGAATGCGGTGCCGCTCGGGATTGGGTAGCATCAATTACAAAAGGTGTACACATGTTTCTTCCGAGGATTGCTTTCTTGAGTGCGGGTGCCTTTAACAATGAAAAGGTAAATCAATAACCTCAATTGGCTTCCGAGTCCACGTCACACGAATGGGTCCCAGGTCCAGTTGACGTACACCCGCGAGTCGTCCTCGAGCATTCCACGCGTGCTTTTCGGCTACGCCGACTGAACTTTCGTTTTCTTCGTAGTGTTTTATGTGAGTACAGATTTATGCAGTACTTTTAAATTTAATGTGAAATGAATGGATTCAATCTGTTCATTTTAAAAAACTAAAAAAAAATAATTTTTTTGTTCGAAGATAATATTGCAAGTAATCAAAATATATGTAGTACAATGAAAAAAATAATATAGTAATTACCATTTAAAAAGCAGGTTACAGATACTTTATAAAAAAGTAGAAACTTCCTTTTTAAAAAGTAGCAAATATAGAGCAAAAATAACACGTACTTTTAAAATAGAAGTTTCTAGCTTTTTTCAGGTAACTACTACTTTAACGAAACGATTCAATCTTTTTTTTTTGAAAAATGATATCTACTGCTGCTTTTTTCTGTGCCGGTATTAATATCAAAAGAAAACTAGAAAAAAAAACTCCTGGTAGAATCTTAATTGATTTGGAGATTAGCCTATTAATTGAATTTTTTAATCTAGAATTCGTTATCATATATGGAAAAAAACGTAGCAACTAATTCGATTACATCTTTGTAAATATCCAATTAACATTTCAATAACTAGAAATAGGAGGCCAAAAACTAATTTTAATGCTGTAAATAACAAAAAATTGATTATTTATAAGAAAATATATCGATTACTGATCTGAAACCAAAGGCCATTATCAATACCAATAATTCTCGCCCGCATGGTTTTACTCTTGATTTGTTCACTGCTACGACTTTCGATTTCTAGATCAACTCTAGAGAATTCAAAAACAATGTCGTTCATGCGTCGCCGTTGGACCGCTTTCACTGTTCAACGTACCATTACTCTTAATGCGAACTCTTTATTGCTCATGAAAGTGGACATCGTCCATGAGGTCGCCGAAGGTATAAATGTAAAATTATGGATGCGGAGCGAATGTCCGAATTTGGGCCTAGCGCGAGCGTAGAAATTTTTTTTACGCCGAGGATAGGCTTGGCCGTATATTTCCGAACTTTTATTTAACTAGTCAGTCATCAGTCGATTCCGCGCATTTGACACGCAGTGGTTTTTCCGCCTCTGCAGCATCCGGTTCGGTGCGCGTTTCCGGTGAAAGCTCCCATAATAGTACTAAGTCTTGCAAAAGTTCTGAAAGTACTAGTATGGAATCTCTCTTCATTGTCCATGTTAATATTCAAATTTTATATTTCGAAGTTTTGTGTTAATCTTCGAAGGTGACGCAATCTACGATTACATTCCATTTTCTGATTGCCTTAAACATACCTTGGTTTCATTTATAGTAGTATTCAAGATGCTCAGTTGCGATTTCTATTCGTGTGATCGCTATTATTATGTGCCACTTAGCATCGATAAAGTAACGTGAGAGTAAAATGAAGCAAGATATGCATGTGTACTTCAATTTTTTTGAGCTTCCAAAGAAATTGATTATATGCTTGATTTTTAAATGAAGAAAAAGGTACGTTGCTTCATGTCTAATACTAAGATATAAGAAATTCATGCAAATTAGAGGCTTTTAAAACTTAATGGTTTTCAGATAATAATAATTCTCTGTTATTTTATAAAGTTTCATATTATTAAGAAAACTTGATTTTTGTGATACATCGAAAATTCATTAGTCATTTTAGAACATTCATTAGAGTTAGTAATTTCTTATTTAATTAGGATAAATTTAATTAAAATACTATCTCAAGGTGAAACAGTAAAAGTATATCTCACACAATTGTTTTAAATCTAACATGATTTTATAATATGCGTGGGATCTACGGGTAGCCTCCAATTCTCTCAGAAAAATAACGAGTGCAACGCGTGAAGCCATTAAATTTTAAAAAGATGCGTTGTTTTTGAGAAATAAAAACTGTCCAATTAGTCACGTGGGACCCAATAACCGATATTTTTACGATTCAAGGTGAAAGATATTCGCAAGCACGTTCACTCTTTAAATTCACCTCAGCTCTCATTGCATTATTTGAACTGTGTAAACCGCTGGCAAAATTAAAAGTTTTATTAATATTAATATTAATTTATATTCGCCTCAATTCAGATGCATATTCAAAGCTTAATTTATTTGAAAAAAAAACGAATTAGGATAAGAAAATATGCATAATTTTTAGTATCTTTCTTTAACAAGGACACAAGGCAATGGGGGCCAAAAAGTAAATCTGTATCTTATTGCATAAATAAGGATAAAAGATTTGACCTCATCAAGGAATTTTATTTGATCCTTTTCATTAGGGATCTAATTGATTGCTGATTATCCACAAATAACGTTACAAACTGGGTTGATGGGCTCGAGGGACACTGCGTTGAGACTGGGAACGACGAAGTAGTAGTTTTTAAAGCATTCGAAAATCCAATGAGCGACTTACGCCATCGATATTCTGCAAATTGAGCCTCGTTAACCTTATCCTTTAACGATGAGTTCTTTTATCTCAAGTTATATATAATTGCAATCTAGTTCAGGATCGTACAATTAGCGCTCCTTTATTGCTGCGTGAAGGGGACGTGGCGAAGTTGAAGTGAAATTCGACAAAATCAATCAAACTCGAGTAGCTGTCGTACGCTCTTGCTGTTATTAAATCAATCGGTGTCATGACACACAATCTTTCATGCGTGTAGTGCACTGATTAATTGTGCTCTTAAAAAGTGACAAGATTTTGAAAGTTTGAAGTGTGGTGGCGAGATTTTTTATAGAACAAAGTTGGTTTAAAAAAATGATACGTATATAACTGACGAATATACAATGCAAAATTTCTGTTAATCTTAAAAGCTCACCTGCTGTTATAACATTAAATATTAAAAGGTTTATAAGTAAAAAAAGGATGGATTAGTTTAATCTCAAACAAAATTTAAAAATGTACCTATTTAACGTATACAAAATTTTTCATCGAAAAAAATATCTCGCATACGTAGTTTCTTTATTAGCCCCTTAAACCCAAAATAATCAACGAAGTATTTCAAGAAACCGATCAATCAAAATGTAATCGCTATACTTTAATTGCAGGTTCGATACAGTGTTGCAGATAATAAAATACATGTTTAACTATTAGATTAACGATAGCATATAGGTAAACGGTTTCTCAATATTTCATCGTGATTATTGCGCGCGTAAAATTTCATCCGCCCAATCAAAACCGTGCAACTACTATTTCCAATCGCGCGCAATTTCCATCGAGCCCAATTTCGTGTACAATTACACTGCCGATAGGATGCACGCGCCACTTGCGGGCATCAAATACGGCGATCCTAGGCTCATACGCTGCATACCTAACACACCATGCGCGATCAATTGGCCAAGACGAGCCGAAAAAACTCGTTTCTCTCCTTGTAAGAGGTACATCCTTCGGCGGGAGCGCCTGCGAGAAGCAAGTCCACCCCGGAGCGCGAGCGTCGACGAGCCACCCGCCCGCGGGTCCCCCCCACCCGCGCGATATATTCCCAGTGACGCAGGTGGCGTGTTTCGTCAGACGGCGCGAGAGGCGGGGAAAAAACGAGACAAGGAGCGCCGGTCAGAAGACGAGGCGCAGAGGGAATAAAAAAAAAAAGGCGGACGGGTCGACCTTGCCGGCCGCGGCTCCGTTGGCTCGGGCTAGCGCCGCGGCGGCTCATCTCGTTAGTAGCGCGGCTCGCTCGTGGCCGATGCACTGGCACACATCTCGCTCCTGGGAGGCGCCGCGAGGGACTCAAGGGACAGGGCCCCAAGGATCCTTGGAGCAGCTCCTCGCACGTACGTACGCACACACGGGCCGCTCCCTAGTCCAATTAAAAGCCCCCTGATTTAGTGGGTCCCCTCGGCGAGGGACCGGCGGATTGGGTCAGGGGCTCCCGCGGTGAGCGGCGGACCTTCCATTTTGCCGGGCTCCTTTCGCGCGCCTTCGCCCCCGTCATTGTTTACAATCTGCCATTCGCAACGACCGTGAGTTGTTGGCATTATTTCGGCTCTTCCTTCGGTCCAAGAAGTAAATAAAAAAAAAAAAATAAATCGGTAGTAAGGTTAGACGCGGCAGGGTACGCTTGTATATATATATATCCTTGATCGGTACGGCCGAATGTTCGCCGGGCCCGATCGGCATTCGCGCACGCCTGCCGCGCTTTACCCGTGGCACAGATACGCGCCGGGGCGTTGCGCCACCCGATATAACTCGCAACCGACATCTTGTAACTGCATATAAGTACGCGCGTACGCGGGCGCGGCTCCTTTCAAAAAATATCGCACTCGCGGCCCGAGCCCCTACCGGTCGCCGCGAGGAGGCGGTGGGAGCGCCGGCGGCGCCGGCCGCCCCCCGGGTGGGAATCCCCGCGGGGTAGCAGAAAAAGTGACGCGGCCTCTGTGATTGCAGGTCGGGCGGACGCAGCGGCGCTCGAGGACCTCACCGGCTGCCCGGGCGTCACAAGGTAAACTAGCGGCCCCGGCGGCGGCGCGGGCGTTTCCCAACGCGCCGCCGCGGGCAGGTGCGCGCGCACGCCGCCCGATTAGAGAGCGCCCGCCGCGGAAGACCCGCTATCGGCGCCGCGATAACCGCCAATTCGCGCCGGGCTCGTTAACTTTTTAGCGCCGCGGCGCATTCCCTTCCGGGTGCATAGAGCAGCCGCGGCTCCTTTGTCCCCCTCCCCCTCCCTCCCCCTGGGTGTCCGGAGGTGCACCGCGTCCGCGGCGCCGTTTAACGATTACGGCGCGTTTTTTTAGAAAGCGCGCGCTCGCGGACCTTGGGAGGATGTGCCGGGCTTTTGCAACCGCCGAATAACGATGAGCCTCGCCGCCGCCGGCTTCCCTCCACCGCCGGCCCGCGGATTCTATGGATTATTTTCTCACTGTCTCGGCCTTGCGCAATTACCCAGTAAAGCCTGCAGTTCAATAGGTTATAGACTCGGCGAGAGGGACGTCGAGCGGCTCTTACCACGGCGCGTAAGGTGCTTTAGCCCGATGCTGAAATCGCCGAGCCGTACTGGTGAGCTGCCCGCGAGATGCGCGCCCGATAACCTCAAAAAAAGCCGATGAAAACACTTGGGTCGTGTGCGCCAGCTCCGTTTGTCCCCTCGCTGACTGCCGTGATTCATTCCTCGGCACGGCCTGCGCGACTCGGTAGCTTAAAGTTCAATCGGGTGTCAAATGATGCAGCGGGGAAAGCGAATAGTTTTTTCACCGGCTTCGGGATAAACCGAGCGTGAAATAGAAGCGAGTCGCGGTTTAGTGCACCGCGGCCGGATCAATAGGACCCATAACGGCGCCCGCGTTTAAAACCGCGAGAGCGGCCCAGCCGTTAAACATTTTCAAACAGGCCGATCGAAGGACTCAATTACCCGGGCGCCTTTATAGTGCACGTAATTCAACAACAGGCAAATGAAGGAGTCGACCTTTGGCACAAACAGAAAAGTAACCAGTCCGCGTGTATTTAGCCAACGCCTGGCAGACCGACGGACGTGCCAGACCGAATCCGCCGATCCAGATCCTCTGCTACGTAGGGCCTTACACGGCCGCCGAAAAAAAGTGTCTGCACGGGGGCCGATCGCCGCGGTGCTAAAGCGCAACGACACCTCGCGCGCGCGCTCGTAAAGCCAGCTCGTGAAAAGATAACGGGCGAAAATTAAAATATGCGCGCGCCCGCCCGCGGGATCGTAACGACCGATCGGTTACGCCTCCGCCGTTACGAAAGCCGCCGCCGCGCGGAGAAGCACGTATATATATATATATATATAGCGTTATGTAAACGGCCCGCGCGCCCCGGCAGATGCGGAGTCTGCATGGAAACTACGATTTCTAAAGCGCGTAATGACCCGCGGAGGTGAGGCGCCGCAGGAGGAAGACCGGCGTGAGGAGCCGCTGCAATTATCGCCTGCTTTCGGGGACCGCCGCCGCCGCGGTTTGCGTAAGTCGCAGCTGCGCGGGCGTGGCGCGGCGATTTCGCATCGGGTGCAGCAGCGCGCCTTTACAGAAATCTTAATTAGCGACCGAGCGCCCGCTTGCCGATCGAGGGGGAGAGAAAAACCTCGTTCGGAGGTACCTCGTGTTTGCGTTACATAAAAACCTTCCGTGAGCTCTGGCTCGGCGCCGTTGGCTTTTTTGTTTTGGTGCGGCTTATCTACCTGCAAGCCCAGACGGATAAAATTTGTAAGGAATTTTTACTGTATTGGATTAGTGAAGCTGGGGACATTCTCGCTTTTCTTTTTTCTCTAAAATACTGCGTTGTATAATGTATCGAGCTTATACCGAGTTCACTATCTGATACGGTAAGCATTTTTCTCGGTGTACATTTTTGGACTTTGTTGCATTGCGAGAGGCTCCGCCGGGCAGGACGGCTAGTTTTATACTTTATGCGGCCGAGAGAAATTTGATTTTGCGATAGGCGTATAAGGTGGAGCTTTAGACCTATCGCCGGATCTATTGAATTGTAGAAAGAGGCATACAAAAGCGAAGGGAATCGGGCGGTAAATCAAGCGACTCTTGTGCAGTCCCGCCAGTCAATCAGAAGACAACAGTTACGTAAACAATTAATCGACGAAATTTTCAAGCGGACATAAATTTGCCGTCGGAAAAGCGGCAATTGATCCGTCATTGTCTTCCCGGGAATAATAATAAACCATAAAATGGTAATTGACGAGCCGAGCCGAGTCGTACGTTAGAACACAAAAGGGAAAACTTGTAAACGGGAGCCGGTGCTGCGTTGCCAATGAGACATGTATAGAGACGCCCGTAGGCCAGTAATCCCATACGCGCATGAGCGCGATGGGGAAATGCACATACGCGTGTCGATAATCTCGTTTATAAATCTTTGCGCGCGCGCGCGGCGGCGGCCTTCTGAAATTGCCACCAGGGGCGAAATTCTTTTTGCCCTTTTTAGCGAACCGCCTCTATAAGTGTGTTTATATGCGCTCGCCACTCGGAACCAAGTCCCAACTTATATGCCGACGCTAAATAAGTTTACGACGCCCCGGATTTATCACCAAAAGCGGCGTCGTTCGCCGAGCGCCGAATACCTCGCGCATAAACTCGGGCCGGGAAAGTCTTTGGCGCGTATAGCCGTACGACGCCTCCGGAATCCTACGCCCCCCAGCGACATTTCGCAATCGTAACCGCGACTATTGCTATCCCCCGCAGTCATTCATTTAAAAGGTGCGCAGGAGAATTTACGCAGCATCCGCGCCCCAAAGCATGCGCAATCTCGTATTTTCAATTCTTATAATCAATAAACCTGATAGAAAATGAAGGAACACTGATGAATAAATACCAAAAATGTGTATTAATATCTACTTCTATACAAGAAACTTAGGATACCTTTTTGATAGAACACTTCTATTTATAGTTCCAATGTATTTATAATCTCGTATTACAGTAGTTTATTACAGTACACACAACTTATTTTATCGTACAAGCAACTGAAAGTTTGAAAAACACTGTTTAAATATAACAGAATCGTTTTTTAATGAGAAATTTTTCCGTTTGGAAAATATTTTGTGACAAATATCGAATTATAGTTTTATCATGTTTATGTACGGATAAATTTTGTTTATAAATGTTTAGTGCGGTGTAAGCTTCGGAATATAAAAAAATTTGAGAGATAGATTCCACGAATTCTGACAGTTCGGCAATAGTAAATGGTAGCTTCGCAGAATGATACTGAAGTGGTAGGGAATAGAAAATCGAGGCGAAATACTTATCAAGCGGCAACTCTCAGTACTTGAGTAGTGTCGCGCGCAGTAGCATCCGTAGTGAAGTCATTTGGGACGAGACACTGCAATTCCGTAAGACCTTTGAATTGTGTAGGCCTCGTTGTCAGTGCATAGGCGAGTAAATTTACAGCAAAATAGTTTTTTCTTATAAATTATATTAATAAAGCGTATGCTATAGAGTGACATAAGAGCGTCAGTAAAGTGGCATTTTTCATCGTACGAATTCTTTAAGTGCGCTCGGTATAACGACGAGGCGCCTGAAGCAGACTCCCGAGCAGGCTTTGTTTGTGAAAGTCTTACAAACGAGTCCAACAGACAGATCCGAGACGAAACACAATGTACAGCGAATATACTGGGCGACTTGAGCAAATAAATACATGTAGATATAAAGGCGCCAATTAATCTACATCAAATATACATCGATGCAATATCTCAGATTATCTTTATGAATCAAACCGATACAGGTTATACTATGTAAACTGTACGTACTGTATGTTTATATTTTAATTATTGAACGTCACTTTTCAAATTAATAGGGCCGGATTAATAGTTTTCTGGATAATTCCATGTCATTTTGATCTTAAATCAATAACATTAAGTAATAATGACAATAAAAATCAGTAAGTTATTGAATGTGATACGATGTAACTAACGCATGTGTATCTTTATCTAATTCTTATTTAAGTAGGAATGGAATCCTAAAAACTTAATAGGACTAGAAATTCTTCTAATATATTTGTCTAAAAACGACCTAAATTTTTATTAGGGTCTGAAAGCTGTTCGGTCAATATTAGCTAACGAAGTGAAAGATCGGTTAAAAATAGATTGTACCCGGGGAACGCGCCCTTTTTGCACCCACGGCGAAAAATTTGTATTGCGCCTTTGCCGAAACTATACGCGATCGCTTCGAGAAAATATCCTTAAATTTTGCAATTCCCATGCATCGACTAGCGACTAATAATAGCAGCGGCACCGAGTAATTATCCGGTATGCGTGCGATTCTAGCGTGCAAATATTATTGAAGAAAAAATAACGAGTCGCTGTACATGCGGCAACTACTTAATCGGCACGGACACGCGCGCGGGAGTACAGGAGAGCGGCGCGCTACCAGATTAGGCGGTTGGATTCGCCAGCCCGATAGGATCTCTCTCTCTCTCTCTATATCTCTGCAATGGAAATTGGCGGCTTTTATAAATTACCGCAAATTAAGCGTTTACGGCTAGGCCGAGGTGAAAAATCCCCGAGGGACCATTTTCCGGAGATTTTCTCTTTCAACGTGGCGCGCGGAGATGCAAACAAGAGAAACTGCTACCGTTTACCTTTCTTCGGGGATTCTTAAAGCGCCTCGCGCTCAATAGCGAGTTCATTATCTCATGCGCGCGCTTGCACTCGCGAGACGCTTTTTTTGTACCGGCGAGGGTAACAAAACACCGAGAACAGCCGGCAATGTGTCTCGCGTTTGCGCAATACTTAACTAGAAGAGTATGTGTCAGTGACACGGGAGAAAATAATGGCCATCGCGAACGGTGCGTGGATAGTCTTCATCGTAGTTCACAAAGGATCCCCGCGTCGGTTAGTGCATTCACTTTTCTGTTCAATTTTTTTCCTCCCAAAGCTAACTATACATCTTATATGAAAATGCTTCATGAATATTCAGGATTATGCTTCATTCTCAATTTATGTGCAAGCATTGCTTATGTATCCAGAACTCCACATCGAGATTAATTAATATTTATAGCCCATGCGACAATTTGTCTTAGTTAATCACTGCACTTCAACTCTTTTTCATGCGTATCAGATCCATTAATTTTCCCATGTACATGCGAGCTGCAATGAATTTGACGTTATATCTTCAACGCTTATTTACAATGTAGGTTTTTCACTGACAGGATATCGCATGGAGGTGTCAACCGAAGCCTCTGTCAATTAGGTAAAAAAGCTCAAATTTTTGAAACAGAATTTCTCCTCGCGGGATAATCACCGGAGCTCATCCACCAAAGCGCGTACACCGCGCGCAAGGGGGTCATAACTCCAAGGCGCAATCAATCCTACATCTTTTCGCTATGGCAACCGCGGTGTAAATCATCCAGTTGGCACCGAGCCGCCGTAAAAAGAATCGATTACACCAAAAAGAAACTTTACGGGCCGCTTAATCGGCCGCGGGGTAAAAAGCGGCCGAATTAACAAAAGCCCAGCCAAAATTAGCTTACGCACCCGCGGGCCCCGGCGGGGCCTATAAATACAAAGTATCGATGGCGGCCGCGGCGCGTTACGACATCGGCCATCGCCGCGAGGGGGGAAAAAGCCGGCGGGCAAGGCGCGTGCGCGCGTCTACGCGGGAATTTTTCCCGGCCGCGGGAAATTTTCGCGCGACCGGTCGGCGGGTGCGCGCGGGCGCGAGTCGCACGCACACGCGCGGCTGCAATCAGTGGGCGACTGTCGGTGCGCGAGGCCGCACTGATATTCGCGAGCCGCGAGCCGAGCGGAACGCCGCGCCGCTCGGAAAGAAGGGAACAAAAAAAAAATAGAAAGGGGAAGGGGCCGAGGGGTTAATTAGGCGCTTTGTACTTGGGGGACTGCCATTGTTATTATTTAACGCGACGATTTTATAACTTCATTGGTGCGCGCGGCGGGCCGCCGAGGAGGAAACGGAAAGCGCCGCGGGCGGCCCGAGAGCCCGCGGGTAATTGTTGCTAATCGGGTGTGTAATGGCCGCCTCGCGCGACTCCCCGGCAGTCCCGCGAGTTATTACTTTGGATAATTGATTGTATAATAAGCTGTACTTTTCGAGCGCTCGCGAGCCTCGGTTTTATCCGGGTTCAATGAGACCGGCGCGCGCGGCAGACTCGTTTCCAGCGCTTGTCAACGCCGAGGAAACCGCTCGGGACTAGGATGACCGTTTCCCCGGAGACCGGATATTTTCCCGCAGAACGGCCCAGGGCTGCAGCGAGGCGCCAGCTTTCCAGGTTATGTTCCACCTTTTACCCTCCACCTGACAATTCCCATTGGTTCGCTCGCTCTCGCGGCCCGCGAGCCACGCAATCGCTCGGCACATAATCCCGCGCACTCGCAACCCGTGCATACATTCGTGCATAAAATCAAGGCGCAGAGCGGGCGTCGTATCTATAGCGCTCGACCGACAGGCGGCAAATGCACGCGATGACAAAATACCCGCTCGCCGGCTGCAAGGCCGAAAAAGTAAAGCAGCGGGAGCGCTCCAATTCCGGGGCGGCCGCTTACAAATTCTGCGGGTCGATTCAAGTCTCAATTAGCGCTCGCAGCATCCCGGGGACGCGGGACCTCGGGGTGCTAGGGGGGGGGGGGAGCTCCATTCCAGCGGCGAGCGATCCCGGGAATCCCGGCGCGCGCGCCGCGGCGGGGGCCGCGCGGTGAAAGTGTGCGTGGGGCCACGTGGTAGCCTGGCGCCCGCGCCGCCGACGCGTTTCATTTGTTTATCGACGTCAGTCGGCCTGATTGATTCCGCGCAGGTGGAGGCCCCGCGCTCTCGCGCCGCCATGTGGACCGCCGCGCCCCCGCAGAGGAGGTTAGTCCCCGCACACGCAGCCCCTTCCTCGCGAGCGAGCACGCGCTAATGACGGCCAGGTTGGGTAAGCTCTCGGCAGGTTGCGCAAGCGCGCCTGGTACATTTTTCGAGGGGGATATTGAGTCACGGCGGGCGCGGGGGGGAAAAAAAAAGAAGCCGGCCCGAGCCCGGCGAAATCGCGGTTATATCAGTGATGAGAAGCTGATGGCCGCCGGCCCCATCGGCCAGCCCCCGGGGCCGCCCGCGGTTTCGACCACTCGGCTCCGCTTTTTCACCCGGACTGGCCCTGCTAACGATCTGGTTCTCGCTCGGTTTCTCTGCCGCCGCCATGTGAACAGCGCGACCGGTATATATATTGTTTGATTTTTGTACAATAACGCGCGCCATCGGACAAGAGCCAGTTTCGCGCGGTTGAACAAAGCAAATGGATACCGGCCGTGCTACGCAACCTGCGTATACTAGGTTTCCCTTGCAATTATTGAAAGTGACGTTTCTAATATCGTTCCATAACTTGCGCATTTAATACTACGCCAATTTTATTTAAATGTGGACTAAAAATATTATATTTTCATCTACTCGGAAATATATTTAATATAATAGGAACAGGTTTTTAGTAATAACTAAAAAATTAACGCGTGTTGTATGATGTTTCTGTGAATTCCATTTATAATTATTCTATATTCCACATTGTCATTTATATCATCCTTGTATAAATTTTCATTCACAAAAGAGCATTAGACAACAGGCACGGTTATTATGAGAGCTAGTTCTTCGGTACACGTCCAACAATAGATGTACCCACATAATAATTTGTAGAAAGCACAAGTGAAACATTGATTAGGTATGGTGTTTATGTAAGCGAGTTAGCTACGATTTTTGATGGCATTATTGACATTTGTCATGAATGGATAACGTACAACATTGTACCACACGAGTGAAAAAGGGTTATGCAAGTGACGAATATAAGCAATCTCAGTATTAAATAATTATTATCGGACCAACAACAAAACAAACAAATTTGAATAGGCATGTTAATTTAATTTTATCGCTAATCAAACTGAACGAATGCTGCATAAAGTTGGATGTAAATGAACAAACTATGTTTTCTAATAAAAACAATGTACAACAAAATTGATTACGCTTTGGATCAATTATAGACAATAAATAATAGATTAATTTACATTTCGTTAAGTAAAATAATATTCAAGAAAATTTTGAATCAGTCCTGCATAACATTTAATATTACGATTTTGTAATAAGCTTTTCCTTATTAAATTTGAATGATAATGCAATATTCAATGAAATGACTTATTCTCTAATTATTAGTCGACTAAAAAGCAAATATTTATCATTTTTTACTGTAGGTACAATATGTTTTGAAGAAAAAATAAGATTACAAATACTCTGATAGAAAAAGTTAAATAAATTTAGATTTTAAATAAATTTAACTTTGTAAAATAAATAATAAAAATTCAAATAATATTGTAAATTTATATTTTTTATATTTGTTCAACAACAATAATAACTTTTATAGGATATGTATTACAAATATAATAATAGCAATAGAAAAATAAGTAAACTATTCGATATATCTCTTTCATGCCTTTATATTTTCTAATACACTCACCTGAGATTACTAATCTAGTCCTCCTTTTAAGATTTTTACTTGAATGGAAATAATTATGTGTATATATAATTAACACATTTTTTAATAGCTGGGTTTACCTTTAATGACATTTGTGGGGTAAGATCTAGGATAAGATAAAAATAGTTCGAGCTATATGTTTTTAACTAGTATTTTTTTACATAAAAGTAGAAAAATGTTACAAGAATTTTTACTATACTTTTGGGCAACCTGAAGATACACATCTCAAATAAAAAAAAATTACGATACCTTACTGTAAAAATTGCAATTATTTTATCTTAAATTACTATGTGATTATTAATGTTTAATGTTTTGGTATACTTGAAATTTACTCAAAAATATAGTTAAAACTCGTATAATTCTTCTCTCAGTTTAAACATTAAAATACAATTAATTGCATAAGAAAAAAGATAACGATATTTTAATACACACCTTATATTAATTTTATCGAATATAAGTACTACCTTCATTATATTTTAATTCTCGTGGGCATGTAAAATAAGAAATACATGAAAATGTGTTGCACATATTTTGTACTTTATTTATCATAGGTCACTAGTTAAATTCAAAATAACTAGAACGTGACAGATATAAATATTATGATGTTGATGCAATAGGTACAAGGAAGTATTTGTAGCTTGTACGGCGGTTAACCACCATTACTAGAAGCTCTCTGGTATCACTATGCGAATAACAACTTTGAAGTAGTTTTCAGAATTATAGACTCCTCGCTACAGATATTTTGTTTATAATTCTTTCAATACTATATAATACTTTTATACGTACATACATACTATTTTATAAATTACAGATCCTTCAACTAGTATATATATTTTATCTAAAGATTCAAGCTTTTGTGCTAAAAGTCGACATCTAGTGAAGAGAAAACTACTATTTTGTGGTTAGTGATTTACATAATTGTAATTATAGCAAATCATTTCAAAATTATTTCACTGTTATAGCTATAGATGCACTACCGGTCAGTAAATTTGCTTCACTTTTTAGATGAGACAGCGATTATCGTTGATGTAAAACCACTTTATGTGCAAAAGATGTTAGAAAGTTGCAATTCGTCCTATGTGATCGGTATTATAGTTTCTTAAAATTTGAATAAAAGTACATACGGGAACTCCAGTTTATCTCGATACTGTAATAGATTATACGTTAAGCTAATTTTCGATTAAATTATTTATAATTGTCGAACATCTGCTTATTTTTATAACTACTCAAGTGATAATAAACTTTTAATGCAATAATATACTTTTATTTTAACATAAAAAAGCGAATGTATTTTTAAAACAAAGAAAAACTTGTACCTGAGTATAATAAGTATACCGGCAGTACTGAACCCTGGTTTTTACTGAACTCCTAAAATTACAACCGATTTCCAACCATAACGTATCATCTGCAACAACCCAATCATTCACCGATATAGAAATAAACACATAGTACACTCTATAATCGAGTGATCACCTATCATCTAATAACAATAATCCTGGCGTGCGCGCGGATGATAGCAATCTTTTCAAAATGCAGTTGTGCAACGCAGACCAAAAGCACCGAGACAATGCCGTCGCGGAAGAGGCGGCGGCCGACAAAATTTCCTTCCAATCAAGCCCGCAAGCCCCAAGGAGGATTCCACTTACGCAACGAGTGCACGTCCCTGCGTCGCGAGACAATGGCCCGCTTTATCATTCCCTCGGCGGGCCTCGTGATTGACGGTGATTGCGCCCCTTGCGTGCAGCGACCCCCGGCCCGCGGCTCCTCCGCTTCCGCGCGGGAACGTTTTAATTGAATTAATTTGCCGGCGCGCCCCGAACCTGTGCGCCATTACTCCTCCCTTTGTTTTCGGAGCTCCTTAGTCGGTGAGCTTCTTAAGGCGAGCGCCTGTTTGATGCTGTGCCGCCCGTCGCTCAGGGGCCTTCCTATCGCGATCGACCATCGTCCAATTTACTCTGTACACGGAAAGGTGCCGCGCGTGCGTTTATTCGGGTCAGTTGGTGATGTAACGCGGTCGAGATGGGCTTTAAACCGTCGTTAGAAATTCGGTGGCAGCGAAGGTTAGCGTGGACGTGAGGGGCGTTAATTGTTTTGCGCTGAGGCCTGAAGGTAACAGCGTCAAATGTGCTAATTAAATCTCTTCGAATGGGGACATTTGTCTTGATAAACGTTCTCATCTGGTCGATTCTCGGGTCGGTTCGCGTACACGACAGTCTCGTCACGCACTTTGCAATTATCAACCTAGAATTACATGTATTTAGAGAGAATTCAATGGCAGCGCGTGCTCTTGCGTATTATTTGTTTTTATTTCTTCATCTTGACTCTGTACATTGGTAACTCTACCTCGGCAACACTCTGTATATAGCTTTGAATGCCAATTCGAATAAAAAACTTGATTGGTAAAAAGTTAATTAAAGGTGGATGAGCTAATGAACTGTAACCAATCTGGTAGTTTACCAATTAAAATTATGTCGTTTTTTATATTCAACAGACACTTTAAGAATTAAGGTCTGATTGATTTAAGGACATAATCACAGTACCGCCTATTTTAAAATTAAGTTTATTATTTGCTATTACATAATACAGTGAGTAAAGATTGCAATAAGTAATAAAATAAGAAACTGCATTCAAATTTTTACATTATTTTTAATAAGTCTGTACCATACAAAAACATGCTATATAATACGAATGCCTAAACTGGTTAGGCTATGCTTGTGACGTATTGAACCATTGCAATGATGATGCAAGTTGATTATCCTAATTTTCAATCTCGTATTTTACGCATATTATTCCATACAGAGTGTTAATATTTGAACGTAAAAGCTAATTTTTTCATTAAACCGTGTTTAAAGCGAATAAATTTTCTACAACATCATCGTAAATGCTTCATATATAAGTGATGATAAATTGAAATTGAAAAAAGTTATTTGAGTTAAAAATTTTTTTACATTTACTTTTTATTTATCAATTTTATTTTCTTATTTGTATTACAAAATTTACAGTAACTTGTAAGAATGAAAAGAATAAATTTAATTTAGTTAAACAATAGTTGGTTTTCATTTAAATAACTTAAAAGTATATAATGTGGAGAATAAAAATATATAATTACCTTACCTTTTTAAAATTGTCAAGCTTTTTTATATTTAGAATGGCTTTCGAATAAAAATTTCGTATAAAAATCGAGAAAGAATGAAAGAATGGAATAAAAAATTTTTTTTAGTTACGTGACATAAGCGCGCCTAAATCAATCATTGATCTCGGATGAACCTTGAGGATCTGTAAAAGGTTGAGTGAAATGCCCATCCTAACCTCTTGAGTTCCGATTTCTCAGCTTACATAATAATCTATTTGAGGTGCTGCTTTGACCCGCGTTACGTAAAAACATTCAGTGAAAGTTTATTTACAATATTACTCATAATGAAGAATTTAATTACTCGAAAATAGGAATACTGCACACGCGAGGCAAATAAGAAAGAGGATTATTACATATGAATCGCATTTAGTGGTTTCCCTCGATCAATGCAGGTGAACGAACCGCATTCTGCCTGGCTAATATTATTCATATTTCAATTAGTTAAAATATTTAAAAGGTAATAGTTATACTCGTCAAATAGAAATTATAAGAAAGTAGCATAGCAAACAAGTTTTTGCTACATAACGGCAACATTCACCATGGTAATTCTCGGGGTATCCGCGATAGGTGTGAGTTTTGTTAGCTCGTTTAGCCTTGTTTGCCAGGCAGCATTAGACTGGTTAAGGCCTTGAAGGGGGTTACGGGGAGTGTGTCCCCCGCACTGGCCGCGCATTCGCACAATTGAAGCGGGGATCGGCGCGCAGATGGGCGGTATTATCTCACGGGCCCCGCGAGCGGTAATTCCTCAATCGGGTCTTTCCGGGCCGGCGGTTTAACAATACCATTACGGAGTCGCGCTTTCACTAATGAAATCTCGATCGCGCGCCGCCGGCGACAAAGGGGGGCGGCCCCGGTGGAGTTTTCGGGCCCGGGCGGGCCGCGACTTTCCCCCCCGGGGAGGCGGCCGCGGCTCTTCCCCGGGGAGCCGGCCGGGCGGGGGCTTAATCGATAGAAACCTGGGCCGGCGGCGAGGCGGCGGCGCGGAAGCCCGAACGCGCGCATAGAAAGTGGCCGGGCGACTCGGGCGCCCGCTCCCCGGCGCATTTCTCGGCCGTCCGCTGACTCGCGCGGAGAGACCCGCTCGCCGCCTGCCCAGAGAGGATGCCCGCCTCGAGGACGATCGCCGCGGCGGCCTGCGCCGCCGAGGAGTGCGCCGCGGGGAACACCCTCTACACCCTCGCCCGGTGCGTCTTCCTCCTCATCTTCCTCCTCTTCTTCTTCTGCTCGGGCTTCGTCCTGAGGCTCGCCGTCGAGGTCTTCGTCTTCAAGTGCCGCACGCTCCACGCCTGCTGAGGGCCATGCGCCCCGGCCGCCCGGAGGGGGGAGCCCACCGCCGCCCGCCCATAGGTACGCCCTCGACCGGCTAGAGCCCGAGCGCCTTGTAAGCGAGACGCGCGCGCGCTCTTAATTGCTTATGTAAAGGCCACCCGGGAAAGGAAACGGCCCCCGCGGCAGGGCGACTCATGGGCAAGTTCAACGAACACTCCGCGCCGGCGCCCCGCCGAGCTTGCGCCCACGCTTCTTTACCTTACATTAGATTTGCTTTTCCTCTTTTTCCGCCCATTTTTACATCACCTTGCGCTGTCTCTTTCGGTCGCGTACTCTATACAAGCAGTTTTTTCCGCTTGTGCAATTCGGATAATTTGGTACCAGGTGCTTATACTAATTATAATATTGTCATTATTTTTTGCGTCATTTATTATCGTAAACAATTTGTAGCTTTAACCTGTTTTGGCAAACTATATTTAGAAAAATTTAAGTGTACTTAGTAGCTGGGAACGCACTTGCCAAACCATAACCCTATTCTAGCGATAATTATATTATAGCAAATATTAATATAATAAACGGTTATTTTATTTAATATTATGAATGCATATGGGTTATAACGAGAGTGCTTTCAGCTTCGAGTGTAGCGAGCTATCAGAAATAGTAAAAGTCTCTAACTAATTCTTTTGAATGTATTCAAAACCTTGGTTTTCTAGTCAGTGCATAGAAATTTTAATTCTATTTACAATTTTAACAAGAATACACTTTTTTCGGACGGCGGCGACACTGTCCCTTTCAGAAGAATCCGGTTTCTCCCAAGGATTGAAATTTGAGCTAAACGACGCGTAAATCGGGCAAACCGATACCGCACGCAGGACAGGCTCTCGAGGCCAGGATCCGGGCGACATCCTGCCCTCGTGAAATCCTATTCCCGCGGGGTGCAGCTTTTTTTTCCCCCGCGGCAGGATCGAAAGCGAGAACGGGATTTTAATTACATCCTCGCTTATAATTTCAAAAGCGAAAGAAATTTGAAAGAAAGCGGCGGTCGCGTTGGCAGCGGGCGCTCGAGAAACACTCGAGCTCCTGCAGCGGCTGACATTCGAGTGTCCCGAGCGGCAGCTCCTTTCGCGCGCAAGTACCTCGTAAATTCGGCGGCGCTCGAGCCACAATCGATCCGGCCGATCGGCCTCCTCCACTTTTTCCGCGCACATTAGCGCAAACTTATCCACGAAAGCTCCGGGGAGCGCGCGGTGCCTCGTTTTACGGCGGCGGGAAAGCATCTCCGTAAAAGCCGACACTCGCGATCGGCCCGATGCGCACTCACTTTTACCCGCTTACGCAACGGCCCGCGCCGATAAATAAAGCCGAGTGCGCCCGTCATTCGGCGCACGCGGCCAAAAAGTCGCTCGCGCGGTAGCCGTGACTCGGCGAGGTATACTCGGCCGCGACGCTCGGGAGAGAAGTTTCGTTGCTCCCGGGAGGTTGCAAGTCAGGCTTGGTTATTACCGTCGAGACGCAGGCCGACGCTCCGGCGGGGCCGGGGAAAAATTCGGCGTCGGGGAGAAAAGAGGCGCCTCGTTTCCGGGTGGGAGGTCTCGCGTTGTGCGCGTGCGCGCGTTGGGATTCTCGCGCAGGAATCGGTATATTTGGCTGTGCGCCGATATTTGTTGGTATGATTGTTTTCCACGTTCCTGAGTAAGTGCAGAGCAGAGTAAGGGGGCAGAGTTGCCAATCAAAACGAGTTTTCGAAAGTTGTGAAAATCGAAAGGAGAAATATCGCGGTGTAAGGTTCCTTTTGGGACCACGGAACTTTTTGTTAACCGTAACGAATGCAATTGCATAAGTATGACGCGCTTCGGACTAAATTTTTAACCCGTGCCAAAGTATTAAAATCTGCTGTATTTTATTTTATATGTACATACGGTTTTGCGGTAAATCGTGACTTTTGTACACGATAAAAAAGAAAAAAAAAAAGAAGAAAAACGGAATCGCAGTTGAGTAACTTTATAATACGCGCCCGTATGAATAAATATGAAAGGAGCTGGCAAAATGTGTCCCGAGTTAAAAGTTTGATCGACTTTCGAAAATAAGTAAGGATTTTGTTTTGTAACGTTTTGCAAATGTTTTTTTTTTTTTGTTTTGAAAAGTGCACCCGCGCGTTGCAGTGAAACTGTACGTAAAGATTTGAAACTTTCAAGAGCTTACGACTATTTATACTTTCAAATTGGGTTAATAATCTGTTTAATATTCGCGTTGAAAAGAAAGCAATCAAATTAAGAGGGTCGAAAGTAGGATAGAACCGGCAAAAACGCCTAACACACGAGTGCGTCAAAGTGCCAGTAAATTATTCGGAAAGCAATCAGCGCTAATTTGGCAGAAAGTGGCGAAGTAAAAGCTCATATAAGATAGCCGTCGATATGCAGACATTGTCGGGAAAAAACGAGGACCGCCGCGCAATGTCCCCGGTCCTACACTTATATTTCCCGTGCGGCTCGCGGTCGCGCGGTACCGGCTACATCAGCTGCTCGCGACGCTCCTTTCTCCGCGCGCATCCCAACCCGTGACATAACACCTGAAGCCGGGCCCCTGATTGCCGCTCCTCGGCGCGCCCTTGGCAGTCCCCGAAATAAACCGGACGCTCGGCCAGTTGGCAAAGCCGATTCCCGGCAATTATCATCCGATCGGCCAATTCTCGAGCGGCCAACGAGAGCGAGAGCGAAGCCGCGTGGGCCCGAGACTTTTACCTCTGCTAAGAGTGAGAGTGAACGGCCGGCTCGCCGCGCGCACGTGTATACGTGTCTATACACATCCTTGATGCGGCGGGATCCCGCTTAATGGGCTTCCCGCGGCGGTCCTTTGTCCGCGGATTCACGCGCCCCTTTCTCCCCTACGGCCGGCTTCGTGGAATCGCGGCCGGCCGCCGACGACGATCCTCGGGCGCAGGTGCCCTCAAGGACGCCGGCCCTCGCGCTGCCCCGGGGGCCCGCGCGGGATCTAGTCGGCTTATTCCAATGGTCCTCGGGCTTGTATTTTTATTTTCTCTTCGTGCCGGCCGAGAGTTAACTGGATTTTTCGCCAGCGCGACTTTTCCGTAATTTTATGCCGAGCGCTTTTGTTTCTCGCTCGCATTATGGAAACAGCTGACCGGCTCGTAAAAGTGCGGATAAAGCGCCGGTTTAAGTGCATTTTCGCACATTTCCAGGCTCGCGGCGTTGAATAATTTTGTTTTTTTAACGATTCGGACTGTAAAAAAGACTCGATTGATTTGAAATAATCGTTTATTCTTAAGCGTGAGTGGTAAAGTCAATACAGTTGTTAAATTGGGCTATGCTCTGCTGGTTACTCATTCTTCGCGCCTACTTTTACTATAAGTAAATATTATAAAGAATGTTATGTATTTAGTTGAGCAAACTCGCTTGCATAATTCATACAAAAATGTTATCTAAGTCAATTTTAAAGAGATGCCGCAATTGTTAAGCAGCCTTCAATTATGTGTTCTCGTAATGCTAATTTCTCAAGGTCGCTCGTGCAAATATTATTTCTATATATATGACTTGAGTCGACAAGCTTTCTATGTACGTTTACGGTATTTTATGCTTTTACAATCAAATATTTATGATACCTACGGTAGTTCAACCTCGTAGCTTTTAATTCATTTGTATGAAGTATTATATGCAGATAAAAACATTCTCAATTTACTCTTAAAATTAAATTAAACTTTTTTAAACACACTCGCATATGTATATACATTATGGTGCATAAACGAATATGTACATTATTTAACTGATTATATTAGTTTAAATATGAAATGTTCACAGCTACTGAATATTTAATAGACGACACGAAAATTTAAAGTATAATTACTTTAGAACTTACATAACTGAATGAAACACTAACAATAATAATTCAGTGTTAAATAAATATAATTATGATTTTTAAACACACCATAAAAACTTTTAATGGGTGATTTACTGTCTTTATGTAATTAAAATATATATTTTTTTAATATGGTGACTTATGCGCACTACTTAAATTCAAACGATAGCGATGAAATCGACAGATACGATAATTTTCTTCGTTTAAGACTTTAGTTTTTCACTCAAGCCACTTGGCTCCCGTGATTCGGAACCACTTTCGCAAGGTATTCCATTCAATAACATCATTCAAATTGCTCAGAGGTTATATATTTTTGCTCACGTGTGCAACAGGCGAACGCACGAGATATCGAGCGATCTCGCGGGGGAAAAGGAGATTGCCGGTTATTAATTCGTAATTATTGTGTTGCAAGGGCACGGACTGGATCGCCTCCGACGATAAAAAGGAAACAGTACGCGAGCCTAAATGGCCACGGGGGCGAAGGTGGATCGCGCTTTACGGGGGAATACAAGCGAAAACAAGATAGACTCGAGCGATTATACGTGGGCAATAATTCAGCGAAATCGACCGCACTTAGTCGTATAATCGCCTCCGAATTTCATCGCGCGAACCATACATCAAGGCGCGCCCGAGCGTAACAGCGTGCCCGAGCCCTCGGAGCAAAAAGCCCCATAATTCCATTCGGGGATACGGCGGGCGCGAAGGCGAGAAGGCAGCTTTCAACGAACCGCGACAATAACCCGCGCGGAGGAAAGTTTCGCGGTCGCGCGTAACGTGAACCGCCAGCACCTGCCCAAATGACGGGCGCAAGTGAATTTTTTGACTTTATGGAGTGACGCATCTCTTCGCAACTTTTGTTTATTGCCTCTTCGGACTCCATTGTACTCCGCGCGCCCGGTGTTGTAGCGAGGCACTTTGGGATGCGGGGCATAAAAGAAAAACGCGCTCTCGTGCAGTCCAACTCGAGTTTCGCTCGTTACGCAATCATAATTTGGAGATCAATTTATGGGCTCCGTAGGAGCAAATTAATATACTCGAATCCCGGTATTATAAAGGGGAGGCTCCGGTCGAATTGCGTAAAGGTCACTTTTACGTAAGGGACATCAAACGTGGCTTTATTGTCAGATTGCGGGACGCACTTTCCTCGGTAACATTTTTTAATTACTTGCACGTTTAATTCTTTGTGCCCTTGAAGTATTTCTCTTATCGTATAGTAGATTGATTATTTTCTGAGAGGATAAATTAAACTATCAAAACACGTTAGGTATTTTCAGTAATAAATAAATCTACTAAATTTTATGAATAAATTTAAGCGGTTGAAAAGAAAAAAGAAATACTAAAAGTAATCATTAGTGAATTAATTACCCACAATTATCGATATAGAAATAAAAATCATGGCACACATTATGTAACAGTAAAAATAATCCGATAAAAGTAAAAGTTCGCTACTAATATGTCTTTATTACTTTCAACGCTTTCACGCAATTCGTTTCAATCAAGTTTTATACTGAAAGAGCTCAAAATAAATAGAGATTAAAGTAGGAATCCAGATTCAACGAAGAAAAAGATAAATTTCTATAATACCATTTAAAGTCATGTTATTAAAAGTAAATAATTTAAAAAGCGTATATAAACTGCTTGATTTAAAGCGCACTACGACCCAGCTGTAATAATAGTAAATATAACTATAATATGAAGTTAAAATCTTCCAAGAGTTTAATTTAAAAATGAATGACTAATATATTTAGATGTATGATAAACTGTTAAATGTTAATGAATTACTCATAAATAATGCAATGCACAACAGTCATTCTTATACTGCTGCATTTGTATTATCTTGAAATTATATTCTGGTCAAACTGTTTCGGTAGCTTAGGAAACCATTGGTTTGCCACCTAGCGGTGAAACTGTAGACTACGTCTTGACTAAGGTGAAAGCGCATTCGTTTAATTTTTTACACCTTTACTTTTAGTTATTAAAATATTAACTCAGTCGAATGATTTGTTTATAAATGCAAGAAACCAATATGATTAACAAATGAATGACGAGTCATTCAGCTCGGTTTCTAAAACTGACTCTTCATAGTAGAATGACTGATAATGACTGTTTCTTTTTTGTTATTTAAAGAAGGTCCTCTTGTTCAAAATAAAAATAAATTCGTGCATAGATATAAAATTTTTTTGATATGTAGATATAAAGAAGTGGGTGTGCATCTCATAATAAATAAAGAAAATTTGACTATGAAGCTTAAGTAAATCAGTAATAAATAATTGCTGTTTCTCGTCAGCAATTATATTATGAAACTATTTGAATCAGATATAAAAATTGAATAATAGGCACTAATAGACACTATGTTTTTTAATTCGCAGATGAGTCCAAGGTCACGCACGATAGTGACGCTATCGTGGACAGTCCTGTCATTGGCACTCACCGCCCTCGTATCCAGCGAGGGGCCAACAAAAGAGAAGGTGAAGAGCAGTGGCGACAGTGGCCTTTTGTCTGGGGATTCGGGATCGGCCCGCAAGTACCTCGAGCTCAAAGACCTCAACGGGTTCGAGCCACGATTCGCTTCCAATCTCGCGAGCGGCGAGGAACTTATCAGCGAAATACACGGAGGCAACTTGAAGCATGCAAATCCTCAAAAGCTTGTCAGGAGGAGCGCGGGGACGACTCCGAGAGTTACAAGGCAGGCCCAGAAAAAGCCGAGGCCCGGCTTTTTCTGGACCCTCGCCAGAGTCACTTTTGAGGTTCGTTGAGTCACTGGTTCCCTGTAAACAGAGTTAGATAATCATTATTCTATATCTACCCATTATCAATGAGACGAATGCTACTTAAGCTTTAGCACTCTATAAGAGAAATTTATTTAAAAACTGCTTTTTACCGCACCCATCAACTGACACATTAACCATCCAAACTGTATAATAAAATGTTGAATTTGTTAATATTTCCAAATCCTAATGAGAGCATTACAACTAATAAAAGCGTCTAGCAGTTACGGTTTATGCTTCATCAAATTTTCGTTAGCTGAATCATAGCTATTCCACTATTACACCGAATACATAATATAATTGGGATAGTGGCCTCTAAATATGCTGTTATGTAAGTATGGCAGAACTCTTACATCCAATGTGAAAAGCGTAAATTTATGCATGATTTCGAGTGAGGTAGATATAACACTTGCTTCGGGTCTGAATTCGATTACGTCCGACCGATTCATAAGAGTATAAACTTGTAGACGTTTTTTTAACTGCTTTGGTTATACTTGAAGAAATTCGAGAGATCCGAAATTTATTTTTATCTGCGTGTAAATGTTCGAGTAAGTATCACTCCATCAAGAAGAAAGAATTAGCTTCATTACAATTTCAAAAGATAATATTCGTTAATAGAATATAATATCCCGCATTAATCTAATCGATCGATATTTAAATCCATATTCAAAATGTTAAAGCAAAATAAGATACCCTGGTAGATATATCATACTGCTGGTGTGAATAATAAATTTTCGTAGTTCTACATTTTCAATTTTATTACAGAGTCATCATAATACTCTGTTTATCCGACTATTATTTCTTCGAAATTTCTTCAGCGTTATAAATAGTAACTTATATTTCTACATCCAACCAAGCCTGTCTGTTAAGTAACAATTGTCAGATTCACAGTGTCAATAAATCGAATGGCATAACCAGATCAAAAATTTCATTCATAGATCATGTAATATAGTCGAACCATACAACAATGTATCTTTATCTGCGTTCATTCGAAAACCGATTGCCCAACAATCTCGGCTAGACCACAAATCTCACTTTTGTCCAGCAGAAGCGTGTCTCGCTTTTGTAAACCCAAAGGAATCGTTGAATTTTTCATATAAATACCGGATCGCGGCTATGTTGAGCAATGTAAGAAAAAACGCCAGCGAGGGAGGGTGACTAACACGCGCACGCGACAATGCACAATTTAGTGACTTCGTGTGTTTATGCAGGAGGGATAAGGCATTGGTTCGACGAGCCTTACTTGGAGATGCAGCTTGTCAACCCCCGGCTTACTTGCGTTTTGTCTTCTTCGCCGATTCGAAAAGAGCGAATTGGGGAGAGTGGAGGCCGCGTTGAACGCGCGCAGACGGTATAAATCTCGATCCCGGTGTAAGGCTGCAATTTTCGTACATTTCGCTCGCGATGAGCGAATAAATTAAATGCGAGCAGCTCCGAGGTACAAATTGTAAATAATCGTGGCGAGAGAAAAGGCCTCTATGGAAGAGAGTCATTTCGCCATGGACAAAAATAAATCAAATAATACAAATGTATTTTGTCCATTCACTTATAAAAAAACCATAACTTCATTTTTCTATTCTGACCGAGATACTGGCATTCCGGGTTTCACATATTTCGTCAACGGATATCTTCTACAAGATGCTAATTGTACAAAAAACTTGAAGCAAACGTTCACTTATTCATACATCGGTAATAATATCTTTAAAAGCCAAAATATATATAAGAGTTGCCAAGAGGTAGTATTCTAAAAAAGTTCGCCTGCAGCAATTCATGTAGAACAGAGTATTTCCCAACATAAAAATCTTAAATATGGGACACACAGTTGCAGTCTTATTGAACATTTTTGTTGAAAGTAGTATTGAAATTATATTGGAAAACATTGCACAATTGACATATTTTGGTGCCAGTTCAGAAATCGTTAAACATCCAAGATATTTTTTTCTATGTTGCAAGTGAAAATATATTTAAATCAAAACAGAAAAACAATTTCAGAGACTCAGATTCCAGAACTCAAATCCTTCATCTGTAACAATTGCATATTTCACTACCTGAGCTATTATTTGCTAGATATTTAGATATTGGTCAACTACAACTCGTTCATAATATTCATTGTTTTTGTATTACCTTATTTTTTGTAGCTAATTTAAAATTTACCTAGGACTTAGCTTGTGAAAAAAGCTTATCCTTTGCTCCACATTTGTTTGACTTTTACTGATAGCTGTTACCTATTTCTAAAATAATTTCAATGTCTAATGAAAACAAGGATAAGATATCTGTTTTGATCATTTTAAAGAATCATATTATGCAGGCTAAATAATATTGAAAACAAATTGTATAATTTATGATAATATTCTGAATAAGCAATTACTAAACAACGCTCAATTCATCGTCCTAAAAGAAATGTACAAACTGCCGCGTAGCATTCCGATGAACTTTTTCCTGGGATCGAAAGGCAATATCGATTATTCAGAATGGACCCTTTGAAAGGCAAAAAAGTCGTGGGGAAGGTCCAACACCATCTTATCGCCTTAGCTTCATTGACATTTTTATACCCTTGCGCGCCCCTTATCGCTGCGATGTTGTGCAAGCTGGACCGCCGAGCTACAAAATAAACAAACCGCTTTTTGCTGCCCCGCGCCTCTTTCAAGCAGCTGCCCGGGGAGGAAGTCGCCCGGACTTCTCTCCCAAGCCGTATCCTTGGCGGGCAGTGTAGAAACCGGCTCTCGCCGCTCGCGCTCTCCTTTCGGGGCAAAAACGGAGGTGGGCCGCGTTCGGTTTCGTCGCGTCTCATTATATATATTGGCCCGCTGTCACCGATTATTGATGCATTTACACGCGCCATGCAATCGTACTTGGGTGTCTTTCGGAGTAATTTGCTGCTCTAACCGCAGTGCCCATTTCTATTTACGAGTGAGCGAGCTGCTTTTCCTTACGTCTCTGTTTGTTTAAATCTCTAATTAGCCGGTTAATTAATTCTTTCGCGAAATCACTTTTCTCCAAACTAGGCGTTTTTATACGCTGATACCTTAATTATTGTCATAATTACCTAATGTAAGTTTGAGGTAAAGTATAGTTGCCACCACGTAGGCGAAATGCGCGGGAAAATATAATATATCGAAAATTTTACATGAAACTTTTGCAATCGCCTAATTATTACGTTTAACTGATTTACTATCAATTAATAATTGTTTCGACTTTAAATTATCGTAAATTTAAAAAATCATAATAAGTAGTGATTAATTGAGCCGTAAACATTCGTTTCTGAAATCAAAAAAAAAACCAGTTGTAGTTCCAGTAATTTTCATGCGAAATCAAAAAAATTTTCATGACTCTATTTTTATTACTACTCATAACAACTGTGTAATTAACCAAACTTCAAAATAAACCGCGGCAAACTTTGCGAACATATGATAAAAACAGGGAGGCCTTGTTTGAATGCAGGTGAGTGAGATACGGAAATAATTTCTTTCCTCGCGCTCTGTTTAAAGACACCTCATATAGAAATGTTGCGAAATGAATTTTGAATGGTGGTAATTGCAGCCTTAGCAGCTTTAATGATGAGACAGGTGCAAAAAGCTGCATAAATAATTAAGTTACCAGGTGAGGCTCGCGCGAAAGGGCATCGCATTTTATCTCAATGAGCTGATCGATTCTTTTCGCATTCTTTCCCTCGAGCTTGTGAAAGATCACCGGGATACAAATCAATCGTTGATTAAAGCTCTGGGGCGTACAATAGGCCAGCGGCTATTATTATCACTGATTGATGCTGAATACAGCTTTCGCATTTTATATGTGCACACTTTGCGTGCAAAGAATCCCGTGAAAAATCATAAAACGTCATTATGTGGCTACAGGTTACCCTAGCACTTAGCTATACGATTACAACGATGAAGATAATGAAAATCACAGTAATAAAAAGTACAGGCGACCTGCACCTGTTGATCTTTTATTTTCTTCCTTCTGTGAATCTGCAATTCAGTTCAATGACTACATTAATACAGTGCAAATTGAAGGAACAAAGTTTCGCATGATTTCAAGCTTTTTTCCGAAACTCGTTCAGTAAAACTGCAGCGCTGCTCTTCGCATTTTCGATTTCTGTAACGCAGACAATAACGTTCTAACGAAAGTTGTTCTCGATACATTCATCTGACTAAACAATAAAATGACAGTTTTAAAAACGTTCGGTTCGAGATTTAAAGCAGTTTTCAAAGAAATATCGTAAACATCACGCTAGCTTGCTTTTACTCAAAGTGTCGATTTGCATTTTTGGACTCGAATAGATTTATTCCAGGCTATAAAATTGCAAAAATAATTCATTCGGTTCTGCTTTGCGATTTCCATTTTCCATTTCTTATTTTGTGACACTGTATTTCAAGTCCTTTTATCGATTATTGTAATAAATGCATGCTTTCTTAAAAAAAGATCGAGGTAGCAAGTTAAATGTACAACTGTTTCCTAACAATAACACCTCGAATAAGTATATGCACAATCGAAAGTCTTTAAATAAAAACCGAAATCTAATACATTGACATAAATTGTCGAATTGCTCTAGCACTGTTATATAAAGCACGTTTTAATGTCAAAGGCAAAAACGACACAGGTGTGAACGCCTAGTAACTAACTCCTTGAGCTAGCCTAGCCAGATTGCGCGCGCGTCTGGCGGGTTGCAGCTCAGCAGGTGTCCGTCGTCCTCTATTCTTCATGCATTCGCAGTACGGAGAGCCTCGCTCGACCCGCTTACATGGCTAATTATAACGGCAGAGACGCGCGATTCGCTTCATTTTTTTACTCGTATCCTCCTTCTTCGCTCTTCCTTTCGCTCGGTTGGTGCACGCAGCTTTCCGATTCCTTCCGCGGACCTTGAAACACAATGCACCGAGTCGCCGTGCCGTGTTCGCCGCGTGCGGCATTACACGCGCCTCGCTTGTACGCGTTTCATAACGCGTCTGTTGCTTTTGTTGCTACGCGTCGCATCGTGCGTCGGTCGCGACTACGCGGATATAAGTGGGTAGGAATGATTAATGGTCAAATATTGTCTTGTAATGAGGAGCACGTTGGAAGGTATATAACGGATCGGTTGAAATTCGATCCGAGTATGCAGACCCTTTGTTTCTCAGATTTTTTCTACCCCTGCTATATATAGAATCTTGGCAATTATTTTGATGTTGATTTTTATGCACTAATTGCAATAAATTTTTTCCCGACCGTTTAAATAGCTGTAATTATATACCGCTGCAATGATGGCTATACAGCTTTGCCTTCGTTTAACTTTAGAATTGCTTGAATCTGGGAACATTTCAAAACAGTTGTAAATCATACAACTAGGTTGTGTAGAATTCATCAAACGCAATAAAAAAAAAAACCTGTATTACTCTTACATTATTGTCGGAACATGCTTAATTACTAATGTTATAACACTAAATATAAAGAAGTGGCGATGAAAAAGCCGCCGTGGCAAAAAAGACCCAGCAAAACCCCGGGCAAAACACTGATATTAAACTTTTTGCTTCTTCGAGCGCACATAATCCCCGCGGCACTCTCCATCTTAATCCACTCAAGCACCATTTCTGCTAGTTTTCTCGCCATTTCTTTAAGCCCAAACTGCCAATTTACAAAGCATCATTCACACTCGCAAGAGCACAGCATTGGCCCAATCCGACGCACTTATCGCCCGCGAAAGGCGCAAGTCACGAAAACATCGCGAAGTTGTGAAGGCAATCTCGGCACTTCGCTCGGCAAAAAGTAAAGCTCGCGGCCCCCTTTAGCCGACACAATGCTTCGCGTGGCCCCCGAAGGGCGGAGAAAAAGGCGAGAATAACACCGGACCGCCGTTGTTTGCCCGTTGGCCCGCAGACCTTCAACGACACCAAGTCGGCGATCCAGCAGATCGGCCAGATAATAAACGAGAGCATCCCACCGGGGCCGCCGAAGAAGCCGGGGAAGAAGCCGATCACCCCAGGGAAGCCGGCCGGCTTGGCCAAGGCCACGGCCACTGCCACGGGCAAGGGCCAGAGCCTTGAGCCGACGACCGCGGCCCCCACCACGACCACCGAGGCCGAGATCATTCTCACGAGGCCGCTCCTCCAGAGCCTCATCCGACGCAACGTCAAGGGCCTCGTCCGCCTCTTCAACATCGAGTGGCGCGACGCTCTCAATGTAAGCCCAGCTTCATTAGCTCCCTTTCTTCCAGGAGATCTTTATTGCCAGGGGGACCATTGGCCGGAAGGTCGCTGGCGAGAGACAAAGCGCGGACTCCGGCTGCCCGAGAGAGGTAGCAGCGAAACTCGACAGCGCCGGACTTCTTATATCGAAACTGTTTCTCAAGTATTTTGAACCTCCTGACTAAGAATTTCGCTTAAATAAGTATAAAGCAAGGTATAAAAATCGATAGGCAACTATTTAGTACAGTCGGTATTCGCCTGTAAGCTTGGAACATTAACGTATTGTATTTTTCAGAGAATTTATAATGCATAATTAGCGGGTAAAGCTCAAATGCTTTTCGAAAATCGCACCGGAGCTGCCTCTCAGCTGGCGATGTTATGAAGTTTAAGTAATAATCTTCGACTTTGAAAGATATCGTAACCATTTCATAAATTTAAAAAGATTAAGAAAAAAAGAAGAATTTTTAAGGCACACTTTAACGTACGCCAGGTGCCCAGGTGCAGTTTAGAGATATGTTTCATTGTCTCTTACTTTAAGACAGCTATCGGGTCAAGTAGCGTTCACTTTTTCTCCGAACAACCGTATGATTTATAATAATATCGGTTGTAATGTAATAGCTACTATAGATGATTACTCATTTATTATTCATTCTTGTTCTTCCTAAATAGGTTACGTAATCTTACATATAGAAGAAATATACCAAATTCACTAGTATACCTGTCCTTTCGAAATCATGGCAAAAATCTAATTGGGAGTCAAGTTATATAATAAACAATTTTCCGTAGTTATAATTTGCATGCAGGAGCAACAGTAATTTAATACTTTCGTTAAGCTTTAATCTCTGCCAATCAAGTAATATCTAAATCATTTTTAATCATTTATTTATGAAATCCAATGAGTGTATAAATCACTAAATTGGTGCGCGGAAAAAAATTTCCAGAATTTGATCTATAAACGGCCCCTATTTTGGGACGCGACTCGCCTTCGAGTGTTCTGCACAGTTCAGAGCGCCAGGATTCCATTCAAATCTCACCAAATAAGGACTCAAATGCACGTTTCCTTGATTAATTTCATCCTACGAATTGCGAAAAAGGAGGTAACATCGAGGTTGCGCAAAGCCTAACCTCAAAATTGCTTTTCCCCCTGATGGGTGAATAAAGACTGTTAAGCCGCATCAGCATTTCACATATCCGCCAGTTCATTTAAATATCAACAATTTTTCGCCACTTATGTAATAATGCGTCTATCCCAAGCTCGTCGACGTAAGATTCACTATCCAATAGCTTATCCAACAGCGAGCTCGAGTATCTCCCAATAACTGTCCGTTTTCCATGTTTATTCCTCCTACGCCGCAGTAAATGCGTATATAATCTGAAAAACGAAGAAGTCTTGCGTGGAAAAAAAAGGAAACGCGTATAAATAGAGTATAAGTTGCAAAACCCCCGACGCGCGCGCGCGTTGGCTCACCATCTCTCGCGCGCACACGTGAACCCGAGCGCCGCGGATTTTCCGCAGGGAGCGAAAAAAATGGATTATGACACCCGCTGTATAAATGTGCGCTTTGTGTTCACAGCAATCGCAGAGGAACGTGCAAGAGTTTCGACGGGATCTCGGCAAGCAGGTGAGCTTCTACCTCAAGGACAACCCGGACAACTACTAGAAGCCCCCCGCGGGCGGTCTCGTGTCAAATAAAAAGTGACTGTGCAGGGCTCCGGGCCGTCGCGCCCCTTGCCAAAGACTTTCGAGGAGTCGAGTGTGCGAAAAAGTGTACATTTTTAGTGCGGTATACAGTCGTTCGTCGTATTTATTGCGCCAGGTCGCGGGACGGGAGAAGCCATTGGGACGTTTTACGCCCCTATTGTCCCGGCGAGCAGCGAGGATTTTGCATTTAACTCTTCCGCGTCATGTTTGAAAATATGTAAATATATGAGAGCGCGAGCATATTGTAGCGCGCCCGTAGCTAGTAAGATGGCACAATGTATAATCAAGGAGGTCCAATAATGTACATTACAAGCTTGTAAAAATTGCGGTGGAATGAGAATTTAGTTTAATAAAAAGCATTGAAAACCTTCACCGCACTCGTTTGTCTGCACCGCGTGCATTTCCAGCCGAGAAGAAAGGCGAGAGCGAGAGATCCCGAAAATCTCGGGCAATAAAGTTTGCGAAGCCGCGGGCCCGAGCAGCGGAGTGCAGGGGAGCATGAAACGGTTGCCAGAGTCTCATGTAAGGAAGGATTCCTTTTCTTTTGCCTCCATCCGATCGAATCTCGCTCTCTGCTTTGTCGTGGAAAATACCTTTAGAGTGAAAGTTGATTATTTGCCGCTGGAGCCCGGATTTTTCGAAACTATACTCACTTGTTCCTTTCCGGACGCTTAGCTTTATAGCGGACGCGAAAAAATCCGAGATATCCTTCCCAGTTTTCAGTGATTCCTTCATTTCTATTACACGGTAAATACATACTTTTCCCTCCCGTTCTTTTTTATAGATCAAGGAGGTTAAAGTAAATGGATCGAAGTTCAGTGCTAGTCAATTATATATAATTGATGATCAATGAAATTGAATGGAGTCAATCTGTGAAGAAATATAAAAGTAAAATTTAATTAACGGCTCTTCTGTTTTTATACACAGAAAAGAACTTTATACTTGATATCAATATTTAAATTTAAAATTCAGATGAGAATGGTATGACTAACTCCCACGAAACAATATAAAATATTTGGAAAACACTATTATACTTGGTAATTATCTTGAGCTGCACAAAATATATATTTCTTGTAATTTCCGCGCTTGCACTATTGTTTATTTTGTTTGTAAGGATTACTTTTCCCTGAGAGAAATCGTTTTTATTCAAAGGAGATGAATCTTGCAACGGAGATTTGGTGTATGGCGAGAAAGAGGAATCGATCGATTCGGCTGCAGGTAAAAACTGAAACAATACCAGTTAAAATGAACAAGAGGCCAAAAACGAGATGCCCCAAAGAAATAGCGGTAAGAAATAACGATGATTCCTGAAACTTAATACGATCGATCATTGTTCTACATCACTTTCATATAAATTTATCGAAAATTGATAGGTTTTAACCTCCACATAAACGTGGGGGAAAAGAGAAAAATGTAAGTATTTGAAGTGGTGCCGAGCAGTCAGCCGCACGGCAGGTCGTACAAATCGCACTCTATATAGGTTTAATTGTCGCCGCGTTCTCGCACATATCTCACCAAAAGACTTTCCATTTGGAGTGACGCGATACAAATTAGTAGAAAAAGAATACTATTGTGCAAGGGCCGTTTTTTATCCACGGTGAGGAACGACGTTCCAGAGCTTTTCCTATTTTGAAGTAAATCAATCAAAAGTAATTTAATGCGAGTAAAAAAAATAAATCAATCCTGTGTCCTAATGAAATAATTGTTGTATTGCAACATTTCAGTGAATTTAATCAATAGTTAATTAATTGACAGAATGTCGATTACATCGAATTGTACATCGAATTACAAAAGAGCAAAATTCTATACCTTGGTGATTGGAAGGATTGTATAGATTGAGAGCAATAGTACAGGGGCCTGCGGCCCATTAAGTTTTTCCATCCAGTCGAACAGTGGGCCAAGTACAGTCGAGAGCAATCGGAGAAAGTCGACGACTCCCGGGGACCGGAGGGACCAGGTCGGATGCTGCATCTGCGGCTAGACGCGCATCCCCCGGGCAGAGGTTCGGGCGCGATAAGTCGCGGGGTTGCGCAGGCGCGAAATCATCGGCCGCGAAGCCTATCGAGCGCTTGCCTCACGCTCTTGCGAATTTCGCTCGCGAAGCGGGTCAACGCGGCGATCGGGGACGCGACGTCTCAATCGCGCGTGCGCGCGGGAAAAGTGCGCGTCGCCGCTCATGTTTAATGCAGGGGCCCACCCACTCGAATGGGCCCGCCTCGGCGACACGTTTTTTCGCGGCCGCGCTCGCGCGCGCCTGCGATTGTCCCGGGGATGCAGCCTCGCTGACATAACCTCGCAGCTTGCGCAAGCTCCGCGAAGATGCACGCGGGAGCTTTCTAGAAAGCCGAGAGACTGCCTTCGAGGAGCCTCTTGTACCGCCAGCTTGTAAATGCGCGCCGCGAGGAATGCGCTTCCCGTTTTTTTTTGCGCTAGAGTTACTCGGCCGTGTTGCGTGCGAGTGTATAATGTTCCTTTTAACCTCTCGGCGCATTTTGAAAAGTTTAAAAGGTTAGTCGTTAAGTTAGGTTTCTAAAATTGCGCAAGTCACCAATACCTGTTTACCGTATGCAAATGAACGTCGATTTATATTTATCGAATATTAAGAAGACGATAAAATAAAACATGAAAAATTATACTCGGAGAGATTATTGACAAATTAAAAAAAACTACTCGTGACCCGTGCTGCATAATTACTTACACCGACGGCACGTAATTACTATTGAATAATTGCTATCCTTATGAATTTCAATAAAACAAAGTTCCAAGTCTCAAACGATGCTGCAGAAGGCAATTAAAATACAAGTTCTAGACACTGAAGTCAAAGGGATAGAATTTAATGTGAAATACATACTTTGAGTCGGGGCACTTTTCACCCGGGGAGCTCGAAAAAAATGCATGATTAGGTTGTCTGCGGCGAGTCTCCGCCAGCCGAGCCGTTGCATCACTTCCATTTTTAATTCTTACCTAATGATTATCCTTTTTCCACAAGCCGTGCAATCTGCAGGATTATACGAGGAATGAAAAAGGTTCGAGGATCGAAGTAATACGTATATATATCATCGGCAAATTACAGGCTCACAGTGGATGGTTAAATTATCCGCGGGCAAGATGTTAATTGCCTTCGCCCGGGGCTCGAAGCTTGCGCAAACTAAGTCAGTCCTTTAAACGGATCATCTTGATCGATAGGGATATTTTGAGCGCGTGGCGGACCCCCAAGGCGTCACGATTTCAATTTCCATCCCGCGGCAACTACCCGGGCCCAAGTGCCCCGAAGCTGCACGAGGCCCCCTGCCCTCGCAATAACCGCCAAGATTGACTGACTCCCGGCGCATTGCACACGGGCCCGAGCTACAAATCGATGAGTATAGGCGTGCCTCGCAGCTAGGGGCGCGTTACCACAGGCAGCTCCCGTGGAAAAAAAAAAAGAAGGCCGCCAGCGGAAGGCGCGGGCCCAGATCACGACTCCAATTCCACAAGGAGAGCCGGGCAGAGGCGCTTACGTAACCGCGATGCGCCGATCCGCGCGGGCTTGCGCAAATCCAGATCGCGCGTCAATCTATCAAGTTCATTAAGCCAAGGCGGCCGGCGCCGCCGGGGAGAAAGGGGAGCGGGGGCGGCGCCCCGCAGGTGGCCGGCAAATCTCTCGCGGGCTCCCGATCGCCCGGCGCCGCCTCCGGGGCATCTAACGAGTGCGGCCGGGGGAATTGGAGTAATTGGGGGGTCGCATTGGTCAATTGCCCACTGCCGTGCGATAAATTTCCAGCGGCGATCGGACCTTAGCCGCGCGGACCTCCGTCTCTTTTCATTTAATCGGCCGACAGTGGGGAAATAGTGCGTTCCACTCGCGGGACCCTCGTAAGATCCTTGATCCAAAAGCGGAAAGTCTCCCTTGCCGATTGATACGAGACCCGAGCTTTTCCTCCGCCGCTCGCGCAATTACAAATCGCGAGCGGCTAACCGCTTCATTTCGGATTTGCGAACTGGCGCCGATTTTACGGTTCATTTTTACCGGGCTGTTTGCAGATCGTATGTACAATCGATCACGTAGTTGCAGAAACCATTTCTACGGCCTGGCGCTAACTCGTTTTAGCATGCAGCGCGTTAAGCATACAAAGTCCCGGAAGCGGCGAGAACTCGAAAAATAAATTTGCGGTCTTTGGCCAAATTTTTAAACGGCGGGCGAAGGAAAAAAAACGAGGGAGCAATGCGCTCGAGCGAACAGTCGCTGATTAAACTTTAAAATAATGTAGATTTTACTGCCTAATCAGTTTTATTGTCTTAGACAAACAGGCGGCGTGGCTCAAGTGTGTATAAAAATAGTTTTCGAGGAATTATAGAGTCTTTTCTCCCGTGCCCAACGTGATATAATCCTCGGTAAACGAAAGCATTTTTGCAGAAAAGAAACTAAAACCCATAATGGGGATCGATTATGAAAGGTAATATTTCCATATTATAACGCACGTGAGTGTGGATTAAGAAGTAGGAATAATTGGTCCGCCCAAAAAAAAAGCCTACATTAAAGCCTCTATTTCGGTCGCCCTGAATGTCTGATCAGCCGCGGATTAGCATGCGCGGCGTCCCCGGCGCTGCTGCTTCGGCGTTGCACAATGCGGCGTCCCCGGGTACTGTCCCGCACCCTCTTCCGCGTCGCCGCGGCCGCCTCGGGAGTCGCGCCGGAGGGGACGTTGCGCAAGTGCGGCGCGCCGCCCTCCCGGGGGTCCCCCGGCTCCAGGGGGAATCCCCGGTCTCTAAACGCAGGCCATTAGTGCCCGAAAGTGCCGCGGCGCGCACGTGCGGCGCTCGTTGCGCAACCGCGGGATAATTGCCCGCGGGACCGAGGCGCGCCGCGGGGACAGGGACGCCCGCGCACCTGGCGAACAAAGCGCCCGCGTCCAGGTGGGCGCGTCCCGCGATACCGCGTTGATATACCTGTCAGTGAAGGTGAGACAGCGAGGGGAATTTTTCCCCGGATCCGTTAATTGGGCACGGCGAGCGGCATTGTGAATATCTAATGAGGATGATAAGAAATTGTGGGTATCCGTGGTAATACGCGCCTCATTGTCTGATTCGAGATAACTTGAATAGGGTTAAATAATAGTAATGAGCTTCTACATGTAATACGCTTTAAATTCTCGACTCGCGATTCGCCGATAGCTCGAGTCAATTGAAGCCGTGTTAGGAGAGTCGAGGATCTGCAAATACGATCATTATGTAATGCAGTGTATCTAGAGGTTAGACAGAAAAATAATCATAATAATAATGATAAGCATTCATTTTTGCGTTTATACATCGAGTGTAAAAAGCGAAAATGTTAATTCGGTTCGATCATAAGAACACGCGGGTCGAATGCGCGATCGTTTTCTCAAAGTGAGATTTCTCAAGAACCATACATGGGCACAAATTTATCGCACTCCTATAAATACGCATATTTATTAATATAACAGTAAATAAATACGTATTTATTTTAATGAAGCTGCAATATTTAATAAACATTTTCTAATGTAAAGTTTCACGATAACTAAACACTGCGCCGATGCAAATAAATTTGTTCCGCGGCGGGCGAGCAACAATTTTTTAACGAAAACTTTCTCGCTAACGGATAAATAACCATTTTCTTCCACCATTCGACCGGCGTTAAACCTCGCGCAGGCCACCGGCATACCCGCTAACGAAGCCCACCGGGATAATAACCCTCTTTACACGGGCAAACCAAGCGAGACAGGCGAGGACGATCTGCCTACAGGAACTTGCGCAAAAAAAAAAGCTAATATTATCTCGGATGATAGCGACGGAGGGAAGGCGAGTATTACGGGCGAGGGTCGAGAGCTCGGGAGGTCTACCGTCGTGCCGCGCAAGAGTGAAAGTGTCGCGCGCGCACTCGCCGCGAGAGGTTCGAGCTTCGTGATGAATGTAGATCAGCGGAGGGACGCCGGGGGCGCGAGTCGCGCGGCCCTCCGGGCGCTCGCTTACGAAATCCCCGCGCTTCGCTCCAGCTTCCGTGGAAAAAAGTCATTAGACGAGTTAAATGGCGCGTTTGACACTCGTAATTACCGTGAAAGTCGATATCAAAATTGATCATTCGACCGCGCTCGTCTAATTAGATATCCCGTGCATATAAAAGGACATGCGTTCGCGCGCGTAATCTTTATATCTCGTAATTTTCCTGTAAAAAATATGCCTTCTTCTCAATGTTTCAAAAATAATTTAGCCCCACAGATTGCTCATAAATACTATGATTGATATATAATGTCGGAAAATTGACTTTGAGCGGTTGGTTAGAGGGGCATTTTTATGAATAAAATTTGACGAATAAAATGCCTGTAAAGACCAACGTGAAAGCTTGAGGGGATAAAAGCGCGTACCTCTTGTTTATTCAAATCGCGACTCGATTATCCAATCGCTTATAATAGTCTGTAATAGTCATCGTAAGAACATGCGTAGACATAAAAAATATGTATAAAAAGGCATCGATCCCTTTAAAGACGACGGTCGTAAAACACCTTAGCTAACTCGGAGGCGTTGCACAATTTGCATCGCTCGCGTGCCGATTTAAGTGAAGTCGAAGATGATCTTGCATAAAGCCTCAGATTCTTTGAGACAGGTTTCTTTTATTTGCCTTTTTTAGCGAGCAGCACGTAGCCTCGGTTCCGCCGTTCATCAAACTCCGGCGTCTATCCCTTTTAATTACATTACACACCACTGATTTGGTTAAACCGGTAGAATGCACTGTACTTACGATAGACTTTAAGTCTGACACTTTGAGCGCACGGGCATTATAGTTGTAATAATACCTCCTTACTCTCGGGTTATTAACCGCCTTCGTTCACAGTCTTAGTTTCGAGCGCAGCTGTGATCCTGCATGGGGTATTTAATTCAGAGTGTTTATTCATTAATGAATATCTCTTTCAATTAACAAACATTGCGCAACTTCAATTTACACGATTTTCCCGATCAACCGTGCGGGTATAACCTTGCAAAAATTTATAACAGACGCTGCGCTCGCTCGAGGCAACTCTGATCCGCTCTCGCTCTCCAGCCGAAAAGCCACTACTTGCATAAGCGTATTATTTGCATCGTTTTGGAAAGCTCGACCTATCAAGCAACAATCCGCGTCTCAAAATCACTCAGGGAAACGTCCAATTTAATAACAAAATTCCAGGGCTTTGTTCCCTCGACTCTCCAATTTAGCGTAACGAAATTCCGTCTTTCGAACGGCGGTGCGGCAGCCGAGAGAGCCGAAAAATAAAAGATCGATCGAGAGGCGAATACGTAATGACCCGTACGTGCGGCGCGGCGCCTTCCCGCCGCCCCCTCGTCTGACCGGATTCGATCCGTATCTACTTGAGGCATGGGCCGCGGACGCTTTTGTTCGATAGATATTCCGGACGTTCCTCTTGGTTTTTTCCGTTAAAAAGCCACGTCGGCGAGCCGGCAACCATTCGCGCAGAAAATCCACGCGACGCAATGATCTCGGCGCCTTATCCCGTTATCAGTAGCCGAGAAAAGCGCGGACCACGACTGCGGCCAACTAAGTTTCTCATCCGAAAGCCGGATCGCAAGCCGGTGGAGGAGTCTAATGAAATGCACCGATAGAAAGTTATCTCGTGTTTCGAAAAATGCGTTACGGGATCGGTTATCGGCTGCAGCGAGTCGAGGGGCTCCGAATGGAATGGATCAGGTATGCGCGCAAGCGCTACCGGAACGCTCGGGTCGCCCCTCCAGAGATTCCGAAATTTTCAAACGCTCGCGGAGCAGCCGCGCAAAGAGTCAGTGCTTCATGCCCTCGTAATTTTCTACAGTTTTCGTATTATAAAACAATACGGTATTGTCTAGTCCGCCACGCTAGTGATAAAAATGGGCTCATAGAAGCTTTGTGCGTTAGACAACTCATCTCTGTAACCGCAACAGAAAAGTTTAACAACGTTTATAAAACTGCGTAATTTGATTCTTATAAAAAGTCTTTTATGGTAAAGCTAATTAATTATCTAAAAGTACTGTAGCTTATATTATTAGCAGTTACGATATCGTAATTGTAAATAATTAAATATGAGATAATAAAATTGAAATTTAAGTTTTTTTGATCACTGTTAAGCACTTGGTTAAGAAATTGAATAATAATTTTATTAATTTTAATTTAACCGTTTTTTCTCATTGTTAAGATTTACTTATGATTTAGTTGAACAGAAAAAGAAACTGAAAAACAATGAACATACAAGCACTTATGCAAGTTTCACTACATCCAATAAAGTTATAGCTCGGGTTCTAGAATGATGGGCCATAAAAATAAAAAATCTGAGTTCGAATTGCGGTCTTTGATTTTTTCCAGATTTGATTTGAATATTTTTGGTTATTAACAGATATATCAATGATAAAATGGTTAAAAAATAATTTAACTTTTAACAAAGAGTATCCATGAATCATTACTATTGTTTCACTCGTCATTCTTATAATATAATAGAGTATCAAACAGATTATACAATTAGTCATGTCTGTAATGAATCAAACATCTCTAATCTATTTAACTACAGACTGACGAGTATCGATGGTAAACATATTGCTATTTAGCTCAACGACGTAAATAAGATGGATAACGACTACAATATTTTTGTATCGAAGACTTCGAAGTGTAAACAAATGGACTAAAAAGAATTCCGCAAGAATATGGGGCCATATAATAGTAGAAGGCAGCTTCTTGGAACGGCTCGAGTTCAACGCACTAAATGGCGTCGAGCATCTAGTGTGCAGAAAGTAAAAGGGAATTAGTTATTAAAGAAAATGAAGCATTATTTGGGACAGCTGTAGCAACAAAACTATCATCCGACCATATGGGACAGATCAAGGCAAAAAGAGAATGAAATATATAAAGAGTCGAGATCTGCGTGCTGTACAATCGAATAGATAAATGCTCTAGCAGTTATTTTATTATTATGAAGAATTTTTACGCACACGATATAATGATATTAGCTTTTCCGAGGCCGGGTCTCTTGCGCAAGCCTCACTGACGACTCCAACCGAAAGACCTTGAATGAACCGCAGTGCAGTTAATACAACTAGACGAGCGACGCTAACAATAAATACACACGCGTACGCGGGAGCATAAACCGATTGACTCGGTCGCGTTCCACTATCCAAATTACGAACCATTAAACTCGCTCGTGCGTGCGGTGCGGCGGGGTGGGGGCAAAGGAGGGCGGACGAGCAGGGAATCGCCTCATGCATTATTGAGCGGCCTCGCGTTGCGCGCCCGATCGCATCCTTAAAACGGCGCGGCGGCCTTTTCGAAAGCTTAGACCGGCCGACCGGCGGCGCTCGGGAGGCTGCGGCTCAGATTTTCGCGGTTTGGCAAGGCCGGATCTGGGCCGCGCGACCGGGGGGAATGCCGCGCGGACGAGTTTGGTTTTTAGTCGCCGGCGGCCCCGGCGTTATTAACGATCAATTCCGAGGGCGTCCATAAACAGAGGCTTGGATTGCGCGAGCGTTATACGATCGGGCGTGACGCGGGCAATTTAAGCCGGGTGCAAATACGCGTCGGAGGGGGAATAAAAAAAGAGGAAAAAGGCGAGGCGGGAGGGCTTTGGTCGGTACAAGTCCATCGCACCCTGACGTTTTATTAAGTGGCACTTAAAGCCCCGGCTATGTGCCCGCGAGGCGGCGCCGTTTTCCAGGAGGTGGTGATAAACAGCTTTATGCTAATTGTCGTCGGGCGCAGACCTCGAAGCCGGATAATCAGTTAGCGGGGGAATCACCCGGGCGCGGCGCTCCGCCGTACATTAAGCCAAACGCGTAACGCCGGGGACGACGTTAACCCACAAAGCGTATGTACCTTTCCCGAGATGGGCCGCGCGCGCCTCGCACTCTTCGGATTGGCGAGAGGTCGATGCGCCTGGAAACCGAGAGTTTCTTTAAATCCTAGCGTCGCAGGCGCGCGGGCAATTAATACATATTGATGAGCCGTTGCGTAAAAACGGGGCTTTTCGATCGCCGACATAATTAACATTCAATCACGCCGGCAGAAAGCCACACGGCTACATGATTTACACGTCCCGGCGCGTAAGCCGCGGAGTTACCTAAATTGCCGCTCGCCGGTAAAAGTGTAAGGAGACTCGGCCGGCCATGTGTATACATATGCAGATCTATATATGTGTATACATCGGACGCATTAATCCCGAGGACTCGGCGCCTCCGCCCGCCGATCTCTAATAAACATCGATCGCGAAAGAAAGAGCCGCTGTCGAACCGGCTCGAGCGCGTAATCGCCCGGTGTGCGTCGGTTGCGAAAGCAGGACGACGGGGTTGCGCCTCGGTCCACGGATCTCCGGGAAAGAAGCTTTGTGGCGCCCCCGCGGCGGGAGGATTATCGCCGCTGTCGCAAGCTTTGGGCTTTTCTTTTGTCGATCGGCGCTTGCGCAACGGCAGAGGTATATATAGCCCATATGTAGATTATACTCGGGCTTCTGCGGCTCTTTGTCCCTTATTAAATTGGCTTGTACGGATGTGGCGCGGGCGACGCGTTGGCGAGTCTGCGGGACCTCAGAGGTGTCGGACGGCTTTATGGTATCGTTTAAAGAAACTCGTGTCGGGCGCTCGAGTATCTCGCGTTCGAATTTGATTTATAGACACTGGGTGAGGTATGACGTCCGATGGCAAAGTGTCATAGGCGGTCAGTCGGATAAATATTTATTACTACTGGTAAAAGCTATTTAAATTCAAGAAAAAAACTCGATGCATTACGTTAATTGATCAATTTATAAATTTGTAGCACAATGATAAAGTTATAGTAGCACCGAGGTACAATATTGACATCGAGGAGCAAAACAAATCCAAAGAAATCCGTACGCTTTAGATGGAGCTCGCGAGCGATATTTCAAACGGAATGATTTAATTTGGAATCGACATAGCATTGCGCAGCGCGGCTGCGTGATACTATTCTATAAATTCCTTTCAAAAACACCCGTCGATCGCCTACATTACATAGGGACTTTAAATGCTTCTTGCAAGAACTCAATTAGGTTGACGTATTCGAGTTTTGTTTTGCTCTCTCCGATTGCCACCGCGGACAAAACAAGCCGGGAGAATGTCGACAGCTCCTGTATGTACGCGTGACGCAAATCCTGAAATCGTCATCGCCCTGCTCCACATTATGCATGCGGGCTTAGAGATAAAGGAGACGAGTCGCGTGTTAATAAAATCGGCATCGAACGCTCGAGGCACAGCCGCCGCGCGTAATAATCAGCCCCAGGCTCGCTTATCGCCGCGCGTTCTAAAAAGCCAAGCGTAAATAACGGCCAGGCTCGCGGCTAGAAACCGGGGAAAAAAAAAAGCTCCGCTCTTGCAGGATTATTATTCACTGATCGATCGGCGAGACACGTCGGAGGAAGGAGAAGAAAAAAAGACGGCCGGCAAAGTAGTGGCTCGTTAAAAAAAAGTCGGCTCGCGAGCGGCGACGTCCCCTATCAGAGCGCACTAACGACCCGCAATCACGCCAAATGGAGACGCGGAACGCGTTTGCCCGCATAAATTGTGGCCAGGCAACAAGGTCGTCAAAGTCTAAATCGGAAGCGTACCGCGCGCTGCGCAATTAGCCTGCCCGCGAGGCCGGATCCTCCCGCGCGGTAATTGCAGGCCTCGCCGCGGGCACGGCATTGCACCGCGCGTCGTCGCCTGCGATCGGCGAAAGTGCCAGTGCGTCTTCCCGGGCGGATAGCATCTCCCCGGGCCACGGATCACGCGGATGGGGCGCGCGAGGTGGGGGAGGCGATTAGCATTCCCCGCGCGTAATAGATCGTTACGTCCGCGCGGCGCACCGGCGTAATCCCCGCGAAACGCAACCCCCGCCTAATTGTCCTATTACATTACGGGTAATCTCTGCGGGTAAGACGAGCCGATTGCGCGAGGGCCAAGCCCGCAACACCGCGGCTTCCGATCGCCAGACGGCGGCTTGCAACTTATATATATATATGTACGCCATTATTCCCCGGGAGCTTGTGTTTTCGCGGCGGGCAAAAAAAAATTGATTACCCTACGCGCCGCATAATGGACTTCTGGTTTGTCTGGGGGGGAAAAAAAGGAGAGGACTTTACGGCCGCGGGCCAGTCGTCGCGGTCGTTTTTCCACGCGGACACTTCCGCGGCCCGGCAACTTGTATCCTGTCTGAGGCGCGCACGCGCGGAACGTCCTTCGGGTGAAAATCCCGCGGAAAAGCGCGCGAAAAGGCCCCCGGGGCCTTTCACCGGCTTGGCTCGTATGTTCGCGCGGGGCGGGGCCCCTGAAAAATCGCGGCTAGCCGGTAATTGTTCCCGCCGGTGGATAAATATAGGCCGGCTCACAAAGTGTTTTCTCACCGCGCGCGCGGAGCATCGCGCCCTGAGAAAATCTGCTGCTCTTTTTGCACGTCTCGCGACCGCTCGCGTACACCCCGATCTGTATATACTCCACTTTGCGCAATGGCTCCCTATCGGCGATCTTGGACTATATAATACTGTGTTTATCTCCGCGGCCGACCTTTGCGGTTATGTAAAGGGGCCCCGATAGCGCGCGCGAGGATATGGACGCGTGTGTTGGTATAATCAAGGAGATCGAGTATCGTTAGCGGCCGATATCTATTGTAATTTCGGCTTTGCCCAATACATGTTAATTTACGATTGTCGCCGGACCGAGATTCCAGACTGCCCGGACGTCGCGCCAGCTGCCAGATCGTAATCCCGTTGTCCCAAATTGATATCCATATGCAGATAAATACTGATTAATTTACAAGTTATGTCCAAACTCTGTACGACAAGTGATTTATCACGCATTGACCCAAGTCTTTCGTTTATGATATACATAAGCCCGGTAGAAATTTTATATAGCCAATTCTTAAATATTTTATACCACTGTTCATTGAAATTAACAGCCATTGTTACCGAAGCAGCTAATCTAAATATAGTTTAGAAAAGTCTAGCTGCGACTCAAAGTGTCAATTCAAATCCTAAAATAATAATATTATATAAAAATATTTTTCATAACGTTCCAATTATAAATATATTTTTAAATAAAAAGTGAACGTAAGTGTAAATTAACAAAGTAATACGTAAGAATAAACTAAAAATAATAGCTAAAGATAAGAAAAATATGAATTTATATCTAGCCGCGTGTAATGTATTGTAATATATTATTAAACGAAGTAAAATATGTCGGTGGAAAACTAGACTATGTTTCTGAAACTTTCATTTTCGCATTGAATTAAAAAACTCTAGTTGCTTGAGCTTTAACAGGCATTTAATTTAATTATTGATTAAGTAACTTGAGACGCATGTTTGATACATTTTAGCATAGGGAAATAAGAACAGCCGAGTTTTGTTTATGGAAGTGGCTATTGTACACGCTGTTCACGCCGAGGCTCGCGCTTATTTAAGAATCCCTTCATTTTCTACGAGGGTAATTTTAGGTGTATGTACAAAACGTGCCGCGCGTTACTTCGAGGTACATTAACATTACTCAAAGCGTATTTTTTCTTTTTTTTTTTTTTTTCTTTTCACGAAAAGCATAAACGCCGGCCGAATAAAAGGCCGGGGGCGCTTTTGAGGCGGCGGCCACGCGGACCAGCTAGGATTTCGCAATCCCGCGAACTTTGCATAATTTCGCAATCCGGCCGGCGAAGACGAAGCGCTAATGAATAGCATAAAGAGCCGCGCGGCGAAAAAGGCCGCGGAGGAGTATGTGTTGTACACGCATACACATATAGGCGCCCCTACATTCCACCGGGGAACAAAGCGCCCGCGGTTATTCCCCGAGGGCCGCACGGCGCGCGTATATACATGCATTAAAAGCCGGCGCTCTAAATATGATTACGCGAGAGAGCGCGCGAGCGATATAATCCCCCGCCGCCCGTTTCCCGCTGCTCTAATTAAAGCCCCGAGATGGAATCGCGCGCCTTTGCATAATAGGAGGCGCCCGCGCTTTACATAATACGCCTCCGCGAGGATAGGTGGGCGAGCCGGCGAAAAAATACGAGAATCCGCGCGGGCCCCTCTGTTGTATCCTTGGGGGCTCCTTTATCGGCCCGAGGAGAGAGCGAATTATCGGGAGGAGGAAGTGAGCGGCGCGATAAAAGTAGGCGCGTGTACGCGGCTGCATCGGGAGCCACAAGGACAGCCGGTGGCCGGCCCGAGCGACGCCCGAGTAAAAAACGACCGATTTCGCCGCCGGTCGATGCATACACACGCGCGCGCGTGCGTATTCGAAGACGGTAGGCTTTTCGCGCCCGGTTTGATAGACGGCCGGGGGGCCTCCTTTTTTTTCTTCCTTGTCGCGCGCGTACACCTTGCCGGGAATATTTCAATCGGCGGTTGCATTGTGCGCGGGGGTTATTAAGAGTCCCCGCGAAGGGGCGCGCCTCGCCGGTAATTAAAGCGATTTGTCTCTTAAGGCCCGGCCCCGTCAATAAGACGCTTTGCCGGCCGCGTAACGACTTCCTCGTGGGGTTTATTTTCGTGCGCGCGCCGTCGCGAGAAAGCCCTGGAAGAGAGAAAAAAAAATGACGGTGAAAGTACACGCGTGGCGCGGATTAATTCTTTCATTGTCGCCGGGATGATTGTGTTACGGCTGCGCGCAGAGGTGCACCCGCGACCGTCGGCCCGCGATTTACTCGCTTATAAGTCCCGCGGGCGTGCACTTGTATATACGCGGAGAGAGTACCGACACGCCCGCTTTTTCCACCAGGCATCGCCCGCGTAAATTTCGTACTTACGCAAGGTACGCGCAGGGGGGGGGGCACGCCATCGAGGCGTATTATAAGGAGCGTGTTTGTCACCTTTTTTTTTTGTCGTCTTTTACGCGCGAGGATCGACGCGCTAGCAAGTCGCGTAAGAAGCGGCGGAAGCCGCGAGCGTACATAGGCAACAATTTAGGCAAATGGCCAATTGCGGCTTGTTAACATTTTCAGCTGACAAACAGGAGGGCGCCCCTCCGTAACGGAGCCGCTGGTTGTAAATAGCGGCGTTTTTAGCGGGCGATACTCTCCATTGGCAGTCCGTAAAAGGGAAACTTTATTCAAGTACAAAGTTAGTGGCCGGTGTCAAAATGAATCGGCGGCAATAAATAGGCGCGGGCCTGCGGTACACAGCTAATAGTGATATTACGCGTAATGGTGAAATTAATTACTCGGCCCTGGTAGCCGGCGAGTCCCTATTTTTCCAGGTTTTAATTAAATGGGCATTAGCGGTGCATTACCGCGGCGGATACCTATAATAAACCGACTAGGGAGTTCCGGCAGACATCTTGCGCGTGCTCCGTGCGTTCCAGATAAGACTCGGATTAACGAGCTAATTAAAAAGCGCCGCGAGCCGCAATTACAGGCGGCAAACAACAACGACAATCCGCCCCCAAAAGCACCGCGGCCCGGGTTACACTCGCCAGATCCCGCGAGGATTCATCTGGCGCGGTATAATCAGTGGCTCCGGGCGGGCCTTTTGCAAGGGCCTCTCGCAATTAGCGCTCGCACCGGCGCTGGTAATGGCGTCCGCGAGCCGAAGCGTACCTACACCTCGGCCGGAGGCGCGCGCCGTATTAGCCGGGCGGCGCGCGATTATCATCGCCGTTTACCCGCGAGGCCCACGCCCCCCGGGTTCGGCCGATCCCGCGGCGGTGTGCAATTAGGGTGGGCAAGTGCACCCCCGGCGGCAGGTAATTGCGCCCTGTCCCAGCGCGGCGCCCGCGGCGTCGTTACACGCGCCGGAGAAAGGAGAGCCGCGGCCGGGCGTAACGGGGAAAACGCGGGAGGGACGCGCGGCAGCTCAACAGAGGGAACTCGGGCACTTTGTCCGGCCCGCGCTAATGGCCGCGATCGCGCATATTGTCCCCGCGGGACAATTAGACCATCCCGTCGGCCGGTGCGTGCGGTCGCCTAATTGCCGTTAGATGGAGGCGAGCGCGCGTCCGAATTAAGCGGAGGAAAGCGCGACAAGCGGTATAATGCCGTGTAATCAGCATTAAGGCGATCAAGGCGGCCGGCCGCGGATCGGCCCGACAAGACCCTGATTAATTGGCCGATGCTTATCGCTGCGAGTTACCGCGGCACAGTGTCGGAGCATAATTGTCAGGTGCAAAATTGCGCGGCTCGTGCAGCTTCTTCGACGTCATTTTTAACAAAGTCTTTAATCGAAATATCTAAGAACTATATACGTGGGTGATAACTCGGCATGAATTTCTGCTCGGTAGGAATTCGCGCATTCAAATGTATTTGCGTAGACAGGTTATAATAGCGTAAGCAGATTCCCCAGCGCGAAAAACAAAAGACAAACGATTGGCTGTGCCGCACGATCGTGAGTCACGCATTTATACTTGTATTCATTTGACTGCGGCATTCTAATCCACGACCGTTAACAGTTGATGAAGATTCTTATATTTACAAGGAATCCTTTCTCTCTGGGTCCGCGGGTAGAGAAGTATGCGCTTAGTTTAAAAGCTGTTAGAAACTCTAGCTTACTAATTGAACCTGTCATATAACATTTAACCTATGAATTTACATAAATTATTTGTACTTACATATCTAATTACGTGCATAATATTCGAGGCATAGTGGTTATACATAACTGATTTATTCGTACATTTTGCAATAGCTTGTTGAAAATTTGTCAAAAAGCCAACGAGGCTAAATCTTATTAGCCGAGAAATCGGTACAAGTGCGCCTAGTCCCGAGCTGCGTGCGATAACTCGTCGGCCGCGCCGGCATCATCGAATGGGTCCAGGGCCGCCATCGGAATCGGGAGGCGGTCAGATAAGCCCGGGGGTCCGCTCGCCGCGGGTTTTCGCGGTCATTACTCCGGCCCAACGAGCGGAAGGACTCGGGCGGCATTGTTCGGGCGCGCGCATCGCCCGCGGGAAGCGGCTCTTCCTCTCCATTGTGGGCCGGGGCGGGATCGGCACGCGACCGATCGCTCATAATGTGCGCGTATACAATGCTCGGCGCGAAGGAGCAGCCACGTGTCGCAACGGCGGCGTCGAAAGTCGCGGCGCTCCCGCGGATCGCCTCCCCGAGGTGCGTCGGCCCGTAACGCGGGATAAGTGCGCCGGATAGGAGCCGAGCGGAAAGGCCGTTTCTTCCGAGTGGACAATTATACAAAAGCCGCCGGCCGGCAGCGGAATAGGGCGTGGATTTCCGGAAGGCCGTGCCCGCGCGCTTTTTTCCCCCCCCCCTCGCGGCCGCACGGCTTTCTACGAGCCGGACCCCCGCGGATGGCCCGCGCAAGCCTCGCGCGCGCGCGCGCCGGGCGAAAAAAGCCGATTTCCATTGCCGATCGGCGGCCGGCTCTTGTTGTGATTCGAGGATCGATTGTGTCGGCCCGCGCGCATAATCCCCGCGCCGGCGCTTTTTCCGGCCACGGCGAGCGCGAGGGAAACCGGGAGCGGAAGCTCGGAGATCGTCCGTCGACGGGCGGTGACCCAGATAGGCCCCTGCTCGCCGGTCCGGAATCGGCAGGCGGAAGACGGGGCCGGAGGCAGGCCGCGGGCGCGCTCCTCGGCGGGGAAAGCGATGCGCCGGGCGTGCGCTCGGGCCGGCGGCCGGCTCGGCTTTGGCCCGCTCGGCGAGCGAGCGGCGCTGCGGCCGCGGCGCTGCCGGTGGTAGAAAGGCCGGGAGCGGCGGCTGCGGCCGCGGCGGCTCCGCGCATCACCCAATGGGAGCCGCTCGCGATTGGCCAGGGGTTAGCGTGGGATCGGTTTGCGCCTCTTATAGACCCGGCGCGCGCGGTCCGCCCGCCAATTGTGCGCGCGGCATCGCGATCGCAGATATCAGGCCTGCGCGCGGACGTGCCAGGGAGCCAGGGATACCCGCGCGCGCGCACCCCACTAGCAGGCCAGTCTCGCCCCGGCCCTGCCATGAAGCGGACGGCGGCCGTCTGCTGCTGCGTCCTCGCCCTCGGCTGCCTGGCCGCGGCCTACCAGGTCCACGAGGAGCCCGAGGAGGTGAGCGCCCCAGTGATCAGTGTGCCGCCCAGTGACCTGGCCCAGTGCCCGGGCCCGCGCCCCGCGAGAAAACGCCCCGCTTTTCCGCGCGGTAAACGAGCGCGCTCGCGAGACGGCATCCTCACCTGGGAACAAAGTGCTCGGACCTCGAGGAGTTACGCGCCGGCGAAGGTCGCGCGCGCGCGCGCCGAGTGTCCTCCCCTTGGACGGCCTCTTTTTTCTTTCCCCCCCGCCGGCCGACGCCGCGGCTGCCAGTGAATAATCAGTCGACCCTCGGCGCGTCGGCCGAATAATAAAAATACGCGGCCGCTGCGGCGCGCCGCGCTAATAAGGCCGCGGGCGGGAAAAAACGGAGATCTTTGCCGGGGGCCGGGGAGAAAAAGCGGGTCGCGCCTAGCCGCGGAGATGAAGAGACGCCGCCGATTGGTAATTACGTAAACAAAAGTCGCTCATTCCCCGAAGCGCGGGCTAATTGGCTCCCGGGCGACCGCGCCAGGCCCAAAACTAATTAGCCGAAAATGTCTCATTCGCTCGGGCGTCGCCGCGGTAAAAGAGCAATTAACGCGGGCGGGCCGATGGCCTGTGCGCGCGGGGGCCGCGCGAATAAAAGAGGTTTCTCCCCGCGGAATTTAATTGGCGCGCATCGGGCGGGCGGAAGCACTCGAGTGGCGCTCTTTAAAAGAACGCGGATTGGAGCTGCGCAAAGCAAAGCTGCCAATTAGCCCGAGGTATGTTGCGCGTTGGATTAAAATCAATGATCGGAATCGGCCGGTATTAATAGCCCAGGAAGCGAGCGATAAAGCGTGGCGGCATGCGATTCAGCCGCGATACAATGTCGAACACGATCCCGATGCATCGGCCAGGGCCGCTTGAGGCCGAGCCTGGAAGGATACTTGGGAGGGAGAAAAAAAAAAAAGAATCGCAGAAAGGATCAGCTTACATTGGTATTCGCTGTTTTTATAACCTTGTTTTTCGGCCGAGCTGAGTCATAAACGACTGTTTGCGCACGGAGTGGCCAGGGGAAGAATAGCCGCAGCGACGGAGCATTCGAGTGCAGGCTCGAAGGACCGGAATCGAAACGCAAGTTTCTCAAACTTTTTGCCCGGCTCTTCATTTGAATATTCCCTCCGCTCCATATGTTGCCGAGATCTTGGATATATGTTGCTCGCCTGTCGGACTTTCGCCAATGTGCCGCTCGTGCGATGTTTATCCAACGCGCGCATACACGCGCAAACGCATACACCCGGGGCAGCGGTGATACAGCGAGCGCTTACGCGGAATTCCGGGCGAGCGTCTCCGAGGAGGAGGCGCCGGCAAATGAGCCGCGTCCTTATTACCCTGTGGAGGCCGCGGCTTCAGCTCCGGGAAAGCAAAGGATGCCCCGGGCCGGTTTGGCAAGCGCGCGCGCGCGCCCGTTGCAGGACTCTTTGTGCCACCAAGTTTCGAAAAGCATTTCGCTCCCGCAGACTAATTATGCTCGAAAGTGTCTTCGGCCCCGGCCCCTCCACTGCGCCCAGACGGATTTCATTCGTCGAAGGCCGGCCGAGCGCGCATTTTAAATATTCATGAGGAGGCAGGCGCGTCGTCAAAACAGTGGCCGAGCATCGAACCTCGGGCCGCGATAAATCAGGTTGGCGCAAGCCGAGTGCGACCGCCGGGGCCCGAGTGCGAAACGCCCGGGAGCCCGCGGACCGCATCGCGGACGCCTGCGCAACGCCGATGCGCCCAATTAAGCCGCCGGGGGACCTGACCTGCCCCCCCACTCCCTCCGTGTGCATACACCTACCCGCGAGGCCAGATGGGGCGCGGCCGAGCGCTCGGGGATTAGCGTGCGTGCGCGGGGGGAGGCCGCTCTCCGCCTAATGTAAATCCGGAGCGCGCAACCGCAAATTACAATAGAAACTCGCGTCCGGCGGGTTGGGAAAAATCCGATCATCCGCGCGCGACTTGAGGCACGGGGGGGCTCGGTTTTTCCGCGGCGGGCGGAAAAAGCCGCTCGTTTGCATTTGGAGAAGCCGATCGCAATCGTCGTCGCCGCGGCGGCGCAGTTACGCCGGCCTGCCCGCGCAAATAATGCCGCCGCGGCCGCGAGATGAATTAATCCCACGTCTCATTAGACCCCGCCCGTATATAAACATTGCGCAACGCGACGCTTAGAGACATAAGCGAGTGTCAATTATCCGACGTGCGTGCGTGTGTGTGTGTCCCGGTGGAAGGAAAAAAAAAATAAAGGCGGCCCCAGAGCCAACCAGCGCCCGCCGCCGCTAATTAAAAGCCCAAACGCCCGCGGAATTAAGCTGATTATTCGACAAAATTACCGGGCACTTAGCGACAATTACCAGGAACTCGGGGGGCCAGCGAACTCCTCCCGAGCCGGGCGCTCGTAACGATTCCTACCCCAAAGCCAGTCAACAATGTGTTTACAAAGCCGAATTTGCATAAGTATGCGCTAGGTTGCGTAAATCAAAACAGAGCCAGACGCGCGCGCAAACACGACGCGCCGATCCGGCGTTACGATTATCAAGCGCACTCGCGCGTACGTATCGAGCGCAAAAGGACGATCGGTCGTTAAATGTATTAATAGACGCGGCGACGGCGAGCGAGGCAGTCGTAGCCGCCGCACACGCGGGAAAATCCCCGAGGAAAACACGGTATAATCGCGCGCGCATCCTGTCGATAATGGGCCATAAGGAGGCCGGCCGAGGCGACCGAGGCGCGCGTTTACGCTTTCCGCATCCCCGCGAGCCGCCCGTGCGGATCGCGATTTGTCTCGATTAGCCTAGAACGCCGGTCTGCTGCGGATCGGCGGGCTGAGTCACGCGGCCTTCGGCTCCGGCGCGCCTCGCCGAGGAGGATAAATCGAAAAAAAAAAAAGGAAGGATCTGTCGCGGCCGGCGCGACGCAGCATCCCGGGAGGTGTTTGCGCCGAAAGCGGACACCAGCGAGGATGGAAAGTGGCCGAGCCCCCTTGATATGCATACGCTTATGCACAATGCTTTCCATTGTGCATTATATTTGCCGTTGGACGTGGATGTATGCGCCCGTGGCTTTTTCTCCCGGCCGAGCGTAATTTTAGGGGCGACGCCGCGCGCCCTCGCATTGTGCAACGCTATCGGGCCCGCGTATCAGCTGCTCCGGTTTTTTTTTTTGTATCCCCGGCACGGACTCCTGCCCACGCGCTCTTCCGCGAATTAAAAAATCATTACGGCCTGCTCTCCGCGGGATTATTATTGGCCCACTGCGGTGGGCTCGGGGTGGGACTTTCATTGGAGCGCGGCCGGCATAATGACCTGGGCTTGCGCAGTCGCTCCGTATCACTGGATAATCAGTGCATCTGATTTGTGAAACCATTCGGTGTCTCGAGCAATCGCAGCTGACTCGAAGAAATGCCTCCTCCGGCCAGCCGCGCACTTCGGCCTCCCGAGAGCGCGTATAAAAAAGAGCGGGGGGAAAGAAAAAAAAAAAGAAAAACGTGAAATTTCTTTTGTTTGCCTTTCTTCGGTTGCGTCACCGGCCCGAGCGTTACGTCTTCTTCTGCGTCCGAAGCGCGCGGCGCTCCGCTTGCAAAACAATAACGATTTTTTAGATCCCCGCGGGGGGAGAGAGAGAGAAGAGGAGGAAGAGACCGAGCGCGGATGCAACTGGTTAGACGGGAGCGCGCGCCGGTTTCAAGGGTAGGCCGCCCAGGTCTATTCCGCAACGGCGCGCCAGTTCCCCGCGTTAAATAACAAAATAGCAACAATCAGATCGTAGACGTCGCGTCGGGGCTTTTATCCGTAAGGCTTCGCCCGGCGAGCGCCAGCAGACTGGAAACTTGTATTCTTTCTGCAAGATTGATAAGGGAATATAGAAGGGAATCCAATTAGACAGGCCGCATTCTTTATTTGAAATATCCTGCGGAGATAATTTTTCCCCCGATTCCGAGGCTGATTCTCACATTATAAACGTGCCGAGATAAAAATCCACTTCGTTTTTCGCGCGGATTTTATAATTATAAGCTCCGGGAAGGCGATTCGACATTTGTAAAAAAAGAATAATAGGAGCAACCACTTGACTACTCAATCAGAATTGCTTTGTGCGCGGTATTACTTTTGTGCCGATAGCAACCGCAATCGGCGTACGATCGTGATATTTACAAAGCGTAATGTAGTATTTACACTAGTTAAAGTAGCCGCTTTAAGAACCAACGCCTACGTCTATATACGTAAAGCTTTAATATAATTAAAACCAAGTCCGCCCGATATTTCCGTCTCGCGCCAATGATGCGGATTATAAACATAATAACCGGAGACCACATTGCGCGGAGCCGCAGCTGCAAAAAGGAACACGCAGAAAACAATTTTCTCACCGCGACTCTTTCCCCGCGATTGCACAGTTGTACTTATAAACGGGTGGGCGCCAGAAAGGCGCGACACGTGCGACAGTTAAGAGGTGTACCGAGCTCTCTGCAAAAACCACTAGACCGGCAATTGTAGTTTTATTTTTATTGTTTACCATTTTTCGTTGATTTTAAACCGAATAAAAATATGTCACCGCAAGCCACTTGGGGCCCTGTAGACGCCAGGCATTGTAGTTTTGTTTTTATCTTCCTCTCTAATTTTTCAAGTAAATCGAAAGGATCGTGTAAATATTTATATTCTCGATGGCCGGTCAGAGATTTTTATTGCTGCGCTTTAATATTTTTCACTCGCTTAACATATTTCTCAGTTCAAACTAAGAGCAATAAAAACCTGTAACGAGCAATATAATATGAAATTCGACGGTCAGTTTCCACCCAGGCTCAACCAAAAATAGCTGATTTAAGGCAATTCGAATATCGGCCTTCAATAAAAACCCACTGAAATCAATCTTCTAGACGTTAAAAGACATACAAGTCCAACATGTTGCTACATACAGTGATGACCACCAAAGATTTTTATTGCATTTACGAATTAATTTAAACGATTGACGGCTCGATCAACGCTGCGCACAAAAAAAAAATCGTTTAATCTTGTATGGGCGTCGAGCCGGCGAAGGCGCGCCTCGTCCGCCACGAATATCTGTACGCATACATGCCCGCGATGATAAGCTCGGCTGTCCGAGCGGTGCGCGACCCGCGAAGGGAGGGAGGGAGAAAGCGACGGCAGGGCCTCCTTCCCGCGAAATATACAAGCGCGCCGGCTCGTAAACGCCTCGGCTCCCCCTTCTCCCGAGCCCTGTCGGAAGCGCGCGCGCGCACAATGCTTCCTTTCTTCCCTTCCCTGGACGCGTCTCTTTTATTTTTTCCTTTTTTTTTTCTCTCTCTTTTTTTCCTTTTTACGTAATTAGCGGGCCATTGTTGCGGATAATCGCGCGAGAAGCCCCGAGCATTATCGCGTTGCGTCAGCGCGCGGCTCTCCCCTAGGTGCGCCCGGGACACGATGCGCCGATAAAGAGGTTAGCGCGCGCGGATGCGCCGGGGGATTTATGGGACCTTTCACTGACACCGGCGCCGGCGGCGGCCCGCGCGGAAAAGAATCGCCGTTTTCCGGGGGGCAACTGCCGCGCGTAATTACCCCGGGCCGCGGCTAATTTATTTGGCCTGGCCTCGCGCGCGCGCGCGCGCCGGCCCCTTTCGAATCGCGGAATGCGCGCGCGGCTTTATGAACGATAAATAATTCGCAAATCTCTTCCCTTTGTTTTTACGTAAAACGCGCGCAATGTCTTCATAGCGCAATGGTACCTACCTTTATGGCCCCCATCACTCGTCCCCGATTGAATAATAACAATGCATAACGAGGCGGCCCTCGATATCGGGCTAATAATTGCCCCCCGCGCGCGCACGCATATCGTTGGTCCCCTCCCCCTTGGAAGCGCGGAAAAAGCCGGTTACGTCGGGGGAGGGGTACTTGGCGAGAGTGGCGAAAGCCGGCATCCTCCGCGGGGATCAATTTGAAGGATTTCGCAAAAGCACGGGTGCGGGAGCGCGCGGGCCTGGACCGCCCGCAGATTACACATCTCGCCGCGGGCCTCATCATGATCGAGCTTAATCGGCCGCATTAGCGATTAATTACCGAGTCCTCGCGCGGCTCCGCTAATAGAATCGTACGTAGGCGCGGGCCTCGCGCCTCGGCCCCTATCTCCGCGGCGCATCGCGTCGGCCGCGCGCACTCGCGTGTATATTCATAAATTTCACGTCCAACAGTTTAACGGCTATCCCCCGTCGCTCGCGCCTGTTCCTTCTCTTCGAAAAATCCATTGGAGCTTTAAACGCGCGTATATATCGGGCCCCGATGAATTATTCAGCGCGTGCGCGCGCCGGTTAAATCTCCCGGCTCGATGCGCTCGAGGACCTCCGTGGAAAAAGGAACGTGGCGAAAGAGGAGAGAGAGAGAGAGAAGTTCCAGGTGCTCGGGTTTTATTACCCGCCGTACGGATTACATTCCCCTCCCCCTTGATTGACAAAAGTCGCTCGAAAAATTGACCAACGCCGCCGGCTGCGACACTGCGTTTCCGAAACGCGTGCGGCCCCCGGCCAACCGAGTCCCTCCGCTCGGCGTGAAGTGCCGATATCGCGGGCAGGCCACCCTCGATTATTGCATTTTTTTTTTGCGCCGTCCGCTTGGCTTTTCGAAGAATGCCGCTCGATCTGACGCGGCTTTCGCAATTAATGGCCGGCCGCGAGCTATTCGGGCAAATAGCAAGGATCGCTTGTGTTCAGGGGCAACCTTTCAATTAACATTTGCCTCATACCGCTGAAAAGTGCGCGCCGTTTTTAGGCGGAGGAGCGAACGGATAATTTACCGGCACACACCCGCTCATGTTGGAAAACGATTCTCGGAAAATACAACGGCTGCCATGGAGGTGTAGCCTTGCGTAATCGTCTTAAAAATTTGTAACCGATTGCTATTGACTGATAGTTATCAAAGATATCGATCTGCGTTAATTTCAAACTGGATAGATAACTCCGGTTACTGCCCACTAGATACTATGAAGAAAGTACCAGGGATTTTATGAAATAGGGCGCGTTTGTTGCCGAAGTTTCTCCGCTTCGAGCTTATTTACTTCGGTAGAGTACATGAAACTGTAAATTATCAATAGTATCGAGTGAAAATCTCATCTGTAGTCCAAATGGAGCTAATAGAAAGCTCATGCGAGGCTAAATACCAAAACATTAAACTGTTCGCATGTTACTTAAGATTAAGATTATAAAATTTTTTAATTTTTAGCATAAAAATGTCAGTTTTTTTTCTTATTAAGTTAATGTCAAATTTATGAATATTATTTATCCTCGATTTCGACACTACTCGTCCCGCTTATTTACACTTTAATATGTTTAATAAAAATTAATATTCTAATAAATCAAGCATTATTATTTTATAATTACAGCTCAATTGCTTTATAGTAATCAAAGTAAAAACTCTGTACAGAGCTTACTTTTCATACTTTCTATTAAACGTATCACTATATGTGATTGTAATATCAATATAAGCACAACCACACAGTACAATGAATTTAAAGTGATAAATTGAGCAATGAAACACTTATTGATATTCCGATTCAAGGAATAAATTAACCTAAGCTTTTGGGCGTTTCTCCGGCAGAGACAGAGTAGAAAATTATGCATCGATACTTATGACGTGTCGAAACATCGGGCGTTAACTCATTTAAATAAGATCAGCAAATACACTTTAGCTCGACTCGTAAATTTTCTATTAAAACCCGAGAACGTCTCAATTGGCCTCAGACTTTACTCGGAAACCCGCGCTTTGTGCGCCGCCACCGAATTCCCACTGCGGAAAGCCCGGAGCGGTTTCTAAAACAATTACCCCAGCTGAACCTGGCGGACAAGGCCTCCGACTCGAGTGGCCCCGGACAAAAAGCTTGAATACAACGCGAGCCCGGAATCCCGAGCGGCGTTCCCGGGGCGCTCGTAAACAGAGCCTCGCCGGAAAAGACATTCCGAGGCAAGTGCGCGGGGACCTCCGGATGCACCTCGCCGGAGATTCCCGTCGCGAGGAGGAAGCGACGTCCTTGGACGCCCGGGGGTCAGCGTCGCCAGCGCATCCGGCCAAGGTCTTTCACTTTCCAGGCGGCGCGCCGCCTCCGATTGTGGGTCAAGTTCGCGCGAGCCGTACCCGCGAACCTCCGAAATCCGCGGGCGGGTCCTTCCGCCGCGGGCGCGAAAACCCCGGGCGATTGCCCAGGTCCGGCGAAGGAGCCCATTACGGGCCGAATAGTTTCGCAATGCGCGCCCCGTGATTTACGGCAATAAACATAGTAACTGCGCGGAATAATTGCCCTGGAAAGAGGCGCCGCGAGCGGGATCGAGGGCCGCTATGTAGGTGCTAGACAATATCCCCGAGGACAATGCCGCGCAATCATTCACTGTCACCTGCCCGAGCCTATTTAACACCTACTCGCATAGCGCGGACGAATAGCGCGATTCCTGAGATTTTTTTTTTTTTCGCTTTTTTATTTTCGCATTGAGCGCTGCTGCGTCGAGTGCCAGTGCGCGTTCCAAAAAGAGAAATGGCAAAAACCGAAAGGAAAAGGAAGGTAATAATTGGACAGGAAAATACGGCGTGATTTCAATGTCGCTCTAGTCCGGGAATGTCGCCGAGACGGAAACATAACTCGGCCTTAACTAATAGCGTCCAAAACTGAAAAATGAGGTAGACCTCCGCCGATTTCACAATCGCCTCGGATTAAACGGCAATGATCGCGGAAAATATATTCCTCCCCGTAAAAAGATGATCGCTTTCCACACCGGCCGCCTCGGTTAGAATGCCGCGCGCGCGCGCGCGATTCTCACAAGAGAAAAAGTAGGTTAAGTATCATCGATATTACGAACTAATGACGAAGGATGAATGAAACGTATATCACTGCGTGAAAACGCTCCCGATCGGGCAAAAGGAGCCTCGCGCTCGGCGTCGCAATAAAAGTGCAAAAGCTCGGGCGTCTTGCCTCAAGCAAAGTTATTTCCTCGCGCGCGCATATATATCCACTGGCGCGCATGTAAATTAGGACTCGGACTCTCGCCCGCGTTTTCCTTCCGAGCGGAGGATTAAACAAAAAAAAAAAAGAGAACACCACCTTTCACCTGCGTCGGGCTCTCGGGGGGTTGCCGAGGGCCGGGGGAAAAGCCGGCGCGGGAAATGTGAAAGCGCCGCGGGACTTCCTTTCACGGGAAGCGCGAGGACGTCGCGGCCCGTTATAGGCGCGAGGCTATACGTGTCTTCGGACGGGACGGTTGCGCGCGGCCCTTCGGTAATTGGCTCCTCCTAAAGTGAGCGCGCGGCCGGGGTTCGCGGAACGTCGGTGACTGGTGTCTCGCGGGCTTGGCCGCGAACGTCTACTCTATAAAAATGGTGTTTACTTTGTCGGTCTTTAATGGGCCTATAAAAAAAAAATGCGCGCCGGCTATAAAGGCACGGGAGCGTGTTTATGCATTTCGAGAAAACCATTTATTTACCTATCCTTACCGGGCTTTCTAAACACCTTTTTCCCGCGTAAACGAAGGAAAACATTCCATTAGTCGCGCCGGGCTGCACTTGGCCCCCGGCCTCCCACTCGTCCTTCCTTGCGCAACGCATACGAGCACATATGTTGGACAAACATTAGGAGAGCCCCGGGGACGTCGCCGAGTCGAGCCTTGAAAAGCCGGCCGGAGGCCCCCTCCGCAGGCTATCCCAATGTTTGCGCGGACTAAGACAATATTTGGCCAATCGGCGCGAAAATACGAGTATGGGTTTGTGTAATGTTTTGTGAAATCAAGTGAATAGGAGTCGGTCTCGCGAGTCTTTTTAGTGGCTAAAAGATTGAAAGCTGCACTTATGCTACTCGTTTTTCTATTTTTTTTTTTCTTTTTCACTTTTTTTTATTGTTTCCTTTGCCCCACTCGGCGGCACGTGTCGCAAGCCACGGCACTTCCAAGGGAGGGCCTCCCCGAGACGTGTCTCTCGGCGCCCCAAATAAAGCCGCCTAATTGCGGCTTGTTCCGTGCCACTAAAACCCCGGGGCCCTTGCCGCGGGGGAAAGCCCGAGGCCCGCCTGCCCATCTAGCTCTGTTATTGCCCCGCGGCGCGCCTTTGTCAGATCGAGAAAAGCGTACGTCCGCTGGGCTCTGTAATTTCCCGCGGCCGCCGCTGCGTATACGTGACCCGAACGCGGCGACCCCGCGTTTTTTTTTCTTCTCCCGCGTCGATTAATGGGGGATATATATATGTATGTATTGGCGCGAGCGGCCCCTGCACTTGTTCTCGGAAGCTCGCGCTTCGCACGCGCGCGGGTTTCGCAAAGCCGTGCGGGACCGTCTGTGGGAGCCGCAGGAACTACGGCGCCGTGGAATTTTTTTTTTTCTACTCCCCCCACAAATTATATGCTATCCGTAACGATCTTTGTACATCTTCAGCGTAATTCGCGTTCCGGCCCCCCTTATCTGCTCCGCGCGCGTTAGTTAACATAATACTTCTGCCTCACGGGCCAGTGCACAATAAGTTTTGCAAACGATTATGTCAGTAATTGCAGGCCTGTTTACAAAACAACGCTTTTGCGCGAGTGCGCTTTAATTAAAGAGGCCACTTGGGAGGAAAAAAAAAGCATCCACCGGGACAACTGGTCGTTAGTCGATATATCGATAGATGTACAATGTAAAAAATGCCATTATCCGATCGGGCATTAGCCGAAAGCCGGCCAACTTTATTGATCTTGAGGCCGGAATTACAATTTAAAAATTAAAGTTTACGGTGCTACACTAATCCGCGGGAGAGGGAGCCAATTAGCAAATTACAAAGTACACAGTCAACGTTGCATTAAAAAGATTACGCTGCAGTGAGCCATTTTCGTGCACTGCCAACTCGCACGATAACTGCTCTTTAACGATCCGAGTTATACCAGTTGATGACACGAGGTTGCGACGAAAGTATATAGAACCTTTGAGAAAAAGTCGAAAGCTCGGCCTTTTCCTTATTCGATTTTTCAGAAAGAGATTACGATATCGTCAAGAAAACGAGCGCTCCATAAACCCGTAATTGCGCCTGGATACGTACCTACATACACCGCGCACGTATCCGCGGTTCACCAGTGATTTTCGCCCCGCGGTTGCGTAAATCAAGAAATTCGCCGGGCCACCGGCGATAAGCCCCGTTTACCGCGGCCAAGTAGCCCCCGCAAGCCCCCTAGGAAAGACGCCGGCAGGGGGACCTAATCGACCGCCGGGAAAAGTGCCTCGCCAGCTGGACGGTATCGCGCGAGACGGCCACTCGAGTGCGGCCGCCTCTCGATCGCGCCCCAACAACCGACCAGCTGATCTTAAGGGCTTGGCTTTTTCTCCGCGGCGGCCACTCGACCTCTCGTATATAACGAATGGCCCGCGCTTTCGCAACCACGCGCGTAAAGCAAAAAGCACGGATCGCATCCTTGCTTATAAATTTTTATTAGTAGACGCGGGAAAAAATTAACGACGATCGGCTGATCAGTCGCTGCGGAATTCTCGTGAGAAAGGAAAAAAAAAAGTGCCGACGCTCTTGCGGGACGATTGTGCGCGCGGAGGTAACTGGTTTTGATGGATTACAAGACGCCGGGATGACTAGCGGCCCGCTAAAGACTCGCGGCTCGGATTAATTTTGACCCAATTGATGGCGGCGCTCGCTCGCCAGTCGATATTGATTTTGTAATGGCTCGTTTACTGTCGCACTGCCGGTTGTAATGATCCCTCGGTACAGATTGTCCCGACATTTTTATCGGCGTTTTAACCTCAAAAGCTGCGTGAAAACACGAGTTACAAGCGCCCCGCATAAGTATAGAATTGGAGGAATGCAATTTATCAAATCCCACAGGATTCTTAACGGACAAATCCTCCGGGCATTGTCCGGTTTGCTCAAATATTGCTCGTACAATCCAGGTTTCCGTCGCGTCATCGCAGTTAATGCAATGCGCACTTTCAATTAACTTCAGAGCCACGGAGCCACGCTTCGAAAACATTTGTAAAACTTATGTAATTTAGCCCGATTTGAGCTCTATTCTTGACGCCTCTGATTACATCGCTGAGATTGCTATCGCGTGCCAGTAACCTCGTGCTTGCCTGCCCAAGTAGGGTCGCAAACGCGAAACAATTACACGCGCCGACGCCGCACAACTTCCAAAATCCTACAGCGGTAGCGTGACGCCTCGTTACGCATGCCAATGTGATAATGCACTCGCTCGCGAAAGGAGCCAAGGGAAGGAAGAGAGAGAAAAAAATTAAAACAAAGGAATAACTATAGACTATTTTTATTCACGCTCGTCGCAGGGAGGGCATATCCTCTTGAATGCTAATAGTATTATTACGGTTAAACTCGCTAAAAGAGTCACGTTTCGTTGAGAAATGCTTTTCAAAAAGGAGCTAAAACGCCGCCACGTTATGCACCTTTAAAGCTTGACCTGCTATTTTTCTCAATAATTTACGATGATTGCCGGGCGTTTATCTCGGCTTTATTCAGCGAGCTTTTAATACTTAATGCGAGCTAAACACGGTAATAATTTATTTCTCTCTGATAGACAAAGAAAAATATCGAGAAAAGTGAAAAACCGCTACGGCACGAGCGTAAATGGGCGCCCGGCAATTAACGCAGAATCGACTCCTCGAGGAGCTTTGTTGGGAAAACTTTTTACTTTGCTCCCAATTTGGATAAAAAATGTTTTGAAAACCATTAAATCGAGACTAAAATGGCTGATGCATTCTAAAGTAGAGTATATAAGTATCGTAAACTAACGTAGCTTTAAGCATAGTGCATATAGTGTCCTTGAACGTGACATGTTGTACGTTATGTAACAGTAAACAGTAGCAAAGAATAATAAAAATCAATTCCCAGGCTAGATAATCATCAAAATCTTAATGATAAAATAAGTAGTAGAATTATACGTGACCAAATAAATGAATGTTTTCTTGAACAAAGACTAACCTTATTCAGCTATATTATCTTTTATACAATATGGCCACACTATTCCTATTATCTAGAAAATTATATAGCAGATCATCGTATTACAGTATCCAAAGGCCTTAATTTCTTTTAAATTTCTAGATTCTTTTATATTCCGCAAACTATCTATCGTTTCAAAATGTCACGTTTTAAGCTAGGCAGCATAAAAGCGAGGAGACTCTTTTTTCCAGTGAGAGAAAGACTGAGTCTTATGTTTTAATCAAAACCTCAGGATCATTGTTTCTGTAATAATAACAGTGTTAAATTTTTTGTTGGTAAATTTTAAATTAGTATCATGATTATATCGTGTGTGTCCGTACCAATTTATTAGCGAAAGTAAAATTCTGAAAAGTTTTCATTAAAAGTATTTGCCCTGAAGGAAGCTATGGGTTTCTCCATTCACATTCTTATAACTCACTCGGGGAACGGTAGCATTTTTCTATCAAAAAGTTCACAGCAACATATAATTAAAACGTCACTGAACTACTATCGGTTTTAAATATTTTTGTCTAATACTGCGTTGTAAATCAATAGGCTAATTTTGCTGCATTGAAATTATAAAAATTTCTCACGTTTCTAATGAAAACAGGCTTGGTTTATACTATGTGAACGTAAATATAGACAATGTACTTCAACCATTTATTAAAAGTAGTAAAAGGCCTTTGAAATAATTGCCTTGAGTAGTAGAATTATGCTTTCTAAAGCGGGATCCTTAGACAGCGAATCTACTAACAAATATCAAATAAAAACATGTGCTTTCAATTCTATTTAATCTCTTCCAGTACATAAAATCACTTGCACTTCATCACACGGATTTCTTTCTTTCTATTTCTCTTTTAACTTTATGTCAGGTGTAGATCTACCCCAAAGTGAAATAAATATCTAAATCTATCCCTTTCTCTCTTCTTCTCTTTATATAAAGTGATAGTATAAAAATAGTGGCACAAAACAAAATAGCAAAAATTATAACGATAAAATAAAAATTAATTAAAAATTTACTTATCTGTGCCATCTCTAATCGTTCTGTGTCTGATCAGTAAGTCCAATTAATAAAAATATCTCTTGAAAGATAAAAGGATGTTGTTTCGAAACAATACGTATGTTATATAATTTTTAATTGCAATATGATAGGAAAAAAAAGCAATTGATGAGAGTCTCACATGTGCGCAAAAAAAATGCTCACAAACAATAAGTCGAATCAAGATTGATCGAGCTACAAATGTAAACTGTGGATCAATTGTAACTACATATGTGAAATGACGAAAACGATTTGATAATAATCTAGTGAGAGAACAAGGCCACACTTGCGATTAAAAGAAAACGCAATACCTCCGAACCGAATGGTGCGAAATATCTTATATATATCGCATTAAGTTGGAGAATCGTATTTTTCATTTGGACAGCTTATTCGTGAAAGTTTACGCACATATCGATGATATAATATGCACAATCAATCTTGAGCAATTTTAACTTTTTCACCGATAAAATTTGATTCACAAAAAAATATTTTACATGCTTGTTAAAGATTGGAGCGCCTTTTAATTTATAAGAACTTACCACGCAGATTATGCCTGCCTGATTATTAATAATTGTAAAATTTCATGATTACACGTGAACCTTTGGGACTTACTGTAAGGTAGCAGTTATTTTACTATCTTAAATTTATAAATTAACGGCAAAGTTTATAGGCACCTGACATAATCTTAACTAAGTCATGATAGATTTTCTACTCCTCCGATCTATTTACCAGAGATTAAAAAAATTAGAAACATATTATATTAGTTTAAGTACGGCACTATTTTAACTTAGTTTAGTTATTTCAAGTTATTTTTAACTAATAATCATTTTACACACGCATCTTTGCAATTCTATAATTAATTCAAACACCATTAGTCGATAGTTAATGATCGATTTAAAATTTTGTAATCCAGATTTATAGAAATACGAGTATTAATTAAATCAAATACGATTTCTAAAGTATAATGATTAAGAATGTATTTAATATGACCCAGTAACTTGATGATTTTGCAATTAAGATCGCTAAAAATGGATCCATTTGAAATTATGCATGGGTATTTTACAAATATTTAATTGCTCATAAAATGATTGATGTTTAAATCAATACATAAAATTCATCAAATTATTATTACCTTTTGTCGGATAAGTTATTGTGTATTTTTTATATGAAAGAATTTTACTAAAAAATTATGCAATTAATAGTACATTAAAATGCTCCATTTTCTATTTTACAAAATTAACTACACCACACAATATATTATTTAATAAAAATGATTTAAATTATCAGTTTACCTCCATTGATAAGTAATTAGTAGAAATGTGCCGAGTATGGTCAGACACGCGAATATACAGATATGCGGTCAGTGTTTAATTAATGAAAAACTGAAAAATGCCTCTCGAATCACGGACTACAAAGTTAGCAGTTACTCGTTTCAGAAAAATATCTTTTACGCGAAAAAGCTACTCTCGCATATGGTGACCTGTATTTCCGTGAGAGCTCTCATAAACGTTTATTTCAAATAACGAAGGTGTAATAAAACATTACGCACTCGTTTTAATGTGTTTAAAATCACGATTGAAATAAAAAATGTTTACATATAAAATATCACAATTCCTTTTTCATGAAAAAATGATTAATAACAATTACAAAATTACCATATAATTGCATTACTACCGTATTTTTCTTCAATGAAAGAATAAACAGTTTATGTGCGGTAAAAATGTCGAGTTCTGCGGTATAAATTTTAATCTGTCAGTCGTTTATTTTGAATCAAGGTGAGATATAAGGAAAAACTGTTATTTTTATATTCATATTGGTAATTATAAATGGAATGAAAGAAAAACTGATCGATGTAAATAGTATTCCTTGCAATAATTAATTTTTTTATAAGCGCATTTGAAATCATAACGATCTTTAAGTCTGAACTATAACATTCCAAGTTTATAAAATTTATATTTGAAGATTATATTGTATCAATTTATAAAACCATTATAAGATAATACTTGAATTTGAAATAACATGATTATTAATATGATAATAAATTGAAAATATGAAATATTCGTTTGTAAAGGCGTACATGATAAGTGTAAACATTAGAAAATAATATGTATAAAAGATTTCGAATGATTCTAAGAATATAATGAATAATTATTTCATAGTCACTGTACCTCATTCGGAATAACATTTTACATAATTACTTAATTATTTATGTAAACTAGTTCGAATAATGAGTATACTGAAAGAATATTTTAGTATCATTCTTTTCAGAAATATGTCATTAATTAATTATAATTCTTGTAAAATTATACAACATAACAATCAAGCCTCTATTACAAAATCATAACACATTTTTTACAAAAACGTTATATAATTATTCACAAAGTTCAATGAAATAATTGATTTATCTCATTTTCATAATGTCTGAGAATATATTAATGTTCATTTTGTATAAAAGCCTTTGGACTGTAACTTTTCTTTAAAAATTGAATACAACAGAAGTAAATCATTGTGGATGTATATTTTTCTCAAGTATTTTGTAAATTAACTTAAATACACAAATTTAATAACATGAAAAGTATAAACTACTTCCTTCTGCGATGAAATTATTTGATATAAAATTAAATAATTGTAGAAAGTGTAAGCAGCCATGAACATCTATTCTTAACAACTTTTGAAATAGCTTATTGATTGAAGCCCATTTCAAAGAAACGTATTTTGAAGTCTGATCTCCTCTCCCCGTAAGATAAAGTGCGAATGAGATCGACCTAGATCGCGGAGGTGAACTGGTATACTCAGAAAAATTCACGTCAACGCCTTTCTTGTTTTGTTCACAGGATGATGAAACGGTTCGCGGGAAGCGCCAGCAGGATGGCGTCGCAGTAATCGACAGCATTTTCAATGTACGTAGTGCCACAGATACACCTTAACCCATACGTGATACGAATTGGTCCTCCGAAAAACACTCGCGTGCCACACACGACGAATGCGGACGCCGTTAAACGACGATAATTGCAATAATTGTGGTAATAAGCGCGAAACCTATGCCTTGTATAAACGTGCATGCAGCAATTCACGCGGTCTTGGAAAATGACGAGGAAGACGATGCGCTCGGTGAAGAAATTGATGTGCGTGCAGTGTAGTGCCGCGCGATAATAATCGCCGTTTTTAATGAATAATTATACCTGATCTCGCTCTCGATACCATTACGGGGAAATTATGATAAATCGGAGAAATTTTTTTCCCGCTCGGTAATTATCCTTGGGTGGCTCGTCGCTCTTTAATATCTGAATTAAAAGCACGGGAATCGGTGCCATGCAAGTGGGAGCGATCCCAGTGGCACCTCCCTCAGCTGGAGATGAAATCATCATCCATTGTGATCCTCGTTTAGATTCCCATTGCCGCGATCAAGCAGTCCTCGACTGCGGCGCAGGCTTTGTCACCAGCCAATGCAGCCAGGATCGACAGCGTGCTGAAGGTAATATGCATGAGAAAAATACAATTAGCGTTGTGCAATTCATAACGTAATAAGTAACGAGGGATAGGCTCCGAGTCGGTTTTCGCGCGCGCACGCGCTTCGCATAAATCACGTATTGCGAGTTAACGTTTCGTTAGTGCAGCATCTCATTCGATTAGCTCGTATATCAATCAAACTTCCGTGTGTACACTACTGAATGTGTTGCCTGCTTCATTTTCATAGTTAAATTACGCCTGGGTGCACGAAACAGGTGTTCTTCCGACGTTTCATTCATCGGCCAGTTGCAGTCGGAAGTTAATTATTTCTGCTATTATATGTGATTTACGAACTTTCTATAACATCTCAACTGTCTGCTAATACATTTTGATAATAGTAAAATATTTGAGAATTAGGTATTTCTCATCGAAAAACTGTCGCTGTACGCAAAAATAGTGAAAGTTCCAAATGTTTGCAAGAGTGTACTATACTTTACAAATAGACAGAAATATTTAGATAATAACCAGATTACCAAATAATTTAAATTACGTGGAGAATAAGATAATATGATTACTTGTTAAACAGTACAAAGATACCCTTGCGTCATTTATCTTTCACAAAATCACATAGCATCAGCGAGTAGTTATAAAAGAAAATTACGATCTCAAATAATTTTGAAGCCTTTATTATGAATATTCATGCGCAATAAATAATGTTTGCTCTAAAGTCTTTATATTTAATAGATATAGAAGCACATTATAACTACTTTTATTTACTTCAATTATTTAATACTTGTACAAAGTTTAAAAACATTAAATTAATTACTGTTGTTTAATATTTTACAAGCTACTTTCTTAATAGTTAAATATTTAAAAATATTTAACTTTAATGGGTACTAGCATTTCTTTAGATAACTTCATATATTAACTTAATTAATTCATTGCTTATGTGGACGAGTAGGACGTTGATAGAGTGATTGATAAAGAGCATTTGAATTTATTATCATTCAAATGTTATCACAATCAGTCATATATTATACTCTAAAGTTTGATTTATTCGAATAACTATATTATTTTTATACTTCAGATACATGTAGAATAATAATCGATATGTCTTGTATATGGGTGTAACTAACGTACATTTTTAGTATTCAAATAATTTCGATTCGACTGCATATTAATTAACCTAGAATCATGGTCTTGACTTTTGATAATACATTACCGAATCGGGCTGTGCCTCATAGGCTGTTGCAGCAAACATTGCTATTAGTTTTTACAGGGAAATGTTACATACGTAAGTAATACTTACTTATTTCACAATACTAATAATGCGACCGAAAAAATTAACTTGATGGCTAATAAATATTCAATGAGTGGAACGTTTCGTTAAAAAAATGTTCAAAACAATTCACAAGACCGTTAATTACAAAATATCTCATGCAGACAAAAGTATTCTATGAGTACATACCCAATTTCTGAGTTTCTAAATACTTTCAGGAGCATAACAAATTATATTATTTTGCCAGAGCAGTGCACCTGGAATTCCTATGAAATTTGCCAAAATTTTCTTAAAATTTCAAATGACTTTCTTCAAAAGCTTTCATAATACAAGTAACCAACTTGGAAACGTGGCCGGCATACTTCTCGGGTACCGTGCAATTGACACTTCGACTATAACGAGACAAACAGACAATAACGGAGAAACGAGTGCTGAGCCGGTGCTGGAGACGCTCCTCCCCGCGCCGACTCAGGGCCCGTACAGCTCCTAATCCCGGGGAACCATGGCTGCCGGCAGATCCCGGTGTCGACCCTGGAGGCCGTAGGCGCCCTCCTGAAGAACCGACAGGAAGGCCGAGCCAAGCTGCAGCGGCGCTCGGAGCCGACGGAGGCCCCCAAGACCCCTGATCCCCGCCTCCTGGAGATCCAGCGGCGCGTGGAGGCCCAGCGGGAACAGCAGCGCCGCTACCACGAGGCCATCGCCCGGAGGCGCTTCGAGCGCATGATGCAGCACAGTCGGCGCATGCAGGAGCAGACGAGCCACGATGAGGCGGCGAGCCGGATCTACCGCGACCCCTACAGCTTCAACGCCCTGGCCAAGTGGGTCCTGGGGCCGGACAAGGTCTTCCGAGGCCACGCCGGCCACGGGGACGGCCACGTCTACCAGTACTTCAACGCCCAGAGGCCGCTGTTCGGGACGCGCCTCACCCAGCAAGGTGAGTAGCTTTCGAAGTGGTGGCCCACCGCCGGCCTTTCACGCGAGCGCACTTGCGCTCGATTGTCTGCGGGGTGTGGAGACAGGGGCTTTGCGCGGGGATTGTGAGAGCGCCTGATGAGGTTCTCCATTTAGAATTCAGGACAATGGCACTCGTATGGGATTGCCGCCATATAACGCCTCGAGTGTCTTTTTATCTCTATCTCGGTTGTTTTTTTTGGCTTTTTCGTCCGCTCCCTCGCTTTAGGATATAGAGGCGCGGAAATATGCGAGATTGATTGCTGGCCATTCAATTTCGACGTGACACAAGCTCTTGGCCGCTCGATCATATATGGAACAGTCCTTTCAAAATATGTAATTAAGAACTTGGGACATGCTGGGTAACGATCCGCTTTTAAAGTATCATAGCCGTGATTACAATAAGATTTTTTGTTTTATATAACTAAAGTAATGCGGCTCCTTGTTCTTGATAAAAAAATGTTACGGCAATTTAAGACGCGAATTAATTAATTAAATTAAAAAGTAACGTTAACGTGTTGAGATAATTGCAAAAAGTAATGTGACCTTGAGGTACGATTAATTAACATTTGGCTTTTTCTCGGATGTCTTCGTGTATTGCCGATGAAAGTTATTTTTCCCTTGTTGAAAGCTTTTTCGTGTAACAATTGTTTTGCCATTTTTTTTTAATTTTTAATCGAGCAATGTAAAAGGTATTTGAAGTCTGTGAAACAAAAGGAACATTGAACAATTTATCTACAGTATTCTTTCGAATGACTAATACTATTCTTTCTTATTTTTCCCGGTAATATTATTACAGTCATGATACTGAGAAAAATAAGGCTTTAATAATAAATTGCAGTAGTAAGTTTTGTGCAATAATAGTTTAAATATCAATCAATCGAATAATTTTGATTAATAACATCACTAAATTATTTTTTTTCGAGATCGTTGGATAAATCGAGATACTTTGTTTGTGTGCATATACATAGTCACAATGTAAAAATAACATAATAAGAACAGCATGAAAAGATAATTTAAAATGACCGTAGTAATCGCTTGTCTTTTGTAATAATGGACTCACCGGCACTGAAAGGATAAAAATTGAATACACAGACAGGCTTAATAATACATTGCGTTTATTCCTGCAGGCTTATGAATTTATTTCGAATAAAAGAAAGAATTTCAAATTGGCGTTAAATATGAGTTTGCAATGGTGCCAAAAATAATCACTTGAATACCTGTCTTTAGAGGCACGCAGGCTAAGATGCATGTATTTAAATATATTTTTAGTTGAATAAGTAAAGCCAAATTGCTCTTTAAAAATATCATAATTTGAAAAATATAAAAAATTATCTTTTAATATTCCTTCAGTTTAGCAGTCAAAATCTATTGTCAAAAGATTAAAGTAAAATCATAATTTATTATAATAACAAGCAATTTTCTGGCATTAAACGACGTCTACTAAGAATGTTTGTTACAAACAACAACGCTATAACCTATTTTTGTATAAAACCGGTTCTTTTACAGTCGATAAAATCATTTATAATAAATCATTTGGGCTTTCATGTGATCAATCTGACATCATTGATTTCTAATAATATTTTTGAACAAACTGAACATTCGAATGCTCGTTTATGCTGCATCATAAATCAACTAAATAAACGCTTTCAGTAGTTCAACTAGAGATTTCATCCTCGTCTGCGATGTGAATTTCTAAGTTCTGGGTAATAAATCAATCCCGTGTGCTTCCAGCTCAAAAGCCACCTCCAGTATTCGACCGCGGACGAGGTGCAACGCTCTAGAATGTAATAATTGTCCCTTGCTCCGTAGGCACACATCGTCCAATCTCGGTGAAGCCGACAGATAGCACCGTGAATGCATCCGAGACGTCGTCCGGTACTACCCCGTCGAGTGGTAGTAGCACCACCGCCGCGTCCACCACCGCCTCCCCGGTCGTCTCAACGACCACCACCAGGAGCGCACCAACCCACACATACGAGGTCCACGAGATCGTCGACGAGGGCGACAATCCGTTCGCCTGGCCCAACTGGTTCGGCATCATTAACGCCCTCAGCACCTCAGCCAAAAAGAGCAAGATCGCTCTGAACGAAGCGGCTATCGAGAACAAGATCGCACCCAAGGACGAGGACCGCTTCAAGACCAAGTACGCCGAGGCCAGGAAGAAGACCGCCGAGGAGGAGATCACCGGAAATGAGATCGACGGTGAGGTCGACTCTGGGGAAAAGCTGGTCATCCTCGGCAATTAAAGCCCGCCCGGCACTGCTCATTCATTATTATCTGGTATTAACTCGGGGGGAGACTTGATGATTTTTCGGAGGTGGAGACGTTGACGAACGCAATCGGGGCTTGTGCCAGTGGTAATGATGGTGCGAAAATTTAATTTTTCAAGAGAATTTTCAGTCTTTTTTTACTGTCGTACACTCGGGGGTGTCGGTGGACTTCGATTGGTACAGTATTTTAACTTTCATTCTCTCATCATCTTTTCTTTTTTGTAATGTCATGTATTTGTGACTTTTAATGCCGCCTGACTTATATAGCGAAATTTACGTGATTTAAGTCTTGGAAAGTTTAATAATGGAAACTACCTTCCGGAATAGCTCGGTATTTTTTTATGTAATTTATGTGTTTTTCAACCTTTGGCTGAGAGAAAAAAATATTTAAACACTGGAGGCGCTGTTTTGAAAATAATTTGTCCATTTTCTCCTTTATAATCAGGAATATTAATTTTCAAAGTTGAAGAAATCCGAGGAGAGATATTTTAATTAACGTGCTTATCCTCTCTTTCGATAAATCAGCGTTTGCGTAAATAACGCAAATGCGCGCACAGCGGGCGCATATAAGTTAAAGGTAAAAATCAAATTACAACGGCTCGCAGGTGCTCCGTTGGCAGCAATGAAAGATTCTTTATTGTGAAATGTGTTTTTCGCCCATCCACGGCTTACCGACAATCTATACAAGTTTTCCCACAAAAGATTGTTTTCGAATTTCCCGGTGGGCAATTGGTCGTGCGAAACTTTGAGCAGGCCAAACACCCGAGAGCCCCAGTCGCAGTTAGTTACCGCGGAGGTCGCTCGAGGAAAAAAAGAAGGATTGATAATTATATTGATTTTCCTGAATCGGCGGGAGCGCATTATTATTAATAGACGGGCACCTCCCCTTTACGGCGTTCGCCAATGTTGGCCGCGCGGTAAAAATTCCCCGGGGCTCGTTAAGCGGCTCCGCGTGGATGAAAAAAAATGCCCGCGCGCGCGCGCGCGCCGCAAGAATTTCGCCCGCGTTTATGGATCTTTTTATTGCGTGCATTGTAATGCTTATAACTTTGCACACAATTGTCGAGCCGGGGAAAAAAAGAGCCACACACAATCTCCGCGCGGCCCACGGGAAATTATGATAATGCCCGCAGCGGCGGATATTTTAATTTGCCGGCGGCGCGCCGCGGAACGGCGGATCGCCCAGATGGCCCGCCGGACGCCGCGGCCACGGAGTTAGCACCGACCGAGAGAGAAAATCATCAAGCCTTTGTCTCGCAACAGCAAAAACGAAGGTATATAACTCCGACTGCCATTTCAGACTGCCGATTTGCATTTAACCGAGCCGCGCCAAACTCCAAAAGCGCCTCCTTTTTTTCCCTGCCGCTCGGCCGGTACAGAGGCGCGCGAGGGAGGGAAAGAAAAAGCCGGTTGGAAGGGGGTCGCGACCTTGGCCAGGTGCGCGCTCGCGAGAGCACAACGCGAGCCCAGTACACACTTTGCGGGCTCATCTCGCGCTATTGGCTCGGATGCCTGGACCCGCGGCCGGCCGACCGGCTGTCCGACCCCATTTCACCGGGGCGAGCGCGGCAAAAAAATCGCGCGCGGCCGCTCGGAAATTTCCCAAGCGCGCTCCCGAATGAATGTGCACGCGCCGATTGATTTGCGCGCGCGATATACACGCGTACGCTCGCACGCGTGTGCGCGGCGTACTCCTTTCTCGCTCTTTGCAAAAGGCAGCAGACAGACTATACAACTCATGTACATTTCACACCTTGTATTATATTGCACAGACACACGCATACATGACACGAATACACGCAAACACTGATACGTACTACCTAGGCTTAAGCGTACTTTATTATTTTGCGATCACGTAAAAGATATAGCGTCATATGTAGGAACGTAAGTCCTCTCTTACTACTTTATTTTATGAAAATGTATAGATAAGTAAGTATAAGGATTCTTGCGAAATTTTGCTATGCTTACACGCACGCACGAGATGTGTGCGGACGAGAGATCTTAAAGATTGAAAGGGATTATGAATGCTGTTGGAAGGATTGTTTAGTCGCATTGTCAGCCTCACTTGATTGATAGTACATTCAAACGATTCTTCTCCTCTCCTTCTTAATACGTCACGCGAATTACTTTGTAAAATTCAATATTCTTTCGGCAATCGATTGCGATCGATCAATTCATGTTTGGCCTTTTCATTTTTTCATACGCTATATATTTACAATGATTCAAATAATTGTGCCGAGTAATAAAAACATCGAAAATGATAATTCTATACTGCATATCATGAATTGTGTAAATATATGTACATATAATTCATTATTCAACAGATTCTTGGAAAATAAGTGAACTTGATAAAACTTAACGGTTGTATGAATATCGGAAAATAAGAAAATATGATTTTATTCTAAAGCTACGTATAGATTTCAGTGTTAAAATGATATACAATTGTAAATCTGCGCTCTAATCAATTACATTCAATAAAATAAATCGTTTATTGAACTGGTTCCAACAGCAACATTTTATAACGACTCAAAACTCTTTCAAACGATTAAATTTTAAACATTGCAGAACTGATCAAAATTGTGATTAGATTATGTATTACAATGTCTGCTGGTTTATAGCGGCGAATTACATGATTATTACTTAAGAACAGTGAACTGATTTTTACGACTTTGAACGATAATACTATTTTAAAGTCGTGAATCGCAGTTGTGCACTGATGTAGTACATAGATAATAACTTTATAGCTCATGTATGCTGCAACCAATTTTTTTATTATACTTATCTGACAATCAAACGCTACGTTTATAGTTATGCCAGATTAAGAAGCATCAATAAAATTCGAGCAACGAAATTCAAAATCGAAAAATAATAATTGTGTCTTTTGTGCGTAATATTATAGCCGGTAATTAGAATTAGATAATTGTACAATCAACTGAATTTATATCGTTTATAATAGTAACTTTACAATAAAAGAATTGTCAATTGTTTTATGTAAATGTTGATTTATTGAAAAACACTTCCCTCCTTGCGAATTTCCTCATTATCTTCATGAATAACACGTTGTCAAGATTTATCAAAGGCTTTGTTGTGTTACGTGTCAGACAAGGAAAAGAAGATCTTTTTCTCGACAAACTTGATAACTACATAACATTTCATTTAGTTTAATGAGCTAGTGTTGAAGAAAACCGTATATAAAGAACAGCTTTATTGGAAACATGTTAGTAGTATTTAGTTGTAACCTCAAGAAGTTGTTTAAGTCTCCTGTGCATTGTTAATCTTATTTTACAATGGTTTTTAAGCTGGTTCATACGTTGCTACTGATTTTATTGACTATTTGCGTAATTTACACTTCTATAGTCTCAGGTTTGTTACGACATTTGTGTTCTTATACTGGACAAAACAGTAAGAATATCAACTACCCAGTCAGTAGTGACAAAAAATATTTCTGATGTAAGACAGACTTTAGTAGAACAAAAAATAAGCATTTTTACTCATTTTAACATAGAGTCCCTTCGCCCTTGAATTTCTCTAACTTTAAAGATTTTATGCCGTTAAAGTTTATTCTTTCCAAGTTGCTATAATTTTCAGTTTCATGCAGATTACATATATGCATTAAATTCTGACATTTGCTTAGTTCATTATAGATTAAGTAATAAATGATATAAATATGTATTATGAGGGCATTTACTTGATTTAAATATCCATCAAATTTAAATATTCATTAGTTTTATTTGAAACGTTGTTAAACATTTATGAAACATATTCAATACATAAACCTTATATAACGCATCTATCTAAAATAATGTATTTTTTATGGGAATCTTACATTAAAATCATTTTTAATCACTGATCAATTTGTTATGAAAGAATAACATGAAACGTCATTTTTTAATTATCGTTGTTTTTGAACATAATATCCTCTTCTAATAGTAAAGGTTCCATCTCAATTTTCTTTCAGGCATCAATGATTGTATTCCAGGACAATCATTTTATAATGGCTGCAATTCATGTACCTGCATAAAAATAAGTAATAATAGATCAATGGCTGTTTGTACCAAAAGGGTTTGTCGAATAAATGAAACCATATTTGATCCATCTGTGATCGAACGATTCAGAGAACAAATAACTACCCAAAAAAATGCAGCTGACTAACTATACAAGATTTATAAAAGTGTTACATATAAAATATACACCTAATGTTTTTCATATAGATTGGTACTACAATAAAACATAAAGAAATTACTTCGTTTTTTACATAAAATATAACCATAAATAGAGAAAATGAAAAAACATAAAGCAAAGAGAAAGTGCAACTGTAGTTAAAGGCAAATACAACTTAAAATATAGATTTTTTATTGTTTTATTTTTTTTATATTGTATAACAATTTAATTATTACTATTAAAATATAGTTCATTAAAAATAAAGTCTGAATGATAACTTATGAGCATTAGTATGCCAAGTTACTATTTTTTTGAGCTCGTATCACATCGGTAGAAACCAAGGTAAAAACCGTAATCTAATCTTGTCAGCTAAAATTAATTTAGCTAAGTTTATTATCAGGAGTAACCAATTTCTTATTTTATTAGAATTAATGCAGTTCATTTTTTAAAAATATTTGTACTTTTAAATGTCCAATTGAAGTCTATGTAACGCATGCGGAATAAGCAATGCAACCATTATAGATATATCATATTCCAGATTGAAAAAAATGGTGAAAACGATAAATTGAAAATATGCTGTACCAAAACAAACAGCAGCGCATATGGTAAAGTGGAATTCTATAAGTAGTAATCGTTTATAGTATGATGTGCTTCACATCTGTACCCTCTGCTTCCGTCCAGTACGAAAACGTTGCCTCCGAAAGTTCTTCTAAGAAAGGCCCTTGATAAAAAACGATTGTTTACGTGAAAAGAAATGGAATTAGGAGTATGCATTTTAACGAGTTCTGCAACGCGAATTGACGATCAACGGCAAGCTGATCGTAACCCTAAAAATTACCGTAGCGTAACCCGTAAAACTCATCTCGGATCCACGGGAGGACTAGGGGTGCGCGGGGGGAGGCGGCGCGGGCGGTCCATCGGGACTCCCTCCCGCAGCCGGTTACGAGGGCGACGCGGGGAAGAATAACGCCGGCCATTAAAGCGCGCATTTGCATCAATTAAAAAGAATTACATCATTCGGAGCGGGCCGGGAATTTATGCGGCGGCGGGCAGATTTATTGGCGAGCGGCGCGCCGTCCGTTCGTTAAAATCTCCGCGGGAGATCTCGGCGGAGGATGCGGGGAGATCGCGGGCCGCGCGCTCCCTTTCCCCAATGTAACGACCTCCCGGCGGCGGCGAGCGGCGCGTGCCCCCGCGGGCCCAACGGGAGCACGCGCCCCTTATTAGTCGGCCTTTCCATCGGAGGAGGAGACAGGCCCCGCGCGCACTCCCGCGAACGTGTATTTGTATATGCGCGCGCGCGCCAAAATAGACCGGCTCTCGCCCGGGGAAACAATGCCCCGCGTGCACTGTATTGAGCCAGGCCCGCCGGCTATGTCCGCAAATAAACAATTACGCCTCGTGACGCGCACCTCCGCCCTGAGTCACGCCTTTGTCCTTCGGCCGAGTCCCCACAGTAGGTGTTGAATGGCAAGAGGTAACATGTGTACGCCGTGATAATGCACCAAGGAAATCGCGCATTACGACCCGCTCGCGTGCGCCTGCCTTATATACGTATATTTTCGTGCACTTTTCCCATATCGGTTTCTTTACTGCCATTGCAACTTTCAAACCTACTTAATGGATGACTAAATTAAACGTTAATCATACTTAAAACTAATAATTGCGGGATAACTGCACGTATATACTTTTATAAGATTATAATATTAACCTGTACTTTTATATAATCGATAGCGGGAGATACGATCGTGATTGTTTAATAGATTGCGCTAACGAAAGAGTTTTGCTGATCAAAATCATTGTTCATGCACACAAGGCCTTATCTATATACTTTATCATTATATTAATACCCGTTAGGGTCTCGGTTTGAATTATTGGTTCAAGATGCGCGATGCAAAGACCCGGAGACTGCAGTCTTACCCGTTGGATCGTCGATAAATTACTTAAATCGGCATCGATTCATCGTTTCAAAATTAGACGACTTCGACTAAACAGTTGAACGTTGCCCTTCCCGGTAAAACTCCCGATAAACTCGTCATTCCCTTACAGGGGCTGTGTGCGTATCAACCCTGAGCGCTCGTAACTAAACGCTCGGCAATTCTCTCGGTGGAATTATTTTTCGAAGAAAATCCGATGCTCCAGTCGATTCGCCATTACTTGCAAGATAGAAATTTAGCAAGAGGCCGCGGTGCGGCTCGCTGTGCACTCGAGTGGTGAACTTTCAAGCCCCGCACTTTATGTGCCATCGCGCGCTAAGATGTTAGACATGTGTACGCTCGCCGATCATCATTTGCAGGCCTCCATGAATTCCATTCATTATTGCTCGCGATTAATTGGCAAACGCTGTATAATTTTTGTGCAATTCATCCTATTTCTTTGTTACGACACGTGTTTGATTTGTATACGCTTGCGCGTTCTTATATCTAATCCTTATTTTCTCGGAATCATACAATACTATATAAAAAGCACTAAACTGCGCTCATTTGTATGCGGATTATTGGCCATTTTTTACCGGAACAGGCAACGAGAAACACTAAAATTAAGGCTAAACCTGCTTTTATTCGCCAATAATTTAACAATAATTGCCGCACGCACGATAAAGTAAAAGATCGGGAGAATAAAATATTAATTTAAATCTGCGAGAATTATATATATCAGAATACTTTGAAATAGCGATAAATATACTTGTCACGAGGGATTTCTTTTGAAATAGAACTTATTAGAATTTATTCGAAAGGAGCCCATTGAAAGCGCTCGCGGCACGAATCCTCCCACAATCCTCCCTGCGAAAAAAAACCCGAATACTTTTATCCGGCGCCCCATTGTTTCGAGGCGGCGGATAGTCGCGGAGCGGCTGGAACGCAGGCCGCGTTGCAAAACTGAAAATCGAAGGAAAAGGCCCCTTTTTTCGGGGGCCGCCCGGGGATTCCCCGGATTATTAAAAAGCCCGGGCCAGGCTCCCCCGGGGCCGATTACGCGGGCCCGGCCCCCGGCGGCCGGATAAAACGCGGGGCCGTGATGAAACGCGCGCGGCTCCTCCGTGCGATTGGGCAAGCCCGGCGCTTTTCGCCCGCCGACAAGTTCGCAATCGCTCGTACGCGCGGCCGCGAGATTAGCCCGAGCGTGGCCCCTTCGAATTCCGCGCGCGAGCAACGAACCCGCGGTTTCTTCTCCGCCTGCCGATTACAGGCCTGCCCCGGAGAAAGGACCGGGAGCACGCGCCGAATGATCGATTGCCCCCGGCTTATCTCGCCCGCAGATACAGATGTAACTGGCGACGCGGCCCGCGGTCCCCTCGCGGCCCCGCGCCTCCGTCCGCCGCTCGCTTTTTCTTCCCCGCGGATCCTGTCGCGCGCCGTTTGCCCGCAGCGGACGAGCTCGACCGATAAGCCAGAGTATTATTTGGCGGTAATGACGCGCCGGTACGCTCGAGCCGCTCCCGCTCTAGAAAGGACTTGCCCGCCGTTTTATGGTTTAGATTCCACGCTAATCTCATACCTCGTCTGTGATTGCGACGTTATTCTGTGCGGCTCTGTGATTGCTTTTTTTACACAGTGTAAAGTGCAAAACACACCTTTTAGAATTAATATTTTTCTTAGTTAGGCTATTCTAACTACTGCATGTTATTTGAAAATTGTGGTTTCGTCACCTGCCGTAAATATAAGAGGAATAAAGTCTTGCATGCATGCCGCGAGATATACACCGTGACGAAAATTTTCGTGTGCAACATCTGATTATTCTATGATTTATGCGCGCTACTTTACTCAGTTTTCGACAATTATTATAAAATAATACGTGTGACGTATCAATATTTAGTGAATATTTTAGTAAAACATTATAGCAACAAACTTTCGTGGCGAACATTACATCCCTTATTATGTAGTTATGATTTTTAACTAATCTTTCATGACGTTGTTTCGAACCAGAGTGGTCGGTAACTTCCGCAAACCAACTTGTTATATTGCGATTAAAATCGATAAACTACACGACTTTTAAAGTTTATCTCAGTTTATAATGATTACTATCAACTGCTGGGACGACTACTGGAGTCCATAAAATATTTTTGTAGCGAGCATATGTATAGAACTTCAAGTTGTAGGAAGCGAACTCGCAATCTACTAAATTATTTCAGAAGATTTGATCGAGACACGATTACTTCTTAAAGCAAGTCATGCGTCGATGATGTCTGCACGTTACTCCTGCCGTAATTCGGCATCACCTCAATTGCGCACTATTTAACCGTGTCAGGAACTGCTAATCCTTCAGGCAAAGAAATAACCGGTTCTCGATAGCTTCTGCAAAAGAAACGAAGGGAATGAATTAAAAATCAATAGCTTCTTCGCTTTTCCTTAAAAAAAAATAGAATTTATTTCCTTGGTGGTAATCAATGGCTTTAAAATTGTATTACATCATTAAAGAGCGCAAAATTTTAATTTATATCGGCACAGTAATTACGATATAATTCGACACGCGTACTTTTAGTTCATCGCTTACAACTATAATAGCTTTTCCGCTGGTTGAGGATCAGAACGCTACAATCATGTTAAAACTGGATTAAAACTTTCGTAAAAGCTATTTGAATAGAAACAAAATAATTGCTAATATTGGTTAAATAAATTATACGTCTATAATGTTTCATAAAATGTATCACATCGAGGACACAGATTTTGCATATCCTGGAGGCAATAATAAGAATAATTTGTGTTATTATACGATTAAAGTACACTTACGTGATTGTCAAGCAATAATATTAGGGCGGATAAAATTGTGTCAGTTGTTTAATCCGAGAAGATTAGTAATTTCAAATAAAACTACATATTAAGTAACAATAATTATAATCCTTTTAATGATAAATAAGTAGTTGCATAATGGATTTCACCTTCTTAACGAAATTACAGATAGTAATTTTTTGATATAGATGGCGAAAGAGATGCGATAATTGGTCATTGATTTACTTTTTTTATATTGCATCCACTCTCCTTCCCTAGTAACCTATTTCGTGTTAATCAATCAAGGAAAACACTCGTCTGTCAGGTAAGCACCGTATTAAAAGTCTCTCGAGTCTGAAATCGAAACCTTTAAGTCGCACAAGTTGCCTTTTTCGCTTGCTCTATGGGGAGAAGAACGAACGCGATATGACTCTGCATTTATGTAACGAAACGTGATAGACCGTTTAATCTGGAAGCACTGTTGCACTACGTTTGAATATGTGGGATTATAATATAACAGGCGCAGATAGAGATTCTGTAAGAAAGCCATTATTATTCAAACTTTTAACAATTTGCGAGCTCTGTAGAGAAACGGCACGCGAAACTTTCCAGTCCCGTGATCGATCTACGCGATTTGTGAACTTTTCTCGTATCGGGCATATTTATGGCGTATAGACTGCCTACTTTGTTTACCAAATAAAATGCAATAAGTCATTTAGAGTCATTTAGCAATGTGCCGAGGAAGTCGATTGAACATTCGGAATATCAGATAAATGAGGAGGGGCCAAAAAAACTTGAGGAATTTGACTCTTGTAGTAATTTTTATCGCGATGCCTGTAACATTTACCTGCATAGAAGATATTTACTGCAACAATGCTTTCTCTCTTCGAGAAAGCAATTTCCATCGGAGCCGTTCATCTGCATCCACGTAGAGGATAGGTGGGGAAACCCTCACCTCATCTTTATCTGCAAGTTTGATTGCCGTAAACGATAATTTTAGCGCGTTAATGGTTATTCTAATTAAACGCGAAAGTTTCTTTTATCGTGACTTTTATAGATAGTGAATCTTGATACGTGAGCATACGTACCTGCGCATGGACGACATGCGTATTGATCGTTGGTGTCATCAATTTATTTTTATGACCGTCATACTTTAACTTTGTCTAATCGAATTTTCATTAATTTATGAATTTTCTAATCTACGCGAAGTAAATATTCATTTTATAAATTAATAATTCAAATAATTATCTTAATTAAGATATAAAAAATATTATTTTATTAATTTGATTTATTATATTTTTAATAATGCAAACATAAACAATATTTAAATCAAATAAAATTAAGAAATTATCATAAAAATCAAAACACCATACTACACGGCAGTTATTTTTAATTTTCTAATACAATTCAGTACACTCACAAAAATTTACAAATAAATTAAGTCAGAACTTGATTGGCGAAACATAATGTACTTTTGAAAAGTTTGATTACAATGTTTAGAGTATATACCAAATAGGAACTGCAAAATATATTTCGCATCTATTTACGTTAAATTGTTATCTCCCAATTTATGCTTGTTAAATAAGACAAAAAATAATTACATGATCAATGATATAATATTAATGTATTTCGATACGGCAAAAATTATTGTAGGTTTATTAGATGATTGCAAAATAAATTTTAATTATATTACGTAATTTTATTTTATAGATAGAATTTCATAACATTTTTAATAAGGGTAATTAAGTAAAGAACAAAGATTCTATTAATATGGGAGTAAATTATTGATTAACTATCACATGCAAAGATAATTTGCATCACACTTATAATAAAGTTGCAACCACTTGTTACTTTGTATAATAAATTACATATTATTTACCTCTTGAGATACCTAGGCTGCACCATTCAATAAGTAACCTTTTAGTTTCGAAATCCAGACCTTCGCATTCCCGTAACACGAAGAATTCAACAAAGCCAAGAATCAAAAAAATGAGTAGCCACCAACTCTTTCGGAAGGTAATAATTGTTTGATATAGAAATGCAATGCAACTCTATCGCATTAGCTACGGATGCCGATAACTACATGAAAAATGTAGGTAGGTAGCCAGGTAAAAACAGGAAAAAACGTTCATTCGATATAAAGGTACACGCGGTAGAGGAGAAGGCGAAGCGCAAAGAGTCGATTATGCGTGCAAAATGTATATCGATGGAAAAACAATGGAGAATAAAGATACCCAGAGGTAACTGCCGGGTGGACGCTTCGAGCACACTGGCAACAATGTAAGCGCGGGGCAGAAAGAAGAGAGGAGGGAGGTAAAGATAAAAATCGCGATAGATGTGGAACGCAAGATGCATCATGAGGCCTTTTCCTGCCGGGTGCAAAAAGCCGGCGGGCCTTTAGTCAAGGTCCGATCACAAATTGCCTCTACATCGGAAATTTTAATCGCCTCGTGAAAATGCGTAGAACGCTGTCTGTACAATGAAACGCGTATCCGAGATCTCTCGATCGCTGTACGCGGATTTTTTTCATCCCCGGCGTTGCGCACGTGAAAATGTTTTGTTTTTCGCTGAAACGATGAAGTTGTTAGATTTTTTGTGAAGTCAATGGCTTTAAGATGTTAACAGAAGATTAAAAATCACAACGCCCATGCTATTGAGAACAGCATGCACGTGTTCACTCTAACTCTATTTATTCATTTGGCTGTAATTTAAAAAATTACTCGTTCGAAAAATCTGCGATGCAATCGAATGTGCACTCGTCTTTGCTTACCTATATGAAGTAAAGCCTTTGGCATAGGTATAATTTTTTCATTTTTATGTCAGAGTCATAGATAGTGGTCCACTCTGAAACTAAAATGTTTAAAAATTATGTGAAAAGTATTGGGAATACGATGCATGGCGCAATTCACTTTCAAGAAACACGTAATTTCTGCATTCCAAGTAATGCTGATATGTGAAGCAAGAATAAAGTAGACTACAGTATAACGGTATAAGTATTGTTATAAGTTATTTAAATTATCGAGCACGATCAAAGGAATTTTTTAATATATTTTATCTATAAATCTCACGAGGAGACATGTTAAAATATTCTCGACTATTAACTTCGAAACAAGAAAATTGATCTAACTCGGGTGACATGACGTTGGTGTAACTTTGACTACACCTTCCAATATTCCAATATGCTTTAATAAATATTGGAGTTCCATTTAAACTTATCTACTTTTATTAAAAAATTTTTTGAATCCATAATATTTAAAATTTAATTAGGTAGAAAGTTAAAATTAAAATTATAAAAAGTTTCGTAGCATTCACCTTAAGAACTGGAAAGTCTACACCATTGTATTTTGTAGATTTTTTTATATCAGAAAATTGTAATATTTTACATAAACATCTTAATAAAATCATTTAAAAATGAATTAGAATTCCGTGTTTACTCATTTTAAACATGACTTTCAGGACTGTTTTCCAATTCAAATCTAATTAAATCGAGCAGATAATCATATCCGAACTGGGTTAAAATCTAGGAAATATAACATAAAAATTATGTAAGCTTTCACATTCAGTAATAAAATATTTAAAAAGTAATTTATAAAAGAAAAAATTCCTAAACCATATTTAACTCCCGGGACATTTTTTTAATGTAAAAGCTTTATTTGCAATTGAACGATTCACTGCATGAAAAATCACGTGATTTTCTAGATGTAACTCGATACAGGTGTGAATTTTTATGAAATTTTTAATCAAACGCAGCAACTTTCACGCAAAAGCTGTGGACATTTAACACATCTTAAATTGAAATTCACTACGTAGACTTTCGTTTTCTTGATTCGATTCACTCTCTAGGATATTTTACTTCTGAGTTATGGCAGCACTTGGGGACAATGCATGCGTTTTCCGTGTTCGAACTCGATGTTCCACCGGCAAATGAAAGTCACTTTAATTGGATCTAGAGCCGCACTATCGTAAATATACTACGAATGTCGCGTACATTGAAACAGTATAATTTTTACGAACCACCAGTAACAACCTCGAGAGTCGTCGAGTAAAATTTATGTAACTGCGTCAAAAAAAGGAGTCTTAATGCCTACCCTTACAATCTCAACAAGAATAATCGGACGAAAAAAGTATAAGGAAGAAACAAAAGAGTGGACTGCGAACTGTTATTACTGGTCTGCGCACGCGCGCTACAGATGATGGGAATTCGCTTGTGTCATTCCGTTAACGCTCGTGTTTTCGCTCTCCTCCGTCTAATTAACGATTCCTTCAGCGTGCGATCACCCGTATCCTTACACACCCGTGAGCACGACGTGTTTTTCTGTCCCATTACGTTTTTTCCACCTGTAGCAAAGAAGCCTCGCTACCTCGTAACAGCCCTTTCGAACGGTCACGCAAAGGAATCCCTCGGAGATCACGAACGATTTAATAATGTGATGGTGCTTGTTAGATGCTTTGTATATCCATACGAAGGAAATGGGTCGTGACGGAAGCGGAATTAAATGTGCACTTACCGAGGCACTCGCGTGCAGAGTGCGAAGGATAGTATTTTAAGCGGATACTGCACTGTCATAAGAGAAAAGCTTTGATATTTATGGTTCGCGATGCGATTCGAAAGTGCTCTAAACTAAACTTTGAACCGCTCACGTCTCCGTTGCAGTACCAAAAAAAAATATTTATGCTACCAATTGAAACACACACGATTCTCAATTTAGATTTTACCCACGGCTTTCCCACAAAACTACTTTCATAATTTTGATTAACATTTCGGTTAATTGAGTACCCCTTGCGCATCGTTAAACTTGCTTTTCAATAAAGTAAGATTCTGCAAAAAATATTCAAAGAATATTAACTTATAATTGATATTACACGGCGATTATCATAAATTTTTACGATGTGAATCTATGAATCATCGGTGATAATAATAATTAAAAAGATGTTTATAGTAGTTACATTTAAAATGAATCGATTAATAGACGCAATAAAAAAATTTAAAATCTTTGCACACTTAGAAATTGTGATATTAGTGTGAATGAAAAAACTTGTTGTGATTAATTTCGACTTACGCTGACGTGAGCATTAAAAAATAGCACAGTTACGCGAGTTTGCAAGTAATGTAACTAACGATTGACATCATAACATCGAAACAACACAGTATTACATAGTTAAACTTTCCAAACGAAAATGTAATAATTTTTTTAACCTGAACTTAATTTACAAAAAATGGAGATAATTTGTTTTTATTATATCCTTTATACGTTATAGTAACAAAATATTCTCAGCATCCAAGTTTTAATTGCATTTTAACTACTCATGTATCATATAACCGCATCCATTTGTTTACACACCAGACGATTCTTACGTGTAATTATGATCCGTCTTATATCATTCAAAACCGGTCATTACTATAACAAAACATTTATCATTTTTAGCTAATATTGTATTAGATTATTTTTGATTTTGTGCGATTTATGAGCAATAGAAAATCAATCTTGAACATACTTGGAGGCAAAAAGTGAAAGAACTAGATATGAACTCTTACGTATACGCATCTAACGAATGAGAAAAAAGATCTGATGATTGGCTTTATAGTATAAGTGACTACTTTTCGGGTTTACAGTATTCATTTTGCATTTGTAAACAAAATGGTTACGATTGATTTATAAATACCCGTTAATTAGCAAAAATGACTATGATAATTTTTGTTACATTTGAGGGATGTGGAATGTTGACCAAAGAATTTGACCGAAATGTACTATAGAAAAGAAAACGAGTGCATAAATTTCATACATCATATCAATGACATGCGTGAAAATCTATGAAAAACATTGAATTGCTCTAGGATTCTTGGAAGTAAAAGCTGGACTCAATCTTCTTAAGGGTGGAATAACAGAACCAAGGCATTTTTCAATAATTGACCAACTATATTATCAAACCAGGCAGTCAAGCGATTCCAATACTTGCATAAGTATAGAAAAAATGTATCTTCTATTTTTAGACCTCTAGAATTATTTATAACTAGATAAAACTATTTTGTCCTTGACTCGAGTCTAATGGGAAAATTGCAGAAGGTTTTGGCACGATAAAAATTTCTTCTGCGTTTTACTTGTGGCTCTATGTCGATGATGATGAAAATTGGATTTCTCAATACGTTGTTTACGCGTCACTGACTCCAGCGCTGTTTGTATGCACCACTGCTTATTGACCAGTAACTATCTATTCATCGGCGCCTACGAATCATTGCTCTTTACCACTAATTATTGATCATTCAATATGGCTGAGCAAATACACGATATAACTGATGCGCAGAAGAGTCGCCGCGCGCGTGATGTGTAAACTTTCACCAATCGCGTATAATCATTATTAATAATGTTCACTCGTTATATAGTTACTAGTACGATCATAGAAGATATTCTAAGATTAGAAGATACGTGGGACGGCACTGATCATTTCCTGTATCATCTACTTTTACGTATGACTATAAGTAGATATTTTAAAATAAAATTTGAAATTAGACTACATTAAATAACAAGAACAGTTGTAAATCAGTACAGGTGAAAAATTAAAGCTATTTAAATCTTTATGTACAAATAATGATGGTAATAGGAAGTCCTATTACTTTAATGTTATGTACAGATGATCTTTACCCCAAACGTATTTCCTGTAATCAGAAAATGATAATAAAGCCGAAAATAAGAAACAACCATACGCAAAATCCCTTTCTACTCAAAGGAAGATGAACATATTTTCCCATCGTGATTACATATGTAAACTATAGAAAGGAAAAAATTATAGGCATAGAACGGAGAATCGATAAAATTTGAATAATGTTTTATTTAATGATCAAGGAAGCCCGTTTTTGGAGTCCTAATAATTACTGCGAGAATAATTTTCCTTTTCACTTATTAGTATTGTCTACAATTAAACAATTATCATTTTAAATGATTACAAATTACAAATAAATCAATAGAAGTAATTTTCATGTTCAATTATAATCTTGAAATATAAATTATTGTATGTATTAATCGTTATAACTTATTTAAAATTAATTATTATAAGTGACTGCATCATATCTATAATATACTTCTCCTCCAATGAATTACATGCTTAATACTATTAAGTCATATAATAGACGTAATAATCACATTTTCATACATTAGTGTACATATAATATGCTAATTACTTATGTAAACAAAATATGTATAATTTTAAATAAAATACAAACAGAAAAAAATTGGACCCACTTAGAAACATTTAGAGTAAGAGGAATGTTCATAAACAATTACGATACTATAGACGTAGCTGCATGTAAATCTTTATATTTCCAAAATATGTTTCTTGATTGAAGAGCAAGGGTAAGAGAAATATACAACATTTATAAACTTATTGATTAATTGTAAGTAAATACGTTTCAGAGAACATCTAACTATTTTAACTCCTGGCATTAACAAAAGGTAATTGCAAATAATAATATATAAATTGACACGCACTGAATAATACCGAATTTGAAGGCAAACCAAGTTTTAATAAAGGGTCGTGCTATTTGATACAGGCGCTTGAAGAAAGATACTTGTGTGGAGATTGCTTATTCTGCCTTATGCCAAGAAATGCTTTTGTATATACGGGTGGTGGCGCAGACAAATATAACTCAGGTCCAATAAAATAGAATATTTTTTGACAGAACATGTGATAATCTTGCGAGAACGCATGCATTACTTAAAACAAAGCCTGTTCCTTTAATTTATCAACTTTAACAGTAGTGATCTATAATACTGTGTTATTAAATATAGTCTAACAAGAATTGCTCATTACAAAAAAAAATAATTAATATATGAATGATATTTATGCAGTATGTGTTTCAGTTATACAATCAGCCCCTGTATGTTATCTAGGTATTCAGGGTATCCGTAGACGAAGTCCAGATAGTCCACACAGTAGCTTCTCGTATCTGGGTATACAATTTGCTTCTGTTCGTATTCAAACATAGGACTTAATAACAATTTAATACTTTTAAATGTCTTATTCTTAACTAATTGAATTTAAGAATGCTAATTTCCAATATAATTTCTATAAACATGTCCATTACGATGTATTTATGATTAGCTGAATGTAGAACAAATACGAAAATATATATATTTAAATATATTTATTTATTAATTTTATGTATATACATTGTTATGATTTAAATCATTTAGCAACCTAACTTACACCAAACAAATACATAAAATATCACACTAATATTTAATATTACTTTATATTTTTACTGATTATTTCTTTTATCAATTCAAAAACAAAATCTAGAATTTCTTTAACCAGATTTTCTAATCTAAGTCTAATCTAAGTTTTTTTAATTAATAATAAGCTGTCTTAGTTGCAGAATGGTTTTATTATGTACAATATGCTAATATATATGTAAAGTTACTTTGTCTATAAAATACTTATTCATGATACCAGTGTTGCATACTTGTTCATATGACTTTGTCATATAAAACCCAGAATCCTAACGCTATATTCGTTGCCTTTCATTCATATATAGACAATAATTGTAAAGAAGTAATTGAAAAAGTTGCATAAAAATGCATATGCATGTATGTGCGTATACATATAATATATATATGCATAAGATTTTGTGTCAAAATCTAAAATCCTAGTACTAAATTTGTTATTATTTATACAATAAATAATTGATAAGTAATTGCCTTACCTTTGAATGTACGTATTCCAATCTAGATACCTTAAAATTCCAATCTGTCAATATTTCATGAACAAATGGATAAATACTCGCATACACAGCAATTTCTTTGACTAAAATTGGTTTGCAAAAAATTGTTCAGTGCACAATTTAGCAGAATGTCTAGCCTAGCCGGCATATTGAACTCTGTAATGCTCGTTCAAAACTGGGAAACTGGCAGTTTTTGAAAGAAGCTCTAGTGTATAAGCAGAAATGCGTGTTCCACGTTCTCAAAATCACTGTAGTCACAATTCCATTTTTCCATGTATCCGCCGACATAATTCAATCCTGAATCTTGTACTTAATTGTTCACCGAATTACTCCACTATCACTCCTAGTAAGTGCGAAACAACTGAATGACTGAGAGCTATCGTAAACAATGCACAAATATGTTTCCCTTTGATAAGTAATTCCTCACGACATACTATTCCCTACTTATTTGGTACGCCATTCTGCGAGGTTACCATTTACTATTTCCTAATCACCAGAATTCGTGAAATCTCTCTCGCGCATTTGTTTACATTCCAACTAGCATACCTAAGACTTACTGGAACTAAACTTTCGTAAACAAAATCTATGAGAATATACACATATTTATGTAAAAAACGATATTTTCCATTCATTTTAACATTATATATGATTACTATAATAAAATCTATTATTATCATAAAAACGTCTATTTTATCCATACTATTATTATAATCGAATTCGTTTAAAAATGTAAAGTTTATAATATTACCATGTACTTGTAGCGGAATATATTAAAATACGATTCTTGTTCTTTGTAATTATTTTTTGTTCTCCGGTTGTAATTCAGATACTGGTTTTTTGACTACCTATACATAAATGGTTAGAAAGGAAAACACGAAGATCAACAACTGGTCACCTACATCTTTTTACTGACTGCATTCTGAGTACTTTTCGTACAATATTCTCATGAAAAATTTCTTACAAAATGCAAAGTATTCCTGTACTGCGGCACTTTTTATAAAATGGAATGTATACAATTATTTACATTTATATACGAATCATTTAGATGTTATATTGTCTTTTACCTTAAGTATATATTTATGTCATTCTCATTTTTTATTCGATTAAAGTTCATATACTTCAGATAATAGCTTAATATATGTGTCTTTCTATTTAATTTAAATAATGTTTTTTGACTTGATTAATGAATAGAGTAGTCTTTTCAAGTTTACTTTACGAATGAATTGATAATGGCGCGAGCGCGTGTTTGCGTGATGTGTATTTGTATGATGTATAAATAAAATATGTCTTACGGTAAATTAAAAAGTGGCGAATGTGTAGTATGTAAAGTTTCGGGCGCAAAACGAGTCAAGGTAGTTTTATGAGATGGAAACTTAATGAAATGCAGGATATCGTCCAGGATTCTCGATTCACGAATACATTAAATTTAGTGTTTGTTTCCGTTACTCGTGAAACTATTTTTTAAACCTTTCACTACTAAACATTAGCAAACAAACTATAGCAAATAACGAATCAAAATATAAAAGACTGTACTAGTAAAAAAGACTGGTTTTTAATTAAACATTTTTTTTATATAATTATATAAACAAATTTAAGTTTATTGTAATTTATACTCTTCGGAGTCTTTACGCGCAGACAATAAATTCACGCATAAAGAAGCCAAAGAAGAGTTCAAGTGTATATTAAAAAATTAGAATTTGAAAAAAGCTGGATGATGGCTGACTAAACCCCGCCCTTGTTCTACTAGTTTCAAACATGAAAAAATTGTGTAAGTAAACTCCTTAGATATTACTTGATGGACTAAGTTATTTTACAATGTATTAGAATATTTAACAATACCGCATTTGCCAAATATGGAGATTGAGCTTTAGAACGGTACAAGGTCTTGAAAAAACGCAATTAGAATGGCTAAACGGTTTCTTCCGTACGTGTACTCCGTGCGAATGCGAGACTCCCGACATTGCGAACGCGCACGTAAATCACAAATTTAAATGAATTCTTATGACCGTATCCGGACTGAATTATTGATAAAACTTTTGATTCTTTTGTGTCGGGCAGACGCACAGATAAGAAATCTAGACAATAGTAAAAAACGGCGACTTATTGAATTATCCTGGGAGGAAAGTGTGCGTGCATTTGTCCCGTTCGCTGCAGTCTTGCCAGGATGAAAAAACGGTTCCTCTACGTAAATTTAAAATCGAACAAATCCAAGTGACGCGAGGAATTCGGCACGGGCTCCGCAAGATAAACGGTTAGTACTTTCATCAATTTGTAGGTGTAGTGAAATTTATAGCCTGAAAGTCCGCTGGCGGAAAATAAAACCGCGGGCGGCTAGAGCGCGAAGAAAGTGACGAAATAGGAGATTATAGGCCTAGAGGATAAGGCGGCTAGTCGAGGCACAGAGGCTGGGCGGCGCGCACCGGCGGACACGTGCCCATACACCGGCGGCGTTGGCTCGGCGCCCCCCGAGAATCCCGAAGCCGAGGTCGCCCGGGAGGATCGGCGCGGCCCGGAAGCCGCGGCGGGAGGTGCCGGCGGGCCCGGAGACAATCGCGCGCTATCGGCCGGCGGCGGCAGCGCGCGGCGGGGGAGCGAGCGAGAGGCCCGAGGCGCAGTTATAGCGGCGCGGTGCGTGCGCGCGGCAGTTCCTTCGCTCGGCGCCCCGGGACCAAGAGAGAGAGACAGGCAGGCCTGGAGGCGCGCAAGGCAGTTAACGCAAAGATGCTGAGCCGCACGGTTTCCCAGCTGCTAGCGGCCCTCGCCGGCCTGGCCGCCCTCGCCGCAGCCGACAGCAGCACCCTGATCCCCCTGCAGGTGAGCCCGCGGCCTCCCCCCCCCGGACTCGGCCCCTCCCCGCGGGCAAGGGCGGGGGAGGCCACAAAGGGGTAGGATCCGGCGACAGCGCGCCCCGGCCGGCCGGGAGGGGGAAAGAAAGGAAAAGCGGGCGGTGCGCGCGCGCGAGAAACGAGAGCCGCGCCGGTGATGACTGGTCGAATCGCCGGCCACCGCGGTATACACGCCCGAGAGAAAGGTTTATGCAATTATCGAGAAACCGAGAGCGAGTGGGGCCCCGGCCGGCCGATGTGTCAAGAGAGTTACGTGCGCCGCGGCGCCGATCCTCCGCGCGGAAAAGCCCCCGGCCCGCGATCCGCCGCGACGCCGCGGGACCTCTGCGTCGGGGAGCAATTTCCCCGGCAATTAGGGGCTTTCACCCGCTTTTCCGCGCACGCGCCGCCACCGAGCCGCTAATTACGCGCGGCGATGGCCCTCGCGAGCCACCCGAGCCGGCAATTTTCGTCGCGGCTCGCGTGATGGATTATTAACGGGCAGTCTTTTCGTATAGGCCAGCTTTCCCGCTGACCCTTGCGTAACGGGCATCGATGGGCCCGCGTGGAAATCCTCCCGCGAGGCCGGCCGCTCCTTCGAGCTTTTCGCCGCTGGTCTTCGCGGCGAAAGGGGGCCGAAAGTCCGTTGGCTTCCTTTGCTTCCGTCTGCTTTTTGCCCGAACCGGTTATGCGAATCGACGCTTCGGGCGTCTTCGCCAGAGACGGACGTTTCTTCCGAACAAAAGGTCGCCAGCCGGTTAAAAAAGCCCATTTGGGCCTCCGATTGCGAGGAAGGTAGAAAGGCAGCGCCGTATTAACGTCCACTCATTGTATTAAAGTAGAAAGCTTCATTAGTGAACGTAATACTCTTCGAATTAAGATTGTGTGCCGAAGACGGGTTTCCACGAAATCACCGGCTTGTTTAATTTATAAATTTCCAACGGGCGCCGTTTTCCCTTGGTTTTCCTAATTATTCCAACACATTTCCTTCTCTTTCAATTTATCATTTAACAATGAGAGAGAACAGAAACTATGTATGATTTAAATTGTATATTTATTACTTTTGACCATTACGGGAATAAAATATTGCTCCTAATAATGGGCGAAAATTACTTTTAAAATTTTGCGAGCCGCTAATATCTCGACAATTTCATAGATTCGTAAAGTTATTATGAAATAAACTACTCGTACTGCACTCTAATAAGCCCTGGTTGAGAATATGAAAATTAAAGTCGACGTAAACGTTAATAACTTTAGATCTAAATGCTTGGGAATGTATGCCAGAAGAAAATAAACGTAGAAAAGATGTGCTTTCATTAGAGAAACACTGCAAGTTAAAGAGTCCCTAATATCCGAGGAAAAGAAGTTGATGCGTAACACGTGGATGTAAAAACCACCCATGCGAAATCGGCCACTAATACCAACATTATTTTGTCATCTTAATAATTTTGGCACAAAAAGAAGCGCGATAACTCTTTGGGAACGGCTTCCGTATTCATAATTCCGCGCCACAGATAGATTAAGTCAGTGTAATAAGTTCTGAAAATCGCCTCCGAGGCATCGTTTAGCAATTTTAAAATTATTCTTTGTAACACTTTTTCAAAGGAATGGAAAATTGTCCGTTCGCTCGTGAGAGGAAACGAGCGCGGCGTCTATGACGCGCGCATATCAGTTGCCGCTTTTCCGCAATAAAAACGCGGCGGATACACGTTTTCTCCCGGCCCTGGTAACCGGTGGACTTTTTTTTCGCGCGCCGCCCCGAAAATCGCAAACATCCCATTATTGCAGCGGGCGATTAGCTTACATCAGCGCAAATTATTATTCAATCACCGCGCGGCCGATAAGGCGCGTATCATTGGCACGCACTCGATTTTCCACGGGAGCCGCGGCCCGGAACATTATGGAAAGTTTAGGATTCGTTTATTGCGCCTTTACGGGCTCCCATGCCGAAAAGGCACGCGTGCGGCAATTTCGCCCGAGCCGTACAGACTTCCTTTGGGGAGCGGCGGCAGGCAATTAGCCGCCTAATGATGGCCCATCGTTGATGGATTTTTCTCCCGTTCGTATGCGAGCTGCGCCTTTGCCGAATAATGATATGCAATTAAACGGTTTCTGGATCGAATCGCGCGTGGTCGCTAAATTCGGCGAAGATTGAATATGCATTTCGCACGCATAACTTCCTGCGCACTGAACGGCATGTGAAGTCTTTGAACTTTTCAAAGCCTTGCCATTTGTGGTGCCGGCTAATTTTTTTTCATTCCTTTACAGTCCTCTAACAGATTTCGATCATAAAAACATGGTGTGCAGTTTAGTGCGCCTTTTCTCGGCCGCGCCTATGCGAAAACTCATTTTGTCCATGCGTTCTTTTACTCTCAAGGATTAAGTGCCGCTAATTTCACACCGACTCTATTAATTAATGTTAATTATCAACTGCACTTTGTCATTATTTGTCTATTGTCCACTGCAGCTCTTCACATAATTGTTAACCATATCTTTCTAGCAAAATCTGCCAAGACATAATCACCAACCATGCACTAGCACCATAATATACTCGACCTTGACGAGTAATGCATGAATTTCTTTTTTCAACACGACATTATTAATGTTCATGTTCGCACTACTTTTTTCTCTGGTACGATGTACTTTAGAAGGTTCGATGTTATCTGTCAAGGCAATTATGTTGCAGGGTCACTTGTGCAAATTTTTTTTATGTACCAAATAATTACATTCTGGTTTTTCTTGATCTTTATAGAGAGTATTATACACATATCTTATAAATGAAAATCTTATATACTCTTTGCAAAATGTGAAATCAATTATGTGTACACAAAACTAATTATATCTACTGTTACTATTTATGCACTTGAACAATATCAATCCTCACATTATCGATAAATATGCTGATAAAGGCAAGTTCAATTGAACTAACTAAACAACTTCTACATAGCTTCAATGTAGCTTAAATAATGCGATTAACAAGTATCAGGTTAAGCTAATATTGTTATTGCTTAAATATTATTTTTAACTAGATTACGCGCGCATGTGCACCTACGCGCACAAATACAGTTATCTGGAGTAACATGTTTATACAATGATCTAAACTTTAAATTATTTTGTATTTGCTATTTATCAAAAACATATATTTTGTAACTCGCATTAAAAACAATTCAAACTCACTGTAGCTTTGTATAATCCGATATAAGGATTTATGTTTGAAACTTCAATGCAGTCTGCGAATGGTATATCCCTCGTGAAATAAATTACATAAGTTAAGAATTTACAATCTTAACAATTATACAACGTTTGATGTAAGACGAAAAATTTTTTTACCGATCTCAGCCTTTCTTATTTTTAATGTGTTATTAACTTTAGGATAACAATAAGCATGGCCTTGACCTTGAAATTCTACTCAATTCTTTGACTCATAATAAAGAATGCAGCACAGATTAGTTTTATAAATTACAGGTTTAGTCACTGACAATAAAAAACATTTTTCAAAATTTACCATTCTCTATTAATATTATATTTACAAATTGATAAAGATAAAACGGAAATCGTGTTAGATTTAAATACAAATATTTATACTCAAATAACTTGAAACAATTTTATTAAAAGAAACACCTAAAATTTTTTATTGCTAGCAATTGCTCATCTTAACTGGGATTAATTTTACTAACGTACTGAATATAATTGAATGATTTAATAAAACCATAAAGATTACTTGCAATAAATTAATATCTGACTATCGTTTATAAAATTAGTTTTTTTTTCAAAACAATCTATTTTTGATTTGAAAGTTTTTCAGTTCTCACTAAACCTATATGTTCAACTATCAATTAGAAAGATGTCAAGTTTTTCTGTTCCACTAGGTACTTCATTCACCTAGAATAACAAATCTTGCACCGTTCGATGAACTTTCCAAGCCTATTGAAGCGTCCGAGTTCAAAGATTTACAACGCGTACCGTGACATAAAATATCGCGCTCAAGCGTATTGTCATCCACAGATCAATGTTCACTTCACGATTCCCATACGAGATCCCGAGCGCTACTTCACAGAATAATTCACGACGTCCCTGGAAGCCGGACTTATTCTGCTCTCGCTAACGATTTCGTGACGCGCGAAAGGAGACAATGACTCGACGCGTGTCAGTCCCACTCGCACACCGATTTTTCGCAAGGATATACGCACACGTCGGGGGGTAAGATAACGATCGGTCGATCGTAAAACTCGCGGCAGGTGTTGTTGCAGATGAGCACGAGAAAGCATTATCATTACAACTGCTGCCTTTTTTTTACCTTTCTTTTTATTAGCTCGAACGTTCTCTTTACGAGCTTAGATGTCGAAAGGGTAAATAGGTTAAATCCTCTAGGTTTCACCACTACTCCGTGTTGCTCGTCCTGATTACGGAATCCGCGCTCGCTTTATTGTGATACCTATCTCTGGACAAACGTTTAACAATTTAAGCTCTCCTCAAGTCTGAGATGCGCCAGCAGATGCGTCGTCGTCTGCATATTACATTTATGATCTTGATATTCGTGGGTATACCTATAAAACATCGGATTCAAAAAAGTAGATACACCAAATGACCTTAAATTTTTTAAACCACAGACACTAGTTTTTACTCTTATTTTCATGAATCGGATCGCAATATTTGCAAAACCAAAAAAAACGACCCTGTAATTAGAGCTGCCTCTAATGCATTCTTACGATATCGTCTAACTTGTGTAGTGCATATTTGAATAATGATCTGGAGAAATAATAACATCTCCTCATTTGGAATAAACAATCTCAGTCGATTGTAAGGAATACCAAGTGCACCTATAGTTTTATATCATGCCAACGCATTGGTGTTTTTCCCGACAGTCAAAATGACTTAATCGATTGGCTATGAGGCTCGCACACCGGTTCTGAGTCAACGTGCACATCGCCTAGCAGTATTTTATTGCGAGTGCCATACCTTTATATTACGGAATCCTATGCCCTAAAGCTCGGAAAAACTCTAGTTATGGGCGTTCTTTCACTAGAATTTCAGAGCTATTTATTTTTAAAATAGAAATGTGATTTTAAATTATTCAGAGTTATGACTTCTGTAATTCTGTGAAAATCATTTTCTTAAAAAACTAAACGAAATTTGTACGATACTGGTTGAACTGATATTATTTATTCTTCCTGTATTGTTTAGTATCTATAAAAATAATTTGTTCTTGCAAAAAGGTTACCAAATCTAAAAACCAATGGTATGACATTCTGTTTTTTAGACCAATAACTCTTTCGAGTTACAGTTTTACGAGTACCCCAACTTACATACGATGCTTGCAATTCAGCCTGATAAAAAAAGTTAAACGTGTGGAAAATACGCGAACCATTTAGTAACGATCAATTTTTTCCTTGTACTCGATGCACGCAGAGGAAACAAGTCAATAATAAATTAACAACATGTTAACTAATTATAGAAGTACGTGTGTACTTAGAAAAGTGCCAGTGCAGGTTCACTCTTCGATATTAATGTAAAGACTCAGCATGAGTTGACCAGAATTTATAAAGTCGGCGTGTCAAAAGCTTGGCAAATATGTAAAAATCATATAAAATATGCCAATTTCGAAAATTACACTGGTGCCGACATTGTAACAAATGTAATAAAATAATCAATTCGTTGCGAAACGGCGACTCATAAATTATTGCCGGAAATTACGTACTTGAACTATTTTTAATTCGAGTAATTACCATGAAAAGATAGTATCATCTTAATCAATGGAGTAATTACAGCTGTGCAAAAAATTATTTACCATATAACTCTTTAATATCCGCACGCCCACATCAACGCCGCAGTAATGATCTCTCAAATCCTAATGTTCACTTACGATTCTTAATTAACACAAAGGACATAAAAGGATACAAGGAAATGATAGCATACGGATATATATCCCACAATAAAGCCGCGTAACCCATACAAGTAAAATTCTGATTTCACGTACGACGGTGTTCAGAACTCTACCGTCTGCGAACAGTTACACGCCCGCGGCAAAAAGAATAAGTAGTCGTCGAAAAAACGACGTTTCTATCGTCACTCGGGCAGGCAGAAACGACGCGCGCAAATAATCGTAAAAGCGATTACGGTTTTACGGTACCCTCGCAATCGGATCCCAGTCTTATTAAGAAAAAAAAAAGAGAGAGGAAAAGCCGCATGAGCCACCGCGCGGGGATCGTCTCTCGGTTTCCGAGTCGAGTACCCGTGAGCTCTTCCTACTTTGGCGCGCCGCTCAATCCGCGAGCGCCCGTCCGGTCTACCTTGAAAAGGTTGATGCGACGAGTTGTCGCGCGGGCCGAGAAGCCGAGAGGTGAGCGCGTGCGAAGGTTCCCCGGTCTCGCACGGACTTTCATGGCTCGCGCGGCTGCACTGCGCCAAGGTGAAGTGGTAGCGAAATTGGCGAGACTCGCCTGCGCCACGAATCCTCTGTCATCATCACGGGGGAAAATCGTCCCGCGGTCCTCGTCACTTTGCGCAATCGATATCGGATTGGCCAAGGTGTCCGCTTTTTTTAAACTAATGGAAACTGCCATCGATGTTGGAAAAAGTGCCGCGTTCGTCGCTCTTTGTGACAAAACTATTCGCGTCTTCGTGAGAATAACTGCGCGTCGCTCCTGACAGATAAATACATTAGAGAAAAAACGTTTTTCTAAATTGTAGATTTTAGCAGCTACGTCTGGTCAGAGTGACCTTGATAACCCTCGTATAATATTAAACTTAATGAACGATGAGCAAAAACTAATATTTATTCACATTAATGTTTATTTTGAAGGATAATTATTAAAAATATTTTGCATGATATTTATTAATTTTTTGTTAAGATAAAATAATAATATAAAAATATGAATTTCTTCTTGTTAAATTATATTTGAAATTAGTAGATGCAAAATGAAAATTTTGTAAAAATACTTAAAGCATGATTCGAAGAAAATGTTATTGAAATTGAACCATTGTTCCAAAATGACCTTTACGGATATTTTATATACAAACTATTATATTTAAAATAAAAGATTTATCATCTTTCTAATGTCACGTAAGTCCAAATATAACGCAATAATTGAAAAAAGTCATCCATTATTTTTAAATGTAGGAACAAGATTACGTATACGATATTCTTTTATAAGCTGACATAGATTCATATTGTTTTACACTGTAAGAATAATGAAACTTCTAGCATGGCCCTGTTTACTGAGAAAGTAGGATGATGTGTGTTGAGACCGCAGTCTATAGTTTCATCGATGACCCACAAAGTAATGATTTTACATAATACGTAACCAAATAAATTTTCACTTTATGATATTTGTGTATACAATATCACAAACATGTGTGCTACTGATATAATAACCTGTTATTGCTTTGCAACTATTATATAATTAAAAAACTAGCAATGATAAACGTCAAATTTTTTTCATTATCACTTGGCTGTAAGTTATTGTCAATCAATTCAAATTTTATCATTACGTATAATATCTATAGTAAGAAATACCCGTATGTAGATTTAAATAAATATAAATTATCTTATAATCTTACAGGGTCATTAGATATATTTTTTTATATTCGGTACAAAAAGAAAAAGTTCGTTCAGTATTTTTTAATGTTCGAATTGTTGAATAACAGAATATGTAAGAAGCCTCTTTTTCACTCATATCAAAATTCGTCTAAAACCACTGGTTGCTATTAGATGGTTTTTATTATTGCTTTAACTTTAAATTCTTTTGTGGTTTCTTTCAAACTGTAAAAATAGTTTTTAGCGCTCCATAAATTTAAACTTTTGCGATTGCCGATTATAGAGAGTTTTGAATCACTACATTATTGTTGAACACGTAAAAAATTGCATACATGGAAGCGTTTAAATGTGCGTTATTAAGAAATGCATCATTATTTTCGTAATAATATTTGGATTCTATTAGCTTGTTTTCTTTTGAATGCTATAACGACTGGCGCCGGTAAAAAATAATTTTTTTTTGATGTGGGAAATATGAAAATTTGCTCTTTAATTTTTTAGATTAAAAATTACACATTTATTCAATTAAACAGTACGCATTAAAAATGTAATCAATTTATCTACGTATGAATTTAAAAATATTACATAACCGGCATGTAACCTAATGCTTTTGGTAACATACACAGTAACATATGTAAAAATAAACACATAAAAATATGAAATTTCGTGTAAAATTTAGATAGTGGTGCAGGAGAATTGTCAAAAAAGGCATAATTCGTAATTACATGTATTAGCTGATAAATACTGATTTAACTACTAATATTTTAGATGCGTGTTTACTCGATTTTGCAATTTTAATTATTTAAATATACCTTATTAGCATCAATATCCAAGATATTACTACAATGCAAACACTTGAATTTACACACGCCATTTAACTACCGCGTTTTGCGTTGTACAAGCCACGAGCAGACACTTTGAAACAAATAACATTAGCAAATAGCCAAGAATTTTTTCTCGGAGTCTGACAGAAAGAGAAACAGAATATCTATACATGGATTGCCGAGACAAATTATTGCGAGAGATGGTCTTTTTAGTTGTTTTTCCAACAGAATTTCCGTATAAAAAAGACGTGGAATTGCCTCATATTGAACAATTTCTTCCAGTGCCTACTGAGAAAACAATTTGTTTCATTGAAGCTACTAAGCGTATTTCGCGATTCGTGGGAAATAACGGCTTGTTCTGCATTAACTAACGTCGAATTAGAAACATTCATTTGCATGGCTTGGTAACCTCAAAACCTATTGCCTATATTAGATTACCGAGAGTACAAGTTTTCGAGTATCCACCAGTCATTGAAGCTTTCAGAGCTAAAGAATTGCATGCGTGGATTGCGCAGTGGAGGGTTAAAGGATAAAAATCCACTAGGAAAGGATCGAAAGGAAATGGAAAGCTCCGCTACAGAAACTCATTGGATCGAAGCTCGAGCGAATCGATTGGAAAAGTACTTAGGCGCGCTTGAATTATTTATGGACCAATTGAATAACAAGACCTGCGAGGCGAATAAACGCGGGCGGTAGCAAGGGTGGCATTCTTGGCGGAAATTGGCGCGAGGATAATTGCGCGGGCCGTGCAAGCGACTCGTCCGCGGTGGAAAGCGATCGCCCGCGCAGTTATCGCCAATCAGCATCGAATCGGCGCGGGCGAAAACCCGTTCCCTTACGCGACCTACCGACACCCCCATAAAGCACCCACGCCAGGGCGACGGGGACGCCCGATGAACACGTAACCACTAACGAGAGCCGTGGGGGTCGCGCGGCCAATTAGACACTGCTCCGCGAGGAGAGAGAGAGAGAGAGAGAGAGAGGGGAAAAGGCGCCGTGCCGCCGTGTATTTACCAGGCGCAGGCGCGTTGACAGCCAGAAAAAAAAGTTCATTGTACTTGTGGAAAACTATTAGAGAAACGCAACCTAACTTCATAAGCTAGTTAATATAGAGTGAGTTTAGCTGTGGTTAACCTTGTATTTTGAATTGAATTAGCACTAGGATCTGCGCATAAGTCTCACGTTTAATGTCAATATTACTTCACGCATAAGCTCCCGTGCATAGAAACTCATAAATGAAGATCTCATGTTAGACGTTCTTTTTATTTATTATTCAATTCATGTAAATAAGAATTTTTATTAGATACTGATCAGTGAAATGCGGATAGACTTGTCAAATCAAAAAATTACTACGCTTTATCGATAAAATTATTGATTATTTTGCCTAAAATTACTATTAATCAAAATACAATATACCAAACATTAAGACAGGCATAATAATTTTAGGTGAAATAATCACAATTTTCACTATAGAGTACAGTAACCTTTTTGACAAGTTTGTTTACAGTTTCCTCAAAATTATAGTAATAGATATTAATAAATTTAATACGAATACATTAGAAACGTTATTAACTTTTACTTTTAAAATTTTTTATAAAATTTTCAATTTCAAATATTTACTTTCTAAAATCAAATCAGTAATAGGTCAATAACTGATTCAAATCAGTGCATATACAATTTGTAATTTACTACTGACATTTAGTCATACTACCGATAATGAAGTGCATTCGCACTGATTCGAATCAGATATTCAATTACAGCGCTAATTCTAGATCAGATACGTAGCTTTATTGTCATTAGATTGTTTAAAGTGTCCGTGCGCAGGCTAAAGCTTGAAGGTAACTCACGGCACACTTTGGCAGAGTTTGTTTACGTTCCTCGGGCCAACTGCAAACTCGGATGGATTGTACTAAAGCCTGCAATAGCGGTGATTGAACAGACTACAACTTACTCGGCCGTCCTGAGCGCAGGCGGGGCTTTTTTTTTCCTTCGTGGAAAGCGTGCGCAGGCGGACCCCGCGAGCGCGCATCCCCCATGGCCGCGGCGGCGCGGCGTTGCAAAAGCGGGCGGCGTTGCCTCATCCGTGCCGGTTTCTCCGGCCGGATTTTCTGGTTTGCCCGCCCCTCCGCACGGCCCGGCCATTTGAAAGGGACTTTGGGCATGGCTAATGAGCGGGCGCGCGTTTATCGGCCGCGGCGCCTTTTTGCCGCCCCCCGGCCGGAGTTACGCGCCGGCCAAGCAATGCGGTTGGCGCCCGCGGAGGTCGGCTTTGCCGACGCCGCCCTCCGGGGCTTCGGCCGAGCTTCCCCCGCGCCGGGAGAAAGCGGCCGAATCCGCCCCGAGCGCCCGATGCGTGGACACGATATATATATATATATATGCACGCGGGCCCTCGCCCTCCGCGCCCCGTCGACCCCCGCGCATCTGAATGCACTTTTGGCCAGGGCTAATGAGCTGCTTGGAAATTAGTCGCTCTACAAGGAAAGGCGCTTTTTATTTGTTCCCGGGCAATTTTCCGAGCGCGCGCGCGCCGCCGCAATTTATAGGCGGATTACATTTTCACCTCGTTAGCCGCGTAAGGCCGAGATTGAGATATATTTGACTGGCTCGACGCCCCGGCCCAGCAGGAAATAATTTACGAGCCCAAGGTCGCCGGGCCCGTCCCTCCGCCGATTTAATTAGCGAATCCGATAAACGAGCGACACGCGATCGCGCGACCCTTGTTTTTTTTTTTTTTCGGAGCCCGCGCAAACGAGGCTAATGATAAGCTGCCCCCGAGCCGCGGCGGACAGCTTCTCGCACATTTGCCCCGGCGATGCCCGGCCCCCGTCTACCCGGCAATCATCGCATCCGTGCTTTTAACGGAGATTTTTCCCTTTGCCGCTGACCCATTTTTCGCACGGGCGTCGGTGGCACTCGCACCGGCGCGAAGGCGAGGCGAATCGAGAGAAAAAGGAAGGGAGAAAAAAATGAAAAGCCAGTTGTGATTCAATTAAAGGCGCGAGCGCTGTCAGGAGGCGAGCGCAGTGATTTTGAGATTCTCGGGGCGGGCCGAGGCGTCGGCTTGCGCAATCTTGCCGTAATGCCACTTCCCACCTGGTGTTCCGAGTTATCCCTGCTCTCGGCCCGCGGGGAAGCAAGTGTTGATTTCTAAAAGTGATTTATCGTAAACAACATTATGAGTTCTGATGCGGCCAGGCCGCGCCTCGATGGCTCCGCAATGCTTTTGTTTTTGCAACGCGGCGCGTATTACGCCCGGCGAACATGTGAAATTTTTCACTGACGTAAGGAGCATTTCCAGTCGTTAGCGCCTGTTTACCGGCACTTGATTTATAGATTTTGTTCCTTTATTGATATATATTCAATTACTTTTTGGTCTACAATGCAAAAGTGAAATCTCGCATCGCTTGGGAGAACCATATACGAGTTTTAATTTTACATTCAAAACACTTGCATTTATTATTTATCTATTCTTGCCAAATGCCCTTATATCTCTTATCTGAAACGGAACATTTCGCGCTTTTTACTTCAGCTTTCGAGTTTTTATATTAGCCTGCGTCGAATTAGAACGATATCGCTCCAAGATCATCGAACCCTCTTTAAGAAATTATTAATATTGTCTGTTTTTATTAAATAAAGTAAATTTCGATAATTTTCACTAATAGTAAATCTCTAGATAAAATATTTGTAATTTTCAATTTGTATGCAATCATACATTTGTCCCGTTTTCACTCTTACATCAGAAAGGAATTTATTTAAAATGTCGTTTGAAAACTTTCTTTGAAAATGTTTTCTAACTAATATAAGTACTTGTTAATAAATTCATATTTATTGACAATTATCATATGAATTATTTATCTTTAAACAGTGAATTGATAAACGCCCTTGAGTATATAGCTATATACATGGTGAAATCTATTTAATAAACAAATAATTGCATTCTTTTTACAAATGGGAAGTAATACTTCAATAAAATACAAGAGGTATCGAAATTTATTTTATATATTATACAAATTAATTTGCATAAAAAGAGTTTAATTAAATTCTACCACTTTTCAACGGAAATATAAATAAGAGCGCGAGATATAACTATTTTTCCAGAGGTCTTCTAATATTAGCTTGGAAATCGCTCGAAAATTTCAAAATCCCCAGTCAAGTTACCTTTTGCAGTTACGCGTACAGCTCTATTTGTGCGTAAAAGTAGCTTACGCGCGAGTAGAGTAGAGGAAAAATGCGGCCCCTTAATGAATTATATTGCAGAGCGGTTGTCGGAAGAATTCTTTCCGGACAAGGAAGGAAGCCATTGGCGCGCGCGTTAACGCGCCAGGAATCGATGGGAGCGGGTTGGCTCGCGGCCGGGCGTGTACCGATTAATCGGGAGGGGCCGGGGAAAAGTGGCAGAAAACGGATCGGTTTTCCGAAACAATAGTTGATTACCAATTTGAAAAGCCCACGCGAGGGGCGACAATGGGGGAGTGACCCGGGCGATCAATCAGCCGGGGCCCCGCGCATTCCAGCCGCGAGCGGAGATGATCGGCCCACGGCGGGACACTCGCTTGTAACAATGGTGCGCTTATCCCCCAGCCGCCGCCGGTCATCCAGCTCACCAACGGCGGCGTCAAGCTCAACCTCGCCGGGTTCCACGCGGCCGCGGGCGTCGGCGCCTACGCCACCGGCAACCAGAAGGACGGCGGACTCCACGCAAGCGTCGGCTTCCCTTTCAACGGACCCAGGGCGAGCGCCTCCATCGGCGGCATGCTCCTGCCGAGACCTGGTAACTATGCCTATATGCAGATCCTCGAACCGGGCCACCGCTGCTTAGATCTAGATTTATTCCTCATTGTCCGCTGACTAATGGGGTGGGAGAAACTCGCGGGCGCCGGCTCGACAAATCCGCGTCCATACTAATGCCGCGCCTCTGTAGCAATGTGCCATTCATCGAAACCCCTATTACTTAGTCTTTGTTGTTGCGTTTGTCATTGGCCGACTGATTTCTTAATAAGACCATTGGGGGATTTGTTTCAATTAACTCACTGTATATACAGAGCTCCCTGCGCGCGGTATATTCAATTAAGCCATTATTCCCAGGGATTTTGCTCAATCGATGCAAAAGATAATAAAGTTTTAAATTCAATTTATGGCCTTGGCGACCTTGTAGAAACTTAAACCAAGAGACCGTGAATACACTTTTAATCGGACGTTTCAGCCGAGGGAGAATTTATCTACGCGGAATAATAAATATCCGTCCGCAGCCCAACGATTGAAACGAAGCGAAATTTTCAAATAAGAGATCCCAATGAAAACATTACGAAATTTTTTACGGTTAAACTTTGCGCAATAACCGCGGAGTGCACTAATATATTTGCCCAGAGCACCACCGTCGAGCAATAGCATACGTGTCTTACCGGTATCGACACTTAACTACTTGAACGAACCTTGTGCTACCGATGGAATTGATTACAGTAAACTATAACAAAACTAAGGTAAATCTAGGTAAATGAAAATCCAAGGAGCGTGAATAAATATCGTAGTTATGGAATATAGTTTTATAATAACGTTATAACCATAAATAAATATGGAATTCAAAACATTGAATGTTTTTATATTATTGATATATACCACCTAGATTGGAATTATCTATAAGAAGATTTTATCCTAATAGATTTAATTTCTATCAGTTTTCTCCACTTTGCATCTATTATAACTATTTTTGGATATTAGTAATGCTGAATTCCTGGATTTATTAAACAAATATTAGATTAATAACAGCGTAAATAAGGTAAACAAGATATGTGGTGCTAGATCAATTAGTATTCATTAATATAGAGCAGTGAGTAGACAACAAGATCAATTATTTAAAAAAAATTAATCGTTATTGTATGACGTTGTTCTACATAGCTTTGATTTAAAACTGTATCTTTGTTCGTGCTATATCTTCTATATCGCAATAACTTCTACATAATAGTTAGTAAACCGACAAATAGATGGATATTATTCAACTTACTTATTCGCAGGCTCTCCTCGGGTCAAGTACCTTTATATTTCGATAACGTGTGATATTTTCGTAGCTCTGTAATAGTTTTTACTTTATATATTTTAGTCAAATTTATGTTTTTTATCATTAGATTATTAAATAAATTACAAATTCAAATTTAGTTATTGTTTTTATTTAGTATCACGTTTGATGTAGAATCAAGATTTCAATCTGGAAGAAATAAAAAAGTGAGATACTGATTTCAATTAGATAAAAGTCATTAAATTAATCTACCAATTTTTCTATACAAATCTTTAAATTATAATTGGGAGAATATATCTGAAATCCTACTGCAATTTAAGATGTCAAATATAACGTATTAAAAGCTTATTAATTAAATACCTTTAATAATCCAAAAGGAAACAGCAGATTAACCTTCGTCGAGGGCCCAACTTAATAAATTTACTAATTCATAGGCTAGGCTGCTACTACGACATAAAATGAAAACTGATCCATTACAGCTGGTGGAGCACACGCAGAGGCTAGCTTAGGTGGCTCCAGGACAGGTGTCGAGGCTGGAGTAGCAGGTTCGCTGAAAGGTGGCCTCAAGGGCGAGAAGTATGCCCGCTACACGAATCCCACTCAGGTATACAAGGTGAAGGAAATGAATCACATGCTCAAACGCAAGGAACCGACTAAACCGCCTCAAACTACAATGGGCAAACTAATGAATTTACCGTTCATGCCAAGTGCACCAGTACCGCTTCTGCCATTAGTACCAATACCAAGTTTACCATTCAAAATGCTAATAACACCTAACCCATTAATAGGTTTTGTAAGTGTAATTCCTGATGTATTATTTTAATATGGCTTGAATTTGTTTAGTTTGGGTTGTAGAACTAACACATTTATTAGCCTTATCATCCAGTTTTTTTCTTTGTAGAAAAAACGCTTCTGCTAACTTCCTAAAAAGTAGTAAATTAATATAATCTTTTTACAGGGAAAAAGAAAAAAATAGTAACTAAGCAACTAAGCCGTAACTAAGGTTGAAGTGCAATTATTAGTATAAACTCGACTACAAATACCTTGATAGTGAGCCAGTATTTGTGAACTGTATAAATGTATTCAATTGATTTTTCTAAAAAAATTAATATCTCCGTAAGAAATAAATATAAAAATGTACTTCATAACTTTTCAACCTCAATTTTACTTGGATTACATTTGACTGTATCATGCCATTATATCATTTTAAAAATTAAAAAATTTTTAGTTTATAGATTCATTTTACATCATTACAACTAAACTTTCATTATGTTTCATAACAAGGAGCCAATTGCATCAGCTTCTTCTGATGCTGCAGTAGTGACGACAAATGTAGGAACTTCTATCAATGATGGTAAAATTATTATGCACATTTAAAACACACAATGCGATAATATACCCTATGATAATTAACATTTAATAATATAATGCCAGATTTACTATTAAAATATTCAAATCTACTTCGTGATTCTTTGCCTATGCGAAGTTTACTAATTTCTGATCATATTTTTTCATGTTTACTTTGGGCTGCTACCATTTAATATATTCATAACATTTAAAGATACTCTATATATAATTGCGTCTTTTCGCTTTTATAAGGTAATTTACGTTACAATTTACTTATTTTTGTGCGATTTTGAATACTGGTCCTATGTACGCATGTTAATGTTCCGGGATATATGTTAATTAAAAAAATAAGAGGTAACGCGTTACGATGCTCAAAACTAACCATTACAAGTTTCACTTACTGCTGAAAAATGAGATTTGTAATTACGACTTTTTTCTGAGTAAAAATCAAAATTAAAAATCATTCATTGCATAATTGCTGACTTAACTAACTTTTATAGATAAACTTTGGAGCGAATACGTTAAAATTAATTTACGATCTTTTGAGTCACGAAATATTTTTCATAAATAACTTTTCATTTTAATTTTGAGAATGCGTGTTAAAGTGCCGAGCCGCTTATGTAATTCAATGAGTCGATTAAAAATTGGGGAGAACAATAGTGAAAATATTTCCCGGAAGCGGCAATCGCCATCTCGGCAACTGCATAAGAACCTTTGGAAGCTACCTCAAGCACTTAGAAACAGGTATCCGCAAGAGAATTAAGCAGCCGTTAGTATTCCGTGACTGAATCGATCGAAAGTGCGCTCGGCGGATCCAATAAGACGCAAACCCGCATGCCTGCCTGCCCCAGGAATAATCGCATGCAAACTAATAACGAGCTCTCTCTCTCTCTCTCTCTCTGCCTTCCTTTTCCTTCTCCTCTCTCTCTCTCTCTCTCTGTCTGTCCTTCTCTGTTCTTCTTCTGAATCGCCCGAACTGCATGCGCCCCCCGTGAACGATAGCCTCCTCCTCCCCCTGCGGGCGCACCCGGGGCCCGAGAAAGGGCAGGGCTCGGCACTCGGCCCCCACGGCTTGTACATACGTGGCGGCCCGAACCGCAGACGCGGAGGAGAGGAGCCGTCACCCGGCGCGCTGGTACTTTCGCCAGCGACTGCGCGAGCAGCTCGCCGCCCAGACTCACGATGCCTCTGACCTCCAAGACGACAACAGCCCGCCGACGAGCGCCACGGAACTGCCCGCCCCAGGACAACAAGCTTCGACAACGACGGGCCGGCCGCAGGGACACGCCCGGGACGTGATCCGGCCGACGGCCGAAGCCGGAGCCACAGCCTCCGCCGGGGCGACTGTGACGGTCGAGCGCCCAGCTGCCGCTCCCGGGAACAATGTCTACAAGTTCAAGAGCTCCACGCTCTTCGACGACATCTTCAATGTGAGTGCGAGCCGAGAGCCTCGGTTTGTCGATGTATTTTAGTCCAAAGTATCAGCACGGGGAGAGATCGCGCTGCGATCGGCATACTCGATGCAGAGTACTATCGCGCTTATAGATCGTTTATACGATACGCCCGATTTATGCCTGATAGTGCAAGACTTTTCGAGTAATCGCGAGGAACGTTGAGCCGTACAACGTGCGTTAATAAAATAACAGTTTATTTTATATTCTCTTTTTATTAAGAGATCTTTAAGTTATCTCTCTTCGGTACGTTATTAATAACGAAAACATCTTAAAATCTTACCAGGAAATAAACTTGGAAGAAAAACTCGAGAATATGATTTCGCGTTGAACTTTCTACATATATCAACATGTGACATCTCCTGGCTCTCGATACGAAGCCACTGCTATACATAATCAGGAATCTGTTCGAAAATAATAACGAAATAATAACGAAAATCGAAAGCTACGCGAAATATCTTAATATTTCGATTCATAAGTCACCTTTTAAGTACATTTAACTACGGTCAATAATCGTACAGAAATCAGATTAAAATCAGACGAGACCCTTAAAACAGAAATTTCTCTGCGCGGGGCTTGATACACTCTTTCGAAATCGGGTCGCGAAACCGTATCTTTGGCGGCGCCACATGCTGCCATTTCAGTGCACCGTTGGGACGTCAGCCCACTAGGATTAATTGATTTCTCAGTTCCAGATGAGGGGCTTGAAATTTTAAACGTGTGATGAAAGTGAAGGGCTAAGAGCTCCACCGGGATTCATTTTACTGATTAAATCTGATTCAATTGATTATTAATCCTTTTTAACGAGTCTTGGTTAACTAGTAATTATCCCCTCTAAAGCTACTTTGGAAAAATATAAAATATAATTGATAGCAGTATAGAAGCGCAAGTTAACTTAAGTGAACTTAAATTTCTACCAATGTAATAATGGTTCAAATAAAAATAAAATTTTTAACCCATGGTTTATATTCAAAAGAAAGTTTTTAAGTTTTATGAAGTAATAAAAAATATGTAATGTGTGTTATCTGATTTTTCAATAAACAAAGCGCTATACATAAACTATCACATTTTATGGCGAATTTGTAACTCATTAAACTTTCTTTGTATAAGTATATATAAATTTAGTATTTTTATTATATTTTCAGATCCCAATTTCAACATTGAAGGCAGTGAACCAGTTGTTAAAGAACCACGTCGGCAGGAAGTGACGATGCCTCAATATTTTGTTACTTTTCTATTTATATACAAACAAAAATTATTAATATTATAAACATAATTACTGTATTTATACCTAGTTTATATATATTTTATTATAAATACTTTTTTACGAGCAATAATTGAAAGTTTAGTTTTACTTTTTATAAAAATCCACTCGAATCCTCCTAGAATGCATATAAATCTTAGGTTTACGATACCTTCAGAGATTTTTAATAAAAATATAGATAATTGACCTTAAATTTAGCTAGGATGCAATTAAAGTATTCAAAATTCGATTTCAACCACGAAAAATGAAGATTAACGATAAAATTTTTTAAAAAATGTGTTAAAAGTGTTTAGATTTCACATTCATTCTTATGAGATCTAATCATAAATCAAACGTAACTTTAATGTACATGTATGTTTTTATGAAAAAAATTTAAAGTCATGATATTTTTAGTAATTACATTTTTCTTCATTTTGAAAGGATTTTAAAGCATTTTAGAATGATAGTAAGTAAATTGAATAGAAAAGGATCGAAGCTGTTATGATATCCTGTTTAATATGGTATCCAACTGTTACAGAGTTACCACAATATAACATTATTTTACATTAAATAACATCAATTATCATTTTTTGTATTATATTACTTTTATGATCAATAATCTATACACAGTAATTAATAAACTTTATATATAAATAACATTTATACAATATTATTGAATAATTATACTTTTAATTAGAGTATTTCTATTTTTTAAACATAATTACTCATAATTTTTTAAACATAATTAAAATTGTTTTGCATTGCTCTTTAAATTAAGATTCTGTATAGTTATTAGAGGTAGATTTATATCTTCAATCTATTGTGATTTTAACTTATCAATGATCAAAAAAGTATAAATGTTTAAAAAAAGGTCAATACTGTGTACAAAATAAGTACGAATCTTGTATATATTACGAGCATTGTTTACAGAGAAATTAAGTGTTTCTTAGTCACGTTCTGTGTTTGATGCATTAATTAAAGGCACGTATTGTTAAGTCCGCATCATGCGTTACTGATTAAATTGCGTAAAAGCGTAACGCGCTGAAAGCCATGTCACAACAATGAAAATAGTTTATCGATGAGAAAAAATTGAAAACATTTCAATCGTGTTTCTAAGACTATAAAGATTCTTCCAACTATTATTCAAAGACCGCCTTCGCTGCTTAAACATTATTATTCATTGCTGCAATCTGCCTTGATTGTAAATATCCGGTATATGCACGTAAGTAGATCATAATTTTAATTCTAAACACAATGGACAAGCATTAAATATAAAATTGAATAAAAGTTCGTAGATAATATCATCTGAATAAAGTAAGAGTTCATGTAAGGATTAATCTTTCAGAAAATTACGCATCACAAAATCAATGATTATAAAATTTTTAAATATGATTAGTATGAAGCATTTTTGATCAAAGATCAATCTTCCTGGGAAATTATTTTTCTAAAATCAAACTAATTTTTTAATGTCTTACGATGAAAACAATTTGCGTATTATCCAAAACGTTGCTCTAATACATGTAAGGGGGGTTTGCACTAATTCCCTACTATAAATATATTGGTACTTAACTATACTTTTTAATATTTAAAAAAAAATGTTGAATATCTTATAATAATATATTTTTTGTTACAAATAATTATTTAACCTTAAATTTAGCTGAAATGAAGTTAAAGTATGAGTTTCTACTCGAGTCACAAAAAAGCAAGATTGAAAATAAAATAATTGGAAACACATATTAAAAATCTTATAAAATAAATCTCATAATCTTGTAAAACATTTTGATATCATCATAATACTAAATTGTACTGTAAATTCTGTCTTATAACATTATACAGCAACCACATATTTAATTAATATGCATATTTGTTACTTTTTCAAATTAAATAAATTTTTAATACATTAACATTACAACACTGATTCCTTATAAAACAATTATTTTAAGTTTATTAAATAAAATAATAAATGTAACAATAGAGATACATGTGTAATAGAAATATATAAAGCATAATATCAATTATTTTGAAAGTCGGAACTATTTAAAAAGTTATCTTGTTTTTTAATTGCAAAGACAAGGTTTTTGCATGAAAAATTCATAATGTAAATAAACAGGAAATAATTTGGTTCATTAGTCTACTAGTGTAATCGATGTTGAAAGAACATGCTTTATAAGTAATAAACTTTCAGATATTAAAATATATAAGTGTAAAGTAAGTAAATAAATAAACTAAATATAAATAAAATAAAATAAATCAAAATTACCACTTCCCGTAGGATACTAGATACCGAAAAGTGTGAAAGGCCCTCTATGCACAAACTTTGAAGTAAATCTGTAAGCAAAAGTTTACAATTGCTGGTACAGTAGAAAACTTTCTAAATGATATCATTTAGTGATAGAAATGTATTTCGAAAACAATGTTTTTTTAACAATTAATTGCGATATATCATTATTCACTTTTGACTATATTTCATATTATAAAAATTCATTATTCTCAAAATTACGAAAGATTAAAAATTAATTACTCTGCATCAAGTCCACTTCATTCTTAATTCTTAAAAAAAAACTATAAAATAATAGGTTAATTTAATATTTTTATAGAAGTATTACTTTCCCTTAAAAAATATTTACTAATTCGTACAGTTTTATTAGCAAAAACAACTACATACTTGTACTCAACGAAGATAAGGAAGAAATTTGTAGCTGGTATAAAGATTTTAAATTTCACAGAGGATAACAAATTTATGATAACTGATATCTTTGAAGAACTTATCATGATAATATATCTATGATACTTTATTTAATATATATTTTATTACTTTTATGATATATACATGGGTAGGAAACAGTATAAAGTACTGATAGTAGTTAAACACAAGTAAAAAAGTTACGCGTAAACGTATCGTTCTTATTACGATTGAACACGTTTTCGCCAGTTTTAAGAGATAAAAAAAAATCTTAAACAACATCTGAAGCAATAAAAGGACGCTACTTATTTTACGTTCTTCAGTTACTGTTTTAAATACAATTTGACAAGTTCGAATTTAAAATTATATTAAAAATAATTTGGATAAAATAATATCAGAAAATATAAAATATTTTATTGTTTAATTATTTATTTTATATCGAACTATTGCCTACTGCCCAGTGTCTTCGGTTCAAGTAAAAAATTAGGTAAATATAAATATTCTATTTCAATTACAAAATATCTATTACAAAATTTACATTACAGAACTAAATAATAGCAAGTATTGATGATGAGATCATTAACTATTATTCTGTCTTTTGCCGCTGTTCAATGTTACTGTCTTACAGTTACTAAAAGCCAAAAACAAGTAAGAAAAAAATAATTCAATTTTTATTAATTTATTATATATTATATTTTATTATTTATTATATTTTTAAACACTATAATTTTAATAAAATATGTGATTTAAAAGCAATTATATGATTAATACTCATAATTTACTTATAAAAACTTGCAAAAATTTATATATATTAATACACGATATGTAATCTTTTTAGTTAAAGTCCCATGTGGAAATTGAATCAAGCACATTGTCACCAGAAAGTTTCGAAGAATTTTATAAAGATTCCTTTACAACCGAACCTGATAGTACCTCAGAACCAAATTTTTCACCTTTATCAGAAAATTTACAATTAAATAGTACTAAATCTACGTTGGAGAATTTTTTATCAGGGGATCTATTTCGCCGTTTTATAGCGAAACATAATGAAGAGGTTGTAGATAACGCAGAAGATATTTTTAAACTTGAACTACCAGAATTTTTGAAAAAAATTGCTGAATTAAAGAATAAACTATCAAAAAAAATTAATGAAAATGAAATAAATATCAAAAATGAGGAACCGGAAAATTCAGAGTCAATACGTAATATTGAGGAGCCTGACACTCGTCATAAACGAGAAGTTTCCGAATCGTCAACGGGAAAGCCATCACCAATTTTAGAATATTTTGAAACTGCAGATAAGAACGGTCGAGAAACTAGTAATAATAATGGTGAAGAAAAAAACAATAAAGGTGAAATAAATGACTTTTAATTATTAAAATGAAAAATTATAAGTATTATTTATTATTATCCATGTCGATCTCCTGCGTTCCGAACAATCATATATATTTTTAATTATTACTTTTATTTATAAAAAAACATCTTATGAGATATCCTATTAAAAACGTTTTACACTGATCCCTTTGTTCTGTATAAAAACACGTAAGCAATAATAATTATTATAATTTAAAGAATATGGAAAAGCAAAAAATCATCAAAATTTTTATATTCTATAAATTTTATATAAAATAGAATGAAATAAAAATAATAAACTTAAAAAACCTAAAAATCGGTTTAAGCTGCAGTATACATCAAAGCCAACATTTTGAAAAATGGATATAAAGCGTTAAATGAGTCTATATATTGGTAGTCAGTCTGATTCAACTACATTTTATATTATATACTGTTTGACAACAAATTTTTAATAGGAATATATTTTTTGTTGCAGGTATTTAAAATGCAGGGGGATTAGTTCGTATATTTTCTTAAATTAAAAGTATTTACCCCAAACAAAAACTTAAGATACTGTTTCAATCATTTTAAGAAAACAGCAAACAATCCTTTAGAAATATATAAAATAAAATTTCAATTTAAATTTATTTTAATAACATCCATCATAAAACATTTTTTTTCAATTCTTCAAAATGTACCATTTGATCTAAAAAGTCTTTATATTACTAAGAGTAATGTGTAGAGAAAATAGTTTTTTAACATTACCCTAATTATAGGAGACATAAAAACATTTGACTTATTTCAGTCATTTCCAGTAATCGAAAGCGATCAGCGAACCCCGATGATTTAATGCAAGACGCTAATCCCCCTTCAAAAACTAAATCCAATGCAGAAAATACAATTGAAAGCCCTTATTTACTCAATAAAGGCCTACCACCACAGAAATTAGCAGTTGGTAATGCATCTAAATTAGATGGACTGATACCGCAATCTCCAATAGGACCAGAAAACTTAAATCTTTCTACTCTGACTGATGCAGTTAATCCTCTTAACTTACAAAATCAGTTAATCGACAAAACGCTCTTATCTGTGAGTACAAAAGCTGAATGAACAGCTACTCATATATTAAAAATCGCAAGAAAAATCATCAGTTGTAAATATTCAATGAAAATAATACTTCCAGATAATTGAATGGATTTACATAATCAGACTACAAGCAGAAAAATTACAAAAATGGATCTCCGAACTATTTGCATAAATTTAATGAATGCTTAGGTTTATTATAAAAATTCTTCAACTTCTAAAGTATGTAACATTTTAATCTTGATTATATTACTAATTATTATATTGTCTCTTTAATTCATAAGTCTTGCAAGTAATAATAGTTAAAGCAATTTTAATTTGAGTGTCTGGTAGTGCAGTTAACATAAAAACTTTTACAATCTTTTTGTTTATCCTTAAAGAGATGTGAAAGTTACCGGACATTATAAATTCTCGACACTTTTCTCTTAGGAATGGTACAGGTTATGTTGATTTGAATTATGCCTAGGGTACTATTTATCAATATAGATGCAAAATATGTTTCCAATCAGCTTTCGTTAAAGATCTCAAAATTTTTGAATTAATACCAAAAAATGGTATATATTAATTTATAAATATTAGGTAAAAGTTGTAATTCTTTTTAAAACGCAAATGATAAATTTAATAAATGCAGCTTTCGCATTAAATAGATTTTTGTATAACTTATAAAGTGATTCAAATTCAGAATGATATTAATTGAGCAATCAATAAAAAAGAATCATAAGCATTTGAAATTTTTTCCAACTAAAATAAATTCTTTGCATGGCAAAGACATTCACGGCGTCATTGAAATATCGTGTAAATAAAAAACTGAGCCCTATCTAGGATTTGTAAACCGTGCGACATTGCAACTTGCTCACGTGCATACTGTGAGCTAATAGCGCAATGCTGGTGACCGCACTGGTACAGCGACAACATACCAGAGCATCCCGCAAGGACCTTCCCACCCCAACTATCATTATTAACCTAACCATACCCCGCGGCGGTACAGGAGAGCGGGAAAGATAGAGAATGAGAGAGATCGTGACCGGTACAAGGTGCACCGACTCATTTGAGGTGCTCGAACGGCGGAAAGAGAAAGCGCGCGAGCCCGTGTCGCAACTATATACAGAGCTGTATGAGGCCGCACGGCGAGCGCCGTATTTTAAGTCAGTCGGCGCCCGGTGCCGGATATATATTGGCGCGCGCCACGCCGCCGAGATTTTACGCCGGCTAATTCGCGAGGGTTGATGCATCCGGATGCAGATTACCAGAGTGTAATCAACGAGACTCTAAGTTCATTGCGCGAAGACTATACGCGACTGTTAGAGTGAGGTGGTTGTCATTCGTTTTTTGGTACTTGTAACTGTTGGATTGATTGTCTCATTTTTAAGGTTTGTGAATCATTCTGTATACATGCGCAATATGTCTCGAGCGTAAACTCTGTAAAATGAGTCATTAGAAATATAGATTACTAAGTAATAACTGTTAAGGTACTGCCATAAGTATAAGATTGCGTTAATTAAAGTGCTATAAACCTAATTATAATTTTTATGTATTTATAAATATATTTTACTTTTCTTAATAGTATGCTTTCTTTATTTGATATCAATTATATTTAAAAACAAAACAATGATGATTTCAAGACAATTGTTATTAATCAACATGGTAAATAATTGAATTGCTTGAAGTTCTATTGAAATAACTATGACATTTTTTAAACTAATCATGCTGTAAGTCATGTAAACAAACATATAAAATTTCAATGAAAGTACTTTTAAATACATTTAGTAAATTTACACTTGTAAAATGAGCTCTTACTTTCAATGTAGTATAATATCCTTTGTAAATCAAGTAATTTATAAAAATTAGCAGAGTATTCTGTTTATCTACAATATTTTTCTTCGTTAAAGTTGAGGATAATTCAATTTCTCAATCACGTCTATGTTAAAGATACTAATTAGATTCATTTCCTGTCTTACTAAAATATCATTCATGCGCTCCAGTAAAGTATTTTGCAATCACTACCAAACTTGTTCAATTTAAATATCAAATGTACGTTTAGAATTATCTTATTAACGAATCAACATTCCTATCATCCCTTCCTACTTCATCATAATGCACGAATTAAAATCATTTCTAAGAACAATCAATGATCTCATCCCAAAATGGCCCAGTCTCTCTTTCGGATGTGCGATAAATCCCGATAGCAGCGCCCATGAAAAATTCCCACATTACCCAACTTTCGATTCCTTACGCAGACGGCTCTAAAATTACCTTCCTCAAGATCGTCTGCCTGTGATTCCAGGGCTGACGTTGCTTTTCTACATGTAAAACCCCCGCATTTATCTCTCTCTCTTTTTCTCTCTTGCTCGAAAGTCCAAAGAGCTGTCGTAACGTTCTGAGGCACATCCAAGGTTCGCAGCTCGAACGGCACCTCAGTAACCGTCGATCGACACTATCGCCAACACTCAACAGAATGGAGCCAAGGTGTGCAGGATTGATCTGGTTGCTCCTGACGGTGGCGCTAGCCATTGAGGGACTGCCGGCCGTCGACCAGGAGCCGATAAAATTCACCCTCGACACGAGCGGCAAGATCGCGGAAGCTAAGCCAGAGACGACGGACAAGCCTAATTCCAGGATCGACTATGGTCTGCAGAGCGGAATGGTAACTCTTACTTCCAGTGAGGAAGTTTGTACTAGAGGTTCAGAGAATACCGGTTTTTTGTTAATAAGGAATAAATTATTGATATCTTTTTGGTTCAGCAGTTGCAGAATATATTCACATTCTTTAATGTTTGCGTTCACTTTTATTTGAAATAGTAATTTTTATTACAATTTTATAAAATTATTAAATTTAACTTTATCAAATATTAAATATTTTATAAATATTTTAAAATAGTACTGGATTGTTGCCAAATCATTGAAATATTTTGAATGATTGCATTTCATCTTAATGTAATGCATCCTATAAACTATAAAATAACGTGGACAGAATTTTTGAGCTATATATTACGTAAATATTAGACATAAACAATATCTCACAATCTGCTTGTGAAGTGTAATTATCCTTGATGCACTTATACATTATGATGATTATATTGAGTAATCGAAGAGTAATCCCTTGAAATTACTACAAGAATCTTCGGATTATGTGATTCATAGATACTTCATTATACGATTGTAAATAAATACATGTATTAATAGTTATTTCTCACTTCATATGGAGATTGTATAATATATATTTTATAAGAGTCATGAATTAATTGTACAAAATATATCAAATTAAAATGCATGCAAAATAAATATAAGTAACGCTCTAGTAGAAATCGAAGTTGAGTTCCCACATAAATTCCAACCAGAGTTCTTGGTGCATTCTAGTGACCTGACTAGAATAACTGGTCTGATTTCTACCAGGGTATGGTAATGCTATAAACCACCTATACGCTTATTAAATATAATTTAAAAATGCTATAGTATTAACGTATTCGGTAAATAATTTTTGTTTAAAAAAGCAAATATTAGTTTAAAAGTGTAACATTTAATGCAACATTAATGTCAGATATTATAATAAAAATATAATAAGGTGAACGTCTGAAAACGAGGTGCAGTTGTAAAATGCAAAATCTTCTCATTCACAATTAACTGCACGCAGTTACGTCATGGTTTGGTCGATAAAATCAACTGCCAAAGAGAATCACGATCGGTTACAACGATCGTGAGCATTGTATCAAAACGCAACGTCGGCGACGAGCCGAGCATACGCAAAATTGTACCAATTGGCCTTCGACCCCACGTGAGACCCCGACCCTCTTGCGTGGAAAATGAATTAGCCGGGGGTCGAGCTCTCACGAGGGGCACGTGCGTGAGTATCAAAATTCTCTTTTGTATAGGATTGGTTAGGCCGAATGGTGGACACGCTAAGGTTCGGCCGTGGCCGATTAGTGAACTCGGTCGCGATAGCCCGCAACATCATCGCGGAGCGAGTCGAGGTAATTGTTGCACACCTGTGTGACACGATGCACATGACACGCGCAATCTTAGTCGAGCTTGTATCGCTTTCACTTTTTTTTTTGTTTATGTAGTTTGTTAATCATCGCTTGATCGCTTGCGATCGTCCGAAGAAAAGGATCAAGTTTTGAATTCATTTGCAGAATTTTTTAAAAAATTACGAGTTCTTTCGCATTGCGAATGATTACATCATTTCTTTATGGTATTTTTTTTCATAAGATATTTTCAGACGCAGTTTCAAAGTTGCTGAAATGCATACATACAATAATGCAAATGTTTTCGTTATATAAGTATCTCAGAAGAGATACGACATATTTAACACGCTGATCCTTTTTTTCGTTAAAATGTTTGTGTACATTACATGTCTACTTATATTGAATGTTTTCTTTTTACATGTAAATGTGTACTCTCACAAGGTTTATAACGCAGCCATCAAATTTAAGATTCAACTGTCATAATTTTTACTCTTTTATTGTCCTTCTAAAATAGATACAAACGTGCCTGCAATGTGAGATCAATGAGTAATCGATTAAACCAAAATGGTACGTTGCACTGGAGGCGAGGTTGAAAGTATTTTCCGTATGGACATCGTGCGCATAGTTAAACCACTGCAGCTCGCGAACGCTTTCGCTTTACGAAATAATATTCGCGTTGAAACTAGATTTATTAAACGATTATGTACATTTGATCAACGACTCGTCGTGAAAATTATACCGCGAATGCATACAATTTATAAATTAATGTACGTCGTATCGATTACCTGAACTGTGAAGAAAGTCATTAGGGTCAACTCATGCGTAATGATTTTAAATATGAGTCAAAAATTTTTTTCGCTTCCTACGCGATCATTTCCCAATCACAGTTTCATTGCTTACATGTTTCCGCTGCGACACGTTAGCTAATCTTTCAAGCTCATTATTTACTTAGTAGCATTACCTAAATTATATAATAGTCACTAAATTTCATTCGCTTTTTACTTCATAATATCACATTAAAATAGTACTAACTGTCAAAAAAAAATTATTTAAGTGTTTTTTCAAATACAAAATATTTCATGACATGTATATTAATTTATTAATTATTATTAAATGTAGTGCTTTATCTTTAAGACAACCCTTATAAAATAAAAAATTTCTATTGTTTAAAATCTTTCAGTTTCTCTGAATAAAAATAAAACATTGTAATTTTTTTTAAATCTATTACTATTTATTCAATTAAACTAATACTTTTCACTTTAAATTTCACGTACTAAAACTAACTGACCATCATTGAGCTCTGGAGCTTAACTTACAATTTATTCGTTATCTTCAATAGGAGCTTATGAGTGAAACCCGCAACAATGTGGCCGGCGCAATAGGAGCTGCAAATGATATAATTGAACGCAGCAGAAGCAGCACTCAATCCTTGGATAACAATCCTCTCTCCCCCTTCGCACCCGTGAAAGCTCGAGAGAACGTGAGATTGGAAAACGAGAGTGAACAGGCTATCTTTGAAAAAAAGAAACAGGCTGGTCCTTTGAGTGCCCTCTTCGAGAACATCCTTAAGCCTAAGCCGATTGTAGACAATATCAAAGAAGAGGAAAAATACGGTAACAGCGGAGACCGGTTCATAGGTGTTAGTCGAGCCCTTGTCAATGGATTCGAAGGCTTGAGTAACTTTTTCAATGCTGTTGTCGATGTAAGTATACTAAGCAAAGCTACTGTACTCGTCTTTCTATCGTAATTTTTTTCTCGTGTTAAGCAAGAAAGTTTTTGTCAAGAGATGTATACATATAGGTTTACCAAAAAAGTGGTTTGGTGGGTTTTTATAAACAAAATTAAGTGTGCTTCGGATTGTACCGATTTACACTTCTTTTGTTTCGTTGCTTCTTTGTACAAGAAAAGGATGACAGTTAGGTAATTGGTCGTGTGTATAAACAGAAAAGCAATTTGCATAATCCACTTTGCATTGTAATAGAAATGGCGTGTACTAAAAGAAAATAGCGTTGACATGATCCGGTTTGCAGGCATTTCTATAAGAGAAAGAAGTTTTCTGGAATTCAAATCTTTTACAGATCTTTTTGTTGAACAAGTCTCATATTTGCATTCTTACTGTAACTTTTCTAATTTTACGTACATTTTTCTAAAGTTTTTCTTTCAGTTTTTAAGATATTGACGCAACTGAAAGAGTAATCAACGTTGACATAGTTTTTAAAATAAATTATATTTGAAAAATAATCATTAACATAGGTACTAATGCAGAAATATTTAAATTATTTTTGAGGAAGTAATGAATACTTTACTCTGAAATTTAATCCAGAGTATAAATACTTAAATATTAAATGTTTTGAATGTTGTCTTACATATGAATCAATTCTATAAGTGCTTTATTGCTAAAATGGCTAAGATTTTTAATATAAATTGCTTCTTAATTTAAATAATTTTTAATTAAATTTAATAAAAATCATTTTATAAACTAGTGAAAATTTTTCTAGTGCAGTCTTATAAAATTAATCGAAGAAATTACATAATTCTAGAATAAATATACAAATGATATATATGAGATTCATTTTAATTCTTTTATTTTATTTTATGGGAATTAATTACATTCCACTATTTTAATATGAATATTTAATTCTACTATCAATTATAAATTAGTTCTTATCAATTTTTTTTAATACAAAAGTAAAGAATGAGAAGGGTCAATTGAAAGCATAAGGTTAAAGTTCATAGTCCAGCCTTATAATTATTTGGTTCATGAAGATACTATTAAAAGACAGATGATATAATTGTAATTATTATAAAAATATTTCATTTTACATATGTGTTTTAGTTACCAGTGACCGCTGCGAAGAAAACATCTCGAGGCATTACTGAAGTACTGAATCAACTAGGAGCGAGATTAATTGGTCTTCAATAATAATATGACGTAAATGTTTGATAATTCTTCGTTATTTATTATATATAAGAAATATGAAGTCTATGTAAATATGATATACTTAGGTTAACGAATATTGTTGCATAAATTGTGTAAAAAGTATTTATAAAAGTTTTTTTATATAATTTTAACAAGAGTTGTATATAATTTCTTTCGTCAATCTACTGCCTTATAGAATAATTATAATAAAAACTATATATTCTCCATTCGAACGTGTTAGTAACATAATCAAAGTTTCATTCTCATTGCTGCGCATTCTAAAATTAACAAGCAAAACGCGAAAAATCACAATAATAATCGAAAAATCGATTAATCGATGATTGAATTGTAATCACGTTTTAAAGCATTTCGTATATAATAATGATCCAAGTATGGTTGTGAATAGTATCTATAAAAATCAACAGTATCTAATAATTACGTTTCTATATATAAATACATTATTTATAATACTTATTTTTCTAGTTCAATCGTACGCGAAAAGGAAATATTCGACAATGAATACTTATGCAAAAAAAAAGATAAATACTTCAACGACGTTGCGTTAACGGTAATTGACAAAGTAGGAATTACTTGATATTGACAGAAATATCATATTGGTATCTCCGCACATCTTTTATTTCTTTTTGTTTATGTTCTAAGAAACAGGGATGCAAAATTTATTTATCGTAAAATTGCTTAAACACGAGTGTAGATTTCATCGAATCACCAGACATTTTAAAGCTAAATGCAGTTTACACGTCGTAGTGGACTTCAAAACTGTACGAGCTAAAACTACGCCGTCCAGTTGAGCATTTGACATCGGCTTTAATTGAAACAATTCGCCTACTTTTTAGTGCTTCTAATACCAATATTTTTTTACTATATCAAAAATTGAGAATATACAAGATTTAATACGTTTTATGGAAGAGTGTTATAATCATTTTGCAGACGAGCATTCGCGAATGCATTCATACTGTAACATTTTCACAGCGCTCTAAACTCTTATAAAATTTTATTTCATAAATTGTAAACATTAAAACGGTTAACAATTATTATATTCACATTGTTTGACGATTGTCGGGTCATTTGGAAGGTGTATGTTGTCGCTCACTCAGTTAGTGCTTCGTGCTGCTAACAGTACAAGCATACATTTTGCAAAATCACATTTCACACATTTTATAACAATAAAAATGTTGCGATACAAAACTGCAAAGAGTAGACTCTTGAATCAATCATGATTGTCACGCTGATACAATAGTATAGTCCTGCAAAAATTTAATAATTTTGCGTATAAAATTGTAAAAACAGGTGTAACGCAAAATATAGCATTAATTATACTATTGGGCAAAGGTGATTCATATCTAACGTGAGCACTTATAGCAGAGCATTATATAGTTTATCAATATTCCATGCAAATATTTATTGCCATGCATTAACGAGTTCTATCACTACATAACATAATTAGTAGATTAAACTGAAATCTACGGCTCATTATTCTGAGACGTTTAGGAACATTTATGTCAATAAACGTTATCTAAATTTTAACATTTTATTATGATCATAGTGTATGATAATATTCAAGCACTATTAAATAATTTATTTTAAATAAAAAAAAATTATATTGCCTCATAATACCCAGATGAAGATTCGTACTAAAAATTCTCGGTCTTCCAATCTAAATGCGAATTCAGGTGTTGAAATAAACAAAAAAGAAACCGCAAGTCTATGACGAGATTGTTACTTGATCCACTATATCATGCGTGTGCAATGATAGAAGATAGTGCATGAGGAGTTTGAAATGCGATATATTATCCATGCGTAATGTTTTACAAACTTGCACATACGCGTAACCCGGCACATCGTTGTACATGTGTAATATCGATATACAAGCTAGCGATGATATAGGCAAGCTGGGAGAAGAAATCTTTCATGCATTTCTTATATACGTTACCTTACGTTATATGTGCACATATCACAGCGGATATGTCTACAAATTGCGAGCTTTTTATCATGCTAACCAACATATGTGCATATTTTATCATTTATGGATGGGCTTATAAGTAAATGTCAGTGTTTGCTTGGGCTACATATAGATTTTTACTCACTCAATCATCATTCTTAAACATCGTCATCATCCTCGCAACGATCCATCGAAGCACTTTATCGGTTACTATGGCTTTCACTTTCGCTCTTTCTCTCTCGCTCTTTTATGCCTAGAACAAACGTTTTAGGCAGGTGCACTGTCGAAGAATCATTATAAATTCCATTCTTCTATTATCGGTTTTTACGGGATTACATGTTATTATGTCACAATTTTCAAGATTTTCAACGACTGAAATTGTAGAAAAATATTCAAAAGAATTTTAATTAATTTAATTTAAGTCAAACAATTCTAACTTAAAATCATTCTACAACTTACAGTCATTATACAAAAAAGACTTTTTTTATTTTACTTCACTAAAATATTTTAAAACAAAACTTTTATCTTTTATTACCTTAGTTCAATTAGTCCTGTGGTTGTTCGTATGCAACCATACAAATATGTTTGACGTGGACTGAAAGTTATAATATTTGAACTGTAAAAGTTTAAGGGGAATGTATTCCTTCGGTTAGTCATAAATGCACGCATACATTTAGGAATGTATTGCTATGTCAAAAATGCATGTTACTCCATGCAGTTGAAATGATATTTGCATCTTAGTTTTCTGTTCAATTTTCTTGTCGTTTATTTAAATACAAAGCAAAATTTCATAAAATTTTCAATAAATACACATTATATAATATTTAAAAATTACAACAATAAGAATTTACGTAATCTGTTAAAGCACTACAAATTATGATCAGAAAATCTTATAAGAAAATTTAAAATATTCTGCAGGAGTAATTAATATAGGAATTTGTACCAGTAGGTAACGAAACTCGATACCGAATAATCTTCGACAGTGCATTTACCGCTCATACAACCCGCATAACGCAAAGTCAAAGTCTGTAGGTACGATACATGGAAAGAGGAGGAGAGAGAGGCGACAACAAGGCGACCTTTTCCCTCGTTGTCTCCTGTGGTCGTCCTCCCCGATCCCCGCGAGAGCTCCTTTCAACCCGTCAGGCGCTGGCCCTTTTCCAGAACCGGCAGAGCGCGACATCCCCCCGCCAGGCGCGCCTCTCGGTCAGCTGCACGTCGATTGACACACAGAGAAAGACAGAACAGAAAAAGAGAAAAGGACTCGTTACTGGGCGTCTGCGGGGTCGGAGACGGCCTAGGGGTGATAACGCGCAGGCCTTAGGTCGTCGTGGTATCGTAACTTTTGTAGGTGTGCGTCGATCGCTTGTGCCTGACCGTGCAGAACAGTATCATGCTGGCGATGAGGCCGAAGAGCTGCAGGAACCCGATCACCAGTCCCACGGTGCCGACGAAGTCCAGTCTCTGGAGCAGCCACATCTGGATCGCCGAGAAGCAGCCGTCCTGGTACCAGTTGAGCTGCCTGTTCTCGTTTTCGTACTGCTTGCCGCAGTAGCGCTCGCGATTGCGACAGCACGAGTCCGGCACTCGCTCCTCCCGCGGCCACGCCTTGATGTGATACCAGTCGTAGTACTTATCCACGCCACAGCATTTGAACTGCAATTCACCAGAGCCCCAGATTAATATACAAATTTAATTGTCAAGTGGCCTCGCCGGTTCAATGTACTTCCAATGCCCCATTACCTGGGGCATTATCTTTTAAACGGGCTTTTATCTTGTGATTATCAATTCTACCCCATCGACGACAATCCATATATCGTCCGATATCGGGTACCTCTAAGTGCTCAGTTGTCGAACAAGACTAAACTAAACTTGTTCAAGATAATCATCAATATATCGATAACGAGTCAAGTACTGTTAAACTTAAGTGTATAAACAAATAATAAATCTTAACTTGATATCTAACCTTCAATTTCAATTTATTTATAAGTCAATTGATCAAAAATATGGTCAGCATATAAAACTAATTAAGTATTCAATGTCACTGATAATTGAATTAGATAAGTGCGAAAAGTTAGAAAAGTAATAGAGCTGAACGTCACGTACATAAAGGAATACACTGAAGTCGAAATGTTTACAAACCGGCAAAACCGATTTCTAATTAATGTTTTTCTTTAGAAAGAAAATGCGCGCGCAGAGGTCCATCTGACCTCATAAATGGGAGAAACTTTTCACTTAGAAAAATACGACTGGTAAACACGTGAAAATTACAGTTGTAAACTTCTGGGGATACTTCCTACTTTTAATTTACGAGCCTCTTGGGTATAATTAGGTTACAACACGTGATGGGTTTTCTCGATTGTCTGCCAAAATTGAAATTGATACATGGCACAGTGGAAGGAAGAAAGGGCCTATGAACAGACTTGGCACCTTAACCGCAATAGAACTTTCTTCACAATTTTATATCGGCGTTAGGCGAGCAGGCCTCGTGACGGGGCGATAAACTTTTCGCCCGCTTTCCGCCAGAGGTTATGTGCATGCCCACGCGTGCGAGCGCGATTCCGATAGTATCTAAACAACACAACGACGAATAAAGCGTTTCTGTGGATAATCTTTTTCGCGGCGATTTTTTTTTTTCATTGCTCTTGCCACTTAACAATGGCGTGTCAATAGACACGGCTCTACCGGTTGAACAGCGAGTGAAAGCAAAACCGGCACCAGAGGTTTTCCGATTCTTACGACCGTGCACTTGGATATGGCAGCTTGCGAAAGTCTTTTTTGAACATCGCGCGTTAGAAAAATGTAATTGGAGTCGTTATAGAATTTTTGTTAAAGTAGAAAAAGGAAATATCAAAAAAGATATAACTGTTGTGAAAATTCATAAAAATGGAAATGAACGGATAGAGGATATAACACTGAAACGAGATCTTATCAGTAAAAATTTAAAAGTTAAATTGAATTGATATCTCAATACTTTTTTAGTTTTACTCATCGTCTGTTACAGTAATAACTCTTCACGTGTAGAGTTGAGAAAGATTCTGAATAGCCCGTAAAAATGAAATGCCTATCGCAAATTTGCATGCTGGATTCTTGTTCGATAATTGGTTACGGCGCAACTTTCATAATATTAGTACCAAAGAAAGAATCGAACCTGAATACTGCATTTCGAAAAATAGTTTTTCTATTAGTCATGCAATTGGAAGAGACTTACCTCTGTCTGCACAAACGTCCAAAAGTTGGAGAATGTACCAGTCTCGTAGACAGTTTCATCTGAATAGTGCTCTTGGATTCCATAAAGCAACTGGGATTTCATGTTGGTTCCCACTTGATCCTTGAAAACGAAAGCTAGGGCGCCCAGCATGAACTCAGCCAAAAAGATCAGAATGACTAAGCTGAAATACTGCAATTAGAAAAATGATAGTTAATTTTGTTAAAAAGAATCCAATTAACTGTTGCAGTAGAAAAAATCAGGAAAATAATTGTGCAAGCGATTAAAACAGAAACAGCAATCAAATATGCATATTTCTATCGAGCGCGCGCCGTTAGGCGTTCGCCGATCAGCAGGTGCAGAGGCAACCGAGCGAATCGCCGACAATCAACCGCGTCCAATGCTCGAGCTAGCGCTTGCCAGAGGAATCGATTTGCAGGCGACAGATTAGACAAGAAACACGTGCCTCCATCGTCTCCGGGCCGCCCACAAAATAAGAAGAGTACTAACCGTGATGAGGAGGCACCTCGACTGGAACCAGGCGCCGCAGCATCCGAAGAAGGCCACGATGAAGGTGAAGCATCCGGTAGCGAGAACTACGACGTCAGCGGAGGCATAGCTATGCTGTGGGACCAGCGTACCGTAGGCGTACGGATAGCTGAACCGCATCCAGAGACCAGCGCCCAGCATCCCACAGGCGCACAGCTGCAAACGACAAAACGGAAGCTTGGAATCAGTGAATTTGGGGAGCCGGCAATTGGGCAATCTCGCCACGTCGTGTTTTGCAAGCTTCGATCTCTCGACATGCTTTTATTGAGCTTTAAACGACGCGACAGGAAGTGGGGTAACCTCTCCCGTAGCATTGCGTCGCCGCACTTGTCTACTACCGCACGGGCCTGTCGAGCTCGAAAGAATAATGGGCCGGACGAAGGTTGCACCCGACGTATAGACTTTGCTGTATATTTGCATTCGAGTTTAGTTTATGGCCTGCCGAGCTGTAGGCGATTGTCGTACAGTCAATTTAGGAAAACAGATGTGTTAACTTTCAATGAATAAACTTTTTAGTGGTCCTACCAGCATAACCACAGCTACTTCTTATATTATTCTCTTAGATTCGAAAAATAATTACCTGACTTTTTTAATTCTTATTTCAATCTTACTTTTTTTCTAAAAGAAAGAAAATGAGTACTGTTTGTTCTTTCACTTTCACATTTAATACTTGTTTTAATTACTTTCTTTTTAAATAGTAAGAACATTTATAGAAATATCCAAACAAAAGGTGTTTTGAACAATTTATTTGTTAAATAAACAAAATAGCAGAATCAATTTGAGAATAATTTATATCCTCAATTACAGAAAAATATTTTTTTATACATTGATACTTTTGGAATGCTTAGCAACTGATATTCATTATACTTCTTTGTCTTTTTTAAGTAAAGTTTTATTAAGATATTTTATTTAAGTACGATAATGATTTTCTCAATAATAAACTTTAAAGTAATTTAAAGAGAACTTAATAAAAGTAGTCGCAACCTATAAAGTTTGGAATTGTAAAAACTTGTGAATGAATAAAACCTTTCAACTGTGAAAATATTTATTACGAAACGGTGCTTATTTGAAATCTGAATAAATTTTTTATCACTTTGGAATTTTTGCATGTAAAATTTCTAATGAATTATGGCAACTTATTCTATCTTGTGTATATTAAAAAAATGTTGTCAGGTGATTATTACCCAAGTTATGAGAAACATTAACGTAAACGTCGCATAAAGAAATTTTCATAGCAGAGGTATTAATAATGTTTTAATAGAAGCGTTAAGTGAATATCAAATAAAATATTGAAGTACTGTAGTTAAACACGTTATTGTATTCTTGTTTTTCTTACTAACTCTTCCAATTATTTGGCATATTATACTGTTAAGAAAATTTAAAACTATACAACAGTTTCAGTATGCTCGCATACAAACTCGCTTTCAAGCACTGTAGGAGGCTCGGGAAAAATTTGCTTTCTCGAAAGAAAATTTCACGTCACATTAAACGGCGCCTGCGGTTTGCCTTCTAAAAAGCCCAGCTATAACTGTCCCAGTAAAAGCCGCACGAGCGTAAAATTGCCTGGCGCGATTTTTCGTGTACCTTCCGCAACACTAAACAAAAAGAAAGCAAGTGCAATGTGCACAGTTATAATAACACCTTTCATTAGTCTTTGAAAAGTATTTTGACTATATATTCACGCATAGAACCGCAGATCTCTTCCTTACGAACGCGATTGGGAAGCCTATGTATATCCGCGCATACCCACACCCGCGTTCTATTATATACTGGACAACAATCCATAACGAAAGTTCATTTAATGTCAATGAGCGTGACTCTCGACACTTTTCCGTCTCACACATTATATTATACCTTCGCTTTCGTATGAGTTGGAATACTAACCTACGGTGCGCGCGCGTGTGGATGGGCTAATGTATCTTCACTTTCGAAGCGAGGAAAGCGTATAGAGATTTGCCGTGGAAAATTGAAGAGCCGTGAAATTAAATACGCGTACAGGCGAGGTGAAGGACTTGTAGGATGTACTCGCGTAGATGACTAGACCAAATAGAAACTTGAACAACTGATCACACATTTGTTTAACTCATTTGCCGTTCACGGTTAGAGTTGTAATTTTATGAAATTATTTTCTGCATCCGTGTGCTTCTTAATAATAGTGAAAGTCCACTTCATAATAGATAAATAGTAAACTATCACGATGATAATTGCAATTAGATTTTTATTTCGCCTAATCAAATTATACGTATTATGTTGTATGAATTTTTCCTAGAAGATATAAACGAGTAAGGAATCCTCCATATAGTGAGCTAATAACACGACTAATTAATACTGTTCTTGTTAACGCCATTATTGTTTACGGTCAAATGATAAAGCATTAGCAGACCTGATAATTACAAAGTGCCGCATAAAAAATATTTAGTCGCAACACTTTCAATGTAAAGAAAATATTACGTCTATGGTTGCAACTATACCAATTACATTTTCTGGAATAATTTGAATGTAAACGAGCAACTAGTGCGCTGTAATAATATGCAATTCTATTACAAGCAAGAATTCGTGCATCGCTTTAGCGAGTTTTTGAACGATAAGTATAGAGTGTGTACGATACAATTTAAATGCATTACATACTTCGAGGGTTTTTCTTGAACTGCTACAGTTCATTTCAAGTTTATTATGAGTTGCGTATTGAGTTATATTACAGACTCGGGGACATTAGTGTAAACAGAAGCAGTTTGAAAGGGTGCAACTCGAATGTACCTTCCTTTAGTATTCTACACGGATCCGGAGGCTATGAAAATAGTGGAATTTATCGTTCTACTGGGAAAAATACAAATATTTATTTTCAAAAGCAGGTTCACACAGCATGGAACTATCACTAGGCATTTTAAAGAAATACGTTTACAAGTTATCGCGCAGTTGGAATTTTTACTTGAAAAATAATCTTACTTTAGCAGCAGTATAAACACGTGTAAACTATGCACCGTATGAATGAACAACTGTGAGACTTGCTCGACTCGACTAATTGAAGTGGAAAACATTCTACGGGACATTTTGTAGGTCATTGGAGAATAAAACCTCTTGAATTCGTTGAACTTCCAAGCGGTGCAACGACGCCCACCCGAGCATTCCGACACGCGGAATAAAAAAGAAGGAACCCATGAATAATCAAAGGTCACGTCAACTTGCAAAAGCGGAAATCGAGCCCCTGCTCGCCCCCGGCCGCAAGAAGAAAGAACACAAGCGCCTCCGCGAGCGGGAAATTCAAACGCGACAAACCCGAGCCCAGGGCGGAAACTCGCGGAGGATATCCAATTATAGCGGGATCAGTGTCAGAGGCAGGCGCGGGTAACCGTAGCGCGAGCCGCGGGGACGCAGGAACCGGCTCCTCCCGTTTCCGTAATCTCTTGTTCTAGCAGCCGCCCACCGCCGGCCGCCGATCCTTTTGCCCGCGCTCTAATCGGACCGGCTGCGCCGACTAATGAGCCGCTCGGATGCCGGCGGATCCCCGTCCCCGCGGTGGTGGCCCCCGCGCGCGAATTATGTCACGGTGATTTAGAGCCTCGGATAAGCTATCTGGCCGATATCGGGCCGCCTTTTTCCCCGGCGGCGCTCGGCCGATCCGGCCGTTTCCTGCAGTAAACCCGCGCGAAAGTCCGGCGGCCGAATACCCCCGCGGGCTTAAAGTGCCTCCCCCGGTTGCGCAAGCGGCTCCTCGGGGAAAAGCCCCGTGGGAGCGTCGCGCGCTCGGCATCCTCGGAACGGCGTCTCCCCGACGGCCAAACAGTTGGTCCGGAGCTGCCGATCTTACCCGGCGCGCGCACAAGTGCGCGCGGTAAATCAAAACTCGGCGGGCGATTTTCAATCATCCGTCTTCGCAGCCGATCGTCGCACTTTCCCCGGCGGTTTCTCGCGGCCCGCTGTGTACGTATACAAACTCTCCCGGCGGCGAGGTTCAAATGCGCGCCGCTCGCTCGCGCCGAGGGAAAGCCGCGCGGTGAAACCGTTGTATCGGCCGGGGATAATAGGATGATGCTCCGCTTATTAAGATTGCCTGCGCTTCCTGTGGACGCGGGTAATCGCCGGAGGAAATAAGCCCTCTTACCGCGCCGATGCGCGCGCGCGAGGTGCGATTCTGACTTTTTTTCCAAGCTCGGCAGATGCCTTTTTTGCCCTCGTCCTTTTGGGAGCAATTTGGTGCGCGCATGCACATATAAGTGCCGTTGATGCGTGAAATGATTTGCGGTTGAGACAAAGGACGCGGAATTCGGTCAGTGGGACGGAAAAAATCGGTAGGTATAAGCTATGAGCTTAACGCATGCGAGGGCTAAGAAATCCCACTTTCTCACGGTTCGCTGCAGTGAATGCTTGACGGCTCCGTCAGAAATTAATTTTTTTCATACGAACCTTTTTACGCACTGCATTTTTACTTTGTTGTTAATTTAAGGATCTGTGTGCCGCTCATTAAGAAGCACTTAGAGCACTTACTTTGCCGAGTATCTTGCGTGCCTCATGCGCAGAGAATTATTACGAATTGAAAAGGTAACATGGATTATTATATAATGAGGGGTAATTAGTTGAATCAGATAGCTAAGTAGAAGACTTTTAAGATAACTCTTACTGTTTTCCTGTAATTATTAATTTTTAAATATAAAGTCAAATTGCTTAATGTCAGTTTTAGAAATAAAATTTCTCAATTTAAAATAAGCAGTGCATAATAAGACTGAATGAACACTTGCAAAGATTACCTTGTAAACATAGTGTATATAGCTTGTACACATAAACACCCGCGGTGATAGCTATCATTGTTTCCTATATTGTCTTACCTAATTTAAAGTGTAAAAACTCAAAAACAGGTTTTATGCTTTGCTGCATCGCTTGCATAATCATTTTGGTAAATTCTAGATGATATTGAGATATGAATTAATGAGCCACAAGAGATGTAATTTTCAAATTAATCGAGCCTTGAGCCTTAATGTATCTTAACATTGTTTCATTGATACAAATTGCGCGTTTCATGGACTCTATGAGCCTATATTTAGATCGGATACTCGTTCTAATATTATTATTTCGATAATCAATTAAGCCAAGCCGAGCGATTAATCTCAATTCATCCAAATTTACGCTTCTTTTTATCGGCGAGAGAATCCAATTTCCAGAATAACTGCGGCGGACTAAGTTTCCGAGTTCCAACAGCGCCTTACGAGCTTTCCACTTAATAAGTCCATAAGCCCCGGTCTACGCGGACCGTCCGGGACTTATCTCCCGATCCCCACGACCAATAAACCGGGGGAATGCGCTGGTACATAAGCTCCGAAGGTCCCTAACAAGCCCGAAAATTCCAGGCGCGCAATTAAGCGGGCGGCCGTACAGGATCGGCGCAGCCTCCCCGGCTTCTCCGAAAAATGCCTGTTCCGGCCGCATGCCGCGACGGCGGCGGGAAAAAGACTCGGTCTCGCGTGACGCGAGAGCCGCCGCGCATGTGGCGTTGACCTCGTTACCCGCCTCGGTACGCGCTACTCGCTCCATCCGCGCTCTTAGGACCTGTTAACGCGCCCTCTCTCTCTCTCTCTCTCTCCGTGTGAAACTATCGGCTCTAATTGAATTTGGGCTCATCCGCGGGCCGTTAAGCGCGGGCGATTAGAGCCGCTCCGCCGACTGATTGCGAAGCGGGGCGCGTAACCGTTCTTATTATTTTTCTCTTTTCGGGGCGCGAGGGCCCGCGCGATATAAATCAGCGGCTTTTTCCCGGCTGTCGATCGGGAGAATGACGGGCGATCCCCGGCGAATTTCCATTGCGTAATTTTAATTGACTCAAGTGTCGTAAGGGGCGCAGTAAAACGATGCACTTAACGCGCGAGACTCGGCCACCTTGAGCCTTCGCAAAAAGCGTATTTGCTCTCGCCGGGCGGACGCGTCAGGTGTCTACCTAAAATCCAAACTTTACGATAAGATAAATTATGCTCTGCGTATTGAAATTAGCGAAGAGTACATATTTGCCGAATAACTATAGTGAATAAAAAATCCTCGGTTGAGCAATTCCTGCAGGTGTATTTATGCAGCGGCAAATTCCCAGAGAACACTGTGTGCTCGGCCAATTTAGAGCTAGTAAGACTTTATTTCGCTCGAAAAGTGCGTGCGCGGACGATGCGAACGTGAGATTTCGCCGGGGAATATAATTTATCTGAAGAAGTTAAAGCCAATTAATTTTTAAGTGCCTTTCATTATTCAGCCTTTAATTACCTTCTGCGACATTATACACGTATTTATTTAGCGGCGCGATCAGCGAGAAACATTTCAACCAAAATACGTACTCTGTATTGCGTAAAGAGAACGTGCGGCCCAATTTTAATTATAAAAACTTGACCGAATAACTTTCTTTCGGTCGGACTGCGTTTAACTAATATTATATGCACGTATCGCGTCGTGCATGAAAATATGTTTCATATGTAATGCCCCGATGATTAATTTTGCACCTTACATAACGCATTAAATGTAAAAGCATAAACCGTTATTTTCGTTAAGAGCGACCCTCGGCCCGAGCCGGGTGAATAATTAAAGAATTTGAAAGTTTTTGAACGATAAGGAGCTAGTGGCAGCCGGCCGCGAGGAGAAAAAGGCAAAGATCAACAGAAAAGATGAAAGCAAGGAGAAGGTAAACAGGCCGATGCTCCAGACGAGCGCCGCTCGCCGCTCCGAAGGGGGAAAAATGCCCCGCGAAAGTGCACGGGATCGTCACTCTATTCTACACTGCACTTGTACATACAGCTCGAGGGGCCGCGGGCATATAATCTTCCGAGCGGCGCCTCCTCTCCGAGCCGCATCCCCGGCTCGAGACTTTCAAATGAAAGCGCACAAACTCCCGAGTCTCCCCTGTGCGAAAAAGCTCTTGCCCAAAGCGGGCCAAGCTGTGCGGCCAATTGGCGCGATTAGGCTGATTATCCAAACGGCTGCAGGTGGGCTAATCGCCCGCTTTCTCGCGGCTTTACGTAACGCATTAGCGGGAGAGGCGCAGGCGCCGACGGCCGATCGGCTAATTGACCGCGAGGGCTCGACTTTCCCCAAGCTGCCCCCCCTGAGTTCGCGCGAGGATCGGCAATTTGCATCAAGGGGGGGCGATCCGCGGCATCGATTAGCCCGTGGGGGGAGGTGCTCTCGTGCCTTATTAGGCCCGCGGAATCTAGAAGCCCGGCGATGTAACGGCCCGGCGAACCTGCCGCTTTCACGGGGTCGCCGAGCTTTTCCCCGACCTTGTGACCGCGCGGCCTCCAACGGCCTGCCATTTTTCCCCTCCTTTTTTACGAGGCCGTTTTAATGGACGACGAATATATTTACCCTGGCTTTAATACGCGCCTTTTCCTCGCCGCTCCTAATGGCCGCGTCTTCTTGTACGCAGGAGGGGTATTATTATTTTGTTTCTCCTAGCCTCGCGGAAAATTCTCTCGGCGCGCGCCCGTCGTTGCCTTCCTATTTTTTTTCCCTTTTTTTTTTCTTGCACCCCGCGCGCGCGATCAAGACCTGCGCGCTAGTTACGAGCGGCCGATATACATCCGCGCGGGAATTAATTGCCCGTGTAACGGGGTTGAAATTCGCGCGTCGCCAAGCGCGCTTCAGGCAGCCCGGGCCGTACCTTAAGGCCTCTTTTACGGCCGCGCTAACGCCGCTCGTTCCCCCGAGCGATATGCGACCCCCCCGGTCCCTTACATTCCGCTCGTTAAAGCGTCATCAATATTCAACGGCCCTCGTTAACTCGGATAAACGGGCGATTATTGTCCCGGCGGGGTAATTTAAGCCGCGGTGGGCCAGACGCAGGAGGCGCGCGCGGCCGGAAAGCAGCCGGACTTTCGATCGGCTCCTATAATAATCTCCCGCGTGGGGGGGAGGAGGGGAGTCTCCCCGATATGGGAAGAAATCGTAGCGTGTACATATACAAGGCCAGCGGGAGAGAAAGAGGAGCCTACTGACCCAAATGAGGACGTTGAGGGAGCAGAAGACGTGCCTGATGCACGTGTAGCCGGTGCGACCCATGATGCCTGGCCCCCTTCAACCTCTGCGCAGATAAGCCTCGGTGCTTGCTGAAACAACCAGAAGAAAGTATTATTTAGCGTTGGAAAGTTGCCCCCGAGGGGGGGAGTTGCGGGTGGCGCGGGGGGAGGGGGGGGGGGATTCGTTAAACTGTAACGCGCGATTGCGATCGCTCTTCATCTATACGGCCCGCTCATGCGGGCTATGTACAGTATATAATGCGCTAATCTTAAGTGCGGCCATAAAACACAGGAGAGTCTGATGATATATATTAAAGCGATACTTTTACCATTAAACTTGGATTTTGTCTTTCTATCGAGGCGCACCGAGTGTAGAAATACAGCGTATACAGCATACAAGTTATAATTATACGGATAAAATAATCCGTTAAATGTTTTATGAAAATAGCCTGCGAACGCCCGTGTGCACGATTAGCTTTTCAATTTAAAATTGACGAGCGAAATACCATAAAGCTTACTGAATAAAAATAAAAATAAACTGTGTATAAATAAATATCTCTAGGTACATGTACATGTGTATGCATATATATATATGTGTGTGTATGTATGTATATATATATATGTAAACGGTAAGTTCGATTAGCATACAGTTACATGGCGCCGACTGTATTTATACAAATCGAACCAGGCGCATATATAAAATCTACCAACTTCGTTAACGGACATTTATGTTTTTCCTCGGTGTGCGACGCGCGTTTCCAGAGTTAAAAGTAACGCTTAAACGGGTCACGCCTTCGTTTACCATAAATAATAATATTTACCATAATCTCCTGTTTACAAGGATATACACATGACTGAGGGGTCGCACGCAGTTTTAACATACGTATGTGTGTACGTGCATTTATTTTTGCCTTGTGCACTAACGGATTACTTCCGTTGGTCTTTTTTGCATCGAAGCTCTCGCAGCAAGAGCATCAAAACCGTTTCAAAATTGCCAATCATCGTAGCGAGTCCATCCTCGAGTCCATCAAATGTAAATAAGGCAGATCGAGGCATGCAATCCGAGCGAGGATCCCAGGCTCCGATCGACCGTTAGTCTCTTTGAATTTGGTGAGGCGTTAAGAAAACCCAGCGCCTACTTAATTAAGATTTAAGGCCCCGCGTTAAAGTTTTAAGATCTGTACATAAACCGAAGACCTTGGCGCAGTCTATATTTCACGTGTGTATGTATGCTACAGGTGCAGTATGTTATTTCAAGCCAGTAAAATCAAGGGGCTCGTTATAATAGTCAAACGGATTTCTTCAACGCGGTTGCAAATCAAAAAAAGAAAAAAAGCGCGCGCGACAGACAATCCGCAAGCCTACATACGGCTTCAACGCGCGGATAACCCGCCAAAAGATCCCCGGGATTTTTTCCAAGGAACGCCGCGCATAAATTAATGAAAAAATATCGTTGCATAAATCGAAGCGCACGAGCCGCTCGCGCATTAGCGTTGCAACAATCTCGATGGAATTATAACTCGGCACATATTTCATAACGCGATAGCGCGGCCGGGGCGCGCGCGCACCCGCCCGGGCGACGTTTGTTAAATTGCTAGAAAGTCGCGGCAGGGCGAGACTACGGCCGCAAAAGTCCCAGTGAAAGTGGCGCGCGGGCCTGCATACATTGGAAAGACGGGCGCCGCGGCGACATAGGGGCGGGGGACGCATTAGCCGGGCAATTGCCCGGGCGCGTATTAGCCAAACGAGTCACGTAGCCTCGCGGCCGATAAATCAGCGGCCCTCCGCCGTTGCGGAATGCAATCCTCGGGGGCGGCCGAGTGGCGGAGAGGCCCAGTTTACCCCGGCGGAATCCCCAATGACCTGTTACTCTGCTCGTGGCGAGCTTCTTTTTTTATCTTCACGGGCCGACAGGAAGCGGCCAATCAAGGGATCCCCGCCGCGGGAATTAGCCTTTTTAATTAGCGTGAAAAATAAGAGGCCGCCACCTCGGAACGACGCCCGGCGGCCTCGTTAGCCCGGAGCTACGCAGTGACCCTCCAATTCTCTGTTTGCCGAAGAAAGTGCGCCCGGCTCGGTGTTTTTTTTTTTTTTTGTTATCCAGGTCGATTGCAAATTGACCTGATTAGGTCGCCCCGAGAATTGAAAAATTTAAATTTAACGGGCTCGATTAGCCTAATGACTTTTGCTCTCGGGCGAAAACTACTCGAGGCGGGCCCCCGGCCCATTTTCCTTTTGGCTCCGAGGACCGAAAGCTAACGCTACGCCGGTTTAAGCCGGGGAGTTTCCCGATTCGAGCGAGTCGATTATTTCTCCGCTCGTTTTATCGGATACCAATGCCTGCGCATTAATATAAAAGCTCTATCGCGCGTACAGTGGGACTTTCTAAAAACGAAAAACTTGATCTATAAAATGCCTAATTGAATTTTTATTTAAAATTACACCTAGCTATTTCAAAATAAAAGTGAAAAAACGTCACCAGCAGGAATTATCTTGTTGGAATACCATTTGGAAATAATAGTAATAATATAATGGTAATGGCAGATTATTGGAATTAAGTGTTCACTAGCCAGCGGCGCGTTCACTTTTGGTTTTACATTCAAAGCGGCACATATCATTAAACGCGGCAGTATTAAAAGAGAAATAAAAATTTCATTTTTTAACAATTAAAGAGCTTGTAATGCGCTATTTCCACAGCGTGATGTGGCTGCTCCTGTTTATGTTTATGGTCGCCTTCTCCGCTGTTATGCCACGACTACAATTGGCGGAAAAAATTTAAGCTCGAGTATCAATTTTCCTATTTAGCCGTTTAAATATTTTACCCCGACCGCAAAGTGAATCAACCTTTAAAAAAACAACTCTAACCGGACACCTATAAAACGGAAAAAAGAACACCACTGCCTATGCATATCGCGCCAAAATATTTACAACAAAAGCCCACGTACGCGCACTCGTATCGAGCTTTTTCAACTTTGATCGATTAACACGCTGGGGACGAGGCGGGGGCCGGGCGATGGTAAAAAATTTGAAGAAGCAGCGCGCTCGATGAGATAAAGACTACAGTCGTTGCATAAATATCGTTTTGTTCCTGTCGCTCCGCGGCAAGCACTGTGCGTCACCACACGCGCGCCCGATAGACCCGCACTTTTATACATAATAATATATACATATATTGCACGGGGCCTGCTATCTGGAGCATTAGCCGGCCTGGGAGTCACGTAGGCAGGTGACGCCGGGGCTGTCGGGGCCGCGGCCACGCGGCCCATACACCGGGGCACGCGCTCCCCGCCGACGGCACTTTACATAATCCCCGGGGCCGGGACGCGCGCACGCCCCGGGGAAACCGCCCTCGCGGGTTGCCTCACCTACCGGACCAAGGGCGCGCACCTCCTGCGGGGACACCGGCGCACTGGACACTTGTCGCCTGTTCCCCCCGGGAGGGAAGGATGCGAGCCAGGAGGGTGTGTATATCTGCCTGCCCTGGGATGCGGTGTGCACGCGCCGATGTCCAAAAGCGGAGCTGCGCCAGACGCGTCCGCGCTCTAGGCCTTCCACGCACTCGATGTTGTATAGCGCGCGGCGAGCGACAAAAGTGCCGGTCGGCTCGCTCGATCGCTCCGCTCCTTCCCCCCACTCCCCGGACCGCGCGCCGTCTCGCTCTCGGTTGGCCGACGCGCTCGCTCCCTCTCTCCCGGGGTCCTCCGGCGTTAATGCTCCTCCTGTCCTCTCGCTCGATCATTTCTTTCTTATACATATACATGTATAAATATATATATGTGTGTATATGCTTGGGCGCCCGGCCCTCGAGCCTCGCCTACGACCTCTCCTGCTCTCCTTCCTCTCCCTTCTTTCTCTTCTTATTTTTTTTTTGTCTCCACTTACAATCCGTAATTGGATTTCGGCCGCGTTATGATGCCGGATCGAGAAGAAAAAAAGGTTCGATTATAAAGCCTTCACTCCCGTGTTTATATATCTGCCTAAGTCGAGGATCCGATCTGGAGTACCGTTCGGCACGATGATCCGTGCACTCTGAACCGAGTGGCCCGCGGCGGTGCCATGTCACCTCCCGCGGCCAATGCACCTGCGCTCCGACTCTCGGCGGCCTATCGCCCGCCCGACGATTCAATTTTAGATTTCCCGAGGGCGCGCAATCGTCGACCGTCGCCGCGGGGACCGAAACCCACGGCTCTCTACCTGACTGGAAAACGCAGGTGGCGTTTCGCGCGGGCATAAGAAAAAGAGCCGAAGGCGGGCTGCCACGCGCCGACTCGAGGAAAAAAAAAAAAAAGCCTTGCGCAACCCGGCGGCCTGACGCATTCCGTTTTCGGAGCGGGGCGGCGCCGGAGGTGTGCAGCCCCGCATCCCGAATCCCCGCGCGCGGCCTCTCCCGCGGCCACTTGTAGGTCCTCTAACGGGACCCGCGGCCGCTCGCCGCTCGGCGGCGCCACGCTCCCGTCCCTGCCCGCAAGCGGCCGCGGCCGCAAGGGCCAGGGCCGCCGCTAGACGCCCTCCTGCGATCAGGTGCGCGCCGAGGAAAGTAAGAGGACCCGCGCGGATGCGCCCCCCCGGGAGGTTGCGCAACGCCCTTCTTCGGCCGGCCGCGGCCCGATTATGCTAATTGTTCGCGCGTTTAAATCATTGCGCGATCCCCCGCTTACCCGATTTACGGCCGTTTCTCGGCTGTGCGCCCGCCCCGCCAGAAGATAAAAGAGAGAACGAGAACTCCCCTTGGCGAGGGGGAAAAAAAAAGGGAAGGTCGTATCCTTCCCCGCGCGGCCGTTTTTCTTTTTATCCTTTCGCGCGGCTTATGCTCGCGCGCGAGAGCTCCGTATCTCATTTGCAAGCGTTTATCGGTGCACGAATACGCGGGCGCACGATGCGTCCGCAAGAGATCTCCTCGCCGACGGCTTTGTGTGCGTGTACGCGATCGGCCGAAGAGCCTTGAGGTGGCCGGGTCGTGAGAGGAGCGCGCGGCTGGCGGCCAGTGCCGTAACACCGGCGTCGCACCGGCGCACCGAAAATTGCGCGCCCGCGGCGACATTTGCATCGGCGGCGCGCTCGGGGGGGGGGCCTTCGCGGAAGGCGCCGCTAAACGCCGGAAACGCCCGCGCCCCCCGTCGGCAGGCAATTAAATCAATTCTGGAACAGCGCGGGAAACGCGCGCAACCGTTGTTGTTTCCTCATTGGCCGGGCCGGCCGTATGCATCGAGGCCTAATAAACTCGCGCCGCACTTTAACGCCCGCGGCCTCAACCCTCGCACTCGCGCGGCGCGCCTCCCGGCTAATTGTGCAACTCTTTGCGGCTTATTATAGCGCCGCGATTGTTTGATACAATGCTGCAGGACCTGCGTGCACCTTGGCGGTTGATTAAGTTCCGTTTCGATTGTTTACCAAGGTGCGCGGGGGTAAATTAACGGCTGCGTGTCCTGCTTAACGCCTCTGGTGCTTTCTCAACAATTATCGCCCTTCGCAGCATTGGTAATTAATTAAAAACATTGCCTTTAACCGAGTATGTGTTATTATTCGTAATAGTCATTCATGAGCCGCGTATATATAGTCCTCGAGCGGCTGAACCTACGGCGTATATGTACTGTAACGGCCGTCGTTAAAGAATAACTGCGGCAATATATGTGCAGCTTTTATTAGACGCGATACGTCGACGGAATATTGTTCCTTAACCTCTATTACCCCGTTATAATAGTTGGCTCCGTAAAAAAAAGCACCGAAGAATTTAACGACGTTGGGCAATACACTTTTTTCGGGGCGGCGCAAAAGGTTCAAGCGCCCCGTCGTCGGCCGCTCATTTCGATGCAATTAAGTACTTTGCGCAAGCTCGACGGGCGCAACGTCCTCCCCCGCGTCATTAATTGAAAAAACAAACAGGCTTCTTGTCTGTGAAAGAAGAGCTGCCGGTTGGTCCATTCAAGCAGATCATTGAATACAAGTTGAAGAGGATTAAACGATACTGTATATATAGCGTACCTGTGCACAAAAGGCATTCGCAAGAGAAATGGCATTAACTGGTGGACAATGGTTCGGTCGATCGAGCAGATCCTTTCGGAACCTCTCCACTGTACCAGACCGCGCGCACTCTAAATGGATACAATCTGCCTTCTAAATTTATTAAAGTATTCCGAGCCGCGCAAAGTCCCGTTGCGATTTGAATCGGCGGGCTCGGAGCGTAAATCATTCGCCGGCCGCCGGCGCCGTGGCCCTCCCTGTTATGATTTCATTTTCTTGCCGCGCAGGTGAGTACAACCATACTGTACTTCGTTCTCGTTGAGAAAAAAAAAGAGAAAAAAAAGATCAAAATGCCTTCCTGAAGCCGGGAGTGGAAGGGCAGGCCGAGGCGCTCCACGCGCCGGGCCGATTCAATGGAAATTCGCCTTCATTAGCTTCATATAAAGTGTAAACAGACCGCGGAACGTGACTCGCCGCGCAGGAAGTGATGGAGCAGCCGCGGCCCTTTGTTAAGAGCACAACCAGCGAATCCGACTCCGAAATGATATTTCTTCTCGGAAAAAAGAACCGCCCCGCTGTCGAGGGGCCGACGCGGCCGGGATAAAAATCACGGAAGCGAGCCACCCGCAAAAAGCGTCAACGGCCGGTCTCAAAAACCATACGCCGCGAGGCAAGCCTTACGACGGCGACTCGAGTTGCCCGGCAGCTGCCGACTCGAGTTTCACGGCCTCCGCCCAGACCCGCCGCCCGCGTATTATACACCATCCGGATTATATATGCGCGGATTCGCCGGGCTCGCGCACGCACGCCCCTTATATATCTCAGCCTTATTTACGGGCGCGATGATGGCCGCGCGAGTGCTAATTATACCGGGGGAGGCTGCGCGCGACCGAATCGCCCGGGGGATCGGGCTTATCTCTTCCGGCCGCGATATATAGTCCCCCTGTGTTTAGCACTTCATCCCGGGGTCCTCGCGGCCGGGAGATATTAAGCCGCGGACCCGCGGCGACGAGGCCCCGCCGGGTGAGAAATTCATGCTCGCCGCGCGTTTTTCCCCGCCTTGATTTAGCGCGCCCAGCGACGTAGAAAGCCGGGGCGCGCGAGAATAAAAAAAAAAAAAAAAAGTGCCCACGCGCGAGTGTACATATGATACCGTAGCGACATAACGCGCACGGCAGCCGATGTATGGCGGAAAAACTCGTTATTGCATAAAAGAAAGCATGCCGATCTCGCGGGCTCGGGCAGGCCTTCGAAAAATAATAACGAAAAGGAAAAAGAAAATGGTAATGATTCGTGAAAAGAAAAAAGAAAAAGGCCATAGCGCTGGATATCTCGCTCTGTGTTATATTCCGCCGAGTGGGGAAAGGAATTATATTTGTTCAGGGTTCGTAAAACTTCTTCGCTCGACTGCTTATGGCGCGCCAGCCCCTCGCTCGTCAAATTCTTTCGGTTTTACGGCCGATTACGACATTCTTTGATGAATATTTTTCACGTAACGCGCAACTATCCGCGGCGGCGAAACACATATTACTTTTACAGGGCACGCTTCAATTCGATTCATGAATAAGGCATTTGTCAAGGAGCGTTGTAACCGCGGGCGTGTACGTAAACTTCGTCTCCAATACACAGTCCGCGTTTCGGGGAAGCCCAACGGTACCAAATGGGCCTTATTAGAAACAAAAAGAAAGAGGAAAAAAAAGAAAAGGAGAGGCGGTCGGAAGTTGATGGAAAAAAGGGCCTGCCGGCGAGCCGCGCCCGCGAGTGAAGCGCCGCGCGGCCGCTTTGGCCCCGCGGCTGACGCGTTTTTTTTCTTTTCTTTTTTTTTTTCCTCTCCTCTTCCCGCGGCTCGGTGTCATTACGAATCTCGCGGGCGACTCGCGGTCGTCCCTTTAACTGTAAACTGCGCTCGCAGGAATGCCAATTGTACGGTGCGGCGCGCGCGCGCGCGGAATGGCAATGGCCATCGCGAGATGTATCGCTAAGAAAGGGGAGCGCGACGGCATTGACGTCGCCGCCGCGGGACAAAAAAAAGAAAGGCTCTCACAGTTCAATTACGGCGGGATGCACACACGCGAGCCCGGCGGAGGCGCGGCGACGTCGCGGGACATGGGAAGCGAGCGGCGCCTTTTGAGCGGGCTATTTGGATTAGAAACTGCATTATTAAGAGGATGGGCGTTACGGGGCTCCCGTAATTCCCGCGTTTTTATTTACAAGCCCCGGAGCCCGGGCCCGGGCGCGCGAATGGAATCATTTTCCAGACAGTGTTTCACGCCGCGTTGTGCAACGCGCGTATAAGCTGCCGGGGCGTTAGAGCTCCGCGGCGACCGACTGGACGAGGGCTATTGATTACACTGGCGCGATCACGTGTGGGAAAGAAGACTCCGCAACAGTCGCTCGGTCATTCGATTTTCATGTTTAACATTACAGGTGGAATTAATCAATAATATACGACTGCTTTCAAAATCATATTTTGAAAAAGCTTGGGTTATGCATAATAATAATACTTTGATTAAAGTTGCCGCAAGACTATCAACGGTTCTTGAAGGAACACCATTAATAATATTATAATCTTTAAGGCTCACAAGATAAAATAGTTTCAAACTTCTCAAATTATCTTGAAAATTCTAAAAACATTTTAGAATTATGTACGTGACCATCCGTCAAAAACACCCATGCAGAAAAAATACAGCAGAAAATGCCAAGTGAAATTCCAAATTGTCTTACACGCTTAATTATTAAAATAACAAGGTATATTCTTAGAAAAATATGTACTATATCAATTATAAGATATTACAGATTGATCAAATAAATGCTTTTATGACCTACAGTTGGAATCAATCCACTGCATCAAGTCCAGATTATGCACAAGGTCTCCCTTGAACCAGATTACGTATCTGACAGCATGTAATAAAAATATATAACAAAATCTTTTCTATAATTAGACATATTTCTGGATAGATTTAAACCACTTTGATTTCTCAAATCATGGAAGTGAAAGCATAATTTTTACAATTATACTTTACATTTTTTCTGCTTCAGTTTGATATTCGAATTAAAAAATCTTTATGCAATTTCCTGATAATAAAAGGAGATTTTTCCTTAATTATTTTATCAATAATTAGTTCGGTAATAGACGTCGAATAAGTTAAAACCATTCGTTAAAATGTAAATTAGATTATAAAATTTTTTCGAAATTATCTATAGTTATTGAAATTTACAAAAAACTGTTTTAAAAAATAGGTGTTCTACACAGCCAAGTTTCACAAAATTATATATTATTAAAAAATGAATTAATTTTAAAAGAGAAATTTTCTATTAATTTAGATTATTAACTTTACTTTTAACACAACATAAAATTGGATTATATAAAAACAATGTAATATAATTGAAGTCGTTATAAAATATCTACATTTTAAGGCCTTCTAGAAGGAAATGCATCAAGCTATTATGAAGAAAGTGTATAACATAGAATGAAAAATAAATTAGTATTTACATTTCAGCACATAACAAGTGTTAGCCTTCCATAATGATGAATTCTGTATCAAATTAACGTACAGTTATCGAAAATATTTTTTAAATTTATACTACTATAAATTAAAAACCTAACGGTTAGATACCGCATTCCTAAATTACGGTGAACTTTCTATCAATGCCGGTAATCGTTCGATAACCCTCAAAAATAACAACGACTTGGGACAGGATCATGCGTGAGCAATCTCATTTTTCGAATCAAGTTGGATATGAAATTCGTATCAAATTCGAGCGTTCTTCGATTGGACATTTTGCTCGCGTACCTACACCGGGAGTGAAAAACTCGCGCGGGCACCAGATGTTTCTTCAAGCGGCAGCAGCGCGCGGTGGGCGATCGGGTGCGGCGGGCTGCCAAGTGGGCGCGTCGATCTCCCCCGCGGGCTCGGCCGAGTCGTGTTCCCGGCATTAATTAGGGCGGTGCGCGGGTGGCGCCAATCTTGGGGCCGATCGCGGGTCCGATCGCGGGGAACAAGGGCAGGGCGCTCGTAAACCGTTACATCGACAGATTAGATAAAGGAAAAGGCCGATGTGTAGCGGGCCGGGCGTCCCGTTAACGTAGAAAGTCCATTGTGCGGCCGTTTCGAAAGGGGCGAGGCCCGCGCATTCCTCAACACACGCGCCTCCCCCCGGGGGCAGCGGCGTCGCGCGGAAAACCTCTCGGAAAGCCGGGGGCCGCGCGCGGCGGAGCCGAGGGTCGCCCGCGGCCCCCGACTTCCTGCCAATTGCGGGCAATTGCCAGTCATCCGCGATCCGCCGCGGGGATCTGCGCGCTTTCGGCGGGCCCCCTCCGACCTTGGGCGGGCCCAAGGCCGCGCCCGGCAATCGGCGCGAGGCCGTTCCGATAACCGCATCGCGCCCCCGCGCCGCCTTTCTCCGCGATCCGCGTGTCTACGCGTAGTCTCCGCCGACATGTATATACGCGTCGGGACGAGTTTCCCGCGATAACGGCGCGCGGCTCCTGCGCTCGCTGCAGCGTGCAGCCGACGCGCGACCTGCCCACCCAAAGCCGACTAATACTTTCCATTCAGCGGCCCGACACGGCCTTTGATTGAGATGTTGCTGGCCGCTCGTATACGTACGCGTGTACGCGCAGCGCCTGTCATGTGTGTATATGCGTATATACGTACCACGAGTGTCATTGTATTCTTGCCATCGGCCAGCTGATGTTACATAACACGCGGCGCGTAGTAGTTCAATTTCACCTGCGCACTCAGAGACAAATCGAGCCGCTGTACGCGCGGTTAAACCATCAAATCCATTACAATGTTAATTATGAGCGTAACGACGCCGATTAGGCGTCCGTGTTGACATTAATCGTCAAGCCGGTTGACAAGCATTAATTAGCCCGACAAAAGCCCGGCACCTTAGCGGCCTGGCGCTCTAACGCCGCCCATTATCCCCGACATCGCGGTAATTCAATAGGCCCTGAAGAAAGAAAAAAAAAAAAAAAACCGGCGATCGCGTTCTTGCCGCGGCGGTTGTCTTTCGGCGGCGGCACGTACGCGGACGCGACGCTATAGGCTCCTTACAATGTACGTAAGGTACCAAGTCGAGCGCAATTGCTGTTATCCGAAGCTCAAGCCGCGGCACCGGGGGAATTAGGGTCAGCCGACTTTCATTTCCTCCGTAAACGTCGCCGGCGGCGGCGGCGGTGCGCCAGTCGACTTCATTAGCGCGCGCGCTCGGCCCTAACCCACGAGCGCGTAAATCCGCTCGCCGAAAGTTCTGAGCCATAAAGCACGAGGCCACGACGCAGGCCAACTTCGCCGGGGCCGCGTCCCCCCTGGCGGCCTAAAAGCCCAGAGTCCTCCCCCTCGCGGCCCAGCCGCTTCCCACGTGACGTAAGCCGACGCCGGGAGAAACGCGAATCGCGATCGGCCGGCCCCCGATTGTTTCCGACCGGGTGAAATTCGGATCCGCGGTCAGGTGCGCCGCCCGGACGGCTTATTGTTCCATGCGCCGAGGATTAACGATTATTGGGGGGCGAAAGCCGCTCGGGAAAACCTCGGCCGGTGGGAAAATCCCCGAGGAAAGTGACACGGCCGCGTATAATCGCCGATCCCGCGGCGGCGGATAAGATCGGCACTCCGGCAACCTGCGTCGCGAGGTTTCGCGGATATAACCGTCGAAATGCGAGGGGCCGGGGAGGTGGGTAATCGGCGGAACCTTCGCCTCGAGGAATCATGGCGGAGCCGTGCGGTGGGAAACCGCCGCCGGGAGGAAGCGGCCCATTGTTCCTGGCGGCGCGGGGGCTTCGGATGCAGGGAGGGAAGAATCGCTCGCAGCGACGATGCGCCCGATCGCCCCTCTGCCGGTCCTCCTCTCGCGCATGGAAGTCCGCGCTAACGACCTCCGCGTAGAAAAATGCGTCTTGGGCAATAATGACAGGGTAATTGCTGGAAATGTTGAGCATTACGACATTTGTTGGCGAATCGGCTACTAAACAGCTACTTCAGGTCGATCGGAAAAGTTTACCTATGTACACTCTTATCTATTTCACGTTATCCTCCGCGATATCCTCAATAACTTTGAAGTACAGTTTTAGTTAAACCAACCTATTAATAATGCTTTCAATTCCAACTAATTTTTAATACCACATCACAATTACACTAACTCGTTACATTTTTTTGAAGGTCAAACTTTACTAAATTATATAGAAAAAAATATGGAATTCTTTTTGTTATTTCGTGACATTTGAAAAGTTTAAATTATGTTTAATTATTAAAATTGATAAGTTTAAAAAGCCTGACTATCGCAAGTGAATGTCTGTCCATTTTTTTATATATATAAATTAAAAGGAGCATTTTTCCATGAAATATCGCATGACGTTGGCTCATTAGCCGCAGTAATATACTTTGATTGACTGATAGATATATTTTTTCCGTTTTTTTAAATATTATTAACGCGGTGATAATATTTGATACGGTCTTTAATTTTTACGATTAAAGCGACTGTATTTTTATCGCAGCGCATTTGCCTTACGTGATTTACGCGACGCGTTACCCCAGCATTGGAAAATTATTTATCAAATCAAGCGCCGCATGTGTGCCCGCACAACTTTCCTCGACGCCGATGCGAAATACCGCCAACTGACAGATGCGTACCGACAAGCGAACCCCCCCTCGAACGGCAAAATTGCCGGCGGACCTACCGAGGGCCTCCTTCCCAGGGCCCGTATCGACCAGGCGGATCCGCCGGCGGAGCGTGAGAGCGCGCCGGCCGCTAATTAATCGCAAGGGCGCGACGGCATTTTCTCCCGGGCTAGACTTTCTCCGCGCAGGGCCGACGAGGCGCGCGCATATTACGCAAGGGGAGCCCCGATCGTCCCCGGCAATGTGTATACGTGGGCATATGGGCTCGCCCACCGGGGAGTCGTCGCGTGCGGACCGAAAAGCCCCGGCGGCTCATTGGCCGGGATGAGGGCAAATTGCCGCCTCTGATTGGGATTTCAGCTCCGCAGAAAAACGGGGCAACGACCCCGCCGGCGATCGAGTTAGCGCCGAGCGACGGCTCATCTCCATGCGCGCGCGGCTTTGTCTCCTCGCGCGATCTATATATACAGTCCACCCGGGGCCCGTTACGTGCGCCGATATCGCCCTGCCACGGCCCCTTTTTTTCCCCCGTTCGGATGTATATGTATACACGGACACCCGGGCTCTCCCGAGGTCGGCGCAATTTCCGCGCGGAGCCGCAGAGAAAAAACGGGCCGCGTATAAAAAACGGCGAGGAAAACGGACGGGCTAGCCGATGGACGGCCCCCGCGGCAAAGAAAACTGCCGGGGGGACCCAGCCGAAAGCGAGACGGGCGTAGGAGGCAGTCGCGAGCGGGCGCGTTAAAACCCCTTCCGTCGGCGTCCGAATCGTCAAGGCCTACAGCCGCACGCACCTCGTTGTAACTGGCGCGTCCGCTAGCGGGCGCTTTCCATAACCTGGCGCGTCATCGCGTGCGCGGGGGGATATTTTTTACGCGCTCGCGCGCGCGGATCCTCTCGATATTTGCACGCGCTCGCCCGGGAATGTTTTTGAAAGCAGGAAGCCGCTCTTTTGCCCGGCCGCCTTGTAATTGTTTATGCCGCGCATTTTTGCTTTATCCGGGTGCGCCGCGAGCGCGGCTTTCCCTGCTCCGGGTCGCGTCCAAACTTTGATTAGAGAAAGCGCCGGGGATATATATATATATATTTTTTATTCCCCCCCCTCGCGTTTTATATACCTCTTGCGGAGCGAATGACTGCACACCGCTTCCAAGAGTTATTGAAAAGCGCGCCTGGCGATTGTTCATTAGGAAACATAACGCCCAGGTTGGCCGAAAGGATAAATAATCGGATTAATGTCTCGACGGGAAAAACGGTAGATATACAGTCGATATTTATACATGTTGCAGCGCCGCTACAAATTCAATTACTACTAATAATTACGTTCGCGTTAATAAAGTTAGTCAGCAGGGCTCGCTCGCGGTAATGCTGCCGCAACGGCCGCGCCATTGAAAAAAAGACACAAATTGGATTGATCGTAAAAATCGTTTATTATTCAATTGTGCGGGGCGAGGCGGCAGCGGGCGGTGCCTCGGGGCCGACACAAAGCAAGATGGATATATACGACGGGCCGAAAAATGCTCCGAGGCGCCCGCAGGTGCGGTGCATCGGCCCGCCGCACAAAGGGAAATATCGTATTGTACACATGTATACGCACGAGGTGGGCGCGGTGGGTCTCGGGCCCTCGTTAATATTTCGGACCCGCGGGCCCCCAGCATCCGCGCCGGGGTCGACTACCGCCCGCCTCCGACGCCCATTAATATTTCACGGGCGTCCGCGCTTGATGAGGCCTAAGCGGGGGGCCGAAGAAAGTGCAGCGGCCAAGTGCTTGATTCATTGTTACCGGCGGTCGGCCCGAGCTAATTGGCCGGGCGACCGCCGCCGCGCATTAGCATACATAACATTCGTCTAATTTCCCTGAATTATTTCCCCGGCGCGGCTGTCCGCCTCCTCTTTCCCCGGCGGCCGGGGCTTCTCTTTCTTTTTCTTTCCACCGGGCCCAATTAGCCGACTCCGCCGCGGTTCATATTTGCACACACATATATGTATAAATGCCCGGGATTGCTTGATCGCGCGCGATTTTTTTTTTTTTCCAAGCGGCGCTTTCGGCCGCCGATCTCGCTGATTGTATACACGAAGCCTCTTCCGGCCGCGGGGATCCATCCTCCGAGAGGCTCGAAATGCCTCTCGACCGCCGGGGATGTCAGTCCCCCCCCCCCACCCACGTGGGCCTTTTATACGCTCGCGGGAGCCGCGGAGCGAAATATGTTTATCGGCCGGCGCGCCGAAAGGTCTAAAAGTAGATCGGTTCGTTTATTATTGCGGGAAAGAGGCGGACCTCGCGCGGGCGGCCGTCACGTTTCGCGCGTTATATGTGCCTCCGCACGGCGGCCGTCCCACGATTGGCACAATTAATGCCCGTCCCCCTCGGCGTGTCAGCGAATAATTTCGCGTTGCCCAAATGCTTTTGAAAAACTGTTACGGCTTGCATAAGCCAATTGAGCTGACGCGAGCGCACTGTCACGTATAAACCTTTCTCAAAATATTAAACTCCGATTATATACACTTTTTGCCTTTTCCCGCTCCGGGCGAAAGCGCCCCAACTGGCGAGAGTCGACTCGCGCCTATGCACCTCGCGTGATCGATTCGCCTGTTTAATACTTGGCGTACCAAGAAAAGTAAGTGTCGTACACATGCTTACCGCTTCATGTGTTTCGACTACATTATATATAGTGTGAAAAAAAAAAAAAAGTGTCTCGCCTAATAGAGAAACTTACTCCGCAAAGAGTATCGCGGTAAAGAGTATAAAATATCGGTGCTATCTCAAGCGTATTCCAAATTTGGCCTTATATCAACAACAAATATCGCTGCTATAACAGAACTACTCCCGTTATCTGTAGATAAGAAGAAAATTCGCTAGCGTAGCTGCAAATTCGATTATCCCAGCAAACGTTTTTCCTCCCGTGTGCTGGCGTCAAATTGAAATCGTACCGCACCTATCGATAACACATCCATTACGGAGGGAAGGGGATTTCCAGTCGGGATACATAACGTTTAATAATTGCATCAACGCGGAACTGGCCGAGGAAGCTCGGGACATACGCGTATATATCCCCGAGGTAAAGCCTTGCATTATAGCCGCACTCGAGTGGTAAAAAAGAACCCTTATCGTGCCGAGAGCGACCGGTTACCAAGTCCGCGGGCGCGCTTTCTCGCGAGAAAATCTTATCGGTTATCAGGGGCGCGGGTATGCCGACAATGGGCGCCAATTCTCCCGCACGATCTCCGCCTCGTGCGCGCCCGTCCCCGCGCGGCTCGTTTTCTCTCCCCGGCTCGCGCGCAGTAGCATCATTATTAACTCAACGCGCGTGTCCTAGAAAAGCGCGCGCGCGCGCGCGATTTCTCCGCAGGTTAAATGTCGCGCGGGCTTAACCGCTCTTACCGCCTCGATTTCCTTACTTTCCCAAGCGGCAAGCGACCCGCGAGCGTGTGCGCGGCAACTCGTTCGGGGGGAGAAAATCGTATCGGCGACCGTTTGTGTTTCGCGAAATTCACTTGGCTTTTCGAGTGCACCTTTAGAGCGTTACGAGGTGCGGGTTATTACCGGAATTGGTCGCTCGGCCGGTCGTTGATGCAATTTCTGTGGATCGCACCTACCGCGAAATCCATTGAAAATCTAGAAAATGAGGTTTGAGTTTGAACTTAAAAGAACTCGTAAACGGGCCCGGATTAAATAAAAAATAAAAGCTGGTAAGCGGAGTACGAGTCATTTTTAACGAGGACATTGTTCCCTTCTCTGTGGTTTTAAGTGACTACGGGCAACGAATTATGTAACATTAAATATAATTGCAAGTGATTTATAGCTAAATCTTCAATTATCGTAGCACAAGTTCAATTAATCATTGCACACGATCGGACAAGTTCCTAGAATACAATTATCCTGGGATCGGTAATCGTATAAATCAGTGTTTTAACCATCGGAAACAATAATGATATGTTAATTCTTGATGCGGAAACTATCTGCAGAGAGGACCAATTTCCTTTGCACAATCACCACGTATTCTTCATCTCAAATCTGTCTACTTCCTCCAAAAACTGCATTATTAAATGGTAACCGGCTAATGTTAAAACTTACCTTTATTCTATATCACACCTTGCGTGGCTGCGCTGGGAACTGGCTCGCGAGCTATCAACGTTGTCCTGATGCACTAGGAGCGCGCGGCAGCGGTTCACGGTTATGAGAGGCCGGCGGAGTCAGCGTTCGCGGACTGAATTAGTTGCTCGGCACTCGGCCTCCGCGCTCCCAACTTCCCAAGTCGTGGACTCCCGGTTAAAGTACGATCGTCGCGGCATCTGCTGCTGAGAACGAGCACTTAACCTCCCCGCGAATCATAAACCTTAGAAACGAGTTGCCGTGACTTATGACACGGATACTCGCATTTTCGTCCATTAGATTCATGTATGATATAGCTATTTATATTATTCCAATCAAATTTTGTTTTTAATGAAGAACATTTATTCGGATTAAAATAATATAAGTTTAATGTAAATAAATAGTGTCAAAAATTTAGTGTAAGTAATAATACGTACTATTGCAATTATTTATTTGAAAGAAAATGAAGAATTGGAAAACTGTTTCAATAAAATCGACCTCGAAAAAATTTTAAAAGACTTTTTCTCTACTACTTCTATCCAAATAAATATAATTTATGTCTCATTTAAAGTATAATTACAGGCATTTAATGTACAAAAGTAGTTAATTACTAAGAGATTCAACAGACACGAATAATATAATCAACAGCTGAAGGTGCGTAAAAATTTGTTTTGCTTTTCTCAGTGTGTAATCACATTGACGCCGTAAATTTGAAGCTAAAAGAAGAAAGAACGTGCTCGGTAGGCCTATCCGTATTTTCTGTGACATCATAATAACGGAACAGGATATGGTCCTACCGAACAAATGGGAACAAGACTTCAAAAACATCTCTCCGTTATGGATAACCTTTTGAATAAATTTTTTGTCTAATTTCTTTTTAAGTTTGTCTACATTATTCATACTCATTATCTCATCTTTGAGTATTGCACTTACAGACTATAGGTGGCCTATGATCTTGAATAACAAAAAAATATAAGTTTAAAAATTGAAAAAATTGTTTTATATAATTATACGTTATTTGACTATTTTAAACATAATTACTTAAGCATAAAACATTTTTACTTCAACACATTTAAACTTTCTTATGAATCACTTAATGTTTCTCTAAAACGGCCTTAATTATAGTTATTTTGTAGATATACAGACGGTTCTATTGATTTTGTACTACAAATTTTATTATTTAAACGTGTTTCATTAAAATACATTAGACATACAAATCTATGATTGATCTTATTCAACTATCCTATTTAACACATATTTTAGAAATTTTTTTGAATTTTCAATAACAATATCTATGTTGTTACAGATATTAATCGTACAAGTACGGAATCAAAAAAAAATTATGTAAAGTCAAGAAGTTGAAAATTAACACTTACACTATAATTATTGAGGCTCATTTCTAGATCCAAAATCTCGAAATAAGCATTTTGATGACCCAGAAACTATACAAAATAAAACTGCTCAAACCTCTTTGACCAACTTGCTATACAGGAATGATAAAGCATCCATGGACATCAAAGTCAGAATATTGGCTCCGATATGTACGATAACGTACTTAACTCACAGGTTTTTGATTTGTATCTTTAAAAACTCAATATTACAGGTTTATACGGTAAACTGCATTCTATTCATATACGCAAGCAAACCATTGAAGGATAAAGATTAAGAACTAGTCTAATCCAGTATGACGTATATCTATATAGTTATGATAAACTTGCATCGATTTATTTTTCATAAAAAGAAGATAAATTATTTAACTCTTTTATGACAATAAAAATAAAATGATACTACAAAAATAGTTTTATTTTAAGGCATAAATGTGTCTTTACCGAATCTTAAAAAATAACCTTATTATGACAGGAGTGTAATGAAAAAAGGTGCTGTTTTAATATTAACTTCAACAAATGATAGAATTATAAAAAAATTTTGCTTTTAACTTTTGCTTTTCATCACTATCTTCAAAACTCAAAATATAATAATCAATGTATTTGATCTAGCTCTAAATCAATGGGGTCAGATACAAATCTGAATAAGTCGACTTGCAAAAGAAGGTTAAAAAAAAACAAAAACATCAGCTGTGCTTAATCAGGTTTCTCAAAAACTTGTTTAAAGTTTGTAAATGTATTATGTCAAGTTACTTACATTTTTCTTATTTTTGTATTTTGCTGCTAATTTTAAACTACTATTTATAATATTATTAATAAGTCAAACCTAGTAAAAGTTATATATTTACATAAGTATGTAATACTAAACAAAATCCTTTATAATTAAGAAAATTCGATAGCATTTTCGATAAAGCTCCTTATATTCTTTATCTTATCAATCACATATAAATAAGTTTAATAATAGGTTTTTCAAAGGGTGCTTAATTTCTACTCACATTTCATTAATATTCATTGGTAAAACTTGTTCAAAATAGTTAATACAGTATATTGAATACTGCCTATGCCTGTTTATTTATAACTTATTACATACAAGTATTATTTTGCATATATTCACGACACACGGTAAATTTACAAGATTAGATATAAAGTTATAGCTTACCAGTCTTATTTAGCGTAACGCTTAATAAACTGTTTCGCAATAAGTTAGCATTGAAAAATGCATAGTAAAACTACTGTTTCTATAATAATAATAACAATAATGATAATAATAATAATAATAATAGTATAAGTAATAATAGTAAAACTGTCCTAGTCCTACAGGCGCAAGGAAAATTATTCCACAGTCTGCAAGGTCAACAAAGTTATCCACTAGCAATGGAGAATTGAATTATAAACTTATATATGGCACTGCAAAATTGATTTTACCAGATAACTGTATTTAAAAACCATTTAAATTGAAGGAGATTCATTAACCATAATGTGCAAATTGCTCGAATCACGTAAAATTATTGTACTTATGTCTTCTATTTGAAAACACCCCATATCCGCAACAAGGGATCAAGAAAAATAAGAATGAGCACGTGGTGATGTGTATTCTTTGATGTCAAAATAAAGGAACAGGAAACGGTCCTGTCGAATGAATGGGAACGCTTCAACACTATACAGCTACCGCCACGCGATCCTCTTGTCGCATGCGTGATGTGAATATATTACACGCGGAATCTTTTAACGCTTCAAAAAAAAACAAACTTGATGCTTTGAATAAATATTTGAAATGTTGATTTCAGCGTTTACAAAATAATTCCAATAATGCGCAGATTTTTCACTTTCTGGTAGCACGACTGCATTCTAATAAAAAAAGCTACAAAGTAAGCATGTCTGTCTAACATAAATAAACGGTGTCATATAAACAATAAAATGCATAAGATTGTTCTTTTTCTACAAAAATACCAAATACATAATATCTGGTTACAAATATCGCACTAGCTCTTAATGACGGTATTTTCAAAAGTACTTATATCATTATATACAGTAATTAATTTTCTTTTACGAAAAGCAAATAGATCAAATTTCAAGTAAAGCTTTAGTAAATGACATAATTTTGAATTTTCATATTATAATTCTATGAAATCAGAATAGAAAATCATGAAAATGGTATTCAATAATACAAATATATTAACTTTTAAAATAAAATTTTTATAACCATAAGTTTTTAAAAATTAAGTAAAAATTATCTTTAAAATTCACAATCAAAAAAATTATAATTCAAAATTTTTTATTTTTTATTACAAATAATTTTTTTAATTTAAATTTACAATGATTGTTTCTTCGAGAATCATGTATTTTTAGATTTACTAGAAATCCAACATATTTTATAATTATGCAGTTTCATTAATTTATAACGTATTAAATTGTGATAGCAGGATATAAGTTTTATAAAAATATGTGATAAAATATAACTTACAGAAAAATATTTCGTAGAATATCACAAATAATAAAAAGCTAATAATATATGAATTAATTGATTAAAAAGAATTTACTATGATTTTGAGATGTATAAAAAATCAAAAATAAAAATAAAAATTTTTTTAAGTCAGTTTGCTTGAAGGAAGAGTGAAATCAACTGTTAATAGATATTTATATTTTTTTATCGCAGTGTATAAATAGAAGTCTATCAAAATTAGATAGATTTATATATGAAGCATTATAAATGTAACAATTTATATATATATAATTTAATACAAAAGTGTATTTACACATTCACCCTCTATAAAAAGAAAAGTAATATAATTATAACCGAAACATCATTTTCGTACTTGTATGAACTTACAAAAAACACAAGTATAATATTGATTTAGAGCAACTGGACAAAAAACAAAAACTACAAGAATCGATTGTATTCAAATGAATTAAATAACATTAATTCCCTGGTAAATTACTTTATTCGAAATATTAACAGTCTGATGAATATTTTACCTTAATTTATGCACATCTTAATTTCATTGACAATTTCGTAAAATGTCAGGTTAGTGTTCTTAATTAACATTTTTAAAGGTAATTAAATTGATTTATTCGATACTTATTTTCATTTCGATAACATTATTAACGATTAAAATTTCATAAATCTGATTGATTATTTCAAACTTAAACAATGACTGTTTCATTAACACTATTTACAGCGAGAATACATGTTCTGACAAAAATTTCAATTTCAATTTGTTATTTCACTGGAAATACTTTATTCAAGAGATCGCGTTCTGCTAACTCATATAATGGCGTTATATGTCTACCACAAATAAATTTTTTTTAAGCTTCAGTTTAAAATTATGCTGGCGACACAAAACCGATGACCTTGTATAAAAACTAAGTAATATTCAACAAATAAAATGAGATTCCAAAATGAAGACGATAACTTTAGCGTCGACAAACAACTGGATAGATCGGCAAGATTCCAGAGCGTCGAATTAAGAAGCTCTACTTGGTTTTTGCCTTGCTATCTGCTGTTACAGCAGTACTCTTTCTCGTTTTCTTGTACTTGTTAGACGATTCTTCCATCGAAACTAACCACAACTGAAGCTCCTTGGAGATTTCAGGTCTAGTTGTACGAGGTTGGATTTTGTCGATAATTTCAGTGACAGGAACTTTAATACCAGTAACGCTCTGTTTACTTAAAACAACTGCACGTACGAATTTATCTGGAATGCTTACAAATTCATGCTCCAAATAGAAGTTTCTATCGTCCCAATAGATAAGCTGTAATAAAAACATTTAATTATTAGTCTTAATTAGACTTTCATATAAATAAACTGTAAAGTGAAACGTGAAGAATACTTGTTTTCAACGTAAAAGTCCCCCAGTAGTAGTATAATTATTATTTGACTTTTTATCATTTCATACTATAATCATTTTATGACTTTTTTTCATTTGGAATTGAGATATATTGAAACATACCTTAGTGGTGACCTTGTATGGCATAAAGATAGGAATCGCCCGGCGGTATCGCGTCGATGAGGCGCTCTGAACTGCACCCCCACCTCTTCTAGCTATCTCTTCGTAAATGCCGGTACGGTCATAGAAATGAAAGCGTGCGAAATCCAGTTCACGTAAATATCTTGCGTTGTTCATATGCTTTAAAAATATGTCTACATCCATTGTTAAACATATACCTAAAAACAGCAAAAATACGTTCCAAGTATAGTCCATGCTACGATTAAACCTTGAAATTATTACATGGTGTATTTAATAAAATTCTTTTATTTTTTTATTATTAATTTTTTTAAAGATGTCACTTTCTTATCGAAAATAGATACCGTAATATAGTATCTAATTGAATTTCAAGAAAGTTTATTCAAAAAGTTGTAAGCATTGACACAGAAAATGATGAGTAAATAGTGAATTGAATGACGTTTATAAGCTGTTCATTAAACTTAATGACGAGAAAAACTACGAAACAAGAAGAACATTATGTTTTTTATAAATAACAGCTGTTTCAATTATTGAATTATTTTTAACTGTTACCTATACGTGACATAATATACCTGAAATTAAATTTTTTGCATAACGTCGACTAAATTACATTACTAAATTCAGGCATGTTAGATTAAAAATGTAGTTTAAATCTTTCATAACAAAACTCCTTCAATTGCAGATTGCACGTTTTACAAACAGACCATTTTACGCATAAAAATAAATGTTTTAAATACATACATATTTAGCATTCTTGTAATCGACAATGAATTTTAATGAAATCTAATTTAAAAATCAAATAATGTACTACAAGAAGGTCTGAGAAACATATTACTTCATAATATTAAAATAAATACAAAATATTTTTTAACAAAATAAAAATCTTACGTTAAAACAAAATTTAATTAAAGAAAACAAAAAAATAATTCGTTGTGTGCTATCAATGGTGGATGATCGTATGTTGGAAGTTTTTTATACAATTATTTATTTTATTAATTTACCATCAAATAAGTTTCTTAATATTTTATTCTACCTTATTATAGAATCTTAGAGGGATGCATGCACGCATTTTCTTACTTTACAGTTATGTCAAAGATTACATGTTCGTGAAACCGGATAAACTGCTTGAACGCGTTAGTACTGTTGTTCCAATTTTCTTTAATATTAAACTATTGTTTACGCAAAGCAACAACTATATTTTAAATACAAGAGAATAAAAAAATTATTGTTTAAGCGGTATTAAATTAATATAGTAAAATATCCCCGTTTTAAACATAATTTTATTATCGTGAAATAGATGTTTTTAAAATTTAAATCGTTTTAGAACCGAACTAATATTACTATTCTACATTCTTTTTTATATAAATTTTATAACCTCATTCTTATCAGTAATTTGAAAAATCATTTCTATCAATCATTCTTTAAGTAATATGTAAAATCTTACCCACAATGAAAGTCGTATCAAAAAGTTTTTTTTTATCTTGAAGGAGCCTGCCAGTACCAATAGTGAATGCTATCCTTAAGAAATAATTAATGTCGAAGATAATGTATAGTATTGTGATGATCGCCAGAATGAAATAGCTTATCATCTTGAAGCCTTTTTAGAAATTAGTAAAATTCTTGAAGCTAACGCTTGTTCAGTTGAAGAGAGACTGCGGTTCTTCTCAGCAGAACCTAAGACGAGCGCCACGATTATCCCGTTACTTTTGCTTGCGCGGCCGTTTGATGGTAGAAGCCAATATGTATGCATGGGTATATGTATATATGTACCTTCTTAGCAACCTGATTGTGTATATACAGTATTTAAAAGAACCGGCTTGCTACCGGCGTAAGTTGTCAGTCATGCTGTTTTCCGCAGCAACGTGAAGTGAACTTCGATACTTTGATTATCGACACTACAGCAATTCATATATGTAATAGTCTTTAAAATTCACGGGATTCGATGATTCTAATTCAAATAAGTGCCTTACTAAAATTGTTTTATTAGTTTTTAGTTATTATGTCTACTTCAATAGAATAGGAAATGTACAGAAAATGTACAGTAAAACAACTGATAGAGAATTATTGCAATAGTTAAGCTATGTATTTTTAAAAAAATTTGTTATTATTTAGTTTTATAAATAAAAATATTATGGTTATTGGCGTTAGGAAACTTTTATAATTGTTTCATTTCAACTTTTAAGAAAATATGCTTGTTTATATATTTCTTTAACCTCACAAAAACTATTTTAGGGAAAAAATAAATTCTTATATGCATGAATACGTAAGCGTATATTTATAAATACAATGACATGATTGCGACAACAACGCGTACAAAACTGATTTTTACAATGAATAACGTAACTGATATTTAAAATATTCATACAACGATTAATAACTTGAATTATTTTAAATTTTTCACATCGCCAGATCACGCACAAATACAATATGTAAATTTGCTTAGAATAATATTAAAGAATATTAACATTTTTATAGTGGCCCAAGGTCTTTAAGAGCTTTTTTACATAATTTACTCAAATTTAATATTTTGAAATATAATAACCTAGAATATAATATTTTTTAAATAGCTTCACAGAGTTTGAATTATAATCATACAGAACGTTATATTAAAACTTTGTAAGATTACCTTGCTATAAAAATTAAATGAAGTGTATCTATCCAAGTATTTATTGAACAATTTAAAGACTTATTATAAAACTCACAGATACAAATCTTAGTCTTTGGCTGAAAATGTATCGAGCTTAATATTTTTAGCTACCACAATCTTAATAATTTTCAATTAAAACTAACTAAAAATTAAAATATAAAAAATTAACTAGTTCAATTTTTATTATATATATAGAGAAAGAAATACAAAGAAAGGAGAAAATATAGAAGAACAGAATAATTTTTGTACACAGCCATAAAATGTCTTAACTGGGTGGACCATTCTATATAATAAATTAATTTTAACTTTTTAAAAGTTATGTCAAAAAACATCAAAGTATTTCATTAAAATGAAAGATAAAAATTAAAACACTAAAAGTTGTCATCTAGCCCGTAGTGTAATTTTTTTGATTCTACCAAAATTTTAAGCTCGAACAATCTTATACAATTTTTTTTTTCTAATGATAAATAGTAACATTCTTACAGAAAATCTGTAATGTATATAGTAAAGTAAATGTAAAAGTACATTGCCCACATTCGAATATAAAAAAACATAAATACGACATTCAATCTTTAATTTCTAAAATATAAATGGTTAAAATTATTATACGGAGATAATCAAATTAGAATAAATTATTAGAAAAAATCAATAATTTATTAACCATAGAATAGAATATTTTACTTCGCTATGAAAATATATCTGTAAAGACTTTTGTTTACTTTTTAATTATACCCTGATTATTTTGAATATAAATTTTTCAGTAATATAGAATAATATAGAATATTAACAATATATTTTTTAAACTTTTATTTTTTAAAGAATATGTCCTCAGGGAAAATGTATTCTTATTTAAATGTATATAGAATGTGGGAAAATCATTCGTTAATATTTTATAAAGTATTATAAATTTATTCGTATCTATAACCAACATTTCCTTCTAGTGAAATTTCTAATCCTTCAAAAGCTGTCAAATACCTACCCATCAAGAAATGTATCTATCTATAATATAACTATAAATCTATTAAAAACGGAACATGGTTTCAATATTCACAACAAAAAGTCCTCAATGCTTGTACATATATCTTTACAGCAACGTTTGTTCCGTGTAATAGGCAATCTGCTCAATCTCAGCATTGATTGTCTTTCATTCTCCTAAAGAAAGATGTATTTCATTGGACCATTCGTTACTAGGTATATTCCTCGCAGCACTCGCCGCTTACAGCGAAGACTCTGTTTATATAATTCGAACTTATCTCGTTATAAAAGTAATAAAATGGAACTGCGAATTAAAGTCGCACCATTCGCAATTCAGTCGGTGAATAACTAATTAATGTATATTTCATCAAGTTAAGTCGGTTTATAAATAATTAAATAACCGGCTACCTCTAATTTGAATAATTTAAAAAACTTCAAAAGTTTTAGCATGCAAAAATTGTGAATCACTCGCAAATAAATTTTCTGAAAAACAGTAAAACTATTTAGTTTTTAATGTAAATTGTTACATCATTGCTATAAATTTATTTGCAGTTCTCAAAATGTAAATCGAAGATTAAATCTGATTTTAACATTGATATACCATAAACAAAATTTAAAACTATAAAATATCTCTTTGTCTTTTGCTATATTAAATCTATATATATTTTAGTTTTTTATTTTATGTAATATGTTTACTATTTGTATTTTCTCATCAAACTTCACTGATCTCTTATTCTATTCTTTTTATATTACGTTTTTTATCAAAGGGATAAAAATCTTAAATTCAAGATATTCTGAGCCAACTGCAGTTTAACTATTTTTAAAAGAGAATTATTTATTGAATCTTCGTTTCAAATAATTTTGATTTAATTAATTTGATTAATATATATTCATTTTTCAACTTCTTGCAAAGATATCAATTTAAATGCGTGCACTTAAAATCTAGCAAAAAGGCAACGAGTTGTACATATTTTTATTAATAACTTATACCTTAAGATCTTAAAAAAATTATTTTACGCTTTGTTTATAAAATCAGTTAATTTTAGCAGCCTTATAAATTTTAAATATAAGTATACATATATATTACATACACTAATTTTAGAATTAGAGATAGCCGATTACAACTAGATTAATTAGACAAAACAAAAATTTAGACAACATTAATTTGCTAAATTCACACAATCCATTTATATTTTATATAAACATAAAAGGTTTGGAATTTTTTAAATTTTTAATTCATTTACCTACTCATCGTATATAACTATAAACAATCTATACTAGACACACTTAATCTATCGCATCATAAAGCTCGTCATAAACTCTCTTGCTTGGAAAACTATCGCTTTTGCACATCAGTTGGCTGTTCTCCAAACATTTACACACGGGCATTGAAATAATCTAAAATGCATGATACATTTCTTCTGAAATGTGCAAGAGCCACGAATGCTCTTGCCGTCAGTTTGAAGGACCTCCAAGGACCCAACGACTTATTCCTACTCGGGATGACTGTCCCCAGCCCGAAGAGTCTCGCAGATATGACAGCCCATGGGTAGGCCTGACTCTCGGGGCGCCTGCGCTCCGTCTCCCCGCGCAGCTTGGGCCGAGGTTGGGCTGCATGGCTGCGGATGGGCGCGGCCGGGGCCCAGGCGGCTTTGGGAAAGGCGGCGGTCGCCTCAGACGAGCGTCGTCTCGAAGGTGGACCGGTCGTCGCAGCAGCCGTCGGCGGCGACGGCGGCCTCGGGCTCCGTTCGTCAACAGCGCGTCGAGTCGGGGGGCGCCGTGGCCTCCGGCTGCACCTGGCGCAGGTTCGCCGAGGAGATGTCGTTGCTCTCGAGCCAGCGCGCCACCTCCTGCGGCATTTCCGGGCGCACGTGGGACAGCTAAAACAATGTGCCGTGGGCGTCACCAGTGGTACTCGCGTCATTTGCTTCGTCGACGCGTTTATGTACGCGCCCATACATAGCAGATTTGGAGCCGCGGGCTGCGGGCGGAATTACCGAGAACGCCCGAGTTGGCGGAAGTGCGCGCGTCACTCGGGCGTCGCGATCAATAATGAAGTAATTCCGCCCGCGTATATATAACGAGCTAGCCCCAGAATCCGTTGGGGGGTGGAAACTCGCCGAGGACACTCGGCGAAAAGTCTCGCGCTTGAGAAAAAGCTCGGTCAGCTGCCAGTGCCTGCAGGCGGCCAGTATTTAAAATTCGAGTGAATGGAGACTGGGTCGGGGGGTGGAGAAAAGGAAGGGTTAAGGGGCACCTCGAGGGCTGCCGGCGCTTTATATTCGAAGAGGTACCTGCGTGATGCCAGTCTCCAGACTCCCGTTTTGCTTGACGCCGCGATCGATAAGGGCTCCCATTACGGCCTCGGCACTGCAGTCGAGGAGACGCTGCCTACATATCGCCACCGCCCTCACGAATCCATCTGACGGTGTGACGAACCGGTGCTCCATGAAGATCGTCTTTTCGTCCCAGTAGATTATCTGGCGATACAATGTACTCTAGATTAATGTATGTCTGGGGCTACAAAGAATACTCAATATAGGCTATAGCATAATCAGAATTATCTCATAGTTTGATTTCCAATAAATGATCAGAAATATGGAAACCTGTTAGGCTAATTCATGTAGTCACGCAGTATAAACCGTGCGCTCAAAATATTACATTGTCACGCTAATCCTCGAGCTAACTTCAAGCTGACTCATTGAACAAGGTGCTGAATTAAAGCTTAAGACGTGTACCTTCTTATTGTAATTCTAGAAATAATAAGAATCGAATAAAAGTTAATCTCAAGAGGAAAATACGTGCCACTGATTTGACAACTTCTATAGTAATTCCGAATAAATTGTTTCCCGTAGTTTCAATAGACAAGAAACTGATGAAATGATAAAAGTTATCCTGTATCGTAAACGTAACGTTAAGTCATTAATATGTAAGCATGAACTTTTTTGAAATATTCAAGATGCAGACTTAAATTTAAATATTGAATCAGATTTTAAAAATAGAGCATTTTCATAAATCATATAATAATAATTAAAATGAGCAAAAAACGCTTTTATTGCATTTTTATCATGCCAGTACAAATAAAAAAGTAGGCCAGACAAACTTGCTAGACGGTTTTCTCTTTTTTTGCTATATTAATCTAATTTGCAATCTAATATTTGCGATTCTTTTTAGAAATGACAAGCTTGACTTGGTGTGACAAAAATACACTTTCCAAGCGCAAACAGGGAGAGAAACTGAAAATTTTCTTTAGACATAAAAACTACTCTTAAATATTCTCTCTGCGTTCTCACTGTATGTAAATTACGTTTGACTTATACACAGTTCCTGTTTCTAGTTAAAAGACTTAAAATTTTATGATTTCCCATAAAGCAGAATTAGAACCTTAATGAAAATATTTGTAGTAACCAGCAGTAATGGATATTTATTTATTAAAATAACCATTTAAGAAATTCTCGGTTTTATTATTACTTTTATTGAATATTTAAATAAATCGTTCACTTACGCCAAAAAAACTACACAGAATAATTTCCCTTCGTGGTATTTACCTTTGACGTAATCTTGAAGATTGAAAGAGGTTTGAGAAATCTACGGTAGCGTATCGTAGAGGCGCCTTGTACAACTCCCGTACCTTGAGAGCAGATCTCACGGTAGAGGTTCGTACGCTCATAAAAGTCCGCTCGAGCAAAGTCCAACTCACGGAGGTAGCGAGCGTTGTTCATGTGGTACAAAAGCCAGTCTACATCGTTTGTTGTGCACAGCCCTAGAGACAGATAGGTTTCTATTGTTTGGTATACATTCATATAAAATTAGTCATATTATTTATCTAAAAGTGATAAAATATCTCCACCTTCTTTTAATTCAAACTTGATGTTTATATATAATACGTGCCACGTTTTATTTTCATTATATATCAGTATTGTATAAAATTATTACTCAGAGTTATTAAGAAACTTAATTATTTTATCAAATCAAAATTAGGCTTATTAGTTTTTCTATATATATATATTATCAATCTATAACAACATTTCAAATACTTCAAAAACACGTTCTTTAGAATTAAAATTATGAACAAACTAATGCACATGCATCCGCGACACACACATTTACTGTATAATTAGTTGCACATATTTTCAATACTACGTCTTTACTTATCGTAGCTTGAATACACAATAAACATATAAAAATAAATAAAATGCGAATTAAAAAATATTTCTAAAGTATAATAATTTAATAAAATACAGAATGCTATTGATTCTCCTTGAAGTGTCATCTAGATATCACACTTATTTCTTTTGAGGAAGCAATATATCCTGTACAACTTATATTATATGTGCTTTTTTACATCTAACATAAAAATAAACTCATAATTTTATAAAAAGTTTAACAAAATAAAAACATAGTTCGAAATTTTTAATTGTACTTTCAAGGTTAACGTAGAGGTACCTTTAATGAGTTTTTCTCAACAATAGTACTGCATTTAACAGCTGTAATTTTCTTTTATGTCTATAGGCTATACATTGTATTCTGTTATCAATAACTTTTATGGATAATAATGTTTCTAAATTTGTTCCCAGTTTTCGCGTGCCAAGAACAGTTATATTAACCGCAACTAATAAAGCAAATCATATATATGTATAGTTTATTAGTTAGTATGATTCAAAAGTAGCTAATAAATTTTCTTGTAAATATGTATTCAATGCATACATGTATAGAATGCATTAAAATAAAATTATTAGTTTAAAGGAGTTTATTAATAGTGAAACATAAGATCAAAAATAAATATTGAGTAAAAAAGATAATAAATGATTAATAAAAAACTCAGTGATTTATATTTTTAACTGAACTATTTAAAAAAAAATTAGTAATTTACCACTTATAAGTGCGATTTAAATTCATTCGATGAAGTTTCAATCGATTATTAATTCAGATAATTGTTACATACATTTAGGAAAAAAATTTTCCTTCTACGTCACCATATTGGAAACCTATAACGGCACGACGAATGCATTAGTATTCATCTACGAAAGTCAGATGCAAAAAGATAGTTGGAAATCAATAGATCGCGCGCGTGCGAGACGCTTAACTGTTTCAAAGCTCAGTTCGAAGGTCTATGTCAAGGTCGCTGAAAGCGATTCTCGCTCTTTGGACGCTTTATACGGATTCCTCGATCGCCGGACGAAACATTGACGTTATTGTCTCAGAAATTTAACCGGGAAGCTACGCTACAAAGAGATGCCTTGAAATTCCGACGTTCCGTTCGATTTGCAATCGTTAAGCTGACAGTATCAAACACTCGGAGGAGAAGCAGCTTATCATCGAACAAAAAAAAATGAAATCAACAATTGAAAGAAGTAAACCAGCACCTCTCCATAAGCAGTAAATAAGAGATAAATGTGGTTTAATATAAAAAAAATGTCACCGAGACAAAGTTTCACTGTTTATTGCATTCCGTTTCTACTCAAATTTTAATAATGTAAAACTGACTTAAAATTAGTTATATGTATGAAGTTACCGCAAACTATAATAAAGTTTTTAAAATAGCAAAAGGTTATGAGTTACTTATAGGGACATCTTGATATGGAACGGTTTAAATATAGCAATAGGAGGGTGTGAAACGGCTCAGAATTATAATAGATGCCGCTACGCTAGTATAGTATTATCGAGTGTAGATCGAGGTGTAGATGCATTATGCGATTCAAAGATATTTTACATTTCTGTGCACGCGTAAGCTTAATGATCGTAATGGACGTAGTTAATTTGTAAGAATAATGTCAGATTATTTGAAAAGCTACTATTTGTATTATTTAAGTGATTTTGGGTACCGGGTACAAAGCTTTTGTAAAATTTTTATATTGTACATCCAATTTTTTAACTAAAAATTTATACACGGTTTATAAGCATATACAAATACTCAAGTGTTTTTGCGGGATTAGAAACTTATGTCTGATTGATTTTGTAGTGTTTATTTTGTTTGTACGTTCTAGATATCTCGACCTTTCCAAAGACTGCATAAATATGTGTTAATTTAAACAGACAGACATAAGAGCCTAACAACTGGGTAATAAAAAATTTCACTAGAATTCAAGGTCACACTTAATGAAATAGCCGTAAAAGGTCGTATTTTACACTGCGATCAAAAAAGTAAGTACTCGAATAAGTATGCAAATGAAGTTTTTTTTGTGAAAATGAATCCCACGGCAGAAATTTCAGCTAACCGAGTTGCGGGACGAGTTGCGGAAATATCCCCATCGATTCGATTGCAGCTCGCGCGCCAGCAACTTCAAAAGCTAACTTTGTCATTAGCGCGCGCGAAAATGCATCGATCGACACGGACAATCGCGCGGAAATCCGCGGCGTCGACTCGCCGCACCAGCCCCAAGCCGTGCAACGACCTGCCCACGCACATCGGAAGGACACGCCGTGCCGATACAGATCATCGACAGGGGAATTCCCTTTACAGGCGGAAGTGCACCGGCGCGAGAATTAAGTCGGCCGCCAAGGCCGAAAAACAGGCGGTCGAGCGTTTCCGGGCTCTTGAAAGCGAATCCCTGAGCGGTCAAATCACTCTTAGCTTTTTGCCGTGGAGTCAAAAGGGGGGCCTCGAGGTGCCGCCGATCTCGCGCGTCGTCTGCGCAGAAACATCCGATTATCGATAAGCCGGGCTCTCCTCTGCCCACGGGCGTCTGGAGGCGCGCGACAGCCGTGCCCGAACCGATGCATTATTTCGCGACGCTGTGCGTCCAAGGCCGAGGAGACAAAGACGCGACACCGGCCTTCCCTCGGGCGGCGTGTGTACGTTTCCGATCTTGCCTCCGTGCTGCCGTACTTTTCTCTCTTGCTCATTTGCAAGCTCCCGATCGCCTCCTCCCTCTCTTTCTCCGCGTGTTCGCGTCGTCTCTCAGTTTCTCAATTATGCGTGAGAAATGGTTTTCTTAATCAGCGCTTTGAATGTTAATCGTAGACTCTTGAGGCTCGATCATTGTAGCCGAGTAGCAGCTTAATAAGAGTGATTTAATGATTCTATATAGCAGTTATTACGACAATCTTAAAATTCCAGCATGTTCCTGCAGTTGTTTTTTCCAGTCGATGTATTAATATTAAACGAGGCCTCTCCGATGCAATATTCTTTTATTAAAAGTTAAACTGCTTATTGTCTACGTGAAACAATTTTTCCTCGTTGAGCGAAACCATATAACTTCGCGTACAGTGTAGCGAATTGCGTAGCCTGGTTGAAATGTATATATTGTTTTTAATTGAACCTCGAGGCGAGCACGATGCAGTATTTACGTAGCGGCTAATCGAGTGCCACAGATAATGGATTAACCGGAATCTTTATTTGTCTCTTTGGAAGACCAATTACTTAGGACCGAGAGCGCGCGAAAACAGGACGATTAAGAATGTCATCTGCGCACACGGACAGCGGGTCGCTTTCTTCGCGCGCATTAATAATCCGCGTTTCGACAATGCCGCGCGGAGTTGCGTCAAGTCCAAATACGCGTTTCGACAGCCGTGCAAGCAGGCCCAAAAGACCGGGTGGCTACGGGAAAAAGGCTAGGGCACGGATTATTATGACCTACTACTCACCGTGGACGGAGGTCTCGTCGAGCACGTGGACGCGCTTCTTGCAGAACCGCGCGAGGAAGACGGTGACGAACATCCGGAGGAAGTAGTGGACCTCGAAGAGTGCGTGGAGGAGGACGAGGAGGCCGAAGGCCCCGACGAGGACCCAGCAGGCGATCATCCTGGCGCCCGGGGCTGCTGCTCTCGGCTGACGGCGCCTACGGGGCAGAGGGCGGGGGTGAGGGCCGCGTGAGCCGCGCCGTGGGAAGGTCCGATCGGCCGCGGCGCCGCAGGACAGCCTCGCACATATTTGTATTGGCCAAGCGGTTTTCGGCCCGCGTGGAAAAGCTGGCTGCGGTGCAGCGGCTTACGCAACCCGACGCATCGCTTGCTTCACTTTAGGCGTTTCTACAGGGCTCGCGTGACTCGCTCGCTAATTTATATGGCACTTTCTGCACGACGACAAGTGAATCAGCGATCGGTGTCGCCCGGCGAGTCTCCTCCACTCCTCGCCAAATAACGCTCACTCGCGCAGCGGCTTCGGAGCGCCGAGGCGAATCACCGAGTCTCCAATCACCGGCGGAGATCATCGCACCCTAGAATGCAATTGACCCGCGAAGAGCGAGGGGAGCCGGTGCGGGGGAGGTTGGGGGGGATGAAATACTCACTGGGCGGCTGACTCCTAGGGGCCGGGCATCGGCGGCGCACTGCGGACTGCTGCGGATGAGCGAGTGTCGCGGGTCAGCGGCTCTGGGGGTCGGCGCGGCCGGCGGCGGGTCCCTGCCCAGGAGGAGTGGGGCGGCCCCTCGAGCCCCCGGGCGTCCCGAGGCGGCCCGCGCGGGCGGCTCCCCTCATCGGCCTCGCGGGTCAAAGGCCCCCGGGCGCTCCTGAAAAAGCACCGCTCGGTCAAAAGCTCGGAGGCGCCGCCCTCGCAAGCCCACCGAGCTTTCAGGGCGCACAAAGGCGCGCCGCACGGTCGGACGGTTTATCAGCGGCCGTGAGACGGACTGCTAAAGAAGGCGCGCGAGCACCTAGTTTTACACTTGTGCCGACCCGGTCTTATAAGGATTGCTATAGCCATCCAGTTGACATTGTAAAAGTGAACTGGAATAAAGCTGGAGGTTGGCTCGTCGCGTCTCCTTTAGTGGACCGTGCGATAACCATTGATGAACTTGCAATGCATTATACATATAATACCGCACATGTAATTCTGGCATACGGGGAAATGTGTGCGGTATAACCGTTCAATGCTACTGGATCTCAGAACTGTGCATCCAGTATCATTGTCCTAGGAAAATTAAATAGATTTCTAATGCTCTACGCGAGAGCGTGGAGTTTCTAACTAAAAATCCAAAGAGCATACAGGAGATCGATTGTTTTTTCTGCGCAAAGTAAACTGGACAAACGGTTGAAAGAGATCCACATGACTGCAAACAGCTGTACGAGCCCAGCGAACACACACACACACACACTTGCCGGCGCGGACGATTATCACAAGCGCTCTTCTCTTTACCGGGGAGTGTCGCTCCCAAGGGCCGAGTTTAGCAGGTGGCCAGGCCCGCGGGACTGGACTGCGGCTTCGGGCAGCGGAGTTCGCGCGACTGGCGGCAGCTTCCGCGAGCGGCTCTTCCTCGTACCAGCCGGACAAATATTTAAACTCGAGCGTCGGGCGTCGCGCCTCCCCCTCCACCCGTAGCGCCCGACGGCCCCGGCTTCCTGCCTCGTCGCGCGCTCGATTACCATGCGCCCAATTACCGCGGGGAGGGGGATCGACCGGGCCGGATGATGCGCTTGTACAGGGCGCCGGGGATCCGGGCACATGGCGCTGTGCCTGTGTACATATCTGGGAATCACCGGGGGTGACGCAAGTGCGCGCTGGGAAAAGCGCTTCCTAATGGGCATAGCGCGCGCGCGGCCGTTGAATCACGCCGACCTTATGCGCGCGCAATCGCGTGCCGCGCATCTGCGCTTTGTGTCGGCAAACGAGGTAAACCGAGTTCGCGGGCTAATTGCAGCCGTGCGTTGTATGCCTTTTGGTTATCGCTCGGATTTTCCACGAGCTGTTACACGTACCCACTCGCTTGCAAAGCGTCGAACTTGCGGAGAGTGTATACACACCCGTTTGCTTATCTCTACCGCGCCGCCGATATAAATGTACACTTATTTGTATGTATATGTATATACGTACAAGCTGGTTGATTGCTTTCAAATTTCCAACGGTGATATTCTAGCCTCGTTAAAACCGATCAATCCTTGGGGCATTAAAGCGAAATCCAAGTATAATTACGCTGGAATTCGTCTATACACAATGAGCTTTGTACCGCGTGTGGAATGTGAAAACTGGCCGCGACACTGGGCTCTTATCGGGAAAGCCGCTCGAGCCAAGCATCCACTGGGCGCGTACGCGCCTGTATGTGCCTATATACTCTTGATAAACCGCATAGGTCGGCCAGGCGGCGCGTCCGTCCGACTGTCGCCGCGCGCAAGACCAGCTCTCCACCGTGTATAACCAGCCCACGCGAGCAGCCGTCCACGCCAGACTCCCGCGAAAAGAGCCGCGCGAGCGGCCGAGACGCACTGCCACCTCGGCCGGCGCGCGCCGCACTTGGCCGCCGGCCCAGGATATATAGAAATCGACAAGTAGGGCCGATCCGCGCACAGGGGCCGCGGTGTCACGGGGGTAGCCGCGGCTCCCCGATCTGCTCGGCCACGCGGCCGTTGCGCAAGGCCGCGGCGCGCCCGAGACACATAATTGTTACGTAAAGCGCCCGCGCAATTATCAAAGGTGCAGCTGGCCGGCGCCGAGCGTTTTCCCGATACGTGCGCTGGCTGTCTGGGGCCCGCGGCCTTCGCCCGCCGAGGAGTCCGAATTTACGAGGCGCCGGTGTGAGAGAGCCCGAGGTGATCGACTGCACCCAGTGGATTCCGCGGTGGAAAAAGGCCCGTGAGGATAGATTTCTCGAGGATTATTGCGTAGGAACAAAATCGATATTGGTTGGGCTTGACAGGAGCCTAACCGAAAGCATGGTCAGCGAGGAGAAAATCAATGCAACTCTATTGTGACTAAATTTTAGCATCAAAAGGGCTTTCCATTTCATTCTAATCATGATTTAACGGTGTAGTGTACGCTCGTTTGAATAATTTTTATTGCGATTCATCTTGCTTCCTGATACCTTGATAATTTCAATTCGGAATTAAAAGCACGTAAATCATAATGAGAAAAATATAAACATAAATATACCTTTTCCACTTTTTTTATTGTCTCTAACAATTTGTTTGAGTCTTAACAAAAGCTATGCATAAATGATATAAATTACAAAAATCCGAAATGCTTTTAATGTATTTAAGTTGAAAAGATATATATCAAAACAAGGAAAATTATAATAATGTGGCATTATCTAAGCACTGACAAAAACAATTAAAACAAAAAAATGCTCATAAAAACTGTAAACGTTACTCAACATTAAACACCTGAGCGTCACAAAAAATACCTGTATACTAAGCTGTTTCAAAAATGAAGCTGTCCATTTTAGGTTAATTAGAATACAACATTTTATTATTTAATATATAATTAATCAGAATGCATCTTTAAGCGTAGTAATATAGCCACTATTGATGTTTAACAATTTTAAGTAAAATATTTGAATATTAATAAAATGACATAAATATTTAAAATTGTTATTTGAATGCATTAGGTGTCTGAAAACTTTACATTACAATGACGCCTTTCGCTCCGTCATAGGTTGTTTGTAATATTCATATTATACATATACTTTATGTTTAATTCATTCAAACTTTTTATCTATATACAGATGTACTATAAGAGGATTCATTTTTGACAACGAATTACTTTCTCAAACAAAATCATTATCTTTTCAATTGGTATTTTTTTAAAATGCATGTAAAATACATTTTTTAAATTTTTAAAAATGGTATAATTATCAGAAATGAGAACCAAAATTGTCAAACTTCAGTATACTTTATAAATAAGTATATGTAAATCCGGAATAGTGATTTAATGCCATCGCAAACCGATGTAAATAAAGATAAAAGTTAAGTTCTTATGCATCATAGCTTATCCATTGACATAATCAATTATCATAATCAATCATTACACACTATCTACAAAATATTGCTAGCAGTGCTTTATTCTCTGCACTAAATTTTATTTTTTAAGAATATTTTAATTAATCGATTTTAACACAATATTCTATCTGCATAATGGAAATAATTACGGTTCTTTAAAAAAGTAATAGAACACCATTATAAAATAAAAAGATTACATGTATTGAATTAAACTAAGATTTTCTCAATTTAAGCGTATTTTAATTAAAGTCTGGATTCTACAAATAATATGTGCATAAAATTTCAATAATAGTCTCAAAGAAAGCAATTGTGAACTCTTTTTACGATGTTTCGGTAAGAGTTCATTTTGCACGCTTATTTACTACTTTCAATTTTCGCAAAGTTTAAATAAAATTTCTCTGAAAACTATACTGTTAAAGTGCGAGAAAACGAATAAATAATTGAAGTTTTAAGCTTCTATAATTCTCGCGACGAGCGTCTAAATTAAAGCGTCTAAATTAAAAATTGGTTTTATACAAAAGCAAACAAAATGATTTTACAAAGTTACACTAGTTGTTCTGTCAACGTCTCGAAAGGATCTGGTGATCTTGAGCATCGCAAAACTGAGGAAGGGTCAGGAAAGGTCAGCTAGATAGGGGAGGGGGAAGCGAAGATAGTGTCGTCGAATCTATTTTTATTGTATTAGAGCTACGCAGTACGCTTAGTCTATGCGCACGAAGAAGGGAAAGTAGGTAAAAAAGGACGTGTATGGGAGGAGGAAACGATCAAGAGGCATAAAACAATTGGGCGCCTGCATCTTACATTCTTTAATTAGGGGGATTCTTCGTCTTCGCTGGTAGAGACACTTTTTATGGACGGGTGATAAACCCTTGGGAAACCCGTGCCTTTATTGTTCTATAATCGCGTCGGTTCGATGCATCGGTTTACAAGACGTATTATGATGTGCGCCGTGACAAAGGTAAAACAATGTACGTGTTTTTTATTTTCTACGGTTCATTACGGGGCCTTTGCTATGTGCGCGTTTCAGTACAAAACACCTTCCCCGCGTTGACCGTTTCATGTTCCAAATGTGTACTTTATTGGCTACTAGCAATCCATTGGAATTCTTGGTTATACTGGTCTAATACGCTACATTTTGTTGTGTATTTCATATCACGCTAAGGAGGTAAATATTATTGACAAAAAGTGTGTGTACAATTACGTTATGAACTATGATTATAACTAAGATTGAATTAGCATAGGTATTTGATATGGGATCTGCTCCCATTGGGAGAGCGGATTGCTCTGGATATTATTGTAATCATGTTCCGGTAGTCTTGTAAGCTTATCTCCAATAAGAAAGTGGTGAGGGGATAAGGCGGTAAGATCATTTGGGTCTGAAGATAGAGGTGTTAGAGGGCGAGAGTTAAAGATCGACTCAATTTCAATTATGCATGTGTTAAATTGTTGGTATGTAAATAACGAATTCCTTACTGTTTTATACAGATGCCTCTTTAACAATTTTACAGCAGCTTCCCACAGTCCTCCAAAGTGAGGCGAGCGCGGAGGGGAAAAGTGTCATTTTATGTTGTTCTCTTGAGAATATCTGAAAAACCTTTGTTGATTCTCCTCGGAATTTAAAAATTTGTATATTTTTGTTATATCGTTTTTAGTACCGACAGTTTGTTGCATTGTCCGAATATGTGTTCTGCGGGCTTCCGCGACGTGCGACAAAACGTTTTATTGCTTCCAAGCACGCTTCTGTAGTGAGATCAAAGACTAATTCTAAATGAACTGCTTCCGTGGTGAAGCAAACAAACACTGCCACATAAGCCTTAAGTCTTCTTGAATTTCTATGTCGTTTTTTCTTTATAATGAAGGGACCGCAGTAATCGATTCCTGTATTATCAAATGGTAGAGAGCCAGTGATTCGACTGCTCGGCAAGTCGCTCATGATGTATTTAAAGGATTTTGAACTGAGTTTACAGCAGCGAACGCATTTGTTTATTATTGTTCGCACGATGTTTCTGCCATCAATGGGCCAATAATGTTGTCTTATAGCATTTAACGTTGTCTGAGTTCCCGAATGCCAGTGTTTTAAATGAGTGTGCTGAATTATTAGTGCAGAGATGGTGCTATTTCGCGGAAGTAAAATGGAAAATTTCAATGCAGTTTTCGCTCGCCTTTCGGGAATTTCAATGTTCGATAATTGTAGAATCTTCCATTCCGACTCGTCTTTCATAAGCCAGTGTGGACTGTGAAACCATAGCTGATTGTTTACAAATTTTACTGCTGACTGACCTCGGGATATGAAGTCAGCTGGATTTTCTTTTGTATCTATGTGGTGCCACTTACAATCTGCAGTTATCTCTTGAATTTGAGTGACTCTATTTGCTACAAATGTTTTTAATAAACTTGGTGATTTTTTTTATCCAATGCAAGTCTATTGTGGAATCTGACCAAAGATAAACAGTTGAAACATTCAAATTCAAGGGTACAAATGCCTCCCTTACCTTCTTCATCGTCTCTGACAAAAGTAGATTGGCAGATAGTTCTAATCTTGGAATGGTCTGCGGCTTTGCTATTGGTGCAACTCTCGATTTGGCACATATAACGTTGACGGCGCAGTTTCTTAATTTATCAATTGATCTTGCATAGATACACGCGCCGTATGCTTGTTCGCTTGCATCTGCGAAACCATGTAGTTGTATGTTATTGGCATCCAACACTATTCGGCGGGTTATTGTTAAATCATTTAAAATTTGTAGTTCCGATTTATATTCTATCCAGTCTCTGTGAATGTGTCGAGGTATGGATACTCTCCAATCGATTTTGAGTTTATGCAGTGTTTGCATCATGACCTTTGCAGGGAGTATTACGGGACCAAGCAGTCCGAGTGGGTCGAACAACTCGGCTATCTGTGCGAGAACATCGTATTTACGTAGGTCTTTTTCTCGTTCGATTGTTTTGACTTCATATTTTATCGAGTCTGTAGTGGAATTCCAATAGATTCCAAGTAATTTTTGTGATCCATCATATTGACAACAATTTCAACATTTGACCTGTTCTCTAGTGCAGAAGTGAGTTTGGGTTCATTCGAAGCCCATTTATGCAGCTCAAAGCCTCCTGCTTTTAGTATTGCTTCTAATTGTTTTTTTAGTTCGAGAGCTTCTTTCAGTGAACTCGCTCCTGTCATCATGGCGTCCACATAAAAATCTTTTTTAAGACACGCAGCTGCCATTGGAAACCTGCCCCCTTCATCAATTGCAAGTTGATGAAGTACTCTGGCTGCTAGGAAGGGGGCGGTTGCGGTGCCTTGTGTTACTGTTGTTAGCTTATAACAACATGTAAAACATAGTTGCGCCTATTAAACCTTGAATATCAGTTGGCTTATTAAATTCGGGATTCGCGAGTGTGACATTTTTCGGCAATTTTATCAATTCCTTGTCTATCGGACGTGTCGGTAATTGACCTGTAATTGATGGAAGCGCTATAAACTCTATATTTGATTCAAAACCGTTAATTTTTTATTGGATTTTAGCATTTATTTTAAAGTTGGCACTTGTTTTAACTTGGCCAATGCCTGTTTGATTTTGCTTTAATCTTAACTTCTTGGCCAATTTTTCAACGATAAAGTTACTTTGTGATCCTGCATCGAGCAATACACGGCAGTTGTGTGGCTTGTTGAGCTGTCAAGCTGTTCCCCATAATACTTCGGAATCGTGTGAAGCTAATAAATTTATCGCAGTATTCACATTACTTGCTGCTTCTTCCGTGTCATGCACGGTATTTTCATTTTTGACTGCTTGAGTTGGCTTCTCAAAATGCAGCAAGGTATTGTGCCTGCCGCCGCATTTCGTGCAGTTTGAGCTGCGACAATTTTTTGTCGCATGATTGTTCTTGAGGCATTTGAGGCAGAGCCCCGTCTCTCGGGCTACATTCGATTTCTCACGTGGATTCAGCTTAAGGAGTAGTTTGCATTGATAAATTAAATGACGCTGACCACAGAACGCGCAGCCCTGTGCCACTCCCGACCTGTGTGCTAAGCAGGGTTTGATTGCGACCATTGAATTGTTTAGATCGCGTTCGCGTATAATCATACGTATCGTTTGCGCCGCGCTCCTTCTTACTTAAAAATTGTATTAATTCCTTGAATGTAGGTTCATCGTCATCTTCAAGTGTTTCTTCCCATTCCTTCCTAATGAATTTGTTTAATTTGGTACTTAATAGATGCACTAAAAACGCGTCCCAATGTTCCACTGGCTTCTTTAATGCTTTTAATGCATTCACGTGCATTTGAGCCCTTTCCTTGAGACTGCGCACCTTTTCTGTTGTTAGTCTGGACATTTTGGGAAGATTCAGCAACTCCGTTAAGTGCGATTGCACAATCTTTCTTGGTTTATTGCACCGTTACTTCACTAAGTCCAAGCCACTCCATAATTTACTTCGGAAGCGTCCATGTCTGCCATGAGGACGGACAGATCTCCAATTAACGCATTTTTTAATCTATAAAATTTTTCTGTTGTAGGCATTCTTGTATCATTATGCACTAAATTTAAAAGCCAATCATGCTATTAACTATGCCATTCGCGGGGGTTACCGCTGAACGGTTTTACTTGAACTGTTTCCAGTTGATTGGTAATATTGTATGTTATGGCTTGAGACGCTGGTGTTACTGCTCGCGGTGTTAGTTCGAGCATGCGTTGATCAATAATTTTTAACGCGAGGTAATATATGTCGTCAAATTCATCTCGCTTCTGCTCTTGCTCTGGCACAAAATCCTCCTTTTCGAGCGTGTTTATCAAGATATCTATTTGTAATTGGACTCTTCGAAATTCATGGTAATATTCTTCCAGTTTGTTTTTACGCGCAGTTAAATCAAGTCGGTCTAACTCACTATTTTTTGTCAAATATTTGTATAATCGCGTTACATTTCCCTTGATGGAGCCGCGTTGGGCTGTATATGAAGCGATTTCCGAAGTCGACATGATTACGCAAGGAAATTGAGTCAAGGAGAAATGGGACAATAAATGAGTAAGGAAGAGATTTGCTTACTTTTTTAAACGTTGATGTGAACTGAATTCGGCAATTTGAAATGTTGTCGTCTTGGATCCAGCGATTGCCTGCCTCTTTTGACGGGTATGAATAGGTTGACAGAATTGCTTCTTGTAACGATGAAGGTTGACGGGTCCACGGCTAATTTGTTGAGCAAGTGGCTGCCTTCGTCACGATGAGTTGAGGATTGTGTATTCGGTATAGCCGAAATACAACTTTGAATTTGCTTAAAATTCAATGCACTATGAAGCACTGATATCCCTCTGTTATCACTTTGATGATTTTCACTTGTCTGATTTTACCGGGTTTATTCACTGACCCGGTGCGTACACCCTGCTCGATTCGTCCTGTTCCTCACGATCGATATATGAGCCAGGGGAAGGAAGAGCGGGAGTGTGGGCCATCGCCGCCGGGCACTGCTGTACGCACGTGCTGCTCGTTCTCGCCGTGCAGGCGGCCAGAACCCGACTGATGCGCGAGTCCTCGGCGCCAGCGTACACTTCGGCGCGCAAGCGCGCCTCCTGGGACACCCGCGCCCTCGTCACCGGTTGCTCGATCCTTCAGTTTGACAATCGATGCACAAGCCGACTCCGAGAAACCCGCAGCTCTCTTTTGCTGCAGCCCGTAAACGTGTTCTTATTCGCGTTTCTTATTTTTTTTAAATATCCATCTAATTCAGAGACATAACTTTTGATTCACTACAATCAAATTATAAACTATCAAACGATAGTTATAGTACAAAGCACCATACTGTATAAATCATAATGTACCATCATGTATGAAGCAACAAATTATAAACGTTCGTATAAATGAAGTTTTTATTTTCATGATTGACCGATAGTGTGCGTATACAGCATCTGATATTTCACTATTCTTATCTGTATCTCGGATTCGAAAACTTATTGCATTTAAATATTGTTATTGATTCTTTTTAGTTTATTAAAGATAAAAAACATAGCATTTATAAAAATCTTACTGAATGACTTGTAATTAAATAATTTTATCTTACATTTTATTTTGAGCTTATCATATCTTGACATTTTAAGCTATCCATATATCTAATTTATTTTTTTATAACCGAAAATATGTATTTTACAGCATGATTTTTTACATTCTTATATGTAATATCCACTTCTTATGTATAAAACATGTATTGTAACTCTATTCACATCTTGTATTTCAAAAAATTCATTCTGATATATTTTGTACTGGTTTATCATCTGGACTATACTCAGTCAGTGGTATATCATAAGGAAGACGAAACTTTCGTACATCATAATTAAGTTTTATTGGAAACGTTTTTTGATTGACCTATGGAAAAATTAAATAAAATGGTTAAAAAGTATATAAGTAAACTATGAAAGTATTTCAATTGAATAGAATCATAAAATTAAAGTGATATGATAAAAATCAAACTTTAAAAATCTATATATAAAAATTAAAAATCTTCATTGTACTTAAAAAATGTATGTTGTATGTTTTTATAAGATATTTTTGACGAAATATTTTGGGATTAAACTCTTGAGATTATAAATTTTTTATTTATAATCCCCCTATAGATAATAATAAGCTAAAAAATATTTTATAAAAATTGAATTACCATAAACTGAGGTATGAACAGAATACCAAAATCTAAGTTTTGCACTCCAGAGTGCAAAAATTCTTCTGTTTCAAATAACGTTCCCCAAAAACTCTTGCTTAAAGCATCGTCAGTAAAAAAAAACCATGCAATTTCAGTTTCATCTGGAGAAATTTTGGTGCAAGTCTCAAATGTAGGTAATGCTTCTGTGCGACAATTGTGATCTGATCTCCATTGACTTAAACATAAAATATCAAATTATTTTAAAAGAAATTTTATTTATTTTGTTCCTGAATTAAATTTGACCTTATTCTTATAAATTATAACCTTGAACAAGACTGCTTTTTACACTAATATATATTTTTAAAATATTTTTAAATTTAGAAAAAAACTTCATTGCTCTTATAATGCAAAAGGTCACTTTCCATAATACAGATTTTCAAGATATCAAGCTCATAGTTTTAATGATCTATTTTAATATATAATAATTCTTACTACATAACGGAGTCTGTTGTCCATTGTTGTTTTGCATCTTTTTCTAATCGCAATTTTTCACAATTTCTTTCTACCAGTTTTTCATAACTTTCACTGAAATTATTTTGAGTAGGAAATATCATTTTAAATGTAGGCTTAAACATTATGTTCTTGACCTTTTCATTATTTGTGGCTCTTATTACATTTGTATTAAGTATTTTTTCATCATTTTTGCAATTTACTTCCAAACAAGAAAATTGAGCAATAATTGGCCAAACTTGTTCACTGGTTGGTAGAGAACTATGTTCTCTATCAGAACTATGTTCTAATAATAACGTTTCAAGGTTTGGTTGACTATCTTTATACATTCCAGGAATAGATGTAATTAAAAAAACATTTACAGATGAAAAGTCTGTTCTATAAAGCAATGCTTTCCATCCCATTAATTCAGGATATTCTAAAGTAGAAAAGTAATCTATTAAATTTTGTTTAAAATTTGTAGGTGATTCTCCTTCTGTATCTTCTGCATCTTCTGGTAAAAGTGGTAACTTAGGAGAAATCCAAAATCTTCAGAAAGAATATACCATTAAAATTGTTTTAGTTTGAATAGTTTGATTTATAACTCTTAGTCTATATATTTACCCGCCTGTTCTACGAAACCAGTCATTTCTATTTAAATCAGATGTTAATATAACAATTCTAATAGTATTATCAATATATTTAAAAATTGTTAGTTTTCGTTTAGATTTATCTTCATATGTATGTATATCAATGTCAAAAGGTATGGTGTACTGATGCTCAAAATCAATACAATAATTACATATAACAGTCATTTTTGGATATTGACATGCAAGCATATACTGTAAAGTTGTCCATAGCATGCTGAATTTCCAGCCTATATGTAAACTATCTACAATTGTTCCTAAACTATGATCAATAATTTCATGAAATGTGGCAGAATAAAATTGACCTTCAGTTGTACTATTGCAGTCAACTGCTGTTAAAAAAAAATTATACGGTTTATTTTCATTTAATTTATGAATAAATGAGCCACTTATACTTATACTAATATTCTGATGATACAATAGATGTGCAATGCCTATAACGACATCTCTAAGTTTTGCTCGATGCTCAATTGTGTCAGCATGTTCATAAAGTCTGAGCCATGTTGTTACTTTAAAGTTTATTTTTTTCTCCAAAAATTCAAACTCTTCTTGACTTGCATCTTCATTTCGACAAAAATAAATTTGACTCAAATTCCATGGCTTATTATTATCCATTTTTCGACAAAAGCAGTATTAATTTATACAACTATTTGTCGATAATTATATTCAACAAGTATGCAAAATTAATAAACTGTCTCACACCGGAGAATACATATAGACGACGAAGATCTTCGTTGATCTAGATTACAGATATATTGTCTAATATTTATATGCCTGGTAGGCGGGGGTTTTTGACTCGACCGACTAAAAAATCACACGTGCTAATGCATATACAAAAGAAAGAGATACAGATTCTTAGATTAGTTAGTCGGTAATTCAGAATATAGAGGAGAGATAGGTTAAATGGAGATTCGATCAAGCTGATAACGATAAGCTCCTAAGTAACTTATTCAGTATGCCATCTGATATAATAATTGAGATTATTTATTCTTGGTGTAGAAGTGGCCAAATGGATCACGAAAAAAATAATTCCTGGCTTTCGCAGGCAACATCGATAAGGTAGATTTCATTTGATTTCATGTTAGGCGCGCAAATAATTCTCAACTCAAAATTGAAGATAAAGTTGTAGCAACGAAGATCGACCTTAGGTAAATAAAAACTTTAATAATTTGACCAACTCGAAGACAGGGAAGAAATTATCAATGAACAACGTTTAATAAATGTATTCACAATTAGACTGAAAGTTTAAGAGTGGTTTTATCGATGAACAAGGCTTAATAGTTTAGGTATATGGTAGTTGTAGGTAATTGATAAGATTGTGAAAACACAAGTTGTTTTACTTTATTTTTTACATTTATTCAATATGATTATATAATAACAACAGAATAAAACGATATTAAATACTGATAGTTACAAAAATATGTTACATTCATATCACAATATCATGCTTAAAATTAAAAAATTATTACAGTAATAGCAATCACAATTATTTATATAAACTTTAATATTATAAAATATAATATTTTATGGAATAGCACATCAAGCTGAAAATCCTTGTGCTTGAAACTAGCGAGGAGTCGGGCGACGGGCAATCGGGATTTCGTGGATTTCGGTAATCGGTCTGTTGTACTCGCGAATCGCGATCAGCGTCAGTCCGTCATGGTGAGCCTGGTGAGTCAACTGTTCACGCCACAAGCTGACCAAAGTTGACATAGTAGCGGCATAAGATTCAAAAGCAAAATCACAAAAAATGTTTTTTATATTTGTAAATGAATTATTTAGTAATTTTTCTTTAGTAAATTTATGAGATTTTAACAAAAAAGGTTGTTGATTACTAAATTAAATAATTGGTTTAAATGAATATAGATTTAAAGTTTTACGTGAAGGTGCCATATTTATAACCTAAATTTAAATATTTCAAAATATTTCTCGCATTGAAAGAATATTAAATAATCGTAATAAATAATAATATTATATTACAATCAAAAACAAAAATGCCGACTGTCATAGCATTAGACGTTTCACTTTCAATGCGAAGACCAGTTTGCACAAATGCAAGCGAAAACTCTCAAAGTGAACAAATGACTAGACATCATTTGGCTATACATGGTATAAACACAATTCTAAATTACTTACAAACGCACTCCAAACTGGAATTTGTTTCTTTGGTAATGATTACAACTACTGACTTAGTTACTTAACACAATTAATTTGGCTTGAGATTTTTCAAATGAAATTATTATTTTAGATAGTGTTTTCTTCTTTATATGACATTGTGTGTCCGTTTACAAGGGACTATGAATTGATAAGAACAAAACTGCAAAGTATAGAAGAATGTGACAAAACTTGTATAGAAACTGCTTTACATGGTGTTAATAATGTTGTGTTTTCTGAGTGGGGTAATTCTACTGCATGCCAAGTAATTCTAATAACTGATGGCAATCCTGGAGTTGGTTCTATGTCTTTAAGTGATTCTTTAAATTCAGTTAATTTTTCAAGAGAGTCAAATCCTTTTCCACTGCCATTTACTTATCCAGGAAAATTAACATTAGTTTGTTTAGCAAATCAGTCAGGTAAGAGATATTTTTAATTTATTATAAGTACACATATAATCATTTTTTAAATACTTTGGAATTAGACAAGGATTTCAGCTTATATTATTTATTTTAAACCTAGCTTCTATTATAATAGTTTTATTATTTATTATTTCATTACAGATCAAAGTTTAGTCAATTCTCTATCTTTGTATCAAAAATTGGTGGATTTAGCTGGAAATGATAGTATGCTATTAGTACCTGAAGGACAATTATCAAAAGTATCGGTTATAAATTGTTTTAAGAAATTAGCTGAAACAAATTATATTTCATTTCAAGGTTATTTAAAATGTGGACATCTGGGCTCTCGTATTTTATTATCACCTCCACCAGCAGTGAGTTGAACAAAAAAATTAATTTACAAATTTGGTATTTAAAGTATGAATTTCATTTTTCATCAAAATTGGTTTAATTGAATCTTTATTATTATTACAGCCCTATACAAAGAAATCTGATTTTGATATATTAACAGGCTTAACTGTTTCAAAAACAATTGAAATATGTGGATTTATATCTGCAGCTGATGTTGGTAGTCCTACTTCAATTTCAAGGCATTTGGTTTTACCTTTGCTGACAGAAAAAACTCAGAGTATGCAAGGTATTACTCTAGAAGATGATTCCGATGCTGAAGATATTACGGACGAAGGCAAAATACCATCATTTTGTGTTTTATTACATGGAGCATTAAAGGTAAAACAATAATCTAAATTTTTTATTTAATATTCACAAAATTATATTTAAGTTTATAAAGATATTTGTTTTTGAATAGGTTGAAAATATGGCAGCTTTGTGCTTATTGAACACAGATTGGTATGGTTTTATATATTCTTGGGCTGATACCAAGAAAAAATCTAACCTAATGCTAACTATACTAGAACATGGTGTAGATATAGTTCCTTGGCTGGGCAATTTTAGAAATTTAGGACCAATAGATTCTGTAAGTGGTAAAGGTGTTGAAATTCTTAGTTTTCCTGTTCGTCCAGCAGAAAAAAGGAGTTATTCTCAAAATGCACCATCCTGGATTCGACAAGTTGGTTTACAGTCTGATATTCAAAAAATACTTAGGCATGCAAGGAAATTACCAGAAAAAACACAAAATTTTTATAAAGTAAGTTAAATTTTTATTTTAAATTACTGCTATCAAAATAGTTGAGTATGTTTGTAAATGAAATTTTTTATAACAATAACATTATATTTACATTAATTTTTATATTTTAATAAATAAATTTTTTACATTAATATGATAAAAATGATGTTTAAAAATTCTATTGGTCACTATAAAGTGTACATATAAATTTTTTAAGAAGACTGGTTTGTAAAGGATCATCTTATTCTTGTCAAATACATTTGTTTACAGGAACTCAACAGGCTGCGCCGAGCAGCATTATCCTTGGGCTTTATAGAATTATTAGAAGGTTTGGCATTAATTTTTGAAAGAGAATGCACACTACTACCCCCAAATCTACATCCAGATTGCACAATACAAATGGGTCATGTTGCAGAAATGTTGAGAAAACCTTACTCACGTGAGCTTAAAAATAATATAACTCCAGTTCGCACAAAATTTACTCCTGGAGAATAACAGACTTAATAATTAAAAATATACTTATATTCTTGCTAGTTTTTAAGAATTTTTTGTAAATAATATTAAATTTTAAGATTATTTGTAAAATTGTAAATTAAGAGTTTTGGAAAAAGTTTTATTTATTAGAAATGGATTCATATCTCTTCATCGCTCACTGCACATTCAATTAATGAAATAAGAATTGTAAATAATCCTTGAGCAGATTTTGCAATGGAATATTTTTCTGCAACAGGAATATGAATAAAAAGAACTTGTGGTTCTCCTATGGCAAGTGATTGATAATAAATATATTCACACAAATATCTTCCTGCATTATCAGAAATATAGAATTTACAATTTTCTTCTTTTAAATTTTTGTTGCCAACTTCACATAACCTTTGAATATTACATTTGGTTTTCAAAGTTACTTCTTCAACATTGTCTTCGTTAGGGCATTTATTCAATATATCAGGTCTATTATAACCTTTACTCTTAGCCTGAGTTTCAATTGCTATACCTTCCTCTTGTATACCTACACCTACGTGAATAATTATCTAAAAAAGTACAAATTTTATTTTTCTGAAATGGATATAAATAACTAAATAGATTATTATTCACAATTTACTCACTGAAGGTCTATACTTTTCCCATAATTCTTTCACTATCAAAAATACATCTTTATAAACAACAGGTATTAGCTTAATAATTAAATTCACTCTTGGTGATTCATCCCAAGTTTTCAGTAACTTTGGAAGTAATTTTACTGCCTCCCAGCTTGGATTAATTTCATGTATTCCAAATGGTCCAAATCCAGTAACTAAAATAGTTGTTTGTACTTCATTTTCCATTGTATATTAAATAATAATAAACTTTAAAAAAGTAAATTATTTACTGTTAAGAATGTAATTACTTTTTGTTTAAAATATTAAAAATGTTTTTAGAATCAAATAATATTACTTAAGAGGTTACTAAATATGATGTTATTGAAAAAATTATAACTGTATAATTAGTTATAATAAATGTTTTAGATATTACTTTTATTACTTCTCTTCATTAAATACTAATACTTAAAATTTTTTAATCTACATAAAATGTTTACTTTGGTGCTTTTCTTATAAATCAAGTACTTAGAAAACAGTGTTATACTGAAAGGTTAGTAAAAGTAAGAATACTGAGTGTCATTCTTAAGTTTGTGTGAATAAGATAAGATAATGATAAGTTAAGATTATAACTTTTAATTATTATTTTTATACCTGCAAAAAATCATTATTGTGTTCAGTGATAGTAGTGAATGTATACGAGGTAGATGACATGAATGTTATTGTAAATGATGTATTTAAAATCACTTTTTTATTTGTTCAGTATAAAGCCAAATTTATATATGATACATTAGAAAAACAAAAAAAATAAAAGAAATTTTAACGTCTAATATATTATATGTACGAATGTTAAATATACATATAAATGTATAATTTTTGAAAATAGTAATAGGGATAAAAAATGTTTAAACTACAAATTATTAAATAGAAATAAATAAAATACTTTTAAATAGAAAATTTATAAAAATTATATAATAAATGAATTAACATTAAAAAAAATTATTTTTCAAATCACAAAACAGAAAATAATTCAAATTATATAATTACAATGATTTACAACACAGGTAGATTTTTCCAATTTATTATACCAAAAATCGTATCTCATTTAATATGATCATCATTGATTTAATGTTTTACTTAGTATTTCTATGATCAATTAATTTTACTTTGTATGTAAATATTGCAATATATGTGCAGTACCCACATATGATACCATAGCTATCATTTACCGAGGCGCCTTACACAGAAACATTTATAATCGACGTGCAGATTTTATCTTTTTTATTATACATAAATAGCTCAGCGATTTTTCGTGATATTCCAGGACTGTAAGGTAAATACTGCTTTAACAACTTTTGTTTACTACATTAGGAAACAATAATTGTTTTGCCTTTAACCTTCGATCCACATTAAATGCATATATTATAAACTTATTGAAATGTTTACAGCGCATATTTATTATAAGACACTGTAATTGTGTCATGAAAACTACTGAATAAAAAATGAAATTTATATAAAATATCAATGTAATAACTTTAAATAATAATAAAATTGTTTATTCTTTTTAAATAATTTTTTAAAAAATTAACAATTACCGTTTAATTTTTATCCATTACTAATAGTATAAGCTAATTACTATAGTAATCAAAAACTAAAAGATTATCTGGTATTATCAGTCAATAAATTTATAGTTCATACTACAATTCTTTTTGTAAAATGTCTTTCGATTTTCATACAGAATTTACGTTTAAAAATAGTTATTTTGACTCTACAGTCCTGTCACTAAAATCGCAAACACGCATCACAGTCACTTTTATTATAACACATTCCACTACATATCGATCGAATCACGACAAACATGATTTATTTTTAATTTATACTGTTTACATTTTTTTTGTCTTTACTAATTTAAAATAACTACAATTATATTTACGCGCTTGGATCCGCGAATTGTTGGTGTGTATATCGAATGAATCGCGGTGCGAATTGAAAAAGTCGAATATATAAATTGTATTTTCTCCTTCAATATTAGAACGTATCTTATACACGTCAATATTTTCTATGTATGTATAAAGATGTAATCATCACATCTTTTAAAACAAACGTTATAATTTTTTCCTATTTAAATCTTAATTATAAAATTCAACATTGTGTTTAAATGGTTTGCTAGACATTAACTATGTTTTAGTATAACAAATTATAATAAATAATCATCACTTAATTATATCACTTGTTAAAAACGTATGTTAAGTGAACTTTTGACTTTTTTTACCGAAGTTTATAATATTTTCAAGAATGTGTTTCTACATTTTGCTATAATTGTGTAAAAATGAACTGGTGTTAATAACTGTATACGTATATAATAGAATATCCAGTACACTGTTTATATGAAAATGTATGTGCGCGTATGAAGATGTTTTATGAAATTTCGCTATACAAATTCTTTTAGAATTGATAACGTGTTTTTTTAAAAAAATATCGCTTTAGATTATTTGAACGATCGCAAGTTTTAAACTTGTACAATTGGAGTTTTGTTGTTTTTTCTCTTATTCTATGCGAGTTACAATGGTAAAATTATTACTTACTCACTGTAGGAGCGAATTTTCCATTTTACCATGTTTCCTTTAAATACTGCAGCAATGCTGATTCTTTGTTTCATATAGTTTTTTTATATAATTATTGCATTCGAAAATCATTGGTTGATACTGATTAGTTTATAATTGTACACCAGACAATTTGAATCAATTATTGGGAAAAATAAAACAACTTACAAAAAAAACAAGAATGTTATTATTAAAAACTATATAATTCCACTTTGTTAGACAATCCAATTCAATATTAATAAATCGTCGCACTTACTAATAAAGACGTACGAGTACGATCATTAATGTATAACAACTAATTAAAATAGCGCTAAATGTATGTATATTTATATCTTCATTAATCGCAATGCGTGAGATCTGAGAACACGAATTCATCTCGATTATTTCGGTCCGGAGAATCGCTCGCCCTCTTAAAGCACTTGATTTTTTTCATTTTATTTGTATGCAGTTAATTTCAAGAGAATTATACATTTTCCATTTACCAATTTTTTATTTTCTAATTCATATATCATGATATTTTTTGAAAATCTAACAACGCACATAATGCGACATCATTATACTTAACTAAAATAAAATATTTTAATTATTTTGAAATATAGAAAGATATTTTAACGAATTAAAACGGAGAAAGATGTATTTTCGCCTGATTGATTTGATTATTTTGGTCACATTCCATTATTTAGTGGTTTATTATGCTCCATGAACGAAAAAATCAGGCACGGATTCACTCATCTCTTTGTATTTTTTATTAATGTTTTTGGGTAATTGCTCTCGATAAGGTACGTTAAAAAATTTTCCTTAAGATTGCATAACTCTTATAACTTTCGTTTGATTTTTCAATGAATCTTGAGAGAACACACAGCTATTCTCTTCCATATAATTGTAAAAAACAAACAAATAAAATTCGTTTTGAAATTCGACTTTGTTGCAAGTAATTGATCCAGTTTACACAATCTCTTAATGTATTTGTGCTTTGTTTGTAGTTCTCGTTATAAATCACATGCGAAACTACATATAAGAAATCACTAAAACATGAATGATTGAAAATACTTCATTTAAGTTTTTATTTTTTATTTTTTCAATTACTTTTTCTAAACTGATTTATGCACTTGTGTTAAAGTCGACGTTTCATGAATCACCGTTAAAACTCAATACATAAAATTAAGCGGCAAACTTAGAACTAACAAAAAATTAGCGAATAGATTACACGTACGTACAATAAGATTTTAACGTTATACACTATCTAGTTCTTATTATTAATTTTAATTTTTATTTCATTTATATGTTTTGATTATCTTTGTGAACCTGAATTATAAAATATTTTTTTATACCAAAATTTATAACGTACTAATATTTACTTCACATAAGTTTTTCTTAATTTGGAAGCATAAAACGATAAAACCTTATTGTTACCCTTAAAATTAATTTCCAAAATTTCATAGGCATTCATCGTACTTTATTTTTAAAAGACCTTTTAAAAATTACATTAAGATAATACGAAAGACTAAGCAACTTTATATAAAAATTGAATTTCTAATTTTATCTATACAACTTATCGCGTGAGTTTCGAATTCTAGTGCCTTCTTAAACAATTATTTAGCTTGCAATCCTTTTAATTACAATTTAGCGTCCCCGTCGTTAAAAGAAAGCTTCTTGTTTCCTTGCAGAGCGCATATTTGAGAAAAGTAAGAATTAAATTTCGTCGTGAATATATCCAAAACAAAATAAATTTTTTTTCGAAAGCCATAATTAATTATTTGGTCGAATATAATTGAAGAATGATGCTGCTTAAGCCGTGTAAAAGTTACGGTTAAGCAAATGAAACCGAGTAATAAAAAATGCCTCGTGAATTTTCTTTTCTCTCACTCTACGACATCACAATGAATCACAAGAAAAAAAGAATTTGAAATCATTCCTTTAAACGAGCTGTTTTAAGAACACGAATTTGCTTTATTATTTTTTCTACCTTTATTTAACTTTACAAAACTAAATCTCAACACTTGCGACGTTTTTTTCTCTTTCTCTCTCGGTAAGAGGGTCGCTCGTTATTTAGGTACATATCTCAGTGTCGCTGCTCGTTTCTAAGGTAAATCGGAAGCTCGCATGCACGCGCTTGCCTTCCATGCCAGCCAGACGTCCGCTGTTCGAAATCCCAATTCTCATAACTTACGCTCCGCGAGTAAAGCGTGACTCCCGCGCTTCGTCCTTGGAGCGTCTGCTGCCGAAAAGAGTCGCGGCAAATGAGCCCTTGTTCCTCTCCAGCGAGTTATTTACCCCTCGTTCATTAGCCCTTATCCCGCGAGCCGGCGACCACCCCCCTAAGAGTGGGCACGTGACGTCCTATTTGGTAAGACGAGAGATGCGTTCAGAGGTTTGCAAGAAATCGCGTGATTGAGGAGGTTGTTGCTGTTGTCATTTATGGCTGCGTTGAGTTGTGGTGTTGTCGTCTCGCTTGCGTCACCGATATTTGGTTACAACTCCATGTCCTGCGCCTCGTCCTCGCTGAAGTCGCTCATCGAGGACTCACTGTCGGAGGACATGCCGTTGCCCGTCCCCCCGTTCTCTTGGTCCCGCAGAGCCTCTTCCGTCGCGTACTTCCTCACGTAATCTGTGAACGTGCGTCAATTATCAATTATCACTCAAACATATACCCTCACCCATTATATTATTTTTATTATTAAATATATATTTTATTTGGCTCAAAATAATAGACTATTTTTTAAACATTATTGGAAAACTTATATTGTTGTTAGTAACATTAATCGAAGAATGTATTGTATTCGAAAGTTTATTTAAATTTGCACTTGCTGAGAATAGCCCTTGTATAAAGTACATGTAGCAAAAAAATTGTAACATATGGAGTCACAATTAATCTTCTTTGATATCTCACCTGCGACTGTTTTCTTGTACTCTTCCGGTTTGTGTAAATACATTGCAGCTGCATCGCCATTTAACGGATCAATGGGATTTGGATATGTTAACAGCTGCGGTAGGAAAGATTCGAAAATATTCGAGAGATCTACAAACATAATGATTCCCAATTAGACAAATATTTTACTTGTATTCTCAAGTTTTGAAACTATTCAAAAGTTTCGACGTACCCGTGTACGATAAATCACTATTATAAGAACGCGATATATTTAGACATGTAAGCACACTTTTGTAAAACACAAGCCGGCATACAGCCCTTCAAAAGTTCTAAGCTAAATGAATAAACGAAAACTTTGAACTAAGCATATGCATAAATCTAGCTCCAAACCGGTACTTGAGCGACAAGGCTCTTACAAATTAGATTTTGAGAACTTTTCTACATTTGACTGCTCAATCGAGGTTAAAGTTAAGAATGGAGAGGATCGAATAAAGGAGCAAAGGAGTCCTTACCGTATAAAGCCGTCCAGGCCTGATTAATTACGTCGAGGCATACGGTGCCCGAAACCTCATCGATGTTCGGATGATAGACTTTGTTCATGAAGCCGATTGAGGGCGATTTGAAGGGGTAATGCTCCGGCAGATGGACGCGCACCTTCCAAATGCCGCCTTCATAGGGCGCTGAAACAAGAGAAGATCCTATTATTTACGAACGCTTTGATTTTTTTCTTTGCTTTTGTATGGATTTTGATTGCGGAAGACCTGCCCTGAACGGAAGGATTGTTTTTCAGTTGTTATATTTGTACAAAGTATGACTTAATTACAAAACTTTTTGAATTATTAATTTTGTTTCAAGGTTACACTATGATACTTCTGGTATTGACTTGCTTTACAACTCTTGAACGTATTTAGGAAATTAAAGTTAATAATTAAATAATAATAATTTTCCAGTGCCCAATAATACAAATATATTTAATGACATTTTATAAAAATCGCAGGATTGAATTAAAAAAGTAATACAATGGTTACGTATTGTGCTTTAGCGATTGCTTGGAGTTCAAGACAGATGTATTCGCAGGATTGAAGTATCATCGCACCGCTGGCAATCAGCAAGAAAAGCAGCTGCTTTTAATTAAACCCGATAATTACACGAGATAAATTCTTAATGATACAGCGGTGCATATTATGCACGCGGGGGCAAATGTACTCGGTCTTTCAATTTAAAGTTTTCTTGCGCAAGGCGAAAGATTGCCTCGAGCCGTTCGGCAGTGAGCCGAGCCGTTCTCGAAATTATATAGTCGCAACAATGTAAAAAGCCGAGGGGCCGCAGCGCGTTTCGTAAATTGGGGCCCCGACACAAAGGAGGCACTTGATATCGGCGCCCTGATCGCGAGGCCCGCGCCGCTGCCACCTTTCGCCTCGCGAAACCCCGCACAGGAGCTGGTCCAGCCCCGGGCTGCTCGGCCTCACGTTATCTATATGTACGTCCGCGAGGACGCAACGATCCGTCGACGCGTCCACGTATGCATATGTATCGCGGGGCCGCTCACTTCGCACCCTTTCGAAAAAGTAAAAAGTGTATACGAGAGTTCGGAATGTACTTCGGATGTGTACTCCGGACGCGAATCGGTGGCAGTGGATTGGGGAGAGCCCGGGCGGCGCGGCGGCCGTCGTCGATTCCGGGAGTACATTGAGATTTCAGAGTGCACGACTCTCAAGTTCTACTCGCATGCTCGCACGCATCAAAAGATTAGAAAATATAAATTGTTCAAAATAATTATTGTTAAAAGTTAAAAAATTAATTACGTCATAATTATAAATAAATATTAAAGATGCGTGCGAGCGTGTGTGAAGGCTGGGAGGCTTAAGAGCCGTGTACTCTTTGAAAAATCAATGTACTTCCGAAATCCTCCGTATCCTCTTGTACACCACTGGGACACTCGTTTGCAGGACGGGCTCCCCATTCCACTGCCGCCTTCCATCGATTTGTTTCCGGAATTCATTGTAAAATTTGTCGAGGACGATTCCGGAAAGATTTGGGGAGTTCGGAAGAGTACAGGAGAGGATTACGGAGTTTTATTTCCTGTACTCGGAGTGAGCGGCTCCTCGACATGTACACAGGCTCTGATCGGTCAGCGATTGTTCCCCCGTGGCCGGTCCCCTCGCGCGACCCAACATCGCCTCGGGCTCCACACCCCCTCCTCCCCGCGCCTTTCTAACGCGCGCTCCTTTTACTTGCCCATTTTTTCCAGCGGCCTTGTTTGCATCGGCCCGATCCCCGCGCGGGGCCAACGGGAACCGCGGACCGCACGCGACTTCCCGGTCGCTATCTCGGTCGCTATATATACAGAGCCGAGGCGCAGTCCTTGTCGCCGCGCGATCGACCGCTCTATTTCAGTCGGGAATCTCCGAAGGCGTGAGCCGTGATTTTCTCGCGTATTTTTGCTTTCTATTAATGCCATCTATAGAGTGTAAAAAACATTCGGTGTTTATCAGCAAAAGTATGTAAATAAGACATATTTTTTTGGATCTAAATTTTTTTTGGATTTTAAATGGAATAACGTCAGAAAGTATCTGGGAAAATCGCCGTTGCAAATTCCACTCGAAAATTACGTTAAAAACCTACAGTATAAGCTATTACAAAACAAAATCAATTGGATACTTCGAATTAAGGTTTACGACTGAGTCAACGGCAGACCTAAAATTTAAAAAAAAGTTATTTCTAGACGTTTAACAACTGCTACAGTTCATCGCATTCAACGACATTTTTTATTAACACATGAAAACGCACCCTTTTATATGCGAACTATAAACTGAAGCTATTCCAACTTTTTCTGTAAGAGTAGTTTCAGCACGTATTAAACAATTGTACAATTAGTTTTCGGCACTGAGCACTCGAGCTCATTGTTAAATTAATATTCCAACAAAGGTTAAATCCTTCATAGAGACTTAATAAACAATCGAGAAGATCGACATCTAAAACACAAAGGAAGTGGCTTAGAAGTGGAAGGAGCAGCGAGGTGCACATGCGTGACTATTCCCCAGTACAGCTCTCTATTCCCCGCTGTACCTTCTGTTCCTTTCCACGTGCAATACCGCCCTTGCACTCACGGGGCTCGCGATAAAATCGCTAGCGATTCTAGAGCGCGAGGAAAATTGAGGCGCGACCTCTGCGGGGGCATGTAACCTAACAGGGGCTCAACACGCGAATGAGCAAATTTACATTGGAGTGCCGTAAGGATCCTCCTCGCGGGTCCGTTCTTACGGAAATTGCCGCGTGTAACGAGCCGATTACCATTCGCGGGACACGAGGGAATAATATCGCGCCTCGGGCAGGTCTCATTATAATGCCGGGGATAATAATTCGAGGGCCGGCGACACGAGCCGAATTGATTTTTTCTTTTTTTACCTTTCGCATATTAGGGGCAAGTGGGTCAGCGCGCGGGAATATCATATGGGGACGCTCGCGTTACGCGCGAAAGCTATACATGTGTTAACGGAATCTATGTATATTATTCGAGTCGTTCGCCGGTCGTTCGCGGAGGTTGCGGCCTCTCGCGCCGCTCGGCCAAGTGATCCTCGCCGGTGATTTATGTACCGATGCCAGTCGCCCCGAGATCGCGTAAATAAAACCAGCTTTTTTATCATCCTCGTCGAGAGGAATATTAAGCGGATGTTTACAACGGCCGTGTGTATACTTCGGGGCGTTTTTTGAACTTTAGTCGCTTATCCTTTTCCAGTCGAGTGTATACGACCTGTCATTACGCGTATTGTACAGCAGCTTATGTTCGTAAAATCTTACTTCGCGTAAGAACGTAATGCTGCCCGTTGACAAAAAGCCTTTCGATGCAGAACGATTACACTCGACTGCCATTAAGAAAAAATAAGCGATTTTCTTTAGATACCACCATATATCGCGTCGTACTAATTAAGGAAGAACGCATTAAAGGACAAACCGCTTTTCTATTTTTTACAAAGTAATACTCGGCCGAGTGAAATTTCATAGTCGGCCGGCTGCTCAAACAATTATCACATTCGCTTTTTACCCGAGCGACGGCGCGAGCGGCAAGCCAATCCAACAAATTACTATTCAAATGAGGAAGACCTAATTTGTTGTAAACACACGCGGCCCCGGTTATATATACATAGGCGCGCGCGCCGAGGTGCAAAACCAAGGCTCCGCGAGACATCGGGGACCGCGACCTTCGAGGACTTTCGAAATACACTCCGCGCGGCGCCTGCGCACTGGCACGGGAAGCGTGTAAACACCATCAATCGGGACGACTAGAGCATCATCCTTTTCTTTTAGGCGAGAGTCGCGCGCGCTCGCGTGTGTGTGTATATATATACGTAAGTAACCCGCCCGCCTACAAAAAGCGATCGCTTCGTGCAGAGTGCATGGAGTCGATCTTGGATAATGTTAAAAATAAAACAGTCCTCGGTGGAATGGCGCGGGCGCGCGAATTTACGGCAGATTCGCGTGCATTATAAACTAGCGGTGGGAAAGGCTTCCGAGCGACATCGCCCAAGCGGCGCGTCCTGGTTTTTAATAAATTGAAGGTCGGGTATATAAAATCGCGCGATGGCTGCTGTTGTCGGCCGCACTGACACGCTTTAAAGCAAATGAGTAAAAGCTGGATTTACGACGCGCGAAGATGATCTCCCGTGTATATGGGCGATTTTTTCATTGGGCCCCGCGTGTGCGCACACGAGTCAAACGTGCCTATTTTGTCGCGCTCGCGCCCGTTTCTGCTGCTCGCCATTTCTCGCACTGCCCTTAAAAGCAAAGGTACAATTCACGCTTATAAAAAGCGAGTAGGAGTGAGAATCGATGCGGTGCGCGGTTCGATAGCAAACTCGAGCCTGCAATGAAAATTGGCGAATCCCCAGGCGTACATTCGTAATTAGATCTTTTCCACGGTTGTATTGGAATTGGCGGGCAGGCCGTTGGGGCTCGCCCCGCGCTTAACAAACGGCGCCAGGTCAACGAAAGCCTGTACCCTACTAATTTTACAACTTTCGATATTCGCTAAAAAGGCCCCCGCCTCTTTAAACTTTATCGAGCGGAACGAGACGCGCGCGAGCGGCTATAAAGTTCCGTTCCCGCCTACCCCGGCGGTTGAAAAAAAAAAAAGGTGGGGGACAGTTCGCGCGGTACATGACCTATACCCGGGGAACTAAAGGCCCTTATTATGTACATACAAAAGGTTATAATGAGAGTTAAGACCAGACTGGCAATTACTTCTAAGTTTACGAGTCTCACGTAACCTTCAGCAGTGGATAAACTTAAAAACTCATAAAAATTGAACAAATTACTTTTATTGTTTACTAAAAAAAAGTCAATGGCTATTTTTGTTTCTGTAAATTGTAAGGAAACGAAAGATATTCCGATATTTCCGTAACGATAGTCATACAATAGCTATTGACGGATCAGCTGCGATATTTAAAGAAAAACAGCGACTATCGTTGTATTCTATAGGGCTTTCAACCGGCGATTATCCTGATGACGATGGATTTTTACATTCGCGCTAGTGCCTAGTTGAAAATCAGATTTAGCATTGGTCGAGCCATAATATATATACGGGCATTGTTGAGTGCGGCTTGTCAATAACCGGCAGGCGACAAGCACCTGGACTTTTCCCCGCTTGGTTTATGCGGATTTATGCGGACTCACGCGCGCGCCGTTGAATAGCGCAGCCGCTCGGCAAGGGCGTAGGAGCGATTGTTAGGCGCGCTAATGAGCTAGGGCCAAGAGAGATTGGCTCTTCTCGGAAGGCGAGGCAGCAGCTACCGGGCGCGCAACAGTAGAAAACGCAATGCGAGGCCGTTAGAGACTGCGGCCCGATTATCCACGGGAAAACCGCGATGTGTATATATGCAACAACAGTGAGACAATGGCGGCGCGCGCCGCTCGTTCGGCGCCCTCTTCCTACCCCCGCGCAACGCAACGCTCTACATAGAGGGAGAAAACCGGAAGTCGTGCGGGAAAATTTTTACGCGGTTCTGGGAGGCGCGCGCTGGCCAACTGCGCCGCTGCACTCGCTATTACTCGCCGGGTCTAACATGTAGATACGTGCGTAGCGGAACGAGGAAGTGGGAGTGTTTTGATCGGGTAATAAAAGCGAACCCTCGAGTTCTGTTGGTTTTCCCTCCGTTATTATACACGCGAGCCCCGAGTTATTGCAAGTAATCGCTCTGATAAACGCCCGGCGCTATATATAATACAACTTTTCATGGAAAAAAACCGCGTAGCTCCCGCGGGCGCGCGCACTGCCTCCTCGCCGGCTATATATATATATACCCGCGCGCACCCCATAAATGTATAAAATGTCTATCTCGAGGTGAAAGGCCTCGGGCTGCTGAGCCGCTGATATAGAGCCGGCGAAAGCGCGCTCGGGTCGATCGGAAGAGTCGCCCGATCATATCGCGAGGCGCCCCGCGATTCGACGAGCGGCCTCACCGGCCTGCGTTACACGACTCATTTTTTGTTGTTGTTCCTCCTCTCGCTCCCCCATCCGAAGGCCCCTCGTAAACCCTGCAGTGCGGCACTCGGACGCGCCGCACCCGAAATCGTACACGTGAAAATGGAAGAAAGAGCGATATCACTTCGGAGCGCTTTCCTATACGCGCCCTGTGTCCCGGCGGCCGGAACCTCCGGCCCGATCGATGCGCCCCTTGATTAGCCCCCGACGAGGCTGTGTGTGCGTGTACACGGGAGGGTACGTGCAAGCGCGCCCCCTGAATATTACACGTTACGGGCGGTCGCCCGGCGGCGAGGATCAATGCTACAGCGCTAACTCGATCGGCTTTCCGGGCTTGGTCGCCAGGCTCCTCTGGAACGCGCCCACTTGTCCGCGTTTCCCCTCTTACGACCCCGTCGCCCGGCACTTCACCGGGGATTTCGCTGTCGAGCTGTGCGCGGCCTGCACACACTCAATTACACCTCTTCTTTTGTAAGCAAAAAGCCTTTGATTGAGATGCGCGCGCGGGTGGGGGAGGTTTTTTATTTCGGCCGATCATCTATGATACATATATGAATGTAAACACGCATAACGTCTTAGCGGGATGTACGGAGGTAGGGGGACGAGTCGGAGGGACTTTGTATCGCGCGGCTATCGCACTCTTTCAATTAAGTCATTGTTTTAGTATATAATGGCATGAAATCATTTATTTTCCGCCAATTCGATCAAACTGTTCGGAATATAATTATACGATTATTATTCATCGCCTTGCCGGAGATGAAGTATAACAACGTTATATTTGCTTAGTAAATTGATAGGACTACTTTCGTTTACTGCAAACATATAATTCTTACGATGCAAATTATGTTATTGTTGTACAAGTGTGTTCGTTTAGCTCGGATACGTACCCACGTACGTGCGAACAAGTACGCATAACGTATACGATGAAATCATTCCCTTTTATACAATAAGACCATTATTCACAAAAGATAAACTAATTATGTACACGCTAGCACAACAAAACTTTATTATAATCAAAAAACATTTCGGTTGGACAACATTTAACAGCCACTTCTTAACAGCTCAAGCGATTATTATAACCTCTAATTGCGAGTCTTGTTAATATAAAACGGCTCGGAATAAGCGAACAGTACCGTAATATAAGACCGGTTTATAGAGTCGAGTAACTGAGCTCGTATCTGCTTATCGTATTGGTCACCAGTGCTTCCTTTATTGCGCATCGTGAAATAATTTAATTATAAAGCACGCTCGCCCCGTGATAATTAATTTACTACAGTCCGAATAGCATATATACTTTGTAGTTTAATCAGTGATTCATTAAGCTCGGTTTATACATCTGCCAGGGGAAGTCGCGCTCAAGCGAACGAGCGCAAAGCGAACAATCCGCGCGGCGCCTGAAAGGGCGGCATTTCCGCCCGTCAATAATAAATCCGGCCTCGCCCTTTGCCGCGTGACGCTTCTGCCGCTCGGCGCGACGCCTCCAAATTAAAATTCCACCCCAGTGGAACTTTTGCTGTTTAATCAGACTGCGCGCGCGGACGCCGAGTTTAATTTTCAAAGCCGATATATACGTACGCTCGGAGCTTTTATTCTCCCGAGTTTCGGGCCGAAATAAAGTCGCGGCCGCCACTTGATGCGACTCGCATTTCTCTTGCAGCCTATTAGTCCGAGTGCGCCCAGTCCGTGTAATCCGGGCAATCGGTCAAGAGTTGCTTCGCCCGTGCAGAAATCGAGCAATAATTCAGCAGGGGGGGGAACTCGCGAGCTCCGCCATCTAACTTTAGCTCTCAAGTGCGTTCACTCGGAATGGTCAGACCGCGCCATCCGGCCAGCTGCATCTGCAGCATCTCCCATCGCCCGCCTCCTCCGAAGTACGTTTCCAAGGGAAAAAGAAAAACCCAAGGCGTACGCGGGCAAAAACAAAGCCACCCTTCGAAGCCGCAAAGGCGCGTGATTTTTCCGCTCACGCGAAGGCCTCGCGGAAAAACTGGAGCGCGGGGCGAGCCGCGTTGCAGGCGGGTGTAATTTTCGGTAAACGCTGCGGTCGCGGCCGTTTCCCCGCGAGCGAGCAACGGTTCCCTTAGCCGCAAACCCGCTCCTTGGATCCCCGGCCAGGGTGATATTTTCCCCTTCCCCGTCGGCTTGTATATATACACGCGTATATATTCGCCCGCGCGGGCGGGAAATTCGCGCGGTCAAGGATCGGTCAGCGGGTGGCGGTGCCGCACGCGCCTAAGCCCGAGCGCCGGATGACCCGGTGACCCACTTCCCGGGAAAGCGCCACGCGCGCATCTTCGCGCCCGGGAAAAGCTGCACCGCGGCGATCTGCCCCTCCCCCGGTTGCTATGCGGCCCCCGCGAGGTGAAGGTTTAAGGTCGCGCGCGTGCCTCCGCGAGTCGGTGTGCGTGCGTCCGTGTCGCGGCCGAGGATGTGGGAGGAGGACTACTCGGCGCCCGTGACGCTCCTTTTTCTCCGCGGGCGTAATGGATTTCCGGAGGGGCGTACGGGTACGTGCGCGCGACCTCGCGAGACGGATAACCGCTCGGTAGGGTTGGTGCTTTTTTTTTTTGAAGGTTTTCCGCCCTGCACGCGGCCCTTTTATCCCGGTGAATAATAATCGGGCCGGGCGGCCCGCTGTTTGTACTACGGAAATAGAGTCGAATCGCGGGCGGAGCAAATGTTTGCGCTTCGGGCCGCGAGGTCCGGGTCTACCCGTGCTTTTACTTGGGCGCCACGCGGAAGAACTAATAATAAGGCGAGTGCAGGGACCGGCGCGCGCGGCCCTCGGCTCTTCCGATTCGATCTCTCGCGCGGCGAGTGATTGCGCGCGGCGCATATGTGGGTCACTACTCGCGCACCTACGGCCCACTCGTGTGTACGGCTTACCTTCCGGCCACCTAACGCCCTGCGCGTTCATTTGCATCTCTAATAGCCAGGCGAGGACGCTGAAAAGGCGGACAATCGAACCTCGGAGGCTGGGCCGCTTGCATAAGGGCGCGACCGATTTTCCGGCTTTCGAGGCTACTGCGCGCCTCGATGCATCGATCCCTGTTTCTGCTTTACTTTTTTTTTTTTATTGTCCCAGCTGCGCAGACGCCCATCTTTCGCTCGGATGCCGCGGAAGAGGCAACTTGAGCGGCCGCGGGCGGATCCTCGGCGGCAGTATTGAAAGCGCGGGAGGTTTCGGGCGGGCCCGGGCCGCACCCCTAGGATCGTAAGTAGGACGCCACGCGCGGCGTCGGCTTGGCCTTGGGGCCCGCTGACTTACCGATTACTTAACGCGCCGCCGTGCACCCATTAAAAGTTACAATCCGCGCGCGCGCGCGATGTCACGGCGACGCGCCTCTGCGGCAAGTGGGGCCGATATAGACTTTTACGGCCGCCGCCGGGCGCGCGTATCCGCGCGTTACATGCACCTTTCATTGTAGGTTTTTTTGTTTTTTTTGCGAGCTCGCAATTACCGCGTATATAACGCATCGAGCGAGCCGCCGCGGCACCTATACGTGCTTCTCTTATGCCTATCGAGCACGTGATTATTGTGAAAAAATTGGTTTGGGTGGCTGGCTCCATCCAGCAGCGCGGCGAGCGCGTTGTATATATATATCTATACCCTGCGGTCAATGCGAACTGAGCTTCAAAAGGGCTCAAGTCTAGCAGTTATATAATGACCCAATTGTTTTATAAAAAAACTACCTCGCTCGGCATTCATTCTGTGAAAAATACGTCCATTAACAATAGGAATCTTCCATTTTGTTTTTTCATTCCCGATGCAAAATTAGCTAATTATAGTACCAATATATCAGGTAGAAGTTTAAATCAATAACATTAACTAATAAGTGGCATTAAGAAACCCCGAAGATCATTATCATTTATTGAATCATACATAATGAATACTTGCATCTCTTTGTATGTTCAAAAATTTTACGTAATTGCGAATACGAGGCCAAAAAGTAGCTGGAAGTATTGTACTTGCAAATTTTAATATCATTTTTGGTAAGACCGCTTGGAACTATAGTCGATATTTTATGCAATATTCAACTTTCAATCGTCTGGTTCTTACATTTTATTTTCTTCTGTTTTACGCCTGCATAACCATATAACCTCTGTTAGAGGCACTACGAAGGCAAAACTCGAGATTCCTAACGACTGGAGCGTCTGCGTTATTGTACTGTTCTTTAATACTGCTCGCAATTTTCCGCAATTTATCTCTCTTAACATATCTCACTAATCAACTGATTTAATTGCCTCATTACTCGTAACGAGCGTATCAAGAAGCCATAGCGATTACTTTTGCGAACGACGACTATGGAAGATTATTCTCTTCGGTACAATCTTGGAAAAACATATGCCATTCCATTTTTTTTCTTATCAAGAACAGTTGGAATGCGCGTGTGTACCTTTGCGGAAACCCACGGGAGTGAGCAGTCAATTATTTTCAGTGGAGATAAAGAGCGGAATCGTAAAGAACGGGAAGCCGTAATTCCCGCATGTTCGCGTTTTAAAAGAGCGCGCGCGGAGGTAAAAATTGCGTGAAAACGTTGTACAGGCCAGGAAGGCAGTCTATGAATATGTTTCCCCGAGTTCGAGGCAGATTGCAGGGCACGTTCAAAAATCTCGAATTAATAAAGCTTCTGCAAGGATAATTTCGCATTGGCAGGCGTCCCTTATTAATATAATATTTCTCCTGCATTATTCATGGCACGTGCGGCGCATTGATTTTTTGTGAATTCGACTTTGTGTATTGGCACAGAGATATCGATTGACATGACGGGAAATCGTTACTCCGCATGTTAATAGCACACACGGCTCAATTGGGATGCTATTATTCGCACGTAACATTTTTGCGTAACATTTGATGATTCTTTGTTACAAAGTTTTATCGCTCTGTGTTAGTCGAATAGACCTAATTGAATTTCTTAAGTCATCAAGAGGGGCATTACGGAGAGCGCAATCGTAGGCAGCACATGTACGCATTGGTCAAAACACAGAACACGAATAACTCTATAGCGTCCATAGTTTTTCAAGAAAGTGAAAAAACACGACATAATTACTCTAACAAGCTCTCTCTTAATCAGTTACGAAAAAAACGCATTCATTTTTTTCAAGCAACCTCCATAATACATAATCGCTTGGGATATATTCGCGCGGGAAAAAAAAAGTTGCAACCCGAGTGAAACGAACTCGGCTTATCGACCATCGGTGGGTTTTCGCACATAATTAGAATGCAAAGTGCATTGCTCACTTGTGCACTAAGCCTTCCGCGTTTACACTTGGCGCTCGCTCCGCGGCGTGACACTTCAAACGCCCGGGCGCACGCACACGCACGCGCGCGGCTTGCGTCACCGGCCCGCTGGAAAACCGATTTTTTAACGGGCGCCTTGCGAGAATTTTCCACCGGTCCTCGTGTATCCTCGGCGGGGCGAGGCGGCACTTTCACCGCGATAGGGGGCGATTTATCGCCGCGCGGGGGTCGGCAGAGCGCGCGCTCGTAAAGATCCGCTCGGTTTTAAGGTCGAATCGTTTATCGGGGACACTGGCAGCAGCGCGATGTCTTCGATTTCGCTATGTGAGCGCGTCTTCTTTGTACATATTATTCGGTTTCGTTTTTTTTTTTCGTTTCGCCGCATCGATTTTGCGCGAGCGCAAGGGCCGCCCCGTTTGAGCGCCTGACGTCAGGGAGCGTGCGGTGCCGAGCTCTCGCGCTTTGACGTCAGGCTGTACATCGGGGATGATTAAATTATACTAATGATTCCATCGATTTGAAAGTGGCTTTCAATCGCCCCGAGGCTTGATTGTCACGACTAAACAAAATGGATAAAAAAGAGCATATTGGATAACGAATATTTCGCGTGATTTATTGCGCAATACGCTTTTTATGAAATGTAAATTGATACTAATAAAACTATACTTTAATTATGCAAACCGATGGCATTTTAACGATCATAATATTATATTGGCATATTGTGTATTCGTTTATCATTTTGTATTTTAAAAAGGTATTTTAATGTCTGTATTTTACGAGAATTATACGGTTAGAAAAGCTTATCAAAATTTAAGATTATAAAAAAAAGGTTAATTATTCAAATTTATTTCACTGCTCTAGATTGCTTTTTCATTCTTTTCTTGTTTAATGATTCAGTGATAAATTAAATTATAATAATTAAATTCAATAAAATGATTAAAATTGCAATATTATACAAGGAACACGGTTAGATCTTCCTAAAATTTAATAATTTTATCATGTTCATTTAATCATGTATAATTATATTAAATTCAGAATTATAATTGCCATATATTATATTACATTCTTGTGTTACAATCGATTATTTGAGTGCTTAATTAAAGTGTCTCCATTTACAAATTAAAGAAATGTAGTAATAAATTACTATACGTTAGTGCCGTTTATAAATAGAACTAAACAATGTGCTTACAAGATTATATAAGCAACTTTCCAAAGTACAAAGTAAAATAGTTTCTAGCCAAGCCAATTAATCAGTGTAAATGTTTGAATATGAAATTTGTTGACAAACCTGCGATGAAAATCGCGTTCTGTACATTAATACTTTAATAGAGTAATAGTTTAATCAATGAACATACAAATATACTTCCTGTTTTAATGAAATAAAATTTGTTTCAAGGATTAATGTGCATAACACTAACATGACCGACCAACTGTATTGCAGAATTCGCATACAATATCGGATTGCGCGGCAAATACTTTTAATATTTCTTGTTACTTTCTTGACTGAACAGTAAGAAAACAATCGCAACTATACTGGAAAAACGAAAAAGCGAATATAGCAGACTAATGCGGGACGATGCGATGGTTTGACTCGCAACTTAACTTTATTTATCTACAGTTCGCCGACTCGTTTTTCTCCAATTCTTTTTTATCGAACACGCCGATGGAAGTTTCAAGGCTCGAGCGTGTGCCTCGATTGTGAGAATGCTCTCATAAATCTGCCGCTTCACTCTCGTTATTTCTTGTTCCGTGCTGTACACGTACTTTATTTTTGCCAAGCGCGCACTCAGAGAAGAATTCATCAATAGTTAATAAATTTATTAACTGTTAAAACACACTTACTGTGAGAGATATGAGCGAAATACATCTGCGATTACATGCTGAGATATCAAAAAAAACGTTTATTAGCAGTTAACGTGCGCGTCTTCAATATATTAAAAAACAAATATCGCATTCTTATTTATATATATAACCTAATTATTTTTACATACAAACTTAGCGAGACTTTGTCACCGCTTATAAATACATGTAGATGTATAAATTTCATTAGACACATGAAATTCATTAACGTTTAATAACCAGCTTGTAACTATAAATATAAGTTTAAAAAGAAATATTTTAATGATAATAATCATTTTATGGGTGCTAAAAGATCCTTCTCTTCTCCGAACGCGCGGGTTGATAAATAACATTTACTTCCACGAGGCTGCACGAGCAATCGCCTTTATAAATAAGTGCACTCTTTATCTTTTCCAAGTGGGGGCGGCCTCTTCACCGCGTCGAACCGCCAAGTCGATCGCTTTGAAATCCAACAAATTACGATGCAGGCCTACAGTGTACAAGATGTGGAGATCGCCCGCGAGACATGCTCGACCCACATTTCGAGAGGATAAATCGGCACAGGTCGCCGCGCACAGCCGGCCCGCGTTCGCCGCCAGATGCAATTCCGAAAATCAGCCTCAATTACATGCATTACCTAGGAGGATGCCAATGCATATCGGTACGATCGTCCCGAACAACGCCGTTCCCCGCGCGGTTGTTTATCACCCCCGTTGGGGAGATATATAGTGGCTAACGGGTCGGCCGATACAAAGCAGCGGTCGCGCGGGAAGAGTCCGCGGAAAAAGGGATCGAAGCAATCGCGTCGTGTGTTGTGCCTCGTAACAACGGGCCGCCTAATCGCGCGTTAGCCCGTGAATTGGCGTGTGCGCGCGGCCGCCTTCGCCGCGGGGGAGGCCGATATCGATTCCGGTGCGTATGCACACGTGCATCGCCGAGGGATATACCGAGGCCTTGTCCGGAAGGGCAGATCTTTTACGGCTGCTATCAACGCCGTCGAGGAGATAACGCCCCCCGGGATATCGGCTCGCTGCGAAGGTCGCATGCTAGTTTCGGAGGCTTCTGCCGACAGCTTACCGCAACTCCCTCGTGTGCTGGGGTCGCGCGATCGAATTATCTCGCTTTCCCGTCATCACCCTTGGGCTTTATTTTGTTTTCGTTTTGTTTTTAAAAAGCCGCAAAAGTTAATGCTCGACTTCCATGATTAGGAGCGGAAGCGATCTGAGAAGATACAATCAAGCATTTGCGCTTCTCCGGAGCAGATAACGCCCTGCTGTACACCGAGTTTTCACGCTAAAAATAAGTTTTTCAGAGATTTCGTCGTATGGATAAAATTCTATTAAAATTCTATGAAATTAAATTAAAATTCTATTCAATATCGAGTCGCTTGTGTAGAAATATCGATAATATCGATAATCAATAAGACCGATGTGTAATTAAATTTAAAATGAAATATACTTACTTCCCCTTGGTCCGTAGAATTTGACAGAAAATTCGTTGAGTCCTCCAAGTATCGTAACTTCATGTTTACTTTCTATTCTGTATTGTTGTGATAATATTATTATGTTAAGGAAAAGATGTATTCAATAGATAGGTCGAATCAATACATGAAATTGGAATGTAAATAAGTGGTCTATTTTGGATGTACTTAAAATAAATTCTAATAAAAACAAATTCATGTTCAAATGCAACAAAATATTTACATTATTTCTTCTTAATTTATAACTATTTTAGTTTTGATCACAAAAGTGCCTTTTTAATTGTATAGCTGTATTTTTTCTCTAATTGATTACATACTTATATTTATCAAACAAATAAAGTTCCTTGTACGATACTTTCTGTTTTTCTCCTTTTCAAGAAAAAGCAATAAAGATTTAAATATGAATATGAGAATAATATTATTATTAATTAATTATAAAAATGAAAACACTATAGCAATGTTAAATGTTTTGAAATTTTGTTATAAAAAATCAAATATTAAGGACGTCTCGAGTTATTCTGTTAAATTTCTAAATATATTTTAATGTATTTTTAAATGTCTTGCTTGTTCTGAACGGTAAAGTCAACTTTTCGAATAAGTTGGGGAAAATATTTTTGGTCCTGCAATGAACAATAACGTGAAAAAATGATAAATTTTAAGACCTAACTAACGATCACAACAATAAATTACAGGTTAATAGTACTATGAGATGATGAGTCTACCACAAGAAGTTGATAATAATTGTTGGTTGTACTTTTTATTTAGCATTTATATATTTGTCATTTGACAAACAATAATTATAATTTATTGTCAAGAATGTAGGTTCTACAGAAATTGATTTTTTTTCGTAATTATCCATATATAAATTCTATACATCGAATTGAATATGATAGCAATACTGTTTATATAAGAAAGCAGATTATGTCAGTCAAGTCCATGAAATAAGTTAAGTATCTCAAATGATGTTTGTTTTGTCATTATATGTAATATTTTCCAAAGTATCCATAATTGCTAATTATCCGCAATAAAAAATTAACAACTCTTTAGTCATCATTTCCGTAACGAAAAAGAAATAAACGATAACCATCCGCTTTCCCTGCAGCCAAATGGGATGTTAGTTGCAAATTCTACAAAATAATTCGAGCTATTCCATTCGGAATTCCGAATGGACTCATCGACTCGCCTACTTGTTTTTCCCGAGTGCACAGAGCAGTTACGTGTCTTTATCACCCCGTAAACCAAGATGCAATTGGAAACCGATCTATTGGAAGATCGGACCGACATCCTACTAGAGCGGCGGCCCATTAATTGCGCCCGAGCGAATCGGAGGCTGCGGAGCCGCTGATGCGGTTTCCCTCACACGAGCGAGCGCACACCTCGCGAGCGTTCCGCGCGCACGTGCGCCGCCTTGCATGCACTTTCATAAATCGCGCGGAGCGGAAAACGGGTCCCGCGATTCTCCGTTACACGCGAGCAGCAGGAGCACCGCCCGCGGATCAACGCGCGGCTTCCTCTCGGATCTCCCTCTAAACCGAGTCCCCGCGAGGCAGGCGGCGCCTGTACCGTTGTAGAGGCCCGCGAGAGGTGAAATTGCCCGCGGCGGCCGGGTCCTTTCCCCGGGGAGAAAAGTCATCAGGTGCTATTGTACAAGGATGCGAGGCGCCCCGTTTGCGCGTCACGGAACCGCCGAGCCTCGAGGCTTTCCACTCGGCCTTCTTCAGCGAGGGCATTAATTTTACAGCCGCTTGTTTAGAGGAAATGGATTATCTTAATCATTGGGAATGGTAATTCGAATGAAAACGAGCGCACTCGCAATTCGGAGCGTGCAATGATTTTAATTTGGAGGGAATTGCCCGGCAACGATCGAGTACATTCGCCGCGCGATAATTTGCATTTATTGATCAACATTATTTGGCCCTCACTAGTATACGTACGGAGTCTAGCCGCGGGCTGGTCTTTCGAGGGAAATGAATTTAATGCAGCGGTCACGTGAGCGTAATTTACAACCAATTATGACGCTGCGATTAAAAGAATTTGCAAATTGTGCGGTACAGCCACTGTTCGAGACACGTCATCCCGATATGATATTTTATTATACAGCCAATTTAGATGCTTTCCTTCTTCTTTCAATTGCAACTATTGCGTAACCCGGTTTTTTGCTCGCGAATCTCCGCGAGCTCGACCTTACACGATCCTTGTCTCCATTTTATGCCAGATTAATCCGCGACAAAAAATTACCACTGGATTGAATTTAACGGTTTCCATGACGCAGTAGAAAGGCACATAATTTGCCAATTTTTTAACATAATGTGTTTCAAGTTATTTTTAATCCGGATCCTTTATTTATTTACCATATTGTTCAACGATTTGAATACGCTTTTATACAACAAAATTAAACGAGAATATGACACGTCAAGTGTTATGCGGTTGGAATTTATGAACCTATTAACATCATGTATCACCTTTCCGCAGATGGTTTAATTAAGATTGATAGCTCAGAATCAAACATTATCTTCTTAATTTCCATTATAGGGACCCCCATCCGCGCATGCATTATACACTACAATTCTTTTAAAATTGCACTTTTACACGAAATAATTAAATTCAGTGCGTACAATATTATTTAGTCCGCAAATTATGTACAGTTGTAAGCCTCATTTGTTGTTACTTTGTGCCTAAGCTTGGAAAAGAAATGCAGAAAATGTATGCGTTCTCTAATGGAACTCGAACGAATGTTATATATCCTACTTATGACTTCAGTGAGCATTTTCACAAATTCGACGGTAATTTTCGGCTTGACACTTTCTCCGCCTGTAATATACCTTGTGGAAAGAACTTTTTTCATTTTACATATACAGTCCTACTACAAAGTAAGAAATACTGTGCTCCTTGGAATTCGGGATAAACCTCGGTTTTTAGTGGCTGTTTCAGCCGAGCTAGTAAAAATATATAGTTTTAATGCAACGTTTATTGCGCTAGAGTCGCACGTAAACTATATATGAACGGCAGTGCTCAAAAAAAACGGAAATCCGCGTAGCTCGTGACCGCGAAATATTGCAATTTAAAAAATCGATCGTACTCTAATCCCAAGAGAAAGTTGGGAAAATTCGTAGCTGAGACTGATCGCGAGAATTAGTCGAGGCGGTGTGCATATAGATAGAGCGTGCGCTCGCGTTCAGTAGTAACGAGCAGGATCGACCAGACGCGCAGGCCACACGAGCCAGGCCTGTGCGTTCCAATTTCCTTTCCCCGGCTTTTCCGAAGCTCGCAACTATAATACTCGTGCAGGTCTCAATTAACTGCTCTTGATGTTAGATTTTATCGTCCGACATTTCGAAAAGAATTGAACTGGAAATTGTTTATATAATGCGATGCTATATATGCTTTACGTTATATTGCCTATGTATAATTAGGTAATGTGGCTTTCAAGCTATTTTTACATATTTGGCTCTAATCGCAATGTATCTACGACAATAGCCGAGGCATTAAATTTTATATCGCGGACTAAAGGCTGATAGTATAATGTGTTAATAATTAACGACTTCTGGAACTAAACTTTCACCGTCTGAACTCGCTTTGGCCTTTAAAGATTTTTTCAGCTGATCTAAGCCTGCACTTCCTAAGCCTGCATATGCCGGTACAATTACTCGCATACGAATATAAAAAAATGATCCATTTTCTACGCAAACGAGGGAGCTTAAGCAAAGGCTTGTTAAGAAAAATCCCAGCTGTGCTCGTCCATCAAAGCATAAAGCCCCATGTGCGCGTAACCCGAAGACAAAAGACTCTTAGTTCCCTGGGGCAGCGATGACTGCACGAGGGGCCGAGCTCGTGGACTCGATCGAATCCTAACAAGCCTAGATGAGCGGCATTCCTTCGGAGGCGCTCGGAGCATCCCGCATTGTTTACCGCGGGCGCAGCGGCTGGGCGCGTGGCGTCATCGGCGCACGCGTCACACGCGGGCCGCTGCCGTCATTGTAAAAAGCCGCCGCGGCGCGATGATCGGGATCGCGGGTCCGATTGCAGGCCGCGCGCACGCCGCCGCCGCCGCCGCCGCCGCCGCTGCAGCATCCTCGGGCGCAGGCGCGGGTCTGCGCGCTATTGTGGTCGCGCGGGTGGGGGCCGCCGCGTCCCCGGTAAGGTCGATCAGCTGGCCGAGGCCCTCGCGGGACAAAGAAACGCGCGCGGTGCATGCGCGCGCGCGCGACAAAAGGCGGAAGGGGCGCGTGTAATTGCCGGAGCGCTGCGCCCAACCCCCCCCCCCCCCCACCCCGCCGCCTCGCGTGTCTCCGCCGATCAGCTGTTTCCTTGTCCGTCGAAAAAGAGGCGCGCCGCCGCCCGTCGGCTTTTCGAGCGCCGCCGCGCTGGAAAACCGAGGCGGAAACGGAATACGCCGCCTGAGGCCGCGGCATCTTTGTCTCGGAGCTATCGCGCAGCCCGGGAGATCGTTTACGTTCTTTGCCTGGCTAGTTCAACATTTTGTCCTCGCTCATTTGCCATTCCGCACAAACCCTATTGTTCGCGTCGGTTTGCTCGGACCGCGTCGCGCTCCGGTACTTTGATCCCCGCGCGTCTTACGATAATGGATCTCGTTGTTGATGAGCAAAGATTCGATTTGCACAAGCGACTGCAATTTGCTTTTGGAGTGAATACAAACATTGTCGCTTAGTCCTCCGATGGTTGAGCAATTAAGCGACATCGAGAAACTTCCGTGACAAGCGAGGCATGTGTTCAAGTAAAAATATCACCTAAAATCTATTGCGTCAAAAACTATTTTAAAATATTACGGATTCTCAAACTTGTATACCTGTTCTGAACTTCGATCGATATTTTGCAGCTACCCTGCTTTGATGGGACTTTCTTTTTGTTATCGTTATTAAACTCTTTCGTTATTACTACACGTAATATCTTACAAAATTTCTGTTGTATTATTATGATATATTCTGCTTTCAATTTATCCGAAAGTTCCTCGTTTATATGTATTGCGCATGTACGTATTGAATATATTTATTCATAAAATTGAAATCCAAAACTGAAACTTGCATAGACCAAATTTAAATAGAACTTTTTGAAAAGAATCGTTGAGTTAAAAGTTATCCGTTAAAAACATTCTGTACTGCATCTCCATGAATATAAAAGCCATGTATATGTGATGTGTAATATCGTGATTTGTGATGTAGCTTATGTTCAAGGGGCAATGTATGCACATACTTTAACCACGTTGTTCGATAAATGAAGATACACTCGAGAGAAATAACTTTTTTTTGATAAGAGCAAAGTATTTCATAAACACTGTTGACTCGAAAATAATAGGGCTCTTCGGATTATACGGCGGTCCAAATGTAATTTACTGCACGTTACGTTATCAACACTTGCCACTTTGGCGATAAAAGTATTATGACTAAGTTTCAAGATAAAAGCAGAAAATCAGAAAGTTGCACTATTATACTTTGAAATTAAAATAATTATAAGGATCAGCTTTTTTGGCGATAAAGTATTTTCACGTAGGTGAACACATTTTTAATTAGAATAAATTATAAAAGACTTTAATGTATAAACTAACATAATTGCTCACCTTTAAGCTTTTATTCCTTATACAAGGTGAAAAAGTATTTCATTTCCATTACTCGGGATTTTATCTTTCATTCTTTATGTTCCCCTCAACCGACATAATTCTTGTACATTACGTTGCGATTATTCTGAATTGCGAGAGACTTGAAATGAATTATTTTCTCGTCCAGCAAAACGACCCGAACCTCCACACATTGGTCTTCGTACAACAAATTAAGTCTGGAAAAATGTCACGTATGTCTCACACTACAACAAATCTGAGAACTCTATAAAGCTCTGCTGGTTAATGCATGACACGCGCGCTTTGGATTCATCCGTCATCAAAAGCAATTCTACAAAGGCGCCCTATACATTCCAATCAAAAGCAACTTGGCATTCAATTATTCATCAGCTCACTGCTGTTGCTGAAGCTTACCTCCGTTTAATCATTCCGGCCTTAAATTGGGCGGGGGATGAAGAAATACCGACATAAGGAAAGAAAATAGTTTTTGTTCAAACCTATTCAGAGACTCTGGCAATTTAAAAGGGAAGAGGAAAATGTGAAGATTAAACGAAGAAACAAGGAGACGTAAGCAGCTAGAGATAATTGGAGATAATAAAATGTCAAGTTCCATGCTAACTTGAGTCTCATGAGCCTTTCGAAAGACTAGTTGGTGCAAGGTTGTACCTTCTTGCATTGTAATACTGTAGTTTATAAATAAATACCTAGTTTGTACATTTAAAATTGAGTAAATGCTATAACCATAACATCTTCAAAATGTATTAATTAAAAATAAATAATAAAAAGAGAAATAAAGTACTCCCAAAAATTTTTTTTTTATTATTGTGAGTTGAATGCAATATATTATTACTCATCATTCGTTAAGTATACAACTTTTAAGTAAAAAATTGCGAATAAGGAAAACTAATTCTAATTAACGATTAAAACACTTATAAAAGTTATGTATAGAGGAATCAAAAAGACAAAGGATCGTAAAATATTCAATGTTTTCGTTTCAAGCTCCAAATCTATCCGCCTTTGGTGATTAGATAAAATATATCTACATTTTAGATACAGGACTTATATTTTAATGTTTTTATTTCTATATTACAAAGGCTTTTAATACAAAATTTCCACTGAAGCCTCTTACAAGTTAACTAATTAATTCATCATTCGTATTTAATGACAGAAATTTAAACATTTCCCGGAAGCAAGTTTCATTTGGAAAATTGTTTTTAAAGTGCTCTCGCGATGTTGAATAAGGTGTAATGATTTAAGGAGCTCGGAACTACTACGAAAATGTAAAGTTTTGGAAACTAGTTTTCTCATGAAGTTAGCATTCTGACAAGACTTAGAACATTTAAAATACCTTATAATATCGTTTGTTTAATTAATCTAAATCAAAATTCAAAATTCTACGCAAGCGATAAAGGCAGCAAAGAAAAATATACATTATCGGATGAACATATTTAGAAAACGATACACGAAATTTAAAACAATTTGTGAGGTCAAATCCAAGTAATTTGAAAACAAACAAATCTCGAATTTTTGAAATACCTGGTTAGAATTAATAGTCTTTTATCGCATTATGCTATGAATCAAAAAGTAAATGCTTTTATATTGTACGAATATCTATACTTGCAGGAGAATTCAGAAGGTGCAGATAATTTATTCGCACGCGTTTCGCACATTTCCGACATATTTTCTAAAGTGTTTGCATAACACGCTTCAACCATAATCGTCACGTATTACTTCTGCATTAACGACTTTTTATTGCTTACTATATACAATTAAGGTGCTGTGATGCATTGCAGAGACAAAAAGAGGCACGAAACATCATCCGCGGCGTCTTTCCCACGCGGTGCCCATCGTTACAACAATAGTACGAATCAAGTATCATTTCTCGCGCACGATCCGCTTTACATAACTTTTTGCGCTACTTCACGTTTTTACGCGACGTGATGTAACATTCGTATTTTTCAGCGATTATACTTTTAATTTATTGAATCTGCATACATTTTGCCCCACTTGACTCGATTATCCGTTAACTGAACCAGCCTATATTTTCGCTCAACTAATCAACAACAGGAAAGTCAAAGACTCTCGCAAAGACGACCACAATACCGATAGGGCAAACAATATTATTTGCCAAAATCGATATATAAACCAAACTGCGGGAAAACTGAATGGGAGAACCCGTATAAGATAGGCGCGCACCCCGGAGCCGAGACATCTCATTGTTTGTGTACCTTTCTCTCCCCCGGGCGCCCTTATTCGAAGTTGAAGTCACGACTCGGCGTTTTTCCGTACTCTTACACGCTCCTCGCTGCGTTTGTGTACCTGTACGTGTACACAATCATCGCCCTGGGACTGTGGCTTTGGTCTAGCCGCTCTCTCAGTGGCTCGTCGTCATTAGCAATTGTAATGGAAAACCGACGTATCGGGCGGCAGAGCGCGACGTTTTATAATACTGTGTGCGAGGCTAGCTCAGAGCTGCGCCTCACTGCCTGTGATTAATTTGTATGTACAAACACGGGACAGTCCAACAATGTGAAGTGGCTTTCGGGAAGAGGAAAACGTTTTCAAACTTTCACTCTAGAGTGCGTTCGAAGAGCGAATTTTCCACTAAATTCGACGACCCCTTTAGTTCTACGATCAATTAAAATTTTGACACTAACAAATTAACATTTTTTGTTTTCATTTTGTTCTACCGTAACTTTAATGCTAAAAATGGTTTTAAATTTACCTTGAAATGACAGTGATATAATTACTGAACATATAATTATCGAATCTTTTATTTGATTACTATCGCATTGTTTTCATTGCTGACGAAAAGATAAAAGAATTCGCTTATAATGTTTATTCTAATAATATGAATGTAAAAAAGTATAATTGTGTAACTTTATCCACTATTATTTAAAAAAAATACATAGTTTAATAAATTAAATAATAATACAAAATGTAAATACTAAATTATCTTCAAAGTGTGAAAATCAAATAAAATCAGATTTTAAATTTTTTTATTTACTCGTTTGGCGAAAATAATTCTTAAAAATGTATTTCTATGCTTTTTTAATTCCTCATTTGATAAAATAAAATATTTGAAATAATTAAATTTTAGAATAAAATAAATTAAATAAATAAGTTCTAAAGCCACAAAATAACTTTCATGTAAAGAAATATTCAAATGATTTTTAAAAAATCAGTAAACTAAGGTCTTAACAGACAGAATTTAATTTCATTTTACTGATTGAAGTTATTCTAAAGCTCTACTCAGTTTACAGGGAGCCTTTACATCATGTACTGAGTTCTAGCTTTACCTCAGGTAAGAAAGAGACAGAAAGGTATGAGATAATACTAGACTACAAAAAGCTATAAGCAATGAAGTGAATAAGATATAGGAAGTTAGCTTGTTTTATAAGGACATATATTGGAGATATATATACTTACATATGAGTATAGGTTATTAAACATTTAATGGAATGCATTTCAAACAAAAAAGAAATCAACCTACTTTACTTCTATTGTCATGTAAGGTTTTTTGTTTGAATGAATTTTACAACAAGGTTCGAGTTCATAAAATTTTCATTATAAAAAATAGTTAAATCATCTGAAAGTGTATACTTCTATAAAAAATAGTAGTAAAGCAAGTTATACATAAGCTATTATGAAAATTATAACAAAACTGTATAGAAGACTTTCTCAAGGTCTTTGTGAAATAGTTAAGGATACAGTTTGATCACGTCAGTGTCCATTCGTCGTTTACCAGCACTGGGAGACGACATTTTTCACAGTCAGTTGTAAGCTAGCTCGCTGAGCTGCTTATTAGTTTCTGCCACAAAACAGGAAGGAGTTGAATGGGTTGTTAGGTTTGGAATCCGCTGTCGTCAAATCTCCACCTAGGTTGGAAGGAGACCAGACACCAGCGGTTCCACTACCTGCTAATCTGGCACAGCTCTAACTTTCTTGGAGCCTTCTTGACTAATTGTTTATTCACTATCTTTCTTGGGCACAGAATCTCACTGTCACGAGAGTCCAGAGCACAAACTCTCCTTCCTGATCGAAACACCTTGCAACAAAAAACAAACCAAAATTTTAACACTTCTGACAGCTATTGCTTAACATTAAATTAACTATTAGCACACTTGTCAGAGACAGCTTAGGGAGACTTGATAGATAAAAAAAAAATAAAAAATTTGAGAGAGTGTAGCAATGAGAAAAATAAAATGTAGCTTTCTTGCTTTCATAAACATGAGAGAGAGAGTGAGAGAGAGAGAGTATTTAAAGGGAAGAAAATTCGCCTGGAAAAGCCTTTTCTCTCCCTTTGTGTCTCCCCCTGTCCTCTGTCCGTGTATGTATACTGTCTACCGTCTTTCTCTCCCTACATCAAAAACGGCTCATCCTCGGTCCGTTGTTCGCTCTCGACGCTCCGAAAAAAAGTCTCGCTCTCTTCTTTCTCGGGCAGCTCTCCAAGGGGGAAAAAACCAGCCAGGGAAGAAGAAGACGACACGAACAAGCAGAAAACGTCGTCACTAGCTATACTCCTCTCTCTCTCGTGCTCGAGTCGTGGTCGAATACGCTCCTTCCTTTGTGTGCACCTGCCTTACATGTGTTCCGTCTGCGTGTGTCTGTGCGTGTATTTATCGCATGAACGTGCACCTACTGCGAAAGAGCCCTTATTAATCCCTCCGTTTCTTGTCGATCTACGAGCGAGATTTTCGACTCTTCCCCGACGACGACGCTGAGCTATCGCGCTAAGACAACAACCACCACATTCTGCCTGTCTGTCTGGCGCGCTCTCCTCGCTCGCTCCCTCTCGGGCTTTTCTGCACGCGCACACACACGAGACACGATCCACTGGCTCGCTCTGCGTTTCGTTCTGCACTGAGAGCGCCTGCTGACTCTCGGCTCAAGCGCTGCTGTCAGTGAATGGGCACACTTTATTTCTCTGCCTCTCGTTCCCTCACCTTATGCAGCGCTCCTACAACTGCCTCACTCGCCAGTTGCGTATTATATTTTCCCTTCTGCTCTTCAATTCGATGAACTGCATATTTTTCTGTCTTTCTAATCTCAGTTTGTATCTTCGTCTCGTTTACTGTTCACTGTATAGAGGCTGTTTACGTCTGCCCCTCTACCCCCACCTATCCTCCCTCTCTCTCCTCTCCTCCTAATTTCATTATTTTTTTTATTTATCTCCCTTCGGTTTTGAACTCGTCTCTTTTCGCTCAAAAGTGAATTTCTTTAAACTAATTTGAATTTCTCGATAATAAATATTAATTCGCGCCTCACTCTCTCTCTCTCGCTTTAATTTTTGTCCCCGCAGCTGTTCTCTTTCTTTGTCAGTATCGAATGATGTATACATCTCTTTTCACGCAGTCGATGAGAAACATCTGTACGCGGCATTTGATAAAAAGTAATGGAAATAACGATGAAGCAAATTATTTATTAAAGTAACTGAGACAACAGTCGCGTTAGAAATGTGCACATATGCAAAATTATAATTGAAATTAATAACAGATTATGAGAGACAGTTGTAAGGAAAGATTTATTCGAATAAAAAATCTCTTAGTCTGAATAATTCAATTAAACATTATTGTTAAAATATCAAAAAAGCGAAAATTTACGTGGATAAATCCCATAAAAGAGCCGCACGTCTATGCACCCATCTCTCTCAGAAGCACTTTCCTACAGTGACACTTTCCTGGTACAGAGACCTTTTAAAAATAGTAAAATCTTACTCAATTGAAGATAATTACCTTGCGTTTCAAACTCTCCCATTTTCAACGTTCCCGCAGAGGTCCGAAACGCAACAGTTCGAGGACAATCGTCGAATGTGAAAAGCCAAAGTGTCAGTGCAAGATAGTGCTCGTCTCGCTCTCTCGCGACGCAGTATATATGCGCAGTGCGCCCTTTCTACACCGAGCCAGGCAGCGGCCCCAAACAGCTGATGCCGTTGCTTACCTTCTTCTCTGAGAAACCTTTGTCTGTTTCCACAGTATTAAATGCCTGGTTAAGCTGCAGCTTGACCAATTCAATAATAAGCAATCGGCCCTTTTTCTTGTTTTCAGGCTAACAAAACCTATACGCTCACTGAACCAAACGTCAGTGTAAAAGGGGCGCACATGCACTTTCTCTCTCCCTCTCTCTTACTTAGTCCTGTTGTAACATGCATCTATTTTCCTCGCCTCCTTTTCCTCACTGCTTTTGCTTCTGCGCCGTATATGTATACAAGTAGGCTTCCTCGCGCGCCTTCGAGCGCTTCTTGATGACAGCGAAGTAGCGAGCTCGGCACATACAGGCGCGTGCAACCGTGTAAATAAACTTTCTTTATGTTTTAACTCTTTTTCTGTATTGCTCAAAGTACACCTTCGTTGTTAGTACGAAACTTGCGAAATACCTCTCCACGGCATTAGGACAGGCGACTTTTTTTTCGTCCCTCACACTGACTCGAGATATCTCGAGATCGTGCGCTTAGGGTTATGTCGGATAAGTGATGCCGATTGCCCTCGGCTCGCTTTCGCAGCGGGTGAGACAATACATATGCATACTCTCGGTCAAAGTGTTCCCTTTGCGCTAGTAATACAGAACGATCGAGGCGCTCAACAAAGCGTCTTTATTCCCGTGTCGTTGAAGTGCTGTTAGGAGAGGGTTTTTCGGAATGCGAGTGGACACATATATACTTGATGTACATGAGGTTAATATGTGCAGACACACAACTTTATGTACTGATAGTAAGACGAACAATACACACGGAGCTCTATGAAGAACTCGCGCGCATTTTCGATGGTTTGATTCTGAGCTTCGCTCTGCCTATACCTAATTCCTTTACATTATACTGCGCTTTGTACAAGCGTATATGCGACATATGTGCAATAACGATACATTTGACGAATGTTCGTAGGTAGTAGTGAATAATTATTACATTCAACAACTTTGTATGCTTTACGGAAAAGCGCGTGCAGAGTTTTGTGTTTATATCGCAGGCAATGGTGATTGGCAGATAAATAGAGCCATCTTGGAATTAGCTTAACGGGGATTGGTCACTTAATCAAACGCGGGCATGGGTATTTAAATTGAAATCGCGATACAGTGCAGAATATAAAAATTTAAAAAATTGCGCTGCTATTTAATGGGAAATAGTTCGCATTCTAATCTTTGGGCATTTTGTTCAATTATCTTTACTCTGCTGAAGACATATCTCATTATACACAGATTGTCTCACAATTTAGATAAAAATGTGTGAACCATAATTTGATTGTACAAGGATTTTCATTAAATACTATTTTACTACTGAATCTATTACATTATATTTACTATTATATAACCTAATTATGTAAGAATAGCTTAGTTAGTTGTCTAATATCTTAAGAGTCATATTATCTATTATCTTATGTTATAAAAATTACATTTTTTGTGCTCCTAAAAGAACCACCTTAAATTTGTATTCACTCAAGTGAATAAGTACATGTAATCACATTTAATACACAGGAAATTTTAATAATAAATCAATTTATTTAAAAAATTCGGTACAAAAGTTGTTAAAAAACTTCTAGTCTACTGTGATTAATAAAATTTTATGTCCTTACGATGGCACATATACTTGACTGTTACTTTCTAAATATTAAAGTATGTATTGCGAATTGATATTCGAATTTCAATCAATAAAAAATATTCATGTAACACTTTTTCGCTTAAATTCGTTTACACATATGCAAATACTTCATGTGAAGACTTAAGTACATAATTATCAAATGAGTTTTACAATGGAGGGTTGATCTTACTTTCTATTTAAATTATCTAAATTGCAATTGATTTTATGTGCATGATTATAACAAAAACAGACACTTCAATTAACAATAAGTCATATTGGCCTGTAATTAGATACATTAATCACGAAGAAACGTATTCTGTAAATTATAATAAAAAGAAAAATTGTTTATTTTCAGTCATGCTAACTCTGAAATGGATAGCTGAAATGGATGTGATTTATAAATGTTTATTTTAAAAACTTTTATGTATTTATAAAAGTATGTCAAATACGTGCTACTCATTATCGAATATTGACTTTTGACATTTATTAACTACTTGCTTCAGAAGACATTGAGGATAAATTTTGTTATTAAAAGCTATACAGTCTCGAAAAAACAAAAATTACCTTAGAAACATACAGTACTCGACTTTATAACACAGTCTACTCTTAAAATTACAACAAATACTGTTCTTATTAATACTAGATGTTCGAATATATGCGCGTTCGACGAGAATTTGAGGATGAAAATTCTTAAATGCCCAATGATGATATGCCATGTCAATGGGTAGGAAAATTATTTTTTGATCTTTTTATGTGATTAACTACAGATGTGACGATTAAAGATGTTTTAAAGCATCAGACTTAATCTATTGCTGTTTTTCGGGTAAACGCTGTTAAAGAAAGCATTTCATTTGGTTCAGTAGGCAATCTCGAAAATTCGATTTCCTCGCTGACGCTGTTTTCTGTAAATAATAGGTTTTTACATTTGAATAATGTTGCAAGTCTCTGATACTGTTATATAGACATTAAAATACATCAAACTTTTATAAAAATATTTGTTGCTCTTTAGTTTACAGCATAAGAGTGTTATATTATTGAATTCTTTTTTTAACAGTTACATTAATAGTTGTGATTCAGATGAATATATAATTTCTTTTTAAATATATTGAGTTTCAAATATTACTTTTTATGATTCATTAACATCTGTACATTCGGTTAAAATTATAGTTTTATTATATTGTAATATTATGCAAAGCTTTTTGATAAAATTGAGATTTTAAAATTGAGTTTTTAAATATTTTTTAAATAACATATTTTTTTAGCTAGCCTTTTATCATAAAATCTTTTGCTATATTACAATTATCTATGAACAATAGAAAAATTTCATTTGTTGTACAATTACCAGATGGTTCAACTGGCCATTGTTTATGAGATGGTGCATACAAACAGAGGAGAGCTATAATATATATATTCCACATTCCATACACTCCTGTAAAGAAGGCTGATGTCATTTCTAATTCTATATCTTGATCCCATTTCCACTGTCCTTCAGCCACCTATAAGGAAATGCGAAATTTATGAGAATAAAAATTATATTTTCATTACTTTATTTAAGAAAATGCTTTAACAACAGTAAACTACCTGTCCTAAAATAAAACCAATAACAGTTAGCGATGCACATAATAATGTTGCGACCATCAGAAATTTAAAACGATAAATTACGCCTTCATAATGTAATCGCCGAGCAGAACTCATAGTTGGTAGTACAGCTCTCTTAGCACTAATGTTTAGGAATACTTTCCAAATCATATAAGTTAAGAATACAAGGTAAATTCCAGCTGAGATTCCTGCTAAAATTATAAAAGATAACTAACAATGCTATGTTAAAGAAAACAAATTTATAAAATTGGAATTAATTAAATTTATTTTTTTGAAATTTTTAAAGGATACAGCCATTTTTGCTCCAATATTTGTTACCCAAATGGAATAGAATGAATTTCGAAGTTGAACACCACGTTCACATATATCAAAGAATAGTAGTGATAAACACCCAACACCAACTGCAGAAAGGTGACGCCAGTAACATTTTAAGGAATTTTTTTGATCACCTTCCTTTATTTTCAAATAAACAAAATATTAAGACATGTTAATTGGAGTAAAAAATGTTAAATACATAAAAACAAGTTTTATTAAAATTTACCTGAACCTGATTTCATTCCAAGTACAATAAAATGAAAAGTAATAAATTATGAAATATAAAAGAAATTAGTATACATAATAATAATTAATACAATAAATTATTAATATTTTTTATCACTTTACCATTAAATGTTCACCTGCAAATACAAGCCAGAAAGATAAAAGCATAGCATAAAATATTCCTTGTCTAACATCTTCCAGTAAAAGCATAAATGGCATATCAAAAGCTAATGTAAAGTATTCTAAAGGTACTAAAAACATTATTAAAAAATTATTATTTCTTTTTTCTATTGCAATTATGTATTATTTTAACACTAGATTCAACAATGAATTTTCACTTACAGTTTAATAAACTTAATGCTAATCCTAATCCAAGTAACATGTACTCAAGAAGAGCTGGTGATCTTGAGAGCATGTGAATTCTTCTCCAATACCAACAAAGAATCAATAGAGTTATTGGGAAATAAATAGTTTTTAAGCTAACCCAAACTTTTGTAAAACCACCATTCTGATTGATGACCTAAGTGATGCACACCATGTTTATATATAATCACTGTAATTAAAATATAAATGGATTTAAGATTGCAGAACTTACAGTTAGCCACAAATCTGTTACATGGCCTAAATTTCTATTGATATCTTTTGCTGGATCATTTGGTAAACGTATATTGAGTAAATAATAATCATGAAATAGTGAACCCAATTCAAAAAGTGACAAAATGCTACAATTGTAGTTGTACTGATCATGAAGCTAAAATAATAAATAATATTATTATAACCATATTTAAAATAATAATATTTATATTAAATAATATTTATTTTACTTTATCAATTGTACAGTCTAAATTTCTTTCCACTATAGATGAAGCATAATGTTTCCATTCAGTTTCAGGTTCACCTTTATTTCTGTATGCTAATCGTGCATCTATAGTTAGTTTGGTAGAAGAAGCTACAAGAATAATTAAACTGTTATCATTAATATTTCAAAGATCATTATATGACTTATCCTTATTGTATTTTTTCTTACCAACAGGTATATCACTATGGTACATTACATCTACTTGTAAAACACCTATTAAACTGTGTTGCCAACGAGAATAATCAAGTATTTGTTTATTGCGAGGAGTAGGCATCTGCAATAATTTTAGATGTAAGAATAGGATTATCTTTTATACTCTGTTTTTTAATAATTATTTTACTATGGTTTTTAATACCTGAAATGTATAAACAATAGGTAAAATTTTTTGAGTAATTTCATGTGTATCTATTACATCACATAAATCAGCTGGTCTAGAATACATCCATTTATCAATGCCTGGTGGAGTACCATTACCACTAAGTTTATCTAAGCAAGCAGTTCCCAATATATTTTGACTATTTGATGGTGGTGGAGCTAGAATTGAATTAAATAATAATAATGTTAGAAAACTAACAATCCTAGAGATCCTAGTAATACATGATTTATAAATTTTTGTAAATATTAAAATTTGAAGCTATTGAGCAAATAGCTTTGCAGTATAAAAATTAATTTTAGCTAATTTTTGAATTTATGTAAGTTTTCATAATTTTTGATTATTTATTAATAAAATTTTTAATTCGATCAGTAAAATTAATAACAAGTAAAAAATACAATATGCTGTAATAAACATCGACTCAATACATATATATGTACATATATAACCGAATATATATATATATATGTACATATATATATATGCAGTTCACATAGTATCATTGACTATCAAGAGAGAAAAAAGAGAAATATGACAGAGTATACGCTTGAAGTACTCTTGACAACTGAAAAATCGAAGTCATGATGTCTCAAGTATCCACTTCATTGTTTCCCCCTTCTGAAATGCAGAAGAGTAGAAGCAATGAAAAGGATACTATGTATATATGTTGTATGTAAGTTAAAGAGTAAAACAACTTAATTGAATTAAATAGATGGATAAATAACATTTTAATATTATAAAATATAGTTTAAATCCAAATATAATTAAAAAAAATTAAATTAAATTTGTAAATTAAAATATCATGAAAATTCGGAAAATAACATAGAATTATAAATAGAAATTTTAAGCAGAGTAATATAATTTTTTAATGGATATTTTGTTGTATTAGATTGTATTATGCTAGATTATTTATCAGATGAACATTTTAAATTCATTTAACATACACGTTTTAAAATGTAAAAAAAATTACGTAAATATTTTTAATATATTTTTCAGAAGAACGACTAAAATAAAGAGATTACAGCATTCCTTTAAGAATTTAATAGAGAAGGTCAATAAAAAGGTAATAAAAGTGGGCATTTCTGTACTGTTCTTAACATAAAACAAAGAAAATCTTCATAATTTCGTTTTTATAGATGATTCGCTATGAAATAAACGCTCTGTCTGTATCAAAACTAAGGTTTTTGAACAAAATTTAAATATTACAATAAAAAACTGAGGTATCCACCTTGAACGAGAAATCCATTGTCCTAAACTACATTTCTAACAAAGTTTGTGATATAAAATTAAGTGTCTCTTCAAATTGTTAATTTTTTCGGAAATCTAAACACCTAACCCTCTTCTTTTTGAAAAATATGAATAATAATGAATGGTTTTGTTTATATGCTTCGGTGTACTGCTGATGCGGTCGACTTACCTACGAGACCACCAACGAGAAAGGATACGATCTGTCCGATTACTAGCAGCAACACGAGCACGGAGAGCTTCTTGCCGCTAAGATTCTCGATAATCGTGCCCTGCATCTTTGCTCCAACCGGTCAACGGGTACTGACTATCTCACCTTTTCTCCTTACGAGTCCTTGTTGCTAATAATGGATTTTCTTTAGTATTGTCTAATCTTTTTTGCTTATTGCTTTGTATATTTCTAAACAAGTTCCTATGGTGTTTTACCTTGTTATCTACTATCCACCAAACGCTCTTTGTTTCTATAGGTTTCTGCTCCGAAATTTACCCTTCTTTGTATCAATGCTCATCTGAGCGATGGGCCACGCGCGAATACGAGTGGTGCTGCTGAGTTGGTGACGGCGTCACACAATGTGAACTACAAAGCTTATAGTGAAGCTGCGTGTGGATTGGGGCGGAACGGGATCTTTTGGTTTGGAGCGGGTCGCTGCTGTAACGAGGAGAGTCGACGATAGATACGAGAATTGTATACGGCCCACGCCACTTTATTGCAGTTTATGCAGTGTATGAATGTATGCAGAAAAAAATTTAGAATCTGATAGAAAATACGAAGAGGATATAGTGACGGGAATTTCGAAAGTTTATATTTTAATAAATGTATTTCATATAAGTTTGCTGCTTCTTACATATACTGCACACTTATAGCTACACAGTAAAGTTCTTCTGCTTGGGAGTTCAATAAAGGGCTTTCACAAACAAAAAATAGACGTGATTTCATGCTGTGTTCGAAGATTAGAAATATCATCAGAGAAAATGACGAAAGTCATACCTATATATTAAAACTTATTTCTTTATTATGCAAAAAATTTGACCCCTAATAATTGAAATTGCATCAAAACCAAAATATCTATTTAAACCTACAGATTTTTTAATTATTTAAGATAATTTGATCTTGAAATAATAAAGTATTTGTACCAAGGCATGTTGTATAAAAGTATTTAAAAAATATAGATATATAATTTAATATAAAAAGTATATAATAACTATTTTCGATTTAATATTGTTATTTTTGTCAATTTAAATTTAGATGTAATTGAATAGTGTTTCTATTATGCTGTATACTGCAAAATCCGCATTTGAGATGTACCTATATACCTATGCATTTTAAATTGACCTTTCATAATAGATTGGTATCAACTAGCATAAGGTTAGATATAGCAGGTATTTAATACATAAAAATGACAAAAAGTATATACATATATCTAAATAATCATACAACGTGAATCAAAGTAGAAATATATTTTTGGACGAATTGGAATTATCCTACATTGCTTGTAATGTAAATTACATAAAAGTATTATTATGTGTCTAAGACGCACGAACAACATTTTATTTGTCAACTGTTGATAAACATTGTAAATGACGTCAACTAAACCGTCCTAAGTGCTTCTGTCAACCTAACCCCGCAAGCTCGAACTGACCAGACTAACTCGGGCTTCGTGCAATCTTGTGCTTTACAGAAAAAAATTGTGAACTATCACGAGTTTTTCTTTATTTCATTAAAGTTTTGAAAGTTTTTTCTTTAAATGAACTCCAGGAAAAGCGGTATTGCTTCAAATAACGCTTAGATATTATCAAGTCTTTAGAATACATCATCATTCACATTAAAGTCGCGGACAGATTTTAGTTCCAAACAGAATGTTCGTGAAAAATACAAAGATTAATCCAGCTTCGTACTTACCAACTAAAATGGTGTTTTATACAACTTTATCATTTTCATAAGTTTTTGAAGGACTTTCATCAATTATTGTATTCATATTTAAAGAAAATTGCAAAAATGGTGAGTTTCCTTTTTATTCGACAATTTGTTTGCTTTTATTCAAGCATTCCATTTTTAAGATCGCATAATTTTCATTAAAATTGATATCTCAAGGAACTTTGAATTTTTAAATGCTTGTACAATAATTATTAGACTATTTAGAAACTCTTTTATAAGTTACGAGTCTCAAATTACTCTAAAAGTTTATTTGTTTTAACAACACCTAAATCATTGATTTAACCACAACTATTTTATGTATTCATTGTTATACATGCATTAAACATCATGTTTTTTATTAGAATAATTCAACTGCTGTGTTGGACTTTGTCTACGATGATACTGATTCCCATGCCAATGAAATTGCTGAATTGTACAGTTACACAGAGCAATGTGAATTGCAACTTAATGTTAAAGTAAGTTTAATAGTACTATGTCATGCTACAGCTTATTTTATAATACATAAACTTATATGTGTACTGTAAGGATTCGAGCAATGATTTAAACAATAAATATGTTGTGTTTATAACCTTGTAGGCATTTGAGGATCAAATGAAATCATATAAACTTAGACCAGTTTGGCAGAATCTTTCAAGAGACCAACAAAAATCAATCATTTTTAAGTTATTAGATCAACTTGATGTATCTAATAAAGAATTAAGAATGAAAGCAGCAAGATGTATTTTGTACCTTGCTCAAGGTTGTTGGGTAGAAGTTCAATCAGATAAAGAGCAACAAGATTGGGAAAAAATAAATGTAATGCTGCTTTATGAATGTGGCACATTTTCAGCATTTGTTGAACTGTTAAATATAGAAATCGAGTGAGTCATCTTAAATATTTTTATTTTAAAATTTTTTTCTAATATGTAATTACTTATTGTTTTGTTATAGAAATAATACAGCAGCTAATAGACTTATGCGAAAATTAGCTGTTAGTCTTGCAGATTCTGTGGATCTTCGTGTTATTCTATCTGTTTTATACATTATTACCGAAGTAATGAGAGAAGAATGCAAATGTTTAGATAATAGTGTTTATAAACATAACGTTGAAGCTTTTAAAGAAGAATTAAGTAAGCTTAAAAAAATATTTTCATAATGCAATATTATTTTGAATTTAAAATAATTTAATTAAATTTTAGTGAACCCTTGTGAAGATGAATTACTAATTGTAAAGTTATTGGGAATGGTGATTTCTTTTTGCAGCGGGTCTGCAACTCATTTTCCAATCAAAAAAGTTCTTCTATTACTGTGGAAATTAATTTTGATTTCATTGGGTGGTATGCAAAAATTGAGAGAATTAAAGAAACTCTATCGTGAACAGGCTGGGCTTGACAATCTTCAAGAAGATACAGTAGAAGTGGCCAAGACTATGAGACCAAGCACACCTCCAAGTAACGCCGCTGATATAATAGAATCACTAAACCCAAAAAAGAATACTAGACCATTCAGACGAGTAATTAAAATATTTTTACTAGCAAAATTTATAATGTGTTATAATACATTTGTAAATATATTATAGGTTTTAACAAAACAAAGTTCTCTAGATGAACCGAATTTAGAATATGAATCAGGACGAGGTATGGTTATGAGAAATGAAATTGGTATGGATACATCTGAAGGAGATGTTGATGAAACAGTATTTGAAAATCCACCCTTGACAGAATCTTATCCATCTGAAACAAGACCAGAACCATACCCACCTCCACCTCAAAAATTAAGAGGTATTTTTTACATTTTTATTTCCTTTGGTTGAAGTTTTTCTATTTTTTGTTTAATTTTCTAATATGTTATTTACATTATTGATTTTATAATATATTTTTAAAGGTTTACCATGGTCTCCAAAAGTTAGGCAAAAAGATGTTGACATGTTTTTAGATGTTTCAAGGGAAAAATTCGTAGGTTACAAGTTACATGGAGATCGAGAAAGTTTAGCTGGATTACCTCATCCAATTCATGAAGGATTAAATATTTTAAAAAGAGTAATTACATTTTATGTTTCTGATTTTGACAACATATACTTTTAAATAACTTTATTAAATTAAAATTTTTGCAGCATATATACACTTCTATAGCAGATATTCAAATTCAGAAAGAGCAGGAAATCGCGAAAAATCCAATAAGTACTCAAGAACCTCCCGTCAATCAAACTCCAACTGAGATTTTATATCAAGCTATGTTACCTGATTCAGCACAAAGCATGATTGCTTTATTGAAAATATTACTTGCTGCTTCACCTACAAGTAAAACTAAATTTGATAGTGTTAATGTTATGGCTGATATTCTACCAGAAGCAATGCCGTGAGCTTTTTTTCAATGTATTATTATTTAGAAAAATAAAGTAATAAATTAAATATCTATTATATCTGAAATTTACAGAGTAACAGTATTTCAATCCATGAAATTGGGGATTGATGTACATCGACATAAAGAAATTATAGTCAAAGCAGTGTCTGCTATTTTACTTCTTTTATTGAAACATTTCAAAATAAATCATATTTATCAGTTTGAGTTCATAGCACAACATATAGTGTTTGCTAATTGTATACCATTAGTGTTGAAGTATTTAAATCAGGATGTGGTGGCTTATGCTGAAGCAAAAAACGTGTATGTTTTTTATTAGTAAATTATTCTAAAACTTATGAATGCGTATACATTAATTAATTTACTTTTTTAGGATTCCTATGCTCGATTTTCCAATGTGCGTGATTGGAGATCAACCAGATCTTACCGAAAAAAATCTCGATGTTGGAAATGATCAAAATTATTCTTGGAAAAATGTTTTTTCTTGTATTAATTTATTACGAATACTAAATAAATTAACGAAATGGAAGCATAGTAGAATAATGGTATTTTTATGATTTTATTTTAATATTAATTTTCTCCATTCTTCTAAAATTAAATAATTTTAGATGTTGGTGGTTTTTAAATCGGCACCTGTTTTAAAACGTACTTTGAAAATTATGCATGGTATGCTACAATTATATGTATTGAAGCTCTTGAAGATGCAAACGAGATATTTAGGTAGACAATGGCGTAAAACAAACATGAAGACTGTAAGTGTTATTTATGCAAAAGTTAGACATCGGTTAAATGATGATTGGGCTTTTGGAAATGGTAATTTTATTTAAATGATATGATAATGTTTTAGTTAAATCTTAAATTAATAATTTTATAATTTTTTATTTGTAGATGTTGAAGCAAAACTATTGGATTTTCAAACAGAAGAATGTATTTTACGCGAGTGCGTAGATCGCTTTAATAATCGACGGTATTCAAATGCAGTACAAGACAAAGAGCTTGAACCTGTCGACACCTCTGTAATATCTGTACTTGGAGTGAATGTAAAACTTACAGATGAATTTAAACAGCATTATGAAATCTGGTTACAACAAGAAGTCTTTCAGACTACTATTGACTGGGATGAATTACTCAGACCAACTTGCGAAATTCAAATATAATCGGGTTTAAGTATTTAAGTGAACATTAATACTAAGCTTTGATGAAAAAATTTGGTATTATTTTATTTATATTTAGAATCTCAAAAATGAATGATTTATGATTGTAGAACGGTAGAAATGTTTTTAAGGAATCATGTAAATGTCTGAATTAGATCTAAAATAATTTTTTAAAATGAATTGTATTAAAAATCATTATCATATATATTATCAGAAAAGTATTCAGATTAATTTAGCAATTATAATCGAAATTCATTTCTGAAAATTTCTTAGTAATATCTTTTTTAATGCATTTTAAATGAATGATATACTTAGCTAAAAATTAATTGCAATTTTGAATAACAATAAGATTTATACATAAAGATTTTTTTAACTTTAAATAGATTAAATATTCATATTTTCAAGACTCATGAAATATTTCTATGACAAAATTTACTCAAATGCTTCCAGATGGTCTTTAATATAGAATCCACGTAAATTATGTAAAAGTAAATAATGCTTATGAAGAAAGTATGCTATTTGCGTATTATTTGCGTATTATGAATTCGTAAAAAAGTTTTGATATATTTTTTAACGTAAAAGAAAAAATAAAACTTTTCTTTATTAAATTTATTTTATTACGATATGAATGATATATTGTTAATGAATATTTTGGCAATGGTAAGATACCAACTGTGAAATTATTAAAAATTATTACTAAAAGTGATCATAACTGAACTTTTTGGATCATGATATATACTACAGGATTATGAAGTCCAAAATCTCTATAACACATTTTTCTAGTCAATACTTTTCTGATGAATACATTTTTTATAAAATAAGATATAAAGTGCTTATATTGTACTTAATGATAAAAATAGGCTACATTGATATAAAACTAGATCCATTAAATAAATAAAATTTTTGCCATAGTTTTAGCTACTACTTATTATTGTTTGTAGAAAACAATATACATTTTTTTAACATAACAAAATTTAGTAATTTTCTTCAATAATTCTGTAAATTATATCTGGAAATATTAGCATTTATTACGTAATACTTATTTTTTCATCAAAGAACATTTATAGTTTTTAATCATTACATTAAAAAAATTTATAATCACTCAAAGTGAAAATAGGATCTTTTTCATGAGTAATGCATAATATGTATAACCCAAAATTTGTACAGAATATAAGCTCGGTTTCTTTTCTTACGATAATGTACTACATAAGCTCGTAAAATTTAATTAAATTTTTTTTCTTTTTGGTGTATATAGCATTGTGATAGTATTGTTGAATAATTTTTAATTTTTTTTATAATTTTTTTAACGACGCATAATACAATAATAATAAATTTAATTAAAAAATATAAAGTGTGAATTTATGAATTAATGTTTCACCAACTAATAGTGCTTACAAGTCATTCTCAACATTATTTTAATGCAGATTATGCATCAATTATAAAATTGAAATTGATACTCATTAGATTATTTCAAATCATAGATTATAAATGATTTTGATATAGAAAAATAAATCTTTTTAGCTTACATGGTACAAAGTACAGGGCAAGGATTCTTCTACATTAATCAATTCTTTTTTGTTTTAAAAACGGTAAATTTAGGTTGAGTACATTATGTTCAAATATACTCGTATATTCATTCATGATCTTCAATTTTGAGCATGTTTAGATCGTTTTATACCCACCTGTGAACAAGTCCACGTCTCAATATTTGTATTCTCCAGTTTCAAGCACCTTTTTCTTTTACTTGAAATTATTTGAGTATCCATTTCTACAGCAGAATAGCTAGGGATGAAAAATATACATCGTTTGTATTCTGATTGACATTTATGTTTAGGAGCCTAGTTATATTTTAAAATAAATGGAAGAGGTAAATAGTAGTATGAAATAGACTGCATAAGAATATGATTGGAAATATCCGACAAAGATGCACAAAAGACCAACATCAGTGCCCTAAAATATTCGGCGAAGAGGGTGGGCTAATGTAGAAAGAAAGATCCCATGAAAAAATGTGACAAATTGTAATAATAGAAAGTAAAAAAAAGAGTCCAAATACCATAAAATATAATAAATAAAAACAGAATACAAGAGGTAAAATAAAAAATATAAAATAAGAAAATAAATAGACAATAATAAAAATTGGATGGGTAAAATTAATAATAAATGAAGAGTCATTAAATAATATTAAGGGAAACAATCTTTGTGAAACTTATCAAAGGATAAATGTATATATTTATGTTCAGCTGCTTATTTGAAAAAAAAATATTACCGTATGTAACTTAAACATGTAATTTATACAATTTAAAAAAATCAAGACCTGTTATGGCCATGTTTAAAGAGGAGAGAAACTAATAGTGATGCTTATAAATTTTGTTGGATCTTAAGTTCATCTTACTAAAATTCTAGTTGCAAAAAATTCATTCGAAAGAATCACTAGGTAGGTTATTATTGATTTTGAATCTAATAATATATGTATATGAGTCATATGTACTCATTCATTTAGAAACAGCTTTATACAATAGTATTTCTTTTAAATTATATATTTTTTTTTATTAATTTCTGTTTTTATATTTAGTATTTTAGTTCTGTTCCAAGACCAATTTCATAGTTACACATGAAAAATAAAAATCACAAAAACAATATTAAATTAAATTTTTAATGTCAGCTTTACATTATAATATTATGTAGAAATAATATTCGCTACGCAGGTCGTAATATGTGTGTCAATTTAAATGAATGTAACTCGGAAAAATTGTATATAAATCATACATACTTGTGTTTAGTTCATTTTGCTTTGATAGTAGTCATGCTGTAGATAAATATGTTTTACTAGAATTAATTTCATTTATAACTTTTAAACATCATTTTATCTTTTATTGAATCTAATTTTAAGAAAAATAATACTTTTCTTAAATTACAATTTGCGGTAAAATAATTAAAATGTGAAAGTTGTACATTTTATTTATTAAAATCGGTGAAAACTCAATTATTAATAAATATAAATAGTAAAATTATGCTTATCCAATTTTGTAATATCCATGTACCTTTTTGAACGCATGAAATGTATCTTTGTCAAATTGAATACATTTTCGATCATTGAATACATTTTTTGTCGCATCTGTTTTCTCATAAATGGGGCGTAATGATTTATTCACTATATAACTAATAAGTTCGTCTTTTATTGTCGAATAATTCTTACGATTCAATTAGAATCTATTTACAAATATTTCATTTGATGATTTTAAAAAAATTTATTTTCTTTTGAAGATACATCGTATATAAATTTATCAAAAACACTTAAATTTATACACATCGACTACATTAATAGTATTTAAAAAGTTTAAACATTTTTATAAAAAATGTAGATAATATTCATATCGACTTTTTTAATGCAGCCATTTTTGTTTAGATTTTTTTTGGTAATTTGATTATGCACAAAAAGTTTAACAGAAACATTGTTCTAAAAAAACGGATTAACCTCATTGAAAATAAAATGTAACTAAATTTAAGATAATTCAATACTCTTCAATATCTTTTTCGCAAACATTAGTTTTCATTCATGGTAAAGAACTATAAACTCTCACACGATCAATCAGTCACTCACAAATCAAGATTTTAGCTCTTTAAAGAATTATTATTCTCATAAAATGCAAGTACTAAAACTTATCTTTTAATTTAATAATTTACTTTTGTTTTAAAAAATATCATAAAAATAATTAAATTTTGTATTTTTAAAATATACTTTTATGTTAACATCGTATAAAATATGCAAACTCGATGGAGCAGCTGTAAACTTTTTTCACTATTTGGTCAATTTAAAAATACAATCTTTAAGTAATGTATATCGCAGTAGATTTTTAAACATTAAATATAGACCTTTTAAGTACAAAAATACATCTCTGTAAATTGCACATTTACAAGAATAAATAATTAACTTCTAGTGTATACATTTATAAATCTAAATATGTAACGTTTTTATATTCTTGTGAGAATGCATGTTTTTTCTGGTATGTATTGTGATCACAGATTTTGTTCGTTCTTGAGAGCACTAAATAAAAATTAGCTCGTTTTAATATTTGAGTAAAATTCAATGCGGTCGAACCCACTTGTATGATCCATAATACGCAAAATTGTTCTGTTTCGCCATTTCATCAGCTTCCTTTGGTCCACGTGACCCGTATCTAAAATAAATCCACATTTATGAATTTCAATTTTTTAATTTTGTCAAGTAATTAATTATTAATTAACTTCAAAAATATTTTTAGTAATACAATCTAGTAATTCTAATTGAATAATAGGTGAAATGAAGTACTTGTATGGAATCGGAAGGATATTTTCCTTCTCAATTTGGTGCAGTAAAGGTGTAAAGATCCTCCATGCTTCACTAAGCTCGTCGTTGCGAACAAAATGCATTTGAGACCCGCAGAAAACGTCCAATATCAGTCTTTCATAAGCATCGGGCAGTTTAAGACCCTAGGAACATTCGTTAATGATCATGAATGAAATATCGAACTCTGCATAATGGCTTAGTCTCCAAGTTTACCTTGTATCTGCTACCGTAAGTTAAATCAAGCTCGGTCTCTTCCATATCGAACGTGATACCTGGGGATTTGGTCATCATTTTGATATAGAGCGCTTCGCCCGGTTGAACCCTGATGACCAGCTCGTTTCTCTTCCCCTTGCCGTCGAATATGTCGCCCGGCACGTCACGGTATTGGATCCTCACTTCGGCCTTCCTCTCGTTCAAAGCTGCAATTGCAATAAACCGCTTGAGTGATAACTGTTTTGTGAGAAAGTACCGGTGGAAGTATTTCCGGCGTATTTCCTACACCTTTGCCACATCTGAGCAGGAATGGTACACCGTCCCATCGTTCGTTGTTGATCTTGAGAGCGGCCATAGCATAGGTGGGTGTGTTGGAACCGGCCGGTACCGTCTCGTCGTCCAGGTAGCCTCGCCTCGCCTCGGCATCGCTCGCAGCCGGGTCGCCAATGTACTGGCCCAGAACGACGTCGTTGAGACTCACCGGTTTCATGCACCGTAGAACTTTGACTTTCTCGTTCCTGAAGCGAGGACGTGAGTTTTTAATCGAGGAAAAGTCGCCACGGGTACGACATGAAAGCGCCAGACCGGAGAGTCTCCCACCTGATATCGTCGGGGTGGCAAGAGGCCGGCTTCTCCATAGCGACCAAGGAGAGGATCTGCAGGAGGTGATTCTGCATTACATCCCTAATGATGCCGAACTGGTCGAAGTAACCGCCGCGACCCTGGGTGCCGAAGGGCTCCTTGAACGTGATCTGCACCGAGGCGATGTGTTCGCGGTTCCACGTGGGGCTGAAGATCCGATTGCCGAAGCGCAGAGTCATGAGGTTCTGCACCATCTCCTTGCCCAAGTAATGGTCAATCCGGTAGATTTGCTCCTCGGTAAACAGACTGGCCAGGTGGTCCGAGAGGATGCGCGAGGTCGTCGCGTCCCGTCCGAAGGGTTTCTCGATAATCACCCTCGTCCAGCCCCTAGGAAAGCACAATCGGTTAGAGTTGCCTCGTGAGGCGGGGTATCGGAAACCTACTTGGAACCCATGCAGGTGCTCCTGATGTGTACGGTCGCGGGCTCGAAAACGAAGGGCGGCAGAGCTAGGTAGAAGAGCCGGTTGGCCCGCTTGTGCCCGCTCTCCTGCTTCTCGATTAGCCGGTTCAGCTTGGCGAAGTCCGCCTCGGAGTCATAGGCTCCCGCGACGTAATGGTTAAGCTGCCAGAACTCCTCGTAGCGCGCCTCTTCCCCAGGTTTCACCTTCATGTAGGACTCGCACTTGGCGCGCAGCGAGGACACCGTCAGTTGGCTACGCGCGTATCCAAAGAACGTCGTTGCCTGCGGCAACAGGTTGTCGCGGAACAGCCACCAGAGCGTCGGGTAAATCTTCTTCATGGCCAGATCGCCCTGTTTCGATTGTTATTGCCTTTTATTCTTATTGCTTGCTTAGAAATATTTATTATTACAGTTTTGTTTATTATTTTTATGACTACAGCCAGTGCATCTAATTTAAACGAGGTCTTATGAAACAATGGAGTTTTTAAAGTTGAATAAGTATTACCGATGCGCCGAGAGTAATGAAGACATGGGGAAATAGGCCATCAAAGTGCGTACCCTCGAGGTATTCCATTTCCTCTGACTTGAGAGATTGCCAGATGTACGAGAGGCTCTCCTCAGTCGAGGCTCCTGTTACAATTAAGTACAAATATTATACTTTTTACAAATTTTCTTGAAATAATTATATTCCAATAATGATATTTAAATAGTTTAACAATTAACTTATTACAGTTTCATACAGGAATTTCTAAAGTTGAACATTGTTGTTAAAAGTAAATCGGTATAATTAATTGTATATATTTAGCATGGGAGTAGACGTAAATAAGAATAAATAGATTAAACATAAATTATAGTAATTTAAGAATTGAAAAATATACAAATAAATATAAAACATTCATTTCGGTAAACATACTTTTTTCATTTGTATTGAATATTTGTGTAAAAAAAGATTAACTAAATAAGTGACATATTTAAGTAGTGAGAGTTTGACTTGAAATAAAAAATGATAAATAAGCGCGAAATGAAGTGCGCAGATAAAACAGAAAAACGTTCTGATCGAATGCTTTACTTTTCTAGCTTATGGTAATTTTACATAAATCTTGGATTACCAAGTTCAAATATGTGCATTAAACCCGGTTAATTTAACTTGAACACATTTTTTCTTCATTTAGATACAATACGTTACGTAAACTTACAAAAGTAAAGGTTACACAATAATACATTCTCTTTTTTTTAAGAACTACATTCATAAAAACATTCTTATAATGCTGGTTTTTACCGCACTTTCACATATACTATTATTATAATTTTTTACTACATTTATGTAGACATTGTTCAATTATGATAAGATGAACTCAGCTTTTTCTGCTGAATTCTATACATTCTTTAAATTCCTTTTGAAAATAAATTCCATACAGCACTTTATAAATTATTTAATAATATAATGATTTGCTGTAGTAAATCATGCATTACTGTAATGACCAATCAATATTAAAATAGATTGTCAAGTACGGTAAGTGTATAATTAATACTGCGTAATAAGATCGAATTCCTTTAAATACTATTCACACATTTAAATAGATAATCTGTGTACAATCGCAATCTATTCACATCGATTAAAATTTTATAGTAAACTAATTTTTTAAATAATTAATTTATAGTTGATTTAACAGTACCTTTATAACAATTAAAATCCATTTACTCATGCCTTGGTACACATTAAATAGCTTCTGATTAAAAAAACTTGTTTCGTAAAAAGAGTAATGGAGTATCTCGTAAGACTCGTTTCTTGATTCTCAAATTCATTTCAAAATTCGAGACATCTTTTTTTAAAACGAAAAAATAAAAACCCGAATATTATTTATTAGTCCTTAAGAAAATTTTTCACAGAGTACTAATATATCGATTTAAATAAAATTAAGATTACTTAGTTACGAATTTAATGTCCATTAAATATAATTTTCTGTGTATTTTGGGGATAAACTTCCATAAAATACGAAAGTTGTGAAGTTTTTCTGAGCTTTCACTTATACTTTTAATGCCTTATCGCTTTTTACTCATTTATTAGTCCGAAATATTTACGATTAAATATTAATCCTTTTATAAAATAATCTTCTTAAAATATCGTTAAAAATGTTTATAAATCGCCTTTTTCGCAGTGATAAACAGTAGTTATCTTTATATTCGGTACCCCCAAATACATGATTGACATGAGCCAAATACATGATTGAACCACGTGATTCTCTCCTTGTCAGTTTTTTCAACAATCAGATTGTCGATTTACATATCAGTTAGCAAAATCCGAAAATCTGAACATTATGAAAATATTACAATATTTGCCTTCACATTGACAAAATGCCTCGACCTATCTGCGGTCACTTGCCGTCAAAAGCGGCATGGTACTCGCTCCGAAAGAAAATTGAAGAAAAGAATATGTAAACATGGACTCACTCTGCCGTTGACCATTGACGGCATTGCCAATGCTACGGCCGTTCGAGTACCCGTTCATTTTCTTGATTTACTACGTGCGCGGCAACAATAGGCACCCGAGTATCCTGACGCACTGGCACTCGAGGACTGTGCGATGGTACCTCGTGGAGAGCTGCCGTGACTAGCCTCAACGACGCAGCCCGCGCGACTGTCTGTTGCGCGCGCGCGCGCGCGCCAATAGGCGATGGCGCGATGTATCGCTGAGAAATTAGGGGAATCGTCATTCGCCGGCTCCCGTGAGAAGCCATAAGTATTCTGCTCGAGGAAGCTTCTATCCTTGTGTTAAGCAACAGCTGCCTGGGTGGTGCCGGTAACGTTGCCACTTACTCTGTTTTTGTGCATTCGCTCAGAATAAATTATTTTGTGGTGTGCGAGAATAACCGGCCCCTCCATGCACTGAATTGTAGTACAGATTCAACGATATTTTGTATCTGGATAATTTGTTATTTTAGCTAGTTTAGTTGTCCGTAATGAATTGTGAGAGTTACATTATCGATTGATTAAAATCAACGTGTGGATCCGTTATGGGACGAGGTGAATTAAATTAACTGGGAAGATGCATAATGAGCCTTTTTTATTTTATGATTAATAAAATAAAAACAATCGCAATATATGTGAACGCTTAGGTAAGAACCATTCACAGTCATTATAGGTAGTCACTCGGGGAGAAAATAATCGTATTTAGTATGAGAATTGCCGTGTAATCATATCTATAACATCATGTGAACGGTGCAAAATTATCCTCGTTCTTTCTGACACTCAACAATCTTCAAAAGAATGGTGACTGCAATAACTGAAACACGACCTTGTAAATCAGCACATCTATAAGTAAAAGTTATCAACCTCATTTTATGCATTTATGAATCATTACTAACTCGTGTCAATGAATGATTTTGCTGTACTATACGTTTTCCGGAGTAATCGCATATGCGCTTTATACAAACACGTGCTCCGAATATACCCCACAAATTTATAATTTTTGGTGCACAGGTGTAGTGCCATACATCTCCTTATATTAGATGAAATTATCTTAAAGAAGATTATGCGGAATTTAAATAAGTATTTACTCTTGAATTTTATATAAAAATAGATATTTATAATATTTTTAAGCCAGAATTTTATACCAATCTCACGATTTTATGTAATTCCCATGTCTTTTAGCTTGATGCACATCTTTAACTAATTTTTCTTTGAAATATCTTTATCCAGTCCAGGTAATTCGGAACTACAAACAATTACGTACAAATACGAAAGAAGAAATTTAACATCAATTACCATTTATATTAACTTCTTTGTTTTCAATTATTTAATATAGTTTCATGTACCATTAAATTTCAATTAAAATAATGTGATATAGATGTATCGTTGTATTAATGTCAATAATTTTCTAAATCAAATACAATTGATATTTGAATATGATAGTTTTATAACTTTGGTTACACATAACCGCGGAAGTGAACAACTTTCGTTATAATTTGAATATCCATTATCCATGGGTTGCTTCTTGAGATACGGATGTTATGAAAATAAAATAGAAAATGCCCTTGGTTTACGAAAAAGAGTAGAGCTACATGTAAATAAAGCACGTGCAGAATATATTTAAGCTAATAGGTCATTCTAATTCTTATTTCTAATCTACATGTCAAATATTTACTGCTTCATTGCATTTCATCTTGGGTAAACATAAAACAATTTTAGAAAAAAATTTATTTTGTTATCCTTAAACAAATTTTACTCTATAACTGAAAGCTTTTTGAAATTAATTTCTTCTGTTTTTATTTGCTAATAGAATCATTTTGATCGAAAAAAATTTGATACAAATAGAATTTAATAATAATTTTGCCAAATATAAAATTTATATTTATACTGTTTACTGGTATTAATTTATATTGATTATGATTTTCAATTAATAACACTATTATATAGATACACGATTTGTTTTCTAAGAATTATATTATTTATGCTTGCATCATATTTTGTAATTGTTAACGCAATAAATTTTACAATAAAATTTTTTTAAATTACATAATTTTCTTCTTGATCTTTTTAATACTCGATTTATGCAGAAAGCTTTGATTGAAAGCAATTCATTACATGAATTATAAAGCTCTCTAACTGTTAGTAGTGCGTAAGTAAATATAAATCACGCAATAAACTATTGTGAACAAAATGAACATGCACACGATGGCTACTCACAACTCAAATACTGAATCGTGCATTATTATAAATGTTAACGTTTTAAACTGAATACACTTACAATAAAATTATTAAAAAAATTTATATTCTTTTTTAATAATTTCCGTGCACTAATTATGTAGAAAATAATAACAATTATACTTAAAATTTATTTTTTATGCAATTTAAACTATTAATTTAAAATATATTCTACAACAAACTTTTCTTTGTAGCGAGAATACACCTTTACTTCAAATGTACTCAAAAATAGAATTTAAAGATTTTTTTTATTTATTTAAAGTATAATTTGCATTCTTTATTTCGTAATTGTATTAATATATCTGATAATGCACGGAATTGTTAATATTCTTGAAAAAATTAAGTCATGTATTGTCGAAAGCTAACAAGATATGCGTATTATGCATGCATATCTTCTTTTTACTAATTAATCAAATTTATTAAAAACTGAAATTCAATAATTTCATAAGTCAATTAAGCTGTTTGTAGAAGAAAGGCTGTGCATTAAAAACAACTTTCTTTGTTGTATTTTCCTTTCATTTTTAACGAAATAGTTTGTCAGTTCTAGCTCATGCTATAAAGAAAAGATTATTATATGTAATAGAAATGGCTATATCATTAATATGATTTTGTTACAAGAAATATACTGCCTCTAGATTCGATACCTATGCAAGTTTTTTTATTACAATGTCTTTCTTTTTGAGTAATTAGAAGAGTCAAAAATTCTCTTAAAAAATGATGAAATCTAACGGCATTCTTAAAACGAGTTTTTCGACAACTCTTCCTGTTCGCCTTAGACATTGCTTGATAGTCATCTGCATAGGTATTATTGAATGAGTCGCGAGATAACATTTTGTATAAATATTCACTGTGTAGTGAAAGTAACAAGTGTTTACCTAATTAATGCAATACCTCATACAGACTATTATACAATTAAATAAAAATAAGTACATGTAAAATATTACTATATAAATATCATTATAAATTTATTATACATAATAGTATAACATTTTATAAATGAATAATGAAGTAATATATAAAAATACGTTGTACTATCAAATTAATAACTATGATCAAGATAAGAACTTTTTGGAAATTTTCATGACATGCAGTCTCACCTGCAGTAAGATTACCTTGTCATCACTACGCATGCATGTGATGGAAAAATATTTGTAGTTGATACTTTTTATAGTTTTACTTGCTACACTTGATTTCTGAAATATTATTAATAAATTTCTATACAAATATGTCCTAGCAGTGTGATATATTATATTTTTTGATTATTGTTTCTTGAAATTTTCGAAAACAATAGTTTTAATTATACTTTCTCCGCCATCCTACCACTCTACCGATCAATGTACGAATAAACTTGAATCAACAGCACGATAACTTCTTTATATTGTCAGTTCTAGGTTCTTACTCTCTTTTCAGCTAGAAAAATAATTTTTTCGACGTCTCATCATTTAACTTATTATCTCTTAGATTATCCGAGATACATAAATGATAAGTGCAACATAATAGCAAGTACGACAAGTGAAGGATAATTATAGTTTTTTATTATATTTTACTAGAATCATGCGACTCAGTAGGTTGAATTTATAAATATATCATACAGCAATTTACTTATAAAATATGTTGATTGTTTAAAAACAGAATTATGATTCAAAGATTCATTTTTTCATATATTGATAATATTTTTTCAATGTTTTATGTAGTATTGTAAAAGAAATACGTTCATATCAATTAATTAATTCAAATAAAATAGAAAAATATATAAAATAAATGGTACAATATAATAACAATAATTATACATATATAATTATTTATAGAAAACAATAAACCTTTTTATAAACATAATAAAATAAAACAACTAATATTACTGTCGTATAGGGAGAATGAAATTTACTAGAAAAGATTTAAGTTTATTTTGCAAGTATTTTAATGATTTTTTACAATTTATGTTTCGCTGTTTATTCAGATTTCATATTCAGAGAAAGTGCTTGTAGTTTTTGGAAACTTCCTGTGAATTTAGTCAAAATTAAAATACCTTGGTTAAAATTGTGTATACACGATTGCAGGTATTGATGCAAGTACAGATTAACGCTAATGTGTATAAAAGAATATTGCGCAACTCTTGAGAGCGATCGCGGCTACTTTCTTGGATACTTTTGTTAATACAGATAGCTTCAGCTACTGCACAATAAATATGCTATAAAATAACTAGTAAATATAATTTTTATTTGTAGATTAATGTTTATTTAAAATACAAATATTAATATAAATAATAATATAACAATTCGTTAACTATATTGCATGCATATAGTAAATGCATCAATCTCTAAGACTATCATTAAAGCATGTGAAATCGTTATTGAATAAATTGGTCTCATGACACATTTTAATCGTGACAAGAAACCTTACGAACACATATAAAGTTAGAAAGTTGAAGTTGCACTATCACGTGAATTGTATGATTAGCCCACATGACGCATGGCGTGATGTCTTATGTCAGGGATATAATGATCAGAAATATAAGAGGGTGACATGTACACTTTTATGAATTTTATTTCTACTTTTGGGCGATTTTTTACGTATGCTTATCATCTCATATCAATACACGAATATTAGTGAATTTTGCTTTTTAAAGTATTTTCATATACAAAATTAATTTTGTATAACAATAGTTTTATAAAATCTTTTTTCTAAAATAGGTTATTAAAAGATGATATCTTGATTAGTTTTATTTAATTGCATTCAAGAAAATCATTTTAAGGACATGTAAGCTGTGTAGCATTGCATGAAAAATCTTGACTGTTATAGAATTTAAAAAATTTATTTTGTGTTTCTTTATAATAATATTTAATCACAATTTTATGTTGTGAAAAATTCTATTCATACTGTGTTTTTCATCCGCTTACAATTTAATGGTTGTGTCGGTGAATCGCTTCAAGGACGACTCAATCATGGAATGAACAAGAAATGAAGACAAGGCCGAGGTCAATTGCAAAAACCAACATTTCTTGGATTTTTTGTACGTTGTATAAAGTGAATCAAGCTTAAGAAAATTTAATAAACTATAATTTATGCCACTAATCTGATTAAAAAAAATATACATTATTACAAATTCTTTTAAGAATTAGCATGATCTGTGTATTCCTTGTAGCAAACATTACAAAATTAAAAAAGCACGATTCAAAATTCTAAAAAAAACTATTACATATGAGTATTAAACAGTTACACGAAATAAGTGATAAATCAATTAAGATTTTTCGGCGCGATAATGAAATTTATCTGAGCACATTTTTCCAAAAAACCCAATGACAATAAAATGGTTTTGTCAAACGTTTGACTATTTTAAGAATATATTATTTACTTACTTCTTATTATTTTGGCCATTTCGAATTTTCGTAGTTTTCTGTGTTGTCAGAAATTAATGATGTTGCAAAAGCTGAACAAATAAAATGCGAAAATACATGTTTTTTAAAATGGAAGTTTTAAATCACATTATTATTGTATTGAATTCATTAATTTAATTGCTGCATGAATAAAATTTTTATTAATAATATAGGTACTGCAAAATAAAAAAATATAGACAATAGTTTATATAATTATATTAAAAAAATACACAAAAATAAATAATTAAAAATATTTTTTTACATTTTTATTTTTTAATTATTTTTTGATATAAAAATTAACTAAGAACAGTTTCGATATAAAATTAATTGGTTGTAAGATTAGTTTTGTAATTATTTTTTGACATTTTACCGAACAGCTGAGATGAAATTTCTATAAGAATAACCTTACTTTAGTTACTCTCGTAGCTCTCGCAATACTTACGCGTTGTTCACAATGTTTTTTTCAGTGAAGACAATTATCAAAATTTCGATTAAATGAACGATAGCATCTGCTAAAGCTTAATATTTATTTTAAAACTAAAATTTTAATCTTCCGTCGTTGATTACTTGTTCTCTTGACTCATAGTGAATGGCAGTGAATGGATTACTCCAGATTACTCGTCACTGTCGATGTCGACTCTAACCTGCTTCAACCTATATAAACATAGGTCTAACATTCTATACATTAGCTTGTTTATTATCTTCGCGCTCTACGAAGTTTTATAATGTTAATTTGTAGGATATGTGCTGCCACCAATTGTTGTTTACTTGAACTATGTGTACATTTATAAAAAGACTGCAGCTATGTGCGTACACATATATTGTATAATTGTATTCTTGTGTCGTACACTGGTTACTAGTATACATGTTTCTGCAACGCTGCTGTGACCATTTAAAACAGCAGAAGTAACAATCAGTAATAATGTTTTATGTTCTTTAATAGTTCATAATTATAACAATAACTATATAATTTTGTAAATTATTTAATTAAAAACACATTAAGGTAAACATTGTTATTGTCATTCCATAAACTTACGAAATCAATTTTTCACGATGAAATTTCGTTGTGCAATTAACCTGAAATCTCTTAATCTATTAAACGAATATTTGATTAATAAAAAATATATAATTGCAATTTTATTCTTCTTTTAATTAAAATATTTAGTGTTTATTAAATTATATTTAACTAATCACAATAACAATCTTTTTACTTTTTTCATTCAATTTCTAATTTAAATGAAATATAATTTAATTCAAGTATTTAAGTAAGTATTATTGTTTGCAGACAATGAGATTTTCAAATTGGTTATCAGCATGGCACACACCAAAAAAAGGCAGATCACCACAGCCTATTAATAAAGTACCTATACATGAAATTTTACCATTAAAGTTAAAAGAAAGGGTTTCTGGAAAATTTGACAAAGCTAAAGGTAATAATAAATTTTGAATAATACAAGTTATCAGTATTGTTTTCATCGTCTATGTAACTTATAATGTGAATTTGTTTTGCAGAGGAAGGGTGTTTGTATGAAATGTCATTGGTTATTGCGTGTTTACAAAAAACTGAGTATGAAGATAAATTATGCAAAAAAGAAATAGAAAAATTTAATGGTTGTTATCATAAATTTATAGTAAACTCTTTTAATAGTAAAAGAGCACAAGAAAAAGGTATTTTAGTACCAGGTGAAACTAAGTTTACAAATAAACAAATTAGGAAATTGTTCAACAAACATCCACTTGTATAAGTTGCGTAGCATAATTAAATAATAACCAATACTTAGTTATTTCATGATTTATTAAAATAACATCTATATTTCTTTTCCTAATGAAAACAATTCCTCAAAAATGTATCTATGAAAAATATTTAATTCAAGTAATCATGATGATCAAAATTTTAAAGTATTGATATAAAATATATAAAATTCTTTAAAGTGAACCGAATGTTCACTATTAACTTAATATTAATAGAAACATTCTATTAAAAATACAGAATTTACTGTAAATTAAATAAATAAATAACCATGGCATTTTAATAAAATTTTTATTAATAAAACAGTATATATTTTAATATTTTGCTATTTCAAAGTGAGCATGTGTAATAAGCAGGCCTATTTTTTAAATAGCCTATTTATTACTTTTTAAGGTAAATTGCAAAAATCGATCTTATATTAAAAATTTCAGTAAATGGCTAGAATCATATCTTGTGATGATGTATCCCCTGTTTTTTAAAAATATAAAAATCTTTACTATCTATATAGTTCGTTTTGTCAATTTTAATGACCAAGGAACAACTTCATTTATTTTTTCATAACTTGAATAACGTCTTCATCATGCATAACATGTTGTACACCAACCCTCTGTGGTGAATATTTTGTACTGGTACCCTTAAGAAATATAATATAATTATTTTTTATAGCTATTGAAAAAACATTTGAGACTAAAGAGTAATTTTAATTTACCCAAACAAGTGCATATTTAAATTGTGCTGCTAAAGTACGATGGATAGCATGGCAAACATGTTCTACTGTTACTCCTTTTCTAAGAATCAGGCCATCATCGAAATCAGGTGGTTGTCCAGGCTTTTTTGTATAAACTCTTATGAGAGACAAATATTCCCAAAGAGTTTCCAATAAAAAGTCTAAATTTAATTTCATGTTACAACTAAAATAAATTTTGAGATTATTAGATAAAAAGCAAATAAGTATCTTTTCATAACAGAAAATAATATTATATTAAATCTTGATATTACCTTACTACGATACTATTTGGTTGCCTTGCAATTCTGTCTACCTCTTCAATTGAAATTTGATCTATTTTATTGTAAACATAAAGGCATGGCAAATATACACGATTAGCATTAATAACATCTATAAGTTCATCAGCAGTACAATCTTCTCTAAATAATACTTCAGCATTAAATATTTTGTACTCGTGTAAAATCATTTGCACTAATTTTTCATCAACTTTTGTTAAAATACACGTTGAATTAAAAGACAACCCTCCTCCTTTTTTTATTTTAAAGTATATGTTTGGTTTCTTTTTATTTAATCTTATACCAACAGATTCTAATTCTCTCTCTAATAATTGTCTTTGAACATCTTGTTTTGTTGCATCCAACATCATTAAAATTAAATCTGCAGTTCTTGCTACTGCTATCACTTGTCGTCCTCTACCTTTTCCCTATAAAGATATAGTAATGCAATATAAATAAAATCGTTGAATTTACAAATAACTATGTTCCATTCAAATTGTCAAACTTTATGGGCAAGTATTTTTATGATTTAATAATTACTTGTGCAGCTCCTTCAATTATTCCAGGTAAGTCGAGAAGCTGAATATTAGCTCCTTTGTATTCAATGACACCAGGAATGCATGTTAAAGTAGTGAATTCGTAAGATGCAGCTTCAGACTCTGTGTGAGTTAAAGTACTTAGTAGAGTAGACTTTCCCACGGATGGAAAGCCAATTAAAGCAACTCTTGCATCTCCAGATTTTAAAACATCAAATCCTTCTCCCTTTTCAGATTTTTTAGAAGGCTCTAATAGCTGTGAACGATATTTTGCTAATTTTGCTTTTAATAAACCTAAATGATACTCGGTTGCTGTAAGTTAAAAAGTTTTATGTGACTTTTTTATCAATTAAATACGATTCAAAAACATATAAATTATATAAATCACTAATATTAATAATTATAGTTTATTACTCATAACCTGATGTTTGATTTTTACCTTTATTTTTTTGAGTTCGAGCGATTTCTTTCTCGATTTCGGATATTTTTTCTAAGATTCCCATTTTGTTAAATCACAATTACATATTACACAACAAAAAAATCATTTGCAAAATATTTCATGGAATTTCACGTGCGGCGAATCAATTACTTTCCACACGGCAAATTGAGAGCCGATTATCATCATAATAGTAACCTGTAACATCTGTGAGAATTTTTTGTCCGACAGAGGTCGCGTATATCATGATAATTTTCAAAATTATATGTTTTGTTACAAGAATAGCTAATAAACCTATTTTCATCATCAGAATAAGTTTAAAATTACATTACGAAAATTTCTGCCACACGGTAAGCACCCAGTTTTATATATAATTTGACTTCACTCATATTTTGATAATAAAATATAAAATGTTATATGACTGACTTTTGGTTACGTTTATTAATTTAACAGTTAATAAAAAATTAGCTGTTAATTATTTGGTCAAATATTTCCTAAGAATTTCTTAGGGATATTTAATACAAGAGTTATCTATGAAAAAGATAAATTGTATACAATCGACATTGTTAAAAGTGAGAATACTGTCAATTGTAGAATATCAATATATTTTAGACAGAAAATTTCCATTCTTAAAATTTTTGGTTATTTTCTAATATTAGATTTATAATAATTTAGATTTTTTAAAATTTAAACGAGGATTAAAAATGAATGATTTATTTTAAATAACGGTTGTAATTGCGAAGATATATGGATGTAAAATAAATTTTTTTAAGCTATTTAAATAATATATGCAGTTGCTTAGAATATTTTATTTTTTTCAAAATTATGTAATTGCAAATAAATTTTTTGTATTGGAAAGCATATAGTTTTCTTTAAATTATGTTTGGTAATTTTTTACTTTATTAAAATTCATAATATAAAAAAGTATTTACATTTAGATACCTTTGTTTTTTTGTGATAAGAATGATTTTTTTAATTAGAAATGTTTGTAATTCAGAATATACGGATACTTTATATAGTGTAACGTGACATTACATATTAAGTGGAATGAGTCGGGAACGGCCAGACTGTGAATTATTATTCTATTATAGATGTGCATAAATTTAAAAACAAAGGATTTAACTTTTATTTGCAACTTATGAGAGAATTGTTAACGACATTAATAATTTGAGGCTGCGATTATTTGTTAAGGTAACTGAGGATGAAGGAAACTGGTCAAGGCAACTAATGTTGCACAAATTGCGTGGAAAGACTCAAATAATGTTTAAAAATCTGAAATAATTAAGTGTGGAATAGGTTTTTATCACAGGATGTATAGACTGCTTAATCATTAGATCTATTAATTGGAGTGGAAAATAAGCATGGATTGATTTTAAAACCTATGGGCGAAGTATATTATTTTGCCTTACTATTAACAATAAGCAATTCATAAGAATAAAGTGTTTCGATGTATCATTTAACTAACGTTAAGTAGTTATTTCTACAATCTCAACAATGATTTACTGTGAAATTTAAAATTGGCGCCACCCAATGTCAAGCTGTATCGTCGGTTCGATCGCCGAAACAGGTAGGATGAGAAGTACACAAGTGTTCCACAATACCGTCGCTGTGTGAACTGTGGAGACATGAAGCTTGGACACGTAATCGTACGTTTGCAAGCGGCATTAGCGTAATGCACATGCAGGTGCACTTGGGGTCAGAGATGGAGCTAGCAGCGCCGCATATGCATTTCGCAGGCGGAGAGCCTCGGAGAACGTGTGTACATTCTGTTGCTAACTCGGCAACGCCGCTCGTACCGGCTGTCCTTGTCGCGCACCCGGGAAAGGCTCGACGGGAGCCGCACACGTGTATGTTCGATCGCTGGCCCAGCGCTCGGACTCGCCTCCTTTCTTGCCTCCTCTCGCCCGGTCCATCGGCCCAACCGGTCCGACCTCGTCCCCCGGGCGCATCGGCTGCGCTCGCGGTGCCGCTGTCCCGCCCGGCGGCCGAGGAGTCACCGCGAGGCCGCCGCGCTCCTGGCAGATTTATTGTTTACATTTTTATTGACGTACCGCTGCGGCGTCTGCTGGGCCTCGCGGCAGGCCGTCACGGGCGTCACGGGCCGAGCAGCGAACGGGCAGCCCCCCCACGGCAGACAAGCCACTGCCCGAGCGGCAAGCTCCGCAAGCTCGGCGTCGCCTGCGCGGTCAGGCGACGCGTCAGCGACGGTCCCCGCGGCGGCGAGGCGGCAACGCCGCGCGGGCCGGGGGTGGGGGCCGGTGGGCCGCGGGCGCCGCGGAGCTTGCGGCGCCAGTCCAGCGAGGTCTCGCCGAGCGTCGAGGAGGCCGTGAGGGCCCTTGCGCCGCCTGCCGCCCTGCCGCCCCCCGGGGCCTCGCCGCCGTCCCCGCCGTCGCGCAGCGCCCGTCAGGGCCCTCGAGCCAGGGCACCGCGAGCCCGCGAGTATGACTCCCGCCGGCCGGCCCAGGTAACGCGCCCGCGCCGCCCGCCTCCCGGGGAATAATGTTGAAGTTCGGCAGCAAGAGCGACGTAACCGTGGTGCACCGCGCCACCGTCCGCCTCCTGGACGACGCCGAGATCATCCACTGCGACTTCCAGGTAGGAGGCTGCGCGCCGGGGCGCCATCACCCCCGGTCCCCCCGATCGGCACTAGCGCCGGCACGGCGGAAAGCTCCTGGGGCGCGCGTCGGACGGGGGCGCCCCGAGGACTCGGCTGGTCCTTTTTGAACCGGGGGCCGCCCCCTGCGCTGCGTATCTGACCAGCTGGGGCCGCGGGAGGGGTCGACCTGCACTGGCCCCCCCTGGGGGGAGGTGGCGATCCAGCGGCCGGGGGGAGGCGCCGCGTGGGGCGACAGCCGCCCAGCATCGATCTCGCGCCCCGAAGGAGGAGCCGCGCAGTCCTTAGGCCCGCGGGCCCCCCATTCATACATACGCGCGCTTCCCATTGAGGGATATTGATCACCAGGTCCGCGGCGCCGTGTGTACGCGGCAAATTATTGATTAGCCGGGGGGGGGGGGGGAGGCCGCCGCTGCGTGCCGGGGCTTTGCATAGGGCGCCGCCGGCTCCGCAGGATACGCAGCCTTGGGGTAGGCTGCCGAGCCGACGTCCCTGTCGCCAGGCGCCGAGAGTCAGTGCGCTCGCGGTCTGCCGGCGCACGGGAGCCCTTCCAATCTAATCAAGGGACCCTCCTAGAAATTCCTCACCTCGTGCCCATGGCGGTCCGGGATCATCCCCATCGATCGGAGGGTCCGTGAAAATTTGCCACCGGGCGCCGATTGCCTCGGACGAGCCTCGCCGGCGGCTGGGCTTTTTCCCCGAGGCGGCGCCGCGTTTGCTTCAGGGATTCCGAATAAATTGCATTCTCCCGATGCTGCGTCAGCGAGGCTTTTTTTTTCGGGGGTAGTTTAGCGGTTGTTTACTTTGGGGTCGGCCGGTATACGGGCTAGAGGATGTCCCAGGGTTTTTATCGAACGACCGTAAATCAAATAGCGCGGCTGCGCGCAGAAATTCCAAAGTGGTATTAACCACCCCTTTCGTACTGTTATCCCTTACTCCGAACATTGGTATTAAAATTGAACGTAACTCAGTTCTCGACCCTAAATCACTATTGAATGTGAAGAAAAAAAAAAAGAACAAATCTGAGCAAGTGCTTGTAAGCGAGTTAGCCACTCGCGATGTGTAGCGTGCGAGTGTACTTTCATTGGTAAGGGTTCGCTTCGAGACGACGCTCGCCAGTTAGTTTTAAGTGCTATATTATTAAGTTGTGCAAAGTCCCCTTTACTTGAAGTCTGATTCTCTTATTCCAAGCAACTGCGGCCGATACTGCTCTTAAGATTTATTTTTATCGTTACGCTGTTCATTCATCGATTAAATGAAAGCACGTAAAATTTTTGTAGTTAATTTAAAGCCGCTTGCAAATGTATGATAATCTCATAAGGGTCGCGGAAGTAAAAAAGCCGCATTTTATTGCAGAAACCGCGTGACTGCAGAATAGTGATTTTTTAATGGCAGCTCGCTCGCATTGATTGCTACCTGCAAGATATTCCCCACGCGGAAAACGCGTTAATTGTTATAAAATTCCTGCGCTTATTCCAGTATTTCTCGTATCTCGATCACGTGCACGCACCTGGTGGAAAAAAAAGTCAGCCTGCCAAACTATCTAGTTGTCATTAGAAACGCGTCTACGTAATGATCGGGCGCTGCACCGACACGAAAGTCCCTCATATATATAATCATCGGCGTTTCTCCGCGAATGCCACGAAAATGTCGTGCAAGAGTACCGGCGATTCGCATCCGGCGAGATCATCGGCAATCGACTAAACGAGCTGCACGTGTCGCGCAATCGCGAAGGGAGGAAAAATTAACTCTCTAACTGGGGAAATTAGGCGGGTGGGTAGGGTAGTATGCACACGACGCGCCTTATCGACCAATCGAAATCACGCAAACCCCGACGCAGAGTCTTTAAGATTTTCGGAAGCTCGTAACGCGAGCTTTATCGTCCGTGTGACGTAGCTTCCGAAGCTCCCCTGTTTCCACGGGGCAGATTTATGGCCGCTCATTAAATTTCCTTATTAATTAATAAACTTTGTCGGCGGATTTACGATTGGAATACTACGGTTTTTTAAAAGCTCCTGCGGATTTTTTTTCTTTCTGGCGGCATCCTTTTTTTTTTTATTGTTCAAGTCGACTCACTTTCGTGCGTTTCTCTTCCTAAACGGATAATTTATGGCTCGGCATCGTGATGCGGAGTTTTTCTTGATTTCATTTTGAATGGCGAGGAAAGTGTATTTAATTACCGTTCACACGCTGCGATCACGCCCCGCCCGTAGATGTAGGTCAGGCCTAGTAAGGCCATTTCTATGCGATCTTTCTTTGATTCGTATGAAAATCAAAAACTCGTAACATAGGAGGAGCTGTCGCTGAGCGGAACATTTGCATGTTTGAAAGTTCCCATTCGATCAGCGGAAGAAAAAGGTGTTTCAATTACATGCAGCGGCTGCTGCTTACACAAGCTATCTAAACACTGGTAAAATTGGAACAGAGATCCCCCTCACGTTATACTTCTTCGACGAATTCGGTACGTATAGGCCTATGCCGGGCATCTTGGAACGACGTCTCGGATAAGCGAGCGCACAATCGACAATTCATCGCCGAAAAAAGCGTCCGACAAATGGGAGCTTGTCGCGAAACACACGGCTCACGCGTCGTTCGCACATATAACTAAAGAGCGCCGCGGGCCACGTCCAATTAGCCGCGAGTTTTTAGCTGCTGCTAAATACTTTGCAAGTCCATTACCGCGGCGTATCTTTGCAAATTTTAACGCGCCGAAAAGAGCCATCCGCGCGGCTAATGGGGGATCCCGGGGGTATGCACCTCGGCCCCCCCCCTCCCCCGCCTCCCCCGCGCGGGCCTGTGTATTTTTAGCCGATATACACGGGCCGACGCCCCGCAGAAAAGGAGACTCCGCGAGGCAGCGCACGGGGGCACCCGGCCCTCCGCATCGATTTTCGCTCCGATTCCCAGTAGTATATATCCGCGACAATCGGGCGGCCCTTCTTTCGATTCACTTTGTCCCCGGCTCGTCCCGAGTCGTCGGATCCAATGGCTCGTATCGGCAATTAAAACTGATTGGGAGCGATTTAAAGGCCTGTTTAACTGCGTATAAAGTTTGAAGCCGACGTGCAATTACGCCCGAGCCCGCGCGGGAAAAACCAAGATTGCGCCCGGTCCACTTGGCCGGATGCGCTCGCAGGACGACCTTCACGAGAGGTGGGATAAAGAGGCCTTTTGTAATCGGACCTAATTTCAACGCCCCTCGCGGGAGCGTCGAGTGTAGCCACGGCTCGATTTATCCCGCCAATTATTGCCGACTGATTTTCGATCGTTTAAGCGAGTTGACAAGTCATAATGAACGAAGGCGCGGAGCGCCGTTACGAAACTCGGGCGCGCTTCGAGTCTAGGACCTACACGCGCCGCGGCTCGCGCTCCTATATATGAATTATGAATCGAGGGATTGTTTTTCGTTCGATCTTTGACAGGCTTTTTTAATGGCTCTCGCGAACTACTTGTGTTATTATTGAACGCAACCTCGACGGTTATTTTTAATTAATTTACGGTGCGGCTTTTAGTGGAATTGCACAAGCGAGAGCTTTTCCCTGTTATTTTGTTCCGTTTCTTCGGGAAACATTCGTCGAAAATACTCGATGGCCGTTTAATTGAGCTTATTCCTCAGCTGTAACTGATTGCTTGCGGAAATTCCTCGCGATCGATTTCACTATAATTATATAACACAATCTCGACGGTTCTTAATAAACAATAACGACGCGTACATGTATGCCAACCCTAATCATTAAACTTGAACTCGCGCACAGCGGTACACCGCACTTTATGTTTACGGAAAACCAGTCTTTAAAGCGTTCTGTTCTTATTGTCTCGCGTACTCTGCAGTAACGCGCACTAACAAGTGCAATTTCGCGACGGCGCGAGAAAGAAAGCAGGCCCGGCCAAGGAGTATCCCACAGCGGCATTCGAAAGGACTGCGGGCGCCGACTCGCGGATTTTCTAAAAAAAAAAAAGAAGCATTATGTAGGAAAAATGGTTTCGCAACAGCTCGCGAGTGAAACCGGAGTGAGACGCGCGAGCGCTGTGCGTACATATAGGCACCCGCATATAATGCCACGCGCGAAAAGTTTCTCCGGGCACGCGACGCTGGAAAAGCCGATCCCCTCCCCCCGGGGGAATTAATGCGCTCGGCGGCGCCTCCTCGCGAGTCTCAGGTACGTTGCCCGGGCGCGATTTCAATGCAAATTAGGTGGCCTTTTAATGCCACATCTGTATACGTGTATTTATACAGGCATATATATGGGGGATCGGGGTCGTCGCTGTTTTAATTTCGAGGCGAATAGCTATTGGGAGGCAGAAAGGGAGGCTTCCGCATTGCTTCTGGCGATTGATTGCTTTTATCGTGCCGGCGAGCCAACTTATCATAAGACGCAAATAGTATTGTTTTTAAATATTCACTATTATTGGGCGTATGGTATGATTTTTATGCTCAAGTGGGATATGTTAATAATTTCTTGTATTGATGTTTGTACGGTCTAAACGGAAATTCATAAGAAAAATTCTTATTTTTAAAAAGAATATTAAAGTATACATTTGAAAGAAAGTAATTATTAGACATACATTTTTTAATGCGTTAAGAATAGTTTCTAAAAAAGGATATTTTATTATACATTATGTAGTATTACTACTTTTTTCCTTTAGTACCAATTAGTGCAACTTTTAAAAATGCATTTGAATATTCGTTAAAAAACAATAAACTGAACATTCACTGTCAGTAAATTAATTACAGAAATGCAAATAACTGTTTTTGTCGACACATTGTTTCATAAACATTTTAGGAACATTCAGGTAATACTGTTTTATACTTAATATATCATCTAAATCTAAATAAGTATTATATCAAATATGAAATTGAATTATTGCGTACTGCACTAATTTTCTATTTCGCAGCTTCACTAGGAAAAAATTCTTGAAATGAAATCGTGAAGGGATCGCAAAGTGTCTTCCACCTCTGTAAATTTCCTTTTTTCCTTGTGTAACGTTCAACATCCCGCTTTTCCTCGACATGTGGCCGTAATTTTTCGCAGCACACGTCTGCCGCGACCTGATTCTGCACTTTTAAAGAGTATGTTTTCCATCTTTTTCGCACCTTTTTCTTCATTAACGATAATGAGGCGTTGGTTCAAATTTCGTCTTTTACTTTAAATGTTTGACCAAGGATGATATTTTTTGTATAGGAATTCCAGTAAATGAATTACAAAGAGGAATACTTTCTAATGCGCCGATTTTGTTGATTTGCTTTTGTTATTTAATTCACTATATAGTTCAAGAATTAAGACAAGAGAAGAATAATAATATTAATTTGTTGCCATTCAAGAAACATACAATTTTATACACAAATGTAGATTCACGATTATAATTGTATGCTGTTACATAAATACCAGTTTTAAGTTTTTTATCTATCTATACAATGAACGTGCCTTTTTGATATTGTCGGAAAACATCAATTCTGCATTCAGAGAGTAGTCCACTTATCTTTAAAATTATATACTTTCATTACACGTATAAATAAAGGAGCGAATGCAAGCGAAATTGTTGGTGTACATTCCAAACGATCGTCTTCTTATGTGCAGATTGCAGATAATGCTCGTCGGTCCAGTTTCTACCTCCGTATTTATTGGTTTTACTTCATTTTTATTCATCGTATCATAACCTGATCAGCTGCCGGTGGTTATTAAACGAGTAAAAAAATCATATACAGCAAGATTTGAGCAAAAAGATAGCAATGAAAGAAGAGGCGCATAATCGCTCGTGGAAACAGTTTGCACGAACAGTTTATCTTGACTAGTGTCGTATTGGCGTTAAGAAAGACCTTGAACATTTATAGAATCTAATATGTATCCAGTGGAAGTGCAGCACTTAGGCGCAATAACGCTTCTGTGCATATAGTGTTTTCCGTTCTCCCGGGGACTTTCTCATTTTTTCCAAAAGGCACCTCGAAAAATCCAATACCACATCCGGCGTTTCCATCGCCATTCCACCACACGCGATCCCATTCGAGGAGCAATGAAAAAGTCCGGTCGTAAACAACGCTATAGAGCGCCCGCCGTCCGTTCCCAAACGAAATCGCGCGTCGCGGGGGGAGAGGAAAGGAGGCGCGCGCGCGCGCGCGCCACGCCTGCCGATCGTGATAGCACAGCAACGAAAGTCCCGCCAGTGCTCCCGTTGCCTCGTCACGGAGGTATAGACCCCTTGAGTTCCTCGATGCACACCGTGTGCAATTGCCCGCACTTCCGAAATCCGTGCGCCTCGGATATGAAACGCCGGCGCGGGAAAACCGCGAGCTTTGCGCGGTCCGTGGAGAAATCGATGGAAAAACGGAGTGGGAGGGCTTCGAAATTTTAATGGCATGTAGATTTATGGGGCAGGATTGTTATTCAGCCGATGCGGCTTTGTTGAAGATACGCTCTTTTATGTTTGGCTTTTTATGTAACCATTAGTCCATTACAATGAATTAAGCTCATTTATCTTGTATTCAAATGTAAACGCGAATATTTAAATGTAAAAGTCTTTGCGCTCGAAAGAATAAGTACACGTTATAGAGCCAGTTATAAGTTATGGCTCAAAATGTCAGTTTTATTTCGCAGTTATTGAATTTGGGTTTCGTATAATTATTATACCGTTTACTCAGTGGCCCACTTGTCGAAGTCTTCCAACTTAGTGCAGTATAAGTTTACCGATTCTGTTTTTATACTCCGTCGCTTAAACGATTGCATAATAAACTTTTTATAAATCATTTATAAGTTGATTATCGAGGTACTTCATGATTCGTACCTCGAATAATAGCACTGTCTTCCACTGAATATTCTCGGATAAGTATATATTCCGTACATCATATTTCTTTCTTACATTTACGTTACATAACTCAGAAGAATCCTCTCAGGATGGAAGCGCCGCACATGCAGATGCATGTTATCATCGCAAGAGAATATATGTTTTTGTGACGCCTCTCAATGACTTTGCCGTTGCATTCATCCCTATTTACTCGTGGCGCTTTACATAAAAAAGAAAACATAAGACTATACTGTTCACGATCGATTAATCACTTCAACTGAATGGTTAGTTCGAGAAAAATATTCGCTGCATAACAAAACGGTAGGGAAAACCGGGGCGGGGGGGAGCTGTACCACTAAAACTTGGAACTTTTGTCAAGGTCAGTTAGAATAATATTTCTATATCGACACTTGGTAGATGGGAAGAATTATCTGCTAAAAATAACAAAGAATATTTTCCACGCGATCAATAAAACATTTAATCTTTTAATATTTATCTATCTTATAAATTTCATAAAATTAACTTTATTTTAATAATCAAGACTTTATAAGGCCATTGAATAGTGATAGCAAAACTGATTCTAAGATTTTTTCAAGAATTATATAATTTGTAAAAATATTCGAAAATCTGAGAGTCAGCAATATTGTTTAACCAATCATTCAAAATGTGGCATGAATCGCATTAAAGAATAAATTTGCTTCTTAGAAAAATTATTTTCCAATACATTTCTAAGATATATATTATTAATACACATTAAAATTCTTAGTTCAAAAAATAAATAAAGTAATTTGTAAAAAATAGGATAAATTTAAAAATATTTATGCACAAAAATCATAAATTTATATGAATTCACTTTATAATTTACTCTATACTTAATGTTTTTTAAAATAAAAAAAGTTGCTATTTGCTAGAAGAACGATAATTTTGAATGTGAGGTAACCAAAATTTTATCTTGAACTATCTAAGCTTATTATTAAATCAAAACAAAAACACTATTAAATTAATGTACAATCTTCTACTGTTTTATAGTCGTAATTTATTACATGATTAAAACAGCTAAATAAACCTACATTTTATTAAAATTTGTAAAAATACTTATTTTTTAAAAAATAGAAACTTTTGATTAATCCAATAACTAACATTATAATACTTGTGTCTGTTTATCTTATATATGAGTAAATCCATCGGAATCCGATGTTATTATCAAGGACCCCGTCGTACGATCGGACTGTCTCGAGATAATTCAACTATAGGCGCGACGGGATTATCTGTCTGCATGATTGCATGTGCCGATTGATGTACTGTTATGAGCTTTTTAAATCCCATACATGTGGGGAAATTACAAGTGATGCTATTGCATACATCTCTGACAAATATGTAAATGCTACTAACTTTACAGCTAATAAACATAAGACTAGTATTAATCTAATTTACATGCATTTAATTTAAATAAATACGGCATTTAAAATGTAAATGAAATAATATTAAATTTATATATGTTAAATTAAATTTTATTATCTCACGATGGTTTTATAACTCACAATAATTGAATGATTAGAATGTATTTTGTAGTAGACATCTGTATAGGAGGAGACGTTAAAATCTTATCATTTACGAAAAATAAAATAAATATTATTATATCTTACATTAGGAATACTATTCTGTTACAAAACTTATACGATCTTTTGTATTTATTTCTGTGTTATTTTCAGAAAATTGTCTTAGCCGGGTCTATTAGAGTTGAATATATACAAGTATGAATATATTTTATAATTGCAATGTGCATGTAAAATGTAAAATTGACCATAATATGTTTCTAATGCAGGCAGGGCTAAAATCCCAAGAAACGCGTGTACTGCAAGAGCGTATCATTACTCCTCCAGCAGTGCATTAGCGAGTCAATAATCATTTTAATCAGAGTTAGTGCACAATGCAAGCTCGGGCGGTAAGGGCTAGTGTTTGAAAAGAATTGCCGACCGTGAAAGCGGCCCCCGGCGAGCGACTGCGCCGCGCACCGAGGAGATGCTGCAGACAAAGCCTTTGGGCGTATCGCCCGGCTTTCAATTCATCACAGGCGCACACACGAGGCGCCCCGGCGGAAAAGCTCGCGGCTTTATTAAGCGGCCGTCTGCCCGCCGGCTAATGCGCGCGAATTCACGGTCGCGGGCTTTTTAGGGCCTTTCGCGCCCGCGCACAATGCCAGGACATAACGCGGAGGCGGGGGAGCGCATAGGTTCCGTTGCACCGTTGTCGGGCCGCTGGGCTTTTTGGCCGTGTGCACATGGCTGGGATCGCGTGATATGACCCAAGGGCGTTTAATAGAGCCGAGCGAACGGGAATTGAATTCCGTTTATTAGGGGCGGGATAATAAACGTTTATGTTTCTGCATCTCAATGCCTGCTAATTGCTAATTTTCTTTGTGTTACAGGTGAGTTACAGCGAGCTGTACGCGAGTCTGGTTACGAGGACGCAATATATCGACACACAAACATATTTTTGGCCCACTCGTTATTTTCATACAAATCTATTTTTGTCCACAATGAACAGGGACACTTGATAAGCGTATGTATATAATGGGGAGAGATTATGTACTTCTATTCAGCCAGAAGGCGACTTTTTAAACAATCCACTATTTAATGCAGTGAGTATATGTATACATGTGCACACAGTCCCACTGTTTTAACCAATCGTGAAACTCTGTATAATCCACTGCTAGAGCTGCCAGTCTATTATTAGTTTTTCCAAAACTTTTTTTTCCGCCGCTCAAAGCAAAATAATCCGCGATGATTCCTTCCGACGGAGTTGCATAAAGCGCGCGCCCGGCTCTCGGATGTAACAGTTGCAGAAATGGGACGCAGTTGCCGATCATCGCCGTCTGTTTACCAAGCCGGGCTTTTTATGAAAAGGCGAGCGGAGGAACAAAGCGAGCCGCCGCGGCGGGAGCCTCCACAAAGCCACGGAGCCTTAACAAACCCCGTCTCCGAGTGACAATCGGACGATAATGGCGGAAAAGCTCCTCCCCTGGACCGCGCGCGCTCGGTAAAATCGACCGGGACGAATGTATACGCGCGAACGCGCTCATGCATATATATGTAACCCCGCTCGAATATCAACGAGGGCCTGGCCGAGTGCCCATGTGTGTGTCTCCCAGGTGCGCCCGCGGGCCTCTGTCGCCTCCGATTGACCGATAGCGCCGCCCGCGCCCCTTGGCCCCGGTGACCCCGAGGAGCAGTCCCCCCCCCCATACCTGCCGCGGTCGCCTCTTGACCGGCCCCCGCATCGATTCCGTGGGCGGCTTCGAGTTTGGCTCCCTTTTCTTCTTCAATGGGGCTGTGTATGGCCAGGCGGGGCGCGACGATCGATCGTCGAGCCAGCCACGCGGTAGCTTCGAGAGGATTAGCGGGAACCTTGAGCCGGGGGAAACTATGTTACGGATGAATCGATAAGTAAATGATGCCTCGGAAAATGAGGCACGGCTTGCTTTGATGAGATGCCGCCGTTATCGGCCAACCGCCTGGATGCTCTTGCGCACAAGCCAACAATGGAATGCGCTCCTTGTTGTGTATATACACATATATGTATGTACGCGTGTGTGTGCTCCCAGCAGCTTCTACCGGTGAAAGTACGCTGGAGCAGGTGTGCTTCTGGAGAATTTTACCGGATTCCTCCGAGAACGACATGGGCAGACAGCTCTGTTCCCCGATCTCTTCTCTATAGTCACACAGATTGTACACGGCCTAGCGTACTTTACCTGACTGATTTATCGTAATTAGAGATTAACCAAGCGAATTTTCCATCACGCCTGTCGATGGAACCCCTCCCCCCGTGAAAATCCGCGCACAAAGCAGACAGCACCTTTGACCGCGCGTTGTGCCACTGAAACGGCGTTCGGAAAAAATCAAACGCGACTCAAAGGCCTGTTTTAGCAAACGGTAACTCGGCCGGAAAATCGGAAACGCGCGCAGTGCACTCGGGCGCCCGCGGGCAAACACAGCTTGTGTGCGCTGCTTTGCCAAAACTTGACGATTTATTATTGGCCGTCGAAAGCGAGCGATTACTCAAGGGCCAACTCGCCCATCGATCCGCGGCGGGGCCGGGGCATTAATCCTCCCCCGTCCTCTTCCGGGAGCGGCTGATAAGTAGCCGATCACTTAGCATCGAAGGCCTCGCACGAGTGTACTTCCCCGGCCCTGCAGGGCCATCCGATCGCCACTCGACGGCTGGCTTTTTTTTTTTGTTGCGCGGTTCCGGAGTGGCGCATGTGGGACAAGTAAGCGTCTTCCCCGCGACCTCTTGTCCCGCGAGTTGACGCCCCTTGTGATCGCGGTAAAAGCGACCCTCGACGGCCCCGTTAGGGAATGCGGCGAGGGCTTTGCTTGCTCTCGTCCGTTGTGTGTTTGACGTATCGATTCGTTTGTTTTTCCTATTAGTCATGCGGCCTCGCGTTATAAGATGAATCTGTATTTCTTGTTGTTAGCACAGTGGTAATTAATAGTCTCTAAGGGATTTCCTTGATTATGCACTTTTGTCATTGGATTACATGTACTTAATAATACATTTCTGACCTAAATTAAGCTGTCAATGTTAGAGAATATTGTAAATAAAGCATAACCGAAAAGAAAACCTGACGCATCAATGTAGATATAAACAGAGATTGGTTGGATGGTCAATTAATAAACCGTTCAAAGGGCTTTCTTAACCGTCGACTTATGGATAAGAAAATATCGATAACTCTTTATACCTAAAGTATGTTTTCTTTCCTGAACCCTACAAAAATATTGTACAGACTCTATTAAACTATTTACTAACTTGAACAATTTAACTTTTTAAAAATAAAATGTTAACGGGATTTTAAAACGTTGTATCCTTTGTATCCTTTATTTGTAATTTGTATCCTTTACTATGGAATAACTTTAAAGCTACAAGATAAATGGTTTCTGCGATTAGATTTTGAGCTCGAGTCGAGTGAGCCGATTCGGCCCTTGGCGATATTAAATCGTCCAATAAAGGTTAAACGGGGCGCAATCGGATAGAAGAAATAAAGGGAGGCGTTAAGAAGGTGGGAGAGAGCTTCCTTTGCATTACCGCCCGATAAGCGGAATCGTGAGATTAAGTGTCGAGTTCCCTCGGGCCGATTGAAAGCATCGCCGGAGATCAATCTCACCTGGCTCCGGCGGGAGTATCCCTTGGGCCTCCGGTGGCGACTCCGAGATAGGAAAAAAAACGAGCGCATATTCCGCAGCCCTATATATATATACACCCGACCCTCCGGCTGGTCTTCTCCAGGAGACCCGTACCCCAGTGCCCCACGGCGCGACCCTCCTCTTTTTTTTTCCCCCGGAGCAATCTCGCAGAATCATTGGGGAAAAACGGCCCCGGATCAATCCCCTTGGATTTTCATCGAGCGGGCGGGACGCGCACGACCATTGTTCGCACATCGATCGCCCGGAGGAATAACTATGGTGGGCCGCGCGGCGCCCGAGGCTGGGATGATTTAGCTCGACGCGCTCTTCCGGGAAATTCAGCGGCCACGGGGGTCAGGGCCGTCGGCCGCTCGGACGCGCCGCCCGGAAGAAAGGGCCTGTCGGCCCGGAAGAAGACGGACCGCGACTGCGGCGCGAGTGGCACGCGCGCGCTTTCGCTCATTAGCCGCGCGGAAATTAGCCGCGGAGACAGGAACGGCGGCGCCTCGGGCCTGCCTAATCGCCGGCCGCGGTGAATAATTGAACGGGTTGGCAGCAGTGCTTGCCCGCGGTGTAAGCCTGCGTAATGGCCCCCCGGGCCCTGATATAACCCCGCGAGGCGCGAGCCTAATGGATCGCCGGGGCGGCTGTCTGCGGGGGCGCCGCCCGGGAAATTGCGACAATTGCGCGGGGGCTCGGGCCTCCCTTTGACTCGCGTGCGTTGTTGCTCTGTCTTCTCGTTCCGCTTTCCGCGGGCGCAGCGGACCCTCGTTATTATGCGAGAGTCAACGCCAGTGACGCCCGGATTAGCATTGGCTTCAATTCGAGTTTCGACCAGCCCTGGATTCCGCCAGGGAAATAGCTTTCAATCGCCTTTTTTTCCCGAGCGTTGTGCTATTCTTTTTGAGAGGAGATTTATGCTGTGGCCTGTTTCGTTATAGACTTTTTAATCTCGAGCTGAATAAAATAAGAGATACGATTCTCGTGAACGAATAATAATATTAAACATTTAGAAAGTGAGTTTACTAAGTTTAGTTCAAATTATGACTGTAACCTTTGAATTATAAGTTTAAGAATTAAACTGCATAATAGTTACTATACGGAAAATCAATTTCTGTTCTTACCCGTAGTTAAAAATGATAACAACAATTTTTTAATTACATGCAAACAATTACTATTTTTATATAAACCTTTTAAATAGAACTTAAAGTATAGGATTTGCTATAATTTAAAAACAAATAATTTGTGTTTCACTAATTTGTGCTGAAAGAATGTTTACTGAACTAAAATTGCAGTGCATTGTATAAAAAATAAGGTAGAAACAGAATGACACGAAACGTCAATGTACTTTAATATTCTAGAGTTCGAACATAAACATTTGTATCAATATCTAATCCAGATTCTTGTGAATGCCTTCAAATAAACATTATGTAAATATCTTTGTAATCGAATATTTATACAATTACATGCTAATAAATTCAGTTATATCGGAATAACAGAAACAAAACAAAAGATGTGAAATTTCCTGTGTCGAAGTCGGTCAAGACCAAATGTATTCTATAGCGCTAGAAAATACTGACAAACATAAAAATCAATTTCCAACAATCTTTGTAAACGGCACTCTGCATACTTCTGTCGAGATGGTGTATACCCGGTTCCAGGTGCACATTGTACGATTCTCGCAAGGTTCGCGCACTCCTATTTGCTCGTCTTTCTCCGGCTTATAGGACATTGCCCTAAAATCCAACTCTCTTCGCGAAGCCGGCGGCAAGTAAGCGAAGAAAAGGCTAGAATCGTACGTACGCAGGGAAAATGACTTTTCTTACGAACTATAAAAGCCGGCGCCACTTCGCACGCTCCACTCGATAGCCTAGCGGTCGCGGGAGAAATAGAGAAGTCTAGAGTGCACCGCGCGTTAAAAATAGCGCCGCATCCCAATGGCGCGTCATCGATTTCACCCATAAAAACCAGTTCTGCAACCAGTTCACGGCTGTTCCCTCGTCAATACGGTAAAGCCGAGCAATTTCCCCGCATTCGGCGGAGGCTGCCTGCCGCGGGTAAGCAGCGCCGGTGCGAGGCGCGCGCGTAGGCCGATATGCGCTCGCAACTCGAAAATTTCGCGAGCGGGCAATTATGCAAAGTCCGCGGGACGAGCGGGGCACGCCCTGGATTTATCGGCTCGCTCCTATGCCCGCCGGCAATTATTCATGGCGGATCGGCAGGGAGGAGCGAGGGAGGCGCACTCGCCCACGAATATATATATATATATATATGCGTGTGAAGAAGCGTGCCTGTCGCGAGTGTTTGGTCCCATCTATGTTATATATATACATATGTATATATGTGGATGCTTGGTTTTCCGGTTTTTTTTTGCTCGGGGAGGTGTGAAAGCTGGTGAAAAAGCGGGAACGGCGGACTTCTAATTTACGTTCATGTTGTTTTGCTCCAATTTGTAGCTTAAAAATAGGTTTTTAAAGGAGGATTTTCTCTTGTTAATCGCTGCGAAGCTGCGTTGCTGAGCAATCGACCTGAAATCACTGCCGTTACAGAAACCATTCATGGATTTATGTTGCTACAATAATGGTGATGCTTTGACGATAAAGAAAAACATTTGAAATTATAAAACGGTGCTTTTATGCAAATGGACATAAATGATACGTTTGCAAGGGTATACATGTGACTCCAATGTCTATAATGTTGGTTGTTGCGTCAGTAGTCAAATCAATATTCGCTAAATCGTTTAATTCTAAAGAAATACGATGTTTGCATTGTATCTCGACGATGATTATTTATCAATTTAATATATCAAATTAAATTATGAAGTAAAGTGAATCTGAGAATTATGTTCCTATCTACTCCATCAAAATTGACAGACGACTAAATTCAAACATGGGGAAGAGCTGTTGCAGGGACAAGCGGCATCAATTAATCAATTATGCAGTGATATTATTAAAAGAATATATACATATATGTGTACATGTGAGCTTTAATTTTATTGAAAATAAAAACACATTCCAAGTTGCTGTAATATAATTTAATTATTGAAACCGAATTGAATATTTTAGAATCTTTTTTAAAATGTACAATTATTGTGGATCTGGTTTTCATTATTTAAAATATTAATGATAAGAAGCCCTTTATATTTGTTATAAACTCTTTGTTGCAGTACTTAATGGAGGACTTGATTTTATAGTAAACGTTGTTTGTTTCTAATTTATCTATTTTGTTTACTTACAAATTAGCGATATACACAATAATAACATTAAAGCACATTGCCTGTTTTGCTTCGATTATTTTTTTATGACTATACTTTATCCGGAACACACGGGTGTTGTTAAAATAATAAATTAATATAATAAACCAGAAATATTATGGTAATTAATTAATTTATTATGTAAAACAGGTTTAAATAAAAAATCAGCGTACAATATTGTTTCGAATACTATTTATTAGGTAGTTTATTAAACATTTAAACTCTTATCATTGCGTCAACGAAAAATGTATTTAATAATTAATTTTTTAAAAATCCTGCACATCCTGTTGTTTTCAGTGATATTAACGTAGAAAAATTTGAGAGATGTTCAGAATATATGTATAATATATCTGCGCGTTTTAAAATCGGTAGTCACGGTTTATACCCAATGTATAGCACGGGATAATTTTGAAATGATATTGATTATATTGTTTTAGAACAATGATGCTATTATTTCGACACTATTAATACACATAGTATTTATGCGAACGAATGCAAATTATAGCGTCCGATAAAGCAATCTAATTTCTGATGGGAACGGACAAGGCTGTTTGTGTACAAATAAAGTGTAATTTTTTAAACGAATTAATTGTCGATGGTTATGTATTTAAATCTGAAATAATTCATTGTACTTTAGTCATACATTTATCTGCATAAATAACCTCGAGGGCTAATTGTTTTGAATGCAATTACTGCAAAGATTCTCAAGTTGCGTCAATCGAAGCCTTGAGAGCAAAACAGCAGCAGACTGTTTTAAATCGATTTCACAGCCGAATAAGCATAAACGAAATAAAGTTTTAAAAGAGAAGTTGTACACTATAAGCCAAATTCAAATTATTTGAACCGTTTGATTCGATTTTTTCTTAACATCGTCTATTTCGATCGAGATTTCGATTCTAGATAAGATAATTCATCAATCGATCAAGTGGAAAATAACAAAACTGCAATATCAATCAAGCGATAGCAAAGATGGAATCCAAATAATCCCTTGCTAATGGTATTTTGACAAAAAAGATCTTGTTAACCCTACTGAACGATTCGGGTGCATTCGCGTACACGTTAAAAACTACAATCTGCAACTTATTTCTTTTCAAGCAAACATTCTACAGTCGATTGGTTTCTACAACCCCTAAAACTAACAAAATAATATTAAAGAAAAGCATATTCTTAAATAAAAAGATTTTTCTTTTTCTGAATCTGGGGCCAGATTTGAAAAGCTTTTCACTGAAAATTAAATATGACCACCATAAGGTGCCTAAACTTAAAGCATCCACGATAAGAATGTAGCATACATATGGACTATATTAAAATGTCCGCTTGGGAAGAAATGGGTTAAAGCGGCTTTTGCCGGATAATATAATACGATTCAGCCATCCGTCCAAGCTTTTCCATACACTACTTCATGAGCTCGTCTTTTCGTCGGAGGCTTCCCAAAAATCGATTACACGGAAGAGCGGGCTTAACGACAACGCCTAGCTGTTTCGTTTCGAATGGCTCGCTCCTTGGCTGTACCGAAAACGTGGCGCTTGACTTGTTGAGCACATCATCAGAGGGATCAATTTGTTACCATTTTTCTACTATTTATATAACTCCCGATATCATAATTAGCAGACCATCCTTTAATAATGCTCATTTACCACATTCACTAATGAAATAGTGATAAATAAGCAACTGATTCGAATCAGTTCAATACACAGTTTTGTCAGCGAATTTTCATGGATATTCAATAATTTTCACTTACATGTAGTAATTTTGACTAACATTCAATGATTATTGCTATTATTCAATACATTTTTCTAGAAATCCATGAATTCAGGCCTGTTTTGAGTCAGTAGTATTCTTATCAAGGTTTGAGTTTACAAAGAGTTCAAATAAATAATAATAAATCACAAGAGAACGAAGCTATAGTTGAGAAAGGAACCGACGTTAGGATTAACCATCGGCATAAATAACCAAACGCCTAAAGCTCCGCAGCTGAAATTTCGGAGAACGGCTTTTCCAACCACGACGGCAGTGATCCCTGTGAACCTTAATCGCTGCCATCTATCACCATTGACCTCTGAAGGCGCAGTAGCTGCGGTTCTGCCCTTTCTGTCCGATCGCTGCCAATTATTTCTCTATCCGCGCGCGAGAAATGTTTTCGCGACTGAATCGAGGCACGTTGCCTCCACTGATGGATCGGTAAACAATTGGACCAAGAGAGATTACAGGATTCGCCCTGCCTGCAGGGGATGATTAGTGGTCCGAGGAAGGAAAATACGCCAAAGAAGTTAATCGGTGTGTATTGGAGATCGAACAAAGAACAAGCCACCGTTTCACTAACGACACTTTTAACTCGTCTTCTTTCGAACGACTAATGCACATTTACAAGTCCAATTAATTTCTCAAGTCTACGAATCAAAAGTCAGTTCACATGTATACTTGTACTGTCCATATAATGTGGAAGAATAAGGGCACTACCTCAAGCCGGAATAACCGTATAGCTAAAGGTCGGATTTCTCTTGTCGTTCCTCCTCGCGGCCCCCGTTATTTGAGGCAGTAGTGCAGGGTCAGGCGGGCGCCGACGCCGGCGAGCCAAGTCTCCGCGCGCACGTGCATAGTGCAGCGGCCCGCGTATGTTATACTTATGGATTTCCAGAGCACGACGTCGCGACTTTGCACTCGCTCTGCTTTAATAAGTAATGCGGACGATCGCACCGAGGCCAATCGCTCGCTGTGACTCGGTTTGAGATCAGTGTATGACCTGAAGATTCGCTCACCTCTTTGCTAGGGGTATTAGATAGTCACTTCTCTCTTTGATAAGAGATGCCGAGTGCACTTTGCTTTATTGTTCGGCCTGGTTATACAAGTGTCATAAATATTTTATTCGATGAAAGCTCGGCTTATACGTACTTTGCAATCGGAAACGAGGAATTTGAAAGGCAATTCATATTGGGAATAAATGTTACAGTTTCTTCGGCGCATCAAGTAGATTCGCCCAAGGTGAGATTAAAGCCTGATCACACAATGAACTATTCTTTGTTTTTCCGATTAGAAGGACAACAATTTTTTTAAAGATAAATGCAGAGATAGATGCGTTGATTATTTACTCAAAGTTACAAGTTTCACGTGCTTATAAAATCCTCTTGGATTGTAATGGGATGTATTATTGAAAGGTTGAACTGATTACTGTCTCATTATCAGTAGCCGTGGCAGTAAGTAAATTACACTTGGAATAGAAACCATTATTTTATCTGAATCTATAGACGGTACAAATGTTTCCTTTCACCACTAAAAACGATATCGACCTCCCTCCCGAGTCACTTACAACGGCCTACACAAACATCCGAGAAATTAAATGACCCGAGTAAACAGCGTATCTGCCAGCGCTGCTTCGCCTGCATCGAAGATCAATCTTCGTTTAGAGACTATACACAATCCCTTTCGTGACGCGGCGAATGCATTTATTGCAGATGCAATAGGCGTTCGCAGGGCTTGCCTTGGAATTTCGGTTGCGTCGTGTTACGGTTGGCTTTTATGGTGTGCCACCCCCTGGCCTTTGGTCTTCCTTTGTTATCGGGGCTGTTTATCTGCGCGGCCCGCGTATTTGCTTTCCAGATTGCCTAAGGGGGTAGACTGCGGTCGACGCGTGCGCACGCAGCTTTCTTCAGCTTTATCGCGCTGCTTGTGTTGCACTCGGCCGTTACGGTGCGCAAAGTGCAGTGTTAATCGCTCGTTTGGATCTATATAAGCGCCCCGAACGTATAAAAACTATGAGCACCTTTAAATTAAAAAGTAAACAGGGGATGATGTCGATTTAACTTTATTTCGAATATATACATATTGTTTAATTGCAGTTGATTATGGAGCACCTTAATGCACGCATCGTAGAACTGTATATTTCAGCGACGTCACGTTTACTACTACATTTTAAATTCAAATATATTTCATCTTACAGGAGACACAACTTTTGATAAGTTACACAAAAAAATGTACAATCACTACAGAAGACGCACATCATCCCGTAAAATTTTTCCAACTGCTCAAATCTATTTCCGACTGACTGGAAGCCGTATTCTCTGCACGCGTATTCCATTGAAAAAAGTAAACTCTCAGCGAAACCCATTAAAGGTTAGAAAGACAGACAGCCGACGCGTATTACCGAACGAGGCAGACGAGAATCGGAGCGCAAATAGGGAGCTGAGCGACGTACGAGTGGCCTTTTTTCCTCAACGCGCTTCCAGACACGGCGCTCGAAGAAAAGGCGATATCCGCGCGTGCGGCTAAATTTAATCCGCGTCATGGGGGAAGGAGGCGACCGGCCTATCCTCGGGCCCACGGCTTCCGTAAACGCACCATGTGGGTCGAGTCTTAGCTCATCGATGATGCGGCGCCGCGTCCCAAGGACGCCTTTCTCCCGTCCGAGCCAGCTGCACGTGGGAGATTTCCCACCTAGGGCACTCGCAAAATTTTAAACTACGGTCTAGACTGTAGACAGACTATCTCAGAAGGAGACGTGATTGATGTGGCCGGCCGGACACGACTGCATGTGAGAGTAGTTTTTCAATTGTTTTTCAGACTAGCATGTCTGTTTAGGCCGTTGTGCCATGTGTGCCTTCTGGTACAAGGTCATCATTTCGAAAATAAAGTAAAGTGTGTTATTACAAGGGGAGGTTTTAAAAAGATACCCGAGCCGAATGTAGATGAAACGGATGTAGGCACTGTTCACATTAACAAGGTCAAAGTTTAACTCGTACATGCATAATGGCTGGGAAGTAAATGTTTTAAAGTTAACTGCCGGCGGCTGGCGCCACGTCGCCCCCAACTTCTTGAGCCTGTCCTGGACCGAGAACGACGACTTCAAACTTTTTACGCTCGCACGCGCGTCCAAGTAACCTCTCAAAACTGCTTAACTGGGATATTCCCCTGGACTTATCGAACGCGCGCACACAAAACGAAAAAACGAACCCATCAATCCTTGTTTGCCAATCGCACATTAGCGCAAGGTATCCTGCTCTTGTTGTTCCTCGTTCTTCTATATATGCATCAATCCGGCCTACTCGCTCTCATCCATCATCCTTTAAAGTACATAGGACGCGAGAGCTGCAGGACGTAAAACGACACTTACGACCGGTGAGAATAAAAATGTTTAATTTCACATGAATGGGTGAAATATCCGACTAAACGAACAAACCCTCACGGCCATCAAAGTGCGCCTCTTTGCACTCTGGAATTAAAGCCTTCCCTTGAAAAGTACCGGACTAATGGGTACGACACGCTTATATGTACGTACACGCATGTCGGATCGGCTTGCATCGTAAAAGTCGATTTTAGCTTACGAAAACCAGTGGAATTTCGTGAAGAGAAGTGGTGGAGAAGTAGGGGAAATTGTGGGCTTTGACCGATATGCCCATACCAGAGGCTACTTACGTGTCTCGGACTCGATTGTTCGTACCAGGTTTAACTTGAAGAGCGCGCGCGTAGTTTTAGAAGCAAATGAGTAGTTTTAGGCGCGGGAACACAGCCGACCGTGAAATTACTGCTAAAGTAGTACCTTATTCGGGCAGAGCAAAAGGATTGTATAATGCGTTTAAATCGTATACTGACGGTTAAGATAAAGAACATAATTACGATTCTTCTCCCGACTTTTCGTCTGCGTAAACAATCGGAGAAACAAACGCGCGGGAAATGAACGCGAGAGAGGTAGAGGCGGAAGTGAAACGCGAGAAGGCTAGGAAAGCGACGCGCGCAAAGGGGAGTAAGAGAGGACGAGATAGGAATCATATCGATCGCACAAAAATAGCCATGGCGCATTATACGGACTGATAATCTTTCGCCAAGTCAGCTCCAGCCCATTTTCTCACCTCGACTTTTGGTTTTGCTGCTCGTGGAATAATTTGACCTAGGATTCTTGCGAATTAGCAAAGGTTCCTGAATACTCTGCAAAAGATTATCTAACCACAACAAGAGTTCTTTATTTGAATGTTTTAAAATGTAGGTTGACAGAAGAAAAACGCAAACATCCTCTGCAAGTGAAAATTATTATCTTATTAATATTTAAAAAAGTAATTGAAGAAAAAATAAACTGAAGAAGACAATTGTGCATATTTGTAGATACATAAAAAATACGTCTGATTATGTCAAAAATTCACGAGACCACACAAATAAGATTAGTTTAAGATTCATCGTAGGTGTTTCTAGAAATTACGTGTAACGTCTCTAGCATCTATATGTGATAGACATATATTACATTATGTAAGCTAAAAAATAAATTAATACTAAATCAAAAATTCTGAACATGATATAATAAAGCACAACTTCTAAAGAGATCTAAAACCAAAACATAAATAATGATTGCTAAGTTTATTTGTGCACAACTATTTTTATCATAATTATACGTGAATTAAATGTAAATAAAGAAACAAACAGTTACATATAAAAAATTTATAATTTTATTCTTGATTTTCAAAAGTAATGTTATTCAATACATCGTTTCCATGCATACATTACTAACAGATGATTCAGTAACTTATGTAACATTAAGCTACAGACTTTATTTCTATAACCACTTAAAATTATAATAGTTGAACTGATTTTGGCCAAGTTTATATATATATGTATGTATTTATAGTGTTTCCAGTTGTGTTTTTCATTAATGAATCATCTTGCGTGAGACGGATAAATGCATGACTAAACAAAACAGTGTACTAGAAAACAATGACATGGGCATCGTATTATATAAATCTCTTTCGTTTCATCATTTCATAGCAATTAATTTTTTAATATAGCATTTAGCTAAGTTTCCTTCGATCGTTCCCTAGTTACTTTGTTTCTTCAACACTCTTGTTTTCAAGATCATTATGTTTTTCCAGTCTTTGTGGATAAAATTGAAGATACGGCGTTGAATTATAATCAGGTACAATGTAACATCTATGCGGCTGTTTCTAAGATGAGATCGTCATTTGGTTACAATTTATGACTTTATAATCTTTACGAAGCGATCTATGCTTTTCCACGCTCGACCGTAAGCTGAATGAAAGGCATAGATGCGGCACATCAGTGACAGCCTCCGTATCGCGCAAAGCTCGACCGCGGATGCAGTGGCACGTCGCCGAACTTCCGGCGGAAGGTCCGGTAAAGGAGGCGCGCTGACACGGCCTACACTGCCAAGGTGCAGCAGTAGAGTGAAGTCGATTGTACGCAGCCGACTATAATTTGCACGACCCGGATAAGCTCGTAGTTTAGGCAGTCGAACAGCAGTATGCAAATGTCGCGCAGTGCTCCGATGTCTACGTATCGTTCACTGCAGTTTATTGTTCAGATCGAATCTGTATAGAGACTTATACTAATTGTTTCGTAGTTTAAGATCTCAGTAATTTTTACGTTTTGAGTAAAGGTTTATTTTTAAAGTCGGCGATTGCATTAAGAGTTCGTCACACTTTTTAATACATTCTCACAAACATTTTACAAATTTTAATGCGTTCTGAATAAATATGCATAGCATGACGAAACAAAATTATTAATAGCTATACCCTGGACTTATTCAATTGGTTATTCTTATAATGGAGGAGCAATATGCTGGCAATATATTTAAAACACGAATTGTTCTATTTAGATATTTTAGTTATAATTACGATTTCGATGTACGGCAAGTTGAGCAATTATCTGTTAATCTGTTATCAACTGATGTGCATAGCCGAGAATTCACTTACATGAATATTACCACTGAATATTGGAACTAAGAGACACACGGAATCGTCTCTAACAGGATATTTACCCCTGTCCTTTTCTATTATTTACAATACGACGAGTCGAAATCTTGTAAATGTGCACCTAGAGTGAAAAGTTAGAAAGTCATATAATAGAATAAAATCATACTTTTATTTATTCAGTGCTTGTACGTGTTTCACTTCAGAGACATATTTTTTTCTCTACTGGTGGACAAAGATTTTCTTTCAAGGCTTGGTATAATATTCTTTATCTCCTATGTAACCCAAGCCGGCAAAATTTATAAGTAAACCATGAAGAAACACTGCTCAGCTCGCAAGATTTTTCTACCTTAAATACACTGAAAGAAATGTCAGGTAACTCAATAATAAATCAAAACTACCTAAAGGGGATTGTAAATAATAGCGCTTACATGAATATAGGTTACAAAACTCACATCAATTGTTTATTAAACTACAATGTTTGGGTAATTCCTAATTTTTTTATCAATGAAAATTTTCATTACAGTTATTAGCATTAAATAATTGGGATATACTGTAAACACAAATGTGATTATAATAACTTTTGAAGTATTCAAGGTAACATTTTTCGGGGTTGTGTTTATAATTCTTTTTACTCACAACGTAGCAAACAAATTTTCATATGTATCTAGGAAGCCTGGGCCGAGAAACTGCAAGCGAAAATCTCAATCCGGTGAGAAAAACGCGCGAGGCCTTAAGCACCGGGCGAATTAACATTTCTCCATCTCTCGGACTACGAGGCATATCTCAGCGGTGCTGCAGGCTAACTGGAGCGCGAAATAACGCGCATAAATATTCGCTCCGGCGCGGCGGAATCGTCGGAACTTAGGAATGAACTCCGCCCTTCTCTCCTCGTTCGCGCACTTTGTCAAACGTGCCCGGGCGGCTCGACGAGACAGCCGCCTCTCCTTCCCTTGTTTACGCCACTGCCCGCACCCCGCCATACATATATGTATATATACGTCCGCGTGGACCCGTCGAACTTTGCAGATCTTCCCGCCCCCGGACAATCATCGATCGGCTGCTAAGCGATAAAGTTGGAGCTATACATCCCACCCGCCCCTCCTATGAAGACGTTCTTGTCGATGATCAGCCGCGGGGCGCTAGCCGAACTCTTCCTCTCGCCGAGGCGATTACCGTGATATCATTACGTTTTTTTTTGCTTTAAAAAATAGTCGAAGTGGAAGTTTTATTCAAGAAGAATCCGTAAACATTCTGTAAGTAAGTGGGTGTGAACGATGCACGATGACTGCTGCTTTCAACTGCTTATTTGCATTTGGACATTGGATAAGCGGATAAACGGGTCGATTTCCTGTCAGTCGTTTTAAGTAAGGAATAGATCTGTCGTTGCTATTTACGCCGGCTAAATGAGCATTATTGTACCCTTTAAAAGGCTTTAATTGTTTCGTTTAATAGCAATGGAATAGCTGAATAATAGAATTAAGCAGATATTGCATTGTATTCAATTGTATAATATACTCCTCGCATCAATGTTTCAGCTGGAATGCAATGCATACTTTCAAAATTCAGCACGCGTATCAGATAGCGTGACTCGGTTATACCTTGACAGCACTACGGTGTAAGTGCAAAGGGGTGAGTGCTTGCAACGATTGCTATTGAATATCGTACGATGTTCAATTGAAAGTCCTAATGCAAAAACGAATAAAAGAAAATTGATTCTGGCTTCTATTTATTCCGGGGGGTATTTCCAAAGTCGAGGCTCGCCACTTTTGGCATCGAGGCGAACTCGCTTCATTGCTTTTTTAGTATATAAAACCCAAAATATTATCGAAAACATTCTCTGAAAAACCTGAAAATAAAACGTAGCCTTTAAATTTCCCGCGGCTTAAAGCTCGAGGGAAGTTTAGCGAATCCCGAGCAAAGTTTGCTGGTTGATAACAGACGGGAAATTCTTTTATACCTGCCCGAGTAAGTAGACGGCTGAGTACGTTCAGTCTTGAGTCCATGTTTATATACTTTGATGTACGGAGCCGCCTTATCTGGGAAAACTGCCGCCGCGAATTTTTCAACTTATACGTCAGCATTTCAGGATTTCTTTTAAAATTTTTTGTTCCGTCCTGCGCCCGCGAGCTCTTGGATCTTGGACCGCGCACTGAAATTTTCCGCCTTATACGAAAACCGGCTTTGCCAACCTAATAAAACTAGCAACACGCCCTTTTAGCGGATCAGCGGAAAACGCGCGGCAAAGCCTTCCTCTGGCATTCCCTTAGCGCTCGCTCCTGTCCGCGAGCCTTGAAAGGAAGGCCCGCGTAGTCAAAGGCAGCCGATTGCTTTGTAAAACCCCCGGGCGAATCGCGTCACCACTTAAACAGTTGGAAACTGCTCGCACGCGCGTGCCCGCGAATCTTTGCGTCGGGACGATAGGAGCGGCGGCTGTAAAAGGCCACGCCGCCGTCCCCCGTAAAAGACGGGCCATTCGCCCGGGGGGATATAGCGATGTCCCGCGCGCCCGCGCGCGAATCAATTCGCGATATTCCGAAAAACACCGTAAAATCGCGGCCGCCTCGTAAAGCCCCGCGGCGACGTCTTGGACGCGGGCCACAAAACTCGACCGAGGCGCTCGCTTCAAAAGCGGATTAGTTCCCGTTTTTTGGGGATTCCGAAAGATCTGGGCCGAGCTTCGCTCATCGCAGGCCCGCCTAGTTGAACTTGACAGTGTGTGGATTTTCGTTCAAGAGCGTGGTAGGCGGCAGCACGAGAATAGATGAATAGTTTGATATTATTATTTTATTTGTTTATCCAACAAAAATACCTGCATATTTAAATTTAATTTATGACTCTCGTTAATTTTTGTCTTAATGTCCTATATATTACTAATAAAGTTCTCCAATTTGTATTATTTACAATGAAAAATCAGTATGAATAACTGAGTATAAACGTAATTTCTCACCCATTCACTATTTAATGCACACATTTAAGATTCGGATAAAGTTCTGCAGTTTGTATTGGTTCATGTCGGACGCTATCACTTACAATTTACAATTAAAATCAAACTCCCGTTACTATGAACTTCCCTTGCATAGAGCTGTCATAGCATTTAATATGTACACTTAGCTCAGGCGCTTCCTTCTTGCATTCTGGAAACCTACGTTCGGCGCTGTCGAAGCTCACTTTTGATTACCGCTATATAGAGTGTGCCGTACCTTTGGCCCTACCCGTCGAACTTCTCGCTCCGACTCCTGAAGTACCTTAATAGTAGGAACCTCACAAGTTAGAAGGTAAGCTTTGGACAGTCTTGGGCCAACAAGTTAGTCCGATCCGAGGGTCTTAAAACGCCACGAACCTCGCATCGAAGCTCGCATGCGAAGGTAATAATTTTAACCGCGAGTTTCAACCGTGTTTCCGTTCTGAGTATTAATTAACCATTAGCCCCTTTTACTCTGTTTCATGCCCTCTATTCTTATTTTTTCACCTTTTAATTCTGATTCGTATTAGTTCCGTGGTTAGGAAAAACAAAAGAAGGACGCTTCCTTGTCTCTATTTATGCGGGCCTGTACATCCTTCTTACGGCGCTCCAAGCGCAGTACAACGCGCGACTAACGGATGTCGGCTTTTCTTTCTTGTTAAGGAGTGATTTTGATGGCTTGTTTTCATCTCCTTTATTTTACATGTACGAAAAGTTTCACCAATGAAGTAGAGTCCCGCTTTCCAGCTTTCAACTTCGTGTACTTGAGGATTTTCTTGAAAAAACTTGGTACCAATAATTATAAGTTAGGAAGAATTACAAGCTCTATATAAGTCAAAATTTAAGTATTAACTCTTCTAGGCTTCTTATAAGGAAACTTCAACGTTTGAAAGTCTAATTTTAATGGTTAAATGCGGTTTCCAGCTCTTGTGGAACGAAGAATTGAAGTTTTAAATTTGGTGAAATTTGTTTCACTTTTTGAATCCTCTTTAGAAAGTTACTAGCACAATTAAAATGTACTAATCTGAATTTTTCACGAAATACTAGAGTGCAAAAAGTGGCGAAAAAAATTAAAAATTATCATGAAGAGCAGTCAAAGTGGTCGATAATAGATACGAATAAGTTTATTATTTCATACTCTGGTCAAATTTTGTACACATTCCCTCCAGGATTTCAAGTATTGATTTCCCATCGTTCCTGAAAAAGCACACGCCAGAGGAAAAGCTAAGAACAAAGAGATTTGATACGAAAAGGACGGAGGCATCGTAAAGGGACACAAGGGAGTGAGTAAAGTGTCTCGAAAGTAGTCGCCGAGCACCAGAGCTCGGAGTGGTATCCGTGGTCCGAGGAAGTCGACAAAGGACAGTCGGAACGAAATTGGCGTTTCCTCCGGTAGCGATTGGGCAGATTTACAGTACGATACGAGGCTCCCACGGCCCTGCAAGCTTACGCGAAATTTCCCGCGCGGATCCGCAGCAGCGCGCATGAATCAACTCGACGGTGGCAGGGGACGCAATCACCAGGAATCTGTTGGCAGTTGGCCGGAAAAATATTAGACGCGCCTACATCGATCGCTGAGTACTTGCATCAACGTACCCGCTGATCTAGTATTCACCGCAATCCCATTGTCCGTTATATAACAAGTCGCGCGTGGGTGAGGTATATTTGTCGGGGATCGACCCAGGTGGAAATATTCTGACGATTCGCACAGGCCGGCTAATAATCGTCTACCTTCATAATCGAATAAACGCGTTTGATCAAGCTTTTAATTCGAGCAGTGCTGCTATTAAAACAACGCACCCATCGGTTCTCTGCGGAGTCGGTCGCTTGCAATACCGACCGAGCTTTGACTAGTCATTAGGTTAACGAAGACCGCGGATAAGGTAAAGCGTCCCGCGGGCGGCTTTGCTCGTCGCCAATTAGCCGAGTGGGCGCATCGCGATTCAAAACCGGGCTTATACTTGGAGGTATAAGACGACTAGGCCATTGGCTTCGCGAGGATCGATCGGCTGTTTGGCCTGCTACCTTTTTGCCGTCTTGCGGTTCTTCCGGCGCGGCGCGCCAACTTGGCCGGCACGCTAAATCACCGGGCTCGCGACGCTTGTCGTTACGCCTCCGCGGGCCGGTTAAGTATCTGACGCCGCGGACTTGCCTGTCCAAGGACGCTGTGTGTGCCCTGCGCGTCCACTTGTCATGCCTCCGTAGTCAGAATGATCATGCGGATTAGGACTGATCGCTCAGGCCTGTCGGTCAAATCATGATTTCAATCGAATACGCAGTTGATTTGATGATTTCTTTAATACTACCTCAAAACGAATCTCGTGCCCTATCTAATGCAGGATAATGTATTAGTGGAGTATTCGAGAATGCGCTGGTATCTTCGGGACTGGGTCTATATCATTAATTTTTCCACGTGAACTCCCATCTCTTGACTCCCTTAGGAAATAAATTTTCTATAACCGGAAGAGCACTTTAGGCAATACCTGCCTGCATGCAAATCAATTTGTTTATGGGGATACGACGAAGCAACCACAAATATAATTTATGCAAACTTTAAGATTAGTTGTATTCGTATAACTTATTTGCAAAAGCAAGCCCCGAGTTGGGTGTGTATCCACGTCAAGTAATGTAATCATTACCCCGCTGTTTTTGTTGCAGCCCCAACACAAAGGAAAGTACATACTAGAGTATGTATGCAAGCAACTCAACATTTTGGAAACGGACTACTTCGGACTGCGCTACGTCGACAGCTGTAGACAAAGGGTAAGTGTCCTGCTTTCTGCTCTTAATCTAGTTGCTTACATAATGAATGGGCAGAACGATGTCAACGCGTGAATTTATTTGCGTAAGAAATCCTTTAACTACCTTTCAAAAGATATAATTACTCCGGGGATTTCGGTTGGCCGACAACCCTTTTTTTCATATCACTAAAGGCGATAGGAAGAGACATTTCTTCACTAGGCAATTCACAATCTAATAAACTCAGTTATTATTTAATTATACTTCTAACTACATGATTAAACTGAATTTAACGAACCTTTTTCTAATTTTAATATATAAAAATAGAAGAAAATCTTTTATTTGTTTCCCCCGGTTACTAATTTCAACACTATGTGATAAAAATAAAAAGGGCATTCTTTCGACATTCGGAGAAAAAAAACTTTTCTAAATCAAGGAAAGGGACCGCGCGAGTTGCATTTTCTTGCAGTTGCGTCGGGCATGTAATCGCGTTCGCTCTCTGTTGATTGCACGGCTCTCCTTTCTACTTGAAAGTCTTCTCTCGCGCATCAGGTCCCGGAGTGATTTCATTTTCACGATGAGATATCAAAATGTTGATAACGCAGCAGGACGGAAGGCTGCTTTTCATCACAGTTGCCGCGCTTAGTCTTAAATAAACATGTATAAAGTCACTCTTACAAAATAATATCAAATGATGAATAAGTAGGGTTTCGAGTATACCGGTTCAATACAGCTTGCGTTAATAATGCGCACTGCGTAAGCTGCCTGTAGTACGTATGGTTTGTGCTCTGAACGCCCACCGCAGCCTGGTAACATACACCCAGGGGGTGGGAGGTTTTGTAGTGCCACTACACACAACCGCAACAGCTTACCTCTTTCCAATTTCGCCCTTTAAAGGCTGCTAGAGCCGAGCTACTGCCGCTGCGCCACTGCGGTCGCGAGCTTCGGCGCTTTCCGAAGAGAGAGAGAGAGAGATAGAGATGGAGTTTGGTCGCGCCAGGAAAGTTAATGTCGATCGCTGCGCGTGACGTCCCCTGTTGACCCGCAAGCGTTGCCGAGTAATCCCTCGGCGAACTTTACTTCTATCTGCCGGCTTCGATTGAGCTATTTGTTCCAGCGCGAACGAACTCGAATCTTCCGATCGCCAGATGTTTACATTTGGAGCGCGGTGTTAGGGCATTTTTCGAAGCTTTCGCATAACTTGCTTGCCCGTCCCGATTGAAACGTCAAACGGGGATGTATACTCGATAAGTCAACCCGGCCGAGTGTCAATACTGTCTCGCCTGCAGGATCCAAACAGGCCAAACTTTCAGCCGTCAACTTTTCACGGCGAGTTCGCTGCATCTTTTCCCGATTCCCTGCGAGGCTTCCCTGCGGTGCATTACCTCGTTAGACATGTGGCTCACCCTCGAGGTAAACTTTCTGACGGGAAGTTGGCTGGTCTTGGATACCACGCCAGTACTTCTGCATCCACGTCAATTGGCGTAACGAGTCTCGTTAGTCAAGCTTGAGATTACTATTTCGATTGGTCGTTCGATTGGATTTAAGCGATTGCCTTTTCCGGAAATGTAAATTCTATACTATTGCGTTAGTAGTTGCACGCGAGTACTGCAAGATCAGACGATTACGTAAGTTGATGCATATCAATATCGGGAAATCTAGCTTTCCGGAGAAAATCTTTCAAACTATTGTAATCTACAACTTTGTAAGTATATTTTCTTATATTCATTTTAGATCGGGACTGTATAAAACTTAGCACGAATTTCGAACAAGCTTGAATGCAAATCTTGCGTGTGCTCTATCTCGATATAGCAGTATATCCTACAGCACAGCTATATGAAATTAGTTTTCAACATTGAATATTCGATGCTGAAATATTTAATGTGAGATGAAGAGGTTGAATGAAGATCACAAAGAGAGCCGCCTTCATGAATCTTCCATTATTTCTAAAATCGATTGCCTTTGCTAAACTTTTTTCCTGGCAGAATTTCAATATTGCATCTTGTTCGACTTGCATTTCCCTCAACACTTATTTTAAAGAGAAGTAACAGAGTTTTTAAAAAATTACTTTATTAATTTATCGAAAGTTATTATAGATAAACTATTATTACCGAGTTCAAAATTGACGAGAAAGTTTACCATTTTAACTTTTTTTTTATCAGCAAAGGGCTTAAGGTTAGCATAAGTTTCAATTTGTCTGCTGATTAAACTTTCTAAAGGAACTCGAGGTTTTGATTAAGTTCGAAAAGAAGTTTTCCTATATCTAATATAGAAATCTCTTCATCCACTCGCGATATTTAAAATCGGTTCATATATATACTGTACATGCAACAGAATATAAACGCGTTTGATACTTTCAACGCATACATGCTTGTACTAAACCTCATGCATTTAAACATGATTATTCGTTAGAATCCTTTTTCAAAACGCTGCGGATGTTAACGAACTATTCAGTCAAGAATTTTTCTGAAAGTACAATTCGAATTTTCAAACTCGATAGTTTGGAGCTTCGACCGTTAGGCTTGAAAGCCCGATCTAAGTCGATTCAGTAATCCAGCTCCGTTCGGCCGTTGACGAAGGGCAAATCGAATAATCCGGGAAAAAGCTCGGGAGGTGCGCCGGCCGCTCATATTTATGCGGCTGCCTCGCCACCGCTGCAGCCGCGGAGGCGACCCGGAGCCTCCGCAAAAATCAATATGGCTGCTCCCGCGCGCCGCCACCGCCTCTCGGCCTCCCCTCGGGCCGCGGGGGCGCCGATCTAAAAAATTAAGCCCGCGACGGCGACGTCGCCTCCCGGAGTCGCCGGGCCTTTTTACCCAACGGCGCCGCCATATACGGACGGGGCGACGTGCCCGGGCTGCCTGAATAAACCGAGCGGGGATCGCGCGAAAATCTTCGGTCCGTTCCCAAATTACTCCCCGTCGCTCCCGTGCGCTTCCATACCGACAGGGGCAAACTCTGTCATAAAGCTCGGCCGCGCCCCGCACAATCGGGTATGTACTCGAGTCTGCAGGCGGCCCCGTAAAGCGTTCATTGTCGAGGCGCGCGCAATTTCGCGCGCCCGTAAAACATGCGCGCGCGGGGTCAATTTCTTTCGGGGGAAAATCATCGGCCGGCCCCCACGTGCGCGGCCCCTTGCTTTATTAAATGCGCCCCGCGGTCGGTCGATATATATACACACACACACACATACATAAGCAAGCGCGCGGGCAATCGGACAGCCCTCGTTAATCTTACGGCCGTCGTCAATCAGGGCGAGGCGAGCCGATTCCTCCCGGGGCAGCTGTCTCGGCGGCCGGGCGACACTTTACGAGCGATTAGGGGTCGCGTCGGCTCGCTGAGCGGCGTTTGAATTGCTTATAAGGCCCTCGTAAAAAGTGCGAGGCTCGTTGCTATTTCGGCTGGCGATCGGCCGGGGCACCGAGTCGCGTCGGCAGCGTAAATTTGAGGGGTGGCGCGCGCTTGCTCTCTTGGGTACTTACGCCTCGAGCGCTTTTATTGATAAGCCTGCTTGGAAGGGGGAGGAATTAAGGGTACTGGATTATAAGACGCTTCGGTGCTCTTCTAGAGGTAGGCACACTTTTATTAGCTATCATAGCCTTGATGTGATTTGTGAGACCCACTTAACTCACTTTACTGATCAACCTTTCAGTATGATCTATAGATGCTACTATAACCGTAGTTCACTTTGTACATTTATTTATTTTCAACAAGCTGTTTAATAAGTCAAAACGTTATATCATTTATACAGAATTTAAAGATGATCTTATTAAAATGAATCATGATGTGCCATAATAACTATTTTACCATAAATATTCACGTACTCCTGTACTACAATGTAGTTTATTCAACTTGATTGACGTCACTTATTCATGTAATATATTTAAAATTCCTAACGGTAAATAATCTCTGTTTCAGCACTGGTTGGATCTGGCGAAAACGGCGATCAAACAGGTCAAAGGTCAGTAGCACTATTGCGTCAGAGGCGCGCTTATAAGTAGTACACATCTCCGTTGGTCAGACCGGGTGCACCGACTCCAAATCGGGACCTGCGGCGGACGCCTGGCGGCAGTATCGATTTCACTCTTCCCCGCGGTTTCTCCCGGTTATGCGAATTGAGAAAAATGCGCAACGCCTCGTATATTTCACGGTAAATACACAATTGGCCAGCGATAAGCCGGGCCCGGGCATGAATCGTGTCGGGATAAACGCACCCGCGAGGTATACAGCCTCGGTGGGCAAATTGGATTGCCGGAACTAATAACGGCAGGGCGCATTGAAATACTAAAGTAGCGCGTAGGAAGTACCCCGAGAGAGAGAGAGTCGACTCGTAAAGCGGCGCATCGAGGGCCACTCGCCGATAACGAATGCGCACCTCCTCAGCCTCCCGGTAAAAGGCTGGCGGGTACGCGCGCGCCGCCCTCACAGCCCGGGGGTTCTCGACCCCAAGCGCCCGGAAGACCCCATGAAACTTTCAGTCGCTCGATGCCCGCCCACGTCCTCCCCCTGTAAGTGTGATCCGTGGAATTCGGATGTTGCCTGAATTATTTATCATTCGCGGATATTAAAATGGACCGGTCGCCGAGGTGGTTTACGCTCCTCGCCACATGGGACAGCTTCATTCTTGCCTTTTGTATATTTTAGCTTAGAGATAGGAGTGTCGGGCGGCTTCGCCGTCAATCAAGAGAAGAGTTTGTACCTTGAGATTTTTATTCGAAATTCCGTTGACAGGTGGTAATAAAACGTTGAACCTTTTTCCAATATTCTTCGACCCCTTTTAGAGTGCAGCTTTATAAACTAATTTTTCTCAAAATTCTCCCATTTATTTTTGTTTCTTATAATAAATATATCAGAAAAAGCAAAAAATATAAATTGTCGTGATCAAACATTCATTACGGTTAAGTCCTCTCAGTTTTTTCTTGGATATTCCTGTAATGTACCATTTTGTGACTCCCTCCGGGTACAATAGATACATTTTCATTATACTCGAGCTAAAAGAGAAGCATTTCGATAAGGCAAAAGCGTCCATATTCTTCTGTAGAAAATAGCTACTAATGTCATTAGAATTTCCAATAAGCATAACTTAATAAATGCTGTAGAAACTTTCAGCACTTTTTAAAATTTGCTTTGTGTATAAATAAATTTTATAAAATCATATTTATTTTTATAAATCATATAGTAGACATAAAATATTCAGATATTTATAACTGAGCAATATTGAAGATATTAATACTAAAATACATTTTAATTTTAAAAAGTAAAATTCTACATTTGATAATGTGAGAAATTCTATTTATAAAAGATCTTATTCTAGTCGAATTTTCCGTAACTTTTTTAGCATGGTTCATGTGTTTATTGTAATTCTTTGTAGTTTTTCAAAAGACCAATGAACCTAACAAGTACAAAAAATACACTATTAAAGACAAATATTATAGACGGTAAACTAAGTTTAGAATATATGTCTAGTAACTTTGCATCAGTAGTTGATATAACTTCTTTAATCAATATTTTTCAACTGAAGTGCGGTATCTCATAAAATTAGATTCAAAACATTCAATTTATATACTATAAACAATGGTAGTTTATAAGCTGATTTAAATTCAAATTAAAAGTATTTTTCATTTTTTCAATCAGCTTAGTGGAAAATACAATTTGTAATCATAGCAGAAACTGATGTTTTGTCAAGCATATAAAAAAGCTCTTTGCAGCTTGGAAATTTTTTTCGAGCTAGGCAAAAATTCTGCTGATTTAAAAAGAACGACTTCTGAAACCTTAAATCATTCGATTTAATGCACTTTAATATCTTGCTATTAATTCAATCAGTTGACGATTCAAAAACAATTCCAAACTCAAGATATCTTGAAAAAAAATAAAAATCCAAGTACGATTTCGATACTTGAAGCAGTCTACTCCATTACAACAAAAGTTAAACCTATTGCGACAAAATGCCAACTTGCTCAGTAGTCTTAAAGTCGCTCTTTCAACAATTCACCACGCGATCCCAGCGGGGAGTCCCAAGACCCCGGGCTGCAGCATATGGACTTTAAATTTTTCATCCGAGGCGCTCGGTCGGATTCGCAGGAGCACAGCGATTGTCCACTCGCAGCGGGTGTACCCGTGCCCTCGGCAGATCGATAGTCGCCGGGTGCGGATCCCCGCTTCGCTGGCGCCCGCGAGTAGCCCGCACGGCGGCGTCGACGATAACGAGGCGACATTCGTCCTCGCTTATTTTTCCGAATGCGTGCGCTGGATTGTACGTGGAGCTCCGAATGGGGCGCAGTCGACCGCTGTGACGCTTTTCTTATCGGCCCCCGAGGTATCGACATTGGCTCATTGTGAAAAACGGCAACTTTTCGTAGAGGATCGGGTAAAGAGGGTCCCTTATGAAAAGGTAATGCCTCGCGTTCGCAGGAGATCTGACAAGTGTCGCGCAGGTGTACCGAAAGGCAAAACCAATTACTGCGACCCCCCGGCGATCGTGCGTGAAAAGTAAAGCCAATCCCAGGACAGTTTTCCTTATACCGGTCTCCTTTACCGCATCGTGGTAATAAAATACGCTATCGTTAAACTCTGTTGCAGACTCGGAACCGATCTTATTCAGCTTCCGCGTGAAATTCTACCCGCCGGACCCGCTCCGCCTGAAAGAAGAGATCACCCGCTATCAGATCTACCAGCAACTCAAGAGGGACTTGCTACACGGCCGACTCTATTGCAGCCCCGGCGAGGCAGCCCTGCTCGCTGCTTGCATCGTACAAAGTGAGCACTTTCCTATACTTAACCCCTCTGCTTCTAGCGACATGTCTAGTGTATTTTCAATTTTCGTTATTTCTCTTGGGATTGAAAAAGAATTCAAAACATGATAGCTTTTTAGTACAATCGCATATTTGTACAAATATTAAAGCCTTAATGGTTACCACATATAGTAGGTCAATTATTATTGAAAATTATTTATATAACTGGGGAATTATCTATAGGGTAATATTTTTATAATGCAAATTAAAATTTACATTTTTAAAAAATAATAATGAAAAAAATACTATGATATAAAAAAACGTCTTTGTTATATTTGAAACAAAATAAACAATTACGATGTTCTAAAAATACTAATTTCCAAGATATCGGGCATCCAGCCAGTTAAGCCCAGCACGCGTACTGTCATGTTGGTTTAGTGCGGTAGTAAAACATTATTAAGTTTTTTTAGTAAGTATAATAATTATTAAATCTCTTCTACTTATAAAAATTTATTTATATTTGCATTAAAAAATGCATCTTTTTAATATATAGTAAAGTTTAATTGCTGGAAATGATTAAACTTTTATTTGAAATGTAATTGCTTCTTTTGGAATGACACTTCTAATAAAACTGTCACGTGTTCATTTATAAGAACAATATAATTAAAGAGGTTTTCCAACATTCATTAAAACATCCAAGCGTTGAGAAAATATATGTGTATGACATATGCAGTTGTATAGTAAAACTTCTTAATTTGCTTTGAAATGCGGTAAGATATGAAGAGGGTAATTAGAATTCCTAATAATAACTTATATTATAATTACACTGGATTAATTAGTGAATGTTTAGTTTTTTGCTACAAACTTTATCATTAAATTAAAATTATCACATTGATAATTATTTAACTTAAACTTTTATAAATTATTTTATATAATACATACCGTATAAAATATTTACATAAATAAACAAATGATTTTCATCAACCAACTTTGTGAAACTTGTAACTCAGTTGCAATTGTTTCTCAATTCAAACGTTAAATCAATTTTATTCTATAACGCAATAATATAAATCAAAAATTGAATACTTTTATTTGAACGATGCAGTTTATAATAAATGTTAGCACAACGATCAAACACGCGAATGTCGAACGGAACAGAGAACGACAATCAAGCTCTACATCAATCATTAAATTAATAATTCCATTTTGCTAAAAGGACAATACAATACACTCACAGGTCACTATCAAACGAAAAAAATTCGTGTCGTTTCGATCGCTACCTGCTGGTAACCGACCACTTTTTTACCGTCGCTGTACGGTTCTCCGTGGACAAAACCTATGATCATTAATTCGCGTATATACGTGTCCCAGGTGCGTGTCCATTCGTTATCTGGTGTCTGGGGAAGGGTAAAAAGCGCGAGACATGCAGTCGATTGCGGTGGAATTGACGGACTCGACTGCGAGAGCAGCTGTTTCCAGCCAGGTAATTACCGGCCTTCGGTTTCCGATCCCGACCAGGCGAATGTCCCGATAGCGTCGGTAGCTCGCGTCCCCGTGAGTGTGAATAGTTAATAATCCATGTTGGTTTTCCTAATGATCAGATCAAAACTATTGTCATTTGTTGATTTCTGTTTGAGATTGTTTATTTCGGCATAGTTAAATATTACCTATACATATATGAAAATTTACTTACCGTCAGCTGTGTCCACGACTGAATTATGCAATATTTAATACATAAAGTGTCTCGGTAAAATTTTTTTAATTAAATTTCTAAGTGAGTCGATTACTTATACTTTACCGGTGGGATAAAAAAATCTTGGACGAAACTTCAAATTCAAGCTTTGCGTACTTTGACTTTCCGAGAATATACGGTTACGGACTGCTAGATTTTTGTGCCGTGAAAAAACTTGTGACACTTATAGTCTTCTTTTGAGGCCACGAAATAAACTTTTATTCGACCCTCCTTCAAGACAAAAGGTTTAATATAAGAGGTCGACGGGAGTTCACGATAGCGTTGCACGTGAGCACATGTCAAATTGATCAAGCCTTTCACTTACGTTAATCGTAATACATTAGCCGTCCATTGACCTTTGAATTTTAGCGAAATTTAATGGAGTGATAATAGACGATAAAATGGAAGTTAACGTCAAACTCTTGTCTCTAAGAATTGCAAGTAAGAAGCCGTTACAAAGTTTTCCTATATTTTTCACGCTTATGAATGAGTCGTTGGCACTTTATACTTCCTATGAAATGGCAGAGTTAAAGTACATTTAATGTATTTTCATGATCAATTATAATAAAATAATATCCAATGTAGCGATTTGTAAGAATATAATTGTTATAATATATACATTGAAGCCTACTATCGCTGAATTGCTCATAAAGCCGTATACGCGTACGCCATTAGTTGAGTAAAAATCCAAGAGCTGGAACGTTCGTTGAAAGCTCGGGAGTACATCCGTCGCCTGGGCACTGCAACAGTCCAAGCACACCTGTACGAAGGGTGGCTCGGAGACAGGCCTCGGAAAGCCGTCACGCGGGCAACTTCCGCGCGACTCTTCGGGCGGACGGACAATTTCCGTTATACTGCCGCGGCCTCGGGTTCGCTTCTATTATCCCTCGTAGACCAGGGCTGGCTTGTTTTATCGCTAGGGGGTTCGGCCGGATAAACGGGCGGCCGCCGCCGCCGCCGCCATCGGCGCTTGACTCCCTGCGGCGCTCTCTTTTCTACTTTATCGTCCGAGCCCGAATCGGCAGCCTTCGCCCCGGAGCCGTTTACGTTTCTCTCGCTCGGCGATATGACGGGGCCGCGGCTTGAGAGCGATGCGCTAATTGCAAGCTCGCCGGCGAGGGCATTTTTCGAAATGCAACTTTGTTACGGGGCGGGTGCACACGCGAACGCATATTCTCGAATACGGTCTGTAACGGTGAAGGAGCAATAAACGGCCAGGCATAAAGGGCAGGTTTACAGACCTTAGTTTGCAAGTAAAAAAGCACGCGAGTACTTCTTGAGGTAGTTTACGACAACTAGTCTACCGAGTAAAGTGTCAATTCGTAAGCAATCACGTGTACGATGATTATTCAACACAAAGTAAATACAACTGTTTACATAGTACTGAATGTCAGTATTTTCAAATTATTTTTTTTGCAAACATTTTCCTTAAATAATAATTTGCGAATTTGTATAGAATTACTGTAGTAGTCACATGAATTCTTAAACATACATAAATAAATCTGTAAGTGTAATTAAAGCTAACAAGTAAGTAGTATACGTAAGTGCATTTAACCTTATACATGTCAATCACATACATTGAATCAATAAATACGAATGGGTGTTTAAACATAGGGGCGCGTCACCCAATTTGGTATACGTCAGTTCAGTGAATAAACTAATAAAAGATTCTGATTTCGAATAAAGTCAGTTGATATGCACTAAAACTTTGTATTATATTCGATCCTACCGTATTTTTGTTCAAGTTTGATTTCGAGTGCTTTCGCGTACTTTCTATAGCCTACATTTATAGAACATGAAAGAGACCCAAGAGTGCAGATAAACATAGATCTAAGTGGTTTGCAGGCTGATAGAGCCGAGAAATGCAGATCAATAGTATATCGATAAAGGGGCTACATCCCGGTCATCGAGTTGCGGGGACGGTGTGAAACTTTATTAATTTGACAGGGTTGACGCACCCGGGAAGAAGCCGGCAAGTTTGTCCCCGCAGGGAGAAAGTCCAGCATCGATCCAGCCATTAAAAGTTGAGCGGGCGCGCGGAGTAGACCGCGAGCGGGGCGGCAAGTCGAGATGAGGTCTAAACCCGAGGGTTTGGCTGTTCCGCAGGTGAGCTGGGAGACTACGACCCGGAGCTGCACGAGGGCAACTACATAGCCGAGCACAAGCTCCTGCTCAAGCAGACCGAGGCGATCGAGGAGAAGGCCCTCGAGCTCCACCAGACCCAACTCAAGGGCTTCACCCCGGAGCAGGCGGAGACCCACTTCCTCAGGCTGGCCTCGCAGCTGGACACCTACGCCGTCGACCCACACCCCGTCAAGGTCAGTCGCCCTCACCCTTCTCGACCCCTCGCGCACGACAAGGAGTTATCTCCCCTGCATTCATAATACAGCGTGCGCCGGCGCATTATTCAGCAGATGAGGCGGCCGATAGATACGCAGTCCCCGGGAATAATGATAATACCCGGGGGGGGTACGCGGGCCGCAGGCACCCGTGGGCATATTTGGCAACCGCGGGCCGCCCCGGGGGAGTGAGCGGATCCGAGGGAGCCCGCGGGTCGATCCCCGGCTCGTGTACTTTTCCCGCGCAGCCGGCTGATTAGCGGGGCTTGTCGCCGAGAGCCATCTGGGTCAGGCCGCCCGAGATACGGCCCCTCGAGCTGCCTCCGTCCCCGGTTTCCACTTGGGCGCGCGGGGCTGCCGGCGTGTCCCGAGATAACCTCGGGGCGTGCTCTCACCGGCTGCCGGGCTCCTGTTCCGGGCGCTTTCGGGGGGAGGCTCGCGTAAATAGAGCATCGCTCGGGCCGCGCGACAGTGAGATTTAATAAGGAGGCTACATTTCGCCGGGCGCTGTTGCGCGGGGCTGACGGGAAGTGATGGTCATTGGGAGGAAGCTGAGGGAACGCGCGGGATGGAGTCCCGGCTCCAAAAAGAGTACCTGTTTGCAAAGGCTTTTTTTTTTACGGGGTCGTATTAAGCTGTGAGAACGATGCCTCTGTATATATGTACTCGGATGGTAATGAAACTGTGAGTTTCGACTGAAAAGTTCTATGGATTATGTATTCCGGAGAAAAATCACGTAAAATAATGTTGCACACCTCGAGACAAATAATCTTGTTAATTTTTCAAAACTAATAACGTGGGAGATGCCAAACCAGTAAAGTTACATCCTCTTTCAAAAGTTATGAGGACTGCTAGTAAAACTTTTCTCTCAGTGTAGAAGCTGAGATAAGAGAAGGATTCTTTAGATTTTGTTGCTTTATATAGCTGTTTGCAACGGACGGTTATCTTCTTGATTTTGGAATATTGATGCGAGCTTGATTTTTGTATGATTTAGTAATTTAATGTTTTCCCGTGCGCAGTGAGTACCGAAAACATATTTTTACTTCTCCCACATGTATGCGCTCTTCAGTTTTACGACTGCGCATCCTTTGCAGTACGACCGTCGTAAAATTTCTTATCAAATTCCGTCGGTAAATTGTTTTCCCCAACTTCAAATCCAAATAAAAAGCATACTTTGCGGAATATTAAGATTCGCGAGATATACCCGCGCCCCTGGAAACGTATAGAAAAGTTGTTTGTTACGGCACCTCGCCTTACTCGTAATTCCCCCTTACGTCAGTTTTGCGATACGACCTCTTCCGAAAAAAAAAAATATACGCAACGCACATATGTACATATATACACTTCTCTAACAAGAAACGCGCTCCCCTATATACGCGCGGGGAACAAGATTACCGCGGAGAAAATGCCCGACGTCACTCGCGCGCCCTTCCCCGCGCACACCTGTCCAATTTCGCAAGCCTCCCCCTTTTTTACCCACCCCTCCCGGCTCTCATTTGCAAAGCCTCCGCCGCGCGTAATTTGCAGCGGTTCGCGGTCGGGGATTTTCCCCGGCTCGCCGATCCGCCAACTTGGACGGATATGCTGTTCGCCCGGCGCCAAACTCGGCCCGGCCCATTTTTCAACCAGGGGGAACAAAAGTGTAGTCGCGAGGTCCTCGGGCGCAGCGTCGGATTTTCCCTCGGCCGGCGGATCGGAAGGGGCGTGCCGGCGTCTTTTTTTTTTTTTTTTTTGGTTTTTCGCCCGGGGCCGTCCCATTGCGCCGGCCCCTTTTTCTTCCCCGGCGCTTTTCCGAACGACGGGGTGCGCCCAGGTGGAGAGAGATTGCGCGCACGCGCGCATTGAACTGGTGATATCCCCGTGAGCGTGTGCATATGCGCGTTTGAGCCTCCCTGTACAACATTCTTTATTTATCCGATTTTCATCTATCCCGCGAGATAATACGCAGCGGAGGGAATTGCACTCGCGGTGAAAGTTATTAGGCTGTAAATCAGGGGCGGCCGCGTGAAAGATTTACGCAAGGAGGCAAGGGCGTAGCGGCCGATTCGAATCCGCCGCGGCGAATAATCTGCGTTGGGGCGCCGCCTCGGCGACGAGTATCGTAAGTCTCCCTCGTTTCCTTTTTTTTTTTTACGTAAACCGAAGCTCTCCCCGGGCGTACGTGTATATATATATACATACAGTCGGACTGGAATTCCGAGCACGTACTCGGCGATCTCCCTCGGCGCAGGCCCAGGTGAAACGCCCGGGAATAATGGATGTCCCCGCGCGGCGCACTAGCAGTTTTGAGGCAATAAGAGGGCGCTTTACTTTATGCCCGCGGACGAGACGTTCACTGCCACCTGTAAATAAAAGAGGGCCGCCGAGCCGCGCCGCGGGAGGCTCCTTTGTTACAAGCTTATTAATGCAGCGAATCGGAAATTAGTGGCCGGGGACTATGTACACCTTGTCTCGCAAAGGCCCTTGATTTATCGCGGAAATTTAGTGGGTTATGTGGGGAGGGAGTTACGGGAGCCGTTTTCCCTCACGGGGAAGGAAACACAAAGCCTCTTCGCGGACGTGATCGATAAAAGAGTTTGGTAACATGCGCACTGCTCTCCGACGCTCAGTCGGAATTCCCAAAAGTAAGACCGGCTTCAATGACCTCTGGACGTTCATTTCGTTTTGAGTCTGTCGTTCCCTCCTTTAAAAGGGAATGAAGATTCTGTAAGATTCAAAAAGAAGTATAAATTGAAAATTGAAACGTTTAGAGAAATATATTAGATCTGTGTTTAACGATTTGGAGTAGATCGAATTGTTTTCGAATACATGTATACATATGTACGCGTTTATTTGATTAGGTCTGTATTAGTAAAGGGTATTGTATACAGTTAATTTGTCGGTTAATCTACAATACATTTGATCGTCTGGTTAAATAATTTCACAAAAATATTCCCTTTTTTACATTTAGTGTATTAGAGCAACCGACTGCGAAATAAGGATGCAGTAGTGAAAAGGGACAATTTTGAAGTCAAGGCAGGGCAAGTTGTTATCATATTCTCACAGTAGCACTCAACTAATTCAGAATTCAGCGAATTCCAAGTAATACTTTGGCGAAGTTTGTTCTATCTGTAGTCAAATTGGATGACCTTCGCAAATTATATCTGTATTGTTCTATTTAAGAAACTTATCTCTTAACCAATAATCTGTGCCAAATTATTGAATAATATAGGCAGCAAACAATATGGGCATAACAGCCTGAGCGAACGAGGGAACTAATCACCCACAAACGTCGCCTCTCGCACTGAACTTACGCTCCATATTCCCCGCACTTGCCAAGACCTCATTCGAATCTTCATAGCGCGCCTCCGTCTTCTGCATTCCGCCTCTCGTTCCTCTATTCTCTCGGCTCTCGCCAGTTGATTTTCCACTCTCGCTTTGATCTCGCGTCCTCTGACTCTTGCTGATATTGCAGTCCATTCACTCCAGCATCGCAAAAGCGGAACTAGTGCTCTCCTCGAATCGAATGTAGGCATTCCCTAATATACCCCGTATTAATTCGTGAGAGACTCGCTTCCCCCCCACGTGCAGTATCATATCGAGTAGAAGCCCCTGTTTGCAATTTTACGCTACGTACGTACCGTCTATGAGAATTCGGAGCTCGAGTGTTGCAGATTGTTCGAGACAGAAGTGAGAGGATACGCGTACTTTCGAGCACATTTTTGACGTTTCTACTACAATTGCGATAAATCAAAACTGAAGGAGATTGCTTGGATCGGATAAGTTCAAATAGCTTCAAAAATTGAGATTACATGAAAGTCTCTATTTTCGACACTTCTATATTCTAGAATGTGAACAAAGGTATACGGTATGAACTCGGTACAAACCTCCATACGTTCTTATTATTACCGATCTTTTAGAAATTCGCAAAAGATTTAAGTTCAAGTTTAGACGCTTACGGAATAAATGTAAAAAGTGTTAATTACAAGTGATATAAACACTTGTTTGTAGATAATTTCGATTACAACTAAGCCTCTTTGTCAGCTGCAAAACCTTACACCGTGGCCCCTTCTCTAAAGTATACAGCTCAATTAGCCAGACAGATAACCCCATCACCGAACTCAATGGCTTTATCCTGCACTATACGAGCCACGAAGCCCGTCTCCTAATGGCACAATTAGCGAAAGAAATCAAGCCGCCTTGTCACTCGAACAAAGTGTCAAACTTGGTCGTTAAACCGGCGCGCCGCCCTCGACAAAGCCTGCGAATTCCAGAGGCGCGCCGTCGAATTCCGCGGCGGAAGGTATAAAATGCCGATCGGGCCGCGCCCCGCATATATATATATATATATCCCGTAAAGGGCAGCGTATATATCCCGGGGTGGCGCGCGACTCCGCTGTCTAATACCCGGCTGCCGAGTCGGTTTCTCAGGAGCTCCTACCTACACATATATACGTATCGCCGGCGCGATTGGACGGGAATTGAGTTTGCCGAATCTGGAGCGCGCGACGGGGGCCCGAGCGACTCTGACATTTGCCGCGCGTGTGTTTCGACGCCCGCTGTTTTTTTCGGGATTGCCCTTGCGCTGCAGCCGACCCTGCGATTGGCTCCGCCGACTCTCTGTCTCGGAGCTGTGGCCTTTCGATGCCGGGCTGGCAGCGCCTGTCGCGCCTTTGGCTTTTTAATTTATTGGATAGCTGGGTCTATCTGAATATATAGTGCAAATTGTTTGTCGAGTATGTATCGGTAGTATAGGTAGATGTTGGCAGTGGGCAATTTTCCACTTGCTCGATTAATGCGCGGTAATGGCGCAGATGCAATATCCATTACATTTAACTTTTTTACGAAGACATTATAGATTTTGAAATGGACATAAATAATATATTGATTGGATTATTGCCGGTACGGTTATCATCGGCCCGTGGCTTTCGAACGTTAATAAATGGAATTTTAAATGCTGATTAAATTAATTGGATCAAAAGAGGCTAACGAATAATTCATAATTCAATAACTAATATTATTTTATCATAAAATAAAGAGAGAAATGAGTTAAAGATCAAGAGCTTCACGAGGTTTATCTAATAACTGAACGTTAAAACTTAACCTATATATCTACGAAACAAAAGAGCTGTCATCGACTTAAATAACGGACAAGCACCACTATAGCTTTGACTTTAAAACAAAGTCAGCTTTTATAAAATAAGATATCATAAGACCGAGTCTTACTTACCCACACTGCACTATTTCAAAAGTGCAGGAGAGCCTTAGCTTTTCCCGCACACTACATAGCCGACGAAGGGAAAAAGAAAGCACGCACTCCGAGCCGAGCCGCAAGCTCACCCACCGGCTGAATTCACCGCATTCCCTGAGCGAGCGAACATTTCACTCGGCGGAGACGCAAAGCCCGGGCGATCCCTCACTTCGCCCGCACGTGCTACCAAAGCTCCGCGTTATCGATTCGCGCATATGCAAGCTTCCCTTCGACTGCCCCGCCTCCTTGGGCCTCTTCTCCGGCGACGAGTGCAGCCGCGCCGGTTTTTACACGCGGCTCGCTTGATCGCGAGGACGGCCGCAATGAATTATCTGCCGAGTCAAGTTTTTCATTATGGCGGCGCGTAAATCTGCTCGCTGATGAATGAAGCTCGCGGAAGCTTCGCCCTCGCTCGGCTGGGTAGGTTTTCTTTTTCCTTTATCTCCGCCGTGGACTTGTCGAGTGGCCAGAAGCTCGGATAATTCGCCGGAAGTCCAAAGCAATTATTTTATTCATTTCGAGCGCGCGTGTAAGCGCTTTACGACTGCCTCGTCCGTGCGTGTGTATGGAGGATAACGTGTTAAGCGAAAGAGCAATACTCGGACTAGTGGCTTTTCCATAATTTGGAGCGTTATTATGCATCGATAATGAGTCTCGGGTGCTGAGTAACTGCGCTTGTGCCGCAGGCTGTAGTGCGTGCAGAACGTCCACTTGGATATTGAAGAGCTCACTTTGGCGAACCCTGTAGCGACGATTATGGAAATGTAAAATCGTACGATGAACGGAATGCGAGGTAGAATGCTCGCATCGATATACTAATGGCCCGATGAAAGTACCTATAAAAGATACTTAAAAAATAAAAGAAGAAGGAAAGAGTACCGTTGAAAGATAGTTGGTAGAGCTTCCACCCCTTCCTTGATCCTTGTGGAAGCTTGGTTATCCTTTCCTTTTTACGGTTTAATTTGTGTAACAGTAACGGCATCTCATAAGAAGTTCTTCCTCTGTTCTCGAGTGATATGTGTTATGTTCACTTTACGTTTTTATGCTTCCTCTACAAAGATGTATGCGTTATTCATGTGTTATTAGTGAAATTGATGAAAAAAAAACGAAAAAAATTCTGGCCCGAACAGCAACATCAGGAAAAAGTTGTTTTTTCATTAGTACTGTAAGTTTTGTTTACTAAATTTATATTGAAGTAATCGCTAACTTCAATCTGCTGAATTTTTTTGTTAACTTATCTCGCAGCTGTGAATAAAGTGATCAGACGCTTTAACGCATCGCATTGTCCGGTACATTTCATTAAACTAACGCAAAAAACAACCTAGCCGCAGCGTAATACGATTTCTTTTCGGTTCGTAAAAGGAATTTTCCGTACAAAGTCGGGGATCAAAGTACGCGCTAACCAAATCGACACATTTATCGCGAGGCAAACGTCAATTGGAAGCAACGAGCGAGTCAAGATCTATTAGGCGCTCGCGCCGTACTGCACTCGGCAGCGTCGACTCGAAAAATCCCCGCTGACGGCTCAAAGGATGTACACGAACCCGCCGACGGTGTTCGCGCATTGTTCCTTGGCGCGAGCCCGAGAGTCCACGGCGTCCAATTAGCAGCTCCTTTGTCGCGCGTCTTCGTTCTGGGCCACTCCCGCGACAGGGCGGATCGCGATAACTGGATTGTCGCGACTCGGGACACCACCTCGCGGGGCTCGTCTTTGATCATGGACGGATGCATACGTAACGACACGTCCTTTCGGAATTTCCGCACGGAGTGGCAAAGCGCGAAGAGCGAAGTGGACGTTAACCAAAGAGTCGCCCCACCCTTTTCGTGCCCGCGGAGAGTTTACTCGAGAGCCGAGTGCGTTTTAAAGCTTGTTAATTATGAGCCGTTGAGTTTTTAAGTCAAACAGCTGTTCCTGCAGTTGAATAACAGCTTTTAGTTTTTTTGCTATAACAATTCACGCGTTAACTATTTGAAATGGTCATTATTACGTCGTAAGGAATTAACTGCATCATTACGCGGGTTTTAGCAACGGGAAGTTGCAAACAAAACCGGAACATTCCTGCTTGTGCGGTCAGTCCTGCCGCATACGATTCGCGATTTATTAATCGCGAGGTTGCACACTTTTTTACAATGCATTACGTATTATATAGTTACATATATAGGTTTTATTTGTTAATTAAGCTTGAAAATCATTGTATCATTATCACACATGTATCAAACACGAAGTGATACAATCATCATAAATAGTTTCACTTGCTTCATAACAATAATAATCTCAAAATAACTATCAATATTTATTTATTATACGACATTAAGTCGGTGTACTCCCCAAGTGTTCGGTAACAAATTTCTGTCATACCAGCGTTAGGCATGTAAATAAACTTACATATACTTTTCATTTTGTAATTAATTTACTGGTAAGAAAGATTAATGAACTGATTAATAGTTGATAAAAACTAAGAATACTGATTGATGAACTGATTAATTTACTTGTTAGAAACCAGTGACTTTTATTTACTGTCAAACGAATAATGTTCGGAATTTTTTACTACAAGAAAGCAAATACAAATCACTGTTTCATCAATTATTTCGAAAATACATAAAAACTTTTTTTTAAAGTTTAATGCCGGTATGGCAAAAATTACGTTTAAGTTACAAGGCAATACTATACTGGGCATTGAATGGAATGCGAGGTAGAATACGAGCATCGATGCACTACTGGCCCGATGAAAGTACCTATAAAAGATATTTAAAAAATAAAAGAAGAAGGAAAGAGTAACATTGAAAGATAGTTGGTAGAGCTTCCATCCCTTTCTTGATCCTTCTGGGAGCTTGGTTATCTTTTCCTTTTTACGGTCTAATTTGTTTAGCAGTAACGGCATCTCGTAAGAAGTTCTTCCTCTGTTCTCATGCGATATGTGTTATGTTCACTTTATGCTTTTATGCTCCCTCTACATAGATGTATGCGTTATTCACGTGTTATTAGTGAAATTGATGAAAAAATACGAAAAAGTTTCTGGTCTGAATAGCAATATCAGGCAAAAGTTGTTTTTTCATTAGTATCTGTAAGTTTTGTTTTGTCTATTGCAGTATATTATAATCATCGATACATTGATTTTCTATTTTTTGTTGACATAATCAAAGAAAGTTACATAGAAGAGTATCATACATGTAAATTTACTTCATATACATATCTAATCAAAATAATATCACACTTATCATATGTCTACATCGTAAAATTGCGTTACGAACAAAGATATTAAATACAAAAGCGAGTTATACATATTCACAATTAGTCCTAAGTCCTAAATCACATGTGAGTCAAGTGATCTTTACAATGAAACAATAACCGAAGAAACAATAAAACTTGCGTGCATGCTCATTCTAGATAATTTTATTTACACATCTCTATTTATTAATTGAAGAAATTAAATCATTGCTGTTATTATTATTTTTTTTTAAATTATGCTTTACTTTTTTGGCTACATTTCAGGATCCAATTCAATACTTCATTCTCATGAATATTGATCATTTGTTTATGTGAATTCTGGACAATTCGTAGCTATGTAGTTTCTCTACAAAAATTATATAATCATAAATTACATGAACAATTACTATTTAAACGTAAAAAGGCGAGAGACGGTTCAAAGATTTAAATAATTTTTATTAAAAACAGTAATAAGACAATTAATATCTGAATTAGTTAAATATTTTTGTGAATTTTAAATTGATATAAAATTTACGATGAAGTTATTTTATTTGTAATTTTTAGTATGAAAATGCATTGAATCAAAATCTTAAAAAAAATTTCTCTGTGACTGAAGAACATCGATAAATAAATCATTATTACGTACTATGCAAACAGCTTTTTGGTTTCCTGTCTTACTTTTACAGCTTTCTTCGGCCTTTTTTCTACATTCTTCTCTCGTTGTCTGCAAAAATGATGATATTTTAGAAAGAATGTATTAGTTAAGATTATTAAATTATTGTTTATAATTTACAATTTATTTTAGAATCTGCTACTTATAATGTATATTTTATATCACATAACTTTAAGTAATCAAATTTATTTTATTTCAAAAGTAAAAAAGACAAGTTTTATTCCGTTACTAAGGTGGAGTTTTTATTGTATATGTTATATGTTTAAAATTTATATCATTTTTTTTAAATTATATTGTTAATAGTACATTTTTTAGGATTGAATTTTTATAAATGAATTCTACATATTACTTACTTTTTTATATGCGTCTATGGTTATAAAAATAGTAAATCCAATCAGAATGCAAAGAAATATAATGTTACGAAACATGTTAAATGGGTACTACTGAGTTATAAGATTCATTTTTCTATTTATATTGTTCATTTATCGCTTAATTTTCATATTTCAAAAGCATTGTATGATATTTATTATACTTAAAGTTATATTTAATATTCTTAAAGTCTTAGAATAGAAATAATACAGAATAGAGAAGTGTGCACCTGCATTTCTGCTACGTTTATTAAATGTATGTTTTTTAGATTTCACAAATGAAAAAACTGTTGAATTTTTTTATAAGTTCTTCTATTTATTATAATATATAATTATGTAATAATACGAACTTCTAATAGATTTTATTCAACTATAAATTTTGATATTTTAAGCTCATGAAATCATAAAATATGAATTCAAGTTTATATGATTGTATATAGTGTAGCATAAATATACGGATGGGTATATAGGAATAGGAAATCTATGTTTAAGAGAGTCCTGTCGCATACTATTCCACTATACTACAGCGAGGTTGCACACCTTCTAACAATACATTATGTATCTTGTTATATATATTTTCTTCCATAATTTGAATTTATATAATTATAAATTGTAAATTATAAATTACAAATTATAAATAGAATATTTTAAAAGATTTATGGAATATATATTATTCACCGAGAAAGCAAATACAAATCACTGTTTCATCAAGTATTTCGAAAATACATACAAAATTTTTTAAAAGTTTAATGTCGGTATGGCAGAACTCTGTTACTGATCGGTTAGGTAGTACAATAAGATTATTTAAATAAATAATACAGTTAGGTTATAGTTATAAACGATTCAAATTGCTAATTGTGTAATATTTTTATGTTCGGATCATAAGTCACTTCACTTCATAATAGTTGTACAATAATACTAAGTTAGCTGAATTATTCGATAATATACTTTTTATAACCACAAATAGTTTTACTTTTTTCGAAAATAATAGTCATTGGATAAACATATTTGTTTGTAAATAAGTAGTTGATAATAATTAAATTTATAATATTTATTCATCGAAATATATAAAAAATATAATTATATTACAGATGTATATAATTATTAAATAAATAAAAAATTATGTTTAAGTTACAAGACAACACTATACCGAACAATAACAACACTTTTGATAAAATTATTTAATTAAAATTTTTTTATCTAAGTTTTAAATAACCAATAATATATATAAAAACTTTTAATCTGATTTTAAAACATAAAGATTTTGTTTATAAATTTTAATAAGTCATTTTTAAACTGTTAAAACTTGTGGTAAATTTTGAATCACGTTGAAATTGTTAGGTTGTATTTTGAATTTTTTATACTTTTGATTATCAACGCCATCAAGGAATTGATCCAATTTCCGCTTTCCGAGTAGGGCACATTGACCCTTAGACGGCAAAACTTCAGTTCCAATAAACTTTTCTTTTTTCTGTGTTCCCTTTGATATCTGCCAATATGACATTGCAAAAAAGTACAATTTACATTTAAAAGTTGACCGAAAGAAAAATTATGGCATACAAGATTTGTTATGCTTTATTCATCAAACTATTTGCAATTAAAGGCTTACAAAATAAATGGTTACATACTCTGTAATCTCTTTTAATTATTGATGAGGGTACACAATTCGCTAATTCTTTCTTCTTTACGTGTTTCACGTCTAAGCTCATGTCTTCTTTCAATAATTTAATTTGTTCCGCCTGTCTTTTAGCTGAAATATAAAATGGTCATGTTTAGTAAGTAACAATAAAATATATTTACATCACTGAGCACTATATCTCTTCTTTTATTTAAATTCGAACGTATGCTTGATAATTGATAAAGTGATTACTGATTGTACGAATTAAACCATTGGTTAAAAAAACTGATTTAATGCTCAGTTATAAAATATTTTTATTTAAATAATACTTGTGTCAATAAAAGTCCGAATATCGTCTGTAAGGTCAACATTTAAGATTTTCCCCTTTCTGAAAGATAGACCTATAAACCAAATCGAACAGTAGCTATTTTGTTCTAATATTAACGGTTTAATCGACATGGGATTAATATGTGCAAGTACTATAAAAGGATTCCTTTCCAGTGCAACTGTTTCAATAAAAAAAGTAATAAATACAATTCTGTATTAATTAGTAATTTCAGGCTTTAGTTTCTATGCATACCAATTAAATGTCGTATTTTCGCTTCCATAAATCCATACCACTCGAGTTGATGTTCTGCTGTCGAGCTGCTGACATACAACGCGAGGTAGTGTTTGTACTTGCCAAAAAACGATGCTGGTTGGAACAGTTCGTCCCACTTAGCCAGACCCATTCTTATGTCTTTCATTACAGAATGACCAGTTTTAAATTCTTCTTGAATTATCGCTTTTGTTGATACCGATACGTTGAATGTTGAATTTTGCTCTGGATAAACTGGAGTAATGATCGGCATAAGATGCTCTCTGTCTAGGATATTTACCTAAACGAATTCCGTGAAACTTAGAAACCATTTCAGAGCTTAGATTTTGAAAAATTACAGAGTGCACCGATATGAAAATAATATTACCCGTCGATCCCAGACAGGGAATCCCAAATTGATGTCCTCGGGTTGTTTCAGGTAGACAGGAGCTGGCCACTTCCACAGTGAAAAAATGAGAAAAAATTTCTCTATCAGAGTGGCAGCATCAGCGTTAGGATAGAGCTGGCAGGTCCTAGCGACGAGAATCGCCCAAGAGACGCCGCCCAAGTAACCGAGGATGTTGCTGTAGATCCCCTTCTCTATGCATAATTTCGCTGAGTCAGCATAGTGTAATCTCCTTCTCTCGAAAGAAAAGTAGTCATTTGAGAATTATTCTTACTCTTTGCCCACAGTCTGATGGCGCGTAACACCAATCTAAAGTTATCGATGTTTGGTACTAAGCGCAGTATCTGATCGGTAACCCGGTAACCGTTCAGACTCCGTACGCACTTAGGGTCGAGATTTACTAACAGCATATCATCCCCGAGATCCTGAAAAGTAAACAGGCATATTTCTTGTTATCCTTTGCGAAAGCAATCGATTGCGATTTGATAGCTAGAGTAGATAATCAACAAATAAGGTAGTAAATTATAATTCACATTTGTTATTGTAATAAAAAGTTACACTTTTTATACAGCTATAAATAATTCGGTTAATTACGTACCAAAAACTCATAGATTGAATTTAATTCCAATCTAGCAAACAACATATCAATTTCTATACCGTTGAATTTCATCTTAATCACCGGCACATATGCTTCCTCTATAGCCTACAAAATATGAACGAATAGATCAAAGAATATTATATACAGTTTTATTGATTCCAGTTTGTAAATTTATAAATGAAAGCTTACTCTTAAATCTTTAATTTCTTTTTGACATTTGAGCAATTCAAAAAAAGACGTGAAATAATCCGTCCTGTGTACGTGTTGCGGGGCAACACAGAGTGCATCAATGTCCGATCCTTTGTGGTGAACACCTAATTTATACGAGCCGAACGTGTAAATTTGACCACCACTGTTGTTTGCTTTTTCTGGTGTCATATTTTTTGCGATGCCTACATCTTTAATCCATCGCTTAACTAGCAAGTTTAATTTTCTGAAAAAGCATAAATACACTTTATAATTATCTTTGGTTAAATAGTATGTAATTAAAATCTTATGTATTATTATAATTATTATTTACAATAAATGCTTGTTAATAATACGTAAAGGGTATCGAATCAAAGTAGTAATTGAGCTATATTCAAATATTGGATAACAGGTCTATTAAATACATACAATCATACTCAAGAATCTTTTATCAGATTTAACTTCAAATTTCCTCCCTAATTAATTACATTTAAAATCGCATATAATGAGAGTCTTATAACTAAATGTAAACTCGGTAAAATATGTATTTAAAAAATTTGAAAACTGATATTTATCAATTTCTTTAAAATAGTAAAATCTAAAACTAACAAAATAAAGCGCGTTTTTTTAATAGTACAGAAACGAACTTTAATACTATGATTCTGCGTTTAGAGTCCGCCTCTGATTCGAAAACATGATGCATTATCAATGCTTCTTGAAGATCCTTAGTCCTCGAATCGTTGAACCTTGACTCCGGGTCGTCAATACCCGAGGACAAGTCCTCAGTGGCACTCAGCATGAACTTATTGAAATAGTAATTGTTCTCTTCGGGTAGGTACTGCATCTTTAAGTACTGTTTATTTGTCGCTTCGCGCAAATGACAGTTGTTGCCAGTTTAAATCGCTTACAAGATATAGAATCCCGATTATTCTACGAACAATAACTTTCGCAAACGCAAGAATGAAAACACTGTTAATAACAGCGGGAGCCTGGTTTAATAATATTTACAAAGTCCGCGCCACTAAAACTCGTGTACACACTTTATAATCACAATATTCCATATTTTGTCTTTAATATTTCTCTTCTTCCTTTTTATCTTTGCCGAGATTTCTGTTTAATTTCTTTATACTTTATATACTTTTTTTCTGATTTTCTCAATAACTTTTTTTATTTTTTTGGTTGATTTTTTGTCTATTTTTTTTATTTAACTATGTTTTGTTATAATACTGATATTATACTCTTAAAAACTACGAAAATCGCACTACGATGGTTATAATTGCATATTTTGTCGAACAAAATAAAACAGGTTACGCGCTCGCGGGTTGGTATATACGTAGTGAGTTTGTGCGCGCCGGGCAAAGTCTGCAGGGCCCGAATCGGCGCAGCGAGACCGCGGGCTAAGATCCCACGAAATCCAGAAGGGGAAAATCGAACAGCGCCTAGATGGGAGTCCTAGAAATTTGATTTGCTCCTCGATTCTATGCGGTGTTCCTGTTTCGGTATTGCTTACTTGAAGATACCTGGCTGAATCTAAATCATATGTAAACGTAACTTATGTCTCGACGCATCTATCGATAACTGATCACTTCTATTAGTTGTATCGCAAAAAATATTTTAAAAAACGAATCAGATTTTTTAAGTAATTTATTATCAATTTTAATTTTATATTCACACGAAAATCATTAAGAGAACGATCTTTTAAATTTTATGTAAAAAAGAAAGAGAATTATATAATAATATTTTAATAAATTGTATAATTGCGCATTCGTTGAGTATATTAATGAACAATAAGATGTACCGCTGTGCTGTGAATGTAATAATTAGAGTTGTACTTCAAAAGAAAACATCGATAGAAACATCTTTTCACTGAATACAGGATTCTCATCTCCTCGTTTTCATTCCTCGTGTTATCTCAAATTTCATATCGCGCGGCGTTAGCCAACATGCCTACCGTTTGCAATTGTAAGAATAACAAAACGAATTCTCATCTTATCTCGTTCTAGGATCACAAGGGCACGCCGCTCTACCTTGGCATAAACCACTGCGGCATCCTCACGTTCCAGGGCTCCCGCAAAACAAATCACTTCCGCTGGCCGGAGGTCCAGAAGATCAACTACGAGGGCAAGATGTTCATTGTCCATCTCACGATAACAGAGGTACGTATCAACCCCTAACCTATAGCACCCTTGAAAGATCGCGACTTGTCCTTGATTCGCGATAAGAAAAGAGGGAAGATGATTGAGGCATTTATACTTCCTCGTTTCTCTGGTTAGAGGAAATCGTAGACATTATTATGCGATACTTATGTGGTTCAAGATTAGATGTCGTTAGTCGTTACAATGAACTATTAAGGGAGTTTTTCGACACGTTATACGTGTTTGAATAAATTTAAAAAATTTATGGTAGTTTTAAGAATACCAAATTTTACGAGCTCTTTTATTTAGTACTTTACACACAAGTAGATTTGGATAATTTTTTCATGAATATGTATCGATTATAATAGATTTTTACCACTTTTTAATTTTTTCCAAATACTCAAAACCGATATAATTGAAACTTGACATAATTTCATCAACCCTTAAGTAGTGATTTTTAAAGGATGATCAAGGCATGTTCATTAAATTGATTATTTCTCTCACTCTAATGACGTACGTCGTACTTAATTATCAAATCAAAATTTAATTAACACGAAAATGTGATTTCAATCGTCAAGCAGGGAATTAAGATGAATTATTGAATTGTCTGTTGCTGCACTCAAATTAGAGAAATCAGTTTAATAAATTTTAATTGAATAAATAGGAATGATCGGTAATATTATAAGTTTGTCCGTATAGACAACACGTATTTATAAACTCGTATGGAGTAAACGTCAAAATGTTAACGATGAACAATTGTACATTAGTGTAGTACTTTTTCGAGACTACGAGACTTTTCGTTAAGAACATACCCGTGACTGATGCTTTCAAACTTTGCCAGGCAATTTTTCCCGCCGGCGTGCGCCGTCCCTCGTAGCCGCACTCGTTTAAAAACTATACCCGCTGCAGCTTACAGTTTCACCCCCGAGCCCCTTAAAGTTCCATCGAACATTTTTTAGTCTTCACTTTCTCCCCCTCGGCGCACACCACCTTTGTACACCCTTGTAAAATTGCGGGCGCGGAAGCCGCGAGATTCGAGAAGTTAAGCCAGAAGCACAAGTGCGCGGTCACGTCGCAAGATGGCAGCAGCGTTAGGTCGCCGCGAGGCAAGAGGGCATTTCCCTCTAGCCGCGCGATATATGACATGCCGCGAGGAGTGCATGGAAGCACTCGAGGTGCAGCTTCCCCCTTTTTTTCCTCTTTTTCCCCGAAACGCGGAATGTGTCAGCCTCCGGGACTTTATATAAGTCGCGCGAAGTAAACTTTCCGATAGATTTGCATTTTCTTCGTGCCGCTTATTTGTGTATTCAATCAATCTTCAATCGTTGCATATCATTTCTTACGGCAATATTTGTCATTGTTGATCTTTTTGAAAGGAATCGATAGGAAGTCTCTAGTCCTTTAATGTAAAACCAACCTTCTTTGCATTCCAATAAATGTCATTTACAGATAGAGTTATTATGAATAAGGTGATAGGTCGGGTGATAGTATAGAAATGTAATGATTGTATATAATTTTCATAAATATTTTAAAAATAATTAAATAATCATTTTATATATATAAAATGCAATCAATGTAAAAATATAAAGTCAAGTGGACAAAGTGCAAAAGATTGCTCGTAGTAAAATATTCAGTAGATCGAGGGTGGTAGTTCTACCAGCTCTTATGTAAATTACAGCTGCCTATTAGGTTCGGTCTAAATTCATGTTATTAGCTGTATCGAGTTCATCGCACAGCTGATATCATTAAATTTGCGATATAATTGGCGAGTCAATTAAATTGCACGTATTAAATCGATACTTAAACTACCAACCAACTAAATACGCGGCCCTGGGCATAAACCTGTGTAATCTTCGATTACGAATAAAAAACTCCACGCTACAAAGACTCGCAGTCTTCTTTTGTTTTGTTTTTAATTCTCGAAATAGGGAATTAATGCATAGAGTTAATATTAAATAATCGTCCCAGGAAACAATGTAGCACTCGACAGTTATAATACGAACGCGTAATCGATAGGTTTCGATTTAAAACTGGGTCGAACAACGAGCAGTTGGACATTAATTCACAACGAAACAGCAGACTGGAAACAAAGGGGGCGCCGAGAAAAGAGTGGGAAGCTCTTGACAAGTGCATCCGGCGAGAGCGACTCGCAACTGAATAAGTAATAGCCGCGCGAACGGCAAATGAAAGCAAAATCGAAAGGTCCTTCGGCGTTAACCTTCGGCCGCTGCCTGAAACTTGCCGAGCGGCGCTCTACACGTATACGCGTAAGCGCGTTACGCCAGCGCCGATGCCGCGACGTAAGGGTTGCGTGGCGCGCGCCCGGGGGGAGGGGTAATTCGCGACCCCCGCAGTGTGTATATTGACCTCGCGCGCGCCACTGCACTTGACGCGCTATCGACGCACACGTGTGCCCTCGGCCCCGCCCGTGACTCTACTCTCCTCGGTGGGTTCCTGGTCCCGTAGTGTCGCCGCCGCGAGATCCGGCCGTCGGCAGTTTGATAAGTTTGGTGAAAATGCCTGTAATTGCCTTGGACGGCGACTGTCGCTATCTTGAACGGGTCGTGGTTTTGAAAGCGCATGTCGTTCGAGGAAACCGATGTAATTGGTTTTCAAATTAAATTAAAGGCTGAATGTTTGATTCGGTGTCATGTCCCGGCCGAGTGCTGAATAATTGATTGTCGTTCCTGAAATAAATTAAAAATATTATGTTTTTTTGTTCTATAAGTGCTACGTTCTCCGCAGCCGTGCATGCAATTGCATTTATAATAATTTAATTCGTGTACGAGTTCAAGTTGTTTACACATTTTTTGAATTTCCTTTTTCTCGTGTGTAGTTTAATGGCTTATGTAATAAATATACGAAACAAGATGAAAATTTGATAAAGTTCAAGGTTTTATTGAATTTTCCGAGCTCTTTATTAACCTTCCTAACTCTTCCCATTCAAGCATCGGCGTCGTCCAAACGCGTTCACTAGAGCTCGCAAACCCCTAGCCACTCGCGAATACTTATACAGTAAGCTAGAGTTACATACTTCCACAAACAAAGTAATCTCATTATTTGCCCCCGCTGCTGCGCCGCCGCCAATGTTGCCATCTCTTTTCCGCTCCAGGACATGAGAACGAAGGTGAGTTAACTTTTTCTACTCTTTCTCTGGCCAGTCTGCTCGCAAGCTTGCGAGCTTGCAATTGCTTTAGCTGTCCGCGAACACGTACTAAGTGAACAGTTCATAATTCGTATAGAGTACAATGCGTGTATTTTCACAAGTGCATATTTTAAGGTAGTATTTCGAATAGTTAATTGATTGCCAATGATTAGATTAAACACAACTTGCATAAGTAATTTAATTTATTTTTTATTTAATTATTCGTATAATAGTGTATTCGCATACGGTTTATGCACAACTAATGTATTTCAATTGGTTAATTATTAGATATTACTACATTAACATCTCAAATATTATTAAATAGAGCTTTTATATTTAATTAAATGATTTACGTTTATCAGAAAATGATTTAAATATATTTATCAGTTTATTTACATGTTAAAAATTATTTGAAAAATTGTATGTTGAATTGTTCTTTATACACTTGAGTAAATATATTTGAATGTATACATGGAAGTATTAATATGTATAAATTAAGTGATTTGAGCAAACCTTTCTCTGACAATCAAAGTGAATGCCTTTTGTGACTCTAATAAAATTATCAGTATCAAAGAGCTTTTACGATTGACAGCTTTTATAAGCGACAAACATTATTGATAAGGGATACACTGATTCAGAAAAGTTTTTAAATTTTGCAGAAAAAACACACCGTTGGGTTTAAGTGTCCCACGGGCTCAAACTGTCGTCACGTTTGGAGATGTGCAATCGAGCAAATGTTGTTCTTCACGTGAGTATACCTTATTCTGTTTACTTATTGCTTCTATTATCCTTGTTATCCATTTTTTAAACTTAAAACTTTATTATCAAACTTTATATTCACTATTTTAGTTTTTAAGTTTAGATTATTTTGTATAGCTATTATAAGAAAAAGAATTTAATTTTTTCTTGTCAAAAAATGATATGAACGTGGGTACTGAAATCAGACGCAATTCAAGAATATTTTCCAAAAATTAATATATTCATATCGCGGACTTAAAAAATATGTTTTTCTACTTTTTTCAAAGTAAATACGCAATTCATTCATCATAAATATATTATTACATCATATTATTAAAAAAAAGCAATTTTAAAGTATCGTGAGTAAGAAACTAATTTTTCTTATTTTTTCAATAATATATGAATAGCATTTTTGTCGCTTTCATTTATGCTATCAATTCACTAAGTTCTTTCCTTATAATGATAACAAGAGTTATTTTCCACAAGTATAATTTACTCCTTGGTAGTAGCAATTCAAACATAGCATCTGCTTTATATAAACATCTAATGAAAATGTTATTAAAAAACTAGTTAAATAAAATTTGAAATGTACTATCATATGATTAAAAACTGTTTTTAAAGTAAATTAGATCGGCAGTTGACAAAGTCGTAGTATACGAATTCGCGCAATGTACACGTGTTTATATATAATTATGAGAGTTCGCGACCCTCATTAGCTAGTGCAGGTTCACACGGCATGACGGTTTCATTATATCTGTTGCTGCAACGAAGAGCCGTGTTTCCCATCTCAAGAACTGAACAACTAATTTTGTCACACAAGTTTTAGTCCATTAATTATCTATCAAAATGACAGCCAAAGCGTTCTAAAATAGGAGTACAAGAAAAGTGATAACTAAGAAACTTCGACACATATTGCGCAGGAGAGAAAAAATTTATGAAAAAAGAGGAGGTAGCAGTTGGCATAATTATTTTCACTTAGACCGAGCAAACTGTAATTTCCTTACGCTGGGGAAATGTAACTCGAGTATAGTGGAACCAGCATAATTGTCCCGCTGCCATTTTAGTATCATACATAATTTTCTTCCGGGCAAGACGCTCGTTTTATTTTTAACCCAAAAGGAGAATTCTAACGTGCCTTTTTTCAATTTTTTCTCGCCACTTTTACCAATGAATTCATAACCAAAGCAAAAGGGTCTCGAGAAAAATGCCCGTAATTAATAATTAAGTGACGAACTTTCGAAGCTGTGCGCCTCGTCAAGAATTGCATCATGCATCCTGGCGTGCACTATATATGCGCGGAAGCCTCTCGGAAACGCGCTGTACAAAAGGTCCGAGCGAATTAAATTTCTGAAGCGCCCGAACTTTTTAGCCTTTGAAGTTGGCATGCCGGCGGAGAGCGAATCTTTCGTGCTGCTCGCGATCGAGCGGAGCGTGAAATTTTCCTCCAGCGAGCTTCCGTCGGGACGCGCTGTAGGGGTCCGACAGCAGTGCACATCCATCCGTGTAGCGGCAGCGGAAAATGGGTTAGCGTCTTCATAATGCGATTTGAGAGTAGTGAGAAATTAATGTCTTCTTTTTATTACTCTTCGGAATGTTTAGCGTAATCAAATCTTGCTAAGAGACTTAAACTCAATTTAATTCTGGCACTGATTTGAACCCACTCACAAAGCCGGCTGAACCCTTTAACCGGGAAAACTTGCAGGTCTTAAAGAATGAAATTTCAGACTGCGAGGGTAACAAGGGTTATAAGAGTAGGTATATATCTGCCATAGAAAGGAGTAATTTTCAAAGATTTTATGGAGCAGTGGGAGGAGCTGAACGATCGACACTGCGGATAGAGAATGCCTCAACGTAATAGATTCGCGGATGCGAAAATGACCTGTTGGATAGCACAAAAGCCCCCAAGTCTTGGCTCTTGTCCAAAAGGACTCCTGTCCGCGTGTGTCACCGTTCGGCCCTTTTTCTTAGTCTCATGGGCGGCGCAGGTACTTGTTGAATACGTCTCAAATCGCTTTTGAGGGTTGAACCAAACTCACTTTGCGACGCGTACGGTAGCTTGGGACGGAACAGAGGAGTAAACTGTGTTCGATAAATTTCTTTGGAAGATTGAACTGTCTGTCACAGGTATCAACGCTTGCTTTAGGATGTGTGAATTCAATTAAACGGAGACGTAGATTTCTAATTTAATCTAGTTTTTATTAAACGTTTTGTGCATAAATTAGAATTTTAATGAATTCAGTTAAATGAGTCACAAACAATAACAGACCATTTCCATTAGATTGGAAAACGAATTAACAGTCAACAATCTAAATCAAGATTACTCTTTATTTCAAAGAAATATTATAAAGGTCAATTTACTGCTATTTACAATTTCTAACAATTAAAAATTTCATTTAGCTCTGTAATTGAATTAGTTTAGCGAATCTGCTGTTTTAAGCAAAAGTTTGTTATTAGATAATTTATACTTTTTGACTGTTCGAAATTCATGGAAACTTTATGCGACGGCATAGAACTGAACTCACAAAAGTACTAAACTGACATCTATATGATACGTATATGCTATACAGAGGTTAGCAATTCACGATAGCTTAAATTTTATTACAAGTTGAGAGTACTTAATTTCCTGTATTTGATATATATTTTAGTCTAAAACCAGGCGTGAATTTTTATCTCACATAACCATGAAAGCTAAATTTGACTTATAAGGTTATATACTGCATGGTTATACGAAAATTAAAAAGACTGGCACTTTTTGAAAATTTCAGCATTGCATAAATTTCTTTAAATGAATTTCGGACGGAATAAATTTTAAATTAGATTTCAAAGCCTTAAAGAATAAAATGTTCATTTCAAATTATAATGCACATCTTTCTTATGCTACTCTAAGACTTTAATCCTACTAAAATCCCATTGCAAATTAAAGCTGTTTTTAATAGAATTATTTGCCAATGCTGTTCTCTAACAAAATGCAGATTATTAAATTTTTTTTAAATTTTAATTCATACTTGACTTACATTTAGAACAATATGATAACTGTATGCATGAATTTAGAAAAAATGAAATTAATGGATCACTCGATACCTTGACAAACGAACATTCGTGCAAAGATAAAAAATCGCAAACCGCAATAACTCAGATACACGAAACGTCTCACTCGAGTATCCTATACCCGTGCAACTGATCTTTCGATTTTCGTTCATTTCGGATTGATTGCGACTCGCCGATAAATATTTGGTCTCGCACTCGTGGAAAGAAGCGAGGGCGGAAGTCAACATGTCGGCGGCACTAGGCCAATACGTGCTAATATTATCGACCTGTCATCGAGGTCGCGGGCGGCGCATGTGTTTGCTCTTGGGGGTCAGGTATATCCTGTACGTACACGCGCGACGCTTTCACCTCCGGGGTGTCTCGCAATCCCTACTTCCCCGGGCGTCGTTTGCCCCGCAGACGTCGTCTCGGTCGGCCGAGTGAAAATTGTCCCGGGGGCCGGTCGATTTCACTAGCCCTCGCTTTCACACACAGCGAATGCATAATGCCACGAGCCGGGGGATCTACATGCGGCTGGTGTTCTGCGCAGGTTGCCTCGGGCGTCGGACGCCCCGGTGATGAGCGGCGGCTCGATCTTCTCCTGGGGCACCAAGTTTAAGTACTCGGGCCGGACGGAGCGCGAGGTCCTCGAGGAGACGGGGCCGCTGCGGAAGGAGGAGCCGCCGATCCAGCGCTGCAACTCGACGGGCCTGAGGAGGAAGGCGAGCAGCGTGCCCGCGACGCCCAGCACACCCAGTCAGGATCTTGTTGAAATTCGTTAGTACAGAAAACGGCACATTGCTTCCGTTCACACCCCGCGTGGATAAAAAAGAAGACCGGGGCCCCACCTGCGCCGGGCCGGCCCCGCGGACGCGCCCCCGCGTAACCTTAATCTATACACCCAATCGATCGGCAACATGTGTGCCGCCGCGAGCCGTTTCTTTAAACTAATCCTCCGCGCTCTTTATTACAGCTACATGCACACTATTTGTACAGTCTTGGTTTTTATGTTCTTTTTTTACCAAGTAGTTTGATGTTTTTTTTTGTAGTAGTTTCGTTGTCGGCACGAGTACGTAAATTGACGGACTCTTTAACAGTGTAAACCAAAATAACTGCAAAACTCCGGCTATTAAACTGTCAAACAACAAAGTTTGTACAGATTTCGTTTTGCCAAAATATTATTATCGATTAACACGTTTATCAATGTACGTACTCGCTATATTATATGTAGCTTTTGAGCTGTAACAAATTAAAACGATGTTTAGAATAGAATAACATACTCAATCACATAATTACAGTGTAGCATGGCCATTGATGTTGTTCTGTGGTTGTCCATTATTTATCGAGTCATTATACATACTTCACATATATTAAGCCGTTAATAATCGCGTCGCTACATTTAAATAATGAAAATTTGAACGGGTAATTATATCAAATTATTGTGATGGTCGTCATCGTCTCGTGTTATTAACAGTTTAATGTAAAAAAAATTTCGATTCAAAGTTTTCAAGGTAAAGCTGTATCGTCAATATATAATCTAAATTATAGTTTTCGATCACATAACTGTGTAAAGAAATTACAACTAAAACCTCAAGAAATATTTAAAGGTATTGTTATAGTCCTTACTCAACTTAAATTTACTTAATAAAATTAGACACATTACAATGTTCAAACTTAACTTTATCGGTTATAATGTACATATTTGTTTCCAGAAATAATTTTAATATATACGCATATATATCTATAACGCGTATAAAATACGATAATGACCGTCGAATTTCATTGTAAATTAATTCTTATTGGTTTAAGTCGTTTAATCAAATTGATTTTCTCCGTGTACTCCGTGTTCAAATAAATATTGCAACGAGTCTTAAACAAAGTTTATTTAAATATAGCAACACGTAAGGGTAATTTTTCAACTCGATTGATATTAATAATAAAACTACTGATTGCTCAACTTGTATTCAATGATTGTATCGATTTATACATGTAAACGAATAGCCATGTACGAATAAAAATGTTATAAACACCGTGTGAGTAAAAAAAAAGCCCTTCGACACGCGGTAAACGAATACGAGCCAAAGCCGCGTCTCCCAAAACCAGAATACTCTCGCCGTACATCCGAAAAGCGATAAATTCTAAAGCTTCAAGCGCCGGATACTCGTGACATCTGTCGCTAAACTGTCGCTCGGCCAAAGTGGCGGGCAAAAGGCCGATCAATCGTGAATCTCGTTGAACAATAGTCGAACCAACGCCGAGACGCCGCTCGACAATCGTGTCGCGACCGCCGCTTAAAAGCTCGCGCCAACAGCAAGCTTGCACGTTCATGTATATAGCACATGTGTATACATACACGGGTGAGAGGCGACCGAAGCGCCGGCTGTCGGCCGCAGATGGACTAACACTTGCCCCTTGACTTAGGGTACTCGAGTCTGCCGAGGAGCTGCCACAGCGCCGGCCTCGACGGCGCCGGCATGTCGGACATCGGCAGCGGGATGCCGCTCAGCTCGCCGTACTGTCCCGATAACACCCTGCCGCTCCTCGAGACGGTATCCGAGGACCAGGAGATCCATACCAGGAGGAATAACGGTTGGTCTAGTTTGACTGTTTTACTCAAAAATCTGTCTCTATTTCTTTCTTTTTCCTTCATTCTCTACCTTTCTGTCTCTTTATGATTCTTAATTTCTCTATTATATTATACTCTGCTGTTGTGATGGCTTAGGCGATCTCCAGCTGTAGACCGAATTAAGCGCGGTGCTGGTGAACGGTTTAATCTTATGCTGATATAATTAGCGTTTGCTGCGATAAAAATGTTTTATTCCACCATTGAGTCGATTGAGTCTACCACCCACATGCTTATTGCAAGTAATAATAATTTTAATTCAGCTATGTACATTAGCCAGCTAACGAAAATAAAGATGTGAATGGTCGATGTGAGCATTTAAATAAATTTGAATAGGGATGGAACTTTATAGGGAAAATAAGAGTTCAAAGGTGGAATAGCATCATTGTCAATTTTAATAGTTTTATTTTAATTTCATAACTGTTAAATTTTTATTTTTAGTTTACAGAGATAAATGTAAGAATTAAATTTCAAAATTTATTAGATTCTAAATTTATTGTGAATTTAAAGACTAGGCGAAACTACTCTCAAATTTATCTCTATAAGCTCAATTTTGAATGATCCTGTTGTTTTTCTCGCGTTTTGCTTTGCGTCATTTTGCCAATGATTTCAAAGCTTTGCATCTATTGAACACTATACTTGATACAACGACATCATTACACAGCGCATCGACAGCATGGTAAGTTATAAAACACTTAAATATTTTACTTTAGCTCCAATGAAATATAATTTTTACAACTGCCATGTATAAATTAATTGTATAAATAAGTAACATTTTAATATTTTCATGCGATGTTCACGTAGAATTTGTACTCACGAAAAGGTATTACGCAAAAAAAGCACACAGGATCTGTATAGTCTTCAATTAATAATAAAAATAAAGAAAAATCATTCGTGAAGAGCGTGTATAATTATTAGGATTTTTCTTAATTATTCACTCAAATAATCTGCATGTTCAGGTTTGCTGTATTACGAGTCTTCAGCTTCAAAAAATTATAGAAAATGCATGGACATTGGTTACGCGAAAAAACCAAATTGCTTGTTTAGATTAGTATTTTCTCATTTAGGAATATAAATGTAATCTATTTTAAATTGTTATATACATCTGAGATACTTACGTTTTAAATCTTAATTAAATCTTAAATTTCTGCTTTAAGGTTAAAAGGAAATAAATGATCTTAGTACTGAAATTTCTTGAATTCTCAAAGTATAATAAAATAAAAATATATAGTAATTTGATTACACTAATTACTTCATTTTTAAATATTTAAGCATTGTGAATGAATATCAATAAATTTTTCTCTAATAAAATAATAATTGTAAAAGATATTTTGAACTTTGAATACATTATTCAAAATTTTTTAAAATAGATTCTTTATTATTTAAATTTAAACATTATTCTGACAACCCTCGATAATTTATCTTTACGGCTAATGGATTGTATTAATATCATTTATAAATTCTAGTAAAAAGGGGACTTGTTTCAATTGATTCAATAAAATGAGTGATGTGAAATAAAAAATACATTTTAAAAAGTATAACATCTTAAGAATTTAGAATTGTACTTCATTTTGCACTTTAGCTATAGATTTGAGATAAATATACAAATATTGGAGTAGAAAGTGAAATAATTTATGAATTTTAATTGCAACATTATTACTCAGTATTGATTACTTTTCATGGACATACTCATACAGGTTCAAATAAATAATTTTTAAAATTATTATTAGCTGAAATTAGATACTTCAATTTTAATTTCCTTTAATGAATCATTAATACTATGTTCCTCTAAAGAAAAAACTTTTTTCTACTAGAAAGTTAGATAGTGATATTGGTGGACCCGGCCAATACATAAATTTTCAATATAATTAATATTATATAATGAATAAGTAAATAGTCCGATGAGCAGTTGGGATGCAGCCTTGGCCAAAAAGTAACAGCATAGCAATGATGAGCCTCTCCTCTTTATAATTTCATCGCGCTTTTTTTCTTTTTCTCATTTTGGGCTCTCCCCCCTGTTTTCTTTCTGTTTTTTAGCGTTAGACGAAACGAATGCGCATGCGAGTGCCACCACCACAACCTGTTACACCACAACCTCTACCACCACCACCACCACAACCACCGCGAGTACTACCACCACCACCACCACAATAAACCAAGCGAAAAAGCTAAAATTCCCAAAGAGCACCCAACAGACGCGACCGCAAGCCCTCTATAGTCAGAGAATCGTGATAGGCTCCGAGGAGCTGCACGGCCGGGATATCGATAACGTCGTGCGCCAACGAATCGATGCCCTCGAGAAAAGCCCGAAGGTCGTGAGGTCGACGGCTCTGATCGTGAAGCGATCGGTGGCTCCGGCCAAGCCCCGGCCCCCGCAGCCGCCGCCGCCGTCGGCCGCGAGCCACGCGAACTCTAAGCCCGGCGGATCCGAGAGCCGCCCGAGGCCGAGGCCGCTGGCCAACGGCGACCTCGGGCCGAGAGCCAAGGTCACGTCAGCCGGGGACGCCGTCGATGGTCCAGGTGAGTTCCACGACCCCACTGGTTCCTGCTCAGCCCCGCCCAGCCCCTGCAACCTTTCGTCGGATCTGCTGGGACACGACGAGGATGTTTTTCCTTTGCGATTTGTTGTTCTTCCCTATAACGAGGACGTTTGTTCTGTGGAGCTGGCATGTTCTGTACTGTCCATCGATTTGGAATAATCATTTCGTCTCTACTAAGTGTTCTGTTGGAAATTGTGCTTAACAATTATATAGATTACATCCCATATCATTCGATTTTGTCTCTAACCCGACCTCTTGGACTAAGGAATATTACTTTCGCATCCTAGGAATCCAACGGATGGTGCCGAAACAATCTCCGGAGGAAGGCTGTTATCTTTTATTCAAACCTTTAATGTACTGTTAATTACACAATTCATTCGTAGATTAGATATTTCCGATCCATATATTCTATATTTTCCATTTATTATTTAGCTATACTTCGTATTAGATAATCGCTTTTTTGTTATTGTGTAGTAAAGCTTTAATAGATTTTAATAAGTGTTAGATAATAGATGTTTTGAACATTTACTTTTTTTTAATACGCATTGAAAATATTACTTTTAAATGATTAATGTAATCGAAATAATTAATTTTTCAACATATTTTTATGTAGAAGAAACGCAGAATTATAGCAAAACCGTTTATTTGCTCATAATACTTTATAAGTGAACTTTTGAGTGCGTTATTCAACAATAATCTTAAATATTTTTTATGTTCTTTGTGGGCTTGATATAGCATGTGTCTGTGACATATTTTTGTAAAATTTTAAATATCCTGAGTAGAAGAATACTTTTAAGCCATATTTATTTGCAGCTATATTGTTTGTTCTATTTTGCTTATCTCGAATGCCAATTATAGTATTATTTTTATAATGCTCGTATTAAGAATATTGTTTTCCTCGTAACTTTTTATGTATAACTTTTTTGCATGAATTAAAAAAATTTTATATAATTCTATAAGAATAAAAAATGATATTTATAACCGCCATTCACTTAAAACACGTATAAGTATATTGAAAGAAACTTTAATACGTATAAATTTAATAATGGTATTATTAAGCGGTTTTGTACTTTGGTATAATTTTTAAATGTTAATAATTTTTTATATTAAATTAAAAAATATTCAAATTTATTGCAATAATTAAATATTGTTAACTCGTAATATTTTATAGATCATCTGAAAATTATAGTACATAAAATTAAAAAACGTAAATTTACCTATTAATGATAAAAAATGAAACAAACTGTTATTAGGGCAATAACTTGTTTGAAAACTTACACAAATTTTTGAACTAATATAAATTTATTGACTTTTGTTTACAGTCTGTCAACACGATTTCGACGGTGATTATTACTTCCGCGACTCGTTCGATCACTCGTCCTCGGAGAGTCAGCTGCTCGAAGCTAGTGGGCTCGGGAGCAAGCCCGGCAGCCACGGCAGCAGTCGTTCGATCGCCCCTGTTCCGAAAATGCAACGTCTCCAGAACTCCAAGATTTGTAATGTTCAACAAAGCTCGTCGTCTTCGGCAAGTGCGCTAATAGCCTCTTCGTCGACGGGAGCGCGCCATCGCCAGTTGTCACCCTCGGGCCCTGGCTCGCTGAGTAAGGATAGCCAATCACGAACACGAATCCGTACCTTGAAGGTGGTGAAGCTCTTCATACCCGCGCTCATGCTCATCATCGTCGTCCTCTTTATCGTCACCGTGGTTGTCTTCGAGACGGACTCGAAACTGTTCGAGAGCCTGAAAAAAACCCCTGAGATGATTGCGATCAGGACGCAGTATTACGCGTCCATCAAGGATTTTCTGAAGACAAAGCTCGGCCTCTTTTGATTAGAATGGCTCGAGCAAGGCCAAATGACGGCCACGGCGTCTTCAATGCTCGTCTCATAAATAGTGACGCCTTGTTAAACTTTTCTGTAATTCCGCGGTCAGTTATGGTTCTTTACTTAAGTGGTTTGAAGCAAGTCCAATTCAAATCGCAAGTGCTTTTACAAACAGTGATGGATGGCTCTAGTTCATTTTTCGGATAGGTAAAAATGCGTGAAGTTCTAAACTTGGAAAGTTAAAATGTCGGAAAATTAATATTCAATAAAGTTCAATCTATTCTATCTAAAGCAATCTATTTGTATCCGTCCTTCCATAATGATACTCGACAATTATTACACATTCTATGTGTGAATCATTGTTTGATTACTTATTTCTTCTTTAATTCGACTTAGGAATTAATGATAAATCAAAATTAATAATTAATTATACTTTCCAGTGTAAAGTATAATAGCTCTCATTATAAAATCATTCTTTACATATCAACAAAAGCAAAGTGTGTGAACAAAATGGCCTGCTTATAGGCACAATAACTAACGATATATAATGATATATAGTCTGAAATATGCGATATATTATAATAGTAGAAATATCTAAACTAACGAAAAATACATCTTATCGAGTCATATTCATTATTTTCTGTCATAGTATACATCACAAAGATAGGTAATGGCATTGACTTAGTGAAAATTGTCAAAAAAATAAATTGGAAAGGACTAAATTGCTTTTGGTTGATTAAGTACAGGAGATCAACAAATTAAAAAACGTAGGTCGACAAAGGGTCAAACTTGGTCGATCGTTAGAAGACGAGCTACATAATTACCGTAAATGAAAAAATGGTTACTGCTGATAAATATTAATTTTCCGAGTTTTTTTTAATTTGAACGTTTATCTTCCATTTTTTTACATATCACTTTTTTAACTATCCGAAAAAATAACTAGAGTAATAATGCGTAGACTCTATGTTATGGATTATTTGTGGGTGAACATTTTTTACGAACTTACAAACTACTCCTTTACCGACAGAGATAATAGATTGGTAAACACTCATTTTTTACTTGTTTTTATGTATTTCGACAAAACATCTATTTATTATGTAAATATCAAATTTATGTCAATATAAGACAAGTAACACACATATGTTATAGTTACGTTGGTAAAGAAGTACTTATTTGATTCCAATGCGACAAACTATCATTTAATATGCTCAAGTAAAGTAAAATATTTCACCGTACGTTAAAGAAATTTCAATTCATAAGAAGAATGAATGTATTTTTTTGCAATACAAAACGGTAAACGATTTTATGATTTTGTACATATCCTTCAATTAATAGTTTTGTGTTTTATTAAAACATTTTAAGTTTTATCCTTTTGTTAAAGGTTTGTACTCGAAATGTAAATTTCGAGCTTTACATAACTCTACAGATATAGTTCTAAATTAAAAACCAGCTCAAATAAATAATCGGCGACTCGTTTGTATATTTAAATTACTGTATGTAATTTAAATTTTGAGAAGCTATGATTGTTTGATATTTTTTGGACTTAGATTTTTTTTTTGAAAAACTAATTTCTTTTATTTATTTATACGTGAAAATTTACAAAATTAATCAGATATATAATGTTATTGGCACCACAGTACATGAGAGTGCCAACATCAACTGTATGTAATAACAAACTTTTATGCAAAAATAAAATAATAGAAGTATTCTATCACGAGTAGTTGGAGGCATAAGTATTGCAATTTGCTGTTTTTCAGTTTTATTAAAACATATTCACGTAAGCCTTAAAAAATGATATGTATATTGACATATAGTCACAAAAAACATGCTTAACTGTTAGTAATTTTTGGATAACAAAGAATAAAATTTATGTATGAATATGCGAACGCTTTTTAGATTCTGCATCATATTATATTAATCTTGAGCTATACGCCATATAAAAAACGAGCGCAGGTGAAATCAAAAACGAAAATAAAACAGATAAAAGTGAGAGCAGGTTATGTAAAATAAAATCATGTAAAAATTGCGTCAATCTTTCCTTACCGTAGTATATTATACAAATGCATAAAAAGGGGAGACAAAAAAGTATAATCTAGACGTGACACTGATACCTGGCCCGGGAAAAACTTGATGGTCTTCCGACGCCCTTCAAAATGGATGATCTGTGTGCTAATCTTCGTAAAAGCAATTTGCTTATCTTTAACAATTCTGTGAAAGTATTCAAAACGTAAATTAATAAAAAGGCTTTGTTTTAAGTCACCAATTCCTATATAATTTTTTATTTTAAAATGAATACAAAGAAACAATAACCTTATAATCTTTAGTTTCCAAAAGGGAGAATCTGCATTGCTATATGCTTTAAGAAGATGAATTGCTTTATGAAGATCTGCAATGAATGATAAATGTTATACAGATATTAGTTTTATTAATTTATAACTTACATTCTATTAAAAAAATTTTATCGAAAAATCATACACAAACAATTTGAATTATGGGCGTGTGTAATATATATATACTTAATGGTATAGCTAATGCTAATTATTGTTAAATATACAATAAAAGAATTCCACTAGATAATACAAAGATTCAAAATAAATAAATAAAAAAGAAGCCACTCATTGTTTTGTATGTAGTAGGTAAAATCCGCTGTATCTTTTTAGAAGCTCTGTATCTGGATCTCGACACTTTTCTGTTTAAGGGTCAATCAAATAAATGTGCTATTCTTTTTAATGTATACTTCACGAAGGAATTTTCATAGCTGTTCAACTCTTCTGCTCGTTATAATTTTGCAAAGGCAGTCTCATATTTCGCTTTTAATTTATGCATGGGAAATATAAAATTATTTCCTTGAAATGATTAAACTAAATTATTATTAATGTTAAAAATTTTGATTGTCAACTTTGATATATGTATCAATTATAAAATTTACTAAATAGTTTAACAAAATAAGCTAAAACCATAAATCGAAAAATTGAAATCATAAATATTTATAATCAAAAGAAATTGACATAGTCTTATACGAGCATTTAAATATGAATCATAGTTGAAAACTCATTTTTTACAAAATCAAATAATAATCATTTTTTAAATTTGGAAAATACCCATGAATATGCTGAATTATTTGTTTTTACAAACATAACATTAAAAAACAACTAAAACTTTTCGAAAATGCGCAAGTGAAATCAGAGACCATTTAAAACTTTAAGTCATACATTTTTCCTAAAAGTGCCTATGAAACGCTGTCCTTTTAGAATCTCGATGAATAAAGCGATTCCGTACTATAAGTATAAAAAACGAAAAAAAATCGCATAAAAAGAAGTGAAAAATTCACATTAATAAGTCTGCGTGGCGATCAAAAAAAAATTAAAAACTGAATGATTTGCCAGACTTTTAAAATTGTCTATATCTTTGCGCGCTTTGCAATAAAAAATGATTAATATAAAAATGCAGGAAGTCTTTAAACTGCACAGTGTACAGTAAACTAGTGTTTAAACGTAAAATAGTGTTAATGCGAAGTTAAAGTATCGATTCGAATGCCGATTTATATTAATATGTGTACAAGTTTAAGTATTGTAAAACATCTGTAATACGTGCACATGTATATAATGCAACTGAATTGTTTTTTTCGCTTTTTTATTCAACGGTGTATTCATGGTTGAAAAAAGTTATTCTATCGCGTTCAAAAATTAAGTTATTTTATGGCTCTCGATCTCTAAGATATTTTTCGTCACGCCATAGGGCGATATGTATAATTATACAGATGTCAATTGAAAAAAATAATGTATTAGGTGCGTGTATGAAAAATAAATACTCGTAAGAAAATAATAAAACCAATATTAAGAGAAATAAGAGTCAGCTGACTAACTTGCTTCAGCTTTATAAAAAAAATGAATCAATTATTACAATGATATGTTTAGTAATAATTAATACAATATAACTTTATTACCTTTATAATTCTCTATAAAAAATTTTTCAAATTTTTTTTAATAATTCACGATTTAAGTATCTAAATCAACCAAAATATTTTTTAATTTTAATGTTTATTTGATAATTCGGAAATCGCGAAAGGTTTTTTTAGTATAAAATAAATTGAATAAATATAAAATTGTAATTATTGGTTAATTTTTAATCGATCAATTATTGAGTTGCATAAAATATCATGACGATACGTAAATCTAGAGAAATAATTAAAAATGTGCAGAAATACAATTGTAAGGAACTATTTGAGCTTATGGAATCCAAAAAGTTCTGTCTGAATTGCATGTATTATATATATTAATGCTAAGTAAAATGCAATGAAGCAACGAATAAAAATCGATAAATTGTGCAATATAATACCATGACACATAATCGTAAAATATGAATTGTTATATAGAATGGATGCAGCAATATTGTTTGAATTATTTCTGTTTAATTTTATTTTGTTTGTATTTATTTACATTTATCCTATTTATGGGTGAATTTCTTGACCAAATAAGTATACACATGTTTCTCATGTTACTCGTTGATTATACATATACATGTTGAGTTTTCTAGAATAAAATATAACCATTTTATCGTTAATTTATAATTAATATTTAAAAAAAATATTTTAATTTCTGCCTTTAAACATCTAAGAGATTTGTGTCAAAAATTTGAATAATGCCAACTAAACCTATAATAATCGGTAACTTTTTCATTTTACTCTACAATTGACTGCACTTTTTAAAAATGTATATTATTTCTGAATAAACTAATAGAAATAACTTAATACAAGATATATAGCAATTGTTTAGAAAGTAAATATCGATGATAATAACATCCGGTTAAAGCATAATAAAAGTAAATAAATGAATTAATCAATTGTGAGGTAAAAATTATGACATGAAGTTGATTGCATCTATACTTACACTTTAGATGTATGAATTTATAATTGTAGCGACAGTGATTTTATTATAAGATTAGTACACAACAATAAATGCTTTTTAACATAATATCGAGAGATCATCGATCTAAATTGTGAGTGTTAGAATAAAAAAGATGAAATACATTAATTAGAAATATTTATTGAGATTACATTAATGAAATAATAAAAACGAAAAATTATTATTTGACACATCAATTAGATTTATCAATATCTATATTTTATATATTATATATATATATATATATATATTAGTTATTGCAAAGTATATGTACAAAAGCCATTGATTTATAATATAATTTATATGAATAAAATTCAAAAGTGACATGACTAATTAAAATAATAAATTACAGATGCGAAAAAATATTTCATTTGAAAGTGTTATGTTCGTCACTGTTTTGTTACGTATTAAACCATGAAGAGGTTTTAATACATTAGATAACTTTTTCTTGGGATGTAGCAAATCCTACAAAAACTTTGCGATGGTCTTTTATCTCATGTATTAGCATATGCTACTGTTTTTCGGTGTCTTTTATTGCTCTTACAACTTAATTTTACTGATTTAAGTCCCTATTTGATCAGTACATATTGACCATACAAATTAATCGACTTTCTATCAGGAAATTGGTGTAAATGTGTTAGAATATCATTTTTATTTAAAAAATAAAATTTACAAAAGAGTGAAAGTACAGCATGAAAAAGAAGTAATAAACCAAACTTGATAAGAAGATTCCATAAATCAAAAACCAAAATCTCTGAAGACTTTTTGTAAGCCTGTTCCAAAACTATGCTATATCCATGCGTATTTAAAAAAACAATACTACAAAAACGTATGCGAAGAATACACGTAAAGCTCATTAATATATTGTCATTTACTAAAGTCATAATAAAGTGTATATAATAAATAATGTTTTGTAATGCAAAACTTGTAACAAGAACGATGAATTTCAACGGATTGTATAATTGGTTCCATTAAAAAATATTTCAAAAGATAATTTTCCTATTTTAAATATTTTAAACATTATACCTTATTATAATTTATTCACGGAACGTAAAAAGTAGTTGCCCTTTTTAAAATAAATTATTTAAATTTTTTCTTAAACGAGCAACTACATGAAAAAAGAGAAAATAATTTTTTATAAAACTATGTGTATTACGTATAGCATCAAATTGTAGTTACTACTTTCTGTTTTCAGATAGTGGTTGTACCAGTGCGAAAAAGTAACTAGTATTGTATTTTTTCGTGTAACACTCTAGAATAAAGAAACATCAACGTACTTCTCATAGTCTTCATGTCATGATCTTAATTTGTTGTGCTATATTGACTTTTGTTAGTGGAATATTTGTTATGCATTAGCTTTCTCTCTCTCGAAAAAAACGAAATATTAAGTATTTACAATATACTGTTCTGTTTGAGTAACATTTCAAGTCGATAATTTATCTGAACTAGCAAGTTACATATATTACAATTGTTTCGAAATGTCGTGTAAAGTTAGCAAAATGTTATTAACTCAAAAAAATAGGTATACTGTAGCTATAAACACAAACATATAAAATAAATATTTGTTATTGCTGAATTTAATTTTAAAAGTAAAAAGTAATAAATTACGAATTACCCTTGTAAAAATATTATATATAAATTTTCTTATATGATATAAATTATCACATATTACAATACAACAATTCTATCAAATTGTTTTAAGAGTTATATAGATATGGAAATGTCATGTTATGTATACATAGTAATATTGTAAACTGTATTTCATTTTTTAATTGATTTTATCTATTCTTTTTTAAAACTTTATAATTATTAATTCTAAGTGATACATAGAGTTTATAAAATAAATTTCTTTCAATAATCGAAACATTTTATTATTCAAAAAAAAATGTAACATTCATCGATGCTTCAGCACGATAGTCGTTATTGTAAAACAAGCATTTTAAAGTCAAAAGCATGTAGATCATTTCATTCAGTCATGCACCAGGCAGAAATGGAAAATGCGAAGGTTTTCCAAAACCCTGAAATTCTTCGCAACCATCGCACGCCGTATACTGGCAGGAGCACAAGGCACTGGTATTGTCACGGACGATAAGGTAATAGTGCAATCGTGCACGTCTTGCCGTTATAATATATCAGCGAAAGCGAGTATCTCGTGCGTGTACATGTTCACTTACTCACTTGTCCGCGGTATGCGTCACGCGAGGACAGACTGCAGAAGAGAAAGAAAACGACTATCTCCCGCGAAGCGGCTGTTGGTCATCGCAGCCCGGGAGAGCCGTAGAAAAAGAGTAAAGGATTCACTCCCGGCATTATGGATCATTCACTTGAGAGAACGTTCGAGAGCACATGTCAGCACCGCAAGAGCCTGGCATATCTTTTTGCCGCTATTTTTGTTGAGTTTGTGCTCACACTCGTGCTTACAGAATACGTCTAAAAATTCCAATCAGACCTATATACATCCAAAAGCTCGATGAAAAATTTGATTGACTCAATTTTCTAATAACACAACGTTTACAAATGACAAATAGCATTTTGTTCATATTGTGCAAAAGCTTGGGCATAGAATGTACGTATTTTCAAGAAAGTGATATTTTATCAATTTTATAACTTAGAAATTGTTGATGTGCAAGGTCAAGTTTAGCGGTAAGGCGTAATAATGTTTCTCACAATAAGTTACAAGTTAAAGTGATTTAAAAATAATATGAATATAATTCCGATTATATCATATGCGGGATAAGTATTATAAATAATCGAACACAATCAAATTTTCGCTAACTCCAAAACAATTCTAGGTGACAATTATTAATCATGTGTCGCATCATTAATTTTATATTTTAATGGCCGTTTTTGACTAAGTGCAAATTACACTTTGCATTTATATTTTATATATAAAAGAAACTAAGTTAGACTCAAAATTATAAGAAATTTATTTACTATATTTTTTATACATTTTTCCACCAAAAATATTATTATTTGCTTCGTGTTCTGTACTTATAATTCAATAAACATGAATGCCTGATAAGTGTACGGTAATATCTGTACAATTGTCAACTCAATTGATCATACGATAAATAATATCATTTAATGAATAGTTAGTACTAAACTTTATATTCTTAGTTTTCGTAGGATTAAAACTCAAACTTAATAACTACGTTAGACTGCTGATATAAATTAAAAAAAAAACTGACAATTGTTTTAATTGTAGTAATGTCAAATTGTCAATTTATTTATTTAAAAAATGACACTATTTGTGCGAGGTTTAGAAACGTTTCGTTTCGTACTTGTTTTACTTATTAGATGCTTCTTACAACGTTAGTAAGCCGTTTAGCATACACAACAACGTAGTAAACGCTCTTTATTACTCCAATTCGCTACTCTTCGTTTCTATCATGTGTTCACTTTAGACTTGGTTAATTCTATATAATAAAAAGGTCTAGTTGAAATATTGAATAAGAGCCGCAATCAACGTAAACGTCTTGAATTCACGGACACCGGGAAAGAAACTAAATGCCTGAAAAAGAAAGAGAAAGAGAGAGAGAGAGAGAGTTAAAACTGTTAATGGTCATCTGTGATGCTTGTATTATTATCGCTTGGTGCAGTGGGGTGAAATGCCTTGTTATAGGTATGCCTTGTTAAAGGTCTTACACAACGAAATGACTCACTTTTTGTGCAAATTTTGTCACATTTCTTTTATTATTCGATTTCTTACTTTTTTTAAAGAAACTACTCTTTTAAAGACATCATATAATTTTTATGATTGATTTCTATTTTATGTATTCTAATTTTATCTTTTGTATGTTGATGCAGATAAAAATTTATATTTATACATTCTCAATTACTAGATTACTGCAACAGAAATTGCAAATTAAATATATTTAAATGTTGTATAGTAAATAAATTCTCATAAATAATTGAATATAGGTAAATCCAAAATAGTTTAGACTTTAAAACTGTTTATTATTTAAAAAAACTAATTCGCAGTTTACAGCAATAAATTTCAGTGAAATTTATTTTATGAACATTTAATAGACAAACCGGTAGGTAAGTAAGAATTTAAACCCAGGGCTTATGGGATTGATTATAATCAATTTTCAAAGATAGCCTCGTTGCAAAAGAAATTTGGTACAAAAAAGAGAGTAAAGCTCGTAAGTATAACGTTCTTACTGGCCGAAAACCGCACCTTCAATAAAAATCCATCGATTGCACACATACACTTAAAGCCAAGGATACAAGCGAGAGAAATTCCAAGTTAAAATTTTAGAATAAGATGCAAGAACCCGCACGGACAGCGAGGAGCAATTTAACAATTAAACGAAGCGGTATTCCCTTTGAAACAAAGTGGATAATTACGGCGGTTACGCAGGCGGGCGATATCAGCGGACAATTATTATAAATAAACCGGCGTCGGCGGCTCGCTTGCGTCATGTACACGCGCGCGCAGGACAGCCAAATACGTCGGCGATGCGCGCCCCGGGGAAAAGCTCGCGGCAGGGAAAGGCGGATCCGGCGGCTGCTTCCGGCGGGCCGGCGGCTCCGAAAATGCCTAATCCAAGAAAACGGTGCAGGCGGCTCGGGGCAGGGCTGCACCGCGCGGCCGCCGCGGCGACTGCGGCGTCGGCGGCGGTGGCGTCCCCCTCCCGCGCGCGCGCGCCAGCTGTGCGCCCGCACCGCGGCGGCCCGCGCGCGTCAGTGTTCCCCGGATCGTCGGCCGGCTCGCACGGCCGCGACGCGCACTGTCCGCACGGAGCCGAGGCGCAGGTGCGGCCACCGGGAGGCCAGTGGTACGCGGCCCCGTGCCATCGATCGGAGCGCGCAGTGAATCAGGAGGCCCGGCCCAGGTGCCGCGGGCGGTTATGGCCCTCGGCGAGTAGCCGCTGTCTCCGGCGAGGAGGTCCCCGGGGTGCCCCAAGGCCGCCAAGATGGTAAGAGGAGCCGGTGGGCGGGCGCGGCAGGTGCCGACCCCCGCCCCGGAGCCATAACCTCAACCGCGTGGGCAGCCGCGCGCGAGAAAGTCGCGCCCGTGAGTCAGGCCGCGGTTTTCCCAAGGGCAAGGATGCGGGCCCGATCTCCGGCGCGTAGGTGTCCTCGAGAGCCGGCCGGGCCGCCGCGCAGGATTTATACTCGGCTGCGTGGGCCGCCGAGGCCCCGCTGTCGCGGTGTGCGCGCCCCGTCCCCCGCGGCGGCCCCGAAAATCTAATTGCGAGCCAGTGAGTTGTCAAGGCGCCGGGAACGAGTTTCCAGGCTAACAGGACGGAATAGACTCGGGCGGAAGCCGATCTAGGTCTTTGACATCGGTTTCCTATGATTTTCCAGCATTGATTTATGCAGCGAAACTGTGATACATGTTACTCTCCTTTCTATGTCAATGCTAAGACATTTCTGCCTTCGGTAACTTTCCCATTTGCTTCTGAATCACGTACTTTATTTTTATTCGTTTCACTTATTCATAAGAGTATGCTGATTCAGAGACAATAACATTAAAAATAACCGTTATTTACTTTTGAAAATGCCTCTAACCAATACACATAATAACGGCTTTTTAAATGTTACATTGCACGTGATGAAACTGAAGTAATTTTGAGTTGTTCTGGTTAGAGTTTGAAAAAGGTGTAGTAAATTAAATCCTAAAAATCAAATTATTTTTCATACAAAAGCTATGATGGTAATTCAATGGTCAAACTTTGGCTCATGTACAGCATAGGTATAAGATATATCGCATATGTATCGCTTTATAACGATTAGCTTATAGATTACATTATTAGTCATACAGATAAAATCACTTAGAAGCATCTAAAAATGATATGGTATTAGGTTGATGACAACAATACTGCGATTCGCAGGAATACCATGCATAGTACGTATAAGTTATACAACTTAAAAAATCATTAATTAATAGTTGTGTTGAAACTATCTATTGGTGATAAACTGGATGCTACGTATATTCAATAGTATAATATCGTAACGTGCTTCATTGAGTCATCTAGTTAGATGTGCAATTATTGTTCGTTTACAGTATAGTTTATAGTTGTAAAAAAAACAGTGCGGTATTCCATGCAACTTGCCGGCTTTGAACAGATTATATACACACACATATATATATATACAGCGGCAGGGGATTACGCACCATCAACTTCACTCTGAGTCAATTATTCATTTCATCTTCGCAGACAGTTTACTCCCGAGAGGCATGTAGCTGTAATGCAAAAAGCACCGCCCATTCTTCCCGCGGCTCTCGAGCCGCGCGCAAACCGAAAAAAAAAACATCTTGGGCAATATTGGCCTAATCTAAATCACCGCGCAAATTTAAACACAAAGCTAGGAAATCATTCGCCGCGCACACGTTCACACAGCGTTGCGCAAGCGCCTCGGAAGCCGATCCCCGGCAGGCCGTCCTGGACAAAAATCCCAACCGGGGGAGCGATGCGAAAAATTAATAAAAAAAAATAAAGCGGCCAACCACCGAGGCGAACACGCCGGCCGGGCGGCTGATTACATGTACATGTGTATGCACGCGTCCTCCCGGCTTAGTCAGCGCGTGCGCGAGTCGCCCGGGACCTTACTTGCGCGGAATGTGTGTCAAGCGGATTTTCCGGCGCGGCGCTTCCGAGAAGGTCGACGGCCTCCCCGCCCTGGGAAAACGGCCGCCCTTACCCCGAGTTTCCCAAGCGGCTGCGTAACCGCCCGGGGCTTGTGTGTGTGCCCGTCCGTAGGAAGCGCGCATCCTTCCCGAGGACTTTGCGAGGCGGCTCGTGGCTGGACAATCGCCGGCCTGATCGTGGCGTAAAGATTCGGCTCCGCGCCTTTCCTCTCCCTGGATCGACGTATGCGAGTCGCGCCGTGACTTTCTGCGTGCGGCGTGGCGTACCGGCGCGGGTTCGCCGCGAAGAGCCGCGATTAAATTTATTTCAATCGCATTGCATACGCGCCGTTTCAATTTGTGAAAGTGCGGCCGGCGATCTCGCAAGGACAGCTGGCTAGCGCGGTGCACGCGCGAGGCAGACTGCACGCGCTTGGCCCATTTTTTTTTTTTTACTTATGGACTTTTTACCTTCGATGATTAAAATATCGTCAAACTTTCATGGGCGGCTTACTTCGGGATTTTATGCGCAGGTGCCTCGGTGGCCTATGGCGCAGCATTGATTAAATTTCTATTTGGCGCGCTTTTTGAATCCGACGGGCGATACGGCCATCTTGACTCCCTAGATATATTTTTATCGGCTCGGGTGCACTTTCCTCGCCTTGCTTCTTTTAGATGCACGGCAACGTTGCACGTGGATAAGGCTATTGGGGTTAGTGGATACAGTCGGGATAAAAAGCATCGATCATAATTCTGCAAGTAAGCAATGTGCTCGGCAACGTGTCCAGCGTAATGCACATGTGCAATCTCTTTTAGGTAATGTGGAGCAACGTCGTAAGCGGCCGCGCAAAAAGCATCTCGTTGAAAAGAATTCGCCGCAAGGTCCGATAAGTCGCTTCATTCGAGCATTTATCTTGTAATCGGCCCAACAATGAAACTCGTCGGTAATTAGATCACTGTTACATGAACTTCTTTTTCAATAAACTGCCCATAAGGAAGTTGTCGAGGGCAGGGCAGCGGTAGCTTTTACTTTTTCTTTTTTTTTTTTTTTTAAATTCGTAAGCCACTACGAAAATATAAAGACGATAAACTATACAGGATACGTAGGCGATCGCTTTTGCACAAACCGTTTATACACACATTTACTTTTGCGAGCGCAGAAGAAAACCGACGGCGGTAACCCACGCGCGCCGCCGTTAAAAGAAATAGCCCGATATCCCTTGCCTCATCCAAAGCCTGCGCGCGAGAGAGAGAGAGAGAGAGCCCCCGTAGCAAATTGCAACTTTCCAACAAACCCATTAAGTGGTGCGCTCCTAAAATTCGCGCGTGCGCACGCGTAGCGCAACAACTGTAACCGCCCAAAAATTTTCCCACTCGTTGCGAAAGCCGCCTGTATGAACGCAAAAGTCCGATAAAAAGAAATCCACCGCCCGTGAGAAAAAGCCGATGTGAGCACCATCACAACGAGAACTGCGGGCACTATATCGGCCACCCACAGCCCTTATCTCCGCGACACGGTGTCGTACAGACATGCGTATATAATTGCTGCAATGTATAGAGTGAGAACCTTTTGAAAATCGACGTTTGCATAGTAGTTTAGCAACTGATAAGAAATATTCATACAATTGCCTCTAGCGTGATTTAAATCGCAATATTTAACGTGGGAAAGTGCAATGAAAGTTTGCATAAGTCTCGGCATAAGTATAAGGTGCTTATTTATTGTATGCATATTTGTTGTTATTATTTTCAGGCGATTTAGGGATCTTTTAACTCATCACGAAATAATGAGCGACACAAATCTGCAATTATTTCGATTTAATTAGTACATAAATATACAGCACCTTATTATATACAGCATTACAACGTGTATTTAACATATGCCTACGTTTTCCGCGAAACTGCAGGTACCGAGGCAGGTATAGGAACAAGTAAACATTACTGCACGCGAGAAGGTGAGCTCTTGAGAGAAAGTGTAGTCCTCCTATATTACTATCGGAGGTATTTATCTAAATTATTCTCCGATGGCGACTGCTTTTAATACCCTCCATTGCTTAAAATAACCCATACCCGAATGCATCGGCCTGTAGATCAATTCACGTACAGACACTTTGAAGGCAGAGTCATTGACCCATTATTTCTCGCGTTATTTATTTCTTCATAAGTCAATACAAACATTTGGCACTTTAGGAAGGTTAGCCGATGACTCATGGAAATCGCGGCCCCGCAAGTTCTTATATAACCAAGGTGCAAAACAACCACAGGGCAATGGAACTAATAAAAATACTCCCCTCCTCAACCTTTGGCAAACGAAAATAAACACGTTGCGAATCCAACGACCGAGGATGATTCGGAGCTCGCAAGGATGGCGGGGAGAAAGTCCGCGAGGCCTTTGACGTCGCGCGTCGTGTGAGATAATAATTACCGCACGTACCGCCGGCGCCGACTCCCGGTACATTCTGGTTTTTCTCGGCGGCACGCGTTCTAAATGTGCGCGAGCCTCGCCGCGAACGTCTATACCCCCGCCGACGGCGCGACGGCGAACCTTGGCATAAAGCGAATGAGAGCCAGGAGCATGAGCGCCTGCCGCTGCTTCTTCTCCGACGCCGTGTCCCACTCTCAACACTCGTGCTTTTCTCCGGCTGCTCTTCTTCGCCCACAGATTATACACGAAGCATGCGCGCAATCGCATCCTGCTTAATATCGGATTTATTTGTCGAAATGATTATATTATATTCGGTTTATTAAATAGCTGTACGTGTGTATACATATGTGTGTGCAGGCATTTCTTGACGAGACAGAGTTAATATTAGAAAAAAGTATGTGTTTATTTCGAGGTGTAGCGAAAAAAAAAAATAAAGCTATGATTGTTGGTGGTCGCACTCTGTCATTATTTGAATTAGACCACGTTATCTTCAAGTTATTAAATCAGAAATAATCTGCATCTCAAAGTGCTTCCGCGGGCGATAGCACCGAGAGGGTATATATCTATATATAGCACGTCGACTATTGCCCATACACGACTACATGGGCAGGAGCTACACCACGAGTATATCCTATACGGAACTAGTCAAGCTTTCGAGGAAACGGTTATATGAGGAAAACTTAAGAGTGCCCTGTCTACTCATGCCACACGAATGGGATAGATTCTTTTTGCCTATTTTAAATCGCTTTGGAAACCAGTTGAGAGCGATTCCCAGTAAAAATTATACCTCGCACCTATAAAATCCGATCGAGGATGCATACAGCTCGGGCCATCGGAAGAATCCGCGAGCTTTATTGCGCGGGGGGGAAAAAAAATTGAAGCACCTAGCAAAAAGTTATTAGCGAAGAAGTATCGTATCAGCAATTAAAATATCCGTGATAGCGCTGCCGTAAAAATAAGCTCTCGAGGACGATGCGTTTCTCGGGTTTACGCTCACTTTGCCGGAGGAAAAAACGGCAGCGCATGGCGGACGCGTCATCTTCGGTTTAAGAAATCCGGCCGTGCATAACAGGCGCCGCGGCGCGCGCTCCATAAGCGGCTCATCGCTTACACCTGCGTAAATCACACTAAGCGTCCGGTCGGGCCAACCGTTCGCCAGCGGGACGACGTTTCGGAGTTCGTTGGACTCTGTTAGCGCGTGCCGAGGCGACTTTGGCACCAGACGCGCTGACCCTGTTACTTACGCTGTATAAGGGCGAGCGTGTATATAATGCCGTGACACTGTTTTGGACTCTTGCCCTCACAATATTTATCTTAGCAACATTGAACGTTTTATTTAAGTACACTTTGTACAATTTCGTGGTCATACGAAACGTCGCGTGTGTGGCTCTTCCTTTTTCATATAAAAACGTACAAAGTGGATTGAGAATGACTGTAGCCGCAGGATGAGTCATATCAGGAGTAAGACGAGCGTAACAGGTTCGTTGAACTAGTTTCTCGATGAGGGAAACCCCCAAACTGACGTTTGCCTTAGTCTTCTTCGGCATCTTCTTTCGATAACTCTGTATCTAAATCTTGATAATTGTTATAGCAAGCTATTTTGCCAATTGCTTGGTGCTATCAAAAAATTTATTGATTTTAAAGCTTTCTATACATAAATGTTAAAGATTAATCGTGCATTAATTTTCTTTCCTACAATTGATTTTCGTAAAATATCTATATCTAGTTTACTCTTTTACCAAACATGGGTATAATAGTTTAGTAACAAATGACTGAGTCGCTGCTATTGTAAAGTGTTTTTTTTTTTAAAGAATTTTCTGCGTGATCTTGACAAAGTATTATAGTTAGATGTTTACCTTGAAGCAAAAAATGTAATTATTTGAAAATATGTTATAATGTTGAAAATAAACATTTAACATAAGTTATTTCTTTTTCGCCATGCGTTATCTAGCTCGACTCGGAGTGCTGCAGAGTGCAAGACTCACATTCGTGGAACTTAATGCTACTGCACGCCCATTGTTACTCGTCCGTTAATCGGCACGAAGGTCAGAACGAATAGAATCCAGATCAAGTGCAGTATAGTAATCTCGATAGTAATTCTTTTTGTTTATGAATTCTTATAAAAAAATTAAAGATGTATTTTATTTTTTTGCTACTGGAGTTATTTAATGATTTGTAGACCTTGTACAAGTGAAAACGATGTATCGAGCGATATAATATCACCTCAATATCACTCAATGAGTAAATATGTATATCAGTAAAACCAAGACTAAAAGGATCGTTGCTGGCCCAAATAATAATATACTTCTAACTGTTTATTATTATTATAATAAATAATAAATAATAAATTTATAAAATTAAATTAATTAATCAATAATTTATTATTTATAATTATTTTCAATAATAAATTTATCATTATTATTTATTAATTTCATTTTAACTTTTTTTCCTGTGCTAAGTGTTTCGTATTCTTTGCTAAGCTGCACATTAAATAATAAGCTTATCAATATATAATCAATCAATACGAAAATTTCGTCGCTTTCTGGATGGAATCTCTTTATCGATTTTATCAGCCCAGTTTATGTATCATTTTTTCCTTATCTAAAAGTACTGCAAATAGTAAATATATAATAATTTATTTGTAGTTTAGTTTTGCAATTAAGTTATTATCTCTTGATCTTTTGATTTGCGAGATAGTAGAAATAATAACACCCTGTTAGAAAATTGCCTAGTTTATTCATGAGATTACTTATGCATAGATCTATATCTTTCCATGACTAAAATTTTATATTAATTTTAAACGAGAATATAAAATAATTTAGTTAAATTATAATTTTTAAATAAGTATGACGAGAAAATTTTAAAGATTTCTTCCATAGTACTTAATAATCAAAATATTAATCGGTTTAATTGTTAAGGAAGGCTTTAATATTTTTTGGGAATGAGTATTCCGGTGCATGGCCGAGAGCTTTAAAGTAATAAAACATCTGGAGTTCGGTTAGTGCGTAACACAAGTACTGCTGAGTATGCGTAAAAACCCCTTACTTACGAAAGAAACCCAACACTTATATGTTCGAGACATACTGTTCCACTTGCTTCTTTTATTTTAAGATACCCAAATCCCTAACGTTCTCAAAGGCAATAATGCGATCCACTGCACTTGTAAATTGAATACTATATAATTTCGCGATATGCGCTACATAGCTGGCAAGTTGCTTGATAATTACAGTTAATAAGCTCCTGTAAAGAACCAAGAGTGCAGTTAAGCCGAGAACTATAGTAAGAACTAGTCCATCTCATGAAAAGTCTAGAACAAAATAACACTCGAGCAGATTAATAGCATAGCTCGTCTTTAGTCGTCAATGAGGTTTCCATAATCTCGATACATGAATGACAAGCCGCAAACATAATTCTTAGTAGTGCGCATCTTTCCCACAGTCATATAAATGGTGACACACATTGTTCAAAGAATCCTGGATATTCTACTTCCCGCGGAGGTGACGAAGTCGCTTCTGTCTGTTTCTCTCATTCTTTTTCTATCTTTAACACTGTCCTTCTCTTCCCTGGCGACATCTTTAACACATTGTTTGCGATAATTATAGAGGTCACCAGGCTAGTATAATCAACCATCCCCTATATTATCAAAACGAGTACTCGTTCGAAAAGTTGTTGCCTGTGAGGTAATCGGACGTATTTGTCGAAGCACTAAAGTCGCTCGGGGGATGTCATGCACAGGTGTATACGAAAGTAATAAACATATACATAACAATTTGACCACTGAAAATGGGAAACCTATCAGTGAAATTATTAATTGCATAGCCAAAAGAAAAACTTTTCGTTTCAAAAGTACAAGATTCTTACATGATTACCAAACAGTTACAAAAATTTGTAGTTTGGGTGAATGAAGCCGAATGCTAAATTACGGATAGGTTTTTTTATCTAGCACGATGGTTAACGTTAGTTAGTCGGCATTGATTTTTTTTTTCAGCATGAACGTTTCTAAAAACTAGTACGTGAAATTAAATTGTATACAATTTTTTATAAATAGGTCGAACTATAATTGATTTTAATCACTATGGGAGTTCCAAAAGCAACTCGAACATATAGATGTGTAATATGATGTACCTTATAACTTATAAAATTTTGTAATTTAGGAATGTGTTTCTATGATTAAAAGATATTTTCTCCTATTGCCTCAACGAGGTATAAGGTACTACAAAACTTTATATATTTTTTATACTACCAACTTCCAGCAAGTTATGTAAAAATTTAAATTATGTTATATCTGAAGTATTATCATTATAGCTTAGGCACAACTTAAAATTTTTGACTAATATTATAGAGAAAAATAAACAAAGAGTGTACAAAAATAAAATTATTATAGCTGTGAATAGATTTAAAGAATTTAAAAACTTATATATTAATCTTAATTTTAATAGTGAAAAAAAATTTTATTCTGAATTATTTTGTAATAAAATCACGTGCACATCCTATAGAAGGATCCATAAATGTTATCTACGTATGTTGAATAGCACAAGGAGATCTATTACTTACAACAACATATACCATCAAATCTCCGTTCAAGATTTAACACTGCAACCTCTTTAAAAATAATCGATCATATCATCTTACCATGAAGATCGCAAGGAAGATCCAATAAATCCACATTGTTGTCTCTCCACTCCAATCTTAATCAGCCGTACACTCTGAAAAAAATACTTCCTGGATGGAAGACAGATCGAAGTCGCAGGAGGTTCCGCAGTCGGGCCTATAATACGTTCCCCTAACTCACTCGCGCGCGTTTCCAGGCGCTGGCGGAAATAACAGCGGCGCGGACTCGTTGAAGCGCGCATTGCACACAATGCACGCGGTTCGCTGCATCGGCAGCGGCTCTCAACGCGGGCACGGCGCCACGCACTGGATCCACGTATATACTCGCACACGGACCATTGTCGAGGCGCAACTGTAGGTATACTTATATATACTGCGCGGGTGCGGCGATCGGATCTTTTTTTTTTTGCGGGGGAGAAGCGCGGCAATGTCCCAGCTCCTAACTGTATTAAACGCGTTCAGTAACCTTTGCCTGGCCGATTGTCTGCGGCACGGCTTAATTTGCTCTGTTGACGGTTGTGTCGTTGTTCCTCGATCGAAATACGTTGTACATTCTACTGTTAGGCTTTTGTTGTCAAGCTGACGGTCTCAGTTAATCGAGTTTATACTTATTTCTAAAGTTTCTATGAAATTCGAGGATTATGCGCGATTAGAAGTCATCTGAGATTACAGTCAGCTCAAAAATAACCGTAACATCTCGAGTAAAATACTCGAAGCTTAAGATGTGCAGGAGAAGCTGCGCTATAGATCCTAGTAAGTTCAACAGCTCGTCTACCAAACAAATATAGCCACCCCTGTGTAATCCCCTGTGTATTTTGTAAACTCTCAATATACAGTGCACTCAAGGTATTTCGAGTGTGATCTAATTTAAGACATTTTTGGAGAAACCCAATGGTTTAGTACATTGTCAAAATTTTGCATTCCAAAGAACACGTTAGTAAAATGATACAGACGTAGTCGCTGTATATTATTTGTAAAATATGCTTACGATATTCCGTGGCACGTGCATTGTCAAACCCAGTAAAGGATCGCGATTAATTCGATGCACACTCTGCACTAGCCCCGTCGTACTATTTTCAACCCACTTATCACTCAGGCTAATCATACCTCGTTAAATGATAAACTCTCGCAAATTTACAAACATTATCGCGATTTTCGCAATAGAATCGCGTGGTGATTCACAGAGACATTGACACAGTGTTTCCTTATCAACAGCTGCCATTTTATAGACTCGGCCTCGGAGTCTTTCATTAAACAACTGAGAAAAATGTTGCGCGAAAATTGCGAGAAGCTGCAGCAATCGGACAAGTCGGACGAGATTCACCGGAAGTATAAACTGGACGGAGGATATTGTAGAAGCAGACCCGCGCGAAGCACCTTATCTCTAATCATGGGTGGCTGGTTTGTATCCTTCCGCTTTCTGCGGCTTTCCCACGATGAATTTGAGTGCAAGTTAGCCGTGCGCAGGTGCACAAACGCTGACAGGAGTAAGACATACTGACGCGATGCATTAATCAGGTCTGAAATTTGAATATTTTCGCACGATTTAGAAGCAAGTGTGACGAAACACGTGCGAATTATGTATACTGGTCTGGTATGTGCAGCTCGAGCAACAACTCGTTGAGGCGCTGCCGAGTAATCTACTATGTATGCATATGATGCGGTGAATAAATAGGTCACTTATTTATACATTATTACAATTTTCTGCAATTGGTGTATCGATCGTTAACTTCAAGAAAAAGGAATTTACATGTGAGTCAAGTATATAGTTCTCACCTTTTAAAGTAAGATTCGCTCAGCATTGAAAATTCATATTTTACACGAACCTTAACGCCTGTATAATTATTGATTTTTCAAATTTTACATTTCTCCCCCGAATCATAATCGTGTGTTAGAAGCGGAAAGTAAATTTTTTTTAAGATGCAGAATGAAGATCTTACAATTGGGAAACCCGTCGTCAAAGAAATCTCAACGACGCTTATGTATGCCCCATAAAGCGAAAACAAAAGTGCGAGATATGCCGATAACAGCTGTGCTCCACATAATTATGCAATTAAACATACTTTCTACAATAAACAGAAGGTGATTTGTCGAGTGAGCGCCGCGGGGAAAAAAGGACTCGGTTTCGCACGGGAGCAACGGCACCAGGTGACGCGGCGCGGAAAATCCCAATAACACAGATCGGTTGCACGGGCGGCTCGGAGTCGCCGGGTTGTCGGCCCGCCGCCGGGGGCAATTAGAAAAGCGCGGCAAAGCGACGAAGCCGCGCGCGGTTCATTAAAGCCCCGGGGCTTCGGTCTCGCGGGGACAAGAAGAAGCTTCGCCAGCCGATCCTTTCACGCACGCGCGGCGGCCTTGCGCGGATCGCCCGGCGATGTAGTACACGCGAAGGCTGTCGGCCGCGACGACGAGCCGCGCACAAAGGCCCGCCCGCAATTAAAGCCGTCGCTCAGCGCGCGCTTTTCCTTTTTTTTTGCCAGAGAGAGAGAGAGAGAGAGAGAGCCGGTCGCCCGGGCGACCGCTTCAGGTGTGAGAAGACGCCGCGTTAGGTAATGGCGCGCATCGGCCGTTTGATTTACGGGGGTGATCAATTTCCCCCGCGTGTGCGGTTAATGGCTTGTTACGCGCTCGCGCGCCCGCGGGTCCCGCGCGAAATCCGCGCGCAGCGTGAGAATCGCATACGTACGCCTATGGGAGAAGAGGATTTTCTCCCGGACTCTCGCTGGCGCATCGCATGCCCAGCTAAGGCGGGGAAAACTTGTGATTTAGGATGCTCGTGTATGGGTTCATTGATGCGGAGGCGGCCATCTCGGAGCCCTGCACTTACTTATACGCGTCAGCTTTTTCTCCCTCGTGTAATTATGTTAATTGGTTAATTAGCTTATAACTCGCCTACGTATACGGCTTCGTTTTTTATTTATTCGTCTGGGCGTTGTAGCATCGAGTGCGAGATAATCATTCGAACGAGCCGGGATATATAATATGCAGTGATACTTAATTCCGTAGGATTTATGTACATAAGTACAATCAGTGTCGTCTTTACACGACTTCCGCACTCGACCGGCCAAAGTCACCGCATTGATTATAGTGTACAATAAGCGCGCTAACAACGTAAGCCACCGTAATGCAAACACCTCCAATTATCACCTCCCAGCGGAGTATCGTATGTCGCTGGAATTGGTACACCGACGCCCACGTACACGTGCCGGGTCGCGCGATACTTAAACACTCGTAATGTAACAAAAGCTTCGACTCGCGAGGACAGCAGCAGTGGGGGGTAAGAGCTAAAGGCGAAGAGCCGGGGCCAACGTCTCGCGAGCTTATCTCCGCCCCGCTCCCCCCCCGGGGGGGGGGGGCGCATCTCATCTTCGCACTTCCGCGGCCGAAGCACAGCTCGACAGTCGCGGGAGAAAGACCGGCGCATTGCGGCAATTGCGGGCGCGGGGGGAGCGGCAGGCAGCTGCGCCGGCGGAACTTCGCTGGAGCGAACAGAGAGCGAGAGAGAGAGAGAGAGAGAGCGAGTCGCCGAGGCAGCTCGCGCGGCACCGGAAGCGTGAAATCACGCTTTAGGGGCCGGCCGCCGCGCGCCTCCTCGCCCCTCTTAATCCCTCCCCCGCCCCGCGGCCTTCCTTTCCTCCTTTTTCTTTTTTTTACTTTTTTTTTTTTTCATCCGCTTGTTTTCTCCCTTTGTGCCGCTCGCGTGCGTGAGGCCGCCTCCGCGCACGCGATTCGAGGGCCGCCGTATATATATATAACGAGAGCGGGGACCGGAGGATGCGGCGCCCGCGGCCGCACGCGAGACGGATCCCTCGCGGAGCCGTTACCTCGCGGCCTTCGTATAACTGTCCGCGCGTATGTATATGTATATATGTGACGAAAGCGGGGGACCGGGTCGTAGACTCCGAGTCCGGTATATGTATTTATGTGCTCGCGATATATGCCGCGGCCGCGGGCTTCGGAAAAAAGTGTCGAAAGCGCGTATTTTGCATTTGCCGAAACGTCACGGGAGCGCGAGTGCGGACGTGGGCAGCTGCACCGGCTAATTGCCCGCGCACTCCGAGTTTTCAGCATATTGCGAGATTATTTTTTACGACTTCCTCCGCGGCGACGGCCGCTGCAGCGCGTGTAACAACGGGACACGCCGCGCCCATGCTAATTGAATTTCGGCAGGCCACTTACAAAGGAGCCAGCGCCGAGGCAGGCGTCTTTCCCCCTCGTCCTCTGTGCATTACATTCCTCGGTGGTCGCTTTCGAAACCTCCGCCGTCAGAAACACACGTACCCGCATAGAATAAAATTGACGCGGGCTTGGCTTACTCAGCTGTATATATATGTATGGGCTTCTAGAGGTCCTTTACCTAAAACACAAGTCCTGCGCGCTAAGAAACCGGCAGAGCCCAGTTAACCAGTTGCAATAGATACAAGAAGTGTTTGAGTATAGCCAGAAGGAAAAGGCTATTACGGCGAAGGAAAGCGTATAATCAGCTCGTCGAGACGCTCTCGGCTCAAGAAAAATAGATAATCACGCAGTGTTGGCTTTGACACGCGATCGTGGCGGGCTTTTAAGCAAAATTCATGTGACTGCAGCATTCTGATCCGCCTTCGTTAATACTTAATGAACATTCGTAGCTGTGAGAAATCCTTTATCTGTCTGTGCAATAAGAACGGATGAGCATGCGCTTATAGCCCATCGAGACTGTTATACAAGCACTTCGCCTAAGTTTATCTTATCAATTAACGCAATTTACTTCGTCTATACATTCACATGTCATTCAAAAATATTAACGAAACCTTACTAAACTTTCACAAAGTTACTCTACCTAATTTCGAAATTCTTTGGTAAAGATTCTTTATAAATTCTGTAAAATTACTATACCGGGGCACAATATATCCCGTTGTGTAAAAGTATATATCGTTGATTTACTGTGTTTCGACTTTGTTCGATCGCGGGGACTGTGTGCTTTCCTGGCGTCCGTATAGCACCTATTTCGAATTTGCACGAGACGCTGGGCATTCCGCGGTAGGGCCGACTTCATATCGCGTATCCGGCGCGAGAATAGCCCGGTCGCGCCCCGAATAGCCTCGAAAAAATCGTAAGAAACGCCCGTGACAATCGCGGCCCTCGCGAGCTCGCACCCCCGCGCCGTCGCCGGCTATATTTGTAACGGGCCGTTTGTAAGCCGCGTGCACATGTGTCGCGACGACGACGTCCTCAGCGCTGATTGCCGTCCCGCCTCAGACGTCTGCGCGGCGCTCTCTCTTCTTTATGCCCCGGTACTCTATGGGCTGCAGGGCCGCCGGCGCGGAAGAAGCCGTCGAGAGAAAGGAAGGAAAAACAAGAAGTCGCCTCGTTGCACGCACGGTTTAGCCCAAGTTCAGAGGAGACGCGTAGGCGTCGAATTGTTGGGCTCGTATTTCATCCGAGTGGTTGTGGCCAGAGGATCTGAGGACCGCCGCCGACTCGCGCGCGCGAGGGGAATTTTTTCCTTTTTTTTCTTAAGTAGACACGTCTGTGCCGCCGCTTAGAGTTATAAAGTCACATTCTGCACAACGCGCTCGAGTTCCTAGTCTACTTGGTATTTCGTATAACTGTCCGATTGTATTTTTAGTAAAAGGTGAGTTTTAATCACTCGACTTATTTGCCCGTGAAGTAATTCTCTTCGGTTTACGTTACACACGAATTATTCTTGATTGTTATTCTTTTTGACAATAGAATTGAGTGTTGCTGCATATTGATTTCAATTCAAGCGTGTAACAATTGCGAGGAAAGTTTCAGTCTTATACTATTTTTAACGTTCGCATTGATACACAATATTTAAATTTCTATTTGGAGATTTATGTGCAAAACTTTTTCCTTTTCATATCAAATAGAAAGTATTTTCTCTTGTTTATGACAATAGTCCTATCAACTAAATAACAAGAAAGTTTTTAATGATTCTTTTTCTCAATAGAATCATAATCCTATCGATTTATTTAGTTGCAGCTTCTCTACTTATCATCGTTACTATCCATTATATACCATGTATTTCAAGTATGTTATTCTTTGTCAACTGCAATAGATTATTTAAAAGTTTTTAAATTATCTCTTATATATATCTATATACACTTAGTAGGTGTGCTATATACGGTTAAAGAACCAACCTATGCATATGGCGAAAAATTTAAAACCTTGTATCTGCATAGATTTAATAGATACATTAAATTTACAAGCAAATTTCCTCGCTTCATTTAGCAAAATAAACTAATGCAAGAAAACATGCATTTTTCAACGAAAAAGATTCATCTTATGCATATTTCTTAATAAACATCGGCGTCTGGCGTCTGCGCTCACATAAAACGAGGTTAATGTTAATGAATGAATGGCGACGTAACGATACAACTGTTCGAGGTGTACTCATTTTCCGTTTCAAATCATTGAGCCCAACAATATTGTATTATGTTTCATAATTTCATTTGTCGCGCCAATTAATTCTTTAGTGCAGAGTATTTGTAAGGCAACTGTTAGACACAATATAAATATTTCCATAGCTCTAATAAGGGTCGAGGTACGAATTGTCTATAATTTTTTATGCTAGTCACAGAGTATGAGTTTAAATCGCGGATTTAAAAATTATTCTGTAAATTCTATACGTTAATTTTAATAATGATTCATTAATGAATATCATCCACACAATACGTTCAACCAATCTCTCGAATATATTAAAATTTATTAATGTATTTAGTCACAAAAGCATCTTCGTATAAGATTTAATAATTTGCATAAATATTTTGTATTCTTTTGTATTCAATAACTCCTAAAAGAACTTTAATTCAAAATGAAAAGTTTATAATATATGATTATAATTATAAAAAATTTGTATCTAGAAAAAATATACACAAAACATTTTTCCGTTCATTTTATTAAAGTAAAAAAATTCTTATATATAGTACAAGAAAACGAAATTTCTCAATGAAATTTAATATACCTTCCTTAAGTGACGAATCGTTACATTTTTGAGTGTCGAAATCATATCTGCCCGAATAATAACTGCATCTTCGTGAAACCGTGCAGAATTATACCTCGCACGTGCGTAGCTGTAAAGTATAATCGGAATGCCTCTGGATGTTCAACATATTTTATTTATGATCTCGTAAAATTCGCAAGGGTAAATAAAGTCGTTGACTCGGCAGCGCTTTCCACCTGTAACAATTTCGTCATTATGTTTTAAAAAAAGCGAAAGGCCGTCTTTATTTTCAAGAGCATTATAGTAAACTTCACTCTGAGAATTGGAGTGAAGAAAAATGTTGGAAAGTCGCTTGGATCATTTTTATGGGAGCAAAGAAAAGTAATAAAATTCTCTTGTCTATGATTATATATAGTTTTTCACAATTCTTTGTGACTCTCAATCAATGAATTTATCAAAACAAGTGAGAAGTGTTATATTTATAGTCATAAAAAGTGTAGTATTTTGATACAGAAAGTCTATTTATTTTATAAGAAAGAAAGTAGTTCTTTACACGTTTTTGTTAACATGCAGTTTTTCATGTACTATTTTGCTAGGATCTTAAAAATATATATCACGAATGTCAAAAAATTTAAATCTATATTATTATTATTAAAACTATAATTTTATAAATATAAAATACGAATGGAAAACATTCAAAATTATGTTCATTCCGAGGTTCATTCACGTATTTCATACTCGTTTTAGATTCCCTACAATCATGTGATGAATGGTGTTCCTCTTAAATATCTAACAAGCTTAATTCAGACACCTACATTGATTATGGCTCACTTGAATAGCCGATTATATAATGAATGTAAATTAGTAATAAGGATACCCACTTTCGCCAGTCCATATTTCCTTTAAACAGTTTTTTCTTCGTCATCGAAGAGAAATCTTCAAATCACGAAAAACTGTTAAACGTTCTAGGAAAACAGAATATCCAATACCTTATTAGAATGTCTTTTTGGGTTCCTTACTTTTTTATCGCGGAATCCTCACAGAGTCAGTGTGTACATACCAATGAAAACAAAGAGAAGATTTCTCTTCTATCCAGAAATCCGAGACCACACGCTTACAAATTCGAATGCGTAGGCGCGAAAGCGTTCCAATCGTGCCATCGGTAGCAACTATAACTCGAGAGTCCGCGTGTCGAGAACACATTGGGAGATTATGCCGGTCTTATTGGGGCGGAAGTGACGAAAGCACGGCGCAGTGTAGGCGGCCGCCACTTCGATTTCGTCAGATGAGCCGCGAATTCGCGCTCGTTCCCGTTTCGCAGTAGCAATCGTGGCGGTTTAGTGCAATCACTTTGGTTGGTTTTGTTGCTCACGGTATATAGCTTGGTTTGTTAACGAATCGGTATTTTGAAGCGAAGTGCCGGTAACGAAAGAGAACACTTTTTCTGAATCCTTACTATTTCTTCAATTTTTACATTGAAAACTTTAAGAAAGTGTTGCGAAACGTGAAAAACTTTAAGGTTTTGACAGTCTTAAATTGCTGTAAGGAAGCGTGTACTATTTAGCGTTCGAGTGCATAAATGAAGCCATAAATTCGTTAAGTGGTCTTAACTGCTTAGGAAGTTGAAAAGTTGCACAATTTTGAAAAGTCGTTTTCAATATAAATATGTATTCAAAATATTAAGCTGATAGAAAATTTTCAAGCTGATCAGTCACAAATTGGTTTATATCAATAATTATGAACAATTTCACTGCAATACTATTGCTATGTCTTAATCGTTTTTAGTCAATCATAATTATTGGAAATAATTTTATGATAGTTTATAAAAACAGTTTTCTTTTTTTATTAAATTTTATGGTACATGTAAACATGATGGATATAATAAATCTTATTTATTTCTTTTACTAAACGTTGTAACAGTATAAGTACTTAAACTGTTTAAAAACAGTATAAGAGCGCAAGTATATTCAAAAATACAGATTTCATTCATCAAATGATCAAGAAAATTCATTTTTCGTTTAAAAAATTAAACTAAATCTGTAAAGTTTATTTATGAGTAAAAATGTTATAAACGTAGTAATCAATTACTATTAACTATTAACTATTTATTATTATTACTTTTAAATTTAAAATTTTTATATATGTTCAAATTAACATTAAATTAATTTGTGAAGAATTTGTTACTGTAAAGTATTAAATTTAGTGTATATTACTTATTCCGTATTACATAATTTATGAATTTAAATAAGGTGGCAAATAATTATTGAAAAACTCTTGTTTGCATCCTAATGATGAGAAATTTCTTTGAAAAGTCACTTAAACTTCAGTCTATTTTGACGCCTACAGTGTTGTATTATGTTCATGCGAAGGTGAACGACGTTTATTGTACATGGATGATTTATACACATTTGCCATAAAAGAATATTGACATTGATTAAGAGAATTTTTACTTTTTTGTTCTATATTAAAATGATTTATTGCTATTATTACATTGCTATTAATATCAAAATAGTATATTAATACTATATTAATACTAAATATACGCATGCATATTTATTAACGTAATTTTTTTCTGTTTCAGGTTTATCATTGGCAAAGTCAAAATGTCAAAGTTTCGGGGGTGGATGACATGGTCTTGCTGCCCAAGATCAGCCAGGATGCCATCATCGAAAACCTTCGAAAACGATATATGGATGATTACATATATGTATCCTTTGCTAAAACAAACAAAAAATTAAACATTGTTTTTATAAATTTTGCAATTCAATACATAAACTTTAATCATACGTGAGGTAAAATTAGTAATATTCAACAAAATATATTTATAAGCTTAAGTATTAAGTGTTAATATAGTGCTAATAGTTATTACATTTTTAAATCAATGGCAAAATAATTGAATTTTCAATATTTGATTTTTTAAGATTAAATTTTGAACTTAAAATTAAACTGAATTAAATAAAGTATTAGTTCGACAAGTAAGTAGCCATCTATCGGGTTCTATAATCTTAAGGAAATATTACCATCCATTAAGGCCAGTCAATTGGGTTACACGGAGATATCGATTATATTCGACACCGCGAAAGTAACTCTTGCTAATTTTTTCCTTAATGACAGCTAGACATGCGTTGGCCCCGTACTGGTGTCAATTAACCCGTTCAAGCAGATGCCGTACTTCGGAGAAAAAGAAATTGAAATTTATCAAGGAGCCGTAAGATAGCCTCATTACAAAGTCTTCTACAGATTAACGGGATATAGGGACTGAGTTAACGAAGGATTATCCTGATTTTTGATTTAGATTCATTACTTTTATCTTTCTAAATTAAATAATTTTACTTTAATTAGAGAATATAAAGATAGTAAATTAAATTTATTTATGAACATAAAAGTAAAGTTAATACATAAATAAAAATACATGGTATAAAAGTAAAATAAACATATACATATAGTCTTTTATATAATATAGAATGCTGCGTTATACATATTCTAGAATAGATACTATATAGAATATATATTATACACATGCCTACAATACATTGTTAAAAAATTAACATCATAAATTTTTTGAGACATAGAAAAAGTATCTAAAAATAAATTTATTGTCGAAAACACTACTTTTCACTAGCCACTGCAAGGCTGCCCCTGCAAGGCAGCAACATTGCTTTCACCCAAGTATTGAACTGTATAGGTTTCAGAAGGCAGGGGCTTAATATTTTTCTTAACGTTGTGTAGTCATCTAGTAGCCTTAAACTAATTTTTATATTCATGTATTAAAATTATTAATTATTTTTTAGGCTCTCTACGAAAATCCTCCACATATTTATGGACTCGCCGATGAAATGTACAGAAATATGTTAATTGACAACGAAAGTCAATGTGTTATTATTAGGTATTATTCCATTTTTTAATCACATAATTATAGGCTTAAAACAATACAAAATAATATCCTTGTTCATAATATTTTTCTTCTTTACAACGCATATAGTACAAATTTTTATTATTATAAAATGATATAAATATTATTATTTTGTACTTTAATATCTAAATAAATTTCGAAGTAATGATCACTTCTTGTATATTAATATTTCGCATAATATTTTCAGTGGCGAATCAGGAGCAGGGAAAGACGGTAGCAGCTAAGTACATTATGTCATACGTTGCAAGAGTCAGCGGAGGTGGTGAACGAGTTCAGAGGGTGAAGGATATAATACTCGAATCTAATCCGCTTCTGGAAGCTTTCGGAAATGCAAAAACTGTGAGAAACAACAATAGCAGTAGATTTGTAAGTATATTTAAAAACTATTTATATTCCTAGCATTGATTTAAATAATCTGTAACACATTATCCAAAAAATATATTAAAAGTAATAAGTCATATTTAAATACTAAATATTTTAAGTACCTTTATTAAGTAAATTAATTATAATTTGTCAATTTTTTTATTTCTTTTTGTGGGTGACGGCATGTGGATAGGTTAAAATAAATATTGATTCTTATATAGTTAACAATGTTTAATAAGTGTGACGACATAAATTAAAATATAATGAATTTACTTGTACACGAACTTGTACACAAAAAGGCGCGATGCACACTTGCGCACATCTTTACCGACTCACCTATCCCCGCGAGCCTCGCTGGCCCGCTCCGACGAAATCGCCTCGGCCGACGGCCCCGGATCGGCGTTAGACTCTCCGTGCACGTAGGTGACCTGCATCACTATGTGTTGAGGTCTGGACAGCCTCGAGCTGACGCGAGCCAGACCGATCTGAGTATGGCGCTAGGGCGACCTCGACGTCCTAGTCGCTTCGGATCCATCCACCCGCCCTGAGGACTAATTTTTAACTAACTGTCTATTTTCCGTGTCACCTCCTTTCGTGTACTTTGCCGCCCTTTTTCCCTCGATAGGTTTTTCCCCGCGAGGAAAAACAAAAGCTATCGCTTGCATGCATCGCAGTTTCGCGCCTACCTCCTCCCATGTCGGATACACGTTTAGTCCCAATAATTAAAGTAATCAATAGAATAAAAAAATATTTCTAAATAAAACGTCAAATTTTCAATTTATTAAAAAAAAATCATTTTTCTAGGGGAAATATGTCGAAATGCTTTTCGGTTCTGGAGGACAGCCAAGTGGTGGAAAAATATCAAATTTTTTATTAGAAAAATCAAGAGTAACAGGTCTAAATCCAGGGGAGCGAAATTTTCACATTTTTTACCAATTAGCTACGGGAGCAAATTCGCAAATGAAATGTGAGTAGACCATTTTTTCTTTAATACGTAATATAAATACAGTAGTTATTTAAGATACCAATTAATAATTTAATTATTAACTAATGTGTTTATTTTTAATAGCTGAATTCGGTTTGATGGATTTGGATTATTACAACTATCTTAAATGCGGTGGCAATCATAAAGTAGACGGAACTAATGATGCTCGGGATTTTCAAGACACATTAAAAGGTAATTTTAACAACCAATTTTAACAACCATTGAAGATATTTTTTTAATATTAGACATCCATTTATTAAAACAAATACACTTGTAATTAAATACGACAAATTTAAAAAATAAATTCAATCCATATTTTTATTCAAATAAAAAATTAATTTTACCATTTTATTTCAGCTTTAAGCGTTATGGGTATCAAAGATACAGAAACTACCGATATCTTAAGGCTAGTAGCCGGAGTTCTGCATATTGGAAATATTCACTTTACCGAAAAGGGAAATTATTCTCAAGTTGCAGATAAAGATTGTAAGAAAAGTTTTCTTTAAATTTAAAATTAGTATATTTTAAATAAAAATTTTAATGTATATATTCGTGACGAAAATTTTAATGTATATATTCGCGACGAAAATTATAATAATTCCAATTTCAAAATTTAATTAAGATACGTTGTATATGATGAAATATGTAAAATTCTACAACTCTGCAAGAAGTTTTCTGTATACTTCTAAATACAACAATTACATGTTGATGTGTTCATTAGATGGACTAATATCGTTTTTAAAAAAACTATTTTTTTTAATTTGCATTTTATCATATCTGGATTTTACTGTAAAGCACGTAAAATAATTATAACATTCATATTAAATTCCAAAGATTCTGACATGAAATTCAAAACAAGCTTACCTTTCATAATAATATTCTTTTGAAAGAAATTTATAAGCCAAACTTTAAATAAAAGAAAAGTTATAAGATTGAAAAATACTTTGCTCAAATCTCCAATGAATCGAACGACTCAATACACTGAATAAACATCCTTGTATTTTCACCAACCTTACAGATCTCGACTTCCCCGCATTCCTCCTTGGCATCTCGCCAGAGCAGCTGTCGCATAAATTGACCTCTCGCGAGTTCGAGTCCAAATGGGGAAGTCAATCAGAGAGCGTCGACGTGACGCTGAATGTCAAGCAGGCACTTTATGCAAGGGACGCCCTTGCCAAGGACATCTATGCGCGACTCTTCGATTATTTAATTAAGGTGAGGTTTTGTACGCTCAAACAGCAATTTCACATTGTATTTCGATTGATTGGATATATCTTGGATTTATAGAAAAAGAATAGACTGACAGAATTATTAGTTTTAGTTAAATATAACTCGCTATATTTTTGCATAATTTAATTCTTGTTTTTAATTTTAATATCGTCAATCTTATTATATTTTTATACCTGAGACAAGTATAATTGTACAAAGAAAATTTTATACGATCTCTTTAATTGAAATAAAATAGAGTTATTTAAGTTACCAAATAAAAATGATCAAAATTGCATTTTTTAAACATTAAATTATATATTAAACATAATCTGGTATGATATTTTAGAGAATTAATTCAGCCATGGAGACATCACAAGAAGGATTTGAAATTGGAATTTTAGATATTTATGGATTCGAAGTATTCGAGAAGAATGGTTTTGAACAATTTTGCATCAATTTCGTGAATGAAAAGCTTCAACAGACTTTTATCGAATTAACGCTGAGAGTAGAACAGGTGAGTCTGACTTTATTTTATTATATAGATGATACAATAAATTGTAATTTAATAAATAATTAGAATATCGTAGTAATTTATTAATTATCTACATTTACAGACTGATAAATTTCTAGATATTATGTTAAAAAGAACACAGACCTGGATTACTTTGATACAATGATAATAGTAGTATAATAATTAATTTAATATAGAATGCTCTAATTTATCAAAAAATGATAATTAAATTTTATTGGGTTAAGATAGCTTAATATTAATAATTATTTTTCAACTATAATGATGTACATAAGAATGTTTGCTATGATACAGTCGCTTACAAATCTTTATAAATAACTACTTGTTAGTTTCAATATAAGACGTGCTTCATAGACCTGTATAAAATAAATCTATCTGGGAATCACAGCTAAATGCGTCGGTTGGTCCTGGTAACTGATACTTTTTTAACCCGTATCAAATACGTACCGAATCTTGGTTTTTATTTTAATACAATAAGCGAAAAAAATACATTATATTCTAAATTCTTTTAATGTTCACATGAATGGTACCTAGATATTTCATATATTTACCAATGTAGACCGATATTATTAAAAATAATTTAATCCAGGCACCAGTCAAAATGATCGTGTATTATAAAAAATAATGATCTGATATAATTTGAAGTATAATAATTATACATAACAATATTAAAGATATAAGAAACTAATTAAAGTACAGGCATTATAATTAAAAACAAAATTAAATTTATTGCGCTCAGTAATAATAATTATTAAACATAACATTTTTAAATGGATTGAATTTTCTTCGTTAGTTTCACAAATTTATTATAATAGCTACATATTTTGTAACATATCAAGGAACTGCATTTTGACAATATTTTGGAAAAAAATTCTAATCGAATTTTTCCCCTTATATACATGTTTAACGTTAGTCGATTAAGATTCCCACATATATAATTTCCTTACATATGAAAATTTTATACAAAATCAAGATAAATATTAACTGCTGAAAAAAAAACTTAATGAATAACAGTTAATTAAACAAAATAAGCAGCGTGTTAAACAATTTGTATGATGCTGAATGAAGCACGGATGATTGGCTTTTTGACATGATTTATCCGTTATTAAGTAACTTTCTAAAAGGAAATGTAACGAAAACATTAAGAAAGCTTTTGGCATTTAACATTATTTACAGCTAGAATTATACATAAATTAATAAAAAAATCATTTAAACTTTGCATAAATTAAATAAAGTTTTAAAATTTGAACTGAAATTAAACGATTAAACGATGTTAGTAACGATGTTACTAGACAGTAATATAAAAAGTTATTTTTTTTGTGTTTTCAAAACACTGCACTACTTATTGCAAAATAATTACTTCTTATACTTTTCGAATATTGCGCTATTCGTGTAAAAGAGATTTTTCATCTTATTATTACTCGACGATACCCAATATACGTTTCGCAACCAAAATTTCGCATGTCTGTACACAGTTGTAAATTAAAAACACCATAATTTTTTTAATATTATTATAATATCTTACGAACACTTAGACCTATTTAACTCATCGCATCGATAACGTTCAACCGAAATACTGTACGTTGTAAGAATATACGTTCTTTCATCGGAGTCCGAATATTCGCCAAGTCATCAACTACAATTACGAACGAAAGAAATTAAAGAGAAGAATACAGCCAATGAGTTTTTGAATAAGCTTTCTGCTTTATATCAAGACTAAGAAGGACCGAGCTTCTTAATTCTTATAGGAGAATTCGGAGGAGCGCAAACAATTGTACGCTATCCTGTTTACTGCGTGGGTCTACGCCTCGGAGAAGGCGTAGCCGGGCAGAATATCACTCCTGCGGGCCGTGAACCTCTGAACGGGCGTAGTGTGGGCGATGGGTGACCGTGAGGGTATTCGGCTGGGCGGAGCGGGTATTTGCTTGGGCAGCTCGCTCGAGGTCACCATCGCGTTCTCCGTTGTCGTAGAGGTGGAAGTCGTCGTCGCCGAAGAGGTTGTCGAGTCGGTTGTCCGGCTCTGGCCGCCGTGCAGCCGCGGGTCGTACTTTTTCGGCGGCGACTTGGGCGATTTTGTTTTCTTCTCCTGCAAATCGAAACAACCAATTGAGTACCTTCGCGCTGTTTATGTAACCCCCGCGTATTGAAGAAAAAGCCTCTCGCTCGTTTGCTCACCACGTGGTAGGCCTGGGTGGCCCGGAGGAACGCGGAAGGTTCGAGCCTGACGGTGACCCTGGAGTCGCCGGCCTCCTGCCGGAAGTTGCCGCTCCTACCGCGGAAGTTGACGTAAACCTTGGGCCTGCCGCTCTTCAAGTAGTAGAGTTTCTCGTCGCCGAGGTTCTTGGTGACCTGGGCGGGGCTGATAAGGTAGTGCTGGGGCTGCTGCTGCTGCCTGGCCCCGATATCCAGGGCCGTGGGCTCGAAGAGCCGCTGGCTGGGGCCGAGGCCGACGTTGCGCACCCCCAGGATCGAGTGCGGCACCACCTCGGGGTGGGGGTAGGTGGCGTTGCCCTCGAGGCTCTCGGGCTCCTCGAGCTCGAGGCGCCGCTGCTGGCTCATGAGGGGCGGCTGCTGCTGTTGCTGCTGGTTCTCGAGGACCGCCTGGACGAGGCCGTGCAGGTCCAGGGAGTCGACGTTGTCCGCATCGCGAACCTCGATCTCCAGGAATCTGCGCGGACGAGCAGTCAGTGGGTTAGAGAGGGTCATTCGAGCCCGGTGCACTGGTTCTCGCGCGTTTTGCAAGGCTCCGGCGGGCGGGCCGTTGCGCAAGCCGCGGGAGGCGACACACGCAGACGCGGACAAGCCGGTGGGGAAAGCGCGAACGGCCGATCGGCGTTAAATGCATCCTTGGAGGCTCAAGTGCGCGGCGTGTCGAAAGGCTCAATTAAGCCGCGCGAGGCTGCGCCCGGCCAGTGTAAACAACGCGGGCGGCATTAAATGGAAAGCGCAGAGCGGGAGCAGACACATCCCCTGCTGGAGTCGAGTACCCGCGGCGCCCGGTCGAGCGGCGCAAAAAGCCGATCGGCGCAAAAAGCGGCTATCGCATAACACTCGCGCCGGCGTTACGTAACGGCCGTTCCCATGGGGCGCCCGCGCCCACGCCGGCATTGGGCCACATGTACACATATATTACATACGTGTCTATATACATATGTACATGCACCTATAATGGGCGTAATATACAAGGATAGGTATATATGCAATACCTGTAGTCCTGGGTGTCGGGCTTCTCGACGTTGGTGCTCTGGTAGAGCGCCTTCTCGCTGTAGTCCTTGGCCGCCTCGAAGCCGGCGTACTCCTGGGGGATGTAGTTCGGCGAGGAGGGGGGCCTGGGGAGGACGACCGCCGGCAGCGCGCCGCCCGCGAGCGCCAGCACCAGGACGAGGCTCGCGCCCCGCATCGCACGTCTGCAAAAAAAGGGGGATTCGCGTTACAAATCCGCTGTTTTATGTAACAACGTGTTTGTTGGAGTCATGTGTGGATTAGGTCGGCGGCTACGCCACTCGCACGACAACTGGATCTGCAGTGTAACAACATCGAGTTATATATTCAGAACGGATTTTGGATTCAAATGATTCCTTAGGAGCTGGATGCCATGTGGGCCGATTTAATGTACTGACTTAACAGTCTACCGAATCCCGATAATAAATGTACATAGAATGTATAAATTATAGTTATATGGCATTACATAAATGTGCTTCTACATGCGTAGTTCACGGTTTTGCAATAACGGCTGATGCTATACATATGGAGAGTTTCAGTATCGGACTCTCGAACGGATTCAAAAAATGCTTATTAATGTGCATTAACGAATAGAGATTGATAGAGCTCTGGTAAAAGTTGACTGATTTTGAAGTCCAACGTATTAATAAAATTGAGCCTTGAATCAATAAAATTAAGCTATAAATGCTGAAAGATCATCGGGCATCATTACCATACGTTGAAACATTAGCAACATACTAATAAATGTACATCTTGAAACGTATATTTGTTCCTTTATTAAAAATAGGAGGTCAGCAACTAATTTATCTTCTGTAAATGAGCCCTATAGTCTAACACACAGCTAAAACACCGTAAAGGATTGTATCGCAAGGTTAAGGAATGGTGTGTATTAGCATTTTGGAGGTTCCGCGTAACCTTGCAGCATCGACCTCATACACTTCTGTCGAAACCACTTACCTCCACGACTCTGTAAAACGGCGGCCATTAAAAAAGTCTAGCGAGTCAAATTTGTTTTTTTTTTTTTCAGCGCAGAAAATAGAGACCTAGGTTATAAATAGCGGGGCGAAGGGAAAAGCCGGGGCTCGGATCGGGCCTCGAGCGCCGGGACACCTTGCGAAAGCCGCGATTAGAGGCCGGGCCAGATCGGATCGCCCCCGCGGAGCGCCATTACCGCCGCGGACAAAGAGGCGCGCCGCTTCCGCGGAGGCTGCGCGCGCGCCAACCTGACCCAATAATCGCGCGGCTCGCATCGAGCGCCGCGAGTGAAAGTCGACCTCGCGACGAGGAGTGATACAATTTTCTCCGGCGGCCGGGCTTGCGTAAGCCAAAGACGGCGTGAGAGTGTGTGTGTGTGTGTGTGAGCACTCGGCGCGGCCGACGCCCCGGGCAGGTGGACCGGCGAGTACCTTTTTTTCTCCCCCGCCCCCCCGCCCCCCCGCCGGGCCTTTGTTTATCCGCGTCTGGTCCGAGATCGCGAATCGGCTTTTTTCCGGCCGGAGGACGCCGGCGGTCCTCGTGCCTCCGGACCACTGTCGCTTTCCAATCGATTATATATATATGTGTGTGTGTGTGTTTGTACGGTATGTACGAGTCTATTAAATCGCGTGCCTTAATAATTGCGCGAGGCCCATAGGCGCTCGGGCGTAGCCGCGAGAGGTCTTAGGTTTCGGTTGCGACCTCTGAACACGACTGGACGCGGGTACCCATTACGGGGCTCCGCGTCCGCGTTATACGTACATACATGCTCGCAGCCCGATTATATCACCTTATAATTACGCCTTGTAATTAGAATGAAAAGTTGGATCAAAGAGCTTTCGGTGCTTTATCGCCGGGGGGATTACGGCAATCGGCTCTCATTGTACGAAACGGGCGGCGGACTGTGCGCGTACCCCTCGTGCCTATAATGCAGTGTGTATCGATACCGATTGAGCACAATCCGTATCGCCGTAATGCATACCTTCGCGTTTCACGAGTCGGCGATAATGCATATCCGCGGCGAGTCGCCGGATCATCCCGCGAGGTCGCCGCGATAATGCCAGGCGAACGGTCAATTAGCGACCGGCAATTTCACGCTCTGAATGTGGCGATCAGGCCGCGCGAGCGCCTAGCGGTGATAGCCCGAGGCGGCCCCGAAACGGCCCGCGGCGCCCGGAGTATAATGACAGGTCGCGCGGGCCGAAAAGTTATTAATAAGCCGCGGGGGGCTAATTGCCCCCGTCGGTAAATAGCGCGCTCCTATCTCGATGGGGGGACGGCCCGCGTGAATAATAACCGCGGCTTTGTCTGCGGTGAGATGGATGTGGCGCGGGGAGGATCAACGGGCGCCGGTCCTATACGTATATACAAGACTCCTCGTCGGCTGCAGCGGCGGCCGATGGGTTTCCCCGTCACGCTCGCGCGCCTCCGCCACGGATTATGAATTTCCCAGACTCGGTTGCTTGTCTATCGCTGGGGAGCGATTAACAAACTGGGAGCGTTGCGGAAATACCGCGGCGAGCTTATCGGAAAGTCCCGCGGAGGACTGTGAAACTGTACTTACGTCGCGGTGCATTTAAAAAATGGTTGGGAGAAACAGGGGAAAAAAGAAGCGGCGATCCCGCCGATAAAATGGGGCTCGCGCGCGGGAAAATTAATAATCCCGGGCCGTTTCGATCTCGTTACGAAGAGCCGGGGAAATCACGCGCGGCTTATGCGGGGCGGTTTTCGTATCAAGAGCCGCGGCCAGTCCCGAGCGATCGCGACTCGCGCGGCGAGTGGCCGCAGATATATCGCTCTGCGTTCCCGCCGCCGGACTAATCCGCTTTTAGAAGGCCTGCTTGTTTTATAATAACAGGCCAGGATCTCATTTTAGCGACTGTTCGCCGGGAGATCGGAGCCGCGGCGCAGGCCACCAATACCGGTTTTTTCACTCTATAAATTACTCGGACATTTTCATTCTGCGAATATATGGGTCTAGAGTTTACTCGCGGACTTTTCCATTCGATTATATTCGGCCCGCACGCCACGGCCATTAAAACTGTACGTATACAAGCCGACGGTGCACTTGTACGGCATATCAAAGCGTATATAACATTCATTACCGGGGTTAAATGCCGGCTCCTCGCTAACGACTCCATCAAGGATATAATCGCGTGGCGGGCCGACGAAAAACGCCGCGTCCCGAGGTAGACGCGTGCATAACGAGGGCCGCTGCTCCGGCAATTAATCCCGCGCTGTGGGATTGAGACCTCGCGGGAGACAATCGGGCGCCGGGGAAGCGCCTCCCCCGGCCCCAAAAAAAAAAAAAAAAAAACCAGCCGGCATCCGGCCCGGCAACAGCTGGCAGACCGCGCGATTTCCCCGCGCGGCGTTTTCCCGCCGGCTGGGTGCGGTTGTTATGTGCCTCTCCGTCTACGCGCGGCCTACGCGCGCCGGGGAAAGAGCCGCGGCTCTCCCGCGTGGAAACTGGTTTTCTTAAAAAGTGCAAGTGCACCTCGAGCGCGCGCGCGCGCGCCCGTCTCTTTCGCTCCCGAGTGTGGGTGCAGCGTGTCCGTATATCGCAATGCGCACCGCTCCCGCGATCTGCGCCCGGCCGGATTTCGGAGCGCCAAGGGGGGGGAGAGAGGAGCGAAACTAAAGCCGGCCTTTTACGCGCGCGATGAAACGCTTTATGGGCCGCGGGTGCGGTTGACGGGCCGGCGCGCACGGAGATATATGTGCGTCCGCGAGTGGTGCGCCCGTCGGGCTTCGAGGGCCAGCTGGTGGGAGACTCGTGGAAATGGGTCGCTTTCGGGGCCTTCGCGGAAAAAAAATAAATACTGCCGCTTCTTCTGGGCCGCGCGGATTCCGGGATATGTTTCGCGCAGCGGTGCACCGGACGGCTTCGCGCCCCCAGCGCCCGAGTGACGAGTCGTCAGCGAATTGTTGGTCAGGTGCCGTTGACTTGGGCGGTAGGAAGAGGAATTCGGTCCGCGAGCGATCTGAAATCCTCGCTGGGGAAATCGAAAAATACACGCGTGCTGCGATTCCATTAAACGGATCTCGATTAAAAGCCAGGAAATATGTAGGTCGATGTGTGGACACTGCAGAACGGAGAGAGTAGAATGTAACGTCGTCTAACAATTATCTAACGCTGTAGACGTGCAGTGAGTACCATATAGTACAATTATGAAAAAGCTATTTTTACCATTGCCATTAAAATAGATATTTAAGATCTCTACCGGTAGACAATAGGTACATCAGTTAGACAATAGGGAGCAGTCTGCGACTGGAACGGTATAATTCTTGGTATAATTCACTTGATTATAAATGTGCCTGGCTTCCTGAAGTGATACAAACGTCACCTATTCTTCTATACCTTCTGACGTTTTTAATATTTAGAAAATTCAATTGAGATATATGATTTCCGTCTCTAGTTTTTCAACGCTCCATAGAAAACGCATAGAAAGTATTCCAAGAAGTTGTCGCCTTCACCGTGCCTGAATTGCTCCCATTTCTCATTCTAATGCAGTGTTTACGCGTCTGCGATTGGTATATTTTTTACGGTGATAAAAATGTCGAGTTTACTCTAAATTTTCATCATTCCCAGACGAGGAAATAAAAAGAAATATGCCAAGAAAAGCTTGTCACGATTTAGTAATCCGTTTCTCACAGAGAACTACTGTGGTGCAAGTTTGAGTGCACCTGAACCGTAAAAAACCAAATTAACGGGAATGTACTTATTGTTTTCATTTTAAGTCAATAGTCATTGTATAAATAATAACTAAGAAATTTTTTCAGAGTATGTAACAGTATATAACAAAGGACAGTTAATTTCATGTAAATGTGCTAGTCCCCCTTATATTTATTCTAATAGCGTTTCTGATATAGGGTACGCTTTAAGAATCAAACTTTCAAACAAAATACGTGCGAAGAATGAAAAGAAGTCATTTGACAATATTCCACTTCTAAACAGAATAGATCATTGCCTAAACTTCTCATGAGACCTCCATGTCATGCTGAGCATTACCATTCCTTTAAAACAAAAGGAAAGTTTGGACATTTCACTTCTGACTTTGAAATAATGCAGTTAAGTGTGCACTATAATTTATAATCACACAGGAAACATAGTAGTCGGTATTTTCATCAACGATTACAAGGATAAATAATCGATTGTAAGACAGAACGAGTTGAAACTACCTATAAAATCGCGCACCACACACTTATGGATTCAGGCCACGATAGCCCTAGATGGCACTCCCGGAAAGTCCACTAAAACAGCAGTAGAATAATCAATTCGCGAGGACTGCATGTATACATATACAAAGAGAGAGAGAGAGAGAGAGAGAAGCAGAATGAATCGTAGCTCGGCCGGTCGATTTCTTCTTGATTTATAGATCAATCCTGCGCCCGCAATCGTGTCGTCGATTTTTGCCGGTGATCCGGGAGCCTCGCCCGAATTAAGATCCCCGGCGCTCGGGCTTACAAATCGGAGTACACCGATCTCCCTACACGATCGGCGCGCGGCGCTGCACGCGAGAGCCAAAGTAGGCTACACTCCAGATCCTCCCGCGAACAAAGCGCAACGACCGAAATGAGGCGCAGTCCCCCCTCCGGCGCTCGCCGCGATGGATTTCACCGCGTGGGGCTCCGTGGACCGGAGGAAGGAAGCCGAGAGCCGGCGGATGGTTTTTGCGCGCGGCGAGCGCGAAAGTGCCTGCGGTCAGGATCTTGCCGATTTTTTTATTTTTCCTTTTTTGATCCCTCGGGCGCCAGCCTCCATTCGGGGCTTTGCGGTGAATCGCGGAAACGCCGGCCGGCGGACGTATATAATGTTCTGTTTTGCCAAGAGGACCTTTTTCGCCGGCACCGCCGCGGCTAGTGATTTATTAGCGCGGGTGGAGATTTATCCCTGGGGTTTAATTGGAATGGCGTAATCAAACAATGGGCTTTTATGGGGCCGCGCATTATAACGTATAGTTTTGCTTTATAATGCAGGGCTACGCGTTTCGTTTCGACTGTATTATGCGATAGTAAATTGTTGAGTTTTTTGCCCATGTGCAGTTAATATCGATTCGTGGAACGTTTCTACGTTGAAGGATATTTTTTACGAGTTTTCAGGAAAAAATATTTTGAGGAATATATAGTTTCGAGCGGTCAAGAATAAAAGAGATATCGGGACCGAAACTTTCCAAGTGTGGTTTCGAAAATACGTACAAAATCTAGCCGAGCAGGCACACATGTAAGCCTTGATATGTTATTACAGGTTATTAGTTACACTTCTCACTTATTTAACACGAGTCGTTACGGAGACTTTTATACGTTTCCACACTGTTACAAGTCAGCGGGCACTTGCAAAATTTTTTAAATTGAACTCCGCACAATAAGACTCCATAAAGCGCTGTAAGTTTCTATAATGAAAAGGCTTATACGGCCGGGGAAGGCTCCGCGCATCGCGGCGGCTCAAGCTCGGCCACGCAGTCGTTAACCTCGAAATAGCAAAACGAAAAAGCCGCCCGAGGAAAGAGGGAGCAATGCTAAACATCCACCCGTAGAAATGGCTTTCGCATGAAAGTAGATTCCCGGCGAGCCGTTAACCGCTAAAGGAAGAGAGAGAGAGAGGAGGAGGGGGGGTAAAAAAAAAGCGTCCCCGCGTCCCGATATCTCGATAATTAGTTGCGTGGCGATTCCGCGAATGGAAAGCGAGCGCGCGCCCGTCATTTTCTCCCCGCCTCCGACAATCGTCAGCGCGCGGGAAAAATCCCCCGCGCGCGCGACACAAACGGCCAATTAGAGGCTTTTTCCGCGCCTCCCCCGCGAGGACAATCGCGTTTTCTCCTGCCGCCGCGGCGTCCTTTCGCAGCGGGAAGGCCTCTTTTTTTTTCTCCCCCCTCCCGGGAGCGTGGAAATGACGCGGCACGTGCGCGGTTGGCCAACGACCTCGAGGTCGGGATTTTGACACTGGACTTGCCGACACAGACACAGCCGGCACACCCGGGGGCGCCGATATGGGCGCGCCCGGGGTTCCGCCGAGCCAAAGGATATACGGGAGCTCGCGGGCCGGAACGGAAAGTGCCTCGTGAAGGACATTTTAACGGCAGCCGCTGGCTGCGCAGAGTCGTTCGGGAGCAATGAAAAAGGACCGGCTGCGCGTACACTAAATCGCCAGCGGGCGAATGTATATATATGTGTGTGCGTGTGTGCGTGTATATCGCTAATTGTGCTTATTGCCGGCGGGGCAATAACGCGCATTGTTCCCCCCTAACAATTCAATAACGGCAGAGAGCTGCCGCCGGGGACTTTAATACATATTCGGGGCTTTTATAAGCAATGAATTCGAAGCGGTCGAGGGCCGCGAGAACCGAGGAGACCCGAGCTGATTTTTCCTAGCGAGTAATCCGACTTGTTCGAAAGCGCAATTAAATTACAGTTAGGCGGCGTAAGAAGAAAGTCTCGATTCGCCCGTGCTCCCCGATAAACATGTCAATAAAGCCAATTATTCGTCAGTCCGAATTGCCGTAAACTCTTTACGACTTCCCATTTTTTTTTTCTTGACTATTCACCGAACGCTACTGTTTTATTAATTTGTTGAGAATAATCGGAATAACGAGCCTGATATATCCCGGTTTTATTGTCGCACCGGGCCCAAGTGAACCCGCATATAATATATACACCGAAAATAATACCGCGAAGCTAAAACAAACAAGCTGCCGATCGACTTAACTGCCCGCGCGGTGTAAAATCGCTTCTGGAGTAAACTCGGCCGATGCATTTAGCGCAGGCAGCTGATAATGTTTAGAGTGGCCAAAAAAAGGCGCCCTACAAAGTCGACTGGCCGCCTTTCCGGCGCGATTGCGCAAGCGCCGATAAATATAATATCGAGAATCGGGGGCCACTGTCTCCGGGGTCGGCACGTATATATATAATACCTTTGTCGAATCGGTGAAAGGAAGGCGGGGACGGCCAGGGGCACGGGCCTCGTTAGCGACTTTTCCGCCCGGTGCACGTATAACGCCGCTGGGCCGCGCGACGTCGTCGCCCTCGTCCGTTTCGCAAGGGGCCGGCGGATCCTTGCCGCGTGACGAAAGGATCCGTTTGGCAACGGGCCGCCGCTTAGCCAAGCTTTTATTTTTCTGTTTTTTTTTTTTGCGCTGGCGCCGATCTCGAAATTTTCGCACGCGCCCAAAGTGCGTAACGCATCGCGGGAATCTCTCGCGGCGATTACGACGGACCTCGATCATAAGGCCCGACGCGCGCTCGCGCAACCGGGAAGCATCGAGTGCGCGGCTCGTGCGCAACCGCGATCGGCAATTAGCATTTTGGGCAGACGACGACCATTTTCCACGGGCGCCTCGTTACACAGGCCGCGCGTCCCCGGCAACCTCGTTACCCGGGAGCATTAAACGGCTCGGCTTTCATCCTCGGGATTTCGTCAGCGGGTGCCCTAGCGCACGGAGGAAGCGCGCACCTAATTTCCGCGTGAAAGTCCGGAGGAGGCGCTTTCGGCTGAGGCGCACCGGCCCGCGACGACCACCGTCCCCGGGGACCCAAGGGCCGATCCCGCACGGGTGGGGAGCTCGCCGAGATCCGCGGGGATACGTATAGGTATCTAGCGCGGCGCATAAATCGGCGGATCGGATCGGCCGGGAGAAAGTCGTAAAATACGGAAAACCGCGGGGGAATACGTATATATACACGCGCGTACTCGTGAAATCGGAGCGGCGCCCGCGGGCTCGGCTTTTCCAACCGCCGGCGGTCCGGCGTAGGTAGCGCTGGCGCCGCGGTCGGATCGGCCCGCCCGGCGCCGGGGAAGTTTCTCCGGGCGGCGATCCGGGGCGTGCGCCGCTGCACGAGGAAGTCGGTCGCGCGGCCCGTTACGTCACCCGGCCGTCGCGCCCGACTCTCTCCGGCTGCATTAGCATGATCGGCGCGATCGAGATCGGCAGCCCGCGGGACAAGCCCTGCCACCCCGCGATCGCCGCCTAACCCAACTTTCTTCCGTCTTTTGATCTCGGGTCGGGAGGTCGCGGCGGGCGGCCGGACTTGGTTACGTGCCGAGTAATCGCACGACTCGCCGGTCGAAGGGGTTTGGGAGGGGCCCGCGGGACACTTATGTATATCGCTTCCTTTGTTCCCGGGAGTCGCGGTACGTACGGGCACGTACCGATCGCGCGCCGGTTTTCACCTAACGCCCGGAGGAAATCGAAACCGACGAGGCTCGCGCGTGCCTTATGGGCCTTCTCCCTTTCGCCGCGGATAATCGATGCGGGCCCCGGTGATCATCGACCCACTTGGTTATCCCCTCCGCCGCCCGGTGCCACGTGCCAGCCACGGCTGTGTACATATATACACTCGATCCCGCGCGGCGCCGCTTTCATCTCCTCCCGCCGCTTTGTTTTCGGTGGCCGGACGCCGCGAGTATAAGACCGCCCGCATCGTAAAAAAAAAAGGAAGGCGCCCGCGAGAAAATGAAGGCCGCACAGTTGGCTACTTCTGCGTATCTTAAGTGGATTAATGGGCGCGCAAACGCCCCGGAAACCATAAACCGCGCCGCCTCTCCCGCCGTCGAATTCGATTTCGTCCGCGAGATATGCCCGAATCATAGCGAAGGGGACGGCATGGGCCGCTTGCGACATATCGCGGATAGAACCCCATCGATCTCGGGTCCTTTTCCCCACCGCCGGCTGCAAGTAGGCATTATGCCCCGACGACGCTGTCGTATTCGGGCCCGAGGCCGCCTCGCTATTATTAGCCAGATGATTACGAATCGCTATTGGAAAACAGTAAAAGGCGCGCTTGGCAAAAAGCTTGTGAAATGAAAATCGTTAAATCGGAAAAATTACACTCAAAAGTGGGCGGTTTACGAGCCGCGGCGGAAACTTATCGCGTCGCTGAATTTTTTCCCATACGCACCACCGGCTCTACGCTCGGCGCTTCGCAAATGAAAACCGTCTTAATCGCTGTATAAAGCAGTCCGCCGATCGCCCGGCCATTGCAACATTGACATATAGGAAAACGTTTACGGCGATTACAATGCGCGCAATTTCCCTCGGCCCCGCTGCCACGCTGTCCGCTCGCTCGTGTGCATGACACACGAGCGAGGAACCGCAAAAATTCCGCCTCGTTAATCGATCGAATGCTTACACATTGGTCGCCAGTCGCACGATCAATTACTCGCACGGCGTGCCATTACTTTCCAGCGATTACCATTGCCAAGGGAATCGCCATATGCTTCTCGGGTTCACGGGGGATTTTTTCGAATTATCGCGGTAAGGCAGCGCGACCGTTTCACGGATCGTTAACTGCTGCAGCCGTCGGCCGCCGTTTTTACCCGTCCGTTTTTTTGCCGGTCGACCCGCGCGGACTTTGATAGAGGGCGCGTAATTGCTCGTGATTGGCGGAGACACACGCGCGCAAAACATCTTTCCGTTGTTTCGATAAGCCCGAGGAATATAGGCGATTCTCTCGGCGAGTTCGCGGGTAGCACCGGCAGCTTGCCAATAAACTGCGATGCCTACGCGGTGCTAATTGCTATCCAACGTCAGCCCTTAGTAACGTATTGCTGCGGCGATGTACAGTTACTGATCGCGTATCTGATCTGTGTTTGCAGGAGCATCAAAAAGGAAAGAGAAACGTACTCCCGACAACTGCTGTGCGAGTTCACAAGTTGAACGGCAGATACGCTTCCATACATATATTTACACTAATGATCCGAGGATCGAGAATGTATTTTAAACTTTTAAGAATAGTTGAGTGTATTTTCGCTCTTAATGCATTGCTACCAGATAAGTAAAAACTCCTTACTTGTGATAAGAAATTTACGATCCTAGAGAACTATTAGTTGCTGTATAATCGTATACATTCTATTAATTGGGCGAAAAGGCTCGAAAGCGTTATTTAAAACTATGTGCTTCTTGCATTTTTCTGCGTGGCCAAGAAAGTAAATCTTTTAAGTGTTGCTGAAATTATAAGTCACCAAAGAATATGTTGTAAAAACTATAGCACGATTATTAAATAATTAAATAATGAATTTTTGAAAGTAAGTTACAGCATAATATTTGCATGTCGATCCATGAACGGTTGTATATAAACCTTGCGGTTTCTCCTTATTTTGTATCCTATCATTTGGCGTGATTTGTAGAACGTATATACAAGAGAGAAGTGAAAAAATAATTAAGCTTGAAAAGTTCAATGTAATGTTTGACCATAAGTAGACTGAGAAATGTCGTTCAGATTTGCTGGATATTAGAAGGAATTGCTCCTTCATAAAATGCGAAATTGTTAGAAATTTATTCTTAGAATGTATGATGAATTACTTCCTCATTTACGATTATTACGGACGTAGGAAAAAAGGAGCTACAACTTTCCTTAAAAAAGGAATATTCAACAAGTACATTATAATGTAGAAAACCGAAAAGAGAGAGCTTTAATTGTATTCGATTATCCAATTTCATTGAATAATGTCGACACGATCTCCCCGTAGCAAATTGACCCTATTGAGGATAGTCGACATTACATATTTTTTAATTATTAATAATGCAAGCATAATTGCAGCTGGTTTTTAAATTGGCTTATTAGCTGTAGAATCTGTTACACAAATGATCTCTATAAGCTAACAAGAAACCATAACAATGCCAATAGCAATGATTTTGTAATTCTAATGAATTGCACTCGTGAATTCATTGATTTTAAATGGAATCGAAACTCCGACAGCTGGAGCAGTTCGAAAACGAAAGCACAGGCCTAAAAACACATAATCAAATGAAAATTAATGGAATAATTGCACTATCAACTTGCTAAGCCAAAAACTCGCGATTATGTCAGCCAACAACAGAATGCGCATCATAATCAGCGCGCGGGGCACAGTCCGAGGGATAACTGTGCACGCGCACACGAAAGAAAACGAACGTTTTTTTTCTTATTTTCCCACGCAGTGAGTCGGATTTTTTCCCCGATCCAATGCGAGAGATGAGGTTGCGAAAGCGGAGGGAAAAAAAATCTCCATATCGGCATGCGATTCACTTTTACCGTACAAAAAAAATTAACATAACATTGCGGCGCACTGCCACACATCCTATATAAACACGTATTACGCGCGCGGGCCGCGCGGCGCTCTTTGCCCAGAGCGAAACGTCAAATATTTCAGCAATATTATAATGCAACGGCGCGCGTGGCAGACACATTCTAATGAAATACAGTGCAGCAGCCGCTCGATGTCCGCGAGCAATTCGAAGCAGCCGCGCGATTTAACCGTTCGACTCGGCGCGCGCCGTTTCCCGGCGGAACGCCTAGCCGCGAGCGCCCGCGCGCGCCTATGCACGTATATGTATGTACGTGTGTGCACACACGCGCGCGCGCGCGCCCAGGGAACAAGCGCGATAAAAACGTGTGCGCGAGCCGGCGCGGCGATAAAGGGAGAGCGCGTTCGGCTTGGCGCGCGGCGCGGCCCTCCCGTCGTCGACCCTTTTAAATTTGCATCGCTTTATGCGAGCACCAATGCTAATTTGAATCTCCGCGGTGATAGCCGCGGAGGAAATGCTACCCGGTAACGAGGCAATCCTCCGCCAAAGAATTTCCAGGCTTTTCCGAGGCCTTTGCTCGGGGGGAGTCTGAGAGAAAAAAGGATACGGCAATATGCCTTATGCAGTGCGCTTTTGCGTATTGGCCGTTCGTTAAAGGCCGGGAGACACTCGCTTTTGTTTGCGCGCCGCGGGCCCGCGGGTTTTGTAATTTCGCCACTCGCTCAACAAAGCGCCCAATGGGCTTCGTTTGCTTTTTCAATTAAGCTCCCGGCATTTTTTTTTTTTTATAAAGCGCGGGGCCAAAGACACTCGAATATCCAATTAACGGGCTGCAGGCGATGCCGCGCGGCCGACAGTCCCTATAACGCCGAGAAATATGATACAAAGTGTAATACCGCGATCGCAAAGCGCTTTATGCAGCGCGTGTTAAACGTACGGGGCCGAGTAAAAGTAAGAAGAGCCGCGGCAGGAGCGCGCGGAGGTATATACTCACCGGGTGACTAATAGCTGATATGATTTCAAGTCCGCGGCGTTAAAAAAAATCCATGGCCTAATGTATTGTTGTTGCTCGTTTCTATTGTGCAAAAACCTCGAGCTTGGAGAGATACGTAACATTTGTGATAATGCTTTGATATTTTAATTACCGCGAGTTACTGCATACGTATATATGCAATAAATAGCTATACGCCTGAGATAGGCATAACGCGCTACATAATGTATATAATCTTAAAACTTATTAGATAAATTGCTCAAATTAAGCAACATTTAAGCATTACTCCTCGAGCGGGCAGTAGTGTAACAAAATATTCGCAATTAGAGCAGCGCGAGCGCGGCCGAAGCGTTTATTCGAGTGGAGGAATGTGACACGTACGAAATGATAAATAGCCCATTATCCAGGATATTTATTCGCATATTACCGGTATTTAACGATCGCCTTTTTTTTTTCTCCCCCCGAGCGATTCCCACTCATCTGGCCAAAGGCGTTACTAATCGCATCTCCTTCGGCCCGAGTTACTCAAACGGCGATGCAGTGAACGCGCGCGTGTACGCCGACTCCTAAACAACCCACCTAATTGTCCGCGGCCGTCTCTTTTTCTCTCCTCTCCCCCCCGTCGTCGGATAACGTACAGACGTCCGTAACCAAGGAGCGGGCAAAAAGGAAGGCGATCGCGCCGAGCCGCGGATATATATATACGTGTAGCCTGGCAGGCGCGCATAATCGAGCTGTCGCCGAGGCTGCACCTGCAAAGAAACTGCGACGGCTCGCGTAACGCGCCTAGGAGTAGAAGGACCGCCCGCGGCGCGCCGGTGAAACCCAAGCGAAATTACGCCCGGCGAGTGTTGACGGATTGGGGCATTACAGAGGGGAACAATCGATGGTGTTTGCGTGGATCGGCGATTTCGACAATGAGGACGTCGCCGGCACCCGACGACGGCCGCGATTTATATCGCCCGCGTGTGTACACTCGTGATCTTCTACTGGGGGGGGGCTAATCGTTTGATCTCCGCTCGAGCTGCATTAAATCAAAGCGTGCAAGTGTCGCCGTGGACGTGGAGGGAATCCCGGCGCGCTAATGCTTTTCGGATTCCGAGCGCTCGTGGATTATATATTTTCTGGACTTTCTATACGATTATGCTAATGGTACAGTGTGTGTATACATATATTTCCCTTTTACTCTTACAAATCATCCGGGGTCTTCCCGAAAATTATTATCGGACGGCCTTCGAAAGGCACGCGCCCGTGTATATGTCGAGTTCTTGTATTATGTATATTTGCGTCTCCCGGCGTCGAATTATACTCGCGCGGTGTGGAATTGATCGTGTTTTGAAAGCTCCATAAGTAGCCGATGCAACTCGGCCGAATAATTTACTCGTTATATTTATTACGAGGTGAGATGGATGGGCCGAGATAATAGGCTCGTCCATTATATCACGTGTAGTCGCAGTAAAATCAAAATCCATCGCCCATCGAAATTCGAAAAAAAAAAAAAATCGGAGACACATATATCTCGTGGAATATTAGAAAGAAAAAATAAAATCATTATAAGCGCTTTCTTTCCTTTTCCTCTTGACGCGCGCATAATGTTCCCCGGCGATCTCGCAATGACAGCGTGTACCAGGCCGAATGATTCATTAAGAATCCAATTCCTCCGCGTCGTCGACATTAGCGCGGCTTTTATTTTTTTTTTTCTCCACTCTTCCCTACCGAGGCCCCCGCCGCACGCTGCGCGGCTATCGAAACAAAAAAAAACAATCTAAATGCCTACATAATCTCGGGGAAGCTCGCATTTGAATTACTGCGCGGCGCAAGGACGAGTATTGCGCCAGTTTTGTGCAACGGCCGTTATATAGCGTCGCGCGGGGGTGTAGGAGTCCGCGCGATTGTCCGGCGCGTAACGCTCGCGATTCGCCGGTTAATCGCGCGAATTACCGGCTCGAGGTTGCCCGGACGCTTAGGAATTCGAAGGCGGCGCTCGGGCTCGGCCGGTTAAATATCTCGCCTCGCGGATATATAGCCGCGGCGGATTCGGCCGGCCTACATCTTGCCAATATCGTCGAGCGCCGTTGAATAAGTATACACGCGCCCTAGGAATAGAATAAAATCTGTGTGTATGTACACATTTAAGTTTGGGGGGTTGCGCGCGTGGGCAGGCTTGACTAATGGGATGTATGGCGCTGATAGGTAACTGGAGCGCTTTCGGCCGCGCAAACCATTTCCAGCGGGGATTATGAATTACCGGCTCTGTACACACTGCCCGTTAACTATGTGAAAATCTCGGCTCGTTTCCATAAAGACCGGCGCCGGTGATAAATCCCCGAAGCGCTTTGATCGATCGCCGTGGGAAAAAGCCGCGGGCGTGAACTTGCCGCTCCGAGACGCCCGGGAATCCCGCGCGCAGCATCGAACTCTCCGAGGAGACGCTCTCTCGTACATTTGGGCCGATGCCCACGCGACCCAAGAGGATAATTGCCAGCGACTGTATACGTACCATGACCTCGCCGGGATTTCGTGGAAGTCTACCGGGGCACCCGGGATACATACATACATCGCACCCACGAGCCGGTTACGCCCAGGATCCCCGTGGAGGGGGGGAAAGGCGCGAGGGCGCCGTGTGCACGTAGATCGGGGTGAGCGGCGAGCGCAGCCTTGGGCGCCGATCGGCCCCGCGATCGTGTTTGTAAACAGATCCCGGCAGGGCAGCCGGCCGCGGGCAAACCCCCGTTGACTCGCTACCGCCGCGGAGATTGATAAAAGCCCCGCTGGCCGAGGCGGGCATTACCCATTCTCCCAAGGACGGCCTCGGACCGGAGTCCCGGCTCCACTTTCCGGAGTTGATCGACTGATCACGGCAAAGCAACAGCTCGCCCGGGATTTATGCGCCGCTGGATGTTTATTAAGATCGCGAGAACGGGCCGATCGCGAAACTTTCTTCCGAGCGTGCATTAGCATGAGAAACGCGGAAGCCGCGGGTTTTTCTTTTATTGAATAATTCGCGGCCGGACTGCGCGGCTTCACCGAATTCGACCGCGCGATTCAAATTCCTTTATGTATACATGGCCGGGCCGGCGCGGACGACGAGGAAAAAAAAAAAAAAAAAACAAGTCGCCCGCCGGTGTACCGACCAAAACCGGGCGAGACCTATATCACGTACATATACACGTAGGTATTCTGTCGTTAAATAAATCTCGCGCGAGGACTAGGAGTGCACAAGTGTTTAACGAAAGCGTAAGTGGATACTCCACTCGAATGCCATTATAATAGGTACATACGAATTTTAACGAGTGAAAAGTCCCCGCCGTTATATATGCAAAGTATAGCGTTAAAATTGCAAGCTAAAATTAATAGAGGAACGTGTATATTACCGGCCGATTTTATTACGCAACTTTCGCGCGCGGTCCTTTTATACGTACATACGTATATATCGCGTAGGCATATATATATAAATAGCGGTTTTAATCTGAGAATCGATCCGCGGGCTGTTGGTGCGCGGCTAGGCGGCACCGGTGACATATTTACCGATCGCCTCGGCTTTCAATTACAATCGTTAACTTACAGCCGCGTATTATAAATAGACGCGCGCTCAAAGGGAAGCGCCCCCCGCCTCGCCGCGGTAAATCTCCCGCGGATGTGTACGTGCGCGACGCACGGCGGCTTGGAAACTTCTATCCGCAGCGCCCCGAACTTCTTCGACGTCTGGGGCGCCGCTTCCGAAAGGCGCCGAGCGTGAAGAACACAGGCGCTTTCACAAAGGCACAGGCCCGCGTGGCTCTTTGTTTCGCGAGGTCGCGGGCGTTGGCCAAGCCGCCGACTAATTGCGGGCCGCGCAACCGGCAAGCTCTGCCGGGGTTGATGCGTGCCGCGAGCTTGCGCGCAGAGCCGGTACGTGTATATACGCTTGCGCCGAGCCGATCGTCCTCCGCACGTGGCTCCTCTTGGCAGGCGGCGCTTCGGCTTCGGACGATTGCCGCCTTTATCGCCCGGCCTGTGGCGCCCCGTCGGCTTTTACGATTTCTATTACGATCGCTAATTTATCGGCAGATTAATAATGGTTTATGTAACGATGTATGTACGCGCGCGCGAAGTTTTTATATTTCCTCCCGGCGCAATGATACGCTGCGCGCGGACGCGTCCGTACGTGTATCCTTTTACTATTTCGGCCGCGCGCAGCCTCGCGGCATTCCGCCGGTCGACCTGTGGATAATAATTTATCGGCTGTCAGAATTGGCTGCTCTTAAAAGTGTTCAACCGACTTCCGCGCATTAACGCCTGCTTCAATGTGTCGTAAGCTGCCGCTGCAGCTAGCGCCGCGTACGTATATGTACCTTTTTTTTCCTTTCGATCATTCGCCGGGCACAACTTTTCTACACTGTATATACTTATACATGTGCGCAGGCAGCTTTAGAAGCACGTTAAAGCGCCCACTATTCTTAATGATACCGTAAAATTATCATAAAACAACTGCAAAACGTCGCGGCCATAAAAAATTCAAATGAATTAGAGCCTCCGTCGCCTCTTTCTCGCCTCGCGCACATTACCTCGCTTAGTTAAAATTCACAACTGGGGAAACGTCGCCGTCCGGGTAATTAATCCCCTAATCAAAGATTTAACTCGCATCAAACTTTGTCGGGGGAGATACAGGCAGAACAGCCGCGGGCTTTGTACAAAAGACAGCTGCCGTGCACGAGGGACCGGTCGTTATTCTGCTATATACGTATACGTACGCGGGGGGCCCTTGACGCCGTTTTCGCAACGTCGCCGGTCGCGGTGGGAGATAAAAAAAAGGGAACGCCCCGATTATCATCGGTTGCCGAGCCCAAGTCCAATTAGGTGCATTACCGCTTTTTTTTTTGGATTGCGCCGTTGACAATGGCTTTGATTTTACGGAGTTTCCAGTGCCCGCGAGAGACCTTATAGCTTTCATTGAGCCAAGCGGCTCAAGTGGATCAATATTAGAAGGACTTTTTCTTACGCAAATAGCGATTACCAAATAGCCGAGAGCCTGGCTCATTGTTGTTTTAAAATTAATAAATACGGTTAAGTGTATGCTAATTGGGTTTCTAAGGCAAGGAGCCCGGGCCGCCTTAGCGCGCTGCAGGTACAAGTACAACCTTGAATTTTTTATCTTTCGTATCTATTGATTAATTTAGATTCTACGACTTTATAGCGCGTTTTTTTTTCAAGGCGCCTGTAGAGTTATAAATAAACATTCTCAACGGGCGACAGCTCGAATTGCTCTATCACTGAAATCCAGCGATTGGATTACTTATCTAAAATTCATCAGGCTCGTCGCGTATTATATATCCTCCAAATCAAATGTCGAAAGTAAATCCAGGCGTCGCGGGGATACCGGATTCACATCGAACGAGCCACGAATAATTGCCGACCTCGCGACCGATTATTTATACATAAACGCCTGCAGCCGACAAAACCCTAGTCGCGCAAGGACTCGCGCTAAAAACCGAGCGCCTGCACGCGTCCCTGGAAAAAAATCAAGGCGAGAAGTGCGGGCAGCGAGCGAAATAAAAAAAAAAAAAGCAGGATCCCGCACGCACGTGGTTTTCCGCGAAGCCGGGGCGTCGAAGCCGACACTCGCGAGTAATTACACCGCGGGGACAAAGGCGGACTCGGGGGGGGTGGGAGGCAAACTCACCTGAAGGCCTCGGCGGGAAAGCGGCTAGCGGCTGACCCGTCACCTGCAGCCGGCCCTGCTCATCTACTGTCCCGGGGACGCTGTGTGCACTGGGGAAACAAAGGACCTGTGATATCCCTTATCGCGGGGCACTCGCGAGCCGCATGTCCCGGCCGGACGGTACGGGGCCGTGGGTGTGTGCAGCTGAGTCCGCGTGCGGCGCGTCGCGCGGCTCGAGTGAAGGTGCGCCCCGGCTCAGCTGGCGCAGGTGGTCGCGGGAGCCCCGGCCGGGCCGCCGCCGCCGCCGCCGCCGCCGCCGCCTCGCCGGCTCCCCCCTCCACCCACCCCGCGAGGAAAGCGAGCGGCTTTCCCGCGGGCGCTCGGGTGGGGCGGGAGCGCGCGAGGAGAGAGAAGGCTCCTTTTCGGTCACTTCCGACGCGCAGCCGCCCGCGGGCAAGAGGCTTTTTCGGGGGCGCGGCGGATCTACGGGACTTTTTCGCCAGGCGCTCCTGCTTGTAACGCTCGGGCTATCGGCTCTTTCTATTTCCATAAGCCTTGACGCTCGGACCAGGAATAGGACTTACTATTCTAGATTCAACCTTCCGCGGTAAGATCGAATTAGTCACGGGTGAATCAATGATTCAGCCAAGTAGCTGCATACTGCATATTAGTAAGTTTTACTGCGTCTTGGTAGTTTTTGCCGAGATTCGTAAATGTTCATCCGCATTATGCAGCCTATTTGTCATTCGCTTGAATCAGCCATTCACTCATCTTTGATTCAATTTTCAAACAGAGTCGAGGATGACTGTCCGTTTAAAAACTGGGTCATTTTTTTAGTAACGAACCCTACTCCCTCTCTGTAATCGAAGTCGAGCAAAAAGTATGCTTAATTAGAAATTTGCAATTATCCGCAGCGATTGTGATGGCCTTATCTACTACATCTTTCCTCGACTAATTTTTTCGATACTTCAAAGGGTCTCAACCTTCCGATGGTTAATAAATGTCTGGTTGAAATTAACAATTGAACTGTCTAGACGTTATAATCGAATTATTTGCAAAACAATGTAACGCGAAGTAAGATGTAGCGATAACTTCAAGAGACGGCATTGCAGCGGTAATCCGTTAGAAGCTTTCGTTCTACTTTTATCCAGTACTTACGATTATGAATTAGGCAAGATTGTATCTTAGTATGTTACTTCATTCGGTAGTATAACATAAGCATATTTTTAAATTTTAAAAAAAGATTTTATTATGGGCATACATGTAATAGATTTTTATCCTGTAATAATAGACTGGCAATGAGCGTACTTATAAATATTGGTCAAGGATAGTGCAGTCAATGTTCATAACTATTCGATAGCGACCATATTAGTAGAACAACAATATTGACAATATATGAAACCGTAAACAATAAATCCAAAACCTGATTTACAATCTGTTAATAAAATTGCAAAGATCTTATTGTTTTTTGTAATAGTAGTTTATATAAGTTATAACGCATCATACAATGATTTCTCTAATTTGAAATTCTATAGTTGCAATAATTTTTAACAAGGAAACAGTAAATTAGAATTATTATAACTCTAGACAATGGAATCCTTACAGGATATACAACGTTTTTTATTCTCTTGCGATATCAATCTCTTCTTCCTTATAATCAACTTTTCCTATTAAATTTACATTGTTCAGTAAATGAATCCTTGCATTATCACGTGCCGATCATGCCAAACTATTCGTATTAAATTGTTTTTCGTCAATAAGTATTTTATATATGTATAAAATTTGCCAACCATTGTATCAAAATTCATAAATTGTTGTCACATCACAAATACAATTTGAAATAGAATAAAAAAAGTGTGTAAAATTACAAAGTTTCAAAAAAAGATTTAATACAACTTTAAAATACTTTCATCCACGTATAATTATCTACTTTTTACAAATAATCATTACTATACGATCAGAATACAGCTTTCAAATTACGTCCCACAGAACCAGTCAATATCGAATTAAAATTAGGGAAAAAAACGAATCCGATCTCACTTTCCTTGTAATCAATTTTCATCACGGTGCTCATCACGAAACTGAATAAGTAGAGGCTCCGCGGCATCCTCGTCGCCGAGGTTCCTCTTGACCTATCTCAATTCCCCGAAATTAAAACCGAACTCGGTAATTACGCGGCATCTCCCGCGCGAGAAGAAGCAAGTGAGAATCTCAGTGGGTACGCGACCCGAAACCCGACACCGAATTCTAATTTCTCTCCCTTTGTCCCCTTCCCGTGCACAGTAGTTGGTGGCGCACTTACTGTAGCAGCCTTAATATCCCCCCCGGCCGATATAATTAGCCGTTGAGGTATGCTTGCGCAAGGTGGCCCCATGGCTTTCTCCAGTACACTCCTCGCGTATGCTCAACGGAAAAGAAATCGCTCACGTGTGCAGCGCCTTTGTCCGGGTGTTAAAAGGACCCACGTGCAGTCGTGTCACCTAGACGGAGTGATTTGGCGTCGCGCCTCACGTATCGCCTGGATCGCGTCGACGTTTCGTGTGGGAGTGCTTCGTTGGTCAGTGAGGGGCATCTATAGCCGAGGTGAGGAGCTCGAGGAGCAAACGATGCGCTATTCTCCTTTAGCCTACTAAATGCAATAATAATATGGTTAGGCTCGCTTAACAATTAATCAGTTTTGTTGTTTTTGATTAATCGTGGGTACCTTTTCTTTAAAATAATAATTGTGATAACTCTTATTTACAGATTTATCACTGGATAAGATGAATTCTTTACATTATATTTCTCTGTACATTACTCTAGAATAAGAGTAAACTGTAAATGCAATAAAATTTAGCATTTGAAACCTACGATAAATAATACTGTACAGTTTTGTATATTTAAAAGCTTTATTTAATTAGGTGTATAGAAATACAAAAAGTGATTTAACCTAAATAAATTCTATCGAGCAACCGGCCAGAAACCTGTTATATTTGCCGGAATAATATATTACGCATTTAAAAAAGTTGGTCAAAGAAAAAAGCTTTGTAATCGAATGATTAAATATCTACAATTAGACGATTAAATAGTATGAATTACTTTCGACTAGTACTGTATCATCAATGTATTATATATATACAATGGTAAGAATTAATCACGAATGTCCTAATTCTTGTGTGAGAAAAAGTAATCTTATTATCCAGAGCCACAATTAATTTTCTTTTCATCCGCAAGTACGCGAGGATTTTTATGATCGCAAGACAGACTGTGTAACGTTGTTTTCTTACGACGTTTCGCCGAAACAGTAAACAACGGTTTTTAATTGCAAAATCTGGTTTCTCGCGTAAGAAGCTGCCCGCGATCGAGGGGATAAAACAAAATCAATTCTGCGAGTGGATAATATTTGCGAATTCTAATAAGATATAAGGCGAAAGGCCCATCAGGATAAATTTGCAAGGCCGATTATTAAAGCGGGCGTTTTTCAGGGACAAAACCTCGCGGATCGCTTTAAAATGATCAATGGAACGAGACCTCCGGAAGCCCGGGCGCGGCTCCGCAAAACCGTGGACGTGTTTGAATAAGCCCGGCCGAGAATAACATCCTATATATGCGCGAGGAGAAGGCGTCGGAGGAGTGGGCTTTTTCCCGAGCGGGCAGCCCCGCGCAACGGGAATGATTTCCATTTAACCGCAGCCGCGTTTTTCCGCCTAATTGTTTGCGTCATATAGCGGGGCGTCCCGCGCAGTAGGTCAGGAAGGCGGCTCTCTTATCGAGCATCCCCGGGCGACCCGCGGCGGGCCGAGGGCCGAGGAGCCGACTTCAACCAGTTTGGCCCGCGACAGGATTTCCTGCCGCGCCTTTGCGAAACGCCGAGCTTCTTGCTCAGCGGGGCTTATCTTCCCCGGGCAGCCGGGAGTATTATGTGCCGCGCAGATCGGGGGGCCGATACAGGAGGCGCGCGGCGGCCCATCGCCCGTGGCTCGGCCGCGCGCGATTCACTGTTTGTATATAATGGAGAGCTTTCTGCGCGCGCCACCGCTAGGCTCGACCCTTCTATGGATACGCCGAGGAGTCGCTTTGTTGTTCCTTTGTCCTTGATATTACTCTTGCCCCGCCCTGCCAGACAACTTATCTATTGTAAGAAAAATTTCCTAGGAATGTTCGCTGTGAGATTTATCATCTAATGCATAGAAATTGCGATTGTTTTGGTAGATCTGCTTTATTGTCTGTCTATTGTGCCAAGCGTCTGTTTTTACTGTAATACATAGTAGCCTGTACGGTTTAGGAAGTGTGACCTTACCTGCTAACCTGCTGATAATAGGTTGAAATTCTTAAGAAATACCGGCTGTCATTGAAAGCTCTAATTAGCTGAAAGCTAACAAATGTAGCACACCTAAAAACTCATTGAAAACCTGCTGATGGAACTCTTTCTTCCTATCGTTTCTCTTTCTTCTATCTTTTTCAATCTGATTATTTCTACCTTTTTGCGTATAACCTATCTTTTCTGTTGAAACGTAAGCACTGACATTTTCTTGATTCGAACTTATATGCGAAACCAAGTAATTAGTCAACAGAAATTAGCTAATTATTATTCAGTTATAAACACGAAAAACTATTGTATTAAACGCATTCTAAACCTATTTTTGGCGTATAATCTCTTGAATTCAAGTCCATGTATTTAGTTACTAATATTGGCTTACAGTTATTAATTTAACTCATGAGCAGGTAGGTAGTTTTTCTAATAGCGGGTTTTTCATTTAATCTACTACGTCTAACTTTGTTTGCTTCTGTTTCTCAGCTTTTTCAATCTCAAGCTAAAATTCCACTAGAAAAAAGCTCTCGGACGCACTCTGAATTTTCGATTGAAGCTCGGCGCGCGCGGAGAAACGCGAAACGTTAAACGCCCATGTTAATGCACCGCGCGCAGCTTGGAAAAAGAGCGGCCAACACTTTTATTTAACGGAAGCGGCGACTAGCGGATTCCCGGGAATTATTAAAGACAACTTGCGCGGCGTTTTTAGATAGCTTCGCGGGTGATGTGGGTCACACTGAATTTTCCTCGAGGTGAGTCCCGCGCTGTTTTGTCTTCGCGCGGCGGCGGCTGTTCGCTAAACTCCCAGCGAATTTCGATCGTTTCGAAACTCCGAGGCTCTTTCGAAATTCCCCGCAATACGCCACCCCATCCAATTAAGCTCCCGAGCACAGCGCAGGTGGTAAAAACACGCAAATAGTCCTAAAAGACCCCGGGCGACTGTATCTCGCTACTTTTTTCTACCATTCCGCCGACTAATACGTACCATCGCGAACCCTTTCCTTCTGACTCGCTTACCGGGCTGACTCGACCGCTTCCTTATTAAAGCGCCACCTTATCAGTGAGTAGGTGCACGCGGCGGCGAGCGGTTGACACGAGCACCCGGGAAGACACGCCAATGCACTCCTCCGTTACGAAACCCAGCGCTCGCCGACTAACTCACCGCGCGAAAAAATCGCACGACGAGCCGTATATCGCGAGGCTGAAAGAGGCGCAACCGCGCGGCATTACAATCCTCCGAGAGACCGGGCCGCGGAAAAAAAAAAAAGAACCGCGCGTGCCATTTTATAATTGCCGCGTTTCCGGCAAAACAACCGCGCGCGCGCCCGTACACACACTCGAAATACTCTTCCTCCGCTGTAGCGGGCCAGAGGTGTTAAACAATCCCCGGCGCAAAGTCTCCATTTCGAAACCTTTCTTCCCTGACCTTAAAACAACGGCCCCCCGGAGAGTTTTTGCCCGCCGCGCGCAACACCTCGGCTGTTAATAACAACGAGCGGCCGAACCTACCTCCGCTCATATACCCGGAAATGCGCCGCGCGGGGAGCTATCCGAAATATTAGGACGACGCGGGCCGCATTTAGCGGAGAGCCGCTTCTGGAAATGACGGGGCGCCCCCCCCCGCCTCTCGTAAAGCCACCAAGTACCCGCCGCGGCGCTTTATTAAAGCCTCAATTAGGAGGATAGTCACGCGCGCTCGCGTGCGGGGAAGAAAGTGATACGCGGGACTTTCTACCGGGCGCCGCGGCTGCGTTCATTAGATACCGGGCCTGCACTTTTTGGCGGGCTTTCGGGGAGGGGGAGGAGGTTAGGGCCGCCCGGAACGAGTTGTTCCCAGTTGAACTGCCGAGGGATGTGTACTGGAAGGGGGATTAAACGCGGAGCCGGCGAGATGAATTTGACGAGGCGCGTCGTTAGTTTCCCGGGAGTTTGAGGAACGCCGGCTGTTATCTCGTAATAAGGTCGCCTGTCGTGTGAGAACGAGAATCGCACAGCGGCACTCAAATAAATAGGAACAGATACCGGAATTAATGTGCATATCCACTTAAAAGAGCGCCTTTAATGATCATTGTTAATTAATCATGTTTTTATATTCCACTTCAGAATGTGCTCGACTTTTTACTACCGGATGCTACTACCTATAAGTATCTTATCTATTGCATCGTATATACTTTACTATCTCAATAAATAATTTACTCGTTACCATCATTAATCGCGAGTGCGTATCGGGAAGTCCGTCCTAATTTTAATGAGCCTTCCAACAAGCCTCTGAATATTCATAATTTATCGCATAAAAATTGTATCCTTTACGTCTTTCACGGATCCAACCGATATCGGCCTAGTATGGATATTTCCTTTTGTATTGTTAACGACCCTTTACCATCTACAGCATGTAAGAGATAAGAAATTTCGATCATCAGTTTTCACTTATGTGCGATGAGATCGGTAACGTTCCGATGTCCCGTTAAACATCTTAGACTACGCTATCGTATCGATAATTTTATCACGTATGAAGAAAATTGTCGGTACAAAAAATTTAGAATATTTATTCTCGAGTTAATAATGAATGTGTACATTCGTTCCAATTAATTCAACCTGTCTTTTCTTTAAGATAACAGCTTATTTAATTACAAAGATTAATTTATCTTCGGATGTAAGTTACACTATTTACATCTCTTGACAACTTATAATTACCAATAGTATTAGGTCACTGAAAAAAGTAAATTTTGAAACATCTTTCTCTACAATATTCTCTTCCATGTACTGTATATATACGTATCCGTTATGCAGCTTTCATGCGATATCATCTAAACAGCATACACGCGAGCCGTCAAAAGTCGTTTTTGTTTTCGCTCAAATTCTTCATAAGTGTATTACGTTAGTCTCTTTTATTTCTATCTTAATTCACCGCGATATGTCGTCGGTCACCGCTGCTGAACTCTCCTTTTCAGTGCTTTCAATTCGTGTTTCGCGAGTCATTGCATCCTTTTAAAGAGCACAATAAATCATTTTGACAGCTTCTACATTTCACATCCTTTTTTGGTCGAACTTGCACATGTAAGAAATAGTAGGCTAAATTGAATGGGATAATTACGCAGCACTTGACAACTTTATCGGCATTGGACAGTTGCTAAAACTAATGCAATTTTAATTAAAATCTCTAAAACTAAAATTGTTTCTAAAATGTGTATAATTAAATTTATGAATGTATCGGTCCCATATACTTTATATTTTATTACTTCCACGTTTGATAAGTATAATGAATTGCATCATCGAAATCGCGTTTAGCTTTATTGGAATTACTCATTTGTCTTGTAACCACATTAATGCTCTTTTTTCTTCGGAAATTCTGAAAACATATTGTATAAATTAAATAGATGTCTGGCGATAAAATGGACTTTATTATATTAATGTAACAGATAGAAGCACAAATTAATCATACATTTTTTAACAGTGAAAAGTTTCTTGTATATTTTTTTTATATTTTATATTTCTTGCATGTAGTTTTCCGTAATAAAATGTAACTTGATGTATAATATACTTTTTCCAAAACACTCAGTCAAATCAGAACTTGGTATAAGTACCTTGCATAATAAATTTACAATTAAAATCTTATATAATTTTAGTTATAAAAGTTATATATGGAAAAATACATTTTATTTAAAAGAAGTATATGTACACAATATTTTAATTAATATTTTTTAATTTTAAAATGGAATTATAACATTGTTATAAATTAATCTTTGTTTTAAATTGTGTAATTTGCAATCTCAAATATTATTTATATTATTTTTACTTTTATGAATTCATACAGTTTAACTTTCTCAATCTTTATACTCAATTCATTCGTGTTTACCTGCTGAGAAAAATGTTTTACTCTTCTATTACTGTGATTCGTTTATGGTACTAAAGTTTTATGATTATTTAAAAAAAGAATATTAGATCAATATTATAACAACAGTTTGCAAGAATTGAATGGAGACTATTTACTAAAAATCATATAATTAACATTAATTGTAATAAAGGAATATAAAAGAAAATGTTTGAATTGCGTCTTCTTATCTTACAGTACACCTCTTGAATCTAATTATATGCATTTAGCATAATATTGTCTTAAACCTATATCTCTTCCTGTATCTGTAGTACGAATTTCACCATTCTTTAAAAGACCATCATTGTTTTTCTATGAATTATTGTACCAACCGTCTGAATAAAGTATAAAACATATCGGTAGAAGAGAAAAGATTGAATAAACAATAGCAGTTCAATCAACTCTCGCATAAAAACACACATCCTTACGATTAATTTTTTATGTATAAAGCGACAGTGAAAGTACTCCAGTATACTTTGAACTACATGTATATGAACTTTCGTTTTAGACAAGCTCGTGAGGTATTCGGTCGCAATTTTAACGAATCCTATTTCATTACCTAAACGCTCATCGAAAAAAGGTGGCGGACGATCGTTAGGGGATTCCGGCGGAGGGCTTTGAAGATCTGCGCGCACATTTTTCTCATGGTCTTACGAGGAACAACTATTTTCACCTATTTGATCAAGTTAATAAAAAATTACGACTGTGTTAAGAAACATGTCTTCAATTGTCGATTTTAATTTAATGCTCTCATAGAACGTAGACACTATAATAGTAGTATTGTATGCAAAGAAACAATGTTTATTACAACTAGTTGTAATTACAATTTATCAACTGAAACATTAAATAAAATTAATATACTAGCAATTAAAATTTAAAGTTAAATATTGTTTTCAGAAAAGTAATGGTTCAGTTTTACAAAAGTAAGAGGGGGGTTATGGATACTCAGAATGGGATCTCTATAAAAAATACAATTGTTTTAAATTTACAAGAAACATTTAAGTATCTACACTTTCTTACAACTAGTTGAATGTTCAAGCCAATTACCATAGCAATATAAACAGAAGTATCTAAAGAAAAGTAATGATTGAGAAGCTTTTTGAGGCACATGACGAGTTCTTATTATTAGAAAAAAAGTATATTTTCAATATTCTTTCTTTGCGTAATTTGTGCTTATGTGATACATGTTTATACAACATTTTGATTTATATTTGGTTTTTATACTTTTCACTTTGTCCTTATTAAAAACTCACTGCATTAAAATCTTATGAAAAAGTGTTCACAATGAAATATCACGCAAAAAAAATTAATACTCTAAAACTGTCTAAGAATTTCGATGATTAGTCGAGTCTAAAAAACAAACATGAAAGTTAGTTTTCTCTACTTTCATTTTTTGTTTAAAAACAGGACGCAGTACTTTACTGAACCTACATGATGTTTGTATTTTAATTACAGAAAATCAAAAAGAAACCCACTAATTATTTTTCAAAATATCTACAATTTGATTTTTCTAGAATTTACTACTGTACAATGTCCAAAATCTAATGAAAAGTTTTAGGTTTATTAATATGAAAAGGTATAACAATCAGCTATAAGTTAGTTTTGGACAGTAGAATACTTGATAAATAGCTCCTGTAAGTTTTAAGAGTTGATGCTTTGTGAAATTCTATTTTACATTGTACGTTCCAGTCTACAAGTAATAATTCATATTTTCAAATATTAAGAATAGATTTATTCGATTTATGCAGTTTAGAATATACCTCCGTCGTTTTTATGTTCGTTCTAGTTGGAAAGTTTATTCTCTTTTCATTTTCGCTCAACTCAACGCGGGAGAGCATATAAGGGGCTCATCGGGTAAGAAACAAAAGAGGTCGAAATAAAAATTTATGCCGTCTACGTAAATAGGAGTGGTGAAATTTTTAGAAATGGTTTTAGCCGCTAGCTACATGTGTATTATACAGAGTTTACCGAACCATACCTACTTTCTTCGCATTTTAAAAATTTCGAAACTAAGCGGCGATTTTACGTTTCGGTCAAAGCGAAGTGTTTTTGCTGAAACCTTGTAGAAAATCCAGGAATACGACATAAATTTGAATTATTTAAAGGCATTTTTTGAAAATCCGATGGCATACAGATGCACATATATCAATGATAAATGATAGGGTGCATTATTATAATACACCTCAGAAGATCGAAGTGAGATTCGGGCCCCGCCCACCTTGTAAGCTGGAGCACGGCGCGCACTATCTAAGCGGTCATTATACAGTCACTCTCGCGCTATTACTCAGGGCGGGGCAAAAAATTCGGGTAACAAGCATTTGTACAAACAAGCGCTCGAGCGCGGCGGGAGCCGAAAAACAGCGGTAAATTAACCTCAGGCAGCCGTTGGGGATTTACCGATCATCGCTCGGGTCGAGGATCGGTAGTAGGTCCCGATTCACGAGCCGACTCTGACGCGCGCGTCACTACGGACGCACCGACGGGCGCGCAGGATGGCCGGGATTTACGGTGGCTCGAGGGCTGGGCGCAATCAGGGCGATTAGGGTCGCGGAAACGCGCGCGCGCGCCGATAAATCCGCGGTGATTTCGGGCGAAAGTCTCTCGGCGCCATAAATTCGGAGCGCGATAACGCGGGCCGTTATGGAGGCTGCCGTGGCGTCTTGGCGCGGGCGGCTCGCGGGCCCTAGAGAGAGGCGCTCGCCCCCGGGGCCCAAGCGAGTGGGCAGTGATCGAGTGCGTCCGCGTCCCGGCGATCGGTATCGCACCGATTCCAATGCATAATATCAGCGCCCCGGCAATCGGCGGATCCGTTATTAGCGCCCGGTTATTTATAGGGTGGCCCGAGCCGCCGACAACCGGCGGAGAAATTGAAATCGATTGTGGCCGGCGATCGCCGAGAGATCGGCCCTGCCCGGCGCCGCACTCGCCATAAGGGAACGCCGCGAGTCGAACCTGCAAATCCCCCGGTTGACGTCTCGACTCTCGGCCCGAACGGTTTGCCCGCTAATTGCGCGGCGGTTTACCCGACGCGCGCCGCAACTTCAATGGAAAGCCGCGCGAGTGGCCCGAGGATAAATCAAACCTTGTGCTCGACACCTGACGCCTGTACACGTAGAGTGTCCGTGTAATGCGTACATGCGCGCGAATCCCGCAGACTCGCTTATTTCCTATTCGCAGATTTCCATTTCTCTACAGTCGTAAAACGTACACCGTGCAACTAACAATTACCAATCTGAGATTATACGTGGGTACATTTGAAAGATATTCGAAATGAAAAGTGCAGCTGTGCGCCGGGCGGCGATCGAGGCTTTGTTTCCCGGTTCGGACGTTAAAAGGTTCGAATGGGCTTATCGGGGCGAGTCGCCGGATAAGCATCGCCCGTCTCGCGGAATTATCGGCGATTGCATCAGGTGCGCCATTTCCATCGGCAACTGTAAATTCCCCGGGCGCTTTAATTGCCAAAGCGCCATCGCCGTGTCTGCCGCCCACGCGCCTAATGCACTGCGGCAAAGAGCCGGAAAAAGGGTCAACGCTCGTCGAGGTGACGGCGAGCGCCGCGGAGAAACGAAGTATTCGCACGGCGTACGGGACCACCTGGGACTCGGGCGCGCTCGCGACACGTAACGAGCGGAGAAAGAAAAAGGAGACTTTTGATTGCACTCGGCGCCCCGCCCCGATTCTCTTTCACTTGCTCCGTCGAGCGGACAAGTGCACATCCGTCCCCGTTGCGCAACCGCACGCGTGTGTGCGGCCGCGTGCCGCTTCCCCCTTCGATTTCGCTCCCGATCGGTATTATCGTCGACGCGTGCCGTCCGAGCACACGCGCTTTTAACTGGAGAGGAAATTTCTCCACGCGCCTCTCTGCCCTCGCTTTGCTTCCTTTGTGCAGCGCCGCGACTCTTACAGTGCATTCGCGCGCGGTGATAACGTTAACCCAAATTATGGGTTACCGGATTAATGATGGGATCCCGTCGCTTTATTCTCGCGCGTGCCATTACTGCAAATTAGCTTTTTTGTGCACTCGCCTCTGTAAAGCTGTGCTCAACGGCAATTATAACATGTGCAAACCGTTTAAGATATTTTGCCTCTTTATTATCATTGTTATTTGTTTTATTATTTAATTATATCTGTCTTATGGGCTAACTGCTGGCCGTAAATACTTGGATTTTTGCCGAACTTTGTAAGATTGCAATTTCATCATACAGATATATGCGTTATAGACGTTAAGCGTTGATTTTTCCAATTAATTCTCAACCTACTAATATCGATTTCCTTATTTAGTTTAAATTATTTATTTTTCAATAAAATCTAAAAAGTTTATACTACTTTGCAATAAGCTATCTTAAAGTATGCTAATTAATTTCAAGCAGAATATCAGTTATAAAAGAGCTCAATTGGTTACCGAATGAACATTTAGTTTGTAAATGTAATTAAGTTTTTTACGATTTATATTTAATGAAAATTTTCTTTTTGTTTCAGGTGAGTTTGAGATATGATCTCTATTAAGTTTCCAATACCTTCATATTGTAAGTTTAATTTTACTCATTATTACCTAGATTATAATAGTTATTTGAAACATTTTCTTTAAACCAAACTCGAACATTACTTACATCAACTTATGCCTGTACAAATTATGTATATAATTATAATATTAAAAACAACTACTTATAAATTAATTAAAAGTTTGTAATCTAAAATTGAATATCTATTTTTTAATGGATCAAATAATTGCTTCGTAAAACTTTACAGCGCTGATTTCTTAAGAAATTATACCTTTTTGAAGAATCACACTAGGGTATTTGAATGCTATATGGTAAAAAACAATAAAAATCGAAAAAGACCTTCTAAACTATTGGAATAAAACTTTTATTATAAAGACAAAGCTTACGGTTACTGTTAAGAATTTTATTAGTTTTATAAGTCACGCTTGCCAAGAAACGCCATTCATTCTTTACCGGAATACGGCGAAACTTTGCATAATATGTACCTCATACATTTTACGAACATTCGTGCGCATTGCAGATACGTTCTGCAATATAGAATTACGATACCTTAAGTAATATCTATACAGGCTGACTAAATGCAGACACTCACAATTGCTCAAATCAAAGTTATACAAGTAATAGTACATGTACGTGATCTTATTTTGATCTTCAAAATAAATATCCTTTGAACATTTTCGTGCTAAAAATAGTCATTCTCATTGTACTACACTACATTAAGAAAACTTATATTCTGCAATTATCAGTCGATTAGATGCCTTTTAGACAGTTTAATGAAAGGCATTTCGAGCTCTCGTACCAATACCTTTGAGTTACACAGGTTAAATTTTGAAATTATTACTCTTGTTAATAGCATATTGCACTTATATACATATATTATGAATCCTGCACTTCAATTTAACAATGGATCGAACAGAAATGGAATATATGGTTGAATTATGAAACATAACTTTTAGACTTTACGTACGTTTTTAGTTTTAGATATGGTAAAACTGCATAAAAACGAGTTAAAAAACAGTCATTATGTATTCAAACGACTCAAGATTTTATTTAAACTTAATTACTTTTTCAAAATAATGCAGAGATAGCAGTCAATAATTTATTCAATCTGAAAATAATTTGAAATAAAATTATCGTCTAATTACGAAAAAGAATTTTTGATAACGATGATGGAGTGAACAAAACTTGAAATTGCCTCTTTAACAGAAACACTGAACTAGTTAGTCTCAAACTTATGTCGTTTCGTGGAAGAAGTCTAGAGAGCACCGGGAGCAGAAGACAGGTAATCTTCAGGCGTCATTGCGACGAGCGGCCCACGTATTTTATGTAGGCCATCGGTAATTACTTGTGTTTCCGGCCGTTAGTGTACAATTTTCGCGGCTCGCGGGCGAGATAGGATCCCACTCGTCTTTCGCAATTTCGCGCGGTGCTCGAGGTACCGGTAAGAGCTGCCATAGCGATCGAGAGGTGCATTGTTGCTCGACCCGTGCGATCTATCCGCCGTCATAGGCCGATCGATCCATCGAGGGCCGACCCGATTCCTCGTCGCGTGGGCCGCCGATTTTTCGCGCGTGTGCAGCCCTCGATAACGCACACATGACCTACTGCCGGGTGATCCGAGCCGCTCCACGTGGTCCGCGTCCACGCACGTTCCTTGGCTCGGGTGAAACTCGAGTATTAGATAAAGACAGTGCGATGGCTCAGTTTCAGGCCTGCTTTTTTCATACATGAGGATTATGGGCCTACCCGCATTTAACTGCACGCAGAAGAAAGTCCAGACAGAGAGGAGAGTATTATAGATGAAACGTAATTTGCCCCGAGTTTCATTTAGTCTTTTTCGTCTGCGATCGGTGCTCGCGTGGTGGGTTTCTCAAGTTTTCCGTGTTTTTGCGCGCATCATTAATGGCAAGAGAAAGATTTATATGATTGGTAATTAAAGTCGATCACTATTTATGATTCTCCAATTGGATAATTGTGAGCGTCTAGCTCTCGGGAGGAAGTTTCTTTTCATTGGTCTCGTTATTTAGTTTTTCGCTACGTTTCCCAGTCGTCTCTGTAGAGTCAAAATCAGGGTTTTATAACGCGAGCACTTCTGCATTTAGTAGCTTGCATTAAAACACAGCGATATACAACCGATATAAACTCTGTGAGAATTGCCTTATTCAGGATTGTAATTCCAAATCAAGATTTAAATCGATAAGAAAGTCGCCCGGGAATAGCCGAAAGGTCTTAAAGCATGACGACGTAAACTGCGACTTGATGAATGCGCAAACATTGCTAATGCCACCGTCGAGTCCATTGGCAGACCCGAAGACCAATCGTCGGCGCCGTAGTTTCGAAGCAATCGACTTCACTATGCCGAGATGCAAAACTGACATCGCGATGTAGAAAGGATTTCTGAAACCCGAGTAAAAGTTTACGCGAGCGAGTCGTTCGAGTTTCCCAACGGAGCAGATCCGCGCGGCGGAACGCCCGGCTCATCCGAGATCCGATCCGAGGCGATTTAACGGCCGCGCGGGCGCGAGCGACAAGCTCTTGTCACGATTCATTTGCTCTCCCTCGCACGGATCCTCCGCGGGCGGATGGAGGCGAAAGAAAGGAAAACGGAGCGCGCCAGGCACAAAGCGAACCTGTTTTATTGACCGAGAGAGAGACGCGCGGCACCCGATCCTGATAACAAATGGAGCGCGCGCCGCGCCAACGGAAATAATTGAGCGGCTCCGTAAGTCGTCCGCGGCCCAGCCCCAAGCATCGAGAAAAGGAAATTTATGGATACAGATGTCGGCCCGAAGGTACGTCCGATGAGTCTTCATCTTATAAGAGGGACTTTGTTGCGATTAATGGGTCCTTGGAACAGGCTTATAAATAGCCTTCGTATTTTAACTATTGATCTTATTCATGGGTGTACGCCGCTTGTAATGTACGAATTACGTTAGTCTAGCGAAATATAATTATCGATCGTGCTCTTGTGTGTTAACGATCTATCTAGAAACGCGCCATGTTATAAGCGGATGTTGTGTTGCGTTGACTAGTACTTATACAAATCGTTCAATCGTTTATAATCATGCATTAGTAAGCTATTTTGGAACAGTGAATCAAACACGAAAAATTACTACGAAAATACCATACCTTGCTGCTAGAAATTTCCAGCGTTTTCTGGGATGTTACAAAGAATGACGAATCTAAACACTACAAAATAATTGTCCATTAAAAAAAGTAGAGAAAATGGCGCGTGTAATTGACGGACAAAAAGTCAAATGGCTCACATTGTCACTTTGTGCACCCGGATTCTAAAGTACGGTTTGATTCTAATCTGGTCCGCGCGCAACGATTTGCTCTCGCGGGACTTTTTAATTTCCATCTCATTCAAACGCGTAGAGAGTGTAACGGTAGTTGCGGGCGACTAATTCCGTTCGCTCTCGTGCATAGCGATGCGTTCCGATCGCGGCAGATTATCGGCCCGGGGACCAGAAAAAACGCCCCACTAATTCAATCGCGGGCGGATCGTCGGCGAGCGTCCATTATCCTTTTTTCCCATATATTGTCGCGGCGCTACCGTTACACGCCGTTTCGGCAGATTGATCCGCTCGATTTTCGCCGGGATGCAGATGTACGCACGGCGGAAGCGGATGTCGGGCCGAGCATCCACGGGCCGATTGTTCCTGCGGACTCAATGCGATCGCCCGTAGGCCCGACTATTATTATCTGGGCGCTTTTTTTTTTCTGTCGCCGCCGCAGTCCCACACGGCGCACAGCACAGGGACCTGTGGGAAAAAGTGGCCACCATGCCTCGCCTCAATTAGCCATGCAAATATTTTGAGCTCGGGCGTGAAGGTTTTGTTAACTGTTCCGCGCACTGCGACGGCGGAGCGATGCTTTTCGGATAATATCCCGCCTGTCCGTTTTATCTCGTGCGTGACGCTATGCCGAGCAGGAATCCACCATCAATAGTAAAATACTGCTAATCTCGCAAGCATTATTGTCGGAGTCTATGAAAGGTGTAATTTGTGGGATGACGTGAAAATTACTCAGATTACACGTGTTCGGAATTTTTCTTTGGCCGATTTGTATCTAAATTAATGTGTAGGGTTTTAATATTATTTTTAAAACTTCATTTAGAACGATTTCTTAATATTTCCCATAACCATCTTGAAAATAGTAATGTGGTTAAGAGCACGTAGATCTGGGACCTACATCTTTGCGAGTTGAACCTTTCATAATTGTAATAAATAATAAATAAAAATTATATACACTTCCATATTATAAACTTTTATAATTTAAAAAATACTAAGTATAAAAAGTAGAAATTATTTTTTGGTATGTAGAGTAGAAATTTAAACGAGCCAAAAATGTGTATTATGACTCTTTGCCTTTATTTTCTTAGCCCACGTGCCGTATTATCTTTTAATGCCAGAAAACAAAACGCGGCTGTAAATTTTTATATAAACCCATGACTTGCAAAGTACTGGCACTCATCTTGTGACTTGCCGGAATTCCGCATCCAACTTCCAAACGCATACATAATTTATTTTTGGGTCCGTCACGTAAATGACAGGAGATTGTAAAAGTTGAACGTTGAGCGTTATTTTCTCTGCCAAAATTGTTTTCAAGCATCACGAGCCAGCAGTAAAAAAAAATATTTTTATTAATTTACTTAAATATTATTGAAATTCTTACTTGCAGTCGGTTATTGAAACAACCGATGCACTGCAACTTAAAATGTATTTATGACTCGGAGTGAGTTTGATAGCAGGAAATGTCGTCGGCGTCTGAGCATGTTTACCGGCTACTATTTATCAGGGCGTTGATCAAAAATGAAGAAAACCATCGCATTGGATAGAGTCTATATCAAGGAGGCTTGATCTCGCGACCTCCTGGTCTACTATAGGAGACAAGAGTCCCCCAGAGTATCTTGGCGCATCTCGCGGCTATGAAAGTCCAGTGGGCCGTGAATTAGCGGCTTCCACGAATCCGAAAAAGCGGCCGAAGCATCCCGGAAAGCGCCGTGGGGGCCTTAATTAAGGCGCGGGTCGGTCTCGGTGCAGGGAGGACGCGGCAGAAGGAGGTGCGAACGGAGGCCATTGGACCCGTTACAGTTGGCCAACGAGTCCGAAGAAGGCCGCGAAGCGCTCGCGCGTCAAAGCTAACAGGCGGTTCTGTACTATTTAGCGCAACATTGGAAGGGGCCTTTGCGCAATTTGCGTAAAGGCGCGCAATCGGCTGCTTTACGAGGCCCGAGAATAGGGTTAGGAGAGTGAAAAATTCGCGCGGCTGTTGTGCCGTGGGCTACCGATATCGGATTATCGCGGGGGATCGGCTGGCTCATTGTGCGGGAGGCTTGGCACCGGGGGCCCCGCCCAAGATTTCAATGATGCCAGCGGGCCAGACCGGCAGGAGGGCTTACCGATATAATACGCGCGCGCGCTCCCCGGGCGTTGTGCCGATCGGCGCGTGTTTCGTTGGCGGGGAGCCGGCGTAACGAACGGCGATAAGGCCCGTGCGATCGTCCCGTACAATCGGCTGTCAAAACGGGGAGGAGGATATTGCGCAAAAACCCAACGATCCGTTCGTTAATTACCGCGGCGATTAAAGTAAAAGTAATTAAAGGCCCCGGGAGCGGGCGCGTAACGCGTTTCTAATATGCAGATGCGGGGGATTTTGAGGAGGCAGATCTGACGGAAGCCTGGGCGCGAGTGCTCGGAAATTAAAGCGGCAGATTATCTATCCGAGTGCTTTACTTCCACTCGGCTGGCTTCCCCGCCTGCTCTTGCAAATTGAACACCTTGAAATCCGGGAAAAATGTTAATCTTTGGTTACTTCCCCGCGGTAGTTCGCAGTCGGCCGCGCCACCGTAAAACAGTGCTCTTTTTTTTTCCCCCCTCTTATTTCGCACTCGCGGCGGGACAAAGAAAAACGCAAAAAACAAAAATTCCCCCCAGAACTTTCCAAAAAAAAAAAAAGGGAAGAAAGAGCGACCGGAGGCGCAGCGGCGAGGTGCGTGCCGCCGGTTCTTTCGCCCGGGCTCCGATTCACAAGTGAGTTTTTCCCAGGTGCGCGCCCTCCTTTTCCCTCCCCGGAACGGCACATATATCCGCGCGCCGGCATCCTCCGCCGGCTGGAAATTCACTTTCGCGCGCGGGCGGAGGGAGAGAGCGGCAGCCGGCGAGCAGCCCTCGGATCCGGCTCGCCTCTGCGTCTACGCATGCGCGGAGGACTACCACATTACCGCGCGAAAGCGGCCCCGGAAAAAGGGGCGTCGCGGAGCTAACTGTTCACCTGTCGCCGGGGGAAAAGGAAAAACGGGGGGAAAAAATAATAAAAAAAAAAAATAGGATGCCGCGGAAATTAAGCGAGGCATTAAATGAGACGTCGGCGCGCCTCTCTCTCTCTCCTTCTCGGCCCGCTCCCTTTCTCCCCGCGACGCCTCCTTTTTCCCCGATTCGCGCGCCCGGCACTTTCTACGTTTACGCGACGGCGCTTATTAGACTGCTAGGTTGCCCGGGCGCCTTTGGTCCTTCCGCGAGGAGCCGGGCGATTAATTTTTCTTTTTTTTTTTACCGCGCACCGTCGAGCGGCTTGGCGCTCCCCTTTCGCCACTCTTGGCGCCGCTCTTGCGCCCGGTGCCTTGGGCTCGCGCGAAAATTAACCAAATTGTCCGCGCGGGAAACGAGCGTCTATTTTCGGACCGCGGGCCGCCTGCTCCAGTTCGCCGGCGGCCCGAGCTGTTGCGATGCCGCTTCGCGCCCCGTTAAACTCCTTAAACGTCTTTGGAAAAGCGCGCGGGATTCTTTGACTTTTGCCAAGTCGGCGTCTCCCGCGCGATTCTCGTTTGCGCGTGTCTTCGTGGGTGAGGTTTGAAAACGCGGTCCCTTACAGTGCATTGGATATTCTAAAGAGAAAAAAAAGTCTGTGCGTCCGAAGTTTACATGCATCGTCCCGCGATAAAGTATATTTACGTATGACCAACAAATGTGTTTGTACGATATGTTTCTCGATCCCGCCATAAACGGTACCAAACACCTTTTCTTTTTTATTTTCAAGCTGTTTACCTCAATCGTTTAAAATACCTTCCTTTTCGCCAGCGTGTAAAAGTGCGTAAACACAATAGAAGCGACTTAGCCGTCTTATCGCGAGGCGGATGCGGCGTAAGTTGAAAAATTAAAATTCATACCCCGATAACAGGCGATATAATCGGCGCAGCCTCCGCGCGTGCGCGCACCATTCGAAGCCCGGGCAAATCCCTCGGTCGGAGATAAAGGGCAGATCCATCTCTATCCGAATGCCGATCGATCCGTGGGGCAAGAGCCGGCAAAAAAGCGCCAGGTTGCATCAAAGCGACGCCTCGGAATAAGGAAAGCCCGCGCGCCGCTAATGGGATTAACGGGGCGTCCACATTCGTGGCGCTCGTTTTCGGTCCTCGCCCGCGGCTAATTAGCCGCGTGCGGAGGTGGGACCGCCCGGGGGACGTAATTGTCGCGCCAGCGCTAGAATCGGGGAGTAAGCGAGAGAGAGAGATAGGGCGATACGGCGCATTCTGGGTTAACTGCCCGGGTCCGTCGCCTCCTCGTCCCCTCGGGCCGAGATAAGCCAGCGGCTCGAGATGGATCGCTTGCGGATAAGGAGGGAAGGGACAAAGGATTTACTTTTAGATTTATCACCGGCGTTGCTTTGCAGAAATATGAACGGCGGTCCGAGCGGTTCCGTTAAATTAACGCGCGAGCCCGGATCGCAGACGCACATTCCGCCTTTAATTGTTTTCATTGGGATCACCGACTTTTCCTCCCGGCGCGCCGAGTGTTTCTCCTCGCATCCTGCTACTCAAATTTATACGCAGTACGCCACTTACATCTCATGAGTTTGTGTATATAAACATTAAAAGTAAGTGAGAATTCCGTTGTGCAATGGGAAACGTGTAATTTTTCCTTTTTGCTTTCAAGGAATACTTTTATATTCAAAGCACGTAATGAATACACTTCTTTCAGCAGTATAAACAATGCTAACTAAATATTTAGTAAATAAATTAAGTTTACCCTGCTTGCTCGTAGCTAAAGTCTGTACACTACGTGCATAAACGCAGACTTTTGGCCGATTAAAGAAAATAAACCGTGTTACCGGGCGATTTTGCTTTATTATTCAATTAGTCTACTCTACTTATAACGTCGCTCGGCTGGTTCAGTTACGCAGCTTCAGTTCTCCTCCTAAAAAATGGGAGACGCCATCTTCCAGGATGAAACGCGCTTTTCTCTCCTCAACCTCCATATCCCATGACCACGCCAAGGATGACTGCATTGAACGGCGCGTTGAAACCAGCCCGCGCAAGCTCGCACCTTGACACTCGAAAGAAAAAGCGCACGCGTGCACGCACAGGGCGAGCGTCGTGCTCGAGATCCCCGGGGCCGATATCGACAAAGGAAAAGAAAGTCAACGCGCGCTCTATATCGAGCCACTGCCCGGCGCGATTACGTACACGCGCGAGTTGAACAAACCGCGCCCCGTATCAGATGCGCCCGGTGCTATTTTGCTATTCGTGGCGACGCGGCCATGAACCCACGATTAAGATGCGCGCTTGATGAAGACGCGGGCGCGCGCTCGGATGGGAGTGTGTCATTAAGGAAGCGGAGGAACGTGACTATATAAACTGATAGGCTATGTCTTTTGTACAAGTATTACGGAACTCCTTGTTTCGAGCCTGTGTATAATCTAACGTTCCTATGCGATATTGTGTACTTGAAACGGTGTACGTGATGACGACCCATCGTGGAACAGTTAGTCACGTTTAGATGGAGAGATTTCAAATGTTTTATCGTACTTGCAATTTAATTGTTTAAGTTTTACAATGCCTTATCGAGTTCTTCGCAAGAATAGTCGAAGCAAATTGGTTTATCGCCTCTTCTGTACAGCCGATGCAGAATTATTACATGCCTTGGCAAACGCACTATTCTTTTCAATTTTTACAACGATCGTTTTTATTTTACTGTGAAACTGTTTACTATGAAAAATTACTCAAAATGTCGCAATATAGTTCCAACGTTTTCAAATATTACTTGCTCTGGTAGATATACGTTGTCTCGTGCTGCGGCAGTTCATACCTAGTTAAAAATTTAGCTTTATTATTGGTATTATATAATAGCAATCACCTAACGTTTAATGTCTGTATTTTGTATATGTGCTCGAAATAGCGTGTGAAGATATAACCATGTTGTACTATATCCCGAGTATCTGAGTTAGGCTTATCAGTAAAATTTTCACATACAATCCTTGCCTTATAGACACGCCAATTCCGTAATATCACACGCATGTAAATTATTTACGTAAAAATTATTAGATATTTATCTGATCATTTTATCTGAAAATCGTGCCTCTTATAATTCATTCCTATCAACTTCGAAGGCTATATAGGTTCCAGCATAGATCTGTGTGACTAACATCGACTTGGAAATATACTTTAAAATCCGTTTAATAAATATAGCCTCCGCTCCAGTCGTCATGTATACACATTTTGCGTAAATTTGCAAAGCTATCATTTACAAGCTCCCTGTCTTCTGAATTCTATAGCAATTTACTCCAACGCCGCTGTTGACATTCCGGATCCATATCGAAATTTTTTGTAATCGTAACTTATTACGATTTTCGCTCTTTGGTATAAATATACCTTATTTACTATTTATTTCTTGCTTATTATTTGCAAGGGTTATTTTTAAATCAGATTTACAATTTCCATTTGTATATTTAAGTATTACTTCCAAGATTACTTTGTATCTATAAATCGTTATTCTGCACTCTTGTGAATATAATTTATATTTATAGAAATAGCGAGTTATACTTATCTTAGCAAAGTCATGGCTATATTGTAAAAAAATTATTACTGCGATAAGTATTTGCCAATGAAATGTCATATAATTCATTATATAAAAATTCATTATTACTGAACAATATTCATATATTTTATTACCATTCTTTCACAAAGAATGAAAACATGAAATATATTTGATATATTTAATACTCAAAGCGAGACTTATAGTAATAGACAAAAATAAAAATAATTTTTTTTTGTAAAAATGAACTATTAAATGATTGTGTTAGTAATTGAAAATGAATGTTTTATTTATGTAACGCTTGTTTTATATTTTTTTTGCATACAATAAAACTATTTATTATTTGTACTCTATTTGCTTTGCAAGAATTAATTTAAAAGTATAGCAAAATAGACTCCCATCAATTTACTTATAAACACATGATTTCTATTTGTAACTCTGGCATTTCTTAATCATCTGTGAGAAAATTATGAGTAAGACAATGACTTAGTAATTAAAACAAAGTCACACGCGAGGGAATAGACACCTCAGTGCAAAGGGAAAGCCGCTCGAAGAGGTGTTCAGTGGTAACGGCCTTTTCCCGCCACTGGTCGACCTTGCCGATCTCGCGCGCAACTCCGCGTAAACCGGGTCGCTCTGACTTTTGCTCGCATATACTAATTGCTTTGCGATGGTAATCACCCCTAATAATTCACCTGCTATCTTCCGTCACCAGACCTATGTGTGGCAGAACTTTTTCGAACTGTCTCCAGCACGTGGGAAGTCACGAAGATGCACCTCATGAATTGCCTATTGACTGCAAGGCGCTTAAAGAAATTGAAATTGAGCAACTAGATCACAAATCTATTTACTAGGTCTGCAAATTAATCTGATATATTCTCATTCAATTCTGTGAAATGCACAATAGCTGAATTATAAGAATCACTAACAATTGGTTATAAAGTATGTGGAAACTTAACAAAGATATTTTTTTATGTCAATGCAAGAGGTTAAATTTGATAAATTATATAAAATTTAATAAATATGAATATGACATAGGAAGCATAGAGGTCAGTTACAAAAGTTGAGTTCTGTGGACTATACCAGTGAATAGATAAGTATATAAGTGGATTTTATTGTACATAATTTGAGCGCGCATAAAATTACGACAATGCATCATCATAAGGCAATGTCTACTATGAAAGCCTTAGTGACGAGTTCAACAGTAGACCCGGGACAAAACACAATATATAGGGAACAAAATGATGATCCGGGCCAATGATGCATAAATTCAAATAAGCCTAATTAAGGGGGGTTTATATTAATTCTCTACTAACACTATAAATATATGAAACAATAAATTTATTATTATTAGATTATATTTCTGTAATATATCTCTAAATGTTAAGACTAACCAGGGATTTGTCTTATATATTAACTTTTTAAAATTTAAACCTTAAACTACAACTTGAATTAATTAATAAATTTTCATGATCTAAAGCTTAAATGATAGTATTTTTTTTAATATCAACATTTTGATGTTTCTTTCATTACAAATTAAATAAAAAATAAAAAACTTTTGAAACTAATATGAAATAATTCATACAACTAACAAAAATACTATCATTTAAGTTTTAAATGATGAAAATCTATTAATTGATTTAAGCTTCAGTTTATGCTAGGATCAAAATGTTGAAAAATTAATGTCTAAAAAAATTAGATCGACACATCCCTGGCTAGCCTTACTCAGCAGCACTTTTTAATATACATTTTACGAAAAAATTTCAAATTTTTAATAACTATATATGTCTTGTTACAGATATTTATTATACAAGTACAGGAAATTAGTGTAAACCAGCATTAGGTTATGTACTGATCAGCTTGTTATATTACATTAGTATACTATAATTCAAAATAGATATTTCTTACTTTATTTATGCCTATTTTTTTAATACTAAAAAAATTTAAAAAGCATAAATAACAACTCATTAAACTACATACTACACAAGCATTAGAATATATTTCGTAGATAATAATTATGGACTCATCAGTCAAATTCATTTCATGCATTGAAGATATGTATAAATGTTGTATCATATAGATGTATAGATAAATATGATGCATTGCTTGTAATGAAAGAGAACGTTTTGCATTCAAATCATCGTAACTGAATATAATCAACCAATGTTATTTCCTCTTGGCTGATACGGTAAAATATTACACAGTGAAGTCTCGCCACCGCAGCGTGTAATCATTTGTTTTTAAACAGCATAAATCATTCGTTTTAAGATGTTAATGAATTTACGCGAAAGTTATACTCAAAAAGCTTCACGGAACATTCGCCAACATCCTTTTATGATACTAATTTATATTACCACAACATAAAACTGTCAATCATGGCTTGATTATATTTAAAGAAAAAATTTAATTTATCGTGTTTTAAAAGTCTGTCTTTTGACTTACTATATAATTCTTGATATAATAAAATTAAAAAAGCTTGTGCCGCTAAACATCCTATTTTTAAATGACTCCAAACGACGGTTAATTGCTTTATGTCGGTGCTTAGAATATTTTGATACAACATTTATATTAGATGGGAGACTTAATCATTGGTTTACGCGCATTATAATTCAAAACCTCGTCATCGTCTACTAAATCCAACCGCTCCATGATTTTCAACGATTCTGCATAACGTGGGAATTTCGTCGCAGAAATCAAATATACCCTCGACAGCTAAGTTTTAACAATTCTCCCTCCGTCTTCTTCTTGGGCCATTCATCTTAGTGACGTGCTTTGTTTCTCGTGCAGAGCTGTCTTTTTCACGAGTAGTTGATTTCCAAAGAGATATTGCGGAATCGAGAAGAAATGCCACGCGGTGCGCCACTGCTGCGAAACTTTCCGAAGGCGTGAAAGTCACCCGCACTCTGTATCTACTTTCCAGAAGCGAATTGTGCTAATCAGCTTTTTATTTGAATATTTTAGTCATATTGTATTTCGTTTTGAAAAGCTTGTTCTCATCCATGAATTCATGAAATAGAAATATACTATATAAGTATAGATATATAAATATAGATATTTTTAAAAAACGTTAATTCGACCATTATATTTATTAATAAACGACACCCTTTAGTGAATGCATAAGTAATTTGAAATAAAAAAATACTTGGTTATCTGTATCAATACCAGTTTTTTAATAATTAGGACATGTGTGTTTATAAATGATCCCCGAAATGACCTTGTATATAGCTGTAAGCGTGCGCAGCTTTTACGTGAAAAACAAAAAATAAACGATATTGCAATGTTGGTTCTACCGTACGATCGTCACTCAGACGTGCTTATAGAAATTATGAAATATTTATTTGGCTGTGATTATTATCAATATTCCATAGTTAATGTACATATTCAAGTAACCGGAATCTTTCCATGTTATTAAACACAAATAAACCCTCCTAGTGGATATGTATCTCGATATGTATCTCATTTCTAGTCTATTTAACAAATGAAGCCTTAAACTATTAATATTAACCAATAAATGCAATACAAATCATTGAAAATCTATATCATGTGTTAAAAATGACACAACTAACATGTGTTAGTTTTCCGTCTAAATCGTGTATTCTAAAACTTATCTTTTTTCATATTTAAAACGATTTCTGCAATTATATTGTAAAAAAAGATCATCTTTGTGCGTGAACAAGTTAAGAAGACAGTAAGTTACTTTTATTTGATTTTTGATTAACAAATTCAAGATTCAATTCAAGTCAATAAGCAGTAATTCAATAATTATACCGCGATAATACACCTTGCGCTTTTTGTCGCGTTGGGAGTTGCCTCAAGTTCAGCCCCTACGCGAAGCCCCTACGCCGTATAAAAGCGCGTAGAAGGGCGTAAAAGGGCCGTATGACTTCCTCGTAACGCGATAGCTATTATGGGTGTGGGCATACCCCACAATCGCCGAGACCTGTGATTCGATTGGTATCAAATCGCGAGCCCAACTAAGTCCTCGCATTCGCCATCTACCGATCTGCCCGATGAAAAAATCTATAAACTGCGAACGACGAAAACGCCGCTTTGTGTTTGCCTTGCCACGCCTCCTAGTATGGCATTCCCTCGCTATACATTTAGTGGAAGGCTGGCTCGCCTAAAAACAATTGAATGCGTATAATAACAGTTAATTTTACTGCACTGATGCAAATAAATATAAACACAAGTCCATAAAACAGCGCAACCATACACTACGCCCTCGTCAAGGAGAGACGTTCGTTTATAATCTGAATTGGAAAATCTAGTCCTCGATTCTTTCTAGATAGACATTAAGATAAATAGACAACATACATGACATATAATTTTTATTCTACAAATGCACAAAAGTAACTATGTGTAAAATCAATATTTATTATAGTCAAATATTAACATTATTTGCTTTCTTACTACTATAGAAATTATAAGTATACCTATTATTAAACTTTTGTGTATATAGTTTGGAAAAGTTACGATTTAAAAATTTTTTTATTCGAAGCAAAACCGTTGACACATAAGTTGCTTAATGCATGATTAAAAGATTGTTGAAAATGCGTTTTTTATAGAAAGAGTAATTTATATTATTACAAAACTTTTTCTGTTGCGTATAAATGTATTAGAAAGAATTAGAAGTAAAACATATTAAATAGGTCACAAATAAATCTTTATAATAATTGGATCATTCAATATAGAAACCATTACAGGACCGATAAAATTATGATTTCGTCAATTGAATTAATTATTGAAAAAATAATGTTCACTCTGGAACACAATTAGGTGACGATTAAAGTGGAAATTGGTAATGTTATATCAAATGCATCTCAATACTGCAGTAAGACATCGTTAATTTTTAATCATCTTCGTTAGAGGGAAATAGTTTAGTAATCTTGATAGGATTGTTGATAAAATGAAATCGTTGTGACTTTCTTAGTATCTTTATCGATTTAAGAACGTAGTCTAAAGACGAATGTAAGTTATAAAAAGCTCGATAAAAAAGTCTATTCAAAAAATACGGAGTCATCCTAGAAAGTACTAATGAAAAAGAAGCTATCTATTTCATCGGTATCGATTTCTTACCATCACCATAGTCATTTCAAACTGGGAGTTTAATAAGAACTATTGCTCGCAATTATATGAAAGTTACCCATTTCTCACACTTTTGAGTTTTGCAACTTCGGATTGAATACGTGCTTTACACGCAATTTTCTATTTTTTGGTTAGCAAAATAACTCGATATTTGCGATGTATAGCAATATATTTACAAATAACCCTTGAAAACGTACGCGGGTCTATTATTCTTTATATAAATTCCCGAAAGACGCATAAAAAGCAATGGTTAATGTTCGCACGCGTGTGAAAATTCCTGCCTAGTCAATGCCTAGTTATGCTAGGTTACGAAATAGCGAGGTAAACACTAGCACTTACTTTTACGGGTCAGTTGTGGGTGTTGTCTGTGCGGGGCCTAACTGAAAACCAGCCGTTTAAACGCGCAATTAACCCCCGGGCTCTATCCGCGGGAATTGAAAGAAAAAGTAATCCAGCGACATTTTGATAACGAGATAATTGGCTGGCTGACCGCTTTTTTCTGTTGCTAATTTATCGCTACTTTCCGATTTCAACTCTCGGCATTCTGTTGCTTTATTTTTCCTCAAAATTGTGCTACCCGGAATTTCGAGCGGCACAGTACCTCCGGCTTTACTGAAAGATTGGGCGGTCACTGTTTCCCTGACGAGTTCATTTTATGCGCCAGTCTGTGGTTTTTGGAGATTTCATCTGGCGTAGCCAGGGGAGTTTCACTTAGCCAAAATTGATAGGTGCCTTGTCGCGAGGGCCTGCATTTACGAACAATAATGTTGACGCCCCGCGAGTAGATATTACGCAACAGCTCACTTAGAGCGAGCTACCGCATTCGCATTAGGAACTATACCTCCGCCAAAGTAAAATCATTGCGTTTTTTCCGAAGCTGCAGGCCTTATACAGTAAGTGGCCCCGTATATATATATACACTGGTAAATTTCGTCTAATGAGGCGATTTTCTCAGACCTGGCACTTGGCCAACCGGAGAACTTTGTTATAATCCACATAAGCCCGCCAAACAAAGCGTTGTAAAGCACGAAAACTTACGATTCCGCGAATCGTCCGACCGCGCGATCAACGAATCGGAGATTGCCTAAGGCAGCCAGGGCGATCGGCTCGAAAAGCCAAATATACACAGCCGGCGACAAAGAGGGACCCGCGGCGCGGCTCAAAATGAGCGGGAGGTCGCTTCCTGGATAATCATCGCGGCGTGTAACCTCCTTCGCTTTTCGGGCGCCCGATACTGCGCTGGCCGATTACGAGGGCCGTCGGACCACCGCAAAACCGCGAGGCAATCTCCGGGATGGCCGCCGAAGGATCGTCTTCCGGGCCAACTAGACCGTGCCCGCATAGCTGCGTGAGAGGAGAAAAATCGGCGTCGAGATATTGCCGCGCGGTAGAATTTTTGCGAGGGCGAGTCCCCGAGACGGCACGATAGAAATCGAAGTCTGTTTTCCCGCCAGATGCCAGCCACAAAAAAGTAATTAATGCATAAGAGGAACGTTAACTCTTAGTTTCTATGCTGGTCGTTAAATGAAGATTTTGTATGCACGGAGTACAGCTCGGTACAGGTATACATTATTCTAAAACGCAATGCAACAGTATTGAATTATTTTTATGATAAAATCTGATTAATTTTTGTTATCATAGTCAATGGTGAAGAAACCTTCACGTGTTTCAATATAGAGTCAAACAAATTTATTAAGCAATATTTTCAGTGCAAAAACCGATGATATATGAAAAATGATGAAAATTTTCATTATAATTTCTGGTAATATCGATTATAGAGAGTCTGTCTCTAGCTTACTATTTGACAGTCTGACATGGTAAAAATGTGTAACAAATTTTGAGCTTGTAGGAAGAGAATGGTTGAGTAACGTGATTGGGCTTTCCTAATCCATTTTTGCATTTTTAAAGGAACTCGTCGGAAGGGTACTTATTACCTCTATGATGTACGAGGAGCAGGCGAGTGGCGATTCAAGATTGGAAAATATACGACTGATCAACAAAACGCCAGATTTCAAAGCTGAGATTGGATAATTCCAGTAAAAACTGGGACACGTCCGAGTCTCTCAAACAATATCCCGCTGCAGGCGGCCGTTCATTTAATATAAATAATCTTCATTAGTGATTTGCCTTTCGTAATCCATCGCACGGCGACCGACACATCGGCAATCAGCATTCATAATTCTGTCAATAGGAGCGATGCCAAAGATTATTATAGAATCGATTGTAGCGCTCAGCCTAATGGACCGCCGTGTACGGCAAGGCAGCCTCCTTAATCACTATAATACTCTCCGATATACCTAATGGTAATTACTCAACGATTTTTTTTAACCTCCCGCAGCCGATTGAGAGATGCAGATATCGGCAAAGGGTATATACCTGTCCGTACCCAACCGAACCGCACGCGACTCATTGTGCCGACGCGGCGTGGGCGACGTGCAGGAAGGGGCCCCTATATCAACTCACGTAATTACACCCGAGTAACAAAGAAGGCGCGCCATTAGCGGCCTCCGAAACAGTTTACGTGTATATATATACATGTATACATATCCCGCGGGATTCTGCGACTATACACGTCGGTGGACCATCATCGCCTTTCCCGGCCGCGCTCATCTGCCGATTAGAAACTCACGGGGGGAGAAAAAGGGGGCGACGGCCGAGCCGTGGCTAACTCGCCCGCGGCTCCGAAATCCGCGGAGAATCGTGGGAGGAGCCGTCGCTAATTGGGCGGGCCGATTAGAAAGGGGCGCGCGTACAGATGCGGTCGCGCCCGTGTCGGAAGTCGCTTCTTGCGGGCGCGGCTTTCGTCCGCGGCGCCGGCGGGATATTCGGAGCGGAACCGAGTCGCCGCTGCATATTCGCTCGGCGCGATCCAGATCGCCGGGCGGTCCTCGGCCCGTGCCCTGCATCCCGTCGTCCCCTGCGCCTCGAGCGGTTGGCCACAGCTGCCAAGTGTCCCGCGGCCGATAATAAATGCGTCGGGGAATTGGCCGGTAAGGCGGAATGTAGTTGTCGGCTGGTCGATTGTTTTGAAGCGAGGTATAATGTGCAACGCCGGTTGTAGTTCGACTTACTTCTGCTATACCATTATCTTTTCACTGATATTGTAACGTGTATAAATACTATACACAATGCATTATTATACGGAGAAACGGTTATGATGGTATTAAAATGATAATTACATTTTTTTACTGCGGATCATTTCTATATTTGTAAGGAGTGAATAACCGATGTGGTAATATTCTCCCTGGAATACTTTTTTTCCATATCAGACCGCACTGTTTCTGGCGCTTAAAAACGCTCATTGACCGCGCACGAAAAGCACTTGCAGTGTTCGCTTCGGAAGTGTATAATAAACCTTAATACAGGAAGAGACCGGATTAAAAAAGGATAACTTTCTTATCTCAGAAAACAGTTAAGAAAATCGCTGTTCGATTGAAGGAAACTATTATATAAAATATATACAAGTAGCACTTTCTGCGTCGCTCGGGGAGCTGCGTATGATTGACCCAGAATCGGCCCAGGCGTAAGCCGAGCCCGCGATTACGTCCATTGTATATTTTATCTGCCGCTAGTTCGAGGAGCGCTTGATATAATACTCAACTATTCATAAACCCTTATAAATAATATGCGAAAAGTGGGTCGGGCAAGAAACGCATGCCACTAGATCACTGTGCGCGATTTTTGTCACGGAAATGGGGAAATTTACGAGTGCTGCAATTATCGAATTATTATATTAAAGAAAATCAAGGGAATGAGATACGGCCGTAGCCGTAGTAAAAATCCAGCCCGCGCGAGTTTTTTTGCTTGTCGTGCGAACGGGATGGGTAAAAATTATCCCCGATAATTTGTATTCTCCTCGAGTGGTTTGAAAAAGTGCGATTGCAGGAAACTGCATTTTGCGGTCGGAGGCTCGAAATATCCATCCGCTTAGAAAAATTGAACAAGTCGTTATACGGCTCCAGCGAGTAAATTAAGTTTCCGTTCACAGCTTGTTTGTTTATTCTGAAACCGCGACAATTGATTTGCGAGAGTGATTACTGTCACGCAGAATTAAGTTTCCTCTTCAGTTTCTCGAGCGTCATCCTCCTCAAAAAAAAAAACGACCCCCGCTCTACTCGTGATTTGCGATCTTTGGGTAATTAAGCCCGGCCGGCTGCAAAAATCCAGCAAGCAAGCCCAGAAGGAAGAAACCGACACCCAGACAACTTTGTCCCCGGCGACGCTATAATAAGGGGCTTTGTATGTCAATGTCAATAATCTCGCCCGCCCCGGCGACGGCGCTTCTTGCCCGGCCGGCAAAAAGGAACCCCTCCTTGCGGTCCATGGCGCCCCCCATTGTTTGCAGAGGGGCCCGCGGTCCCGATCGGCCCGTAACTTTCTTATCGCCTCCCGCGGGGCCGTGAAACCGGGCTTTCTAGGGGTCCGAAATCTCTCCCGCGGCGGGCCGGCCAGAAGGTCGGTGCTCCGCCGCGGGGGCAAGAAGTACCCCCGGGGATAATTCGGCGCTTAACGCGCGCCGGCAAGAAAGTGTGCCAGCTGGCCTCGGCTGTGTTTGCAAAAGAAAATTCGAGAGAGCGCGGGACGGCCCGGGCAAGAAGAGACACGGCCGCCGCGGTTGTATCCCCCGCGACAGATTGTCCCGGGGAGGGGGGTGGAGAAAAAAAGGGAGGGGCCCTTCTTATGCGCCCGGGACTATCGCCGCGTAACCGCGCCGGGCAAGAAGCCGGGCCCGAGCCCCCGCGGGGGACTTTCTTGGACAAATTGCCCGTTAAATTGCTGATTGATCGTCTTTTAACGCGGGCCGGTGTTTTAGAGGCTTGTCGAGTTTCGCCGCGATACGACTGTCAATGAACTTGAAACGCCAGTGCGCCTTCGCCGATCCCTGTGTACGTGTGCGCGCGGGATAGCTGTTGGCTCGGCCGGCTATCGGATGGAGCGTTATTTTCACCGGATTTGAAAATTGAGACGTTATCGGTTGAGCTTACCAATTCGAACGGCTTGACTTTCATTAAGAAACTAAGCCTTTTTCAAAACCTTTTAAGTACCAAAGTATAAAGTATTTTTATGACTTGTTAAAAGGATTTAAAATTCGCTTTTCATTTTTATGAGAGTATACGCGAGTATAACCTGACCTTTACAGCTGCGCTTAAAAGTTATATGTTTCTCATAATCTGATTTAAACATTTTTCGACACATATCCAGTAATTATGCTTCGAATAATTTTGCAAGTCGACACAAGTTTCACGACTTATATTTAATTTTTTTTTCTCTTAAATGAGTGGGGGAATCTTTTGGGGCATAAATTTCATCAGATAATTACTACTACTGTTATACTTATGAGAGCAAGGAAATAAAAATGAAAAGAGAACAAAGTTAAGAATTATAAAGCGGCGTACCGAGATCTTTGATCGAACTTTGGTCTCTCGACTTAGAAAGTCGAGCGCTGTAATCATTCTGCTGCTTCACTGCCCCGTGATTGTCGTAGGCGCGTCGTCAAGTCGCGGGATAGATCCGTGTCACTACATAATACTAACTATTGAATCTTTATTTAAAAGTGTGTTTCTCTGAAACGTAGTTCAACTACCGCTTTCAAGAAACCGCCGCTTCTCTGTAATAAATTTTTGCTGTTCCTGTCGATGATTGACAGTACAATTGGTGTATTTTCCTGAACAAGATTGTAAACTAGCACATGCTATACGTTTTGTTAAATTCTCTTTTACACAATCATTTGTGTCTACCGCGAACTTTTAATGTACTATTCAATAACGTTACAAACATTTTTTCTCACGAGGGTTAATCTTGTAGCTTACGAATCAGGCCCCTGTAATTTTAACGTATATAGTAGCTTACTCAATATCAAACTTAAAATTTCTCTAGATTCGTAGGTGATATTATTTTTAATTAACAACTAATACCAAAAATATCATTTTAATGAAGTTGGTTCTTGATTTTTTAATTTGAATTTACAATGTTGTTTTTCAGGGAGATTTTTTTATTTTCGAAAAATGTTTCATTGAATATCCTAACTTTGAGGAAGGTTCATGGAAGCGCTTTTCAAAACAAAATATGTACAATAAGCCCATTGAAAATTTTCCAAGTTTTTCGACCCGAATTTCACGTTATAACTGTGTAAGATTTTTAAGTACACAGTAAAGAGGAAGAGGAGAGAAAACAAAGAGAAGTTGATAAAGATCGTCAGAAAAATGATGAAAAAAGGTGGATGGAAGTAAGGTGGGAACAAGGCGCGAGTCGCGAAGTAGTTTCAAGTGAACAAGAAAATGCCTCATTGATCTCTTAACTGCGACCGCAAATGCACCTGCAGCCTTCGTCAGGCCGCCCCGAGCTACAAGTCTTTGTGATATTGCGAATTTCAAAAGGCATCTATTCGTGTCGGTTCCCAGCGCAATTGCGCCCGCAATTCGACTCGCAGGAGAGCCGAGACTCATACCGCTATTCCCGTTTGTTTTTCAGCAAGAGTACGTGTTTGAGAACATCAGATGGACGCCCATCGAGTACTTCAACAACGACTTGGTCGTGGATCTGTTCGAGGGCAAGAGGCCCCCCGGCCTCTTCCTCATCCTCGACGACGTGTGCGCGACCCTCCACGGGGGCAGCACCGGCGCCGACGCGAACCTCCAGAAGGTGAGCGGGCCCCGCGATAAGGATCGCCCGAGTATTTGGGTCGCCTTGGGAGGGGAAAGAAAGAAGCCCGCGGCGCGCTTCTTGTGGCAGCGGTGGCCGAGGTCGCGACACCCTGGCGGAAGTCGCGCTTAACGGCCGCGCTTAAATGTCATTGGGGCGGGCCGGAGCGAGGATCGCGCCTCCGTCGCCGGGCCCGACAGCCGGACGAGCGGCCAAACGGAAGGAATGCGCGCAATCGCGGGGAATAACTGTTTGGGCGGAAAGGAGAATGGGGAGGACGTTAGCTACTCCCATTCCGGGAAATGAAAGAAAACCGTGTCATTGTTTCGAGCGAAAAGTTTTCCAATTTAACAGAAAGTCCGTTTTCTCTCCCGGGCTGAATCGTACAAGTTATGTGCCGAGGTTATAGATGGGGAATGCAGCCTACCCGAGAGCCTACGGTGTCTTTGTTCTTTGCACTTTTTGGAACAGACATCAAACGGTTTTTTTTAAAATTTTAATTGCTTCAATTGCAAGTCCGATATTTCAAAGTACAGTCACATTGTATAACTTTTATCGCGTTTATGGGTTAATTCGAAACTTAATCTGATAATAAAAACGGCTAATTTATTCAAATAGAGAAATTCTTTGCAATCTATCAGGTCTGTTATTCAATCTATTCAATTTGTTATTATGCGTATTTGTAGAGCGCGGTGCAATCGATGATAACCGACATACGAATGAGCTCTGAATCGGTAATAAGAAAAATAACGAGCATCTCATTCAGTCGTTGGAGATCGAATTTTTTGGTCATTACCTCGGCGGTATAACTCTTAGACTCGAGACAAGTCACGCGTGCCCGTTGAAAGACGAAGGATGCGCCAGGGGGGGAAAAAGCGGACGTAACTGTTCCTTGGCCCAGGGACGTTTGCCTAATCCTCTCGTTTTGCCGGCCCCCAGAAATTCGCGTGCGGGGCCAGCGGCAACCCCCAGTTCCAGAGCACGAGCGACGGCTTCGCGGTGTGTCACTACGCGGGCAACGTCACCTACTCGGTGGACATGTTCTGCGACAAGAACCGCGACGTCCTCTTCCTGGACCTCATCGAGCTAATGCAGACGAGCACCAAGTGAGTACAAAGAGACTGTCGGGGGTGGGTTAAAGCGGGTGGGGGGGACCGAGTGCGCGTTGCGCAATCGAGGATCGTTAGCGTTTCCGCGCGGGCTTTTTACCCTCTAATTGCGCCGCGCGGGGATATAGCGCCGCCTTTTTCCCGCATCGGCGCGGCCGAGTTGTGCAATTAGACAGCGGCGAGCGCGTGCGCGTTTTTTTTTTGCCGCCGCCGCGGCGGCGTAGGCGCAGGTGGGGCGCGCGCGCGCCGCGGCTCTACTCTCTAAATATTTACTTTTGCGCTGATTACGCGTGCTATTATGTTCGCGGCGAGCGGATATAATACGTAACAATCGGGCGGCCGAAGATAAAGTCATTCGCCTTGTAACGCTTTCATTTTTACAACTGGGGCTCGGCTCTCCCGCGGACACGGCGCCTCCGCGACGGCTTCGGCTCCCTTTGGCCCCGCCCCTAAGCCATCGTCTCTTTCCAGCTCCCTCGTCCGCGAGATCTACCCCCTGGAGAAGGAGGCTGTGCGGACCAAGACCCTGAAGTCGCGGCCCTCGACGGGCAAGAAGATCCGCAGCCAGGCGAACCGGCTCGTGAGCCAACTGATGCGCTGCACGCCCCACTACATCCGGTGCATCAAGCCCAACGAGACGAAGAAGCCGCGCGACTGGGACCAACTGAGGGTGAAGCACCAGGTAGAGCCCGCGGGGGAAAAGAAGGAGGAAAAGGTCTCCGCGGCCCCCACCGGCACGCGTACGTCCACGCGCAATGTATCCTCGAATGGCCTCTCCGCCGGGAGAAGAGTCGGCGTGCATGCATATTCATCGGGGGACGCGGGCGCATCCCCGGGGTATTTCCATAGGGCCGCGCGCATCTGCATGGGAATCGGCGCGTAACGGGCCGCGGGATTTCGGAGGCGCGCGCTCGGGCCCCGATCGGCCAATCGGCAATTTGCATGATATCGCCGGGACAAAGGCCGCCAATGTGCGCCTCGCGGGAGATGTTTTTTCCCCTTTCCCGCGGGCGTAACGGACCTGCTGCACACGCGGGTGACGAGGCGGCTGCAAAGCCGGTTTTAACGACGCTTTCAAAGCCCTGCGCGCGCGCGCGCGCGCTTTGGGAAATCGGTCGAAATTGCAAAAGGCGCGGGCGGGAACGGCCAAGGCAAACAATTTCGCGGGCTCGTTCCTTGTTTTTTTTTTCCCTCCCGCTTTTTTTATTGTTATATTCTCGCGGTTTATTCCCGAGGCTTTTGCAAACAGCCGGGGAGTTGGTTGCGCGCGGCCGAAGCGCCGATGTTTGAACGGGACGGGCGTAAAAGCCCGAGGGTTATTACACTGGCGGCCTGCGCAGGTGGAGTACCTCAGCCTCCAGGAGAACATACGGTTGCGGCGGGCGGGCTTCGCCTACCGGCGGAAGTTCGCCATCTTCCTCCAGAGGTACGCCATCCTCACGAAGGAGACGTGGCCGGCGTGGCGGGGCGAGGAGCGCCAGGGCGTCAAGTGGATCCTGGCGAGCGCGTGCATCGAGCCCGGGCAGTACCAGCTGGGCCGCAGCAGGGTCTTCGTCAAGGCGCCGGAGAGCGTGAGTCACCTGCTGCCCCACGGCTTCGCTTTTGCCGGGAAAAAGGATTGGAAATTGCGGGACGAGGATTATTGCTCACGAGACCCTTGGGGGAGCGAGCGGAGCGAGTGGCCTGCAGCCTCGCGTGCCTCGCCGATTTGTTAATATTCAATGAGGCCTGAACGACTGTTAATCATTACTGCTCGCGCTCGAACTTTTTCATTAATTAATTCAGCCGACGGGGCGCGGTTTCGCAAAAGCCCCGGTTTATGCCCACAATCTGATTTAATTGTACTTAATCTCCGCGGACAAATGAATTGAAGTTGGCCGAGCTAATGCCGGTTACGAGGTGGTTACCGGAGGAGAATGCCCGCGACTGCAGATATTCAAATTGCAAACTACCGAGATTTATTACGTCGAGTAATAACGCGGATGGATTGCTTCATTGCTGGCCGTCGTACCGTTATCGGCTTATAGACCGAACGCTCGGAATAAGAACATTTTCTCCATTGACATTCGTTTGAAATACTTTATTCGAGTAAATTAAGTAACGAAACTCAAAGTTGATTTGCAAAGGCAAATCTGTGAGAAATGCTTGCAGGAGCTCAGCACGTGTGCAAAATTTATTGAATTGCAATGAACAATTTATTCCTCGGGGACAAAAATTTTAATCCGGTTATTAAAGCTTGAGAAGTTATGAATTCGTTGAAAAATTAGTACTTTTTACAATCTCTCATAACGATCACTATTTAAAATGAAATCCAAAATATAATTAAGTTAAATATAGTTAAATATGGATGATACACGCGCGCGAAAAACGTCACTGCCTTTTAGGTACAACACTTGCGTCGAACTCGCACACATTGCATGATAAAGCATAGAGACGTTACGTCAAATTGCACGGGAAGAAACAAAAATGAAACTAAAAGGCGATTGTTTGCTCGCGGTCACGCAGTTGTTCATGCTGGAGGAGGCGCGAGACCGCAAGTACAACATGCACGCGCGGGTGATCCAGAAGGCCTTCAAAAAGTACTTTGCCAAGAAGCGACAGGCGGCCCAGAAGCAGGAGGCGGCGGACCTCCTCTACGGGCACAAGCAGCGGCGCAAGGCGAGCATCAACCGGAACTTCGTCGGCGACTACATCGGCATGGACATGAAGCCAAGGCTGGCCAGCCTCGTGGGCAAGCGCGAAAAAGTCTTCTTCGCCGAGGTGGTGAAGAAGTACGATCGCCGGTTCAAGGTAATACCCCCGCGCGTAGAGAGGAAAATGAGCGATTACAGTGAAAGAATGCGGCGGGTGCCGTAGATCAAACGGCGCTGATTGAATTTCGATGTTCCTTTGATCGGCGAGCCCTACCGCCTGGCGCCTTTTAATCATCGCGCGGTAAAAAGTTCTCTGCGCTCGAGAATTATCACAACCCCTGATAACCGAGGGATTCGCAATACAGATTCTTGTCGGGAGCGCAGGGATCCTCGGTCCAATTCGATTCTCGATAATGCTACCGGGTATATCGCACGAGTTCAACCACGGCAGATGTATACATGGCAGAGCGCCGCGGCTTTCCGCGTACCGCGCGCGCGCGGTTGTTAAAAGGGATCGTCCCCGAGGGCCGGCACGTCCATAGCCGAGGAATGCCGCTGCGATCGGGCGCGTCAGGCGGCTGTGTGGCCACCGGCTGGACCAAAAAGGAAAAACCGCGCCCGCGAAGAAGTTTACGGCGCGCCGGCGGGGCGACCCGCGCGGCCCCGATATCCGGCCCCCGGGAACGAGATCGCGCCGGTGATTCACGGGCGATAAAGGCGCCGCGCCCACGCCCGGCGAGCGGCTTTCACCCGGGCTCTCTGTCGCAGATGTGCAGGCGGGACCTGGTGCTCACGGGCAAGTGCCTCTACCTCATCGGCCGGGAGCCGGTGCGCAAGGGCCCCGAGAAGGGCCGCTCCCTCGAGGTCGTCAAGCGGAAGCTGCCCTTCGACCAGATCAGCCACGTGTCCCTCAGTGCCCTCCAGGTATAAGCCCCGGCGCTCTTGCCGCCGAGACTCGCACTACATACCGATTGTGCTTTCAGGATGACTTCGTGGTTATCCACACGAGGGAGGACTACGCGAGCCTCCTCGAGCTAGTCTTCAAAACCGAGTTCCTCTCGGCTTTCAACAAAAAGTACACCGAGGACATGGGCCACGCGCCGAACATCAAATTCAGCAACAGGTGCAGTACAACCCCGCGAGCCTCTGCCTATAACCCATCGAGCTGTAAAATGATCCTCTTTGTTTTTCGCTTCCAGCATAGAGTTTAAGGTGAAGAAAGAAGGGTGGGGCGGGGGCGGCACGCGGACAGTCAAGTTCGTCCAGTCGGGCTACGGGGACAAGGAGGCGCTCACCTCCAGCGGAAAGATCCTGACAGTGAGCGTCGGCCCCGGACTGCCCGTCACCGCCAGTAAGTGAAACTCGCTTGCTTTCCATCCTCTGCGCGCGTACACTCGCTCGTTACCGGTATGATTAAAACGGCGCGCGGTCCAATTGACCCGAGGGCTTCCGGACCGTTGCGCAATCTATATATATATACATGCATACACATGGGAAACGCGATCCCCGATGGGAATATATATATATATATGCACGTTCGCGGATGCCCATATTAGCGCCTCGTAATCGCTTCGATTCCCAGGAGAGCGACTCATGAAATCCTTTCGGTAGCAGAGTCGGGCAGCCACGTGACGGCCAGCCAGGAGGCAGTCGGCAGACCGCAACCCGCCGGCGCCGCGTCCCTGAACCAGGGCCGCGTCTACGAGAACGCGGCCACGAGGCCCCTGGCCAACGGCCGGCCCGTCGTCCCGAGCAACAGGCCGAACCTCCCGCCGCAGACGGTCATCCGGGAAGCCAACGCCAACGTGATGAGGAAGGAGCCCACCGAGACTGTGCCCAACAGGCTACCCGGGAAGGGCGCACCCATCGCGCTGGCCCACCCGGCCAAGGCGCCAAGTGGTACGATCGCTTTCAACTATATAGTCATTCGTCGGCCTCGTATTCGCTGGTGTTCCCACCCCGCTGTCCAATCTACTAAAAACTTAGCTTACTCTGTATTCATTACGGGTGGGATCGTGTGTATATAGGTGTACGTTTCGTGTTTTTACGCGTGTGCCTTGAAAAAGGAAAAAAAAACATTGAAATTATCGAATCCTGTTTTTACACCACGCGTACTCTCACTTTCTTCCATAAAAAAAAGAAAGAAATGCGTAAGCGGGCCAAGGCACTTTAACGAAATGAATGGTGAATCCACAGGACCGATAAGAGCCCCCCCGCCGCCTTCGGAACCCGCGCCGCCCAACCAGCCGACGATCCACACAGCGGCCTTCAGGTTGCCGCCCATCGGTGCCGCGATGACCAGCAGCCAGCACCTGCTGAACGGCTCGGTCCCGGCCAACGGGCGACCCCTGGCCAAACCGCGCAAGCCCCAGCTGCCGAGTCTGCCCAAGGTCAAGGCCCTCTACGACTACTCGCCCCAGGACCTGGACGAGCTCGAGCTCAAGGAGGGCGAGATCGTCGAAGTGCTGAAAGAACGTTAGTGTTATTGCCACGGCTTCCTTCCTATGCGCGCTTCTATAAATTTTTCTTATTCTCGTAAACTTCGGCTTATTACGATTTACGTAACGGATTCTTATGCGCTCTCTTGCTATTAATGAAACTAGGAAACTGGGTATGGAAAAGAAAGTTGAGCAGTCCGAGAAATAAAATAAAGTTTCTAATGATAATCACTCGACTGTTGGAGCCTCGAAATAAATCGCCGAAGCAATGATTGCGCTTTGACGCTTCAGCAATGAGCTCATGCACCTCGTTTTTCTTGCAGATGAAGGCGGCTGGTGGCACGGACGACTTAAAGGCAGAACGGGACTATTCCCCTCCAATTACGTAGAGAAGGTTTAATGTTGCAATGTATTTTAAAAGAGAGCGTTCTCCAAAGACATTCGATAACCACAATCTTGCGTTAAAGCGCGAGATCGCATTTTAAATTATGCAAAAACAAAATGTATCTTATTCATGCACGTGTACCGAGGCATTGCAAAAGTACGAATTTTGTCTTTTCCTCGACGTTAAAACAAAAGGTTTGTAGCGAGGTAAACCTTGTGTGTATACAAATTGATTTAATGCTACGTCCGAGATTCGAACAAATACAAACTAGATGACGTAGTATTCGTTGTACAAAAATCTTTAATAGTCATATGCGTATGGAGCAAAGCTTTTTTAACAAGTTTCCAAAGATTTTTGTCCAAAAACAACAAAAACATAAAACGATCAGTATAATATTGAATTTTAAACTATTATTATTGTTCGAATAAAAAATATTTGTATTGTTTATACGATTTTCTTTACCAATATTGTATTAAGATAATTTTCTAATACTTTAGCAAAATTGTTTTTTAAGTGCTTATTAAAAAATCGTAACATTATTCGGAATTAAAATAGTCCAGGTGTATATAATTTGTATGGTGCTTTTATTGAGCCTCGATCTTATGAATAAATATTGCATAGTATCAATAAAGATTTCTCGAGCATATTTAATCAACTTCACATTAATTCTTTCGTTATACAATTGATCACTTTTGTAAACACTGCTCCTTGTCTTCACATTCCGAAAAGTTCATTCAACACTGGCAAGAATAGTAGATGAAGGTAGAGAAAGAATTAATTTTAATTAAAGACAATGTGTATTACTGTAGGCACTGGGTTAGCGAACTAGTGTTAAATCTTTTATTTGCATACGTAAGTATACTTACTCGAAATACTACTACAATGTCATGAAAATGCAACACGAATGCTTCGATAGTACAAGATATATTAAAATTCAGATATAGCTTCTTATCGCTGACAGACATGGTCACCTTACTTTATACGTTAAAACAGGCACTCTTTGTTTATTTTTTTGTATATTTTACCAGTTTGTTAAAATTTAAATTAAGATATATATAGTAAAACGTGTTAAAAAATTTTCATTTTGTGCGTATAGTCTTACACAGTATTATTTTTAATAAGTAGCATTTTACAATTTTTAATAATTTTTTCTGTATATGATTTTTCAAACTAATTTTATAATGAATGAGTATGATTGTGAACACAGTAATTAAGAAAATTTGAAGTTGTGCCTACAAGCGATGTGAAAAATATTTCTTTCATGCACATATTTGTGTTGAAAACAAAACTTTTTTCACTGCTTGTTTAATAAATGTAATGTGGTAAAACTAATCAGCTCATATTGATATCTTTTTAGAAATAACTATTATACGCTTAAGAAATTATATAATTAATCATGGTAAAGAATCAACAAACTGCGTCTATTCCAAGTTAACGAAAGGTGCCATCTCTGTTTCTTAAATAATAAATAGATTTCTTTTACGTTAAACTACGAGATTTCCTATTTACAACATAATTTTTCTTTTGCTACCACTTACAACTTTTATATTTTGTTTAAGTCATTGTACTTTGATGATTTTACGTCAATTTCAGCATTTTATAATTCATATTTACGTTTTTAAAGTATTACGTACAGTAAAAAGAATCAAATATAATTTTTAACGATTTCATGTCTGAAAAGTATAATTTTAGCATTTTCTTCAACAAATAGATTCTTACATATTTTAATATCTCATGATATTAATCAAATTTATAATCTGAAAATATATTTTGATAACACGAAAATGATTCTCTTTGATTGATTCTAAAACTTAATACTTTATATTTGATTAATTTTACCATATGAAAATGTTTAATCTAATTAAAGCAACATATTTATTAAAATAAAAAAATTTTTAATAGTATATTACAATAAAATTTTGTCGATCTATGATTTACACGAAAAAATATATTTTTGCTAATTTGAATAATTATACAAAATTAAAGTAATTTCTAATAACAATGCGTAAATTCGCTTTTGAAATTTATAAACTCATTAGCACGTAGGCATATTATGTACAAAATACAAGTAAATCTAAATATCTAATTATCGAGTATGAAATCAGTATTAAAAAATATAACCTTTAGAAAAACATTGCACCACTAGTTTAATTCATGCTGCCGAATATTCAAATTATTATTCAATTAGCAATGAAAAATAAAAAACGACAGCACAATATAAGTCTGTAATTAATACATACGTATGGCACAATTTCGAGTATGCGAGTTGACAGATAGAGGAATTTTTTAATTTATACACAATTGTATACAATCCTAGCTTTTAATTGACGTATGCATTTGTTACGCCATTCTCAGCAGTTTATAATAAAAGGGTGCTAAAGTAATTATAATTAATAAATTATATTATTGTTCTTTTTTAAAGGTCCGTTGCTCAAATGTAATCGTGAGATATTAAAAAAATTAACTAAGAAGCTTATTATTCTAACTAAATTCTACTTCTTCATCATTTAAGATTCACTCTATTATCTAACAAAATATTTTCAGTCAGTTAAATGAGTGTTTTTCAAAGAAAAACTTAAAAGCACCCTCTTTATTAGTGTCAATCTATCACTCATTGTTGAACTTTAATGCGGTTTTTGATGACCAAACCGTTTCTTAGTTTGAAACCTACAATATGAAGATATAAAAGTGTTCTTCATATTTGTAAAAAAATCAATCACAATATTTTGTATGAATCACGGTACATCTCCGAAAATGCATCGTTTCCGGATTTTTAGAAGAACGTGGCAATGATGATTCAAAAGCTCATTACTTCTTAGAACTTTTACTTCGTAAATATTTCTCAAGCTCAATATTATATATTTGTCTTTGGCAACTCTACAGCGGTTTAAGATGCACCTGAAAAACCAACATTTTTAAAATGTGAGAATCAAAATTTCACTTCTGAATAATTTAATTTTTTTCCATTAATCATTTCTTTAAAGTAGAAGGATTTTTAACTTAAGTAACTTAATAATATCATTACCTTGAATTTTAAACAATGGTTAAAATACAGCTACATTCTTTCATTGAATAACACAATTTTTGTTTCGCTGTGCTAATCCAGCTCTAGATAAATTGCGCTCGATTTCATCATCATCTTCGATTCTAAAATCAAAAATTTAATGATACGTATAATTTTGTCATGTTTTTGTATAATGGATACTTAATACTATCAGTCATTCAACAACGTCCTATACAAGTAATATATATTACTCACGCTCGTTCTTGCGTATCTAGATGATGAACTAGCTCATCCCTTTTATTAACTATAGATACTAATTCTTCCAGTAAAAGATTCTCCCGAAGTTTCTGCTCGGTAGTTTTTTGCCATTCTTCAACATCAAGTATACTTCTTAATTCACGATTAAGAAGTTCAAATCTCCTTTCTAAGTCATCTTCTTTTTCACTGTGAAGAAAATATTAGAATTTCGTAACAATTAGTCATTCTTCTTTTCTCAACAATTCTTTTTTTTTCATCAATTTTTAAAGTAAATTTGTTTAATATATACAAAAAAATATGTTTTCTTATTGTTTTGCTAAAACATACAAATATTTTAAGAATAATTTGCTTATTTGTTCAGAACTTAGTACTACTAAAACTATAAACGAACAACTTACAGGATATTTAATTGCATTTGTCTTCTGAGAAGAGCGTTCTTTTTATTTACGAGAGTAAACCACAATGACATGAGTCTTTCCGTTTCCTCTTCATTGTCACTCTCCATTGCTGCTCTCAATTGCTTCTCAAGATTGGCTGCTTGCACGTCTATCTGACTCTGCTCTCGTTCAAGGGCTTCTAATTCGTTTTGTATGTATGATGACATATCTTTTCCCAGCTGAAAATAAGTAATTAAAATAAATATAATTTGAAAAACTATTGGTTTTTCAAAATGATTATTAATATCGAAATTTTGTAAACTATATCACTATTAATTTAATGTAACGTATATTGAACAACAACAGAATAATGACTGAATAAAAGAATAGAACATAATTCTCTCTCATATCTCTTAAAGGGCACAGTAACCGACATTATCGCACCACGAATGAGCTCATTGCCATAAAATTGGCCCTATTGAGCTTCTAGCTCTGCCCTCTGCATCTAACGGAAAGTTACGCGGGACACCGAGACATCTTACATCATTCAGGAAGCAATTTTATGACGCTAGGGAAATTTCGATTTCAAGTCGATCTTTGACTACTGTTTGCTCGTCCCCGAGCACTAATTTGTAACCACGTCTATTTTTTCATATCCATTGTTCCTGTGTCCAATTGTACCACGCATCACAGTTATGATTATTACTACCATCATATGTTAAACACAGGGACTCTTGGTTGTCACCACTGTATCCCTATTCCCCGGCTAAACTTCCAGAGCATCCATAATCCCTAAAACTTTACAGCATTGGCAGAGAACATGATTAGAAGTTTCTTTTTCCACACCACCTACAAAAGTTACTGTCTCCTTTAATATTGTGAATATAACACAATAAAAATGTTGATTTTAACTGGTGGTCTTCCTTTCCCCGCTGTTCGTATAGCCGTTTGTATACGTTTTGACCCACAGATTTCATACTCATTATGTTTATCTGTCCTAGATCTATATCCTACACCAGTTTCTCCTCCTAAGTTTAGGTTGTTGACCTAATCATCCATACTTAAAACTCTGATTATATACCGTTGTTCGAAGCATAGATACTTGGTCATTCGACCCTAAGAGAATTTAAAAGTTAATCTCTTTACTATCATCTTCCGGATGGTAGCATTTCCATTCCCTTTTTCTACTCACGCTTCAGCACCTTTACTATGTCAAATCTAAGACTATCAATTCCTAACATGATTCTAACTACAGCATTCGGTATACGTCTTATTAAATCCAAGATCTCCCTTAGTAGTGTCACAGCTTATATATAATCCTTTATTTTTACTTAAGTTTTATTTTCGGTTACTTTTTACCATACCAATGCATTATAGGTAAATTTCGATTTCAGTACAGCTTCATACATCTAGAGCTTTTCGCGGTTTTAGCTCCCAACCTGTTTTGATAGCAGACTTACATTACATGAATATATTAATATCCAAGTATACTCATAGATATTTAATATCCGCTGAGTATTGTATCCTTTATCATAGAAGGTGACTTCATTACAATTTTTAATTTGTATTTCCTCGTGAACACGACTACCTCTATAAATAGATTAAATATAATAAATAGACTAATTACCCCTCTTCGCGTGTAAGGACCACCGTCGGGACTTTTTTCAGGTGAAATCCTTTCCATTATTTTTGAAAATGAATACAATGGAGAACCAAGTTTTTTCTCAACATCTGGAACTATTGCAGTTGTAACAACATTTCCATTATATTCGGACTGCAAAATAAAAAAATTATATTTAATTAACTATGAAAATTTTTTATTTTAATTTAATTGAATTAAATTCAATTATACCTTAATGCTAATTCGATCCCCTGGTGTCGAAGGCGTCATGCTTCGTCGTGGACTATTGTTCTGATCATCGATAGATCGACGATCAATACTATTTTCATCACCCATTTGACTAGAATTAATAGAACCACCCATTCGTGCTTCAGCTATCAATTTTCTTGCCCTCTCGCGTAACTGCTGTTGACGTTCTTCATCATTTTGATGCTGAATAATACAATGTGAAGCATGAAAAAATATACGTATATGTGTGTGTATATATATATACATATGTGTATGTATACACACATACACACACTATAATACGTGTAAATGACAGTTACGTAGTTTTGCATTCAGTTCTACATTCAGTTAATTTGAAAGTTATTTTTATTTCTTAATTAAATTTTTTGTTTATTTTTTTATAGATATTTAAAATCAATTTTATACGTATAAGTATAGCTAGCACATAAATATGTATTATCAATAGCTATATTAATAGAACTTAAGTATATTTAAAAATATTTATATGATTAGCTATTATTGAATTGAACAGTAAAACAATTTACTAACAATTTTAATTAATCCGTTTCTGATTTAAATTAAATAAATTAAATATACAATTTAAAATGTATAGACATAAATTCACTATATATACATATAGTAATTCTTTATATTGTACATTACTGTAATGATGTTTTTAAATAATATGAAAATATATTTATACATTCTATTTTAAAGTTGACAATTCTAAAATCTTTAAAATAATTTAAAAATAAGAAAAAAAACCATGCAATAAAAAACTTTAAACCGAAAAAATAAAAGAAAATGAGTGATATAAAAGAAGTATTGATTAAGAATAGGAAAGAATAAGGTCCAAAAATTAGAAACAAACCTCAACAGGGCTTGTGGCAGTGGAACCAAGACCAGTGCTTTTATTATGATTTCTAGCTTGTTCTAAAAGAAGTCTGGCTCTTTCTCTAAGTTCCTCGTGTCGGGTAACTAATGGCTATTATGTAAAAGCGCAATGATTAGAGTGGGTGCACACTACGATACTACTGTAGGAATATCAGAAAAAAGGGACAAAAACAAAACCAAAATAATTAATTAGCTTAATTACATGTTGCATGCGCTGTGGTTCATCTTTTGAAGGTGAAGCCCCACGACATTCGGAACTTCCACGGCTACCACGATCTCCCGAATGAACGGAATCCTGAAAAATAAATTCTTTTTTTCATTCTATTTAATTATAAAATTACATTTTCAATATCAAAGCATTTCTTTAAACAATGAATTAAATTAAATAAAACAACCAAACTACGTATGATAAAGAAAAACTTAAACAGTCATATATTTAATAAATTATAACGAGCGAGGTAATAACAAGTGACAGTTTATTCATGTCAATATTCGTTGAACACAAAACTGAATGACCTATAAGGAAAACTACAAATATTTCAAGCACATGCCACAAAATACATGCCAAAAAATCGTGCAATTCACATTCCAGAAAAAAAAACGGTTGAAGCAGTAAATCACACTTCGCTACTTGAATTCAATCATTTACATTTTTAATAATAAAATTATTTCTAATCAAATGATTTTTTATTAAATAAAATTGAAATTTAAATATGTATACGAAAGTATAACTAAGTAAATCAAACCAACTAATCAGTCTTTTCACATTTTAGAGAAGAAAAATTAAATTGACGATACAAAATACGTTTAAGTGCAAAAATAAATGTAATTTTGTATGCATCAAACTGCACATCTCATGCAATTTTTCAATTAGCCCATGTATACTGACATCTCGTACGGGAGTTTGCGCTTTGCTGACGATAATCGATTGCGGATTTTTGTCTTCCATGACCTGTACATTCTCATCTTCATCGTCCGAGCCAAATGGATCAGTTAATTGACGTCGGGTCATAAGAATAGGACGTGGTTGCGGTGGTTGTTGTTGTACTTGTGAATTAACACGCGGTGGGGATTTACTCTGGGTAAAGTTATTTATTTTTTTATCATAAAATTTTATTTTAAAAACACGCTTATTTAATTTTTTTTGATTCTTTGAATTAAAATTTTTTTTAAAATATTAATATTAATATGAATTTATACATTTCATGTGCTACATTGTTGATCTTTCAATCACTATTACATCTTAAAAAATTGTAGCTGCTCTTAATTCGCAAAGTCCCTATTTTATTATTCATATTAATACTATGTTTAAAAAATGAACTGACCTTTTCTCTAGTTCCATGTTCTTTTGCAAATTTTTCTTTTGTTGGAGATAATACTTTTCCAAGAATACTTTTAGAACTTGCAAGAATTATATCTTTGACATCTTTAACACTAGAGGGTGACTTTTCTTTCTGGAATGGATCGTCTTGGTGATCCATGCTTAAGCTAAGATGTAATTTATTTCTTAAGGATTCCATGTCATCTTTTTTATTGTCAAATGGATTTGAACTGTAATATTTTAATTATTATGATTGTAACGAAATTGATATTTTGTTGTTTTAATATAATAATGTATTAAAAAAATTATATTACAACATTTTAACTTATTAATTAACGGAAATTAAGAATTAAATATCTAATATTATAATATTTACTATATTACCGTCTATTACTGTCGATTTTATTATTTCGTTGTTCTATGTGTTCTTTCTTTCTAAGATTGATAATCTCCTGACCGAACAGCTGTACACTCACATCCGAATTATTGTCCGTGTTAAATCTTCCAATCATATACGATGATTCATCCGCAGTCTTGCCGATTTGATGCACCTAAAAATTATAGAAGCGAAAAAAGTTTGTAAGAAAATCTAGTTTTAATATAACCGATTGTAAATATTAAACCGAATTATTAAACACACCTCCAATTCATGACCAGTAAAGTGCGCCCGTAATTGGTATAAGTACGTCATAACAGCCAATTTATCAGGTACTGTTAGGATGTCCATATCGGCGGGTTCAATGACTCTTGGTATTCCAAGGGCTTCACCGGCATCGAACGCTTTCTTACAATTGCCTTTGACATCGTGGGGTAGAAGGGAATCGAAGTCCCTATATCATATAATAATTAGATTTTCAGAGCTCACAATAAAATTCTTGAAAACGAAAATATTAATAGGATCTTATTATTTCAGCCACTTTGGTTCTGAGAAAATTCAATTGAGTGAACGATTGATTTTGCCGTATGGCAATTACTCTCTTCATGATAAAGGTCTTAAAGAATAGATATTTAAAAAAAAGTGATGCTTACATGAGGTCGGGCCGAAAGTGGTGTATGACGGCACAAAAGGCGACACCGTTGCGCCAGGATGTCGTGAGATTTGTCACCTTGACACCCTGGTAATCTTTGGTTACCTCTTTACACCACTCAAGTAAGTCTTGCCCGGGAGTTATGTCTCTCATGCGGTAATTTGTCGCGTTCGGCTTTTTAAGATCTAATGGTCGTAAAGCAAATCTTGGCGCGCTGCTACGTTCTATATTTTTACTGTAAAGGAAAATAATATTTATGTTTTGGGATTATGCATTTAGTGTGCTTATATGGTTTATCTATCTATACAGTTTATCTATTATATAGCTAATCTGTGAGTTAGAAAGTAGTTGCAAAATTGTTTCTAAATAAATTGTAAAACAACCATTAACATTTTATTTTTTCTTTGTTCAAAATAATAATTCTATTTGATGATTTTCTCATTCTATTTATGAATATAAATTATTATGAATACTTACTCATTTAGTACCAATTCATTTTTAAAGTGGGGCCTTTCTTTTACAGTGTCTACTATGTCAGCGTTAAAACTTATATCACGGGGGAAGCGTTTCGGTTCTTCGTTCATAGGCGTTGCATCATCTTTAGATAAGCTAGCGACTGTTGAAATTAAAGCAGAAAGAACTAATTAGAAAACTAAAAACGATATATAATTAATTAAAAGTGTCCAAAAATATATAATTATATTAAAACTAATAAAAAGCATATTTATCGAACAAACAGAACCAATGAAAAAGAGATATATAGCGAACACTAACTGCTTATTGGAGTACTGGGTGGTTCGCTCCCTGTAAGACTACTTGTCATCAAGTCTAGTTGAGCCGATATATCCAATATTTCATCTATATTTCTGATGGAAATTTCCTCCACATCCTCGGGTATATCCTCGTTATCGAAGTCATCCAAAGGCGCAATGTCGCTGTTATTATTAACCGACATCAAACTAGCCATGCTTTGCATATCCTCGTCTCTATTGGGATATTAGAAAAATATTTCATTAGCTTCTCACATGATAGTTGTTTGATTCCGAATATCGAAGTTTGCTTGAATCAGTTTTGTAATTTATTCGGTCACTAAATATAAATTATCATTTCAAAGTATTTTATGGATGTACTAAAGTTGCATTATTTAAAGCAAATAGAATTTTTTAATTTGATTTCTATAAATATTGTTTTATAAGTGACGGATTGAATGAAAATTGGAAACAAGGTTTAATTCGAGACGCGATATATACTACAGCAATCGCCCATTTCTTGTTATGCTCCTTTCCACAGCGAATGAAGTTTATTTTTAAATAATCTTCTTGAGCATAATCAAGGCTCTTTCCCCTGTGGAATGCCGTCATTAACAAAACGGATAGAGGCATAGGTTCCGCGCGATTTGCGCGCAGCCTCGCTGAATCACGGGTAAAAGCGGAGCGGACGCGACGGTTCCGCAACTTACGTGGCCTTGCCCTCCCTGAGGAACACGCACGACATGGTGCATTCGAGCGTCGCACTCACGATCTTCTTGGAGGTCGGCTTCAGGTGGAGCTTCAGCTGTTGCTGACTCGACTCGAGGGTCGCGTACTTCCGCATGTTGACGTTGAGGGCGGCCACGTGCCGACGCTTCCCCGTCGCTGAGACCTGCGGCCCATCGGGCATAGGGAAAAGAAAAAGATTGCGCGTTGAACGATGAGCTTGTCTGTTTTTGCGCCTGAGGTCTATTTTCGGGTTAGCGCGCAGTTACGAGTTGCTGCGTATCTCCGCGGCATAGCGCGATGGCGAGATAAATCAAGTTTGATGAATGCTCTCATGTCGGGTGTAAGTTTTCTGATTTTAGGGGGATTTTAGGGGGTATTTCTTATTGATCTCATTTACAACGATTAGTCTGGTGCATACGTACATTCATAACTACGCGGGTGTGAATGCGTCAATATAATGCTTAGTAAACAAAGTCGATATACATTCTTGATGAGTGCAAATAGTCGCTTATTTATTACAGCAGAGTAACTCATTCAACCTATTTCAAATGAGACTTTTTTTTATCTATTTCTATTCTATTTATCTATTTTGTATACAGAGTATTTTAATGATATATTATGTTAATGTAATAAATTAAGAAACGCTATCTATTTCATTTTTAAAAGCACTTTTGTGATTTTAAAGTGACTGCATTGAAAGGGTTCTCTATAAATATACGACTTTAATTAGATCAGCTAAGTAAGTGATTTACATCATAATGAGACTAACGAAATTTAGGTCACTTTCTCAATGTGGATCAAAAGCTTCTGCACAAAGCTTTACAGAGTTCAAGAGGTCATTGACCAATTATAATTTTTTTTATTCGCGAGTCTCTCCCAAGATAGAACCCGTGGCTAACTGGTTCGCATCTAATGTGAAAATTCTCTCGAATTTCACTGTTAACTTTGCAAAAAAAAATGGATAAACAATCTAAACCGATATTGTGCTCGAGATTCTGTAGGAATTGCAACATCTACTGTCGTTTTAAAACAAATTATTGTATAATACTAAATTGATCATGAATTATAATTTGTAAAATATATAAATTTGTGTAGCTATTAGAAATGCGCAGTGGTTGGTCTAGAAACCATAATACCATTTAACGAGCACCCACTAAAGTGCCTACAGCAACATTCTACCCTTGCATGTTAGGCAAGATCGTTAACCAGGCGTATCGACCGACTCACATCCTCAATGACGAAGGTCCAGTCCTTGTCTTCAAGCTCGTGAGTTCTTGGATCCTTGAAGAGGGTGACGGAGACGGTGTGGTTGTCGGGGACGGGCCAACTGACGGTCCCCTTGAGGGGATCCGAAAGGCTCGGCTCCCATTCCAAAGGCTCGGAGCTCACCCGCCTGCTCCGCCTCGTCCATACGATGCTCAATTTGTTCGGTTTCCTAGACAGATATCGGATTACCCTAGTCAGAAAATCTGCCTTATTGCATTGCAGACACGCTGTGGTGCTCTTTATTATTGCCCTTCACCGTGTCGCACAATCAATTTCTTGTATACATACAAATTGTGCATGTGTGGCTGTAGGAAATTAATAGCTCTAGGGATATACTATATATCACCAATAGGTTTTGAATTTGCCTTGGAGAATACCAAGGTGAACTTTAATGTATTCCTACGTAATTCACGAGTGAAAGCACCGATTAGAGTAAATATTGATTATAATAACTTCATTTAATTGTTTTAAAAAATCGCAGGTATTGTTGACATTTAAGATAAACAATTTAGATATTCTCTAAAGAAAATTTTTGTTTGTAAGTATTACGTATTTCAAAATATACATTCTACGTCTCGAGAGTGGAGCTATAAATAAGTTTAGATACACTTACAAATATACTGATAACCATAATGCAGCATTTTCTTCAAATAAATTAATTCATATTATTCAATCCCAAATTTATATACACCAACATAAGAGAAACACTAAATAATTCCTAGTTACACAAAATGTCATTGTTTTTAAAACACATAACACCATTAAATTATGTTATAGATATTTTTGTTGGAAAGTGCACAACTATGTTTCTGAAATCTATATTTTACTTTTACAAGAAAAATAATTCATAGCATTGGAACGAGGAAGATAGAAGGCGGAAGGCTAGACGGCACGCATGGATCCAGAAATGGAAGTGTCGACAGACGATTTGCGCGCGCGCTCGACTGCTCGCCTAAACTAGCTAAAGCTTTACACGTGTGGAATTAACATAATATTAAATAGTCATTGCCTCCTCCTAAATATCATATGTATTTAAAAAAGGTTAAGTAACCCAACGGGTTTTTACTGCATGCATGCATATATCAGAATACTGTTCGCATTAACGTGATTCGGAGCGAATGGATGGGTATTGTCTTAGCTGTAAAGGGATTCCGCTTTACCATCTGCCACCGGAATTCGCCAATTCGTGAGGCCATTAAATTCCGAGCGTGTTTTCACTTTAACGCTCGTATATAAAAATGTTTTACGGGTATACCATGTAACTCTACCGCTTTCTTTCGCACCCAGTATCAAATTTATCAGTTGTCGCGAGAGAAATATAAGATTTGCCATTGGACAGGCGATGTCGCATTAAAATTAATAAATGTAATAGAATCGACAAAATAACAAGTTTCTGATAGCATTTAGCGTCTCGTTTTATTGATAAACGTTTTTTGGCTCGACAGGAGATGAAAATGCTTTAATTATCTTCGTCGTGGCGCCGTGTTTACGACTTGCATTCTTAGATTATCTTGTTACTAATGAAAGAAGATTGTAGGGTATACAAAGAGACTTTTCACTTTCTAAATGCATAAAATTACAAATTTAAATTTTAAATAATTTAACAAGATTTGTAAAAATGGTTTCAGTTCAACAACACCTGCAAAACTAATCTTTCTAATCTCACTCGTCATCATTATTATATAAAAAATTGTGATCGCACTGTTACGATAAAAGATGAGACTTTCAAAGAATAAAATGATATATTACTTGTAAGAATAATTATGTATATATTCGAGTAAACATGATAATTACGGAGTTTTCTCTTCCATTCTTATACGAAAATTAACATTCCTGTGTCAAAAATTACGGTGTAAGCCTCTAAATTATAGTTTTCTTTTTACCAATTTTTGCTACCGATGCATAATTGTGACATTCACGTTACACAGAATTATCTGTATGAGAGAAAAGCTTCCATTAGACGCATACAAAGGGAGGAGACCGCAACTGAATGAAAAAAGCAGTACTAGCACGAGGGACATGATTGACGTCTGGCCACTGCCTACCCTTTTCTTCGTTGTAGTTCAATTACCTCTCGGGTACGAAAATAGTCTTTTCTTTTTTGTAAAATACTGTTATGATTTTGAAACTTAAAATTTTTTTTTGATAAATTAGTAAAGAATTTATATATGTAGTATTTTCAAATAAAACTATTGCAGTATTCAAAAAAATTGTCAAAACAAATAGATCGAAAAAAACTAATTACAAACATATGAAATTAAGAAAGCAGACATTATTGCAAGTATATTATTCTTTCAAAAAAATTTTACATTAAATTAATTTATGCCTGCAAAAATGACTACAAAATAGTATACCGATAAATGTATTCGGCGATTAATATTTTTTTCAAATTACTACACCAATCCGAAAGAAATATATTTAATTCATGAACACTACTATGCCTTTTAATAATTAAAATATTGAAACATAGACAATGATTCAATTTATGAATTAAATTTTCTTTCAAGCTAATTTCAGAGTCTTAATCACATGCTTCAGTAAATGTCACAAAAGTTTTTTTCAAATTTTAAGTTTGAATCATTAATGAATTGGTGCATTTTTTGTATTGAATTGCTAAATATGTATAAAAAGTTCAAGATTTTCCTGACAAGCTATCCTTGAAGCAATTCATTATTTATTATTTTCGAAAATTGTCATTTATGATCTCATTCGTTTATTTTAAATTTAATCATTAAGTTATTGTTTATTAGTCTAATAAATTATAATTGTAATTAATTTTCTGTTCAGTTTTATTAACTGTTATAAATTGTTACTCTTATTTAACTCTATTGGAATTCATTTCTAAAATGAAAACTAATACTTGAAGCTACTGGTAGTGAACACTATCTAAGTTGAACTTTCAACAAGCTCCCGTTTAAGGCACTGAATTGCACGTACCATTTGGTCGTCGTCTCAAGTGTTACTTCATGATAAGAGACCGTGAACTGAAACTTGGCCGCTCTTTTGTTCACTCGCTGCAGTCTCTTCCAAACGGAGCTCATCTTCCTCGACAGAACAGCTTAACGCCACTATTATTGTTACCGTATATCACACTAGCCACGTCCCCCGTCGCGTGTTAAAGGTCGTCGTCGACGCTATACTAAAAATACACCGCGGCACGTGGACTGCAAAACGCCGCACGTACACAGTTGAAGGCAGAGGGGAGTCTCGACGGAGCCGCTCTTTTTCGTGCGGTCGCTTTGAATACACTGCTCTCTCTGCGCTATACACACGTCAGCGAGGAAGACAAATGCAAGGACGCGCACGTAAGGCGTCAAGCCCTGAGAGTGTGTATATGCGAGCGCGAATCGATAATTTCACGATATTTGCGCGAACGAATGCAACTAGGCCGTCGGTCACTTGCACAGATGTAACCTTTATTTTGCTCCTTTCCCTCTTGCTCGTCTTCCGTTTTAGCTGTCAAAAGATGTCGGTAACGCTCCTTGATTACAAAGAGGACCAGAGATTTTTTGTAACACTCAGTAGAATCTTGTGGACTTTTAGTATTATTCTATCTGAACATCTTTTTAAATTGCCAATTTCTAACAGCAAACTGTTAATATTATTATCGATCTCCTTAATTTTGTTGTTTGTTCTCTGAAAATTAATTTTTATTTTAGTGCACAGATAAAGTTTTTCAAAAGAATTGATGTTTTTAATTTTTAACATTATCTATTTTTTAATCCAGTTTAGATTATTTTTTTTATCTTATTTTAACAGAATTTAGAATTTTTTGTAAAGAAAATTTATCAAAATTGCAAGTAAAATTTTAGCTATTATTCAAAATATATATATATATATATATACTACACACAATATTTAAAGAATCTGTTATCTTGAGACTTAGATAATAAAATGACACACATTGAATATGATTAGAAAATCTCTTAAAGCTTACTTTTTAGGACAAAAAAGTAGTTAATACTCAAGAACTGTTATATTTTCTTAACAACGTCTATGATCTATAAAAGTTAAAAGGCATGCAAGTATAATGTAAATTCTTTTAGAATGTGTGTGCATTTGATTCGACTGCAATTAGCAAAAAATGAATGAGTAACGCTTAAACTGTTCAAGAGTAGTTATTTACTTTTCTTACCAAACAGCACAAACATGACTCGTATGGTTTTGATTCTTACAACTCACATAAAAGGAAATTCAGTTATAACAATTTTTTTATGGATTTTTTTTCAGCTTTAAACCGGATTTCCAGTGAGGCAAACTTATAAGACTAATGCTAATGCAATGACTTTAAGATTTGTCTTGGTACTTTATTATAAAATATAGTCATATAAAAGATCCCAAACTTTACCTTACTAATAATTAATACAACAGTAAAAATCTTTTCTTTAAATCCTTTTATCTGGAAAATTTCAGAATTTCCATAAAGCTGGACTGCCGATGAAGGTAACGGAAATAATTGAATGCAAGACGCAGGCGCTTTTGTCTATTTTGACAGGGCGCCTTGCGCACTGGTGTAGTGAAGGTGCATACAACCGTGGTCCTTTCTCCTGCACCTCCGCGTGCGCGGTTACTCACACAAGTCCGCCCCCGCGCGTCTTCCGCTTACTGATGCTTTCTCTTTCTCTGTCTTTCCTGGACACGCTCGTCGAGTTCTAACAACGACTTCCTCAAAACCCCTTATCAGCTCATCCACGGCGGGGGGCCACCGACTCCTGCGGGCCTCTATGACTGTAGGCCAGCATGATGAAAGAATCGCTGTAGTTCCCTTTACGATTCCATGCTTCTGATATTAGTTGATGGCTAATTTGAGCGATGATGTTGCACATACAGCTGACTACGCTATAGGATCCTCGTATTCGCTTACTTTTACAAATTTGTCAAATAAAATCCAAGTGCTGATCTCTTCAAATTGACTTGTGGTCTATTTGCACTTCTCTTATGTCTGCTCTTAAACTTTGCTTTTATTTCTAAGAAGTTGTAGACACATTCAATATATATAGGAACCTTTCATAAAAGAATATGAGAGTCGTAGAGTCACAGCGTAAAGCTATTGAATACACTTTACTTTGTTAGCTATTTTGTTGTACTTGTTATTTGTAGAATCCGAATGAACCAAAAACTTTCAATTGACTTCTGTAGAGTACTATTGAGCCCAGCTTAGTCGAGGTCCCCAACTCCCCAATTCCCCAGTGTTTTATTGATCTAGTAGTATGCGCTTATAAATAAGATGGACGCGTGCCAACGATTTTGAACACATGCTGTTTTATCGGTGAAACTTAAGTCACTGTTTTACCCTCTGAAGTATAAATTCATTTCAAAACATAATATATAAAAATTTATCTATACGTGTATAAAGATAAATTTTAATTAGATGAAATTAAGGTTTATACTGATTCCTTATAGAATAATAAAAATTGTACAAAATTAAACATAGTCATTGATTAATTAATTCATGTTTAAAAAGTATAGACATTGACGACGAAGAGGTTGAAAAAACAAAAATCTTTTTAAAAGATGTTATTAGTTATTATCCTACATTTAACGTTAGCAATAAAAAAAACACTAATATTCAATTATATAAAATATAAAATATTTATACAGTAATTAGTTGAAATTTACAATTATGAAATCTTTTATGCCATTTTAGCAATTCTGTATTACAAATACAATAGTGTGATTCTGGGTGCGTCGACTTTCATAGCACGACCGACTCATTTTTGAGCACCTGGTTCATTCGAAGGTGCACTTTGATCGCCTCAATTAGAAAGAGATCGCAAAACAAAACAAAAGATGGAAAATTTAACTTGCACTTTATATGTGTTTTTTTCTTTTTAAACATTTAATCTCTGATTACAAAAAATTATAATTATACAAATGTTTGCTATACTTATTATTCAGAACTATATAAAGGTAAGTTTGAGAGAAATAAAATATTTTAAATATTAAGAGTTGTTAAGTATACAATAGAGATATTTTATATATAAAATGAAGTGTAATGAGAATTTCATTTAACACGTTAATCAATTATTGTTTACAACATAAGTATCTACATTACTAAGCTGGCATCGATTGGTCAATCGTAGTGTAATGTTTCTTGCTTAATAAGAAGAACAACAATAGTAAAGGAAATAAACATATTATACCATTATAAAGCATTTACATCAAATATACATATCTGTATATATACATATAATAAAGTAATCACTTTCTGTTTTGCTTCAACCTTTTTGACTTGTGATATTTTAAGTGTTTCGATAATCATTAATAAATATATTTTAAGGCTATAAAAAGACAGGCTCCCTTTTTTTAATAGTGTTTCAGAGCTATATTTTACAGAAATGGATTTTATACACAAAAATTTATTTTAAATAAGTTAATCGTGTAACTTATACAAAATATTTAATCTCATTAAGTAATCTCATTAATTGTAGATAATATAACTATATACTATAATTATATTATATATATAATTATAACATACATGTATAAAAAAATAATTATTACAAATAAAAACGTAGTTTTTAATAGAATATTAAAGCTTTAAATATTAATAAAACATTTTATAATACAATAAATATCTAACTGTAAATAGAAAATAACAAACAATAAACAGTATATTTTTTATTTAGGTATTTATTTAACTTATAAGCGTTACTTAAAAATGTTAAATTCAACAACGTAAATACAGAGGTATGTAAGCGTACGTTCAAATATGCCGCTTATGTTGCTGAATAGTCTAAACTGAATTCTCTATTTCAATGTTTTTATCATAATGTCTCTGTCTAATGACGATCAGCCCAATCCCCTTATACCCTGTATGTGATCACTGATCAGTGATATAGCTGGACTCACTTACCCACCTTGTGAAGCAACATGTATAGTTTGGTATAGTTTTGTTAAACACTGATCCCGCCGAAATGCGTGTTCAAAGTGGTTCAAAGTTCGCATTTGCATATGTAAATAAAACGTAATGAGAAGAGAGATAAATTTGATTAAAACAGATTATTGTAATTATTATATTTTCAAATAAAAATAAATAAAATAGATTTTTTAATGACTTTAATTCAAGAATATGAATGAGGATACATCTGAGGAATCACCTATTTCGTTTAGTGAGATTTACAAAAAAACTCTGCGCTTTGTTTTAAAAGAGGCCGAAGAAGATTACAAAAAAGAAAATAAATGTAATAACATATTTAGTTAAATTATCAGACTTTTCTATATAAATATGTTATTTTTAAAATATTGCTTACATGTCTTAAAACCTATATAGTAATTTAAAAATTATTTCATATTATGATTTTTTATTACAGTTTTGCCTCATGTACTGTTAAAGTTATACAGCATCTTTGGAGCAACTTTTGAAAGAGCTGTAGAATTATATGAAGCTAAAAAAGTAACTCGTTTTGTAGAAGAATCAAAACATAATGTAAATAAATATAAAGATTATTTCTATGAAGTTAAAGGGCAAAATAATGAAGTGTATACAATTTTTCCTAATATTAACTTCTGTTCCTGCATAGCTTTTGAGTATGAATAATAACTTTAATATTAATTACATTAACTCCTTTAAAATTTGCTTTTTTTTAAGTGTACACTTATTCTGTTTTAATTTAGAACTCAAGTTTTAAAGGATAAGAATTCATTTACTTGTAAGCATATCTTAGCAGTGTGGTTAGCATCAGTTACTCAAAATAATTTAAATAATCAAACTATACAGGAATCAAAATTTTGTGAAATTGTCTTAGGACGAGTTTCATACCTTCATCATGAGTACCGATTATAAATTAATAGCTAAATTAGGTCATCTTAAAACAGTTATTCAATTACTAAGAGCTATTAATTTTAAAGAAGTAAGAACATATATATTTTATATTTTTAAAAATATTTACTTAGATTTTGGAGTATTTCGTTAGTAATTAATATTTGTCAAATCTATGCAAGTATATTTCTGTATAAGAATTAAATTTCTCCTCTAACAGAGTGCAACTTGTTATGGTTCCCAAAACGGTCTAAAGATAACAGTAGAAGAAGCAAAATGTATGCAGGCTAGTGCTTACATTCCAGTTCAACTTTTTGAAGAATTCACATTAACAGAAGATATCATTTTTCGAATAAACTTAAACATATTAGTTGAATGTCTTTCTATGTTTTGGCCTAATTTAAATAGTCAAGGAAGTTCAGTTGCATTAGAGATGCACTACAAAGTACTATACATAGATAAATATACCTTGTTCAAAATATCTTATTATGTTTTTCGTAAAAGTATTTGAAAAAGATTTTGTTTTCTCTTTAAAGGGTGTAGGTCATCCAGTAACTGTACTTATAGAAGAAGATGGAATCATAGTAGATTGTTCTTTAAAAACTCAAGAACCAGATGAAATACTTGATTTTGATTTAGAACCCGAAAGTGTAATCAATAAAGTACTTTTACAAAGTGATTTGTTAAAAGATGTTTTGGCAGAGTTAGATCCTACAAGTAATCATATAGAGGTTTGGAAATAACACATTTATTTTGTTTTATTACTTACATAAAATTATTAATTTTTCCTCGATTTACAGCTTTTTCTATCACCAAAGTCTCCTTATTTTATGATAAGTACAAAGGGAATTGCTGGTGAATGTCGTGTTCAACTCCCACATAATACTGATCATATAGAAACTTTTCAATGTAAGAAAGAAGCTAAATCAAGGTACTTATTACAACATATTAAGCCAGCTATGAAAGCAATGTTAGTCTCTAGTAAAGTATCTTTAAAGACTAATGAAGCTGGTCTTTTATGTTTTCAATACATGATTAAAACAGATGATGGGATTAACTGCTTTACAGAATATTATGTAAGTATTTATTATACATAGATCAAATGCTCCAAAAATTACTCATAAAATATATAAAACATATTTTTGTAGCTTTCACCACTTATTGAAGAGGATGATGATTAATTATATATTATTTCAACCAGTGTTAATAATAAGTTCTGTACAAACTGGATAAGTCTTTTATAAATAATGTAAATATTTAATAATGAATAATTATTTAAGAAAATAAAAATCATAAAATTTAGAATTTTACAAAGGCTCAGTTTATTTAGACTAGATTATACTGTACACATTCGTAGCATATATTACATTAAACAAAAAATATTACATTCTGTGACAACTTTGAATCGTACTTAAAATTGTTTCATTATCTGGAGAATAAGAAATAAAATTAATTTTCTTATGTAAATTCTTTATAATTTAATTTAAAATAGTCTGTAGAGTAACTGTTGTGCAATACCACAAGAATAAAACATCTTCGAACAATATGCTGAAAAACATTTATAAAATTTTTTTTCCCTTGTAAGAACAAAAAATATAATGAATGTACAATCTAAAGCATTACCATACCTTATGCAAAAATATCTAAAATAATTTACGAAATATGGTTAAATTGCAAAGCAATTCTTGGTACACAATAACATTTTAAAAAGTACATGTAAAAAAGACCTATAAAATACTTATTCAGATCACAGGATCTGAGATCTAACACCATGGTCAATGTTGTCACAGCATGTTCTTATATATTTAGCTTTACAAAAATTATGTATTGTATAATACATAACAAATAATCGTTTACATTTGAAAATTACATACAACGCAAAAATAAGCAAAAATAATTTTTTACAGCATCATAAATTTAGTATATTATACAATAATTACAGTTTATGATTAGATTTGTTTTGTAAAAGCACGAATGCCCACTGTTTCATATATCTTTCAATTATAATACATTTGTATTCTTAATTGTATTTACGCATAATATACTTGAATTTGTTTATATAAGTACACAAGTAGCAAGCGAATAGCACAGGGAGAAACACCATCCCTTAATCCCTTCATCCTGAATAAAGAGATTAGGCAAATATTAGCCTGCGTCACTCAAGTGCCAATTGCTACATACAATGTGTTTATGGCGATGGGTCGGATCGAAGTTTCCGGAGTCTAGCACTCCATTCCATATCAGGCTGAGCTTCAGAATAACGAGGAGCTTGCTTTGCACCTCTATCCTACTAACATCCGAAAGGTAGTCAACTTAGCGAATCCTGAGATCGATGGGGGTGTCCGCAACGCCTTTTATGCCTTGAATCCGATCCCTGGCACGGATTGGGTGCGGATAGGGTGTTCCACGGCAGAAGCCCGACCCCCGTTTTTTTTTTGTTTGATTTTGGCGGTCGAGCAAGTTGATTTGCAGTAGAGGAGAAAAGAGAAACAGTAGCGATTGTGCAGAGAAGAGAGTTTTCGGCAGTGCGGAGAGAAGAGAGATAGTCAGCGGTCGCGAAGAGCAGAGCCAAGCGAGTACCCGCTCCCGACGGAGGACCCGCACCCACCGCCATAGCAGCGCTTCAGCCACACCGGCCTTGACAGCAAACGAACCGTTCATCCTAAATATCATCGCCAGCCGGCCAACGCAGAAACCCATCATCAGCAGTGTGAGCAGGAAGCGAGACCTGCAGACGTTACAAAGGGAGATCGGGCTGCGAGCGCGCGAGTACGGGCGACGCGAACTTTGTAAAGATAATCGCGAAACCCGGGAGAGTCGACGGCCTTTAGCTTACGGGAATCTCTGTGTATTTAGCTGTTAGGAAATAAATATCCTTAAAATGAAACCGCCGTCATTATTCCACCGCCCCAGCGTTTCCCGCTTTTCTTCTACTAGCGAATCGACGAAAGGTGGTGAGGTGGAAGGATTTATCTACCTTAAGAGAAAACGAACGTGTCACAAGACAAAGATATTATTTTCAAGCCAAGTTGTCAAGGGTACAAAGACGACACGGACTCGAGAATTATTATGGGATAAAGGGATAGACAAATACATTAATCAAAAATGTTGTATATAGTATCATACGTAACATGCTCAGCTGCCTTTGATAGTGGAATTAGAGGATTCAATTTAAAGCACGATACTGAAGGACATGAGCATTATGGCATGGACACAACGTGCTATGGGGCACTTGACATCAATCCGAACTGTACAATCTTTTTAAATATGATAGTATCAAACAACCTACCGCTGGTTGTCAAAACTCGCGACACGCATTTGGGGTGACGATAACTTCAAAGCAATAAATCAGATGATTTTGTGAATCACAGATTAAACTCTGACGCCAGAATGAGTATTATATCAAGTATTGTTAAAATCATTTTTAATAGAGAATGCGAATCGAATTCTATGTTAAGCACTAGTGATTTACGTACTAAGATAGTCCTTTCTCACGACTTCATTATAGACGATAACACTATAGAAGTTCGAGTTAGAGAAGTGTGCGATTATAATAGAGCGGAAAAATATTGAACTAGTACAGTCTAGACAATTAAACAAGCCACGACTTCTAAATATAAATTAATGGCCACTTATCTCAACAGAACTCATACTCAGTTAGATTTAAGTATTATTGAGAGGTCGAGCGGGAACTAATGAGACTGGGATATTACTGAATCGAATAATGGTATTTCCACAAATTAATGTAGTTGATATTTATACACAAATAGCAAAAGTTATGATTGTGTTTCAGACAGTGAAATGAATGTACTCCAAGCGATACAGTGTTCTCTATTCAAAGACTTCTTTGTTGTTTTCTTAATATTCATTGAGTGATAGCACTCTATCAAATATTCTTTAGACTGTAATTATATATTTACCTATATAGATATTTATCGAATGCAAACAGTCAGTTGATTGGATCCCATTCAGGCTTCTATTATATTTTACATTAAGCCTTTAAGTATGTAATTAGCTTTATGTTTTAATTAAAAGATCTCTTTTCTAAACCTAATAACCTAAACCTAAACCTAATAACGAAAAATAAAAATACAAAAGTTGAACAATAACTAACTTATAACCAAACAATAAGAGAGCCTATATCAGGAAGTAAAAATTAAACATTTCGAAACAAAATTTAAATAGTGATTCAGAACTTATAAAATATTTCTTAAATAAGAAATACCACCGCAGATGCTTTAAAACGCTAACATGTATACATGCATGCATTTTAATTCCTCTCATTAATTTAAATCAGTCTGGAGGACTGACCGGGTGGTAACCAGTCAGCAGTGCTTTACGCATCCATCGTCAAAGAAAGCTGTAAGCATTCTGAACTGCTCTGCTCGTCGATGCTTGTTGTTGTTCACCATTTAAGGTCATCTGCTGTTGTTGCCGCTGTTGCTCTAGTCGTTCAAGAGATTCGACCCTCATTCGTATCGAACCGCTGTATGTCTGTACCTACATTATAGGTAATTTATTATTACACACTATTTTAATTACATTTTGTAAAAGAATTATTACTATTTTGTTAGAGCTGGCAAATTTTTCATACAAAATTTAAGCATTATTGTACTAATATTTGAAGTTATTTTATAAAAATCATACGCACAACTGGATTAATATAAAAAAAAATATCAGTAAAATATACTGATAATTCAAGCATTAGGGGTATGAAATTATTTATAAATGTAAAATGTCATGAAAAATGAGTGAAAATGAAAGCATTAAAAGAAATCAATTGAAATTTAAAATGTTTAATATATACTAACATGTATATATATATGTGTGTGTTTAATTGCCAACACTAATTTTTTCTTAAATATCTTAAATTTTCAAAAAACAGTTCTTTAATGCAAAATCAATTATAAATAATGAGATATCTTGCTGCATAATAAGATTATTTTAACTGTTTTTTAAATATAAAAAATATTTTTACAAATGATAAAAACTACCAACGTACACATCCCCCACGGTCATTGATAAGTGATATTCAAAACTAATTTCTAAATAATGGCAAATGCGTTTATTGTAAAGTTGTGAGTAAATAAACTGCTATTAATATTGTAAAAGTAACTGGCAAAAAGTTTCTAATGCATCTCTGTTGTAAAATATAAAATATATTAAAAGCAAAATTGTTTCATTCGGGAAAGATCTCATAAATAAATTTAAGTTAACAAACATGCAGCTAATTTTCCATAATTGATATATGAAATAATTTGTTTTTGCAATTTTAAATGCTATTTAAAATATCTTTTATAATTTCTAGTAGGTTGATATACAGGTAAAAAACTAGAAATAATTCTAATAAACTATTCCTATTTGTGTTACTGTAAAATGGAAATATTCATAGCCTCCACCATGAGGAAAAATTTATTAAAATATGACGTATAAATTTTAAGCTAAACATTTGTGTTTAAACCAGATTAAATGTTAGATCTTTTTAATATTACAAATATCTTTTCAACTGAAAATAATTAGAAAATATTAATTGAAAACACTTCAAAACATTTTTTAATCCGCTACAGAACTACATCTTTTTATTCAATTTATTTTAAATATATCTTCTTGTTAATATTAAAATTACATCTTTTTTATTACAAATGATTCAAAGATATAAAAACTTTAAATAATCTTTTAAAAAATTCGGAAAACCTATCGAAGTATAAAAAAAATACGCTTATTACTTTATCAATTATTTTCAGTATTTTCAGAAAAAAGAACCAAAAAAAAGAACGTGAGTAACAGAACAACAGTAGGCATTTCGCGCATAACATCTTCAACGATTCATTTCATCACGCGGCTTTGCCTTAGCTTTGATTTATCTACTCACTGTCCATGTTAAACCAAGACTTCTGACTGTGGGAGAAAGAGATCAACTGAATGTTCGTCGGGCCTCGCATTATTGGCGCTTTCACTCTAGAGGAGTTCCACTGCTGACTCTTACTTCTCTGGTCTCCGGCGCAGCTGCAGGCCTCCTGTCTTGATGTTGTTGCTGTTGTTGCACCGACTGCTGCTGACCACTGGGTCCAGTTGCAACCGATGCAGTACCACGTGCCGCTTGATTAACAACGACGTATTCGGTGAGTTTGACGTCGGCCGTGCCGCCCGATTCTAAAGGTATTGGATTTTGGCGAAAGTGATCGAGCATGTCATAAATCGCAGGAAAACACAGATGTTGTACCCGGCAATGACCTTGATCGTTGAGTGTCATTCGAAGATGCTGGAAGAGACAGTATTGATTAGTTTCCTATTGACAGTTTAATCTTATGTTAACAAGTATTATATAAAAATCTTGAAATTAATTAGCTTATTTAATGAATGATATTTTTTATTGTAAATACTTTGTTAAAATTAATAATTATTGTATGAAAGAAATAAAATTGTACAAAAGCATCAATTATTCATATTTTTTTGTGCCACTATATCACTACTGAAATTTTTAAATTTTATAATTGTCTTATTTATGAATGACTCATTAATTTAAAATCACCTTTGCTCTTCCTTGAAAATTAAATGTTAAAACATATTCTCCTTTACGTGTTTCACTTTGTCGAACCAAAAATGTTCCATGGCCTTCTGTTGCATTGTGCAAAACCAGTTGTGCTGCATCAGATCTTGGAAGTGTTCCATGAAACCATGGATAATCTCTTAGGCTACTTGAAAGATCAACTTCAACTTCAGTTCCTGGAACTTTTAAATTAAAAATTTTTATATTTCGATTTCTGAACCAAGTTTTAGAGAATTAAAACTTAAAAATACATGAACAAATTATTAAGTATTACTTCAAGTTTCAAAATATAATCTATAGAAGTATATTTCAGTTTTTAAATATTACTAGTTTGACATTTGCTTCATTTAACTTACTTTGTTCGATTTCTTGTTGCGAAGAACATAATTCTAAATTACTATTACTCCTAGCTCTCAGTCTTGGAGGCAGTTCCGGAGGATTGCCTTGTTCATCTGTATGCTCCAATGCAGAACGAGTACTTTTACTTGCAGAATTTGTCCTCACTCTGTCACTATCCATATTCATTGAAGTTGATCCATGCATCATACTATCCCCAATTATTGAATCATTCAAGCTGCTACCCATGATATTTGAAAGTCCATAAATATTTCTCATGCAATATCTTATTGTAGCTAACCATGATCTCATATCACTGGGATCTCTTGCTTCTATTATAAATTCTCTTTCAAGAGTTTTTAAAACAAATGTATTTTCATGGTCTGGCATTTCTAATGCTGTAGTTTCTCGAGCTTCAGTAATAGATGAGCAAAATATACCATGGCGTGGTTTGGCTTTTGAAGATGAATAGAATTCAAGCATGTACCCAGCACTGGCTTTAACCAAAGCCAGTCTGCATTTTTCAAATTTTTGAGGCACATCTGTATTCTCAATAACCATTGCATTTACAGTTCCTTCTTTTCTACATTCTACCACAATCTTGGACAGTTTAGCTTTGGAATGTTTGTCTATTCTTCGATTATCTGAGTGAGACAATACAACTTCATCACTCTGCTGCTTATGAAACAAACCCTTACCTTTCTTAAGGCCTTTAAAAGATAAGCGTCGAAAAAATGGTTTGTGAACAGGTTTTGGGGATATTATTTCACCATCTTGTTCAGAATAGTCACTAAATTCCTCATGAGAAGATGTCCTAACTGGAATTCTATTGTTCTGATTTGTTGAATTGCTATCACGATTATTAGATACTAATTGACGTGAATTAGTATCATGGGTAGATGAGGATCTACAAAGTAAATAAAACGAAAAAAATAAAATAGAAGCCTTCTATTAAACTTCTTTAGTTGATTTTTATATGTAATAATTTTCAACATCAAGAAAACTAATTATATTCTAATTTCTATTAAAATTGTTTGTCTTGTTTGTACAATAAGATTATTGTATATTAGATGTTTATGTATTATTGAATAAATAAATTTTGTGCACAGAATCATATATTTAAAAGATATCTGACTTTTATTATTTTCATTTGAATTTAAAATATCTGAATAAATACAACAACCATTTTATTAAACATTAACTAATAAATTAGAAATAAACTTCATAGAACTAATTTTTTATATTAAAATTAATTCAAATTAGTTCATATTACTTTATAAAATATTATTAAAACTTGGAAGTACATTGTTCTATCAATTTTAGTAAGTGTTTTAAACCTATCCATTATGTGCTAATACATCTGACACTGGAATAATTGGTAAGACAGACACAAGTGAATTTGATGACTGCCAAGACAAGATGTTGATTGAATGGACCAATTACAAATGAATGAATTCTACTTAAGCATATATATTCTATAAAAGCTTTTTTATTTCACTTAAAAATTTCAATTATGAACACTTTTGATAATGTATAAAGCAAATATTATAACATAAACTATAAAATTTGGCTTTTGATTCATGATTCTTGTGGAATACTACAATTTTCTTAAGACAGTGAATTATTTATTTACGTATAATGTAGATTATATAATGAAAATTCAATTAAATTTTTCAAAATGTATACATTTTTCAATATAAAATATTTTTAACAGCTTAGAATCCTACCCGGTTTAATAAAAAATTTAGATAATTCAAATTGAAAGTATCAAATCCACTAGACCATTAGATTAGAAAGCTCCTAATAAAATAATATATGCAATAATAGAAACAAAATGATCTACATCAGCGCGTACAGGAGGAATGATTGAAATCAATAAAAGAGTCTTAAACATACTTGGTAGTGCGCCTGACGTATTCGGCCTCGAAGTGATCGCAGAACGTCTCGACAAACTTCCTCAGGAAGTCCCTGTAGGAGAGACTGGCTCTGGCACTGTCGGTGAGGTCGAGGTTGACGTAGGTGCAAAAGGCCTTGGCGAAGTCGGAGGCGGCAGCCCTCGCGTGTCTGTCGCAAAACTCGAGCCAGTCGTCAACGGGGGCGAGAGTGGCGTTGAGTCCGGCGTGGTCGGCGCTCGGCGAGGTGGCCGCCGCCGTTCCTGCCGCACTATTGTTCATCCTCGGGGCGGGCAGCTGGTGGGGCGCGGAGAATCCGGGGATGAGAACTCGGAGACGGGGTGCCACGGACCGGCACAGCTGCCGCGAGGTATCAGCAGAGTGGACGGGCACCGGGCTGCAGGAGGATGGCGAGGAGACGCTGCTCGACCGGCACCCCGTGGTCGGCCGTGTCCCCCTCGGCTTGGAGGCCGGGCTCCGGCGGCCGTGAACGCATCCGGGGGGCTCGCAGTTGCCCTCGACGCCGACGACCACGAGGACGACTGGCGAGGGGCTGACTTCGCACGCTTCCGCTAAGTATAACTTCCGTTGGCCATCTTCTCCTCACGGGCTTGATCGCATTGGTCGCGTTTGCGCGAGACGCTTGTCGGCTTGTTTCACTTGACGCTCTCTCCAAGGTGCGTCAACTCCCGTGTGCTCCCAATTCTCATATCTTAGCGGGTGGCTAAAAGCTGAGTTAGAGTGGTCAATTCAAGGGGGCGCCCGAGTCAAAATATATATATAACACCATTGGTTACTGGTTTTGTGGATACGAAATTTGAATAGTGCAGGACTGCTAATTTATACCTATACTTTAAATAAGCCAGAACAAAGTTATGTTATTTAAGTTTAACACCACTAATAAATTAACCTTAGCTTTTATCCTAATTAGGCTTTCTCTAAGCTCCCCTTTCCGCTTCACGATGTTGTCCTATCTGATCTTCTCACGACTCACCCCCTCCCTCGTTACAATGTTACTTGCCAGGTAACTAGGTACTTCAGCTTATGAAGGTCGTGACGCTTTATCCTCTATCCCGGTAACATTTCAAATTAATAGACTGCGGCAATAGAACCTTAATTTCGAGATGTGTGAAATGTGATACACTTTGTTAAGCTAAAAATTACAATCACTCTTAAACAATGATATTAAAAACTAATATTTAAAAAAATTGATGTTATGTACATCTTAAAAGAAGTAATAATAAGAATATTGAGTGATGTTACAAATAAAGCAAAATATTTCTATAATATTCAGAGCTATATATGTTCATGGTTAAAATATATTTCAAAACATAAAAATTAGTCCATATTGTTTGCATAATAGTTTGATACTTTTCAACAGAATAGGTTTTCAATCATTTTTAAGGAACATTTGGCTTTTTTTTTTATTTATTTGTCTGCATTGTTCTTATGTACACCTGGAGATTTCATGCATATAGAGTCGTCATTCTTTTTTTAATGTACGTGAGGTGCATAAAGACCTTCAGTGTTAAGTACATTTTTCTAGTGCTGCATCTTGAGCCGTTCGATTTGAATCGCTCCGACTGGGCTTCGGACCACTCTTAATTTTCAATCAAGTATCTTTCTTGACATATTCCTGAGCTTTCTGTATGATATAAATCTGTATTTTGTTGTAACGGATAGCGCACGTTTATAAACTGAAAATTCTTTGAACTGCGCAAAGATTGCATTGGTTTTTCGAATCATTTAATAAACCCCCGTATCGCGATAAGTATATCATTATAATCAGTTGATGTATAATCTTGGATTCAACAACTAATATTTCTTCCGTTTTTCTTAATATAACTTTTTTACAGCTGGTGAATGATTAGAATATAATAATTGAAGATTTTGTTACACAAATGTTATTAGAAATAAATATCTGAATAATGCAGTACGCTGACATTGCATATATATGCATATATGTATTTTAAAATAAAAATTTTCCACCTCAGTTCTTTGTCCATTGCTCGGCCAATTTAAACATCGATTATGTGTACCGAACACTACCATAATAAAATTAAATTTCTGAATATCGTTATATATATTTTTACTTAAGACTTTGTATAAATAGATCTTAGTGTTAACATAAATTGATAAATGTAACCAGAATCTTTATTAAATTGAATTGATAAAGAGTCTGGTTTATATAATGTGAGATTATAACAAAAAATGTTTTTAAGATTAAGAGCAAAATAAAATTTTTCAAATAATTTAATACAATCATTTTTCGCAATTGTAAGACGTTGAAACTAAAAGAGATCATTTGATTTTTCTATCTCCAAAACCTTTAAATAGCCATTTAACATTATAAAAAATTTCCAATTTTAAAAATAATATAATCTCGATTTTAATTATGAAATGTCTATGCTTATCATAAATACTATTGGAACAGAAATCGAAATGCTTAATTAATATTTGTTTTTAACTTAATGCAAATAAGAACTTTCCAATATCTTGTAAATGTGCTAAGTTTTGAAATTCTAGTTTGAATACTTCGTAAACTGTTAAAGCTACGGAAAAATTTGTGTGAGCTTTTAAGCCTGCTATTAACTTATTTTTCATAGAAGGATGTGCTTTAAACAATAAAAATAAAATATGTTTACAGTTGATATTTATGTCACGCGAATAAAAATATTTTAGCACTTTTTACAAAAGAATTTATCAATTACTATAAGTCTAAGATAACCAGCAATATATTTTAAAAAAATGAGTTGAAGATCATTCGCTTTTTCATCGCATTCTTTATCCACGCAGTTATCAACATTCAATTTTCAAGATATCAATTATAAATTTACTTACAAAACGATATAGGAAGAGAACATATAAGAAAACAAATATTTTTATTTTAACGTTCATACAATTAATTTTTTTATTTTATACAAATTTAATAGTTTTAAATTTAATTCTGAATAGTTCTTAACTACAAAGTATATCTTATATAATTATATATATACATATCGCTCATATATTTGACATCTGCGATTGCTGCGCTCCAAGTAGTTCAGACAGCAACTACGCAATAATCAGACCATTCATTTTATATATGCGCACTGTTCTTCTAGTTACGTCGATCTTCGTTGGTATGGGACACTAGTGTAAGCATAAGTCTGAACTGTATGCAATATGTACATGTGTTGTTGTACATAATATTATATGTAAGATTACAAATGCATGCATGATATATCTGTGAGTATAAACTACGCTATAAGCCTATAACATAATGAATTTTCTATTATACTGTGTTGTTTTTACATACGTCCAATTTAAAGTACATCATAGTATGCATGAACACAAATGACTTGGGGATCATATTCATAAGCATTAAGGCACATACATTATTAAACTTAAAATCTGTGTATTCTTAAAGTCAAAGTTAATTTGCCTTTAACAGAAGAATCAAGATAAGAGATTGAATTAATATTTATTAACCTAAATGAAAAGCACATTCTAAAAACGAAGCACCGTAATATAAAATTATAGAGTTTGGCTAAAGAGAAGATAGAAACGCCAGGCGTTTCTTTGATGCCAGTATGTAAATAGACTCTGTAATTGTAATTTTTGATTTATTATAATATTTTTTCTTGTTTTTTCTGTTATGTGTTAGTAAATTTTTTTAACAGTTTGAATTTTTTAAATGATTTATGACTGAAAAAATATCTGCATCTCTTAATGTTTTCAACATTATTAAAACAACCATGCTATGTTTAAATAGATGTATCAAATTATTTATATTTCCATTCTTGGAAAAAATTTACAACTACATTTTTACATCTTAATAAGACTTTTAAGGAAAATAGTATATCAAAGTTTAAAAAGATTTAGAAATTGATACCAGTCAACTACAAGCAAAATATCATTAATTTATTATATATTGTATAGTAAAACATTTTTATTTATAACAACTTTTAATCGTTTAGAATGACATGGGTGGTGTGCACTTTTATACACCCAAATCTATATTTCAACACACAATGAATCGTCAAAGTATCAATCAGCAGAATGAATCCCAATGGCTCTGGCATCCTCACGTACCTCCAATGTCAATGCCTTGGAGTATGCCTCCTTGTCAAAAACCAGATTTGGTTCGATTTACAGGAGAACGAACACCACAATCTTTTGAGCCACTTGTTCATCAAAAACGTAAATTAGAAGCTCCAGATGTTGTTGTCAGTGATGTGTGAGTAATATTTATAAATACCACTTTACACAAATTTGAATTTTTAATCTAAAAATAATAACTATTTAGGCAACCAACAAAGCAATTCATTACTGATGAAAAAATGGCTCAACATTTTAGAGGTTTACAAATTAGTCCTAATGTAACCAATTTACATGAATTAGAACCTTCAACATCAACAAAACAAAATTTTAAAGAAACTGACTTTGAATTGAACTTACTAAATTCAGATGACATAGATGACAAACGAACTACACCACGATTAATTATATCAGAAGAAATTAAAAGATTACGAGAAGAACCAATCCTTCCACCCAGTTTATTATCAAAATTGTAATATAAATTTGTTTTTCTAAATAGTTTTTATGTTATATTTATGAATTATTTTTATTATATATTAAAAAATAGGTAATTTGGTGTTAGAATTCAGCATAATACTGAAAATACAAAAGAACCAAACTTTAAAAAAAAATTTTTTTTTTAAAGAAAGTGTTAATTGACTGGTTAAATATACACATAAATATAACATATCATAACAATTTTATTAAGATCAAATTGAATAAGATTTTCTTTTTCAGGGAGAGGCCCACCATGGCTCTAATGCTTTGGAAACCACCAAGTAAATACTTACACATTTTATCTAATCTAAGAGATGCATCAACACCAACTTCGTCTGGTGTCAACAATAACAATAATGATAATAATGGATTGAATTCTAATAGAACAAACAGCAACAATAATAGTATTAATAACAATAATAATGAAGGCATTCCTAATTTAAATCAGTCAATGGATGTAAATATCAGTGATATGAACTTGGAACCTATGGACTTATAAAAGTTTCTAATACCATTTCTCAATTTTCATAAATCATTTTCTATCTCATCTCATCACAAGGTACAATTTGTATATTATATGTATGATTTTGTAACTAAAGTTTTTCAAGTCAAAACTATAATTCATTGAAATTATATTAAATATATCATACATATTTTATAAATAACTGTTCATCATTAATATAGAAATTGTTTGAGCTAAAAGATATTTAAAATTATTAGTAATACTAACAAGCAGTCTACTAAACACATATCGATTTTAAAAATCTGAACAATTTTTAATTAGGAGTTCTAACATTAATTTAACTAGTAAATACAACTATAAATTTATGCATCTAAAATTATAAATGATATAACAAAATGATTGATTGATTTGATGTATAAGCCAGGAAAATAGCTTAAATTCATTTTAATAAATTGTATGCAAGATTGTAATCATAAATAATGATTTTTAATAACTATATATGAAATGATAAAATAAAAAACCTTTGTACCAGTTATTTGATTCTTTTTATATTTATAAATTTAACAAATATACAAAAAAAATCTAGATATAAAATAAAAATACGTTTATTATTTCATTGCACTAACAGACAGCGAATCATCTAAAGAGTGGATGAAGTTTATTTAATGAATAAGTTTAATAGCTTTTAAAATAATAGGACAAATTCACAATTAAGCATTTTCGGGTAAGAATAAAAATTAAAAGCTTAGAATAATTAATTCAGTAATTAGTGTCTTTATTAAAGCAGGATATTAAAATATGCAAATATTCATGATATAATGAAGAATTCAAGAATATCAATAAAATTTTTAGCAATTACATGGCTGTACTTGGAATTTACTTCTATACATCATAATTAAAAATTTCTGTACATAACTTTCAAAGCTTTTGTTATTTAAAATTAATTATTAATGAATGTGTTGCTTCTGTAACTTGTTTCTAATTGTGCAATTAAAATGACTTTGATGAAAATGAGTGTATATACTGAATTCAAGAACCTTCCTCTTATTTCTAATAAAATAAATTGTAATACATTTGAGATGGTATTAAGCGAAAAACAGGTGATGAATATTATATTTTGAATTAATCTAACAGTATTTTTAAAAATATTGAGTAAATAAATCAAAATCAAGCTTCTTTTTACCATATAGAATGTATTTTATAAATTTGATACTTTTATAATTTGCCACAATTATTTTTTAATACTTATTACCTACATAATATACATTCACAAACAGTAATGCTAAATAATTTGTTCAAATTCTGCTCATTTCATTAAAATAAAAATATATGATTGAAGAAAGTGAAATATAAACATAAAAGAAAGTTATAATAAATAAGGAGAACAGTTAAATACTAATTTTCAGTTATTAATGAACTTCTATTTGTTGATTTATCACTCATTATCATAGTCCTAAACTCTTCACCATTATCTAATGATTCACCATTTATAATCATGGCAACATTTACATTATCTATAATAGTGTCATGATTCCCTTCTATTACATGTTCTTCCACTTGGCTAGTTGTTATCTGAAAAATATTATATTATAGAACAAAAGATTTGTACCATATTTTAAATTAAAGATTAAAAACCAAAAAATAATTAATATTTTTGAAATTTAAAAATTATATATTAAATTTTGTATTTTACATTCAATTCCGAATTATCTATTGAATTATATATTATATAATATCTGTAACAAGAAATATATTGTTATAATGACAAAATATTAAAAAATATCAAAATTTTATGTTGCTTTCATAATCAATTAAACAACAAATAAATTTTAAAAATTAGTATAAAACAATTCATTACACAAAAATGATATAAAACTATCATTATTTTAGCTTTCAATCATGAAAATTCATTAATTGATTAAAGTTGTAGTCTACAAAGTTAAGTTTTCGAAAAACTAAAATGTTATAAATAATAGGCTTACAAATCCTTAGTTAATCGTATTTAACTATACTTATTAATGTACATTTCAGAATAAAATTTCGAATTTTTTATAACAATTTTATCACAGATATTTACAGTGGAAGCAAACAATTAGTATAAACTCCCCCTAACTTACCAAAATTATATTACAATTCTTATAATAATATAAATCTATATAAACGATTGTTATTTTTACAATTTTATTTCCAAAGAGTAAGTAGACGTAAAGGGAGTTTATACTTTTCTTGCACTTGATTTCATAACAAGAAAGAAAACGAGATTAACATTATATATATGCTTACTGCGGAAAGATCGTAGTCACCCTGGTAACTCGGACAACTTGGCTTTAGGAGGACAATGGGTGTTGTAAGTTTTTGCATGCTCGATATGTCATATTCAATAGTAGCAATCAATCGATTGTAAAAGGACATGCAAAAGAGCTTATCTGTATTCAGATTAATCTGATTTGTATATGATTTAGAAAGAGAATCAAAAACTAGGTTGAGCTTTTCTTCCCAGGTATGTACGTTCTGTAAGACTTCGCCTACCTATACATATATAAATTGATTTTAAATACCACAGAGATTAAATACGTAAAATTTTTGAAAATTGTGTATATATAGATTTTTAAATATAAAAGATTACTTCTTGAACGGAGGACGGCGATTTGATCTGCATGATATTCAACAAAAGATCGTTTTGAAGTTCTTCGTAGTTATTATAGGAAAACATTTGAGAAGTCATAGCCTTAAGCATAACAGGTGATCCATCGACGAGTATCAGTTTACCATGCATACCAAGTGCTTCCAATTTTCTCACGAGCTCAATTGCAATAAGACTGCCGAATGAATAGCCCAAAATTGTGAAGTATCGACATTCTTTACTTGTTTCAAGTATATACTGTAAAATACGTTTATCGTGATGTTAACAATTATCTTTGATTTTTTAATTTTATTTATAAACATAGAATTTAAGAGCTTGGTACCGGGAGAAGTTTCTCAGCCATAGCCGTGATCGACCTTTGAGTTTCAAAGTCCTTTGTTATTGGATGCACGACACTCGCAGGCGCTTTGATGTGGCTGGCTATATTGTTGAATACCTTGCTGAATCCCTCAATTCCAGGTACTAGATAAACCTCAGCGAGATCAGGGTCGTTAATCGTTACAAGTTTTTGGTATAAGTTATCTACGGGCTTATCTTCGTTGAATTTCATGAACATATTTAAGCCTGTGGGTACATAACGATCATTTGTATTTTCAGCCAATGCGATGTTCTGCATCTCCGTCAGCTTGGCAAAGGTCAGACCCCGAATATCCTGTGCAGTAAGGAAGACGTCGAATTCACGTTCTAGCGTTTGCTTTATTTCCATGGCCATCATTGAATCCATCCCGAGCTCCGCTAACGAAGTATGCGGGCTAACACTTTTCAAGTCTTTGAGACCTACATCAAAATGAATCTTAAATCATGTGGTTTGTTTGTCCACGCCGATATTATTTGTACAAAATTAATTGATCAATAAGATCCAGTAAAATAAAAATAAAAAGATATTTTAGTAATTTTACTTTTAATTTCTTATGCTTTATGATTTAATAAAGCTTAATAAATTTATAATCGTACATCACGTAGTATTATAATCACCAATATATATATATATATATATATATATATATATATATATATATAATAAGTCCTCTGATTTTCTCTGTGTTTCAACAAATTACGTGAACACTCTACGTTTTTATTATAAAATATTTATAAATGCCAGTGACCAAATTTGCATTAATTTATTTTTTGTCTTTTTTACATAGTCCACAAAATGTATATAGTCAAAAAAACTTTGCATAGTTAAAATGATTTTACATAAATTCAAATTTATTCTAAATAAAATTGTAGCATTTTTATAAAATATGAAACTGCCTGTATGACTGTTAATTCCCTTGACTTCGAAAACTTACGTTGAATAGTGCCTTCACTTTGTCTGGAGAATGTCATATATAAAAAATTGTAATGTTTTACCAAACTATGGAATTATAACTCTCACGAATAAAGCAATTTTAAAATCAGCATTATTTAACCTGAAATTATTTAACATTTGTCCAAATTACTAACCCATAATATTTAGTACTGTATTAACCATGTCATGGTTATTAGATCGGGCAAGATTTTTTGTTGCCATCACCGTGCTAGAAACGATTGCAATATTTTGGCTCAGGAAACCATCAAGTTCATGTAAGCACGAATTTATTTTCTGTTGGACGGCACCCAGGATTACTATAGTCTTTCCGTCATCTTGGTTTATATCGAGGATACCCACGTCACTTATGGGACCCCACTGTATCGCTAAACCTGGAAGACCTTCTGCCATTCGCCTTTCACAAATCCTTTCCATCACCTAAATGTGTTTCATAAATTTTTTTAGTATTTTCATATATTTAGATTAATTTGTAATTATTATGTCATGTAGCTGAAACTTACAGAATTAGACATCGCATAATTTGTTTGACCGGGGTTTCCTCTACCACAGGATATTGATGAAAAGGTAACAAAATGCCTTAATGAAGGACACATTTTCCTCGTAATAGTATCAAAGTGTTTCGTCGCTTGAGCTTTGGGGCTAAAGCAAGCTTCGAAATTTTCCGGCGTTTGGTTGTTCCACAGGGCATCCTTCAGTACAACAGCAAGATTGAATATAGCGTCAACCGGACCCAATTTTGTTGCAATACTGACAATCGATTGGCACTCCTCATATTTTGATATATTCTTACCCACGACAATAACAACATTTACTCCATATGATTTCCATATGCTTATTCGACTTTCCTGGTAACCATTTCGAATACCCGATCGTGAAACGAGGACTATATTTCGAGCGCCACGAAGTATCAACCAGTCAGCTAATCACACAACGAGTACATTTTTATAATTTCTTTTGCTGCTTTCAAATAATGGTTCTACAATTGAAGGTAAAATCGTACCTAATTCAAGACCAAAACCGCCAAGACCTCCTAGAAGAATGTAGCTACGTTCCTCTAAACAGTGGAAACGTGGTGATGCCATGACAAGACCATCAAGAGATTGATTTTTGTCATGAATTTCGATGAGAACTTTACCAATATGCTTTCCTGCAGCCATAAAACGGAAAGCTTCTTCTAGCTGATTATTCGCAAATACAGTTCTGTTTCAGAGAAATGATTAAACATTTATTTTATTTATAGTTTCCTTGTTTAAAGTATAACCAACATTAAAGATTATTTTAAATTATGATACTCAAAATACATATGTTTTACTATAACAATTAATAAATAAAAAACAGTGCAAATATTGTAAAAATATAACGATCTAATAAATATTTAACCTGGTAAGAGGTGTAATAGCTCCCTTCTTTAAGCCTTCAGAAAGTTTCTCTTTCAGTGCCATTTTCATTTCAGGTGGTGCGTGGAAAAGATTATCCATCATGACGCCATGAAAGCTGATCTCTTTCAAAAAGCAACTCATACCTAGAGGATTATCAGCTGCTAAGTCGAACTTGCCAATTTCGAGGAAGCGGCCACCCTGGGCTAAGCACCTTATCGAAGCCAATAGTTTCTCCTCCGCGAGACTGTTGAGTACGATATCAACGCCTTTACCATTAGTACATTGTAAGATCATTTGTTCAAAGCTGGTATCGCGCGAGTTTCCGATGTGGTCATTTGGTATTTGGGGGAAATGTTGCATTATAAAACTCCGTTTCTCGGGAGTTCCAACAGTTGTGAAGACTTCACAGCCTTCAAAAAGAGCGAGGTGGATGGCCGCTTGACCAACACCACCAGAGCCTGCGTGAATTAATATCTTGTCGCCTTTTTTCATTTTACCTGAAGGATTTTAGAAAAAATGAAAAATCTTAAACTACAGTTATAACTACAATTTTAACTACTTAAATTACAGTGACTAATGGTATATAAGGCAATAGAAGATCGAAGCTTTACCCTTGATGTACAGCGCATAATAACACGTTCCATAAACACAGGGTACTGTAGCAGCGTCTTCAAGGGTCCAAGAATGTGGCACTTCCCAAGACAAGAGTGGATCAGCCACACAAAGATTTGTCATTGCACGACAATCAATCATGCCCATAATTCTCTTGCCTGTTGCAGTTATACCACTGAACTCAAATCCTATCACGCATTGTTGCATAAACCTAGTTTTCGCTACAACTTCCACAGCGAGTTTTCCCGTAGCTAGCATTACATCTCTTAATGAAGCAAAATAATTTTAATTTTTTATAAAAACTGATGTTTTGCAATTAAATATATTATATTATATATTATTTTATCATTAAAAATAATTTACCTAAAGTTGATGGATGCGTAAGCGACATTTGTAAGATTCTCATTCTTGCAATCAATTTGGATTGGTCCTTCGAGCCATGAGAGTGAGCTGAGATCACCGCGTACAAGTTGATTAGCCCATTTATGCCGCACTGATTTTAAATTCGGTGCTGATATTGGTAAATGTCTGTAGCTCCCCCAGACACCATTCGCTCGGAGTACCGAAACCGATAAATCCTTCATAATTTCCTTTGCATACATTGGGTGTTCAACACTAAACTTTGGTGCTTCTGGATCTTGGATGAGGATACCATGAACTATATTTAGGCCTACCTCCTTCCTCAAACAATTGATAAAACCAATTAAACCTAGAAAAAAAAATGAAAAAACTATTAGTAAATTATCAATATTTTTTAGTGAAAACTCAATACAAATATTTTTACATAACAACAATCGTACCATTATCAAAATCACCTTCTCCAACAAAAATAAAGCGTAATGATTTTAAGTCTTTTTCAAGCTCTCTGCTCATAATCTTTTGCATCTCATTAATCCATTCAAAATTATTATTGTTAATTTGAATAATATATTTGTTATGCTGTACTTGTTGTACTTTCCTTAATAATACAAACAATTCCTGGTTTGATCTCTTTTCCATAATAACTACTAAATTTTTACTTTTAGCAATCTGTTCTATATTTAATACTTGTGACGCATCTTCTCGTGTTAAGATAAACCCACCGCAACATAATCCAGTTTGAAGTAATTGCATATTAATCGACCGACTCTCAGTCAGAAGTTTATGCCCGATACTTAAGACTGCATCTGTCTCGCTATTCACTTTCTTTGTTTCAACTATCGTGATGGTGGATGGAAGAGCACCGTCTTCAAATTGCAAGTTATTACCGACAATATTAATATCTGCATGAACGAGTGGATGGTTATCCAGAGTTTCATTCAATAACGGCGACAGGAGATTTTCTACGGATATGTTGTCCCGTTCCTCGACTAATTCCAAGGTTTTTATTTTAGTCTGTAAGGTATTTTCGAGTGCAATTTGTACAGATAAATGTACCATATCATGATATGTAACGTTCTCCCTATCTGCATTTGCTACAAAGCAGTACTTTTCAAGAACTGGTTCACCAATTGGCTTTCTACGAGCGATTGCACTTGCACTCAGTCCATGAATCTCCACACCTCCTGAGACAATGTAATCAAGTTCCTTATGGACATATGTGGGAAACACTAAAAAACCACAATGTATCTATATTAGTCTTTTTTCTTGTAATTTTAAATCATATAATAAAAAACCTTTAGTGATACTCTTTTGGCCTTACCTACTTTATCGTCGTCATTAAGGGATCGGAGAGTAGATAAATGTTTTTTCGTATCGATAATTAGTTTTCTGATACTTGTAGGCACAAACAAACTTCGTGTATCAGTGCCCAAAATTTTCATCTGCAACATGTTATCCATAAATGCTACCCAATTATTATGCCAGATAATATGGCCTTTAGACGCATCAATTGTAGCGCTTTTTAAACTGCGGAATAAGCCACTGTATTCATATCCTCTTAATCGTAATTCTTTGTAGATATCATGCATAGTCATAGTCTCTTTTTTATCATCATCATATGTATGATTAGTGCGTATTGCCTCGCGTTGAGCATCCGTTATAGCATGTACATAACCTGTAACGACTGCTACACCACCTTCTATGATCTCGAATCTTCCGGAGCCTGGTATCAATAAATAAAAGTAGGTTAAATATTATTTTTATTTGAATAAAAATTCTAATTTAAGCAAAAAACATTAACAAACAAAATACACGTTCTAACCTTTTTGAACCATTACCGTAAATTCGATATTGCCCTCTGATCGGACAGTTGTGGCTCGCAGGAACTTAACATCTTCAAATACGACGGAGACTTCAGTGTATAATTCACCAAGCATTAATCCTACTGTTTCCCAAACCATATTTAGATATCCAGTAGCTGGGTATAAGTTTCTTCCATCAATCATATGGCCAATTATGTATTCAACATCCTCATCCGTTGTATTGATAATCACTTGACGTTCACCTGATTTTATCTTTTCCTGCAGTCTATACGCAGTTACATACCAATTTTCTGAGTGTTCCCATTTTATTAATGGCGAAATCATTGGTGTCGAGCGACTTACAGGGTAAGGGACATGGGGATATAGCTTATCTAAAATCAAATATTAATTTTTTGAATACTAGATAGTTGTTCATTGCTTTATATCAGTCTTACAAAAATAATCCCATACGTAATTGCGGATGTAAACCAGCATTAAAAGCTTTGCCGAGACCCTGACTCAAGACCTCAATGTTATCTGGATGTCCTCTTTTTGTTAAGGCGATATTCACTACAGTTTGTGGGAGGGACCGTTTGAGGATAGCCTGTAGTAGACCGTGCGGTGCGATCTCTATTGTAATCGCATTATTGGGTATTAGCATAGATGTTTCCTCAAAGAGAACTGGACTGAGGAGGTTGTTGGTATGATACTCAGCCGACGACAGTTTTGCAGCTGCAGTGTCCCATTTATCGCGTGAAACTGATGTACTCACCCACTTAGGACTACGATGTTTTGGGTTCGTAATCACCTTCTTAAGATAAGCTAACAGTTTTGGACCTGCAGGAGCTATGTAACGACTATGGTATGGAATGTTACTGCATGGTACCTCTTTTGCGAAAATTTTCTTTTCCTATATTATTAATGTTAAAATATTTAGTACGACGTATCACCAAAAATGCTGCATAAAATATTTTTCGATTTACCTGTAGCTTCTGCACGAATACCTTCATGGACTCTGCAGGTCCACTAATGGTAGCGCTATCAGAAGAGTTGTGACATGCAACTTCGATATCGGGTGGACAAATTTCTGTAAGTTCTTTATAGCCAAGGCCAACTGCTGCCATTGATCCGTGTGGTAATTCGGTTTCGATAGAGGCAAGACCACGTGAATAGGCTGAGAGAATCATCTCGGTGGCAGTAAAACAACGATCGGCATATGCGCAGCCTAATTCGCCCACTGAGTGTCCAATTATTTTATCAGGTTCAATACCCACGGATCGAAGAACATCCACTAATCCAATCTGCAAATCATCGATGCAGTTTAGTTACTGATGTTCGATAAAATGTTTGGGCTTGGATTTCAAATATTATTCCAACCTGAATTGCGGCAATTCCAACAAAAGAATGCAAAATATTGTCAAATATATTTTTGTCTTTAGTCGTAATTATCTTTATGATATCGAGTCCTTTAGGCTTCAAGACTTCATCGCATTTCTTAATTGCATTAGCAAATACTGGTAAATGCATCAGAGATTCTCCTACGGAAATATGCACAAGGTGATTATTGAAATAAAATTTAAAGTAAATCATAAATAGATAAATACAAACCCATTCCAGGCCATTGGGATCCCATTCCTGAAAACACAAACCAAACTGGTTTCTTTTCTCCTAAGAAATTTTCTACTTCTTTAATTTTATTAATAACTTGTCCGTGTGGTGGGAGAACTGTGTAACCTCTATAAAGATGACCTTTTATCTCTGATGCGTGAATGTCGTGCAGAAGTCTAACATATTCAATATCTACAGGTCTACTCTCAATCTGTAAGAACAAGATTTGTTAATAACATAAAATGTTAAAAATAGTTGATCATTCTAACAAATTCTAACAGAAATGCGTAATTGTGGATAAAAACTGAGGATTATCGATTTACTTAAAGTATTAATAATTAGTAAGTTTATTGACTAGTATGGAAATATTTTTTATACTTACAAAATCCAGTAAAATATTAACTGCTTCACGAGTGCGTCCAGACACTGCAACTACACGAGGAAAATTGTCATTGGGTAAACCATTATTCACCTTTTCCTTAGAATTGGACTTAAGAAGGACGTGAACATTTGCACCACCGAATCCGAAAGAGTTAATGCCTACAAGACCACCATTCCAAGGCGTTGGCTCGGTAACAACCTTCACTTTGCCTTCAGTTAGAGCTTTAATTTCAGCTCGCGGGGTTTTAAAATGAAGGTTCGGCATTAAATAGCCCGATTCCATACTAATTAGCACCTTTTTATAAAAATAAATATTTATGTGATTTTCACCATATAAAAATAACTGTATAAAAATCTTGGGCAAAAATCAAACGCACCTTTGCGACGGAGCATAGTCCGCTCGCTGGTTCAGAATGACCTATATTAGTCTTAACAGATCCAATCAATAATGGTTCGTTACGTCCTGGGCAGAAAATTCGCTGAATTGCACGAATCTCTTCGGGATCTCCAACTTTGGTACCAGTCCCATGGGCCTCGACAAATGCGATGGTACTAGGAGGTATATCGACTTCTTTGTAGAAATCCTCGAGTAATTTACCCTGCATGAGACTTGAAGGGTAGGTGATTCCGTGTTCCTTGAAACCATCGCAGTTTGTCTTTGCATGTACAACTGTAGCGTAAATGCGCTTAGCATTTTTAGCCTTTTGCAATAAAATTGCAGAAACAGACTCTGAACGTACATAGCCGTTAGCTGACTCATCGAACGCCTTACATCGTCCATCCGATGACAGGACCCCTTTTCATCCAAAGATTTCTTTCATAATTGACCAGATTGAGTTAGGGATAATATTTTAATAGAAAGATTCTGTATTACAAAGTTACGTAAAGATACGTAATTTAACTTGTAATCAAAATTTTTCACAAATTTTTTCATCCAGATTACATTAGTAGATTTGAGAATTGAAAGGTTAAAAAAAAGCATAATTAAATTTTAGAATAATAATCAGTTCTTGGACTACAGTTTCTTTTTTTATTACTAATCGTAAGATTTAACTTTAATATGATACCCAATGGATCTTTAAATACTTTTCCCAAGTAAGGCTGGTATTAATTTATTTATAGACATATTGATCTACAAATAGTGCCGAATGTAACATAATTTATTAGAAAACTATTAGCTGCCTATCGATACCTAATAATTTCTTAATATATACATTAATATTAATTATACGGTATCATATATTCATGCAATCAACAGAGCTGCAATAAATTTTAAACATAAACGGGAAATCTAAAATTTTTATATGTTAATCATCTTTACATATAAATTTAAATAATAATGGTAAATAATTAGGTGAATATACATGAGATTCTGGAATAGATTGAATGTCTGAATGTATCAAATCAAAAACAATCAAAGTAAATTTATGAGATTAAAAACGTTAAATATATCATTTGTTAAAAAATTATTTGATTTAAATTTTTATCGAAATCGATAGATTAATCCGTTATATTTATTGTAATATTACAGTGCGCTTAATTGTACATCTGTTTTCTATTTAAAACGTCAAGAAAACTTTTATTCATTAAACATTTAGTAATTTTAGACGCTATTTTTCTATATTATTTTGTATGCATAAAAATGTTAGTTACTATTAATTACTATTAACTATAATATTAAATTATTAAATATAGGTGTCCCTTACTTATATATCTGATAAATAAATAGTGCAAGCATAAATATTCTCTGAATATTTTACTATGAATTTTAACATTAATTAATAAAATTATCTATAAAATATTTAATTTCTATACATTATAAAATAATTTATTAATTTATTTCAATTTTATTTGAATTTTCTTTATTTTTAGATTATTCAATTAGAAGCGTATCGATGAATCAATGAGATAGTGACATTTCCATTTCAAGAATATCTGCTGTCAATATTAAGGACATTTCCGACCAATAAATAATTTCATATTATAAATTTACTCTATGTTTGTTAATTATAAAGTAGAATTAAATCTTAAAATCACATGAATAATTGACTAATAATTAATTTACCAAGTCTAGAAAATTGAAGCGATACGTAAGGATGGAGGCAGAGATTACAACCGCCTACAATTGCAGCTTCGCATTCTCCGTCTCTTATAGCTTTGTATGCGTGCTCAATGGCATAGAGACTTGAGCTGCAGGCGGTATCAACTGAGTAGCTAGGCCCATGAAAACCTAGCGAATATGAGATTCGATTCGAGAGCATGGCCCGACTACATCCAGTGATACCGAACCCGTTTACCTGTAACACAAAATTTTCAACATCTAAAGTTTTTGAAAAATGAGGCAAAAATAACACTAAAAATGTGATAACAATATAGTATTACATAATAAATATATACACTAAGAAAAAAAAATTTCGGAAATTCTTCTGTGTGATGTAAAAATGACTTTGTCCCGATTTTCAAGTGAGAACTGAATATGCAGAGGCATGGTCGTGTACTCTTATGGGACTCTATTACGATTACATACTCTATACGGAATCTACAGACTCTATATATCAATATATCATTTTGACTTTAAATATTTAATATACTTGTAATTTCAGGTACTTTTAGGGACTTTGGGCCGCGTCGTTAGTAGGTTTATGAAAGTCTCGAACTCAGACTAAATCATTTGACTCTTTTGGAACTACGTTCATATAGCTTCGAGAGTCAACAAACTATGGGGCTAAAGTATTCGGTCCCACGACCCTGTTCCATGAATTAGGAAGTACGCTGATAGGCAGATTAAATTCAAAATCCGTGGAAGAAGCTATCGAAGCCTATAAAAAAATAAGCTACCATTGTTTCTACATGTAGAAATAATGTAGAATTAATAAATACTATATATTTATTGATTCATCCTCTTATGTTATATCACAAATATTTATCAAAATTTATTACATTGATAAATTATTTTAAAGTGAAATAATATTAGCGTAAAGTAATTTATTTCATGTCTACCGAGATCAAGTAAATAAACTAGTGCGCTTTTATGCAAAACTATCAAAATTTGATCCCCAACATTGGAAATTTTGAGAAAAATTTTTATTTAAAAAAAATCTATATGTATCATTAGTTTTATATTAGTAAGAAAATATATACGTATAAAATATGTCATAAACTTTTGACACAAGTAAGGGAAATCTTGACATCGCTTTCTAATTAAATACTTCTCTTCTATTGAAAAGAAGAAAGATAGCGTAGAAGAAAAAATGAGAAAAATATTAAATGATTGTAAATAAATACGTATACTTTCTTTTATAAAAAAAAATTTAATTTCGAATTTTTCATAAAATAGTTAAATTAATAATAAAATTAAATAAAACATTAACTTAAATCACTATAAAATTTTTTTAAGCTGAAAAGTTTTGCATTTACAATAAAAACTATTGTCTTAGCTAGTAGAACAATTAATAACAATGCAAAGAAGCACTTAATCAATTTGATTTCATAGATTTTATTCATACATTTGTTTCTTGTATGAAAGTTTCTTCGTCATTAAAATTCATTAATATCATTGTTGTTTAGACTTTCGGCATAAAGATTTATGTAAGGAAAACATTATTAAATCGTATGCAAATACAGAAGTATAAGTAGGAATCGTTCAAGACCTCTCGAAAATCGATTAAAAAAATGCATGTGACGCAACAGATACGTAAATCCCAGTTTAAATTGCAAGCAAGCATAAATTAAAAATCAAAGGCAAATAAAGCTCCATACATATTTATAATATTTGGGTGCTAAAATTCAGTACTTGTTAATTTCATTCATTGAATTGTATGCTTTGTTAATTCATCATATACAACAACATAAAATGTTATAACAATATACTATCATTATTTAAAAGTACTTAATAAGTACAAAATTATAAATATAAAATTTTTAGTCACAAAATGCATTCTAATTAAGTTTGGATAGAATAACTGTCGCTTATCATACCCTACAGTTCGTGAGCAAATTATTTACCTGTAATTTTTCATAGAACCAAGTTTTTTCAGATTCAGAAAAGCAGGCCCCAATAAATACACCAGTATTACTACCCCGCAGGTCTTTTGGATTTATACCAGCATCAACAATTGCTTCGAAGGCGTGCTCAAGAAGTAATCTGCACATAGGATCCATGGTATGTGCCTGCTTATAGTGTACTCCGAAGAAAACAGAGTCGAACTTTTCTAAGTTATTGATCTTTCCAGTTCTTTGAGGAATTTCTGGATGATCTGTAATTAATCAAATTTTAAATTGTATTGAGTTAGAAATTATTTTGTGTCTTACTCAAATGAAAATTTAAAAAATTTCAAAATAACATTTTTTATTACACAAAATTACAGATATTACGTACATTGATAATTAAAATCTCTTTAAGATTTGAAATTAATATGATGTACATGGTTATGCGAGTAGTACACTACGTGTAAAGTATTAATAAACTTATATTGGCATAACTTAATATACATTAGGCTTGAACTAATCTATACATTAAACTAATCCATATATTGAAGTTAAAGCCAGTTCGAATTTCCTACTCGTACTATAAATATTATTATGCAAAGTATATAGTTATTAAAAATATGAAATATTTTTTCTGAAATTTATATTAAAAAGAATTTTTACGTTTCCTAACATAAAAAATCATACAAAAATACTTAAATTACTATGTAAAAAAAGGATTTATCATTATTAAACTTAATTTAAATTAACATGTGAAAAAAATTTTGAAAAATTAATATGTAAAAAAATTAGGTTTAGACATCTCTGGTTCGTCTGACACAACTGCACTATTTAATATACTTTTTAGAAAAAAACTTCAAATTTTTAATAACAATATGCTACTGACTATATCAATTTGCTACAGAGATTTATGGTACAAGTAGGAAATTAATGCAAATTCTTCTTAATAAACTAATTTATTGAATTTATTGTAAAGTAGTACAGTTTATTTCTATAAAATATACTATAACGTAAAAAGATAAATTTATCCACCTTAATAATTAGAGGTTAAATAATTAGAATACCAATCAGAAGAATTGATTCTCACCCAATTTCCACCGACGATCATCATCAGAGACAAGGTCAATTTTATTAAAAAGGTTTTCTTGAAATTCTTTATAGTTATCCGAGTCTGGGAATCTTCCAGCAACGCCGCTTATGACGATTTCCTCACCTACCGGCACCGGTTTTAATCGGTTACGGAATTTAGTAGTAGCATTGTTAGCAGCCGCCGACATCTTTTGTAATATTTAGGGAATGCACGCTCTTGACCAATTCTCTTGTAACTTTAGTAGTAATTCGTGAATAACGTTCACTTACTGCACGACATGAAACTTGAGGTCATATGTCGATTATTTATTGCGTAATGCTTTTTTAGATTCTTTTAGATTCGTAAAATGTACAATTTAAAGGCAAAGAAATAAAAGAATCGATGTTTTATATCAATAGATGCGTTGAATCAGGGCTAGAAAATGATGCAGTAGATTATTCACTTAGTAGTATAGGGATGTGTATTCGCTTCTTTATGTACTAAACGAAGGCGCAAGCGCTCGACTGAATGGTTTATATTCGCATAAAGGCCTTTTATAATAATGGTTGATGTTTCTACAAACAGGCCGCTTCAAAACATTTTGAAATTTAGTCATTGTACATTGCTAACGCTAACATTATGTATATATGCACAGTCCACGGCCCAGTACTGTGGCATTAACTTATATTTAAATTGACATTTCTATTGTCACGTCCGGCAAATTGACATTTCTATTGTCACTTCAGTAGAACATGATTGAAATTAGAGAAATTTCAGAATCTTAGTTACATAGGTACCAAATTTTAGGTGTATAAGGTATGTCACGTCTAACAATTTAACGTTAATTTACTTAGGCAAGAATTCTGCACTGAAATAAAAATGTTTCTCTAGGAGACGCGACACTTTTTATGGTATACCTTGCCGAGATTATCTCCAAGGCGAGGGCCTATGGATTTCCTCGAGACATTGCCCTCCCTTTATTTAACCGGGAAAGCTTTACAGCTTGTATAACAGGAGGTTTTCTGAATGAAGAAGAAGAAAGATTAATTTGAATTTGTAATTTATTGAATTTTAATAATGCGGTTTTACAAAGGTTTAACAATGGTTTGCGGTTTTAATAAGTTTCGCACGGCGGTTCACATTACGCTTTAGATACATAGTAGTTCGTTACAAATTTAATATAATTCGTTAATTCGCAAACTTCGTATTCAAAAATGGATAAGTAGGTATCAAATAAAAATTAGTCTAGCCAGGCAAGAGAGATAGATAGATAGGTAGAAGTTTATTTGTAAAACTTTTAACAAATTATTGCATAAATAACACTTAAAAACGCAATCATCTTAAGTGAACTTAAATATAAATTATATCACATATACGTCATTATGACAGATGTAGTGCAGTAAATATGTCACATTTCTCTTATAAATCATTATCTATCAGTCAGTACACACTCATACACTCTTACATACAATGAATGAGATGAATGCATATACAGTATAAAATGAAGGGTAATACATACATACTCAAGATACACACATATAACTAATTTAAGACGAAAATCAAAACAATGTCAAGAGGACGACTGACTCGAGGAATCTATAGTAATATACCAACACCTCAAATGCTCCATCACTAGCCCCCTGAAGCGAGAAAGAGAGGGCGCATTTCTAATACAGGATGGCAGTCCGTTCCACAGATGAGCGCCTTCAACAGAAAAAGATTTAATTCCCGTCTCGGTGCGCATCCGAGGAACGAAAATCTCTTTAGGTTCACCCCTGACCGGCCGATCAGATGCATCAGGAGAGAACAGATCAGTGAGGTATTCTGGCTTACGCAGAGAGAGAAGAAATCAGTTAGTCCTTGCCGCAGAATTACTTACAACCAAAGAGCGTAGTCCTCATTTGGTACGCGTTAACCGATTTACTCAATATAATACTTTATAAGGCACCAAAATAGAATGGGGTCAAACCTAAAGTATTATAGCAGCAAAAAGGTAAGGAGTAAGCGAGAATATTCCTTTCTTCGACTAGTAAGTTTCGGGTTAGGAATCTTCCTAGTCAAGAGAACGGAGCGTTCTGATTTTTCGTGGGTTACGCAATGGGTTTTATAGGGCAAGCCGCCGCTAGAAACTAGCAGGGCTGCAGGTTTCTCGGAAAAGTCGTGAACGGGGGCGAAGGGCAGCGAATCAGGGCGTGAGTTTCACTCCGCTGGGTCCTAGCCGCCGCCTTCCCGGAGCATCGGAAGCTTCCCAAGACTTGTTTTACATTTGGAGTCGGTAGTAAGAGAGAGAGCTTGTGGGAAACAGACGCCAGGCCCTTGAGGGTATTGTCTTAAGCGTAGGCGTGAGGGAGAGAGAAGCGAGGCGGTGGTGAGGGAGGAGAGCCGGCGCGCGGCGCTGCATCTCTGACGGAGAGAGGAACGGCTGGTGGTGAGGGAAGTGTGGGTTTGAGAGAGAGAGAGAGAAGAGAGGTAGTGGTGAGGAAAGCGTAGGTGCCGTCTACTGTACATGCGGGGTGGCCGTTTTGGGGGAAATCTCTTTGAGCTCTTTTCTCTTATTGTTACAATTTGCTATGATCGGAGGTATCTGTCGTTACATAATTCTCGTATCGGTTTGTTTTTCTTTCAACAGAGTTATCTCGTTTTTGAATGGCGCTGATCGGACTATTATTAGTATTTCTTTAGTTTTTACATTTATTTGAATCATATCCTTCTATCGCGTGTGAGGTCTTTTCGGAACGGTAAAATTATTCTCTATTAAACTGTCTATATATTACATATTACTATTTAGATGTCTAAGTATTCTGAGTTCTAAGAAATAATATCTAGTTTTTTTCCAAGAATATTTTTCGATGATATTAAAAATCTAAGTGCTGAGAACCCTATGAGATGACGCCTAGATGGATTTATTTAGGTTCTCTTAGAGACGATGACTAGGTGATATGCATATTGTAGCCAAGGATGCATTAGTTTTTCTTTTACTGAGTATGAAAATAACTTGCTGAAACTGTGCACAAAATGTGCTAAGAAACGATTAATACTACACTTGTAAAATGAAAATCTTTAGATCATGACTAGGCAAGTATATCACGCGTGTTTACAGAAACTGTGTATATAACTGTTACGTCCTGCGTAACGCTTCACTATTTTTAATTTATATATATATATATATATATATATATATATTATAAGAGAAATCCACACACGAACCGAGCACCGATACGTGCACCGCCGATCCCCTTTTTCACACTCCGTAGCAGGCCCAAATAATGGCCTTTCATAATACATCATTTCTAAAAACGTTTCTCTTTGTCATAGATGTTCTTTTGTATAAAAACCATATATACAGTTTAACAGAGAATAATTTTTCGAATAATAGAAAAATGTAATATAAAATAAGTGTAAAAACTACAGAAACACTAATAATGGTCTGATCTGCGCCATTCAAAAACAAGAATACTCTGTTAAAAGAAAAACAAAACCAAACACAATAATTTATTACACTAAGAGAAGCAGAGGTCTTTGGCTTTAAACCATATTAAGTTGACCGTACACCAGCTGACTTGATACGGGACAGTAGGCCTCTGGCTTTAGACCATATCAAGTTAGCTATGCACCATCTGATTTGATACGGGACAGTAGGCCTCCGGTCTTAAACCATATCAAATCCGCCGTTTATCCGAAAAACAGCCTAGTCTCAGTTCTTCCAAAAAACAGACAAGCCATAATTCGTGCAATTTTAGAAGGACTAAGAAAATAGAATAAAATTCATTTAATTTCAAATATATATTTTATGAAAGTTTTAATTTTCTATTGCCATGATGCAGCGTCCACATGAACGATATATACATGTATGCCTATATAAATTATTGTTTAAAAACTATTTTTAGAATTTTCTTTCAATTTTATTTTCAAATTTGATATAAAGTAGAAGAGGATTCTAGAGCACTCATTTTTAATGTATATAAGGTTGGCAAATATCTCCCTTCCGCTTCTTTGCTCTGTATTGAATGCTTTATAAAAAGTGTTACAGTGATCGGATTTAGTTCAAATATGCGCCGTTTCATATGATAATCTGTTTCCATCCAGTCGGCAACTTCATTATACCCCCCTCGTAGGAGCCCCCCTCCTTATTTGCGAAGAGTTTCTTCAGTTAAGATATAATAAAATTGATTAAAAATTTATTGAATGTAAATTAAAAATAAAATATTTGAACTAATACATTTAAATTGATTTTTAATGTATACTACTTCAATTACAAAAAGAAATTATGAAAAGTTGAAATATTTATGTTTTAATTTTTATTTTAACCATTGCAAATATAAGCTAGATTTAATTGATATTTATTTATAAAAGAGATACAAAAATGTTTGATAAATTGTCAATAAATAATCGTAATAATTTTTTTTCAAGATTAAATGTATTGTAATCACGACTTTTATATAGTTATTGCATTGCTAGTATGTGATAAAGTTATTTAATACAATTTAAACCCGTATAAGAAAATTATCTATATTATTTAGAATTCATGTTGTTTAGATATCTGCAATGTTATACATGTAGTGAAGACTATACGAGACGAAGTATGTCCATTAAATTCATTGTATGATAATTCTTCTTATTTATAGTAGATACAGAAAGATACAGCACATGAACGAAACATTTAATGCAGTGAACTTTCTTCTTCGTTTTTTACGTTGCATCCACCATGAACCACGCCGTCTTTAATTGTTTTCATGCATACATAAATTCTTATTTATTTAAGCATTTAAAATGTAAAATGAAGAGAAGATTCATTCGCTAATTAATATCAAATCTTTTATTTTAAGAATAAAAAATATATTATTACGCTTGAATTAAAATAAGAATTTATTAAAGATTCGAAATCCTGCAGGGTATACACATTTTTAATTAGGTTTTATAGTGTAGTTTTAAAATTTCTGTTACATCTTTTGATAAAGTACTCAATAAAGTAGTACTACCAGTCGATATTTATATTAAAGAATTTGCTTGTGACAACATTAAAAAGTTTAGTTATCTTTAAGAATGTACTGTAAATATTATAGTACATTGATAGAGATAATATAATAAATTTTTTTTTCTTTAGCACTGAGAGTAATTATATTACAATTTTTTAAAGTATCGTATACGATTAAAGTCCTCGTGTAAGACAAAGAGTGGTATTCATAGTGGTAATTGTTCATTAAAGCTGCTTAAAACAATAGTTAATTTTTCTTTGCTTCAATTTTTTTAGTATATTTCCCGGTACATTCATTGTATAAATTAAAGTATTATGAAACACAAATTAAAATTAAAATTAATAAAACGGAGTATTTAATGCCTTTATTCTTATATTACATTGGTTCTGAGTTAAGCTCATTTTTTTGAATTTAAGAGTAATTTATAATTTGAAGTCATTCATATTGGTATCAAGCAAGTGAGCAAAATCCGATTTAACATAAGGACTTGTATACTTTTAAAAAGTTAAACTGAAATACACAACCATCGTAAAGATAATTAGCTTCAATTCTTATTGTTATATGCTTTAGTACATTTTTCATCTTCCCATTTTTTGCATATATAATTCTTATTGCAATGAATTTGCTGAATTACTATACATTGTAAGTTGTTGAAAAACTGAGGAGTCCTTTATTTTTGAGGTATAGTTTTATTCAAATTATAAAATATAAAACATCAATCGATATACGACTTAATGAAGTATAGAAGCTTAATAGTTTAATTTAAAGATTTAATGAATTTTGATGTAAAATTAATTCCTGTAATTGTTAAACTGATGAGCGTCAGCGTTGCTAAAGGATATTTGACGATATATGCTGTACAACAAATATGTTTATGCATATAAAACAGATTAACAGGACGTTACTGAATTTAAACCTGGAAATGTTATTAATTTTAAAAGAAAACAACTATACTAGGTCATATCATAGTCGCATGTAGCAGTTCTGGTGACTCCTGGATATATATCAAAGGGGATACGCAAAGAGCTCGGAACAGGTAATATCGAAAACCCTCGCGAGGACCTTTAGTTATTCGTCACTACATTTAGAAAATTTTTAATAAAAATTGTAATAATTCTATTAAAAATTACTATTATGTTTTGTAGTAATCGGAAAATATCATATTATTATCATACATTTAACGGCATGTTTTTACAATCTGCACTCAGAGTGAGCGGCCCCTCGATATACATCTTTCCTTATCTGATCTTTTCCTATAATTTTCAATAAATAATCATTTTAAATATAATAAAATTTGATATGTAATATAATATAAAAATTATATGACTTAGCAGTAATTTAATAAATTGTTTTTAAATATACACGAATTTAATTTAATTATATTAAAAACTATTTTTTAGAAGAAATAAGGTCTTAAATTTTTTTTTTTCATTTATTTATTTATTGTCGCATCCCCAAACAGGTATTAGCGACACAATATTTTACATTTAAAATTACATTTGTTGATCTGTAAGGTTAACATTACTTATGTGCATTGTATAGACTAAAAGCACTGTCTACCTTAATATAGTTATTTACACATTATTTTCATTGTTTACATAATTTATACAGAATAACGTTATACACATCAGATTGCTTATATAAAATGGCGAATTTTTGATGATTTGATATAATGAATAACAGCTTTACATTTAGCTATATCGTTTAAAATGTTTTCAGTCTTCCTTCTATTTTATTTTCTATACGTTCATTACGAAACTTAGGACATTCTAATAATATGTGTTGAATGCTGATAGGTATATTACAATATTCGCAGTTGTTTTTTGTTTCTTTTTTAAGTAGGTGTTCGTGAGTGATTTTTGTGTGTCCTATACGCAATGTGGTAATACCTGTTCCCTTCTATTAAGCTTGAAGGCAGGGTTGCATTCAAGTACTGATTGTTTAATTTTGCGAAGTTGGCATTTGTTTGAATTTTCTGTCCATTGTTTATTCCAATTATTTTTAATTTTATGTTGAATCATTTTAGAGAATTCTTCACTTGTGATTGAAATATTTTGTTCGTTGATATTTGAGGCTTCTGTTAGTTCTATTGCTTTGCTTAGTTGGTTTGTGTATTTGAGATCTGCTTGAGAATAACATAATATTATTTTGCCGTTAGCGTTTTCTATTTTTGTTATAATTTCTTTTGTTCTTGGGTCTAGAGGGATATCTGATTTAATTTTTTCCATTAATTTGGTTGAGTTGATGTGTATTACTGCTTGTTGATTTATTTTTAGTAAGTAGTCAGTTGTTTTAGATATGAGGGTTAATAAAATAGATTCAAGTTTAAAGTATAAAGGAAGTTTAGGCATATTTTTTCTTCGTTTTTTAATAATGCTGAAGCTGCAATGAAGGTGTCTTCTATTTTGATTAAGGTGTAGCTATGGAAGTGATTAGTATATAAGGTTTTTATATAAGCTGTTGTAGCGTTTAAATCACACAGAATATTTTGGTATGTGTTATCGTTGTAGTTTATCCAATAGCAGTCTGTATTCTTAGTTGTAGAGAGTGATAAGTCTTTAATACTGAATTCATTGAGATATGATTTTATTCTTCCTGGGAAGTGTCGATCTATTTTTTGAGTTTGTATATTTTTTTTATTTATATATTGATTTAATATATTATGCATTTGATTTTTTGGTGAACTTAATACTTTGGCTGCATAGTTAAGTGCTACTTTCTTACGGCGTAAATCTAGAGGAATCATGTGACTTTCGCTTAAAATACTGATTACTGGGTTAGTAATAAATGCTCCAATTGCGATCCTCATACTAGTGTTTAAGATGGGGTTTAGTTTTTTCAGTACTTTTTCCTTTGCTGAGCCATAAACTATGCAACCATAGTCGATCTTCGTTTGAATTAGAGCTTTGTATGTATTGCATATTATATCCTGGTTAGAACCCCAATTTCTACCCGATAAGGATTTTAATACATTCATTCTTAAAAGACATTCGTTCCTTATATAATCTATGTGTTTTCTCCAAGTGAGTTTTTCATCGTAGAATAGTCCTAAGATTTTAACTTCCTTTACGATTTTGATATTTTCCTGTCTCAATTTTAAAGTTATATGTTCATTATGACATTTATTTTTATTAAATACTATTCCTACTGTCTTAGTTTTACTGAATTTAAAGCCAGATATATTAGAGAATGATTCTAACTTATAAAGTGTATCTTGGATAATTTTTTGATTTGTTTTATTATTTGTTCCTTTTAGAAATATTGTTATATCGTATGCGAACATTGTTAATTGAACTGGTTTGTTTATATATGATTCTATTTCATTAATGGCTAGTAAAAACTACGTTACGCTTATAACCGAACCTTGGGGTACTCCGTTACTTAGTTGATATTCATTGGATAGTTTTCCATTGATTCGTACTTGAATTTTCCTATTTGTTAAGAAGCTTTTAATAAAGTTCCACATATTACCATTGATTTTGTGTTTTAACAGAATCTTAAGTAATCATTTCTTCCATAGTAGATCGTATGCTTTTTCTAAATCGAGGCACACGGTTAACATTGATTGTTTATTGTTGAAGGCATCTAATATATTAGTTTCGAGATTTGCTAAGCAGTCAGTTGTGGAGCAATTTTGTCTAAAGCCACTTTGAACCTTAGTGATAATGTTATTGTTCTCTATGTACCATCTTAATCTTTTATTTATGATTTTTTCAAAAATTTTGCATAAACAACAAGTTAATGATATTGGTCTGTAGTTACCTTTGTCGAGTTTCGCTTTGCCTGGCTTTAGTATAGGAATTACTATTGCTTTTCTTCATATATCCGGAAATACTTTTGAATACCATATAGTATTGAAAATTTTGAGTATTATTTTGCAAGCATTTGGAGGCAGTTTTTTAAGCAGAATGTTAGGTATCATGTGTGGTCCAGGGCTAGTGTTATTACTGTTCTCTAGTGCTTCTAACAGTTCTTTATATGTTATTTTATGATTTAGTGGATCGTCAGTATTTTTTTCTGTTGTTTTAAATTCGAGATCTAACTGTTCTTCTGTTTCTTGTTTAAAATTTCGAAATTCCGTATTATAATTATTATCACTAGAGTTATCTGCAAAATTTTTAGCTAAAATGTTTGCTATTCTTGTTGGGTCATTTATGATTTCATTGTTTTCTTTTAAAGTATATGTTTTTAAGAAATTTCGTCCCTCTATTGCTTTTATTTTTTTCCAGATTTCTTTTATTGTTGTTTTGTTGTTGATTGACTGTAGATAATTCCTCCATGAGTTAATTTTACTGATTTTTACTGTGTTTTTAGCTATTGCTTTTAACTTGTGAAATTCTATTTTGTTTTCGAGAGTGTTGCATTTTTTGTATGTATTAAACGCTTTTTTGTAATTTTTTATTGCATCCTCACATTCAGTATTCCACCAAGGAGTGCTTCTTGTTTTAATTGAATTACATGATTTTGGAATACTATCATTTGCTGCGTCAGTGATAATTATTGTTAGTTTATTTAGAATAGAATTTATATCGATTGCATTAGAATTTTCGTTTTCCGTAATAAGTATCTGAATTTGATGTAGATTTTCGTTTATTGTTTCTTCGTATTTTTCCCAGTTAGCTTGATTAAATTTCCATGTAGGGATGTGATTTGTATAGCTTGTGTTCCTTTCATTGAATCTTATTATTATTGCATAGTGGTCGCTTACACTTAAATTATCTTGTGTTTTCCAGTTTAATAATGGTGCTATATTATTACTGCATAATGACAGATCTATTGCGCTAGTTTTTCCATGAGCTGAGTTGAAGTAAGTGGGGGAGAGATTATTAAGGAGGATTACTTCATTGTTGTTGATAAATTCTTCTATTAATTTACTTCTTTGGTCTAATTTATACGATCCCTACATGTAGCTATGACTATTAAAGTCGCCAACTAATAAGAATGGTTGAGGTAGTTGACTTATTAGTTGTTCGAGTTTCTCTAGTTCAATTTTATAGCGATTGCTAAGGTAGGTTTTAAATTGCCTATTATATTACATGAAATGAAACAGTTTAATAATTTTATAACATAAAATTATATCATATATATTAAATAAAGAAATGCATACATGTGTTCTTCAATTTTATTTATAACATTTATTAGGCGAAAGATGTTTAAATGTACATTTTTGGTAGTATTACAATATTTTATCAAATTAAAATATATGCTAAATTTTAGATCACATAATATTCTTGCTATCGGAGCATAACAAAGATGTTTTTCGTCATTTTTAGTATATATATGCGTTTATCAACACATATTTCCACAATTCATTCCATGGTTGGGAGCTCAGTTTTTTACTATCAAATTTTGGGTAAGCTGTTAGAATATTATATACAATTCTATAATTCTTAATACACAACGCATTAACTTAATACTTAACTCAATCTTTTAATTTGAGTATATTTATACTTAATCAATTATTTTTGATTTGTTCATTAAACAATTATGCAATCATTTTTAGGATTTGTAATTTTCATAAATATTATTAAATAATATCGTTTATGAAATCTGCTACTTTATCATTATCAAGTATTGTGATATGATTTCCCTCAATGGTAAAAGATTCTATTTTTCCATTTGTAATCTGAAAATGTTCAGTTTATGTTACAATAAGTATTTAAATTGTAAACATTTAAATAAATAGTCTAGTTTTATTTATAATAAAATTCAAACTAATCTTTTGAGTAAAGTCAATTTACTATCAACATATTAAAGTTATTATAAGCAATTCAAGCTAATAACTTTAAATAATTTAATTTTTTGATTAAGCACAATTTCTAAAAATAACGATCCATTTTTCTTCTAGTTTAAAAATATCGATTCCATGAATATCATTTTTGATTAAATTAATATTAATATGGCATTAACTCTCAATTGTTACCAAAATTAATATGTACATATGATAATTAATATTATACCTTATGAAGACCATAATCTTCATCTTGATAAGAAATAAGCTGTTCAGATGGTTTAAGTAAAATAATTGGTGCATTAATAGGTTGTTTTTCCAAATAATTATAATTCTGAAGAATCACTACCCTTTTGTAAATGGCAAAAGCAATATCCTTCAAGTACTTGAAAGATGTAGTTTCTTCTATGTGACTGCGTATGTATTTCATCCATATTTCAACTTTTTCCTCCCATTTAATACATTTTCGTACTTCAAAGAAGAGCTGAAAGTATTTGTAAATCAATTCGTAACTTTGTGATTTATATTTTAAGTTGAATTCTTAATTATACAATTATATGCGTATACATTTTAGTAAATTATTTAACATTATTTAAATTTCTTCAATATTAACACTAAGAGATAAATTAAATAATAATATTTAAATTATTTTAATTATAATTTACAATTATTAATATTAATTTACAATTTATATCAGAAAGCATTATATAATACAAGTTACGATACATATTACTTCTCTAGTTTTGCTTGTAGCAACCACATTCAGCATAGTTAATAATAGGACATTTTGAAGTTCATCGTCATTTTTATTAGAAAATTGCTGTTTTGCTATGTTCAATTGATAATCCGGAGAACCGTCAATAAGAATTAATTTTCCACTTTTACCCATAGCTTCTAATATTCTTATCAATTCTATGGCAATCACAGCTCCATACGAGAAGCCTATAAATATAAAGTTTTGGCGATTCTGGTGTTTTTTTAGGAGATGCTAAAATAATTTAATTAATATTCTTTAAAAAATTGTTACCAAGTATAATATTTATAGAAGACATATAAAAGAAAATCAATTACGGATACTAAGAACTCAGCCAAGTCAGTTACAGACTTTATACTAGAATTGTATTGAAAGCCTAACTGAATGCATGTGGCTGGACCCTTGATTTTAGGAGCAAGACTAGAAAACACGGAGCTTATTCCTTCAATTCCAGGTAGGAGAAAGATTTCTTCCTTGTCCACGTGCTCCATAGATGGCAGTTTTAAGCAGATATCAGGACTTATTTCCGTGCAACCAATAATGCGAGAAAACATTTCCATTCCAGTAGGTAAATTTGATCTAAGCATCGACATCTTCACTATGTGCAAAGAAAATTGTTTAACAATCACGTTTAAGACTACCAATGGAACTGTAACCAACAATTTGAAGCTTGAAACAAATACTTCATTATAATAATGCCGAATAACCCTACATGCAAAATGCAGCATTTAACGGAATAGTCTGATAATTAAATTGAAATTATTCAAAATATAATCTGAGTTACTTTAAGTTCATTTACAAGCCAAAATAATTTGTATTTGAAAGAAAAAAAAGCATAAATTAGTCGTATGACTAATTTATGTGCATAGTTTTAAAGCATAATATATCCTATCTTGCACGCATAATACTCGTATGCGCTAGTATGTTAAGCGTTGGCCTTGACGGATTCGGCACCCGTTATAGTGTATATAATATAATATGTATAGATATAAATTAAATAGATTTTCGATTTTAACGAATAAGTTGCGAGTAAATGTCGAGATAGAGCAGGTTCATAGCTAACAATGCGTCTAGACGCCAGGACGCCTCGAGATAACGGCACAAGGGCCGTCGGAGAAGTGGAGGCGTCGGCGTGGGGACGCCCGGCAGAACGGACAGAACTGTAACAACCATCGTGAGGGCCACTTGGAGGGAGCGAGTGAAACTGGTAACGAGAGCAAGTCGGAGAATAAACTGTTTTATTTGAATAAAAATTGTATTGTTTTCCTTTTTCCAGCTGATACCACTTTATTCCTACATATATGAAGATGAAATAATTCTAATTATTTAAAAAGTAATATAATATAAAACATTATAAATATTAAATCTATACAGAGAAAAAAATATTATCAGCATGGACTTGAATTTGCATTTAACTATTAAATATTGATATAATATAGAAAATTATTAAAGCTGTTCAAAACTAATATAGGAAACAAATTATTATAATAACTATGTCATTTATACCTTAATACCAACGCATATATAATAGATAGTATTGAATGATTTAGGTATAGTAAAAACTACAAATATACAGAGTAATCGATAATTCGATTTAGTTCAGTTTTCATTTAGTCAGTTCTTCGAGGCCCTATACTTTATGATTGTGCGAGCGTCCTGCGTATAATAAAACTGAATAATAAAACTAAAGGCAAATATGCTTCTTCTTACACCCAAAATACAAATTGACATATTCAACAAAAATTTATAATCTTGAACCTAGGTTTATTTTAATTAAGGTTTGATTAGATTGAACACATTCATATACAAGTATGTCTCGTATTCTACATTAGACATACATTTGATACACTTGACTTGCAATACTGATTATTGATATATTAAATAAAATACTTATACTGAAATTTACTTTATTCTTATTTAATTTTTATCGTTATTATTAATAAAATATTTTTTCTCTGTATGACGTCGGCATCACTTGACTTATGCGTAAAGCGCAAAAAGCCGTGCCTCTGTTTTTAGCCTAGCCTTAAGAGACTAAGAGCTAGGAATCGAGGCTAGTAATGGGGTAGAGGGGTTTCTAATATCTTTAGGAGAAAAGAACAAAAACCGAAGGGAGAACCTATGCGTCAAGAAGGTGGAAGATTAAGAAGTTGATTTCTATCTCAATAGATCCTTTCGGCCTGTACGGATAAATCGGAGAGAGGTAGGGAGAGACAAAACCTAAGGATCTCGCGTTTGTGAGATCGATCTCTTTCACAGCTCGCGTAAGCGTCTGGATAGAAAAATCCCTAGACAACTGTAATGTTGTTCTGGGACTGTTGAGATTATTTATTGAAATAAAATAATACAGGGTTATGAAAACTTAAGATGTATAATATTTATTCAAGATAGAATTCTACACAGTGCTCTTCAAGGGCTACCGATTAACTGAACTATCGTCTCCTACGTCGTAGCAGAGAGGTGTACTTAAAATCGGAAAAATACTGTTAATGTGGAGGGGGAAGGTTTATGGTAGGGACAATAGTCTAATTGCAGGGCTGAAAGTAAAAACAGAGGAGTTGCAGAGGTTCTGATAGACATCTGGTGTCCAGAACAGCATGCCAAGGATTACAGTATATAGCTAGGTACGAGCCCTATCATAAAAATGCATAGGGCTTGTATCCTTACAAAATATTCTTATTTCTAACTCTCCCACTTATTTTGTAGAACCAAATATACTTAGATTATTTCTTAAATTACAAAATTGTGCTTTTGATGATGGTTTAGTAAATAGATCAGCTAACTGATCACTCGTTTGTACGTATTCTATTTTTATTTCCTGTTTATTTACGATTTCACAAACAAAATGGTACCGTACGGCTATATGCTTAGACCGCTTATGATACTCAGAGTTATGTGCTAAACTTATAGCTGATTGATTATCAACGTGAATTGGTATATGATCGCATTTTATGTATAGTTCATTCAGCATTCGACGTAAACATACCGCTTCTTTAACACCGTGTGTTAATGCAACATACTCGGCTTCTGTTGTAGATAGTGAAACTATGTTCTGTCGCTGACTGCACCAAGATATTGGTGCTTTGTTTATAACAAAAACAAAACCGCTTCTGGATTTTCTTGTATCCACGCATCCTGCAAAACCAGCATCTATATAACCTTTAACAACTAAATCACTCCCACTGCTTTTGAATATTATTCCGAATTCGGAAGTTCCTTTTAAATATTTAAAAATTCTCTTAGCAGCCTGTCAATGCTCTTGACTGTAACGGTCTAAGAACTGACTATAGTAATTTACCGCAAATTTGATATCCGGACGGCATACTCTAGCTGCAAATAGGAGTGATCCTATTAGTTCTCGATAAGGTACATACAGTTTATCTGAATGCTTGCATTTTTGCAGATATAAGCCTGGTTCAGCTGGTATACTTGAAATATTTGCATCTTTCATATTAAATTATTATATTAATTTATTTACATAACCTATTTGACTTCTCTTTAAAGTTTTTAGTTCTCTATTATGTTTAATTTCTAAACCAAGGAATTCGTAGGCATTGTCTATTGTGATCTTAAATCTACTCTCTAAACATGTCGAAACAGACTCAATAGCATTAATACAACTACTTATTGAAAGACCACCATCCACATATAAAACTAAATAGACAATTTTATTATTTATTCTACCTACAAACACACATTTATCGCTTTCAATACAATTAAAATTACGAAGAAACGTTACAAATTTTTCATTCCAGCAACGTGAGGCTTGTTTTAAACCATATAGATTTTTAGATAATTTGTACACTTGAACTTTATTACTTATGTTAACAAAACCTGGAGGCTGTTCCAGATAAATTTCTTCCTGCAAATCTCCATATAACAAAGCTGTTTTGATGTCGAATTTTTTTCATTTTTAAATTGTTTTGAGCTGCGATTGCCAACAGAATTTTTATTGACTCGTATCGGGCAACTGGTGTGAACGTATCAAAAAAATCTACACATTCTCTCTATGAAAATCCTTTAGCTACAAGTCTTGCCTTATGTCTTTGTATTCGTCCTGCAGCGTCTGTTTTTACTGTGAATACCCATTTACATCCGACGACTCGCTTATCTTTGGGTAAGGATGTGAGGGTCCATACCTTATTTTCTTCCAGAGCTTGCATCTCTTCTTTCATCGCTCTTTTCCATTCTTCAGTGTTGGTGCAAGTAACCGCTTCATGGTACGTATTCGGCCCAACATCTGCTACATACGCCTCTGGTATTCCGTATCTATCAGGCACTGCAATCAAATTCCGATCGCGTAATTGTCGACGGGACTGATTTCCGGTATTTTGTTCTTGAATTAGTATGATTTCAGTAGGTGGTGTCTGATCTTCAGTTGGTACTTCTTCAAATTCTTTAATATTATTTTCATTAACATCAAGCTCAAATATATAAGTGCTGTTTTTTTTCTTCTTTAACGAGCTTTGGGCTTTCGTAAAAATCAACATCACTACTAATTTTGATTTTTCGTGATTCCTTATCCCATAATCGCTAGTTACTCGATTCATTATTATATCCAACAACAATAACCTTGTGCTGATTGGACCGAATTTTGTTCTTTTTTTTTGGTGTGTTAATATATACTTCACAGCCAAAAATTCGCAAATGATCTTGGTTTATATTTAAACCATTTTTCAAAAGCCTTTGCGGTTTTTCCTTCGCATAATAACGTTCTGTTCAAAATGTAACATGTCGTGTTAATTGCTTCAGTCCAAAGCTCCAAATCAACTGCCTTGCACAGCATCATTGATCTCGCGCACGCTACAATCGTTTGTATTTCACGTTCTGCTCGACCGTTTTGCTGCTGTATATATGGAGATGAAAATTAATGAATAATATCTTTTTGTTGTACATAATTTTTAAATTCCGCTGATGTATATTCTGTGTCGTTGTCTGAACGCAAAGATTTTATTTTATTACCAGTCTGAGTTTGGACAAAAGCATGATAAAAAAATACTTTGTCTCTCGTGGCGATGCAATATATATTGGGCCGCACACATCGCTATAAACTCTTTCTCCCGGCTTTAATTCATTTAAACGGATAGGTGTTCATACATGTGATTTACAGGTTTGTTTTGCAATTACGCAGGTTTGACAAAAGAAATCTTCTTTGTTGTACTTCATTGTCTTTTATACCAAAACTTTCATCTGTATTCTTTAGTGATCGCATGTTGATATGTCCCATTCTTTCATGCCACAGCTGTAGTTTCGTTATTGTTTCCGACTCCTTTAATTGTACAATTTTTACAAGACGTTGACATTATAACTTCAAAGAGCATTCTGAATAATGTTCCATGTTGTATTCCAGTAGAAGTGACATGTCCATTTTGAGTCCGAATCTCGCATTTATCTTCAAAAGTGTGGAAAGAGAAGCCCTTTTTTATAACTGTTCCAATTGAAAAAAGGTGCGTTTTAATTCGGAAACAAGAAGTATGTTTTCGAGTGTTCTGTTATACGTTTTGCCATCTAGTTTTTCCTGAATTTTAACAGTACTACTACCAGTTATTCGTAGTTATTTATTATCTGCTACTTTTATGAATTTGTACTCTCCCATGCGTTCGAAGGTTGCGAAAATGTCATACCGAAAATATCATTCCGTTTCATGTAATTATCATTTTCATATAATTTTCTGTCTTTTTCCAGTCTTTTGGGGCACTCGCGTTTCTAATGATCTTTTTCCCTGCAATACGCACAACTTGTTCGACTTTTTAATTCTTCAATTTTCTTTTTTTTTTTTCGTTCCAAGTTCCTTTCTCTTTTATAGATCTATTCACTGATTCACCGTACTGATCTTTCTTTAGTTTCAGGGCCAGGACTTGGAATGCAAATGATGATTCTTCTTCTGCCTTCGTGTAGCGTTTATCCTCTCGAATAAGTCTCGCAATAAGGTTCGATCTTTTTCGGTCAGCTGTTGGTGTGCACTCCCAGGTTGTTCGAAAAGTTGCAAATTTTTGAGGAAGGCCTCCTAGTATTCTCGAAATTATTGCCGCTTCTGACGGCTTGTCACCACTGTCCTCAAACTTTCTCACAATTCTTTCTAATCTTTTAATTTGAAATGCAATCGGTTCACTTTCATTTATTCGAAATGCATAAAATTGTTCCCACGCACTATTCTGCTTCCTCACTGTAGTCACCATTTCAATATTTTAGTTTCATCCACATCTCATTCGAATTTTGGCAATTGATCAGACTTGTATGTCGAGTTCTTTCAACAGAATTGAGAAGTATGACTATGGTTAGGAAATTATTCTTATCCCATTTTGTCCATTTTTTAAAATCAATTGTTTTATCTGGCTCAGTTTTTGTGCCCTTTATAAAACCAATTAATTCTTTTACTCGCAATGCATGACAAATTCCAAACTTCCATAGCGAATAATTTTTTCCATCTAATTTTGTTAAGTCAACGGATTCCTTGTCAGTCATTATAAAGTTATATAAACTTTAGACTCAGAAACAAAACTCAAGCCTTCAAAACCACATTTGAAATCAAAATTTTAACAAAAGAAGAGCACTTCAAAAACGGTTAGACTTTACCGCACAAATAACTGAATATTATATATATCTGTCGCGCAGTGGAAGCGTGCTGGGCCCATAACCTGTTGAGATTATTTATTGAAATAAAATAATACAGGGTTATGAAAACTTAAGATGTATAATATTTATTCAAGATAGAATTCTATATAGTGCTCTTCAAGGGCTACCGATTAACTGAACTATCGTCTCCTACGTCGTAGTAGAGAGGTGTACATAAAATCGGAAAAATACTGTTAATGTGGAGAGGGAAGGTTTATGGTAGGGACAATAGTCTAATTGCAGGGCTGAAAGTAAAAACAGAGGAGTTGCAGAGGTTCTGATAGACATCTGGTGTCCAGAACAGCATGCCGAGGATTACAGTATATAGCTAGGTACGAGTCCTATCATAAAAATGCATAGGGCTTGTATCCTTACAAAATATTCTTATTTCTAACAAAGACACCACGGAAAAAGGATTAGGAGTTATGGTTTAGTGTTTACTCCTGATCAGCTGTAAGCAGTTCTTGAGGTAGGGATCTAGTAGGATTTAGAAATGAAATGGGTAGGAAAATTTCAAGGACTCGGTCCAGCTCGAAGCTGAACTATATTTAGAAATTTGTTTGATAAGAAATGACGGAGACAGAAATTTCCCAGCTGTATTTGACTGAGAAAAATTCAGAGGCGACGGATTTAGGATTTAAAGGGACTTAGTAATTTTCAATAGATTAAAAGAATACTTCTGAGCCTGTAGTAAGCCGAGATGCCTTGTTTCAGACCGGGGAACTGAACATCATACATTTTTAAAGAATTCTTAGAAACAGAAAAAATTGAACATATTTTAGTAGCAGTTAGGGCACTGCGAGCAAATGGGCAAATTGAACGATTTAATAGAGTTATAACGCCAATGATAGCTAAATTATGACCCGAATAAATGGGATAAGGTTTTGAATTCAGTTGAGTTTTCGCTAAATAATACAATTTGTCGAGCAACGAAGGAGACGCCGAGACGATTATTATTTGCCATTGATCAGCGGGGGTAAACAAGCGATCTCTTACGGGAGTTAATACTACTATTCCTTATTGTAATATGTACACGTGTATTTAGTTTAGTATTTATTTCAATTAACTAATTTGTAACATTATTTATTATTAGCGGTTGACATTAATTATTGTTACATATATACATACTTATATTTTTATTTTAACATAAAATAGCTTATATTTAGGTGCGTATAAATATTTGATAGTTGGATAATTGTTTGTCGGTAGGAAATTAAGTTTAATTAATAATATATATTCAAATATACATCAATTTTTTGATAGAAAAATATACTGGAAAAATGAAGCACAATAAAATCTTATTTCTGTCGAGTAAGGAAGGTTATGGCCTCTTAGAATGCCGAGCGGCTAAATTGTGTGTTATTTCAAATTAATTATTTTCTAAGTTTAATGTTAACATATTTCCACTTCTGGGAAATGCTCTAGAACATTCTAGAAGCGCAGAAAACAAAGGGAAACGTAGGTGATAAAAAAAAGTACCGTTAGGCAAGGGTCAGCGGTCTGCGTTGCCGCCCTTGAATTTTGCCGGGCCGCGTGAGCTGGGCCGAAGGTTCGGTTTCTCAGTTTTGTTTGTACGCACGCTTCCAGAGAATAGCGTTTTTGGCGGGAGCAGGAAGATTTTGAGCGACGTTACTTCTGCTTACAATATTTATAATACAAAATTGATTAACTTATACGTTACGATTTATTTAGAAATTGTATTAATAAAATTGTTATCTGTATTTTTAAAAATAAAATATTATTATGTAATAAAATCTTTTATTTTTTTAATAAATTCTGAAACGATACAGTTTCTTTTAGGATATCGCCATTTATCGCAGCTGCAACTTTGTCATTATCCAAGATTGTGACATGATTTCCTTCGACTTTGTAAGTTTCTATAGTGTTACTTGATATCTAAAAATTCAATACATTCCAATATATTAATTTTCTTTAAAATTCTTCAATTAAAATATTTAATAAGAAAAATTTAACTTAATTATACATGAGTGAAAAGTATAGTAAATTATTATATTCGAGAATCAGTAAAGAAGAAACTCTTACTCTGTTGCTAAAATTAAATATAAGTCAAGTTTTTATATCAATATCAAATGGAAATTTATAATGTACACAAAGAGATTAGCTTATTTCTCAGAAATTTATTTACCTTAGAGAGGCCATAATCTTCGATGTCATAATGAAGACTTGGGGTAGTTGGTTTAAGTAAAGTAATCGGCGATTGGATGCGCGTCATGTTTAATATATTGTAGTTTTCAAACATTATTAACCTTTTGAGCGTGGCATGCAATATTGCTTTTTGGTGAGCAGTCGACATCTTCCATTTGTCATTAGATATATTTTGTAATGCCGTGTCTACCTTTTTGTCCCACGTTTCGTGTCGCTTCAATGCAACAGCAAGCTAGTGTTCAAAAATAAAATTTGTAGATTTTACAGAGAAATTGATAAGTGTATACATTATATAAATTAAATATGATAAGTAATTACCTCTTCTACTTTGTTTGGAGCGACCATATCAATAGTACCTAATAAAATATTATCTTCAAGTTCACTAATATTTTTGTACGGTAATTGTCTATTTAAAACTGTACGAATATAATCTGGAGATCCATCTATAAGAATCAATCGTCCAGTCTTTCCGGCATTTTCTAATTTTCTCATCAATTCTATTGCAACTATGGTGCCGAACGAATAACCTACTAAAGTGAAGTGTTGTCTGTTCTTGTTTCTATTTAATACTTGCTGAAATTTTTTAATATCAAATTAAAAATCAAGTATTTCGTAATCTTAATATTTAAAATTAAATCAATTATTAAGTTATCAAGATTAAATCAATTATTACAGTTAAAAGGTTATTCGCCAAGTCGAAAATAGATTTTTCGCTAGGATTTTCTTGGATACCCAATTGAATACAAGTGGCTGGAGCCTTAATCTTGGGAGTGAGTCTGGAGAAGACAGAGCCTATGCCTTCTATGCCGGGTATAAGAAAAACTTCTTCTTTGTCCATCTGTTCCATCGATGGCAGTCTTAAACATGTTTCAGGGTTCACATCAACTTCACCGACGATCTGTATAAGGAATTCCATGCCAGTGACTGCTTTAATTTTTGTTGTCAATTGACTATTGTCTTCATCATTTAAATAAGCTTCAGATAATTCGCGAAGCTTATTAAAGCTAAGGCTACGTATCTCTTGAGCAGTGAGGAATAATTCAAATTCACGTTCTAATGTCTCCTTTATTTCCACTGTCATCATAGAATCCATACCCAATTCGAAAAATTGGCTATTTAGACTAACAGCTTTTAAGTCTTTAAGACCTATTAAAATCAATAAAAAATTAATTTTACTTTAATATTTTAAAGATTAATCACTGGACTATGTCAATAATAATTAATTAATAATTCTACAGATATAAATTATATAAATACTGTCACAGACACAGTCGTGGGTGTGCATGACGAAACGCTCAATCAGTGGTGGAATAGAACACCGCAGCTCTGATTCTGCCGCCGACGGCTCGAAGCCGGAAAGATGCCCGACAGGCGGAAACTATAAGACGAGTCGATTCCTAGTTCCGCGAGATATTTGGCTATGGGTGAGTGATTCGACAGGCGCGACCTCCCTTCTCGCCCACAAGTGTACCAAGTTATTATATAAGACAGTGGTGATAAGTAAAACCGACCTATTTATTTATTCCTCATTTTTGTCGAGCGATCGACATCATATTGATCCCTCCATGTAACAATATTAACTGGTTTAATTAGTATAGTTTGCTCACCCTCTACAGTTTTTTGTAATATGCAATCTTTTTCGGTATTTAACATTATTAGTTGCAGGTTTTAAAAAACAAAATATTTAATTTAAAAAAAATATAAATATATAATTTAAAGAAGTTACCCATAATTTGAAGAACGGTATCAACCATATTGAGCGAGCTAGTGCCTCCCACCTTCTTTTCAGCTATGACCGTGCTGGCTACTACGGGTAAATTCTGTACAAGAAAACCATTAAGTTCCTGAAGGCAAGATTCGATTCTCTGCGGTATGGTGCCACCGATGACTGAAACTTTGTCTTTTTGCATTTCTGCAACAATACCGACGTCACCTATGGCACCCCATTGAATCGCCAATGCTGGTAAACCCTCTGCTGCTCGCCTCTCACAAATTCTTTCCATAACCTATTTGCACACCATATACAAAATTGTTAAAAATAATTACTTTGATTTGTATTTACAAGTTGTATATTGACTACTTTATAATAAAACTTACAGAGTTAGCCATTCCATAATTACTTTGTCCAGCATTTCCACGCCCACACGAAACAGATGAAAAGACAACGAAATACCTGAGTAAGGGACACATTTTCCTTGTGAGAAAATCTAGCTGTTTTGTAGCATACGCTTTGCCCTTAAATGACTCTTCAAATTTATCTGCGGACTGGTTTTCCCATAATGCATCATTTAATGAAACTACTAGATTAAATATACCATCAATGGGAGCAAGTTTGTTTGCTATTTCGAGAATCTCTTGACAGTCTTTACTTTTTGATGCGTCTTTTCCCGAGATTATAACAACCTTTATACCATTGCTTTCCCAAATTTCCTTACGTAAAATTTGATAGCTATTACGTAATCCGTTACGGGAAACGAGGACTAAATTTTTTGCACCACGTAAAACAAGCCAATTCGCTATTTAAGATAAACAATAAAACACTATGAGATAAGTATTGATCATACTAATTCAAAAAATTACTTCAAGAATGCTTTCTTAAAATTTATGTTACAAATTTACCTAATTCAAGTCCAAATCCACCAAGACCACCCAGAATTAAATAACTGCGATCTGAAAGCGAGTAGAATCGAGGACAGGCTAATATAGGAGCAGTTAATGGCTCGTTCACATCGCGTATTTTTATAACAACTTTCCCAATATGTTTACCAGCTGCCATAAAACGGAAGGCTTCTTCTACTTGATCTTTCGAGAATACAGTTCTGATAGTTTGTTACAAAATTAAAAAATCAATATTATAGTAAATGTTATCTCCCTATTAGAAATTTTATATTTATATTAAATACCACTCTTTATAAAATTTATCGGAGTATTTTAAATTTATTAAAGAGACTTCAGCATTTTTTAAATATAAAAGACTTCAAAACGTAGCGACCATCTCAAATAGAATATACAAGATTGATTAAACATATTGTGATTGACAATATCATTATTGACAAATTGAGAAAATTGAGAAGTTCAATTTATTTCTTCATTACACCCGAAGTCATATACGTCTGAAGGTAAGTAAAAATTACAAAAAATCAACTTTGATTCTTCTAACTTAAGCGTTATATAATATTCATAATTATTATACATTCACAATTACTGTGATGTGTTCTCTCATGTTACACATCACTTGATATACTATTAAGATTTGAATTCTCCTTAAGTTTCATTTTCTAAAGATTATATTGTTAAAATATTTTTGTGATAAAATATACATTATTCTAAAAATGTACAGTGTCATTTTACGAGGATGATCCGATAAGTACTTAGTCTCACCGCGCGTGGCGTAACTATTATAAGAAAAATTTATGGTTGTACAGTACATTTTCTTAGATAGCTTCTGTTAAAATTTCAGTCGAATCGTACTTGTAATTTTGTTTTAACCACGAGCGGGCACCTTCATAGATTTTAAAAAATTGAAGAAAGAGAAATATTGGTCGGTGATTCGATGAAATTTAAGATGACAATCTAATTGCACTCTTAAAAAAATTAATACCAAAAATTTATTTACCTGATCAGAGGTTTTATTGCTCCTTTTTTCAATCCTTCATTTAATATTCTATTCAATTCTAATTTTCTCTCTGTAGGTGCTTTGAACAAATTATCCATCATAACACCATAAAAACTTATCTCCTGTAGGAAAGGTTGCATTCCTAACGGATTGTTCTTTAGCAAATCAAATTTACCAATTTCTAAAAATCGACCACGGGGAGCCAAACAAGATACTGAAGCAAGAAGCTTCTCTTCCGCTAAACTATTGAGAACAATATCAACACCACGACCATTAGTCTGCTTTTTGATCATTTGCACGAAACTGGTATCTCGCGAGTTACCAATGTGATCATTATCAATTTGTGGGAAATTATCTAATATAAAACGGCGTTTTTCAGCCGTGCCAACGGTTACAAAAACCTCGCAACCTTCGTACAGTGCTAAATTGATAGCTGCTTGACCAATACCGCCAGTTCCACTATGAATGAGTATTTTATCGCCTTTTTTCATGTGTCCTAAGAAAATATAAATTTATTAATTTATGTTAATCAAATATTGAACATATTGGATTTATTATATAATTAGATCAATTTAAAGACTTCAAACATCAGTAATGCAATTCATCCACAATTAACAAACGAAAAAATATGCTCGTAAAACTTTAGGGATTAGCTTACTATGCTAACAGAGATAAACAGTAGGCTTACATTTTAATTTATTGCAAGAAAACTATTTAAAATAAATAAAGTTTACAAAATCAAGTTTTTCACTCACGTATAATAAGTAAATATACCGAATTCGGGGGTTTCTAACTATATGATTATTTGGAGGGAATTTCTGCATAAGAAATAAGACAGATATGATTTTTTTTAATTATAAAGTAGGTTTACAACTTATTTATTTACTACAAGTTTATAAATAAATTATGGCTATTGATAACATGTAAAATATTATCAATAATTATAGTAAGATTCATAAAATATATTAGAGTAGTATTTATTATTTATATAACAAATAGAATAAACTCTCGGGTCCAATTGTTCAAACTATAAGGACCAAAACAAGGTTGCTATGTATTTTCTATTCTTGCAGATGATTTCATTTCATTTCATTTCTAAGTCAGTTTTTCAAACTTTGCCATAACTTAACTAACATGGGATAAATCGCTTATATGCAGACTTGCTTTTCTTGTGGAGAAAGAGAGATTCTATGAGTCGCGGCCCCGGTGATCTCAATGCACGTTACAGTCGCATGACGTAAACTCGACATGAATACGAAAGGGTGCATTGCCGCGTCGCGCTCCTTGTGCAGTCTGTCTTTGGCAGTTCTGCAGCAAGTTGTTTTTGAACACATGCTTAAAAGTTTGCCATTAGAGTAAAATTTAGTCATCGTCGTTCGTTACCGCATCTGAAGGGTTGGTCTGCAGGCGTTTCTGATTCTATCGACGGGCTGCCAGAGATCCATCGTGCACGTTCGCGCGGATTTTGACTTTCGTGAGTTTATTTTCTATCGCGCTTGATAGTGCCCTCCTCTTTTATTGTATTTTTTTAGGAAAGGTTTTGTCCGTCTTTGCCGCAGTTTTTCTTTTCCTTTTGAATCAAATATATTTGTACATTAATTCAAATGGAGCTTTTTATTTAACCCTTTCCCTTACTTTCAAATCCTCGCGTTTAACCAGAGGCTAAACGGCCCGTCCGTATAGACCTTCTTAGACTTTACCTCAGAGACTAATAAAGAAACAGGTAGATCGACAAATCGCAGGTATTATTTAGTTCTTATAGTAGTAAGTCAGTTTTTTAAAATTTGACCACAAAAATCAAGTTTAAAGTTTTAACCTGTATCTGTAAGTACAGACAATTGACAAACCATGCAACACTACAAAATACATTACAGAATTAGTACATTTGTTCATCTCATAAGGATATGATTTTATGAAAATTTTCCTTAGCGTTAAAATTTATTTACACATAAATTTTTTAATAGCTATTTTTTAACAGATCAGGTATGTATAAATACTTCTGACCGAATATATTTAAAACTTCCTTGACTCTTAGAAGTATGTTAATATCGGATTACCATTATTTTCTACCTGGAACACTTGAAATCCGTAGTTATATTCAGTTTAGTTTATTTAACAAAAAAATTATGTTGTTTCACTTATTTAGTAATAAATTCTATTATTTAATAAAAATGCAAAAGATTTAAAGATTTAAAGATTTTTTTAAATACTTAATTAAATAAACTTATTTTTTACAATTTTTATTGAAAATTTAAATCATTGTTTTTATGAAATATAATATGTAATCTGTTTTTGATTAAAAACTTTTGCACTTTAACTGGAATTTTATTTATGGTGTTTCTTTTGCTTAGTACCGTAACGATTTTGTTTTTGTAACGCCTTAAATGTACAATTTTAATGGTTTTTTAATATATAAAAAATATTATAATTTCAATACATAAATTAAAATTCAATTAATATTAAAAATTCATATAAGAAGTTTTCTGCATTCCACGTGAAAATTTTTTTAATTATAATATAGAATAGCAAAATGAATATATTTTACAATGTGATTTTATCATAAATTCAGGGAGAGCATATTCAAAAATACCAAGGAGTATGTAACTTTACACAAGAAAATCTCTCTCTTTAAAAAATTTACAACGAATGTCTAGCACTAATTAATATACACGTTGAATGGAGAGCAATAGACATTACATCTCTATCTTGTAAAGTAAAGATGAGTAAGGATTTGGGGTTAATCAATATTTCGTAGTTTCTTTTGAAGATGATGGAAAGGCTGATTGGTATGTACATTAAGGAAAGAGTATTTGTTGACAAAAACTATAGGCAAAATATGCATTATGGAAGTCGACTTTATGCAAATAGACATCGGAGAGTTTAAATCAGAGGCATGGTGTTATAAGCTTACTTGGATCTAGTAGATGCTTTCAACTAAATGCTCGACTAAATGTCAAGAGCGGACTGGGTAAAGTACAAAATGGCCTTTTACAGTGAGGGAGACTATCATTGATAATATGGAGTCTGCTAATAAACGGCCTATTGAGAATTCGAAACCTAGCGGACTACTTATTAATTATTATTATACTATAATAAATTAATAATTTTCACTTGTTTGAAATAAATTAGCAAAATACTCACCATTAATATAGAGTGCATAGTAACATGTTCCATAAACGCAAGGAATTGTCGCTGCATCTTCAAGAGTCCAGCTATCAGGAACTTCCCAAACTATGGTGGGATCAGCAATAATCATATTCGATAAACCATTGCATTCCGTGAGACCCATAACACGTTTACCATCTTCTTTAATTCCACTAAATTCTATTCCAAGAATACTAACAATATTTTTTTTGTCTAACATATTATCCAATGAAATTTTACCACTGGCTAGCATGACATCTCTAAAATTGATAAAATAAATAAAATAAATAAAATAAATAAAATAAATAAAATAAAATAAATTTCTGAAAGAATCTTTTACAATACGTAACATACTTAAAATTAAGAGAAGAATAGACAATATTAATCAAATTTTTATCTTTATGTTCAGTCTTAATAGGACCTTCAAACCAAGTAAATGAGCTTAAATCATTGCGTACTGCTTGACATACGATGGCGTGTCGAACAGGTGTTTGTTTTGTTAATGGGAATGGAAAATGTCTGTAACTACCCCAGGTACTATTATTCTGTAAGACCGATATTGCTAAATCTTTTTTTAACTGATTAGAGTACAATGGGTTATTAAGAGAAAATTTAGGGGCTTTTAAGTCTTGAATTAAAATACCACGAACAATTTCACCTCCTGGCTCTTTTCTCAAGCAATTTATTAGACCTATTAAACCTAAAAAAATATCATTTACTTTTTAGAAGAAATAATATATTTAATGAATATATGGAGTTATAATCGATTAACTAAAGTGTTATGAAGTTAATAAAGATATATACCATTGTCAAAGTCTCCTTCTCCGACAAAAATAATTCTACTAGATTTGTTATTCTCTTTTTCCAATTCTTTTGACATCATGATACGCATTTTCTCAACCCAATCAAATTTATTATTTGTAACATTTACTACTAATATGTTCTCTGACACTTTCACTCTCTTCCTTAATAATATAAACGCTTCATTATTATATTGCTTTTCCAAGATTACTTCTAAGTCTTCAGTGTTTGCTATATTCATAATATTTTTCACTGCCATACTATCCTCACGAGTTAATAAAAAGCCATCACTTCTCAATCCCAAAAGAAGTTTATTTAAATATTGTTCTCGATTTGTTGTCAATAACTTATGTCCCATTGCTAGAAGAGCATTTATATCACCAATTTTCTTAAAGTCAATTATGACTGCATTTGGAGGTAAACTGTTGTCTTCAAACTTCTGGTTTGGATTAACAATATTGATTTCCGGATGTATCAAAGGCAGATTACAAAGTGATTCGGAAACGAATGAACTTAAAAGATTTTGAACAGAAACACTTTCTGATTCATCCACGATCTCCATAGTAATAATTTTATTACCTATATAATTTTCTACTGCGACGTAAGTACTTAAACAGATAATTTCTTTTAAATTCATTTGAACTTTATCATGATGAGGGATAAATTTATACATTTCGAGCAATGGACTACCAGCTACTTTTTTCCGTAGGATACTAGTACATGATACTCCATGCACCTCAATACCACCACAAACAACAACGTTGTAAAGCTTGCTGTAGTAAACAGGAATTTCTGAAAAATTATTGATATTTTTAATACTTTTGAATCTTATTTATCTTTAAAGAACATATATATATATATATTTTTAAAAAAACTTACAATGCATACTATTTTATTGCATTGAAATAATGTATATAAGTCTTTATGGCACGTATAAAAGTAAGTTTCTTACCTATATTTGGTGAACCTTGAGGGATATGAGAGAAATGAGCTTTTGCGTCTATGACAAGTTTAGTGAAACTCGTAGGAATATGGAGTAAATTTGTATCATTACCAAAAACGTAAATTTGCAATAAGTTATCCATAAATGAGATCCAATCGTTTTGCCATAATATGTGGCCTTTTGAGCCATCTACAGTTGCACTTTTAATACTACGATAAACACCCTCATATTCATAGCCACGTAACTTTAAATGTTTGTAAATATCATCAGATGTTATAATTTCTTCTTTATCATCAAGTACAATAGGAGCATTTATCATTTCTGCCGCAGGATTTGAGGTTGCGTGAACATGTCCTGTAACTACGATTCCATCGCCTTCAAAAATTTCAAATCTTCCAGAGCCTAAAAAAGAGTAGAAAAATATTTAAACAATTTATAAAATAAATATTCGATAATATATTATTTTATCTTGTAAATATTATAAATTTTACCTTTATGAATACTTATTGTAAATTCGAGGGTTCCAGTTTTGGGTATAGTTGTTGCCCTAAGGAATTTAACATCCTCAAAAACAACAGAAACATCAGAGTACATTTCACCACGCATTAATCCTATCGATTCCCATACGAGAGTAATATATCCCATTGCTGGAAAGAGATTTCTTCCATCGATAATGTGACCAACCATTTGCTCATAGTCCGAGTCAGATAGTTCAATTTTAGCAACGCGCTCTCCGGAAACCATCTTTTGTTGCGAAGAATAGGAAGTGACGTACCAGTCATCTGAATGTTCCCATTTTATTAATGGCGAAATCATCTGTGTTGAACGACTCACCGGAAACTCAATCAGTGGGTAGAGGTTTGCTGTAAAAGTGAAATATTTTATAACTTTATTATTCTGAAAGTATGTGTAGTGACATTTAAGAAAATATATATTTAATATTTATGTTGAAATTGAAGAAAAAGATCATCATGCAACTATTTATTGAAAATTATGTTAGATTTGTATATTATTCACTTATCGATAGTAAAAAAGAATATATAAAATAATCATAAATCGTATATTAATTAAAATATATTTACCTAGTTGAGGATGTAGCCCTAGAACGTACATTTTACCAAGAGCTTGTAAAAGAACTTCGAAATTATCTTTGTGCCCACGTTGCGTTAAACTTATTTTTGCTGTTTCAGGACTAAGCGATCTTCGAAGAATTGCTTGTAAAAGACCATGAGGTGCAATTTCAATAGTGATAGCGTTTTTTGGTATTAAAGCTGTTACTTCCTCAAAAAGTACAGGATTCAAAAGATTATTGGTATGATATTCTGCAGAGGAGTAGCGTGCAGCTGGAGTGTCCCATTTGTCCATTGGTACCGAAGTACTCAACCATTTAGAACTACGAGGCTTTTTTCCAGGGATGACTTTTTGCAAACGATTTAAAAGATTGGATGCAGCTGGAGTGATGTAGCGGCTGTGATAAGCAATATTGCTACATGCAACTTCTTTAGCGAAGATATTTTTTGCCTATATAAAATATATTTGTAATTTATTTTTAATATTTATAATGTTAATCATATTTTACATATGCTATCGCTAGCTACCTGTAAATCGGCAATGAAAGATTTCATTGATTCTGCAGGTCCACTGATGGTCGCACTGTCCGATGCATTATGACAGGCCACTTCAATATCTGATGGACACAGGTCTTTTATTTCACGGTAACCTATACCTACGGCAGCCATTGAACCACGAGCGAGTTTTGTTTCAGTAGAAGCAATACCACGAGAATACGCCGAAAGTATCATTTCTTCAGCAGTGAAGCAACCGTCGGCATACGCACATCCCATCTCACCCACCGAATGGCCAATCATATAATCAGGTTCAATACCCACTGAACGAAGAATATCTACTAATCCGATCTATAAATAGTTGAATTTGCATAAAATATTAGAATGATCAGTAAATTACATTCAGTAATTATTGCGATTCCCGATAATTAATTTTTGCAAAAACGGATTTTTATTTTTCACAATGCATACCTGGACTGCAGCTATTCCAACAAATGAATTCAGGATATTATCGAATGCTGTTTTACTTTTATCTGTTATTATATGAAAAACATTTATGCCATAAGGCTTCAACATTGCGTCACATTTTTGTATGGCTTTAGCAAAGATAGGTACACGTAATAAAGCCTCTCCTGTAGAATAAATAAATTTATTTGACGTACTGTGATCAGATAATATATTTATAATACTAATAATGTTTTTTACCTAAATATTTAAGCTCATAAGATTGATTAATTAAAAAAGAAAATTTAAAATCAAAATTTTATTTTTGTATTAATTGTAAAAAGTAGTAATTTAATGTTCCTTCAAAAAAGGAATATTGAATTTTTCACAGGAAAAGTAAAAATATAATTATGTTAAGTTTGTGATATTAACGCAATGGGCTAATTTTAAAATGCAATTCATATTTAACGCAAAATATTATTATAAAAATAAATTCAAAGCAGGTAAAATTATTGTACATTATTTTGTTTTATAGTGATATATCTACATATTATTAAAAAATAAATAATTTAAACTCCAAAATATTTACCCATTCCAGGCCATTGCGAACCCATTCCAGCAAAGATAAACCATACTGGTCTCTTCGATCCAGGGAATGCCTGAATATCCACAATTGGAGGATTGGCTACTCCTCGTGGAGGAAGGATTGTGTAACCTCGGTAAAGGTGACCATCGATATCATCTTTGTGAATTTCGTGAAGTAAACCGACGTATTCGGCATCGACTGGCTTTTTATTAATCTACTTAAAAAAACTTAGTTACAAACTATAAAAAATACATGTAATATTTAATAATTACTTTATAGTAATACATAGCGTTATTTAAATAAATGCTTTTGATATTTATGATTGTTATGAAATGACTCTAACATCTTGCATTATAGTAGATACAGCTTCTTCTGTTCGTCCAGAAATTACTACCAGCCGTTGCAAATCATCGTTGGGTGCCCCATTATTAATTTTCTTTTTTTTATTTATTTTCAGGATAGCATGGGCATTCGCTCCACCAAATCCGAAACAACTAACTCCTGCATAATCGCCTTTCCACGGAGTAGGCTCAGTAATTATATGAACTGTTCCGTCCTCTAAACATTTTACACCTTTTCTTGGATTTTTATAGTGCAAATTTGGTGGAATGACACCTTTTTCCATTGCCAGTATCACCTTTAAAAATAGATACCATGTATTAATCGACAAAATGTTTTTAGAGTATAGCTTTAAATACCTTAGCGACGGAACAGACACCGCTAGCAGGCTCTGAGTGACCAATATTGCTCTTAACAGAACCTACAAGTAGTGGATCTTTGCGTCCAGGAACAAAAGTACGAGCGATCGCCTTGATTTCTTCAATATCGCCGACTCGAGTACCAGTGCCGTGTGCTTCAATGTAATCTACAATGGTAGGAGAAAGACCACATTCCATATAGGTCTCTTTCAAAAGAACGCTTTGCATATGGCTTGATGGATATGTAACACCTTGTTCTTTGAAACCATCACAATTAATTTTAGAGTGAACTACGGTCGCGTAGACCCGTTTCGCATCTTTGAGCTTCTGCAAAAATATTACTGATATGGCCTCGGAACGTACGTAACCATCCGCAGATTCGTCAAAAACCTTACATCGTCCATCCAACGATAACACACCTATGTTCATATTCATTTATATTACATTTTTAAGTAAAAATTGCGAATTATTATAAATTAATTTAATGAATTATGTAGAAAAAATTTTTTTTAAGATAATAATGAAATATCTAACATACAAGTTTTATTTTAGATAAAAACTAAGACTTTTAATTAGTTTCCAGTTAAAGCATTAATAAATTTTCACTCTTACTGTTTCTGAATGTGTAGCCTTTTTACGTACACGTGAGTTTTTTGAGATACAGCAATAAACAAAACAAAATAGAAATATGTGTGTTATTCTGTTTTACATTTTCAAGTTATTTAAGCACTTTTCAAAAATATCAATAGTTGGGTTGAAAAGTTTGGAAACTAATACGGTAAAATCATTGTGTTCAGTTTCGGTAAATATTTCTTCGTTAGTGCTGAATTTTATGTAGCAAGCATTCGTTGAGGTTTGCAAATAAAAAGTCACTGACGACCAGATCTGAAGAATAGATACGGTGCGTTGTCTTGATGAAACGGCACTGTTTTTATCATTTAAGCACTTCAACAACGCTATGTAATAAGTACTTTTGATAGTCTAGCATTTTTTGAGGTAATCTATCAATTGAGGGATATATGAGAGATATATACCTTCTTCTTCCTGAGTGACAGCGACAATAATAAGTCGAAAGTATTCTCGCCTCTTAATATTATATAGTATTTTATTTATTTACTAAACAAGATATTAAATAAATAAAAGGCCTTATTATTAAAGGTCTTAATATTAAGGCCTTATTATTCACTCTTCCAATAAATTCATTGTTTTTACTATTTTTTAGTACCACATTTAAAATAGTTTTTTTAATTGAAAAACTAGCTACAGATTCGGAAAAAGCACGATTGAAAATCAATGACATTGCTAATAGATAGAAAAAATATTTTTAACTAAATCGACAATAATAAATAATAAACTCGAGTGTTTATTTTAAAAAAGTAACAATATGAAAATAAAAAGAATGAAGATAATTTTAATGATATGTGTGTACAAAGTTTATTACCAAGTTTGTAGAATTGCATAGAAACATAAGGATGGAGACATAGATTTCCTCCTGCCACAATAGCTGCATCGCAAAGCCCATCTTGTATAGCTCTATAAGCATGTTCGAAGGCATACAAACTTGAACTGCAGGCAGTGTCTGTAGAATAACTAGGTCCAGTTAAACCAAGAACGTAAGATATTCGATTGGCTAACATAGCGCGACTGCAACCAGTAATTCCAAAGCCATTGACCTTAAAAGAAACCATAAAATTATTCATCATTTGTTTGACAACAAAACAAAATTAAGATCCTTGCAATAAATCACCTGAACTTTGTCATAAAACCAAGTTTTTTCTGACTCTGAGAAGCAAGCCCCAACGAAGACGCCAGTTCTGCTACCACGGATATGTCGAGGATTCACACCCGCATCGATCACAGCCTCGTATGCGTGCTCAAGCAGCATCCGACACATGGGATCCATTGTATGTGCTTGCTTGTAATGCACCCCAAAGAACAGGGAGTCGAACTTTTCGATTTTGTTTATTTTTCCTGTCCTTTGAGGTATATCCGGATGATCTGAATAGCGAAATGCCGTACTTGATATATGAATATATTTTTATTTAATTATAAATATCATCGTTTGATAAATAAAGTTTACTTTATTCTGTCATGAAACAAATTCTATTTTTAGATTATTCGGCACAAGTTATTATACATAAATAATATTTTTAAAAAAGTAGTCAGTAATAATTAGTTATATTGTATTTATTTAAGATAACTAATTTTACAAATATATTTCTCATGTTCGTTGAATATTTATTTATATTACGGTATCGTACATACAAATATATTTGATTTTATTAATATCCAAGCAAAAACTATAAAATCGTTCATACTTTTTTATAATTTTTGATTAAAATATAAGTATCCTTAAACAATTGCTGATTTTACTTATGAAAGTCAGCAATGAAGTTAAAACTATCTAGTATTTTCTCAAAAAAATTTATAAAGTTAATTCACCTAGTTTCCATCGTCGATCATCACTGGATACAAGATCTACCTTATTTACAAGATTTTCATATAAAATCGACACATTATCAGAATTCGGAAATCGTCCAGCCAAACCACTTATAACGATTTCATCCCCAGGTTTAATCACTGGTAGTTTTCTAGGACAACAGTCGCCATATCCATTCGTAGTCATGTTTGATGACTATTAATTTATTAGTAAAGTTCACTACTATGTATCAATGATCCAAAAGTATAGCGATTAAAAATCACTTGTTTTCACACGTCATATGAACACACAACAGCAAAAGACTATTTATCAATAAAGAATTAAAATTTAGCCGGCGAAATAATTTAGTCAACTTTACGAAACACTGATAGTCGCGAAATAAAAGAGCAGAAACATTTCACGGGCCTTTTATAAACGTAAGTGACACCAGAGTGACTCGGATATGTCTAACTTAAATTTTAAATTTATTGCATTGCATTTAAAATACCTGTTGAAACAACCTGTCGATTTCTTCGATCTCTCCAATGTAATAGATTTTACTTATCTATTATATTTAATGAATTAAAGTACAGAAATGAGTTAATTATTACAGTTTGTAATGTACATTAAATTATTTCAGTAAGCGTACATTCGTAATAGAAATCTGACGAATAAATAATGAAACAAATAGTATATTAATACCTACTTTATAACTCATCATAAATAATGAAGGACATCTAATTCTACATGTAACAATATTTGTGATTCGTGTACATCATTGAACTTTAAATTAATTTTTCATTAACTTGTCATCATATTATTATATTTTATTTAATATCAACCAGTTCTATCTACAAAAGTAGTATATTTGCTACTTTAATTTTTAAACCGTAATGGTTAATTCTTTAAAACGTTACTTTGGTAAGTAAATTCTGGCTATGAATACTGCAGCGATTCTAGCTAATATAGGTCAAAAATAGGTAGTTTCTACCTTATAAATACATTCTTTTTTTCATGGTTTCTACATCTTATATTATTTTCTAGCTTGTTTTCAGTTTTTTCCTAATTTTTATGTAAATCATACAATATTTTTAATCATTTTCGAAATTTATCAATTGATCAACGTAATAATTACCAACCAAATACAGATATTTACAAAATAAGGAATTAGATAAAGCTTCTTGTTTTATCTAAAATTTACTTGTATAGATTTAAATTATGTTTCGATTATTTGTTACATCTTCGGGTATATTCCTGTGGTATGTGAAGAGATGAGTTTAAAAAATTTAAAAATAATTATTAAGAATAAAGAGACACTATGGTATAAAGGATTTGTCATCATTTTGAAATGCTGAAAAGAAAAACTAAAAAGCTTTTAAATGAGAATTCAAATCAGATCTATCACATTTAAGTATAATCATTCGTAGAAAGTGCACTGAAAAAATTTTAAATTATATGAAATAAGAGAGTTAAGCTTGACATTGGTACTAGGAATATAACAAAATTCGACAAAAAGAACATTTATCAAAAATCGTGCTTTCATCAAGAGCCCTTGTGTAGAAAGTGTAACATTAGCGTATAGTTCTAAACGATAATGTCTGACGCTGCTGTAAAATGTCGAACATGAACAAGGTAACATTTCTATAAGATTATATTTTAATTTTAATATGGGTATGTTAAAAGAAAACTAGAGAACCAAGGAAGGCACATATTTTTAATTAAACGTAATCTTTTTGAAGCTGTTACCACAAACTAGATAAAAACCACAGTAAAAACTAGCCTGGTAACTATAGCAAAGTCAAGTGGGTTAGTGTTAATATAAATTTTAAGTGAAAAATCTATATTAATTAGATGTATGTATACTGGTTTTTATCTACAGCAGCAACTTAAAATCATGTGCATGTACTATTCACAATCAATTTGAAAATCGATAAAGACCTTAAAATTAAAGAAGTGCTTATATCTGAAGTTAATGAAAAAAAATCAGTTATGAAAAACCGCAGATTTTTAAAAAAATGTTTTTTCTATAAATAGATTTAAAAAGTGTACTAGAATATGGATGGGACCTCATCTTTCCTTCTGTATGATCCTTTTCCTCCCTTTCTGAATTTTCAGCAAATAATTTAAGCTCTCCATGCCCACTAAGGAAAATGAACATAAGGATTTAAAGACATTTTTATAAATTTTCTTATAAGCTAATTTAATATTATGCATATTTTTTCCGCGCAAGGATAATTATATATGAATATGCCTAAGTTTTGGCCTTGTATATGATTATTCATAAACACGTATGCACTTTCTGCGCATAGTACTATGCATAGTACTTTCTACAAATAGTAAAATTCTGGTATTCTTACTAGTCAGCCAATTGAACGATTTATAGCCACTTTCTTTAAAAGTAGATCTAATTTTATTCCAATGCAGTAATCTCTTATATAAACTATTTTTTAAAATACGCGCTCTTAATATTCAGAAGTTGATAGAATGTATGCCTTTCAACATTAGTTATCTCATCTGATACTCGGCCCAAGTACTCGATATTTCTAAACTTAAATATTTAGTCCATAATCAATGGAGTGCACATATATAAAAATAGAAACTTAACGGCAAATCTTATAAGATGGTTTTCTAAAGAATCATAAATCTAGAACAGCGTTAATTGGAGTAACTGATAACATTCCAGTGCCTTTGACTGTTAAAAAATAACTCGAATAAGCACTCTTCTTGATTCTAGGATGAGGGAAGTTTTGAGAAATATATATGTAATGCCGTTGACCAATGCTTATTGAAAGAAAAATAAATGAAATATAATGGAACATCCTATATCTAAGAATACCTAAGACCCTTTTTATACTACAGGTGGTTTAGTTTAGAATCGGTAGTGTGTTTGATATAATTATATTAAACTTGTGAAATTTCACAAGTTAAGAAATTCAAACAATAGAAGGAATGAAATGCGGTACTCTGATGGACATAGTAGATACCAATAAGTTAGGGTAAAGCCTTGGTAGAAATTTCACCAGTAAAACTGGGTGAAACGTCAGTAGCTGACGAGTTTTTACAGGCCAGTTTTAACTGGTGTGAAACGGGTTTGAAACTGGTGTTTTGTTAAAACATGAAACCGGCGAACCGTCAGTTATTTCTTATTTACATATTATTTTTATATGCATTCTTTAACTAAAACTAACTAAAATAAATAAAATTTAAACTGTAATGAATAATTAAATTATAAAAAACAATGATTATAGTACAACAGGTCTGTAATATAATAAACCGAAGTCAAAATCAGGACTTTTCAAGAAAGCATATCTATATCTTTTTTAAACATTATTTACCTTGTTTAATTTTCTAATAGAATTTATGAATTTAACTTTACAGAATGCTAAAGTAATGTTAATTTGAATTATAAAGTAATTGAAAGATACTTTGACTTAGGTACGGTTGATGATTATAACTATTTTTTACTACATCTGCGATATTTGACGACCTGTGGTTCATTCGAATATTAGAATAAATAAACATAAGATGAAGTGTTTTATAATTATGTGTTAATTATGTAATATTTTTTTAAATTATCAAATAATAAGAACTTGTATATAATCGCGTTTACATATGTATGAGATCTGAAAGGCTACATAATCTACAGTATTTCATTAATCTCTTTACAGGCAACACATCTGACCTACCTGTTAAGGGTGATCTTGAGAAAAAACTATTGTCGCGTTCAAGGTGTACATCTACAGAACAAACTATCATTACAAAATTAAAAACATTTAATCAATTTGTCACTTACAGTGAATGCTTATGGTATTACTTTGCAAACAAAATATTACTATTTCTCTACCGTCCAAATTCAAATGTTTGTGACAGTCAATCCCCTTTTCGCCAATTAATTAATTTTATTTTCATTATTTAATTAATTGTGTTTTATCTGCATAAATATGTATTGACTAATTGATAAATAATAAGATTTTAATATGATACATATTGGGCTGTATCTGAATTTCTATTATATTTGAAAGAAATAGTCTTATATTATTTGATTAATTTTTATCATGAATACTAACAATTTCGACATAAATTATCCGTTTATGGAAATTATATCAAATTTCATCGTTGGAATTTAAATTCTTCATGAAAATTTCAACTTATTGAAGTTGTTTGATTTTTAGTTAATATTCTTGTATATAATGTATAAAAATCCTATTCATATAGTACTTAAAAATCTATTAGTAGATTAAAACTACATTCTGCTAAACATTATTTTCTGTTAATTGCTAACTTTATTTTTTAAATGATTTTGGAAATTTCAAATATTATAAATTGTATATTTTTTATTATAGGTTTTATAATGTATCAAACGATGTAAAAAGCCTAAATTTGCATCAGTTAAAAAAATAATTTCAAAATTGTAATTATCTAATTTATAAAAACTCTAATTGAACTACCACAGCAAATCTTTAATCATTGCAAACGCATATGCTTATATCAGAACGTCTGCAAAAGAAGTCTCTGATGTAATCGGTTACGCACTTTTTAAAATAAATTAGTCTCTTTGAAAGTCAATGAAAACTGTAAAGTAAAAATGCACATTCATGCGATGCTCAAATTCACATAGTCATTCTGATATAAATAATGATATATGTAAATTATAACAGCAACATAGCGAAAATATTAAAGCAGCTACATAGCAAAAAGATGAGAAATGAGATTATATAGGTATTTCGTAAATCATAAAAAGTGTGCCTGTTGGAAGATTTTAAACTGCAATATCTACTCAAGTAGAATTATTAACATTTTTTATAATAAACATGAGTTGTTAAACAGGGATTGCGAAACAAACAAAATTGTAATTAATTTGTGCAGAAATGTCTATTAGGTGATCATTTCTAAAATAATTTTTCGTCAATTAAGATTGATTATTATTAAATAATATTAATACTTATTTCTTATTTCTTCCACTATTTATACTTTTTAAATCGAATAGTTTAAATTATAATAGTATCATTGAATTAAATTACTATTATCAAAAATCAAATATCATTTGTATCATTATTTTTTGTTTCCGTATTAATTATTACCGTTTAAGTATTTACAAGTATAAAATAAATTTCTATTAAGTGTTGTAGAAATTAAATTTTGTTTAGTAATTGAAATTACAAAACTAATTTTACATTTCTGCGATAACTGTTGCACAATTGTATAATTGAGTCGCTGATAATTTTCAAAGACATTGTTAGTGTGTCAAACGGAGTAAGCAATACAGACATAAGTCTGAACATTTCGTGGACGCTGTTCAACATAAATTTGACAAAAACATTTGTCAGTGTTACCATCTTTAAAAAAAGCGATATTTAAGCATCTTTAGGGCTTAAAATATGTTTGGCAATTGTATTCTGTTATTCGGTTATTGTTATACGTTATATTTTAATGAGGATATTACTATTTTCTAAATAATTTGCTAAAAATGTTGCTGGCAATTCGATTTCTGTAGTAGTAACATAGCTTAATTCAGTCGAATGTATAACTTTGCTGATTGACAAAAGATTTAAAGAGTATCTGTCTCTTTTAGGCTAGTATCGTTTACTTACGCAATATTATCTTGTCAAAGGTAGACCTTTTAATTTACGTATAAATCTGTATAGCGGTGAATTAACAACGAGCTGTATAAATGTTTCCATCATATCTCTAAACATTAAACTTACAATAGTCAACTAAATAATGTTAATTTTTATAACTTTATTATTAATCTACTTAAACCAAAATATTACATTGTAAATTTACAAAACATTACAATAGAAATTAAAATTTTTACTTTCCATTTTTATAGAATATATTAATATTCAAAAATATATTATTATTATTATATTTATTTTTATGTATATTAGTATTCAAATAATAGTCTCAAATCAATTATAAAAACCGTGGAAGCAATCCATCATCGGAAAATTGCTTAAAAAATATTATGGCTACCTTCTTCTGGTAAGTATACAAGTATTACACTGTTTCTATTATATTATTTTTATCATGACTTACAAATGTAGATTAATATTGGATTATTATTTATTTTTCTGGATTGTTTATTAAAATACAAATATGAACATTAATACGAATTTTGTCATATAAATTTTTATTCAATAATCGATAAGTAATTATATCTTATCATTACAAAACCGCGTAATACTTGTTCAATGTACATATTCGAAAATATATTGATTAAATTAAGAATCATTCTAAACGACAATATATCATCTGCGATGAATACTAGTACGTATATCGCACATTATTATCATAAGGTTCTTGAATACACTTTTTCAATGAAATTGTATTAACGCTATCATGTGCTTTATAACATTGTTTTTGTTACATACAATTACAATAAAATAATCAGTATCTATATAAGATTGAAATTCAAAATTTTACACTTTACTGCATATCCTTAATAATTAACTTTTCCTAAATTACATTATATTTTTTAATAGTTTTAGATTTTCATTCTTATATAAAATATTTATAAAATTAAATTTAATAATTATAAGAAGAAATCGAAAACTAATTCTCGTAAGAATTCTAGATAATTTAAGGATAGCTTATAATGTAAAATTTAGTTTATAAATAGGATAGAGCTTTCGTATCAAAAATATTCTGTTAAAAGCTATAAAGTATTTGAACTATTTACGACAAATTTTATAAGTATTTCTTTTAATCATAAGATTAGAAATGCCGACAAAGTTCATCAATAGAATGACTGATCTAATTTTGACCAGAGAAAATGTCGTGATGTAAATGCATACAATATGCACCCAAATAAAATAAATCAAAATAAGGACTATGCATCAGTTACTTAAAATTAATATGTTTTATAGCAGTGACATGAGGCAATGAAAAATACCACTATGACTAATATTATAAAATCGTAGCCTTTACAGAAAATTTGTCCGTCTTTATATACACCCTAAATGTATAAATTAATCAATATCATTGATCAAACGAATTGGCAAAATGTACTTTTTTTCCTTGTCCATCAAGTACTTCCATAAGACTAGAAGTAAAACTAAACTCTGATGAGCTGTCATCGTTTTGTGACCTGCAATAACATTATAGTTTATTTTTATAAGTTATTATATGTAATATTGAGAAAACTAAAAATATTTATAGTATAATTAGTGTACTAAAGTAATTTTTCAAGTAAATGTACAATCTTAAATTGTTAGAAAAATGGTAACTAAATATTACTTACAATGTATCAAGACTAGTAAGACTATTATTACTACAGTTTTCCAAATTCGAAACACCCTCAATTTTTAGTATTTCTAATATAGAATTAACACTAGATAAATAAATTCCTCGAGGTCCGGCTAATCCTAAATATCTTGGATTATTTAACTCTATTAAATTCCGTTTAGGGTTTACCGTTGATCTATATGAATTTGTATCAAGTTTTATGATTTCCACGGATGAAAAGTGCATAATAAATAAATATGGTTTCCTAAAAGCTAAAAAACGATTTATATATTAATAATAATTTTAATTTATATTTTTTTTGCATGCATTTATGGATTTAAATCAATCTTTTTATTATATAAATATGTTATTATAATTTGACATTTTTATATCATTTTTATATAATTTAAATTGAATCTTGAGCTTTTTAAGGATTTAATTAATTTTGAAACTTGCTTACCAAAAGAAAACGGCAAGTGACTCCACGTTGGATCAACTGTTCGTGTTCTTTGTCCATTTTCATTTACAAATACACCAAATTCATTATAACAAAGTAAGATTTCAGTATCTTGTGAATTGCAGGAAACATTAAGTACATAAACTGGAAAGATGCCAAGTTTTGCAATACCGCTTAAAGCTGCTTTAACTGAATTATCGTCTTCTTCAGGGAAATCTGCAATTGACAGAAACGTATAACATTTGCGTTTTTAAATTTTTCAACGATTATGTTTAATGTTTTGCTAAAAATGTGTAAATTTTTTTTGAAAATATAATATATTATACCGTCTATTGCGTAATTGTTAATATCTATTTGGTAGAATTTGTTACAACCAACAATTAATAAATTATGCGTAAATAAGGCACAGCTGCACGGTTCTTGAGTTTCAAGTTCTCTCATACTTATGAATTCTCCAATATCTTCACTTGTACACCATTTGAGTAAGCTGCAATTTTTTATTATTTTATATATTAACAGATTTCGTTAATATTAATAATACTAAATTGTATAAAATTACATATTTAAATTTGTTTTTATAGTTTTAGAAATCTTTGATTAATTAATTTATCAAAGACGTGTACATTATTTTATAGCTTTGATTAAGCACTTGACTTATTAAAGTTTCGAAAATAAAAATATATTAAAAGCTTAAATTTGTACGTCAATTTACTGTGTTAACACATACATTACATGACTGGCAGTAGCAGCACACAACATATCTCCTTGTATTTGATATAAATGACAGCTGTCCGAACCTGTCAGTATAGCTTTTGTATTGATTGCTGGCCTAGAGCATTCAGCTGCTAAGGCGTTGCTTTTCAATTGACGCAAATCACATGACACGAGTTGCCGATCTTCACCAGCTATCATGAGAGCAAGACCTACTTGTGGATGCAATGTCAATTGATACACTTTTTTTACTCCTCGAATCATTGTCAAACAGCGAGATCGACCAATCCTGTATGAAAAGAGACCTTCTTTTGCGCCAAATAATAAAATATTGTCTTCTTCTAGCTCAACTGCTGTATTTAAATCCAACTAAAACAATCATAAATTAATTATTTCAGATATTCACGTAAACTCAAAGTAGTAATTGATTCAAAATATTTTTAAATCAAACAGAAACCGTTTATGTAATCTATTACCTGATTTTTCTCTAATTTTACTACAGTCTGTATTTTCTCTGTTTTCGTCGATGCACTAGAATATGATCTTAAAGCTAATAGCCAATTCTTTTTATCCACCTGACTAAGAGCCATGATATCCAATCTAGAAGTTGGCCAACACGTTGATGGAGATTTCGACTCTATCCTAAATATAAATGGCATATCTGATTTGGCGCTTCCCGGCACCTCAGTTACATTAACCGTCTCGCTTACAATAAAACCATTCTTTTCTGCAAGATCCAGTCGAGACACAGGTGACATTCCTGGACTTGGTTGATGTTCATAAGTACATAAACAAGAACCTTCTAATGTTAAATAGCGGCGTTCCCAACATGATTTTGCACGTCCTGGTAACTTCACCCAACTCTCCATTGCTACATTAGCATTACTCGATGGTTTTCGTATACTGTTGGTGTCCTGAATTTAAATTAATATAAATTGTAAAGCAATACTTTTATTAATCACAATAACTAATGACATATCATTTTCTTTAATATATTTAATCTTAATTTAAGCTTCAAGCTTTAAATTGAAGTTTTTAACGAGTTCTGTGTAGTAGTAAGTTTTTCATTATTGCAGAGTTTGATAATATAATTTACTTTTCAATTTACTTTTAAAAACAAGAAAATAAAATAACTTACTCTTTCAGGAACGTAATCTGGTTCATCAATAGCTAGTGTCTGTACACTACCACCTAAACTTGATAGACTTTCAGAACTGGATTTAAAGTTTCTTCCGAACTGACTCGCAAATCCACCAGGAAGTCCACAGTTTGCTGGTACAGAAACTGAACACTTGAGATGCGTCATGATTTGACATTCACTGCATATAGTCGCTCTTTTACCAAACTGTATTGATTCAAGACACGCCGCACATTTTCCTGATCTCATCGGCAGGCTGACGTTAAATCTGTGAGGGATATTGTGGCGCATTCGTTGCATAGACGCTTGTCTTGCTAGCACTTCATTTGTTACATCCGCGCAAGGTTTTTCTGGAGATGAAGGGTTGGATGTAGGCACGGGACTAGTAGCTCTTGTGGCTTTAACAACTAGAAGTTGTTCAGTCAATGTTTTCACTTTGGCTCTTTCGCGTTCTAAAGAAATAAACAGACAAATATATTTGTTTCTGCGATTATTTCCCGAATATCACAATAAGCATAAAATCAAATGTAAGTTAAAATGTTCCATATGAGATTATTTTTATTGACCAATTTTTTTTATTATTTTCTATTTTTAAATTGTATTCTAAATATTTAAAATCCTTTTAAAATCACAATATATTGATGATCAACACACATATTTATTTCAATCAAGTTACCTAATTGATTTTCCAGCTCACGGTACCCTACCGGTAATGCACTTGGATTGACTGGTGGAATATTTTCCTTCTGTTTAGAACCAAAAATTTTATCACAAACAGTTTTTTTACGTTTGCTAGTTTCTTCAAGCTTCATCTGTAGATAATCAATCAATTTGGTTTGTTGTTGGCAGGTACTTCCTGCTTTCATCTCCCGCTCTTGATAAAACTGACGCATTTCTTCAAGCACTTCCTCTGAATGGAGAAAATATTAAAGTAAATAAAGAATACGGCAAAAATGTTATTTCGCCAAACGTAATTCTTAGAACTTTTTTATTATACAATATTTAAATTTATGTAACATTATTTATAATACTATTTGTGTATTAATTATTATATTAATCTATTACGTCTTTATTACTAACCTAATTCCATTACTCTTGATCTTAGTTCTTGGCCTTGATCTACACTATCTTGTAAATCAGAAGTCAACATATCATTTGCTTCTTTCAGTTCATGCATACGTGTGAGATGTTGCGTACTTTCTTCTTTTACAATTCTTGCCTCTGCTTTTGACATATCCAAGTTTCTTTTTAGCTCTGAAAGATTACATTCCAATTCTCCACTCTTTTGTTGTAGTTCTTCAACCTGTATAAAGATAAATTAATTTATTATTACATTGATTATATAAATATGATTATTATTTTAAAGGAATTAAAAGATTAAGATATACACGGTTAAATTATTTTAAATTTTGAGAGCACAATCAATTATTTGAAAACAAAAGCGGTTACCTGCTTGCCCAGTTGCTGAGCTAGTTTTTTGTATTGCTCACATTGCTGAGATAGACCATTTCTTTCTTCTTCAATATCACTAGTTTCTGATTCCAGTCTTTCTATCGCTCTTTCAGCTACTAAACGCATAGTCTTTTCTTCATTCAAAGATGCATTTGCATCTCGAAGTTTTACTTCAGTTGTTTCCAAATCTTTTTGAAGCTTCATTTTTTCTTGAATTAAAGTGTTTTCACGAGTTTCATGATTACTAGTCAATTTTTCGTAATCGTTTAGTTGTTCTTCAAGAACAGTACAAGTCTCCTTAAGTAATTCAATATTTACTTGGTAAGTGTTCGCCTCTTGCTGTATATTTTCAAGTTTTATTTCAAGTTCATTCTTTTCTTCGGCTAATTTAGAAACTTTGTTCGTAAGTCGCTCTTTTTCGGAATGAATGGCATCAGATCGATCTTGACTACTACGTAACTGTTTACGAGTGGAATCAAGTTCTCTTCGTAAAGCTGCGCTAGAAGTCTGTAATTCTTCTATTTGTTTGTTGGCTTGAGTTAATGCCTGTCAAATAAAAATTAGATTTTATTAATTTTAAATATGCATAAACATACTAACATTTATCAAAACATTTAATCATAAATAACATACTCTTTGAGCAGAATCGGCTTGTAGTTTATTTCTAGATGTTTCTCTCGTAGAATCGGAAAGTGAATTTTTAGCCGTTTCAAGCGCTTTGGCTGTTTTCTTGACTTTCTCTTCCTCTTCCTTTATTTTTGCATTTAATCTGTCTGATAGTTTTTGTTTTTCTTCCTGTAAAACCTTTACCTTCTCCTCTGCACTCTTAGCTTCTCTTGTTGCTATTCTTTTATCTAGATTAGCATCAGAGAGTTCTTTTTCCTTCTTCCAAAGATTTAGCTGAGCTTGCTTGGCACTTTGTTTTTCAGCAGCTGCATTTTCTCGACAGACTTTTAGCTGTTGTTCGAGTTTTTCGATTTGATGCTCCAAAGAAGATATTTTCATTGTATCCTCAATTGTTGTTCCTGACCGTCTATTTAAAGATGTACGTGTTGGATTCTGTCCAGTTTTCAAACTGACATTTTCTGCTTCTAGTTTTACAACACTTTTTTCAAAACGACGTACTAACTCTTCAAGATCTCCGACTTTACGACCTTGTTCCTCTGAAATACGTTAAATATTAATAAAGGGCTTGCAATATATAAAATAGTTTATAATCAATTAGATACTTTAAAATCATTAATTGTCACATATTTATTATATAAACTATTATTATAAATATTCTTTTATTTATTTATATTGAAATTATACCATTATATATAATATAATCTAACTGCACAAACCTTCTTTTTGAAGACTACATTTTAATTGTTTTTCCAAAGTATTTTTATCTTGTGTAGCTCTTTCTAGATTTGCTGCCAGAGCCTCATTAACTTCCAAATTTATCATAGTTTCATTCAAATCTGTCTTTGTTGCCTAGAACATTAGTTTATTACATATTATTTACTTAAGATAATTTAAATAATATTTCATTTAATATAAACTTTGAAAAAATATATAGACATACTTCTAATTGTTGCTTCAACTGATCATTTTCCATTTTTAGTCTATCTAGTTGATCATGTAATGAAATTACAAGTTGCTCTGTGCTAATTGCATTTTCCAGTTGCTTTGCTTTCTCATGCAGTTGATTCTTCAAAGTTTCTATTTCAGCATCTCGAGCTGGAATAGTTGCTTTCAAGCTTCGTAATTGTTCTTGGCAATCTTTTAGTTCATTCTGAGCTAACTCTAAAGCTACATTTAATCTAGACTGTCTACAATGATTTGAATCTTGTTCATTTCTAAGTTTTGAATCCAAATCTATATTTTTGGCAGTCTCTAACTCTAGTTTTGATCGAAGTTCTGCTATTTGGTTATGAGCTCTTGTTGATATTTGTTCTAATTTGTTTTCTACACCTACAGTACTTTGTCGGTTTAGTTCTCTCATTTTAGTTAATGATTCTTTATATTGTACCTATAACATAATATCTTAAAATAATTAAAATTTTTGTTCAAAATTTCAATAAGTATCTAATAAATAGAAGACTAGCCTGAAAAATTCGAAGCTTATGCAGTTCAGCATTTGAGGTCTCAAGTTCGCATTCCATTCTTTGCAATCTAGAACTCATCTCATTATTACTTGTACATAACTCTGTTATTCGTACAGTCTGTGCTTCAATGTGTTTATTAAGTTGAGTTACTTTATCTTTCTCTGCATTTTCCCATTTCTTTTTTGCACTCTTAATTAAGTTTAAGGCCCTTGTTTCTAATTCTCTTCTTTCTTGACGCTCTAAATCTATTAAATAAAAAAATATTATATTTTTAAGATTACTGTTACTTAAAATCAAACTTTATTTATAAAGTAGATATGACTGGCTTATAATCATACCAAGTGTACGTTTTAAACCAGCAAGTTCTGACTTTGTTGTTACAAGTTCTCTTTCAAATTTATCTCTTTCTCTATTAGATATTTCTAATCTCTTTGTTGTTTCTTCTAACTGATTCTCTAAATTAGATGTCATTCTGAAGTTGGATTCTGTTTTATCTTGAAGTTCAAGTAATTTCTTTTTTTGTTCACGAACTTCTTTCAATTCTTTCTTTTTATTTTCCATTTGCATTTCCATTTCTATTTTCTCAAGTAATCTATTTGTCTTTATAATAAAATAATGAAATAATATGTTATAATAAAATAATTAAAAGCTTAATATATTTATTCAAATCTATCAAAGACTTTTATTAAATTTTTTTTATTTATTTCTTACAACTATTTCTTTATTCTTAATTAATCATAATTACATTAGTAACTTGGAAATTCTTCTGCCTCTTTTTTAACTTCCCTTACTTAAATGATTAATCTGAATTAAATATAACATGAACCCAATAAATTTATAGGATTAAAATACGTTTTTAATTAAATTAAGATTTAATCAATAAATTAATATTACTAATAAAAAATAATTCATATTTAAAATATATTCTTTTGAATTATTTAATATAATTATTTGATCTGACAACTGACAGCAACCCTTAAATGACATTCTTCATACGTAAATTAAGATATATTGAACACTGTACAAAAAATAAGGAGAGCTGTGCCCAAGAGAAAATATTATACGCTAAACGTCATTCATCGATATTGAAATAGCGTGCGCGGGAAGTCAGATACAACAGTGTTCGAGGTAAATAAAGAGCTGTCTACTAACCTCTAATTTCCTGAGACAAGCCATATTTTCAATCGCTAATTACACATTGATCGTGCAACGCGATAAATTCTATGATCGACTCCACCTTGTTAACTAGTATCTAAACGCACTTTATTTTATACTAAGCATCATTGAACCAACAGTAACTGAGGCGCGAAAATTGTAGCGGCAAAGCAGTTGTTGTTCTCCCCTACTCGACGTACCGCGGGATTTGTAACGGTCGCACCGAACGAGTCTTTCTCTCATCGCTCCCTTTTTTCAAACTACAGCTGTTCCGTGTACCAAGTTATTTCGAACGCTCTTATTGGTTCAATTCAAAATGATAGGAATAAGGATTAGGGACAGAATTATTCAAATATATACATATGAAGCTATATCTAAAGTTACCAAAATTTACTCATAAGTAATAACTTTTCTTCAAAGTTTTTTTAACTAAATTTATGATTTATCGATTATAAACCTAACCACCTTACCAAATTTCACTATTAAACGACTAATTTTAAGTAAATGAAAAGAATATTAAAATAAATTAATGATATATCTAAGATTTATTTATCATGAAAATATAGTCACATTTTTTTACATATTGCAGTATATTGTTATTTACATTCTTTATAAAAGAGTTATATTCTATACTTATTTAAAAAAAGGAATAGTAGAAATTAAAACATATTTTTCTAGATTTTTTTATAAACAGTACTATGAATTATTATTAAAACATTCCATTACTTTACTTGCAGTGTCGCAATCGTCTTTGCCATCTGTAAAAATTAAAAAACGTTTACTAAAAATAAAATAAAAATTAATAAATTAGCTGGAAAATCCATTTCGCTAAAATGTAATTCGGCAATAGTTTTGATAAGTATCATAAGTATTCATTTTCAGGAAAAAAAGATTTTTTCGTTATCTACCAGGTTATTATTTTGATTTCTTGTTGGATTAACTATGTTTTTAACTGTTTTTTTATAAGAATTCCTTCTATTCTAAAAAACATATTTTTAGTGGTAGTTAAAAAATTACTTACGCAATTTAAAACATTGTTTAGCTAAATCAGAGTCATCAGATTGAATTTCTCTAATAGTTCCATTTGTACTCATCTAATTTTTATTAATACAAAAACATGTTATAAATAGATTAAAATATAAAAGCTGATGTGCTTGATATTTAGAAAATATACTTACAACTTTACTCTTTTTTAATATACATGCAGCGAAACAATCTAATTCACGAGTAGTTTTTAGATGAGGATCAGACGCCTTATCGTCCAATAATTCTATTAATAATTAAAAATATTATACAACTAAAGCTACTTTAAGTGGGAATATAAATATTGTTTCTACTTCTAGATATTATTTTATTCAATAGTAGAATAATTTAAACATAAAATAATTGATTGAAAGCATCTTACTTAAATCAACTCCTGATTCTTTGATGCATTTTTCAACTTCTTCAACTTGTTCGTTCGATATATATATCTAAAAAATATTAACTATAATTAATATTAATAAAAATATAAATTAATTAATGAATTAGTAGAAGTTGATTATATAATTATTTTACATATGATATTATAATAAAATTTATTTGTAAATCTACGATTGAAACAATTTAATGTTTTTCAAAATCCGTGAAATTATTGTGTAATAGATACTTACCGAATAAACACATTGGAAAATGAAAATTAATAAAATACATAAAATTTGACGTCTCATGGTATAACTATTGATTAATAACAGTGCAAAGATTTATTGTTACTAACTGAGCTTGTAGCTCTCTTGACTGTTCGTTTTGTACTGTGAATTTGTTGCTTGAGCTTGGTGCTTTGATTATCGTGCATGCGAGAGCATCCATTACATAATAATTATGACTCCACGATCTTCTAAGAAATATAAATATTTAATTTTCTAACTCTGCTGTTTCTTTTTAATTATCATGCTATCATAGAAGAAAAGGCAAATTTCAATCGTTTATAAATTAGAAGACTTTGACAATGATGATTTCATAATTAGGATATTATGTTTATTTGTTGAAAATGTTATGTTTTACGTTTAGTTCTGTTTGTTTTAAAATATGTAGAAAAACATTGTGCTTTGAAGATATACATTCTAACAAGTACTATCGGCTACTAAAAATACTTCTAAGGATTTTTTAATTGTAAGTAATCGATTTCTTTTTGAAATCTTAAAGAATAAAATAATTTCTATTTAAATATTATACCTTTTTTAATTTTTACACTGTAAAGTTAAGAAAAGTAAAACTTACAATAGGAAGGATATTCGAGACGAAACATAAGTTGTATAAGATATATTTATAATTCAAAGATATTATTAAAAATACCTTGTAATATACCTTAACGATATGAATTTAACATTTTTTATTTTAATACATATAAATCTTTTACATATGTAACAATATTAATTAAATAATTATATTACTTTTTTGCAATGTAATATTAACAATATCAAACATGATTAATTACATTTGGCCAATATAAATACAGGAATTTAATACTTATAAATTTATTTTAATATTAACATAATTCATTTTTTATAAATATAATAAATCTGTTAAACTTTTGGCATAATACTGTGCATGGAATAACATTCCATAACTTTACCGGCAGTCTCACAATCATCTTTACCACCTAAAAATATGAAAAAAGCAATTGATAATTAAAGAAAAGGAAAATTCTAAAACATTATCGTTTGATAAATATTATATAAACAATCGCCTTGATAAAAAAATTCACTTACGAAGTTTTGCACACTCTTTGATTGCATCCGAGTCAGTAGGTTTTGTTTTTACCTCTCCGTCAATCATCTGTAAACAAAGTTAAATTAAAAATAATAGACACTAATAGCTAAGATAGTTAAAATAATGAAGAACCCTTCGGAGTCTGTGTAAAAATACCATACTTCAACTAGAGCAATTTTTATTGAAAAGTCTACTGATTAACTTTTTATTTAATTCAAATGTTTCATTTTGATTTAGTGATTGGAATTCCAATTCAAGTCTCTAAAATAGAAAGAATAATTTTACAATATTGGTATCTCTTTAAGCGTTTTAAATGATTCGGATTCGGAATTATTCAATAAATTTAAAAAGCTTATAAAAGTAATGAGTTGATTATATGAATATTAATTCTCATTTATGTGTTACAATGTGTTATTACAGATTATTTTAGTGGATTGTTTGTAATTTATTAATTATTTGAATTATTTGGTAGAATTATTTGGAATTTGATGTATGTATTATTATGAAACATAAAACTTACGTAATGAAAGAAATTTTAATCAAAATTTAAAATATAATATGATATACAGAAATTCAAACCAGTTTCTTGCTATAATTTGTAGTCTAATTTAGTTAGCTTAACTTCCGGTTAGCTTCCTGTTCTAAATTAAACAAAAATGTATGATGTGCAAACATGTGTATTTATTCGGTAATTTATGTTTTATTCTGTTTAGAGCTTAATTTTAAAGATTAAAGGCTTCATTTAAATAACACGTTTACTATATCACATCCGGGATCAAATCCGGTCAGTTTTCAACCAGAGATATTTTTGTTATTACCAACAGATAAAATAAATAAATTGAAGTAAATCCTAATTGTTCTATATATAATTAAGTTCACAGTGATAATTTAATAACCTGATAACTTAATTAATATTCAACTATTGATTTTAAACTTACATTGCCTTCTTTTTTAAGTAAACAAGCTGCAAAACAATCCAATTCTCGAGTACCTTTAAATGGCTTTCCCGAGGTCATGTCGTCTAATAATTCTAAAAGATAATGATAAAATTATTATATGATTTTGAGTATAGTTTCTATTGTATGTAATATTAATAAATTTACAAAAAGTTAATCATTCCTCGAAGCTTATAAGAAATCGTACTTACGTTGTTCAACCCCTGATTCTTTTGTGCATTCTTCTGCTCGTGCACGAGATTCAAGATCATCGTTAAGATGATGCTAAAATTTTACAGTAACAAATTAATTAAGCCGATTTATAGATAATAAAAGTTAAAGAACCTAAATTAGTGAATTCAGTTACACGCGCAAGAAAATTTAATAGGTACTTTTATTCTATCTGATAGTAGACAAGAACCATAATATACAAATTTAATCATACTAATATATTATAAAAAAAAGTTAAGTAACAATCTGAATACTATACATAGTACTTTTCATGCAAAAGAGAAGAATTTAATAGAAAAATATTCGCAGTTTCGTATATAAAATAATATATTTAATACAGTATACTGTATTTATATTTACATTATATGTGTGATAGCAAAAATTTCTTTATAATTCAATAAAAAATACTCTCTTTACTATAATTAAATTTAGTAATGTTGTGTATAATAAATAATAATTCTAAATCTGATATGTAGTTTAATTTAAGTACCTGCTTACAATAATATATCAAATAATTATGTGATGGATATAAATGTGTTTTTTTAATAATATACTTATTGCAATATTTAAATGCAATTTCACATATATTGTGTCATTATAATATGATTCTTATAAAGTATTTACCGATTGAACTATGCAAATCACTGCAAAGAACGTGATTATGCCTCTCATGGTGATATTTATTTTGGTAATGTTTAAACGGTACGATTCTATTTCTTACTAAACTCGATAATCACTTTACACTTCTTTTTATACTGCTGAAGTGCATCACTATATATCTATCGCAAATCGAGAGCATAAATTATCTCCATTGGTAATGGATTTTTAACTTCCCAGAAATCTTATTATTTAAGTTTCCTCATGTTTATCAATGTACTATACAAAAATAAAACGTCAGATAATGCACAAGTGTAGTTAAAATAATAAGATAATTGATTTTTATTAGAAGTATATTAAATAGACTTTATTTGCAATAATTATAAACTGTAGTCTGTTCTATAAGGTTAGTTCTATTAAATAATCGAATTTTAAATGAATATTAAAATTTCTTGTTAGCATTTTTAAAGCTAAAGCTTTTCAGGTCAGAGATGCGCTCATTCGGTTTCGCGAGATCCTTCACAATACGTCGTTCAAACAGCATTTCTACTTCGGAACGAGAAAATAATATATAAATATAGTTACAAAGGAACATAAGGCTGTTCTACGCGAACTGCGAAAAACGCTATACCTTTTCTCCATTAGAATGAAGAATCGCATATGCGTGGCGATCTCCTTGCACAAGCTCTAGTGTATATATACTTGTAACAAAGGTGCATAGCTGACTGAAATCGATATTGTGCGTGCGTTAATGAGTGAGAGAGAGAGAAATCCAGAAAGATTAGCCGATAAGGCAACGACCCCAGATTTTAAAAAATAGAAGTGGAGAAAGAGAGAGAGTCGAGGGAGGTTGTGCCGAAGTACTTAGAATAAAATAAACTCATTCTCATGGAGATTGTCGCTAGGGTTCGGTTGCGTTTCAAGAGAAAGTGAGTATATAAGTGTGGTTTTTTCGATACGCAACTGCTTCATCGCACAGGCGGGTCGCACCGATGGCTGAATTCACGGATTCTCTACAAATTACAGTGAATAAATGTACATGAGAAGATTGGTTTTAAAATGAGTCAAGGTTTATTTTGGCCGTCATGTTGAAAGACTCACATCATCGTTTCGATTACAAAATGAGATTATTTTCAATTCGCTGCATGTCGAGCAACTATTAATTATTATTGCGACTCGTTGCAATCGTAGTCATTTAAAATTGTTTTCTTACATCGATTAGTAAATTTCCTTTTATAAATCATCAGTTAAGAATACTGTAAAGTGACCTAAACTGTATTTGTAGTAAAGCATGCCATGCGTGATCGTAAGTATATAGTATTTTAAAAATAATATGCATCATATCTCCATACTCTCTAAATTTTTTGGAGTGGAAATCCACCTAGTAGCCATATTTTTATTATAGCTTCAAATGAATAGTCACTCTTATATGTAGTCAAATTCATTTAAAAAAAGTGTGATTCCATTTTAAAAGATTTAGAGAGTAAGTCACTAATATGCCTATACTTTTGTACTTCTTAAATTTTCATTTAAATAGGACGAATTGCGCAATCAATTTAACTGTAAGTTATATTTTGTTCCAGATCTGTCTACTTAATTTTTTAGTATACGACTTTCACGCAGATAAATTCAATTTTATACTAACTATCATAATCGCGTGTGCCCAAATTATTTACGATAAATATGTTTAAATATACTTCTAAAATACAAAAAACCATCTAATTATTAATGCATCCGACTCCACCATGCAGTGCGCGCGCAAATTTGTGATATCAAGCGATACATAAATTTATCATAGCGTAATACAATCTTATAATAACTAAAATAACACGTATGTATAAATGATTAGTAACAAAAAATTGGAGATTTATTCTAATAAGGGATGTACGGGCGCACTCCTGCTATCTTATTTCTAGGCCCGCTTTGTATTCCGTTTAATGATACACTTCTTTATTATATGTGCTTTCGGTTTGTAATAGTTTATTCTTCTGGAGAGATCTATCGGCGAATAAGGCAAAGGGATTACTAGATCAGTGGATTTCCTTTTTAATTACAGTAACAGGGTAATTCGAGTGCAATCGAAATCGCTTGAATGCGTCGCGTGCACACATGGCCGGCCGGCGACTATACTGCCGGCGAGAGGAAAGTCCCGTTAAAAGAAATCGCGACTGCCGAACGAGTCGTTGCGCGCTGCATAAGGCGCGAGTCGGACAAAAAACTCGGCTTTTGCGGGGTGGAGGGACGGGGCAATGGAAAAGTAGACACATGCGCACTGCCCGTTTTTGGTGGGTCGGCACTGGCGAGGTCGTTGTTGATTAACGGCTAAGCGTTTTGTAAACTAAGAAATTAGTTCGAGAGTCCTGTGAGGACGACTGCATAAGGTAGGCATTAAGTCGCCTAAAGTAGTGATAGCTTTAAAGACGAAGTTTTTGGAAAAATTTGTTAATTGGTTTCTAAATAGGTTTTTGATAGATTTCTGAGATGATTTCGAGGAATAACGATTATATGAATAGAATATTCAATTAAATAGTTTATTGTAAACATTATATATATGTTATGAATTCATGCAAAAATTAGGTTTAAATTTAAAAAAAAACTATTTGAATAACAACGGATTTCATAATGCATTGAATTTACAATAGATTATATTAAAAAGTAAATAGCAGGTAAATATAGATCATGATGATAAAAAGTGTTAATGTTCTTTTAATTCCTACAACTATCATCTTTAAATATAACTTTCTGACATGTCCGACAGACATTTGACATACAGACTTATAATTGTATTAAATTAAAAAAAAATTAATATACGTAATATTTTTCCGGGCTATTACAATGTGTCTATATAGATAATTTATATGAACTCAGAGAATATCTTCTCTGTGTTTGAAATATTGCTCGTTGTAAGTTAAATAGCTAATTGTACATAGTAATTGACTCTCAAATGACTGCCATTATAGTTGCACTGCATCTATTTTCAATGCGAAACATCAAAAGAACAAAAACAAATTCTCGAGAATTAAAAGTGAATTAATACGAATAATCAAAATGAATTACCTTAGCTGAATAAGAAATAATCAATTTTGTTTACATAATAATGTTTTGATTTTAATAACAAATTCCTCTGTTAGTTTCTATTTTATATAAAAAGGAGTTTTCTAGAAGTTGAATTAATAAGAAATACACATTATTGATTAGTATAAGTAATTTTTTTAACATATTTTTTGGCTTATATTAAAGCTATTTGCTACAAAAATTTAAATTAATTTAAATTTCTTCGCGCACGCCAATTGATTTTTATCGATTTGCATTAACCTATTTTGAATTGTGTACAAATGTGAACTGCGTTTAACTTTTTACAACATATTTCAATTCCAGTACCGAATAAATATTAATTAAACCCTTTTTACCGTGAGTTTTAACTTACACCATTGAAAAACAATTGAGTGAACGAACAATGGCTGCGCATGGTTAACTCTTAAAATCTATAAAGATCAGTCAGCAATATGTGAAAAAAGAACAGGTATTGATGGGGAACTTTCGAATTCACTTTGCTCTCACCGAAGGTATATACGCGTGACTTTTTAAAGGCAGTAGCAGCCTGCGTTGTAACAAAAAAGGCGCTCGCGCTAAATAAAAATTTTCTCATATTTACATGCGAAAGGAAAAACGTGATGCACAGTATGTTAATCAATCAATTATTTCCAAAACATATACATGCTATTTATGAGCACATGCTATGCGAGTACAGCGGCATATGGTGTATCTATCTCATTAGACAATTTTTAATATCAGCTCGTCACTGCGTGTGTGTGCGCGCGCGTGTGTGTATATACACACACTACTTTTGCAATACTAGTTAGAATAGTGCTACAAATTGCAAATCTATTAGGTTTATTTCACTACTTTATTAACAAATATCTTAAACATTTCCGAGAGTATTACGGATTTTGTGTATTACCCTACAGTTAGATATAATTATGTCATTACATGTTCATAAATAATCCGGTGGTTCCGGATTCAATCCCGAGTCTCTCGGATTGACACGAGCATCATATAAATATAAATATACATATATATCATAAAATTGTATCACAAAACATTACACGTATAAAATCAAAAAAGGTATCTGTTTCTGATACACTGTTTCAATTCTGCTTCAGTCAGCAGTCTATCAGTATCTCATGCGAACTTTGACCTTCCTTCTCTGATTCCGTTCTATTTTAAAATTGTTTCATTTCCAGTCAAGTTATATATATATTCATTGCATGGATTAAAAATTAAAATATTTCACTTTAAAACAGATAATTTAAAAAAATATACATACGTTGTAAGCACGTGTACGATCATCCGCAATCATCAAATGTTCTGTAGAAAACATTCGAAAATTCATCATATAATAAGAAGTGCATAATAATCGTAGCCTCATATAGCCTCCAAACCTGCAAGCACGCTAACCTCCCAGGAGCTTCTCCATAATAGGTTCGACTTGATTCATATAGCATTAAACTTTTTACTAATTTGGCGAATTATACAATTGCAGATATTTATTCTGGTTTCATACTATGCTCTACATGCCTATATTACGCTTTCCGCAACAAAAGGAATTAATTTCACGAACTTTCACTCATTAATCAACGCGCCTTTTTGATAGACATGAGTCCCCGTAACAATTATCATAGTGCTCAGCTGGCACGTAAACAATCGGGGCGGGGATGAGGTGGACGAGGATTAAGACCGTGCGCACATAATATCTCCATTTCCGCTGAACAATGCACGCGAGCCTTTTCCTATTCGTGTTACATGCATTATACAATTTTTCGGGAAAACTCCGCGGTTTTTCCCATTATTGCATCAGTCGCGGCGCATTACGCTGTACACTTTCTACACATGATTTTTTCGTCGGGGACGCGCCGTCCACGGAAAATGTTGCGGATTCTCATCGTGCGAGTCGATCTCTCCCCGTAACTATTTATTATAGTGAACAAAAGAGGCGGAGGTACACACAGAGTCGCCGTTCCACTTATCCGCGGGAATGCGACTTTTATTATGTTTGTCGATTTTTGTCTGCTTGTACACATATGTACGTGAGCAATAGTTGAAGGCGCCCGGCTTCGTAGCGAATTTCATCAAATGGCATGGATCTTTTTCGTCGACAAATTCCTCCATAGTTTGATTATAATATCTGAGAATGCCATTTCAACCCCTGCCAACTACTACAGATAATAAATGTTACAAATAGCAACAATGAATTTATATAATAATAAAAAAAAAGAGTTGTGAAACTGTCGAAAAGTAACACAAAGAAATCACTCAAATATTGATTGATTATCCAGTTTTCAGGTTAAATTCATGCTGTAATGGGGCAACAACTTTTATTTATTTTCTAATCTTGGTTGATGTATCGATACTTAAGATTCAATATTACATCTATACAGAAAAAATTTAATAATATAAGTTAACGATTTATCTTTAATTTATGATTCTTAATAAAAAGTTACATATATAGAAGGATTGTAATTACAATTATTTTAATATATTTTATTATATTGTAATTATATATGTTGTTTATAAATATATACCTTTCACTGCATTATTATACATTCTTTTTTGTAAGAACTACAGGATTGGGGTTAATCTAGTTCGTAAATTCTCGTATTTGTTCAAACTAAATCGAAAATGTTACGTTAAAATCTAGAATTTAATAGTTCATATAAGCTCATTAAATATAATCACGGATAAAATTAATACGCTACAACAGTTTCTAATTTCGACATTTGCAATCAATTTCATTAAAATTTTTATATACTAAGAGGACTCTGTTTCCATCTCTAAATCATCTCATAAAATGTTCAACGTGGTCTACAATCTTCGGCAATTTTCGTCATATGATCAATTGAGCTGTACTCTAAGTATCTAATAAGGAATCGACAACTGCTATCAACACCATCGGCAGATGTACTAATCCTGACATACTATCAAGTGCACGTGTGCGATTCTTAACTATATACAATTAAATTTTCTTGCTTCGATTGAAAGATTGAATGATTTCCCTCCATTTAATGCACTACGTAACACAGCAGCATCTACAGATGCGAAATCGTGTGAATTCGATTGATGGAAATGTGTGAATTCTAATTTGCATATATTTGCAAATAGTTTAGAAAAGAAGCTAATGATCAATAGCTTTCGTATATTGATATTAGACAACGTATCTAACTAGGATTTCGTTTGAGGAATGTATAAGGCGTGCGATATTGACACGCCAGCCTTTTACACGTGCAGTAAAAATTCGTCCAAAAAATTGATATGTGATATATTTATGTACATGGTATGATGATAAAGATAATGATTTTCCAAAACAATAATGTATTAACAAATAAAAATCATATATATATATATACACACGCGTAATAAATAGAAATGAATTTCAAAACACCTTTGAGCACTTGTACGTTAAAGATGTTTTTCTAATATTTAATTATTTATTCACATTGCATTGATGAGTTAACGATTTAATGCATATTTATATAGTAGTGCCAATTTCATACATTTTATTATACGCTTCTTGTGCATTATTATTTATTGAATATCCTCGACAAAAATTAATATTGAAGACTTTCACTTCTTCTAGGTATTTCAAACTCCAATCATTTTACGACTACGGGAAGAGCGCGGATTCATCGGCTTCTCATTTCCCGGGCAGCGCACAAAGAAAGTCGCCAGGCAAAACCGACGCTCACGCGCATTGTCATATCAAAACACATGTATTAATAAATCACACGTGTTCCCCTTGCACGCAACGACCCGATAAAAGTTGCTGCGCGCTCCTAGACATTAGCGATAGCTGTATGCAGAATCGGCCATCAACGCTTCACGCTGCGCTCGTGGCATTATAGTGAAAGTCGAAGGATCATTAGATACCCTATCACCATCCGCGCCCCAACCAAGATGCTCCCCGCCCACTTGTAATGTTTTCAATGTCGCGTACCTGAAAATTGCAGTGCGGATATTATCTGCACTTTATACATATGGCTTGACGCACCGTATATGTAAGAGGCCCACGAAGTTGTAATAGATATTTTAAATTATATCTATTCAATAATTTATTCAAAAACTCGTTAGATATTAGTTAGATATACGTATTGAAAATTTGAATATATTATATATTAATATTGTAATTTTGTATAATTACTTGAATTATTTATATAGTGTGAATATTGTATACAGTCTATAACAATTCTACTTATGTATACAATACAGAAATATATTGATTGAACTGTATACTTGCATTTCAAAATAATCAAATCAGTGTTTGAAAAATTTAAAACACTTTAACCTGTTTTCCCTTTGGATTGAATATTTCGTCATTCTGACGAATTTCTCAGGTGCACCGTACATAATATTAAAAATGAGACTCAAAACGAGATTCCAAAATCATATGAAATACATGCTTCTGCTTAATGAATATTTTGATTTATTTTAGGTTTTTATACATAATTGCTCGACAAAAAAATGTGTGAAAGATTTGAACGCGACAAACTTATGCAACCGTTAAGATCGTTATCAAATTTTTAATTCTGTTAACGCATTTTCCTTCTGAACCGAGATTTCCAAACCGCACTTCCCCGTGCAGTTGGCTTACAGCTCGGTTTACAGTTATCATCGAAGGAACAGGGCTAGGAGCGTCAAGTCGACAGGACACCGAGGGTGCATCTTGAACAATCGTCCAGCCCGGCGCTGGTAAAACCCCCATTCGAAGCAGTTGAAATTTTTGGAAGAAAGCGGCGCGCGGGCGGCAGTCAACAGCCGCGGCGCGTGTTAAACGGGCGTATAATCGGAAAGCACGCGCTCCGGTTACACATTCGCACGCGGGTGACTGCTTTATCGGCGAGGCCTCTTTCCCACCGGGCCCCGAGCTTTCCTCGAGGGTCCGCTTATCGCGGGGAGATAGCCGCGCGGGCACCGACTCCGATTTATGCGAGCCACCGCACTTGCGAGGCGGAATTTACGGGGATCCTTGTCACCGCGAGCGGGCGCCTCGCGTGCACGCGCGCGGCTGCAGGGGAAAGTGCCGCGCGCGCGGTTTCTCGCAGTGCGCAGTCCTGCTGTATGGGCCCGGGGCCGCTCGCCCGGGGGAGGAGGAGAGGGGGGGGCTGGCCCGACTTTATTGGTCGATCGGCTCGAGGATGCCGTGTGCTGGGCCCGAGGCTGAGCCCTCGGTAGCCTTTGGGAAAACGGGGCCAATTTCAAGCTAATCTAACCGTTTGACATGTGATTTGGTGTTTCGATCTCGTGACGTCTAAGTAGTCGACAAAAAAAAACATTTGTAGCCTTGCTTATACATTTAATTGAAATCTTAGACAGCAACTTAAATGCACGTGTGCGTACATGAATTGTATACACATAGATACCTCCCATTTACATTCGAGTAAAATTAGAATTATGTAATACAACCGAAATATCATATGCTTATTAATAAATAATTTTTTTAATTTAGGAGTAAATAATAATAAGATAGTAGTTGGCGTTATAATTACACTTGTACAAATACACCAAAAGATGAGCCAAAAAATGTTCATAAAAGTTTTATCCACATATGTCATATGCATAATAAGTTAAGAACATATAGCCTCATATACTATATATATTTCAATGAACTGTAAATATGCAGAAATTAATAATATTTACTTATAAACAATTTAAAATTCTCATTATGATCAAAAGTAAAAATTAGGATAAGCGCATTACAAAGTACTTTTATCATTTTCACATCGACTTTTCATGTTTAAAGCAAATGAATTATACCAATTGGAAAATAAAGACACCGCAAAGTTGTAATGGTCTCTTTTATACAACAGCAGCATGCTGTTTACATCGAATCGTCGATTACGAACGCGTTTATAGAGCTGTGTCCGTGCGACGATTTTTCGTCAGATCGTTATCGCGATCGCTAATGCGGCGCCATCGATCAAAGCATCGCTCTCCCTGAAAAAAAAAGAACACGTGGCCCATTGTTTTTCCTTTTTTTTTTCATTTAGAAAGGAACGGCTGTCCGCTTAGCGCGCGCCTTAATCGGAAATGGGTTTTCGCATTGCGCAACGCCGCGAGTTCCTTCCCTCCCTTCGCCCGTTTCCGGCGCGAGCGATAACGAGGAGAGGGAAGCGACACGACGCACGCGGCAGACTAGTTTTCGCGTCGTGCCCATCGAGTCCCTCTCGAGCCTCATCTCAGTTTAGTTGGCGGACCGGCGCGGCGCGCGTTGGCCTATGCGACATCGAGTGTGCGCGCGTCTCATGCGATAGCGCCGCGGGATACACGATTTTCCGGGGGTTCCTCCGAACAGTTCTTTGGGATGCATTTGCTGCTGGCATGGCTCGGCAAGTTTCGAATGATTAAGTTTTACAAGGAGGTGAGTGCTGTACCTGATTTTCACCCTCAAACTTGGATTGTTGTTATTTTTTTAATTCATGGTCATTAGTGTATTGCAAACTCTATAAGAAATCAACTTTAATACGACTATTGTATAAATTGAATGTTAATGCCTCATAGAACTATAATCTAAGTTTGTATTTTTGTAAATTCTTAACTTGGTGTAATCTCGGGTGTAAGAGTATAATGAAGTACATTCTGTCCTGCATTGAATAGAATAAAAACGAAACTTCTACAATGGACAAATCACGTTTTTAATATAATTAAACCTCTAGCGTAGTTAATTAAATACTAAAATACAAATTCTATGAGATATTGAACAATTTATATAATAAATCATATTATAATATACCTATTTAAATATTATAACTATTAACGAATTTAAAAAAAAAGTGTGCCTTGTTTATCTTTAAGACGGCTATTTTCTAATCACGTTTCGATAACAACCGTTTAAATTGTTGAGTAAAAACTTTTCACGAGAAAGGCAAGACTTGAATTAACTTGATGTTAAGAAGAAAATGCCTGCGTGGAGAACGTTTAAATGTTGGATTATAAACTTTTATACTTTACGTTTGCGGAGAGAAAACGAAAGTTTTTCTCTTCCTTCATCTTTCTTTCTTTAAACCAGTTTCCGTATGAAGTCGGCTCATCTTCATTGTGATTAATGCTTTTTTGAATAGAGATCTCTGCAATTTAGCGGCATTTTGTGAGCCAAGTTTAAAATACAAATCGGACGTTTACCGTTATTTATTGTTTATTAAAATTAAGAAGCACGCACAGAAGAAGAGATCTTTTAAGGATACGCTAAGAAAAAGAAGATAATGTTACATCGCGTGCATACCAATGTACAAGTCACCCAGCGTAAAGTTCAGACAAAATTTTAAACACGTTATTGCTTGAGGATATGAGAATTATTGCAAAAAGTGTAATGAGAAAATGTGACCTCGATCACAGGCTGTTAAGTCGGTAAAAAATTGAAGATTCTTCAAGTTTTCACATAGCACACATATAATATGATATTTGACATTGACCATTTACCGAACCTAGTGTGCAGGTGAAAGTAGAAAAACATGCTATGATTACAAGACATGTACCAAGAATTGAAATTGTTCATAGAATAAGATTTTCAGAATCTATTATTTATAAATACATATTACCACTTGAATTCTTACTATAGAATTATTACTTTACTTTTTTAGATAATTGTAGTTATCATAGTGGTTAGAAAAGATGTATGCCAGTTCGTAGCTTTGAGTACACTGTATTCGTCATTATTTTTTCAGTGTAATAATATCTCACACGAAAATTACGTTGACTTTCCATTTATTATTTTTGGTAGACTTCTTACTGACCGGATTAATAATAATTTATGTATGTGTTATGTAAAGTGAATGATTGAAAACTTTTGATTTCTAATTGCATTTAAGAAAAGTATTAACCGTTATATGGTTTAGAAAAACAAGCAAAACTAGATGTTAGTTTTTTGTTTCACTTATAGTTTTCAGTTTAGCTTCAACTTGTATTAGTTAAAAACTATAATTTGCTATGATAAGCACTACATAGATAAAATCGTGGTTGTCGAAACAAATATTTTCTCTTACACGTTTTACAGCTGTAAATATGGAATTTTTATAATGTATTCTTTTTAAAGTAATATTTCTTATTTACAATTAATCTGAATAAATTTCTGATATATAAAAATCTTATGAATAAATCTCGATTCCAATCAAATCTGTATACACTTAACAGTTTGGAAATTCTATCATAAAAATGTAGAAATTATCGTTACATCATTATACAAAGATCGCTACTGATTAAATAGAGATTTTCCCTAACCGTTTTCTACTTTCATCACCATTTTTGACATATTGATTCGCTATGTAACAAGTTACATATGCCCATTTCTAATATAAACATAACAGAGTGCATTGGTTTTGGATTTAGAGTACACGAGACACGCACACCAACACGTTCGAGAAGTATCTTCTTGTCGAGCGATTATAACTCATGCCCCGTCTTCTTTAGCTGCTCGCCTCCTTTTCCTCCTCGTTCTCCAGACGAGAAAGAGAATTCATTTTCATTCCGCGCACGAGAATTTAATGCGGCACCGCTGATAATACGACTCTTTTGTTTTTTCGATAATAGTAATTAATCCTTCCCTTCGCGTTCGTGCAATTCATATCGTTTCGCTCTTCGCAGAAAAGGTTAACTTTACGATAGCCCAAGGAATTCAAAAAAAGCGGCAGAGCTCGCGCGTGTACGTATTTGTTGGGGCGGCTTGTATACACTGCGATACATTATCAGTTTTGAACAATGACGCAGCATCTCCGTGATATATTGGTACATTTGCACAGATTCTAACAGGACTCTTTGCCGATAGTAGAAGCGGCCCAGGGGATGTTTTTTTTTTGTCCGTTGCGCTTAACTAATTGCGCAATGGGTTATCGCCACCAAATCGCGCGCGGGCCACACCAACACGATCTATCTTTAGTTTGCCTATAAATACGCGGGACGGCCGACCATTTGATTTCCTTATTCTCCGTCTCCTCCGCATAACTCCCCATTGCCGGGGCGCCGACGCGCCTCGCAACAAGACGCAGCCGCGAGAGCAGAGAGTCGCGGCCCTCACGGCCCAGCACCGGATTCGAGTGCACCCGAGCCTTCGGCGCGTAGGCGCGGCCCAATTACGCATCGGCGCCCGATGCAATTACCCTTCTTTTCCCTTTTTCGTTTTTTTTCTTTTTGTCGCGCGCTCCTCGCGACGGCCCGCGAGCGACATAAATCGCGGAGCCGCTGCCGGCGCCGGGGGACGCGCGGCATATTTTCACCATATATCGGTTATGCTAATTTTTACCGTTGAACCGGCCGATTTCTTGCCCGGGATGTATAACTGTGTAGCCCGCGAGCCGGTACATGTTGTCGGCGGGCGGAGGAGGGGAACAATGAGGGCCGAGCCGGCGCCGAACCGCGATACGAGAGCGGCGCTCGGCCGAGAGCGAGGAGATCCGCGACCTCGGGGCGCACCTGCAGCAGCCGGAGAGCGGCGGCCTCGGGATTTTCGGCCGAGCGCGAGGTGCTTTTCCTCCAATTAAGACCGCCCGTAATGCGATCTGTCGCAAAGCGCCCGTTGGCTAACGCGTGCCCCTCGATTCACGGTTGCGCCTCCCGGCATTTCTCGGCGAGGTCGCGAGTCCTGTCTGCGGGGGCTTCGTCAAAGAGCGAGTCGTTTCGGCAAAGGATACCGAAGGAAAGTGCATTTCTAGCCTCGGTCGACTCTTCATTTCTACATTTAAATTCTGATGCAGTCGAAAGGTTTGAATTTATACGTAAAAAGCCTTCATTTCACGCGCTATGAAGTTTCTGATTCGGAATGATATTGCACGCATTAAAATCTTCTCCCGAACAATGGGGTTTTTCTTCTCCTTAAAAGCTATTATGGCGAAATTGACCGTAATAAACTTATAATTAATTAGGAAAAAGTTAAAACGGTATTATTTTATTTGCGCGCTTATACTTTTATTCTATTTTTTCATCATTTTCTAGCTGTCATTCAAATTAGTACCGATAAAGCTGATTTTATTCTATGATGTACAAAATATGTGGACTTAAATTTTTTTTTGCGCAGTCGGTAATGTTTACAAATTAATGTTTAACGATTAATGAAGATACTAAAATAGGTAAAAGTTATTTTGATATTTGTACATATAATTAGATGAATCAGAGGTATGTGTTTTCGGTATTACACAATTCAGTATACATAACCGTAAGTATACAATATCACATATCGTCCTAAAGATATCTATTCAAAGTTTAGATTACATTAATTTAAAACAAATTAATATCGTGAATGGCAAAAAGATGCAAATGTTCAACTCAAATGACTAGTACCAGGGGACTACTACGTGTAATTAGAAAATAATTATTATTAAGCATCTTCTCATTCGTATTTTTTAAAGTGTAATTTGTATAATAGGTATCGATTAGCTCTCTAAGGTTTTTTAAGATTTTAATTTTTTTTAATATTCAGAATTTATTGATTTAAAAAAGTATCAGTTTTCCTCATGTGGAAGAGTATACTTTGATCTGTACAATATTGACATATATTATATAGATGTAGAAAATGTATCAATAAATTTTTATTTATTATCTAATTTTCATTAATTTTGAAGTTGTCTACACTTAATTATATAATTATATGTACATAGATAATGATTTTACTTTCTTAATGTAGATTAAACAATTCAATTAAGGATTAGTAACTAATGAACTAGTGACAAATGAATTAATTCTATCAATTGTAATGAATTAAAATGTGTTTCTGCAATTCGAATACATGATTAATACATAACATTATATGTTAACGCGTGGTCGATTAAGTAATTACTGAAAAGCATTACAAATATGCAGTATAGGCTCATTTGAAATTCCAATTGAATTCGTTAATTTGAAATGAATAGTTATGTACGTATACATACTGCATCCGGTGAAAAGATTTAAAAACGATCGTGTTTTAGGAAAAAAGGTAGAAATTGTGAAATATTTGAATTATTATGGGCAAGCCCTATGTGCAATATAGCATCGCAACTTAAACGGAAGAATGTACACAGATATCCGCTTGAACTATTCTACATATTTTGAAAATGTTATCTAACCTTGGAAGTCTTCCTCCGTTTAACATTATACGCTCATAAACACTTTTTATTTCTAATTATTGAGAAGGTGGTTTTGGGTTACTTATAATTAACCGAGGAACACATGGGAAACTTTCTTTTTGTGCTCATATAACATGATGAATAGGCCCGATATCTTATTATATTAAATACAAGATCATAAATCACTTTAATTTACAATGTTTGCTTCTCGTGTTTATCTTTCGGAAGGAAAACATTAGCATTTTTTTGAGAGTGACCATCGAACGATAAAAACGAATGCAATCGTCAGTGATTCTTCGGTAGTATTTCGCACTGCGCTCATTACATTATGTAGGTTATTTCTTACATAGCCAGGTAAAGTACAATGTTTAAAGAGTCATAAGAGAATACTTGAGACTTTAGTAGAATAATGCCTAATAAAACTTGACGACGGCCAGGGCAAAATTTAAGATCCGAAATAATAATGCCATTAATCTTGGTGGCGCGTCGCTCGAGCGGCAGAGCGTACACGAGTGACCTTTCAAGACGTCGTCGAAGGAAGAAAAAGCGCGTATAAATAAGGAGAAAAGAGGGAGACTGACGCGCCGGGCCGACCGTTAGGTTAATTGTTAAATAATACAGGAGGCAGGGCTTTTCGGGGAATGGTTTATTCGGCTAACATCTTTATCGGGTTTTTGCTCGTGTAAATTATGCGCGCGAGAGAAGAGGGCGGAAGGGAGGTGGGCCCTTGGGCCGGCAACAAAGTTGGCCCAGGGCGCCCGGCCCGGCGGACAATTAGTCCCCTTGGGCTCGCGAGACCCGCGAAAGCGCAAGCGGCGGAGAGAGGCGCCGGCGGGGGTCAGGCCCGAGGAGCCCGCGGCACCCGAGGGGAAAGCGCCGGCCCGGGGCAGGTGGGCCGCTGCCTTATCGACGGGGGGGGGGGGCCCTTTTTGCCGGGGTTTCTTTGCCGCGGGGGGCGGCCGCAGCGCCGCGGTTTACGGCCGTGGAAAGCGCGCGCGGCCGCGCCCGCGGGAAATGGATTTGGGATTTACGGGCAAAAAAGGAGCCGGCGCGGGTAAAGCTCGCGCGCGACCTCGCGCCGTTGCCCAAGGAAAATCCGCAATTGTTGTTGCGACAGCGGGCATTCCTGCGCGGGCGACGCGACGCGGCCGAATTTCGAGCGACGACGCGCGCCGATGGACTTTCTCGAGGCTCGCGGGCTGCACTTGCCGGGGAATTTTCTAAAATTTAAATTCGTTCGATTCCGTGCAGAGCCTCGTAACGCCGTCGACAGCCAAATAAAATTCGTCGCGGGCCGTGTCATTTGCATTGACTGGCTCTGTTTACATGTAGCGCTTGTGAGCGTAGCACTTTCGATTGGGATGCTGCGGATAGTTACGGATCTTCACGAGCGCGATAGCACATCGTTTGCTTTTGCTTTTGATTTTTATTTGAAATGCCAACTTGACAGAAAGGTCTAGTGGGAGCCGCGTCCGACGGCAGCAGGCTTTCCGGAGGAGGATCCTTGTGCGCGGGCGGCAGCGGGAGCGAGACTCGGGGCTCGGTGGCTTTTCCCGGCGCGCAGCCTCCCGGACTTTCCCCGGGCGGCGCGCGGGGGCCAAGGGCCGCTCGGCGCACAATGCGCTCCCGGCTCGGAAAAGAAAGCGGGAGGCGACGGGGAGGTGCCGGCGGCCAGGTGGGCGAGGTGCTGGTGCGCCGGTGCACCTGTCCCCCGGTTCGGCCACGCGGCGGCGCTGCGGGCCGGCCCCCTCCCGGTGCGCCCGAGCGGAGAACGTCGCGCGCGGTGAAGGTGCCCCCGCTCGGTCCCCTCTTCGCCGAGGCCGCGGGGGCCCCTTCCATCCTCCCTCGGCGTCTTCCGCGGCTGCGGCTGCGGCGGCGGCGGCTGCGCCCCCTCCCCGCGGGCTCCGGCGCGCCGCTACCCGCGCTGGTAGCTCCCGGCAGCAGCCGGCAGTACGGTACGCTCGGCGACGTCCGCCGCTCGGTGCCGCCACGCGCCTCCGCTCGCTCTCCTCCGCAGGCCCTCCTCCTCGCGCGGCCCGAGCGTCAATGTCCGGCGGCTGTCCGCCCGGGGACCCGGCCGCCTCTCTCCCTCGGCCCCGGCCCCTCGCGCCGCGGGTGCGCGCTACCACCGGGGACGCCATGCGCGGCGTCCCTCCTGCCTCCAGGGTTCCCGAGGGCGCCGCAGCCTCTTCCCTCCCGGGGCCTGACTAGGGAGGCCCAGTGCCCGGGCGCCCGCGCCCGACCCGCACCAGGTGAGTCACCCCGCCCGGCTTTGAGGTTAGGCCCACCGAGGGCCCGCCGGGGCCGCCGACCTGCCTCCGAGGGCAGGCGCTTTTCACTGCTTGGCTGGGCACGCCGCGCGCTCGCCTCCCTGGCCAAGTGCCTCCGGGTGAAAAAAAAGAAAAAAACGAAGGAGAGCCGAGCCGCGCTCGCCGCCTCCATGCATACACGTATATACACACCTACGCGTCGGCGGGCGCATCCTGCGGGAGCCTGCCTGCGCTCGCGCTCGCTCCGGCGAAGTCGCCCGCGAGAGCGGGGAGAGCGAGAGGGACGGGGCAAATGCCCCTTTAAATCACGCTTGAGGTTACAGTGAAACTTCAATCGCCGAGGATGAAAGGAGCTTGCACCTCGTGCACAGACGAGTGCCACGGCGGTGGAACGAAAGGCGTCCTTTGAGAAATCAATTTATATAACCGGCCCAATGTAAAGAGCGCGGATTTAAGTCACTGAGAAACTGTGACAATGGGCTCGGCTCGGGTTATGCCCGCGCAGCCGTGCACTCGGCTACCCGTAACCCTGTAATTAATCGTCTCGCCGACGTTATACAATCTCGGATTCTTTTCCGCGAGGAAGCCAGGCCGAGGCGTTTCTCTCCCAAAGCGACAGGTAAACGACCAAAACAATTGCACCTGTCGATTAAGGGGCTAATTAGTGTGGGACACACCAGGAAGTAATGCCACTCTGCCAGCCTGCGAACGCGGCGGTTATGCGAGCAAAGTGAGCGTTAAAAACGATTTTCAGCTAATTATGCCAAGGCGCGCGCGCGGGATCGGCAAGGCCCTCCATTAGAATTCGTGGCCGATCCCCCGAGGCCCGCGTCTAACACCGCCAAATGTAAAAGTTTTCCCGAATTTCCCAATCGGCCCAGAGCGCACGCCTCCTTGGCGTCTTTGTTCAAGTAAGACAATATGTACCGATGACAATCGACGGGCAGATTAGTAAGCAGCCGATGACTCCTTAAATTTCCGCCGAGGCGTACACGTTGAACGCCAGCGATGTGGAAACTGCGCATCGCCGGCGGCTTTTATTTTCCTTTTTCCCTCGGACAAATATATTTGATCGGGACAATCTCCGTAGATAAGGATTTCCAAACGCGCCCGCGTTTTTCCCTTTTCCCCCGGCCGGCCGGAGATCGGCCCTGCATCTCTCTCTCTCGGCTCGGACTCCCGTACTGCTAGCATTATCAATCGGCCATTAAGACCGCCCCGACCGGAGGCCATACGGCCGATCGGGCCGCGCGCCGCTGAAAATAGAGGAGGATGCCGAGGAAAATAGAGGTAATCAGGCAAAAGGAGGAGCGCCCGCGAGAGAGCCAGAGATTACGTACCCTCTGCCCGTTTTCTTCTCCTTTTTTTCCCCTCCTTTTTTCACCCGCGGCCGGTCTTTTTGCCCCCCGCCTGGCGGGAGCGCGTAGCCAGAGGGCGCGGAGAGAGAGAGAGGGGCTCCCTTTTTTACCGGGGCCTCGGTCCGCGTCGGTGTGCGCGCGGGGAGATAGCTCGCGGGAGCATTCCTCCGCGGCGTGCACGTGTCCGTGTCTGTATGTATATATATATATACGTACGGGCGCGCGAGCGCGCATGACTCTCTGGATTTTTCACTCGCTCTCGATCGATCTCCCGGCGTTTTTGTCCCGAGATATATATCCGAGGGCATCGCAGCCGAGCGCACAGCTGATCCGAGCGATAAGGGGGGTTTTGGTTAACTGATTATTTTCCAATTTTAACGGGATCCGGTGATATAACGCGCCGGCTCGGCGCGCGCCCCTTACATACCCTCCCCGTTTGTAATCGAGTAATTAGCAAGTACACACGAGACGAATTCCCCCGTTGCCCCCGCGTGCGGCAAGTCTTTTAATCTCCCGGTAATCGGCCGCGCGCGCGCGCGCCCACCGATACGGATATTCTCTATATAAATTAGCTGAAATTGCGGGTGAAAAATATCCTGGTATTATGGTTCGGTATGTATACCGGTAAGAGCACATTATAAGGCTCCTTTTTTCTTTCCTACCGGCATTAAGCCGGGAGTACGCACGCGCGGGCATTGCAGTTTCTGCGCCGATATTTCCCCGGCCCGTGCGTCGCGTGCGCTCGTAAACAAAGTGCACGCGACCAACTAAAATACGATTACCGTCGGCGCACGTACACACAGAGCGCGCCGCTCACGGCTTCCTTATGCAACCGGCGCAAAAACCGATATACGGGATTGAAATTGGTCTCGCTCTCCTGGGGAACGGAAAAAAAAAAAAAAAATAAAAAAAAAGAAAAAAATTGAAAGAGACCAAAGGCAAATAATGGAAATTCGACGAGCTGAAATTTCATCGATGGCCCGCGCACCGACGGATAAAAGAATAAAGGGGGGGGGCCCCCTCGAGGAAAAAGCGGCGATTAAACGCGCAGGACACGCGCGCCTCCCGAGGTCCCCGGCGTCGGCCCGGAGCGAGCGCTCGGGGGACGAGGTGCAGGTGCCAAGTGGTTCAGGCCGGGGAACCGCGAGCCGGGGCGCCGCGCGGGTTTCACCTTGACCAAGGCTGTGCGTCGGCGGCGCGCCTGGGAAAAGGAACAATGCGCGCGAGCGCTCGGGAGGTGTGCGTATCCTTTCTAAAAATAAAGTATACCGCTTTCGAAATTGGAGTGGACGTCGCCGGAAAAACCGGCGGCTGGGACGGCGGGGCGGCGCCGCGGCTCGCAATTAAAGTCCGGTCAACCTCGCACGGGTGCATTAAACTTTTCCCCGCGCAATAAACGAGTGCCGGCGCGAGCGCGCGCACGCGGCCACTTCCTAGGCGCGGTTCTCGCTTCTAATAATTTCCCATTTCTTGCGGTTTCGCGTGCGCTCGCGGCGGCCGAAAAATGAGGGGAGCGCCTCGACCGGTTCTCCCCGTTTCTCTTTGGCCGTCGATTTTTCACCGCGCGTAAATGGATCATCCTCGCGTGCGCGCTTCGCGTACATTACACACGCCAGCGGCAACGTAAGCGCCCCTCGAAATCCCCCGGCGACTTTCTTTCCCGTAATAAATGCACAATCTCCGTGTAATTATCATTCGAAAGCTATCGATCGCGAGAAATAAGATGAAATGTAACGAGACTCGCGGCAAGTTTTTGTGTTCTTGCCGCGGGCCGCGCACTCCCGGGGCATCTTGATTATAGAAAAAGATCTCGCGATATATCGATAATTGTGATTCATTGGGGGAGAAAAAGTAACGAGAGCCTCCGAAGGAGGAGTGCGCACCGAGCAGGATCGCACTGCGATAATTATGACCGCGAATTGCGGTTAGGGAATGAAAATTACGATCATTGACCTTCAACTTGAGCCGCAATCGGAGCACTTTCTAGATATCATTCCTGCTAATTTCTCATCGGCGTAAAAATCTCAGCTGTTCAGAATCCGATACGCACGCCCGACAATCGTAAAAATCAAGGAGTGATCGTATTATATTGAATAATTACCGGAGCCAAACTTTTTCTGTTTTCTTTCTTCTCGAACAACATTTTTGCGACGCGATATAAATTAATATTTATGCCAAATTGCTATCAGAGCAGTGCTGCCATTCTCGAAAAATTACGAGCCACTATATATAGCTTGTGGAATCGCCGGGGGCCGGGGGCCCCTGGCTGCACCGGCTGCGTATCAAACAATTACCGCCGCGCCGCCTTTCGCATTGGGCATTCAAATGGCAGCCAGGATTATTTATATACGCGCGCGTTCATCAGGGGGCCCGCGTCCGAGGAGTACATAATGGGGCGCGGAGAGATTCAGGTAGCGAGGTTAACCGTGCAACGAGCGCGTCCGCGATCCTTTTACCGGCGCCGCTTTCTTGTCCGGGATATGTGTGTATTATGCTAACACGCCCGCCTGCGCCCGGGGATGATTTATACGCGGGCGACCGTACACGCCTCGGGGAATAATTGGCCGGTGCTCGGAGGCAGGCTCGAGTGCGCTCGACTCGTGTGGGGCCATCCCCGGCGCACTCGCTCGAGCGCTCCCTCGACTTCCTTTTCTAAGCGGCCCAAGCGCGTTTCTTTCGCCGCGCGTGTTTTCCCGATCGGCCGACTGTTTTGTTGGTTCGAGCATGCGCGCGCGCCTGTCGCGGCGACACCTCGGCTGTTTGTAATTTACGAAACGTCAACCGGCGTCTAGAGTGCGGAATGCAATTAATCCGGTGGCGGCTTTAAATTAGCTTTATAGTGTAAATTACGGACAAATAAGAGACACTGAGAATTAAGTAGCAGCCGCTGTTTTGATCTTAATGTTTGTTAATGGCTCAAAATGTTGACAGCCGGCCTTATAATATGCCGGCAAATTACTTTTTTCAATTTACTTCGTTATTTAATAGACAAATTGAAACTTTAACGGTAAATTTAAGCAAATTTATTACGTATTTTTACACCTGATGAATATTACATATTCATTAAATTAAATAAAAGTTTTTTAATAAAAATCATAACTTTAGTTTATTTATGATATTACGGCCACTAAATGTTATACGCTGTTATCTACAAATACAAATGACAATATAAGATTTTAAAAAAGAAATCACAGTACCAAGCTGTCCAATCTTGGTGTGTAGGAGTCAAATGCGATAGTGAAATTCTAATGTGCTATTTACCGAGTTTATGTTTTAAAATTCTGTGACTGAATCTAAATGAAACTATTCCGAGTGAATATTATAAGCATTAAATTTAAAACTCAACATTTAAGATTTCTTATTTTAAACAACAGTTTTTTTCAAATTTAAATGAAAGTTTCTAGCAAAATAAGTGAAAGTGGAATTTTCATTTTTTGTATCTTTCCGCGGGGATCGCGAAAAAATTAACAAATGAAAAAACACGAAGGGGACAAGTTTAATAACCAGTTTTAGAACCCGGCAAATTTTCAATTCTATAAAAGTCCCGTTAATGATCTTCGCGTGCGCCTATTTTATTCTCGGAATCCGCAGATAAAATTTCGACAGTCGCGGCAATAAACAGATCCTCGCATCCTCGCAATAGGAAGAAAAAAAAATTCGAAATTCCCGGGTTATTGACAATTGAACCATCGGCTCGGTCGATAAAATTCCTCGTGGAAAAGTAGACACTCGGCCGCGGAAAGATCGCCTCCTGTAAAGCCCATTCGACTTGGCCGAACAAATTTTACTCGCGCGCACCGGAGCAGGACAGGGCCCCGAGTCTCTCGAGATGGGCGCAGCGCGTATAAGGGAAGGCTTGCGAAATATGCGAGTGCGGCGCAGCCGTAGGGGAGCGTTTATCGTTTATTACGATTTTCATGCGTTGCATTATTGTGCGCGGAGATTACGAGCCGCACGGAGCTCGCAGCCGAGTGGATTGGCCAATGCGCGGGAAAATCGCGCGCGCCTGTCGGGACACACGCTTGAGGATCGTACGATGGGGATTTATGTGAACGAGGACTCGAGCGGCGATCTTCCGCAAAGGGGAGATTGTTGGCCGCTATGGAAATTAGTCCTTGCGTTGCCCGTGGAATTCTCTCATTCGCTTCTTGTTTTGTACTGCCTTCAGCCGTTGCAAAGAGAAGTAGGAATTGTGTTTAGTGCTTGAAGAGCTACGAGTCCGTGAATATCTCTCACCTAATACAACAGTTTCCAATGTCTCTCGATTCAAATGTTGGTTTATAACATTGCATGTTATACGATATCCGAGACGATATCGTATGGTTGCATCACAGTGCCTAAGAACAAACAACGAATTCCCATTCAATTTTTATGCAATTAAAAATTTCCTTTTTATACAACAGTGCCTAATGAATTGTGGTTTACGATTTGAGTACTAAATAAATTCTTAAGATCCTGCTATTAATTAAATAACAATCTTGTGGATATACAAAGAAAGTATACGCTTATATCACGAACGTCAACATACAAATCATTAACGTTATTTATTCAAGGTTTTGTACGATTTAAACATTCACTGGAAAGACTGATTAGTCTCTGTTAGTCTATATCAATCGTGGCTTTAACGTTAAACACTCGTTAGTAGTAAAAGTACATTCCACTAATCACGCTGCATTTCTGATTCCAGCAAGTAATGGCCCTTCGCGGGAGAAGTGGCAAGGATGTCAAAAAAAGCTCATACTACGTTTGGTATCTGGGGGCTAGGGAGGCCAAGGGAGTGGATGCAATGCCCGGTGCCATAGACTACCTCCTGGAGCGAGAGCGGCTTCAGGAGCCCTTCAAAGTCACGCTGCAGGTAAGCCATAATTCCCCGTTTTCCTATATTATTTGCAGTGCACGCGTAGTTGCACCAGCTGTCGACTCTTGTGCTTTCATGGCTCGTCAGGGCCCATTAAAGACTGTCAAACGTGGACTACAAGAAATTATCAATCCCGTACAGATGTGCCATATATAACTTAATTCCTAGGTGGCCGCTAGCGCTAATCGCTCGCGCCCGTCGCTCGCGTGAAAATCGGGTTTTCGCCGCTGCAGGCCGGAATTTACGACTTCCTCCAATTCGCGCGTAAGCGTGCCTACACCGGTGCCAGCAGTACGTATCGTATATATACTTGCTATTTCCGCGGCCGGCGCGAGGATCGGTCAACAAATATCGCGCGGCGCGAGCAAGTCTGCCGAGCAAGGCACGTATATATATGTGCCCTTGGCTCGCGCTACACCAGTGCCAGCTCGTTGGCTCGCGCGCGAATAAAAGGCCGGCTAATTAAAAGAAGCTGCGAGTTAACGTCAGGCGCGCCGGGAGTACAATTACTTAAATACCGTTTTAAGTGGGCCCGGGCGCAACCCAGAGGGCGGGGATATCGAATCGCGCGCGCGCGCGCAATTTATTAACTTGCCGCGCTGGGCTCGCCGGCCGAAATCGCGCGGTTAAAATCCCGGGGCAAAAAGGGAAAATGTCCCGGCGGCCGGCGCATTCCGGGCGCCTCGTCCTCCTATGGGCCGCGCTTGAGCCGCAGCTGAGCGACGCACAGTGAAAGCGCCGCGACACGGAAACCAGCCGGCGAATTTATCATCTTAGCCCAAATACCGATAGGGGACGCTCGTCCGAGAAGCCCGTCGCTGTACTCGTCGCTTTTCCCCTGGCCGCTCGCCCCGAATGAGCCTTTTTTCCTTCCTTTTTTTTATTTCCATTCCAGCCGTGCATTATCCCTTTGTTTTTTATTATCGTACGCTTCGGAGCTTACGACGCGGCTTCGTTATGGCGGTGGAAGGTGCATCGAGTGTAAACTGTAGTGTCCGGGTCATTGTCACTCTCGAGAGGTTATTCGAGGCCTCGGCGAAGGTGCGCCAAGGGGAACGCAGGTATTTTTGGGCGCCGAATTTATTTATCGCAAGAGTCCAGGAGAATTTCGCAACTCCGGTGCAGTTGCTAAATTTAGCGGGCTCAATTTTATTCTGCTTTCTTATCGTCCTCTTATAGAAATTAAAGAAATCCGCTTTATTGCCGCTTCCATATTTTACGGGTTGTTTCGTGCAATCGTGGTTTTTATTGTCTCAATTTTCACGCCGCCTTTATTGTTATTTCGACACATAACTCGCTATTTTTCAATGCTCCTGATTATAATGTAAATTTAAAGGGACACTCGATATCGAATTAAGTGGATATAGTGGCCAATATACTTAAGTGGAATTCGATGAACGTAAATAAATTGTCCTATCTGCTTAATAGAGAAACACTCATTAGCATTTTTTCATGTGTTGTGCATGTATAATTTACGAATTTTATGGTTGGCGAGATAGTCATTTTGCTTGTTCTTACTTGACTTTACTACGATTATTGTAATATATAATCGATGTAATTATTCGTTGCTTTTTGCACAAAATGTTTCTTACACACACTTTTTAGTGTTAGCGTAAAAAATTGTATTTTACATATATTTTATTGCTTTCCTACACGACAATGGGGGCATACACTTTTATTTTGTTTTAATATCTTGTAATCATAAATGATTTGTAAACGTGTGTAAAATACATCTTGAATAGAGACATCAATTGCAAATAATTATGTGCAGATTGGAATAAAACGTTGAATAATAAAAAATACTGTAACTTTATAAAGGCAATACATAGGTTTATCATCCTTTCAGATTCGAATGACATTCCTAAGTACGTACATAATTTTCAAGAAAAATAGCACGCGTAATACTTAGGCTTTGTCGAGGTATTTGGGATTTCTCCTAATATTCATAAAATTAAACTCGTAACGATAATTACTTAACTATGCAAACATAAAAGGAACGCGTGAGTTGACGTCTAGTACAAACGACTGACAATATAAAAACAAATCAAAGAAAATAGAAACACTGGTGGCTTGAAAACCTATAATATCCTAAACGGGCGACAAAACGAAAAGTATTTCCAACCTGAAAGACTTAATTCTTAATTTTAAGTTGTCTGCATTCTCGTCGCTGCAGTAAAACCGTTTAGATTACGACACATGCAGACTAAACACAAACACAATTATATTAAAAATACATTTCGAGTCATATTATTGATTTTAAAATTTACATATTGTATAATTGCTTGATTATTAGCATAATTTTTTTAAATACTGCACTGCTTTTTATAATACATTAAATTTTCATACGTGGTCGGTGTAGTATCAATTTTAATATTTTTAATACATTGATTAATATTATAATTAAAAAAACCATGAAAGATTGATATGGGAAAGATTATTGCAATGATAATTACAAAAAAATTTATATCGATACGGGAGGACATCTTTATTTGGCCTTTTCAGCGTCGATGCGTAACTGTCATATTATGTGAAATATAATCAAGCGTACAAGAAAATTCATGAAGATTATTAAAAATAATTTTTAAATACCGCCCGAGGAGAAAGCTTCGGAATCTTCGGTTGCGCCTCATCCGCTTGTATAATAAACATTTGTCGCGCATTCGAAGCGGTGACGAAACTTATTTTCCAATTCTCGCATGAAGAAACGACCCGTGCAGCTTTCGTAAACACGATCCCGTGCACCTTGCGTAGCTCGGCTACCGCGCGTGCTTTCAACCATTGATCGGCTCGGCCCTCCTGTAACCATCCAGATCTATTATACAATTTCGCTATTCATCAGGCAGCGGCTCCTCGGCCGTTCGCTCATACCTACATACACGCGCATTCACAATCACCGTCCGCCGGCACAATAAAACTTTTAATTAAAAACTCTCCTGCGCGCCCGAGGAAATAATATATATCCAGATGCTATCGAGCCCGCGTCGTTATCTCGAAAGGCTTTTAAACGGCGGCCCGGGGAAAAGGAGCAAGATATTACACGCGGGCTACCGAGGACTTTTTTTTTTTACTGCCCGGGCAATATAAGTGCGCCAGAAAGAGCCGAAGGGAAAAGCAGAGCTTTCTACAAGGCGTCGCGCGTGCTGTGCGTGCGCCGCTGGCTAATCGGCCCTCCCCAAAGTCCGCGGCCCATTTATTCCGAGAGGTGAAAATGCGCCGCGGCCGAATGCAAATTGCGCGGGCCGGGCGGGGCCGACGTTTCAAATTCCCGCGGCGCGCGCGGATTTGTTGCTCCGCGATCCCCTTTTTTATTTTTGTTTGCTGTCCTTCTTCGCGGCGAAGCCTCGGGGGGTCCGAGAGCTGCGTATGCATGTATGCACATGGCAATCTGGTAACGCGCCGCGGGTCTCCGATGGCTGTTTCGCTTCTTTTCTGCATTGTACTCGCCGTTCGCCTTTTTACGAGTTTTCTCTTTCGGCCCGGAGCGCTGCACGTCCATGTTCGGCTTCCTTTTCGTTTCGGCCGGCTGGCCGAGGAGCCGCGCGCAGGGAGTCCTTTTTGATTACGATAACGGCTGCCTTCTTTTGTCAGTTTTAAAGATGTTGTTGCCCTGGACTGCATGCGGTATGCGAAGCAGCTCTTAAGTAGCTATATATTTTTTTACAAGAAATGCACACATTGTGTTGTTAATCCTCTGTTTGCGAATAACATAAACGGGAATATAAGCATCGGGCATAATTTCTTTCAGAATTACTTGCACGGAAAATAATATGCTAACGACAACAAAGTATAATTTGCTGCAACATTAACAGATGTATTAACAAAGAAGTTGACTCGCCTAATCAAGTAACTTACTACCGTTAGCAGCACAAAGAATTTATTGCTACTGTAAATAAACAGATTATGAATTTGGGCTCGTCAATGACAAAAGTTTCTATTGCAACAGAACTATTCATGTTATCTTTAGAAGTTACAACGAAACTAGCTATAACGTATAATAAGTACATTTTTTATTACTCTAGTAAATGATTTATCTCCTTTTACAATAACATTTAAAAGTCGTCGTTTCAATCATCCAATAATTGTTTTACAAGCTATTGAGAACCTTTCATTTTTTTTTACTTGTCAATTATGTTGGTGGATCCTAGCAAGCATCTCTATAATCAAACACCTTTGCTTTCTTCGATTTTCTTCCTTATCATAATCATCTCCTACTTTTATTAAACGTCCAATCTAATCAGCATCATTCACTTTTGATTGATTGAATTTCATCTTTAAGACATTAATAGACTTTCCTTTTAATCGGGACGCCTCAATTCTTTCCACTGCGCTCATGCGTATATAAATTCCCCTTCACTTAACTCCGCCTGTACGGGCATGGCGTCCAGCTTCAGTTTGTATTAAAGAGTTTTTTGTTGTGTTTCTATCTGAACAATTATCTATTGACCTGCCAAGAGAGAATAGCAGCGATAACAACTGATCATTATGAAGATTTTTCATGGGATAAGCCAAATAGGATTTTCATCGCTATCAATCGATTTGTAAAAGGAAATAATTCACACAAGGAAATCATCTGGTTAGGTATGAGCAGAATCCAACTATGATAGTCGCATTGTTTAATTTATACATCGCTTAATAGTTGTCTATATAATAAGAATTCAATCTCGTAATCTCGATTTTTCTTATTGAAAAAAACACAACCGAATACCCGCGATCCCTTTTAAGAAGCGACAGAAGAATACATACTGTTACTTCATATTGCAGTAATATCGAGGCGTGTACTGGAATATATAATAATAGATTCTTTGCGCCGCTTCATTGATACGGCAAAGCAATAAACGTAGAAGCAATTGACCGTAAATCCGATAAAGTCCGCGCGACTGATATTTTTGTTTCTAACGGGGCAATTGAGGCGTCGATCATTAAGATAGTATCCACAGCTGTAACAAGTAAGCTATTTCCATATTTCAAAGTTTAAAATCCCAAGTCGACCGGGAGGTGGGTTTCCACAGAGTACAGTGCGGACGCGACGTCGTAAGTCACTCGGGCGCGTCGTCTCTTCCTTAAAAGAGTATAGTGTGCAATCGCCGTTGGAATGACACGGTGCCCGTTCTAATGAAAGCTCGAGCCGTCTAATTAAATTGTACTCGTGGGCGACGCGGCCGCGTGATTACCCAGGGCCCGAGGCTCTTCCCAGTGCAAGTGTACATATCGGGCAACGGGCGCGTATAAACGAGGATGAGAAGGCAGGAGGCGGGCTAGGAAGTGCACCTCGGGCATTATTCGCGGCGTGACGCGAGGGAAAAGCGCGAGGTTGACGTAGTCGGCTCGTAAACTTTCCTCGCTCGCGGACGGCCCCCGCCCGGGATGTAAACGAGCGCCCGTCAACCGAGTCATCCTCCGGGTTTCCGGAGATTTCAACGAGGCGCGTCGTCGCGGATGGGGGGGGGAAAAAAAAGCAGGCCGGCACTGCACCGTTCGTACTGGTTAGGCGCGACACCGCCGCGCCCTACATACACCTTCCGATACGCCGTTGCCGGGAGGTCGGCTTTTGAAGGCGAGGCCGACGACGGCTAATCCCTCCGCGGACCAATGGGATGTTTACACCTCGGTTTATCGCGGCACGAATTTCTGCTCTCTTAACTTGCCGGGCGCGCCAGCGTATTATTCCCGCCGGCAATTGTCTTTGCAAATGGCCATGATAAACCCGGGGAAAAAGTGCATTACGGGCGACGTAACCGTCCGGAGGGGCCGTTAACGCCGAGGTAAAACCGAAGACGCGCGTCCATAAGGCGCCGGCTGTGTTATCAAGCCAATCAATAGGCCGACTCGTCGGCGATCCCCCGGCGGACCACCGCCGGCATCGCTCGGTTACGGAAGAGCGATATCGGCTCCGCGCCGCGGCCGCCGGCGAAAGTCTTCGCGATCTCGGTCGGGCGCATGCGCGGCCGCGTCTCCGAGGAGGCCCGGCGCTCGCTTCCTGCCCGCGACTTTCCACCGCCCGCGGCGATGATGACGACGACGACGTCGCCGAGCGAGCGCCCGCTGGTGACATCGATGCCCGCGATTTCGCCTCGAAACGCGCAACGTCTGCCGCGCGCCTGGAAAAATTGACCCCCGCGCCGCCCGCTAAGCCGGCGCTTCCTCCTCTTTGGCTTGCGCGCGCCCGCGGAAGGATAATTACAATCGCGAGTCGCGGCTCGCGCTCACGATGACTTCTCCACTTTTTTTTTCGCCATTTGAAATACATATCTGCGAGTGGCCTGTGCTTTGTCCTATGCAATTCCTGCGGAATGCTCGGAAACGGCCGGCGTTTAATTTATGCCCCGCGCGCATTATACGCTCGCGGTCGTTTTGTCCCTACGCATGTATTTCGCCGATGTTAATTCTAATTCTTAATGCGCGTAGACAACTTTCGGAAATGACGCGTCGGCCGTAAATCACACCGATAACTGCCGCTAAACAAGGTTGGACTATTTTATAATAGGAGCGCATAGGAGCTTGTAATACCCCGCGAAAGCGACGGCTTGTTTTCTCACACGGGTGCAGCGGCCGTCAATCATCCCGTGCACCGATCGACGCGGCCTGACTCTCAAAATAATCAATGATTCTTCAAAAAAATACATATCGCCAGTGCGATCGGCAGGCTTTCCCTCCTCCGCGCGCTCACTTAAGTCGATCACTCTAGATTCAAAAAATAATAGCCCCCCTTGGACAAACGTAGCCGCGCGTCCGACCTACATTCCAGCAGAAAATTGAAGAGCCGGGTCACATGTGCACGGGGCCGCAGGTTCGTTACAAAGGGTACCGTAATCTCCCGGGGCGCCTATGGGCCGCGGTCAAGCCGCCGATCTAACGACGCCGCGGCTGCGCCCCGAGTCAAATGGAACGACGTGTATCCACACGCAGCGACAAAGGATCCTCGGCGATTTCGCCGGGCGCGGCGAATCGGAGGCCTGCACGGGGGCGGGGAGAGGCATATCGTGCCCGGAGCCGCGCGCAGCGCTTTAATGAATTAACGCCGCTCAACGGTATCGCTATGCTTAGTTGGGTTTAGGAAGAGGAAACTGTCCCGCCGAGGTCGGCGCGGCTAACGGAGCTTGCCGCACGTGAGGAGTGCGCGCGGGGCACTCGATGCCTGCACGGCTGCGCCATCGTTGTTGCCCTTTCCGGTATTCGCGCCCGTTTACAATGCCCGGCATAACCAGGTGTGCGCTGAGAGCCATTTTCTAACTCGGCGTATTAGGCAGAGAGCTAAGACTCCATGCAGCGTAAGCGGTGCTTTTGACAGTTCGCTGGATTCCAAATGGATGTTTCGGGGGAAAAAAAAAGGAAAGAAGAGAGCGTGTTTCACCGATTGCTCAATTGGTAGCACTTCAAAGGCTTTCAATTTTCATAACCTAGCGAGTAATTACTAGACTTAAAATTCTGCAAGACAACCGGCATTTTTCAAAAATTTCGGACACGCAGGTTTCAATTTTGCTTTTGGTGCATATACAGCTACCTTATACAAGAACCTGCACATCCAAGGAAACATGCTTCGGTTGCGAAGCTACGTCCTCCCGGGGGTAACAGTACGCCAAGTCTGATTAGTCAAATTAGGCTCATCGCAGGACCGCTAAGAAATTGCAAAATTAAAGCATTATTTCAAGTGGTACTTTAGCCGAGTATATAATCAGGCCCGGAGTAGCCGTGGCTTCCCGACCGAACCTCCTCGGGTGCACGATGATGAACGCGGAATCGCGCGGTGCGCGCAGCAAAACCGACGAAAATCAGTTTGCCGCTCCCCCCCGAGCGCCCTTCTCTCCACTCTATCAGCTGGTAGATTACCCGCAATGAAGCTACCGCGATTGAGCAACCGCGCCGCTGTCGGTTGCAAACCGTGCCTTTAATAAAGAGATATTTTTCTCGTGGTCCACACGCGGCGCCGTGTGTACATAATAGGCGCTATTGAACGAGCTGTAAAACTCTGAAAATATTTCATTAATTATTTATTACGCTTGTTAGTGCGTGTGCGCGTGAATAATGATTGGAACCTACATGGGCAATTTCTCATATTGTGCATTTTATTTTCTTTAGTGCCTGCGATGTGACTAGAACGAGGATTAAAATGAATTTTCCGATGAGTTACCGAAGGAACCAACTCTACAATTGCAATATGAAATATCGCCTTCGTTCCGCTTGCAAATTCAAAAGGCCTCTTTGAATTGAATAATAAATTACTTTTGGCGCATCTTCCGATTTAATAAGCTTTCAAAAACGTGGAAGATTCGTCGTTTCTTCGGCAGTAAAAAGAACTATATAAGATCATTATTATACATTCTTTGATATTTTTCAAAGAGACCCCCAAGTACTTCCTGATTTATTATTAGAAACTTGATGAGTACACGTGCAGTATAAGTAATATAACCCTCTCTAAAACTACTAGAAAGGTAACAGCTTGAACCATAAATTTTTCTTTAACATTTGACTTTCTATTTAGTGTGTACTGCACATTATTACCGAACGTGTATATACAGCCGAGATGGAATGCACCTCGGTATACATAAGAGTTTTAAACTTTAACTTTCGAAGGCCTCTTGCTTCTTACAACAATAAAGCATTCACATTAACTGTAATTGTAGAATATTACCTGGGCGGAAAAATAATTAGCTCATTTTGTGGACGAAGCGAGTGCAAGGGCTCTGGAAAATGAGTTTTTACGTAGTGCTAGATGAGAAAAGCGCGGATGCCAAGTGAACCGTATTATTTTTCTATGTGTAACTACTGCAGCCGTAAAATATTTTTCATATCATCCAAACAAGTATTTATTTTTATCGCCGTGATGCCATCGCTTTATTGTATTTTCATGTTCGACATTTTAGGTTTGCGAAAAAGTTCACTGCAAACCGTTGAATATAGGGTATATTGTATAGATAATTCAATCACGTATATTACCAGCTAATTAATTAACGTTAGTATCGCTGCTCGAAAAGTAGTTTAGGATAACTGTGTATGCAAAACTATTTAGCAACGATCCTTAATTGTTTTTAGCTCACGATTCCATATCTAACGCGTTAACTCTTTTCCCCGTGGCGTTGACCTCCTTATCACCGGTACTTTGAACGCTTGAGTGCGTACCTGATCAGTAAACCAAAAGTCCCCCCGAGGATAAGTCATAGTGCAAGCGTTACGAAACGCTAATTTATTTCATTGTTTTTTAAGTAATCCATTGGGTCGTTACGTATACATCGTGGACGATGCGCGAGTACGAATTCTAATGGGTTACCGCGCTTCGAAGAGAGATGAAAAGAGTCGAGCGGCGCAATGAAGTTATACAATGTGCGCGCGCCCGTTAAGCGACGGGCTTTTCGAAATCAATTGTCCGAAAAGGATCGACTATATGTATGATTTTGCAACTATACTCGTCTGCCACGTGGAATTTAACGGTGAGATAATACCAAGTTGCCGACGGGATTCGTGCGATAAAAGGTGTCGCGGGTGAAAAAAAAAAACAGTGTAAATAAAGCAAGAGTTTTTCTTTTTCCGAACGATCCCGGGGATTGTGACCGATCGATTATGCAGTAAGGCTGTTATGTTGTGAAACACATTCAATAAGCGAAACAATCACAGGGTTATCAAATATTTTATCCCCGGCAATTACAGCTTTTTCTTCCCGAGTGCGCGGATATAATGCAGCGTCACTCGCGCGCGGGGGATATCACTCCACGACTAATTTTAGGTTAGTAGGATGTGGAGCTAATCGGCAGAGGCGTTTGTGCTCTCGGCGCCCGCGAGGAGAATATTGTCCGCGAGAAATGGAACGCGCGGCGCGGACATAAATCCGCCTGGCCGGTGGATGTATACAAAAAAAAAAATAAAAAGGGCATGCGTCTAAAGCGTAAGTCGTAAGAGCCGCTCGTAATATTCCATTATGCCCGCGCGTCCTTTCGCCCGCGAACGCGGCAGATATAGACTCATTAGTAATCAAGCTCTCGGCGAGCTTGGCAGTAAACCCGGGGACGTTATATAAATGGAGAGGGGAACTTTCTTCCGAACTATTCGCTCATCGCGAGAAAAGGCGGCACTTTCAATGGGCCCCCCCGGAGAATACGGGCGGCCGATAAACGCCGATTAGATGCGTGAAAGCCACCGCCGACGCCGCGGGCGATAATTATACACACGTGTGTTTATTTCTTTTTTTTTTTTGCCCCCGGCGCTTTTTTTTTCTTTATATTTTGACGCGGACGGTCGTCGCGCGGCTATACACACACATGTATGCTCGGAAGGCCGCGGACGTTATCGGCCGTGCGGGGAAGTGACTGGGCGGAAAGGCCTAAATGACACGAACGTGCCACTTTGATGATTTAACGCGCTTCGTTACAATTATGCGATCGCGCTCGATTTCCTTCCGTTTTTTTTTTTCCATAAGAGCGCGATTGGCTTAACGGCCTGATGCGCGGCGAGTGTTTTCTACCGGTGCGATATCGCCTGGAAAATGTGCCAAGTGATTAAGATATCGCTCGATCGGTACCGTTTGAAAAAGGGGATAAAGATTAATTTCACTTTGGAGGCCAGTTTCTTCCCTTAGTCCGCATACTTTCTTGTGTAAATCAGCGGGCGATACGCAGATAATGGTAGCGCACCCAAAGTCGTTATTCCGTGCACAGTTCGCGTAGCGCTCTATCTGGAAAAGCAGCTCCGCATAGGCATTAAAAGGAGCACTTTATCTACAATCTAGAAGCGCACCTGTTGCCCTATTTATGTTTAGCGCTTCAAAGAAGAATGTTGTGCATTAGACAGATATAATCCCCCTATAATATTGTTAAAAAAATAAGGAAATAGCGTTAATTTCACATGGCGCGCATGCAAAAGATAAAATTCAGAAGAAATCATACTCTCGGCTAATTCGCAGCGATTAAATTGGAAAGTCTTCGCGATTTCCCCCGAAGATATCCCCGCGAGCGCACCTACATCCATACCACGCGTATCATTTAATTAACCCCGAGCGCGATGCTTATCTTGCAGGTGAGCAGCAAGGGCCTGAAGATCATCCAGACGGTCCACCCCGGCGGCTCGACGAGGACGGCGGTGAAGCACCTCGTCCCCGGGCACGCGGTCCTCGCCGCGGTCCAGCGCGAGGACGTCGTCGCGGCGACCCTCCTCCTGCCCAACCCGGCGACCAACAACCCGGTCCACGTCCACGCGTACAGGTGAGCTCACTGCGCCGAGAGGCCGTTGGCCGGCGGCGCGGCTTTCCCGGGCGATGGCCGGTCTTTCCCCGGGGGTAGATGACGCGCGGTAATGAGAATCCCGGGGCCCATGACAAGTGGCGGGCGGCGGTTTACGGCCGCGAGATTAGCTCTCGCGGATGCGCCCGGCTGATTGTCCGCGCGCCGCCCCCCACCGGCTGATTATTTTCCCTCGGGCGGCGCGGCTTCGGAGCCGGTTAAATGGAGCATGTACACGTAGACGGCGAGCTAGAAAGGAATCTCATTACCGGCGGGCGCGCGGCGGCGCTTTATAATCGAGTCAATTTAGTTATTACGCCGGGTGCAGAGCTCGCTTTCGTCCGCGCGGCCCGCGAACAAAGAAAAACTCCGGCTGGGGAGAGAGAGAGCCGCGCGAGGATCCGAAAGGATCGCGGACAAAGGAGCGCGGAGGCGCGCTTTGGGGAACAATGGGGGGAAAAGCGGGGCCGGGCGCGAGCCCGGGGGGGGGGGGGACGCCCCAAGGCCGGAGTCGCTCATCGGCCCCGTGGCTCTCTTGCAGATGCGACTCCGTCGAGACGGCCGAGCTCCTCTGCGGCCAGCTCAAGGTCCTCGCCTCCCACTCGGACAGCCTGGCGCGCCTCGGCTCCCTGGACACGAGGCTGCGCAGCAACCTGGGCAGCGACGGCCGCAGCACCCGGGAGAGCGAGTCCTCCGAGGGCAGCGGCGACCTCAGGCACGCGCCCATCCAGTCGACGACCATCTACGAGTCCCTGGCCGCGGAGCTCAGGGCTAAGCTCGGTGAGTCCTGCATTCCGATCCTAAGCCGGACGCGGGGTTTCCTCCTCTGTTCCGAGCTAACGAATCGCCTGCGTCCAAAAATTGAGCCAAGATCGTTTCGCGCGAGATAAGTGTAGCAGGAAAATCGTGGCAGCTTGAATTATACGGGCTTTGTTAAAAAGAAAACAAACTGGAATGTTTCAAGTGTGCACCGTAGAGGCGTGTGCGAATTCCATTTTGATATATATCACCTTGCAAAATTTCAGCGATATAAAAGCACATAAAAAGTAATTGTTTCCATTCGAATTTGTAAATATCTTATTGTTCAAGTTGGCACCGAATTTCGCATCGAGGGAAAAATTTTTTAGGAATTATTAGATAGCAAGCTGGAAATCCACTCGCCGGTTCAAATAAATTTTAATATCTCGCGATAAAAATAGATTTTATTTTCAGTAAATTTTTATAAGAAAAAAAAGAGGAGAATAATGGAAAGTTATAGAAATTTTTATTAACCAGACATAGTAACTCATAAGGCCGGCTTGCTATCTGACGCAGTGAAAATTCCTGACAATTTTTCCAGAAGGCAACTTTGAGCAAATCCGGGGCAAATAATTTATTTGCTCGCGTGCATATTTTCACGCTCGGAAAGTATAAGCGACAACGCCGGTGTCGACACGGCGCGATAGAAAAGAACCCGGGACAAAGTATCCGACTGGGAACGCGCGGGGCGCTAATCGCCAAAACGCCGGCCGGGCCAACTGCAATAAAGTAATCCACGGATTTTGCTCGCGCTTGGGCAACTCCGCCCGCGCCGTTACTTTCTTCGGGGGAAACCGCGCCTTCGCTCGGCCTTCGAAAATCTTTATCGGCGCGCGGGCGTATAAACTTTATAGCGCGGCGCGGCGAAAAAGAAGTGGAGATCGTTTACCCGGCCGGCTCGAGTGAAAGGATATTGGGGGGCGCCGCGCGGAAAGGAAGCCGAGGGCCCGCGCGCCTATTCCGAGCAGCCATCGGAGAGGCTTCAATCGTCCGGGCTCGTGTGCGCGAGGGCCGTTTCGCAAGCCGATCATCGCGCCGATTGTCCCGCGCGGCACCGGCACTCTTACTTTCGCACGGGGCCGGCTGTATTACGCGACAGAGCCGCCCCCGTATCGCCGCGGCATCTCCGGGATCGCGCAAGCCCTAAACAAGCTGCCGGTGCCCGCAGGCCGCGGCAACTCGGAGCACGACGCCGGGCCGCTGCTCCTGCCCCCGAGGGACTACGACACGGTGCACCGGCACCGGGGCAACCTCACGGGGATCGAGCTGCGCCGCTGCCTCAACCAGACGATCGTCGGGGGCAACGGCGTCGCCGGGGTCACGCCCATAGTCGAGCGCGGGGGTACCAGGAGCGCCGCCAGCAGCGGCATCGGCTCCGACAGCGCGGCCACGCCCCCGCCCTACCAGGGCCACCACCCCCTGGGCCCGAGGCCCTCCAGGCCGACGAGGGACTCCTCCTCAGGTGAGCGCCCTCCCGTGTGTCTACGTGTGCTTGTGTGTGTGCGCGCGTCGGTCAACCCGCTCGTTAGCAGTCCTTGCTCATTACGCCGGATAAAAATGCAGGAGGCTCGGCTGATTTAGCGATGCGCCGCCCGACGCCCTGTACTATATTTGCCGCGGGAGAAAAGCCGCTTCTTACTCGTCGCTTCGTTATTAATAATGTTTTACGATGCGCTCGAATGTTTTGAGCTTTACGACTGTTCTCAAACTAATTAGAGCTAAAGTTAATATAATTAACTTGGGAGAGTGCTCTGTGGAATATAATTTAATTACTATCGCGTTGCCTCTTTTTTTTTATCCGGGTGAAATGCCGATGTTTCGCGAAGCGAGTTTAAAAATTTACGATCTTTCTTTTATTGCCGAGTGCAAAAATGAAATTAACTAGTCGTCGTTGCGTAATCCTGCGTATCGGCGTGCGCTTATAATTGCCTTATTCAAATACTTTAATAATGTGCGTGCTGCACTTAGCACACCATAAAGCTCGGTGTAAGTGATTTTGCAAAATAAAACTTTTCGAGATATATCGAGTTAATGCGTGCATATCGTGCAGGGGAAAGTTAAAAAAAAAAATTGATCCAAATTCCTGAATCGATCCTGGAAATACGTCTGAGTGGACTCGAGCCGTATCTACGTGTGCGAATCTTAAAACTCTGCTCGCCGGCCACGGGAACTTTCACTATAATTAATAAATTCTTTTTTCCAATTACCCGCGATCACAGCTGGCCTCTGCTAATGCTCGGCAAAAAGGACAATTTTGCATCTGGACGGCATAAATCACCTCGATAACTCAAAGCGACGTGGAGGAAATCGTTACAGATACAGCAGCCGGTGCGCCGGGCGAAATGTCATTATGCATATAGACATATCCGGAATCATTAGGCTTCTTTATACATCGGCCGGCCTCGCGAAAAGAAACTTTTCCGCGAGCGCGCGAACAATCCAAATTGAAACGTAGCCGTCGGCCGCGGGCCGCAACTTTCCAGCCAATTATACCGGGGAGCGTTTAAAAGCGGAGAAACGCGAGATCCGCGCCGGGTGACAATGCCGGCCGCGGACCGGTCGTCCTCCCCGGACGGCCATTGAAAAGCGCGGGGAAAAGCGGCCGAGACCTCGGGCGCGGCCACATGCCAACAAAAGCGAGCAGCCTGATGTTTGGCCGGCGGGCCCCGCACCCGGCCGATCGGGCTCCGAAAGTGGGTTACCGGAGCAGAGGCGCTCGGCCCTCGCGGATAAGTCACCGGTAGAAAGTGTCCGGGCGGCTTCCCCGGCCGCGCGATTAGGTCGCGGCTCTCGCGTGCGCGCACACCTGTTGCTTCGTCGCGCGGCTTTTCGCCCGGGCTTGTTTTTTTTGCCGCCTTGGTGCCCCTTGCCGCTTGCGCAATAGTCCGCGCGATTGAGCTGTCTCCGCGGCGGCTTCTTTGTCTCGAGCCGAGGCTGCGCGAAGGTGCAGCGCCTTTTCTCGCGGGCTTTCCTCGGCCCCGAGCTCGAGAGATGATGAAAGACATTCCTTCGTGCCAATTGATTCGTTCGCTCGTATTTAAATATCGTTTATAACTTCGAGCAGACGCGTTTTATACTCATTAGGGATCTCTCCTAGCTCAATAGTATACAATTCTTCACTTGCAATACTTTCATTAGCGTGACTATATTATGGTTGTTATAATTTAATGTGCTAATATTTGTCGTAACTCAAAACTTTTATTCGTTATAATTATCCTTAATGGATTAATGGATTCTGATCTTAGCAGCAACATAGATAAATAGAAACTTAATTATTTGAAAAATATAAACCAAGTATAGACAGACCTTTTACATTAGTTACACATAGTGTACAATATAATATTATAGATATAATTACAAATAACAGAAAACAGATATTCTACAACACAAGTAGGTTTTTGCAGGCGCAGCTTATATCCTTTTGAAATTCATTGCTTATCTTCTTATTTATCCAAAACGTCAGTCCGAAGATGTTTGCTTCATATTCTATCTGGCAGTTTTGATAGGTGCTATTAGGTCCGATACCATTGTACTACTGTGGACTATTGAAATTAAAAGCACGATCACGTTCACCGAAAATTGCACACAAGTCGACAATTCGTAGCTCGAGCGAGAGCTCGAGATTATTTTCTACTATCGCTCTGTACTCAGAATACGTTAGTCTGTTAACTCCTTAATCTAATACACGCAGTCAGCTTTTACCATCGACAGTGTAGCTGCATAAACGTTTACTCGATAGCTGAAAAACATAAATGAAATTGACGTATAGTCGACCCACGCGCGCAGTTGCCTCCAAGGCTCGACCTTCTGGCATTCCATCGGCGGAAAAACGGGGCTCGGCCAATGTTTACCTTTCCGCGGGTCTCCATTAGCGGGGAAAAGCTCGCGCAGAGTCGCAGAAAAGCAGGAGGAAGACAAAAAAAAAATATCACGAGTATAGGAGCCCGCTGCGGTGGTTATACATACACACCTATATATATGAATACGGGAGAGCGGCATCGGGCGCATTCCGCGGGCGCAATCATAGCCCCGCGTTGGGCAAGGATCGCGTGTCGCGCGGGACACGTGCACACCTATACACTCGGCGCGGCTCATCCCCGCGGGAGAAAGTCGGCGCTCCCCCGCGGCGCGGCCTAGTCCCACGGGCTTTTCGGCCGTGCCGCCCGGACCCCCCGGAGACGGCGATGCGAGGGCCGATATAACCGAGGCCTAAAACCAACGAGGCCGCGAGGAAGTTGTCCGCGTCCCCTAACTATAATTACCCGCCGGCTCGGTCGGCAAGCTGCGGTTGAGCCTAGCCGCGCGGCGGCCTTTGTCTCGGCCGAGTCCCGGCAGAAGAAGGCGCAGCCGTTAATCTGCAAAAATTGCCCGGGCCGAGGAAGGGCCGTGAAAGTCGCGAGCCGCCCGCGTTTACGCCATTTTCTCCGGGCGGGGAGGGGCATGCCTCCTGCGCGCGGTTTTCACAGATGTATATATACGTGCGCCGCGCTTATTGGCCAAGGATGCGCCCTTCCGGGGAAAAGCCGATGCATCGGCGAGGATTTTTGTCCCGGGGCGATATCTCGGCGCGGTCCCCATTATTTCCCCATTAATCAGAGCGGGCCGACGGGCCATCCGGCTCGGGCCGACCGTTACCTCGCGGCGTCCCGATTTTCGAGGAGGCTCCTGGCGACAAAGCCGCCGCGGGGTATTTCCCGGCCGCGCAAAGGGGGATATATACCTGTATACAGTCGTCACAGCGGCTGCCGGATTTTGACAGGCTTTTGGTGGGTAATAATTTTAACGGGCGACTGACCCATATATATATGTATATATGCATGTCGTGGATCGCGCCCGGGGCCGGTCGGCGGTTGCGCGACCAATCGCCGACACCTGTGTGTGTGGCCGCCGAGAGCGAAGATGCCTCGCGATAAAAGGCGCGCCGAGATAAACAGTGTTGCGACCCCGCGCTGCCCGACACCTCGACGTGTATATGTATATATATATGCATACGCGTCTCGTCCGCTTGGTTCTTTTTTTTTATTTCCCCCGGGCTTTCGCTCGGCAGGCCCGGCGGCCTTTTTATTCCTTGATTGTATGTTAATTTTTGCTCCTTCAACCGGACAACAACAACAACAACAGCGACAGCAACGTCTGGTTTTTGCCCCGCAGTCCATTACCGCGGCAGATGGGTATAATTTGGCAATGGCCTATTCCAGCGCAGGAATGCCCGTATTATGTAGGGCAGTGGTTCGTTTAGCCCGCGCGTATTATGTGCCTCGCGCGCAAGAAGAAGAAAAAAAAAAGATAAGTATAATACATTACGGGGATTATGAGTATCGCCGCGGTGTGCGCTCGACCACCGAGGCGGATTTCTCAAAGGTATAATATATCCCTGGAAAAGCCTGTCATTTTCAAGAAGCTTGTATAAAAAAAAAAGGAAAAAAAAAAGAAAAAGTGAAACTTTTTAACAAGTTGCTTATAGAGAAGCCGGCCGTCAAAACTGAATTCATTAAATCTAATATCATTAGCTCCTCCGTTTTTTTTTTCCACTCGCTAATCGACCGAGAAATACATCGCCTACTTTAAAGCGAAAATTAACTTTTGATTTCGAATCACGCGTCGTTAAAGCCGCGCTCTCGAATAAAACCGGGTCGACTAATCGCATTAACGCTCGCTCGCCGCGACGACAATGGCCGAAAAAAAGCCCACTGCTCACCTGGCGGGTGCGCGCGGACCGTTACAGCCTTTCGCAGCGCCAGCGATTAGCCGCGGGGAGACGAGCGTGCCGAAATATACACTGCACGTCAATGGACGGCTCTTCGCGGCGGCCGATGCCCCGTGTATACATGTATATATATATAGAGAGATTTCGTTTATGGCGGGGCGGCCAGGTTGCCCGCCGGCGCTGATTGGCCGCGGCACTCGGTACAGTTAGCCGCCGGCGACGATAGTGCCGCTTCGCGCCGACTCCTTTTTCGCCGGCGATCGCCGTCACGCTCCCCGCGGATCAAATTCTGCACGCTCGGACGCGTCCGTCGTGGAAAATTCGCAGGCTCCCCGCGCACCGGCTCTCAATGGGACCCTGGAATTCCAAAGCACTCGGCCGTATGCAACTTGGTAACTTGCTACGAAATTAACGAGCTCGCCGAGCATCTTTGCTAGTTTTTCACGAGCTTTTTTGCCTCGCCGGTTTATCTCTTATGCTCGCAATATATATTGGGTAAAGACTTTGGTAATTTCGAGCTCCTTGAAAGGTTATCTATGTTCGCATATACAGCGACAGAAGAGATTATGAAGGAAGAAGTGCATTGTAAAAATAAAAGACAAACAATAGCGCAAGAACTCGCTTTGCGACATGACCGGGAGTCGTGCGCTATTAACTATTAAGAAGTATTTATTTGACTGCATTCTAATACACGCTCGTTAATACCTAATGAACGATTCGTAGTTACAAGTAATCCTTTCTCTCTGGGTTCAACTGTATAGGTGTCAATACAGCGAGCGTGCGCCGATTGTCTAAGTCTGCATCCTCTGTTATAGCTGTATCGAGAGCTGCATTTAATTGTAATCATTATGTACTTATCTTTTATTTTCCAATAGCTATTAAAGTCTCTTTGACCTCAGGCTTTAATAAAATTGAATTGAAAAAAATTGATTTCTTACAAGCTCTTGAAGATCTTAAACCTGCCAATTTACGAAATTTATATATCAATACATTAATACACGTATTCCAAGTATATTAATGACATATTACCAAGTTACTCGATAATTCTGAAATACTTCAGAAAAAATTGAGTGAAATGCAGATAATATTTTTATCAAGTTATGTAGAGTATGTCCGTTTTGATTTTGTTTCTCATGGGAGCGTATCGTATAAGTATATGAGTTTATGAGCACAAAAGTAATTTTAAAATCCGTCGATTTCTCGTAAACATGAGGTTAATCAATTTTTTAAAAAATGTTCATTATCTTACGCGATTGACGAACCACAAATCGCAACGGGTTAAAGGGGCCGTCTTGTGTACCTGTCGTCCCTATTTTCAAAAGGACCAATAATAATAATAATAGGAGCTTCGCTTGCACGATGGAACTCAGCCAATAATAGTTTCGCTAATCTAGAAAGTCGCGCACTTATACTCCGTGCTCCCAAAAGGACGGGATTAAAACGGAAACACCGGGTACATACGCTAGAGACCGTAATATATTACACCCGGCGTGTTGTAAACATAGTTTCCGAATGAGGAAACTGCGCGACCCGCAAGCGCACCCTAATTGGCCTCCTCTGGATAGATTTCAAGGGGGCTACTCGATCAATTGGTGCAACTTGCCGGCGACTCCTGGATTTTAATACAGGTTCCGCAACTTTCCCTCGGGCGGCCGATACAGCGTACAGGGGATAAAGTAACACTTGATCAAGGTTCGGTGCGCGGGACCGATCGACGTGCACGTCCGGACCATATACTTATATGGTTCCGTTAAACATAGCGCCGGGGAGAGGAGCGCGCGTACGAATAATCCGCGGCGGGCGGCGCCAGTTCGCCGGCCGACCCACTTTTCCGCCTCGTTTCGTGAAATCCCGGCGGCCGTTCGCGCGCGTCGCGCGTTTTCGAGAGTCGCCTCCTATCCTCGGCTCCGGCCGCTCGCCTGTATTCCGTTACTTAGTTAGAAGAAGGAGATTAAATTAATTTATGTGGTGCTCCGCGGACTCTTAGCCCGGCAGACGCGCGTATAACGCTTTTATACGCGCGCGTTTTACGGGGGCCCGCAAAGGAGCGATCCGAATCTTTTTACTGCGGATATGCTAATTGATTGTTAACCTTCCGCCGCGAGCCTCCCGGAATAAGGACAAATTTTTAGTTTGCCTCGAGGTTAAATATCATTTTTCCCTGTGCGTGCTCTCGATACTCGGACGCGTACATTTTGAACACCATTCGTTATACTTTCCAAAAAACAACATTTCTTCGCTGTAATTTATGCTTCTTGATAAGTTTACCAACGGAACGCTTCCACCGCGATTAATCAATATTCGTTTGATCTTTCGCGAGAATGCTTTTTGCGTCCATCGAACCAATCGGAATGAATCGAGGTATTAAAGTATATAATTAATTACTAAATTATATATACTTATATTAGTATAACTATATTTAATAATGTACATCGAGGTAAATGCAACTTGCTTAGAACTTTTATATCTACGGATATATTTATTAATATGTATAACAGTATAATCAGCGCATGATGCGAGCTACGATGTAAATTAGAAGATAAATATTGTAATAATACAAAATTTTCTATACAGTTGTTACAAAAAAGGTTTCAAGTGTTTAGTTTGATCAGGCCCGGTAACATTTATTACTCCATCAACCTTAAAATATCCCAGAAGTAGTCGTATGAATAATGTAACAAGAAGACTTTGTATAAATATATAAATATATGTGTATAAGCACACACGTTTATGGTTTGCACATTTATTTTAAACAGAAGAATTAATACCTGGCGCACCAAACGGTGTATGAATAATCTCTGCGGTAAAAACCGGAAAAGTATCTCTAAAATAGTGATTCGGCTGCAGTGGCGATAGAAGGAAATCGGCTCGGCCGCCGCGCGGTGCCAATAAAGATCTATAGCGCAAAATGGCAGCTGATTAGAGTTAAAAGATTAATTTGGAGCGAGGGAACTTTTTTTGTCCCGCCTGCTTCGCGTCCGCTGGCAATTATCGAAACAAAATAATCATTATCAATTAGAGAGAGAGAGAGGGGGGCAAAGAGCCGCGGAGCGCGCGCGCGCAACCGGCTCTAAATCGCGAGCGGCGAGCGGCTATTTAAGTCCGGCCCTCGTTACGCGCGCTCGAGAAAACGATCCTGGCCCGAGCGACAATCGATCGGCAATAACGAGGGCCGGCAACCCCCCGGCGCGGAAAAACCGCTAATTACATCCGATCTCCCGGGGGAGCGCGAGGCGGGCTCTTTGAGCGGGCGCGCGTAAATAGAATTTCGCCCGGTCATTAAAGGCGGATTCAAATGCAGGCCCGCGCCACAGGCCGTGCGTGCGCCCGCCAGCGCGCGCGCGTGTGTGTGTGTACGCGCGCCCGCGCGCACAACACGCCCCGGGAATGTCGAAAGAAAACGACCTCGCGGAATGCAACCGCACAATCTCGCGGGGCGCCGGAGAGGTGGTAATGCCCGAGAGCCGCGAGGGGAAAGGAGGCTAATGCGGGGGTATCGGCCCGCCGCGCGCGCTGCTCGGGCCCTATACTCGCTCCGATGCGCCGGGGTTGCGCCGCTCGCGCCTCCCCGTGTGTCTTTTAATTCCTTGTGTCCAGTTATACCACGCGATAGCCGAGGCAGTTTTAAACGTTTTTTTTTGCGGTCGTCAAACTGTCAGATGCACCCCCGTTAAGCTACAGGTGCTTAAAAAATTGTAAAAATCCAACCCTTGCGGCCGCAGGCCGGCGGTACTGCTGACGGGGTCCGCTGGGGCCCGAGGTTCTTTTGTTGACGATTTCGGCAGTCGACAAATCGGCGTGCGTCTAAGCCTGGAGGGTGGGGCTAGACCCGCTGCTTGCCTTGCGCTCCCCTGACAGCCCCGCCCTACTCTCTTCCATTGATTATTTCGTCTACTCTGATTGGCTACGCTGCGGCGAGTAGGCTGCGCTTTTCGGTCGCGGGGGCTGGATGTTTACGATTTTTTAAACACCTGTATCTTCGCGGGGGTGCATCAGACAGTTTCACCACCTTAAAAAAATATGTTGAGAATTGGTTTAGATATCGCGTGGCATAGCTGAAGACGAGGAAATAAAAGACGCCTTGTATAACGTTGCGCAAACAAGAGGCGCACGCGGCCTGGGCTTTTCCTTTTTGGAAATCGCGCGCACTTATCAACTCGTTAGGCCCGGCCCGTTCGGACTGATTGTAACGAAGCGGCTTAATGCGGGAGTAAATTGAACGGATCCTGAGGAACGCGTGTGCAATGCCGCATTGCCAGGTCTTACCGGCATCCTCGTAACAGACGCTTATAACCAGTATGAAGTATGTAGGCCATAATTATCCCGCATGAATATGGAGTAAGCAATGCAAACATTGTCGATTCAGCGAACACCAGATAGGAAATTTTCGTTAATGGCTAGTCTCGGCTAACAACGTGCTCTCGCTTATGGAACCGAAGCAAATACTGAAAGGTCCTTAAAATCGAAAATCGATAGTCGTGCTTATTCGAGTCGTGACTTAGTTAATATACACTATAAATACGGAATGCCTACCAACTAGAGAAATTACGAGCAAATGTGGATAAAAAGTTAATTTTGTAAAAGTTAATTTAAAATCGTATCGAAAAGAGATTATTTTTCAATTTATCTAGATAAAAATACGAGTTCGACTGATTGGCTGCGCCATGCACTGACTGGTTTCTCACGCACCTGTGATAATCACGCAAATATACATGCGCTACGGTCACGTTATTGAGAAAGATTTGTAGTTTGTAGGTACGAATCAAAACATTGAAATTTCATCAAATCCAATTTCATTCGAATTTAATTGGTTATCTATATTTATTTGTTTAGGTTAGTTTATCTTGGTATTTCTTCTACCAAATATCTTCGTTGAATTACTATTATCAAAAGTTTGAGCTTATAAACGATATTGATTACATGAAGCACGTTTTGTGTAGCAATTTAAGGAAATATTACGTCAAACCGTTAGGACATATCACTGGTAAAAAATTATAGGGATACCTTAGTTATATTTATTGCGTATATGCTACAACGGAATTTATAGTGTATATTCTACTAGGTTTTCTTTGATCTATTTAAACTCAAAGGATTTTTTAGCGTAGTAAAAGCATCATGAAAATACCGTATACCAAAATACGGTTTCAGCTTAGCACTGTTAATGGGGTTATACTTATAGAATGAAGCGATAAAATTTCGACTTTGAATTATGGAACATACTTTAAATAACGATCTTTTCAGAAAACTGTATTAAAAACGAGAATAAAAGCCAGGCCTTTTTCGTTGATTCGAAACAGTTTTGTGTTTAATAATTTCGCAATTTTCACGAAACCTTCCATGAACTGGCAAGAAATAATTTTCAAAGCACCGTAATGAAATCAGTCTAGAAATGCCTCCAATATATGTAATCACACAAGCGGTCTCTTTTTCCTTTTTTTTTTTTCTTTTTTTGAGCGGTCTGCCCCTCGCGCTAAACGAGCGCGGAGCTACCGCTTTACGAGGCGTTCCGCGAAGTTTCCCGGCGACCGGGCGGAAAAACGCCCGGGGCCTCGGGCGCAGGCTCGGGCCCCCGATCTCTCACGGAATTAACAGTTTCACGCGCTATCGCATCCCGTTGCGTGCGCGCGGAGCCGAGGAAACCGCGCGCTCGGGCCGCCCCGGGCGACGATACGGCCCTCGCTCGGCCTCCGATTTTCGAGGGGCCTTTTTTTTTTTTTGCGCAAGGCCCGCCGAAGGGCACCGCGCCGCCGGGGGCTTATTAGATCGGAATTCGAGCCGCGAGTAAGGAGCATTACGGGCACTTTCGGGGTGATTTATGCGGCTAGACCGCCGGCTGTAGAGCGCACGGGCCGCGGGTGACATCGGCATTCCTCGGGCTGCAATGCTCGATGACATTGTGCGGGACTCGATCGCGCGGCGACAGGCTGCATAAGAGTAAATCACGGCCGGCGAGTAAAGGCAGGCATTTCGAAAAAGAAAAAGGAGCGGGGAGGGCAGAGAGGCAGGGCGCGGGTGTATATACACATGCGCGCGCGCTTGATTTATCTTGTTGGAACAAGTGGCACCTACAACGCCGATAAATACTCGCGGTCCAATTGGTACATCCGACCCGACAGAATGGTCAAAACAGCCAGCGGTGTATAAGGCCCTCGTTAATATTCATAGCGCATAATGAGCGCGCCGACAAACGCGGAGCGCGCGCGTGTTTATAAGAAGGATCCCAGCGCCGAAATAAGCGACGGCCGATAAATCAGGCCCCCTCTGCCTATCAGTGGCCCGCGGCCCCGTTACATCGTGCGCGGGGATAATAATAAAAAAAAAGCGCGGACTTGCGCAAGCGCGCCTTTTGCGAAAGGCATACATATATAGAGGCCCAGAGTAAACACGCGTCTTCGTATGTGCGTGGGAAGCCCGCACGGCCGTTTCGCGCGCGCTGTTTACCTCGCGCGCTCTTCCTTCCGCCCTTTCTCTCGCGATCCGAGGACGAATTTTCGTAGCGCTCCGTGATTCTCGCCGCGGGCACGCACACACGGTATATACATTGTAAGCCGCGCGCCGCCGCACGTATGTGCATATATATAGATACACGTGTGGGAACGCGGGTGAGCCAACGGTCCCGCTTTAACACTGCGTAATTCTTTATTTATAAGGGAGCGCGCGCACAATCGAGCGCGATTCGCGTGATGTAATTATCCGGATCGGATGGGCAGCGCGCGCTCCTTTTCTTTTAGGTTAAGCGTATGTTAATGCATACGCGCGCGTAATATCAAACGCGTATTATCGCGTCATGATTAATGCCTTTCATAACGATCCGAGCCCCTGCCTCCATTTTCAACTCTTTACGCAAACAATTTTAACGTGACGGACCTTTTTCGGCCGGTCATTATACTGCGTCGGGCCGCTGTCTAGATTTGGCAAGCCCAAAATCTCCTTGGTAATCAAAAGCTGCATCCATTATAATTGCACTGTAATTATTGTTTGCGCCAACAAAATTCAACGCGCGGGTACCAGTACGACACGTCTTCAAAGAAGTATGCCTTGTTTTTGGATCAAATTTTATCGCGCACTAGATGGTTACACAAAGGTTCATTAATTTATAACTATGTCAGCTGCGACTTTTTAAAATATGAACAAAAGAAATCTCTCTTCTAATGCGAAAGTATTCTAAATGAGCATATCCTTTGGAATATTGGTCACTGCCACTAATAGTAAAACCAACCAATTACAAGTCTCGTACCAGTAATATTATTCTCTCTTTAAATGAAAATAATATACAATAAAATGTAAATTTAAGTATATTCTTTTTTTATTGTCGGTAAATCGTAGTTTTTCAAGAAAATTCCTCTTGACATTTTTCTTGTGAATTATACAGAAAGTATTACTTACTAGCTATAAATAAGGTTATAACTAAAAATATATGCATTACACTTTATGTTTCATTTGAAATTTAGATTTATTAACAGTTAATAACTAGCGCTTAACTACAATAAATTTTAACGAGTATATTTTAAATAATTCTTTTTGCGGTAAGTGGATCCTTGGCTAAGCTAAATATACCCGAATCAGCTCTTACCCTCCTTGCATTATTGTCCCTCTTTTTCTACACGACAATAAAAAGTTTGAAACACTTCGGGGAACGAGGGAATGTAACACATATTTCAATAAAGCCGTGCTAATCCGCAGCTAATACGCGAAACGGCATTATTAATTAGCACTCGGCGGACGCGTAGAAAAAGCCCACGCGTGATATCTGGCGTCAATAGGCCATTTGTCATTGAGGCGGGCCGCGGCGCCCATTAGCGCCTCCCGATAGAAACGCGCCGGCTCTTCTTTTTTTTTTTCTTCTCCTCTCCCATAGGAAGCCGCTTGGCGCCGGCATCGAGGCCGCGCGGCAAAGTGTCACGCACTTTCGTTCGAGTCGGCCCGGCGCTCTCGAGGATGACTTTCCATCCGCGGCGCGGCTCCCCCGTAGGAAAGTAAAAAGGCCGCCCGGGAAGGGCCTTAATGGGCGGCGGCCGCTCGAAACCGGAGACGCGGGGGGACGACATCGCGCGCCAATCGTAAATTTCGCGCAGGTGTGCCGCGCAGGTGAGGGCCGCGCTTCCGCATTCTCGGCCCACAGCCTCGGGGCCCCGCTTAACCTTACGCGGAATCTTTAAATCTCGCCCGGGAGAGGCGACCGCGGGCGCTCGGCCGGTAATGAGAAGAGTGATTTACCTGGCGATGCGACTCGCCGGGGCCATTCGCCCGGGGATCTAGTCGAATGAGATGCTGCCGCCGCTGCGTGAGCGGGGTCAGATGCCGCGGTTGGCCGGACTCGGCGCGCGAGGTGCTATTCCGGGGCCCGCGGGGATATGTTGTTTTGTAAGTGCGCTGCTCCGTCGGCTAGAAAAAGACATCCAAAGATAATTCCACCTCCTGAAACTTCTACTTATCACGCCTGCGGAATTTCAGTCAGCACCTGCATTGCATCCTGTGCACGGGCTCTTGCATTCAATGCCTACAGTTTGAGGCAGAAGTACTTTTTTAGCGGACTTTCTAATATTCAGGATTCCCGATTTTTCGAAACTTTTTATCAAAATTAAAATAAAAGCCAGCTTGCTCTACGGTACTCGAGTATTGTTTTCCTGACATTCACACAGAGAGAAAGGATTCATTGCACTTGCAGAATCAATGACTATTTCTATGCGAAAGCATGCTATATGAAGTACCGATTCGCTAACAGTAAAAACTGGTGCACTTACAAATGCAACTTGCGAGCATGCGCATAAAGTACACACGCTTTCTTATGTGAAATACAAGGGACAAAGTAATATCGCATAGCGTTTTGCTTGCTGCTTTCATTTTGTTCGATTGGACTTGATTTACGTGTGATAATAAATCATGTGGCTGATTAAAATCGAAAGTTACAAGATTTTTACCTATTAAATTACGTTAAACTGTCATTTTAATATTTTTATTCAATATGGTTTATAATGTTTTACGAATATTTTTATCTACAAGCAAATCCTTGCTCTCTGTATAGTTTATTGAACTTTCTGTGAAATTATAGAACTTTAATATCTTTTGATGGGTCACCGAATCATATTGCATCATAAATAGTTTTAATACAAGAATTTCAATAAATAATTAATGTTCATATTCTCTAGAACATTAATTTGTAACAAAGAGTTACTGTATTGTCAGATAAGATTATAATAAATGCATAAGCAGGACTATGGGAAAGGACTTTTTGAAGCAGTAAATAATAAGTTCTAAAGATGTTAATTTCCAGTTTCTCACCATTTTCCTTGAAAATGAAAATTTTCCTGAAATCGATGAAAATTTTTGCTCCTAGCACCTTGACACTGTTCAGTATTACTTTTAAACATAATTGCATTTAAAAATAAAATTTAGTTTCTCAGAAAATATTTGAATAATTTAACAAAGTTGTACTTAGTCATGAGTAAAATCGGCTTAAAAAATGTCGTTCAAAAGGTCTGTTTATATAACTAGTTGTGCAACTGAAAGTTATTTTGATATGTAATATTTTATCAGTTAATGGAATTTACAAATCCGAGGAAACCTCGCCCTAATCGAATAGCCATACGCGGTGCATTTGAATAACAGCTTGACAGCGCGGCGCATATTTTACTTCAGAAATTTCCTATCGCATTATCGCATGCTGTAGAAAACGGGAGTCATCTGCATTTCTAAACTTCTCATGTACGATTTGTAATGTCCAGTCGCGGTTTAGAAAATAATTTTCTAGTTATTCCATTATCCCTCAGCATTCGCTCATGATTGTATAATTTACATACAGCAAAGGCCGCGCGAGCACATCTGGATTTTCTTTCTCTCCCAGTTTGCTTGGCAGTGACCTACTCAATTTGCATAATGCTCGCGGTGCGCCCAAGAAAAACGGTGAAAATTCCGGGATACCCGCTAAATAATCGTGCGATTTTCCCATAGTGAAGACTGCCTATAGGATGGGTGGCTAGCCTAATTTGCGAGTGATTAATAATCGTTCAAACGCATAGTGCCCCGAGTAATGAATCTTCTCATAATTAATAACAAGCGCTTGGCAATTTTTGTAATTGCCGCGTTGTATTAAGCTTGACGATTTTCACAATTTGAGCGACTTCCTCCATTTCATGCTCCTCTCCTTTTTAATTTCACAATTTGGATTCGTTTCGTAGACACTGCGTGAGAACAATTGTCCGCGTCCTACAATTAAGTTGCTCAGTCTTGGATTTTTACCTAATTGGTAATTCATTACGGAAGATTATGCTTTACTAAGCGCAATTAGGCAATCGATGAGAGGCGCGATTATTCCGAGGACTATTTCCACAATTCCCCTCGGCGTCCTCGGAAATTTCGTAGTGTTGACTCAGTATAATCCACATAATTAACGGTTCTCGTCAAATACCGCGCGCGCCCAGGCGATTGGCGCAAAGGTAGCTCTTTGCTTTTGAAAAAGTGATAAATAAAACTTCTCCCACACGGCTGTCTGCCGAACAATCGAAGGAAATTCATGCGTATGCAAAACATAGGTGTACACTTGGGCAGCCCGCAGCGCGCGGCCTATTAGCCAGGCGTCTATACCGGCAAAGAAAATTTATGAAAACGTTTATCGAGTCAATATTGTACTCGGCAGTACAGTTACAATCTCTCTCGAACGTTCCACCTGGTGGCACAGTCCCCGGGGCGAGCGCGCCGCCAATATTGACACAAGCCGAGAGCCATTCTTCGCCGCGTCGTCCATCGCCCATACTGTATTCCCGGGGCCTGAAAAATCTCCCCCGCTCGTGAAAAAAAAGCCTAATGCACGGAAAACGTGAGTAATTTCTTTGCGAGGCGCTCGCGCGCGCGGCGCTACGTAACGGCGAATGGCATCTCTCCTTTTGCGAAACTCGCCCGAGCGCCGCCGCGATTTTACGCATTTGCCGGGCCTTCTGGGAAGTGGGGAAAAAAAAAGCGCGCCCGCGTGTACATGCACGTATATATATATATTGTTTTGCGAGGAGCGAAATTACGACGGGGCGCTTTCCAGGGATAAAACCGCGGCCTGTGCGTACGTTTTTTTAAACAATTGCCCGCTAATTTTCGCGGATCAGCTCTCGTCGCAGCTGCTTATGTTCCGCACACGCACTGGGCGGAGCGCCGGAGTGCGCATATACATGTGCATATATTCGCGAATGCGCAAGCCGTTTACGGTAAGCCCATACACGAATCGAGAATGTGGAATGGCTCAGCGGTTGACTATTACGCGTAACGAGAAACGCGTGGGCCGTCCATTTTGAATAAAACACCATTACGTTTACCGCGCGCGCGGCCTCCTTGCGCCGCGGAGAAAGAGTCCGGCAAAAATCTTCCTCGTTGTTGTTGCTCGAGCGGATTTTTTCGAGGGCTGCTGGCCGCGACGTTCTTATACCGCCGCGCTTAATGGACATCCGCGATTTCCCGAGCGAGCGGATCGAGGCGGTGTTTCACGCCGGCCGAGGACTCGGTGGCCGAGCTCGCGAGTCAAAGACCAGCCCAGGCTAATCGATTGGCCACGAGGTCCGCGATGCCTGGATACGTGTGTGTGTGTGCATGTGTTCGGGCCGAGCGGCGCGGAGTCACCTGCGCCGAGGGCTCGAATAAATTGGAGACTCGGCCGCTCTCTCGGTCGGCTGCAGCGCCGACGGCGTCGCGCATCCTCCTCTCGCTGGCCTCCTTACGTAGGCCGCGCGTCGCCTACATTTCCAGGCGGCCCTGTCCCCCCAGCTAATCCTCTCTCACGCTCCCGATTGGCGGCGCGGGCGCGCGTTATTGTGCGCCCGGCTGACCCCGCGATGACGCGTCGATATAACGAGGAGGGACGAGCCCGATCGATCCCGCCGATCCTTATCCCCGCGGACTCCTTTTCCCCGCGGAGGAATTTCGCGCTCGGCGTCGAGGAACGGCCGGAGATTGCCCCCCGCGGGCGCCTAAGTAGGCGCTGCCTCCCAGGCATTGGAAAGCGCGCGGGCATAACTTGTACATTTATATATATATATACATTAGCTGGAAGAAAACTCGCCCGCGGTGAGTGTACGAATCGTCGCGCGATGCTGACCCCCAGGCTCACGTGTGCTTTCAGACGAGGACTGGGGCGTGCCCCCCGAGGAGGTCGACTACCTGGTGGACCGGGAGCCGGCGAGCGTCAGCCTGCCCCGTGTGAGCCGCAGCCCCGAGCGCGGGCCCAAGCCGCAGCTGCCGATGCGGCCCGCCTCCCCGGTCGTCGGGGCCCCAGGAGGCGGCCGCTGCGTCCGCCGCAGCGCCGAGCACCGGCAGCGGTCGCCCAGCCCGCAGTACCAGCCGCGGCTGGGCCCGGCGGAGGCCTGCACCAGCCCCCGCGAGCGCTTCCACGACGCCAAGGAGATGTTCCGGCAGATGGAGCGCGAGGCCATCGTCGCGAGGCCGGCGGCAGCCAGGCCCGCGGCCCGCCCCGAGTGCCGCCCGCCCCACAGGTGAGCTAAGTCAACCTACTGCCGCCGCGGCAAGGCAATCGTGTCGTACAACGCACAGCTCGTCACGCGAGGGAGTCAGCGCATCCTTCCGCGCGCCCTCTGTCTAGGAGGTGTGCGACTCGGAATAGTGCCGGGCGCAAAGCGCGGGAATCGCAGCGGGCCCGCTTTCTACGCGCGATGGATCGCGTGAGCCGCGTGGGAGCCGCGGCGAGTATCTCGCCCCCGGGATCGTCGCCGGCCGCGAGATCGAAAGTGCCGGGGCTGCGCCGATCGCCCGGGTTAAGTGGATTAGCGATCGCTTCCGCCGATTCGCATGGGAGCCTCGCCGCGCGCGGATTGATTGTGCCTCCGCTAATTCATGAGTCACTGTAGACCAGTTTTATAACGATTCTCTACTTTCTTCCGGAAAAACCCGAGCAATGAGCGGAGGGTAATGTTGGCTCGGGTAGCTTCTTCGCTGCTTGTTTTAAATGTAAACTGGAATAGATAGAAGCACTGATTCGATAAACTCTTGGTAAAAACCCATTAGATACTTATATTGATCGATTTGAATATGCAAATGCACGCGAGTTGTCTTATATGCGATTATTTTATATCATTTTATAAATTTTTCAAGTCTTTTAACTTCAAGGAATTAAATGGGCGCGGCAAAGGGACCGCTGCGATGCATCGATTACCTTTTCCGTTTGTAAAAAGAGGTTTATCTTTGCAGTTTTTTTGGAAGCCTCTTTATGCTATTAATAAATTGCTAATTCATATAAATCATCTCATTAGCTTTGTACTTTTTTCAAATCCTTCATTTGTTCGCTCCAAGCACTGCTTTGTCTCAAATTGTTAGTGTATTCATTAATTTCAAAGTATCATTTAAATGACAATTAAAAAGCAAGAAAACTTGAATTACCAGCAAAGTCGGTTTCTACATAGTATTACAAACGCCATAAAATAAACAACAACACGAACATCCGAAACGAGTATAACGATACATTTCTCAGTTTTAAACGATCAAAGGTCCAGGGGTGATTAGCTACAATCTAACAATCCTTCGGTAGGAAAGTTCGAGCTCGCAGCCGGCAAGATATACGGGCCGAAGACGCGGAGATTCGTATAGAGCGGCGAGGAGCGCGAGGCCGGCGGCACTCCCCTTCGTTGACTTTTCCCGCCCAAGGTCCGCGCGCCGCGTTCCTCGGGCTCGCGATCCGCCGGACTTTCTATCGGGCGCGCCCTCCGCCGATTACATTGTCATTGTCATAATTGAGGGGCGGCTGGCGCGCGCGCGCGCGGAATTAGCGCGGCCCGGATTCCACCGCTCGCCACGCGGGCGCATGGGAAAACGGCCGAGGAGGAAAGTCCCGCCTCCTGTCGGGGCTTTTCGCGCGAATGTGTGCCGCGAGATCGCGCGGCCTGGCCGCGTTTAATCGCAAGCGCGCGGCGGCTCGCCTCTTTTCCTCTTTTTTTTTTTCGTGCCCCGCGCGCTTCCTCCTTTTTTGTGCAGTGGCGCCGCGTGAGAATTACGAGCGATGTCTATTACGTGCGTGATGTGCGCGCCGGATCGCCGATCGCGCCCGGCCTTTTCGCCGCCGCTCACTGCCTCGCGCGCCCCGCGTTAACTGCCCATTCCAATTGGGCTCGAGGCTGCGATCGTTATTGGCTTTCGAACGCCGTTAACGGCTCCCTATCAAATTTCACTAATCAGCGCCAAAATAAACAGCGATAAATAAACTTTCGATATACACCGTCTTGCAATTAGCCCAACATTCGAGAGTGCGTTTCGTCCAGAAAAGTGGCACTTGCTGCTGTTTTCGAGGCTAATATTATTTCCTGTATCGATTATCCGCAATACTTTAAAGTTGCCAAGCTTCGTACTCTCGTGCTCTTGGATTTCCTGGAATATAGACGATTTTTGCGTGTAACTCGCAAACTATGATTACGTTATCTTACGGTACTTGTAAATAGAATATGTTAATAATTCTCGCATACATAACACTTCTGCAACTCATTAACAGATTTTTTTTAACTCGAAATAGATTTATCGAATAAAATGTGATATTTAGTGAACGCAGTAAGTGTACCCTGCATAGGATATGAGTATCACAATTATTTTAACCTATCACGGCCATTGTAAAACCACAATATCATACTTAATTTCTAACTTGCTAATTAATTTGAAAAGTATGCCATTCCGCTCTCGCACTTGGCAGTCGCTCGTCCGGTCGGTCTTTACCGAAGCCCAACAATCACCGCGATAATTTCTACTCGCACTGCAGGCCGACGATAACGAAGCACTTTTGGTCGAATCGTTGTAGGTCAGAGCCGGTCTCACGGCAGTCGTCGCACGAGGAGCCGCCGGTGCAGCCCCAGCGCACAAGCCGCCACGGGCAGCAGCACCCGCAGCAGCAGCAGCAACAGCAACAGCAGCAACAGCTCGCCCCGGCGCCGGTGCCCTCCGGCGGTCAGCAGCAGCTGCACGAGCGGCTGATCAGGCGGGGCGCCATGCCGCATCACCACGTCCCCGGGCAGCTGCAGGAGCCCGAGCCGACGGAGCCGTCCTACCGGGCGCGGCCCAGGCCCACCCGGGCCCACCACTACCAGGCGCCCGAGCGGCCTCCGCCCCAGGAGCCCGAGATCTCCAGGCCGAGGCCCAGGAGCTTCTACGAGGTGCCGCTGGCAGCGCGCGAGCTCCGGGGACCCCGCAACCCCATCGACCCCAGGGAGGTACGTATACAGCCGGCTGCTCTCGCCGACCGGGAGATGATCCCCTGCTGACCAGTGCCGATTGTCTTGTTCGACAGGCGCGCGAGTACGCGCGCGGGCTGCAGGCCTCGCGCGAGCAGCTCCTGCGGGAGAAGCAGCAGCAGCAGCAGCGCCCGAGGCCGTTCACCTACGGCGAGCTCGCGGACAACGAGCGCTACCCGGGCCTCGACCGGGAGAGCGCGCGGCCCGCCCTCGAGATGGTCGCCGCCCAGGACCGGATAGTCGTGAACGCGGGCCCCGCCCGCTACCGGCACAGCTACGCCGAGCCCCCGAGACTCGGACTCGCCGCTCTGCATCCCTACTGACAAGCCGGCCGCTAGAGGGACACTGCGGCTCTTTCTTCCGAGAGCGACGGCCGACGCGTCCTCTGCCACCGATGCGTACATTGCGAGCGAAATCGTACAAGCGAACTCCGATTCGGAGGTGTGGAACGCGGCGCCGAGTGGGTCCAGTGGAATTTGGAAAAATGATCGACCCACCTTTTTTTTTTATCTTAAACATCAGTTCTTACCTTTTGGGCATCTCGAATGTCTTCAAGAGCAGCGTCAGAGCGGTTAAAGTGTTCACGGCACTCACCGATTCGGAAATCTCATCGAAGGTGGATCTTTACCCAACACTCTCATGTCCTTTGTCATTAAACTCAAGCGCACCCATTGACGTATTTCGCCCTTAAAATCATTTGGCTGGAAATCTTACGTAAACATTGGAAGGTATTGTCTCAATTCTTCTGAATAGAGAACGGAATACCATAAAAGCCCCCCGCTCCTCATTTTCGATTGAGTCAGTACTTGACTGTCTCGTACGAATTTCCCTCTCTCTGCCACTGTATTTCGTATTCAATGCATATTCAAGATGTTTCCTTTAGGAGTTTGCTCCTCTTTTCAGGGCTATTGTTCGATCCTCTCTACGTGTCTCGGGATGTTTTTCTTCGATCAAATTTTAATTTAGCCGCCTGCTATTAATCCGTAAAGCCGCACTCTAAAACACATCGATCAATAGAATCTAATGCTCGAGAGACAATTTATCTTCTGCTGACATATCTCCAAATGCCCGGCATGCTCGTACAAAGTTTACTTTCTCGTTCGTCCAAGCCAACGTTACGAGAACATTTAAATTTTCTGCTTGAATTAACATTGAGTATACCGCTCGTAAAATTCCTTTGGAAATTGATCGACTGTCAAGATTGAACCCTGTTTCGATTTCGCAGCGAAACCCCATCACCCTTTGTCTAGCCTGCATTCCCCGCGGCTCCGCAACGTCCTTTCGCAAACCTTACCTCGCATCTCACTCCTGTCGCACGGCCGAAGCCCCGACAATCGGCCGCTTGCGTTTCGGCCTGTGCCGGCCGATCGCCCTCTCCTCGAGGACCGGAAGTCCGAGTGCGGGCCGTGTGCCCCCCTCCCCCTCCGCGTGGGACGGCGGCCAGCGGCGCGGGCGGCCGTTGCCTCGCCGTGGCGCATCCGCTCTCCTCTTTTTCCTTGTCGAAAAACCGGGCTTTCCACTCGGATGGTACGGTAGTTGATCGGCCGGCGGAGGCCCGTGTTTTTTGCGCGGCCCGGCTTTACGAGTGCGCCCTGCCCGCGAGCCGCTCTCCCGGCGCTCTTCGTTTCGTTTGCATGCTCGCGCCTCTTTGGACTCGTGGGAGCTGCGAGTCCCTCGATTTTTACCGTGCGAAATCCGCGCTCCTGGCGCCAGCGAGGGCCGATGGCTCCATTGGAGATATATCCCCCGGCGGGGGTGTGTTTGCCTTCCGCGGGAAAACGCTCCTTGCCGCTCGGCCGCTCGCATTCGACCAACTTCGCGCTCTTGGGTGTACGCGCACAACCGATGAGTCGATTGTATTTTAAGATGATACGTTTCGTAAAACTTGTTTTACGAAGTACGGTATCGATAAGCAGCTTTATGAAAGGGGCTTTTTAGCACGCTTACGCTTGTTGCGCTAATTAGCCCGTTCGATGTTAATGCCCTGTCAATCCGCCTTCGGAATTGACTTTTGTATGCAGAATTCGCTCTCGGAATTGTCGATGCAGCGATCAGAAACGATCGAAATATCTTACTATCTAACAAGGAGAAATTGTCATAATTAATTGTAATCTGTAAAGAAATGTAAATAACGTTTTTTATACAAAAATCGAGATGATATTTGAGCACAGAAATTTTTATCAATGTTAACAAAATGCGCAAATGTACAAAAACGATGCAAATTTAATTCCTCGTGCAATGTGAAATAAAGAATAATCGAGTGACCATTGGAACCACTCGTTTTATTCTCGTTGAACTGTACAACAACTGCAGAAAGTTACACTTTCTAATAAATAAGAGTTCGAAAAAGTGCCTTTTTATCCGAAGTACGTTCTCGATGTTTATGAAAATGCTAACGAATAAGTACAACTATTATTTCATCATATTACAAGGGAAATAAATATTATAACAATTAGGAAGTAATTATACTGCGTTAATTTGAGAACTGCGCAATAATGTACTATAAATATCGAAATAACTATTAACGTTAATAAAACTGAAAAGTCTTGTCCGGTGGTTGCGCGTGTTATATTTCACAAGCATCTTCTGCATTTTCTTTTTTTTCTATAATGTCTTAATTAAAACTATACTGTCTATAAGTGACTACTGTATATTTATTATTAACCCGTTTTTATTACTAAGATCATTGTTAAGGATTGTCATGATTCTTTAATGAAACCATAAGATAAAAACTATATCCTCTGTATAATTGTAATGTCGAAAAGATTATATGAAAACCTGCTATAGATAAGCCACTCCCGCGCTTAAAGTGCTTCCGTTCTGAAAAAGAAATATTTCTTGTTTGACAGTCGAATTGCAATAATCGAACAATATACCGGGAGAGTCAGCTAATATCGCGATGCTTCGCGAGCAATAAATGTTAATAAGCAATATGAATAAAATCGAATATGTTAATTACTTTGAGGCAACGAAAGGTGCAAAAGCACATTGCGATGTAATGAATTGTTGTTAGATATTTTAGATGAGAATCGTTACTTGAATATTTGTTTATTATGTTTTATATTATATGTATAACTACTACAATTGCGATAACGTATTTGATTTAATGATTCGTGCAAGCTTAACGCACGGCCTCAACTAACGACTGTATTATAATAAAAGGGACAATAATCCGTTGTTGTACGTTTATCATTTTACACACACTCCACACAATCCAGTTGACGCTTAAATGTATTGCTAACTTAATATTATTTGGACATGAATTAAGCTAAATTTATAAACAGAAACCAAACCGCACCGAATAAATATTATTATAATCTGGTCAATTACTTTAAACTTAGCTATTACATTATAGTAGTAAAAGGAATACTTTATTTTAAGTTGGAAAGCTAAAGATTGCAGATACAAGTGTAGAATATGACTATTAATTTTATTGTGCAATTACAATAATGGGTGAAGAAAAACTGAATACATGCAACAAGTGTCTAATTTTAACCGAAATTCAGTTTTAACAGAAAAACAGTTGTCGGGATAAGACTTGAACTAATAATAGTTATTATGAGTATGTTGCAATTTAGTAGTTACACCCAAGTCTGTTTTCAATCTTACAACCGTTATATTTAGAACAATCTATGATTAGCCCAACTTAAATTTATTTCACAAAATTATTTATATATTGTTGAATTTTTTAATAAAGAATGTGTGTATAACTTTTTAATATATAGCCTAGATGTGCAATTTGCTGTTTTTAAAATACTTTCTTATTATTTATGTTGTTTGTTTTAAATTAGAATCTGTTTTTTCAAATAATATTAAAAATGTTGTCGTTACACAAGGGCGTCACAATTATTACAGGATGAAAATCTTGCAGCATTTAAAAACCATGTTATTTTCGACGAGCTCTATAAGTCAAAGTAAAGTATGGTATTTTTGTCCTGGTATAATTTGACATGGCTTAATTTAGTAGAATGCATGAAAGTTATAAATATTAGTTACGCTCGCTTCGTTTATTGAACCCGTAGCATAGTGCGTTACGACAAAGAAAACTACAGCGAAGGATGTTTTGTTAAAAGGAAGAAAATCCCCCCTAAAATGTGCATTCAAACAGGTAAGCTAAACTAAGCAGCCATCCTCTTGTAGAATAGTAAAATAATGAATATTTTCCTTCTTGGAGGTGAATTTTGTGTAGAAATAGAGTAGATATAAATAGAAGGGCCATAAATGACGTAAGCGATATGCAAGAATCAGTGAAAAACATTCACTTTGAATGGTAGAAAGTAATCTTGGAATGGCATCCTCCCGAGAATTTCTCTCGGGTATATCTTCCCAAGAAAGGCCGTCTGGGATGCCGGATCGGGCGGGCCGTCATTACCGGCTCGGCTCAATGACTCGGATGCGCTCGCGAGTTGCGCTCGAGAGCCGCGCACTTTTTACCGGGGCGCTTTTAGCCGAAACTCGCAGGCGCGTCAAACGATCCTCCGAGGCGCGCAAGAAACCCGGCGGCCAAGGGGAGGGGGTAGAAAAAGTGGGCCGCCGCAGGCCGAGGGGGATGCCGGGGGCCTCCGCCGTTGCGAAGGCGCACGCGCGGAGGAACGGCGCTTTTCCACCTGTCGCCGGCGCCATTACGGAGCATGTTACACGCGTGTACACGCGTACACACGGGCATTTCCCAATATGGCCGCGGCGGGGACGGGGCGATCGGGCGCGCGGTCTTATCAGCGAGAGGAGCCCTGCCCATTCATGCGGCCGCGCCCGCGCTCCGGATTCCTCCGCGGGCGACGCAGCCTCCGAGCGGCGCTTTTTCCCCCGGCCCGCCCGCGCCTTTACGGGGCTTTAATGATAACGAGTGCGCGCTTGGCCAACTGTTTTCCGAGCGGCTTAACGCCTGCCGGAGGCCGCCGGCCCTCCGCGGCCTGTACGTACCGTCTCGTTATCGCCAACCCGTCCCGTCATCCACGGCCGTCCGTTGGGCCTTTCGCAGAACAAACCCGCCGCTAAATTAGCGCCTCGAGCCCGTAATTCGGCGCGCGGGTATAAGCGGCCTCGCGGGGGCTGCACACACACACACACATATATATATAGATCGCGCACGAGACTGCCTGTGCGTATATATATATATGCCCGCTGGTTATACTCGTACCTTTCCGTGAGTCGTAAAGAGGCGTAAAAAATTACCGAGTAAAAGTAATAATATCGTGTGTATATCCCGGCGGCGCAGGCGGCCCGCGGGCTTTTTGCGCCCGGATTGAGAATCGGCCGGCCGGCGTAATAATTTATCCTATTTTTAAAGAGAGCCACGCGCGCCGAATCGCCAAAGCCGAATATATTATCGTAATTGTACGCGCGGCGCGCGCCTTATTTGCTTGCACGTGTCCGCGGTGAGCCACTTTGAAAAATCGGGACCGCTATAAACGTTGAGGTATGTGTATACAAGCGTCCGTTCTGGGGCGGCGATCGCCTCTATACCCGCTTGATATGAAAACCATAAGCTGTGACTCGGCAATCTTGTAGGTTAGTGAAATTGCGGCTATTGTAAATTAATCGGCAGCTTTCGAAACATCTGCGAGATAATCCCGTGGAACAATAACACTATCTTTTTCGTTTCAATCATATTTTATAATTCAATTAAAAAAGAAACACTTGTATCTGGCAGTCGAGAACTATCCCGGAGGCCCGCGTACTCCATATCCCGCGTCGATCGAGTGCGGCTACATAGTTAATTATAGGAAAGGCTTTCTTTAATGGCGATGACTCGGAAGAAATAGAAGAAACTTGGTTAATGCAGCCGTAATTAAAATTCATAATTGAATTAAATTATTTTATAATTCATCGGGCATTCGGGCTTTTTTCAATAGTCCCTCGATCGCGGCTATTGAAAAAGTAAATGCGTTTTTAAAACGCGAAAGCCGCTCGCCCGTAATATCATTGAGCGATGCCGTAAAAGTTTAGTATCGCATTACCAATTGTTAAAGATACAAACTTTTCTAATCTTAATCATTGGACGGCGCAATTTGATGTTACGTAGACGCGCGAGAAAAACTTTTCACAAGAAACGATCGTGCGAACATCGCGCGTTACTAAATTCACCGCATTTTACACCACAACTTTTTGTCCTCCACCGCACACATGTATTATATATATATGGTAGGTAATTTTTGTGGTCCGAGGGGGCAGCGGCAATTGCCATAGCGGGGGTCGATCCAGCATTTGTTTACGATAATTTTTACGAGGAAATTCCCCGGAGGCTGCGCAGCCGCGGAGGGGAAGATTTTTTGCCCGAGGTTATGCACACTTAACCGCGGTAACTGCTTCATTTTCCACGTTCGATGAAGAACTTTCCAATCAGTTTTTCGCAAGAGCTTTTCCGCCGAGTCGCCGGGGGCCTCTGGCCGAGGCACCACGCGCATAAAAAAAAACCCCCTGAACTCTCCCCCTTCCATCGGCGCCGATCGGCTCTTCCCCTAGACTCGGCCCGCGGGGAAACAATCGGCCCCATGTATATATACATTGGCCGTTTCGTCAGATATCCGGGGAACCGTACACACACACGCGGGGCGCCGCGCGCAACGGAGATTGACCAAGCTTCTTCGCTCGCGCGGGGATTTTCTCCGCGTCGCTCGTCGGTGGCATTAAACGAGCGGGAAAAAAGGAGCGGACACTTTCGAAAAGCGGCGGGCGCTTAAACGCGCGCGGCCTCGTAAAGCCACGGCCGAGACGTGCCGCCGCGGTTGCGCACGCACGCGGAAAATCTGCGCGATTCCTCGGTTGAGAAATCCCAAAGTGCCGCGCGCAACGGGGAAGAAGAAGAAAAAAGAAGGACGAGCGAGAGGATGCGCTCGCTCGAAGCGGCCGATCGATTATACATATATAGGCTATATATTGCGCGCGGCGAAGAACTCGGGTGGGGAATGATGTGCGCGGCGCTTAAAAGGCAGAGGCGAGCCCGCGGGCCGATAATGATCCCCCGCGATCGGGCGGCGGACCGAGTGCGCGCGGCCGGGGCTTCAATTTATTCTAGTGGGAAACTGTCCGGGGCCCGCGCGCCACCGCTTTTATTTCTGCGCGCGTAAGAATAAAGTGAGCCATAAATGAGTACGTCTACATTGCGCCTCGACTTTCTTGCCCGCTGATCGGTTAATTATGTAATGCCGTTTAAAAGCGTAATAAATAATTGTGATGAAAGGAAGAAGCGGGCAGTCGCTGATCCTGCCGAGCCACGGGATACGCTGTGCGCTCTTTACAAATAAATAACGCTTCAACGTGGATTTCGTAAATGATATGTAATCCACGCGTGTTTTTAGATGAAAAGAGGCTTTATTGTGCATACTAACTCCTTCACGACCAATTAAATCCTCATCTCCAACGACACTTTCCTTATGTTCCAATAAAAAGGCATATTAATAATCATTTCAAAAGATGCTTGTTTTTTTTTAAAGCGTATTTCTAAAGATAGCTAGTAGGTGTGTGCAATCGAAGGACAAAAACCCAGTGAAAATGAAATTAAGCAATAGAATAGGTTATTCGTATGCGTTTATAAAAATACACTATGAATACAGGCATCTGCTAGGACTCTGTTTATTCAATATATATGATATATACAAATAAAAGATGCGGCGTGCAAATGGCATATGAATTGCTCTGTCGCTAACAATTTGATGAAAGTCAATCCTGAGCAGCAATTCAAGTCTTAAGCATCGAATCCATTTCAGATATAGCGAGTTATTCAAAATCAAAATTGAAATTATTATTCAAATTATTATTGAAATTCGAATTTCAATAGCGCGGATTATCAATGGGGCTATTAAAGCTACCGTATAGCATTTTCAACAATATTGCTCAACGCCATCCCGTTAAGCTTAATTCTAAACGGTCCTATTTAAAAGTATAATAGAACAGTTTAAAAAAGCATAAAATCGAATCGCCGTGAGATAAATCGCGTGGAAATTTCGTAAGACTTCCCCCGCGCGTGAAAAAAATTGCTTCTATCTCTAACCGTATACGGATTTAGGGAGTCGAAAGGGGCCGAATCAAAGGCGGCGAGCGCGTTATCTCGCGCGGGCTCGTTAGCTCCCTCTCGAGTCGCGACCGTTCCACCCGGACGCACGAACGCGCCCAGCGTCAACCGGCTCCCGAAGGCAGGATGACTCGGCCGCTCACCGGGCAGGAATCCGCGCGCGCGCGCCCCTGGGGCTCGGCAGTATGCGCGTGGGCGGCGCCGCCTGTGGCGCGCACCAGACCCGTGCGATCATGCCTGCCGAGCGCGGCCCCGCGAATCTCGAGCGGGAGTAATTGGCGCTTCGGAGAAACCGAAAGTACCGAGGTACGCTCGTCCCATTGACGAGGGCCGGCTTTCTCCCCTGTGGCCCTGTGGGAAGAGGCGCCGTTGGCCGAAACCCGGCTGCCCGTACATCCCGCCGGGGCAATCAGCCGCACGCCAAACTGTTTGTTTATCCCCGCGGGGCCGCTTCCGAGAAGCCCGCGAGATCCAGTCGCGCGGCAATCTCTTCCGCCCGCGCGGAGTATGGCTTTTCCAGGGGCCGTCACGCGACTTTGCCGAAGGGGCCCGGCCTCTCCGGAAACGCGCCTGTGTTGGACAGCCAAAGGCTTTCTTCCGAATTCCGAGCGCGAGGTATGGCCATCGGCCGCTGGAATGTAGGGAGCGACGTAGCTCTGTCGCGCGCGCGAGCTGTGGGCTTCGTTTGGACATGGCGAATGCTTGTCGTTGGCGGGTTTATATAGGGGGAAAAATAAGGCGGTGTGTACAGTTTATGCAAGCGCTATCGGGATTTGAAAAGATCGGGCCGGCGGCCGATGACGTAAAGGTTTTCATCAAAAATATGGTTGATTACTTTTCATGCGCGATTTCTTAATTCTGTCGTTTCATCATGTGTATTGCCAGGAATTTTTGTTAAACCAATAGTGCCTATAGAGCCTGCACGGTAATAAAATATTTAAGTCAAGATTTGAGTTCATTAAACTTGATTGCAATGGCCAAATAGCGCTTCGTTCGAGCGTAGATTCCTTAATGTTAAATTTTAAATACTTCCTTTAAGAACATTTCAAATAACGTATATAGATACGTAAGAGATCTTTTACGGACTAAACGAATTCCAATTACGCGCTTCGATCTCGAGACTCGGGCTGACCGTTACCAGTTATCTCGTTAATCAATTTCAATGAATAAAATGTTAAATCTGTACTCGAGACTCACAACTTATCCAAAAAGTCAATCTACTTGTGAGAGATGAAACGTTTCGAAGACTGTTTATTTATTTATCGCGATTCGATGATTTGTTTGCAAAAAAATCGAACGTCTAACTGCAGATGCCACTCCTTTCTGTGCTCTTTAAATTTATTGGAGTGAAATGCCATTATGAGAGAGTGGAATCAAACACAACTCGAAAAAAAACGAATCTTCCATTCAAAGTGTGGAGTGACCGTATTTCCACCGTGAAGAATTTAGAAAGTACATTTTCAGTTAATTCTAACATAATCTTATCCGCTTTAATTTTTCTTAGCTTTTTTATTAACATTTTACTGTAATTTATATTCTTAACCTGAACCTTTACCTTTTCTAAGAAAGACTTAGGCCTGCATAGCCGGCGGACCGTCAGTTTATTGCCCTTTAGGCCTCAGTGCACAATACTTCTGCAAGAGTGTTTAGTAGACTGCGAACTGTCGACCGAGTCGCCTTGTTGCTTCCGAATGTACATTTTCCAATAAAACTAGAATAGTTATTTTCATAAAAATGATTTTAAAATTAAATCGATAACTGTATAAATGAATTTTATAAAATTAAATAATTATTTAACAATTGCATCAAACATCCTTCGTGGCATTATTTTAGTATTCTGAATATTGTAATCTTCGTCCATTACATTTTAGCCTTCAAGAAGTTATTAGTAACGCTAACGCAAAAACCATGTCAAGTAAAACAGTTTAAAGCATCAAGATCCTTGATTAGACATTATAATTAGAAGAAAAAGATAAAAAGGCTTAGCCGAGTAGATCAGCAGATTAAACAAACGCAAACACTAGTTTATATATACAGAAACCGAGGGAAAGTATATACTCGAACTTTTGTAAAGATTACTTAATTCAATTGTCATGCACACCCTTGATACGAAAGAAATCGTAACGAAATGGGAGGCGGTTCCGTTTTTTCAGCAATACCGATGAGTCAGGTAAATTAGCATGATAACCTAAGTGAATGATTCGGGGCTTCCAAGCGTAGGCGAGCCGAAGAGCCTCGCTCTTGCTCGGTCATTAGAAAAAGAATAATTTTCCTTATCTAAACGACTACCAAAAGTATTGTCTTCAAGACAGTTGCAACCGGTGACGTGTAACGACAAATATTACAATGCGTCATGCCTTTCGTGAAAGTACTAGGACAGAGTCAGTAAACCTTGTATGGCATAATTTTTTGTTCTATGCGCTTTTAAACAATCGTAATTGTTTGCACATCTTGTATTATGCGTCTAATCTTATCAATACAGCAATTTCCCTTTGTGTTTAGATATAGAGCACAAAATTGTTGAATGTTTCAGCCCGAAGAGCTACGTAAGCGGTGGAAAGAAATGTTTTGAGAGGCAGAGTATCGCAACTTTTTGAACGGCATTCTTCCAGAGCGCCGAGTGCATTAAGTAATTCGCAGGAGACAGGACCACTGCGTCATTGCCCAATAATTACCGTACACCCGTCCACTCGATTCCATTAACAAACATTGCCGAAGCGATAAAAGGTGTTTGTACACAATTGAGCGCATTGCAAAAATCCCGGGGACACTGAAACCTGGCGAGCACAGGCGACCGAACCTCGGGGCAGGGGTTGCGTCAACTCGGCCCTGTCCACCGCGTCGAGTATATGCGAATCCCCCGGCGACTCTCGCGCAATCGCACGCCTGTCTCTTTGTCCCCGCGGATCCGCAGCCGCTCGCGTGCACACGTCTACGCCCGACCGAGGGCAATTAGCCAGAGGATAAAGAAAAAATGGTAGAAAGGACACCAGCTCGGAAGTCAGTGTCATTTGGCGCGCAAGGCACTTGAACTTTGTCGGAGCGGCCCGGCCCGTGTGTATGTACATGGGCGCGAGGGCAAAAAAAAAAAAGAGAGTAACCTAGAACGCGGCGCCGCTTGTCGCCCGAGACCTTTCCCGCGCGCCGTTCGGCGCGGGCCTAATTCCCATAGGCTCCGGGCCGTCCCTGGCGGAGGACTTTTCCGCGCGGCAAGTGGGCGCAGCGCTGTCCCGTTTAGGACCTTGAGTCGGGGGGAAAAAAAAGGAGTAACGTGGAGGTACAGAGGTATCCGCGGGGGATATTTAGCACACATCGTTGGCATGCGCCGGCTGACAATATATGCGCCCGGCGTCGCGCCGCCTCTCAACCCGAGCTGGCCTTTCGCAATCCATCTCGGCTCGCTTCAAAGTATCGCGGTTGGCGTTACACAAACAAAACTGATGCATGGATATATCGGACACGCCCTGATACGTTCATGAGAAAAATCTATACACATGCTCTTGGGTTATGTGCGTTTCCAGGCTCCGCGCCCGCTTCCGCCCCTCCCCTGCGGTAATTAAATAACAGGCCCATTACATACACCTATATACGTACAGCCCCCGTTTATAAAGAGGGGGCCAGATAAAAAAAAGGCCCGAGACGCAGGTGTATGCCCGCGGTTCACGGGCCGTAAATCCGCGCGCGGACAGCTTCCCCGGGGATTGGGGAAAATGGAGCTGTGCGCGGCGTCCATTCGAAAGCGGGGATTTACGATCGACAGGGGGGGGGGCACGAGCCGAAGGGCCGAACAAAGAAGCGCCCGGGCTCGCGGCCCCATACTTATCCCGCGGATCGCGCGCGGAAAGGCTCCCCCCCCACCGCGCAACAATCCAAATACAGCCGCGCGGCTCTATTGTCTATAAAGTCATTGTTATGGAAATGAGGGCCGCGGCCCGGGCGCCCGACGCCGTACCGACACGCACTATCGCGGGGGCGCCCGTCGGATCGGCATAGCTCTCGCGAGGGCCCTTGCGAAACGATCGGAGGCTCGCGGGCAGGGCGGGCCCACCTGCCCGCGGCGCCCTGTCTTCCGCGAGGGACCAAAGTCAATCATTGTATCGGCAAGGCTGGAGCAGTCGGTGCGGGAGATTGCGACAGGTCGACCGGCCGAAGGTCCCGATGTGTATAGTACACGTAGAGCGCTGTGTGCAGGGCACGACGGCAGCCTTGATCGCGTGCGCACCGCGGCCGCCTTCTTTTTTCTCGCCTAGCTTTCGTAAGGGGCATTATTATATATCTCGGGCTTCGGTAGAGCATTACATACAAAGCCCTGAGCTTTGATCTACGTATAGGCATTATTAATCTAGACGAAAATTGGGGGGAGGGAGAAAGAACGGGCCGCCGGAAGTGGCATGTGAACCGGCGCTCTCCGACGGTGTAATGTATACGCTCGAGGCTGCCGCTCGCGCGCACTCTGTACGATTACCCGGGGCAGACGTTGTACCGACTCTCCCAGATCCTAGATTATCGACTAATAATGGATAACCCCGGTAGTTGCTCCCGTGAATGGCATTGGGCCAATTACGTATTCCTCCCGCGGTGGCTCTGTGCCTCTACACATAGTAACCGAGGCCCTTGTCCGCGGGCCCGGCTCGCTCCGCCGCCATATTATCCCGAGCAAACAGCTCCGATATACGCATGTGTACATAGAGAGGCGCCCGGGCGCAAGGGCACCTGCCGCCGGTCCACAGGATGCACGCACACGCCCGGCGCCTATATGCTCAAAATCGAGGCGGGCTTTCTAAATTACACGGGAAAAGCATATCGGGCGCCGCGGTCCCCGCGGGAAAAACGCGGCTTCTTTTTCCTCCTTTTTTTTTTTTTTCCTTTCGTTTTATTTCGCCCGCGGCTTCCGGAGAGAGCGAGACGGGGAGTCGCTCCGCTGGGGGGGTACAGCCGTAGCCGCGTTTGGTCAGCGTAGCGGTACGCCCGCGGAGGCTTCCCGGAATCCGATTAGAAACTGCGATCCCGCGGGCGCCGTGTCGCCCGGCTAATGACACGCCTGCCGCCGGCTTCCGCGAACGACCGACCCCACCCTACCGAGGCCCCAAAAACCCCGGCGCTTCTTCCCCCGACGGCGCAGCCCCTCCCCCCGAGAGGGACAAAAAACAAGGGCAGCTCGTCTCGAAGGCCTGTTCTCCCCCCGGTGTTGTTTCTCCCGGAATGACTGTATCGGCGCGTAGGCGCGAATAAGGAAAAAAAAAGATTAAGACGCGCGATGAAGGAGGCGCAAGGGCCGAGCCGTCCCTTGGGTTTTTCCGTTTTTCTACCCCGGGAGATAAGGGGTTCTGTTGTATCGGGACCGAGGCGGCGGGCGCTTTTCCAGCCGGTGCACCGAGCCGTGGCTTTCTTCGCCGGCGCGGACAAAAACCCGGGAGGCTTGTGTTTACGCTCGGCGGCCATTGAGAGGAGACAGTTTTCTAATTTCCAAGTCGGTGTATCGATGAATCCGAAAGTAGTTCTGAGGCGTTCTTGTGTCCGCGCATTCTTTCGGCCTGCCCCACCAATTGGCTTTTCCCCCGGGTCTGCGGGCGCGGGGGCCCCGCGGCTCCCGTAGGCATAGACAACACTCCGCTTCGGGGGGGAGCAGGGCAGAGCAAACACGACACCGGATCCCATAACTTTCTAATCTCCGAAAGCAATGGGTCGGCAGTGGTACACCTGCGCGTGGACGCGCGCGCGCCTCGCTCGGGCGTTTTCGATTTTTCCCCGAGGAGCGACACGTGCCCGCGCGGAGAAACCGGAGAGGCCCACTTATGGGCTGAAAAGGGAAACCCGCCGGTGGGCCCCGGTCCCCGAGGCGAGATCGGATGCGCGCCTCGGAAGTCGCCGCCGGCCCTCGAGGAATTCGACCCGGTGAGCCCGTCGATCGGCCCCGCGGCTAAATCGACCGGGCTCCGTCTGCCTGGGCGCGCGTGTCCGGCGGCGCGGCGCGCATTCCACGCGCCGCGGAGAAGGGAAAAGCGGGCCGCCGGCGCTTTACACACACGCGCGCGCTCCGCTAGCTATGCTAATATGCCTCCGCTAAATAAATCAGTCGCTCCTTTTGCCCTCGGGGGGCCGCCTCTAGGCTCCGGTGCTCCTGACGGACCCGCGCCCCACCGCCGCCGATATCCCCGCCCGACATCCGACGTATCCGCTCGGTCTACCTGCCCGCGGTATTCTCTCTCTCTCCATTAGCGGCTTTTAGCTGAACATTTACCTGTCTCGCGGAGGAAAAGGCCCGTTATAACCCTCGAGCTTTTGACCGATTGTCGGGGTACAGGCATTGTCACTCTGCGCCGAGTTACGATAGGTCATGAACAGGCTGTTGCTCAACGGGCAGGCCGGCATTTTCCCCGGAGATTTTTGTCCACTTTTCTCGGGAGAAGGACATCGGGGGCGCGGGCGCACGCGCATTGTTCGGCGCGCATAGCCGAGAGAAAAGCCGGCTTGGAGAGAAAAATCCCCCGGCTGAAAGTCCTTAACGAGCGGCGATATATACCCGCGGCCCGATAATTATCTCGGGGAGGGGTCAAAAAAAAAAAAAAAAAAGGGCGAGGGGAGCCTTGGGACAATGAGGCAGGGGGGGGGCGCCCCCGCGCGGCCGTAGAGGAAAAAAGCCCGGGGACAATGGCCGAGTGTCGCGTTGCGCAGGAGCCGCGCGCCCGTGGGACGAGTCCGGCGAATTATTCGCGTCGGGGCGACTTCCGCGGGAGACACGAACGCCCGGCAGCCAAGGCGCGCGCCTCTCCACCTCTTCGGCCGCGGCTCCCCTTGCCACACGATACATTTTTATTTTTAACTTTCTAACGCGCCCGGCCCAAGAGTCACGATATCAATCAGGCCCGCGGGAGGGAAAAAAAAAAGGAGGAAGCCACGGCGTCCGGAAGGAATGCGTTACCAGCGGTCGCCCTTCCCATCGGTCGTAAACTCCTGCAGCGGAAAAAAGTCTGCGATTTCGCGCTGCCGGGAGTTAACCGTACTGCGCGTGTCATCGCACGCGCGCCCGAAAGTAGGCGACCGCAACTCATTAGGCCTTATTATTTTGGACAATGCCAATATTTTACACCGGCGGGGGGATCGTTAAACGCTCGGCCTCGGACACATAATACGACGCGGTGAACCGGCGCTCGCGGCCGCTCCAATGAAAATGATATTCTGCGTATAACACGAGCTTGTCCCTTTTTTTTTTTGCACCGGAATCGGGAGTCTCTCTTTTTTTTTTCCACCGGGCGATAAGCGAGGGCATTACGGTATATATAATCCCGGGAGGAACTGCCGGGGGAGAAGGCAATCGAACGAACGGTTATATATCCCGCGCTTGCGCGCTTGGCCTGTACGAGTTTCCTTTCTAGCGGCGAGATACGGCTAATTATTATATTGGGAATATCACTCGGCGGCCGCGGGCTAACTGTAAACCCCCGGCGGCGCGCCCGCGGGTCACCCGCGATAGCGTATAATCTACGCGGCCCCGCGGCGGCTTATCTCGCGGGAGCTCGGCGTCCTTCTTTCCCCGGGGCGGCGCGACTTCCTCGAGGCCCCCCGGGGGAAGTGTGTCAAACTACCGACCGGACGGCTCGCCCCGGAGAAAATTCGGCAAGGGTACACGTGTATATATAGCGGAGCGCAGGGTCCGGAGGGCAATGCGGGAGCCTCGGCTGGCCGATGAACCCGCCGACTGCAGGGGAATTCTAGGCATCCGCCGCGCCGATTCCATTATAGGTTCATTCCGATTTATTACGCGGCAATAAAGCCGACGCGCGAATATACCCACTATATATTCTCCCGGGCAATAAAAATATTATCGCGCGAGCCGCGCGGCGGCGTTACAACTAGCCGACCAAAACTCCCTCCTCGTCGCTCGCTCGCGCGTTCAATTTTAATAATAGGAACGATTCGAAGCATTCGCGTTTGTCTGTACGGTATCGAACTTCAACGGCCTAGTATAACAGCGCTCGAATCGCTAACGATTCAACTTGCCCGCCGGCGGCTCGCTTAATTTTCTTAATTTTCTCGGTAGAAAATTACCGCTCGGCCGGTTAGCCTCTTCGCCAGTTTTTCCTCGAGGTCCAAGTGGTTAAAATACAACCACTAATTCGGTAAGAGCCGAGAAAAAGGCTCGTTTCAAAAATGAAAAAAGAAGATTTATCGCTTTGTAACGTACAATTTCATGTAAATTTCGATGTGTAATTCAAAATTAATCCGCGTTACTCGTGGTATACAGGGTGATTAGAAAAACCTAACGACAGCATCCTTGGAAACTAATTTTGGAAGTTAACGTTAAGCAAACGTAGTCTTTAATGAATAATATTAAGCCGAATATCCAGAGTCATTTACACCGATCGTTACTCGTTAATCGGGCACTTTAGTAAGTGTATATAGTTGTTATTGTACGGACTGTTTTTTAATAATATTCGGTTAAATGTCGGGTCGGTCGTTTTGAAGGAGGCCAGCGCGAAGCGGGCAAAAAGCCGAGAAGATTAGTAGCAGTTGGTCGGCGATGAATTAAAAGGCGGCCGGTGCCAACGGAAGCGGTGACAAAGTTATCGCTCGAAACGGCGCCGGCGGGAGTCGACCTCCTCGATTATTCCGTTACTCGGAAACGGGGTCGAAAATCGCGCGCTCGCCAAAACGAGCGCGAGATATTAAAGGCGGCGCGGCGAGAGGAATCGGCGCCGGGGCCGGGGGGAATTCGGGCGGGAACGGGACTCGCGTCGGCCGGACCTCGAGCCGGCAACGACGACGCCGACGGCGAGGGTCCCCGAAAGCCCGGTTCCCCCCGAGGCCGATCCGCCGATAAGGAAGTTTCCCCCCGGCGCGGCCGCGACGCCGTCCCGCGGCCGCGCACCGTTACATCGCGCGCCGAGCCCGCGAACAATGCGCCGAACTAGGATACGAATGCGCGCGCCGGGCCGCACACGCCGGCGAAAGAAAAAAAAAAAGCCCGCGGGGGAAAGAGCGCAGGTGTCCCCCCCCTCTCTCTCTCTCCGCGGCGCAGGAATCGGCACGTAATTATTATATCCACGACCCAGTGACCCACATGTGTGCATGCGCGCGCGCGCGCGAATTCGGCCGCCGGGAATTCCGTTCCCACGGCGATCCCGCGGCGCAATTACCCGCGCCTCTCGCCGCCGGCGCTCCGGATCCGCCGAAGCCCCCCGGCGTTTACGGGGTGCGTCTCCCCCTCCCCCGCGGCTAATCAACGACCGCCGCGCAACGCCGTTAAAAGGTGGCCCTTATTGGTGGGCCAAGGCCGCCTCGTCGCCGATATGTGCCCGGCTTTCGCAAGCGCGCGGAAAAAAAAAAGGCCCAGCCGAGCGCGGGATGACAACAGCGCCGGTGATAAAAGGCAGTGCAACCGCCTCGATATTAGGCCCCTTGCGACACGCGGCTGCCTTCGATCTAAGACATCCGAGTGTTGCTCAACAATTACTCTTGTAATTGCCTGTTTCCCCTCCCCCCCCCGCGCTATCGATATTCAATCTCTGCAGGCCGGCCTCCCAGCTCTAGATTACGTCGCTTTAACGAGGAGTTCCCGGGTCGGCGGCTCGCCTCGGCATTGGCGCGATAAAGTTTCAACAATCTTTTTAATTGAATGAATATATTCCGCGGGAATAAAGGGGATGGCCGCTCGAGGGAAAGAAGGGCCGCGGACAAGTTTTTTTTCTTCCTCCCGGCCTCTCATTAGCCCATAAAGTCATCCATAAACAAGACGTAAAGCCGGCATTTAAGGCCCTTATTACGGGGGGAAATAGTTAGTCATATCCTCTCGCGTGCGCGCGGCACCGCTGCCGCGTGCGTGCGGCCATTGTGCTTGCCGCGAGCGGTCGGGGCGCGACGCCGTCCTCGTCGCCGTGTGATAAATGCGCGAGCCGCGTGCGAGCATTAGGGAGCGGCTCCTTCCGCCCCGGCGGAAAGAAAAAAACCGTCCGCGCTCGCCAATTGTACTATTGGCGCGGAAATAAATCCCGCGGGAGGTATCGGCGCCGGTGACTTAGAGGCGCTGCTTTCATCATAATATAACCCATTTTCCAAGGCGGAGAGAAGGCATTTGCCGCGGTGACCGTCGGCACAAAAGCCGATCGGCTCTCACCCCATTGGCGCGAAATCGCCGCGGCGATGCCCATCAATTCGGCGAGAAAATAAATAATTGATGCCGGCGCGCGCGCGCGGCAAGTGATGAAAGTCGTCTCTCGCCTTAACTCAACGTCGCATCTTGTGGCGTACCGAAAGTGTGCCAAAATACCAGAATATCGCAACGCGCCTCTATCCTTCACTCCTCGTCCGCGCGAGTATTATGCGCACTCTACTATGTTTATGCTAATCTAGATAATAAAAAATCCTTGGAAAAAAAGCTCCAGACTTATTATTATTTGTACAAGTTATGTTTGCTTTATTATTTTTTTGAGATTCCTGTAACGACTGTTCTAATATTAATTTTCTTCATTATAAAGTGATTATCAGTGCTGTTAACCTACAAACTCCTGCATGTAGCGCATTAAAAATATTTGTTTATATTTTATAGGATCGTTTATTTTTAGTAGAACCATTAAAATGCATGCTTAGCGTTTGAATTTATTAACGATCTCGTTGAGCTAAACTTGTCACCCAAGTAATACAGTAGATATTCCGGTAGCATTAATTTTATCAGAAATTTTTGCAGACGATGACGATGCGAGGAGGAAGGCGGACACGCATTCGGCATATACTTATAATTTCATGCATATAAACGATGCGCATGACGAATATGCAAATAAAGCCTATATAAGCGCGCTCCCCGCAGGATTTACACTCTCCAAGGATTGGGTAAATCACAGGGCCGGGATATACAAACCCAGAGGCAGGCAGAAAGAAGACACATCGCGCCTCGCGGTATAAGTCCCAAGGCTGTCGCGTTTGAGCAACGCTCGCGATCTTGGGGTTTTCACCTACACGGGCGAGCCTTGAACTCGGCTCGGGCGCTTTATATATATATACACACAGGCGGCCGCGGCGTATCGCCCGAGATGGCGCAAATAAGCCGGGGGAGCAACGCGGGGAAGGTCGGTGCTCGCTTAACGAGCGCGCCGGCGAAAAATCCCGGCGGCGCGGGAAAACGCGGGCGGCCGATATATACGTGTATATATATACAGGCGCCGCGGGGTCCGGGCGACGGCGCTTCCGGCCGCGGCGCCGCGACAGCGCCGGCCGTTCCCATCGTCACTTTTACTCGCGACCGATCGCGGAAGACAAAGGGGACGCCACGGTTACCCACTTAGCCCCGGCTTCCGGATTCGGCCGTTCCCACGGCGACGACGCTCCGCTGGCGGCGCCGCGTAATTGCGCCTTTTTGCGCCGGCTGCTTTTCCGCGGCCCCCACCCCCGGCCCCCAGAAAGTGACGTCGAGTCGAAGGATATATACGTCGTGCGCGTATGTATAGCCGTCCAAGGGCGCCGTTTCGCCGTGGCACTCGGGCTTTGCCCGGGGGACACGAGGGGAGGAGGAAGAGCCAAGGGTCGGCACCTTGTGCCGTCCGATATTGCGCCCACGCGGCGAACGTAATCGCTCCCTCGCCCCCGTGGATCAAATATCTATTATATATTGACCGGCGCACAAATACACGTATCCGCGCTTTCGCAAGCTGCGCGATGCCGATTCCCTTGCGCAAGCGAATTTATAATACACGGAGTCGCGCGGGTAGGCGCAAATCTACTTTTCACGGGCCGCTATGATAAGCGAATTCCCGGCGGCCGAGTCTCTCGCGACTTGGTCCCCCTCCCCGAGGAATCCGGTCGCGGCGTAATCTCCCGGCGGATCGTCCCCGCGGCAGGCAAACATCCCGCGCGCAACAAAGTCCCGGGGGCGCGCGATAAGGGCCTCGGCCCCGGCGAGAGTACATAAATCGGCGCGCCATCGGGGGAAATCCGCGGACACGTATATATATATGCGCGTTATATTCGGCGCGTTTAACGCACTGGGCCGCGGGCGGGCGATTTACGTAACGCCGGCGGCGGTCAAAGGCCCCTAATAATATCGAGCCGCAGCAGCCGGCGCGGCCAACTTTCGCGCGGGGGAAAATGGCGGAAGATGGCCGCGCGCGCGCGGGCCCATTTAGAAAGGGGCGCTTGCGTAACCGCGAGGTTGCGCCGAGGAGCTGCCTATCGGCGCGGCTGACCCCGCGGAGGTCGTCGGCTCCCCCGGCGGCTTATCCGATATCGGCTTAATTAGCGGGCCGCGGGTAATCCGCGAGAGCGTTAACGCGAGATTGATTAACGTCTGCCCGGGGCGGCGAGCGGGAGGCATTATGCAGCCGAGTCGGTTTCCCAAGGCGGCCCGCGAGTCGCGCGCCATTAACCGCTCGCGGCGATTGTGATTAAGTGCTCGCGGCCTCTTCGGCTTTATAATAAAGTTTTTATCGGCGATTTACGATTAGCCCGGGCTTTTCGCCGGGCGCCCGGGCGGCCCGCCTTATTTGGCGCACCGGCCGCTACGCCGAATGCATTAGCGCGTCCGCCCGGAGGGAGGGGGGAGCGAAGGAGGCCGAGCGGGCAGGCGCTAACCTTCCAGAGTCCTTCGGCCGGCTCTCGCCGCGCGTCTAGGATTAAAGCCTCGGTCGAATTTTATCCGAGCGGGCCGGCAGCCTCCGGCGGCGCTGCATTATCGTGAAAGGCAGGCTGGGGCTGCGGCGGCGGCGGCGGCGGCGGCGGGCGGGCAAGGTCAAAAACGGCCGGAGGCGCCGCGGAGTTGGCGCTCGCGCGCGGTATGCGCCGAGGCTCGCCGGCGAAAAGGAAGAGAGGGACCGCGAGGAAAACAAGGCGCTCCCACACGGGCCGGCGGGCGCGCGGGGGGTCAAGGATTCGGGGGCCCCGCAGGTGCGTCCGGGCGCCCGCCCTGACCTCGAGACCTCGAATTTCCATTCTCCCCCCGCGGCGCGGCCCGCCCGGCCCCGCCGGGCCCCCTCCCCGCCCCGCCCCGGCCAGTGCAGTCACCTGCGGCGCGCCCGCCGCTATTCATCCGCCCGGCTTCGTTTTTCATTCCGAGAGGCGCGGCGAGGATGCGTCGCATTCCGGAGGGGCTAATGGAGCCGGCGGCGCGTCCCCCGGCAGTGCCGGGGCCCGGCCGCCGGGGCCCCGCCCCCCGCCCGAGGGGGCCCCGGCTCCCCGGGCGGCCCGGACCCGCACCGGCCCCCGGGGCCCGCCCGCGCGGCACGGCCCTGGCCGCCGCGGCCCCGGCGCGGGCGCAGGAGCCGCCGGAGGGGAGGGAGCGAGCGGCGTTGCGCGGCGTTGGTTCCACCTCTCCGCGCACCTGGCCGCTGGCCCGCCGCCGGAGAGCGGCACCGCGGCGGCCCTCAGTCAGGAGCGGACCGTCTTGGCGTCGCCGGCGACTGGCAGCATCCGCAGCAGCGCAGGAGCAGGAGCCGAGCAGCAGCAGCAGCAGGAGCAGGAGCAGCAGGAGGAGCGCCAGCGCCAGCGACACCGGCTCCAGCAGCAGGGCATGTGCCCGGGCCAGTGCGCGCCGCGAGTGAGTGATGCTGCAGGCCCGCGGGCCGGCCGCCTCGCCGAGTGACCCGCCCGCGCGCGGCCCAGGGCCCCGGTGAAGCCGTCGAGCCGCCCGCCCCCCTCGCCCCAGGACCGCCCCAGGCCGCCAGGATGAGGGGCTCGAGCCAGGACTCGGCGACGCCCTACTGCCGCTGCCGGGTCCTCTACCTCGGGAGCTCGGTGCCCCACGCCAGCAAGGAGGGCCTCCTCGGGGTCCAGGAGCCCCTGCGCGAGCTCTACCCGGAGCAGGGGGCCCTCGGGGCCCGGGGCATCGACTCCTGGCTCAGCGTCTGGAGCAACGGCCTCCTCCTCGAGAACGTCGACGAGCACCGGAAGAAGGTCACGAGGTTCTTCCCGATCGAGGCCCTCCACTACTGCGCGGCCGTGCGCCACGTCAAGGCGGGCAGCGGCTCGGACGCCCTCGCCACGCGCTTCTTCCCCCTGGACTCGCCCTTCGCCCGGACGCCCAGCGCCAACCACCCGCCCCTCTTCGCGGCCGTCCTCCGCCGCACGACCGGGATCAAGGTCCTCGAGTGCCACGCCTTCATCTGCAAGCGCGACATGGCGGCCAACGCCCTCGTGCGCTGCTGCTTCCACGCGTACGCCGACTCGCGCTTCGCCAAGGGCCTCGAGCCCAACGGCCACGGGCCCGCGGCGCCCAACGGCCTCTCGAGCCTCGCGGCCTCGCCCGCCTCGAACCTCCAGTCGACGAGCAGCCTCTACCACACCCTCGGCGGCTCGAGCACGACCCTCGCCGAGGGCCGGAACGGGGCCTCGCCCTCGCCGACCTCCAAGCTCGAGACGGCCAGCCTAGAGGACGGCAGCAGCCTCTACAACGGCGACGAGAACCACAAGGTGTGGGCGCGCGGCCGCGACGACATCGACGGCCTCTACCAGGAGCAGGGGACGCTGCGCAGCAGCAAGGGCTCCCGGCCCCGGCAGCTCATCGCCCCGCCGCCGCCACCGCCCCCGCCCCCGGCCCAGCCCCTCATCCTCGAGGACCCCTACCCCTCGGGCCGGAAGAAGCCCTCGAAGAAGCCGGGCAAGAAGTCGGCGAGCAAGCGCGAGCAGGAGCACCAGCAGCACCAGATCCAGATGCAGATGTACAGCAACGGCCACGGCCACGGCCACGGGCACCACACCCTCGGGCACCCGGTCGGCCGGCAGGGCCCGCCGCCCCCGCCCCACGGCTTCCACCCCCTGGGCCCGGGCAGCCGCTCGGTCGCGGGGACCCTCGCGAGGCCGGCGCCGCTGCTCCTGGTGCCCGCGGCGACGCTGCCGCGCAAGGGCCAGCAGCACCCGGGCCGCGGGCTGCGCGCCATCCCCGCGGCCGCGCCCATCGTCCCGGTCTACGCGCCCCTCAACGTCGTGCCCCCGCCGCCCTCGGCCATGTACCCGGGCGGCTACGGGACCACGGGGAACCGGGGCCGGCGCCAGCACCTGCCCGAGGAGCCGTCCCTCCTGGGGCTGCAGCAGCGCCGCCTGGCCGCCTCGCACGCCGACCTGACCGCCGCGGCCGCCCAGCAGCAGCAGCAGCAGCAGCAGCAACAACAGCAGCAGGCGGACCTCCAGCAGCAGCAGCAGCAGCAGCGCCAGGCGTCTGACAGCCCCGACAACGACTCGCGCTTCGGTACGGGAATCTATCGGCGTAAGGGTCACCTAAACGAGCGCGCATTTTCTTACAGCATCCGGGCGGAGCATCGGAGCCGGAGCCACGGGAGCTTAGCCTCGCTCGGGTTCGCGGGGGCAGGGGCCGGCGGGGCCCCCCTGGCCAACGGCCACCCCAAGGACGAGAAGAAGGACCGGGAGATGGCCCAGATGGTCGCCGACCTCGGCCTCGAGGACCTGCACCAGGTGCCGGCCCACCTGCTGAGGAACGGCAACGGGTACCAGCAGCAGGGGCCGCCGAGGCCCCGGCCCCGCTAGTCGCCGCGGCCTCCTGGGGCCCGCCCGGGGAAAGCGCCGCTGCGTGCGCGCACGCACAGCCCGCAGGCGTAATCGATCGACCGTGTGCGCGGGGCCTTTACGAAACGTTAGCCTAACGGTGCTTTTTTACGGCGGCAGCGGCGGCGGCGGCGGCGGCGGCGGCGGCCTTTTTATAGATCCGCGCGAGCACCGCAGTCACGACTCCTCCTCTCTCTCTCTCTCTCTCTCTCTCTCTCGCTCTCTGTCTCTCGGCCTCACTGTCTCCGCCGCTCACATTCGGCCCCTTTCGAGACTTGGCGCGACTGACACCCCCGCTCAGAGTCATTAACAGGCGCATAGACCCCCGCGCGCTCCCAGTTCCTTCTTTCTTTTTCGGGAAGCAACTTTGCAATCAGGATTCCATTCGGGCACTCTGGCCATCACTCTCGCCTCAAATAACAGCAGTAGGCTTTGCATAATCGGCTGGTGAACAACCTAGCAGAACTTCTTGACAGTCGGATATCTCCATGCGGAATGAAAAAGAGGGCAATCTTCCCAGCAAGCATCTCGTGGGGCAATCCTGCTACAACACCCACTTTTGCCTTGTTACGCGCTCTACGCGTGTAATCGCTCGATCGCCGCTTGGATATTAATGGCCGGGGCTCCTGCGATGCAGCCACGCGCCAGCCCCCGCCGCACTTACCGCAATCGAGTGGTTTTCCGAGAAGGAAGAATGACTAACCCCGGGGAGCGTTGGGCCGGCAGAGGAAGCGGCGGGGACGTCGCGGATGGCTAACGGTTCTCCCGACCTCCGCGGAGAAAGGGGCGCGGGCCGGCCGACGCTCTCGCCATCTCTGCGCGCGGCTTGCGAAAGAGAGAAAGGCCGCGGCAGGCCAGGCTCCTCCCCTGGCCGACGTCTTCCCCGCGGGTCGCGCCCCCAAGGCTCGTTGGGCAAACGGCCGATAGGATCGCGGCTCCTCTCGGGATATATCTCACACTCGGCTGGGCGCGCGTGAGACGCTCGCCGCGGCGCGGTTCTCATTTTCCGCCGGGGGCCGCCCGCCGATTGTTCTTGCGCGAGGCGCCATTGCGCCCGGCTCCCACCGCCCCGAGGCTGACCCCCTCGATATGGCCCTCGATCGACTCCTCGGCCGACTCCTCCGAGTCGCCTCCGCGCCGCCTACGGGATCTTCTTTTTCTCAAAGCCGAGCGCTGCCCGAGCCGGATACTTTCCTCGGCTCATCTTTTTCCCCCGAGGAGCAAAAGCCAGCGTCCGACGCGCCGAGGCACGAGCCTCCTCTTCGTGCCTCCTAATCGTCTAATTTAACGACATCGAATTACCTCGGTCTTTTCCGTTTCCTCCACTATCCCTTATTATCAACGAGGCCAATCTCCTGGTGGTTCCTTCACGCCGGCCGCTTGCACTCCAGTTAAATGCCGTAATCTCAGGACTCAGTTTCGCCCAAGTGTCGAGCAAGCGCTGGAAGAAAGAACGGGGCAGAGAACAGATAATGGACCTGTAACTACTAGCATAAATAGATATTTGTTTAAAGGCATTTACAAAAGTATACCCTCAGTCTTGAATTATCGAGGGCAGCGCGACCTTGTGAGTTGGTGGCTCAAAAATTTCAGGCTGAAAACTGTTTCTGATACAACTCGTACCCTCGTGACAATTGTCTATACAATTGATGCGTCGTCGATAGCTACTCTCCTTTAATTTTGTGCAGTCTACCTGTTGTGGTACTGCATTGAGAAGTGTAGCCATGTAGGGTTTGGTATCGTACTGTTTACTTTCAAATTCAAAATCAGCTCCAATGCCTGCGTTATGCAACGATTATACTTGTGAACTCAATGATATTTGAGAGGGGGTCCAACAAACTACTTTTGATATTAGTAATCCTGGTTCATCATGGTCATTTCCCTCCTATGTATCAGCATCCACTCATCAGAGCCGTCTAATACTATTATCGACTGAAGCAGCCACTGGTCTAGATCTTGCCCTGAAAATTAATTTGTGCTCATTTTATTATTTCCAATGCCCTTTAAGTAAAAGTGGATAGAGGGATATCCTGTTATTGATGATTCTCATCCATATGGTCTTTGTTTTTGTATAGCCATGATGGCCAACGCTTAAATTAATTGTAGTCATTCGTTTTAGAAATCCTAAATCTTTGGGATAAGTTCATTGATACTTTGGAGATATGAGAGATAGAAGAGAGAGAGGGAGATAGAGAGAGAGAAATGGAGGGAGAGGGTTAATAACACGCAGGTTTATAAACGTTTGGGAAAGTCGCGCGATTTCTGTGAATTTCAGCGATTTTTGCATCACCGTGCGACGATTTCACATGTGTGCATTGTAAATCCCGCGCAAGGCCATACATTACACGATTTTTCCCTCGCGCCCGATCGTGTTTCGCTTTGGACATATGCACACACATAGACACACTTCTGTCCTTTTCTCCGCAGCTCGTTAGAAAGGAGTCGCAGAGGTGCCCCGTATCGCACACACACGTGCACTGCGTGTACACGTGTAGTACACACGCGGACTCGTCGACAGGTTCGAATCGGCTTTCGAATTGCGCGCGAGTTTCGGAGACAAGCTTACCTGCACGACTTGCACGGCTACGTGCTATAAAGTGTACCGCCGAGCCAATTCTGTGGATACGTTGGCGAGGTAATGAGAGAAAGAGAGAAAGAGTGAAGTTATAAGAAAAAAAAGAAATAAGAAATTGAAACCAGGAATGTGCCATTCGGAGTATTCGCAAAGAATAGACTCATTTAATTTAGGACGTAAGCGAGTTGTGGAATGTGTTTTTCATTGAGATGAAGGAATATGTATCTGTACTTTTATAACCTGTTCTCTAATAACTCTCGTTTTTATGTAGTCAAGAAAAATGTACTTTTTAGAACGGCTCGATTTAACGATGCAACCAAAATATACGGTTGAATGAGTCTTCGGAAATCTGTAATCGTCGCTATTGTTATCCACATTTTGTACATTCCATTGTAACTAAAAATGTAAGCAGCGCGAGAATATATACATGTACTTGAATTTTGTTCTGCGTTCAAATTATTGTCTCTAATCTATACTGTACCGCCGCTAATTTGAATAATACTCTATACAAAATACCAATGATTTAATTTTAAACGAAATACTTGTATAATTATTTAAAAACGCTACTGTTAATTACTCGCACGATATTCCGTAGCCTCGACTCTGTAACTCTGCGCAGTGTAATACAAATTCATAATGAAACAAAGATAAACAACAAAGTATTACCGAGCGTTACATGTACGCCTAGGTCGTTTTAGCGAGACTCTGTGCCTCTCTATTCTACGTTATATTAACTTTTGGTTGCATTGATTATATGTAGTAGACTTGGTTAAATTAACAAAACTGTATTTGCAATCTAGAAATTGTAATTATTCCTTGACAATGAAAAATATCGCGATCGAGTATTAGTATCCTCCATGTAGACGTGTAAGCAAAATGTTGTAACCGCGCATAAACATGAGTCGCATTTTCACTTACTATTTTTTGAGTAGCCTTCGAGCTTTTTGTTTCGCGCACGGAGGAAATCGGCGCGTCGTCGCGCCTTTGTGTAATTATTATGTTAACGATCGCGCGACTACCGCCGCATTCGTATAAGCCGCATGCGCTCACATGACGACGGCCAACTCCGTGAGTGACGGAAATACACGTACCGCAAGTGCCTTCCTCGTTCTTCGCATGTATTTGCAAGGAAAGCGAATGTATATTATACAATGTTACAAATATAAATATATAAATATTAAATTTAAAAGATTATATATATATATATAGTATATACATAGATTATACGTAGATCAGCTGTCGTGTCAAAAAATGCTAAGACAATTTATAAATGTGAATATGTTGTAAAGTTCTTTGTGCAAGCAATAAATACGATATGTACATAAGAACTAATCTATAACTCTGATTTTTATTATTTCAAACTTGTTTATTATTAAACCACAATCTTATTTCTAATGCCACTACAATTTACCCGCGTTGTAATTTTCATAATTAACATAATTATTCAGTGATATGAAACAATTCTATCAACCTTAAAATATATATAACTATTCTGAATTAAGTTATCCAACGATTTGATTGCATTCTTAAATATTCTTTTCTATCGTCGATATCATACATTTTTACTGGACTCTATACGATATCTATATTCATTATGAAATGTTTGCTATTAAGGCTAAAAAATTTTTTTTCAAAATAATTAATATTGCATAAATTATAACAACAATTTTGCAGTCACATTGATATATAATTTATATGTCTATCAATTTAATTTACTTTGACGTTATTCGAAATCAAATTGTTTTTAAAACAAATTTGCAAAAAGAAAGGAAAAACCTGAAAAATTAATGTTTATTAATTAATTTAATAGTACGTTTTTATTAAAAACTTTCACCGTTTTGTAGACATTTGTTTTTTCGATAATATATTAGAAATTTTTTGAATGCGTTTTATACACACGCATAGAAAAAGAATAAACTCAATTCGGCAATTAATGACATGTATTTAAATATTGCAATTAATTTAACACGCTGTAAAGAAAATTGAAATTATCAATTATACTTAAATAACTTCTAGGAGAAAGTGTTTGGAGATTTTGCAATTTTAATTTGTAGACATATAGGGGTTAATATGATTCAAAAGGAAAGTAGACTGCGACATCGTGCCTATTAGTGGCACGTCAAAAAATTTCGACCTTTTTGGCAGAAAGTAGTTAATAGAGAAATCATGACTTCGGTTTCTAGAGGGCCATTAAATTTCCTCAAACATAAAGCTTGTCTAAAAGATTGAATTTACAGTTAACGCTCGATCAGTTTGAATCCGCAATTTTGTCCGTTATCAAACATCAATCTCAGGAACACAATTAACATGAAGTCCTGGAAAACACGTTGAAAACATTGCTATAAAATTAAGACAAAACTATCTTGTAGAGCGAATGGAGTCCGAACAATTTTACCACTCAATGTGTTAAATAATATTCGCGGTTTGTAAATTATCGCTAATTCCTAAGACACACGATCAAGAAACACATTATACTTTACACACAATGCTTACCGCGTATCTAGCACGCCAGGAGAATACATTTTCGAACGAGTGCAAATATCCAATCAACTTTTATTATAATTGATAGCAAGTTGAATCGACACTGGATATCTTTGCAGCGCACCTAATACCAGGCAGACAAGAGCAAGGAAGGAAATCTTGGCGATTGAAACGCAATCCAAGTGGAAGCTATGTTACCGGTTGGCAGGTAAAAGAATATCTGCTCCAGAAAGACAGGGATCCGCAGGTAGCCCATAGGAACGTCAAGCCAAGTCACAAGTAAAAGTCAATCAATTAAGATTCCTCGAGCGAGCGAGGGCCGGCACTCCATAAAGTATCCCCTAACGAGGCGCGCACCCCCGGCCTGGCGCGCGGCGCGTGTCCCCGTCGCTCGGCCGCTCTCGCGAAGCACGCGAGCGATTTTCTCCTCCTGGCCAGCGGAGCGCGCGCTCGTTAGCCGACGACAACGACGACGACGCCCAAGGTTACTTCCCCCCCCCTGCGCGCGCCGGCGACAATCTCGCCCTGGCTTTCCCCGCGGGCGGGCGTTACGTAAAAGCGGCTCCTCCGGCCCCTCGCCCCCCGCGGGTAAAGCGATATTACGGTATATACAATGCCCGCGGCATTTGCATCACGGCTTTGATCGGGTTACCCGCGGCGGCACTTTCTAGCGGGTCGCCGGCGGAATTCTCATTCGGCCTGACGGGGCGAGCGGCCCCCGAGCAGCTGATCGATCGATCGCCCGTAAGATCGGTGATACCTGTGGGACTCGGACTGCACCGAGTGCGCCCGGCCGGACAAATCGTCTGTGTGTGTCTATGTCCTTCGGTAACTGGCTCGCGGGCGGTTTTCGACTACCGATGAACCCGTGTCCGATGCGCGGCGGTTCATTTCCATAATCCTCCAGGGGCCAAGTCACGGTAGCGGTCTATTTTTAGAGCCGAGCTTCGGGTTATATATGCGCCCGATTCAGGAGGACGAGTCGGGGCGGACGTTTTTTCTTTTTTAAGATTGATTAATTCACCGGACGCCCCGAAGAATATCCATAAAGCCGACAATTTTGCAATCCGTATATCACCGGGAGGTAGTATATATACATCGTAGAGCTATGATTAATGGGCAGCCTGATGAATTTCACCGCGCGCATTTATATACATTAAGGCTGTAATTATTTTATCTAAAGCATATAATGTGCAGCAGTTTCATGGCATTAGCCATTTGTTTCGTTACAACTGGACAAGTGTTCGAGGAAGTTGCATAAAGCCCGAGCGCGTATTAACCGCTTAGGGGCCGTTCTATAAAGCTTAAAATTTATTAATATTTTGGGCTATATTTAGACCGGCTGCCGGGGATGCAGGTGATCGAACCGCGGACTCAAATAAACCCGTCGAACATATTTCAAAAGCATAAAAGTTGGCGAGCCGGCCGACTCGCGCGGAGGATAACAGTAAATAACATTTGCGGCCGCGAGCTGCCCCGAGTGGGGCCCTGCACTCCGTCTGCCTACCCACTCACACGCGCACACGCACGCACGAGCCAATAACGAGGGTACCGTTGCGTTTTTAGCGCGCCGGGGGGACAGATGATCAGCGCCCGCGCCGGGCGGAAAAACGCGTCGGACGGCGACGGCGCGAGAACCGCGGCTCCCGTTAGCGCGCGGCCCGCGGCCGCCCGCGCACGCGCCCAACGGCCCCCGTTTCACGGTTACGCTTTGCCGAAAAATTGGGTCGCGATCCGCGCGGGCACGTTTCATTTCTCCCGGGCGGCTTTCCAGCAATTAGAGGCCAATTAGCCGGGCACAACGAGGCTTTCGCGCGCTGATTCCGCCGGGGGTACACACGCGCGCGCACACCCATACATGTGTGTGTGTGTGTACACGATACAGGGAAACACACACGACGAAGAGAGAGAGAGAGAAGGAGAGGAGGGAGGGGGGAGAGCTCCCGGGGCGCCGGAAAAGTGCAATATAATCGAACGCACGCGCGGCCCACGAGCTTCTATTTTTGCTCCTTTTTTTCGCGGCTTGCGCAACGACGTCTCCGCGGCCGGCTGTGGGAGACTCGCGGGCGAAACGCCGGGGTTCCGGCGCCGGTTTCCTTTTTTTTTTTTATTTTTATCGCGCCCTCGCGTCGGCCTAATTGCCCGCCGTTATAATCCGGGCTTTTTATCCCTCTCGAGAAGGCGCCGCGCGGCTTTTCCCACCGGCCTCCTCGGAGTGGGGGGGGGCGGAAAAAAAAAAAACAATTTTTCGTCCGGCTGAAATAGGAAAAAAAGAAAAGCCGAGCCGGCTTGTGGGAGTCGCCGGGGGAAATGGATCATTTCGCCGGCCGAATCGGCTTTCAATGCGATCTCGCGCCCGGTCTTTCGTCACGCGCGGCCGGACACTTTGACAAATTGATTTTTAAAAACGTCCCGCGGCCCCTTTCGCGTCTTAACGAGTTGCCACGCTTAAATTAAGCCGCGCTTAAAAGGCTATAAAAGTGCAATTAAAGCACGGGGCGCCGAATGATCCCGTGACTCGTAATCGCGGTTCCTTTCGGCCCGATATCTTTCCCTCGTTAACGAAACATTTGCCGCAAATTCATGTAATTCTACGTCCTGCTCGCTGAAACAATGCCGAGCACCAAATCTATCTAAATGCCCAGGCAACTAAGATGTAAAAGTGGAACTGTTAACGCTTATCCCTCTATAATATTATTCAATCGTTTATTTTCTGTTTAGCGCACTTACAGGCCTACTGCAAAAAATAAGAAACTTTCTCGAATGGCTTTTTATTCTCTACGCTATAAATGCATTAAATAGGTTTCCGTCAATTAAAAAGTACTTAATGAATATTTCAGTAGTACTTAGATGTACATTATTATTATAAAAACAATGGTACACATAGCTCAGTTTGGACATAATTTAAGGAAACATTATCACAAATCCTACAAACGCGCGTGTACGTTTTTTCCGTTAAAAAAAGTTAAATGTTTAGAAAAACATGTACGAAAAGGAAACCTGTATCACAATGGCAGAACAATTTACTGCAACAGTGTATACACGCAACAATAGCATCATTTCAAAGCACAAATCAATCAGAAGAGCCATACATCGACTAATTAACACGTTGAAGAATCCGTTCCACATACATGCGCCAGCTAACGAATCGTGACAAAAGCCCTCGGAACAAGTTCAGTGTCATGGGAAGCCTGCGGAAGTGGCTTCTCGGAGCGAGTAGCGTTGCATCACGAGCGACAGTCCATCCGATAAGACGTTCCTTTTCTTTTCTTTTTTTTTTAAATAATCGGCCTGCGCATGTATAATTGGCGCGTTGTACCGTACGCGCACGCGTTGTTTTCCCAGGCGCGCGAATGCACTTTTGAGAGACAAACTTTTCGAGCGCGCGATCAGCCGCACGTACAACACGCGCCGGGAGTTTGAGGAAATTCAATTTTGTTTTCGAATCGTGACAGGCCTACGGAATGCGGTTGTTGCCGATTAGATTAATTACGCACTTTATGCAGTCGGCACTTCGTATTCCATTAGGATTAATTAAGAATGCCACTCAACTTTTTCATGGCTGAGCCGTTGATTAAAGAGAAATCAAATTTACGACGGTTGTTATTAGATGCGACGGGGATGGATTTTACCTTTGCACAATTAAAGCGTCATGGATTAAGGCAAAAATTGTAAATTAAATTTATCGTATTATTTTTCTGGTGTTAGTACTGCATGATTTGTGATTGACTTTTCTTCGCGATTGGGTAAGCCGAAGAAACTCGTGTATATATATATTTAACGTAAAGTTGCGTTAAATACTCAATAAATATATATGTGTGTGTATAACGCCTTGCCGAGTAAAGACTTTAGACGTGGGTATTTAAGCAGTTGGCAGAACAATGCCGGGTATCCGTCGCCGATGCAAGCGACCGCCGTCACCTTCTCCCACCTGCGAGTCCCTTCGCACCTCACTCGCGGAAAAGCCAATAGTTGCGGGAGCTTCCCTCGCACCGGCCATTCGCGCCAGTCCGTCGTCGGGGGGAGATCTGTGTATACTTGCGGGGCGCCCGAGTGCTTTGCCGGCTATAGCTTCCCCCACTTTGGCCTGTCGCCGTCCGCGCGAAAGACTTACGTATATATATGCACGCCTGCGAATTTTCGGCTGTGTGCAATCGCAGAGTGGCCGAAGGTGCCTTTGCAGCCTATGGGGACCGGACCGCGAGCTCCAGATGGGGATAGGAATATTCTCATTGACTCATTCTTCCCGTAGAGTGAATACATAAGTAGTAATACAGTAGTATAAGATTAAGTTGATGGTTGTGTACTGAGGAGTAGGATATTAAACAATATTCTGACAAAATTACTGATATTAAACAAGATACTAATAATGTTCTAAGAACATATCGACTGTATACATTTGAACCATTTTACGCGTGTTATACAAACAACACAAATTATTTAAATAATGTATTAGAAAAATTGAAGCTTTTTGCATATAACACATGACAACTATGAATAGTTATAAGAACATCAGTGGCTTTTATGAGTTTTTAAAGCTTATGAACCAGCTCTGCAAAGAAACCCATAAAAAGAATTTCCCTCCGCAGAACGCAAACGATGACCGTTCTTTAGAAATAATATTGCAAATAATTGATGGGATAAACTAATTAAATAAAAAATTACACGTTACCGAGCCATTTTTACTGTGCTATTAGTATAATAGCCGTTAGGGCATTCGCAAAGTAGGAATGGTTCTAGTGGTCGGAGAGAAATGTGTGTATGATTTACTTTTGCACATTACCAACCTTTCCTGGCGAATATTTACTCGTTTATTGCCAATATTATCCAAACTTCAGAGAAACTGGTATTTTTACAATAAAATTTTTTTACACGCGTAGTAACATGCTGAATGCTTGGAAACCGTTCACCTTTTAAGACCTTTGTATGGCTTCAGTATTTATTTGCTTGTATAGAAATTTGTGACAAGAAAACGTAGACATACGTAATTTATTTCATCGTACATATACTGGTGTGTCTTCAGAAATATTGCTAAGGATCTTAGTCCGTACAAAAGAAAAATAAATTCCGTTTAAGAAATTATTGGGTCACACGTATATGGTCAGGCCGATTAATAATAAATTCAAACGGAACCGCGATATTCCCCACTAATAGCAAAATGGATTTTATTAATGTATCGGCGAGCTACGAGAATTAATTTGTTTTTTGTCTCCCTGTAATACACAGCTGCTGTCCATTAAAGCTCCTAACTGTACGCGCGCTAATGCAATAAAGCATTATATCCTTGAAAAAGTCTGTAAAACCCTGGGGAAGCGCGGCGTAAAGGTATAGATACACATATATATATATCTATCCCCTCGGCATCGATGCGAAAAACGCTTAGACCCGGCCGAGCTGGAGCAAGAAAAGCGGCGTTGGCCAGGGTTTGCCCTTCTTATAATCCGGGGATACAGCCGAGGAGACTCGGGCAAGGCTTTTAATCCCCGGGGTGAGCAGGTGCTCGGGTCCTTCCGGCTTCCTCGGAACGGTCCGCGCATAGGTAACGCGTAACACCTGCCGCGCGCCTCGCCGCTCCGTGCACGTGCCAAACTGCCAATCTCCGGCGGAGCGCCGCGAGCTGTACAGTTCCACGTGGAGATGCAGGAGTCGGCACCCCGAGTGCACTGAACCCGCGAGCGGCTTCGACGTCAATTAATATGTAACGGCGTCGCGCCCCGCGGAGATCGGATATATATGCACCGCGAATCGGGACTTAGGTTCGCGCGGCGGACGAGGACGCGGAGAACCGATGGCCGGGCCGAGGCGCCATGATCGTTTCGTCATTATTGACGGAGAGATTTTGAAAATATCGCCCGTTTCCTGTTGACGTTGGCTGCCTCTTCAAAATATCAGGAGACTCGTTTGTATGCAGAAATTGTTAGAGCTGCTTCCCACATTATAATGCCAAGTGTATAACAAGTGAGCTACACTTTGCTGAATACATTATAATGCTTTCAATTGCGTCACTACAAGTATTTACTTTGTTATTAAGTCGAAGGTATATGCATAAATATATATTTATTTATTAATAAGCTGGTTACCTGGATAATCGACTTGTATATTTTCCATATATTCGCTTGATTTTGTTACACATGCAACAAGTATTCAAATGCAAACATAATATGCATTAGTAGATATGTAAAATTCATTATCGCAGAGTATAACGACATTATAATGTAACATTTACTACTTTCTCAAAGAGAAAGCTTTTCAGCCGTACACTTTTTCGTCATTGTCTAATGTGTAAATTCATTTTATGGCTGTATGGATTCGAATATAAAATATTAAAAAAGTGACTCTTACATTTTAAATAGTGACTCATCACATGGATTTGCACATATCGTGCCACGGTCGGTAAATTATCCAGCGATATCATAATCAAAACTTATCCGGAAGTTTACAATCTGTTTTTGCTCAGCACACCGTAAAATTGAAAAGTTCAGAGAAAAGTTGTAGTCATTACATTTTAAGTATTATTTTACCTGTGAAAATACTTTTCAATATTTCTATAACATTTCAATAAGTTTTAATACAATACTGCCGTAAAAAACTTTTCTTCTGTAAGTTAAAGTCGCTAAAAATATTAAATAAAATAATTATTGATATCAAACTTTGAAATTGTTCAAAAGGTTAATTTTTGCTGAAAAATCACGTACATGCGCATTGCACAGATAATTTGAGTGAAATAAATTTGCATAGGTATATTTTATATAGGTATATTTTCAATTCTGCATAACCAATGAGCCATTAAATGAGTTTTAAATATTCAAATTAGAATTGGATAAACTTTTAACTTGTTAAGTAATGAATCAACTAGATATATAGTAATGGGATTAATTGTTATAAATTCTACTTCAATGCCGACGTCACGCATATCAGGCAATCACTGAACACTTCCTCTCCAAAAAGGTTAAACTGACTGTGGAGACAATTTCTGCAAGAAAGATCTAGAAAAAGATAAACTTCAATGGGAATGCTATTTTTGCAGACCTCGTAGTGGTAATGCAAAAATTTTAGAAAAATTCTGTTAGTCATGTTTCAGAAAGTCATGTTTTTCGAACGTGTCTACCCTGGTAGAAAATGAACTAGTTTTTCCAGTTAATGCGTTAATTAGTTGAAGCCATAAAGATATAAAATTAATCTTTAAATATATAATAAAAATAATCCATGAAATTGTATTTATTTGTAGAATTTATCTAATATACTTAAATTGTAAGTCTAATTAAATATGAAATTTATGTCTATAAATACAAGTTGGAGAACAAAGCTTTAAGTTTTAAATAAAATTTTCGTATATTAACAATATTTTTTAGTAAGAGAGAATTTTTTAACCATACATACTGGTTATAATTTTTAAACATGAATATTTTTATCCGGGAATGCTCTATAACCTGATTCTTTTGCAACAATTAAAATTAGAGAAAAGAAGTTTGCACTTTCTTACTGTAGAATTGAAACACGATTATTTTATTCAAGATTATGTTAGATCAAATCGCAACAGTGAAAATACATGCTCAAGATCACGATATGCAAATGAAAGTTCACGATTGTTATTCATTTCATAGGTTATTTACTATGCTGATCATTGAAGAAGCATCTTATAGAGTTAATCGATTTTTCACCTTAATAAGTTATCATTTAATAGTTTTTTCAATTTAATAATTTATCGTTACAGGACTGCTATTGTATATGTATGTAATATACACTGAGAGTTGTGTTGTAGTAATTTTTATTATTTACTTTCTGTTAAAACGATCGCAGGCTATTTTAAAATTATCTTTTACAAAAAAATTATTAGACTAAATAGTTATAAAATATTTATATGTATTTTTATTAGAAAGTTTGATCATTTCAATTAATTTTAATTAGTTTACGATGATTTCATTAGTGTATATGGTAAAAATTACTGAACAATTTCGCTAATAATAATATAAAAGTGTAAATATGCGTGTATAATGAAAATAAATATTTATTGAGAAATAATTTTGTTAAAAATCTTTCAGTTTATTTATATTAAAATCTTCTGAGACATAATGTATTTTGAAATATAAATGTAAATATTTAAAAAATTGATCATAAAATCTAACACGTAATCTTTTTACACTGTAAAATTCATTAATCAAATTGAAATAGCTTAGTACTAATCTAGATAAATAAGAAAAAAATGGCAACATTATTATGTATCTCTTACTTAGAACTGGCGCCACGAGCGTGCGCAAGGCATCGAGCAAGACATGGGAAAGGGCGGCAGAACGCCGATAACGTTTCTCCATTTCATAACACGTAACCCACGGATTTTTCACCTTTTTTACACGTTCTCGCCCACACCAAGTGGTTTTGCGAATATATATCTATATAGGCTCTGTTATTTCTTTTTTCAAAGTCTTGCGTACGGCGTTTACGATTGCTTGGAAGAAACTGGAGCGCGAGATCCTTAACGTCCTGCAGCCGACGAATTGCGCAACGCGAATAAACCCGCGGCTCGTGTGCATTTCTCTGCGCTTTGGGATTCGTTGGAATGGCACGCGGCAGAATAAATTTCGCCTGCACAACTGTGTTTTCCATTTTTATACGGATTTTCGCGGGCCGCACTAATCGCCCCGAGCGATTAAGTAATACGGTCCTGAATAAAACAATTCGCGTCTGATATTCAATATATAAATACGACGAGTTTGCTAACGCGCCGCTTGAATTGGAAATATTTTTAACGACGCCTTCCAACGAGGGAGTAATCGGCGCCCGCGCGAGAAACACACCGAGCCCGGGGATTCTCGCACGTATTCTCGTCAGTTCCAATCAACGATTCAACGTATTTTATTGGGCGCATATTGTCGCCGAAAATCGCACAAGACATAGCCGCGGCGAATCGTTGTATATCGACGCCGGGCGCGCTTTTCAGCTGTAACAAAAGCCCGGCTGTGGTATGCGATGCTATCGCCGTGCTTCTTGCCCCCCCCCTCGCCTGCACGCCTGCATCCCCGGGGGAATATAAACAATTTTTAGCCGGGAGATAGGTTCTAGCGGTGCAAGTGACGGCGTGCAACATCGCGGAATTCGATGAAACCAAGCCGAACACGGCCGCCGGCCGGCTTCTCTCTTTTTTTTCTCCCCCTGCTCGCGGCAGAAAAAAAAAAGTGGGGGGGGGGGAGAAAAATGTTAGATAACCGCAGCGAGGGCGGGCGCAAGAAACGCGCGGCCGAGCGCCTCGCGACGCGTGTATACACGCTCGGCTTAGGAATCTCGAGAACGGGGACACACTGGCTCTCGCGGGGATTGCGCGCCGCTAATGAAGTGTAACGGCCCCGCGCCAAGAAACCCCCCCTCCGCTCTTCCCGCGGCCATTGCGCCTCGTGGGCGGAGGAGGCGCTTATGCAAGGGGCTGAAAAAGGCGAGAGAAGGAAAAAAAAAAAACCCGAGTGCAAATATAAAATGGAATCGGGGAGGGGGAGGGTCAAAAAAAAAAAATGAAAGAAAAAGGTAAAAAAAATGAAACGGTGCGGGCGCGGGCCGCCGCCCGGCTAGATATTATGTGGCGAAATTAACACATTGGGCGTGACGTAAGCCTCGTAAAATTCGTTACTCGCAATTACTTTGTCGTTAAGTGTTTCTTTTTCTTTTTCATTTTTTTCCTCCCCCCCCTTTCTTTCTCCCCGCGCAACTTTTGAGCTCGCGAGTCTAATTGTTTCGGGGATTAAAGCGCGGCGCCTTTGCGAGCTGGGCCGCTTCGAATGCGCGGCGCGCGCCCGATGAATAATTCGAAGTCCCGAGGGCTCCCGCGCTTGGATCGGAATTCGAGGAGCGCCCGCGCGATTAGCCGAAATTGACTTTTCATCGATGATTTTCATTTTTTATTTTTGAAAGACTCGTGTGCCTCGCCGTTGCTCGTCCGCCGTGAGCATATGCAGGTGACTGTAAGCGCGGGCTCGCGTGTACTTTCTACCTCGCCATTGACACGTTTTCGAGTACGATGCTCGTTGAATATTTGATTAGGGAGCTTATATACAAGTTCCGCTCGCGGCTTTCAGATTTAAAAAAAAAAAACACCGAGCCCAATTCGAAGATGGAGTAAATCGATTCTTGGACCGGGCAAAAAGGCGGTCATGCCGAACACGTGAAAAACATAACATGTACATAGCCTTAGTATATATATACCCCCGCTGGGTTGGCTGAAAACCCTTTACACCGAGTGGCCGACTGCGAGCCACGGCGCATTATTCAAAAGCGCGTTTACTAGGCAATCTGCGGCGAGCTCCCATCAAAATCCGCACGAGGGGAGGAAGCCGCGCGGTCGGCCTCGCCGGGATAATCTTCTTTCCCGGTATAGGACCGCGCGCAGACGTCGTGCATATTAGCCGAGTCGCGTATATATATATATATATACATTACCGGTGGGCGCTCCCATCGGGCTCCGTCTAAAGACAGGCCGCGCGATTGCGGGCCGCTGCGGCAAATTGAAAATCCGCGGTCGCCGGGCGGAGCTGCCGCGGCGCCTGGGGACCGACTCGCGTAGTTATCGGGAAATTGCACGGCGACCCGCAAACTCGGCACTCGAGAAGCTACCTGTGCGGGGAGCGAGTAGCGTTACTTGGCGGGAAACTACAGCTACGATTGCCGACTCGATGGCCGATTCATTGCCGATCGGCCGTACGGTAAGATTCATTGGCTTCCTGTGAATTCATCATGAGAAAGAGCTCGTTGGAACACGTGAAAAACTCATCAGTCGATTAATCAATCTTGGTTTCTCCACTGCAATCCTGGCGTTGCTTCAAGTTTCCAGCGTCTTTAATTCCTATAACTCAATACAGTCTTATCTGCTTAAGTAGAAATCCACTGTAGATCTTATAATACTAAATATAGCGTGAAAATGTATATTAATGTCCAATTAAAGTGCAAATGAAAGGAAAATTTAAATCAACGCGTGTCGCTTTTATTTATTGATATCCAGATTCGTCAATTATAATCATTATACAACTGCAATACGTTTATATGCTTTAAACGCTGAATTTCCATTCGAAGTGAGAATTCAACAGCTAATACAGAATATGCATTGGTGCCCATGAAATGACTGTAAAATCGTTGCAAATAAATATTCGCAATATAAAAGGATTTGCGTTACGAAATAACTTTTGGTCTCTGCTTATGAATACAATCAGCAGCATAGGATTTCGATCTCGATCTTGGGCGTATAAATAACGGATGGATTAGCGGAAAGTTTTGCAATTATTCAAAATATTCTACAAGGCAATTCGCTCCCTGTAAACCAGTTCACTCTACCTCTACTCTTAACTGTTTAGGGTAATTATTAAAACTCCTAGTTTCGAGTTTCCTTGCGTATTAAAATTCAGACAAAAGTAACCGTAATTTAATCTTACTATATATTTTAACAAATCCGTCAAATTATATTCCATGAATATGTAGCCCCGCAAAGAGTACGGTTCCAAATTGTTGATTTGAATAATTTAACGGAGATTGGATACGTTCGGGAGCGAAAGGAGTCAAATTTAAAAACAATAAGGTTTAATTATCGGCACTCGCCAATCAAGTCTTACGAACAGCACTGCGACCGTTTTACTCGACTACTGTTTTAAACGGTAAATTTGGCGAGGTTGGCAAATGAATCGTTATCTCAGCGTGCGGCGCTGATTATTCGATACTTTTAGGACGATGCAGATGGCATAAAGTCGCATTTTTATAACGACGTGTAGTCAAAAGAGGTTAATGCCAACTGAGCCGGGTAGCATTCTATGCAAAACCAAAGTAGCATAGTAGTAAGTGTGTAGCGCTTTATTATATGTACATTATAAGCAGTGCGTCATTTAATAGTCATTCGGATAGGTGGACCGTTCGAGGTCCGTCCACGAGGACGAAATTGACATCGTCCGGGATGGAAACTGTATTTCACGCGAGGCCCGACGCGCAGGAGGACGTATATAGCTGTAAAAAGTGGACGTTGTCCGAGAGGCGGGCGCGGGCACTGTCCCCCGGAGATCCCGGGCGCGAGGGTGGGAGGACGCGGGGGGAAAAGCGTGGCGGGCAATTAGCGCAGCACGCACGGTTTGGGCAGGCAAATTTCCCGGCGATTAGAAAATGGCTTTCTCGGCGGGGGCGCGAGGCCCGGGGCCTCATAAATAAAAGAAGGGCCGGACTCTCACTGGCGGGTGGGGGCGGGGCCGGGCGCCGGCTCTCGCTCTCGCGGCGGCGGCTCCGCGGCGGCGCTGCGGCTCCCTGACGCGTGGCCGCGGCCGGCGGCGTAACAGTACCGCCTCGCGGGCCGCCACACGTACGGTCCCGTTAACACGAGGAAGCGCCGCGTGTGTACGCGCCGGGCCGCAGACGCGCGCCTCCCGCCGCCCTCGACGCACCGCAGCCTCCGGCGGCGAGCGCACCCAGGACGACCTTGGCCCCGGCGCCCGGAGGATGCCCGCCCGCGGTGAGTAGACTGGCCCTAGTGCAGTGCGCGTGTGTGACGGGCCGGAGGACACGTACCCCCTCCTCCCCGGGGGGAGAGAACCCCGGCACCCCCCGGGCCCGAGTGTCCGCCGGGGCCCCGCGAGTGCCTGTATATACCTCGGCGGCCGGCCCCCCGAGCCTTTAATGAGATAAGATATGTAACGCGCGCCTACCCGCCGTACTTTCTCATTTTTGCCAAGCTTTCACGGGCTCGGAGGAGCGAGGCGGCGCGCCGATCGTAAATCCCGTGGAGGAGGGGGGGGGTCAGACCTTGTTGCCGCGGGGAGGCTGCGCGCCGGTCCGGCCCTCGGCCATTACAAAGTCTAATTGCCCGGGGCGGTCGATGATGCATGTGGCACAGAAAGCCCCTCTCACGTGAAGCCGCGGGCCGGGCGCACGCGAGCTTGCGCCCGGCGACAACCTGTGCCGCGCGGCCGGATCGGATTATTAATTGGCCCGCGGGATGAGGTTGAGGAGGGGGGAAAGAGAAGACCGCGCCTCTTCTAATTGGGAAAGAGTCCGCGGCTTTCCTCGGGCGAATCAAGGCCAGCGGAGGATGCGCGCACGCGACCGCGCCCCGCGCGCCCGAGCCGCGATATCGCCGCGTGATAACGAGCCGGCTCCGGGCCAAGCGGCCGAGGGCCTCGCGCGCCTTCGCCCGCCCCATTAGATCGAACAGATTGATTGTCGGGATAACCACTGGCTTCGTTAGCTTTCAAAGGTAGCGTCGTTAATGCTCTTGCAAGTGGGACGTCGCGTGCAAATTTATAAACCTTGCAAATATCCAGTTAGCAAGGTTTTTATTTTGGTACAACAACGTTACAATTCAATTGTTTACGGCATTTTATTACATTTCAATTAACTGGATTTAATTGAATTTAAAGGAACGTATCGTTTCTGCCTATTGAGTTAAGAATAACCTTTTACAAATTCCCAAGTATAAAGTTTTACCCGTAATATCACACGGTCGACTATCTGTATTTTCGCAATGTTATTATTTATAATAACAAAAACGTGCGCATGCGTGTATATACAACGGTAGTGTATATATCTACATATACCATGTTCGAGATCACGTTTCATGACAGTCAATTCATGCGAATACTTTTCAATTTATTTTATTTTGCGTTCACTTCATCGCAGATTTACTTATACATATACATATTTAGTTTTCTTGAGCTTCGTATCGACTAATCGAGATTGGAATTCAATATCGCGACTAAATTAACTGATTTAAATACCAATTAACTCTATTGATTAACACTTTTGAATATTTACTTGGCTCAAATAATTAAAAAGTCGATAGACCTCTTAGCAATGCGAAGCATTTAATATCTCGGTGCATCGATTCGCACATACATTGATTATAAAAGTATGGAAAAATAAAACCAGAAAAAAAAACGCAAAATAGCACATTAAGCAAGTTAAAGTTCTCAATATAACCGTGGAGCGACTCACTTTATCCGACACCGCCATTACCCTTCTCAACAAAGCAGTTCATCTGCCACCTGCAAAACGGCTCAATGCACTTTTCCCCGATTTTCTCTGAAAAAAGCAGTTTAACCGAGCTGTCCGCCGAAGTAACGGGCTCGTAACGCCGGCTTAAGCTTCGGCTCGCGACTTCTCCCCGGGCTCTTCTTCTTACGGATATACACTCTGCGGCCCGCGGAAAAATCGACCTGCCTCGGGGCTCGTAAATTAGCTCTCGGTTACATACCCATCCGTGTCTACCCGTGCGCCAGCCGCGGATTCCCCGGCGCATATATACGCGCAGCCGCCGCGGGCGCGCAGATGCGGAACGCCCCTGGCGCGGAACGGACCAACACGTGCTCGCGCGGCTTTTGCGGGGGCCCAAAGTGTACCGTATTTCCACGCTCGTCGCTCGCGCGAGAGCCTCGGGGAATCGGCAGCCCCCCCCCCTCGATTCGCGGCTCGCCGTACACATGCCGCCTTCGCCGGCGCCCGTACTTTACCGTCCCGCTTGAGAATGGCCGTGAGTCGGCGATCCGCCGAGGACGCGATATACTCGCGCGCGCACCTGTCTTGATGGACAAGTCTTCCGCGCACGTCCGACTTGCTGACTTTTTATTTCCGAGTGCGTATGTGTGCCGGCTTCTGGCTCCTTGCGCCTTCAACTCGGTTTACGTATGCTAATCAAATATTTTGATATTCTAATGTCGAGTGTGCAAGAGATAAGAGTGCCTGGATACAACGTTTCTATATTTATGCATTTCTTTCCATTGTTCCGTTCAAAGTCCATTTTTCATACTCCTTCGTAATTGTTTTGTTAAGACAGTTATGCTATTACGATTTAAAAGGATTTATTAGTCTTGAAAACATGTCATGCTCGCATGTAATACCTGCACTTTGTAGTGACGAGGCTGCAGTGTCATCAAATCATAATTGTCAGCGATCTCTGCACCTGCTGTTCTATTACTCTTTTAACAATATTCAGTCCATACATAGAAAAAAAAATTTTAAATATAATTAGCATTTAATATAATTAATCATACATGTTATAGGAGTAAGTTAAATACAATTTTGATGTATATAATTAAAAATTATTAAATGACCTACTTTTATACTAGACACCATGTGAAGAAGATACGTTATATGGTACAGCTTGTTTCCTAAACGATCTTAAAATTCAAAAAAAGTATTGCCACTGTACTTTTACTACTTTAAAAACATTTTTTTATTTTTTACCGAGTCGTTCTAAACATAAGAGGAGCCACGAAAGGAGCGGATACAACATGTATGAACACAAGTGATTCATTAATATCTATCATCTGTTGGATAGAAGGAAGCCTGTCACGACTCGGACACTTCCTTGAAGACTTCTAACGGATGGTATTATATTCTACTTGTGATTCTTGACTATACCTAAGACTTCCGTTGGAAGGTGATCGTCTAAATATCAAATGCATCGATTCTGAAATTATAATATTTTTATTTAAAAACTTTATTTTTTTGTTATTCGTTGCTGTTTTGAATCGTTAAAATATTAAAACTAAATACATTAAATATTTAAAAAATATTAATAACGATACATATTTTGTTTCCCATTATAAAAGTGTTATTGACATTGAGGAATTCCTTCAACAACATTAGTTGCAAAATTATGCAAAGAGTTAACCAGGTCATTTCTGTGAGAAATGTTGTGACTATATATGAAAAATTAAAAATGAATAATACGTTTTTTTCTCGGTTTTTTTATGCCTCACTGTATTTACAAAGTATGTTCGTTATTATGCATAAGATATTGAATTATTATTTTGTGCAGAATGTATATCCTTTTTTGAAACCAAAAATTATTTGTGATTTCTTTTTAAAATATAAATTTAATGAAACAATAATAAAAGTAACTATTATTTTTTTCAAAACAATTTCGCTGTTCGCTTTTTAATTTTTTTACGTAGTTAGAAAAATTCATGTTTAGCATAATGCATATTTTTGTCACTAGCGGTGTCAAAGGAGCCCTTTAACAAACAGAATATTTGAATTGAATTGATTTGAATATAATTTTATTTATTTTCTTCGTTATATAGAAGCAGTTTTTTCCGTTGTTCAAGAGACTTTAATGCTTTTTCATCCGTACAGATTTCTTGAAACAAGATTATTAACACACATTTACTATTACGTGTGCATGTATTATAATTACTTTTCAATTTTATGTAATAAGTGATTCTAAGTGTATTATTAAGTTTAGGCCTTTGCATATTAATCTAGTTCATTCCGTGGTAGGAAATTGAGGAGTGTATGCCCACAATACGTTAAATTTTATGTTCTACGGGCAGATTATGTACTACATTATGCTGAAAAATTATGTTGAAATTGCGCTAAAAATGATCAGGACTTAGAACCTCAAATCCTTCTCATACAGATATTGACAGGTTTAATCAAAGCTCACTGTACGGGAATGCCCACTCGAACGGTGTGCAAATGAAATTAAAAGTTTCATCTAAAGCTTCATTTGCCTCGTTCGCTCTGTTAAGCTTGAACGATACAAGCTCAAGGGCCGCTCAGCGAGAGAGAGAGAGAGAGAGAGAGAGTGCGCACACGCACACGTGCGACTAACTCCTCATGGTCTTTTATTATAGCAGGATAAGAGGTTAGGATGTGCAAGGAATAAATAGAAGGAATAAAGCTGGTAGAGCGAGGTAGAAAGGTGGAAAGAGTTCGATGCGCACAGCTATGCGCTGTTTCTCACTGTTTCTCATATCTGCACCTATTTCTCGTATATACATTTATACTACTAGTATATTTAAGAATGTAACGGGCAATCCTCTTAGTATTAAAGCGGTTTTTGATACAAGAATATAATTTTTTCATTCATTAACTATTAAAATAATATACGATTTTTCAATAACTTATATTATTGATATCGTCAATTTGAGGTTATGAATTATCTATAGCATATATAATTTAACATAATCTGGGCATATCATGCTACTATATTATGCTAAAAAAATCTGGGCATAAGTTAGTCGCAAGGCTATAATTTATGGTCAATTTCCTATCAGGGTTTCTTGGTAGATTTTTGGTATTTACCACTTATTATTTTTTTTAGTATTTGTCACGTGCTATATTGCGATATATCTTGTGGCCTCTTTTACTGTATATTATAGTTTTGCCTGTTTTTTGGCAACATATTTTCTATACAGTTGGATAATAGGTAAAGGCGCTTAGAGTTCTAAAATAGATCCGATGAAGCTATTATAAGATATCATCGTTAAAGTATCCAGGTTGAAACAGTATTATAAAATCATTAAATATATAATCTACAATAAACATCAAACAAGTGCAAGTATACATTAAGGTGGTCGCTAGCAAACGGTGTATTATACCCAGCAAGAAGGTATCTAAACGAATTGATCCAATTTCGATGATAAGTAAATGTATTCCAATATGCAATTATTATCCGTAAAAAATCTATAATTTGATAATTTTTAAGCACTACGTATAACTGAGTAATATAAGCCAGTTTTCTCTCAGAAATAAATATAGTTCCCCATGTATTATAATTATATATTTATAATATTTAGTAGAATGATTCAAGAACGCAGCCAGATTCTTTTTGTATATTTTTAATATTGTACAAGTCACTTTCACAAGCACACAGTATACCATCTTAGCAACAGATTTTACAGAGTCAATGATTTAAATCATAAATATAAATCAAAATTAATATAAAGCTGCTGCAGGTCAGGCTGCAGGCACACAGTAGGACTTTTGGGAATCCCGAAAGATTAAAATTCCGTGATTACACATGCGCTGAAAAGGAGACAATCCTCGAAAAAGAAGCGACGGTTGAGCAACCGGTAACTCGATTCCAGTATATTTCAAAGCCTCGCAAGTATTTAATTGAGTGCGAGCTGGCGAGAGACGGGAACTCGTTCCGAAAATTTCCCTCCGTGAATTCCTGCTGCCGGCGACCGTATAAAGCTGGATGTAGACCTTTGGAGTGTGCCCCACGCGGGCAGAGAAAGTCGCGGGGCCCAAGTGTCGATGGCCGTATCGGCCTCCGATCGGCGATCACGCGAACCCACGAGTGCACGTAAGACAACTCGGTTGCGATCGGAGGCCTTTTTTGCTTACAACATTTTAACATCGAATGCTTTGCTATCGAATTATAATTAATTAGCTCTACACTAGCAAAGCAAGAGTTCGAGCAGCTCGGCCGATGAGTTTTCTTTTTGTAAGGCACACAACTTCTGCATTGAATCGATAAAGTAAATCGTAAGACCGCTGTCAATTGCTTATTACTAATTAAACGTAAAATAGTTGTGTAACTCGTAACCTCATCGGCACAGTGCACGGGACCGCTTTGGTTTTGCGTTAAACGCTTACATCCTTATGTTACGATCAACAGGTATATCGATACCTATATACTGATAGAGAAATCCGTTCTTTTCAAAGTCATTGCATAAACAATTAACGAATATGACTGTACCGTGGGCTAAGCGTTCATAAACATCGTTACTCAACTATTAAAATAAAATGCATTATATTTTAAAATTAAAGCAATGTGTCTAGGCTCTATCTCAGTACATTTAACAATTTTCCCATATTAATATTAAACTTACATAAGGGGAATTTATTACCTTATCATGCAGCTGAATAGTGATTCAATAATAGAATAGATTTTAAATTGTAAATTTCCTGCATCTTATCATTGGAAGGTATAGGCGTTTAACAAGCCTGTAAATAACCAGCTAAACAAGCCGACGTTATTAATTGTTGTCCCAACACAAAAGTTAGAAAACGCCGAAGAGGCACATAACCCGCGTCAGCGCCATGTATATATATAAATGACTCGTACATAATTAGCGGTTGAATCAACGACCCGTTCGTCTCTTCTACAACCAAGCGACTGTTTCAGAAGCCGGGGTGAGCTGGGGTTCCTCGGAGCCCTAGCCGCGAGGCCAGGATGTCGTGCTGCGAGAGCTTCCGGCTGCCCGCGGCCTCGGAGTGCTCGATGCGCAGCAAGGCGCGGATCGACGCCCTCTTCGAGGACTCGCGCTCCGTATGCAGCTCGAGCTTCGCCTGCGGCTGGGCGGCGGCCCTCGCCCCAGGAGATGAGGACCAGCAGCGCCGGGTGAACAGCGCCGTGCAGGCGCGCATCGAGGCCATGTTCGCCTCCGTCGAGGCGGAGAGCGCGGCGCCCGGCGAGTGCGCCGCAGCCGTCCTGCCCGTGAGTTGCATACTCTACTTCGGCTAGTTTTATTGTGCTGCCCGGGCCGGGGAATGGGACCGGCCGCACAGTCTCTCGCCGCCTCCTGCGACTCGACACTTTCCTTAGATTTCTATTATTCCATAATAGGGATCGCCGATCATTACGGGCCGCGGGCTAATGCAATCCTAATTATACACCACTGATATCTAGTACATATTACTGTACCTCGACTAGGATATATGTAATTATTTGTTGTTCAAAGAAAATCATTTTGTTTTCGTTAAGTCTGAGCCATTCGTCCGTCGACTTACTTTAAGTCTTTCCTTGAAAGTTTTAATGTTTAATTCATTTATGGCACAACATACTAATTAATACAATTTCTATGGATTGCTATGGAGTTTAGTAAATAGATCTACAGGATATTTTAAAGCATTAAATAATTTTTATACACGTTAGATTTATAATAGTAAAAATCTATTATTATAACCTTGGAGTAGAAATTGTGCTACCTTTAATAGGCACAAAAGTAGTTTATAGGTAGAAAAAAGTACGTATAACAAGCTATTAAATACCTATTAAAATCCTATTAAGAACAATTTTTAAATTTAGTACTAGGTGGTTCTTTATTTAGGCATATAGTACACTCGATGTATAGTATATAAAATGCTGAATAAGAGGCAAAACAGACGACGTGTATATATCGCTGCGATTACAAGTACCGATGAAAACATAATTTTTACAATTTTTCACTTTTATCTCTTTTTTTTCTTCAACTTGCTATGCTAATTAAAACTGCGGAATACATTCTTGGGGGAACTTTACTTTTGTACCCTTGTTTTTTGGTATCTTCTGCATGTTAGAATTGCAATACCTACATGAAGAAACAATTGCGTTTCCGTTTATAACCCTATGATTTTCATAAGACTGTGTGCAAATAAGCTTTCTCAAATAAAGATAAAATTCAGGAATATTATTTTAAACGCGAATTACAGTGTTTCTGTTTTGCGAATAACCGGAATAACCACCTTATAATAACTCTGATAGGTAACTACTATCTCCATGCAATTTTTTCTATTTTTCCAAAAAAAATAGACAGAAGAATGAGTATATTGCCAATACACTGATAATTACACAGCTTCCAACTTTATTAGAGACAATTTTTACATTGCGCAAAAATCATTTAATTCCACAAAATGTAAAAAAATTAAGATATTAAAAAATTATTATTTTAAATTTAATGTTCTAATCTTTGTATATGTATAAAAAGTAGCTCTTTAAAAAAATATTGAAAATTTTAGAGATTTATAATGAATTAAGCTGTATAATTAAAAAAATTTACTTTGGTATATTCATTTAAACTTTTAATACATTGATATTCAAACGTTTCATAAGTGCATTCTTTGAAAATGTTCCTCGTCAAATTTAAAATCTGCTAAATTTATCAGTATTTAAAAAAAGCGTAACTTTATTTTTCGCAGCCAGTTAATAGGTCTGTTATAAAAAACGTAACACTATGAAAAGTATACTAGTCAGTATATAGTTGGTTAGTTACTTTCTAGCTATCAATCTCTTAAGAATAGCTCTATACAGTTAACGGCTGAAAAATACTTCATATTTCTAACTGGCGATGGAAAGAGTGTTCTCGGGAGTATTTTATTTATCGGCTTATTTAGTCGCTGTTATTCTCATATCTTTTGCGCAATCTCGGAGGTGACGCATTGGAAGACAATAACAAGCGGGGGGAAAAAAAGTAGTCTAAAAAAGGTCGAGGTATGCGAGCGCGGCGAAAAAACGGCAGAGACTAGTAGCCGGCGGCCGGATCGGCCTACAAACTCTCGTTCCCACAGGTGAAGTACATGGGCGCGGCGCCGGTGGGCGGGCGCGTGGCCTCGGTCCGCGGGCTGCAGGAGCCCCTGCGCCAGCTGGTCGAGCACATCGGGGACTCGGTGAGCGCGGAGCTCGAGGTCTCCAGGCGGGGCCTGACCTTCCGCACGAGCGAGCACCACGAGAAGAACAACCCCTTCCGGCGCATCGCCGTCTGGAGCGCCCTCAAGCTGCAGAGCCGCCGCCGACGCGGGGTAGGCTATACCACACTTGTTGGCATGTATATATATATATGCATCGTGGGCGCGCGTACAATCCCTCGTCGTTATTATATGCGCGCGTATTGCGCAATCCCCGGGCGGCGCGGCGGATTGCGCACTCGCGGGATCGATACGCTTACATTCGGATAAATATTCATCGCGTGCGCCCGGTAATCGCACTCCCGGCTACTCCTTGAATATTTACGGGTTTTCCACGCGAGTGTCGTGCGCCCGCAGCGCCGCCGGTTCATTTTGATTATACGTGGGCTAACGGCGCCGTGAAATATTCACTTTGCCGCTAACAACTGCCGCGGAGCCTGTCCTCCGATTTGCATAGGCGGCGCTCGACGCTTTTGGGCGTCTTCGCCTGCTGTATATACCCTTGCCAAGTGAATACGTGACACGTCGTCGCTCTCTTCAATTGGCCAGGGCCGAATAACGCGGTGGCAACTGGATAATAAATTTGTTAAAATGTGTTACAGTTTTAATGAGTTTTAAAATGTACAGTTGGATATACTGCATTAAAATAAATTGCAGCTATAAGTATAAAGTACGTAATCATACACAATTTAAACAATGTGCATTTTTACACGTCCATACCTACTTATTTACTATTTGATAATCAGAATGAACGGACTCGTGCTTGAATTATTACAATTTCATTGAAATCCTGCTTTAAAAATAATCTCGCGAATATATTCAAAAGACAATACAACATCCTGATGGATATCGTTCTCAAGATTATATGCCGCACTATACAGTTTATTTCACTTCCTTATAACCAGTTTTGCAACAAACCAAATTGTTCGATAGTGGGTTAATGCGCTCGATTGAATCTTTGTGCGCGCCGACAAATCGATTAAAGCGTGTATGCATTGGGCCCGATTACCGACAATCGCGGTTTTGCATAATTCTCAGGCAATTCCGAGCTCGTTCGATAGACGAATAACCCCCCCAAACAACAGCTAATTAACCTAGCTCGCATATAAAACGACGAGCCGTTGCCCGCAGAACAACTCCCAGGAGCCGCTGCACGCGTTCGTGCCCCTGGTGGCGGACGAGCGGCCGAGCCCCGGGGCCGAGGGCGAGGCCCCGGGCCCCCGGCACGCCGACCTCTACCGGACGATGCGCGGCCTGGCCAAGGACGCGGAGGACTACCCCCCGATCTTCGCGGTGGTGATGCGGCGGCCGGGGGCCGCGCGGCTCCTCGAGTGCCACGCCTTCGCCTGCCGGTGCGAGGAGGACGCGATCGCCGCGGCGGCGACGCTCTACCGCGCCCTCCTCGCCGACCTCGACGCGACGGCCCGGCGCCCGAGGCTCCAGAGGAACGGCCTCGGCTGCGTCAGCCTCGCCTCGGTCGTCTCGAGCGCCCGGGAGACGAGCCCCGGGGCCCGGCGGCGCCCCGAGAGGATGCCCGCGCCGCCGCCGCCACCGCCGCAGCCCTCCTCGGCCGCGCCCCCGCCGCCGCCGCCCCCGCTGCCGCCGCCCCCGCCACCGCTGCCCGCCAACCACCCGGTGAGTCGGCCAGAGGATTGACAAAGTCGGCTGGCTGGACGAGTCTAATAGAAATGCGAGCGTCGAGTTGCGTCAATTTTAATGTTCCTCCCGGTGCATTATCTTTTTCACGATGCCAATTTCCCTGCGTCCGCGGGTCGTAACGATGCACTAACGGTCTTACCTAGAATCCTGTCGCTGTGGAGCTTACGTAGCGATCTCGATATTCAATAATTGATTTCGACATAGGCCCCGCGAGTGCGGCTCTTCCGTGGAAGATGCTCGTATAACTCCCCGAGTTCACTTTCGCTCGCGGGGAACGAGGAGTTTATACGGCCTAGCCAATTATTCGTCAAAAATTAACCGCATGCAACGAGGTGAGGTGCACTCGGGAGGAATAAAAGAAATATCGAGAGGCAGCGCTGCGCGAAAGGAGAGTGAAAAGCGATGTTATCCGACAGGTGAGGCCGCCGCGCGGGAAGAAGGCCTCGATGAGCAGCAGCGCGAACGGGACGGAGGACGAGCTGAGCTCCTCGTCGCCGACCTACGCCGGCCTCCAGCGGCTCGTCGTCGCCAAGGTCGAGGAGCGCCGCCGCGGGCCCGCGGACCAGAGCCCAGGGGACGGCCTCGAGGTGAGTCACCGCGGCCCCGGTTCGACACCCAGCGCGTACATACATACATATATATATACGTGTACGCGCGGCTGCCTCCCGAGGCGCGAGCTTTCACCGCGCTCTTTACTCAACGGGCCGATCCGTAATGAGAGTATCGGCCCCTCGTTTGCATTCGGGACGCGCGGGACGAGTGTCGCGCGGCCGGGCCTCCGGGGAGATCGGATGCTGCGCCGATCGGGAGCGCGGGGTATATACATGGCCGCGACAACGCCGGCCGGGACCGTGCCAGTTTCTTCCGGGCGCTCGAGCTCCGACATCGACGTATGCTAAAGTAACAGCTGGGCAATAAAGAAATCGAGCCGCGGAGTTGTAAAAACCCTCGGATTCGGTTGACGATCGGCGTATGAACGGAGGCGAGGCGCGCGGTCGCCGGCCTCGAAAGTCGCATCTCACCTCGGCGGCTTGTGCAGCGCTCGAGCGAGGAGAGGCGGATGAACGCCAAGAACAAGATCTACGGGACGCAGGCGGGGAAGGCCCTGCAGACGACCGAGGTGTACATCGAGCCCGTGGGCTCGGCGCGGCGCTTCGGCCCCCAGGAGGCGGCCTCTCGCACCGAGAGCAACTCCATCTACGAGAGCGAGCGGCGCCGGCCGCGGGCGCCGGCCCCGGCCCCGGACGAGCGGCTGCGCGACGCAGAGAAGATCTACAGCCTCGGGCCGGAGGAGCGGCTGTACGACGAGACGGCGAGCCCCGGGAGGCGGGCGGGCCGCGTGTCCACGATGGACCGGCCGCTGCCGCGGCCTGCGCCCGGGCGCCCGCCGCCTCCGCCGCCCCAGCCACAGCAGCAGCAGCAGCAGCGGCGTAGGAGCCGGGCGGGCAGCGAGCCGCCGAACTCGCGCACCGAGGCCGCCGCCGCCCAGCTGCTCAAGCGCTCCCAGAGCGACCTGGACGTCGAGCGCGGCGACCCGCTCACCAGGGTGCAGCTGCCCAGGAGGAGCAGCTTCCTCAAGCCCGGGAGCATGAGGAAGCGGGGAGGCCTCGAGGGGGCCGGGACGCCGCTCGGCTTCACCGAGCTCTTCGATGAGTTCAGGAACCAGGAGGGACTCACCAGCGTCGACGACATACTCGCCGCCATCATAGGTTCCTATAATCACTCTTTACAGGCTATTACAAGGGCTCCTTCAAATACTCGGCTCCACTTTCTTTTTTATTCGATTCAAACTGTATTAGCTGCATGTGCACGGAAAAAATTGATTATTCCAAGAAAATATTGTTTAATAATTGATGACGTTTTTGAATATAAAAATCTATATTCCGTGTCGTTAGATATTTCTTAGATCTTTCAATATTATTATATCTCTGTACGTTTCTACATATACTTTTAAAGACTCGGCCAAGAAATTACAATATGTAGATGTTTTATGACAACTGTCCCAAGTACTGTCACTTAGCATCTATACACTTTCCAGGCCGTTAATTTTAGTATAAATTAGAAAAATAAATAGCCGCGGCGCACTACTTTCGTGCCTTTAATGATAGCTTAGCCAAGCTTTCCTAAAATGAAAAGGGTCAATGTAAAAGTAAAACTATTATCAAGCATACGAATGAGCGCGTTTACAAAAACCGTCCGCCCGCAGACCCCGAGGGCATGTCGTTCAACGACCTCAAGCCCCTCTACAAGGAGTTTCTCCTGAAGCTCGCGGCGACGCTCACCCAGGACGAGCTGTACCAGCGCTCGGCCAGCATCATGCGCCGGAGGCGCCGGCCCCTGCAGCAGCAACAGCAGCACCAGCAACAGCAGCAACGCCGGCGGCCCAGCCGGAGCGGCTCATCGAGCGGCGGCCGGTCCTGCCTCCTGCGCCGCGCCATCAAGCGCTCGGTCTCGCGGCTCCGCAACGCCGGATCCCCGCCCACCGAGTTCACCTCGGTCATCTTCCCCGCGCGGCGGCTCAACGAGCGCAGCAGCTTCGGCAGCTCCTCCTCCTGCGAGCTGGCCCAGGGCAAGGGCCACTGCCACGGCTCGGCCCGCGCCTCCCGCGTCGTCGCCGGGAAGCTGGGCAGGCGCCGGTCCATCAGCAGGCGCGGCAAGGGCGCCCTCGGGCACACCACCTCCGAGGACAGCGACACCTGTAAGTTCACCGACTCGACTGTATCGCCCATCTAAATACAGCGAACTTCAAAAAAAAAAAGAAATACAAGCTTTACGATTCCGAGAATTTCTTCAATTTGGATTGCTTTTGATTAAGGCTACATTTTTTAAGTAGCGTATTATCTTTTTTTTTAATCTGCTAAAATTTTGGTATACAGGTGTATCACATTTTGTAATTATATGAAGTATATCATGCGATATTTTTTTTAGTGATATGAAGTTCTTGTTATAATACTTTCCACCTGATTAAAACATCATAAAAATCTAGATAAAATGTAAAATAGTTTTGGTATCCGATTTCATGACTCAACTTCAAAGAGATTAAAATGATTGTACATACGAGAAGCTGTAAATCACTTACTTTTTATTCATTTACTTAAAACACGAGAAGATGCTGCAAGATATAAAAATACTCTCGAGTTGAAAAGCTTAAAAAATTTCATATTTTTTATTACTTTGCTTACTTATATTTAATCGTGTAAAACTTTGTCCGCTTATAAAGCTAAATGTAAATGTCATTATCAGAATTCGTAAATTTCTGAATTCCTGTGCAGCTTTCCACGTTTATTTATTACTCGTTTATCTCATGATTTGGTATTAAAGCAATTTTAAAATATAAAATATTTTACACAAATTAGGTTTTATGAACAAGTTGATCAGAAAGAACAAGAATGAATCTCCCGATTAATCGTATACTGTAAAGAGTAATATCAAAGTTAAAATCACTACTGCATTGCATAAATACCGGATTAATCAACGTATTGCAAAGAATGCCGAAGCAGCGATCGATCAGCGCAGTCCGAGAAATATGCGAGGAGATGCTCTATTGAGATCGCCGTTACTCGTGTTCTCAGGCAGGCGCGCCAGTCGGAGCATGATAGCGGCGAACCGGAGCAGCAGCGGCTACGTCAGCTGCAGCGAGTGCAGCTACGACTCGGAATCCTGCACCTGCGTCTCGGCGGACAAGTGCTACTGCTCGCTCTCGCGGAAGACGCCGACCCAGGAGCTGGCGCCCGCGCCCCTCGTCTGCTCCTGCGACACGGACAGCTGCTCCGAGAGCAACAAGTGCTACTGCGCGAGGAGGCCGGCCCACAACCAGCCCAGCATCCTCGAGCAGCTGCGCCAGAAGGGCATCGTGCCCTCGGAGAGTACGATTAGCCGGGGCGCCAGCCCCGACCGCGGCAGGAGCGCGCGGGCGAGCCGCAGCCTTGCGACCAGTAAGAGCCTCGAGTACCTCAAGGTGCGTACTCTGCATGCCTCGAGGCCTATAGCTCGTAAGTATGCCACAAGGCGTACTTCCGGAGGCCTCTTTAATCGATTTTCGATTAGTCTTGTCAAACGGTTGTACAATATTCTACGTTGATGTAGATTGAACGCGCATTGATTCGATTCGGTACTCTGATTCAGTAATTACCTGTATTCTAATTATTGAAGCTGAAGGCTCTGTAATCAGGACACTGACCTATTATTAGCCAATAGAGATATATCACTTGCTTGTAATCTATTTTTGACAAAACACAAAATGTACAAATAATGTATTTGATGAAATGCTTATACCAGCTATACTTATTATTCAAAGACAAAAAAAATTTGTTGAGTAAGAAAGCTAGGATAAAAGAAAAACCTCATAAGGAATTTATTTACTGTATGCAGGTGCGCTCATCCTCTGCGCGCGGTAGCACGGACAACCTGGCCTTGGACTACGATCTTTTCACTCCGGGCGACGGCCGGCGCTCCTCCCAGTGCTCCTCAGGCAGCGAGAAAGTCCTGGTAGTGAGCGCCCGCGACCCTCACGGACGACTCATCTACGTCGGCGGCACGGAGCGCGGGCGAGACGGCAAGCGGTCCTCGTGCCACGCCCAGGACGACGGCCACCGCCACCACGAGGCTCTGTCCATCAAGAAGAGCGCGGAGATCGCGGCGGTCTTTGGCCGGCCGAGGATCGGCAGGAGGGCCAGCAGCACATCCAGCCTCCGGAGCTCCGTCAGCCTCGAGGCCGGTCTCGGTTACCTACCCTGACCGCGGAACAACGTCCGACCGTTATTGTTATGTATATCAAGTATTCGAGCAACGAAACCTCTAATACAGCTTGGTGGATGTACAGTCTGTAATCATTGTTGATTGTTTTTGGATGAAAGCCGTTACACGGGGAAGCTGCTAAAACTGTTGTCCTGTTTTGATAATGTTTATTGTACTCGTTATAGTTTCACTTTCAGATCTTATGGGACTCGTCGGTGTTGACAATCATCCCAATTACGGTGTTTTATAATAGGGTTCTTTTAATACTTCCGAATGCACTGCATATCAATCAATCATTCTCATGCTTCAAACATCGTTACATACATTCGATAGAAAACTATGATTTTTAACTATTACTATTTTTGAACATGTGCTCTACAATTTATCAACTAATACATCAGTGACTGATACTTAGCTTGTAATCCATGAAATACAATAAATATGTATATTATACAAATTGCGGTATTAATTATTATAAGAATTTTAAAAAACTTGAAAGGAAAAATATTCCGTGATAAAATTCTGAAATAAATAAATTAAGTAACCATCAAAGTTACAACACTTTGTAAATTTGTTATTTAAAATATTTTTCGTTTCTATAAGTATATATAAATGTATATTTATGACTATAACTGAATCATCATAGGTATGCCACATTGCCAGTATAAAATTAAGTAATAATAATAACTCTGTAGCTTTTTAATGCTTACAAAAAGAAAATTAAATAATATTTAAGCATTTGGAGAAAAATAAATATTTTATTTCATTAATTGCTGCGTCTTTCTATACTATTTATTTTAATTTATATTTATATACAAGTAATTAATGTAATAAAATCATTTATAAATATTATAAAAATTATTTAAACAATGTTCAGAACATTGATTTCATTATAAATTAATTACTTATTTAGTAAGCAATAGAATGTATTAAAAGCAATCAAAATTAATGATAATATTAAACAGCATGAAGGGTTTATAGTTTGTAAATGGATAGTATCAACAGGTTTTTGTACTATCGAAAAAAGAAAAATATATTTACTTATATATTTATAAAAGTTATTAAAATTTATTATATTGTAAAATATATACAACTATTTTTGTTACTGCTCAACAGCTTTTAATTCCTCTGTTTTACTCTCTTCTTCCTCTAAAAAATCTTTATCCATTTTAATAAATTTTTCATTGTATTCTTCTGGTACATCGACTTCTTTAAAATTATCTAAGCCTATTTCTTCCTCAGTTCTAAAAATATATATTAATATAATAACTCCTTAATAAATTTATAACAAAAACTACTGGCTTTATAATAAAAATTCTTACTTGATTAAAATGTCTACAACATTCTCGCAAGCCAACAAGACTGCCTTATCTTTTTCACATTTATGCAGTTCTCTAAGAATTATATAAGCATTCTTGTCTCTAAGATATTCTCTAACTTTTCTTGTTGCACATAACTGACTAAGAGCCTCTAAAAGCATAATCCTATAATAATTAATGACATTCATTATAAAACTTTTATATTATCAAGAAATAATTTAAATTAAATTTAAAAACTGAAATTCTATAAATTAAATGAATCGGTACCTAATATCTGGGTCTTCTTCTCTTTTTTTAGTATCTGGTAGATATTGTAAGTCTATAGGTAATTGATTATTTTCTTCATCCGTGAATTCTTCAGGTCCAGCAATAGGTAGAAGAAGATATGAGACAATATCGACATCAGGACTAATAAGCCAATCATGATTCTCAATATCAAAACAACAATTCCTTAATGTTCCAATAATGCCTCCTCTTCTTATCGTACTTTCTTTATATTCAACAAAAGAAAGTAATCTTTGAAATACCCATTGATTTTTATTTGTTAAATAACTAAAACAATACTATGTTTAAATAAAAGTCATATAAAATATTGTATTCATCAGTTAATAGACATTATACTATATATTTTATTATTTATGAAAATTTTAAGACAAAAAATCTTACTTTCTCATTTTCTTTGATTGACTGAGATTACTGAAAACTGGTCCTAAATAATGTAATTTAGCACCAGAAGTATTATAATCAACTGTTGTAAATGCATTTAATAATATCTTCCATGTTATGCCACTTTTTTCTGCTAAACCAAGAATTCTATCTACAAAAGTATGAGGCCGTGTCATATTGGATAAAATCATGCAACATGGATCAGCCAACTTGCTATTTTTGTCAATTATATTCCTGAAATTATTTTTAAAGAAATTATACTTTAGAATCAACAGATATATCACTTATTAAAATACAATCAACGTTGATTTACTTGAAACATATAGTTATTAAATTATCAGTAATGTTGTCATCTTTTGAACATCTTGACGACTCAGAAATAATTAATAAAGCACTAGCCCCTTTTTCATCACCAGAAATATTTATTAATGCTAATGATGCATCTTTTGCTATAACAGAAGCCTCGTCTTGTAGGAGTAATATTAACTGCCTTAAAATTTCTGGAATTCCCAACAATAATTCTCTACCATCTGGTGTTCCAGTTACACCTAAAAATAACATATTTTAACATATAAAAGTAATATTTGGAATATCAGAATAATAACAATCCTTTCACATGATCTTATTACTTTCTTACCTAAAACATGTTGTAGTGCAACAGCTTTTAAATCTATTCTTGTTTTTGAATCCAAAAATGGGCTTATTTCTTTTAAAGCCTCCATATTTAATTTTATAAAAAATAGTGTTTATGTTATTTTATCATATTAATCTCATGCTTGATATTTTGAAATTCGTTTAAAACAACAAAGCATGCAAGGCACGTGTATATTAACTGGAAGTCTCGCATTTGTACTATTTACCATTTACGATAGGTTTAAGAACATGTGAGAACACCTACCGATATGAATGCAATTCTTGTTATCGACTGAAGATACATGGCAACGTATCTCGTAACACATGCTCTCTTATCCGTAATACCAATATTCATAAACACTATTCAGTAAATTGAAGGTGCATCCTGTAGATGTCTCTCGCACAATTTCTATTCTAACCCTAACCTTAAAATTGTTGTTGTTGATACATGTGGATTTTTCATATTTTTAAAAATGGTTCAGTCAGGAGAAAAGGTAACAAGAATAGAAGACTTACTTGCTCGTAATGTACAACAAAAAAAATCACCTGAACTTAATAAAGAAGAGATAAAAAGTCAAAATGTGAATAAAGTTAATGAGTCAAAAAAATCAAAAATCGTTATACCTAGAGGGAAACCAAAATCTGGTAGAGTTTGGAAAGAACAAAAACAAAAGTATGTAAATTAGTTTTTATTCATATTTTAGTCTAACTAATATTTGTTTTATACTTTGTAATAACATTTTGATTATAGATTTTCATCAATTGTCAAAACAAAAGGAATTCGTTTATCATTAGAAAAAAAACAAAAATTAAGGCAAGACTTAAAAAGAGCTAAAGAATTATCAAATGAAATAAAAGCACAAAAAGAAGCTGAAAAATTAGCAAAGAAAGAAAGACGAAAAGAAAATTTGAAAAGAGAAGAGGCAAATAAAAAGAAGAACGAAGTAGTTCAAGTTGTAAGTAAAATTTTATTATTCTTTTCTTACAACTATACATTTATATGTATGTATATATATATATTTATAATATCAATCTTATAGATAACAAATACAGCCAAGATAAAAAGGATGAAGAAAAAACAATTACGAAATATTGAGAAGAGGGATACTCTTAAGTCATAATTAATTTTATAATTTATCTTTAAAATAATTTATAAAAATGTTACAAATAAATTAAGTTTTTTAGATACACTTCATTTTTTAAATTGAACTTGCAACAATATGTACAGTTTTAAAATTAAAGTTCCATCACCAAATATATGTAAAAGTATGAGTCATTTTAGTAACCAGCACGTCTAATGTTTCTATATTTTACACAATATTATATATTTCTCAAATATATTGTTTTACTTTGACCATGATTATTTTGTACATTTTCTATTTTACACATTCAGATGTCTCAACAAGTTATTTTTTCCTGATCACTTATCTGCAGTCTGTTAACAAAGTCTGTTAATTCATTTTTAAGATTGTAATGGGCCTCTGTTTTCCTCTAAACATAAAATATTTGATTAAAATATTATTTTTATCTACACATAAAATCTGTATAATTAAAACTAACCATTTCACGTATCCATTTTGGTAAAAAGTTAATGGAGTTGACTGAAAGTAATCTGAAATACATTAAATTTGTACTGGTAGTAAGTAAAGATATTCAGTATTATACTATTGTATTCTTTATAAATTTAAATTTTTGATAATTGTTTGTGTACAAATTTTAAATTAGTGAATAAGCATAAAAATGTGTTTACAAGAATTAATGAAAAAACGGTTCTGAGAATAACTAAATATTAAAGTGAGTTAATGAAATATGATTCATACATTTTTTATAATAAATTATACGGGTTACAATCAAGGTTACCTTTCATCAACAAGCAAAATTGCTCCCCAATCATTTCTATGCCTGATACATCTTCCAAGAGCCTGATTTAAAGCTCTGAATGCTTGCACTGTATACCATTCGCCACCAGCTAGTAAACCTCTACTACGATGTTTATCATTGTATTCACGTTTCAGTTTAACCACTGGATCATTTTGAACCGCATAAGGTATACCTACCTGTAAATAAACATATTTTTAAGAGTTTGAGATTCTAGGCAATGAACAATTAAAAACTGTAAGTGAAGGATTTTGTTCACATCCCGTTTGAACAGTACATTTTTACGATCAAATATAAAGTAGTTTAATTTTACAAGAAATCAATCTTTTATTTTTTAGTTACATTTACTTTAATATTTAGTAACTTCAATAAATACTTGAGAAAAATTAAACTTTATTATTATTAATTGATAAACTAGATACTTTATTGTCAACGCAATAAAAAAGAGAGATATGCAGAATCTGCTGTTAATTGTAATATCAAATTGTAATAAATTAATTTTAAAGTAATTTTATTAATTGTTATAAAATACTGACGGTGAGAACGCAGCGAGCCTCGTTGTCACTAAAGTCGATACCTTCTGCAACTTTGCCGCGAAAGACAGCTAATAGGAGGGACCCAGTGATACCGTTGCAATTGGGCCCTTCGTTCGTTGAGCGTATGACCTCACGGAACTCACTCATAACAGCATCGAGGTCGTTGTTGGATCGTGGCTCCTGGAGGACATGTTTGCAACTAAGTAGCTCGCTCCAGGTGTACGTGTCCTTCCAGCGCTCGATCTGCGAGGTCATCATGCTGTACGACGAAAAGAAGCAGAGCACGCCATGCGGGATCACGTGGCAAACGTCCAGCAACAACTGTCCCCAGGTCGTCCTATAAAAAATAACCCGTCTATTAATCACGAACGATTTTTACAAAAATCTCATAAATATACGAAAGTGGTTTTTATCACGGCGATTATTTACTGTAGTGGTTTGAAAAAAGATACCTTGAAGGGCAAGGTCTGGACATTCTGATAAGTGGCCTTGAGTTTTGTACCATTCGGACCATTGCCGATGCCTCTTATATACACGTTCTCCTTGGGCACGACGTGGTTCGCATGTAGCTTTTGAGCGAATTTGGTGCCGAGCTCACTTTCAAACGTCGAGGTAGGTGACAGGGTGCCTGAGGCGAGGACAACGCTCCGTGCCATTTTGGCGATGTCCCCGAAGATCAAGGAAGAATTCATGCACATGAATTTAAATGTCCGCAGGCGCCTTCTCTTGTTCTGGTGGTTCGTCGTCCAGGTATTGCCATCCACCTGACAACGAGATAATTCTTATGTTATCTTAAATTTACATCAGTCTTAGGGAAACACCAATCACGGATTGAACAAAATAGATTCATAAAAAAGCTAACGGTATAGTTTATGGTGTACCTTGACTTTTGCATCTGAGTGGAAATTTTCAGATATGGTACATCGGTAGTCACCGTTAAACGTTGGATTTTGAATAAATTTGAGAGCGTTAGCGAGGCTTTCGATCAGTTCTTTTGTAGGATAGCTAATAGAAGGGGAGGGTTTCTTTTTCTTGAATTCTTCACCATCTTTGGGTTTAAGGTCCTCTTTCGCCTCTTGGTAAGCATTGATCGCGCTCTCGCAAGCTGCTTGAAAGACGTTAAAGTCGTAATCACCCAGCTTGTTTATCTTAAAGAGCTCCCAAGTTTCTTCTCCTGTCCAACAGGCGCTCGTTGCTTCCTCGTAGTTATTACTCTATACATTGCGAATTATTAATTTTACTTTAAAGAATTTATATATATAATTGAAATAGAAATCGATTGAGAACTTACAGCAGATGATAATTGCTGAATTTTAATTAAATTAGCAAACTTGGTGAGGTAGCGTTCAATGTGAACGTAGGCTGGTTCCGTTTCCTGCGTAAGATTGTAAACTAACTTGCAATCGTCAATAGCCTCTTCCAAATTATCTTCACGTAAATCATGGCTACCAACCTCTCTGCATATGCCCTCTATATTGTGAGCTTCATCAATAATTACCACATGACCGGTCAAACTCATTTTTAACTAAGGGAATATGCAATTAATACTGAATTACAACTTAATATAAAGCGAAAATATTAGCACAATAAAACATTAAAATATCGTACATTTTCTCGTATAGCTGGATCAATTAAATAATTGTAAGGGCAGAAAATAATGTCGGCTTCAAACTCTAAATTTCTTGCAGCAAAGTAAGGACAAGCGTTTTTACTTGTTCCTAGCTCCACTAAATCTTCAATGTCCCAAGGTGTTGGAAAATTGAGTTTTTCTAAATTATTATGCCATGCTATCGTGTTTTGATTTTCAGCTGTATAGAATTGACAACTTCCTCTCTATTAAAAAAAGATATTTTTATAGAGTTACAGAAAACCAATAAATTCAATTTATGTATTATAAACGTTAATACTTAAGAAATTTGCTTTAAAATTTAGTTAATTCGAATGTATACTTTGAAATTTTTTAAAACAAATCAAGAGAATTTTTTTGTAATACTTTATACATAACATATATATGTAGATGAAAAAGGTAAAAAAGTTTGCCAAAGAACTACCAATCAATGTATGAGATTAAAAAAGAATCCGTAAGTAAGTTAGATTCAGAAAAACCATTCAAGGAAAACTCCTTCAGATTAATACAAAAACTATTATTTAGATGTATTTAGCTTTTACGATCAATTTTAACCCTATTATATCACATACTCTTATATAGCATTCGAAAAGAATAGAAAATTTTACCTCAATAAAGATATTTATGGATTTTTTTTGTTTTGATCATATGAAAGTAAAGGTCACCATTTTTCAAAAGCGATCTAAAGTTATTAAATATGCGTTTAATGTGTGCAATATTACTGCACGCATGACCTTTAAGCAGAAACAGTTATATAAAAAATAAAATAGGTGTATTTTAACAAATTCTTAACATTTTTAAAATTTTTTCAAGTTTCGCTACAAATCTTTTTCAATTAAAAATACACTTACAGTTGTAGGATCTCGTAGATCGTTACAGACTTGTGTCATACTCCTGCCTTTTTCTCGTGGTCTAATACAAGTATATTCTCTGCTACTCAAAATGGTCATCCTGAAAACATTTGCACAATAGTAGAAAAGAGGTTTCATGCATTAAGTCCATTATTAATAAATCATAATGAATGTTAAACTGACTTTTTATTCGCATAGGAAGTTTTCTTGAATTCCCTTATAACTTGTTCGATTTGCTTATGTGTTCGTGAGCCGTAATAGATTTTTGGACTGATGAATCTATGCAAGATTAAAAGTAGAATATATGTTCGTATTAGGTATCTATTTTATAACACTTACTTTTTTTCTTTTTCATCTGTTTCTGTATTCTTGGTTAAACTTGCCATTTCTGCAAAAGAAATGATACATAATACATTGTAGGAAAATATAACTAATGCAGTAAAAGTTGTTAGAATCGTATAATTTTCCGTCGACGAGTCTTAAGAAATTGTCTAATCATTATAGTTGAATAATAATATTTTGCGCTTATACAGGAACGCATAAAAATATTTAGTACATGATTAAATAAATCTACGCTTTGAAGGAGCGTTCGTATTCTTACTATTAGCAAAGCGGTACTTATTGCCAAAGCCTTGGACGTCTTTCATAATACAGCGAGCGCAACGATTTACACAGAAGATTCAAATAAGAGAAATGATTGGAAAGGTCTGTGCGCGCATCGTTGGGTTTTGGCACGAGTCGCTATTCTTATCGATGGGGCGCAAGAGAGAAACAATGTCGAAAGGAGGAGAAAACGACAAAGGCGGATGAAAGAAAAGCACATCGCGAGTGCAGCGTCTGCACAAAGTGCGGATCTCGCGCGCCAAGGCCTCGAGCGACGTCAAAACATTCGGCTCGTATAACGTCTCCCCCCATTGTGCGCCGGGCGCGCGCACAGCGCGAACAAAACGAGGGGCAAAAAAGAAAAAAGATGACGAGGGGATAGGTAAAGGGGAGGGAGCCACGGAGGAAAGAAAGAAGCCGTCTTCCGATCATCTCGTTAGTATATAAGCGCGCGCAGAGAAGAGCCGCTGGATTGCAGGGGGGGGAGGCGAGGGGCTAATCGTTCCGCGGTTTCCTTCAATGGACCGAGAGACGGGCCGCGCGTACACCCAAGGCACCGAGAGCTCGTCTCGAGATGTTTTTCAGGATTTATATACTTTTAAGTAAATCCATCGAATCTTGCGATATAAAGGCCGAATCCGTGCGCATGATCGTCGGTGAGAGGCTTCTTCTCAAGCACGACGTACAATTTTCATATATATATAGACAGGAAGCTTTAACATACACGTGTGTGCGGAGTAACGAGCGATGTCAAACCGCGCGACATTATATAAGCAAACGCGCGGCGACACTTGCCGAGGCGGCATAGACTCAGCCGGGCGATCAGGCACCGCCGCGAAGACGCTTATATATACGCGGGGCGAGAAGCGGCGCTTCCCCCGGGCCCGGGCGGCGCCTTCCTCCCGGGAGGTATAATCCTCTCCCGGCGGATCGCGAGTCAAAGGCCATTGTTGCGCAGCTGGGCTCTCGAGCGCTCAGCCGGCGACGGGCGCGTATATATATATAAGTGGCGCGTCGGCCCACCTCGCGTGCACACCTGGGCACGTGACGCAAACACGTACGTATATACCGGCCGGCCCGTTGATCCGGGCTCAAAGGGTGCGCGGCATCTTTATTAGTGGAATTAGCCGCGGCCCTTGTCAGCGAGTCAGCCGTTGTTGTACCCGGGCTGTAGCTTTCCCGGGCGTCGCGTGGCTTCTTTCAAGCGGACGCGTCGACGGGCCCGATCAGCAGCGGTTTTCCTTCCCGGAGATAAAGTATACTTGCGGGAGGCAGGGGGCCGTGTCCTTTTTAAAGTCGCGCGGCGCAGGAAACAATTTTTCGAAGATTGGATTATTTTCCGGGTGCGCGGCCGGCCGATGGACACACATACACACACAGGGACGCACGTAAAAATCGTCCGAGAGCGAAATTGAACGGCCGCTCGCGCAAAGGAATACACAGATACATGTAGGTATATAGAGAGGGCGGCGCTCCGGCGAAAGTGAAGCGGCGGCCGCGGCGCTCGAAAGCGGAAATGAAACCGATCCGGCGGAGGGCGCGTCCCCCGCTATCGCTTCTTTCAACCCCGGGGATTATCCCCTCGGCCCTCGCCGGGGAGTCGGCGGATTTGATAAGCGATCTGGCAAAGGGGACCACTCGGCGCGCGGGCGGCTAAGCGCCCTCTCGAGGCCGCTTGAATTTCACTTTCGGCCGGATAATTGAGTGAGGCGCCACGATAAATCGAAACTCCTCGGCTCACACTGTACTTCCCGGTCCGGCCCGAGTGCGAGCGTGCAAGTGTGGGTGCGCGTGGACAAGGCCGGGAGGACGCGATGGGTTTTTCGCGGGCTCGCGCACACAGCCACTGTCCGCGCTCGGCTTTTCTAATTTGGACGGGGCAAAGGCACGGGGAAAAGCGATTTATTCAGTGTCCTGCGTAGAGATATATATGTGTGTGTGTGTGTATGCACGACATCGCAGTTTTATTCCGGGGAGCCTTTGGGTGAGCCGCGCTGTAGAGCCCCGACTCCGGGGGCTTAAATAACCAAGGTCTTTAATATTTCCATAGAGCGCTGGGGGGGCAGAGGCTGATCCTGGAAACGGAGTTTCAAATGCACTTAAGCTATATATTTATTAGCGGATTATTATATCGAGCGCGATACAAGCCCCGCCTTTGTAGGGCCGCGCATCATTCATGGGGGGGGGAGGGAGCCTGCGGCCGAAGGAGCCCCGCGGTCAAAGGCTCGGCGGGACGAGCGAGTCGGCGACGGAGTCGACCGCGGGGGCCGAGCAAAAAAAAAAAAAGGTCCATCTGCATTTTGCACGAGGGCCGCGCGGCTGGCGCTCTCCGCTCCTCGGGGCCGATCCGCGGACGATCATCGAGGATTTGCGCGCTCGAGCCATACATGAACTATGCAGCGGGCCCGCGGGGGATGAAGAGGCGCGGGGACGGGGCGAGTAAACAGGCGGCGCGCGGGCAAAAGGGCTTGCGAGAAATAAATAGATAAATAAAGGAGCCGGCGCCGCGGAGACAAGAGGTGCAATAGGTAAGGGGGCCCCCGGGGCGCAGCCCCCCTCCCGCGCCATCCCCGTCGGCCCGGCCGATCCGGCCCTTGATTGGCACACACGGGCTACGGGGGGGCCGCGGGGAGCTGGGGGGAGAGCCCGGCCCGGGCGACGGGGAGGGGCCACGGCCAATGAGGGCGCGGGCGCCCGGTTGCCTGGCAACGCCTCGGGCGGACGCCAGCCGACACCCGAGGGGAGAGTTTTCTCCCTCGCCGACGCGCGTCCTCTCGCGCCCAAAGCCGACCTCCCCCCCCCACCGAGCCGGGAGGTACAGTCCGTCGCCAAAGTTCCCGCCGCGGCACCTGGCGCCCGGCTCGTTCGATTAGCTGCCCCGAGCCCCGCCGCCCGACGTTCACTCGAACAAAACAAAAAAAAAAAGAACCACCAACGGGATGAATAAACCAACGGGCTTTGTTTATTTAGCCGAGCGGGCGAGCCGGTGCTTTCTATTGGGTTACGGATTTATTCCCGGGTTTCTCGGATTAAAGCAACTAAGGAGCTGCGCGGTATTGCTTTCCATAACCACCGATATATACGGAAATCAGCTCTCGAACTTTATGCAGATTGCTGTTTGTACGTATCAAATACATCTCTGGGATGAAAAAACACAAATGAGCTAATCAAGTTTCAACGACAATCCATCGACATTAACAAATACATCGACCGCCTCCGCATCGTGTTCCACCCTAGGGCATCGAGGGCAGGCCATCGCTGCATTCAAAATGCATCATTCAATCATCATCTTCCGGGTTTATCCCGCGCATTTTCCGCGCGTTGGACATAAATCAGCCGGATGAAAAAGGGGTGCGCGAGCTCAAAGGCGTAAAATTCAATCCGGTCAAAGGACAAAGCATTGACGGGCGCGCGCGATCATTATAACAGGGCGGGCCTCCCTGATAAGACACGCACGGAGTAAAAAAGGCGCACCGCGCGAAAAAAACCAAGCCGGCGATACTTTTATCCGGGCCGCGCAATAAACCGCGGCGCCGCGCGTGGGCAAACAAAACCGAGCGCGGGAGAAAGTCGAAAAAAAGAGGCGTGATCCGCGATGTGACGCGGTGGCGCCATTGTGGATCGGCAGACAGTCGATCGAGCTTTGGCGTAAGAGGCTTATCGGGACACGCCTGCTTTGCCTCGCCTTCGGAGCATTTATTTATAGCGCCCTCACCATTACTGCTGATCCGTATATACGTGAGGAATTTTTTTTTGAAAAAGCCCGTGTTTTCCTTGCATGCAATTTTTACGAACGTGTAAAGGGTGGTAATCTATATCTGCGTACATTGTGAGCTCTTGCTGACGTCGTTTCAATATTTGTAATAATACTACTTTAGTATCATATGTATATAATAATATGTACAAAAACGATGTTAGTAGAACATTTTCAGGATTTCATTCATTTGATCAAGTATTCCAATTATAAAACTAGGTACATCTGTTATCTTATGTTTTTATCAATATTTTATGTTGTTCGAAAGACTTTTCTCTGTCTGGAATGCAATTAATAACAAATATACACTTCAATTTGTATTCATCTAAACTGCATATCAAGTTGTTCGATTACGATGATATCGTTTTGATAATTTAATTGTGCATGTTCGTAATACAACAGCAGGTTTTATAGATATCGAATACGTAATCGAAACAAAGCAAATAAAAATATTATAAATGAATAATTCAAAAACAAACCTTTCAGTTTTTTTTATTTATTAATGGTAATTTTAATCAAAATTCAAATATCCAAAACTTGGTAATATCTTTTACTTAATTCATAGATCATTGTTGATTATTTCAAAACTATTATTCTACTACACAAGAGTACATTTTTGATTGGAATGAAAATAATAAAAGTTAGCCAGTGAAAATTGTCACGTTAACATCTCCAGTAGTATCTAACAAAACTCTTTTCCGGGACCAACTTCGATACGTAATTCATGAATTGTACATTGCCTATCTTTTTTTCTGCTACAGTAACTTTTGCATTCTTGTGCGTGTTTAAAGAACTTTGCAATTTCAAAAAAGTTACTCTGTATCATTGGACAACTAAATCGGAATACGAGAAAATATCGAACGGGCGGGTATTATAATCACTGCTTTGCTTTTGCAGGCGATTACGAAATCCCACTCTGCGCACATGAATCCGACGGAAAGCGAGTGTGAATTAATGTACCCAGGCGGAAACGCGTCTAATAATCAATCCCCGCGCTTTTCCTCCTGGCAATCCCGTCGCACGAGAGACGCACATCGCAGCGTTAATTAAGTGAGAGACAGAGAGAGAGAGAGAGAGAGAGAGAAAGCCGGGCAGATTGACGCGGGCCACTCGCACATCGCCACCGGGCGGCGTAATTATGTTTGCCTATATATATGCGCGCGCGGCCGGCTGCCACACACGGCTTCCGAGTTATATTTAACTAGGGGCGCAGCAGTTGGAGGCCGATTGCCGAGGGAGGCGCTCCATTTGCGCAACTGCGCCCTGCCGATTGATGCGCGCCCGGTCGCCGCTCTCGAATTGCACGCGTTTTAACCCTCCCCGGAACAATCGCCCCGGGTTTCGATGTATATATACACACCCGAAGCGGCGGCCGCTGCTACGGACGGCGAGCCGGTTGAAAAAGACGCGGCTTCCGCCTAATTGAAGCCGCGGATATCTACTACCCCCCCCGACTAGTCGTATATATTATACACCTCTCGGCGATCGAACGCTCGGGGTAAATCCGGCCTTTCCGCGTCTATATATATATATAGCCTCTCGCCGTACCGCAGATATATACATATATATTGTATCCAGGCTCGCGGTAAAAAAAAAGGCACCCTCGGCGGGTAGGTAGGCGCGGGCCGGCGCGTTCCCACACACACACACACACATATATATATATCGGCCCGGTCGAATTAATTTCTAATTCGCCGCCTCCCGTCCGCGCGCGAGAAGGAAAAAAAAGCACGCGGGCCTCGAGCGGAAAAACCCGCGCGGCATTGTTCCCGCTCGCGGAGTACTAATTAACACCCGCCCCTAAGCCGGGGGAACAAAGGCCGGGAAGGGATAGCGGGAGCTCCGGTCCGGCGTGTACGCAAAAAAAAAAAAACAAACAAAAAACATATAACGTTGGAGGGAGGGGGGCCAAAAAAAAAAAGCGGTCGCGAAATATCGCGCGAATAGCCGCGCGCGCCTGTGTGCGCCCCGCATTTCATTATATTCGCGAGCAAACAGACGCGCGGGGCCCGCGGCGCCCGGAACAATTATGCGCGCCGCGACCGACGGGGTAGGGGGCAAAAGAACAAAGGGGCCGCGGCCGCTGCTCGTTTAGCCCGCGAGGCCCGCGCGCTACGCAAACATACGCGGCGGCCGCGAGTCGCTGATTGCGCGACGAGCCGCGCGAGCTCCCGCCGCTTATATTTGCAGGCGTTGCGCCGCGCGCGATCGCCGATGCCTCGCAGTCGCGCCGCCATTTTATCCCGTTAATCGTCCTTGTTACGGATTCTGCACCCGATGCGTTTTATCAAAGTTGCCGAGTGGCCGTTTAAAGTCCTCGTCGGCGCTCTTTTTCGTTTAACTTTGAAAAATGCAGTTGAGTTTTTCTGTACATGACGTGTATATACGTGGATGTTTATTCTGCTACAAAAAAAAAAAGAACAAAAATCTACAACTATTACGATTTAGTCCGTAGCGGAAATGATAACTATTTTTCAGCTTATAACTGAACATTTTATGATCATTATAACTGGAGAATAAGTATCATATACGCATAAAATTATTGGTGTAATCAATACTTGAATATAAAACATGAGATTACTATTTTTGATATTTATAGAATTTTCTACCATCTTCGTGTATCACTTTATCAAAAGTCAAAAAAGATAACGCGGATATATAGTATACTAGACTGTATTATTATACCGGCATGACATTTTGAATAATAATTGAATTAAAACTATTATGAGAAAATTATACAAAAATCTTTTAATATTGAGCTGTTTTTGAATGAAATTCATCAGAACAATAACAGCGTAATTACGACGTAGTTTCGAAAAATATTTTATCGCTATATTTTATCATCTTTTAGGATTCTTCGAAAATTTAGTTTTTATGTAATATACTACCTTGCAGCGAATAAATCCAATCAGTTCAATTAATACAGCTATACTGTTGGAAAAAATGAAGTGTATGGTAGATTTTCAGTTTATGACATTTACCGAGTCTATTGTTTTCTATACTTTTCGCCGTACTATTCCCAGCTCGTTACGGGGAGCAGCCAAACAATTGCACGAGACAAAAATAAAGAGAGAAATTCATAAAGGCAGAAGGGGCGAGGGAAAGCTGAAAGCCAAGGTCCCAGGGAGATCGATGGGAAGTCTACGAAAAAGGGAGACTGCCTCGAGTGGCGGGGGCTGGTATATAAATCGAGTGGCAATTAATTAAGGGTCTTGCCTCTTGTTTATTATTGTCGCGCACTCGGACGCGCCAGCTATTTCCGAGGCGGCACGCGACCCGATCCCCGCGAGGGCCCTACGAGGGCATCGAGAAACTTCGACTCGGCGCATGAGTCGAGTGCTCGATTTGTCGATTATTTCCGCTTCAGGCGTTTGTTTATCCGCCCGCTCCCACGCCATGGAAATCTCGAGGAGCTCATGGAGCGTAAATAAGTATACACGAGACATTGTACACATTTATATAATTTAAATAAAGGGTACATGAATTAAAAGGATATTTATTAAAAACATCTCGTTCTTATTATGTAGAAATATATAATTGTAGTTATAACTGTATTTATAGATTAATTGTATTAATTACGTTGAAACGCAGCATTGGTGCTATGCAAAATACTTGTGTAAACGAATTTTAAGTAGGTTTTATTTCTGTCTAACGATTTCTGAAACTGACGCTATCTTGGAAACGATAGTATGGAAACATTCATTTTACGCACTTACAGGCAAGCATGATCAAATTCATAAAAAATGTGACTGTTTACGAACTTGTTTTGACTTTTTAGAAACTTTATCCAGATCCCTGCTCTAGGTATAGTATTATTTTTATAATTTCTATTATTTTTAAAAGTATAAAAAATACAACCATATACTGTGAACTTTTTTATAAAAAAAGATTCCAAAAGCCATATTTTCCCATTCTCTGAAACTCGTCGTACATTGTACTCAAAAATAATTATTTAATACATTAGACAATTATTATCGATTTGCTGCTATAATAGAATAAATAATTTAAAAATATTTTTTTAATAGTTATACTAATATACATTAATAGAGAGCACAATCCGTTGGGAATATTTGGATAATATCTATCACAAATATTAGTCTGTTAAAAAAATAATTCTCGTCATCTGTACTTTGTAACTGTCGTCATAAGTGCAGCTAACAGGACGAAGACAAAAATTAACACTATAAATAGTTGTTGCATTGAAAAGATAAAAAGTTTCTCATCGTTAACATGTTTATAATGTTCTAATTGTTTAGAGTGGTACAAGGCAGGCATCCGATGACGAGGCTTTTTGCCCAGGCAAGATATAGGTGTACCGAGTCTAAGGTTTCGCGCAGTCGGAGCTTTGTGCTTGGGCTCCTCGCGCTCTAACCTCATCACGCATCCCGGCTGAACGGCCTCCTTGCGCGCGCCTCCCACGCGTCGAAGCACGAGGGTCGTGCTCACGACGAGGCAGCGCTCCGAATAACGACGGTAAAACGCCGCGCTAACCAAGTTTGGCGACGCAGCGACGAGGGGCCGGGAGGGAAGGAGGGTGGGCGGGGGTAGCGTCGGCATCCGGGGCGCGTCATCGACTGGAGATTGCCGGGGCGCCCCGACGTTAATTAGCCGGCCGGGCCGCAGGCGGAGGGAGCCGGGCCGGGGCTGCCGGGGCTGGCGCCCCGGGGGAGGAGAGGCGCGCGCGCGGGGGGGGAGGGAGGGGTGCTCGGAGGATGTTATTGACATGATGGTGTCGGGCGGCCATCTTGGCGACTGGAGCCCGGCACCCCGGGGCGCCCCCACCCCCGGGCCGCGCGGTGACACTCGCGCCATCGCACCCCCGGCGCACGCGGGCGCGACGGGGGGGCACCCTTTGAGCCAACCCCGGCCGGCTCCCGGGGCTCCTGTCGCCATGGCGACCCGCCCCCCAAGCCCCACCTAGCCCACCCTGCCCATCTAGCCCCGCGTACGTGTGCACCGCGCACCCGGAGGGAGCGCCTCCTTCTTTCCCCGGGCTGCGGCTACTACTTTTTTGCTCGCGCGCCTCCCTGGGGGACAAGTTGCCGCGGCGGGAGGCCCCTTCGAGCCCGAGCTCCCGCTCGCCGGCTTTCTCTCTGCGCGACTGCCTGTGTACAAGAGATGCCGAGCGCGTTAATGAGCTGCCGCGCTGCAGCCAAGAGGACGCGTCTGCCCTCGGTCCTTGGCTCGAGCCTTGGCTCCCATCGCCAGTCCTCGAGGAGTACATCCAACGCACTTCCTTAACCCCCGCCCTCGCTCCTCTCGTAAACTCTTCTTTATCAAAGCCGAGCCATTTTTTAACTCGCAGTTTTAAATCTTTCAATTTTTCTACCTTGCAACTGCTGTCAATTCCATGGTATCTAAATTCATGAGAAATTAGCAAACACTAGCTTATAATGCGTTACGACGTTCGTATTTCAACTTTGTCATTAAATAGATTCCGGCCACGCAAAAACCTTAACGCGATTTTCGTTTCTCCTTCTGGCCTCAACGTATTTATCCGATCTGTTATTTTTATAAAAACTCAACCGAATGATAAAGCGCGGGCGAGGGCGATCGCGCAGCATTGATTTTCTGTTAAATTAACAACGACAGCTCCGACCGACGCTTTGCTCCCGTCAGTTGAACTTCCTCCGAGCGCGGAAAAAAGGAACAAACAAAATTCGCGCCCGACGCTAACGTATATAATCGTGTTTCACGCTCCAAAGTCACAATCGAAGCGGCCGTGCGAGAAGAAGCAGAGAAGAGCCCGTATAGTTTCCTTGGGAGCGTGGTACGCGGTAGTGCGAGGCGAGGCGATACGTAATACTCCGTGGGTGAGTACAATAGACCCGAGGGCCCGGAAACTCTATATAGCGCGGCTGCTGCATTAATTTTAGCCGGCTCAACGGTCGCGCATCTCCCGCTCGTGTTTGTTCGAGCGCAATTCGCCACCTACACTCGGAAGAACATACGTCAGTGGGTTTCCCAGTATCCGAGCTTCTGGTTTTGGTGTGCAATTACCAAGCGGCTGATTGCCTATTCGCGTTGCATAATCACGGCGTAGGTCCAGTAGATTGCACTTATTTACATTGGATGGCAATTTTCGTTCAAAATCTTTAATGTATTAATTAAAAAAAAGTTAGATATTCATTTCAAACTAATTTTTACGTGTTTTAAGAGTTCAAGCTGTTTAGAAATTATGCTTTTAAATTTAAGAAAAGGAATTAAAATTTTGCAATTAAATCGTATCATTGCTGAAAATTAGTTTTCTCACGTTGATAAAGAGGGTGTCTTAAAATTTGGACTCACGTGAAAATCTGGGAAACTAGTGCCGCTAGAAAAAAACTCTTAAAACAAAAATTTCCGCAAATAAAATGGCGCATGGAACCTTGAGTTTGACCTTGGACTCCACTATTAGGATCATTCAAAGCTCAAGTTGAGTTTTTTAAACGAGAACACCCCTTTTTTACTAAAATATAAAGCGGGAAAATTTTCCTATTCAGTGGTGCAATTAACATTGGGATAAATAAGGTAAAATGGGTATAAAACTGCCATTAGATTTTGTATCGAAGATTTTGGAAATAAAACGGTGCATTAAACGGCAAATATGTACTTTATATTTTGTAATAATTATTTATATTAAATAATATTATTATATAAATTCATTAAAAGTATTAGAATTATTATAAACAATATGAAAACGTAGTATTTTGATCGCCACGCGGTAATGGTCATCTTGAATTTCAAAAAAATAATATATTTGAAACTTAAAATTCGCAATACAAGAAAAAATTCTCTATAGTAAATATTTTTGTAATTTTTTTAAAGGGTATGTACAGAAGGTGAGCATTTTATTAACTAAAACCTATATATTTGACTGAATAATTTTATCATTTTAATGTTAGATATGTATGATTTTGGATGTTCATCACTAGATTTTGAATTTTTTGAATTCTCCCAATAATACAAACTATTAAAATTAACTAATAAATTCAAATTAAATTAAAAAAAAATAAGGTAAAAATTAAAATTGGGTAAGTTCTAGTAAACGTGTAAACTAGTTCATATATCTATTTGCAACTGGAGTGTATAAAAATCCCAATTGTAATTGTACGTGTATAACATTACACGAAAGATATTATGTCAATAATACAGAATGTTAATGTTAATTTCTGATGTATTATCGAAGAAATGTTTAACATTACTTGCAAATGATTGTTCTGTTGTACTGTATTCGTAATTTTGAAATCGACATTTGAATTGAAATCCGTAATGAGTTTGGAGATAATCCCTAAATTTTATTGTGATTACATGCAGTTTCATTAATTTGTTACAAAGTCAAACATTTTCATTCTTTTTCCATGTTGGCGTATTAATAGGATTGCTTTCCTTCTACTAAATTTTATTTTGTTATCGCAATAACGAGCTTGTTTATCCAAGTTAAGCGATAAACATCATAATTCAGAAAATACCATCATGCATATAGGCAACTGCATTATTTACCTGTATAGTATATAGCTACTAACTGGTAATATATACGGATGCTAAACCAATTTGGAAGCATAAATTATTCATAAAATTACATTATTCAACATTCTAAATCGGAAAGTAAATCTAGAACTGTAAGCCGGTTTAGCTTTGGAAAAAGCTATTTCTAACTCGTCGATACACCGCCATTGTCACTGCTCTGCGGATGGAAAAAAAAAAAATATTTTCAAAAAGCGGTTCCTGGCAAAAGCGGACGAGATAGAAAGGCAGTAATATAGTTCGGCGCGCGAGTGGTGCTCGGATCTCCAATCTCGCGCCTCTTCGTATTTGCCGAGCGACGCGCGAGCATTTTGCACCTATACGAGCGCGCGCGACCCCGCGAACATCGCGCACACGGGGCGCTTTTAGCAGCCGACGGGAAAATTAGTGGCGCTGCCCAGGCCTTTGACGCGAAACGGCTTCGTTTGTTTTTGCCCTCGCGCTCGTACAAGAGTGAGAGAGCGAGAGAGAGAGAGAGAGACTCATAAATAATTTACGGGGCAGACAAAAGCACAGGGCAGGTCATCAATTTGCGCGAGTGCGTCATGCCATTTTGCCGACTATTAACTTACCGAAAGTTTTATCTGGTAAACCCATGGCCTCGTACAAGGTTGTCTCTGCAACAGAAAAGATAATTTTTAGTAAAAATATGGTTGTCGTTTCGCTGTGTGTTTTATGCACCATCGATTATGGTGTATTGCATGGCAATTTTAATGAACTAGCAATATATGACCTCTGTATCTACTTCTATGTGCAGTAAAAATGAAGATAAAAAAAGAAAATGAAAAAAAATGAATTACGTTTACATAATTTCTGAACGTTGAATACTTATTGAAGGAGCATGAATAGAATGATAATTACAGAATATTAATAATATTTGGATACTTATAGAAGCGTGGAAAATGTGTACACTTATTGAATAGGTCGTATAATATAACCCTGATTGTAAATTTGTCGCAAGTATAACATTAGATGCTTTGTAGAATCATAAATGCATTCTTAATTTATACACTCGGTATCCACTGCAGTAAATGAAAACGCGACCATGCCAAATTGTACTCTAATCAAAATGAAAAATGTTATACGCAATTTTCCGCTTTGCATTTTTAAATAAACCTTTTACCGGCAAATCCCATCATGCGCCACATACGAGGACGAGAGCAAAAATCGCTTAGCACTCAATCACGGTAAAGATACTTTAATTTTTGAGCATGCCCGTTGCATCGACAGAAAGAGAATCAAAGTTGGTTATGGCGATACGAGTAAATTAGTTGAAAAAAGTCTCGAGGGCAACGGGCTCGAGCGAGGACGTGGCGCCCTTTGAAAATTCGTTGGGCCCCGGGAGCGCGCGCGCGGCGCAAAGGAAACCGCCTGCGCCGGGCACACACATATCGCGCGGATCCTTGCACGCGAGGGATGAATTGAAGAGGCCGTGTGGGCCGCCCGGCCCCGCGGCTCCCTCTTCCTCGTGCCGGAGGGCGATATATGAAAGGATCCCCCCGCGGCCCTTGATAGGCATTATATTTAGAGAGTCGGCATTATATGAGGGGCCCCGGGGGATTATTATGGGGCCTGTCACGCGCCCGCCAGCTAATAACTGGTTCCCTTTGGCCGGGGCCCGTTAAACACTGATCGCCGGCGCGTTACACAAGATGCGTGCCCCGGGGACAATGCCCGGACCGAGTCGGAGGCAGGCCAGTCCCCGGGCATCAAAGCCGGGCCGCCGCCGCGGAGCCCGATCACTTGCCCCAGCTGCACCTGCGAGATCCCGCGCGGCAGATTGCGGGGGGCGGCCCTCGGTGCGTGCGCGCGCGCGCGCGGCCGCTCCCTCAACTTGTTCCCCGGCTCAATGGACCGCGCACGTGGGCTCGCGAAATCAAGTGCGGGGGAGGCTGCGGCCTATCGCCGCCGGGCCATCTCGCCGGGACGCGCATGTACGCCGCGCATATTGTGCCGGCCGCGCAGGTTGCCGGGAGTTTTTCGGGCCGGCCGAGGGGCGCATTCAGCCCGCGGAGGGTCGGCCTCTTGCTCGCTCTCCCCCCCGCGGGATGAAAGCTGCGAGACGCCGCGATCCGCGGATTGATTGCGCGCGCACAGCCTCCCGGCGAGAGAATCCACACTCGAGGCCGGCGGGGGCCGGTTGTTTGCCGGGGGAGCCGCCCCGATACTCCGATCCCGGGGGTCGGGGCCGCCCCTCGGGGGGATACATTATCCCCCGCGAGGCTTCGTAATGAAACCGTTTGCGCGGAGGGAGGGACCGGCAGGGCTTTGTGGGCTGGTGGGCGAGCGCCCAAGGCGTCGCGGCCCGGCTCACCCACACGAGCGGCCCGGGCCAAATGGATTGCGCGAGGGAGAGAGAGAGAGCCGGCGAGCCGATCCCGGAGGGACGGTGTGTGCCCGGTGCGCCCGGCTACGCGCGGCAACTTCGCCGCTGCGCCGCTCCGGACTAATGCCCCTAATTGCCCGAGCTTTTTAAACACGCCGTATCGTCTCTCGAGCTTACACGCCTCCCTTCGCAATCCTTGCTAATGGGATTGAGATCGCCGAGAGCTTCTGCCCTTTCGCATCAATCGAACGCAACCGTTTATATGGATTTATTAATTACACGCCCTTCGCTGGCTGCCATTCATCTTGGCCAACCATTTTGTTGCCTTGCAGAAGTAAGGGTTTCATTATTTCTGTTCTCCTTTCTCTATGGACGTGATGATAATTCGGTAGAGGGGTTAGTATTAAGATGTACGAGCATAGCGTAAGTGCCGAGAGCTCGGGAAAAGAAGACACCAGATGGTAATCACGAGGCTCTGGCCTCCTGACCCAAGCTTATCTCCCAGATGAATCAATGTAGATAAAGGACAAAAGATTTTGAGATTTGCACAGTGTAACTGAGTTTATATAATAAGGGTAAGTAAAGTTACGCTGCTACTGTGTAGGCCCTGTTTAATTATAGTACCAAAGGCGCACGGCGCACTTTGCAAAATCGAATCAGCAGCAAATGCATCACTTATTCTGATTAGACTAAAATACACTGCGATAATAGTGGAAATTTACTTAAAATCAATGAAAATGACTAGATATTCCAAGGTTCACTAGTAAACCAGTTGACACATGCCCTGGCTTTCATTGAACTGTCACTAATTCGACTTTAGCGACTACCAATTGTACTACAACAAATTAAAATAACGCAAAGCAGTACCTGGCGTGCACGAAATATCGCAAACCAATCGCCGACAGAGCCTAGTCTATCTTCTCGCCGCAAAGCACGGCATATACACATATATATATATATATTGGGGCGGCGAAAGCCATCGCGGCCATTTCTCGAGCGCGGAGGCAGCCTCGGGGGCCGCCGCGCGTAGCAACAAACGCGGAAGGGGGCGCAATTGTCACAGGAGTGGTTGCGGCGTCGTCGCACGGCCCCCCCCCCCCCTCGGCTCCTCGTCAGGCCGAAGCGCCGTCATCGAGGCCGGAGGACGAGGGGTCGATCGCGTAATTGCGGCCCCGCCGAGTCACCCCTTTCTTCCGAGCGGGGTCCATTTTTATTTTTCTCCACTCCTACGGGGGAACGCCACCCCCGAGCGGCCGAGTGGCAGTAATTGATTGGGCCGGGGGACGCGGTCCTGAGACCGGGCGAGGGCGGCCGACGAGCGCCACCCTCTTGATTTCGGGGCCGGCTCTCCTGGGAGAGGGGGGGGGGGGGGAGGCGAGGCCATATCTTGCCGAACGAGGGGGGGTGTATTGCGCGTGGCGGTGACGCGGTAGTTTTCAGCGCGGTGGAGGATGCTCGGCGAGCTCTCGCTTTTCGAGGCGAATTTCGTGGAAAGTTTAATGCGCCAGGAAATAGAAAAGTGCCGCGGTCTAAAGCTTTGAAAAAGTCGGGTTTAGGATATTTTTCATAATATTTCACGGAATCTCTTTGTCGCGGATGATTACTGTCTCGGCTACGAGCCACGAATAATTTTCGCATTTATTTTTCTTTTTTAGAATTCATACAATTGCCTGTACAAGTCTTAAGAGTTAATATAAATTTTTATGAATCTATTGACATCAAAAAGGCAAAGCATTATAAGGAAGGAAACCTTACTTTCACAAATCCTTTTACTTTTTGGAGTAAAAAAAAAAGTCTGAATGGAAATATTCAAGTTTAAAGAAGATATCTTAAATACAATATTTTCAAAAAGCCTGAAAAGTGAAGCACTAGAGCATAACGTCCCTTAAATAGGTTGCTATATACGTACGACTATGTATTTACCCAATAATTCGCTCTTTCGGACATTGCATCCTGCGCTACACCAATACGTTGAAACGCTACACGCGAATTCTCCTGCGCTAATGTTCTAATTTTCCCGTTCAATTAAATCATTACTTAATCACAAAGGAATAGAGCGGGAATCCGCCAATATCTGCAGGTAACAGCAGCTGCCCTATTGCATACATAGAGCAAGGCTATAACTATCGATGAGCAATTAAACTTGTAAGGCTTCGGCAAACGATGCAGGCTTCGCTCGGCTCTAAACGTTCCCCCCGGCACAGGCAGCAACGCGAAAAAGCCCATATCGCGGGCGAGTATATCGCGCGCAGGCAGGAAGCCGCGGCCGGTGATATACACAGGCACGGGACGCGCGCGCCGAAAAGAAGGTTCGAGCCGCCGGCGGATACACTAAGGCCCGGGGGCACTCGGGGCCGAAGCCGGAAATTAGTCAGGTCGGTTATGCTTATTAATTGACTGGCGTTTCCGACGCATTGTGCGCGGGCGGATCGGCCCTCGAGGAGGCCGGGAGAGCGGCGGGCACTCGACGGCCCGCAGCCGGCCTGCCTTGGCCCGATCCTCGAGATGCTTTCACGTTGCGGCCCGCGTTCCGTGTGCGTATGTATATACGTGTGTGTGTCTGTGTGTACACAGAGAGGACGGGGGCGCGCCCTCGCGGAATTAACCGCTCCTCCCTCGGCCACCGTAAGAAACTGATATTTGTATCCCCGGGCCAAATATTGGAGGAGCCGGAGGCTGCGCGATCCGCCCGCTATATATATAACAACGTTATATGCAGATGAAATGGAAAGCTTCATTTGGCGAAATCTGTCCTGCAACCTGTTGCTCCTTGCCAAGTCAAAGAATTCATTCTCAATTTATATTTCGCGTTTTATCCCGTGTATGCAGATATACTTACAACCGGATACGTAATCACGCCGCTCGATCGCGGCGCTTTCAAGGGCAATGTTAACGTATATATCACTTTGATCTTGCTCCAATGCCTACTTGTCTAAATGGAAGAAAAGTCCGATAGAGGCTTGCGCGATAAAATCTCGTCGAGTAGTGCTTATTTGAAAACTCGACCCCACCTACCCCTGAAAGGTTCGACTCACGGGCCGGAGACACGTGAACCTTGCACGAGTCAGCCCCTCGGCAAACCTTTAAGCAAAGAGTCTATAAGTATACGGGGGGATCGGGGGGGCGGGAGGCAGGGAGAGAAAAACGAGGAGAATCGGGTATATCGAGCGTCATTTCGAGGCCGGGATTCGACGCGATCCCAACGAGATGATCGCCGAGCCGCGTCAACGTCAGCCCCGAGCGCTGGAGTTTCCAACATCCCCTGGATAAAAAGCCCCGGAGATATACGTGCGTTTGAGAGGTAATTCAATCAGCCGCTCCTATAAATACACGCCCGTGTATCTTGCCTTTTCGAGAGCGATCAATTCTTTCGCTTCTTCTTTCACGGTTTTTTTTTTCCCCCAGATCCGCGAGGCAAAGAGTTACAATGGAAGCCGAACCGCCGAAGGGAGGAACGAGAATATAAATACCGGAGGTGTTTGCGGCTGGCGCAACAGCGCCGCTGCACCGAGCTTACACATATATATATATATACATATACCTAATAAAACCCTCCGAATGAAAAGTCGTGAAAAAAAAAGGGGGCCTTGCCGAGACAATCGGCAGCCGCGCGCCCAACGGAAAACAACGGAGCTGCCGACCGACTGAGGGTAAAAAAACCGAGGATATATATATCTGCCGGCGCGGGAAACGGCCGGGGGGAGTCGCGGGCGCGCGGGCGTCTCGAGGGCTTCGCTTACCGCTCGCGCGGCCCGCCCCGCCCGCGAATAATTATAGCCGAAGCCGCTGATTAGGGGGATACACAGAAGCTCGCGCGGACAAAAAGCCCCCGGGGGCTGAAAGGGCTTGCCTCGGAGGATGGCCTTTCACCGGCAAACGTCACAATTGAGCGGGACGGCGCAGTTGCAGGGCGCGGCGATTGGATTCCTTCTTCTTTTTTTTTATATAACCTCTCCGCGCCCGCCCATCTTTGTCCCGGGGCGAGGTACTTACTTAAGGCCCTCGGCGCCGGCGCGTCTTAAACTGCCCTGTAAGCGGCTGCTCGCGCGCCCAGGCCGCCCTTTCTCTTCTTCGCGGCGAGGCTTTATTTTTTTTTTTTACCCTCTCAACCCCACCCCCTCCTTGGGAGGCTGAATGAAGGAGGCCGGCGTTATGGAAATATGCCGGGGATGACGAGTGACGAGGGATTTCCGCGACGTCTGTCCCGAGGTTCCGGATTGTTCGAGGTTTATCGAAGGTCGCGAGCGTGCGGCCATGCCGCCTTCTTTCATCGACTGTTGAGTGTTTGCGGGGCGTCTCGGCTGGGCACGAGACCCTTGTTTTCCTTAAAAGTCTTTGCTGAGAAGCAGGAGGAACAATAGTGCCCACAAAAACATTAGTTGGTCTCAGAGTTTATGATTAGTTTTTTAGTAGAATTGGCATTATTTTGTCGACTTTCTTTGCATAATAATCCAACATTTTAGATGTGCAGAGATATATACCTGTGTCAATTTAATCAACTTCAATGATAGGAATTTTCAAAATGCTTATTGCATTTATTAGTTTATCGAATCTATTTAAAAATCAATTTGATCAACATCAATATTTTAATCATGAATATTATTATATTTTTATCTATAATTTCAAATGTGTCTCTATTTTACTGCATATGATATGATTTTAAATGAAATAATAACAGTTAAAATCTATAAATTGAATATAACTTTAAGTATTGTATTCTTTTAATGTTTATAAAGTAAATAGAAAATATAAGCAGCTTATGATTTATATTTAAAACATACGTATCCTTAATTTAACGAATTTTTTCTCTCTTCATATGTACCGTTTAAGCACATACATATTTGCAGCATTAAAATCTGACCTATAGGTACTACATACAATTGTGTAATGTTTATTATTGTATGTTTATTACTCTGCTCAGGCTTTAAAAACTGTTCTTCTGTGTTGATCTAGTTGTCTCTCTAAAAGTAAAAAATTGTACTTGTAAGAGTAATCAAATTACTCGACTCTGGAGCGCTAATCATGCAACCGAGCATACGGCCGAAATCGAGGTAGAGACAACAGAACCTGAAATGGTAATGTAAACGTTGTTGAATTTACTTCCTAACTAAAGTAGTAAAAAACGAGAAGCACGAAACAAAATTTTACATTTCGATGTTTATGTTACATTGCCCTTACTCCCCGAAAACTCGGATCCTCGATTGTATACGCCAGACTGATTTTTCACTCGGTTACAGCAAAGTCTCACTGTTTCGGCTCTAAAAGGAAAGCGTCGCGCATGAAACCGACCATTGTACCAGCATAAGCGTGTATCGAGAACAATTTATTCGGCCGTAAACAATCTACCGAAAATGCACCCGGCCCCCTTTTTTTTCCCGTCGCCGCATTCTGGAGGGCAAACTAATAACGGCGGCGCGGTGACACGTCCCCGAGGCCGGCTACACAGCCCCCGGGGCTTCGATTCGATTCGTAATTAAATACCGGGCGCGGCAGGAAGAATTTCATTAAGCCGAGCGGGGGGGAGGGGGGAGGGGGGGGGGGAGGCGAGTGGCGGTAGGGGCAGGCTCGCGCGCCCCGATTGGCCCGGCGCGGCTGCCGCGCGCGCGCGCGCTCCCTTCGCCCCGATCGCCCCCGGGCTGTCCTTGTCATTCCGAGCGGGGCGCAAGGCCCGGGATTAGCCGCGCGAAAGTCGCCCCCGGGGTTATATACTCTCCGCCTAGCCGCTCCCGTTCTTCCCAGGGGGCCTCAGGCCACGGCGGGCGTGTCCCGGTCTCTCTCGCGCTGCGATGCCCGGCCCCTCCGAGGCTTAATTAGTTCGGCCGCGGGGCTTCGCTGCAACGGCTCCCGGTCCTTTAAGTAGTAACGCGCGTGTTAGGCGGGACTCGGGCCTCGGCCGGCCGAGGCGACATTTTCCCCCGGCTCATCCGGGGATTAAAGACTCGCCGGCTTCCATTTTATAAGCGTCCCCCTTTTCCCCGTCAATCTCTGTTGAACGAGTGCAGGACATTTTTACCATTGATATCTATCTTCCACGAAATCCGACCTCATTGCAGATTTTAAATGTTTACGCATTAAACGCAAAAGTGAAAAATATTGATTTTTCCGTTAAACCGTAAAATCCCATCGTTTCACTAACCCCGACTCCTCTACGCTACCCCTCATATATGTAAAGAAAATATTTTAAAAATAATATAATGTTAAACTGTTACGAACTATAAAGAGGTTATGCAACTTAATTATACATTCATACTTTGATTACAAGATATACTTGTTTAATGAATGAAATTGTTCAGAAACGTTTCATACTGTAAAATCTCCAAGTGTTTATATTTTATTTTTATATGAATACGGTATTTATATCTATTTTCATTTGCATGTACAGTAATTAAATACTTACTGGTAGCGCAACTCTAAACTAATCCATATTGTAGTATTATATTTTAGCAATTAAAACACACATCCTTGATTATGCCTTCCTTAATCAAAAGTCTCGAAAATAAATGTAATTAAATGCAATTCTAAAATTAATAATCACAATAAACTAAAGTATCGAACAGCTGGGTTGATATTTGATTTATTCTCATATAGTCCGATAGGCTCTTTTAATTAATACTGACTGCATTTTATTGAAAAATGGATAAGCAAGCAATTTTTTCCCATCGGCTATAACATATACACAACTTGATTAAAAGGGATGAAACCAAACATTCACTATACATATAGTGCAGATGTGAATTTATAACGGTATAAAAATAAAATATAAGCTAAGACAAAGTTTGAAGTCAGGTGGTACTATTTCGATTTTTACCCCAGCTACTGTATAAAAAAGAGAGTCAATTTCGAGACATCTCGAATAAAGTTCACCCTCCCTGTTTGCCCCTGGACCGCGTACAATCACTTAGCGCGCGAGCGGCGCAGCCAGTATAATTACTCAAAGTAAAGCCCATCGTGCAAAATCCGCACCCCTCCGACGCACGCACGCAAAAAAAAAAAAGAAAACTCGGCGCTCCATTTTGATCTCGGCTGCAGAAACAGAAGGCGCGATACGCGGCCCATCGCCGCTATATACACACGCGCGCACGTGTGCACGCGTCGCTCGTTCGGTCGCTGCGCGTGACAGCCATTTTAATTCTAGCCCGGCAATCTCCACCCAACCCGCCCGTCGCCGAGGGCCTCCGATCTTCATTCCCCGCTGATGGAATATCAGGCTTTCAACCCTCGCGCGCGCCCGCGCGTATCTCGCCCGTCGCATCTCCAATCGAATAAAAGTCCCACAGACCCTGGCACTCGCACACCGCGCGGCGTTTAATTTTCGGGGATGAGCCGCCTCGACTTTCTTTGTCTTCTTTTCCCCGGTTTTTTACCCCCGCGAAGCGGCTTTCACATATACACGATATTAACTGCGGCGCGAGCGCAAGGGATCTTTTTCGAATTTTGCGTTAGTTTTTTAGAAGGAATGGGACGAATAGCATCTGGCCGAAGGATACTTACTCGCATCATTAATATCTGCAACTTTCAATTTTACAAGAAAAATCAAAATTAAACGAAAAATCAACTTATTGTTTGTGAAACATAGGATATATTTGTATATTACCGAATAAAGAACGAAAAATTATGAAATCGCCATTTTCAGCTAATTAAATTTATCTCATTATTGTCTAATGTATGGACTTGAGTGAAATTTCATCACAATAGTCTAGTTAGTAATTCAATATGGATTGAATTTCCATGTACATCCGAATTCGAAATTATATTCGGTTTCCTCACTGAAATCCAAATTCGGAAACTCGAATGAGCTTCTCGTCAGCCTCTAATTATAATTTTAAATGGTAATTTTCCTATGCATCATTGGATTTCAGTCATTTAAAACTATGAATTCGTTCATTCAGCGATTAATATCCAGCATTAAAAGCGGTCACATTCATATTCAATGTATAAAGTCTTCGAAGAAAAATACTGAGAAATAAAGATTTCACATATTCAAAAAGTATGATTATTGGAATTTTTTAGTTAGATGACACAAAAATATCTACGAATTAGATTGATATCCAATCGTATCTGTAACAATTGTATCATCAATGATTATGACGCAATTCCAAATACAGTTACTTTGGATCTCGAGTTTCTAGCAATATAACCCGTGTGTTTCTGCATGTATGTGCAAATAATATTCTCAACAATGTTGACCAAAACTTATCCTGAATCGTGAAAGGTAAATTTACTATTTGATCTATACGGAAAGGAAAGTAAGTCAGCATTTCTAAGTTATGTTCTTGCATGCGCATCAAGTTGCAGCTTTTACACTTACACAGTTACATTATCAATAGAGAAATATGCGATTTAAAATATTTGTCATAAGCAAAGGCAATATATAACACAAAATTCATTTAATAGTAAAAATGTAATACAAAATACAACTCACTTATCCATTTTTTATCAAAATATGATACAAATAAGCTAAGCATAAATATAGGCACTTCTCAACCAGCACATAACCTAAAAATTAGTCGCTATAAATAATTAGGACCAGCAGTTGCTCTACATGTTATTGTCTTCAGATTTTGTTTCAAATATTTTCTGTGAAGGACCAAGATAGTCTGAATAGACTATCTTGCAGATGCGCTCGCTTTTTTTTCGAATATTTAAATTGAATAGCAAATTATGAGATATAATGTAACGTAAATATCGTAAAGTTTAGTTTTGTTGTAGTTTTGAGTAATGCATCGTATCATATCCTAGGATGTATTTGAAAATGGCATCAAGCTGAAAGTTGGCTGACTGGCGCAAATTTCACATAGATCAAAGCCGATGCATAGTTCTCGGATGCGTCGCATGAAGAACGACTGACAATGATTCGGGAGGCTGGAGTGAAAAGCCCACTAATTAAAACTGGCTCGCCCGGCGAGGTTGGCTCCGGGGCAAAAGAGTGGAGGGAAGCGCGATGGGATAGCGCGAAGAAAGGGGAAGAATCACGGGGCGCGTCCTCTATTTCGCCACGGCTCGCGAGCGCGTCTTCAAAATTACAACATCCAGAGAAAGGCGGGGGCGCGGAGCGGAAGAATAAAGGAGCGGCTGGCGGAGGGAAAAAAGGCCGCGAGGAACGGGGGCAGAGTGTGTACACGAGCCGGGAGAAGAGGAGCCGGGATAAAGGAGCGGGAGCTGCCGCGGCGGCCGCGCCGCTGCAGCCGAGGCTCATTTTGCCGGCGGATGCAGCGGCGACGGTGGCAGCGTCACCCGGGGCGAGGGCGGGGGTGGGGTACCCGCCCGGCGACATTATTAGACGCCCCCGAGCGAGAGCCGCAGCGGCCCGCCCTCCTCGAGTAATGAGAAGAAAGACGCGGATTTGCTATGCAGCCGCGATGCTCCGCTCCGACTTTTTCCCCGCGCCCTCCTTTTACTCCCCCGGGCTCGGGGGAAAGCTTTTTTGCGGAGGCCCTCACCCCCCCCCCCCTCTCTCTCTCTCTCTCGCTCCTTTTTAAACCCTTCACGGGCGCGCGGCTTTTACCTTTTTCCGTCGGGGCATCCGGCCGCCCATGGACGCCGCTACCAAGCCATAATTTTTATCTCCGGCAGGGCGCGCGGCCCTCTTCTTTTTAGATGTTCTCGCAGATAATGGCGGCCCCGGGGCCGGGCATTCGATTTCCTGGAGCGCGAGGGCGCTGCTCCTTTTTTAATTGTCCCCCCGTCTCGGCGCTTTTAATCACCCGCGCCCGGGATGGCTATATCGGCCTCGCACGCGCGCCCTCCTCAAAAGCGGCAGGACAAGGCGCATCATCGTCTGGGAAGGCCTCCGGGGGGCTTGGCCGGGGCAAAAGTGCAATCGCGGCGGCGGGCGTGTGGGAGGGGCGCGGATCGGGGACGGATCGGGCCGATACACGTATAGAGTGATTATACGCAGGGGCCCCCGGAGCCCCTGATATTGTTCATTTGCGGGCGGGGCAGCCATGCCGATGAAACAATGGGGGATCGAAGGCCGGATTAGAGGTCGCGGGCGAGCCCCGGGCGCGCCCGGGGATCCGCGCGGAGGCCAAGTCAGCAGGCTCTTGACCGCCAGTCACTCGCCGCCCCGGCTCCTCGTTATATTGCCTCGGAGCCCCCGCGACTTTCTCGTTTTCCCGCTCGCCCGCGCGCTTTAATCTCCTACTTTGTTAGCTCTCCTGTCTTTTGTTCGCCCCGGGGATTGGGAGGAATCGGACGGCCCTGGATTGCGGCTTCCTCGCCGGCTTTCAGATTGTCTGCAGCCAGTCGTTAAATAGAAGGGTTGCACGGGGGACGCCCGCTCTCCGCCCCCCTCTCGGTCCGCGACGCAGGGAACTTTTCGAATGTGCCAATCTCATACGGTCTTCGCGATAGATTGTTATACCGCGTTCCTGCGTTTTCACTCAAATTCGCATTTAATGAAACGTAAAATGTTGTATACTCTTGTATACTCTTATAACTGGTCCACCTGTATATGTTTTGCGGAAATACCGACGATCGGCGATCCAACATCCGATTTTAGAAAATCCACCAATGCATGGCTACTCGAAAAATCAGTCCAACCCATGAAAAATGAATTCTCTTCACGCATCGGAAAGTCCCTTTTCCCTAGTCCTCCTCTCGCCGCGGCGCCTTTGTCACCCACTCGCTTTACCTACACGCACCTCGCGAGTCTATACACACACGTGCACGAGTACACGTGAAGGGTCGGACGGAGGGCCACAAAAGCTCCCAAGCTCTCTCGGCGGTACGCGAACCAGCGCTTGCGCTCGGCATCGCGTGGACTCGCCTTTTTAATCGACCTTATCGCGATCGTGCGGTCCACAGCCCGAGTCACCCTCTCGACCTCGCCAATGGGATTTGAACGGCTTACATTGCGGGTAACGAGGAGTCGCGTCTCCTCAAGTGCCGGGGGACTTTTTCTCGTCACTTTTTCAGCTGCGACCTCTCGGGTGGGTGTATTGAGCCCAATTGGCTTCTTGGACGTTTTAATTAGTACGAGTTCTATAGAGACTTTCTGAACGATGGTCGATAGAAGAAGCACTTATGCGGCTCGACCGACGGTACCATTGCTTACAATTGTTTAAAAAGCTACGGATGCAATAATAATGCGGGGAATAAAAATAAACTGCTTTTATCCAATTGTTTGAATCATCGGTAGTTGTAAAATAATCGTCATTTCATACAAAAGAACTACATGTATTCAAGGTTACATTTCAATTTAAATCATAATTAAAAAAACACAATCTTACAGTACTTTCACCTAACAAATAAATAATAAATAGAAAATGACGATTAGAAAATGTATTGATTATGGTAATAGTTAATATGTCTTTGTTTAAAGTGCTCCTACCTTTTCCTCCTACGAGAAGGAGGTTTAGCGTTTCACTTAGTACACTCGGTAGATTATCGGAAAATGAAAAGCGCAAAGCTGAACTGAATAAACGAGAAGCCAAGTCGAATTTATCGGAAGTGAGAATATTTTTCAATTCAATATTATGTGCGAGAATATTTGAAATTTGTATACATTTTGGAAACGCGAGCGCTTCATTATAAAAGTATAGTATTATTAATAACATCGATGCGAGAGTAAATTCATTTAATTGCATATATCGAATACATGTACATTCATTTGTATGAAGAAGTTTCAAATTACAATAATCAATGTAAAGTGATTGCATGGCTGTATAATTGAAATGAAAAGTAGCGTTTGACTCTGTCGTAGGTTTTGTCCTTATCAAGGCCGATCAAAAACCGAAATAAAGAAATCTATCAAGCTGAAATATCCTCGACACGTGCGCTACTTATGGCGGTAGAACAAAAGCCTTCCGAGTTCAGTGGTTCTTATGCTTACCATAGAAACGTCAGTCAGTAGAGCTAAAAAAAACCGCATCGTAAATTGAGCAGGGTACCGAACATTATGTAAACAAATGCTTCATTTACCACGACGACGCGAGAATAATAAACGAATTTAGAGAACGATTGCAGAGTCAGTGTTAACGGGAAGAACAACTCGTTTTCGAAAAGCCCCGGAAAATGCTAGCCACCCCCGCAAAGGCGGTAATTGATATTGCTATTAAAAAAAAGATTATCAGGGCCGGTCCCGAGGGGCGGGGACACGGGCCGGGCGGCGCGGAACGAAAAATGGCCGCTAATAAAGTCGCGCTTCCTCGGGGTGCGCAGCCGTCGGGGGCAGCATTTGGCTCCCCGCGGTGTGGGGAATATACTATGCCAATATGAGGCGGAGGGCTTGTTCACAGCGAGGGTGGTGGGTCGCCATGGCAACGCCGGCACCCGCGACGTGTCGGCTCCAACGCCAGGCGGACCGAGTCCCTCGCCTCCCTCCTTCGCCCGCCCGCGGCCTGTCTCTCTCTCTCTCTCTCTGTATATATATATACGCGCCCGCTCTCTGTCGCCTCGTCCCTGCAGCCCCGACTATTTCCCTCTTCTCCGGCCGGGCGCCGAGAGACGCCTAAAGCCCTCCTGCCTATATATATATATACGTATACGTATGTATATATATCCGGGGGGCGGGGAGCCAGCCGAGCGGCCCGCCGATCAATATGGTGGACAGGCGCTGCGCGCGACACCCCAGCGGCGCCTATGTCGGCCCCTCTCGCCCCGCCGGGAGGTCAACTCTTCATTTGCCGAATCACCGTTTTCATGCCCTGCCCCTGGGAGGCTTACCCTGCGCCCGCGGGCTGCCTTTGCACCCGCCCGAATTACTTACCCGCCCTGCGTTTTTTTTTCCCGCGAGCCCCCGGAATACATGTACAGCCGCGATGCTGGATTATTTGGATGTACGCATAGGCGTGGTCCGCATTTGCGGGAATACACCCGCGTCCGATGAGTACGCGGCCAACGGAATTATGGATTATGTAAATACATCAATTGAATTGTGCATACACGAGTGTTAGCTAAACCATTAACTCGCTTCATAGAAATCTATATTATACGCGCGCGGACATCGCTGGGAAGCTGCTCGGAGGGTCTATTTGAATAAATTTCCCGTCGAACGGGCTCATCCATTTGCCCGGTTCATTCGGCTATAATTTTGAAAGCGAGAACTTCAACTGGCTAATCAAGGTTAAATTCACATATTTGCCTTGTCGATATATATATATGGCGCCACCTCTCCGCGAGCCCCATTACACCTTTCCTCGGATCACTCGCAACCCACCGGCGCTGAAGATTTCGATCGTGCAAGTCTCACGACCACGACATATATATAGCCATTGGTAAACTGGAAAAACCAAGGCTTCGTAAGGAGGATATAATACACGTGGAGATATATTTCGGCGCGTTCAAGGGGAAGTTATGGCCAAGGAGCTCGAGGGCAGGCCGTGTCACTACGTAATGGCAGCGGCAGGGGCGCGGGTATCGGCCCGACCTCAGGTGAACAAACAGACCGCGGGCGATAGTATCGAGCCAAAAACTCGCTCGCCGCGCGCGCGGGGCGCAAGTTTAATCTTTAGCTCGAGGCGATATTCGATTCGGCACATTATACAGAGGCACTATGTGCGCGCGCGCGCGCGCCTATGTTTTCCCTTTATTTCGCGCTCGACGCTTCCGCAGAGCCGCGTCGACCTTTGCCCCCCGAACCCCCCCCCTATATCACTCTCTTTGTTTGCAGTTTCGTTTTCATGTTCAATTTGCGCGCAAAAGCGGCTGTACCCGCGGCGGCAGGGGGCGTCTCGATCGCGCGCGCCCGGCAGTCATTCTACCGATTGCTTTTTTATTGGCAGCGGCCCTCGGCTTCTTTGTAAACCTTTTTGTGCAAATCCTCTCTCAAAGGGCGCGAACGGTGTATTGTGTTTGAAAACAAGCTTCGTTGCGCGGCATGCGAACTAACCGACAACAGTGAGCCGTACTTAGCTTCGCCATGAGCCGCGCTTTGCCGCGTTCGTTAAAGCAGAGGCCAAGTAGACGGAGGCGCAGTCCCTAATTGACAAGCCATAAAAAATTATCTAATTGGAATGCTATACAGTCTGTTGTAATTATCTGCAAAGAGCATGGCGCAGAGCCCATAAGGTTTAAAGATAATTGGAATCCGTTAATGAACTGCCTTAGCTATATACCGATTTTCTTTAACGTATATATACACGTAACGCGCAAAAGCTTGGAGGCACCCTGAGTAATCCAGGGGTGGATTTTTTCCGGATATATACATGCTCTGACGTTGTGAAAATATCGTTGGAAGACGTGATATTCTAGTCTGGATTTCCAGCAGGGGTGAAGCATCACTTACAGAGAACAATGCCGAGGGCAGGCCGAGTCGTGTAAGGAGAGTCGACTGGCCGGTTGACTGCGGGGGCGGCGCTAGGGCCCGCGGCACCTCCTTAACGAGGAGATTCATATTCAGGGCGCCCCCGCCGTCCGACATTAAAGTCCCGGCGGCGCCTCGGCTTTTGAGAGGCGCGCGCGGCCCCCCCCCCGGCCTCTCCGGTTTCAAGCGCCCGCGACCCGCGCTTTTTCAGCTCGGCCCTAATGGCCCGAAGACGGCCCCCGCGGGCCTCGCGTGCCTCTTCGCCTGCATTTTCGCCCGGGAAAAATCCCCGGTCGGACCGCGCGCCACCGGAAGCGGCGAGATCCCATAGGAAGTGAAAAAGCTCGCGGAAACAAAAGCGGGGCAACCGGTTATGTCGCTCGATGATCGGCCCGCGAAGTACTCCGTGAGGGCCCGAGGCCGGCGATGACCTACATCAACGGGGGGGGTGCCAGGGCCACCTGGATATCGGGCGGCCGGCTTCAAAGGGACGCATCGGCATCGGCGATTTCGCGGGCGGCCTCCGCTTCCGCCTGCATTATATTCGGCTGTTTGTGCGAATGCAAGCGCGGCCCGAGATTCCCCTTTCAGATGTGCCGCGGGGATCGACGGCGGCGCGCCCCCGAGACACTGCACACACGCCGGCCGCCTCCTCAAAGCGACCGGCGCCGTTGCTCCCTGCAGACCGATTCAATTGCGCCCGGCTTTCTTCTCGGGGGCGATTCGGTTAACCAGTCGGCCAGTTCCGCTCGATCGTCTGATTACTCGCCGCGTGTATATATATATATAGACGCGCGTCCCGGCTGCTCGGGGACAAATTATGCCCCAGAGTGCGTGGACAAAGAGGGATCGTTGCCTTTTCAAAGTCGGTCGGATCAAATCGCCGGTGAGCAAACCAACGAGTTTTCAGTGAAAATCCACGGAATATTGTCGCTGACGATCGCTAAGTTCTAATGGGAATTCAATTAACTCGGGGCACGTTTTCTAAGCCTTGCTGTTCGACATACATCAGTACTATATGTGTATTACAATTTCCGTGTGAAAAAATAAAGGTAAGAAAGAAAATTGCGATTCTTCTCTGCTGCATATACATACAGTACTGACTAGGATGAGCTTTCGCTAAGTCGAATCAGCGATTCATTTATTTTTGATTTTAAACAGTACTAAGCCTTCAGACATTGTCTGCTTCCCACCGGCAAGTAATTCGGGATCTCAAGGATTCTCGAGTACTCGACTGGGAGTTTCATCAGTAGGTGATGGCTCACGGGGCGCGTCACGGGCAAAGCCCCGGATACTCGAGAAAGTCGCTGCCTGGGGCGGCCCCCTTTCGGACCCCCGGCCTCCCGGAATTTCGCATTCAATTACGGGCTCAAACGGCATACATAGAGCCGGGCCGCGCGGAAAAAAACACCCGCCCCATTATCTGTCGACGAGAGGGACGTGAAAATTTCATCGCGGAGGGTCAACCCGGGGGCGCGGCGCATCAAAAGACGCCCGGCCCCCTCGTTATAATCCCCCGCGGCCGAGAGGCGAGACGCGCGGCAAGTGGCCGGCTTCTAACGAGCCGAGTTAGACCCTCGCGCTAACGACTCGGCGGGACGCGCGGGAAAGGAGGCCGCGCCCCGGCGACACCCGCCCCGGGAGATAGGCATCGCCGCGGAACGCGCGCTAATGGCGCGCCCCTCGCCGGAATATTTCATGGCGGAAAAGTTGAGAAAGCCTACGCCCGTGCCAAGAGCCGGGACGCGCGCTCCTGGCTTAGGCTTTCCTCCTGGGTGGTATACCCGTTGCGGTGAAGCTTTGCCGCTGTCGTGCTTTGCCAAGCTGCCCGTATCATGTCAGCGGAAGTGAAAGGTTTTTTTTTAATGGTGGCGCTTGCGTTTAATGTAAAACATTTTGTTAAAATTAATATTATTTAAAATTATTTTCTCTTTTCGTGGACGATTCAAAGTATATCATATAGACAGTTCCTTAGAGTTTTCGCATCAAATCACACATCAGCACACTATGTGCTGTTGTATTCATTAATACCGTGCAGAGGAAATAGAGACACCCATGTATTTTGTGTCTATACAAGATAATTTAAAACTTTATTTAGTAAACTAAAACATTGCTTCAGTTGTTCGTAATTGATCAAAGAATATGAAAAAGATTTTCATTATTTATAAATTAGCTTGCGAGAAATTATTGGAAAAACCCGTATGTCCTAGTGATTCCAATAAATAACGGTAAAAGTAGATTGAGTACTATTTTGTGTAATATGAGTGGCTGACAATTGTTAAGGAATTTAATCATTGGCTTATCATCTTTTTCAAATATATTTCGTAAAACAATGCGTTCAATTTGATCCTCAACCATCGTCCATTAAACAACCAATATCAATATTTTTCATTAACTACATAACATGGTACCTTTTTAAATATTTTTCGCAAAGCAATAGGAATTAAGTGAATTTAAAAACCAGTGCATTAAAAGTATTTATTAGACCGGGAAGAAGAATTAGACAAATATTTACTAAATTGCTTCGTAAAATAAACATAACATCTGTGATTCGACCACAGAACTATAATATAGTAATTTTTATAAGACTGTACTGGAAAGTTTATAATATTGTAACTTTAACTATGTACATATAGAACAAATAATAAAGTATAAACTTTTTTAATTTCAAAATAAATAAATTGAAAACTTTTTTTATAAATTAAGTTACAGTAATAATATAATACTTTAACAGAATTTTCGTAGAATGTATTGCATATATTCTATATTGGATGTCTCGTTTATATTGCAGCATTTATGTATACAAATACTCTAATTAATACTGTTCTATCGCTACTTCAAATATCGCACTAATCTTAGGTGCCTGCCAAGATGAAAGACTTATCCGGCGATTAAATATTTTCAAATCGTGTATTCAAATAATGTAAAGATATCAATCAGCGTATTAATTTGAGTAAGTGTATTCAGTTTCCTATCAATTTAACAACGGCCTCTCATTGCATATGGGGAATGCAATCATTGTCATCCGATAGCAATTTCATTGTAAAAATAAAAATTTTTATTTGATATTTATGGGAAATAAATAAAAATATCATCCCCTAGTTATTACAAGTATGCAGACTATGCAACGTAAAATTTTTGAAAATATTGTAAAAATGATCGAATAATGTACCTTTTTCGTGAAGTTTTTTTCACAAAGGTATTGTTTTCATAAAAAAAAGCTAATTTCAAGGCACCGCATAAAAATGAACTTTTTGCCTTATGACGCGATATAGTTGCGGGCAGAGTAGCCTGGACGCGCGGTGTGTTTTCTCCCGGCGCTCTACCCAACGCGCACGCCACTTAGGCTGCCGGGGATGGCCGCGTGCGCAGGCAAGGGAGGCGCTGCCTCCGGAAGAGCGATAGACCCCCTATAAAGTTGGCCGTAACACCGGCTGCCGCCTGGTAAATATGGCCACTCTAATGGCGCCTCGGCGTCCTTTTTGCTCCAGTGCGCCGAGCTGCAAGCGCCGTTTAGCTCCAGCACTATCATTATACGCCCCGATCGCTGCAATAAAACTAATCACTTCGGCCGGTATTATAGCGGGGAACTGTGCAGCGACTTTTTTCATGCTAGACGTTCTTAGTTTGTGGAAAAAGGAGTATGAACAAGACTGGCAGTTTAGAAGGGCTTATTGTCCATTCTTTTGGTAAAATTATCGTATAATTTAACATCGACAGTGCTATGTTGAAGTAGAAAATATGACAAATTGCCAACATAAAATGATTGCGTACAGTTTGTAATATTTTTCACAAATGAAAACGTTATGATCTTACATTTATAATAGTAGTAATATAGTGGTTTGAAAAATATCTGCTACAATAACACAGTAAATATATGTATATATATAGAAAGTATTTAAAAATGAGAAGTTTTTCATTTTCAAAATTCAGGAAAAAGACAAGTTGTTTTGTCGCTTAGAGAAACGGCAAAAGAATAAAGGATTCTTTTTATTACAATAAATTTAATGAGTCCGGTTCACAGGGGCAGCCGTGGCACTCGGTCCGATGGTGTTTGTACACAAAAAGCTATTTTTCTCGTATTTCGCATTCACGGAGTGAAAACTCGTAGACAATGGGGAGGTTCGGGGGTGAGAGGCCCTAATAAACATCAGCGGCGCGAGGGCCCGACAAAAGAATCAAGTCGTGTTTCCTCGGAAAAATCACAACCCGGAAGGAGCGGGTCAGGAGGAAAGCGCGGGCAACATCGGCGTTTCCCGGTCGGCCGGCGGAAAAAAAGCGGCCGCAGAAGAATGAAAGAAAAAACACGGGGGCCACAACGGGCCCATCGAGGGATAAGGAGCGGCGGCTTTGTTGCCGCTACCCCGGGAGGATCCCGCGAATCACTCGCATCGCGTTTCACTCGGGGCGCAGAGGACCTCGGCGGGTGTAGCGTTTCCGGCGGATTCGAGCGCGTCCCCGGAGAACGAGAAAGGCGGGGCCTTTATCTCGGGGCCGCTATCTCCCCGGGCGCGATCGACGGGTCACCCGCCGGCGAGGGCAGTAGGAGAAAAGACGGAGATGCGCGCGCGATTGCCTGCCGATTCTTCGGCCGATTGTTCTCACGGTGCGCGGGGGCAGGTGGGCCGCGGTCCTCGCGGCTTCCTCGGATTCCGCTTTGTCGCACCGGGGCTCGTGCCGCAGTGTCGAAAGGCCGTCTGAGCTGTGCGCCGCGTGTTCTACTTAAGGCAGTTTAGTTGTCAAACACAGGGCGCGCAACGCTGTAAAACTTTGATGCACAAGCTGGTGCAGCGTGAGTATAGCGCTTCGCTTCCGGGTGACGAAAGTACGTCGAGAATCAAACGATACGCGTAGTTTTATTAATATGCTGCCCATAGTTTATACAATCGGAATAAAATGGCCGATGAAAAGTTTTTGGTGTTTATTCCTTACAAATGATCTCGTAGCAGATATCATCCGTGCGATTGGTAGACTCCTAAAGAATGAAAGGCTGCCAACACCTAGGCGCGCCGCTCCATTAGGCACATTGTCCTCGATGCAAATAAACCCGCCGCTCATTAGCCTGACAATGAATGAAAAGATAGAGCGACACCTAGCCGGTCCGCTCGTTTAGCCACATTGAGCCCACGGAGCGAGTCGGCTTTTTATAGGAGCCATACAGCTCACCGAGACGCGGATGGGTTACCGCTCGCAGCCTCGGCGTTCTCGGAACGGTCCCGAGCGCCGGCGAGCTGGCATGAATAAAAAGGGAAGCTGCGCGGTGATAGCCCGCCGAGGAAAAAAAAAAGGTGGGCGCTCTGGTAAGGGGGGGGGAGCGAGCCGGGCCCGCTCATTATGCTCGTTCCCTCGCACGGGGCAAGACGCGAATCGGCGCATCCTCCCTTCCCATGGCGGGCCGCCGGCCGCGCTCCTCGAGGAGGCCCGGAGGAGAGCCGGCTCGAGGGGCTCGCGCAAAGAACAAAAGCGGCCCCGGCGCTTCTTCTGGGCCATCTCCCCCGGGCCGGCACAAAAGTGCGCCCGGGGAGGGCCTCCCGATCCGTTTGCCCGGCGAGCGGCCGCGCGGGAGCCTCCGGGCGGACAATGCCTGCGCCTCCGCGCGTCGACAAAGCCGCGCCGCGGCGGCTGTTGCGCAAACAAGCCTCAGGGGGGGAGGAAGAAGGAGAGAGAGAAAAAAAAAAGGGAGGCCGCCGGAGCGACAGTGTGTACGCGACGGGGGAGGGAGAGAGACCGGCTCCTCCGCGAGATATGGCCGCGCGATAAGCCGCCAATGGCGCGTGCACGCCGCGCCCACCAGTTGCCCGGGCAATCGATACGCGCACGCGGCCGCCGGCTCTCCCCCGGGAGGCGATCCTCGGCCCACGGCGGCCTCCTCGCCGAGGGCGGAGAGCCGAGGAGCCGGGGCAAACAGAGGAGCGGCTCCCGATGCACAAACAAACTCCCGGAGCTGTTCTGCGCGGTTAAGTCCTGGGCCGAAAGCCCCCCGCGATTCATTTCGCCGGCTCGGCCAAAGATCCCAGGCTGCCAGTCGTACGCGCGAGGGCGCATACGTTGGCAAAAAAAAAAAAGAGGAAGTCTTAGCCCCCCCGTGGCCCTTGTACGCCCTCGGGGAGCTCTAATGAAGACCTCAATCCTCGGCCATATATACTCCTCGAGGACCCCGGGAAAGTTCGAGCCAAAGGAAAAGAATAAGGCTTCCTTTTTCTTCCTTTACGCTTTTCACTCGTTTATACTCTTTAGCTGCATGTAAGTCAACTGCCGCTTTCTCCAGTTTTCAAAGGAGATTCGCTTAGTCCGCCTTTTTTCAAAGCTTACACTTGCCTCCCAAAATTGTTTTCGAGCCTAAGCTCAAAAATAGATGTACAATCTACGGCAAATCTATTAAGCCTAAAATTTAGCTTTGTAGAACGCATTAAACAGCTTAACATGAAATAGCAACAGCAATTGACTACAAAACACAATGTGAATATCTCACCTATAGTATATAAAAATCTAGAATAAATAATACAGCGTGTGTATATCTATGTATATTCGAAACAAGTAACTCTTCCAATGCCTCTTGTGAAAATTGCGCAATTACCGCCCCCATCCTACTTTAGAACAGAACGAGAACCAATAACGATTTCGCAAAAAGCGAGCGAAGGCAAAAAATCAGGAAGGCAGCTGTATAGAAGGGAAGGGAAGAGCGAAGCCCGACGCGTTGGGGGTCGGGGCTCCACGCGGGAGGTCAGCCGGAAAAAGTGTAGCCATCGGAAAGACGCCCAGCGTAATGAGGAAAGCAGAAAGAGAGAAAGACAGAGGGACAGGTGGGTATAGGGGAGGGGAGAAAAGAGAGAAGCCAGAGGGCAACGGCGCGGCTTTGCCGCCGGTCTCCCCTGCCGCCTTTTTCGCAATCCCTCGTTTTCATCCCTTGGCAGCGCGTATATATGCGCGCCTCGACGCTGCAGCGACAAACTCGACTCGAAGCTGGCGGCCGCCACTTGAAAAACTCATCAGCGCTCCATGGAGCCATCTCCCTTCTTTACCACATTCGCCAACACACGCGCGCGCGCGTAGCGCGCCCTTAAACCCGTCCAATTTTAGTGAGGTCCGCGCGTGAATAATCGAATCTGTGCAATAAACCGCGATCGCAATGTCGTACTTTTAATTGCATACTTTTTATTCAAAGATAACCGTATAGATCATTTTAATATCATTGGGATTGTGGAATACGTCATATCGATTGGTTCGCCAAAAAATAAAATAAAAGTTTATTATAAAAACCAGTACAATTACTTATGCTTTTAATTAGCTTTATAAAATACTTTATTCCCAGATGTTACAAACAATGAATGTTGAAAGTTTTAGGTTACTGATTCAGTCGTGTAGCTCATTCATGTAAATTCTTCGATATTATATACATCATCGTATAATCAGCTATTGCGTGATGTTAATTTGCCATCAGTTTGATTCACGTTATTAATGATATTCAAGAAAAGATAATTCTAATTCAGGGCAAATCCAAATTAATATCGAGATTTACTTTTAGACCCACTTCCGATTTTAAGCACAATTCATAAAATATCTATATATCTATATAATATCGTAATACATTAGGTAAGAATCTCTTAATAATAACATAATTCTAAAATATAGTAATTTAGAATCAATTTGTAGGTGAAGCTTTACTACGTAAATTTTTAAAAACGTTAGTAAAATATTCTATAATATAATTCAGCACGTATTACTGGTATTTTATACGAAAATTACGAAAAATCTCCTAAAGGACCGACCAAAGCATTAAAACTATTTTGGAAAAATATTTCCGGGCACGTCGTCCAACTGTATGTAATAACATTAACTTGCGCTTCAAAAACTCCAGGTCGTCACCTCCCGCATCCCGACGTTAATTGGATAACACGATGCAACGCGTGTATTTTATAATGTACGAGGAAAGGAATATAAACGAGCTGCGCTCGCTCGCTTACAAAAAGCGCCGTGGAAATGTACAACATTTGCTTCTGCCCTTATAAATAACTCATAATCCCATAAATAAAGCATCGATTCTCGACAGTAGGAAATATTTGAAGTGGCGTGGCCGTAATAATACAAAAATCTCACCCAGATTGTATATTGCGCCCCCTTTTTGATTGACTATTTTTCATACAAATATAAAAAAATTTGAGATCTCGCAGTGGAAAAAGAAGAAACATTGGATGATTATTTGATGTCCTCTATTATTTCAATAATTTAATGTGTATATATATATGGAGACTCGTGCATTGTTTTGCGTTTATATTCATTCTTTACACTTCTTACTGTATGGTTGAAAAGAGATATGATAGGGAGAGAAAGATAAGTTCTCTGCCGAAAAACAAATGCGGGATTCGCAAGGGAGCGAATCTTCGAGGACTGACGCTGAGTTACCAACAAAAAAGTAAAAAGGGGAATGACGAGAACAAGTAGCCATGCCGTATGTGATAGGGTCGCACGCAAGTGTGCATTAGTCGTTCACCCTCGCTCTTCCTTTTTTCTCTCTTTTTCTCGAAAGCTTTGTTAAGGGGCTTTCATACTGCTATTACTTCATCAAAAATTTGTTGACTGCTTTTACTTTTCTGCTTCTATATAATAGGGCGATTTAAAAGTGAAAATGCAACATATACGTACACAAAATATGTCCACTTCCTGAAAGCAGTTGCATAAATTAATAATAGCAGTATAAACGATAAAACAAAATTAATTGGTTTATCTTATTATCTATAAAAATTGCTTTGAAAACAATCAAATTTTTGCAAATCCATATTTCAATTTCTATTAATAATTGGAAGTATAGCCAAGAGTCGATTGAAAAAAGGAAATATTTTAAAAGCGGGAATATCCTGTAACTCGTCCAATAGTGGTGCAATAATATACGTTCTAATCGTTGTCAGTGTGAAAAGACCCAAAGGAAAAAGGAGGACAGATAGCGCGAGACGAGGGTGTAGCTGTTGGTATATGCGAGAGGCTCTTGGCAATTCTCTTTCTCGCTCTCGCTCTTACTCTCTGTTTCTCTCGTTCCATCCCGTTCGCTCTCGGCGCGAGATCGTGGGGTCCTTTATAGAAAGAGCGAGATGGAGCGTGTGTACAGGCTATTCCATAGACGGCCCCGGGGTCGGCGGGGCGTGGCGCAGGCGACGCTCGCGTCCAATGGGAATTCGCCGACTCCGCGGGGCAGAAAGGACAATGTGCAGCGGCACTTCGGAGCGCTCCGAAGTGAGAGAGAGAGAGAGAGAGAGCGGGAGAAAGCGAAGTAGACAGATGGAGAGAGACAGGGAGAGGGTGGGAGAGAGGAAACGAGAGAGAACGCTCGAGCGCGCGTATATAGATACACTCTCGTGCGAAAGAGTCCTGCTTCTATCTCTCTCTCTCCCTCTATTCTCGACAAAGAGTACAAGTCGAACGTCGAACGCCAGCATCCAAACGAAACCCGAGGGAGCCAATAACAAGAGATGATGGAATAGGAGAGCTAGCGAGATGTTGCGCCCAGAGTGAAAGGCGTAGGTGGAATCGGCGTCATCCTCCTTTTGCACGCCGGGATGAAAATCTTTTTCATAAAAAATTCTTTTGTACTCTAGATATATGCTCCCCTTGCAATGGATCAAGAGTTGCGAGTTTGTGGGGGATAAATTTAGAGTTGATTTGATGGGTATCAGTTGGTTTTGTTTCCATTGTAAATTTCAAGGAGGGCTTCGCTCCACTTTTCGATTGTTTGGCCTACTCTTTTACCAGAAAGACAATTTGTTTAGCTTCAATTTTCGTCTTTCACAATGTATCTATCAAAATGATAATCTATAAAAACTCATATTTTTTAAATTTAAACTACCGACTATTATTATTATTGCATTTTAGGATAATGTAAAAGAAACCATTTTATTTTTATAGGTGATAATAATTAAACTTTAATATTATTATAGAATAAAATTTGGTCCCTCGATTTTACGTAATTCACAAAGGTATAATCTGACATAGATTAAAATGCTTCGTTAATTATAAATTAAAATTCAACTTGCATATCCTTTCATGAGAGCACATCTTTTGGTTAATTCAGCTTATAATTATATTAATACTATTAAATCGATAAAAAATATATAATCACGTATGCAGAACTTGTACATCATTTTGAAATACAATGCGCATTGTTTTGCTTCAAAATACCTTCCTAAATTTTAAATGTTTCATTTGGTTTATGTCGAAATGTCGGTATATCCAATGTTATTTAAACATAAATCACAGTATGTTTTCCAACACAGGATTAAAATTTGTTATGTGTTATTATCTCTGTGATGGCTTTTAATTACACGAGTGTACGAATACGTTGCTTTAAAGTTATCGATGCATCAGAAAATGAAAATATTTTGCATTCGGGTAATTTAAAATCAATTCGACAGTGTACTACGCTACAGCTTTATCACATTTTTATGCGATGCCCTGGTTAATGTATCACTATTTACTTTATATTAAAATTAGTATTGACGTACAAATATTATATGAAGTAACTAATGACTTTATTAGTTTAAAAAGTAGTTAATTATTCTATGGTGCAAAATCGTTGCGTTAATTGAAAATTCGTTCAGACAATATACACAAGTTTATGGCTCGTGACAAGAACAAACCTTTGTATGAAACAAATATCTTTATGAATGATATATTGCAATCTGATTCACGGATTAAAATTGTAATTTAAATGGGAAGAGATCAAAAATATTTATTAACCTATATAAATGCATTTAATCCGGTTAACCACAATTGTGTATTTATGTGACAGAAGAGCAGTTGAAGTTATTCATCTAAACTTAACAAGTTATAATTTAAACGATTTCTTCGTACCTCGTTACCCTTCTTCTACAAACTAAATGTTCTTTAAAGAAGACTGGAATATAGCTACATGATGAAAAAAACGTATATCGAACAGATTCGTGGTATAAGATCTATTTACCTGACTTGTAAGACGTGTATCATTCTTTTGAAAACTGATAAATTAAGCATCTGATTAATATTAGATGCACACACCTCTTTCTCTCTTTCTTTAATGCCTCTAGTGCCGTAGAACCTGACTATGACATAAAACAATACCATTGCCAGCATACAATCTGCAATTGACCGATCCCACTCATAAACCTTCCAAAAGCTAGCCGCGGATGCAATTCCATCAACATCACCGCCGAGGAAATTGAAATTCGTTGCTCGAACATTGAGGAGGACATTATGCATTTACTTGGCCAGCGTGTACACCGACAGAGAGACAGTAGAGCTGCGGAAGGCCGCGCTGGTGGTCTCATTAAACGCGGGCGCGCCGGCGCGCATCTATATGTAGGAGTACGTCGCCGTCTCCACGTAATGAGAGTCGGTTAATTGGAACGAGGCGACTCGCAACGTGCACGAGAGGGAGCGAGCGCATTGTGGCGGTATCACCCGCATATGAAGGGGGAATCGAGGACCCCAGGGAGAAAATGGCAGCGGTACCGCCTAAAGGTGTACACGCAGCCCCGAGACTGGTTATCGAGGGTGGCGCATATTGTATCGCTGCGGGAAACTTCACTCCGAGTGCGTCATGTAGGAGCCTCGGCAAATTAAAATACTTCATATTATCTACGGTATTATAAAACTAACAAAATTATTATAGGCGCTTTGGTTGTAGCTATATAACTGATAAACAGTGGACAATGGTTACGCATCTATAATCATAAGCTGACGGTATAGAAATAAGAAACGAAGTGTTTTGTTCTAAATCAAACCTATAATTAATCTACTAAAATTATAAATTTACTGTAAATACTGTAAAATATTAAATATAAAAAATGTCTACATTTGCATGATTGGATATTTTTAACGGTGAGAAATTATAATATTTAAATTCACTAAATAATTTACTGGATTATTAGTATACATTAGTATTCAACAATTACAATATTTTATTTATCAACTAAAATTAATTCGTATTTTTGCATTTACAGAATTACGATAACAAACAACTACATAATCCTTTCATTTTTATAATTCCACATTATTATATTTTATGACAATCATTGGACACGCAATGTTAAATAAACTTGTGAATCTAACCCTATCTGTTCACGCAACAAGCGTGAAGTTAAGGATATATTTGTCACAAAGAGCACATATAACATAGAATTAAAAATGCTTCCGACAAAAATTTCACAATATAATACATCAATGAAATATTTTGTCTCTCATTTTTTCCTTTTTCATCTTTTTACTTTCTCTTTTATTCTGTATATCTCAGTGCACTTTTCTCTCATTCTACGTATATGTCTATATTTTTCTGTCCGCCTATTTTCAGTATTTTTGCAACCTTGCTTGATGTTGAAATTTTTTTTTTCTATTTACACTGTTGCAATACCGGCTTGGAGTACTCTAAAACTTTGTGCGATAAAAAAGTATGCATAGAGAGACGGAAATTTACTTGGTGGGAAATTTTTTTCTCGTGTTCAGCTATAAAATACTAGGTTACAGTAAGAAATTGATACATTTGAGGCCATAAGCTGCTCGTTCGGAACGAAAAATTTTCATCTAACAAATAAAAACTAGTGAAAAATTCTTGTATTAAAATTAGTCAGAAACGAACTTAATTTTCAAAACAGTTGTATAATATCATTTGTCTCCTCACTGTCGTTAAAATTTTTACCCTGATTTCTACGCAACAATAATGCAACGAGTTATTCCATAATTCTATCTTCCAAATGTGCTTTAATAAACAACAGGTATCTCGATTTCGATATTCATTCCGATGTTGTATGTGCTCACCTACCGTCACTACTACCTCCACCACCTGTTCAAAAAGACAGAAAGAGAAAAAGAGAAAGAGAGAAATAATCTATGATTTTCTTGCAGTATCTCGCTTCTACTTGATTTTTCATTACGGATGATTCGTATTTTTCGTCTGTTTTCTCTCATCATATATTTTCTCAGATGAACCTTTCTTTAAATCTATAGATAAACGTGCTACATAGTAACGTGCTAAATAGTTTTAAAAAGATTTGTAAATTTAATTTTAATTATAGGTTGTAACAATTATATGATAATATGTAGAGCAAAGAATAAATTAAAAATATTAAACTTTTATTTCCATCATTGTACAAAAAGGTATAAAACAAAAAAATACAAACATTGACAATTTGTTTGTATACCGTTTGAAATTGACTTTATTCGTCTTTAAGCTTGAAAAATGTTTAAAGTCTGATCGAGCCAAGAGTAAGGAGAAACGCAAATATTAAAGAAAATTGAGCTAAGCAAAATGAAGAAAAGACGAGTAAGAATCTTTATGTGCATAATAAACTAATTTTTTTTGCGATAAATTATAAAACTTGAAAATATCTATCATATTTATCAGATATTTTTTGTTTTAATAGTATTGATAAAACTCAATGGTGTACAGCTAACTTATTATTAACTTGTTTAGTACATTAGGAAAATAGTATCTGCCTTTAAATGATTGATCATTTTACAAATAAAGATCAGTGCTTTTTTATTTTTAAATATTCAATTTATCAAATCTTGTTTATAAATATTTTTATATCGCCTTTAATACTGAAAATTGAAAAACATTTTTCAAAAATATTAAAAGAATGGTTTGTGTCTGAACTAAACCTTCTTTACCTACTTAAACTCGAGTAGTTTCGGAGGTTAATACACAGATGTCGCCGCCAGTCCGCTCGCAGTTGGCTAGTTCCGAGCAGATCCACAAGTGAATTCGTACGCTGTACAGTGCTGCTCGTGGTCAGTATAAGCAGTATAAGCATCGAAAAAGCAAAAATAAAGATTTTAGATAACGAATTTTATTTATCCGATCAATATGCTCTGTTTATTTCACGAAACACTTAATACTTTATAGTTAATGTAATTTTGAAGGAATAAAATGATGAAAATTCTATGTATGTTTTTCTGGAAAGTTAACTATTTAAAACGAATCTTCCACGGATTATTTTTTAATTATAGAAATCAATAATGTAAGTGTTTATATATTTTTTAACTAAACATTAAAAGACTTTTTGCATAGTTGCAAAATTTAGTAACAATCTACGCCAAAATAAACAAGCAATACTTTATAGTTTTTTGTAGGTATTTAATTTACTTTTTTAAATCAAAAGTGCAATTGTACGTAATATTTGACAAATATAGCAAGACTTTGTTGAAAAATAAATATTTCAGGCGATTAATCTTTCATATATGTAAACTTTTCTTATCGACTTTTAAAATTGAAGTTAGGTTCATTGGAAGGAAATGTCCATTTTGGATTTTTCCGCATTTCAATTAAGTTACCTAAATCCAATTAAAATCTATACTTCCCGATGGATAAACCTGCGTTTGCTAGTCAAGGTTTGCCGATAAATTGTTATGCCAGAGAGATTATTCATAATGCTGATGACGAATGATATAACATATTAGAAGAGTCATTTGGTACGAGTTGCGAAAACAGTTGCGTGTGAAAACGCAGGAAATATATAAATATCGGAGTATGTAACTTAGTCAGCAGGATCTTCTCCGAACGAGTTATTAGAGCGGCTACACTGCAAACAAGTTGCAATGTCTTGAGTGTCTTGATGCGTCTAGATGACTCTAATTCAAAGACAGAAGGCTTTTTTCATCTCTCGTTACGTACTGCTAGTTCGACGGGAAGCTATGAATATGGCACGTACACGCGTACGAGAATTAGTCCCGATTAATCAAATTGGAAGTCCGGCGAATTGCGAATTGCACAGCGCGCAAGTGTGCGCGCGCGCGCCCGCGGCTCCCAGTGCACTAGCAGCGCTGAACCAATTAAGGAAAATTAAGAGCCATTAATTACTATCCTCGTCGGTATTTACATGACAATGAGTGGCGGACGCCCTCGCGGGCAATATTCGTCGCGCTGTGGGCGCATTATTATGCATTGTGCTCGCGTGACGGGAGGCCGCCTCGGCCGCTGGACACTTGAGGCTTTTATTACGCGCCGTCGTAGGTGTGCTAAATTATCGTTCCCAGGCGCTCGCCCGCCAGGATAACAATGCCGATATACATACACACGTCCAGACCCGCCCGATTTCTCCCTCCCGGCCCCTCGTCTCATATATACGCAGGAGCTTATCACTCGGCCTCCTCGCCGAGATGTCATAACTGCAATCGGCGGGACGGTAGCCGAAAGCCGCTGCGCCGGTGTTTACCGGGCGATCCGAAAAAAAAAAACACCTTTCCCCCACCCGCGTGGGGCGGCAGCGCTATGGGGGTTAATGTTTTACAGCGCGTGCGCGCGAGCGGCGGTGGCGGCGGCCGCATGCATTATTCAAGGAAAGTTTGGACTAAAAGTTCAAAGCGAGGCGAGGTTGGGGCCTTGGGTGGGGGGGGGCGGGGGAATGCGCACCCACCCAGGGCGAGTTATAAATATTGAAATGCGCGCCTCGCAAGAAAAGAATCAATCGGCGGGGGAAATAAAGCGAAACGCGCGGGATCGGGCGCGAGCGGAATGTTTCCATTCATCTATTCAACGTGAAACTGCGCGCGGGGCCCGCGTGCATTTTAAACCGCGGCATTAAATTTCTCTTTGTTACAGCTGCGCTAAATCTTTTTTTCCCCCCGCGCGAGCCGATAGCGCGCGGCTCGCCTTCCTTATTACGCAGCCTCGCGCGGGCATTACTTCCGCGTAAACAAGCCTAGCCGCGAAAGCCCCGCGGCGACGGCGGCGGCGGCTTTTCATCGGCCGGCCAACGGCCGCGCCCCTCGAGTCCGCGCCGCGTCCGTCGCCCGCACGGGAGCCTCGCCGATTGGAATCGAGTGCGCGCGACACGTCCTCCTCCTCAAATAACGAGCCATTCGATTGCGCGGGGGACTTTAAGTTCGTTTCTCCATTAGTAGAGTTACGAGGACGATAAATCAAGTACCATCCTCGCAAACACTTTTACAGCTCATAACCGCGGGATCGATAAATCTCCGCTCGGGTGGAAGAAAAATAAAAGGAAAAAAAAAAAAAGAAAAAAAATGCCGCGACCTCAAAGTAACAGTAAAAGTAATTGAATTTTACGATTTTTAATTTTAATCACCGAAACACAATAAAAACTTGAAAGGTCGCCCGACGAGCGCCGCGTCAAATCCCATATTCCCACTTGATATGGCATGATCGGCTTGGTGTGTACATATATATATATCGCCTCGGGGTAGGGCCTCGCGCTCCTCGCCGACCTCCGCCCTACCCACGCGCGGCCCTGCCAGGGAAATCACGCGCGGCAGAGTGCCTGCGTCACGTGTATATAGGTGAAGCAGCGTCGCGGGGGCGGAATCGCGCCCAATGCCGAGTCCTGCGGCCATCTGGCCGATCGATGGGAGAATCCGAGGGGGAGGGGGCCACTCGGCCGCTTATCTCGCGCGGCGAGATCGACTTCTTCGGCGGGATATTGACAATGGGGAAAGGGGAGCGGCGGCGCCTTGGCCGAGCGATAAGTGCGGGGAAATCGGGAGATTCGATTACCTCCCGAGCCAAGGTTAGAGCGGAGCTATTCGATTAAAGATTTGCCTCGTAAAATACTGATTCCTGTTTCGATTAAAAGGGAACCCTGGGTTTTATCAAAAAAATGGACTCTCGAGTAATTCATAAACATATTACATGTATATATATACACTCCGGCAGGGCCAGTGGGCAATTATGAATAATAATGCGAAGGGATCAGTGGCCGGGGTTAACAGCCAACGAACAAAAGAAAAACAACCAAAGAATCGAAGGGGGGAAAAAAGTCCTAATTTTAAGCTTCATCAGCGCTCGCGTTTTCTTAGCGCACGCGCGCGCGCGCCCCCCATGTGTACATGTATATATACACACCAGCGGACGAATATACAGTAATGAGATTTGCGCCCCGTAACGCCGCGGCTTGATTTGTTAACAGCGGCGGCTCGTAAACATCAGCGGGATGTTAATACCCTCGTAAAAACGCCCGGCCACGCGAACAATAAGCGAACAAACAAAACCGAGGAGAGCCGGCTCCGATCTATTATTAGGACGCACGGACACCTCGGCGACGGCGTTACCAACCGGCCCACGATTACATCCCCGGCCGCGCCAAAGTCCCGCGGGTCCGTCGCAAGCTCTCGGCGGAATATGGCCGGCCGTGCGGGGGCCCTTATGCATTGCGCGGCGGCGCGCGGATGGCCGGCCCGCGCGCGCACAGAGTCGCCGGCCATTGGCTCGCCGGCCGCGCCTCCTGATAACCGGGGCCCCCGCGCGGCTCCGCCAGGCAACTATATATATATATGCGCGCGCCGCCCGCCGTGCAGATATGGAGGCACCGGGTGCGGTAGGGCCTCTTCGGCCCGGGATGGCTCGCAAGCTCCCCGGTGGCGGTCCCTTATCTCCGTTGCTTTCGGGGCTTAGATGCTCCTGCAATAAGCGGATATAAGCCGATCGTTATAGCCGAACAATCAATTGGGTAAATATTCCACGTGCTATGGGGACAAACAGGAATTATTGTCTTTTTTTTTTCGGTTGATAACTCGCGTATATATACGCTTCGTTCTAAAGAGGTTTCTGTTGTCTTTTTATACTCTGTCGATAGATGACCATCGTGCAAGTAGCCTTTAAAGGGGTAAGAAGCTAAGAAACTGCACTTTGTATTAATAGTTGAAGCATTAAAGTTTATACTCATCCTCTGATGATGTACATATACAAGCCTGCGCAGTTTCTAAATATGAAGATAAATATACATTTGCAAATAGAAACAGTCTGCGGCTAGAAATAAAGCAGGCGTATAAGCCGGTAAAAAAAAATAGCCCAATATAAAATATTCAATAAAGTGTCATAGTACAGAAATATTGTCTAACCGCACATTAGAAATAGTGCCTGACTAGCTATAATACTAATTCATACCTGCGTCCAGATATTAAATTCATACGTTTTTGTCCTCGGGTACATTACTTAATCCGACAACACAGTATCATTGCAAGAGGCTCGCGCGTCTGTAGATATGCGGAATAATAGCGACGGTTCACTCGGAAGCGCGAGTTAAATCATCTCGTCGCAAAAAACTTGATTAATTATTACAACGCGATTACGGGCCCCGCGGTGGTCATCGTAAATAAACACTCGTCGATGTCCGCGCGATCACCGCGCATTACACTCGCCTCCTTCCTTTCTTTTTTTCCGCGCTTTTTCCTTTTTTTTTTCTTTCACGCCAAAATTAACTCGAATGGCTTTTCCTAGCGCGCGGCAATGCATAAAACACGAGCGCATATCAATTCGAGGTGCATTACACCAACCCCTTTTCGCGGTCGCGTGTAATTTTAACTGGCCGATAAATAATTCCTCGTCCAGCGAACCGCAGACTTACGTATGCAGCGTGTCGACGCGCAGCGAACACACGGCGTACAATGTTCGGCCCGCCTGACTGTACACCCGTCCGAGCGAAAAAGAAAATACTTCGTCGTGCGCTAAAAGCAATTGACCGCAGGGCAGTTACGCCTGTACGCGAAAATTACAGCCACCGCATCGGCCTGGGGTGCCGGGCAAATCGCTCATTCGGGAAAACTCTCGCGCGGTATACTTTCTTTTTTTTTTTTTTGGTCCCCTCGTCACCGTATATACATACATATATATGCACGTGCGTATGTGCACGCGCGTGCAGGCCTCCTTGCTCCTCGGTTTTTCATTGGCAGCTCGCCCGCAATGACGAAAGTTCGCGCTCTGTCATTTTTCCTACGCCGGTAACACGCGTATACTTCGCCTGCGGTTGAATTTTGCGATTACCTCTAATTTCAGCTACGCGCAACTTTCAGCCGCGCACTCGTGAGCGATCGCAATTTTCTGTCCCAACTTCTTCGACTTTGGAGATTGCCAACTTGTTATCTTTCCCAGAACTCAACTCGCTATTTCGCTGGATTCGCGATATGACCAACTTCGTATTCTCATGGTTTTCCTTGCTTTGGACAAAAGTTGTGCTACAAACTTGAGATCAAAAATAACATTAATAACAATAGGCGTACTTTTCCTCCATTATCCACCCCGCGTCGTACTCTTATTTTACTCTTATAGAGATATTTTTAAATAACGCTTAAGGTGTTTTAGAAAATTGAAACGTTCAAGGGGAATTACCCGTTAAGCGTATCACTGTGCCTCTTATGTATACTATTTTGCAATCGTTTGAATTGTGTTTGAGAAATTACGTTTCATCTCATCTCATCCAATGCGGATTTGTCCGAGAGAATCGTCATTAAACTCGCGATCCTCACCAATCTCCATTCCAACTGTTGTAAGACAGTCTAGGTGAATACAGCGGATTGCATCATCGAGAATTACCTTCAAAGTCGAAATGCGTTAATGCCCTCCACTTATACAATTGCATTAATTTCGGTGCTTTTCTCATCCTCTCGTTATTTTTCAATTCCCCATTATATCTCTGTACCCCAATACTGCATAACTCATAGCTGTTGACGAGCATTATTGTGACTATAATCGAAGACTATCAGAACTATATTTGTATTAAAATTATATACTTAAATAGGAGTTAATAAATTGAATAAAGACAAGACGATAACATTATTTCTCCTCTAAAAGTTGAGAATAAACAATCAACACCTTGTCTACTGTCAGAAGCCGGTACTCTCTCTTTCGACAATCATCTCACATAATAGATTCATCAGCGGCCGTCTGCAAACTGCTCACGAGACGCTTAGAGGATCGATTCGGTGCACAAGAAAAAACCCCCGGCGCATTCTTAGAGTCCCGGAATTAATTCCCGCTCAATAAGAAACCCGACGGCGCGTCCGAGGAATCGCGATTTCAAATGCGCAACGTCGTCGAGGCGATAGAGGCTTTGCTTCGGCTTTCCGTGGAATGGCCTCGGCCGAACTCGTTATGCGACGCTCGTGACGACCGGGGGCAAAAACGGCCAAGCGCGTAATTAAAGGAGCCGCTAAATTCGAAGCCGCCGCCGTCGAAGTTTGTGCCCGAAACGAGTCCCCTTACAAAAATAACCGGCGAGGTTCGACGGGTGGCCCTCGATTCGGGACACGCGTCTGCGAGTTTCAGTGGTTTTCGCTGCCCCGACGAATGGCCGGCTTCCACGCGATCGGCCCGATTCCCTCTTTCCTGCGCTATGAACTTTGAGGGATTCGAGGATTTATGACGGTTGCTCAGAGTCGTTAGAAAATTTTCTTGATCTTGCAAAGTTGGGTAAATTTTATTTCTTTTGTAAGGTGGCATGCCCCAATAACATCAAATTTAGAATTGATTTCCAAAGGAAGCCGTCTTATTGATTAAAGAAATTTAACCAAGACAATGTAAAAATAAAACGTCTGTGAAAATCAGAATATCAACAAAGTTCAGTTTATCTTTAATACGATAAATTTTAAATCTTATCACTTGAACTATATTTTCATAAAAGGAAAAGGATTTAACTCTTTAATTCTGAATGTATACAACCCCGTTTACCAAATACGATTCAAAGAATTTTTTTGCATTTAGAGTGTAATTTTATATATTCGTGTCTTCAACTAATAAACTTGCTCATTAGCACAGCTAATGAATTTTGTACTAGAAAAGTTTCATAATTAAGGATGCTTTATACACTCATTCCCTCTCTAAACTTTACTTATAATAAGACAAAAAATAGGTTATTTATGAAAACATTAAATTTTTCTAGTAACGTATATATTAAATTTTTTAGTTTAAATGAGACTTGACACAAACCCATACATTTATTCAACTCTGATAAATTAATATTTAAAAATTTGTCATTAAACGCTCACTTTTTGATGAAGTAAAAATCGATTTGATTCTTGAAACTTAAACTATATGTACATGTCATTTTATAGTTTTGTATTACATAGATTCCAACATTAAAGCATAAACAAATTAATTAATTTAAAACATACTGTAAAAGTAATAAAAAGTTTGTTTTCTTGCATTCGATGCTAAATAATAAATGACAGAAAGACTTAATTCATTATGAACAATCTTACATTCAAATTACACATTAAATACCTAGAATTTTAACTCTTCTAAAATAAAATCTATTGAATAGTTCAAGAAAGTTTAAAGCCAAACAAAAATTTTCATGTTAGATTTGGATATTGGACTGAAATACAAATCTTAGTTTTTTAAGGATAACTTTCACGAACCCTCTACAAGTGTCAACTATTTTATGGTATTATAAATTATTAATTTATTAATTTGTTTCTTCACATTGCACCATAATAGTGTAATAATGAAGATGAAATAATATTACACAAGTACAAAATTTTCAATAGTTTTATCTTCCACGATATCTGAAAAAACCCTAAACGGTGGGTTTTGTTTCTCGATATCTGAAATCAATGGAAAATAAGCTTTGTCCTACAAGAATGAGCTAATTAGCAGGGCCGGAGTTCGGTATAAGCAACGCTTTGGGAAAATGTTCCTTATTCGTGATTCGTAGATAAACATGTAATCCCATCGATGGCATACACCGGCCAGACAGTACAAACGGTTACACAGGGCGGTACAACAATCCCCAAGACCTGCTTTATTTGTCCCCCGAGCTGCAGCGCGGCCGTTTAGCTCGGCCAGGCAGCGAACAAGCACATCAATTAGGGCTACCGTGCAGGCGGCCGACACCCACGCGTGTCTCTAATGCCCGCCCCCCCCCCTCCCAACGGCTGCGTGCAGGGCTTTTCATCTCGGCGGGCCTCCCACGCGCGCCGCCGGGGCCGCGGAAAGATGCCCGCCCGAGATAGGGCCGCGGCCGAAAAATGTACAAGTTTTAGGATCGTATCGCGGGCGGCGCGCTCGGATTTCGTGGGCCGCGCCGAGGCGACGAGCTTAGTTAACACCGGCCCGATATCCATCTACAACGCGCCGGCGCTGCCCCCGATACAAACGGCTTATAATGAGTTATAAGCGCCGCCCCCGGCGCCACCGCCGCCATCGGGCGCACGAGCCCCGAGCCCGCGAGCTTCTGCAGGTACACACCACCTGCGTGCCCGGGAAAATCGCGATTAGCCGCGGCGCTTTATTCATGGGCCGCCAGAGTGGCTTTTCGGCTTTTCCCTCGGTGCTTCTCGTTGGCTGTTTCGATTCTCCCCCGTTCCTTCGGTCGCGTGGGTCGGACAAGTGCTCTCGCAATTGAATCTACAATTTTTTAGATGTTTAGATGTAGTCTTTTCCGTCAAAGAACATTTTTATCCGTAATTATCTTTGATCGTAATCTTTACATAATCATAACTCTATCAATTATAGATACTTCCTTTGACAAGAAGAATTTCCAGCCTTCGAGCTGTTTTTAAAACTTCACCAATTCATCGGTTTGATGCTCGTTATATACATAAAATATAAACCGCTTCAAGCTCATTTACGCCAGGTACAATGATTCTAGGTATTCACGTTACTATTGCGATAAGAATGGTGCATTTAAAAGTTATTCAAATTGCAAATAAAAGATATTCATGCTCGAACGTCTTGGCATGTAAGTCTTAATGGCTTCGGGACAGTTCTTGTAATTACACTGAAAAGATCAACAATTTCGAAAAGTTTTGGATTAATCCGTTGCACGAATGTCTTATATTCGTTTTCTACTAGTATATAACAGTTACTTATACACTTTGTCTAGTTGTTTTGCAAAAATAAAAAAAGGTAATTATGCACGTAGCAGACTAAGATATGCAATTAAAACCCTTAGTTTAGGTCAAAAGCAATTAATAATTATCTTGAGCAACTGTCTGTGTATCTCTGCGCAAATTTAAAAGTTATTAGCGAAATAACCAAGGAAGAAAAGGGACAGCGGTTAACTTTGTAATTATGTCGTCTCGTGCGTCTCGTGATTCAGTCATATATTTTATACGTCTCGAATTTTGAATTTACGTGGTATATTCAAATCTTCCGCAATGTAACTACTTACTTCGAACGCGACTACTGCACTAATTATAATCACATTAGTAAAATGCGAAGACGCAGTTGATTGTAATAACTGCCTTAGAGCATTAATCCTAATACGTACAATTAGAAATAATAATATACAATCAAGGTTTATTTTTATACATCTAAGATGAAAACACACGTATAAGGTGATGTAATTACTGAATCGAGCCGCATGCCCAATTACATTGATCAACGGCTATTTGGTACGGACATAATCGATGATCGAGATACTTATACATCCCCGACTTCACGTAGAAGCGGAAGATATTTAATTCCGATGACTATGCGTATACTAATTTTTTGTCGGAGGGCGGGACTTTATTAAGTACTTCCATTTAAAATATAATGGAAACGACTTCAAACATCTTCAGTACTAAAATAGTTGACTATACAGATCCAATAACATCGTGAGCTAGCCCATTACAACCATTATCCTTTCGATTGGAAGTTGTATAAACTTCAAACATGCGACTAACTGGACTGAATGTAAAAATAACTTGGTAAAAAGTGTGTGGGCGATCCTGAAGGAAAGGAGAGCTATACGAAACCTCGAGTTCAGTCTCATTACGAACATTTGATTATGTTTCCGTATTACATCGGTTATTGGCGACTCTATGGGGCCTCTTTGATCGCGCCGATAAAAAAGCCCAAAAAGCCGGTATACTTTATTATCGCAATTAACATAGTAGAATATGAATTTTTGACCGATTCGCCGAGGAATTATGCCGGTGCCCGCGCTGAAGGTATAAATTCCACGAGAGGCAGACTTGCGCGATGGAGGCGTCTTCAAGCGCGCTGGGGCCCCGTGGCTTTCGAAAGCGGCAGAGAGAGAGAGCGAGAGAGAGAGGGGGGGGGGCGACGGGGAGAGGGGAAAAAAGAGGCGAGTCTTCTTCTGCTTCGACCGGTATTCGGATCTTCAAAAACTCGTCCCCGTGTCAGCGGGCGCGCGCAGGCGAACGCGCCGCCAAGGTCGTCCGGCGCACCGGATCGCGTGCGACGCGCCTCTATACACACACGCGCGCGCATCTGCACGCGGAGGCGGGTGGGCGCGGGCGGCGGGCCCCCGTAATTGAGATAATGCCGTTTTCCGGGGGGAGGGGGGGGGACGGACGGCGTAACGACGACGACGACAAAGGAGAAAATTCGCCCTCGTTATTGCCGGGCTCTCCTCGCGAGGCGGCGGGAAAGTCGCCGAGTCACCGCAGCCGATCGGACACAATGCAAATTGCAACGGGCGCAGCGCAGCCCCCGCGAGGCGGGCCGGCGTTCAAGAGGCGCGCGCGCGCTTGCCGCCCGGCCATTATATAGGCCCGCGGAGGAGGACGGGGGGGGGTGTCCGCGGCGACTGTGACATAATTACCCAGGCGGGAACGAGGCGGACGAGGCGATTATATTCGCCGAGCGGCCGATTACGTGCGCGGGCCGCTCGCGCGCGCATGACTTTCCTCGCGCGCGGCCGACTTCAATTACACCCGGGCCAAGCCGCCATTTCCCCTGGCGCGTAATAGGCTAAAAACGCGCCTCGCCGTCACGCGCCGCCCGACCTTTTAAGTACTCCAAAGAGGATTCCCAGTGAAAGTATATTAATGCGTCCTTCCGTTTTTATCGCTCGTTATGTTTTGCCCATTGGGCCGCGGTCGGTGCGGTGAGAAATATTAACCTTTCTCGTGAACTCTGTTGATAGCGAATGCCTGGCCTGGCGCTCGCCCCACCGCTGTATATTATAACGCAAATCGTCGCTCTAAGTACGTGGTCTAACCATAGCCGTATCGTTCTACTTAGCCCCCTGGTTTAGACCAATAAAGAAAATAAAACGAGCTCTCTCTCTCTCTCTCGTCCTCTTGGAAAAACCCGTAAACTTGTCATTTTACCGGCAATTCTGACAGCGTTTACCTTTCAACTATCTTTCTGCCAGCCGGCTTACGTAAATCAAAACTTATTTTTCCCAACGTCTCAAGGGTGCGGGAGCTCTCGTTATTTCCCGCATTCTAAATTTATCGCTTAGAGCCCAACGTCTCATTCGACTATGGCAAAAAAAAAAAAAAAAAAAACAATAATGAATACAATAACGAAAGCGTTACGGCCGCGTGGCTCGGGGCTTTTTTTGCGGAGATCGGGGGGAAGAGCCGATTTATCTCCCTCCGGGCGCATCGACTTCCTTTTTCCCGGTGCGCCGCGCCGGCGCTAGCTATACGGCGGAGAAAGACAATGCTCGAGTGGAAGGGCCCTCCTCCAGAATCCGCGGAACGCGTCCTCGGCTCTCCCCCCTCCTCCTCCTCTATCATCGGAGATATCTCGCGCGAGTCCGTGGAATCCGTTAAGAGCCCTCATATACTGCCTTTTAATACTTTTAAATAGCTCTCCCCCTCCCCCCCCACCCCACCCCACCTCCCTCGCTCTTATATCGCGGCGTTCGGCTTTCCTATTATCCTCCACCCTTTCGCCGTCGGGTAATGGCGTTTTCGTATAGACTCGCTGCGAATGCGTCGGTCTCCCAGGCAGCGGCTCCGCCCCGAGCGCTTTTTCCCCCGGGCACTTCCCCTTTAACGGAAAATTCGAGCCGATAGCGGGGCGCCTTGAGCGCTCTTTGTCGTCGAATCGCGTTATCCGCGAAAAACCGAGGGGCTTCTTAGGGTCGAGGCAAGACCGCGCGCGGAGGAATCCAGTGTCGCGGCAAAGCCGCGGCCGGGAAAAATCCCGCAACGCTGGAAAGTTTCCGCTTGGAGAGGGCCCGGTGCCTCCCCGGAGGCCGGGAATCGGCGTCCAGGTGGTGCGCCGCCGCGATCGGCCTCAGTGCTTGCAGAGCGCGGCGAGCCGGCTTCTGGGAAGCGGCCGGTGCGAAAATTGCCCCCCGGGCCCCGAATACGCCCGCCTCCTCCTCCTCCTCCGGGCGGCCGGCCTTCCGCGAACCGCCCGCGGTCGCTTTTCCGCCGCGGTCCAGCGGAGGCGAGCTCCTGCCTCCCGGGAACCGATGCGCGCCGAGGAGCGAATTTGAATGGGGCCGCGGGCCCTACCGGGAAGAGCGCAGCCTCCGCCCGCCCGGATAACGAGCCGCGAGGCCGAGGCTGCGCGGCCTCCTCGGGCGCGCGGGGACCGCTCGTGGCTTTTTCAGCCGCGGTCGGGGCCGCCGCGGGGGGAAAAGCCGAGGGAACAGGGGCACACTCGCCGCGGAATCGGCGCGCTGCACGAGACCTGTCCCGGTCGAGGGCTTAACTTTAATTTCGCGGCCCGGGGCGAGGGCCGAGAGAGGAAGGGGGGAGGGTGGCGGCGGCGGGGGGTCGGGAGGAGGCCCCCGCCGCCGCCGCCGCCGAGGGGGGGCCGGAGGCGGCGCTCCTCCCGTCCTCCCCCGCCCCCTCGGGGCCTACCGCCCTCCGCACAATGGAGGCGCCGGCGATGCCCGCGATGCCCGCGAGAGCGCATAAGCGAATGCAAAAATTTCCAATTCGAGGCGAAGCCGAGCAGGTAAGAGTTAGGAGCCGAGGATAAAAAAAGGGAGGCCAGCCCGGGGAGGGGAGAGCCGAGCTGGCGAAGCATAAAAGGAAAACCGCGGAGGCGGAGGAGCAGCAGCAGCAGCAGCGGGAGGAGGAGGGGGAGGGGGAGGAGGGGGAGTAGGAGGAGGAGGAGGAGGAGGAGGAGGAGGCGCGGACCACCCGAGAGAGTCCGAGAGCCGAGCCGCCGCCCGGCGCCGCCGAGGCTTTGGGGGGTCCCCTTATCTCTCCTCGCGCCGCGCCGCCCGACCCGGCCCCCACCCCCTCCCGCCACCCGGCCCACCGACGCCGCCGCGCAGCCACCACGCCCTCGCCGCGCGCCGACCCCACTCCCGCCCCCCCCCCCACCCCCGCGCCTTTTCACAATTACGCTTTTTTCGCCAACACGCTTGGCCGCCGCACTGGTGAAAAACGACCGACCGACCGATTGCGGCTCATCTCGGACGCCCATCATTCGGCTAATGCCGCCCGATCCGATTCTTTCGCCCTTCTTCCCCCTCTCCAAACTTAATTGCGAGCTTTATTCTATGCCAAGAACACGTACTCTCGCCTTTCATTGTCTTACTTTTTACCGCGCTATCGCATGCAGGCATTATCCTTCTGTAATGTACAATTATTAAAATTAACTTTCAGTATTAAAAACCTCTGTATAATCGACATAGCGATATTGCCGGAAACTGCATTTTTTATAATGAACGTACGCGTACGTCTTTTATTATATAAGTTGCATTTCCTCGGTAGAAAGTTTCATGAGCTGCCTACCTGCCTATTGTTTAGTGTACATAAACATCCTATTAAATTAGGTAATATTTCGGATGGAATGAAATCTTTCACAATATTGACGGTTTGCACATTGAAATATACATTTTGTCTTTTCAGTACACTTGATCTTGAACGACTTACCCAGTTTTAGACTGAAAAACATTACAAATGCAGCTATATTTTCAATATCCTTTTACTTATTTAAGTAGTATCACATATTTTATTACACGTCCATAGCATATTTATTCGACAAACTCCAACAAATATTAAATGAGAGCAAGTTCCAGCAGTTTACGATAAAGCGCACGTAAGAAACAAAGTATTCAAATATTTATAATTTCAGCACAGAATAAATTATCAATGATCCCTGGAAAGAAATTCAACAGTATTTATGACGAACGTGTTATTTAAATAGAATCTTAAACAACAAGAACAAAAATACAAATGTTGTGAAAATCGTTTAAAATTATATGCGAACATTGAAAAACAAAATCACTATATTAATTTACACCTTTCCATGTAAAAAGTTTTTAAATAATTTTTAGTGAGACAGAAAAAATTTATTTAAATCATAATTTTCCCAACAATTATGATAAAAAAATGTTCAAGATTTTACCAGGAAATTGGATAATTTAAAAGTCAAATAATTTAATTTACACCCTGGTAGAAAATTCTGACGTAAAATTAAGGCGAATGGGATAATATTTATGCCAATTTTATGCTGAACACATATGTGCATATATCAATTCAGTTAGTAGTGCAGTTTACTTCTGTTCAAACTTCTATAATCTATAAAGGAGAAAAATTTAAGTATACCGAATTAAGCAAACTCATAGATGGTAAATCTTGGTAAATATTCTATACTGAAATGTTTAGCTAGTTATGATTACTAATTCAAGAGCGAAAATAGGCTTCAAGCCGTTGCCTGAGGTTTTGATAACAGTATTGAGTAATATCTTACGCATTGTAAACAAATGGAAATAAATCCAAAATATACATTTGTTGTAAACAGAACACTTTATATAAAAATAGTATAGTCTAGCATTACTAGAAGAGTATTCTACATTCTCTGCTTTAGCATAACGTTGGGTATAAAATAGCCGGCTTTTCTACTCATGATTATATCGCCAGGTCGCGGGAATCATGAGCATATAGCCCATATGATGCTCATCCGGCATAAAATTCTGTATAATTACTACCATTTTATGCTCAACAATCCTACTAGTGCACTGTAAAATCAATTTGAATATATACATTAAAATCGCTTATCAAGGCACTAACTTTATATCTATGATGTACTAATATTCCATTAAAATATATCTTTGAATATTTCTTTTCTGTTGCTTTTTCACAAATTATAGGATATAAATTTAATTAAGAGAAAAGTACACAGAATATTAAATTAATGTTAACTTCACTTGATTTAGTTCTAATAATAATCAGTATCATTGAATACACAGTATATCTTATATAAGTCATAAAATATATAAAGTATGGTAAGGCAGAAAAAAGATAACTCAGATGTACTTTCTTCTTCATATATATACACACATAATATCAATCACAATCACAATCAGCTTAAATCTTAGTATAAAACTGTAATTTTGTTCAAACGATTGAATATTTAATTTGGCAAGTTATTCAATTAAGTTTACAGCATATTATATTAAATGTTTTGTTCTTTTTTATTTTTTCTTAAAATAATACAATTCAACATTTAATATAAAAATTATTTATTAAAATTATAGAATACAAGTAAAAGTTATTTTATTACACTAGATTAAGTTATATACATGTGTGTTCCTTGTAGTCTAGATTTATCAAATAATGAAGGTACAATTTGTGTCTACTAAGAGGTATTTATTTTTATTACAAATGGAGTGATTTAACTCTTATGAGTAAAGGCATTTTTTTGAGGCAGTACTCTATTGAATATTGTGCTATGGTTGGTCATTTTCGTAATTTTGAGCGTTTGAAATGTTTACTTGAGACGTATGAAAGTGATCACAGTGTATTATCATTCTTGTTATCGCCATAAGTTTGAACGGCCAATTAAGTTACATTCTGCGTAAAAAGCCTCTCGGGGGTTCTTAAAAAATGTTTGTAGCGGATCGCGCGTGCCGCGTCTCCCTTCGGCCTGGCTCCTAATTCATTCCTATTGTTCCGCCGTCGCCGTGATTCTCGTGCCCGTCGCCCTTCTCCTTTTTCCCACCGGCGCTCTGGCGACTGCATCCCATTACCGATCGATCGATTCCTCCTGCTCTCTCCGTATGTGCGTTCCCACTTACGTAACGGACAGGGGAATAGGGAATCCACGCGTTGGAATTATTCGCATCTCTCGCATGCGGACTTGGTATGCGGACGCGGGGTTTACTTGGTCAATGCTTGGCCAAGCGGAACTTTTTCGCGCGAGGCTGCAGATTAGATAAACTGTTTTATCAAGGCACTCTAGCGAGGCTTTGCAACATTCGAATGAAAAAGTTTCTCTAAAAATCTAAATAAATATGCACGCATGAGAGATACAAACAAACAGGGGCACAAATCGAAAGGCATACATAATACGTTTAATTACAGCTGACGCCTACAGATGAAACTTGCAATAAATAGAATCTAATTAAAGCTTAATTTTCAGTTGAAGGATACGATAAAATGTGATAAACAAAGCATACAAATATATTTCCAACGGACCTGTAATTAAGTGTTTTTACATACACATCCAGAACAATTTGGTTATTTGGCAGTAAAACTTTGAAAAACATACAATTAAACTAGCATTTTTCATTGGAATGTCAAATCGATAAATTCCTAAATTAGCGAATGAATTTGATCTCTCTAATCTTTGTAAAAAGTGAACGTTGGTAACACAGCTTTCACACAGAATCACGTTTTCTACCGAATATTGCGAAATAAATTACAGTAAAATCGAGAACGATTTACAGATGTTTCGTTGAAAGTGCGCAAAGCTCGTAGATAACGCGGGAGTTATTGGTGCGCATTTCTCCAGAGGAATTGATCGTCCTCCGAGGGCGGCTAGAGCCGCGCGCGCACTAATCTCCCGAGTGCCGGCATGCAAATTCCGGGGAAAGGGCCGCGGCGGAAGGGAAAAATCAACGGCGATCATGTACACACGTAAGCAGATGCGAGGGCCCGGATGGAGAGACGGCGAGCAGCGGAGCCGCTCCCGAGGGTAGGGCTGATCGCTTAAAGAGCGCGCATATACACAGAGAGAGAGGCGCGCGGGCCGGCGGGCGTGAGGCCAGTTCGCGAATATATATATACATCCCTCGCGGCGCTCCCGGCACACACACACACGCGCGCGCGTGCATGTGCACGTGAGATCCGTTGGACCCGCATGCGAACCGTATTGTCCGGGGCCCGCGCGCGTGCGATCCGCCCGGGGAGAGGTGCGTATGCGCGGCGGCGGCGGCGGCGGCGGCAGCGGCCCTAACGTCGGCGAGGATGAAAGCGAGCCCCCGCCCCTTTGTCTCTCTCTCGCTCTCGGGGAAGAAAGACGCGACTCTGCGGGTAGCTGCGACGAGGCCCTGCACATGGATGTACGCGCGCGTGTATGCCTGTGGGTGGCTGTGTGTGTGTGTGTATGTATATATATCTGCTGGCAGCTCCCCCTCGGCCGCTGGCCGTCTCACGAGGCGAGCCGCGCCCCCTCCTCCGGCGCCCGGCTCGTCCTTCGCCGCGGCGCGCTGCATGTACAAGATCGCGGGCGCGCCTTTTGAGATTTGGCAAAAAAAAAAGGGGGGAAAGAAAGAAGGAGAGTAAAAAAAAAAAGAAAAGAGAGGAAGGAGAAAGCGGTGCGGTGGCGTACCGCCGCGGCTCTATATACCCGCCGGAGGATCGCGCCCTTCGACCATTAGCTCAAGCGGCCCAGGCGGTTCTCTCCGGGGCAATAAAACTTGCAGGGATCCTCGCGGATAATACTAGTATACAAATTATTTACCGACTCGCCACTTTCATTATTCACCGGCGCGTGTGTGTACGTACGCGCAGTTAACGCACACCGACCTTATTACCCGCGGCCACCTGGCAATTATGCAAATTCCCACTCGCCGGGGCACTCGCGATAATTGCGGGTAATGGCCAATTGATCGCCGCGCGCCGCGCGGAATAAAAACAAGCGAGAAGAGTCGGAAGCGCCTGCCCGCGGAAGCCCCGCGAGCTTTCGGCCGAGCGTCATATATATACATAAGCCGCCGCTCGCGAGATATGTGTATTATCCACACGTGCACGTTGTATATATGCGCACACGTACGGAGGGGCCGCTTCCGGCATCGCATGCAGCCGCGAGCGGCGACAAACACGCCGAGGACCTATATATATATAATTCCGCTCGCCGATAATTATTGTACAGCGGCCCGGGGCCCGGCCCCGTATATCCGCAAGCCCGGCCCACGCGATCCCGCGATAAACTACTTGCCCAAATTTATATTCGTGCACGCGGAGAGCGAGGGCTTGTTTGCCGAGAGACTCTCCTGTCGCTTCTTCGCTTACCCGCTAATTTACGACCGGGGTAATGCGAGAGCGCGCTATTGGCCTTTTATTAAGCTGCTTCTCCGTGCGGGCCCTGGCTTTCCGCTTATCCGGCCCGGACATCTGCGCGCCGCGCCCTCCTTCCGAATCTCGAGCGGCCCGGCCTCGGACCCCCCTATTTATATGGAACATTGTTCGCCAATTGACGAATGCGTTCTTTATGCCCGCCTCGCTTTACAGTGTTATCTGCGGCCGAAAGGAAGCCAAGTTCCATTCCAGGGAACTGAGATACGAGTCGCGCGAATTATCTATCGGTAACGTGGTTATGTGCGTCCAATCGCTGCGGGGAGCAGCGACGACCCCGCAGACTCAATCGCCCGAGAATCTCCGAAAAAATCGCGTTTCCTGCGGGGCGTAGGGCTATATAATCGCGCGGCGTGCCTCGCGATATATAATAGCGCGTCCTCGGAAATCCTCTATCCGAGGGTTATTTCCGCGAGTCCGCCTGCGGTATAAATATCCCGCGACAAATTCACGCGGACGCTCGTAAATCGGCGTCGCGCGGTGAAAAACGGTTCCATATCGACTAAACTACCTCCCCCTCGATAAAACAGCGCCGCGGCGCTTTCCCGCGTGTATTATACCTGGAAGGCAGCCCCCCGGCGGCGCTAATTCATCGGCGCGCGTTTCTCCAACTTGCGGAATGAAGCAAAAAAAAAAAAGGGGGCTGCGCGGCGCGTGACACAGCCCGGGGCTTAAAACTGTGAATTACGCGCACGCGGGATACACAGGAGGAGGATGGCGTGCGCCAGATGACAAGTCCCGATACTCGAGTGCGCCGCTGCGTGCATTCCCGATTTCCCGTCGACGCGTAATTATATCCACCAGTCGCGTGTACCTAAAATCCCTTTGGGAGGCCGATGTCGCTGTGCACCCGCTCGTGCTGCAACTATACTGTGCGAGAGGAGGGCGATTTTTTTTCTTCGGCCTCTGTACAATAAGTCATTCGTTTAAGGTATATGTATGCGAATCAAACCGGATGTTCCTTCGTTTTCGTTTTATGACTAATAGTTTTCCTTCACACTTGGGGGGATCGAAGAGCACTAGCGAGGGTGATCGGAATTTCAGATAAGGGTGGCTTTGCTGAAAGATTGATTGCCTTACTGTATAAAGTGCTTGATGGGAGCAGCTTTTGGAGCTTCGGCTTGACCGAAATTAACAATTAAGCTTGCGGTAAGCTGAGGAGTTGGAGAATGTCAAATCGCGTCAATCAATTTGAGAGCGACAACAGATTTTAACAGTGATTTTATTTGATTGCAGTAGTCATTTCTTTTGGGGCAATTCGTGTAGAATTTCGAGTCGAACATACGATTTCGTCGCGGGAAAAAGACTTACGGAGAACCCACACTTTTGCCATAATACGATAGGCCTGCGAGAAACTCGGTCACTACCTCCTAAGCCATCCCTATAATTCCTTGTTCGGCCTCCTATAAAAACCTGCCAAAACTGAAAATAATAGTTTCGTCAAAGGCTGCGGGGTTCCTTGCTCCGCCATCAGGGCTTACTCGGAAGAAAAAAAAAAAAGTACCGCCAACCAACTGGGTAAAAAGCGAGCGGGGCGCAAAGAAAGATTACCCATAAGACGTCAGCTGAGTCGCGTGCCGTCGCGAGAGAAAGAGGGTGACGCGGTTTATAAATTATGTCATGACAGGAGAGGAGTCGGCTGCCGGGGGGGTTGGGAGACGGCCGGGGAGAGAGAAAAATCGCCCCGGGGCCGACTGTTAGCGCCGCGGTTGTCCCCGGGCCGTCCCCGGAACCGGATCGCCTCACCGGCGCCCCCCCCTCCCTTCGCGGGATCGCGCGGCCGCACGCAAATTTGACGTTAACGTTTTGAGCAAACGTTTAATTTTGCCCCGAGGAGTGCGCCAGTCTAAATGGCACGCGATGCTTTCCCCCGAAGGAGGACGTCTCGGGGACGAACGAGTGAATTTGCGCGCGCACAGGCCGCATTTCACTCGTCGCGACAGCCGCTTTCTTCCACGCGACCGAGCATTAATCGCTGGCGCCTTTCGATTCTTTTTTTTTTTGCAGCTCGCCGTTCCTATTGATCCGGGATAATTTGCTGGCGCTCGCTAGCCGCGCGTCTTTTTCATCGATACATTTCACGGAGGAGGAAAAAAAAGAAGGAAGGTCTTTCGATTACTTTGTATTTCCTTTTTCAGATCACGTAGACCGACGCCCAATCGAACTCGAAAGAGCAGCGTCACTTTGCGCCCGAGCGACTTCGTCGGCCTGTAACGAGAGACCGCGAGCCGTTCGAGGGATGAGATCCACCGATGAATCATCGGCGCGCCTTGCATTGCGCAGACGCAGATGCCGTTGTATGTTCAATCAATCAGACAATCGCTACTCCTTTTAATTCAAAGTAAAAGTAAATTTCAGAATTCCTCTTACCATTTTTTTCCTGCAAAAACATAGGCCAGACATTCCCATGCATGGTTATCTTTTTGTATCAATATACTGTTTACAATAAAATACAATAGAATAACGTGTATACGATATACGGTATGGATAATTAGATGATTTTATCTGTAGATGTAAGTAGATTTTTAATGCATCATTAAAATACTTGTGTACTTACTTACCTATCAATAAACACGTACATTATTACAGTACAATGAAATTGAGAATAATATACAGGATAGCATGTAGATCCTATACACAACCAAATTGGACTTTCAAAAACAAAGCACTTGAGTGAAATATATTTTTTTAAATTAAAAGAATATTTTATCAAAAGGTCTTAGTTGACATGTTGAATTTATAAATATGAGAAATACATAAAAAAACATTTTATTACATATAAATTATTTTTTCAATTTCATTAAACATTACATTGGTTGAAACAAAATTTTTGTTCAGGGTATGAATGAGTCATATGAATATATAAATCTGCCATTGTTTGCGGAGAGAAGAGAGTTTCGGAACGAGCTTGTTATTTCAATCGAGCACTTTGTCACAACAGAACAATCTCAAATACGATTGAGAAAATAACATAACTGTAAATCGCGTGCGAGAAAAACTTACTAGGTAAATTATTGTCTCACAAGCAATATTGGGCTATTGGGATCATTTATTACGTTCAAGCCTTTCTGTTATCAGAAGGCCTGTCATCCACTGTATTGCTATTCGCAAAAATTACCTTCATCCAACGAGTTATAAATGTTAACTTTAAAAATAATTAAATAAACATATTTATTTCTTAAAAGTAATTTTTTAATTTAGTTTATCCAACTTGTTGAATAGGATACAGCTCATGTAAATATATAAGCAAATAAAAATTATTACTGTACGAATCTATCATATGAAAAATTCTAATTCTAATGGTACGATCATAACTTATATCTATGCAAGTAATTTTATTTTTTATTTCGATGATTTCAATGAAATTCAATGTTACTTTTATAAAAACATAAAATCTAATAAAGTTGTTGTATAACCAAGTTAAAACTAAAATAACATTTAAAAAAATACAGTATCTGCTTTTATACATTATTAAAGTTGATTAGAAACCTGTGTCACTCATCTAAAATATTAGTAATTTTATTGCATAAAGGAAAATGAAAGCACGTAGATGCAAATTGGCATTAACTGTGATGTATCTTTAGGTAAGTACATATAGTCAGCGATCAATTTTCCTTCCGTAAAGAAACTAGCAAATAAAGTAATGTCGAAAAAAAGCTCACCGTATCTCTCGCGTGATTAATTCGCGACCCTAGCGGTGCTGAGGGCGGATCGTGTGTAACAGTTCGGCTCGGATGGCTTTTTAATTTCGGCAGTTCGCGCTCACCCGCACCAGATAGACCTGTATACGATAGGAGAGAATCCATCGCGAAAAGAGCAGCTGGCGAAAGCCAACGCTAATGACTACTCGTCACGAGACAATCACGCGGAAACGAGAGGCGCACGGACTTTCGATTCGCTTTATTAACTATTACAAACGGGAACCGCGCGACTCTTGCACTTTTCACGTGACACGCGAGACAGTGTATAGTTCCTTTATAGTCGCATAATACGTATCTGGTTAATAAATTATACGCTTCAAATTTTTTTCTGTTAAATAGAGTATCATTATAAACTATCTTTATTAAAAAATATTTTAATAATTTTAATGTTTCTTTCTACCAACGTATACGATTTTACAGCTGTTACACTTTGAAATATACTAACTTAATTTTAAAAAATAATTCTTACCTTTATAATGAGTCTGCCAGGCTAAAGCTGCACACAATAAAGCTAATGTTTTACCACTACCAGTTGGACTTTCTAGTAAACAGTGCTCTGAATTTTTACATCCTTTAATAACCTATAATAGTAAAAATATCTTACTGATACTAAATATATATTAATATATTTAATTATATTTTAGTCTGATATCTATTAAAATCAGACTACAAAAGGGAGAATACTAAAAATAAGTTTACTTATCAAATGCTCATATTAGTGGAAAAATTTAAGAGGATGAAAGTATTAGATGTTATTCTTTAAAACATAAAGCATTATACAAACAGTTTAATACAAAAACTATTTACAACATTTAATACAATAATATTATTTGAATAATAATGAACAAATTACTTACTGCATTCATTACTGATATCTGACTTTTATAAGGTGTAACAGGAAATTGAACTGGAACTCCAGCAATAACTGGCGGCATACCAGGTGGCAGGGGTTTATTTAAATTCTGATTTTTAATCAAACGTTTACTTAAATCACCAGTACAGCATGGAGCAAACAGTTTTTTATTTGTATTATTAACTTTCTTTTCAGGTATTGCTAAATTATCTTCTTTCAAATTTGTTTTTAATAACCCAGTAGAACTGTTCTCATTTAAACTTGTTTCTGATTCATCATCAGTTAGATCGATAATATTTAATTTTGGCTCTGGAGACGTATCAGCTTTTGTACTTTTAACTTTTTGTCGCTTATTGTTTTTCTCGTAGTTTTCATCATAAATAGTAGGTGAAGGTAATCTTTTCCAACTAAAGAGCCCTCCTTGATTTTTATTCTTTGTTTTATTGACCCCTGTCTGATTCCATCGATTCTTTGCACCTGAAGGTTCACAAAATTCTTCATCACTCATATCGACTGTGTTTATTTTGCTATTATTTTTCGAGTACAATCTGTAAAAATATTAAACAATAACATTCGTAAAAATACTAAAGTTATATCAATGTCATTTGATATTTCAGAATAACTATTATCAATTATTAATTGTATTTTAAAATCAATTGTATTTTTTATGCTACAAGCATATTCTCATTACCATTTTGAGGATAAATATTTAAATTAAATTATCTTCAGTTTAAGAAAATTAAACTAGAATATAATTTTAATTAAAAACATCATGCTTGGGTATATGAGATTCAAGTTTGAACTTTGACAGTAGAAATTCTTAACCTCAAATATCATATTGTCTTACCGGTTTGATTTAATGTATTTATTACTGTAAAATGCGCAAATAAAAATCACAGTTAGAAAAACGGGTGAGTAGCATTACAATTCATTCTTAGTGCCTTTGCTGAATCACATAAATCCTATTGATTCACTGTTCGATCACTTGGTATTAAAAGTAAAACAAAATACGATAAAGCGCGCGTTTTTGGAACGCATGCGCTTCATCGAGATTGAACGTCTGCGCAGTACATTGGTGTTCGGCAGTCCGCGCACTCATCATGAGTTCGGCAGAGATCAGCTGTTAGAACCCGCGACTTTGATGCGAAATATGAATTTAATTTATGAAAAGTTTGTACATTTTTAACGATATCATGCAGGATGTTATTGTAATTTCATATATAAAGAGTCAAATCGGTTATATATTTTGAGAACCTGTTCAGTTCATATTTTATAATCTTTATTAAAAGTAATAATATTACACATTTACAACATATTCACAGTAACAATTCATTTTTTGTTATATATTATAATTATCGAATCGCAAAATACTCTTTATTAAAGCATATTTATCTCATAAACAGTTATATAACAAAAATAAAAGGGCTTTTTCTAGCCAGGTCGTCAAATGCCTTTCAGATTTTAATTTCAATGTTGGACAAGCGCAACTTTAAACAGGAATACTACGTGATCCTTCCGTTTCCAATATATTTTCAGGTCGAATCGAGATAATCGTTTAGATTCATGTTTACAACGAACTCTTGTAATTAAAAGTTAATATTTTTTAAAATTCTTATTATTTATACATTATTAAATAAGCTTAGTAAATTAAAATTACATTAGTAAACATAAAAAGATTATTTGTTTTATATTCTGCTTACTTATGCTTAAACGTTCATTACTTTTTTGTATTCTACCTACCACTGACCATCGTATTAAAATAGAATTACATATTTTTTTATGTGTATATTCCAGGGCTTTTACAATCTATTAGGTGGAATTACTCAAAAGGCAAGAAAAATGAAACGATTTCAATGAAATAATCTTCCTATCTAAAGGACTTTAATAAAAAGATTTCTTTAGTTGCATGCGCGCATGCAGTTAAAAGAAGGAATAGGCACTGGGATTGAAGCTGGTTCGAGGATGTAGTTGAAGGTCGAGCTGGATCCCGAATGCGCGGCAGCCGCGGGGCGGGGATAAAACAAGGCGCCGGCGAATCCGCGATGAGAAAGAAAGACGGGGCGCTCATTTACAAGAGGATCGCGTAAAAAATGTTAAGCAGTCCGGGCGCGCGGCGGCGCTGCACAAAACACGCGTTCGGAAGCCGAATCCCTTTTAATTAGGCGGCAAAGGCTAAGCCGGGGAAAGAGAGCAAAACGTGATCGCGTATGCCCGCGGCGGCGCGGCCTCCTTCCCAGAATGAATTGCGCCGAGGTGGCTCAAGGACCTGCACGCGAGGAGCCGCGCGCGCGTCTTGAATTTCGCCGTCCCGAGATAGCCGTCCGGGGGGCGAGGGTCGCGCGTCGGGGATTACCCGGGGGAGAGCCCTGGGCTCCCCGGCGCCGACGCCGCGCGAGGAATCGCGGTCAACGACAGGGATGACGCTGGCGATCTCAACCGGGGGACTATATGTATACATGACTCCTGCAGCGCCGGGATCGAGCGGCGCCGCGCGATGGGTGTATATATATATATATACGCACGTCCCGCCTAGCGCGCCAAGATAAATGATTAGGCGCGCGGGCCGGTGATGCGGCGCGGTCCAGGGAGGAAAGGGGGGGGGCCGGCGGCGCCCTTGTTTGTCCTCGATACGTCTATAATCCCGGCGGCGAATTGGAGCGCGAGCCCGGGACGGCGGAGGCTGACGCGGGGGACGGGGACTCGGGCCTTCTATCTCGGCTGCGTGCACGAAATATGAAATATAAATAAAACATATTCCGGGGCTTTCTGTGCGGCGGCATGCAATAAAAATGCGGGGAGATAAAGGCATAATGCGCGAGGAATACCAAATGCGCGCTGCTGTCCCTCGCTCCCTCTCGCTCTATCCCTATCTCCGGGCCTATCTCTCCCTCTCCCTCGGATCTCGGTGCCCTTTCCGTTTCCCCGGCCGCGGCGACGCCGCCCGTCCGCAGAAAAAAAGACCGGCCACCTCCTCCGCCCGCTCGCCGGCGGCCCAGCTTCCTTTTGCCTCCTATTTTCTCTCCCCCCCCCCTCTCCCCCGTCACGAGCCGCTCCGTCCTGTGCGCGCGGCTTTCATTATCTGCGCTAGCGACGCGTGCACCGGGCGCGTGTCAATTTTATGCGCGCGAGAATCATTTCGGAGGAATTCGGAACGGAAGCCTCTTGTCTCCCGCGGTCGCTTCGCCGTATTCCTATAATATCAACCAACTGCGAGCGATATGTCTTATTTCCCCTGATACATCTTGAGTCACTGTCTACGCGCGCGCGTTGGCGTTTCCTTTGATTTCTTTCCCCTTTGCTGCGCGAGTATCCCCGTGATACAGTTTCTGTCTGCCCCGCTTCCTTTCGTTCACCCGCTTTTTAGTGGAATATGAAACTTAGCCCGGTACAAATTACAATACCTTCGCCTATTTCCAGCCAATAGTTACCCTACTAAACTAGCAATTCGCTGCCATTATTATAAAGATTTATGACTGGCTAAAAGTATCTGGCTATATATGATACAAACTATATTGCTACAATATTTAAACTGTTAGTTTATTAAAGTATTGTTATTATTATTGAATTGGAATATTTTACTCTGGTTTCACTAATTTAACGAGGGTTTAACCACCGCGGTAGAAAATCGGTCGAATTTTATCGTCCAAGTGTTAATCAAATAAAGTTTTAAATTAATAAAATTAACTTGTATAAATGAAATCAAAATCATAACAGACCGCGATCAAATATTGAATGTGTGAAAACTGATTTGCCTTCTTTCAATCAATTTTTCCTTAATTGTTGGAATGTTGTATCAGCCGATTATGAAAATATAATTTGTAGTTGTAGCCAATTCGTAACGTATTAGTGGATTCTACTCATTTGTTTTCTGCCAGGGTCATTACACATACAGTAAACTCGAATTTAAAGTATCTGAAAGATGTATATTTTCAATAATGCACTGTAAATTTATAGTTTGACTAAAAACAGTATCGTATTTTTTATAGTATTATAAATAAATCACACGTAATGATGAATTTATGCTTCTGTCGTACTTTCCGTTTGCTTTGCAAGACAAAATAACACTTCTTCACAACAATATAAAAATTTACTTCGTACAATAAATTATCGAGTATTCGGGTCAAATATGATTTTCAAAAATGAGCAATGAATCAGTTCATTTGTACGAAGGAATCGCTATGCTCAGTGTATAATAACAGGCCGTAAAAAAACGATGTGCCAGTGAGATAAGCTCCCGATAAGTTCGTCCAGCCCTTCAAATATATTCGGACGTTAACTGCCGCACCGTGACAAACGGCCTGGTGCGAGCGGAACAAGTACCTACTTGGGCGGCGACCCTCGCGACTATATCTTCTCCACCAGCGATTAGTCTCTCCCTTCGATGATTGAGACGAACGCGCCTAGTATAGACAGAGCGAGATAGAGAGCGAGAGCGAGGCTACTTCCATCGGACCTCGCGGCTTAATTAAGGCGTGGCTGCACTTGTCCTTCTCTCTCGCTCTCTCCCTCTTCGACATTTCCTTTCTCCTCGGCTACTCCTCAATCTCCCTTCGAGCCTATATCCACCTTCTGGCCAGTGTGCTTCTATCGCCTCGGCGATAAGATAAGGGTGCGGGCCGAAGCGAAGCGGATTGGCCATATGCGACGTTCCTTATCTCCCGGGTGCGCATTGTAACACACCTAGACCACTGCGTTTATAAAGAGGTTACACAAGGAAAAGTCAGAAGTAACAGAGTCGTGTGCGGGGATGAGATATATTTGCCATTTTGAAAGACAAATTCAGTCTATGATCTGAGCAGGAGTGCAGCTACTGTCCATTATTGGATACACTTATAATCGGCACATTGCAATATCGTTAAGTAAATTCCCCGAGGAATTCGTATTTGATACTTAATATACACAAGAAAGTTTTTGAGTGCATAAATCAATTAAAACGAGACCATAACCAAGGGTTAAAGACTACGATGGGCGGCGATGACTTCGCACTTATGATCCTAATCGTAAGAGGTATCAAAATTAGTTTTGCTCAACTCAAATTGACAGACATCAACGATTCCCAATGTCTAACCGCCTTAGAATTCACCTATAGTGTAATTGCATATATGATTGAATCAAGAAATGCCATCATCTTGGTTTTCACACATTCCAGGACAGGACGAATACAGTGGAAAAGGAAAAAGAAGTGGTGGTAGTAGGGTTTCACATACGTGTATACAGAAGAAAAAGTTACGTTCAACATGAATTTTAATAAAAAGTAATTCATGCAAATTTACTAAGTAGAACGATCTTTTGTTTAAATGTTCCTTTTATACTTACGATTATGATGCATATTAGAACTTAAAATTTTTTGTTTAAAATAAACTTTGACAGACAAAATATCTAAAATTGGAAAATTATTTGTAAAGTGTTTACAAATCAGTTTCAAATATTGGGTTGTTTGATTTTTTCGTAAAAAATAAAAAAACTGTTTGATTCTCGAAAACTCATGAACCACATGAACTATTGAAAAATTGCGATAATTCTCAGAAAAAGGGAATATTTTTATGATTAACTGTGTTATTATCAATATTTTAAACATGTAAATTGAGACGTAGAGGTGCAGATATGAAGTTGCATAGCTATGCCCTGTAAAAATCTAAGTGCGACTGAAGTGCGACACAAAGTACGCTTTTCGTGACATTGTCGCTTAATCTAAGCCACACTTTGCTGCACTGCATATCGCACTGTTTACTTGGTAGGAAGTTGATGACACTTCTGCCTATAATATACTAAATTTTATGTTGTCTAGACAGATTATGTGATATATTATACCCATATATAGCGTTTAGAAGAAGATAGTAAGCTATAAGCATACAATGCTAAAAATCCTGTCGACGGTGTGTTAAAGCAAAGATTTAGGCTCATAAATTTGTATCATGGTTAAATACAGAAAAGTAAATCTAATTATTGACTATATATGTTATTAGAATTTACAATGTCGTACAATTATTTTCTATATGAATAATAAATTTGTAAATTTGTAATGTCATAAAAGTTCTGTATTTTAAGTTCAAGTTTGTATCCTACATAAAAAAATGTACAAAGATTCTCAAATGAAAGAGACAAACGAACCTCGGATTTTTATGACCATTTGTAATACATGACCGCGCTAATCAAATATTATTTTCTAACAAAGTGCCGTGGCAGCCGCGTGCTCATTTGTTATCAGAAAGAGTTTAAACGGCTAAGTATTCTTACACGCCCATAAACCATTTGAGAATCGTTTTTCTTCTTTTGCGAATCGCATTAAGGTAAAGCTTTATTTTAATAAACAATGTTTACAGAAAATGTGGAGGAATAATTCTATTTATAGATTTAATTGGCATAATGGAAGAAGCAGCATAAAGCAAAAACCATTTTAAAAACTTTAGTATGTCTAAATTTCTATGCAGTATGTACCACATACAAAAAGTATAATGTGTAAAAGTTTAATTAAATAAATGAAATTAAAAATTAATTTATATTATTTATTTTTTATATTGAAATGAATCTTTTTATATATTTTAAATATATTATTAAATAGAATGTTGTAATATTTTTAGAAATATTGAATACTCAAAATGTAAGTAAATAAATAAATGGCATTATATACTGCATGTATGATTGTTTTACTAATCCTATACATGTACGAATTATTAATTGAAGTGAAATCGTCCGTACAACAACTTTTTGATGTATTACAAAACGAGAATAACAAACAAAAGACCAGCACAGCGGTACATGATTCTGTAAGAATCTGTAATAGACTTTCTGAACAAAGAATAAACAAAAACATTAGTTTTTATTATTAATAGTATTATGCGCACATTGTATTTTCCACATTGCTAACAACTCACGCATGTAAATTGCGCGGACGTCAGAAAGGATTCTTGCCGGCGATTAAAATGTGGAGATCATTTCAGTAGAAAGGAGAGTGGACGCGAGGACTGAAGCTTAGTTTGGAGAGTCGAGGGTCGAGCTCCGCTCGGAGGGATGCGCCCAGAAGTAAAACAAAAGAATCATGCTGGCTGGTGGCCAAGGAGTCGCCCTCGCGCGAGGGAATATGTTTAGTCCGAGAGGTAGCTTCCCCGCGTATATACACAGGCTTTATACCGCGCCTCGTGAATCCGAGCAATCTTGCATCTTGCGTGCGGGTTGGCAAACTCTTTCCCGTATGAAGACACGTTCAATTGGACGTCAGGACGGAGAGAGCGAGGGAAATAAAAAAAAAAAACTATTTGGAAAGAGCGTTTGATATGAAAAAAAAAGCGAGGGCGCTGCGAGCGGTTACACGAAATTGAATTAGAGATGCCGCGCCCGGTCTATACGCACTGCGGGCCGGAGCGAAAGGAGATTAAACGAGGAGGGCGAAGCGAAGACAGGACATTTGATTAAGCCGTAAAAAGAGCGCATCCCTTCGGCGCTCGGGAACCCCAGGATAGGCGCAAAAAGCCGAGGCGGGCGTTTACGCGGCGCACGCGCCCGGCGAAACAATTAGGATTCCATTAAAATGTAAAGCAGTCGTTGCGGCTCGCCCCTTATTAAAGGACTATCGCACCGCCGCCGGCGCCCGGCGTTTAGCGCTCGCCCCGGGAATTGAATACATACGCACACATACATACAGACGGGCGCGCGTGCCCGGACAATAATTCCCCGGGCGATCTCCCGGGGGTCGAGGGACATCGATCAGCCGCGATCACGGCTGGAATTAGCCGTCCCTCGCAGGGCCATAGCCGGCTCGCCACCGCCCGCCTGGAAACTTCCTCCGGCCCCGCGCCCCTCCCCCCACCCGGCAATTGATCGTCGTCGTCGGCGATGCCCGGACGATCGGCCGCGAGAAGAAAAATAAAAAAAAAAAGAACTAGAAATTAAAAGGGGAAAAGAGTAGAAACAAAAAGAAAAGGGAGATAAAACGAGATCACCGGCGCGGCCCGTGGGAATGCGTCGCCCTCGACGGGCCCCGGGGCCCCGCGATATATACGGCTAATACGCGGGCAAAGGCCGCCCGCGCACTTTGAGGGGACGCGGGCCGGACAGCCGGAGAAAGGAGGGCCGGAGGGCGCATGAAAGGCCGGCGCGCGTCCCGCGGAAGCGGTCAAGTTGACAAAGGCCCCGCGGCTCCAATCAAAGCCCCGCCGATTGTGTGTGAGCCCCGGGCGCTTTGGTCATCTACGCCGCGGCCGCGCGATCCGCCTCTTTTATTTCCCCGGCGGCGCGGCTCGCAACAGGAGCCCCCCCCCCGTCCGCAGCCGCGATCTACTCGACTCGGCGGCTCCTGAATAGGCCCGAGAATAACACCCACGGATAATAATTGTCTTCAATTTAATTAAGAATCTTGAACTCGAATCAACTTAATTGCCTGGACGCGCGTATAGCATGCTAATGAATTTATAGTACTTCGACGCTAGAGCTGTTTAGGGCTGTCGAGTTTATGCCGGCTGGCTCTTTTTAGGGAGGTCGATTTTATTATCGTCTTGTTAAGCGAAATTAATTAAAATTCGGTTGACTTTAAATGATTTGTTGGAAAAGAAAGTCAACTTAAACAAAACTGGTGGTAGAGAAACACATATGAAATTTTTATATTTACTTTGTATATTTGTAAGTAGGACTTAATGAGATAATAATCAAAATTTGTCAGTGTGTCCAGAAAAATATTAGAATTTTAAATCTTTTTTAAATAAAGCATATGCATATTATACTAATTTATTATGCTATTATAATGTTATATTGTGTTATGTAATTTCTCGTTTCCACGCAGTACGTCAACTGTACGTGTACGGGCATAGCTATAAAGGAAGATTGTTAGTCCATTAAAAAATAGTTCTATAAGCGATCTTGCATATAACAGTATATTTTAAATGAATGTTAGCTCGTCGATCGATGAACACCTCCATACTTACAGTGAACAGCTAGCCATTATCTTACAGATGCGTAACAAAATTTGCTATTTGGTTTTTCTTAAAGTTTATAATGGTTTTATTTTTAGTCTTCAGTTTTAATATCCTAATAATAGCTCTTTTATTAAATTTGATTATGCAGTCTATCGACGTGTATAACCTTCTTTTATTTTAAAACGTTTGCTTGGTTTTTTTCTGGCCGCGATAGCATGATAAGTTGACAAAATAGTGGAATTTCTAAATATAAAAATTGTCTGATTCAAGTAATGTGCCATATAGCATTGAAAATTATATGGTATTTAACATAATTCATAAAGCATTTTTCTTTTGCACGTTAGCTGTGCTAAATTATTCTAATGCATATCTTATAAGCGGTATAATTTTCCATCGACCTGATAAGCCGACGTGCATGGATAACATTGTTTTACAATATAACAAGTTAGCAGAAGAGATATATATAGAGTTTCATAGGCAATTTTATTGCACAAAAAGTACTTTCGAGTTAGCCTGCTATCTTCTTGCATTAAGATTACTTGTTTCATAACCAAAATGTATCCTTTTCCTGAAAAAAAATGTATACTCATTCTTAACAGCAGAAGAATTCTTCCAGTAATAAATGGACCCTCTACTGAAATTTTTTTTTAATCCAAATGAATATTCAATCGGTCTTTCATTATGCATATGATTTCTCGAAGCAGTGCTTTTTGCGATGCATTATCTATTTGTACACTTACGTTATGCGCCAGCTTATGGCTAAGGCAAGGAGAAGCGATTTGTGAAAAGCTCGGTAGTTGTTGAAAATTGTAGATACGGAAACGTACAAATTAAAACCAACACGAGTTAAAAGTTCTTAGCTCTGCAGACGAGCTTAGTCAAGATGTATAGTAACAGTGGTATAAGGGATCGATGAGGGCTCGCTGCGACGTGATCGAGTGGAACCGGCGAAAACGTCGACGACACATATTCTATAAGAAAAGATACTCGTTCGTGCAACGAACCGCATCTATTTGTATACTTTATTACACTTATGCGCCGTATTCCCGATTAGCTAAACGTACGTGTGCCTATTTTGCATGTATAATTTACCAGGGGTGAATCTTTTATTACTGACGAGCTTGAACGTGTCGTGTACAAATGCTATGAATAAATGTATCGAGTTTTAGATTGCTAAGGAAACAGCGCACGATTATTTGCAATAACACAGTATACGATAATACTGAATGATCGATAAATCTTGTATTGTTGTCGCAGGGGCAATTGTTTATTGTTCGAATGACATGTTTCAGACGACTTTCAACTTGGAATACTTGTACACTAATTTTAGTTCATTTTAATTGCACTCGCATATTTATGCATTCTATTCCTGCTTTCGATCTCGCTCTCTCTCTCTCTCTCTCTCTTTCAACAATAACAGCTTTCACTTTGCAAAGTATTTTTTGTCAACAGAAGCAAGCACGAGGGAAGAAAAAAAAAGGGAAACAGTTGTAATAGGCGTAAGCGTGCATTGCAGTGTATATATGCGTATACTATATCAGAAATATATCTCTCGGAAATGAAGAAAGGCGATAAAGGAAAGCATATCACGCTGGGTGACTCGAATTTGTGCGGTACTTTATGGCGCCTCTCGCCGTAGGAGCTAAACTTATTACGGGCTCTCTTTATTGGGGAGGAGGCTGGGGATGGGGAGTTAGACTCCCGCGCTTTGTATTAAATCACGCGTGTACTACATGCGGACGTGTGTATATACGAGTGTCGAGGCCCGGGGAGAACTATTAATCAAAATATCTCGATCTTTAAGAGAGTGACGAATCCTGCGCCCTAAAATTCATTTATGGTGGTAGAGTGGGAAATACTTTTATATGGCCAATAGATATAAATCTGAATAATTATTTATGCGGATATGAAAAAAAATTCTTGCATAAATAAATTGAGATTAACGTAATTGATGACGACGTGTCAGTGCTCGCTTTCTTTTGTAAAATTACGTGCAAAATAAATTTGTTTTAATCAAATTAAATACGTGGGCTGTTAATTAATACGCTCTTCGCCGCAGTGTCGTCGTATATTAAAAAGTACACCTATCAGTTTCAACAAAGCATTCCGTGTCCGTTCTCGAAATTGAAAAAATAGCCAGAATTACAACTGGCTATTGGACACAACTCTTATACGAAAGTTCATTCCAGTAAAGGCATTATCACACTTAAAAGAATAAAAACGAGTGCAAATATCCAGCCTTCAGTTGCATTAGCCCAAGGGGGAAGAAACGTCATCGGCAAAACGGCTGCTTGGACCGGCACACCGCGCACTCGCCCGCAGCGTCGGCGATCTCCCGCAAAATTCAACAGCAACAACAACAGGAAAAAAGGGCCGGATGAAAAATGCGAACGGACAAAGCAAAAAAAAAAAACGGTGAAGCAAATGATCGATGGCGTTGGCTCGTAAAAGGCTTGCTCCCGCGTTTCCCCGAATCCGCAGTTTTTTTCCGTGAGAAAGGTCGAGGCGCGCGGCCCTAACGAGGAAGGGATCATCCGCACGCGCCTGGAAGTTATTAGAGTGCGATTACATTTCCGAATTTGTCGCTAGACCACCGTGACGCCCGTGGGCCGAGGGCCCGTCGGTGCCGCCGCGCGCGAGGGTTAAATGACCGGTGCAAAAAAGTCATAAAATAAGTTATAATTTGGCGCAGTCGGCGTCGGCCTGCTCAATGTTCTGTGTGATCACCGTACTTTCGCCCGAGTGAGCGGCACCCCAACGCCGCCGCCGACGCCGCCGCCTCGACTTTCGATCTCGCCCTGGCTTTCTTCTCCCTTCGTACCGAGCGTACCCCCGATGTCGCCTCCGCTGCTCCTTTCCTCCGCAGCCTCTATCTATCTTTATTTCTGCTTCCCTGCAGTCCGAGGCCTTGGCATTTCCTTTTTTTGTTGGCCCTCGTGCTTTCCGTTTTTTTCCTCCGTTTTCCTTCGAGTTGATGCACGATGTATACGCTGGACTCGCTTGGGCTTGCCGATCAATATGATTCTCGTTACCATCAGGTGTGATTGTTGACCGGCCGTTCGCTGCGACGACTGCGCTATAATTCATAAGTTATATACGTATAATTAATCGGCAATGGGCAAACAAGGTGTGGCAAACAATCGGTCTATAAGCCTATGCATATACAACTAATCTGCGTAATATCGCGGATGCCCAGTTTTATGCGGATTATGGTATCGATGTTGAATTCATCTGAATTTCATGAGAGGTTGTATAAGGGCACGAAAAAAAAGTTGCATCAGTGGTTAATTCTCCACGGCAATAAGAACGAACAAGGCTATTCAGACCGGAGATCACTCAGTCGACAGCTGTTCCTTCGGAAAAGCATAATTTACGTCCCAACCCGTTAGGTCCCTAATCCCCCCCCTAATCATCATAATTCTCAATCGCGCGGCTCAATTTCCCGAAAGGACACGAGTTTCCCGAGGAAACCACTCACTTAGGGACGGGCAGTATGACTCCTCGGCAACACTCGCCCCGGAATCTCCAGCCCAATCGACGAGAGTAGTACGCGCAACACTTGGACGGCCGAAGGTCCGGAGGAGCGGGCCGATATCACAGAGGGCGCGTCCAAGGCTCCCTCCTCGCTTCTTCTTTTTTTTTTTCCCTCCTCTACTTTTCAATATAAAGCCTTCGAAGACTTATATATATGTGGACGAGGGCCGCGCGCGCGCGCGCTCGCACACACGCTCGCCTATTGTGCGGGGTGGGGGGGGGCCGGCGAGGGGAGCGCCGGTGGCGGTGCACTCACGCCGGATGAGGCGCGTAATTACATTTCGGCCCTGCCGTGCGAAGCTGCACACGCGAGCGCTTCTGCCGCCGACGAGTTTTGACGCGCGGGCGTCCTTACGGCCGAGTGGACGCGGCCCGCCGGCCCCGGGCGCGATGTTCCCTCCGGTTCTATTGATTTCCCCGCGTTTCTCCATCTGTATTGGCCCGGCGATATTGATATTTAGCGGGTAATTTGCTGGAAGAATCGGGATTGATACCTTCTTTTACATTGATTGTATTGGCTCGACCAACAATCCATCGCTCCACATACGCGCACCATGTATTATTCATAATATTAGCTGCACAACACACGACTGGAAGATTTATACCTTTTGTGCCCCGAGCCCGTCCGCGATGCTCTCTTGCCCGATGGAGACGTTCCTCGCACATGTGCAGTCTAATCGGTCCCAGTGCCTGCCTTCTGGATACGCCGCCACCGTACAAAAAAAAATATGCCTCTTCTCGATCGATGTCCGCATTACAGGCATTTACCCTCAAATTGCACAACTAAAGCACGCCGGTTGTAATTCAAGCGGGCCTCGCTGTAAAGCAGAAGAGCCGCGCAGGCCGGGCTCTCCGTTGCGTATACATGCCCGGGCTGCATGACGCGGGGTGGGGCGCAGTGGCATATAAGCGCGTGATTGCTACCTGGGCTCACCCTCGGTGAATGCGCGCGAGGCCCGGCACGAGCCGTCAAGTCCCGCATTAACATTGGCACCTGTAATCTGCCAGCGTAACATTAAATTGGAGGTCAACGGCTCCCGGTGGGAGGGCCGGCCGCCCCGGGCCGAAAGCATCGATCGCCCCCCCCGGCGTGGAAGGAGCGTCCGCACAAAAGAGACAGTCCGACTTCCGTCGCGCGACATCGGGGCTGGGGGAGGACGACGAGCCGGCCCTAGGAGCGCGGCACGCGAGGAGATATAGAGGCGCCCGCCTCGCCGTCCACTCCTATCCAATTTCAGATTAATTGCCGGGATCCTGGAGCCGGATCCGCTGGAGGGGGGAGAAAACAAACCCCCCCGGCAGATATCGGCGATAAGGAGCGGGCGCGCGGCCTCGATCCCGATCGCGGCTTATCGACCCCCCTCCGCCCCTTCATTATACCGTAAAACGATTGGGCAGGACTTCAATTTTCACTCGGATCCCCGCGGCGAGATAGCGCGGCCTATCTCCCCCGGGACTCGGCCGTTCCGCACGCCGCCGCTTTTGCGGCCGCAGCCCACACAATCGCTCGAGACGTATACATGTATATATATATCTATCGCTGCAGCCCACGAGTGTACCCTCTGCCTTTTCCACCCCGAGCCCAAGCTCGGTTTATTTGTTTATTAAGCTGCTTCTCTTTGGAGGTTCAGTGCAAACTCTCGGTGCGTCTGTGCAGATGCAGAATGCTGAGTACGCGTGCCAAGCAAATGGCATGCGCGTTAATAATATGTGCATACATGAACAAGTAAAACCCGAGGTCGGATATTCGTTAGAAAAATTTGTTGTAACGTGCTCTAATAAAGATCTCTCAAGTCTCGGTTGAAAGTTTTCTTTTTAATCTTACGTACCTTGAATTTTCCTTGTTTTTCGTAGAACATACGGAGGCGAATGTATAGAAACGGTGAGAATGTCAAAAAAAATCAAATACTGCCAGGGCAGGACAAGGCCACAATGTCCTAGGTATAAAGTTTTTATACGTTAAATTAAAAAGAAATTTTGTAGATTCCTACCGGTTCTCTGATGGCGTTGAGGACGACCTTTGACATGCAGCCTCGCGACAGTGAGCGTATGAAAAAAAGTTTATTCTGTCCCCGGTCGCGCATCCATTCCCCGCTGTCGTAAACGTCACGCGTCAAGGCAATAAAATGCACACTAGTACACGAGCGGAGAGCAGCAGAAGTATTAGGGTAAAAAAAAAAAGCCCGAGATTCGAGAATGATATTGGACGGGGCGGCCAAGAGTTATGACGGGGCCGGACAAGCGCCGGCACAATGAACAGACCGCGAGGAATGCCCTGGAAAATCCGGCAATAAATGCCCTCTTACAAATGACGCGGGCGGCGGGGATTACCGGGGCACGAGACTCGCCCCCCCCCAGCGGCGGGCGGCCACAAGCCAAGCGGCTATCGCGGCGCACCCGCAGCCCGAGCGTCAAACGCCCGGCCGCGCGTCCATTTTCACTCGGGGCCGGCCCCCCTGATTGATATCGGCCGAGGGGTGCCCGATTGGCCACGCGGCCGGCCTCCGCGCCGGGGGACGCACTCGGCCCGATTAGTCGCGCCGGGGGTCAGGTGCCCGGGGCAGGCCGTCCTCGAGGCGTCTCCTTCGCGGGGCCGCTATATCGATCGGCTGCCCGTCCGCTCGGCTGCGTGGGCGATCGGCGCGGCGCCGACGGCGGCGGCGCCCGCCGCGGATGCCGCCGGGCTATCCGTATGCCCCTGGGAAGCGGCGCATTAAGGGCCGGAAGGGAAGCTTCCGCATATGTCGCGCGGGGCTCCGAGGGCCCGGGGACATTAGGCGCGAGGAGCCCGGGGGGCTGCGATCCGAGGGGGGCGCTTTATTGGCCGATCGGGGTAAAAGTAAAACTCATCCTGGCTTTAAAGCCCGACCCCTCGTTACGTCCGTGGGATTGGCCACTGGGCCACGCGACCCCTCGTGCCCGCCGGTGGAACTAATGGCAGCCCAAGCGTTACATTGTTTGCCGCAGCAATTGAAGAAAGCGATAAAGTCGATAATGTTCCATTTGTGCCAGTCCCATCTTTCTCAAATAATGCGACAAACCAAATATAAACATTGACCGTTACTTTTCACCTTTTGTCCTACATCTGATGCCCGTTTGTCAAGGGTAAGCAGACTGTCATTGGCAATTTCAAGTCCGTATAAGTTGAATGCAAATTTTAAAGTATAACACCACAGCTCGTGCAAGCAGGAAATTTCAAAATTTCGTTTTAATGGATTTCGTTATCCGCTCCCGGATAAACTCTTTAAAACTCTTTAAAAATTTGTTATTGTATCGACTGGGTCTCTGTGTCAGATCCCATACTCGGAAGGGGCTTGTCAAGTAGCTGATATGGCAGGCGCGGTCGTAAGCCAGGGCGAAATGCATTTTTCATGCGGCGCGCGCGCGCGCGCTATCTGACGGCAGCCGACGTGGGCGATTATCGCCAGGTACGTCCATCCTCTTGCACCCGCCGTATTAATTAGAGATAACAACGGCTGGAAAACAGGTAAAAAAGCCGCAGGTTTACATGGGTGTTGGAGTTTTGTCGGCTTTCCACTGGGCCGCGATCGCCGGGGGCCGAAAGCGGTTACACGCGGCCCCTGGGAACGACTCGCGGATGCAGGTTTCGGGCCCAGGCGGACCTGGAAATTGCGCATCTCCGTTTATCGCGCCTTCCGTGGTACGAAATCCTCGCGCCCGGAAGTCGAAGGCGGGAGCGACGCGCCATCTGGGATGTATCGGCCCTGCCGCAAGATCGGCGGCGGTTCGCACAGGATGTGCTCCTCGCTTCCTGCGCGCGGCACCGCACGGGCTTTATCCTTCCTTTTCTTTTTCCCTTTTTCTGGAAATAATCGCTCGATCCCGCCTCGGCGGACCCGCGCTGCTCCCCCCCGAGTGCATGAGCTTACACGGCGCTATATACGCCTATATCTGCGATCGGTGTAGCCCCGCGGCCGGACCTATCGGCCGCGAGGAGATCGCGCGGCGCGCAGCATCTGCGGGGCCTCGTCCGCAGGCCCAGCTGTGTGTGTGTGTGTGTGCACGTACAGCCGAGGAGTAGAGACGAGAAGCGCACCTCTCACGCACGCCCAGAGGCTCGCTGTACAATATACTTTGTATGCAACTAGGCGAGACTGCCGGCGAAAAGGAGCGGATCACACGCGAGAGTTGGGCCGCGCCGCCGATAATTGCACGCCTGGATGTGGCTTGTGGCCGCGCGCGCAATTGTACGTGGGTGAGCCACTTCGGGCGGACGTCTCGCCTCTATGTATGCATTATGTATGCGCTTGCGGCTTTCGCATTATTACCCTAGCTGTCAAAAGTATGAATGCCGCTTGAAGGACCCTAGTTGCCAGGACTCGTGCGCCACGCCGCCAGGGGACCGGCTCAAAGTGCCTTCGCTCTGCATGACTCTGTACATACCTCTGTGCAATTATGCCTCGCTAATTTAACAGAGCCAACAAAATAATCAACCTGTTACTCGATGCTGCCCATTACTCAAAGCAATCAATAATCCACAACCTTCCTTTGACGGGTAGCTCCTGCTAATTCTTCCAGTGTACTGCCAATACTTGCTAATACATATGCTATGGTTGCTACATTTTTTTAATAAAACTTATCATAAGAATTTTTTAACCTATGATGCACTGCAGGAGGAGAAAGGTTTGATTGAAAATGAATAATAAAGTAAATTGATAATAATAATTTTCACTAGAAATTTATACATAATTTTTTTTATAAGCATAGCAATAATTACATTACAATGAAAAGACGTTATCTTCCTTAATCCAGTCTTTCTTTTTTCATGACATATTTCGTTTAATTGCGCAGTTGAAGGTAAATTCACATTATTGCAACAAACAGGAAAATTCATAATAACGGTCGTTTTCAGTAAAATTCTTATGTGTATAATTATACAAGTTATGGGAGAATTTGATAGACAAGAAAATTGTATTTTATGTATACCTCGTTATACGATTGTGCCGCGTAGAAGCCATAAGTATATAATACCCGCCAATTGGGTGAGCCTTAAACGACTACTTAGAGGGCTAACTGTCGATACCGTTGATGTCAACATTTGCCTTCGGCGCGCAACAATTGGTCCTGCGCAAGTACATTCACGGGGCCTTTTGTACCGAGAACGAGCCGAAAAGCGTCGGTGCATGTCCATAGAAAGCCTCGGCCGCGACATGAAAGAGGTTAACGAGAGCGAGCCGCGGCAAATGTCGCGAGCTGGCCACCGCCGCCGCGGTGGGAAATGTCGCGAGGGCGCAGATGTCACCCGGGCGACAGGATACACGCGACAAAGGGCCGAGGGCGCGGGAGCCAAGGAGGTCGCGTGCAACGGAGTACACACATACGGATTGCAAAGGCGGCCCTCGTTACACTAGGCCCGCAGGCGTCGCCGAAAAGTTGCGCAAGCCGGCCGGAAGGCTTATCCGCCTAGAGGGCCCCTACTTAATCGCTCTCTCGCACAGAGACTGTCGTTTCGCCCCGCACGGTTTTTTCTCCCCCGCGCTCTCCCACAGCCGCCGGGAAAATGAACACACACGCGGTCCGATGGGGCCGGGCGGCATTAATCAGGGGCTTTCCAGGCTCGGACCCTCGCGGGGGCGCCGCCGCTGACTTGGACACACTGCGCCGCCCCGGACCGCGGAGGAGTCTGCGCGCGCCGCCGCTGACCACACCCTCGCTCCGTGTACACGTGTACGTATCTGGCCGAGATTAATCGCGGGCCCTTCGGCCAGGGCGCACGCGAGCCTCGAGGGGAATGCGATGTCCGGCGAGCGCGCGACGCCAATCGTTACGCCACCTTCATCAATCGCCCCCGCGTGTGCCGGTCGGGCGGGCGCCGACGGGGGGGGAGGGGGGAGGGCCGGCGCGGACCCAGCTCGCGGCCTCGGGCGCCGAATGGCTCGCGGCGCCTATAGCGCGCTCGCCTCGGGATCGCGCGCGCCTGCGCACTGCCCCGCGCCGCGTGGGCGTTCACTTTTCGCAGGCGCCCGGCTCGATTCCCCGACCAATTACTCTTCCCGCCTCTCACGGCTACTAGCTCTCCACGTGTATAACCCAGTTGAAACAATACGAGGACGCCTCCGAGCCTTGGGGGCAAGACAAAAAGAAGCCGGACAAAGGAGAAAAAATGAGGGGATCGTTCGATTGTGTGCTTCTTCAAATTCAGAAATTCCTCCTTGTCCTTTATTTATTAGCGGGCCGTGGGCTTGAATCATTTTCAATGTGACCGTTCTCACTACGGGTATTGTTACAAGTACACGTACGCGCGTACCCGTGTGACGCTCAGGGGATAAATATTTTATGACTTTAAGGTCGGGTGAATATACTCTGTAGAAAATCTGCTCGCTCTTTATATTTAATGAATGCGTTTTAAAACTTTGATATGTGATTCACTTTAGCAATAATATGTAGCTTTTCACTCGCGATACCGAGTTTCTGAGCTTATTCTATCATTCATGAGTCTTGAATGCCGAGAAAAATTGTTGTCCGCGGGTTTGAATAATGCGAAACTTAGCTTTCGATAAATCATTTGTAATAATAATCGTAGTGCTTCGACTATCGTATCACAAGGACTATGTACATACTTATTTAATTCTATAAACTAGCAATAAATATGTCAACACCTAGATCTCCCCTATGATTAACTTATCAATCAATACGTTTCTACCGGTTAAGAGCAGAGAACGCGAATACACGCCTTATACAGCAGGTAGAGTTAAAACGATTAAAAAATGTTTGAATATACATCTCTAGGTTAAATATCGTAGTCCTACGTGTTTCAGTATAAGTCTTTTGTCCCCGAATAAACAAAAAAAAAACCTTGTACCACGCAGGCATAACTTTATACTCAATTTTGCTCGCTCACGGGATTGGCATAAAACGCGCGTTCGCATGAATAGAAAACGTGAAAGAAGACTCGGTCGCCTAATTCGCCTTTGAACGAGCCTGGGAATTGAACTGACGCTCGCGCGGAAGATGAGAGAATAGACGAGCGGCTGTTTTCCCGTTTGGGTGAAACAAGCTGCGAGGCGAAGTCGAATTATCAAGTCCGAGTGTCGTCCCGTTGTCGCGCGCAAGGAAGTCCGAGGGGCGGGGCGGAACGAAAGGAGAGCGAGGCAAAGGCCGAGCCTACGTAGGAGCGCTGCGATAATTACTAAGCACCGAGTTGGGGAATTAAGCAGGGTATTTAAAGGCACTCGGCTGACCCCCGGGCATAACGATTTCCGAAGCCGTAAAAACTTTGGACAATTGTAGAGACAGAGGAGGCGTAATAGGCGCGCTCGGGCACATAAATAACGGCCGAGCCCAGGGCCTAGGCGTCATTATATGCAGGGCTGCTCCGATTAGCCGGCGCGCACGCACACGCGCGCGCACACAGAGGCGTGTCCCTCGGTGCGCGGGCTGTCGCCGTCCGGTCGTGGGCCGGCGGGCTTTTTCGGGAGCCTCCGCGCACACAGCCGCCCGGCGTCACAGACAATTTAACACCTGCTTTTCTAAATGGTTTGTTGCCGCGCATTATATCGGCGGCCCGACAGGATACGGGGCATTACAATATGGAAATGAATCCGGCCGTCGCGCCGCCGGAATGTATGCGCACGCACACAGGCGCGCGAGGGCGCGCTATCACTCGGGCCCGGGCGCTCGGCCCGGGGGCGCGTCCGATTTCGTTGTCTCGCTTTTTTTCGCCCGCTGTCTCCTGGCCGGCGCGCGGCTTTTTTCAACCTCCTCCTCCGTTTTTTTTTAACTTGTTTTCAAAGCGCTCCTCCTGCTCCCTTTTCGGCTGCCGCCGCCGCCGCCGCCGCCGCCGCCGTCACAGCCGAACGATGAAGCGGTTAACGATCCTTTCGACGGATACTTCCTACTCGCCTTGCTTTCTTTTCCCTCGTCCTTTTCTTTTTTCCATTATGTTTGCTGCAGTGCTTTTGTACTTGATCGGCCCTTCCTTCTTTTGCTCGGCTTTTGCTCGATCATTAGTTATGGCCTGTATCAAATATGTATCGCGGAGACACCTCCAGCTATTCTTCTGCGCCGCAGATAAACTATCCTTTTATTACTTGCATATAAGCAACCTGTCTAACCTTCTGCGGGATAGTGCGGAGACGGAGCTTAATTTTGTAGCATCCGCAGGATACGCTCGTAATTCTTTGCACGAGATTGAAATTTCGAGGGTATGTATAAATCTGTAAACATGCACCGCAAACAACTTTATAAGATAATATTGCCAGTTTATTAGCGTATAAAATTTTCGATCAAATTTCCCTCAATTTTATAATAAACCAAATGTATTGTCTTCTTTTTTAATAACAAACACAAACGTAAAACTTGCTCCACGTGAAAAATAAAAACAAGCATTGTACAAGTTCGACTGCACATAGGATATGTATGAATTGGACAAACTATTCTTTGACTAGTAAATGACTATTATCAAGCACTAATAGATGGTTAGGATATTTAGAAAATAGTATCGCAGTTGTCAACTTTTATTCTATACTCGATTCCCGTATTAGTTGAGAGGGCTTATAATATTCGATCCAAGTAGGCTACATAAGGTATAAAGTTTTACCCTTTTACTTGAACGCGCCTTTGTAGTTAATGTAAAAAATGTAGAGCCATGTATATCATTAGAATATATTATTTACAGTAGTAACCTAAAAAAAAGGAAACGATTTAATGGACTTAATTTTTTATCATTCCAAGTTGTAAATAATGAAGGAATATCTTGTCGAGTAAAGCCTCGCATTTGTTTTAATAAAACATACATTGAATATTGTATTCGCGTTACACAACAAATACATCTATAATATTTTACTTAAAGCATCTGCTATCTGGACTTGCTAATGTAAGAGGTAAAGTATCGGAGAACAATATTGAAAAACGCTTTTAAAATGAAGTAGGAACCGTGTTCTTTATTATTTTGCCCGTGTATATTGTAGATAAGAGAGAATTGGTTTGGCATGCGTTGCATTGCGAACATGGAAAGGAAATCACTCCTTGATTTCTTGGTTATAATTATTATAATTGTTTACAATTAGTTTTCCATTGGATTCCGCCGACTAAGTTGCAGTGAAAGCCCGCGTCCCGCGCGTACGCAATAAAATCACTATTAGAGAAAAATTGAAAGTTCGCGTAAAACGTAGAAATTATTTAAACCGTTTTCCCAGATTGTAGTACACGTGTTAAAATAATGTAATGGTTATTTATTGGACCGGCGGAGAAAATAGTAGGTGAAGCTAACGATAATTAACGAAATGTTAATTATTTCAATAATTTAATATTGTATAATTGAGGAAAAGGGGAAGGAACGCCCGGAGCGCGGCGCAATTCTTATGAAAGTCGCTCGGAGTTTCGAAAGAACGGCTCACATCGCACCGGCGAGCGCCACATGTACATACATCTTAATTACCCGCCGGTATAGTTTTTATCTGTTCGCCTTCCGTTGACTTTCCTTAAAGTTCGTCATGGTTTTACACGCTCGCGCTATATTCCCCCCGGGCGGCGTCCGCCCGAGTGCGTGGCCGGGCTGCTAAATTTATGTGCTTTTAAAAAATGCCCATATTTACTTATATCGGCCGCAAAAAGCTACTCGTCCCGCGCGCGCGCGCGCGCGCACCTATTGATTAATTCATCGGGTCGCGGAGGCCGAGCGCGAGTCGATTGTTGCCCGCTGGCCCATAAATTAAACATAACGCGGCGGCGGCGGCGTCGCGGGCCCGGGGCACCGCCGCGGTATCGCCCCGGAGTCAGGGGCGGAATTAGGGGCGGCCGGGCGACTTAATCAATCGGGCGGGCGCGCGCCGGGCCCCCGGTTTCCCTCGTAAAAAAAAGGCCGGCGGCGGCGCGCGCCTCCGCGCCCCGAGATAAAAGCCGACGGGCCGTCGTAAATCCCGCTTTTTACAGCCGGCCTCTAAGTCTTAATACGCGCGCGCGAATAATATAAACTTTGTTTCGTATGCGCGCGGGCCCGATATAAATGCGGGCCCCACAGGCTCGGGGCCCTAATAAGCGCCGGGGGGAGGAGCGGGGCCCGGGGCCGCCGAAGCGCGAACTCCTTATCTCGGCTCGTTACTTACGGGGCTTAACTGCCGCGGAGGCCGAGCCCCGGCCCTTGCGCCATCTCCCGCGGTCGTTAACTTCCTTTTTGCTACTGTCCTCGCCCCGGGCTCCCGCTCGACTTCCGCTCGAGATAGCGGGAAAGTGCCGATCGCCGCCGGTTCACCGGCTGTTAACGCGCCCACGCGCTTATTATCGGGGATTTTTCCCCTGTGGCCGTGTCGGCCGGGCCCTCCCGGGGATTCCCCGGGGCCGCGCACGCGCCCCGCCTCTGCCCGGCCGTGCCACCGGGAAGCCGCAATCTCGACAGGTGCGCCGATGCCCCCGGGCTAACCGGCCTAAGTAAACCGCGCCGATAAGCCGAGACAGGCCGCCGGCGAAAAAGAAGCTACACGCGGAGCGAACGGGGGGGGCAGATAAGGGGCCGTCGGTCAAGCCGGCACGCGCATCGCTCAGCCCTGGCGTACGCGCGAATTTTCACCTCGAGGCCCGTCGAACTTTCGAGATTAAGCTTATCGGGCCCGGGGGCAGGTGCCCCCTCGTTAAAACCCAGCCGAGTCCCCGGCCGCCCGTCGCGTGAGCTCCCGCGCTTTCTTTCATTATCGCCCGCGGGTAATTGCTTTTGCGCGCGCGGCCAACGACTTTTTTCCCGCCTCCTTGGAGAAAAAGCGGGCGCTCGTAGATTGTGTCGCCGAAGCGCCTCCCCGTGACTTTGTATTTGTATATCGAAGGAGGAAACGTTGGCCTTTGATCGGCTTGTCTTTTCCGGGCGCGTCTTCATTGCGCTCGCCTCGCTGTAAATCTCTTTGTTTATCGCTGCCCTGCCTTTCCGATATATATATATATATATGTATACAAATAATACGTTGCGCAACGTGCGCTGGAAATTAAAATGCGCTTCAACAGTTGCCGACGATAAGGACGAGGCGTTAAAAAGGTCTCACGTGAGTGTACTTTGTATATAGATGCGATCGCGGAAAAATTGAATTTTTGCGTGTAAATTACAGATACGAAACAGTAGTTTGCTTTAGTTTCGTTCTCCTTGCATTGTCTGTTCAAGTGCATTTCTTCCCGAGTCCCACAGACCGCAGTAATAAATTCCGTGTATGAATTATGAATCAGCTAAATCATCCCTATTATAATTTATTAATATTTATTAAGTGCCAAGAGAGTAATTAAATAAATATACAAATGTTTCATCGTGTCATTATACAGATAGCGAACAGTGTCTGCACACGCATGCCATCTAGTAATATAGTCAGCGATAATAACATAATTCGGCCTATGAATATTATATGCATTAAAGCCGGCAAGGAAAACAATTATTTCGCATAAGCTGTGCATACAAGCTAATATATACATCGAGGGCATTATAGCGCGTATAAAACTGACAGCTGTTCCCATCCGCGGTTTACACCCCCGTGGCCAAAGAAAGCGTACTCGCGAACAAGTCCCGCGCTCGCGACCCCCCCCGAACGAGGCAAGTATTTGAATGAAAAAAAACTGGCGAAGACTTTTCCCGCTTCCATTATACACCCGCGCACACCTATACGGCCAGCACAGGTCGCCCGAGTGTAGACACGAGGCGCAGGCGCGCGACGGGCCAGATAGAATCGGCCGGTGCGGCGCGCATAAATTTTTGCGAATCATCTGCCTTTTTTACGGCCTCGCGCGCCTGCTTAGCGCGCTCGCGTGATTATGCCTGCCGACGGTAATTCCTCCGAGGGCTCCGCCGACATAAAACCCTCGCGCGCCGCGGGTAATTAATAAAGGGACATTGTCCGCCCGCGGGGCCATTGTCGCGGCGCGCATTAAAAAAAAAAGGGTGCGGGGTCCGCGCGGAAGAGCCCGCATGCAGATGAGCCGGGCCGATGCGTGTACGCGCGTACGTACATATATAAAGCCATTACGCCGAGCGGACACTTCCTCCTCTCGGCCTTGGCGGGCACGGAGGGCGAAAAACAGGCTGAAAAACGGGGCGATGGAGAAAAAAAAAGTAAGCAGCCGGGGGGGAAAGTGCAGGAGGGCGACGTATCGGCCGGGAACGCGCAGAGGCAGCTGTCGCCAGGGCCGAAAATTAGAGGGTCGTAGAGCGGCGGCGGCCCTCCTCCTCGTCAATCTTGCCGCGGGCGGCGCTTAGATTCTAATTAGGCCGGGCCCCCGTTCAGCGGAACGCCCGCCGTCCGGGGTAGACGCGCGCAAGGGGTTTCCTGCGGGCGCGGGATCGGTGACAGGGCCGACAGTTGGTGCCACTCCCGCGGAGGACGCGGGGGGACGGCCTCGGTAGGGCTGCGCCCCGCCGATCGCCCGGCTCCCAGGAGTTTTATTGCCCCTGTTTCCCTCTCGGCCCTCCCTCTCGCACAATGGCCCGTCTATAATTCCCGCGACCAACGGGACGATCGGCTGTTTTTTTTTTTCCGCCGCCTGCAGTTGGTAGGACGCGAGGTACGATAATGGCGGGAATCTGAGACTCGGAAAAAATATGTATATATGGATGCTTTGGTGATATTTACTTGGACGAGGATTCGTATTAGTAATTAAAAATGGGCTGCGCTGTTGGATGGCGAAGAGGAAAACACAAAGCGTCGGGTGGGCGATCGCCGGGGGCCGTGGCTCGGTGCACAGAGGAACAAACCGCTTTGGATAGCCACGGGGCAAAAGTCGGCCGATAATGTTTCGCTACAGGGGTCTGCCGGCGCGAGATACTCATTGAGCCGCGAGAGCAGGGCCCGGGTTATCGGAGAAATGACAGGAGGCGGGTGGGGGTGGGGGCGACACGGTCGCAGGCGGCGCGATAAGCCGGCCCCGGGGAGGTATGCCCGCGACGTGTTAGCTCGCGCCTATATCGGCCCTCGGTCGATCATCCGGGCGGGCGCGGATCGCGGGGACAGCCGGCGGCCGGGCTTTCATCCGCCCGGCTAATATGGGAGAAAGGCTTTCCGTGTTCCCGCGGGCGGCGGCCTTTTTTTCATAACCCGCGGGCCGCTTCACACCCGTAAGTGCCGCGGCTCCTCAGAGGGCCGCGGCTCCCTTTGCCGGCGGCGGGTACACGCGCCCGGGGGCCCGGGGGCCCCGCGCCCCTGAATAAAACATGAGCTTCACACCGCCGCGACATTCCGGCCCGCGAGCTTAATCGGCCGCGGGGCGAGGATCGGCCGCGCGATCCCCCAAAGCCAACCGCCGCCGCCGCCGACGCCCGTCACCCGCCCCGCCAATTACCGCCCGATCCCTTACTCTTCTTGCCCTCCTTCGCTCCTTTGACAACTCTATGTAACTTTACCTGCCGCATCCGCTAGCTCCCCTCGCTTTTTCCACTCGTCCTTGTGCGCCCGCCGTGCCTTTCGCCCACTATATATATACGCACAGGCCGGCAGGTACGAGCTCTCGACCTTGCGCCGAGTATACATGCGCGCATCTGCACTACTTTCGCGTTTCAATTTTGAAACCTCCTTCTGCGAATTGATCCAGAAGGCCCCTAGGCCAGATACCCACCGCGCGAGCGTACGGTTCACCTCTGCACGATACTAGCCTACGGTATACATGCTGCGGGCTAGTTTCTCGGCGAATTGACAATATACCCGCGGAACTGCGGGTACATTCAAGCAAATTTATACGCTGCCAAAATTCACGGGAATTTCATCCACTGCGGTAACAAGTGTGCGGTTAAAGTATGCGAAAACACGCCCCTTCTGATAATTTAGCCGAGTTTGCGATATCGAGCTATCCTGCGAAAATACAATAATACCATGGCCGAACGTGCCCCCATGGATATACTCCAAAGCGCTTCGTTACTCCTATCGCTATTTGTCTAGTATTTTTACTACCGAGTATTCCTTCCGGTTATAATGAGCAGATAAAAGTCCATCAATGAATTATAAATAAACATATTTGTATACACGTGCAGTATGCACGTGCGCGATAAACTATTAGGCATTCTTCCACGGGCTTGTAATTTGAGGCCGTTTTGCTTGCAAAAGAGCCTCAAAGGGGAGCGGGGGCCTTCTCCTCGGTATTTTTTACGGCCTTTCTATAGGCACTTTCGTAAAAACTGGCCACAATATCGCGAAACTCTCTTCTCGGCTCGTTCTAGGGCGGAAATAATAAAAAGGCTACCCCCTCCCCGGCTGACAAGGAGCGTGGCTAAGTGCGGGGAGATCGATTTAAGGTCACTCGCGCACCTCTCGTGGGGCTCGCGCTCAAAAGCGCCGGGCAATTCCCGAGGCCCCTTATGTGCCGCCGGCCGAGTGCCGCCGCGGCGGCTTTTCACGCCGAGCCGCCAATTTTCCCGACCCTGCCGTGTGTAGATATATATATATATACGTGGCACCTCGGCCCGTGGACCGGGGGCCAATTCGCCGCGGGGCCCGGCCCTTTTTTTTTTTCTTCCGCGGCGGCTTAGCTCGGCCGAGTGCGAGGAAAAAGCACGAGGAGCAATTAGCCGATTAAAGAGCGAGGCGCCCCGGCAAAGTTTCGAGAGTCGGCGTGCAGTCAAACGCCCTCCCGCGCGCCCCGTCTCGCTTTCGAGTTCTCGCGGCGAAAAGTTCTACGGTCCTCCCGCCGTGGCCGCTTACCCGGCTCACCCTCTGCCTTTGCCTATTGATTTCCTTTCCGGCCGTCTGCCGATCATTGTTTTATGCTAAAATTAGAATTAAAACGAGGTTACTGGATTTTTCTCACGCCTATATTCATTCAAACTCTATAACAATAGACCTTATGTATTTATATTGCATTTAAGTAATCGTCATTACCAACACAAGTGTGCATCCAACCGCATATTTTTTGCCTACTCTTTAAATCCCTAATGCGTCCTTTTCGATTAGCATTTCGCTCATACATAAAACATCGCATCGGATCGACTCGCCACCTCAAAAAGTCACAATAGTTTCCGGGGCAATTAACATCAATAAATGATTACTTCTTCTGTATGTATAAATAGACGATTGTTATTCAATTTATATGTAACTAAACTTTATTAACAAGACCGAATTGACAAAACAACGTTATATATGCCTAGTATGTAGACGACGTGATCCGCAGACGCTTTTATTTAAAAACTGTAGTAAAACTAGCTTTGTCAATAACATAATATATAATATTAGGCACTGTGCTTATGTTCTGTATTGTCTAAATGTAAATGCTATACACGAAAATGAATGCGATCCAAAAAAAACAGACTTTTATACTGTTTTAACTTTGAATATGTTTCAGAAAATTAGGAAACAATTGCAAAAACATTATTCTCCGGATCAATTAAAAAATCTAGAATTTTTTATAAGTGTCTTTATTATGCAATAAAACAAAATATCCCGCTATTAGTTCAATAAAAATTGATCAATTGAGACCGATCAATTTCCACCATGAAAATAAAAAAAGAGGCAGATGTAATTGAAGTAACATTTTATATTAATTATATAATTAGACTTAATCTATTCGAAGAAATAAGAGAGAACTCGCGGAAGAGTGCCGGTTTTATACCTATGTTGGTTAAATGCGTCATTAATACTGCAAAACTTATCGTCTCATTATGGATAAAAAGTGCCAATTTTCATGCGAGTATTACGTCTTTTAAATATTGTTGTAATTTCAGAGTACCGAGAACTCTAAATTGAAATGTTATTCAGATGAACATCCTGCATCGAGTTTAATAGCCTAAACTCGAGTTCCCGTCTCGGCGGGGTCATCTTTGAAACGAGTGGGAAACAAAAGTAGATGCATGCGCCTTCAACGGCTGAATAATCAAAAAGTCAGTACAATTATAACGGTAAATGTTTGATTAATCGAAAACGATCGGGCTTTCGTCCGTAATTTCTAACTCTTTTCAACGTCACCTTCTATAGAAACGAAAACAACGACCAAATTAGCATTTAGCATTCCCGCGGGAAGGGGACATTATAATCGACCGCTCGACTCACTTAGTATGCGCGCTTTTTAGCTGCGGGTCAGCAGCTGTGCGCGCGCGAGCGGCATCGCATATACGTGAGCCTGGTTTTGCGGGCGACTCGCACTCGCAGAAGCGGGGCAAAAATCGTCGGATCCTCTGGCCCCTGGCGATGTGCCGCGCTTGGAAATACACGCGCTTAGCCGCACATGATCGTCATCTCTCGATGTATGCACCTGTACATTATATGCATCCATTCCTTGGTATAGTTCTGATTTTGGACCAGTTATAAGTGGAGGTCGATAGATTGACTGAGACTTAGATTATTTCATTTTCCCGTGGAAGACTATCGCAGCCAAGCTATCGTGACATGTGTCGCATATTATGTTTTAGTGCAAACTTAAGTTTAAAAATTCCTTTTAAAATCGTTTTATTGCATGCAGACTATTCAAGATCTGTTTTTATTTGTGATAATATATTATATGATAAATAAACCTGTAGATGGCTTGCATACAAATTTTGGACTATCTGCCGATGCGCTCATAGCTCGATTTAAAGCATAATTAGTTTTGTCACTCGTGATACCTGCATGTTGAACGTACTTTTCTAAATATGATTTAAACGCCACTTAAATCCACTTAAAAATAGATATCTAAAACAAATGTCATTGTAAATATCCATTGTGAATAAAAAGTCACAGCGTGGTTTGTCTTTCATTCAGACGCTCTTCATACAATTCTTATACGAGAGAGTTAATGAACCGGGAATGGATTTAAAATCGACATACGCACTTCCCGCGCGGTGTTTATGATCTCTCACTTTCACGTGCTTGCAAAGACAAACGAGCTATTGCAGCGCAAGAATGAAGAATCGCACGAGTTCAATCAACCTTTCGCTGGAGGCGAGAGTAGGCCTTTTCATCATAAAGAAATAAAAAGGGAGTTCTAAACCGAGCCAACTAACTGTCCCTATATCTCCCGAGGATGTTATACCGAGACGCGGGATATATGCGCTGCCTGGGGATTTTCAAGGATCCTCTGCAGGCCAATTAAACGCGCGACACGTATATTACCGGGCCGGCAGCGACTGCGGTAATAAAGCTAGCGGTTGGCCCGGCTCTGCCGCTGTCTGTCTCTTTCTCCGTCCTCTTAATCGGCCGGTTCGAAGTGAAAACTCGTTGGAAGTTTCCCACAATTCGACGAGCTCATGGCAGCCGAGGTATTCAGCTGTGCGTGTGGCCGCGAGGACCGTTTGAAGTCGGCGCCGGTGTGTCGATTCCTAGGTGTGGTGAAAGATATGTAAAATGACTCTTCTTATGTGAATTCATGAGTTACTGTTAATGTTAATGCTGATTGGAATGAGCTCCCAGTTTTAAATTGGCTGCGCGGGATTCTAAAGAGAAATTATGCTGCTTCCCCATTGTAAGCGGGACTCGTTCTTGCTGTATATTAATTCAAATCTCGATTCAAATGTTTTTGGAAGCCATGTTAGCATTGAATCTTAATTATGAATTTATTTAATCGATCCACACGGATCGATTGACATATATTATTCTTAAGAATTTGTGCGAATTCACGTCTTTTACAAGTTTTTTTTTATTATTTATTTGATTTAAGGATGGAATCGAACAGGGAAAACTTTTACTTACTATAAATTTATATAAAAAAGGTTATAAAGCGTAAAATATTGATTTCCGTAGCGAGCAGAACAAATTTGTTTCTACAATTTTGTATTGTACAAAAATCAACTACTCATGTACTTTTAAAAAAGAAAATATTTGAAACATTACCGTTTTCTATCCACATGGATGTAAAACAAAATACATAGTTTATAGTTTTAAGACCGAGCAATAGCTACAGTTGTTCTTGGCCACATACACTATTATAATACCCGCTGCAAGATATAATCTTCAAGGTCATATTTCATGTTGCAAACGAGAAAAATTGACATTCCATTCTATAAAATATTTGGTTCGCAAAGGAATCTAAAGAAGATTTTGTTAAATGAAATGTACTTTATTACTTTCATTTGATGGAATTCATTGATTATAATTTGTCATTGAACATAAACTGTTATTTAAGTAATCCAGCGGGGCAAATAGGAAGCATGCTCGAAAGTTGCAAAATAAAAAAGGGTTTAATACCGTTACAGAGGAGGACTAGGCCTGCACAAATCCGCGGATCAAAAGCATCCTCCAGGCACAGTCGCATTAGGAGCGAGCCCACAGCCGCTGGTGCAAATCCACAATTGCTCCGTCGGCCGCGAGGACATAATAGTCCCCGGGTGCCGGATCCGCGCGCCCCGGGGCGCATCCCGTCCGCGGGGGCTCTAACCAGCTTAGAAAGAAAAAAAAAAAACCAAAAAAGAAGAAAAAAAAAAGCAGCCGCCACTTGATCTGCCCCCGAAAAAGGCCGGCCGCGGGAGGAAAGGAGGATGGGCGCGCGCACGTGGCCCCGGGGAGAACAAAGAGTCCGGGCAGGGCCGAGGGCCCCGGGCCCGGGAGGCGTCGGGCGTAATTGCCCCGGGCGACGGAGGCCGCATTCGGAATTTGTCATGCGAGGGCGACGCGCGGGCGATCCGCGGGCCGGATAAGCGCCCCGGGCGTAAGGCGCGGCGGCCCTACGGCCCGGAGGTGCGCGCGCGCGGCTCTCGAGGGCCGCGCGGCGCCCTCCCCGGCATCCCAAATGAGCTCCGCCGGGGGAAGTGAAACGCCTCTTTTTGCTTTTTTGTAACCGTCCCCGCAAAGGACACTGGGCTTTCTTCTGCTTCTTCAATTTTCTTTTACAGCCTCGGTTATATACGTGTAATATGCCGGAGAGCCCGGGCTGACGTCAGGCGTTTACGTGGCTTTGCCTTGCTCCAGCCTCGAGTCTGCCCTATCCCGAATCGCCTTGGCGCTCCTTTTCCCCAATTACAATTACTCGAAGCCAACAACAAAAAAAACCCTGGGGTTTCAGGTGCAACGTCGAACGGTCGAGCAGCGTGCACATATATATATATACACGCGCTGAACAATGACATACACGCGCGTTGCGGAGGACGGTGTATAAAACTGCGAGGAGTCCGGATTAATCGCCGCTCGGCTTTCTCAGGCGCGCGGTGCAATCTTCGCGGCGTTTCTTCCTCCGCGGATGTAAGGAGGGCGCGAAGAAAGAAGCGCGGGGCGGTCCCCCCGGCCGCTACAATGTCCCGGCGGCGCCACTCTGCCCCGGATAAAACACTAAGCGGCCGCGCCTCGCGTTTAAGGGCACGCGGCGGGCGGCTTCGCACGGCCCAGAATTCATAATGACAAGCGCGGCGCGTTACGTGCCAGTAAACGGCGCATTCCCACACGGGCGCGAGATATGTGCGCGCGCGCCTCGTGGGACGCCGCCGGCACCGGCACGCACTATACACATACGTTATACCTCCTGGGCCTTATTTCCAACCGGGGCGAGGGCCTCGGCCCGGGGGACGAAAACCCTGGGAGCGGCCGTCGACGTGTGCTTTTCGGCGCGGACCGCCCGCGACTTGACGCGCCGCTGATTGCGCGCGCGCGCCGCAGCCCCGTAAATTAATTGAGGCCTAATAACACGCATTAGCGGGGCGATAAAAGTTACGGTGATGAGGGCGAGGGCGAGGGCCGCGCGAGTGCGCCTCCCGCAAAAACCCGGTAACGAAGCCCGCGGGAGAAATTGCTGAAAAATAGAGCAAGCCGGGGGGAGGGGGGAGGGGGTGCACCGGGGGGGTACGGGAGGCCAAGGCCCGGGCGCTTTTTTCCCCGGATTCATTAAAAGCCGGGCGAGCGGGCCGCCGGCGCCCGCGCACTCGCAGCTCGTAAACCTAATCTGTAATTGGCTCGTAAAACAATAAAGTCTATTAAGGCCCCGGGGCCGCGGGACTCCTGCAATTTAGGCCCCCCCCGGCCGCTTCCTCCTGCGTCTCTATTACTATCATCGCGAGCGCCGCCGCGCGGACGGCCCGCGCATTATACACACATGTACGTATCCCCGGGGTTCTCCAGTCTAGCGCCGCGCCCTCGTCCCCCGTCCGCCGGCCCCGATTGAAATATCTCGGGAGGAGGGCCGCACCTGCCGGCGGGTCATATATGCGTGCCCGATCGCGCGGCCCGGCCAAAAAAGAGGAGCGTATATATACCCGGAGCCTCGGCCGCGGCCTGAAAAAGATTATCACTCATTTAGGGCCGAGGCGGCGCTGGCGGAGGCGCGCACTAACGAAGGCCTATTTGCATGGGCGATTTCGGGGGCCCGGACGACGCGGCGCCGAGGGCTTCTCGGAAGCCCCGGCTGCAAGGGCGTAATGTGTCAGGGGGGTGGGGGGGGCCGCCTCGCCGGCTAATAACCGGTCATTTGCAATCACACGGGGGCCCGGACGACGAGGGCCGACGACGCGGTGGCGCGCGACCTCCGCGGGAGCCGAGCCGCCGGCCGGACTCGCCGCGCCCCCGGCCCGAGGAGTTATACGGCCCTGGCGACACGCCGGCCCACCGCCGAAAAATACGGCCCTTCCACCCAAATTTCGCCCCGGCCCTCTTTTCTTTTTTCTTTTTTTTTTTGTTTTCGGGCTTTGCCCGTCGTTAAGAGGCCGCGCGGCTAATGGAAAAATTAATTTATCGCGCAGCTGCGACGCTTCCATGCGCCTCCCGACGAGCCAATGGCGATTAAGTTGTTTCGCCCCTTTTTGCGGCGCACCGCGAGCTTTGCCTAATAATCCAATCGGTTTTTCAGACGATTCGACCTACGTTTCGATCCTACCGAGAGGAAAAGACATTTTATTTCATGTTCAAGGGCAGCCTCTATATCTGCATGTAACGCCCGGATTAATTCAGCCTCCTCAAATCACGAGTTCACCACGCAGATAACATCTAAGAAGGAGTTAAGATTTTAGTAGTTCCGACACGTTTCCTCGCCGCGCGATCTCCTTCTTCTTAGCTTGCTATTTTTCCTTCCACTTTTTTCACATTTTATTTTGTTTTCATTTTAAATCCACTTTTTCGCTTAAACTCACTGTATCGTCATTTTCTATTGTCTCTTATTATTTATTTATTACTGCTTCAATTTGTACTATAGCGGATGATGCAAAGATAACATTATAAACTATATATGGAGATTTACAACTTTGTAGACGAGTAATGTGGCCGCAGTTTCCTGTGAAGAGGATAACCCATTTTTCATCGCACTCGAGCTTGAGCTCGAGATCCCTGGTAAGAAAGCACATTACTATTCAAATACTTTAACCTAATAAAGTCTTATAAGAGAGCCAAGCTATACACAGAGCCAAGCTCCAGGTAGCACACCGATCCTCGTGTTAAAGTTGATATTCAATATTTTTTATAGTGCCAGTCTCGCAGTAGATATACAACCTGCACAAGACATTTGCATTCATAAATTTTTTTCTGAAAATGTTGATGTACCAACTAGTATTAAAAGTCAACTAACAATCTGTTAAAAGTATCTATGAATATTTTTTTTCACAAATTAATAGATTACATAATTGTGAATAAAAGTCATAATTTACTAATAAAATGTATAAAATGCAGAGACTCGACGAGTTAAACAGTAGTCAAAGGCTTTCTCGCATGCGTACACTGTAGTCGCCAACCAGTTTGCAGTTCTCAAGTATCCACTTTTGAAGAAAAGGGGAGATGCGACAAGTTGTCACAGCCGCGCGCCTATGCACGGCGGGACTCACCGGAAACAGTACGCCCAGGCTATATCGTAGCGTCGCATCTGACACCCGCACGCGAGAACGAAGCATCTACGCACTGGGAGCAGGTTGCGATAGGACACGTGCGCGCCTCGCTAGTCACCTGGCTTTCTATAGTTGGAGAACCTGGTTTTTTATATGCCAGCGGCAAGGAATCGCCAAGGATCTTACAGCACTGTATAAGCAACATCTTCTGGTCTCTTGTGCATCTTTGAGAATTTGGCTACATAGCTTACACACACGACTTTCTTAGACGACATAAGATTATAATGATTTGTATAGATAATTTATATAATAATTTCTGTGAAACTAGACTTATAGCTTTCTGCGCACAATTTATGCAATACTATTGTGACATCGATAATAGCTTCCATGTTATACATCACTTTATACTTATAAACTATACATCGGCATTACCTATTATCTCGTATAATCTATAGTTGTTATATTATTAGCTTATATCGTCGACTGGGTGCAACAATATGTCGCTTGAAGAAAGCGATTAGGATAAAGAAATAGCCACTTCTAAAATAATAATTAGTGAAACTTATTTTGACCTGGTAAGACATTAAATTATGTATATTACAAAATACTTGTATGTGTAAATACTTGAAAATGATTTCAAATGGATATGCAATTATGAGGCTAGCATGCAGGGGTGGCCGATCTTCGGGGTACACTAAAATGCAGTAAAAACCCTACTAAATGGAAATTTATTCTGGCTTTTTAAGGACTAAGCCTCGTCTGTTAATTTTAAAAGATGTTTTTGATTACGAAAAGCTCATAATTTTTTAAGTAGCACACTTTAATGCTAATATTCTGAAATTGTAGCAAAATAGCTGAATAGATTTAAGAACCGATAGGAGCGTTTGATTGCAGAAACGCAGACGTAGCTAGCCCGAAACGTAGATATAAAATGTAGAAAAGAACGAAAACTCTTTGCTTGCACGAACTCGCAATTTCTGAATAGCATTAGTATGAAAACGTAATAATAACAAAATCAAATGTGATTGACGCAAAATTTTTAGAGAAAAATACATGATTTGATTGATACACTTTTATTTATTAATTACATTAACTGATTACCTCATTATAAAATTAATGTTATTTCTCAAGAATTGATTGTTTTTATTACCCTTCAATATCAGTACTATTCAAAGATTGAGAGTTCGCGACTGCAAAGAGTTTTGCTTCTTTTCTTCATTTTACGTCAATTACGCGTGCGTTACCGCAGTCGATCGCTATTATTAATTCTCTGATAGATCTGAAACCATTTTAATGCTTTGGTTTTGTTACGATATTAGATTAGGATAGGGCGTTCAAATGCGAACTTTCCGGGCGAACACATGAAAGGTATTTTGGGTTAGCTACGCCGGTATGTTTCTGCAATCAAATGCTACTATCAGTTCTCTAATAGGTTTAAATCCATTCAGTTATTTTGCCAGAGTGCCTGCAAAGTGTTATCATCAAAGGATTGGAAAGGCTTTCATACTTATTGGAAAAATGGTGAGATTTTCTTCTAATATTTTGTAGAATGCTCGGTTCACGTCTCAAGTGCACACAATCATCTTATAAAATACACAAATAAGACCAGGCCCTTAAAAACCACAATCAATTTCAATTTAGTAGCGTTTTTACTGCATTTTAATTTCTATTCCTAAAATTCAGCTACCTCTGCAGGTTTATAGTTTCGAATCCATTTGCAGTCATTTTCAAGTATTTATACAAGACAATTATTTTATTTAATATAATTAAAAGCGTGGGCCCTATCAAGTTGAGCGATACTGCGTTGCTAAGAGCTACCCCAAATAAACTGCTAATGCATTTTCATTTGATAAGTAATTGACCCTTACCTTTTATACGTATATTTGATGCGTGTAAACGTCCACAGGGAAAGATTTACAATCATAACTTATCGATATAAAGATTTTTTCGTTTTCTCTAAGATATCGGAATGAAGTATGGAAAAAAAATTATTCACTCGTCATCGACTCGACCCCATTGTATACAACAAAATGAATTGCACAAAGTGCATTATGAAAGTTTGCTTATTTCGCAAGATACAACAAGCTCCTCGAGAATTGGTTGTTCACAGTACGATAGTAGATTATGGATCTATCAACCTCGCGAACGCTTATATTCCTAGGTATTTAATTAATTTTGAAGCAATTATTCGGAGCGGTCGATCGGGCGGAGGAAAAAAAAAACGAGCATCGGAATTAATGCGAGGAGGTTTCATCCGGCGAAAGGTGCAAATAGTGCGTCGACTTGTTAATCAGTTTCCATCATTCGGAAAATAACGATCTTGGCCGGGAGCAAAGCCCGTAACATTGTCGATTAGCGGAGCTTTAATTAAGTGTTCAGATTCCCGGAATAACGAAATCCCCCGGCATATATATCGGAGGGGGGGGGGCCCATATCGACGGCGGCGATATATACACACTCGTGGGCTCGGGCGCAGCCCGAGGGCCGTGCCCACACACGCTCGCGCGGCCGGCCCTCGCGAGAAACCGGTGCTAAAGATCAATCCGACTTGCCTAATTTAAAAACGCGATCGCCGGGATGGGAGGAGAGCCGGGGCCGTCCGAGTGGAGGCATTTAAAAGCCGATTGGGAATCGGCCGCGGCCTAGCCGCCGTCGATGGGGGCCGGCGCGATGGAGGGGGAGGGGGAGGGGGGGGGGGTGGCGGCGCGGGGACACGAGCTTATAAGTGACCGCGGGTGGGGTGGGGCGGAGGAGCGCCCGGCATCCCGGGCTGCGGCATCCGTGGCGAGCCTCCGTAAAATGGCGGGATTAGCGCGGGAGATATCGCGGGGTGGCGCGCATTACTCGCCGCGGCGGCTCCCTGTGTAGTCGCGCCGACGCGCACACCTCGGATAAGGGAAATGGCCCGGGCACTCTGGCTTTTGCGAGGCGGCCCTCCCTAATCGACGCCTCCCCCCCCCCCGCTCGGGGGGAACACCTGGCTTTAATTGTTACCTAATGCGATAATAATGTCGGCTCTCGTACAAAGGAGGGCGTAGAAAATTTACTGGTTTTTTTTTTTTTTACGCGATTAGCGCGTTTATAACCGAGCGGGGCCTTAAATCAACGGAATTAACCCGTGACTGCACTCGTGATCAATTGCGCGTACGTATAACAGCGATAGAAGCGTCTTTTTATCGAATTCGGGAGGGTAATTGAAAACCCGTTCCTTATCGTGGAATCTGTGTGTAAACCGGGCGGGAGCGCACAATTAGATCAATAGTCATTAATGGCATAAATTTCTTTGAAGTAGGCGCGATAACAATCATGGGAGAGATCGGCGGCATCCGCGGCGGCCGCGCCCATCCTCCCCAGGTAAAACTCTTCATTTGACTAGGAATGTGAACTGAAAAGCCCAACTGCCTCGATAACTCGCGACGAAAGGGCTCGAGAAACCCGTTTGTACCTCCCAAAGTCGGAGGCGAGCGGAAATACGGATAGACCCAAAGGTAGAGGCGCACCATCGGGGAGATAAGCATCCCTGGGAGGGGGGACATTGTCGGCTCGCGGGAAAAGTCCCCTCGCAGGTGGCTGGTGCGCGCGAACGCGCGAGATTTATAACGGGCGGGCGGCGGCGGCGGACACGCGTAAGCGCGCGGAGGCTCCCAGGCCCGCGGCGCCCCCTCGCCGGGGCTTTTAATTAACTCCCGTGAGCGGCGGCGGCGGCCCTCGTTTGCGCGGCCGGCGGCGGGGGGGAACGGATATGTGGGGGGGAAAAAAAAAGGCCGGCGCGCGTGCCCCTGGGTGGCCGGCGGATTCCAGTTCCCCGATAATTGGTCCAAGTGTTTCAACACCCGGCCGATATATATCCCACGTGGCCCGGGCGATATCGGCCGCGGGAGGTGGGCCCCGGTCGTATCCCCGCGGCGCTCTAGGTGCCCGCGCGCCCCGCGGTTTACTGCCGATATTTATAAGCCGCCGGCGCGTCCTCCCCCCGGAGCCGCCCGGCTTTCGACTTTCATCTCCGCCCGGCTTAAGACTCATTTGCGCAGGCCGCGGCGGTTTCCCCGCGCGCGCTCTCCTACACTCCTCTCTTTGCCGAGGCGCTTGTTCCTTTTTTTTTTTTTCTTTTTACCCGCGCTCCCTGCCTCTCCAAAAATCGAGAGAGTGAAAGCCGCTTTCATCGGCCGATTTCGAGCGGCATAACCTCTTGGCCCGTCGGCTCCCGCGCTGTACATGTACGCCTCCTCGATTTACTTTTATTTCCTCGTCGCCGAGTCCTCGCCTCGGCCGATATTCCCGGGCGCTGTATATTATACAGAGGCTGGCGCGGCGGGCGAGGCGTGTGTATCGGTATCAGCCGGTCGGCGGGGACGTTGTATTGGCTTAGCCGACGTTCGGGGGGCGCTCGATCGAGCGGCCCTCGGAAGGAGCCGCGACATGTGTGTCTCAGGGCGGCGGGGCGTCCGGGAGGAATTATCCGGGAAAGGCGGCGCGCTGACCCGGAAGCCCCGGGGCGCCGGCCTAGAGGAGCTCAGTCGCGTATCGCTATCGGCCCATATATGCCTTATCGCATCGATCTACATCTCCGGGGGGGTATAGGGGCGGGCAGGCAGGCGCCTCGGCGCTCGGGCGCGCATCAGTGTCGCTTGGCTTGCCACCCCCCGCGCGCGCCCGTTCGTTTGTGAAATTAGTGCGCTGCTTTTGTCGTGCGGCCGCCGCTGCTCGGCGCACTCGCGCCCCGCCCGCTCTGACAGAGCCAGATATACCCCCCCTGGCCCCTCGCCGCCCCCGTGGCATTACGCCGAATTAAGTAATAAACCCGCGGGCCGGCCCTCCAGGAGGCGCACGGCCGGCCGATTGATCCTGCGCCCCGGCGAACCGGGACTCCCCGGCCCCTCCCGGCTCCTACGCAGCTGGACCTGATATCCCTCCGGCTTCTCCGCGACGCCGCCCGCGGACGCTTATGTTCGGCCAAGTTCGCCCGCGGCAATTACATCCTGCGGCTGAATCTCCTGTACAGACGAGAGCTCCCGATCAAATTTTTATACGTAAACACGCTTTCTATTTGTCCCGTGGGGCTATAAGGTACGCGCGTGCTAATGACAAGCCTCGTCAAGCGGCAGTTCACCCCAGTGCCAGCGAGCCCGGCAATTCCACGCTCTCTAAAAACGAAAACGCACCGGAAAGAAAAACCATAAGCCGACCGAGCGAGACGCGCGCCGGGGAAGCTCGCGTCCAGCTTAGACGCGCCTGCGTTTCTTTTTTCTTCGATAAAGCAGCCGATACGGAATAAAAGAAAGGCACGGCGCACTCTGGATGCGAGCCGCGCGCTAATCATAATGGCAAGCGAGCGTAATGAGGGCCGGCCCGCGGGGCCGAGGCAACGAGGTCGTTCCCGCCTTGTCGCCGGTCCGGCTCTCTGCGGGATATCCCCGGGGCGCCGGGCGACGCGGCGGAAAAAAGTCAGCCGCTCAGCTGGCGATCAATGCCGGCTTAATCCAATCGGCGACGGGGCGCCGGGGACGTGTCATCAAAAAGTGCGAAAGCTTAATTGGGAGAATTGGTCGGTGCGCTCCGCTGGGCACAATCGGATAATCGGATGATCTCGTGGGCGCCCGGCCCGCGGAGCCCGCGCCGTCGCTCCGAGGAGCCGTTTCTGGCCGAGGGCTCCGAGGGTCCCCCCCCCCTACCCTGACCCCGCGGCCCGGGCACTTTTCCCCGCAGGCCGGAGAGGCCGCCGCGCCGCCTCCTGACTCACCCGCTCGATCCGCGCTCTTGATTGTCCAAAAAAATTATGCCTTTTCACCCGCTCCGCACTGGAGATTTGCCATTGAGATATGCGAGCTGCCCACTATTCTCACAATTGTATTCCCTTGAGATTACAAAGTGAAAGTCCCCTATAAACTGTTTAAAGAGAATCAACACTGCCGTCGTGTACCACGTGAAACAGTGGATATTGATTGTACTATCGCATTCCGGCTATTCTAATCAAAGCTGAAATGTAGATTTTTTTATTTAATATTTCCTACAACTTCGGTACAGCATTTCGTAAACTGCAATTTTTTTTTCAATTTTTATCTTCAAAGTACAGTTTAGCAAAATGATTAGGAACTTTGCCCATTAACTGCGGGAATTGTTACTCTTAACGTTTAGCTTTTTTATTGAAATCTTTACCTTCTCCTGATTTGCAACGAATGCACTTTCAGTTTAAATTCAACGATACAGAGTCAAAAAATGTCAAGCAAGCGCTGTTGCAGATGTATTATTGATACGCATTCATCCTGGATTCGACAGAGGCAGCTTGTGCCAAGGGTGTCGATTGGAGCTGAAGCAACATTTTTTTACCGGGCTGGATCCTTTTCTAATCCATCCGTCGTGGCTATCCAGCCGTGACCCGACCCTAGACTAACGAAAGTGACAGTTGCGGAGGCGCAGATGCACCGGGTCGCAAATAACAGGGCAAATGAAGAGGTGAAGGAAGCGGGGTGGGGTGCCTCGGGGACAGGTCGTGGGCTCGGCGCGTCAAGGCCGTCGGCGGCGCGCAGCACTTGTCCCAGAAAGCCTGGGCCGGCCCCGGAGAAACTGCGCCGGCTATAACGATCGCGCGGGCATTTTTTTTTTTGCCCCGGCGCGGGCCGCGGTCGGTTTTCACTCGGGCGCTTTTCCGCGGCGACACCCGGGGGGGCCGCGCGGTTTTTCCCCCCGCGGGGCAGGACGCGCGGCGAGAACGCGGCCGGCGATCGGGGAATGCGGGCCCGCCTTCTCCGCGGTGGCGCGGGCGCAATTAGAGGGGATTATTAGGCCCTCGGCCGAGCGGGTAAACGATCCGGCGATTATCGGCGCGGCGGGTCCGCGCGGCAACACCTCGCCGGCGCCCACCCGGCACCTTCCTTTGCCTCCTTTTTTCTTTTTTCGTTTTTGTCCGTTTCGTTTGAATTTTTCACCGGCGGGCCGTTTCACGCAGGCCCGAGATCCCGCGGCAATTAGCGGGCCGAGACAGGTGCGATTAGCGCCTGTCTCGCTTTCCCCCGCGAGGGCCGCGCGCACCTTTCGACCCTGAATTAAGCGCACGCGAGCCGGCCGAGCGGCTAGGCCACCTACCGGCCGGCTTAGGAGGAGGGCCGATCGGCCGCGAGCCGATCGGCTTAATTGCTCCGCGGGCTCGACCCGATTTCTCGAGGGGACATCTGCGCCGACACCTGTTTCGCGCGGGGGGAGTCATAGGCCGTTGCCGCGCCCTCGCCCGCATATGCGTATACACTCGCCGCGCGAGCCCTAGGCGACAGTTGTCCCCGGCCCTCGCGCCACCTGCGGACGCGGCTACGCAACCACCTTTTTATAATAATTCCTTTTTTATTTTTTTATTCTCCCGGGTTTTATTGGCCCTAGGGGCTTCCGTCTCCAGGCGGCCTGCATTCCTGCCCGACTTCCCCGCTATTGCCCGCTAACCAATTAACGCGCGAATTAATATGCGAGGATGTCCGCACTCGGCACAGGTGGCCCCGCGATAAATGGCCCGGGATGCCCGCCCGACAGCTTATCCGCCAAATATTCCGCTTTCTGCCTTGGCTATTGCACGAGACCCTATGTGTATATCGTAAAGTGGGCATCGGTTAACAACTCGGCAAACCTGCCACCTGCGCAAATTCGTGACAATTTGTTTATTGCTATCGATTATATCCTTACGCTTTACTGCCTGCGTGCGCACAACATTTTCAAACGTACATCCCACCGCAGCCCGATTGAACACACGTCGCTCGCTACTTCAGTTGCCGACCAACTTGCACACGCGCCTGTGTTTTTCCACGCTCCGGACGAACGGCAAACCGAAATCTCAAGCTTCTTCGCGGGTGAGCCGCGGCCTCTATGTCCCTGGCGTGGCCATATACAGCCCAGTAATAATAGGGTGGACGCAGCTAGCAAACCGTTGAGTTGGCCCCGCCAATTGGCCGGATGATTTGCACGGGAGAAGCCGAGATATATGTAGGGCCGGAGCCAACGCGGCCTTCCCTCGCGCAGAGGCCCTCTCGCGAGGATCGGGGGCAAAAACAACGGTCCCCCCGCGGCAAAACAGAGCCGCGTCACTTTTTTTCCCCCCGTCGGCCTTCCCAGCCGATTTGTACAGCTGTACATCTGCGTGTATACACGCGCGTTTCAATTATTTTTTTTTTTTCGATCTCGGTGCACCTTCTTTTCGAGCGCACTCTTTTCGCGTGGAACGCGTATATATACACGATTGCTCGACACGATTACTTGGCCTGCCAAAGCTTCGGCTAGAGTAGGTTCTTAAATTCAATTAGGAGCTCCTAAGTGCGGCCACGCGGCTCGCCGACACTAAACCGCCTCTGGAAATTATTGTCCCACGGTGCGCGGCCGCGCGTAATCGCCTCCTGGATTTACGACACGTTAGCGGGTGAAAGAGGATATCTAGTTGTCCGCGGGCGAATGATATCATCGGATCGGCCGGCGGCGCGCACCGGGGGGAAAAAAAAAATAAGCGCAACGTATAAAGGAAACCTCGCGGGAAGAGGTTTAATCCTTTCTTGGGCGCGCGCGCGTTCCTCACGTAGTCGCGTCCTTTTTTCTTTTTTTTTTTCCGCGAGCGGGGCCGCTTTCCGCCGCTACGTGCGCGGGCCGCGCCGTCGCCGCGCGATAATAAGCCGCCGGGGCAGAGCGAGCGCCGAGTGAGTCGTCGTCCCCGCTGACGTGGCGAGAGCGCGATTCCCGGGATATATATAACTCCCCGGGGATCTAGCTCGATGCCAGCCCAATTATCGCGTCCCTCCGATTCCAAAATTGTACGCTACTTCGGTGAATGATAAGCGCCGCTTGGTCTTATCGTATACGATCCTGCGGGGATGCGCGTATACATGGACAACGGTGGGGAATAAGGAAAAGGGGGGGATCGGAGCCAAATTTCCTTTTGTACTTGCAATTTATTGTCAAGTCGAAACGTAATAAAAAGTTGTTTATTTTATTTCCCAGTGTACGCCCGTATCCTCGCTTGGCTCGTACCTATACGCTCGAGAGCTTACACTGTTTATTCTGCATTAAAGTCAAATCTCGCTCTTTCGGATTCGTAAGGTTGACGTCAAGAAAAATAGAGAGAGAGAGAGAGAGAAAAAACAACTACACTCTCCATGTGCTTGCTCCTACTTGTTTGCCGGCTCGTAAAAAGCTCGCGGTCGATACGACAAAGAATCCTTGTTTAGAAAATTGAAATGCAAGTAGATAGGTTGCACAACTCGAGCAGCGCGTAACTATTGGCTCACAATTAATTCCGACATTATACCGAGGCAGAAGCTCGAGCGGACAAAAACGCACTCGATACATAGATTTAATTGCGCAAGCGGTGCGTAGGCAAGCCCGAGTATGAAAGGAAGCCGCGGCTCAATGAGGCGCGCTCGGGCCGATCCATCAAAAAGTCCGCGCGTCCGCGCAAACCCGCTGGCGTAACGATTGCCATAGAGCCAGGAGTGAAAGAAGCGCGCGGCCTGGCGCCACCGCCGCGGCCGGGGCATAAATACCCGGGACAAAGGACGCAGGGCCCGCGGATAGACTGCACACACGTACGCGTGCACACCTACGACCGAGTGGAAAAGTGCGACCGAGCCTCCGGGCCGTCAATCAGGCCCGGATTCCCGGCTTCTTGCCGGCCGGCCATATTTTCCCCGGGGAAAACGCGGCGGCCTCGCGAAAATTTACGAGGCGCGCCGAGGGCCGCGCGACAAATGCCGCGGGGCTTTTCCACCGGCGTTCCCCGCGAGTCCGCGTCCCCGTGAGTAATCGCGCGCCGATCGCCCGGCCTCGCCTCGTCCGTCAGGCCGGGCGGCTTTTCCAATAGCCTATAGGCGCACCGTGGATTATACACGCACGGAGGCGCGGGCCACTGCGCGCGCGCGCGTGTGTGTGTATATACATATACGTACACGCGCGCGCTCGTTTTTTTTTTGTAAGGCCGCGCGTAAAAGCGAGGAGCCACTTAACGCGCCGGCCTGCGTATACATCCTTGCCGAAATGCGAATTTCCGAACAATTCCCGTGTACTTTAGTGCCCGGGCAATCGCCGGCGAGTCCTTGCCGCCCGGCGTAATCTCCCCCCGGGATAAAACATTGACGCCCGCGAGCTCGAATCTAAAGTGTCGGCGGCGCTTTTTTCCCCCCTCGGGCAACGGGCCACCGAGTCGCGGCTCCTCGACTTCCTCTCTCTCTCTCTCGCGCGCGCGCGCACCAGGAGGCGCAAGGAAAAAAGTCCTCCCCTGCTTAAAGGCTCACCTGCGCCCGCCTCGATTTACGAGATATTCGCCCGCTCGCCGACGCATTAGAAGATTGAGCCGCGCGCATCCGGGCGGACGACTTTTGCGCCGGCGCGCGAGCCTATAACTGCTTTTTCGCGCTCGGAGATCCTCCTTTATCGCGGCTCCTCCTCCCTGTGCTTCCCCCCCCCCCCTCTCGTTTTTCGCTGCCCCGGCCTCTGAGTTAATGACTTTCGAGGCGATACCCGCGCGACGATAATCACGTTTAACGCTTTCGAGTAAATCCTCCTTTTCTTCCTCTCCTTTTTTTTTCTGCCTCTCTTTTTTTTTTTAGAGGAAAGAGCTGCTCCTGTGCCCGGCCGCGCGCCGTCTTTTTACCCCGCGCGATTCCGCGTTAAATTGGCGCTACGCGAGGCGCTTCTTGCGCTGTTTGACTTCTCCTTAAGCACAGTGACAGGCCTATCGGTAAGTAGCTTCTTGAATTATTAACGAGCTTTTGCATATATTCCACCGGTCGGCGGAGGCACGAGTAGGTTTGACCGGCCGCCCGTCGCGAGTTTATTTTCGGCAGCTTCGCCTCCCGTGAATTATTCATGAGGACTAGTTTAACCACTGGCCTAACTCAAAAATCAAAATTTGCCTTCGCTTTCTATGCGAAGACCGTGTGTGCAAAATAAACCAGGCGCTACTCAAAATAATACTTTATCAATAATTGCACGGCTCTTGCCTTAGCGTTAATCTTCCGCAGAATTAACTAGGTACAAGTAGTAAATCGAGTTTCTTCACGAGGTTTACGATTAAGAAATTAATCTTTACAAAATATCAATATTTACAATGTTTGACGAAATTTTAGATTTTACCTTTCAAATATACCTTTTGTAAATGCACAGACACACACACACCCATTGTCCATGTGTTGAATGCCAACAGAAATTGTGTACAGTATGGATTTCGATAGCTCTTTTTTGTCTCTTGAATTATTGATAACGTGCATTTTTTATTAATATTAATATTACGAGGTGCTTTATTAATATTCATTTTGGACCATCAATCGTGACAAGTTAAACGGCTCTTATTGATAAGTGCTTGAACAGCAATCGTCAAGGCTGGTCTGTAGTATCATCTAGGGTCGCTTGCATGTATTCAAATTGTTTTAAAATTGAACGATATGTCAAATGAAGAAGGAAACATTACGGTTGCGTTATCCAAAAAAAAAATAGAAAATTTTAACGAAAATCCTAACAACTTGTTATACACGTATAACAAGCTCAAAGATTGAAAGAGTTATTGTCTTTAGAAATTTCGCGGTAAATCCAAACTGGAGTTTAGCCTGAAAGTAAAACAGGCTATACGCGGCGGATCGGATGAACTCGCGAAGAAACTCTCGAGCGACGGGATGAAAAAGGCGTCCGCGCGGCGGCTGTACAGATCGGCGGCGAAAGCTGTACGCGTGGAATAGTCCCCGTCTCCGTGGCAACACGGAATCGTGAGGTGGCGGCGGCGGCGGCCGCTACCGCCGCTGACGAGAGCCGGTAATCGGCCGCCGGAGGCGCAACACGCGGGGAATTGAGACGTGAGGAGCCCGAGCGGCGCACACGAGCGCCGGGAAAACTGTTTACGTGTCCGCGCGGCCTTGGTGCACCTCAACCCGCGGCGCAGCCAAGGTGCACGGGATCTATTTCGAAAGCGAAGGAGAGGCCGAGGATCGGGGGAGGACTCGCGGGCCGCGGACGGGAGCCGCCCGGCTTTTCGGCTGCTAATTGAAAAGAGCCGTGTATAAACGTGCGCGCATTTGGGCCCAGTTCGCGGGGACAGGGTCGTCCGAGGGTATAATACGCAAGGCGATATTATCTCCGTGCTAAAACACGTATACTCCCGGGGTAACATAAATTGCCAGAGTCGTTTCATCATAGGCCGTTAAGGCAAATCAATCTGTTGTACTCGGCCGGTATAACTTATCGTATTTTATTAGTCGGAATTTAATTGAGTTTTATTGGGATTATTATCTAAAAAACGAAAAGAAGGCAGGGCCGGCCGGAGAAAAGCTACTTAACGAGGAGCCCGGGCCCGCGCGCAGCTTGTAAAACCGGAACCGTCGAAAAATATTCATCAATCGCGGCGATACGCATCGATTTATTGTTTTGTCCACTTTGGCCAAAAAATGCCTCGGTTGGGGGGGGGGAGCCGCCGCCAAGGAAATATATATTCCGCCGGCTCCTCGGACGAATCCGCCGACGGGCGCCCGCGCCGCTGCATATAACATCCTTTTTTTTTTCGGACTATGCGCGGACGCGCGCGGGCAAGGGACGCCGGGGCGAAGGAGGGGAGAGTGGGGCGCAGGTGCCGCTAACCGATACAAATGGCTCTTAACTCGATTGCCGCTTATCTGCCGGGCTCCTAAACGGCGCCTGCCACCGGGGCCGCCGCGGCCCTACGTACACACGAGGCCCGGGCCCCCGAGGCGCCGGCTGTATAATCCCCGTGACGCCCGAGGAGAAAAAAAACAAGTCCGCGGGAAAAGGAGCCTCGGCGACGCGCCACGCCCAGGTTCGTGTGCCCGCGGGCCGGAGGGTATGTATATACTCCCCGGAGGTATATAGGTCTATTCGCCCGCGGGGGAGGGGAGGGGAGGGAGGGCCGACGTCGGCGGGATACTACATACACACACACACACACACACGTACACCTTCTCCGAGGCCGCAGGTGCCGCGCTAGGCCCGGCGGGGCGACCTCCGTCCTCGTTATTTATTGATTTACTTAATTTCGCCCGGGCGGACAGGGCGGCCGGGGCGCGCCGGCTCTCTCTTTTCGTGATTAAAAGACGTTACGGACGCCTCGGCCGGCGTCCTTTCTTCTGCCGGCGGCGGCTCCGTATTTTAATGCTTAATGGCTCTGTCCCCCCCCACCCCCTCCTCCTCTCGCTCCTCGGGCTTATTATAATTGCGCGACGCGGCCGGCGCCTCGTGCGCGCGCGGCGGCCGCGTGAGAATTATACTCGGGACCGGGGAAGCGCACGGACGCACACAACTCGGGAGCGGAGACGCGGCCGGCAGCTCCCGATGTTGTGCGCGCGCGCGCGCGGCTTCCCACCTCGCGGATAACCCCCCCGGGAATTAACATTTTTCCACCGGCCGTTTGTTTATCGGTGCGCGGCAAAGTGCTCGCGGCGAGTCCGCGAATAAAAATCTGTATTATATGTATCAACCGATATCCTTATATTTATATGGATTTTGTAAAGGAGCCGAGGGTAAGGAGAGAAAGAAAAAAGGGACGGTAATTACGCTTCCTTTTATCCACATATGTGTAGAATACCAGGGCGCGATATCGCCAACAGTTTTACGGGCTGCAAGAAACTCGCGCTTTTATCGAGTCTGTACAATGAGCGCACCGAGTCGGGGGGCTAGGCGCTTTTCTTTCCTTTTCATTTTGGGCAAGCGGACTTTCGTCGGCGGCCCTCGTGTATATTTAAGCAGCCGGCACGAGGCTCATTAACAGCCGAAGGAACGAATGCGCAAGTGTGAAAGAATAATCGGAGTGGCGGCTCGGCGCACCGCGGGCAAGTCGGCCCCGCCATAAATACCGGGGGTCGGCGGGCAGGGCCGCTTTATAATCCCGGCTTTCATCGCGACACTGTACACTTTATGACACTTGTGCCTAAGCGCGCGTAATATGCAAATGAAGAAATATGAGTTAATGAAGGGCGTCGCGCATAAAGCGCCGGGGCGCGTCCCCCGGGCGGCGCCGAATAAATCGGAGAAATTCGGCGAACGCCGCGGCTACTCCGCGCGGCCAAGTATAAATTAGGACTCGCTTTGGGAAAGATCTTTAAAGCACGTTCACACCTCGGAGCTTTTGACCGGCCGCCGGGATTTATGGACTGATAGCCATCGGCGCGCCAGCGAGTCCGGCCCGATTGCTAAACGCCGCGGCTCCGGGGCCCCCAAGGCCCTGAGTTACGCGCCTGCCAGGTGAAACTCCCCGGCGGGTTATGAGTTACGCGCCGGTCCGTTTGCCTATTTCTTTCTCTTTCCTTCCTCCTTTTTTCACTGTTTTTTCTCGAAAAAAAAAAAGAAATTGATTTCCAGGGCCGAGGACCGCGCGGCCGGCTTTGATTCAATTAGCCCGGGCGCTCGCCCGGGCTTTTCCCCCGCGGCTCGGAGAAGTGAGCGATCGCCGGCCGATAAATTGCGCGGCGATAAGGCAGAGGTTGCGCGCGTCCGCCGGCGCGAGCGTTATTCGGCCATTAGCGCGAGCCTCGGCGCGCGGTTCATTAAGCCGCCGGCGCCTAATGAGGGCTTCCCCGGCGAGGAAAGCCGCGCGGTCCCCGGCGATCGGCCGGTATAAGGCCTGCCGGCGGCGCCGGCGCCACCCGCGCCGCTTTCCCGGCCGCCGATAAAAAGCCGAAGGGCGGCCGGGGGGGAAAAAAAAAGGCGGCGGCGGCGGCGGCTGCGGCGGCGGACGGGAGGAGGCGGAGGGCCCGAGGAGAGCCTGCGAGGGACGCCGAGGGACATAAAAGCGGGCGCTTTCGAGGCGCCTGGCCGGACGAAATCAGATTGCGCGCGCAGCCTCCCAATCGAGGCGCGCGATCATAATTACGGCTTTGACATATGACCAGGGATGCGTTATACACTCGGGCGGGCGGCGGCAGCCAGGAGGCGGCCCGCGCCCCGGACGGACAGGGGCCGCGCCGTGGATTCCTTTCATTTTTTCCGATCTATCCCCCTTTCTCCGCTCCTTCCGCGGGCCCATCTGTCCCGGGCGGCCCGCCTTTTTTCTCCGCTCGCTTTGTTTCTGCGCGGCGTCGCCGGGCCGGGGCAGCCGCGCGGCCCCCAAAGAAAGCGATCGATCCGCATAAAGGTTCGTTAAAGCGGTCGATCAAAGGGAAACCTTAGGAGACGTCCGCGGCCGGGCCGTATTAAAAAAGTGTCGCGCCCGCGTAGGCAGCCGGGGCCCGGGCGCGCGGGTAATTGGCCCTCGGCCCGCGCGCCCAGCGTAAATCACCCCGGGGATGCGCGGCCAGGCGCCGCGATTAATTAAACCGGGGGGGCGAGCCGGCCCACCGGCGCCAAACCCGCCCGCCCCAGGAGGTCGCCGAGCCGGCCCCGAACCAACGGGGCCGCCGACAAATAGGGCCCGGGGCCCGGGCCCGCGGCTCTTTCTGCGACGTGCTCGATCGACTCCCCGGCTCTCCGTGCGCGCACTCGCCCTCGCCGCTCCCAAAGTCTCTCCGCTCTGCCCCGAGCCGACCCCCGCAATCGCCCGATTGTTTCCTCTGGGCCGTTGGCTAACGCTCGCGTTTCAACAAATCCCAAGCCGCAGGCCTTCGGAACCCCGCCCATAAGCCCCGCACTGCAAACTGCGCCCAGCCAACGCAATCTCCGCCGTCGCCTCGCTCTAGCTGCCTCTCTCTGCATATTTCCATCTTTTTAATTACAAACAGGAAATTAAAAACTAACGCCGCTCTTCTCGAATAAAGTCAAACACCAAAAATTAGCTAAAAATTCGTTAAGCGTTATAACGGTGCGTTCCAGATTAAGCTCTCAAAAGATTATACGTATTTAAAGCCTAGTCTGAGCATAAATTTTAATTTTCATTTTAATCAATAATTTTAATAATCGGAATATAACCTCACCCTTCAAATATGCAAAAGCACAATTCCTATGCAGTTCGGACATTAAAGTAACATAATATAATCATTTGGACCGACTCATCTAATGCACTATATCACATGACACACAGTTTAGAGCACTCTAATAGACTTTAAACAAACATTCTTAAAAATGTCTTAAAATACTGAAACGCTAACCTATAATATTTAAATGATACTTTTAATAAATATACTTTTTTACGCAAAATGTAATGAGATAAATATCGATTAAGAATAAATGTTAAATACCGATATTTAAAAGGACATAAATACACTCATAAATAACTAATAAACCTCGTAATAAACAGAGTTCTTAACAGCTAAGTCGAGCAAAAGGTAAACAAATGCCCTAATAGCAAAGATAGGCTCACGAAATGGCGCGCAAGTTGCCACACACCAAATGGCACGGTATGTAATGACTTTTTTATATAATGTCTACATGAATGCAATTTTATAAGACGAGTGTATTTAGTCTGTACAGTCTGTTTATAAAAACTTGATAGTGAAAAACACAACAGAGCCAAAACGAAATATGACCCAGTTATAAGTAACAAGAATAAAAATAAATAGATACCTAGACAGAAATTTATCTCAAAAATGTACTATACTTTATAGTAAAAAATTATGATCTTTTTAATAACTTTGGCTAAGATTAAAGCAATTTTTATAGTCATTTTTCTCGACTTGACGAGTCCGTGCTCGCATTACTAGCTAGTTACTTTATAATCATATGATCAGTAAACATAAAAATATAAACGAAAAAAGTTACACTAAGAAAAATATAAGTCTATCGTATAGAAAACCGAAATGATGAATATATTTGTGAATAAACGGACAGGGAGATGATGTAAACGTGTTTAAAAAAATAGGCTTAAACTATTTTTGTACAACGTTATGTGCTATTGATACTTTAGGTGTAATAAATAAGCTTTTAACTGGCATGCTCTAGTTACCAAAATTAAATATTACTTAAGAAAGTAAAGGTAAGCGCATAACGAGGTAGATTACTAGGAAAAGTGGAGGTAGGAAGAAAAAGTTGCGTTATAGAACGAAGTATTTTTTGCAGTTGGCTCTCTTGAGGGATCGCTTAATTCTCCAGGAGGGTTTTGTCGCGGAATTTACGATAGCCGGGTGCGGTGTAATCGCGGCGGCGGGAGGCGGCCGGTGCGTTCGATTGATAATTCTCGCGGGGGGGCACACGGCCGGCAGATCGACGGAGATTATAATTTAACGAGGCGGCGCCGATCGAGCCGTCAATTAGTCCAATATGCGAAATCGCGCCGGCTGATATATCGATTGTAAGCGATTGCGATATACAAGCTTTTACGAGGCGGAGCGCCGGCAACTCGTTACGCGGCTTACGCCTCGTGCCTTTCGCCGGTCTCCGGCTGCGGCTAGGCCAAGCCCCGCGGACTCGCCGAGGAGGCCGCTCTTAGCCATTGTCGGGGATATAGGCGCGCCTAGAATCCCAAATGCGCGCGGGCCGAGGCCGCTTGTAAATCAGGGCAAATTGATCGCAAATCAAGCGCGACGCCCCGATAAAACGTAGAGGAGAGCGCGGGCGTCGAGGATGCGCCTACGCAGCCGCCGGCCCCTTTGACCGCGGGAAAAAAAACTCGGGCTGTTGCTCTTATCGCCGGGCGTACAATCCGTCGTCTCCCGGTCGCGCCCGATCCGAATATTTCCCAGTCGACGGCCGAGGCGGTGCGTATACGCATAACTCATTGGCGAGGAAAGCTTTGGGAAAAAAAAAAAGAATTACATATGCGGGGATAAAGATTCCGATTCGTTCCGAGTGCGGGCAGTTGTTGCACCTCCGCCGAGGCGTCGAAGAAACCTTGTACAATATATTACACCCGTATGGCAGCGGTAGCTCGGCCGGTATATGTACACGCCTTGACGGACGACGCGGTGGCCGTTTTACAGTTATAGGCCGGCCGCGTTAGAAACAGAGGCCAGGCGGCCTGCAGGCCGGCTTCGTCCGCCTGACGGACGCCCATAGCCCACCGGCGTAATATATACGCGCGGGCCTCGGATAAGAGGCAGATAAGGATCCCGCTACCGCCGCCGACTCCTCCGGGAGCCTGGATTAACGCAATCGACACATATATTACAGCCATAAGCGGGGCCTCTTTTTTTTCCCTACCCCCGGCCTCTGTGAAACAAGAAAAACAGTGCGCGTATTCGTGTAATTTTCGGTAGGTGTGCGTAGGCGCATAGCGATAGGTTAGCCGCGCTAATACCCAGATGCGGCCTGCCTCGGATCGACACGGTAAGGCTTCTTTTCTGCGCCTTACACGGTATGTTTTACGCGCGGTTTAAACTAGAAACATACTCGCGCACGCGAGCTTCCAGGAGTTGTATATTATTTAACGTCGATGCGCACTTTTCCGGATGCGCGCGCGTATAGTGTTTTAGTGCGGGCATAAATTATTTCCCTTTCGATGATTTTGATTGCGAAAAAGGAGAGAGAGAGAAAAAAAAAAGGGGAGAATAAAATATACCCGTGGAGAGTGATATTCGCGATGAGAGCGGCGCATATATATGTACGCGCACGGGCGTACAGTAGTCGGCGGCGGAACAAACGAGCCTCGATACAATAATCATTAAGGAAACTCGTCGATCGGAATCTCTCTTTAATTTGCCGTGCGCGCGCGTTGCGTTAGAGAAAAATACCGACGATAAATATTTTGAACTACTGCACTCTTATGAGAGCGCTCGGCGCTAAACGCGCGCGCGCATTAGTAAGAATTCGTTCTCTCTCTCTCTCTCTCTCTTTGGCGATCGTTCGACACCGCGAAACTTTCGTCGATTAGCCAGGTGTAATTGTAATATAAAGTCCAAGAGAGAACGTTTGGCCCGTTTGCCGGATTTCTAATGCGCCGCGGGGAAAAGCTCCGCCGAATCGCGCGAGAAGAATTACGCTCGGCTTGCTCTAATGAATTGAAACGCTTCCCTTTACAACGACCAGACAGTTTGGCTCTAGCCTAATTAACCGGCCGATGCTCCAGAAGCTTTACGTCAGCGCGCATAGGAAAGGCGTTGATCCTCCGAGCGGCAATAACATCTTTGGATTTACATTTTCTTCCGTTAATTGGAACGGCGCGGCACACCGGGAGGAAAAATGAGCGCGGCGCAAGAAGGCCAGCGTTGGACTATTAAAAATAATGCCGCTTAGAGAAGGGGTTAGGCGCGGGTCCGTCAGCGCCGGGGGCAATATATTCACGTGGAGAGGATATCTGGCCCTGGCGCGACGAGCGAAACCGCGGCTCGCTACCTCCAAGCGGGCGAGGAGCGGCAGTTCCTTAATCGACTTTGATAGGATTAAGGGTGGGGGGCAGGAGGCGCGGGCAGGTTTCCCCGGGCATATAATGGTCAATTAGCATGGGAAAAATGTAATGGCGGGCAGGCGATCGTCCTTGCCGCCGGCGGGAGTCGGTAAGTGTATCGGCGGAGCGGCGGCGGCGGCGGCGGCGCCGGCAAAAAGCCGAGGCCTGATCGCGCTTGGGCTTTTTACCGCGGGCGTCATGATACGCCGGCAATATACCCCGATAAATTAATCAGGGCCCCTCTCATTAAGCGGCCCCACAAAAGCCGTGGCCGCGTCCCGCGGTCCCCGGGCGCCGCCACCGCCGCCGCCGGCCAGCAAAAGGACCCCGGCGAGCGCCCGGAGAAAATGCAAAATCACGATTATGCAGAGACGCGCGCGGGCGAGAGGCCGGCGGTACAGCGTTTGTCGGCTCGTTTGTAGGCGCCGCCGCGGCGGGCCGCCCCGAGAGCCGCCCGCCGGGCATCAGCATGGCCGCCGCGCGCGATTAAGAGGCCAGCGCGCGGCGCCGCGGGGAAAACGCCCCCGCTTTCCCGGGGCGGAGGGGGGGGGGGGTAGTCAGTCTTCGTTCACCGGTGGGGGGGCAGGGGGGGGACTCTTTTTCCCCGGCATTGTCTCGCGGCCCCACTAAATCCTCGGCCGCGCCCGAGAGTGTAAATGAGAGGGGCGCGGGGCGCGACAAGCGGCAGCCGCCGCCGCCGCCGAGATTTATTTTCCGCCTTTGTCGGCGCCGCGAGGAGCCGGCATGCGAGGGGCCCTCCGCCCGCGAGCGGCCCATTCTTCTGCTACCGGAATTGCCGCGGGGAAAAGGCCGCCGGACCGCCGGCCGAGGAATGCGCCTGGGCCATCGGGGTAATTGGAGAATGATGTTCCGATTATCCGCTCCCGGGGATTTATGTTATCGCCCGAGACCCCCGCGCTTTTCTAGCCCGGCCCAGCCTCCCCCCGCCTCGCCGAGGGATAGATATCCCGTCCTGAGCGCTACCGCGCGCCGCCTGCACGCAGCTCCATTCATCCTGGGCGCTCGAGCCCGCCGCCGCTGGACCGGGCCACGTCGAGAAACGCGACCGTCCGGGTGCTACTGCAGTGCCGTGCTTCAAATTATGGAGATGCTGGCAAGTGAGATCGCGCCATCTACAATACAACTGTCAGCACTCAGATTTTAGGTGTACTGGCTATCGCTCTCTATATATTTAAATGCTTAGCGTGCAAAATCTCAACTTTTGCAGCAGCTGTTCGACGTTGTAGAATCCGAAATCGCACAACCAAGTATGGGATAGCTCTCATCCATGATCAGTTGGTGATCCTTAGTGTAAGGTTAATGAAAATTTAAAAAATCAACTAATTAGTAATATTTTCATTATTTTAAGTATCATCGAATAAGCAATATAAAAAATTAACTAATGAAAGCTCCATGAAAGTTGAATGGATCTGTAAATGAATCTTGGTCTAAATTCATGTTAGTCTCCAGAGACTTATTTTCTTGAACAAAAATTCATAATTAGTTCATTGATGAGCTGTACATAAAGAATGAAATATAGGTATGCATACATGTAGACGCCCTCATGCATTAAGCTTCCGTTGATTCAATCTAGAAATCTGAAATGCCAATTTTAATACAGTAAATTGCCGCGTATCAGTAACAACAAATTCAGCGGTATCGTCAGCAGCATAAATTAACTACCTAAAAAATACTTTAAAAGATTTTAGTACTTGAATACGTTCCTGCTACTCAAATGAGGTGCATTCTTTCTGTGGATTCTTTTCTCCGCGTGACCAAACTGCCATCTTACCAGACTCCCCAGTGAAACTTACTACTCAAAATGCCTATTACTTTGTTCGATAATCTGTTGGATGTGGTCAGCCTGTGATCGTGTTACCGGAGCGGCTTCGGGGACGCTCGCCTCGCTCGGTTAAAAAAGCAAGCTTCGGCCATATACAAACTGTTTCGCACCCTCGCCGACGGAGGCGGCCGATCGCCGGCGGGAGGGGGGGGGGAAAGGGAAGAGCCGCGCCGTACAGGTTATAAAAAAGGAGGCAGAGGGGATCGGGCCTGCGAGATTCGGCCGTGTCCGCAGGGACAAGATTCACGGCGCCGGGAGAGCCGCGCGCCTCCGGCAAAACAATCGAGGCGGCCGCGCGCGACAATCAAGGGCCGATGAACGCGCGCGGGGCCGACGGGAGGGGGGCCCGCGAATTTCTCGGATTTCTCGGAGGGGGGGGGGGGGCCGACGGCGACGTCCGTTTTCCGTGGCCTCGGCCCGCGCGGATTCCGGCTTTTAATTGCCGCACTTAAACGGGGGCCGTTCTCACAAGCGGACGCGCGCCCCGGAGCAGATAAGTACTTTTGACAAGCGGCCGCCGCCGGGCCGATGCGCCCGCGCCGTACTTTTCATCTTAGAGACGGCTCGCTTTTACGACTATGCGAATATTTGGAGTAGTGTGCTTTAATGATTGCGCGTTAACCGTAAATTTTTACCTCTTCTTTGAAGCGCCATATTTTTCCCGGTTAGAATCCATGTCACGCAAAAGTCCACTCGGGGCTTTACGATCGCCGTGCAATCTGGGAACCGGGCGAAGCCTTTCAAAAATTTACTGACCAGATAACGACGTTGTTCTCAAAACAATTCTTTATTTTAACACTTGGCCGGCGTTAAACAGTTAACGAGAAGAAACCCCGCGGCCTAGTCGCCGCTCCTCCCTTCGGCCGCAAAACTTCAAACCCGATTTTGCACGCTCAATGTCCTGAAGTTTTCTGCCTTATTCCCTATTGCACCTACTGATCTCGTTCACTCGTAAATATTCTTATCCGCGGCATTTTAACCAAATAGAACCAACTCCTGTAAGTATCAGGGGAAACTTTTCGCTTTTCTAAAGTCAAAAATGTTCATCCGCTTTGAATACGCGAGCTCACGTGCACAAGTATATGCAAATGCGCGTAACTACAAAAATATATTAAGTACATCAATATGTTCAGGTGCATGTGTAGTACTTTTATGTTAATTATTATTACTCGCGGCTTCTTTGCGCCCGGGGCGTATGAATAATAATGTCCCCCATTATAATTATAATATCTGATATATTATGCTTAAAAATACTGCTCCTCGTACTCTTTTGTCTGGGGTATATCGCAGGGCATTACCACAAATTCACCGTTACCAAGTCTCTCGGCCGCTCTCTATCTCTCCTCCAGCTTACCTCCCTAATTACTTTGGCATTTCATTAAAAAAGAAAAAAAAAGAAAACGAAAAGAAGAGCCGACTCGCGTAAAGTCAACACCTGACGGTGAGGCAAAAAAGAGGCGGCAGACGACGCGGTATATCAGATCGGCGAAAAAGGCAAGGAGAGATCGGGATCTCATCGGAGATGGATGCCGACGATCCGGTGGCGCGTCGCATCACGGCCAAACGATCAAAGTCCACGGCGCTCGGGCCCCGGCTCCTTGCAGCCCCGTAGCACTGGGGGAAGGGGGGGAAGGGGAGGCCCACGCCAGACGGACACGCGCTCTAATCTAATTTGCTTAATTCAACTTAGGTTCCCGCGGCTGCACCGAGACTCGGGCCGCCCCGCAATTCTGCCGATGAATCGGTCAAGAAGAAACTCAACGAGGGTCAGTCGAGGAGTCCCCCGGACACTCGGCATACTTCCCGCTTCCCGCGAGCGCCCGAGAGTGACACCTGCGCCCCGACTCCCCCTTTCAATTACGCACGCCGGTGCATTGCCCTTAACCTGGAGATTCTAGGGGCGCCCGCCCCCCCCTCCCCGTTTCCAAGGACTTCAATTCAATTGTATTCTCTTATCGGATTATATCTATACGGTTTGTATTAAAGCGTTTTATAGATATTTGTTCCTTTTATGTTGGACAAGTATATCGCCCATGCGTAAAAAATGCATAATGTCCCAACGCTTTTTTCTATGCATTCAATTTTCAACTAATTTGTGTGCATGCATTTTTATGTATGCCCACTTATTATATCATGCATATTGAACGGGAGAAAAAGTATACTGCTAATTGCCTACCGGGATTAGTAAATAATATACACGTATAATAAAATTCCACGGTACTCATTCCCTAAGTTTTTAGAGACTGCTTACTAGATAAAAAAAAACATTTGATTGTTTTTGTGATATATTCTCTGACGCACTTATAACCTCGGCATATATATATATATAGATATCGGTTAAAAGACTGTCCCGCATAATTATATTCGCATTTGATGAAATTACTCTCCCCCGGGTCTTTGGAAAAATGTAGCAAAGGCACGGAGCGAACTCGAGCGCGTGCTACAGTCGCGGCTCGGACAGTAGCGTGCTTCCAATCTTTACACGAGCACATAAGCATGGGTCTTTCCACGCGAAGCACGTAGTTTTTGAAGGAAATACGCGCGATATGTAGAACGTGCGAGTGGCTTGCGGAAGGTAAGTAGGAAGCGTCTATTTGCTACTCTGCTTACATCGGCAATCACGCGATCTATGATTATTGTTTGAGCGCGCTTTGCCCGGCGCTCGTTCTTTTTGCATTATTAAACGGCGGCCGCGGCCGGCCTGCTTGAATATTTCAGGGCCGCGCGGAAGGGCGTTGTTTTTTTTTTGCCAACGGAGGAATGCCACGTGTATGTCGTGAGCGGGATTCCCGGGTGGACAATGGGACTCGCCCGGCAAAGTAGATATCGGCGCGCGGGCCTGTCATCAAACGGGGCGGCTTGGCCCGCGCGCAATTGAGCATCGTTCCGGCCGCGGCGGGATGATATCGCCGCGCGGCTGCGCAGCCCACCGCGACAACAACAGCGCCGGCGACGCCCGCGCGGCCCCACCGGCCAAATGACCGGTCGTCGCTCGTCGCTCATGCGCGCGACGTATATATACGCGCGCGTATCCTTCCTCCCGGGGCCAGCCCCCCAATTACGCCCGCCGGCCATTGTCGGGCGGACGCGCGTACGTGTGTATCCCCGTTCCGCGCGCCAAAGCTCCTCCTTTCGTAGCAGAGCGCGAAAGGGTTATATAGGCGCGTACGAGTGTCGGCCTGCTCGGGAGGTTCCCTCCCTTTTTGGTATAAGAGGCAAGGCGCGTGCCCGGCCCATCAGTCGTTGAATCATGGGTATAAAATTGATATTTCCTAGGTGTATGATTAATCGCCCCGGGTGTGATTGATTTCATTAGGAACGGCCGGGGGAGCGGCGCCCGAGGCTCCGCCAGAAAATATTTCGTAACGGGACCGAGTCTGCCTTCCCTATTTTTTTTTTTATTTTCGTTTATTCTCCCTACCGTTTTTTTTGTTCCTATCAATTTGAATATTATGCAAATTTTTTAAGTAGACGCTCGCGCAAAGAGGCTAATAAATTTAGCGTATAAAGTACATTGCAATTCCGCAAAATGGATGGGATAGAAACGTTAGTGTAGCAGCTATTAAAATGCAAATAGGTGCTGTATCTGCAATGCATCGGTGATAATGATTCCGATTCCTTATGATTATGCAAATGCGCGCGAGGGCCTGATTGGCGGGGGGGGGGGGACAAGGCCGGAAAGGAAAATCCGACAAAAAGTGCATTTCGAGGGCGCAGGCGCAGCGTAAAATTGCCGTGCGCGAAATTAAAGCGCTTTCTAACAGTCCGTGGGAGACGGCCGCCGTGGCGGAAGCGCCCGCCGAGCGTTAGAGGTGAGCGCGCGTAACGCGCGCGGGCAAATTGCCCGCGGAGAGGAAAAAAAAAAAAAAGCGCGAGCGATCAGCGGAACGCGTCGCTCGCATAAAAGACGTCGCGCGCGTGTATCATTATGTACGCCGCTTGCGGCCTCCGCGCGCGCCTCGTATCCCGCTCGTTCGGCCGCCTATCATTACCACCTTCCGTCCCGCAAACCTGAAATTTGACCGAGCGCGCGCGCGGCATGAGGCCCGAATCCCTCGGCTGGCTGTCAGGGCCCGCGAGCGCCCCTCCCCCCCGCGGATTTCCCCGGGAGCTTCGTTATCGCCAGCCCCGGTTAATTGAACCGCGATCCTCCGCGGAGCGCCGATTGCCACTCGCGCGCGCATATCCCCCGGTATGTATATATACGTGTGCCGCCGCTGGGGATTTTAATCGGAGCAACTCGCTTTCGGACAAATGCTGATTCAGGATGTTCCGCGAGTTTTTTTTTTTTTTCCGTGTCCCGACACGACTCGTCGGATAAGTAAAATCTGTAATTTTTACCGCGATCGCCCCGACTGTACTAAAATCACTCGCGTATCTGTCAGGTGTATATAGATACGTCCCGGCCAAGGTTTAGCACGTAACGCGTTTGGCAAAATTAAAGGCAGTAAAAGCGTGCGGAAAAGGCTCGATCAATGGCACTCATTATCAAGGTAGGACGCATTGATTGAGCTCGTTATTCCCCTTGGAATACTAATTGCACTTGGAGAAGTAAGTAGGGGGGGGGGGAGGGCCGCGAGGGTGTCGGGACAATCTTAAAGCCCAGCGCGCAATAGGAAAAAAAGACGCAGGCGGGCGGGCGTGAGGTCGGTGGAAAAGAAAGCAAATGCGCCCGGGCAAAAAGCGGGTAATAATGCACCGGGGCGGCCGGGCTCGGGTGGAGGGGGCCCGATCGTGGCTAAAAAGTGACAAGCGGGCGCTTTCCATAAATTGGTCCTTTTGCCGGAGGGGAGGGGGGGGGGGAGGGCGGCGTGTGTGGCCGGCAAAGGCCGCGCGCGGGACATTAACTATAAATCCGATGATAAATAAAAAAAATTTTGTTCGTCATAACGCTGATTTAGGGGTCAGGGGGAGGCCCCCGGCCGCTCGGCCCGACATAAAACCCCGAAATTTATGAAAAGTCAACGGGCCGATTATCTTTTTACGAGATAATAATCGGCGGGCCGCTGGCGCGCCGGGCCGCGCCGCCAGGCTTTTATTCCCAGTGTGAAAATGAAAATGAAATCGGTTAATTTGAATTTTATATACGCGCCGCGGCGGATAGCTCGGCCGGCTCGCGCCCGCGCCCGCGCGCGATATGGGCGCCTCGGAATTTATCGGCGTCATAAAAGCAATTTCGCTCTCGCGCGCGACTGCCGCGACGAGCGCTCTTTGATCGCCCCGCCAACCCCCGCCACCTTGCCCCACCCTCTTTTTTTTTCTTTTTTTTTTTTTTGATCTTTTCTCCTCCTCCTCCTCCTCCGAGAGCGCAGGAGCGGGCGCTCGTATTTTAAGCGGGGCCGGGGGGAGGGAGGGGAGAGACGAAAAGAGAACAAAAAAAAAGGAGCAAAACGAAACTAAAAAAAAAGTGCGGGGGAAAAAAAAATCAATCGCGCGCAAGCGCCGGCCGGATTATAAGCGCGCCGCGGAGCCGAGTTTTCGCGCGCGGCCGCTTGTCTCGTCCGCGGCTGCGGCCGAGTGCGAACGCGACACGGGGCGCGCGGCCCCTTTCCAATTTACTGCTATGTTTGCCGCGAAAACGACATTACGAAAAAGACGGACCGACTCCGAGCCCCGGTGCAATTACACGCCTCTTTATCTTTCTTTTTCTCCGGGGGAACCAGTTTTTTTTTTTTTTTTTTCCTTCTTCTTCAGGCCTTAATCGCCAAATGAGCTGGAACTGGAATTTGACGAAATCCATCAATACCAAGCATTCCTTTATTGATCCGACTGATACCAGTTCCTCCTCGCGCGGCTTTTTCCCCCATTTTTCCTGCCTCTTCATTAGATTGCTCCTTCTTTTTCACCTCTTGCCAACTGTCTCCAGATACGTATAAACTCTCCCGGTTAATTTGGTGTCTCGCATTTGCTACCCATTAGGTCATCCGGTACTCCCTCGATCATCCTCTTATCTACCCGAGATACCTTCCGCGTCAATTTGATTATTCAACGCGTATAATCGATATCCGCGGCAGGAGCGCCTCCAAGGTATATACCGTACACTTGATATCGGTATATACCCGGGAGGCGCCCGAGCGAAATTCCAAAGGAGTAGCAGGACGCGCGAGGAAACTAGGATGTATAAACTGAACGTGTGCCGCAGTCAGACCGTAGATAAAGTTAGGAGGACTGACGCGGGGAGGAGCAAGCGGTAGCCAGACTCCGGAGAGGAAAGCACGCGCGCGTGCATCCAAAGCCACGGGGAATAAAAAAAAAAAAGAAGAGCTAGGCGGAATCGCGAGAGAGAGAGCGAGCGAGCGGCTAATAGCCAGGCGGGAATCGTCGCGGCGATCGAGGGGAGCATCAAAGGCGGTGGCTCGCCGGCCGACGCCAAATCATCCGACCGATAAAGTATTGCTCGCAACGTCAGGTGGGCGCGCGCACCCGACGGGCATAAATACACCGCGACGCGGCCCGCATGATTTATTAAAGCTCGCGTGCGGCCGGTCTAATACCGGGGAGCTTGCGCGGCCCGCTGAATTATTCGGCCAAAGCTCCCTACGCGCGCCGCGCGAGGAATATCGCACGCGTTTGCCCGGGCGGCAAGAGGAGCTTAAGAGACACATCAAGCGGCATCGATTTCCCGTCGCAACTCCTTCCTCGTCCGACCGGCGGTCCGCGGGAGCCGTCCCGCTTAATCTTTAATACCGCGCGGGCTCGTCCGGGGATCCGGCGGAGGGAATGGCAAACAACGCGCGTCCTCTACCTCCCCCCCCTTCGTTTCTCTTCCCCCGCGCTGGCATTGTCCCCGTCCGGGCCGCGCGGCGGCCAAAATTAGATGATTGAGGGGCTTGCGCGCGCCGCCCGCGAATCATCGGCCAAGGAGCCGCCGCCCGGCGCGCCTAATTCGCCCCATTATCACTAATCGCCCCGCGGCGGGGGCGCTTCCTGCAATTAGCTGTCGCGGGAGGTCGTCCGCCGGCCAATTAAAAACCTGTCCCGCCCGAGCGCAGAGCGCCTTTTTCCCCGCGGCATTGTTCGCCCCGGCAAAGGCCATTTCCCGCGCGTTCGGCAGCTGCCAAGCGCCCGGCCGCGGCCTCTTCCCGGCTCATTCATGTATATATATATATGTGTGTGTACTCCCGGTACGCGCCAGTCCGTTTTGCCGGCCGTACCGATTTTTCCACGGTTATACCCCCGCCGTTTTATGGCAACGTTCAGGCTCTCTGCAACTGGATGAAGCGCGCGACCACCGGAGCCTCCTTCTCTTTTATGTGCGCCTATTTAACTTTTTATACTGGGATTATTTACTCGCGGAATGAAGAATTGGCAATAAGAAGACCTTTAAACCTCGCTTTATGTACAGAATTAACAATGTAAATCATAACTTGGACTCGACTTATTTTTATTTTGACAAGCAAGATGGATGCTTCTCGTACAGCGAATGCTTGATACATGTGTAAATACTTACTTGAAAAATTGACTGCATGAACTCGCAGTTCATGTATCACTCGGGCAATCCCTTAATTCATTCTTGTAATCGTAGTAAATCAAGAGAGGTGAACTGCAAGCCTGGTTATTCTTGCATTAGTAGATACTTTTTTCGATCAATTCTTTCACTTGGTATCGTTCCGTTTCAACCCGACTGCGTATTAAGATATTTGCTCGTCAACTTTGAATAATTATGACTTTTTTTTTTATTAATTTGATCGAGCTTTTGTGAAAAAAATTCAAATCGCCATTACAAAAAATATTGAAATCCAATTGAAAAGGTGATAAATCGGTAGAATAGTGATGAGGAAGGATGTTGCAGTGAATAATAAGACAATTTTGTTTATTTTTAAATTAATATATAATTTTTAATCGTGTGGATTTTTCGTAGGGTCGGAGACTAAAAGTGTACAATATACAATACAAGCGATAGGAATACGATTTTTCGTCTCGAAAGGGGAATATCTTCTCGGGGGGAAATGGGTGGAAACGTGCGAGCGATCGGAGCCTTGTTTCTTACTGTTATTGCTTGTTTTCGATTCGCCTGGGTCCGTCATGCGCTATTTTACAATACGCAGTAATATGCATAAGAGAGATTCCGAAACTTGTGGCGGCTTTACAGTTACGCGTTGTTGGCGGCGACCAGTTGGCGGGACAGAGCCAGCCGAGCCTTTGGGAGCTTTGAAACCACAGCACAAAACCGTATCTTTGATCATTTTTCAAAACGTTCCAATTTCGAGGAGTCAAGCGATTGTTAATCTGTCCCAGGCACTCGAGGTGGCTCCAGCCGCTTTGAACCGGTAAAACCTATGTCTGTCAATACACGCTGCTAGTCGCCAACTGCGCAAACTCATAATCTCCCTTGGAACAAAACAGTTAAATATATTAAATGGTACAGGTTCGCAATAACAAAGGTGACATTTGCAGTCGATAAACGAGACGCAGTATAACATAAACGCAAGACGGAGAGAATTGTGATTTGGAGAGGTGTTCGACAGACTGCACCCACAATGGAATTAATCGGCGCGCTTCCTTGAAAGTTGGCAAACTCGAAAGAAATTTCGACGGTCGAGAAGGGAATCGCAGTACGAATGAGTTTGCTTCTCCTTTGATTGATACCTTTCCAAAACAATCGAAGATCCGATTCGAAGAAGGTAGCTCAACCCCGCAATACCTGAACTTCTAAAGTAATAACATGTATACTTTGCCTTCCAGTTAGATAGATTTGTAGAAAAACCCAAGTTAAATCGCATATAAATACTGTAATAGTTTTAAAGTTTGTATGGATCTATTATAAATTTAATGTTATATTAAAATCCTTATGTATGTATGTCACTGTACATGGTGAACTTTGTCGGGCAAAGTTCCGAAATGAAAATTTTGTGCAATTTATTGCTAACGTGCCCCGAAAAAATACGCCTTTCAATAATATACATTCAATAAAATTTATAAAAGAATTAAAAAAAATTGGGCGGGAGCGAAAGTTGAGGAAAGGGCAAGGAAAGGTTGACCCTGCGCGCGTGCGGCATTGTCGGGTTAACAAGTTTATTCCTTCTCTCGCAACTGCTCTCCTCCTTACAATTTCCATCCCTCCAGTTCTATATAGTATATAATACACGTGTATGATACAGGTGCAGCTATCGGACTAGCCTAGTTCACTACATGGTTGGCCCTCCCCGCTCTCGACTCTCGGCTCTCAGGCGTTTCATTAGCCACAAACGCGCGCTCCAAGCACACTCGTCTGCTCGCTCACATACATATATGCATATACATGTACATATACATACACGCTCTCTCTCTCTCTCTCTCTCTCTCTCTTTCGCTCTCGTGCGAATAAGAATACTCTCTTTTCTCTACGAACGGTTAAAGAGGTAAAAGGAGAATCGCTATAAGAAAACGCCGGCTGATACAGTTATACAAAGGACGCGTCCTGCTCCCGGCCTCGAGCGCCCGTCGGCGGCGGTCCCGCGCCCTCCCGGGCAATCGACCGGCGAATCGGCGCCCCGCGTTCGCAGGCCGCCCGGCTCGCCTCCCCCTCGTGTTCCTTTTTTTTTTTTTGGTTGACCGACTGACGGGGCTGCCCCGGCGGTGCGGGGCGTGTGTATCGATTGGCCGCGAGCGCAGCGACCTCTCGCCGAGGGACCGGCCGCGTCTCCCTCTCGGCAGAGATGTCTGCACCTCCGGTCGCCGCGAAAGCTCCGGAGGACGAGGCGCTCCGTCCCTACTACTCTCTCTCTCTCCGCGGGACGCACGCACCATTCGCTCGTACGCAATATTTATATCTACATGAATTTCTACGCTTTTTACAAGTTTTGTCAGGCGGTCGAGCGGCGCGGCCGATAACTTATTTTCCTTCCTCCCTAACTACTATATATATATATATTTATGTGTGTGTGTGTGTCTGTGTGTGTGTATGAGATAATCGGATCACAAAGGTCGCGGGGCCGTCCTCCCGGGTGCGCGGGGGCCAGGCTCCCCCGGGCGGCCCGGTCGCGCGCCCGCTCTTTTGGGTGGGCGCGCGAGGAAAGAAGCCAAGTGGGGCTCGGGAGGAGAGGCGCGCGGCGCGCTTGAGACGCTCTCGGGGCGCCTCGCGAGCTCCCGGCGGCGCGGCGTCGCGCGCCTCGCCGCGGCCGCGGTAATAAATCGATACCCGCGGCGCTAGGGCTAATTCATTAAATCCATGCGGGGCTCGCCTCCCGGCCGGGGCCTTCCTCCCTTTCATATTCATACTCATCGTTTATTTATATGCAGATATAATTATAATATCACTAGGGTACATATGTACAGGGACTGCAAGTAGTAGAGATGCGTGTATATTGCAATGATCGTTTATCGTAATAGTGTTCCGGGCTCACTCGGCGGGCGGAGGGCTGCTCGAGGGCAGCCGGCTCCGGGAGGCACTGGTGCCTCGGGGCCGCCGGGGGTCCAGGAGGCGGCGCGGGGCTCGGGGAAGAGGGCCGGGGGGGCCGGGGGGCCGGGGGCGCCGGGGCCTTCTGTACAGGCGGAGAGTCGGCGGCGGGCCCGCGCGGGTCAGCCGCCCGTCCAATTGCACTTGGTACGCCGGGGGTCGGGGGCGGGGGCGGTGGCGGGGGCGGGGGCGGGGGCCTGGGCTCGGCTGGCCCTCGGCTACGAGGAGGGCTCGGAGGTCGAGTCGGGCTGCTGGCCGCCGCCGGGCGTCTCCTCGTCCAGCGAGCGAGCGTCGGCGGGGGCCGGGTGGGCGGGGTGGGCGGGGCCCGCGGGGCCCGGGCCCGGGGCCGGCTGCTGCTGTCACGGGCTCGCGGCGCGCGCCGCCGCCTCCGCCGAGGGCGGGCTGCCCCGCGGCCGCTTCTCCTGCAGCCCGTTGACCATGTTCTCGATGGACTTGAGGTCGCCCGCGGCGGCCGCGGCCGCGGCGACGGCGGCGGCGGACCCCGGCCCCGGCGAGCCCGTCGGCGGCCTCGGGGGCGGCGAGCGCGGGCTCAGGGTGCCCCGGCTCCCGGGCGTCACCGTCTCGAAGGCCGACCCGTGGCTGGGCGCGTGCGAGGGCAGCGTGTACGGGGCGAACCGGTGGCCCTTGAGCTGGTGCAGCGGGCTCGCCAGGGGGTGCGGGTAGTGGGCGAAGAGGGCCGGGTGCTGCGAGGCCGCCAGGGCCAGCTGCGCGTTGAACAGCATCCCCGGGGTGACGCCGGCCGCGTGCAGCCCCAGGTGGTTCGGGGGCAGGAGGTGCCCCGGCCCGGGGTACAGCCCCGGCACCGGGGGGTACAGGTAGGGCAGGAGCGGCGGGTGCAGCGGCGGGCCCACGCTCACGTCGGGCCGCGGGCCCTCCGAGGAGCCGTGGTGGCTGCCGGGCCCCAGGCCCCCGCCACCCCCGCCGCCACCGCCCCCGCTCTCCGACCCGGAGGACTCGCTCCCGTCGCCCCGGTCGCTGAGGGTGCCGCGCTCGTCGCGCTCGCGCGACCGGGACCGCCCGTGGGCCGGGTGGGGCGTGTCCGGCCCCACCACGTCGAGCAGCTTGTCCTCGTCGTCCAGGTAGTCGTTGCCGGAGTTCGAGGAGCGCCGCTTGTCCGGGGATCCGGGGCCGCTGAGGCCGCCGCTGCTGAGCCGCGAGCCGCCCGACACCGTCAGCAGGGCCTGTCTGCTGGAACACAACAAAGTACCACACCATTAGTCTACTTACGTTCAAAGTGTCTCTCTCTTTGAATGCCGCGAACGACCAATATTTCCGGCTCTTTATTGATAAATCAAGTTTGTCATACGTTCACTCAAATGTCGACCAATTTTAAGAAATTATCAATCAAAATTTACTGCAAATGCAGTGCCTTTTAGCTAATTTTTTTAGCCGATTTTTCGTTAACCCTTGGTGGAATTCCACGCATTAATTTGCTTACGATCAGATTTATGAAATATTAAATCTAACTGAATTGAATATTAGTCTTATGTCAATATATCATGAAGCGTGTTTGTCGAGGTGTAAGCAGGTCTTTGAAAATCATGTAATCTCCCGCGCGATAGTATTGTCCCCGGGGTTTAGCTTATCTCTCGAATGCCTGTCTACATGCACGGGTTCTGCTTTACTTTTCTTCGACGAAAATTATGCTCACTGTATTAATCAAGAAATAAAAAAAGTACTCTTTGGAGATTTTCAACAAATTTTTCAAAGTATATGTTTTTGTCAGCATTTAACAATCGTACATATAAATCGGGTTTAAAACATTTTTTAAAAATTTTGATGCAAAGTTTGCGAGTTTGCAGTAAAGTTTGTGCAAGTATTCGGAGAGCTCTTAAAATGGACAGAATATTCAAGCGCCGCTGGAAGCCTTCGCGCAAGGTTACATAAGTTCTGTCTTCACAGAACAGTAAAGTACTGGCGTATAAGACCGACGAAAGCTAGCCGAGCCGCAGCTGTAAATAGTCGTTAGCGTGCCTTTGCAGCAATAACGGTAAAGGCGTGTAAAAAATAATGGGGATTTAAAGAGTAGTGAAAATGTCGCGATTTGTAAATACAAAGCGTCGTCGTCGAGAGAGCGAGAGAGAGAGGGAGAGCGGGAAAAAATCCGGCTTAAGCTCCAGTTGAGCGTTAAACACGAGCGTGCGGGAAAAAGGGCTCGGCCGGTACGCGATACGGGAGCGAGAGAGCGCGAGAGGGAGCGGGAGTGGGGAGGGAAAGAGACTGCCACGGGCAATGCGCGGCGATAAAAGCCGCTTTCAACGGCTCGGCGCAGCCGCTATCTCCCGGCGAGCGCGACTTTAACGCGCAAACGAGTATACTGTGTCGGTATCTAGGGTTTATTAAGCGAGGCTCCCGGCGTCGGGGGCCTTTGGAGCCTCGGGCGTCTTAATCGCCGCCCCGGCGCCTCCTTTCCCGGCTTTTCCTCAGGAACTTCCCGGCGGGCGCAGGCGCGCCTCCGCGCCGTATGGATTCGCCGGCCTCGGACGTGCCCTTCCGAGGGGCCGATCGGCCGGCGCACGCGCCCACCTGCCGCGATAAACTCACGATCCCGGCATCGGCGAAATAAACCCACCCGCCCTAGCCAACACGGAAAAGGGAAAAGAAAGAAGCTGCGAGATGGGAGGTCGCGGGGAGTGCGGCCGGCGGGCGAGGCGCGCCCGCGGGGGCTTCGCTCTTCGCGGAACCCTCGGCTTCGCTCGGGGATAAGGGCAAACTCGGAAGGGAATTAGCCCGGCGCAGCAGCCCTGGCTCCGCGGCCTTGGCTTGATCGTTCGGGGAAAGGAAGCCGACGCGGGGGCCGCGAGGCGTCGCCAGTAGGTCGGAAGCCCGGGCGCCGCGGCAGCCGTACAACGCGCGGGAGGCGCGAGGCCCGCAATTGCCCCCGCGCAATCCAATTCCCGCGCGAATCCTCTCAAGACGCCGCGGACCGCGCGGATTAGCCCGGACCCCCGAGGAGATGAGGCTCCTTTGTCCAAGGATCAAGGCGCAAGGGCCGCTGATAAGCAGAGCCGCGGCGATATATATAGGGATGTTGTTTGAGCGCCCCGGCCTATATAGCTCGTGTTTATATACGTCAATTGACGTTTTTCTCTTTTAGCATTGAGTCCTAGCTTAATCTCCACGTCGCGCAGCGATGCTTTTCCGAACGGTATCCGCAGTCGAGAAGCTACTGGAAAACCTGGCGTAGCCGAAGATTTATCCAGTGAGTCTTCGAATCGAAAGACAAGTTGATAACCATACGATGAATATTTAGAGGGAACGGTTTATCCTCTAACTATGAGTGGGCGCCGGTGGTGCAGTCAGCTGTCTCTGAGCGGGCGATCGGGAATCGCGGGCGCGTCGAGGTGAACGGCCAGGGGTTCGGGCCCGGGGCGGTTAAGGAGCGCGCCTAAGTCTCGTGTAAGAGGCTCGTCGGTGCCGGGCGCGGACTTAGCCCTCCCCGCTAATGCCGTGTAATGCGATCAGCGCCACGGGGCGAGTGCTGGCCGCGCGCTTTCGCGCCCCCGGGGCATCGATCGCCGTTCCTTCGAACGAGGGCCCACGCGGCCCGCTTGCCGACCTCTCGATATATCGGCCCCCGCGGCTAGCGTGTGCACAGATGTGCGCGCGGCCAGTGGAAAGGGCGCGCGCGAGGGGCGGGGCCGGCGCCTCGTAAACTGGCGATATTGAATACGGATGAGGCGGCCCTCCGGGGGTGCAAATGAGCCAAGCTGCTCGGGGGGGGGGAGGCAGCGAGGGTGGCTCCCGCGGCCGATATTTACGGCTCCTTTCCCGCGCGGCCCCCGGCGCATTTGAATACGCGTGTACGCGCCGGGCGGCCCAACTGCCGAGGCTCTTTTCACGCCGGCGGCTCGCCCTATCTAATTCCACGCGGAAGATATGTGCCGCACTGAATATACGGCTAGATAATTCGACCTGTATCTCCCTGGCTGTCGGCGCGGAGATACAAGCGGCCGTCGGAGCCGCCCGATAAACACCCGAGTGGAAAACTTCTCCCCGGGTACAACATTATACATACGGGACAGGCGCAAATTTTAAAAGCGATACTCACTTCTTCTCCCGCTTGCCCGCCCCCGTGTCCCGGAATCCCTTGGCGAAGGGGTTGTTGTCGATCTTCAGCTGCGTTATCTGCAAAGTGGAAAGAAAAAAAAGGCCGTGAGTCGTGAGTTGGCGCGGCGTCGTCGCCTCGGTCAATCGGCGCATTGATCGGCCGCTCCTATATACGTACACACGTGTGTGTGCGTGTGTGTGTGTATCCGTAATATCCCCCGCTCGGCGACGATAGGCTCCTCTGTCGGCGCGCGGGCCGACAAAGCTCCATTGAGGGCCCGGCCAAGGTCGGCCGCGATAAGCTTTCAATTTTCCCCCGCGGCACACGCACACGCACAGCTTTCCGTCGAGGCGGCGTTTTTCCCGGAGCCGAGGCGCGCTCGCACAGAGGAGCGGCTTGTGTTGCCGGACGACGCGAGGATGAAAGGGGGCGGCCCGGGCCGCGCGTCCGCGTCCCCAAGATCGATCGGGCCCGAGTACGTGTCTTTTTGTTAATTGCTCGGGAGATAAAGGCGCGGGCGGGCCCTTCCCCCAGGAAGCCGCGGCGGCGCCCGGGCACAATGGCAGCTGGTGGGGCCAAGGCGGTATATCGCGGCGGGCAACTTCTGAAAAATCGAACAAAGCCGCGGCTTTACGATCGGGCCGCGGCGATAGACTGCCGGCGTAACGCGGCCCCGTACCGGGAACCGGCCGATTCCGCGAAGCCAGATCCGCGAGCCGGCGATCTAATCTGGCCGCGGGAGCGCGAGGGAAGCCGGGCCAGATGCGGCCGCGGCCCCGGGGCTCACCTTTTCGTTCTGGTAGGCCGTCACCGCGATGAACTCGGTCTCCTTGAACACGTAACTCCGGAAGGTCGAGTAGGGCAGCTTGAGGATGTCGTTGGCCCGCACCAGGTGAAACCTCGGCTGGTACTTGTGCATCGAGTTCAGTATCGTCTGGAACAATAAAGCAAGCCTACATTGGGACAGACTGTTTCAGCCGCCGGCGCGCTTGGCCGATGGCATACCCCTCGGTATCCACGCCATCGCGACGCCGCTTCTTTTTTATTTGTAACTATCTATACGTAATGAGCAGGAGGATGAGAATGACGGTGACATGTGGCATTTTTGAAGGCTGGCTCGGTCCCGCCCCCGGGAAAAAGAAATAGGCGGCCGCTCGTGGGATCGCTAATTGATTGGGCGGCCGCGGCTCGCAAGCTCCGGGCCACTCGGCGCGGCTAATAAAGCTCTCCGGCTCGGCTTGCGCGGCCCTCGGCGGCTCCCTCGTAAACTCTCGGCTCTCGGGGCAGGAAGCCCGGCGTTTACGGCGGCTTTACGGCCGCGAGCCGCGGTTCGTTACGCCGCAGCGCCGCCGGGCTTTTTTTTCACCCGCACCCCCCCGGCCCGATAAATAGGCCGTTAATGCGCCCTCGTCATCGATGCGCGGCGGCGGCGGCGGCCGGCTAGCGGTCCGGCGCGTAACGCCCTCGTTAAGGGGCGAATCGGCCGCGGGAGTCGGCGGCTAATGGCGCCCGCGGCCTCCTTTCGCCGGCGCCATTCTCCGCGGGCTGCATTTCTCATCGGGGCGCCGGCCGATCGAACGGCCATCGGTATAACGACGCCGTCCCTCCCCGGGGGACAAAGGCGCGCGCGCGCCGTCGCGCAATAATTAGCCTTGTTAATTTTAAAAAGTAATTCCCGGTGGAGAGCCGCGCGCCCAGACCCGCATCCATTATTCAGTCTAATTGTACGTGCGCCGCCGCGGCGTATATCGAGCCCCGGAGGTCCCCCGATTCCGCGTACTCGCGCACCGGGGGAAAAAAAAAAAAGGAGGAGCGAAGGAGAGAAAACGGCCGAGCGGCCGAGAGGGTAATTAACCGGCGGCGGCGGCCCGTGAATTTATAAACAGTCGTTGGCGCGATTTGGCGAAAGGCGATCCGGGGTGGAATTCCCGCGGCCCGAGAGCTGCGAGTGAGCCGGCGCTCGCGCGCCCGCGCGGAGCGATATTGCCCGGGTATGGGGTGGGGCCCGCCGCCTCCCAGAAGCCCGGCGATCATCGGCTCAGCGGCGAGATGAGAGGCGCGCCCGCGGCCAATAAATAAAACGGCCGAGGGGCATTAGGGCGCGGGGCGAGCCGGGGAATAATTGCCGCTCCCGAGATAGGGCTAATCTAGCCGTTCGGGCATTAGGCTATCGAGGGCCGGCGGCCCCGCGGCCTTCCATCCCGCCGAGTGCTAATGGCCCCGGTTATTAAGCGGCCGCGCGCGCGCGCGAACAAAGCCAGCGGCCGCGGGTGCCGATCGGGCCGGCCCTCGTCGCCGGAGGAGGTGCCAAGGCGCCTCTGTGCGCGCGCACCTCCGGACGTGGCGCCGCCCGCGGCAGGAGGCCGAGCCGGAAGCGCCCCGGGGGCCCCGGCTATCGACCCGCGGCCGCGCCTGCGTCCTCCCGGCCCTAATCGAATTAGGCGGCCGCGAGGAGGCCGGTCTATCGCGCGCCCCCGGGATGCGTGCCGCGGCCGGAGTGATTTTTTTTTCCCCCGGAGCGCCGCCCGGGCTCTTTGACCCCGGCGAATCGTTTCGGCCGGCCGGTCAATGTACACGCGGAGGCCGGCTCGATCGGGGCCGATATATAGTCGCGCCTCCGAGGGCCGTCCATTTGAAAAATTAATTCGGACGCTGGGAGGCGGCGGAAGCGGCCTAGGCACGCAGGCATCCAAGCCGATCGATCCGCCCGAGGCCTCGCGGGGGCGTTTTTCGTCGGCGGCGTAGGAGCCCGCGCGGGGGGCCCACTTCCCGATCAGACGCCAAAGGGAAACACTTACATTTCGCCCCGGCGCTCCTCGCTCGCGCATTCCACTCCCGGGGGGGCGTTACGTCGCGGCCTTAAGAGGATCGCCCGCCGCGCCGCCCGGCTTTTCCCGCTGGCTGCCCCGGAAAAGGCCGATTAGGAGCGCGGGGACGAGCCCCCGTCAAAGCCCGAATAATTTCCCCCGCGGCCACGCGAGCGACGACGTTTTTCTTTCCCTTTTTCTCTCTCGGATCGCGCCCGGAATACGGGAGTTGGCGCGACAATGGGGCTGATTGGGGAGGGCCGGCCGCTCGCGGCCCTCTCATCAGGGATGCGTCCGGCCGCCAGCCTGTCATTTGCGGCCGCTCGCTCGGACGCCCCCGCGCGCCTCCCCCAGGGAGGGTGACAAAAAAAGGAAGTCGTCGCCGTCGTCAGGCCCGGACTGGCGCTGACGCTGCCGAACGGGTCCAGCCTATTGTCGGATACACACCGCAAATTGCCGGGCTCGACGGCGCGACCGCCGGCCGGCGAGTGTATATATAGTCCCCGGGAAAGGAGACGCCCGGCGATCGCCCGGCGAGACGGCGGAGAGCCTCGGACGCGAGCGCCCCCTCGATTGGGTAATTTTTTGGGGGGGGAGCCGCGGCGATAGCGCGCGTATATCGTCCGCGGGGAGAGTTGCGAAAAAGGCCGGCTCGGCACTCGCCGCGGCGATAAGCCACGCACGAGCGCTCGTAAATCAGAGGCCGCGGGCTCAGGGGCGCGGGCCCAAACTCGGCGCGTTAGCGCATGAAATTTGTGGGGCGCCGTCGGCGGCCGCTCCGCTCAGAGGTTATCGGAGGGTTCAAGCCGGCCGCTATCTCGCGCGCGTCTCGAGGCCGTGGCCAGCTGCCCCCGCGGGGCCCGCAATAACACGTGCGCGCGGCTCGCCGCGCTCCAGTTACCGTGCGCATGCGCCCGCCTATCGCGCTTATCGCGGAGGCGAGCGCCACGCGATCGTGACTTTTCCCGTCGGCATCGGCCCGATGGACGCGCGCGTGCCGAGCGAGCGTCGGGATATGCCTCCGGCGGCCGCCGCGGGAAACCGAGACGCGCCCGGCCCATTGTCCCGCGTAAACCTATTTGAACTGCGAGCTGTCCACTTGGCCGGAGTCCCTTTTTTTCCCCCGGACAATGGGAAAACGGACGCGGCGAATTACTGCCTCCTCGTGTGTACTCGCCGAGGGCCGCGCAAGCGTTAATTAACCGAAAACAGGCTTAAGCCTAGGCCTCTCGTAAAAAGGATTAAGGGCTTAACTCTGGCGGGGCTCCTCGGGGATGCGCGCGCGCGCCTCCCGACCGCAGGTCAGCCGCGCAAATACAGATGCGCCCGTCCCTTCTGCCCTTAACCCCCGGCCCGGAAGGAAAAACTGTTTTCCCATGCGTTATAGTCTCTGATAATCGATCCTTTTCTTCCTCTCAGCTGCCCTCGCATTCTCAAGCGGCGCAAGCGATCCCTCGACGCGCTCGTCCAAATCTTTCTCGAGTACTTTATCTCCGAGCTTTTGTCCCGGGACTCGTTAGACTTGCATTACTTCAAATGTATACCTACAGCCTGGCTGACCGAGCTAATTCTATCGCTAGATACAGTCACTTAAAGTTTGCGATAGGTAGCAATTATAACGTCGAGTGCATTCGCCGATCGGCAGGGAGCGCGGGAGCGTATTTTTCGGCGAGGCCGAGCAGCTGGAGGCCTCGTATAAGATGTGGAACGTCAGCTCGGGCGGCGGGAAAAAAAAAAAAAAAAGTCAAGCGGCGGGCCGTGTTTGATCGGGGCTTTGGCGGGGAAAGCCCGGGCGGTCGGGGGCTCCTCCTCGGGCAAACAGCCCGGCGGCCGGCGCTCAGAGGCAGTAAGTAAGTTGGTTAAACAGGGCCGGGCGCGGAACCGGGCGCGGGGCAAACAGCCGGCAGTGGGCGCGCGCGCCTCCATTAGCGCGCGTTTGCACGGCGGCGCCTCTGAAGTCGCGCGCAGGCGGCACAAATAAGGAAAAAAAAAAAGAAAGGAAAAAAAAAAAGAAGAAGAAACGGAGAAGGAAGGAAGGCCCTCGGGGCGATTTTTGTCCCCGGCGCGGCCGGGCTTTATCGGCCGCCTCCCGCTTTTACGAGACTATCGAGCGGCTTTATGAACTTGTTTGTCCGGCCGGTGGTCCGCGGCGCGGGAGTCGGCTCGCCCCGGCCAATTGACGGGCTCTTCGAGCTTTGCCCGCGGGCGAGCTTGCGCCGCGGGGGGAACGCCGGGAGAAAGGGCGAGCGGCGCGAAGGAAGCCCTGCCTCGTGTTTTGCCGCGGCGACGGCGGCGGCGGGCTCTAATTACGCGCGACCTCGAGCGATCGGGTCCGCGGGGGACTCGGGGCGGGACGGCCGGCCGCGGCATTGTCCCGGGCCGGGAGCCACGAGGACGGGGTCAGGCCTCTCCCTCTAACGAGCCAATGGCTCGGCCCGCGCGGAAAAAAGGAGGGGCCCGAGGCGGCCCCGCGTGAAGGAGCCCAGTGTGCCGGGGATTGGCGTTCCGCGTACGCCGCGGCCCTGGCGCCGGCCGTACGGGGAACCCGGCCCGGCCCTCCCCGTCTTCCGCTAATTAGCCGAGTCGCCGGTCAAAGGCGCCGCGGCCCGCCGGCGGCCGCGCCGATTCGCCCGACGTCGAGGCGGTTATGTTGCCGGGGACCGACGATAGAGGGCTGATCGACGGCTCGCGCCCGCGAGCGCCGGGCCGCTTTGCCGGGAGCCGGCCCCGCGCAATTAGGCCGCCCACAAAGCGGCCTTTGTCCCCGACCCTGGAGGTAAGCGAGCACTTTGGCCAGGGCGCGCCGGGGATTTTCGAGCGTCTTTTTCACCGGAGGGCTTTGTCCACCAGGAGCCGCGGCGGCCTCTCGAGCGGTGGCCGCGAGGAGGCCACGCCAGCCGCGGCCGAGGGCTAATTAGCGCGAGGGGAAGGTTGTCGTAGTTTCGGGGCCGCCGCGGAGAGCCGGCGGGAGGGGGGGAGTAACGGGCCTCGGCGAGGTAACGAGAGCGCCGAGTCGAGGGTGGTCCGAGTGCGCGCCGGCGAGTCTTTTTCTCCCGGGGCGAGGGCCGAGAGCAACGGCCCGGGCGGGCGGCTCTCCCCCCGCGGGCGCCCGGTGTTACGTGGGCCGCGCGCTATTAAAAAATGGGGTGGGGTGCCGGGGCGATTGGCATCTCGGCGCGGCAGCCGGGCGCCAGGGCCGGGCCCCGGGCGCCGGGAGATGCTTACCTCGCTAGGAGATATAATGTAGCCAGCTGTAGGCAGCCCGGTAATCACATGTTTGTTTAACCTCCCAAACCCCTCATCTGCGCTCGGGATTTCGCTGGGCGGCCTCCCCCTCCGCCTCCGCCCAGCGCGCGCGCCTCCTCGACCACCTCGACCACCCTCCTCGTCCCTCCTCGGCCGCGAGGAGCCGCGAGGGCCCCCCCACCCCACCCCACCTTTCCCCCCGGCCCCGCTTCTTCTTCTCCGAGGCCTCCGCCGGAGCCGCCGCGCCGAGCTCTTTTTTCTCTGGCTCCTCGCGTGCGCCGCCGCCGCCGCCGCCGCCGCCGCCGCCGTCCTGTCGGCTACACGCGGTCATTCGTTTCACCGACGAGCTGGCCCGGCTAACGGTGAAAAGATTGTTTCGCCGGAGCCCAACCCGCGGGGAAATTGCGCCTCGCGCCACTTCTCCATTTCCCGGCTTTCCGCGAGCCCTCGAGTAATAATCGCCGAGTGCATTAGTGACGGGGATCCAAAGCGGCCCTCGGTATTCTAAGCCCATACCCGCCACGCCGTCCCTGCACGTGTACATAAGTCATCGAGAATAATTGCACTCGTATCCTCACCTGCCTAAAATTCCATTATACGGCCACTGACCAGACACGCAGAGATACGCGTCGGTCTGTGGGCGAGAAGGAGCGGAGGTATTTAACCTATAGGCGGGGAAGGATCTCACATTAATTAAACACGAATCATCGATGTAAGATATTATGGTCCGATAGCTGATGTGACAGGTGGAATAACCGCTTCGGTCTATAGCCCGAGAGATAGCTCGCGCTATGGGAACACTGTCACTGTTACACTGTCTGGTCAAAGCGCCGTATATATACGCCCGTATACTCCAATGCACTCGACGGTAGATTTCTCTCCATTTTATCTTCTCGGACAATAAAGCGGTTTTGTTTGTATGTAAAGCACCGGCGGATAGGCTACATCGATCCCCAGTCATTGGCGATCGCGGGCGAGCCGAGTAATGAAATTGGCAGAGGCCGGAGAGGGCCGGGGTGTGGCAAACTCGGGCAAAGTGGGCCACGGGCCGGAGGGGCTTGCCCAGCGGTATGAAGTTATTAAGGGCCGGAGGGAGTAGGAAACCTTGTAGGCGGCTAAAAAGCGAGGCCGGGCGCGCATTATAATTGACCCCCGGGGTGTGCGCGGGGGGATCGGGATCGGCTCGTGGTGTGGGTCCGCGCGCCCGAGGAGGAGAAGAAGCCGACGAGCCGGCCGGGCTTTTCTTGCGGGCCCTTAGCGTCCCGGGCATTATGCTCGATAAATCGAGGGCCGGCGGCCGAGCGGCAGCAGCCGGTTCAACGATTCATCCGGCGCGATTACGTGGGGGCGATTCGGGCCCTCCGCCGCCGCCGCCGCCGCCGCGGCCGACGGGGAAAAAAGGGTCTCCGCTCTCCCGGGGCTCTTTTTGTGTCTCGGGCCCGTCGTCGGCGGCCGCGGGAGGCGGGGCACCGTGGCGCCATGTCGCGGGGGGTCCGGCGCTGCGGGCGCACACCGACCGGCCCGCGCACCTGTGTGCGCCCCGACGCTCTCTCCCCCTTCCCCCGGGGCGCGCTCTTCTTTTGTCCTTCCCTCCTCGGTGCCGGCCCCCACCCCGGGCTCTCGGGCAGCCTACTTTGACTGTGGCGCTCCCGGCCGCGGGCCCGCTCCCACCTCCCCGGGCTCCTTCCGCCGTTTGTTCCGCGCGCGTTTTTCCTCGGCCGCCGAGCAAAAAGCCCCGGCCCCCCGAGTCCTTTTCGGGGGCAGCCCCGCGGCTGATTGCGGCCTTTTTACCCCCCTTTTTCACCGCTCGGCTCGTTGGCCGGCGGCTTTTTTCCGCGCCGAGCCGCACCGGGGAAAGAAGGTCCTGGAAGCCACTTGGCCCGGCAAACCGTCGGCACCTTCCACCGCCGCCAATTTCCCGGCTTTCCGCCGAGCCTCTCCGCCGGGCCCGTCTCTTTTTCCAGCATCCGCTTCCGCTGGTCCGAGGCCGCGCGCGGCTGCTTTTTCCCCCCCCCCCCGGCTCTTATCCGCCGCGGGGCTCGTTACGGTAATGCCCTTATCGTCAATCGTCATCGGTTATAGCTTTTAATTTTCTTTCCTCTCGCGGCGGCGGCAAGAAGCCAGGGCCTCGTGTTTATCAATTAGAATGTGAATTAGGCCGTTAGTCCGGGCGCGGGCTAACGAGGAGAGCCCCACTCCCGATAAATAACAGTCCGGGCTATTCTATTCCGGTGGTCGGGGGAGTGGCTCGGCTCCGGGCTCGGTTCTGGCGCGCGCGGTTATTGACGCCGGCCGCGGCTCGGGCGAGGAGGCCGAAAACCTCGGGGCAAGCGGCCCCGGAGGAGGGCACCGCCCGAGATTTGTGATTTAGATGAGGAGGGCGCGGGCGCGTGCACCGGCCGAGGGCCGGGCGCGCACAGCCGCGCCTTTGTTTTAAAAAGCCGGCCGAGAGGGCAGGGCGATCGGGTCCACGCGTGGCGGCTCCCTGGCGCCCGCGTGGGCCCCGGGCCGGAAGCGCTTTTTTCCTCCCGGTCCCCGGGGGCGCGGCTTGCCACGTGTGAAAAATCGCCCGATCCCCTATCTTTGTCATGTTTATGCAGATCGGCGGCCGGCCCGGGCCTCCTGCATTATTTATAACAATAGCCGGGCGGGGCCGAGGCGGGGGCCGATGATCGGGCTTCCCCGCCGGGCCGATCGATCAATTAGCGGCGAAAGAAGCCGGGGAGGCGGGCGGAAGCCGCCTCGTCAGCGCCGAGAGAGAGAGAGAGGAGGCGCCCCCCGAGCGGCGCAGTGGCACATTAACGGCCGGCGGGCCCTTGGCGCCGGCGCGCATTCCTCGCCGGCCGATTCCCAGGCGGGATATTTTCGTGGCGGGGCGCCGGGCGAAGTCATGCGCACCTCCGGCACGCGAGCCTAGCCGCGCACCGCGGCCACCTGGGATACAGCCGCACACACCCACAGAGAGAGAGGGAGACGCGTGTGCGCGGTAAAGCCGGGTGGCGCGTCCTCGGGCGGGTGATCGGTAGTCGGCGCATAAACGAGGTCCGCCGGCGAACACGGGAATCCTTTAGCGCCGGCCTCGGCCCGCTCGAGATAAGCGGGGACAGGGCCGCGTAAAGAGCCGGCTTTCATCCGCGCCGCGGCGATAACGTCAAAGCGCTACCGCGTCCACCCGCGCGGGCCCGCCTAAAGAGTGGAAAGGAAAAAAAAGGGAGGGCCCGGGCTAACGGTAACGGCCAAGGCGCGCGCGCTCTCTCTCTCTCGGCTACATGTAAGCGCCAGCGAGAGAAAGAGTTGCGCCGGCTGAGGCTGGGCCGGGGTGGAGGGGGGCAGGTTTCGCGATGGGTGGCGCACAATCTCCCGGGGCCGGCGGTCCCTCTCGCCGGCCGGCGCCCGCTCGTGGGAAACGGCCGGCTGCCGAGTCGTGAGGTCGCCGCCGGCAGCCGCTCTAGGATTTTCGTCCGAGGCCGGACCCGCTGCTCCGGGCTCCCGGGGGGGGGGGGAGGGGGTCAGAGGGAGGCCCCCGCCGATGAATCCTTCAAAGTCCCCCGGGCCGGCCTGTCCCCGCGAGAAAAACCCCGGCCCCGTACAATGGGCCATGAGTCTGTGTGTGTGCGCGCGCGGCCGGCCATTAGGGGGAGCTCGCGCGGCCGCCGCTGGGGGGGAGGGGGAGAAAAAAAAAAGGGAATCAATCCTCTTAATTACCGACTGGTCTATCCTCTAATTACCGGTCCAGGCTGTCGGGGGAAGGGGCTGCGCTCGGCCGGAGAATAGGAGCTCGCGCGAGGCCTAGAATCCGAGGAATGTGTCAGGTACATAAAGCGGAGGTTAACGAAAGCGCGCGGCCGGGGCGCAAAAAAAGGAGGAACGCCGGGGCTTTGCGCGTACGGCATGAGATCGGGCAGGATCGCTGTGAGAAAACGGCTCGTCGCCGGTCTCTCGGCCGCCGCGGCTCTAACAGTCCCTCTACGCGGCCCTGAGCCAGCCTGTAATTATATAATAATTCATAAATGCCGGAGGAGCAGCGCGCGAGCGTTTTACGAATCCTTTTCATGAACGCGCGGGGAATTACGCGCGGATTTAGTGTCCGCGCGCCGAGGGGAGAGACAGTTTTTTTTCCCCCCCCACCCCGGCGCAGCTCCTCTTTGTGCGCGTCGCTGGCCGCGGCGGCTCCTCCTTTCGGGGCCGCGGCTAATCCTATTATCGAGGTCATTATGCTCGGCCGTATTAGCATAACGACTCGTTACGAGGCATCGTCAAAGTATATATACGCGCCGCGCGCCTATTCCCTTTTCCCCCCGCGGTTCTCGAGGCTTAGCCCCCGCGGCCGGGCCGAATTGGCCCTTCCTCTCCCCCGGGGAGACCCGCTGCACGCATGCGCGGCCGGCAGATAAGGGCGATTAGGAGGCTGGGCCCGCGCCGCAGGAGGAAGCGGGCGGCGGCCGCCTCGCGTGACAAAGGATAGATCTGCCGATGCGCCCCGGGATAAGCCCCGGGCGGGTGCGCCCTCGCGGTCTGGAGGGCGGCCTATCGCCGGGGGATCGGGCGGGCGCGTGCGCTCGAGCCGGGGCGCGTCATTGGCGGCCGGGCGGATCGCGATGGAGCCGGCTCCCGGGGGACGGGCGCGCGCGGCGCGGCTTTCCCGCGGCGGCCGACGGGGCAATTACGCCGCGGGCCGGCCGCCGGGGCTACGGGGCTACGGGGGGGAATTAAAGGGGCCGGCTCGCGCTTCCAGAAAGAACAATCAAAACATCCGGCGAGAGTTACGGCCGCGGCTTGTCTCGTTATCCGGGACAATCAATAAGCGGCGAGGGCCGGTAATGAGAATCCCGGCGGGCTCCGGAAGCGCCGGGCGCGGGCCGGGCGCCAGACTGCGGCCGCGGCCTGGCGCCGCGTAAATTGCGCCGAGCGCCTTCATGAATGGCCGGCCCTCGGCCCGGGGAACGGCTTCGCCCTCGGGGCCGTCAAAACGCCCAAATAACCGGCGATTTCCCATAAAATTAATGGCTGCGGACGGGGCCCGAGGCCCCGGGGCCGCTCCGAGGGCTCCGCGCCGCCCGGTTATGAATGGGAGTAGCCCTCCCCCCCGGGCCCCGGGCCCCGGGCCCCGGCCTCCTCGGGCCCCCTCCTCCTCCTCCTCCCCCGGCCCGGCCGCGGAAACCCCGCTCGGCTCCCTCCGGACCCGCCCGGCGCCTGAGAATTTTTCCTATCTCCCATCTGCATAATTTACCGGCGTCGCTAACTCGGCCCGTGACGCGATAATTGCGCCTCCGCTCCTCCCTTGTCAATTAGCCCTCGAGGATCGCGGGGCCCGCGCGGCTTCGATTAAAACCGTCCCCGTTTCCGCGGCGGCCGGCCAATCTTTCCACAATTTGTACACATCTGCGCGTCAAATTACACGCTGCGCGCCTACTTAGACGCCCAGCTAATAATTATATTTTATATATTTGCAGATATAAAAGGCCTCCGCACTCGCAGCCGTTAAAGCGGGGAGGAGGCGGAGGAGGAGGAGGAGGAGGAGGAGGAGTAAAAAAAAATGAGAAATTCAGCCTCGACAATAAATTAAAGTTTAACCGCTCGGCCGTGCGCGGCCTCGCGGCTCGCGCGCCGCCGCCCGGCCCCGAGAAAAAAATCTCCCAAGGAATTTTCATTTTTATGAGACCTTTTACCACGCGTTATTGTAACGCTTAGTTACTTGTGCTTTATTTAAAACATCGTTAAAGCGTACTTCAAATGTGTGTTAAACCGCGCGCGGCTAACTCTCCGCCGTTTCGTGCCTTTTTACCCCCCTTTATTATATTACACTTGTGCACCGCGGATAGATGCAGATATTCCCCGGCCGGCTTTTCCTCCTTTCAAGCCCCGCGCGTATTTATTTATATTCGAGGCAATTGGCGCCCCGGGGCAGGAGGGGGGCAGCAGAGGCGCATTACGCGCCGGCCGCGGGCGGCTCGGAAGGCGCGCTCGGTAGGCCCGATATCGCCCGGGCCATTACGTGCGATATTATATCCGCCGCGGGAATCTCGCATGATCCTTGGGCCGAGTTAAATATACGCGCGTCTTATCCTTTTTTTTTCCTCCCTCTCTGGCTCGGGGCAGAGGAGGAGCCCCGGGGCGCAGTCAAAGCCGCGCGTATCATCCGCGGGCTTCAAAATCGCGCGCGGCTCGTTAAGCCGGGGAGGGGGGCGCTTTGAGCCGCGGGATATTATACACGCGCGGAGAAGCCGGCTTGCGGTCCCCGCGCGCGCTTTAGCCGCGCCTCGGGCGGGGCTCTTTCGCGGGGGGGGGGCGCCCCCTATCGATCAGCGGGCCGATGACTCGGGGGAAATGCGCGGGGAGGGCCGGGGGGTGGGGGGAGAGAACCTTCAGAGGGAATATTTTAAGCGCCCTCCCCGGGAGCTTTTAATCAGCGGCCCTATGTACGCGCCCGCCCCGAGGAATACATTTTGCGGCTTGTTAAAATTCAGCCCGCGGAGCCCTCGCCGACTCTGCCCCCCCCCCTCGCGCGCGGCACACGCACACGCGCCCGTGCATTAAACGGCCCCGCGTGATTGATACATTAAGAGTCGGAGGAGATGGCGCGCGCGCGGCAGGCGGCTCGCGAGCGAGGTGTTTGCAAAAGTTCCGCTTTTAATAAAACGGGAGGTTTATGTGGAAATGCGCCGGCCGCCGATATAAACGTTGCCTCCAGATGCCTACACTGTAAATTACGCTCAATTGCTTACACGCGGATGCTGAACATTTTCATTTAATGTTTTAATTAAAAGGCACGCGCGCGCCGCGGCTCTCGTGTTAAAATTGTATTTTCATAACTAGGCTATTACTTAACCGATCCGCGTAAAAATAACCGGCGGGAATAAATAAATCCGCCGCGGGACTAATTAATAACAACAATAACAGTTGATGCGTAAAAGGCCCTCCTCCGTGCGCGCCCGCGAGCGCTTAATTGCACGAGGCGTCGGATCGCATGCGGGATATATTCCGAGATACATAACAGCCACTTGATACGACTCTTTACTTTATCTCCCTCGAATCCATCATAGTGCAGCGCGCAGCGGGTATATATATATATGTGAGCGCCGGCGCCGCGGCCGCCCGCTCGGAGAGCCAATTACAAAGTAGCCGTTTTTCCCCTCCGCGCCCGCGGGCTTATCCGTCGGAAAAATCGCGCGACGCTCTAACGCTCCCGGAGAATCGGACGCGTCGCGCGGCATTAGGAGCGAAAGAGGAGGCGTCGCGCGGCCGCTCGCCGCCTGTATATACGTACTCGACACTCGGACGGGCATCTATCGCCCGGCTCGATCTGCGCGCGTAACAACCTCGTCGATTTATCATTAATCCCGGTGCAATTTTCGCAATTATTCACTTGCGCCGAGGGGGGGAAAAAAAGGAAAGGGGAGAGCGAAGGGAAAAATAAAGCATCGAGGGCCCCGCGAGGGCCGGGCGAATACGGGCGCCGCCGATAATGCGCGGCCTGGCGGCGCGTCATTAATTAAAAAAATAAGCCGGCGCGGGGCTATAAAAAAGCGGGGCCGCGGCGCATTTATCGCCGCTCGTAAAAAGAGTCGAATAAAAAGTATCTAAATATCAAATGAAGCGGGTATAGGAAGGCCATTAATCAGGAGGCGGGCCGTTGCGCAAGGGGCGGCCGGGCCGCGGGAAAGAGCCCCGGGAAAGCCCGGGAATTGGGCGCGGCGGCCGCGCTCATCCCCCTACAGCCTCCGCGCGAGTGCCCGCGATCTAATCGACCCGCGTCTCCGGCGATTAGCTCGTTAATTATTCCCCCGGAGGAGGTCGGCGCCGGCGCGGACTCTCGCCGGGGGGAGGGCGAGGGAGCGAGGGATAAAAAAAAAATGGCAGGAGGCGGGGAGGGCGGTAATCGGCGGAGGTGGGGCGGGCGCCGGCCCGGCGGGGAGGAGCCGCTTCGCGGAATCGTCATCGGCCGGGGACTTTTTCCCCCCGGCGCGCGGCCGCCTGTATCATCGAGCAAATCGGCCTCATCCTGTGGGCCCGCTCGGGGCCCACCCCCTTCCTGTGCCCGTGGCGCCGCAGCCGCCGCCGCCGCCGCCGCGAGAAAACGAGAGTGCGAGCCGAGGCGCCGAGCGACGAAAACCACGGGGCCCATTTTTTCCGCCGCCCCGGGGATTTTTACGAGTCCGATGGAGGAACGACTGCTTGTCCGGTGATTTAGTAGGCCCCGGTTTATTTCTCCGGCTGCCCGGGGATATAAAAAGCCCGGGGAGCCCGGGGAGCCGGCCGGCCCTCCGAGTGACGAAAACGAGATGATTTGGTGCTAACGAGGGCCCGCTCGCCTCCGCCTGGCCCCCGGGGCCCCCCGCCCCCCCCGACTCTACGCACACATGCGTGTGTGTGTGTATGGCAGGCCTGGCGCCGCTCCCCCACCCTCCCGCCTCCTGCGTGGAAACCTCCCGCGCGGAAAAGCGCGCACGCGAGCCGGGCCGAGGTAATGCGCCCGCGGCGAGTCCTCCTCCCGGCGGAATTAGAAAAGCCTCGGCACGCGAGAGCTAGTTTCGCAAAGGAACAATTTCGCGGCGGCGGCGGCGGCGGCGGCGCACTTACGTAGCCCCGGCATTATCGCGTGCCGCTAACGTCGCGCGGAGGACGCGCGGCTATAGCCCGTGATTTCGGCCCGGGATGGGGGGCGGGACGCTTCTGTTGGATGTATCCCCGGGGGGAATTAGTGCGCGCTCGAGGAAAAATAACCGAGCCGCCTAATGGCCAACGGGAACGAAGCGCGAGCAAGCGAGCCGGCGTATAACGTGTATGCTTACACGTAGGTGGGCCGGCCGGCCACTTGCGCCCGCGCACCTCTTATCGCCCAATGTCCCGCGCGCCCCCTCCACGCGCGCCCGATCGTTATTATTCCTTTTTTTTCTTTCCCTTGCTTTTCCACCCACAGTCGGCAGTGTTCAAGTGGGCAATTTCTCCTTGTCCATTCTTACGTACGAATATTACGCCATTATAGTCCCGCAGGGGGCCGCGCGAGGTGTATCGACTTGGCCCTTTCCACCGCCCTCGTCAAGGCAGCCTGTAATTCACATCCCTGTAGGTTTTCTAGTCCAGTTTCACGCACAAAGTAAACAACGAAAAAAACCCGCTCCACTTTCTGCTAGCTACGTCTACGGTCAACGGGCCTGATATATATCGATCGAGCTGACCAGGTCTACAGGCAGCCCGACACGATACTCGGGCGAAAACAGTAGTCGCCTCGGCCATCCATCAGACGTTATTTTGGGAAGCAAAGGAAGCTCTTTCCACGAACTTTCCACGCGCCAAACAATCGGCGAGCGGGCGCCACTGCCGCGACGCCTCGTCCACCCGAGAGCGTCTCAAACTAAAACCGCGCGGGGATAAAACAGAAAAAAAAAGAGGAGAGCCGGGCGAGCCCCCGCGAGGCGTACACACCTACACCCACAAGGAACAATCCGCGCGCGCCGATGGACTCCCGGGGGGCCTCGATCAAAGGCGCGCGGGCCGCGGCGAGGCCACACCCACGCGGGCGCCCAGCCCCCGACGCCGAGGACGTGTCACGATTTCGAGATGTCGCGGCGGCTTAGGCTCCCCCAGGGCGGCTGCCGTGTCCGCCTCACGGTCCGCTGCCCGGAGACTCGTGCGCCCGGCCCATCCCCGGCCACTTTTACATTCCCTCCCCCCGTCCCCCCGGCTCCTTTTTCTCCCGCCGGCTCCTCCTGCCCTTCCTTCGCCCTGCAGCCTCCTCGCACTTTTCCACCCGAGACTTTCGCGGATTCCTGGTGCACGATTATACCATCTATACAGGCTACCATTTTCCCCGAGTCATCGTGCGCCAACAAACACTTACACCTGGCACAAATGCAGATATAGTGACTGCAGGCTTCCAGCGTTCTCGATCGACACGTTGAGGACTCAAAGCCCGGTGGATTTTCGGCCGGGGCTCGATCATCGGTCCATTTGCTGCCTTTGGTCGACGTCTCTATATTTTCTACCTGCGGTCCTTCTTATATATACTCTCCGGCGGAGCGAAAAAGCTACCCCGGAGCGCCGGCGCCCAGGGGACAAAAGCCCGATCGATCACCGGCGGCGGAGGCGCCGATAGCCCGGGCCGAGCCGGTAATTAATCGGCCGGCGGGCCGCGCTTTGTGGAAGGCCGGAAGGTGTCGGGCGGCCCCGCCGAAACGTGTTTATTCGCGTTAACGGCGCACGCGTCCGCGGGCAAAAGCCGCGCGCGCGCACCGCCGGCCGGGCCGAATGAACACAGAGCCTCGCTCCCGCGTTAATTAATATTTACCCTCGGACAACATCGGCCCGCGGCTAAACTACCGGTTCGCCCGGGGCCATATACACACACGCCGCCACTTGGCGCCCTTTCCCCTGGTGTATATTACGTGCCGCGCGCGCGGCCCGCTTTCCGATCTCTGTGATTTCCGATTTGCGGCCTGATTGAAGACTCGCGCTCAAGTGAGCCGCTGTCGCGCCCTCGGCTTTTCGCGACGCACCGTCTATGGCGAGGTGGACTTATGACGCGCTGTTTGCGAGGACGATCGTTCGATTGTTACTCAACGGCCCTAATCGGGATAAGAGGAAAAACTAGTTTGCATAAGTAGGCGGATCCGTGCGGACTCGGATTGACGCAAACCCATTTGCTTTGCGCTTTGAACTATATACGTGGAGGACAGGAGAGCTGCGGTAGAAATGTCACTTCTCTCTCTTTTGATTCCCAGGGGCGCACCCATCGGAAATTTCGGCTGGAAATAACAAGGGTGAGCTGCGAGCTGAGAATGTACACAAATGCCGGGCGAAAGCGCTAAATTAAATTGACGCTCGACCAACCCCCGTCAGTCGAGCTTTCCGTTTCTCGCGTTCACACCGAGCGCCCAACTCAAAATAAAGAAACTTTAAATGCTAACCCAAGATAGAGGGAAACCTTTTTTTTTCAATTGCTCTGCTTGTGAAAAATATATCTTTGCCTTTGTTATTGTTTTCGGCATTAACGGCATTTTTTATTGACAGAGTAAGACTGAATGAATGGTAAAAATTGATAAGTATCAGGCAAGTAGATAAGGCAAGACCAGCATGTACTGGAACGTGTCCTGAATAACTTTAAACAAATCGTTAAAGTGGATTTCATGAATTTTAGAGATCGATCCTAGATAAAAGGTAGTTTCGCAAAATGGAGTTCACACGCTCCGAATGACGTCGAGTACACAGCTTTGAGAAAATGGTAGAGAAATACTTATCGAACAGTCCTTTATTTACGGTAGTTTTCAGTAGCGCAATAATGTCGGATTGGATAAGGCCTATCGAAACTGCCAAGGACGAGATACAAAAGCAAGATCTTCAGGCTGCACCAGTGAATAGACAAGTATATAGTAGAGTATGTAGAGATAAGTAGTTTTTCCAATTATAAATGACTAATGGTGCGAGCGTTTCAGTGATATTATTGCTCCTGAGGCAGGGCTCGGCTGATCAGACACAAGATCAAAGGCAACATAGTCGACGTAACCGGACAATCTGGGTAAATATGCATGCGAATCTAATCGAAACGGCTTAACCGTTCCACCCTCGATTGCACCATATTCGCCAATGCCGAGATATCTTGGAGAGTTCTCATATGGGCGTGGAGGACCGTCCGGGTTTCGGAAAATCAACCTAATCCCCAGTTGGCAAAAGTTAGATAGTCCGATAATTGAGCAAAGCTGTTTGTCCTACTTGGCCGGGTGATAGTTTGTTCGAGTTCGCCTTGAAAAAAGGCTCGCCGACTCGCTGAAAGTCGACAGTCGTTTGAAACTCGAAGCCGAGCTTCCACCTGGCAACTGCATCGCGAAGACTCGCAAGAAATTGCAAGTGCCGAGCCGAGGAAGAAACTGCATTGCGCAGCCGTTCCACTCTGTCTCTCTCTCTCGGTCTCGGGGTCCCGGGGCGGCCGGTTGCCCGGCTCATCCGTCTAACCAGGCTAGCCGGGGACGCAGACACGGGCAGGCCGCGGGCACACCGACGCGGGCAGCGCTAAAACGGCGGCGCCGGCGATCGCGTTCCCCCACCCGGGCGTCCCCGCACCGCTGCTGCCCCCATCGGCCCGAAGCCTCGCTCGCCCGGCTACGTGTGCGTGCGCATCGGTGCACAGAGGCGGGCGCGCGCGTGTGCGTATAGATTTCCTCGGGGCGAGCGGCGACGGCGGCGGGCGGCGGCCGCCGGCCGGGAGGGTGGGGATGCCACGACCGCCTCTAGGAACGCCCTTCCGCCGCCGGGCTCTCCCCCTCGGCGGCGGCGGCGGCGGCAGCGGCGCCGAGCGAGGAAAAAAAAAACAAGGCAGAAAGATGGGCGAGGGGCGGAGTGGGGGCAGGGCGGCCGGCGCGCGACGCCGCTCGCAATTAGCCCGGCGGAGGAGCGCGGCGATCGGCGCCCGGGTCGACCGGGGAGGACGCCGAGGAGGCGGCGTCTCCTGGGCCGAGCACGTGCCCGAGTGCGCGCCCTCGTTAGCGCACGCACACGCGTGTGAGTCAACGGCGGAGGCGCGCCCGCACGTGCACGGGCATTAACGAGCCGGGTGGAGGGGGGGAGTGGCCGGCGCGGCGTTTTTCCCGCGGGCGCGCAGCCATGGCCGCCGGCGTCCTCGGCCCCCGGGAAGCGCCGGCTCCTAAATCATCGGCCGCGGCGAGCGGCGCTAATGGCCGCCGCGGCACCCGCCGGATACTTCTGTTCCGGCCATGGTCCGCGCAGATGCTCCCTCGCCGGGCCATTAGTCGCCCTCGGCGCATTGTCCGGCTAATGCGCCGAGGAGCGCCCGGAAGAGAGGCCGACCCTCGGCCCAATGGACCCGGGCGGCGAGCGGGCCGACTCCTGGGGGGCCCTCTCGCGTGCCGCCGGCCCCGCTTCCCGGGCGCGGCCGCGGGTATAATCTCTGTTATTAGCCGGGGCGCATCCCTCCGGGAAGCCGGCGGCCGGACAAAGCCCGCGGGGGGATCACGCGAGCGGAAGCGCCGGGCCACGGGGCACGCGTCGGGCTCGCGACCCGCGTTCCGTTCCCACGCCGTTCCTCCGGCTGGCCCGGTGCCATTTTCCTCGGGGGCATAGTCGTGCTCGATCGCGTTGTCGCCGGCGATGGGCCCCGCTGGCCGTGCGCCTATGTGCGTCTGCGATTGCGCGCGCCGCCGGGGTTTACGAGGGGCCAGGGGCTCCCTCCTCTCCTGGCCTTCCTTAACTGGGCTCTCGGGCTGCGCCCCGGCCGAGCTGCCGTTTCTGCACTTGCTCCCTTTTCCCCCTTTACCTCGGCGCCGTGAAAAACTCTCATCGGCGTCGCTATCTCGATAACCGGCCACTTTATCCTCCAAATTACAGGCCTGCCACTTTTTCTTCCAATCCTTTCAACTATCCCTCAAGTTCTTGTTGCGCGCAAGGCTTTGTGCACGCCCAGATTCAAACTGTTCAACAGCTAGAAGGTGCTCCAAATTGCCCTAATGCACGCACGTGTACTTTTCTTTCTCCCACTGATCTTTGTTCAAAAGCTAAATGATTCTTCCAATTTTTGTACAGGGCGATGAGTGTACTGGAAGCAGAAGCTCCGGTGCCCGCGGCTGTGCGCTTGCAGAATAATGAAGCGCGCGCAGGCGGAGTTTGAGCCGAGTGTCGCGCCGGGATAAGCGGAGCGTAATCTCGCCTCGGAAAAGAGGCGAGCGGGCCGAAGAATCGATCGTAAATCAGGCGGGCCGCGCGGACATTGTGCGCGCCGGCGAGCGCGGGCCCCGAGTCCCGGGGCGCCGCCGGGGAAACCGCAGCCGGACAAAGAAAAACCGAGGGGGCCCCCGGCGCAGGCAGGCAGCGCGTGGCGCGTACATATATAAGTGGGCGCGCGCGGGCCCCGCCGCCCCCGACGCCCTCGCGCGCTTATGCAGATGGCCGGGGGCGCGGGCCCCCGTAACGAGGCGGCGCTTCCGCCGGGGCGATGGGCCCGGCCGATAGAGACATGGGGCCGCGGCACCATGAGAAAGAATTGGGGCTTTCCGCGGCCGGGCCCCCACGGCACCGATCAATCGCCTAATTTATGCGCGCGAGCGTTTTGTACCGCGGGGCCGCTTGTTAGGGGGGTAATTAGCCGGTTTACGGCCGGCGTAAATCTGCCCGGGGGAGGCCCCACTGGCGTTTCGAGGACATCGGAAACGCTCCTTTCGAAGTATTTATCGTCGATGTGTGTATACATGCGCGTGGCCCGGCCGCTGCCGATCGCGCTTTGATTGCGCCGGATTATTTATTGGGGGGCCGGCGGTAATTAAGCCCCGTCAAAGGTGATTAAAAGCCGGCGGGACGCGTCGCGGCCTTGGGCCCGACTCCCGGTGTCGCGTTTCCCGCGCGCCCGCGGCTCCCGGCGAGCGGCTTTCCAGCGCCAAGGGGGGGCCGCGCCGTCGGCCGATCGCCCATTCCCCCGGGCGTCCCACGGCGCTCGTTATTATATGCCCTCGGCGCGATATCGCCCGGCTCTCGGCCGCGACGTCTTAATCCTCGCGCCGGCCTCGTGTTGGCGTAGCGAGATTTTCCGCGCGCGCCGTACTCGCCCTGCCTGTAATCGTAAAAGTGCGCGATTCATCGGCGACAATGTCCCGGCGGCGGGGATCCGCGCGCCCTCTCCCGCGATTAAAAAGCGCCGGCACGGGAACGCGCCCTCCTGAATAATGCATTCCGCGGCGCGACCTCGGGGGGGGATATTCGGCCCAATTAATCCGCCCCCTCGCCTAATTTGTCCAATGGGATGATTCAGTGGCCGCGGCGGCGGGCGCGAGTTTCTCTTTCCGCGTAACAAATTAGCGCGCGCCGGCGGCGCTCGGTTTTCCCGGGGCCGCAACAATCGCCGCGCCCCTGATTAGGCACCCGCGCCGCGTAATTCCGGGCGCTCGTGCGCGCGGCCCCGCCGCTAACGAACCGCGCGTTTCGCCGCACCGCGGCCCCCTTGTTTTTTTTACGAGGGCGCCCTGCGTACCCATATATACGTACCCACCCGGGAGGGAAAACGCGGCTGGCTCAGGTATGGGCGGGGACGGAACGTCTGCTGGGCCGGCGCATATAGAAAAACAATCGGCCGATTACGATATCATCGCGGGGAACGGAGCGAGGAGTGAAAAGAGATCTCGTCACGATCGCTAAGCACGTGTATATAACAAGGGCCGATCTTGCAGGCGGGCCGGCAATCGAGCGGCGTTCGCACGGCCATATATATATATACGAGCCGCGACGGCGGTCTATTCTCCCATTAGGCCAATTGCGATTAGCGATTAGGCGGCAGACGGGTGCCGATCGGCGATCGCAGGCGGCGCCCGCCGCGATAACCCCGGCGCCGGGGCTTCCGGAAAAAAGGGGCCGGGGCGCAGCTGCGGGCCCCGGGCGGCCGATCGGCCCCCGATAGCGCCGGCGTTTTTCCGCCGCGGCCCCGTAAATCCCGCCGAGCGGCAAATGAGCTGAGCCGCCCGGGCTTTTTGTCACCTACGCGCGCGCCTCCCCCTTTCCCGGATCCGATTAAGGCCCCGAGCGCCGGCTCCGGGGCGTGGCCCGCGGCTTCGCGCTCGGCTGGCTCCCGCGGGGCCGGATATCGCGGCCGGCAGCCAATCGCGCGGCTCGCGGAAAATGCGCGCCGCGGGGGCAGCGAGCGGCCGCCCGGAAAACCGCGAGCCGGGCTGCTCCTTGTCCGCCGATTGCATAGGGCGCGCGGGCTCGGGGGCCTCGGGCTCTCACGCTGGAGGTCAGTGGGGTGCGCAAGGGCCGCCAGGGGCCCGAGGGCCATTGTCGGGCCGGCCAGGGCGAGGGCTGCCCGGGTCCCGCGGCCCCGCGCGGCTCGCCTTATCCGGGCCGCGGCGACTCGCCGGGATCCGCGCGGATCCGCGCGGCATTGAGGCCGCAGCGCCGGAGAAAGGACCGGCGGCGGCGGGGCGGCGGCGCGGCTCCTGTGCCGGGAGCCGCCAAGCGGGGAAGAAAGGCACAAAGGCCGCATGCAGCAGCAGCAGCGGCAGCGGCAGCGGCAGCGGGTCCTTTTGAAAGGAGCCGGTCCCGCCGAAAGGGGGATGCGGGCCGCGCGCTTTTTCCCCCGCGCATGCGCCAAGCCCCGCCAGGTGAGCGCCGCGCCGCTTATTAGCCGCCCGCGGCCAACGGCCCGATGATAGATCGCCCGGCGAGAAAAAACCCTTTGCGGCGCCGCGGCGCAAGTGGCCCCAATGCCCGGGGACCTACGCCGCGCCGAGCTTTATCCCGCCGAGCCTTTATATTCCCCCCACCGGCGACGGGCCCGGCGCCCCCGGCCGCCCTGGCCCTCTTTGTCGCAGCCTCCGCGAGCGTGGGATGCGTCCCCGGCGCCCGGGGCCCAAGGTCGCCGGCTCGCCCGGGGACAGTTTGCCGGGGCGCGCGATCGCCCGGCCGATCGGCCGATGCAGGCGTCGCGCCCGCCGCCGCCGCCGCCGCCCAGGCACAATTGCGCCCCGAGACAATTGCAATTGCGGCTTTGTTCGCCGAGCCGCCCACTCGGCCGCCGGGAGTCGGCGCTGCGGCCCGGGCCCCGGGGAAGAAAGCGCGTACCGCGCCGCCGACTCGCGGGGAACAAAGCCGGGGCCGCGGGCGGGGCCGCGGCATTGACGCCGCCGTAGCCCCGGGACTAGATTTCACGAGCGGCCAAGTGCCGCGGCCCGAGGCCCTATGGGGGCCCCTACTTGACGACCAAATCCCCGCGCCGATAGCTTAATCCGGGATTACGCCCCGTCGGGCCCGCCCTCGGCCCTTGACGTAACGCGGCGCCGGGGTGAGCCCCGCCGCCTAATGGCCCGGATCATCCCGGCCGCTGGCTCTCCCGCCCCGAGGATCCTCCAGATCTTTTACACGGATTTATCGCCTACCGCTCTAAGAGCCCCATTAATGAATCGAGTGCCCTGGCTAAATACTATTTCTGACAACTGGTCCTATTCTCTGCCCCGCCGTTTCAATTATCCCGCCAAATATTTCTCTTACTCGTTGCACGAAGGGCTGCGCGCATCTTCACTGGCTATAGCCTGTATTATCTCAATATAATACTTCTAATAATGTACTTTAGCCCTAGCTCACGCTGCTTCCTGTCTCTTATTTATCCGATACCATGTTTTAACTGTACTTTTTAATTTTTTTAATTTACGGATGAGAACGAGCCAGTCTTCAAAGATAATATAAATAGATGATGTAACATAGATGATAGATGATAATATGTGTAATGATGGTAATGAGCTTACAAACTAGTAAGATAATAAAATTTTGGTTGTCGGTACGTACAGTACTTACAAAGCCGTGCTTGTCACTAATGTTGTTAGTGAGCTTGAGCTTGTGAAAGCTAACGACTTTTTGCATCCACTGCTCTCCGCTGCTCGGCGAATCCGGATGGATGTACATCCTCTTCGGCATTTCCGGATCCGCTTTACCCGCCACCATCCACCTACTGCTCATCCAGACAACAATGATCCAATTAGTGATAACAATCGCTATTACTACTCGTGAATGTTTACGTCAAAGTGTTGCTCAATGTCAAGTAGTCTTTTTTCAAGAGCATGAGTCAAACATTTTCCGTTAAACATTTGGCGCGTAAATATTTGTTGAACGAGTGCAGGATAAAAGGAACTTTGCCATATTTGCAGTACGCCATTAATAAAAATAAAGATTAAAAATTTCAAACGTCTAAATTTATGTACGACACAACTCTGTATAGTATATGCATTCGGATTTTTTAGAATTAGCAATGCGTTATATCCAAATCGTCAGTGATGTCAAGAAATGGTGGCTACGCTCTTAATATTGATCAGCACAGCAAGGATGGCCGCCAGGCAAAACAATCTTTTAATCAAATTTTAAATCGGACGCGCAATTTTCAAATTTAATTCCGACCCTCATTTAACGAGATCAGTCCTTATGAGCTCGAAAATTCTGGACCCCCGAGAGTAGCGGTAGTGCAACTAATTTATTTCCCACAAGGCAGCCATTGAAAAGAGAAGGAGTTAGTCTGGACTCTCCCAACAAGATCCGCCTAATTGATGGTACCCCTTCGAGCCCTTTATGAAACCGTTTCCTAATGCATTATGCTTGACATCACTGTCGGGAAGCAGCTCGTATATGCGGTGGCTATTTTGTCCGAAAGTTTAATGGATGAGTTTGCAATTTCCATACCAGTCGATATTGTAAAATGATAACGTGCATTTCATGTATTTATCTTTTTGTGACGAGTATAATCAGTTGCACGAATAAACCGACATTTTCGTGCAAAAATAACGTCCAAAAAATTCAATTATAAAAAACTTTTTTTTCAATGAAATTCTATTGATATTTTTTTAGATTATTTTTCATAAAGGGGTCTCTGGAGTTTAATGCTTAATTAAGTTTCTCTCGACAAGTATGGGAAATTGTTCGCAGCATTCGTTATAAATTCTTTACTTTCTAGAAAACTAAAATAAAGCGGCCAAGTAGGATGAAAAAGCAAAAAATTCAGTACTACTGCGGAAATATTTGAATCAAATTTTTTCAGGCACCTAATAATAATTGGCTAGTAGTATAATAATTTTCTCCGCTCTTCAATTCGCGATCAAATCAAATAATCACCTGTTTTGGAATTTATATCGAAAATCGTCTGATGCTACGATGTCCATTAGCAGTATGTACTTGACTTGTTCATGTAATCCAGAGACCCTCACTTTATACGGGGGAAATACACGTCTGCGAACAATTTGCAATCGCAAAAGCAACACCCACGAGATTAGTACATGTCCAGTTTGCTAGCTTTATTGGAATATTCTCGCATAATTCCATTATTTTGAATACAAGTATTATTAAAAAAATCTGGACTGCACTGCCACCGCATACCCTAAGCTTACATTACGTAAATATCCACGTTTGACTTGGCTATTGTCATCAATTTTACAGTGTAAATGAAATAAACGTATAAATTATCCAATCGCGTGCATTAAAGTTAATGGATATTGATAGAAATTGCCAAGTGAAACGTAGTGTCGATGTGATCAGTTCCTTTCCTCCTGCACGTGCCAAAGTGGTGCTGTGTGTTTCTCTACCTGTTGTGAAACTTATATCTGTAGTCGTCGGCCGCTACAATGTCCAGCAGCAAAATATATTTGGCTTTGGCATCTAGCCCCGATACCCGGAACTTCATCTGCGGGAACATCTGCCTGGATATTTCATAAAACGATAACATTTAGTGGAAATTTTTTGACACTCGTATACTGATATAATATTTCTTAAATTTATCAACATAAACTAATCGTTTTGCTGAATTATTATGGTTAGAGGACACAATCGAAATTATACGTTCGCAAGTCAGTAATGAAAACATTTTTAATAACAAGCTAAAGTCTATTTAAGTGTAATTATGGCTCGACTTTGGAAATAAAAATTTCAATCATTCGGTTATGTCATCTGAAATCTCATGTTGACAAAAAAAGATAATCCAATCAAAGCCGTAATTAAAAAACGTGTGAGGGACTGATATTAATAATGAATCATTAATAAGGCGAATAAAAATTGTTTTGATAGCATTGAATTCTGTTTATAAAAGATACCAAGCTCTTTTATTTTTAAGCATTAATTATAATTTCATCATACAATTCATCAGATTCGGATGTACACTGAATATAATAATAATACGGAAGAGCCTCCGGAGTCTGAAGCATCCGCAAGGTCCACTTACATTGTTGCGAATCGTGTTCCGTTCGATTCACATGGTTGCCGTCGACACGCCAATATAAAAAAAATCTAATCGAATAACCAACTGTGGAGTTTTTACATTGCTCGAGAATCGCCGGCCGAGGCTGAGTATGTCTGTCGGCCGGGGCGAGCTGTGTATATCATATACGGGGCAATTGCGCAACTGCCTCGGCGAGTGCAGCATCGTCCGAAAAGTAATTTGCGCGGCGCGTCGAAGATGGCGCTCGGGTCGCAATCACCGGGGGAGGGGTCGAGCTGCACTCGGCGGTGCAACTGCGCGTTCCTCGCTCCCGGCGCGGCTACGTGCACCTGCGCACGGGCGGGCGACGCCGCGGGCGCGGGGAGGCGAAAGGGCCGACGGCGGCGGCGCCGGGGCGAGGCCACCATATCCGCGAAAAAGAATTAACTCGCGCGCGCGCTCGCGCGGCCTTCGGTCAAGAAACGCGGCGCGCCGGTGCGCAAAAAACGAGCGCCGGCGGAAAATCAATATGGGCGCGCGCGCGCTCGCCGCGGGCTCAAGACGCCGCTCGGTGCAGGCCGAGTCGATAAAAATTCTGCGGCGCCCGCACGCGCGCGCCGCCGGCTCGATCTTCGCGCGCCCCGTGCAAATTATTCCCCTCTCTCTCTCTGGGGTCTTTTTTTCCGCGGCTAGATGACTCTCGCGCGGCCAATCAGCCGAGAATCCCCGTGAATCGCGTAAACCGCCGGCGGAGAGGACGCCGGAGATTTGTATCGCGGCTTAATGGGTCTTTATATGAGCGGGCGTCGACGCCACGCTTTTCCCCCAGCCTCCCGTGCACCTGCGCTCTCTCTCTCTCTCTCTCTTTCGCCGCAGGCCGACCCCTCGGAGCCTCCCTCACGGCCAATCGAGCTTTAAGGAACAGCGTCTGTGGGAGGCGTGTGCGTACCATATAAGCGCTCGAGAGAGCGAGATAACCGAACGATATTTTCGTTCAATCGCTTGGACATCTTTCATAACCGTTTGAAAAATGTATCCGCTTTGGATGATAATACAGTATCGCGGCGGTTACATGCCGCGGCGCATGTCGCGACAGTGTATAGTATTGATTTTTTTTTAAATCGCCACGATTTACAAATCCGCGCGGCATTTCTCTCGGCGGATTTTCCATTGTCGGCCGCGCTGCCGAGGAAAGAAAGAAAAAAAAAAAACAACCGATTTTAATGCTCTTCGCATAATCGAGCGGAGGCTTTTCGAATCTGTGACCTTAATTCGAAAATATATAAATCTTCTCGAAAAAACGTACCCCGCTATCGCAAAAATTTCAATATCGACAAATGCGAGCCGCTCGAAAAAAATAAAAAAAAAAAGTGCCAGATAAAGTTATCCGTAAATAACAAAGTAATAAATCTAGCGTAATTGGGAGCGCTGGAGAGACTCGGGCAGGAAAGACGCTGCCGTGTGTCTCCGCTGCTCGGGTTCGCGCGGTCTGCGCTGGTGTGCGCGCGCCCATAGCCGCGGCGCGCGCGCGCCCTCGTGTGCGTGCCGTGCATGTGGGCGCGCGCAAAAAAGCCTCGAGCCTCGTGGACACTGCGCGCACGCGGCCATATTGCGGCGGTTATCGAGCAGCTCTCGGCAGCGCTCTCCTTCTCGCGCTCGCGCGCGCGCGCGCGCCCGGCTCTTTACGAGATTAAAGCCCCCTCCACCCGGTTGCACAACCTAACCTTAAAAGTCACCGGTGATTTAATGATTTTTACCCCGCTGATTCGCAAATGTCGATGCCTGTCTCTAACTTTCTCGGCCGGGGGGATTTTTCCTCGCCAGGGGTGTTTAGACAAGTGGCAGTCGTTTAACGCACCCAGAGCCTGGCATAACCTGCACTACTTTTTGTTTTGGTTTGTTATTACAAAATATGCTTATTACGCGTAATCGGGAGAATAAAAATGTGGCAATCTCTATATGCGTCCAGTTGAATTACAAAACGAGTGTAACACCATTTTCGCCATTTTCTGATTTCAGACTTGTAAATTACTGATTATTCTGCACGCGCGCTATTGATGTTGCCCGTGATGTGAAGGCAAGCTTAATTAGAAAAAATTAACAAGTAACTATACTCTGAAACAGTAATAAGTATCGTGATTTACATCCAAGTAATAAACTGAAATTCTATTAATTTCACAAAAGTGCTGGCTCTACAACATTGGAGGTAACTGTATTACGAAACGGCAAATAGAAAGTTTTGTAAGTAATTTGGACATTTATATATTTATAAACTAATATTTCACCGGGAGCTCTCGCTTGATATGCATTAATCGTAAATTGCGCTTTCACTCGCGATCTCCGTAAAATCCTTTGATATCTCGCGCACTAGCGCGGGCAACAATTATAAAGCCGCCGATCGCTCGGTGAAAGACACGCGGACGAAGAGCAGCCCGCGCCTCTGCGTCGCTCTCACGAGCGCGCGCCAATCTCGGCAAAAGGAAAAAAAAAAAAAAGAGCCGCAACATTTTGGCGTTTATTGGCCGTCTAATGCGGCCAAACGATTACCAGGATTGATTCGAGCCGGCAGCCTTGGTGGCCCTCTTTGCTCGGGCGCGACGCGCAGGGCCGGGGGGGAGAGCAGCTCGTCGCTTAATTCCATCGGGGCAATGAAATTTGCCAATGCCCGGCGGCCGATCCTCGGCGGGCAATTACGCAAGCGGCCGCGGTACGTGAGAACTGGGCGGCCGATCGGCGGCCCGTAAGTGCGCGGCCCAATTGGCGCCGGGGTTCCGGGAAGGGCCCCCGGAATATGGGCGCCGGGGCGCAACGGCCCCCGGGGCAATTATATCGGGCCCGCGGCCCCGGCTCCCGGATCCGCCCGGCAAACGAGATTAGGCGGCCGCGGTGCAGTGGACACCGACTCCCAGGGGACCACCCAGGGCGGGCCCGCCTAACGAGGGACCAAAGGACCCCGCCGATGCACCGCTTCTGCGAACGCCCCGCGCGCCCCCGGGATCGCCCGGGCAATTATTACGGCCGGCGCCGCCGATGTGACGCTTGCGTAACGCGCGGCCCGATGGATTTTTTTTTACAAGGGGCAATAATTCGGACTCGCCTCGCCATAAGACGGACGGCTGCGCTGGAGGAGGTCACTTGGCGTCGTCGCCGCGGACGGCCGCAGCCCCCGGGGGAGGAAAAAAAAGCAAGCCCCTTGGGTTCAACTACCCCCCGATCGGGCGCCTTCCTCCTCGCGGGCTAATCCGACGCCCGCGGAGCGAGGAGGTTAAGGCAAGGGAGTGCGTGCAGCTCGGCATTATTACCGCGGACCGTTTGATTTTTTACTCGACCCGTCGAGAGCCGTGCATAATGTTCGAAAGCTGCCTTTATTCGGCTGCCATGCTTAAAGGTCATTTGAATAATCGCCGTAATAACTTGTCGGATAGGTGGGGCTGGAGCTGGCCGCCTCGGGAGGATGGGCCCGAGGCAAGGCTTCGCCTCCTCCGTCTGCTCCTCGGTCAATATTACCTTAGGTATAAAAACTTAATCTACACGAAATCCGGCGCGAGAAGCGGCGCCGGGGGACGGCACCTCTCGAGTGCTGCCTCGAGTCCCTCTCGCGGGGGCCTCTCCCCTGCTTTTCCTCTCCGCGGACGGAGGCCCGCGCGCAGGTGCGCCGCCGACGAATTCTCGAGTGTCAATTAACGGCGCGCGCGCGCGGCCCACCGAACACGCGGGGCTTTTCGAGCACGAGCCCCGGCGTATATTTCTCCGCGGCGCGCACACACACACACGTTTGGATATATTCCCCCAACGATGGCTCGGCAAACACCGAGGAGCCGCGGTAAAAGCCCGCGCGCCCATAAATCGGCGGTCGTAAAGAGGAGACGGCCGCCGGATCGCCCGGGCCGACGATGCCAATCGGCGGGATATTAGGCGGGAGGAACGCCGCGGAAAGAGCGGAGCGGGAAAAAGGTGGAAAGTCGGGGCGCGCGGCGGAGTGCGCGCCGCCTGAGAAAGAGGCTGCGCGCGAAAGCGCCGCCCGGGACAATAAACCGCGGCGCCCCCTGGGAAGCGGCCTAAGCGCGCCGCGGGAGAAAACTAATTGCCTTCGCACCTTCCGCATATCCCGGCGGAAGAAAAGCCTCGGCGTCAGCGAGAGATAGAGAGGGGAAGGGGGGGGAAAAAAGGCGCGCGGTTTCCCGATCCCCGGGCGAGGAATGCCCGGGCACCGGCGGCGGCGCAGGAATGCCGCTGCGAGAGCGCCGATCGGCATGCTAATGGCGCCGTCTGCGCGGCTCCCGCCGACGTCGCTCCGGCCAATTACGGTAATTAGCCAGGGTAGGTGAGCGGGGTGGGGGGAGGGGCCGCGCCGCCCCGGCCCCAAGGGGACAATGGGGGCCATCGCCGCTAATGGGATTTTCGGAATTCCGGGGGGCGCGATCGGCCCCCCATTACCGGGGCATTATACGCGCGCGCACGTAGACCGGGGGCCGGCCCGTTGCGCAACGGACAATTGAGACGCTCGGCGACGATGTTCCCCGCGGCGGGCTCCTCCTCTCCCGGGGCCCCGCCGCGCTAATCCCCGGCTTAGGAGGAGCCCCCGGAAGTGGGGTGGGGGGGGGGGTTCGAGGCTCGCGGGCGCGAGGGCCGGTGAAAAGGGAGCGCGCGAGGAGCCCCCGGGGCGCCGCGGCGCGCCCGCCCGATTTGTATCGCCGGCTGCCCCATCTGCCTAGTGTGTGCCCACTCCTCAAAGCGATCCCCGGATTGCCGTCCCCGCGGAAATCGTCGGCCCTCGCCGCGGCCCCAGCTGACGCGCCGGCTCGCCTTCATCCGCTCTTTATATCGCGCGCTCCATCTCCCCTGGGCCCCGCGTCCACCGAGATCAGGGCAATGGGAGCGTGAACCGATCGGCCCATTCAAATCCGCGTCTGCCCGAGCGTCTGCCGGCCTGACCCCCTCAACGCGCCGCCTCGCTTTTCCTCCTCGGGCACACCCGTCAATGCCCGCCAGATCTATGCACTTTATAAAAACTCGATAACCTGACATCTATATTATTCTCTCGGTCCGAGGGACTCGCTTAAAAAACTACCCTTGTACGCTCCAGAGTAAATCATTGCATTCCGGCAAAAAAAAAAAAAGCCCCGTGTCGGTAACCTAGAGCTGTACGTGCAGCGTAACCGAAAAATTGCGATACAAAATAAGCGGATTATTTTCTGTACCGGAGAGAAGCGGTAAAAAATTGAAGTGAAGAGAAAGCGAAACGAAAATAAAAACAAAAAAAAATACTCCCCAATTTTTCTCTTTTGTTCCTCGTACCTGTATATCAGTTTCGGTTTGGTGCTTGATCGCGTGACGACTACACTCGCTATCCCCAAAAGCGAGTTTTGATAAATGGAAAACACTTAATATACGTGACAAATTTAATCGGTACGTATAGAATGTTTAAAATAATCAGCCGGTACCTCGGGCGAGGGAAAAATATTATTCTACGGCGAGCTACCGAAAAAATGAGAGAGAGCATTAAAGTGATAGTCCCCGAGTGCAGGTGGGGGCATTAGCGCAAAACGCGTTTCCGGGGGAGAGGCGGGCGCGCGCGCGCGCAAGCGAAAGAGCCGGGCTGAGCGATGAGGACGCGTCAAAGAGCCCCCGAGAGGTGTCCGGAGGCTGCGATCGCGTAAGCCGGATTATCCGGAGGTGCGGAGCGATCCCCGACACGTCCCGGGACGCTCGCCGGCGGGATGAAAGCCGGGCCGCCGACTCGCGCTCCATAGCCCTTCCCTCGGCGCTCCGTAATCGCCCGGCGATCGCGAGGAGCCGCCGCCGCGCGGGCGTCAGGGCGATTTTTTCCGGCCGCGGGCTCGATCGAGATCGGTTTTGTCCACCCGGCTGTATAACTCAACCGCGGGCGACGTACGCGCGAAAGAAACGGAGGGCCGTGGGGCCAGAGCTTCGGCGCGGTGAATTTTCGATGGACGGAGCGCGCCGCGAGGAATTAATAAATCCTCGGGGGCCGCGCGATACGGCCGCGGGAGGCGAGGGGCCCGGGCTCCCGTCGTCCCCCGCGCGAAAAACCGGCCGCGACAGCATAAATATCACCGGCGGCTGTATATACGTGACGCGGGCGTTGCGGGCCGGAAAAAAAAAAGGGGCTTTTATTGGCGGTGGTCGCGCGGAGTTAGCGCGGGCCGATTTATGGGCGGCGGCGGCGCCGATGCCCGGCCGCGATAGCCGGCCATCTCGATCGCCCGGACAAAGCCCCGATGACGATTCGGCTGACGAGTCCCCGGGAGACGCCGGCAATTATAGGCCCATATACCGGCTAATAAAACCGGCGAGAGGATAAAACCCGCGGGGGGAGGAGTCGCGGATCGCGAGGCCGCCGCGGATCGATATTAACCCCGACCCTATCGGTGCGGCCTCGCAAAAGCTCGGCTTTGCTCGGGGATCGATCGGGCTGTGACGTATCCCTATACCGATCGCTCATGTCCTCGGTGGAAGCGAAGCTCTGCTTTTTTTCGAGGCAGCTTAAGATCCCCCGCGGCTATCCGAAGCTGTGTGAGCGAAGACTCGAGGAAGCCGTGGGCTCGGGAGCGTCGAGGCTATCGATTATATACCGTAACGCTCGGTTGACACTCCGGTCAGACGGATCGACTTGGGAGGAGGTCTTTTTCCTCCTAGGCGGAAAGCCCGAGTCCCACGCGCGATAAGCCCGCGCGGGCGCGGCGGGCTTTTCCTCCAATCTATTTTGGGCGCGGGCCGCTTGACGCCGGGCGACAGGCCAAACGGGTGCACGCGCGAATCCGCCTGGTAAACAAGGGCCGGTCTATATTTACAAACTGGCCGCGCGTCCGGATAAGATAGGGCCTGCGGGGGATTTCGTCATCCTCGCGGCGCTATCTCCGGGAGATATATCTGGGCCGGCGGGGCTTACATATATATATATATACGAGTCGGCGGCGGCCGACCTTTCGCGCCGCCTCGTAAAGGTTCGCTCCTGTCGGCGCAGCCTCCGCGCGTGTCTCCTCCGCCGATAAATTATCATCCGGGGCGAGCTTGTGCGTAAGCGCGCGTAAATAATTAACTAATGCCCAAAGATCGGCGGCGGCGGTGGCTGGCCGCGATAAGCCGCGCTCGTTAAGTTTAATTAAGGAAATTATGCAAGGCTGGCTACTTTGTACGGCGCGGCGATCCGGCCGAGCGGACGGGCTTTCGGGACAGATTTATTAATTATATCGGAGATAGGGGAGAGGAGCCCGAGAGGCGCTCCCAGCCGACACGAGCCGCCTGCCCCCGACTCCCGCGCATCATCCTTCCCACGCTTCCTCCTCGTTCCCGCATTTTTTTTTTCCGGCCTCCAATGTATCCTAGCTTTAATGGGCCGGCGTACAAGTCGCTAATTTTCCCCACGACGCACAAACGCGGCTATTGTTTCCCCCCGGGGACGATGCGCGCGGCTTCCCAATAAACGAATCAATTAACGCGTTACTCGCATCGCCGCGAGTTCGGCGAACGATTAGTTTATTTACTCTTTTTTTTTTTTCTTTCCTCCATGCGGCGCAGGCAGTACGGGAGCAGCGCGAACCGTTAGCCAGATTAAAGCTCGCAGCCTGGCACGAGGCATAATTTCTATTAGCGCCGTAGATCAGATAGGCGCGGAGATAAGTCGGGCGCACCGCGCCACCAAGCCTTTCTCCGAATCCGAGCCTCGCACCGTCCACAAGCCACAAGACAAATGGATCGCGCTACTAGTCCGTATATATACGCATCAACATATACACGTATGCGCACACCGCGGGAGAAGACGATATCCATCCAGGTATAGATGGTCGCGGACGATAGGAGAAAAAGAAAGACCATAAGCGAGCGGGGAAAAGGGTCGCAAAAAATCGGTTACGAGGTCGGCCGCGGCGAAAATCCGATCGGCCGGCGGCGGAAAAAGCCCGCGGGGAGCGGAGGTAAGGAGGCGGGAGAGGCCCGGGCGCGTTTGCATATGTACTACGGGCGGGCTGTGTCCCTTGGGGGCTTCCTCGGCCCGGGCCCTGGCTCCCTTGTCGAACAAATCGGTACAAACGATCGTCGTAAAGCAGTTAAGGCCCCCAAGGGCCTTATAATGCCGCGCGGCCCTCCCCCCCCCCCGGGGGCCAAAGGCGAGATGGGCCGGGCGATAGCCGCGACCTCTCTGCCCCCGGGCCCCGCCGCCCGCTCCCTTATTATATTCACTCTTTCTTTATCTCCCCCCACCCGGGACCCCTGCAGCGCGAGCCTCGGGACCGTCGAGAGGGCCGCGCGGAATTTCAAAGTCGCCGGGGCGCCTCCCCCCCCCGACGACGACCGGCAAACTCCGGCCTACTTCCGCGCAGGATTCGTAGGAGGGCGATGCGAGCGTATTTTGACGGGGGGAGACGTTCCGCGGCCGGTGCACCGGTCCTGCGAAAACCCGGGCGGCGGGAGCGGGCGTTGTGTTTACCTAACGGGCAGTAACGAGTGACAAGCGAGGCGGGCGGCTCTCGGCCCACCTACGTCTCCTCCTCCCCCGATGTCACATCTCTCTCGGGATTGTTTGTCTTCCTGGCTTTTTGGCCCGCGATGAGAAATGATCTAATCTCCGGAGGCGCGCGAGCCGAGATGACGAAAGCCGGGGCATACGTAGGCGCGCGGGAACGATCCGGCGTATCGATCGATCGCTCGATATAGCGGCTATTTGAATTCGGGTGTATCGGCGAGGCGTACTTCGGGCCCCGGCGTACCTGTTTCACTTAATTAACGAGGACGTTTTTCATGCCTCCTTCGCTTCTAGGAAAGCGGCCCGCCGGCTCTCCCGCTCGGCCGCCGTGGGCGGCAAGGACAGAAGAAGCACAGTCGCCCCCGATTTGCGTCCATAACCTCGTAATGGGCACAAGGAGCGGGAGGCCCTCGCGAGGAGGAGCCTCCGGTAATTAGAACCGCAGCCCGCGTGTCCGGCCGATAAACTTTCCAGGGAGTGGAAAAATTGACGAAAACGAGGGGAGATATTCCGAGATACACGGGATGGGCGCGCACCGGCGCAAAAAAGCGGGCCGCGCCCGGGATTCCGCAGAGGAGGCTGCCGGCGGCCCCGGCGATTAGCCGGGAATCCGCTAGAAGCGGCGCCGGGGGACAATGATTGCCGAACGCCGTAACTCGGCGGGAGCACCGATGAAGAGAAAGAAAAAAGAAGGGAGGAACCGCTAGGCGGCGCGGCCGCAAAATGACTTTCCGACACTCGGACAATCAATTTCCAGGCGGGCCGAAGACGTTAAAGGAAGAAGAAGAAGGAGCCCGGCCCTAATTCCCCGGCGCCTCGTCCAATCAGGCCGGGGGCTTGGGCGTGTGCGTGCGCCGATAATTCGCCGCGGCGGGAAGAAATCGCTGCGGTCAGGTGGCTCGCCCGTGTGTACACACAGGTATATACGCGTACGCGCGCGTGTACGCATGTGGCCCGGCCCTCGCGTCGCCCGGCTCTTTGCATAATTGAAAAGAGAATAAAAAGGTTTATCGCGCATCGGCGGGAGCGCGGCCGAGCGCCCGGGCAATTTGCCGCGGGGCCCGCTCCTGGCGCCACTCGTTATTTCTGCGGAATGGCCGGTTAGCCGGGCCGGCCCCCGGGGGATCCGGCCCTTCCTGCCGCCTCCGCGCCCGACATTCTTTTCAAACTCCCTGCATTCAAAGCGAGAGAGTATCGCTTTCTTGTCGAGCCGAGTGGCGAGGTACTCGGATTAATAGACCAGCCACCGGCAAACTCCCCGCGCTTTCGGCCACGCACTCGATATATGCCACTGATTCTTTTCGGATTAATTCAAAAAATCGTACGCGTATGGAAAGAAAAAAAAATCACGGAGAGCTGTACTTTGACGATTTTTACCGATATCGAAGAAGGAAGCAGCGAGGCTAGGGAAGCGACCGCTTCGTAAAGGAGGACTTTTGACTGCGTCGGTTTTTCAAAGGGGCCCGTATCGGTGAGCGCGATCGGCTCGCATCCCAATTACCTAGGCTGCGACCTTAGGCGGGCGGAGAGAGATCGGGCGGTGCACCTGGTCCACCTGGCGGCTTTCCCACCTCAATCACGTGGCTCTTTCCTCGAGGAGGCGCCGAAAAAGCCGGCGGCGCGCGATCCTCCGGCTAATCTGCCGGATCGCCGGGGACTCCGTGACGACGGCCGCCGCCCCATGAATAGGATACAGAGAGCCGACTCGGGCGATCTCGCGCGACGATAGGGCCCGGGGCCGGGGCGGAGGCGGCCGCGCGCGCGCACGCCGCCTAGTAGCCCCGGTGTAATTTAGGCGTTTATCCCCGGCAGGGCCTGTCCCGGGGACGGCGGGAGATGATAATGTCAGCGGGCCGTCCCCGCCGCGGCGAAATTGCGCCCCCGGGGGCCGAGGGCGCCGCGACTCGGCCGCGCCCTGAATTATTCGCGCCGCGGCCGCGAGGGGGAGATAAGCGCGGAGGAAGAGGCTCAATGCGCCCCGTATTTGCTCGGGGAGATTGGCCGGGAGGGCCGCGGTCGGATGTTGTACGCGGGGAACGATCGGGCGCGCGCGCGCCTGCAGCCGGCGGACGCCCGGCTCCCGGGAGCGGAGAGCGCCCGCGGCGGTGACGCGCGGTCACTTGATACGCCTGCGGTGTCCGACCTAGATGCGCGCGCGTATGCGCGACGGCCATCGGGCTCCGATTAAACTGTCACTCGCCCCGGCCCGCCGCCGCCCGAGGATCCCGGCCGCCGCACGCGCGCACGTATACGTACACGCTGCCACCTGGCTCCCCTCGGGGACGGGGGCACTCGGCCCGTCCCGCGCATTCCGTCGGCCCCATGCACTCGTCGGGGATCCGAGGAGGAAAACCTCGGGAAAAGCCCTGGCTTTTCCCAGGCGGGGAGGGGGGCCGGCCGCGAGTGCGGCGAGGGCCTCGTTATTAGGCAGGATCATCGGGAGCCGCGGCCCCGGCGATCGGTGGGAGCGCCGCTGGGAAAGGACGTCGCGGCTTTCGCAAATCGCCCGGCCCGCCGCGGCTATTCTACTTTTTTGCGGTGACCCGCGAAGCCGTGCAGCGCCCGGCCCGGCTTACGCAAGCGCGCGCGAATGGCTTTTTCAGCGCGGGCAATTACCCCGTGTTTTTTTTTCATTTTTTTTTTTTTTGTAATCCAAAATAAATAAAAAAAAAAGCGCGCGCAAAAGTCCCACGGCCGCGCAGGGACTTTCTCCTAATCCGCGGCCGAGACGGTGTCTACCCACGGGGTCACGGGGGCCCCGCGATATCGTCCCCCCCCCCCGCCGCTAATGCCCCGGCTAATGAAAGCCCCGGGTAATGCGCAGCCGGTGCACGCGCCGCCTAGCGGAAACGGGGATTCTGCAGCCACTGCCACGCCGGCTGCCCGCGAGACACTGGGCGCACGGCCCGAGACTAACGCGCCCGCGCGAGAAAACCAGCCGCGCCGAATAAAGGGAGGGAAGAGGCTGCGGCTCGGGGGCCGGCTGCTCTACGCGCGCCCGGGCAACCCTTTTAGCGCGCCCCCGCCGCTCGATACGTGTGCACGCACACGAGGGCGCGCGAGCACACACAGCCCGGGGGCGTCCTCCTCGCCGCCGGCCTGATTAATGCCCCGATCGTCCTCCCGAGGGCCGATCATCGCCCGTCGCTGATGGATAATTCGACGGGGACGCGCGCGATCTCTCAATCCCCGCGGCTGGCCGAAACCCCGCCGGTAATTAAAGGGCCCCCGGCCCGGCCGGAAATTAATCAGCCGCGGCCCTTGAAAAATCGGCGCGCCGTCTCCGGAGGCTGCGGGGCCGGTTTTCCCATGCGCGCCCGCCGCCCAGCCTCCGATCGATCGCTCCTCGTTAATCCGAGGCGGCGCCCCCGCCTAGGCCCTCGGCTCGCCGCCCACCGGCTCCCTTATATTTACAAGGCAAATGACGCCGCGGGTGCCCGCCGCGATAATAAATCCGCGCGACACCCCGCGCGCACCTTCGCCGAGGGCGTCATCCAGTGGCCTTGGCTCGGCTCGCGCGGCTAATTCCCGCTTTATTCCACTGCCCGAGGACTACCTCGTCACGCCGTGTCGTCCCTGGCCCGAGGATGCCGTTCCTTTATGGGCCCGATCTCCTCGGCTCTCGGCTGCCCGATCCTTCATGCCCCCGCCGTCCCCCTCCCGAGTTTTATGCTCTCACTTTATTTCATTGGAATTGTGAACGAGGAACTTTTTATTCGGCTTCCAAAGAAATGTATTGGCTTTTAAATTATCTTGATACTGTGTTGTTGTACCCTCGCGTTATACACACTAGTCTAATTAAGTTTGTCGCCGAGCCATCGCGTAATCACGTGATTAAGACCGCAGGAAATTCCGGGGCACGCGGATCACTCTAGAAAATGACGTTTTAACCAGGCAAATTAATTACACGAAGACTCTTCGCGTTAAAATACAAAGGCCCTGTCAATTTTCGTCTAATTGATCGGTGAAAAATAAGCCCCGCGCGGCTACAAAAGCCAACGGCAATGCTGCCTTCGAATTAATTTTACGTTTCAATAATCAAGATAAAATGTTTTGGAGAAAGTGTCAAAGACGACGAAGAAGCCATTAGTCAAACGAACCGAGAGCCAAAAAACGCGGCCTTATCGCGTACAAGGGTAATGAGATTAATGTGGGTTGTTGGGTCAAACGTCAGTCACGATACGCCGGGCCATAACACGAACAATGTTTTCCTCGTCAAAATGATTCACTTAAATTGATAGGAAGATATACATTTTTCACGTTCATTTAATTCGTCGACCGTACTCAAAAAATATATTCAATCGCATATGTTTTAAAAGATTATGAAAATACTTTTGACCGTTGCAGCTGATAAATGAGGTTTAACGCTGAATAATAAAGCCAAGATTTCATTAAAAGTAATTCTTGGACTAATTTATCATTTTATTTATATCAGTGCTAAACAATATTCCTTTTTTCATTTTTTGCAGCCTCATTATGTGATAATTCGAGCTAATGAGCTACTATCTTAGTGTTTTAAGTAATTTAAACAGTTGAATACTAATTAGTTATATTAATATAAATAATGTTGTTAATTGTCCGCGATACAACTTGAAGGCGTTATTAATGAGATAATTAATGCGAGTATTTAACTTTCAAACTAAAGCGCTTCTGGCTAAAAATCTGTTTTACGAGATTACACGAGGAACGTTAAGGAAATCCACGGGATAGAATCCGAACAGAGCTATGTGAAAAAAACTAAATATTGGTATAAAACTAAAGAGCAGCTATTTCCTCTCGAGCTCTTTCACCACGGGCAGCTTTAAAAAGACTCGTCTAAAGAATTCGGCGAAGAAGGCAGTTGAATGCAAGGTGCTCATTAAGTCGATTTATCTCGAAAGACTTCCGTCACATAGCGCGGCCGTCACTCAGTGACTACTGTTGTTGCCCGCACACTGATGTATTCGAACAATTAGAGGAAAGGAGGCTAGAGCGCTCGGCTCCCGGGCGCTCGTTCGCACACTCGAGGGGAAGCCGCCTCGCGAGGCCGGTGGGCGCGGACCGGCTGCCGCGCAGCCCGCGGCGGAAAAAAATTGCGCCTCTGGCGAAAACTACTTTCCCAGTGGGTTGCAGGCCGGCGCACGCTATCAATTCCCATGATGCGGGAAGCGTAATGCGCACCTGCCAGCCGCGGGCCCGTAACGACTAAATCCCGCGGCGCGCGGCTGCCCTCGACAGTGTAGGCAGCGCCGGGGCCCCGGGCCTCGGGGCGTCAAGAAAAGAGGCGCGTTTTCCCGCCCGCGGGCACTTGTTAGCGCTATCGGGCCGCGCCATCGTCTCGGCGGGCCTTGCGTGCGCGCGCCTCGCGCCCCGATTAATTACCCGCGCCCGCGTGCGAGTCCCGGGCCCTCCTGCGCGATATAATTATAGCGGCCCGCGTACCCGCCTGCATCCGGGGCCTCCACGTCCCCGGGGCGCGAGGATCGTGTCCGTGCGCGTGCTAACAGGGCCTAACTGCCGCCGCTCGTCCTTCGTCCCCCCTCAAAAGTAAGAGTGTAATCAAACTACCGGCAGTGCGTCTCAGCCGGCAAAGCGATGCTTTTCTCGCTCGCCTCCCTGCCATTACCAACTGCTCCGCGCGAGACGGATCCGCACACGAGCGCCAGCGTATATGCGTGTACACGAGCTCGAAAGCGCCCGGCTCATGCGAGAGCTCGCGGCGCGCGCGCGCGCGCGCCCAAAGGACGCGTCGCATCGATTAGCGTTTTCGCTAGCGTAGGAAGGGCCCTGGGCGCGCGCTGACCGGCTTCTTCCCCCACTCCGGCTCGGGGCCGGCACGTGATGTTTACATAGCGCGGCGGCGCGGCGCATTCTTGCACGTTCGTGGGCAATTTGAAATTCCGAGGCGATTTCGCGGGAGAGGCGCAATTACGAGTGCGCATATCCGTCGGGCGGGGCGCCTTCTCACCTGGGGCCGATGACAGGCTCGTTAGCGCGCCCCGGCCGCGGCTTCCCGGAGGCGCCAACTGGCGCGCGGGAGCTTCCGCGAAGGCCCCATTACGAGAGCCGCGGTGCGCGCGTCCTACCTCGAAATCAAATAAAATCCCGGGGATTGCGCGGCGAGCGGATCGGAGAGGCTTCCGCGTCGCGTGCGCCGGCGAGCTGTCGACCGGCGCCGCCGACGCCGCCGCCGCCGACGATTTGCATGCGGACGGCTCAGGTGGAGCGGGGCACCTGCGGCTCGCTCGCGCCCCCGCCTCCTCACGCGACCTGCGTGCAATCGCGATCTCCGGCGACGACGCCCGGCCTGTGCTCGGGCCGATTCGGCCGAAAAATAATTGCGCCGGCGCCAGCGGCCCGGTCGATACGAGCGCGCGGCCTTGAAAAGCGGGGGACGGGGCCGAGTGCGCAGCGCGCGAGAGCAGCTCTTCTCTTTTGGCGCCCCGAGAACAATGACTTGACTCCCCTCCGCGAGCAAAATCATTTTCTCCGCGAGGCGATCCCGCAAGAAAGGGAGCACGAGCGAAGGCGTTTGGCTGCGCTCGGCTTTTTTCCCTGGCTGTACACGCGCGCGGCCCGCGTGATATCGACATTTGCCTCTCTTTTTTTCTCCTCCAAGCCGCTTTCGAGTCGGATGTGTCATTTTTGTTTCTCGGCTCACGTACACCGATCCGCACGGAAATGGCCGGCGCGTCATGTTTGTTGCAAAAGGGTGTCGTTGAGCAAGCTTTGTAAGGATATTAGGCCGCGAAGGTGCATTCATTGGCAGCGAGCCGGAGCGAGGCACGCCGTGTAGAAAGACAGTGTATACGGCGCCGAGTTCCTTGAAGACGCTGCGGAAAGGTCACTTCACGCCTGCCGGCGACAAGTAGCTTAATTAAAAGGTAGGCCATTATCTCGTAAAAAGCGTGAAAGGACGGGCGGGCCGGCTCCGAGCCGGCGAGAAGCTCCGTCTTGGTGGCGAGGTCGCCCGCGCGCTCGCGGGGGCAGGAAGAAAAGAAGCTCGAGGGAAAGCGGTCGCGCGCGCCTTGTCCTCGCGTACGCAGCGTGAAAAGGGTGAGGGTGCGCCACAAAACGCCCGGCCCTCGGGAGCCGCGAGCCAGATAAAGAGATAAGGCTGCCCCGGGCGGAGAGCGAAGGGCTGCGAGGCCGAAGACGCCGCGGCGGGCTGCTTCGCGTGCAGATGCGCCGCTTCGATACAATTACTCCCGGGGAATTAATTGAAAAGAAGGAAAAAAAAAAGCGAGGGACGCGCGTGCGGGGCCCCTGTAATAACCCAAATATAAAGGAGGCGCAGGGAGCGCGGGCTGGCGGCCGCGCGTCCCGAGGGAGCCCGGGGGAAGCCGCCCGGCCGAATCGGAGCCATTGACGACGGGCCGACGCTTAGGCGATACCTTTATCCCGCTCGGAGCCGTGGCTAATTAGCCGAGCGAGGAGGGCAACTCGACCCCGGGGAGTCGGGACTAGGCGGTCTCGGGGCCGCGGGCCCGGTGCGCCGAGGAAGGCAATCAACGGGGCTCCCGGGGCCCGGAACCTCGGCCGCGGGGACAAGGGCAAACGGAAGCCTAAATATCTCTATCCAGGGTCCGGCGGGGCTGGCCCCCCCCCCTCCCCGGGGCCCGCCGGCCCTCCCCGGCGCTCCTCGCCGCTCGCCGGCCCCCCGCTCCCCGGGTAATTTAAGCAGCCCGGCGCTGGCTCACGCACACGCGCGCGCGATCGAGACGGCGGGCGCAATTTGGGGCCCGGGCCCGGCGGCGGCGGCGGCGGCGGCGTCGGCGGCGCTGGCGGCAGCGAGGCGGCAGCGAGGCGGCACCGAGGCGGCCTTCCCCCTCGGCCTTCGCCGCTCGCGTGTGTGTGGTATGGGGTTTCGCCGGCGCGCCGTCCCTCGCAGCTCCGCTCGCTCTTCTTCCCCGGTAATATCTCGTTTAGAAAGATTACAGGTTCGAAGAGGCTGCCAATGTATAAAACAAACATCGTTAACTCGGGCCCCGTACTTAAGCGGCCCCCGGCCCCCACCGATCCCCGGCTCCCTCCACCTGCCCGCCTCCGCGCTCGCCGGCTTTTTTCGACTCGGCTCGCCGGCCGGGCGGCCGGGCTCCCCCGCCTCCGTCGCTGCAGCAGCGCCGCTGCATTATTTACCCTCCCCTGCGCCCGCGAGGCCCGGGCGCCGCGCTACCCCGTCGCCGGCTGGCACTGTGTGCGTGCGGCCGCGCAGTTCGTTCACTCCCCGCGGCCGCACACGTGTGCGCCCCGCGTGAATGAACGCTGGCCGGCCCCGTCGCCCGGGCACGTGGTTCGCGCCGCGGGCACGCCGTGCGCCCCCGGTGCCGAGTGCCGAGGCGGCCCGCCCGCACGGGGGTCGCATGCGCGCCGCCCGCTATTGAGACGTAGACCGCGGGGACGCGCCGGGGCCCGCCGTCCGCCGCCGTCCCCCGATCCCCCCCGCGTCATTTCCAGCCGTGTAATTATCGGGCACTGTTGTTATGCTGCCAGATAGCCGATTGCCCCCTCCCCGGACGCGGCCCTCGCCTCCGCCTCCTCGGCTCCCTTCCCGGACCAGCCGCGCCGGTTATGACTCGGCGACCGCGAGGAGGCGCGTCCGGCCCTCCGATAATATAATAATACCGATTGATTTAGAGCGCCGGTCCCCGAGGCCCAACCCCCCCGCGGGTAACCGCGGATTTTCACTTTTCGCCAGAGCCGACCTCCACTCGAGTGTACTTGTGGAAGACTCGTACCAAGGCCAATTAGCCATTCAGATTTTATAATCAAACTTGCACAAATATCCGTAAGAAATACGCCTTATTGCAAAAACAGAAAATCTGGAAGAAAAGGTAAACGGCTCTTTGCATTCATAGATTTAATTAGAAAATTTTTTTATTGTCAATATTTGAATCGAGCGTAATATACGATAAATTGTACATACTTTCCGTCGCACAAAATGTTATTTACATAAAACATGTGTCAACGCATAACGGTTATGATTCTACGGGGGCCATACATCAGTTTTGATTTCGAACGAGGAATTTAGGAAAGTCCGCGGTCGACTGAATTTGTTCCGAATTTGAAAATTTGTTTAACCCGCATGGAACTTTCACCGGATTCCGGAGAAACGTTTCCTTGGCGCTTCGGCGGAGAGGATATAATTCGGGGCGGAGCGAGCGGGCGGCTTATGTCGCCTCGGCATTGTTGCCAATCGCTAATTGCGAGGCGGCGGGCCCGGCAACCGATCCCCGATGCCCCATCCATCAATACACTCGCAACTTTTCCACATTTTTTTGCCTGGCGAGGCGCCCGGGAAAAAAGAAGCCGAGGGACGGGCGCCGGGCGCTCGCCTCGTAAATCAACGTTTTCATAATTCCGGCCGCGGCGGGACCGCCGTGAATGCTAAATCGGCCCGCATAAATAACCGGGGAGGGCGTCCCGGAGGCGCTACACGGCTCGCGCGCGCGTCACGCCCGGGGCCCGAGACCGCGCGACCTGCCCGCGCCTCCTTTATTATACATTTCGTCAATGTATAGAAATTTTTTGCCCGCTCGGCGCGTCAGCGCCGCCCCGATTGCGATAGCCCGATCGCTACGCCCTCGACGCTTTTTTTTTTTTTATCCCTCCGCTTCGCGGAATCGCCCGGGGGGAGGCGAGCCGGAGAGCCGCGCGTGGGGGGGAGGATATCGCGGTCGGTAACTAGGCATTTTATGCGCCCCGATGTATATATATATGTATGTATACATGTGTACACAGACACACACGCGTGTAAGCCGATTATTTCTGCGCGCTGCTTTTTTTTATACTCCTTCCGTGAAGACAGCGGGAGAAAGAAGACGGACGACTCGGGGCGTAGACAATGCGCGGGCGCGAGGCGACACAGGGGACGGGAGGGACGTCCAGATAGGACCATCCGTTCGGAACGATTAAATTTAAACACGGTAATAATCTTTTCATTACCCCGACGTCCACGAAAATCAACCTCGTAAAGTATCTATATTACGGACACCTATGCCCGTGAACTTGAGCCGGCCGGTATAATTCCACATTAGATTCCCATGGCAAGCGCGCATATAGTCGTTTTTATGCCTCATCCGCAGCGCGCCTCCGAGTATAAGGGGTCTAGAGGCTAGAACGGAGCCGCGCGATAACCATCTACACGTATACCTATCCCTCGGCCGTTTTTATCTCTCCTTACTTCGAAATAGACACTTTCTTATTTATGATCGCATATTTTTTGCCGCTTTTATAGTGGTGTTATAAAAAGGAAATATTGGCAGAAGTAATCGGCTATGCATTAGCGAGAAAACTAACCTTGTATATACGGCCCGTTGAATTGATAACAAATCTTACGAGTACGACACGGCAAATGTCATTAGGCCTGTCGTGCACGGCCCGATCGTCTCCTAGACGCACCGACAATTGCGCGATTCAATTACAAACGAGCGCACGCGCCCGATCGGAGGGAGAAACAGTGTCCTTTGAAATAGCCCTCCAATTAATGATTAAACGGGAATAGCCCAGCCGCAAAACTCCGGGGGGAGGGGAGAAAAAAACGTAATTGTTTGCCTTAGGCGTATCGATCGCCGAGGGGTCGGCCGTTCCGGTAAACAAAATCATCGGCCTCGAGGCACACGAGCCCGGCCGCCGCGCAAGTGGGCGCATCAGGTATATAATATATATATGGCCCGCCAGGTGGACTCTTCTCGTGCGATTGGCACTATGAGCGTCAACCGCCCTGGCTGGACCCGCGAGCCGAACAACATACGCCCACGCGGTCCGCGGCGGCGCCAGCCGAATAAATCCCCGGCTTCGTTGGGAGTTTGAGGGCGCGGGCGTCGACTCGGGCAGCGGGTGTATATCAAGGGCCCGCCGCTCGGAGCGTAAACTACCGGACGTCTAGGGCGAGTAACGCTTCTTTACGTAACGAGCGGCCGAGCCTAGATGCCCGCCCCCATAAAACGAAAAGCCGCGCCGAAGGTGATTTACCTCGGCGGAGACTTTATCGCCCGGGGGACGGGCAGAGCCCCGCCGGGCCATGGGACCGCCGTATATATATACATCCCTCACTAGGCGCTGCATGTAATATGCGAAACTCGGCGCGTCAATCGGCCCGCGCACTGCACGCGTATACCTGCGTATGCTAATACACGCGTCGGGGGAGTCGGCGGGCGTATAACTCGGGCTATCGGCCTTATCGGCGCGTACATATCCTCCCCCCACCCACCCGCTAATCTCCGAAGCTGGCGGCCTCGGCGGGAAAGGCCGGGGCGCGACAGCCGCGGATGAAAAGCCGCGGCTTATCGGCGCACGCGAGGGACCTTTTTCGAGCGCGCGCGCGCACGCGCCGATGCCCGGGGAGGATAAGTCGGCCCCGCGCGGCGGGTCTTATCGACCGAGGGCCGGCCTCCCCGTCGCCGCCCACCTCCGCGCGGCCGATTGTTTAGCGCTGGACCGCCGCCGGGAATAACGCCGGGAGACGGAGCGGCTTCTCGCCGGGGTGACACGGGCAGACGCGCGGATCCGCCGATAAGCATCGCCTCGGGCGCGCTAAAATAGATCGGGCAAAGTCGCGCCGCGGCGATACGCGCGGCAGATAAGCCGCGCTAGACGCGCCGACGGAATTATTTTTGAAATTCCCGCGCCCCTCAATGGCGGCCTTTGTGCGCGCGCACTAGACAGTGGACGCCTTGGTGTCAGGCCGATAAAATCGCCCCGAGGCTTCGTCGCCGCTCGCCGCTCGCCGGCTGGGGGAGATTTATTATTTTCTTTCATTTCTATAATTGAAAGAGCAGGGATCTTATCTCTCTTCATTATATAATTAAGCTTAATTATCGATCGGGCGAGCCGATCGGATATAGCGCGCGACCAAGTGTCGCCCAACAAAGCTGCTCTCGCGCGCTATTTACGGACCGGCCATTCTTCCTTCCTCAACGCTCGATTAATGTCCACTAGATGGCCGCTAATATTATCACCAGGTGCTGAACGTTGAATTTTCGTCCAACAAACAAATAGCTTGGCAAGCGGTCGCGCTGGTTTTATTTACTTTGAAGATCGCGCTGAAGCACGATCCGAAACCGAAACGCATCGCCGTGAAACGATCTTTTCGTGGCACTTGGCTATTTCACGACAAGGCTGATTTACCCTGATGAAAAGAAAAACACAAAGGACACAGGAAGACGCGCTATTCCATCAATGCTATCAAAAGAATTTCGCGTTGATTGTTTTGGCAAGCCGGACCGTTTTCAAGTCGGCCCTCGGCCGCGGCAGAATATGGAGAGTAGTAAAAGTAAGGAGACTCACCGGCCGCTCTTGGTGATGACCATCTCGGTGCCGAGCTTGTGGAACTTCTCCCAGAGCTCCTTGCCCTCGAGGGTGACCTTGGGGTCGTCGACGATCCCGTCGTCCTCCGGGTGCGGCGGCACGAGGTGTGGGTGTGGCCCCGCGAGGGGGTGGTGGCCGGCTAGGGGGTGGGGCGAGGGCAGCATCCCCGGGGGCAGGGGCGGCCTGAGGGGCCTCATGCCCCCGGGGCCGGCGCCCGCGGCGCCCTGGTGGTGGTGGTGGAGGGCCGCTGCGGCCGCGGCCGCCAGGACCGCGTGCGCCTCCTCCGTCGTCTGCGGGCCCAGGCCCAGACCTGCAACCAGAGCCGCGCCCTCGCTTTAGACAGGGGCCTAATTGCCATTAGGGGAGGGCCGGGCGCCCCCCCCGCCCGGGAAAACGGGGGCTAATGGGCCCGGCGCCCCGACCCCGAGGCCAATCGTAAAGTTTTACAAGCGCGGCAATTAAGCGCGAGCTCGTGACGCTTTTCGAGTGGCTTTACGAGGCCTCGTGCGGTCAATCTTTACGCCGGCAGATATACGTGCGCGTTTAGAGGAAGGTGCCGGGCGCGCCCTCGGAACTTTCGGCCAATCGATCGCTATGGTGCCGGAGCCCCGCCAAATTCAAATTAGAAGACCGAGGAAAAGGGACGCGGCCCGATATTAGCGGCGCAGGCTGCCTTATATGTACGCGCGCCGGGCAAGAAAGCCTCATGAATTTACATGGCGCGAGGCCGCGGAGATTCGGGGCAATGCCGTTTGCTTACGCTCATCTTAACTGCAAATACAGCATTTTCTCGCGGCGATAAATTAATATTGAGCCGTGCGCGAGCCGGGGGGGTTTAGCTAAGAGCAAACTAATAGGAACGAACAGGTTTCATGTCGAGCCCGCCGAGCTGTCTCGAGGAAATTATAGTAATTAAATAGTAATGAATAGTCCGTTACGAATACATTAATTTACAGCCTCGGCGCATGCACGTACGCGCGCTCGCTCGTGTGACTCTCGGCCGCGCGGGCACTGGCGATCCGCGCATATTACACGCGGCCCGAATATGTTTACCGGCGTTTACTCGCCTCCGACAATGTCTCGCCGCGCGCTTATTAGCATACAATAAAACCATCATCTCCCGGGGCGGCCCGAGCGCGCCGCCCTAGGCCTTCCCGGCAGGCCGCGGCCGCGAGTTATATATATGCACCGCGGGAAGACGCGGCCCCGCCGCTGTGTGTGTGTGTATATATATACGCGGCTTCGGGTCCATTCAGCCCGGGGCGGCCCTTCCCCTCGCGGTTTTATCGCTCGCTCCTGAATGGCGATCCCGGGGTTGCCCGCGTCATCGGCCGGCCCGCGATTTCCCGCGTCCATTACCCCGGCCGAGGCGATAGGCCTTATTTGCGGAGATATACCGCCGCGGCCCCTCCCGCTATCGGCCGAGCTCGGGAAAACGGGGCGCCAAGTTCATCGGCGGGGCTCCGCCGCCTATCGGCCATTGGTGCCGGCGGCCCCGGGCCGAGCGCCTCCGCCCCGTCGCCCGCCCCTGCGCCGCGATGCATCCTAACCTACAAAAGAGAGAGAGAGAGGAGCCCCGGGCGCACGTAAGCGTATACGGTGCATGATCGAGGAGCCGTCCTCCCGACGTCAACCCTCCCCCCCCCGCGGAAAAGCTAGCTTTAATTAAGATCAATAGCCGCGGGGGCTTATTAGCCGGCTCTGTATATCTGCCGCCGCGCTCGAGCGGAACGATCCGCGGGCCCGATAATTTACAATTATCGCGTTAGAAAGAGTTAGCGGCGGCGGCTCGCGGCGGGCGGCCCTCATTAGGCGCGCGGCTCGCCGGCGGATGTGTATGTGCGCGCGAGGCCGCAAAACCGCCCGCGAGCCATTTTTCGAGGGCGGCCTGTATATCGGGCCCCGCCATATCCCGATTATCGCCCACGCCGCCACGAGGCAATTAGCCCGTTTTAATTGGGCATCGCCGGCGATAAAAGGGCGTTGTCCCGCCGACTATATGTGCGCCGCTCCCAGGGCCGACCGCGAGCCGCGGCCTTTTTTTCGGATATGTGCACCCGCGCGGCAATTAGCCGCTCGCTCGACCCCTGATTTATTGCCCTCCGAGAGCGAGATGCATTAATCGCCCTATCTCCCGTAGGTGCAATGCCGTTTAAGAGGGGGCGAGCGTTAAGCGCCGGCCCCCCGAAGACCCACTCCGAATTATGTATATACGCCTTCTGGCCGTGTCTTTCTCCCGATATGCCCGGAGCAAATATTACCAGGCTAGCGCTCGCCTCGGATTTAGTGTCGATTTCTTAAATTCCGACGGTTTACGGCCCGAAGCTATTCCGATCTGGCTCTACTAAAATTCATTCCTCTCGCTGTACTACTCGCCTCGTGCTTGTCCTTATATATACCCATTAGCCAGTGAGGAAAATTTTATGTTCCGCTGATATAAAAAACACGTGATGCCTTGTAATACAGAATTATCCCTGCGTTACGCGACCGATCGCCGCTCATTTGCAAGCATTTGTACTTGCTTCGGCCGCCTTCGTTGTTGTACAGAGTGACGGGTGTGGGCGAAGGAGGCTTTTTTTTACAAATTGACACAAGGAGACGCCGACAGATCGCGAGGACGGCGCGAGCTCCTAAAAATCCAGACAAACTAATTACCGGACAATGAAATAAGCAAACGCGTCCCGTGATGCAACGCGGAGGGATTAGTTGGTTAGGACGTCGGTTATTAATCACGGCGATCGTTCACATCTGGTTCCCCGGGGAATATATGACCTTTCAAAAATTTGAATCTCATAACCATTCGTCAGGCCCCCAGAAGAGACGCGCAGCTAATTTTCGGCTACTACGTGTGTATATAATGCCCGTGGATATCGCTCGGAGAAAAATTAAAAAGTCACACACGACTAATGGAGGGAGCGGATTAATGCAAAGAGCCACAGTGAGCTTCTCCCAAACTCGAGCGCATATAATAACCCACGCACACTGAGAAAAACAAAATTTATAGGTAAGCCGTTCAACTCCCGAGTCCCGCTCATTATACATTTGTACACTAATGCTTAAAAGTTAATGCATGTTTTATTCGAGAAAGTGTATCTCTGATATATAAATTATGAGACAAGAAAACTCATAGCCTGCATACTGTTACTTATATGCTACTACTTATCACCAATATGCATACACTTTTTATGTATATTCCGGAGCTGAATTTTTTAATTTAGTAAATTATCGCGAAAACGGGGCACTTTTATTGAATTCAAAGTTTAATTTTAAGTTTATAGTTTGACAAATCGTGCCATGTCAAAACCGACCGCCTCCTCCTCCTCCTCCTCCTTATATCAATCAACAGAATGATCACAAGAATTATTCACTGCAGAAGCCTGACCAAATGGTTCGTGAATTATTTTTGTACCAGGCCAGTAATAATAGTACGAGTCGAATACCGCGAAAAAATCACCCGCGAATTGTAATTAATCCAGTGCACTCGAAGGTCGATTGAAAATCATTCGCGACTAATTTGTCGCAGCGATCCAATTGAGCCCTGCATAGAGAGGACACACGCGCGGTGTATCGGATAAGAGTCGAGCGTTAAATGGACAATTCGACGTCGAGACCCACTAATGAAATCCGCCGAGTTGCGCAACGCCAAGGAGGAAAAATCGTGTAGCCGTCTCGAAGAATCGACGACGCACATGTGACGCGACGACGCACGAAACGACCAACATATTCGGTGATTGTTGTCTCGCGGTGTAAGCGTGCGGCCTCGATATTCAACGAGCGCACGGGCATGAGCTACTTTTTTATTCGCTATTATTGTTCACGTATAGGAGAAAACGGTAGAGTATGGCGCGTTGAACCATTTTGCACAGTCATAACTTTGTTATTTACTAACGTGAAAAATATTTTTAAAAGACACTCTGTAATCGCACTGTTTTATTTGTGAAAGCTTCAAAGAAAATCTTTTAATTTTTCATTGTTTTTCATTTATTTGTAGAATTGTAATTTAATTTGATTTTAATCTTTGAACATTTTTCTGCATGTATAAATTATCTACAGTGGCATGGAGAATTATGTTCAAAATGATGATTGATCTTTAGCGATTATAGGTTAATTAAAATTTACAATTTTACACTACCAAAAATCGTACAAAAATACATTATGATTGGTATGATTATAAAAAGAAAAACAAGTAGAAAAAGAAGATGAAAAATAGTTCACTCTAGATCAACAGTGGGAAACTAAATTTGTACATTTGGACAACAATGCAGTAATATATTATTAAAGTAACGTGCAGTATTATCAAGCGTGCTAGACTACTATAAAAAATACAGTTGCCAACAAATTTTTCAGAGTGTATAAACACGTTGAATCGAAGGTGGATTTAATGAAAATAAAATTTACGTCTTCCTGGTGCAGCAAGATTCTCGGATTGGGAAAAGTGAACGAGCAGTATTCCAAAATTAAACAAATTTCCAGCGATTGGAAAATAGTCGACGAGTCACGAAGTCGATTGGCCGCAACAACAGTGCATTACTTGCAAACGAATGACCAATCATACGTATCCGCGTGTTTATTACCACTCTGCGAATAATGTATTCTGTTAGTTTTCCAGTCCCACTTTATTTGATGAGGGGCGTTCGAGGAGCAGGGCAAACACGCTTAATACGCACTCGCACACGCTCCGCACCTAACCTCAAAGCCCCGGGATCAATATATGCACGCGCGTGAGATGCTCATGAGGTCTAACCTGAAATTCGCGCCAATTTAAACAGCGTCGTTAGCCACTTTTTAGCCTTTTAATGTATCCACTGCTCGCTCGTAAGAATCTCGATGTATAAACACGGCTTTTTTCCACTTAAATACAAAACTTGTACGAAATTGTGCAATATTCTACAGTGGAAATGGGTCCTTATGGGCTGAACCGCCTTCGGATTATACATGGATACGCCTCGAAAATTGAAAACACCTAAATTCGAAGGCGAGCGAGTAAAAATCAATCTTCGCTTTTAAGCAGGAGGCGCTTGCCCAAGCCGCTGAATTCATTTGCTGGCTAATCGTCGCTTTCCGAGGCGCGGGCACAAGAGGTAAAAAATTGGATCGGATCAATTTCCCATTGGGCCTAGGCGCGTAATTATAAATCAACCGGAGGCGCTTAATCCGACACTTACATAAGTTGGCGCGCGCGCGCCGCCGGGAAAAATACAAGCAGGTGGATTGTGCGCGTCCGCGCAATAATAGAAAAGTGTCCAGAAGATTAATACGCGAGCGCGGCGAGAGCACACACACACACGGGGGGGGGGATAAATAATCGGCATTATGAATCAAAAAGTACCGACTAAGCAGCTGCGCGCGCGCACGAGCCCGCGCGAGATCGTCATTTATACACCGCGGCGGCCACTGACGCACCGGGGATATACGAAAGCGTGATTCACGCCCGCCGAGGATTTTTGTCTCCCCGGCCGAGGAGGATCGTGTACTTTTTTTTTTTTTTTTTTTAAATATTGGCCAGTTGCTTATGAGGCTCGATGGGATTCGCGACAGTCGATCGGCACTCGGGCCTTTGATCCCGCGCCGCCTTTTCGAGGAGAGGACGGAGTCTTAGCGGCCGCTTGGAAAATTTATCAGCGCGTGCCTTTGAACAAGCTTGAATTCCAACTTGACGCACCCGCCAATTCTCACGGAATAATATTCCACTTTGTAGGAAATGGGATTTCGAAGTCAAATACATGGCCGTCGCGGTTTGCCGGATTCAACGTCAATTCAACGCAGCTTCAATTATTATTTATTATTTGAATTATTCCACGGGCTTTTAAATATGCATGCGCTTGTAATTATCTTACTCTAGTGTCGAATGAATGATTGAGCGCTCCAACATTTTTCATACAAAGGGATTCGTGCGGTAAAAAAAAAAGGCCCGTTGCAATATTGATGGGCTGCGCTGCCGCGTGACCTTATTGATCCGCGAGAAATCGTCTGCTACAACAAAGTTTTAAACTTAACAATTCCGCAACAATTGCCCGCTAGAATCACGCGGTCGTACCTCCGCTTTGACTCGCATTAATCTCCTTTTTTTCTCTCCCCCTCCGCGATGAGAAGGTGCAATTACAATTGGCAGCCTCGGATTGTTCAACGGCTCCGATTGTTTAAATCTGCACCGTTGGCGTTTCTTCTTTTTTTTTTTTGTTCCGTCGGTGCATCGGAGCCGCTGAGCCGGCGCTATAGCGATGGCTTCTTAACGCGCGGCGGAGCGGCTTTCCGTCACCGGCGCGCTTGCCTATACACGCGCCGCGACTTTTTTCCCCACTTTGTTTACGCGGACTCTTCAAATCCGCGCGAACGGGAGTAAAGAAAAAAAAGGAATGATTTACGGCGGTGGTCGTTAAGCTATTCGTCGCGCGCGGCTTTTTCATCCCGCGCGCGCGCGACGAGAGATCGAATCGAGCGGCGGGAAAAACAGGATCGAGCGAAACCTCGCGGCGATTAGGGCTCCTCGATTACCGGGCCGCATAACAAATTGGGCGCGCCGCCTAGGCGCACAAAAGCCGTGGCGGGGGGGGGAGGAAAATCGGCCGGGCCCCCCTGTCGCCGCGATATATATTCACGAGCGCGGTGACGCGCGATTGTGCGCTCGCGCGGTGCCTTATTCGTCCTGGTCATTTTTTTCCTCCCCCCCCGCGTCCCTCTGGCTTTTGTTTATAGGCGACGGCGGAGGCGCGCGAGCCGCCGGCACAAGGCGCTTGTCGCCGCCGGGAATTACGTACGGGAGCGCATTCCGAATGCGCCGAGCGTTCCCTCCCCGTCCCTCCCCGGGGCGGCCGCGAGAGAGGGAGCGCGGGCCGTGTGTTACGTGTGCCCTTGGCAAGATTAATCACCGAGTGGCGCGACCGGCGCACCGTCACGACGCCAATGCTCTCCCAGGACGCCAGCGCCGGCCTCCTTCCTCCTCCGCCATTTTTTTTTTTTCTTTTTTCCTCGTTTTTTTTTCCCCGCGGGAAAACTCGGAGGCGCTTATACCCGGGGAAGGCGCCCGCTGCTGCTCTCTTTTTCCGCGCGTATATCGCCCGCGATTTGATCAACTTTCCTTGTGCGCTGCCGATCCCCGTATTATGTAAAGCTCCGAGCGAGCGGCCAAACTGCCGGCGCTCGCCCGGGGAACTAGTAAACATTTTCAAGATGGAACGCCGAGGTATTTTTATCCTCTTAAATTTTTTTCCCGCTCGCGCATTCGCTTTTTCACGTGGTCAGGGTAGAGCGTCTCGTACGCGCAAGTACCTCGCTTTCGTTCTTTCTTGCAGCTTTGAACTTTTCAGTCGGGCGCATTTACTCGAGCGCGAATTCACTCGTTGCTTTCGAATAGTCCCGTGTATACCCGGAGCAAAAGCTACCTCCCGTGCGTTTACGACAATTCATTCACAACGCCGATCCACGCGCCTTCTTTTTTACCGCCAACTTCAATGAAAATATTCTAATTGTTGAGAATTTTTTAGACTCCCTTTCGCGGATAAACGCCCTCGAATTACAATGCTCGAGGTGGAATTTTTAGTCCGTACGACGCGCACGAAAAATTCGTGCACGCAAAAGTCGCACGTAATTTTTAGCACATTTTTCAAAATAGTTGGCCGGCTCTACGGCGAATATTAAAATTAACTTCACATGCAGCATTAAAGCACATTTTATCGCGCATTCATTATAACTCGGGGGAATAAAAATTATTTTGGTAAATTGTCCCGCATTTCGAGTAGGCGCTTTTTAATTTCGATTGCTTAATAAACGTTTTAGTTATAGAGAACGTAAACGAGATACAGAGTCAAGCGAAACTGATAATTTTACAACTATATAAGCATTTTCATAAGCGCTTGTCGAAGGAGCAGTAGCGCTTTTATGGTCCGGTGCAGCCATTTTTTGGACCGCGGACGTATGAATAAACATTTATTTCTGATTTATGCGTACGGCCAAGGCATGTAATTTCTCGGAGGCGTATATAAATTTTGACCAATCAAATAAATCTATTCGAAAAGGAGAAGGAGGGTGGCGGCAGGGGCTTTGTAGGATTCCGGCATTTCAGCGGGGCCTTTTTCGCAATTAGTTGGCAATGGGGGCGGCTCGGCAAGGAGCCATCGAGGGCGCGAAAGAGAGCGGGAGGTCTGGCTCACCTGGGGGGCCGATGCCCTGGGGGCTGAACTGCGGGTGGTGGTGGGCGCCCGCGAGGAGGCCCTTGCTCTGGAGGTGGTGGGCCGCGGTCGGCGAGGCCTGGGGCGGCAGGTGGGCCCCCGGGTTGTAGAATCCCGCGGCGGCCAGGGCCGCGGCGCTGAAGTAGCTCGCGGCGGCCACCGAGGCGGAGGCCGGGTGCTCCGGGCGGTGGGCCGAGGGCGGCGGCGGCGTCTCCGGGGCCGCGGCGGGGCTCCCCGGGCCCGCGGCCGGGGGCGAGGCGCTACCCTGCGAGTGCGAGCTCCCCGCGGCCGTGAGGAGCGAGGAGACGCTGAAGTCGGTCGGCCGGGGGGCCGCGGCGCCCGGGAGCCGGCCGTTCGGGCTCGGCGCCGCGCTCGCCGAGGCGAAGGCCCCCGGGTGCCTGCTGAGGGCCGCGGCCGGCGCTGGGTAGGCCATCCCAGGGCCGCCCGCCTCGGGCCTGCTCAGGACCGTCTTGGCGGGGGGTTGGGGGCGCGGGGGTGCGGCCCCGGGGCCCGCGGCGGCGCCCTCCTCTTCTGCGCCCCGGGGCCGCGCCGGCTGCGAGTGGGGCCCGCCGCTGGGGGCGAGGCTCAGGTCCGCGGCCGTGGTCGCCGGGCTCCCCGGCTCGCTCGGGCGCGGCTTCTTCCCCGGGGGCTCGAGCTCCTCCTCCTCCTCCCGCGCGTCCTGCTCCACCTGCTGCTGGCGGCGGCGGTGCTCCTCCTCGGCGGCTGCGGCGACGCCCTCCCGGTCCTTGCCGAGGGCGTAGGGGGCCAGGTCCGCGAGGCCGCTCACCGTGCAGCTCGGCAAGCTCTCCTGCAGGCGGGTCGCGCGCTCGCTCGAGTGGCTGCTGCTCAGGGGGCTCGGGTGGCTCTGCTGGTGCAGTGTCGCCGGGAGCGGGGTGCTGGCGCAGTGGGTATCCCTGCACGCCGCCTCCTGTTCGAATCTCATCGAGGATCGGTCGGGGCCGCGCCCTGGCAGGAGCCGCCGGGGCCTTCTCCGGGGCCTGTCGCCCGGCGCTCAAGGCCGACTGCTGGCCGCGGGGGTGCGCGCGAGGTGGCCGCCCCACTGCCTGCTCCTCGTCCGCATCCTCCTCCACCCGCGCACACAACCAACGATCCTGCACTGGGTCTCACTGGGAGCCTGGGAGCGGACCGCCTCCTGCGCCGGGGCTGCTCAGCGGGGCCGCCTCGAGCCGGGGCCTCTCCTCGGGGGCGCGGGGCTCATGCTCCCCGCGACTCGCGCGCACCACTGTCCTCGGCACTGATCCGCGGCGGCGCGCACTGCATCCCGGCCCTCCTCGCTCGTCTCTCGGCTCCTCGGCTCCTCGGCTCCTCGGCTCTGCGGAGCGGCTCTGGCTGTGCCGGCGGCGCGCGCGCGGCTCGGCTCGGCTCGGCTGCGGCGGCGGCCCGGGCGGCGGGGCTGCGCTGCGGCTGCTGCTCGGCTCCGCGGCGAGGCGAGGACGCGCGAAGCGAAGGTGTTACTTGGGTGGTGCCGCGATGGTCACTGAGCAGCGCTAGGATTGACACCTTCTCCGAGGCCTCACCCCCACACCTCGGCCCGGCGCGGCCGCTGGCTGCGCGCGCGCCACCGAGAGAGAGGGAGCGGGCGCGCGGGCAGGAGGGAAGGTGTCGGCGCGGCGAGCCCGGGGCGCCGGGGAGGGGGCCGCAGCCGGCGCCGCGCGGGAGCGAGGAGGACGCCGAGCGGCCGGGGCGTGCGCGCGCGCGGCCCCCCCGCCCCGGGCGAACCGGTCGCCCGCCCCTCCGCCGCCTGCCCCACCCGGGCCCCCGCCGCCGCCGCCGCCGCCGCCGAGCCGCCGCAGCCGAGCCGCCGCCGCCGCCGCCGCCCGCGGGAGGCGTGAATGCAGCCGCCCCCGGGCCGGGTGGGGCGTCCCCCGAGCGCCGCGGCGGCGCCACCGCCGCCGCCGCCGGCGCGCAGCCTCGCGCACCCGGCGCTCTCGGCGATAATGAGCGCCCGCCGTGCGGATTGGCGCCCAAACGCGCCCAAACGCCAATCCGCGCGGCGTGGCTCGCGACGCCTTTCCCGACGCGCCGCGCGCCGGCATCTCTCGCCGTCGCGCCCCACCTGCGCGCCTCCGCCGCCGCCGCCGCCGCTCGCGCCCACCTGCCCGGGGAAAATCCCCGGCGATCGGCCCGCCCGGCCCTCCGAGGGTGTTTAACCGCGAGTACGCCCATTAACACCACCCCGCCGCCGCCGCCGCCGCGCCCCGCGTCCATCTTTTACTTTCTCCGCGGGACCCGCGGCGATCGCTTTCGGCCGCGCGCCGTCAAACTTTTCCCTCGGGCCGCGGGGGCCGCCCGGCGCTCCAAGTAGTAACAACCCGGGAAGAAAGTTCCCCCGGGCCCGGGGAATGCCTCGGCCGATTAGCCGGCGCTCGCGCGCGACTTTTGCGCACCGGCTCGCCCGGGACTCGATTATGCTCATTGCCTTCTTTCCATTCTCTCTCCCCCCGAGTGCCCCCCGGTCTTTTTTCCTCCGGTCTCCGCGGTGCCTCGGCAACGAGGCTCTCGGCGCTCGGCCCCGCCGCCACCGCCGCTCCAGCGCTATGTGTTTTGTGCGCGCCGCCTGGTGATAATTGTTTTCGCGTACACGGAACGCGCTGCAAGCAGATCTTGGGAGCGAGCTCCGGCTCCCAAGCCGGCTCGAGATGTTTTGAGAGATTATTGTTGCTGCGCGGCTAATTGCAGAGGAATTCCTTCTGCGGAGGCTGTAATGTTTCTCTGCGCTCGTTTCCTACCGCGAAGGTCGTTTGCATTTTAAGAAAGGGATTGCACACGCGACTGGAAAAACTGTTATTATTGCTCTACTCAGGGGGAAATGCTTGAATATTAACGTTTCTTAAAAAGCTGCATTTGAATTTCCTCCTTTGTATTCTATTATTACTTAATGCGTAAAACCGCCTTTTCCGCTCCTATTGAATTTTAATGACAAACTACCTACCAGATGAAATAATAAATAATCTACAAAACATAAGAAATACTTTCGAGCACCTATTATACATGCAGTGTTATAGGCCTATATTGATCATTTCTGCTCCATGTCATGGATTACTAAATACAATAATAAAAAACAAAGTTTTATGACAGAAATCTAGTTTAAGCCTCAACTAAGCATACAAATTGGAACTTCTTTCAAATGATCAACTAATTTCATAAGTAGTAGGCCCAATTATTTTATTTATATGTCATCTCAAATGTTATATGCATGTACATAGCCAATCAATCCAGCCATATTAACAAAACAATGTTATGATTTCTATACTGCAATGTAACTACATGATTTATGAAGACTATATCTATAGGTGGATATGTTAGAAAATATATTGTATGTATGATTCCGAATCAATAATTAAAATTAATTGGTCTTCTGTCCGATTTAGTAACTATATGCCCTCAGATTAATATAGTGTTTCCTTGACTTTTGCTTTTAAGAAAAAACACTATTGAAAAAGTTACTAAATTGTTGCTTATTCAAAATAAACTATTAATTATATAAAACATTGTTATACGTTTTCAAACTTACGTGTACATTAATTGTACATTTAAATATATTTTTAAAAAGTTACTTATAAAATGTCTTGAATAACGTTTAAGCACATTCTTCATTGATTAAAAAATCATTTTCTTTCTATAGAAATTGAATCTTAATTTTCCAAACATATACATTGATGTAATAATTTTTTATTATTCAGTGTAAACTAGTTGTAAAAACCAACTGAATATAACTTAATAATACATTTTGTTTATTATTCGATTATAATAATTCTACAATGAAAAAATGAAGATATCTCATTTTGGTATTTATGCATGGCAGCTATATACTTTATCAAGAATATTTTTTAGTTACTTGTCACAAAGTTTTTGATAGTGTACATTTATTTGCTATAATATATAAACATCAATAGAATATATACATGTATTATTCTTGCATGAATAGTATTAATAAGCATTTATTTATATTCCGCATTCATATTTACTAAGGCTGAAATACATAAGATATTGTACAATATTATACTGTGTACAAAACGTGGAAATAAGCATAATATTGCAGGATATTTGGTTTATACAGATCAATAATTATATCGTTTATTCATATATAGTTCAAATTATACAACAACTTATAAAACAAAGTAATTATTCCTTAATGTAATTTAAAGTGTTTTACATTAATATTTTTATATTCATTCTTAATTTTTAGTCTTAACTCATTCAGTAAATAATTTTTACCTAAATAACAGTCTTTGCCTTTAAAGTTAGAGTGTTGCTGAAGAATAATTGATTTTAAACACTGGTAATGGGAATTTTGAATGACTAGGGAAATTATTATGGTTATATTTGAATACAAATAACTAAAATGTAGGAAAAAACAGCTAAATGTAGTATGCGTTTATTTTTATTTCAAACTAAAAGAATGTTCTAGCTCTTAACAAGTTTAGAGTCCTTGCAATTCAACGTATTCTCAATGCAATTTAAAAAAATATCTTATACTTTACTGGGAAACAATATTTTGAAACATTAATGGTTAATTTAAATACATTAGTTGTTATAAAGTGAATTCATGAATGACTTTCGAGTGAACAAGTACTGACAGAACAACTACTATAGATTTCTAAAATGATGCTACAACAGCTTTGTAAACTAAATAATATATAACAGAGAAAATGCTTTGGAAATTGTATTTCAAGATAGACGAGTCAAAAAATGCATTAAAATGGTTGAAGAGGCGAGGCACTTCACAACGTCACAAACAGAGCTAAAGGGAATATGCGCAAAACTGCTCAACACTTGGCAATCATTTCAATTAAATAGATTGCTGTACGAAACCATCATTAAAAAAATCTCGTCTCCAATCTCGTGCGCGCGCAGGGCTAAGCCAGGGCCGAGCAGTGGAAATAAAAGGGCAAGCTTGACGAAGCGGCGCAGGCTCAGCACAGGCGCGCGATATTCAATTACACGAAGTTACATGGCCGAAGGAAAAAAGCGTTATACACGCTGTACACGCACGGCCCGCGGAAAATCCGCGCTCCATCTCGCGCTTATCCTCCGCTGCGAGAGCGCAATCAAAAGGCCGAGGAGTCGGTTGTGTATGGGTCTCCCCCCCCTCCCCACCCCCCGTGGTACAAGATCTGCGGCAGCTCGGGCGGCTCCCCTGTGAAATTCACACGCGCGTCGCTCGGTTGGCCGTCGGTCGGCGGCCGGCCCGGGCGCCCTCGCACGTTCGCCTCGTCTCCCGAGCGGCAGCACACAGAGAGACGGCCAGCCGTGCGATCCGCGAGGCCGTCGCTCGGTCCGCCGTCCGCGGCGCTGGCTCCGCCGCCGGTGGGGCGCGAGAGGGGAAGCGGAGGCGGCGACCCGCCCGTCGGCCGCCTACCCCCACCGGCCCGCGGCCCCCCACTCCGGGCAGGAAGGGGGCAGCTGCCTCGGTGCTCTCCTCCTCCAGCCCCGACCCCCGCCCCCTGGCCGCTCCGTCGCCCGGCTAGGGCCATATTTCCCGCGAGCCGTCACCCTCGAGCCCCGTCCTCCGCCTCTACCTCCTCCTCCTCCTCCTCATCATCTTCTTCTTCTACGCCTCGACGTCCTTCGCGCTCGGCTGTGTTGGGCCGCGACGCCCTGGCGTCCGTCACCGCGCGCGAGAAGACCACAGTGACGAGGACGACGTCGCGGCGTTGCCGACTCTTGCAGCCGAGCAGTCAGTGGGAGGAGGATGGGAACGAGGTCTCCCCGCTCCTATTGCTATACCTATACCCCGGGAAATGCTGCGAATTTCATATTCCTCCGTCTATGTGTCCGTCGGTATCCGAAGCATGGGATGCTTCGACTGGTATGCTCAAGTGGCCTCTCGCCTTCCGCCTCCCTGTATATTTTCCTCGATATGGGACGCGCAATTTTTTAAACGGATTTCAATTCGATTCCTGTCCCGTAAAAACATTTCATTTCATGAATTATAGATACTAATCGTAAATGAAACAATTTCTATATAATAATATTTTGTCTTGTATACTTTTCCAATTACAGCCAATTGGATAAATGTTTAACTAGATTAATCTCTGCATAAGGATAAATATAACAAAGCAATAGTTTCCCCGGTTAAGCATAAAATGTTGTTTTTATTATTTGACAGCATATAATAGGTATAAATAATTTAAATTTGCTCAAGAGATCGTGTTATAAATTTAAAATTAAATACATGTATTTACTTGTAATTATTACAAGTAATTTGAAATACAGACAAATAAGAAGAGCAAATAAGTCTACTATTACTTTTGTGCCTCTGATAATAGTCACATAGAAACAAAAACAATCATACATTTTACATATTAATGTCATAACGTATAGTAAATTATGTTATAATAGAAAATTGTACATAAACTCAAAAGATTAGTTTATATCATTTGTATTTACTATATCATTTATTATTAACGCAACAACAGAGCTGTGTTTATTTTCTACATATTTGTTAAATATGTTTTATTTCAATTTTAAAATCTAACGTTGGAACTTGAAATGTAAATTTAATTGTAAGATTAAAATAAATTTGGAACGCATTTTGAAATAGAATTTTAAGTAGTTCTAATACTCAAAAGTATACGAAAAAAGATCATAAGAAGTAATGTTTGCCTAAACATAAAGCCAAACATATATATTCAAAATAAAGAAGCACAATGAAGCCATATAAGGTATAAAAGAGCGAGTGAACTCGGTGAAACTGTTAGTTTATAAGAACAATCAGAGGGAAGTTTCCTGTCTACAATTAAGCCTAAGGGCAAAAGCAACAAACGTATCCAAGTATAAAACCACGCGTTGAGAGCAAACTTTTCCATCCAGAACCTTCCACGTTATACTGTACACACTTGGGCAATGCCGTGCAGAGAGAGAGAGATGGCACACTCGCAGAGGAGCTTTCACACAAGAATAGAGTCGTATATATAGGAAAGAGGCGATAGCCGCTGCGCCACTCGCGTAGGGTGCAAAAGTTACGAGTCTAGGAAAGGGAGAGAGCCCGGCGCTCGGTGGATGCAGAGTATACAGTGGAGAAACGAAGCGAACTCTCCGAGGGGTTAAAAAGAGAGTAGAGCCCGCGACGTACGTGTGGGGCGAGGGGGGCGCGCGCGCGCGTGTGCGGGGCAAACACATACGGGGAAAAAGAGCAAGGCGCGCGCTGCTGCGGCGAAGGAGAGAAAAATCCCGAGGATCCCGCGAGCGCTCGTCCCGGTCATAATCGCGCAGACCGTGTCATAATCTGCGACGAAATACATTTGACGAGAGCGAGCGGGCGAGCGCGAGAGAGAGAAGGAAGGGGCGCGCGCGCGCGCGAGCGAGAAAAAGCTCGGGGGCTCGAGCGGCCCGGGGTGGGGGTTGGCCGTGGGCGGGGCCGGCCCTCGGGGTTCCGGTGGAGGGGGGCGGCCGGCCACGCCCCCGGGGATCACTCCTCTCGCCGCGGCGCGGCCCCCACTCGAGGGGGCCTGCCCCCACCCCGGGCGGCACGGACGGGGGTGGGGATGCCCGCGTCCCGCCGCCGGCGACGGCTCCGGGGCCGGAGGGCCAGCGGGCTAATAATCTCGCGGCGAGAGGAGGCTCGCGGCCGGGAAGACGGGAATTAAGTCACACCGTCGTAATCCCGCGCTCCTCGCAGGAGCGCCGCGCGGCTCCTTCCCCGGCGCGCCGCGCTTAATAACGATAATCCCGCGGGCGGCTCGAGCGCCCGGCCGCCCGAGAGCGTTTAGCGCCCGATTATTGTTTATTGCCGGCTTCTCGGGGGACGCGGGCTCGACCCCTTGATTGATCGGCCCCTTTCCCACTCGATCCCATCGTCCAGGACGCCATATAGCCTGCGGCCCCGGCTCGCGACTCGCGATTATATCCCAGGCAACGTCCTGGCTATTTACGACTACGGCTTTTAATGCCTCACAATGGCCTCTGATCGATGACTCGCCCATCGACTCTGCAGTCTCGATTTCTGCGCTCTTTCGACAGTAAAAACATGACGCTAGTGCAATGGCTCGCTCTCTAAAGAATCTGGAGGACACCGGACACACATAGATTCCTTACGCCTCGAGTTGTATATGTTGCTGAACAGTTCTTGGTATACAAGTATTTATCAGGAAAAACAGTCAAGAGGGAGCTAGAACACCGTCAAATGCTATAAGATTTAAGAATCACAGGTGCAGATCTAATTGTTTAAATTTTCATCGCTAACATGTACTATCGATGCAGCTAATAGTACCGTGTACATTGATCATAAATTAATGTCATAGAGTTTATTCATGATGCTAGTTCCGAGCTGCGTGGCTAAAATAAATCTGCAAAGAATGAAAACTTTTGTATGATATTTACTTTATAAACAAATAAACATTTGTGAAGAGAAAAACGTAAATATTATTACAGAATTTTGAAAATCGGCAAAGCGATGGATTTGAGATTGTAAAAACATTTTGAATATTCTACAAATTTTTCGGTGGAGGCGTACTTTGTGTAATAAACATTTTTAATTTTGCAGATATATATTACTTGAGCTTATGAGCTATCGAGGCGGGTATGAAATGAGGTTTCATCAATAAAAAGTAATAATCGCTGTTATTTAACTTGAAGCATCATTACCGCAACATCAATACCGCATCGTGTACATACATTATATTGTATATCAGGATTTGTAATACCATGTGCTTTGTATTCATTTTTAATAGCACACATTTAACAGAAACATTAACAAATTCTAATTTTATAATTTTGTATTGAAATCGATATGCGCGTAGAATGCAGAATTTGTTTACCGTGAACCCTATTACTTATATGAGAGTAAGCTAAAAAATAATATAATCAGTGGAGGGAGGAGCTGTAATAAAAAAATAAGGAACTAATAGGATTGAAGAAGGCCTCGTACGATAAAAAAAATTCGAGGTTAGTCCGCAGCGAGTCCGCTGAGTCTGCAAAACTAACACTCCTTCCATCAGGACGGGAAAAGCCAAAGTACTGTATAAGACAATTGGAGCATCGAGTCGGTACTCGGGGAGGGAGGGCATTTGGTGGGGCGCGCGAAAAGTAAACGTAACTCCGTGCGCGATAAAAAGAAATAGCTAGGGAGTATAAGGGGGCGAGTCCGGGGGGCTGGGGGCTCGGGGCGGGTCGGAGGGAGGAAAAAAAAAAAAAAAAAGGAGGGGCGGGGGGGCGGGGTAGGAGAAAGGAGCGGAAGGAAGGAAGACGGCTCGTATTTCAAGAGGCGCGCGCCCGGAGCGCCGGCGGCCGCCAGGGAACCTGCTGCAGAAGCGACGGCGACGCCGCGGCGCAGCTCCGGGTCATAGGTCCTTCGGAAAATTAATTTTCCCCGCGCGAGGGCTCTATAAATCTCCGCGGACCATAAACGAGCGAAGGCGCTTTTGATGCGGGCTAGGCGCTCTGTGCGCGCTTGTTTCGGCCCGGGCGGGAGAGGCCGCGGATGACGAAGCGCGAAGCGCCCGGAGAGCGGGACGGCCCGAGGAGTCTTGTGCGCGCGCCGCGGCAGAAAATAAATTGAGATTTCACGGAAGCGTGTGTGTGTGTGTGTGTGCGAGCGCGCGCGCGCCTCGCCCCCCCCCCCAGCGGCCCCGCGGTGCTTTGGCGCGAGGTCGCACTTTGCACTCCTACGCCAACATAGTTTTCACTTTGTTTTCATACTGGCCTTTTTCCCCCGAGGAAATGCTCCAAATTTTACTGTATCGAGTTAACTGACGCGTTTCACTCCGCTGCACCGTGGATAGCGTGCGCTTATCACCCACTGCTACGTGATATTTAGAAACGAATTGTTTTACAACCTCCACAGATGCCTCGTCCTGATCAAAGCAAGACGCCGGGTTGTAATTGTACCTTTAAGCATTATCGTGAGTTTGAAAATAAAAGATTTGAAACATTGTATACATCGGAGGTGTTCTCTCGAATGTTATATACCAGCTAATATACATGCCAGCGACGTCAAAGTTGGCAAGAGTTGACAGAAAACGCTTCTAAACCTTTGCACAAATATAAGCTCAATATATTTTTAGTAAAAAGTAGAATCTTCCTCATAAATAGCAGTAGGATAGAATTAATAAATACTTGTCCAAGTATTTTTTTGCAAAGAGTCTAAGAAGTTATGATAATACAAGTGATAGTCGGATTATATGTGAAAAACAATAGAGTATTATATTAAGCTATTACTGAATACGTATAACTTGAAGAGGCCAGTTCATATAAGTACTAGTCTTGATACAATAAATCCTGTTGGGATGCTCCCTGATCTCCGAAAGGTCGTGCATGTCTCAGTTAGTTATGGTGCGTCGGCAGGTTGCTCTTAGTCTCTCTCAGGCCTTTTTACGCGTGCTTGTAACACGGGATCTCCTCCAGGCAAATACACAATTTATTGGGGTAAGATGACCGTTGATCCCAAGGCACTTGTACGGATTAACATACTGCCTTAACTAATGGCCAATAAACCCTATTTCAAAACTTTAATTATTTTTTGGTATATAAAGCTGATTTTACTCGTCTCCGTACGCCTATAGTGTAGATAGTTTTCCGGCCCCCTTTTTCACGATTAAAATCCTTGGGAAAAGAGGCATACCGGGCCGGCTGATATATAATGATAATTGAAAAGCAAGGCACGTTAATGCGCATAGCGGATTGCGTTTATATATGCGTGCGGATTGGAGCTGAAACTCGGCGCGGAAAGGCCGCGCGAGGGAAAGCGGCCAGTGGGACTTTGGAAAAAGCCGGGAGAGCGACGACAAAGCAATTAGGCGGCTTAATAGAGGTTGCTCGAGCAGCGTAACGATCGGATAAAACAATCGGACGGCCGCGGAGGAGCGGCTCGCGCGCATACACACACACACGTGTACATCCCACGGGTGATTCACGAGGCGGCCGATGGAAAAGAGGGTCGGATTCGGGGAGAGGCCGGGGGGGGGCGGACAATTGACGCGGCCGCGAGTGTCGATAGGTATGGAGGCGCGGGCGGGCCGCGTGGGTGGCCCTCCTCATATATCCCCGGGCTAATTAATAAGCGGGGGCGTGCGCGGGGGGCGATCGAGCTGGCCGGCCCCTAATTGCCGCGGCGGCGCCTGGGATTCGGCGGGAAAAAGCGCGGGCGGGCCGCGTGTAAGAGCCGGTCCCCGGGCTCTCCCCCGAAGGGTGGCGCCGCCGAGGCGCCGGGCGACTCCTCCTCCTCCTCCTCCTCGGGCTGTATCCCGGCCGGCGGCTGCGTGGCGCGCGGCGCGTCCCTGTTTGTTCCGGGCGTCGGGCGGAGCGCCGCCCTCCCGGCCCCACTTGACTCCCTCCCGGCTTCTCTTTTTTCAACCCCCTAATCTCGATGCTCCATCTCCTTGGGGCGCCCTCCTTTTATCGTCCCCGTCCTCCCGAGGGCGCCGGCGCGGCCCTCGGCCCTTTCGTTAATCTTCTTATCTGCCGCGGGGGACAATCGGCCGGGGCCGGCCGCCTTATGCTTCTGCCTGCCAAGCCCCGCTCCCCTCCGCAAATTGGGCCAGGGCTTTTCGCCACTCCGCTTTACGACCCAACTCTTTCACTTTTCAATGCTTTTCCTCCCGAAAAACATTTAGTTTTCAGTTTACTCCCTGGCCGGGTTGGCTTCTCGCGGGCCCCATCAACCTTTTATTTCTTCGGCCAAGTTATCAAAATATTTTTCCCATCTAATGCCTTCCTATCCGTTGGAAACTTCAACCGGGGGGGAGAATATAACACGGGCTTGTTTCGTGCGGACTGTATAATTTCGATAGGTATCGTCACACGCTTCTTATAGGGACCTCGACGCGGATCGATAAAATGCAAAAGACACTGCACGTGTCGCTCTATTATTCAAAGACGTTGCAAATGAAAACCCGCTATAACGTCTTGTATATTGTCGGGGCAGTTTCGGTAGTTATAGCAATATTCTCTTTAAAAACGTAAAGAGGCATAATAAAAGAACTATTTTTAAACGCACTTTTCTTACAATTATTGTCCCAAGTACATGTGTTGTAATATACGAAATAAGTATACTTATTTTCTCTATAAAGTGTGTTATCATTTGAAAAAATAGCACCTAATTCATTTAAAAATATATTAAGATTGATACATATATCATGCTTGAAATTAGTTATTTTTACTCTAATATTAAGATTGATATTAATAGAAGCAATACCTCTGGATGGAAAGAAATATTTGACTGGTTTATTTGTTCATCAAATAGAGTCTCGAATAAGTGAAATGAATCTCTGAATGCCATCAAAATATATACATATATAATAGTTAATAATTAAAGAAACAACTAAATCTACCAATTGACTTTGTACAAACTTATTGATAGATTAGCTCAACTGCAGAGTCCGAAAAACCGATTGACTGGATAAATTTTATCAAAAGTGGCCAAGTTACAATTACTCGAAAGACTTTGTACTTTAGATTGGCAAGTATAGGTTCTGGGAGGAAAAGTTTGGCTTTGGCCACGGAGTAGTTTGCTGGAGATAGAAGGCAGGCACAAATCGCAGGGATCTTACTCTCCGGATCAGTTCAAAAATTCAAGATGGCTGATAATTCGGCCCGGAGCCCGAGAGAAAGCGGGCGGCCGGGGCTAGAGCGACAATGCCGTCTAATGGGCGCGCGGCCACAGGGGCGCTCGCTTCCGATCTGTTTTTTGCAGATATAAGCCGCGGGCCCCGGGCACAAAGCCGCCGCCGGGCCCATTGAGGGGCCGGAAGATGGCGTCGCGCGTGCGGGCGCGACCGCGCGGCCTCAAAGGGCGCCTCTCGAGCATAATCGCGCGGGGCCGCGGGGGGGGAAGAAAGAGCGGCCCTCTGCCAGGGGGCTTTGTGCGCGCCGCGGAACCGCCTAATTACGCCGCCTCATCGGCGCCGCGCGGCCTCGGATTACCGCGCGGCAAAGGGAGCCGCCCGTTTCCCTGGCGATCGCGGCAGCACCTCATTCGCACGCGGCCCGCAAGCCTCCCGGGCTCCCTCGGTACACACGGCCAATAATGCCAGCCTGTCATCGGGCTCGAGTGTATATCGGATGCTGGGAGGTGACGCGCCGTACTCGAGCGCCTCCGTGGCCCTGGCTTTCAAAAAACGTCTTTTCTCCGGGCCTGGAAGCCGCGGAGAGAGAGAGGGAGAAGGCACCGCTCACTGGCATATTGGTTTATTTATTAGCGATCGCCCGCAACTCGCCGGTTTTGTATTAACAAATGTGTACGACGTGTATGCGTGCAGCTTGTGCTGATTCGCGGGCCGGGATGTTTATCAATTCGATGATTTAGTTCTCCTAGTACACTCGAGACAGTTTGCTGAGTCTTATTTAGAAGATTGAAGTGCATTGTATCATTTGTAGAGATTTCTGCTTCGGATTTTTTTAATCTTATATTGTGTACATTCGTGATACGGATTGCTGATGTTTTACCGAATCTGCTGACTTTTCTGTACATGCGTCTGATCTCACTTTGACAAATGAAATCAAGCCAATGGAAAATAATAAATTCACGTGATGACGTTAATTTTATATATTATTTTCTGTAAAAATTACTTTTCTTTTTCATGCGATTTGATGCATTACCTTATTTAAATCATCATTTTGTATTAAAATTATGCGTATACTCAGATTTCTTGCAAAATGTAAATTATTTAAGAAATAAAATAATAGTATCAGGTTCGGTGTTCAAATATATGTATTATTGTATAAAGATGAAACCCAACGAATATGTACAATGAAAAATACAGTTTTAAGCACAATTGTAATCTCAAAGTCTTTTGAAATAAAAATAGTTGATTTAAAATAAAAATTAAAGGGTCAGGCGAGCAAGAGTCGACGTGATTTACAACATCAACCAGCGAGAAATCTTTTTGAAAATGGGGCCCGAACCCCCTTCTGTTTTTCTATAATATTTGAAGTAACAAATAGAATAAGCGGGGCAAGTCGGTAAGACGAAAATGGCTTGAATTGCACAATGACGGGAAGTAATTAATTAGCTGGGATAAAATAGAAGAGTGTGCATAAGAGAAAGTAGAAGAGGAGGCAGGGGAAGGACGAGTTGGGAAAGGATGATGGTGAATTTGGGCGGCGACTCGAGTGCATAACCCAGAGGGGCCGAAACCACGAGAGATATCGCATTGCATTGGGCTGTCTGCCTCGCGGCTCCATGGCTCCGGGTCTCATGTCTCTCTTTCTCCGGCGTTCCACGTCTCCCGGGCTCGCGGGCGCTCGCCGACTGACGGGACAAAACACAGCCTGACAATAGAGACTTGCTTCCCTCGCGGCGGCTTAACCTAAGAGACTTTCCCCCTACCCTCCCTCCCCCCTAGGCGGTTGCGCCCACACGGGCGACTCGGTGCGGCAGGGGAGGGGCAGCGGCCGGGGGCTTACTTCGGCGGCGACCGGCCCCGGCTCCTCCACCGCTTTTTTTCGCGCGCCGGCCCCATTAATTAATCAGCGCGCGGGCGGAAGTGGAAAACTCGGCCGGGGTGGCCGCGGCCCGGGACGTTTAAACGGCTGCACACATACGCGCCGCGGCCGCTTTTTCATTATTTTTTTTTCTTCCCCCCGGCGCGCGCATGTACATTATAGCCGCGACGGCGGCGGCGGCGCTTTAACGAGGAGCGGCCCGCGCGCCGATCACGGGACCCTTTCTTCACCGGCTCCTCCTTTTCGCGGCCGCGGCTCTTTTGTCCGCCGGCCCGCGCCCGAGGCGTTCCCGCACGCCCGAGCCGACGCATTACCGATTCCGAACAATCCTCCAGGGCGCTTATATATCGACTTTTAAGGGAGCGGCTGCCCGCGACGAGTCGGGCAGGTACTAGTTTCACTGTACTGCCTGCCTCCCCGCGGCCGTTGCCGTGTATCCGACTCTTGACACCCGTTGAGCAAAGGAGCTTGTAGCCGTGGCTCAGTCCTCCCGCCTTCCAGATCGACTTAAAGGAAGGATAAACGGCCAAAACTACGCGCGCTGATAAACGCTAAAAGTTCAGTGTATGCATATACGCAAACGTAGAGGAAGCAGTAGGTTATTCCGTTCGAAAAGCAGGATTGATACATATACTCATGAAAAGCAAGAGTTTCCACTCGTTTTAAAGCATCTACACGAGCTGCGTGTACATCGGCTGCACAGGATTCGTCCGCAGGGCTTAGGTCGAGGTGCGCGCAAAAGGGCGAATATATATGCGCGAACGCCTCGGGACGGGCAGGAATCGCTCGTGAAAATGTCAGCCGCGAGCCGCGGGGACATAAAACGCGGGGGCGGACGACCGCAAGCGTCGGGCGGACAAGTTGGCAGCGCGGGAAAGTTTCGGTGCGGCCCGAGGGGGGCGCAGGCCAATTAAAAGTAAAGCCCGCGCTCGGCTGCGGTGCGCGCGAGCCCGCGGACTATACATCATACACACAGAGGGTCGACGTATAGCACCCGTATCGGGGGCCCGCGACGATCATCGAGGGGCCCCGCGTCCCTCGATTTGTGGCTTCCGCCGCGCGCAATTAACAGGACTCGCGGGCTCGTCCGCGGGGCGCGACGACGGACGCCCGTAATCGTTACTCCGTGGAGAGCGACTCGCCCAGGAGTGGGGAGGGGTAAAGGCTTGCCCTCGGGAGAATATTCCTTTGTGGCCGCGGGCGCGCCGAATCCTTTTGTCGCTCCTCGATCGATATAACAGGATACGTGTTTGCGCCCCGGCCAATTATTCCAGTTTTGTACTCGGAGCGCATTAGCCCGCGAGGCGTCGGCCCACTCCCCCCCCGGGGGTAACGCGAGCTCCGGGGGCGCCCGCGCAAACAGGCGACTCGCGAAAAAGGCTCGCGCGCGGGCCGATGATCGCCCCGCCCGGCACTCGACCCACTGTACATATATATTTCTAATGCTATTAACCGGTGTTCCGTTACAGAGCCAACAGATGTACAGATGTCGGCGCGAGGGACATTCGGCGTGTTTGGATTGCGCGGGCCGCGCAGCTGCGGCGGGGTGGGGGGGGGCGGATTTTCGGGGCGACCCCTCGAATTAACGAGCCGGGCGCAGGCAGCAGCAGCCGCAGCGGCCGCCGCAGCCGCGCCCGACCGCCGGCGCTCCTCTTTAATGCGCCAACCCCCCACCCCCCCGCCCGATTTTTCTCGGCCGAGCGCGAGAGCCTTTTGTCTCTTTTCTCTCCCTGGCTGTCTCGATACTCGATACGAGAAACCCGCGCGGTTAACGGAATCGCCCTCTTGCAGGGGATCGCTTTCACGTGCACGGGCTCGCGGCCCGACAATTACGCTGGACCGAGTGCGTAGTGCCGCCGTCTTGCTTCTCCGAAGCTCCTATATATATACCCTGTCGAAAATCTCACCGTCGCAGCGGCTCCGAGACGGCCCGTTGCGCAAGAAATTTCGTGAGTTTTGAACCTGGCCAAGCCGACGCTGGCTTTACAAGCCAAGCGAACGTGATTGAATGTTTGAAAAGGCTATTCCAGTCGCGCAATCGTTTTGCTTGAGGAAATTAATTAAGTCAATCCTGTGGTCGGTGGTCGGAATGAAATGCGTCAATGAAATATTTAATTAGAGTATTTTACAGTAAATATATTAATAGCCACTCGAGAACTAAAGTCGGAAAGTGCATTACAAGTGCGTGCCGACTGAAACCGCAGTTGCTCATAGCCTGTACTGCGGCCCTGCTGCCGTTCTGCTTTTTTTTTGCACACGCGCGCTCGGCTAAGTTTTTTTTCCCCCATACCGCAACTTGGCAAACACGCGCATATCCCCAACTAATTCGAAAAATATTAAGTAATACAAGTACTCCTGAAAGTTTAATTAATCAAGCGCTCTGCTTCTCCGCGGCCATTATCTTATAAAATTGACGTTTTGAATGGAAAACCGCTACTAGTGCAAACCCTACGCCAACATATCAGCCTGGCGGAAAAACCATGCAGATTGCAGCGCAATTCCCCGCTCGCATGCCGCTACTTATTCATAAGCTTTACTCATTATAACGCAAACGATCGTTTGAGTTTTTACTGCATAAAACATAGGTACTCCTGTAAACGTAATGGCAGTGAGTTTGTCACAATAATCTAACATCCTTCCCTCGAATGATGCACTACTTTGAAAAGGTTAATCTGTAGTAAAACATATACCGCGACTGATGGTATAAGCCGAGGATTACAGGCTACATGTGTTGCAGTGAACATTCGCAACACGTTACACGCGCGTAAATTTTATGCAATTTTTAATGTAACAACTTGTTTGGCCACTGCATCAATTATCGACGATCGCGGCAAGTGTGCACGTAATCCTAATAAAATAGAAAGCACACCGGGCGAAAGATTAAATGGGTAACGACGACATTTGGTATGTAGAATCAATGGCTATATTATCGTGGGCTATTACCGGCCTCGTCGGAAAAAATCCACAGCCGCGAGTTGGCGGGCGGACGGGACGACTCGCCTATAGCCACCGCGCGACGGATCGACAATTAATCGCGCGCCCGGCCCCCCGCGAATCGGGTTGCAGAGGGTTGACGTGGCTGCGCCTACGGCCTCCGATCAAATATGCAAACTCGTCCTAGAAGCGCCGCGGCCCTCGCGGCCAATCGCCGCCGCGGCTCCGCGCCCCCCACTCCTACCAAGCGCCTGTGCTCTTGATTGGGTTTTTTCCGCCCGCCTCGCGCTCGTTGATCGAGGGTAAAGAATCGGGTATATACCTCGATCACTGAATCTTGGACGATCACACGTTTTCCTCGGCAGATCGGGTTTTTCCTCCCGAGGCAACCGCGGTGAAAGAATCATTCGCGGCTGGAGTCGCCAATTATTTCCACACTGGAGGAACCTACAAATATCCGGTTTTTGCTTGCTTAAGAATAAGAGGAAGAGCGGGGGAAACACAATCGGGTATTTAGGTAAACGAATATTTACAAATTACAACTCGACTGCATTGGACCCTCTGGAGATTTTGGTTCTACCGCCATCTTCACTGACGACCGCCGAACCGAGGGAGCTTTTTTTTTTACCCACGTGTCCAATAGCTCACTGCGCGCTCCACTCGAGCGAAATGTCACCCCTTAAGATTGAGAGAGTGATGCACGCATCGTAGTTTCACAGGGTATTTAGTCATAATCAGGCGAAGCGATTCGAACGAAGGGGCGCATTGTTGTGGAGGCGGGCCAGACGGAAATCATAGACCTCCCGAATTCCGATCAGATAGCGAGCCCGCGCAGAGACGCCGCGCCCGGCGGATAGTCTTTCCCCTGTTCGCCGTATCACTCGGCCGGCGGAACAATCGCCGGGCCGGGCGGCCGCCCCTCTAATTTGGGCGCCGGGCGCGCATTCACCGGCGGCATTATTCCCCAACCGTGGAAGAATGAAAAAAAAAAAAAAAAAGCCGCGGCCCCGCCTGTGTGCGTGTGGCCCCGTATCTTCGATCGCGTTACCATTGTGGCCTGGCCGCCCGCGACTCGCGGCCGATCGAGTTTCCCCCGGGAGTGCGCGCCGCGCGCCGTTTTTCCACCGCATATAATGCCACTTTTTGGCCTATCCGATTCTCCGGCGATTGTGCGCCCGCGGCAACCTTTTATGCGCCCGCGGACAATGAGGATCCGCTTTGTTTCTCCCCCGGCCCCTGAGTATTTACACTCGATTAAGGCGGCGGCGGCGGCGCGGCGGGTAGCCCGCGGAGCCTCGCGCCGCCTATCCGCCTTGTGGTCCTGGGATCTGTTTGCCCAAGGGGCGCACATCGAGTTATATAAACTTGTTTATGTGGACGGGAGGATTGAGCCACTTCAAGAGAAGTAATTTGACGCTGCGCTAAGCGTTCCCTGAAATCCCGCTGTTTTTAGCATTACATACTTCTTACTCTTCGTCCATTTGTATCCTTTTCTCTGCAAAGGAAAAATGTAGTTGTATAAAATGTGTTACATTTTACCTTGGGTTCGTTTGTTGGTGTCCTCGGTCAGGCTTCCTCAAACAAATTCTGTATTAGATGCCCCCTTTTCATACGACGCGCGTATAAATTATTTATATCGGAATCACTACCGAACGATCCATAAATCCTGGCTATTATATCTTGCACTTACTTCACTAGGTGAGTCATATCCAGTGTAACATTATTGTACTACCGAGAACACCTGTAAACATTGTGCGTGCGCGTTACCGTTTGATAAGTGTACTGTACCCAACTTCTTATACACATTACGTATTCGGCGCCATCAGATATGTGCGAATTCAGGCCATTTCGGAAACCTATACCTTTTCTTAATGCCCACTAGCTTACATTCTTGAGTTTTTTTTCTGTTAGTTCCCACGAAATTTTTAGACTCATAATTAATGTGTATCAATAATTTTTGGATCTTAAAATAATACTAAAAAATAACGTTTGATTGATAAAATTGTTGAGCGCGTACGGTGCCAAAAATGAATCTTGAAAAATGGATTTTTTTTTTTGAAACACGCAAATGCAATTAGAAGAAAAGCGCCAGGTACAAAGTGGGAGGAGACGCGCCGCAGCGAATGAACAGAGGAGCGCGAGGGGCTGTTTTCTGTCGACGGCCATGTTGACAGGACTATACCTGGAGGAACCGGGGAATTGGGGAATCGGGGAAGCGGGAGGCGGGCGACGGTCGACGAGCCATCGGCGTCGCTTTTCGACAATCGATCCGTCCCCAACAGTTGTTCGCCCACACCCATGGCCGCGCGCGATTTCCATTCTCCGCGTGGAAAAAGAAAAAATAAAAGCGGAGAAAGGAGCGGGAGACGAATCGGAGATAAAGCGCGGCCCTGCAAGCGGGCGGGGAGGGGCGCGCGGGACGGCCGGGGGAGGGGGGGGGCCGGCTCGGTCTCTATTATAAGGCTCTTTCTTCCGGCGGTCGGGCCCCCCCTATTCTCCGGGTGCAGCGGCAAGGGCGTGTTTTTGTGCCCGGCTCGAGGGCTCGGCGCCGCCCGTACTCCTTTCTTCGGGGCAGCTCGCCTCGAAAAGCCACCCCGCGAGGTGAGGGCCAATCGGCCGGCGCCCGGGACGCCCCTACCCCGGCCGCGGCCGACTCCCCAGTCCCCGGGCGCAACATGGATGCCGGCTGGCCCCGCGGGCCCGCCCGGGGGTTGGAAAAAAGGCCCGCTTCGGGGAAATGGCCCGCGGAGGGAGCTAGTCGCTCCTCGCCGGGGTCCCTCGCCGCGCGCGCGCCCGCCTCCCTTTTGTCTCCCGCGCCGCTCCGAGTGCCAAAAGTTTTTCCCGCAGCTTGAAAAAAGTCGCGGGGAGGACCTTGCGGGAGCGCCTCCGCTGGTCTCGCCAGGACGGACGCGTCGCTGCATGAATTTTAAAAACGCTGCCTGCCCACCAGTGTCGTAAAAGTGTGCCGTTAATTCATCTATGGACAAAATTCGTAAAAGTTATTCCGGGCCGAGGGAAAACAGCTGAGAGATTTGTCCTAGAGTTGTTGTTTTGCACCAATTGAAAGACGCTCAATGACACAAATAAAGGAAAATAATAAAAGTATACATTATCAAGACTTTCTGAGTTTAGTTTGTGCTGAAAATTTGTGGTATTGAAAATATCAGTACACATTGTACCTTTCAAAATACAAAAAGGAACATTGGGACGATGATCAGCGAGTCACGTTAAATTCCTCAAATGACCAGTTGCCACGTAAGGAAAGTTGGCCGGCGATCGAGCGCCTGGCCAAATTGCAATTCCAATCAGCGGCTGGCAATAAGTCCGAATGGCAAAGTAGCCCCGGCAACGGCCCCGAGGAAATGCGGCGCGCCGGCAATTCGACGGGGTCCGAGGCTCGCGGCGGGGCAGGCGACCGACTGTCCTAGGAACGCGCAAAGGGCAAAGGGTCTCGCGGGCTTGCGAGTTGGCAGGCGAAATTGCCGGCCGCTCCTGGGCACACGCGCGCGCGCCCGCATTATTGCCCGGGCGATTCTCTTCGAGGCGAAATTGCACGTCAGTCGGCCCCCGTGGCGCGCCCGCCCTGGGATTTCACGCAGCCCGGGCGCGATCGATTCACGTCGATGTACGAGATGCCTAATCAGCCTCGCAGTGTCCCCCATCTCAGGGTCGATGCGCGCGTTTTTTTTTTCCAAGGCGAGTGTAATGAAAAAAAAAAGGGGATTTTTGAACCGATGCAAGTGATCGGGCAGGTGGAGGCGGTTCGGTGCATCGCGGGGTCGGCGCTATCGGTCGCGCGAAAGGCGCGGCGCCGGCGACACGCGTCGCCGCGGTTTTCACCCGGCGCATTGTCGTGTGGGCCCGCCCGACGTGTTTATTGAGGTGAATTATCGGGGGGCGTAATTTACGAGCGCTCGACTCGCCGCCGGTAAATTTACGTCGGCCGTCGGGCGACGGGGCGAAATTACACCCTGTCGCCGGACCTATTTGCCCCGCCGCCCTGGCCCGCGCGCCTTTTCCCTTCGGCCCCGGACCTCCGAGCTTTGTGCGAGATGCCCGAGCTGCGCCGGGGATGCTGGATAAGACACGCGGGTTGAACGCTAGTCGAGCTGGAGAGTTTGTCTCGACGGGCGAGATTCGTCACTCGGCTTGGAAGAAACTTTGTCCAAAGTTCAAAGTCGGCCTTCTGCAACACTTGATTCGCGATACTTTTTTCTCCACAAGTTCATCGCTAGTTTTAAAAGGAAATCTTTCTTTTTTTTTCCAGGCAGACCTTGGGCAAGATTTTCCTGACTAGAAAATCATCCATGTATTTCCTGCCGAGCGTTAAATCGAGCTTTTTTTCATTACAAAAGAAGCATTACCCCGGGCAGACGACTTGTTATCCCCGGCGCATCTCTCCCGGAGAGAAAGCATTCCCCGAGCTTGCACTTTTAATTCTCTTGTTATAGCCCAAGTACAGCCCGGAGAGGAAACGTCATCCGGGGTCGGATCGAAGCGGCCCCGGCGGCAAGTGCGCGGAGTCGCCCGGTCCGCGCTATACGCCCGCGGCAGCGCCAAGGGCCGGAGATAAAAGGGGAACAAGAGGAGCGCCGCGCGGTCCCGGTATTTACGCGGCAGTTGTAGCCGGATACGGAGCCGATGCCGCTTGCGCACACACGAGGCGCCCCCCATCGATCGCCCGCACACTTCGAGCCCCCGGTGTAGATATATATACGCCTCGTCCCCCCTCGGATTTTCCTTTCGCCCGCGCGGGCGCGCGCCCGCCTGACCGACCGCCCTTTGACCTCTCCCCCCCCCACCCCCCCTTTTTTTTTCTTTCCTTTTATTTTGGACGGAGAGCGCCGCGCGCTTTTGCGAAAACGCTCTCGATGCGGCGAGGTGCGTAGGTGGATGCAGGGTCTATAGGGCCGTCTGCGCGGTTCGCGCCGTTACTACTTGCCGGGCGCGGGCACTCGAGCCCCTTGAATATTGCATCAAGCTCAAATGTCGCGCTTTATATTTCTTTTATTGACATCGTTAGGTCGCAGATTTACACTGCGGCAATAAGATTTGCGAGGCTTTATATAGCCCGGGACGTTAGCCCCTCTATACGGCCAAGCACGCGGCTATCGTTTATGCATTAGCCCGAGCAATTGCATTCTCCCGTCGGCAAGAGGTGCACTATGTATATATAATAGGTTAGAAATTAACATTTAAGTCAGGCGCGCCGTCTTAGCCGAGCTGCTTTACACTCTGCCGGCTTATTCTTCCGCGACGAGTGGGAGCTCGAAAGCTCCGCGCATTAAACTTGCAGGGCGCGGCGGCCGGGCGAGTTATAATTCAGTTTGCCCCCGCAGTTCTTCGTGTTTGCTGACACGGTTCGCGCGTGCCTCCGCCGCTTCTGCATAAGTCATGGACGCGCGGCCCTAGCCGGTAAAACAGATTATCGGCCGAGTGCGCCCCGGTCCGCGCGATAATTGGAAAAAGGAAAAAAAAAAAAAAAAGAAGCACCAGTCGGCGAAGGAATCGTCCCACCCCCCCGGCGGGCTTTGTGTGCACCGGCTCCTATGCGCCTCGGCCCTTTGTCCCGGCCGCGGAGCTTGCGCCGCGGCTTCGGAGCTTCGGGGGAGTTTCGCGGCGCCTTTGCGCACGGGGGGAATACGGTCCTCGCGATTTCTCCCCCTTTTCTTTTGTCTCCCCCCCGCCGGAAGCTGCGCCCTGGCTCACCCTCTCGCGGCCTCTGCGCGCGCGATCCCTATAACGTATTTAAGGGAGTGCTTTCCGAGGACCCATTTGGCCCACGCTTCTGTCAACAAATCTGCCGCGCATTTTCGACTTTCCAACAGGACTCGCTGCCTTTCTTTTCTCGTTAGTTTTTCTAGTGCCTGCAGATGTTGTACATGATTTTGGAACGAAGAGCGAATATTAAAACTTATTAACATCATTAACGTTATTTATACAAATTCATTTTCGACAGCCTTTGGTAGACATTCTTTTTCATTTTTAGCCAGCTTACATCTAAGTTACGTAAAAGGAACAATGTACTGCATACCGCAGTTACGTACGCATATTTAATCTAGGAAGTTGCATTCAATACATCGTTAATATGCCTGGAATGTATATAGAGACATAGTCCAACCAACATATTAAAATATGTAATAAACCACCTAATGGAACTGGCTTCATCGACAATTTTAATTTAATTTTTGTTAGATTTTTGAAAATTCAAAGCCAATATCACGAGCTGGCAAGCGTACCGAAAAAGCATTCAATATTACTTAAAACGCTGTACAAATTTGCCGGCCAGGAGCGAGGAGAGGAGTTCCTAACTGCTAATGAGTTATACGCATGCGCTCTCTGCAATGGCTGCACATGCACACGCGGCCCGTTCCAACGAGTTCTGCCCGAGCTCTCGCCTAATTGGTTTGTGCCTTGTTCCGAATCCCTGGCGAGGAGCGGGGGCGGAGGGCCAGGGGCCGAAATAAAAGTCGAATTTGACAAAGGTCGATACAGAGCGACGGGCGAAGAAGTGCGCGGGCCGCGCGCAAAGGCGCCGGGGATCGGCTCGGGCGGGCACAGGTGCCCGGGCGCACCGCCGCCGCCGGGCCACGGCCTCGAATTATTAATCTGCGCAGGGGCGATTACGGGCGGGCGCCGCGACCCGGGGGCCAATATCAGGCCACCTACCTCGCCTCTCGGCCTCGCTCGGCCCTCCTCCCCCTACTCCTGGCCCCCCCAACCTCCCGCCAGATATATCCTCTCGCTCGGAGGCGCGGCGCCGGCGCGGGCATAACCCGTCGCGCGCGGAGCCCCCGAGGAAATATTACCCATATTCCGCTCGCGGACCGCCCGACGAAGAGATAAAAATTTTAGTGGCGTCGTGGCCGGGGAAAGCGGCGCGCGGGGCTGGGGGGGCGGGAAATTTAGGGGGGCCGCCGCCGTATAGCCGCAGTCTCGGCGCGCCCGCGCAGCCTTTTCTTTAATTAATTGCACGCTCCCTCCAAATTGCCGAGCGTCTAGAGGTCGCTTCGTAAAAATTAAGAGGCTGCGAAAGAGCCCCGTATAATTAGCCAGTTTGTTCCCCGATTTTCGTACACCGCGCGGGGCCTTGTCTCCTCTGTATAACCAAGCCGCTGCAATTATACGATTAACTTTATCTCGGCTCTTGCGGGGAAGGCCGTGCTTCCAGCATTCCACCCTCACTTCAGACAACTTCCGCTGGAGCATATTTCAGCCTACTGTTGTGTTTAGAAATTTCTGCCGGCAGTCTGAAAAATTTGTTAGGAATTCGAACGAAAAGGTAGAGGCCGTTGAGAATACATTGACTAATATGTAGCCGTTCTCATGATTTGGCCTATTTATCTCTAGATGACTATCTAGAGACCATCCATCTGACTGCAGGATCAAAATTGTTAACAAATTTTTCGGTTAAAGCGTCCTTAAGAGCGAAAAGTTGAAATTATCAAGATCGAGCGATATGCTCACTTCCAATTTTACTGAATAATTAAGCTGCTGAACTTGTAAAACATATGTTAAGCATAAGAAATGAGTAATTCTTATATTATATATATATATACATATATAAAATGGAATTCAAATGAGCAGCTTTGAAAAATAACGAGAAAAGTTTGCCTGCGGTATATACGAGTCTAAGGTACTTCGATATGAACACACAGATAGGTGTTTGCGATAGGTAAATATAAATCGAGAATTATTATGAGTGGAATGGATGGGTGTAATAATAATATTTCTTAATCAAGAGCGGGTATCTTTTATAATTGCTCGGTGCACATTAATGCAATGGAGTTAATTTTTCCTCGAAGCGTAGAAAATTACCTGGATATATAATTAATTCACCTAACTGAGATGATTCCTGTTTTAAAGATTATTATGACAGGTAGCGAGTAGATTATTATGATGAACCCGCTATCAGATTCTTTTGTACTTTGATGGTTCTCAGCGGATCTCACGCGGAAAAGCCAATTAACCATCACTATATACAGCTTAACCGATAACATTAATCCCCACCCTTATCCCCTAGAATCGGCGCGTAGTAACCGAAAAAAAAAAATAGGCGAAAAGCGAGGAAAGGCCGTCGGGCGAGGCGCAGGAGGACGATTCGCGCGGCGGCCGGCGAATCGATTAAGCCGAGGGTGCATCAAAGTCATAAACTGGGCGCGCCGGGCCCGCGGGTTTTTGCGGGCTGCTGCCCGTGACTGTCAGGAGCGCCGGGGCCTCGGCGGGCCCTGGCGCCACGAGCCGCCCCCGGCGCCCCCTTTTTTTTTTTTATTCCTCAAAAGCAAAATGGCGCTCGGCCGGACCACCGGCGGGGGGAGAGAGAGAGAGAGAGCGCGCGCGCGATTAGACTCACAAAGCGAGCGGTCCCACGGGTGGAGCCTGGGCTGCGGGCCGGGTTGGCGCGCGCGGGGACATCGAGATAATTGGATCTGCGGCCGAGGGCCGCTGATCCCCGGGTTCGATCCGATTTCACGGGGTGCCCGAGGCCGCCCGCGCGAAACGCCCGTGTATTGTATTGTAATCGGGCCGGCCGCGAGGCAGGCTTTCCTTCCTCCTGCGCCCGCGCGCACCTAGCTGGATCGCGAGGACCTCCACGGCGCCGTAATTAGCGTCTCGCTGCCCCCTGCAGATGTACCCTCCCGACTGGTTTGTAGAAACATGGAAAAGCTTGGATCCGATCGACCGTATCGTATTGAAGATGCTTTTGCCGTACTTGCGTTCTTCCATTCTCCAATTTTCAAGACTTATATATCTAGAAACCTATATCTGAAAATATATGTGCGAGCTGTATTATTAATTGCTTGAGGTTGGTGCATATCAGTACACTTGTTGACAACATTTTAAAACATTTGTCGATTCTCTGACAAGTGATAAACTAAATATAAGTCTGTAAGTTGTATATTAATATATAAACTAACTATAAGTTAATTATATAATTGTGTAATTAACTCGTGTAATCAATAAACTTGCTACATAAGATTTGTATTGTAGTAAACCTTATAAATATGACCAGATATAATGTACGCCAAATAAGCCTGTGTACACCTTTCAAGAATGTATACCGAATAACCTTTAAATTATGAATCAGTCTTGTAACGACAATATTCAAAATTACATTCTTGAAACACTATTATACCGATTGAAAAATCTCGCTTTTTGCAAAATACTATACCAACTCAACAAATCGATTAAAACCATTGTCAGATTTAAAGAGTTAAGTTTTGAATTGCTTTCTCATCCCTCGCATTCTCCAGATTTGGCGCCAACGAGGGCGGCAAGCTACTATTATCTGTTCCCAAACTTCAAGAGGTAGAGGATACAGTAATAAAGATTTACGACGAATAAAGATATCCAATGGGAATCTGATGGATATTTTGGAAGCCTGGAGTAATATAATTATTCAAAGAACATCAATATTTTAAAAATCATTGACTTAAATGTATCGAGTTAAAAAAAAGACTGTCGTATTGAAAAAAAGTAGCGCGAATGGTAACTATGAAAAAAAGGTTGCGTTTCGTTTTGTTGGGCCCGTAGTATTTTCCTAATACGTTACTCTTGCGCTGTAAAAATATTTAAAATCTAATGAACGATTCATTTAAAAATTGCACCAAAATTTAACCGTTTGTGGCAAAAATTAACTAACTGTTATATTATTTACATTTACTTAATAATTTCCTTTTGTGATCACTTAAATCATCAGTTATTGTCAAACTAATTTTCGGCATCCAGGTAAGAGATATATAGCTTCGCGTAATGTAGAAAATAGTTCTCAATATAGTAGTAAAGTCGGACCTGCCATATAGGGTTCATATAAGCAAGTAGTGACAGAATAAATCATTAGTTAAGAAGTTTGATATAATTAATTAGCGTGTGTATTAAATATTAAATTGTATCTATGACAAAGATGAGCTGTGAAATTCTTACCGATAAGCTCCATAGATATATATCTGTTACAGAATGAAAGGTATAGCGATATAACTGAACAATTAAATAATTTACCGTGGTGCGTTACAATATTAATTTTAAGTACATTACACAAAAAGGATAATGTTACAGATATATCACAATTATTAAACAATAACATAAATATCTTCAATGTTGTACGTCCTGCAGCGGTCTCGTTTTTCACCGTACTTGAGCGGTTAGTCCACAGTAAAACATATTATCATCACCATGTGTAATAGCTTTAAGGTGTTTATAATTCGTTCTCTAATATTAAGTATACATCAATAAACTACATAAAATGTTCTCTATGACGACAAAGGAATTTAAGCTAAAACTTTCTGGGAAAGGGATTATTGAGAGGTGCAGATCATTTTCTTGCCAGGTGAATCGGGAAGAGGCGGGCATTTAATTTTTATAAATTCATCTCGTGCCCGAGAAAAATTAATGAAGCAATCGTCACGCGCGGTATAAAAAGGAGTCGCTCGTAGAAAAAGACGTCTCCGAGCAAACAGCGGCATCCTGCAGCTCGCGAGTTTCCAATATTGTCGGGGAAGAATCCGAAAAAGGACCGATTAGATAACACCCGGGAATAGGGAGGCGAGCCGGGCGGAGTAGGGGGTGTCGAGCAGGGGACGGCGGCGGTTCTCAGAAGGACATGTCAAGTGTTTTATGAAGGAATAAAATGGCTCCTCGCGCTCGCGCGCCTCACGTCGTCGAGTGCCTCCTCGCTCCTCTCCATCACTCTCGACCGATTCTCGCGCTTTTTGCGCACCGCCCCGAGTCGCGTACGTGCATATATACACCTATAGACATAAGGACCCGGGCACACCTATAGACATATATATATATATGTACTCGGAGTCCCTTCAAAGTCACGCGGGGAATCCGAGAGCGAGAGGGAGAGAGACGGGATGAAAAAAATGCCTCTCTCTCTCTCTCTCTCTCTTTCCATCTCCCGGCGTCTTATCCGATTGCGATCGCCGGCCGGCGAAATATCTCTGGTCGCCTTTGACTTATCGTCGAGGTGCACGACGACGTGGACGCCGTGGGACGGGGCGGCCGCGCGAGAACCGGGGGCAAAAAAGGAGGAGTCCCGGCCGAAGTACGGCCGACTGCCGCGGAGCCTCCAACTGTCCCCCGGCAATTTTTCATTCGGCCCGGTCGCGACCTTTTTTTTTCACCCGGAGCTTGGATTTTCTTCCGAGCGCCGCGCGTAACTTGCGCGTGGGAGCCGTCCCGCTCGATTGCTTCTGCAGCGGACGGCTCTACGTGCACACACACACACACATCCATACGCGTGGGACGTATATCCAGCGCGGGGGGATCGGCTGCGGCGCGAGTATTCTCCGACGCGTGTATACATGTACGTGCTCGCGCGATTTCAATTAGCCGGATGTTGTTTTTTGATGAAATTATCGATCGCGGGTGCCGGGGGCTCGCCGCGCGGCAAGTAGCCTCGGATCGATCGATCGGCCAAGGAAACCGAACGCGAGTGTCCGAAACGCGAGCCGATGGACTTGCCGCGTATTGATTCAACCGCAATAATTGAGCCGGAGGAAAGCCGCACGCAGGCCGCTCGAATATTCAGGGTAAAAATGTCGAGGAGTTGGAAGGTCTAATGGGGCAAATGCGGTGGCTTGTACAGTATTTAGGGGCGAGCCGCGGAACGAGAGGCGGACGGCCGGTGCCGAGTTGAAAAGTGCCCAAGTTTTCCCGAGCGGCACTTTAAAGTTGGGGAGTAATTTTTGCAGCCGGAGATGAGTTTGGTGGCGGCCTCGAGTGGATCCCACTTAGCCATGTATATATATATATATATGTGTGTGTAGTCGTCCGGCGCCGCGGCGAGTTGTTGCGTCGCTCCTCCCCCCGCCGACAGAGGCACACGTACGCACACGCGCACACGGGTCGCATCCCTTTTCTCGGGAAAAAAAAAAGGGCCCGATCCCGGGTGGACATCGTCGGCTCCCTCGCGGGGCCTTAATCGGCCCGGGCCGCGGGGCAAGACGCGGGGCGGGGCCGGCCGGGCGCGATCGATGGAGGCTGGACGGGGCTCTCCTAGGAGGTGGACAGCGCCCCTGTGCGCGGGTGGGCCGCCGGCAGCGCCGCCCGATCGCCGATTAGCCCGCTCTATCGATGTGTCCCGCTGTCTCCGGGCCGGCGAGGCGCACTTGCGCACTCGGCCCCCGCTGCAAGCTCCGAGGGTTCGCGCCGCCGGGCTTGGTGCCTTTCGCCTGGAGGACACGGCGCGTGTGTGTACACAGAGGCCGGAGGTTGCGTGCCCGTATGTATACGCGTGATCGAGTTGGCCGAGAATCCTCGGGGACGCGAGCGTAAAAAGCACACGTAACTTTGGCTCCCTCGGCCAAACCTCTTGTATTTGTCTTTGGAGCCTTAGTTAGGGCTGCCGCCGATCGCCCGCCGCGTCTCGGGAGGAGGATCCTGGCCGGCTGATCCGCCGAGTTTTCATCCGCCGGGGCGCACAGGCTTGTTCTTTAGAATTCGGGGAGGCGATATATAGCGGCCCGCGAGCGCTGGGTTATATACATACGCGCGGCCGATCGAAGACGAGCCACCGGGCCAGACATCGACGCCCTGATTAATACGAGGTCCAATGCGGAGGGAGCCGAGGGAGGAGGAGTCCGGGCGGCTATCGAGGCCCGAGCGGGAGGAACTTACCGAGGAGATTAAACGGAAGAGAAAAATAGCGCGGGCCCGGCGGAGGAGAAGACACGTATAGGTGTATATCCACGGCGGATATAGCCCTGGCCAAAGTCAATGAAAAAGAGAGGCCGAGCCGACCGCCAGCCGAACTCCAGCTTCAGCCAACCGTCAACTCTGCCCTTACTCTTTCCATAGGTCAGCCGGGGTTTGGCCTCGGCAATTATCACCCAGGCTGGAAGGGAATCCGCGGTGTGGCGACTTTGTCTGCTCGAGTGTAGAATCCGGGCCACCCACTCGGCGGCCTCCTTGTGCCGCGCGATTTACGGGCTCGCGTGACGCGGCTTCGGCTGGCCACCGGCACAATCGAAGGCCGGCATCCCCTCGGCCGCAGCTGCCCCGGGACTATACGAGGACTCGGTGGGGGGATGCGAGCGCCTCGGGCCGTCGGGCGAGCGGAGCGACACCACCGGGTGCCTCCTGCCGACGCGCCCCGCCAAATTCTATAAATACCTAATGTCCGAGGCGACTCGCGCGTCTCTCGCGTGCACCCCCGGCTGGTTTGACGGCGTCGCGGGCCGGGGGGGAGAACAGGACACGCGGGCGGTAGCGGGCAATCATTTTCACCTCCACCCTCGCGAGGCGAGGCGCATTATCGAACGGCTCGCGCTTGCCGGGGCTCATTATTAATAGACGGGCCGCGGGGTCGCGCGCCGGGCATTTCGCGCTTAACGGCCGGGCACGCGTGTGCGCTAACGATCGCCTATTCTCGACCCAAGAGGGTTAGGTATACGCACTCGTTACGGCCCACGCGCCGACTGTTCACCCCCGGCCTCGCGTTTTCCTTCCACGAATGTAACCTCTCATCGCGCTCGAATCATTCGCCTTGCGTGGGAAAAAGAAATGCTTGTTGTGCTCGAAAGAGCCGCGCTTGCGATGGGTTTGAGCCCATACGCGCGCAAAGACCCTAGGAGATATATAGGCGACCGACTCTGTTCAAAAATTTATCTGCGATTCCACGCGGCAAAGAAGCCGTTATTACACGAGTAAACGTCGTAAACAAACTGTGAATCAACAAGATTGAACAAAAGAACGCGCCTGCTCGTAAAACTTGCAATTTTAGTAATTCTTCCGCTTGATTTGGTATTTGTTGGTTTCCTCGTTGCGACTCAAACCATAACAATATTTTTCGATTCTAATTTAATCGTTACAGTTTGGATAATACAAAATTGCACACGCGTCCAAACATAAATTTAACAGTATTCTGATATACTGTATCAATGTTTTTTATGGATAACTTTTTTCTGATAATAGAAGCGATGATTGCGCAAGATGGATTGGGCAAAGGTGGAAGCCTCGTTACTGGAAGCGTTGCAGCGTTTGAATGCGCGCAGCAGGCAGGTTTGAGGCGCGGATCCGGCAGCGCCAGCAAAGCCGAGCGATAAAGAAGCCAAGAGAGTATCGAGCCCGGAGGCAGAGGAGCAGAGGAATGAGGGCCGGCCTGGTCCTGTCCATAAACAAATGGGCCCTTGGGGCAAAAAGCGCCTGGCGCAGACGGCATCGATCAAAAATTTGGCTACGACGCGCCGGGGGCGCAAAAAGCCCGGGGGCCGCCTCGGCCGGTGACACGCGGCGACGTCGGCGCGCGCCCGTAAAAAGGGCCCGGGCAGGCCGCGCCGGCAGCCTCGTAAATAAAGGGCCGGGGGGGGGTGGGGATCGGGCGGCGCGCGGACTTCGCGGAACCGATTTGGTCAAGCCGCTACGACTTCCGGGAAACGAGCCGCCGCCGCCTCGGGGGTTGGGAAAAAGCTCCGGAACGCGCGGCCCCGCCGACTGGCTCCGAGCCCCGGGGGGAAAAAGAAAAGCAACTAGAGCGGCACGGGGGCCGCCTTCTATTTCGGCCCGCGTGATCACGCGAGCGGCCCCCCCGGGAGGCGGCGCATCCTCGTCCCCGCGGCTGATCGATTTCCCGCGAAGGGCTGTCGCGTGATCCGCCCGCGGCCCTCGCGTGACAGATTGGCGCCGGGCCCCGCGGGCCTTTTCATCGGGCCCGGTGTGTACGCGCCCGGCCGGGCGAGGCTTTGCCGCGGCGCCGCCGGGTGGCGCGCGTCGATCGGCAAACATGGCCGATCCTGCCGCCTCGACGCTCTCCCTTTTCCCTTTGAGGGCCGGTAATGCGCGCGGCCCGCCCTCGTCTCCGCCGCTGTTTATAGACCACTCACCCATAATGCGCGCGCGCGGTAAAAAAATAGGGCTCGAGGTTCTTCTAATCTGCGGGGGCTGCTCTTGAGGTGCCTCCTGCCGATCGTTTGCCCAAGTAGGCTCATTTGATTTCTCCCTTTCAAAATACCTACACGGACTCCAACAACATGGCTAATCCCGCCAAAATATACTCCTTCGATTCTTCGGAGATGAGCTGTTATGTGTGTCATTGAATTCAATAGGGAAATAGCCAAGTGCTAGGTCTCTTCTAGGGAATATCCCGTGTTGATTTGGGGCGTATACTTTACCTTCAGTCTTTCGTACTTGTTTATGTAAGAAAAACACAGCTGAAAAACATTCCGAAGCTTCTTGGAGACGATCTTAAATGGATAATCAATTTTTTTTTCTGTATAAATGATACTAAGAATCGTCACGATACCACGAAGGGTTAAATATGAATCAAAGCAGTCGAGGAAACTTTTCTCCTCTATTATTCTCTGCGCGGCCTCTACACGTTCGAATAGAAAATTCAAAATGAACTTGATTGAAATCCACCTTGAGAAAATTCATACACCGATAAATCGCAGTGGAGAAAGTTTTTACAGTCGCGCTTCAAGTGAACATTGGCTTTCCCCTGGCCGGCTCAAAACCCGGATGACAATACAAGTATTTGGATTTTTCGGAAACGGCCCGGTCGCCTCCGTGCTGGACCGTAGCCCCCCCCGGAGGCTGTGGCCGCACAATATACGTACTAAAAGGCAGGTTGACTGGTGAGGGATCGATCGAGCGGAGCCGAGCGACAAGTCGGCTCTCACGATCTCAATTCGGAGCGGCTAGGCCCGGCGGACGGCGGCGTCGCCGGGGCGATATTTCAAAAATCGACCAATTAGAGGAGCATGATTTAATCCCGGAGCGAGGCGCCGGGCGCCGAGGCATGAAAGGGCCGCGGCCGTCCGCCCCGGCCGGGAGAAAGCGCGGCCCTCCAGTCGGCCCCGAGTCCTCCCATATACCCGCCTGTATACCCCTCGAATTAATGAATCTCGTTATTCCCCGGCGGGCTTTGTCTTAGCCGCCGGCCCGTCGTCAGCCGGCCGATCGCCCCGGGTCTTTTTTTCGACGTATGTCCGGCCGGGCCCGGGGGAGGGGACACCGGCCACGGGGGCTACGCGTATTGTACGTGTGTATACGTAGGGGGATTCCGCGAAGAGAGTGGCAGTCCGCCCCCCCCGGCTAATGCCGGCGCCGCCCCCGCGACGTCTTATAGCCCCGCGGCAGACGGGCCGCGATCGCTAAGGTCAACGCTCATATTTTTATGCGCGCGGCTACGTGGGCCGACGGTATACGCGCCCAAGCCGGCCCTCGAGACGTTTATATTTGTGTACGCGCCAATGTGCGCGCGGAAAAGTATCGCCGGAACGCAGACGCATATAGACCCGCTAATCTTTACATGCCACGGCTAGAGGATGCGCCGCTTTGCGTCATACGTGTGCACTGACGCTCGCGTTGCGCCTAAGGCGTTTGATCTATGACCAGGGCTTATTTTTTCCCCCGCTCTTTCTTTTTCCGTCTGTTTGTTTCCCGTTTACTTATTAATTGGTCCGACTTTTTTACTCTTACGTTAAGGCTTCGATTGTCTTTTTCAGTCAAATTAGCTTTATCTTCGCCAACTGAATAAAATACAACGTTTTCAGACAATTGAACATCGATAAATGTTTAATATTAATAAAATGAATACTATGTGCAACCGTGCTTGTGGTTACACATAACTTATGAATCACAATATTAAATCTTACATTACTTCAAAGAAGTTAACAATCCTACATTTACGAACCATCTCGTTTAGGAATTAACAAATTATTAACGATTTCTTATGTTTTCAACCTCTGCGTTCGACGAGAGCAAATCAATCAACTCGTTTCGCAGTCGAGAAGACCCAGGTATCCTCCTTTCTCGCGTTACTAAACATTGCGAATTTTTGCTCACTGTTCGAGTGGGCCGAGAGAGTACTTATATCGCGCCGGCGACAGGAGCAGCATCTCCACTCGACCGGGGGACTTCTGCGAAGTCCAGGTTACATATGCAAGTGCCGACTCGAAATATGAATATTTCGCGCGGCCGGGGGAATCGATGGAGGCGTATCGGTGGCGCGCGACTGCACAGCCGGCGGCACTTACAAACGCGAGGAGAGTAAACAGCCGCGGAGGGCGCGTGCGCACACACGGACCGCGCGGGACAAAAGCAAGAGGACGGGGAAAGAGAGAAAAAAAAAAAAAAAACAAAAACCAAATAATAAAAAAAGGGAAGGAGGAGGCCCAGGAGAAAGCGGCGGCGCGCATTATAGGAGCAAATAAAGGAATCGGGGAGCGCGAGGGGAGCGGCGCATACATGCGGCCCTCGCGGGAGGCCGGCGCGCGACGCCGCGCACAAAAGGGGACTAGCTCACTAGGCCCGATTGTTTAAACAAACGGGCAATTATCTTAACTCGATCTCGGGATCTGGCGGGCCGGCGCTAGGCCCGCGGACCTCCTCGTCCTCGCGCTTGCGCCGCCTCTTCCAGCTTGTCTTTTTATTGCCTCCATTCGAATGGCCGGCTTCTTCTGCTGCTCGACGCGCGTGTGTACTCTCTTGCGCGCGCGGTGTAGGTATATATAACGCATTGTGAAGAGGCGCATCGGCGCTTTTGTTGCTACCTAACCGAGGCTCTTGCGCTCGCGTCTCGGCTTGCGCGGATTCCGCCAGGTGCGCGGGCTTTTATTGTTAACCGATTGAAGCGATCGTATGCCGCGGGAGCCTCGCCTGCAAACCCCCGCTCTCGCATTCAATTTTAATTACGTGTGCAAGTGGGCCGATTGCTTCGTTTTTAAAACAAGACTTATTTATATTTTTCCCGGGGGAATTATCTTATGTACAGTGTCAATAAAATCGATTATTCCTTGGCTTGGTTTCGCCCGGCGCATGGCAATCGGACCCCTCGTCCGAATAAAGCACTGTTATTACCTGTCTCTTGTACACATCCGCGAGACTCGGTATAATCGAAACTATGGATTTTTTCCCCTGTGTTTATCTTGGTGGCAAACTAGTTCACCAAATATGAACATAGAAACGCGATTTTATGTAGAAACACGTTGAAATAAGGGGCCGTTAATACTCCAATTAACAGAATCTTAGCTCGGTAATTTATTACAACAAATTGTTATTTATAGTTCACTTCCCTATAACGCAAACGTGCACTTTTTAACCGCGCCGAGTGTATATATACGGCACTAGCTTAATCAATAACATCGTTAACACGTAAGCAAGTTGATCATGAGTAAACAGACTTTACGCATGAATTAACACTTATATGGAGCGACAATTAAGTATAAAAATGGAAGCAGTAAAAGTAACGTATGCGCGCAGGCGGAGCGGGTGTGACGTCACGGGCCGGGGGGATAAGACGCGCTTTGGATCGGTCCTCGCGTCAAGCCGGCCCTCGGAACGAATGTGATCTTGCAGAAAAATTGAAAGGAGCAGCTAATAAACTTAAGCAAGCTTGAAGTGGATCCGTACGCACGGGAGTATTCCCCGCACAAAGGCCGAGGGCGCGCGGCACAATGCGCGCGCATGACGATTCAAGAGGAGGAAGAAAAAGGAAGCGGGGAGAGAAAAAAAAAGAAGAAGAAGAAAAAATAATGCGGGCGTTGGCATAAATGATTGTTGGCGCAAGCGTGAAATCTCGTTACGGCCGGCGCTGAGGTCTTCATAGGGCCCCGTACGCCCAGGCAAGGAGCCGGCGGCCCTCAAGGACCGAGGTGCATTTTCCCCTCGATTGGCGCTCGGGTGAAAAGGCCCGCCGCGGCCCTCGAGGGCCGGGCGGATCATCCCGTTAAACGGATCCGTGGGCGCGCGCGATCGGCGCCCCCCCCTCCCGCGGCGCTTTTCCGCCGCCGGGCTTTGTCCCGCGGCGGCGCCGGCTTCAAAGGATTCCGGGGGCCGAGAAGTTGCGCGGCGCCCCGGCTTTCCCGCGGCCGCGCCGCCCTTCCGCTCGATTTTCCCGGGCCGGGGGGAGGCCGGGGCCGCAGGTAGCGCGGCCCGGCTGTGTCAAGGCGCCCTACGTAAATATTGCCTCGAGTGTGTGTCCGGGCGGAGGAGGCGGGGCCGCGAGGGATTTCCCGCGGGCTCTCTAATGGGAAAGCCGGGGGGGGGTTTAATTGGGAGGGGCGGGGGGACTCGAGGACGCGGGCTAAGCCGGCGGGCGCCGCGGCATTAGGCGGGAGGAGCGGGCGCGCGCGCGCAGGATGAACTCGTGGGATGAGCGCCTTTGTGGTCGATATATTCGCCCGTTCTCCGGGCTAAGTTCGTTTGCTCGATTCTTCGGGCTCGCTGGACTGGTTTTCGCCTCCGCGCTCTAAAGCCCCTCCCGTAGCTTTGAGGCCGGGAGGCGAGAGCGAGCAAAGTTCTCGGCGCGCCGAGCCCCCCGTGTGCAACTACAATGCGCGCATAGAGGCGCGTTGTACGCCGCTGACGAGGAGAGCCGAGGGGCCGGGCGCGGGGCGCGCCACCTCGCGCCTCGCGGCCCAACCTCGCCCACGAGCCGGCCCGTTAATTCCTCCCGCGGCTCGGAGGCGGGGCTTCTTCAAAGAGCCGCCGGCCGGGGCGCGTGACAGGGCGAGGCGCGAGCCGCGGCGACGAGGAGACGTCGCGCCCGTCTCCTCCCAAGCGGGAAAACAGGAAACGGCGCGCGGCAGACGGTGCTAAGCCCGGGGTTGGCCGGCCTGCGCGCCCCGACAATGGTAATGGATACGTTTAATCCAATTGGCCGGCTGGGGCCAAAGGGCCCGGCACAATGACCGCGCGGAAGGCCCAGGTACGGGCCGTTTTACGGGACAGTGCCCGGAAATTTGCTTAGAATCGGCCGCCGGGCGCCTAATGCGCTTGTCGCGGGCCGGATGCGCTTTGCATAAGTTGGGCCCCCGGCGATCATCGGCCGGCTAATGGGCCGTGCCACTGCCCGGGGGAGTGAGCCCGGACACCGATACCCCGGATTAGCCGCCCCGAGATCCCGCCCGCGGATACGCGCCGGATTTGGAGCCCCGGCCCCGAGGCGGCTCTTTTCGCGCGCCGCCCACTCGCCCGGCCGGGCTGCAGTGCTCCCAGCGGTCCAGGCGCCGCTCCGGTGCACCAGTGCGCCCCACACGCCTTTTGCTCCAACTCTATTGCAACTCGATTAGCCTAATGCCTAATGCGCATAGTGTAAAGCACAAAGCCAACACTCTGAATTTTTAATCATTTTATGATTTTATTTAATCATTTATTGATACACTAAATATACTATTAAATTGATTATTATATCGATTAACGTGTTTTGCCTACGAAAGCGCAAATCATAGAAATGACAGTATTGTAAAGGTAGGAAAAGGAGAATGTTTTTAGAGGCGGCCCTTAGTCTTCATTAACTCTGAGCGATACGTTTCCACAATATTCCGCAGACACAAAGAGCATTTGAAGTATTTGTGAGAGCCGGCAGACGAGGCTGCGGCTAGTTAAAAATCGGCAAATAAGCCGGTAGGGATCGTAGGCGGCCGCGGCAAAGGGCGCGCGAGCGGCGGAGGCTGCGCTCGCCCAGGAACTCGTTCCGCGAATGATAATCGATAATGCATCTTGCATCGCGCGCTGCGAGGTCCGAGAGAGCCGAGTCGGCGGCGGCGGCGGCGGCGGCGGCAAAAAGGGGGAGCGATAAAGGAGGAGCAGCGGGCGGTTGCCGGCGAGGCCGCTCGGAGGAGAAGCGGGAGCTCGGCGGCGAAGGCCGCGGCCGGCCGAGCCAATCTGCTTAAGACATCTCGAGGGGTGGGGTGGGGGGAGGAGGGCGGCCGGAAAAGTACGGTCCCCGTGGGGCCCGCGCACCGCGCTCGCGCGCCTGCGCGAGAAAGGTATGCGCCGGGCGGACCACACACGCTGGCGCCACGCCGCCGCGCCAGCGCCGGCTCGGCGGCACGGCGCCGCCGGTTCGTGTTGCGAGATGCTGCGCCGCGATTTCGCCGGCCGAGGGGGCGAGCCGATCCGCTGCAGCCGGTTAAGTTTCATCGGCTCTCGCGCGCAGCCGCTTTTTTCCCCCTGATAATTGATATAGGAATAGCAGGTACTCCCCCGAGCCCGGCAACCTCGCCCCGAGAATTGCCTTTCTATACTTTGTATCCCGGCGGAGGCCCCGCGAGGGGCTTGTGGTTACGCCGATCGGCCCAATTATCGCGGCGATGATAGCCTGCCGAGTCGTGCCGAGTCGTCCCGAATTCCCGGGCTGCCGCCAGGCCCCGCTATCTCCTCCCCGCCATCTCCGCTCTCCCGGCGTTATAACAAGACTACGGGGGCATTAGCCGGCCGATTGGGAGCCCTTGACGCCTCACTCCCATGCTTATCTCGGGGCCCGGGCCCCGGGAAACTGGGCCGCGGCCTCGGCTTTGGGGATTAGGCGCCCAGTCGGTAGGGCCGCCCCGGGCCCATTAGCCGGCAGCTACACGCGCCGATTAAACAAATGGCCCGGGCCGTCCCCCGGGGAAAGAGTTGGGGGACACGCGGCGGGGCGCGAGGGGACAAATGGAAACACGGATGATTTCCGATTGGGAGCGGAGATGCCGGCGCGGCGAGCCCCTCTCCCCCCCCCCGCGCGCCCGCATGATAATGAGGCGGGGGGTGGGGCCAGCGCCCGCGGCTTATCGGCCGGGAGATCGCCCGGCGGCGGCGGCGGCGGCGGGGTGGTTTTTGTGCGGCCGGCAAGGGTTACGGGAGCGCGTACCTGGGCGCGACGCGCCGGCGCGGCCGCCCCTCTCCGGCGCCCGCCGCCGCCGGCCTCGTGTGCGTGTGCGTGAGGGCCCGGCGGGCGCGCGGTGGGGGCAGCGGGCCCCGCGCGCCCGGCGACGCGCGATGACAGCTCGTGGCGCCACCAACCCCCCGCAGTTAGCGGCGCGACGGGCCCCCGCCCGCCCCACTCCCCGGGCCCCGAGCGGCCCCGGCCCCCGGGCCCCCGGGCCCCTTCGCCTTTCTCGGCCCCTCGCCCGGGCCCGCGGCTCGGATTCTTTTGTTTCAGCCTCGTTAACGCGTTACCCAAGCCGCCGACTCCGGCCTGCTCCGGGTTGCTCTCGGCTGCTCCGGGCTCCTGCGGACCCTCCGCCCCTGCCCCTGCCCCGCGGGCCCCCGCCTCCTCGCCCGCTGCGTGTGTGCACCTACACGTGGCCCGACGCGCCCGGCTACTCCTACCCATCACTGGCTCATCCTCTACTCTCCTATCGTCTCTCGCCATTTGACCAATCGCTTTCCTCTATACTCGACCTTTGAATACCCGCGTTTGCCCGCGTATGCTCCAAACGTCCCCGTTGTCTCTTGGCCTAACCATATCCTCACTCGACTCCCGACTCCCTCTCTTGGTATGAACCAATTCACTCCTGCGCGTGTAGACTGACCAAATAGGATTCAATTGTACGAGTCGCATTTATCCAACAAATCTACGGATATTAGCAATGTCTCAGCCGAACGGTCAACTTTGTCCGCTCGATTTTTGGGCCCCAAAGGGACGAAAGGGGGACCGAGTAAAGGCTGTAGCCAAAGGGGTGGTCAATATTGAATGTGCGCTATCTCTACGTAATCTACGCAGACGTTCCGAGAACCTTAGCTCAGGTAAAGAGGGTATTAGGATAATGCGATTTTCTCACTGTTACAGGATTTAGATAAGGCAAATGCAATTAGCGCATCGGAAATAACCTATTCGCGATAACCCTCGTTAGAGGCTCATGTTTTCAGGGCCTCGAGTCCTCAACCCACTCCCTTGGGCCCCAACTTGAGCCTCTGGGCTCAAACGCATTAGAACGTAAACAAACGTAAACATATTAAAGACACTCTTAATTTTATTTTTTGCCCTCTAGTTCCTTGCGATACACTTTAGCTGTCGTTAGTCTGTTGACCCGAACGTTTTCTACGATAAACATTCAAAATAAACGTAATCACGTTAGACAAAGGAGCACACGCGCGGTTGATCCATCGCCGTAGTATTGCACAAGATCCCATCAACCAAGATCGTCAGGCTGCTTGCCAGTGTTCTCAGATCGACTTGGCTGAATTCCTTAAAGATGGCGCGGGCCATGCTTTGCGATTTCTCGAAGGATCTCTACAAAGCACCGCTAGGTAGAAAAACCGCAAGGAAAAGGTCACACGCACGGGCGGCGTCGTCGGGCGGGGGGAACGGCCGCCGCGCCCGGGATCCCTTATCCTCCCAAAAATGGAGCCGAGTCCCACGAGCGGAGGCGAGCGAGAGGCGCGGCGGGCGCCTCGGTGTCGCGCGCGCGCGCGCGCGCGAAACCTCGTGTAGTCGTCTCGCCTATGGGAAAAGGCCCGCGGCTCGTTATGCCCGCGGCCCGCACCCTGGAATTCGGGATATTCACCTCGCGCGGTCCATCTGTCTCCCCGTCGGCCTCGGTTCGGCGCGCGCGGGAATTCCTCCCGTGGGAGGGGGCGGGCAGGAGGCGGGGGACACGAGGGCCTTTCGACGTCTCTTCGGGAACGACGACGATGCGGCCGACTCACCGGCCGATATCTCGAAACGCGCCTTCTTTTTGGGGAGGGTTGAGCCAACTTTTCGGCATGTCGGTCCGAGCGGCTTTTTTCTTTTTCGATGATCCTCGGTGACCTAGATCCAAGCGACGTTCGGGCAGTTTTTATAGAGGTTTCGCGAAAGCGTCCGCGCGATCATTTTTTAGTACTGCGCGCTGGCCTATTATGTCGAGGCTAGCTCTCGAATAAAGCGCTTTATTTATTGTTCGGGGAGAAAAAGTGTACATATGGAAATGCACTACTTCTTCAAATAATACATTTAAATGATTTACACGCGTATAATTCATCGTTACAAGTATACATTAAAATGCACATAACTGGTATTACGAAAGACAGCCCACTTTTTGGAACGTCGTTCAAAAATCTTGATTGCTCCAAACTTCTTCATAGATCCTTGGTATGCGATTAATCATAGACCCGATAATTAAACTTCCATAGTCTATTAAAGGAACTTATTCAATTTCGACCCATTATATTTTCCTCTAATTGACTTACGTGCTCGCTTGCGTAATAGACAATCCAAGATTCCTTATCTGAATTTGAGTGTTAAAAGACGAGGAATTGGTTGAAAAAATTTCAAGAAACAAATCGAATGTTTCGTAATAGCACTGTTTCACAAGTGTGTAAGCATGAAAATAATTGTACCCGTGGCGGCCTTGACTGTTCCAGTACACAACTCGTAGAAATATTTAATGCCACCCGCAGTTTTCGAGGCTATATCCGTCGAGTAACGATTACACTCGGATCCGGCAAGGGTGCGGGAAAAGGTGCTACGTTAGAGAAAAAGCTTTCCCGTACTCTGACCGCGCGGTGGGGTTTACAGAGCAGGCGGAGCCATCTCATCGGGCTTCTCATCAAGCCGAGTCCCTCAATACTCACTTGCACTATCTCCGGGCCGATAAGTTTTTTTTTTTCTCCCCGAGGCCTTCTGTCTCTGTCAGGTCCGTCGGAGCGCGCGCGCGTCTGTCTCCGGCTCGGTCGACTTGCCCTGGCACCCTTTTCTTGTTTCCCCCTCGGTCGGCCCCGCCCGTGACGTACGCGTGCGAAAGACGAGAGAACGACGATTTCAATTAGACGCTCGGGCGAGCTTGAGCCGCCAGCGCCACCGCCGACCCGCGGCGTTAATTAGGTTAGCCCCGCGTGCTCACGGCCCCGCCACGGAGGCTGCGCCAGTGCACCCCGCGTTGTGTACTTTGTGCGCCCGGCCACGATACCTCCGAGGGGGATTTCCATTTCGTTCTCTTCTTTAATTAAATGTGCGAGTCGACTTTTTTACGGCTCGGGGAAAATTGGGTTTGTAAACTGCGCCGGCGGCTATTCAATTAAAAGGAAAAACCCCGGAGGATCCGGCCGCGCGGCTCGCATTAATTGCGGAAATAATGCTCGCGAAAAGGAGGGCGGGGGCGACGAGCCCCCGGCCCCGAGTCGAAGCCCAAGGCCTCCTGGGGGCGGGGGCGAGCGCAGCCGGAGGAGCCGCCGGCGCCGCGGCCCGCCCGTGTCCACGAGGTCTCGCGCGGCTTTCTCACGCGGTCCGACAATGGCCCGGCGGACAATCGCCGCGGCCCATCGCGAGATCATCCGCCCGGGGGGAAAAGTTATCGCTGCGAATTATCCGGGGCCCCGGAGGCTGCGCGCGCCGCCCGAAAATCGGCCGCATCTGCGCGACCTCGCCGAAGGCCGCATTAATTTTCGCGGGGCCGCGCACATAGGTGGTCCGGCACAAGAGGACAGCATAAGTCGGGCGGGGGCGGGGGGGGGGGGAGCCGGCTGTATATCAGTGTGGGATCGCGGCCGCGCGCGGCTGCACACACGCGCGCCGGCGCCGGCGAGGCATGCCCTGCCGCTGGCGCCAGCGGGCCGCCGCCCAGCCTCCGGCGGCCCCTCCCCCCCGCCGCCGCGCCCGCCCCCGCCCGGAGGATGCTCCACACACGCGCGCGTGCACCGCGACAATTAGCCCGGGGGCTCGCGACCCCGGGTGATAAGCCGGGGGGTGCGGGCGGGGCGCGATAAGGCGCCGCTCGTCGGCGGGTAGCTCGCTGGCCTGACGCCCCGGAGATCCGCCGGGCGATTAGCCTCGAGCGCGAGGAATGCCGCCGGATCGGTCCTAGATACGTCGTTATCGATCACCGGGCCGCCGCCATTTTTCCCGTACACCTTCGGCAGCCCCGGCCGATCGGGAGATCCGCCGGCCAGATAGGAGCGTCAAAGCCCGAGGAGTATGATGTCGCGGGACAGCTCGGGGGACGCGCCCGGGATATCGATGTCGGCCGGCCCGGCCGCTCATTTGTTGTCCTCGCGCTCCTTTCAGCCGATCGCCGCCGCCGCCGCCGCCGCCGCAGCCGCCGGTTCGGGAGAGCCCGGGAGAGACAAGGACCGGGATTGACAAACGGAGGAGCTTCTCGAGGGGTTAATAACTTACGTGTATCGTGGCCCAATCGACAGCTCTTGTGTAAGGACTCGTGTGAGGATTCTGCTACGACGCAAACCTTGTATCCGCGGCTATTATGCCCCGCCGGCAGCTTGTCCATTTTCTAGACTCCCTATACTGAGAGATCACCTCGGTTTCGGGCCCTATACCGAGTAAGACGCACTTTATATTATCTGCGGCTTGCGCTTCCGATGCATCGTATGAACAGGGCCTATGTCAAGATAAGATTTATCGGCTAATTGCAAGTAATCGCAGCCCCGGCAATATGTGCTCCTGCGCTTCCCCCCTGCCCTTCCACTGCGGTACACGAGCGTTCACGGATAATCGCGGCTAACTGCAACTATGCCAAGAGCTGGCGCCATTAATGTGATTATAAAGTACGTAATCAATTTTGGTCAATTGAATGATCTAAGCTTATCACTTCAGTGAGCACTGACTTAATCCGTCCCTACAAAATCGTTTGCCTATATTTTACAAAATAACTTTGCTAGTTAAAACAATGATTCCACTGTATGATTTTTTTCGCACCTAAAAATCATTGCCACTCACTCGTTACAATTCCACGCTTCGAGCACAGCTCTTCAAAGCCTGGCAAACAAAGATGACTTTAATTTCCTGTATATTCGTTTCAAATCAAAATTAATCATGTACCTTAGAATCGCATTTTTTACATAGTCAGCTCCTAGGCTATACCTCGTTACAGATGTAGATGTATTATGAGAGTTAAATTTCAGTATGGTAACTTGGCTCTATACCCATTGGAGATTAATTATTACTTCAGGACTAACTTAGATCTAGAACCAACCGGTCTCGCACATTCTAGATTTGTATAGTACGATAATGAATAACCAGTCTCAAAAGGAAAATTTTTTATATTTTTGTTTTTAAAAAACTTTTAGAAAATAATTAACAACCTTCTTATTGTTTCTACTGCAATATCGGCTTCATTTGGTTCCCTCGATGCTTAACGGCATTCGTTTTACGTAAGACAATAAATTTAGAACATATTAAACTGATAAATTCTATTTAAGGTGAGCATTATTGTCCACGTAAAAAAAAACAAGCCAAGTTTTAGGTTTTATACAGGCGATTTTATACATAGATAAAGATAAAATATTATCCATTTGTATACAAAGGCAGTATATATGCAATCACACCATAAAATGCGAAAATATAATTAACAGGAAACATAGTAGCAGAAAGAAGCGTGGCTGTCATTAATATTATAACAGTACGTGATAAATTACAAAATTTTATAGATTCGTGTAAAAGTGGGCAAGCAGCGCCACACGGTAAAAGGGGGAAAAATTGAATCCGAAACGCTCGTTAAGAATTCATCAGAAAGAGAAAGAGCAACATAAGAGTGAGACGGAGTCTTCGCTTAATTAGCTGTAAAACGCGCGCGAGCGGCCGCCAGTAAAAAAATCAACACGCCGCTCTGAGTATTATATGAAACGATGTAGCTGCCTTTTTTCAGATAGACGAGAATTTTGACGGGGGCCCCGCCAGTTGCCACGACCGCCCGGAGAAATCCCAGGTATTCCTTGTATTCGGGATGTTGCTCCTAAGTGTGCTTATTAAAATCAAATCTCTTTATTTTGATGGCGGGGGCTGAGACTTTAACGACCCCCGCAGATACGAAAATTTTCATTAAAGGCAGGATAAAAATTGCGCGCCTTGTGCAAGTTGCTCGATCCTAAACGTATATAATGCCTAGATAAATTTCTCCCCGGTCTAATCAGACGATGCAATCTGAGCTTCTAATTTACATTAGTAGCCGTACATTACATCAGGTAGGTTTCATCCATTGATTTCCATCATCCTGGCAATCATACCGATCCGATCACAGACTATTTAAGCTTGAAAATTTACCTCTTTACTCGACTCTTTATCCTATCTTTATTTCATCTTACATGAATAGGTGATGCTTTTATTCTGAATAAATTAAAAGAGTCTCTAAAGGAATTGATATATGTTATAAAGTATATTCTTACCGTTTTTTAAACAATGCAACCAAACGATTTTTATAATTGTTCTTTGTTCTACGATCTTTTGTTCCGAGTCTTCAATTTTTTTCTCATTTTCTATATCCCATTATCGATAGAACGTAGTATATATTTATAATCATTAAAAGGATATGGAAATTCATCTATCGATAGTTTCAGCGATCGCAACAAAAATGCTAATTCATTGTGATCTTCAGTGCTATAATACGTATAATATAATAATTATCACCTCGATAATAGTATTTTGTCCATTTCAGGTTATGCTGCTACGTTACATTCCACAGTTGCTCTAACACATGATTTAGACAACTCATTTATACTTGAATATCTAATCTAAAGGCATATTATTACTATATGGGTGCTATTATCGAAACGGTTTTGAAGAAGAAGGAAAGCCCACTTGCCTGGCAATCAAAGATCTTTCGGGTATAATTGAAGGCTTTTCATTGCAATCCTTTCGTCGGAACGTGTTAATCGATCACACTCTTTTCCACCGATTGTTCCAGGTAGGAGCGCTGAAGTAGCCGGTTGTCCTCTAAAAACCAGCGGAACCGGTAGAGAACCGGGGGATTCCATCGGGCGCTTTTCCATCACTTTCCCATGAAGCGGAGCGAGCGGTAGCCGCGGCGGCTCGGAGAAACGAGAAAAGAGGATAAAAGGAGAGGCGGACGCGAGCACTTAGAGGCGGAATATCGCCGGCTTATCTGTCAATGCGCGGCGGCGACAGGCAGTAAAGCAATTAACGGCCGCGGGAATAATAATCGGGGCTAATGGGGCGGGCGCGAGGCGCGAGCGGGCGCGAGCGCGCCGTCGGCTGATGAAAGGACTCGGCGGCGCGGCGCGGCGATAAACCGGGAGACGGGCGCCGCTCGTTACAAATCGCTCCGAGCCCGGGCTCGCGCGTCCGCGCGAATCCCCTCGGTTATTTACGGACCGGCCGCGGCCCACTGCAGATTCGCGGATAAACTTTATATTGTTGCTGCGCGGCCCCGGGCCCGATATATGGCTTTTCTCTTCCGGATCCCCGTGCAACAATGCTATCGGCACCGGGATCTCGGCCCTCTGGTTTTATGACGCGCGGCATGTCTGCTCGGGCGCATGAGGGATTCGCACCGGTGACCGTTAATTAAATCCGAGGGGGTACCGAGCCCTCCGAGCTAATGCCGAGCCCTGGCATCGTTGCTTCGGAATCAGAACACAGATTTTGCGCCCGAGTGCTCCTACCAGCCGGCATGGCTCTTTGCCGCCTTTTATTACCCTAACCTCAAAATTAAACAATTTTAAGAAAGCGTAATCTGCACTGTACTATAATGTGCACGTATAGATGATCCAGCACGAACGAAACCTAAAATATTGAAATAATACTTACTTTACTATTTTTAAACATGTGTAATTTACTTCCTCGACTGATTTTTCCTTCTGAATTTTCTACTCAATTTTTCATATTAAGTGCAGCTGGAATCATACATGTGCAGGAATCTAATTACATAGAAGTGCAAATGAAAATTGAATGGGAAATAAATGTGTACGCATCGTGGAGTAGTTGGAGGACACGTTAATGGGTTCCGCTTCTGCTGAGAGGATTAATTGCTAAGCGTCGTCGATAAACTAGTGGAATGTAAAAGTTATCGATGAAAATTGAGACCTGGATCACGGGAAGATCGTATATATACCCTTATAAATGTATCGATAAATTGTAGGACGATGTATTGACGAGGAGTTTGAAATAAAGCAAAATTATTTTAATAGTGCAGAGCAGCGCGCATGACACGAGTATACGAGTATGTACTTATTCGATCTCGATCGAGATCGAAAATTAACGATTTATTACGGGAGGAGTGAAGAGGGCCGTAGTGGCGCTTATCCTAGAATATAAATCTCAAGTGGGACTTCCCAATTACCAGGGCCGAGGCAAATCGACGCTAGGGCGGGTCTTCCCATCATCGGCCGCACACCCCTCGTGCATTCGTGCAGTTTTTTCGGCGATCGGCGCGCAGCACAAAGCGGGACATCCGCCGCGGGAGGCCCCAGCTTGTATGCCCAGAGAGTGATAGGAGCGCCGGCGCGCGTCTCGGAACAATATATATACGCGATCGAGCGGCCGATAGATTCGGCGGGACGTCCCCCGGCGGGATTTTTGCTCGGCCGGGGGACAAAAGAGCGGCGCCTAGACCAAGCCGGCCTCTCCTGTCCCTCCCGCGCGGGGAAAAAGACGTAAAGCGCCCGGGCGCGCCGCTATGCATTCCGGGAAGCGGCGGCCGGGGATTTTTGCGCGGCGGCTCTGACGTTTTGATTTTACCTGAACTCGGCCGGGTCCTTTTTTACCCGCGGTCGGTCCTCTTTGGCTTTTTGGCCGAGGGCCGCCGCCGGGCTTTTTGCGCGACTTCGCGGGCAATTAACACGAGCGCTAAAGGACACGAGTAGTTGGGAATCCCGGGGCCCGCGGCTTCGCCGGAACGGGGGCCGCGCGTGCTTTCCTCGCCCCTTTTTACTCGTGCCCCCGCCGGCAGCCCGAGCTTGCATCAATCATCCGTGTTTTAGATACGGCTGCTCCCCGCGGAATTCCAAATTAGACGCGGGGCCGCAGTCTAGATCCGACTACGGCGGCTCTAGTTCGCCGTCCCCGGGAGTATATTAAGCAGTCCGCTTGTTCCCGCACCCGCCGGCTTCTTTTGCCAGCCTAAGAATATACTCGGCGGCGCACGAAGAGCATTCTTCTAATCACGCGGTCACGTGCAACGTAAGCCGATGCGGATGCGCCTCGTGTGCACCAGGTTGATCTATCGCAGGAAACGAGAAAATTACTCCGCGTAAGTTCCAGCCTCGATCTAAGCATCGGCTCCTTGCATTAATCACAATTAACTATTTGGTAACGAATGTTCTGACTGCCACGTCTCGCCTTGTCGACACAACGATTAAAACGCATTCGAGCCACCGCGTGCACACACAGGCATATGCGCGCGCGTAAAATAGAAGGAGCTATACAGACGCGGTATGGAATTATCGCCGGCCATAGATCATCCGGGCAGCTCTCGAGGCCGTCGAATCGGGAAAGCAATATCCCAGCGGCGAGCGCGCGAGCCACCGTTTCGAAACGGACCTTTTCCCCTAATTTAATTACACGTGCGGTGCCCCGGCCGAGGAGGAGGATCGGGCCCCGGGCGCATACGAGGGACGTGTCAGCCGGCCCGGCGATCGCACGCGATGGACGTACACACACATACGCCCGAAAGATCTCGTCATTTTTCACCGCCCCTCTCGCTTTCCACCTGATCCCGGGCCGTCGGTCCCCTCCGGCGCGGCGCCCCGGGGACGGCATAATTCGAGGTTAAACCGTACGGGGGAGGGGGCGGAATTTGAATTCGGGCGGAAGAGGCCGGCGCGCGCGTCCGAGGGCAATTTTCCGAGGGGGTCGAGCGTTCGCTTCTACGTGGCTGGCCTTTTTTTCCGAGTGATTTGATGGTCCTAAGTCGGGGTGGCCCGGCCCGCGTTCCGCTTCGGGAAAATCCAGCCCCGCGTCCGGGAAGGGAGGGCATTCTTCTGGAAAACCCGGGGTTTCGGGGCGGGCGGCCGGGGCCCGGTTTTTTTTTCTTTTTTTCTTTTCTCGACCGGTCATCGAGCGGCCGCGACCGCCGTTAATCACCCGGCGGCCTCTGATTTTCCCGGGCGACTTTGCCGCGCGCGGGATGAATAATTCAGGGGCTCGCGGGCCGATCGGTCATCCCCGCGGCCGAACAAGTTCACTCCCCCGGTAATCGGCGTACTTAGAACGAGAGGGTATAATATCGCGTGATTATCAGGAGCTTATCGAGTAATGACCTAATGATTCTCCGGGAAAGTAGCCGGCCTAATGTGTTCCTCACGTGCGAGCCGACGGTGGCCGCTCGCCGGGGCAGAATACCTCCAATGACCCGGGCTCCGCGCATTCGGCAAAAAGCCGGTAGAGCGGCGCGCACGCGCGCGCGCAAGCAAGCGCCTAATAGGGGCCGGCAATCTTTCCCCCGGCTAATTTCTAAATTGCGCCGCCGCCCTCCCTCCCTCCCCCCTCCGCGCCGAGGTGATTACCGGGGAGCCGCGGTAGCGCGCTTGTATATACGGCCGGCCCCGTGATTGATCGGGGCCGATTCGGACGCGACGCTGATTAATCCGAGCGGCGCCGCGGGGGGACGGCGCCGCCGGGAAAGCGCGACCTGGCGCCTCCCGCCGCTGCGTCCTGCGTCTTTTTTTTTCCCACTCGGCTGCCTCCTCCGCCCGCCACGCGATCTTTATCGCGGAAGCCATGCGCGCCCTGCGTCGCCCGAATTAATACGTCCAGCCTCCGGTCGAAGGAGCGGCGCCTTTTGTCGGACGGGCTGCCCGCCAGGATCAGGCGTCCATTCTTTGTGTCAAGTACCACCGCTCATCCGTTTACTAATCTATACATTCTTCTCGTCTAACTGCGTAGAAATCACGCACATGCATAAAATGCTACCCTCTGTCAATGTGTGTATCCACACTCTTTTCCATGCACGCTATTTCTGTACACACTTGCACGTACGATTGGGCGCTCGATCGATTTATGATAAAAATTGTTATGTCACTCGTTAGGTAATTCCCTGTACGTGCAGTGAAATTTGTTAGTTAATTTCGCTAATGCTGGAATATTATGTGTTGTACATACACACAGAAAACTTTACAAACTCTAACTTCGTCTACACAACTTTGGAGTTCGTAACATACTTGTTTAGCGTGTTACTGCACACTTTCTTAATTTATGTATCTGTAAAAATTTAAAAGAAATTTAATGTTCTTGATGTTTATCAATAAAAATGTTATAACTCTCTTCATATACCGTGAAAACAAGTCCTCTTCGGTTGATGTTGCAATTTTTTTTTATCTTCTCCGTGCATACATTATAATTCAAAATCCAATCACTCTAATACACCGAATTTAATAAACTTACAATTACATTTCAATTTATTTTGTCTAGTTATATAATTCTATTGTTTTTTGCCTAGGATTTCTAGTATATAGGACTCATCGGTACATCCTTTTATTGACAGAAGATACTTTTAACGCCCTAAAGTCATATATCAAAAATGTAGATATAATTTATAATCTAGTATTTATTTACTGGTTCCTGCATAGGTCGCTACCTCGGGTCTAAAATCACTGTAACATGCAGCATTGTCCTGAATAATGCATGAACGCGACTCCTTTAGTAGCATCTAATATGGTTCATCCCCACTTTCTTTACACTATGTATTCGGCGTCATTCCCTACGTACGAACTTTCATCATTATTGATGAAACTATTTCGTAGGGGCATTCTGCGTAACAAGAAACAGGCACAGCGAGGAACACGGAGCATACCCCAATGTTTCTCAGAATTCCTCTGTCTATACATTGTCAAAGCAATCCTAACCTAACCTTTTTATAATCAGCTTTACTTATTTTCTATGATTATTTGCCAAAAGTAACATTCCTGAAACCATATATTGACTAAAGTAGATGGTTGTGAATTAACTTGACAACAAATAAATGGACCTTGGTAGGAAAAAGTTAGATTAGGAGCGCTTATAGGAACAAAGAGAAACAGCGCGGTACACAAAGCCGCAAATAGTCCTTCAAATCTCTTTTATTTTTAAAGTGCAATGACCCTTACTATTGTTGCCTTCAGTCAATATTTTTGGAATTCTTTCTTTTGCAATTGTTACATGCTAAAAACTTAGATACATAACCTATTTAGAGTAAGTAAAATAAGCTCGAAAATAAATATATAATTTTCTTAATTGGATCAATTCACAAAATTCTTAGAAAATAAATATTTAATTCTGCAAACTTCAAACACTAATACTTCAAATATAAACTCATCTTACTACAATAAGAATAAGAATACAAAGAAATGCAAGATATGCAGCGGTTCGCATGAAATTTATGCGTGTGAAACATTGCGCGAAATGACGTTGCCAGATTGCAACTGTCGAAACAGGCAACTGTCGAAAGTGCAACAAAAAACATAACACGCATCTTCATTACGAACCGTGACAAGTAAATATTAACAATAATAAAAATTTTAATAATAAAAATAATAAAAAATAAAATTGGAGAAAGAGTCCAAGCCCGCGTTTTACTTAACTCTGGATCGCAGTCAAATTTTATGAGCGAAAAATTCGCGAAACGCTTAAATTTGCCACACGTAAACATCAATCTACCCGTAGAAGGGATAAATCAAATTTAAACAAGAATCCGTAAATCGATAAACGCAACTATTCATTCACGATACACGAATTATGAAGCGAAATTAGATTTTCTTATTATACAACGAATATGTAACAATTTATCCAATAATTTAATAAATAAAACCAGCTTAACATTCCAAGTAATATCAATCTTGCCGATCCGCAATTTGATAAACCTAAAGGGGTACTTAAAAAATGTATTAAATGTTTTCGCGCAAAATCTACCAACTATAATTATTTAATGGGAAATTTACCTCGCGATCGAGTCACACCTTCGCGACCATTCTTAAACGTATAGGAGTGGACTATTGTGGACCATTTTTTATAAAGGAGCGAAAATTTAGAAATAAAAATAAAATAAAAATATACGTAGCAATATTCGTTTGCTTCGCGACTAAGGCATGTCGCATCGAATTGGTTACCGATTTAACAACCGATGCGTTTATAGCGGCACTGCGAAGATTCTTCGCTAGACGCGGCAAATTTATACTCTGACAATGCAACAAACTTCGTCGGCGCGAACCGAGAGATCAAAATGCTGAATAATTTCGTTAGTTCAAAGGAGTGTAATAAAGAACTACAACATTTTTTACTAGATTTAAAAATAAATTGGCATTTCTCACCACCGCGCTCTCCTCACTTCGGTAGACTGTGGGAGGCGGCTGTAAAATCCTTTAAATATCACCTTATTCGCACAGTCGGTACTACCTTACTCACATATGAAGAATTATTTATTTATGTGATCGAAATCGAAGCCATCCTAAATTCACGTCCACTTATCCCATTATCCTCGGATCCAAATGACCTGAATGCTCTCTCCCCCTCCCACTTTTTTATAGGAGATTCACTTATAACTCTGCCAGATCAAGAGCTTGAGCATCTAAAAATTAATCGACTGTTAACATGGCAACATATCCAACTAATTAGACAGCATTTTTGGAAAAGATGGTCCAAGGAATACCTAAATGAAATAAATACCCGAACGAAATGGCAGTTTCAAAAGGCAGAAAACATCAAACTTGGGACCATGGTTATTCTTAAGGAAGATAATCTACCTCCACTTCAATGGGCGCTTGGAAGAATACTACAAGTATATCCTGGTCAAGATGACATCGTCAAAGCGGTCAAAGTGAAGACAAGATTCAGAGAATATGATCGTTCCGTTAAATTAATCTCCATTACCTATATAGAATCTTAATCTTAGAATTACAATCATATAATAGCAAGACTACGTTACCAATATAATAATTATTTCTAATACTCTGAATTTATTGTAATCACCTATAATAATTAGTTCATAACTTTCAATTTGTAAATATGTAGAAGAATAAATTGAATGCGTGCATTCAAGGGCGGCGGGATGTTCGGTTACCTGTATACACGCTTCATACACGCTTAAGAAAATTCAGGTATACATCGAGTTAAAAATGACGCACTCGAAAAATTATATCCGCCCTCACAATGTAACGAGCCGAGCTCGAGAAGAACTCTTCGGCAGATTCTTGTCGGACTCGGTCCTATGCACTTCAAATAAATTCTAAATATTGTTAAATCTACTTGTGGTGTTCAATTATTTTATACAACAAAACGAATGCACGACTTACTAACGTAACGAGTGCCAACGTATGCGTATTCGTGTCGAAAATTATAAATCATAACGATCGATCGAGTAAATTCTCAAGCATATACGTCTACATATACAAAAAACTTTCTTAACAGAAACTAAAAACTGTAAATGCACAACAAATTAGTTAATATTGACACTATAGGCAGATTTAAAAATGATAAAAAAAGTAAAGATTTTCTAAAATATGAACTATAATTTAGAATATACTGTACAACTTATGAGAATAGCGTACATGCTGTCGTATTACAGGACATAATAAGTTACATAAAAGTATACGGGGTAAGTAGTATATTTAAGGGGACTCTTAACTAAGATGCCGAGCATTTGTTAAACGACTAATTATTTTAAATGTTAAAAATGCAGCCGTTTATTTTAATACAATTTCCCACAGAAATTTCACTTTGGGGAATTTAGAAAGCGGGTTGCGGCTGCTGCGGCGGCGGCGGCGGCGGCCGCGGCACTAAAACGTTACACTTTTGAGCATTAGCGAGCGAGTGCGACTTTAGTCTATAAAGCGAAGGCAGGGCTTTTCGAAAAATCGCGAGGGAGCGGAGAAAAAGCGGCCATTACACGGGGGGCATAAAGGATTTTTACGGGGGCGCGCGAGTGCGGAAAAACAATTTGATGCATTATAAAAAAAAAAAAAAAAAAAAGGCTCGAGTCACTGGGGCTGCCTTGGGCGAGGGGCCGGCCCGGCGGAGCGGAGGTCGGCCCCGGCGGGAGGGAGAGAGAAAGCCCGAAACAATAACCGATGATTATCCAATAAAAGGCAGCGAAAACGCGGCGACCCCCCACGCGCGCCTCCGTATAATCAGGCGGCGCGCGGCTCTGGAAAGCCGGCGCCGGCCGCGCGCGCGCGCCCTTCGACAACGGCCTCGCGTAAAACTTTATACGAGCCGCAATAAATCCGCGCGCGCGGCTTGCCCCCCCCCTTCCCTCGGGCCGCCGAGTCCTCCGCCGGGGAATACGCGGGCCGAGGACGCGGGCGAGAGAGGGACGCGCCGATAGCGCCGGCTTATAACGCTAAATTGATAGAGTTCGGGTAGAGCCGCGTGGCCCAGTTGGCGCCCGCCGGGTAATTCATCACCGGGCGGGACCGCCGGGTGGCCGGAGGCGCCTCGGCCCCCCGCCCGCCGCCCTCTGTAAACTCGGCTTTGTTGTATGACTCGGGGATTTCGGGCGGTGAAGGGATCCGTGCGGGATCGAGTGGGATCGAGTGGGATCGACGGACGGGCCGCGCGGCCCACTGGGTCAATTGAGTCCTTCTTTCCTAGCCGCTTTCTCACACAGCCCGAGCTTCGGTGCCTCGCCGACTGCCGATGCGTTTTCGGTCCAGATTTTATCGCTCGAACCTGCTACGCTTAATATTTAATCAAGCACTCTCGTGAAGTGATTAATGCCCGCGGGCAATGATAATCAAACCTCGGTCCCGTATATACTCTAAATTACTTAGCGCTAACGTTTGAACCTCACTAACGTTCAATTTTGTGCTTTGGAGAGTTAGCCCAGACAACGAGTCATCCGTTACAATGAAAAACTCTATCTAATAGAATTTAACAACTTTGTTTTAAGCTCAAAAGTGAGCAATTGTTCATTATTTAGTCGTACATTTAAACATTAAAAACGTTTAAACTTTGGAAAATCATCAAAAAGGATGATTCTGGAGCTCAGTCAAAGTCTTTGATGATCTTGGTTGTCGAAACTTTCGGGTTAATTATAGATGAGCATTGTAGCTGATTCCTATATTGGCCACATAAATTAGGCCGGTCGGATTTCTACGAGGGACGAAACATTTGCAGCCCATATCCGTGCGCAGAGCGAGGATGTCGAATCCGAGTCGCGGACGCGTCACTCACCGATGCGATGGCAAAAAAAACACATCCCCTTGTGCCCGACGCGCGAGACCAAAGGGCAGGAAGGCATCGGGCATCGCTTGGGCATGGACAAAAAAGAAAAGCGAGAAGAAAGTCGCGGGGCGCATTAGAGGAGAATATCGGGCGGCAATGACGGCGTGCTTGGGCTCGCACGAGGCCGGGAATGTCGCATTGCCGGTCGTGTGCCGGCTCTCGTCGGCGCGTGCGCTCCTCGCTCTTGGGCATTATCCGTTACACCCCCGGCGCGGCATTACAATGACAATGACCGCAGTGCAGCTATCGTCCCGGGAGCGAGCGGCGCATCCGCCGACGGCTCGGAAAATTGCTAACAAATAATCGCCCGGCCTCGGGGACGGGGTGCGCGCGTGCGGCCAAGGGGACGACGGCGCCGCTTGCGCGCGAGGGGATGTACCGCGCCGTCTCCCACGTGCATATATGTGTGCGCGTGCGTGTATATGCCAATTGGCCCGCCGCCGGCCGATTATGGATTAATGGCTTTTGTGCGCGATCGGGTGTCCGGGAGCAGTCGATGCCTAATTGCGGATGAAAGTATCGGGCGATTGTTGTGAGCCGCGCGGCCACTCGTCTCTCGCTCTTCTTTCGCCTTTGTGGCCAATGGATTTAGCAGTTTATCAGCCATAAGACGTACGAGCGCGTATAAGAGGGCTTAGCTCGATCAATAGCCTCGCAGGCGAATCAACCGAATTGTGCTCCGGCCACTTGATTGGTATAATATGCAGGAGGGATTACCAGCGATTTTTCGACCGATACGCCATAATTAATACTTTGAATGCATTGTAGCCGTGAAAACAGGTTTTGCGATGGAAATCTATAGAATAGCTTGTAGAATTAGACGAGGCGCGCGTATATACACCGTGTACATGTAGCATAATATACGCGTTATAACGCAGCAGTTACAATGCCAGAAGAAACAATTTTAGCTCGATATTACGATGTAGTATAAAACATTGATTGCAGCATCCTCCCAAGAAGTATAAATGACTATTCGGCTGTGAACTTATGCCGCATTAGGCAAGGGTTGTAGCGTGAAACGTATTTCTTTGCGAAGCCTGGGAGGAAAAACAATTTGGGTAATAAGTACAGTCAACAGGAGCATTTACTGGAAACGTCCATGTGTACTCAGTTTAGCCAACCACATATATCGGCCGAGGTGAGGCTAGATTTCGAGGCATCCGACATACACTGGATTGCCAAAGAAAGCAAGCCGGCCGGGGGCCAAAGGGGATGGAAAAGTGGGCGGAGGCGGGTCTTTAATCCACTTAGGAATAAATCCGGCGCGCGATTTCAATTAGGGGCGCGGGCCAAGAGCTAGAGGAGCATTTGGCCGGGCCGTGCGTCTTCGGGGCCGAGAGGCCGGATACGAGGCATCCCCCGTGGGCCCGCTCGACTGGCGCGGCACATGCATTTCCGGTCGGAAAAAGGGCCCCTGGAGGCCGTCCAGCTCCTCGGCGCGCCAAGAGCTGCGATTGAATAAAAAAAAAAAAGTGTAAATCGGCCGGGCCCTCGGGCAGATGTCCGCCGGCGGGATCGACGAAAAAAATTTGCAAATCCTTCGGGACTCGTCGGCTATAGTCAAACGTATATCACGCGCAGTGTCGGTCCGCCGGAGGAAGCTGCGGCTTTTCCGCGCGAGTTGGCTAATGCCGCGGTTCCGGGCCCCGGCTTCCTATCTTTTCACGCGGGCCGCCTGGCCGCGCTCTTATTTATGCCCGGCGGCGGAGGAGCCGCGCCAACAAGTCCCACGAAGATAAATAGGCCGAGAGGCGCGCGGACGGTGGCCGAGGTTTGCGATCTATCAGACGGGCATAAATCAATGTTCCGCGTTGGCGACCCCCGTATACGTAATCGGCTCGATGCGTATAGACTCCATCCCCCACCCCGCCACCCCCGGCCCGCCGCTCTCTCTCTCTCCCTCTAATAAATGAATCCATCCCCGCGGCGGCGGGGCCATAAACAGGGGCGGCTAGGCCAGCCGCCGCTCCCGGGAGGGGAGATCGAGCGCGCTTTATTATGCCGGACACAATTGCGTGTTGGCTAAGCCACGTGACCGGGCGACTTCCGGCCCTGGCGCGCTGGGTTCCGCGCGGTGACCCCGGCCGCCGAGGCCTGCGGAAGCGCATCGCCAGAATCCTCCCCGGCGCCGCGTGCGCCCCCCGCCCCGACGCATTATCGCCTCCCCCCGAACGTGGCTCCCCGGCTTTTTTTTTCTCCTATATACCGCCGGACCCTTTTTCCCCGGCGGATCCTTTACCCGCGGCCACGCGCTCCTCCCTCGCCCTCGAATATAGGCATCTCCCGTTGGCCACCCGCTTTCCCCCCCCCCTTGGCCATTATATGTATTGCTAATCTGTCCAAGACCCATAAAGTCCATCTCGATGAAAGAGTCCGTCGTAAGTTGCCTTTCCAGCGGAATTATGCACGAATCGCAAACAGCCGAGCTGATATACTCTGATGGACAATTATCGATGCCCGTACATTATTATGCACGTAAGAATAGGGCATTGTTCGAATCAGTGAAAAATCAATGATCGGGCCAGCGAGTTTGGAATACATTGCACCGAATTACACGGCCATACCTACTTATTTCATGGCCCTGCATAATGAGTTGATTATAGCCCTCGTAAATCACTTTTATACGCTCGATGGCGATTCAGGGGCAGCGGAATTTTCGCGAATTTTAATTGTTGCGCATCTTCTGAGTGGATTATCGGCCAATCGCATCGCGGTGCACACAACGCGTGGCCACGCGCGACAGTCGTAAAAAGGCGAGGCTGCAGCGGGAGGGGCAGCGAGGGATGGTCGTTAATTAGGGGGCGAGCGACGGGTCGAGAAGTACGTTGGCTCGAGCCTCGGCCCGATCATCCGCGACAGAGATTTGGAACGCCCTCGCAAGGCCTTCCAGCGCGTAACGACACAGAGCCGAGTTGGCTTTGTCCCGGGACGGCGGCTCGTAATTCTCCCGGTGGGGTTCGGCTCGTAGGGGGCGGAGAGGGGCGACAGTTTTTCACGATTTTTCACGCGGCGCCCCGCGGCGTCGGCCCGCGCCGGAGAGTCATTGTCACAACAAGGAGTCTATTTACGGGGAGCGGGCCGGTGGCGCGTGCGAACTCGGCCTCGGCCCGCCGCCCCGTTCCCATAGTCATCCCCGGGGCGACAGCGAGATCATCATCAGGCGGAGGACGGCGATTGTTGCCCCGGGGAGGCCGCTTTGATCCGGGCCGGGAGCGGGGCGCCCTAGCCCGCCAGGGGGAGCCCGCCGCAGATTTGTCGAGTAATATGTATAATGGAGCCTGGTGGGCGGCTCGGACTCTCCTCTTTTTTATCCAGCCTCCTCCTCTCCCCCCCGAGGAGATTGCGCCGGGGCTAATGCGCGGGCCTGCCGGCAGTTAACACCGAGGAAGGAGGTCGCCCGCGCCGATGGAGCTGTCAGCCGGATCGCCGGATCGAATGCCGATTGGTCGCGGCGTTCTTATGTTAATGCCCGCGCGCGCGCGGCTCGGCTTTAGTGCCTATCCGGGTGGCTCGGCCGGGCGTCGCGGGGGTGCCTAGCCTAGTGTGACGCGTGCCGCGCGTAAAACCCGGGGGACGCGGCCATGGGAACGCGCCGCGGATGTGCGCCCCGCCGAGCGCGAAAAATAATTAGCCCGATTGATTATGCCCGGGGCCAGGCTGCGGTCGCGGCTTCCTGGGGGAGGCCCGGCCCCTTCCTCGTCGGTACAAGCCCGCGGGACCAGCTCCGGCCCGGGCTGACAAGACGCCGGCTCGGGCCGCCCGATCGCCCAATTAGACGCTCGGCTCTTAATTATGATGTTCCTAATTAAAGCCAACATGGCGCGCGCCTGTCGCCCGGGGAGCCGTCGGTCCGCCGGGGCCCGAGACGAGCCGAGATGGCCCTTCCATCTCCGGACGAGCTCTTACGTGCAATTACCACAACTTTTTCGGTAAAGTGCCCGACTACTGTACGGAATTGGGATTGTTAGAGGACGGACGTCGGATGAGCTGGCACCGATCGACGAGGTGAGGAATCCTGGTAGAAATTCAAACTGGTTTCTGACCAGTTTCCCTATTTATATGGGTTAACTTGCCTTTCGGTTTCCGTTCCTAATTAAATTATGTACGCGTGTTATGGTTAGCTTAATGATCATTCGAGGTCTATCCTTGGAATTTTCGGATCTTCTTATATTGTTATTACGTTTACAGGTTTAATTATTTAAAGTGCCATGGCGTCAATTAGAAAAGACCTACGGCTAAGTTTTTTTTTTTTCCCCGGGAATGGTGCCGAATTGTAACGATTGAAATAATCATAACCAGTCTGCCAGCTGTAAAAAGTGCATTTGCATGGGCAATAAAAGGGCGCAGGATAAACGTAGTTAGTCCAAAGGATACCTGTATCATCTGGAAGGATTGCAGCTGAAAAGTATAGCGAGAAATGGGAAGTTGCGTCCGAAGTAAGTCGCTCGTCCCGCGGGAAATTATAGATATTTGGAAAGTAAGTGCGGCCCCGGCTAGCCGGAGACGCTCGAAAGCTCCGCGGATCGAGAGGAAGCGCCTCCGCGTATAATTAGCCAGCGGCCGATTTTACACATGGCGGAGGGGATTTTTCGAGCGGGAGCTCGCGGCTCGTTACGTATATATATATATGTGTGTATGCATCCGCGCGCATACATCCAGGGGGAGGCTCGTAAAGATGGAGGAGGGCGCGAGGAGCGGGCCTCGCGTGCGCCGCCGCCGCCGCCGCCGGGGGGTGGGGGCAAAGTGGGCGAGATAGCGCGCCGCGGGAGAAAAAGCCCGGGCCCGGGCCACACACGCGGCGGCCGGCCTGTGTGCCCCCTCGGCCCTCATTAGCTATGCATATGCGCGCGGCGCGAGCCTAAAACCAATCTCGGACGTCTATATTACGAGGCGGCCGGCCGCGGCTAGCCTCCCGCCGGAGAAAAAAGCCCCGAGGAATGAAAATGGCCCCGCTCGAAATTAGCCCAAAGCCCGGCCGGAGGATAAAGAGGCGCGCGCGCGCGCGCTCGCCGGTTTATCTCCGTCTCGGTCGCTCGCGCGCGCCACCGTCGCCGGACCACCGTGAGAGCGAGCGCCGCAGCCTCCGCCGCTCGCCTGGGAGCATGAGCCGGCGAGGCCGAGGCCCTCGCGGGACGACTCGCGCCCGAGCCATTGTTGCCCGCCCCGGGGATAACCGGCTGATAATTGCGCCCGCGAGACGCCGGCCCATTACTCCGCACTCGAGGAGTTGCAGCCCTCGGACGTCCTCCCCGGTGCCCTGCCCTTGGCCTGCCTCGCGCCCGGCTCCTCGATATACCGCGCCCGGCTTTCAATTAATCACCGGAAACGATTACCGCGAGTAGTCGCCCGGCGCCCTATTGTAAACTGCCTCCTCTCCCTCTTTATGCGCGCTGCAGCTAAAAAATGACCGTCTAATAAAAGTATACCGACCGATCCTTGTCGAATTACCTATTTCCAAACCTGTGCCGTAGACAGTGTTAACCTGGTAGGATTAAGTGATGCTGGCTCGGCGTCAAGTGTCAATCATTTTCAATCTAACAATTAGTTGCACGTGCAGACAATTATTGTACTTATTACAGTGAATATTGTACAGTCGGAGGTGTACTAATAACGCCCTTGGATCGAGCAAAATTATTTACCCGGTCTTTCTCTCTGCGTTATTATTATTATTATTGCGATTATCACAAGCAGGATCTTTTCCCCTTTTCCAATTGGTCTTGGCCCGCAGGTAGGTACTCGTTACGGGCTTTTCAATCGCGTCTCCACTATAACATTTTTGCACAAGTTACTCATCGTGCAATCAATTACTCTGTCGACGAATGTATATACGTATATATCCGCTCGCATTCTCCCGAGCAGATATCCTTAATAAATCACGAATAAACTCGAATCGGAGGCTATAAGTCGAGAATAGCTGAAAAATATTTAGTTTCTAGAATCGCGCACGTCGACGATAATACGACTCGTTTTCTATTTTTAACGCAGTTTTATTCAACCGCGGAGAAGTTTGCTTTTAATCTTTGAACGATTAAGCAGCTTTAACGTATGAGCGTCGGGGTAATTTAACTTTGAGCAAAAAAGGACTCGTTATGAAGAAAAAAAAACGGGGGTGGGGGGAACAGGCTACTTTAATACTTGAAAAGCAGCAGGGGCGGGAGGCTGCAGGCAGGGGAAGCGGCGATAATTAAAATTTTGATCAGATACCTAGTAGATAGTGGAAAACTCGAACGTGAACCTGTAATATCGAACTTGACCGGTTTGGTGAGGTCGTCATCTTTCAATTTCCTCCCGTATAAGCGGCCGCCGCGGGACACCGGGGATATACAGCCGACGGAGGCGCGAGAGCCGCACGAAAGCTCCGGGGGTATATACCCGCGGCCGTGGAAGGATACACACGCGCCGCGGCCCATAGAAGGCCGCGGGGAAAAGTCGCGCGGCCGCGGCTTATCAAACGGATGCGAGGGAACGAGCGGCGCGCGTGTATGACGAGTCGGCGGGCATTCCAGGCTCCTTTTTTCCCATGGGCGGCCTTTGGCGGCGGGCCCCGCGGCTTAACGGCCCGCCTGCCAATAAGCGCGAACACGTAACTTTCTGCAGCGCCTCGGTTCTTTGATTCCTTTTTTTTTCCTTTTTTTTCGTTTGCCTCGCTCCCCCTCCCCCTACCCCACCCCGCGCCTAGATGCGGGATCTCTAAAGGCGGCATCGCGCGTAATTGCGCATTCTCCGCGCCCGACTCCCTGGAATTTATAATTGCGCGCGCGCGCGCGCGCGGCGGCGATAATTTCTCGATTTACGAGGCTCTTGCGCTGCGGGCATTTTAATTGCCGGCCGCCGCGCCAGGCCGTTTCGGCGTCGGGCTCCGCGTAAAAATTAAGAAATTTGCACTAAATTTCGGCAAAGTTGCAAACGAACGCCGAATTCCCTCGGTGCCAGTTTTAACAAGCTGGCCAAACTTTGGAAATCGTTCTATTTTTCCGGGAAAACTTTGGGTAAAACACATTGTACAACCCGCGTTGATAATTTACGATTCAAAAGCAAGATGTCAACGTTGTTGTTATTATTATTAACAAATGGTAGTTTGCGTAGAACAAAGTGCCCAAGTGTTGTTAATGTAAGTGAATAACATACGCAAACTGTACAGATTGCGTGCGTAATGAATTACGTTTTGATAAGTAGTCAAAACGAAAGATCGTTTGATCCTCTGGCTACGGCTTCGGAGGAGGCCCGCGACCGCTGAACGCGATCTTGTAGCCGCAGCGTCCGTAGACGCGGCTCGCACGAGTTCGGCCTGCCCGCGGATATTCCCATTAGTCTGTAATATCGTACGGCTATGGGCGATCGGCGTGTAATTAGCGGCGGGGCGCGAGGGCCGGGCCAGGGCCCCGGGCGGCGCAGGCGGGCGCGATGGCGCCGGGGTTTGCGGGCCGCGCACCTGCGGCGCACCTGCCGCGGCCAATCGGACACGAGGATTATTAGCCGGCTAATTGCGATGCGCGCGGCCCCGGGGAGATGCGCCCGGGCGATACACAAGGCCCGCGGCGCCACCTCCGCCGGGGCCCACCCGCCTATTATTCAATATTAATTCAATTCCCCGCGGCCGGCCGCCGCGCTTGTTTACACCGGGCGCGATTAGCCACCTGCGCGCGGACCGACCCGATGAAGACGTCCCCGCGCCGGCCGATATATACATACGCATTATACACCCTTCCTACTGCGGCCAGTGTATATATACATATATATTTGCGGCTGTCCCCTCGGCTCCCGATCACGGATGTATATATATGACTATGCACGATGTATGCAGGGCGCGTGTGCGCGTGACGCGCCGGAAGGATCATCGGCCGTGTGGAGTGAAAAGCCGGGAGCTCCGACGGCCGCGGGAAAAGGAAACTTTCTTTGCCGGCCGGGGGGGGGGGGGAGCGGAGCGGCGGACGATCCGTCCCCGCTCGGCGGAGGACATGGAATTCCCGTGGCTGCGGCCTCTTTGGGATCGGCGATAATGCAGAGTCACGACTGCGGCGACGAGTCTGCGACGAGGTCCCCGCCCCCACCCGCCTGCGCCCTTATACATATCCATGATTTCCCTACTTGCGCATCGGGGCTTAAACGCCCGACTCGTTAAGGCGCAGCCGCCGGCTCACGAGCGAGCTACATTCGCGCCGGCGGATCCGGGAGCTTGCGCCCGGCTTAACCCTCGGCCGCGGGCACCGGCAGCCACTGCCTGCACTTTCTCCCGAGCGCCTAATTTCCCCGCTGTATTCTTCTGCGACGCCGGATGGTGAGTTACCGCGCTGTCGCGAGGTTTTTCTTTTACTGCCCCTGGAGTCGGTCATTTTTTATATATATATATATGGGTCGCTTGTACACTTGCAACTTATGCCAAGGAGCGAGGCTTACTTTACGAGGGCGCGATTATGCGATTACAAGAGGACGAGAGACAAGGTTCGATTACCCCAAGGCTTACCCACGTCACTGGGAGGTATAATGTAGTTATTAGATGCATATATAAGAAAAGAAATAGGTAGTGTGATCGAAGCAGACACGTATAATGGCATGAATAAATAGTTGGAGTGCGTACGCGGCAATTAAGAGCGTATCAATCAATTGATCGTTTAATTACAGCGTACGGCCGGTGCGCAGGCCAGCCGAGCCATTAGCATAAATTAAGATTTATCTACAGGGGATCGGGCATTAATCTTAGAAAAGGCATTAGTGCGCTAGGTTAGAGCCGATATAGAGAGTAAAGTTTCGAGGGATTACCCTGCGGCAATTGAAGATCGGGTAGGCGCGCGTATATATATATATCCAGAGGGCGGCCGGGAGGATCGATCGGCCGCCCGGGCGCCGGGGAAAAAGCGGATAAATTAGCCGCTTTGGGGAGTGTTGACGGGGGCGCCGGGGGTCGCGCGGGGGCTAAATCTTACCGGCGGCGCGCGGCCAAATTCGCGGTATTCATTTGTGTTGCAAAGGAGCCGAGGCGCGGCGGGTGCACGAGCGGCGAAAAAGCCTCGGCGGCCCTCGGGGGTCCCGTGGGCGGGCGCCGCCGGGGGAGCCGACCGCCAACCAAATTACATTCAAATATAATCAAATAAAATTTAAATTGTAGATCCGGGCGCCCCCGCGATCGCCGCCGACTTTCCCTGCCGGCGACGGCCTTGCCCTAAACCGGCTAATTGGCCCGGCTTCAAAGGGGGCGGCCCACCTAATTGCCCCCGGGCGCATCACCCCCGCTAATGACCCGCGGAGACGCGCGATATCGGGCGGAGCCCCCGAGCGCGGCCTCTACAGCCCCGTGAGAATGGACCGCCCGGCTAACGAGTGTCTCGCGGAGTCTCTCGCCCCGGCGCTAATTAAATAGAGCGCCCGCGGCTCGTTAACCCGCGACATCGGCCCGGACAGCCGCGCGATCGCCTATCGCGGCTTTAACGAGGGCCGCCCGGCCCGGCCGTATATTTCCCGGGCCGCCGCCCCTCGGCGCCGGACTCCCGCCGCGGGCGCAAGCAGCCTCCTGGTGCGCCCGGGCACGCGCGCCCTGGCCCGACGGAGCCGCGAGATTATCGCGACGGCGCCTCTGTAAATCCTGGAGCGGGGGGGAAGCTCCTCTTCCGCGGGAGTATTCCAATTAACAAACGTTCCAATTATCCACTCCTGCGCTCCCCGCCGATAATTGCCGCGCCGCCCGGGCATCAACCGCCCGGGCTTATCGTTCCGGCTTCCTCCCGGGGCCGCGCGACAAACGCCCGGCTTTCGTTAATTAGCCGGCCCGATGCCGTGTCGATTGCCCCGCCGGGAACCTTTTATCGGCCTCCTACAAAGTGCCTTTTAAATCGACTCGCGTGCACCAGGAGCCGAGGCCCAGGACGATAACGCCCCTGTCCTCGGGCCGGACCGCCCGAGATTTACATTGTCCTCCCTTGCGACCACCGTAAACCAGCCCGCGGCCTTCTCCTTCTCACCTGCCCGCACTTGCCCCGCGGCTCCTCCCTCTCCCTTTATACCGACTCCCTTGTCCCTGCAATTTGCTGTCCGAGCTTTTTCGCTTTTTACAATGTACCTTGTAATGTAAGCAGTAAATACGTTCGAATCTTCACCCGCTCCTTCTTACTTTCGTACGATTTAATTTAAACCAACTGGCCACGCCACATTTTCGACGAATGGTACATAAGCGCTTTTGCAACAAATATCCATCACCTCAAGACGTATAACCGCAGTAAGGAATCCAATTCGAAATTCCACTTCTATCCTATTCTGCAATTATATTCTGCAATGCATATTGCTATGGAATTAAATAATCATTTTATACATCGATCGGATGAATTATATCAAAGAAGAAAATATAATTGCGCATATGCTTTTTATATATTTCAATGCACAATTACGCTATTATGTACATTAAATATTACACAAAGATTCAAAGTAACTTAAGACATCGTTCAAACAGGAGTTTAATAAAGTCATTTTCTCATTAACTTTTATTTCATCCTATATTTTGAAATTTAATAGATTCTGGAATCTAGGCAAATTATTCAACGTTCAATTAATGTACAAACTTTAATGGTTATTCTGGTTAGTCTTTTATTATAACTTAACTTATATCGATATCGAATTTGAAAGAATTAATTTCTTTCATCGCAAATTGCAGTATGCTGTACAGGTATAGATAAATAGACCGCTGTTATTTATTTTATAGACCACTATTTTGCTTACTGTTATCACAGCCCGTAGATTAATTTAAAATAGTTTTGATTTAAAATTTATATTTCAGTATTAATCTGTGTCCGTACAACAGGAGAATTAGAGCTTATTTAAGGATTTAAAATATAGTAGGTTAGGTATAACTTAGTCGTACAGCAAAGTAGCAATTAGCCAACTACGATTTTTCTAGTAAAGTCTGAATTAAAGAGAATCAATGGGGCTACAAATAGAACAAACTAGTTACGGAAATTGTAGCAAGCCTACGCATAACTGCATTGTAAATGTCACAAAGCTTGTCGATGGAAGCATGTATCGGCTTGTACAGCTACTACTTTGGCCATGCATATATGCATTAATTATTATGTCAGGTAAAGTAGAACAAGAGGTAATGCGGAGCAATATAATCGTATAACTATAACGTGTCGAAGAGCCGGAACGAGGGGCATCCGCTGTATGCACGCGAGTCCGTTTACGAATATGATCGGGCCGCGGGAAGGATCGGCCTGGGATTCGGGTGTATATATATACTTGGCGGGCCGGGGGCAGGTGTTCATCAGGATCCCCGAGCCGGCGCCAGGGCCCTCCGCCGCGTAATTATCGCACTGGAAAGGATCGGTCGTGACGCGGGGCGGCCGCGCACCCGCGAGAGAGCGGCGGGCGCGAGCGCGGAAGATGGAGGCGGGGGCGAGTGGGGGGGGGGGAGGGGCGCCGGCGCCGTAAATTCCGCGGCGTGCGCTCGCCGTGCGCGGAAATTGCGATGCGGCGCTCCCCGGGGCCCGGGGCCGCCGATCGCGGTTATATGAGCCGCGCTCGGGCATAAAGGAACCCGGGGGCGCCCGCGTAAAAATACGCCCGGCGTCCGCGCCGGGCGAATGCCGCCCGCGTACTGCTTTGACGAGCGCGGGCGGATGATTCAGCGGGCCCCCGGCAGTCAAAGCCGTTGTTATCGCGCCCGGGGCTGCTGGACCCCTGCAAGGGGGTCGAGGGTCGACGGACTGCCGGGACCGGGACGCGAGGAGCCGACCTCCGAGCCGCCTTTGCGGGTAATGCATGGACCTCGATCGAATCCCGAGGAAATTTGGGACTGGCAAGTCAAGTAGGCAAAGCGGGCAATTTTTGTTGGGAAACTTATTTTATTAAGCCTCGATATTTTCCGGACTAAATTTGGTGAGCACGGGTCTATTGAAGTTACCTTTCTAAGTATACGTCTAAAACTGTATGCACGTAACGGATATCAATTTCGGTATTTCCGAAGGACTATTCCTCAAGATTCTCCTTTTGATTCTCATCGATTGTATATTCTTGGATACTTACTGCACTCCTCCGATATGGATTAGTTTGTTAAATCTGTCTTAGTTTGCCTAAGCAAGCCTACTTATATTTGCTACCTAAAACTTGATATTAGCTATTTCTATCATGTCTTATCTTGAAATTTTTATTCAATATTTGTATAGACCTGCCAGATATTAGTTCCCTATAGTTTTATAGTACTGGATGGTCCAGTTAAAAATCATCTCTTGGAGATAATTAAGGCTTGCAGTGCAACTCTTTGATGGTGGTCTAATTTAAAACTCAGATACAAACAATGCTTGTTGCAAAATCTATAACACTCCTTTCAAAGCTTTGGATTTTTCCACACTATACAACTGAATCTCATGGACAATGTTAAAATGGCAACGTGTTATCTTATCCGGACTACTGTTCCATAGTCTGATTTCATTAGTCAAAAGATCAAAAGACAAGAATTAAAATGGTTCATAATTCATGTATCCGGTTCGTGACGGGTGCTAAGCGGGATGGGCACTTTACAAGTTACAGACGAAGAGATAAAAACAGTCTGATACTGTCCAGTGATATGTGGATATACATATATTATAAAATTATTGTACGTTTAAAAAGCATTATACAAGTGGAACATTTAATACCTTAAAATTATCTGTTATATATCTCTACAAAAATAGAATAAATATCTCTTCATTAAGGTTACGATTGCACACGTACTGAAAAATCAGGTTATATTCTAGACACTTTCACTTGACCGTTGAAATAAAATTTGACTAGTATCGGGACTTTAATCAATTAAGGTGGAGATTCTGTCTATAAAATTCAAGCGGTCTAAATGCTTATTATAGGCTTAAGTTAAACTGTGATAATTCGCAGTGAACCGTAGCCGAGAGCTAGTCGACGATGGTATTCCGCTGGCGATGGTTAAAATAGATCGATTGTTGCGATGTGAAACCGTGGACGTAGTTGGTTAGAAAGCAGCGATCGGCGAGTCCTGGAAATAGTACCTATACGCGCAGCGGGCGATATCTCGGCGGAGGAGGAAGCGAGGAGGGATCGCCGGGCCGGGAGGTAATCGGCTGGCGGCCCGGGGCGGCCCGAGGGGCAAGCGGTGAAGGGGCCACGGGTGGCGCTGGGCTCGCGGGGGCGCCCGGGAAATCTGGGCGCGGGGATCTCGGGCGAAAGCGCGGCCGGGGCCAACGATCCATCAAAGGCGCCAGGGGCCCGCGGTTTGTGGAGGGGGGGAGGCCAACGCGCAACCAGCCGCGTACTTTCTCCCGCGAGACAGCCCCCGCGGGGCGATGGTATCGCGGGCATCCGGCGCGCGGGACCCGCGGAACAACGAGTCACTCGCTCGCGGCGAAAGTCGCGGGGCCTCGCGCGCGCTCGATATACGTGCGCGGAGTGCGCGCGCCCGCACGTATAAGTGGCGCGCATGTATGGCCCCGCGCACATAATAGCGAGGCGCCCGCGCCAATCGCGGCGCGCGGCCACGCGACGCGCATAAACGAGGCGCCCGGCGAGGCGGCGCCGCCGGCAAACGGCCCCGCGCCATGCCACGAGGACCCGGGGGACAGCCCCGCCCTCCCGCCCTCATCCCGCGGCTCTTAATCGGCCCCGCGGCCAAGCCGCTCCAACGCTCATTACCGTCCAGCGGTGGCTTTTAGGTCGGGCGGTGCCTTCGCAGCTCGGGTCTCGCGGGCCAAATGCCGATGGATGTAACTCTCGATGCCGACTGCCCGCTTTTCAGAAGATATAGAAAATGTCGAAGGTGCAGCTCGTCTGGCTCTGGGAGATTCTTTGTTGTAAATTATGCCCAATCGTCTATGTGTGCGGTGAATGAATTTGCACGATGGGACACCTCGTTAGTTGAAGTTGATTAAAAAGCCGAGGGACGCGCCGAGGAAGGCTAATGAGAATGGAATAATGTATCGTTCGAGCCGGGAGAGCGTCAAAGATTTCTTTTAAGTCGCTGGGCTCGGGGATACAGTGTTGCCGGGGAGGAGGGGGAAGGGAAAAAGAGTCGCGGGCGCGCGGGCGCGCGAGCGCGTTTGAAAATTAAAATCCCTTGATCCAAGTAAGCCCGAGTCTGCGTGAAGTGGAGGGCCGCAAGATCAAAGCGGTGCAGCGGCGAGGCGGAGGTTGCGGATCGGCCCTCCAGATGGCCCCAGCTCTCGTCCCCCGAGGCGCGCGCTCTCGAGGCTCACCTCTTGGTGCCGCAGCGGAGAAAGGGAATGATCCTCGCTGGTCCGGCCGGCCCCACCTCCGGGGCTCCCGTCCCCGCCCCTCCCCGGCGCCCCGGCCGAGACAAAAAAGCAAATCCGATCGCCGCGGATCGCGCGGAGGATTTATGGGCCGGGGCCCGGGGGAGCAAAAAAAGGCCGCCGGGCCCCCGGGGGTAAGAAATGCAAAGCGGCCCGGCCCCGGGGAGGGGATGCGGCCCTCTCGCTCGGGCGCCCGAGAGAGAGAGAGAGAGAGAGAGGAGCGGCGTGCAGCGGCAGAGGTGTGGCTACGAGAGCGCCGCGGCGGCCGGCCCGGGCCCTCTGGTTGGCTCGCGCGGCCCACGGGGGGCCTGACCCGCGCGGCCTCCCCCCCGGCCCGCGGCATGGGTCCGCTCTCGCTTCGATTGGGGCCCCGGCGACTCGGCGGCCCGCCTCGCGGCCGCGCCTAGGTGTCGGCCCCGGCGACTCGGCGCTCCTCTCCCCCGCCGCTGCGGCCACTCGCGCACCGCCTCGCGGCCAAAATCGCCCCGGCCACCCACGAGCAGCTGCCGCGCGCCCCGCCCGGGATCGATGCCGCCCGCGACCCCCGACCCCCCGCGGGGGGCCCTCCTCGCGGACCCAAGGCCCGGGGGATCTCTGTGCCCCGGGTTACTGTCGACGGCCAGCCGGGCTCCCGGGCCGCGCTCCACCGGCTGTGCCCAGGGCCGTGCACCTGTCCAGGAGGAAAGCGGCCTAGGCCCTGCCTACGACTCGTCGAGCCCATTATTCCCTTTTGGCATCCAGGCCTTTCAGCCTTCCCCAAAATTCAAAAATGAACCTAGACCTTGTGCTTTTTATTTTCGATTCACCCCGAATTCACGAAAAGTTAAATAAAACTGTTATGTCTCATGATCATTTTACATCGAGTTGCTAAAAAAAATAATACCATTCAGTAAATGAAGAATAGCGTGCAATATTTGGCTGCAAGCAATTTATGTTGTTTTTCCTATCAATATCGTATCATTTAATCAACAGTTATCAAAAACCATGCTATATCCAAACGTTTGTAACCTAATGATTGGAAAGATATTTTACACGGTACTATAGTTCTACTTTCTAATGACATGATGAGTACATGAGGGAAAAAAAATTGCATTCCCCTACAAATTTTTACAGCGAATAGCTTTAGAAAGAACATAATATTCCATGTTACAGACTCAAGCATAATGGTAATTGAATTTTGACTGTATATGTATATATGTGTGTGTAGTTATAATAAACTTAAGGAGAAGGTGCTCATCCAAGAGCCGTCCAATTTCAGCGCAATAAAAAGGAAAAAAAATGTAAATTTTAGCAAGTATAGTTAATGGAGATGAGGCATGTCCCTGCGCGCGTACGCGCAATATATTCATAATCTGTATAATAATAACGCGGCTATGATTACGGGTACGTGGGAAAATGCCGGGCGATACACGGAAGTGAAGCTTCGCCCACCCGCGCGCGCCTATATTATACTCTCTAGTATACAGTGTGTTGAAACTCGGCTTACGCTTTTTCCATAAATACGCCCGGTCTATAATTAGATCAATAGCAGGCATGTAATAATAAAATGTATTTACTGTTGTGTAACAAAATAGCTCTTTATTGATCCGGAATACCAGATCATGAAGAATTAACAGACCTTATAGAAGCTATAGAGAAATACGTATCTGGCCTCTATATTGCCATATAGTACGTGATTTATTAACTTCGATATTAAATATGAATAAATGTGAATATAATATTTACTTGTACAATAACTAGAAGAACACTTCAAAAATTAAAATGTACATTCGGAAATCCGTAATATTTACTTCACTTTTTACGCACAAAAAATAAATTATTTATAATGATAAAAGTGATTTTTATGTTTGGTTTGTATTCTTAGATTTATAGTCAGAATAACTGTATCTATATATTTACGTAGAGATTTATAACCAGAATTGATTTTTCAAATCTTTCATTGGTATTACCTAACTAAACATAATAACTTGATTCAATTACATCAAAATACTGTAAATTATTTGATTTTATGAAAAAATAATTATTCACTCCTTGTGGTTTGATTTGATATTATTTCATTACAGTTACTTAAAGTTACTACCCGTTTGTTTTATAAAGCGCTCTAGCCTTCCTCGTCTTAACTTCAAACATAGCTACAGGTGTTTTATGGAGGGACGAACTTAATTTTTGCAATAATTCACTACAATTCACTAGAAAAAGTTATAATTTATGTAGTCTACGATAGTTTTGCTATAAGGAAAAATTCAGCAGCTCAGATTTTTTAATTTTTACGAATATATAAGCGAATTGTTTACATATTTAGTAAGAATAAGGTAAATTAAAGATACTACATTTAATCGCGACTTTTTTAATTATTATATATTTCTGAAATTGTTAAAAAAGATATATTGCAGTCTTATTCAACAAACTGCCTGCGAATCTTTGTCTCGACATTTATTTCGTTTTTCATTTCTTTAAAAATTTATAAGAAATAACATAAAAATGCAAAATATGGATTCCGATTACGTTCATAGCGTAATTTAAAGGCGTGCATGCACGAGTATACAGGTATGTAAACAAAAAAAATGGGAACCTACCAATTAAATTCATCGTCTGTTTGGGGAAAAGTAATCATAGGCAAAAAGAAGCAATGATTAGCTTTCCGCTAAAGTATGTATATAAATAAATATACGCTATCAACAGGCGGACACACATGTATATATACACGAATATAGTTTCGAATGCATAGCCCATCTGTCCATGCGTTCGCAATGTATATATATAGAATAAGGAAGAGAAGCGTGTAACAAGTTTAGTTCCACTGCCATTTTTTTGTATTGCACAGTACTAAATTAAATGAATTTATTAATAAATTTAATTTTAGGAACTCATTTTATTATGCAAGATATAATCCATTTTATAATTTATTTTCTAGTAGGTTGTGCACGTAAAATTAAAGAATTTGTTTTATTGAAACAACACCAAATAAGTGAGAAAAATTAACATTTTTTATAAGTATAAATAAGCTAGATCAAAAAATCCGACAGGTACATATTGTGAAATAAAGTAACCAATGACGTGAATATACCTAAGCAGCTTGCGAAGAACAAAAAAACAAAAAGTTAAAGACAATGAAAAGATATAATTTGGAGAAGAATCGTAGAGGAAAAATAGAAAAAGCGAAAGGTTCATTCCGCAGAAGCGCAGACACAGAAGTTTTTATTACACTGGAGCTGCTAAATGTAACCGTATAGAATAACTCTTGTGTCCCAAATTTCCCAGTTGAAAACAAGGAATTAGGAATTCCTCGGTCGGTAATTACTTTTACAGTTAGAATAAAGAAGAATATCAGTTTCAACAGGGCGAAATTACAAAGGAAGCACCCGTCGGTCCCGCTACTTTCGTGCAGTGCCGCAATCGCTAATTGCAGTCTAAAATTATAAAAACTTGTCAAGTATGTCTTGCGATGAGTAAGGCGAGCACGAACTCGATTCCGCCGTTCACTTTCTACTATTTTGCAAAGCCGGGACGGAAAGCAGCCGGAGAAGCGGGCGAAGCCCGAGCCATATCTCTCCTTCCGCTTACCTGCACAGAGAGCGGACTCGAGCCCGGGCCAGACTTACACGCATTTCGAGAAACGACCGAAATAGACTCGGCTGTCTCGCCTCGATTATCGCCCTCGGGCCTCAAAAGGGAAAGCGGAGGGGGCGTCGCAGGCGTGACGCCCGGCCGACGTGAAACGTGATCGGAAGCTCGGACATGATCTACTCGAGCAGTATATCGCTCTCGTGTTTACACCTGCCTTGTAAGCGGCAGTTTGTTAGCGGCTTCTATTATATAGCTCGAGCGGTAGCTCGGAGCAGCGGACTCTTAATGAATAAGTCACAGGGCGTCCGAGTGGCGACGCGAGGCGGATCCGGGGAAGAAAGGTGGAGCTCCCGCCTGATGAGGGAGTATATATATACAGGACCGGCCGCGCGGCCTGCGAGAGCGAGGGAGACGGAGCGCATGTATATATATATATATATAATGGATTAAAGAGTAGGTACATATATATACATATGTAGGAGCGGAGCGGCGCGTTGGCTCGAGGAGAATTCGTTCGGGGAAGGCGCGTTTGAAAATCACAACGGGTAAAAAGTCCCGATCGTCTTATTTCAATAAGCCGTAATTTGTATTCATCAGACTTGATGACGTAATTAATTATTTCCGCCGAGGGCACTGCGAGGGCTATTATTAATCGCGCAACAAGCTTCATCTCGCGTGTTTATACATATATATATATGTACACAAGGGAGCCAGGGCATCCTTGCGGGGCAGTATCGCAGGCGCCTATACATACACAAATAGCCGGAACGTAAACCTTCTAATAAGATCCTACGGAGGATGATTCGAGTGATTAAAGGGGGCATTACGTGGCCCTGGCGGCGGGTGGGCCGAAAAAAATCACGGCGGGCCCGTCGGACAGGTGCAAGCCGAAGACAATGGCCGCACCGCGAACATCGAGGCGCAATAACGCGGGAGTGCGCGCCGCGAGTGACAGGGTCGCGTGCCCCGTGACGCGCCGGCCGTCGCGCAACGCTGCCCCCCCAAATTACCGCAAATCATATTACATGTATATCGGCCTCTTTTGTCTTGGCCGGCGGGCGCGCGCGGCGGTGTACAAATCGGCCGCCGCGCGACGGTCACGCGTGTGCATATATATATATGCGTACTTGACGCGCGGCCGACGAACACCTGCCACCGGTGAATCGCGCGGACCCGCTGACCATTGGCAAGGTCAATTTCACGCCGAGTGTGGTGGGTGGGCCGGGGCGCGTACTGGTATATAGGAGTGGAACGCGCGCGAGCCAGGACGCTGTAATGAAGTGGACCTTGTGCGGCCATGGGATGCGTGAAATTCGTCCTCCTTTATATTGCCATTTAATTGCCGGCTTTTGTTCCCCGCGACTTTTGTGTCCGACTCGAATGCAACGCCGCGGTGTACAAGCGTGTTTTCGTGGTCACTTGCGCGTACGCCCGTTTTGGTGACGCTTCACGCTTGTACCCTCTCGTTACAAAAGGTCGCATCTTGTACTTTATAATGAGAGCAGGGCATTCAGCGGTAATTTTAAGCGCAGATGGCTCATCAGCTACAATGCGCCTGGTTCACGGACTTTTCATGCACTGCGTGAAGCCCGCAAAGAATACGGTTTAATGGCGCTGACAATGTTTTCACAGCTCCTCGATAATTCCGACCTTTTTTTTTTCCAATGTATTTAAGGTTAAATGTTTGCCGTGTTTCTTTGGGCGGTAGCAGCTGTACGGGTATTTGAGCGAATCGCTTGATAAGTCTGTAATTAATAACGCGCTTTATATATATATATATATGAAACAAACCCCGCGATCTCGGAAAACCCGTTCTCTAAAAATATAGAAGGATATACTCCAATGCTTTTATTTCACCGCGCTCGAGGTTAATAATCTTATTTGCGTAAAAATTGATTTTTGACAGGAAATTTCATGAATAAATATTACGTCCTCGCATTTATAACTGTTTCTGCAGGGTGATCAAATACGCCAAGGAAAAAAGAATCGAACGTCAAATCACATTGTAATAACAAGGAGAGGGAAGAGAAAAATCCCATCGCCTTCTCCAATGGGCAATCGATCGAGGACAAATGCACTTCCCTGGCCTTTTAAAAAAAACCACTCACGGGTGGCTTTATATATTGGAAATTCATCGATCTATCAGGATGCGGGAAAGTGAAGTCCCGAGTGCGGCATTTAGCGGCGCATCGGGCGAAACGATTTATGGAGTTCCCCTCGAGTCCCAAGACGACGATGATAAAAGGGACTCGTGATTTTTTCGATAATTCCCGAGTTTCGTCGCTTTGATGTGCGAGCGCGAGGGTATAATAAGGGGCGGCCTGTCCGGGCCCGAGGCACCGTGGCGACGCGGGAATAATGCCCCTGAAAGTAATCGCAATGAGCGGCAAACCGATAAATCTCGGGCGATATTAATGAATAATGTATCGGTGACGATTACAAGAAAAGCTGGATATTAAAATTGATGAATAAATTTGAAAATAATTGAAGTTGAGGCGCGCCTCCGAGGCGGCTTAGTCTGCATAAAACAAGCCGCTCCCTCGCATAATTATATTCGACTTGTCGGCTGCTCGTCCGGCCGACGTGTACGCCAGCGTCCCTCGCGCAAAAAAGGCCCACGGAGCGAATAGTCAAACTTCCCTCCCGCCCCGGCAGATATATATATATATGCCCTTCGATCGCGGCGGCCGCGGCGCCGGGCCCCGAGCCGACCGTTTTATTTATTCAATCGGCGGCCAAGGCCCTGGGACACGAAGAAGAAGGAGCGCCGCCCGCGGTCCCATTCATCCGGCTCGCGGGTTCATTCATGCGCGAGGGAGAGGGCGGCACGCGGAGGAGTATAAAAAAAAAGAGGGAGGCCCCGGCGACTCGTCAGCCCCGCTGCAGCGAGCCCGGCATCAATTAGGGCCAGTGCGCACGGTCTCATTGTCCGCGCGGCCCAAGATGGCCGCCCGCAGCCTCCCTCCTCGCCGTCCTTCGAAACGTTTTATCCGGGTGCTCGCGCGGAGGGGAAAGGAAGGGGCCGTCCGAGCCGGTGGTCCGCGGGAGGATTAATAGCCCGGCGAAGTCCGACTGCGTCTTCCCATCGAGCGGGTGATTTTTGCGAGGGAGCCGCGCCGAGGTGGCGCGGCCCGCTCGTTGGCGCCTCCCGCGCGCCCGACGGCTTATTTATCACTCGCGATGAAGTCGTGTCCCGCGGCCGGCAAAAACCCGAGCGGACGGGCCGCGCCGCAGGCAGTCCTTAATCTCATGCAGCCCATAATCCAATTACTCGCGGTGGCTTCCCATTAGCCCTTAAGTATAATGCCGGGTGCCCTTTTTTTCCCCCCCCCGGTCGACGTACAAGGCGGCGGCCATATGTGCCGGGCGGCGGTGTCCAGCGGCGTCCGCGCCGTCCCTACCACGGCATGGAATTCTGTGTCATATATATACACACACATACACGCGATGTAGATGCAAAGCCCTCGCGAAAATCGTACAAATGAAATCGGCGCTCGGGCCAATTTGAAAGTCAAGGAGGTCGAAGGAAGGTTTACACACATCCGCGGGGAGGGATCGATCGCCCGGTCGGCGCCCTACCTCCGAGGATTAAATTATCCGTACATACGCGGTCCCTCGCGCGGCACTCATTAGCGAGTGCATTATATACACACGCGCGCGCGGCGAAGAAACCGCGCTGATAAAGGCCGCTCCCTCTGCCGGCGGCGCGCGGACTGATAAAAAAGCACATTAATCAAAGGGCCGGGCGGGGGCGCAGTCATCGTGGCAGGTGCGCGCGCGGGGGGTGGGAAGAAAATGGCCCCCTCGGCCGGGCGAGGGCGTCCCTGGCGCGGGCCGCGTAATCCGCAGAAACGAGGCGTCGTTTATGCAGATTCCCCGCGCTAATGCCGCGTGCGCCGCCTTTTTACTGCCGCGTATCACGCGGCGAATTTTCATGCTTATCCGCCGGGGATCGGGCGCGCCGCGCCGGCCGAACGCTCGCCGCGGTTCGCGCGCGCCCCTTTCAATGACAAATTACGTATACGCGATTTGACGTGGCGCGCTTTTTCCGCCCGCTCGTAATTTATAGACTCTTCGCGGGCCGTATCGTGGCTCGGCCCTATTTGAATATTCCGCGCGCCCGGCTTTTTCCAGCCTGACGGCTCGCCCGCGCCCGCCGCTTGTCCTTAGATTCTATCCGCGGACGAATGCAAAATAAACTTTTCGCAATTGTTGGAAGGATTATTCGTAGCTAATTTATGCGATACGGATCCCCGTAAGAATTATCATATACTAAATAACGTATCAGCAGATAATGCGGCGAAAAAATATAATTTAGAGCCCTAGCTGCAAAGCAACTGAATATTAGATATGCCATATTATGTACGTTAAATATGCATTCGTCAAAAAGGTATTCGTACCGGGGGCTATGGTGATAAAGACTACTTATCTTATACTATCTGTGTGTTATTACGGATCAAAGCTGTTTGGTCAACTGATCCAGTGGATCCTACTGGGCTCGACGCCAATGATAAATCATCCGCCCCACATGTTATACGAACGTCAAAGTTCTGGGAATTTCCTTGTAGCACATTTATTTACATTTGGAAAATGGACTGTTATGCGGAATTTACGGAATTTAACACTAGTTAGTGAACGAAAGTGGCGAAATCGTTAGTAAAAATGCTGATATTTGAAAATGTTTGTAGCCAAGCCATTGTGCAGAGATTATGGAGAAGAAGCGTGCAAAAACGGAGGTGCAACCGAGGTGTCCGAACAGTGTTTTCAAAGTATTTTAGCCCCGCGAGGATAAAAAGCGCGGGAAGGAGGCAGGGCTTGCTGGCAAAGCTCTCGATTGAATCTCCGGCATAAGGGGGTATTGTGCACGTAAATAAAGGAGAGGTTAGAAGACGTGGGGCATAGGCAGCGGAGGAAAAGATCGGATAAGCGAGAAGGGCCGGGGCCTCGGGTGCGCGCCGGCCGAGAATAAAGCTCCCGCGGCCTGGCTAATCGGCGGGGCGCGATCCGCACCAGCGGCAGCCTCCCTCCCCGGCATACAAACGGCTCATTTAGGGCCCGGCGCGGCGGGCCCTTTCCCATGGGCCGGCGCTGACGCCGGCGCCGGTTTTTTTTTTGAGGCCGCGCAGGTGGCGCGCCGCCGCCGGCCAATCGAGTGTGGCGCGGCTCTGCGGCCCGCGACGGGGGCGGCTCTACGTCCTCACGTGCTCCCGGGCCCGCTCAAAGGGATTATTTACGAGCGGCGCCGGATGCAGTTGCGCGCCGAGGTGCGGGGCTTTTTGCCCCCGGCTGCAGCTCGCCCGAGGCGGATGATGTATTTGCGTGCCGCGAGTCGATGCGCCCCGCGGCATCTGCGCCCAGAAGAAAGCCCGCGGGTCAGCCGGCTCGCGGGGGGAACCTCCTCCGAAAGAGATTCCCCCCGGCTTTTTCGTGCGTTCGATGCGACGTCGCGGCCAGTTCATAAACTCCCCGGAGAGTCTATTAATAACCGGCCGCGGACTCCTCGGATCATTTGTGCGCCGTCCGTTTCGTCCGAGTGCGCCAGACGCCGCTCCGCCCGTATTTGCGTGGCGGCTCGAGCCACGTATCGAAAATCAATTGCCGAGAAGCTAGAGACGCCGTAAAGCTACATTGATTGCCAATGACATCGTTATCCTCCGGGTATATACAGCTTTAATTCCCCAATAAAATCCCCCGCGGCTCGGCAGACTCGCCATTCCGTGTATATATACACCTCCGTAATCCCCGCGCTTCGCAAGAGCCTAGCTGCAGCCAGCGCAATTACCAACCCCGGCCTGTGAACCCGTCCTCTTTTCCCGGGCGTTATCATGCGCTCCGCGAGATCGCGCGCACCTCCACCGACGTCTTCTCAGCGATGCATCGCTCGATCTTGATCTTGACCCGCTGGCCGGGCGGCGTCGTTAGGAGTGGCGCCTCTGAGCCACACGTATATAGCCAACGTGCCGACGCAAAGCTGTCGGGGTATCATCGCTCGTGTATGCGAAAAGTCAACGACACGCCCGTATCATGCAGTTGCACGGCAGACAATCGCTAATTATACAATAGCGCCGTACAACTCCTACACTGCAATGCGGTATGACATGCACCGTCCGATGCTGCTATAACGTTGCAAATAATACTGAATACACTGACTTCCCAGCTAATGATAGTTTGAATAGATATGAAACAAAAAATTCGAGAACATACAGCTTTGAAATTCAAACTTAGGATATCTAAATGCTATCTTCGTATAGGTAGTGAATTGTTTGAAAATGAAATTTAATTGTGAATTTCATTTAGATGTATCTCGATACACTAGTGATGCGCAGAATATTTCGATGAATTGCGCACATCATACTAACTTCATTTGCGAAGATCGTTCAAAAAACGAGTAGGACGATAAAATTGATAATAATACGCTCGTATACGGCAATGTTAAAACGTACTTCTGAATAAAATGAAGAATCAATTTGACAATTGCCTCGAGAAATGATTATGTAAATAATTACGTAATTTCTGGCTTGCACGCGGAAATTTAAAGACAGGCTTCCTCGTACGAATAAATTGATAGACGTCACTGCTCGGCGAAACATTGTTTCTATTTTAATATAGCCCCTGGCACCAGGCTCCCATTATCTAGCGAGGGCGGAACGGAAACAGGAGGGTATCGTGAACACGAGAGAAAAGCATGGCGCTCAAATTTCGGGGGCGGTGGTTCGGCAGTTGCTCGGAAAGGAGTGGGTCGGCCCGCCAGTCCTGCGAAATTCCCTAACAACGGCGGAAGCAACGTGTTGTACAACTGACGACAGCCGAGGCGAAACACGAGGGCACAAAAAGCCCGATCCGCGCGCGAAACAAAGACTAGGATAATTTTCCGCGGGCGCGCGCTAAGCGCGCAAGCCGGAAGCCGCGAGTCTCACCGGCTCCGGGGATTCCCCCCTTTCTTTCCCCTCTCCTTCCTTTTATCGTCCAGCCGGAGAAACGCAACGTCCGCGGCACTCGGGCCGAGGAATCCGGCCGCTCATGGAAAAGTCGAGGGGAGCTCGAGGGCGGCGCAAATCAAAGCCGCGGGCCGGAAGGAAGGGCCCGCGCCCCCGGGTCTCGCGCCGGGGGACAGTCGTTGGGTCATTCCCGTTAAGCCGGATATCTGCGGCGGCGGAGGACATCTGGCCCCTCGGGGAGGCGAGCGCGCCTCCGATAATGACATCGCCGGCCCTCGCGTGACTCGCGCGCGCGCGCGCAGTATGGCGTTTGCGGTCGCGCCGGATGCCGACTCGCGCACGTAAGACGAGGGGCCCTCCCGCCCGGGAGTGCGCAATCGCGCCCCGGCCGATTATGCCGCCCGCGCACCGGACCGACGCCGAAGCCCACCTCCGCCGCGAGGCTTTCCCGTGGGAGCGCGCTTTCTACACTCCTGCCGGGAGAGAATTGCCGCGAGGATATCGCTCGCCTGCAATGCGCCCACTTGGATCGAATTGCTCACGAGGATAAAAGTTCATTAACGGAATTGGCTTATGTAACTGCGCAGTCGGCTCGGAGGAAAATCATCTTCCCCGCGCAGGCGAATATCCCGCAGATTTAGAAACTCTATCGGGTTTCGAAGAACAACAATCCGTATAATAATATATGAACAAAACGCACCGAACGGCTTTTAACGTACAGTCTCACGTTACTTTCGCTCACAGGTATATATCGAAAGCTGTATCGAAGGCGTGTTGCTTTTTTTTTGGCAATTGTTCGCGTAATTTATAGATTAAAGGAAGGCTATTATGTATCGTGCACCGCTCCCAAGGATATTGAATAGTCCATTGAAACTTCATTGAATCGCCGAGGCGAGCGGTGGGATCGAACAAAGCTAAAGACCGCGGGGGAAATCTGCACCGAGGTACTCAATACGCGCGAGATTTGGCGGTGGCTCGGTGGCCAACTGTCGCGTGTCGCCCTGGGCAAGAATCCAGGTGACCAGGTGACGCCCTCCCCGCGGCGAGGCCCGTCAATCCCTCGGCTCCTCGGCGGAAGGATACTGCGGTTCCTCCCGGGGCGATCGCCCGGCGGCCCCGCGATCGACTTCCCCGCGCACGCAGGAAGGAAATTACCATGAATGGGGTGGAGTTTACGCGCATCCTGACACTCGCTTTCACGTCCCTTCCCCGGTGCAGTGCATTATGCAAGTGGGTGGAGGCCGCAGGCAGCGGTTACGTGCGTGATTCGCTTCGTGACTTCGGTATCGTTATTTTCTTTTTTTTTTTCCTCGCTTCCCCCGGACTCGTGCGTTACTCCTCGCTGCGGGCGCGAGCCACTGTTCGAGAAGGACGCGATGCATGTGTGAACGGAACTAGCGCAGCCGACCGACGTTGCGGTAGACTCGCCACTGCGCGGGGAACGTCATTATTTCTTTTTCTCAAGCTCACTGAAGACTGCCATCGCGATTGTAATTCGCGGTCTTTAAAATGACTTTTGATCGTAGTCCTCTATATTTTTTCATGTGCGCCAGTGAGATAAATTTGTGCGCACGCTGCATTACCTCGGTCATTTGAATATCCGCGCTTGAGAGGAAACTTTACCAAATTCAAAAGTTGGTATATGCACTACACCCTGGAATTACTTACTCCACGTTTTCAAGTTTATAAGAAATAATTTTAGTAATAAATTTTTATTATTAGATATTCCTAGAAAATTTTAGCATGTGATTCAAAAATAAAAATAAAACTAATATATTCAGATTTGTGGATAATCCAGAATTAGTTAGAATTTAAATACAATTTTCCGCCTAAGTTTTTAATTTTTAATTGTAAATATTCAGTTTTTTCAAAATCTTCAAACCTTAAAAAGAATTTGTAACACATTTAACTATTAATAACTGTATAAACAGATTATATGCTTCACTTTCTTTAAAAACACCCTAAAATTATTTATTTTTTGAATAGTTAAAAATCATAAAAGATATTGTAGCAGCTTTTTGGGTTATATCGTGCGTAAACAGTTTATTCTACAAAATAACGTTCAATTTAGTTTTCTATTTTTCATTACAAACGACCACTTTTTACAACTGTTTAGAAGATGTATACATTGCGTACGTTCCAAACAAAAGAAACAAATATTATTTAAATAATTATATTAGCATTTTATTACTTTGAACCGCGGACTTCTAAAATCTTACTTTGAATAACGGGTACTAAAAAGAACCGGGAGCGGGAAGCTTCGGAAAGTGGATTGCAAAAAGTGCCTCGGCGTGTAACCCTCGGGTCCCCCCTAGAATTTTTCGGCTCTCGCTTCCTCCCGCAAAATCAGCCCCCGTCGTATAATGCGAGCGTTAGCCGCTGTACAAGGAAAGGAAAAAAAGAGGCGGGGACGAGGAGGCAAAAGAAAGCCGGAGACCCGCGTATTACATTAAACGCGTGCGTTTATATGCGCGCGGTACAGCGGCCACCGAGCCATGAAACCCGTAAATCGTCGATTCATTAGCAGTTTTCTCCCTCGCGCTTGTTTAAATAAAGTGTGGACCAGGGGGAGGCGTAGGGTTGGCGGGTGCCGAGGGCTAGGTGAAAAATGAAAAATAAATATATTACGCGGACCCGTAGGACCTTTCCGGGGGAAGGGGAGGCTATCCTTTTACCACGCGACGCGCGCTCCCACGAGCTATCGAATTAAACTGTCCGTGTCGTACGCCGCTGTCGCGAGCTTTCCTTTTTATGCCCGCGCGACGGCTGCAATCGCGGCGTGACGCCCCCGAGCGTTACGCACTCGACGCGCGAGTTACTTTTCTGCTCCTTTCTCGCTTTAGGCGGCTGATAAAATACCCCGACGACCCCGGTTGATTTGTGCCTCTTGGCTCTCGTTTATCAAAACACAGTGTTGAAAGTTCTGCGCGGTTTATCCCCATTAAATTAGTCGCGCGCATCATCCCGCGACACGCGAGTTTTATTTGCTTGCTTAAACGGAATATGTATGTTGGCGCGTGCTAATCCCTCTTGCGCGCGAGCCGAAAGAGAGAGAGAGAATTCAAAATTTGTACAAAAAAATAGCACGAGCGTATCAAATCATCCTGAAAATTTCGAAATCCCCCGTTCTATGAAATTATGCTACGCGCGCAGTTGGTCGTGTGGGCTCTTTTTATAAAGCCCGGCCAATCGTCGTGAAAGCTCGGGCATTAATATTTGGATGAAAGGCCGGTTGGCGCGGCCGGCGAGTGCGATATTTTATTTCCATTTGGGGAAAAGCGGCGCGGGGGCCGCGCTTTTGGCATAACTATATCTATAACTTGTTGATTCAAACACTCGAGCTTTGTTTGCAGCGGGGGAACGAACGAAATTCAAAGTTTCGCCTCGCGGCGAACAATGCGATTTCGAACATATTGCCCAGTATCCGGGCTATTCTGATTTAAATTCCCGCGCCTTTCATTTATCACCGCAAAAGCTTGCCTAACTTTGCGCGCTCAATGGGGAATAATGATGGCTCCCTGAATGCGCCCCTGGCTTCTGCTTTTCTATACACCTCGGACCTTCTACGTTCGCCCGCGCCCGTGTTTTATTGTGCGCGATCGATACTTCAAAATGCAAGAGCGTCAATTAAGTACATTTCACGTGGAAAAGGCACGCTTGTTTTCATCTAATTGGAAGTAACCAAACGCCAAGCTATCATTTCACCAATTGAGTATGATTGAATTTTTAAAGAGATGTACACTGGCCTAGCAGGAAGTTGACGATTTTTTACGTTAAACGCGTTAATGGAGCGTCTAATAACAATAACAAAAGTGTAAATGTAATAAAAATAACACAAGTTCAATATAAAAGTTTATTTAAACGCTAATTTTTTGTCTAATTATACGACTAGTAAATGCTAAAGCTTTCGAGCAGGAATTAAATCAACAATCAACACTATTTTTCATAAAGAGTATATAATAAAATTGAATTGTTCAATTGGCAAGAGAAATATTTTTGCAGACAAAACAAATGCCACTATCCTATAGGTATACTATAAGCGACTGGACGATAATAAGGTTTGAATGGGTATGGTTTCGAATCTAGCTGCTTTAAAAAACACTGTAAAACATTTCTATAAGTATATCTGCCAGATTGGAATTGACTGTTGATAATTTGATAATTAACTCGGATTCTATTAATTGGGAGAATATACGCAGGCCGAATGATACTTTTTTCCATTTACAACGGGTCAGGCTTAACGAAGAGGAATTGACGGAGGCCCTAATAATCATCCCCCCGGCTCGGTGAATAGGTTCCCCGAATGAAGCAATAAGCCCCGGCAGCGAGGGAGCATCTGCAGTGATCTTAAAAGTGGACACGTGTCGGTCCGAGGAGCGGGCACATCCGAGTGTATATTCGGATGATATTGTAAAGTAAATGACTCGGGCTCGGAGCCGGCATAGGACTCGGCCCTCGGGCTGCGAGGAACAGTTGTTCCGATCGAGTGGCCGGCCCGTCCCGCTATAAATTCCTCCGACCGCCTGGGCCCGGTCAAAAGGTTAAGTGTCGGGCAGATGGCCCCACCCACCCCCGGTGAGCCGGTGCGCCAACAGAGGCCCAATTACGGGGATCGGGCCCCCGGGCGGGGGCCGGCGACACGCGCCCGGACTCTCTCTCTCTCTCGTTAGGGCGTGGGCGGGTGGCGCGCGGCCTTGATTTATGGGGCGCCGGGCGGCCAGGGGACCTTTTGTTGGGCCGCGGGGGCGGCTTCGCGGGGGCGCATTATGCTCGCGTGCGTATGTACGCGTGTGTGTGTGTGTTTGTACGATCTGGCCCCGGGTCGTTAGCGCCGCGAGAGTCGGCGGCGGGCCGCAGCTGCCGATCGATGATCGGCCCTCGCGCATCGGCCCGCTTCGGGGAAGCCGTCCCATTAGGCCCGCTCCCATCCGCGCCCCGCATTCCATTGTTTCAGATGATTCATAATCCACCTTACGGGCCCCGGCCGGTTTATTAGCTCGGCCGCCGCCTGGGTGGCCGCCCGCCCGGAGCCCCCTTTGATAATCCCCGTCCACGTTATGCATACGCGTTTCTTATCCAAGCTGGACCGGCGCCCCGAATTTCCCGGTTGCGAGGTCCGCCGACGGGCACCGCTCGTACGTTGCGGATCTAAAACAGCTGGTCAATCGGGCCTTCGGCAGCTCCCTCCCGAGTCGCGACAACGTCTCAATAATGCGCGTTTAAACACGCGGATCGCGCGTATATAGTCGCATGCACCTGCACGCGCACTGTTCCGCGAGGGACCCGGCCGATGAATGCAGGAGAACAGAACGTGGCCCCTGGGCGCGCGGCTCTCTTTCCAAATTTCGTTGAGGAGAAAAGAGGGCGAGTCCGGCGGCGCGGCCGGCTCCCGGGGGCTCCCTGGGAAATTCGTGCCCAGTCTTCCGCGAGGTCTTATACTCCCGTGCTCTGACGCTGGCAAAATGCCTCTCGGAACTTTCGAGCGCGCGGAGCCCATTTGAAACTACGGCGCACTCGCCGCTGTCCTTGCACGAAGAATTACTTTTAAACATTTCTCCTCTTTTTCCTCCTGGGAAAGCTCCTGCAAATGTCGACGTTCCCTCTACCTGCACCGTGAGATCAACTTAAATCCTGTTTGCTCTTCCAAATTTTTTATTATTTTTTTTCCTGTTATACATGCTAAAGATATTATTAAAACTGCACTCCTATATACGGAAACGTAGTCGTTCAAACTAAGTAGCAGCTAGCTTATCGGTGCGGGTATTGTAAATCAGTTTTTGTATCGTTATCCAGGTGATTTTTATACAGAGACGTTCAACCGAGCGCGCTATTCTTCTTGTATACTATCTCGCTTGTAAATACTGATAAAATTGGAGAAATAAATATTCCCGGGAATGCGCTTGCGGTGTACGAAAAAAACACGGGCGACGATGAAGATCTTGAAAAAAATACGGTAAGTTTTCAGCGACTGAAAGCCGGCATAATGTAAGTTTCTCGCAGGATAGCCGAGACCCGGGAGCTCGAGTGATGCATTTCAACTCGAAAACTGGCGCGCGGTGCGTGCCCGCGTCTCGTAATATTCGCTCGCGGACGGGCCGAGGTCAACGGCGACTGAGCATGAATGAAAACTAGAGAGGGAGATAAAGAGGCAGTTGGAGAGCGGCCGGCGAGTGGCGAACTTTAAAACGCACGACTGAATGGGAGGATGTATATTTGTCGAGGTGCGTCGCGTCGCCTCCGTTTCGCGGGAATCGCCCGACAGCACGTATTCCTACATTTTTCAGCGCTTGCGCCGCTCCTCTTGTCTCCCCCGAGGCTGCCTTTTTCGCCCGGTCGATTAATCACGCCCCGGGTACACGCGAGCAACTATATTTGGCTTGAAGGATTCCGCGCTCGATTCCGCGGGCTCGTACGAATTAAACAATTATGTTCCTTTGTCGGGGAAAAGTGCGCGCGGAAAAATGATCACGCCTCGGTGATGCAGCGGAGGAAAACAACTGTTTCGCAGCGCTCGCGGACGCGATGCTCCATTAGCGAGTCGAAGACGAGGTCGGCTAACCCACTTCGGCCTGATCAGCGCTCGCCCGGCAACTTGGTACACCGAGCGTCACGGCCCGAGTCAACAATTCAATGTACTTTGCTATCCCGTCCCAGCGGCTGGCGAGACTCTTGCACTAGATCTCCAGTCGGCGAGTCACGAGACGATGACGCGCGGATAGCCCAAAACTGTGGGAATATCGAGAGTCAGAATCTGAGATTACGCCGCGCTGCAGGATACAAATGAGCTCACGCGCCACTCGCTAATTTTTAACCCGATCGTTTATCTCTGGCTTTCTTCCTGCGATTAAGCAGATTTTAACTTTTTCCCCGAGCACGGATAAGCATTTACTGAAAGTGATTTACCAACGCTTCTTATTCCGCTAAAACTCACGCTGTTAATAAAAATTCAACTTTATGGTTTTTAATCGAGTTTTTAAACATTAATACAAGCTGGCCTAAGCTAGACCAGATGAAATCATTTGGAACTATTACATCCGGTATATTATGTTATCACAATACCTCAAAGAATCGCAGTAATTCTGATAAAGTTTTGTTCATTACAAGTTCAAGATAAAACATAATCTATTAGAAATATAATTCAATTAAAACCTAATTGCACTTGCAATTTCAATAAACTTGGAATTTTATGATGAAATACATAGCCCTTAATTGAGACGTTTTCTAGAAAAGATATATAATTTTTAGAGCGAGGACACCGAATTCATGTAAGTTTAAGATTGGTAATTCAAGCGAAGCCAGCCGGTAAAAAGTGCACCGCGTGAGAAGGAAATTTATTATCAGTCGGAAACTGTTGGAAAGATATCTGCATATACGCTTTAGACGCGAGGCAGTAAAATCTCACTTGCATAACCTAATAGTGGGGGCGCGGGAGGCTCGCAGCTATATTGGTCGTAAAAGAGCGATCCGTCTCGGGCGCGGGTAGCCGTGGGTTGCGGCTCGCGACTCGAGGGCGCAGCGCCGGCAGGAAGAGTTGAAGCGCCGCGGCGACGAGGCTTCGTTATCAAAGGGAGCCGAGAATAATGCCCATCAACACTTCCGGCGGAGTGGCGGGAGGGGCGGCGGCCCTCAAAGGGGCCGGGGAGAGGGCCGAGTGCCTCGAGGGGCGCGACGGAGACGCGGCGCGCGATCTTTGATGACGTTTCGAGGGCTTTTTTATTGGCCGAGGGGCGGCCGCGGGGCCTCCCTTTCATTGGCGCTCGTTCCTCTTGGGAGCGGCGGGGCGCGCCTCGTAAAACAGGGGATTTGCATGCGGAGGAGCCCCAATCGGCGCTCCTGCCCGCGGCCTGAGGGGGGTGGGGGAGAGACGGGCGACCCACCCCCCCGCGTCGCGAGGCCGCCGCGCCGGCCCGACTCCTGCACCCGGGCGACGGGCCGGAAGGGGAGGGGCCAGCTCCCGAGGCCGCGCGCGCCCTCGCCCCTCGAGAACCTCGATGACGCTGCACTTTCCGCGCCCCCGAGTCACCCAACGAGCGGCGTAACGTCCCGCAAGGCCGCCAGTCGAGCCCGAGCGATTTCTCGGCCGAGCCCGGGGGAGGAAAGCCGCCGGCGCCGGGGAAAAATACGCCCTCGAGGAAAGTGTCTCGAGGACCGCGGCCCTCCTTCAACGGATTCGATCCTTTCTTTTTTTCCAGGAGTTTTCCCCGATGCGGATACACCCTTCGATTCTCGAGTGTCCGTCGGCAAGGTGAGTCCCCAAAAGCACACTCGCCAAGCATCCGGAAAAACTGCTCGAATGAACGGGGGTGCGCAATCCCCTGCAGGGCGATACCTGCTGCAGCGGACGAGGTGGGTTTTCGGACTCGGTCGCACCGCGGCGTAAAAAGCGCCGTGTAAAAAGGCGGGAGCCGAAAGTAAGACGGAGCAATTGGACAATCAGCGGGGCCTCGGGGGACAACAACCCGGGCGACGTGCCGCCTGGACCGCCTCCCCCGAAGAAGGGGCCGGGGGCCGCGGGCAATCAGCCGGCCCCGGGCGAGGAGGTCCGGCGCGCGCCCCCTTGTCAATCAGGGCCGCGGCGATTCGGCTCACGTGCCCCCCGCGCCCGCGAGTCGGCCATCTATGTCGGGGGGGGTGGGCCGGCTCGGGAGGCGAGTCGCGTAGTAGCCGGCGGGCGGTCCGTTTGTTCTAATCAGCGGCTGACCGCGGGCTAACTCGATCGGCTAACGAGGGCCGCGCGCGCCGGCCATTTGCCTGCAGCGCGCGCGCCCGGGCAAACAGGGCGCTTATGAAATGACCCGAGGCGCCCGGCTTATTCGCCGGCCCGAGTAAACAGCCCGGGCGCAGTTTGTTTGTAACGCGGCGTACGTGCCCGCTCCGGATCCTATTATCCCGCGGGCGGGGGAGGCTTGGGAGCAGCTTCGATTGTCGGATCGGAGGGGGGCGGGGGTTTTTCGAGCGGGGGAATAGGTGTCGAGGCCGGGCTGTACCGCTATCTCCCGGCTGATATCTCACTCGCGGCCCGGGCCCCCGTATCATCCGCGGCCCGTAAACACTGGTATTATTCCGCGCCCCTGGCAATCTTCATTAGGCGCGTCCGGCGAACCCGTAATCAAGCTACTCTCGCGGCCGGATTAACCACCCACGAACTGGGGCTAGGCTCGGCCCCGAGGCCGGCCCTCTTCTCTACGCCCGCCGCGATTCGTGATCAGCCGAGCGCGATAATCGCCGGCGGATTTTCTCCCGGTGCTATTATATGTACGTGGGCCCGGGGCCGTTATTAGGGCCGATTGCGGTGCGCCTCGGGTAAACGCCCGAGCCACCTGGCGATTAATCCATTCAATTTCTCACTCGGCGGCCCGCGGAGCCTCCCGCGGAACCTCCTCCGCGGCCGCTTCCGAAGGCTAACCTCCCAGGGCGCGGCAGGCCGCGGACGTAAATACAAACGGAGGCCCCACGCGTCGTCGCCGCCGCCGCCGCCCGAGGGCCCGGGGTATAAATCCAAATTTCCGGGAGGGGGGGACAGGTGGGCCCGGGCGGGCTGCGCGAATGCGCGAGCGGCCCCCTTTCATCCGCGGGGCGCCCGCCTCGTTTGTCTCTCCCCCGGGCCGCTCCGCCCGCCGCCCGCGGCCATCTTGCCCCTCTGCGCCCACCCTGGCCCCCGTGCTGCACTGTATTCTCGTACGCGCGGCCGCCGCCGCGTATAAACAAGCCCATCGGCCCCTCGGCAAACAGCCCGGTGATTTAGGGCCTCAGCGAGGACTCGCGGTTAAGTATCCACGGCCGATCGCCCTGCTGGCCCGTGTTCCGGCCGGCCCGAGGACCCGCCGCCGGATGTCCATTTTGCCCTCGGCTTCCCCGCCGCCGCCGCCGCCGCCGCTTCTCCATTCTTGGGCCTGCTCGTATGCTGATTGCCCACGGAGCGACTGTAATCCTATTCAAGAAGCTATCGATATCCAGATAAGCAATCGAGCATTCATTTCCAGTGTCGACCACCCGAATAACCGATAAAGATGTATCGCTTAGGCAGTGACTTGCCAACCCGTCTTTCGCATACGTTTCAAAAATATATATCGAGGCACTGTGTAAAATACGTGAGATGCTTCAAAAGTACTATTAAGTACTATTCCAAGAGAATTTATGGTTTACTGAGTATGATTTTTCACTCTCACCTGTTTTGTGATCAATTAAACATCTATTGATGTGCATGCAATCAGAATTAAGTGAACTAAAGTGAATTCCAAACAGTTTGGCAGCCGACGGAAAAGTAATGGATAAATTCACGGAATGAAGCTCGAAATTACTCGACTTGGGGTGCACCAAATGGCGTCAAATACTCGGTCTTTAGAAAGTGGGACTAAGTAAACTTGTAAAATAAAACAGTGTTTGAATTAGTCAGACTTCAAGAATGAGTTGTCTAAAGGCAAATAGAATTATTGCAAACAAAAGGTTTAATTATATTTTTGAGGAAACAATGCTACCGGTCGAAAAGACAAGTGACAGGAGACAACAACAATGAGTGTCTAAAAATTGTGTGTAACAGAGGTTAATATTTGCCGAGCGTGTCTCTTCCAACACGATTTTCCTTTTCGACTCACGTTTTTCCAGGATTCAGCATGGTTTTTGTAGATGGGTGGAATAATTTTCTATACTTTTCTGTCGATATACTTGATATTTCTATTTCCATAAAATTCACAACTAACACTTTTTCGCAGTATTGTTTTATTATGATCAATAACTTATACTCATACAAAAATATAATTCTATTAACATTATTAAAAAGTTAACGATCACTGTTGAAAGAAGTGTGCATGAAATTAAAATAAAACATTAATCCATGTTAGAAATACTGTATTTCTTGCTAGGTAGCGAATACTTTGGAACTATCCACGTAAAGGGGCGAATCTCTAATGCGACTAGGACATTACATTTACAACTCACGTATACTCTTGGTTGACGTGGCATGTTAGCATGCACTACAATTGGACCTGTTGAATTTATTTCATTATGCTGATCCTTGATGGATATACAATTTTGTAATACCCTTATAACTGATTGTTTGTTTACATTATTAGGCTAGGCAATCTCCTGAAACTAAAGACAGTGAAATACGCGAAAGACAGGACAATTTTATACCTCGATTGAAGTAGATGAAACACTCTCGCCCGAGCTCTACACTCAATCGGGTAATCCAAACAGTATTGCCTCAGTTCGGATGCATAATGCAAGTCCGTTGTCAGCATTACAAAGGAGTCCAAATAAACGGGCGAGTCGCATTAATCCGGTACACATCGGCAGGAGTATTCGAAGCTGCAAGGATTCGTCGGGCAGCTTGGCAGGCCTGAGAGGATTGAAAGCCGCGCTCGGGAGGCGGTGGGCAGGCGCAGTCAGAGGCGGCCTCCTTTGGAGGAGGGCCAGGGCTGCGTGCGACACCCCTCGGAAACCAATCAGCCTCCGGCGGCCGACAATGGCGCGGCCCGGCGATCGAAGGGCGCGACAAAGGGGGCGGGCGCGCGGCTTTTGAGGGCCTCGGCCGCGGGAGGACAGGGGCGCAGAGGCCGCCGGCGGATGTGCGCGAAAGCGAGCCGCGACACCGCGGTAACCCGAGCCGGCGGCTCTGACGAGGGCGCGCGACCCCTCGGGCCCCTACCTGCCCGCGCCGCCCGCGCTTCAAAGGGGAGCCGCGGCTCGGCCGCGACTCCCGCGGGGCCGCGTCCTCGGAATGGCGCCCGGGCACCCGGCACTTGCCTGCTCGATCCGCGCCCGGCCCTTCCCCGAAGCCGCGGGTTTCGAGAAGCGCCGCGTGTCCCCGGGTCCGGCCGGGGAATACCAAAACTTGCCTAACGTGTCGCCGTTGCGCAAGAGTTGGTGGCTCGTTGATCATTAAAATCACGCCTCGGGCGAATAAAGGAAAAGCCGGGCGGGGGGGGGGAGGGTGGGCCAGGTCGTTGGGATCGTTGGCCCGCGGGCCGGTGGCCTCGGGCCCCGAGGCTGGGCCGGCCTTGCCCCGCGCGTAATGCAGCCGCGCGATGCTCCTCACGCGCGGGCCGCGCGACTCGCTTTTTTCCCCGGGCCGAGGGCGAGATGCCGAGCGCCGAGGGCCTACGTGCGTTTGATCGGCGCCGCCGCGCGCGCCCGCGCCTCCATCAAGCGCGGGGCCCTCGTTACGCGGGTTTACACGCGGGACGTGCGCCGGAGCGTCGCGCGCCGCCCGGCCGATTATATGCCGGCTGAACGCTAAACGCGGATATGAGCCCCGGCGCCGCGCCGCGAATCCTAACGAGCCGCCCGATTTTTCCCCGCCTCGCCGACTTTTCGATCTGGCGCACTGAATTCCAAATCGCCCACCCGCTGCATGCCCCCCGAGCCCCCCTTCCCACTTCTAACGCTCCCTTCGCTGCCCGAGTCCTCGCGTTGCGCCTCAAAGCCTTGACTTTCCCAGTAAAACAAGGTTTTAGAACAAGCTGCGTCTAACTCCTGCAACGTGCATTCCACTTTAATACCATCGCAGCTTGTAATCGTTCCAAATTTTACGTAATAAGTTCTGGGCACTTGTAACCATAAGTATGCTGCAAGTCAATCATTAGGAGTAAACGCACACACGCGACTAAATTTAAAAACGTTTATATTGCCTATAATATTTTCATTAGTTTTAAAAGATATTAGCTCTGTATCAGCCTCAATGAAGAGGTCGACCAACTCTTTAAGAATAATTTAATTTAGCTCACATGTCGAGTACGCATTATACATACAACATTTAATTTAAAGTATATATTATATTACGCGCAAGTCTAACATTTAAATGCACTGCGATTCGTCTAGGATATTGCTGTTGGGCTTGTGAGTAATACTTTTCAAAAACAAACACTTTATTTCGGTTACTTTTATATCTACACTTAATTTGCTTATTAATAGACAACTTTTTATTATTAATTTAATATTTAAGTTCTACATTTCTTATCAATTTTTTTAACAACATTGCACTTAAATTGTACTTTGTATTAAACATTATGGACCTTGAGTCCTCACAAAACATCTTATATTCGTTGATTCATTTTTTTTTATTAATTAATGTATTGATTCCTTTACATATTTATAAACTTTATTATAAAGTACTGTGTAAATGCAATGTAGGTGGATCGACCTTTTCTCTTATTATTCATTGAAAATTCAATGCCATTAGATGCGCATAGATTTACGTACTATGAAATCCATTTATTATATATCTAACGACTATCCCAGCGACTGATGGCGAACTTCGAAATTCTCGTTCACGAACGGCAGCAATTTTTAACCAATTAGATTTTATAAATTTTACATGACTTGATTGCTCTCAATTCAAAGAGAATTTTGATTGCGGCGAATATTGAATTTCCTTTTGTATCTTCATCTCTTATATAGCTAATATAGGTTTTTCTGCAAGTCGAAATAGTCTGGTAATATTGTACGCAGGATAGAATATTTTAACTATCAGTTTAACAAGAAGTTTTATGAAAAAAATGAAACAAACAGGACTTTAACATGTTTCAAAACCGACAACGCGAACACGTAGACTATAATTTAAAGCTCAGAATATTAAATATCATCAGTATAGCAATTTCAATCTCTATCTACTTCTCGTTAGTCGTGATTTTTTTATTATACACAGGAAATTCAGTTGTCCATCGCATGTTTCATAAATAATCTGGCCATAAAATCGCAGGTCGACGACATTTTCGACTTGGCGCGTATTACTCTTATTATTGCGCTTTTTCTAGAATAACCGTGCACATCTAAACATCGTGGCCGGTCAAGGCAGGCGCTGCCCGGCCCTAAATACGTGGAATGTTGGCGAGCGGTCAAGCGCCTACCGTGCAGGGCTCCTCTTTCTCGTGCCCCCGGGGAGGCGCGTGCGCGAAGAAAAATGATTGGAGCGATCGTGGGGAATCGCGTGAGGCGCACAGGGCCTCGAGTCGCGGCGGCCGGGAAAGCCTCGGCACTTGACATCGGTCCGAGCAAGAAGAGTAATCTCTTAGTCGGGTGCACGCCACGGGCGGGCCGCGCACGCGCGCGATATATCGCGGGCTGCACGTGCCCGCGCCGCGTATATCGATTGATTGCCGCTCGGCGGCCCTCCCTGCCCGACGCCCATTTTTCGATATTAACGCCAATCACGCGACGGCGACGCGGTCGCCCTCCTCCCGGTGACATCTCCCGGCGGAGGCGCTGCAGCCTCCGGGCTAATTAGACGCCGGCAAAGCGGACCCGCGGCTCGATGGCTTATCTCCTCGGCGGCCCGGCCACCCCGGGCTTGCGTAATTGCCCGGGAATCTGGGCCGTCGATCTGCACATGCACGCTTCGCGGCCCCCGCGCGCGCCCGTACGCATCGGGATCCTCCGCGGACTCGAGCCGCTACATTTATCATCGTATCTCCCGGGGGGGATCGCCGGGAGTTTCCCTGGCTCTCGCTCGGCGCTTTTCCCCCGGCTATGGCTTTTTCGGGCCCGCGCGCTCCGCCGTGGCCGCTGTGTTGCGCCACGCCAATTGTCCTAAGTGCCGCGCGCTACCGGCGCAACAAGGATATATACCGGGGCAGTGTACTCGCAGTCCCGCGCGGCCTTTTCCTTCGCCGTATCGCCGCGTGCCGCGCAATTTTACAAACTTTCTAAAAAAATTGAAAAAAAAAAAGAGGAATATAATCGTCCGGGGGGGAGAAAAGGAAAAAAGGAAGGGGGAGAGGGCGCCAGGTGCAATATCACTCGGCTCCCCGGCGATTTGGCCCCGGCTGCCGGGCCGCTGCAATCAATTATGTAAGTGAGTCGGCCGCGGCTCCCTGGGCGGCCAGTAGTTACGGCCGCGATCCAGCAGACGATACAGTTCGGCCTTAACATGTATCGAATGGCCGCGCGGTGCCGGTGCGCCCGCGAGCTATGCCGGGCCCGCCAACCCGCTGGATATTAGCCATTCATAAATACGGCGCACAATGCCGGTGGGAAAGATAGGGATTTCAAGCGGCTCGTGGGGGGGGGGAGGCCGCGCGAGGAGCCTCGGGATTTTTCCCGACGTCGCGCGTTTCCCTCGTTCACGCACATTTGCCTCCGGGCGCCTGGGGGCCGCTGCGAACGAACGGCCCTCGGCTCCCCGGCGGCCGCATATATATACCGTCTTCCCGCTTTTCGCCGGGTTATCTCCGTATCGCGGGCGGCGGCGCCGCCGCCACACGTATCCTCGCGAGCGTGTCAAAAGTATGCGCCACCAAAGGAAGGGGGCGCACGCGCGCCGGGCGACAAAAAACCGCGAACAATGAGCCCCTTTATTGTTTTTCCCGGGTCAGATTCGAATCTTCCCGTTGCGCGGGACGTGGGCGAAGCGCCTCTTTGTCCGAGGCTCCATTGCCACGGGCGTAATAAGCGGCAGATGTTGGGCAAACGGCGTTTTCGGGGATCGTTAGCTCGCTTTTATGCAGATGATCATCTTAGATTCGGGCCGCTGACATCGCGTGGCAAGCGCCTACTGTGCCGCATTGTCAAGTGGACAATAAAGATGATAACTCCTTTTATTTCTGCTCTCGCAGCTGCTTATTAAATCTATAGCTTATTAAATATATCATCAGAACTTTTTTATCGATTGGATCTTAATGTATTCTTTTGTCGTTATCATAATATTCGTTTACATTGAACGAACACGTTACAAGAAAATCACTGCACAGTGCTCGTACTTTTCTTTCTTATATACAATATCGCATCGCTACAGCATCTTAAGCGTAACAGGCAATCTTTTAATTACATTCAGAATTATCTTCATTCCAGTGTAAAAAATCTTTACTCCTTTAAATACTCAATTATAAGAGAACAAACATTTAAGTGCTTGTTCCTTTCTTACTAATTGGATGAGCTATCTTACCATCACTTAAGCACAACTAACATTATCTACATTGGTAGTAGCAGCATATATTTCATGCTCGTACAAGATTATTATTATTAAATGTTATGCAATAATTTTTTTAATGTATCGAAAACAATTCAAAGTGTTTACAAATGCAATTAGTTACTGTGTATTACACAGCATACAGTGTAATATAAAAGAATAAAATCGTTTAAAACTAATAAGGATTAACGATAATCCAATGTGCTTCCATATAACTATTTTCAAATCATTTATTGTAAAAGGAATACTTAATGTTAACGCCAAAGTCATTGTTAAAGATAAAACTTGCAGAAATGCAATTACGTGACAGCTTTAAATAAGAGTGCATATACTATTAAGGAAAAAAACAAGACTATACATGTATGAGGATTCCAAGCATAATTTATTAGCGGCATGACTTTTGCACTAGTGACATTGTTTTATCGCGATTTCATGTAAATTCTTTATTGTAAACCTTGTTTTGCAGAATGCCCATGCCACGCATCAAGATAAAAATACTCGTGTAATCATGAACTTGAACGTGAAAAATTTTTCACTGGTGAATATTTCTTCAACAGTAATTAGAAAAAAAAAAACATTTCCAAGACTGATTATTGGTAGGACTTGTAAATTATACAGCAACGCTTGCATTTACAAAAAGTTTCATTTAATCTTATTAAACTGTTGTTTCACTCTTTTTATATTACTGCACGTTTATATTTTTATGAAATCGTGTGCTTCGCCGATACACTGTGGCTGACTATAGTAACTTAATGAACGGAAGTTCTATAGTTGTTGGATGCTTCTTTGAGAAGGAGCGAAGAAGAGGGGAAAAGAGAATAGATCGGCTGAGCGAGGGAAGATAAAGTTGATGATCGGCGCGGCTAGAAAAGAGGCGCGCTTTCTTAATGAAGTTATAGATTGGCGGTCTGGCGCGGCGGAGGCGGGGAGGCGGAGGCGCGTGGGCGTCGGGCGTCGACGTGGCCCCCGGTGGGAGGAGAGAAAAGCCGGCAATCGGCGGCGCCACCCACGCGCGCAAATGGCGGGCGCGGCTCCCATGCGCGACTGATAAATCGGGCGACGTGGGGCGAGATGAGACGGCGGTGGGCCGCCCCTCCCCCCCCCCGGCAATTACGCGGCGAGTCGCGTCGATCGGGCCCCGGGCTAACGAGGCTTAAGAGGCCGCGCGCATTAAAGCGCCCGGGGGCCCTCCCGATATATCTTGATTCCCCGCGAATAAAGGATTAGCCGGCCGCGGCGGAAAAAGGCATTATGCGCAGCGCGGGCTAATTTATGCGCGGCCCTCGTTAGGCCCCCGAGCGCGGGGGCCAGACCCGTCCCGCGGGAGGGCCGCGCGCGTTACGTGACGGACAATCTCTATATATGCATACACACGCGCGTGTGCGAAGGCTACCGCCGACGGCGCCGCACAATGCACACCCACACAGGCGCGCGCTCCCGCAGGCAGTCATCGATTAAGCGGCCGCGGTTCTGCACGAGCGCGGCTGCCGGCCCGCTCAATGACGCTTGAGATACACAGTCGTCGATTGCGCAAGACAAATTGTCCCCGCGGCCGCGGCCCTGCCAATCTCCCGGGCAATATTGCGCCCGGGGAAAGCGCCCGGAGAAAACCGGGGCGGCCTCTCGCGCCCCGACCGGGAAGATCGGCAGCCGCGGTGGAGACAATGAAAAAAAAAAGAAAGCAGGACCCTCCCCTCGTAACGAGGTTTATACTCCCGTTCGGCGAACGAGGCCGGCGGTCTGGCCCTGTATATATATATATCCCGCGGCGGGAGGCCTCTAACGCCGATCGGCTTCGAACGTAACGCCGGTGCATCGCGGCAGCTGCGGGCGTGCGTCGATCGGCAGCCGCGGGGTGGGGGCCGGTGACCCCCGGTGACCCCCGGCGAGGGCCGGCGCCCCCGGTGGTCCAATTTGCGGCGGCTTTCTCCAATTACGCGGCTATTAGCCATTACCGATGCGGTCTCGGGACTCCTACGCGCCGGCGACGTCGTCCCGCGGTCGGCCGCTCCTTCGGCCCGGGGGGATACGATGCTAGTGTCGCGATTATAAAGCCGCGCGCCGGGCCGACGGGACCGATGTTCCCCCACTGGGGGGCCCTGGAAAAGCCCCCTCCCCAGCTATATGGGCCGTTGCGCAACTCCCTCGCGGCGAAATTTTATAACCCCTTGATGCGTGTATCAATTAGCGCTTCCTTTGCCGGATTAACACGTCGTAGACTTCCTTTGCCCCCCGCCCGTCGTCTAATTATTGGCAATAGCCCGCGGGCTAATGTACGTTATTGCACTAGGCTCCCTGTAAAATATTAATTAATAAAACTTTCTTTTCGCGGGCTTGTATGATTCAAACTTACTGCGCTTATAATAATCATTTTAATAGACCTATCAAATGATTATCGCTCGGATTATCATTATATACGTACATACATGCATATATATTATACTCGACTGAGAATATGCGAACGGGTACAGTAAATGTTTTCAAGCCATGAAAACAGTAGAGCATTAAATTCACTTTACACCTAGTTTTACTATTAACTCTCTTAAATATCACAATGTTATTTTAAGTAATTATTGACTTTTTAAGGAAATAGAGGAATAATAGAAAAAACCCGTAACAAAAATAAAACCTCCGCCAAATTCATAGTAAGCAATAGAAGACAATGGGAATAACGGACTCCCTTTTAAAAGCCGTTTTTCGATCTCCGTAGGCTTTCCATCATTGAGTCATTAAAATAGAGAAAGAAACCCAATACAAGTGATTTTCCCACGTGCGCGGAGTGAGTCGAAAAGCTCAGGTGGATGGTAGGCCTCGGCGTCGATTACCCCGGAAACATCTCCATGTGGGTTTTTCATGGGGCTCGAATCGATCGTCCGGGCAATCGGACAAATGCCCCGTTGGCCGATCCCCAATAATCATTGCTCACTTATCGCCATTTCCCCGTATACCTACCAGGGCGGTTTCGCGCGCCTCGAATGGAGTTCTCACGTCCGCGGCATCTCTTCCCCCCGAGACACGTAAGCAGCAGCAGCAGCAGCAGCAGCTCCGGCAAAGGGAGGGAAGGACGGGGAGCGGGCGAGAGAGAGGGAGCCGGGAGGGATAAGGAGAGGAGAGGAGACGAGGCACAAATGTGAAGAAAAAAGAAAAAAGCGAGGAAAAAAAAGGAAGAACGCATTAACCTTCGGCTTAAACCAACAGACTCGGGGCCACACACACCCGAGTCGCGCCCGTCTTCTCGCGTCAGGGGATCATCATCAGCGCCGGGGCCCAATTAACCGGCGGTGGAGGCAGGCCTCGGCCGGCTGATCTGCGGAGGGGAAATTTGCGGGGAAGTCGCCGCGAAATTAACCCACACCTCGGGGCCCGGACGCAGCCCCGAAATGTTTCAATATAGGCCCCCGAATTAGACTATTTGGACGATAACGAGCGGTAGCTCGTAAATTACCCGGGCGCAAGTGACGCGCGCGCGCGGGGCGGGGGGTTGGGGGGGGGCCGAAGGGGAGTCGGTCGGGTGCCCGGGTGGCGAGGAGGAGCCCTCGGATCGACGGCTGCACACGACGGAATAAGCAATTTGCCGGTTAAAGAGCGAGAGAACGAGATGGTGGGGCGAGAAGCCGGAGGTAAGAATTCCGAGAATTTTGGGCAATTTTAACGGCGCAGGCGCCAGGACTACACTCGACGGCGTCTCGTCGCGCCCCTACTCCTCCTCCGCCTCCGGCGCGGCCCGCACTCCGCTTCTTTCTCCAGCCCCTTCCGCCCGGGCGCCGCCGCCGCCGCCGCCGCTCGCTCATTCTTACCTCCTCGTGGCTCTCGCTTACGTGTGCGGCATTCGGCCCCGGTACACCGATGCACGGCTGCTTCCACGATGAAAAGTCGGATAGGCAGTGGCCGTGCGCGTGTGTAGTTAATAGTGACGGGCCTGATCGAGAGCGTTAGATTAAACCGAACTGGACGCTTGTGTTTCATCAGCGTACGGCGCTTCCGAGCGAGACTACTAACAAGGCCCAATAAATCAACCTTTCAAAATCACTAATTCCTAGGTGAAGGCACGGACGCTGCCCTGCGGATGCCGCTCGGCTTTCCGCGTAGATAACAGCATCGCCTCCTTCGACAAGTACACGCGTACCACAACCTGCGTCTCAGCGTTCAACCCTCGCCCCGGCGACTTTCCGCGTAATTTTCCCCAGGAGCTCGCCCAACAAAGGCTCCGCGAAATCGCACGAGATCCCGGATACCTACCGAGAACTGTCATACATCCGAGCGATATTACCGGCATGCGCTCTCGAATCCCTGCGTGCGACGAGAGCGGGCCGCTTGACCTCGCGGAATGGGCCGTGTAGCGGGCGGCGCACGGGGGGCTCGCTCCGGGCGCGGCGGGTAGCCCGTGGAGCGCGGCCGGTGAGGTGGGCCCCCGGGGGGAGGGGGGGGGGAGCGTCGGCTAACAAGGTGGGCCCGCCTCGCGTAATCACGGGTTTGGCGGCTCGCGCGCGCAGCCCCGCACTTATTGCCTTTTATTTATTTTTAATCCGGGGCCCCGGGGGAGGGGCGGAGGGGGGGGTTGGGTTGGCTCGACGGGGGGAGGCGAGGAGAGGACAAGGGGGGGCGCGGAGGCTGCGGCAGCCGCGCATCCGGAGCCCCGGGCGGGGCCGCCTCGCGTGTGGGAATCTCTTTCGGCAGCTCCCGGGCACGCGAGCGGGGACCTGTCACCCCGCGCCGCCGCGGCTCTTCATCCCCGGGAAAACCGAGGGGAAAACTCGGTCCCGCCCCATTCCAATAACCATAATGCCGCGGCGGGGGGAATTTTCGGCAAGGCCTTTGGCCACGTACGTAGCGCTTGCAAAAACAATTGCCTGTAGAATTCTATAGTATATAAACGTTGCAAGTTTACTATAGGAGAATAGTCTGTAATAGGGACAAACAATTTTTAACGCTTGATCTTCTTATTATTTTCTTATAATTCCAAAATATTCTGGGTACAAACACTTTATAACCTCCTTCAACTTTTCTCTTTTACAATTTTAACTTTGCATTATATTCAAAAACAAACTTGTATTAAAACATTCGCTAGAATGTAGCTCGCTGATTTAAACAAAGATCTGATTTCTAATAAACTTGAGTGAATTTTAACTGATTGGAATAAATTGGATAAAAAATCGGAAAGCCGGAGTTGCCGTTGGAAGGCGCGCCGTAAAATGGCAGGAACACGGGAATAAGGAGTTCGCCGACGTCGATTTGCTTATTATGTAATTAAATTCTAGTTTATACCTTGTTGTGCAGGTGTAGGCACGCCTTTTCGGCTTTATGTCGTTTTCGCGGCCGGAACATCACAACTCACGTCCTCTGCTTCTCGGCCGATCATAAAATTGTTCAACATTCTGCCTGATTGTGCTTTATAATGTTCGTGACGTCTTATTTATGTAGGCCCGCGTCGAATAAAAAGCAGGTGTTTCTCGAATGCTTTTACAGGAATAAGGACTAAACAATGGCCACGTTATAAACCGTTTCATTATATAGTTTAACGAGGGTTCGCTAATCTATTCAGATTCAAATTGGTTAACAAACTCTGGATATATATATATATATAAACGTGATGAAATATATACGAGTATATGCTATATCCTCTTAACTCCTTGTAGATGTATATATATTTAAATATACGATAGCACGACAAAAGAGATATAAAAAAGTGTTTTTCTCGATTTTTCTTGTTGGTCTACCCGCTGGCGGGTCTATTTACACCGGGGTATATCGCCTTCGAACACATTTGTATAATAATCGTACCAGTCGCAATTAGCAATTGGCAAGCGGGAGCCATTACGGGAGCGTCCGCGCGAGCGCCTAACGAGCGGCTCTCTAAACGCCCGGATGAGACCTCGCGCAAAAGAGGAAAAAGGTGGCGCGGGCTTGCCCACCGGGACGAGGGCCCGCGGAGCCCGGGCGATATTATTATATTACGGGGGGGGGGGGGGCGCGGCGGGCGGCGGCCGCGTCGAACGCGCAACCATCGGATCAATCAAGCCGGCCCTCCGGAGGGAACGACTCAATCATCGGGGAACTGGTTGCGCCTAAAGCCAAAGAGAGCAAGCGTCGGGGAGGAAATTACAAACCGCACGGGTGCGTGCACGGCGCCGCGCAAAGAGCGGCCCTCGTTAGCGGCCCGAGTATATATATATATGTGTGTCATGTGGCGCGCGCCGCCCCGGCTTCCGTTTCCCCGAAGCGCCCGGCTCTTTCGATTATCCGCCACTTCCGCGTGCTTCCGCCGCGGGAGGACAAAGGGAGGTGCCGTGCCCTCGAGTCCGCCCCGCGCAATAACAGTAATATACACCGAGCCCGGCCGATCCTCCGCGCAATTATCTTATCAAATTTGAAGAGCGCTCGGAGGAGAGCAGGTTCTCGCGTGTACCTCCCGGTGCCCCGGTCCTTGCTCTTCCTTTTCGCCGGGCCCAGGTAATCAGGCACGAGGCCAGTCACGAGGATGCGGATGAACGTAGGTGGCAATTAACCAGTCGGACATATATACACGTGTGTACGCGTGTGCGCGTTCGATCGAAAGATCGGAATCGATCTAATAAGTCCCGATCCCATTAGACATAAATAATGGCGGGGCGGGCGTTGGGCCTCGCGGGAGGAGCCACCTCGAGCGCACCGACCGCCTCGCCGGGGACAAAATAGCAGGAAATGGAAAAATTGGCAGCTCCCGCGCGCTAATTAACCGTACCTGCACACGCTCGCAAACACACGTACATGCACATATGTCGTAAATCCGATACGAGGGATCGAGCGGTTTTGCGCCAGGCGATATATATATATATATGTGTACGCGTGTAGCCGGGGTGGGCCGGGAGATAAAAAAAAAAGGAGAAAAAGAAGAAATTGGCCGGGCCCGATTAGCCGGGCTCGCGCCTCCCGCGTTCCGCGGCGACTCCGGAGGTTGCGCCCGGGCTGTACCTGGGCCCGTCCGCCCGGGCCAACCTGCAATCAAGGGCTTCCCTTTCCCCCCCTCCCGTTTTATGCCCCGGCGCGCGCTGGCCGCTCAATGGGCGCCGTACTGGACGTGCCTCTCCGGAGGGCGAGGCGCGCGCGCACCGGCGGCGACGACGAGGACTACGACGACGACCGACGAGGCCCGGCCGGCTTGACCTCGTTTGACGGCGGCCGGCCGATATGAATGAAACTACATACGCCAGGGTATACGTATGCGTGTACATGTATGTGGGCGCAGTCGGGCGGCGCGTCGGTTTTTACGAGGCAGCGCCGCCGCCCGAGCCGCGCATTAAATTTATCGTTTTAGGAAAGGAGGCTGTAAAGCCCAGAGCGGCGCGCGCGTGCCCCGCTAATGCGCGCCACGCCGGGGCCCGGATCCCCGGGCAAATTGTTTTTCCTATCTATATGTATATGTATATATATATACGTGTGGCCCGCGTGGCGCCGCCGACGCCGCCGAGGAAGCTCCTTATACGCCCTAGGTGTATATATGTATATATATATGCGATATGCCTCCGGCCGGTTGACCGCCGCAGCGCTCTCCCACCTCGGCCCGATCGCTTTTTCGAGCCCCGGCAAATTGGCCCGAGCGGCTCCCCCGCGCCTTTCCTCCCTCGGCGATCGCGCATTTGCATTTTACGATTGCCGGGGGAATTAGCGCGATACTCCCGTCCGAGCCGGCCCTCCCCAAATTGCCCTCTTCCGAGGATATGGACCCGACCTTCCAATTCGGACCCCCCCGTATCTATATGTGCACGTGTACATGCGCCGGGCGTCGCGTAACGCCGGCAAGGGGGGGGGGTGGCCGACGCTCCTCGATCGATTTCCCAGGGCGCGCGGAAAGGAGGAGGAGCCGGGGGAAAGCGGCCCCCCGGCCTTATATAAATCAGCCGGTGAAGAATCGGCCGATGTAATCCCGGGCGAAAAAGTGTCTCGAAAAACCGGGCGGCGCGCCCTCGTAAAGGCGCCGGGCGGGGGGAGAAAAAAAAGGGCCGAGGCTGTGTGTAAGAACGCGAGCGCCAGGCCTCTCGTTATAGCGGGCCACCGGGAGGAGAGAGAGAGAGAGAGAGAGAGAGAGCGTCGCCGTATAATCCCGCGCCAGTGGCGGACCACCAGGGAGCTGCCACGCCCCCGGCGAGGAACCCGTCCAGCGCCCGCGAGCGATGGCGCCCGGGCCGCCTGCGCTTTTCCGCCCGAGGCCGCTAACCCCTTTCCTCCCGGCGGATCGGCACCGATTTCTTATTAGGCGATTATCGACGAAATCGTCCCGGGGCTGCCGGGGCCCTCGGACGACGCGCGTATAAGTAATTCATAATGCGCTCCTGCGTTATAACCCGGGCTAATCACTCAAAATCATCATAAATAAGATTCTACCCCTGCACCCGGGATAATGTATTCGGCATTTTTTACCCGCGGTCGCCCCGGCTGCATCCTTAGATCATCAATAAACATTTGTCTTTCTTTTTCGGACAATTAATGAAGCTGCGCTCCTCAAATATTTCCTTCTTGTTAGCCCTTTTTTATGTTGTACGCGGCCTCTGTACCATATATATATATACACAAAATTACAAGGGCCTAACAAATGATCGGTGAGCCCATGCATTAATAGTGCCTTCAACTTTCCCCAAACAGCTGAATTACAAATGCTTCGAACGCGCAGTGCCATTAACAAATTCCTCTTTTCAACTTTACATTCAGAGAAATTTAATAGAATTTATTCATGAATAAAAATAATACCCTACTACATGGATTACTTAGTGAAAAAAAGAGAGGAAAAACGAAAAATCTAACAATTTCTGCTGTTGCTGTTCATTCTCTCGTTTAATGCCCAATTCATCGCTAACAATTTTTCCAGAACACACAGAGCGCAGGAGATCGGAGGCTCGGCGTCAAGGATGAAGCGACGTACGCGCGCACCCGTGACCAGCCGTACCGACCGATCGGATCGATTAATCAATCGCGGCTCCAGCGGCATCCAGGAGGAGAGTGGCGCCAGAGGCGAGGCTCCCCAGGGCGGCTACCTTCCGCGCGCGCGGGCACCGGAGATAGTGTCGACAGGATAATCAGCGGTTGGGCGCGCCGCGGGATAGGTGATCCTCCCGAGCCCTGGGCGTCGTCGCGCCCACGCGCGCCGCCGACTGGGGGGGGGAGGCAAGCCCACTTACGGGTTACCTTTTTTTTTTGGTCTCTCAAGCCGAGGGGGCCGTTAACGCGCTCTTGGGTGGCTGGCCGCGCAGCTGCGCCGATCGGCGGAAAGCCCCTCGGAAACGGCGCGGCGGCCGAGCGGCGAATAAAAATTTTACCGTACGCGCGGGCGCGCGAGAGCGTTAACGATCCCGTTTTTGCGCTTCGCCCGAGAGAAATAATAAATCGGGCTTAATCGGGGGAGCGCACTTGGGAATCACCGAGAGATGTAATGAAGGACGATTGATCGGCCGATTAATTTTATTACGTCGTAACATAAATTGCCGGTAATTGGTATCGGAATATAACCGTGGGTATTTAAAAATAATTTATAAAACCGTACAGGGCGAGTGCGCGCGCGCGCGTGCGGTACTGTTTACGAATGATGCTCGGTATAAAATTCATCAGCAAGATCGCCACGTCAATTATTAAATGTAATTGCAGGGCGGACGGGCGCACGCGAGCGTCAAAATAAAATCATCAAGACGGCCCTTCGAGCCGAATGATTCTCTCTCCCCGCGCGCTACCTAATTTTGCCCATAATTAAACGATTTCCGCGCAAAAGTATGTTTCTCGGCCGCGAGCGAGATGCCTCATTTACACATGGCTCAATCATTTGGAGTATTGCGCTCCTAATGATTAAATTCGTCGGCCGTCAACTCCGTTACAATAATTTACCCCAACACAGCTTCATCATCTTTGCTCTTCTTAAGGAAGCTTAATAGTAATTAATTCCGTCAATTTCGGATCTAACGAATGCATGTATAGAAACAATTCGTTTTGAATTGATAATGAAATATGAATAAAAATGATACCGAGTTTTTTCTCATTTGATCTACTTATTTCACTAATTTTTATAAAATAATGAGTCCCGGTAAAAGAAAGTTCAAAATATGCTTGAACTAGTGTATAGAAGAACTGTTATATAATAGTATATTGATTTAAAACGAAACTTTGACTCGAAATCTTGAAACATTAATTTTGTATGAAAAAAAAATTAAATAAACAATTGTTGAAGGATAACTTAACTGCTCGTTTACTTGTGTAGGTTTTGTAACGTCCGTTAAAAAAAATTTGTAGAAATAATATATGCCGGACTGTAAGAGATGGATTTTTTCTTTGATCATTTCGGCGAAAGGGAAAAAAAAAGCTTGATTATCTTGGAGTGTAATAAAACTGATCCTCTAGGAATTTGGAAGTGAAGATCTGTCGGGCGATATTATTAATTGACGCTTTCTCCCAAATCGAAGTGCCGCATAGGGCAAGAGATAAGGGGGCGCGTAGAGTAGGTCCACGTATATAGGAGGGTCGGGGGAGCCGGGGTCAGGCGCCCGGGCAGCCGGGGCCACGTGCCGAAAGGCTTCCCGCCCGCACCGTGACAAATCTCGCGGCGGCGGCGGGGGTCGCGGGCCCAGATCGGCGTACTTTATCCGGAATGCGCCGAGGTCCTATAAATACGCCGGGATTAATACCGCGGCCACAAATCTCGGGACGATTCCGGCGAGGCCGCGGCTCGCGGCCGATGCTTTATTGTCCGATATCGGCGAGCGGGAGGCGCGGGCAATAAAAGCGCCGGGGGGGGGAATTCATGGGGCCGGGGCGAGTCGAATGTGACAGACTGCCGACAATATTGTGCATTCCTCCCGCCTCCGTTTGTCATACGCGCGCGATGTCTATCTGTAAACGCGGATTCCACGGCTGCCTCCGCCCGCGCCTTTTGTTCCTCCGCGCCCCGCGCGCGGCAAAGCGCCTGCGCATACTCGGGCCTGGAAAATTATTTGCGCCCCCGTACCCTTATACCCTCATTTTTCTTCTCACCGACACACGGGACATTTCGGGGTTATCGCACTGACGCGCGGGCCACTCGATTGCCGCGGGCGCGCGTATATATATGTGTACGTATATAGAGGCATTCTTCTCGTGCGCCGGCGGAAAGGGGATCGCGTGAATCTTGAATGCCGCGCGCACGGCTCGCCAGGAGTTTCTTTTTACCGCAATATATGTGACGCTTGCGCTCGGGGATTTTTACTGACTTATGAAACGATCGATAGTACATTCCGGCCGACGGTTACCCGCGCCCTCACTTTGTCCCCAAAGACAAGGCTTTCAGCAAATTGGGAGATTGTAATAAATTGTTAAGGTATAAATTATCCTGCTAAATCCATAATGTGTACTTTATGCCAGGAATTTTTTTAATAACGCGCGTATATTTTATTACTTTCTGTTTGAATTATGTAATTTACATACTACCAGTCACTTACGATACTACGTGTAAAAGTGAAATAAAGTTTGCCAAGTATATGTATATCGTTCGTACTCAAATGAATTCCAAATACGTTGCAATATAAGTGAAAATTATAAAACATTAAAGCAACAAAATATGAAATTGCGGTTACAAAACACCGTATTATGGTGTATCTCTTCAAGTGACACAGAAACTCAAGTTTCTTCGCTAACGTTATGTATCATATGGTCGAAAATACATTGTATTATACCATCTGCAATATGTTTCTGCGAAATAACAGTAATGAAATCCAGTGAGATATGAGTGAATAATCTCACTGACCTTCACTAATCTTCCGTACACCTTCATTAGCGTCTTTTCTTACTTACTTTCTGCAATTTTGTTTAGAGAGTATTCAATGTTTCGCATCTGCCTCACAAAATAATTAATCTTTCTTGCGTTTATATCTAAAACTGCACAAATCCATCTGAAAAGGAACGAGTCCATGCGATATACTTGAGCGGAATATCTGAAGGAGACAGCCGTGTGTTTAATATACGCAGCGATCCGTTAAGCAAAAGCCTGGGCGTGAAGAAAAAGTCCGCGTTAATCGAAGCGGACGGATAAGAGAGAGAAAGAAAAGTGTTAGTACCCGGCGGAATGATAGCGAGGGCGATTTACACGGGTGTTACATCGGGCTGAGAGAATAATGCGCGTATCGAGGAAGGGCCGGGGCAAGTGGGAAGCGACTCGTGTCGGGTCTCGTAAATCGCGATACGGCGCGATAGGCCGCGATAGGCCGCGATATGGATTGCGCGCCGAGAGTTAATTGCACGTTATTTCGCTGGGAGCAAATTGAGCTAGGAATGGCGGGCGCGCGGGCCAGAGTCGGCGGCACTCGGGCCCTCCCGCTCCAATTAAGGCCCGGGGCGCTCGACCGCCCGATAACGACGCGAATTCCGCGGCGGCGCGTCAAAAAATTTGAAAAAAAAATAAAAGAAAGGAAAAAAAGGAAGCCGGCTCGTCGTTTTTCTTTCTTCCTTTTTTCCCTTTTTCGTTCCGAACTCGAGGCGGGCGATGTAATGCGCGCGGCGCGGTAATAACCGTAGCGGGAGCTCGGCCGGGAGGATATATATATAACGAGCGGCTAATGACGAGCGGCTCTGGTTGCGCGGCAGTAAAGCCGCGTCCGCGAGGGCGATACACACCCCGGCAATTAGAAAGCAGGTTAGAGTGTCACGGCGCGCGCGGGCATTTTCGTTTGGAAAGTTGTCGGGGCTCACCTGCCGCGCGCATGCGCCCTCGGAGCCGGCCGCTAATGCGATTAAAACTACTGTTCCCGGGCGGCGTCCCCGGCGCGTAATAGCGCGGCGCGCGCGCGGCCGGCGTAACGAGCGCCGGCGGAACATATGGTTAGCCGCGGCGAGAGGACGGAGGCGCGCGCGGCCGCCGACGAGAAACCCGCCCATTAACATAATGCCCCGCGATCCATCTGCCCGCCCGCGCACCCGAGGCGGCCCCCGGCTCTATCGGCCCTACTCCCACCGCGAGACGTGTAATCTGGCCGAGCTGCCCGCGGCTCGCCGCCCCTCGATAGCCGTCCTATATATATACATGGCCGCGTGTGTTCTTCCCCCGGAGCGCCGGCCCAATTTCAAATGTGGATCGGCTCATTAGTTACTCGTTGTCAGCGGATGTGTGTACACTCGCCAAACTTCCCGCGTCCGGGGATCTTTCGGACAAGTTAGTCGCGCCGGATCCAATCTGTATCTTACGAGTATATATACGACGGGGCAGATTGCACGTTACGTGCAAGTGATTGGTGCACCTGGAAATTGCAGGATAAGCCCCTGAAATAGTTGTAAAATTGATTTGTTATTTTGCCCAATGATTATTGACATTTCACGCAGGTTGAGCACGCCGAGCGCCGATTGAAAACCAGGCTATATCCGTCCTACTCGTATACACGTAGTCGTGTTTTTTTTTTTTAATATTCTCTCTTCGAGACTTTTTTTTTTTTTAACGAAACCATAGTTTCGTGTCTTATTAGGTCTCCGGTATATCGTCATGACTGTCATAATTTTGAGAAGTTTGAAAAGGTCCGAGATAAGAAAACACGAGTCGGGATAAATGGATCGCGTTCGAAGCGGCCTGGCCGAGGGCATGGCACCGGCACCGGCCGCGCCGCCAGCCGGGCCCCACGCCTACCATGACAAATGAGCCCCTCGTAGGCGTGCCTCGTACACATGATCAACAGCTTTTTCCACGGTTATTCTAAGCGCTGGATAGATTAATACATTTGTATAAAGAGGATATACAAGGAAAATAGTTAGAAACAATTAACGCGAACGATTATTGCTGTGGAAGAATTTATCAAGCCAATAACGATTATACGTTTGAAATATGCTGCGAGCCTCTACCCTCTAAGCTGGGAAGAATTTATACACTCTTGTATAGGAGTGATCAAATACTCTATTATGAAGTGGGTCATTATACCACCAAACGAACCGCCTGAAAATTTGAAAATTACCGTTTTTCGAACTTCTATTTATATTTCATGCTATTTTTTTTTCTATTTTTCATATATAGGGAAGTAAAATAAATGTTTTATTTTACTTTCTAAATCTTAAGTTATATGGGTAGAGTTTGAACAGTTGCAGGACGACAAGCCGATAATTGAGTGACTTTCTTACTTAAATTATAACGGAGTATATTGGCTTTTGACCATTTCAAAGTTGATTTCCCTCACTTACCACACTGTATATAAGAACTAAATCTGATTATTTTTACTCACCTGCAGTAGCGTATAGCGTTGCAAATGATTAACTTTGATCTCGACGTATTTATTTTTATGCATTTGATATTTTGTCCCGGTATAAGAAATAAGTACCCGGCTATACGTATATATATATATACGTGAGGATTGCGAAAGTAGAGGAATCGCCGATACATAAAATACCTGGGGCGAATTCGGTGGGCGGCCGGGCGGCCCGGAAAAGTCGAAGCCGAAAAAGGGCGGGTCGCGGGAGGCAGTTGAGAGGCGGTCCCGAGGAGGAGGAGGAGGAGGAGGAGGTGGCACGGGTGTATAAATAAGTCGGCGCTTTTGTGGCCGAGGCGCCCCGCGGCGGCCTCGCGGCGCCCGGGCAAAGGCTCGCGCCGCCGGCATTTAGCGCACGGGCGAAGAAGCCGTCGCGCGCGCAAACCGGCTCGCTCCTTCATTTTTCGGCGGGGGCCTTCGCGGAATCCCCGCGGGCGAGGTGTCGAGCGCGCGATGACTCGCCGCCGCCGCGGCCCCATACCGACAGTACCGGGATACACCCTCGCGGGTCCCCCCCCCTGCGCACACACATATCGATGTCCGTGGGAAGGCGCGCGCGGAATGTCCCGGGCGATGCGCGGCCGAGATAAGCTGCCGCGCGCGGGCTTCGCAGAAAGCCGGCTGATTGATAGATTAGCCGGGCCTAATAAGCGCCGATCGATCGATCGCGGCCGATACCCTCTCGGGAAAGCCTCCCGCGGCCGGGCGAAAAGAGGCAATCTCGCCCGGGAATCCATCAGGACTTTCAATGGACGAGCGCCCCAATTTTCCGAGGTTGTATTATCTCGGGCCCGAAAAAGCTCGGGCGCGGCGGGGCCCGCGGGACTTTTACTATCGGCCCCTTTGGCCGGCCGTAAAACCCGGGCGGCGTATACGCGCCTCTTATCTCGGCGCCCCCTCCTTTATCATAATCTGCGGCGGCGGAGGCGCGGGCGCGCAAGAGCCAAGAGCGGCCTCCAAGCAAATCGGGCATTTGTATTCCGGGGGGGATTGCACGCCGGACAGTTTTCTCATTTCGTTTACGGCCGGCCGTAATATAAACTCCCAACTACTACCGCGACGCCGCTATTACTATCCGCGCGTGTGCGACCGGCCGATGCGCTCCTTCGCGCTCGCGTACATACACACGGAGCGCCCGGTACGCTATACGCGCGATAAGCCAGCGGCTTCTTTTTTACTTTGGTGCGTTTGAATATCGGCCGGCATCGAGTGGCTTCTTTACCGACGCGGCGTCGGCCAATAAGCCGCGCTAATGAAAGCGGGTTTACAAGACTATTACCGGCGGGGGGAGGCGATAAGCCGGGCGATGATGGCTATCGGCGCCTCCTCGCCGGGGCGGAACAATGCCCCGGGCGATAAGGCCCGGCCGCGGGTCCCGCCCGGTATTTGGGTTACGCCCGGGGCCCATAAATCCTCCGGGGGCCGATATTCGGCGCGCGTGCCGACATGGGAAAGGGATCCGGCCGCCTCGGGGCCCTCCCCCGCGGGCCCCTCGGGCAATCAGATGGTATCGCTCGGGGGACCGGAGCCGCCCGGGGAGAGAGTCATCGGGCGCCGGGGCCGCTGGGGGAGTCGCGCGGTCGCCTCCCGCTGCGGTGGCGCTTCGCCCGCCCGGGCCCCGACTCCTCCCGCAACAAAGCCTCCCCGGCGCACGGTAGCCCGGCCCGCCCGACGGCCAACCCCTCGCGCCCCCCCACCCCCCACTTTCCCCGGCTCGCTAATGACTCCCCCCGGACCCTCGTCTCCTGCCCCGTCTTTATCACTCCCGCCCGGCAGATGCGTATCCGCGAGGAAAGGATTACGTGCCCGAGGGCCGCTTGCCATTAATACCACGGGGATCTTGGAGTTTTTTTTTTTTTCGCGTCTTTTGTATCGACATCTTCTTGGACAAACGCGGGCATCTAAGCCGCGCGAGACTCCGTGGCGAAAGCCCTAATCAAAGCTCGAAGACCCAACGTCTCCTGGGAGTATTTCGGCACGGCGTCCTCGTAGATATACACCGTCCAGCAGCCGGCTATATATAGTTGATATAGACGGGCCGGGCGGTTGTCAGGGCTCGGTTCCAGGCCGCGCGGGGGTAGGAGGGTCCCGGCTCGCACGCATTAGCCGGGATGATCCCCGGGGCAGCGCAATAAATTAATTATTCGGCCGGGCGCTCGGTGTCCCCGGGCGGCGATACCGATCTGCCTGGCGCCGGCGGTGGCCGTCTCGGGGGCCTTTGGCGCGCGCCGCCCGCCGGGCCCTTAAATGCGGTTTTGAGCGTAACCGATAGGCCCACGGGGGGTCCGGGGCCTTTGATTCCGGGCCCCTGCCTGTGTCGCGTTACACGGCCATTGTGCGCAATAAAAAAAAAAAAAGGGAATACCGCGACGTGCGTTACGCGTGTTCTTGCCGGCCGATCGAGCCCGATGCCCGGGGATCAGCGCGAGTAGTAGACGGGCGCGTAGCCGGGCGTCAAGTGGCCCCGGGCGCCACTAGGCCGCCGGCATATATATATATACCTCCGCCGAATTATTATACGACCGTATATTCGCATACGCGCCTGTGTGTATATATACGTCTGATTAACGAGGACCGATCTCTCGGGCTCGGTCGATCGGAAGGATATATATATATATATATGTGTATCGCGTCGGGGCGAAGCGTGCGGACGCCGCGACGGCTAGCCCGAGGACGGGCCCCGCGGACAGGCGGCGCGGGGCTTATATTCGCCGCGATAAGCGAGCCGGCGATCCGAATAAAATCCTCATCTTTGTATAATTGAAGGAAAAACGAAGAGGGGCCCTCGCGATACCGATCCTTATACTTCTTTATCTGATACGTATTTGCGTAAACGGCCGGATAGAAATCCAGGTGAGCGGCAGCTGCACCGGGCCCCGGGTACATCCAAGATTCATTAAGTCCTATCCGATCGGTATCGCGCAAATGGTCGGCTCGATAATTAACTCCGCGAGCGCGCGCGCGCCCCGCAATATATATACATACATACGTATCGGGGAATCGAACCGAGCGCAATCGGACTCGCCCGCTTTTCGAAATGAACGAAAAAAAAAAAGGAGCACTCGACGCGGGTCCTTCCGCTTTCTAAAATGCAAATACACGGGGCTCGCGCCGCCGCGGGGCCGCCCGATCCCTTTCTCCCTTGGCACCTTTCACCCACGGGCACGCTTCCATCAATAACGCCCGACAAAAGCTCCACCTACCTCGGCCTAGAGCCGACCTCTTGCCGGGGCGCCCTGTAAATATTTGCTGTCATCGCGGCGGCCCTCCCGCGCCCCGGGGGACGCCCGCGGACGTGGCCCTCTGTAGGCCGTGTCACCGGAGCCTGGTAGCGCCGCGGACACTGATCTTGCGCGGGATAGCCGGTCGGCCCCTTTGTGCGCGGCCCCGGAGGACGTGCCCCGACTTTTTCGGCTCCTTTCCGGTGCCCCAAAGCTTTTCCACCGCGCGCACGGCAATGAGATATATTACGCCGGATCGAGGAGCCCGAGCGACCTCCTGCATACCTGCCGCCCTGCACCCGCGGCTTTAATCTCGCTCACCTGGAAGCTCCGCCGCGGGGATCCGGTGCCGGCAGATCTCTTCGAAGGTACCCCTCCGCTCCATCCCCCTTCTTCGTCTTCGCTCGGATAATTCGTGAACTATCTACAGAGGACGAATGTAATCTCGGTGGAAATTAAACTAATAGTATATCCGTGAAAGCAAACCGATTGTTTTCTTTACCTGTGCATTTGACAACATGTAGCTTGTATGTTTATTGAGGCGTGATATAAGCTTGACCAGACGAAACTTATTGATAACTTCATTTTTTTTATTTTTTAGTCTGCTTACTAAACCGCATTACAAATTCAACATTGTATTCAAAAATCGATTCTAATTACAATACAATCATGACAGAGTAATCGTGTATGTTGCACATGATTCGAATAATTTTTTAAAGAGTGACAATACATTTTTTTCTACTTGTGTACCAAATGTATGTACCAGCTGTTATGTATTTATAGATTTTCGTGTACGCGCCCCTTTATATCTTGAGAAACGATTGTACCTATGGATGGAAAAATAGCTTCAAGCGCGCCAGAATGTCATTCAAAACTAAAATACCCACAAATAAGCCAGAAACGTGTCATTTTGCATTTCACCTTCGTCATAAAATCATTTTTGATAAAATAATTATCAAATTTAAATACAGTAGTTCTGCTAATAGTAAAATATGTAGTCGAAAGACATCGTGTACACCTATACAGTTATTCAAAATATCTGCAACTCGTTCTATATGTAGAAAGGTATAAAACAATCACTCTCTGCGCATATACAATGGGTTGTAGAAAAAGAAAGTCAACCGTAATTTTTCACTTTTTGGTCAACCGGAGGAAAAGGAAGGAGAGACCGACGTCGGATAGATGTAAGATAAAAAAACGGGAGCCGATGAGTTCGCGCGCGTATACAGAATTCGTAATGAAGCTGAGAGGCGCGAGAGTCTTTGCGAATGATCGTCGTGCGATTAACAAAACGTGCTTTTCGTCTTCTTAGCTTGGCTTCTTCTCAGTTTCTTTACCAGGTAGCGATGAGTCCCACAGATTAAGTAGCTTTATAACTTCTGTCAGCGCCTACTACGCATATTCGATTAGGCTGTCTAAAATTTTTTTAAAACGATTTATTGATTTTGAAACAGAGCTTTTAAAATAATGGAAACCCTCTTTGTAAGAATAGTCTTGTTGAATATTTTTTCCAGAAAGTACAAAACCACGTTGATTACGATATTATGAATGAAAGTCTAGAATACAAATATTTATCCGCAACTTAGTAAAATATGTGTTTTCGTTGTTAAAAAAATTATCCTCAAAATTATACTCGTGCAGTCTTCGCATTAACGGTGATGTTTCCAACTGATAACAAAAAACTTTTTTATTGTAATACACAATCTATTGATTCTTAAAAAACTGATAAAATTACATTCTGATTGAAAAAATATCAACGCCAATACATGGGTAGATAACTACAACTAATTTGAAAAATACAGTAAAACAGACGAAAGTTACATGAACACTTTCTACTCATGGCCGATTTGTAAATGTAAATAATTTATTCAGTCTAATTAATCTGATAACAGAAAATAAATAAGAAACTGTAATGAAAAAATTAGATTTTCAATTAAAAACATAATTTTATATGATCTTGTTTTAATTATATTATAATCGCATGTAGTAGTTATGAATTCATTATTCTTCAACGTTGAGCAAACCATTTTCGAAATCAAAATTAATTCATTAAATTTTGACATCACAATAATAGAAAATTAATCTTTGAAGATTAATTAAATTACATTTTTTAATGATTATTTCATGAAATAATTTATTGATTAAAATAAATAAATAGCTGTAATATAATAGCTTTTTAAAAAAATACACATAAAAGGAAAAATGATGTACTCTCATCATGGAATCGAGCATGGAATTATATATAGTTAATGACATTTATTTTTTACAAATCAGTTATTTATTTATTAAACAAATTTTGTTGCTGAAAATGGTGTTTGTGACGGTATTTTAGTATTTTGTCTGTGAAATATGTCAAATTTATCAATAGTATCACAAAAGTTAGAATTTTTCCAAATTCTCTGTGAATATGAATTAAACGGGTATAGTACACTAATTCGTTACCTGTTGTGTAAATATCTGCAACAAAGAATATACATCAATATTGCAAATCTGAATTTTGTAGTGAAATATGTATAAATAAATATAGTGAAATGAAGCCTACTATAGGTCTGCATGCTTATTAAACTCTGATTTATAAATTTTTGAAAATTTTAAGTTTGGTGTAGACTTTCTCTTGAATCAATTGGAATTTTATTATTTTTTCTTCAATTTAAGTTGCAAAAAACATCAACATATCCTCATGTTTATTCTATTTTTTAAAGAAATTAGCTTTTTCGTATCTGAATATTATAGAAAAAATATAAAACAAAGCTAAGTATCGACAGTCAAGGTCTTCCAAAATAAATTCCTCACTTGATTCGTATTTTGTTATATATTTGGAAAAAGATTTCAGGATTTTAATATCAGTTTTTTATTACAAGTGTATACAGCAGGTAAAAAATTAGTGAACCACCCCCTTCAATAAAAATATAAAACAAGAGATATAATTTTTACTATTTACCCATAAGGTTATCTTTTACGTTTAAAAATACAACCGTATTTACTTTGACATCTACTAAGAAGAATGTATCAAATGTCGCGGGAGCGTTACGTGCGAGTGTTTTAATTTAATTTAAAATTTTACTGAGTATAACGAGGAGTATAATGAAAAACTGTAGTGTTGTTATTCGGAGAGCACTATTAATATTTTGAATAAATAACCATTAATAAGTAAAAGTCACTATACAATTTGCATGTAACTTATACAACCTCTGGCCTCTAAGATATTCGAACCTTCATTAAAATCTTTTAAATCTGTATGCAAGTGTCCGTTGTCACCTTATTTCAATTTCATAAAATCAATTGTAAAGTCAAAGTATACAAAGCAGTTCATTGAGGTAGTTTACGCAGCCGAAGCGGTAGCTCGGCTTATTCGGCTCGGCTCAATGTATAAAATTATCGGGCAGCAAGAAGTTTGTGTGACCCGCAGCACTGATTAAATGCATCCTGTTGTACCTCGGCTGTCTCCGGCCCGCGCGCATTATATGCCCCCGCGCGGCGACTACATGGGAGCCGATTTTGAAATTGAGCGGTGCCGCGAGCCGTGTATACGCGTTAACGAGAATCCACCGGAGTATCCTACCGGGGGAGGAGGAGGAGTACGCGGGGACGGGCGCGTGGCCCTAAGTAGGCAGTTTGTCGGCGCCGGGAAACGAGGGCCGAGGCGTTGGCCCTCGCGCGACTAGAAATGCCGATCGGCGTTATATGTACACCTCGAGGCGGTCGCCTATTGTGCCCGCGGGGACTCGTGGCGCGGGAGTCAAATTATCGAATTATAGATTAATCTCTCTTTGAAATTCAAATGGTGCACCGGGCCTCCGAGAAGCTTTAGCGGTAACCGGCCATTCCTGTGTTAATTTCACTGGATAATAATCAAAGGGTGGGCGCGTATATAAGAGGATGTAGTTTTCGAAATCAGTGTTGCTTTCGTGATTCCTTTGTCCGCCTACCGAGCGATTCGTATTTAAATGCCGGCCCAGCCGTCCGAATGACTTTTCTCTGAATTGGTCAAAAGTTTAACACTGAAAAATAACGAAGCCCCCACCGAAACTAATCCACACCGCGTATAACCACGTATGCAAATATTTATTAGAAATGCAGATATATACTTTTACGGGCTGTAATCGATGGTTAAACTTTTAATCGCTAAATATTCATCAAAAAATCGAGGTATCACCAAGCGATAAACAGCCACCACGATATTCTTTGTTCGAGCCCATATATGTACATATATATGCGTGTATTACGTACGCGATGAATGACACATATGCAGGCTTTCAACGAGAGACGGCCCTCTTCGAAAACGCAACAAGCGCGGCAATCGAACCCGAGCGCCAATGAAAAGTCCCCGCGATAATTGCGGGCGACGGTTCGCGCACTCGGCCGCGAGCGCCCATCTGCATTACACACCAGCCGGCGCGGAAGACGAAACGAGCATAATCCCCGGCGACGGGGAGGCGGCTTAGCCCCTCGGCCCGGAGATTTTTATCTGCCGCCGGGGCAGCCGTCAGCTCGCGTACGTATACAGATCTGCCGAGTTCCTTCTTTTTTTTTCCGACTTCCTGCGGCTTTTCATCGCGTGCGCCGATTAAGACGCCGATTAAGAGGCGCGGGAAATCGGCCGGCTGCGCCGGAGGTGTGATTAATGCCGGATCACCGGCGCCCCCTCGATATTATCACCGGGCGTACGTAATATCGCGCGCGTGCAGCGCCTGATTTTGCCCTCCTTTTTTCCTTCCTCGATCCGTGTGTATATACGTACGCGCGCGCGCCTCGTCCGCGGAGGATCCCTCGCGTGAGCCGGGTAATTACACCGGTGGCGCGGAGGCATCGAATCGCAGCCTCTAAGTCGCCCATTACACGTATATCACGTGAGTATGGGAATCTTTGAAAAGCGCTCTGTGTGTTATATGTATATATACGGGGCCCGGTGGCCGACTCGCGGTGCACGTGTGTATTATACATACATCCTGGCGGCGCTAGAGCGGCCGCGGGCGGGACTTTGGAAATTTTGGTCGCGCGCGCTACTTTGCCGCGGCCGAGGAGCCGCTGAATGATATTCCAGGCAGGGAAGCCGCTCGGCGCAGCCTCTTTCGCTCCTACGCGTGTCCCGCCTTCTAAATTCAAAATAACCGCCCGGGGCACACACATAATGCCCGGGCAGGGGCACATATTGCTAAACTGCCGTCGGGGTGGAGGAGCGAGCGTGCACACGAGCGGCTATAGGGAAAAAACGAATTTTCGGCCGCGCACGCATCGTGGCGCATTCGTAACGAGTCCGGCGCGCATCGGGATCGTGACCGATAACGAGCCGAGATTTCGCCTCCCGCGGCCCTCCCGGGAATAAACAAGAGGCAGGGGGGAGAAATACAGTAGCAGGTGCGGATTGAATGCGTAATATACACACGGCCCTCGCAGCGAGGCCTTCTTTCGGCGCGCTATAACCCGAGGCTCGCCAGTTTACACCGCGCCTTCAAAAGGATATATCTCCGAATCACATCGCCCGTTATATAACCCGCGAGGAAGCCCTTCCTTTTTCCGGAGGTCGCGGCACCGCGCCGTCGCCAATATCGCACCCTGAGCCGCCCTGCCGATCGTACATGTAGCGGGGCCCCTCCGCCTTACTCCGAGGCGCCCGCGGCTTCGAAACTCGAGAGGCCGCGGCGCGCGCCTGGGCGGACCGCGCGGGGCTATACCTGCCCGCTCGCAACTCATCTTCCCCGCGTATCTCGCGCAGTCCCACAGCGGCCCGAGTTGTTTATGCTTTCCTGTCTCGCGGCGGCACTTTCTGAAATATGCAAATCCCGCGCTCGCGCATAATACGCCGCTATCGCGATAGCCCCGCCGCCGCTGCAGCCAGCGCAAGCGCCCCGAGAGAGAGAGAGAGAGAGGCGGAGCTTCAGCGCCGCGGCTTTCAGATGCGTATATGTGTGTGTGTGTGTGTGCACGTGTGCACAGATGCCTTTTTTTTTGCCCGCGGTTTTTCCGCGAACGCCGCCGAGCCGGGCCTTTTCGGCCGGCGCGCGCTCCGGAAAAACGGCGAGTCGCCGCGCGCATGAGCCTCGATCCCGCGAGATAGACCGACCCGTGCCCGCGCGCAGCTCACTCTATATACGTGCCCCCGCCGTAAACCCTGTACGCCTGTATATATGTATAGAAGCCGATATATATCGAGGTATATAAATTGAGAACGTTTTCTTTCTTTCGTTCCTCCTTTCTTTTTTTTTTTTTCCTCTTCGAGGAAACGGAGGGAAATTCAATTTGCACTGCGGGGGGAAAGGCTCGCGAGGCGGGGAACGGTGGCAATCCAGAGAAAGGAAAACGCGGGGCAGGGGCTAAGCAGGAGAGAGAGAGAATAAAAGCGCGCGCGGAAGGAGGAGGCACGGGGAAATAAGAGAACAAGCCTTGGCTGTAGTGCGGAAATTTATAGCCGGGCTATGTCGACGGAAACCTTAAATTCAGCATCGCGCGCGGAACCGCGAGGAAGGAAATCGCGGGGGTATATATAGCCGACTCCTCGGGTCCTGCGAAAGAAACACCGCGCCCAAGCCACCCCGCCGGGGGTATATATATACGTGAGTGAGAGAGAGAGAGAGAAAAGTAACCGCGTCGCTGCCGCTGATGCCGCTGCTGCAGACGCGCGCGCGCAAGTCGGGCCAGAGGCTCGAATAAAATGATAATAAAGAGACGCTAAAGGGAATAGCGTACATGTCGACTCGGAGCCCTGCACTTCTCCGCCCCTTTTATTTAGGCCCGCCGCTCTTCCTTTAACGAAACTAATAAACCCTTCTTATCCTTCTATTAAACTCATTGTGTTATTCTGCTTGTGTATTCTATGGTTTTTTTTTGCAAATTTTAAGAATAATCCATGAGCAGCCGAATATATTGTGTATGCCGAAAATTACACACCGCGGAATGATTTAAGATTTATTTTTACTTTTATTCCATGCAATATGCTCTCTTGTGCGGTCAAGTTGCCTATTTATTTACAATAACAAAAAATCTATCAAATTAAAAAACACGAATCAACTCTGTAAAGAAACTTTCCTCAACTTTGAAATTGGGATTCAAATAAGTCAAAATCACAAAGTTAATTTTGATAACATACTTTAATCGAATAAAAGATTCGTTAAAGTGCAAGAATCTTTTCTTTCGGGTACGATAAATGAAAACGAAAACTTTATTCTTTCAGAACAATATAAACATTAAGACTTGTAATAAGTTTAGAAATATTTATAAGAATACAGACTTTAAAAAAGTTCAAGATTTTTTTAATAATATTTTTAAAATAACAGATAAAATATCTTAAACTATCTGCAGATGATTGTTTCAACGAGGTTACTAATATTTAGTAAAGTTCAACGTTTCTACTACGCTAGGATACCATTTCTAAAACGAGTATGTGGTGCCATCTTTGAAGAAAGCTCAATACTAATATCCACAAGTACAACTCGAAAATTCATCCTATTAAGGTCAATGATTAAAAAAAACTCTAAAAATTAATAATATTAATTTATTAATTGATGTAATAGACAGTAAAAGCAAAAAGATAATGTCGAAATTTCAATTTTTATTAATTAATCGTTAAAATATATCCATATAAAAAAAGAAAGGTAACGGGTAAAAACTATTTTTAATTTCTTATAAGCCTGTATATATGCCTGTGAATACTTGTATACCTGTACACCTGTCCATGTCTGTCTGTCTGTTTATCTGTATGTTTCATATATCTTTATCTGTACATATAAACAAATTTTTGCAGTATACAAAATAAATGGGTAAAGTAAGTTGATACCATAATTGAAAATACATGTGCGTTTTATTACATAATATTATATATTAATTAACTATAAAAAATATGATAGTACGATATAAGAGTTAGAAAAACTCATTTGTATCCTGCTTCTGATACATTTTTGGAAAAAGTATAATATACAACAGTTCAATCTGCGTAATATAAATACTGGATTTTCAATTTAATAAAACATAAAATCTGATAAAAAAAATAGGCATATTTCTAATTATACACACTTATTGCATTGAGTGAATGCAGATGGCAGGTTATCGCACAAATGTGACACACTCGGGGTAATAATCAGATTATTATATCGATCTTTTAAAATAAAGGCACTACTTTACTTAATGAAATGTTTAAAACTTCGATGATAAAATGTAAACATGATAAACTATAATTATCCAGTATCCGATGTACATATGATTAATCCAATTGAAAATTTGCATAAATATTTATTTGCATTAAATAAGCATACAATATGTCTAACTATAAATTGCAAAAACAAAAATGATAATAGACTAAAGAAATTATGATTTAATAATGTGCTATTATATTTTTTTGTATAAAAATATTATATATTGCTCACAGTCGACAATATAATAAACGTATTTAAGTTTTTATTGCCATGCTTATGCAAATTTTCAATGATTATAAATGATAATTCAAATATAACAACAATAATGCAAAACCTTTAAACGCTAAGTCTTTATATAAAGTCAACGTGAAGGAATCTGAACAAATGGTTTCCCGAGATTTATATGTTATGTATGTTTATCGAACACGTTAACAAATTTCCAAATATATATACAAAACTATGTACACATTTAAGCGCTCTGTACAATTCTCTTTTATGTATATTCATTGTCATCTTCAATAAAAATGAATTGCATTGCTTCTATAAGTGTTAACACGACAACGGTTTGTGATTGTAATGCGCGATAAAAGATTTGAAGATGACAATAGCTATACATCGGATTAACCGTAAATTACGTCGCTTCGTAATGTAGTATATACCATCACGTCGATATACAATATCGGTCCCGTTCGACAGTCTGGAATTACAGGAAGTGAATTAGATTTGTTATGAAAAACCGCTCAGCTGTTATTAAATAATAATGACAAAGTAACGATTACTTCCACTCATAGGTGAAAGTGTTTAAGAGTCATTTTTTATTCACGAAAGACGATACGGTTATTCATGTAATTTAATTTTGACTATTTTACAAAATTTTAATTTAACTAATACTAATAATTATTTATGACCTGAAATATATTATATAGTACTCACATATCTGTATAAATATGTAAACGTTTAATAATATGTAAATTGTATGAACTCGTGATGTTTCAGGTTTATTATTATAATTGCGTATTTTTGTGAATATCCATTAATTCTATAGGAAATAATATGTGATTATGGTATAGTTTCTGTACTATACATATATATATATAATTGATTTAAATTTATTCGCTTACAATATTTTGTTTTCATAAAATATCAAATTCACTTCCAACGAAGAAACACACTTTTAAAATGAAAGAAAGAGTGCGCAACATTCTAATCGTTATATTTCTATAAGCCTTTCTTAAGACACATTGTATGTACTTGTAAGCGAACTTTATATTAATATTTTGCTGGTCTTTGTATCATTTACTAATACTTAACTTACGATGAACTTGGCAAGCAACCGGAACACGCGGTTTAATACATACTTGGAATGCTTTTATTTAGAATACGCAAATAATAGCGTAGTTTTATCAATAAAATACACACGAACACCTCTCATTATATAGTTTTCTGTGGCCAATTTAATTAACACTAATATTTGACATCCATATGCAAATTTCAAAATGTTTATAAATTGTTATATTTTTGAATGTGTTCATCAAAGCTTTTATTATGAAGTACGTTAATGACTTTTCTGTTTTATGCAAAAAGGTGCTCATACTATTAGGAATGTATTGAAGCTCGAAATACATTCATAATCTTAATAATGTTGACGAAAGTTGTAAAAAATCGCGTAGCCTTTTATGAGTATACTTTGAATATATTCGATAAGCGATATTCGCTATAATACTGATTAGAAAGACGTTCCACTCATGGTACGTTTGTCAGTAAAAACATTTTATGTAAAAAATGACGTCGTGATATGCTAGAAAATTTAGTATAGATTGAAAGAATTTAGGTCATACTTAAGATATATTAAGGAATTTTGTTAATTTTTCACGAATCAATTTTTAACAAAAATTATAATAATCCGAGAACTGTTAAAACATCAGATAAAAATTAAATTGAAGATGGTCGGAAAAATATTCTATTGTACTTTTTTTATAATGATTTATAACAATCTTTTAAAGATATTTTTTTTCAACGGATTTTTTTAAATATTTTAATCAATCATAAAAATAATAATTTTAAATAAATTTTAAGCTTTTAAACTTATTTACCAAAGTGGTAATTTGATTCATCTATTCATTTAAAGCATGTGTAATTTTTTACTACGTATTAATCGCGATAATAATACTTTTATCTTTTTTACAATTGAATCATCCCTACATAAAATCTTTCTAAGACTGCGTCGAGCAGATTTAAATAATGAAATGAAGCGAAAAACTTCCATTCTCGATATATAGGCATGTTTTCAAAAATATTGCAATCTATATATTATTTTAATTACACATCTATTGCATTGACAAAAATGTCATCTTTGTACAATTCCAAGAATAATCAAATAGATCATTTTTAGTGGTGCAAACTACACGTGCAATATTTCTAGAATCAAGTACTACTCTCTGGTAAAAAATAACACTTTATGTGCTAGTGAACACTTTCAATTATGTGCAAGTACCATTATCGTGGATTTTCAATCTACACTATGTGCTTGTATCGAAAAGTGATTTGTACAAATCAACCGATTCCGAACGGCGAAAATGCTTCTCAGAATAAATTCTATATCCAGTCTCTTGTTAATATTGCCTAGTTCAAGGTGCATTACGTTGTACACACTGCACGATAAAAACTTTCATCAGTGAATTTTCAAAATTGGAAAATTCGTCACGTAAAATTATATAAATATATATTTACTCAATTTGGTTATCGATTCTATAGTTCCAAAATATATATACTACGGCTTTTTCTCATCATTTTTACCAGAGTTTCGCGAAATTCTATTAGATACATTTTTAATATTAAGTTTTTGCAATATTTTTAAAAACACGTCCCAAAATTGAAGACAGTAGACAAAATATTATTTTTTGAACATCAGTTCTGGCCTGGTACGATTAAAACAAAATACACTTTGCTTTTAGAGAGCAGTACTCTCAAATGGCGAAGCAGCGCGATTGGGTGTGGTGGGACACTTGTCCGGTGAGCGACACAGTTCCTGAAGCATCGCAGAGGACCCGTCCCTAATCTTGGCAAGATCAATGTCAGCGAAAAAGTCACTCTTCATCGTTCCGACAGCGCTATCAGAACCAAAACTATCTTGGCGTTCTACACTCTTACTCTTGTAAAAATCATCATAGAGATCAAACGTTTCCAAACTTGGCTCAGCTAATAACTCATTTTCTATGTACCTCAAATTTTCATCATCTTCTGCTTTGTTATTGTCTATTTCTTTATCGTCTTTTTGAGATTTCGAGTCATCACAAGAGAAACTATCAACGTATCCAAGATCAGATTTTCCTCTTCTTCTGTTTTTTCGTTTATTGCTATTTTTTCTTGAAACACTTTGCTCTTTACCTTTAGATTTTTGTTTCCTTTTTGGCGATTCTTCAGTACTTTTCGATTCTATCACATCACACGTGAACGCACTTTTACAAGGCGATTCTTTTGTTGGCGATATTTTTGTACGTCTCAGTGGCGTTGTAATTGTTGTTGATGTTGAGTTTGATGTTTTTCCTTTCGTCTCAACATCGTTATTAATGCTGTATGAATTTCGGGGACTTTGTAGTTCTGATGTTGTGTTTTCTTTATCTGAAGGTGGAACGATAGATTTGCCAATTTGACGTATGTACGAACCAACCAAGTTACTCGTGGAATTTAAAGGTTTGAACTTGGAGTTTTCAGTTTTTAAATTTATGTGTGGGGTTTCAGCTGTAGGCGAATCATCCTGAGACTTTTTTCTATCACTGCGAGGTCGATTGACTTTATAGGAGGAGCGTTTAGATTCATTGCAATTTAGACTTGAAAGTGAAGTAGGAACTATACAAGGAGTATCGGCCTGCCCGACGTATTTCATCTTTTCAATGCTTGGATATTTTTCTAAGGAAAACTTTTCTACAGCACCCTGTAAAATAATTATAATTTAATTAAATTGAACTTTGACTTTTTAATGCTTCTATTTTAATTGTAAAAATTTATTAAAAATTTTTAATATCAATGTCGATTTTATCACATACCTGATTAGAGCGTGAAGAAATGGAACCTCGCCTACGTTCTGTAATTACAGCGTCTTCGTTACAGGTACTACTTTTGCTACTCTGCCGTGAGTACGAATTTGCTTTAGACGTTTTATTGCTTGATACATCATTATTTGGTTCCTTCGGTTTGCTGTTCTGTCTTGAATACCGTTTCTCGTTTTCTGTAGAAGGTAATTCTAATTGCTTAGAATTTTTAGATAATACCTCAACATTCTCCTTACATTCATGACTTTCGCGATAGAAATCAGATTCTAGAGTACTGTCATCGCAAACTCTTGGTCGCCTTTTCTCCCGATGTACCTATAAAAGATTTTAAATTATAAAATTAAAAAGAATGAATAGGTAAGTAAATTTTAGTTTTCGGATGATCACCTGTCCTTCAGTGATAGTATTTAATTGTGGACTAAGAACATCTGGTGTCGTCGATTCGCTACTGTTTGGGCTCGGTCCAGCATAATTTTTTATGTCCATTTCTAAATCTTCTGGTAAAGGAGCATCAACCGATAAATGCATGGCTAAACCTTCAAGCCAGACTTCCATAACTTCAAAAGGTGGCCTTTTATCAGGATTTAGATCACAACAGAGGAAAGCTACTGTATAAAAACACTCCGGACAATTTGCACAAAATTTGTCTTTGAATGCTTTTTTATTAAGGCCAAAGTCTGAAGAACGTGGGAGATAATCGGGATCGGCTTGTACGCGACCTATTATTTCACATACCACAATACCGAAACTAAATATATCGACTTTTTCGTCATATTTATTACCCTTCATCATCTCAGGCGCCATCCAGTAAGGATTTCCAACAACTGTATAACGTTTCTTGCGTTCTTTGCGAGTTGTTCGTAATTCGCCGTCTGAACGCCTGGTGTATTTGCCCGCTATGGAAACATAGTATGAAATATAATTAACAGTGTATTGATAAATTTTATCTTAAATTAAAAATATCGCGGATTTATCTTATGGAACGAAGTAGCATAAATTTGTAATAAAAATTAGAATGTTATTTTTTAACTATACTACTTAGATATATCATTAACAATCTCTAACCAGGACTAGGTTTATCGGAGCTATTGCCATTCTGAATTATCCTCGCTAGACCAAAATCTGCTACAACTACAGTCTTATCCTCGCGTACTAAGCAGTTATGTGAATTTAGATCACGATGAATAATATTCATGGAGTGAAGATAAGCCATTCCAGCAGCAATATCCTTGGCGAAAGAAGTTCTTTGTTCCCAAGGAAGAACCTCACTCGTGTCGTGAAGAAGAGCTCGTAGAGTACCACCTGATATAAATTCGGTAACAAGGTGTAGTTTCTTTTCCTTATACAAAACACCAATAAATCTTAGCACGTTATTATGATGTAATGAGCGCAGCACTGCAACCTAATTTAATGAATAAAGAAATTCATAAAGTTATGTAAACACTGAACCTCATGAAAAAATAATTCTAAAACAAACCTCTTTTAAAAAGTTCTTTTGTGCTTCCTCGTCAACCCTATACAATTCCTTTAGCACCATGACTTCATTGGTATCTCGATGAGTTACTTTGTAAACTTGACCAAAGAATCCCTTTCCAAGCAATTCTCCTTTAACAAGATCACTTGCTCTAAAAATTCTTTGATTCTTTGGTTCAACCCTAAAAGATCTTGTTCTATTTAGATCACAGGTTGTATTTGTCGGCGATGTTCTATAATTCAAATAACAAGTATTATTATTTTATGCTTAATTTGAAGGTATATTTGATTCGAACATTGAATTAAAAAGTATAAATGTTAAAATTTTCTATCATTCATCTCATTTATACTTTCTAAAAAAAATTTTCGTTTCAATTCGATAAGACAAGTATTTCATTACCCATCGAGTAAACGAGACATAGAGCTACTTCGCTCTTTTTGCTTAGGATCTTTCGTTCTTCGTAGTTGCCTACTTCTAGTTCCACTAATGTATCCCTCATCACGTCTTTTAAATAATCTCTCCTTACTCTCAGGACTTGTTTTCGGACTTGACGTTCGCGATATGATAGATGAGTGAGCTGTAGAAAAAGTCGGGCGTCGCGACACAGCATCCGGATCATGCTCAATCGTCAGCTACAATACAAGTTTATTTACTGAATATATTCGGTACATATTCGACTTAATCGATATATATATATGTATATTAATTACCTGTAAAACAGTGTCAGAATACCTAATTAAATTTTCGATGTTTTCAATAGGTTGATCCTTTACAGGCGTACCGTTTACTTCTAATATACGATCTCCAATGTGTAAAGACATAAGGTCACTGGACATATTAAGCCTACAATAAATTTGAAAATACAATTTCTAATAAATGCAATAATAACTACAATATTTATTGAAAATGTTTTTTTAATTTTTCAAACATGCAACTTTAAAGTGCACACTCGAATTTAAAAATTTAGTTTTTTCTTAAAAAAAAGCATACTGCATACTGTATTTATGCTGTACTAAAAGTCTTTAAGCAAAATAGAAAAGCTTTTGCAGTTGTATTAAAAACTGGTTGGCAAAACCATCACCAAATAGCTTATTATTTCTATCTGTACCACTATTAACTTCAAAAGCATTTCCTTGTTTTAATTATGTTAGTATCATAGCCAAGGATGTATCCTTCATAAATAATATTAACACATTAAAAATAACAATTAAATGAACCTATTTTTATTTTTTAATAAAAAGATTGATACTAATTTATTATAATATACTTTTTAATCTAATTGCAAATACAGCAACTCAATAATTACATTCTACACTTTATTAAATATCTTTGTAATATAAATAAAGTTAATAAAATTCAAACCTGTTTTTGTCAAATAGTGTTTTAACAAAATGTTAGAAAATAAAATTAATTGATATTCAATTATTTAATAAAAAATCTATAAAAAGGCCAAACTTCAAAAATAAGAAACATGCATTTAAAAAAATAGTTTCACAATTAATTCATAAAAGAGCATTGGTAGATTGCTTTATTTTTATATTTCAAGGCAAAATATTTGTAATTTCTGCATGTACTAATACATGTGCTTGTTATTGATTTATTATTAAAAGTACCTATAATTAGAGAAGTGGCAGCATAGCCTAAAGAGAACCTCCGTCATAGAGGCCACCAGCTTACAGATCTTTCCACGAACATTTCTTAATAACCTGCATTTTAGTTCAGAGTTATTATAAGCCTTGAATTTATACTACATCTCAAATTTTAACATTAAGTATATTTTTTATACCTGAATGCTTAACATGCATGTAAATTAAAGCCACAGTTAAATTAATGTTTATTTCTTTCTTTTAATGTATTTATGTTAACAGTGTAGAGCATTATGTATTTAAATAATTTTATTTACACTTAAATAAAATTATTAATTTATTCTTGCATATGATACAAATTTTTATTTTGAAATTTAAGATATAAGGTATACATTGTATTGATAGGCATCTTCAATACATGGTGTAAATGTTAAATAATTCTTTTAATAGTTTAATAAAATAAATAGGTTTATTTTTTCTCCTTTTAAATTGGTATCATATCTTTCAAATTTTTACTTTTTTAGTATAAGTATTTCTCCTTTTGAATTTTTCATGATGACATAATTCTTTAAGTATTGTACTTACTCAGATATACGAAATAACGCTCCACCACATGATCTTGGACTTGGTGTATTATCTAATGTCAGTCTAATTCCTCGCTGTTTTTTCTGGCTATTAGTATTAGGTGGGATCTCTACCAGTCTTATACTATGTGGTTTTCTGACAAATGGGTAGTTGGCTGTTTTGTTAAGAGGCTGCATTTGTCTTTTGTAACAAATTCCACAATATAATTTTGATCTTTCAACTAAGGCATAGCTTTCACCATCCCCAATGAAAGTTCCACAAGAATTGCATGCAAAACATTCTGGATGAAATTTATGATCACCAGCTAACATCACTGGACCTGTAATTATATGACCACATCCTTGACAAGCTTCTCCATAAGCTGCCCAATAGTCTTCCTTGCAAAATAAAAGTCCATCTTTTTCGAAGTACCATGAGGATAATGCAGCATCACATGCTGAACATCTAAAATTTTAAATTTAAAGGAATAATTTTATTTTTAAATTCTTTTAGGTGTTAATTTTTAAATAAAATCTATAGTATCAAAAATATTTTAATTCAAATACATTATTTTTTCCAATAGTTTTCAAAAAAAATTCCAATAAATAATTATCAGATACAATCCTAAAAAATACATATGTTTAAATACCGAAAACAGTCAATATGCCATTCTTGTCCAAGAGCTTGAATAAACTCATCTTCATCAATAGCATTGAGGCAACCAGCACAAGAGGAAACATCTTTTTCTTCATTATCTCCAGAATTCCCACTACTACAACCACCACCAGGATCTGCAAAATCCACGTCTTTATATTATTATACAATTCAAAACCATTAATCGTTAAAAAAGTGTAGGACTTGAAGTATTAAGAAAATTTTTGTGATATTTTAGTCCTTTTGGACAATAAACATTATAATTTCATTTAACTTTGAAAGAATATGTAAATTTTATGTTTTTTTAAATTTAGCTCTAAACGATTACATTTAACAATTTTAATAATAGAATATAAAAATAGTAACTTTATGAAAAATAATAGAAAAAAAATTACAAAATGATGTACAATTTTATACTCTTAGAAATTTTAAACCCACACATTGGAGAACAGAGATAAAAAAATTCCAAGAATGTATCAGATATCCTTCATGACATTAGATTATGGGTGTATGATTGTTCAGTAATAATTCAAATCGCTTATTAAATTAATAATAAGTAATGAATGCATCAATATAAAACTTATTTTTCAAGATACGAGGAATGACAGAGGGAAAGAATAAAGTGACATAGATAAACGCGTGCATCCAAGGCAGACGAACCCGATGCATTAGCTGCTGAAGGTTCATCCATTTCGTCGTCGTCGTCATCCGTGAGGCGCCGTTTTACCCCAAGTAGTTCGAGAGAACGGAAAATCACTCCCACGACGACAAACCTTGCAACGCTCAACAATGTACCTATCACAAGTCACAGGAGCAACAAGGAGCGTGCAACAACTATACGCTCTCCACAACAGTGTCGAACGATGTCGGCGCTCGCCACTGGCTGCTTCAGGCTACTTCTACTCCCGTCTTGGCTTACACTCTTATCGCCTTGTCTATTATATTCATTAGGAATGCGCCGATTCACGATTACAGTTTCGTAGCTCTTCAATCACACAGAAAATGCTTTACGAAGAGTAGAGAGCGAGTTGCACAAAGTCGAACTGCTGCTGGCTACACAATACACAGAGAAAATGCACGTACAGTCACACGGAAAACAAGGCGCTCCGAAGTATCGACGAAACGGACCGAATCCCACGAATGATCTTCCGCTGTTCACGAGACGAAGTCAAGTGTAATGACAACAATAATATCAACGGCGAGATTATCACGAGATCTATTCACTTTTTTTCCGCGCCTCTTGCATTGACGCGTACGAAAACTACGATGAGACTCGCGAGTCGCGAGTCGCAACTTTCCCACTCTCTCTGCGCTCTATACTCTCGCTCTCCGTCTTCCTTTTTGTGCTGCGCGCTCTCTCTCTCTCCGTTCACCTCGCTCGTTTTCGTGATGTTTACGTCCTTCTCGGAGCTGCAGTCGAAGCTCCCGTGAACTGTCGGTAGCCCGATTACACATTCATGAGCATCGATAATCGATTTTAACAATACCGAAATTGGTCAAATTACCTACAAATTAAGAAATGTAACGTGAAATAGTATGCCTGTTTTTTTCTTCACACGTATAACTATATAACTGGAGGTCATGTAACAGCGAATATTCCTTGTATACCTATATATAACTCTATGTGTAGATATAATATGCAAGCGTTATTTAGCAAATGGTTGAACAGCATTACAACGACCATTCATTGTTAATATATTAAAAGGACTATCTCACTAATATGCCAGTAGAAGCTTTTTATTATTAAACAACTGAGTTTTCATAAACCATGTACTTTAGATAAATCCAAGTTGACGTTAGAGCGTTAAGTTGCTATGAATTAAAGAGTCTGAATTAAATACGATATAGTTTGTTGTTATCTGGATTAGATTTCAAATATTATAAACTTTCATTGTAAAAAAATAGATTTTCTTTTAATTATTTACAAAAGATAATCGCGTATGTTAAAAAGTAAAACATGTCAATGCAAAGAACTATATATTGACAAATTGATCTATAACTACGCATGAGTTATTTACGCATGCGCATCCTTATAACGCGCCATATTCAAATGCAAATATATTTTAGTACATTTGTGTCCTAAAGATAATCCTGTAATATATATATACGAAAAAATGCTATTTGTTTTAAAAAATTTTGTTTACCTATAAACCGTTATAATTGTTAACTGTGGATAAAATAAAGCGTACGCGTTATTTTATGCTCAAAAGTAATGATTATCTAAATCATCTGAAAATTGTTAAAAAGAAAAAGAAAATATTTAATCATTTAAGTTCATGCAGATCTAACTCTTATATTTAAAAGGAGTTTCAAAATTTGCATATAATCTCATAAATATTAGTATCTCCGTGATGATTTCTAATTAATTGGCGTAGTATCGTAGAATAACATGAATCCGCGTAAAACTATATGTATAGAATGTAGAAAAAGGTTGTAATAATGCTATGATAGTCATCCAACATGAATCATCATAATAGTATAAAAATATAAAAATTGTTGATATAAGCTATTTAAGTAGTGCTGTAGCACTCGTTATGACACCGTCTAACAGATGATTTTACTGTAAATAAACTATACAATATGCGTCATAAAATAAAGTCACATGACGATAGCGTTAAAAGTGGTGCTGAATAAATTTGCGAAAGCTGGTATATTTACTATCGAATTAAAGACCTTTAACTAATCAAATCGATGATATAGTAAGGATAATTATTACCTGTTATATATACTATATCCAGTTGTATACATGTTATATGCAGGTACAGTTATGCATAGTACAGTTTTGACAGAATAGTTTCATAGTATAGTTTCTGCATTGCATTGTACCAGATTGAACAAGACCCGATTTGTATACTGGCTGTATTTAACATACAGTAAACTAATACATTTGATTTCGCTCTTTCGTTACAAAGCAAAAAAATCCATTAAAAGTACACATGACACAATTAAATTTAAATACTTGTTTTATTAATGAAGTACTACTGCAAAATGTATATTATAACAAATTTAAAGGTTTATAGTGTTATGATTTGACTTGTATTTTTGTATACAATTAGTAAATAAAGCAATGTTGACATTGTTTGACAGATAAAATTTGACAATGATTAGTTATTCCAAAAAGATAAATTATTTAATGGTTCATAAATATACTTTATTTTTAAGTAAACAGATTATAGATTTTCTTTTTCCTTAAGGTAAATTATTATGATAAAAATTATATCCAATTAAAATCTTTATCATGTCTATAATGTTATAAATTGAAATATTCGTAGAATTAAATCATCATGTCATTTTTACGTGGTTCTGCCAACTATGTGTGGTGCACAACAAGTGTTTTGGGAAAAGGAGCAACTGGTGCTGTATTTCAAGGTGTAAACAAAAACAATGGAGAGCCTGTAGCCGTTAAAGCATTTAATCAAGTCAGTCATATGCGTCCTCATGATGTGCAAATGCGTGAATTTGAAGTTTTACGAAAAGTAAAACATGAAAATATTGTCAAATTATTGTCTATTGAGGAAGAACAAGATGGTCGTGGAAAGGTCATAGTAATGGAACTGTGTACAGGAGGTAGTTTGTTTAATATTTTAGATGATCCTGAAAATACTTATGGGCTAGCAGAAAAAGAATACCTTCTAGTTTTAGAACACTTATCAGCTGGTATGAAACATTTGAGAGATAATAATTTGGTTCACCGTGATCTCAAACCTGGAAATATAATGAAATTTATAGCTGATGATGGTAGTACAATTTATAAACTGACTGATTTTGGAGCTGCACGTGAACTGCAAGAAGATCAACAATTTGTTTCTTTATATGGTACTGAGGAATATTTGCATCCTGATATGTATGAAAGAGCAGTGCTTCGAAAACCTGTAGGAAAAAGCTTTGGAGCAACAGTCGATCTGTGGTCGATAGGGGTAACACTTTATCATGTTGCAACTGGTCAATTACCATTTAGGCCCTATGGTGGTAGAAGAAATAGAGAAACTATGTTTTATATAACAACAAAAAAGGGTTCAGGGGTTATAGCAGGTGCACAAACATCAGAAAATGGACCAATAGATTGGAGCAAAGAATTACCAACAAGTTGCAGATTAAGTGCTGGATTAAAAAGATATGTTACTCCTTTGTTAGCAGGATTATTAGAAGTGGATCAACAGAAAATATGGAGTTTTGAAAGGTTTTTCTTAAGAGTTACAGATACTCTATGTAGAAGACCAGCAATCAATATTTTTGATGTCCATGGAGGTAATTTAATAAAGATATACTTACATCCTGAAGAAGAGCGTTTTGCTGCATTTCAAGCACATATTCAAGATCAGACAAACATTCCACCCAGATCTCAAACTCTTTTAAAAAATCAAGTTCCAATTTTAGAATTAGTAGAAGAATCAACACCTGGTAAAGGTTACCCTTTAACTTCCATGGATGAGCCTTTGTTTTTATTTTCAAAAGAAAGTAACGATGTTGCTGTGCCAATAGACTCTGAGCTTCCAAAATTTCCTGTATTTACCAATTTAGTATCTGTAGAAACTGATGCTAGTCTAGCTAAGTCAGCTTGTTCAGTTGGACATGAATGTAAACGCAGAATTGATACGATAGCAAGATGTAGCAAACTATCGCAAGATGCAGTAGCTGCATTTGTTGGTTTTTTAACAGTAGAACTTAACAAAACACTAGATAAGTCTCAAAGAGCAAAAGATTTAACTAGTGCAATAGAGGACTTAACAATAGCTGTGGAAAGAGGAGAAACAATAGCTAAACAAGTGTTTTTAGGTATCCGTATGAATCAAGGCATAGTGTCTTCAATGCCTGCAACACCTGTGGTATCAACAGGCACAAATTCTTCATCGATAGTTGCTTCAAATTTACCATCTTTTGAATCTAAAAATTGGAAAAAAGAATTAGATTCAAAAAGTAAAGAACTTTTTGGAGAACTTGCTCCATCAATAACACAATTGCATCAAAGGTCTGTGATATTTTATAATTTTTAATATTACTATTTGACTAACTGCAAAGCATATATTGAAAATTTTTATTTTTTTTTACTTAAAATATTTTATATTTTAAAGAAATTTTTTAACAGTAAACTGCTCTTTCTTATTTTTATTGAAAATTAACGCGAAAATTTGTCATAATTCTATTTTGTTTGTTAATAATGAAAATAAATAAAATTCATCTTTTTTTTATTCTTTTTATTTAAATTGTATTTCTACACATTTGGAAGACTTCCAATATCATCATTGCAGTTTTTAAGATCATTGTCAATGTTAATACGAGTTTAATATACGTATTAAGTTAAAAATCAAATTAATTCTTAATGCCCGTATTTAACGCATTTAGATGTTCATATATCATTTAATTAAAAAATTTAATGGTATACATAAATACCAACGCATCTGAGGAAAATTAAAATTTATAAATTCATAAATTATATTTGAACTATTATCTGTTAAAGGTATGTTAAAGAAAATTGTTTAAAAAACGAATGGGAAACAAATACAAGAACTCTATGGTGCCCATGGACTAGTAAAGCAAGCCAAAGAGCAGCAACTTTAGTCGATCGGCTTAGAGATGGATGGCAACATCTTTTGCGTGATCGCGCTACGCGAAGTCTTACTTACAACGACGAACAATTCCATGTTTTAGAACGAATAAAGGTGATCATATATATATAGACTTTTTATAGCAGTTTGAAAGTTAAATATTCAAATTATGCTCGAACAAATTCTTTTAATGAATTATATAATATTAATAAAGAAAAAGTGGTTTTTATAGGTAACTGAAACCGGTCGCCGTATGAAAGAACTGTTAGACAAACAAGTAACCCCTGCAATAACTCAACGTTCAGAATGTCTAGCTGATTGGTACACAATGGCCCAAACAGTATTCCTACAATCACAAATTCTTGACAAGGATATCGACAATTATCTAAGAGTTTTAGAAACATTCTCCTTACGTTTGTCACAGGAAAGTAAAGAGCGTTATGAGTACATCTCCAGGACTATAGATACGTGGTTGCCTACGGTTGGAAAACAATTAGGTAAGAGTGCAAAGAAATCACAAAGTGAAATGGATGAACGTAGAAAACGTCGCGCAATGATAGAAGAAGATAAATTAAAAGATATTTGCTCGGCACAAGAAGAAATACTCCTGATACTTTATAAGAATAATATGTTAGTGGATGAATTAAATAGCTGCGTTCTAAACGAAGTAACTACTGCCTTACCAGAGAAAACTTCCAGCGAGGATCTGCAGGTTCTTGCCACTGGAAATTAAGTATATAATCATATTTGCCGTATAAGACTAGTGACAAAAAACATTGAAAGTTATACTATTCCAATTAAAAAAAAATAGTAAAAATGAATGTTGAATAGTCTATAAATTTGTAACTACTGTTAATAATGTAATATTTAAATCTTGTTGGGGTTACTAATATTGAATTAAATCTTTTTAACCGGTAACATGAAATTCATTTTTTGAATGTATTTTACTTAGATATGTTTATATAATATAAAATTAAATAATTTTATTGTTATTTATAATTCAGATATTTATACGAAATAATTTTACATTCGAACAAAATCGTAATTTATTTTGTGTATAATTATTAAACATTATCTATTTGATCACAGATTCATTAGCATATTTTTTATTTTTTAAAAAACTTTTGACAACGTGTTTAAAAATAAATTATTATTCAAAATTACAAAATAATAAATAAAACGATATGAAAAAATAATGAATGTAGAAATAAATATAATTTATTTTTATATATAATAAAGAAAAGCGTGTTTATAGTTTGGAAAAAATTTTTTTCCTTTTCATTAATTATCTGAAAATAGATAAAACGTAATAACAATGCTTATAACGTCCTTTAATTTGTCAATAAAATTTCACAATAAAGAGCTATGGACTTGCTCCTAATAATGACTGAAATAGAGAATATGTACAGTATAGCAGTCAAATAAGAGATTATTTTTATTTAAAATCGTGGAATGCCGATTAACATGTATAAAAGTCAGCGTATTGCAGCATAATAATGTACATATGATAATAAATATTTAATTTAGTTATCAAATGTCGGAGTTTGTTACTTCTTTTGTATCCGTTAATAATGTCTGCCTTTGCTTATGCTTTTGCTCTTTATGCTTTTCCTGAATGTCGATAAAATATTGAAATAAATTATCGAACTGTATCACATATCTACTTTTTTTTTCTTCTGATTTCACTTGTACATGCGATCCTATCGAACTAGGAGGTATAGCTGATAATCTTCGGAGCAATAAAGAAAAAGCTTCACTTTGTGGAAGAATCATAAGCAGACCATATAAAGCACACACCAGAGACTCATTCGTTTCTCTTTCTAGTAGTTCCAGTCGTAAATCTTTAAATAATCATTAAATCATTTTACGATAAAAATGCAACAAAATTAATTTGATAATACTTACAAGTGAATATTGGAGACTCTATAAGTTGTATTAGCTTATCAATTTCAGTGAGAAATTCTACAGTTACTTCAATATTTCCACTAACATCATAAGAATTAAGAAAAATTTAAGAAATATCGCAGCTCAATAATTAAATAAAAAAATGTTGTAAATAATAATAAATAATAGAAGTTATCTAGAAAATCATTATTGAATATGTTTTGACAGTTTTTTGTGTTTCGTGTTCTGCTTCATTTTTATTTAAAAGGATACAAATATTTAACAATGTCACAAGCATGACTGTAGTTCTGAGTGAGCAGACACAAACCTACAGTAGCTACTGGATTATGACACCATGATTCGTATAAACCCAAAAATACTTGTACACTTTCCTGTTAAAAAAAATTCAATTTAATGTTTTGAATATAATTTTTTTGATTGACTTTCGTTTTAATGTAATGCTTACTTCTGTCTTCAAATCTTTTAACTTATTCCGTAAATCGAAGAGTTCAGAGCTAGTTAATAAAATAGTATTAAGAGTTTGTACCATAATGCAAGCAAAACGAAGATTTTGTTCTTCTTTTAAAATTTCTGCCAAAACTTTAAAAATATGTTCAGGATTTAATAAAACACATAATTCCCTAATTATGAATGCCCCTCTGTCTTCTAAAAGATGCCTATCAACTGAAAATAATCTTAATAAATTTACCATAAATTTCGTAAAATATGTGTTCTGTGTATTATTTGTAGATTTTGGACCAATTAACTCAGCCATAATTACTAAAGTTTGTTGAACAACTTCCTCTGAATTATCACTTAAAACTTTCATTAGTACTGGAAATAATTCTTCAATATGAAGATACATTTTATCGGGTAAATTCGTTAGTAAATGAAAAATCCATTTTAAAACAGCTACTTTAGTTTGGACAGGTATATGCTGTAACATCAAGTACTTAGTTAATACTTCAACAATGCTTGAAAGATCCAAATTTTCAGCTACCACTGAACCTTCACTTTTTGAAATAATTAACTTGAAAAGGCTATTGTTCACTCGTGTGGCCGTTTCCTTTATCGATTTACGAGTATCTCGATCATAAGATAAACATGGTAAGATTGCTGTAAATATACCTGATATATAAGGTAAAAGATTTTGACCTGATAACCGTACAAATTCATCCATCCAAGTTATTGCAGTCAATTGAAGAAGTTCATCTGCACTTTGTGCATGTAAAATAAGTATGTTCATCATTGATGGAAAATCTACTCTAGATGGATTTGACTTAATACTATAAAGAAATTCAGCAAATACTGTTTCAGTAGATTTTTTAATTTCTGGTATTGGATCTTCAAGAATTTTGAATAAACCGTCAAGAATATCAGGTAAAAAAATAACAAGATCAATGATAGGTACTGCATCTAATACCGATATCCAGGATATAATAAACTGACGTCCAAATGGATTTTTTGTATATATTCTTTCTTTTAGTACTGGAATAAATCCAACTAAATCGAATAAACCACTTTCAGTGACAATATCCTACGATAAAAATATAAATGAACAAACATAGTCTTAATAATTATAAAATTTATTATACCGTACATTATTTTAAAAAAATTTATAATCTTAACCATGTTAAGTTTAATATTATCTTTACTTAAATTAATAAAAAAATTAATACATGGAAATTGATAAGTTTTACACTCACTTTCATTAATCTATCAAGTAATTCAGTTGCATTTTTAACACCTTGATCAGTATCACAAGCTAACTTACTCAATTCTCTAAATATATCTGTAAAATGTGGTAATACAGCTCCTCTAGCTATTTTGACAACATTATAAAGGCTTTCACAAGCATAATATCTTACTCGCGAATCTGCATCTAAAAAACAAGCTAAAATTGGATGTATAAGATCCTCTGTGTATTTTCCAGTATGTGTACTTCCTAATCCAACAGCTATAGCGGCTAATCCAATTAAACCTCCTTTTCGAGCGTGAGGATTGTGTGATAAAGCAAAATCTTGACCAAGAATTTTTAATAATCTCTTGATTGATACTGTACTATTATGAGCAGCAAAATCTTTAACCATTCTTAAAATTTATAATTATTACATTATTAACTATATTCGTTTTACAAATACAAAATAAATTTATAAAAATATAATCAAAAGTTCAAAAAGTGAAAAGAATATGAAAAATTTTAGATCAAATTTAAACAAAATAAATATTGATTAACCTTACTTTTCAATTTCATGTGCAGCAGCTTTACGTTTTTCGTAAAGTTTGTCATTTAATGATTTAACACAAGCTGCACTTAATGGTGCATAGTCTCTTTCGGACATTTTCAAAGCTATTTTTTTAATACAGTTCCAATTGAATTTGAGATTACTGTTTTGATGCGAAGCCGAACGTAAACAGCTGATTCTATATCATGTAGATTGGTTACTGAATCAGTACAGTTCTTGTGTTTTGTGACACCAGCTCTACTGCACGGCTACGGCCATCAACTAGTTGGTGAGATGTGCGTGCATTCGGGGTAATGTGTTGGCGGGAGGTGTAAAACGAAGTTAAGCGTTAGATTCAATCGCACCCCGATAAATCTCTCCGACCGTTGGAAGTAAAGGGATCAGATAAATAGATTATAGCTAGAGAAATAGTAAAGAATATTCCATACCACAGGAAAACCGTGATTTCGATGAAACGGAATAATAATTATTTAAATAGAAAGCATGGTACAAAGCATACCAGCTTCCAACCGTTGGTAGCAACCGGTCGGTTAACCGGTTGGTACCAACCGGTGAACGGTTGCTACCTGGTCAAGAATTAGTTAAAGTTGATGTTGCTAGTGAATTTGGTTACAGACAAGAAATCTGAGAAGGAAAAAGAAGCTTTAGAAGAGCCTAATCGACTCGAGGCTTTCCTCACAAGATTATGCAGAAGGATAATAAGAATATTGCGTTTAATATTGATTTGCAAAGCTAATTTTCTGTTAATTGAAAGATATGGGATCCAAGAAAGCTTTGAGTTGAGAGTAATCACTAAGAATTTAGCCGATGTTAACGCCTTAACTTGATATCATCCAGCATGATGTTGAGTATATAGAATATATAGTATATAGAGATGTCAAAATATTTTCTGATAAAGACAAAGAATTAGGTTTTTTGAGTGCAATCGATAGAATTATGGAATGAAGATAGCTGGATATTCGGGAGGTTTAAGTCTAAATGTTTTAGAACCTGAAATGAGCTATTCTTATCGAATAGGATGGACCGTTCTGATGAGAGATTCTAAGTGAACTTATAAATATGCCAAGAAAAGCCCGAATGTCGTAAGACAGTGAGGGAATCGGCATCAACCTCATCAAAAAAGTGAGCAACAGTGAAGTCGTTTTTAACAAAGGATAAGTAAATGTTAGACATTATAATAGAAAACATGTCTTTTGCTATTAAATAAACTACCACCTTTTATTAATGTACTCAATTATGTAATTAGAAAAAGTAATTAATTCGTTCGATAAATAAAATCCGAAGAAATATCAAATTTGGATGTGGAAAAAGGTAAATATAAATAATTTAAATAAATTATAACAGTTTGTTTCATGAAAAATAGATTCATTTAATAGAAGCTTACAATAAAACATTAATAATCGTATATACACAAATACGAAGCTCTGTTACGTCCCATCATAAACCCGTGTTCGGAGAAAACACTGCGAAGGCTTTTGATGGTTTCTCTCAGTTAAAACTCTCCTCATCTCCTTCGATTTATCGGCATCTAGACATGTCTTCCTAATACCTGAGCTATTACGTTCAGTAGCGGCTTGCAGGCGGACATACTGTGCAGTTGTTCTGATGGTTATGATCTTTTTTACTTGGAACCGCGAATACCGCGGTTTTCATTATTGTGTTACTCTGGCATACGACACTGCTGGCAACTGGCTCAGCAGGAACAGTCGTAATGGTAACCCTGTGTCAGTGTGGTTGTTTCACTTCCAATAGTTGGGGATGATTTTCAACAATATTTAGGAGAATTGCATCGATATAGGATCGAAGACGAGTATTCACTTCACGTTGTTCCTTTAACGCTTGTTTTGCCTGTAACAAAAGATAATTGTTTATAATCTCTTAATTATCAATATAATTTCAATTTGGTTGTTGAAAATTAGTGCTTAAGGGTTAAAAATCAATAATATAATCAATTATATTTGACAAATGAAAATATTAATAAAATGTAAATTAATTTAAATTATTTCAAATTTTTAACTTTAATCTTCATTTGTATGCAGAATTTATTTAAAAAATGTACTTACTTCTGCAAGAGTAGTAAAATTATCACAAATATCCGTTGTAGATTTGCCAGTAACGATACCGTCAGCCTGTGAAAACAAATATAATTAATTAACCGTTTTAATACTAGCGTGTAAATTATTATTCTAAGAGATCATTAAATACTTGATCATGCGTAGATCCGGTTAGGAGTAATTCCGTAGCAAGGCTTGGACTATTTTTCCTATTAATCGTATTATCGTTTGGGTCTTGTCCACTTGGCATAAATAATTCGCGGCCAGCCTGCAAGGCTGCAGCGGCTGCTTGCAGTTCATCTTTAGATTCTTCAAGACCTATAGAAATATACATTATAGTAAGACGAGTACATTATCATTCGCCAATATAGCATTTATTTATAACATTGATTTAAACTAACTTTTGTTGCGGGACCTCAGGCGCTCAACTTCTTGGGACATTTCATCTATCCTACGTTCGGCATCAATTCTGTGGTTGAGTTCCTCTTCTGTTCTCTTGAGCGCCCTGTTGGCTTCAGTGAGATTCTGTGTTGTCCGCTTTTCAGCTTCTCTGGACTTTTCTGCTTCGTGATACGCCTCGTCGACGACGCTCTCAAGTCGCAATTTCTCCTCTCGGAGTTTTTCGAGCTGTTCGCGCAATCGTAACGCCTCATCCCTTGATCGTGTGCTTTCTTGTTCGGCAGCCTGGAGCTTGATCGCACAATTCTCCAGTTGCAATTCCTTCTCACGCTCTAGTCGGCTGGCCCACTCGCGATGCCTTCGCTGTTCAGTCTGCATGGGAAAAATGTTTATTAGCATGATAAATTGTTTAAAAATATTTATCAAGAATACAGTTACACAATAACATTAATTATTTTGTTATTAACAATCCATTTATCATATTGGCATACAACTGCAATGATCAAATAGTATTTTAATTTTTTATGCAATGATAAAATGCACGGCAGGAAAATTTAATTTCGAAATCTTTTTAAGTGGTGTGAATATACTTTCATACATCTGTATAATTATTAATTTTATCGTCACATAAAAATATAATTCTTTTTAAAACTAATTCACATGTATGTTTAATTGGTACTGTAGTATATACAAATATAAAAATTAAACAAATTGAATATGTACAAACCTCTAGCCTTTCTTCTGCCCTCGCCTCCGCATCTTTAGCTGCCTCTTCAAGCATGAGTATTCTTGCTTGTAGGGTGGCATTTTCCTGCTTAACCCGTGCGTACCTCTCTTCACCTGCAGATTGTGTGTCTACGAGGGCGTGCATCTGTTCCTGAATCATCCGCACCTGAAGAGAACAAATAATTTATTTTTAATCTTAAATGAAAATGTCTCTAATGTAATGGAAAAATGAATACTTTAAAGAATAATATAAAATAAATAATGTCAAAAAATAAGGTCACTATGCACGTTAATTGCTTAAAATTTAACACATCAAATCGGTTATTGAATTTCTGCTGTACTTTACGACTTTGTTGATTAATATTAAGACTAAAAAACTAAGGAATGATTAGCTAATAAATTTAAATTAAAAATGGATAAAAATAAATAAATATAAATATGTTAGTTAAAAAATCCGCATTTAATATCATCTAGCAGGGTTGTTACCAAACTATTAGACAGTTTCTAATAATAATAAACTTTATTACTAAAATAATTTGTTTTCGGATGCTAATTTATGGGATAAATTTGTGACAGTATGTTTAAAACAAATGACAGTCAAAGTATAGACAAATACTACTACATAATAGTATTGATTTAAACCCGGTTGAACCCAAGAGAAACCAAGCCCATGTATAGATGTTCAAACTATAGCGCATAAGTACAAAATTATATTATATGGGTATCCTTTCATACGTAAGTGTAGAGTGAAGAAAAATCGATTTACTTTTTATAAGGATGTTAGATGTAATTAAGTAGATCGCAGCTCTACTCAGCATATCTATCTCTAGCTAAAAGTTCTATTTTCAATTATACTTGTACAGCTTATCCATTGCAGTCGCGAGTAATCCAGATTAAGTGCGATAAGGCGCGCTAGGGGACAAATAGTAATTTTTTTACTTCTATATTCTATGATGATAATGAAACCGTTTGAATAATGTGTGTCAAGCATCATAATGTGGTAAGAAACGGTATATCCTATAATCATTTGTTACAGTTTGCACCAAATATATTGCGGTAAAAAATTCTACACAACTTAATTGGTTTTAGATAAATAAAAGGTTGATTGGTTTTTTGGTTTTGTTGATTTTTTTTGTTGTTGATTCAATGCAGTAACATTTTTAATAATTCGATGGGCTAGTTCGTTTTGTCTGAAAAGTGATCGGTTAGAGTAGGAGAAAATTGATACGGACTTTGTCCGCCTGCGCTTGGAAGGCGCGCCCTCAATATATGAAAATAAGTACAGATAGGATTTCTGACGAATCTCGATACTTGAGAAAGGAAGAGAAACTATCCAATAAGTCATCCTAAAAAGCAATCGGTTCGCGATGGCACGTATGCGATAAGCTGGCAGGCATGTAACTACAGCATATATTATCGTCTCGGGCTGGAAAAAGAAAAAAGGATCGGAGGAGGGTACGGAGGTGGTTGCACGCGAGGCGATCCTCTGAAAGCTAGCCGGCGATCAATACCGAGCCGGGCGGCGGTGGTCCCGCCGAGGCACTGGTACCCCACTGGTAGCTATACGGCAGGGCAGAGCGCGCGGGCGGCTCCCGAGTCTAAAGATAGCGCTTACTTGCTGGTGGGCGGGCCGCGCGTCCGGCCCGAGGAACTCGAACTGGCCCTCCCAGAGGTCGTACTCGAGGGCGGGCGAGCCGTCGCCGGCGGGGTCGAGGGAGGCCGGGCCGCTGCCGGGGCCCCGATCGCCTGGCCACTGCTCCCCGTCCATGTGCCCGCGCGCGGCTAGCGCGCATCCCGCGGCCCCATCCTCCCCGGGCGGCGGCCGACCGATCGCCCCTCCCCAGGGGCTATGTACCGGTAGGACTCGGTAGGTGGACTTACTGGCCGAGAAGCCGCGCGCGCTGCTCCCGGGCGGCGAAGCCCCGGCTGTTTGATGCACAAGCCCCGGGGGGCGGCCGGCGAGTCCCGCGCGCAAGCTGGACGGCCCGGCCCGGGCGCACTGGGGCGCGCGGCACGCGAGCGCGCCACCCGACGTCGTGTGCGCCCCGGCGCCGCCAGCGCCGCCGCGGCCGCCCCCCCGCCCGTCCGCCCCCGCGGCTCTCGTTAGTTTTAATTGGCTTTGCCGGGCGCGCCTAACGACGCCGCCTTATATATATTGGATTATGACGGCCCGCGCTCCCACCGGCCAAGGATAACGGCCGCGAGCTGCCTTACCCACGGCTCGCCAAAGTCGGCCTCGCGAGAAAATAACGGCCTGCCGAGGTGGGGATTTTTCGGACGCGGGAAAAGAAAAAAAAGAGCGCGCGCTCGTGAGAGTCGGGCTTCTGCTGGCCGACTAAGCCGCTCATCGGCCCCTCGGCAAAATCGCCTTGGTATGCAATACTCCCGTCTACCGTGCGTTATTAATAAACTCGTCGCCGGGATTTAAATACTGCTGTATAGAGGTCGAGGAGATTTTACTTGCATACCTAGAAGTGTATGTACGTGTATATAGGCGGACGAGCGGAGGTCCGCGCGCGTGTACTCATGCTTGACTCGAGGAAATTCGGTTAAATCGAGTCATGAGACCCGCTCTATGCTATAATTCTATTTGCCGCTGTAAAAATCCAAAGGCTTATTCAAAACTGTTCGATGTTACGCTTAAAAAGAGCACTTCTTCAAAACGATCGTAGAGTATTTTGAAATGTATTGCGGTACACGATGTTTTTAAATACTTCATTTTTCCTTTTAATTGACTTCGAAATTTAATTTTGTAATTTAAAAACCGGCTATAATTATGCAATACAATCTATATACTTTAATGACTATGTTAAATTATAAACATACATTTAATTTTAATGATAGAGTCGATTTAATTATGCGGTAAAATTTAAATAATTTGTTGATCGTGCCAAGTAATGTAATTATAGAGCTTTTATTTTATAAAGTCTGATGAATGTCGGTCAAATAGAAAACATTATCTTTATTCACAAAATGGTAAGATAGAAAGCTGCAGAGCATTACCGCAAGTATACGCATTGCGGGAACTTTATTTAACACACTTCTCTTTCAATGCTTCTTTAATCACTCACTTGCTACAGCTACAAGTCTTTTTCTTGCCAAAAATATATACCCTTGTGCTTTATATTAATAGATCATATATGTATTAAACAATTGCATCATTATAGAATACCAAGAATAGTTACTAGTATATCTATAGTTAAACGCGCTATTCTTTTATTTACTTATTAATCTAATGTAATAATTATTAATTAAATCGTACTCAAGACATTTTATACAAAAACTAAGATACAAATTCTCTATCATATTAGAGAATACTATACTAAGTTGTAATTCACGTCAGCTTTTTTTCTAGGCCGGAAGTAGCGAAAAATCAATAACTCTTTCAAGCGTAATAATACGAGTCAGATTATCCAACCTGATGTTGCAGGATCCTGAACTCGTTTCTGACATATGCATCGTTAGCATAATCTTTGAAATATATGTATATATATATATACACACACACATACATGTAAAGATACTTAACCTAAAAACTAATTTTCAAAACCTTTGCCATAATAAGAAGCTAAGAAATTACAATTATATGCTTTTGATTTAATTTTTTTAGAACCTCTTAATGCTAATAAACATTGAAATTGTTATTTCCTAAGTAAATAAATACATGTATCTAGAAATTGATGTTTGAAACGGTGAATATGTTTGGTGTATTCGTCATGAAGATAACTAACCGTTTGAATTATGCTTCTGCAGGTTCCTCTGCAGCTTCTCCTCCACCTCCTCCTTCAAGCAAATCCTTCAAATATTTTGAAAACATATGTTCGGCAAACATGAGGAACGCCACGAGGAAAATAAAAAAATTCCATCCATCCCACACCATTAATTTTCCAATTGGACTTTTAGGACCTCTGCAGCCCATTTTCGTCTACTGTTTAACTAACTGTTTATTTATGTATCACGATATATTTTTATATTATGAATTTCTTTATTGTAAACTAACGAATTTTGTATTTTACTGTGTTTTCTTCATTTTAATGTTTTACTTTTTTTTTATTTTTTTTTATTATCTCTTTAATCCATTAATGTTTTAGTCATAGAATTAGTTACTATATTTTACCGAAAATTTAATTTTAATTAAGTACCAAAGTAAAATTTTGAAATAGCCGAGACAAAAATTTTGATGAACTTGAAACGAAAATTTTGAAAAGATGAAGACCAGAACTTAGTTGGTCAAGTACTATGAAGTACTCAATGTATTAGAAAAATTAAATGAGAATCGAAAAATAATATCAGCAACTTCACGTGTCAACATTCTCTTAATTATACTCACTATGCTCCCATTCTCTAATTATAGTAGCTAGATATAGTTCATTTATTGTAATTAAATTTGTATTATTTTAATCGTTGAATAATACTGTAACTTGTGAGGAATAACGTACTATACCTAACCGAATTACCAGATGTGTTATACGTCTGAATATATCAATAAATGTAAATAACGATCGATGCTTACAATAGATGAGAATCGTAGAGATTTACTTGCAAGCGCGCTCCAAATTATCTTTATTTAATCCTCAATAATTGAAATTCAAATAGAAATGGTTTTGAATAAAAATCGAGCAAATTATTGACCTTATTTTTCGAAGGAAAAATAGTAATGTCGAACGACATTACCAGCGTGCATATATATTACTTGGTTCTTATATAGAAAAGGGGCTTAGAAAAAAAACAAAAAAAGAAGGACAGTAGCAAGTCCAGAGAAATACGAAGTGAAACTCACCCGATGATTCAGGTCGATGACATCGTCCTCGAGGGAAACGTCGCTATACACGTCGTCGGCCGTGTCGCAGATGGATCCTCGCCCCGAGCTGTTGAAGCTGCTACTTCTGTACAGTTGACTGTCAATGAGTAGGCAAAATAAACTGGTTAGTTATTAAATAATAAATTAAACTAAAATTAATCGTAAAAAAAAATATCGTAAAATTTCATCAGATTTTCAGACTATTCAAAATATGTTTAAAGACTTTCAAACTAAACAAATTATAATAATTTTCTAATATGTACAATCATTTAGTAGTCAACAATTATTTTCAGATTTTTACAAAATATTATAAATAGTATTTTTTTAATCACTGTAAAAAATATTTTCAATCACCAATTTTTAATCACTTATTTTCTCAATAAAGATGGAGTTGTGACTCATTTATTATTTAAACATGACAATTAAGCTAATTGTTTACACGTTTCTAATTTGATAAGTATAGGTTCAAATATCAATGAAAAAGATAAATTCTCTTGCTATATTACTGTATGTAGTTACATTTTTTTTCCTTATAATCATTATTGTAAAAGGATTTAATTTATGTTTTAAAATATAAATTTGTAGAGAAGATATTAAGTAGCTGTATGAAACAAAACTCTGTACAATTACGTAGCATGCGGTAATTCACTGCCCACTATTGATTTTTATACGTTGCATGCTTTTAAACAGACTGAAAGGAGGCATATAAAGGAGGAAATGGAGATGAAATTGGGACGCGATGCAACATTTGTCTAGTATGTCATGACAGCGTACGTAATTATTTAAAAGAATACCACGTTACGTAGTGAATTAATTAATTTTATACTAGCGTGTAATGTGGATTATCGGCGGGGGCGTTCTTTCGCCAACGGTATCATGTCATTTTGATTTGATTAATTTGTTATTATCACAGAGATGACCAACATAGCAAAAAAAAGTAAAAAAATTCTGCAACAACAAATCCCGTTTAGGTGACGAGAAAATATAGCATTATGAAAAGTGAATCATATCCCACATTAAATAGTTTGTTTTTAAAAAGAATATTCTTAGACTATGTCAATAGAATAAAGCGTGATTTTATTTGTGAAATAGGTGAACTAGTTGCATCAAATAAAACAATCAATGAAATTATCTAAGAAGCTCCTACATCTGGTGTATATTCTAATATTAGTTATCGTCGTATTTTATATTTAATGCTATACGTTCTCAAACTGTAGCTACTGTGAAACTATAGACTCTTACCTAGCTAAAGCATTGGAACTTAGCCGCTTCCTGTTGGCGCTGTGGGAACAGAAAGGTAGTATTCTCTTAGTCTAGAAGGAGGTATCGTATTTCTCTTATACCAATGCTTTTTATTGAGGATGCAACTTTTTCGATCAAATCGTTCGAATTTACAGGCTATGATCATGCTCTGCTATAAGAGAGGGATAGGAGTGTAAAGAAAGAGAATGAGAACGATATACATACCCAGCTGGCGAACGTCCGAGGGAGGTTCGGAGCCACGTGTGCCTGCCTAGTAGCATGGAATTTGGACTGCGTGGATTTCTGCAAAATTCAAATGTACTTTATTTGCATGTCGTATTTAAAATTTGAGCTTTGCCGTACAATCGTTCTTTTGTCAAGGACATAACTTTTGTTTACGGTTTAACGAATATTAATATTGTTATTATTTTTGAAAGTCTTGAATTTATCTTAATTCAAATATTTCACTTACGTTTCGCAAATAAAACGTATGTATTGCGCAATCGAAACGACGGTTGTCAGTGTCATGATGAATTAAAATATAAAAACTATATACTTTAAAATAAATCAATTTGAAGAAGGAAGAAGATGAAACTACGGTCTTTTGAAATAAAAATTTACATGTGCATATTATGGTTATACACTCGGATAAATAAACAACACAGATTAAAGTGAAAAACCGTTCGATGCTACATTTTACGAGGATTTAAAGAGCTCTCGAGGTGTTACGAAACTTGTATGATATCTTGCAAGAGAAAATATAAGCAACATTAAAGGTAGCGATGTAAAGGATTTACAGATCAATTATACGCGATTTGCAGAAAGGCGAAAAAGTTTGGCGCTAGTTCCAGGAAACGGTAAGATTGAATAGCCGGTCGAAGCCGGCGAGGCGGTCAAATCTTTGTACGAAATCGTTGGGAAACCTGCGAAAATATCAGTACGGTGGATTTTTGCGGCGGATAACACTTAAACGCGGCACTGCAAGCTAGGGGGGAGCATTTATATCACTCGGCTCATTTGCGTGGCTAGCGCGTAATTCGCGCACGTAATGTAAAACTCGCGGCAAGATTTCACAATGGCTGGACTGGATGACTCGGGCGCACCGGCTCACTGGCGGCCTATCGCGGCGGCGCAGCATTGAGCGATTGCGCCAGGTGGAAAAGTGCGGGTCACGCACAGGTGCAACAAAGCGGCGAGCCGGGCGATAAGAAGCGGCGAGGAGACACGAGGTGACCCGGTTAGCCGGGAAAGCGGACATGATCATCCGCGGGCACGTAAACACTGGGCCGCGGCTTTGTCAACATAGTGGCCTATCCTGCGTACCTGTTGGGGTTGGCGCCGGCGATGGGCGAGGCGGCGGGCGAGCCGCTGCCCCTCGGCGAGTCGCCGTCCTCGACGGCCCCGAAGCCCTCGTAGCGCTCCTCGTCGTCCGGGGCGAGGCTGCTGATGGTCTGGCCGAGGCGGGCCGCGGCATCGCCGGCCTCGGGGCTCTCGGCGCCGCTGCCCCCGGCGGCCCGCGTCAGCGAGCTCGGGCCGCTCCAACCCGAGGAGCTGCAAGCACGCGGGAGCCGGTTACGCGCGCCCACACACAGACGCGATCCACCGCCCGGCGATCAATGGACCCGCGCGGACACGCACAGGGCCGTTACGCAAGCGCGCGGCTCGCATCCTTTCCCGCCTCGCGGCCGCCGCATAAAGGCCAAGGCGAGGCTCCCACGAGAGCGCGCGCCCGGACAAAAAGCCCGCGCTCGGCACGCACAGCCTCCGGGGGATCGGTCCAGCGCGCCTCCCGAGGACGTTGGCCAACCGGCGGCCCGCCCGCGCCCCCGATGCAGGCGCGCCGCGCGGAACAAAGCGCCCGGGAGATACGTTCTCACGTTGGGCATTTGTTTTCCCCCCGCGGTCGGGCGGCCGAGTCTTTTCTTCTTTCCGGCGGCGGGCCGCCTGGGCCCCGTCCGCTCCTCCGATTCTCGCGTAATTACGGCGCGCTCGAGCGAATGGCACTCGGAGGGCGCCGCCGCCGCCGCTCGCTTACCTTCCCGCAGATAAGGAATTCAGTTTATGCGCCTCCGCAGAAACCGCGCCTTCCTTTCTCCGGACAATTCTTTTCTCAATATCGCGCGCCGGCCCCGCGGATGCACGTGTATATATATATACGTATATATTTACGCTCGACAAATTAGCTGGGTCTTTAAACACAAGAATGCGAGGATCCCGTTGACCGGAAGCGATTCAGGAGTCACGTAACGCGCCCTACGTGCGATCCGCGTCCGCTGGTCTCTTTTCCGTAGAACAATGTTTGGACGGCCTGTTATCCGCCCGTCTCCTTATCGACATCTTCCTTTCAATGTTAATTAGCAGTCGATCCGGCGTTTATCGTAGAGGCGCTGCAACCGATCGCCCGCTGCGCTCCTCCACGAGCCATTGTTTACATTCGAGCAAACTCGCGTTACGTAATTATGTTTTTAATTCTATTCGTAATTGCAAGGCGGCAGATAAGATTTAATTACTCTTTTATCACTGTTAGAACGACCTTTGAAAAAACGTAATGGATTCTCCGCGGAATTTGAGCGTATATACGCGCACTCACGTGTGATCCGAACTTGGCCACGGCTTTAATTGAACTGTCACTTAACAGTTAGCTACCAAAGGCATAGATATATACGTGCACGCGTAGAGGCTCGCGCGTAATTGCACCGTTTACACGAACAATAGCCAATGGCTGGAAGAAGGTCGACCTGGCGATATCAAACAAAGACTGTCAACGTGTACGCGCGCGACGTATTTGAGGATTTGCAGCAGTGTAACGGGTGACAAGTGGCCGGGAGACGCGAAGCGCGTTGGAGGCGCGAGAATCGGCGGGCGGCTCCGATCGCGCCGGGGGGGGAGGCGGGTTATAGTAGTCGTCATACCTGGCTCGCTGGGGCTCGAGGCCGGCTACGAGGGGGCCGTCCGCGGGGCCGAGGCCGATGGCGTTACTGCTCTCCTGCAGGGCCTCGCCGCCGAGGGCCGCGAGGCGCGAGCTCACCATCGGGCGGCTCCTTCTCCTCGGGTGGTTGGCGCAGGTTGCGCCGGCGGCCCGTTAGCCCCGTGACTCACGGCCGAGCAATGCTCCGCGGCTCCTCCTGCAACACACCTACAGCCCGAGCCGATCCTTTTACTCTGCCAGCTCCGCGCGCTTGCGCAACGCGCCCCGGAGGAGCGCGGGGGATGCCTCCGGAGAGCTCCTCGCCGTCTCGAGGAGAAGGAGGAGGCGTCGCCCGCGTCGACCGCTGGGAATCCGGGCCGCCGGCGGACAATGCGGGAGAAAACCGGGCCATTTGAATATGGGTGCCGGGGCGAGCGCGCGGACTTTCCTTCGGCTGACAATGGCCCGCTCCAGCCTCCGCCGCCGGGGACCTCACCAACCGGAGGCTCTCGTAACCGCGCTCGCGTAAGCCGCGCTGACTGGCCGTTTTTTTTTTTTTTCTCATTTCCGCCGCTCGCGCGCACACGCAGCGGGCCGTCGGCAACCTCCGGAGGTTGCAGGGAGCCCCCCGGGCGCGGCCTCGTCGTCCTCGTCGTCGTCGCCGTCGTCGATTCGGCAGCGCAAGTGGGCCGCGCCCGCAGGAGAGAGCCGTTTCCCCGCGGCTTTTGACGCGCTTTCTTCCTCCGCCGCGCGCGCGATATATGTTGCGGCCCGCGCTTTTCCACTCTCTCGCCCCGCTCCCCGGGCCGCTTTCCTTTTTCTTGCCTCCGACTAATTAATCCGAGGGAGAATGTACATAATACGATCCCGGGACGGCTTTATCTCTCCTCGGGCTGCACGTATACATGTATACGTATAACAACGAGGCGCGATCGTGGGTATATATGCATGTTCAAGCGCGTGTAGGCGCCGCGAAAGCAGAGCCACTCGCACCTGAGTCACTCGGGGCCTCCGCGGCCAAAAGAGAAACGCGCCGCTGGACGCGCGAGGCTCCGTAACCTTTTTTTTTTTCTCTTTCAATCGCCCTTCTTTCTCCGGCTGACGCGCGGCCCATCTCTCACGCCGAATATAGGCTGTTTAGGCCCCCGTGATAAACGACGATACCTTCACATATGCACCCGCGTTCGGCACCTGGCTGTGTAATTATACACATCCACCAGCGGGCCGCTCACGGCCCTGTCAAAGGCCGGGGGGCACGGAATCCGCCGCAGCCCCCCCCAGTCAACGACCCGCGGCCGCGGGGAAAAACTGACCCGGCGTAACCCCGTGCGCTCTTGTGAAACTCCCTCCGCGGTCCGTCGCGCTTCTCACACCGGCGTGTGCGTGTGCGCGCGCCGCCGCCGCCGTTCCCACCGTCCCCGGGCTTTTCGGCCAACTTTTTTTTTTTTCCCCCGCGAGTCGTTAAGCCCGACCTACCGCCAACCTCGCCGGCAAAGAGCTTCGTGCTACATTGAACTTGAACTCGCTATTGTCCGGCTTTTTACGGCTTGCCGATCGCTTTTATTTCTATCGATCGCAAACCATTTAGATTCGCGCACTCGATTGCCTCGGCGGCTTAGGATTTATTTATACACGCCGGCGCCTATATACATCACCTACGCGTCTGCCGCTTTTATTAATCTTTTGTAAGATCTCGGCTTCGCTTTTCCTTGGAAATTCAGTCCATTTCGCGTATAACTGCCTTGATACGCAATGCGCAACCAATTATGGTAATGGCTATCGACGTGCATTTACACGTAACTGTAACTCTTTCCTTTATCGAGGATACATCCAACAATGGTAAATTGTTGATTTTATTATTTCAGTTTCAGCTTGGGAAAGCCTCGTTCTTTCAACTTTCTACCATTTACTCCACAGTGAGCTTTTTAGAAAACTTTATGAATTACCTAACAATAATGCTGCTGACAAATAATGTCTCCCATAACTTATTTCCGTGATCAAATTGTTTAATGGCTCGACATTGAAAAACTCGGCGTAACTGCAGAGGTGCTGCGAGAAATGGTTACAATTCACCTTCTTTTATAGTTTATGACAGAACGGCTTTTTCCCCTCTTATAACTTCAATAAACTCGGCAAATAACAAATCCTCAACTGCGAATTATAAAGTAGCGACTTTTATTATAGTTCGTCAAACCGCGTGCTTCACGATGCAACAATAAAGAATTCTTGTTAGCGTGTTTGATTTCCTTCCGCCTACGCTCTGTCGTAAATCTTACTAACGAAAATATATTGATCCTTTATCTTTAACAAGTTATTTATAACAAGAGAAATTACCTTTTATAATCAATCATATTTTAGAACTTTTTCAATAGTAGTAATAGTTTTTCTTAAAAGAACCATACTTTAAAAATATAAATTATAAATTATTGGTAATAATCGCCTTTGCCGCATATTCATAAAAATTTAAAAATGTTAAAAAACGTGTTTTTTCATTTGAGTTAATGAGCCAGTGATAAATACTTCTAACAAGCTTCCTAAAATTCTGTCGTAAAGTAACAGTACCATAAAAAGGTGTTTCTCATTTTGAGTATTGAAAACAAACTACATGTTACGTAAGCAACGGAGCGTAATTACCATGCATTAAACGGATTTTATCAAATCAAACGACTTTGAATGTAGCCATGTAAATTTTCCCACCTTTCAGTGTCAATATTTCTTTTTTTAAAGTGCTACAGGATGATGATCACAGCAAAAGTACATTATGGGACATCTTATTTCATTGCATAAAAAGTGATTAACTTAAAGCAAAGCATTAAAATATCATTAAATACTCGAGAAATATTACGTAATTAAATGAATAAAACGACTACTAACAATTACATTATTTAAAGCATGGAATGAAAGAAAAAATCCTTTTGCACTGCAGTGTTTAAGTTTACTAAATTCACTGAATTCAGAACAGTATGCGTGCCAAGGCTATTCTCATGGGGACTGTGTTAAGTTGAAAGAAGGTTTCGTCCTTGTATTTTGTCTTGTATTTTGTCTTGTGTTTTGTCTTTACATTTTTGTACTGATTCCTTGCAAAAAGCCACCAAGAACATTAGAAGTTACAATAAAAGAAAAAGTACGTCGTATCACCGACTACTATTCAAAAACTTTAAAAATTAATACGTTTTTCAAGCATTCGTACCTCTTGTAATATTCATCGTGCAATTCTTAAATGTTATAAATAAAACATTAACTGTTTAAATAGATCGTTTACTCAACTCTTCCACAATTTAAGTACTTTTTAATGCACAATCAAAAGGAACCAAATAGATTATTAAATCTTGTCTACTTCATAACAGGGAATGTCTCTATTATTACACAACTCGCAACTACGGTAAAAAGTGACCTAGTCCTTACGCATATATAAGGTTCGTGAGAATGCTATAGATAGTTTATGTAAATCTTATTTATTACTACAAAAGATACTACGATATTCACACGCACTCGTATTAATTATTTTAAACAAACAGCACTATTTTATTTAAAAATTATATTCGCTATATATTTTTTATTATACTGTCAACGATGATAATGGCGATGATACTAATAAAAGAAATCTGCTGATTAAGTATTTAGAAATAGAAGTCTTGGTTTGCTTACGTCTGTCACGTTCGTTAGCAAGTTAAAGCCTTGCAAGTGCCGAAATCGTCCGATTACATTTCTGGTAAAACCACGTTTCCCTAATATGATTTCAAATATATGTCATGCGGATGAATCACGTTGCAAAAAAAGGCAAACAAAATTTCTTCGTTTGCTTAGTGATTAATATGCATATGTTATCTTTTTAGACGTAAGAAAAAGTTCGCTTAATTACAAGTTTAGTAAAGTAGCCAAGAAAACATAAAGACAAACCGCCTGCATGTTTCATTCTTCGATTCTCGTGAAAACCGTTACATTTTGGATAATTATAGTCTATGGGCACTTCCTCCCTCTAACGCAACTTTAACGACAGAATGTTAACACACCCTCGAAAGGAATGACATATTGCATGAGCTAGGAATGTAAAAGTATTTTTTGTTTCAAGTCGAGTACTTATAAGAAAACTATTGAAATACATTATATTATATAGATATAAAAGACTGGATATAGAACTCAAATGTTTTATTCAAGGTTACACGTATAAGTCAATTATTTTAAATTGATCTAAAAACCAGTATCACTTTTGTAAAAATAACATTAAAATGTTTTGAATTCGGAAAAAACAAAAAGCTTTGTTCACGAGCAGTGACTTATGTATTGTCAGGATTTAGCCGCCAATATTAAGCATTGCCGCAATAATTTTTTATAAGCAATTTCTAATGATTCTAAGGAGCAAATTATATTTATTGCAATTTATTTGTGTCAATGGGCTTTGTTTGCTCGAGCACAATTAGCAGACTGGGTCAAAGGCAGCGGACGCGAAGATTCGGCAAGAAATAAAACTAAACAAGAAGTCGAGCGATACCCAAAGTGGACATTCGGCACACCCATTACGGTACATCACATTCCGCTATCGCGCAATCGGTAAATATTTAATTGTTTCCATGACTGCACCTGCGTTGTTTATTGAATTCCCAGCGTCGCGAAGCTAACCTCCGTGGGGCGTCGCGTGCGCGCGATCCGAGCCACCAAACAAGGCCCGTTGATTAAACGGCCCGTGGCTTTTGGCCTAACAAACGCTCGCTCTCGGAGGCGACGCAGCGTCCCGCGGGCAGTTTTTCGTCAGGCCGACCTTTCACCATCGGCGCCGCGGCCCCGGGGGGATATCGCGTGCGTGCCTCGTGTATTATACAGGCGGACCCGAGCGCGGAGGTATACACGGGACGTGACGCGAGGGAAAAAAAGCACGCGGCGGCGGCTGTGGGCGCGAAGGAAGGCCGATATATATACACGGGAGAAGAAAGGAAAAGAGGGGCCCCGCGCACGGACGGAATTCCGCACGAAGCGGCGGCGGTGCAGTCCCTCCCTGCCCCCCTCCTCGCCCCGCGCCCTCCTGGCGGCGCGGGTAACGATCGGGTCGCAGTCCCCGGTTGAGCGGCGCCCAAAAGAGGGAGGGGGGGATCGCGGGCTCGAGGGCCCGACTGCGTCCGCCGGTACCGCGCACCGATTATCATTGCTCTGTACGTTCCAAGGCAGGGGGGGGGAAGGGGCCGCGACGTCGGCCGACTCACGGCCGCCGGGGATTTCCCGCGCGAGGATTAAAGGTCCCCGGGTTGAATAACTGTTATAGAATCAAGTGAGCCGGTGAAAATTGGAACAATGCGGCTGTCGGTTGGCGGGCGCACAGGCCGGTGGGACTGGCGGCTTGCGAGAGAGGCGACACTTTTGGCTCGACGCGGGAAGCGAGCCGCGTGTACACGCGCAATTACGAAACGCTGCATCCGCGCGCGTAAGCCTCGACAAAAAAAGCAGTGGGTTCGGCAGCGGGGCACAATGCCGCCATCCGCTTAACATTGAATCCGGGCGGCGAGTCAAGGTGCCGAGGAGGTTGACGACACCACTCGTCAACTCTTTCCGCCGCGCGCACCGGGATCGCGTGCGATGTGAAAGAATAAAAATAAAATTAAAATAAAAAACCGAGGGCGAAAAAGCGCATCGGTTTCGACCTCCTAGAAAGAGAGAGTGGGCGCGCGCGGGGCTCGCGTTTCACCCAGTGCGCCCGCTCGCGCCGCCCGGGAAGCCGAGCCGATTGCGCACGCGGTGTACATCGCCGCGGGCGTACTCTGCGACAGTGACACTTGGTTGGCTGCGCGGGCGCTCGCGGCCCTAGAGCCGCCGAGGCGAGCGCGCGCGCGCGCTCCTCCGCGCTCGCGGCCCAGAAAAACAAACAACGTGTCGGCCGGGGACCGCGGCACTGCCCTCGCCCCCTAGACACCTGTAGGCCAGTTTGGAAGGCGCCCTCCCGAGCGGTGGCGAGCTCTGCCCACCGCCCGCTGCGCCTCTCCCAGTGCCGCGGCCGAGATCAGCGGTGGGGCGCAAAAGGAAAAGCCTCGTCGTCGCCGAGCTGCTTATTTTTCTAATGGGCCCGCCGAGCGCCCCGAGAACCTCCTCTGCCCGAGCTGCCGCCGCCGCCGCCGCCGCTCCGGACGTCCTCGGCTCGGTTTGTAAACACACCTGTCCGCGGGCCTGCGGGGCCGCGCTTCCTCCGAGACGGCCCAAGACCTCCTCCTCGTGCAGCCTCTTCTCTCTCGCTTGCTCACTCGCGCGGGTCACTCGCGCAGAAGGAACTATCCGGAGACTCGGGGAGTCCGCGTTCGCCTCGTCCGGTGAGCGCGCTGCCACTGGCTCTCTTTCTCTCTTGTGCACCCACAGGTACACAACAGCCAGTCCCGTGATGGTATCCCCGAGAAGAGCCGAGCGCATGCGCTCGCCCGCTTGACCGCGCGAGTAAGGCCGCGCCTCCACTATCCTCCTCCGATTTCACCTGCAAACGGCAAATCGTGTTTCGTGCTCAGTTTAATCACACTTTAAGTCATCCGTGCCCCGTATACACATTTTTCTTTATATTTCACCGAGAAATCTTTCTATAGTCGTGTTTACATTTTAATCCTTTTGTTTTTGAAACGTAGTTTCTCGTTAATTTCATGTTTTTTTATTTTTTTCATTATATTGCAAATGTACGAAATAAATTATTTATTAAAGCAGAACTAGAAATAATTTAAAAAATAGAAGTTTATTCATATATATGCACATGGATAACAATCAACAATTATTATCGTTTAAAAAATTTGAAATAAACCAAAAAGACGATAGTACCGATAAGACTTAATACTATCATAAACTATGTTCTTATGTTTCACCCTCTGTTTCTAACAGTGTATTTTAAGAAGATGAGATAAAGATTGTATACATACGTCCGTTTCACACACACACACAGGTGCATCACTGTTCCTATAGACATTTATCCTTCTTTTACGTGGCGTTGGAGGCGGCAGCGGCAGGTACAAGAAAGCACCAGTGGCTCTCAATATATAAACGACTATTACAGAATTGTATTTGAATGGCTATCAGTGGCTTAATACCTCCATTTCGAGAATTGATATCACCTTCTTGAAAAATATGTGCTTAGCCATCTAATTTCGCTGTAAAATCCGAATAAGAGAAAGAGTGGATTAATTTGAATAATAAATAAATACAAAGAACAATATAAATTTCATTCAATGTACTTTTTACTTACAACTGCAATGTGTATGCTTGGTTTTAAATTCAGATTAAATTTCGTTTCTTGCATCCTACCGACTTTTTAATCATTTTGATGTTTTTTTAATAATTATTAAATTATTCATTTCTTTAATTGATCTGCAACTAATAAGTTTTCAATTTTCATGTTTGAAAACTTGTATTTTTTACGTATTTGTTTTAAATATTCTTATAATCTAATAGTTATATCAATTATTTAATTTCTTTATCAGAGATTTTTGGCATCGTCATTTACATTTTGATTTTAAATTTAAATTAAAAAGAATTCATTATTTATTGAATTCTAAATTAATTTCAGTTTTTTCGATTAATACATATTCTTATAACTTTAGAAAATAAAATTTTCAATCTTATCAATTAAACGATTGAAATTTTTTTAATGTCCATGGCTGATATTGTATAAAATATTTGTATATGAATGTTTGTCATAGAGAGTAAATGTAGAATTTTTATCACAATGGCTTTAGATCAAATTAACTACAAAACTCTACTTCCCTGATCTACGTTTTTAGCAAAATTGTAAAATATTTACGGATTGTATAAAAGTCATTTCAGTTAGAATTATAGAATATTCCAACTTTATGACATCCAACTTTTATTTTAGATTTTTAATACCACTTTTCAAAGACTATAAAGCCAAAAATAAAGTTGCATGCTAATGATCAAAGAAGATAGATAGGTTTCTTTTGTCTCTTATCCTCAGTCTTTTTGTTTATGCATAGAGAACCTCAATGGGATCATCTAATATTTTTTTTTCTCACTGAGTTGACGTCGAATTATCTTGTGTCGACGGCAAATTTTTCTTATATACTTCCTCATACACTAGAAAAATGTTTAAAATTGATGACAACAAATATATCAAGTCATTTTGAAAATGAAAATCTAAATACATTTAAAGTTGAAATATAGTATTTTACCTAATTCTTGAATTTTCATCCTTAGAAACATCCTTTTTTCAGCTGAAAGCTGATTCATATGTGGTAATAAACTTACAAGGAAATAATAATTATCATCATAATGTTGATCATCTATCAACAACCCCATATTTGAGTCATTAATCCCATTTATAACTGGTAACCCATCTCTAGTACTTGCTCCTAATAATACTTGTTCTGGAGAAAGAGTTTGTAGCATCGTTTCATTATCATCTAATGTGCTTAAAGGTGAGCCAATGCGATATCCTAATTCATCAAACATCTCTCCAGGTTCTTCTTTTATTTCTCCTCCTTGTCTAGCTACATGTTCTGCAGATCTATCATTTAGACACACATTTTATTACATATACAATAAATAAAATATGAGATAAAGTTACTTCACTTATGATGCTCAGAAAGTATGTATAAGATATATATTTTTTAATTTATTAATTATCTAAACACTATCGTTTAAACACTTAACCAAATTATTAAAATCAATGTACTAACCTAGCTATGGAAGAGCGTAACAGGTGATCAGTTAAGGAATCATCTTGATCTCGTTGTAAATCATTATCATCACTATTTAAACCATTTTGACAATGTCTTTGAAAACCATCACAATCATCTTCACTTCGATTAGAAGAACGTGTGTTGCGTTCCCAAATTGGAGGCCTTGGTAACATTTGTTCCTTCAAAAACTGCAAACTTTCGAAATGTATCCATAGCGGCCGATTTCTTTGATATTTACTTTTACGGTAAACTTGCTCTTTCTTCAACTCAGCTCTAAAAGTATCTCTTAATCCCTTCCATTTTGCTTTCAAAACTGGTTCTAAATTACAAAAATATTGGTAATAACAACGTTATCAAGTAACTTAATCATACTAAATTTTCAAAAATTATTAAAAATACATTTATACAAATAAAAATTAATTTATGTATATAAGTTGTTAATAAAATAAGGACCAAAAAAATGATAAAATAGGAGTTAAGAATGTTTACGACTTGTACAGAATAAAATAATTTTAAATCAACGACAATTTCATACTGATCCCGCGCAAAGCTGGTGAGGTCTACGGAAAGGTTAGGTATAATGTACTTATAACCGCAAAAGGCATGACATGCAGCGTAACCAAACGAAATTATTCAAATAAAATTAAACTTAAATAAGTAGTGATAAAATTTTAACTTTACAATTATAAATAAGTCTAATTCTAGCATAAAATATAATACAGAATAAACTGTCATTTTATTCATAGGTAAGTATTTACAAAGTAACAATTGAACATGAGCACGCGAAAAATAACAATGAATAGATCATTGATTGTTTATGAATAATAAAAACAAACTAAACACATTTTTTTACAAAACATATATATAATAGAAATAAATTCTCTAAAAATATTTTTTGTATCAAAATGTAGATTTGACACTTACTCGGAAGCTTGAAGATTGACGAAATTTCCATCCAGACACGATTGGTCACTTCCCGATTATGATAAGATATATGCCGCTGATTCCATAGTGCAGGTCTCTTATACACTTCGGCTATCAGACGATTAGCGTCCATCTTCACCTCGTCCCTCATGCTCCTTCTTATGCGCCTGATAATTTTTCGCCTTGTTCCCTCCGTTTTCGCGATTTCAGTGCCCCGTAAGAGGCACGCAAAATTATTAAAAAGCTCACAATATAAACCGTTTTTTCTTACAGTAGGAGTTAGCATACACTTTTTATTATCAAAATCATTTTGAATACTCTTTATCTCTTCTTTAGTTGATACGCACTCGATTTCATTAATATTCGCACGTGCGTTGCACAAGCTATTATCTTTAAATGAAAACAGGTGTTAGTGTAGTATTCTAACCGGTAATTTTCTAATCCCACGTTGGAAGAATCAGGATCGTTCAAAACATTACTAAAAAACGACAATTTTGGCTCAGCTTCCTCAAAGGAAGATTCCCCTCTCAACCTTTGTATATATAGAGATTTATAACCTCTTCCTTATCATCCCCCACAGCGGGGGTGGAAAGAACCATGGAAAAAAATAACGATACCAAGTAGTAGTTGCGGATAAGTGTTAAAAAATGTTCTAACTAGATTGTCAAAGAGTATAAGAGGTCAGATTCGCGAGATTATAACAAGAAATTATAAAATTTCACTTCCAAACGCGAGTTAAATACTAGGCGCAGGGCGATTAGCGCATAGGACGCCGAGAGATTTCTCCCGCTCGGCGGTGTATCTCTCTCTTTTACTCGCGTTCAGGGAATAGTCAGCGCTCAGCAGCAGCAACGTGCAGGCACCAGCAGGCACCACGATCGATTCGCGTGGGCTCTGTGTATCCAAGTTCATGTGTGTGTAAACCCTCATACATTGGCTTGTCAGGTGTGACATGCACAATCTCCCGCAAATGATTCAGATCACTCAGGTGTTTCCGAATCTTGACTGGGAGCTGCATCATGCATGCGCCGCTTTATTCTGATGTGCATTAGGCTATTGTACTTCTTAATTCCTAATGTATACATTTTATTAAAAAGGTTGATCATGCTACTGCAATAGGCCTATCTACACCATCACGTGTAACTATATATATTTTAAATTTACACACCGTGCAATTTAACGGATGCTTTGATCACGCGTGGTGAAAATCTCACCGGGTGTTGCAAACCTCTGCATTATACAAGATAACTTTTTGAAATATTTTTTATTCTGTTGTGTCAATTCTCTAAGGAAATCTTATATCTAATTTTTTTATAAATTAAAAATACTCGAGTTATCTTACAAGCCAAATATTCTAAACACTTTTACATGTGATATGAATAAATAATTTTTATTAAATAAATTATAAGTTTGAGAATTAAAATATTGATTGTCAGAATTTAAGTAACAAACTACATGAATTCTTATACTTTTTTCAAGTTGCAATAGCACTTATTTAAAATCAATCAAAAAACATTTAAATTAAAATAAATTATAATATAACACTTAAAATTTTATTTAAATAATCTACTTTTTTGTTATCGGAAGCTAGTATCATGGTATTTAGTTTACCGGAATCTGAGTTAATCGCTCAAGGAGCAGAAGCTCGGCTCTACAAAGGAACGTATTTAGGAAAAACAGTGCTAATAAAAGAGAGATTTGAAAAAAAATATAGGCATCCAGAATTAGATAATCGATTAACCAAAGAACGAATCAAAGCGGAAGCGCGGGCTATTGTTCGAGCAAAAGGAGCAGGTACGACAATTGAGAAAAATTACATTTTTGACCAAAACTATCACCTATTTTAATTTTTTTTCGAATGTTCAAATTTTAGGTGTATCAACACCTGCTCTATATCTCGTTGATTATAATCGTCGAAGTATTTTTATGCAGTTTATTGATAATGCTGATGTACTAAAAAATTTTATTCAGCAGTATATTACTGGAAAGGATGCTAAAGAAACACATATGTTAAAGCAAAATATTACAAGGGCAATTGGACATGTGATTGCCAAGCTTCACTCAAAAAATATTATTCATGGAGATTTGACAACTTCCAATATTCTCTTGAAAGAAGCTACCACAGTATTAAATGCATGTTCTGAAATAGATGGTAACATTTGCATCTTATTGTTCTCAAATGTAAACCATATTTAAATTTAAATTTTTTAAATGACAAAAATCCAATTCTTTCTTATTAACACAGTTTCAAATCAGTTAGTCATCATAGACTTTGGCTTAGCTCGAGTGGACTGTACAGCAGAGGATATTGCTGTAGATTTATATGTTTTAGAAAGATCATTAACAAGTGCACATGCAGAAGTATCTGAATTATTTGAATTAATTTACAAGAATTATCAAAAATTTTTTAAAAACAAAACACAGTTAAAAGAAATAATAGTTAAATATGAAGATGTAAAGGCTCGTGGTCGAAAAAGAACTATGGTTGGGTAATAAAAATACAATGATTTGTTTTAGCTGATTGCACCCATTAACATGTGCTCAGCAAATATATATACATTTACATATATATTTATATATTTTGTATAATATGAATACGTCATAAAGGTTTCACATCAAAATTGTTTGTATAAATTTTTTTAAAAAGGAATGTTGTAAGATATTCATTCTTCCTATTATATTATATCCTTTTTATCAAATTCAGCTATAAAAAAAGCGCTTGTCAGTCAAAGTGTAAACCAGAGTATATTATTATCCATGTCACCTATAACACAAATTAATTTATGACAATTTTTTTAATATTAAATGTAGAAAACATAAATATTACTAAAGATGAAATTCTACTGCTAATAAATGAAAAAAAAATGGTTTCAACTCAGTTATAAAATTAAAATATTATTCAATCACCAAGAATCCAGCAAATGAAGTCATGAATCCTTCTTTGGTTAACTCCCAGGTACCTCCAAATTCTTCCTCATCTATTTGTTGAAAACTATTGAAGTACAAGTACAAACTACCAGCATTTACAAGAACAAATCTAAAAAAATTTTATTTTGTTAAATATGCTCATAAAAGTTCAATTTTGGTAATGTTTTATTTAATACTTGCAATAACAATCCAAGAAATCCTTTTAATGGAATTAGACCCCATGCAAGGCCAACAATTATTCCAATGACCTGTCGTGCCCAGTATATAACATCAAGAAATTCTTCCTAATTGAGAAACATCAATAAACTAATAAATATAAAAAATAAATAGGAATATTTTCTATGGAGTTATATTAGTATAAAAATAATTAAACATTTCTAATGATGTGCATATTTATTCAAGAATGACTTGAAAATTGTTGATATTGATTAAACATGTTCAAGTGATAAATAACTTTACAAAAAAAAACCCTACTTTAATTTATAAAAAAATTTAAACTTTTTTTAAATCCACTTTAAAGGAATTATAAAATAGAATTTTATATCTTCACTTTACTTTGAAATGTTGCTGTGAATAAGAGGTTATGTTTACCTTGTCAGGCCACTCAGAGTTGGCAGTGACTGCTCGAACCCAGACACTTGGCTCGCACTTACTCCCATTTCCAATTTTTTCTGAAGATTTAGGGCGTGACATATTTCTTTCTTAAGATCTGTTTCGCGTATTTTAATTCAACAATCCTTCGTAAAAATATTATGCTTGCTACCTGATCATGGGATTCATCGTATCTTCAGAATCATTGCACAAGCGTACTTTTTTTGCGTGTAGTGAGATCTACGATTCTCTTTACGCTGCTACTGATTACTACTACTAAAGCCCAGACGTGGAAGCATCAAACGTGTATACGTAAGCATAGATGTACCCACCTTGCGGTCTTTTCTGGACGAACTCAGATGGATTCGAGAGCGAGATGACTTATCTGATAATCTGAATATATATATTATGCTCTCATTGGCAAGTTTTTAATTAACTATTAAGTTATAGCCATAATTTAAATAAAAAAATCTGAATAATAAAACTACAAACAATTTTAAAAATTAATTATTTTTTAATTTTTAATTTAAACGTAGGATAAATTAAATTATTCGTTAAAAAATTAAATGAAATAAAACTCTGTTTTTTATTAATTATATAAAAAATAAACATGATACCAATTATAAAATGAAATGATTCATAAAACTTTTCCTTATTAAATCGATCTCGTATTTTTATTGTTCCTCAAAGATATACGTATAAATACATCTCATTCTCATGCTAAATACAATTCCGCCAAATTTCTCTCGAGTCGTGTACAACTTTAATATTGTGATAAACGTAGTTATAACATAAATACAAAATAATAGAGTCATAGTCCTAATAACAAATTACAGTATTAATTTTAAAATGCTAATTATGACAAGACAATGAATATTAAATTGATGATCGTGGCTCATGGCAAAATATGTAAGGAATGTATAATTCTTTATTATAAATAAAACAGTTGTTTAACGCATATACTTAAGTCGATCTATATTCATTCACATAATGCTCCTATAATAAAAACTACATCCATGAGCACCCAGTCAAACGTATAAATAAAAAATATATACACGCACACATAATCTTTCTCACGCATACAGTACATATTGTGACTTCAAGAACGAGCCACCTTTTCTCCCTGGTTAAAAAATCATTTATAATAATATCAATGATTAAAAAATCAAACCACTGAAACAATGTAATTACTTTGTATTCCGAATATAAAATTTATCACATATTAAAAATAAGTTATAATATCGCTATACGGATCGTTAGTCTTATGTACACAATTAAAACTAAATTACTTTTTCAGATTTATAATTAAATTACATTAATTTCAATATTTTACGAATAAAAAGCATTTTGTAGCAATGTTCCTAATCGACGCTTTTCAATATTTTCATTTGCTTTATTTATTTTCTAACCAGGCTTTTCTTCAATAACGCTCGCGTGTTTCAATCGTAGCTAGACTTTTACTTCAATTTGGCACACGCAGTTTTGAGATTCGATCGATATTATATAACATGATTTTACTATTTCTTCAGGGATCAAACTTTACTGGCCCAATAGTCGTAAACGGTTTTAAGACTGCATACTTATGATTTTTAGCATTTGCGTTTTAACAATTTAAAAACTCTAATTGTTAAAAATACAATTTACACAATAAAATTTATTTATGCTGTAAAAAGATTTACTGAAACGTTATTTTTAATTACAAAAAATATAAAATGATTATTGCATAGTTCTTTATAATTATAATACATTATTTTAAAGAACTATTAAAACTTTAGACTTTCATCAATAATACATCTTAAAATTCTTGTATAAATAAATAATATAGAAATTGATGTGTATTATACAAAAAAAGTTATTTTGTATGCACACATAAACATATGCATATATATAAACGATTTGAGTTCAAAGTCATCTTTTTTAACTATTAAAAGCGATATTCAAAATCATACTTATGCGTTCTTAATTAAAATAGGTAATCGAGCGTAAACTAAGCACTCATACAATTCAACGATCATTGGAATTGTCAAAACGATTTTGATATTACACATAAGTTTACCTTCTTATTGTAACCGCTTCTATTTTTCTGAATTGTACATCGAGTAAAAGATACCACACATTTTATCATACAAATTATTTTTAATAGTAAACGTCGGAATTATAAACTACTGTTTTAGTATATCCAAAATATTAATCATTAGGCATATTTATATTGTGTTTAAAGTAAAGAAGAGAATATTTATTTAATTTACTATAAATTCAAAGAAATTTATCTCTCGTGATAAAATATATAGTAAATATTGTATTCTCACTTTTTATGTAGGCTTATTATATTTTCAAAATACCTTTGAAATAAAAAATTATGTTATCCATTTGCTCCATGTACACTTCTTAGCTCTTTTCAACTCTACGTTTATGTATAATTACTAGGCGCTTGTAGAAATACAAGGTATAATTATATATTTTTCCTCATCTACCTTAAATAAGTCGCTTATACACACGTTTATTTACATGTGCGTTAACATTCGCACAACTCAATAGGTCACAGTAATCATACAATAAAAAAACAATATCAGCATTTTGGCACTTCCGTGCACATTATTAAATAAAGTACAGTTCTAGTGTTAAAAATCATAAAAACAAGCTTAAGTTCTACAGAAAAATTGCGTAGCACGTCGGTGAGTTATGCAATAACAAGCACCGAACTGGAATCATCTATTTTCTTGCTTTACAATAAAACTAGTAAAATAAATGAGCTACTTATCCCTGATAAATAAAATTTAATTATTGATTCTTCTTTACTCATGCCCTGAATTAATTATCTGCTTTTATTGATGAAGATTCTACGTTATTTTTGTAAGCTTATATGATGATAAATTGAAGTCATAAACGGTCGTTGAAAACTACATTTATTTTTAATAAATCAAATTGTGATGTATTAGATAAAATTACCTATCTTTTTTATATGAATTAAATTTTTGTACCTCTTACGGCGAATAGTGGAGAATCCGCAAAACTTTAATATTTTATATTTTATTCATGCATTATTCGATATTGTGGTTATGATCACGATAATATTAAATAAACGATATATATATACATCAGAATCCCTTAAATTATTATGGGAATGGTGCAAGAGAGAGAAAGAGTGAAAGTTGGATAATGCGTGGAGGGATAGATCTTCGAGTGTTTAGATGAGAGGAATGCGGATACAAGGGAAGTGCACTGGGGCAAAGGATTTTAATAGATTGTTGAACAATCAAAATTAGGAGTTTAGTTAAATCTAGGTATATGAGTATAGAATTAATTAAACCGACTATTATAATTACGACAGATTTTTATCATTAATCACCAATCCCCATATTCCCCATTATTATTAAATAGAATAAAATATATCGTACATTCTACAAATAATAAAAAAATATAGGATAATTCTGAGATCATCATGTGGAATAACACAGTTACCAAAATAATGCATTCTTTGATTTATTATAAACAATTTGTAGTTTTAACGATTATTCAGAAAGGTATAAGCGAGCGAGAGTAATGGAAGATTAATGAGGTAGTGCAAATAATATAGGGTTAAGTACCCAGACCATGATAAACAAAATCTGAACCTGAGCAATAACAAAAGCTGATTTCAGACTATTATTTATCGGAACAAATATCAGGCACTTAAAAATGCTGGCCTTAACATTTTTGGAATACAATTGAGGCAAGTATAGAAATTAGAAAAAGTCGCTTGTTGTTATTTGTCGATAATTTACCTTATGGACCTTTTAATTAATTTTCATGGACAACAAATTTATCACTGTCCTTAAAATATTTTTAAAAAGGAAAATCGTAAAAGAGAAAAAGAAAGTAAACATGAATTTATGTAATTTATAACAATCAAATGATGTACTTGATTGAAAAGCAATAATATCATATTTACTAATAGTGTCGCTAAAATTTTGATGAGAATCATAACAATTTAGTATTAATATTTACCTTAAGCTATTTTCAAATGAATGTTAAGCATTAAAATTTTAATTTAAGTTATTTTATGATTTATTATTTTTATTAATTAAATTCAGTCAATAAACTTTATTACGTAAAAAGTTAAAAAATCTAAATTTTGTGAAATATTTTCACGATATTAGAAACTCCAAAGCAAATATAAAATTTTTTCTTTGATAACATTTTTCATTAAAAATTTTGTCGACTCTATTGTAAAGACTTTACTTTCTTTTTCTCTACACATCAACTGTATCGTTATCATAATTGAAATTTGAATCGCGTAGAAACGAAGTGCGTCGAAGTTTGAAAGCCAATCGGCGATTAGACTCAGTCTCTTTCTGTGCTTCCGGTGCCTGAGAACACACAAGCAAAATTAAGCGAAATATAATTAAATTCAAATGCATATTATATATAACTTGTCTTGCGATCTTTATTTGTGTAAAATACCGTAAGTCTATACTTTTTATGCATGGGTAAATATTTTATATGAATAGTATTTATTTTTTTATGAACATTGATTTTGTTTTAAACTTATGGCATTTTATTAAGTTACGTGTATATCGTGTTTTTATAAATACGTATGTGATTTAGTGTTTTACAAAATAAGCAAGCATGTACAATTTTAAATAGTGCAATATCATAGTCAATAATAGCATTTTTGGGGGGAGGAGATTATTAAAAAAGCATTAATTAGATCATTAAAAACGTGACGCGCTTAAATACCGAATGGGTAGTTAAAAGTACTGCTAAAAACGTGTTAACATTGACTAAAAGTAATTGTTTTATAATAAAAAAAAGCAAACAAAATATACCTTTAAAGAGGATTGTGGTACTGGTGGTGGGAGCTCAACATATCTTCGAAGAACTGATTTCCATGCTGCAGAATGCTCTAAAATAAATATACATAAAGCAACGCTAAACAAAAATTTTAAATTAAACTCGTGCTCAAAGTATCTTGACGAATATTAAATAATTATAAACTAAAAATCAAAATATAAAAAACAATCGAAATGAAAATGCAGGAGCGATGATTAAGGTGGCGCTTGCACGTCTTGCATAATACAACCATTTAGTAACATTTAAGTTACATCAGTAAAATTATGACAAAGCTTTGATTTTTGAGTGACTGCATTAATGAATTATTGAGCTTTGATACAGTTTGATCATTAACTCATTTTACAGTTTCAGCTGTCAATGGCGCAATAAACACGTACTAAAATGATAAAGTTTAAGAATAATCACTTTGCTAAAATAATCATTGGCGTGGTTTAAAATATCACACTTACATTAAAAACTAACTTAATACACTTAAATTTTAAATCAATTTTTGAGTTTTCATCTCGTGCAAGAACTACCTTAATAAATTAATAATTGATCTTGCAGTGGGTGGATGTCCATGGTGGCGAATTACAAGCGCAGTGTGTGTGTGTCAATATGCTGCCTTTTTCAACTGTTATTATAAAATACGCTTCTTATGCTTCTTCGAATTTTACCGTTTTCCTTCTTATCTGCTTTAGGTTGGTTCGACGAGTTGCCCTTGGATAAGCTCGCTGCTAGTTCTCTAACAGAACGTTTCTCTACACCACTGCTGTTACCGAGAGATCCACCAACAATACAACTAGCTGTTAGGCTTGGGGGTAGAGAAGCTGGCCCGCAGACTCCGCTATCGGTTGATTCGTCTAATGCATCACCTGAATCTGGCGTATTACCGGCTGAAGTATTTGGACTTGAACCATCACTTAATAACTGATTGAATTCGCCTGTATAATAAATAATTTACTTTATAATTATTTAAGTTGAATTTGAAAAATGTATATATCTTAATTATTCATTTTCTTTTAATACCGGATTTCCTGTCTGTAGCCATACTCCAGGGTCTCGGCTTAGGTGCTGTGGTGGGTGGCGAGCGACGGTCACCATGTTGTTGTTGGCTATTTTTTGACGTTAGTGAGCGTAAAACAGGGGACTTTGCAGTTTCTAAACCATAATTCTTTGTAACACCTCCATTTGTCGGACTGATGTGTCCGTGATTCGCAGCAGTGAATCTACGTACTGATGACATAACACTTTTCGTGTTACTCTCTGCCGACTCCACAGTTTGATGTTCTTTACTGGTATCGCTGTTTGAAGTTGACGACTGCCCTGATTTTTTTAAAAACATCATAAGGCCTTGTTAATAACATTAGTATTTTCTTATTCTCTGTTCGCTAAAGGTATTACTTACCAGGTTGTTCTTCAGAAAGTCCATCTTGTGCGTTTTTATCAGAACTGCATCTTGCATTTTCGACAGTATTTCTTCGAGCGAGTGGCGATGCTGTGAGTGGTGAATCACCATGCGACCTGCGGCCGACAAGTGGCGAGAATTTGGCTACGTCATCGCTGGAGCGTGAACGAGGTGACTGCTCGGTATGAACGTTTTTAAGTATTGTTGCATTTGATACATTCTTTTTGTTTGTTGTCTCACTTTTCTGACTAGCTACAGAGGGACTTGGGCTACCACCATCCTGGCTTATGGTTGCCGTCGTCGGGAAAGTATTTAACGAACTAGAATTAATTTCATATGATTATTGATTTTTTTACTTTATTTTTTTTTGAGTATTATAAAACCCAAGAATAGGCCTTAATATATAACCTGTCATCACTTGTCGGAGAGCCTACAAGCGGTGTCGTTGGTGTAGTTGGCCTAAAAAAAACATCAAGACCCTCTCCAAGGGTTATGCCGTCATTAGATTGTGGTTGATCAGGTCGTAGCATTGGTCTTGTAGGTGCTCGTGTCTTCGTTCGGCGCGGCCTCGATTTTACCAAATGCTGCAACTGTCCTACACCTGAATTAGATGGCAACTCCGAAATCGAGTCTAAAGATTCGGTTAGTGAATGCTCGTTTTCAGATGTTCCTATGGATCGATATCAATAAATTGCATAATTGAAATATATTGAAAATCCTTAAATATGACGACTATTATGTTTTTTAAAGACGAAATACCTTCTGTTTGTTGACCTTTAGGTAAAGAAGATGCAGAAGATGGTAAAAGATCAGGAATATCATCGGCAGATAAACCTTCGACAGAATCAACTACGGATTTCGGCCGCAATTTCCTTCCATGTAAGCTCTTTCGTTTGTTGGACAAATGTGGAGTAGCCTAATAAAAGTCATTATTAGTACATTAAGAGCTTTCGACTAGGTACTCGATAAAGTTATAGTTAATACTGCTTAAGTAGTTGTACTTACGAGATTCAAGTAATCCAACTGCAAGGCATGCGATAGGGAAAGCAGAATATTTTTAGCAAATGTGTTAGTACCTTAATACCCATTGTTAATATATTAGCATGTATACCATAAATTTTTACATATATATACATATCATGTTTAGTATATTAATTTAAAATGAACTTAATTCATAAGATTGTTTATATTAAGATTGAATAAATACAATTTTTTAAACTTTTTATTACATATTGATTAGATAATTGATAACTACACTGAAAATGTTAAGGTAATATAAATAAAATAATTATTAGAATTATGAAATTAGAACGATAAAAAAATGAAATTGACGAGAAGTAAACGTAAAATTATTTTCAGTCAAATACTGCTGACTAGATCGTAAACCCATGCACGGTTTCCAATCGTCACGCTCGAAAAACATCTTTTCCAACAGGAGAAATCAATGCAATCTTCAAATAATTTTTTATGAGTTGGATGATCACTTAAGATGTTTTTGATAAATATAATATAATTTTACATAAACTTTAGATGATTTCGATAATGGGTGCAGAAAAAAAAATAAAAAGCTTGTGAAAATCTACTTTTAAAAAATGTCGAATTCATTTTTGAAAAACATTAATTATTTTTGTTTTTTATTGATTTCTTTTATACTTATGAGATATTAATTCTCGAAAATAAATTTAAATGATATTGGATTTCATATATTTTGAATTCTTTTATATTAAACGTTATGCAAATACGATTAGCTTTATTTACAGTGTATATCCCTGTTTCACTCGTAACCATGATCATTTCACGTAAATTTCAAATACTCACCATTGGCGAGTCATCTTCAGCGGAGAGCCGCCCCATTGCCTTGCCAAGTAGTACATGATTTTCGTTCTCAACAGTACTATCATCACGGCCATTAGACTGTCGCTCTTCCTCTTCATCCATAACAAGGCTAGACCTCTCAATAATCGATGTACCAGTGGTCATACTTAGAGACATACCACCCATGCCCACACCTATAACGCTACCACCGCCGCTGCTCGTTGAGCCGGCACTAGGCCGTAAAACGTCAGGTGTGCTGCTACGCGTGCGTATTTCACATTCGCCAATGAGAGTCTTATAACTCGTAGAGAGAGACTCAATCACTTGATCGGTTATTCGATCCGAGATGTGTGCCGCTACCGCTAGGTTTAATTCGCTGAAAATGAAAATAAAAATATTTAATTAATAACTATACCAAGAAATAATTTTTGTAATAAGATATAAAAAAGAAAATATATAAATTAATATTACATATTCAACATACTTTACTCTATTTATAATATCCGCACCAGCCTGCTCCGTAATCGTACTTTGTACGAAATCTAAAGTTAATTTGTTTTTTTCTTTGCAAGAACCTCGAAGATGCTCCTCCAAAGTTAATGATTCATTTTCCTCGTAGTCATCATCCCTATTAATAACTATTTGATCAAGAATAGTAGGACATTGTTCATTTGCACACTTTAACATTGCATCTAAGGAATCCTGCAATTTATTTACATGTTATTTTTAATATATACTATGGGTTTATAAGTGACGTAACATTTTATCAGTAATAACAAAAATATTATTATGAATTCTAATAATACTAACAGATGAAACTCAAAAAATAGCCTTATTCAAAACAGTTAAAAAATAATTACAATAGTATTTTGATTGTTCTTAGCAAAAATAACCTTTAAAAGTATCCTTTCTTGACTTGTTTAATAAATTATAAATAAGTACACTAAATAAAATTTTTAAACGTTAATAAGTACCTGTAAGTAATTGGATACAACTTTGTGAACTTGGTTAGCAGAGTCATTAAGTTTCGACTCAACAGGATTATTCTCGTCTCGCCTCTGTAAAACTTCATGTAACCGTGGTAATAATTGTTTTGAATTATCCGCATCTTGGATTAATCCTGTTGCGTAATTAATATCATTATTGGCATTGCAGCTTTCTGCAGCTAAAGCTTTGATAGTATCTTGCGTTTGAACGACAAGCCGATCAACCATGTGTTGCGTCGAACTAAGAAGGAAACCTTGTTGTAATCTAAATGCTTGGCCATGACTATTTCTGCAAGGTGCTACATTGCGTTGCAGTAAATCTTGAATCTTTTTGGTCAGTTGCTCCGTCTTTTCAGCAGATGCTTTCATGCATGGTTGAAGATCATAAATTGGACAAGGCATGTGTCTGACACTATAATTTCTGAAATGAAGTAGGAATGGTATCACTTTCATTTTCTCAAAACAATACTAAATACAATTTGATTTGAAATTAGCTAACCGTTCTAAAGCATGAACAATATCAGCATAACCCTGTAAACTAATATTATTTCTATCATAAATAATTGTTTTAAGATGGTTGTTGATTTGTAGAGCTTTTGCAAGCAATCTAGCCCCTGGATCTCCAATCTGATTACCACTTATATCCAAAGTTCGAAGACAGGCATTGCTGCCAAGAGCATTAATAAGATTGTATAAATCGCCTTTAAGACGTGAATCAGGCAAATGCAATGCTTGCAATACACAATCATCTTCTTGAAGCATTTGAACAAGTGCATCCATGACCACAGCTATATGTTTACTCTTCATGCCAAGAGTATTGCGTCCCATATAGATTTGTTTAATAGACTTATTCTTGCCAATAGCTGTAATAACTTGAGCTAGGTCTACATCCATGTCTACAAATAAAACACAAATGTTTATTTAAAAATTGACTATTATTTATACACAGATATGTAGCTTATTATATAATTCATACTTATACTTACTACTGTCAGAAATATCAAGAGATGCAATACACCTAACGCCGTGGATACAAGATTCGAGAACGTGAGCTCCCATTGAACCCAGATTATTGCCACTCATATCTAATTCAAGCCCGACAGTGCTCTCATTGCAAGCCAAACCAAGTAATAAGTGTTTTAGTGCTTCAAGAGGCAACTTACAAAATGAAATATTTAAGTACTTAAGGGAAAGAGTGGCCGTGAAAAATTGTTTAAAGCTTGGCGGGATTTCTTTGGTTTTCTTGCTAGAGAACGAATTGCGGGCAACATTCAAGTGGACTAGATTTGTTGCACATCCCCGCAACAAGGCCCCGAAAAGCTAAAATTTTTGTTGTAATGTGATGATATTATAAATCATGGATCAATAAACTAAAGTTTCAATAAATAAACTTACACATTCTAAAGTGGTATCTGTTCCGCTAAGATCCAAATGAGTTATTCCATTAGGCTGAGCTAGGAAGCTACATAGGTGCTAAAAGAATTAATTTCGATTAGTTAACGATATTTCATTAATACCCATGTACTTTAATACTTACATTAATATCATCTTTAAAATTATTTTCTGCCAAATTTAAATATAATAGGCTAGTAGGCATAATTCGATTTAAACACAATGCATGTGCTATTCCGTTAACACCTTTGCCTGTGAGACCACATCTGGCCAAATTTAATTTTTGTAAACCTTTAGGTAATTTACCTAATGGTCCTGTTGTATGAGCAGCTCCTACATAATAAAGATAATAGCTTAGTATTACAGCTAACTAAAAAACAACTGATTAATTTAATAAATATTGTAATTTTTATTATCAAAAAGGTGAATTAAAAATGAATAACGTAATTATTTTGATATTGACTCAATATTTTTATAGTAGATATCGGTATTTTCTGAAGTTTAATAAGTGTTAAAAAGAACTTGGACTCATTGCAAAAACGAGTTTTCTATTTCTTGAATTTTTTATCAGTTCATACTAATTTAACATTATCTATATCTCCTTTAATTTAAAGTTTCCTTACAATATTTGTTTAAAAAAAATTTTTATGCATTACTTCAAAAATGGTTTATAAGATAAACCATAATTTTTTTATTGATATTTATAAGGAAATTTTTGTACAAAAAATATTTTAAACATTATTTCCTTTAAAACGATATTTTAATTTTTATATTTTTCAAGAATGAATAAAGAAACATCAAAATTGTGTTTCATGAAAGTAATATATACCTTGAGTAAGTTTAGCAATAGCTCCACATAAACTGGTAGCTCCCTTGTCTTCAATAGTGTTACTAGATAAATCTATGGTGTGTAGCACAGCATTTGTATTGCCAATTAATGCTAAAGACAATTTATGTGCAAATTCCCTGAAAATTTTTTAGTTAATTTAAAAACTTTACATTTGGTAAGATTTAAAATTAAAATTATGAAAAAAAATGTAGTTAAAATTATACCATTTAGCCCCAATATTATCTAAGTAAATTTCTTGAATAGAAAGAGATCTTTTTAAAACATGTAATAGTCTATCCAAAGGTTCATGACTAAGTTTGAGATGAGAGATACGTAGCTTAGTAAACCAGGTATTGTATTCTAAAGCTGATATAATTGGTACTAAATCTTTCTGATCAAGATGATCAAAATCTCGTAAATCTAATTCTCTTGTATCATGGGACAAGTATATTGTGTCTACATCCTACATAAATAAATTTTTTATATTACTTATGTATTTGATATTTTCTTCTTTTCTTCAATTAAACTTACCCAAGCAACTTCTTCTCGGTAAGGTACATTGTGCAAATCACACATACAAGCATATTGAGTAGAGAAACCACCACAAGGACCTGTATGTCTTGTTGCTTCTGTACTTCTAGCTAAATCACTACCTCGTATGCTTTGCAATCTGCTGACTGGTATCACATCAATTTTTCTGATTATATAGCTAGAATTCAAAATGTAGTAAATTAAAATATTGAAAAAAAATCATATAATCTGAAAATCCACAAAAATCAATGTACACAATTTTCTATTAAACAATATTATCAGACAAACTTACTTTAAAGGTACTGTTGGAAATATATTTCGAATAGCAGTATGAAGAGCTTCTATCATAGCATCTACCTCTGAGGTATCTACACTGCCTAACCCTGTTGTAACAAAATTATAGATTCTTTCTCCAACTGTTAGTGAAAGCTGATTTGCTCGTTTTGATTCAACTGATGTTATTTCCAAATAATGAAAATGACAATCAATCTATAGAAAAGATAATTTTAATTAATAACCCATTTTGAATTAAATTTGATACATGTGCCAAAATTAATAAGATGTTATTTGAAACTTACTCTTGTAGGTACCTTTGCTGTTAAAAGAAATAGACGAAGTGGGGAAAATACCTATGAAAAGAAAAATTATAAAAATAAAATACTAGAATTTTAATTTAAAAAAATAACTGATTTTATACTTACTAAAACACGATTTTCAAGTTTATCTGGTTTAGTTTCAAGTTTTACTACATTTTTTAATAATATTTTAACTTGCTTTCCTAACAATGATTTTACAGACTCTGCAAAAATAAAAAATATATTTCCATTTTAAATAATTTGATTATAGTATGTTTAAATTCATATAATTATTTATTCAGTGGAATCTAGTATTATTTATTATTCCTATTATTAATGTAGAAAATTGATAAAATAAATAGACTACATTTACTGTATTCTATAGATAACATAAGGTCAGGTAACATTGTAAATTGCACACCTCTTATATTGTAAGTAGGTAATTTGCATATTATTGAGAATTTAGTCATGCATGTTAGATGTATAATTGCTGAATCTAATTTGAATATTATTTTATCTCTATATGGAATTTTAATACAATAAAATAAAATAAAAACCAATTCATTCATTGTTTATGGTTTATAGATTGACTTAAATGCAATAGAAAAAATACATGAAAACAGTAATATTTTGTAAATATAATATAAATTACCCTTTTTTAAATTATAGTTCAGTGCAAATTCTAAATATTCACTTTTTCAGTAGTAGTATATAATTTTATTTGTTTAAACTTTGGCATCAAAATTATCATTTAGATTAAACAGAAGTTCTTTGAGAATAATGTGGTATAAATAGCAGAAAGGCAATGATATTTAAAAATCAATTTAAATTGCAATAAAATTAAAAATAAAATTCTTCATAATTCGTAGATAAACATAACTAATGATTTTCAGTAAAACATTTTACATTTTATTTTTTGAGTTATATAAAGTGAATTTAAATTAAAAACTATCTAGCAAAAACAAATAGTAAAGGAAAATTGCTATTTGATTTAAGATTACGAGGAAGATCTACATGTGACATTGACAGTCATCGAATTAAAGACTTGACGTCGTAACCTACTCTTCAATAACAAAGTTAAATGGTCTTCCATAAGCAAAAATGTCATACATATAGTAACTACCACTCTCTCATTTTAAATGAAAAGTAAATAATTTGCGTATGATTCATGCATTAATTATATTTTTATTTTCATTACTGAATGCAATCGAATTTTTCATGTGCTAATTTTCATATATATGTAAATAATCTGTTTAATTTTTGCACGATCGAAACGTAAAATTAAAGTTAGATTTATAAGAAAATATTTTAAGATCAAGTGCAATATTAACAAAAAAAAAGAGTACGTGCAATAATACGTCAATACCGGCATTAACCATTAAAGGTGCGAAAGAGAGACAGATAGAAACAGAGTAGTCTGTTTTCGGGGGGGGCGGGGCAATCAGCCCATAAGCGAAGGAGTCCAAGACCCCCAGGAAGCTCCCATCTAACTTCTAGATAACCTTCAAATTCGTGACCTCAATACCTCATAGACAGATAGCAAGTAAATGAGGACAATGACAAAGTAATGAGTGGACTGACCATTTAAATCCTTGGTTAGCTGCGATCTCGTAGACATTTTGCGGCGCTCCCCGAGTAGGCGCACTAGCCGCGAAGCTCGCACGCACGTATGAATCGGGTTATCCTTGGACTAGTCTTCCTCGTTTTCTCTTCGTCGGAGGGGTTGAACCTCCAGCGATAGGACGTGGGGAGCGCCTCGCGGGCATTCAGGAGGTTGAGGGGTACCCAATAGTCGTGGTCGTATCCGCCGAATGACGACGACGCGAGCCGCTGCCGAGACTCGATAGTCCAGCGCGATCAGTCGCACCACTACCGTTTTTCGCCATGTTGCTGCGCTCACGCTCACGATCAAGGAGTTGCGTGTGTGCGCCCCCGCTGGGAGCTGTATTTACGATGCGCGCTTTCCAATTCGCCTCGTCTTACCGACACTGACACTCTTGAATGCGCAAAAATAATTTTTGCGCGCTCCAGCGCGTACGTGAACAGCTTTCCCGATTATCGCGCAAACGGACAATCGGCGCCGTCGGCGTGGATACTGGATCTGGATGTAAACCGTAGCCCCTTGCTAGCCTGCAACCGGACGAGCTCGCTTTACTCCAGAAACGTATTGGGCACGCACTCGCACACCGTTATTGTATGCCACACATACAGGCTAAACTCGCGCCCCCGCAAGCAAGGACCGATGGAGTTTGAATGGGTCGATTTTTGGAAGCGCTCGGGAAAATCAGTAGTAGGTGTGTACGGAAGACAATATCTAAGTACGTTGTTGACATCGAACACGTCACTCGGTTTCTTTTTTTGTCGTTCGATGAACCCGTCGAGTATAATTTAATTAGACAGGCTATTCCTACATATGAGAATGGGAACGCGTGGAGAAACTGTGGAAAGATCCTATTTTCTTAGCCTACATGGAATGTTGTTTGTCTGGAGTTCTGGTCTTTTTTGGAATGATCTTTCCTTCCTGCGGAACTCTTCTCTCTCGTCGTATCTACTATTTATTCATTCTCTTTTTTACTTATGAAAAACTCTTTAGGTTCCCAGTGTCAGCGTGAGTCGTGGACTCTTCTACAATATAATATAGATGTAGGCGCTTCAATAATCGTCGCAAATCTAAATAATAACCAGTTCTGATAGATAGAATGTCAAGATTTCCAACCAAGTATGCCTGCTTGTTAATCTTTTTTGAAAAATAATGAAGTCATTAGTTGTGAATGCAATGCGATAAACACTGAGATCCGGTGGATGAGCCGTTGCTTATACCCACCACATCAGAGATATTCTGAGCTGATAATCTATATGCATTTATATTGATACCTATAGTCTAATATTTGACATTTCAGAGAAGGGGTGCGAGAGTTGCGCTACCTGGTGGTAGAATTGTTCTTCTGTTTACCAATTTTTTTGTTGTGCATCTTTAAATCTGAATTCCAACGATCGAGCGTATATGTTATATTACTGTATATTATTTATTGAGCGGACTATAGGTATACTGTAGCAGACCATATAGAATGCCATCTGATGCCATCGAACTGTCGAATAGCGGCGACTATGAGTCTGCTCGTATGTGACAAATATACTGAATCATATGTGTGCACCCGTTGCCCTATTTATTGTTGGTATTCCGTTGTCACAGGTGCGCTGTGTTTTCAGATTTTTTTACTATTGTTTATAAACAAGTGATGATTGATTCGTTTACTATGCTTTTTAATAATATAATTTTTGTTTTATAATATTCTCCCGTAAATGTTTTTGATTATAAATGACCAATTTCTGAAATATTCTGTAAACATGAAGAGATGCCGATTAAATTCTGTGATTGAACAAAAAGTACATTAAAGGAAAAAATATTATAAAATATTATTAAGTTCATTACGATTTTAGCAAGTAATACAGTGATTGTCGTATTCACATGTTCTGATTCAAAAAAATTTAATGGCTCATACATCGAAATCTTGTTTTACTTCTCTTTATACGAATTACACCCTTATTGATTTACCTATTTTTACTATAGGAACGAATAAAATGATGAATCATAATATAATCATAGTTGCACAGGTGCTATAATTATGAAGGCGTCAGAAAATGAGGATTCTGAAGAGGAAAAGTAAATAAATTATTATTATACTTAAAACATTATTATACAAAATTTTTCTTTATTATATTAATTTTTCTTAAATATAATTATAGAACTACTAAAATTACTCAAGAAGAAAACAAAAATAAGAAATTAGAGGTAGTTTCTTAAACTTATGTTAAATTAAAAATTTATTAATGAAATTGTATTGTATATTTTTTACAACATGTTTAATACAGTCAGATATCAATGATAAGCATAAAAATGATGCAGTGGAAAATAATGAATGTACAGCAGTTATTGTCCCAAGCTATGATTTACAACAAGAGTATGATCAAATTATGTCAGAATATTTTTTAGGGAATTGGCAAAGTTTTTTTAATGTAAGTAAATTTAAAATAAGCAATAGATAAAAAATGACTTACATCCTCATTTATACATTTCAGTCCTGGAATGTATCATTTCTGGATATTAAAGAATCTATTGGGTATCAAGTTCTGACATTAAAGTTAAGGATACATTTTGCAATTTTACCAATACGTATCATTGAATTACGACAACATGAAACTTTTGGTAAAAAAATAATGATCAAGCCAAAGATTATAATTTATTTTATTGTAATAAACATTTTAGAATGCATGTTTTTTTCAGAAACAAATGAATCTAGTCAAGTGGCAATAATTTTTAGAAATGCTGCTAAAAAGTTTAAATTAGAATGCCTTGAAAAAGTATTTTTATAAATTATTAGTAATACTTCATATCACATAAATAATTAACATTTAGTTATATGTTTAGGATATTGAAGATGAAAAAAATACATTAACAACTACTAGCATGAAACAATTAGAAATTTTTCTTAATTCTTGTGTTGGACAACAATTAACTGTACAATTGAAGGATACTCCATTTATGAAATTTTTTGCTTTACCATATATTTTTAGTCCACAAGAAGATGAAACTATGAAAAATATTTTCAGCATTAATTGGTTGGAAGAATTAACTTTAGAATTAGAAAAATTTGTCAATAAATTTTATCAAGTATGAAGAGTTATTTATAAAAAGTGTCATGATTTATTGTAATGATAATTTTATATGACTTTTTTTGTTTTTTACAGAGATCAATTATAGATGTAAATTCAGAACAAAATTCATATTTTAATAATAAAAAATCAATACAACCAATACAAACTTTGTCTTTTCCAAAAAGCAAACTTACTCAAAGTAGTAATAGTATATCACATGACCACTTTATGTTTTTAGAAATGAACAACAGAAGAACTGAAGATTGGGTTACTCACCATTGCATTCAAGATAATAATTTATGCACAAAGTAAGTTGATATAAATTAAATAAGTATAAATTGTATTTATTATGAAGTCCATTTATCGAGTAATTATTGATGACTATTTTATTTTGAAAATTTATATTTTTTATACTTTTTAATAGAAGTACACAAACCCATATAAGCAGTATTAGAAGTGGCACTGGATTTTCATTAATTAGTGAATTTAAGCATAATTCTAGTATCGTAACACCTTGCACTCAATCAACAATTAAACAAAATATTTTAAATAAGGATGAACTAAACTTAACAAAATTGCATTTATTTAATATTCACAAAAATTATAAAAAATTAAAATTTAAATTTCATAAACTTCATGAAGATTATCAAAAAATGAATGAAATCGCTGAAGAGTTGACTGTTGCTTTAGAAAATTCTATACGTGGTCAATCTGTTAATTTAGATATGATTTTACAATCTTGCATGAAAATTTTTCCTAATAGATTTAATAAAGACATGTACACTGATTCTGAGGTCTGTAATAATTTTCAAAATTATGTACTATATATCTTTTGTTATTTCTTACATTTACACACTGCCTTTTTTTTTAAAGGACACATGTTTATGTGTCAAAGAAGATTTACTCAAAAATGTTTTTCAAATTAAAGAGAAAGAAAAAATTGTAAATAGTCTTCCACTATCTCCTAAATTATTGGATTTTAATAAAATCAAATTTCATCTAATAAATGGTAATGCGAAAACGAAATTATTACTTTTGCAAGCATTACGCCAAGTAAGTTAATTCAAATATATTCTAAATTATAAAAATTGGATAAATTTTTAATCAATAAAACTACCTTTTTAGAAACTTACGTTATCTGAACCAGAGTTTAGAAAAGAAGTTATCTGTGAATATATTAAAAATGATGTATTAGGGATTCAAGATCAATTATTTGATTATAATAAAAATAATATTTTAACTTGTCTAATACAACCAATTAATTTCAATATTTCTGTAAATATCATTCAGCAATTAACTACTAGACTTTTGAATGCATTAGCTTCCTTAAGTTATGGTCGTATTTATTTAACATCTAGTCCAATAATTTTAAATACTGTAAGTCTATAAAAATGAGTATTATGCTGTTTTGTTCATCAACTGATTAATTTACTTTACTTGTAGATAATACGTTACTTAGATTTTTGTAATAATGGTGACAGTGATGCTATAACACTTGATATGACTGTAGCTACACTTCAAAAAATGTCCCTTCGAAAAGAACAGAGAATTTATATGATAGAAGCAAATGTATTTGAATGGTTAATATATCACTTAAGCAATGAAACTTTTAAAATAGGATTATATAGACTGGAATATGCTTGTGCTTTAATAATGAATCTTTCACTACAAAGTACAACATGGTCCAGAGCATCTATTATCGCACCACTTTTTATATCCACAATGATACATTTATTATCTATAGATTGTGAATCAGTAAGTGATTGCATTATTTTCAATCAGAGATAAAAATATTTGTTTGTCAAATGCTATATTTTATAAAACATATTCAAAAATAATAAAAAATAAATTTTATATTCAGATAATGCCATACATAAATGGAGCATTGCAAAATTTTCTTTTGAATAATGAATTAAATGAAAAAGCTAAGAAATTACATTTAGCAGAAGTTTTAGAATATCATTATACTAAAAGTAATCAAGAGTATAGGTAATTAATTTAATACAATACATTTTAATGAAATAAATATAATATTTAACGGTTTTGCTTAAGCAGGCAGCAATTTTCTCACACTTTAAAAATTCATAAAAGAGACTATCAAGAGAATGTACTAAATATTGACGAATTTTCAGATGAAGATGATGTAAGTTGTTTTTATGTCAAAAGATTAAAAATGTTTAAATATCTGAATCTTATTAGAATAACTTATTTTGTAGGAAATTTTTGATAATTTGGAAAGTGAGCTTGAAGAAAATGATCCAATTAAAGTTCAAATAGGAGAGCTTCAGGGAGAAAATTTGCTGTCAATGTACTATTCATTTCCAAACTATCTTTCTAAATTAGAAAACTTTTGTAAAAATAAAGTATTAAAAACACCTACTGTTCAAAATGAAAACTTTTTATTAAGGTATGTTCAGATTGAATACTACTATTGATGTAAATATTTCATTGTAGATATTGCACAAAATTGATAGATTGTTTTCATTTCGTACGATGTAATAAACTTCGTGATAGATCCGTAACTTTTTTATATAGAGTTTATTAAAGTGAAAAAAGCATCAATGAAAATTTAACAACATTCAAAATTTTAAATATCTAAAATATGTTGAAATTTTATATTATTTAGTTGTTTTATTTCGTGTAAAACATTATTTAAATGCATCCTTGTCATGTAGAGTTATGCGAGTTACCTTACTTAATAGTTTTATTATTTATGTTCTTTCTTTTTATTTTAAGCAAAAACTGTATTTGGATTCATCATTTTAATGCTTTATAAACATGAATGTGTAAACTATACAACATCGCAATTATTAAGCATGCATGATTTATTAGGTAATTATTTTAATAGTTTAACTAACTAAAAATGTGTTCATTTACTAACATTTTTTAACATTCAATTACTGCTATGATTGTAAATAATGCACTAAATAAGAAATCAGCATGTTCTGTTTTACAACTTTTAATCTATAGATAGAGATTATTATAATAAATTTTATTTATCTTTTAGAGAAAGTAAAATGATTACTTCAAATGCTTCTACGATTCCTGTTAATAAGGAAACCATATTGGATGATTCTAAAAAAGAAAGTAAGTTTGTTCAATGTAAGTTTAAACAAAATTTTTAAATGCAATTTCTTTTTGCTTTTAGCTATAGAAAAGAATAATGATCCAAAAGTGAAGTGAGTAAAACCACATGTTTATAAGTTTATTTATATTTTAAACTGAAATTGTTCTTAGTCTTTAATCTAAATGATCCGATTATGATTTATGACACAAAGAAAATTTTAAACATATTTTTGCAGTTCAACAGGGTAATTTCACATTATACTGTGCTTTAAGCAATGTATATTGTACATTTGCAAATAAATTTATGAAATTATTTAAAGTAATAACAATAACTAATAAAGTTCCGAATAGATGAAATAAAAATAACGAAATTTTTTAAATTGATTATAATTTTAGAAATATTTTTTATAAAGAAACGTTAAACTTTCTAGTATATATAAACATTTTTACAGTTATTTTTCGCAAAAAATGACGAGAATGAAGGAAGAAGAAGAAGATGCATTTTTGGCTAAGCCAAAATTAACGCGCACCCCACCGATTTCGGCCCGTGCTGAAATAAATCAAGAGGAAAAAAGAAATCGATCTGATAATATAAAATAATTTTATTTTTATGGTCATAATAAACACAAGTGCCTTATCAGAAAAGCGCAACAATTTTTTTATTAACAAACTCGGTGTACAAAACGAGACGCCTAAAAATACATAGTTACATACAGTTCATCTTACATTACAACTACATTTAAATAAACATTCACAAGCATAACGTAACACACATATAAGATCTCACACGCTCTCGCAGTTTTATTATGAAAAGCATTTTGTTGTCAATTTTTTACACTTTAAATAAAATATGCTTAATAAAAATTCATCTTTATTTTTAAATATTTTGCGTATTTAATTTAGTATAGTCTTAGCATACTAGTAAATATGTCCATGTTTTAAATTATAATAGATTCGTAGAGTTCAATATATAAAAGTAAAAATTAAAAAGAAAAGTTAAAAAATTAATGTATAAAAATAATTAAGATAGTTGTAAAATAAAAGTAATAATGATTAAAAAATGGTCCTTTAATGGGAATAAATGAATTTTGGTGAATGATGTAATTGACTCAGGTACTCATCGATTTTGGTTCAAAACGTTCTACTTTCAATATAACTCGGACACATTTTAATTATGACTTTAATTTTCTTATTGGATTTTCATGTGATCTAAAGTTGCTTCGTATATTATGCAAAATTGAATCACTGTCATAATTCTTTCATGAGAACTGAAGCGTTAGAATACTTATGTTATGATATCCAAAAAGTACAATCGTTTTAATTACAATTTCACGCATTATTTACTTGGAACTGAATAACTTAATAAACAATGAATAATTAGTAACAATAAATAATTCTGCAACGATATACTGTTAAAAAGTATTTCGGCCTGAAGCCTTCCGACCAACTGTGCATAACAAACGAGCTGTCAGCTAATCGATTTGTTCATGCGAGTCACGAATAATCTTCCTATATTTTATAGCTCAGGGAATGTGCGGCGGAGCATTACGATTCCACTTAACTCTCTGGGAGAATGATTCCACTAGGACGATGCGATGAGTTGAGGCTGGATCATTAGGGCGAGTAACCCAGGAAGGTGCTTCCCCCGTGACCGCTGGCAAAGCCCGAGCCACTCGAGTAGCCGCCGTGATAGCCGCTGCTCGACGGTCCGCCAGAGTAAGCCTGTCAAACGTTGTAATCAAGGTGAACACGTGGCCTATTAGCGTGTCAAAGCGAGCGCCGACGGTACGTACGCACGATACCCGCACCCGATATCGCGGCAAGTCGGCTGCGTCTGCTGCACGCGGCTACGGTTAACGATCTCGCGGGCTACTTTACAAATTACGTGTTTGCCGATGTCAGCGCGGTGGATTTCCTTGGGCCGACGATTTCGTTAGGCGCGTTTCCAGGATAAACAGCTCATTAGGCGCTTTCGCAGCCACGCGAAAAATAGGCAGGCGTGTATCGAAAAATTTCGCTCGGTCGACGCGCGGCGAATGTCTCCGCGGATTTTGCAGCTTTCGCCGAAGGCTTGCCAGGGACGGTCCCCCCCTCCGTGAAATCGGAGTTGTGGATCACCGGGTCACCGGGGAACGCGAGCGTGCGCGTAAATACTAACCATGGAGCCGGGCGCCGAGGAGACGTAGCCGTGGCCGGCGGAGCTGGGGGCGAAGGCCGAGATCTTGGCCTTGGTCGAGTAGCCCGAGGGCCCGCCGATCATGGGATAGGCCGACGCGTGGCTGGCGCTGTCTCTGATGACGATGACCTTGTTACCGCCTGCGCCGGGGCCCCCGGCGCCGCCGGCGTAGCTGGGCATGAAGCGCATCGGCGAGTAGCTCTTGGAGTAGGCCGAGCTCGAGCCCGTCGGTCTGAAAATCATCGGGGAATTCCTTTTTATTTTTTTTTTTTGACTTTTTTTTTGTCGGCTGGGAGCGATCGTTGTGCACGCACAGCTGCAAATGGCTTTTTACGCCGGGCGGCAGTGTTTTCGCGAGCTCGGGCGATCGTAAGTGCCGTTAAGAAAGAGGGTCTAATTCCCGATGGGAGCGAATTGGAAAGTTTGTTTTAGTGGATGCGTGTCGGGCACTAACGAGACGTTTCCTTATGCCATCCTGAAAAAGTATTTAATGATTTTATTGGCCGTGGCACTGGTGCTCCAAGCGGGCGCTGCGCTATTATTTCACTGGAGAGCGCGTGCAAAGTGAAGTAAACCTGCAGACAGTTATAGTGGATTTCTTTATTGGACGTCCCAGAGTAACGGTACCCTCCGACTACGGGCCGAGCTCTATCTATTCCAGAACGGTTATACACGCGTATATCCGTGGACCATAGTAATGCCATGCCGACAAACGACTCCCAATTATAACGGTCTTCATTGCTCTTATCGGTAACGCGTCCGCTTATCGGGCCGGCCAATCAAGCCCCGTAATTTCTCTCCTATATCCGCGGCGTGGAAGAAAAACGAGTGGACCGAGCGGGCATCCCTCCGCGGATCCGGCTCGGGCGCCCAGTTGCATGGGCTGAAATTGGGCCCGCCGGATGCGAATTCCCTCTCTCTATCTCGGGCGAAAGTCCCGTTGGTGCACTCACCCGGAGCCGAAGTAGTAGCCGGGGCCGGAGGCCGAGGGCCCGTGGTGTCCGGCCGAGTGGCCCAGACTGGGCGAGTAGTAGGCGGCCCCGTGGCTGGGGGGGTGGGCCGCGACGTGGGTGGCGCTGGGCGCCGCGTCCGACACGAGGGAGCCCCCGGAGAAGAGGTTCTTGATCGCCCCGAAGACCGACTGGTACTTGCTGGGGAAGGAGCTCGGGGCGCTCGTCATCACGTAGGTCTTGTAATGGTGGGCCGGTCCTTGGTGCGCCGGGAACTCGTCCGCCGAGAGGCTGTAGTGGGGGGCCGAGTGGTGCGCCTGGTGGTGCCGGTGGTGCCCGCCGCCGCTGCTCCCCACCGACGTGTACTCGCTCGCCGGATGCGAGGAGCTTCCCCTGCATGAGCCAACTCGGTTAGTTATCGAGGTATTATCGCCTGAGGGCTAGTTTTGCACAGATTCACACAGGCCACTCAACCAATTCGTAGTACATTAATTTTCAAAGCGCTAAAAGTGGTACAAAGTAATCTATGTGTATCGAACTAGCAGTCTTGCAGAACAGGCTGTCGTTCTGTACACTGAGCAAAAACCTAGGAAAATAATATTCTATTCTGATCAACTGACCCGTGACTGAAAGCCGATGGGCGGGCCTGCGCGTAGTCGCTCTGACCGGAGGCTACGCCGTAGCTGGCGTAGACCGAGCCAGGCCGATACTCGCTCTGGCCAAGGGCCGCGGCGGTGGCCGCCTCAGCGGTCGCGTAATGCTGGGGCGCCTGATGCTGCTGCTGCTGTTGCTGGTGCTGGTGCTGCTCGGTCGAGGGGTTGCGCTCCCCGAAGCCCAGGGTCGAGTACTCGCCGGAAGTGCCGGCCGAGGCGCCCTCGTAGTAGGTCGGCTGGGCCGAGAAGTCGCTCGCGCTGTAGTGGCTCGAGGTCTGGGCCCCGGACTCCTGGGTCGAGGAGCCCGAGGACGGGGAGGCCGAGGAGGCGGCCGCCCCGGAGGAGCTCGAGGGCCGCAGGGCGTTCAGGACGCTCTCGCTCCCGTACTTGCTCTTGTAGAAGCTGCCGCCGAGGTTGCTGGTGCGGCTGTCGCTGCTGTCGGGGGGGCAGCGTGGGTCAGGGCGATGTGCCGAATACTCGGGGTGTAACGGGGCTTGGGCCACTTACCTGTCGCTGGCCGCGTCGGACGAGTAGCGCGAGTCGCTCTTCGAATAGGGCGTCCCGGTGACGGTCGTGATGTACGAGCCGCTGGTCCCGAGGTCGCTGTAGCTGGGCTTGTACTCGTAGTCTCGCATGTTACTCGGCACCGACGAGTAACCTGGGTGGAGAAACAATCAAAGCGACTTTGTAGCGCAACGCGGGCACAACACTGCAGTATAATATTCGCAATTATTAAAAGCCGAGCGGTTGATTGATAATGCCCCCCGTGGGCTTTATCATTATGTGCGCGCGAATCCTGATTGCGGCGCCGACTCCAGTCGAGTTCATTCAACTTAATTGAGCGCGGCTCAAATTGCAAGCGTCCGTCTTCCGAAAAGGATCTAATAGCCTAGTCCTTTTTTAGGGACTGAAAAAGGAGAAAGCCGGAATGGTAAATCAGCGCTCGGACTAATGGCGCCAATTAACCAGATTCGAGATTAAACGCGGCAATATGTTTTCAAATCACTTGCATTGCCGCGAGGAAAAAGGAGAATCTTAAAAGCCTTTTTTTTTTTTAGAAGGTCGGCCGAGCGATCGGCTATCGGGCGGGAAAAGCGCCTCGCTCCGCGCAGAATGCCATTTCACCTCTATAGAAAATTGATTGCTATCGTCCGGGCGCGCGCGCGCGCGTCACTCCCAGACCTGCCCATGTACATCGGCCAATGAAAGCACAAGCGGCGCATACCTCGGGGCGCGCCCGCGTCACTCTCGCTCGCGCGTACGTACAAGCCCCGTAAAGGCGCCGCGGCGCGATACACATATACGTGTGTATATACATATAAAAGGAGAGCGGTCGATCGGGCCCGATAGCCAGCCTTCCGCGGTACATATCCCGTTGGGATCGAGCGGCTGCGATTCAATTTCTATTGTCGGCCAGAGATTTCTCCTCGCTTAATTATAACGAGAGTGATTTTCCCGGGCGGGCGACCGCCTCCTCGGCCCCTACGATTTTTTCCCCCTTTTTTCGAGGCGCTCGCTCGCGCGCAAGAAGCCGTCCCCGGCGTCGCCGGGAAAAAGGGAGAGAAAGCCGCGCCTCGAATTTCTTGGCACCTGCCGCGGGTTTTCCTTTTGCCGGGCGCTGGCTCCGCGCCGCGAGCATCTGTGCCGTGCATGCAATTACGCGCGCCGGCGCGATCTCCGCAAGAAAGTGGAGCGCGCATATTTGCGTACGTGTACACGCGCCGCCCGCCGATTTCCCGTTCCCTCGCGCCTCCCCTCCTTGCCGCGCTCCTGTAATTGCCCGCGGGCCCCTTAGCGCCCGGCCCGCGAGATCGGCTCGCGTGCCGCCTAGGATGCGCCTCCGCCTCCAGGTGTTTCGGCTCACGGTCACTTTTCGTCCCGTAAACGCACCAACGGCTTAGCGGCAAATTAGCACTGCGAATAAAATTTACTTTTCAATTCGAACGAGAAAGTTGCCTTATAATTGGAGCGGACTATTTACTCTGCACTTTCTTGATGAAATCTCAATCAACGGGTTCTTGTTTCTTTTTACTAATTCCCCTTGACGTCCGTTCAACAAAAAACTTTTTTTTTACCCTCTCCTGTCATTTCATTCGTTTATATGAAACAGTGTTTCCACTGTGCTATCAAAACAATATTTTAATGCTATTGTAAACGATACAAAATACATTACCACCTTAATGTGATTACCCGATAATTTATCTTTAATATGAATAAATCATATGAAAATATCGATAAATCTGACATTTTATGCGACAATAAAAGATGTTGTAAAGGAAGCAAAGGCAGGTGTTATATATAGCCAAGAGATCAACGTCAAATAATTAATTTGCCATCCAAGCAAATACTAATTTGTCTAATATTAACTTTTAAGTGAGCATTATATAAGTTAAAATATGTGTTAATACATTATTTCCATTACGTGCTGTATTAATTATTTATTACATCTTTCATACGTTGGCCGCATTATGAAGATGCAATAGAAAAACTTATGCACAACATACAAAAACATTGAATAGAAACAATAATTAAAACGCAAAGTATTACATATGTATTTCTTTTAATTTTCTTATTAAGACTATTTCACAATAACAAACATTTGAGATTTATACATTTGTACAAATGAAATGATAAACGTATTTTTAATTTTACGTATAGTATGTAACTGTTGTAATCTACAAATTATTATCAAATTTATGTATTAGTTGATTGCTGATTATTCGTTTAACTGCCGTTATAACGGAATAAAAGTTCTAGTTACGGTACTGTCAATGCGGGATCATTTTTTTTTCAGAGAAAGTCTACCCGTGCAATGCTACTTACTTAAAGCTTCTATTTAGTTTGATAAAAAATACATTTTTGGAACAAAAAAGACGGAGATTATAAATGCCATTCAAAACAATAAATATTTAGTATTCAAAAATTGTTATTAATCATATCATTCAATTCTCAAATTCGTTAAAAGTTTGATACATTTTTTATTTTTTATAATAAAGATAATATAAGAAGTAAATGTTTCATTAAAAGAATTAAATAAATTTGTATCGAGTTACGACTACTTAGCTAAATTTTTTTAAAAACTGTATGTTATATTATTATTATTATTTATTTTAAAATTAACCAAAAATATCTAACTTATTGTACTTTACTGTATTTGAAATGTGAGAATTGATTTACAATCTCTGAACCAATAGAATTTCAACTTGCATACTCAATACAAAATTAAATTTCACAGACTTTTCTACTCACGCAAAATTAAGAAATTATCATTATAAAATACGATTTTCTTAAATTTTATATTAGTTTAAAACATAAAATGTAAAGAATACATATATTTAAATATATATAAGAAATTCATATATTCAAGGATCTTCTTTATTTTGCTGTAAAATTTCTTAATCTTATTTCAAATTAATGTATTTGAAATGGAAACCAATGAATTAATACAAATGTTTACGTCAAAGTAGAACATGAATTGTAAAACATATCCTTGTTTAATTTTTTTATACAATTAGATAATATTGTTGTAATATTCTTAATAAACTCGTGTACAAAAATATTTACCAAAGTTCAACATTTATTATGTCAACATTACTTTTGTCAACATTTTTGTGTCACTACCTTTGATTGTAAATATCTATGTTGAAATAAAAAGCTACAATCTTCAGTTTTCTTGAAGTTTTTATATTAAATCTTCAAAGTTAATGACATTTGAAAACAAATTATTATTTTCTATTCGCGTATTAAATATACTACTTACTGCTGACTGATGAAGATTCGGCCGATATAACGGCCACGCAAAGGGCCGCGAAAATAATCTGAAACAAACAATTATTATAATGATATTATAAATAATTATTGAATTCTTTAATAGATACTCTATATGTATGTAAGCTTAGGTATTGTTATAGTAGCCAAAATTAAACAGAAAAATGCATAAATGTAAATTTTACATCGAATTGAAACTCAAAATTTTTTAATTTTGGGGAAATTATAATATGCAGCAATTATTGGATTGTATTTATATGCATTCATTTGCGTTGTAAAGTTTGCAGTTAACAAAAGAATTTAATTTTTTTACCATTATTATTTATTTTCGCCATTCTGTTATCTAGAACATTAAATAACGTGTATGACAAAGTATTCAACTGATAGAGTATTTCAGCCTATATCTTTGAATTATTTGTTTCCTTGATATTTCAAAGCACTGCAAGCTCAAGTTCAATGAGACGCAGTACAAGTGATAAAAAGTGTGTGGGGGACTTACTGGAAACATGATTACTTCTCGCTTGATCACAAGTTGCACTCTTGACACTCTAACCGAACAACAGAAAACTCACAAAACTCCTCACCAGATATAGTTTGATATATATCTGGACACCGACTGACCTCTAAATATCGTGCATTACCGTTTTATACCCCGGGCCGGGGAGAGAAGCTACGTGCTCCCTCTCCTCTAGGTGGGCGCTTGGGAGAAAGAGCCGCGGCGCCAAGGAAGGAGAAGTCCAGCAACCTGATTTAAGTTCATGCCCGCCTCTCGCGCGCATACATCATGCGGGCGACTCGCGCGCGAGCGCGGGGAAAGCGCCGCGGCTCGCGGATCCGATCCTCAAATCCTGACACTCTGGCCCCCTCTGAATGTCCCGAGAAAACGCACGCGCTCCCACAAGGCGGAGAGCAATTATGCTTTTTTTTTTCTTCTCGGGAAGCCGACCAAGTACGTGAGTCTACAATTTCGTCGGGCCAGCTGAGCGGATTCACTTTTCGTCCGGATGCGACCTGTGGTATTTGCGATGAGAGTTTCTGCATCCGTCACCGCGTGAAAGAGAAACTTTTTTCGTCATTTTTGGACGTGCAACGGTTATTGTGCTATGGGAAGATGCATCCGGAGGCTGTGCGAGAAAGACTTTTATCGATACTTGGGTGCTGAGTAGAGGGTATAACCTTGATTACCCGCTGTTATGAATCCGTTTTATTACAGGTGCTTTTTGTGGAGTATTAAGCTATGTTAAAAATTTATCTTTATGCCGATTTAACTACTGTGGAAATTGTTAATTCTGTAACATTTCCTATTCTATTCAACGGTGCAGTATTTTTTATGGTTGTTAGATTAATTCTCCGATGAATAATTATACATTATTTATAACCGGATTATAAATATAAAACGAATAATTTTCACAAATGGTAGTAGGTAGCCGTGTAAAAATTACTAATTATATTGCGATTTTCAATCATGTTCATAATAGTCATTACAAAAATTAACTACAATAGTGGCTACTAGGGTTACTATCAGGAAATGAAAGAAATTAAAACGATCTTTTAACCGTAAAATTATGCCCGGAAGTTTAAAAACTTTAAAGGGAAAAAGCTACAAAGTGTTACCGTAGCCCTTATAAAAAATATTTATGATATGTTATGTATCATTTGTCTAGGCATTTAGACATTAAATTTCAATCTTTGATTTTTTATAGAGTTATTATTGACTGAAATATGTGTGTTAGTTGATTTTTTTAAACTATTAAAACCATAATATTTAAAACTTTCGTATAGAAGACATTATTTCTGAAATTAGTACGATCTTCAAGTTTTAATGTTATATGTCCTTGCAAGCATGGTTAAACTTGTGTTTTAGAAAACAAAAAAGTTTGAACTATTATACTTATCTGAAATTACTTATCTGATTGGTTGTAATTTAACGATGAAACAAAATTCTTATATGAACATAATTATTTAGCAAAAATTTTTATTATTTAGAGTAGGACATGTAATATTGAACTTTTAGACAAATTAATTAAGTGTAAATAAATAACACTTAAGACACTTTCTTAGAAAAATATAAAAATTATATGTGCAGTGTATCTAATTAAGAAAGTCATCGTAATTATATACTATGATTTAAAGTTCCTTATAAAAAGAGTCTTCACATTAAATGATCAAAGAAAACTTTTTTGTGAATTATTTAGTAAAAAATATAAACCTGAATAAATTGGACAAATACATTATAAAAGCAATCATCTTTTACCCGCATTGGTATTAAAACGGTTCTGAAATGTAACAGTTACCTTTTGTTGATGTATTTCATCGGCGAGTAATAAATTTAATTGAATCATAACTTACTTTTTATATCTTTATTCATCTTCACGGAAAAGTACGAATTATTTTCTGATTTAAAAATTAATCTTGAAATGTACACTGCATATACTGTAGAAAATACACATTTAATATTTTCAATAGCTAAAATCAGTTATTAAAAATATAAATCCTAGTTAGAAAATTAGTCAGTTTTTCTGATCAATGTATTAATTAAAAGAAGTGGCAAATCTATAAAATTAATGCGTAAATAAAAAGTTTGTAAATACTTTGTCAACGCGTATTTTACAATATGAGTATTTTATAGGCAGAGTCTAGGTAACAGTTCTCAAAATTTTGGTGGATATATGTATGAGTCGTTTGTTTTTATATGATTTTGTTTAAACTTAGAAGATCGGGTAATTATTTATTTTTAAAATTAATTTATTAAATTCTGACTATTCTCCGATTGCAGCGTTATTCAAATAAGGTTTAATATAATAAAATTTAGTAAAATTAGCGAAAGTCATTGCTTTGCATTGAAACATATACAATAATTAATACGTGCATGACTTTGTTTTATTAAATTTTTCATTTTATCGAAAATAGAAGATAAAAACATATAATAAGTATTCTGAAGTTAACTAAAATCTCATTATGATTTCTACTAGGCTGTATTTCCTTTGAAATCAATTCAAACATAAATAAATATCATTAAATATATTAGAATCATACACAAACATACGCGTTATTTTCTTTTATTTTTAAATATAATATACAACATTCTAAATTTATAAGTGATAAATTAATATTGAAAAGATTTAAAACAAAACATGAAATACTACATTTATATCAGCAACTAATTCTAGCATTGAAATAGATAACAGTGCTTCAGGAATAGTACATCCTATCTATATAGATAAATCATAAAGAGTACAAACCTAGAAAGAAGGTAAATGAACACCTTTTAACTCGTATCTATTTGGTGAACATAAATTAAGTACTAGGTTCATGCATTTAATCCAACTACAGACAAAAAACAGTTCGAACTCTCACAGAAAAGTATAATTGTATGTACTTATATTATAATTACATTACATTACATGCTGAATTCCAACGTTTGGTATTATTAACAATATTACTGAAATTGAATGCTAAGGAAATGATTTCTGCATTAAAAATTATTTATTTCGTTTTAAAATAGTTATATCAATTGAAGTTTAATACAGACAATAAATTAAATTGTTATTTTTATTTTATTGAATTATAAATTTTGTATGCCATCGAATCGCTTCAGTCATGTATTATTTTAGAACGCTGTTATTTTCGATTTAATGGTATTTATACTAAATATATTAAATTTAATTAATTTATAAAACATGAATCTATGGTTTTCTATATATTATAATTATTCTTACAGTATATACACCTGTAGCCTATGCGGCAATTAAAAAAAATTGATCAAGAAATATGTAAGAGAATATTTTCCGGCAGACTATAATTATATCGAATAAATTTACTTGTATAAATGTCAGACGATATTTTTGCAATGTGTTGATTAACGCGATTTATTAATATACAGATATGGTTTAATAGTTTATTAATCAGCTTTAAAAGTTAAATAATGATTTGGAGCAAATAATGCGATTTAATGATATATTAACAGTCTGATAATAAGATACGTATATATTAACAAAATAAAAATTTTGCAAATTCTTTTCGTATACTTGTATATTAAGGTAAGAAGTTACAGGTGTATTTTATAAAATTAAAAAAAATTAAGATACTTTTGCAATACTTTTATAAAACGGTACACGATAGATTAATAGTTTCAGCAAGTTGAAAAAATGGTGTTGCATTTTCACTCTGGTAGTAAAAGCTAAGTACTCATCGTGACAGCCATAAAAGTTTAAAAACTTAATGGAAATATCCCGAAAGACGGAGAGTAGGGAGTAAAGTTCTGAGGGAGAAGGAGACATTGGAGGTCAAGCGCCGGACACCAGAAAAAAGAAAAGGCGCACGTGCAAAACCAGATGAGCCTGAACGAAAACGAGATCTGGTTCGCTCTCATTTGCGGTGTACGCGATTCCGGTGCCAAGGTCACGGTCGCGTGCAATTATCGCACCGAGCAACTTTCCATCTTTGCACGGCGTGCGCAGGAGTGAGTACACGCGAGTGAAACCGCAACTTGCACGGATATCGAGTCGATCTTCCCTCGGATTTCTAGGACGGCTCCGTTGAAGCACGTCGTGGGCCCATTGTACACTGGACTGAGGGCCGCGCGAAGTCGCAAGAGCGGAACGTGGCGCGTTATGGTGGTTCGTTAGGACGGGAACTAATAAGGACACACGGGGGATATGCGAGCCGAGGGAAAGTAAGCGCCAGTCACGCGTTGTAGGTATCAATAATTCGCCGATACGCGCACAGCCCCTTGGCGGCAGAGTTGCCCAGGTGTGCCTCTTGGCACATTCAGTGATTGGTCTGCAGAGCGTGCATCGATAATCTATCGCTTTGGGTTGCGGGAATTAAGTTCTCCGGAGACTCGATTGATTGGAGTAATGAATCTCGGCCGTTTCAGCGCGAACGTCCGTTATGCCTTCTTGTGTGTGTATTAATAAATTTCTAAACTGATTATTAGAAAGCGAAAATGGGATATTTATTGCAAGCGAGCAATAGGGGATAATGTTTATCCTTTTTATTTTGTGCAAAAGCATCGATAATTTATTCTGTATTGACTTCGGGCAATTATCGGGTTGATGGGTTTTATGGCTTGTTGATGAGTAGAAAATATTTTTTCGTTTTTTTTCCCGCTGAAAGTATTACTTAAAGTACGATCTGATCTACGCAAACTTTTATCTTATGAAAAAGACTCGTTAAGTTATGTTTAAACGTTTTGCTTCCTATAGTACAGGAAGTGCAGAAACTTCTTGGTTAACGTTTTTCTTAAGTAATGCCTAAAATCGATTTTTATGACTTTTTTAATCTTGAAAATACGATTTTTTATCACATTTTTGAACTTGGGTGTACTTATAACATACATTGTCTAGTTACAACTGTGCAATTATAGTTATATTACTTGTTAACATGAAGAATAATTTTTATACAAATACATGTCAGCCCTGTTCTGTATGCAGCGGTAGTAAAAATATACAAATTAGTTACCAACGGAACCTGCTGTAAAAGTACAAGCATAAGTCGTGTGCAACGTATGACTGATGATTATGAATAGCAGTTCATTGTCGGGTGCCTTTCAGCATATATTTACAAATAGTATCTATTTTCTCTCGTTTATAAACGATTTTTATTAATTTAAAGCATTAGCTAGTATCTTTAGACGAATAAAAAGTCTTTAATTTATTAATAGACCCGAGATTATAGTTATAAGCTGCTGATATAGTATAGAATATTAATTGATATTTTAAATTTTCAATTTTAGTAATCAGAATGCAATTTATTTAAGATGAATTACCGAGAATTATTGTAATTAAATTGTGCATTAAAATGCTTTTTAAAACAATGAATTGTTTTATTTATTTTTATAGTTACAATACACTTTTAATAATCTTGAAATATATAATTGTATTAAAATTCGATAGTGTAATGACAAATACTTTTTTTGTATGTGTATGCATCTTTATATGTTTATGTTATGATCATCTACGTGCAATATTCAAGCAGCTGTTTCATTGCAAAATTCATAATGTTTCTTTCCACATAAAAAACGACTTAATTTTTAAATAAATTTAAAAAAGAGATATCTATTCATTTCGATCAAATTTATAAAATTTAAATTTTTACTATATCTGAATATTTTTGTTAAAAGTAAAATTCTACGAGTTTTCGAAACTTATGCTAAAATATTTCCATTTGTAATTATTAGTTATTGCAACATTTTTATAGCACGCATAGCCGAGTGAATTTTACTTTGAATAGACATAAATTTTTACATTTTATCAGTAATATAGATTTTATAGACTAGTAAGGATTTTAATTTTCTATTGCATACACACAATAGAAAATTGTTTAGTTTTAACTAATTTTAAAATTAATTTAATGGTGTGTGAAGAACAAATGGAGCTTCATTTATAGACCATATCGATAATTCAAATATCCTTTTTTAAAGAATATTCTATTCAGCAAATACATATATATATATTATTCTGTAAGAGTTCTTCAGTAATAATTTGATATGGCAAAAACATTTCGTTGCTGCATATAAGTTAATTTGTTAAACTTTAAGTTTGAAATAAGTGCTGTAGAAAACAATCCTAGGTAAAAAAGAGAAATGGAATAAGGATAACAGTACTTTTTTTAAATCGCCGTTATACAGGATGAAAATTCACTACACGAACGCAATTCCTTTTCCATCTATGTAATTCAACTGCGATTTGTTTTTCTAATACTTGTAAAACTTCCGACCGCTCTCTAAATCTATAATACATTTGAATACCATTTTGTTTAAGTAAAAGAATTTTTTTTGGAATATTTCTTTCACGAGTGTACATAATTTTAATAGCATTTGCATAAAGATAATTGAATAATAAATACTACTTTAAATTTTTTTATATTCGGCTTATGATTCAATTTCAATATAAAATGATTGAATTATTTTTATTATCATCTTATATTACATATTTATTTTTATTGCTCTTAAACGAAGAATATGTGAATAATTATTGGTTTTTTAGTTATTTCGATCATGAAAGATATCTATACATTTAATTGAATGAGTATATATTATAAAAGTAATTCACTACGGGCTGTCAGAACATATTTATAAACATTTTTCTATTCTTTTAATTAATTGAATCATTTTAACTACAAGATCTGAAAGATTAGTCCCCGAATAAATGATTTCATGAATTATTTTCTGCCTTGATAGGCTCGAAGATTAATGAAATGGAAACTACGAAAGATTATTGGTATACGCGCCATGAGTCGACGCGAGATCAGAATTAAGAAAATAAAGTAAAAGTGAAAAAGACTTTTTCCGCACGCGACTCAACGCAGTGGAAAAGAAATTCTCCGAGTGGCGCGAAATTATTCGAGCGGTCGACCGAGATCTTAGCAGCTAGACAAGAGCTGTATGCGCAAACTGAATGAATGGGCGATACGTGCCGTCGCGCGGGATAGACGCCCCGCACCTTCCTGAATGACAATTAAATCGCGCATGTGCAAAGAAAGCATGCACCTTTTCGCATGTGGAGGCACGTTCGATTTCGTTTCTCTGGCTTAGAGCAGCTTTTTTTTCTCTTCCTTTTTTTTAGGCAAGGAATTTCGGAATCGGCGCGCACTGGGCGCCCGGTGAAAGCTGCAAGTCATAACGGGCCGTTTCTTCTCGTGCTGGAATTGTCCGCGGTTGCGGCTTTTTAATCGGGTTAGTTGAAGTAAACAAAGGGATTGGAGATCGACGGATTTTTCAACAAGATCTTTTCATGGAGTGATAAACATAAGCGATTATCTAAAATGGTGAGAAACGGTACTTTTAATATGCATCTCGAACCAGCGTAACATCTTTCTTGTGGAATAATAGTAAAGTAGGTAGTAGGTAGGAAGTTATAAATAAGGCAAAATTAGAGTAAATTTTATAATTACTTTTAATAGTTGCAATAGAAAAACAATGTACAGAGACAGATTCCGTATTGCTAATCGACAAAAGTCCTTCTATATACGTGTAAAATAACATACAAATCGACACGTAATAAAAAAGTACAATAATAAGTAAGAATAATAAAAAAGAAAATAATTGTAAGTAATATGTATATGTAAAATAAATTGGTTATTTAAATGTCTAGCGGTTTAAATGCTTATTTCGGATTTTCTTCCCCTTTAACTACTTACAATGATTGAATCATTTAAATATAATAATCATATTACAGATCCTCTCTTTTTGATACGAAGACACAAAAATGTGACATTTCCTCATTTGTTTTATTTTATTCTTTGCCTCTCTCTCATTCATTAATTTGAGATTCGCTTAAAAGCTATACATAATTTTCTTCGTCATACTTTGGTTTTAAATTAAGGACTAGCGTGTTAAGCTTCACTCTGCCTTCGTGCATTTATTTCATAGTTACATCATTGACGCAATAAAAATATCAAGAAACTAATTTCGTTTTCTTTCTTTTATACGCTTCAGTCGTTACATTTTTACTACAATAAAAAATGTCACATGCTGAAAACAAGTTTAAAAAATATATTTTACAGCAAATATTGAAAGAATACGAAGGACTTAAACGTACACAATATTGATTGACATTTTGTTTTTATAAATAATACAAATTATTGTGTTATAAAAATTATTGAGTAACAGCTTAAAAAACAATATTTCTCTTATATACTATTGATAAAATGTAACATAACATGTTAATTAAATAATTAATTATAAGGAAGAATCGTGGAAGGGCAGTGGTTTTTCCTGAGTGGAAAATAAACAAATAATTGATTTTTTTTAGATGGCGGAACAATGCAAAGATGACAGGCGAAGCACACAGAGCTGTACTGTACCATTTAGAATCGGAAATGGAATTTAGAATTAGAATGTAAAAATACTATATATATGTACAATAATTAATGTACGGTGAATTTTTGTTAATTATATTATACAAGTTTTTCATCATATTGGAGAGCTTTTTTCCTTGCGACTTTCTTACATTCACGTTCATTCTCATTATTTATTTTACTTCTCTCTTTGCAATGTATCATTTTAATTTCGCTCGAATATCCTTGAGATTATTAGTTTTTCATTCATTACCATTTTTCCCTTAATCAAGACGGAGGATTTACACTTTTAAATCTTTGTTTACACGGAATACTTATGGATATAAATGAGCTTAATGATGAAAACGTCTGCCTTTGCGCACATTTCATATGTGATTTTTATTTTGTTTTGTCTTTTATGTTACACATCGAAAAACATTTACTTAATATATTGGCACATAGGTGGAAGCGTTCGCACGTACCGAGCTAATTGGGATGTTAAACGGTTAAAAAGGAATAAGTCTGAGTGATTGACGAACGGTTGGACGAAGAAATTTTCTCTTTTTTCTTTATTGAGGGACAGTTTCGATATTAGAAAAATTAAAAAAATGCCTTTTTCCTTTTTAATCATCAGTAAACTTATAAAAGATTTATATTTTAAAATATTTACTGTTTTTTAAATAGTATTAATATCTTGAAGTATTGTAATTCAAAAAATATAGACAGAATATAGACTAATTTTGTTTTAACTTTTCATATTCAGTTCGAACGTAACAAAAATTGGAATAGAGTTTTATTTCAAATGTATACTAGTGCCTTATCTTTTTTGGACTTATCTTAAGGTTTTTTCCTATTTTCATCAGGATAATGTGATAACAATTTTTCCTTCTAAATAGAGACGGGCTCGAATAGAAAGTCCCGTGATAATGCAAATCGTTATGTCACAGTTCCATATTAGTTTCTTATTTATACACAATGCATACTCTCACAGTAAATTATACAGCTCTTTATGTGACATAACTCGTTTACGAAATTATCGCACACTCGCTACTGTGCACTTACGTTCGAACTCGTTATTTTCATTTGATAATTCGCAATATTTAATTAGTTCATGTAATTTTTTGAGGACCACCACCACATATGATGAATATTTCGTCGAGGAAAAATCGCGCGAAGTTGCAAAGTTTGCGATGAGAACATCGACTCTACGATTTATACTTATTACAAAAGCTCTCGATCTTTCTTTTCCACTTTTTTCGTTATTATTGATATATGTATTCGTAATGCATACTTCAATTTTCAATATCTATCTAAGAATCAATTATATACAATATTTACAAATTAAAATTATTATTTTTTTATTTCACACTTCACGTTTTTCATAACCTTAATGATTGTATAATTAGGATTGACTATGTCTTAGAATAATCAACGGAATTATTATTTTTTTTGTTTATCATGTAAAATATCAAATATTGTGTCATATTATTTTAGATAGTATGTTCATCTCCAAGGTACTTTTGTGGACGAATAGCCGTTTTATAATACTCTTTCCCATCGCATTTTTTACATTCATTTTCAATAAACGAAATTGATTTGCATCGAAAGAGATAATTGAAATAGATAACATTTTGTAAAGAATTTTTTTTCATAAGGCTTATTAAAGTTATCCGATAAAAATTTTGTTTAAAAATTTTTTTCGATATACTCAAACTTAACGTTTTAGCTTTATTTTATACGGTATTCTTACAATAACGCCAATCTTCAAACTGTAGTCCTAAACAAACGATAACATCGGCATTTTTTAAAAGGTTTCAGAAACAATTTTAACGACATGAGAACTAAAACTTAATGGCACTTTACAAAAAAAAGAATTTTTCAAAACAAAATATTTGTAATCATATATTATTTCTTCTCAACGAGACAATATTTCGCATAATCGAACATTACTTTAACTTTTTGCTGTACAAATACTTTGGAGATTACATAATTTAAGAAATGTTATTTTTTCTTTTCCGACTCTCAGGTAAAGTTTAGATTAGTAGATGATTCATTAATTACAAATATAAAACATGTATATGTAAATAGAACGTTTTAATTATGCGCGAACATGTTCTCTAATTGAGCATATGATCTTTTTTCTTCTCAATCTCTTTACTTTTCATTTCCTCTGTTTCTTTTATTCAGTTCATCAGTCTAAGCCGTATCTTCTCGGCTTCGTACACACGTGTAACACTTGCTTTTTATTTTATTTTTATTTTTTTTTAACAATATGCGCTCGTTCGTAAACTTCGTAGGCTTCTACCATTTTAGTAACAAATTATCGCAATAATCAATTTAACAGCATCTGCAATATTATGATACACAAACTTTTCTTTTATAAAATCTTATTTTAATAACGATATATGTTTATCGTGCGACACCTACAAATCAGTATTTTTGCATTATTATAGTGCATAATTTTTTCCGTACACTTTCAACACATTCAACTCAATCTCAAGTAGATTTTTAACAACCGAATGATAGGAAAATATATATCACAACAAATTTTCTATGAAAATTTCAAGATTTTTAAAATATGTGTTTTAAATTTCAAATAAATGATATGGAATACATGTATTGATCAGGTGCCGAACGTTAACACAGAAAAATTTCTGCAAATGTCCGTACATAATTCACGATAGGCCAAAAACGTACATTAAAAGTCTCATATACTTTGTCATTACTGCAAATAGATTCTTCAATTGCATTTCATTTTTATTTTGTATCTCAAAAAATAGACATACCAACTACTTAGGCTTTCGACGGGAAATAAAAAAGTGGCGAGAATGTTGCATCGCCGTTTCTATACTCGCGACAGTATAGACGGTTTTCTGTCTTCCTTTTCATTGTATTTTTTAGTCTTGGATGCCTTATAGCGCATTTATTTTTCATTATGTAACTTACGGCGTAGTGCAAGACCCTCATATGATCCATTTGAATTACTTTTTTATCTTTCTTATAGAGGTGTGCAAGATTAAACGTTTTACGATTTTGTGTAATTATCATATTATTATATATGTATGTCCGTACCTTCGTGTTTCATTTAGTTATTTACATGAACAAAAAACCCGATTTAAAATAATTCAAAAATATATGTTTATATATAAACACTCAGCTGAGATTCGTTCATATATATATATTACATAGAAAAAATTTATGTTCTTTAATTATCGTAAATTAAAGTTTTGTATTGACTGAGTATCAATTGTAAAAAGAAACATTTAAAACAAAAAAAGAATATTAAAAGTATTACTTTTACAAATTTAAATTATCCTTTCATCAAATTTATTAGCATACACTTTCACCTTATGCCATTGTAACTTATTTTTTAATTTTGTTTTAGACATTTAATAAATATTCTTTTTTTAATTGATAACATAAATATAAATTTCGAAATAAAAAACAAGAACAGATTTGTCAAGCAATTTATGACGACATTATATTCGCTATTGTCTTCATCATAAAGGTATATGTATCACTATTTAAGAGTCATGCACATATTTGCACTTTTTATCTGATTTTACATTAACATGCCATATCTTTTCAATTCGTGTTCGATGTATAGTAATCACTCAGTACTTGAGTACGAAGGTTTCTATATTTGCTTACTGTTCTTATGTATTGTTCACGCAGATTTTACTCGGAAGGCAAATAGACTCCGGACTTTGGAATATCCTGTTTACTTTAAGAAAAATGTCAGTCGTTACTAAACGCACTTAAATACTAACTTTACAATGTGAATATATTGACTTATTTAGAAGCGACATTCAAACATTTTTGATCGCCTCATGGTTGTGTGATCATTTCTTTGCTCATTTGTTTGCTTTCAAGTCTGGTAGAATAAAAAATTGTCCTTCGAAAACTTATATGCAGATGTAAAATACTATTTACTCTTGATTAAGTAGCGGTCACAAGAGTTATAATTTTTTAAATCACTGTTTTAATGATTTTAATAGAACTTCTTTTTGACATAAATACATAAGACTTTGGTTATGAATAATTTTCAGAGAAGGATTTTAAATGATAAAATATTAAAAATCCTTGAAAAATAAATGAAGCAGTAAATGGTGCATGTATCAATATAGAATATCGTCCTTATTATACATTAAAATTCTAAAATCGTTTACTTTTCTTCAAATTCGCAATATTTACATATCAACGCAATTTCTCACTGTACAAGCTACCGTAACTCACTGAATCATTCTTGCACAACTATGTCCATATTTTAATCTCTTTCTTGACACGCTATTTTGAAGAACCGCAGCGTTGCACTCATAGTTTATTTTAATATTACGGAAAGTCATTATTTATCGATCGAGTAAAATGGCATTACCATTATTTTTGATTAACATATGGTTTAGTATCTATTTATTAGTCACTCTGTTTTATGCAAAAGTATTCACCGTCATTCTTACAGTACACAAAAATAGTTTTCATTAATGTCTAAGAAAACTGAAATGGTGCTGTATAAAAGATCCAGTATTCTTTGTACAAAGTGGGTACAAAATTACTGCCGAGAGCAGAAGAAAGTGGACTAAATTGACATAAATCGTGCATATCGATAATTAGTATTAAAGGTAAAAAAAGAAAGAAAATTGTTAAAAACATTTGGTTTTCCTTTCATTTTTAGTACCACAAAGTCGCAAATATTCGTAAAGAGAGCGACTTCGTACATCACTAAGTTATCATCGTAAGTGACCGTTCGTGAATGAGCATCACAGAGTGTCTAATAATGGGGAACTGATTAAGCCGCTGGTGCAGCGAACTCACCGGATTACTCGACCGATAAGTCGTCGCGCACTTTTTCACGGGCGGGCCGATCGTCCTCAGGAGGTTCCAGACTGCTCTAGAGCCAGGTAGCGTCCTCATGGGCGATGGCGCCGCTGCCACGCCTGCCCGCGCGATCAGCAGGAGGGGGGCGCGCTCAGACCAGGTGCCCGTCAATATCAGAGTACTGCGGCGTCGATGTGAAAGTTGACAGTTGGTGCCCGTGGGAATGTCCGGGGATGGGGGCCGCACGTGCAAATGTAGCTGGCGGGGGGGGTACCGTCGGCGGCAAGGGTGACTTTGTTCCGGCAGTCATAACAGTGACGTCTGGGGGGGGCACCGGCCGCGGAAGAGTCCGGGTCCGCGTGAGCGTGCCCATGCCTGGGCCCAGTCCCATAGACATGGGACCGCCGAGGCCCCCCACCCCCATCAGGAGGTTCGTCCCGTGAGTGCCAAGACTGCAGCTGCTGCCTTGTTGCTGGTTGACCTGGTGCTGCTGCAGCTGCTGGTGATGGTGAGCGGACGCAGGGCTGAGGGAGGGGTAGTACGCACCCGGGCCCGGCCCCTCGAGGATCGTCGAGGTCGGGGCCGGGCTCGGGTTCGACTCATATCCCATAAAGCGCCCGTTCTCCACTTCCACGCTGTAGAAATTTACGTCGGATGGTGGAGCCGGGCTCGGATTGCCGATGTAGCTCGACTTCGAAGCTGTAACATCAAAAGCAAAGTTTCCTCTAGAAACAACCCCTTTTTAGGGCAAGACTCACCCCTTCTCATTATTTCGCCCAGTTTATTCCATGAAAATGTAAGTCGTCATTCTTTTTACAAGCAGTCTGTTACTACTAAAGTATTGTTTCTTTCTTCATGGCTTTCATTTACAGAATTATTTGAATTCAAAGATTGTTGTTTGAGTTCAATAATTCTAAACTGATACAACTGGGCGAAAATTAGTTTTCAGTCACATGTTTTGTATTCTCGAAAAACAAAGTAAATTAATCAGAAAATTGTGCATGAAAAAATGAAAATACTTCGCGTATTTGTGTAGACAAACAATTTTCAGCTCACGTTTTCAAGCACTGTATAAAATTGTTTTCCGAGATATTTTAAATATTTTTATAAACATTAATTACTACAATTTTTATAAAAGATACACGCTTTAAATTTTATATTGTCGTAACTGTAATTCTGCATTAACTAAAGTACATTTTCCAGCTTTTTTTAATAATAATTTTTTTATTTGATTTCGTGTAGCAATATAGCGCAAAATTCAAACGAATATATAAAAAAATTATAGATCTTACTAGAACTTATTCGTGTATCTTTTTCAGCATTTTGATGATAAATGTGAAATAATGCATGTACGAAATAATGTTTACAAAAACGATCATGCAAAAATTATAGTTAAAAACCTCACAAGCATAATATATCAGCTCGCGTGCCTTTCCTCTCTGCCATCCCATAATACTTTTTCTGCACATAATCGAAAGAACTAACGAAGCATAAGCCTTCGATCTCGTTCTTTTTCATGCTCTGTTTGCGTCCGAATCTTTTCTCTTAAAAATACGAATAATGAGAAATAATAATCATTTAACATCTCGACTTGTAATTAGACTTTCACTTTGATCTGGGATATTTTACTCCTTATATACTTCATTTTTTCTATTACTAGTTAAGTTAAAAAATTAAATTGTTGCATATTCATTATTCAAAATTGATTTAAAATGGTTGCAATGCAATAATTACAATTTTGTAAACATTTTTATTAAAGTAGAAAAAACAAATTATATTTATTTATTAATTACACTAACTAATATTCGTATTCATTTTAATTGCGAAGAAAGTTGAAAAAACAAATATATAAAATATCTTGCAAAAAGAAATTATAAATTTGAAAATTTATAACTATATATATTATAATTTATTAACTATGCTAATAGCTATCTATTGATATTTAATGAGCAATGATAAAGCAATAATCTGAAAGTGAACCTAATTACAAGTCAATGCAGCGAAAAAATAAGATCTGATCGAGCGCGCTTTGTAAGTGCCATGAGTTGCAAAGTGAACTGTTGAATGATTTTGTGCACGTTAAAATTCATATTCGCGTGGATTGATGAAACATCAAGTCAACAGTTACATTCGGGAAATAAGGGAAACGGGCAGATCTGGCCAGATCAAACTGAATTTTATAAATTTTTGCGTATAAGCAGGGTCGCATGACGAATTGTTACCCATAATTTTAATATCTATAAATTTTATTTTCATGCTAAGGGCAGCGTTTCTAAATATATGCCGTAAGCATGCTTTATATTGTAGTTGTGTTTGTATCAAAAAAGATTATTAAAAAGACGTTTCTAATATGGAAAGCTATAAAAAAATTTGAAAAATATTTAAATGAATAATTGCAGTAACTAACGAGCACTATATCAATACTTTGAATAGATTAAATAAAAATAAACAATATACTATCTATCTCGTGAATAAAAATGTACAATATTAAAAAATAGTAAAAACATTAAATGTTAGAGAATTTATGTATGTGATAGAATATGAAATCACGTAAAACAACAAGTTTATTGTCTGTGACTAGATTTATATCCTTTTATACTCCAAAAAGTAATTATCAAGACTTTTTTTAATACAATGGCTAAATAATCCAATTAAATTAAGATATAAATAATGTCCAGATTTTAATACATTCAAGAGTATTATAAAGATGATAACATTCATCGTATACTAATAACAATGAATTAAATTGTAATGAATTATGAAATTAACGCATTTAAAATATATCTAAAATAATGAATTTCGCGTTTAAAATCTAAAAAAATCAAGTGTGAAACGTCAAGTTTGTGAACTATATATGGCAAAAATCATCTACAGCGGCGGTACTCAAAAAGCATTAATGCAAATCAATGTACGTATATCACGAGTAACAATACTATGTCTAGTCGGCAGTTTGTGAGCAGCTGGAGTAGCGTGTAATGCAGTGTGAAAAGTGAATATATATGTGTGTGTAGAACGAAAGGAAAGTGTTTGAACTCTAATACTGTGGATCTGGCCAGTGGTTCGTGAGAAGACACCAAGAGCGATATATATACGTTGAATCTTGAGAGGTTTTTGAGCACCTAGGCATCAGACTGTCGGTGCGAGTAGTATCGGTAGAAGTAGTATCAGTCGTAGCGTTGATCATTGTGATGGGTGACGCACCAGATAGAGTACCACTAGCAGTCGTTCGTTGGGGTGGCGAATCCATGCTCAGCATACTAGGTATGTGATTGCTTCGCCGGTTGATCGTGCCCTGCTGGTGTACCTGCATCTCGAGACCACTCTTTCCATAGTCAGGTAGCGTTGGATCGATCAGGTAGGTGCTCGCTGCGGTTTTTCTCCCCTCGTCCTGCGCCAAGCAACATTTCGATTTCGTACATTTGACCCTCACTTTCTCACTTTCTCTCTTTGCATAACGTTAAACTATTTACTTTTCTTTGATCATTTTTATGTTTGTAAAAATGGTACACTAGTTATTGATTGCATACTTTTTTATGCAGCTAGTAAATTCAGTTTGAAATTGAATATTTTACCACAAAGAAAAGCACCGCAGTTACAAAATATTTTTATCATGTTTTAGTGGTGCATTAGAAAAGATACATTTCTAAGAAATAAGCCAGCAGATAATTCTTTTATGTATATATACAAGATGGAAATGATATTTGCTTTCTAAAATACCACCTCATATAAAAATTAGTATCATTGATTCAAATATCTTTTACAAATTTTTTGTATATTTCAAAACGCTAAATTTGTTCTGTTAAAATGTTAAAAATTCAATGTCACAATACTTCACTACATACATTCATAATGAAAATCAGATTATTTAATTACTATCATTTTTAACATGCATGTTAGTGTCGAAGTATAATAATATGTTTGAGTTTAAATTCATTTAAAATGTAAATTTCATACTACAAACTTCAGGTTGCAGAACTTTATGCACTATTTTGTAAGAAATTTACAATATCTTACAAATTTCATATAAATTAATTTTGTCTTTAGTAGTTTTTAAGATAATTTACAATTTTCAATTTTATAGGCTGAAAAATTATTTATTACATATAAATCATTAAAATAATTAAATTCAGTTAATCTCTTAACTTAGATTATTTTTAATATATTATTTGTCAGCCTAATAACATTTTATAAATAAAGAATGTACCTAAAAAGTCATATTCTTAACTTTTTAAAAAGTTTGAGTAAATAATTACTTATATTAAAGAGATTTTTCAACAAAACAACATAAACTCACGTGTATAGTTAATTTATCGTTAAAATTTTTTTAAGAGAAAGGCTTATTCAAACTTTTTAAAAGTATTCGACTCTAAAATTAACCCCCGGAGGATCTAAGCGTTTGGCTGGAAGAACAAAGTAGGGATAAAAAGAAAAACTTTATGTACAGGATATGGAAAATAAGATTAATAAAGAGAAAAATAAATAAACCAAGAGATATATGTATATATATATATATATAAAGTGCGGATTGTAAGCAGACTAATCATGATATAAGAAAATAAAGTGAAAATAATAAAAATCAAGGGATGAAAATGAAAAGGGATAACAGAACTCAAACCTACCCTCCGGAGTTACTTGTTACTTAGAACATATTGACTGATCGCACTGACCACGTAATCATTAGCGTCGAAGTTGACGTCGCTTTTCTCGTCGGACACTGAACTCAACTCTCCAGTCATTGTGTCGCCGTTCACCGTTGAAGGCGCGTACATATCCGCGGTTTGTGACTTGTTTATTCCTAAAAGAATAAAATGAAGTTAAAATAGAGAAATAAAAAAGTTTTTTAGAGATATTTTAAATAAACTAATTTATATTTTAGTCTTTTTTCGGAATTTCAAACTGTTGATATGATTAATCTTTTATTAACATCTAATTTTTTATTTAGAAAATGAAAACAAGAAAAAAGTTAAAAAAACGAAAAAAAAAACAAAAAAAAGACAAATAAAAGTTTAATATTGGTCACATAATTAATTAATATTGCAAAACATCAGATAATTAGAAACATAATTTCAACTTGATATTGAATGTAAAAAATATATGATGCTTTTATACGATTATAGTAGAACTTATGTAGAACTTATTCTTCATAAATCAAGCTAGTTTCAATACAATGTAGAATCTAATATACAAAATATAATTATTTTTTATATGTTTCATTATCGTTCAATAAATTATGAGTCAAGTATTTATTTGAACATCTTTTTTAAATTTAATTTTAACAGAATAACTGCAGAATTTTACTTTAAAGCAAAAATATGTTTACTTAAAAGTTTAAAGCTCGTAGAAACGAAACTTTTAAGAATCACATGACAGACTTACGATCTTTGTTTTTCTTTCTCACGATATACCACAACATGACGAAGACATTAATAATAAAAAAGACGATCGAAGTTGCGGCTATCGTGTAAATATACTTCATTGGGTTCTCGCCCCGCTCCTTCAGTACGTCAGGTAGATTTTCCGCATTGTCTGGTCCTACGCGCGGAAAACAAACGGGAAAATAATAACAAATAATTACCAGATCTTTGAGCCTTTTTTTTCGATACGAAGGCAGTATAGACTATGGGTGTGGCAATGAGGAGACAAGCACAGGCAGATACAGCGATGATAATTACGATGATGTAGGAGGAATTAATCTCACTGACGATCAATTCATTGGGTGGTGCCTCACCTGCAACCCAAGCAAAATGCCCCCGTCACCCAAAACGACTAGTGTGCAGATTTACGCATGCATGCCAAACAACAGCCAGCTTATTATCATCTGTTTATCTTTACTGATACTATAATCTTTATGCTTGTTTTAGTTAATCCGTTAATATCTAACATTTTGAAAAAAATTTTTTTTTTATAGTTTTTATATATATTTATATTTTATATTTTATTATTTTATGACAGGTATATATTAATTTTAATTTATTTTAATATAATACACAAACTTTTATTAGATATTCAGTTAAAAAAGTGAATTACTAAAAGTAGTTAAATAAATTAAACTTTCATAAGATTTTTGTATTATTTTATGAATACGCATTATTTACTAATTATACTCGAACAAATTAAGCTATATAGTATGGGATGACAAGATGTTAAATATTAATTTCTAATATATCATTTATGTATATATTTATTCATTCATTAATTTATTAAGAATAACATATAAACATTTTTTGAAAATATTAGAATTATAATATGTATTATTATTAGAAATATCACAGATTCATATATTTATTAAGAATCTTAATTTAACACCATATACTTTAACAGTAATAGCTTTAAATACTGTTTAGTTTATATATTTTTAAATTTATGCAAATAAAAGTTTTTTATTAATTATGTAAACTTATTTATCATATAAAATGAAATATTAATTAATATATATTATCATTTAGATATTTATATAGTTTTAAAAATCCATAATTATTTATTCTTTTCATCACTTTTTTAAATAGTATTATTGATGAAAATATTATGTAATATGAATAATATAATACTACCGAACTGATGAACGAGTTAATAAAAGCATTTATAAGTTTTTAATTTTTACACTTGATTTCTATTAGTAGCGTGAGTTAAAAGATATTGATTAACATTGATTAAATTAATGATTTTAATGAAGCGCAAGGAATTTGTGACAGCTTTTTTCATGCCTCTAATATCCAGTATCCTAGTTTACACTAGTTTTAGATTATATGAACTATATTTTTCAAACCCCGTTTGATTTCATTATTTTATTCTAGATTTCAAATAATATATAAGCATAAAAAAGATGCTAATTGTGTTTTTTTAATATGTATAAAAAATGTATTGTTTATTTAGTGAACGTAAATAATTAATTTCTCTTCTAAAAATAAGTGAAATTTAAAATTACTTTCCAATATTTTAGTACTTCGGCTGACCAAACTTGATTTTCATCACTTACGATACTTCGTTAGATGTGGCTTTTAACAGTTAATTCAAATATTAGCATCCTTTTTTACTTATTGTTTATTTTATCAATAACTACTTCTATGAGTCGTTTGGTTACTACTAACCTAAGAACTATATACCGTAATACAACAATACTACATTATCTTATACAAGAATGATAATACGAGAAAGCATACAAATTAAAGTCTAAATTAATTCTAGTTAATTATATATAATCTAATTCAAGAGATAATATAAAAAGTATAATTTTTTTATGTTGTAATAAAATACGATAATTAATTTTGAAGTTTTTAACTTCTACTTAAATTATTCCTAAAAAAATTATTTTTTAAAACTTAATAATAAATATATTTTTATTTTTTCACTGCATGATTTTAATTATGAAAATAAAATATAAAATTATTATTAAGGATTACTAGCAGTAGATCAATTTTATAAGTATATAGTCATATGAAAATACTAAAGTATATATATAATTTAGTTTATAATTGATAAAACATTAAGATTATATATATATTTTAATAATTTAGTTTAATACATTTACTGAAATAAAAAATCATCGTAACAGTGTTCGGGACACTTTCATAAGGATCTATATTACTACGTTGTCTTCTGTCTATCCACAACCGATATTTTGGCATAACGCAAACCACAAGCACATCTCAAGCCACTGATATCTATGTTGATCTGCACACCCATTGACCACTGCAGCACGCACAAACAAGCACCACCAGAAAATAAATTTAAATTTTACTTACGTAATGTCTGTACTTTCAGAAGATCTGGCAGGAATGGACTTTCACCTTTGGAGTTTCTTGCCCTAATACTAAATACGTAGTAGGTACCGAGGGCAAGGCGATCGACAATAGTCCGATAGTTGCCAGGTGAAACGTCAACATAATGATAGTTGATTTCGTCGTCTCGTGCTTCCCTCCACCTAACTTGATGAGAGGTAGGTAACCCGCCGTCAAAGCCTCGTTTCCACATAAGAGTTACGCTATCATGTGTGATATTCACTGCTTCGAGGTCAGTTGGCTCATCCGGAGGCGATGTTACGTCCAGGCTAATCACCTCGTTGACCTGACCCATGCTATTATATGCTCGACATTCGTATTTGCCATAATCGGTTTGACCCACGTGGTAGATCGTCAGAATGGATTGTGCGTATAGTTCCGATAACTAAATAAAAAAGAGGGAATTACTTTTAAGAAAAAATGTCAATATAGTAGTACAGGGTTACTACTTTAAATAATTTACTTGTATTTATCGTAATTTTACCTATGATATTCATCATAAGAGTTATAATTAGTTAGAATTTATTTTGGTTTAGTAGTATTTAGTATTTTTACTAATAACAAACAAATGCTGTTTCTTTATGTAGTGGTATTACAGTAATATAAAATAAGATAAAATAAAGTAAGACTATTTTTTGATCAAGGAAATGTTCGTATGAGATTACAATTATTTGAATAATTACTACCACTAATGTATGTTAATTCTATTACTATTGCATTTATTTAATTAAATAAAAATATTTAAATAAGCAATTGATTTCAACCTACATTTGTAGAAGTTAAACCATATTTGTAATCAGTCAAATTTGGCAATATCGTTTTCCCGTTAAACGACCATGTAAAACGTGGAAGTGGAGAGCCTCGAGCCTTGCAATATAATACAGCATTAGCTCCACTATTTACAGCTGCTTTTTTGGTTAGAGGACTATTTGCCATGTCTGGTTTAACTGCAAAAAAATACATACTTTCTTATTTTTTATTCAAATAACTACATTAAGGGGATTTATTATCCAATCGGTTGTGTATAATATGTATTTTCGATACTTATTAGAAAACAATGACTTTTATTTACACCGTTGAATAAAAAATATTCAGAAATTTTTTAACAATTCTAAAATAATTCTATGTATAATTACATTAAAAAAAATTGATTATATATTTAGATATAATGTAACAGTAATAAACTACTAAGCTTAACTATTTTTGCAATTTGTATTTAAGCATAACTGTACGAATGATAACTTAATATGTGAAAAAAGTTTACAAAAACTACGCGACATATCATTACACTTACAGTTAGTAATAAAGAGAATTGGATCCGACGTGACGTTACTGATGCCATTGTTAACATTGCATCTATACTCGCCAACATCTATTTGATTCGGACTCTTAATTCTCAGGTAGGTTGTTTTATTATTGAAGTATGTAGTATAACGGTCGCCTAATTCAGCAACGTTTACGTTATCCTTGAACCAATTGATAAATTCAACGCCAATAGGAGATCCTTCAACTTCGCAGAAGAGTTTAACTTCTACTCCATTAGGGTATATCAGACCAGATGCTGATGTGCGCCCTATTGTGGCCGGATCTATTGCACGTAGCAAAAAATTAGATATATGTTATTGCATATTACAGTTGAAAATTTTCAAGAGAGAAAAGTTTTTATTCTGTTTCTTATTTATGAGATGTTATAAAAACATCAACAACAATTAAAATGATTTTAATATTTAGAAATTTAAATCGGGCATTTTTGTATAATTAATTAGATCTGTTATAAACACCTACATTCAAAATAATTAAGCATTTGTTGAATACATTAATTTATTTTATATGTTTAATGATTAATAATGTTTAATTTCTCTCTCTTGAAATAATGACGTTTTAGTTTGATTATATATGAAGCAAAGGAAGTGCGGGTAAAATAAGCGAATTGTCCTGGTTTGATTTGAATTGATCATTAAAATAAACATAATAATTTTCAATATTTTGATGTGCGTTAGTATTTCTGTTAGAGTGAACATAAATTGCAGGATACAAATTAAAACAAAAATAAAAAATCAAACAAAAATATTTTTAATTGTTTTAGATAAAAAATAATATTTTTATATGAAATACTTTATAATGAAAAAAATTATATAAATGCAAACGACTTTACTAAAAAATATACAATGTGTTGTTTCATCAAAAGTTAAATTATTTAAAATTTTCCAGGATGCTGCATGCACTTTTTGACTTTTAGTGGATTCCGGTCTCAGGTTACTAGTGAGGTTTTATTTATATTTTATCGACGTATAAAAGATATTATGAAAAAAAGAAAAATATTTAATGATAAAGTGATCGCGCCTAATTATTTCGTTATTAAACAGAAAAAGTGGAAAATTTATGAATACAAAAATTTAATGTGAATGTCTCATCTCCGGAATCCGCTCGAAATGACCATGTGAAAAGATGAAAACGAAAGAATAACACAAAAACAGACTCAAACCCAACGAGAGAGTGAGAGACAAAACAATAACAACACACTGGTAGAACAAAACTTTAAAAAATGATAATGTGTAGATACCTATCGCACATAAATTGGGAATCAAGCGTCTTAAGTGAGGCTTACATTGAACAGTCAAATTCAACTGATAAAAGGTAGTGCCCTCGTCGTTCATAGCTTCGCAAATGTAGGTGCCCGCGTCGTTGCGCTCGAGCCTTGTGATGTTCAAAGTGGAGCCGCGGGCGATGATGCGAGTGCCCGCGATTCCACTGCTCAGGGGCAGACCGTCGCGTGTCCACGTGTACGTGATGGCCATCGGATTGGCACGGGCGACTACTGAGATGACGAATGGCTCGCCCTCCATCCCCACCAGCTCGCTTGGATCGAGGTTCTTGAACACCGGTTTGTCTGCGGACAGATAGCCATGCATAAATATTTGCGGAACATTGCCTGCGTCCCTTCTCGAACTTGTGTGCATTTCCAAGATGGTGGTTTGGCTCTTGTCAAGTCTCGAAGGGAACCTCTGAGCCCCATCGGGCAGTATTTATCTTTCAAAAGTTTTGAATGGAATAAAAAATGAGCTTTTTATTGCGAGGGCAGCGCGAGTGAGCTGACTTACACAAGATGTTAAGAGCGGTAGTATCGAGGATACTGCGACCGATTTGGGGGTTGAACGCCTGGCAGGTGTACTCCTCGCCATTCATTTCCTCGCTAAGATCGAGGTCGAGCTTGACAGTGGATATAAAACCGCCGTAGAGGCCGTTCTTAGTACTATTGGTAGTGCCACTGATGGGGCTACCTTCCTTCCACCAGGACATTTCGGCCGCTGGGTTGCTGCTCGTTGACTCGCATACGAGGCGACCGCTCTCTCCGGACCGGAAGACATTTGGATCCGTGCCGATTTTCACCATTTCAGGCATGACTGCAGGAAGAGAGGGTCGCGGGTGAGTTGCTCGGTCGATAAGAAGTGAATGTACGTCGCATGTATACTCACAAAGGACGTTGAGGTTGAAGCTCTGGACGAGGGGGATGAGGGTGGCCGAGTTATTTGCCTCGCAGCGGATGTTCGCCTTATTGTCCGAGGCATTGACTTGCAGGTCCAGTTCGCTTGTCACCGCGTGGTCGCGCTCTCGGGATATGCTCGTCACCTGCAACAACATAGCCGTGAGCATCCGCGCATGTCGGCTCGACCAACTGGGCTCTCCTTGCACGAGCGCACGTCGATATTTTAAGAGCGTGAAAAATTTCTCAGGAGTGCCTTTCCGCGAGCTTGAACAATTTTCGCGAGCCGAAAGTTGGAATTCTTTAACAGTGTTGTTTGATAAAGTGCGCCGAAGATTGGGTTAATGGAAGATTGAAAAAAATCAGTACAAAGCGTTAATAATGTGCTGAAAGTTTGCTTAGTGGAAAGTTAATATGTGATAGAGAAATTTTTCCGCGCAGCTCGCCATTTTCATCGAAAAGTAAAAATGAAACTGCTTTACTCTACAAATATGCATTTTTCGTGCTTTTGAAGAACATTATGTATTTCTAATATTTTTTAATTAATTAATGTATAAAAATATTTTGGCTTTAAGGACAAGTTTTTATTTCGATGAAAATAGTTTAAAGAATTCACAATTATACGGGTGTATTCTTTTTTTCGATACGTACTGGTGTGCGAAGAGAATGCGTAGATAGAAGAAGACAAGCCGATCAATTACCTTTTTACGTACCTTATTGTCGTTCTTATACCAAGTTATTGTCGCCAAGGGATTACCAGATATTGCGGTGCACGATAGCTTCAGAACAGTTCCCGCAACGATGTGCGTACTTGGGTCATAACCAGCGATTTCTAATTTCGAGGGCGGATCTAAAGGAGAGAATTAGTGCAATCAATTCTTTTTACTGCCTGCATCGTTCTGTATATGAAATGAGCTTCAATTTAAGCGTAACGTTACTATTATGAATACTAAAAATTATTTAAGTATAAGAAAGAAGCGATCTAGTCCGACTTGAAAGTAGTTATAAACCAACTTTTTATAAAGTTTTCTTTAAAACTGTTTAATTTTGAATAAAGTTTCTGCTAATTAAATTTAATAAATGCATTTTGAAAACAAGAGATTGAAATAATTAATAAGCTTTCTGCTTTTATAATTTGTATGAAATTTGTATAAACATCAATCAAAACTAATTTAAGTAATTAGAAGGTAATGTAAGCTTTGTATAGATTATTATAATCTAAATTTATTAATAGTGATTAAATTTAAGTAACGAATGTCATTGTATGCAAGAAACTTATTACGTATATCTATACAACGTCGATTTATATTGTGACTTTTACAATAAAATAACGATTATACAAATACAAATGAGTTAAAGAAACTTACATATGACATTAATCGTATGAGTGCCAACAATCGTCTCGGACAATCTGACGTTGTGAGCATGACACACGACAACGGCACGCTGGACCAATTTATTGATGTGGAAGGTTACGTTGGACGTCGTAATAAAGCCGCCTTGGGAGGCCGGTATCACCTTTGAGGCGCTAATGTTTACTCTGTGATTGTCCACATGCCATTTAATTTCCGAGTCGGGATTTGAGATGTCGGTCGTGCAGGTTACCGTTACTCGCTCATTAGCCCTAGCCTCCATGGGCCCGGTCAATTGCACGTTAGTCGGTGCGACTGTAATAAGAGTATTATTGAAATAATCGTTGAACGACTAAAGAATTCTGATTTGAATATTTAAGCAAGAGTCCTTAAATATTTGGTGAAATAAAGAGTATGCAGAAGCGGACGTACACAGGACGCTCAGGTCGACGTGCTTAGTCATGGGCGTGACGCTCATGACGTTGGTCACCTTGCACTCGAAACGGGCCTTGTCGTCGCTCGCTTGGGCGATGAAGGAGTGGACGTTCTTGGAGAGGCGCTCCTCGGTCGTGTAGACCGAGTGCACCACCTCACCGTTCCTGTACCAAACGACCTGGGCCGGTGGGTTGCCGCCGAGCGATTTGCAAGTGAGGTCGACCTTCTGCCCTCGGGTCAGCGTCTCGCCCTCCATGTAGCCTTCGATGAACGGGGGACCCGGCGGATCTGCGCACGCAAACGAGAACGTAGAGTTTCCCAACGCAGCCTGCCCGAACGACTGGGATCCCGCGGTCTTGCCGATAATGTACAGCGGACGGTCGACATTTGTTCGAAGCGAGTTTTTGCGACTTTTCGGTCGAAGGACGGGAAAGCGCTAAAGAATACAAACAAGTTGGCCGGGAGGTCCGAGGAAACGAGGGGATTTCCACTTGCGGCGTGGGCGGGCCAATAACCGTATTAGCTAAGCGGCCCCGCGGCCAGGGATCGCCCCGGCCCTCGAAGGATATCGGCTAACAAGTAAAGTTGCGTCGCCCGTTTTTCAGGTCGAATCTATTAAGCGGCCAACTTTCCGCGGGTCGAGTTGGAAAAGTGCAGCAAGAAGCAGGCGAATAAAAAAGTAAATTCTCATTGATTAGCTGCGCGCAGTTTTACGCGCGACTCGGCGCTCGCGACTCCCTCCCCCGGGGGCCAGGGCTTTATTTTACCGCCCCGGAGCGGCCGCTCGCCAACTTTCCTTGACTTATCCCCCCGGCCAACCCCCGGATCCTTTTTGCGGCGAGAGCGCCAAAGTTGGGCCGAGTGATTTTCCAGGGCGATCGGCCCTTTCGCCGCCGGGTTTGACAAAGTTTTTGTTTACACGGGCCTTTTACGAGGCCGGCTGACTTATGGCGGCCGGGCGGTGCCGCGAGGTCGATCCGGAGGACAACGGGCCGCGGGGATGTTCGCGCGAGGTCCGATTTTCCCCGGCGACGGGGTCGTAAAGCAACGGGGCTTGTTCCCCCGGCGCGCGCGTCCTCCGTTTTAATTTGCGGGCGGTAGGACACGTGTTTCGGGGGGCTCCGCGGGGACGGATAAAGTCGCCGGGAAAGTCGGCCGCGCCGCCGCGGTGGCTCGGGCGCGGCTCTGATCGATTGGCGCGAGCCGAGCCCGGGCCCGAGTGGCTAATGGCGATTCGACTTACAGAACACAGAGAGCTGGACACTCGAGCGCATGGGCTTCTCGATGGGGATGGCCGAGTGCTTGGCCTCGCACGTGTAGCTCATCTTGTCGTCGTCGGGCGACGAGGTTATGTAAATTGAGCCGTACGTGTCGTACTTCTCCAGCTTGCCGCCCTTCTGGTCTGGCGGTTTCAGCACGTCTTTGTCTGTAACAAAGAGAGTCGATGCCGGGGTTAACGATGTCTCTACTCTCCAAGAAGACGCCTTCCCCTAAATGCCTCTCGGTACCTTCTACGCCTGATGGATGTTAATACTCTTAAGCTACTCCAGACTCCCTGTCGCCGCGATACTAAGCACTTCCTTGTACGCGCAGTAATGATTCGCCAATAGTTGCCATCGAAAGCTTTCGACTAATTCCAATTAAAATTGACCGACAAGCCGAATCCGTAGACGGCAACTGTACCAGCCGAAACAACAGCTGGACCACGAAACAAAATATGGCGATCGGGCGCCCGAGGCGACATAATTTCATTCTCGTGCTCGGTCTAAATTCGCTTCGGGCGGCGTGTTTTTCGCTCCGGTTGTCCCGCGTGCGAAAACTTTCTTCGCGGAGGTAGTTGCGGGAGCGGAGACACCCGGCCGGCCACTTAAATCCCGGACTAAAAGCTCGTCCCAGGGGACGAGGGGAGCGGGGCTTTTAGTTTGGATCCGTACGTTCGCACGCGCGCGTCACAGCTTCCTTTCCCTTTGGTCCCGGGACGCGGCCGGTTGGCTTTTTTCCATAAAATATCGTCGTTTTACGCGGAACTGGTGCGAACGGCTGTTCCGTGTTTGAGCGCCCTTTTAAAGAATTTCCGCTGTTTGGACAACGCTCGATGGGCGTAGGCGAATTGGGGGCGCATTTGCGTTTAGTTGGAAGCACGGTATTTTCCGAAACATTCTCGTTTAATTAGACCGTATTTTTCAGAGTTAAGCGGACTCTCATCACAACGCGTTTGTTCGCCAGAACATTTTATGTACATAATTCTTCGTATTTCACGGAATAATGTTTTACAATATTTTTTATCGTGAATTAACTATTGCTCAAGTGCCGACTGAGTTGCATAATAATGCGATCGACTTTACTCATTCGATAAAACAAATGATTATGCACTTATTTCCACGGTGAGCATGTACGAACCAAACTATCCTCGAAGCGCCGGTTTAAGAGACGCGAATTTAAAGGAGTACTCCTCGCGGAGGTAGATAAGCTCCCGCGTCGGTGTTTTGCGCACGCATGCGATTCCTTGGGAGGAATTAAACAAAACTACCCAGCCGAAATTTTCGAGCGCGAAATAACCTCGCTCCATAATAGTGCGTTCCAGTGGAAAAAAGCCCAGGCGCGTTTCCCTGTTTCGCCTCGGTGGACTTTATTACTTTCATCACCTCCGGGCCCGTACTTATTTCTCTCCGTTTGGAGCCGCGGCTCCGCAGGATTTCATTTTGTTTGGCAGCGGCACGCGAAAAGCCGCGTTGGATCCCGAGTGTCCCGCGCGCCGAGTTACGAGTCGCCGCGGCGGATGACGAGGGGATTTTTTCAGCTGCCGAGATAATTAAGCGCGCGTTTTTTTAACGCCCAGCCCGTACATGGAGATTCCGACCTCGCTGCTTTTAACTATGCACTATCCCTTTAAACTTGTCGCGTGGGTCAAGCATCGTCTCTTGAAAAATTTATATTCTAGAGTTTCTGATAGAATTCAACTAATCTTATCATGTAATTTTCAACTGTTATTTTTTCTCCTATATGAATAAATTTTTCTTTTAAAAATAGTAACAGTCTATTGTAATAATAATAGTTCCTATACAGATTATTAGATTAATTTATATGTATACAGTTCATTAAACTGCTTTTATCCTAAATTTGTGTTGTAATGTATTCTTTGAAAAATTACTTTTACTTATTAACATATTTATGTAGGTCCTACAAAAAATTGCAATATAATAATAAAACAGTTTCTTAGTGTCCATATTAACATTACTTTTTATTGTTACATCTAATTTTATAGCTATGTTTATAGTTTGAAATAGCAATTAATTTGATTATATGTTGATTTACTGGAGTTCCTATCGCAAACATTTCCTTTAAAATGCATGTATGCACATGATATTCAATTTTGAGGTATTATTGATTTTCAGAAAATATGTGTTAATATTCCCAAAGAAGATAAGTTTTGGATCATCTCCAATGCACGTTCAAATTCATTTTAAACTTTATGATGCATCTTTTATAAATGATGATCTTGTACATACTTTACTGACATTTGACCTTATTCCATTCTTTTTCTTCCCATTTTCATGTTTCTTCTCGTTTCAATATTTGCTTGTTAAAAAGAAAAAAGTTACATTCACTAGAAAGTTTTTCACAACACAGGAAAAATGTAATAGATAATTTGAATGTTCAAAAGTTTGTACGATATACATGTAAATTTTTTATGAAAAGAAAAATGTTCGAGTTATTAACATGAAATATTTAAAAGATGACCTAAATAATTCAATTACAGCTGTTTTCAAACATTAAAATTAAACTTTTTTACTTTGTTCAAAGTTAATAAGATGAGGATTAATTGAGTTTTGCAAACAAACGTCTAACGATTAGGACAATCCACTTATATACAACATTAAAACAACAAATTTGGAATCGGCACTGCAAAGGCACCCGTCCTCTGTTTTCAAATCAGTTTTCCCTTCATCAAAGAAGAAAGTACCGCCTTCCCTTTCCTTGTTCGTAATTTGACTTTTCCCGCAGCAGCAGCAATTTGTCGCAGTTTTAGTGGCCGCGTCGTAAAATCCGATAGTCGGTTAGAATGAAGAAAAGAGAGACAAAGAAAAAAGAAAAGCAAGCGCCATCAAATCTTACGAACCTAGTTTAAAAGACCAATGGGAGGGAAAATGAGATGAGCAAGTACGAATGGGAAAACAGTCGTTTAATTCATAGAGATATTAAAACTCTATAAATATTGCATTCCTTACATAAAAGAGAAGTAAAATATCTTTTTCTTATGTGACGATAATTTTCTTTTGAAAAACTGAACCTTTTATGAAAAGTAAAGAAATTTTTGATAGTAAGAAAAGGTATAATAAAGAAAGCTAACTTTTTCAAGAATTCATCTATTAAAAAACCATTGATTTTATTTTGAGTGTTATAAAAAACTACAGGATTTAATAAGAATTATATTATATTTAGAAATACTATTAAATTCAACAATTTTTGTATAAATGTTTAGCAAACATTTACCTGGGAGTATGAAGAAAGGAATTGCAGAGCATACGAGAATCAAAGTAAATAAGATAGATAAATACCGAAGCGTCCTCCTGCTTACCGGAAAAATGGAGGGAGTCCAAAAACTGCTATAAGATGGAAGGAGATGCATACAAGGAGAGAGTAAAAGGAAAAAACTGTGGAAAGTGAGAGCAAAAAGGGCTCACGCACTTTTTCTTCTTATTCTTGGTCAATTGGTCGCTACATAACTTTGGCGCGCTCCCAACTTCCCAAAATCAACGGTGCTCGCTCTGTCGTCGTTCTATCCCGCAGTCCGGATGCAGCCACTGTTACTGTGCTGCGGTTAACGTCCTCGGAAAGACTTTTGCATTTTCAAATGCTCACCGCTTTATCTTTTCTATCGGAGTCATGAATTTCTCTTGGAATCTCAAGTGCGAATATAGGCCTCAATATTTCTGTTCCGGGGGTATATCAACTAATATAAGTGAACTCAATTTGTATTTTCACCTTAGAATCAAACATAGGAATACTAAAGCGCAGTATGATGGTTAATGACACACTTTTCCGATTATATTGTAGTTATTGACAAAGTTAGTCTTTACTGTGTTATATATAACGATATTTATTTTAATAATAATAATTTATATTAGTAATTATAATAATATCTTATGAAATATTTTTATTTTATTAAATTAAACAGCTCTCCATGCATTATGCAACGCAATAAAGCTACAAATGTAATATTTATGAGCATCATAATTCATTGAATCGTTATATATCTTTTGCATTTATATTTTTAAAATTATTAACTTGAATATAATATACTTAATATTCGTGTATAAATAATAAAGATTTAATTAAGAGGTGATGCTACGAGTTAGTGCTAGAATTTAATTATACGAAAAAGCTTTTAGTGTAGCCAGTATTTACAAAAGTTAAAATTTTCTGTAATATTTCTCTGTCTGATGGTTAAAAATAAATTCCTCTCTATGAGATATAATATTTGCTAAAATATTATGATACAATTGTGAAATTGGTAATTAACTGTTTTGATAAATTAGTGCATTGGATTATCGGAACAAAGCAGTATAACATTTTCTATTTAATCTGAATAGAATAGAAAATAAAAATCGATCATCAGTGTAGATTTCATAAAGTCGAGAACAAAGCTTAATCGACAAATACTCACCATCGGCAATTGGGACAGGTGTAACATGGAGATCGCCACCCTTGATTTGAACATTTCCACGGTACCATACAATCGTTGCCGCGGGCTTGGCCATTCGCACGGTGCATTCGAGTTTCAAGGATTCATCCTGCTTGATTTCGATTTTGTGACCAGGATGATTAGTGATCTTGACCGATTGCGGAGGCGCTGCAACAACGAAACAAAAAAAAGGATTAGTTACTTTGGCTCACTTTCTGAGGCTTTGTTTTAGCATACTGGTAAGTTCTTCCTTTATGCGCACTTATGTTGTTCAACATAAAATGTGTCTTGAATCTTAAGAAAGTTTATCGAAGAAAAATCTACTTAATGCATGTTTTGTATAAAAGAAATTTATATTGCGTCGGTTGTGCTTATGATTTACTTTGTGTGTAGCATGTACGGAAGCTCGCAAAAAAGTTTGGCAGCATTATGAATAAAAAACTTTTCTCTCTATATAAACATTTCACTGAGATTCTTTACTAGCCCGCACGCTTTTCGCATATTCCCTTCGGAACCATACATGTAATTTCGAGGCAGTAAAAACTTTACAATGACTTCCCTACGTGCCTATGCGGAGGTATCGAGCCAAACCGCTCGCTCTTCGGGAACATGCACATTTGAGTGTTTCCCCTGTCATTTAACGAAGCATCTGCCTGAATTATTTGCCCCGCCGTCGAAAGTAAAATTGAATTCTCGCATAAAATGTTGGCTCCCGATGAGACACGAGGCTTGAAGCGAGTCATCAACGGCTCTGTCCGCTGCCCCGGGACGAATCAAAGTAGCCGGGCGGAGTAGCAGGAGGAATTAGCGCGAGCGCGGCCAACTTTCTCGCATCCCGGGGTCGGTCTGCCGGAAGCGCTCCCGGTTGCTCCGGCTAAACTTTTAGCGAGGCGCGCTTTCGAGCGTCTGCGCGGCCGGCCCGGAGAACACGTGCCCCGGGGAGTGGAAAATAATCCGGGGCGCGCGCGCGTTAGTAAAAAAAAGGTATAACGCGGATGATTCGCGCGCGCACTTGTTTTACGAGCCGGGGGAGCGCCGCCTGCGAAATTGCCTTCCCCGCGCGGGCGCATCGATGTAACTCTTGTTTTTTTTTTTCAGCCGGCCGCTAGTTCGCGCGGCAGTGGCCAGGCCGCCGTGCGACGAGTTCAAAAAAAAATGTAGAAGACGCGCCGCAGTGGCAGAGTGACAAACGTACTCTGCCTGCCGATTGTCCTCCCTCCTGGGGGCCATTAAAGTCGGCCCGATAAAAAATAACGGCCAGTTTGGAAGTCGGCTGAAACAATAAGGCGAGTTTCGGGCGGAAACTTGGCGCCCTGGCATCCGGGAGTCTTTGCCGCCGCGGCGTTTTAATCATCGGCAGCAGTCGTCGACCCCCGGAGCCGTAAAAATCCGCAAAACTCGCGGCGGGCGCACGTGCGAGCGCCACATCGCGTAAAAGTGACAAATAGCGCGGGCCCGTCTTTTTCGCGCGCGGGCGAAAGCGCCGGCAGCGGCGACGGGAGACATTAAAACTTTGCATCCTTCCGCAGCGGCGGCGGCGGCGGCGGCGGCGGCGACCTTTTTCGACTCCGCTTTTGCACTTTTATGCCCCCGCTCTCTTTGTCGCGTGTCTTTTTCCTCCCCTCGTTATTTCGAATCGAGGGGGAGGGGCCGACGCTCCTTTACCGCGCCCAACCCCCATTCCTGACTTTTTCACCCCGTGCATCACCCACTTTTTGCTTGCGAGCTTTTCAGCCGTCTGCACCGGTTGCTGGGCTCCCTCGAATGCCCTCCCCGCCCAGAAGAGTTAAAATATTCTCTCGATTGGGCGTTACACCGGCCCTGACCTTTGGCCCGTCTCTCTCGTTTCTCATGGAGGAATCCTTGATCTGTATTTCAGTCGGGAGGAAACAGATAATTAGCCGCGTCTCGGAACGTCTGCAATCGGCGTCTCCGGCGCAAAGTTCCCCGAAGAAAGGTGCGCGCGCGGAGAATGGCTAATTACGCGGTAAACGAAACAAATGGAGAGGTGGGGCCGAGGCGACTATTACTCCGTCTAATCTGCCACGTCCGCGCGAGTTGCCGCGCGTACTGCAAAATTACGCTGCTGCGGGTACAAATCACAATTAGCCAACTTTTGAGGGTGGCGCCCAAGTGCACGAATACCCGCGTCTTAGCTGCTCTGTTTATAAGGAAAAATCGGCCGTCTTGCCTCTTACCTTCTAATGCACCCGCAGAAGATCTTTTAATTTACCCCTTGTCTTTGCGCTCGAGTGTCACTTAGTGTGCATTACCCGAACAATGATAAGTGAATCTTATTACCGCAGCGCGAGTTAACTTTGTTAATTCTCTATCTTTAACGGTTAATTTTGGCAAATTTATGATACAGTTGGAGCTTTAGCTTTTACCGCTTCTAGAGTTAACGCGACAAACTATTTCGAGCATTGATAACCCCCAATAAAACTTGATTCGCCGAGATTTTGTTGCTTCAATAACTTATCTTTCTACAATTGTTTTTCCAATATTTTTCTTTCGCCTTGTTTAATCAACGAATTTATTAATAAATACTGTTTGTATTGAAAATTTCATTCCAAGTTCGCCTTGTATTTTTGGCACCCGTTCTATGTATACTCTCGAAGGCGATAGAAGCCGCGTCAGCTGTTTGTAATGCCGGTAAATTCCGGCAAACTATTTCTCGAAGCTGCACCAGATTCCGCAATATTGCTTCTGAGATTTCCTATATTTATGTATAGAATTTCAAGTAAAGGCCTGTTGGTTTTAATAACGCGCATGTAAGCGTTTCTCTTTCTCGATAAATGCACTTGTCGATACGACCAGTCATGTATATGCATGTGTGTGCAACGTATCAGCAAGGAAAACCTTTACTATATCCGCATAAGCCCCGACTAACACGTGCATCAATAATAGAGAGTCGTTCCCGACCATTTTCCCATTTTTCTCCGAGGTCCATGGAGAATTCAATTACTGCATCTTGAATTATCAAGCGGGCCGACTGTTTCTCCCGCTCGTCGAAGGCCGAGGAGTGGCGTTTTACCGATTCGCGGAATAAAACATCGTCGCGCTGTCGCGCCTCGGGCGCGATATAGGTAAGCACGTGGAATCAGCCGTGTAATGCGTGTTCCTTGTTGTAACGGCTGACTGGCTTTATTATGCATTGCCGGTCCTCCTGCTGCTGCGGCTGTAATAATGATGCAAGGCCTTCCGTGCGGTCTCTTTGCCTCGATATAAACTTTGCAGAGGGGCCCGCCGATGGGTTATGTATATATTGTCCGCCTCGTTACATGGCCTCGGTCTTCTTCCGCCTCTAAGGTCTGGGTTCTCGCGCGAGTATACCCGGGAGCTCATTTGATTTTGCTAATTAATTGCGAGGAATCATCATCGTAAACGCTTTGCTCGAAATTTCGCTTCGCACCGCTGGCTAGCAAACGATCGTCGGTAATTGGAATCCGCGGGTGAGCGTGGGGTCATTTTTGAAATTTTGAGCTAGTCGGTCGGAAAGCGTTATGGAACTAATAAATTATTAGCACGGGTCCTTGAGAGAAACTTTGAATTGATTCAGTCTATGATGAAAAATAGGAAAACGTAGCCGTGCAAAATGGAAAATCGATCCTTTTGGATTTACGGGCGGTTAGGAGGCATCATTCTGTCAATTAGGCTTGTTTTATGGTCCGGCGGAGTGCGATTTTCATTTTTTGGAAGGCTCGCGCCGCTTCGAGATTCGTTAGCGTCAGCGGTGCTCTTGCGCTACGGACTTTTATTTTCGCCCCAAGTGCAGTCTGCGCGCAATCTCTCGAGACGCGGGCTGTACACACATACACACATCGATTTCCCCGCAGAGGATGTGCAGTTGCCTAATCCGCGCCGGGCAGAATTTATCGGACGCAGCCTCGGGCGCGATTGATTATAATAAATATGTGAGGAGGGCGCGGCGTCGGCGGCGGCGGCGGCGGCCAATCTCCCGGCGAAGAAAGGAGGACACGCGGTAAAAAAGTTAAGGGGCGCAGGGAGAGATTGACGGGCGGCGGGCGAGTCCCCGGGGGCCAGGCGCCGCTGCCGGATTAATTCCTAGTTTTACGCGGCCGGCGAGATTGCGCATCGGGAGGGTGAGACGCGGTAAAAGCGGGGCGGGGGACTAATAATCTAGGGAGTACAAGGGGAGGGGTGGGGCGCCTCTCCGCTTTTTCGCGGGATTTCGCGGAGGCCGAGGGCGTGGCCGGGCGCGCGGCGACGGACGTGGCGCCGGGCGCCCCACCGATATTTACCCGTCGCCGCGGCGCCCCGCATTGATTGCCGCGCTAATCATTCGCCGACTTTTACGTCTTCTTAGTTGTCGCCGTGCTAGCTACCAGCCTTTTCTCCGAGATTAATACAGACCTCGTGAAACGGCTCACCTGCGCGCCTTCGCACTACCACATTACTCGTGTAAAGTTACTAATGGACTACGTAATGCGCAGGATATACGAGCTCTTTCTAGCTGTATTTCTACAGAGGTATATTACATCGTTTACTCGTTCATTTTTTATAAGTACTATCTGTGTATGCTCGCTATTATTTATATGATTCGTTATTCTGCCTTCATAAAGGCTTAACAGTGCAAGATGAAGTACCTTTTCTTCGAAGAGGTCTACATTTCTAATTTATAATTCGATTATTAAAAGTTTTTACATTTAATAATTAAGAGGTATAATTAGCTCAGTACGCATTCCCAAACTTTGTACCTGCCAATCAAATCCGACGGCGCGGATAGGAGGGGCCAGCTGGCAGACGCCCATTGATCCCGCGAGGCTTATACGGCCGGGCGGTTTCGCGGGCGCGCGCCTACGCGGAGGGCCGTTGCGCGGGAAAACCGTAAACGCGAGACAGCGCGGGCGAAAGAGGCGCGCTGGGGATGAGTCGGCGCCAGGGCTCTCGAAAGGAGCGCCGGGGCCGCGGAGTTACTGCGCCGGCGGCGCGGGTGTCCCGAGACAAGAGGGGGGGCTTTCGCGAAACTGCTTATTGACGCCGCGCCCAGACGCGCCGCTCCCGGCTTTGATTTGCGAGCGCGCGGCTCGCCCCGCCAAGTACCCCGGATGAGCCGCTCGCGCTTTCCCGCGGCGGCCCTTTACCTAGCGGCCTCCGGCCCCTCCCCGCTGCTCTCTTTCCGCCCTGCGAGACCCGGACGTTCCCCCGCCTCCTTCTCTCCCCGCTTTTCTATTACCCCCGGCGCGCGCGGAGATTGGGTCAGCGCCCCGGGGACGCGGGGCGCTTTCGAAAATCGTTATGGCCCGGGGCCGTAATCAGATATCGCGCCCGCCTCGGACAATAAGGAGTATCAATTAGATTCAATAAACAAATAATGAGCTGTCGGGCCGCGACGGGAGCGCCCCATCGAAAACCAATCCACCAAACGTCTCCCGGCACCGGTGGGGAGGAGGAGAAAAAAAAAGCGTCAACACGTCCCGGAGGAAAGGACAGTCGGCTGCCTTGGCCGAGGGAGGGGAAAAAAAAAGAAGCCCGGAGGATCGGATTCATTACGTCGGCGGACAGACAATGTGTCGGGCGGCGCGGGGGACGGGAAGAAAGATGTATCCGCGGGGGAGCTGACAAAGCGAAAGCCGCCGCCGCGTCGATGTTATCGGCCACTCGGAAAAGTGGAAATTGCAGATTCGCCCCGGGCCGGCGCCGGCGCCCTATTATTTTTTCGCCCGGCCCCGGCTCGGCCGAGTTGCAACCACTGGATCGCTGCCAGTGCCCGTGATGATAATACCTAACCAGCTCGCTCGTTTTTTTTTTCCTCACACGGGCGCCGCGGAAAGTTTCCGCCGGGCGAGATAGGTTCGATGAATTACCGGGGGCGCACGTACGCCGGGCCGCCGCGGCCGCTCGATTCCCCGCCGCTTTTTTCGGCGCCCAGGGCTGGCGCGCGCGGGTTTTCCTTAATTCGGCCGGTGATTGTTTACCCGGCCAGTAGTTTCATTGATTCCGATCGGCCGGTGCACTCGGCCTGGATATTATTTCACTCGCCGGAGGGAATATAAGACGGAGGGAAGGGCTTTGAGCGGGCCGGAGGCGCAGTCGCTACCGGCCGGACTGGGAAATCAAGGCGCGGCCGTTAAGATTGCGCGGGCCCCGGCTTTTTCCGCGCGCGTCTTGCGCCCGCGCGCCTTTTAATTAAAGCCTGCCGGGCTCCGGGAGCATAAAGCCCGGGGAAGCCCCGGTCGTTTCGGCCCGGCGCGCGCCCAGCGCCCCCTGACGCCCGCCCCGCCACCGCCGCCGCGAGTCCGCCGGTGGATTTTTTACGAGCGGCCAGTATTCGTCATTTCCCCCACCCCCCGGGCGGCCGCCCCCCTCCTCCCTCCCTTTCCGAGGCGCGCGCGGCCCCGCGTCTGTGTTTCATGGCCTCGTAATTTTTAACTTTTTATTGACGGCGACACTTGCCGCGGGCGGGGGCTCGGCCGGGCCTCGCCTCCGCTATCTTCTTACTCTTTGGCGCTGCCTCGCTTTTTCGCGCGGCCCGCCCGGGCTTAATCTCCTTTCCGCACGGATAACCGGAGAAAGCGGCCCGCGCGCGCCCGCCTCTTTTACGGCGCAATCCGATCCGCGGAAAATTGTCCCGGGCCCGGGAGCCGGCGCGGCGCGGGCATCGCTTAGCCCGCGCGGCGCCCACTCGAACGGCGCCCGGCCCGCGCCCGGCCAATCTCGGACCCTACTACTTCATCCGGGCCGCCGGGCCGCCGCGCGCCTCGTCCAATTTTCTCGATAATCGCGCCGGACCAGCGTGTTCATTTGGGTCGGCCAGTGTTCGCCCGCCGATATACATTCGTTTAATGAGCCCCTGCGCGGCCGCGCGGGGTGTAAATCATCGCGTCTAATCGAATCAGGCCTCTAATCTAATCGCGGGGGCGGGCCTCCCCCGGGGCCCCCGGGGATCGATCGGATCGGAGGGCGCGGCCCCGCGGACGACGCGAGGTGCCTGCGCGAGGAGATAATAGATATATATATATATGTATATATCGGTCGAGCAGCCGGCGATGACTCCCCCTCCCGGCAGCGCAAACGTCCCGGGGCGCTTGGGCGGCCGTCCCCGGGCTCGCCGTCGGCAGCTTCCATTCGGACGCGGGGATTAGCCGTCGGCTTTTTCGGAGCGCTTGTTGTCGGGAACAAAGCCGCCGCCGCGCGGGCGCTCCCCCCCCCCGTCGGTTTTACGGTATCGTTTTGCAGTTTAGTGGCGCGTCGCCGGGGTATATACGCGCGCTGCCGGGATTACTTGGGCCAAGTGCGTAGCTAAGCTATTTTACAGGCCGCCCGGGCGCCGCGCCCGGGAAGACGGGCCGATGCGCACATTCGGAAGTTGAGCGGCGGTAACTTTCAATTGGGACGAATTACGGGGACGCGGCCCTCGGTGTCGCGGTTTCGCTCGCGCCCGGTCCGCCCGTCCCCCGCCCCCCCCCGCCCCCTCCCCCGAGCCTCCCTGTAACGGAGTTAATTAAGAGAATCCGTAGATGTAATATTGTTAGCTCCTCGCGTCATCGTTTTCCCTTTACCGTCGCCTTCGCGGGCTTTTGTCGCCCGTCTTAATTATTATCCGCCCTATTATTAATTTTCGCCTGGAATTTGATGCTGCGCCTGAGGTGTCTATCGTTAACGCCTGGTAAACGTCTTTAACGAGGTCCTCGATGTAATTTAACGCGGGCCTCGCACTAATAAACGAATAAATGCACGGTTTTGTTTCATCGCTGCGCTTTCAGACCCAATTTGCGTGGGCTGAGTATATTTTATGCGGCTTTCGCTGGATCGCTCCTCTCAAAACTCAATCCACCGGACTTTCAATTCTCGGAATGCCGCTTCCTTAGCAAATGGGAATACAAATTGTTGTATAACTTTTCGCAAATTGTGTAAAACTGCGTCCTGGAAATTCAGTAGGACAAAGTGGAGAAGAGGCCGAGGGCAAGGCGGGCCGGCGGGCGCCACGGCAAGGTGTACTTTTTTGAGTTGGCGCAGTGAGTAACGGCGAGGCGCTTCATAAATTACGCGCAACAATCAAGCCTCGCGCGCGGTATACGAGACCAAGAAAGAGGGGGAGCGAGGGACCGCAGCCGAGGGCCCTCTAATAGAGTAATAAAAACCAACGAGTAATCCACCTGCGCAATTTTCCGTACCGCGGGAGTTGACGCGGCGGCGGAGCTGCGGCGCGCGGGAAGCGGGTCAGCCGCTCTTCGGGGATACACGCCCGCGGCGTGTGCGTACAGCGACACGGGGGGATGATCGATCGCGCGGCCGCCGAGGTTCCCGGGCGCTCCCCCCATTGGAAAAAGGACGGCTATCAGCACCAATAAGCCACTTGCCGACTTGCGGCCGTCCCCTCACCCCGGGCGCCTGTCGGACACTTTGTCGTCCAGCCATTGGCCTCGAGGAGCCGCGGATTAAGCATTTGCAATCTTTGAGCAATGACGTCGTAGGGGGAAGCCCGGCCCTGCACACACATGTACGTATATGTATAATCCCCGTGGGTGGGATGAAAGCGCCTACCTCTTTATAGTCACCAAAGTTTTGAGTTACGGGCAGCCGAAAAAAACTGCCTTCCCGGGCTCTTATAATGAGTTTTTTCGCGAATGGCCAAGGGCCCGCTTTGGTGGCACCGTCCAATGGAACTCATTTCTCGGTAAAATATGAATTTAATCTCGAACTCGTGTCGTTAAATTTCACTCATAATCGGTTTTTCGATTCCATCTCAATGACAAATAAACTATATTTATATACAGACATAAAAACCCCCAGGGCGCAAGAGTAAATTGATTGGATCGGTCCGATATTCGATCACGGCCTCACGCATTCAAAATCGGGCATTATACTCGGGCGGATTAATCAGCGGATTATTAACAATAACTCGCTGCTTATAAAAAAGAGAAGTGCACGGAGCGCGGGCGGCCCTATTTTCCCCGCTGTAATCCGCGGTAAATATGATCCCTTTCCTTGGGAATGCGCTCCCCGGGGCCAAGTGCAATAAAGCAGCTTTTGAATGTGCAGCAGCGTTGGGCCGCGCCCCGCATAAAGTTGCAGTCATTTTTTTCAATATTAAAGCCCCGAGAAAAATTATGTGTTCTTCTGCTGGCGGGCGAGGCTCCCCGAGGCGGGCCGGAGGCCCCCCGTCCGCAGGAGTGTACACGAAACAAGGCTGTAAAGCGGCTCCTCTCGGCTGAACTGCGCGGCTGCTCCCCGGTCGCGGCAAAGGCACCGCATAATATACGCCAGCCAGTGTCAACACAGTGCCGGGGGGCGAAAAGCTTCTTTGCCGCGAAATCGAAGCCGAGTAATTAAACGGGCGGGCCGGGGCTTAAAAGTCGATCTATTACGGGAGCGCGCGGCCCGCCTTCCGAGCCCCAACTCATTTCCCCCCTCGCCGCGGTATATATAATTAGTACAAAGCCCCGGCGGAAAGGTCACGAATTGCGGGGCGCGCGATTCACGGGCCGGGCGCGCCGCTGCCGAGGGGGGAGAGGAAGGAAAAAATAAATTTCCGGCTTTGTCTTATCGAAGGAAAGAGTTTAAGCTCCTCGTAAAAATGCCGGCCGCGGTCGTCCCGGGGACGGCGCGGGTCCATTTCGGCCGCGCTAATGAAAGAAGCCAGAGTTCCCGGGGCTTCCGGTGGCTCCTGTCGCTCGGAAAACCCGCCGGGGGTATTAAATTGCTCCAAACGGAATCTCCCGCCCGGACTTGATTATTGCTTTCGGATATGAAAATGCTTTTCGATCCCTTAATAACGCCCCCTTTTCATTAGCTGCTCGCGGTTTTACGAGGCGATCCCTCGGCTCACTTTCCGCCACACTTACCACTCCCCCCTGAGTTATTATGTTTAGAGAGGGCAATCTGTCCTCGGGAATGATTTGTAATCGTATCCGCTTCGGGGAAAATGAAAGTTATTAGGGGAGCCCTACGTCTCCTAAAGGTATAATAGGCGCCGGGGCCGAGCGGGATCCGTTTAGCCCGCGAGCGGTACACGCGTCGCATAATCAGGCGGGCCGTCGGCCGGCGAGGGACTACTCGTATCGTTAACCGGGCCGCTTTGCCGGCACGATTCTCCGAGGCGCGCGACGAGGGTAAAAACCGCGGCGGGCGGCGGAGGAAATGAACAGAGGTCGGGGGGAGATGCCGGCAGCCGATCGAGTCGCACGCGTCTCTGTAGCGACGTTTCGTCGCATTGAATTATGCAACGTTCCGCCGGCGCCATGAAAATTCAAGGGGCGGGGAGAGCGAGCGCTGCGGAATATTTAAAGTGCCTTCTATCTTATATGCGTGCGCGAATTTCCCCGAGTGCCGCGACGAGGGCGCTCCCGGGGAAAGTTTCGGCCCGGGCGCGGGGGCCGGACACTCGGGCAGCCAGGCGTCCGCCCGGATTTATCCCCGGATAAAAGCTCGGTCGATCGGCGCATGATTTACGCGCGGGATCGTTAAGAGCAGGCCGGCTGTCGCTCGGCCCGTAACTCGTTTATATATTTCTCCGAGGCAATCCGGTAATGCGCTAATCTATACACTGGGAGCGAGGAGAGCAAGGCGCGGCTGGCCCAGTTGCGCCCGGCGATCGAGCGCGAGTGCGCCCCTCTTCCGAAAATTGGATTAGCCCCGGCGGACACCGCAGGCGTCAACTCACCGGCAGTTTGGCCCGCGGGCGCCCGAGTCACCTGCCGCATCGAGGGGCGCACTTTTCGCGTCATTATGCGCCATTATTAAACGAGGGGCGTGGCCCGGCGGTGGGCCGGCGCGGGCCTCGTTTATAACGCGCGGCCCGGGCGATTTAGCCGCACAATGGCCGCGCCCCGCCGTCCCCGCGTCCTCGTAATGAGGGATTATCTTCGGTCTAGGCGCCCCGTAAAAATGCCGAGGGCGCATTAACCTTTTGTCCGGCGCGTGTACCGCCCGGGTTTTTACGAGGCCTGAATGCCGGCGGCCCGCGTGACTAAACTGATTGCGCACTGTAAACATAATCGCGGTCGCTCTATTTATCCCCGCGGCGGCCCCCGGACTTTTTATTAAATATTTACTCGGCCGGAGCTCGCGGCGCTTCTATGCGCCGGGGATTACTCGGGCGCCGGTGCGAGCTCGCTTTTTAACGAGAGCGTAAAAACTTGGTGAAAAATCGAAGGAGGCCGCGCGGTCGAATTAACGCGACGGCCCCGGCCAAATTACTAAAGCGGCTAAACTTGGCGAAGGGGCCGCGCGAGCCGCGGAAGGATCAGCGCGACCCCTGGAAAACGGACGAAAAACTCATTTGCCCGCCCCAAAGAATATAAACCCAACAGATTATCCGGGCCGAGGGCTTTATCTCGCGGCCGGGCGCCCGGTGGCTTGGGAATTCCGCCGCGCGCGGCCCGAGGCGCTGATGGGCAACCGGCGAATTTACCCCCCGGGCCGGACGCCGGAATTTGTTGGCTCCGGTTCCGGGCTGCGCGCCGGCCTGCCTCGTCCGGGCCTCGTCACCTTTGAAATATGGACGGCAATCTTGGCAAAACGCGCCCGGACAAAAAGGAGAACAATGCGCTTACGTGCGCACCGGGCCGCTCGCGCTCCGCCGGCACTTAAAAAAAAAGGAGCCCCGTCGTCCCTTCCTTCTTTCTCGCGCGGATGGGTGTATCGATTTCTCTCCCGAGCTCATCGACGCGAGGGGCGCTCGAGCTCCTGGCTTTTTCCCGCGATCGGCCCCGGGGCCTCCTTTTTTTTAGGGCGCTCCTACGGTTTCGGCGCGATTGACTCTGCTTGGCCGGTGAAGTAATATATATATATCATGAGCCAACGAACAATTAGAAACGGATAACTTTTCATTTGCGAAAGCAGGTCGGCATCGGGAGCAGCAAATGCCTCGGAGGATTGTGAATGCAAAATAACTTGCACAAGTGGAATAGGTCAGTGCGCGGTCAGGCAGACATCGCTTAATTCCAAATTTAATGAACAATCAGCATACCAGATTTGCATTGTACCGTACTGACAAATTATATCCACTTTCTGTTATAAGGATATAATTAAAAAATGATTTATTAAAGAAAAGCGGAACGCAATTATCCGCGATTTTCCTGAACGGAACTTATGAGCCGTTAGCAGCTCCCGAAATACATAAAAGAAAGCAAATTCCATTAAAGCAGGCTCTGGCTCGAGGCCCCGTAATAAATTCAGGGGAAGCCGAGCGCGAGCTGCTATGGATTTATTTAGCGGCGGTCGAGCTCTGGGGCGTCCCCTTAAACTTCCGCCGAGCAAACTGCGCTCAATCACGGGCTCGCGCGGCGGACGCTCGCGGCCCTTGCAATTTTTAACGGGATCCCGATCGCGCCCGAGCGCCCGGCGTCGATCCGCGGGGCGGCGAGGACGCCGAACGGAAAACGGCACACGCGCATCCGGCGGCGCACGCCTTAATTAAGCCCATCTTTCGCGCGCGGCAGATAAGAAGAGGGGCGGCGGCAGAAGAAGCGGCAGACAGATGGCGCGCCTCGCGTGTGCCGCCGCCGGGGCGGGCGCGCCGGCGAATAATAGATGCGCCGCGATTTCCATTTCCACGGCTGCTTTATCGCCCCGGGCGCGCGGCTCGCCGCAGCCCCGCCCGGAAAAACTCGACGGCCCGGCTCTCCGCGCTTAATTCACCGACGGCCGGCCGACTTCGGCCGGACGATTTATCGGCTCCTTAGTAATCGCGCGAGGCCGCCCGACTGTTTTTCCGGGCGCCTCGCGCGCCGCTCCCGGAGCCCGCTCTTTTTACCCCCGCCCTGCAATGCCCGGGCCTTTTTTTTCCGCCCTGCGATATCTGTATTTTTAATGCGCCCTTGTTTCCCGCGCGATTATTATAATGACCGGGCCGAGTGCTGATACTGCCACGCAGTGCCTCGCTCGACGTACGCACAGGCCGCAAGTGCCCGTTATAAAAACGAAACGGCGTTAAAAATGGAAATATGGAAATATAATAAAGACTTTTATTCCTGTTGCTCTATTATCTTTTATGATTATTGTATCGTTTGTGTATTTATCCTTATTCGGCTTGAAATCTCGGAGAAAAACAATTCTGCCGCGGCAGTAAAAGAAACAGTTAGATCGATTGGCCAAAGGAGCGCGTACTTTTTCATCATTTAATTTAAGCTTGTTATTCTCTTGAGGCAGCTCAAGAACCTCCATATAGATAGAGTTTAATAGACCCACTCTATTGCACCCCAAGGCTCCGAATCTCAGTCTTGATCGAACACCAGTGCGGATAGTCCCCGACAAATAAAGAAGATCTGCGTGCTCACGTCCAGACCTAATTTATCGGCCAATAATAAGTAGGCAGGCCCACGCCGGATTTCTCCCTCTGGCGCCCGGCGGCCCGCCTGTAACGAAGATTGACGAGCCAAATCCCCTTTGTAAAGTAACGCGAATATCTCGCCCGCCGTCGCCTTTACGAGGTTCGTTTAATGATCGAGCTTAAGTCAAACGTAATCGAGCTTGGCTCGACTTTAATCGCTGGTCCCTTTAACCGTGCAGTCTATTGCCGCCGCCGTTGCCGCTGCCGCTGCCGCGCGGCTTCGCTACTCGCTAGGGTCGAATTAGTGTCTTGGAATTTCGACTTTTATTAATCTCCACGACTTTTATTAACCTCCGGGGTAATTCTACCGGCTACCATCCCTTGCCCAGCCTCTTCATGCAACTCTTATCGGGATTTATCTGTAACAATTTTAAACATTTAATTTAACTGTCGCTCTGTCACGTGTATTTTACGGTGTGTATCGATAAAGTTATAATGCGCGCCGCTGGTGTAATAATAAAAATGAGAAAAAATGAGGAAGTAGTTACGGGGAACTTTGACATTTTATTACAAGTTGGAAATTGAAAAAGTCAAATAAACTTCAATACGCTTACCGGAGACGCAGGGAGGAATTTAATATTCCCTCGACGTTTCGAAAAGGAAGCCACGCGCCTTTTTTCGAGGGGCCCCGATTCTCCGCACGGGCTCAAAAGTTTTATTTCGAAAAATGGAGGTCCCTAATTCGCAACGAGCAACTATACGGGGCTCCCGCGATAAGGCAGCTGGGAATTCGGAAAACGCGAGGGAAATAATCTCAAGTGCAATTCTCGTCCAGAAATGCGTAACTCGAATAAAGCACGCGAGATTGGTTTAAAGTCGGCAAATGAATCTTTGAATTATTTATTTGGAATTGCGCCCGGGCACTCAAGAATCCGCCGAGGACAATGAATCGTCGGGACTCGTTAAACATCCTGGACGACATAAAAGCAGGAAAGAAACGCACAATAGACTGCAGCGCGCGGCAACAAACAAAGTCAAACGAGAGTTCATTAGATAACAAGCGTCGGCGTAAGGAGGTGCGGGCGCCAGTCGGAAGGAAAGCCGTATAAAAGTACTCGGGGAGGGAATTTATTTCAGCCGGGGTAATTGTTTCTCGGCCGCCGCGAAATTGACGAGCTAGCTGGCTTTCGACCTTATCGCCTTTGCAGCTCGTTGCTGCTCGCGCGCCGATTCCCCGGAAACTCTTTACGCGCCGGGAAATCTGTCAAGCGTGAGTCGCTATCTCGCGCACAGGCTCTCGAGGCTGTTCGCGGGATAAAAAGGGAGTGGCGACCGATCAATTAGCCATCGCGCCGTGCCGTTTGGGCGTGGCCTCTCTAAACGGCCTTTGAAAATTCCAACTCCGAGTCTATGATTTAGAATAATGCCGGCGACGAGCAAAAAGCCCAGTCCCAGGGGTGTATTTATAGAAAAGTAGTTCGCTGAGCGCGCGTAAGACGTCATTTCCGATACTCGTTATCGACTTGTCCGCGGGGCCGCTGCAACTGCGGCCGCAAGGGCCATCGTTTCGCTCGCGTCCGTCAAAGGAACGGGGAAGATTGCTGAAAGATACAAGGGTCATCGGACACGGGTCGAAAAGTCACGGGGCATTTTCCGCGGAGGTGCAAATTGTCCGGAAATTGCGCGCTATATCCCAAGCGACGGAGGCAGCTGCGAAAGCTCCCTTCGTGCCTGCATGTACACTTGCCGCGGCGCACCGAACATAATTTAAGCTTCAACTTCCTGCCACCTTCACGGAGTCGTTGTAGGCCTGCGCGTTAGCCGGAAATTGCGTACTTACCGGCAAAACTGCCGCTCGAACCAGATGCAGCTCACTTCATTTTTTCCCCCACACCCACTCGTCGCTTCTGGTCCTCGGGACTTTTTCTCGCGCTTTCCCGGCCGCGCTTCTACTTGGTACCTTAGTTTTCTCGTGCGGAGGGCGTATTTTCGCAAAGGGGCTAAGGGGGATAATAAGGTTAGGATTTTTAATGGCGTTTGGCGCCGAGAACCGTGAAATTGACCAAGGAGGCTTCGCTCTGAGTGCGCTCTGAATACCATAGCCGCTAGGGCAACGAACGCCCACTTATCATTCTAAGGGAGAGCTGATTTATCGTTGAAAAGCGCGTTTGCTGAGAGTACGTTTATCGACAAGTGTTTTTTTCTCCTTACCCTGCACTCATGTTAATTTTTTCGAGGAGTCAAAAGTCTTCTGTTCTAATTATTAACTTTAATATTGTAAAATACGAATTGCCGAATGTAACTTTTTGATCATCGATCGAATAAAAGTTTATCGATAGAATACAATTTTGCTCTTCGTTAAATTAAATTTTTTTTCGAAATTTCAAATCACACGGTTCCAGTGTTACAACCAAGGGCATAAATTTTTCGTTTTTTTTTTACAATGCAAAATAAGTTGAAGAACTCCAATTACATTAGGAGTTGAAATTCCAGTCGTAAAAATGACCGGACCTCGATACATGTTAAGCTCGCGTTTATCAAAGAAAAACCTTTTACCAATCACCTAAAATCACTAACGCGCACATGTAACTGAAAATCGCGCAGAGAAAGAAAGGAGGAGCTGCGGGGATGAGCCAACGTCTAGTCAATTAACCCGCGATTCGATCCCCCCGTTAAATCGCCCAATCGACGATCCTCCGATTACAACTGTGACCCGCGGCGAATCGTCGTCCGGGAACGCGGCCGAAAATTGGACAAACCCCACTTCCTGCGTATCGCCGGCCTCGCGTTCAATTCTGTTGTTTCCTTTTTTTGGGGCCTAGCGGCAAAAAAATTGTTTCACTAAGCGCTGATCCAAGTTTTAGCGCGGGATTCGCTCGGCCGATAACGGGGACCGGAGATCACTCCGGGCTTCCTTACATCCCGGATGTTTGCCCGACACCTACATGGCTCCGATGCGCTGGGGTGAAAAGGCTTATGAACTGTACGGATTTAGAGTCCAATGAGAGTATAGTTATTAGTCTTGATTTTTCGGCCGTGTGCTTTCCGTTGCGAACTCTGGCACCTTTAACCACGCACGTATCCCGTGCTTTTTACCAAGTTTATATGCATAGTGAACTTTAATTCCTAAAGGTTACTTTTATATAGGCACGTACGCGCGCGGGGGTAGTTTTAGAGCGCCATAAATATTCATATTGCGCGGAATTCTTTGTTCTCGCGTAACATAAATCGTCATTACCCGCAGCAACTGTGGACCGGCATATCCCCGCAAACAAGCCATCCAATTTGGCAAAGGTGCGACCGATCGATAAATTGCCCAAGAACCCATCAAGCCTCCAATCGCTGCGACCGCAAAAATATCGACGGGCCGCACGGCCCGAGCGCCGAACGCGCAACTTAATTACAGGCGATTTGCATGGCCGCCTCTCCAACTTTTGTCCCCCCTTTAATCCCATCAATTACTCCGTTATACATCAGCAGCTCGGCTCGTCCAAGATGACGCCAAGTTTTTATTGCGTTTGCGCGGGCGGGCGGCTTACATTATCACCGCCGCGGCGATTAGGTTGCCGGCGGCCGGGCGCCAGGAAGAATATCCGGCGAAACATCATTTACCGGGCCGGTCGACTTTCGAATTTTCCCAATTTTAAAAGTCGCCCGTCCGCTGGCAAACTCGGCGCAGCAGACTTTTCTCGGCTCGGCGCGACGACCTTAGTCGCCGCTTACGGCCGCAGCTGTAGCCACTTTGGCCGCAGTTTGCAGATTCGCCGTGGGGCAATTATGAGGCAGGCGCCTCGATCGCGCGCTAATTCGCGTCTCCGGATGCTCGGCAACTCATTACTGCTCGAACCACTTTCCGGGCAAGTGCCCACTATTTCTTCATTTTCCTCTTAGTTATCCTAGAAGGGCTCGGCGAATTTCAAGTATTCTCTTGAATGCTCAGGACTCCTGCTGATTTTGAATGTGTACTATGCTGTTTATCTTTATTTAAAATCTTAAAATATTCAAAATTATAGACTCAAATTCGTGTTTCTTTTATTATAGCTCGATCGAGGAGAATATACTGTACACCAAAGTTTATAAGAAGACTTAACTAGTAATGTATTGTGATTAAGAAGATTGAGTCGTAACCAAGTCTTTGTGGAGAACAATCCTGCTGCACGGAATTCCGACAACTTAGAGGCTGGGAAATAGCAAAAGGAAGCTTTGCGGAATGGTTTTAACGAATAGAATAGGAAGCGCGAACTTGAAGATTGCGTTGTTACAGTACTCTATTCGTCGTCAGTACCGCAGTAGCAACTAGTATAAGTCACAATTACTCGAAGGAAACGAGCAGATGTTATAAGTTATTTTTAATTTTTGTTGATAACAAACATCGAAGCATATTTACTCGTGTTAAAGTGAAAGAAGATGTATTGATGAATCTGTTCATCGAATCTGCCGAATTTAATTACAGCAATATCATTAATGCCAATAAATAATAATAAAATAAAAATACGAATGATAGAGGATGTGATGTGATAATAATGCCTGATGATAACCTCTTTTCATTTATTTCAGCGAAGTAAATAGGTTATAATCTTTCGATGCATCGTTTCCCTGCAAAATGCATCTCCGTAACACCATTAGCGTAATGAATGTACTTATAACCTGCGCGGGGGAGGATACTTACAGGCCAACTTTCGCGCGACTAATCACTCTGAAAGCATTGTCGGCCGCACAAAAGCACGCGTGGCCCATCCCCCAAACTGAAACGGCTGCAATTCCTACCTGGACTTCTTATTCAGCGGAAGTCTCTCCCGCGCCCGGGCCCCGAGCCCTGCGGAGGCACGTAAGGCGCTACCACCAGCCGAGAATTTCGATAATGACACGTAAGGATAATCACCGAGCGCGGTGACAGAACTAGTGGGAGGCACCGCCGGAAACGCGTCCCATTGTCGATCGTGGAAACTCGGCGCAACCGCTGGGAGGTAATATTTCGCTGAATGGGGAGACTGCGAAGTTCCGCGGCGGGAGCGCGGGAATATCGGGAAAGACAAACCGCGAGGCGAGCAGCGTCGGGCTGCGCCTGTTTTTCGCCCGCCGCGATTCGTTTCAAGTTTCCCGACGCGGGATACGCTTCCACTGTGTCGGATAGTCGCGCCCGTAGGACTCTGTTCAGAGCTGCGAGGAACTTGCCGTGCCCGGTCGATCGTACAATGGCTGGTGGATTTTCCACGGTACTGCTTCGTTCTTCTTCCCGTCGACCAATCATGCCACTCGCCGTTTTTCATCGCCTTATTCTAAACCTATGTTTTTCCCATCTGTCGATAAGATGAGAATAATTGGGATGAATCTGAGGCTTCTACACTCCTTAATTCTCTCGCGAGGAAGCAGAGGAGCAGCGGGGAAAAATGAAGAGTGCGCTCGAGTGGGACTACGCAGGATGTCGAGTCGAATTGAAGAGATAAAGCAGTGGGGGGTCGAAACGCGCGAGCGCGAGCGGGCGATGGAAAATGCATAAGAAAAAAATTAGGGAAAGTCGACGGGATGCAAATCCGCGCGAAGTCCGGGGTGGAAGCTCGAAACTAGCAAAAAGGGAAAAGAAGCGAGAAAGTTCCACAGTCGGGTCGTTGTAAAAAGAGAAACTTTCGCAGTCTTAAGTAAAAATATTGCGAAAAGACGCGCGCGAAACAAACCGAGCGGAAAAGATCAAGTAAAACGTTATTATATATAGCGGATGAAGAGCGAACGTATATGTTGAGCTCGAAATTTCTTGTTAAGGAATTTGTCGTTTTTATTTGAAACTCGCCAGACGACTTCGCCAACGCGCACACGGTGCACCTCGTTAAGAGACTTTTTCAATTAACTATTTTTGGCTCGTCGTAAATGAAACAAAGAATGCGTTTTAATAAGTTCAAAAAGGCAAGATGTCGAAGGTTCGCTGAGTAGCGATTCAAAGTATTTTCGATTGCATGGATCGATCGAAGCCGGAAAAAGCTCATCTCTTATACTTACCCGAGTACCTTTCCCTTTCACAATTTTATTTTCTTGAAAAGGGACCTGATTATAGGGTCTCTGAGGACGAATCCAGCAGAACACAACGAATCAATAGTAGCTCGTGAACAATTTTAATCTTTTTCAATAAAAATTTACCAGAATTCTGAGACATATTTTAAAAGATTTTTAATGCATTAGTAGGAAATGATTTAAACTTTTATGAAAATCGGTTAAAGATCTTTTAAAGAGTCTAAATAGTATCTGCGGAAAATCCGGAATAAGTACTTTTTAATAAGTAAGAAACTTTTCCTTTGTAAAAAATAGACTGGTTATACTTGTTAGTTCAGCACATTTTGCTTGGAACAGTCTAGTCGAACTCTGTTCATGCTTGAGAAAACAAATATTTAATTAAAGTTCAATTTGAATGGTAGAATTTTATAGAGAAATTCTTGCATAAGTTCTTGTAGAAAAAAGTTACTCGCTCAATTTCTATGCGCGTTTTAATTAATAAATATAAATCTTTTTTAAGCCGGGTTAGTAATATAGGCTGCCAGACAATTACGATCTTCTCGTTCCATTTCTCAGCTGTCAACTCATTATTTTTTTTCATTTGGTTGAAATCAAATTCTGAAGCGTTCAATTTTATCGGATTAAAACAATTAAACTTATTTTCTATCAAATTTCTGATTGAGATAAAAAGATCTTAATAAAAAGATTTTTTATTAGACTAAAGAGACAAAAGTTTGATTAGTTCATAATATTTTGGGTTAAACTAACTAGCTTTTAGTTAACTGTGTTAAATAACACAGTTGGCAAAAAATGAAGCTATTCGGTATTGTTCGATGCCTTAACCCATCGTCACGTATGCTCGTATTGAATTTTTTAAATTCGAAGGGAATACTAGTCGACGTACTTTGCTGAATTCACACGAAGGTTGTTGTACAGTAGAACAAAAAGGTAGACCAAAGTCGACCCTTGTGGAGCACGAGGATCAGCCGAGGAGCCGAAAGGCATACCGACGCTATAACAGCTCAAAGTGCAAACACGAAAAAGGGCAAAACAAGTTGGGTAGGAAATTAGAAGGGCGTGTCGTTCGTTATGCGCCGGTCGCTGGGAATTCGCAGTCGCCGAGAGCCTGTAAATCCGCGCGGGAACACTATATATACGTACGAGAGCTTTTTCTCATCTCTGCCTTCGGGAGCGCACCCATTCCAACGGGTGTTTGGGGAACCGACGAGAATTAGCTTGAGTTATTGCCCGATTTCCTCAGGATATGACTGCGGGAAGATGCTCGAAGGGTTGTAGTTTTCCCGGGAATAAGAGCCTCCGTGTGAGATTTGGGAGACGAAGGATAGCTCTACCCAGCCTAATAGTATATATACGAGTACGTGTACGTGTGTACGTGTGTGTATATATAGCAGGAAATCGATTTTCATAAAGTCTGGATTTTCAAAAAGTTATATTAATAGTGAAACTTTGGAAGAAAAAAGTTTTCCATTCGAGTTATATATGAAGAATTCTAAAGTTGCGAACAACTTTTAAAATATTTTAGGTCGCAAATATACAGAGCAGTGAATCTCCGTTCAAAATGCCTATTAATAATTGCTACACTTTTGTTAAAAAACTGTGACTGTAATCTATAGAACGCATCGAAAAAATATTTACTCGTATACTTTCTTTAAGTCTACTTTTTGTTAATAGTGTTAAAAAAATTAGAGATTATTTGCATAGGATTACACCTACAAATCACGGGATCTCTTGCGGTGGTATTATAATGGATTCTCTCCTAGGGGTAAAACGCTCGGCACACACAGTCACCCATTCAGTTACTATAGCTTTTCAGTTCACTATAGCGTTGGCATTGCGCACATGCATTAAAATCATTAAAAATAACAGATAAATTCTGCTAACTATTCTATATTTGCTATCGGTGCTAAGCTTCTTTATGGCGCCACTTTTAATAAAAAAAATGATAAAATAAGAACCTGTCCGTACTTCAGTTTCTAATAAACTTAATTTTAATGGTATTTCTTAATACCATTTGCTGCGATGCTCGCAATCTGAATCAACTCCATTTATCAATAAAAAACGAAAGCAATAACGGCAACCTCTATGCCGCGAGAGGAATCCAATCGTTAATCCCACTGAAATTCTCTCCTGATGCACGCGCGTTAAAGAGCAGCAAGAGTCGCGCGTGCATCGTATATAGGGGAGAGGAGTCGAGTCACAGCCCCAGCGTCGCCTGTGCACTTTGCCTTATTACGGCGGCGCTTGGGAGAGCGCGTGTACATCATCGCGCACGTGATTCCAGTAATTGGCATGGATTTAGCCGCGCCCGAACCCTACACTCGTTTGCTTGTCCTCCTCTTTTTTCCAATCATGTTGTCGCTGTCGCATTGGCGTACGTCGATTTTCCTAGGAGCTTTGCGCGCTCTTCCTTCTCCTCGCGAAATGTCTCATCCGCATACGTGCGATATACTATTTTAATGCGCTTGTCGGAGATAATTTTTTTGTGTATGAAAAATTGTTTTATTCTCCATGTATACCAAGAACTGACTACTTAATCATTGTGTGTCACTGTCACATTACCTGTCTACCTCAGTACCTAACAAAATTATTATTTATGCAGCATAATTATTACGTGTATGACATTAGTCTCTGTATGAAATTTCATCTACTCAATGAGATCTGATTAAAGGTAAAAGGTGTATTATTAAAGATTCGTTAATAATGTTTCCATCAAAGAAGAGTAGCAGTTAGACAAGCCAGAGCTTTTGTCTGTAAACAAAGTTACACGATACCTCGCCAACTGCATATTACACAGAGAGTCCTGGTTTCGACACAATGTGGAGGGGCTGAAAAGGATCCGTTTTCCGTTTGCTCCCTACTCAAAAACTCGTGGGTTTCGGTGAAAGTGGAAAACAAGCACGACTCCTTTATATCCTTCCAAGGGGAGCGAGATGTGCACGCGCACCTATATAGAAACCCGTAGCGGTACGAATATAACGAGGGTCCTTCTCCACGTCCGCTTGGAGAGATTTCGTTGGATGTAGGATGGCCTGATATACAGGGGCTGCTCCCTAAATTAAGTGGAAGGTGGATGGGAAGGGGATGTTCAGAACCGTTATAAATTGCATTACTTTCGAGTATGTGAGTCTTTCGCGTGGTAAGTCTGACTCTTTCAGAACGGACAGGTAAACGCGAGGTCGGGTAACTCCAGCACGCTGGCGAAATTAACGATTTAAGTAAATGATGATAGTGTCAGTAATGATTGATAAATTTATAAACGAACACTGAGTTATTTATTATGTTGCCCGCCAGAAAAAATATGTAACTGTATCGAGCAAGCAAGTTTTGATGCGTTAAAACATTGATTTATTAAAGCGTTTCATCATCAAAGGAGTAGAAAAAATATTGTTAAATTAATATGATTTCCGGGGACCAGTCTTATACTATTTAATATGAAATATTTCAAAGTCTTGAATAGTCCTGAATAGTCGTGAATCGCAGAGGCGTAATAAAAAGATCCCTCATTTCATAAATATTTCGGATACATTTTTCATCTTCTACGTGACCAATAAAAGTATCGGAATTCTGAAATTGCTCTTGACGGAAAACGTCATATTCTTCGCATCCTTGATTATGCCAATACATATACCTCTCTATACACTTCTAATTGATCGTGCTGTTATAAAATACCGAAGCGAGTTTATCAGACGAATTCCCGGGGCAAATACGTCCGACGAAACGTCAAGCGATTAATTTTTTTCCCCTTTCAGCCCGAGTCGGGAATTTCGCGCGATTTCACTTTCTAAAAGCTCGCGAGCCGAGAAATACAAGAGAGTGCACGCGCCAGGGGCCGTAAACGCGGGAAGCCGAAACGCGTCGGATGCCGGGTGCAGTTTCTCATCGGGCCGCGTAGTATCTCACAGGTTGCCGGGACGCGCGCACTGTAAACCGGCTGAAGGGCTAGTAAAAGGGACAGGACGTAGATACGGAGGCGTGAGCAGCGGGGCCGAAATAAAAGATAAGAGGCGGAGGTGAGCGGCGCGCGCGGCAGTCAATAATCCTTCTCTCGCCTTTGACGTTTCACTGATTTTACTCGCGCTTTTACGGCAGTTTAGGCGCGGTTCGCCCGCCCCGTTGGGATAAACTCTCATTTTACTTCTGATCGATTGGTCGGTATCAGGTATGTGCGAGCCTGAATATTCTGCATTTAACGTAAATATGCTCAGGATCGGCGATCTGTTTACACCGTAAAAATGCCACAGTTGCGGTGGCTGTTTATTGGACACGTTACACTAGTTTACGAGACCCTATTTGTAGGTTGTAACTGCGCTGTGAGTAGAATGTCCCTTTACGATTGCAGAATGTATGTAAATACATCTGGTGATATTATTCCCTGTCGTTTACGGAGCAAAATCTTGTTTTAAACAAAATGAAAATGGTATGTTTTCGCCTGGATTTTTATGTAGTCGAGAGTATTGTGCCAATAATAATTTACAAGAACGGCAATATAAAACATAACTAGTAGATTTACGTATGTAGAGAGAAACCAGAGAATGCAATATATAAGCACTGGACGTAGATCAATTGATACTTATTTATCTATATATTTTTCCATAATGCGTCTGGATCATCTAGTATGCATTGCGCTTCGTCCGTGGGACTCACATCAGTCCCGCTTATGCAAATATACCCTATGTCAAACATGCTTCGAGCGTTTCAAAATACTTCATAATAAATTAAGACACAAATAATGATAATTCATGATAAAAGAACTAGCTATGAACTTGCTTTTCATATCCGTTGGTCTATTGCTTGATGATTTTGAGTCTATATCATGTTTCTAACAATTGAACCTGAACGGGCATGACTCGCTATACCTCGCTGTATATTTTGAGATAGCAAACTACCCTAAATAATATACAAATATATTTAACTTTCAAAAGTAGTCTTCACCTTCTGCTTATTGGACACGTTATTCCATGATGCTACCTTTTACTGTTATCCGGCTGCCAATATTCTTGGAATCTCTCTGGCGTATTTGTTTATATCCTAGAAACTTACTGCTTTGAAACTTAGGTAATATATCTATCAGTATATGTAGATTATAAAGTAAATATTCGTATTTACTACATATTCTTCTCTATCTAGCAAAAAGTAACAATTTTATCCTTCAGACAGTAGCAACAATTTTCGAAGTTTTTAAAATTATTATTATTAAATGTCGATATGAATTACAATAATAATTTTGATAATTATCGACTAGAGAATTACGTAATTTTCAAGCTGCATAGGAATCTCGCGCAATTTAAAATTTTAGCAATAAATATTAATGTCATTCCTTTTTTTGCCGGCAATGTACCCGAGAGAAATATTGGCGAAGCGGCGTTTTAAAATAGAATTTCACGTGAGTCATAAATAGTAGGGTTACATGCAATGTCCATACATTAAGCTTTACAAGATTTTCCATTTTTCTGCGTGACGTAAGGGGGGAGTATTTTATAAAGCAGTCCAACAATTTGTTAACTCGCTGAGTGAATATATACGGAGCCGAGGGACTAGCACCGGTGGAATTTTTATTCATCCCGAGTTCACGCGAGACAATAAAAGTTCCCAAAGTGTCTGTATAACTTCGAAACTCCGACAAGAAACATGTTACGTGCCAATCGTAGGAGAAGCAAGGAGCAGCTAGGAACAAAAAGGTTACTGCAGTATCTGGAGTATAAGTGTACAGGCTGCCCCCGAATGCCGAGCGAAATTTCTGCGAGGGATCAGGTATGTGCCCACGTAATCTGCGTTGCATCCCCGCGTATAAGTCGGAAGAAAGCATTGCAAGCATGACATTGGTTATGAGTCAAGACAAAGTTTTTCAGTGATGCTTCCGTGTATTGATTTTTTCAAACAATTCATTGTCTACAAGAATTGTAAGTGTTTTTAAAAATATATGTCATTTAAAATCCAAAAACTATTAATACAAATAACAAAAAATAAATTTCAATATTTGTTTGCCTGCGAATTCTATATTTAATACTGTTGATGAAATTCCGATACTATTATAGATATTTAATTTAACATTGTAAACGGATCAATTTGTGTTGACAGGCAGCCCGGATGCAAAAATAAATAGAAATGTATCCACACGGTTTATCTTGGATACGACCAATCAATTTTAATTAAAGCTTTTTCACGTGTACATTACCGAAAAGCTGTCACATTATTATTTTTTTGAATTGAATGAAATCTTGTTGAGAAAATACTGATTGAAAAGAGGTAGGCTTTGCATGAGTTTTGTAATGATGTTTTGTAAAATGGGACAAAAGTCTGTGCTACAGGAATTAACTCGACACTCGTGCGCTCTGACGTCAAGTTCCATCCGTGACGCAAACAAGCGATAGGGAAACAAAGGGCAATGTCGAAAAATTTATAGAGGATAAAGAGTAAAGTTTTGACATAAAGATCAGAGAATACGGCTTGGCGAGATAAGAATATTAGTCTGGCATCTTTGTTAGCGGAGGCGAAAAGTTTCGGGCCGCGGATATTGGTTCGCAGGGCGGCTCGTCGCCAGGAGACTAACGCTTCAGTGAAGCGAAAGGGACACTGCGAGCATCAGTGAGCGTTAAACGAATCGAAATAACACAAATTTTTCCATCGCAGCCAAATTGAATTTCCCCGGCGACGGTCTATTCAACATGAGGGGCGGGGGCTCGAGGAATTCGAGTCGAGCGTCGCGCCGATATCCCACCGCGTAAGCTTTCCCCGATCGTCAAGAAGGCGAAGTAAGGGGGTTCGGGAGCCGCCCGGTGAACAAATTATCCCCAAGGCGGTAGCCCGCGAATCGAAGAGTTTGGGCGTGGGCGCGTCCTCGGAGCTCGGGGCGCGACTTTACAGATGCAGGGCGTTCGTTAACGCAGCCCATTGGCACTGCGGCGTTTGCACCTTGGCTCCGTTTCCCCGGCTCTGTTTTCCTTTTGGATTCGGCCGGGCTCTCGCTGCTGTGGGATTACCTTGGCAGAGTATTGATTTTTTGAATTCCTCGATGGCGCGAATTTAAATTGCTTGCTTATACGGAACCCGGGCGAAGGGCCTCGAGCGAGAGCGACGCTTATTTGAAGTTACGTATTAGAAGCTCTTGAAGTTCCGGGTGCGCCGGCTACAGAATTCCGCGGCATTGCCCCGGAAGATTGCCACGCGCGAATTTGAATTTTTCTACCCGGGTAAAGGTAGATTATTTACATTATTCCCGCTATCACGCCTCCATTATCTACGGACAAATATAACAACAGCCGGCGCTATTTATTTTGCAGGCGGGCCGCGTGGGTAATTCAAAGGGGCGCCCGGGAAAGAAAGTGCAGCATATTGAACGAGTGCACGCATCAAGTATTTATTTAGGCCACTCAAAGGCGCGCGGGGAGCTTTAGTGCCCGGGCGCTCCGCGAGGGAACCTGCGCTACGGCCAATTTGAGGGGGCGTGCAGTGCAGTTGTTTCCTTAAACATTAGGCTCCGGCAGTCTCGCGGCGGGCCTTTAATGCAGGAGCCGCGACACGTCCCGCCGGCCAATAAAAAAAAAAAGAAAAGCCGGATCCTCGGCCCGTGCTCTTGCCGCCGCGCTACCGGTCGCCTTATGAATTTCATGCGGCGCGCGGGCGTAAAACCTGTGGCGGCGCGTGTGCATTAAAACGAACCCGAAACCGCCTCCGCGTCACGCCTGAGGAAGAAGAATAGCGCGCCCCGGAGGCAGCGCCATTCGCGTTCCGCGACACTCGCATTAAAGGAGCCGAGGACCACAACGAGGTCGCGGCAATTTTCACCCGCACGCTCCAATGGTCGGCTTATTTCGCCTTCGATTGCCGCGGCTTACACCTTCCTTGGTTTATTGTCGGGCCCAGGTACTAGGGCCGCCGGCAATGTACATTGCGCACATTACGACTGTGCGCCCGCGAAAGTTTCCCTGCTCGCGTATGCAGCCCTTTTCCCATGATGGACTAGGTGGGGGAAAGGTGAACTCTATAGGTCTGAATAATGTCTCGAGTAATATTCTTTAATGGACCGTTTAATATACCGTGAGATAAATGATATAAGAATTTTTACTGTATTTCTGAGTAAACTAGGGACAGACTTGTCAAATCGAGGAAGTTAGTGTACTTTACACTAAAATTTATGGTTATTTTACCTAAAATTACTATACGTGTTTTAATTTTCAATAAGATTTTAAAGGTAAATTCTCAAATCTATTGTTTTTATATGTGAAACTAATAGTTTTATTTAGGTTTCATTGAAATCGCTTAAAATGTAAGATCAAGATTTTTCTTGAAAGTACCTTCCAAGTAATTAGCAAGCATTGATCAGCTTAGGAAGGTGCTCGAGGACTGCGAGGCGTAACTCTGCGCTACTGCAAGTTCTCTGGCACCGGAGTCGATCGCGACGCTTTTAGCCGGGGAAAATCGTATCGGGGCGGCGGACGGACTGCTCCAATGCTCCCGCGATCTGCGCCGTCTGTCTCCTGCCCGTTCCACCTCCCGGCCGAGCTCCCGGCCACTCCCGCCGGATCGCGGAAATTGCAAGGGCGCGACAATAGCGCGGCCCCGCGGCCTTCTTTCCCCCGCGCTGCCTCGAAATGCGGGGATCGATTCGTTAGCAGCTGGGAGTCGCAGTTTGTAATCGCCCTCGGGCCGGGCGGCGATCGGCCACGCTGGCTTTTCCTAATTCTTCCTTTGAACCTGTAGCTATTCGAGCAATCGTCGCGATGCGCTAAGCGACAGAGTCGACGTTTTTTCCGTGCTGCGTTGAAATTGAAAGAAGGCACTCGCAACTCGTAAAGTATACATCTGCCGAACGCTCTCAATAAGCCTGGAAAGCTGTAAATTGTCTGTAAAATCGATCTGTTTTACATTCACGGCTGGTGCTTTTATCGCAACAACCGATTGCTGTCGACCGATATCAATAAATTGCTCATTTACATTGTTTATGAGTTCGCAGCGGTCCGGCCGTTTAAAGTGGCAAATAATATGGAGAAAATTTAATGAAATTCATCGTTAATTTAAATATAAAGCGCATTGCTCATACGAATATCCAATAACTATCAATTATCATTAATCGTCCGCTGCTCTATAATTTATGGAGATAGCAAATAATAAATAGCTCTCATTAAATTGCTATTGCGGTCCCTCTGATTTACAGCTATCGCATGGAAAAGCAACCGCGTAAGCGCGCATTTTCATCGAAATCGCAGCACACAGTCTCTATACCCCGCGTCACAATATATAATTCTTACGTGGCGATATAATCAGCAGCGCCAATCAACCCGCAGACACGCTGCAAACAAGTCTCTCGCGTCAAACAGGTTTTCGTTTTCCCCTCAGCGCTCGAAAACACAAACAGAATCTTCTTTCCCGAAATAGCGATCGCGCCGTCAAAGTTGCCGCTAATTCCCCTTCAACTTTGAGCCGCTCCCATCCTTTCACGGCTAATTAATTATTTATAAAAAGCGACGTTTAAGGCCAACTGAAGCGAAAACAAAAAATCGCCGACAAGGGGCCGGAGGTCAAAGGTGAAAGCGTTTAAGCCCCGCGTCTCTGACGTGTAAATTCGCCGCCTTTGTCGCATTCGCGGGTCCGCCGCGCCACGGGCTAAATCGCGCGGGCTCGAGAATTTCCATAGATTCTTTTGTGCGCGGAGTTTCGATTCTGAGCTTTTCCCCCTCCTGCCCGGGCGCGGCAAAACATGGCGCGCGGCTTAATTGCAGCCGGCGGGCCGGGGGGACGAGGCGCAGCTTGTTCGCAGCCCGGCGCGGGCGGGAGCGACGGACTACTTTTCTTAAGGAAACCCGGGCCGCGGACGCAGCGCATTAGCATATTCAAGGGCCAATTAATTTAGCTGTGAGGACGATTCCTATTAAGGATTAAATTCTCCCGCTCTGCTCGCTGCGCCCAAAGAAACGAATGTGAACCGGGTGGGATGTTTTTCCCGCATTGGCTTAACTGCGTCTGCCGCCTTTTCATTTACCAGAGCCCCGGCTCGAATGGCTATGAAAATCTGCAGAAACATTGAGCATTAGATCAATGCATTCAGCATGTGGAATAAGTTAAAGTTACTTTTCCATTGGTTGAGCAGACTGTACAGCTATTCTGTGACAGGGTACATTTCAGCTTTCTGTATGTGACATTTTGAATTTAGCGCACAGCATTGTGCACGCTTCCTTTTTTAAATGGCGCAGTTTTTTAGCTGTATACGGTATACACAAATGTAAATGCACTAGCCTACAAGGATCTTTGATGCATTTGACGTATAATTTAAAGTCCATTCTGTACAAAGTATAAAGGGCGGCCGTATACACTTGTCGTTAAAGCTTTCGCTTAAAAAAGTTTTGTTTTGCGTATATAATAAAACGAAATTTAAAACATTGTCTTTTCCTTGAAGTTATGCAAAGAAGGTCTCATACTTTGAATTAAATGTGAATAAACGCAGATCAAACATACGGGTAATTTGCAAATCAAGAGCACATCACAGAATCTAAATAACGTAGGAAAATTGCTTTTTAGAAAATCAGCCAACAATCTGATACACTATACTTTATTAAATTTATTGTGCGCGCGGCATAATATTGCGAGCGCCGTCCTTCGCAGCGTTTATTTAACGTGCTTATTGAAACGTGCATTACATGGATGCTCTAAAAAATTCTATTGTGCACAACAGCTTATCAGGCCAACCTTTCTTCCCCCAAGAAAATTCACCAAACAATGAGCGAGGCCTAAAAATGCGGCGCCTAAACAAACATTTGGATGGTAGGATAGGCACTGTCGATTTCGCGGAGCCAGCGTTCGTCAAATTGCAAGTTTCGTCGATCCTCGGGGGCGTGCACTGCCGCTTTTCAATTACGGCTCAAAATTTTGGCGGCGGCTCCGTTTGCCTCGGGAAATCCAAGGCCGCCTCGGAAACGCCCGAGCTCGCACAATGGGCCGCATATACAGCTCGTAAATAAAATCCCAGGCGATATCGGAAGGGCCGCGAGGTCGCGGTTCGGCGATGGGCGCCGCGCCGACATTATGCCCGGCCACGACCTCGCCCGTGGCGTCGTCCTCGCTTTTGTGCAGCTCGCACGGGGTTTTCCACGAGCTGACGGGAAGACGATTTTACTCTCGAGCCCGGTTGCACCGGGGGTATTTTCCGAGAGTAAAAACACTGGCCCCGAGAGGGAAAAAATTGCGTCGGCGATGCTTTTCTCTCGGCCATGATGAAAATTGTTTTGAAGTAAGCCAGTTTGCGCGGCGAAAGAGATAAACCACGCTCGCCGCTTCTGCAAGGGCGCAATGTTTATCTATCGCTTTTAAAGGGCTTTTCATTAAATTAAGTAGGAAGTTAATATTACCCAAGTGTTTATCGTGAAATTTACAAAGGTGGAGGGAAATTTATACGGCGGTCTTAATGGCACGCGCGCGTTAAAAAAGAATTCGGGAACAATTAATTCCGTAACCCATTTAGACGAAAATACGCTTTTCTGTGCTCGAACTGTATTTTATACAATTTTAATAAAACTCCGGGAATGGGCAATTTCATCGGGACCAAAGGACCAAATAAGTCGCTTAACAGCACTGCTCCTTGGCAAAAATCTTCCATGAATAACTTGCAGGTGCAGAGGTCTAGTGCATAAAACCGATCGATCATCCGCGCATTAATAATTCAAATTCATCCCGATCGGCTGTAACAACGGGGAGCTGTTAACATCCGCGTGCCCCCATTAGCGCGGAGCAATACCAGGCTCGCAGGCCCGGGCCGCTAAAACTGCCGGCTGGAAAAATCGCCCGGGCATTGCACGCCGCCGCCCGTTATCTGGTCCGCGCCCTTGCCGCTAGTGTTTATTGCGTTAGTTACGTCCCCGGTGACGGGCGCGGCGAAAACGAGGCCGGCAGATAAAGTGGCAGATAGAAAATAAAACGCGCGCCCGTGCCGGGAGGGCCGCTGAATTGAATGAGCGCCCGGGGTTGGGGGGTGGGGGGCGTGATAACAATGAGAGCTTGTTTGCAAGGCAACCGGCAAGTTGGCCCAGGCCCCGCGGGCCGTTGTTGCCCGGTGCCCCGCGGCCGGCTTGATGATTATCAATGTTGATACAATCGGCACCGCTGGCCGATGCAATTTCCTCGTTGTGCGGCAGAATTATCGGGACGAAAGAACTTACCCCGACAGCGTGTAATAATTCGGCGACCGATGGGCCTGGTACTTACCTAAAACAGATGAAAAAAAAACCTTCATTAGTATACGTTTTTGATCATGCCACGCGGTATATGAGGGGGGTTTGTATGCGTACGTAAGGGAAAAAAAATCGTTCTTTTGGTCGTGTGCTGGTAAAGGTGGCGTTAGTCGTAAGCGGGGCGTTATTACCCGCGGCATTCGCTCGGTGGCTCCGCTGGAATTGCTTCTGTGCCGTTCGGCCGGGAGAAAAAGAGCCGGGTCGGCTTACGCGATGCCCCCCGCGCACTCCGCGGCGACTCGGCGGCCGAGCTCAATTGCCGCTCGCGGTCGCCGCGCTCAAAGGAATAAAAATAAGACGGCGGGCGCGCGGCTCGGGTGGTTACAATATCATTCGAATGCAATCACGGGCCCTGTTTGCCCCTCGGCGGCGGGGCGCACAAAAGCCAGGATAAACAATGCTGCCGGCGCTCCTCTGCCCCTCCCTCCCGCGACCTTTGCCTCATCGGCCCTGGAGAAGCGCGACCCGCCCCCTGCCGCGGCCCTATAGCCGTCGTCGCTCTCGCTCGGTAAAGAAGAGGCCCTCGATCAGCCTCCGGGGGGGGGCGAGGGCTGGGAGGCCGCCCGGGAGGAGGTGCCGCACCCTCGTCAAGCCGATCCGCACTCGTACGCTCCGGGCGAATAATGCCCCGGGAGTTTTCTGCTCGGCCCGCTCTCCCCGCTCCCGGGGCGCGCCCCATGATTTGTCGCGGGCGCGTATTGTTACGTGACTCGCGCGCGCCCAGACTTTTTTTCTCTCCACTCGGATTTATTCGGCCCTGTAGTGGCTGCATTTTAATGCCGGACTATTTTTCACCGGCGATCGCTGCACTGGAAGCTGCTTTTCAATTCATGCGCCAGGAGCCCCCCCCCCAGACTGTATTTACTCGCTCGCGTCATTATTTTTCAACTTTACGCTGATGCCGGCTCTTTGCGGATCCCCGGTTGTTTACGCCCTCGGTACACTGATTGATTCCTTTTGCTTAAAATTATACTCCCCGTTGCATTGTTCCCGTGTCCATCCAACTGGCTTATGAGGATCGCTTTTTTTTAAGTATAAGTGCAGGTGTGCCAGGACTCCAAAACTCAAAGCCGCTGCGAGAGCGGATTACACGCACAAAATTTTTAAAAAGTATAGTAGATGAAGTGCACTTTCGAGGAATTTTAAAAATCATTCAAAGAATTTTTTGTTTATCATAGTTAAACTTTTATTGATATATTGATAGTAGAGCTCTTCAGAATTTTCTTTATTCATACAGAATAGTTTATAAAATGAGCGAGTATGTTAAAAGCAAAGTGTAAATAAAAGTATTTTTTGGAAATTCAATAAGCTTTTTCTATTTTCGAACGCTACTGAACAATAGTAATGTAAAATACGCCGTTTCTATATAGGCCAATAACCTAGCATTGAAAATCAGACTATACTTGAAAATAGCTTGCCATTGTAACGTGGAGGCATATTATTTTTAAGTTGAAAATTAGGTTGTTAGCTTTCAGTTGCGCTTTCATTCATATAATTGAAGGCACAAGCGTACATTCAGTTATAAAAAAAATACAGAAAGGTGATGTTTGAAAAGGGTCAAAGTCAATCACGGAATAGTCATTTTTACCCCGAGTACAGGTTTAAACGGCGGACAAAGCGAACCTCTCGACGTGCGCCGTTGTAAGAGCGAACGCCAAAAGATACGTCATCGCCCTCGTTCACAGTCGGTCACTTAGCCCGGCTGCACTCCTGTTCGTCGGCCAAAAGCGCTACTGCGTTTTCTCCCTATTCTCCCTCTTTCCTATTTGGCAGTTGGAAGCTACCAAACGAGCGAGGCAGAGAGAGAACGAGTGAGAGGTGGTGTAACGAGTGGACCTTGGCAAACGTTTGCTCGAGGCCAGTCAGCAGCAGCCTCGAGTCAGCAAATACTCACCGCTGCGGGTACTCATTGCCCATGTGCCTGCCTCGCATATGTATTGATGGAATTTTATAGACACGTTTGATTTTTTAATGTTGAGTTAGTTTACGACTCTCTGAAAGTTTATACGAGATACTGTATAATATATAAGGTAGAGTCGATTGCAGGAACAAATACCGAAGCTGCAGTTGATTTACGCGCATTAAACAATGTTTTTAGTAGGTTAAATTTTTTCCTTTTATTTATTTAATCCATTTTAGTGATATTCCAGAATTCGTTGAATATTGGCGTATCTCGAGGGAGAAATGTGACCATTTGTACCGTACCTTTTTCCTCTTATCCTCTCTGCAAGGATGATTCTTCTTTTTCCGTCGACGGAGCCGGTCATTTTACTTTGCCGTCTTTTTTGCACGTGCAATGCACGTAACGAAAGTTGATATTGTTAAAATAATATCGAAAGCTTCAACGACTATCGATTGCTGGGAAGGATAAAATTAATTTGGCTCGAGAAGTGCACATTCGCGCAACGTGCATTACCGCTTCTTATTTGCAAAGAGAGGAGAACCGATGCTCATCCGCGCCTCAAAATATTCGATAACTATGCTATAAGTGTACCCCGTTTTCATTTCGCACTGCGTACCACGCTGACAATTTCCAGAACAATCTTAATTGTACGGGAGACTACGTGACCCGAATAGAAGCGAGACAAAGCCCCAGCGCCGACTCGACGGCGATTCGTATGCATTAAAAATGCAGATCGGATGTCAGAGCCTCCAATCATTGCGCCAGCCCGGCTGCCCGTGCAATTGGCGCGCCGACAAAAAGAAGACCGTCTTCGAGTAAGTCGTCGCCTTATTAATTCGCCCGGGCGGAAGCGACTCAACGTCTTTCCCCCTCCTGCGAGCATTAACCCTTCCTCCGCGGGCTCTTTATGCGCCATAAGGGGTGGGGCAGGAAATCGGGAAAGAGGATGGGAGGGGAGGAGGGAAGCCGCGAGCCGCGCGATGGCCTGGGCGATCGGCGCCTCAATTGAAACCCACCCTATTTTCCCGCTCTATTTGCTCACTTTAAAATGCATTCGTTCTCGGTCTCTTGCCCCGCGCCTCATCTACTCGAGTGCAATACAATTGGCGCGCGCGCGCCTCCTTCGCCCTTCCGCTTTGTGTTTTCCTTTTCCCTTTGCCCTTTCTTTGCGGCTCTTTATCCGTCAGCGATTTCGAATATCGAGTAATGTGAGACTTTGGAAAATATTGGATTTCAAATGATCGTGTACTCGTGTGCAATTTGAATTGGATATTCGCGGAAACCCGATCGATGGAGTATATGGTGCGCTTTAGTGAAATTAAATCGTTAATGTTTATACAGAATACGGTTTCGAGTACGCGTGTGCCAATGTTCTTGACAGTAAAATGGAACATTTGAAAGTGAGTACAGTCTAAGAAATGAAAAATGCATTATAGGGCATGCCAGGCCAAAGGCAGACTTACACCACTGAATAGTAACTGCAATGCGTACAAACTGGCAGCTTTTACGAGAAAGCTTTTTATAATATGCAACGGAAGGAGTTACATAAAATATCACTTAGCCGCAATAATCTTAAAAATGATATGTAACATTAATTAAAATATTACGTTCATCAAAGTCGGCAGGGAAGCTGGTATAAACAGAAAAAATAAAATTAAACGAGTATATCTCATCGAATCCATTTGGACCCGAATTGATTTCAACGATAATATAATCCGTTAAACAGTAAAGCCCATAAAGAAATATGATGGGCGCAAGCCGGGAAAAAAGTAATCCTATTAAGGATTCGTCAGCGACAGTTCGCGGGAAGCGCGACCGCGAAGCGCCGCGGCAGCTTGCATTATCGCCGATCAGAAACTTCCCCACGACATCCTCCCTCAGTCGCGCCTCGGCGGGGACTATTTCCAGGGAGCTTCCCCTTCCTCTAGCCCCTAACCCCTACCACCTCTGCCGGAACTGCATGAACGACCTGCCAATCTCCGTGCGAGGATGCAACTGTGGGGCTGGGTGATCGCAGATTGCGGCCACTCGGCGCGATCTCCTGCCTCTGGCATACTACTCGTTACGCAGTCGTGTCGCTCATCTCTCGCCATCGGTGGTTTCCTTCGCTTTTGATGTCCTGGCCCCGGAAGCTTAGCTTCCCGTCTGGAGTTTGATTTTTTATGTGCACATCTATTGTCAACTGTGTTGCTCGCGCTCTTCACGCGGCTTATCTTACATTGTTATTGGTGTAGTATATGCGATGTATTACGAACCGTCTCTTAATAGTTTGTTAAATATAAGTGCGCATAAAATTATATTCACTTTGTGAATCAGGCGAATCAAGTTGTGTAATACCGCTTTCATTCGTGGTTGGCCTTTTTGAGTAAGAGGATTGTAAAACCTTCTCTCAGAATTTACATCTCGATTTCTAAAAGTATTTTATCTAACTTCAACCTTGAGCTTTTTTCCTTTTTAGCTGTTTGAATTCTATTGAACATATTCGTCGGCATTGGTATAATACGATTTTTTTTAGGGTTACATGATTGATTAATATTTTTAATATTCAATGCTTTTTAATTATTCTAAGTAATTGAAAGCGTTTGAAATAAAACCTACTAGAGTCGAGTGTAGAATTTTATATTTTCACGAGATTGATATGTTTTTCATACAATGTAAATATAATATACTGGATTGCTCTTCATTCGACCATTTTGCTCTGAAAACTTATGAGAACTATTTAAATATATTTTTGTTATGATTTTTAACAAAATTATTTAAAAGTAATTAAACGAGTCCTTCCTAAATGTTTCAATTGTTTGTGCTAAAATAACTTCATGTAACTACTCTATGTTTCACAATTAAAACAAAACGCACTACTATCGATTGTTTAGGGAACAGCTCATTAGACTGCCCTCGATTTAGTCACTAAAAACGGGTATTTTTGTAGGCGACGAACCGTCGATACTTTCCTATTCATGGGTGCGTTTAGTCGGTAGTTTTATGCATAGAAAGCCCATGTATGTAGTACGTGCAGACTTTTCCGTATCGTGGCATATTTAATGGTGACTCGAGGGTCCAGTACCTATGCATCGCTCGATTGCATGGGTTTGTGTGGTCCTTGCGTCCGTTCGCGCATCGATTGGTCGAGTTAACGAGTAAAGTCGTGGATGTGCCGCGCTTACGAAAATATTACCTCCGCATATAGACCGAGCAGTTCCATTGTTCCATTTTCTTCGAATTCCAAAAGAATACAATTTCTTATTCTATTGAAAACTCGGGCATTTGGAATTTTTTAATTTTAAGAGGGATCTTAACAATACGAGCACTTCTATCGCGGGATTTTCGAGCAGCTGTTCGCTTTCAGAGTTGTAGCGTGGAATCAACGATTAATTTTAGTGCAGTACTATCGGATCGCATTTGGAAAGTTTACGTTAAAGCAATGTTATGTCCTACTCGTATTCTCAACGGCATATACCAATTACGAGCACGAATACGTCCCAAACTTCTGTGCTCAACAATAAAATGTTTGATTCAGCGAGCGTGCGCCCCCATCATTGCGCGTATAAACGAATTTCCACATTCTCCGCGTTACGCGCGCTTTCCGCAAAAACGGCCCCGTCAAAAGCCGGCGCCGGGGCCGAAAAGCGGAGCAAAGCTGCGCTGTGGGTAAAAAAAAAGAAAGGCAGGGCTAAAAGAGGCGAGAGAAACGAAGAACCGATAAGCTCTCACTTTGAAGCCCAAGCCGTGAAACTGTCTCTTTTTGCGGCCACTCGTTGCGGCTTGTTAGCAAGTACAGCTAATGTTACGCGGATGAAAAAATGCCGGGTCGGCTTTAGGCGCTTTTCAGGGCGCGAGAGGAGCGCATTTAGTGCGTCGATTAGTTGTAGAGATTTTCGGACACTTCGTGAAGCCCGTGCTCTAGGTCATTATACGCCCCTTTTACGCTCGGCCGTTTGACGGCCTTTGCATTGTTATTTTCACACGAGTTCCCCGCTAGTTTATGAATAGGGGAAGATTTAATTTTACGCTTGTATATGGTTTGAATGCAAAATGAAAGAAGAGCCATGCTCACTTAGAGCGCGATACATACGGTCGTCGAGCTGAATGCCGCCGTTTTACAAATAATAGACATCGGGGCTTCAACACTAATGAATTATAAAGATTGGCCGTAGGAAAGTTGGGTGGATCCTTTCAAAAATTCATAGGATTACTACGGCGCCGAGGTCGATAAAAATTTTAAACTCCACAATACGCCGTGAATACTTGGAAATAAAAATGCGGCGGTCGTGTCCTCCAGCTCCTTCCCTTATGGAAAAAGGGGTAGAGGAATTCCGGGATCGCGGAAGAATGGCTGGAAAGAAGAAACTGAGTTGAAAAAAAAAAAGAAAGTGGAAGGCTAAGAAAAGAGGCACACGGAGCGGGGGCAGATAGTCGCATTCAGTGGATGGCACCCGGCGGAAAAAGCTGGCATTCAGTTTCCCAAGCGAGTTCCTAATCCATATTGCAAGAACGGCTAGAAGGAGAGAAGGAGTGCGTGCGGCGGTCGCGCGGCAAATAGAGAGCCCACGGGCGCCTCGAGAGATCATCGAGAATAACGAGAGACTGAAAAGGGAGATATAAAGAAAGCGCAACGAAGGTAATGGTCGGGTGACACATGGAGGGATGCCTTTATGGAGACGGAAGCGGAAGGGGAGTGGGATCGTATAAAGGAGCGCGCGCGAGAGGATCCTTTTAGGTCCGTAAAAGTCATTGACCGATTACGATCGCAATTATATTGGCCGCGCGCTCGGGAAGCCCTGGATCTGTCGATGATTCATCGCTTCGATCCACTCATCGCCGACGTTCACTGCGCGTCTATTTTCCCACCCGCAAGGATTTTCTCGGCTATTGATTATTTACTTATTAGCGATTTACTCGCTCGGTATTCTTTCGCTTACTGCGCATTTCAGCTATCATCACCATTCTATCATTCCAATACCTACAATGGAGCGACAGAGTCATTCATTGAATCATTGTGTTTAGGAGATAATATCGTTCATCGTCAAAAACGAAGTATCCATCCATTGAACGATCCTATGGTACTATATTCGTTAGTAGCAACAAAAAAGAAGAATAATCATGATTTAAGAAGAATGGGAGAATAAATTGCGAAATAAAAGAGTCGCGTAAGATCAGGACAGTGTCATCAGTCTAGGGCGAATTAGAGACCGGGATTTTTGATATGGGCGCCATTCCGTAAGATTAAGCGAGAATTTTTTTCCCGAGCGCAAAAGTAAACGATATAAATAACAAGTAACGAAACAAATGTTGTCCGAAGCACACTAAATGTACCGAGGGGGTCGAGGTGGCAAAGTAGGCAGGCTGGCAGCAACGGCAGCAATAAACAAAGCTTTTTATCGCCGGGTGCAAATCCCCCGGGGTCGCGAAAAAAAGAAGGGCACGCGGCCCTCGGCAGAAAATACTCGCCCTCGAATCAGAGGCAGAGCGGGGGTCCAGCGGTCCGCCCCGGCGAAATCAGCGTGCCGTGAAAGAGCCCGTGGGGCCAAAGTTCGCGGGGCTCCACGAAATGCGCATATCGCGGCGGGGCAGGCCGATCACGTCGCGGACGGGACTGGCATGCCCGCGGGCGATAGGCCGCCCGGGCACGTACGCCGGCGCAAGGCTGCGCACTCGACACTCGCTCCTCGTGGGCGGCTAATTGGGCCGCGCGCCCCGCAAATAAGCCCGCGCAAACATTCAGCCGGCGCGCCCCAGAAGTTCAATTAGGATGCGCGCCGGCGGCTTTAGCCGGGGGGGCCGGGCGATGTCTTCGACTGCCTCGGCCAAACTGCATCCCCCGGGACCTCCGCCTATCCGGCCACTATCCGACCGCCATCCCGGCTTATAACCGCCCGTTCCGCTTTCGCTAATTCGCTATTCTACATTCGGGGCGCATTTTTCTCGAGCGCTAGCCGCTCTTATAAATTTAAGCACCCGGGCGCAGCTTCTAATTCCGCGGCGAGCAGCGTCATATCCGCAAATTTATACGGGAGCGCGGAGTCTTGGCTGCGGGCCGGGATAGTTCGCTCGCTCGGCCCTTTTTTGTTACTCTCGCTGCTTGAATCAAGCCCCTCGCGGCCCTTCTTCCCTTTGCTTTTATTGGCCGGGGCAACCGCCCTGTCTCCGGAGCGATCCGATCGGACTTGGCTTCCGGCGCCCCACTCGGAACTACGGGGGCCATTTGCATTGGGCGTTGCGGCCCCGAAAGACAATTTCCCTCCCCGCCAGGTGATGAATAAAATGACCGGAGGGAGAGGCGCGCATTACCCTTCGACGGAATTGGCGAATTTTCATTCTCCAGCGTACTCTTTGGGATTATGTTCTCCTTCGGCGCCGACGGTACCGACCGAGCTTCGCTGTGCAATTTCTATTAGTGATCGTTGGTCGGGTCTTCGCTTTCCCGCGCACAGAATAAATTAACGCGGGCAATGTGGTTTTTTGCCAGTTTATCCTGCATATTTCAAGCACTGGCGGCGCTGTATAAACCGTGTTTGAAAAATTAGCGAATTTACATTGGAAGAAAAGAAGGGAAGCAACATGACGAAGTCCCGCAAGCTCAGTCGGTAGTACAGTGCCGATGCGGCCGCGGCCACCTACCGCTCGGCCCGTATACACGCAGCGACCAGAGTCGTTAAGCTTTACAGTGTGTACTGATATTGCCTCGGTATTTATTAACTGAAAAAGCGATAAAAGCGAAAACAAAACCCATAACGCAATAGGGCACATTCGCGAAAATACATGTATCATCGAGTGGCTGCGGCGGCGGAGAAAAAACGAGCGCCAGAAGACGATTCCCCGTTTAATTTAATCCGAGTCCGCATACAAGTATGCAGAGAGGTCTCTTATTTTTTACGAGGACGCGGCTGCTGCCTCTGCTCGCCGTTACAGGCACTAAAGGCGCTTTATGGACCCCGCGGCCCCCGTGCGCCCCGTGTTCGACACACTCCCGGGCGTTTGCCGGGGCCGAGAGAAAAAAAAAGGAAGTCGCGGCGGGGGCGGGCGAGGAATTGGCCCGCGCGACATCTGGGCCGGGCCGCGCGCTCACGTCCGCGCGCGTGCAACTCGCTTGCCCGGGAATTTCCGGCGGTCGCGGGTCCACAAACCAAATCATTTCTCTGTATATCCGGCTGGGGCTGCCTTTCAATTTCTCGGCCCCCGGCTACAGTGCCGCCAGGGACACTCGCAGCTTGCCCCCCGTCGTGATGGCGAATTATGCCCGGGCGCCAGTCGATCAGTCGGCGGGTTAATTCCCCAGCGCTATCCGAACCGTCAGCTTTGAAAAACGGCCGGCGGGGTAAAAGAAGCCGAGTGGGAAAAGGGAGCCAGAACGAAAATCGTCTCCGTGGCTCGTTTCACCGCGGATGTTAAATTTATTGCTCTCGCCGGGGAGGCGAGTCGTCGCTGTCGCCCTCGTCTCGCGCCTTACATCCGTGGCGACGCTTTTATTTCCACTGGGGAAGTAAATCTCGCGCGCGGTCGCTTTATAAAGTCCGCGCGGCCACGGCGACGCAGGGTAATCTTGTTTTCTCAAGCCTGCCTCAGCCACCGCTACTTTTATCATTCGTTTTAATTTCAAAGTCGTTCGAGGTGCTTTATTGCACCGCCAGCCAAATATAAAGAAAGCCTCCGCGTGGCCAATCAGTATTCACGCGAGGCTGTTAATTAATTTCCAGCGACGCATCCGAAATTCATACGAATTCAGTTTGTTGAATAAATCGGCGCGGCGCGATTCTCAATAACACGTAATTGAATTGAATGATTCACACCAATGGAAGTCCTGAAAGCAAACAGAGAGGATGAGATGTGGACCGCGTGAGCTCTTAAAAAATCTGTAGTTCGGACGAGAGCGACACCGAGGCCGCGTCGAGAGGTTGACTCGTCGGCTCGCTATAGGCGGGCGCGCGCCCCGTGTACACATCCCCCCGCCGCTGCGATAAAGCTTGCAAAAATTTAATAGACTATCGGGGACTGTATCTGACAGCGAGCGAGGCTCCAATTAAATCCGCTGCGGGCTTTTTACAATGCGAGCCGCGCGCCCCCTGCGGGGTGTACACACTCCGTGGACAAAGACAGAGGGACTGCGGGCCGCGACGCTTTTTTTTTCTTTTTTTCTCCCCTCGTATATGCCCTCCCGGCTTGATTTTCCGGGGGCGCGGGTGTCCCGCGTGAGGACGCGCCCGTCGATGATCCAAGGCGAGGCCGCGCGCCGCGCGCTCTTCAACTCCGTAATTGGTTAGTCCCGATGCGGCACTTTTACGAGGCTCCGGATTCCCGCGAGCGGCTCCTGCTGCCCCGGAGCGCAAATCGAATTTCTTTCTCCTCCTTTATCTCAGTTGGCCCTTTCAATATAATCTCAATTGAAGTTAGAGAACGCCGGGGCAGCTTTGTTTAGCCGGCGTTTAGTTAAAGCCGGGCGCACCTGTGTGGCGAAACAAGCCAATTTGTAAAGTTAGGCAAGACTATTAACCGAATGAACAAAGCACATTTGGGGAAGGCCCCCCATAGCCTGCGCTGGACGTTAAACTTTTTTAGGGCCGCGCGGGCTGCTGTCCCTTAAAACGGGAGGACGGGGGATAAAAAAAGGTGGCGGGGCTGAATGGCAGGCGGCCGGTCACATAATCACGGGCCGGGCATAATAAAATTTGGTCCCCCGCGGAAGAAGCGCCTCGCGCGGGCAAAAAGGCGGGACTCTATCGAGTGCGCGCGCAGGCGCACCGGCCGAAAAAAGGCTCGTCGGGCCGGGCGACAAAAAGGAAAATCCGATAGCTGCAGCGGCGCATCAACGTCGCCGGCAGCCCAGGGCCGCGAAACTCCGGCCCGGCCAACCCCACCACCCGGGGATAATGAAGCGCAGCCCGGCCGCTCTTTTATTACCCCCCCTCGCTTTTGAACCAGCCGATACACACGGCGCGCGAGATTTCGGGCAATCGAAGCCGGCTCGCGTTTCGCCGCGTCAAAGTCCGCGAGAGCCGGGGTCAAACCCGGGAAGATGTAACGGGCGGGGCGGCGCGACCCGGGCGGCCAGCCCGGCCCGAACGCCCGGCGCCAAAGTCGAATCGATTTTCAGGGCGTTGCATCGCGCGACCTCGGCGCGCCGTCGCTCCGCGGCTCCTCCGCCGCGCCGGCCCGGCCCCGATCCCCGCGCATAAAGAGTCTGTCTCGCCTGCACCCGTGACTTTCTGCCCTCTCGACGGCCGGATCAACGGGCCTGACTCCTCGGGGGCCCGGGGGATCCCGCGCAAGCCACCCGGCCCCGCCCGAAAATTCCCCCCGGAAGGCGTTGGCTTTACTGTTTTTCGCCCCGGCTCGCCCCGGTATTGCGCGGCCGACGTACTTCCAGCGCCAAAGGCAGTTCGATGCTCGGGGGAATTCGGGAAAAGCTCGTCCTGCAGATTCACTCCCGAAGGCGGACTCAATTATTAAACGTTAAACATCCACCCCGTCGATACGTGCGCCCCGCGATGACCTACGCTGTTCCAACTTCGTACATTCAAGAGTAATTAGTAGTTCGCAACCGGTCCCAGAAGCAAACTAACCCCAATTTACCCTCCGAGCCCGACTTTCAGCCCGCGTTGGTTTATTAACAAGTCTCCATAAGAACCGATTGACTAAACAATTATAACCTAATTCGGGTACATGGTCTGCGTCATAACGATTACTTAACTCTACACGGTTTTGGCTAATTATTAAATCCCTAGCTGTCACTACTTCCTCCGGATATATCAGTAATCTAACTTTTAAACAGAAGCTTAGCCAATAAAAAAGGCTCGGCTGCAGCTTACCCGTTGCAAATTTCACATCCAATGCTATTCCAACAGCCGCGGGACTGTAGGAGAAGGAGCTCGCAAGTTGGATCGATCCGAGCTAACTCCGGGGGCCTCTAATAAGCCGAATTAATAATTCACGCCAGGAATCTTTGGACGATTTACTCGCTCTCTCCCCGAGCACCGACAACGTCGCGGACAGCCGAGCCTCCTGTAGGTGATCTGGGCGATTAAGCGATTTACATCATCCCGTATTGAGCGGCGGGCGTGGCGCGTTCCCTCTGTAATTATATGCCCATGAATATTATTTCATGATCGTCGTATTCGCGAGCCCGCGTATCAGCTGCGCATTCGGCTCCTGTCACTCATGCGCTCCTGCCCAATCGATTCTCCCGGCTAAACGCTCAAGACTTTAGTCCGCTTACTCGCGATAGATTTCACTACGCCTCGCCGAGATTTTTTTTCCAAATATGCCCGTTTGCGCGAAAAGCGGCTGTATTGTAGTAATGTCGCTGTACGCGCGATTCGACGAATATTCATACAACAAACAAAGCGGCACGGTTAGTCGCGTAATGCAGATGCAATAGTTCACTTTGAATTATTCGCATAACTTTGCCGTTATCGCGCGCATTTTTGAAAAGAGCTATTACAATTTACAATGTAATCACTTATTAATGGGGATAAGCGGCAGGAGCAGATACTGATTAAATAGTACCGTATTTGCGTCAAACAAACACGCGAGAGTTTGTTAAGGTGACTTGTACAAGTATCGTTACAACTTTAATTTTATCTAAATTACCGCCAGCGTAAGCGTAATGTTTCGCTCGAGTTACGTAGAGCAACGTCTTACTGCAGCTAAGAAACTAGTCGCTCCCGGCAATCACTGAATAAGACAAATCTGCGCATAATGGGCCAGAAGAGCCAATCACGAGGCGAACTGCACTCTGTCACCTAGGAACCCATTGGCGTCATTAAGATGCGGGCGGTGGCGGGGCGCTATCACTAATTAAAATCGACACACGGTAAGCGGGCCACACGAAACGCTCGCACGCCCGTTTGATGGCCTGCAGGGCCCCGCGCTATCACCGAAAAAGATCCGGTCAGGCGGAAGCGTTTAACGGTCCGCCGGAGAGTCGGGCTTTACAGGCGGCCCTCGCACTTTACGGGATCACGTAAGCCCACGGCTGTTACTGCGAGGCCGCGCCCATACCCACACGACCCGAATCGCGGGCACGTTTCGCCTCGGGCCGATCTCGCGCGGTTATGCAATGTCCCCGGCCAAATGGCCGCCCCGCAAGCTTTTAGAGCTTCTGGGAGCCGCAGAGAAAAAACCCTCCAATTGACTCGAGGCTCGCGAGGATCAATCGACTGGTAGACGGGCCGCTTAAGTCGCGCCATCGCGGAACACCAAGGCGGATGGGAGAAAACTTCGTAGCGCGGTAAAAGCACGCTGGGCCGTAAATTCCGAGCGGCATTAAGGGAGGCGTCGGAAAATCGACTTAATAAATTTCGGACATGCGAATTACACATTTGTCCGATGGCTCGGTATGCGTCCGGCGTACTTTCCAACAATGCCCAGAGGCGCGATATATCTCGCTCGAGGGTCATTGAACGATTGGCTTACAGCTCCCTTTTTTGGCTTCGTGAGCCAAGTTAAAAGTCGCTGCGTTGCCTCAGTGGTGCAACTACTGCAATGGCAGTGGTGGTGTCGCACGACGCGTCACTTTACTCTTCTCTTCGCCTCGGAAAAGTGATGAACGACCTGCACTACCACTATTATACTTTTGTTTTAACGCTTCTCGCTTCTTTATTTTATAAGCTTGATTTATGGGGACTGCACTGGAATTTGGAGAAATATTTATGCTTAGCATAATATTTGTGCTGTTTTAGCAGTTCAAACGGTGACTGAATTGCCGGTTATATTTGAATTATTGTTCATAATTTATGTATCATTTTAACCGAGGATGTATTAAATTAGAAACTATAGAGTTTCATTTTGATAAAAAATGTTCACTACTGACAATTTCATTTATTTTCAGCTAGATCTGTATCAAATTGTCACCTACTAAAATTTTTGCATTCAAATTCATTAAGAAAAATATTCATGAATTTAAATGCATCGACTTCAATAAAGCGATACACATGAATCCTAAATTTTATGATTTTGATAAGTTATTTTATTCTATCTTTTTTATAAGTAATTATTTAAAAGTAGTATAACTTCATATATCTCAGTTGAAAAATCTTATATCTTAATGTTATAAGTATAATCAGTACACAAATAACGATTCAAAAATTATATTTCGAATTCGTAACCCATGCTCTTATGATCATATCCAATCGACACACGAAATTATTTCGTATAAATCTATCATATCATTTAAGAAAACAGAGAAAATTCATAAATTCTAGGGTATAATAAACGAAAAGAATATGGCAATCACCCACATAACTTACGAGAAAAATGTAAATAAAAAAAGATATATTACAATGCTCATATTTATGCACAGCTAAATGTGTTTTTTCTTATTTATAATTAAACAATTTTGAATAGCTATAAATAAAAATTTGTATGCACAAAATTTATCAGAAATATGTCAGTTTGTAATGGAATCACCTTAACATTTTTATTTATAAAAATAAATTCGAAAATGTATATAATTATATACACAAATTTTAAAAATTTATTGAAAAATATAATATAAAGATTAAATTATCACGTCATTTCCATTGTTAATTTCTTCTGATAAAAGTGACTTCAAAATAATTTATTATGAATTTACGATTTCCCAAAAAGACGTCGGTTCAATCTTCATGTTTAAAATCGTGCTATAGCTTAAATTAAATTTATCATTTTTACCAAATTTAGTATAAATACTGATTTTTTTCACATAAGTTTTATTCCAGATTAAAAATTGAGAGCTTCTTTTCTACCAATGAAGGTGAGTTTCCATTTTAGCTTGAAATTTTTTAATTGATACATTATTTTTAACAACTTTTAATTAAAAATTATAATGCGTATAATTACTAAAATAACTCGTACAACAACAAAGTCACTTCTCGTCGTATCTAATTGTAATCTCAGCAAATAATTTCTATTAATTATTGATTTCTATATCGACAAAATAACTAAATATTCAATGTTTCTGATTTAGATGAAGCGAAGAATCATATCAGTTATTATAATACTTGGATTGTATACTTTTGACCATGCTGGAGCCTCCTTCCGACGGCGAAAATATGTAAGTAAAACATTATTAATATGATCGACTTAAAAAATATGATACCCTAAATAATTTGCCCTAAATACATAAATTCTTATTATATTATCTTTGAACAAAAGGTGAAAAAAGGGTTACACGGTACACAAGAAGAATCTCATCCTTTTTCGGAATATGAAGATTCAGATAAACAACTCAATGTATATGAAACACAAATGAAAGTACATGACTACAATGAACCAGTAGAAAAGAACATCAGTTTGGAAAAGGTATCACAGGAAACTAATACCGATGCCAATTCACATCCAATATCTAAACTTATTAAAGCAAAACCAGCAGTAACTACGTATCACGTATTAATTGGTTCTTCTAAGCTCGATGGTGAACCGAAAAGGACTAAAACACAAATAAATGAACTACAACTACAAGATCTCAAAACACCAGATGTCTATCAAAGCCATCGACCTATCAAAACATCATATGATGTAGACTCAAATAATAATTTAAGTTTACCTTTAGCATCTACCGATAGTGGAATGAAAAAAACAGTCACATATCATGTACTAGTACAAACTAAATCGAAAACTCAACCAAAAGGAAGAGATGCATTGTACGCTGCCGTCGAAAAATCAAACATTTATGATAGCGTCGAGCCAGCTAAAGATCAGAATATAAATGGCAGCAGTATCATTTCTCAAATCCATAAAATAGCTTCAAGCCAAAAAACGAAACATATTCCTATTAAAATGATGTATGAATCTAAGAACAAAAATGGTTCCAGTTTAGAATTGAAATCCAAAATTACTGCTGCCAAACCAATAGTTACGTATCGCATATTTTCTGATTCTTCTAAACCCAATCATCTACTCGAAAAGCATGAAATATTATACACTGCTTCCCGATCTAGTCGCGATAATAGTCTTCAAACTCTCGAACCAACTGCACATGAGGATATAAATCGCCTTCAATCAGATAATCTAAAACAGCAGTTACAAAGAATAAAAACTACACGAATATATCGTAGTCAGCAAACAAGTAATAGGTGTCTACCTTTTCTACCAGGATGTTACATCATACGGCCAATTACGCAAATTGTCAGTAATGTCCCAGGAAGTATTATTCAACAATACCAATACACACAAACACCATCAAGGACTTCAACTTCAAAAGATTTTCAGAAGCATGTGCCGGTTAAGGTCACAGATGAATCTAAAAGCAATAATATTTTTACTGCAACACTTACACCAGTAATTAGTAACATTAAACCGACAGTCATATACCACGTACTGACTGGCACTTCTGAACCCAAGAAAGTGATAGAAGAAACAAAAACAACATTAGATGCTGCAACAAAACCAAACACTTATATATTTGGAAGTAGCGTTATTTCGCAAATTCGTAATACAGGAGTACGTAAAAAGCCTACTAATGTTGTACATGATTCTTCTTTTCATGCAAAAACATTAGTAAGTAATGTAAAACCAACCGTAACATATCATGTATTAGTTCAATCATCTAAAACCGATTTTCAACCGCAAAGAAATAAAACAGCGAATGCTACTAGTACCTATTATAAACAGCAGTCGGTCAAAGGGACACATTCCCCATGTACCAGCTAACATTAAGCCGCAAACTTTTCAATCATCTGTTTGGGATATGAGCAATCGTATACATATAAATAAACTACCAGTTCTTCGTATACCTTTTTTGCAATATCCACAGAAACAAGAGTCACAAAAAATAATAACACCTGATAGTACAGTAGTTATTCCATCTCCAAGCTTAGAGTATCCACAGGAGAAACAGTTACAACCAGCTGAACCTTCACAACCACATCAGAAACAGGAGCCTGCCCAAGAACAGACATCTGCTGCACCTGGTCGTAAATTTATTCCAGGGATTACGAAGCCGCCTATTCGTGACATGATAAACCGTTTACAGCCTAGTAGACTACCGGGTATACGTATATCCATTCCTAAATATTCCCGAAAAGAACGACCACAAGAGGTTCAAAAACCTGATGGTCCATCACCAGCGCCGGCACCGAGTACAGAATATTCACAGAACCAACAGCCGCCAACAGCTGAATCTCCAGAACCAGATCAGAAACAGGAGCCTGCCCAAGAACAGATACCTACTGCACCTGGTCGCAAATTCATTCCAGGGATTACGAAGCCGCCTGTTCGTAACATGATAAACCGTTTACAGCCAAGTAGACTACCGGGTATACGTATACCGATTCCTAAATATCGCCGAAAAGAACTACCACAGGAGGCACAAAAACCTGATAGTCCATCACCAGCGCCGGCACCGAGCACAGAATATTCCACAGCACCAACAGCCTCCAACAGCTGAATCTCCAGAACCAGATCAGAAACAGGAGCCTGCCCAAGAACAGATACCTACTGCACCTGGTCGCAAATTCATTCCAGGGATTACGAAGCCGCCTGTTCGTAACATGATAAACCGTTTACAGCCAAGTAGACTACCGGGTATACGTATACCGATTCCTAAATATCGCCGAAAAGAACTACCACAGGAGGCACAAAAACCTGATATTCCATCACCTGTGCCAGCACCGAGCACAGAATATCCACAGCACCAACAGCCTCCAACAGCTGAATCTCCAGAACCAGATCAGAAACAAGAGCCTGCCGAAGATCAGGCACCTAGTTCACCCGGTCGCAAATTTATTCCCGGGATTACGAAGCCGCCTGTTCGTGACATGATAAACCGTTTACAGCCAAGTAGACTACCGGGTATACGTATACCGATTCCTAAATATCGCCGAAAAGAACTACCACAGGAGGCACAAAAACCTGATAGTCCATCACCAGCGCCGGCACCGAGTACAGAATATTCACAGTACCAACAGCCGCCAACAGCTGAAACTCCAGAACTGGATCAGAAACAGGAGTCTTCCGAAGATCAGACACCTAGTGCACCCGGTCGCAAATTTATTCCAGGGATTACGAAGCCGCCTGTTCGTGACATGATAAACCGTTTACAGCCAAGTAGACTACCGGGTATACGTATACCGATTCCTAAATATCGCCGAAAAGAACTACCACAGGAGGCACAAAAACCTGATATTCCATCACCTGTGCCAGCACCGAGCACAGAATATCCACAGCAAACCAACAGCCTCCAACAGCACAGCTGAATCTCCAGAACCTCAGAAACAGGAGCCGAAGATCAGGCACCTAGTTCACCCGGTCACAAATTTATTCCAGGGATTACGAAGCCGCCTGTTCGTGACATGATAAACCGTTTACAGCCAAGTAGACTACCGGGTATACGTATACCGATTCCTAAATATCGCCGAAAAGAACTACCACAGGAGGCACAAAAACCTGATATTCCATCACCTGTGCCAGTACCGAGCACAGAATATCCACAGCACCAACAGCCTCCAACAGCTGAATCTCCAGAACCAGATCAGAAACAGGAGCCTGCCCAAGAATCAGATACCTACTGTTCACCTGGTCGCAAATTCATTCCAGGGATTACGAAGCCGCCTGTTCGTAACATGATAAACCGTTTACAGCCAAGTAGACTACCGGGTATACGTATACCGATTCCTGAAATATCGCCGAAAAGAACTCCAGGGATTACCACAGGAGGCACAAAAACCTGATATTCCATCACCTGCCAGTAGTACCGAGCACAGAAATTCCACAAGCACCACAGTCCTCCACCAGCTGAACAACTCCATAAACCAGATCGAAACAGGAGCCCTGCCCAAGAAACAGATACCTACTGCACCAGGTCGCAACATTCATGCCAGGGCCCATTACGAAGCCGCCTGTTCGTGCATGATAAACCGTTTTTACAGCAGTCGACTACAGGGATACGTTTACCGATTCCTTAAATATCCACGAAAAAGAACGACCTCAAGAGGAAATGTAAATGGATAGTCCACCACCTATGCCGGAACCGAACACAGAAATCCACAGCACCAACAGCCTTCCAACAGCTGAATCTCCAGAACCAGATCAGAAACAAGAGCCTGCCGAAGATCAGGCACCTAGTTCACCCGGTCGCAAATTTATTCCAGGGATTACGAAGCCGCCTCTTCGTGACATGGTAAACCGTTTACAGCCAAGTAGACTACCGGGTATACGTATACCGATTCCTAAATATTCCCGAAAAGAACACCTACAAGAGGCTCAAAAACCGGATAGTCCATCCACCTATGTCGGAACCGAGTACAGAATATCCACAGCACCAACAGCCTCCAACAGCTGAAATCTCCAAAACCAGATCAGAAACAGGAGCCTGCCCAAGAACAGATACCTACTGCACCGGTCGCACATTTATACCAGGGATTACGAAGCCGCCTCTTCGTGACATGATAAACCGTTTACAGCCAAGTAGACTACCGGGTATACGTATACCGATTCCTAAATATTCCCGAAAAGAACGATTACAAGAGGCTCAAAAACCGGATAGTCCACCACCTATGTCGGAACCGAGCACAGAATATCCACAGCACCAACAGCCTCCAACAGCTGAATCTCCAGAACCAGATCAGAAACAAGAGCCTGCCGAAGATCAGGCACCTAGTTCACCCGGTCGCAAATTTATTCCAGGGATTACGAAGCCGCCTCTTCGTGACATGATAAACCGTTTACAGCCCAGTAGACTACCGGGTATACGGATACCGATTCCTAAATATTCCCGAAAAGAACGAATTACAAGAGGCTCAAAAACCGGATAGTCCACCACCTATGTCGGAACCGAGCACAGAATATCCACAGCACCAACAGCCTCCAACAGCTGAAACTCCAGAACCAGGATCAGAAACAGGAGCCTGCCCAAGAACAGATACCTACTGCACATGGTCGCAAATTGATTCCAGGGATTACGAAGCCGCCTCTTCGTGACATGGTAAACCGTTTACAGCCAAGTACACTACCGGGTATACGGATACCGATTCCTAAATATCCCAAAAAAGAAAGTACCAAAGGAGGCACAAAAACCTGATATTCCATCACCTGTGCCAGCACCGAGCACAGAATATCCACAGCACCAACAGCCTCCAACAGCTGAAACTCCAGAACCGGATCAGAAACAGGAGCCTGTCCAATGAACAGATACCTTCTGTACCTGGTCGCAAATTGATTCCAGGGATTACGAAGCCGCCTCTTCGTGACATGATAAACCGTTTACAGCCAAGTACACTACCGGGTATACGGATACCGATTCCTAAATATCCCGAAAAGAACAACCTCAAGAGGACTGTAAAACTGGATAGTCCACCACCTATGTCGGAACCGAGCACAGAATATCCACAGCACCAACAGCCTCCAACAGCTGAAACTCCAGAGCCGGATCAGAAACAAGAGCCTGCCCAAGAACAGATCCCTTCTGCACCTGGTCACAAATTGATTCCAGGGATTACGAAGCCGCCTCTTCGTGACATGGTAAACCGTTTACAGCCAAGTACACTACCGGGTATACGGATACCAATTCCTAAATATCCCAAAAAAGAAGTACCAAAGGAGGCACAAAAACCTGATATTCCATCACCTGTGCCAGCACCGAGCACAGAATATCCACAGCACCAACAGCCTCCAACAGCTGAAACTCCAGAACCGGATCAGAAACAGGAGCCTGTCCATGAACAGATACCTTCTGTACCTGGTCGCAAATTGATTCCAGGGATTACGAAGCCGCCTCTTCGTGACATGATAAACCGTTTACAGCCAAGTACACTACCGGGTATACGGATACCGATTCCGAAATATCCCCGAAAAGAACAACCTCAAGAGACTGTAAAACTGGATAGTCCACCAACTATGCCCGAACCGAGCACAGAATATTCACAGCACGAACAGCCTTCAACAGCTGAAAATCCAGAGCCGGATCAGAAACAGGAGCCTGCCGAAGAACAGATCCCTTCTGCACCTGGTCACAAATTGATTCCAGGGATTACGAAGCCGCCTGTTCGTGACATGGTAAACCGTTTACAGCCCAGTAGACTACCGGGTATACGTATACCAATTCCTAAATATCCCCGAAAAGAACAAGGGCAAGAGGCTGAAAACCGGATAGTCCACCACCTATGTCGGAACCGAGCACAGAATATCCACAGCACCAACAGCCTCCAACAGCTGAATCTCCAGAACCAGATCAGAAACAAGAGCCTGCCGAAGATCAGGCACCTAGTTCACCCGGTCGCAAATTTATTCCAGGGATTACGAAGCCGCCTCTTCGTGACATGGTAAACCGTTTACAGCCCAGTAGACTACCGGGTATACGTATACCAATTCCTAAATATCCCCGAAAAGAACAAGGGCAAGAGGCTGAAAAACCGGATAGTGCACCACCTATGCCGGAACCGAGCCCAGAATATCCACAGCACCAACAGCCTCCAACAGCTGAAATCTCCAGAACCGGATCAGAAACAGGAGCCTGCCCAAGAACAGATACCTACTGCACCTGGTCGCAAATTGATTCCAGGGATTACGAAGCCGCCTCTTCGTGATATGATAAACCGTTTACAGCCAAGTACACTACCGGGTATACGGATACCGATTCCTAAATATTCCCGAAAAGAACGATTACAAGAGGCTCAAAAACCGGATAGTCCACCACCTATGTCGGAACCGAGCACAGAATATCCACAGCACCAACAGCCTCCAACAGCTGAAACTCCAGAGCCGGATCAGAAACAAGAGCCTGCCCAAGAACAGATCCCTTCTGCACCTGGTCACAAATTGATTCCAGGGATTACGAAGCCGCCTCTTCGTGACATGGTAAACCGTTTACAGCCAAGTACACTACCGGGTATACGGATACCAATTCCTAAATATCCCAAAAAAGAAGTACCAAAGGAGGCACAAAAACCTGATATTCCATCACCTGTGCCAGCACCGAGCACAGAATATCCACAGCACCAACAGCCTCCAACAGCTGAAACTCCAGAACCGGATCAGAAACAGGAGCCTGTCCATGAACAGATACCTTCTGTACCTGGTCGCAAATTGATTCCAGGGATTACGAAGCCGCCTCTTCGTGACATGATAAACCGTTTACAGCCAAGTACACTACCGGGTATACGGATACCGATTCCGAAATATCCCCGAAAAGAACAACCTCAAGAGACTGTAAAACTGGATAGTCCACCAACTATGCCTGAACCGAGCACAGAATATTCACAGCACGAACAGCCTTCAACAGCTGAAAATCCAGAGCCGGATCAGAAACAGGAGCCTGCCCAAGAACAGATACCTACTGCGCCTGGTCGCAAATTGATTCCAGGGATTACGAAGCCGCCTCTTCGTGACATGGTAAACCGTTTACAGCCAAGTACACTACCGGGTATACGGATACCAATTCCTAAATATCCCAAAAAAGAAGTACCAAAGGAGGCACAAAAACCTGATATTCCATCACCTGTGCCAGCACCGAGCACAGAATATCCACAGCACCAACAGCCTCCAACAGCTGAAACTCCAGAACCGGATCAGAAACAGGAGCCTGCCGAATATCAGGCACCTAGTTCACCCGGTCGCAAATTGATTCCAGGGATTACGAAGCCGCCTCTTCGTGACATGATAAACCGTTTACAGCCAAGTACACTACCGGGTATACGGATACCGATTCCGAAATATCCCCGAAAAGAACAACCTCAAGAGACTGTAAAACTGGATAGTCCACCAACTATACCCGAACCGAGCACAGAATATTCACAGCACGAACAGCCTTCAACAGCTGAAAATCCAGAGCCGGATCAGAAACAGGAGCCTGCCGAAGAACAGATCCCTTCTGCACCTGGTCACAAATTGATTCCAGGGATTACGAAGCCGCCTGTTCGTGACATGGTAAACCGTTTACAGCCAAGTACACTACCGGGTATACGGATACCGATTCCGAAATATCCCCGAAAAGAACAACCTCAAGAGACTGTAAAACTGGATAGTCCACCAACTATGCCCGAACCGAGCACAGAATATTCACAGCACGAACAGCCTTCAACAGCTGAAAATCCAGAGCCGGATCAGAAACAGGAGCCTGCCGAAGAACAGATCCCTTCTGCACCTGGTCACAAATTGATTCCAGGGATTACGAAGCCGCCTGTTCGTGACATGGTAAACCGTTTACAGCCCAGTAGACTACCGGGTATACGTATACCAATTCCTAAATATCCCCGAAAAGAACAAGGGCAAGAGGCTAAAAAACCGGATAGTGCACCACCTATGTCGGAACCGAGTACAGAATATCCACAGCACCAACAGCCTCAAACAGCTGAAACTCCAGAACCGGCTCAGAAACAGGAGCCTGCCGAAGATCAGGCACCTAGTGCACCCGGTCGCAAATTTATTCCAGGGATTACGAAGCCGCCTCTTCGTGACATGATAAACCGTTTACAGCCAAGTACACTACCCGGTATACGGATACCGATTTCTAAATATCCCCGAAAAGAACCATCACAAGAGGCTCAAAACCCGGATAGTCCACCAACTATGCCCGAACCGAGCACAGACTATCCACAGCACCAACAGCCTCCAACAGCTGAATCTCCAGAGCCAGATCAGAAACAGGAGCCTGTCGAAGATCAGACGCCTACTGCACCTGGGCGCAAATTGATTCCAGGTATTACGAAGCGGCCTGTTCGGTACATGATAAACCTTTTTCAACCAAGTAGACAACCGGGTATACGTATACCAATTCCTAAATATTTCCGAAAAGAAGCACCACAGGAGGCTCAAAAACCTGATATTCCATCACCTATGCCGGAACCGAGCACAGAATATCCACAGCACGAACAGCCTTCAACAGCTGAAACTGCAGAACCGGATCAGAAACAGGAGTCTGTCCAAGAACAGACACCTACTGGACCTGGTCGCAAATTGATTCCAGGGATTACGAAGCCGCCTGTTCGTGATATAATAAACCGTTTACAGCCAAGTAGACTACCGGGTATACGTATACCAATTCCTAAATATCCCAAAAAAGAACTAGCACAGGAGGCACAAAAACCTGATAGTGCACTTCCTATGCCGAATCCGAGTACAGAATATCCACAGCACCAACAGCCTCCAACAGCTGAATCTCCAGAACCAGATCAGAAACAGGAGCCTGCCCAAGAACAGATACCTACTGCGCCTGGCCGCAAATTGATTCCAGGGATTACGAATGCCGCCTGTTCATGTAACATGATAAACAACCGTTTACAGCCAAGTCACACTACCGGGTATACACCCGGATACCAATTCCTGAATATCCCAAAAGAACATAGGCATCAGGAGGCTACAAAAACCGGATAGTGCAACACCTATACTTCTAGTCCGAACCGCGCACAGGAACTAATCCCAGAATATGCAGAGCACCAACAGCCTCCACACCGCTGAAACTCACAGAACCAGATCAGAAACAGGGAGCCTACCCAAGAACAGATCCCTACTGCACCTGGTCACAAATTGATTCCAGGAATTACGAAGCCGCCTGTTCGTGACATGATAAACGTTTACAGCCCAGTAGACTACCGGGTATACGTATACCAATTCCTGAATATCCCCGAAAAGTAACAAGGGCTAGAGACTAAAAAACCGGATAGTGCACCACCTATACCGGAACTAAGCCCAGAATATGCAGAGCACCAACAGCCTCCAACAGCTGAATCTCCAGAACCAGATCAGAAACAGGAGCCTACCCAAGAACAGATACCTACTGCACCTGGTCGCAAATTATTCCAGGAATTACGAAGCCGCCTGTTCGTAACATGATAAACCGTTTACAGCCAAGTAAACTACCGGGTATACGTATACCAATTCCTAAATATCCCAAAAAAGAACTAGCACAGGAGGCACAAAAACCTGATAGTCCACCAACTATGCCCGAACCGAGCACAGACTATCCACATCAGCAACAGCCTCCAACAGCTGAAACTCCAGAGCCGGATCAGAAACAGGAGCCTGCCCAAGAACAGATCCCTTCTGCACCTGGTCACAAATTGATTCCAGGGATTACGAAGCCACCTGTTCGTGACATGGTAAACCGTTTACAGCCCAGTAGACTACCGGGTATACGTATACCAATTCCTAAATATCCCCGAAAAGAACAAGGGCTAGAGGCTAAAAAACCGGATAGTGCACCACCTATACCGGAACTAAGCCCAGAATATCCACAGCACCAACAGCCTCCAACAGCTGAAACTCCAGAACCGGCTCAGAAACAGGAGTCTGCCGAAGATCAGACACCTACTGCACCTAGTCGCAAAATGATTCCAGGGATTACGAAGCCGCCTGTTCGTGACATGGTAAACCGTTTACAACCAAGTAGACTACCGGGTATAAGTATACCAATTCCTACATATCCCCGAAAAGAACGACCTCAAGAGACTGTAAAACTGGATAGTCCACCACCTATGCTGGAACCGAGCACAGAATATCCACAGCGCCAACAGCCACCAACAGCTGAATCTCCAGAACCGGATCAGAAACAGGAGCCTATTCAAGAACAGATACCTACTGTACCTGGTCGCAAATTAATTCCAGGGATTACGAAGCCGCCTGTTCGTAACATGATAAACCGTTTACAGCCAAGTAAACTACCGGGTATACGTATACCAATTCCTAAATATCCCAAAAAAGAACTAGCACAGGAGGCACAAAAACCTGATAGTCCATCACCTGTGCCGGCACCGAGCACAGAATATCCACATCAGCAACAGCCTCCAACAGCTGAAACTCCAGAGCCGGATCAGAAACAGGAGGCCTGCCCAAGAACAGATCCCTTCTGCACCTGGTCACAAATTGATTCCAGGGATTACGAAGCCACCTGTTCGTGACATGGTAAACCGTTTACAGCCCAGTAGACTACCGGGTATACGTATACCAATTCCTAAATATCCCGAAAAGAACGAGTACTAAGAGGCTCAAAAACCGGATAGTCCACCACCTATGTCGGAACCGAGCACAGAATATCCACAGCACCAACAGCCTCCAACAGCTGAAACTCCAGAACCGGCTCAGAAACAGGAGTCTGCCGAAGATCAGACACCTACTGCACCTAGTCGCAAAATGATTCCAGGGATTACGAAGCCGCCTGTTCGTGACATGGTAAACCGTTTACAACCAAGTAGACTACCGGGTATAAGTATACCAATTCCTACATATCCCCGAAAAGAACGACCTCAAGAGACTGTAAAACTGGATAGTCCACCACCTATACCGGAACCGAGCACAGAATATCCACAGCACGTACAGCCTTCAACAGCTGAAACTCCAGAACCGGATCAGAAACAGGAGCCTACCCAAGAACAGATACCTACTGCACCTGGTCGGAAATTGATTCCAGGGATTACGAAGCCGCCTGTTCGTAACATGATAAACCGTTTACAGCCAAGTAAACTACCGGGTATACGTATACCGATTCCTAAATATCCCCAAAAAGAACGACCACAGAAAGCTTTAACAACTGGTAGTCCCTTAGGCACTCCGACTACAAGGCTAAGAATAATTGATTCTTCAGAGATGTATCAGGGATTAGGGTCGGCTATTAAGGTAGCACCAACTAAACCTTTGCCCGGAATCATTTTGCAAATCGATAAGCCACCTGTTAATAATATAGTCAGCTATCAGCAGCCTAGTGATCTATCGGAAATTCATGCAACCATTCCTATTACACACGTACAAAAAACGCTGGAAAGTGACACATCAGATGATTATAATGACCAACAGCAAGAATCTACAGAAGTATGTTCATCATTGATATCTGGATGTACTATTATGCAACCAGTAAAACAACTAGTTCGTAGCATTCGCACAAATTTTATACGCAATGATTTAAAAACATTTCCAGAATATCCGTTAAAGCAACAACTTAAATTTTCCGACAAAATTATCGACAAGAAGTTATCATCACCTGCCACACCTGAAAGCAATAGCATTCCCCGCGTTCCAAAACTCCCATCAAGCACGCAGATAAATTATGTTCAATTACCTGGGCGAAAAGGAAGTAACGATAAAACGCCAAAAATATTAATTATGAAGTCAAAGCAACCGCGACCGAAAAGTAATATCGGTTTGAAGAAGGTTGAACGTGGTGTTGGAAACAATAATATTATCGTTTTAAAGGAGGCACCCACAGACAATGATGAGAAAACAAAAATTCTTATCAATAAAGAATTAACTCAGCCTACATATTCCACCCTTGATAGCGATAGCATTCCCCGCGTTCCAAAACTGTCATCAAGCATACAGACGAATTTTGTTCAATCGCCCGAGCAAACAAGAGGTAACGATGAATCGTCAAAAATATTAATTATCAAGTCAAAGCAAGCGCGACCGAAAAGTAATATCGGTTTGAAGAAGATTGGTCGTGGTGTTGGATCCAACAATTTTGTCATTTTAAAGGAAACGCCTACAGACAGGGATGTAGAAACTCAAATTCTTAATAGTGAAGAATTAATTCAGCCTACATATTCCACCCTTGATAGCGATAGCATTCCCCGCGTTCCAAAACTGTCATCAAGCATACAGACAAATTTTGTTCAATCGCCCGAGCAAACAAGAGGTAACAATGAATCGTCAAAAATATTAATTATCAAGTCAAAGCAAGCGCGACCGAAAAGTAATATCGGTTTGAAGAAGATTGGTCGTGGTGTTGGAAACAATAATATTGTCGTTTTAAAGGAGGTACCCACAGACAGTGATGAGAAAACAAAAATTCTTATCAATAAAGAATTAACTCAGCCTACATATTCCACCCTTGATAGCGATAGCATTCCCCGCGTTCCAAAACTGTCATCAAGCATACAGACGAATTTTGTTCAATCGCCTGAGCAAACAAGAAGTAACGATGAATCGTCAAAAATATTTATTATCAAGTCAAAGCAAGCGCGACCGAAAAGTAATATCGGTTTGAAGAAGATTAGTCGTGGTGTTGGATCCAACAATTTTGTCATTTTAAAGGAAACGCCTACAGACAGGGATGTAGAAACTCAAATTCTTAACAGTGAAGAATTAATTCAGCCTATATATTCCAAATACCTGACACACACAGGTGACACTTCAAGAACCATTGCAGAAAATGGAGATACTCCTACCGACCATAAGTCAGATTCGTATTTCACACTTGATAGCGATAGCGTTCCTCGCGTTCCAAAACTCTCATCAAGTACGCAGACGACTCATGTTCAATTACCTGATCAAGCAGCACGTAAAGATGAATCGTCAAAAATATTAATTATCAAATCGAAGCAAGCAAGACAGAAAAGTAATATCGGTTTGAAAAAAGTTGCACGTAGCGTTGGAAACAATAATGTTGTCATTTTAAAGGAGGCGCCTACAGACAGTGGTATGGAAAATTCAATTCTTAACAGTAAATAATTAATTCAGCCTATATATTCCAAATATCTGACACAAGCAGGTGATACTTCAAGAAACATTGCAGAAAAAGGAGATACTCCTAGCGGCCAGAAGTCAGATTTATACTTAACACTTGAAAACGATAGCATTCCCTCCGTTCCAAATCTCTCATCAAGCAGGCAGACGAATTATATTGAATTACCTAGGCGAACAGGAAGTAATGATATATCGCCAAAAATATTAATTATCAAGCCAAAGTATTAAGGCAGTTAAAGAAGATGTGAGTGCAAACACTCCTGTGTTTGAATGTATCTAATTTTAATTGGCAGATGAGTCCGAATGTAGTAAATTACCTAATATTGTATCAAAAAATTGACTACTCATAGCTGTTGTTTTATTATTAAACAGTTCTCAATTTATCTCAAAGCTATAATAAATTTCAAAATGATTTTCAAACCATATTAGGAGATGGACGCAAGTAAATTTTAGTAAGTGATTTGTATTATTATTGCATTATAATTTTTAATAATGATATATTACACCAATATCAGTTTCTGGAAAGGAACAGTATTTTTAAATTTTGAGATTTTAAGATTTGTAAATAAGTATTCATTATTATGTATAAAGTATTATAAAGTAGCCATAAGTGATCTATTATTGATTATCGACAGATGGAGAAATAAACGTAGAGACTTTTTATGATACTGTGTATAGTTGGTTTGACGGATTTATAGTAGTTTAGTCTTCAAAAACACAGAAATTATTAAACAATAACTTTTCTCAGTGAATCTGATTTTACTCCACTTAGTGTTACATTAAAATATTTTAGTCTATACCATTTGTAATTTATTCATAAGCCTACATCACTATTATTTTTGTATAATTTTATTTTACTATTCACATAATTAATGTTTTATAATACACATGCGTTTATGGAATCAATCTTTAATCGTGACAACTAAATGTTTTTTTAATATTTTGTATTTAGTATGGTAGGAAATAATAGATTAATAAGTTCTAAATCTGTTTGAATAAAGTATGATTGTTTACAGTATAACCTTTATATTTGTCGATGCTGGCGTCCACATTTGGTAATAGATTTGGCAATAGAAGTACGTTTGTTAACTGAAGTGGATTATTGTTATAAGTAATTAGATGTAATAAGTACTAAGAATAAATTTTTTTTCAACAATAGTACTTATTTAATGATGCGTTAAAAATATTATAAACTTTTTGTAAAATAATACATTTTAGTAATAGCTAATACGTGATAAAAAGGTCCATGACATCGCACAATATTTGTCAATTGATTTGTATTTATAACTATGAATATAAAACATTACCAAATTATTCTTAAAAATAATGTTGTGTCATTTGATTTTTGTTTATAATATCTATTTTAGTACACATATTCCTCTTTCTCATGTTGTATGTTTAATAAGTTTTAATAAGTTCTGTTTGAACTTCAAAGCTTAATAAAGAGGTAAAACATATGACAATTATTAAAAAAATGTAATTATTAAAAATATTTTGCAAAGACTTACGTAATGACACTTACATGATTCAAAAGGCTTGGTTTAGTGATTTTTGGACGGATTTCTGATACTTACCTATAACAGAAAAAGGTACGAATTGTTGGTAATATAAAAAAATAGTAGTTTTAAAAAAACATTCAAAAATATATCTTAATTTTATAATATTATTATAAATTAAATTTTGTTTTAAACGAATTAAGTTAGATTTTGATAGAACATTGTGTATTATATATTTTAATCTTACTTTAAAATCTTACTAATTTTTAGTACACATGCCGATGTAGCTATAACGTGGATAATTATGAATATATTATTATACTGCTCTAGTTTGCGGATTTCTTGTCGATCGCGCGTCTCGTGCCTCTTGCGATTCTCATTAGAAATGATGGCGATTTACGAATAAGGAGAAATAAACAGAGGCTCTAAATCAGCCAAAGACTCGGAGAAGCGCAATAACTGGCTCCGCAATGAGTTTACTTGAGCCTAGGAAAACTCGTTAAATAAGCGAATCGACTATGCTGCTTTTTCTTCCACCGTGGTTGGAAGCCCCTCGCGCTTTGCTAGGTCAAATAAATGCGAGAAAGTTCTCTCTGTCATTGTTATTTTGAGAAAAACGAGAAAGAAGACGAGACGATTATTCGCTGGTTCGAGCGGCGCTTTAAACCACTTCCACACTGGGCAGACTTCACTTCTTACTAAATGTTAAGTGTTATTCAATAGCGTGGATAAACGATTTTAAATTATTTCGTTTTTCAGTAGGGAATTTTTGCATAAAATAGGTAATCTAAGTATGTATTATATTCAGTTTCATTAACGTTGTTATCATCATCAAAATTAAAAGCTAATAATTAAGCAGATTATGTATGGAATGAAGGAAATAATTTTGTAAAAGAATTTCATAATATTTTTTGTCTGCATCCGTTTATTTTGAATACGAGATTCTAAATATTTTTCTAAGATATCATACTTAAAACTATGAAAGCGTTGATTGCTACTTTGACGCCAATTAATTCGCTTAATTATACAAAATGCAATAATTACATGGAGAATTGAGCGAAACATAGCTAGCAAACATCCAAAGGCAGCTTTGCTCATTCTCCGTCTCATGCGGATTTTAAGTATCTCCGTATTTATTAGAATTTGTATCTTGCGCGATAGGATAGCGGATAGTACCATAGAGGATTGCATTATTCGCAGACTTTTTAAGATTTAGAAAACTAGGCAAGTGTGCATTAAACGAGAATATGTGTCGCTATATCGACCATTGATTCTCATAAAGTTTTGAGGATTCATACTCGTTACACCTGCGCTTGCTCGATAATAAACTTACTATTTAATTTCGTCAAGACCGCAATCGTTTTATCTTCCGTCTTTATGTTCGTGCTGGTCCCAAATAGTTGGAATTTTACTACCAGAATACTTAGACTATCCCTATAGTTTCACGCAGAGATTTATATGCTAAAGTAATTAAAATGAATCACATTATTTTAGTACGAAAATTGGTGGAAATTGCCATCAGTTGCAAAAGCCAGTCGGCTTAGTCAAAAATTGATGAGTTCTTTCTAACCAGATTTTAAACGGATGAGAAATTTCTCAGTTAGATTAATATAACAAAAGAAAATGTTTGAAAATTATACAGAGATCTAGGTTTTCAAATAAAATTTGATTAATTACAATTTTGTTTTAAATACAGAGCCAAAACTTAATTACACCAAGAAAGGTATGAAATAGATTTAAAGCAGTATAACTCGAAAGGTATATGCAACAACTAAAAGCAAACAGCAAGATCTCGAAGAAAGCGAAAGGTTGCACGGGAGAGGAAAAAGTGAGGGAGCGGCAGACGTCCGAGGGCTAATATTGACGCTCGTCATCCCACAGCCTCTTGGACGTGGCGTTGGAAGGGGGTCTTAATCGCGTAAAAGCTCAACGGGACAAAGCTGGCAGTGGGAAGGAAGGGCGATTTAAAGTGACCGCTGCCTGCACAATGGGCATAAGAAAGTGAGAAAGCGGCCGCGATGGCCACGGGTGCGGGGAACGCGGAGGGCGTTATTACCGCTCGCGCGCCGTGTGCGCGGGGCCGCTCGTTCAAACAGACGCAGGAAACGCTTGGCCCTCGGGCCGGACGCGCCCTCTAACAAGAGAGGTATATAACCCTTGCCGGAGCGCGCTTTGCTCTCTCGAATCCGAAGCTTGTAAATACGCTTAATTGAATAAGCCGAACGGCAATTGCGCCTCGTTTGCCGAAATTATCCGGGCGAGGGCCGCCCGCGTTTTAATTCGCGGCCTTTCGGTAGGAGCCGGATTCGTTTCTCAAGCTCCCGCGAGGGACTAAAGCTTCGTTTCGCGGGTTTCTAGGGTCGGTTGGATGGCGAGCGTGTAAATCGAAAGATAATTATTTACGGCCGAAGGCAATGCAGAATTGTAAACGTCTAGCGCAATCGAGAAATACGCCTAGGAGGCAGCTTGCTAGCCACTTGCCTTGTTTATTAGTTGATTAATTCTCAAGCGCGCCCAAAGCTCATCTATCCGGCATATTCCCCGACACGCTTGCCGAGCAAGATGAAGATAAGGCCACGCACGTAAATCCGCGACGGCTTCGCATGCGAACATTCGCACACTTTCAGTTACCCACGCCCGCCGCTCGCCTCGTATCGTTTAATACAAAAAAGCAAGCTTTTGATGGTACACATTGTAGCCTGCGAAATCTATGCGGAACTACTAGGATGCGCAGGGCCGACGCTGACATCGTATACGCGCGATAGTATGACACCTGGGAATTCGTTTGCTCGTTCAGTCGCAACTGTGTGTGTACACAGTTCACTTTATAATTAACCCATAACAGTCGCCGACGAGGGCGCTACTCACGAGTGCACGTATAATACAAGCACCAATGTACCTTTCTATGGCAGTTTATTTATTACGCGACCTTAGTTAATAAGTCGAAACGACACTCGATGTTCCATTAAAAAAGAACGTAAAATTCAAATTTGTGAGAATTATGAGTCAAAATATTACTATAAGCTTTTTAAGAAAGTTTAATCATTTTCCATACTTTTCTCAATATTCTGTAAAATAATTTAAACATAAAGACAAAGTTCAAAATTTACTTTTTAATACTATGTATTGCTGAAATGCTCAATTTTCCAATTATATTAAAAAATATAACAACTTTATTATAACGTTAACTTAGTTTTTATTAAGACCATTGAACCATAGTACACTGTTAAAGCAGACGTAATAACAAAGACGCGTTTTCCCAAGTGCTAGCCTCTCGATTAATGCAAATGTTATATAACTGCTCTGTGCATTGCACACGTATATATACATTTCATAATAAACATACTGGTTATTGCTATAATCGCATTGGGCTTCCATAGAAATTCTGGTTCTCCGGCATGTCTGCATATTCGGATTAGAATGAGATGGAACTTTTATTTTTGGATATTAAAAATAATAGGTTGCCAGAATTGTTTTGAAGATATTTCTAGCAAAACGGTCTGCTTGTATGATTATGCTAAGATATACGAGACGATGTTTTTGCTGTACGTTTAAGAGAGTTTTCATTAATAATTAACATTACATTAATATAACGTTTTAAATACTAAATTTTAAAATTATTCTAATAAATCTTGATGCGAATATTTACGTTTAATGCTTATATTAACAATGCTCATTAGTAGGTTAATTTATATCGTAAAGATAATTAAATGTTTATTTCTAATTTAAACTCACTATTAAAACGAGTTTCGTATTGCAGGAAACAGGAGGTAGATAATCACGTAAATATTGTTCTTAAATTTTAACAACCCTTTGAACTTGTTGAATTAAGGGCTTTAATTACACTAGATAAATGCTGTTGCTCCTACATGAATGACACATTATACTGGAAAGGGATCGTGTGAGTTCATGAAATACATTCGTTTGATGGTTTAATTGTATTTATGATATAGCAAAAGTTGTTAATCAATAATAAAAATGAAAAATTTTGTCTATAATTATTTCAATATCTTTACAACACAAAATACACAATATTTATTGTCATTTCACCCAAAATTTACACCCCTACCAACTTATAATCTAAAAAAGTTAAAAATTTTCTTCAAGTCGCAACGACAGTCCCGGAGAACGTTTCAAATGCAGCAACTCCTTGCGCTCACACGACGCATTGTTCCGCAATTGCGAAAAGTTGGTACACATAATAGCGCCGACTCGACGAAAAGGCGCGGGAGGCTGTGGCGGCTCGCGAAACTCCCGGCGATAATGTCAATGTTTCCGCGCCTCCCGCGATCGCCGAGCGCGGCCCCTTCCGCCTTATTCGCTCCTTTATTAATGAAATGGATCCCGCCCGCCCGCCGCTTGGCCTATACTATACGTACTCCGGCGGTAATCTCCGCGCTCGGCGCGTCCGTGTGAAACGTCCGTGAGAATAAGGCGCCGTGCGCATGTCACGGGTGCGTTTCCCGCAGGCGCACAATGCGGGCCGCCTCGTGCCGCTCGCCTTTTTCCTTTATAATCCCGAATGCGTGTTCGCGCCGTATAATGCGCGCGCGGGCCCCGGTTAATTACGCGCCCCGTAGCAAGGGGAGCAGAAAAAACAGAGCGCGAGAGTCTCGTCGAATGCGACGTGCGTGTGCCGCTCGGCCCGGTCCCCGGGAGGTGTATGCGCTGCGGGTCCGGGTCTGTACAATGCTTCGTAATGCGAGTGTGCGAACGGAAGCCCGCGGCGCTATTTAATTAATAATTGCGAGTGCGCTGAAATGATGATCTAGTTCAGCGACGACTGCGATTCTAGTTTGCTCTGCATTTTAATTGAGGCCTTCCGATTTTAATGCTTCCGAGGTCTACGAAGCATCGACTCTCCTCGCCGCGAAATATTTTATTGTATCGAATCGGTTACAGCGTCATTATTGCGTTAAATTATTATTTTATCAAATGTACCTTTTAATATATTATACTTAGTGCAATATGTCTCCTCGCCACAGTGACACAGGAATTGTACCATTAAACTCAATTCAATTGATAATCTAATTTTGTAGAGAAAATCTTAAATATTTAACTTAAAACATTTATCGTTTGCGAAGGGAAAAGAGTTTATTTATAATTAGGCAAAATATTTCTTTTAATTCCAAAAGTATTTTATCTCATTTAAATTGGAAGTCCAATCATCATGAATTAGTATTAGTATAATGAGAAAATTTACATTTCATATATTAATATGCAGTTAATTAGTAGGATGTTGTCAAGGTAAATAGAATAAATGCACTGTCAGACAGTATAATCATATGTGCATACTTTAGTATAAAATCAACACGGTTATATTTTTTATTAATACTAAAACTTTTAACCTACCGCTTCGTATATAAAAAAGTACTCCATCACCGAAGTATATTATTAAATGTTCGTGGGAGCGCTCGTGTTGATCGTTCCTCTTAAAACCTCATTTTAATCGCTCCAGTTAAGGTCCAGAGTTATTTTAGCAAATCCCAACAAATGTGGAACACGAAATAGTATAGAGTATTTGAAAAATGGATCCGCTTAAACGTAATCCCGGCACGGCAAGACTTAGATCTTACTGATGAGCGCAAAGCTGAATAAGAGTAATCCTTTACAATCTTAATTGCTTCAATTATCACTGGGTCTCCCGCGAAAGCGGCAGAGCGCATAACGATAATAGCCCCGCAGGCTTTTCCCAAACGCCTGAGAAAAAAAGGAGCATTTGTTTAACGCCGAAACTCGAGTGCAACTGTAGCGGCAAGATTTATCTTAAAGCCCCGACATTAGGATTTGCTGAATTGTAAATTTTTTCTTGAGCGCGCACGAGGGCGACGCAGGGCGATAAGGACGCCGGCTCTTTTTATCCGGCCGTCCCTTTTCGGGAGGGGAGGCACTGTTGCAGGAGGCCGAAGAACAAAGAAATACGGAAATGGAGTCACAATGGTCAAGCTTACTTAAGTGACAAGTTAACTCGAGTGCATCATTTCCGTTTTTCCGCCCGGGGTTTCATCGCGCTCCATCTATCTCGGAAAATCTCCGCGCTCTCTTCTTGCATCCGGTTTCGTGAGGGCCAAGACGGCACGGGACAAAGCGCAGGCAGAGAGCGAAAAACTTTACCCCCGGCAAAAAGGCCGCGCACGGTTATACTCGCATGCAGTTTGAACTTTACGAGGATAAAATGGAAAAGTTGAGGTGGTAGCAATAATGTGTCGACTAAGATGCCCGGAGATAAAAGAAGTCCATTGCACCTACTTCGATTTGATTTAAGGCTCTCGAGTGACTCGTACCTTCACGCAAATTCGATAGAATACTATACATGTTTTTAGGAGTTTTACGAAGTATTGATGAGTACTAGACTTATTGCATAGCTTGTTTATAAAGCTATAACTATTTGATAAAATGAGAAAAGTTTTGAAGATTTCAATCAATTCACGTGTTAACAACTATGACCTTCTATTCTTGGCGACAGCGATGAAACATCGAATTCCTTTATATTTTCAAGGAACAATATTTATTCCAATGTGTATTCCTCGCGCGCATCTGTTATTTCGATATTCACCAGGTAACGTCCGTTAAAAACGTGTTTAAACGTCTTTATAGGCATTGACAATCGAAAAGCTCGGTAACGTGCTTTATCCAGTGGGAAATCGCTTTCGTGAATTTGCGCGAGCGCAATATGTTTCTCGGAATCGAATTTTTTCTCCATCGAGCGACAATCTTGCTCCGTCGGCGACAGTGAACGAAAACTGTTTGATTCTCGCGATCAAAAGAGAGTGGGGCATTGTTTTATCGCCCAGCGTATTAATCATTGCCCCTGAGGCGTCTGCTTTGTCTCAACGCGATGAAATACTAACGCTCTCAATCTGCGATGAGATATGAAAAAAAAATATAAAAAAAGAGTAGGAAAATTGAGTTTCAGAGGGACACAATGTTTTGTAAAAAAAGTTACTCTAATGCAAACTCGATAAAAACCCGAAAATATTTTTACGGATCAGGATTTGATGTTTGAATAAATTTTTTTGCAGTGTTTAGTATTTATTTCATCATTGTTCTCCTTTTACATTTTCATTATGCGAAGGTGAGATACATTATGCACCATATATACATCTGCAGTGCTTAGTGTTTTAAAGTAAAAATGTTCAGTATATTGCGCAATGATTCAAAATATCTTGAAATATCAGGTAGATCTGTGAATATTTTTTCTCCTACTTCATTTTAGAAGGAACGTTTCATGCATACATATACATGGAAGTAATATCGAAAAGAGCTCGAGCCGTATTATTTACGATATATATAAAAGCGAAGACTCGTTGGTGGGGCCTGCCGGCTATTTTTTTTAAATAAAACTCGATAAATGTAAGCGAGCAGTACCGGTAGTGGTATACACGATCGACCTGGAAAAATTCCGATTTAGCAGTGAAAACGTATTTCGGGAATGAGTCCGCCGCCGCTTCTCCCCCCGAACATAGCTCGGGAAAAGCTGAAAATGATTTAGTTTTTGGTACGCTTGTGTTTGTAAATTATTCTCAAGTGGAAATTTAAATAAAAGTATTTTGTACAGCTTATGGGACCGAAAAACCTACGATTTGTTGCTGTATACTGTAATTCCAGATATTCGTTAATTTAGTAGCGACATTATGCACACGCATTAACCTAATGTTCAAAGACCGATATATAGTTAATCCACGTATAAATTATTTTCACATTTGATATTTACAGTTATTAAGCAGGTATTATTATAAGATTTATAAAAAAATTTAAAGCTTCTAAACTCATTAATTATGTTGCAGAATTTACTAGCATAAAGCTCACAATAAAAATTTGAAAAGAATTTTAAAAAAGTCCAAAAGATTTTCATGTAATCACATCATTTAAAATAATTTATTCAATAATCATATTATTTACATAATTTGGTCTAAATAACTTTTAGAAATATTTCTCTGAATCTTAACAATTTTTTAATTGGAAAACATGATTATTAAGGAAAAAATTATTTTTAGCAGATTGGGTCAGAGATGAATAGCTTAATTAAGGGTTTTCGAATTCAATCCACGTAGAATACTCCTGCTTTTTTCAGAATAAATTATTCTCCAATAAAGATTTTTTGATTCGCAATACGAACGCGGCAGTTTCTCTTCCCGGTAATCAAAAAATCAACCAATCATTGTGTTAGAAAAGTTTTCGTCGGAAATATCTGGAATAGATTTTGAATTTAAGAAGACCATCAGCACTATATATACGTCACTAGCTTATTCGCTATACTTAATCACTTGGATTTCTGTAAAACCCTTCGCGCTGCAAGAAGAGAGGAAGTATAACACGCGCAAATCCCTCTAACAGCATTTTTCAAGTTCGGCGCAGTGGCGTCTCCGCGTATTCCCCTCTTTATACTAGGAAGAGATTACGCAATCGCTTTACGGGGCGAGCTGGGTGGCGGAAAAAATTTAGCCCCATCGTACTGCATGGGTAAGCCGTGTTATATGCGTTGGGAGCGCGAGAAACTCAATTACGTTCCATCTTCTATTCTTCCACTAACTTTCGACCACAGGCTCAAGTCATGCTTTTTGAAAATTAAGAACTAACGCATAAAATGTGCTTTTCCTCTCTTGGTAGCTTTTAATACGAATAAAAGATGTTAATAGTGTGTATAAAGATGGATAAATTTTTATAGAGACTTTGAAATTTTGATAGATAACATCGGTTTCAAGATTACAACAATTTTACAGTATTTAGTTTATGTATAATGTATAAGCTGTTATATTGTATTTGAATATAATGTGTTTTTAATTATTAACTTTGCATAATGTATATATATGTGATAAATGTATTAGGCAACTGAACGTTAATTTGTAACAGCATGAATTAATATCCTTTATTTAAGTGTAGTACATAATAATTTGATGAAATATATAGATCTAATAATTAGTATGAGAGTTCGTACTCGTATCATTAATTATAGAAATGTTATACGCACTATCTGTTCTGCATCTATTTCATTAATTTCAATAACAGTCAAATGACATTTAAAATATAATAATTTAAACTATACAATTCTAATTTATTTAATAATCTGAACATTATTGTTGAAATTATATCGTCATCTTTGGTAAACTAATTTACTCTTCTGAATACAGAAACATCAATGTGGAATTTGGTGACATTGCGTACAAAGACGTCTCAATTTCACCACTGTAGCTACTTTCATTAAATGCGTACACGCAGTTCATTCTCCACGGGTGAGCTCATGTCGCTCGAGTTTCATGCAGGTATATTGAGTTTCTTAGGTTAGAGAAAAAGAAAAGGATAGAAATTTAGGTAGCACGTGCCAGCATCTTTTGCTTATTTTGTCTCCTCATTTTCCATTCTTTATGCTTTCACTCTCTTGTAATTTCGTTTTCGCGGCCAATGAAAGAGAGCAGATATAGGAGAACTTTTCAATTATCACACGGGCGTGCGCGAACTTCGTCCCCTTTTTATTGTTCAGACGATCGCCGTAAGGGGAACTGAGTGAGGGTGAAGGAATTTATATACAGGATGTTGTATTTTCTGGGTTATACTCTGAAGTTTATGTTATATCTTTTGTGCAAAAATTGAGGACAATAAAGAAAAGTCAAAAAATACATTTTTTGAATTCAATATATTCATTTTTTATTATTATCATATAATTATATCGTTAATGCTTTTTATCTTTTATTAATCTAAGCTACTAATTTTTAAACGTGCGTATAAAAATTATAAATTATACATTTTCCCAGATTACTTCATTTTAATGATGAATATATGATCGTTATATAAAAAAACGTGTGGTAGTACTTAAGGCTAAAATTCGTAAAATCTTATGAAACGTCACAACCATAAAATATGAAACTTTTTTCGTTTTTCACGGTGCTTTTAATTCTTTTTTAATCTTTGATAATATTTTTTATTTTAATTAAATTTAATTTAACTACTAGTGCACGCACGATTTATATGCTAGAGATCGTAACTCAATAAATTTCACAAAGTTCGAAATTCAAGCTCTGCCGAGCAAGTCTGAGAGGGAAAATGAAACATAGAGTACCAAGAGTATGGAAGATATATGGCATAGTTACGCAGTTGCATCTTTTCTTTTTCTCTTTTTTTTATTATCTGAGCAAGGGTCTCTTTCTCTTTACACATCCGTAACAGCACACGAGTATACGTCTTTTATCCCTATCCTTTATTCCAGGTTGCCCTTTTTTTAATTCCGAGCCTGGGTCTTCCTTTCATTTCGCTCACATCGTTTGAGAAATTCATTTTAATTTATCGTTCGTTTTTAGTTCTTTCACTGTGCTTTTCTTCGCTATGTCGCCTTTGAAATGTTATTCTTGAATGTTCCAAAATTTCCCTTCTTTGCAATGCATGAGCGTATTTTACCAAATTACTTCGGACCCTTTATAGACTTTCTGCCATTTTAATTTTTTGAAATTCAATTTTTACGTTAAACAATGTATCTAAAAAAAGAAGCTGTGCATTGTGGATGGAAATTATGGAATGTTTTTAATGAGAAAATTAGCAGTTGCGCATCGAAAAGGCTAATTGAATTTCATCAAACACGTATATTTATCGAAGGAATCTCGCGCTGTTTAATCACGCCAAGTCCCGTTCACCTCGGTGAAAGGTTCGCGATTAAAAGTAAAGCGCATAGGAAGAAAGCTTTAGAGCGGGACGTAAAGGTCCCGAGATTCAAAAGGATTAATTAATTCGTTAGAGGCTCCGGCAAGAGAAAAGAAAGGAGAAGGAAACGCGTCACCCGCGCCGATATATCCGGCGATATCCAGCAGTTAATTTTTACGAGGGCGCCCTTCCCCCCGATAAAGGAGCGCCTGGCTAAAGCTCGAACAAAGAGTGGCCCCGTTCAGTTGCTGTTGCGCTCGTCCCTTTTTACAAGCCTCGCTGCAATCTCGTAAAATCCCCCGTTCCGAAAAATGACCCTCGCCGTGGCGCAAAAAGGGGCCGAAGCCGCAAAAAGTGCAGCGCGCGCCGCATCGAGGAAAGAAATTAAGGCGCGGGTTAGTTTGGATTTGAGGCATCCTCCCTTTTTGTGCGCGGCGTCCGCGTGCCTTTTTTCGCCATCCGCGATAAGGCCGTCGCGTGCGCTCGCTCGCTCTGATGAAACGTTTAATTAGTCTTCTCGCGACTGACCGGACAAATGAAATTTTTAGCGAGCTGTAAAAAAATTCTGCCCCGCCGCCGAACTTTGCACTGAAATTTTCACGCGCTCGCTGATTAGTCCATAAAGGCGTATATATTCCATTAATTAAATTTTTTTACGCAATTAATTAAGTGGGTGCGAAGAATGTGCGTTCGTGGCCGCGCGTAAAAGGACTTTTCCTCCGCGGCCGCGCATAACAAATTTTTTCACTCTGCCCGTTAGATTTTTAAAATTTACGCTCGTTGGGGGGAATTCCGGGAACTCGAATTTCACGCAAAAAAGCACGCGTAAAACTGGAGTTTGAAAGTTGCTAGGGCCATTGTAAAATTTCTGAAAGTGCTTGACGCTAGATTAACTTTAATGAAATTTTTTTGTTGCGCACGGGTCAACCGCGAGATTGATAAGTATATTCCGGAGTCTGGGCAATTATTATTTATGAGCGCCGGATTTTCTAATAATTATAATATCACTTCCATTTGAAGAAAACGTGAGCTGCAGTAAAGAGTAAAAAATATGGGTAGAGAACTATTGCGGTGGCGGCTGCGGGTGAGTGGAAAAATGCGGGAGAGCTCGAATATTACATATACAACCTTTCTCTCATATAGGACGAAAAGAATAAAAAGGGCTAGAACTGACAGGCAAGTAAATAGGTTTTTACGTATTCTCTCGAGGTGTCTCTCCATCCCGTTCTCTCTTATGTCTACTCGATTCTTTCCTTCCATTTCCTCAATTTTCTAACTTTTCATTCCATCGCGTAGTTGAATCCTTTCCTTTGCCCTCATTGTTTCATACTTTTGATATAACGACGTGAAATATGAAAATATTTAATTATCCGCACGGAAAATTAATTTGACGAATGCTATAACAATTTGGTACAAAGTTAAAGATTAAATGAGGATAAATTCAATAGGTATTCTAATCTTATACTACAATGCTTTTTTGATCATTTGTTCGTTCATAATATTATGTGAGTAATATAATACTCAAAGTAACGTGATTTTTTCATCTAATTAAAATTCTTTTTCTCTATGTCTGACATTTGTCTCAATTTGAGAAGGTCAGATTTTTCTCCTAATTACTTTAAATACAGTGACTCATTGTAAGACAATGGATAAATTTTTTAATTTGAAAAGCGTTTTAACGCGTATATTAACGATTTATATTTTCCCATAAGAAATAAATTATAAATTTGTTAAAAATTAATTGTACTAATGGAAAATAATCCATTAATTAATCAAGGATAGTATTTTGAATAATACACTGGGTAAGATATGAAATAGTACTCGAGCTAAGCCGAACGGTATAAATTGTTCCGCCTCTTGGCTAATGACGGTATTACAAGCAACCGATTTCTTTAGTCATACTCGCAAGGCTCTCACACAAGGGTTATTAAATTCTTTTTCCCCATCCCTAGTCGCACACGACGTGGTGCGGGCGCAGCTTCAATAATTCAGGTGCGGAACCGCCGGCTCGAGAACAGTCCCGCGGGTGCAATTCAGTCGTGGTGGGAGACGCCGTTAGCATTGTACTCCCCTTCCCTTTTCCAGGGCGAAAGGAGCACCGTACGGCCGTTCAGTCGTAGTATCTCCGAAACATGGATATTTATTTAACCACAACGGCCATACAATAGTTTATAATTTTAGGGGCCAGTCGGGATGAGGTCGATGCGGAAATATTCCGCTAGATCCAAAGTATCTTAAATGTATCCGGCGCATAAGAGGCTAGTCGGTCTCAAGTTTTAACCGGGCTAGCCACTTTGAAAAAGTTAAGTTGGTTTTTGCCCGCCGAAATCCGAGGGCGTATTTCTCTATCCGGCGAACTTTAATTCTTCTATCCTTCGGGATATAGACTCTTGCTCCTCTTTCCGCGAAGCACAAAAGGAAGTTCGAAACAACGCATTTAATTCCCGTAAAATGAAAAGCTTTATTTACCGAGTGCTTCCATTTGCGGCCGATTCCCGAAGCTTCGGACAGTCGGCGGCCGGGGATAAGAATAAACTGAATTAAAAACTTATCGCGCGATTTTCACGAATCCCACAGTCGTGGCTCGATCGAGTAACGTATCTAAACACGATTATCCGCGTTGCAGCCGATAAGCGGGTGGGCTGCGCTCGCGAAGCTTGTGACTCGGAATCCCATTTCAGCCGGCAAACACGCGGTGACCTTATCCGGGGGTTGGGCGCGCGGCGCCAGCGGGAGGAGTAAAAGAGAGATAGGGCGCGCGCGCGAGTAACGCTCATAACTCGCGTTGGTCCCTCTTGTTCTCAAACCTACCCTTATCTATGCCGAGACACCGAGGCGAGAGACCGGATTACACTTTTCATCTCGCTTTCCCCCTCTTTATCTACCCCCCAGAAGGCTCCTTGTCTTCTCACTGCCATTCGCGAGCGCCGCTGCGACCGAAGACAGTTTTTGTTTGCACACTCGACGATTTAACGGCGTTTACCACTTTTTCTTGCAGCGTGTACTTTTCGACAGCGATTGAACGACTTCTCTATACTGTCTCGCTAGACAGGTTCGCTTTGTTTCTTGTCTATCGTCTATCGTGACTTGTTTTCGTATCGACCTTTCTTGGACTACCAGTCTTATCGGATTTGCGATGGTCCACCTGCCTTTTCCTGTCCCCATCACGGGTTCATCAAGGGGCTTAGAAATCCCTTCATTAAGCTTCTTGTACACCTTCCTTTGAGGAGGGCTTTGTAATTATCTTCCATCGTTAAAATATATATGACTTTAATAATGCATTTATACTTTTTTGGTTTTGCCTAGTTGCAATATAATGCAAACAAGACACTTTGCATATTTAGCACACCACTAATCGCTCGCTCTATTTTACCTTTCGCAATCGGCGTGTAAGACTAAGCCGTATTAAAATTTAAATAGCTTGACCCGTTTCCCCAGCATTTAATTTTGGGGTCCTCCATTGGGATTATGAACGTAACCGGATATACCACAATTGGCCTGCGAATCGGTCGCTCTCGTTTCCTAAGCGCGTGCATTTATTTACACTGTCCTTGGGTCATATAAAGAGCTTGGGCAATAATCACAGAGTTCTACAAACAATTGTATCCTCCATAACTTTATCGATATACGTACTCATACATACATCTTTAATCGGATTTATACGGCTACGAAGAGCAAAGTCCTGAATATCAAGAGCTTTATATCCATCCCGAGGCTGATGAAGTCATCCGAGTTCTGCTTCGCGAAGTTTCGGTTATTAAAGAAGATTGGTTTATTGATTCAGCAGGGTGCACGTGTATCACGGATTACTCTACTCCAATCGTGTCTCAAATGTTAATATGCGTAAATTTAATATTTATATATTTATTAGAAAAGGTTTATCTAGATAAATTTATATACTTCTATTCAACAGAAATCGAAAAAACACGTAATTTAGATCACAAACTGTAATGTGATTGCTTTCATACAATTGCTGATCGAGTATGACCTATTTTTTAGAGAGAACAAATGTACTCACATAGAACGGTGAGATTGGCATTCGTCCGGATGGGTTTGATCCGTCCCTTAGGTCCCACTTGACACTGGTACTGTCCATCGTCGGTGAGCGATGCATTTCTGATGTTCAGATTGTAGATACCCAGAGACTGCTCGCCTACGATTCGCCATCTTGGATGACCCACTATTTCTCCGTCTGTAAAAGGGTAAGGCAATGTAAGCTAGTAAGTAAGTTGAAAGTAGCTATACAATTATACTAGAAGCAAAAACTAAAAACAAAAGTTTGAGGTAACTCATAAATGAAAGAAAAGCATAAAGTTCAATTTGAAAATGTCGCGAAAAAATTATAAAAAGAGACGAAGCTGTTAATTTTAGAAAAGGCTACCCTTTCGCAAACCTTTTTACCGCAGAGTCAACAAACGGAAGCGGGAACTTTAATATATTGCGCAATACAAAAGCGTCCGCAGCGGCCACGATTAAGAAGTTTATTTCAAATAGAATTTTTGGCCACCCAGTAGTAAGGGTCAAACGCCGAGCGCATTACCGGTAACGTAAAGGGACCGAATAAAGAGAGAAGGAAGGGACTAACTTACTTGGCAGTATAACGTATACGAAGCCGTCTTTGACCCATTGCACGATGCCAACTTGATTATCGACCTCGCATTGCAGGGTGATCTCGCCTCCTTCCAGCACCTCGGCATTGGTGGGCCGGATCCTGAACGACTGTGGCACCGCACCTGGAATATCAGCAAAAAGATCTTCGTTAATTTGAGTAATTGGCGAAGCAGCTATCTAAATTAAATAAGACTGCAGAACTGGGGTGGCTTGATATATAAAAATGTTATGACTTCTCAAAATATTAATGTAATTGGACAGGGATGGGATATCACTGCAAGAGTACTTTTTCTCTCATTAATGCTAGTTACTATCTTTCTCTCTCTCTACTCCTTCTTTTTTTAAGGAATAATCAATTTATATTCTCGAACGCAAAAATTATCGGCAAGTAATGAATTAAATTTTGCTACGTTTGGTTGAATATTCATAAGTGTGAATGGAATTTTCGAATTTCCATGGTTAAAATGGATGGGCTTCAAGGAAGGAATATTTATCTTTTCTTACTCCGAAGTGAATAATGAAAATAAAAGAAAACTTATTCGCTAAATACATAGTTTTTGAGTAATACTAAATATTTCAGTTTAAAACTATCAGTCGATTTATCTTAATAAATTTAAAATGAAGTTATGTTCAATCTAACTTAATAATACTCATTAACCTACAAGAATATTCATATTTCTTCAAATTCATAGTGAGTAGAATGTAACGCATTGGCCGTACGATTTACATTGATATAGTAGAATCATGTAAGTTACATGCTATATTTGAAAATTTGACTAACTTACACGTATACTTGCTTCTATATTCAAGACATTTCATTAATAATTTATTCTTTGGGAATGGATTTAATAAATTAACATTCACGAATGAATGTCCTAAAATCGTCGACATTACGTCGGCAGTAGGAAATCGTCCGAATGAAATAATGTCGCGTTCTACACACCGAATAGAGTATTCACGTCTATCTGATTTTTTCTCGTTTATCTATCGGGCATGGGATAACGACTGGGGGCTGCAATGCCGAGCCGGAAGCTACTAAATCCGCCGATTTCTTTGTTCGACTTTGTATACATAAATTCCCTGGTGGCGAGCGACGACTTCATAAGCGTAACGGTCCGAGGGAGGAAAATCGGCCGCCATAGCGACCGCAAGAGAAACGACGGTGATATATCAGTGCGCGTGCGCCCTGCCCATTGCTATACCCCTCCGTGAAAAACGCCCTCGAATCTCTAACCCTCCCTCTTTCTATCCGCAAATTGGCCGGCGTTTAACTCGATCGCGGGAAAAAAAAGGGACGCCATTTTGCTTTCCGATCGTCTGCCACCCCCTAATCCGCAAGTGGGAGGGCCACCTCCTGATATACGTGTACAAGTTTCCGGACGCTTATTCTGGAACATGTAATGAGGAAGAAAATGGTGGTAAGAAGAGTCGAGAGCGAGCTGGATTAGGGAAGAGCCCGGACAAAATGGAGGGGGCAACGAGTAGATGGGAAATAGAAGCAGAATTTCAGGCAGGATGGATGGGAAGGGGGGGTAATTTATCCTTTATGTTTCACTTGTTAAGTCTAACGATTCTTAAAGCCAAAAATTTATCACTAGCTCGGGCCTGGCGCGTCATGTGCCGAGTAGCGCTGCTCGCCCGCTGATATAAATAACTCCGGGCGCCTGCGTCTTTTGCTTTTACCGCGGATCAGCTGTAATGGTATTGCGACATTAAAAATTTCGCGGGCACTGTGTTTTGAACGGCAAGTGCCGTGTGCGTATATACAATCGGGCGGGTAGGGTCATTTGTTTTCCGCTGAGATCTCCATCAGACTCCGGAATAAGGGAGATTTAGTCCCTTTTAAAGACACTTTTTTTCGATTATACAGACGATACACAGATCGCTAGGCCGAGTCCTCAACTTTTTTACCGCGTTCACCGTAAAATCGCCGTAAAAGCGTAAAGGACGGATCCGCTCCACTTGTATTATCAGAGATCATTTTAGTGGGCACTACCGGAGGCGCATTTAAAATTACAATGTTCTCGGAGGGCCGGGATCAGCGTCCCAATCAATAAAGGCACAATTTTATTGATCGATAAAAAAGAAGAACGCGAAGGGGGCCGGCATCATCACGGAAAGCGGGAGGGGGAAAGAGAGAGGGAGAGGGCGAGCCGGAGTAAAATAAAAATGCGCGGCAAGGCGGTCGCGCGTCATTATTATTTATTCCCATAAAGCTTATTTACGAGGCGAGGCTCCGCGCGCGATTTTTCGCTTTTACGCGCCGTAAATTAAAGCCCCGGCTGGGCGTAAGTCGCGGGGCCGCGGCAGTAAAGACGCCGCGCGTCGACGTAAAGATGCGTCTTCATCGCCCGACTTAAATCGGCTTTCGGATGCCCGCATAAACGTGTGTGTACGTCCGCGCTTTACATAAATACGACGGCCCCGTGGAGTATAATGCCGATTGCCGCCCGCGGTTCATAAATCCCGGCCGGTCCTGATGGATTCGCCCCGCTTTGACGCTTCCCGGGCCGCGTGACGCTTTTACGGATGCGTTTCCGCGCTTTCCGGCCGCTAGGCATCCCAATCCGTTAGGTGCCGTTTCATATTTAGCAATTGGACAGAGCAGCGCATTCGCGGCTTATCGCATTTTCGAACTCGTTTATAGGAAACATAAAAAAAGAAAAGATTGGCAGCTTATGACCCCGGTGATTACATTTTCTGACATTTTGATGCTTGTAGTCGACGTTGTAGAATTATAAATGTTTTTTAATACTAGATGTGAACATTCTAAAAAAACTTTCTTCCAGATAAAAGAGAGGTAGAAGATAATCAAAGTTAATATTCTGCTTTATTTATTAGCCTTGACGTCAAGTGTCGCAGGGCATAATACAATATTCCAGAAATAAATCTTTCATAATCTACTTTAGACGGTCTTTATTTGTGTTGCACTTTATTTTCAGTTCAGATATAATCAAAGAATGAAGATTTTTTTCCAGTGACACTTGCCTCGGCATAATTGGCTAATTCCATTGCATTACCGGCGAGCTCGATAAATACTTTTGCGTCGACGGACTTTCAAAATAATGCGCATCTTATGTTTTCTGGATCGAAGTCAACGGCGATCAGCTTTATTGCTTTCTTGATCTATCTATAACGAAGTCTATCGCTGTCTCGTATAAAAAAGATCCGCGCGGCAAGCATATCCGCGCCGTTAAAGGTAAAGAGGAGGGAAAAAAGCGCCGAGCCGGGCACATTAAAGTTGCCGGGCCCGCGCACGTGATTTCCGCGAGACGATAAATCCCGTCCCCTTAATCAAAACAAGCGGAGCTGGAAAAAAAAGTTGGCGCATCGGGCACAATGTAAATTACGTAAAAAAGTCCCCGTAAATTCAAGGAGGCGGAAGTTTGCTCGGGATCGGTCGGAGAAATAGCGGGCCCGCGGCAAGCGCTCACGAAATATAAATCGGCGGGGAGAGAAAGGAGGCGCGCGTACGTGATAAAGCAACCAGTCCGAGGGGTGCGCGCGGGCCGCGGGGATTCCCCGAGGAGCCAGGGGCGCGCGAGGCATTGGGGGTATGGCGGGCCGCCGTCGGGCCTCCCCGCGCCCATGGCGCGCGATAAATGATATAGGCACAGTTCGTCTAAACGCTGTTAATTTTATACTCGACGCCCTAATCACGATTTTTCTGAGCGCCCCTGGGCGACTTTCAAGACAGCGCGTTTATCATCCGGCGAAATAGCCTGGAGAACCTCGCCCCGACAAAACACCCCCATGAAAGCACAAAGGCAGGGAGAATAAAAAGGTCGCAGGTAGGGCGGAGAGCGTAAAATGCAAAGTAGACACGGGGAATAGGTTCGGAGAGCGCGAGCGACGCGAGTGGTCGATGCCAGCCCGAGTCACGTCCCGTCGAGATGTACGCGGCCACGCATCGACCCCCGCGCGATATTCCCATTTTTTTTTTGCGTCCGCGCCGCCCTGAATGCGAAGTTAAACGCCCTGGCGAGGGCGAGCCGCTGTTTTGTATTCCGCGGGCCGCGACTGCGAATCAGAAATAATATCGATGTTATTTTTTTTTTTTGGTTTTGCATTGTTGCCGCGTGCGATAAGCCAGGCGGACGAAGCACGCCTCGCCGATATTCGACGGCCGTTGCGAACTTAGCAGGCGATGTCGAAACCGTCGCGGAATCAGCTTCCGCGACACGCGCGCAATTCTGACAACAACGGCCTCCTCGGCGAGCGATTAAATCAAATCCCCGGGCGTACATCGAGTCTCCCTAACGAAGGCGACCTCGAGCTGTAGTGCAACTCTTGCTGGACGAGCGCGCCTCTTGCATACAAGACGGGAGTCGGGCGGCTCCGGATGCAGGGGAAAAGCTAAGAATATGAGGATGTAAGGATATGAGGATAACGATGTACATTATATAAGGATATTCGGGGATTGGCGGACCGAAGTTTGAAGGCGTGTGCGAAAAGGTCGCGACTTTTCCCGCGACGCCCTCGTTAAGGAAATTTCTGTCCCAGCGCTACACACACACAGTCCTGAAACTCGATAACGATCGGCCGCGACCCCCGGCATAATCCCAGGCGTTGTTTTAATTTTAGCCGAGACGAGTCCCCTGGCGGCCGCCTTACAAGCGTAATCGCGGTTACAGCCCGGACCCTCGAGTATCCGTGCACGGCTCAAGGGCGTAAATGATCCTTTGAAGCGAGGGACGACTAAGAGCCGCGCGAGGGCTCAGCGTTTTTTTTGCGTGCCGAATATGCAATCTCATTAAAATCCGCGGGGAGATTGCGCCCCGTAATATCGCTCACAAAATCCACTCGGTCGATATGAATTCCCACGGCGGTGGCCAGAGAGGGAGCGCTATTTTAAATCCCCTCTGCTATCCGATCTGGATATTGCGCGATGCCCGGTCTTTTCAAAACCGCAATTTCTCCGCGAGAAATAAAAAAAATAGTAATGCGATCTTAAGATTTAAGGTTCTTTTACATTGAAGAATAATTTCAAAGAGACTAAAGATACTTATTTTCGGAACCAAGCGTAGCCGCTCGACTGGCTAATTGATCCTGGGAAAGCGTTACATTCTTGGAAATGGTCCCAACTGCTTATGACTTTGGCTGCGAGCCGCGTTCAATTAGGCCGTTGGCGCTGTGACGCTTCGCCGATAATCACCCGGGCGCACGTTATTTTTCATCCCACTTCTGTCGAATTAGCCCAACGGACGGAAAGCATCGCGGCCCGAGAATACATCGCTCTAATCCAGAGAGCCCACGTTTAATTACATTAAATAGGAAGCCTTGATGATGCAGGTCTCAGAGACACGAGTAGACAGGTCAGCGGGAGGCGCACCTTTGAGATAATAATTACAGGTGGAGTTTAAGCCGGCTCCCGCGACCTTTCAACGATCCCGCGGGGGAACGTTTGACCAACTCGAGCGGAACCTCCCGGCACTCCATTATTCCGCTTGATCGGCCCTCCGCCTCGGTTTTTTTCCTTCCTCTGCGGTGGCTATAACGGACCTTTCGGGCGCGCAGACGGCGCTTGGGCACACGGTCGCCTCGCGAGTGCGCTGCCCCCGGAAGCTCCGCCCGCGGGAAACTCGTTGGATTCGTGGCGATCGTGCACCTGCGGTTGATAAACAATCGAACACCGGAGACTCAAGAAGCCGGGGGGGCTAATGCCCCGTCGGCCGCGGCGAGCCAGGAATAATCCTGGCTTAAATATATGGGAGCGGTGGCGCACTCGGTCACAGTCGGGCCTCCCGGAGGCGGAGCGGCGAAAAGTCCCGAAATATTTAGGGGTGCGCGGCAACTGGGGCGCGATTAATTAGGCATTACTTACGCCGGGAGTGGCTCCCCGCGGGCCGCTGGATGACGGACAGCCGAGGACGCGGTCGATTTTTTAAAAGCGCCGCGCGCCCGCCAAACAAAGCCGACCGCGGCCCCAATTACCTCCGTAAATATTTGACTCCTGATTAGGAGGTGAATTCGTTAGCCGCCTTTACCCGGCCCTAATGTAAGACCTGTCCCTGGTTGTCGCGAGGGAGAGAGAGAGAGAGAGGGAGAAGCCCGGCGACTCGGCCGTAATGAGAATTGCCCCCTTAAAATTTATGAGCCGGCCGTGCGTGGGCGCAGGCTTGGGTGCACCTAACCTTTTGTTCCCCGCGGGAGTACCGAAAAACTGCTCCATTTTCGTTTTCCAAATGACGCGCACGGGGAAGGAAACTTCGGGGCCGTTTGTGCCGTATAATTGGCTCGTCGAGGGAATAGTATTTGCACGGACGCATGAATGAGCCCCTAGGACTATAGCGACCGTTAGCGGCGACACGATTTTTTCCCCTCAGGCTTTTTGTGCGCACCTTTGGCTTGGATTCACTGTTGAATGCGCGCTGAGCTTCGATGCAGTCGTTTCACGTCATCATTGCCGATTAATCACACTATCTCTCCAGGTTTTATATATTCAATGGCCGTTTCGCGTGGTTTTTATACCGGCATCGATTCGATTTACGGCCTCGTCCCTTTCAACCCGGGCACATCCACAACGGCCAATCCCTTACTCCGAGCTTTCCGTGCGCCTACCAACGAGCCGCGGCTGGTCATTAAATGGATTTTAATCTCCCCGTATGAAAGCTGCCCTTGCGCACAATAATGAAAGCCTCCGGCGCCGCAAAGCCCGGGATTGTTTACAATATAAACTTTCGGAGGCTGTACGCATCCTCACTGTCACTGGCGACTATATGCCGGCGGCGTTGCACTATATGCCGCGTGCGCGTATACATTTGCCTAGCGAGGGTACGCGAGCTGATTCAATTATTCGCATAACATCCTGGCGTTACTTTCCCTTTGAGCGAATCAACCGGACGGCTACCGATTCCTCGGAACAAAGGTACATTTTTAGATTATTCCACGGGAGCTTAAGTAAATTTCACGGACGCATCGCGATTCGCAAGCGTGTAATGAAAGTCACAAAGCCGGAGCAGCGCGAGGAGGACGTAGTCCGATGCCGGCTTTACCCTCGCCCTTTGTACTGGAATATATTTTGTCGGGAAAATTTATGAAATTTAATTATCCCTCTACCCTTCTGGTAGGTGTTTTTTTTTCGCGGATTCGTTTTGCGCGCGTTTCGCCTGACGACTCCTTCAGTGTCCAGTTCCTGCAATAAAACTTTTTAATTGCGATAAACGAAGGACGACGGACGGCAAATAAAGACACCGCTTTGTTTGCATACAAAGGACAATAATTACCTGTGATATACGATGAATTACAATAGGTGCGCGGAAAATTACCTACACCGTAGGTTCAACCTGCCTGACCATTCGCCGACTTAACTACTTATAGAGCCTTATACAAAAGCTGCGAGTTGCTGCGCTCGGTTCCTCTCGAGTCCCTTGGGGAACTCCACGGCGATGGACCCTCGCGAAATCGAGTGCCCCGCCTCTCGACCCCCTCCCCTACTCCCAAAAGCGCCTCAAACAGCCGGTGCGGGGAAATAACGGAGGCTAAGGGCGAGAGAGCGAGTAACGAGGCGATTGTTCCGCGCGGCGTGCGGCCCCGCCCCGGCGATAGTTGCGATTGGCGCACAAAGCCGGCCCCTCGAGTCGCCCCTTTTCCCCGCTGCGCCTCTTAAATAATCAATCGGTTGCGCCGCGGCGCACGCGCGCGTCGATTCGAAATTCCATTTGAAGCGACGAATGCATAACCCTCGTGACATCCGCTCTCCACGCTGGACTGGCGTAACTTTGCCCGACAGCCGTACGCCGAATCTACGTTATTGTGGTTTCATCGCTTCGCGCACGCGAGTTTCGTACCGAGTATTCTATCCGCGACGTTGCGCCGTCTTACGGGACACCTAGGGTAATTATTTCGTTTGACGGGAATAGTTGATTCCCTTCTGGCGGCATCCGGCAAAACGAATCATTGCGTGTGTTATTATTCCGAAATAAACAAAGTCTGTTGACATAGGAGACTCGCGATTATGGAACTCGCACGGCGGTTCATTACGCCCGATCATTTACAATTGTGCACACTTTTCGACGCAGTATGTTTGTCCATCATTTCACGAGCTTTACCGCAAGGAGAGTCATACAACGAGCGTTCTGCCGATAAAGCAGGAGGGTGAAACGGTCGAAAGCTGCCCGGACACATCAAGGAGCTCCCAGGCTAACTTAATCGAACGATTCGCAATGGAAGAAGGTTGGGGCGTGGCCAAGAAACAGGGAAGCGCATAACCGCCGCCCCATGATCGGCGAGGCGTAAGACCCAAGTCGCAATTATCGCGCCCCCGGCGAGTCCCTGTGGACTTAGCCGCGATGCCGCGCCTGAGTTACATCTGCATGCTCGGGGGGCCTCGGGGGAAGGGCCGCGAGCCTCGCAGAAGGGAAGTCGGTGGGGGGCGGGGGGGTAGGGCGCGCAAGTCTGACAAAGAACTTTATTAGATCTCCAGGCGCCGGGGACAAAGGAGCGGCCGCTTCGATCCTGGGGCCCCGCCTCATTTGCGCAGGCCGTCGCTAGGAGGGACCGGGCCGATTATATGCCCGCGTTAAGTTTTAATCGTGCGCGCTCTCGACCTCCGCTCCCTCGAAATAATGACGTGGAAAGCGGGGGTGGAATGGCTTTGTCGGCCGGGGGTGCGCGGGACCGGAGAGTAAAAAAGAAAATAATATAAGGGATCTCGGTCAAGTGGCTGCAAAATATTCATAGAGGCGTCGCGCATCCCCTGGCTTTTTCTTCGGGGATAAAGGCGCTAATGACGAGGCCGGGCCCTTGCGGCACGGGCGCGCGGACGCTTGGTCATCGCTCACCGGGACTAACGCGCCCTGCGCAAACTATACTTGCGTAAACTCGATCGCCGACGCTGTTGTGGCTAGACCGACCCACGGCCGTTTTACAAAGCTTGTTTATGCCCGCGGAATTATTCATTGGGGTGAGAGGCTGGGGTGTCTATAAACGAGTCATTTTAAACGGAGCTCTTCCACGCTTTGAATTTCTCCAGTGAAAATCCTTCTTAAAGGCTAAGCGTAGCGACAATATATAGGAAATGCATTACTAAAATGTAAAACAGTGTAATTATTGAATTCTAGGGTCGTTGATACTTCGTGCGGGATAAGCGAAGGAAAATACATTTGTTACATCAACCGGAGAAACCGTTAGATCTGTTGGTTCGAATTCAGTCAAATCAACTGAAAATACTTCTTTAAAAGAATCATTTAAACGCGAAGGGTTTTGTATTACCGTGAAATCACTCACAGTATATTATTATCCACATTGCCAATATATGTAATATATATTCTGCCCATATCGATGATATTTGCACCACACTTAAATTGCATTTATTTTTTCAACGTAAAAATTGAAAGCGAAACATTGAAATAAAATCGTTGGGCAATAACTTTCAATAATTAATTAATAAATGTGCAGAATGGCGATTTTATTGTACTTTCGTATAGGATTGACGTATAATTTAAATCTTTCGAGCTAAAGATATACATTGGGCGCGCGTGGAAAGAGAACGAAGAGAATAGGTCGTGCAGTTCGAGCCAATGTAAATTTTGCTGTAGTAGGAGGAATTACGGTCGAATGAAAATTTTACGATGCTCGGTTATATAACTGGGAAATCAAACGCGCACTGGTGCTTTTTCTCCCCTTTCCTCGATAATTTTATGATAAGTGCCGTTTATTGCACCGAGGAAATTAAAAAGGTTCGGGATAAAAAGCTGACAGATTCGACACGACGTATCCAACGATGCTCAACGTGTAAAAATATCATTCGCTTTTTGCGATTGATTTGCAAATTGATCGCTAAATGGAAGTGCAGGTAGAATATTGTTGACTGGGAGGTTCAATCGAAACTCGGGCATCGAAAATACTTAAAACAGATCCCGAAGGCTCATTATGCCGGAAATAGAATTTTATTTTTCCAGGTTCTAAAGCTCCTCCGTGAGAGCGCGCGCTTTTATCTCGAGGCTCTTAACATCTAAGGGAGAGAGCCGAAGAAAGAGCGACAGCGGCGGATCAAGCGCGCTCGAATTTCACGCTCCTTCTTACCCCTTAACAATTTACATCTTCGGAGCGCGGGAGTATATCCAGTTTATGCCCGACTGCACATTTGCTCGCACTACTGCTTCTCCCGCGGCGGGCGGCGGTGCCGTAAAACCCGGAGCCTACAAACGCCCCGTCGTCCGGCGTTGGCACTCGAAAATTCTTAGGAGACAACTGGGCCCCGGGGTCCTCGTAATTCAGGGGCCGCCAGCACCCTCTCCCCGAATCCTCCTCTCGCCTAGGTATAAAAGGATAATTCGGGTGGGCCGCGCGGGCGCCCGGTTTTATTAAGCCGCGCGGAATTGCCCTCTGTAAAAACGGGGGCCGATCGGGAGAAACAGCGGCACTTAAAAGCCACTTAGACAGTCGCAAGGGTGGCGGACTCCGGAGATTTTCGGAGTACGCCAGTACGTTCACCCACGCCGATCTTTGCTTTCTTACGGCCGGTCAGAAAGCGGCGTAAAACTTTTTATCGAGCCAAACTCATTCCTGCGCGCTCTATGCCTTTACGGCAGAGAAAGTGAGTGCGTACTCGATTTTTCTTCCGATTACTTTACTGCTCGGACCTTTTGTAAGTAGCGTCAGGATACCTGTTATTTACCTTCCACTTTACCCCCATTCATTATCGATAATGAAGGGTCGATTTTATTTTGAGCCTTTAAATTCCATTTTGAAAAGGTGTTCGCGTTGTGATTATACTCAAAGTACGCGAATTTACGATAAATTGGAAATTTGGATCCTCGAAAGTTAGCAAATTAGGCGTTCAATGAATTACTCCATAAAATGTACACGTCGTTATAATTTAAATCATATTAGAGTTGTAGCAAACTTATCTATCGGTCAATTTCAAAAACCTTAATTAACCAGAGTAGCTAATACATTATCCGCGAGGTTGATTGATAAAGATATAATGGACCTGTACATCATATAATAACGGCCCATTAACATTCTTAAACTTTCAATTTAATCCTTTGATCTGGGTGCTCGGTAAAATCATGAGTGATTGCTCACTCGGTAGATTGGAGCTTGAGTAACAAAGGCCCGCGAGGACTAGCGGCGAGCATTTGCCGCGAACACCCCGCAACGCGATAAAAGCCCTAGACGTAAACATGCAGTAAAGGAAAAGCGCGAGCCCTCAATCTGGAATCACGCGATTCCCAGGCCTCGTAGGGTAGCGGCACGGGCGGGGCGGCAGCTGTGCACTTGGCTGCACTGCTCCTAGGGGGCGATCGCGTGCCCCGGCCGCGCTAATAAAACCCGACAGCAGTTCGCGCCTCGCATTAGCGGGTGCGTGAACGCGGGCCGCGCGACTCGGGGGGAGTTAATGGGCGGCCGGGTTGCGCCTGCGCCGGCCGATGCCTAATTAAGGCGGACTTATCGTCCCGTAAATATCCTCCGAGGCGGGGGGCGCGCGCGTGCGAAACTTTTTAATTAAATTCGCAGGGACGCGGATCGCGCCTACCTCTGCGCCTGTGCCGGCTTGTTACGGATGCGCGCTGCAATTTACACCCGGGATTAGATTGGAATTCATAGCGCGACGAGCACGCGAGCGTATTGTTGCGTCAAAGTGTGTTTTGCCAGAACGTCATCGCCACCCTATTAATATTAGCGCACATGGATATTGTTTGTAATGAAACGCGTTGGTAATGAAATATCAGTCCCTCTTGTGGACTGTTACATCCGTCCGGCTTGCTTTTAAAGCCGTGTCCGGTTTTAATCTCTCATTCGGCCAGTTTTAGGAATGCTTGCATTCGTTACCCGAGCATTATATCCTGCGGGTAGTAATACCGTCATTGGGGACTGACGACTCTAATTTAGAATACCGTAGGCAATTCTGGTAGCCGTGATATGCCAATTTTTGTGCGCCGGCGCCGAATAATATTTGTGGAAAAAAGGAGGCGAGCCACTTGATGAAATTTTTCCAGGCACCTATTGTTTTCCCAACTGCTCGTTTGTCATGTAGGAGCGTCACTGCGCCTTTTCTAGTTCGCCTCTCCTCCTGCACCCGCAAAACTCGCCGTTCGCGCACTTCAAATATTTCCGCGGATAACCAAGTTACGGGATAGTCTCGTACTTTGGAGCGGCGTTCGCATCCCATGAGGTGTCAAAACATTTGATGTTTTCACCTCTCGAATCTTGCGTTAGGCCGATAAGAATAGAGAGAAAAATTCGATGTTTTGAATGTAAAAAAACTTTGTTGCTTCATTCTATTTGGGTTATATTTGTTGTTGTTGATCAAGTTTTTACAGAGCTGCGTTTAAATGCAACATAGGATAAATGATGAAAATACAGATGCGCGAGTTGGTTTGGTTTCCAAAACCAAACTGAATGTTTAGAAATGGTTATTTTAATCAGTGCTAAGGTAAAATAAGATTTATCAAAATTATTTTAGCATTTCCTTACGAACACCAAGATCATTAACCTTACTTCTTCTTTTTATTTTATCCTCTCACCGTTCCCTATAAGTAATTATATCTAAAACTTTGAGCGCCAGAGTCAAGGAGCGTCGCGGCGATGGTTGCGGTGGGCGGCAAAAAGACAAATTGGAGAGACCAAGCCGGTGGTCGGCTGTGCGGTGAGACGGGAGAAAAGTAAATGAAACGCGGAAGCGAGGAAAAAGTGAGGGGCCGACTTGAAATTTAATAAAATCAACGTAGTGGCGAAAGAGCATTTAATTACGAAAATATTCGTGGAGTTTATTTTAACTGAGGAAACCACGGGGCCAGTATAGGGCGCCTAGTGCACCCGCGCGTCTGTGTGTGCGGGAAAGGAAGAAGACTCTGCGTTAATAACGCATTCGTCTAATTAGCATAATGATGAGTAATCAGGGAAGGAAGGAGTCGTGGGAGAGAAGGCGAAGACTTACTCAGGGCCTCTCCATCCTGCCTCGGATCCTTGCCCTCCGACCTCGCGAGCGGCGCTGCGCCGTGGCCGCTTGACTTTTGCACGCTTCCCTCTATACTATGCTTACTTGATAATTTTCAGCTAACGCGATTCGCGCTTCGTAGCGAGTGGTACACGCTTCTGCCACTCGCGAGCGACGGCACTGACGCGCAATTATGGGTATTTATTTTCACGCGTAATTGTGTGTGGTTATAAAGAATGTCACTACGGTCATCACTCCCACGGTAATTGAGTTTTATGCCAGTGCATTTTCCGAATACTTTAGCGGACTCGCTGGAGAGATTTCCTTGCTTCGGCTGCAATTGAAACGTTATTTTTTCCCCGCTATTTCTATACATTACTTTCAATTATAATTTTTTTAACTCGTTTACTTTACGCCTCGAAACTGAATTCGATTTTCGCAGTGAATTAACCGAAAATAGAGGCGGCCCCCGGTAACAATACAATTTAACCGAAAATTAAAATTTTGTATCGGCTTTAACGAAATATTAAACGGAACATAAACTCGTAAACCCGTCAAACAAGAGTGCAATGGACAATTTAAAGGCTCCTTGTAAATCAATAACGCGAGTGGATAATTGAACCGGTAGGTTATACTTATTACCGAATTCTGTTTTAAAACTCGAGGGCGCGGCATAAGTCGGCCGCTGGCCGGGCAAAGCGATCGCTTTGAAATGGCACATCCCCCCTCTCGGGGCTGCAGTGCGGAAGAAAGGCCTCCGGGAGTTTCAGTCGCGCGCTAAAGCCGGGGGATTGTCGGAGCCCCGGCCGCGCGCATTAAGTCGGCTCGTGGGCGCGACAACCAAGCGCTGAAAGCCACCGGCCGGCCGGGCGGTTTTTCGGGCAGCCGGCGCCTCGCGCTTCTTAGCCCCGGCGTAATAATGCACGCGCCAATGGCGCCGCGGCCGCGTGTAAAAGCCTTTAGCGGCTCGCCCCGGTGCATTACGGCAGTCTAATTAAAACGCAGTAGAACGCGGGCAGCGCCCGGCTTTATTCGCCCGCGGAACTCCCCGGACCTTTTCCACTTGTAAAAGCCGGCCGTTTAGCCGAGTGCTCGAGGCGCCGTTTACCCGGCGAGCGGCCCCCCATCACCGCTAACTAATACGCGCCGCGCGGGAAGGTAAAATAAAGGGGGACGATCGCGAAAAAAGAGCCGGAGACACGGTCTCGTCTCCCGCATTCGTTAAGAGGCCGCGCCGGGGGAAAAAGTCCCCGTTCCCGCGATACGTGCGCGCGGGGCCGACGCATCGCGAATGCGGGACGCGGCTCGGCGCCCCTCGGCGGAGCTCGGCTTCCCTCGGCCGGCCGCGCAAGAAAAATCGCCGCGGGAAAAAGTTTGGCTCGGCGAGTCGAGTGCGGCCGCGGGCTCCCGGGTCCTTTGTAAGCTTTGCCGAGGAGCCGCCGGCTTCCCGGCGCTGAATCGCCGCGCCGGGAGATGAATCTCGCTGCAATTATGAAGGAGTTTCGCCCCGCGGCCGCCGGCCTGTCCTGGAATTAATGAAATTGTCAGAGTTTCAAACTCGCGCGGCCTCTTCATCCCAGCCTTTAAACTCCCCTCCGCGCCCGGTTTTATTTGGATTACACGCCCTCCTCCCTTCCGTTCGAACCTTTCTTTCCCGGGGCTTCGAGAATTAAATCGCCGGGGTGGGGAAGCGGCTGCGCGACGTCGGGGGCTGAATTAGTCGAAGTCTGGTTCTCGGTACAGGCCGAGGGGGGCGCTTGGGGGCCTCGCGCGCACAGGTGTCCGGGCTCGGCGCCCTCGGGAGGGATCAGCCCGCGGTATATCGCGCCGGCAGCTCCTAGCGTTTACACGGCGCGCCCGCCTCTTCCGGCCCGCTTGTTCCCGACGACTCGCCGAGGCGCGCCTCTGCCTCGCGTTATATTAATTACGTCGAGGCCGGGCGGCCGTTCGTCGGTTTTCGTTACACCGCCCGTCGCTCCGGGCGAGGCCGTTGCGCTGCCGAACGAAATTGAGCCGCCGCGCCGGATTCGCTCGACGCCTGCCGGTGAAAAAACTGATAAAAATATATGAGAAAATACCGGCGCCTCTCGAATTCCACGTTTCCCTTAAAAAATTGCAGGTGACGAGGTGATCCGGGGGTGTTACCAGAAACGCATACGACTTGGCCGAAAATTATCCGCGAGGCGCCGGCAGGATTACACGCAGGGCGATCCTATGTATTATTCATCTTATTACAGGACAGTATGGAGGGCCGCCCGAGGGCTTAGAGGTATCCCTTTCCCGGATCGAGGAGCCTCCGCGGGAGGGGCCGCAACGAGATTCTCGAGATTCCGCGCAGCCGGGACTGCCCGCGCCGGGGGAGGAGCCGCGAGACGGAAGGGGCTTAGCAGTATCCACTCCGCCCGCGGACCGGCTGGATCTCTTTGACAGCGGGCTAAGTCCCGGGAGCAAGCGCCTCGTTCCTTTTCCTCCGGGGGCCGTTGGCCCTCCCCTCCGATATCCGCCTCCTCTTTAATATCATGCCTACATGGCTCCCCGGGAAGGGAGGAGGTCGAATCGCACTCGAAAGCGCGGGGATGCTGGCGCGCGCATGTGTGTGTGTGTGTGTTTACGTGTGTGTATATAGATGTAGCTCCGGGCTCGCATCTCACAGGCCGCGGCACGCGCCTCGAGTTTCACTGACGAGCCCAGGCAACTTTTGGGGCGGCGGCGCGCCCCGAATGCCGACGGGCCGTTTAGCGCCATCTCGAGGCCGCCTCGGCGATCCGTCCCCGCGCGCCGACCCGTCAATTATGCCCGCACGGGGATCGCGAGCTTTCGAGAGCCGAGTAAAGATGCCAAGGTGCAAGTGTTGGCCGCCTGCAGCCGACCGAGGGCTCGGCTATCTAGCCCGTGCGGCTTTTAATTGCGCGCGATATGCGCCCACGCGCCTGTTTGCGCGCCGAGTCGAGGGCCACTTCTATTGCGAGGGCGAGCCCTGCTTTAGCTCGGCTTCCAAATTGAAATTCAAGGATTACCCGTGCTTTTTTCCATTGGCTGGCTTCATTGTGTGCCAATGCACCCGAATGATGGACATCCCATGGTTGCTTATCGATGCTTATGAGTTTTTTTGTTGCTTTCCACTTTTTACTGCAATATTTATCTCTTTTATTTCACGTAAAAGCGAACAGATATGCACAAAAGTGAATAGAGTCACTGCATGGAATAATGTAACTATAGTAAAAAAAGAATGCCGGTATACAGATCGTGTTTTTGATGCAATACGTCGGCGTACCATTCGATACCGCAAATACTCTACACGATGAAAACGTCGCTATCCGATATTAGAGAGTTGTAACCCACTGAATCCTTACATTATTTCAAAGAAAATTCGGCGCTCTTCTCGGAATATTAATAACATCGAAGCCGGGCTCCCCGGCGTCGAAGGCTTGCGGGTCTCGGGCTCCGAAGCGGCCTGCGCCACTCGTTCCGGTGCTAAATCTAACTAGCAGGCACAGGCCAGCGAGTTGGGGCGATTTTCCCTCGGCTCACCCGCAGCACGTACGTCTAAAAGACGGCGTCAAGGTGAGAGCGCGCGGGAGGGAGACGGAGACGCAGGGGCGGGTATGTGGGCCAGGAAAACCGGGCGATCAAAGCGCTACGCGAGGGGACTGGCAAATTAGCCGCGGCGACGGCTCCCGGCACCTATACGCCGGCGAAACGGGGTCGCGGCTCAGCCGCGAAGGAGCCGGCGATTAAACATTCCCCCAAACTGCCGGGATGTACACGTGCGGATGGGTCCGGGCGGCTGATGCATCGCCAAGGTGTCCCCGGGCGATCCATCCTCGAGCACTTAACCCATTTCGCGGGGGGCGACGGCCGACTCGGCCGATTAGCCGTTTGACGATGACTAACGGCCGTTTTGCCCCGGCCGCTTTTGCCTCCCCCGAGCGTCTCTTTTTTTACGCTGATCCCGTGTCCGAGGCCGCGCTCCCGAATATATATTACACGCGGCCATATTCGCGGGCGTTGATGAGGCCGACGGCGGCTCGGATGATACTTCCGGACGGAGAGCGATGCGAAACTTCCGGGGGCGGGCGGGGCGGCTGCTTAGACGGAAACAATGGTGGGCCCCCGGGGCCGGGCCGAACTTCCCGGAGACGCCGGGGGGCGGCGTCTCGCTCGAGCCGGCCCGAAGCGCCGCCGCCGGCGTCCCTCGGACGCTTTGATCGCGCGAGACGCCGGCTCGGGGCATAATTTACCCCCGGGGCCAAGTTGCGCGACTGGAAAAGGCATCCGGACGACAATTAGAAAAGCGCGGGCGGCCCGGGGGCCGAGGCCGCGACTCCGAACTTGCCTCGGTCCTGCTAGCGTTAAAACTTAATGGAAGATTAAGTCCTTAGGCGGATGTACACAGCGATTTAACGACTTAGGAAACTACGGCCCGCGGCCCGCCCAACTTTCGCGATTAGCGTGACTGTTCCAAAGACAATCAAAGCCCTCGCTAACGCGCGCGCGATCGCATTTTTTTTTCTCGCGCCCCCCTAGCTCCGACAAAGAGGGAAAAAAGGCAAATTAATCCGATGCCCGATCGCTCCGCCCCCCTGCTAATTATCAATTTCGGTCCTCCCGCTGAGTTTGCAGCGCAAAATACCTAGCCTACGGCAAAGGGCCGCGCCTCTCCAACTTCACTCCGCGGCGCCTCTGCAGCGTCCACCGCATCCCGCCGTGTCATTTCCGCCTGCCGTGGAGAATGCATTTTCATTATTCGATAAGACCGCGGCCGCGGCCTGCGCTTTTCCACTTTGGCCTCTCTGTGTCGCGCCCCTTTGCCCGCGGTCGAACCGAGCGGGAAATGGCAGAGGGGCGCCCCGCTGGCGGGACATCACCACTCGAGTCGGGTAATTAGTGCGCGGCCGGCTTGGTAAAGTGCCCCCGGGGGTCGTTAGCGGCCCTTGGCCCACCTGCCGAAAAGGTGTAACTAAGGTATTCTTCGCGATGTGCAGGCCCGCGGAAGCTCGTTAGACCGACCGAGCGACGCGCGGTCCGGCGGGTCCCGCTGAACCGTGCGGTCGGCCATCGGCCGCATCTTCGCTGGCCCCTGATTACCTCCACCCCGGCGCGATTATTTCGATCGGCGGCGGCCGCTGCGGTCGCGCCGCCATTAAGCCCCGGCGGTCGATAAAAGTTGCGCCGGGTCCCCTCCCTAGCGGCGGCCGGTGCCGCAGCGCCGTGTCCAGCACGCCGCTTTGTTACGCCCACCGCGGGCTTTTCGAGGCCTCCTCCTTTTTTTTTCCCGCCGCCGACGCGCCTAACGAGCGCAAGTCCGCGGGAGGATAATTTATCGGGGCGCGGCCTCGCGAATTCTTGGCGCGCGGGGCAGGAGACTTTTTTGCGCGCGCGGCCCTCCCGGCTCTTCCTCGTTTGTCTTCGCTCGAGTAGCGCGGCAGGAAGGGTTCGCTAGGCGCATTATTAATCTCCGGGGCAAGGCGGCCCCGTGTATTGGGCAACTTCTTGCCGCATTGTCGGAAGTTTTGCGCGCCTAGGAATGGCACTGCTAAGAGTAATGCGCGGCCCTGCTTATTTGCGCGCGATACGATCGATGGAAATTTCCCTGGCTCGCGCGCGCCCGTAGAGACGCCAAGTCGCCTCTCCACTCGCCGGCTGGATTCGTCATTTTTACTCGTCGATTTGTGCAGCGGTGCTTTTTTTTCATTCGACCGGGTGCACACGCGCGACTTCCCGATTATTAGCTCGGATGCATTTATTAACGTTTGTCAAATTAATACTTTATCCCCGATCTCTTTTCGGGCCGCTCTCTACAAATAACCGTTCATAAAAACATTAATGGCGGCGAGAATTATTTACTTGTCGAGTGTATCCGAGGCATTACTGGTCGTGCTTATTATATTCGCAAAAATGAGAGGCGTGGCGTATATGTTTATCCCTGTTAAAAATTGCAAACACGCATGAATAATCGACAGTGATTGCAATTAAAGATTACCGGGGCTTCAATTCGTTCGCCCGAAATTCATTCATTCAGCCCCGCGGCTGCGTTATTATTATTATTATTATTATTATTATTATTATTATTGTTATTAGTATTCAAAATTTTATCTTTCGCGCAGTCGAAATTCAATCGACAAAAGAATCGCGCTTAATCTCCAAGGAGTATTTCTCGCGTTCGCTTATTATTGTTGATTTTCTCGCGTCGCTACAAACTTCCTTGTACACAGAGTAAAAAGAAGCTCCCTCGGCTCTCCCCGGTCCAATATTTAATTCTGCCGTTTATTATTTGTCCGAGCAAATCCACTCCGCCTTTTAGTCACAACTGAAGCTTGCGCGAGCCGAGCATAAAATGAAGCGCAGGCGGAAAAGAAGCGAGGCCGGGAATAAATAACGACAAAAAAGACCGGCTGCCAGTTTGATAAAAGCCTGCCGTGGGAGTCGGAAGCCGAAGACGAGCGGAGGGAAATCTTGGGAGTTTGGCAAACCTTGAATTCGCCTTGTCGCCAACGAACTAATTTATTCCCGCGGCTTTTATCGATAATCGAAGGATCCGCATAAAGAGGACGAGCCCCGGCGCTCCTCCAGGACCCGGGGAACAAAACGCCAGGGGACCGGGGAAATGAGTTTCCAACTTCTTCCCTGGGCGCTCGCTCCTCTTTTTTTTTACGCATCCCGCGCGCCTTTAATTCCGCTGCTCACTTTTGCCTCGTTACTTTTCCAGGACACGAGAGGCCGCGGCAAAGGCGTCACTCCGATAATTGCGGACGAGATGGACGCGGCGCGGCGCCCGCGCCCCAGTTCCTTTCTTCGATACACCCACGGCGCCCCTTTCGCGGCCGCGGTAACTTTTCTCCCGCGGCCCGCGCAGGAGCGATAACAGAGTTACGCGGCTCGCCGTCTCCGGCCGATTAATTGCCAATCGATACCTCGGCGCCGCGCCGAATTAAACGGTTAACCTTCTACCAGGGGCCGCCTGGATCTCCCGGCATTTTTTAGCGCGAGCCTCCGGGGCGAGTCGGTTTGTTCCACTTCCTCTCGCGTCCCGCTTCCCATTTAAAAGCTCGGCCGATGGCAATCGGTCCGCCGAGACAACGGCGCCCTGTTTTCGCTCAGCCGGCGCTGAAACTCGCCCTCGTAAATACGCATTGAGGGGGAGCTTTTGCCCGACTTGGGCCCCGCCACCGGCGGCGATAAAAGGAAGCGGCGCTCCTTTGTGGGGCCGCCCATTGTCCCCATGATACTTTCGCCTGGACAAAGTACATATCATTAATATCCCGGCGGGGAGCCTTGAGTGTCGCCACGGCAGGGCATTTACCGCCCCGCCGAGTTAATAATGCGCATTTGCCGCGGCAAAGACGCGCGCGCGCGCGACTCCTGTCTTTTCTTGGGCACCCTTTCAATCTTCTGCACGGGCTGAAAGAACCGAGTCTCTTTTGAGCCCCCGCGATATAATGTATGGGGGCGGCCCGGGGGCTTAATTACATTTTATTGCCGAGGGCAAGGAAAGTCGTAATTGTGCCTGGTTCGGGTCAGGGCGGTCGTGCAAGGTATTGTCAAGTTGGTACTTACGGGAGACATTCGACGAGTCCGAGTGTGGGAAGTTCGACATACCTGCAACAGAAAATAAGCGATTATTGTACACTTTGCATTGGTGGCCTAAATATATACATGCTTTCAATGTTATCGCAAGCTTTGTGTCCGACAAGCTTTTAAGCGCAGGAGTAATCACAGTATATTTTCCAAAAGAATTGGATTACGTTTTCCACTGTGGTTGGACGATGAATTAAATGTATGTAATACCACGGTCATTAGGATTAATAGCGCATGGAAATTCCGTGCTGTTGATTAAAGACTTACTGTAAAATATCGTTGTAACATTTAAAGTATTTGCCCGGTGCTAACCGTTAGAAATTTTGAAGAGAATCAGGGTATATACAAGATTTAGTGCGCCGTTTCTATCCGCTGTATTTTGAAATCACGACACCCTCAACCTAAAAATTCACCCGGCTTTAAAACTTTATAATTAATAAAGTGCCGCGTGGATGCCGCTGAATCATTAAATTACGACATCGAGTGAGCGAGAAATCGTTTTAAGTTTTCGTGTTGTATCGGCGGGATGAAAAAGGAAAACTTGACGATGCCTGGATTCGAAATTCCGTCTCTGCCGTCGCTCGCTTCTTAGCCCCCTATTTTCCTTAACTTTCTCGCCTCTCAATCCTCGTCTACAATTATTTAAACTTTTGGTCGAGCAGCTGTCACTTTCGACAAAACGTCGAAGCAAAGTCGTCTGCGTGCGCGGCGCCAAAACTTTTGCCCTGGCTTTTTCTCGCGTGCTTTTTTTTCCATAAAAGGCGAGAAAGAGGAGGAGCGCGCGCCGGGCGAAAAGAACAACAAATGATCGCTGGAGAACTTTTTTAAAACCATTTTTGCCCTAGCGGTAGATGTGCTGATTTGATCAAACTTGCCCCAACTTTCCTCCCCGTGTCCTGTATACGTGTGAAACCCTTGAATGTACATACTGACTTGCAACGGAAATCTTTGAGGAGATTCTACGGTCAGTCCATTCTTCCACCTCACCCGTGAAAGTCTTCAAACTGAAAACTCTAGTCGCCGAAGCTTATTCCTACTTGGATAAATGAGAAGATGCTTCCCCCTTAATTAGGTCTTTGACAGAGCACGGATATTCCACCGGAGGAGCTGGCCGTACGTCAATTAAAAAGGTGAAAAATGTCACCGCTTCGATGCAGTCGTTAAATTTAATCGTCACGAAGGCCGCATTTATTGAGATTATGGCCTGAATAAGTGACGGATAGGCGAGCGTCACGTAAAACCCCCGCTCGTAAATTATCCATCCGTCCGCGATCAGCGATTCTGAGGGGAAGCCCGGGGGCAATAATCGCACCTACCGAGAAAGCCGGTCCAAAAAAAAATCGCGGATTATCAGCGTGCCGGAGATTAATCTCCCTGCTAAAGCGCCCTGCTGAAGATAGGAATCGCGGAGCGCTTAGGTGAGCTAAGAGACAACAATCGGCTTCGGGGCGTTTTCATGGCCAGTGAACCGAGTGACCAGTGGCCGCGAAGCGCCTCGCGTGCGCCCAGACGACCGTGACGCCGACCACTTGGTGACTCTGTGAGGCGCGCCATAGCGTCTAACGGCGAGATCGACCATTTTACACGGGTTGTATAGTTTTCGTGTATAAGCTGCGCGGCGTTGGGTTGCGCCAAGTTTCTGGAGTGGCCGAAGGTGCAAAACCCGAACGCCTGGACGCCCACTTTTCAGTTTTGTTTTCAATTAAAACTTGGCGCGCGATGAAGCGTTTTCTTTTAAATAATTTTACACGCTGTAAACGAGAAAAGCTGTTAGGTGCGCGGAAGGCGCTTTTTGGATTATAACTAAGATTTAACGACTCTTTTACAGTTTGGGCTTTATTAAGATTCAGGTTGCACCGGGGAGCGAGTTGCCTTCCCCTGCACTTACGGGCCAAACAGTAGAGTTAAATGTCAGTTGAATAATTAATATAATGGAGTTTTTCTTTAAAAATATAATTATAATACCGCGGGAATTCTTACGAGTAAGTTATAATCGCGCTCCACCTTCTTAATGAGTTATGCAAATGTTGATTAACACTAAGATATCATTCGAGATAAGATTAAAATTTATATCACAGGGAAAAATGAAACGACTTCCGAAATCCTTAATAAGCACAAATGTTATATCGACTAACTTGCTCTGTGAAATGTACGTTCACGGCTGGCAATTTTCTGCAGACGATCACTGTTAACGCGACAATTCACTTTTTTCTAAATAAACTGCGACACGCGTCAGAACCACATGTTAAGCTCAAAACGTAGTGGAAGCAACAGCGCCGCTCGACCGATAAGCGAGCTGATCGCGAGAACAGCGAGGCGCAGCGGCGGCCCTCCGGGGACGTAAATTACCGGAGCATAATAACTCGCCACTGGGTGAAAACTTATCATCGGTTAGTGCACCGGAACAATTACGTACTTTCGTTGCGCGCGCGCGAGCGTCTGGCGAGCCGTTTCACAGGCCGAGCCCGTACTGAGTGCAACCAAGTGCGTCCTGGAAGATAATTATTATACCAACAGTCATGTTTTGATTTTTACCGTGTAATTGTCGAATCTGATAAGAGGAATTAGCTTCGCTTTGTGAATATAGTGTACGACTTTGTTGATTTATGATTCAAGAATTGAAGGCTATGTCGAGTATGCACAACGCTTTAGTAAGATATAATTACTGTAGCGCACTGCCTGTGGATATCGAATTACCGCGCAATTACAGAATCAAATGTGCTCATCGATTAGGTTCTTGTGTGAAAGTGTTTGCATTATATGGCATGGATTTACATTTACTAAATTTATATCGCCAATGACACCAAATTTGACATCTATAAGGACGAAACATTATCGTTAATTAGGTTATGTCTAATTATCGCATGTCCATGTTTTCGCTGAATAATTATTTTGGCGCGAAGTCAAAAGGAATTTTTTCTCCCTCACTTTGGACGTACAAAAGCTTAATAGAACCCTGCAATAATCGAATTTTCGAAATTCTCGAGGTAATTAGAAAATTGAAAGCATATTTCATTAATCGAATTACGTAAGCATTTGTTCCGAATGCACAACCAATATTTCTGCTACTGGTACATACAGCGCGTTCTACGATGAATCTGCAATATTCCTTCATTATCATCAAAACGTTAATCATTTAAATGGTGAATATACGTCTATTGCTCTACTGCCACATGAGCAATATAGAAAAACAAATTCTACTAAAATTCAATCTGCTATAATTCGCTATTTCGGTGTTTGTAATGCCGCGTATAATTAATATTATTAACAATTAATTGAGGCAACTAAAGCTAAATGAGAACAATCTTGACTCTTTGATGTTGACAAGCTGAAATAAGCATAAAATAAAATAAACTAGAGTTATAAGCATAATAATATTAAGGACTCTACTTGAATTACGCGGTCTATTCGAATATACGAGAAATATCGTAATCTACCTGATAATATAATGATTCGAGCGTATTCATTTTTACAGATATCAAATATTAAGTATGCAACTGATGACATTCTATCGTAAATGATACGCCGAGCTGACTCATGATTTTCAAAATTCAATTTCAAAATTGTTCTGTTCATTAACTTTTAATAAGTATTCTAATGAAAGCATTTTAGCTAAAGTTTTGTCAATAAAAGCACATTGAGGTAATTGCACTCTGTTTTATTAATAATAATGGCTACTTTATATTTGTAATATAATAAAAAAAATGAAATTCGGATGAATGAATAAATAAATGGAATGAAAAGGTCCTCCTGTATTCGCTGCGTGGTAAATCGTTTACCATTATACGTCCGGGCGAAGGGGTAGGGGAATGCATCAATTCGCGACAAACGGAACAAACAGAAATCGAGAAATGACATCTGGCCCGAGTCTTGCGAGATTCGACGCGCTCTCGCGCGAAGCGTGAAAAAAAAACGGCACGATGGGGCGTATCGCGCGGGCAAGGGTCGTGGATTTTACAGCCGGGCGAGAGCTCGATTTTCCGGGGGCCGCGTGGGAAATCGTCTGTTTTGCGAGTGGCCACCGACAACTGCGATATATAAACGGATTAATCCCCGGCCCCGGGGATCTGCCGGAATTGGTCTGATGATACCGGCCTGGCTCTTTGACTCCCGGCTCGCGACGCGACGAATGCTCCCTTTTTTCCCCTCGAGCGCGGGCGAGGAAATTCCCCGGAATAAAGGTACGCTCGTGGACAATGCAAGTCCCGGTGAAGTATAGGGATGGCGGAGCCACCTGCAACTTTTGATTGGGTTCGACTGAATGTCGGGCGCTCGGTGTGCAAGGTGGAACGACCGCGCCCCGTACGAATTTATGCACATGCGACATTTTATGAAATATTTCGAACGATAATTTAAGCTAATTAATTCGTACATTTTTACATATTTCGGTCGATAAGCGTTAGTGAACGAAGCATCATAGGTTACATTAATATTAATACAGTCCGTGTAGGGCGTATTTCAAAATAATATCCATTTCCCTGTATTATTGAAATCGTATTATTGTAATTCACTACATTCAATGGATCGATACCTTTCATTTTGCATATCTTAAGCGTTTCATTTTATATCAAAAGAAATATTAAAAAGCTTAAAACAAATTAAATAGTCACAAAGTAACGAATCTAACAAAAATTACATGTATTATATCATTTCGTTTTTCCATTATTTCTCCCCTTATTATTCAAGAAAAAACCCAGAATTTCAAGTCGCAAAAAATAGACTAGCAAAAAAATTAGAAGAATGCCTGAAAAGTCTCTTTTACTTTTATATTATCGCTAAAGAATCGACCGATAATAATTGTTATCATTCGAGTCCGGCGGGAGTCGCTCGACTGCGAACATCGTGCCTGTCGGCCCATGAAAATACTGATTTTGTTGTTTCAGCGAATATTCCCGTTCAGTTCTCTCGCTCCGAGGCCACGTACACGAGTGCACGCGCATAATACACAAATCGTCCAAATGCCTGCCTCCCTGCGGATATACGGGTCACAGGTTTGTAGATATCTGCAAGGTTCGGGATCGTGACGAAAGCTTTTTTTAGAAATGGAGATTTCAGAGAAATACTAAGGTGGGACGAATTCATTGGATCAAATATCGATAGTACGTGATCTCGCTTGATTATTACGTGTAAATGAAGATAAAGAACTAATATTTGAGTTTGACTAATCGAACGCATTTACATATATTTACAATTATTTACTGTACTTCTGTAATTTACATAAGTATAATAAGTACAATTATTTATTGTATTTCTGTACATGTTAGAACAAATTAGATGCTGATTGAAAGTTTGTGGATCAACAAGTTATGTATACACTTGAAAGTCTATAATCGATATTTATATATACTTCTACAATATAATACTTAAAGACACGGGCTTTCAGTTGAACGGATTTTACTGTTTAATACCCTTTACGTACACAAAGTGTTGATTTTTTTTCGTTTATTTATTTACTATCATATCCTCTTGATGACAGGAATAGTTACAACTAATTAGCCATAATGATTACACGTGTAGACGATATATTGATTTATTATAAAACCTTATTTTTTCCAGTAAATTCTAATACCCAATTGGGCTCTTTGACATTATTTTTATAGTTTGAAGTTGATTATCCTGGCTTTTATTTAATCACTTATTATTCCACTCCATGTTTATTTTAATATTCGCTAATTTTTCTATGTCTTTTATTGCTGTTTTATATTTAGCATAATTTAAGGTTAAATTGCATATATAGCAGAATTTGTATTGCTCAAAGATTCAAATAAGACTTGTATATTTTCTTATTTTATTGTTTTTCACCATATTTATTATGTTTTGTCTTCAACACTTATCGATTTGATTGCATTTTTTTGCGTTGAATCCTGGTGCTATGACTTTCCTCCAATATCGCTTCCCTTCATATCTCACATAATTCTCTTTTATTAGCCGTGAGTCTCGATTTTCTTTTCGTTGGAGGCTACGGATAATTACTCTAATCTTCCAAGTCATCATTTTATCGAAATAACGCGCGATAAATCATCGTGATAATTTTTTTTTGGTAAGCTGACCATTGCTCCTGCGAATTATTTACATTGTAATAAATAAGATAACAGCGACATAAATACAAACAAGCGTAATAAAATGAATAATAAAATTACGTATCAGTCATTAATTTCTAATTTTATGTTGGAAACGGTGCAAATTATATAAATGACTAACGGTTTGTACATCAATAATCCGAACCCTTGATTAACAAAATATAATGAAATTATGGTAGGTTGGTATGAATGTCCTATGAATCTTTAAAACGCACGACTGTCATTATATCACAACTCAATCGAAAGGTTCTGTGTTTAATATTTATGCCATTAGCAGTGGTTCTTGTCAATCTATCTTTCTCTTTTTATCAGATTCCTTTGACTATTTATTCTAATGCATTTGAAATCTCTCATTTTCTTGCAAGCTTGTTTTTTTTCCTTATACCGTGATCGACAGATGAGAGTCTGAATATATTTAAAGATTAATGAATTGAAGAAAAAAATTATAAAAAAGGAAATTCAACTCACGGTCCGATGATAGGAAAGTCTTTGACTACGAGAGTGCAGACAGACGATCAAATACGAGAATAGAATAAAGGTTGTATTTGTCGCACTAAAAGTATCTATATCTAGATAAGACCACTATCAATATTAAGAGTTAGCTGCAATTAAAATTTATAGCTTTAGTTTTATGAAGCAACGTTGTCACGAGACGAAGATTTATTTAAAAGTCAGTAGTTCGAATGCACTTCAGATTAATAATTCCCTGGAATCCCGATATTCATCTGCATTCGCAATTTATGCAATCCGCGCGGCATCGATTGATTAATAAAGATCACCGGAAATACTCGAGGGACTACTCTGATGTAGGTCAGTCGAGAATCTCTTTCGAATAATTTTTGCTCTCTATCACACTATCGAAAAAGACCAGTCAAAGGCCGTCGAAATTGCAATAAAGCAAGGCGTCGTTCGCCTAGGAAATTGCACCCGACTTGAAGTTTTTGAGGGTATTTGGCAGCTGGGCGTGGAGAGCTAAACTTGGCGATCCCTAGGATTGACTTGTCCCCGCCCCCTTCCCTCCTCACTCTCTCGCCCACGGCTTTTAAATGGACAACTCGCGGGACACACTTCTCGAGTTTGGCCAACTTTTTATTGGGGATAAAAAGAAGCTTCCCCTTGGTCCCCCCTTCTTTCGCTCGCTTTAAGAGGAGCTTGGCGAGTTTGAGGGATCCGCGACGGGGTATTCATTCCACTTTTTTAATTGTTCGGATGATCGTTTTGTCCGCCTAGCTTTTATCTGAGTGGTGTAGAAGACTTATTTCTTTGGCTGCCGATAATTGTTGAGTTTTTTTTCTTAACGTAGAAGAGTACAGTCAAGTTCCGTTTTCGATTGAATGCGTTTGAAATTGTTTTAAAGGTTCACGTACTAATTAAATAAGTAGTATTAAGATATAAGCTCGGACAATATTGTCGTTTAATGCGAATAATAATAATTAAAAATTTTGTATTTTTAAATGGCTGTTTTTAATCAAAACGTTGCAATAAAGTTTAGTTATTTGAAATATATGAAGAATTTCATTATTGTAAAATTTTTAATTTTAGGTTATTCTTTGATGTAAATTCGGCCTTTTAATTCAACCTTTCAATATGATTTAAACGTATCAAAATATTAAAAAAAAAAACGAAAAAAATTAATATTAAATATTGAATAATATTTTCTGTTATCAAAATTAAACGGATAAAATAATAATAAATAATTACTTTTGAGATCTTATACAACAAAAGTTAAATGAAGTAAAATCAATAAAAATCACAAGCATTAGCCCAATACCTTCAGTTAAATAAAACGTCTTCAACGCAGCTCAGTTACTGTAATTTAATGAATTGCAAAGTTAAAGCATCGAATGAAACGCTCATCCTGTAATCGTCACCCAGGCCACTCTAATCGCTAGTTCTCGTTAGAAAAAAGGGCTCGGCAAGAGCCGAAGCGCTCGGTTGCTCCGCACCTGCACGCACGGGAGGCGTACGCGGAAACGTCGCCGCGGTTGGCTCTTAAGTGCACTCGACGAAGGAAGCGGTCGACGCCTAGCGCAACGATAACTGACCTAATAGCCGCCCGGCCCCCCCTTCCTCCCGTACAATTAGGCCGCCGCAGGAGGGACGCCGGGCACGTTCTGCAATCGCGCGGCTGAAGGTGACACTGATGATAGATCCTGCCTTAATCGTTTCTTTTTAAAGTTATTAGCCTTGCGCAACGGCCGGCGCGGCTCTCCCGAAGGGACTTTATGCGATTATGCAAAATAATGCTAAGAGAGTTACGCCCCGGAGTGACGCGTCCGCGCTCGTTACCGACGGCCCGCCCAGGGCAGCGCTCGGGCGCAAGGAAAAAAAATACCCGCCCTGAGAGCTCTGAACAAGCTTTGAACCGCATACGGCGAAGGTCACTTCGTCGCCGCCCCGGCCAGCGAGACAGGCCAAGAGAGGAGCGTCTGTCGCGCATTGAAAATAGTTTAGATAATCGCGGAGCCGGACGTTCGATATTCGCGGGCCGCGGGAGATTTATGAGGCATCAAGGACGGCGGCCCCACCGTCCTCGCAGAATTATGAAAATGGCGGGGCCGCGAGTGCGCCTTGCGCACGTGCGAGAACTAAAGTTTCGGAGCGGGGGTAGTGGGCCGATAGCTGCGAGGGGCCGAGGCGGACGGCTCCCCGGGAAGCACTTTGGATAATGGCGAGGGGGGCCGAGCGCCCCCTCCCCACCCCAAGTTTCGACGCTATCATCCCTCGGCCCGGCCCGGCCGCGTTATACGAGGCAAGTTTCTTTAACTGGGCCGTTAGGCGCGCGGTCCGAGCGCGCGCTACCTTCGACCCGTGTTATTATAATTAACAGAGACAGGGAGATTCGGGGAGAATGTGGCGAGGGCCCCGCCGAGGTTGACGGCGTCGTTAACCGCTCAATGGGGACGATTCAATAACGAGGGGGAAGACTCGAAATTTTAACCTTGTTACGATTATGTCGCCCCGTTATAGGCTCTCGGCCGCGCTCAATCTTTTCATTAGCTCGGCAATCCCCCGCTCGGCCTCCCCCCTCGCGCTTTCATCCCCCGCATTACGTAAAAAGGCCTCCTCCGCAGTGGAATATAAGAAGGAATCATAAAAGTTGAAGTGCGACCTCGACGTGAATTACGGAAGAGGAGCGGCGCCGCCTCGTAAAGTTGAAAACAGGAGTACCGTTAATGGCCGAGATCCGTGGGCTTTCGAATGGTGAAAACGGCCCAGCGCCGCGACCTCGGGCATCGCCTTCTGAAAAGCGCCCGCGGCGAAAGAAGATAAGCGCACCGCTAATCACCGCGAGGGCAAGGGCCGCGATGTACGTGCGGGGAATCCCCAGGCGGCCCCGGCCGGCGCGCGTCTCTCCGGAGAAAGAACTCTTTCTCGAATATGTATAAATCAACCTTGGGGGAATCTCCCCGGGGAGGAGCGGCGCGGCCACTTTATGCGCCCGCGCCCGATGGATTTACGGCGCCGGATTCGCGGGCCGCGGGATTTTGCGCCCGGGCGCCTGTCGTTAGAGGAGCCGCTCGCCTCGATGCATGAATTATATCCACCACCGTCCCCTTTTTCTATCCTCGTCGGCGGCCGACGTTTCACGGGCTATATCCCGGCCGATCGGACTGTTTATCAAAGCCGGATGTAATTAAACAATTAGCTTGCGCCGGCGGGCCGCGCTGGTTGGATCCCGGGCGCGTTGGGGCGGCCGGCTGACCGAGCCCCGACATACACTACTTGGCCGCCTCGACCGGACACCTCCGGCCCCCCGTAAAATTTCATTCCGCGGCCTCGCGCTTCGTCTGCGCTTTACATAAAACGGCAGATGTTTATACACGCGCGGCCGAACGGCAGGGGGCTATGCATATCCCGGGCAACTTTAAATTATACGACAGATTTAAAGCAACTTTAGCGGGGCAGCGGGCCGCGATAAAAAGCCGGCCCGTAAATAACGCCGGCGTAATACTGCTCGCCGTCGGCCTCGGCGTCCCACCGCATTCCCCACTTATACTTATATTTATCGCGGCCCACAAATATTCATCCCCGCGCCGGGGATTCCGCCCAGGCAATGCGTGCATCGCGCGTAAACTCGCGCCGCCTCGATTTTCTGTATATACATACACACGTCGCGCGTCGATTAGTCGACGTGGCTAAATTAAGGTCCCGCGAGCCGGCGGAATATATCCCAAACGACCGGGTTATATTGATCATGCCCCGCGAGTCCGGCGGTTAAACTTTTTTTTTTTCCCGCGGAGGACGTCGTCGTCGTCGGCGAGGGCCTGAGTCATTCGGCAGGCTCGCACGCTCTCCACAGGGGGAAAAAAAAACGTCCGGCCGGTTTGTGCTTTCGCGCGCCACCGGCGCGTTTATCTCGTCAGGAGTCACGGCAGCTTCGTGACATTCGGAGATGGGCGGCCCTCGCGTGATCGCGGCAACCGCGCGTTTACCGCGCCCGACGCTCGATTTTCCACCGGCCGAGGTATTTGCACGAGTCGACGTTTTCTTCCCTTTTGACACATGTTCAGGCACGGATTTTTAAGACGTCGCTTGCGCGCCCGCTGCAGAATAAAGGGGACGGTTTTTTACAGGGAGTCCGTGCATATCGGCAATTATCGTATGCAGATGGCTTAATGAATACGTTCGTCGCAAGCGGGCCTTTTTTCGTGCCGGAACTTTGCATCCATGTCGTTTTTCGGTACAAAATTTCGTGAGTATTCTTGTATAACCAGCCGATCCAACGAGGACGCAAATATTATAATGCGATATATGCGTGTTAGGCCCGAGAGCCTTGAAAAATTAATCAGATTTAATAAAGTATTATTTTTCGTACCTTGCTTCGGATGTATATTGCGAAATTAAAATACAGTCAATTTGCACTTTTAATATGTGATTCGCGTTTCGCCGTGTAGTGCGAGGGAACGAGCGATTATTAAGACATTTCACTCAGTCTTTTTGGAAAAATAGCAATGGGAAAGGTAGGTCGTGTGCGATTTCTTGCGGAAATAATGAATTTTAAATGGAATTAACTCCAGTGGGGAAAACAGGCAGGAAAGTTCCTATGGTACTTTGGTAACGCGGCGCATATTTTATACTCGGCCGATTACAACTTGGAAACTTGGGCCCAGAGTAACCCAGCGCCGAAATATCCCCATTCCGCGGCGTTCTTCCACGAAATTAACAATTCATCAAGTGGCCGAAGAGGCGGACGCTACCTCCTACCTGAGGCAATCATCGGAGTCCCGTGCGGCTCACCGAATTAGCCGCGTGCGAGTCAAGGAAAAAAAGGCGGGCGTAAGGGGCGCGTAATCAGGCAGGGGGCGGGGGCGTCCCAACGGCCTGGCTCTAATTGGCGCGACGATGCATCCTTTGTCAAGTATATGAGCCCCGGTCGCGAGCGCAAACTCAGAGAGGCGATACCTCGAATTAATTGGATCAGTCTAATCAGGCCATTGGACGTTTGGCCCGGTCGCCTGCCGGCAGCGAACCTCTCGAGGTGGCGAGTCGAAGGGTGTGCCTGAATTTCGCAAGCGTCTATTCCGATAATTAGCCCGAGGGTATGATAGCTCTCGGGAGCCACGCGGCGCCAAGGGTTTGTCTGTCTGCCTCGGGAGTACGAGGAAATTGAGTTTTCTGTGCCGTTTGGTCCCCCCGCCCGGTATCCTTCGCCGGTTGAATAATCTTGGGGCCGACCGGGCGAATCGCTTGATTGTGTATCGTGGATAGAGTCAATTTCGTGCACGTACAAGTATAAACTATTCCGCTTGAGTGCGTTTACAATCCTACTGATTGGATTACTCCTCGAGGTCGTACTAAGAAGCGAATACGTTTATTCTACTTATTACGCTCGGTTATATCCTCGCCGAGTACGCTATAACAGCTTACGCGATGTAACGAGGCAAAAGTTTCCTTATGAAAGAAATACGAAGATTGCGGAAGAATGCGGAACGAAGTAGGCGCTAAGCCCGGGCTCGCTCCTAGCCCATTCCCACTGCGCACACGCGAATGCCCCAGCCGAACGCACAGCGAGCCATCGCCGGGGAAACTCCAATGGCGCACTACTCGCATTATTAACTCGCCCGGCGGAATTCGCATGCCACTTGGCCGTGCTCTTTTGCAAACTTCCCGCGCAAATACCGCCTCGGCGATCGATTACCGGCTAACCGGCCCTCGCGCCAATCGCTCCGGCCGGCCAAGCAAAATATTGTTCCTACTCGCCGGCGGCTCGGCTCTGCCCTGGCTAAAAAATAATTCCTCGTATATATACACCTTGAAAAATTGGCGAGGGGCGCGACATCTGCCGATCGATCAATACTGCCTGCGCGGCATATATCCCCAGTCGGAGCGTCGCCCCGCCGTAAAAGCCCGAAACTGCTTGTTTCATCAAAAGCGGCCCCGAAGAAACGTATTGGCTCGGCACATCCGTCCCCGGTTTATCGCCACGCGATTCCCTTTGATTTCCTTATCTGCATCGAAACGCGATTACAGGGCCGAATTAGCATCCGCGGCTGTCGGCCAACCGAGCCGGCCGAGCATTAACCGCCCATTAAAAGTACATTCCGACGATTTCGGATAGATGGGACGCGCCGCGCCGCCCGGATTAGCATATTGCGCAAAGGGGGCGTCTATCGCGCGGGCCCGCGATAATTAAGCCCCGCGCCGCGCACGCAAAAACGGATAGGACGCCCCGGAGAGCCGCAGCCGTCACCGGGGATCTCCGTTTCGGCGTGACGCCCGTCATTAGGTTCCTTTTTTTTTCCCCCTGTATTTCATGGCCCGGCCGAATCGGCCCGAGAATCCTCGTTAACGAGATAATTAGAGCCTCTGGGGCGTCGGATCGATGCTCTTTCGCGCGAGTGCGCGCGCGCGCCGGATTTCGCGGGGGGCCGGAAAGCCCCTCCGTCGAATAATTAAAAACTTTTTTTTTTCGTAAGCCGCTCTTTTCCCTACTCGCCCGCGGGAGTAGGTGCGCGCGGGCGCGAGCCGGAGTTGCCGGATGGGAGGAGGCGGCCGACGCCGCCCCGGCCTAACGTTTATTTCCCAACAGTATATTTTAATTCCTGCCTCACTCCCTTTCGAGGAATTCTTTTTTGCCCTCCCCAGCCTCCCGCCCCGCGACTTTTTTGTTCTTCGTATTTTAAGCTACCGTTGATTGTCGGTTTAAATAAATTCAATGGGCCAGCGGAAGAGCTGGCATAATGCGAGTTCGAAAAACGCGCTTCGACGATGTGTGTTTAAAAGTAATGACGTGTACTTGCGCGTATTGTGTATATTTTAGTTTCACTGGTTATTGTACCAGCTCCACCCAGCTATATTTAATTTTTGCAGAGGAAGTATTTGGAAGCATCACTTTTACAATCACAAATAGAATAATTATTGCATAAGTATCAGAAGTAGTAATTGCAGTTATTATTATTGCTGTCTCTCTCTCGCATTTAAGCAAATTGCGAGATAGTTCAAGTCAGCATGTATTAAGTGATTTAGGCTCTTGTAGAGAAAAATAAATAAAAAAATACTGCCCAAATGTGACACTGATTAATATATCAATATAATATCACGGTACAAGATATAATACAATGGATGACATTTTAACCAATATTTATGTTTGGATACTACTGCGTATTTCCTTTCTCATGCAAAAGTTGTAATACCGTAGTCAACGAGTTCACTTCTTTTGTTTTGATTATTGCATTATATTCGTGAGCAAGATTTAGATTACGAATGATTAATTGATTACAAATAATTAAATGAATTTACAATAATATTAATACTGATAAAATTGCTTACAAACAACTTAAAATATGACAAAATAATCAGTACTTGTACAACTCATTTCTTGCCTGTGTCAGTTCAGATACAAAGTATATATTTAATTGAAATCCCAGTTTAATATATTAAATTATGTAAAATATCCTGCATATATGGCATAGAATGAAATATTTTCATGTGGCTTAAAACATTTAAAGCATTTAAAAGTTAAATACAGAAATGAATAAAATCAGAAAATAATTCTGCAAATGCATTAAAGCGCAAAAGAAGCCTCCCATCCGTAGTAAAATACTGACATCAATAATTGAATGCCTTTCGCGTAACTCGAGGAAGATGTGACGCGACAATTTTTATTAAATACAAGGACGTGGCTTACCCTCGCCATTCAATATCGCCCCCGTCAAGCGATTGTATCTCCCATTTAATTAAATGTTTTCTATTAATTCAAGTAAGAGACGTTTAATTAAAATCAACGCACCTTACAGCGTACTCTTGTATAAGTAAAAATGAACAGAATTTTATATTCACGAGAATTGCGCACGAGATGAAAACAACGGCTACCAAACGAAGGTTCATTTCGAGCAAGTTTATTTAAAAGAATTGCTTATTTTCGGCCTAGTATGCAATAAATAAGCGTATTATACTAGTGGAGAAAACATCTTTGTTGTTTGAGATGCATCTTAAATAGGAAAAATCGTCGGCTATCAATTGGTATCGTAAACATAAAATGAATAACGAATCCCTTTCTTTGAAAAAATGATTGATTAAACTTGAAAAAGCTACATTATCATGTACTACAAAACGATTTAATTTTAATTAAATTTTAATTATGTTTTGTTAATTTTTATTTAAGCATGAAGCCAGGTGATCAGGTAAAAAATATTTTTAATTAAGTTTTTGCAATATGAAAAGCAAGTCAGAAAATGGTTATCTTTGTGAATAGCACGAAAATTCCGCGAAAATTCTAATATTGCAAAATTAGGTGGTTTGTACTCATAGCAGGGAGGAGACCGTTCCATAACCCAAAATTACATTCGCGAAATTTGAAAGTAGACGCTGCCTTGGACCCCGTGCAACGCCTGGCCATACAAATAACAAGGCAAAACGCTCGCGCTTACATTTTATCTGCAGCCGAACGGGAGATAAACAGCGAGGTACGGAGCGCAAGGAGAGGAGAGTCGGCGAGTGCGGATCGGATGCGGCGGGGGCCAAAGGGAGGGCCTGTGACTTCGAGACAAGTATTCGCGGGGCTCGGAAAGCTCTTTGGAAAGTCCATAAATATTTATAGGATCGAGGTGGTGGTGGGGCCGACGGCCGTGGGAAATTTCTCAAGTGCATGGCTCCCCCGCGCGCGAAACCCTCGCGGACTCGTCCGATATGGCCCGCTTTACGACATTTAAATATAGTTCAGGGGGGCAAAAAGTTTTGCCGTCGCCGGGGGGGAAGGAGTCACGCCTCGGCAGGGCCGGAGGCGCGATTGCCCGAGAAAATCGAGTGGCGCGCCGGGCCCCGGGATAGTCCTCGGCGCTTGTTGTGCCCCGCTTCTGGCTTATTTTTCGAATTCCCCCGATGTTTTTACGAGGGCCGTCGCGACTCGTTGATTATTTCACTTGTGCACTTTCGAGTTTTGTTTGTCGGGCGGGACACTCGATCCTCCGAGTCCCGCTGACGGCCCGAGGGAAAAATTGTGCTTCCGCGAGCCTGAAAACAGCGTTTGACTCGGGGGGTGCCTCGGTCGCGCCGCGCCGGGACGTGCTTTACGTTTACGCGACCAACGCTTTCCGCTTCCTTCCCCTCGAAGGAGAAGTTACATTTGGTTCGGATGGACGATCCCGAGCGTAGGATCGCGATACCGCGCATGCATATCGCCCCCACTAATTCGTAAGAAATCATAACGATCGGAGAAACTGCCATTTCCTTTTCGAAACAATCCTGTTAGCTCTAACTGAAAAAGTCTCACGATCAGGGCAGACAAAAAACGGACGATTAGGAGGGCGGCGTCCGCGCTCCTTTTTATATTTGCATCGGCCCGGAGCGGGCGGCCCACTCGCGGGGACACTATCAGATGACGCATAAATTAAGCGGATCCCTCGCGCTCTCTATCATTACCTCACACGTAAGGATAATTGCAATACTCGCGCGGGTCGCTCGGCGCGCATCGGGGGCCAATCAGCAGACCGGCGCGGCCGTCTGATTTCTCACACAAGTAAGCCTCATAAAAGAGTATCCATCAGCCGAGCGCGCTTATCCGCAGCAAATCGTAAATGAAAAATCGCTCATCTATGCGGAGCCCACCAATTGCCCACATCCTCGCGCGGCTCCTATGCCGCACACACCGCGCCGGGGGAGGAAGAGGAAAGATACAAAATATCCGGTCCGAAACGCGGCCGAGTTGTACATCGCAGGCAAAGGATATATCGTAAAAAGTTTTATGCTCTCCTGCCATGGGGGACAGGTAATACGCTGGGGAAGGGGCCGCTGGGGTAAGAACGCGGCTTTCTGCCGCTCGCAAGATATCCCGCTTCAGTTTTTTTTTTCCTTTACAAAATCCTGAAAGCATCTTCCGCTGGGGGCATAGGGGGCCGAGTCCGGTTCTCCTTCGACGACGACGCGTATACGTCGCCCCGACGGAAGTCACCGATCGAAAAGGCCCGTCCAACAGCCAGGCTAAGCAATTCGAGGGCGACGAGGGAAGCGAGGCGAAGGGGTCGCGTGGGCTGCCAAGGCGGCGCAGCCTCTCGTCAACTAGGACGGCGGCGCACTTATCGCGGGCCTCGATCGCTAATCAGACCCCGTGGCCATCGACGCGGGCCTCTCGTCGTACCAAGGCGAGTGGCTCGGGCCCGGGGCCGCCGGTTTTTCCGGGCGCGGCTTTCCCAAGCGGCGGCAGGTCGTCGCGGGACTCACCAAGCCGGTGGATGTATGCTAATGAGGGCCGCAGGTGCGGCCCGCGGCTTAACCGACTTTCAAGGCCGAGCGAGCAGCCGCGCGGCGGGCACAATGCGGCTTTCCGGTCCCCGCGAGATTTCGAGGGGCTGGCGGGCCGCGCGCTCCTCGGTTCCGGTGCGCTGCCCCGTGTGGGAGAGTCCCACGGGCGCCGCGCCCTATCGGCCCGAGGCATCTCCCGAGGAGGCGCAAGACGGCTTCCGAGGGGGTTGCCGGCCCCCGAGCCGCCTGACTCATCGCCCGGCGCCCAAGGCGCTCGCAGCCCTAGGTCCACTTGGCTTCGCGGAGCTCGCGATCCCGGCGCCCTCGCGATGCGATAATAGAGTGCCGGGAGGGGCCAGATATGCCCCCCCGGGCTTCGCTTTGACACATAATTCAAATTGAGCGCTATCCTTTCGCCGCTGCGGCTTTCTCTTTCTCGAGGAGGAGGAGGAGGAGGAGGAGGAGGAGGAGGGAAGCCCTCGGAACCGAAGAGAAATAACTGTTTGTTGATAAAAAGGAAAAAAAGTGTTCCCGTTGGAAGAAGGAGCGCTGCTTCAGCCGGCGCCCCGGTTACTCACTTAGCGACTGCTCTTGAAAAGAAAATAAATGTGATCCAATATCTCGGTGCCGCTATCATTTCGCAAACCCGGGACGTAAATTTTCCCCTTATTCCCCGCCGCGCCCAGTACACCCAAAGCCCTGCGCTCCCTTATATAATATATTACACCGGGCGAAAAACACATCCCGCCGATGCGTCTATAAAGCATTTTCAATTCTCGGGCTTAATGCCGTCCCCCGCGTCGGCCGGCCGGACCGATAATTATGCCGGAAGCGATTGATCCCGCGGGCTCTAGCCCATTCGTTAATTAACGAAAGTAAATGATACCTACTGAAGCCGCGATACCTATTGAAGTCGAATTTTAAACCACAATTTCGCGGAACGTTGTCAGTGCTCACTCGACAGGGCCGTCATGTAATTAGCGGGCTTCGTGTGTGTTTTTACCGATAAAGTAACACGATGAATTCAGTCGATGACTGTATAGCCGGTCTCCCGGTCATTGATACGATTAGCCAGCGCGGGGCGTGATTCCATAAAGGGGCGTATTAGGTCAAACGGGAGCGCGACCATTGCGACATTTCGAATTCAACGCTCCGAGATATATTCCACTATATCTATTCGATCAGCATTTTATCTAGCCGTCTATCTTTTATGCGAAATTATTTATTGTTACAGTTTAAATTTTTCACGAGTGCAAGGTATTCTAGGTGCAGCTGCACACCATAAGAAAATGTGAAACAGTCTATTCGTGCCGTAATAGCTAAATAATGTATAACATGATATAATTCGGTCGCTTCAGATGCAAACGGGCCAGACGGGTCGAACCCGATAGTAATAAATATAAATGGAAACGGTAAATAAATTTTTATTTTTATTTAAATATTCCATGCAGCTGCATCGCGAAATTATACTTTTTATACGATAATGAATGTTGATACGGTTTTAAATAAAGAGCAAATAAAATACAGCTTTATTTTTTCATTATTTTTGGACAGCGTTTTACACTCGCGACTTTAAAAAATAATGTTTATAAGTGTATCGGGTAAAATTTTACTATCACGGCCATCGCGGAGGCACGTTCCGCCCTTACTCGTTACAATCGTGCACGTAGATATGATTTTCGCTATTGTTACAAAAAAATACTATTAGCTCAGCTGGTGAGTATAAAGCAGCGATTGTATACTGAAGGATTATAATTAATTTATCGTCCCTTTTCATTTCAAACGAATTTCTAACGTTATTTATATTTTTTAATTCGGAAAAGTTTTACAGGTCGACATTCGAATTCCTGCTGAAGCAAGAGTGGGATGATGTATAACTTGATTTCAGTCAAGTAAATCACGTTTCACCACTTGGTTTACTTCTTTAACTTTTTAATGACTCCCGGCTCAAAGTGATGCCAGGATTTTGACCCGGCTTGAGATTCAAACAACTGTTCGCTCTTTTGATTAAAAACAGTTTTCCTGAACAGTAGTTTTGACGGTCCTCGCGAATCACCAAGTATCCATTAGCAACGAAATTAATTCCGAACTTTTTCCAATTGGAAACAGCACACTCGAGTAGTTGGTACGCATCCGTAAAAAAACACCAAGTCGACGAGGGTAGAAGGCGGGGTCGCGCGCAAACGGAAAGACGAGGGCGCATCAAAAAAGCTACGGCGGAGAGAAATGTAAAAAGTAGTTTTGATAAGAAACTTACACAGAACAATTACGCATTGCAAGAACTTGTAGGGAGAGAATCGAATCCTTGCAAACATTTCTTACTGAGATACTTCATCACTTGCAACGAAACAAATAATTTCTCTTCTTCTCACGTCACACACAAAAACTTGGAACCGTGGGTGGCGAGGAGCGGCTCTCCTTACCCGACAATTTCCATCTCACAATTTTTCACAGAGCACCGGGGCAGAGTATCGCGAAAGTTGCGGGCTGGTGCGCGCGCGTTTCCAACACTTGAAGGCGAAACTTTCAGTGGATCATCCTCCGGGGGCGGCAGGGGCCCAAGAGTCCCGGGGCGGGAGCCTCAGAGATGGCTGGACCGGCGTGCGTTGGCGGCGGCAGCTGCTCCTCGCATCCTGGCCGATACAATCGATACGCGCGTCAGACTCGGTTCGCGGCTCGCGGCCTGTCCCGGGCTCCTAGCATCCCGCACTGCGCGCACTTTTCCGGAGGCTGTCGGTGAGTCGCGGCGGCGGGGCCTCGGCCCGTGTCTCCGGTCACTCTGGTCCACGGGGTGCACTCGGGACTGCTGCGGCTTCCTCGGGGCGGCGCGGCCTAGCGAGCCTGGGGCATCCTCGGAGGCGAGGAGGCGCGGGCGCGGGAGCGAGAGAGCGCGCGGCGAGAGCGAGGGAGGGAGGGAGCTGTCGTGCAGGACTCTCTCCGCAGCGGGGCTGTACGTGTCGACGGCTCGGCGGCACGCACGGGACTGAAGGCTCGCGCGTGCCCGTGAACGGGCGCCGCGGCTCGAGCGCTTGCGCGCCCCACCGCTGGCTGGCGCTGCAGGTCTCTCTGTCCCGCACTCGGCGCAGCCGCCGCGCACCCACCTCGCGCTTCTTACTTCCGAGAGTGAGCGGCGAAGAGAGAGAGAGAGAGAGAGAGAGAGAGAGAGAGAGAGCGAAGGCTGGCTCCCCGCCGCCCGCCGCTGCGGAGCGTTTTTCTCAGCGGGAGCGCCGGGGGAGGGATGCTGTATCGCTTACTGCACCTTGCGCTCTCTCCGCGCGAGCACCGGCTGTGCGTGCGCCTGCCTTCCACTCCCCGACTCCCTCCCTCACTCGCTCTCTCTCTCTCTCTCTCTCTCTCTCTCTCTCTCGCTCACCCGCTCTCTTTCTCCGTACCCACGTGGCTGCCGGCTGCTGAGGCGGCTGCTGCTTCTGCTGCTCCTGCTTCTGCCGCGGAGGCTGAGATTGCCCTCGAGGCCTCCCCGAATCTTTCAGGCCTCTTCTTCGCTCCCTTTTTTTTCTACACTCGCTGCCCGTGAGATTTGGGTGTTTTAATTATATGCGCTTTTTGTGACGGGGGCCCATAGCTGCGCCCCCCGGTGTAAGGGGATCCATGACTCCTGCAGGGGATGGCCGTTCGGAGTAAGCCCAGGTTTTCGGAATATGTTCCGTCCAGGTTTTTTTTACTGCTGTTGCGAGTATCTGTTTAAATTATACAGCTCGGACAGGCCGCAATTGATTGTTTCGGTCATTTACCATGTCTCTAAGAAATGGTCGTAATAACTAGTACATTTTTTAAATTGGGTATTTACTATTAAGCTCATTTTCAATGTAATAATCTTGTTTATTTTAAAAATTTCAAATATTGTTTTAGTCTATGATCAATCAGAATGAATTATGTTACAGTGCATGCATATGCGTCTGAGCCTTACATGAAATAATATCATCGTTTAGAACTGAATAATAAATTGTTGTTTCAATAGGTAATAATTAATTAAAATTCTGTAATTAAGATGAATTCTTTATTTACTGTGTAATTTATGAAATTTAGTCAAAAAGAAAGTAAGAACTTGTTTGAATAGCAGTGACTGAAAAATCATAGAAAATTATTTAAACAAATAAAATGATAATTTTTTTTTATTTAGGTCATAAGAACCCTGAAAAAAATATTATACAATTCCTGGTAGACAATAAAGGTACTCTTATTAAGGTCTTGAGTAAGTTTCAAATTTTTTCGATAGATGCTTTCGGTAGACAGAGTATACTAAAATTTCCAAACTATTTCAAAATTGGCGCAAATATTCCGAAGGAAGTATACAATATTGTAACAATTCATACAATATTGGAGTTTAATTAAATTAAAATCATAAATATGAATGGTAACGATATGTCTAACAATAATTTTAAGCGAAAGAATGGAATATAATAATATTTAAAACATAAAATCTCACAAGTACGCTATAAACAAGTACTATGCACATTATATTGCTTACGTATACTTTTCTGTAGCATTTTTAATTATAAATTCTTAAGTAGTGGCGCCACTCGGTACTACGTTCATCTATATGCACAAGTTGGCACTATTACGTATAGCATAATATATTATCTGCAATAGTCCTGCCACCCAATAATCTAGTTCTTGAGAACATCTTTAAGGTAATACAAATCGTAAAATATCTTAACTAATAGTAATAAAAGACATTCGACTTTAAATGTATAAATTAATAAAGACAGCTTAAAATATTGAATCATAAATATATTGGTTAAAATTTAAATACTAATAAAGTTCAAATAATAATATTTCTAATAAATATAAATATGTAATTAGAAGAACAGCTGCATGCTATACTACAACTTTCTGGCAAACGTCGTTAAAGCATTATGGTTGTTATTTAGTCCAAGCTTATTTAAGGATCCATTAATTTTCTACTACAAATAATAAATACCATTTGATAACAAAATTTTAATTGTTTTCTATTCAATACATCTGCGACCAATTATTAAACAATGAATAAAAAATAAAACCGGCTTTTAGAACAGCACTTTACTACTTTACGGTTTAATGCTTTATTGAAAAATGAGAGTGGCGCAATAATTTATATAGATATAGCTCGGGCTCCATACAATAGCCTACCAGAGATTTGCTAACAAAAGCGTAAACAGGGTGATCTCGTATAGACTACAAGCCTCCAAAATAACGTTCGATATTTGAAAACATCCTAATAAGTTTCCGAAAACTGAATTCACATTACATGGTACACAGTCACTATACTACTGACAAGATCATTTGACGTAAGAAGATGCACTGTTAATGGGCATACCGTTGAAAATTGCGGCACGAGGAACAAGAGCTTCTATTATCCCCGGGAGGCCGGACGATCGCGCGGCAGCCGTGCCGCCACCGGGGCGCTGTCTCGCAGCCTCGGGCGCACCGCCGCGCTAAGGGCCGCGCTAATTAAGCGCGCGCGGCGCGCGAGGGAGCATAATGGAATTGACGGGCGCGTAGGTGAGGGCACTCTCGCGGTCGTAATGACACTTTCTTGGAACGAGGCCCGGTCGGGCGCTCGCTCCGTCACAGACCGCTAGAAGGCCGCCGCCCTCGCCGTGTAAATCGCACGCCCTCGCACGCGTGCAGCGAGCCCCGGTTAATGGTGATTAATTGGCAGTGTACTGAGTCTACCGCGCATTACAGGGCTTCGAATGACATTGTCGAAGCACAATGTTTTTCCGCGGGATTTACCCTTCTGCTTTATCTTTTGCTTCGGTTCTTTTCTTTTCGCTCCCCTCGTCCTATATAATAGTAGAATTACTATTTTATTCCGTCGCAAAAAGTGATAATTCAATTAGTGCGAACTTTTCTTCTTTCAAAGTATTTGTCTTTATGCAATTAGTGCTAACTTTTTTAAGGATCTAACGGGCTTATTGAAGATATACTTTATACCATATTTTTGCGCTGCAAACTTTATAGAGTGCCCGTATTTTAAATTTTCCTTTTCATAATGAAAATCCAATTATCTATTATTTCCTTACAATAAAATATTTTTGAAAATAATAAGATATTTATTAACATATCATTTTATAAAAAATTAATCATTCCAAATACAACTATTTTACTAGAAAAACTAATGTAACATGATTGTTTTAATTTTTTAAATGTCCCATTTCAGCATACAAAAAATAGTTTATAGTAAACAGTGGTGATCGCTAAGGTGTTAATAAATGCGAAGAATAGCAATTTATAGAACTTATAGACATTGTGATATGTAAACTAGCTATTCATTAATGATCGATATAATATAGAGTTCTAGATTAGCATGTGTGTACGAAAAGCGTCGCACATAAAACATTCTATACTGAACATATATGTTTGCCGTTTTTATAATATTTTCGTGTACGGTATAGTTTATGGCCCAAATATTGTCACTTTTATCACAATACCTTTATCGCGTACAATAAGTCAAGACTGTATATGTAAATAATGGCGTGGCAGCATTGTTGATGGCGGCACATCCATTAAGAATAAAAGTTAGTTCAGTCAAGAATTCGATCGAGACGACGCAACTCGCACTTCAACTCGCGCTTACCAGCCGATGCACGACAAAAATGACACAGCCTCTATACTGGATGCGAGGCACCCGGGCAGCCGAGTATAGTCGGGGGAGGTGCGATGGGTCCCGAGGTTCGATCGTGCGCGCGAGAGGCCGCATAAACAACGGCGCTGGCGAATATAAATAAATGAACGAATATGCAGTATAAATATCGCTCGTATCGGCCCGTTACACGCACGCATCCACACGCGCAAAGTCGGCCAGGCCATAATTCACCGGGGGAACGCGCCCGCTCGACCCCGACATATTTGCCGTGATTTATTCGCAAATTCAATAACCTCTGGACTCTCGCGCGTGGAGATCTCATCCTCGATCTCATCCGCCCCCGCTCTCACTTTGTCACACTCGCGATCGCGAGCTCGTAATAAAGAGCGCGTGCGAGTGCTCGAGTCCGCCGAACGCGCACCGTTTCCCCTCTCGAATATTCCTGCCGGCCTAATAAGGGGAGATTCTCCCGGCAGGGTGGGGTAACAAGGTTACATGTACCTTGGAAATATGTGAGTTTTATATTAATAATAATGCGCGGATACAAATATTTGTACAGATTTCAGAGAATTTTCATAGCTTATTGAAATTCATGAGAGGATCTAAGATATTTGCATATTTTCGATTATAGCTGATTTTATAAAAAATCTTCATTTTAAAACGCATTGAAACTGTGTATTTTTAGATTTTTAAAGAAAATTTTCCAATTATAAAAGTATTTGAAATATTTAGTAAAATACTTCTGAATTTATTTGTAAATTGCAGGTTTTCCAAGTTAAAAATGATCAATCGCGAAAAATCACACGATTTTTACCATTTTTCAAAACTTATTATGTACAGAATTTATTGAAAGAACAGATTTTGTTCCAATTTGTAATATAATCAGTTCCGATAGCGTTATCCTGTAAATTTATTACACAGAAATATTAATGTTTAAAAATTGCGAATTTATTCCAACTTACGTAACTTCAATCATTTACTTAATTTCAAGTATATAATACTTAATATAAATATATGAATATCTTTATTATATTTGATTTTATTATATTTATAAATATAATAATAAGTTATGCAATGGAAAAATGAAGAATCTGATTGTGAGTACTCCGATTCACGTGAGGTGGCATGGCCACGCGTCACTTTGCTTTATTCTAGACACTGGTGATATCAAGGCACGTGTCGGTCGATGTTCAAAGCAAAGCACCATCCATAGGAGTTACTAGAAGCAAGTGGAAATGTACGGTCGTTAAAGAGAGACATAATATGAATTGAGTGAATGTATCACTTTCTACTAAGCATACACGGCGTATATTAATATACTATACAATTGGTTATTATATTATAACCTTTTCATATCCATTTTGATATATGATCTAAAAATCATTGATGCTACTTTCAAATTTTTATCTTGAACATTAATTTTGAACATTATAGTTTGTAAGATGTATTGACTGGCCTTAAAAAATTGCAACTTTATTTTCAAGCAAATTCAATAAATTGATTGTTATCAGCATAAATAAATTGTTAAATGATATGTACATTAAATAAGTTTAGCAGCTAGCATGATGTACAATTTCTACAAGTTTACACAATTATTATACTTTTATCCAAAAATGAAACTATTATTTCAAATTTAAGTTTAGTTTCTTCTGCCTTATTTAATTTTAATAAATATTATCACAAACTTCTATTTACATTTAAAAACATTTAAAATCTGTAGCATATCAGTATTGCTTTAAACCAGAATCTGAGTTTTTACTTTTCTTCAATTATTCACACATACGTGTTACGATACGGAAGACAGAGATAGAATCATCAATTCGATTCCCTTTCTCTTTTCATTTAGAGAATGCCTTTCTGTTGATTATACCTACTATTCTATAATAACTCTACGTTACTATGCTCCGTCTACAATATGGAATGGAAACTGATGAATTTATACGATAATATTGCTGCATTAAAAAGTATGTTTAAAGAATTTTTCTCATAACAATTTATTCATATGTTAGTACATTTATAAACCACAAAATAGCCAATGTACCTAATATATTATCCCAATACTTAGGATAAAAAACAATTTAAATCGTGAAAATAATAATAATATTAAAATTAACTTTTAATAGTACAGAAAACCATAAAAATTACAATGGAACTGTTTTGGCCTGCTTATTATAATATTGGAAAGCGCTGCTATAATGAACGATTAAAGAACAGATTTTTCGATAACTATATCGTCTTCGTTAACCAAAAAAGTCTACTACTGATTAGCATCTATTTTTCTACAGGTATATGAGCATTATAAGTAATTAAAGATATGAATTCTCTATATAGTTGCAGTAACATTTCCTTTACATTTGAGGTGTAATTTTACTAAAATCATTTCATTTCAATTGATTGACTTACTTGAATACAACTCTATAAGAAGCAGAATTTTCTAGAAAAATCATACATATTACTTTTTATTCATTACAATAAAATATTTTTAATCTAAATGAATTCAAATTTATTTAGTGATATGATAGTAATAAATCAGTTAGGTTGTAAATGCAAGATTAGATAAATTGATATTGAATTAAAGTTTCTTAAAGTAATTTGTACTTTGTTATTAAATCAGGATATTTTTATAAGGGTATAATTGATTGTAAAAGTAAATCTCTAGCATTTTTAAGCAGTACTCATACTTATATATTCAAGTTAGACAAATTGCATGGAAGTAACGATACTCTATAAAACAGTATACTTGATCGTTTCCAAAAAATGAACGATAAACATCATCTACTAATCCAATGTACATATGGTAAAAAGAATTCTGCAAAAGGTTCTCACGTTAACGAGGGAAAAAGTCTCATGAAGTAATTCCACGAGATGTAAGATTCATCAGGCAGTAATTGTACGTTTGCTATTAACAATGCAGAATCCAGGATTACAATTAAAAGTGCTGGTAGGGTCTCAGTTAGGAACTAGCAAGCAACGAGAAAAGAAGCTTCTTTGAACTAGTGTCGTGCGCTTAAGAACTGGATCATTACTGTGGCCTGGTTAATGTCAAGGACGAACGTGTCACCGTGTGCCGACCAAAGCACTCCCTCATTTCTTAAAATTGAAACTTGCCACTTTGCGACCCTTCTCAGCATTTCGAAACAAAACGTTCCGTTTCCTGTCCCAGAGAAGAAGAAAAGAAGAGCCGGTACGCTGACCCCTAACCTTAACCATTTTTCTTTCCCCTCTTTGCGATGTCAATCTTGCAGCTTTTGTCAGACCCCAACTCATCTTATCCTACTTTATTTCATACGTGTGTTTCCCGAGGGCTCTCGCTTCACTGCCCACCCCTACTGTTTTTAAAGCAATCACGCCACTTGTTTCTGTAACTCAGTGGATCAAGATGATAGCATATGCGATATTACGGATATGAGCTTCAGCCGAGAATCTGTCTTCTATTAATGCATTACGCAAATTAGGTGTACTAATTTTATTTAAAGAGCTTCAAGCAAACTTATTTTCATAATCTTTGTCTCAATATATTCAAAGGAATAAGGGCTATCAAAGCCGAGATCTGATCAAAAATAAGTTATTTCGTTAAAAACAACATCGAATGAAATCTGGCTCTATTTCTATTAAATTATATATAGCGTATTTCATATGATGCTGAAAACATTTGAATATGCAATTAAATTTATAATTCTTTGTATTTTGTCTCTAAAAATGTTAATATATTCTAAATAATCGTTCAATAATGAAAGGTAGGCGTGAGTTAAGAAAAAACATGGATACGATCTTCTTACTAGCAGATTAGTGTATCAAGCAAACCCATAGCGAAAACGAAAGATTGTCTGATATTCCTCGAATATTCATGAGAGTATTGTAGCATCAGGGAAAATTTCTGGTGTGGTAAGTTTTCATTTGATTTTGAATGACTGGTTATTGTTGAATAACTTAACATGAAATTCAACAATTTAGTTTCTGGAAAAAATTGAATCCTCGTTTACTCAGTACGCTAATTATTAACTTATTATAACGTTCTAAAATTATTTCAATTGTTGTAGTGAGCAAGAACTATGTGCATTTTCTTTCTTTACTTCAAGATTATTGAGTCAATCATTATATCACCTTAATATAAGAAATCACTACTAACTTTTTCCACAGGAGTTATATCACTTCACACATATAATATATGAACTCAGGTATAGTCTTTAAATTTAAGTGAAAATGAGTAGTAAGTTATAGTATAATGCAAAAAAATCAAGAATACTGAAAATAATACTTGGTATCCAAATTAGGTTCAAATGTTCTAATATTCAAATGATTTTATTAATATAATTCAGTTAGTAATTAAATTTTAATTATTTATTTACAATAAATGTACTTGTATTATTTATTTAATGCAAACATAACAGATTCTGTCTTTTAATTTAAATTTTCACCAACATCTATCCAGTTTAATTGCTACATTGTACGCTCGGCATTGTAACCGCTGTAATCAATGGAACTAGATAGAAACTAGTTAACGGGCTAGTTTGACTGGTGAGCATTTTACCACAGTTACTGGCACAGAAGTTATTAGATACATAAATATATTTTAATACGAATAAAATAAAACAAACTTCTGAATTTATTCAGTGAACGAAGACAAAGCATTGTATTTACTAGATAACCTAAGCTATATGGATCATTTATTTAATGTTAATAAATTCATTTTCCAATGTAGTTCTAATTAACTATTAATTTTGTTATTAAATTCTTTTTTAAATGTGTTGAGACTCTATAAACAAGTTATGAAAGTTAGGAAAATTTTTAAATATCGGCTGATCCCTCGTAGGTAGATCAGCGCTGTTGTGGTTAAAAGTTACAATATTTTTGTTTTCATATTTACAATAACTTTTTTAATTAATTAAGGTTTCTGCCCTCTAATTGTATGTATCGAACAATTTCACAATTATTTATACATCTACAATAAAATTACATAAAGGTGTCTTAAAAAACATACAAAATGTACCCAAAATTTTGATTATATTGCTTTCAGAAATTAAGATGGTATGGTATTTAATAAATTATGAGTTTCTTAAAAACTAATCAACAATAAAATTAATAAATATGTTATAAAAAACATTACTAATAATAATAATGAAAATTATTAATGATTTTTTATAAATGATTTCTCTATTTTATAGCATTGAAAACTTGCATTCATTATTTATATAATTTGATTTTGAAGTTTCAAACTGTTGTTCTGCGCACGTCGATGATATCAAAAATATATATTTGTTTAAGTTGAATAATAGCAATAAATTATAATTACATGAGTAATTAATGTATTAAAAAAATAATAAATAGGTACATCATCGTTATTGGATATTTGCTGTTCGGACCAGGAGTTTCGTGATGAGTATACGCCCACTAGAGTTATAGCGTATGTGTGTAACCTATAACAAAGTTCGTCAACTAAAATAAGAGCATTAGATTAACTCAAAAGTAAGTTAGGGATGTTCATATAATTTTAGAGCAGTCTATCGATTTAGTTAATTTAATAAAATATTTTGTAAATATTTTGTATATATTTATTTTGCCAAAATAAATATGTCGTATTCAAAATTTAGAATATCAGCCTTTGAATGATACGAAATTGAAGTTTCGTTAATTGTAATAATCATGTCGTTATTGCCTCATCCGAGTGATGCAATTGCAAACAGCGTTGATTCCTACTAGTATTCTCCTTTCTTGCTTCGAAAGCGTCGCGGCCTTCGCTCCTTGCTTCTCTCGTTATACGCGGAACGGAGCCGCGCGTCGCCTCAGTTCTCGGCCTTTGTCCGCTAATAGCCGACGTTCCGCGGGATACTTGCCTATTAGGGGCGTGCGCAAAGTAGTGGCGATGCGTCAAGCCCTTTATCCTCCGATTCCACCCTCATTGTCGTGCGATTTCGACGCCTCCTACCAAGCGATAATAAATCCGCACACGGATTATCCTCTATTTCGGTCTTTGTGATCTTTTCGCGCCTAAGTTATTTCCGCCGGCTATTGTCATCCTAATCTGAGGAGTTAATCGTCTTGCGTCTCTTGCTGTTAGCCTCGGTCCAAGAAATTACGCTTTTGAATTAATCCTCCCGTAATTAATGATTATTTGAAAGGCCTCGTCGTTTAACCCCTCCGCTGCCTCTTTGAGCTGTAATGTGCTTCAATGATTGTGCAACTTTTTATAAGTGGTGCAACGTCTGCTCACCTTAATTAAACCTTTTTCGTGAAAGTGGAAGATCTCTTTTTCAGGACCTTTAACTCAGTACTCAGATGCATTGTTTGATATATCAGAGTGAACATTCTATGAATATTCCCAAATAAATTTTAATTTAATTTACTCACGTGCTCGAATCATTTCGGATGATTTTTTATGCTGTTTAAATTCTTCATTTCCTTCTTTTGAAATGTGAATAGAAAGTTAACTGAATTTATTTACCTAGAGAAAGGTAAATAACTGAGTGCTGTGCAATTTCATTAGTTATGGATGATCTTTCAACAAACTCGAACCGTGTACTTTTTTTTGGCTTTAAGCTTGGAAGTTGTAGCTGGTATGCAATCGATGTAATTTTAATGTCACGAGTGCCCAAAACCGAATTGGACTCGTTGCCCAAGGGTTGTTGTCCCATGTCACTCCTGCCGTTACTGGGCAAGTTGAAAAATCAAGAGCACTCAATGAAATTTAACTTTGTGGGCATATTTTCCCCGGGAAAATCTCGATGCGCGCACTGCCGAATGTGTATTTTTTTCGTCCCGCTTTTTTCCACTACCCGACTCCCCGTCTGCTCCTCTCTTGCGCTATGCAGCTGTTTTTATTGCGCGAACTCGACAAAAATTTCTGAAGCGCTCAGGCACCAAGAAAACTCGTAGTGGTCGAGCGCATGCATTTTTAAAAATTAGCATTTAAATTGATGCAGTGTGCGCTTCTGGCCTGCTCGCGTCCACACGAGCTTAGAGGCGAAAAAATTAAGCGGGCTTTTAAATGCGGCCGGACGAATATTGCCCAATAATGGTGGAAAAATGATGAGAGGATCGACGTACTTTCTACTTTGTTTGTATAGTTTGTGACCCTATAAACAAGTTTATTGAATACATGTACTACATTGCTTCATTTAATTATCAAACGTTTTAACTAAAATATATCTCATATACGATACTTTAAAAGCACAAAAACCTGAATTACCTGCATTAAACCATCCGACTAATGGTACGAAGCAATATAAATGAATAAATATTAATACTAGTTTGAATGGATATGTTATATGTTTAATCGATAGAAGCGATGTTCTCCATCTTTTACAAACATTTCAAATAAAACTATTTTTAATTAAAACAAGTGTATTTTTTTACTAATGTCATAAAGTTTTCCACAGGGTTCAGATTTTTCGCACGCGCACGAAATCTCTAAATATTAAAAAAACATCTACGCATAGTCATCATCTGATTTATTATTAAAAACACGGCAATGCCGAGCCGTATTTTTACAGGCACGCTGCGACGAAAAAAAAAACACGATGCCCAATACTGCAGATCAAACTTTACGCAGGATCGCGACGAAGCTCTGCAACAGGGACGTCAAAATTACGGCTTGTGTAAAAAGTTATTTTTCAATATAAATCGAGCGTGCAACAAATTACGCTCGTAGTGCATGTACATATGCATACGGGCATGTGAGTATCCTGGGCTTTTGCTGTGCGCGTGATGCCTTTTGTCCTCATAAATCCCAAAGTGCATTTTTTACGCACGTCCACTTCGCCGTGATTAAACTCATGCGTTGCTCGCGATTCGTCTACTGTTTCCGAGCACGTTACTGGTGTAGTATTCAAAGGTCCCTTACTCACGGCTCGTATTCGATTCTATTAACGCTTCTTCAAATGTGATTAAACTATGAACCCTGTTTATATTGCAATGACCGTCAGTTGTTTTAAAATTTTTTAATTATTCTTTTGTTTTCAATTTTTTAGTGTATTTTTTATAGTTAACTCAGATCAGTACCATTACATCACTATATGAATATATTACTATTAATATTTTTTTTTGAAGAATATCATTTGTTGCTTTCTTCATCATATATTTTTTGTACGATTTTTCGAAAAGAATATAGAATTGCAATCCAATGATTTATTTATGAACTGTCAATGTAAAATATGTTTAAAAATTTTGATGAATCGAAAAAATTTTAATAAAAAGAAATCACCAATACTATCTTGTACTTTTCATAAACATATTTTTTGAGAAGGTTATCAAACAAATTGACAAATTTTACATAGTTAACGAAATAAATATAGCTTTTATAAATTTTACTAACAGTGATAATGACAAATGGCTTACAGTTCTTTAATATTCTGTATGTATTTTATTAGTCTTTGTGGTATTAATATTGCGAGCTGTAAAATATTTTAAATCAAATTGAGAAAAGCGAGTATCCGGAAATTTATTAAAAGTAGGTTAATGTAATCTTGTACGAAAAGGATTAGATTTACCCTGTCAGTGAAGATTAACATCATTTCAATTTTCATCCTCGATAAAAAAACGAAAATTATCTTGAATATAAGATTACTTTATTTTCGATAGCAAACTGTGTGGGTCAATCTTAATTAGGAAAATCAATCTACACATATATAAGCCTATAAATTTTCAAGTAATTTTAGAATAGACCTTTTTAACGTAATTTTAAGTCCATAAATGTAAAATTGGTCAATAATTCTATCAATGACATTAGCATAAAAAGAAATGATAACTGTAGTTATTATTTACAGTAATTAACATTGTAAAATTGTAAATTGAAATAAGAGTAAAGGAAATTACGGGTGTAAAATATATTTATATTACCATTAATTTCAACAAAACATAAACACTGGTAGAAAATTGCCCATAAATTATAGCCTTGCGACTAACTTATGCCCAGATTTCTTTAGCATTATATGTCAGCATAATATGCTCAGATTATGTTAAATGCTTTATACTATAGATAATTCATAACCTCAAATTCACGATATCTATAATATAAGTTATTGGAAGATCGTATATCATTTTAATAGTTAATGAATGAAAAAATTATATTCTTATATCAAAAATCACTTTAATACTAAGAGTGCCCGTTACATTTTTAAATACTAGTAGTATATACGTACATAAGAGAAATAGGTACAGATATGAGAAACAGCACGTAGCTGTGCGCATCGAACTCTTTCCACCTCTCTACCTCGCTCTACCAGCTTTATTCCTTATATTTATTCCTTGTAAATCCTAATCTCTTATCCTGCTATAATAATACCACCATGAGGAGTTAGACGCACCTGTGCACACGTGACTCTTGAAGACCGAGTAAAGAAAGAGCCTGATCTGAACCTGAACTACCTAATGTATCCGGAGTATTGTCTCCCCTCTCTCTCTCTCTCTCTCTCTCTCTCTCTCTCTCGCTGAGCAGCCCTTGAGCTTGTATCGTTCAAGCTTAACAGAGCAAACGAGGCAAATAAAGCTTTAGATGAAACTTTTAATTTCATTTGCACACCGTTCGAGTGGGCATTCCCGTACAGTGAACTTTGATTAAACCTGTCAATATCTGTATGAGAAGGATTTGAGGTTATAAGTTCTAATCATTCTTAGCATAATTTCGACATAATTTTTAACATATTATGCTAAACTACCGTCGTCTCCTAGAGATACAATATGAGCACAGTACAGTACATAATCTGCCCACAGAACATAAAATTTAACATATTATGGACATAAGCTCCTCAATTTCCTACCAGGGTAATATTTCTAAAATTGATCTGTTACAGTAGAAAAATCTTATCGATATTCTTTAAGTATTTATCATTTTAAAGTAGGAATATTTTGTGAAAAAATCTATGTTTGAATAGTCTGATTCAATCAACGTCGCCTCATACATATTCTTTCCACGTATTATCTCTTGGCAACCGCAGTCATAATATGTTTTTAATTGAAATTTTTTAGTGCGTGATGAATTAAAAGCCAGGAATGTTAAAATGAATTTATTAGTATATAATACATAAGGGAGAGGCAATCGATGTAATCGATACTACACAGAATTGAAATTTTATACAATTGCAAATGTAGCTCTTTTCGGAATAAAGGCAAATATTAATCTCTCTCTCTCAATATAACCCAGTAAATAACCGATAAAATTCCAAGTTATTAAGAGTCGCAATGCGGAGGCAACGTATGGCACAGACATATATAGAGTAAAGATTGCACCATGTACTTATCCCTCGACTTATCCCGACAGCGGTTGTTCGGCGAAGTCAAGCAGACGACGATTCGCATGCGTGCACAAAACAACGGTTACACTTAGGACGACATTTCTCCAATCTGCCGTAAAATTCATTTAAACCCCATGACAGTATTATCGGAACTGGACTAAAACCCCCCGTTCCTCCTACCGTAAACTTATCGAGGTGAAATTGCGCCCCCGGTGGAGCCACCCCTCCCGCGACCTCCGATATATCCATAATACGCGCTAATGGGGAGATGCGCGGCGGCCTGGAGCGCACAGCCGACCGCACGTTACGATACGCGTTAATTAGCACCGTGTTTTCGCCGGCAGCGCTGCTCCCGTGAGAGCTCGCCACTGCCGCCGGCGCTGCCACGGTGGCCCGGGTCCGCAGCATCCCTAGAATTATGCAGCTCCCGCGTCTTGTCGGCCTTTAAGAACCTCATCATCGGTGCTTCCGGCCCCTGGCCGCCGCCTACTCACCGTCCAACCATGTGTACATTATGCATCAGATGCGTGGCTCCGCGTTCTGCGCGGAGGGGCACGCGCTCCGCTGGATCGGAGTGACGTTGTTAATTACGCGATATTTTCGGGAGCTGCGGCCGGTAAGTAATGGAGCTTGTTATTGTGCGGCTCTCGCTTTAGGGGTTGAACTGTGTACCTTTGGATAAAATAGGGGGGTTAATATGGGCCAGGTCGTTAACCGGGGTTGTAACTTGAAATTGTTATTAAAGTAAATATCAAGACCAGTTGGTGCATGCTCTCACGGTTGCAAAATAATATACTTAATTACATATTCTAACACAAGATAACTTACCATTAATAGAGCATGTGCAAGGATGTACTTAAAAAGAGAAGTCCATACCTAGAAAAAATAAATGTATTGTTGTATAAATGGTTGACTTTATCATGAACATGGCATTTAAATTTAATTGAAAAAATACAATAAAATGGAATTTATAAAATTTAAGATTATTAAAGTCGATTTGTGTTATGTTAATTTTCAAATTAAAAGGTGAAAATATTGGTAGATATTGATTACGCAGGTTGTATAGGAGTAATGTTTCGCAGTGTAAACAAATGGGGTAAAATATGCCATAAATTTCATAATGGAAATAATAGTAAAAGGTACGTGTAATATATAGAAAACATTTTTGAATTTAGTATTAAATTAGTATCGGTCACGATAGCATCTACCGATGCAGGGAGGATCGTGATATACAAGTCTATATCTTCGTACCATGTCAGCGAATATTAAGTTAAACACATAAGTAATATTCATAATATATAAATTGTGCTCTTGCAATATTACGACATTGGTGTCGGTTCTATTTGTACATATATTACTAATCTGACCAACAGTCAAACAAGGATCGAAACGTAACATATAGATAATGTATGTGGGAGCTTCGAGTACATATAACACACACACACACACACACACACACACACACACACACGTATGTACATGTGTAAACATTAATTGATCTACTCGGAAAGTTTGGAATTTGTAAAGTTTGAATATTCTAAAACTGCCGTCGATTGGAAATATGGAATTACAGTTAACATATGGTAAATAAAGATTGATCGACGATAAAGTCATCGCAAATTACTTCGTTCTCAGTACCATATAGTTGAAGCTGAAAAAATTGTAGATTTTCAATGAGATTTTCAAGTTTAATTTATGCAGTTTGTGTGAACTATTCTTACAGATACGTATTATGGAAGAAAATATTGTTTAAATCATGGAATAGTATTTTTAAATAATTTTGTAATCAATTTCGGGAAAATATATGGAAAATAAAAATTTCAAAATATGCATGAATATGAATTAAACTAGAACGATATACAATAATTATTCTATAAGAAATACATGTCGTACAATCGTATGTAATTTATGAATATGTAAAATTTCTATTATAACCTGTAAGCCTTTGAAAAAAAGACAAAAGTGTATACCACATGAAAAATATTCAGGGCGATCCTATAAATCCAGCAGTATTGCCTCCCCCCTATACAGACGTCGTCGCATAGCCTCATGATACTTTAAACTGGGCCGCGGCTGTGTATAATCGCAGCATAGGCCCCTCGCCTCCTGCAGAAGAGTCACCGGGAAGTGACCCCTGCTCGGACCCCCGGGCGGGCGATGCGCGCCCGCGCGTGCCGCCCACTACTCTGGCGCACTCCTGTGACATGTGCCAATCTAATCTGCGCTCGCGCGCGCTCCACGTCCCCCGGAAATTGATTTTGCCTCGTGGTTTACCGGCGCGCGCCCGGCCCCTGACCACCGCCCTGCGGCCGACGGTCGCTCGCGCGGCTTGAAATTGTATACAACATTGGAAGTCGCGCCGCGCGCCTCCCACCCGCCAATGGAAAAAGTGGCTCGGGCGGACCTTATCCCGTGGGTTTCCTGGCCTAGAGCGTAGCTCGGAAAGTGACAATTTCTATAGCATTGATAATAAAGTTCCGAAGGGAAGGGAGGGTGGTAAATTTTACGGGATTGGATTGTAAGTGTTTCAGAGATGTCGATCGGGAACCTTATCTTACGTTCAATGTGTCAGTAAAATTATGTAAAAAAGACCATGGAAGATTTATTTTCATATTTTTTTAAAGTCATGCCAACATATAGGTGCATACTTGCTTACATGAGAATTCACATAGTCTTTATTGATACTGCTCGTATATATTGAATTAAACGAACGTGAGTCGATTGGTAGCGACTTTATCTTATCAATTTATTAATTAAGTTTAATACCTATTTTTCGAACAAAATATTCAAAAATTAATTTTCATGCTACGCTTTACAATTTTACTGTGATATACAAATTTTAATATATCTCAGACTTGTAACTTTTATTACCTTATTAACATTGCGGCAAATCATAAGTTGTGGTGGCACGGGCGTTGTCAATTAGACTAATTCATCTGCTTTGATCTAAATATCACATGATATAAAGGAAAACAAGTTTTGTATATCGTGAGAAGCGATGAGCGCGCTTCACTCTATAATTTCATATTTTTAACGATTGTCTAGATAATATTAATTGCAGGCCTTTGATCGCAAATTAATTAATATCTTGGTGCTTTAAGACAAATTACCATTTCATCAAACTGAGAAAATCGACTTTGAATATTCAATCTTATTATTATAAACTGAGGAAACTTTCAAAGTTTAGTCAGTGAATCGCATGCAATATTAGCACTAAGATGTCGAGTAAAAAGTTGAGTAAAAAATATAGATCGTTATAATTATTTCTGATACTATTCGAATTATAGAAACGTTAATTTTTTTAATCTTTTTTTTTGACGCATAAACTGACAAATTTCTAGATCTTAAAATGATAATTGTTTATTTTTAGATGATGCAGATATACCCTTTATTACGTCTACTAGAGATTATAAAGAAAAGTTCTTAATGCTTATCATTAATGTCGAACTAATTACAAATAAACCAAAAGCAGATCTTCTTAATCAGCTAATGAGCAGATATCGAAAAGCTATAACCAAGAAATGAACCTAGGAGGAGGTAATTTAATGGAAAAAGGCGGATCGATTGAGATAAGACTTTATAAGATGAAAAAGACATTTGATTTCACTGATTTTTACCAAGAGCCTTGAGCGTCAAACGAGAATAAAAACGTGGCCAGCTTCGAATCCATGTGTTATCGAAACTGCGAACCATTGCTAGTAAGTTGCATAATTTTTATCAATCAAAAATTAGCTTCTATCATTCGAAATTGTACCATATTCTCTAATCTCTACTTATTTATTAAAGTCTATAAGAATATTCAAGAGAATGTAAAAACATCCTGTTTACTTTACCTTTTTATCCCGATCGTGTTGAGTGCATTTCGTGCATTTAATTTCCGTCATGAAATTGCTTGAATTTTGTTGGAAGATAGTTGTTCTTTTCTGTGTCAGTAATAATTGCTCACTTGGAACTAAAATATTATTTTACGTTTCGCGTATTTGTTTACTTTACAGAAGAAATTTCTTTCTTATTTCAAAAACAAAATATTTAATTATGTACATGAAAATAATGTCAAAGTGTAGATTGTACAATGATTACTATTTCTACAAGTTTTCCAGCAATTTAACATTAGAGATAGAATTAAAAAAATTTCTGCCATTTTAGTAAATATCAAAGAAATAATATAATTAGAAGTAAAGTTTTTACTTTATTTTATAATTTTTGAAGCTATATTTTTGTATTGAAATAAAATATAGGAATTTCAAACATGAAGAAAATATTTTTAAGTTTTTTATATAATAATGTTTTATTATATTACAGCTCTTTGAATAAAAAATTCTTAGTATATTCATCGATATTAAAATTTACTTGATTAAACATAAATTGTTTATTATGTTAACAAATATCTCAATAATTTCACTTAGAAGAATTCAATGGAGCGTTTCTCTAAAAAGCCGCTCTTTGCCGAAAGTACGTTCTCCTTGCTCTCTTTCTCTTTCGCTTTAATGCGGAGAAGCAAACAGAGGGAGAAAAAGGTGAAACGGTCGAGGAAGCAGCAGCTACGGAACAGACGATGCCAGAGATTGGATGTCATTAATAAAGGAGCCGCAGGTGCCGAAGATGGCGATTCAAAGAGAAAGACGGGTGGATAGGCTCAGCATTCCGCATTCCGCCCCGTTCGAGGACGGCTTTGGGAATCTCTTTCCCTCGGCCTCTCCACCCACTATTCCCTTACCCTTTACCATCTTTCTCTCTTAGACCCGTAAATTCGAGCGTCGCATGAATTCGGATATATCTTTTGTGGCATTCGACGGTTCAATTGTTATTCCGCGCGATGCGCCCCGCGCACGCTCGACTTATCCTGAGGTGGGAGGGCTTTAGGGCCGCCAGATTGGCACGAAGCCCGACTCGCGACTGGATTTCTAAAGGCGAGCAAGCGTGTGTTTCTCCTCACCTTTGTCTTTCTCGCCTTCGTACCTTCTCTTCTCATACTCCAGCCCTCATTCCAGAGCTGCATGCCTAATTTAAATGAGTTTAGTGTAATTTTATTTTTTTGCTACTGCAAATTCAAAGGTATTTCTAATATTTCACTGGCTAGCCGGTTGCTCTACAATGTTCTTTATATAAAATTACTTTTTCTAGAGATTCTGTAAACAACTATGTTAAATTATATGATTAATAAGCAGAACGTAAAAAATGTTGTACAAACAAGCGAGATTTCTCACTAAAACTTAATTTAATTTATTGCAAGCCAACTCCATTGTTTTCGTAGAAGCTGGTAGAAAATTAAGGATCGTAGCAAAATAGTTTGTTTCAAGCAGAATAGAATATAGTTATTACGATATTATTATCAAAGTGCCACATTTCACATGAATTTTAGAAAGATATTTTGTTTTGAGATTGTGTGTGTAAAAATTTAATTTAATTTTAAGCAATTGGATTAAATAGCATCTTTCCGGTACACTCATACCTGAAAGTTAGAACCTCATAAAACATCTTTGGTTCACTATCGGTTTACAAGGTGATTGCCATCATTGCAAAAAAACGAGTATCTGACCGTAATCTTACACACTTCGAACGTGCCGCGGCTTGCGTATTACTCCCCTACTTTTACTTTACCTAATCCATTCGTAATTTTATTTATCACGGAGGGAGAGATGAGGCTTAGGCTATCGGGTGCGTGCGCGACTTATTCGACGCAACAAGCGCACGCGTGACGAGCGGAAGAGGCTGCGAGTAATTAAGGCGACGCGCGATCGAAACCTGTTTTGCACGCCAGATGTGCGTGTGCCTTCGTAGACAGGCGCAGGATACGCCTGGTAAAACGAAGACTCGAGCCAGAAACGAGTGAGATAAAGCAAAACGCGGAGAAGGAGATTTCAAGTAAGAGGAAATGGAAATTTTTTTGTCCAATCGAGTTCCGAAGAGAAGTTTGTTTAAGAACTGGGCAAATTTGTAGCAAGAGAGAAAACCTTTTGGATCGAATGGATTTAGGTGAAAAATTGGATGTTTAATAAGAGAACAACGCTAAGGAGTTTTTTCAACAGTAGCTTTCTGATTTTTTTCCGTAGCTAAGTATGCATAATTACAGCTGAATAATATATCAACTAGAAATTTATGAAACATCTAGAGTAGGAGTACAAAAACATTTTCTTGATAGATAACATTAAATTAATTATTTTTTGCTATTAAATTACACAGAAAAAACTGATTAGAAAATATTGCCGAATGCTACTTCTCTTAATGTCTAGATTTTTGGATAAATAGCTTCCGCGTATGTTTTACATAATATCAACAGAATATAAAAATAGCATCATTTTATTTCAATTAAAGAATTGATAAGGGTTAAGCTCTTCTACAGTGTACTATTCCTTTAAAACGAGTAATTTTCTACTCCAAGTATTTCAGGTAGTAGTTGCACACTTTTATCCGCGAAACTCTTAAATAAAAGATTCCCAGGTTGATCGACAAACGCGCTCAACGCGATCGACGTTAATCACCGTCGCACTGTCGACTGCAGTGAGCGACCCCGCCGATCATTCGACACCGTCTCCTCCAGGCCGCGCGAGCTCAGATAAAGGAGCCAGGACGAAGAGCGCCAACGCTCGGCGGAGACAGAGACGGAGCGTGAGGGCGAGAGCGCGTTAACGACCGGAAATCGTATAAAGCGGCGAGTCGGATAAGACCTCCTCTCTCTCGCTCTCTTTCTCCCAAGAGAGAAGTCGAGCGCGGATGAGAAAGAGCCGAGGAAAACGAGGAGGAAAAGGGATCCTCAGGGCCAGGCTGGACTTTTTTTCGCGTGCCCGGTTATTCTGGAGAAGTAGATCTCATGTGCGCACTATCAATTAGGATGCGAGAAAAGTACACGCGTCACAGTCAAATCAACCCTGTCGTCCATCTTGTCTACTTGGTCAAGGGCCGCTACGGTCTCTTCTCAATCATCGCTCCTATTGAGTCGCGTACGTGCACCTATTTGAGCTCTGTTCTCATCGCGTTGCATTGACGGGCTATGAATCTAATTATAGCATAATTAAGACAAAATTGTATAGTAGCTAATTTACTATGTGAATGAAGCAGTTGTATATGTTAATTTAAGAGTAGTGTATTAAAAGTGCATTATTATATATATGAAGTTGGAAGTTGTTATAATGGAAGTTTTGATAGTAGCTCTATACCTTAATCAAAAGACAGTAAAATAATCTTCACAAGTTTGATGGATATCTGATACTTCTAGGTTATTAAGTTAGATAATTGAACAATAACATTTCAGTATTTCATCAAAACAGTAAATATCTGGCTTTTTAGATTGTATCATCAATGTGTTTGAAAAAAAGATTAAGTTACTAACTTCCGAGAGACAACTAAATAGATTAGATCGTATTTTAAATATGTTATTCTTGTTTTTTGTACATCAATAAATTCTTTAGACACTTATTATACAAATATTTCATATGAAACTAGTACTATATATCCAAAATAATTATGAGCTAAATGCAGAACGATATTTTTTCATTGCAATTATTTATAAATATTGCATTCTACACGATATTTTTTACCTTCTTCATACGATATATCTTTCAAATATGATGTATCATCAGTTTACGATCAGTATGGACATCACATAAATTTATGATCATAAATTTATGTACGAATATTATCAAAAGCTGCTACTAAACTTTTCTATGTCTTATGGGATAAAATTACATTAAACAACGCGTGTTCCTTACATATCAGTATTTAATGTTTATCCTAATGTTTACAATCAAATTTATTTTTCTTTAATTTTATTTCATGTTGCACGATCTCATAAAAAAAGAAGTTGATTAACTTTTGTAAAGATATCGATGGATCAAGAAACAATAATTTTAATAGAGAAAAAAGTGACAGTTCTTTAGAATTAAACAGTCATGAAACAATGTATTATGATTGTATTATTATTGATATACAATACATATAATACATTGTACACAGGATACTGAGTTAACCTCATTTTTTACACAGCTGCGTACAACTTGTGCAGTTACCACGCGATAGCTGATGGTGACCTAACCCTACGTTTTCCGTCTTGACCCGTCTTGCGCACTAATTCCTTCCTACTTCCTAATGACAACGATGGAGAATGGACACCATATTTTCATCAGTTTATCATCATAAAACATCGCCACCCAGCTTTGTTCTCAAACAATAATGATAATATTTTTCCGCTATAAAATCATGATATTTGAAAAATTTGGTGATATTATCATAATAATATCGGGAAATTTTTTTACATCTCATGAATGTACGTAAATTGTACTGTAAAGTAAAAAGTTTGAATTATTTAGCCTTATTCTACCTATGTAACTTTCATATTTTGCAGATAAGCTAAGCTATTTCAACATTTATTTACGGATTAAAAAACAAGAATATGCAAAGAATGAAACTGAATCACGTGTCACATCATCATGTGTCAATAATCTAAAAAACAACAAAGCTTTAGCTGGTGTTATAAGTAAAATCTTCATAGTACCCGCATACATTCAACGTATGCCCCATTGTTAGTACGCGGATAGAAAAGATATATAAAGACATCGTGGGCCTCGAGGTGGGCCCAGCACATAATGAAAGGCGCGACGAACCACGGAGCTATAAATCGAATCCTCGTTTCGCAAGGGCCTCTTCTTCTATTTGCCTTCTTTTTCCTCTGCCAAGCGTACACATACGCATGAATGATCCATACGGGACACGAGCGAGAGCAGTATATTCCCTCCATGTGCGAGATTCGTCGATATAATCACCCGTGTTTATGCGCACATAGTAGCGTAGACTTATACTCGCACTCGACGCGTGTCCGTGTATCCTTGCTCCACGCTTTACCTTTGGCACCCTTGAGAATATGATATACATATATATATATACATATATATATATATATTTATATACACGTACATATGCCAAGCGCTCTGGTGTTTCAATTCCATCGACCTGTTCATACCTGTAATTTATGTTTACATACAATTCATACCGCTGCCTCTTTTGCATTTACATTTCGTTTTATTCTCTCTCACTGTTTATCTCTATTATTCTCTTTCTCTCTTATACATATTTTTAGTGATGTTGATGCACTGATGATCTATATTCACGCTTCAGACATTTATTATAAAGAACAACTTACTAATAGATTTACTAATTTGTAATTGTATATAACAATTCCGCTGAAGGTAAACCTACATTTGAATATTGAGGATCATTTTAAATAAATTAAAATGTACTATATGTATGAAATAATACGCAATGCTTTACGTGTTAAAAAAATTAAGCATCCGATACGTGAGCTTTAATAAATTATTATATAAGAACATTAATTCTTCAAATAGGTTATTATGATTGTTTTTTGGTTAATCGAATGAGAATTATGGAATCATCTCAAAATACATCTGATAAGAGCTTACCAAGTTTAGTTCAGTTTCTTCTACACACTTAACTCAAGAAAATTACATTATGATAGTGAGTTGCAGCATAGTGCCGCTATAAGGAACAAATTTAGATAATTCCGAATGTCTAACATAAACTTTTCATTGTAAATATTTTATTCGTAAATTGAAGAGATTAATCCATAAAATTTATTTCTTCGGCAGTACCTTACAATAAGTAATAAATTTTATAATTTAAATAAGAATTTATCTAATAAAATTAAAAACATTTTATTTATATAATATTTCAAATATTTTTTAATTGATTTACATGTACATACACACGTGCTAATTGATTTCTTCGGAAATAATAATTATATTATCACTAATTATTATTATAAAGACGTGTTCTAAAGATACATAATATTATTAATTAAATATTAATAATAAACAGAAACTTAACTAATGAATGTAATATTTTATCGCTATCTTAGATTAAATATAGTATTTGATTTGCACCTTTGCTATTATATTCGGCAAACAGGAATGAATTTAAAAAATTCTAATTTTAAATGCATTCGATATTACAAATTTAGTCATCGTACATGTTCGAATCATCGATTATTTATATTTTAAGCCATTGTTTTATCAGAAGCGCAAGGCAAACCACATTCTCTCTTTTTGACTTTCCCTCTCACTCTCACTACATACATACAATGTATGTACACACTGTATTCTATGCACACCATGGAAAGAGATATGGAGGCCGCCGGATTGTTTGTACGGCGTAAAGCTCAGCCGCCTGTCTACTCGCAGCCCCAGCGTACAAATAGCGTTACAAGTGTAGCTTCAGAGAACTCGCCTAGCGTTGCACATACACGGGGGAGCGGCAATTTTCGTCGGACGAGCTGATGGATCGTGGGGCTCGTTGTCTCGCTTTTTCTTACCCGACACGCGGCCCTCGGGACTGTGGCAGAGAAGCGCGCACAAGGGATAAGGGATAGCGCCCAGCGGAGAGCGATCATTTCGTAGAATCTTTCCTTTCGTGGGTATGCTGCGTCCATAAGTTAAGATATAATAATGCCACTTGAACAATTTCGTGTACTGTATGTAGTTTGAGTAATTTTTATCGCAATTCACTAGCTTCGTTTTTGCTGCCGAGTGCTTTGATAACTTCAATCTGACATTCGAAGCTATAGCCCGATAATAACGTACAATTTTAGAGCTTATAATTTTATATAATATATTATTGTGATCGTAGAGAACATTACATTGTGAATATTTAGACTATACCTGAGAAGGTTTTTAATTATATGACAGTTACAAAAGAATTAAAAATAAAAGAGATGAATAAATTTTATGAAAGGAGAAAATGAAAAATAATTGTTTTTTAATTCTGTTATTTAGATATATTGTACATAAATATAAAAATAAAATAAAATGGTTATGATTTATTAATATTATAAGAATATAGATAATAAAAGCTTTAGTTTTTAAACTATAAATCACGTTATAAAAACATTTTTTGAGCATTGATTACTATATTATATAAATTGTGATTTCCTTGAATCTCCATGTTGAAATATATTGAATAAAAAATAAAAATAGAGAGAGTAGAAACTTTGTGAAAAAGCCACCCATGAGACATGTTAATTCTAGTTTGTTTATACCGAAACCAATCAGAATTTACCTGAACATAGAATCATACGATAAAAATATTGCGAGCAAAAATATGATCATTAGCGGTTTACCATCAAAAAGCAAGTCTCACCACCGGCTAGATTTGAACGCCGTTGCGAGTCTATACGCTTACAGTATATACACACAGGAGTAGGTGAAGAACTAACGAAAGAAAAAAATAAGACAAGAACACGCACAAGGAGCACCCGCACAAGACAAAAAGCGTAAGAGAATGGACAAGTAACGCGGGCGAAGAGGAGGAGAGGGGACGAACTTTAAATCCATGTTAAGGAGAAGAAAGAGTGACGTTCTTTCATGCTTATCCCAGAGATAAATGATTTTACGCTCGGCTTACTCCATGTCATCGTCGAGGCTTCCGTCCCTCCCTCTGATTCCTCCCCGCCATCGCTAGTTTTTGCTCGCTTTATCTGCTGTTTGTTTTGCCATTGCCATCTCATGCTCCCCCTCCGCCTATGACCCTTAACGAACTTCCAAAGCGTCATGCTCCCAATTCGCTTGGCTCCTTTTTCCCCTTCGATTACGCGTGTACATCCTTCGATCGGGAGGACCTTCGACTCGGTACGCAACCCCGGTTTCGTATGATACGACCGTTCGTAGCTTTTGTGCATCAGGAAATCGTTTTTTTTACTATAGTCTGAAACGTTGACGTAAGCAGAACATTGGTAGTTATCAGATGAAAATTGCTTTAGAGTGAAGAGGTTGGATGCAAACGAGATGAACGCAATGTCGTTTGCGTGCTAATCGGGTGAAGTTGTAAACTTTTAATGAAAAACCTGTTTCTCGAATAACGGCTTCCACAGGGAGGAGCATGAAGTTTAAATTGAAGAAAAGATACTAATCTCTGAGTAATTAATACTTTTCAATCCACGTTTATGTTGCCACTGCTATTTTTATGTCACAGTGGTAAATTATAGCAAATACTAAATATTCAAACTTAATTTGTTTTCAAATTTAAATTAATTTTCACTAATGTACATATTACCGCAAAAGTTATATTTCACAAAAAAGCACTATAAACATTTTTTCATAAAAATATGCAAATATCGCTGTTACTCATAATATATCTATCAACGAGTACCGACTTAGGTCACTTCTGACATGTTTGCTAGCATTTTGAATGAAATTATTATTTTATGAAGGTGAATACGATGTAACAATTAAAAATATAAATAGACATTCGATATCAAAATATTCCTCCCACTTTAATTTGATCTCACACTTTCCTATTTGATAGTACCAATAAAACACGGAAGTATAGATCTCAGGTCTTTTCATGCTCAAATATAGTTAAAATATATCGTCTTGGATCCTCTAGTAAATTCAGTGTTTTGATCTAAATAACGTTTCATCTTAAGCTTACTTAGACTCATCAGTAAAACTTGTATACACAAGTCCTGTCATAGATGCCAAATTCATATAATTATAAGACGCGTTACAAAAGAGAAAATTCAACATTAAGCGTAGAGTGTACACTAAGATGCACGCTCCCACCTTAAAAACACTGATGAATGAGTTCGTGAAAGCTACCTTCGAGCTTACCGTTAGCCGATCCAACCTAAGTGCCAATGGAGTCCGCAGAACAAGCATTGCATCGTGAGCTTCTTTTGTCAAAACTTCGCTGAGTCCAGTACTCTATTTACTCAATGGTAAATTATATACAAAATATCTGCATATTAGCTATTATTTTTAATATCGCTCGAGCTTTATGTTTATAAGACTACCTCTATGCAGTTCTACAAAAGTCGTCTTCACCTACTTTAAAGCCGATGGTTAATCAAACTTTTAAATATTTAACAAACCATAATTTATCAAATGAAATGCATTTTTGTAAATCATTACTGCAATAAAGAAAGTGTCAGTACAGCTTCATTGCGATTTTCTCGCTCGTCTTTTATCCGTGAATTGTATCTTTCAACTTTGACGCTGGGCACCGAGCGCGAAAAAAAGAGGGTTTAGAGTTCGGTTCCCCCTTTGCGTCAACAATGAGAACGAGGAAAGAGTGCGCGATAGTGGAATAGCGCACAGGAGGATTGAGGGAGGTTGACGTTCGTTCTCTCCTTCGCGAAAACGTAGACTCGCTTGAATATACGTTGTACGCGCCGACTTAAATGGATCGGAGCGGATTTTCCTCCCTGGCTCTTTTTCAAGTACTCTCTCTCTTTCCCTTTGCTCTACAAAATTGAAGGGTTCAGCTGGTCAGTACCTTAGTGACTGCATCGAGTTTCGTTAGCTAAATTGAAGATAGAAATCGGATTTAGTACTAATGTTAGATAAAGCCTCGCTTATAGCAGAAATTTAATGATTATATAGAAAATTTGGAATATCTTTAACAAAGAAGAGTCTAGGTAGATATTTCTTTTTTTCAAACGAATCTGATGTGTAAGTCGATATGTAAGTAAATTTCTTAATATATTATTTATACAATATATTTGTATAATAGATTTTGAAAAAGAAAGAAAAATCGAAATTGCAGCATCTTTTTAAACTGAATAATTAACAAATTAGCTGTAGAGTAGCACATTCACCCAAGATGTTCAGTAAACCTTTGTCTTCTATTTTATTGCTGACCCTGACCTTTTGTAGCCTATTAAGAAAATAATACATCCGTTAACGTTGATTAATCCTTTAAAAGATTGCTTACTGTTAAAGAGTGTTTAGTAATCCTGTAGATTTCAATACGGTAGCGGTTCATTGTTGTCCTCGCAATCATGCGGTTAACAGTCAAAGATAATTGTTTTGGTGAGCAGTTATGCGAAGGCGGACTTTTCTTTACTTAGCCTAGTCTATAAGCAGTTGTCTTAAGAAAAAAACTACCTTTCACATGCGCTTCAAAACGCATTGTATGCAAATACCCTATAGACGACACGAAGGAGTCAGTTATATTGTGTACACTGATGTTGCATAGGATAACGGAGAAAAATTACTACAGAGAAAAACAAGCGAAGATAGAATCCTCACGAACTCTTCCGTAAAGTACAAATTTTCGTCGTTCGCAAAAGTAGTCGTGAAGTATACATGTACCTTGTTTAAAAACGTGAAGATAATAGATAGTTCGCGCGCTGGTAAGAATTTCTCTGTGAACAAAAAGTATTTTCAAGCCTGATCATTCGATAGCCTATGCGATTATGACGCACCTGTAGTAGGGTAATTCGTTATTGGTAAGTTCCTGGACAGTGACCACTAATTCATGCTAAAAATTTAATTCCATTCTTCCCACTCGAATGTAATATAATCGCATTGAATTTGAAATTAGCAGACGTTAAATTGAATTATGAACTCTTCATCCAATTGTGCACCGAACGGATTGTGCATTTTATGCCCCGGTGCCTTTGATTTACCGGCTCGCTCTCGGGCTCACTGCTAACTTTCACCGATTCGGTACAATTTGGAGTATTTGATTATTTAATTTCATAATCTTCTTTTAATATAACGGTAGCAATCAACTGTTCTAAATATTGTGATGTTTCATAGTAACTTTGTCGGGCATTTATTATTGCAAAATCGCATAATACAATTTTATATGAATTTACGGTCATTTATGGCACGTGCATTACGAGTTAAATGATATTTCAACGCTTCTGAACGTGTAACATTGTATTAAAATCCAATATAAATTGATATCGAGTACGATGAATTCAATGTTAACAATAAATATTTAATATATATTATACATGTAGAATATTCATGATGGTAAATATGTATATATATATATATATTTTAGTTATAAATTATATATATATATATATACACTATATATATGACAAAAATATATATTTGAAATACTGTACGTCTTAAAAATTCAAAATAAATACAAAATTCCAATGGTTCCCAGAATGCCTATAAGCTATGTGTTGATTCAATTCTATTTCTTTTAGAAGCGTGCAATATTTTTGCATTGCATTAGACACATAGCGAACATTTAGGTTAGTTAACTATGTATATAAACGCAATTAATTAACACACAACAGTATGTCAGTCTTTATTTGTACAATATATACACGTGAATTATTGACATTATTTACGGGGAATAGTATTTCTTACAGCGTGACAGTTATTTTTTTGATAGAAATCGAGACGCTGAGTTTTAGACTCGGGACCACTAGGCTCATAAAATCTGCAAAAGTAATTATTAATATATGCTTCTCATGGAGCTATAATTATTAATAAAAAACCAATTATGAACCTTCGATATTCCATTAAAAGCGAATCGGCAAGAAAGAGCATGCCTACAGATCAATAAAAGCGGATTAACCAGATCCCAATATTAATGGCGGGTACCATATCGCATTTGGAATATAAATCGCTGGTCTATACCCCGTTAGGACTCTTCGTTCGTATCCAGAAAGTGCGAAGGCATTAGCGCTCAAGGTATCCGTTATTCTCGCGATCGAAGGAGCTCCCGATTCTGAAACTAAAGCTTTAAGGTGAGCTGCAGAAATGCGCGACCCCGGAAATTTAGAGCGACTAAAAATTGAATCTAATTCTGAAACAGACTTTGTTTGATTGGACGAGAAGGCGAGCTGCCGTTCTTTTGTCGGAATCACTCAGCAGATGAGTGCAGATCGCTTAGAAGGAATGGATTCCTATGTAATTTGACTTCATTTAAATGTTACACTTAAGAAGAAAGTAAAATTCAATGAAAGTGTAATTTCATTTTCTTATCAAGTGAAAGGGCTGTTACGATGGCATTAATTAAAAGAAAGGGTTGATGTTATCTCACAGCGTGCTGGGAGTTCTGTTAAAATACCATAGTGGGAAAATTCTACCTACATCCAGTTTATTAAAGATGATGTAATAGCATAAAATTTATGGAATGTAAATTTGTATATTACAGTTTCATTTGAATGAATTTAAAATTTTTCTTTTCGAAGTTTGATTAATAGAAATAGATAATTTTCCAGACTATTCTCACTTTGATTGTTTAGATACTTAGCGAAATTCGCTATAAATTTAGATGGCTCTAGCAAAATTTAGTACAAATGCTTTCAAGCTAAACATTTTACTAAAAGAAAGTATAAAAACTCAAAGAAAAAAGTTAAATACAAAATGCAGAGGGCAACAGAGAACGAGAAAAAGAGCTTTCGAGGGAAAGCGACAACGATAGGACCAAAGAGCGAAGGGAGGAACTCGATTGCTGGTGCAGCGAGTAAATACGCAACGAGTAAAAAACCATGGCGAGTATGTACGTACAGTAATTGCAAGACAACATGCGACCGCAAAGAGTGGGCGAGGTAAAGGGAAAATGCATTGAGTGCAACTCGCGTCCACCTACGTTTCCCCTTCCTCGAACTCGGGCGCTTCCCTTTTCGAAACGTACACACTAATGCTGTAACGGTGCATCGAGTATTTACTTTTCTCCTAATAAAACCGAGGGAATAAGGTCGGCAAGTCATTGTCAGAATCGTGCGCGTCGTCGCGGGAAAAGCAGTATTAACGCGCGCCATTCGCTAATGCTCGGGTATTGTCTCATCGATAACACCGAACATTTATGCGCGTATCGGTATTTACGTGAAACGGATTGATTTATCGATGCCGGGCGTTTATGTTTTTGCAAGTACGATTCGTTGACGTGTGCGTGGAATATAAACTGGTACGTTTTTGCGAGGAAATCGATGTACGCGCGCGGACCTGCTTTGCTGTTCTCATTACACAAGCTGGTTTAGCTGTTTATTTTCGCGGTTATCGAAATCGGATGCGCGCGGTGACGCGATTTATTGTTACGAGTCCAGTGGACTTGGTTACTGTTAACCTATCCTTTTTACAATGATTATGTAACTATTGCTATATGGCGATTGCCTCTGTAACTGTTATAATAGGAAGAACCGTTTCAAAAACTTTATTCCTAACTTTACTGAATACACTTTCCAGAAATTTGCATCTTCATGAAGTTCTATGCTTCCGGATAATTGTATGCAACTCGAGCTGGAATTTTCCGTGTTACAAATACGCTAACATTACTTTAATGAAACAATCTCGTTTAATAATAATCCCAGGGAAATGGGAACAAAATTTGCATTAAAAATATGGACTGTATTGTAAATTCTTACATTATATTAATTATTATTCTGTGCCATGTCAATACGTAACATTTTGTATTATCAATTTATCAGGGCAGCTTTACTCTGGAAAAGAACTGAGTACGCGTCCACTGCATTAATAGCCATCGACTCGGTGATAAAAAGTATCCCCGCCACAAAATTTCCGCCTCCTCCACGTCCAATGTAGCGAACACATTAATCACCAGTCCAGTGACTTAACGCTGATGGCGGCCATCGACGTCGATTCCCCGCCATCGGCAAAATAGTCCCAGCGTTAACTCTCCCCAGCTGTTTAAACTGGCACTCGCCGTAAAAAGCCGCATCGATCCCCCCAAATTTCGAGCTCACTCTTTCACAGGCAACGGTGCGTTTACGCGCATGCTTGCAGATTGGGATTTGCGACGAGATTCTTGTGCGCGCGCGTGAGCTAGCAATAACGATAAAACCGAGCACGTGAAGGTAAATTCGTGGGGAACCGTCGAGCAAATTTAGGGCTATTCGCCGCGTCAATCGGGGCTGCGGGAGTTAACAGTTTTTGGGCAAATGAGGCGACGCACCGTTTTATTGGTGCTGCGGCTCGTTGAGCCAAAGTTGTGATTGGCTTTTCTAGATGCATGCGATCGACTAACAGGTTACGCGTTCCGTGCGAATATTAGTTCACTTTTATCAACTCGTACCATGGCATGATTTCAATCTCAGAAATGAGGCCGCCCTACATAGCTTTTTGATTTTACAAATCATTATTGCAATGGATCTCAGTTTTTATACCGATTTCCCGTTCAGAATCGTATTAATGTGCTAAGAAGATTCATTAGAAAGCTTATTTGTATCATACCCATTTAAGCTACATATATGCTTTAAAAATAGTACACTGATTTATTTAAAAACACTATTAAATATATCAAACATTAACATAATTTTATGTTGTTAAAATTTATTATTAGTTTTTCGTCTAATAACAAGAAATATACTTTATTTTTATTCGTAACGATTTAATTAAAGAAAATATGTGGAAAATATTGTTAAACGAATTTAGTATGTGAAAATTTAATAGATATGTAAATGACTGACTATGCTTATATTTTACATATAAATATTAAATACATTTACTTTGATTAAAAAATAAATATTGTTACACGAAATTAATGGAGAATTGTAATTACAAAGTATACTCATCAAAAAGTAATCAAAATAATCGTAGATTATGTGAAGTGGTTTAACACTTACCTATAAGGCTTTCAAATGATACCAAATTGTAATTTTTTTGATTATTGATTTCAATGCATTTATATTAACTTCGTGCAACAAAGAAGCATATTTTAATACATCGGAGTATATCATTTTATACTTATATATTTATATTTATTATTAACGTGATTAATTTACTTATACTTTACGTTGTTTAATTTATTTATAATATTATTTTTTGTTTAATTACGTCTGTTGCACTTGACAGTAACACTTTTCTAGATAGACCCTGCTTGGACACGCTAATACCAACATACTGTTTGCACACGAATACTGTGTGCTTACATTCAGGCGATTTATAGATTAAATATATTAGACCGATTACCCTCCGACTATAACATTAATATGTAAGAAGGACAGAGGGACTCTAAAATCTAGCTTTGTAGTACAATCAGTTTAATGGAGATACATAAAAATGGAGCTGCCACGTATTATGTATAGTCTTCTCTTTATTTCAGAGATAAGTAACACACCAACGTTTACAGAGCAACTCAGCTCCCTCATTTTCTTAAATAGGATTGTATATACTTTATATATTCTATGGCTTGTATAAGCGATACCAAATATTTTGTTGAAACCAAACACAAAAAACTACTGTTGTAGTTTGAATGGATTTTTAAGATTCGATCCAGAGAAGACGAAAAATAAAGAAGAGATAACCTTTGCGATATTAGAGATAAAAGAAGATTTAAAAGAGAAAATGGATTCTCGTTTTACCTTAGTAAACAAGAATGCAGATATATAATCGTTAGCAGACGAAGAGTCAAGATTCATAGATACCTGCCAGAAAGTAAGTATTTATTTTATTTATTGAAAAGTTAATATATTTATAGATTAATTTTGTGACAATACCAAGAAGCCAAATCTACTTATATAGAGTCTCTATAGAGTGTGAATATTGAGGTAAATGGATCATGGATATTAAATTGAAATGCCGTTATGTAATAGTAATGAAAGCACATACCCTGATAAATAGAAGTAGAATATGAATTATTTTTTAATATATTTTGAGGTCAAATAAAAAGCTCACTCTTCTAAAGCTTCTGCAAAAAAATTGAGAACTCTTATAATGAACACGTGTAGAAATCAGGGATACTTACAATAAAATAAAGGTAAGTGTAACAGTATTGTAACACTTCCTTTAATGTGTATTTAAAAATATTATAATACTCATATTGTACGAATGACGTGCATTCACTCTACAATTCATACAGTGCATGCTCCGCCGCATGATTAATGCACAATGACAATGAGATCAATCAAATGAGGGGGTATCGTTTCAACACTTGGTACATTTTTCCCCAATTAAGGAGACTCCATTAATTGTCGCTCTCAATCATTGATTGGGATATTCTGGGAAATGGGTTAATTGTAACTTCGTTACTTTTATGCATGAAGAAAATCTGGGATTGCACAGGCAGCAAGCGCGAACTCAGACCCGCGCGATATTGACATTCGGTGCACGCCGTTGTGACGGCAGCGCATAATACCGCTAACGCTGCCCTCGAGCTTCTCCGCAGGCCCATTCAGGGCCCGGAAGATTTGTCGAATTAGCATAATTCCAAGGACGACGTCTTGGTCGTTAAAAGTGCCGGGCGCGGGAAGGGCCGCGAGACTCCCGAGAAGCCACAGCTCCGCCAACTTTAAGCCGGATCCGGATGATAATCTTGTTTCGCGCCGAGTTCCGTGCTTTCGCGCGCTAGACGCTTTCTTTCGTCCTGAGCGACACGAGCGCTCTAGAGATGCTGCAATCCTAATTGTACCGAGTTTTCGAGATACTCCCGTTAGATTTTGGGAGTGCGCTTAGACTCGTTCAGTTTAAAAATCCCGTGTAATTGTTATGTTGAGTTACATCTAGAGTCTCGTTGTCTCGTTATTTACATTTGAATTGCTGTTTTTCTTATTTTTTAATTTTAGTTCTCATATCTGAAGAAATCTCGTATGAAAAAATTTTATAAAAGATTTTCAAACGAGTTGAACGGCGAAAAAGATAACCCTCTTGAGAAACTTGGACTGCAGTAGGATCAATACTTTTAAATAAATTATATCTAATTTATAATACGATAATCTTAAAACAAACGCTAATTTTTAATTTAGCATAATCTACTTGCATTAATGAAAACTGACATCTTTTAGAATAATTTAATGTATTAAAATATCTTATATCCCTGTATATAAATAATATATAAATTGAATTTATGCAGATGTACAGTTATTGCTTGAATAGCGCGCGCAAAACCCATCGGTGGAAAACGCACAGACATCGAAATGATATAAAGCGCTTTGGGCCCAACGGGGCCGATCCCCCGGTCGGCCCTCCCCGCCGAGCTACAGCGTGTGCCCAAAAATACCCCGCTCCGAGACTCCCGCGTAGTTTTCACGTGGTGGGCGGCGCGCTAGCCAGTGGCGGCCGTAAACACGCGCACCCGCACCTTCCTCCGCGCGCCGGTCTAATTAAAGAAAGAGCCGCGCGAGAAGTCCCGGGGGCAGCGCGAAAGGGCAACGCCGGCGGCCGGAGGGAGGCGTCCTCCTCGGCCCGGGGAAAGAAAGGAAAACGGCCGCGGGAGGCTCTTGAATCGCAGGATGTGAGCGCACACGGGAGAGCGGCAGGAGGCGTGGGACGCGGCCGATTGTCTTGCCGCTACCACGCGCGCCCGCCGGAAATGACGCGCGGCTCTAATAACTCGTTGCGCCGTCATCGCGGCAAGCCTCGGCCCCGGGAACGGCTTTCCGCGAAGCAGGTGCGCGCCAAGAGCCGGGCACTGACTGCCTAATGGATTTGAGCCCCGGAGACCGGGCTTCTCCGACCGGCGCCCCGCTCGCGCCGATTCTCCCGATCGCCGATCGGCTTTTTTCGGCTCGTCGACCAAGCGACTAACAAGGGGGCTCGATCCGACCGCTCGTAACGGGCCGGCGCCGGGAGGGATCGTACACCTTGCTAGTTTGGGACGTTGACGAAGGCCGATTCGAGGGAGACGGGCCTTTTCAGGATTGGCCGTGTTATTACTGTGTCAGATATACCTATATTTAGAAACTTCGGATCAGTTGGTGTCAAAATGGTTTTATAATTTATTACTTGGAATATTTTGCATAATACTTTTATGCATTTTGTCGCATCATATATAAATCATACATAAATATAACATTTGTTCTTTGTAATGTATTATAGAGTACACACTACTGTATTTAGTACATAGTTAATAATGGGTCGCCTGATTGATTCTCTTTGTAGGAACAATGTCAAGGGTTACAACAGTAGCATTATGTATGGGTAACCAATTTTGCTAATTTTTATTCTAAACCAAAGTACATGACTGTATTCTAATATAGATGGTTTCTATACTATGCTAAAATTATGATAATAATTTAAATAAACTTTGTGAATCTTGTGATTGTAAATATAGTTTATTAGTAACATTCGTATTTTCAAGTAAAATTCAAATTGTCACATTTACGGGAATGCAGCAAACAATAAAAGCAAGATTCACGAATTCACAATTTTCGTTCGGAAGCATCATGTGACATTCCGATAGCTTCTAACAACTGCGAGCAAACATTGTACCCCATTACGCTCTCGCTGGCGCACAATCTTATCTCCTCCGCGACGGTGTCGGGCAACCTCGCAATAAAGGAGCAGGACAGGCTCGGCGTCGACGCGCGAAATCATTTCGAACACGCCGGCAAAGGTTTGTACGTAAGAGACATCGCCTTACGCCTCGTTAATCCCAAAGTATATTTACATTACGCGCAGGTTAACAGGGCCGCGCGCTACGATATTTATAATGCGTTTAAACCGCCGGGCAATTATTCCGCGACCCTTTGGCCTGGAAAAGTGATTCCGAGCCCCACTGAGAAATCTCGCGCGCTTCAATGCGTAGAATGGGAACGATCGATGCCGCTTTGCGATTAAATTGTTAAAATTAAATGCTCGAAGATGAAGTGATCATTGGGTTAATCAAACGCGGATTAGTGTGCGTTCGACAATAATTCAATTGTTGTTTCGAATTTTCTGTCCAAAGTCTAATTTTATAATAGTGAGCATGCAAAATTTAGATCAGGATGATTACGTGGACTTTTTCAATTGTACAATTTTTAGGGAAAGAACGCAATTCCGAATACTTTTGCTGATATTTTGTGGATATTTATGCATTATCACAATATTTGCAAATTTTTCGCTCGAGCTTTAGTGGCTTGAAAAGTAACGAGAAACAGAAGCTGCATTTTAGCGGTATATGAAATTATTAATTCATTGATAAAACAAAAACATCAGTTTATAATCTAGGTCATGACGAATCAGTGCAGGTCGTTGCACAGCTGAAGCAAATAAAAAAAGCTTGGAACAAAGTTCACTATGAGCGTAATATTTACCTGCAGTTAGACTGCAGCTGCGTACAGACGAAAGGACAAGCGACGTTATCAAATTATGAGTATCCATTGTTGCGGTGGCTTTCAAACTCCCGTTTTTTGAATATTACACCACGTCAATCATGACCAATACTCCTGCGAATCATTATTTTTTTCCGCATGAAAGTGCCTTTCAGTCGTCACCGGAATAATTTGATTTGTACGTGCAGCCTCGCGAGCAAATAGAGTACGTGCAACTGTCGAAAGAAAAGCGCTTGAAAAGAGACGATTTTAATTTTTGACAGATTAAGTACTCCGTTGTCAACTGATGATATCATTTGCAGGTGTATTCTCGGGAAAGTTGCACCTCAGAACTTAATATTTTAAAGTGGTACCAATTATTTTATTTAATATTGGATTGGTCATTGGCTTAGAAGTATACAATTTTGTGAGTAAATAGACCAAGAATTTTTAGAAGTGGACAATTCTTTTTCATAATCAAGTGATACATGCATACACTGCCTTTAAACTTCTTGAAAATACACCTGTGACAAAAGAGAACGAGAAGACTGATCTATTGAACTAAATTTAATTTTCTATCCAACTGTAAGAAAGCAAAAACTAGGGTAGTACTCAATAATAGGTCACGTATAAATTAATGCAATCAACACTTTACTTTTATCACGCAGCTTTATTTTCTATATACTGAATTAAATAATATGTAAGTTTAAAATGCATAATGCCATAATTCCAGTAAAATCCATACTTATTTAGCTAACATTTTACATAAAATTTATATTGTAATGTAATTGCAAGAAAATAAAAATGTGAAAAATATTGAAAACATTCAAATGTAAACATAAAATTTGACACAAGATAATCAATATTATTTTAATCATTATTCGTTATATGAATTTGCTATAAGATAACTAATTCATAGTGTTATATTTGCTGCTTTGAATATTACTATGAATTTTGTAAGGATGAAACAAGCTACTTTTATTGGCTTACATAAATAAAGAAAAATAGTACTATAAACTCAAGATCGAACAAAAAAAATACCACGAATAAATTCATGAATTTATGGAGATCGAAAATTCCTCTGATTCAAAAGACATTTTAAAGAAGAAGCTGAATTCGAGAAAGAAGAAACCGTTATAAGCGCAGAAAGATAGCAATGCATACAAAACATAGGTGACCGAGTGCTGCTCTAATTCACCTGTCAGCAGCTGATATGAAAGGTGGCAAAACATAACGGACTTACGTAATCAAACTTCTACGAGCCACGTTCTCTATCCTTTAAATAAAGAGAGGAGGCAAAGGTTCAGGGGAGCGTTGAACCAGTTAATTTTGTATTTGATTCCGTCACCGAAACGAACGCCCCCTGTGTGCTAGTTGATGGAATAGCATTAATTTCTAGGGCTTCAGCAAAACGTCAACTAAATTAATTAAAGGTCAGGATATCGCGCAGGCTACACTGACGCTTCCGCCTGGTTATGGGCACCCTATGTCTTTCTCATCCGGCTCTCGCCGTTCAATGATTTTACCCCGGCTCATCGTTTGACGTGGCGCGGGCTATTCTGTACCGCGAAGTAGGTACTTGGTCTAGTTGATAATGAATCTACTTGAGCTAAATGAATGACTCTGAACAATTTGTTATAAAACAGGATTTACGAGGGATCCTGAGAGAGCAATTTGCATCATGACGAAGTAAGGTTTTTGACATTCAGTAGTTTATATCAATCACAAGTAATTATTCAAATACTCCAAAAGCAACTCATGTGTATATCGAGTAGTTTGTAAACAACAGAAGCTCATCGCTTGTTTTTTACTACATAGTATCTTGCTATACTCCCTTGGTCGATATAGTACCTAACATACTGCTCGATTAGCCTGGCTGACGCGATCGATCCTGAAAACGTCGAGTCGCAGAACGCGACACACGTGCGCCCCATTCAATATTTGTCGGCGGTCCTACTCATCAAAATCGATATTCTACGGTGTCCGCAGACCCAAGCGAATAAAAGAGAGAAGGGGTCCGAGACATGGCCCAGTCAAGCGGACCTCGATAAGGACCGCGGGATCAACTCGTTCCCTGCTGCCGCGAGGGCGAGAAGTTTCTGCTCCCTCTGCCCTCCCGCCATCCTTATCCAATCATCCTCCTTATTCCCCGACTCTATTCATGAGAGCGCGCCAACTAGCTCGGGGGCTCCGACGTCCGGCTAATCTGCAGCCTCCACGGCGCCCGCCCGCGCGTATTTTATTACCCTGACTCTACTTCCCGTTAATGCCAAGACTTTCCTGCGTTTGATTGTGTGCGTTTGTTAACTTGACGAGAGATAAAACACTAGCGAAGACTAGTATCTGTGCATCCTAGAGTAGTCTGGGACACATATATTTCCTCAGAACGGAATCTCTATCAAGAAATAATGTTGAAATATTGTTCTGTTAAATCATTTCTTCTATTATAAATTTGTCTAGAACGATGAGAATATAAATTCATAAAACGCGTGCAAAATTAATATTTTAATTACATTTCTGTCAAATAGAATATGAAATTCTAAATTATAATCAAAACATAAACACTTAAGTGTACTAGAATAATTATTCTGCTGCTAAGCAATTCATATGATTTGCACTTGGAGAAAACCCTTTATTGCTTTCATAGTAGGAAATATTAATATAATTATGTTTAAAATAAATGAAAATATTTATTTTCGTCAGATAGTAAAACTGTAGGAATTGGAACCTAAGCTATGTAAGCAGAATACATTCAGAACAATTTAAATATATTATAGTGCTATATAACAAAACATGGTTAAAACGAGAAAGTAGCTTACGTCACAGCACAATTCTGAATACTGCCATAAGTCAAATTGTGAGGGTAAATAAAATGTAGACATCTACTGTAAGGTAATGATGTGTGGCGTAAGTACTTAATACAAGCAGTCTATCTTATCATTGTAAAGTTTTCTAGAGCTCCGATGTTCTTTAAATTTATGAAGTTTCAGTGATCCGCTTTTTTTGATTTCATGACTAAGCAGTAAGCTGCCACAGTGAGAAAGTCTGAACAGGCATCGATTATTACGAAAACTTTCCTCGCGGGTAAGGGAGCTAAGATATTACTCAGTTTGACTTGAAAATGATTGGTTTCTCAAAGTTTTTGCACCCTTATCTCGGCACTTATGCCCCATGCATATAAGAGGAAGGGAGCTAGGGAACCGGAAGGAGATTCATGAGCAGATAAGGGACTCAGGAGGTACGATTTTTGAACTTTACGACGGATTGAGATTTTTTGAGGTGACTTAGACATTTAGCAGTTATCGATCGTAATTATTGGATGTAAACATCTTCTGAGAATTCAAAAGCTTAACAGACTCTTCAAGTTATTTCTAAAGATTGATTTCAAATAGGCTATATTCATAATAACTTATTTTTTGATATAGTATGAGTTATCAATTGTATTAAAACTATTCTATTGTATTTGGGTATTAATATTATGCTTTTTACCAGCTTTCGACATTCTTAGAGATCATCAAAATAGCGTATACTATGTAAGTAATTGCAGGAAAAGCATAATAATTGCATCATATATATTAGAATTAATGGAATACGTCCTCGATTGAAATTATCCACATATTAAGCATTCTGCATTGCTTTATGCGGATAAATCAATTTTTAGAAAGCGAGAAAGCCAGAGGGAGCTTTAGAGGTTCAGTTTTAGATGCTAATGAAAACTCCCCGTCCAACGAAACAATCGCTTATGCAATTCTTGCTCGGTATAACGTCACTTTGAAGTATCGGAGAATCCCGCTTTGACGCCGGCATCGTGGGGTGTGCGCTTCGTCATTTTGACGCGTTCATTTAGCGGGCAATCTACAACTATAGATCGCTTTAAAATTGGAAAATTGGCTGGACGAAGCATCGCGGTCACCGTCGGCTTTGCTAATAAATTTTCTTCCATCCCGAAACAGTCAGACGACTGGCTTTAATGCAATTAAAAGACGCGAGTGCATTTATTTTTGTATGCAAATGTTAATCAGAGAGTGAGCCTTTTATCGGACAGATCGCTTTTTATGCAAGGGAGTGTTCGAGGATACCGGAATAATAATTATCTCTCAAACTATTTCACCGATTTTTATCATTGTAAAGTATGAATAAATAATAATTTAAAACTTTCTTTAAGTGAAAGTCGTCCAAGAGTTAATATAAAAGAGTAATACGAATATATTGGATAGAAAGATTGGTAATCTTTGATCAATATTTTTTAAAAATATAAAGAAAAATTCTTAAAATAACGTAGACTGTAATGTAATTTAGATTTAGTTTTTATGAAATTTTATCTTAACTAGGTAATTTAATTGGATCAAACTATAGAAGCTCAATTAAGACTACGTATGCATTAAAAATACGTTTAAATTAAATAAATTGTCACTGTAATGTATAATTGTACATTTTATCTATTTTAAGACACATGTAAAATGTACTAATATATATTTTTAATATTCTATGATACATATCTAGTAATCATTTGTTTAACAAATCCAATCGTAATTTAAACGATGACTTTCGTTTAAGTTTCGATTCGTTTTCGTTTCGACTTAAAAAAAATTTATTTTTTTAAAGCAATTTCAATTTATTTCCAAAAGTCCTTTAGAAATACCATTGCAAAATAACTACTGCGACAAAATTATTAATTTTTATATAAATATAACTCAATTTTATAACTTAAACACCATTGTTTACAGCATTTAAGTAGTGCATACTAAGATGAAAACATTGCAAAAATGTAAAGTAAAAATATTTGATTTATCATCTAAAATGATTCATCGAATTTTATTCGAATATTTAAAAAATTGAAAACTATTTTTAATAAATATTATTATAAATATATTGGCATTTCATGGTTCTATAAAAGTTTGCAAATTAATTATTATAGGCAAAAATTAATAATTGCAGATATATTAATTTTTCATTAAATCTAAATTTTATACATTGATTCATGAATACGAGTATTTTATTTAATAATGGTGTATAACGAGAGATCGAGAATCTCGCCTATTGTCCACCATTAAAATCTGCTATTCCATATGCTCAAATCAGGATTGTTTTTAGTTTGCAGAGGTCGAGGCACAGATCCGCAACGAACGGGGCAACGGGCAATTTTTCGTAGGACGGCCTCGTACCGACACTTGCACGCGAATAAATTATGTCCCCGATCAGTGGATAAAATTCGTGCGCGCGCAAGCATCGCAAATTATTTGGGATGGTGTAGATGACAGGGAGTTCCGAGTACCAGAGGGCGGAGCCGCGTGCCGATAACATTTTCGGCCCGCCTGATCGAACGCGGCGTTTAATGATGCAAAAGTTTTCACCGTGCGCAACTACGCGACGCTCGGCATTGTTACTGTCATCGCATGGAGATTGTTACGTTGTCAGTTTGGTCGCTCGATCGCATTAGGAGCAACGCGCTCACTCCTACACTTTACCTCCCCCGCCAACCCGGCATTCATAATTGTATGATAATGTTTTACCGCAGCCCCCGAATCGATTAGCGTGTCCGATGTGTGCTTCAGTGAGATTCGCGCGTCGTCTCCTCGCTCCTATACATGACTATGAAATGGCTTTTCAATAAACTTTAAATGTAGCTGGGTGAAACGAGCTTTCGTAAATATAGTAGGTTATTCGAGGGCTACTCGAAAATGCACTTTTGTTCATAAACGCCTTGTGATTATTAAATGAAATTCATATCTACGCTTTTTTGCAAGGTATTATACTCGTTAGTATATACTAGGTCAGTCGAGTTCATATCGTCTAAGATTACAAATAAATTATGATCAAAAATTACAAGTTGAACATAATATCTATTACTGTGTTGAAAATTTTTTTAATTCGATAAGTTACAATTTTATTTTGACTCAACATTCATCAAAATTTTTACAGGTTTTTCAATGTTGAAAGTTTGATAGAAGTAATTCATATTCAAATTGACATGCAATTACAGCAGTATTTTTTAAAAATAAAAATCAATTTTTTTATAAAAAACTATAATTGCGAATGGGTTAAAAAATCGTCGACTTGACAGGTAGGACAAAGTCATCAACTTTGTGCCACCAAAAACAAAAACAAAGGATCACGTGGCGGCCTTGAGAACATGCTTGGTAGAAGGGGAAAAAGAAGAATAAGAGAGAAAGACAGCTACGATATGAGTTTCTCGGAAATTCGCGGGAAAGTGGGAAAACGCGCGAAAAGTGTGTGAGAAACGCGGCGGAAATGCGGAATAAGGAAAGGTATCTGGATCTGGGCCGAATGCGACGGCCAATGGACGATAGGCCAAGAGACTACTGGTGAGCTTTTTGACCTATAGGTTCTGTCCACGTACTGCTGAAGACGGCTGTCGACGGAAAAGGCCAATCGAATGAAAGGGATGGGAAACTCGCGGGAAGCAGCGTGATGTATTTGCTTGCGTGCTGTCGACGGATAAAGCTCCGTCAAAAGTTGCAAAGAGAGACTCGACAGGGAAGCGCTAATGCAACTCTAGCCTGTCTCGCTTTTTTTGAGTCCAATGTAGATCACAAGAAAATAAAGTGCAAGTAAATAACTGTAAAATCGAAATTATCTAGATATCGTTCTTCAGTGTCCAATCTTGCTCATTACTATTGTAAAATACTATATTCTGGATTTTCCTCGAGATTTTCGATTGATAATCAAAAATGTGTGGTCAGATTCGTATAATCTAAGATGATGAAACTAATATGAATCATAAGAATGGCTATGCATTTTCGAGGTCAATAATAACGAATTCGTTAATATTTAATTAGACCAAAATAAAGTTCTATACTAAGTACGATTATCACTTCGGCTATCACATTCTTCATTCGTGTAAGGAATCCAAAAAGAAATAATTGTAGCATTTGCTTTTGTAACCTAAATAAGTCCCAAATTCTTTAGTCATAAAAAATATGCAATTTTTTTATTTAAGTTGAATTATTCTATTTTGGAGGCAAACTAAAATTCTTAATAATTAAAATAGTTATCTCGAAAAGACAATGATAGAAATTTTTGAACTCGTATACGTATCTTTTTTGTATACTTCTCAGAGAACTTCAACTGCATGTAATTTTTCCATGAACTTAGCGATTATAGAGTTGAACGCGCTGTGCCACTTGCCGTAACAATAAATTGGCATCGAACATCCAGTAGGAAGGTGCAAGCGAGGCGGGCCCTCTTGCAAAAGGCTGGTCCCGACATTCCGCGCACCAGTATAGGCCCATGCAAAAAGGCGTAAATTTAGGACGCGCACGTGTCGGGACAAAGAAGGCAGACGAGAGCCGGTGGACCCATAGCGGTCGAGTGGGGGGAGCGGTGAGCCTGCTGCGCCCGCGCCGTTCGAGGCGGGCCCGAAGCCTTGCCGGGTATACACCTCGGGGCATTCTTGTTTAGTTCCGCAGCAGATGGCGAGGCCCTTGTGGATCCGCATTGGTCTTGAGGCTTTAATGGCTTCCCTCTTGTAATCAAACGAGAAGGGCTTTATTAGCGGAAGGCCGCGCCGGCCCGAGGTGAGCCCGACGCCGAACCATTCGTTAATACGACTTGTTTGTATTTAATTAATGGACTCGCGCGCGCGGGTTATTGCCATTGGTGAGCCACTTGGAGATAGTTTGATAAATGACCAGTTGTTTATAGCGAGGCTTATGGAAAAACTTATTTCAGCTCACTATTTTTTCTCTTTAACGATATGCTAAATTATTTATCTAGAGAACAATTACATTTGCAACTACGTCTTACATAAATCCCCGTATCATCTGTAAACATGCACGGAGCAGCTTTGAGAGCGGCTTCTGGAATATTATCTAACCGTACAGCTGCAGCCTCGTTACCCCGACTAAATAAATTAAGTTTGCCGAGGCAGCTGACCGCTCGCGCCCTCCGCTCAAAAATTTGATCCTGTTTTTCTTCGGTCGAACGCAGCGGCAGCTCACACGTGCGCCTTGCTCCCGGCGCGCGTGTGTTTGCGCGCTTGATGGAGTGCGCGAGTGCGACAAGGGCACTCGAGGAGTCCTGTGCGTCGCGCCAACAATGACGCGTCGTCGTCGCCATGGCTGGCGACATCGTCATCGTAACGAGGGCCGATTACGGAAGGGCGAAGACTGTATACCGCTGCGACGCTCGATTGTTAGGCGGGGGCCAAGTTCGAGCTGAGGGTGTAGCCGAGTAAGCGATGTTTATTTATGCCGTTGTCGAATTACAACCGCCTCGCTGAGGCGACGCGGCAACCGAGAGCTGCGCTTCTGAACGTGTACACATGTAGGGGTGCGAGAGCCACTCTCGTTTTCTCGGACGATATTTGCCCTGGCTGGAGCAACGTCTCGCGAAATAAATGTAGCACCCGATATCAAGGTTATAACCTCGATGCTAACAGAGCTTTTTGAGTATCGTGTAGTAACGAGTACTTTGCATCTATGTTTATAGTCGTTATAGTCTTGAATTTGAGCTTAAATTAACATTGTGTCGCGTTTTATTGTAGGTACTACTTTAATTATTTCTATCAGATCGATAATATACTCGTATACACTTATGTAACTAATTTTTTTTTTATAATTTACAGCTTTTAGGTTTAGGCATACTACTTTTTTGTCAATCAAAGCTCAGTATCTAACATAATAGAAACTATACAGTACGGCAGGTACATTATACATTTGTATTTTTTCATTTAAATTAAATAATTAATATTATATAGAACTACATAAATCGAAAATATTATATAGTTATAGAATAGCAAACATATCGAATACATTAAAAACATTAGATGAGATAAATATTTTCTTTCTCATGTACAATTTGACAATGATTTATTATTAATTTTCAAATAAAATAAGATCTAGCGACATTTGATAAATCTCACCAAAGCCAAAAACAGTAATCAATAAGTAAGAAGAAAACAACCTTAAAAAACTGAATATTTTTAAATTGGAAGTGAGAAAACAGCCATGGGCTGCTGTAATAATACAAAAGAAAATAGAGGCTGGCGAGACTGAGTGAAAACAGACCGATAGGAGAAAAGTGAAAGACGGAGGAGGTACAAAAGGAGAGGGCGTGGGGTGAGATAGACAAAAGGTCAGTATGTGCGATGTAGAAAAGCTGAAGTGTTGAGATTTTAATCGAATGTTTACACGAATGTATGCATGCCAGGGGGTTTCGTAAAGCGATCCTTATCGGGATTTTCAAAGGCGTAAAGCAATTCACCCGCATGTAGCTTATGTCTGAGCAAGGGCTCACTATAAAACTTGAAGTATGTCTACATATGGACAGGTTTTCAACGCTTTTGTGTAATTATGATTCAAAACTTTCAAATCTACATTAACTTTCTCGCATAAAAATTCTTTTAAATTGATCCAGTGCTATCCAAAGATACCAGACATTTTAATGAAAAAGACAGTTGAACAACTCATGACATCCGATTCAAAAACTAACCCAATCTAAAATCCATTCTTGAAAAAATATCAAATCTTACCGTAATCGTTTTACAGAAACAATCGAATCTCCTCGTGGAATCCATTTCGTAGGCAATGTCGCCAAGTTTACTGTAGAGAGTGGAGCAAAAGAAGGAAAGAGCGGCGGGCTCGAGATAACGAAGAGAGGACCGCGCATACAGGATCGCGCGTCTGCTCGGCAGCCAGATAGACATAGCGCTCGAGGGGCAGGAGAGCGCGCCCTCGGCAGGGCGAATTTACCGCCTCGACTCCCTGAGGCTCCCACTCTTGCCTACTCCTCCCGGGCCAAGAAGAGGGAAACCTTCCAAGCAGAAACGCAAGAAGCACAGTTCCGCCGGCCGCGGCATTATTCGCCTTTCGCATCCTTTGTCTCTTCAACCTCTCTCCTACGGTTCTGGCAAGCTCCTCGTTATCTCCCCTCTTTTTTCGCCGCGATTCTTTTTCGCGACGGAATAACCTTAAGAATTGGTCCCAGGGTCGTTGCCGATTTTTGTTTGCTTACAGCATCGTAGAGGGGTTGAAAGATGTTTACGGCTGGCTGTCTAACCAAAGTAATATGTCGTTCATTCGTATTTCCTAATTGTAGCGAAAACATTCAAACAATTTAAATGCGCAAAAACTACTTTGAAGGGAGTTATGGATGTGAACGCGAAGCCTTTCTAAATCCCAGATTATTTTGGATCTATTCGTTATAACATTAACAAGACTTGAATTGAAAAATTATAATAATGATAAAGTATATTATGTATTGAATTGAGTAATACATCAAACCAGATTCTTAATAATCTTGATGAGCAAATATGTAAATGGATATTATGCATTGATGGATAAATGTAATACTAGCTTCACGGAATGGCGGTAGTACATACGCGCCGAATGGCGTCAACCTAGGGTAACCATGTAAGAGCAAGATAGAGTAATGCTATGTGTATAAGATGGTACACGTAGCTGAACATTACGGACTTTTGGAGAATTACATGGAATAAGCGAGAGGAGTTGAAACATAAGTCATATGAACGGCAGTGAACAAGAGAGTCTAACGACTTAATTATGTCATTGTTCTATCAAGAAGCAACAAAGTCAATAAGATCCGATGTAATTGGCATACTATAGGGTTATCCTTGGAGGTTACCTAAGATTTAGAGTTCATGAATCAGAATGCAACAAAACAAGTAAATTTAGAAAAATGTTTGTTCATTATAGGTTCAAAATTAGCTATTTTATTGATTATTTTTTTAACACGTATTCAAAATACAATTCCAAGCTTTAGCAATTCTCAGACCAATAAACAAACTTATAGTGAAATCATAGTTTCAAATTTATTTTATCTACCACTTACCACTATATTATATTACACAATGAAAAGAATGGAATTTTGTTTAAAATAGTAATGGATTGCATAATGCGTTGTAGAAAACAGTTCATTAAGAAATTAATTCAAAGTCATTAGCGACATTCTCAGCGTAACATTGCCTAAATTATTAATCACACCCTTGGTCACAACAACAACGGCCGCAAAGCGAATGGACGAGGGTGGCTCAGCCTAAAGAAGCCGCCAATTTATTTGTCGTCCGGACTTTTGCGCCCTAGAAGTCAACTTAATTACGGACTGCGCGCTTCTTTTCAGAGGTGAAAACTCCAGCGCGAAGGAGCCGCGGCGCGTGAAACGAGCGCACGAACACCCTCGACTCTTTCCAAATATAAGAGAGATCTGCCCCATCCCCTCTCTCAATTGGTCACTTCTGAGCGGCGCACTCGAGAAACGTCTCGCGCCGGCCTCTTTATCACCCCCTGTCCTTTACTTTTCTTCTTTTTTCATTTCTTTTTCCATGTTCTTTTGCACTTTTTCTTGCTGCACGCTCGAGAACATTGACGTGAATTCTGCTCGAGGGTTCAGTTTATTCATTTCTTTTTAACTAAACCTGACAAAACGCTTTTTAATTAACTTAGAAGGTTATGACTTATGAATGTTCTGACTAGACAAAAATTTATTATTAATTAAATTATAGTACCACCGTATAAAGGTCAATCTGGAACTAAAATGATAGATTATAGGAAGTGTATATGATCCGGATAAGTTTTAATCAACTCTGAATGCTTAGATTTTATAACTTTATAATAACATTCTGGATGAAGGTATTATTTTTTAGATGATTTGAATTCTTTTTTTATCAATTTGCATATAGTTTTTATATTATAAAGGTTTGTTTAAACTCGCTTTTTTAAATATCAATCAGTATCTGTATGATCGATTATTATCCAAAGTTTTAGATGTAGCTAGTAAGATTTTAACCTTACCTTATAAAAATAATCACAGAAAAAGAAGTGCAGCTACAATAAATATATTAATATATACGTAAAATTTTAATTACGTTATGTTTTAAACTGTTTTCATGGGTGATCAATTGCATATAGCTCCCTCATTATTATATTATGGTAGGATATGAGCAATTGATAAATAGTTAGAGACGAATTTTGTTACTTGTTTTTTAATTTCACTATCAAATAATTTAAAAGCAATATAATTTTAAAAACATACTTTAATGTTATAAATGTTAAAATTCTGTTCCCAAAAGATTTTATAAATAATCGTATTTTACAGCGTGTAAGACTGACAATTCTGGTTTAAACATATTCAACCGTGTGCATCCTAGAATATCCTCGCTGTAGGGTTTCTGACGATTCCTTTGAAAAAGGGAACCTCAAGCGGCGCAGACGAGCCCGAGGAAGCACATACATGGAGGCAATAAAGGAGGTGGCGCGAGAACGAGCCGAGGACACCACATGTCGCCGGTGTTTACGCCCGTGTGGGGACAGTTTTTCAAAGGGACCACCGTCACCGCCACGGCTCGTGAACGTCCCCGCCACGAACGAATTGCCGAATCGAGGTACGGGGGCTGTTACGCGCCGCGTAGTACCCCACGACTGCCGCTGGCTGGTATACGAGGAACGAGTAGCTCTCTTGATCCGCTCACTTTGGCTTTCTTATCTTGCCATATCACTACGCGATTCGAGCTCTCTGCTTAATATTGTTTTAACAAGATTCGTACATTTTGGTAAGCAATCTTCTTGCACATGAATGCACAAATTGTTATTTTTTTTAAACATGCATTTAATCATTTATTCCGTAGAGCATCCTAAATAATTCAAATTGCTAATAAATTTGTTTTCATTTTATTAAAAACAATAATTATGCGTCCTACGCAATAAATCGTTTATTTTACACTTATCTCACTGCAACATTCGTCGTTTTCTCTCTTTTTTCTCCACTACTTCTCTTAACTTCGGTTTTATTTTTTCCACCCCGTCTCACCCGTCCTCCCGTCCTCTCTTTTCTATTCTCTACGTCCGAGTCTTTACGAGTCTCGGATGCAATTCCGTTCCCGATATCGCCAGTTATACGTATACCTTGGTTACCTCTCTCTCTCTCACTCTCTACGTTTCTCGGTACATAGGGCCAGCCTTGGATGGTCTCCTTTGAGTATAACTTTCAGATCATCCTATACCAACTTAATACATTATTTTTTAAATATTGATTTAGTGATTATTATCAGTTTTTAATTATTGAAACACAAAAATGAAGCATATTCAAATGATAAAAATACTTCCAAAATTTAAATTAGCTAGGTGTCAATATTCAATAAGACAAATATTATGTAAATACTATATATTTTTAATATTTGAAACATTTTGATTTATAGCATATTAGCATCCCCCATCACAGCTTCTTTCATTTATAAGTTCTACTTACAAGTAGTTAAAACTAAATGAGAATTATCATAGTTTTTGTAGACGATTGCAATTGGAAATTGATAAATCTGATCATTACTATCGCTCGGTTAAAACCATAACAAGAATCTAGCCAAAAAGTTTACGTCAGTTTTGATAGCTTTCGACGTTATAGTGATTTAAATTGAAGAACAAGTTGTATAGTAGTGCAAATATTTATATACGCATTATTTTTATATGGTTTTAGATATTTTAATCAACAAAAATATACTTCGTTCTTTTTAGTAACTGAAAAAGTGTACCATTTTTATTAAATATTAAATTGAAAATAATTTTTTAATTTCTGCACAATAAAAAAGTAATTTGAAAATCTTAAAAAAGTATTAAAAATGGCTTTAAATATTATACGGACCAGCACAATTTTTCTTGAAATAGCTATATTAAAAAAAGGAAAGAAGAAACATATTTAGGTTAAAAAGCGTCGCAACTCCCATCATAAATCGTTGACGCGCGCATCCAATCCTCGTCTGAAATTTAAATTTTTGCAGGAGTTCCTTTCAAAGAGCCACAAATCTCCCGCGCTAACAAGATTTCGGCCATTCCGGCTGGCCGACCTGCTGAAACAACAGCGGCGCTGCAAGCCGGCAATCATAGGCGCGAGTTAAATGCTCGCGCGGGAAATTGAACCGACGCACCTACTATTTCTCCGTCGCATCATCCAGTCTCTGCATCGACGTGTTTTCGTTCGGAAGCACCATTACGGGATGACCGAGACGGTGGGGTTGCGAGATAAAGATAGGACAGCCCCTACGATTCGAGCACGACAATCGAACAGAGAGGCAAGTAGCGCGGTCGCCTTCGGTAATTAATTAACAAGCTTCAAAGCGACCGCGTGACAATGGAAAACAGCTGCTAATTACCGGATAGCGGATGGACTGCTGTTCCGCTTCCGCGAAATGACAGTGCCACTGACATAGGCTCTACCGTCTCCCTCTTTGCACCCGACGTATGAATATCGAACTCGCGAGCCCGATGCCATGTCCCGCAGGAGTACGCATATATGGGACTCCGGACGGAGTCCTCAAGGGGTTGTGCCATCCCTCGTCCCAATTGAAATATTAGCAAGTTTCGTCTAGTAGTGTTCGACAATCAATATTTTTTGCATTTTTACAAATTAATTAGTATATTACTCCGACTGTTGACCTGTAGAAAATATACGACCCACCATCACAATATACTGTTTATGATAAGATATCCTGTTCTTTTAAGTTAGTGAATTTGATCGTAAATTTAAATTGTAGGTTAAATGTCTTAGAAAGCTTATAACAATACGTAGACTATGCATATTTTCGTTTTCATTCACATTGTACTCAAATATATCTATTTAATATAACTTTTTAACAAATTTTTGTCGAATTAGTAATTACTTTGTGCCTTACAAGGTATCTCGTGAAAAACCATAGAATATATACTATAGTGCTGCTGACTTTAATCTTGTTAAATTTCAAGATAATCATCTCGTATGCATCAAATATTGACTAAAAATGAATGAAGCTATAATTCTGTGATAGACGATAGCAGCATCCATGTAGTGTCAGACTTGTTTTTAAACACTTTCGAGATTGATTCGTTACGATTCTCATCGATCAATTGGTTGGACGCCCAATCCTAGTGATTTCCTGATCCAGTGAAAGCTCATTTACCAAGATCCGTATAACAGAAAGGGGGCAAGTGATGGGCTGCGGAGTGGCGTGGAAACCGAGGGATCAGCCGGGCGGAGACGCTTTCCCATATCCCTGGGCTTTTCCGCGTGGGGAGTCGATTGGCCGCGGCTCTTTCCTCAATCGCTACGCTTTTCCGGGTGGACGCGCGCGCCCATTGCCCCGGCAGCATCTATAATTAGCTACGCGCTTAGCCGCGCTCCCTTTCCTGTCCTTTAACCACGATACTGCCGGTCGGCCGGGCGCCGGCCAACCTTAGCCTGCGTGCGCAAATTAACGCTCAAGCGCCGGCGATTACTTTATATTATAGGCGGCTGGGTGCGTGTGGAGCGCGACTAGGCACCCGCGGCGCTATCGCTCGCGCTGGTTCCGCCCCAGTTGTTGGTGAGTCCGGCCCGAGCCAATCGCCGGGCGCCCCGATGCTTGACCGCCCGCGCCGCCGCCGCCGCCGGCCTCTTTTTCAGCCTCGCGGGGGAGGAACGCGCGCCGCCCCGTTTTTGCCTCGCGCTTTTCCTTTTGCGCGTATAGGCGGCGACCGCTCGCTCGTTTCGCCCCGCTGCCCCGACGGATGTGTGCCGCCACGTGTGCGCGGCCGAGCCGCCGGCAAAATGCCGAGCGTCGTCGCTGAGGCGAACAGCTCGTGCGCCTCGTCTTTTTGTTGCCTCCTCTTGCGCAAGCTCCAGCTGGGTTCGTCTCCCCGATCCTTTGCTTTTTCGCCGCTGACGCAACGGCCGAGACGAGAGCCAGCCCGGGATTGATGAAAGCCCATGCATGCTTAGTCTTGCACTTTCTGATTTGTCACGTTGGGGCTTTTCGCCCGACTTGCGATTATTTATCGCTGTCTCTGTCTGCGGTGGAGATTGCTTAGGCAAACTGAACAGCAATGCAGTAAGCAATTACCTTACCACGAGCAATAATCCTTTATATGGTATTGGGTAACTAGCTGAATACGCATATTTTTAAAAAAAAAATTATCACCAATTTGTTTGTATCTTGCTAGTATCAAAATATTATTTGTATTATCAACCTAAAAGAATCAGATGTTATTACAATCACGTTCTCCATAATGGTATGGGAAAATGTCGTAGCAAGGCTGCGTAATTACTACTATACCTGTATATGACAGAGAATCAAGATTGTCTAAAGATTAAAAATTAACGAACAGTTTTAACTAATTACTATATATTAGCATTCTAAGTACATAAAAGTATACAGTATCTATAATATGTATAGCTATGTATAATGAAAATAAAAACTCTCTAGTACAAAATATAATTGTTTTAATTTTATGTTTATCTATGCAATTTTTTAAACACTTTTTAACAGTGATTAATTAGTTAACTATTTAATGTAAGGACAATATATATTAAGTCTGTCACCACTCTTGTTACGATGCAGGCTACGGTAGTTTACAGAACTGCTATTAATGTCCAGTGCTTTCTCTTATTGTAATAAATGTTCTTAATAGTCAGAATTGAGAAATATTTAATAATATATGCAGCTTAAAATTTTAAAACATTAAATACATATACGTTTACATAGATTAATGATCTAAATGATACGCAAAAACTAATTAAAATTTTCATTGGAGAGAAATTTATCCAGTTATTTGCAAGCTATTAGGTGGTTTACATCGTTTTGTTCTTAAATGGGTCATATCTAGTAAAAGGAGTATATTTGGTGAGAAAAAATTTATAGTTTAAAAAAGACAAATAACCGGCGAGAAAAAACAAGAATAAAATTGGAGGGATTGAAGAACCAATTTCCAATTTCAACCAAGTTTAGCTCCGCTAATCGAAGATTACATTGCCGAACAATTTTGAACAATGTAAGGCTTAGCGTTTCCAATAATGAATTCCCAATTGATTCTCGTAGCCCATACTGAATTAAGCTCTATTAAAAAAGAAAAAGGGGCCAGTAAAAAAACAAGCGAAGATAGGGAAAGGAAGGAAGGGAAAGAAAAATGCTCTTTCCCGGAAAAAACAATCGTCTGCAAATTTATCAATCAATCCAGAGGAAAAGCCCTCGTTCTCTCTCTCTCTCTCTCATTCTCTCTCTGTCTATCTATTTATCTACCTATCTATATTTATCCTTTCCTCTTTCTCCCCTCTTCCATTCTCTTTTTACGCCTTTCTATTCTATTTCGCTTTCTCCTTTAATACCCCGCAAAACCTCCCTCTTTCTTTCGCAGTGGCGATCGGCAGCCCGCATTTATAGGGCCGTTCATCAACATACTCGATCACTTTAATGTCCCAACCAACGTCTTTGCGGTAGGTTGCCTTTCCCTACTCGGCAAATGAGAGGGGAAGGAGCTATAGTAAGAGATCGACTGAGGGTAAAGGAAAGGGCGAAAAGGAACTTTCAGACAGGCCCTTGCCTCTCTTACTCTCTTTTTTTCTAAATCTCTTGGGTGGAGTGATAACTGATGACAAGTAGGTCAACCGTAGCTAGTGCGCGCATGGAGAAATGGAGAGTGTGAGGGGGAGGGTTACAGCAATTCTTATGTTATCTTTGTATATCTTGACGCGCCCCATTCCTCAGACTTCGAGAAGGCGACGGTAGAGATTCGCCGTTGATCTGACATTTTTCGTTTGCTCTCTTACCCTTCGAAGTTGACTCCACGTTTGCGCGTGTACACGCACACGTGTTTGTCGTAACCTATCACCGCGTGGTTATGGAGTTTTATCGTTGACTGGCAATACGAGTGAGAAGATTGTGACATTTCTTCTATTGGAAGGAGTTGCGCGGAACATTTTTGTGTTTTGATATTTCGATGTTGCAGACAGATGTAGTTATCGAAAAAGCATTTAAATCGCTTAGTTTGTCAACGGCTTCGAAGCTATAAGAATGATTTTGGGTTCAAGCACAAAATTGATAGTCATATTAAAAATCTTTAGTCTAATTAATTGTGTTGTATAGTATTAAATTCACTTAATGATTAGTGCAACGGAAAAAATAGTTTTACAGTAGTAACACTTAACATCTATAAGCAAATTTAAATGATTGGAATCTCATACTCAATTATGAAGATTTGTTACAAATCATTATTAATTTTATTAATGAATTTTTTCATTGCAGGGAGGAAGATTTATGATAGTTTGGACTTTTCTTAACGATTACAATACTTGGAAAAATTGAGGAGAAAAATCCGACTAACAATTTTTATTTACTGACAAATACTAAGAAATATTCCGGGAAATATTTCAGAAATAAAATATTTTCGATTCTTTTTGGATGAACGAATCGACTACAAGCATTGTGAAATAAAGAAGAAAACCAGAATTCTAAAAACTCCGTGTTTTGTCCACCAACACTCGAAGCATCATATATGACGATGCATGAACTGTGCGGCAATGACGAGGGTAAATCTTGATCGACATTCTATACATTTTCTCTTACTCTCTTTTTTGCTATAGTTAAAAGTCTGAAAATGAATATTGTTCTGACCATGTTTCATACAAATTAGTTATACACGATTTCGTAAATATGATAATTTATTTGACCCCTGAAAATTACTCGAATGTAATTTGATTCTGAAAGATTTAATAACGGAAAAAGAATTATAATGAGTATTTAATTTATCTTTTATTTCAATATAATTTTTGCTTAGGTTGAAGCTTATAAATTAATCTAAATTGTATTTTTATTTGTTCAAGTATCATGTTAATATTAAAATACATTTATTATTTATTGATGATCTCAAAAATATCCTTTTGAACAAATTTAACGAATAATCTAGTTAAAAACAAAGCACTCAAAAGATTATGATGAAACTTTAGATTGTATATCTTGTGCTATATGTATACATAATGTACATACCCAAGGTCGTTGACATTTTATGGAAGGGCTGTAATAAAATCGGTGAGATCGAACTTGGGTGAATAGTTCAATCCTTGGTTTAATTTTTCATTGTTTATCTGTCAATTTAACGTGGCAGTTCGATATCTGGTAAAACTACTAAGCTACAGTTTTCTCTCGGATTTATATAGACTGATTTAATATCTAATGTGCACAAAGGATAAGAATTTATTTCTTTTGAAGTACTTCGTGGTGATATATATGTAATATCTTCATTATATTTCATCGAAATAAATTTTAAAAAGAAATAAAATTTTTTTATAACATTGTTCTACAATAATAATATTAATATTAATTAATATTAATACTATATTCGATTATTGATGGAATAACAATTTAAAAAAATAATGAAGATATTAAGTTTCGATTGGAATTTTTAATTTCATTGAATTGACTGTACGCGATACGCCGTCCTTGTAAGCTTAAAATCTCCAGCTTTAAAGCGCAACTTCGTCAAAGACCCAATTCCGAATTTCCCATCTAAGCAAAAGTCTCGAATCGAAGAGGGGAGCTTTTGAAAAAGCTTTCTTCGAACCTAAAACTCATCTCCGTGCTGAGGCAAGAGCTTAGCGCGACCTTGCAGATTCCGGGGCAGCGCGCGCGGCGAAAGCTCGGTGGGTCAGAAATTCCCGGAGAATCGTGCAAATGCAATAAGGGCCGAGTTTGGGCACGGGGGAGGGCCGGGAGGCGGAGACGCGCCCGGAGGGTCGAAAAACAGCTGGTCCCGCCTGCCACTCCTCGAGCCATCCCCTTAGGGGCACAAGAGAGCCAACGAACAATGCGGCTCCCGCACGTCCATCTCCGAACTTGCGAGCAGCTATTGCGCACGGGCTTTGTTGCCATCCGTCTCTCGCTCCCGTCCCTTTAACCTCCGACCGTACCCGGTTTTCGCACTTGAAAAGGCACACGGTGAAACCCGAGGATCTTGATATTTTTAATACGACCGAAGGGGTCAGTTGTACAGAGGTTGAATGCCCGAATCAAGTTTCGTGTCGCGATGGAAACGCGGAGATTCGAAGGGAGCCACGGGGTGAGATTTTTTCTCCCGATGAAACCAGAATAACTGAGTTTTTTTGTTTCTGGAAATTGACTATTCTGATTTTTTTTCAGTGACCCTTCGTAGTTAGGGTTGGTAGAAGAATTTTTTCTTTAACCAATCACTTTTTGAAAAGCTCAAAATTTATGGAATTTTTTGTGTACCTAAAAAAATTTAACTAGATATATAAATATTATAATATTACCGAATTAAAGCTGCATTCAAATTTGAATAAAAATGATGCACGAATTATTATATTTTGAGAGAAATATTTACAAATTTCAAATCCTTTCATAAAGTCTTTATAATAATATAATGAATTCAGAAAATTATTGTATTATATGATAAACGCATAATATTTCTGTTGAAAAAATAAAAAATAAAACACTTGTATGGTAATTTGAAAAATTACCTTAAAATCATTGTTTTATTTAAATTTGTGGAGAAACGTAAAATCAAATCGGCTGTATTTTCTTAAAAACTCTGATTTCATTTTTATGATTTAAGAGAATTTTATTTTAGAGATCGAAATTCTTTTCATGTATTCAGTTTTACTGCATATCGATATTATATATTTTAAAAATAAGTTAAATCGTCAATCAGAAGCAGGCAACAGTGCTTATCAATTGTTATTTTATTTTTAAAGGTAAAATAATATTTATTTACTTTCTTGATTGTATGCATGTGTTAAAAATGGTATGAACGGTATATCCGTGACAAACACATTGAAACTATTGTTATACATATACGTTGATTTTTTTATTTAATTACCAATATATTTATAAACCTTAGCATTTCCAATGATCAGAAAAGAGAATTGAAAATGAAATAAAGCATTCACTAAATTTTTCAAATTGTATTCTTTATAATTTGATACAATGAGATTCCTCTTACTCATTTTAAATAAAACTGGAAAGCTGGTCTCTGTTTTAGTGTACTGTGCCTACCTTGGCAAACATCTACATTTCTCTGGCGTGGCTTTCGACTCAGTAACAGTGCAAGCCCTGAACTTGCACAAGCAAGGGTCATCCACGTTCCTCGAAACTGCAGCTACACCTTCATCAATGATTAGTGCAATACCTAATCAAGGATCGGAAACGAGGCGTACACAAGGATTGGCTGTTTCGGTTGGGCAGAATTCCGCTTGACCGTCGAGTCGAGAGGCCAAGCGAGCGAATAATTTTAATTCATCCAATGCGGTTCCAGGCGGCGGCTCCTCAAAGGCCAAAAGCTCCTCCCCCTCCCGCATCCTCGAAATGAGGATTAAAGTGTCCCGCGAGTTAGCTCAAAGATTAGTCAAGTTGAGGAAGTTGGTCCCCTGTCGGCTGGGTTTGCAGGTGTACTCACTGCCACTGTGTTTACGCGTCTGTGCCCGGAGTTACCGATCTGCTTAGATAATCGGAGTGGCGCGCCGTCGCTGGCCCAAGAGAGGGCGTATTGATCAGCCGCGGCTCCCTCGCTGGATCCCGAGATTATAAAGCAATTTCGCGAAATCTGCCTGGCCTGGTTATTACGATATTATATTCCGCAAACGCGGTTGGGACGCGAGATACCCGATAAGTACGGCCCTGCGGGTTAATTATCCAGGAGCCGATGGGGCGCGGCTTCCTTCGTCTATATCCGCCGCGGCCGACGCCGCTTGATTTTAGGCAGTTAGGCCTCCAGCTCACAGCTCGCAGACTTTGTGCACTAGCCGGCCTTAATCGGGCCTTCCTCTCAATTAGGGCCATACGCCGCGATAATAGATAAGTTACCGAGAACGAGATTATTATTAATGACCGCCCAGTGCCCTTCCCACTATAATTGTCGAATTTCCGAGATTGAGAAGAAACTCCCGCCCTCGTTGCCTAGGTTTTATTTCGCCTTTGTTCGTGCTGTACCGGCCAGGTCGGGATAATTAATCGCACCATAGCGCGATCGCGATATTCATTAGGAGCCAGTCCTGACGCTCTGCAGTGGGAAGAGTCGTTTAATTAATTTAATTAGATTGAGCAATCGCGCCTTTCCGTCTGGCTTTACACGAGGTAAGGGTTGATTCATTCTCGTTATTAATCACTAAAGCAGCGTGCGAATTTGAGATATTTACACGAGCTTACGGAATTATGCATATGCATTTGGTGCATATAAATTACCGACATCAAATTTAGATGAAGCTTCGTTTCCTTTTTCGGAAAATTGGTATCTATTTACCAAAGTAGAGTCTATGGCATTTTTCAAAGCCAAACTTTAATGAGATTTCGATTATTTAAAGAAGAAAATTATGCAAATAGATAAAAAGAACGACTTAGCAGTTTCGTAGGTATAATTAAATAGTCTTAATGACTAATTAATTATCTATTGGTAAAAATGTTTCTAGATAAGCAGTAAGGTACCTCTAAATAATGAATTTTGCATATTCAATGCAGATTTAATAATTTCGTAATGTATGAACCGAATCACCAATTTTCAAGTCAGAATCAATGATTAAAGTGAAATAACCTGTATGTGAACTGCAACTACCACTAATGGATTTTTAAATCATAACAAACATGCACGATTGCAAAGTTCGGAGCTGAAGTATTTTCAGATAGAATACAACAAAAAATCTTACGATTAAATTTCAGATGGTACGAACAGCTATTCGGGATTCTAGTATCAGGTATAATATTAATCTTAAAGAACGTTAATAATTTTTGAAAAGTTATAAATCATGTTGTACGTTAATTCAAAATAATTTATCGATAAAGCTGCCAATACTTAAGATAAAATCTATTTCATCAAATCCATTTTAGTTTACCAGCTTTCACCTAACATAGAATAATCCAAATATACGAAAATAAGAAAGATGTATGATTAACATATGAAAAATGTAAGAATGATAATAAATCTGCGTTCACAACGTTCGATAGTTTGCAATATAATTACTGATAAGTTAATTAGAGAAAACTGGCAAACTAAAGATAAATATTGTGTAATTTCTCTCCCCGAACTGACCTATAAAAAATCCATAAAATATATATGAAATTCTTAAAATGTCAAAAGTAGTCAATTTATCTTCCATTTTAAGAGTAAGCTTTATACGCCATGGATTCAATAAAACCGATGTGTACTGAAACTTGGCAAGATGCAGATAGATAAAAGCTGCACATACCGAGAGGAATGGTTCTAGAAAGCGCACCTTTCCGGCCGAGCGTATGGCAACTGTATATTTTAAAGGGGCGATCAAGCGGTCGGCGGTGCCAACGCCGGCCACAGGTCAATCTTAAAAAATGGAAGGCGGGGTTGCCAGCGGCTGAGTGGCAAACGAAGTTTGGCCCCGCGAAGGGCCGCCGCCGCCCCCCCGCATGCAGGTTTGAGCGGCGCGCGCATACGTGGAATTTCGGCCGGCTACTCGGAGACGGCGCGGGCAAAGGCTGCAGGAGCGGACGACCGCGGGCGTCCTCAAAGCCGGCGTTTGACAAGTGGCCGCACGCCGGCATTCCGACTGGGCGTCCGCTCTTTTCCTCCGCCTCCCTCGCCCCCGCCTCCCCCTCCGCGCCCCCTCTTTCTTCCTCCGCTGCGGGCTTTGAGCCCCCGCGCGACCCACATACGCAGCGCGGCGTAACAGTCAGTGCTAAAGTGCACTTTTACTCCCGGAGGGATCGCGGCGCGCGAGGCGGGCTAAGTCCCGCCCGGCCCCCGAACTCGTCATTAATTCAGTAGGTTCGAGTAGCCGGGCGCGGCCGGGAGCCCCGGGTTATCCGGCCTTTTTATTTGGCGCGCGTGCGCGGCGGCGTCGGCCGGCTCGCCGGGCCCCTTTTGTCCTAGGCCGCGGACCACACGGGACTTGGGCATTGTACGTTCCCGTTTTCCATTCCTTTTTTTTTTATTTTCTCGAAGCGGAAGCGCCGGGGGAGCGCGAGGCTCGTGGCGACGGTTAACGCCGGCGCTGTTAAATCGTAAAGGAGGTCGGATTCCTCGCTGAGTCGCTCGTCTACTGTGTTTGCTTTTCAAAACTGGCGTTTACGACCGAGTCCCCGGCTTCGCGTTGCCCCGGAGATCTTGGATAGCTTACAGCAAGCGGTTCAAGGTTGGAGGCCTTCCTCGGCAAGGTGTACTCGTTCCTTTAAGTGTTATCATTCTTTTGAATAAAAAAAATGTCCTCGAGCCAAGACGGTTTTTCATTTTGCCGGCGCTCCCGCCGGCGGTTCATAATCCCCCGGCATTAGAGGAGCCACTCGAATTACCATGGTTTTGCGCAATTTGTTTCCCTTCGCGTTAGGTCAATTACTCCCTGTGACGTTGGCAGCCGCGACATTGCCGCGACGCTCCAGAAATGACTCGCGGAAGTAAGGGCGCAACCTCGCGTATCCCTCGGCAAATACAAACACTGGCAGCGCATAAAGCATCGCGTACTTAAAATAATGATAGCGCACGCGCGACTAGGACAAAAGGGCCTAGTCAGCCTGACTTTCATTTTTCGAGTTCGCGGGGGCTTAAGGATGCCACGGGGTCAGAGTCGGCAGGAAAGATTTCCCTCCCCTTTCACCCGGGGGCTCGGGCTAGATAACAACCGCGTTTTATCAGGGTCCCCAGTGGTGGTCGTCGTTGCTCGCGGCGTCATTCGTCAACGTCTTATCAGCGCGTTGCGGTCCCTCCCGCCTACTCTCCCCCTCGCGCGCCCGATAAAAACTGGAGCGTTGATTTTTTCTCCCGATCCTTCTTCTGGTCCGACTCTGTCTCCTGATCTGCGCCCCCGGCCGAGCCCTGCCTCTCGGCTCGATCTTTCGAGGTTTTGCGTCTCTCGCTCTCTCTCCCCCTTGTCCTCGCTGTTCTCCCTCTTTTACTCGCTACATCCGAGATAAGAGGTGTCTTTGTATTACCTTCCTATCTTCGGATCTATCTCTTTTTTATTTAAAGCCCTGGAGAATTAATTGCAAAGCTCTTTTGAAAACAGTACAATTGGCTAATCCGACTGGGGTATAATATCAACAATTGCAATAATATTAATGCTACAACGAATCATCTGTAACATCACTTGATAATAATATGGGCTGTTCGAGAAATGGAGGTGCAATAAGAGGAATCTAAAATCGATCCAGTTTCCGATGCTCGGGCATTTTTATTCGGCAAACAAAAAAATTTTACGTATCAACAAAAATGAACACATTCTGCACAAAAATAAATTACACTGAATAAAAAATATCCGTGTAATCAGAATACAGATATATTATGTAGCAGAAAAATAAACGACATATTTATTTTCATAAAAAATATGGATTGTAATCGGTTAAATAAGAGATTTATGTACACAATTAATAATTAGAGAGTAGAATTCTTCAGGGGCGGCTTTTACTCCGGAATACAGATAAAACAAATTCAATAATCGGAAGCACGCCTCGGGGGAGTCTTCGGAATTCGCCTAAACCGCTTCGTATTTCATTGGAGGCTAATTCGATAGGACGAGAAATAAACGCTCCCCCCGGGGCATAAGAAATCATTTTTTGCCCTGGCGCCGATGCAAAAGCCAGCGCAGAGCCCGGGGGGCTCGGGAGGGGCTGCGGGGAAGGTCGGAAGAAAAAGGCAAATATCTCGCTTCATTGATCCCGAAAACACAGCGATCGATCTGCGGAGGCCGCAAGGCTAGCGCAGCCCTCCCGGATATATCAGGCGGCCGGCGCGCTTCCTCCCCCGCGCGGATCGGTGAGCGGGGATCGGCCGAAAAATAACGAAGAAAGGAGGCCTGCCCGCGGCTCCCTATATCATCTAAATGATCGGCCGAGAGCCTCGCGATTTATAACAGCCGATCGCATTTTCATCCGTGATAAATCAAGGGGCGCCTGCGTATCTCACGCGGGGCGGCAACTCCTCCCCCGTCCGCGATCCACAATGTCCTTGCCGCCCGATAAATCCTCCAGCCCCGAAATAAGTTTGTCGCCGGGGCATAGCGCCACGCAGATATAGAGGATCGCGCGCGGCCCGCGGAGGCTATAAGGATCATTAAAGCCCGGGGAAATTCTCGCGCGGAGGCGCCGACGACGGCCGAGGGACTATCCCGACCAGCCAAGAAGAACAGGGTGGAAAGAAAGGGGAAGATTTGTAGGTTAGATTGTCGGCTTTTTTTGCCGAGTCAATCTTGATTAAAGCCCATTGGGATGGATAGGGGGGATCGGCGGCAAAAGGCGCGCGCTCGTTCGCACCCCCACTCGGCGTTTATCCTGGGCCTCGAGAACAGCCGCGGGCACCCCGCTTACACAAGGAAATATGTTTATTCGCAGGGAAGACTCGGCCGGCGAAGTGCCTCCGCGTTATATATACGATGGCCATCCCGCCAGCCGCGAATCACTTCAGCCGAATCAATCCCTCGAACTCTTGTTTATTCGAGCCGCGCATCCTCCGGGCGCGGAGGGTCCGAGGGAAAACTCCGGGGCACCTAATACCGCCAGGAAAAATAACTCCGGCCGTCCTCTCGAGTGCCCCGGCCGTCGTATATATACGGAGAATCGTGCGGCGGCCCCCATTCGACGACACGGCCCACTTGACTCGAATCTCCTCGAGGCCCTGGCTGCCGGCCGCCGGGACGATTTTGAGCGAAATATCGGGAAAGCGCGGGGGCCGGGAGGCGTCGTCGCGCGCCCGCGAGCGCAAATAATAAAAATGGCGGGGGCAGTGAGGCGAGCGGCCGACCGCGCGTGAGTGGCCCTAGACAAATGCGCGGGGACTGCGGCCAAGCTCGCGGGAGTGGAATTCTGGGACGACTCTACGGCTTGTAGCGCGGCATTCTTCCACGGTATCGCCACCGCCTCGGCCACCGCCGCCTCTTATGAGTTTTCCGACCGTTTTTCTTCTCTCTTTTTCCCCCCCGTTTCGAATGCCCGCGCGGAAGATTGATCGATTCATTTCTCCCGCAGTTTTTATAACGCGCTTGTATATGGTTAAATTGCAAAAAGCCTTTCTGCCCGTGGACTTATATTGTAAAGTTAATTAGTCGCAAAGAAGTTGCCGAGCATTTTTACATACCCGAGGAATATCACATTTGTATACGAAAAGTTTGAATTGCATAAAGCACGTTTTTAGAAAATGAAGAAGTACTAAAAGAATGTTTTACAGTCTAACCGCGTAGAAAAGCCGGGGAGAAAAAACTACTTTGCTTACTTAATTAAGACTAGAAACTCATGAAAAAGCTTGAGCGCAAAGTGAGTTAAGGCATCCAGCCACGCGGCATACTAGTAATTTTAATTTTGCTGGCGTTCGAAAAAGCGAAACAAAAAGACGGAGAGGAAGACTCCGTGAAACTCGATAAATAAGGCACGCGAGATAAAAAAAAACGGGTAAGCAAGGAAAAAGATTGACGCGGACGCCGGGGTGGGCTTGAAATTTTCAGGGCGGCACGCAGGGGCCACCGGGGCGAAATGGATTTCCCGTAAAACAAACGGGGCGCGTCGAAAAATTTGTGGCCTCCGACCCAATATCTCCCCGCGTAAAGAGGAGTCGAGGCGAATGAGGGACTGTGCAAAAAGATCGGGCCGATAAAAAAGCAGAAGCTCGAACGAGAGGCGCGAGGAGCCAAATGAAAAATAGAGGAGAAACAAGCGAGAACGCTAAGCTTGATAGCAGGGCTTGGAGGAACGAGGGAGGAATTTTGGTGCACGCACTTGGAGGAGTGATGGAAAAAAATTTCAGCAATATTTAATTAGACGGAGATGAAAGGCTTATTTGAATGCCGTAATTAAATTCCAAAATTCAAGCACTGGCTCTGATAATTAAGTTGGTCGTGTATTATTATTAACCTAATTAGTAGCAGTATGACCAAGGTAAATGCGGGGTAAATTGAGACGAGTGCTTTAGGAAAATATGAAAAATTTAACTTATTATAATACATTAGTAATTTAGCGCAGATACATAAGAAAAACTTATGTGAGCTATTTAATTTTAAAATTGCACCAAAATATTACGAATTTTTTGTAATATATGTCGACAAATAACTGCTTTTAGTGAAATTGAGCAGAATAAATAGTATATATATAAAGAACGTGAATACTAATAAATTGAGAATAAAAATGTTTGTAGCGAATAAGTCATTGGAATGTAAATATGTATCTTTAAAAAAATTCCAAAAATTTTGATTGTGAAATGACTTGAGTTTATATGCACCACAATTCGAATGGCGCCGAGTTAGTATAGTATAATATTACACAATATGTAGGGTATTTCTCAGTACTATAGTAGTATTAAACTTGGTTAGATCCATTAAAGCTAGCTGAGACTACATATAGGTAGATTTTGGGACAGCTAAAACGGCTAGATAAGTAGCTTCTACATAAATCTTTCGTAAATAAGCAATATTATGGCATTAGCGAGTCTAAAGTGTAGGATTTACTTTTTTTTTAAATTTTGACTTTGGGTTATTGCAGCTTGGGCCAAATAATGTATTTTTATCATGACTTAATGCTTACATAATAATAATTTTATATCATTTTGAGCTGATGCATTATTAAATACTAATTTTGAAATTTTTCAATTTTTTTTATTTGTAATGAAAGAGACGTTAAAAAATATCAAAATTTTTAAATTTATTTCATTATAAATTAAATAAAAATAGAAAGATTTCATGATTACTATTAAACAATTTATCAGTCTAAAAATACATAAAAATACTGTCGTTTAAGCATTTAATTATAAAATTTGGTTTGAATCGCTGAAATCCCTGAATGGTTTTATTGGACTATACTTTTTCATATATACTTTTGAAAAAAAAATTAGAATTTCGAATAACCATATATTTCTTGTTTAGATATTTAATCATAACTTATTTCACTCAATTCAATTAAAACATTATATAATAACTGTAAGTTGATTTAATTGATATTTACTGATACTCTTTAAATTTTTACAGATACTTTGTGAGTGGGTATTTGTAGTTGATTTGAATCCGCAATATACTATTTCATTTCTACAGAGTTTACACATAAGGTGATGCCGAGACTACTCGAATTCTTGTCCGGTTTACCGATTTCATTGAGCGGCGATCGAATATCCCCGGTATACTATTGAATCACGCTTCCTCGAATTCGTGTTTATACAATGTTTATGGGGCGAATCCACGAATCGTGGGTAGCATATTCAATTCCGTGCTTCGCAAAAATTATGTTCCACAATCGCCCGGATAAATTATCCGCGAGATGATAAGTCAACATCACGGTTATACGTGCCAAAAACAGAGCGCATTGTAAAGCAAGACAAAACAATGGAGCACCGGCGAGCGACGCGAGGTTATATATGTATTCGCCGTCGATAATAAACGAAGGGAGCATAAGGCACGCGCTCAGCTCTCCAAAAATACTCTTAAAAATGAGTCAGCCGCGCGTTTCCGCAAAGCACAAAAGCACTACTTGAGAGAGGCAAGTCTCAAGAGGCGCTTTCCGCGAGGAATAACGTAAGTCATCTCAGACCGCGCGCTCGCGGAATATCCGGCGTTCCTCCTGATGCAACTGCGGCCGCGCCGCCGCCTACAGCTGGCCTTTTAATGAAACGGAAAGCGAGTGGGACACTCTTCGCGTGGGTGATTATTTATCGCTGCGCGCGCGTGCGCTGCGCCACTAATGAAATTTTTCGCGAGATTAAACGCGCTTCGCTTTTGTTTTCCCGGAGTTTTTTTACGCGCACGCGGGATTCCTGCGCACGGATAATTGAACGCTTCATTTGCGGACCGAGCCGAGGCGGGGGTGGGGAAAAATTGCTTTGCCCCTTTGTCCTTTGATTATCGTTAGGGTGCCGCCCGGGCGTGTAATTGATTTTGGCGCGAGCGGTTTAACCAGGGTGGAAAAATGATTGCCCAAGCCAGACGGCGGGTACGTGTTCCTACCTCGCTTTTGACGCTAGGAATTTCCACGATTCAGCAGTAGTAAAATAATGAAGTCAAGAGAAACTTTTTTAATACTGCATCATTCACAAATTACCAATGAAATGCTCTCTGTTTATGTATTACAAAACAAATCTATTGTTTTGAAAGCAACGATATTTTTATATTGCTTTCGATGTATTTAATACTGAAACTTACGATAAAATATATTATAAAAGGCATATAAAAGTAAATCATTTGTCTTTCAGAGAATAATTGCTACCTTTGTAATCTATCTTACAGTAAATTAGTTAAAACTTAGATAAAAGTTTATATTAAATATTCAAGACAAATTATTTTTATTGAATAAAATAATAATTAAAGGTAAAATGGAACGATTAAGAGTCCAGCACAATTTAACATTGTTTTTGCGGAAATTTTATTCTGAATCGCTTGTATGTAGAAACTCCATAGTTCTTTCAAGTGCTATAATTAATTTTTTATAGCATTGAAATGTAGAATTTGATTTCTGCAAAAGGTATCATTTATATAGGATATCAAATGGGAACTTTGTCTAAAGAATTTAAAAATTTCCACCATTTAAAATTTTACATCAGTAAAATCAAACAAATGGTTTCTAGAAAAGTACATGTAAGGATAAAAATTTTCAAGTATTTACATTTTAGCATTAAATTTATTACTAGAACTCAAAAGGTCTCCTTTAATGTATTAAGGATAATCTTATGCAATAAAAGGACCTTAATTTATTTTTTAATGAAAACCTTTTTATGCTTTAAGTGATTCAATATAGCACAGATTAAATGGGTGCAATAAATGGTAGTAATAAAGATTTAATTTATTATAAAAGTTGGTAGCTTAGAATAATTTTCGTACGATTGTAAAGGAAAATCCACATTATTAAAATAATACTCGAAAGAATTGCAAATAGTTAAAAATGTTGAAAGATCATGCCGGAGAAGGAGGAAAACGAGGCGCCCAATATGATTCTCAACGGATTCAATTTGTGGCGCGCACGGGATTTTCAGGGTTTGCGTGCGCACCTTCAAAGGCCAGAGGACGAGGAATGGGTCTAGGGCCGCGTGTCGCTTGGAGGCAAACCGGCAGAGAGGAAGCGATATCGAACAATCGGAATCCAAGCCCCCGAGGGGTCGGATCGTCGAGACGCTTAAATTCCTTGTCAACTGTTTGAAATGCGAAAAGACGCTATCCGCCATTCTGCATATTTTATTTACCAGTGCCCCCGCGCCGGAATTGATGGGGTTTTCCGATCCGCCCCTTTCTTTCCCCGGTCGCGCCTTTCTTTATCTCTCGCCCAGTCTTCTTCTCCCTACCGATTTCTCTGGTATAAATTGACCTCCCCTGCGTTTATTTCTCCTGCTTTTCAGTTATTCGCGCCTCTCGGCGCCTCCCAGATTTTCTCTCTCTCCGCCTCACCCATTAGCCAGGCGTGGCTCTGATTAATGGTCCTTTATCGTGCGATTTTTAATTTTTTAAAACACCTTACTACAGAACGGGTTTTTTTCTAATACCGAATTCCGAATGAATCTTACTTTGAATTTTACTATCGCAATATAGTTTTACATCCTCGCCATAAAAATACGTGTTTGCGTTAATCATAAGAGTTGGTGATAAAATGCATAATAATTTGGTACTTCAATTAGACAAATGAAGCATTAGTTATAAGAGCCACTTTCAGGAGATAAAACACTATTCTAAAATGAATATTAGATTGACCACGTTAAACGAATATTTTCATTGTCTTTCGCTACTCTCGTTACGGTCGCTTGCTCCCCTGTTCAAACATTCAACGTCTTTGAGCCATTAAAATCCCAGAAGTGACGAGCACTGAAAAAAGCGGCAAAGTAACGGTTATCCGAGGGGCGCATCGCGTTTTCTCTCGATCACACAGCTAAGCTCTCCTCGTCCCACTCGCGCTCTTTTATCTCCTCCCTCGGCGTAAGCGGCGGCGGCGGCGGCTCGGTCGAACCAGCTCCGCGCTCACCTCCGAGTCGGAATCCTCCATCGGATATCCATTATTCCCGCGGACCATCGCGGAATCTCCAGCCGACGCGCTCAAGATGCGCAAACGTGCACAGTTCGACGGGGCGCGAATGGGCGCGGATAATTCGCCCCCACCGCCCGGCCAACGGCTAATTTAAGTAAGCGCGGTTCGAGCCATTTTTTACGTCCACTTTATCTTCCCTCATCTGGCCGCGGGCGCGCTTTTTCCGTGTCATTCCTGCGCGAGCTCGGGGATACTCCCGCGGCCAAGGATGGATGCGCTCCTAATGAAATATAAATAAGCCGGGCTAATGAATTACGTGCGCTCCGCGCCGCAGTTGGAAATTGACTCGCCGAGGGGCGGAGAGTGTGTGCTCGGTCCGCCATCGCGTTGTTTTTGCTTTTAATTAGCGGATCCTCTTGCCGCGCGCTCCCAGCGAGCGTTACAGGACAGGAAGCGAGGGCGCGACTTACTCACCGCCCTTCCCTCGATCCGCCGATGCGGACAAATATTTTTGCTTCGTCGATATTGTTTGATGATAGGGAGCCCTGTTTCTCTGCTCGTTGGCCATCTGCAAAGCGCGCACCTTTTAAATTTATCGTACACCGGAAATGTTTTGCAAAACATCGCCTTTAGTTTTATTTGCACGCTTATTTACTGCATGTTCGACTTTATTTATTTCGTAAAAGAACGTGATAAAGATGTTGGGTCATGATTTAGTCTCTAGGCGCTCTTCGTCACATTTTCATCGAAAGAAGCAGAAAACTTAATTTGCAATTCAATCCTCAGCGATTCCCGCTGCGTTCGCATCTATTTCGAAAAAGAAATCTTTATTGATGGACACGAAGTAGAGGATTCACTCATGCCGCCATCACAAGCTAATTAAAATAAAAAAGAACAAGTCTCGGGCGATTGAAGAGGTAAAAATGGGATGAATTCCACGCGCTCGGCTACGTGTACCATTCATAGACGATAGAACGGGCGGAAATTCGATCGGCAGCGACGCGTGCATTATTACTGCAGGGAGGCGGCATTTTCGTAGATATAAAATTTCCCCACCCCCCCCTCTCCTATAGTGAGCGCGCCCTCGGCTTTCATTCCGATCAATTCACCGCGATTCGCTGAATTTCTGGGAATCCCGTGTACGCCGCGAGAGAAACCCATTCGCCGGCCATGACGCGGCGGAGGTGCGGCAATGGCCGGGTGCATCGTCCTGGGGAAATCGGCTGTCGACAAGAAGTTTATCGTCAGATTCCGCGGTTGAAGGAGGGCTAGGAAATTGGGGAAACTTAAATTACCTATGCAGCGTTTCTTTATATATCTATATTTTATATGAAGCTTATGTATCCGACATATAAATGTATTCTCACCGAGATTCTCACATTCATTAGCTCTAACCCAGATCATTCTTGTAGTTTTCACATGATATAAATCTCTATTTTTATATCTATTTTTATATCTAATCCCTTTTTTTGAATAAACGAAAAAAATTAGCATTTTCGTCTCTAGTCACGTTGTGACGGCAAAATATTTTTTTCTATAGCATCAAATATTTTGCATGGTACATGTCATTCTATTTTCATTTATTCATAAAGAAGTAGCAGAAAACAATTGCAAAATTGAATTGGACTGTTACAGCGCAGTGTCACGCATCTAAAATGCAGAAAATAATAAAAATGGTACTGGAGATATAAACAATACATGTACAAGTGCAAGAAAATAAGAAAAGAAGTCAAACAGAATGTTGTGGATGTTAAAAAGGAAAACGAAAGATTTTAAGAAAGGGGATGTTACCAAAAGAGAAATGGAGAAAGCTACAATTTCTAATAATATGGTCACATAAAAGAACTGGTCAAATGCAAAGTCTCAAACAAACTAACACATAGTGGTTCTTGTAATATTCAGAAGCTTAACCATCTTTTCCAAAAATAATCTTGTAATGCAAGTAACGAAATATGACTTACGAACCTCAATCTTGAAACAACCAAGCTTACGTCGATAGGGGTAAACGTGCTCATCTTTCTCTACGTCATAAATGTAGAGTGGAATAGTTAAGTTCCGAGAACTCGCTCGAGACTTGAGTCTAACTTCTGTCGAAAAATCCATAGATAGTAAAAATATTAGTTTAATCGCGAGCATACAAGGATGATTTATCGTCTGACTTTAACTCAAGTACACGAAATTACACAATAAGAAAGTGACGTATAAAGACATATTTGTAGATGACAAATAATGGTGTAGGAGCATATTTTTAGTTAAATAAAACCTTGTTAACAAACAGATTAACAATGAATACCCTACAGGTGAATCGGATCCTCCAAGGTGTGGAGTAACGTTGGATAGTAAAAAGTGAGATAAAGGAAGGAGAGAGTAGAGCAGCATACCGGTAACAAAAGGCGGATGAATTCCTTTAACATTGAACTCGAGTAATTATTCATTTTGCGGAATGGGCGAACTGCCACAAAAGCCAAAAGAGGCCCGACAACGGCGGCGCCAGCGGCCACAGCGCCACACAAAACGACCCCTTGGCGAACCTCACCGCTACTCACGGGAATAAAAAGGAGGCCAGGCTATAACGATTTTTCTCAGCGGATGAACGCACTGTTTTATTCGCATTAATGGGAATTCTCTCCCGGTCTTATTACTCGGGTACCTGCCCTTACCTTCCGTCTTGTATTTAAGGCGCGGCATAATTATCGAATATCGATAAAAACGTCTGCCAGGGCTTTACCACTTGCATCGGCCGTTCGCCCTATCAGCGGCAGACCGAGACTCGGGAAGAGAGACGCGCGCCCGGCGCCGGACAGTGCCCAGGCAAAATCATTTTCAATCTCGCGCATAATCCGGGAATAAAACTGTAATTAAATGCCGATGCTCCTAAGAAATGAAAAAGAAAACTGCTGAACGTTTCAGTCCGTGTTGTGCCTTTACGCTCCGATCCGCTTGCGAGCTCGACTTCGCCCACGGTCAACAGTCTCGAGCGATACGCGGCTGACCCTCTTACAATCTCGAGGTCTTCACCGCAGACAAACAAATGCGCGTGCGGGTAATTTTCGTATCCTGAAAGCCGCCTGCCCACCACAGCTGCTTTTTCCTTCCGATCGCCGGATAGCGTGCCTCTGCGGTCAATCTGATTGCGTCGACTGATTCTTGGATGGTGGTCAGATCGCAATTTCAAATAGCTGGCTACGATAGGGTAGTCTACGCTCGATTACACGTGTCGATCACTTTTGTGTATACACGAATTCGGACAACATGTAACAGAAATTTACAGCAGTTAAAATAATTAGCAATCTGTATCTCAATATTACTAATCGAGTATATTTTTTTCGTTTTGCACATTTTAATGAACCGACGTTTTAATGGAAACAATTAAGTAAAGTAAAGATGGAAGATTAAGGGTAAACTTTTAATTTTACGTAGTCTCGTGCCTAAACGCACACGAATTGAATAAAATAGTTTAATGAAACTCTAGCAAATGCACATTTTAAATTTAAAAATTTTACAAAAGAAAAAGAATTCCAATATTCAGCGCCTGCATGAAACGCCATAGCTACGCGTTTTATTAACGGTAAAAATTCTCCCTCATACGTAGCCAACGGAAAAACATTTACGCGAACATAGAAGAGACGCCCAATTTATATTTTCGATACGCACGATATTTCTGCTCAGACGATTGAAATAAAAATATAAAATTACGTGCAAGGGAATCTATCAATAATTTTAAGGCCTGTCTGTACATGTTGATAAATGTGCTTCGATTAGTTGTAGAAGCTAATCCTATTGATTTTCGTTCAGCGAATTATACTTGCAAAATAATTGAACGTAAGCCTTTTAAAAGCTTTGATATCCATAAATAATCATTATTTACAGCTATTCAAACATTTGAGGGTTTTGGCGAACTTTGCTAATTTCCCTGTAAAGTATCGCGTACGTTTTATCAATAACAAATTCTATGAATCGAAAAACTAGTCAAAACAAAATCAAAAATTTGGACAGGTACTCTATGTAATCTCGATTGAAGCTGCCAAACATTTTTTCAGTCAAAAGGGTTTTAATAATTTGAAATATTTTAGTAAATCGATTTTTGAAATATAGTTAATAAAAATGAAAAAATTTCAAAGTAATTATTTCACTTTACTTATGCCTTGATAATAAGGCGTAGTTAAATCGTTTATATGAAAGTAAGTTAAAATTTTCAGTAAAATATATTTATCTCCGTATAAGATATATACTTCATTCAGATATATAAATTGAAGCGAAATTTAATACTGATTCAATTTAACGATAATGCAATGATTTATATCAAGCATTCAGACTTAGTTATTGTAAAAAAACCAATAACTAAATGTAAAATTAAACGAACATCAGATGCAGACGGTAGATTAACCTAGTGACCAATGGAACTGCTCAGCTAGCACGCGGGTGATTTTAGTTCAATCCAGATACTGAACACTAAAGTCCTGTAGACGAGCTTGTGGGTCACTCCCTTAAAATCGAAAAGAGAGAAAGAAGTACCCGTATAACCGTCAAAGTCTGTGAGTAAAGAAGGTTCCTATGTCGAAAGCGTACCGAGAGTGAGCTTAATCTTCTCTAAGCGCTGAGCAAACGATAACAATAAAAAAGGGACGAGAGACCTCTGCAAAAGAAAGCGAAATTATGCGTATGCATGAATAAATCGATCTCCATTGATCCTTTCTATGGTAGGGCGAAGGGTTTATTCTCTGCAGATGTCCAGTAGGGGAATGTCCACCAGGACAAGAAAATTCGCTCTTTTCCGTTCGAAAATGAACGTTCCTGACTTTTTAGTTATATTAGTTTATTATTTAAATTTTAGTATTGAAAATTCGAAATGTTGCACATTTTTGCTTATTCTATATTCGTCTTTACTATATATTTTCAATTTATTTGGCACATAGAATATTTTTTTGGAAGTTTTTTTTGGAATTTTTTTTTCTATGCTACTCCATACTCTTTTCTACTTATTTTCGTTATTCCATGTATATGTATTATGAGGAAGGAAAGAAATTTTCGCATGCAAGATGCTATGCCGTTGACTGTAAGAAATGCGTGATAGTTCCATTGTAGGACACCTGTGCGACCAAACATAACTAGACTTAAGTGTAGTCTTGTGCCTTCTTTACCCGAATACCATAATATCCCTTAGCGTTTGCACGTATACATAGGAACAGTAAACGATATTCTCCTGTAAAAATAAAACAAGTCCCAATGCTGAATGTTTTACAATTTTGGTACGTAATCTAACGTATTGCACACAATTAATCTCATAATCAATTAATCTAAAACGGCTCGATAATTAAGAAGAAAGAGAAATGGTAAAATATCTACGATATCAAACTATCAAACCAAAAACATCGAGAAACCAAAGACTTAATTCCTATCGTACAATCCCTGTATTCGAATAATCCACGTATACAGCTCTCGGGGACATCCATCAGGACGCGAGCGATCGGTCCCTTGAATTTTCCACCCTTTCGCCGTCGCCGCGACAACGACACGCAGCCGCCCTGTCGTTGGACCGGCAAAATAATTCAAGCTCAGCCAGCGAGTCGCTCGCTACATTCGGCTCTGCGGAGCCGCCCGAGCCCTGGGAGCCTTACACCGGGACGGACGGGAGCGTGTCGTACAATCGGCGACGGCCCCGGCCGCCCGCCCATCATTCGCCGCCACCCAGTATAATTCAGGGGAAAGTCGCGTGTATGCGCCCCTTCGTGCGGGAAGGCATCCCCGGGCTGTACGGAGCGGCCAGGCGAGAGCCCTCACGCCCACGTCCAGGACGCCACCGCTGCAATTAATGGCGCGGAACTGATGATGATTCAATTTTCTCCTTTGACGGAGATTCGGGTAATTTTAAAGGGGGTCGGCCGCTGGTCCGTTTCGACCCTCCATCCGATAGCCGAGAGCTGTGCCAAGTTTCTCCGCTGTTCTTTTGCTCGGTTCAACTCGGATCGAGTGCCCGGCCGTCGCGAGAGGTACTGGATGGCAATACGGGTCGTTCGAGATTTTGGACACTCTACCATTAAATCAGTACTTTTTACTATCAGTTTCGTACGCCTAGAAAACGGTGTATACTGTCAAACGCTTTTCAAAATAATATTTTTAATTTTTTTCCATTTATTTATGAAGAAAGTTATTAAATCAAAATTACATATATTACTTTATATTAGATATAAAAAAGTAAATATTAAAGATAAACAAATTTATTCTATAACATCTCGAAAACATTATGTATATTTATTCAAATTAGGTGTACATCCAACTTGATATGGGGAGAAAATACGCCTATCCAAAGTTCAATAAAGAATAAGTTGAATTTAAAAACTCCTAAACATATAATAATATTTCTTTTAAATTCAAGCTTTATACTCATATTAAGATAAAAATTGTTCAAGGCATTATGGGCTAAGTAGCATAATCTGCTGAAAAATCTGTCCAAGGAAAAGGTAGAGGAATAGAGCGAATGAAGAGAAAGACGTTTCGATGAGAAGGGGATTTTAAGGAAACCCTCGAATCGGAAATTTTTCAAAGCCGACCCTAATACATCGTGCATGTGTGTACGAACGTAGGCACGAGTAAATTCCACACAGTTGACAACCACAGACATCATCCCGATCCTCCCGCAGATCGTACAGATTAAAATGACAAGAGCAGTCAATTTGCCAGGGACTGGAAGTCCTCCAGGAGAGCGAGAGAGATAGACAGAAAGAAAGCAAGATGAATTTTCTCTGCCGCTCGCATCTCCATTTTTCTTCCCGTACCTTGGCGCTCTTCTTTTTTCTTCTACATTTGCTTTTTTGAAGCACAGTGACGATGCTGTCGAGGAACACTCGAGCAGCCTCGTAATACTCTTGGGCATATAGACCGAAATAAATTGGGTAAATATAATTTTCATTCGCCGCGTCAACCGGTTTCTTGGGTGAATGTGGCAATATAGCTTGAGGTTAATTTAATGTACCTTTGCGCCTAATGTAATGAAATTTTACATTGATAAAATCCGTACCAAGTTGTTTGTACATTCATTAGCTAGTGCATCTAATTAAGTCTTATTTCACTGCTTAATTGATGAATTTAGTAACATCAGATAGTAAATTAGGTTACATTTGTATAGTTATGATATTATAAATGCTTATTATTGTTTAGACGTATTAGCGTTCTTAATATAATGAAATTCTTGCATTATATTGTAATACACTGTGCTTACAGAAACTATTTTGAACTTTCATCAAAACTAACTATTGCTCTCAAATATTTATTTGTACCACATTGATTTTACAAGGAAACATTATTGCTTGTTACAAATTTTTACAAAAAGACATGAAATTCTTTTATGATATTCGATATATACATTGATATTTGGTGTATATTGATATTGTATGAGATTCAATATAAACGCAAAAAAATTGCCCCCGGTCAGTGGGAATTATTACATATTAATCAAAATCGTCTAAAAATAAAGTACATTTCCATTGATATATTCCCGAAAGCGGAAAAACAACATTATACGTTTAAATATTTATTTTTGTCCAAACACGCTCTGTTATCGCTGTCAAAGAAAATTCTCCTTTGTAATAGTTACCAAATTATCATTAAATCTCATAAATCGTATCCTCCATACTGAACCACTCGAGGCATGTCACACTTCCCGACACATCGTCAAATCTTCAAAAGACAGCTTCCGGCCAAATTGCGTCCGCATTAGTATTAGGCACTCGTCTTTTTTTTCTTACCTCAAGATCATCGTGGTTGGCGACTCGTAAATTCAGCAGAGGGGCGTAGACTTCGTCATGAGGGATTGAGCGATCGGACGGGTGGAGATGACAGCGGCACGAAACGAGGGACTTGATGAAGCCTGGGGCGGGAAGAAGAGGAAGCGAGCGCGCTACAGATGCGGACGTGCGGCGTGCATCTACGATTTATGGTAAATTATGACAAAGTTACTGCGGAGATCGGAGGTCTGATTATTGGGTGCTCTATCGAACGGAACGTAGAAAACGAGGGCATAATCACTGCCGAGGTCTTGTAGCGAGTAGCGGATGACGAGCAAAATTTCACCGCTGCCGATGTGACTGTGATCAAGAGCAGAAATCCGTAAACAATGAAAAGATGCTATTTTTTGGTAGTGTTTTTCAACTTAAGAAATATTTTATTGATTCCGATGTGGGCCAAATGACAATGACTGTTAAGTCGACCATTCAGCAGAAAATTGATACTTTATAAATTCTAACTTATCCAAATTACCAAAGTTTTTTAAGGATTTCCTAGCTTACAACCTTGAATTCATACTTTACATTAATATCTACAACAAGTATCGGCATTTTAATCATTACTTACGAATGAGTAGCATTTTAATATTTCCTTAGACATTCTGCTATGCATTTAATAGATTTCTTAGCAACTTAAACATGAATTCTTTAGAGCAAGCTTAAAATATTATCAATCAATTATGCATTCCTTTATTTTCAGATTTAAAGGAATGCATTGCGCTGCCATTGAAAATCACCCAAGTTGAGCTATCTCGGTTATTCTCGCGCATTCAAAAGAATACATTAAGGTCCGATTGCCATTCAAACTATATTTAGTTTGAACTTGAACACAAGTCATAATCAGACGCTCCCAAAGCACGAGTCCGTAAGAAACGCCAAAGAGACGATATTTTCCCGGGTCGGGAAGTGAGCCCCCGGGGCCGGCATGGGTGCCTCTGCAGTTCCGAACTACTAGACTTAGCCCACATGATAGATGCGCCGGCCCTTTGCTAATCGGGAGAAGGACAGAGGGAACGGCGCGAGTCGATGGCCTCGGCCCCCTTGCACAGGGGAAGGTGGCAGTTGCTCGCTCGCGAGATCCCGAAAAGCGATCCTGCATTTATCTGCGGCGGGGCGGGGGCGCGGCGCTCCTGCCGGAGCCGCCGCCGGAGACGTATTGATCGGGCCGCGGGAGGCGCGAGGGCGGCGGCACACGCCGTCTCTGTGCGCGCGCGCCTCCCTCGCCCCCGCCCCCTTTTTATCCCGCGAGCGCCTCATCTCTTCCCGCGTAGCCTCGGACCCCCGCCCTCGAGTTGAATACGGGGGGCGAGCTGTAATGAGAGTTGCGACCTCTTTTTGTCCACTGACGCGCGATGACGCGATGTTTCACTCCGGCTCGATTCCTCGCGAGCATCACGGGGGAAGTTGTGTATATATGGCCCCCGGCAGCTATGAGTCCGCGCCGAAAGTGCGCCGATTATCAGGGGGTAAGACGTTTCGGCGACTCTAGCTGTTCCAGTTTCGGCACCAGTTGGGAAATTGTTTTCTGAACGTCGGCGAGAGAGAGCGTATATCGGAAAGTCTTGGCCCAGAGTACCAAAACTAATACACGTCCATTGTGCGTACTGTTCATGGCCGTTGAAAGGACATTTTTGAGAGTGCACGGCAGAGTTTTTAAGTAATTATTTTGCACATCTATATTATAAAGAGGCAAGGAGTCGCCAGTAACTTAATATTTTTCTTTCTTATTCTCCATTTTCACTTAGCTACATCAGTTTTATAGTTTTAGTTTCGCTCCCCGTTTTACTCTTTTAACTTTACTTTTCCTTCTGTTTCTACTTACGATTCAATTATACTCAATCCCTCGACCAAGTGCATTATCTCTATCGGTTTCTTCTACTCTTTCTTTCTTATTCCTTTCACTTTAATCCTTATTTTCTTTTACTTTAACTTGATCTCGCGCATACTGGCCTGCCAACCGTGTACACGTGCTACTACTGTGAGTTGAAAAAATCAACGAACATGACTTTAGTGTTCATTCGAGTCATACATTAAAAAATCGCTCGCTGAAAGAGCACGAAACAATTTTCATTGTAGGTCCGTACTGTTAACCTTCCATGTGACCTCGCAGTGAACATAACTTGAAACAATAAGAGAATGCCGCTGCGGCACATACGCGCGTTAAACCACATTTGCATAAAAGGTCGTTCAATAACAAACAGTTTAGGGGCACACCCGACATGTAATACAATTACATGGCGAGGCTTTATTTAATCAAAAATATCTGACGTTGTTATTGTTTTAACAGTTTATATACGAATATAATACAATTCTGTTTACATTACATTTGAGAACCTTAATTAAATTGTAAAAATACTTTATTTTCAAGTCTAAGTAAATTTTGATTTTATTAATAACAAAGTGCTCAAAAAATACACAGCTAATTTGTTTTAGTATTAATATTTTACGTATTAATAAGAGACAAGTGATGCCTTAATATTTTAAATATTTTCTCTTAAAATGAATATATAAAACAATACAGCGCGTAAAATTGTTGTACATCCCACATGTGAAAAAAGGTAAATTCTATTTTTGAAAGAATAAAAAAGAACTTTCTTTCCTCCCAATTGAACCATGTTAAATAAAATAAAAGTCAATAGAAATTATAATCTAATATAGATTTCACAGACAAAAACTATGTCAATATTGTCCTTCTCAAATAATTGACACGCTATTTATACACATTCGTATTTCCTTCATTGGAACATATGTGAATACTTGGAGCACCCTCGAACTGTGTTTCCCCAACCCATTGCTCCCTTTCTAGCCCGTTAAATTTTCGTAGAATAGCCGTAGAAGGAGAAGGAGAAAGCAGCTCACTGGTACACGCACTGGGCAAACACAGGGAGGAGAATGGCTACCTCGGTTTTTAGACGAACGCTACGGAGAAGCCGAGCGAGAGAAAAGGCAAGCGGCCGAGAAAGAGGGAAAGAGCGCACGCGAGATGCATCCGTGCGCAGTCGACCCCGCGGCTGAAAGTCACTTGGCCAATGCACCCGGGCGGCGCTATGACCCCCTCGTACTTGGGCTCACTCGATTTGAATTCACTCCCTCTTGCCGAGCGCCCGCTACTCGCCTCCCTTTGATTCGCCCGTCCTCTTTATTTGTCTATATTTGAATTCATTTTTCTCCCACCGTAACTCCGGTGTATCCGCGCCGCGTCCCCCGTTAGCCCCGAGGCTCTCTTTGTCTCCCCGCTCGTGTTTTTTTCTTTTTTTTTAACATAACTCCACTCTTTTCTTGTGTGCGTATGTCTGTGAATCCCACTTGATTTTCCGCTGGTCTAGATTCCTTTTCTTTTTTTTCCTCCCGCACTCTCGCCCCCTCCTCACCCCGGGCGAGGATACAAAGTTGCGCGTCATGTCTCTTTGACTGCTGGCTGAGTGCGGGAGCGCGCGGGGACCCCGAGCGAAACGTCTATACAGCAGCGCGGACGTTGGCAAAGTTGGTGGGCTTATAATGCCGAGCGAGCGCCTCAATCTCGACATATGCGAAGCTTTCGCGGCCGCCTCGGAAGATCACCGGCTAATTTTCCCCCGGCAGGGCCGCGCCGATCAATCGACCTATGTTAATTTGGCTAATGCGCCGCGGCGAGACAATGGCCGAGGAGTAGTACATCCTGAGCCGCTGGCGAGTCGCGGCGGTCAACTCAGCCGCGCGGGCGGGCCAACTTTCCAAAGTGTCATCGATCACCGATACTCACCGGCCGCGGCACTTAAACCAAGCTTTATTCCCGGCGAATCGCCCACCGGTGGACAAAGGCCGGAAGTCGGGGTATAAGCAACGGGCCGCAATGTCTCAATGAACGCCCTCGTAAAGCGAAAAAGCGGGGGCGGAGGTCGCGTACGCACGTAAGCTGCGCCTTTTTTTTATCCTAACGATATCTTTCCGTAAATTCGCACTACACCCGCTGGAAACGCGCGCGGCGTAACTCGCTGGGCACTTGGGCCTTTCGCGGGTCGCGCGGAGGCAAGGCGCCAAGTCACCGCCCGAGGGGAAGCCTTTTCTCTCTCTCTCTCTCTCTCTCCACCGATGCTTTTTTTCGTCGCCGGCATCGCACACGTAAGCCACGCGCTCGATTATACACACCGCGCAACTACTTTGCCCCACCCGCTTCTCGCCTCCTTTCGCCGCTCATTGTCCCCCTCCCGATCGCTCGCTGATGGCCTTCTTCTTTTCCGCGCTTTATTTGCTCCTTCACCAGACTTCCCCCCGCTCCTTTCCCGCACGCCTTCCTTACTCAATTCCCTTTGTTCCACGAGATTTCGAAGATGTAACGTGGAAATCACGCGAGGTGTATTCGTGTGAGCGTGTGTGTGTAAGCCCGACAGTTCCTTCATCGGTGAATGGGACGGAGAAGGTGAACAACACGTTGTGCGTTTATTGTATAATCCTTCGGAGCGCTTTGAAAACTTGACTGATTACCTTCATTAATGACACTCCGAATATGTAAAAGTTATCCGAAAGTCCATTGAAAGCATTATGAGAATGAATTTTAACGATGGCCACGTGACTCACGGCCAACTTTATATTTTCTTCGAGTAAAAATACTCGTTGAAATTTAAATTTGTTTACTCTTTGCTTTTCTTAATTAAGAGTTGAGGCGAGCTCTTGTTACTTAGAATGAACTTAGAATTAAATTTCCTCGAATAACGGACATTAGCATTTTCATGAAGCAACGCATGTGCCTCGCGTATACGCGACTTGACGTCGACATGCAAGGGAGTCCGTAGTTGTACCCGTGCGATTTTAATATGAGGACGACTCGAAGGAAGAAGCCGGGGAGCGGCTGGCTCACCTCGTGGGCACTCGTCTCGGAAATGGAGCCCCGGGGCTTCGACCTCCCGCCCAGACGAATAATCTTCGCCATTCTTTCTTTTTTTCTCTAAGTCACCCGTATCTCCTGCAAAAAAATCATCATACATACCGCGTTCGACCGCGCTACACGTATCCACGCGACATCTCCCCTTAAGTTGAATTAAAGCCCCGACGCGAGTATGTTAATGCGGCGGGATTAAAGCCGCTCATCGGGGCTGGGGCCGGTGTCAACGCGCCCTCAGCGGATCATCCTCAGCGGACTCTTCACTCTCCGACCGTCATATCTCGGGGGTCAGCCGGGTCTCGGGGTCAGGAGGTCGACCGACGAGGGTACATAAATAACAGGGCCCGGCAACGGCTAAATATGGGAAACTCTTCCGGGTGGGATGGGCGCGCGGCCGGCCGATGGGCGGCTCCTCTCCCCTTGGGAGATAAAGCCAAGGGGGATCGGCCACCGGCGGCTCTAGATTTATCCCAACGTTAACGCATCGAATTTTTATTTTTCAGGGGCGCCGCGGGGACTAACGCGCGCTGCTTATCGCTCGGGGGTAAGTGCTTTACCCGTAAGTGACTCATTTTTCCTCGGCGCGAATCTCCCCGTGGTTTAGAAGCCGGCTACGAGCGCTGGCCGCTTCGCGCCAGAAATATGCGCTCGGCCGGGAGCCGATGTAACGATAGGAAGAGGCTTATCTGCCGGACTCCTCTTGACTCCGGATATTATCGGTCCTGGACCGACGGATTACACGGACGGCGCATCTTGGCCTGCATAAATGGATTGTAATGGGGATGTTGCTGTTACACTCGCCTTTTTTCCTGGCTCTATTTTTAACCTACGTATTCTATGTGTGCCGTGGCGATTTATCTAGGTTTATTTGAGTAATGGCAACGATTCTGGCAAAGCACGATTATCAAATATCTCTTGAGAATCTAGATAAACCCGCTTTTATGAACAGATTAAAACATTTACTGCTTTTAAATTGTTTATTTAAAGAAGCTATAATACTTTCTTTATAAATTCATTTTATTATCATCATAAAATACTTTACTGAAGGACAGCAATATTGGTAAGTAAGCATTTAATAATATTGAGATCATATAAACTCTGTTATTTAATAATACCATATCGTATTATAATAGTACTTTATAAAAATACAGTTTCAAGAAGTGGCTAAATCTTAGATAGACGCTCTTAGACGTGGTATAGATAACATCTGAATCCAAAATACGAAAGATCTTCTTTGAAAAGATCCCGGTGGCATAGAAGCTGGGTAGCTGGTAGCTGGTATATATTTATTCAAAACACCTGGGCTGCGATGTATTTGCATAGATATATTTTTTGGGGCTCGGCGAGGAAATGGATCCCAGGTCAGCAGGTGAACTATTCAGCGGACATAGAGATTCATCGGCGATAGCCGAAACTTAGGGATCGGCCAAAGAGAAATCGCTCCAGCATCTCCCGACGGAGTCCGCCTGTTTCTTACCGGGAGTTCCTCCCCCGCTTTTTGCCGGGTGCCCCGACCGCCGACTCTTGAATTCCACCTCCCAGTCTCCAGCCCCCGCGCGCTTCCCCGAGTCTTACATTTAAGTCTCTATTTATTTCCTTCGCTGCTCTCTCTCCCTCTCTCTCTCTTGTTTCCCGCGGCCCGCGGGGGCCAAAAAGGCGCCGCCGCGGGCGTCCTTCGCGCCGAAAGCCGCGGCAACTTTCCGAGGCCGGCGTAGCGCCAGAGCAAACTTCGGGAGAGGATATCCCGAAATCAAGAAAGAAACCCCCACTTACTCCTGGATCACGTCCGGAGCTTCTCCTTGTGTCCGAAGCCACCGCGGCCGCGCCGCCTCCCCTTTCTTTCCATCACAAGTTCCCCGCGGTTTTGGAATCGTCCAGCACCCAGGGAAACTCCCACCACTATCTGGCCGCTGAAAGCACCCGGCACCGCTGAGTTCCAATGCATCCTCGCACCCTTGCCAACTAACTCCGCATGATTAAGGATATGTGGTGCGCTCCAATTCCTGGGAACAGACTTTTTTTTACCCATCCGCGACAGTCGGTAAGCCCGTGTAATTGGGAATGCCTTCGCCCGCTTTGGCTTCAAAGGGTGCCTCTGTGGTAACTGATTGGTTTGGAGATTTCAGCGATTGCTCAGCGGGCAGAATATCGATAAATGTTTACTTGGAGTTATAAGTACGCGCTCGGTATGTCTCAGATTTTGATCCTGATAGGTTGCCCTACTATCTCATAAAAGAATATTAAAATAGGTAAAGAAAAAACTGTTTATTCGAAATTAAGTAAGCGCTATATTTAATTTAATGCACAATATGAAGTTGAATGATATTATTTTGTAAAATAGATGGTTAACTTATAGTTAGTTGGTTGTGCAGTGAAAGGGTTAGCTAAAACGCATAAGAATATGAATAAAAAAGCATGGATGCACAAACGCAAGTCAATATTACGCAGATAAATATAAGAAGACAAGGTTAAAAACCTTTTTTAATTGGCGTTTTGAGTAGTCTTTGTTACCCGAGAGGAATAAGTAAAGTCAGGTATTGTGCAGAGTACAAAGAGATCAGAGAAAAAAAGATGAGGTTGACCAGGAACAGTTCGCAGGTAACTGTGACGGTAATAAAGTACATTGATGATCCAAAATATGCGATCTTTTATCTCTCTTGTATTTATATTGCTATAAAAATTTTCCTTTCTACTAATGATCTTGGCATTATTAATGTTATCGCTGATTATTATTTACTTATAATATCTTTAACATTATTCTGGTAGTAAATTAACAAGTTTAGCTAACATCTTCTCTAGTTTTTTACGAAGCTTCTTAGCTAAAATATATAAATATTAACTCGATAAAAACATTGTAAAACCTCATAAAGAATTTTGAACGTATATATAGATTATTTGTGTATGCACAGAAATGATATACTGGAAACAAGCTCTTTTGCATGAAAAACAAAAGATAAACATTGGTGCAGTTTTTACTTTTCTAAATGATCGCAAATCCATGAATTATTTATCTATATTTATCTACTTGTTAATATAAGTAAAAAAACAATAAATTATATATTAATAAATTCCATTTTTGACTAACATTCATAATTGATATTAAACAAAAATTTTTACTATATGCCACTAGTTTTGTAATTATATTTATAGTATGGTATTAACCTTACGTTGATTATTAATGAAACGAGAAACATTAAAATTAAGCTAAATTATACAGCTAATAATGAGTCGAATTAAAATAAAAAAACAAAAAACTTTTACCTTGAAATTAGATGGGTGAAACGATATATCCAAGTTTGTCGAATCTGGTAAACTTATTGTAAGAGAAAGGTAGATGAGCAATCCAACCGCGCAAATAATTCTTTCTCTCCCTTTTTCTCGATCTTTTATATTATCGGTTCCTTACCGTAGCTCCCAGATATAACTATTACCAATTTAAACTCGCTACATTACCCAATGACAGCTCCAACCTTTCTCTCTTATATTCTTACTTGACCTTTCTCCGTTCCACTGCTAGCGAACCCGATAAGCAGAAAGTGAAAAAAGGCAGAGGGGTGTAAAGAGGGAGCCACCGAACACGAGGCAGACGCACTTTTATTGGCCGATAATAAGTGGTTGGGCGAGAGAAAAAAAAGTGAGGGAAAGGGAATAGAAGGAAGGGGAAGGTATAACGAGGAAGTCGAGTGCGAACGCGAAAAGGATCGCCAAGCGATTGATTTCCTGAGCTTGGTGAAACGTGTACGTGGGCGTTAGCTTGTGAATGACAAGGAGATTATTTGAACTGCGGATCATAGACTTTAATGTGATTGTAGAAAATGTATTCTGATACCAACAATGAATTAATTTGGTATTTTTATTTCAAGTGGCTCAAAGGTTGAGTTACTGTTTTAGACACGTGTAAAACAGAAGTTAAAGCTTGACCTATGTATAAACAAGTGGATATGGAACCATTAGATAATTATTATATACCAGAAAAAAGCAATTTTTCGAATTTTATTAAAATTGTTGACACATTAACTGTATGTATTAGTTGCTAAATCCCTTCCTATTGCGATGATTATTTACATTGTATCAATGAGTTACATCTTATAAGTATTTTCGAATACTACTTATTTAACATACTTCTTTTTTTTATTTTTCATGTTCACTTTTTGTACAAAAACATGAACGCACAAATATTTGTCAGGTAAAATAAATTCTTTATTTCCAAAATTCTTTATTTATTAAAATTTGATAATAAATCAATGCTCGTTTCAAAGCAGTTTGAATTTTTGACAGGGTTTCCATGACCTGACAATCCGTGGCTTCTTCGAAGATCGGAGCGATCCATAATAGACGTCAAAAAGTTTGTCAGCGAAAAATTTGCTCCTTCCTATCGCGAAGTGAACGGGTGGCAATAAGCACCAGGGTGGCATCAAAGGCCCCAAGTAGGCAGAAGGAAGAAGAAGCTCCCCTCGTTGGCGATCCATTTTCCAGGCGACTTACTCCGCGAGCGCCGCGGCGATCATTAGCGAGGCGGGGGAGCGCCTGGCAACCGGGGACTGCAGTAGGGGGGCGGACAATCGTCCTCAACGATAATTAGGTCGGTATTTACGGCGGCAGCACTTTGATTAGGTGGCTCTGGCCGCGCCTCAAAACCTAATCGATATATCGGCCGAGGCCGGCGGCGCGGGGCGCAGATGCCGCCTCGTTATGCCCCTCTGGAATCTGGGCTATGAATTACGAGCGCTTAAGCGACCGCGAAGACGCTGTAAACTGCATCGCTCGCGCCGCGCAGCGACGAGTTTGGAATTTTAAGGGCTGTCCCGTCGGGCGCATAGCCGTCGCGCATCCGGCGCGCCTCCCCCGTCGGCCTGATTTATAGACCGAATATTTGATACGGCTTTTAACTAGTGTTTGCTTTGGAGGGCCGGGCCGGTCCCGCGCGCGTCTTTAAGAAACTTCGCCGCCGGAACAATTAACAGCCCCCGAGCCCCCCGCCCGAGTACTTAACTTATTCTCCTATTTATCTTTCGGCTCTAATTTAAGCAATAACGATGACGCGCGCGATGAATAGGGGCAAGTGGGTGCGCGATCCTCCGACGGGAGATAAGGGGCCTTCGGGGCTTTGAATTCATTTCCAAACTAATTAGCTCTTGTGTATCGGTTGGGTATTTGTTGTGTAATTTATTCCCTACCTAGTTGCGCAGCCTTCCAAACTGCACGGATGGATTTAGCGTGAATTCCGGGCTCCGATTGGACCGATGGAAAGTTGTAGTGTAACCGGCTGCCCGCGTTGCAGACCTTCGGATATATATATTAAACACTCTGCATTATTAGATTTAAAACGTGTAGCTTATGCTGATCCGGTAGTCCAACGCTTGAAAACGGGAAGGGCTTGCCGGCCTCCTGCCGTATCCACTTGTCCGCTAATGCCACACCCCTGCGGCCGAGGCCGGCTCAAACATTTTTGCGTTTACCTTCTAAATAAATTGTTGGTCTCGCTCGCCCGGCTATACATATATATTCTCCCTTTAAGCCCTCGAAACAAAGGACGGTCAATCCCCGGGATAAAAAAAAAAGTAGTACGGCCGTTGTTATTCATCAATATTTGGCGAGAGCGCCGGCGGCGGACGAGACTATGACGGGTCGAGTGGGGCCGGGACCGCAGAGCCGGAGCTACGGGCGCAGTTAAATACGCGCGGCGCGTCTCCCGGCCCTCGAAGACTACAACCCCGAAGATAAACGCTGAACGACACGTATCCGAGGCGCGTTAGCGGAAACGAGGAGGTCAGCCGGGCGTTAATAACGGGCCGACGGAGTCGTTAACGGTCAATCGGCTCGTGCCGCGAATACGCCTGGCGCCTCCCCCTTTTCCAGGGCATTTGCATAAGTAGGGTCGCGTAAACATGTTTTTTTCCGAGAAGGGGCGGCGGCGATTTAAGCGAGGCGAGCGGGTCGGCGGCCTGATAAAATTATATTCATCGGGGGGCGCGGCCGGGGCCCCCGCGAGGCATCACCTGGCCGGGCGTCGTGGTTGCGCGTTTATTAGACGCGGGCAGACGGGTCGTAACGAGGGAGGCGTCCCCGGCTCGTCGGAGGCGCCTAATGGCGCCGCGGGAGGACTAGAAGCCACGGGGGCTGCCGTGATTCTTCCGGTTCCCTTGTGGGAAATTAAGGGATTCGATTAAGGGAGCCGGGGCTGGCTTTTAAGGATCGGAACGGCCCGGAGAACGCGAGCCTTTGTTTTTTTTACGACCCCGAGCTTTATGACTTATTCAGCGGGGGGCCATTGAGCCCGTTAATCTTTTAATGCGCCCGCGCTCGACTTGTTGATGTACCGGGAGCTGCCGCGGCCCAGTCGTTATCTTCCTGCTCTTTCTAGCACTTATTGATGCGTCGCATTAGCTCTGATTGCCTATACGATTTCATCGATAGCTCGCGCGGTTTATTATTCAGATATTCGCATTGCCGTCCTGAATATAATCTTCCGTGTTTTTCGAGTCTTCTCTCGCGCGCGGATCTATAAAGTGGCGCTGTTTTGAAAATATAGCCCGAAAAAACCCTCCGGACTCGAAAAATTGAATCGATCGATTGCGCTCTGATCTCTCTCATCCGTTGTAACTTTTGACGACGACGAGATTTAAGAGTATCCGAAAACAGCGCACCCCCTCGTCAATTCTTCCTTATACAAGAATTCCGCTCTATTCAAGCTACGGGGGACAGAAAATTGAAAGCATAAGCGGAACGAATACTTTTTCGGGGGCAGTCTGTTCCTGCCACCTCGAATGGAGCCTTTGAAAAAGCGCAAACCTGCGATGCCGTTTTATCATCCGCGGGGGATGTAGTCGCGCTGCTCTCGAGTGACGACTCGGTCGCCGCGCGAGCGAGCCAGGTATAATATTTGGAAAAGGAAGTATTTTTTTGCCGTATACATAGCGGCAAAATCGAGGGGGGATCATTACCACCTTGATTGGAATCGTTAGATAAAAGAAATTCTATCTCGGCTGCCGGATAAGGAGACCGGGTTAGCGAGAGGGAAGGGGCCGGGGGAGAGCGTCGCCTGGGATATCGTTCGGGGCCGCGCGCGTATGCCACTCGGAGGAACTATTCTTGGAAAGCGAGTCGCCCGGGGAAAGAATTTCTCCGGCGTTTTTCTCCCGCGGGCGGTAGGGTAAGAGGGAGAGAGAGAGAGAGAGAGAGGGGGGGGGGCGAGCAAGGGGAACCGCTCGGTAATTGAAGGCCAATTTTACGAGCCGATCGCAATCTAAATATCGCCCGATAAATAATGCCACCGGGTTTCAACCTTTTATCGAAGCCGCCGCGACAAATTTGCCGGCGATCGAATTTTTTACGAGGTTGCGGGCCTTGCCACCTTGGGGGCTCTAATAGAGTAACGATAAGCTCACTTACATTATGCAGGTTATTACGTCGAAGCTCTACTGAAGTTTAATGTCAGGTAAATTTCTAACATCTTGTATATGTAGCAAGCGCGTCCACTTAAGGAACGATAATCTTATATTTACTTGGAGCATTTTTAAATTTAAATTTAAATTTGAAATTTAAAATTCATACCAAAGACTTTGGGTTGAAAAATAAATCAATTTCAAATTGCGAATGCAAAGCATTTATAATTCAGGTGGCTCGCATAGCATTAAGCAAAAAATAGGCTGATCTTATATTTTCTACGAAAGCCTCAGTTGTCCCACGGAATGAGTAGAAAAAGCAGATCAAATTAAATTAAAGACCGAGGGATCGGGCGGTATATCCACCCTGGTAAACTCGGTGAACAATCTCTCACAACAGGGGCGACTCAGAAAAATCGAACAAGGTGCTCCCCGAGTGGGAAGTCGACCGGCGCTCGCGTTAGGGCAAAGTTCGAGAGTGCGGCACTCGATAAAAGCAGAGCCGCTCGTGCGTCCGAGTTGCAATTAATTGTCGCGCTAATGGCCTATAATACGTTTCCCGCGGAAACTTCAGAGCCCCGCTGCCCTCGCGTATCCGAGCTGCATTTCCGACCAATACAGGGCCGCTGTAATCCTCCCTGCGGAGCATTTATATAAAAGAGGGCTTGAATTCCGAGTTGGAGAGCTGTTTCCGCAGGGTGTACGTATGTATATATATATATATACATACATGTATACGTGGCTAGGTGAGGAAAGTCAGAAGGATACTTTTCGCTCCCGCGGGACGACGATTCGCGCGCACTCGCGGGAGGACAATCATTTTTCTCCGAGCGGGGGACGGTGCGGGGCCGAGCTATCCCGCGGGTACCGCCGAGCTGCTTAAGTTCGACGGATTACACCAAAGTGGGGTGGCGATTGGGTGTACGTCTTCGTTTTACAGAGGGCCGCCGGGGTACATTTCTCCCGCGGCGCCATCCTTTATTTCGAGCAATTTAATCCGTCCGAATTGATCTCGGGGTAAAAAGAAGCGAGCAAAAAATTTCCGTCCGGTTCGATTTCAAGAAACGTGAGGAGCCTCCGAAATCGCGTTACTCCCTTCGAAATCAATGAAATTCGCCGCGATCAAGCTAATTTTCACGGCTATCGCAAACTCGGAAGCGCCGGGCGGCCCTCGTAAAAGATCCACTTGTCCAATCTACGTTTCGGAAGAAGAACTTTAGACATTCTAACGCGACTGTTTTAAAATAAAACAGTGATCAATTCGCTAATTATCGCAGTGATGCGATAAAAAGAATGTAGAAAGCGATGCAATACCTTCTGTCGTACAAGAAATGTCAGTAAAAATAAACATTTATTGTGAATTCAGACGGAATATTTTACAACAGGAGATGTTAAGAAACAAAACTCTGTCAACCATTGCAACTTTACGACATAGTGTCCAATTATGAAGTTGAAGTATAATAATGGCCTCGAGATTTTGATCAATTGACTTGCTCAGTATTTTGTATTTAGAGGACTTGTACATAGATAATGTCTTGATTTTAATTGAATATTGTCTTTAGTTAGTGAAGATTTGAAAAGATTCATTGCCGGAATGCAGGAATCGCTTAGCAAAGAAATACACTGTACCTAAAGCAGTTGTCGCGGGCCAAAGCACCGGCGGTTACATTCGGGTCGAGACGGCGACGAGCAGAGTTGATTGTTTGGTCGGAAGCGGTGGATTTATGAAGCCGGCGTCTCATTAAAGGCGTAGCGCGAGCTCAGAAAACGCTCTCCCGGCCATCAGTCCTCCCCGGCGCCGTCGGAGAAGCAAAAAAAAAACGAGAGTATATACGGCGAGGGCCGCGCCGCGACAGTGCATCAACCGGCAACAATCGGCCGCGCGACAAAGCCGCGCCGGCCGCGGCACAATGCCACGGGGAAAAAAACGGCCGCGGCCTCCAAGACGATTAATCAAGGCGCCGGCGAGGGCGACACTGGGTCAGCTGTTAGCGGGGACCTCGCGGCGGGCACATAAATCGGGCCGGTCCGCGCGCGTCTCCGAATTACCCCCCTCTTAGAAGCGCCTGCTCCGCGCAGATGCTGCAAATCACGGGGACAAAACAGAATCCTCCGGGCAAACTTTGCCCGAACAACCGACAGTTGGCGCTACGCTCGCGCCCGCGAGGCGTCGGAGGGCGGAAAATTTGGCTTTGACAGGGGGCGCCCCGGGTGTGCCCGCGCGCCCGCGGTAAGACTAATGGGGGAGCCGCAGGTGTAAGGAGGCAGGGGGCGCCGGCGTCGCCCGGGGAAAAAACTCCGCATACGAGCTTGCGGCCCCCTGGCCGGTGGCTGTTATTTCCCGACGCAGCGCGCTTTTAGGGCCAATTCCAACTTCAACTCTGGCGCTTCGGATTTTCCTTTGAGCCCGGCCGAGTAATTGCGCATTAAACTATTCGGTACGCACGCTGAGGCCAGTGTTATTGTACCGCGGAAGTGTATTGGAAAATGCAATCTATGCGAAAAGGGTAGTTCGGCAAAGTGTATGCCGTTAATCATTCGCGATCTTTTGAAAAAGCCATTGTAAGTTCCAGCTGTGCAACTTTGTGCAAGCTCTTAATTGATAAAGCCTGGGTATATAGGCTAATGTAAAGGCCGTATGTAACCGCCAGGCTTTTCATAAACTTTCGTTCCAAAGTGACTCGAATATGACTAAGCGTTCTTATAATGTTCCAGGTAGGACTGTGAAAAAAAAAATAAATAAGCCGGCGCGCAGTCGCCGATAAAACCGGAAACAAACGATCGCCAAAATGAAGCTCCGCAACAACAAGTCATTCTTTCGGCGGAGGAATAGGAATAGTAAGGTGGCTTAAGCTCCGACGAGGGAAATAAAGTCGAATTGCACAAAGAGCGATTCGAGGAAAAAGCGAAAGGAAATAAACCGTAATACCGACAGGGACGGACGCGGGAAGAAAACCCGAGGCCCGCTCGCGCGATATAAGTGATTGGAAGAGAAGCGGGCGAACGCGCGGATGGGGAAGAGCGCGCCTAGGCCAAGGGAGCGGAATCCGGAAAAATCTCATACACGCGCCCAAATACAGATAAGGAGTGAGTCATCTAGCAAACTCGAGCCGACACGTGAGCTCGCGCCCGGAGTTCGCCAAGAGCTCATACAGGACGAGGAAAACACACCCGGATGGATAAATAATAAGGAGCGGAGGGAAAAAGCACAATGGCCGCGCGGCGAATTGGAGTGGATCCCGCGCTTTATTTATGGTTTCGTCCGGGCACTGGTGAATATTGAAGGGCTCATCGTCTGGGTGTCGGTCAATTATTTCCGATGAATTTCGATGCGCTTATTGGAGCGGCGAGGAGACTCCCTGCAGGCTCCGCGCGTTCACAAAGCAGCCGTTTGACTGCCGCGGTGTAAAAGATATACGGGCGCGGGGAAATTTCCCATCTGACCCTGCGGGCGCATCGTAGTCAACGGTAAAACTTCGGCCGGCCGTCTTCCGGGCGCCATAATTGCGCCCCCGTCATTTTTATAATTTCCACTCTGCCGTTTCGTTTTTTTTAAGCCTCAACACGCATAAGCGGTGGATGAATAAAATCTCTTCTCTTTTGATATGACACGGAGTTTAAATTCGGGTGAACGGCCGATTCATTTCCTGGCGCGTCGCAAGTAAGGCTCGAATCCGCGGGGACGCAAAAATCGCGGGGAGGCTAATTATGGACGAAGACGGGAATGCCTGAATGCCGCGGCCGTCGGATATATCGGTTGGCTCTAACGAACTGCGACGCGCGTCGCGCTAATGCCGGCTTTGGGCCACGGCGAGCAATAAGGACGCTTTTTCAAAAGCGCGCATTCGGGGCCGCCGCGTTGCTTTGGAAATGCCGTTTCGAGGGCGTATCGTCGAAAGCGCGCCCGTCTATTCACCGGGGCGAAATCTTTGATGAGGCGATACGACCGGTTCGCCGCGCGTATATTCTTCCCCATTAAGCAGCCACTGAAAAAAAGAAAATGAACCAGTTTTTCTGGTTGTATGAGGCTTTATCGATCGACCTTTTGAAGTATAATGACTTCGTGGTTAATTGTCATCGCGCGCCTCTTCGATTACTTCAACGCGCGTGTCTTCGAATACCTACGATTGGTACTAAAATTTGTAGTGCTAGCTGGGAAACTGATTTCGCGTACCTTTCCTACCCATAAACCGACCATAAAAACTCGTTTAGATTTTCATCCAGGGCAGGGGCGCATTAAATCCTCGCGAGTTACGGTCTGCACTTTGAAGATAAAATAACATTTTTAATCGGAGTGTAGGTGCATATCGCCTCTCGACAACTATGCCCTAAATTATTATTTTCCATTATGCGGTAATTTGCGACGCATCAGTAAGGAATTATCGAGCGGCACTTCCGCACTGGCCCATTTAAAAGGAGTTAAATGCGCGCCCGCTAACTTCCCCTGCCCAAGTATAAACGCATTAATTCCCAAACAAATATTATATCACATGGTACAGGGGATGCGCGATGGCTTCCATCAGGCCGTCCTTTCCCAGCGCGTATATGACGTCCCGTGAATGCATTATCGGCCGCGTGCGCTTTCCAACTCGCGGTCAACTAATCCCGGAGGAAAAAAAACGGGTGGTGATTGTGACCCGCACGCGCGCGCGCTCGTGTGTGAAGCGACTGCTGTCGCGAGCGAGTGTGGGCCACGGCGCGTGGGAGTCACGACGGCTACACGTCCGGCCACGGCTAAGCCGAGCTCCCGAAATTAGACGGATCCACTTAATGAGCGTGAGCGTAGCGGTTTTTTTGACGGGTCTATGTTACTTCGACCGCGGCGAGGACCGCAGCTTCCTGTAATACGTCTTAGGAATCAGGCATATGTTATAGCGGTCGATCTTGGCCCCGTCTGCGACGCGCTACACGTATTCAAATGTATTCCGAATATTCTGCATCACTTACAAGTGAGCGGTTCGGACCTATTGAATATAATGCGGGGAGCGATGCTAATCTCGTGTCTGTGCCTTCGAACCAATTTGGAGTATCTCAAATTTTGTAATAATTGCTTCGTATTGTTACTTCCACTCGCGGCGAAGTTTCTTCACCTCGCGCATGACTAATTGACAAGCGAGAGGACTATTTGCATGGCTAGTTTACATCCCAAGCCAACTTGTGCGCGATACATGCATATCCATTCGGGAATCTACCCTAACACCTCGGTTATCACAAAAACCAAAGGAAATCCGCCACGAGTTTAATTAACTGATTTCTTTAAAAATAGTTTGTTAGTTTTAAATTAGACACTAAAACTGATATGAAATCTATGGAAGTTGATATGCTAGTTTTGATATTATTGAAATAGATTATATATGATTTATTCATTATTTAACTATATATTTTCAAACAATGTGCTATTGATAATTGCAGATAGTATAACCATTTACATAAATTCGTTGAAAATTCAGTTGACTGATATGATTTAATTATAAATAGTTACTCTGATATATATATGTATATATATATACAGTTTTTGTATTCAATTTCCAAAATTTATATAAACAATATGAGCATTTCAATGATTCTACACTGAAATAGTAAATTACAAATGTTAAAATAAAATTGAAACTACTGGTTTAAAATTTACTACAAGGTAGTTCGTGCATACCAGTGCTTCTCAACCGATTCATTCAGTAACAAAGTGAAGCTTCCAAAACGTTTAAAAAAATGACTGACAATTAATGATGAAATAATAAACTTGTGTCACTATAAACTTGTATCAAGTAGATTTATAATTGTACGCTCTCACGTTCATCTCTTTCGCTGTGATATTTATATATACAATGCACAAAAATTACACATGTCTATTTTATATATTTACATGTTCTAAATATTAAAGAATATATCTATATCATAAATTGATTAATTTTTTGTTTTTGTGCTTTACCTCTTTTATTAATAATACTATTTTTTATTATATTTTATTTTTATTATTTGCGATCTCATGTAGAAACAGAGCTGTAGTTCTTAACCAATGTTTTAAATTTCTTATAGGCTCCATCGTATACTAGCGAAGGAATTGGTTCAAAATCCCTGGAGCGAATTTTATAGTTTAGAAAATTCTTTACTTTTTGGATTAAAATTGCTCGGAAATGAAATAGTATAACGAAATTTGTTTCTTTTTCTGCAAATAATATTAATTAGTACGACTTATTCTTTTTGCAGACGCTAACAATTTTCAATAATCATTGGTTGTAATCTGTAAGAATTATGAATCAATTCGAAGAAAGCGGCTCTTAGTAAGAACTACCTTAATCTGAATAATTTTGTTCATAAATGTTCTCCAATTTCTCCACCTTTCTCGGCGGTATTGACCAGCGCGTTTGTCTCCCTGTATATACAAGGTTTGTCTAAACAGACGGTCTTGTCACGGGCCCGTAAGAAAACAGGCCGCGCACCACGCAAACTCACCCTCCCCTTTCAATTACGCAACAATGGGGCGAGTGGGGACACAAAGCGCTGGCGACTCCGCGCGGCTGGGTGTACCGCGAGTTTCGCGTCCCCGTCGACGCGGGGGCGGATCAAACGACCAGATTCTCGGGAGGCATTCCGTAGGAGTCGCGGCGGGCCGCCTCGCACGGATGGCGGCCGAGTCCCCCCAGGCTCGACTTTGCAGGAGAAGACACCTGGTGCAGGTGAGCTGCCCTCGCCGCGGAGTTGGCGAATTCTCCCCCGGCGAGCTGGATCCTGTTAGTTTGAGCCGGCGCTCGGCGGCGGCTCCTCCTCGCGAGTAGTTGGGATAGCGCGGGCGCGGCTCCCGGGCACCTCGGCTTCTTCGCAATTCCCCAAAGCCTCGTTTCGCAGTTTTCGCCTCGGGGAAATTAGGGCGCAGCCGCGGCCGCGTTAAGACGATTACGTTGGCCAAAGTGCAGGAGTGTCGGGGCAACAGCACCGCGGCATAAGTCACAATTTCAGGTGGGAGCTAGCGGGCGCACCAAGAAGCGATGCACTCACGGGTAATGCGACGGGGGGGCGCGCGAGTATAAAGAGAAAAACGCCGCGTTTTGCCTGGGTCAAAGCCGCCCGGGAGCGACGCGTATATGCGCGTCTTGCAAAAGGCATTGCGGAGTCGCGGCTTCGCGAGCGCATTTTTTACCTGTGCGAAAGCGAGGTAAAGTGTCTTCTTTTGACAATAAAGGGCGAGAGAGGCGAAGCCGGCACGCACCCAACCCTCGCGATTCAGTTCTGAAAAAACGAGCTTGCGAGGAAATCGCGTGCTTATATGACTCTGTACAGAACGTGAAAACCTATCCGAGAGTTGCTTGACGACGGAATACCGAAGTGACAATATCAAGTGAACGACGACAAGAAACTCGTTCTCGAATGATTACGGACCTTCGATACATGCAGAAGATACACATGTTCAGAATTTTTTTTATTTTTCAATTAATTTGTGTTATTCTTTATTCGTGAATATTATATTAAACAATTTTCAATACACAAATCTAGAATAGAGTATCAATCACATACATCTGGCTCAATTTTAAAAGAAGCGACAGACCACAAATCTAAAATCAGGTTTACGTACAATAAAAATCCCTAAAATTCGTCATCATGACACATAATTAAAGTATTTCTATTCTTCTTGCTGTGGATTACACAGTACTTTACACTCATTCAATCAGCTCTCACGCATTAAAAGGTATTGAGTGCAAAAATTTGGCTAATTTATAACAATGCGGAACTATTTATCGAAGAGAAACCTGTTCTGAGTTTGTACGTTCTCTGTAGTATCCATCGGATAGGAATCAGAATACGGATATCTGATCTTTGGGATAAGTAGACAATTCAGGCAAATAAAAAATTATATATATGTGCAGACCTACTGCTGTGCACTACATAACTAGTTGTAACGAACTCGTCGGCCTTGAATCCCCGCCATCCTAATTATAAAATTGTATTTATTTTTATTTCGTTTTATTAATTTTCAGTTATACCTATCTTTTGAAAATAAAATCTTCCGACTCGTATAAACAAAAATTGAATGAGAAATTTTTTCGCGGTGCACTCATGTATGTAAATCCACGACATCCGGGAACGGGCGGTCGAAAGTCGCCCGCTCGATTCGCAGCTGATTAGCATATATACTTTATAACGAAAACTGTAAATCCGAAAAGGACATGAGTGGCTCTGCTACAGCGCGTCCAACACACTACCATCCAACTCTCAAGAACAAAGCCGCGCGCGGGCGTTCACCTGCTACTCGGACTGAGAAAAGGACGGCTCTTGCCAGGGCGCCCTATGGCCCTAATTCTGCCCCGGGCCCAGAACTCGGCCGAGCAAACACGCAGCTAACACGCTACTGGCCTCAAAGTTGGAAAAGCGAGTGTCGGCGAGCGGCCCGCGGAGATTTAGCGCAGCGACCGCAGCGGCTCGCGGCGAGACGTAAGAGGAGCCGAGCGCGCCCAGTTCGCTAGCTGCGGGGGCCCCCCACGCAGTCTGCTAATTTCATATTGTGGCAGGATTTACTGCTCGTCCGCGGCTCCTGGCCGATGATTTTACCTAGGGAGAGAGTCCGCGGGGAGCAGTCGAGACCGAATTTCTTCGGGACAAGTCGGAACGAGTTTTAAAGGGAGCCAAATCTCTCCCCACGGACTAGCCCGGGACTACCAAATGCGGCTTTCTATTACAGACAACTAGCAATGTCATTTTCTGTTATTCCGACTGACATTCTGACTGATTTTAATTGGTAATTTTTTTAACGACAGTATTCACTCAAATTATATTATAGTTACTTCAATCTACGTAAAAAGAAATTTGAAATTTCTTCCGCACGTGGCCGATAAAATTGTTGAGTTTTTATTTTGCAAGAAATAAATATTTTCATCACAATATAAATTAAGATTTATTAATTTTCTATTTGCTTTACAGTGAACTGTTTATATTTATATTTAGTAAACAATAGTTATTTGCTTTTTAAAAATATAAATATTTGCTTAATCTGTATAACAACATATAACTTAAATACTATGTACATCTAGCGAAAAATTTTACAATGTAATTAAATAAGTGATGTTTAGAGGAGCAAATAGGAATTCGTATTGTTTCTAAGTTATATCAACAACATAATAGTAAAGCCGCACTCTGATTAACATTGTTCGACCTGAATCAATGTTAATATAACATTTTTTTCAGGTTAAAAAGACAACTTGATCAAGAAGTTCATTTACATATGATTAAGAAAGTTTTTTAACTTTACGAATTAAAATTCTAATAATAATCATACATCTTTCTGTTTCAAGTAAAGATTAACATCACCCTAACGCATACACTCTCCAAAGTTCCTACCGAGAAACTTTGCCAACTGGTATTCTTTTTTATCTCCATCAGACATCGCATAAAAAGAACTTCAAAACTTTTATCGATTCACGCAAGCATTTAAATAAAAATTCAAAGAAACATTAGAAATATACAAATAAAAATGTTCGAAATTGTATAAGTAATGAATGCTGTAATAAAAAATCGAAACACGTACGTCCAGCTAGACTTTAACCGCAATTCAATAAATGTTTGACACGCTTCAGTCAACGTTTCTTCGCACCTCTTGCGAGGTGCCATGTATTTTTCAAGGTCCAAAAAGCGCCGCTCAGGTCCAATCCGCTCTCGCGGAAATTCGCTTTTCCGCAGACCACGCTTCAATTGTCTCTGCATAATTAACCGTCGCACCAATCGCCCCTTACCAACAGCCCCGAGACCGACCACGAAAAAAAACGAAAGGAAAAGCGGATTCAGCTTGCATCGCCCCCTATCCCTGCCTCGATCCCCGTCCTGGCTACAGGAATCTATTCGGAGTTCCAGGTGGAGAGGCTGCGCTCGTAATCTCGTAAGTGGCCGGGCGAGGCCGGAGACGTCTACGTACAGGCGATGCGTAGACGTGCCTGACGCCAACACTACGTGTCGCCATGGGTACGCTACAATGTATTACGGGTCCCTCCGGAGATGCGCGCACGGGAGTGAGGTGACGTCTGTTTTCTCCTTCCGATGACTCGTGCTAAGTGTCGATGCGAGTTTCTACTTTCGTCGCCCGATCCCGCGGAGGGTCGACAGTGGGATGCTGCGATTGTCGCTTCGCGCGCGACAGGGGCCGAGGGAGAGCGCGTGGGGCGAGACGGGGGGAGGGAGAGGTTCGGGCCTCGGTGACACGCGGCTTTCCTTTGCTCGCGGGGGGATTGAGTTTCTGTCGGGAAAAATCGCGCCGGTTTTTTGCCCGGCGTAGGCTCAAGGCTTTGCAGACGAGAACGCGCTGCCAACCGGTCAATTGATGAGCTTGCCATGATTAAGGCAGATTCCTATTCATTAGTTAGCTCGATTCGATATTTATTAACTGACAAAACGAGAGACGCTCCTTTTTTCACGGAACGCTTGATCGGGATGATTCTGGTCGATTTTCGGACGTTACGTCATTAAGCTTTTTGCCTATCTTGCTAATGTACGATGTGTTCCGGCCAGAAATGGTCTGTAATCTCTAAATATGCAATGTAAATAATTCTCTCTAAATTTATCAAATTGATTAGCCTTCAAGGCAGTGCACATTAGTTAACATTGTTCAGTTAAAAGTAAATATTCATAGAATAAATTGTAAAAATAATAGGTGAATGTTTTTCAGCACATTAAAAAAATTAGTTGGTATAGAATTATTATAGTATTTGCTCTTTTGGGTATTTCATCAATTGTATTCGTGTATTAATAAAAGCCTTTTTTCATTAATTAAATAAATCCTTAAGCTAAAAATCAAATCATAAGATATCGGTCTATCACCTATAGAATTTATTTTATTCATGACAAGATTGTTTGTGACTTAATGAACCTTCATAAATTGCGTTATACTAGATCATTAATTCAATGAATCATTAGTGACTCACCATACAAGACTCCCAAAAAAAATTTTGCAGCACAAACGTACCTGAAACAAAATAAGAGACAAATTATACTTATAAGTACAATTAAACTTTGCTTAAACGACTAACAACATTTGAAATGGACGTCGAATAAAGTGACGGAATCGCATGTCCAGTACTCGATGGACTGGAAATAATAAGCTTCAATTTCAGTTTGTATCGATCGCTCGGCCCAATCCGACTGCCGTCCGAGTTTCATCGATTTTCCAGTATGTACACCGGGGGTGAATCAATCGGACACCATTTTTCTCGGCTAATCAGTCGATAGGCATCGTTGCGCAATGGGGCAGTGCTGCAGCACCTGGCGAAAAACTCGAGTCCCCTTATCAAACTGAGGGGATAGCTCCGTATCGGTCTGCGGAATCCCGAGGGAAACACAGGGTTATCTAAGCTCAGTTGGCCGGCTTCGTTCCGCCCTAATCGCAGATTCAAGACAACGGCCGCCGCCTGCGCGGGGGCGCATGCTGGTGCCTTAAGTGGCACGGACGAGGTAACTTCGGACCGCCCGCAGAACGAGACCGCGAGCCTCTTCCTTTTCCTCCTATGGCCTTCTTTCCCCAACTTGGACATGCACGTAGCTCCTTATCTACCGGCGGCTTACTTACAATGCAATTATATAAATATTCATCCAAAGTTTCTTTTCGCCTCACGTGTTACTGCTTCGGAAGAAAGATCTTCCCTCCCGCATTTCGCAGAAAACAACTCGCTGAACTAGCTTTAATTGTTTAGCGAATCGAACATTAATTGTAGATGTCACAGCAGAAAAGTGTTAAAACCAACTTTACGTAGTTTTTATACAACGATCAATTTGTCAACTTCGATCGTTAAAATGTTTACACACACGAACTGCATTAAGCATTTTCCAATCATCAAACTTTTATCCTGCTACAATTAAATGCCCAAGACTTTGTATCACTATTTCGATGTCACTTGACAGAAATGCGCAGCTAAGACGACACAGCAGTTAGATAAAAGTCAAAACTGGCTTTAACTTGGATTTTAATGAAATCGGGTTGAAACTTTAACCCAGAACAGTTTCTACTTTAGCAGAGTTGAGAATATCCAAGCATGCGTCCTACCTCCCTTCATACATTATTCTCTGAAATATATTCCTCACACTGATAGTTAGTACGTAAAATTAATTTAATTGATCAATTAATTGAGACATAATAAATTCTTTCTTTTCATCAATAAACACTTTTTACTCATTTCAATATGATCTAAAACTATAACAAAATATGATTTACATATACCTAAATAGATTGGTTATTGGTTCAATTATATTGTACTAACGGCAAACTGCGTCTATATTGCAAATCAAAACTGATCACGAAAAATAAAATGAAAAAACATTTGACCACAGTTATAACAAACAAAATCTAAAAAAGGTACGACGTGAAAACTTTTGCTGAACGAGTAAAATCAATCCCATTATATTTAATATTATATTAGCATTTACACACCGCAATGAAGAATTACAAGAATTGTGGTTTAAAGAATACGATTACAAGACCGTGACTACTATTTATTTACTTTCTCCGAGCAAGTATTGAAATAGCTAATATAAAAAGAATTTCCTTCATCCGTTGACAAGAGAGGTGGGGAAGACTGAAGTTGCGAGGGTCGTGGACAAGTAGCAGACGTTCTATTTGATCGACTGCCACTAGGAAATGTAATCCTCGCGAATAAGTAGGGGATACAGTGCAGCTTAAGATGAAAAAGTTTCCCCCTCAGATCCCAGAATAAGTGCGTTCTATGCTCACTAATTCGATTTTCGTTAAATTTCGTTATTTGGAATCCAATCAATGATGTTCTTCGGAACTCTCAGGGTACACAAGGTGTTGATGTGGAATGACTTGTAACGGTTTGTTTTTAGTTGGAAAAACAGTGTAACGATGCATTTTAATTGATATCACATCAATGAAGAAACGTAACTTAGACCTTTTCCAGAGCAAATAATTTTTGGTAAACAGTTTGATTCACTAATAAAAATTACTATCACAATAGCTCGAAGCTACACATTCAGTAGAAGTGAATTATACATGTATTATTCTTAATTATAATCAATGTTTAGACTACAAGAAAAATTATTTGCTATATGCCTTTGATAATGTAATTACTCATATACTAAATGCAGCGAAGAGTAAAATCAATAAGGTTTACTAAACATCTGCTAGAACAGCTCAATCCATACAATAATTAAATAAAATACTATAAGAAGACAAACCAATCATTATCCAGAAAATATTAAGCTTAAAATTGTAACTTTTGACAAGTTTAAAACATTGTAATGTTAGAAAACAATATTAATGTGTGTACAGAAAAGTATACTGTCATAAATATTACTCAAAAAATTTTTATCCAACAAAAAAATACTAAAGTGTCAAAGTAACAGATAAATCAATTGTTTCAAATTTCTAGCGAAACCAAATTTGATCTTATAGCCAATAAAAATTGTTGTGAAATATGTAGATAAAATAAAACAAAATGTAGTTTTCAAAACAAAAATAATAATTTATTTTTAGCAGTTTGAAACTTAGTAATTGGCCAATATATTATAGTTACAAACATAATTACTGCAGAAGTCTATTCATATGTTGATGTAATGGTACTGGTTCGTCCATGTACAACATCAATATTATAAATACAAGTTAACTTATTGTCAAACAATGACAAATAATAATGGGCTTGTAGCAGTAACTGATTTCATCTTTATATTACTGCTTAAATGAGACGAGATAAGCGCAGAGGCCAACACAAGAATATGATCATTACGTACAACAGAGCATAAAATACCGCGTCATTTGCAGTACGAGGAAGCATTAAACCACGAAAAGAGAGGATAAATTGCCGCGATAACTTGGGCTGCGCGTATAGCCTCGAGCTCTCGTAAATCGCGTTACCGCGAAAAAAGGAATTTCTCAGTCCATCGGCGCGTGCGCGCGGTGCCGAATATCGCCCCGAAATGATTATTCGGCCCCGTCTCGCGCTTGTTTCGCGCCGACTCGCTCGTTGGACGAGACCCGCAGGAAAGGGGCGGGGGCAGAGGCGGAGAAATGACGGGAGATTCACGGCGCGGTTTTGATACGTGAGTCGGGTGCGGGAGTGAATTCCTCTCGCGTGCGCCCGCGCGGGGAGGCCGAAAACGAGCGCACCACGAAGAATAGGGGAGATGATCCATTAACCTCACGTACGCGCGAATAAATACGCGCCGACCGGCCGCGGAGCTGCCCCGCGTCAGGTGTGCGCGTGTGCCGCAGGGACGCGATCCGGCCAAAGTTTTGGCTTTGATGTCCGGAGAATTTGTATCTACGGCCGGAACGAGCCTAACAGTCATGCTGACCTTATAGTCGCTGACGGTGTTGAGCTGGTGTGACGGTTTTCATCCAGCGATAGATGCGACATTCACAAAGAGTGTTTAATCAGAGTTTTATAATAATTGACCATTCTGCTGATGAAGTGCTCAGGGCAATAAGTGAAAGACTGGACATGTTATGCAAAAAAGATTTCGATATTCTAATTTTTTCCCAAACTAGGTACAAGTAGGTAGAGAAATATTGGCTAACTCCGAAATAACTTCTTTTTCCTATAATTTTGATAAAATGCAAGTGAAAAGGTGGGTACACATACATCACTGTATACATCTTTATACCCACTTTCCTGACAAGCGAGTCGAATTCCGTTTGCGAGTATAATCGAAGAAAACGATAATCGAAATACCGATAATTCATATATCTATTCGGTTCAAGTTGAAATTCTGTAGACGCTTTGTTGTATTCCTCGTTATATCTTACCCGCCTTCCTTTATATCGCTTTTATACCGCCTCGCCTCCTCTGATTTCGGCAGTTTTGCTGGATTTCATGTATATACACGTTAGTTATGAATTTGAATCCTGTTTTGCTTGGGGACGTCAATACGGCTTTCGTCTTTTCTGTTTCGTTTACACTGTTAATGAAAAATGATAAATATTTTTCGGTTTGAGTAAAAACATCTTATTTTGCAAAAAGAATTTGCAGCCATTGCAATATTTGACGAATCGTGTTTTCTTCGCTCGGAAGAAAAAGAAAGATTGAACATTTTTATAAATAGAAGAGTACGCGGAAAAATAATTTGGCATATTTGATAAAAACACGCTTTAATTAAAAAGTATATTTCACTGAAATCCTTTTACAATAAATTGGACTTTTGGCGTGGAAATTACTCTCATTCTGAGATTATGGGAAAATGTACGGAGAGGTAAAAAATGGGTCTGCTATCCTAATCCCATCGGCTGTGATGTTATTAGTCTCGGCCTAGTGTCGAATGAAGGACACATACGTGATATGCAGCGCTCCTTTATCATCGAATATAATATATGGACTGTCATCATCCCGAACAAGCGAGCGCCAATGTTTCGGAGGATAATGCAGTGGAAAAGGCATCGAGCGGGCGGCTGAGCGGCTGTCGATCGACAGGCACTCGGGCCTCGGCGAAGCCACTTAGCGAAACTAAAACAAGGGGCGTGCGGGATGGATTTAGAAAATCCGCAGTCGATAAACAGGCGCCGTCTCATCCGGGGCAATAAAGCGTCCGGCTGCAGCTGCAGGCTACGCGCGGTCGGCAGTAGGTCGCTCGGAGGGAGCCACCTCATTATCTAGCCGCGAGAACAAAAGCCCCGGGCGCGCCCTAGCAGCGTTGGGGCGTGCGCCCGCTCGTCTCGCGCCGCGGCTAGGTGCGAATGGGTTTATGAGGGCGCCCGGCTTGATTAATACGAGCGAGTGCGAAGGTGACGTATGCGATGGCGCCAGGGCGCCGACGCGCGGATGTGTGTACCCGCGGCTGAGGGATTAGGGAGCGCTTACCCGGGCAATTCCGCGACGCCCCCTCGAGCGAGGCTGCTTTTTCAGGGCCGTAAATCCCGGCGGCAAGAAAGGACCCGCGGCTGTCGCTGCTCCGGGGCTGCCTGCCGATTCTCATTATTCCGAGGAGGCCTTTTTTCCCCGATATAGGCGGCGATTGAGCCTCGTTAAGCGGCCTCGCGGATTGAGAGGTCGGGCCGCCCAGGCAGCCGACTAATTGGGCTCCCCGGGCCCGGGCTCTTGGAATGTTGCACCGGTGAACAATGCCAGAGGAACATTAATCTGCGTTAGGGTCGGTTAGACTAACCTGGGAGGAGCAGCACTCGCAACTGCAAGTATATTCGACCGGATTTACAGGGGTAGTATATCCAAAGTTACACTAGCCAGTTTCGTATTTGTTTATCAGTCTGCAAGTAAATGTTTACTCGCTTAAATTAATCGTTTTACATCAAATATAGGTGCATGAATTTCATTTTATTGCTATATCTGGGCCCCGTGGACATATATATTTGTAAATACCACAACGGAATTTAACTACGAAATCAAATTACGCACCGATGGAATTGCCTAACTAGTATATATCTTTTCGAAACTGCGCCATCAAACGCGCGCACATGTGTACGTATCCTACTTATTATCAGTCAATTATCCGCCCAGTCGTTAAAAAGGTGCTTTGGTACATAGGGCTATCAGGAGCGTATCGCTGCGATGCTCGAGGAAGCAAGTGCGCGCGAGCTCTATAGAGACCGATATTCGCGACATTTAGAGTACCCCTTGATAAACAAACGCGTTATTCCGTTTGGTTAAGCCGCCAGTCCATTCGGAGTCAATGGCGCTCGAAGGCCCCGAACGCGCGCTCGTAGCCTACCGGCGTGCTCGGCCACCTCGAGCGCTTAATTCCGAGCTAAACAGGTGTAAAACTGCATTATTTCGCGCGGCCGGGGGATGCAGAGGCGGGAGCGCAGGACGATTCGTCAGTGTCTCCGTGGGGGCCGGAGGAGGCCGAAGTTTATGGAGCCGGCGGAGGTCAGGTCACGTCGCCTCCACGCGCGCCCGAGGAGCCAGAGGAGGAAGACGTGGCGCGGTGTTTGCGGCCTGGGAGGAGCGCGTAATCTACATCTTAAACAGTCTCAGGCCAGGGGTCCGCCGCCACCCGCTTTTTGTGTGCGTGCGCACAAAAGCCACGAAAGGCAGGCCGCGGAATTGAACGTTGAATTGTTCAACGACTAGAAAATTGAGGTCCGCGCCGCTGCCGGCCCGCAAGCTCTCCTGCCCCCTCTCCCTTTCTCCCTCGCGCTACTAGCTAGCGCCCGCGGCGACTCGCCTTTCGCCGGCCTCCTCTTCTCCGAGGGCTTAATTCATCGGGAACTTGCGCGCGGATAAGCTCGGCTTCGAAAGCACTTGGCCGTATTGCGTTTATTTTCGGCTTTAAAGCTACTTTGTAGTCGCTCACCTCCGGCTTTTGCCCGATCCACTGTCTTGCAGTTAGAGACGGAAAATCGTCGGATAATAATTTTCCATACATAAAGTAATCAATTGTATGAGCTCACTCGAGTGAACACAAGTCTAACGAGAACGGAAAGCTGGCATAAATACTGGTAAATTTTATGTAAAATTCCTTTTTAATGTTTCTAGTTCATTTTTTGTGTGTCACTCAACCACCGATTCGCGTTTTATTCTTACTGATTTATGTTTTATCTTTTATTTAATCAGGATTACGTAAAATAACTATATTGCCGAAAAAAATAAGAATAAAACGACGTAAAAAGGCGCAATATTTTTTAAAAAATAGCAGAAATGTTTTAGATAAATTCGTTTATTCACATTTCGGCTCGTCGAAGGAGAAAAAACTGGGGCCATCAATGAAATCCTATTTATAACGAAACAGCGCGAAGAAGACTGAAAGGAAGTCAAGAGAAAGCGGGTAAAAAAGAACGATAACGCCATTAAGCTTCTAATGTAAAAAGGAAATTCCCGCTCAAAGCCCTCCTCTTTTCCCCTTCCCTCTCTTTACCGCTTTTATCTACCTCTCATCCAGTAATTTTCATACGAAAAAGGCCAGTCGACGCTCATGAAAAACAAAAAGTCTCCGTGAAGCAGGAGAGAATTCTCTCTCTCTCACTCTGTCTCCGTCTCCGTCTACCCGTCTCTTCTCCCCACCCCCCATCGCCCCTCTAGATGGCCCCGTCAAAGTACGGCACGGCCCCGAACACGAATCAGAAATAGCTAAGCCTTTGTCCGGTGGCTCCCCGCCCCCACTTTTTTCTGGATCACTTCTCGAACGTAGCGCACAGAGAAAAATACCTAGTGCTGCCGTCGTCTTGAAGGAGATCGACGGCCCACTAGTCGTCTGTAGCGTGTAGCCGGTGACCCGGGGACTTTGACGTATCTCAGCCGGAAGTAAGGTGGATCTAAAAATCCTTTTCTCCCAAAAAAGGGAGGGCCGGCAAGGCTTACTCTTGGACGTATATACAGTAGTGTCAAGAAGAAAAGGCGAATTCATCCTATATAAGGAGGCGGGGAAGTTGCATACAGTGAGGTGGACGCCGCACCGGTGGCAAAGATTGCGCTTCGAAACTTCACTAGGGGGTCCGGCGACCTGTCCGATACAGACGACGCTCTTTCCGATGTACCCCACACAAACCCCTGAAGACTTTACATTGCGCAAGGGGAGGATGCGCACGTTTTCTTTCTCTTTCGATTCGATCTACCCTTCCTCCATACCTCTGTCTTTTCTTATTATTTTTCAGGGGTAGGAGAAGGGGTAGTAGAGGCTCAGGGGGGCTGTCGCATTGCGCGTCCGATGATGGAAATTTCATATTTACGACGTGATCTCTGCCCGAGGACGCGTGTTCTCCTCTTTCTACCCTCCACTCGCCCTGTCAGCAGACTGCTGGATGCAACTCTGTATATGCAGACGAAGCTGAGTTGCGCTTCAACAAAGTTGCAATAAATTTTGTCTTCCTGTGTGAAATGCATTGTTTTAGTTTAAAGCTGTAGCAATAAACAAATTATGGACGCTGAAATTGCCGCTTGTAGATATAACATTTCACGATGAATGACATATAACCACTGTTGATAATATTGAAGGGGTTGCTGAATTTAAAAATATTTTAAATGGTTGTACAGTTATGTTATATAAATTATGTAACCACTTAAAACTATTAATTTTAACTTACTAATTTTTATAAATTTTCAACTTGAAAATAATAAAGTAAATACTAATAAATCATATCCACTAAAAAATTGCGAATAATAAAATATACAGTAGATTCGCATGCACCGAAAGACTTTATGTTCCTATTAAATAAAAAGGAAGAGATGAATTACTTATCAAGGGACTTTCCGTTCATGCAGCGCTTTACTGGTGGACTGCAGAAAACCTGGCTAGGACTAATGCAAGACCAAAGTAAGGACAATATTTCCGAGTCAAGATATGTTAATAATAGATGCGTAAATAAATAATAATATTTATTATAAATATTTCAAGTAGATTCGGGATAAAATCTGACATAATAAATACATTTTAAGATCTGGATAAACTATATACGTCTAAAAATGTAAAGCGATTTACGTTGGTGTGTAACAGGTAGAATATTTTTCAAAAATAGAAACAAAACAGAAACGTTTATAAATAACCTTTTATTAAATTTATTTTAATTCAAAACAATACAATCGAGATTCGCGGAATGCGATGACAAATCTCAAAATACATTATATAAACAGTGTCGTATATTAGATAGAATTTGTTAAAGACAAATATGCAAGGGTCTAGAGTAATTGGCTGACTTCTAGAGAAAGGTAACTTGTAAATATAATTATTTCATAATAAAACTGCGCATTCCACAAGCATTAAAAACAAAAGCACGGAATTATAACATGAATGATTATTATGAGTCAACTTCATAAAAACCAAGGGTTAATCATTAAATAAAACATCAATAAAACAAATTAAGTGATATCCTTTGACAATTACATATTTAAGAAAATTAATAAGGAATAAAAGTCAACTAAAATATTCAATTTCGTTTAACATTTTGTCTTTTATACTGGCTTACACTAACTGTTTACTGTACCCGTTCCATTACATTTTCCAGACAGTTGTGCACATTCGTACGAGCATTCGTGCATATTATCTGTAGATTGTTAAAAAGTTAAGGCAGAAAGAAATCGTGGGCAAAAGCTGCAACCGTCCTAAAACAAAAAGCTCGAGTGAAAAAACCGCCAATAATGTGCGCGTTGCTTGGCGACCGTCGAAACTCGGAGGCTGCCGCGACGTATTTGAATTAACGCGTTACCACCACTGACGCGCCCCGTAGAAGAGTGCAGTGGGTTCGCTGGTGCATGACCGAATTCACCCTCCTCCTCCAGCCCATGTGTCTATATACGCGCGGGCTGCAAAATTTTCGACGCGAGAAATTCTCTCATCCCTCGTCCCTTGCCTCACACGCGTCTATCTGCTTTTTTTAACTCACCCCTCGCGCATTGTTGGAAAGTGAAACGGTTGGCTCGCGATCGACGCTCAAGTCAATTCGTCTCTCGTTCCTTCTCTTTCACGTCGCCCAGCCTTTGTTTCGAGGTTTGGCTCACTGCTTTTTTCGAATATTTTTTACCTCTATTCCCTCCATTCGACTTTTCTCGTTTTAATGCAGACAGGATCCGTACGAAGGAATCGCTATTATTTTTCTCTCGTCAGTCTTGACGGTATAAAAATCGAGATATTGCCGATATACATGACAGGTATCTAGTAGGAAACTTTAAAAAATATTTCATTGCAGTTGCCAAATATTCATAGTGTTTTTTAACACAATGATCGATTTTTCTTGTCTTACGTTGATTCAAAGAATAGCTTAATCGAAGTTAATATAAATTCAAAGTTAAAATACTAATTTTGTCTATATAATAGTAAAAAAAATTACCATAAATAAAGCAACTTGGTTCAACTGTAAGACCTAATGAGGTGGATCTAACCGGATCGCATGAATGGAGGATTATAAAAACATAGAAGGACATTAGGAGTATCGCAAACTCCTTGGCTGCTGTACTACACAAGTTCACGTTATAGGTGAACTTGCCTGCATCAGTTGCAAGATAGAAGCTCAGGCTCAAATAGGGCGAGGCGAAGCGGAGAAAACGAATGTACCCGTGCGAGGAAGGTAGAGACTGTTCCCCTCACTCCTGCGGCATCAAAGAATTTAATTAATTAATTGCTAATGGCGGAGGGTTGGCGCGCTTTGCGCACCGCCGGCAGACCCCGAGGATTCTCTGTGTCCCGGTTCATGTAACGCAACCTATAGGAACTAGATGTACATCCAGCCGCTGTGTCTATATATGTATGCCCGTGAAGTGCAGGTCCTTTCAGTTATATATACAAGAGGGTGTCTGGGCGTTGCGCAGCAACGCCCAGACGATTGATTTGCCCACTGCTGCCGAGCTGTTTCTCCAGCTTCGACTACTCAACTCCTTACTTTTTTCACCTCCCTTTTATTTTCACTTGAACGATAAATAATTACGTACGGTGTACAATGTAATTGCTTTTCAGCCAAATCAAACTGCGAATTTAAATGACGCTGAAATGTTTGTCTGTTTTTATTCTTCCTCTTTTCGTTGTAGATTGCAGTTCTATAGCCCCAGTAGCTTGCAATTTGAAAAGTTAAATGAATTAAATAACTTTAAATTAAGCAAAACAATAGATTAACTTTGATTATATTTTTTAATTAGTTTTATCAAGTTTTATTCAAAATGGACCACTGCAAATGTGTTCTTGATACTACAAGTAATAGACTTTGTCATGTCACGTTGCATTATATACGACTATTAAATCAAAGAAATATGTTGTAATGTACTGTTATCAAAAACTATTTAATCAGTTTATTGCAGAACAGAACTACAGCATTAAGAATCTATAATGATTTCCAAGCACAATTTTTATAAACATGTATCCACGCAACTCTACAATCTTATCCCCTCGAGGACATTTAATATTCCCGACTGCTTTTTTACAGCCGCCTCTCCATCAGAGCGCTCAGGTTGGCAGTAGGAGCTCGCACGTCCGAGAGCCGCGGGGTGCTGACGATGGAAATAGCTCACGTAAGCGATCTGGCGGGATTTGACGTCCCGCAGGTGTCACGTAGCTGTCTCTAAGATCGTGGCTTACCCTAACGCAGCATCCACTAATTTACCCGCTGTCCACTCCTGTTTCGGCTAATTAATCTCCGGCTGATTGAGAGCAGCGGGGCGCCAGATCTGCCACCTCGACCTTCGGCTTCTTTGGCCCGTATACATCCGCGCATCGCTCGCCGGCATCTACGCGCATCCTCGTTTTATCGCGCGTCGCTTTAGCGGCGAGTATAGTTTAGAGAGCGGGCTGAGGAGGTGGTCGCCGCTTCTAAGACTTTGCCGGGCCCGCGGCCTGGAGCTCGGGGGGGTAACGATAATCGATCGAGCGATTAGCACGTGAATGGGGAAGGCCCGCGTGGCTGCTCTGCCCCGGCGCCAAGATACACGCCGGGGCTTCGCGAACAATGGACGGCGGAATGAGTAAAGCGGGTCTCCCGCTCCGGCCGCGTTCAGGGAAATCGAGTTTGTCAAGAGAGGTGGGGGTGGGGGCGAGCCGAGCCAGTGGGAGGGAAGGAGAGCCGCGAGGCGCGAGGGAGATGCTGGAGTAATTCAGTTTTGCCGTTATCTGATGAGAACTTATGGTCTTGGTTTCGCCCGGCGCACCAAGGACTCAATGGGAATGCAACGCGCAGCCTTACTTAAATCCACTTTAAGTCGTTTATGCGCCAGATTTATGTTCCTGCAGGATTGCGAGGGGTGCAGAGGGCAGCGCTGCGCCGGTGATGGTCATTCTTGTATTATTGGAAATCGGGAAGCGTTTAGCTATTGATTTCCCGCGAGAAATGGCTTTTTCATAGACAGATTTCCAATTAGTTTGTTTCGACGCAGCATTCGAATCCTGCCTGAACGAGTCTTCAGTATTTAACAAATGAAAGAATCGTCGTCAAATTGTGACCGATTGTTTATCTGTATAGACCTCTATTATTGCTCGATATGCAGGGTATTTTTATTCGGATTATACCAACCCCTACAAGATCCATAGCGGATAATAGTTATTGTAACGAGCGCTACCAAATATGTATATAAACTTGTAAAGCATAAAAACATGTTTGATATACGGTTGGGATACAATAGATTCAAAATGTATCATTTACAAATTAATTATTTCGTATCCCGATAAATGTGACTGCACTAAATACAACAAATGACATCGACAATCTAGTATATTGGGAGTTTCGTTCTGCTTGTCGGCACGTTCCGGTAATAATAATTTGTCACCTCGTCAAATTATAGTAAAAGCGCCCATTAACTACCCTTGATAAAACTGGGAGTCTAACTAGCATCTAGTCTGCCACTCGGGAAAATTCCGAATCGCTTAAAACCGGATCAACATGTCATTTTGGAGGGGTCGCGCAAGAGCTGCAGACTCGGTATTCGGCTCGTCGCCGCCACGTCCTCGCGGCGGCAACACCGTTGCTCCGCCTTTTCGGCGGCGGAGGAGAGCAAGAGGCAAAGCCTTCGATGCGCTCGATCGCAAACGTCGAAATCCAATGGAAGCCCAAGAGGTGGCAAAGAGTCTGACTGATCGACGAGCGCTTTGAAGCGACGTTCTTGCGACGCGGCGCCGATGGCAAAATGAGCCTGTCTACTCACGCGGTTTTCCAGATTAGTGCTTCCAAGCTATTTTTTGCTACCAAATCAGATTCCGCGAGAGATTTGTACGAATGTCGACGGATTTCCGAAACGCCTTGAGCTCCGTGTCGCCAAAAATCGACACGTTTTAGATAGACGGCTTGATTCGAAAAAGATCGCTTGAACCAGGTCATGGAAACACAATTGGTGCATTCATTAGTAAAGCGTGAAACGGCTTTATTACTTCTTATAAACGAAACGAACTGTTCATTCGTCAGAGCGCGGGTAAAGTTTCGCACCCGCTCGCGAATCAGTCGCACGCTCCGGGGAACAATGCCGCGGCCCGGCGGTCGGCGCTCTAAATACAACGAGGCTTTTTAAAAATAAATTATAAAATTAAGCAGAATGTACCTTCCACGCGATTGTTCCCGACGTGTTTTTCGTAACAACGCGCGGCTTCCTGAAATGGCTTTCCGCAAGGATGACTTCGTCCCTGACCGCTCTGAACTTCTTCCCGTGTGACTCACGACTCGGGGAGCGTGCGATGTGCTGCGCGAAAGAAGAGCGAGAGAAAGGAGACAGCACGAGACCGCTAATTCCACTACCGAACAAGGCGAAAAAATAAAGAGACCACGAGTCGAGAGGGGAAGTTTAAAAAATTTCTGCACACATACACATGCACGCACATTCAGCTCATAAAGCAACCGGTGTCCGAAGAATACGGGCTACACACGCACACATGGAGAACGGCAAAAAAATTCTCAGGGCGAACCCCTGTATTAAGACGCCTCTTGCATATCAACTTGAGTAATACGCAGCTTGAATGAGGGGATAGGTAGGGCCAACTTTCACGAAATGTCAAATCATTACGAGGGGTATCGAGGGCAGATATTTGCTCATTTGAAAATTTTTGGCAACGGATTCGGTTCGAAAATGGATACTTTTCAATTCAAAATCCAGAGCGTGATATGTGAAATGTTTAAATTTCTGTTCATTGTTTCGTATATTATTTTATGAAGGGTTACATGTATGAATAATTAATACACTGTACAATATGTACAATTACTGGAACGATAAAATTAAATCGACATAATCATATCATAAAAAACTTATTTAAATACAATAACTTAATTATATATTCTAAAGATTGCTAAAGGTTAATTAGTTATTATAATGGTGAATACATATTTTACTTCTTTCTGCGTCAATGGTTTATAAAATAATTTTGTTATTGAATTTCATTATTGTAATCGCATTATAATCGATTCACTTAAATGTAGTAAAAGATGAAAATCCTTTATACTTACAGTTTTTTAAAATAAATATTTTAGGTAATTTTGAAACACTTTCCAGTTAATTTAAAATTTTAGCTTTACTGAATTTTCTTTATAAATGTCCGATTAAATTGACTTTTCTATATAAGAAAGTCAAACATACCCTTACTGTTATAAATATCAGTAAAACGTTTAAATTTATGTACATTCAAAAGTAGGTCTGAACCTTTTCCTTCAATAAATCCTGTCTGGCATTGCAGCTCATATATAAATGTAAAGACATGCGCAAGAAAGAAAACCGAGACATGTTGTTACGTGAATTCTTCAAATTTTTCACATAATCGGGACAGGCGGATATACTATGAAAAGGATATTTATAATATCTTGGGCTTTATAGCTTAACATTTTTATCCAAAATGATAAAGAAATAAGATTCTGACAAAAGTTTATTAACATGTCTACAGAGTTAAATCTTCGAAATTAGAATAGCATTAGGGATTATTAATCTCTGCTAGCACGGTTTAAGGTTATTATCCTGATCAAGTGACTTCTGACAAATAAAGTGAACTGCATTTTAGTATAAGGATACAAGTATACGTTTTTTAGTCTCAGGCTACTCCGATTGCCAATTTTCAATTACAACCAATGGTGACCTTTCTCCTTCAAAGTTATTGATGCGAATAGATCTTATGTTTCAATCTTGACAAACCTGTAGGTTATGCAATTTCTAATCGAAGTAATGAAATACATTTTTATTCGCTATATGTATAAGCTTTCTAATTTTGAGTTATTTATACTTTACATTTACAAAGAAATAATGTGATCCTTTCTACTCTTTACAAAAATATTTTATGAAAAGATACTGTCTGCTTTAGTTTTAAAATACTATTGAAATTTTATAATGAAAATAAGTAACATGTACATATTTATAAACATATATTAAGTTAAACCAAAATAACGAATATTTTTAAATAATAGTGCAAGAGCAACGTGATATTATAAAAGTATTCATAGATTATATAAATGAATATGAAATATAATTTTGAAAATATTGACTGTATACAGATAAAGCACCCGCTGCTAAATGTTACTCTTAGAAATCGAATTCCTGGAATGAATACTTAAAATACTCGCAGAGCCTTTCGCAATCTTAATTGATTCGTTAACTATTTGAAAGCTTGAAACGGGGCTTAAAGCGATGCGCCGAGGGTGAAAATAAAGAATTACCCGCTTAATGAAATTTATCAGAGCTAATTTGCCAAAAGCTCCTATCCGCCGAAGTGCATTATCCGCCGAAGGAAAGCTTCCGAGCTGAAAACAAAGGGGTAGGGGGCAAGATATCGCGGCGCCCGCGCGTCCATTAAAAGAGGCGCGACTGTAATCCCGTTAACATTTAATGCCGGCCACACTGGCATCGCGTAAGCTTTTTTCTTTGGCGATCGCTCGCGCCAGGAGGAGGGGGGTGGGAGGGGGGAGGGGGCTTGAAGGGCGTCCGCGCAGAGGTCCGCACACGAGGCTATTAAAAAAGTTCCTCTCGGGGGGTAAAAAAAAAGCCCAGCCTACAAATAAAAGAGGGGCGGCGCCCGCGAAACGAAGCTCCGCGCACCAGGCCAGGCGCGTGAGGCCGCGTCGCCCCTCGTCTAATGCACTAAAAGCAATCTCGTTACAGTACCTATATGGGTGGCGCGCGAGCGCGCGCGACGCCAAGACGGAAGGACACGCCGGGGTATAAAAAATACACGAGGCCGCGCGCGGCTGCTGCACGGGAGCGGCCGAGGGAGATTGAGCGGCCGCGGGGCTCGGTACGTAATTACTTTGGCTTCAAAGGGTCGATACTCTTTTTCGAGAGGGCCAATTTCGTGAGGTAAGCTTTACAGCGGAACCGCCCGGAGCTAACGACGCGCGGGGGTATTTACTTGCGAATATTCCATTATTTCTGTCATCGGTATAGAGCATTGGAAAAAAGGAAGAGAGGATCAATTTTATGACGAGCCCGAAATAGATGGGGTACTCGGGAGAATCTCACTGGGGCTATATAACAATCTAAGCTTTGTGTGCCGTTACGGATATATCGGCGGAATAAGCGCAGCTGGACTCGACCGGCCAGGGAGTCAAGCCCCGAACTCGAGCCCGAACCTTCCACTCGTCTCTACTGTGTACCTATACGATATTTTTTTATTGGATCGTGCGCGGATCTTGACCCACACCACCGTATCAATCTTTTACATTAGAAATAAATATATTATAAAATCATGATCCATATAGCAATAGAAAATTGAAAGGGTATAGAATAAATACGAATAGGAAAGAAGCCATTAGTATTTCAATGAAATAAAATATATAATGAAACGTATGGAGGATAACTTCACTGCTGCAAATGACTCCCGTTCTCAAATATATCATAATTATTCATTAACGTATCAAAAGTCAATAGCAGATTATTCCTTGTTCACATAATTCCAGTGCCGATCACCGATCCATCGAGGCAAGGTATTACGTCGGCATTCAGAAGTCTGATTGCGCGTGACATCGATGTCGCGTCCGAGCTCATCCCCAAATTCTACCCAACATTTTTAGATATCTATAATTAGAGAGCGTACTATTGCCATCCGACCTGATCCGAATATTTCATCACTATTTTTTTCTGTTCCTCTAGAATATATGTTTTATTCAAATTTGATCATGACAGTAGCTGTATACCCGTCGCCGAATAATGGACCTGAATCTAAAATTGGGGTTTTTTGCTAGCATTTATCATTAGATTTACTTTATTCAAAATTCAAATGAAGAATTGAACTGAAAAGAAATTAATAATTTGTTGATTTTAATTTAGTGAATCTATTATCATCAACTTCAACTATAGATTGTCAGATTGTGACAAAATTCAGATACAATTTTAATACAATTAAATATATAAAATTACGTATTTTAGATAAAATTAATTACTAGGTTCTTAAAATAATTTAAAGTAAAAATGGTAAATAGATGCAGATGATGTAATAATCTGGTTAGAAAGAATAGTTATGCGATAATACAAGCGATAAATAAAAGTCTACTGTATCTGTGAAATAGAAATCAACTAGGGAAGGCCGTTGTAAAAGTTTTAACACAATTTGCCCGTGGAAATTCGTCCCCGGGAAAATTCAGAATGTAAGCTCACTGAGTCTCGTCTGGCAGCGTATTTCCGCGGGCAGTGTGCGCCTGTTAACTTCGTTCCGTTCAAGTTTTTGCAAAACTTGGCCCGATGCAACGCCGTAAATGTTCGGCTCCCGCGCACGTAATTACTGTTTTCCACATTCGAAGTGCAAACTTGCGGGTCCGCGAGAAAAACTCAGTGGGCGGTTCTCGCGCTTTGCCTTCGCAGACCCGCCAGGGCCGTGGGAGAAACGCCTCGAAAAACGCAAATTGCCACTGTGATTTGAATTCTGCGAGTGTTTCCCTCGCCCGGGAAGTTTGGCTTTCCACAAGAAAGCGGCAAACGGCATTTCGCTTACTTTTGCATTAATTAAGCGGCCGCGGTGACTGTAAAATTGAATTAAACAATCACTAATTAGTACCATATTGTAACTTGCCAGAAAAGATATTAAACATAGCATTGATTTTGCAATTGTTCCTTATCATAACTGGAATCGCTGTTTATGCTGAGTTAGAAGAATTAAACACCATGACCTGTCATATTAAACTTTGTATTATAACGAATGTAATTTGAATGTAATGTGAAGGGCTAGACCACTCCTTAAATTAGGAGCTAAAACTCAATCTTGCGAGCCTTCCATTGACGCAAATTGAATAATCGGGCTGCTCGCGATTACCAGGAGTGCAAAGTCGAATAACGTCAATTACGATAAGCCCGCGAGAAGCCTCGAGACGGGAAAAAAGACGCGCGACGTATCCCCCGAACGACATCCATCTCATTTCTATACATAGCCTTGGGGGGTATAAGATCTCCATGCTAATGCGCACCGGAGGGTCGCGTTCGCGGGACACGTCGTCTTTCCCTCGGTATTCTTCACGGGGGTACGCTGCACGGGCGCCACGAGCCCCGGGAAATTCGATTAAAGGCCGGTTAAACGTCTTATCGCCGTAATTCCCCGAGGCGACGTCTCGTCCCGAAATAACAGCTCGCGAGAATCCGCGTATCCCCAATCTCTAGTGAACTCGCGCGACGCCATGGCAATGAAATTTTGTGGTTCGATCCGTAAACCGCGAGCCCGATTACTTGACAGTTAAGCAGTCATAAATATAGTTATAATTGTAACAACTGAATGTAGACGCCAAACCAGCAATTACAAAGCGAAACAAAAATTCTGCTGTGAATATCTGTATTGCTAAATCACAAGTATCGTTGAGATCTGGCTACACATAATATTAAAAATAAAAATTGAAAGATCCATAAATTCAGTGTGTATCACGAGTAGAAAATCCCAGCAAAGAAATTTTAATTATACACTAATTACATTTACGGTATGCTTAATTATCCGTAGTATTTTACTATTACAATAATATTAAACGCACCCATATTACCGCAATTATCAAGTACTTTTACTTTTATAATTAATATTCCAATTTTAATCCTTTTAATTCAATTGATCGTAAGACTTACAGTTGAGAACTTTAGAATTGCATCTATTTGCAGCTTTTCAAACCATAGTTTTTTTATAAATCTTAATAATTCCAAGATTTACGTTTTGTAATTATAGTATATACTTCAATATAACCGAATACAGGTTTTTACGTATATTTATCTATATTTTGTATCTATTTTATAATCTATGGAGCTAAGATTAATATAAAATTTGTTTTTTGCTTTGAGTACAAATAAGTTTAAAAATACAGAAAACTTAAGTGTAAACTACCGATACCGCATCTAGTATTTTATTTTTGTTTACTTTTATTTGCTTTGTCAATATTTTTTAACAATTTTTTTCTGAATGAAAAGTCAGTATACTGTATATACATCTTGCGAATAGAATATACTATCATACTAAAATCGAGTAACTAACCTTTCCATTGATGTATTAACATATGCAATTACTTGATTTATCATACATACATATGCAAAAAAATCAGTCTTTGCGTTATGTTCAGAATACGATACCCATTTTAATGAACGTTTCTGTCAAAGGAGTATGGGAGACTATGAAATAAGACAGGGTTACTTCATCCAGCGATAAAAATAATCATGTGCTCAGATTGAGATCCGGTTTTAAATAAGGATTAATACATTCGTATCCTGAGACGTCTTGAACGATTCAGAAAGAGATAATAAGTCAGAGCAATTTATTCTATCGTTAATCGACGGCGAACCCATCGTATCGACAAAAACATTTTAATCCTCAGCTCGCCTCCGATTCGACCGTTCGTATAGCCTTTCCCCCGCACATCTCCCGTCGAATCTGCATCAAAGGAAACGAAAAATCTCTCATATCTCTCTTGTCCTGTGGCACTATTTATTAGCCAGTATAAAATAAGCCGTATAACAACGAACCAGCCAGTTTACTATCGCGATTTCCGTTCGCGAACAGTTCCGTCTGTGCCCAAGAGCGCCACGGGCTAAGGATAGTAAGAAAGAGAGGGAGAGCAAGTGTCCATTACTGCTTGAAGAGAGGGAAGAAGCGGAGGCTTGTACATGCAACGGAGGCGAAAAGTAGAAGAAAGGGAAATTGAACCAGAAGATGGAATCTTTGGTCCTTACAGCTTTTTCAAGATACGCAGTATTTCATTTTTCCCGCCATGATTGTAATGCTTGCCTTTTACGATAAACTAGACGTTGTCGGTACAAGCTTCTGCGCCTTTTTATCTTTAGGCGCTGAATGGAAAAAAAACATACTGTGAGTTATTGGACGACTTTGTGTTCTTTACTTTGAGTTAATTAACTTACCTAGATCTTGTACACAATCTTAATAAATATTAGTGGGCTCAGGATCGTTATTCAAAAGATTACTTTGAACAAGGTCGAGAACAGAACTTAATTTTTAAAGATCCCTCGAAAGACTCTTATTGTGCTTGATACATACAGCTTAAAATAAGTATGGAAAAGAGCTGTATGTTCTTTATAGGATAAATACTTTTTAGTTTTAATGATGCCTGAAACAAATATATCTACAGATCAATCAAACTAACTTGCAAAATCTAGTGCTTTGACCTCGAGATGGTACCTGTATTTGAGTATAGATATTATTTAGCGAATCGACTACTTTTAATCTAAAAAACGACCTAAAAAGTATATTAATTTTTTAAATTCCTCTGATAATATCTAGAAATAGTCCTAAGGAAAATGAGATTTATTTCAAAGAAGGCCAGACTTCAGACCAGATTTATTAGAATAACGGTAACATAAATACCAAGATAGCAAGCATTAAGTTTTTATCATCTCTAAAGTGCAATTTGAAGTTTTAAATATAGCAATGTAATGATGTTATCGATAGTAAGAGCATAAGCTTTTTTTATACTTCACTTCAATTTATATTTGATGATAATTTAAGAATTTCTTCAAACTTACGTGGAAAGGCAGACATATTTTCCAGAAATAGCTTTGAAATCTCACCTGTAACATAAAAGAAACAGTAATAATTAAACACTAGTATATCAATTTTTATACATGTACAATGTTGATCGACAATTGTCGAGATCGCATGGAGAGGGAGAGGAGATCCATTACAGTAGAAATAGCACTCCTATCAAGCAGGGCTAATCCTTTCATCGCGCTCGAGGCCCGCGGGTACAGCGGCTCAGCCAATATTGAGGGAGGAGCTCGGGGAGGAGTCGTCATTGTCCGGGAGAGGAAAATATTTACTAAAAATCCGGGCAAGGCAACGACAACATCCGGGGGTTGCCCGACAAAAGGATCGCCGACAAAAGAAAATAATCAATAGCCCAGGCGCGTTTGTACATAGTCGCGCGGATCGGGTGCGGGGGAGGAGGGGGGGGGGGTGAGGTTGGGCTGCTGCCGCGGAAGCGGGGAAAGGGGCCATCCGAATCACCCGTGGCGTACACGTATATAAATCCCTTCCCCGCGGCCACGCAGGTACGAGGGCCGCGATATCGGGCGTATAGTGTAATCCGGGCTGGCGGTGGCGGCGGGGACGGCGGCAGCGGCCTGCTGCATTCCAGTTACTCGCGCGCGTGCGGAGCCGGACAAAGTGGGGGCAACAGCCACGCTTACTCCGTCCCCACCACGACTCGCGGTATCGCGCGCCCGACCGGTAGAGAGAGAAAAGGAGATAAAGGAGGCGCGCGCGCCCCGGCCGAGCGGGAGGTGAAAAAAGGGAGATTGGGAAAATGGGAGAAAAAGAGTTGGAGTGGCCGAGGTGGGGCATGAAAGGAGCGAGAGCGGGTTTCAGGATGTATTGGTGGTACACTCGCTCAGGAAAGTAAGGCCGCTCTGCGGTGGCACTGGTAGCTCCGGTATAATCGTGCTTGCCCACCGCGCTATACTTACTCCCTGAGCCTTCATATTTCGGAGCTTTTTTAGATACTGTTTGTGTACTTTCTTTTCGTACGGGAGATATTTGAATATCAATGACGAAGGAACTGAGTCGAGGTCTGAGCCTTGAAAATCAATCAATAGATTGCGGTTAAACTACCCGCGTATTGTAAGTTTTGCGAATTTGATACACGTATCTGCAGAGAAAAACTTTTTCAATTGTGAAATTTACTTCTAGGTCCTAAATACTAGATAATGTTAATTTAATCTCGAATTTACTATTTCTCAAACCATGCCATGTGCATTTATATGAATAAATAATAGGGTGCTAACGCAAGTTTGCACATTTAAAAGCTGCTTCAATACGTTCCGTGTATTTAAATGCAATTATCACCAGCAAAACACGATAATATCCTGAAATAGAACATCAGATATAAAAACTGTATACTGCAGTTATCGTACTACTATAATTTATAAACAAAACGACTGACCTAGAATGTTGTTATCAAATCAATGACACACATATGCAGATTCATATTGGTCTTTTCAAATGTTTACTCGTGCGGATTAAAATACAGTATAAGTGAAAAAAACATACTCGTGATATATTCATACTTAATGTGGGAGTAAAATCTATAAAATGAACTGTTTCCGCACGAAATATCGTGTAAAACCTTAGATAATAAATGGGCACTTTTTGATTAAACTGGTATTGGTTTCGCAAAAAACGAGCCCTTAATGAAAACTATTGATAAACCATTAGAAATATTAAATAGAATGATCGATCGACCGATAGATAATATTCTTTTCCGAAGGAAAATAGCGTTTCGCTCGGTGAAGCTGGAGAACGTTCGAGGGGGATCGATCGCGCGGGGCCGAGCAACACCTCGCTGTAAAGATGCTCGGACTGTACCCCGAAGTAGGCGCACGTATACGCGGCTGTGCACGCCGGGCAATGAATGAACGCGAAGGAGACAAGGACAGCCAGAGAGTATATACCAGGGGCAGGAGCTAAATCTATCCACGATCGAAAGCGTCCAGGCAGAGAAGGAGCCCGGGGGGCGGGCGGAGGAGGGGCCCGGGGGGGAGGAGTAGGAGGAGGCGGTCGGGAGCGAGTCGCTCGCTCGGCTTTCAGTTCCTACCGGACACTGTGGGAAAAAGCGAGATGATCTGAATATACGGGGGCACGCACACGCGCGCGCGCGCCCCAAGTGGCACGACCACCTTTTCCTCGCACACAAGCTGCACCAGCGCCGATTATGACGGCCACGACGCGCGCGCAATTAAAAGGGTCCCGCGGTAACACGCGTTCGGCCGGGCCCCGCCGATCGGGAGAGATCGGCCCGGCGGCGGCCGGCTTGCGAACACCAGCGCGGGTTATATATACATGGTGCTCGGTTTCTTTTTTTTTTTTTTTCGTTCGTCGGCTGAGGACTCCCGTTCAATTTTGGCTCTGCTTTACAATACTTGAATCAATTGGCAGCTGAGCCGACGATTAGAATTGGTAATTCGCCGGGCGCCCGTCAGTTTTTACAGCGGATATTCGTGTCATTTTCAATATACGTGGTTGAGCGGCGGAGTCCCGGCAGGCTGCCGCCGCCCGCATATCCCGCGGGGAAATGCTCAAAAGCCACGGAAATATTACCGAAAGCAGATTATCTTACACTAAGTGCAGGCGCTTGGCTTCATCAATAAGCATCGGGCGAGCGCTTACACCGGCATTACGCTAAATACTGCGGCCGCAACGACCCGCTAAAATTCATCCGGGGCTCATAGTTTTTCCCCCAATCGGCCGGCGCAGGCATAATCCAAAGAAAGTGGCCCGTCCTATCTGGGGCTCGCGGGCCGCGCGCCTTAATCCAAACAAATTGGAAAACAGTAGTCTCGAATCGACGGAGGACATAACCTAAAAGTACATAAACCGCGTACAAAGTAGAGCCGCGGGCTGCTCGGGTTAACGAACGACCGGCGCTCATTCATCCGCGGCGGCGCTGGCCTGCTACTCTCCGCGGGAGCCGCCTGAGAAATGGCCCCGGCGCCGTCGGATTCCTGCCGGCGACTGCTGCCCCCCTTCCCCGGGCTCCCCGGCCCCTAATCCGCAGCCGCGCGGCCGGCTGGCATCGCCGATTGATAACTATCGCCGGGGGTACCGCTGAGGAGGAAACAGTGCGCCGGGCTATCCGTATATATATCTATAGACGTATATGTACGAGGCTCGGCGCATTAAGGATTCCGCTCAGGGCCGCGGCGGCAATTTCCTAATGATTGGTGTCGCTTAAGCAAAATAAGGAGGTGCCGCTCGCCGTCAAGGGGGTTAACTCGCTTGATTGCGGATTCTCGGAACGGCCAGCCGACAGCGGCCTTGCTTTGCATCTCCTCGCGCGTTAACAAACAGCGCGGCCGCGGGCCCGCGGCCGGTTCGGTATGTGCCTACCGATTGATTATTCGGGGGCGCAGGTGCGCGAGCGGATGCCGCGGCCGGTCTCGCGGCCCGACGCTAATGAAATCGTAATGGCGATATATGAGCGGCCGGCGGCCGGGCCCTTGGATCTCCCGCCGGCCGCGATATGGGCGCTGCCCGCGTAAAAATCGCCGGCGCCTAGGCTCGTCGGGTGCGCGGGGGCCCTGAAATCTTAATAAGGAGCGCGCGCCACGCCCTCGGGGAACCGCCAGACGACGGGCCGTGAAGAACTGGCCGTGCGCACCGAGCCGCGGCTTTTTTCAGCCTAACAGGTTGCTCCTGCGAGGGACGCGCCGGGGACGAGGGCCGGGGCGGGGCTCGGCCCTCGACAGGCTAAGCGCCGACGTGTTTGCTTAGACCCGTCCGAGGAGTGTGGAAATTGGGGCCGCGCTGGCGTACCCGCTACGATTATTCCTACACCTTGGCCGGTCGCCGATCGCGCTTTCCATCGCTCCCAGCTGTAAATCTACGCTGATTTTTATTACTCCGGGGTAAGTATTTCGATCTCGATTGCCCGCGCGGTTAAGCATTTTCTGGACGGATGGCGCGCGGTGCCTATCGGTGTTTAATGCTCCATTTTCAATTGATGCGATGGAGCTGCAAATCAATTCGTTCCTTTTTAGATTCCGCAGTTGTGTATACTCGAAAGCGGCGAGCGATTACAAAAAAAACGCGCGCGCAAAGAATTTTTCAGGTTTATGAATTGTGAACTGAAGCTCGTTCGCGCGGAATTAATGCGAATACAGTAAATCAAGTGTTATACCTAAAGCGTTTCAATAAATCTTGTTTCATTTCAGTAATGTTTACTAGTTCTAACCAGTAAAATGTATCAAGATTTTTTAAACAACCTCAAAATATTAATTCGATTTAATTATATGTCTACCGCGCGCGTTTTATGGCTAAATGGATTAATTTTGTAAAGCAGTAAATGCACGTTGTTACGTAATTGATGCTCAATAAGAAATGCCATCGAATACGAGCGACCGACTACATGTAGATGATATCTATATTTACGACTTTAAGTTGCTGCGAGTAAATCAAATACAGTTACTTGGCTCCACCACGTATATCAAATGCAATTTTTAGAGCCATTTTATTGTCGAATACCAGCATATATAAAATAAAATGTTTACCGGCAAACGTACCAAATGCACCATCTTAATGCTTGAAAAGGTATTTTGATTTCATGCAGAAACAAAATAAAATATTTTTTTATTCTTTCATCGCCTACTCCGTATCTCGGCTCTACATTCAATTTACCAGTTCTTTGACTAGATGATTCGTTTTAAACGAAGATAAAACAACTAGTTAGAGATGTTATCGGAAAAAATGACAAAACGATCAGGTAAAGAGACCGAGTTCATCTAGCACTAGCACTAAAAATAAAAACGCCGGCGTGTCCCTCGTGACAGTCCGCATTCACGTATCCCCCGCAGGCGATTCTAAATTTCAGCCACGGGCCGCGCATTAAAATAAATCCCCTCGCGCCGAGGTTCCCCGTTAAATTCGTCGTAGACAAGGTCGTAAAACCGTGAATCCCTTTAATAAACGCACTGCTGGCTGCCTCCCCCTTTTCCCGAAGACTAAGGAAGCACTTAAAAAAAAAATACCCGCCATGAAGAGCATCAAAAGAGTTGAAGGAGAGCCCAGTCTTGAGCCTCAAGGAAAAGAAATGACGAGTGGCGTCTCGGCCTGGGCGCGGGTACACACGCGGCGGGGCCACAAAGGTTGGGCAAACAGTCCTGGGCGGGCCGCCGTTCCCACGAGGGGCGCACTCGAAAAATCCGGCGCCGCTGTAGAGGGGGGGGGGGGAGGAACGAGGAGGAGGAGGGAGGTGGAGTAGAAAGCGATCGCGTCCCGCGGGCAGTAATCGACGGAATCTGAGGAAACGACGCGTAACCAGCCCTATCGCATTCTCATCGCCCCTAATTCCGGTGCGCGCCGCTCGGGGGCTCCGACCTCTCGGCCCGCTCTCGCAATCAATTATGAGCGGTCGAGGCGCCCGCGCGCGCGCGCGCGACAGGAGGCCCGATGAATTAATTAGCGGCGTTTAAATGCGCTTCTTTGAACCGGCGCGACGTAGCACTACGATCGAACCGCGTGGCTTCTACGCCCCGACTGTCGACGTAGGCTATATATAAAGGCAATCTAGAGCAACGTCTCTAATATACGGGGGAAAACATTCTTTTCGAGTGATTTCGGTCCTCAAACTCCCCGAATAATCGCATCTAATCGGTGCAATGCACTTGGAGAGCTAAGTTAGTAACACTCCATAACGGTGCGAGGTACCACCCAAGCGGAAAGCCAAGAATTATATTTATAATCGCGGATTTCTTAGATTGGCAATAATTCCGACACCGCGTGTATTTAATTATCTGTTCGAGTAACATTTTATATTCGCAGTAAATGCGTTGAGAATAAAAAAATGATTTAAAAATCATTATTACTTTTCATTAAAGTTAATGACGATATAATGCAGGGGAATTGATATTTAACAAGATATGAGATTCCACGAGGTAAAGATGAAATCGTGATATTTATTTTTGCTAAAATCAGTTTTTACCAAGAAGTTTTTGAACACTCATCTTTCTCCGAAATGAAATATGCTAATGTAATTAATACGAACTGTAACTTCAGCGTTCAACCAAATTTCCAGTGCTTCATATCTGATGCCTACTCCTCTTGCAGTACGATCTCAGCATCTCAATTGACACTTTAACTGTTTTAACTGTTCTTGCAGATCAATATCAAGGAAGGAACCGGATCATGAATTCCGATTGTTTTCGAAGATTTGAAATTAAGAGGAAAAAACGATTCATTCTGGAAGACCACCTTGAATCGTCGACCACTTAGCTTCATTATTTAAAGAAAAAGATACGAATACACGAATTTCAGATGACAACATTTCTTCATGATCGCTTTGAAAAATCAATAATTAAATAAATAAATATAGGAATTATCAAAGAAATAGAATGAAATAATTGACATCTTTTAATAGACATCAAGGTAACACTTTTTTAAGCAATAAACTGGGCATAAATTGAAATTGATTGATCTGGCGACTTGTAATGATTCATTGGTGAATTTTATAATTAAAAACTTTTACAAGCTCTGCACGCTTTCTGTGTTAATTGGAAATCTCTAAGGGAGTAGGCAAAAGGTGGGCGACCAATGAATGGACAAATTTTCTTTCTCTAATGATCTCGTTACGTAACGCTGGGCCTGAATGAAAAACAAACAAGTGTCAAAGAACTGGCCTTCCAAGACCTCCCTCCAACTCTCTAAAGGATCTTCACTATTCATCAACAGCTGACAATTAATCCTCAAGATTCTGCCACTATTTTGTCATCCGAAAATAAAGAATGAACATTACAGAGTTTGTCAAAGTAGAAAACAACTGGCGCAAAAGAATTGGCCACTGCGGCCAGGAAAGCAAACTTGAATTTATTCAGTGCTTGGGAACTTTTTGCTGCCAAACTAAATTAAAAATTAAAAAAGATGCCCTTAAAAAGAACCGCTAAACCCCGAAATGAGAATCGGAAGGAAATGGATGGCGAGAAAATTATGAAAATCGTTAAAAGTAATAAACCGAGATAAGGTGGAAATTTAATTTTCCATTGTTAACGTCGCCCTAAAAGGCAGTTTTACACCAGGAGCAACTTTTTAGTGGAGCGCCGGAGAGCTCGGGCACTTTTATCCTGGGGCGATCCGAGGCTCGCGGATGAGGGACCCGCTCTTAAAAGTTAATCTCTAGAAATGCCCGCTAATTGTCCATGCGATCGAATTAAATCGACGCCAAGGCCAACTGTCGTTAACCTTGTCTCGGCGAGGAGGCCGCAGCGCGGCTCGCGAATCAGAAAAGGCCATTAACTTGTTTAGGAGGGGACAAGTGTCGCGCATCGTCTCCGGCGTAACCGTGCACGCGCGAGATTGAAAAGTTAAAGAGCGAAATCGCGTAGCTCGGCACCCCCTTCCGCTCGCTGATGGCCGGTAATATGTCGCTCGCTTTTTTTCAAACTTTTATGATGAAAGGGATGGGAGCGTGCGTGCCCGGCTTTTATTTCGAGGACAAAGAGAGCCAGGGCCTCGGAGACCGCGCCAGTTTCAGGAATCTACCCGGTTAACCAATTAATGGATGAGTCATAGCTTTTATTATGCAAAGTCCAATTAAAGAACGGGGCGTGGAATTACAATCTCTCGTCGAGATTTGCTCCGTTTTAGAACAATTTATGTCCCCGCGCGCCGTTGTCCCTCTCCCGCTGGCCCCGGCTCTCCCGAGTTTATTTGCTATTTTAGCGCTATAAAATTTGTTGTTAAAACAAGTTTTAATGCGAGCCCGCGGACGAAATAAGAAATGCAAAGTTTTCAATGTTTATAGTACCTGTTTTTCCCGACGCGGCTATAAAAATTCCAGTTCATTAGATTTTTAATTCTCCCCGGGGGAGGTTACTTCGTTCTCATTTTCATTGATGCGCTCGGCGCATGAATGCACGCGGCTGGCATGAGCGCGCTGCACGCGGGCGAGCGTTAGCCTCCCCATCCATTCATCCCGAGGAATTGTAATGGCGGCGAATGGGACGTGCATGAGAGGTAACTGACACTTTAAAAACTCAAGTGTATAATTCTTTTTTTCTCGCCATTCGGAATAAAAAGCACGCATTACTCATTCGGTATCTTAGTCTAAAAGAATTTAGTAGCGACCTCCTGAGAATTAGTATTGCGAATAAATAGAATGTCACGGTTATCTTCGCCGTTCTTAGAAATGACTGTTAAAAAAGCTATCGCAGCCAATCTATCACCGTGTCTATATCAATAATTATGCTGTCCAAAGTAGATTATATCTGCGCTATTACACTTTATCGATCAGTTGCATCTTTCATTCAAAATTCCAAACATCTTACTATAAATATAAATTATTCATATTTTGCAGTGTTTCCGTTTTTTAAGTTATCGTTATTATTGTTGAAAGCTCATTTGGAATGGCCGGTACCTTACATCACCAATCACCAATTAAAAGATATGATGAGTTACATTTCAGCTTACGCGGGCAGTTATACAGTGCGCGCGTACAAAAAAACTGGCTGACAAAGGCTCATAATAGACGTAACAAAAATGTGAATCAATTTTCTATTTTCACGTTCTCTAAAGAACCTAGGGAGCGATGTTACGAAGCACCGTACTTTCAAAGCCCATGAAGCGTAACGCTAAAAAATCGACTATAACAACGGGGGCATTATCCGCGGTTCGAGCACCGAGTCCACTTCCTCGTCGGCGCCTCCCAAGCTGACGACGTCGTCTTACGCGTATATCTATACGTAACGCAGGCACTATCGCGAGCGCTCGCAGCAACGCGCAGGCAACCTTCGACCGTTCATTCATCCCGCGGATCATGCAGACGGGTAATGCGTAATTACGCGCGTGCGTACGCGGCCGGTTCTCATTCGCGCTCTTGTCCCGGCTTGTCCGGGCCACGGGAGCGTTCACAAAGGGAAAGGTGAACGAGGAGGAGTTACGGCCTGCCCTCGACCCGTCACTTGTAAATCGTCAGTTTCCTCCGGGCACGGCGCGTGTGTACATATATACGCACGTATATCCCGCTAAAAACTGATTCACGTGTAACGATGATTATGCGCCGGGAGAAGAAGCTGGCCCAAACGAGAGGACGCCTTTTTTACAGCGGGAATTTCGCGGGGGGAGCAGAGTCATCGCGGATATTGTTGCGCGGGCTTGACTCGGCTGGAGGGTCGCCCGGTATGTAATCGCGATAATTGGATCGGAAAAACTTGGATAGTCGGGGTTAATTTCTCCGCAAATTGCTGGTGCGAGCATTAATCCGAGGTTTATAGTGATTTTCAGTATTTGCGATGGGAAACGGAAACACTTATGAGCCCTCGACAGGGGCAGCCTCGATCGAAAATAGCCCCCCATTTTTTCCCAGCTACCGTTCAGTCATATAAATCATTGATTTACCTCGCCATTCATGAAACGCTGGGAGTGATTTTCATTAAGCTTGAGAACGGTGAACGTAGTAAATTTATTCCAAACAAGTACACAGGGAATTTCTTCAACTATTTCTTAAGTTCATTCTCGAGTTTTTAAAATAAGATTCTGCTCTACACAAGTATAGAAGTTGGAGCATTAATGAAAGCCTTACTTACAAAGCGTTTATGTAACGTTTTTATATTTATTTTTGTAAAAGAGATAATAAAGTAAATCTAAGAGTACTTCTTTAATATGGTCATCTGCAACATATTTTTATTTTAAAACTAAAAACTAATTTACTTTTTTCCATGTTTGCTACTCAGACTTTTCGTTTATTTTACGGAAGGTTATTATTATCGATCTTTCTAAAGCTGTAGTGATATAATTTAACTGTAATTATATATTTGTATTAAATTAGTTTCTCAAATATTTAAATACAACCATCTTTTTAGTTCTTAAAATAAATCATAGCTCAAAAAAATTATATTTCGTTCCAATTAAAATTTATATATTGAAACATTATAACCTGCCTTGCAACTAGCATAATTATAAATGGTCAATTCGCATTCGAAATAATTTATTTCAAATTTGCAATTGAGACCCTTTAGTATTATAATATACCGACGAGTATATTGAATAATAAAGTATAAAAGGTACATTACGAATGTGTAATTCAATATAATAGTAGTAACACGTAAACATACAGAATCTTCTAATATTCACATATCTGATTTAAATCTTTAATAAACGATTAAAATCATCTTACTGTGTTGTGAATCAATTAAAAGGTAGTAAAATATAATAATGAAAAAAGACATCTCTAAAGGAGTGACTAATTTAAAAATTTAATTAATATTATTTATGAATAATTTAAATTAAGTTCAATTTAAGTAATGCTGCCGATATAAATTAAACGTGCAAGTGACATTTATGTCCAGCAGATTTGTCTCTCATGGAAATACGAGGTTCTTATTTGGACGCGTAAATATTTCTATAATATAAACTGCTGCAGTACAATCTACCAATCGAACACGTTGAGCAAAAGTATTCTCTACTTCTTCTCGCAAAGGTACCAAGTAAAAAAACGATTATAACCGCAAAATAGCATCCGAAATGAGACCATAAATGCAAATGTGCCCACAACTTTTTACGACTGCATCGTCAAGATCTTCCATTGCCAGTGCTCCCCTCGAAACCGAGAAATTAGCGACTAATTCACGAGCTCGGGAGAGAAAAAAAAACGGCGGGAGATTGTGCACATCTTCACCTCGTCGCAATTAAATGACTCCATCCACTTAACGAGAGAAAGAGGGGCGCGCACACGGACGATCCCTAACGAAGGGTCCCCCAGTGTGCGTCTCCGCCGAATCAATTAACTTCTATTTTTTTCCAGCCAGCCTCCGCGGAAGTTTAATCGAGCCTCACGGGGATTTTAATCGCGACGAGTGCATCTATCGCGTATTTTAAATCGACGCGCTACTTCCGACGCAGCCACCGCCTCCGCGCGAAAATCGATAATTATGGGCGAACAAGGTAAAAGCTAAGACCCTTCTGGATTTCGCACAAGAGCGCGGGAAAGGCGAGCGATCGAGTGCACCCGAGGAGGAAAGCGGAAAAACTGGATCTGGCAGGTGCGACGGTGCGGAGCCGATTCGCGCCGAGTCGGATTCCACTGCTCGATGCGCCGACGCTGTTCGATTGGAGACCAAGCTGTAGGATATTAGAAAAGGCGAGCTTTATTAGATTCTTTCAAAATAAAAAATGTTAATTTTGTTCAAAAGCCTGCAGGTGCGAGGATCTTTTAGTTCCATCGCTGTGTTAAAATTGCAAAACGTTCGAATATCTATAATTTTTTTTGGTACTGTTTTAGTCTAATTGTATTGCAAAACTTTGAACTAACCCGACTGCACAGAGGAAATAGTTTATTCGGGATATATTTTTTAACGGTGAAAAAATCAAACAAGTTTTTTGTTCCATTATTTGCATTTGCTTTTGCAGTTGCTCGAAACGTTATGTAATGATTCTGCCAACTAAAATAATATTCATTTCTCAATATTCGCGTGGAGATGTATATTTCAACTAATTGCGTTTTCAAAATCACTTAATTCTCAAAGAGTAAAAAGAATCAGTGTTTTCCAGGGTAAATACTAAATATTAACGGAAAAAATTCTTAAATTTGCAAACAAGTGACACTCTTGTTATTACAAAAGTTGGAGGAAGGAAGAATCCGGCGAAAAGAATGAAATAGCGCGGCTCAAACGACACCCCCAACATGGAAAATGTGCCCGCGGAAGAACGCGCAGGTATTAACGCGATGCTCCTCGGGAGCGTGCATCGCGATGTTTATGTTGACTCGAGCTTGAGCTCAGTAAGTTCTGCACACAGGCTCATGTATATATACGTTGCCAAAGCAAAGCCTTTGTTTTTATCTCCCGCAGGTATAATACGAAGAGCTGGGCGCGAGGAGAGCCGCGAGGCAATAAATTTTCCTTTTCCATTAACAGGGCCCGCCGAAGCTCTGCAGCGGCCGCCGCTGCGAGAAAGAAATGGAGTGCAAGAGTATAACAGAAATATTAGAGTACTAGAAAAATAAGAAAGTGCAGAGCGAGGATTAGAGGGGAATGGATGGCGCTGTCCGCCTTTTCTTATTAAAGTCTAGCGCCGTACATGACCACAGCCGGTATTAAGTCGCAGGCGACAAAGCGCCCTCTCAGCGTTAATTAATTCGAATTTCCCGCGTTTTGTGGCTTCGATAATTGGCAAATTTACAAGGGGGCGCCAACTGCCGAGAATAGGTAGAAGCTTTAGAGAAAAAGGTATCTATCTCGTAATCGGGTTACTCTTTCAAGCTCAAACGAGCTTGCGTCAGTGCTTCAAAGTTGGTACGATAGTTCATAATCCAGTTTTTAAATTTCTAAGTACTTTTAGGGCGTATAAAGGGTAGAATTGTAGGGGGCACGAATTACTTTTATTCGCACTTAATTTTGTTAAATTAGCATACGACAGATAAAATACCTTTGAGAGCATAAAATGTTTAATAAAGGTCTTATGTAATATCCTCCATTGGGGAATGGATCCTGGTGTAAGACAATTGCAAAACTTTTATTTAAAATTAGTCCTAATTAAACGTGATATTAAAGGCAGACTTTTTATGAACAATTATCCTTTAATTGCAACAAACGAGTAGTCAAAAGTTAAAATTATTTAAAGCATCGACTATTGTTAGATTCTATTTATTGTTCCTAGCGCTCTGGGTACAATAAAATTGGACAAAAATATTACCAAGACGTGATATCTCGATAAGTTATTTTATCGTTCCAGTACTTATATAAGCTAACAATATCTAAAAGACAATACCACTTGTCAAAAGAAAACCATCCAACTTAGCCTCTTTCCTTGAAAGTTGGAAAATCTTTCAATAAAATTCTCTGCCACCCTTAACTCAAGATAGCATTTCTCGAGCGGGTCATAAAAGTGGCCACTCTCAAGAGGCAACTGTAAAGGACGAGGTAAGCTCATATCGTCAGACGAGTACACCGCCGACTTTTTCCGGCAGATTTCGCGTCGCGCCCTGACGAGTCATTACTTTTCCGCCCACCCGGCTCCGCGTACTCTATAAAACTATTAAAACCCCAGGCGGCCGAGATAAAAAGTGCAAGGAACGGAGAGGCCCCAGATAGAAAAGCGCTCCCCGGCCATCGATTCCTGCGCTGGTCTAGATGCTTGCACCGCGCATCATAACCTCGCCGGACTTCCAAAGTCTCGAGAGGAGTAACGAGGCCCTGGCCCTTTACGTTTATCATCACTGGTAGTGTTCTTTCATCCCGGGAGCCACGAAATTGCCTCTATTTCCTGATTAAAAAATGTTGATGTCGCGCGGGCGCGCGCTTACTGTCCCCTCCCTTTGCGCCCCTTTTTATTGGTGCGCTTTCGTCCTCCTCGTTGCGCTCTGGGCGCTGCTTTTTGCTCCTGTGTGCAAAGCCAACGCTACTGTTTATATAAGCTTTTTATTTATCGTGCTAATGCATTCCGGGTTTCTTTTTCGGAATGTTTACGGTACTGCTTCAGTTGCCATTTTTTATGGTATTACACAGCCATGTCTTAGGATCTTTCTTTACTTTACCGTAAAATTGATCTTTTCTTTCTACGTGCCATTATTGCACTTCCTTTAATTAATTTAATCTGTATGTATTTTTCAGAAGACTGTGACTCTGCATTCATTGCATCTATAATATTTGATTTGGTAGTCTGCATTGTAAAGTAAAAGCATATGCAATTTCTGTGTGTTTAGTCAGATAAATACCCGAGTAATAAATTATTTGACAAAATAATTGAGATCAAATTAATTAAGTGCATAAATAAATGAATAATTATTTACATCCGAAAGGGAGTTTTCTGCATTCATAAGATACATGTTATATTTGCACCAATCATTCTTTAGGATATATTTGTTAACAAGCAAACTCATACTCACAATTTCATATTTTAATTTTTCAAGCCACTGGTAAATAATTTTAATAGTACACCCTTGCATCGCAGGAAATTGCAGACTGTAAATAAAACAGAGACGGTATTGGACTACATCCAATTATTATGATAATTACTATAAATGCACGGTTCTCAGAATAATGAGATTTTTAACCCCTCCCCCTTTCCTTCCTCTACATATTTGCAATGGGATGTATACAGGATTCAGACAATTTATTGTTAATTAAACGGGAAATATGTTAAATACGCGGGTTGATTCCCTGGCCCTCGAATGAATTCTTTTTAAAACCTTTTAGAAACAGACTTTCGTTTAATTTCGCGCCTCAATCTATGTAGATACATAATAATTAACGAAGCGAAGTAATGCGAGAATCGAGCCTTCCATTAACTTTGAAAGTATACTACTTGTCAATATGCCCGATTAAAAGCAATGTTTGTCGACGAATTGTATCAAACGCCATAAAATATTAGTACCGAGCTTTCAGTTGGCATTCAAATTTCTTTCCTTTGATGCAGTAAAAACAGCAATTTGCCCTGGATCACGAAATTACGGTCTTGGTGCAGGCACGTCAAGAAGTTTCCAAGACACATAACCGCACAACAACATTCCTAGGTAAAAAGAAGGACACAAGTGGCTCGAAGAGGATTTCAAAAGCGCCGCCCAGCCATGATCTTCGCCGAAAAACAGCCGGGAGCTCGTTGAACCCGATGTCGCCGCCTCTCTGTATAAGAGGTATATTTATGCGGCTAGGTCGTTCTAAAGCGACGTCGTCGAAGTCTAGATTGCTGATTACTTGACCACTGTCACTTGAAAATGTGGGACGACAATTGCCTCCAAGCAGATAAGTATCTTATTTTTTGTCTCTGCAAAATGTGTATAAACGAAAAGGGTCATTTTTTGCACAATAGCGGAGAATAGCCCAGAGATTAAGACTATTATTCCACCATTGCTCTCTTACTAGTAACTGTACGTAAGATTTAAAAGCTTCTTGTTTTATGTATGCAAACTGAAGAAAACTTCAAAGTTGTGAAAAACACTTTGCGCAGAAAAGTTATCCGATTATTATTTAAAAATTATTTACTACAATTACGCTGCTGTGTTTAAAAGATGATTGAACATTGGGGTAAGTGACATGGTTAACAAAAGGTTTATGTAATGATAGGAAGCTTTAAAAGATTTAGCGAATCCATATATTGGATTATGAATATGGATTAAATGCAATTTCATAGTTATTTTAATGAGAATTTGAAATTGCATTTGATTCTGAAGCTCATAGCTTCAATTAAACGAATTAATGAAAACGCTCTAGTTCTAGGTTTACACTGCATTTAGCATGGAACCTTATAAAGTATCGGGTGACTCGAGATCCGGTAGTGCAGTCGAGTACTGGCTCTGCGCACCTATTTACCCCTTCCCCCCTCGTCGAGGAAAAAGCGATATAAGTCGAAGAGCCTGCCACGCAACCTCCCAGGCCCGCGCGAGATCATCGCGGCCGATGCAGACGAGGAATCAGTTTTATAGACAAAGGTCAGGCGGCCTCTAGACAGCCGGACGTCCAGGCGAGCGGGATTGCGCAGGAGGCGGCCGGTGCCGCGCGAAGAGCCGAGATCTCGGGCTTCTGCGGATGATAGCCTCGGGCGGCCGTTATGGACGAGTTTTGCGCGCGCCCGGTGGAGTGAGAGGGACGGGGAGAGGGGGGGGGGGGAGAAGGACTCGCCCCTTGCAAACTTGAAAGATCAGAGTGCCGCTGGGGATCGATGTACGTATATACGTGTGTACGGTCGCCGGCGGGACGGAGGCGCGGATCGGTCTCATGTACACCGAAATAATCGGTGCGCTGCCATTAAAAAAGGGGCGCGGCGGCGTCCGGTACGCGAGCACGTAGTTGAGCGAAAACGTGATATCGGCGGCGCGTCTGCCGCGCCCGAGATCGGCTTTCGCTTCAAGTGGCTTTGACTCTAAGCGATATTAACGCCCTATTGTGGAAGCTTGATATTTTGAGTCCGGGTTTAAATGTCGAGTCGCCGCTCCCGATCCCAGCGAGTATATTGCCTCAGGAACGGAGGCCGTAAGGTCTTTCGATAATCGCACCAAGGCATTATTGAAGCTGGGAGATCTCGTTTCACGATGCGCTGCCTCAATTGTAATGCACGTAAACTCGAGAGCCGGCTTGCCAGCTCCTTTCCACCTTTATCAATTTGACATAAACTTATGGAGCATTCGGCGGATAGAAAGACACGGGACCGCGCGGTCAACCTCTTCTCTGGCAAGGAGGCCGGGCGCGGTTCGAGTGACCGTGGAGCCCCCTCCCGAAAGCGCATAATCGCCGGGGGACTGTGTCGAAAGTTTGACTCGGCCTGTAAGTTTACACGGGGCCGTTAGCGAGGAGGGCAGATAGGAGCGGCCGGGCGGCGGCACAAGAAGGCCAAGAATTAGAATAAGAGGAGCTCCGAGCGGAGGCAGTTATCTCCCCCCACGGGCGCTGGGCGAGTAACGGGGAGGGGCGGCGGCAGGCGCAGGTGCATCTGCCGGCCGCGCGCGCGTTCGCGTGGCGGCGCGCGACGCCAGAGGGAGAGAGAGAGAGGAAGCGATGACCCCCGGGGCGCCGGCGGCGGCGGGGGCAGGGGAGGGGGGGCCGCCGACCGGTTCCCCGGCGGCAGCCTCCGCCTTTCTCCCCGGCCTCGGCGGGCCGAGGCGAGCGGCTTCTCCGCGCGGCTTCTCGCTCCGGGTGTAGGTGCACTTCCTCCGGGGCTCCCGCGGCCGCCCCCGTCGCGCCCCTGCCTCGCCCTTGTGAATTAAAGCGCAATATTTGGCTCTGTGCGTGTGCGTGTAGGTATACACGGCCGATAACCGGGGGCCGTGTTTGCCCGTTAAATCTGCCCCTGTTTAGATTCGATCGGCCGGCCGAGCTGCTCCTCCTCCGGGCGCCGCGGTTTTATATACGCCTTTAATGCCGGCCGGTTTCGCGCCTCTAAACGCTCGAGATTATGCCGATAGGACTAGTTTAATTAGTCGAAGAATGCCCGTTTGGGCCGGCCTCGGGCCGAGCGACGGCGATTACGCGCCACGTTATCCGTCGCTATAGGTATAAATAATACGCACCCACGCGTAAGCCGCTTAACCGAGGAAGAATATAAAACAGCTCGACTCGTAAGCAGCGTATCAATGTTTCAAGTCCGGCGGTGCGGTGCCTTGTATAAGGACCGCGTTGTTGGAATAGTTCGGCGGGTCGCTTGGCCGGGCAAATGCGATATTTAAAAATTCAACATGTTCAATTAACTGTGTCAAAGTTTCCTGCCAAAGTTCCCGCGAGGGGGAAAAAAATGGCGCGTAATTACGCCAGAACAAGTTTTCAGCATACTTAGACTTTAATATCGGAAACTGGCGCGCAACTAAATAGGAGTTAAGCGGACTTTGGATGTGAAAAAAGCGGGGCGAAGACATCGCCGCGGTATCGCGCAAAATAAACGACCCGCGTCCGCGCACACACACATATTTCCCGAAGAAGCCACGAGGCTCCGAGCGAGTTCCCCGGAGACGCAGTCCGCCGCGGCTCCCGCGGCCCTCGAGGCATCCCGCGGCGGCGGCACCGTTAAGGCCCCGGCTTCCGGCCGCCGGGGTTGACCCCCGGCTTAGCCCACCTCGGGGCCCGATGCGCCCAACGCACCCGCGCGCTCCTTTCTCACGTCCTTTGTGCGGCCCTCGCGCCCTCCCCGGCTTTAATCAGGCCGTTTGACACGCAACGAGGCGGCCTGCCCCCGCCGCTTCATTTCCACCTTTCAGCCGGCGCCCGGTTCTCACGGATCCCCCGGCGATACGGAAAACTCGCGGGCGCCTCGTTAGCCGGGGCGGTAATCAGCCGGCGCGTATACGGCCTGTCGCGGCCGCCGGATAATCGGCCCCGGGGATCGATCGCCCGGTGGGCGCGCCCGGGAAATCTCATTGTTTCCATCTTAGTGGGCCGCGAGGGGTCGATCGCCGGCCTTCGTCACTCGCGGATACGCCGCGCGAGTCATTGATTGCTAATGAGCCGCTCGCCGCCCCGATACATTGTTCATTACCGCGCGGCTAACGAGCTGTCTAATGTGCCTTTTTTTCCAAATCGCCTGTCATGTAAACACTCATAAATTTATAATCGCCGCCGAGGGAATGCTCCTGACCTTTTCATTCACGGGACTCGGCTGTTCATTCATGCCTTCTTGGTAGTCACGTGTTCGACGGCACACACTATATAGCTTCAAGACTGGTTAGTAAAGTACACTCGCTCGAGCAAGTATAATATCCGCAGCCCTAAAGCAGATCTAATTATAGATTTTATTATGTTGTACTTGCTTTATTCTCTTACTCCCTCGATTTTAAAAGCAGTAATGATTCATTCCTTAAAAAACAATTGTCTTACCTACTCTACTTTTCCGATACGCTTATAAACAATCTTGTACAAATATGTATTTATGCAGTTTATGTAGTTTACAACATAATCCCTTTTTGTCCATTAATACCTACTAGAAACGCCATAGCCATGAAAAGAATAACGCTAGGTAGTTCGAGCGGGAATGAATCAACAGCCTTTAAAGAAAATATGCGAGACATCTTGCTTACCGTTACAAGTCTGTGGGTATTAAGCGACAAAAGAAACTTGGATACCGCGCTGTTGAAACTCAATTAAAGACTCCGCAAGGGAAACACTCTCGAGGTCTCGAGGTGCTCGAAAAAGCGAACGAGAGGAGGAAAGAAAATAATGAAACTGCCTCGGCGCAGCTGTGAAACCGCATCATAGAAATGGGAGTCTAGCCGATCCTATATATACACTCAACTTGCACGATTGCCCGGCTTACGAGTGGGTCGGTTTATCGAAATCGCCCTATAATGCCGAGGAAACGGGGACGGGTGCCACCACAGTCGAGCAGGTATATCGCGCCCGGTTGTTTGCGCCGAGCTTTATCAATCGGCGCGTCGCTCTCGATCGCCTTTTACGCAGGCCGGGATTCGTTAGGTTATCTCCTGGCCGCAGTGCACCTATGAGCACCAATGTTTGGTTGTAGGATAGGCCCAGTTGGAAACGGCGTGGAGAGACGCTGGCCATTTAAAAGCTTGGGAGCAAGTTACACTGTCAGACTAATTATGATTATCGGGGACACCGGTCCACTTGGTTACTTTGTTATTCATTTTCAAGCAGTTGTTATCTGCTTCCACGCTAAATATTCTTGCATATAAGGAAACTTCGTTACGATACATACTGGTTGAATTCGATGAGAAGCCATTTTTTTTATTTCTGCATAAATTGGAATCGTCGGAAAAGTAAATAAATTTAAAGCAAAGACTGATTTGAATACTCAACAGGAAGCTAGTAAAAACCATATAATCTTCTTCGATAAGATTGTGTCTAATAAAATTAAAACCGCATATTTTTTCCATTTATTGAGTACCAACATAAGTCTTATTATATAAGATAAAATTGACCTGCCTTACTCGTTTGCATTTTGCAAAAGCTTGTAATATCTACATTCTCATAATATCAGCCAAATACAGTCTGTGGAAACGAAAGCGCGAAGGAAACAATTGTCGGGTTCTAGTCGTGAAAAAAAGCTCTGCCAGACCGAAAATTCGATAAATGTGATTAAGGCTTAACTCGAGATAAGTCTCTTTCGGAGCGTACGTGAGCCCAGAAAGTCCCGTTCGAGGCAACGGAGGCAAGCGGCAAAGGGCGAGCGGCAGGCGCCGAGGACTCGGCCGCGGAAATCAGTGAGGCGTCGCCCGGGTGGCATGGCGTGCGCCTCATGGAATCGTGAGGTGGAATCGCGAGAGGCGAAAGAAGAGCGCATTCCCATGCGGAATCTGAGCTTCGTGCGTCGTTTTCCGTTTCGCTTTGTCGCCCGCGCATCCCGCGGCCCGCCACTCCTGATTTTTATATACCTCATTACCTCGCCCGTATAACGCCGGGCTTTCCATCCCATTCCCTTATCTGCCGTCCCCTTTCCGCGCTCCCGCCATCTCGGTTCGCGCCACGTCGGAATCGCAGCGGTTGACATCCTAAACTCCAGCGTACGCCGGTAATCACGCGTCTCTGCATATTTTCCACCGCAAATTCCAGCTTGGGAAAATAATTAACTATCCGCTGGATTTTAACACGCCCGTAATCGACTATTATTGCGCGCACTCGGCCCCGTTGCATTATCGTGCACTCGCCGCGGTGAAGGGTTAATAGGGGCGGGAGCTAGTCACCCGTACAGCTGGGGTATTAGGCGAGGGCTTTAAAAGTACCCTGACGTCGCGGATTAATTTGCATTACGCGTGAACAAGCAATTGCACACCGCGCCGCGTATAATTGAGCCCACATATTCGCGGGCCGAACAGTGCCAAGGCCCCTTCCCTTATAATTCCATCTTAGTGCATTAACCGCACTTCTGCACTATCGCTTCCTTTGATGGGACTTGCTCCTAACTTCTGATGGCAATTTGTATCGGGTCAGTTATGCGCATAAACGGGGCACCGGTTAATAGTTCCCCCTCCATAACGCGCGCTTTGCACCCCGTCGACCAACTTGTTCAGATAATGCGATAGAAAAATTGAAGTATTCGAGAAGCATATCGCGGAAGATACCGCACACGCGCCTATATCTGTATTGCGCACAGTGAGAATTCCAGGACTTCCGTGCATTCAAGAAAAAAAACTATAACATACTGTAAGCGCGGTATTTAGAGGATTGAATTTTTTATCTTATCCTTATAATTTAATACACGCAAAATTACATCGAGATTAGCGGTATATCCTTCTACTATTTCATATATACGTATGGTAATGAATAATATCGCCTGATTCTCAGGCTTTAACGGATTTGCGGAATATGGCTGTACTCAAAGATGTTCGAGCTCATACAACAAGCATTTTATTGCAAAAGAAAAAGACAAGGCATTGATGTATTTCCAATTGAACAATCGAGCGGACAAAGCCATTTATCCGACTGGTTGTCCAATAGGAGAACGCGTTATCTCGAGGCAAACGGCCCCAATCTACACTTGCACGGGGGTGGAGCGTCAAACGTGGAAGGGAGCATCGCGACAATTCATTTCGTCAAACGCGGGATGCCGTGTCGCACGCCGCGGCCGCTCCTTGAAAAATCACCCTGTCATTCTCAGGCGCGGAGAAGTCGCGCTCGGAGGCGCGCATCTCCTCCCCACCCGCTTCCCTCCGCCTGACATTTTTTGCCGTGGGGATCGGGTGTCGCGAGCGTCGTCCTCCTCCAGTTGCGTAATCGCACGCCCCGTTGTTTCTCACAACGATCGATTGGTCAGCAAAAATCGGGAGATGCAAGCTAATACCCGAAGAGGTGGGGCGCATCCGATGAGACAGATGCAGCGCACACAGAGAGATCGAGCCTTTCATTATTCTTCTTTGTTTGCTTTCTCGCAGTAGGTCACAACCTGTTGGTGAAGCTTAGAAAATGGAAAAATGCTCCGTATACAAAAAAAAGTTCGATCAGACTGTTTGCATCCACTTTTCTGATGTGGCAAAATACTGTTTCTGAACATATCAAAGAATTACGCATCTCGAAAGAAGCGTCGTGTGAGCACCATCGGCCTGTGTTTGTATCGTAACCATATTCATCTTCTTGGCCAAGGATCTCTCATATTTTGCTTCAATTAACTTCACGTAGTATAATTTATGTCTGCCAAACACTTATGGTGTCTATAAAGATTATGCATCATTATTCAATGGTTTCACAGCGTTTAATATCCTACAGCCAGTCGTTATCAAATTATAAATGCTCATATGTTTCGTGAGATAACAAGGAAAAAAATTAAGTATAAAAAAATCCAATGGTTTTCGTCGCAGCTACATAGATATATATCCAATCCATTATGAGGTAGCTCCACGAGATTCAATTAGAAGATATAGAACCATTAATTTAACAGCTTTTTTGCAGTAAACTTAACCGCGTTTAGGACAAACGGTATCTGATGCCATAAAAAGATCATTATTACTGTTATGCTTTTATACATTATATATACATTCCTTCGACATTAATGATACGATTTTTCAAAAAAAAAATTCCTATACTAAATTTACCTACAGCCAAATCACGCAATCACTAAATCATATTACAATAAAAACGTCGTTTATTCCAAACTGATTGTCGTTAAAAACTGAAAGAAACAATTGTAGATTAGACAGTACCGTGACAAGTTAGACTTTTGAAATTCAGTTTATTTAATTAAAATGGATTTTCAAAATAGTGACAAACGTTTCTCTGTATTTTTAAGAATAAAATTCATTTATTAATCAATCTGAATATACCGCATAGACTAATCTCATTTTTGAACGTATAAATAAATAACTGCTGGCGTCACACTTATCGCACAGATTCAGCATCGAGTCCTCTCGAGGCTTCGGATAGCGCAGTACGCGCTGGAGGGAATAATAATACGCATGCTGCCTCGCAAACGACATACCGACAGAGCCTAATCCTTTGTGCGGCGAAAGTGGGCTCCTCCACGGGGGACAATATGCACGGCGGGGGAGAGAGAGCGGGCGCGGTGAGGGGTGGGACTCTGCATAACCCCGGGCACACATCACAGGGAGATCGAATTCGCGCAGGATTCTCTTTCCGCGGGGCCGCGCGTCGGGTAACTCGAGGCTTCCGACCGCAATAACGCCAAGCAACCTTTTCTCTCTCTCTCGCTCCCTCGGCCGCGCTGCATGCAGTGCGCCTATGGGAAGGTGCACTCATAGGCATCGAGGGCCGATAGCGTGTGATCTGCCGCTCGGTACGTGGTCGCGATTATTGCTGAGCGATTCGAGCGAACCCCTGCCCGTGGGCTTAAGCTGTAAGCGTTGATCACACGCAGAGGCGTAACTGTCATCCAAGCGAATCGGTCAACGAGATCTTGTCCAATGTCATTTAATGTCAGCTTCTGCCGGGAAAATGAGGAATAATGGAATAACCGTCTAAATAAGCCCCATTAAATAATTACACAGACCGGATTATCCAGTTCGAAACTACTCTCGGAGATCTTACTTATTGTAATAAAAGTTAGAGATGGATCTTGTTTGACGTATCCCTTTTTTCAAAAAAATAATTAAAAATCTTCGTACAAATACAAATGACTTTACTATTTTTATTTTTTGCTGTGTTTACTATATATTTTTGAATTGCTGTAAATATCTATCCCATTTTTTAAAGAATATTTAGAACTTAAGAAGTCGTTATTTAACAATAGACTATTTGATTTGATAGCACAACTGAAATAAATTTATTCAGAATTTACATTTTAATACGGTTGAAACATCTGTATCATTCATCATGTAAGTGAAAATATTTCGAAAATATAACGGTGATAAAATTTACTGCTTTTGATAAAAGGAACTTTGAACGCCATTTTTCACACCTCACGTCGAATAAAATGATTAAATTATTAAAAAGTTCATTACATTTAAATTAAAATGTAAAGTAGAAAAGTTTTCTGTCATTCAATCGCATTCATTGTATGGTTTTATGCATGCATATAAAAAATAAAATCAAGTGCTTAAAAAGTTATGCATGATAAAATAAAAAATATGTATTAGAATAAAATTACATAAATGAAATCTTAATCTCGTTTGAATGGTGTTACTAGTAGTTTTATGTTTTTTAAAAGAATTATTCTTGAATTATTTTTACTTTTTATATGCACATTTTTACTTGTTTGTCACTTCAGAACTTCAAAACTAAACTCTCTGGCTCAATGTTGTTAGCCAGGCAAGAACTGCCAAACCCTCGTCCAAAGCACCGATGAGCATTTCAACATTAGACGTCGTTGTTGTGAACAGAATACTAAAGTACTGTACTTTTTTATTATTTCAAAAAAATATAATTTCTGTAAGTAAATAATTTAATTTCTATAACACTTTAAGAAATGAATGTACAGAAATACCTTTAATAGAAAATGTATTTATAATCGAATTAAAAATGATCAACAGAACTATTTATTGTATACCAATAGATATTTTGTATTTTTCTTATTTTAAAAAATTTTTTGACAATGTTTTCGTTGTATTACATTACAACATCATGAATACTACATATACTCTATTATACTGTCAAAGGCACTGTCTTGTACTTACACTCAATGCCCGTTAAAAATACACAAGGGAATCTTGAAGCTACAAAGATTAACTTTAACTGTATTCTATTCTATAACCTCAAGATCTGTTAAGGTTAAAATTAATTAAAAATATATTTATTGTCATTCAAAGTATTTACATTGCAACAAATTAATCTCTGCACCTCTCAAAATATAACTTTTTATATCATATAACATCTTTAAAAACGAAATATAAACAATGTATTGTAGATATGTTACTGTTAGACAAAGAAACACAAATTTATTAACTAAAATTGTATTAATAATCTTTTTTCTATTATTTATTTAATTTGAAGTTAGTGCATGCGTGGTGCGTGTATGTACACACTGTGCATCGGAGAAGGTAAACGAGAGCCTGATATAGTAACTGCGGTCACCTATTTTTACTCCCAGACTGTACTATAGCAAAGCTTCCTGCAAGCAATAATACCCAATTAACCGCGTTCGCGTGCATCCGCTGAGTACATAAATATACGGCGTACTTTTTCGCAAGGCGCCCGGAAAATGGGTAATTAGCGGGACGCACCGGGACGCGAGCTTCACTTTTGGTCTGACAGAGCAATTAGCTGCGTTGCATGTCGATCGACTCTCTCGCTCTTGTTTTACGCCAGTTTTGTTCAGCCCTGCGCGTGTTTGTACGTAGAAAAATTGGGGGGTGAATACGCAAAAAAGAAGAAAGATCTATTTTACGGCTGTGCGTTTCGGGAGTGAATTTGCGGAAGCCGGTTTTCAGCGATATACTGCGTGAAGCTAGGTTGTTGTAAAAATGTTTATAGTTATCCATTATTTGTATCTGGCAATTTTATTCTGTATTGCACAAAAACTAATTCTAATGACTATAGAACTTTCACGGATACAAATAGTTTGTAGATCCCCTGTAAAAATGGAATCAGATTTTCGGAACTTAACATTAAGTCAAAAAACTTTATTCTCACATTAATATAAAACCGAGATTTAATAATATAATAGTTTGTAAACTTTAAAATAATAAAATATTTACGAGAATGTTCAACGTGAAAATTTCGACGTATAGAAATTAACACATTTCGATTTACTTGTATGTGACCGATGTATAGAGCGAAAGAGGATAATGTGTGACAATTGCTCATTAGTTGCAAAACAGCAAGGGAGCGCTGTTTGTTTACCTTTTTTGTAGCAATGAAAACAATGGTATATATCAGGAAAGTGCGGGAAATAGCAGAAAGGGTACAAAAGATCGGGAAAAGAGTTAGTTAACAATCGCAAAAAAACCGATACTACTTTTCTGATAATTGATATTCCATTATCATACAGATATAGTGAGATTTTTCAAAAAATAAACGTGAGTTTTTCTATATATATATTTATATATAAACATCTATTCAACTTTTTAATAATTTTTTAACCATTCTTTAACAAATTCATGTACATCTGATATAGATCGTGTGCTATATACCTCATAGTAGTCATCCGATTGTGTGACTATAAAGTGAGTGTGCCTGAAGTAAAAGTAGAGATAAAAATTACTTTCCACACCTAGTGGAAATGTTCTCATTCTAAAATAAAACGTATAACACTGTCGAGCGCAGAGAGATTCGGAGTAAAGTTTGTCCTTGTTTGAAAGTTATTTTTATACAGAGTGAGAGTAAAAAAATTAAACAAATATATAATTTTCCGTTAGGTTCAAATTAAATATTCACACAAATACTTCATAGTTAAAGGATGCATGCAAATTTGAACTTATATAACGTACATTATCAGTAGGTTATATCATACGTAGATAATGATTATATATTAAATTTTTTTTCAAGCTTTAATTTTATTGTCAGAAAGTGTCAAGAAAAAACTTATATGTTTAAATATTTGTGCAAAGAAAAATCAATGAATTAACAAATTAATTAAATTTATTAATTTTTCAATTAATAAATTTATTTAAAAAATATAACATATAGAAAGGTTCAGTTTCATCAAATTTTTATTAAATTTGAAATAAAACTACACTTGACCTTATTTTAACTATCCATATATTTCCCAAGCAAGCCGTCGGTCATTAAAAAACTTAATCTGAAGTTGCTACAAATATCTCTAGCCATCTCAAGATCAGAAGCTCCCGACCGCAACAACTTTACTAACGAACTTCCGCACTATGCACGGTGGCACTAAAATTTAACGACAACGCCACGGGGGCTATTGTAGGCCGGAGCGCGTAATACGCTCTTAAGCAAAAGAGGGCTGCTCTTAACCTCTCCATCCTAGGGGCGCGCAAACTTGGCCCAAGAAGATCCGCCCGTCGAAAGTAAAAGTCCGCACGCGCATAGGTAACGACTTCATCGAGCAGCACATTATAGGGGAGCAGCACGCAAGCTGTCGAGGGCTGATTAACCCAGCACACCCACGTATATCGTCACGTTTGATTGCAGAACCAGACAAAGAGGAGCTATCTCGCACTTGTGCTTTTAATCCGCAACCAGGCTGACCGGGTTGGATGAATTGAGCATCGTCATTACACGCACGACCGCATGCACGTTTTTCTTTCGGCAGGCTCTCTGTGAGAACATTCTATGAATAGATTCTATGTGGTACACCGGCAAGATCGTTAGCAGAATAGTACCAAGTAATTATTTTTGATAGACTTTATGGTTATACATGGCATTGCGCATTGTATGTTTAATATATGGATAGTTTGTGTAATGTCTGTAGTAATGGCTATTGCTGTATGATAAATAACGACCTTGCCACATTGCCTATTTTATTTGGAAATTTGAAAATAAATGAAATGTGATCTTGACGAATATCAATATTGGAAACAGCTATATCGTAAACTTCAAAATATAGCATATGTATTATCATACCAATAAAGCCACAAAACAAATGATTTACTTTTAATTATTGCCAATCACTACACGGATACTATTGTGTTTATTCTAACGTACCCACAGATTTATACCATTAATTGTTTGAACAGATGAAGCACTTCACTTGGTTTCTATATCATCAGCAAATTGTATGAATATTAATATTATTGAACCTAAACCAGGACATTTGTATACGTGTAACATGAATATTTCTATTACATCAATCAATTTAGTTACAATCTCCCTCTCAACATTTCGCTGGCAGTTTACTTGAATTTGCCGGGCGCCAGTGATAGCTTCCCAGCGCCCACTGACCCAAATTCATGCCCAATTCACCGGAAGGCCGTTGCGCATTGCCTCGCTCCGAAATTCCAGTTCCCAGTGACGTACCAGCCGCGCAATACAACCTGCGCACATATGCATATATTTTCGCAATACCGACTAGTCCGAGCGATCCCGGTCCCAGGCGTCGCAGCAGGACACGAGCCCTCGGCGCGCTCCTTTATGCGAACGAGCGCGGCGACGTCTCGTAGATAACGAACGCGTGCCTCCCGCCAGAAGAGAGCGCTGCCAAGTGAGCGAACGCACGCGCGCGCGTGCAGTTTTAGCTCAGGGGCGCGCCCGAGCCTGATGGATGCAATTATGGATTTCGTGCGTGTCTGCTCGAGGCGGGGAGCGAGCTTCGGTGCACGCGCACGGCAGGCTCGTCAGCCCACTTTGCTCTTTTAGCCGCCGTCCCTTAGAGTGGGTGGAGATCGTTATGGACGACAAATTCAACGACGGCTCGTCGTAAATGGCACTGCGTGAATCACCGTTGGACTTGATCGTCTGCTGGTGCGTTAAGTGTTCCTATAAATTGTACGTGATTTGTGTGTAAAATACGAGTAGTTCGATTATTTAAAGTAGTTTTCCTCAGAATTTTATCTTTACATACATGTCTTCATCAAACCACACTTTTATGATATAGCATGCTGTTTACGGAAGGGATTAAACAATACAATTCCACTGCGAGCACATGCGATTACCTTTACTATATATAAGTTTTTGATCTGATTTGACAAATTGCACGATATCGACAGGAAAAATATCTCTTTACATAACACACGATTCGAGTGCGCGATCTGCGCAATGTAGTATCGGGACGAACTGCTCGGAAGTCGTTTACGTATATACAAACTTCCGGTCAATAGGTCAAATGGATCGGCCGCCTAACAGCGAATCGAAGAAAGGAGAAGGAGGTCCGTAAGAGGGCAACCGAGCGAACGGGGTTGAAGGGAGGCGAGCTTTAGTCATCCTCCTCTCTCCCGCCTTTGTATTAGATTGAGAGCGTGCGGTTTCGTTAAGGGGCACGAATCGGGCGAGCTGCGCGGCAACTCGAGCGTCCGCGAGTAAGTGGCCGTCGTTGGCTTAACCCACTTCTTTTCGGGCGATTCCGCTTACGTAAGGTGTAACAGGGTATAGTGCCCCCCGCTGCTTCGTTGGTAAAACGTAAGGCGCCATGATAAGGGCGCCTTTTACGGTCCGATGCGCGCGAATTTACAGATCGCTCGGTTCCCTCGCAAATTAGATTCGCCTATGGCCTGTGCCGACCGTACCAGTTACCGTTATTATTATTTTACGTCGATTATGAGCGCTCCTGTAAGGATAGCGCGATAAACTCGCGATTACTGTTAAGACTTACGCGCTATAATCTCCATTGAATGATGTGTTCGCTCATTTCCTGTAAAGCCGCAAACGGGTGTGCACTACTATACTATCACGTGCATTAGTATTTAAATCCGAGCATCTGCTAGAGATAAAAATAATTTGGTCGTTAAGAGCAGCAGTAGCAAACTATGAAATGCATCAATTTATTCGGTAATAAACAATGATATTTATTCTGATTATGTTAATAAGTATTATTCGCGAGCTAATGCAATTTCGATGTCAGCTTGCTCATTCTTGAGCTAATCCTATGCATTATAATAATTAAAAGTCACAATTTAATGACCGAGACATAAACTAAATTCGTTTTGATATACACGATCTGATGTTATCTCAGTACCAGTTCAACTTCGTTCAAACTGCTTTAAATGCGATTATGACACTTTTATGTAAATGACCACACAACTACACTTGCATCCTAAAACACATTGTATGCAATTTATTCTTCTAAGCAGCTACAGGAGTTATTGTACAGTAATTTATGAGCCCTGATATTTTGACAATTCAATTATCTTGTGCAATAAATTATATTATAATCATAAATTGACGAAAATTACAGCTGGTTCTCAATAACCAGAAATATATAATATATCTGAATACAATAATAAAACAAATGAATTGATTTTTTTCAATTTAAAGTAAACAGTCGCCTATGACACTAATCTATTGAAGGTTAAAAATTTGACGACCTGACAATCAATACTAATCTTTACGGCTGTTCACTTAGCCCTACTACTAGAGAAAGGATCGTTTTTTGCAGCTGAAAATAACGATTGGATAGTACATACAAGTTTGCCAGTTCGTTAAAACCTTAATTTCGTGGCGCTACCAGACCTGAAATTCGCCTTGGAGTCGACTGTAGAAATCTCACTTTTTACCCAGACATGGAATTGCTATCTCTTACATGAAACAAGAAGAATAGTTAGGATTAAGACAACAGCTGAGTAGAAGGAGAGAGCATAAAAGAGAAAAACTACCCTTAGAAGTCTGATTTTTTAAAGTGAATTTAATGATTTCTTTTGTTTGAGGTTTACTTTGCAACTGAAACTTTTGTAAAGAGATAATGAAATTTTGAAAAGTAATAGGGATTTTAAAGACTTATCTATCGTAGAAGATAATAAGTTTCACAGAATTATTACAATATTTTCTTTTAATATACTTTTAATTTAATTATGTATTAAATTATTATTAATTATATATTAAACAATAATAATTTAATAAATATAATTTGTTTATATATCTCTTTCAGAGATTAAAGTATACTTTGTAAAGCTGAGTAAAATGTAATAATATGCAGGTTGTTTCAGATTTCCTGATTTCCTTTTTATTTCACAATTGAAAGAAGCCTTAAGTCCTCATGCAGCATAATATAAACTAGAAAAAGAGTGCGCAAGATGTCGTATGGATTCGTCACAGTTGGGGTCGCAGGCAATTTCATCAAGCTAATGAACTCGTACAAAATAAGGCTGCTTTATCTCATCGGTAGCAATCTAGACGCACAGTACGAAAGCTCCCGTGACATTTCCAAACTAGACCAGAATGTAAAAAAGAAAAATAAAAGGGTAATCTGACAGTCTTCTGTAAAGCTACAGTTCTAAACAGTCGTTTCTTCAAGATCATGAAGCCTTCTATCGCTCTCACTAGAAGGACACGTGGCATTTTTACGGGGAGTCAATGTAAGCCTTGCTCATGGCCGTTTTCTCGAAACGCTCATTTTGGATTTACGCGTCGGTCACAGGTCAAAGCTCCAACTATACCGTAATGCGAAATAAAGAAGCTGAGGGTCGCTCGCGAAATATAGACCTAGTTTCTCCTGCTTACAGTTGAGTAGATGTAAAGGTAATGGGCAAGGAACGTCCTCTTTATTGATCACAGCCGCGATAAATTCTATCGAGTTTTCTCGCTCTTCAGTTTGCATTTCTTTCTATTTTACCGCATACACGTTCTCCTTTACCTAATTAAGAAAAGCTGAGAGGACGAGAAAATAAAGATGTGTATACTCTCAAAGGAAGACTAAAAATTACAGAAATAAACAGTTTACGTATATATACGAGTATATTACCTTCAGCTACGCATGCGGGTAAGAGGTAAACCAAAAAAATTGATGATATGAGATTTTGCAAGAATGTACAAGATTATAAAATAACCATATTTACCAGGACTACTGCCTACAAACATATTACTCATGCTTTGCAGGATAATTTAATTGAGTAAAACATTTTGCATTGCAATGACACAGATCTAAAGATTGTTTTTGATTATAATTTTATTACTCCTTACACCATAATCATATACACACTTAATTGTCTACTTTTTTTGTTTACGTGTTAATCAAATCATTTATGTTAAAATCCTTTGCCGTGAAGTTTTCATGGTGAAATTTTAAATATCGTTTCTATATTCAAGTATTTATAACGTAAGTATAATGTAAGTAAATATATTACTATTAATCTTTATAGGGCGGGAGTGTATATTACCGACTATCTGTCACTCGAGGTGTATAAATTAGCAAAGTCAATACTTCAGATAAACTTTGGTTAAATTAAAATATCTATTAGGGCTGAAAGTTTCTCTGAAGTATATAAAGAATGCAATTTTTTATAACTAATTTTTAAGTAGAATTGATTTGTATTTCATCTTTTGACTTGTTCAAAGCTTCTTCACTAATTGACGAATAAAAGTTAATGTACTTAAATCTGTAATAATATGCACAATATTTAAGAAAACTTTCCACGCACAGTAATGCAAACATTCATATACATATACAAATATGTACGCAAACGCATCGATAATATCATTTTTCATTAAAATTAAATAAGTTCTAATAATGAAATGATGCCTATTAAGTAGAATAAATATATATACTCTAGCTAGTTTCAAAATACAGCTCTTATTATTTTTATCAATCAGAAACGTCGTCAAAAACAACAACATTATTTGGCGGAAAAGAATCTGATATAACTGTTAGGTTGGTTGGGACTTCTAGAGGAAGGTGCACATGAACGATATGGAGTTAAAGACGAGCAAAGCACAGTAGATGATAGAGAAAAAGAGCGAAAGACAGAGAGAACTGCGAGATCGGCGAGAATCAGAGAAAGACGGAACCGCAATCAACTCGGTGCTCGCGTGCGGTCTTCCAGAGGCACGCGTAGTTCGAGGGGTAGAAGATTTGCGCGAGGAGCGATGAGACGACCTGACGACGACACCCCTTTTATAGCCGAGTTAAACTACTTAGCACGCCTCCCACACAACTGCGCTTAATGGCAACGTGTTGCCCATCCTCGCGAGGCCGCTTTTTACTCCCCTCTTTCTCTTGCTCCAGAGCTCGAGACCCTCGACGACTTCTGTGTCTGTACTTGCTTCCTCTACACCTTGTCTGGTATCATGGTATGTACGTGTATATACGAAGTCATGCAAGTCTGTCTACAGCCACGTAGGGCACGTCGGCGAATCGAATCACCATTGGGCATTATTGCAGGATATCGCTTCAGTTCGACCCTCTGTAGGGGCCTAAAAAACATGACTAAAAAATTCAAGATCTCAGTACAACATCATGATTGTACTACCGTTAGCTAAATTATTTTTATTGTTTGTTACTGCTTGGATAATGTTAACTATTCCGTTGCCGCTAACTTTCACAAAAAGATCATGATAATTAAACGATATGGTAGTTTATAAATCTTAAAGCAGCTTTTTTTTAGAAATTCTCTTTTGACGACATTTTGCCTCTTCTGTGTTAGCTTTGATATATTTTATTTTAGGCTATTAACATTTCCTGGATAAATGTAAGTGCATGCGTTTCTTTTATTTGTTATAGGAAAAAATGAAAAGCAGCGGGTTTCAAATTTGTATTAAACCACCTTTTAGAAAACAAGCATGGTAATTTAAAAGACACTTTCTATTAAATATCAAAGTTAATTGTGAGAGACGGTAAGCTTTATCTACTTAAAATTAGTTCCACATTTTGTAATAGCTATCAATTGCGAATCGCGATTTGCAAATTACCTCAATCGAGTAGAAAAAAAATTCTCTTCGTGAACTTACATTTGATGACTGATTAATTTCTCTATTAATAGACCATTACGAGTAATCTGCAGCAATAAAACTAAAGTGGGACAGATGCGAAGAAATACGTTAGGTGTCTAGATTGTACATATCCTAAAGAGAAAGGAGATCTACCTTTCGAATCAACAGTAAAAAAATTATATATCTTACTCAGCTTTTATTTTGGATAATAATAACGATAATATCAAGTATTATGTATTTTAAGAATAAAATAAACAAAGAAATTGAATAAGTACAAATAATTCATAAATATATCATAAATAAAAAATATCGATTTTATATTCATTCCAAAGCACTGAGACTAACTACAAAATTCATCTTTAATAACAAAATATAGTTTTTTGTATAACGCTTTATAAAAGGTTAAATAATCTTTATTCTTTCATACTCAGGCAATAATTTAACAAACATAATAAGTATCCATCTCAATAAAAACTAATGCCAGTACGAAATATCTCCCTTGCAACCTTCCTCTAATCATAACCTTGTGCGCGACTCCTTCATTCGTCATCCTAATAGCGCTTCGGAGAGTTTCGGGAGGTCCGTGGCAATGTTCCTCACTGCTCCTTTTTCTTTTTTTCTACCAACGCACATGTTTAGCTATCATGCGGCTGCGGCGACAGCGGTTTGAGTCTTTTACGTTTCGCGCACATGTGGACAAGAGAGAAAATATCGCCTCGAGGCTACGATGCAGTTTTATCACGTACCACAGCTGAAACATCGTATTCAGTGAGGGACACATTCACTATTCTGATGGCTGACCAGTAGAGCCGTTGTTCGGCCTTTTCGCCTTTACAGATGCGAATCGCAAAATATTTTGATAAATAATGCGGATTTTACAGGTAAAGGTATCTTCGGTACAAAAAGTATTCGTGTTTGATTTATGTGGTTCGATCATCATATATGTATTTTATACATCCGTATAAAATGCATTGTTTGGATGTCGAAAATCATGAGATTTACAGACAAATTAAAGAAAAAAAATTATATATCTAAAATACACGCTTATTTATAAAATATAAAATAATTTAAATATATACGTTCTCTTATAAAAAGGAAGTTTTTGATTGTTAATAAATATACCAATATATAAATATACCACATAAATATACCAATAAAAATTCAAACAAATAATACCTTCTATAATCTAATTTACCCCTGTGTTAATTTTAAAAGCAATATATTGTACTAGAATATTTTGGCAATAATATACCGTAAGGGTCGACCATATATCTATCCCCCATCTAATCGATTAGAGAAAGCTTCTGTATAAAAATGGATTCGCCTTAGGTAAAATTACGAACAAAAGTAGCAAGGAATTCAGAAAAAATGAAACTTATCGTTATCGCAAGTAAAACCAGGTACAAAATCTCTTGTGCTTTATGAAACATTTGTCACCCGTTACTTATTTGCCGTTATGTAGTTTATATGTGTGTGTATATATACATATATATGTGTGTGTATATATATACGTAGCTACAACGTATCTTGTAAACCAATCAATATTTACTGAGAGAAACGTTACATTAATTTGTACCATACTATCTAGTAAGCTAACCATAGGTTCATCACTTCGATAAAAATATATATATATATATATAAAATAGTAATTTTTAGAATACCAAATTTTACTATAATGTATGATAATTTTTATTAAATTATCTAGTCTGTGGGGAATTCACTAAACGATATGGTAAAAATTACTGTAATATTTCTCTCAAAATATAATTAAAATTTTTTATTAAAGCATATAAAGTAAATAAATATCTAATGAAATAAATACACATTGTCATCATTTTTCACCTTCAAACTTTTTCCAAGCTTAATACGAACTTATATAAGCCGGCTGAGCTTATCAACAATCGCATTGGTTATCTTGACTATGGAACTTAGAGAGACCTCCAGCTTTTCTTCAAAACAGGCATGGGTCCCCAACGAAAATCTTCGGAAGTTCAAAAACTGGTAACCCGCGTTGCCATTTTTACGAAATCTACCCGTTGAAGTTAAACTTCTGCCACTTGCGTACCAGTGACACAAACTTTCGGCAGTCGGACTGCACCGTGACTCTCAGGAAGATACGCGCAGGGGAGAAAGAGTCCCTTATCGCGCGTTACGCTCAAGGTAAAGCTCTCCTCCCTCTCCCTTCCTTTTCTCCAACACGTGTAAAGCGGAAACAGCGACGCAGAAGATGCCATTTCGTCCAACGACGTCGTCGCGCGGCTCGTGTAACTTGTTTCCGCTCTCTTTCTCTCTCTCTCTTGCACTCTGTCGATCCGTAAACTGGTTCGTAAAACACCATAAAGGAGAAAGAAGCAACAAGAAAGGAAGAGAGAAAAAGAGAGAGAGACACACACACAGAGTGACACAGGGTAAGGGGGGGTGGAGGTCTAGAAGGCACATGGGCAATGGTAGTACCAGGATTGTGGCCGCGACGCCGTTCGCGCTTTACTCGCACTTGTACGGATTCCAGTGCCATGCAGGAGTAATACTACCGTTAACGACCATCCGGCAATGGATTCGGTCTTGCTCTTTTCGATAGTCTCTTTGTCTTGGTGCTACTTTGTCTCTTTTTTGCGGCGCACATATATTCCTATTTTCTCAAGTATTTTCTACAGTCTCGAAGTTGTGGGCATAAATATCCTATCGAATATTCAGTTAAGACTTATCTTTTTGTTTATTTAAAAATATTAAATATGTTTTGCAAACATTTATTACTTCCTAAATTATTGTATGTATCAAAATTTCTTTTTATACTTTCATGCTGCTGTATTTAGTATAAAATTTGGTGGTTTTATCAGTATAATTACCTGATATATATGAATATGAATTATAAAATTTAAATTGAAATGAATTTCTTAAATTTAAAAAAAAGATTGAAAATAAATACATCTTGATGATAAAGTGAATCTATGTAACCTTAATAATATTTTTTTCACTGTTCATCAAAATTTTACATCATTGGAGTATTACGTTGCAAGAAGTTTAGATAAAAAAACTTTTTATGTCATGGTACCGTAAGTAAATTTTGTTTTTGCTGTAAAGTTTCAAATTATAATACCATGTAATACCCTACTTCATCATAATGTATTTTAAATATTTACAGGACATTTAACTATTTTTGCATTTGCTCAAATAATGTGACTCGCATTAAAGCTATATTAAAATTAAATTATAATTCTTTGAATTTTCACTTATTTTGAAAAGAAATTAAAATACAAAACAGCGTTGAAAGTAGTTTACTACCTATAATGATCATTCAAATGAGTATAACTTACAAATAATACGATTTCAATGATTCTACAGATAAATATAAGCATTACAATTTGTAACATAAACATAAGATATATACGAGTCTTAGTCTATGACTGACTGACCATGTTAAATTCAAAAAAATCAGGCAAATCAATCACTTGATCTGTATTTTGATTTTATTAAGAAGAGTTTATACTAATTTTGATGTAAAGATGCTATTATTTAAACTTTAAATCATGTAAATTGATTCAATCGTTCAAGAAAAAATTGAATTATCTAATAACAAACATATTTCTTGATACTGATATTTACAATACAAGTAGAGAATTAGTGTAATCCCTTAATACTTATTGGCACGTTTGTATAAAGGTTTATACAGCCATATTCAAATAGTTATTACATTAAAGTATGTAATACTTACGTGTAAATATATTATACTTATTTTCATTCGCAATAACATTAATTTTGCTTCGAAGTTTATTACAATTTAAATTATTATATTTATAGGTCAATTAGATTTACTTTAGTTAATTTAGATTTTAGATTATTATTTTATTTGTCAAATCTTAGATGAACAGTAACAGCATCATAGTTTCTCTCTACACGCATAAAATTTCCCGTTACTCAAAGTACTCTCGTTTATACCCATAAACTTTACGATGTGAAGTTTACGCGAGAGTTCGGGAGCCCGGAGAAAAGTTCGAAGGTTCGAAAATTTCAAACGCATGCAGTACTGTATTCGAAAATTAAATTGTTGTCGATGGTTGAATCATAATTACTGAACTATATTCGATTTTTAAATTCTGAAACAGGTGATTTAATTTTTAAAGCAATATTAAGAGATATACGAGATCGTATTTTTGTAACTGGTATATTATTTAATTGAAAAATAGTTTTCTATGGGTGTTTTAGAATTGCGATATGATAAATTCTGTTGTAAGTTAATGATCTACAATTTTAATTATGATTGACCTTGTGTTATTGTCATCAAACAGTTGATATTGAGTCTCAATTTAAGTTTAATGCAGTGCTACAACCTTTACATATTATCAGTCATATCAAATCAGTATAACGTTACAGAAAAATAATCGTTTCAAATTAAAACTTTATAACTTAATTATGTTATAATATACACAATAAAGCTCGTACATAAATTAAAAGCTTTAACGTCGACAAACAATGCATTAGAGATAATATCAATTTCTGAAACGCTAGAGAAATGGTTAGAAATTTATAGCAATCCATATAATCAATATCCATTAAACACAGCATTTGCCCCAACGTCTTCTTTCAGAAATTCGGCCAAATATTTCTTTTTTCCTCGTAATAATTTTTACGTAAAAGGGCGGTATATCACGCTAGACCCCGCACTAGTACTTAGATAAATTTTCAAAAATTCTGGATCTTCTCTTTCAGAACAGCCTGCATATCGAGGCAAAACCCTTCTCAAGGTCAAGAAATACGTGCTAAAGTCGCAAGAATTTTTCACCCGCCTTAATATTGATTCTAAAATGAATGGCATGTAAATCTGCCGTCCGTGTATGATACATAATTTTTGTTATATCAATGTAACTTACAGCCCACATGCTCACGCGCAATATCTATAAACGAAGTTTTTTCAACAAAAAAAATATTTTCCAGATTTTCTTTTTTGTCCAACTACCGCGTACAACGGAAGGCTACATACACGCACTCTGTTATTCTCCACGAGAAACAACAATCGCGCATGTACATATTCGTTATCGGCCGACGCTCCCGTGGCAGTAGCCAAAAACCGAGTTCCCCAAGCGATGGAAAAAAATATATATCTAGACGGACTGTTTAGCGATTCGTTCTCTCCCATTGACGCGCTCGGTTAATAAACCTTGAGGGAAAATTCGTTCGATTCGTGGCGGCCGCCGAATTGGGACTACGGGAGGCCGTGGGGCGCAATACAAATCGTCCGGCCGTGAAACTGCACGACAGCCGAAGTATGCGAGCTGGTCGTACCAGCCGCGACGGCGGCGCTGAAGAAAATGACAAGAGCCAGGCGAGCGCTCGAGGCCCCGAAGACACACGCGCGCCCCGGCGCGCATCAAGAAAGATGAGGGCGATCGCAACCCGGACCGGGGCATTAATTCGGCCTGCCATAATTCGTCTTCCCTATCCCGAGCACTCGAGCGTTTACTCGCGTAGCGTACATGGGTGTGTACATGTATATATACAGATACACACGCGCTTATATATATAAGTAGCGCGAGTTTAGTCGATGGGGCGGCTTGGGCGTACATATGCGTTATGTATGTGCGCCGGAGGAGCAAAATAGTCGGGATGACTAAATGTCGACTGCGGGATGTGCGCGTCTCTGTAGCCCCCGCCCCGGGTCTATTATGCCGTTACGAAAAGTGGGTCGATTACTTTCGCTTTTGTTTTCTGCCCCGGCCGCTTGATTGAAGTGGAATTAAGCAAGGGAAAAAGTGCCGGCCTTTTGGAAACGCATTTTCCAATGTGCCTGCGGATTTTTTTTGTTTGTCGCCCCGCCTGTATGTTTTTTTTTTCATACGATCTTCGTAGTGCAGAGGCTACGGTTATGATGGAAGAAACAATTCATTTTATTTAGGAGTCGGGTAATTCGACCCATATCTGTCTCCGCCTAGTTATTTTAGCCGGGATAAATGCGCGTGGAGCAATGTAACTGCTAGAGCAAAATAAGCCGGCAGATAAACAACGAATAATGCGTAGCGGTATAAATCCTATACTTTGCGTATTTTTTTTCATTTTTTTTTTTGTGTTTTGCTTTTTGATTGATGAGACGATTAATCGATCTATTCAGCGTTTCCACTACAATAATATAATTAGGCAAATGATCAAATTAGTCAGATGCACACACTAATGATTCCATAGCTCATCAGGGAAATCCGATACTTATTAAATCAACATTCATATCTGACACAGGCTTGGGTTTCGTTCCCACGTCCCGTTTTGCGCACCGATGCCTCGTTTTCAACAAACGAGCCGACGATACATTCACGACGCGCAACGCTCACGTGGACCCACCGGATTCACCCTCGGCGCGCGACCTTAAATCAGGATGCGCGGCAAGGCGATGGCCGACCCCACGTACACGAGCTACACAGGGTCCACGAGCCGCGGGCTCGACTCTCCCGCGCTCCGGGCCGACTACTCGCCGCGGAGAGGCTGCACGGCCGGCCTCCCGTGGCGCCCATATGTGTGCAGCCGCCTCCCTCGGCGAGCGCATCGCGGGCCGCCGCTCCCGCAGAGGGGAACACGTGCGCGCCGGGAGAGTCGCCCGGCCGAGGATAAGAGGGCCGCGCCCGCGGGACCCTCCGATACGTGTACACCTACACGTGCTTGTGTGCGTGTGTGTGTATGCACGTGCGGGGGCAGCGGCGCCCCCCCGAAACTAATATTAGGCGGCGGCGGCGGCGGTGGCGCTTCCGCGAGGATTTATCCACAGCACCCCCCCGCCGTCCGGAATTTTATGGGATTTTATTGCCCGGCGCGGCGGTGCGGCTCCGTTTCGGCGGCGAGACGACACAGGCCGACTTATTCATTCGAGTTAATATTTCTTTTTGTTGTCTATGCCTTCAATGCGCCTCGGGTTTTTGCGCCGAGCGCGGAATTCGGCGCTACGGCCGCTCGCAGTCGTTAGACAAATATATGGTAATCGGGTTATCTATATCCCCGGGAAACTCAAGCTCGAATAACGTACGGATGCAGCGCTGTTTATTATTTAAGCAGGCAGAAAATGATTAGTTGGCGCAGTTTCATTATTCATAATCAATTGGAACGCGCAAACTATTAATACGGCCCGGGCGTGAAATTTATTTCACGGATATATCACGGACTTGTTTTACGCCCCGGGCTTTGAAAAACATAAGATCTTAAAATTGAATCTTGTTCGCAACGTTATATTGACATTGGATTACCTGCAATTCAATTTACTTTAAATTTATCTGCTATATAAACCGGATGAAAATAGAAAATTCGTTATTTTTCCCCGTGGAAGCTTGCGCGGAGGAAGGCGGCGTAGCCAGGGGCTACCCCCTGCATATGGAAAGACTTCCGCTCGGCAGTCATACATTTTCAGCGTGTCTAATTCACCCAGGGATATCACTGCCAAGACCAAACGCTAACTGAATTGGTATCGCCCGGAACGCACAATTCCCGGGAAAAGGGAAGAAAAACAGTTTTCAATTACGGCGCCCTGTGTATATACCCATTGCCGCGTGATCGATCCGCGACGCTCCCCGAGGAATCGACGCCGCCGCGGGGCGAGAAGCCCGGCTTTAAAAATCGCCCCGGAGCGGCCGGCCCCCGAAATTAATCCATCGACTCCTTCTAAATACAGGCTGACGCGCGCAAACACACCTCGGCGATCGAGTATCGATCAAGGCGCCCGACCCCATCGCGGCCCACACATATCCCCGGCCAGCCTCATTTTTCGAGGGCCGCGCGACACCATCGCTCCTCCGCGGGGGATGATTTAGGCCTCCTCCTTTATATTTTTTTTTTATTTTTTTTTTGCCCCTCGCCCCGGCTACGTGCGCCTTCGTCCCGCCGGTGGGAGTTCGATTAATCAATTGCCGCCGCTCCTCGGCGATGACCGGCCCGAGATAAACGGCCCGCGCCCCTGTGATGGACGGCGTATAAATAAAGCGCGGATTAAGCGCGAGTGCGCGACTTAATCGGATTTATTCGACGACCGGCCCCCGCGGCGATTTGTACTGTAAAATGAACCACCGCGATTGTTTATCGCTCGTCGCGCTCCTGTTCCTGACGGGATCAACTACACGCTGAAAGGAATATCACCTGCATTTTTTTAGCATTTACTCGTGTATGGGATTGCTTTCAATGAAAGCTCTGGCATTATTCCGCGTATTTGTAAGCGCTCGGCATAGTAATACACAAACCCTTTTTTAATAGTATTTTTTTTATTTACTATTCGTAATGTTTATCGCGGGGTAGCTTTCATTCCGTGTAAATCAATTCTGCCCTGACATTAATACTTAATAAATAAAATGGAACGTAAATTTAAATACTAAAGTTTCACAAAACGCAGAAACGATTAAAAATATCGTTATCGTTTCTATTGGCCGTTCGTGTATATAAATGAATTCTGTCTATCGGCTCTATCGATATATGAGCAAAAACAGCCACAAATAAAATTTTCAAATGAAATTTACCGCCAATAGCAACATGAAAGTGATTTAAAAGAATTCCGCGACAGTTTTATTTCTTTCTGAGCGGCACATAAGTTTATAACATTAATTTTTCTTTTAAGTGTATTATGGCCAGAAATCTTTTCGTTCCATTTGTGCTATAAAGCGCTCGGAAGCAAGTGTGAAAACGCTCTGGGAACACGTGTTTACTGGGACGTTAAAGACTAGACGGTTTTTGTGTTGGCACACGTGTGCCACATACTGGTTCTTTAAAATAACGTCTCAAGGAATTAATGACACCATGCACTAATTAGCTAATGTCTTTATTTAATTCATTTTACACATTAAAGATCATCAGCAGTAATTACTATTAATTTCAGATTCTGCCTTTGAGATATCATTTACACACTTTTCAGTTTCCTACACATGTATGGCACGACAGCACATTTTTAACACATTTGCAAACAGATAAACTTTGCCTGATTAAGAAAATTACTGTTTTATGCCTACCAAAAAGAAAGAATTTGTTATTTATTATAATCACGTATTATAAGGTTTTATGGAAGTAAAGTCGCATTTAAATTATTAATACATCTACTGGTAAATGCGGTACGAAATACTAATTACATTCCCAACAACGAGAAAGTAAAAGTAATATCAATTACAGAGTGAAACATATCAAAATTGAAAAGATTATTTAAAAATTCCTCCATATTAGTGCTTGATGAAACAATGAAAATTAATCCCATTGGAATAACATTAATTCTTGCAATGTACAGGATAATTGAGAATGAACATATTACGGGTATAAGAGATATATTTAGCACACTGAGCGATCATCAATTTCGTACCAACTTGACCAATCTGACAGGCATATTAACATACTGGCAGTTTCCCATTTTCGCCCTGGAATATCCAATAAATAGACCTGAAAAAGCAAAGCTCTCGGCAAAGCTGCATAAGCCCACCTGTTCGAACACATGGTATATACGCAGGGAAACAATTCCACGCAGCGCATGCCCGCCTCGGAGGCAACAAACAACAAGCGGCCAATCTAAAAATAGATTAAAGGGGATCGTCGAGGGGCGGAGCAGACGATCCGTCGCGCCGGCTGGAAAAAAGAAAGGAGCGGCGACTCGTCGCGCCTCGGCGGGCGCAATCAGTCGTTGAAACAGGCAAGACGTCGCTCAGGCCGCGCGGCGGGTCGGCCGATTCGACGGCAATATTGAAATCAGTGCCCCGGGAGTAAGCCGGCAGGGCGGCGCCGAGCGCTAGCCGACCCCGGAGGCCACTCGGCCCCGCCCCCCCCGCCGACGGCTCAATCGCTGACAATTGAAGGAATGGAATCGAATTAGCACAATCCAATTGGCCGTTCGCCGTGCGTTACGCTCGCCCGGGCGCGGAGACAGTCGGAATTACCCCCGGGCTCTTATCCGGCTTTTTCCTCGGGGAGGATGGATGCGGGCGCGCGACGCCCGCGGCCCGATAATCGTGTATCGGCCCGGAGCCGCCCGCTCGATTGGACGGGATTTTTTCCCGCGCGACGTCCGAGTCGTGGGCGCGGCGCTCGCGCTTCTAACTGGCGCGCTCGCGTGTATATACATATACATATTGGCACGGGGAGGAAGCCGCAGGAGCGACGTTCCGGCCGTTCCCCTGTCTCCGAGTGCAACGGGACTTTTCCACTCCATCACGCGTATTGTTGCGTATATCGTATTCGGATTACAAAACGTATAGGAGCACAGTACAAGATTATGAACTCTAATGACATGTAAATAAAAGTTGCCGTTATGCATCGCAATGAGGTCGGTATGATTCAGCCGCGGCGATTGTATCACGAACGGCTGCGAAGAAGAAAAAAAAAAGAAGACGGCGACCAGAGTACTTACGGCTGTAAATCAAGCGGGCCACCTTATACACGCAGGCCGGCGTAGGCGCGGGAGAGCCGAACAGTAGCTCGGGACGAAATCGGTATCACGGGGATCGGGCGGGGGCGCCGTGAGAGCCATCTCCGGGGCAGATCCGCGCACCAGAGTGCTACACGCGCCGCGCGCAATCTCGGCCATCGGCGTGGCTCGGCTTTCCCATGGCGGGGAAAAAAAAAAAGTAAGTCGAGGGCCGGGAGGAGCAGCGCGGCGAATCGCGATATCCACTCGAGGCCGGGAGGGAGGGCCGGGCCCGATAATAAGGGCGTCGCCCGGCTCGCCCGCACTCGGCCGCGCATCAATCTCCCGGGGAAAAGGCGCGCGCGGAGATGAGGCGCGCCGCCCGCATATTATCCGGGCGCAACGGCTCGTTAGCGCGGGGCCGCCGCTCCCCCAATTGCCCCCGGCACTTCCTCGCCGCGCGGCAATTGACATTGCCGGTTGACCCTGGCGGCGGCGCCTCTGACCGCTTTACGTCGCCGCCTCGGCTTCTTTTCCTCTCCGTCTGGCAGGGCGCGCGGGTCTATACTGCGGATTGTTCCAGCGAGGCGGGCGGGGCTCCCGTCAACCGCTTCGCTTCTTGGCGCGTGCGGAGCCGGACTTGTTTGTCGCGCCGCGGGTCATCTGGCCGTCGAGCTCGAGCTGGCTAATGCGCCGGAATGCCGATGATTAAACCATTATCTTTTCTCCAAATTGCCGGACTAATCATGGTAATGCTTATTCTCCGGTTAATGCAACGATCTCGCCAACCGTTCTCTCCAGTTTGTAATAGTAATTTAATACCGATCCCTTTCAAATTGCAGTAATGGCTTCGAGGTTTCTTCTTTTTTTGCATCAACTTTAGTTAACGCATCGGATCTCGTAATTATTGCCAGAAAATCATTTAATCGCTCCCTGTAATATTGTGGTTAATTGAATAGATTTCGAATATCGAATATAATTTAGCAAGTATAATGGCTCTCCACTTGTAATAGCTAATTCACGAGTTATTCAATTATAACCAAATTATCATTATTTCCTTGTTCGATTTTAATTTCATAATACTACGAAAAAAGTTAACATAACTCGCATTAGAAATGAAAACTAAATACTCGATATTATGATTAACATACTAATATTCCTGATAATTGTTACCGTAGTTCAACTTGAATTATCATGAATTTAATTGACCTTATTTCATCGCACAATTGTAATGGTAAGTAGTTAAGTAACACCTGATAGAAATTTCGACTGTAACAATATTTCAGCGACGGACTACAAAGACTTGAAATTCTGCCCTGAACCCTTCCAGTCTTTAATTCTTTATCTTTACACTGAATACTTTAGTATTCAATAAAATAACCTAAAAATGCAGAGGTATCAGTCACAATAACTACGGCAGTAAACTCGTTAATTACTGCTATTATCTTGAAAGTACGAGCCTCTCGCCATATCGCCTTCAGATACAGATTCTGCACAGTGCTACAGCCCGTGACATTTTTACCAGGTTCCTATCAACAACCAGCTCTGGAATTCGGCGATGACTTGTTCATTCTCATCCCGACAACGGGCAGAAGTGGTTTTATTTGAACAGCGAGCTTTAATTACTTTCTGCGCCCGGCGGGCTCTATCAAAATTTACTGGCAGCTGGGGAAAACGCGCTCGGCCCGGCTGCACACAGTCAAATCCCAAAAAGCCAAGATACTCTGATCCGCGGTAGGACGCCAGCGGTGCATATCACCGGCGCACGAGGGGCGGACTCGCGCATTCCCTTTGTCGAGTGGGGAAATCCGCGCAGCCGCATTCTCTCTGTCGACTGTCGGCCGGCCGCCGCCTCTTTCTGTATCTCGGCCTTTGGGCCTCGGCGCGCGCCCTCCAGCCCTTCGCTTTGCTCTCCATTATGCAGGAGGCAATTAGCCGATTACGCATTTATCGCGCGGACGATACGCCGAGTGCTTGTTTAGAGTACATTACGGCGCTTGATCCGAGGGCTGGCGCGAGCTTTGTTGCCGCTGATTCGCAGCGCCAGTCTGATATAGCCTGCGGCGCGTTTCATGCAGCCGATTGTCGTGATTGCGAACGAGCAAGTTGATCACTACTTTCTGCCGTTGCTTGGCCAATCTTCGACTGTCGCGGTTGTCAAGCACGTCTCTCGTGATAAGATCGGCCCAATTTACTCGTAAAGACAATACAAATTTAAAGGATACTGCGATTAAATTTTACATGTGCCGTATGTCAATCTACAAGGATCTTCTGTCCTATACTCTTACATATTTTACCAAGAACTTTATAAGATCGATAACTAAAATACTATAAATTTTAAATTGCATGAAATACAGTTGAGTAGATAGATTTTATTGCATAATTTATTGTTACAAGCACCGTTGCAGATTAGAAAATTAAAACCTGCAGTTCATTTATTTTTAAGTACATCCATTTTTTATCCTTACCTTACATTGGAAAAGATTACGATTATATATGTAGGAATCAAACGTAATTTATTCAATTATTAAAATCACATTGTACAGACTTATTAGTGTCTTAGAGCCGGTTCTGCATATTTGTTTTTCCCTTTTTTATCATACACGTATCATACGTATATTTATATGAACGAGGACATGTGCGTGTAAAAGCGATTTTAATTATTTTAATTACTATTGTTTAAGGCAATTTGCAGCTTCATTTAATTATAAGTTGTTTGATTAAATTACAAATTTTACAGAAAAAAATTAAATCGCATGAGGAAGCAGGATAATTCCAAAATAAAAAGTACTTGATTCGAGGTGAAAATTAAAGTAGGACAGAATATAACAGTAAGTCGGACGGAATTAGTCTTTGATGTAGGCGCCGAAAAAGAGGAGGAGACTGACCTTCTTCAATGAATGACAAAATTGGATGAAATAATGGCCAGTTGAGGAGGCGCGGCAAGGCAGAAGAAAAGAGGGAGGGGAAAACGTCGATGATGAGTGACCACTCGGTGGAAGGAACGGTGAAGATCAACGGCGATATCTATAGAAGAGGCCGCTGCGAGGCTATCTCATGGAGTCTAGGTCCATGTAATTGAAAAACTTGTATCTTTACATTTTAAACAGTAGATTGCTTTGAATTATTGACAGAGGCGACTATTGGTCGAGAAATATTGAATCAAGATTAAGGCTAAACGAAAAAACGAATTTATTCGCATAAAGTAAAATATACTTTAGTGAATTCGAAGATTCATTTTAAACTAATGTGAATTGAGCAATTTTATGAATAATGGACATTTTCATTAATTATAAACATGTAGATTGCGGCACTGTATTAAAACAAATTATAAAATCCGTATTTTGTATAAAAATTTCTTTCATAATTAATAACTGTGGGTATATAAAATGTATTAAAATATCAATACTTTAGCCGCATATGACAGTTTGTATTTTAGACACTTTTTAGCCATGATGAAAAGGTTCCGCATTTTGGTTAACATAGTTGATGTATTACACAAATTTTCAATTTTCAATTACTGAACTATATAAAACATCGATAATGCTCCAATTATATATAAAATCATCTTTGTATAAAGATTAATTAATCAACATGCTCCTCTTTTTACTTGAAAAAAACAAATTATATTTATCACTGAAATTTGGAAAAAAATAATTTGGAAATTATAGAGAAAAATGAATATAATTATTTATATATACAGTACTGCGCGTAACATGTAAACATTATACTTTGTAAATACCAATAATTTTACAAGTAAATACATTAGTAAGTATACATGTGGTGTATAAGCAAGATACAAAATACAACAAGACAGAGTATTCATAAAAATAATTAACACTCCGTTATGTTTAGAGTGCTTACAAGCTATTTGTAGAATAAAAATTGAATTAGTACATTCACGCTGCATCCTGAATAACACGAAGATGTGGCAACAGAAACGAGAAAAAGAAAGATGCAGGTTGTATTATATTGTATTCATGTAGAAGCGCCACGTATAATAGCGGTCTGACGCATCAGGAGGCCGTGACGATAGCCGCTTATGCGAGTTAAGTTCATCGCGCGTTTTAACGCCGCCGTGATGCCGACCATCTCAGCGGGCCGCTGGATGATCAGAGTTCGTTGAGCCTATACGAAGCCTCGGCGTCGCCCGCCCCTAATACTCATATCCAATTATTTACGAAAGCGAACTTTCACAACGATATCCATGGCGGCCAACCCACAATGACTTCGAGCGGCCGTTTCATTAAACGGCCCGGTATAATTATTGATTAGAGTATTATTGACCGTTTGAAATGCAGAGGGCTTGGCAAACTGGGTGGGCGAGGCATCCCCTCAAAGCCGCCAACAAGCGGAGAACTCGCCAATCTAGGTCGAAATGCCCGAACTCCTCGCCTCGAAAGCTCGCGATTTCCCACTCGAGAGAAAGGCTATTCCCTTTCGATGTATATGCACACTCTGGATCCCACAGGCTCCCCTTTTTTTTTCTCGTCGCCCTTGCATCTCCCGGAACGGAACAGCAGTCGTGGCCCGAGCGCCTTCCCGCGGAGTGCACATGGCGTGTAATGTTAATCCCGGCCCAGCGGCTCGATGGGACTCTAAACAGTGTTCCAGTCTGTATTTTTATTCAGGGTGGGTCGCCCAGCGACCTCCACTCGACGGATGCGCTTCTCCAGTTTGAGGTTTTTCTCGAAACTGGAGCATTCATTGCCCCTGATACGAGTTTCCTTTTTTATCCTTCTTTTTTTAGAGTATATATAAACTTACGGTAGATCTGGACTTTTACAACCCCGATAACTTTATTTTTCCGAGCTTTTTTACACGATTGGCTGCGGATAGAAAGGATTAATTTCATAATTATCGTACTGAAAATGCACGCGTATTACAGATTACATAGAATCTAAAAATTTAATGTAGCGATGTGAGTATAAGCATAATGTTATTAGGTGGAACGACATCCATCTTCGGAATCATATTGAATAACACTGCGTAAAATTCAAGGTGTACATCCATGTACATGTATTATGCAATGCATTATAGTATTGGGATTATTCATTCAAGACGAAGGATCGCGTTTCAGAGTTGCTATTCTTGTGCGGATTCAAATGAGACTCCGCACTCGTATACGTGCAGACAGAAGTCGACATCCTTATTCAACTATTAATGAAAATTTAATTTCCAAGCCGACATATAATATTTAAAATATATCATCTCTCGTCGTGTCTTAAAAGAAAGAATAATACTCGCAGTAAAAAGAAGAGAACCGCAGAATATCGGACGGCCTAGGCGACTAGCAATGATCAGAGCGCCGAATGAAGAAAACTTTGGCGATCGCTCACGCGGAGCCGCTAACTGGGCGCTCGGGGCTTGGCGCCTCTCGGACCGCGCACGTCCGCCTCCTATTTACTCATCTCGGGCATATCTATATACATTTCGGCCATTTGCCCGTAATCTTCGGCCGAAATTCCGGGGCGTCCTGATTTTTCAGCAAGTTTGCCGCGCACGTAGCCCGGCGCGGGGCCCCAACTTCGCCCGGGTCTTTATTGCCGGCCGTTCCCGCGAAACTTTTCGATTCTCCGCGGCGATTTGAGGCCGTGCCAGGCCTCCCGTCCCCTGCCCCTGTGTCCTCCGGGGGACTGCGGCTCCCCGGCGAGATCATTTGATCCATTTAACAGCTGCGCACGCGCCGATCGAGTGCGCCCCGAAAAACCGGCCCTCGTATGTATTAGTTAAAAGGCAGAGCTCCGCTGGATTTCATGGCTCTACTAGGAAATGTAATTCGGTTACGCTCGATAAGGCATAGCGGGTGCCGTCTGTACGGAGGCCGGCACAATTTTACGCTGCGGATTTTCCTCCGGGAAAGATAAGACACTCCTTTCTCGAGCCCATTCTCTGATCCCCTGCATAATGACACTTCCGCGTCGCTATTACTCACGTGCTCGAAAAGCCCGACGAGGAAAGAGTGCGCCAGAAGACCGGCGAACGCATGCCGAAAGGCGTCCCCGCGAGAATGATCCGCTAACTGCGCCGATCGACGGCATTGGCAATCCTCCGGGAACCGAATCGCTCGTGGAAATTCTATGCGGCCTCGGACCCGCGCCTCAGTCCCCGACACTTATTGTCTCTTTCGCGACAATAACTCGCGGCGGCAAGTGCGCTGAGGGGCTTGGCCAAGGCTTCCGTGTTAAATCAACGGCATGCGTCGATGTTGCCAATATCGAGCGCGAAATCTCGCGCCTGCTGTTTTGTCCCGCGGTTGCGACACCACGCACATACGTATAGACGCGTTGCATCCGTAAGCGATTCCCAACTGGCTCCGGGGATAAAGGGGGCGAGGCGTGCGCGCGGGAACGGAAAAAATGTCGAGCTTTCAATGCCCCTCGGCCTCGGGGAAATACGCGCGTAGGTTCCCTGTCTTCTTTTTTTTATTCATAGCGAGTCGCTTCTCTTATGATACAAAAAATCCGGCGTCCGTGTAGAATTGTGCATTGTATCGCGAGCGTATTTACGGCGAAGGACTACGGTAGCGTAGATCTAAACGCCCACTTGTCTCTTTTGTGTCCTCGGGGAAGAATGAAAGTGCACATGTAACTAGTTTATGACAGATTAGATACGCTTTCATTTTTTGATGACGCGCAAGTTGCCAAACTCTGTGGGCGTGGTAATAATATTGAGAGGGATGCCATACGCGTTAGTACATTCGAATGTATGTTAGAAATTTCCTGCTGTTAATTGTATCAATGCTCTACAACACTAGTAAAGATAAACAAATTTTAAGGATTAAAACTAAAATTCTAAAGAATTCTGAAAATATATGTGCCGTGCTTCTCATTTGTTTCGAATGACCTAAATTAAACTAATTTGTTTAAGCCGGCTGGATATACTAGACTTATTTCCACTTAGTTCATGCAGATTCTGTGCATAATGAAAGTTACGAGTATAATTGTGTTTTCAAGCATGTAATCGTATAAAAGATAATGTTAAATGTAGAACAAAGTAATATTTTATCAATGTTGATCAAAACAAATTCCTTAATATGGACAATAAATGATTGTCATAATTACAAATTATTCTGCATTTCTCGAAATGAAATTATATTTTTTTAGAATATTACTATGCAAGTATAAAAATTAGCTGCTTCAGATCAGCGTATTTATGTAATTATATTTATGTATCTTTATCCAGTTTAAAGAGATTCCGTCACTGCGATCGTCATATAAATTGATAACCACAGACATTAAACGAGGATTTCAATGTAGCCCATAGTGGATCTTTAAACGATGCTTAATATCCCTTTATCATTAAATTTTCTTAACGATTATACAATAATATCTGTTATGACCATGAACAAAAGCAAGAAAGTTAATGAGATTAGTTCGCCTCTTTGATAGTATTTCAGGAGATCTCTTAATGAAAATATAAGTATAGTAAATACAATTACTTTATGTAAATACAAATAAATAACTATTGTAAAAAGCTAAATTTGTTATCTAAAAAAGTGTGACTAATGGACATTGCAGTCGGTATTAGTTAGACTACATATATTATATTAGTTAAAACTTTGAAGATGATAAATAATCTATCCTGTCAATTTAGCATTAAACTAAATAAAAATAGTACAAATTTATTGCAATTTTATTAAATGTCCTCTTGAGTCTCAAATATTTGTTCCTGCATGTGAGTGTACGAATAGTCCATCAGCTATTACCGCAGCTGTTACAAACATTTCATCATTTTTAATCTACCAATTTGCGAACGTGAATTTAAAAATAATATCCTTATCAGGATAATATAGTATTGTATTAATTTATAGATAACTTTTAAATTAAATAAGCTGGAAAATGTCTGTTGCAGGTGTTAAGAACGAGGTTCAAGGTTCATAATTCATAATTTTAATAACCTTTCTTGAATAGGAGTGGTTGTGTGTCTTTTATTACAGCAATTTTACACACTGCAGATGCAACAATACATAAAAAACTCTAATGATATGTAATTAAAAGTTTGGCGACTCGTATTTATGCTTTCCATAAGTCTCTGAATTATCACTTTTCTTCTTACACCAGTGCTTGCACATAATTAATTTGGATCTGTATCAATATCGTAAAATCAAATGAGAGCTACTATTTCATAGCTGTAATTAATGGAGAGAAACATTATTTACGCGTAATTACTTCTTAGCCACGGTAATAACCGAAAGTTTATCTTAGCAATTTGGTATAAATTTGCTAAAAATTTCAATTCTTTATTTTTCATGTGTATTTCGAGTCTTTGCACTCGAATCGTTTCCTGTACACTGTATCAGATAAAAGCACTATAAAGATGGCTGTTGGCGGTATCAAGGTATAGCTTAATTACGGAAAATGTTTGAGAACGAAAAAACAAGTATCAAGCGGCTCCTCGCAGAAAATGCTCGTTCTCCATCGATACCGATAAACGCGGATAACATCTCGAAAGCGCGCTTCCCGCCAATTGGAGTCTCTGGGAAATTAGACGCGCCCCATACGCGAGCCTCTGGCGTCTGTTTATGCACCCGCGCGGAATTCCCCTCAGCCTCGTATTCCCTCGGGATCAGCTCGATGCGCCTCCCCTAGCACGGGATGACCAGCGGCGATATAAAGGCGATCGTTAAAGGCTTGCAGTATTTCGCGAGGGAGCGCGCGCGAGGTACATTTTTCAACGCAGCTACCCTCCCTCGTAAATTTCCCCCATGCCACATAAAATTAAAATGTAACGCGCGACAGTGCACTTTTGCTTTATCGCGCGAGTCGCCTATAACGGTCTTACCTGGAATTTCGAACCTTTAACGGGTGCAATGTATATACGCGTATGCGAGGGAAGACCGTGCCAGTGAAAAAAAGGTGGTAGGCGTTGGCGGCTCTCTAGTGGAGGCACGCGTAATTGAAGAGAGAAAAGCAATATCTTCCGACCATAAATGCCATTCGGAGGGTCTGTCTATAGAGGCGATATTACGCGACCTATCCTCAGAGGCTCGACGGTCCATCGGTCTAACGCAAACCGATGACTTTGCACTATATATGCATCGCGTTCCGCTAGAATTTAACGGCTTTGAACATTAATAAATGTACAGCATAAAGACACTGTTTGTACGGTCGTGTTTAAAACAATGAAAGTTAATTGCGGATCCTTTATGTAAACTTATGGTCATTATTGAACATAGATGGATTAAGAAGTTTGTCAAACGTGATCCCGTAACCGACAATGATATTGTAAAAGATTGTGATAATATATCCTTCTCGAAAGTTTGATTAAATTTTAATAGAATCTCTTATTTGCGCAAGAAAGTTTTGAGCTCAAGCAGGAACTTTAAGAGTATAATTCAGCTTTTAATCCACCACATTGAACTCGACTGTTGGAATCTCCGGTTGATTCGGAAACGGAAAACAGAAAAATGCGTAGCAACAGTGACTCCTTGAAAGGTGGGTGAGACTTTTTGAGGAGTCATCGGTGAGATTGTCTACTCCACAAGAATAACGAACGACTGCTTCTGAGCGAGGAGAAGAAGAAAAGGTACGGGGACAAGAGGAGAAACGGATTAGCGAAGTGTACACACGTATGTATAAATAAACGAGTGCTTAGTAAGAGCTGCTTTCCACTGGTGTTAATCGGTTTGCACAGACATTGCAAGAGAGAGAGGAAAAAAAGCCCGTAAATTGAAAACAAATCGAGAGCGCGGGCGAGAAGAAAGCGAAGACGACGGCACGAGAAGAAGAGTTCTGAAATTGAGTCTGAACGAGAAAAGAGAGTACGTGGATCTTATTCGCAAGATCGCGAGAAAGCATTAAGCGCTGGAATTAAATGGAAGCTTTTATTTTATTAAATCGGTTCTTCGGTTGATTCTCGATACCTCTCACTTTTGTTTCTTATTTATTTTCTACACCTAGTGTTAATAAAATGTTTTGTACACTACAGTACGATTTCTTCTAAAATTGATTTAATTGTGCAGTGAAAATTTTTTAATAAAAATCAATCTGTATTTTTTTTTATTTAATTGAAAGCTTATTGAAGCAGCAGTTTTGTTAAATGAAGCTAACATACTATGATTTTTATAACTTTGTATAAGGTTAATCTCATTGTGAATGGATATTTCTTACTCTCTTTTACAATGTTTGTAAATATACTCTAAATAGTATACAGTGCAAATTTTATGATAATTTTTATTATTCTTTTAATATTAGTAATGCGAAAAATGACTATGTATACCCTCCAGATCTTTTTTATTTCTTATGTTATATGTTTTCTAACAAGCATGTAAATATTCGTATTTGCTCACCCTATAGAGAAAAATAAAATGTTTTTTATACAAACACCAGCTAAAAATACTTTGAACAACACATCTTCATAGAAACGTTGTAGCTACTAGCAAACAACGTGATGTGAATCATACTTTACATTTATTTATCAACTTCCGTTATTTGTTTTCATTCTCCTAATTACAAAATTTATATGAATTATGAGTTATTAAAAATAATTCGTTATAACTGTTAATTATCTTAGGTGTGTTACTCAAATTATATTACATATATTTGAATATCGATATGAAATTACAACTCATTAGAAGTAAATCCCATAGAGACACGCAAAGTGTTTAAATCACACACGCGTGCTTCACAGAATTAATACAGAATTACAGGAACTTACTGCTTGTAAATCTTTAATAAACCGATTAGCAGAGTGTCTGAAAATTAATAGTATTTGCATTGCCCTTGTAGGTGTCAAGACTGTGCTTAGTATCCCCTTAATAGGTGTCTCGTGAAGCTTCTATAGTTCAAGACAAGAAAGTTGCTTAAGCTACTAAACACATATCTTACTTTAAAATGGCAATCTGTACTACTGAATCTACTTAAATATTGCTGTAATTAGAAAATAGGTCTATTTAGGAAAAAAACTCTTTTTGTCAGCAATTAAGCAATATAACCGAGTAAAATTAACTCGAGGTAATAGAATAGACTGTCTTCTGTATATACCTCCTTGGCAGAATGTAAAGAAAACCCTAACCAAGTGTTAAATAACTTTCAACTAAAATTGAATTTAGTAGAAGAATGTGGATTACATTTAAAATGTAAAATTATTTATTCTGGTACAGTTTGTTATTCTACCGTAAATAATTATAATAAAAAGTACACATGAAAGTAAAAATTATAAAAATTATATAAATTTAAAAAATAAAAACAATATCAACAGACACTAATCAATCGATTTTTTACCATTTGATAATCAATCATCTTCCCTGCTGACACTGAATTCTGCATTTGCTAATTTTGATCCCCGAGAAATTAAGGGTGAGAATAATAGGCGCGCGGTCATCTAAACTTTGTATTCGCCCTGCGAAGAACCGGGACCTACCTTAGCGCGAGAAGTCCCGCTGCATGGTACATGTACCCGAGGACCGCAAGCACAACACGAGGGAAGGGAGGATCGAGGTCGTCCTCCGGTTGCCTGAAACAATATTTAAGGAGGCGCACCATGGCAACAAAGAGCGCGTCCGTCGCTTCTTGCTCCCGCTTTTTGCCACCGCTAGAGGGCCCCGGCTTGCAAATCGCTTTATCGCCGCGCTTTACCAGTGGCGAGGCAGTTGCGATTCCTATGATATGTATATATATATATATATATATATATATATATATATATACATGCAAGAGAAAAAGAGAGAGAGAGAGAGAGAGAGAGAGAGAGAGACAAAGTAAGGGCCTTTTTGTTTCGCGGAGATTCGGGGGAAAAGGCCGCGCGGGGAACGACCCCCTTCTCAGGCCGAGGTTGTTCTTGCGGCAATCGCACGCGTTTCCGCGGCAGATGCCTCCTTTTTTTATTGGCACTTGTGTGCGTACTGCGCTGCTTTTTCCTTCCTCTTTTTTGATTCTTAGATATTAACGGATGAGATTTTAGCAAGGTGTTGTGAACGATACTTTTTCCTGTGGGAACTCAAAAAAAAAATACGCATGTACATTGCTAATTAACAAACGCTGTAATTATTAAAAAAATAACAGTCTGTTCCACGTATCTGCGCCGCATTTACATTTTAATTTATTCGCATGGTTCAAAATTTTGTTCAAACTCTTCATCGCATAATTAATTTTTCTAATTAAGAATAAACAGCGGTGTTTAAACTTCCGCATACTTAAGTATATCGGATATCGTTTTTTGTGCATTTGAATAAATTGATTCAACGTCATATCATCACAATATTATTAAGACAAATATCATTGCGCTTATTTCATAAATGCATGAATAAGATTCGATACAATGATTCATGTTCATACATTGATATTGGAATACGCACTGTATAGTAATGCGGCTATTAATAAATACATAAAAATATTATTTAACTAAAATACAATGATTGAATAAAAATTAAAGTAATTAATTAAAATCTTGTATTTCAGTACTTTTTAATTATTAAACAAAGTTTTGAGCTTTTTCTTCTTCGAACAATCATTTGTAATTACGTTTTACAATTTAGGGCAAAAACACAGTTTCTCAATTACGCAATGAAAATTATTCTGTTTCTGCGACAATTAGTATAAGGACATGCATACAGATCTTGCTATTCAGGTTCTCCTATTAACATAAACCTGCGAGAGTTTGCATACGCACTCGACCTCAAAAGTATAGTAAATAATGAGTTGAAAACGAACGTTTATGAGTAGCAACGTGTGCCGCCTGCGACATTCCGTTGTTGCATTGTCACGACTCTGTGATTTACTTTGAATCACTATCAATTGGATTAAATTAAATCAATCAATTAAATGGCACTTGAGCACACCGAAGCGAAATCAAAAGATCAAATTGCAACGAGTAAAAAATAATTCTTGCCGAGAACAATCGAACGCGACGCGTAATTGGAGGCAGACGTCATATTTTTTGTCCGCTTGTCTCTGCCCTTTAGTCGACATGTACTTTGTCAAACCTGTTTGGTACTTTTTTTTTATCAAGGACTTGATTCACTCCCAGCGAACTGCTTCTGATGCAGCATAATTGAATAGGATTTCTGGAAAAATAGAAGAAAATTGTGGAGCGACCATCCGTTAAATTATATTATTTTAGAGGATTTTTTCTTGCAACAGACGAGTTTGGTAGAGCGATGTTCCGCTTTCGAAATCCAAGGAATGTCCAGCGACGGAACGAGTTCTTCTCACCGCGAGATTCGTAAATCGGGGCAACGATTACCATTTGGATGACTAAAGTCCGCGAGCGCTCATCGACGCGCGTACAGCGACGTGGCGGTCGCTCGTTTGCGCGCGCGAGGTCCCATTTATCAGCAGCAGGGCAAATAAGAGAGTCGTGGCGTCGCCCCTTGTATAGGACACGGCCGACTCGCGGGCACGAAATTGATGCGCGCTGGCAACCAGCGGCCGGTGCGGCGGCCATTACGCGCGCGCGCACACACGTAATGGGCGCCCTCGAAAATTCATGCGCGGCGGGAAAATTTGAATAATAAAACAATGATCGATATAGAAGCGCGAGGCTGGAGGATGCCGCGCGGGTCGATCGGTCCTCGATTCGGCATGAGCAAGTGCCCCCTCCCCCGGCGCACTTTCTTACCCGCCGCGGCCCATTCCCACGATCGCCGGCGGCGCACACGCGACTGGCGGCCTTCTCCCCGGCCGCCGGGGACGGCTTCGATCCGCTCGCCGAATCGAGGGCCGGCCTCGAAATCGCGCTGGCCCGATTATCCGGGCGGAACTGTCGGCGGATTTTTGCAGGCGCTTGCGCGCGTAGGAAAACATTACGCGGGCTAACGCGCGCGGGCTTATTTACGGCCGGGGGAAATTGTACAGTGGCATGGCTAGTTATTTGCCGCACGGGCCGCGCTTCTTTCAAGGCAGTAAACACTTTCGGGCTCGCGGTCAGCCGCGCGAGCCGTTGTAATCACCGGCGGCTCGCGGGCGCTCGATACAGCGCGCGAGCCGGCGCGTTTTATAATCACCGCGCGGGGCTATTAATCTCGCTCCAGCGAAACTAAAGAGCCGATCCATACGGACGTCGCGCGCGGCCCGACTACAAAGTAGTAGTTCATTTAAAAAGTACAGCGCACCAGGCCGTAAAAATAAAAAGAAAACCGTACATAATACGCAAAAAGATTTAACGCGGCCCAATCGAGTGGGAAAATTCAGAGATTAACTCGTTATTTATCGCCGCAGCAGTGGATCTTCGCCAGAATAATTTAACCGTAACTGCCGAGATTCGCCCTATAATTTACCCAATAATGACTAGTATAAAGAACAACAATTCGATAAATTAGAGTCTTAATTAGAATAATAATCTAATCCGCGGTTACGGTAGTCCATCGACACGGCAAAAAGTACTCTCACTTTTTTCGAAAGCTCCCCTTGATTTCTGCATCGTGAAAGCCTAATGGATGCACGTAAGAGTTCGCCCAGGTGGTTAATAGTCGTACCTATTATGCAGCCTCCCATAAACTTGGAATGTTTATTCGAAGGTAAAAGCCCAGAGACATCGAAATATTTCAAGGGCGCAGTAAGAAAAAAAAGAGGCGCCCGGCCTGACCAATCGCGCGCATAATTCACAATTAAAAGACTGGATGCGCGCGCGTCAGGCCTAAATAACGCTATCTGCGCCCGGCAACTTAATCCCGCGCTGGGCCCCTTGCCACATAAAACTCGCCGGTTCTCGGCCGAAAATAGCGTGCGGGTGCCGGCTGCCGATAACGCCTCGACGCATCGGATGTCCAGGGGAGAATAAAAGCGCTCCGATTGGCATCGCTCGCGGTAATACCGCGCGCAAAGAAAAAGGCGCGCGCCGAGAATAGCCGTGGAAAGCAGGTTTCGCCAGCGGCGCACAAAGCCGGCTGCTTTCGATATTATACGTGCAGAAACATATATACCCAGCGAGGACTCGCGTGCCCTCCGCGCGAGTCGTGCATTTACGAAAATACCCGCGAGTGCTCGTCATTTTTGGCGGGATTTTGAAGGACGTTGACGGGTGAAATGCAGGTGATGTCTTAAAAAATTAGCTGTCAGCGGGCCGCGGCGACAGGCCCGGCGGCTGCGTAGCTAATGGACGCTCTTGTGAAAAATGCAGAGCCACTGACTTGGGCCCGGGCTGTACGACATAGTGCTCCGTTGACTCGTTTTAATACTTTTCGAGTCTGGCCCGGGCTCTTGATCGGCTCTCAAGAGCCTCGACGCGCTGTGGGAAACCGCAGCGCTCCCATGTTTTTTCGCCTTTCGTTTATATCGCGATATTGACCTTGTTAACCCCCTCAGCAATTTATTGGCAGGCCATGAGGCCACTTGATTCAAAAAATATAGAATGACTTTCGTTCCAAAGTAACAGGTTTAGTGCCGTGCTGTATATACATATATGTTATAAACTAGCTTGTTTTCGGTAAAACGAGTTCAGAATAATTTAATATTGTACGAGGTTAATTATCTTGGGATCTGAGCAGTGTTCGAGCTCGAAAACATTTAAACTGAAATATTAATTTCACACAAACAGCCCATGATTGATGTTAATTTGTATACATCATCCTTATTATCTATGCCTCATTATAATGCAACACTGCAATCGAGTACTGGCTTCATTATCCATCCCGAGTTCACAATAACATTGTGAAAAACTCGGAGCAAAAGTGTCTCTACGAAAGTGAAGAATTGTAGGGCCTGCTTAAAGTCGAGCCACGCGAGAGGCAGGTGTATCCACATTTCGCAAGAGTCATTATCTCCTCAGCGTTTAAAATCCCCAAGGCACGTAGAGGCCAGACTGGGCCTCCAAGATCCCGAGGCGCACGCCTTCGAACATCCGCGCAGCTATACATCCAGCCTTCGGCGGGCCAACGCCTCTCAGCGCGAGGTGCACGGCGGCTATGGGAAAGCGCTTCCCGCGGCCCGGTTTCCCATGCCGAAAAAAGGGGCGGAGGCCCAATCGGCGAACAATGCGCGCTGCGGTCAAGTTTCGCCAATATATATACATCTACACAATGCGGGCCGGTCGAAAAAAGCCGGCGCGCCGACACAGAGCAAACTTGTGCGCCTCACTGTACCGCTCTCTCGCACAGGTGCAAAAAGGAGCAAATCGCCGCCGAGGCCGGGAGCGTCGACTCGCGCATATATATATATATACACGCGCGACTGCCTCGGCGGAGGGGGGGCTCGATCCACGCGTGGCTCCGCCGTCGCTTCCTGGCCTGATTGGACGCCGGCTCGTGGCCGGCGCTCGCCATTCACCGGAAACCCAAAGCCAGCAGCAGCAGCAGCCCGGTTCTCCGGCCCCCTCCTCCTCCTCCTCCTCCTCCTCCTGCGCCGCCGCCGACTCTCGCGCGCATCCTTTTTCTCTCCCGCGGTGTACCTGCGCGCGGCCCCGGTTACACGCGCGCACAGCCCGAGCGGCAGGCTGCGGCTGCCCTTCCTCCTGCGCCGGGTACGTTCAGGGCTGCGCCCCTCCCCGCGGCCTTTTTCCCAGTCCTCCTTCTCCTCCTGCGCCACTTCTTTGAGCGCACTAATACACCCTTTGCCCGGGTTTTCTCATCCCTCGGGCCCCCTCCCGCTGGCCGGAACTTTGGCCTCTTTTTGCTCGTCTCGGCCTTGGCCGCCGCACTCTCCAGAGGAGATAAACTGCCCGGGCTCGGGAGCCGGGGGGACTCGGGTGGAGCCCGGCCCGGGTAATCTACCGGATGTATTATACCCGATGATCTACATGTAAATGATTGAATTTACATTGGAGCGCGCCGATGGGCGGCGGCCCGCGCTCCTCTATGTATACGGCTTCGCGGTACATAACCGCCGAGGCTTTAGCTCTCGCAGCGCTCCTAAGCGCGCCCGGCAGCGTTGCTTTTTACCGGGCCAGCGGCAATTGTACCGCGGGCCGTTCGCGGGAGCCTCGCATTCGAGATGTTCAATTATCCCCCGGCTGCGATATCGTCCGCTCGGCTAGCGCGCACTCGGCCAGCCGGGCTAATCAAGCCGCCTCGCCGATGCGCATAATGCAGTCGCACGCGAGTGACGCGCACAATGCACGCGCCTCGTTTCTTCCGCTGCCGCGCGGAATCGAGTGGAAATCTGTTGGCCGCGCCCTCGCGCCCCGTCGATTAAACACGCGGAAACCGAGACGGCTTCTTGCGCGCGCTTATACGCCGGGCTGTTTTGCCCGCCGCGGGCACACCTTCGCCTACACGGGATTCCGCGCGATCCGCGGGCGAATTACGAGCCGCGCGACCGAAAAGCCACGTCCTCCGACGACGCCCCGTTTTCCGCGGCGATCGCGCAAGGCCTCTGCTATATAATTACGCTCGGGCCGAGATGTCCCGGGCGAGCGATACGGCCCGCTCTTCGATGCGCGCGCGCGCACACACACACACACAGACGGACAGGTCGGGCCGCACCGACCGCGGAGACCTAACGCGGCCCGGTCTTTTTTTGCTCCCGTATATAACTCCCGCGGCCGCCGCGAGGAGGGAACCCGTCGGACCTGTTCGCAGGGAGCGAGAGAGAGGGCGGCACGGCCGTTCGGCGTGCGCAGGAAGTGAAGGATGACGGGAGGGGCGGCCGCCTGCTAGCTGCGCCCGAGCCCTGCGCAAACAGAGAGGAGCGGCGCGAGCGGCCCCCGGACGAAGCGCTGACACGGCCCGGCCGGATAGACCGATCGTTTTTCGGCGCGCCCCGCTCCTCCCGCTTGTCCACTCGCAGGATTCCCGCTGGAAATTAGCGAGCTCAACTGTTGCACCTGCTTCGCCGGCTCTCCAGCAGGTCTCATAATAAAAGTATAGCGACCGATTGCCTAACAACCTGCTATATACGCTTGCAGTTCTACGCAGTCAGAGGGGAAGGATTAGTCAAGCAAAGTGTATATAGCACCTACTGACGAAGAAAAACAAGATGCAAACAAAGTGCGGATAAAAACTCTTCTGATTTTTAGTTAAATATTTTTTAAGTTTGCATAGAGAGTCCGTATTCGTTGTAAAAAGTAGTACTTTTAACTGATGCTGTAAAAACTACATCTATATGAATGATTTAATTCAAAATTCAAGTAAATGTGTCTGTACATTTTTCATACAATGATTTTCATAAACAAATTAAGCAATTCATACTAACTAATAGTTATCATTAAAGTTAAAATCACTAAGTTGTCACATAATATATCATTAAAGTCCTGATCCGCTTTACCTAATTAATTAATGATCTACGATTTTATATTTCCATCGCATTATTATTGATACCATAGTTTTATATATTTATGAAAACTTTATTAAACTCTAGTTTGCCCTTATACTGTTTCGTCTGTATTTTTATAATTTTTACGCGGTGACGCAGTATACTGTACTGAATAAATAATTTAAAACCCGTAACTGACAGATTGACGTTATCTGTGGCTAACGTTTAACTAGTGCAATGTTTATTTATTTTATACCATGCTGTCGCATAATCATAGGTTTCATATTGCAGGTATAGTAAGTTGTTAATCTATTTTAAGATACTTCAATGAAAATCCGCTGGAAACTTTGCATCATTTCTACCAGAGATGTCACGTACGTAAAGTGTCATCCCTCAAAAGATTTAAAACACTTCCGCCGGCTTATTACGCATTGTACGGCAGCGATAAGGCATCGGTAATGGCTGCCCGTAAATCGGAATGGCGCGTTAGATTACGCTAACGTTCCGGAGATAGGGAACCGGTTTCGCCCCCTCCCTAATTGTTATCGGAAAATCGGCGAAAAAATCGCGCAGCCGTTTACTAAGTACGGGCATTAGCCGAATCGGCCCCTCGGGTGCACTGTGGCGGCTCGCGTGCGCTGGACCCCTCGACGAGTCGTCCCCGGGCGCGGAGGCTGCACACCGATGTAAATCACGCGCCCGCGCGCGCGGCCGGCTCTGTAAATCTCGCGTGCCGTGGCAAAAGTGAATTGGCGGGAGGAGGGGACGCACAGGCCGCCGGGATAGGTGTTGCGCGGAAGACGAGCCCGCGGCAGTAAATACATCATGCAGTAATTATGACGGGCCGGAAGTAGGAGAGGCTACCCGTTCCCCCGGCTGGATACCCCCGGGGCGCAGCGATGGAACCTGCGGTTGACCTTCATTCGAGAGCGAGCGCCGCCAGGGGCAGCGGCGATTCCGCATTAGAAATCTTACTCTGCGTCCAATCTTTGCTGGGGGAGCAAAAGAGAACCGCCCACAGCGGATGTTACGCTTGAATGCCAAGTGCAGCACGCGCAGACTCGATTTATGGATAGGCAATTCTGCCACTTGTGAGAAGGAGCGAGAGAGAAAGAGATTTCTATACTAGTTATGTCTTGCTCGATTGTTTAGGCCGTAGGCCAATCCTCCGTTCACTTCTCTTTTTGATGTGGTCGATTGTACGGATGAAGGCGGGCAAACCAGTTGATGACGCGATGCTACTGTGGCAGCCGTATTGCAGATTGCGATGCCTGATACCTCGTTCAAATGTAAGGTCTGATTGGAGATTTAGCTTAATGTACAATAGTATATAGTGCTTTGTTATACAGAGATAACTTCATTTGAAAATAATAGAGTTTTTAGAATATTTTTCATCAAGTTTTATTAAACTACACACGACCTATACATAACATCTTTTCAGGTTTCTCTTATCAAATCCTATATAGTATTGTCAGCTTCAGTGATTATGTAAAATATATTAATTGATGAAGACGTTATTAAACAACAAAAAAGATTTGTAAACCATCAAACTCCAAACTGCTTCCATTATTTTGTAGCTATGTAAATGAGCTCTAGACTTACATTTTAAGAACAATTACAAAGTCGTTCAGACTGTACAAAAACTATTTCATAATATAGGCACAAACCAGTCTAACAGTACATCAGCCTCGAAAAGTAATCATCCAGTCTACGAGACCCAGATGGGATTCGCTACCATCATAAATTCTACGATTGTCTAGAACTGGGACGAATTCTTCGACATTCCGCGTATTCGGCAGTAGCTGACCACGAAAAATGCGAAGCAGCCGTCGACGTTTTATAAAGCGGAACCGCATGGGTTGGTCAGCTGGAGGGAAAGTATCAGCCGCTTGGCAACGCGGTCTCAGTCAGATCGCACCCCGACGGCTGGCCATCACTCCGTGATTAATTATCCTGCTCGGTCGGTCGTACTGGTTGGATAGATTAGACCCCCAGTTTAAACCTTTCGAGCCCTGCGACAATGCACTTTAAGGATGCGCGACCCGTGCAATCTATACGGGCTTGTCGTTCACCCAGCGACGACTCACAGATCTTCCTACAATGACTACAGCTATCCATTTATTTTTTCAGTTAACTGCGCTCGAGTCTTCAATTGCAGATTTTACTTGTCATGCAGTTTAAAAAATTAAACTAGGCAGGTGGAATTTATATATAGTTTTAAATGTTCAGACATTAATTAGGCAATGATATATGTTATAAAAAAAATGAAAATTTGTCTTTAACATTAGAATATGAATTTCTTACATAATTTGAACTCTTAAAACGTTAACTTAGTATCAAAATTTGCTTAGAGTAAAATGTGATTTAACCTATAGACACTTGTATTCATAAAAGTAGCAATAAAGGTAGCACTTTTATATTTTTAGATCTTCTAATTTAGAAAGTGTTAATATTAAATTCATTTAACTTGATTTAGAGGTTAATTAATTGGATAAAAATAGGTCAACTGAAAAGTACATCGCTTAAATTTCAGAGAGAGAGAGAGAGAATTACTTATTTATGTAAAAGTAGATTTAGTTGAAAATATGCAGATATAATTTAGAAGAATAATTTAAAGTATTGAATGTAAAAATTAATAAAACAGTTTGATGCTGTTTGGCGATGTTTATATCAGTTAATTTTCTTAATGAATTATTTTCTTATGTCATCATTATAATGCATGTATAGGTATAAATTTCATAATAAAAAACAAAGCTTTTATACGTTCTTTATAATGTTCTCATAAATTTGCTGTATAACATCTAGATTTAAATATTTCTACTCAAGGACAATAAATATTTTTTAATGTAGGTATATCATTAAAGCGATTGCAAAAATTATGAATATTATTATTGTAAGAATTCAGAGGAAGTAGCAAAAAACAGCTTGTAAAAATCTAGAAGCATTAATTTAATTTATACATTCAGAAATCTTGTCGGTACAAAAAAGGCCTACAGACATATTTAAACGCGTCCCTTTTCAATGCCAATACTTGCCCGACAACGGATGTAAGTACTCTTACAGCAGTAAGATCTGATCTTCCGCTAACTTCCGATTTTCCGCGAAATAATTCAACCAGTTTCTCTCCCCCCACTATACTCGTTCGTGCAGAATAAATCGCGATAATTTGTTGTGGTCGGAGCGCAGTGCAAGCGCGTCTCGAGCCATGAAACTTTAACGTTCGTTATTTCCATTCCATTCACGACCAAACCACGCGCACGTTCATTAAGTCAGCTGCCGCTCTCTGACTCTCTCTCTCTTTCTCACACTCTCCTCTCTCTCTCTCTATTTCGGTATCTCTCTTTTTATCCATATTTTTTCTCTGCTTGTTTCGCGCGATGATATAAACTGCAAAATAAATAAAAATCGATGAGAACATGGACCGCTTACCTATCACCACCAACCAATTATCGACGATTGGCACCATATATTATGATCGCTATACCCACTAATAATTATGATCACGGAATCGAAGGACGTATCAACCTTTTAAAATTACCATTCCATGAGGGAAAGGGAATGGAGATGCAAAAAATGTATGTTATATATAAAAGTACATTAGGGAAGCGAGCGAAAATTACAACAGAAGTTGTTGCTTACAAATTGTCTCAACTTGCCTTCAAAAATCTAACCGAAGAAATTAAATCGCCTAATGAAAGTTGAAGGTGAGACCGAATTGCATCTAACTATAACATCTAGAGGCTCAATAATACTACCTTCGCACAATTTGCGCCAAGGTGCGGGCAAACTTAACTTTTCCTTTTACCTCTTTTCAGTGCTTTCTGTACTTCTATCCTAACTGTACATCCGGTCCTCGTTGATGAGAGCTTTCGTGATGAGCGCCTACGATTATTGCCATTTCAACGGGAGATTTAGATTTAATTCGTTATGTATAGTACTGACGCTTCTTGAAAGGAAACCGATCTATCACTGTTCTCTCATTGAAAAATAATCTACTCGTAAGAGAAATAATATAAAATATAATTGATATTATACGATCATGATCATGAAATTAAAATAAATATATTTTTAGATTAAGTAAATATATTAATGAATATATAAATATATTAATGAATGTCAAACTAATGTTTATATTTTATAATAAAAATCAATTAAAATGTATAATAATATAACTTTAAAAAATATAGGTAAATATACTATATTAGGTGGTATAGTAGGCTTATTATATTAAAGAATATTAATTATTCAAAATATTGGCTTTGGCGTGAATGGAACGATTGATGGCTATTCATAATGTTTAAAGATTAAATGGTAGCATTTGTATTATTTCTTTTTCTATTATTTTTAATTTAATATTTTTAATTTTTCTAGTGCAAATTTTATAACTCAGGAATAATTATTAAAATACCTCTTGATACAATAACGAATCACTCTATTACCTACAGGTATTGTAAGCATCAAACTGCGTGACAATGTTTCGTACCCTTTTGAGTTGTAGCAGACATTTTATGGAATTACGGTTGCTCGAACTCCTGCCAAGACTTTCCAGGGAATGGCAGGGCAACAGGTAGACACTGATGAGCAATAGCCGATTCCAAGCTACTCAGATTAATATTTAATTAATGCGAACGGACCTTAAGGTACCCGCAGCGATGCCGGTACAATCTCGACTTTCTTTTCGGAGGAGTGGCTCGGACTCCGTGGATGTTCCAAAGATAATTATGAGGTATGCTCCCGAATATGAAACGGTTTGCATATGCTGATGCTTGCACCTGAAATAAGCTACGAAACTAATAACCTTGTGTACAATGTGCTTCAAAAATTGCATTATTAAACTTGATACTCAGTCTGAAAAAAGAGACTAAGGTCCGTAATGTCACTATTAATTTTTATTGATTACTTTATCGACATTTGAATGTACTTTGAGTAATTGAGTAATTGGTCCTTATAGGTAATATCATTCTAGAAATAATTTTTATTGTAACTGTACACCTTCATTTTGTTTAAAAGGTATTGCACGAATTTGCATGTGAAAATTTTAATCTTTCAATTATTACATATAAGATTGAATTCTTTCTACTTGTAAAAGACTGAGCATGAAAGGTATAAGAATAAAATTGTTAACATAGTACCTTTGGCTGTAAAAAATTCATCTTTTACAACCGCTTAAAAAATGTAATTTGCATCATTGTGGTTTATGTATTTTCACTGTTCCACTCTTCTACCCTTTGATAAAAAAAGGCAGCACACTCCAGTTTTTACATATTACGGACGTGAAAGATATAAAAAGTTTTACGTTCACTTACAGCTTTTTAGCGAGGACAGTATCGCAGCTCGTAAAAAGCTTATTTCTGTTTTCAAATTCACGCAAAAAGCTATTTGCGACTTCCACTTTGACGCGAAAGCTTAACTTGTTGCACATACAGACATTCATAAAACGCATCCGACAAATGAATTTTGTCGCGTGTTCTGCATACGTACAGTCATATTACACGTGTCATTGATTTATAGTATTCCATCCGAGCTTATAATTCCGATTTCTGAAAGTCTTATGATATAACTGAATTCTAAAAAAAAGTAATTTCATAAGACATTATTTTTTAAAAAATGTTTCCTTTTATATTCCTCCTGTTTGATTTTAAAGTTAAAAATAAATATGCATCGTAAATATTTTAATTATTCATTTTATTTCACATACAGAATATTCATATAGTTAGAATGTAATATAATGATAAAAAATATACTGCTTTATATACTATTTTATTATGTTATTATATTTAATTTCATAATTTATTAATTTATTTTGAAAATTATATTTATTTATTTATTTTTATTTTTGAATTGTATTTATGTATCCTTTGCGTGATATTATTATTTGCATTCTATGATGATGTATACATTATCGATTGTGTTTTGGATCATAATATATAATTATATGCCATGCAGCTAAAAAGGGCTTTTGCCCTCGCTTTTGTCCTCAACTTCAATAAAAAAATATACTAATTCTAAATTCAATTAAAGACTTTTATTTAAACCTAAGTATTTATACATGTTACCTTAATGTATATATTATATTTTTTATGACAATTACATGATTAAATTATATATATAGATTAAAGAAATCAGTTATGACTATGTTTATATACATGTGGGTAACTGAAAACATTTATCGGTGTCTAGTTAATTTAAAGATAATTAATTATCCAGGTATTATTGATATTCGCAATGCATGTAGTGCAATAATTTATTATAACAATTATCCATACCTCCAGCTTAGTAAATGATTTCTCTCCGATCAAAATAGCAAATAAAGAGCATTGATTTTGAGACTGTTGGTTTGTAATTTATATATCGTAATTCATATATGTATATCTACATGAATATATACATATTCTAAATCATTAATCCAGAAATTTTTAATTTCAAACAATAAAACTATTTTCATTTTCGTATATCAAATAAAATAAAGATTGGTAAGCATGAATATTACGCGGAAGGCCGTTAATTTATTTGCTCATGTACACCACACCAAATTATTAATTTTGTAGAATGATGTATGACAACTGGTGCCGGAATCATAAACTTTACTACCACTCTGTATTTCTCCCTTGCTCTATCCCCCACTCCGGGGGCAAATTTCACGTTCCTCGCGCGTATCGATACTGATAGTGAATTTCGTAGCGCGGGTGAAGTTTCCGTTCAAACGACATCAAAACCCGATGCAGTCGGCCGCCCGATTCACTGGAACTCCACAGAGAGTTGCGTTCCGCTTTCCGATTTTCCAGCAAGTACACCTTCTTTCTTTTCTTCTACATATGAGTGTATATATTTTTTAATTATATTATTTTTAAAATTTTTCTGATAAGATCTAATTTTTTTAAAAGTATTTTACTTTACTGCGATTATTAATAGAGATTAATTACAGCTCTTTCTTTTATTAACATAGTGAACTTCTTGACTAACACACGTATAATTTTTTATAGCATTTACACAACTTTAATTTGGACGAGTATTATGCAATTAGGTAATTAAGATTCTAACTTAAGAGAATTACACTATCTAACGCTTGCAAAGAAATTAATCAACAGTATTTTATACTCAATTAGAGGCTATATTTATTGCCATAAACTTATAAAAATAATGTGTGTGTGTCGTGTATTTCAATGTAATAATCTAAATAATAACCTTTAGTAGAAAATTAACTAGTTTCTATGCTGAGCGTATAAATCAAATAGAACCTTACATAACAGAAATAAAAGTGTAGATATACTAAAAATGGCATAAGATCATTATAAAATATCGAAACACAAGATTACTATAATAGATCTACGTTTTTCATTTCTGACATTTTAAATTTATTTTAAGTGGGAGATAAAAATTTATTTAAACCATAATTTTTAGAATAAATTTAACGAGAAAATATTGAAGATTTCTACCAAGGATGAAATACATTTTATTGTAATAGACAAAAGTACTCTACGTATTATTAAATGTATTCACTATTTTAATAATAATCTTATATTCTTTCTATATATAAGAATAAACGAATACATATTCGAAACCTGAAGTCTAACATAAACAGTATCTTTTTAAATTTAAAAATTCAATATCAACTCGCGGCTTTATCAAAGCACATGTGCGCGATCGAAGAAATAGGCGCTACAAAAAGACAAAAGCGGCAGTAAATTTAGCAGGATAGCGAACAACCCGAAGCGAGCCGCGTGTATTAGTTTTCGAACAACGATAAGCTTTGCTATTCCACTAGCGTATAACCCGGAACGGTCTTTGATTTCATTTTTCTCCAATAACCTATGCTTATTAAATCATTAAATCTGTAAGCCCTTTCTTCAATCCTACACGATAATTAATGTATAATAATAAAGGAAAATGCAGAGTCAATTATAAATGATAAAAATTATTTAAATCTCATAGTATTTATGATAATTGTACCCTTTCAAACTCATTATTAAATTTTTCAGGAGTCATCAAAGAATTCAGCGGCTTTATTTTCTCGAGTACGTGTGAATGATACAGAGATTCATGCATAGCATATTTCATGTTTTTGAGATTATTTGAAATATGTAGTATGGAACATTGTATATTTATAATCAAACACTAAAAGTTATGAAACAAAGCATAGTATTAATTAATCAAAAAGCTTATATAGCACTTTGATTAAAAGCGTAGCATTTTTGACTTCAGAATCTATTCTTAAATCTATGCATTACACTCTTTTTAACAGAATGCATTTCGCTTAAAAGAGTGGAATGGATAAAAGCGTAAAACCTTTTTCTAGTCCAAAAGGTAGATCTCATTGACCCGACTCCCACGGCGAAGCCACAAACTATACTGCGTTTCTCCCTCTCCAGTTTTCCGCTATCCTACCCGACCCTGTCGATTTTATCTGCTAATATTGGTTGCATCTCCAACTTCGGTAACCCTCCCTGCGACTCACGAAATGAGTTTTACGTTCGACATGCAGGAAAAGCGTGACGTAAAATTGCCGAGAATCGCGGTGACGATGGTATATAGCTAGCACAGAGCAATCAACAAGATCAATCTGCAGCATGTCGGAAACCCTTTTCCTGCGTGAAGATGGTAAAGAGTGGTGTGGAGAGATCAGTTTCACTCTACCGCGTCGCTGCAGAACGAGTAGCACGTCAACTAAGTATTTTGCAGGAAACTTGTCGATATACGTTAGTGAAAATGACTGATGGTGGAAATTTATGCCATATTTTGTGAGAAACTATTCGGAATTGTGCAAATAGAAACCCCAATACGTAATTCTATCAAAATACATTTAAAGATAGAAACATGTAATCAAGTAATGTGTAAGATGCTGTAGTAAATTTCCGGGGCTTAATGAAAGCATAAATTAAATTAAAATTTGGATTTAGATAAGTAAGTTAATTATATTTACCATTATATCATTAATTGGTATAAGAAAAGTGAAAATCAAAAATATGATTATATAAAAATTTCACAATTTAGAAATGTATTTTTATTTTTTTTCGTTACGAAATATACTAATCAATTTTTTATTCAAATTCTTTAATCAATATCTCTGATCAATCTATATACTATTACATAACATACATATTGTATTCGGACTATGTATCACAAATGTATATATCATAGACATTGTCATATAAAAATTATTAATAATTTAAAAAAAATTTTTTATATGGTCGATTTATGTTACTTACTTTGTTATAAAATGCAATGCATTTCGAGATGCAATCTTTTACCAGAAAAATTTTCTATACTGTCATCAAAATGGGGATTATATAAAAGGTATCATCACAGTTAGGCACTTGTAAAAAATATGTATTACAGAAAATATTTGATGTCGTACAAAAAAAATTTTTTTTAAATAATTTAGAACTTAATTTATATTTAATATGCTTACTTTGCTTCTGACGTCAAACTCAAGAATAATTCAGACCTCTTATTAAAAATACAACTTATTTGAAGTTAACGAGATTTAAATTAGAACATGAAAGCGAAATTAAGCGACAGGGATAGTTTTTAAAAATTGAATCTGAAAAATGTTTTAAAAAAACAAGTATATGCATTCGTGAAATTGTAAGAATAAGAGCATTATTGCTATATTACTCAATATCTTGTCGTTTATGAGCATGAGTATTTTCCTTAAAGCTTTAAATATTGGTACTTAATAATATTCAGCTATAAATTTGGAAATAACAAGTTTTTCAATTTCGTCAAAAAATGGGTCGCTGATATTTTTCCACCTGCTTATCGATGATGGAAGGAGGCAAAGAAAAAGGTGCATCGTCAATATGGACTGCTTTCTATGCAGCTCCCCACTTTCAAATTAAGGTAAGACGACTCGTCGATCAAGGCGACTCCCTTTCCTTTATTTAGGGATCGAGGGCAGGTGCGCGCTTGATCGCACGCGCCTCGTTTCGCTTTTGATAGTCGGATTATACGACACGCGCTCGCGTCCTCTCTTTTACCTCCTCAATCCTTTTTCGTCTTCCGAACTGAGGGCTTCTAATAAGCCGGCATCTCAGGCTTTGTTCTTTTTATGAGAGGGATGGTTTTCACGGTGGTTGCAGTACCAGTGGGATACTTTCTTCGGCCGTTTTACTAATGACTTGAGAGGCAGTTAAGTATGTAGAGATTGATTATGAAATCTTGAATTCATTGAATCAGTTGAAGCTATTTGTAACATAGAGAATACGCGATATAGGATAATGATTCTTGAAAAATTTTTCTGTATTCTATTCCTAAAGGTGAGTGCATTGTCTTAATATGACTTCTGTTTACAAGTAACTAATAAATTTTTCAGTGAACATAACAAACATCAGTAGTAGTTATATATTACACTGTAAATGTTAAGAACTAGGACTGCATTACTATATTGCAAAACTTTATTATTCGGATTGTTTTATAGATGAAATAAAAACATTAATCTACTTTCAGTATTATCTTACTACTTTATTTAAAAAACTGAATTACTAGTACGGAAAATAAAGATGTTCGTTTTTACTCAATAAACTACGTCTCATTCGTTTCAAAGATGAAAAAGCAACATCTGGAAAAATACAAAGCCCTCGAGGGAAAGAAAATACCGTCAGGTTAGAAAATTGGGATTTAAGTGAAGAAGACAAAGCACGAGATTGGAATCGAAACAATGAGGAAAAAAATACTGTGTACAAGAATAACGAGAAAAAACGCAAGTGTCGCAAGATAGCTAATTTAAAAAAGGATGAAAGACAGACACCCAATGGAGATTTTCTGATTTAAATCTCAATCTTGAGTCGATTGTAGCGTGCACATAATATTCTTTTTATACTTTTGTCTCAGCTCATGATTTTACACGTGATTCCATAATATAATGCTTACTTTATTACTTTGCTTGTAATTCATCGTCTTTCTAAATATACATCCTACTAACACTTTGATTTTTATGCTAACAAATTTTTACACATAAAATTGAGAAGTGGATCCGCAGTAAACGTAAATTTTCCGACAACTCAAGAACGCCGAGAAATTGTCCGTAGCGTGGCAATAACATCCTGCTATTCGGGAAATTGAGGAAATTCACTTCATCACGATAATCCTATTCGGAAATTCGGGTACAATATTTTTTCGAATTCTCGTCACGATTCAGGGACCGGCGATTCCTAGATTTTTCTCCAATCTATCAGAGCAGAGAGAAATAGCAGGAAAAAAGTCGATTCCGAATGATTCCTAAAGAATCTCGATAACATTAGAAACGCATGGAGGAAAAGTCGACTACGTTTTGCAGTGTGCAATACATATACCGTTCTTCCATTTATCCGAATATTCTTCCCCTGCAGTGCCGGCGTAGCCGGCAAGTCCAAGAACCATCTGAGCGCCCCGATCTGGACAAAGACCGTATCTGAGGGGATCCAACCTGATCCAGTTCGAAGTCACTACTCTTCACGACTCCTCCACCTGCGGTGGTGGCCGCTTCCCTATTGAGACAATGAGCGAGAGATCGGGCTATCTTAAGCCATCGGTGGATCGAAATCGAAGCCATTAGGTCCTTAATAAACGAGCCTCCGGTTCCTCTAATAAAACACGACAAGTCGCTATATCGATTCGGTCTGATTTTGTCGACTCCTCGCTGTCTCGCAATCGATTCCGACTGTACTTCCGATACTACCTTCCAAGCGAGCTTCGAATCTTTCGACTTTTAATGAACTCCTATTTTTTCCAAGTGCTATCCTATCTTTCTCGTACGTTATTTAGCAGGAATTGAATTGAGAGAAAAAACACTGAAACGAGTTGAAAATTGAATCACACAAAAGAACTTTGAGGAACTTAAAGGATTTAAAATCTATTTAAATTTTTAGAATGACGTATTCTTTGAATTTATTTTGATTCTTCGTTTTTTATTTAATCTAACTTGTTTAATGGAAAAAGCCTAGGAATTACAAATGAGCTTTATTCTATATTTATTAAAAATTTTTTTTATAAATATACTTCTAATGATTTTTATGAAGCTTTGTAAGTTTGCCATTATTTTTTTCTGCTTTCCACTAACAAACTTTTTTGGAAAATCAATAGTAAAAAGTAAATCCCGACATATTTTATATTTTTTATTTTATTGGGTATACTAATTGGGTTAATGACTAGAACACAATTTCTTGGTAATCTCGACAACTTTATTTTATCCCTGTCTAAAACTGAAATAACAATTATTTTTAACCATAATTGCAGTGTAATCTTTTGTATAATCTTGTTAAAAAGGGAGCTTTGCAGACTTCCATGCAAGCTGTATTTAAATCATTTTCTTAAAGCGTTTATCAATGATTTTATAATACTTGTGTTCCCACAAGGTAAAGTACGTCATGACCCTTTGGAATTACTTTTCCAAGCAACAAAAAATTAATAATAACTCGATCACTGTTATCAAATACTCACTTGAGTACTTATGTAAAAACTAGCTTCCTAAAAATATAACTTTCCTTTTAATTTTCTTTAATTGGGACTTGGAAGAAGGTTAAAAATAAAAAATAAGAATTATTAACAGAAAAATCTGTTACACCTCGGTGCAATTATTAAAAAACCTTTGCTTCTCACACACTGTACAGCTTAAAACCACACTTGGACTCTTTACATTCTCATAATAATAATTGCACCTTTGCAAACCAGTCGCGTGAAATCAAAACTCCAAATTTTCTCACGCTCCTTTCGCTCACCGCTCGCCCTTTCCATACTAATTAGCCAATAACCTCCAGCGGACTCGATCGGTCTCCGCCGAAAACCCCCCGAACAAAAACGCGACTCTCACGAGGAAACCGGATAGGGGAGCGTGTATACATATATGCATCGGCGTCAAAAGAACAAGTCAATTTCCAAACAGCGTGGGCACGCAATTCTCGGCACGATCATAAACCCAGCATCCCGCAATTTGCGCGTTACGTCGAGCTGCGCACTTTCTCTACCGGCCGTCGAAGCGCCCGGGGGATACGGGCGGCGGAAGAGACACGGTGGCGCGCCGCCGTAACGAGGTGTCGCTTATCGGATGGGTCGTTCCCAGCCGCGCCCTCCACCCCCTCCCCGAATAAATAGACCCCGCCGCGCGGGGATCCACCGAGTTTTATTTATCGACAGAGCTCTCTCCTTTTACGAGCCCAGTTGCCTGATTAAGAGGGTCAATAGCGTTCGCGATGTACGTACGCGCGCCCGCCCGAGATTCGGTTTAGTGTTCGCGCTCCCTGCTTTAATGTAGGCTGCGAAGAGCTGGTACTGCTGCTCATGCGCTGACTGCACGGAGATAAATGAACTTCGGGATTGTTGTTGTTGGGCAAGTTTCCGTAAGAAACGAATCGCCTAGTCGTAGTTTATACACTTTGGGGGATGCTGCGTGCATGGCTTTCTCCCGACTTTTTGTTCGCATACTTCCGGCTACTTTTATATCGATTCTATTGGTCAAGGAAAAAATGAAAATGAAGACAGCCAGATGAAACTGAAAAAGTTATTACAGTGTATTTCTATCGTGCCTGCAGTTTTTCCCGCTAAGTTAAAATAAGAATTTCTGAAATTATAAGTTTAAGAGCATCATTTAACCTTCACTTGAGATCAAAAGTAATACTCTATTAAAATCCTTACTCTAGAATTAACATTTATGAAATATTATCGTGGTCGATTTTAAATTTATAGACATCGTCTATTATGATCATTGAAATTATCAAACTTTTCTAGAAATATATTAATTAAGATAATATTTGACAACATTTATCGTATTAAATACTTTTCGATAGATTATTTAATTAAATTCTGATAAAGTTACATACACAAATTATTAAGCAATATACTATAGCTATAAAAGAAGGAATACCTTACGAAATTTTCCTGGTAATGCTCTGTAGCAAATGAATTTCTTGAGTCCAAAATCTTATCCTTAAATATAAAACGAACAGAGGTGATCAAAAAGCAAAGTCACAAGCGCTAAAAAACGAGGGCACCTTTCATTCTCCGAAGACTCTATCAGCGACATAACCTTAGGGAACAGTCTTCTTTGCCATCTATCGCCCCTTCGCCCGAAAAAAAACCAAAAAAAAGGAAGGGTTGCTTTGCTTCATGCACTAGTGAAAGGCCAAATGTAGCTGCAGCCGCATAACCATATCGCTCTTTCATAGAATGTTACGTTTCATCTTCTGCTTTAGCTCGTTCTCATGCGATCTAGAAGAACCATACTTTGCAGCTCATTTTTGTCATCCATCATGACAAATGTGTCTTCTTCGAAATGAATCAACGTGACGGAGCTTTCTGCACGTGTTTTTGGTTTAGACTATAATTTACATAGTCATTCGGAAAATAAGTTAATTGAAAAAATATTTATATTTATAGATGAAGATGTTGTAAATTGTATATTGCTATTTTCCACACACACATGCACACGTATATATATGTATTTTGTTACATCATATTATTTATATTATATATATTCTTTTTCTAGACTTCATGTAGTAGTTTCTTTAATGGTATAAGTCACATATTCTTCACAATCCTACAATCTAAATACACTCATCAATTCAATGAGTTATCTACAGCAAAACAACTGTGTAAAGTTTCGAAGTACCAATTTAGTAGTACCCAGACAGCAATTTATATACTAACGCCGTATATAGTTGCTTTCCAGTATGTAAAAGTCCTTAAAACCTGATTGAAGGTCAGTAAATAGTTGTACAGAAAACGAGAATAACTCCACTTTTTAAATTAACCAACTTCTAGAAAGAGTGGAATCACATCATCCAAGGTGGAATGTGATCGTGCTCAAGAAAAATCTTATCTTTCTTCTCTTCTTATAGACGAAATCTGTCGCTAAACTGCAGGGGCTGAACAACGTGTTACAGTCTCTTCAGAAAAGCGTCGGAACCCGCAAATGCACCGACGCATCAAATTGGCAATGTACTTATGGGAGCGAAAAGGAGAACAATAAAAGCGTACGGGAAACACGTAAAAGAATAGCGCAGGGGCCATCAAGGGGCTCGTAAAATGATGGAAAAAAGAAAAAGTGAGCGAGGAAAAGTTGCCCAGGTAATGCGAAAACAAGGGCCTATATGATGTATACCTATAGGTATAAACGAAAATCAAACTTAATGCCCCGAAACTTACATAGATCTTGCAACGTGAGGACACTGATGTAAGCAAAATAATAGAGATTTTATGCATACGCGGTTCTATCTTTTGCTGAGAAACAAGGTTTAGAACGATAACCATTTTAATTAAGAGATAAATGGCAATTTACTGAAGATTAACTTGTTTGAAGCATAAAGACGCGCCTTCAAACGCAAGATTGAGAATTTAATTTAATTCCTTTGATTTGTACTTCTTTTACAGAGGGTAATTTGGGGGCAATAAAATAGTCAGCTGATAAAATAGCGTTTTCTTCAAAGTTTTAATTTGTATCAAGATGGCAAGATAAACCTTTAATAAATCTGAAAATGAATTGTTTTTATATTACACATAGCTATGTACTAAAAAAAGGCTTACATCATTTTGCAATTAAAATTTATTTCATTCATTATACAGTAAAAGAAGAGGATCGAGGTGACAAAAATTATGCAATTAAACTTGTTGAAATTATTAAAGAGATGGAACTTGGAGAGACAGAAAATATATAAATATACGATATATAATATTATAACTTCACAAGGGATTAATTACTTATCGGAAATGTGATATATATCTATTATTGCACTTCCAAGAAAAAGAAAAGTATGGAATTGATTTGAAAAACCAGCAAGACGGAAAATACGATAGAAAACGAGACAGTGTCGGGGTGGAAAAATGGGAGAAAACGATATATTTTCTGTCGAGTTAGTAGAGTTAGCCGTGGTCCCCTATAAAGCCGAAACATATATCTATTATCGATGCGTCGATCGGCGAGACAAAAAAGGGCAGAGTATAATGTATATATATATGTATCAAGCAAGTCTTACATCGACAGAAAAGACGCTGTTAGTCTCGTCCGAATAGGCATTTATGTGATTTATTGAATTCGATTCTTTTATGCTATTTATTCCATATGTCTTGTTGTCTTGCCAACTAGTCGTACAGTGTCTCTATTTAATTATTTTGTTTTAATATAGAATTTCTTAATGGTAGAATATTCAAATATTATTATTATTATTAAAGCTTATGAAAACATTAAGCCTTCCATTAAAACAATAATTTTAGAAGCGTACATAATAGCTACAAATAATTTAATTCTCGAAATTTATTCAATATATTTTAAAAAGGCTCTTTCTTCGCTTATAATATAAATAAAATATTTATGGTTTCTGCGCATGTTTCTCATTATACGCTTTTCCAATAAAAATTAATTTGTTAATTAATGGTTCGTGGTTACAATATTTTACCACCACTTATAGCAGCGAGCCCGCACCCCTACGAGTCCTTGTACCTTTTTTAATATTTTATTAATTGTACGGTATTCATCTGACACTACCACTAAAGTTGCGCCAGCGATTGATTTATCAAAAAAAAATTCGATAGAAAAGCATTCGTGTCGTATCCGTTAAAAGAGCAAAAACTGCATAACAGAAGTTTACGCGACTCTCGTTTGACCGATGAAAGGCAAACGAAATATTTACTCGCGTGCATTCAACCCCCTGCGGGCAGTAGCTTTGGTATCATCGACCAGCGGCAAGCGTTAATAATTCTCTAGCAGTGTCCCCCTTGCTGCCTGTCGTCCAAGTATCACTTACCCCAAGTGTCCAATTAGGCCCCTGACAAACGATGAGTCGATTTTTTCCCTCTCGCGCAATCGATAACAAGCCGAAGAAAGCGAGCGCGTGCAGAGCCGCGGCGCCGGCGGTTCCCGCGCACCCCGGCGGACAGGAGCCTCGGCATTCCGGGCGGGCGCGCATAGTTCCGCGCGAATGAGCCTCTTACGGGGGGAGAACGAGCGGCTCTCGGCGCCTATGTGCGCGCAACACCCGCAAGAAGCGCCCGAGGGCCATATCCGCGGGAGGAAACGGGCGGCGCGCGATAAGCGGGAGCAAACGTCTCGGCGGATGATTGCCCGCGGCGACGGGGGCGCAACCTGTTCCGCGCGGCCGCCGGCCTGTTTTCGTCATACGTTCTTTTTTTTTCCGTTCCGGGGTGCCAGTTGGCGAGCGGGGACTCGTTCCGCGCGGTCGGGGCATTACGGCTCCTAGCGGGGGGCTGCCGCGGCCGGAAAATTGCGTGAGTATTACTCCGCGTTAGGATTATGGGGGGCTGCGCGCGCGCGCCTCCGCCGGAGATGCAAATGGCCCTGCGTTACGATTATTTTTCCTGGCTGGGCGGGAGCGATGAAAAAAAAAAAACGGCGGCGCTCTCGAGTGGCCCGGCGTAAAGTGCCCTCTGTTTGCACGCCGCCGCGAGCCGCCTAGTGGGATGTTAAACACGTGGAAATGCAGCCGGCCGCGTTTTTCGACAAATTTACGGCAATCGTCATGGACTCTTGACGTGCGCCGCCGCAGTTACCCCGGCAGTCCTTGCAAATTTGACGCTCGCGCGTTTCTTCATTTTTTTCCCCCGCTCTCCCGCGGCCCGCGCAAAATTGCAAATGCTAACCGGCTTATTAATATTTTATACTTGAACAAATTTCATGCGTCTTAAACATCGGACGTTATGTTTGATTTTGCATAAGTAGTCGTAAAAATAAATCGGGGAATAACTAACTTTTAGAAAGCTGTTAAGCACATTGCAGTTTGTGCAAGTAGCCCGATGTAAGCATTTACTCCTAAAATATGTTACTCCAATTCTCCTGCAGTCAACCGCAACTATGAAACAGGTTTCAAAATATCAATTAGTGAAACAGCTGAAATATGATTATATGTACATGCGTAAATGCAAGACATGAACTTTCAAAATGACACTGTAATGCGTATGTAGAAGCTCTAAAGACGTACAACTAACAATTATAATAACATCTTTCTGAAGATCCTTTATACTTAGTGAGACTTCATTACTTTTTATTAATGTAAATGAATTTTTTTTACATTAGTTATATTTCATATTGATTATTATAAACACTATTATTTACTAATATGTTCAGCGTCTATTAGGCTGTTGCGTTAGTAACAATTTTTAGTAGCACTTTTTTAAAATTTAAACTCAGAAAATAAAATTAAGATTTATTACTTTTATAAAATAAACTTAAATTTTAGAGGGTTTGAAATGCAGAAGGGCATTATTCTAGACACGTGTATATAGTATTCTAACAAAAGTTAAAACTTCCTGTAAACAAAAAATTAAACACTAAACCAAAATAAATCGGAATGTACTGTTTTTACATTCCTCTTTCTCGCTCGAAGCAATCCAACCTCTAAAGAGGAAGAAAAGAAACATTTGAAACAGACAAAGTCTGAAAATTAATTACAACATACTTCTGTTTTTCTTTGTTACCCGACATCATGAATTTTCCAATACAGTAAATGTGTTGTTGAAAAAAGCATCAGTGTATGTTATAAACACATAGTCCAGCAAAGATTACGTGAATTCGCTACGTTTGTTTAATTCCTGGGGGCAGTGCGAAAATTCTTTAGAATAAAAAAACCTGCAGTCTGGATAGCAATGAAGCGCCAGTGTGTTTATGCATGCAAGTATCTGGGGAATGATACGCACAAAAAGAATGTGTGGAGGTTTAGAGGGAAAGGGGAAAACAAGAACGCGAACGCGGACAGTTTGACCGTGGAACTTTATAAATCTACTGCGGTTATTGAACGAACGGTTAATAAAAATTATAATGCTCCCGAGCGATGCGCGGTCAGCGCATCGACCGTCGCCTGTACCCTACAACTTTTTTCCGGGAACTTGCTTTTGCTGGTCAACGTGGTTATCACTAGAAACTGGAACGGCTGAATAACTCTGCAGAATTGTCGCTCGCGGATTTAAAGAGCAGCCGTCGAAAAGACGTTTGAAAGGGGAAAGAAGAAAGGGTTACCGCTTCGTGATGAGCAACACTTATAAAATATTTATGAAATATTTATAAAAATTTATGGATTTCTTACGGAGAAAAAAAGGAGGTCGGATAAAAATCTTGGCATTGCAGGCGTTATTAAGTCTATTCTGTCGCTCTTTGCTAGAGAAGTTTCCCGTAAAATTCAACTGTTTTATAACCTACCTTCTTAAAATGAAAGCACATTATTTTGGTTTTCTCGCATTAATTTGATGTTGGTTTTAACGTCTCATAATTTGAAAAGAGAACAGCTGTGCTTACAGTAATGCAACTGTATTACCAACCGTTATACACTGTAAGATAAAGTAAACATTTACGCGGTTCTTTTAATGTATTATGCAGATATTGATTAACAGACTAGAATCGCTCCAATTGTTGCCTTCATGTTTAAATAAAATACCTAATAAGAATATTTATTTTGTAAGTAAATATTTTTATGGGTGCTTTTAAACACATTTTTTAACTTCATTTAAACAAAAAATGATACAAATATTTGGGTGATAAATTAACAATAGTTTTTACCTTCATAAGTCGACGTATTATATCTAATATACTGTTATGATCGTGGGGGTTCGAGTGTATATGTTGCATTTATTCAATTAAATCAATAAATTTATTCCTACTCGATTTACAAATTCGGCATTTACTATTTATGCACAAAGGGATTACAATAACAACAATCGCCGCGACGCGTTCACACTCGCGCTCTCATACCCGCTCGCCTCTATTGCACGACGTGCCGCTCCGATTCTCTTCGGGCCTTTGCGTAGTGCTGGCGGAGTACGCCTATGCTGTCCGTGTGTCACGTTCTGCTAGTGCGATGCTACGCTCGGAGATTATAGCGGTAGATCGTCGTGTCGAGGTAGATTGGCCGGGTGACGTCTCTCTCGCGTCAATGCTTGCTCTGGTGCTTCGCCGAGGCGCCGGTGGTAGTTTTTCGTCCCGTCTTGGGCTGGCGTGCATTGCCGGGCGATCGGTACTTAGATCCTGCCTGTGTCCGGCTGATTCGCAGCGTCCTCAATCGCGCGAACTCCCGCAGTGTAGGGGGATCTACAGTCAGTAAGGCGCGATACAAACTGTCGCGCATAGATTTGACGGTATCATTACAATACATCTCATGGAGATACTTATCTGCAAGAGATATGTTAAAGAAACTGCAGGAAGAATAGATTATATAGCTCTAAAAAGCAATGAAATTAACAAAGCAAATTAACCATGTAACGAGTTTATTATCGCGAATTATAAAGCTGTAACGATCCGTTTGAAAACAGTTTTTCATTAAATGATGGTAACAGAATGAGATACTCTTGCGTTTGTAATTAGTCTAGGCAAAAAGGTTGACGAGCGCACTCCCTGCTACCGTTAGATAGCGTAAAACAAATCTACCGCAATCAGATGTTGGAAAAAAGAACACTTGTTAACCGGCGTCCGAGAGGACTCACTAAGTTCAACTTTTTTAAGATGCAACCTAAAGTCCAGTGAGCTCCAACAGTTCGAGTCAATGATTAATCAGCGAACAGAGCGTGACTTTGACTTGTTTTTAAGCCTAACATGGTACGAAAAACCTTTCTTAAGGGATCTCAAACTCAATACTACACCAGCTTGTAAGTCGCTTTGCAGTTAATTACTGCCTATAAGCTTATCTGAAGGTTTAAATGAAGCTTTTTCGAGCGGTTGTCGTCGAGTCGGTATACATGACTTCGATCTTTCACTAACAGAAGATCAATTTAATAGTATTAAATTTGAGATACCGCCATGAATTATGTAAATGCTTGTATGAGGAGTATAAGACTTGATTTAAATTTAGCATCGATGTACAAGATTTCGTCGATCAGTATTAGTTGAAGCATTCATGAACAGCGATCAGAGAGAATCCTTTAGGACTGTACTCGTGTCACTACTGATTAACCTGACGCGTCTGATGGAGGGTAGTCCAATTGATGATTGATTGTGAAAAAGCATAAAAAACTATAAAAAAGAAGTCCTTTTGAAAATAGGTATAACTGATGGTATACATAGCATTCCGACAAACTTATTCCATTACTCGATTTTGAATTGAGAACTTAAAGTAATAAAACGATTTGCGAGAGTTATAAAGTCTGAGATTTCCGAGTTTTTGATTCATTTTTGATTACATATTAAACTTATCAGAAGATTAAAAATAATAAAAATGATTTGAAATAAATTTTTTTCCATTAATGATGTTCTCTTTTTTCACATTATGCATTTAGCTAAATTATACTGCTTGGTAACTAAATTATCTTTTATTATTTTTACTGTAACCAAAGATGAAATAGTATTATATTACAATATAATACGAGTATAGTCTTTTATATTTACAGTATTTCCTAGTTAGTGAATTAATGGAAAACTTCATTTCTCGTTCTTATCTTGATCTACGTTGTTATTTAGATTAGTGAAAAAATTTGGAATATGGAGTCAATTACGCGAACCCGTTAAAAAGACATTCTTTCTTTTACAAAATAATCCAGTTGCGTGAAAGCTCCCTAGTATAATACTCCTCAGCCCCGCAAATCACAGTAAGCTACCAATTCTTTCGAGAAAACATAAGCTCTGGGGCCCGCATATAAGATAACAGTGCAGGCGCCCTGGCCGTCTAAAACAAGCTTTCCTTTTTGCAGGCCGACGAGTTCTCTGCAGAGGCGCGTCCCTCTGAAAATGATTCCGTAGCACGCGGCAGTCAAGATTCACCCTCTCCATGGCTCTCCCTAAGGGCAGGCCGTGTACGTATAAGCGGGTATAACAATGAAAGTTCGCAGTGCGAGGGATAACCCCGCGGCGGCCACAGCTCGAGTCTATACCCAGGGCAAACATCATATAAGAGGCCGAGGGCCCCGGACTCCGGAACCAGGGGAGCTCCGGACGGATGTTTAAGGTATATTACTTTTTCCTTCATTAAAGCTCAATTTCGGAGGAGGAGAGGCCGCCGGTCATACCGAGTCCTGCCCAAGTGAGGGAAATGAGAGAGCCCCGCGGAAGAGGGGGATAAAAGCGAGGGAAATAAAGAAAGCGGCGCACTCGGGCGCGAGAGAGAGAGTTAAAAACAGAAAAAAAAAGGAAAAGAAAGCACCGCCCGCGCGCACCCGTCTGATATAAAGCGCGGCTATGCCGGGGGAGCGCGGAGGGAAAAAATGGACGGGGAACGCGGGGCGGAGGCAGAGACGCATATAAAGGGAGAGTACTGCAGCCGCGCTGCCTCCGCCGCATGCGAGGGTTGCGCGCGTCCGCGAATGTTAAGCCACACGTATAGCCATGAGAGTGCCTGCCGAGTTATATATAAGGTTGGATTACATTGGAATTTTCCCGTGTTTTCGGGATAATGAAGGCGAGAGTGCGTCGGCTGTTCCTCCCCTTATCCTTCTCCGCGCCGACTTCGTTATTTTGAAATGTCGCCGCTGCCGAGTGAATTTCAAGGTACCTGCATTGTCCTATGGCCCCGTAGTGACCGTCCGCGTTATTATTCGTCAGAAACCTGACAAGTTTTGTCAACCGATTGGCATTTCTCTAGCTAAGCCTATTACTGGGAGGAAAGAAGAACAAATGAGATTTTTGGACTTTTCGCAATCGATCGGTACGAATGAAGCATTTTTGCACAGGCAAATCGATACTCGTCAATGTAAATTATTTTTCATACCATACTTTCATATTTTAATGGATTTGAATCATTTGCATAATGCTATTTCCTGTTCAAAATATATATATATCTGATTGGCATGCATTGGACTTTCATATTCTTTGCAGCTGATCAATCAAAAAAAATTATTTGCTTTACGACTAGCATTGAATAGATAACTAAATCTTATTCCGGAACGAGCAATCGAAAAGAAGAGAGTAAAATGTCGAAATTAAAATTTAGTTTGTATTTTTAAAAACGCTTTTAAAATACGTGATCGAAACTGTACTAATCATTGCTAATCTTTATTTTAATTGTAATTTCTACCAGAAAACTTATTTTCGTATTGTATTCAATTTAATTCATATATACCATATTACGCGAAATATACAATACAAGATTAAATACCATATAAAATATTCGTAACATTATTTAAACATAAACGAAATCGATGTATCGTCGATTTAATTACGCTAATTTCTTTACTTTATTTATTATTTACACGGAGATTATATTAATACATTTTCCAATACTGGCCGAATTCGCGCTCGCTTTTTCATCCGCTGCAAGTATGCACAAGCCGCACCGGATTGTAAACAATCCGAATTTATCATTTCCCAGAAGAGACAGTTGGAATCTGGTAAAATGCCGCGATCGCGTGTTTTAAAAGGAATCTCGGACCGCGCTGAATCGCCCGTAAAACCTCGGGTTTTCGAGTCGTCAAACCCTCGCGCGCAAGTGAATCGACAGTGGCGATATCGCCGAGCGGGAGAATCATGATCGCGGCCGAAAAGTTACACCTGGGGCGCGCGGGCCAATATACGTCCGCGGGCCGGGAGCTGAAAACAAAAGAGGAGCCGGCCAACCTCGGCGCGCGCATAAAGAGAAGTTCCGCGCGGGAAAAGGGGGCCGAGCTGCAGAAGCTGCCGCGCGCGCAATATCGCTGCATAAGTGGGCCGGGGGAGGGAGCCGCTCGTTCCGCTCTACGATATTGCCGGGGCGCGCGCGCACGCCCCACCCGCCCGAAGATTAAAGATGGAGATTTATTTTATTTTTTTTTTTGACTCCCGCGCCCCGTGCCTCGAATCCCCGACTTTATTTAGGCTGATTCATTTTGGACAAATCGAGGGTTGATCTCGGGGCTGATATAACGCGATCCACGCGATTCCCGGGTCTGATTGTTCGATCTCGATTATTTTAAGAGTAATATACACGGGATATGTTCGTGCGGGCGGTTTCGAAATGGAGCAAACGTATACGTGGGTTATTGTTTTGAGCAGAATTAATTGGAAGAAAAATTGAACGCAATCGTTGATGAGCGAATGACTGTCTGGCTACTGGAATTGGAATGATATTACAATAAATTCGCGAATATAGTATTTCGAAAGTAAGCCCGAGTATACTTCTTGATTAAAATTATTTATAACGTTAGTTACAGAAGACCCATCTATTTCATAATTAATCAGAATATGGAAATGATGTTGTGTGTAAACAGAAGTTGTTTGGAAAACGTGTAGTCCGCTCTATGCCATTCAATCACGTTTTGTTCGCAAGTGGAAATTTTATTTTAATAATTACACGTATATGAATGTATATCGATGCCAATGTTTGATTACCTTGTATGCCTACGATGTGTACAAATGCCTGCAATTGTACATAACGTTTCTTCAAATTCAAATTTCAGCGCTTTGTTAATCGTATGTTATTAAATTCCTCAAACTACACGGGGCACATTAATTATCTGGCTTGGTATGTGCATGCTTCTCTTGTCGAGTACATTGCCTGTGAGTATATATGTATATATATATATACACACACATATATACATATATAAAGTATACAAAATATTTAAATGTCTTGCGCGGTTTAATAACGCATGCTTTGGAACATATCAGATTACTCCGCGCCAGTGCAGCGAATTCGTAATAAAAAACTTATAAACTTGTATGTTTGAAAAGATGCAATCTCATATCTCGCTCGAGTATTCGTAAAATTTAGTGGAATTCTTGTAAATGTTAAATATTAGCTTTGATCTTACGTATATAATGAAAAGAGGAAGAGATTGAAATTTATAGTTACTGTTCAAATTAAAGCCCTCGAGGAACTCGGCCGAGCTTTCATATAAATAACGAGGGAATCGACATGTCGGAAATCTCCCTCAAAATTGCGAGCCGAAATTAAAACGAAGCGCTGCTTCGCACTCGTTAGGAGAGGCAGAAGCAGCGCGCGAATCCGTAGCAGTACCAGCTAATTCCAATGAATAATAAAGTTAAGCAGCCATGCGTAAATAAGCGTAGATACGTGTATATAAGGGGGCAAATAGACGGTAGGAGGCGTATACGACGTCGACAGGTATACACAGGGGCGCGTGCGCCCCGACGCTTGGGCAAACAGCCATCGGGCACTTGAAGCCCGCAGCCGGTGTGCCCGGGTATTATATGGCTGATTCCGCAGGATTTAGCGGGCCTCCTCGAGTTACCTCCGGCGTTATTTAGAGCCGCGCGCATAACGAGGCTACTAATGCGTCCCTTGTGACCCGGGGCTTTTTTCACCCTTTTCCCGCGGCGCTTAATCAGGATCACCAGGGCCTCGTGATTATTTGCCTTTCTGTACCAATTAGGATGGCCGATAGGTCTGACGAGCACTACCCGAGCTCCTCGACCTTCTTTTTTACCTTCCGCGGATTTGCCTGTTTTTTTGCAACGTGGGATTAAGGTAAGGTTGCTATATCGAGTCGATCGCTTACGGTATACGGTAGCCGGTTAATATATTGTCAATTATGAGAGTCTTTTTTTTTCTCTGCCGTGTACAATAATAATAAACATTTCGATGCTTTTATCCGAGGAGTCGGAGAAGGGATCGATAAATTGTGTACCAATAAAGTTTATACATAATTGAATATGGCAGCTGGCAGCGAGATTTTAAAATGCAACATGAAATAAACTAATTGAGTTATAAATTGAACTTGAGCGTTAATTAATCGTTGCAAAAGCCGAGAAGCATTGTTGAACGCGGTATAAACTTACAGTTTGTAACCATTGCACAGACCCCTTGCTGCACTTGCTCCCCATGTATACGATTATATTCAAACTAGAGCCGTGTCCATCGGATGCCGAGGAGATCAAGCCGCACAGCCAAGACAATCCAGAGTGGCAAAAATGCAGAAGAAAGGGTTCTGTTCAATGACTAAGGATAAAAAGGGCCCCTGTAGTCCTCATTAATATCTGGGAAATTGGCCGGACGGGCCGAATTATCAATTCGCGCGCTCTTCTTTCGAATCCGCCCGTTCCGAACGATCGCGTCGGAGCTTCCGGCCAATCGGCCCGCGAGCCGGAAACAAACGCGCTCCTTTTTTTTCCACGGGTGCACCGAGGGGCTGCGGCGGAGGTGGTGCTGCTTCTTATCGCCGAGTATTAACTTTAAAGCCGCACCGATGATCGCAGCGGCGGAAGCGCCTCGTTTAGGCACCGCCTCGATGATTATTTATCTAGGAAATTATCGCGGTGATCGGCAACTAGTTACGGCGAGTCGTTTTTCTTTTTCAAATGGTCGAGCATTGGCCAATGCTCTGGTTTCATTGCAACGGGATTTAATCACATGAATTCGCAACTAGACTCGCAAGGGATTCAACGCCTGCAATCATTCCTTGATTTTATTTTTGCATTTTAGTTATTAAAGGCAAATTAACTTGGAGGGACTATCATAACAGGACCGATATTTTATAAAGGAACACAGTTGAACTCTTATGTCGCGTATACAGTTAGAATATAATAAGTATAGCTTTTGTGTAGATAAGAAACTATCTAGGAAACAATATTTCCTGACTTTCGTAATCCTGCATGATTATGAAAATTCGTTATACTAATCAAACAGCGACGTTATAGTTTCACTGAAGAGAGTGAAGACTTTATAGCAACTACATTTTCGAAATGTAAACAAATTACGCAAGAGAGAATTACAAGAATTTTTGAAGCCGGGCTAGTAAAAGGTAACATTGCGAAATGTGGCATGAATTCGTACGTACCAAATACCACTGGATTCGTAGGAAAGAAGGGGTCAACCATTTATTAAGGGAAATCGAGTTTACGCAGTACTTAATACATGGTTCAATAGCATTAAAACCACTGATAAATCATCCTAACCAGGCAAGGACTTGTGGTGCGATATAAGCAATTATAACGATATAAGTAATTAAAACTTGTTTCATTATAAGTAATTAGGTGTGCGCGCTTATAACATTAAGATGTGTCTGTACAAAATGCACGCCTAAAAGTGTAAAGTGATCTATTAAGGTTATTTAATATTGAATAAAGATAAAAATGCGTATGCTCCTTCACACACGACATGAATGTTTAAAAAACTTATATTTAAAATCATATAAAATAATTTATGCCGCAAATGCATGCTTTTAAAAATTTTTTAAATAACGTTAATTAAAACATCAAATTGCTTGGAAAAAAATGAATTATCCATAAAGTAAGGCTATTAATATTTGAAAAAAAGCTGCTCCATTATAATAATACTTAGCATAACTCACATATTGAATACTTGTGCACTTTGCATATTATACACGCGCTAAGAGCTTTTGATAATTTCCAGCTTTCATCCAACTCGGATAAACTTGCGAAGAGCCAAATGCAGCAGACAGGCATAAAAGGTTACGATACAACATCAGTCCATAAAATTCAATTAAGTCCTCGTAAATATCTCGGGGAACACCCCTATTAACCTACTAATATCACTTAGGCCTCGCGCGTAACGCGCCCCGCGAAAAAAGCCTAAACGCCGGCTCCCTGTAACGCAGTGCGGCCGCGGCAACTAATCCACGGAAGTCGTAGCTAACCCATTTTCCCATAAGGCCGGACACCGCCGCGTAATAATAACCGGGAGGCTGGGCTCGTTAAGCACTAGAATCCATTCAATTAAGCACTGCGATCGGACGAGGAAAAAGCTCGGCGGCCCTCTAATGGGACGGGGCGCGCAAGAAGAATCCGCCCGGCGCAAAAGAAAAGCCCTTCCGCGCGGCCTGCCGCTTCCGGCAGTACGTACAGCGCGCACCTCGGGCCGCGTCGTGCGCCGATGATGCGCCCCGCTAACGGGCCGCGACGCGCGTCATAATGCGCAATTAGCCCGAGCGGAGGAACCGGTCCGGCTTTTCCGCTGGCGAGTTTGACGGATTACGCGCCGTATGGCGGCACTTTACGGGGGGGATGCGGGCGCGCGCAGCGGCGCTCGTTACCTGCGCCGGAAAAGTGGCCAATTCGCGCGTGCCCCACGCGCCTTGCCTAATTGGGATGCGCTGGCGCCTCGGCTCGCCGGGCCGCGCCGTTACGCTCAAACTGGCGATTCCTCGAGGTCCGTGGGATTCCGCAGCTGGAAAAACAGCGGATGATGGAGATCCGTGGCGGGTTAGTGCTGCTAGAGGTGCATTAGTATTAAATCGCTGGAGGTTCGTGGTGGTCGGGCGATCGTAAAACTCAGTGGAGTATGCGAGTGTAAGGTGTTCTCCCTGTCAATTCGAATTTATCGGGCACACCAAGCGTGTGCGAATAATTTAAGTTTGACCTTGTTTAAAGTTCCTGATATACTATCTCTTAATCGGTCCGGTTTCTATCTTAATTGCATATCTGGAAAACCGAAGCCGTGTAAGAAAAAATACCTGCTCGGTTCAACAGTGTGGAAAAATGAAAGAAGAAGTCTTGATCATTTTTTATTTAGTCACTTCTCTCTTAACTAGACAGTCATTAAGCGACTGACTAAATTATTCTTAACCTGTTCATTTTTCAATATTTTGAATAAAAATAGTTGTCTAAGATACATGATGTGGAATTTCATTTAATTCAGGCCTTTCCAAAACCAAAGACTAGATAATAAATATACTTCTGCTTTAATTATAATTAATGTCTATGATATAGTTGAACGTTTAATACTATTATACACATCTATTTTTTAATTGTAATTTAATTCTCTGATATTGTACAAGTAAATTATTTAATTATTTAAACATTATTTTGTGTAAGTTTAACTTATCAGCATCAGTTGATAAATTATGTACAATGATTATTGTTCATGACTATATCGGTTGTAACGATATTTAGATTGTAATTGATAGACTTACATATTTTATCAATTGTCCAAAATTGATTTTTCGCTTTATTCTTAATTTGAAATATATGATGTACTTGCTATACATACTATTCTATATACTGTACATGTTACATTGTAAAATAAGATCAAGAATAAGCTTTATGACAAGCTTATATACTACCACAATAAATTTTCTTCGGTGATACTATAAATTTTAAACTTTTTTCCGATTCTTTCTATGTTTTTCTCATATAACACAACTTTCTAGGAGATGAGGATAATTTCGAGGATAATTTTGAATTCAACAAAAATTGTAGCTTTTACGCTTCTGATCCGATCACTTTCGACTTACATCCTGCTGTAAGGAATGTCATTTTCGTTTTGTAGAATATAATTAAGGCAATTGGCATTAAGAAGTGTTGATCCAGCGTACCAACTTTCAAGTGCGGACATGTAGACAGATTGCCTGACAGGTGTTTTTCTTACATTTATAGTTCGTCGGTTAACAGTTAAAGCTATCCACTTGACTTTTTTGTTTAGCATATGCTCTTATAATTGCAATCTCAACGTATAATCTTACATTTTACATAGAACATAAAGAAGTTATTAAAAAATAACAACAATTACTTATTATGCAGAATGTGTGCTTGCTGTCTTTTTTACTGTTTAATAATTAAGGTGTTTCCATAAAATGATGTGGTAACAAATGCAGAGAATATTATTACATTCTACATATTTATTCGCATTGTTTATCACGTATAATAATCAGTGGTTAAATTTTGCAATATTGCGACGCGATAAGTTAAAATTAATGTAATTATCCTGATACATAAAAGCGTCTACTTTGTAAGGACCGTAAAAATTCGAAATATGCAATCTCTGTATAATACATTCCTCCCAGAGAGATAATTGCTTTCGCTGTCCTCGCTAAACAAAGGGCCACGTCACGACTATGTAACGGTGCCCTGGTACGTCGAACAGTGCTTAGTTTTTCGCAGGCGACCGACTCGCCCCCAGGCCGCACTCGAAAATCTTGTTCAGAATTTAATTAAAGCGCAACCGAACGCAATGGAACGCCCGGGGAGTCCCGGGCGCAGCTTCGATAAGCGAAACTTCCGGCTTTTATGCGCGCGAGTAAGCCGAAGTCGCGCGGCAATTGCGTGCGTCCCGCCGCGAGCTTTTAAGCCTCCGCGTGAAATTCGCCCCTCCACCCAGGATGGAATAATTGCCGCATTTCAGCAGCGGCGCTTCGGGGTCTTTGTCCGGGAGGCGCGGCGACCGTTTCTTACGCGCAAACGTATAATGTATATATAGATGTACGTTCCTGGAAATTGACGAAATCGTCAGGGACGGGCCGACGCGGGGCGCGGCGGGCGAAATTAACCGGCCGCGCCAGCGATTTATTTATTAATCCCGAGCTGCACGCGGCCGCCCCACTTAATTTACCGCCAGATTTTTGGGCTGAAATACGCGCGCTGCCTGCGCCGGGATGCGCCGGTGTCTCCCGGATTAGCTCATTTATCTAAGATTGCCGTGTAGTTTATACGGCGAGTGTGGCGCGGGCTGCCCCGATCATTCCTCGACTTCCGCCTTGCATACATTTCATCCGAATCTTAAGCACAGCTTAAGCTGCGCGTCGGCTCACGCAACACTGCGAGCAACTGCAATTGCGCGTATATACACGTTCGTATATATACCTATTGCAACGTTATAAATCTCGAGGGCGTTAACTAGGCTCGAGCATCCCCTGGACCAAAAAACGAGGACGGCGCAGCCAGTCGCGCCCCGCGAATATCAGCGGGAAACCGCGCGGCGGCCTGTGCAAAAAAAGGGCGCCACCGCAAGATCCTCCGTACGGGGACAAAGGAGGCGGCAGGGCGCGGCGGAGGGAGCGAGGCTCGCAGCAGTTCGGCAGACTCCCGGCGCGCCTTGCGCACAAAGGCCGCCTTGAGATTTGCATGCGGCTGCCCCGGCGGCCGGCCCGCGTGAAATATGCCGGCCGCGAGTAGTCAAAGTCACCTGTGCGTGCGCCCGCGCGCTCCCCGGCTTTGTGTGCCCCGGCGGCGGCGGCCCCTCCCGGCTTTTTAATTTTACGCGCCTCCGCGGCAACTACCGCCAAAGCCGCCGAGGTTTTTCACGGAAATTACGCGCTCTTGGGCGCCCGCGCGCCTTTTAATGATCCCGTAAGCTCGGGAATTATGAAAGAACTTGGTTATTGTCGAGGAGGCCCGAGCGGACGACTTGGCTATTAAGAAACGTTTCCGCGCCCGCCGCGGCGGCCCAAACCGACCGCCTGAATTCACCCGACGCCCCTGGCGCGTCTTCTTAATTACAAACGAGATATTTATCCGCGGACGTCGCTCATTTTTCTGCGCCTTTTTCTCCAAGTTATGCACTTAATTCGTCGCTGCATCGCCAGTTTCCTCCACGAAGTGGCTCAACTTTTCTAATTGCAGCGATAGTACATACCTGAAGGATTGTCATGACTGACAGCTGGCCAGTACACTAGAAATTGCTTTGATCATCTAGCCACGTTTTAAGGCAGTATCTTTAGTAAAAAAAAAGACTAAAAGCTCTGATAAACAGTTACTGTTTACTGCTCAAGCTCTGACTATTATTTTGTGCTGTCTTGTACAGGTTTGAAGTTTGTTACACGATTTTTTTACTTAACACGGAAATAAATATTGTTTACGTTTAGTACCTGGCAATCAACATTGTTGTGATATTTCCAAAGTAACTTTTGCTTCGGGTGCACTTAAATAAATTAGCGTAAACAGTAACATTGCGGTATACATATACGTAAACTATAAAATATTCAAGGAAAATTTAAACTTTCCTACATAGTTCGCAACGTAAGCTGATCGATACAATTAACCTAAAAATGAATTTATAAATGTGATAAAAACCATCGAGTATCAAAACTGTATATTGAAGCAGTAACAGAAACTATTTAATATACGCTGATTCTTTGTATGCTTAAAATATGTACATTGAATTAAAAAGAAAAGTCTCGAAATTGATTTACATTTTAAATTTGGCGGCGGGCAGACAGGTCTGACGTACACTCGAATAAATTGAAACCAGGCGGCAGTGCAAGTAACTCTTAGTTAAATTTCACGCTTAATTTTTCCTTTGCCAGTTCTAGCCTTTTCCCAAATTAAACGCCATTAGGTAGAAAAAGCTATTTAGTTAAACGCCGGCTGAAAGTCCCTCAATCGAGTGACTTGCCCCCAGTTAAATCTGAAGAGGTCGCCTATGAAAGGAAGCAAGGCCGAAGGAGTTTATTTATCTTTCGACTGCACGTCTCGGAGCGGCGGAGGCGCTAAGCTGATTTGCCGATCAGATGGTCCCGCGGCCGTATATACACAGGGGCAGAATGCATTAAAGGTCGGGGGCTTCGCCCGGGGTGTAATCCGCAGATCGGATTTTCGCGGGCCCGCGCGCGCTATTTACGCCGATAATGTCCCGGCACCTGGCAAACGCCCCCATGGCCTCCCCGGTAAGTACGTCATTTTTATGTGGTGGCCGCGCGGCCGCTCGAAGGGCGAGTTATAAAAGTTGGGGCATAAAATCTCTCGGAGGTGGCGTAAAAAGTCCCCCCCACAATGGAATTTTATGGTGACCGAGTTCCTCGGCGGCGGCCTCCCTTTATTTTAACTCGCCGCTCCTTTGCCCGGGAATTAATAATAACCGAGCGGCTGCAGCCCGGATAATCGAAAAGTTATATACATATATATATATACGGGGGTCAAGCCTGCGCGGAACGCGACGCTTGTGTCCCTCGAGAAAAAAAAAACAATAAAAGAAAAAAAAAATGGGAAGAAGCGTTTGGAAAGTCGTTCGCGGAACAATGCCCTCCCGCGGTACACTTGAGCGCGGGCAGCGGTATGCATCGCGTGCCTGTCCCACGGGCGCCCCGAGAAACCGCGGCTCGCTCCGGGAAAACGGCCTCGCCGAAAACAGCCCCCGCGACTGCAGCCCCCCCGATACTCAAGGAGGCGGATCACAGCCCCCAATAAGGAGCAAATTACCAGGCGAATCCCCTCGTTATCGAGCCTCGGCGGTCCGCATTTGTGCATATATATATATCTATAGGTAGATGGAGGCCGCGGCTCCTTCCAGGGCGTTCCGCTCGGCGCGGGCGCTTTGACGGCGCCCCTCCCAAGTGCCGCGGCGATAAAGGACCGAGCGTCTTTGTGCCCTGGGAAATACGAGGGAGCGCCTCCTCGGCCCGCGGCTGTTTGCTTTGCCCGCGCGCTCATTACGGGGACTTTTCCCACTTGATTCTTTTCTCCCCCCGGCCGCGGAGCTGGCTATTATACCCTCGGAGGCCACACTCCCGAGTGCTAATGCGCCGGGCGGCAACTCGCCTCTTCCGCCTGCCCCGGGCCCTCCTTACCCCGTAGCCGCGCCTCCCGGATGCTTTATCTTCGCCAAAGGGCCAGCCGACCGCTCCGAATTTCTAATAAAGCCGAGGCTCCCGCGCCGGCGCAGCTGCCGAGTGGCCGGCCTTCCCCGGGTGGGGGGGGAGGACGCGCACGCCTCGATGAAATTGAAAAACTTCCGCAGTTAGCGGCTGCGGGGGCCGATAACCCCGGCCGGCTCCCCGTATCTCCCGGCGCAGCCTCCGCGCGCGCGGTCCCGCGGAGCCGCGGCGCCTCGCCCTCGCGGCCGTCCCTCACGCCGTCGCCGTAGGACCAATGACACTTTGCGCGTCTCGTTAAACGGGGGGACGCGCGCGCACCTCGCTCCCACGACTCCTTCGCATAATTTAATAGTTTTTTTTTTTTTTCAATAAAAATAACCTCGTCGTGGCGGAGGAACAAAAGCGACCAACAAGTAGGTCGGAATTATACTCGGATTTATCTCGCTCGAGTCGCTTCGCTTATATATATGTGTATATAGGCATTAAAGTCCGCGGAAATTTTGTTAATTTATTAACATTAATAAAAGTGCAACTCATTAGGGAAAGCGCTTAAACGCGGCAGACGAAGGCAATGAATAAATAATCAAGCGTTCGGGACTTTTTTCTTCGAATAATTCTTCTGTCCGTCTTCGGCCGTGAAATGTTAATTGACTCCCATTAACCGGGGTATTAAATCACGCGATTCTCTTTTCGAATCGTCAAGCGGTATAAAAATAAATCGAACGGATCGCCAGTTAAGCCAGCGGACTATTAATAAAGTAATCAAATTATTTCGAAATGCTCTTTTAATTTCGATCGGCGCGAGCCGCCGCCGCCGCGGCCGCCGCTGCTGCTTGTTTTTCGATAAGCGCGTGCATCATCATCCCCGACACTTTTGCTAGGGCGCGTTAACGCGTTACGCCGAGGCCGCGCCCACCGGCTTCCTTAATCCCCGCGCGCGAGATTCATAATTAACTGGAAAATCCGGAGCGGCGCGCGGTGACACGCGCAGGCTAATTACTCGACAAACGCGCGATTACGCTCGTAAACCACGCGGCCGATCGATATAAGACTCGGCTTCCCCGCCCAATTCCGATATACCGATCGATTAAAATATGTTAAGCGGGGCCGGCCTGCACGTGCGCGGAAAAAGCCCGCGCGCATATCATCCCGCGGGAGAAAGCGAGAGCGGCCGCACGGACACCTGCGGCAGCCCGCGACTTCCGCCCGATGTACACAGATATATACCCGCGCGCCGGGGGTAAAAGTAAGAAGCCTCGCGGTCTCGCGCGGCCTCGTTCTACAGCGGTCCGCCTGCGTGCAACAAAAAACGCGGGGCGACGTCAGGCGGAGGAGCGATATCTAATACTCGGGCGAGCGGCTCGTCGAATTCGCGCGGATTACGCTGCGGCCGGCCGCCGAACGCGCCTCGCGCGACCCATGAATATTTCAGAGCCCGTGCGAGCCACCGTCGCCGCCGCCACTGGGTTAATCCCGAAGCCGCGATGGCGCCGAGGGGGGGACTGAGCTCGTGCTCTGCCGTGGCCTATAGCTACCGGCGCGCTTTAGGGCCGACCGATTGACGCTGATGAAAGACGGAATTAGCGGGAGCGCCGATAAGCCAGCCGAAGAAATTCATCGGGCCGTGCGAGCGGCTGTGCTGCGTCTGATAGGCACTCGGCCTACCCTATCTCTCATCTGGCAAAGCGCCGCAAATTGACGGAAATCCATTACATCTGTCAACTGAAAATAATCGTTGCTATATTGCTAATTGCTAATTTGGCGCTAGTTCAGTCAAACTTCATTGCTATATATAAAACGTATGCGGTAAACGAGTACAGTCGATGTTTTTAAAAAGAAATAGTGCACCTTCTTTTTAAGCCCTTACATGGCCCATGCATCGAAAAAGAGCTACATATATACGTGCATACAAATTATATATATACAACTTATTTACAAATTAACATCTCCAAATATTCGTAATTGACGCAGGAAATCTATTAAGATGATTTAGTTTCTTTTTAAAGAAAAAAGATTTCTTCATATAATTAATCTTCCATTATTTCAATTATATCGAAATTTATGCGTTCGATAGTATTAGCTGTTCCTAAATCTGACCAATAGTGACTATGAACGTATGCTTGAACTAGATGAAATGTATGCTTGCTCAGGGTATGTATAATAAACTGTATTTATGTTTCATATTCGTTTTATAGATTTTAATTTTTTATATGCTTTCTGTATTTGCATGTATACATAATTTTTCAATTAAAATATAATAATTTAATTCCTCGCAAATCGAGCGCATTAATCAGTGTAAAAAAAGTATTATTCTAAATTTAAGGAGTACCCACTAGTTAATTTATACATACGAGATATTTTTATTATTAATCATGCTGACGTTCAAAATCGATTTTAAGGGAATCAGCGATTTTAAGTAGTATACACTAATTTCTGTAACGAGAATATATTAATATCATAAGCCTGAAATTTTTTACAAAAAGTATAGCGTGTAGCGTGTGTAGTGTAGTTTAATGAAGAGGTTTCGACCTATTAAAAGTCGATGTATCCATTAACCTCTAATATATAAATTTAAAAATTTTGTTTATTTTTCTAGTGCACAGTTTCTCCAACCGATTATGGTTCTCAATGAACTTTAACTATAGGTTTTTAATGTGCGATTCGGATACAGCTTGATTTTTGATTAAGTCAAAGTCTTTACATTTTTTATTCAATTTAAATTAGAAAAAAATTTCTACTACATTTAGAGCTTTTCAGAAAAAATTCATTTGCATTAGCATACTACCCCCTTAAACTACTTGTAATTATTTATTTATTTTTTCATAAACTTACTTAATATAAATGAATAAATTACTTGTTTTGTTTAAACATGCATTCGATTAAATATTTAATCTCAAATAAATTAAATTTAATTGCATTTAGTAAATATTTACACTAGTATTAATTTAATTTCTATAATATTAACTTATATAAAAGTTATTTATTTACCACCTTAAATTAAATTAGGTAGAAAAATAACTTTGTAATAATAATTAAGAATACGCAGAACAAAAAAATGTGATTCCGGCCAGGATCGAACTGGCGACCTTCTGCGTGTAAAGCAGACGTGATAACCGCTACACCACGGAACCACGTATCCGTGTGAGTTAGATATACAAAAATGAGAATTTATTCATGATAAAAGTACAATATGTATAGCCAAATTAATTTTTTAATTTGTTTTTTTATTTCTAAATAAATAAATGTTTAAAAAAATGTTCAGATATATTTTCACTATTTTTCTGTAAATTGAACAATATTTTACAAATTTTTGATTAAAACAATTTATATCAAATATATAGACGGAAAACATGTTTTGGTATAAAAGTTATTGATTACTAATAATTTTATAATTACATTAGTAATTTTTATGCGCGCTAATACATATCTCCTTTAACATATTTCGTATACTCATTTAAATGATATAAAATCTTACCTATTCTACCTATTTTTCACATACTTATATTCAATCTGAATATAAATATATCTGCAGCTTCGCTCTTAACCAAGTAAAACTTATAGTTCGCTTTTTATTTTTTACTTCTTTTAATTCTTTTATTATTATCGATTTTATTATTAGATTATTATTATTAGCAACTCAATAGTATAGTTCTTTGTATTTGCTGTTGATCGTATATAATTAATTACCATGTTACAAGTAGCTTTTAAATAAGTATAGATTTCAAATAATTCCGTTAATTTGGGTAATAATCAAAATTCCAAAAAGATACCCTTTTAGCATATAATTTGATTTTTTAAAATAAATAATACAATACTAATATTTATAGAGCATAGATCACGATAGTTTTATTAAGCATACGTGGTAATCTCAGTCAGAAGTAGTTAGTCTCGTTGAAAGCATGATGAAAACAGTCGTTATCTCGTACTCTCTGATTACATCTTTGCGATTAATAATCATCACATTTTAATCAATTTCTTACCAGAATAAATCAATCAAATTATAACTTTCTTTCTCTTTATTAATAAAGTTTAATTTAATAAATTCTTTTATACAGATATGATAAATTGTATGTGACAAATGTAATAAGATAAAATTATATTTTTAAATTGCTAATTTATAATACAATCAGATATTTTTTAAAAATATTTTACTATATCAAATAGTGAAATAATTTATGAGACTAGAGTAAAAACTATTTGTAGATCATCTGCATAATACAGCTGACCAAAGTGTAAATAAATGATGATTTTATAAGTAGTAAATATAACGTTAGAATTACATTATTAAAAATGGAATATTTAATATAAATGTCTAAAGTACATTTTCAGAGTCTCTTTAGTCTACTCTTCCTATTGCGTGGTGCCACACGACATGTGGCATTGTTCAAGCATGCAACGAGAAACAGAGTTATCTATGCATATAACACGAAACTTGCTTTCTAAATGCCGAACCATTGAAGTGTAACGCGAGCTTGAATAATATATAACACACGCACAGAGAACGGAAATGGCTTTTTATAGCCAAATATAATAGTCGGTGAATAAGTTGAGTATGGGGTTAACCACGTGTGTGTGAATCTCGATGCAAATGCTGAGGCAAATTCTGACGGTAAGAGCATATGATAGACTATCTACATATATTTGTTCTGAGATTATATTTATAAATGTACATGTATAATATTTTCAGAATTAGATAAGTTTGAGATAATTTCTAGGCCTTCTCCAAATTTGAACAATTCCTTATATTCTTTTTTCTGCATTGATAAGACAACGGAATTCAATATTATTCAATTTATTTTAATAAGTTCATAAATTTTCATGACTATTCACATATCGAGATAGTAATTTAAAAATAAGTTACTATTACACTAATACAAATAGAAATTTTAACATAAAATTCTACTAAAACTCTTAATTTTTTAAACATGTGGAAAGTATTCAGAAACGTAATACATGAGAAACCTGTTATTTATGTACTCATTCTAAATGAGTGACAATTAATCGCAATAAACACAATACTAAAAAATAGTTATCAGAAATATCTAGCTATGTGTAGCAGTTAGATGATTAAGTATAAGCCCTTTGGTTCTATTGCGAATTCAGTCAAATAGAAAAATCGAGCGGCAATGGGATGATCTACTGAGCGAGGGTTGATGAGCAGACATGGAGATAAGCCCGCGGTGCAGCATCTATAAATTAATTGATTGCAATTATGGGCACTCCGAATGCAGCAATTACTTTTGACTCAATTAACGATGTATCTAGGGTTAACTCGCGGTAATTTACCAAGTGAAGGCAGCCTCCGGCCGACGCGTGGCGGCGCTCTGCATCAAGCTCAATCGATCGTAAGGTCGCATATGTATACCCTTTGCAGAGATATACATATTATATATACACACACATATATATATATACACACATATATATATATTATTGATTCTGCTTTTGCATGAGCCTGTACCTCTCTGGATCCGTTTGTACACGCACGACTAGAAGCTATCAGCGCATTCGCTAATCGTGAGTCAATTCCTTTCGAGCCTCGTGAGATTCACTTATTATGGAGTGATATTTACATCCGCTACCGTGGGAGAATGCTTTTAGCAATTTTTGGAAAAATTTAATGCAGTTAACAACTTTTATGCCAGAATCTAAGATTGTAGATATTCCCATTTTCACAAATATGCTAGATATAATTAACGTGCAAATGAAATAAAATGTATAGTATGTACAGGTTTTACATCTTTTTTGCTCTAATTCATATATTTGTAGCTAATCTTTATGCTTAGCTCTATATCTATTTTGAAGTGTTTATAAATACTTCTACGCTGAACATTTGCAGTAGTAACTTTTTAGGAATTTTTCGACTGATTTATTGTTATGGTTTTTGTTGCTACTTGAATGAATGTTTATATACTCTTTCTTGTTTACACTGTAAAAAAACATACAAAATATAAGTAAACTCGAAATATTTAATAAGATTCGCAAAGGGTAATCCTAAAAATAAAATAGGTGAGCGAAAGCGAGTATACGAGGCAGACCAATGAAAAAGCCGTGTCCGTATCTATAAAAGCGCATAATAAAGCGTCAGCCGTAAGCGCTTTCATAAGCCGTCTTATGGTAAGTTAAATGCGATACCGTAATAGTACCGTCGGCGCTCCTCACTCCACTGTTCTGAAAATTTCATGAATTTGTATTACTAATATCCTTGGAGTCGTAAGTCGCAGTGGAGACAAAACAAAAAGGAGCTCATCCCCCTGCGTCGCGCCACGCCGCGGAGCTCGGAGAAGTCATTCGGAAGATTCAAGTGCACAGCGGACCTTTTATACCCCGAATATCTCCTCGTCTTTTTTCCTCTCTCTCATATATATACACTACACATACTGGCGCATCGCGGAAGATCTTCGAACAGCGGCCGACTTTTCGCGGCTTAGGAGCCACGGCGAATCGTATAAAGCGATTGGCCGATTCAATTTTCCCTGCGGGTAATAACGGTTATGCGCTTGAAATAGGATATAACCCTACGCTTCTATGACAGCTCGCGCAAGTTTGCCTGCACTCTTGTGTTTATACTTACGTGCTGGCGCCAGATTACATCTCGGCTACGGCAGCGCACGATGCGAGGATGCGTGTGATTGTGCGTCTATATGTAACATCAAATTTGCTTACCTGTAACAAAATAAAATACTTAACTATACTGTCACATTTGCATGAAGTATTTGACTTAGTTATTAATTAAATATTTGTTATTTTAGAAAATGATTCTATTATGGTAAAACGTATGATAAAAGAAAGCAGATACAGATTGATTCGCAACAGAATATTTATTCTTTTCTTAAAAGAAAAAAACTTCATTATTTTGTTATTAGCTTATAAGTTTAATAAAATACGTGAAATATTATATAGCGACTATTAGGTTACGTAATATTTTTAATTAAATTAATGAAAGAAATGATAAAATAATGTTTTTAGACGGTAGAACTTTTTAGAATTATATTACTAAACTTTAAAAAGTCTTGGTAAAAAATCAAGGTACTCTTATTCAGGGCTTAAGTAAGCTTTAATTATTTTCGATAGTTAAGACTTTTCTATTCACATATATGGTTTCAGCAGCTAAGGGTATGCTAATATATTGTAAGATTTATCTGATAATAAATTGAAGTGCAGCTAACGTAACAATTAATACATAATATAATATATAATGTATAAAAATCTACAACTATGCCACAAACAAATATTATACACACCATAATGCTTATCTACACTATTCTGTAGCACATTCTTGTATCGCATAAGTACATATATTTATTTCTATAACCTCTATGCATATCTGAAATAAATTCTTAGTTATCAAATCTTAAGCAGTAAAATTTACAAGTAGCTAAATCATACCAAGGTCTATAAAAATATCATGTTTTCCTATAACAGTGTAATTGTTATCTCTATAAAATATAATCTAAAATTTCTATTATTTTAATTTACACAGTAACAAATTAAAAAATATAATGTGAACAAAACTAAATTTCATTTTATAGTACGTTTTATTGTACTATATAAAAATGCAATAAAAATAGTAGTCAGGGAAAAAATATATATATATATCTTATCAAGCTTTTAACCGAGTGACTTTAACAATAGCAAATTTAATCGTACTTCTTTTGAAGTGGATAAAAGAGAGTAAAATTCAAATATATTATCCAGAAATTGATGATTTGAACGAATCTTTAATTTAAACAGAGCAGATAAAAAATAATAATGCTTAGAGTTATGTCGACAATACTTAGTTTCGAGGTCAGGAATCCGTTTTGGAGCCTTACCGCCCACTAATGAACGTCGTGATAGAAAATGAAATCCTGATCACAATTAAATAAATACTTGCAGTATTATAGGAAAAAGAGACGCGCATTCTATTGTAGTCAAGATCCCTACATTAGTACTGTTTGTAATTCATTTAAAAAGCCACTCATAATTGCAGTAAATGTTTGTCAATCGCCATTGTGCACGCGCGAACACTTTAGCTCAAGAGGAGATAAAAGATCCACCGTTTGAAGCGAACATATACCTAGATATAAGAACGTTGTTAAAACCGTTCAAGGTCGGTAATTCTGTGGCTTTCTCTCAAGTCTGAAACCAAGCAATTGGTAAAATCAGCGGCCCCGTAATCCGTGGGAGTAAGCAAGGAGGACGATAGGCAGGCATTATGCGGGGTATGATATGCATAGACAATGCCGCGGGACCCGGGGGGAATTGGAATCCCCGTTGTTCTCGGGGCGACGCGCTCCGGGAGATTCATTTCGCTAAACGCGATTACGGGCGCCACGACGAGCCCGGAGAGCCGACGAAAGAAGGAGCCGAGACAATGAGGAAGAATTAAATTTAGCCGGGTGCGAGTGTACGCGGCCGCTCGCCACCTCGGGGAACAGCTGCGCGCCGCGCCGAGCCCAAGGAGATTCATAAGTTTCGCCGGCGCCCGCCTCGCCTCGGTACCGCTTTCATTAATGCTTTTTCGAATGTATTTTTCACGCGGATTACGCGGGAAACTTTGTTGATCATTCGCCAACTTAGTGGGCGCGATGACGAGCCCCCGTAACTTTGCATTCGCGAGGGAAGAGCGCAAAGTCCTCGAGGCGGAAAATCATTCGCGCCCTAGGCACACGAGCACGCGGAAAAATTCGTTGGGAATTACTTGCTGCACGAGCTAGTCACCCTCCCTCAATCATAGCAATTACACTCAAAATGACTACTGTACACGGTAATTTAAGAATTGCTTTTCAAATCCACGGGTAAATATAAATACGCAATTAATTTTGGAAATACACAGCGCTTGCAATACGCCGTTGGGCTATTATTAACGAGATAAGTGCGCGCATATGCACCCGAAGAAGGTGATCGAGTACTGCATTAATCTGCAAGAAGCTACGGTGATCACGTATTCGACAAGCGCACCGGAGAAAGAATGGCGGCTCCGCGACGCGGGACAGGTGCACGCGGGCCGTGCAGCGCGTCTCCCCCTACGCGCCTCCGAAGCGCAGTGGCGAGGCAATTATCAACTAATTCCGAGCGGCCGCGTGCATAATGCAAAGTTGCGACTGCCTGCAGTGCGGAAAGGAAAAAGGGGGAAAATTGCGCGCGTAATCTGCGGGGCGATCGTAAAGTCGCAATGTGGCGTCTCCTCTCTGGGCGCGCAACACCTGCGGGCGATTCGACTGCTCTTCCGTGATTCGCGGGAAAACAATTGCCCCGGGGCGCGCCGGGGGATGCTGCAGCGGGGAGCCTCTCGTCTTTGCCCAAGGACGCGGGAGCGGGGCCCGAGCCTTTCCGAGGAGTCATCTCGAATTCAGTGGAAGCCTGCGCAAACATTTTCATCCTCGCTCGAGAGCCGATGGTAGTTTAGCGTTTAGAGCCCGTAATTTTTAAATTCAGCCCGGCCCGCCTCTGTAATGAGACATTCAATGTCGCTGAACGGGCAATTATTAAAAAGCCTTTCGAGCATTCTGCATAATGGCGCGCTGTAACTGAAAGTACACTGCATAATAATAGCGCAGTAGCATCTGCTCGTCGCACTATAGTAAATGTAGCTAACACTCGTTGAAACTGCTTCTGCTTTAATTTATGCATTGTTAATTTCACAAACGTGGATGCCAGCGCCTCGAGAATTATTAATAAGTTGTTGCCTCCTGAATACTCTTCTCTGCCATTGTATGTATAATGAAAGTTGCAGCTTCAGTTTGATTAAAATTATGCAGGATATTACATAGTGTGCACATATTCATATACTCATATTTTTATTCATTAAATTGAAATTTATTTTTGATTAGATACTTTAATTCATATCGCTGATGTGATACTATGTACAGCCTGCCTAATAGAAAACTTAATTAATTATTGGCTGGTAGTTGCTAAATTATGAATTATACAGCTTTATATAAAGTCAACTTTAAAGCCGACACTTTACAGTTTAATATTAGTTTATTATCGCTTTCAAACTTTTGATATCGATAATTTTGCAATAATTTGTTTAATATTAGGATCAACAATATCTAGAAAACAATCCATTGTTTTTGTTTCTAGTAAATAATAAATAAAATGTTATTTTATAAGTTAGATTTTATCTTATTGTATAATCAATTTCGATTACTTTTGATCTCTCTTTTTTCATTTACTCGGTCTGTAGATGTCTAGTCCGTTTACGAATACTATCTTTTCCACAATCATAAAAGTCATGGGATTTTATTTGCTTTGCACGTTTATGTATGAAAGATAATCATTAATAGATAGTTTATTATTATGAAGCCATTATTTTTAAACATGACAAACGTTATCATCCTACTATAGCTTGCATCCCGAATTTCCAAAGGTATTTTTGCACGTGTATCCTTAAAATTGATGTACGATATTATACATAACATTAAACCTTTAACTCGGCTCTGCATTTTCCGCGCATTGCAGACGTTTCTCCACGCTACATGAACTGCTTAAACGGGGGAAAATGAAGTAACTACCGCCCCCGCAGTTGATAGAAACAGCGCCGAGGCGCACCGCCTTGATCGTAAAACCATCTTACGCTCAGCCTCGCTCGCTGTATTTTAAATTTTTCCTCGATTGAAACCTCCGGCACGCGGCTCACGGCGCTAAACGCCTGCCGCCGGTTTCGCCGGCGATTTCGCGGAAGGGCCCCAAGGCCGCCGGGCGATAAAGCCCGGGCCCGGGCCGAATCTCGGGCCGGCGAGTCGGCAAGACGCCCGGCCGAATGATTTGCGGCAGCGGCGGCGGCGGCTGAGGGTCTGGGGCCCGGCGTGCTCGTAAAGCAGACGTCCGGCGGCGGGGCACCAGGTGCGAGAGAGAAGCGCGAGGAGGGACAGGTGCGCGGGGGATTCACCTGCGCGCCGCACAAGCTGCGGCCCTCGGAGCGGCGGCGGCGGCGCGCGCGCGCGCTCACCAGCTGGGACGCGCGCATGCATTAAGCGCAGGTATATGTAGGTGTGCCGGCGGAGGGAGGGCCAATTCCCGAGAGTCGCCGGGCCGCGCGGCCACTTACGGGAGGGCCGATGTATACGCGCCCGCAGCTTTGGCTCCCTGTGCCCCGCCCTGCCCGCGCCGATGATCCGATACATCGATGTATATAGAGATTGCCGGCGGGCTTATTCTCGCGGAGGATTCGCCGTAGCCGGTATACACAGCAGGCGATTGTAATCGTACGGCTTTGGACTTTGCGCCTTTTCTTCCCCTTTCGATTTTGGTAGCGCTCTTTTTGATTTCACATCCGGCTGCCATTCATCAATGACAAATTGAAATCAAGCGCTCGGGAACCGGATAAAATATTATGATTGAACGTTTGAAGCGAGCAGGGAAATGTTTGCGTAAACTTTCTAGTTTTCAAATTATGTACTTTCAAAGCGATTTACTCTCGTATTTTACCTTTGGAAAAAGCAAAAGACCTTGTACAAATCTCATGCTACCTAAAAAGTTAGATTATCTTAATAATTATAAAGGCATTATGATTTTTTCTGAGTTGAAAGTTGTAAATAATGTTCGTTATCATAAAACATTTATTTACCTACGATAGGTTTAACGTATTCAGTGAAAAATAATAATTATTATTCTAATTAGTATAATTGTACATGTTATATCGTTAAGCCTTAATTAAAACTGTTATTTATGAAGGAATTCTTAGAGCAAGTAGTAGCATGATTGATCGTAGATACAGTTAATTTAATCATAAAAAAATGAATGCCGCTCATGCAGAAGTTACGATAATTATCACCACTTATAAACTAACTTGGAGGCACTTGATGATTCATCGCCTAATGCGTGCCTCGTTCATTAACGTCCTCCTTCGCGACAAAATCACGTGACTTATCTATTACAATGTTTTTACAAGCGCGCTTTCACACTCGAAGCCCTCATGATTAGCCAGAATAGAATTGTACCGAATATCGTACCGAATACCGCCATTTATTAAACCCCCTATATATGGCAAATAAGCAATCGCGAAACTATTAGGCTACCTTCACTCACTCTATTGGAATACTTTCAGCTGTTCTTTTAAAAGATTTTTCGCGCGCAAAATAACACACTTGTTATTCGCGCGTGAAATACGTCGGGCTTTCAAAAAATTCTCCAAAGCATTCGTGGCACGCCCTCGGGAACGCCTAGGTGCGAAAACGAGACGGTTTCGATTGGAAAGCGGCATCGGCCCGGCTGTCAAAGACACGTGCCAAGTGCCCGGCGAGCCTCTCGGCCCAGCCAAAAGTCGCAGCTGCTCGTCCGAGGCGCGCGCGCGCGCGTCCCCTCCCTTTTTTGCCCGCCCTAATGACATAACGACGTACAATCGGGCCGGCGGCGCCGAGAAACTCCTTGCCTCCGCCCGAGGCGTCCCGCCGCGCAGCCGGCCGATATAAAAAGGAAAAATCGCGCCGGCCGACTGGACCGAGATCTGTGTGTGCCCGGGAAAACAAACTGCGGGCGGCGTCTGGCCTCGCAGCGGAAGCCGGTAACTCGATCCGCGGATGTCGTCCTCGCCGCGCACGGGTCAAAGTGAAGGGCTTATGGCATTAAGGCAAGGCGGCGCGCGCCCCTCCCCCGTTCGCCGGCCATTCAATTTTAAACAACACCTGTAGCGTTCGAGGCTGCACGCGCGCGCGTATATATATATAATCCCCCTGGCACTGTCTCACTCCAGCCGGCTCCACTTTTTCCCCCTTTCGCCTCTGCAGGCGCCTCGTGTTTACCGTGCTGCTCGTGGGGAGGGGACCCGGCGGACTTACAGGTGATTTCATTTTAAGGCGGATGAAGGGGGTTTTATCGGTGACGCCAACTGGTAATATTGCTCTCGGGGCGCGTGCCGCTCGCTTTTAATAACCAGGGCTTTCCCCTGCGTTTGTTCCTGAAAAATCACGAGAAGTTGGGGGCTTGTGGTAAAGTGTCTTGCTTCATTGCATTTAGGCCTCAACGAGCCTACTTCCACGTACTACAATAAATGTTTTATACAGCATCATTTTCTCGCATAATTTGTAGCATAATTTGTGGCACAACTTGTGAATCTTAAAAAAATCTATACGATATTTTTGTCTTATTTTCAATTTTATAGAGAATGTCAATGTTTATTTATTTAGAAACTGCTTAAATATCTTTTGGAATATTATTTTGTTTGTATAAAAATTAGTAACAATCTATAATGATTTGGTGAATAACTTACTAATAAATTGATCAAATATGCTTGAGCTATTTGAATTATTGAAAGCAGAGCCTGTGTGAATCACACGTCTTCAACAATAACTTTTGTAGACTCGAAACTTTCCTCCTGGTCCCACGTTTCGAACTAAATTCGGCACAAACTTTAAAAAGTAGTCTGCGTAGTTGACTCTCTTAAAAAGTATGTCATTTCAACACAATATGTTTCAAGTACATATACAAATATTAGCTTGTAATTCAATTAAGTTTTTTATAATCCAAAAATAGTTAAATTCTCGTAGCTTATTCAATATTTTTATGTTTCAATTATTAATTTAGACTAATTACTCTATTCAAATTAATTTATGACATGCATTATTTTTATAAGTAGCGTTATCGATAAGAATAGTTTTCCATCATTTTAGGTTATAAATTGTATTATTGTCTGTATGTCGTGCAAAGTGTGCTTTATAATATAATCAAATAAAATACAACTAACTTTGAAAGACAGAAAATCATCAATATTTTTATCAAAATAGTTTAAAATAAAGCTTAGTCAGAAATTTACAGCAGTTAAACTCAAAAGTCATAAGATGAAAGAAGTTCATTAAAATTGTATAGATACATCTATCCATTAAAACTTGCGTACAGGTTATCCATTGTACTTTACTTATTATTCAGGTATACCCTATACAAGCAACTTTAAACTGGCAATTAAATTTATTACAAGGAATGTTCAATAAAGCTAGAGATAACGAGCATAATTGAATCTAGAAGGTTACTTGCTAAAATAAAGTAAAAAGTTTGGATTATTTAAGAACATCCGTTAATTTTGCATAAGACAAAACAAGTGTGAATGAATATCATGAAAAGTATATAGCAAAAAAATGAGTTCGAGAATGCCTCGAACCGACCATTAACATCATATAGTATGTAAATCACAAAGTTTTAATATTTCATTCGATTTCTTTATTTAGCTTTTGTTCTCCGCATTCATTAATCAAATACTTTTGAGAGAAACTCGTTTTTTACACGATAACAACGTGCAAAAGACACACATTTTTATTTTAATAATAAATTAGTTTGGAAATATTAACAATGCTTTATTTTGCTTAAAACCGTAACAAAGGACAAGAAGAGAAAACTAAATCCATCTATCATTTGAAATTTGTAATGATGTATGTCAGCAGATATATCAGATTGGTCTAATATTTTCTTTCAATCAGTATTTAGAAAAAATTATAAAATGATACTATAAAAAATACAGTAGTTTCATTAATGATTCTATTTCAAGATTCAATTTGCGAGAATTTAATGAGAAAAGAAAAAAATCTAACTATTAATGCTTTATAGCTATATTTAATTTTAATATGATTAATATTGTATTATCAAATATTACTCTATCTAAAAATCTTTCAAAGGTTTCCTAGTTACACGTAAAATGAAACAATGACCGAAATGGCACATTCAAATGATTTCTACTGAAATTAGTTTGTAGAATTCTTTATAAACAGCTTAAAAACAAAAACGGCAAATATTCTTTTATTGTTACCCTATTTGTAGTTTCAACAAAGTATCTTGGAACGGGAATAAAATGTTTAATCCGGCTATCACAAATCGATAAAACAGGCCGTGCGGATGGAGCTTTAGAACGAAGTGAAAAATGGCAGAAAATTGTGTGCGTGGCTAATATCAAAGCGCCAATTGACGCTCATATCGCTTTTCTGGCGCTTTATACAAAGTTGTGCGATGAAACGCGCAAACTGCGCTGCGCCTCTTGGCCCTATTCAGAACGGAGGAATCAACGAGACGTAGCTTGAACGCGCCGCTGTCTCGCTCACGCGCGATAAGAATTCTTTTTCCGTGGATGCACACTTCAGTGTCTTTTTTCGCCACTTTTGCCCCCCTTCGTTTTTAGTGGGTCAAGAGGCCTCTCCGACTCTCCCACTTCTTTTTTTCCGCCGCAGGATAGGAGTCGGGCTGAATTCAACTGGCACTCTTGATGGGTTTTGAAACGCGGGCGGTTTGAGAGGTGTGGGCGATGTTATCGCGGGAGTGGTTTTTATGGGTAAATAGGAAGCGTTATTCCTCCTTTTTCAAGCGTTAACCCCTTGAGCTCCGCGTATAGAATCTTTTCGAGAAATCATTTTGAAAGTTCTCACCGCGCGATACGGAAGCTGTTGTACGTAGGAATTTCAAGGGCCTCTTTCTGCCGCTTCGAAATTTTCCCAAACGGCAGCTAGTGTGCTTCTTGTAATCCCTTGCACAATTGAACCGTTCACATGATAAGTACGTTTTTATTAGATTGTCAAGTGCTTTCTCAAGGCGTTTCATGGACTTATGCCTATCGCCTTTTTCTTGAGCATTATGAGAAAAGATGTAGCTCAATAACTCGGCTGGAACAAAGAGTCTAGGGGATCATAAAATTTAGCTACGACTCGAAATGGATAAAATTGTCGTTACAGTGACAGTTACTGTATCGACCGTTCCGAATTAACCTGCTATCTTGTCTTTAACGTGTTACCCATAACGTCCCCCGGTTTAATGGCTTGCAGACATCGTCGACGGTGATCCCCTCATTATATGTTCTGAAGCCGTTGAATTCTAGTTTCAACTTATAAGTATGTGCATACATGTATACGCTCAAGAAAGTCGTTAGAGTGTGGTCCGTTATAATACTATACCTAAGTATCAAGAAGAACAAGGGTATGAGGCACCACGACACTGTCGTCATGACAAACAAGTCGACGAATTATACGTATCAAACTTTTTGGTTCAAGGATAAGATGCGAAAAATCAAGTATGAAGAACTCAACGACATTCTTGTCCGAAGGCCTCTACTTAACTTTCTTAAAACTATACCGGCTGAAATTATGTGCTCTAGTCTTTATGGAGTTTGTTATATTCGCATGGAGGTGAGATAGTGCAGGTGAGAGACAGCGGAGGCAATTGCTGTGCAGGGAGTTTACGCGATTTCGCGCTCTTTCGCGGGCGCCACTTTGAGAGGCATGATAATACCTGTGAGGCGTTTTAAAGCCGCCTGGATTTGCATGCCTAAATAAAGACTACTGAATCTCATTTGGACCTAGCTTCAAAATATTACATTATACAGAATTTGTAACGAAGTGTAATAAATAATCATTCCCTTATATTTTGCGTAAAATTACGTGCACAAATTGCTTCGTACTATGCTAATGCACAATTATTCTAAAAAGTTGTAGTAACTATTAATGTACCTAATTTTTAAATTTGTAATTCTTTTTTCTACAAATGAATAATACTTTAAATTTATATATTTTAATTAATAACATTTTTTCTCGATTTAACCTGATCTTCATATAAAATTTATAAAATATATTGATAATTTGATTCTTGTTAAATAAAGCAGAGCAGCTGTTTAATTAGTAGCCACTTTTTCAAATTATTGTATTCAAAGATTAAAATTTATATTATGACACTATATGTATGTAATTTTTTAAATGAAATAAACAAAAAAATTTTATTTGCAATTATTTATTTTATGAAATAGAAATGTATGTTAGAGAACTATACAAAAAACAACAAAAAATATGTGGAACAAATTATTTTGTTATATTACAAATTTATTATACATTTTTATTAATTTATAAATTACTTTACTTACTTAGATTTAGCCATAAACTATGTAAACTTTATAGAATTATAATATAATAATAAAATTAAACATACTAAGTATTGTACAAATTTGATATTGTAATAGTTAGAATATTGTATCTAAACTCATTAATATCTTCAATAAATTTATAGTGAGAAGTTTTAATTCATTTAATTTTCTGTAGAAACGTATGTTGGTCTTGACGACTAATCGCTAAAATCTACAGTACAGTTACTAATTTCGAGACCTAAATGAGTGCAGCCAACTTCGTCTACAGAGTGGATTTGATGAGAGAGAGAGGGTAGAGGGTGCAAGAAAACGGTGCATATTTTCCAGAGAAGTAACGTAGTGAGGCTCGTCCGGCGTTCACCCAAGTAATCGAATAGGAAAAGCCTGGCTCCGCGACAAAGTTAGGAAAACTTACCCGCCGAGAAGTTAGTCTTGCCGGTGAGTCAAACTATTCCCTAAGACCGAGAGAGTCCACGATCCCACATACACTGGACGCTACCTTTGCAAGAGGCTAATATAACAAAGAGGGGGGATGGAAGATCGCCGCGCGCGCACTAAGGGAATGTCGACGCGGCACTAGGCCGAACAAAGATCTCGTAGCCTCAATAGTTTATCTTAGTTGTTACTTTTCAAAGCATACTTTTCTATAAATTCTCATTGCTACTTGCATTCGTCAAAAAACTGAACATAAGCTATTATTTTATTTACTGGTTTTCAGTTATTAATTTATTTATAAGAATTGATCAAAAATTGCTTTTGTTCACAAAATTGATCAGTTTTATAATATATGATATTTGATTTAAGCAAGATATTAGTCCACTCGCAAATTACGACGCTATTAAGCGTAGTTATATAGATAGTATTAACATTATGTAAAAAGAAGACTGAGAAAAAGTTAACGAAAAAGTAGTAGTCAGATATCTTTACAATACACGATATCGGACTTACAATACACAATTTTTTTCAAGCACCACTAATGAATTGAGTATTGTCGTGCTGAAATGTTGAAACTGCGGAACATAGGTTGTTTTCAGTTTACGCATTACCTCAAGTCTAATGAGCTGAAAAATAGGAGATGATTGTATGACAATCTGGATTTTTGACGAATCAATAATCGAGAATGCATCCAAATTCTTGCAAAAGTTGAACCTCCCTATTGTACGTTTATAGACAATGATGATATCACCAAGTAATACACTACAAAAATATTTTATTTTGTAAGTATTATGTACATTTATTTTAATGTTTTATCCTAAAGGATTAAAATTGTTTTGTTTTATCTTAATCAATCCATGATTAAAAAGCCTGATATTAATTAATAAATAAAAATATTTTAAACTAGTAACTAGTTTGTCTGTCATAAACATCGTTTTCTAAATGTAAAAGAAGCCGCTTTCCTACAACGTGTATTAATCATTTTTTATTTTTTGCAATTTATTGTTTGAAAAAAAATTATATGTAAATATTTATACGTATAAAAGACATGATTGCACATCTGTTTTCAAGAAGCCAATAAAACTATAATAGCACTGACATTTTTACTCTTTTCAGTAGCTTCTAATCACTTTTTTATGTAATTGAGAGTGTTCAAACTGTACTGGAACAAAATGTATATTACGAAACTAAGGAAATATGCACATACATTATGAGTCTATATGCATAGGAAAAATAATGAAATATAATTCGTATAATTTACCGTGCTTGCAAATGCAACCAGTTTAATGCAAGAAGGGTGAATAAGGATGCGCTGAAGGGGTAAAAAGGTGAAAACAAGATAAAAACCTCCCTTGCTGTAGATATAAAGAAACAGCAGGATTGCAATGTTAGACCAAATAAAATTCTGCATATCCGGATGAATTAAGTTCTTTCGCAAAGATATCTTCCCTCAGGATATCTTCCCTGTCAAGAGTTACATGTAGAATCAGCTCGAGAAAGAGCAAATGTCGCCGAGATGCATTGCTCATATGAAGAAAAAAACCCTATGAGGCCAGTCCATTTAAAATATATCACATTAGTTCCGTATATATATATATATATATATATATATATATATCAACTATAGCTTGGTGAATTATTAAGAATAATGTCACAGTACCTGCATTGCAGAGAACTATACGTTTGAGGACAATAAAGAATCTTTAAAGGAATCATTATTTATCTTTCTAATACATTAATAACATATAAATAAAATATAAATCATTAAATATATTAATTAAAATCATGATCTAAAACTCAACGATATAATTGTTTTTTGTAACACGAAAGTATTGTATAACAATAATGAATATTTGTGAAACGATCAAATATTACTTTTAATTATTATTTTAATTAATTTTTATTGTTATTAATAACAATATTAATTTTATAAAATAAATTATTATGTATTGCTCTTACAGTTTATTAATAGATTTTGTATTTAAATTTTGTGGGTATTCAATATCAATGTATATGCTTGCAAAAAAATTCAATTAATTTAAAATTACTAAAAAAAATCCGTTATATTTATTAATAACGACAAGTCAATTGCCAAATTCAATAATATTTTAATTGATTGACTATAATTTGTGGTTTGATGCAAAATCTTTATATATTAGGGCACTATAAAATGTGAAGAGAACGTACATCACCTCGTAGACTAATATTTTTCATGACCCTAATACCCCACAGGCGCGCACGTGTTCGCGCGGAAATTCAAAAAAGCTCGCTTAAGAAAAAGACCAAGGGCTGAAGGGCCGTTGTGGTCTCGTTCGGGTCAGGAGATCTCCGACACACTTGATTGTTCTTGGCGCGCAAAAATTTTTCATCAAAATTACGGGAATAATCCCCCTTTCCACGCTACCGCATGAATCGGCGAAGATGCCGCTCGGCCCTTAATAATAAAACTCTGGTTATGAGATTCATCTCCTTTCCAAGTCAGGGATCCGTTGGCTTCCTGCTCATATGCTGTGCAATCTGTCCTTGTCTCTGTACTCCTCTGTCCATTTTTTTGTCTGTTTGAATTTTATTCTTTTATGGGCTGCTTTGAAAATCGATGAGTGCCCACGTGAATTTCCCTCATCCAGCAAGGACATATCGGTATTTTTCAAACCAGTATTGGATTACAGATATATTGTTGGCTTTAGTCGTGCATAAAACAGTGAATTTTTCGATTTTTTAATTCGATGCATTACAGCCTTTAAGAAAAACTAATATTTACAATTTTAAATTATGAAAATTCATTATTTGTTCCTGCCTCGCGAGAACATCTTCTCTTCTGCCAAATAAACGTAAAATATTTTCAATTAAATCTGATTTGTTTACATATAGTAAAATTTTTACAGTAAAATGTTTTAATATTTGCTTAAAACTAATTTTTTACAGAAAAATGTACAGATAAAAAAATGAGTATGTGCTTAATTAAAATTTGATGAAATGAATTGCCTCACATAGTATTCAATATTATTATAACCTTCTTAAAGATGTTTGACTAATTGTCAAAGGTGTTTTATTTGGGGATTTAGATATTAAATCAGAATCAATAAAAAATAATATATAGCAACCTTATATTTTAGAAAAAATCGATAATTTCATCAGCGAAATATATTTTATGAGTTAAATAAGAAAATAACGTGGTAAAATTACACAAATATACAAACAGACATATAGTGTAAGTTTTTTTTATATTACGTTTTTATAAAGTTATGTAAGGTATAACAAATTTAGGAAACTTGACGTTTTATTAAAAACGATCGATTTCTAAATTTTGCCTTTTAATACACTATTTACTAGATGGAATAAAAAAACTAAAACAAAACTTTGCTTGTCTAGTCTGAATCTGCCAAGCAAAACAGCAAACCGTTTATTAAGGAAAGGGAGAAGGAAAAGATGAAGCACCGCAATGTCCAGCTAACATCATGTTTCAACGACGGACGATACTTACATGTAATCCATCGAACGGTTCGAGTCTAGTCGCAACCTGGGCAAGAATTCGCTGCCCCTTGAGATGAAGATCGCGCAGGGCGTCGCGCTTCCATCGAACCGATTATGTCCGTCGATCACTCGCGTTCTTAATCGCCATGGTACGCGCACGCTGGCACGGAACCCCAGCCGCACGTAGAGACCATTTAACTATTGCTGCTCGACTTATATAAAACCGTGCCTGTGAATTTTCGCCTCGAGGTGGCGAGCTTTCCCGGATTCCGGGCAAAATGATCCATTGCCCACGTGGGGATAATTCAGGGGGGAGAAGTGCCGGTTAAATTTATTATACTCGTATTGGAAGCGACCAACCGCTTCTGCTGGGAATGTTGTCATTTTCTTGCTGAGCTAGTGGCCAGACGAGCGGGGCGTAGGTCCCATCATCGTCGTAATTATCTCCATTAACTTGAGCATGAGAGTTAAATTCCACCAAACATTTATAGTATTTATATTAAGTATTGGGAAGAATTAATGCAATGCATTAGAGTGCGTAATAGATGATGTACAATTGTGGAATAATACACTAAATGGAATTAAATTTTAAATATAAGTAAAGAATATTGTAAAAATTTCAGTTTCAAGTCAAATAATTAGTTAATTTTCTTATGTTCTTTTATAGATTTCCAATTTTATATTTTTCAATATCAGAAAAAGGAATTTTTCTTATATATCAGATTCAAATTTTTTTTTATTTTCTGAAAAAGAATTTATGCAAAAAATAGAACTATTATATCTTTATTCCGAAAGTTTTACGAACAAATATTTTAAAACGTCTTCATATTGAAATTGTACAAAAAATTTTCATAGTCGTTAGTCACATTAAACGTGTTCTTTGTACTCTTAAATCTCAACAAAACTAGACATCATACGTATCTTATTATTTTGCAGTATTATTTACGACGTCGGAAGCAAAAATATAAGCACTAAACATGTTTCACAGATTCATATTAATGTATATATAATATATTATTTATTATATAATTATAATAAATAAGATAGTAAATTATGAAAAACAATCTTGTATTTCTTTACGGATCATTACCTTCTAGATTAACATTATCTTCTAAAATTCTATACTAAATGTAGCCCAGATAGAAATAGCATTATTAATTAATTTGAAGTGAACCTGTAACTACGCAGGCATTGGTTTTAACGGTAAAGTCGATAGCGAGTGTCCGTGATAGCTATGGGGAAAATGGGCCCGGTAAGAAATTCGCATTCATTTGGCAAAATAATATTGAAGGCTAATTGGCTCTCAGCTAAACCGACTTGGATCATCGCGCTAGTCATCAGACGTGTTATCGCGTGCTCGTAGAACCGCCGTGCCGCTTGTGAAAAGCGGCGTGCGTCATTATGTTTCCCGACAGAAAATGGAAGGGAGCATAGCTCGCCGAAATGCGAGCAAAAGATGTTGAAAGGCGGAAGGGAAAACCGGACCGTCCCCCGTTCCTCGATCCAGGAAGAAGTCTGTGCTAATTCGCACCCGTGCGCGTGAGCGATAGCCTCCTTATAACGGACCTATACCTCTTTACATACTCATGGGGGCGTGCGTGGCGTGTCTTCATCGCGCGTGGCATCTCCGCGACCTTGTCGATTAATCTGGGGGTAATTTGTTCCGCGGCAGTATGATCTATCGATTCGCCATCCGCCGATGCCCTTGGAAAGCCCTTTTTCCGGCGCACTTCCGCATTGCCGTCGGCGTTGTAGGCGAGGTTCGCTCTAATGGGATTAATCATAATGCAATTTCACTGACTTCGCCTTTATTTTCCACTGCTAACATGCTATTTCGCGCAATTTTTTCTCTTGAACTGTACGGCGAATTCGCCAATTTCCGCAAGTGCAGCCGCGGAGAGCGCTACATACGTACTGCAGAAGCAGTTACCTGCATTAATTTAGTGCAATAATTAAGTTCAGCTCGAAGATTCCGAGGGTGGATCGATTTTTATCGATCTCCATCTGGTATCAACGCACAATCGCCACGCGACGATAATTTCCTGAGCATTAATTTAAAGGTAGTTATAAAAAGGCGGGAGAACCGGATCACGGAAAAGCCCACGGCTTTCCCGTAAGTTTTATCGTGCGCGGAGGCCTCGATTTCTTTTCAGCCTACCGCAATACGCATTGGATTGAGAGGCCTACGAGCAAATATCAGGCGTGACTCGCAGCTGTATTTATGGCCGCGATTGTAATTACTGAAAAACTAGCGATTGCGCCGCAGGCATTCGTACCGCGGTTAGCCGTTTCCTCCCTCTTTATTTTGGAACAAATTGACATTACGGTCTCGTGTTTGGTCGACCTCCTCTTGATCCTAGATCCTCAGACAAGTTAATTAACGATGGAAGGAAAACAACAATGAACTTAATTCCTGCGGCTTTGGCGCCCTTTGTCCACGCACCCTTCAAGCGAGCACTCGCCTGTTTGATGATCCAACTAGTCCTTGGGAGGCTCAAACGCTAAGGGGCTAAGCGCATAAGGGCTTAGAGCGGATGCGACCCTTCTGCACTAGATACTAGCGCCATTCCTGGTTTGCATGGACATAGGTAATATCGGCTGTTTACAGATCGAATACAACTGTTTTTTTTTTATTATTATTCAACAAGTAAATCTTTGATTTATTCTATGAAGGTGAAATGAAAACTTGTTGAATTAGTAGGACTTTTTGATAAAATTTACTATATGTATTTCAATATTTTCCTTTGTATATTACATTGGGTATTTGTAAATGTTTTTTTCGCGTTCGATCATTGATCGTTAAAATGAATGTCATAATCTGACCGGAGAATTACATCAAGCACGCGAGACACCGGGAGAACCGAAGAGCTTTCACTGCATTCGAGAGCATCCTATATCTCCTTTATGAGCTCGTCCTTCCACTCTGTATACGAACACAAGCTTTACACGCTCAAGGGAAGCTCGTCAGGCTACCGTAAAGAGGCATCATCTCAGCTGAGGCGTTTATGAATTGTGCATTGGTGATTTAATCGGATTACTCAAATTTTCTCTAGGCCCGCCTAGACTATCTACTAATTCCATCCACTAGGTAGCTCTCGAGGTTGAATAGGTGGCGGCCAAGTTGTGGCATAGTCCTTTGTAGCGGCCCGGAGCTTTGATTCCTAGCGAAATTAGTTTCCGCGGCCGGTTACGTTCGATTCGTTACTATGATTCTACGAATGAACTTGCGGTTTGATTGTAGTAAAGATTTTCATGGCATATTAAATGTTAGTATAATTAGTAGTATAAACACTTTTGTGTACCATGTTCAGAGTATGCAGAGAAATATTCTTTAATTGTCATTATTTGCATGAGTTTACTCAAATTCCTTGGGATAGTCATCATTTTGCTCAGTAAGTATATGGTAATTCAGTTTTGAGAATATTCATTGGAAATTTATGTTTCGATCTTAATAATTTGAAGTTTTGTCTTAGGTTTAACTTGAAAATCAATTTGGAAGATGGAATTTTGAATTTGTTGGATCATAAGAAACGTGTCAGTAGAATATAATTATATGGACTTGTCTATATTGAAGTGAAACTTGATGAAGAACTTAAAGTACGTAAGTCTTCTTAAGCTTAACCAAATTTTTCACAGTTCTTGTGAGTTCTCTTCATCTATTATTCTAGAAATAATATTATTTCAGAAACTTTTCCATCTTACATAATTTTAAAGAGAAATAGTTGAAAACTCCATATCTTTTCGCTTTATAAAGGAACAATTTGAAGAAATAAACTTTACATTAGATAAATTATATGAAGCCTTGAATATAATTTATAACAATGTTATAAAACAATTTTATTATTTTGAAGACCCTACAATTTATAAAATCAAAGCCAATGTTATTAAATTTTCATAAAACTATAGCGACTATTTTATTACTGTAACAATATTATTCTATTATAATAACTAATTTACTACTATAATAGTATTACTATAGTATTCTTCTACAATGTAACGATTTTGTTTAAATCATTTGAATTCGAAAACAGTCTAAAATAATCTTATGTTGGAATAATGGTCTGAAATAAATCACACAGAAAGCTCCATGCGGTCTAAAAATATTCTAAAATTCCAAGTCCCAAATTTGAAAATAAACGCTTCCGGGCCTCGCAAGATCACTCGACAAAAAGCGATTCCAAGAGAAAAAGCGAGCAATCTCCTAAAGACGCGAAGTCACACATCGGCGCCGAATCGATCGAGGCAAAAAGTAAACGTCACCAATCCTGGACGGCACATACCCTGGAATCCGGCAATAATTGTCCGACAGAGAGGGAGCCGAACACGATTAATCGACGCGGATATCCCCCTTCGCGACACGACACGTCGCGTCGCCTCTGAAGGAACGACGTTCGCATGGCAGTAAGTGTATTGGTGGCACTGATACAGGCGCCATCGCCCACGACGTCGACTCAACAACGTGATAAAGAGGGTTTCATCGTAAACGCAGGGTTGTTGTCATGTTTCTTCCAACTGATGTTCATCGTTAATTGTTAATACTGTTGTCACAAGGGGCTGTGACTTGGATTTTTCTTCTTGATTGGCAGGTGATCTTTCTTAAGGTCAACAGATTAAGTGAGCTAAATCTAATGTTTCCGTCAAGTGTTTGTTTATTATCACGATTAATTATTCTTACTGTTGGTTAATCAATAAGTGAGTTTCTCACATGTTAATCTGATTATTGTTATTCTTCAGTATTACTGTACAAAGTAAATATTCAACTAAGATATCGACATGTTACCTCTTAAAAAATAACAAGTCCAAGAACAAGTCTATTTCCATTTACCGGATTAATCAAATGGAATTTTAGTATATGAAATTTATCTTTTTGATGCACTTATATTAAAATATGAGATATAAATCCTACTCATAAAATAGCTAAAAACTCATTTAGTTTGATTAGCTTTCTACTAGAGTTTATTTAGATATTGAGTCAATTCTTATTAGGCAATAAAATAATAATAGTTAATAAAGCTTTTCTTCATAGTTATATACTAAAATTATATAGTTATTAAACTTATTATGCACTTGTTGTTTCAATGCAGTACTTTTAAATGCATTCATTTTCTAAGATATATTGCTAAAGTCGACTAATTGTGGAATAATAATTCATAAACCTGCGAGTATCGCGCATAATATAGTATCCAGATGTTTTTAGACTATAAAACTTGTGTTAGCTTTCGCATATGCTACCTCGCGACAGGAATTCTCACATGTAAAATGAGGAGTTACAGAGAAGAATACGTTTTGTACAAAGAACTCGCTGCAGTCTACAACTTCTATGAAGCAATTACGACGCACTTTAGTGGAATTACTAATGAGTATCTACACACTTCTTGATGATGTTTTATAATAACCGCCACGATTTCCGCACAAGAACGCAATATTATTACTTTCTTTCTAAAGCAAACGCGCATTTAAACTGCAACCCTTTGAACTGTCAGTCCCTTTAACTTAATTATACTAAACAATTATATTCATAAGTGAGATTATATTTACAGTATTGTTATAATATGGTTTATTTTTATTATAATATTTTACAGATCGAGTGCTAATGATTATTCATCGAAATTATAATTAAAAATCTGATGTACGTAAGTATGTACAGACGGCTATACTTAGCATATATTCATTCATAACGGTAGTTCCAGATTAAATTATGTTAAATCGCATAACAGTTTATAGCGATGCATATTATATGGGAAGCACTGCTACGTAATGTGATCGATGTCATACTCGTTTTGTAATGCGCTTCGCACGTTGTATATTTTTAGCTGTTAAAGCATGAGTGAGTGATGTTGCTATATTTTAATACGGAAAGCAACAACATTTTATTGCAATGATAAGATCCCAATGATAACTTGTTATGACAAGATTCTGTAATATTTGCAGTAATTATTATTAACTTGCATATAAGGTATTAGCTATATAAACTTTAAAAAGCAACAAATAATTATTTTTTTTGTTTTAACTGTGTGCTATACAATTCTGTCACGCGCATAAAATATAAATCAATACGTTATTAAATAAAAAGTCACAAGGTTTTATAAGTTACAATACCGACGGAATACAAGCAATTAAGCGTACATCTTTTTAAAGTCCCGAAAAGTTAAAACTTGTACCTATATATGTATAAATGTTTTATACATAACGCGAGTCGACGGAAGCAGCTATCAAGCACTTCTCGCCGAAAGAAATGCCGCGAAGAAGGCCGTTGCGACTGAAATGGTGCTATATCCATACCGAGCATCCCATCAAGGCATTAGCATGCCGGCGGGCGTTACAGCTCCTTAGCCGAGGCGCTCCGGGGGTCTAATCGCCGATAACCCTGATTCCAGGCTCCATTCCGGGCGCGATCCGCCACCTTTCCCCTCTGGCCGCGTCGTCAAGGGCAAGCGCGCGCGGCGCGCTCCTCTCGCGGCGGCCGCTACGACTTCCGAATCCCCCGAAATCGGAATGCGAGGGCCGCGAGCCTCGCGGCTGGCCGCGCGGCGCGCGCGAACGGAAACCACTCGGCCGCGCCGTTATGCCCCGCGAGGCGGGCCGCGGGCCACGCGTCGCCGGGTAAATCGCTCCCGGCCCGGATACACCCGCCGACGCAGTGTCGCGCAGTCGCTCCCCGCAACCCCACCCGGTGATTTTTTTCCTTTTAACCCCCCGGGATAGGCGCGCCCTCGATCCCGGCCAATGCGGCCCCCGATGCGCACGGCTGGACCGCATATTCTTTGCGCGACTCGAGTCGCGCGCAAATATTGGCGGATTGGTTTTTTTTTTATTTCTTTTTTTTTTTGCCGGACTCGCGTTTCGTGTACTTGATTACGCGGACGTAAAGTACGCCTCGTCGGTGGGGGAAGCACGCGCCGGCTAGCGCGCCGAATGGAGCTTGCAGCCGTGGATCGCCACCGAAAAAACACCTGGCCCGCGCGCACAAGTTCGGTAGTTCTTTCTTCCTTTTTATATTTCAGCCATTGGAACAAGACGCCTCCGCGGAACGGAGTCAAAGAGCCAGGGCGCAACTTTCCCGCGTCGAATGGGCAAAATAACTGGCAGCAGGGCCTCCCGGAAACGGCGAGCGCTTTCATCCCCGTAAAAGGCGCCCCGGGTGTCCCGATAATTACGGCTGGCCGGCCGTCCCCGCGCTAATAAGCGGCCCCGAGGGGTCGCGAGCCGGGAAAAAAGGGGCGGGGCCGCGGGCCCGGGCGAATTACCCAAGTGGAGGCACTAGTATGGGCTGGATAAGCTCCCGGGAAAGCGCCTCGGCCCCTCGTCGCCGGTTGGTTTTGGCAGGTTCGCGGGCTCCGCTCGCTCCACTCAATTCCTTCATATTGGCGCGAATGGCGCGCGCGGGACGAGCGGAGGTAATCTGCATATTGATCTTGGAAGAGCCCGGCGGGGCTCTGGTCCGCGGCCGGGTGGGGGGCAGCGGCATTGGCAAGGAGCCGGCAAGCGCCGCCTGCAAATGGAATATGTAAAAATAGGGGCGGGCTCGCCGGGGCCGTGACTAATGGCTGAATAAAGTGACGGGGAGGCCCATCGTCGCGACCTCGCCGTTAGCGATGCGACACTTTTTTTTTATTGGGCGCATTAGCAGCTTTGGGACGAAGTATAGTTAATTACCCGGGCGTTCCTTCGTTAGACTCGCTTCGGCAGTTTCGTCACGCGGCCGCTTTATTCTTCGCCCGTATAACTTTTCCATTCCGATCGGGCTGTATATATATATGTGTGTATATATATATATATAATCAGCCTGTATACACCTATTCTTTGATTAAACGCGGACTTTTTGCAACTCCTCGCTTTGGTAAGTTTATAATTAGCAATCAGCCGTGGCTCTGGAGTTTCCTGCTCGGGCTGTGTCAAGCAGCAGGAGCGGGACGCTTTGCGAAACCTTGAGATATCCTCCATCAATCATATCGGACAAAAGGGGGATCGGCAAATCGGCCGGCATAAGCATCGGCCAACAAAGGACCATCTCTTTGGCAAAGCAGAAACAATCCTCGATTCTTTCGCACGGAAACTGCGCGGCCAATTGGAGAGCCGCGTAAAAAGAAAGGCCCGCGCGCTCGGGGCGTAACGACGAGGAAGCGGCTCGATTGCAGAATCGAGGCTCGCGGAATTAAGGGAGAGAGAGAGAAAGACTCGAGGGACTAGGCGAAAAGGTTAAGCGGTTATAATATAATCGGTCCTGCCTCCTCTCCCACCGCGGGTCATTGTTCGAGGCAGGAGGGATACACGGGCTCGGCATTGTATCTCTTCGTCCCTATATCTCGTCCGTCTCTCTCTCTCCCTCCCGCGAGTCGTTGTCAAACGCCGGGGAATTACCCACTTTGCCGTTAAACTGTTACGCCGACTCCGGAGGAGTCCGGGCGCACAATGGGGCCCGTCTCGGCGGATTCTCACGTGCGATCGGTCCGCATAGCCGCGCACTCGACCCTCCGAGTTTACACACCGCCGCGCCGAGTGCCCTAGTGGACGCGCCATTTTGAATGACGGCTTGCCTAATAATGGCCGCGGCCCTCTTGTAATATACAGCGGCTAAGTGAATTGGGAGTCGAACCTGGCTTTTGTTCGCTCGCTGCTGCTCGATCCTCCGAGGGCCACTCGTCCTGCTACGCGTTCTCCACTCTTGCGGCTATATACTCCTCGGCTTTAAGCAAGCGGATCCGCTCGGGACTGCAGCTGCTCGGTTTTTTCACCCAATCCGGGGGATCCTAATTGCGACCGATCTCTGGGAAAGCCGCGAGCTTCTTGCGCTATCCTACCCGTTTTTCGGTTATTTCGGACGATTGTGTTCGCGCTTCCGCGTACCGAATAACTGGTTTCGGTTTAGATGATAATTCATACGGACGGTCGATTAACATCGGTGATGATTGCTTATTGCAGATGCAGATCAGCAGGAATAATTCATTAATCCATTCTATCGTATCTTAATCTAATGTAACTATATTGTGTCCTGCATATATTACGCATTTTCAATCGTCCCAGCCCGTGCTGTTGATTAAATTTTATCAGAAATTTTTTGGCTTCAAACATTTTTACGTCGTAAAAACAGGCGCGATCGCTGCTAATAATAAACTAATAAATGGGGTCACCGACTCGATTATTGTAATAACTGAAGAATAATTAATGTATGAGGATCGAGCATATATACATTCAAGTGCGGAGCTGTTACTTCTTGCAGGCTAAACTTCCTACTCGGCACTTTCAATCTCGCCAACTAAAGCGGTTAATCATACGTCGGCGCGAATAAACTTTTGTCTCGCTCAACTGTCTTATATATTTTCCCGAGTCGCCCTGCCACTTACACGGGGGCGCGACGTGTATATATTTTTCCTTATCGTCGTGCTTCGCCCCACCAGACGATTTCACCTGACAAATAGGAAATCCCTGGAAGGCAGTTACCCAGCGCACGGCTACTGCGGCCGCCCGCGCACACGACCGCCCGCCCCTGTAAATACACGGGGCCGCCTCCAATTTTTCCGACGGATCCGTTCGGCCGCCGTATATTTCTCCTGAGATTGCCCGATGCGACGCCAAACTCCCGGGCGCCGCTCGCGTCGCCGGCGCTGCCGCCGTGCGGACCTTTTCAGGACCCTCTCTATCCCGGGGATTCCCCCCTTTATTTAGCATCCCGCGCGGATACGCCCGGACGCTCGCGCGTCGGTGAACCCCGGCGTACAATCACGGCTGCGGGCCTCTTTTCCCGAACTCTTTCCTCCTCGTGTGCGCAGCTCAATTTTAAGCTCGATTGACTTCGATTTTACGAATCCATTGCACTCGAATCGGCACGGATGTATGCACGTTTCGAGGCTGGTGACTCCCTTCTTTCCTCGGTGGATACGCTCAGCATCTGTCTCTGCGATCTGTCTCGCGTTGGGCATTGTTGTCAAGGATGGATTTTTGCAACCGTATAATTTTGTTTCTTCCAGGATTTGGCTTGCAGATACTGGAAGAATCGAGTTAAATTCATGACAGAAAGACCATTTTACAGTTTAATCATCCTGTGGATATCTCATATAGACAATGCGAATTTAATCATTAATCCATTTTGAATTTGAAGCGGATACTAATCGCATGACAAGCTAAGTAGACCAAACAAACTAACCAACTAACACTAACTTTTATCACGAAAGATTTCATTTCCATATAATTTGATCAATTTTTATCATGAAAGACTTTGATTTAAATATTTGAAATATTACATTTTAAAACACAGTATTTCTCCGATATTTTAAATACATTTTTTGAATTAAAATAACTAGTCTGAACAAATATTAAAAGAAAATCTCTACCAGATATTTTTTGTGTTATGATAAACCAGCATAAAATATTCCTTTTCCGAATTTCTATAGCTTTATTGATATTCTTTATAAATTTTAAATTGAAATATTCAGTATATAATGTTATCTGTAGAATGTTATATGTATGTTATAATCATTGTTTATAGTTTAGTAAGTAAGATCAAAATATAGTTATTAAATATAATTATTTTTAAATTGAATTTAGAATAGAACAAGCATGAAATTGGTAAAATTTGTGGCATTCAATATGATAGAATTACATCGCATTTTCGTGCACCATTTTTTCATGCTGTCTCTAATTCTTCATTTCCATAAACATGTATGATCGACAAGTACACGAAATATTGCTAAAAGCTCAGCGACTGAAAACGGCTTTGTGTCCGGATCGTGGTTAGAGAGTTGCCATCCTCGTGATCGTACGTTTTGCAATCGGTCTTCTGATCAATTCAACCAACGGCCGTTATTATTATTCGAGCTTTATGTGCGCTTCAACCACGAGGCAAAGTGCGTAATTGCGCATTATGAAAATTCCTCATTTTTCAGAATTGCCTGCGTGGTAAGCGCGAGCAAAGGGTATAAAAGCACAAAGAAATGGCTTTGTTGAATCGAAGAACCACAAAGCTGGCTCATATAATAATTATTGATTGGCCCAATACTTGAAAAACGTGATAGCAGCAAGGGAATGCAATATTAAATTGTACTGGATATTTGACAAATTATATATGCCATTTACTACTTGTTTTTAAATAAATTAATTTATAGATATGTAAAATTTAACGTTAGTTTAAACGGTTTTGAATACGCAGAACTAAAGTACATAAATGATGTATAGTTTTTTATTGACATATATATATACGTTCCATGACTAATGCTTTTATATTTAGAAAGTAATGAGAATTTTATTGTATAAGTAATGTGTTCTAATTATTAGATCACGCTATTTAATATATTTATAGAATTAATTCTATACCATAAATTATTTGGAGTTTAGTATTATGATAGTAGAAAGTCAAAGTATATAAGTAGTGCAGTCTAGCTTGATGACTTATATTTGTCATGCCATAATACATGACTTTTATTGATCATCATAGAAATTAATTAGGAATATCCCTATTGAATTTCTTATATTGTCATTCTTATCGATTTTTTATATATGTTTTTTAGCACATTTGCACAACACTGATATCTTCTTAAAGTTGATGAATTTCAGTTAATTAAAATAAATATAATAAAAGGGTGAAAATCAATTAAGTGTTTTTATAATTGGTTGAAATTTATCAACTTTCTGAAATTGTAAAATATCAATATTGTGCAAATCTTTATACTTTCTGAAATGACCTATAAAAAATATTAACAAATATACAAAAAGTATGAAAATGATTTACAGTCAATCAAGCATGGATCTGAAAAAATCATGTGCATATAGTCACTTGTTGACGAATAATCTCAGACGAAGTCCGGTTAAAATCTTTGTAAAGTGTGACATTAATTACGATGCATGCCTCGATAAAGTCGCACCCAGAAGCTTTATTCGGAAGTTGGAACGTGCACCTGTTGACCCTTCTCAAAAGCATGCGATAGCGACATATTTCCGCATGGGAGAAGCTTTTCCACCCGACAGCAATATTAATTTTTTTTCTCACTCTCTGCAGGTATCCCTATGCCTCTATTTGATAGTAGCGTAGCTAGTTGCTAATTTTGGTTTTTATTTATTTATGCGTATAAACACATTTTTATTGAAGGCGGAGCTATAAACTTTTAGTACCAGAGCTGTTTTTCGAAATGGGACTTTGGATGAGCGAGGCCAAAAGCTTTTGCCGCCGCTCGGAATTTCAGAGAAAGAAATAAAATCTCGTTTATAATGTGGTGCATATAACGCGTTTAAAAAATGCGATATTATACGTACGAAAGGACTTAGTAGGGATGGGCCCATTACGAAAACATTTTCTCAAAAATTTTATAGTTATTTTATATCTATTTTGATTAAAATAGAGAAACAAATATTTAAACGTGCTAAACGTAAATTTACATAATATTAAGAACTAATTTATATTATGTAGAATTCAAAAACAATTATATTATAATTTTTATTTCTTGAGAAAAATAATCATTATTATATTTGGGGGCTTTATTCGTAGAAAATTAGAAAAATCGGAATAATAATCTCAGCACTATTTCATTATACAGCAGTGCTCACGCGTTACTCGACTTTGCTACTTAATATGTTTCTGTAACATATTACACGGAAAAAATTACTTTAAGTGTACAGATTTCGCAGCAAATTACTTCAGTGAAATTACCGCGATAAATTGGTCCAGGTACCGTATCTTTACTTTTGAACATTTTCCCTTGGCATTTGCATGTGCCGCGATGCACGGCGCACGTGCCGGCGAGTACCTCGGAAAAGATTCGAAGCGACGCGAGCGCAAACTCGTAAAAGTGCTCATTCACAAGCGCGCCGCGCAACGGCTGGGGGGTTGAAAAAGGAAGAGGGCGCAGAAAGCCGGCAGGCGCAGTCGTGCACATCCAGAGCCGGCAACAATCCATCGCGCGAGCCTTTAATTCAGTGGGGAGAGCGGAAGCCGGCGCGGCCCGAAGACGGCGTCGATCATAAATTAATCCGGCGCGGGCGCCCGAGCCCGTGCTACAAACCGCATCGATCTCCATCGGTGGCCGCCTGCCGCCGCGGACGATTTATCGCGCCGCGCAAATCTATCGCACGTCAGACGATTCGCCGCGCGCCTCTGCCGCCCTATATCCCCCCTTCCCCGGCACTCGTAAAGCACAGTCGCGCCGGTTGCGCGGGACCCCCGTTGTTGCGCTAGGTCCGCGGATTTTTATCCGCTTGAGGCTCCGAGTCCCTCCCGAGGACGCGCGACGATCCCTTTTTGGAGAGTTGTTTTTATTTTTTTGTTTTTTTTTTCCAACGTTCGCCACACCCAAGCTCTGGGCTTTTATGCGAGCTTCGGGATATTTCTCTGCGAATTTTTCCGAGAAGCCTATCGGCCAGCTTGATTTATTCCCTTTTCGCCCGTCCTTTTCAGAGTGCGGCAGAATTTTTTTTAATGAATGATGATGGAGCTTCGCTTTTTTAATGCTTTGCGTTATTTTCCGATACGGTTCTTGATTATTAATAATTTTATTGGCCTTCAAAATTAATGATTAATGTCTTTGGACTTTTATAACTATTTATTTAATATACCATCCTCATTAATGGACAGAATTATTGTAACTGTACGGAATCGATAATGGTTTCCTGGCATGCGCTGCATATGCACATGTATATTACGGCCGACTATTCTGTAATTCAATAGCATTATATTGCATAGCTTCTCTACGTTGCATTTTATAATTAGTATGTTTATTGAGTTCTTCAGTGTAAAAATTTTACAATAATACACGCACCAGACTTACGCACACGCAATATACTTAATCATAAATAAATGAATGTAACCTTTATACGCATACGATGCATTTAGGATACGTATAAGACATCCTAAACCCGGAGTCTCGTCAGATTGTCCCGTGGTGTGCACAGCTATTTACAGAAACGTTACTCGCTATTTACAGCGAGTTACGGGAACGTTTCAACCTTGAAACTGATAAGGGCCCGCGTGGTCCTAGTTCGAAGGTGCGCCTCTGACGGGCAGTCAAGTGAACTCCAATCCTATTTAGGTGGCTCCCTGTACTCGGCGACATGAACCATTGCGCCATTTCGCAAAATTGACCTTGGATATTGCGTAGCATTAGGATAGTTGAAATTCTCTTTGGTCGAGCTACAAATGGTCATTTACCCGTGATAGTTATAAATGTAGTTAGTGCTCAATTTTTAACCAGTGTTAATCATTGAAAATTTTCTCATTGTATGATTATTATCACAAGGGAATTAATAATTTTTTGTATGTTCTGATAAAATGATTTTTAAATGAAGAAATATATTCAAGCAATTCGCGTTAAATGTGTAAAAAAATTGAAACCGATATAACTCGGAAATAATTTCAATGGTCATATTCTCAAATTACCGTAACGGATGGCAATAAGGTACATTCGATTTATTGACAAAATTGAGCGTTGCACAAATTTTTACAGATTCCTTCCCCTTGTATTTATATATAAATATAAAGTTTTCATAAATCAAGTCTTATACCAAGGATGTAATTGAATTTAATCAAATTTAATTTAAGACGCATACATACGTGATGCAATAAAAAGAGAAATAATTCAATTAGATCACGTTATTTTATAATCAATATACATTTATAATTATCATTTATATAACATGTAATTATCTTATTTATAAATTTAAATTAAAAGGTTGAAAAAATAAATAATACTGGAAAATTATAGCGTTATTTTAATTTTTAGCCACTAGTTATTTATTCGCGCGTTATTTCTTTGCATATACGTTTGCTTTTTTTTTGTATTATAAAGCATGTAGTTTGTTTATATTTGCGATTAATCTTGATCGTTAATAAATTTGATTTGTTTGATTTGCCTTGAGCAGCCAATATATTTAGAATAATTATTCTGCAATTGAAAGTTATTCCTATACCGTTTGTGTTCAACTTAAAGCATACTCTAGATGAAAAACAGTTAGTAGCGGCCGAGAAACCATTCGTTTTCCATTGTTAAGCAGGAGTACATCCGAATGATAATTATCGAAGATATATACAGGTCAAAAGGCGAAGCACACAGTCGAAGGAGTCGAGACAAGTGGCCGGGGCTTACGTATCCACAATAGGTGATCCGCTGGCCGTATTCCCATCATCGGCCCTCTTTCATATAGGTCCCCGGTCGATCGGGCGCCTAACAACGGGCGCGACTCTCTCTTTCGCCATTTACGAGCAATTTCCCGGGGGCTCCGGCAATAAGACGGCGGAAACGGTCCGCCGCCCGCGCGTTCTAATATCCTCCTTCTCACGTTCCTCCCGCGCGGGCGGCGTTTGCGCGGCAGTCATTACGGGCCGAAGGGGCCGGGGGGGCGCTGGGAGGGGGATTGATTTACATATCTCGAGCGCGCGATCGAATTGTTAATATAACGAAGCGCGAGCATCGGCCGGGGCGCCGCGTGCATAATGCATACGCCGCGGGTCATTCGCGCCACGCGGCGGCATATATCCCGCGGCGTGACCGCGCACGCGCTTTACGAGGGGCCTTTTCCGAGCTTATTATACTCGCACGGGGATAGGCTGCGGTCGCGCCGGCCAAGGATTTCGAGGCTTTGCCGCGGCCGCCCGGGCGCCGCCCTCGTGTTTATATATTGTTTTATTTTTTTTTTTTTTTTGTTTATGTAACCCGCGCCGACCGCGGGGGTAATCCCGGCCACTTTGCAGCGCGCCGTGCTTATATACATGCATACAGCGGGTCTAAACCGCCCGCTAATCACTTTATTCGGAGTTGCTTAAGTGGCTCGCGGCCCGGGTTAATTAAATTAGCGCGGAAGGAGGCCGAGGGCGGCGTCGGGGGGAACTTTGCCCTCTTTTTCGGGGGGTACGCGAAAAGGGCGGGCGCCCCCTCCTCGGAGCGATCGGAGCTGTTAATCGGCCGGCGACGCGACGCTCGGGCGCCTAACACCCGGGCGCGTCCATAACCGGAATTGGCCCGCTCGCCACTTTGACGGGTGGAATGCGTTTAGGTTACTCGAAGAAACCGGCGAATTGGGGCCGGCGCATGTATATGAATAATGCACGGGGCGCTCATTCGCAGCGGAAGGTAAAAATCGCCCTCGTAAAGTCCCATATAATCCCTGGGGCGGCGGCGCGCCGGCCTCTAAACCAAATGAAGCCAAAGTGTACACCGGGCCGAAGTGGACCAAAAAACGGAGCTAACCGGGACTTATGGACTTATATGTATAAGGGGAGCGCAGTAAAGGGGGCGTCGGCCCGGCGATCGGCTCCTCCCCCGGCCGCGTATACGTACGTCAATCATCGGCTGCGGGAGAAGTCGCCGGGGCTTCCTCACGGGGCGCCGGCCGGGCTCGATCCCCCGTTTAATTGCCCGCGGAGGTCCCCGGGCTCGGGCTCCGCCGCCATTACAGGGGCCGCGTGTTTATTAGCTCGGCCGGCCGGCCGCGTGCCGACCGTTAAGCCCTTTCCGAATGGCCGCGCTGAACGAGCGGCCGCGGATTCCGGCCTGCGCTAACGAACAGGAGGGCAGTTCGCCCGGGTGGACTCGATTTACTTGCGCGTTAGTTACACTTGCAGGCAGGGGGCGCCGCGGTCGCCATGCATCGCCGGGGCTCGATTAACCGGGGGCGCGCGCCTCGCTTCTTTCCGACTGTGATTTCCGGAAACGATACTGGCGGCCCCCGCGTTACAGAAGTAGGATCCTCCCGAGGCTCGATCTCCTTTTAATCGCGGCGCCGTGCGGAAGCGCCGCTGGGAAAAGGCGGGGCGGCGCCCGCGCGGCGGGCATTAAGCCCTCGGGCCGCTGCGGCCCGGCATTTCGCACGCGGCTCACGCGCGCGCCCGTGTACATAAGGGAGCGCAAAGAGCTCGCCTCTCAAACGGAACAGCCGCTCGTCACGCACTTTAGCGCTTATTCTACTTTCGTCCGCGAGGCCTCCTCTCGCCTACTGTGAGAATTTTCCGGCCCGCACGGGGGACGCTCGTGTCGCGGCCCGGTAGTGGGGATGCGCCGGACGCTGCCGAGACTCTCCTTTTAAGTCCCCTTACGCGATACCACGAGTGTGTGTACCTGCGCCAGGTGCAATTCTCCCGTAATTATATGAAGCTTCGGTAGCGCGTAATTTTCAGAAATTAAGATGCACGTCGGCGCGGAGTCGCGCACAAGAGACCGCGCGTTGATATTATGTAGCTGCGCTCGGTTTATTCCATGTTACTCTGCTGGTATTCTTAAATCCTAACTCATTTGTAGGTAATTATTCGTTGAGTTAGTTTGCGTTAATGAATTTATTAGCGAAAAAGTCACCTAAAAGCGATAGCGTTTTTAAAGCGCTAAGCGTTACCAATCTTTAATAGTATTTAGTCAGTTACTTATGCGCAAACTGTATTTTCGAATCTAGCTTTCATGCACATTGCAACTTCGACGCATATTTAGGTGCTTATTTCGAGCTTATTGATCGTTGATATGAGCACAGTAAAGTTACTTTGCCACATATAGCCAAATATAAATTATTGAAAATCTAATTTATACAGCTACACTCATCTAACTAATCCTTAACTGACAGATTAACATTATAGATTGCTAACTCGTAGCTAATAGTGTTAACTACAAGTGAACTAACACTTAGTTAGCGCCCTGATTATTTGCTATCACGAATAGAAAATAGAACAGTTTATGTTAGGTTAACTGCAGCTTAAACTAAATCGTAAAATAAATTTTCTTTTCCATATCTTGAAACATAAACAATGCACGAATGTTATGTATAGTATGTAGCGCCATTACTAGAATAACATCCGCAGTATGTATATAATATCAGAAAATATAATCGTAATAGGTGTAAATATAAATATAAAAGAGGTCAGTAATCAGCGGAAAAATTAGATACTAGTAATCTGAAACTTGTACAAGTATTCCAAATGATAATATCTCATACTGCATATAAGTTTTTGCATTGTTTAAAATTTCATTCAAATAAATATGGTAGCACAAAATCTGATTTGATCTCCAAACTAATTTTCATATTTCACACAGGATAGAGAAAAAACTGTGAATAGAGTTTTTCTTTGTAGAAAATCTTTCTAGAACGCCTCGAAAATCCTTTTAATTTTGCATTTGGGTATTATAAGATGGAAGGTTTGAGGTTGCCCTAAAGCTCGAGTTTGAGGACGGGCGGACCAACGCGACCATCCAAGTGCCCATCCGGGCGTGTAATGCAGGCCCGTAACGAGCACCTGCAGGCAGCCACTCGAAATCTCCAACGAGACACACGATCGGGCAGCCACGATATACATCCCAGGGGCGATCCTTCGTTCCTGGGCTCTCATTGCGCAGTTTGTCGCGGGATCCCCCGTAATTGCGGAGCGCGTATTATTCGAGGGACAGCCGGGGGCGCGGAGGCAGGGCCGCCCGGCGCACTTGTCATTCCGCGGCCCTCGCGAGCCGCGCCCACGGGGCGCACGTGGGGGCTAATGGGCGCGCGCGCGCCGGGGACGTGAGATGTTTGTTCACGAGTCCTTGTTGGCCCCGGGCCGCGCGCCTTTCGCCACCCGGAAATGGACTCCCCCGCGGGCGTGTCTTCATTTCACTTAGCGCATCGACCGCGCCCCGGCGACTCTTTCCAGCGCGCCGGGATTTCCCATCGACTCGGTCGAAAATGGCTCCTTTACCACCAAGACGGATGACGGCTTTCCCCGGCGTTAACAACGATATACGTTTATAAAGGAGCCGCTTGTTTGCCGGGGAAAAAAGCCGCGGGCGGCGGCCTGTTGGCTCGGTAAATTAGGGACAGCCGGGCCGGGATCCGCCGACGTGTGTGCACAGCGCGCAATATGGGGGCGCGGCTCGCGGGCCCAGAAGCCAAATCCCGGCGTAACGGCCCATGCGGCAACAGCCCGTTATTACGCTAAGTCGCATAAAGCAAGAGCCGCCCGGCGGCGTGCGCCGAAAACAATTTCCCGCGCACGTGTGGCCGCCCCGGAGCCGCCCCGCGGAATACGCAAAGATATCGTAAAATCCTTGGCTGGGAGGACCAGCCGCGGAACCAGCCTCCCTATCGAGGGACATAAAAATGTGCAACAACGCGACGCCCTCGTTATAATGGTCAGGGCAGGGACACAAAAGGTCGCGCGGAAGGAGACCGCCGAGGAACAAACGCCCAGCTCATAAATCTGATTTATCGGCCGGGCCCGGAAATACCCCGCCTTAACCCTCTCGCCCAGCGCGCCCTACTTATTTCCGGCCTAGCACTTACCCCGGTGCAGGGGATCGGCCCGGATCGCGGCCTGTAAACAAGTATTTTTCTCCCTTGAAGGCCCTTCTAATGGAGCTGACAGTTAACCTGCCGCCGACGAGGCCATTTTTCATGTTGACTGACTTGGTGGATAATCGATTCATATAGCTCGATCAAACTTGCTAAGACTCTAATATAGAGACCTAATATACTTGAAAGTGGCCCTTTCGTTTCTTCTTATCACTACCAAGTCACGGCAATGAAAATGTCAAAAATGAGCTTACATTTCTATTACTGATTAAACCAGAAATAAATAACCCCATTCGCAAAAAGAAGCTACGTTGCAGCTATGTGATAAATGGTAAAAACAAAGCCTGTATATGTTAGAATAAAGCCAGATTTTTCTTTCATAATTTCTCCGAGAAATGACTAGCAGAAACAGAATATTTTTTATATAGTTAATCTGTTGATAATATACAGCCTTTTATTCATTTATTAAAAACCAAAATTAACTCATACGTGTGAATAATTTACACGTGTACAATTTACAGTTAATTATAAAAACGGTAACCATAAAATTGATCTGGATTATAAGTTCTACAGATAAACTGGGTGAAAACTCATGTAAATTCCTTAGAATACATTGTTACTTATATTGATTACACGAAGTGGAGCTCGAACATATTTCTTGATTATTCGCAATCCAGACCTACTTTCTTGATTACTGCTTACCGAAGAATTTTCGCAGGAAACTCCGAGCTAGAGCGATTGAAAAAAGTACCGCGGCGCAGTGCCGCGACTAGCCATACTACAACCTCAACAGAGCCGGTGTACTTTTTAACGACAAACGGCCGAAAGTTTCCGGGGCTCTCGGCTCCGCCGGCGTCCTTAGCATGCAGCGGGCCGCCCGCTAGCGGGTAAGTATGCAACGAGCGCGAAGCCCCAAAGTCAGCACCTCCCCCCAGTCGGCGCGCGGCGGCCCGCGCACGGAGGGTCGATTTGTCGCGAAAAAAATCGCGTTTTCGCCTCTCTCCCCCGGCGCAAAAGTTCTAATGGATCCGGGGCGGAGGGAGGGAGTGGGTCTGGAGCACTTTGCCCCCAAAGAGGCGGGGGCGCGCGGGGTAAACTTTCGACTGCGAACAAATGCGACTCCCTGGATGTTTTAATCCCGGGGATGGCCGGTGATTTACGCCGACTCCGAGGGGTGCGAGCGAGCCCGCGCGCCTCTGTCCCTCGCCTCCGATCGCGATCTCAGACGCGGAGGGATTACGGCCTCGGGCTTCTTGTTGATGGGGTAAATAAGTTACCGGCGCGCCGCGGAGCGCCGGGGGACGCGCGGAGGGGAGGGGGCAGGCAGACCTATACCGCGCGCATACCTTCGCGACGACGTAGACTCTTTATTGCCACAGTCCGCTTCGTTTAGAGCCCTCGCGAACGTTTATTTATGAGTTAGTATTGCGGAAACGCAGCTTAATTAATGAGGCTTTTTAAAATTGCCGTGATGGAGTGTCCAAGTTTAGATTGATCCTAATCGCAAGCTCATTAATCAAGCCGCTATTAGATTAATCTGTCCTGCAAAACATTTCCACTTTGTATAGTTCAAAATAACGAGGATACAGAACTATTTTACCCTGCGAAACGAGTTGCAGATATATAGCACGTTGCGCTAATTTCGCCACTGCGTTGTGTAATCAAGAACAACTAATATATCTCCAAGCCGCGAATATATATACGCAAACTAGTAGATCCTCGTCACTTTTATACCTCCTTTATTGCGGTCATTAAAGCGGAGGGAGAGAGAGAAGGTAGCATCGAATCAAAGGCGAGCGGGGACATATCGCCCCGACGCCGGGCACTTAGAAGCTCTTGGGGACACTGGACGCCGTTCGCGGGGCAATACTGTAAAGCCATAAAACGATCGGCTGCCCCGGGCCGGCCGGCTTAGCCGGCGCGTGCGGCCAATGGCGATTGCGCAAGAAAATCAGCCAGTGCGCTAACTGCCTTATCAATTCGCCGATCTCGCACCCGTGGCGCGGCAGAGGCCCGCGAGCCGCCTGACCCTCGCGCACGTGCAACACGCACTTAAACGCAAGCGGCTCGAATTACAATTGCACGGCCATTTTCCTGCGCCATCTGATATAATGCCCATGTTTCCCTATCTCTACGTGATTAACCCTTTTCCTTCCGTATCCGACCTATCGGCCACATTGTGGAATATTTACACGGGCATTTTGACGCTAGGCGAATTTTCATTGGTTTATGTTCTAGGCTCTTCCGCTTTCCGACACAATTCATTGTGCGCTGATTTACTGGATGGTCCTCTGCAAAATGATGGAGATATATTTTATGGTGTTAATTTATTTTTTTCTCGCTATCATGGAAAATTTTGTCAAGGGGATCGCGAACGCAGGAAGAAGTATTGCTCTGAACATTTTGTGAATTTATGAGTAAGATTTACTCGTCGAGCTCTTCTCAAATGAACGCAACTGCGCAATATTTGTAGCAAACAAACTCCTTTTATTTATAAAAAATCATCTTTATATTTTAAGAAATATAGCTACATATATTTTTTTATTAAAGCACTACAAAACATTACCTTCCTGCCTTGCATCGTTCTCTAAAGTATACACAAATAATAAATTGTTATCTGTCAAGCTTCCTTTTACAATTGAAAAGAATTTTTTAAAGACGATCAAAAAAGCAACGTAATGATCGTCGTCATGCCCTATTGAATTTTTACTGCTCTTCCTTTTCCACGTCATTTACTGCATTCGCGTTTTTGCGAAGCTCGCAACAGTCTATAACCGACAACATTTTCTACTACGAATTCATGTTAAGAGACGACAAGAAACGTGGGAGGATCGCCCGAGCCGAGTCTTACGAGAGATATCAATGAGAAACACCTGGTGTCACCTACTGTCCCGCGCCTCGTGCGTCACACTGTAAGTACGCCAGATAGAATAATATACACATGGCAGACGAGAGCTTTTATTTATCTTAGCCCTGACGTTCGATTTTTCTCCACGGAATTTCTTACCAAACTGTGTCGCACTTCTTTATAAAATGGCGGACTTTCCTCGTTAAGGGACTAAGCGAAGCATGATAAAATTTTGGCAGAGCATTTTTCATTTGATGAAAAGGAAACTTTGTCCGAGATCTGAATTAATGATATTATTATATCTAACATTATTATAAAAGGTAAATCATTTTCTTTGATTGATCAATATTAATTCGTTTAAACGGGAAAACTTTAATTTATAGTTAAAGTTTCCTTTAATCGCCAAAGTGAAGCTTATAGCGTTGTTGCAAATACCACAACTTCTAAGTGTATCCACAAAATAGTCTTCTTATTTCTCGAGCTTTTTATTATACTGAGTTTTTTGTAGTTAAGCTAATAGTCTCATCTCAAAGTCTTTATTTATTCACTTTAAATTGCGATCTTGGAGTACGATGCACAAAGGCTGAAAATCCTATAATTAGCTTCAAGTGACTATGAATTTTAGCTTTATCTTAAAAAAGTAAAGTTTATCTAAAAGTATTACTTAATTTATTTATTTACAGGAATTATATAAAGAGCTAATAGTTCTTTAGTGATAAAACGATATATTAAAATAAAATATATAATTCGAAAAGATTACTTATTAAATCTTTCACTAAAATTGGATTATTTAGATATTATACAAAATAGAAATTATTGAAAAAAGTAGATTCAATAATTTTTTAGCAGAGAAAAAGAAACTATACTTTATTTATTTATTGAATATAAATAACCGCTAATATTGAATTTCCAGCTTAAAAAAGCGCAACAAATCAATTTTAATGGAAAGTTATCATGTGCTGTATTCCATTATCTGTATACTTTCGGGATAGAGACGTTGGTCTTCAGTTCAACTTGAATATACATGCTCACAGGCCCTCCCATGGAAGCAGACGTCACAATTTTGAAGGCTCGTTGAAGCGAGACTTACCGACAAGACGTGGAGGAGTTTTTCTTCAAAGCTGTTCAAGTGCCCGACGAATAATATTCAAAGAAGCCGACATTCATTTCTTTGACTTCTGTTTTTCCTTCGTTCGCTTCTTTTTCATCTCACTTTTCGCCAAAAGTTTCGAGTTTACAGATAGAACTCTATTTATCTCTCTTTCGTTTTCTTTTTCTAGCTTGTTTTTTTGTTTTTTTAATCCTTCTCCGTCTTTACCTTTCTATGATTATATTTTTGAAGGATAACAAAAAACATTGAATTGATGACTTAATGTTCATTGAATATTTAATGAATTAGTACAAGTGTAATATTTTTAATAGAAATAAAATAAGACTATACTCATCCTCGAATTTATAGGAAGAATAGTGAATCTATAATTGTCTTCAGATACCCCGTTCTAACAATAAAACAAGGTTGCAACAACGTCACAATTTCTGATCATTTTTTAATAGCATAGCAAGCCAAATCGAAAAAATTCTAAAGACTATTCATAATTCTAAAACCTATTCAAAAGACTATTCTAGACACAATTCAACGGAATACTTCACTATATATGAACACAATTTCTTCCCATAATATTAAGTGTCAATGGTCCAGATGATCATGAAACTTTTTACTAGAGACACTTGCGATGGTCGAAAGTAGATCGGCGGTAATCTAAATTCACGAGTCGATCTTTGGTCACCTCAAACATCGCAACTTTACTAATCTAAACCTTGTCAACCGGAGGTACCCATGAGTGTGGTTCGTTGCTGAATTCGGATTAAACTTCGTAGCTCTCTCTCGTTCATCCCTTTCCCTTTCATTATACCGGCCAACACGAGATCCCCAGTCAGCTTAAACTCTTTTAATATCCTCCCAGCCCTGCTCTCCTCTCTAATCCTCCTTAAGAGGCGGAGGAACTCACTCGGGTGACGAAGCAAAGAGGGAATCGTTTAATTACAAATTTCGAAATCTCGACAAATAGATCTTCGGGTACTCATCCGTGCAATCGCTGAATTTTTAACTAAAAGACTGAAAAAATCGTTTTACAAAAGTTACCTTAAATACTTTCAAAATTCGTTATATGCCAATAATATTATTGCTCGGTATGTACATACTTATTAGAGAAATAGCTCTACGTATTATTTATTCGTTAAGAGATATGTTTTATTTTACTGATCGTACGTGTCGGAATTTAAAATGTTCAAATTCCAATTAGTGACTGCTAAATAATACACTTCCGACACTGGTATCGATGTTTAACTCGTTACATCCGTATTCAAGCTTACAGGTTTTTTACCCACGATCAGAATGTATTTCGCTTGGACGTGATCCTGCGAGACAAAAAGAATGAACACTAGGACAAAATAGAAATCGAAAGTTCCACTCTTGGCTTTAGCCCTGTATAATTAAAGCTTTGCCATCGCTTGCCTCCCCTTTTCTTTTAAGCATTTAGCTTTTGAGAGATGCTAGTCAATGGGCCTTCCAACAGAAGAGGAGTAGGAGAGTGGGAGAAAATAAAACAGGTGAACAAATGTTGTCTGTTTTAGAAAAACTATTCTGCTAAATTTTACTTGCTAAACAATGGTTAATTATATGTTTCCTCATTTTATTTAAATTATACTTTTTTACTCAAACATTTTTAGTTTTTTGCTAGTCAATTTTAGATTGTGTAATTTTCATTCAAAGATTTTGTAATTTATGAATCTACGTAATATTATTATTTTAATTATGGATCATCTAAATATGCAGATCTTATGGAGCATTTCTTATATGAATTGGATATTCAAATTATAATTTGAAGCTTGTGGAGCTAACTAAATGTTCACAGAACGAGCACATGAGCTCCGGCCTTGTATGTTTTCTTTCTCAAAGAGTCTAAAACTGGGTAAAAATCGAATGGAAGCAAAACAACCCCGATGAATCTCGGGCAAAGTGGCCTGACTGAATTGTACTCGCAAGTTGGGCTGCGTGAGCTCGAAGCGCTCGCGAAAAGATGACATTAACATACTCCCAGGGGGAAATATTTTCATACCACGGGTTGGGTAAGTTGAGGCAGCCGAGCGCATGCTCGTGTATGCTAACGGGGGAAAACGTGGGTGCGGGCTAAAGAGGCGAAACTGTGGGGAGCTTGCAGAGAAAGTGGAGAGGGCAATTAGAAAAAAAAGAGCCGGTGCGGGGCTGAGGGATAGTTCGCGGTTTGGCGAGGAGAGGAAACGTCGGAGCTGGAAAAGGAAAAATCGAAGGTGCGCCGTCGGCCAGGAAAGTTTGACGATAAACTTCCAAGGTTCAAAGGGGAAACCGAAGCCTCCGAGCCGCCTCCTCTCCTGCCCCTCGCCTTGGCGCGGACTTTTAATCTGGCGCGTCGATCTGGGATGACGGGGAGAAACTAGGGCTGAAGTTAGACGCTGCTCAGGTAATTCGTACAAAGCTGGAACTACGAGCCGAAGAATAACGAGCATTAAAATAATTCGTTTGTCGCCGTCTGTTTGCTTCCGTGGCGAGACAGTCCATCAGCAGGATCTTCTTCCCAGTAATTTTTTCATCCCGTTGAAGGCAGTGTAGTCATTTCCCTTCATTCCCCATTGGTTACTTTAAGTTTAAACACGATTTATAAGTCAGACATTTATCTGATAATAGATTTATAGCTAAAGGATAATCTGAACCCGCACTATAGCACAACCGACAGCTGTTCGTCAAAGTAACGAGTACCAATCTGAAATTACATCTAAAAAGGAGCTTCTTATTATGCTGAAAAATCACGGCCATCGACAGGCCGTATACCCAGTCGATTGCGGCGCCAGCAGGAGTACGCGGAAGATCCCTAAGAAGGCTGCGATATCGCAGCCGGACCTCGAGCCCGACCCTCTTCGCACCGCCGCATCCCGATGGAGAAAGTTGGGAGGTTCGAGCTTGGCCCGCGCGGGATCGCGGGGTATTAACATCCCGATAACAAACTTGGGCGTGGTCCCCTTCAGCTCGGAGCACTTTGTATATACACGGGAGGGCAGCCTTCGGACTATTATAAGCGACGGGATTGATTGTATATTGGCTGATGGCTCGTCCCTCCGAGGCTCGTATTCCTGGGGAGATGCCGCGCGCTCGGGAGCAAGCCGATAAGAGCGGACCTCGCGAGATGACCTATTGCTTATTGTCTTAGGACGGAGCTAGTCGCTGCGCCGAGAGTGGGTCAACTGACGAGCGGAGTCATATCTAGGGAGAAACGGTTTTCAACGAAGCCTTGACGAGAGTCTACATTGATTCTGACAAATTGTTCTTTCGTATTATTTTCTACTTCTTCTAAGGAGTTTTTATGCATAGGATAGAAAAAATTTTTTTTGATTGTTCATATTAACAATGCTAGGTTAATTTTCACCTATAAATATCTGTGAGGACTTTTGATAATCCAATGGTAAGCTGAAGCAAATATAAAATAAAATTATTTTGCGAAATTTTCTCTTGTTTAAATATGTCTATGCAAATGAAATAGTTTTCACGTTTGAAGGTACGAAATTACGTTCGAGTTCTCCATCGCACTCGAAATATCTCTCATTACTTTAAAACAGAATACGATCAGAGTGTAAATAATATTAATAAATACTTGCTTACAGTAAAAAATCAAGAAACATTTTAAGCACCCGAGTACGATAAGCCAGAATCCATTATTCCGCAGCGGTGTATATTTTGGATGCCGGGCCTCTTCCCCGCTGTGACTTTGCGTCCTGTCCTGTACCAACAGAATCCGCAATTCGCGTACCTAAACAATGGGCCGCACGGGCGCCCTCGGTCGGCCAAAAGTAAACAGGCCGGCTGATAAGCGGCCGAGCGCAGCGGCGCGGGCGGAGACGGACAAGTTGGGGAGGGGGCGGCGATCACGGCAGCCGAGCGTAACTAATAACGTCGTTACAGGGAGAAAGCCGGGGGAGGAGGAAAGTCACGCGGGTTCCTGCGGTTTGATAATCGAGTCCCCGCGCCCAATATCTCGACAGGCGGCGGAAGTTGGCCCCATTACCGGGCGCGCGAGCCCGGGTGAAAAACGAGCGGGCATCCGGTAAAGCGCAAGAAGGAGAAACCGGCGCGCGGCCCTCGCGTGCGCCACTTGCGGTCGCCCCCGCGAGGACTTTCTTCAGGTGCAGTCTAATTGCGGTCTAGTATCGCCCTGCGGTCGCCCGCCACTGTAAGCGTCCGGTTTTTGGGATCCGCCGCGGGCGCTCTATGGATGGACGGCGCTAATTACGTGCGGGGGTTGTCTCCGTATATATAAAAAAAGTAGGGGCGGGGCCATTAAGGCACAGCGTCGCAGTTGATGGCCGCGGTTAACTTGATAATCTGCCTTTAATGGCCGAGCCTTACGGCGCTGCTGGAAAACTTGGGCAGGGAAAATGGAGAAGCGCCCGGGGCGCGCACCTCAAGTCCGCACCTCCATGTAAACGAGCGAAATTCTTTATTGGCCTCGCGATATTGTTGAAGTAAGTAGCACGACCCCGCGATATTAACGGCCGCCACGGTACAAAAAAACAACCATGTTACGTATAAATGCGAGAAGCCATAGATGTACGAATATCGAGAGATTCGGGGGGAGGCTCGGTCCAATTAGCCGGAAGCGGAGTGCCACGACGGCTCTCGGAACGAGTCCCCATTTGCGCGCGACGGAGCTTGCGCGATCCGTTCCCCACGTCTTATTCTGTTTTTCGGTGCGGCTAGATTGCAGGCTCGCGGGCCTCTTTCGATTGGACGAGCGTCGGCGGTAACGAGGCCGATCGAGTGCCCCGCCGAGCGAAATCGGATAACGACTCGCGGGCCGGCAGGCCGCGGCCCGTTTCCGTGCCGCTCGAACGTCCCAGCGATTAAACGACTGGAAGTTGCCGGCGCCGCTGCTGGCGCGTTCTCGGCTCGTCTTGTAATTGCGAGGCGGTGGCCGTGTCTCGCTCCCCCGGGGTCCAGAGGGAGACGGATGCCAAGCTGCGGCTTCGGCCGATCGATCGGCACTAACTAGTAACGGCGCGGCCGGGGATAGTCGAGCGGCTCGATGCCTTGAGTGAGTCGTCGCGAAGGTGAAACCGAATGTTAAGCTACTGCCGGCTTGCGAAATCGAGTGTTCGCCCGATAACATTCATCCGAGCTGTACCCGTGATATAGGTTTCGTAAGTAGTTCAAGTTTGTCGGCGTAATTGTTTACTCGTTAGCGACATACATCGCTCGGAGCAACTAACACGCATAACTTTAATTAAACGCGAACGAAAATGTATCGCGGGGATGTTATCGGTTTCGATTAATTCTTCTACGCCTGTCACGGAATTCAATCTATCTAATGACCCTGCACCTCCTTTTAATTGGCGAAGGGAATAGTTTCGTTACGCCGCTCGCTGGTTCGGAAAGGGTCAACGAACCGCGCGAGACTAGCGCTCTTAGAAAAACAGCCTCGCGTTCCCGTTGGCCAGCCTGGTCCGACCGACGCGACGACGGCTCCATCGCCTTCGATCAAAGTCGGCGGCCGCCGGGAAATATAAGTGAAAAACAGGGCCGGAGGGCGCGCAAGAATAGCGGGGGCGCGGCGCGATCGACGCCTTCGGCGCCCCATGCATATTTATCGCGGGCTCGGCGATAAGCACCGGCGCCGGGAGGCCCTCTTTGAAAGGACGTTACCCCGGGTGCGAGGCGTTAAGCGGCTCTTTTCATCCGCGAGGTAAAGAACGGGAAGGCTCGACAGGGGCCGCCACTTGATTAAGCAACTCGTGAAGACCTGTAACGAGGGAGTTTTCTTTTTCTCTGCGTTTTTGGACGACGGCCCTGTCTCTTCTTCCCCCCGAAAACTTTTGAATTGATGGAAGCCGAGATGAGTAGAACGAGGTCGTGTCCGTCCGGGCGCCGCGCGCGAATCCCGAATGTTTATTCGCGAAAGGTATCGCACACAGGAACACTCGCTGGTCTACTCCGCTGGACTGCTCGAGCCATCGCTTACCAAGATTTGTTGTTTACCTCGCCGGTCTCCGTTCTGTAACCCGTCTGTTTGAGGTCTCCAGCGGTGTACAGAAAAGCCACTGGGACCTATTGTGGTGAGTCCTTTTGGCGTTGCGGAGCTTGCAAAATCTTTATTGTTACCGTCAAACTTTTTTGCAAACTCTCGTAATATTTCAGGAGAAGCTTCAATCTGCTCTTTAGCGTTATATTCCTCTCAGGGCAGCCTGTTCCTGTCCAGGGGCAAATCTATTGCGGTACATATTTATGTAAAGGAAATAGAGTGACAATTTTATTCGAAATAAAGTTGAAGGTATAACGTAGTTACGCTACATAATAAACCTTATTAAAATATTGGCTTTGATGCGGAATAATTGCATTTCTTTACTCTACAGCGGGCTTTGTAAATTGACAAGCAGTCGCTCGTTTTAATGCAATCCATGTAACAAAGTGGAAATCTCGTCTAAATTAACAATATTGCTCTATAGAGCGACGCTGAGTAATGTGATAAAGTTATAAAAGTACTGGTAAGATGCAGAGAGCTGGGAGAAAAATAAAATTGACGAGGCAAGGGATAAATCAGTCGCCTTTTAAAGGGGCTCGAATAATCGATCGACGGGCCTCATCGGAGAGAACCAGTCGCTTTCCGCGGCTGAGAAAAATTACTGCGCGCGTCTTCGGATGCACGCGTGCTTTTTGATGAACGCCCTCTGTCGACTGCGCGCGCTCCTCTTTTCTCCCCCCCCCCCCAGCCGCGGGGCCGATTTATCACCTGCGCGCGAGCTCCATTGAATCGCGCGAAGGAGCCAGATTGATTTCGCCATCTATATATATCGGAGGAACATTGCCCCCTCGAATCCGCGCGGTCAGCTGATTATTATTCGCCGGTTTACCGAACGGGCGCGAGAGACAATTTATCGACCTGAAATTAGCGTGGAAAGTTTGCCGGCCGGAGGCGCAACTTTCCGAGTGCACTCTTGAAAATTAAACGGGCGGGTGGATGAGAGCGAGGAGCGCTCGGGTCGCGCAAGTGACCGGGCTAAAATGTAAATGTGCTTTTAATGCCAAGTTCTTAGAGCCGCTGTGAAAGCTTGCCGGATTTTATTAATATTCCTTTGAGACAATTCCTACCTCTGTTCCACTCGTTCGACCAACTATGTCCAAACTATGTTTTCATCCCTCGTAGATCCGATACCTACTTTAAAATTACAATTTTGTTCCTTTACATATGATATCTATTTCACATAGTTCCATGAGCCTATCGAAAACCAAATTTGAGACAAGCCTCAGAAACTTTTTTTTTTTTTGAGGAAAATATAATTCGCGCGGAATGAAAGTTGGTCGTGAATATTCGAGTTAATGAACAGAATGACTCTTACACCGTTGTTTACAGAGATTTTAATTGAAAAGTATTTCTGCCACGTGACACTTGTATGGCAAACAAAAGCTGTATTCTCGTTTATCAAACTTGGTTGGAATTTACGTTTTTTCTACATTCGCCTGGTACAATATTTCTTTGTAAGTTGTTAAAAGGATACGACCATACATTCTCATAAAAAGTTGTTGCAAACGAACCAATAACACGTATATTTTTTAAATTTTCTACAATGTAATATCAGTAACAATATATAAAGCATAAGCTAACAAGCCTCGCAAACTTTAACTATTTTAAAACTAATTCCCCATTTCACTAAACCCTTAGCAAAACTTTAACAGTATATATTTACCTTAGCAAGTAAATTTGTATATATTGTAGAGAAAAGTTCGGTAGTTAGAATATCGGAGTAAAACTGCGTATAACAAAGGCGTATTATATAAAAGAATAACGTCGCGCTCAGAGGGCGCCACGTACGCGTGACCCGCGCTCGAGGAGGATAAATTTAAGCACTAGCTTCCGCCCTAAAAAAAGGGGGAGTCAGACAAGGGAGACGTGGCCAAATATTCCTAGGCGCTAATTTGCCTTTTTTTCTCGGGGGCGCCTCACTAACTCGACGCGACACGCCCGGAAAGTAACGCGCGCGAGTGCGCCGGGCCAGGCTCTTTGCCTATATAATCCAAGACGAGCCTGCGGCCTCCGTACGCCACGTCAGACCAAATAAACTTCCGCGCCTGCGGTGTAATAAAAATCTCCCGTCATCCGCGGCCTCTTGCCCTGGCTTTAAAAATCACCGACGAAAATCTCATCCCGCGCTCGCGGCTACGCGCCTCCGCTACGACTTAATCCAGCCCCATCCTCATCGCCCGTGCACTATTAATCTATCTTTTTTGATCGCCTTTTGCGCGTAAGAGGTTCGTAAAATTTTGCCTTCACTCGCGGCTAATAGAGTCTCTTCAACCGACGCGTAAGGAGATTAATTTTATTGCACCAAGAAGATTACAAGAATTTTTTAATTTCATATTTAATTAATATAATATTCATATTTCTATGCATATATAGTACACTCAAACGAATAATGACCGAGTAGATTTCGTATTAGTTTCATTCAGAAGTCCTTTTTACTCTTTAATAAGGTAGTTATACAAAAATTTGAATTTTGTGACTTACGTAGAATCTAAACTTGTACGACTTACCGAGGATTGTACAGACTCAAGAAGCAAAAAGGTCTGAGGTAAGTTTCTAAATGCAAGGTATTAAATTTTGAAGATTTACACTTATATGTATCTTATATTAGATTTAACTTTAAGACTATCTATCATAGCAAACAAGTAGCATTATAACCCGTGGGCAAACATTTGTGGAACTGTTCTCTAGCATTATTCATGTACAATTTGCGATGGTAATTACTTAAGATAACAAAATCGGAATTTGCTTCACGAAGCAAAATGTTGATATTACATAGTATATTACAATAATACAACAGTTGCACAAATATTTTTGTAACCGTAAAGTAACATCACTTCCTCATAATCGAAACTTTGTTTTGAATCTCAAGGTTGTGTCTTGATCATTTTTTTTTCAATACGTTAAGATCGGATGTCATTCAATCAGTGTAGTTATAACTGTGCAAAGATAAAGATAATACCAAACTCAGTAGAAAATGATAAACCAGAAAATGGCCACTAGGGGCTCTTTATTGATAAATAAATCTTGAACCGCTCTCGTTAATCCGCAGAAGGACACTTTTCGGCACATACATATATTCGTATGTATACATACCTCTGTGGCTTCGTACAATCTGACTGATGTAGGGCGAGGGACGAGCCTCACGCCTCTCCCTATCCTACAATTATTTATATATCCCCTTGAAATTCGAGCGGGTGCGAGCACCTTAAACCTCCCCCCGGGGGCCGTAAGCGCGGACTGGGGGCCGAGGGGCGGCCCCGGAAATTGACCTTCTCACGGATTCCGGAGCGATTCGACGCTAATTAACCCCCAAGGCTCGGGCCCTCCGCCGGGGGCGCCTCGGGTGTCCTTTGCGCTCGGGACACCCTGGCATTCGACTTTCGGGCCACGGCCGCTCCGTTATGCACGCGAGTCCAGCCCAGGAATTCCGGGGTAAACCCGAAAGTACCCACTTGTGCCCAGGCTTAAAGGACATGAAACCGGGGCAGGGCTTATGGTGAGCCGGCCCGCGCGACTCGCCCGGCTTTTACAAATTGTCTTATCTCTGTTTCCGGATAGTCGCCACTGAGAGATTGCCCGTGAGGTCTAGCCGGATGGCGCGTCAGATTCGCGGGGAACGAGCGCAAGCTCGACAGGGGTTACCCGCGCCCCGCGATCTCCGCGCAGCGCTACCTCGAGTAGCGTTAATGCAGGAAAGAAAGTAGCGTAACCGTACCTAATGTCGTTCTGACATTCGGGTTACAACAACTCAAGTTATATTAACGTTACGATCTTACAGTAGTTTCGGCGGAAGTTTGCTCCACTGTTTGCATGATTTTGACTAGTTGCTAGTTTATTTTGATGGAGCTTATATTGCGAAACTACATACTTACGTTGCCTACTAAGAGAAGTGGTTTGCTAAATTTCATTACACTTTGTATGTAATGGCGACATATGCTTATATTATAAGAGTTTTCCAATATTTTGAAAGAATATTTAGATGATGCATCTTCGTATATTCACTTCTCATAAAATCAAATCTCATTAAAAATTTATACGAAAGTTTTATGTCAGGTAAAAAAGATATAGTATAAGTTCTGAAGATGTTATGAAGCATAACATTTTAAATGGAAAATGAAACAACTTTTTATTACAAATGTACATACAATTAAACAAAAACCCTCTTTTTATTTCGTTCCTTAAAAGAGATTATCAAAATTCAATTTGGTTATGATAATTTGGATTTGTAATTCTTTCACCTTTTTAACTCCGAGTAGTAGAACACGTATACTGGTACGTGCATGAAGTATAGCTATAGAGTAAAGGTTCACGAATGCGTACGGAAGGAAGTAGGAAAAAAGAAAAGAGGAAGCTCGAGGCGTAAAATGTTCCGGAAGGCCACGGGAGATATTTCATACGTCTCATAATTTCTGACACTCTTTTCAAATGGAGCATTTCAAGAAACTGTACCAAAAAGCTACAATAAATCCATTTAATTCTAAACGATATAATAATCCCTTCAAAGTTACTTGTTTAATCTTGTGAAAGTATAATTATCGAAAGTGTTATGTTTAATCTTTAAAATTGCATTAATACTTGTTTATTTTATTAAATTTAATATCGGAAAATGATGTCATGTTTGATACAACTGACTCTACTTAGCTAATATACGTATAGTATAACAAGTTGATTTAGCTCTCCAAGCGAATGTTGGAAATTATAATTGTTTGACCTTATACGCCAGATACTTGTTTATCTATTGTTATTTCAAACTTGGCAGCTGTCATCACTTATACATTGAATAAAATGATTAAAACATCATTGCAATGCAGCGGAGTATATTTACAGTTTCTAGAGTTATATATTTTAAACAGGTCAAACTCACGAAACGAGAAAAGTACTACATCGGCGTATGCATCGAGCAAATACTCAACAAGGGCATACATCGAAACGAAACAAGAGCTATGTACAGTCGTTGTGCATCTAATTCCGACACTCAAATGAACTCGTCGCAGGGGAACGGCCGGCATTTTTTATACATAATTCGGGTAAAAGTTTCGCCCGCGGAACGAGGGGTTTATACAGATTGTTTCGCGGCCATAAATATACATCGGGTCCGCTCGCACTGCAACTTGAAAGGGCCCTGAACGGCGTAACACGCAAAAGTTAATCCGGCTTCTGAGAGCCGCTCGCAATACGATATGCCGGATTAATTACCCGCGGCTCATCCCCCGCAAGGTAATAAAAGTCAGCGGGCCTTGAATAATCAGATCCAGCGCATCCACTCGGACGTCGACGACCCCGTATACAACTCAGTCGGCGGAAATATTCATCGGAGATTTACCGACCGAGCTGTGCAACAAGCGCTAATTATTATTTGGACGCGCGGTCTCTAGGGATAGTACCGAACAGCTGCGGAAAAATCAGTCTTTCCGAAAAGAACGGCTTCGAGATTGAAAGCTGATTGGCATCGCCGACAGGGGAGGAAACGGCTTATCCTTCTGGAGACAAGGGTAGGAAAAATCCGGGCTAAATAAAGTCCGTCCGTCCTCACCTACAACGGGAGAAAAGATAAGATCTTATTAAAACTCGCGCGGGGGACATCGCCTAACGAGTGGGTCGCGCGCACCGCCGCAATAACGTCGCAAAATGCTGAATCCGACGAAAAGCCCTGGGACAAGATTAACAAGGCTGGGCCGCGGGCTCTTAATGCTACCGCGGCCCTCGTTAAAATTCTAGGCGAGGAGAAGCTGCGGCGGCGCCGCGGCGTTTTGCCATCGGGCCGTGCCGGGAAAAAGGCGCGACGCGCCTTAATTAACGATGCCCTCACGGCTTCTTAAACAATTTTCCGCCTAATAAACGCGCCGGCCTCCGCAACATACGCTTCAGTGTCAGGGTTGGCGACGCAAGGTCGGGAGAGAAAGAGAGAGAGAGGACAAGGCCCTTTTCCTGCAATCCCGAACTCCCAGTTTCTTACCCGTTTCTCGTTAGCGCCAGCTGGCATAAATTTGAATGGTTGTTTGCGGACACAGACGCAGCCGCGATCCGCACTTTTCTTTTTCATCTCTTTCCTCCTTGATCTTTTTAAAGCGCGCACTTAGGCTCATGCGGGTATCCCGTAACGCATTTAATTCTACATTAAATATACTGTTTCTTGCAGGTGTTTGGATAATGTTTACGTATCCTATATATGGCAAATAGTAAACTTACTTTACGCCGTGTTCGTATAGTTACGAAATCAGTTCTATTTAAAAAATAAATGATATTCAATGCGAATGAGATAACTGTTTATAAAGAGACTCAAGAAATTAAATAGCAAATATGTATATTTAAATTAAAGGAAGAAAATACTAATAGACATTGATTGCGCAGATTTCGTTGTAGAAGCAGATCTCCGGAATGTAAACAAATACACTAGCAAGAATTCCAAGAATTTCGGTCCCAGAGTAAAGGGAACTTCGAGAAATCGCGTGAGTTCACACAACGAATAGTATTGAGCATTTAGTATATATGTAGAAAACGCTTGGGAACACTTATCGTAGGAGAACATATCAATACATTATTATTTTAAAGTTGCTCTCAATGTCGCAGTAGTATTGGACCATAAATAGAAGAGTCTTATGGACAAACTGGAACAGATAGACTACATCGAGGACTACATAAGAATTTTTAGGCTATACCAACCAATAGGCAAGTAGGCAAGTAGGCAAGTAATTTTTTAATTGAGATAAACATATACATATATAAAAATTAAAATAAACAAAAAAGTTTAAGTTTACATAAAGTATTTGAAAAGACAATTCAAACATCTATAAAACATTCACATTTTATGCCCTTTTGCAGAAACAGGCTTTCCGCGCCTTTCTTGTACTTCCAAGTCGTCTCTGCGACTCAAAAGCTACATCTCGAGTTGAAGCGTCGGTTGAACCTGCCTGACAAGCCGCATATGTCCACTCCAATCCACTGAAAGAGTCGGCTGGAGCCTGTCCACGCGGCCAATAGACGTAAACAGCGAGTAGGCCGGTGGAAGATCCGCAGGGGACAGGCCGGTCCAGGCGGGCGGCGGCCGCGCGGGTCGTGGAGGCGGGGCCGCCACCCGCATCGATCTCCGCTCGGCTCCGGCGCGCGCGCCCCGTGACGTCATCCTAACCTGCGCTGTACCACACGCGTCACTTGCCGCCCGGCCCTCCTCCACCCGCCGCGCCGCTGGCTTCCCGGACGCTGATCCCCTCGCTGCCCAGGGCCGCACCACAGCTGCTGACTTTTGCATATAGCTCATCCTCCTCCTCCTCCTCTTCTTCGATTACATTAGGTCCTGTTAGCCCCCACTTCCGATTATAACGATACTGCATTCCAAAATAATTTAATTAGGTTATAAGCGCAGAAACCTAGTAGCTTCTGCATTTCGCTATTTAGAATAAATTATCGTAGTTACATTTGAATGATTCAAATTTAAGTATGTATAAGTCAATTATATGATTATGATTGTAAAATATTCAAAATTGCGATTTGTCATTACTTTTTCATTGTCCACTTAAAGTTGAAGATATCTTGCGGTAAATTCATACAATATATGATTTTAAATAACGTATTAAGTTCTGAAAAACATTCGTTGATTTTGTATTTATCTTTATTTCAAAAAATAAATTATATGTCAATTTTTAGTCCACTACATATAAATAATTTTAATATTTGTACTACGCTTTATCCTTTTAAATTAAACAATTTTTTTTATCACAATTAAAGAACATATTATCTAGATAAGTCAATTTACTAACTTGAGCGATAAATAAGATTTGAGCAATATGAAATGAAGTAAACTGAGTAATATTTTCTTGGAAAATTTTCGTTGGAACTTTTTTCATTCATAATTAATTCAAGTTTCAATTAACAAAAATGTTAGTTTTAAATTTCTTATTTTAACGATTCATATATAATATGCTCATAAGAAATATACACCATTCATTTCCAATTAAAAGAATCTAAATTTAAATCAGTTGCCAGGTAAACAAAGCAAGACTCGAAAATATAATTTAGCAAATATTTGGCGCTTTTAGCGACCACTGCAATTTTGGAGAGGCCTTAGATCCCTTGATGCACATCAGGTATCACATTAACATCGACTGGTCGCACTTGCGTGGCAAGGACCTCAAGATGACCAAGCGACGCACGCTCTTCCGGCCCGAAAGCCGACTCCCCGGGCCTCTAAGGATTTTACGCGCTAATGATTTCCCGGGTAAAGGAGAAGCTTATGTAGCTCTTTTTGGGCGATAATGGCTGCAGTGATTTTAGTTACAGGATGTGCATAAAGCTTGTACGGCTGCGAATTTTTTAACGACAATGGTATAAATATCTATTCTGCATAAATCTGTATAGTCTCTTGAAAAAAACTGAATTAGTCACTATTTCTGATGGCGACTGTTACTTTCAGCGAAAACAACGAAGTACTTTTCAACGAAACTTTTCCGCTTTATTATAGCACGGCTCTAGTAATGTAATTCTTTTTTAATTAGAATATATTATTTTCTTAAAAGAAAGCCTAAATGAAAAATTCAACTAAAATTTAAGAAGGATACCTCACAAAAAGTGAAGAAGATAAAATATAAGACTTAACTTCGGCAAAAAGCTAGATTGAAATAAATATCTGGAGACTTCAACGTCGATTCAAAACCGAATCAATATCTTAAAAGAATTGAGAGACAGTCGCTAAAATTGTAATAAATATGTACAAAACATTGAACGTGGTATTTAAATACAGTTAGAAAAATCACAGTGCTTCAATATTAAAATAATTAAATTATTTGAGTAATTAAATATAATATTAGATGCAAAAAGTAAAAACGAATTCAACAACGACAAAACAATACAAAACAAGCTTCTATATAAAATTGAATGAAAAATCAGATGAAAAATGGAATAATTCTCTAAGAATAGTTTTCCAAGAATTGACATCCTGAGGAAAATTCTCTTATAAATAATTTATAAAATTCACCTGCTAAACAAAAATCATAATGGAACACTTTAATACAATCCACAAAATATGATATTTTCGATTTAGTATTTGTCGTACTTAAAAATAAATCATGATCAATTTTTTTTGATTTCTTTGGATTCATGAAAAAATTCAAGACTATATATACCTATTTAAATAAATGTTTTTGTGGAGAGATATTCTTTTCCATTTTTTCAATAGTCTATATAAGCTTTATATTACAGCGAAATACGCTATTTTGTAATAACCTATGTTTTTTACTATACAACACCGTGTATATACATATAAATAAAGCGACTGTTCACTGTTTTTTAGAGAATATAAGACTACTATGTTTTCAATGAATATCGAGATTTTTAAAATTTACATCCAGGAGCCCGAGAGACTGAATTTTTAAACCGATATTTTATAAACACCTAACTTTACTAAAAGTTATTCGACAAAGAATTTTCAAAATTTGGATGAATTATTCAAAACTACGCTAAATGCATTATAAAAAAACCCGCTTCTTTAAAAATTTCAAGATATAATTTGTACATTTATTGCTAATTAAAAATGTAAATGAGCCTATCTTCAAAAAACATTTAACAATATCGTTTATAATTATATATTTTTAGTTATTAGTAGTTACAGTTATTTTAATTAATGAGATATTCTTATCATTTGAATTACAATTATTTTATATTTTGCTGTTTATAAACATTTAATATTTTAAAATATAATTATATTCGCAATTTAGAATAATACTTGTGTACTATAATTATATATAGATTTTCATGCATTTACGTCAAATCAGCTTTGAATTGGTCTCATTTGAGAAAAATATTTTAACTGTTTCGAAGGTAAATTAAAACTATAAGAACATAGATTTTATTTAGTCATAAAGATGTTGATGTTCGATCAAATTTATTTTTAAACAGTTTTCATAAAATAGCTACAACTTTTGTTCATTCTAGAATTATTTAATATTCTTTAAATGAAACGTTTGAATGAAAACACGAAATATTTTATTATTCAACTACTTAACTTTTTAGAAACATCAACGCAGACTACGTATCTCACTACGTATCTTAGCAAAATAAAGAACTATCGCGCCTATAAGCTCACAGTAACTATGCGTCTTTTTCACTCACTGTGATAAATATCGGGTGATAAAGCCTGGCGGGGAACTTAATTAATACAAATTATGCATACGCCAAGTGCAGAGCTTCTGTCGCAGGCATTGCCAAGGCAGCGATTGTTATAATGCGTTCGTACTAGTGCATGCTCCATTTGTCGATTCTATACCATCGTCGTACCTTCCTACCACTTCCTCTCGTTTTTAAACAAGGTCATAGAGAGACGGTCTGAACGAGATAAGTAAGCCTGCATTTAAAGATCTGCATACTGATAAAGATGAAATTAAATTTTGTTTTGTACTAATTAATAATAAGCAAATAAAAATACTGCAGATATTTCTTGTATTCTTAACAAATTTATAGTTTAATGGTATTTGAAAGTTAAAATTATTACCTCTTGAAAATTGCATGTACATAATGTATCTTACAAAAAACAAAATGTAAAAGTAATTTAAATACAGCAATAGAAATATGAAAAATAATTTCAAGAAGTGATTCCAACTGCATAATAAAATATAAAAAAAGACAATCAAAATTATCTCGAATTAAAATAAGGACAAAGAATTATATGTTCATTAATATTAATTACAAGCGGTTTGTGCTTCGTGAATGAATAAAAACAAATTGTCATAGGTATAATGAAATAAACGTATCTCATTCTTACGAGTGTGTACAATTCTATCGTTCTCTAGTTTTCTCTCCTCGAGCAAGTGCAGCAGTACAATTGTTGTTTGGAAATTTCGCCCCTGTTTCTCCGCTATATTTGCTTGGAAATTTTCTCTCGTGCAGACAGAACGTGTTTCGTAAGGAGAATTCACTACACTTGCATGTCTATATAAGTTTTTCCAGTTTCTCGTTGTGCAACTTATTAAAATTAGACGTCAATTGTTTCTTATTCATAAAAGTTTGAACTCGGGATTGGGTTGAGAAGTCAACGTTAAATTATTCCTTCGTGTTTACTTTGCACGATCCAATGCTCGTTATAAAATAAGAAACTAAAGACTTTTTCTCGCTGAAACATTTATGTCGGTTTCTTCAGTTATCATTGCCAGGATCAGACTTAAAAATTGAATATTAAATATTCGACATTTTTCAGTCCTACAAAGTCATTAAATTATTTAACTTCATAAATTAAAACTTAACAGAATGATAATAAAGGCATTTTATATAATAAATTTATTATTCAATTATTATGCACAATAATAAAGATATATTAACGAATAAATGGCGTTGTTTATTATTTTTCAATAAAAGCGCATTTTCACGTAAAATCACATTGATAAAATTGGAGGATAACAATAACAAAACCGAGAAAGATGATTTTTCCTTTCAGGGCAAGTGTTTTCCACGCCCGAGGATCATTTGTGATACTTCCTCTGCAAGACAATAAGACTCCATCCTGTCTTTAATCAAGAGCAGTACATGTAATTAAAGAGCAGTTATTAAATAATTAAATTTAGTCGGAGATGGGACGATACAGTCATTACTCGATAGACGTCGTAAGTGGGCAAAAAAGGGCTCGTGCGATAAACACAGCTCGGCGCAACAAAAGGGCTAAGCTTGGCTCGCGGAAAACCCGAGCGCGGACGTCGCCGCGGAAAAAAGCGGCGGCGGCCCGTATCAGGCGGCGGATCGCGGGCGCGAGTGTGCAATCTCTCCCCTCCCCAGCCCGCGCCCGACGATTGTTGCGCGGGCCTCCCTCTTTTTCTAATTCGCGCCTGTCGGCCGCGAGGCGCCCGCAATCGACACGGGTCCTGGGAAAGTTCTCGCGATTAAAACCGTTAGGGGCGTGCGCGCGCGAGTGCGCGTAACACGGGCCCCCCGGTGTATATATATGTATATATACATATATACGCGAGCGGCGCGGGAGAGGTCGTGGGCCCCCTCGAGCGCCGGCGCCGCTCATTGTTGCCTGTATACATATACGCGGCTGAACGCGACCGCGCCATTAGCGGCGCCTGGAGTGACGCACTGCGGCCCGCGCTTGTTGACTCTGCTGTTCGTCGCCGGGCCGCGCGGACAATCGCGTTAAAACGCCCGTTGCCGGGGGGCCAAGCCCGCGCGCCAAACTCTTCCAAGGGGCAGCGCGGCCTCCGCAAGATTGGATATCAGCGTCCGACTGCAGCGCCACGGGAATCCTAGGGTTATGCCTGCGGGGAGGGGCCGCGACTCGCGGGCGTTTTAGCTAATTAGGAGCGCAGCCTGGAAAGCGCCGCGCAACTTACTGGGGAAGAAGGCTCGCTCATATCGGGGAATGGCCACAAAGAGATGCATCAAGCCCCGCCTCAAAGTCGCCGTGGAAATCCCGCCTCCGATACACCGACGCGTCGCCTCTTAATTTCGATGCAAATCAGAGGAGCCTTTTCCTCCGGCGCCCAGACTTCCCCAGATTTTTCTTTTTTTTTTATGCAGCGTCGTCGTCCTTCCAACCCCCAGCAGCCGCAGAGGGGAGCTTTCCTCCTGCCGAGCCGCCCGTGCCGCTGCGTGAAAAGGATGGAGTGATAATTATTCCGCGTACAGCCTCGTAAAATTTTGCGCGCTCTGGAGGGCTGGCTTCGGGGCTCGGAGTACTTTGCAGTCGGATGGAAAAATTTGTTTTACGGGCATATTTTAGCACGAGGGGATATAAAGTTGCTTACGTTGTGAAAAAAAGCCTCTTTGACAAACCCTCCAATGTTTTTGAGCATTCGTTGTCGTCGGTTAAAATATTTAACGCGTTCGAAAAATAGATATTTCATGTTAAACAGTGTAGTGTGCTTCGTGTATTCGTGAGGCGATAAAAAAATCCGTTTGCTCATCAAACTAATAAATGTTTATCAATATCGAGATATCGAAATTTATGAACGTGATTAACCGGCTAGCGCGATGGCCACTAGACAATAGATCACCATTGTAAGGAATTAGCTGCTAGTAGTAAATATAAAGTTCCATATCTGCTTTATCGACGTTGCAAAATCAACTACATCAGCATAATAACAAAATCCAATCTCACGTCGTTACTAAGCCCGCAGAAATGCAATTTACCGACGTATGGGTGCCAAACTTAGCATGCCTGCCGGAAGGTCTCTAACGAGAAGCAAGCTGCAAACGATCGTAATTTAAAGACGGGTGTACGTTCACGGCTCTTACATGCGCGCTGATACCTCCGAGATGGAGGTCGCCGCCGCGACTTCCCTATTTATCCGTGATTTTGCTTTCCTCAGTGGTCGAGTTTATGCAGGTAAATGTGGAATGAAAATTGAACGATATCTTTGTAAAATTTCATGTCAGATTCCAATGTTAGCCTCGGTAGTTGTGCAAAAATGATATAAAAACTCATTACCATTTTATATACCGTTCTGTAAACTCAATCATGTTCATTATATCAAACCCGAGGGCGTCTGAAAAGCTTCCACATTCACCTCGAGACTTAATCTACGTATTTATTTTTTACGCAACATTTTTATTTTCGTCAATGATTTTATGTACAACTCTTTGTCAGTGCAATGCAATTTTCGAGCGCCTCTGAATGATCGCTGCAATTTTTACGGACTATAAACAAGTTAGGGCAGCTTACAATAAAATTATTTCTAGAATCTATAATCCATAAAACTCAGTAATATTGAGTCATTCGGAAGCTTATTATATTGCAGTGCGTTGATAAACTTTCGGATAAATCACAGAATGTTCAGCTAACAGATTTTAAGCTATTCTTGCCTCATATATTTATATATATGCATGTATGATACGTATGCGCGTCAGCAGAGAATGTCGTTATTGCGTAGACTAATGGTACAATGAACCCGAGTTAAAAATTAATTAGGTCACGTTAAAACTGGAATTAAAATAATATGCATTATAGAATTAAAATTATTGTATAATAATATAAGTATCGATTTTAATTAATATATGATGATTAATATAGAGCTGGCACTGACTAAAGGAAGTTAATTAATATATAACAAATAATTCATAGAAATTTAATAAACTTAGTAATAATAATCTTTTAAAAAAATGTTATTTCCAAAAAATAAAGCACTATATTATAAAATATGTATTTACAATCAGTATAAAAGTTCTTCAATTTATTAGAATATTTTTCTATTTTTTCATAGAGACATGAAAAAAAGTTTCTACGATCAAATTTGTTATCTCCGAAAACCGAAACTCGATGAATTTCGACGAATCTCTAAAGAAAATAAAAGTCACCTTTTTCTATTTGCCGACAGGTGGCGCATCTAGGCAGGCAAAACTTTCGTACACGAAGCGCGCCCCGCCCGCCTGCCTCCTCCGTCTGATAAAAAGTCCGTCCCCGTCGGCGTAAACTTTAACGAGTCAATCCGCGGCCTATCAGTCAGTTCCAAGCAAAAAGCTATATCCCATGCGAATGCGTAGACTTCGTTAAGATCGACTTTATCGAAAATTAAGCTAACGAGACACGAAGCTCCCGAGAAGAGAGGCGAGGGCAATCATTGCTCTGATTTACATAGCTGGCCCTGGGCCAAATCGCGAGGCGTACGGTTTAACCGTGATTACGGGTATGCCGCGAGCGCGCGGCCGTGTCAGTCCCGGGAGCGCCGCGCCCCCTGCGTACACACTGTGCACACTCGACCACGCCCGGCGCGGGCGTCTGCCCCTACGCGCACCGAGCCCTCGCGTTCCGCTGCAAATCGAAAGTTCGTGAACCCTTTTTTCCAGAGCTGAGAAAATTGGTACTCGAGAGGTGATCCTCAAATGGCTATTGTTTGACAAATATTTCGAGTAGAGATTTGGGAGATCACACTGATCTGTGACAGCGCATATTGCGTTATTTACCTTCTAAAATACTGGCTATGACGTTTAATTATAACAAGTTGCTACAAGTTAACACAAATAAAAAAAAAATTGCATTTTAATTTGAGTATATCCATTTTCGATTACCTTTTTAAAACTCTTTACATGTTAATATTTTTAGCAAGTGTTATAGGTTTGACTTGCCTAGTAAATTCGGATAGTCGCTACAGTAGGTTTCTGTGCCTCTATTGATCGTATTACCAAATTTACAAAAAGTCCTCTAGCTGTCAATACCTTTCAATTATACAATCTGCCTGGAACAAATTGTTCAAAAAATACTCGTGAAATTTGAAAAGAGTTTAGGTACACCACGTGACGTAAAAAAGTAAGCTTACAATGCAGTTTTTATATTTTTCGAAACAGCGACATGTCGATGAAATAGTGAAGGAATAAATTGCGTAATATTAGAAAAATAATCTAGAGTTTCAGAATACATCGCATTATTCTTATTTACCATATTATGAATTACAAGAAGAGAATATTATACAACTTTTAGTTGGTAAAATAAAGACTTGTTTATCAAAATATATATTTGAAATAAAACCTACAAGAATAATTAATATCCAATTTTTATACAAATCCTGAAATCTATGCAAAAATAAATGCAAAAGTAATTGTTATTTTCTAACCAGATAATAAAAGAAATGTAAAAAATATTTCATTATCAAGCTCTATTTTGACGTATCAATGAATAACTGGCTGATATATTCATAGAGTACGTACGTCTTATAAATCAAGATATGCAGATAATACGGTGACTTTTAAATGTTTATTCATGCATTCTGCAATTTCATGCACTGAATGATAGCATCACAAGTGATTCATAATTAATCGTTTTCTTATGATTTCAATGGCTTTCAAACTTTTTAGTTTATTACATAATCTTCTATTGATTCATTTATGGATTATGGGAGTACTTGAAAATACTTTGTAATGCAGCACTGATATTTTAGTGGTACAAATTATATATTTAGCATTATTTACCGCAAAGATGTTATTTTAAATATTAATTAAGTATAATTGAAAACTAAAATTTGTCTTATTTTGTATATAATGTACGATTATTTTCATGTTTCGTATTAAAATAAATTTTCTTATAATAAGAATTTTCCTCATGGGCTTGCTTTATAGATTTTCTGCACTTCATAAGTATAATCCTTAAGCTAAACGAGACAAGGGGATATAATTAAGTAAATAAAGAACGTTTGAAAATGCATAAATTAAACATAAGTGTACAAAGTAAAGGAATAAACGCATAAATCTCTTAAAGGAGCTGTCATCGATTGGATAGTAATATTTCGCTTTTAGTTAAAAAACGTTAGTTATATTTCATATAACTATGACACAATATAAAATAAGTAAACTACGTATATCAAATAAAATCAGTAAATAAAATAAATTAAACAGTACAAATTATTATATAACTGATTTATTATTTTAAGTAATGAATAAGTTTATTTATAGAAGTACGAAGATTGAATCCCGGATGAAAACGATGGAGAGTTTATTTTAAACTGTCGAAGTAACCAGAGGTATAAATTCATATAAAAAATGTCTCTGGTATCATACTATACTGAGTTTATTCTTAACTTGTATAACTTGTATTTGGAGCTATACTACTTATGACGGCGAATTGCAGTTATATTGTCCATTATTCACCAATATTTATATACATTTCAGCCGTTTAGAATGAGCTAATTCGCTTTGTACTTAAGACAAAACATATTTTGTATTCAAAAACTGCGACATATTGTAAACAAAAGAAGCATATTTTGATTTGAATGTAACGTAGTAGTGCTGTTTAGAAAATTAATACTAGTGACATTCACTACAAACAAAAACTCGGACAAATATATAATCAATATATTCATCTTTCACTCTATTCATAACAGTATGCCCAAATTAATCTGGTGACCTCTAAAATTTGTTGCACTGTTATTATAAATTTTATCTAAAATGGAAAGTAATTTCCTCGATTTGAGTCTGAATTTTCATGAGTCAAAATTAATTTATTTTATATACACTCTTCAATTCTTATTTTTCAATCAAGTAAATCTTAATCCTTCCGACTGAAACCTCACGCACTCACACTAAATCACAGAAAGTTGTGGAGACGAATCAAAGTTTAAATTTCATCAGGAACACGTGTCAAAAAAAATCAACAAGTCACAAAAGGAAACGACGACGGGAGTGACGTCATAAAAGAGAAGATGGAGGAGAAGCGAAACATTTCCCCGTGGCAAGATATCTTCTCCTTACGGTGCTTCTGCAAGCTCCATAAAACATGCACACCGGACTATTTCCACCCTCCGGGACTCCAAAGCTCTATGCATCCGCCCCAATTTCTTTTAGTCTTCGTCTCCCAGACATGCGCTTACAATTCCCAAACGATGTCCTACGCACACGTTTAGCTACCGATTCATCACCGCATCTATCCAAGTAGGTTGTGCATATTCGAGAGTGCACGAACTACCTTAAGTGTAAATAAGATTGGCGCATCTTGCTTTATTTAATGGTACACCCTTTTGTGTGCGAACCCTTTGTACGATCTTATCTCAATTATCTCATTTCGTTCAACTGCAGTCTAGAAAGAAGATTCCTGTGAAATTTCCATAAGAGGGCGAGAAAAATCCTACAACATCTCGTTGTTTGCAATAGAAATCGCATATCTTGCTCGCATTTAAAGCAAATGAAGCTTTTTAAATACTTTTTGGTGAGAAGTAAGCAACATCATATTCAATAGAAGCATTACGAACTCTTCAATTTTCTAGATCATTTTCTATGTTACTATCTATTAGGTAAATATAGAGTTGAACACAAATTCTTTACAAATGTTTTTTCATACAAATTGTAAGGCGAAAACCTAGAACTAATTCATGAGGCTTCTAAGACAGACCACAATTATTATTGCCTACTGCGTCGATTAATATAAATCATAAGAAATCGCTGACTCTGTCCCAAGTCATATTCAAATAAAACAGAATAAAACAAAAGCGCAAGTATATTGATGCTATTTGATCAGACGCACGCGTACATACATATTGGATTCACATTATACTCATATTTATTCATGTCATATTCATCGGATTCCCCTTTAGTTTGAACGTGCCTCGGAGGCACTGAAAGATTCACTCCAGAGAAGGGGAATACTGCGTATTAACGGAGTGGTCGGACATTCCAAAGCGCGAGCGATTCCTTTAATATAACGAATAGCGACAAGGTATTAAAATCTTGATATTCTTATTTTAGACGAAGCGATACGTACGTGTAATAAAATGATTTATTGTAGTCATGTTATTTTTTTCATTAGATTTCGTAATACACGGGGATCATACAAGAGGAAATGAACGCGTTTCAACTTAGAGCACTGGAAAGACTTTGATAAAAGGATGATTTTATAATGAAACCTACTTAAATGGAGAGAGAGTTTTAAACTGCTAAAAACACAAGCGATTCGTTGAGAAATATAAATTATAAATGTGATATTATTAAATCAAACAGTTTTTTAAGTCTCTCTGAAACTCTTTGACAATAGAATGAAACGTTTTTGTCGTCTTAATTTACTATTTAATACATATATTCATTCATATAATTTGATTAAAGGCTAAACCGTATTTCTAAAATGGTCAATACTGTGTATTAAATTACTGTAATTGAAAATCTATCTAGTACTTTGTATTGCAGGTTCGGCTGTCTGGGGTAAATCAGTTAACCAGACACGCAGGGAACTAAGCGAAGAGATAACTCTGTTTCCTGCCAACGGGATCTTTGGTTCATCAAAGACGATCCATAAGCTGATAGATGATACGCAAACAGTGTACTCCTATTATCATCGAGCAGCCTTTCTACTCCACCGTACATCGAATTCTACAGCACATGTTAATCCTGAAACTAGTTTAACTGGAAAATAAATAAGAGCATGTAGCTTTCTTGAAAACTATAGTTATATATGTACATAAATTCTATTGAGATTTTATTATATTGGATTTATCCGAATATATATTTATAAAGCGGTACAGAGCAACAATAATAAATCTACCACGTGATTCATTTGCTGGCGACTATCATAATAAGACCCTAAAGTCTAGTCAAACCGCACATGACGCTGGGTCCCGAAAAATCTCGGCGAACCAGCGAGCCGCGCAAACGTAGCAATACAACTAGGCGTTGGGTGTGGGAAGCTGGGAGAATACACGCGTGTCGGGAGCAGGAAAGCCGCCCGGGCGGCGAAATCCAATCCAGAGGCAGCACCGTACACTTATTGCATTTTTCCGCTCTTGCGGGAGAAAGCCGATCCGACAATGCCAAGGAGCAGCGCGACGAAGCCATTTACGTATACGCGCGCGTCTCGCTCTTTATAAGAGCAGCCGAGGAAACGGCAAACGGAAAGGCGAAGTTGTTTGAGAGGGTATATTTTGATGACGGGGTTCGCTAATTGCGTGCGTGTTTGAAAACAAAAAGATCTGGTTGCCTGCTCGTTTGATGCAACGGTATAGATACGTGTTATTGGAGGTACAGGAACATTTTCCAACATGTTTCAATTCTTCAGGTAACAATTTGAAACTAATGGTATTGCAAAAACCATTTGAGTAACATAAAAATTATCGTATATAACAGCGTGTGTTCCAGATGTAGAAAGCAGAGGCGCCATTATGGCCGAGTTTAAACAAAAAAATTCGGATAGCCTATGCAGCGCACCTGGATTTCCGATTTAGAACATTTTTTAGCACTAGTTGGACAAATGGCCCGTTAGTTGGCGTTAGTACCCGGGTGGAGCTTCGAAGTTATCGACTGGCAGGCCTGGCACTGGCGGTTGTAAAGCTCGCGACGTATACCATTTTACGGGAGTGACCTCGATTTTTTTACCAACTGTCGTTATTCTCAATAGTGGAAGCAGCAATTTAAAATACTGAAGTCATATGAGCTGCTGCGTAAATTCTTCAGTATAAAAATGTTTTTTCTTCAAACTCTATGGATGCGAGTGTCGCTTTTTGTATTATTTGCTTATTTGTCAGAGTACATTTTTCTTTATCATTATAACGACGAGCAGTTGGTTGCACATGTATTTTTCGTGGTTCATCCACAATAGTATCCAGGCTTTTCGTACCACGGCTACTGGTCGAAAAGCTAGTTTCACATCCGAGTGGACTTGAAGCAATATAGTCACCTCCCGTGACAATAGCAATCCCTCTTGTGGTACTTTTCTTTCGGAGCGCAGCTTACGGTCGAAACAATTAGTCCAGCAAACGACAATTGGTCTGCTCCTCCTCCCTCGCCCCGGGTAACCGTGACGTCTTATCGGCACACGGCGCCCGGGCATGTGCGGGTGGGCGCATCGGACGCCGTGACGCCCCTACGGCTCGCGCCTCGCGGCCTATAATTTCCCGATTGATCGGCTTTAATTGCGACGCCAATTCGGCCCCTCCCCTGCCGATAAGTCAGTCAGGGGGCGAGGGGCCGTCGAGCCCGGCAGGACAATACGGCCCCTCGGCCCCTCCCGTGCGCCTCATTAACCATTACGATTATCGCTGGGCGATAAGTCGCGCGCGGCCCTCGAGGCGCGTGCGAGCCGGGCGAGCCCGAGCGCGTTCGACCTCTGGCCGCTTTATTAACGGCGCTCGGATCGCGGAGAAGCCGCGGCGGTTTTATCTGTGCCGGCTAACGAGCTGCTGACGCGCGGCCGCGAAATCTGGCTCGCGCAGCGGCGATATCCGTTTCCCGGGCGGGCTGTATGTATATACGTCTACATATATATATATATATATACACGCCGCGACCAACTTGGCGACTACTTGGCCGGGAGATGGCGGACCGGCGGATTAATTGGCGATAATAAGGTTGCGAGTAAGTGGATTGGGCCGATGATTAAGCTGCTGGTCGCGGCTCGCAGCCTCACGGCCGAGGCGGTGCGAGCGCCGTGTCGGCTGCTTATCTCGCGCGGCTTCCGCCATTTTTCCCCTATATGTCCCCCCGTCGGAGGCCAATTAGCCGAGAGAGGCCGGGCAATTGCCGCAAATTAGAAGCCCGGCGGGGAGGGTGGGGCCGATCGATTGGCCGGCGAAAGAAGGTCAAGTTTTCAATTCGGCTCCCGGGCGATAAAGTGCAGTCTCTTAAAGGACGCGGGGGCGCCGCGGCGTCCAATAAAAATGCCTTCGGGGGCCACCCCATAATGAAATTCCAGAGTGCTCCCCCTGGCTTGGCTCTCTTCTCTCTCTCTCTCTCTCTCTCTCCCGGCCGATCTCCCGGGCTCGCGACGGTTATAAAGACGGCGATTCGCCTAATGGGCGCACTCGCTTACTCCGAATCGAAGGGGGGAAAAACAGAGTAGATGAAGCGGTCGCCGGAGCTACCGCCTGCGAGATAGAATGCGATGAGATAGGTGGACAAATGGAAATTGAGGCGCTCGGGGCCGTGCGCGTATATATAGAGGGAATGCCGCGCCCGAGGCTTAATATCGGCAAGAGATGTATTAATTTCGAGGGGGCCTGACCGCCGCGCCGCGCCCGCCGCTATGAGTTTATCAGTCGAGCATAACTAATAGCGAGGAGTCCAGTGATAATATCCGGCGTGCTTTTATGATATTTATGAAGCGCCAGTTGTGCTTTTGTACCAAAATTAGTTTCCCGAGGTCGTCCGCACCGCGTCTTTCGAAAGCAGCGCACTAGTGGCCTAGTTACGCAGCCTACTTCGACACTAAATCCGATACTAAAAATTCTTCTTCGGGCCACGTATGCTAACATCGCGTAATGAAAACCAACCCTCGCCTACAAAGAAAACGGGATAAATCAATGCATTACAGTTCGACGTACCGAAAGATTAGTGCTCCCATTTTCTATTTGAAAATGAATAATCAATGGGCTCTGAATCAAAGCCGCGCACAAGGCCCGGGCAATTACTCTGCGTTCAATACTCGGGCTTTCGAGCCCGGAAGCGTCTTGGGGTGCCAATAAGCGGGGAGGACCGGCCAACAAAAAAAAATCGACGGGCCGGCGCGGAAAAATTGGGCGTCGCGCGGGCTCGGGTCGATATCCCTGCGGCTGCGGCCCGCCGAAATTGAATGCGCGCCCGGGGCTTCGAGCCGGTTTCCCTCCCCTCCCCCAATTCGTTAAAAAACTCGTAGGGCGGATGATTCCCCCGCCTCCCCTTTTTTCCCCTTTTTACCACCCCTCCCTCGGCCGCGCTGCAGGGCGATAATTGAAAAATGCCCGGAACAATGTACGGGCTGCTTTGCGCGCGGCGCAACTTTTCCAATCGCGTAATCGATGCTGCGATCGGCCCCACCGGCGTCTTCCCCCGAGGCGGGCCGCGTTGTGCCCGCGCTCACTAATTACCTGGATTGGCGCGCGGGCCCCGGGCTAACGCGGAAGAATGAAACGGCCCGCGTAACGAGCTTCGGTCGCTGCTGCGCAAACACGCTGCCTTGCCGGCTAGGGCTAATTAAGCCGCGCGTTTTCGAAGACGCAAAGGGTAGGCCGGTAAAGCCGCGGGCCGAATATCCCCCGGGGGGCGAGATTTCCGACCGGGCCCCGGTTTGCGAATATAATCCCTCGGCTCGGCAAGTTAGCGGGATTCTCCGCACTGAGATTAAAAAAAAGAGGGGAGGGAGGATCGCGGCCTGCTGCCGACAAGCGTATATGCGTGCTTGTGCGCGATTTGTTGTTAAAAGGGACATTTACCGCAACGCGCGCTGTTTGAATAACGTATTAGAATCGACGACATCAAACTGTCCCCGAATTCAATTGGAATTGATAGCCAATGGATAGTTAATTCACAGGAGTATTGATGATGTTTTCAGTGCAAGCTGATAACGTTTAGTTTGCCAGGGGCGCGCGCGTCTCGCCTGTGTACACGCTGACCCGCTGCCCCGTCTCTGAATCTCCCCCGTCGTCTTTTAATCAAACTATATGACATCCGGTGAATAATATTTGATGATAGATGTATGTAGAATAATAAATAAAACTTGACAAATAATGCCGGAATAATGTTCCCGGTGAATTACGGTTGTAGATAAAACGAGAGTCGTTTTAATCCTCTAAAGTGCATACAAACTTCTCCTATTCATAAAGCCGTCTCTTAAAAATGCATAAGAGACTATACAGCGTTTTGTCTTCACCCGTATATTTCTCGAAATCGCTTTAGTTGCGAGTTCCTCCGCCCCCTTTGTTGCTCTCTCCGTCAATTAGTTTTATTAATACCCCCCTCCCCGTTCGTCCCCGCGGGCCTCTCAAATGAACGCCTTTTAATAACCCCCGCCTAACAGCGCGCAAGCAAATCCGCGGCGCAAGCCCGGCCCGCCCGCGGAGCTCGAGGGTCCCGCCTAAAGCACTAGCCGCCGCGGCCTCGGTTGTAATTTCGCCGGCTTTCTGCAATCTCCCGCGTCAGGTGTATCCTCCCCCCTCCCGGCCGGCTTCGATCCCCGATTAGGGGTCCGGCAGGCCGGATGCTGGAAAAGGGAGCCGGCGACGCGGCCGGGCCTCGGGGCGCACGTACGCCCGGTTGATTGAGTATGCCCGGCGGCGCCCGGGGCGCATTAACATTCCGTCGCGGCTGCGTCACTTTCCCCGGTATCGGCGCGGCATTGTGTGCCCCGGGGTCCGGGCGGCCGGAAGTTAGGGGGGGCGCGCGCGCGGTCGGAATGCGCCCCTGGCCGCCCGGCTGCTGAGATCGCTTATTGTGCCGAGATACGCCCGCGCCCTATCGACTCCGCGGCTATTGTGGGGCCGCCGGCCTCCGGCTTGGCTCCCTGCCCCTCGCACCGGCGCCGGCGCTTCTTTTTTCGCCCAAGTGCTCGCGATCCAGGAAATTGTTTCGCCCGGGACGAGCCCAAGGGACGGGGCCCGCTGCAATTGGTGACGCGCCCACTGCGTCCTTTTCCATTTGGACCGCTTCCCCCGCCGTTTTTTTTTTTTGTAATGGATTCCACCGCTCGGGCTATCGCCGTGATAACGCTTCTCCGGGCTAACAACCTCGTTCAGAGAAAATTTGACAGCTGCGATTGTTGAGAAGGGAAAAGCAATGCCAACTGCTTCCGTGCATTGGCTATACACGCGCATCGGCGTCTGACCGTTCGCGGGCTTTTCCACTTGGCTGACTGCGTTGCTGAATCTTCGCTCAGTTCCAAAATAACTGTACAAGCTTCGTTGTTTTACTGGCAATGCAATTTCCTCTACGTGTACTAAAATATTCAAATTCGCTAAAGCTTTTTAGCAACTAACGAGTTACAAAACATTTTCTAGATAATGTTATTAAACTACGAATATCCAAACAAAATGTACAAGTAAATGTTGATTTTTACGAACATGCAACCCTCGCAGATACTTCGCTCTCCTGTGCCTTGACAAGTTTTCTTTTTATAAGATATAAATTTTTATTCCTGTTTGTTCAGTCTCTATACTGCAAAATCTTTTTTACGCGGGATAAACTAATTCAATCGAAAAGTGCCGAACGATAAAATCAGAAAAAGTTTCGCCTCTCCAAAACATTCATCCGACAACCTCAGTGCATACTTACTTGAGAATTATTTTCACGTAGGATGATCAATCATGCACACTTCCCTTTCCCCTTCCCCCACTATTTATGCGCACCAACTTTCTGAGAGTTCAGCGCTAATCGTGCTCTTCCCTGACGCCAAAGTAACCGAAAGACAAAAACAACGTTTCAACGATGTCCCACTATCTTACAAAAAATAACAAAAATCATCTTTATATGCAACTAAAAGGTTCAATAAGCGAATGTATAAAAAAAGATCAATAATATTAACACTCAAATTACACGCATCCGTGCCACGTAATGTTATGAGAAAATTACACTGTTTTTACTGATTTTCTCTCAAACGGAATCTTTTAGTGGCTAAAATGTTAATGGATTAGCTTTTTTCCATGCAATAAAAACAAAAATGTCAGGATGAAAAAGCCCGATGTTGGAAAAATATAAAGAGGAGGCAAAAGCAGATAAATGGGGAGGGGAGCTCCAAAGGTGTGAGCTGCAAAATCCGGCAATGCATTTTAGTACAAGCGGAACGGAGATCCGATTAAAGCAGGTGTACACTGAATATTAATGTTTAAGGCTCTTACTCTACACGTTACATCTCTAGTCCAACGATTTTTAAGTCAATCTTGACAGTTCTTTCTTGTAATTATTACCCATTTTGTTTCTCGTAAGCTTACTTGGAACGATCTAATAGAAATTTGCAAAATCACTACAAATAATAAAATATGTATAACTTTTTTTTCATCAAAGAAACTTAGGCAAAACCATATAGATTGATATAGATAAAAGAATGGAGAACTATTTCTCGAATAAGCTATCACTAAAAACATAAAAAGCATAAGAATAAAATTTTTAAATTACAAAATTGTATAGAATAAAGCTTTCAATTCCACTAAATTCAAAAACGAAATATATATATATATTGAAAAATAAATAGTATGTACAAAAATATAACCTAATCTACAGATCAAATCAATGGTAGAAAACAATCAGAGCTAAAAAATAGTTTTCGATAAAATAGTCATTAATAATTTGAATGAAAAGAAATGATAGTTGTCATCTGATTTAAATATTGTATCTGAAAATCATTGAATTCTAATTTGTATAATTAAAATAATTTAACTACTATCGTTTGTTCAAATATAGTCTCACATCGACAATATTCAGATTCCGCATTCTTTATATTTGAACTCACTTCTCTATCTTTCCATCAGGAAAAGTCACTTTGCAGCAACATTTTACATTTTATGTTAAACTCTATTGAAGGGCTAGGCAGGCCACTCTGAAGGTGGAAAATTTAAAGCCGAACAACCCTCAAATAAAGCCGGCGGCACGTGAACTCGCCTGATCTTGACGAGCGGATAAAGAAGGGGGTATAGAGGAAGTGAAGAAAAAAGGCCCCATTCTTGCCTTACGGCCGGAGAAACCCCGTGGCTTGCGCGCACCTTTTAGTAAAAGCTTTTTCCTGTTTACACGCGTGCGCCCGTTACCCACGCGCGAGCACACGCGTGCGCGATACTATAAAACGCCCTCAAGTATATAAAGAAATCGCGTAACATATTCTTTGTCTCCTCTATGTATGCGACGAGCTACGAATTTCTTCATCGTGTACTTTTTTTAATAAGCTAAACGAAAACCGAGGGGCTTCAGTCATTCATGACTTGTGAAAAATTCGAAGCGGGTGACCAACAGTTGAAAGCAATGCTGTTAATGAATAACTTCTATAACGCAATACTAGTCCGTACGATGTTGTAGTGAAGAAGATCGAGAGACTAGTGACTTACCCGCATATGTGATTATTATTTTTACTCCTCTTGCGGTTACCGGGTTGGAGTTGCTTAATTAAACTGGTCTTAATTAATTGAGATTCATTGTTCAAAATTTCGATAATTTTGTTACGGTAATAGAGTGAAATAATTATATTACGCACGCTATTTATTAATTAATCCATTTAACGATAGTTTAAAATTCCCTGCTTTATTTTAATACAGAACGAACGGTAATTTCAAAACGAAAAACTTCTTTTCAGTTCATTATATAACTTCTATTTCTCAAATTTACTAAGTTATTGATTTTCTATTCGTCACTTCAAATACAAAATTATAGTTAATACCACTAAAAGTAAAAAAAATTAAATAATTCTTTAATGAACATCTAACTTCCGCATTAATATATTGTTTTTATCGCTTTATATCTTTAAATAGTTTTTACAATATCGATTTCCAAAAAAAGAAGTTGTTTTATGCAATATTAAATAAGGAAGTTATTCTATATCAGTTAATTAATATAGTTACGACCAAGTAAACTGAGATTATAGTGGATTCTCCAATACACTTGAGCACAACCTTTTCCACATATATCCGTAAAGTATCTCTTTTATTAAAGGTGTGATTTTAACTCATAAAATGTTCAATACATATAAACATAGCAAAAACAATACATTACAAATCTTGTGATCTATTAGATTGTTCAAATTCTGATTACAGGAGTTGAGACATATAATTGTGACCATTTCGTCAAATCTAATTTAGCTTTAAACATCGTAGCAATAACTATATAAATGAGATTATAGGTTAGCTGTATGAACATATATATATATACAATTATATATTCAAGAGCTTTAAAATACTATACGTTTGCTACTTATGTATATGTACTTTAACAACGCAACCATAACAAAAAAGTTTCATTTCCAGCTTTGGAGTCATAATTTCAACAATGGTTGCGCCAAAAGAGCATTTTTGGTTCAACAAAACTTCATTATATCGAAAATGAATTTTATTTCAAATTATTTAAATGTTCATTCCCATATATTAGCAATATGATAAAATGCTAATGATTTAAAATAATGAGCTGTACTTTAAAATAAAAATGTACATGTATCGAAATTCACAACATAAAAATACTGTACTAACAAAATTGATACTATCACCTTTATATGTATAATAATGTGGAGAGAATCTTACCTGAAACAGAATAAATAATATAAAATATTATTTTTTAATTACATTTTTTTAGAGTCATATTAATCGTTAAAAGTTATTAGTGACAAACATACATATATATATAATTTAGATAACTATAGGTATAAAATACGTTTGTAAAGAAACATTTGATAATCTTAATATAAGAATAAAATTACAAAAAGTTTTAAAAATGTTAAATATATTTTTTTAATTATTCATAATATGAAATGATTTTCATCTATTTAGGATATGAAAAATGTGGCACGATTTAATTCAAAATTAACGTTCAATTTCGTCCCGGACCTATGTGTTGTACTCGTTAGGAAGGCTTATATAGACAGGATCAACTTTGGATGCGCAAATACAATTTATAATATGAAACTTCATGTGTTATTTACTTATTTAGAGCACAGAACGTCATAAATCTAGTATCTTCCAATTTGGTGATGTTCAGTGCGCTAGATTAGAACTAGGAACAGCGGTCATACTTCAAAATATTCGACAGTGTACATGCTGCTGCATCAATAGTCTTAACGAATGACACCACAAAAGTTTATCGCTGCATCAACTTGGATGATCCAATCTAAACAATAATAGACTCCTCAATACCTTTTTTGACGAGATTTTTTTATTCCCAGTGTACTTTCAGTTAAACCCTATCCCTGTCCCTTTCACACTATCTATTTCTTACTTTTGTGTTTATGTAAAATATGTAATGGCCGAATTCAATGTGACTTCATTTCTTTGTTACTATTCCCAAATGTATGACAGATCATTAATGTTAATGCGTATATTGATATAGTTATTAATTATATTACAATGTTAAGTATACTCAAATAGGTAAACACTTGGAAATTTTTCAATTTATACCAGTTGCTCGATACAAAACATTGAAAGCAATTGCATTTCTAGCGTTTTCGATGATATTTTAGTCAGCAGTTTTAATGTTCCTAAATAACTGATGAGAAACTTTGAGCAATTTCAAAGAAATATAAAAATTAAACAATTCTATATAAATATCATAAGTATCCAACATGCTAGTCAACCCATGAACTAAATACGTTTCTACTGTACTCAATACACATGTTAGACTTTTACAATTACCTCACGGTGAATAGTTCTTATCACCCCTCGGAAAAGCGGCCACTCCTAAAGGGTTTAACATCGACGTGAAACGCACGTTTTACAACCCCTAGAAAACCGAACAAATGCGATTCCCCATTAACTTCGAAGACACGCAGTTACGCTCGGGGCATCCAACTTTACAACCAGGCGTAGAAAAAAACGGAGCTCGAGCGCGCGCTGCACAGCAAAAGGAGAAAATTCCCGGGAGCGATCGCGGACGGCGTCTGTCTTCAGTACGTGCGCTGGCGTGCGCGCAAGCGAGAGCCGCGCAATTACAAGAAAGCGCCAGGGCCGTTTGCGCCCGACCGAAAATTGATGGCCCCTATCTGTCCATTTACCCAGAGCTGATTGCCATTTTATGTCCCAAGCTCGCGCGAGCCCCCGCCCGTAATAACTTCTTCCACGCGGCCGCACGAGAAAGGGGGAGATGAATCCGCAGTGATTAAAGCTCCGAGTTATGAAATCGTAAGTTTTAAGTTTGTCACGAGCAAACGCGGTCGCCAAGCCCCCGCACCTTTTTCCAATCGACGGAATTACCTTTGAGGGATGTGCTTGCGCTTCTCCCGTAGAATTCTTTTATGAAGAGAATTGGCAAGGATAGAGGATAATAACCCAGAACTAATAATAATAAGAAGGCAAAATTTTATCGTTACTTTTTGAAAAGTTTTTCTAGAAATATGATCTTAGATAATCTTATTACAGAGTATGAAGTAATATTATATAGTTGAACGTATGGAAAGAGACATAAACGAAACAAATCATAAGTACCAAAAAATCTATTTAAGAAATATAAATCCACTCTTTATGAAAAAAACGTTATTTGCTTTTTTAGTAAACACGATTCTTTCAAAAAATAAATTAAAAACTTTCATAAAAAATTCAATTTCTCTTTCAAACGAATAAAAGTTATTGTGACCCTTTTTTCCTAAAATTTAATTCTTTACAAAGAACGTAATTGCTGAGTTTGTACAAATATAATTTTAATATTTATTGTTTTAATTTTAGCTGCTAAATTTAATCAAATTCATGGGCCGCATGAATCACTCCATTTCTATTTAGAAAAGCGAATTTTGTCACAGATGTAGGAATATGAATTTTTTCCTGTGGTATTTTGCAGGAATACCCTATAGTTAACTCTACAGTTAATGTCTAGAAAAATAATTGAAATTAATCAAACAAATAAGCCTTTTGTAATAATTAACCACTTATATAGCAATCTCAGCAATTTTTATAAGAATCCGTCTTTATTTATCCTTGTATTCCTCTTATTTAGCACTTTTTCCAGCTTCCCTTACGCAGCGTTTTTTACCCAAGAATCGATTCATCATCTGATGACGTTGCCAGTCTACGTCCTGTCTCATACATATACACATCTTCTATTTTCTTACCGAAAGTGACATTTAAAACTCACAAGCAAAGTTTTCATTACTTTAACTCGTTTTCTTCCTCCTACCTACAGGACTCATCCATTTAATTACAAAACTTGGCGATTAAACTCTCGCCGAAAACCATTGGCCACTTGCACGCGATCACCATTTTGGTTGAAGCGTTGTTGTTCTAGATTGTTGGAATTTATCTATCAGTCGAAACGAACGTTCGACTTTCGAGACTATCTTCAGATTGGCCCTACAAGTTTCAAGGAGTGCTGAGAATTTAGACGATGCACAAGGGCTACTCGATTTTGAAGTAATATGTTACTCGCTAAGTTGCAATTCTTAGACACTGGATGTAATTACATTATTTCTAGAATGCGTCTTGAGTTTCATATCCTTTAATTATTGGTTTCTTGTTATTTTTTTACAATAATCTTCAAATGATCATAAAAATAAATTTTTTCTCTTTTGTTATATTCTGAAATCTTGTCCACCAGGTAATATTTTTGAAGGGGTTTTAATAACGATTAAAAAGAGTTTTTTCCTAAATGAAAAAAAGTAAGTACATGATTATGCGCAGATATAACCGTCAATCCAACCTAGAAACCAATTCACTATACTAGATGAGAGAAAACAAAATAAACCATCATCTTGGATAATCCGTTTAAACGTGTCAATAAATTCACTAACAGAATCAGAAAAACGGGAATATCATTTGTAAGTAAAAAATTCCGAAGATGAATCCCCATATAGATAACTAGTATAATAATCAATCTATCCACCCTGAAACCAATAGAGGAGACAAACGAGAGTTGCGACAAGTGCTTCCCGAATGAAAGGTCGACCTTCGACCCGATTAGTCTCGACCCTCCGTCGATATGTAAATCGAGGGTTGGCCCGCCGGATCGACCAGTCACCGTCGCTTTTTTTCAACGAGACGTACGGCGGAAACTCGTTCGCAAAAGTCGGAGGGCTATTAACAGTGGTTGGGGTACGAAGGCCGACGGACCACCGAGGGAAATTCTTACGAGCCATTTAACTACGAGACTCGCGAAGAAATTTCAGCACGAGAGGAGAAACTAGGGGCATTAGAATAGCGTGGAAACAATTTTTCGGATAGTTTGGGGCAATTGTGTTCCGAAGGAGGAATTTTTCCTGAACAAGGAGTCTGGGTGAATTACAAAAAGCTTCCTCGAAGTCATTACAGTACTGATAGTATATTCGATTAAAAATAGTGGCCCTGTTGAAATGGCTGCTAATTGACTCAAGAATGAACACGCAAAAGAACAAAAAATTAGGTTATTTTGTTTTAGCTTTTAAATAAGCATATTTTTTCATGTTATTTTTGTTATTTTCATCTATTTAAAACTGATTGATATTCAAAAAAATTAAAAAAACAAATAAATACATGTATACCAATACAAATCACCAAGATTTTAATATGGTAGATGGATTTTGACTTAAATTCATACAGATAAAATATAAATAAATATTATAATACAAATTGAACACTACAAAAAGTAAATTCAAATGTAATTCATTATTATACCAAAAGATTAAGTTACCCCACGAAATTTTCATTGATCTTCGCATTTAATTTACGTATCAATGATGTAGTCAAACCAAATGCATAATGAAAGAAAAATGCATTGAAAGGTATATGTATTGAAAAACAGAAAGGGAACATATTTAAAGATATGCGATGAAAGGGAGAGACAAAAAGCATAGAGGTGCAGGAGCAATAAGAGGCAATTAGTCATGAAACGCAAATAAGAAAATCGAAGCTCGTTTTATTGCATTCAATCGAACTCATAAAGCTTTTCGTTCAATGAACAGAAAGGAAATTTTAACGTTCGCTTCGGATAGTGAACAGCTGAGGTGAAGAAAAAGCGAAATGAGTGAGAAAAAGGTAGAGCTGGAGCAGAGACTCGGCCTATATTCACCTCTCCGTATATACATATTACATACATAAAGTCCGACGAGAAATCTGCCCAATGTTGCTTCAATTTACATACATTTACCACTCAGGACACCGCGCGCAACGATGTCAATTTCGCAGTCGAGCGAAAAAGATTCGCCAACCGCGAGCTCATGCACCCGAGCATCCAGTCCCGGAAATGACGTATATTTATGCATATTTATACTATATCTTAAAGTCAAATAACTTGTAAAGGAAATTACTGTTTATGACATAAAATTCTCACATTCATGATCAACGGCGTTCTAACGCGTTAATTGTCGCAATACACCGTAGTAAACTGTTTTAAATATAGAATTCCAGTTTTATAAAACCGTTATGTTATCCTATTGAACTATTTAAATCATCGCTCAAATATATCATTAATAGAATCTGAACATCTATTACATTTTTTAATAATTAAACAAATATCATAATTAGAATACGAAAAGATAATTTTAAAAAAGTTATTGTAAACCAGTAATTTGGAGCAGCGTAATTTTAAACACAAATTCTATATTTCTCAATTCAAAATGTGCATTTATAATCGAACAAGAGAAATTTAAATTCATATTTTTTTATTATACATAGCACAACATGTACCTTTTATAACTGTCCATATAATAAAAAATAAAGAAAAAGCACACGCCATGAGCGAGCGCTTAAATAAACCGTGCTAATTAAAGTGCATCGAATCATTCGTTTTTATCAAGCGTGCAGCTATTTCAAATGTACGTATTTTAAGTATTTAATATGAAATGAATGTTAAACAGTGTGAGTACATAAAACTCGAGTCGGAATCAAACCACGTATTCCACATATGCTTTTTTAATACCGACATGATATGGGAAAACAATATATATGAGCTAAAGTGTACTGTACGAGAAAAGCAACTAATAAAAGGCATCATACTGTTCCTTCTTGTTTTGGAGAACATTTGAGTACCATTCGAGCAGCACTCGCGCTTACTCGAGTTACAACTTACTCGCTGTTACGCGTCCTCAAACTTTTGCCTCATTCCCTCGCATTCGATCGCTGTCGGTCTCTCAACGCGCGGCAATCTGGAGCGGCAATAAGAGAGATAATGGAATCATTTGTAAAGCACAGTATCTACATCGGCCCATGCAGTTCGGCGAGTGCGATGTCAGGCAGCGGTGCGTCTACCTATGGATTTTCCAATCGGCTGCACCACCGCCCTGTTTACGCACTTGGTAACTTTGCCTTTCACTTGAAAAAAAACCGTGTTGAGGCGAAATTCCAGGTCCGCCACCAATGCAGTTCCCCATTCAGTATATACGAGATTCAATTGCGGACGTGTTATTAAAGTGGCGCGGTGAGGATCGTCGGAAAATGCCAGAGAATGTGTGTAAAGCCCGTACTTTGCGGGAGGTAAATAAGCCAATACTGCATTTCAGTAGCCTTTTCAACTATGCAAAATTATTTTAAAAAACCGCATCCATTATATCTAGACTGTTATGAAATTTACAAAAGAATTTGATTAATGTTATGTTAGATTAATCAACGTTTTCGAAATTCGTAAATTCTTATTAAAATTCTTAAAAATGTACATTACTTTTTATAAGAAATGTTTCGAATTTGTATTGTGCCAATATAATTGGAACATATTATAAAATACCCATTTAAATCTACGTGAAAGCAATTTGCAATGCAGAAAGAAATATCGAAAGACATGTTGAAATATTATAATATGTACAAAATGACACGATAGTAAAATTTTCCATAATATGAAAAAAACACAGATTACACTGACAGTAAGATTAAGAAAATAGAAAAATATATAATAATGGAGCAAAGCTATAATTATATAAACAGTTTCGTGCACAGATAATTCTTATGTATAATTAAAAGTAAAAATATGATACATACTCATAATTTTTGTATTAAAAATTATACATATAAAATATTTTTAAAGATCATTAAATAAAAAATGAAGATCGTATGCGTTCTCGGAATATTTTATATAATATTTGCCTCAAATATATAAGAGGTGTGCCCGTATTGGTACTATTATTCGTCATTCGGGCTATGACGTCCGTCAAAATAGTCCTCATTTGATTTGTTAAGATTATTGTTAGTTTCAGAATCATAACCATAAACCTGCGATACATCTCTGATAACAACCTTTTCAAGGATATTTTCATCTTCACCAACAATTTCTGCTTAAAGAAAAGTGGTTTGACGCACGAACGATTCGATGCTATTTAATACTTTTGTTGTCTCTGAAATATTTCTTAAACCTGTATGTGTAAATGTCAACTTCAAAAATTCTTGATTTTATTAGACCTAATTTTACAGTTATGATGCCTTATCGACCAACGCAAAGATCAAGGACGAATCGCTTACAGCAAGCAAACTAATATATATTACACTGGCCTTTGAAACTCCACCTTGGCAATCGGCTTCTTTCACATGGATTTACATAACAAGAAAAGTCCAGAGAGAGAATCTTTTTCCACCCTTATCTCCTTCTCACGCCTAGATAAACTATTCTTCTCTTTCGCCAGTCTAATAGATCGCAATCTGGCGGCAATCCAAAATTCCGCGGCCCTTAGGTGCACTCAGGAAAGCCGAATGTCGCGCGGATTTACTTTGCTTGCCAAGACGACACTTTGAAAACCGAAAGAGAAAGTTTGAAGGGGTGGCAAGGAACCTGGGTGACACGTTGAAGAATTTTACTAATAGCAAAATAAATTTATGACTAAATTTATGATTTTCTTATCTAGAAATATATATTATTGTACATATATCAAAAAACACTCTATAGGTAGTGTACGCAATTCATACTTAAATTTTTAGTTTTTTCTACGTAGTTGGATTTAAATTTCTTAAATTTAATGATACCATTTGTGATAAAAAATGATATGTAATTTTCTAATCGTTTTTTCACAATCACTTCTACCTCGAGAAACTGTCTATAATAGTCATCTTTATAAAAATAAGAATAGTGCATATTTAAACTAAATACTTATTTTTTTTTAACAACACCTGTATACTATAAGGTATAATTTTATGACATAATTTATCAAAGAATTAACATTTCATGTTTTACTTAAATGTCACATACAGGCATCATAGATTATACGATCTGTTATTGCAGCAATTCAAATGAATTCGTCTTCTCTATTACTTTTTCTATTACTTAATAAAATAGAATTTATAATAAAATTGTTTTTTACAAACTATGTTTGTAGAATGGGTAAATAATAATTAAGTCTACCACATATTCATATGAATTATTTATTATATCATAGAACGTTACATCATAAAATTAATTAAAACTGCCAATGATGTGCGTAATAATAAGAAATAATGAATAGATAACAACATGCTTCACAATCCATGTGAAGAGATGAACTACTCATATTAGACTATTTAATCAGGCAGTGAATTTTCTGACAAAAGGATTGAGCATTACGACAGTACACATATGAAAGTGAGCGCAGTAATCTCACATTTGCGTACTTCTTTAAATAAATTTATCGGGAAAAAATTTGCTTAATGTTAAGCTGTAGTGTTAGATTATACATAGCAATGCTATTATTCCTATTTCTAAATTCCTTTACTCCATTTCACTTTAGAACCCTGTGAGTGTTCTTTTTCACGATGCCTATAGAATCATATCGGTAGAGTCTATACTGCACGATTTCGAGTGTAAGATAGAAAAGTCAAAGAAGACAAGCGGAAGAAGCAAAGAAGGTAGAGGATCGGCTGAGTCCTGAGGGTTGTTCCTGATGCTTGAGGCTCTCGAAATCAAGGTACGGCTCTCAAGATTGTTTCAAAACAGGCTTCACTCTGAAGCTTTAACCCCCTTCCCTATCATCCCCACTCCAAACCTCGAATACAGTCAGAATCTACCTTCGACTTTACCGCTGTAAAACCGTTTCTATGTATATGTGAATCAAACCGCCCTTACCTAGAGGCAGTGCCAGTGAAGAGAACTTGTTTTCTCTCTGTGTTCCTTTCTACATTTTCGAACTTGAAATTTTACAGGTAAATCGGGTTAAGGCTTTAAAATCAAATTATTTTATTATTACATTCATAAAATAATCAATTATTATTAAAGTAACTAAAGAGTTCATTTTAGAAAATAATCAAATTTAAGACTTAACTTTATACACAAGATTTGTAAAATTTGTAGGCATGAAAATTGCAAATGAAAAAATTTACCATTTTTTTTATTAAAATTATTTATTAAATTAAAAATATAAAAGAATATTTTATAAAGAATGAATTTACATGAGTAAATGTTGCAAGATTTTTCAAATTAAAATAAAAATTCTAGCAAGTATAAGTTAAATATTGCATCAATATAAAAAATAAAGAAAAGAATAGAGGGAGGACGTACGCCGGGATTCTCATCAGCATTTTTCATCGCGAGATGGAATACACGACTATGTTTGCGGTACGAGAATTCACTTGCAATCGTAAAACTATGGTGAACTAAGAAAGCCGAAAGGCAAACTCGGGAATGCTTGGGCTTTCGAATTTGTATGAGGGTCAATATGTGCTTGAAACGTTGCAAACTCACCTTAAAGCCATTTGATTAGGAGAGAAAGAGCACGAAATCAACCATATGTTGCGTGAATCGAACGCCCAGAGGACAGAGGGGCTGTCAGAGAAAAAAAAGACCGGGAAAAATAAGTATTCACGACACCCGTTAACAAAAAAAGAATGATCGAAGAAAAGGAAGGTGGACGTGGCAGTTAGCGACCAGCGATTTATAAATAAGTATACATTAATAAGTATCCAATATAGGTGGAATAGTCTTAATAAATTGAATTCAATTAAATATTGTATAAACATACCACGGAACGAGATGCTATTTACCGCAACATTTTAATTCGAAGAAAGTTAATTTTAATTGATATAATCGTATATTCCACTTAAAAACTTAATATGCGTGATAGGCTTGTAATCGAATTAATTTGTAACGAATATAATTACCATCATCAATATTTTGCACATAACATGTGTAAGTATGTTTATTTTTCATATTCACATTTGATTATTACTGCAAAATTTATTGGAGTTAACTCACTAATTCATTCTGTTTTGTTTTGAGGAACATTTAGTAGGGACATTAGGACCTACTTGATACTGCAGCAAAAGAAAAATACGCGGCAGGAGTCGGATTCAAATAAGCCAATCAGCATCGGAAAGCCATAAGCATGTGATTCGCATCCTATGCACAAGTGTGGGCGCACGACAAATCGGCGCGGTGGCGCAAATGCATTTTTTTGCAAATATTCGACTCCCGTGCGGCGGCTCGTGTAAAATCCCTCGGTGCAGACGCATTCCTCGCCCGAGCGGAATACCGGGCGAAATATTTTCTGCCACGTCGGCGTGCGCGTGGGCCAAGGGTGGAAGGAGTGTGCGACTCGGTGTGGGCGCTCCTGTTTAGATTATACGCGGGCGCACGCGGTACAGTTGCGCCGCTTTTTCCGGGATAAAAAGGAGAAGAGGAAATAGGTCCCGAGCTCGCGCCAGTGTTTAACGGCACACTTTCCTTCTTTATTCACGGCACAATTGACACTTAAGCCACATATTTACTGCATATTGAGGCGCGGTTTTATTAGTAGCAGGCCGAGGGAGCCGCGAGGGTAAAGAGTTCCACAAAATATATCTCGATTTACATTTTCTTTCGGAGCCCAGCGTATCCGAGTTGTCAATGTTGCGCTCTATCCCTTGAGATTTCTTTCCTGTAGATTACTTTGGTAATTATGTAGATACCCTGTTTTTTATTTTGGTAGCTATAACAGAATGGCGAAGATTTTAAGCTGGAAGACTTATTTTTGTGATTTATTCATCTTACATACACACCTACGTAATTTACTATATACTAAAGTTCAAGATCTATAGAGAATCAGTAGTCACATGCTTATACGCACATGTGCAGTAGTTACTTTTGTATAGTTATAAAAAAAAAACTTTAACCAATCGTATTGAACACGATATGATAGGATACTTGTTTACGGGCTGTTTCACCCAACCGGTCTATAACAGAGTTCTACCATACTGGTCTTAAACATTTAAATAACTTTTTATGTATTTGTGAAATACTTATTGGAAAAAATAATTTGTATTTGCTTTCTTAACAAATAGAAAAATGTTTAGTAAATTTTTTAAATGATTCTATTTATAATTATAATCAATAAATTAGATCGAAATTTTTGTTTAAGTCCCTTCAAGCGAATTATGAATAGAAATATGTTTACATTTAGCACTATATTGTTTATTCGAAAATAAAGTCAAATGCAGCGTTGTAATTTTTTAAAAAATATTTTTTAAAAATTTATTTTAAAATGATTTTAAATGAATTTGTATTTTAAAATGGATTCTGTATTTGCTTATATTTTTAAATAAACAAATAGTATTGAATTTTAATAAAGTATTTTTATTCATAATTGAGTTCAGGAAACTTAAATGAAAATTTCAATAATATTTTTTGAATGTAATTATGAAAAAATGATTTTATAACCGTTAAAAAAATCTAAACTTTGTTTATTTGACGAAGTAAATTGCATAAAAATTTATTTAAAAGCTTGATTACGACAAAGCAGAAATCTGTTACTGACCTGTGGAGTAGTGCATCGCCTATACGGCCATATCATACGCAGATCAACTGACGAAAAAAAGTAAATTTTAATGTTTACATTTTTTATATGCATGGTCATTGAACTTCCAAAATCTAAACGAATGCTATCTAGGCATTAAATAAAACAAATTCGATTGCTGGATATAGTAAAACGTATAACTTCATAAAAGAGTGCTAGTTCACGTTCACTGAATAACGCCGAATGCTTATTAAGTAAACTGAGAGAGAACTGAGAGACTACATATTAACAAAATATTGTATTATAGTCGCCATGTAGTACTACGGTAGTATCAAACAAGATAGCGCTTCAAAACAGGAAATAAAGATTGATGTATATAGGATTCGAGATCTCCAAGTTATACGAGGTAAATAAATAAGCCATTTTTATTATCAATAATTTGTCCTTGCAATACTAAGATAAAAAGTACATCTAAAGTATGATCTGTATATGCAAATCTTACTAGCGATTTTATTGCATAGACTCCTGATGAAAAAGGCATGAAATATAATGTAATAAATACTAGTAGATTAAAAAACGTGAAATAGTTTCACGTAATGCATAATATCTGTAAAGTATAAAATGATCTATTCCAAAAGAACCGTGTAGCAAATAATTCAATTGTGGATAGCTTTAAAATTGGCCGGAAATCAATTGAGACATAAAATTGTAGGAAAAGCGGCAAAGAACCTCCAGGAGACACAAGGACGAGCAGGTATCGTACAAAAAAAGCCTGAGGAGGAAAAATGAAAGGAGAAAAGTAGGAAAAACAGGCTTTTCCGTCCAGCAATTTTGAGCAGTTGAGCGGGGCTGTTTCTCGCACTTGCCGGTCGAGGAGGAAGGTCGACGCCTTCACCGTCGCCACGTCGGTCTGTTTACAGCTCCGCACAATGGAGGCGCGACTCCCGCTTTGTGAATTCGTCGGGGTGCACGGTGCGGCTCCTCGGGCCGCGGGCGCTAGACGCCCCCTCCCCTCCCCCGCGCGTTTCAGCGACAATGAGAAGCCGGCGTGGCGGGGCGGGATATGCCTAGGGAAGATCTCGCGCTGGAGCTGAGTCGGAGTGAAAAGAAGCTGCACACTTGAACATTCGGGCTTGAAGGACAATGGCTTGGGCGAATTTATACGCTTGCACTCCGCGGCCGAGTGTACACCAATTGTCTGTTGCCGAAAGTGCCGACGCTTGAAAATTATTTCGTTTGCCGCTTTTAGTCATGAGTGCGCCACTTGAATGGCTAATTGCGATTCGAAAGAGCCCAGTCAATTACTCTCTCTCTATTTAGGCCAAGCGGTTAAAATAACCACGTTTGCAATGTTGTTGTATCCATACAAATTCAATCAATAAGAATATTATCAGAATAAAGACAATTATAACCATAGGTGAATAAATTAAAAGAAAATAGTACAATTATCGTAGATGTATCCCATCGCAATATTGTATTGTATATTTTTAATGTATTATAGAAATATAATTTCTAGAGCAAGTTATTCTGTGGAATAGTTCACAGTGCAAAATTTTCATAACATTTTCACACCAGTCAATTTTCCCACAATAAATCCCTATTCTCGCTTCAATTCTTGGCAGGGAAAAATGTTAACCAAACAATCATTCAGGGGCGATATGATTTTAATTTTGCATGCATAAAACGCACGTCCGCGGACGCTAACGTATTCATCCGTCACAGCGTAAAACGTATCGTTCCAAACAAATGGCCACTAAAAATATTTTCACGGCGTGTAAAAAAGAGCGCTAAAAATGCGTAAAAAGGAACGATAGGCTGAAGGTAGGTGGGCAGAAGAACGGGAAAAGCAGATACGGACCCGTAAAACTTTCGTGTTAAATATGCACAGAGCGAGAAAGAGAAGCAGGAGATGCGTCGCGCGTGGAGTAATTCCACCGTGCCGAGAACATTGTGAAGCAATGACGTTTGTGACTGGAATACGCTCGGGTCGTACGTGATGAATATCAGTTTACAATGTACCGAGGAATTCTCGAGGCGTTGTTTACTAAAATAAAGAAAAATAGAAAAGGTGACTGGTGACGCCGGATACTTATATTTTTTTATTTCGCGCACACACGCCTCTCACGAGTATGCAAAGCGGGCAAATATTTCACGGCCCGCCACCCGTATCCTCGTCCTTTTTTAATCCTTTGGTGTGAGCGTTCACTCGGAGACAATTTGCAAACGTATAAATAGTCATTTCGAATTGCAGACTATATACAGCTGGTGAATAGTTAAAATACACCACTTTAGTAGAAATTCCGAGGCACGGGTAATAGGCGTTGATAAAAATACCTTTGGAAAATGGAGAAGAAAGCATATTAATAATTATCTAACGGGATTACTAAACCGAACACGATAAAATTTTGTAGAACTCGCTTGATAACTTTTCACGAACTGTTTACCTGACTACAAATATAGTTTTTATAGAAATTAGGTGATCAAATTGTAAAAACTCTGTTTACTAATCTCAGTAGGTAATAATTACTGTATTTTTCTTTTCATGAGAGAATATCTAATTGTCGAAAATATACTTTACTCGATACTTTAATACATACAGTATTCACTGTTTATATAGTCCACTCGTTTAAAATTCGTAGATTTTAAAATAATTCATTATCTACGTGGAATAGGCCTTGAAACCAACGTAAATTAAGTGTTCATATATGAAACTTGGAATTGTCGAATGTCAAATCTTCATGCTGTATTTGATGTTTTCTTGTATACTGATTAGTTGAAAGAGATGTACCTACATACAACACACAATTTTCTCCTTTATTTTTCCTCTGACTAACTAACTCTCTTCAACTCTCTTTTCACAAAAAAACCGATGCTTCTTTTCAGCCTCACGTTTTCGCTGCTGTCTCTCTGAACTACAAGTTAATTAAGCTCTAGAACTCTGCATTTATTCTTTCTTCAATCACACCCATACTACAAGAAGTAGCTTGATGCAAAGCACATCTATAACACCTATTCGAAAAGTAAGACAATACCAGACACATACATAAAACACAAATTTATGCATTCACTGATAGAATCCTTCAGAAATTTCAGCTTATTAAACTTATTTATAATGAAGATAAAATAGTTTTTAACTTTTTATTTCTAATGAAATAAAAATTGAATATCTGCTTTAATGCGCGGTAACGATTTTTGATGAATTTATTAAATTTCTCAAGTTTTTGTTAATTTTTTATTACATAATTTGATTGATTCGAAGCTTTATTTAATTAACACGGTAGCCTGGAAAATTAGTTAATTTTTCATCCGAATTTAGTGAATCCTATTACTACTTTAATTGCTACGAAATACTAACCTCTTACAGTTGAAAAAGTGAAATAAAAGTGATGTAAAAGTTCTGTTAACTATTGGTAATTATTTGTATTCTAATTTACCTTCTTTCTTGAGAAACTTGCTTTTGATAAAAAGAATTTCAAAATGTTTAAATGTTTCAAGTAAATAAGTAAGTCAAGTAGTAGTAGTAGTCAAGTCTAATTAAGTGGCAGAATAATAGTAGTAGTAATTAGTAGTTAAATCTAATCTCATAACAATTGTATAATAAAATTTTTTAAAAGAAAAATAGGAAATTATATAAACCGATCAATATAGTAGTATTAAGCCAAGAATTAAATGATATAAAAAATCTTTAAATTATTAAAAGAAGCAACAAAACAATAAACATTTGCAATAATACCTAGAGTTTGCTAAATATAATTTGATGAAAAATGAAATTCTTGAACTGGAAAACCGGAGGTCACTGAATTAATTTCTGATAGGAACGTTCAAAATGCGAGCAAGCCTACCTTGTATCGAATATTGAATTCATTATCGCACTTTCGTCGCGCACACTATCAGTACATCATACGAAAATTCTGTCTCATCGGTATTGAATCAATGAGACTTGAATCAAATTTAGTCATCTTTTTTCCAATCTCATTTCAACAATGCGCATCGTGTTTTTATAGGTAGTACATTAGCTATGCATTATTCTTAATTCTCTGCATTTGAAATGAGACAAGTAATGCGAGGGGAGTTTTTTATAGTTCATTGATTATAACTCGAAATTTAATAAAGAATCAAATGTTTGTATCGATAATTATGAATATTTATGTAAATTTTTTAATATTAATGATAACATATTGGTATTTCTATGTAATTTAGAATAAATATTATTTAACGTAATATTTAATAAAGTTCACACATTTAAAAATGTATGATAGAGAGTACCATATCGGCAATAAATGCAAACCTAAGATAAAAAAAGATTATAGGGGTATGTAACATTTACGAGAGTATGACTTGCCAAATAAATTTAGTAGATAATATGAGGGTCTACATGAAAATATAAAATAGTAGTGTTATATGTTTATTACCTATTCTGTGAGTTTCTGAAGTTTCAAAAACACTAGAGATCGACTTTTTTTCCTCCAAAACTTTACGAGTTACGAGCCTTCAAACTTTAAGTACTGTTGGAACTAACATTACCCAAGTGTACCATGTGGAAACTGCCCAGTTGGACTAACACCTCTTACACGTATCTGATTTGTATATATGTTTTCATATGGATAAATACTACTATGTTTAGTGAACCATTATATAACATTTAAAGTTAGCATTTTGTCATGTTTTACTTAGAATGCTTAGAATGTCCAATACTTGAAAAGATCGTAATATTCATTCTAATACACGTCATGAAGAATTCGAAGTACAACATTTCTTTGCAATGTATTGATATATGATCACCACTGGCTTCCCACGAATTCTTTAGAACGAGTTTTCTTCGCATTTGTTTGAAACATCGATATATCAAAACAATTCTTCGTACCAGTTTTATGTTTCAAGCTTTACCCAGAAGATTAGTTGATAGAAGAGTTTCCATGCTTTATTTCAGCATGTTTCCTTCAGTCAATAATACTATAAACTACAACTTCTAATACAATCCAATAAACTTGGATGAATTGAAATAAATATGGGACTATCGGTGTCACTACTTTCTTTTATCGTTTCAATTACATGAACAAAGTAAAGCAAATTTTTCTACAGAATACGAAGTCGAAAAAACTTGAAAAGAAAATAGTCGGAGACTATGTAAAGTGCTATTTCTTTGAAATATATGACAGACACTACCATAATTTTATAAATATACATAGGAGAAATTTTGTCTTTAGAAATATATGTAATATTCTATATATATAATATTCTGTCTTTACTGAACATTAATTTTGAAACAAATTGCATAAAAGCTTTGTGTTGAAAAATACATAGAACAAATTGATACGTTCATTTATTATTTTTACAATAATATACATTAACAATTCAAACTGATATTTTCTAATTTTTAGTAAAATATAAATATAAATTTAAGATAAATATGAATTAACATACTTATTAATTTAATATACAAATTAGTTTGCTTTCCCTTTATTTATATTTACAATTTCAGGTATATTTCGAATATACCTGAATCGACCTCTCACGTCTCGTCCCGCGTACATGCATTAGACGCATTCATCGGATTTACATCATTCGCCACTCAAAATCGAAAATCCGCCTTATCCCCCGTGACCTCCGCCCCTTGAAAATTGCCCCGATGCAAAAAGATTGTTCCAGCCATCAATAAATCTTTCACGTCACACCTCTGAAAGAAAAGAAGCAGGAGGAAGAGAGAAAGACTCCCTTCGTGCCGCAGCATTAAACCAGAGCAACGTCGCAAGTCCGGATCCCGTTTCGACCGCGTTCGATTTACTTCACAGGCGTAATGGATTCTCCCGCGCGCGTGCGAATTTATCGAGGTGCATACGTTTCCTACTCCCCCTATCACGAGCTTGCCCGACCTGTGCACACAACGATGCTAACACGCATTGTGCAGAGAAAGTCGCCGTGTTCTTTCAGCCCCTGCTCCTGTACTGTTGTTGAAATATTTGAGGTTGGATTTTTACCCTTCCCAAGGTGGGATCTTATTGTTAAACCTATAGTCGATATATCGTACGAGTTACGAGTGCACAGTATTTACTTGCTCGTGAAGGCTGGGCACGACTACAGGAACGTGACATTCGAGAGAAGAATCCTAGACGAATCGAGCACCACAACACATTTTTCAATAGCTTCAATCGTGAAAGGCACTGCGGCTACAGTAGATGTGATGTTCATTAACACGCGCGTGCGCATATACACACATTAATTTATCTATAGTTTTGTTTGTTTTCACTTACATAGTTATTGTTATTATAGCGTTACGAGTTTTAAAAAGGTGTTATAAATGTAGTAAAAGATAGTGTATTCAAATAAGATAGTTAATTAACAATTCATAATATGCTAAAATTAAACTATGCATTGTAATTAAGCATCGAAAATTTAAACAATTTAATAATAAATAAACCAAATTTTATAAACTTTATAAGACGATTAAAGAAAAAAAATAAGAAACGACATTGAATGAAGTATTTTACAGAAAGGTCCAAGTCCAAGGCGCCACTTGGTTCGAGCTGCGTAGGCACTTTGTTCAAATTAGTCCGGAGGTAATGACGCGGGAGTAATCTCGTTTGACCGAGCTGCGACGATGTCGAGGAGGACGTTCGATTGAGCAAGTCCGAGCAACGTCTCCCTCCGGGAACTACAGTTCAACGGCGTTCTTTGACTAGTTCGAGCATTCAAACCTAGATATAAGGAACCTTTACAATGAATTATTGAACAAAAAATACTTGTTATGAAAACAATTTATTTTCAAGGAGAATTTATACCTATTTAGTAACTATAATAAGAAACTTCGCTTCTTTCCTTTTTTGTCTTTTTCTAAATGACTGCCTTTGATTAATTTTTTACTTAAATTTTATTTTTCCAGCTATATTCAACAGATTTTGAACCTTTTAGAATACAGCGAGATGAAACATCGTGTCGACGCTGGCACTTATAGATATGGATAATGTTTTTCATGTGTAATGATATAAAATATTAATTTTGTTTTTGATAAAAACCAAAATGTCATCGAATAAACACATTGAATACCTAAAATTAAAATTTTCAACATTAAAAATCCATTGAGCAGTTTGAGCAGGAGTCTACTTCAAACCAAAAGTTTTGAAAAATTATATAACATGAACCTATATACTCCTACTTTTTATTCTACATTCATACATATACTTTAGCAAAAAGAATTCTAGCTTTTGATAGTAATATGTTTTTTGTTAAAGATATTTGTTGTACAAGAGAAAATCTGTGTATCTGATTTCTAAACCCCATAAAGCTTCTTGATAAAATGATTACTTACATCATATTTTTAAGCAATATATTATTTTCTAGAATAAGTTTTGGGTTGTCATTCCTAATGAAATAAAAATTTTAGTTGTTAGTTTGGATTTTTAAGTAAATGCATTGACTTCAGCTATCTACATTAAAATATGCGTGATGCAATATGTACCTATCCAAGTAAATTTAAAATACCATTTTCAATATCGTCTCCTATAATAATTCAATTAACTAAACCATAGAGTTCCTACTCTTACTCAAGTCCACCATCAAAGAACATCTTCTAAAACTTCAAAGATTTCTCTAGTCTCCGTATTGAAAGCTATGCATTCATATCACAAGAACCAGAGCTACCATATTATTTTTTTCTATACGATGCGCATCCCTCCTGGTCCTAATGAATTTATGCTTTTTTCGCCTAGGTCCTCAGAATATTGTTAAACAGCGTATCCATGTACATATAGCAGGTGCGCGATCCGAGGGTTCGTCTAATCATACAAAAACACCCAAGCATTGGCTTATCACAGAGTTTTCGTCGCAGAGAAGAAAAATTAGTGGCGGTCGGGTCGAAAGCAGGAGGGGTTCCCAATGATGGACCTGGCGAGGGGTTGATTGGGACGGTGAGCGAGCACCGATACTTAGGCGGTCGATGTGGGGAGGTTCGGATTGATTGGGTTGTAAATTTTGTGAGAGTCATAGTAGCAGGTGCATGCGGTCTACCAGTGTGAAATTTTCACTATTATCGCTATTTTCTTAAAATTGATTATTTAACTAGAGTAAAAATTAACTATGGTTTATGATCGTATAATCGAATTAAATATCAAATTAATAATTACATTAAAATTATTATTTAGTCTTAAATAATTATATCAATTAGGTATATGTATTTTATACTTATAGAAGCAGAACATACTTATTTTACTGACGGTATAAATTCATATAATTATTTTTTCAAGCAATATTTCAAGTTCTATTCTTATCAATGCTAGTTTTGAAAACAATAGATTTATTTCTGCTGAGAAAGCGTTATACATTCTTTAATGCGAATCAATTAATCATCGCCTGATAATTCAATTGCTTGAAGCGAAACGTTTTATGATTTTATGCGTGACAAGCGGTTAAAACAAAAAAAATCGATTACGTAGTTTCAGTATAGTACATAAATAAATTTGATAATCTATTTCTATATATTGTTATGTGCTTGGTTACTAGAATGTAACGACCGCACATAAATCAATCCATTTCTTCTTATCATCATGGATCTGCATGTGGCTCTACTGTACTTTCAATATGTTCCAATATAACTTATATATTCCATTTTCAATATGTAATCCAGATACAAAATATCAAAACGTCCAAATGTTTCTTGTAACTTAAAAAAATATGATAAGTTTACTTTTATTTTATACCTTTGTAATAATGGATTATAAATTCTAAAAAACGTTACTAAAATCATGTTTCAAAAACACAATATAAATAGAGGTCAATTTGTTTTATATATAAAGATAAAAATGACAGTCGATTTCCCCTTCATCATTTCTATTATCCAGATTTACATATATCTTTTTATATTTTCAATTCTTAATATACATTTAATATTTTTACCAGAAACAAGTGTAAATTAAAATTTATATTTAAATATTTTATATAACCTCAATATAAAATGGTACCTAGGATCACTCCACAACTTATACTATTTCAAAACTACAATACATTTTGATACGTCATGTTCAATTTTCTAAAATTAAATACATAAAATCGATAAAATTACTATAGAAAATAATAATTATACAATTGAATATAAGCGATTACATATCAAAAAGTGTTTTTAATATATGGCGTTGAAAGAATTTCTAACTGATCTCATAAACTCACAGCGAATGGGTGTTCTGGGGCCGAAAAACCATCGAGTAGCGGTTAGAAATTCAAGGCCGTGCCCGTGCGTGTTCGGCAAATCTGCGAGATAAAAATGTGAAAACTTTTTCCCCCGATACGTGGTACACTTCCAAATCGCGCTCATTCATCCGGATCCTCCCACACTGGAGGTTAGCCGTAGTATTCACGCGATACAGGGGAGAGAGACGATCACTGCTGCACGCGCTCCACGCGGCTTATCTCGCGGCCACGGAAGATTTATCGATGCGGGGACGCTTGATGGCCGATTATTTTCTCCCTCGCTTCTCTTTCCCATCACGGCTTGAAGGAAATCGTGTGTGCGATTCGGCTGGAAATCGCCGATCGTTCTCGTTTCTTCTAGATTTTGATTTTGTGACTGGTTTGGGAGCCTCGTTTCATTCATGCTTGCGACACTGCACAGACTCAATTAATTTTCAATTTGTCATCTTTTTCAGGTAAACCTATCGGTATAAAAATTCACATTTATTGGATAGTATACATAATGATAAGAAATATTTATTGATAAAGGTATCCTAAATTGACACATGATATACTTGTTAAGTTGTTATAGTAAATCCTCTTCTCTATCCTTCAATGAAAAATAATGATAAATACAATATTATGAATGGTAAGATGAATGGATTCATAACTAAAGTTCAAATATATATAGTTTACAAAAATGTATTTACTTTTAGAACAAAAGATTAGAGGAAAACTTACAGTACTAAATTTCGCTCAACTTCAGTGATGTAAGCATATAAAACATAAAGTTAAAGAAACTTTTTAGAGAAATACCCGAATTTCATAAATGTTTCTCTATTCTGGTGTCTGACGTAAACGCTGTTACTTGTCTTATTCCTCACATGCTTTCAAGTTCGGAATTGTATGCGTTCCAATGCGAGTGATCATCTTTACTCATAAAGAAACATCTTAACACTTTTGAGTCAGTAATATCATTTCATTGTAATACAAATGAGCCTTCGCTTAAAAATGCATATGTGCAATGTTCTTAACCGAGTCCTTGAAAAAATGTAATTTACCGATTATAAATACAAATTTCTTTTCAATTTTATCTGAACAGTATTTTACTATACAGATATTATTTGGTTAAGTTTATCATGAGCCATGAGCGAGTTTGCGATCGCGTGCTTCAATTATTTTTTAATAGTATTATTTTTCTTTTAATAATTTCTATGTATTTAATTAATATCAATTGATTCTGCGAGTAAACGCATTGTATTATTATAAAAAAATTTCTTGGAACAGTGCAGACTTATCCTGTATCTGAGAAAATAGTCAGGTATGTGAGTTAAATCATCGACAAAACCCTAAATTTTCCATACGCAAGAACAGACCGACCTCGTCGTTTCGCTCAATGCGGTTTCATTTAAATGAAGGTACTTATGCATAAGATATAGCGATTGCAAGATATATAGTATATTCTTATCACTGTCCGTATGAAATGGCAAGTATTGATTCGGAACGGATTTCAGCAGATACTATTTTATAAGCTTAGATATTATTACAGTTTTTTTAAGAACAACGTTCTATATCATTTCGATATCAAATTATCTATAACACTTTCAAAACGTTGACAATATCTTCAACGATTAACATGAGAAACTCTTTCGTATTGCCTGCTTTCATTTTTTTTGAGTCATAATCTCTATTACACGACCTCATTTTAATTTTTATGTGAATTATATGAAACTTTGATTTCGACTGTTGCACTTTTTTTAAATGATTTATGCTTGACGCATTTTGTTGAGATAATATTTTTTTCTTATAACTTGTAATGCAACATTATTATGTTATTCAAACGCAATTAATACATGAAACAATAATAATAAGCGAGTAAACAATTTAAATGCATTTTAAAGGTTTCATATGTACATTTCTGTTCCGTCCAATCTAATAGTTTTTCAAGCTCAACGTAAAACTCCCCGCAGTGCAAATGCAAGCGAACCGCGAACGCCATTGAATCACTTAAAAGCGCATCACTCCCTCTCCCTGCCCCTGTCCGAGATCACTAGTTGAAAGCTCTGGTACGCCACTATCGCCAGCATCCGCGGTCGCTACGAATGGCCGGGCGTTAAATAAAACAATCAAGCCGACACGGGCGACCGCGAAGTCGACGGAAGTAGCCGAACGCGCGGAATAAAAACTTTTTAAAGCGGCGTAAAATATGACAAATGGAAAATGAGAGCATTAATCAGTGCGCCTCTTTCTTCTGGAGCGACCTCTTCTCTATTGCAGGAGCAGTGTGTCCTTGAAGTTTAATGGGACAATAGCCGCGACTCGGCCCGCGTGAAATTGTGAACGAACGTTTTTCGGACGGGCTGTGTGCCCGACGATTAATGACCCCTAAGGCTCCGCACGGACGCGCCGTTCTCATAAATTAGTAGGGCGCGTATTCGCCACCCCCATCCGCCTCCTGCGAGTGCGAACACGAGCGGCACTCGGGAATCGAGACGTGCGACTGACAGCAGCACCTTCCATTTAAAAGTCACTGTGTCTTCGTCGTTCCAGAGTGAGCTTACTGCCTTCCTAGCACTCACACCCCGAAAAGTCGAATTATCGCCTCTAATCTTCTTGGCTCCAAAGATTTGGTGCACTCTCCCAGCTTACGCGTGCACTACCTGCTTTCGTCTTCCGATACAGCTCTCCAGCCTCGTTATAATTCATGAGCTTTTATATTTACAGTTTTGAATTCTGCTGCCTTAATATATTCTTGTGCATAGAATAAAAATAAAAGTAACTCGTTTTTATAGGTAAAAAACGTGTTAATTTTATGATTATATTTTTATATTTTTATATTTTTATTCATCAGTGTTCTACGAGTATTTCTGTAAATACGCTAAAAGGTACAGTCAAAATAATGAACAAAATACAATATACATAGATGCATACGCATATTCATTACATTCATATGCTTCTAATGTTGATACAACAGCAAAAATTTAATTCATTATTTGAAATAATAATAAAAATGTATTATATTAATAGAAATCGCATCGTTTGGTTCTCGAGTAATTGCACTGCAAAGTTATCAATTTTAGGCAAATCTCGATTGGGTATAACCTTGTATGTATACATGTAACGTATATGATCATTTTGTAATTTTATGCTAAAATCGATTCCCCATTATTGTGGACGATGTTGTCAAATTGCGATTTAGAGCAAAAATTTAAAGTTGTTTACGCATTTATATATTACTATATATATTCTATCAGTATATATCATTACGAAAATGGTGATAATTAACAAAACTATTAAACAAAATCTGCCTTTCTTAAAATACGAGTATAAGAATTCATTCGGTTATATAATTGTGATGATTGAAATTGATGTTCACGAATATCATGTATGTCAGAGTTGCAAAAAATAAATGTATTTTCTACTAGTAGTATTATAATAAATATTACTGACAAATTTCAGATATTACAATTATTTATACTTGAGATATATATACATATATAATCTATGTTGCATTATCGGTAAACGATGGATACACGAACGTTTCTTGGGTTATAAATATAGTATTACGTTTAATATTAAAATTTAAAAAAATATATGTAACTCAACTAAAACTATGTATATTTTAAACACTGCCATAACTCTTTGTATGTAGTGGAAAGTTAGAATCAAAATATTTAATTATTTTAATTAATTATCAATCAACATAAATTTAGAATCCTAAACGAACTACAATAAATACTTACTCATACTAATCATTTTCATTCAATTATACAATTGAAACCGTTATAGTCTTCAAACGTTTTTACAGCCAGCCAGCTCTACGCAACGATTTATCACGGAATTTTCTTATTTAATGACAGCCAGTGGGTCAACGGAAAAAGGTATAAAGTAGCACATGCTTATGGATAATCTAGTCCTTGTTGAATCTTACATAGCGGTAGTAAACACAGATATAATGACATAATTGTTTCAAGGATCAGAGAATATGACACGTCGGTCGCTCGGTTAGACTCGTGACCTAGGCCAGCAGGCGACATTTTCCTAATCAAGTTGTTACGTCCAATTAAGTTCCTTGATCCAAAGAAAATGCATGTTGTACATGGCGACATTCTTCTTTCATTTTCTCCAGACGATTGTGCTATTGCGTGCTTCTCGGCTTGACTGTGCTCTCTGGTCGTTCCTTCAACTTAAATTTACGTTTTATATTCAAATTGTAGTATAATTATGTATACAGAGTTTTATGTATCAATCACAGCTGGATTAAATAGTACACAAATTGAATGATATTATGATTCATTAATATGAAGCCAATGAATTAAATTTAAAATAAAAATAAATGAATTTAAGGGTCACGCGAACAAATTCTCACTCTAGCAGCTAGACCACACGAGTGAGCGAGAGCCCAAAGCAGCGCGAGATTTATACGCTCGGCCGCTAAATTCATTTCCCGTTTTCCTTTTAGTATGAAATGGTCAGCGACTGGTCCATTATCCCCCGCGTTACCAACTTTGGTCGCCCATACGCGCAGAGAAAATGCTGAAAAACGCAGTTGAACTTCCCCTTGTACGCGCGAGTCCTTGCAGATGCCCGCACGGCGGACGGTGAGCCGCATCTTTCCCGTGGCGATCCCGCGCGCAATTAAAAAGTCGCTCCGCCGGTAAAGGCGATCAATTTTTCTCTTCGATCGGTAGAGTTACGCTTTGGAGAATAAACGGCCCGGGTGGAATCAATCATCCCGCGGGGGCTCGCCGCCCCGGGGGCCTCGCTCTCCCGAGCTTTGTGCCGGCGCCGTGTCCGCCTGCGAAGACCCCGTGAATCCCCGACAATCGCCCCTGGCTCCGCTCCAAGTGACTCTTCCGACTTCTTTACCGCTGACGCGCACGGGAGGACCTTCGGGACGGCAAGGCTCTCGTGGAGCAACCGCCCAGACGTGCGGCTCTCTCGATTGGTCTCTTGGACGCGACTGCCGCTGCGCTGCACTCGCCCCACGTTTTATTTACTGGGCAAAAAGGGGCGCGGAAATTAGTAGCGCTGCGTCAGGAGCTCTTATTAGCTATCCTTAATGAAGTTTACCCATTTCTCTCCCTCCCTCCTCCTCCGCCCCCAAAAGTATACAATAGCGAGTGTTTGGACACTATCGTTAACTGAAAATGGATAAATAATTGCTACTCGTCGGCAAAATGTACACTCGATATCTGTATATCTGAAACTGTTTTCATAAGATTGTGGAAATTTGCTACACCTTTATATGATAAATTTTCATAAGTTGTATGAATATATTAACTGTTTATTCAATAATAAGTCACTACTCTGAAATACTTTACTATACATGTCGGAAATATCAACCAGATTAATGCCATTCAAATATAGTCTTCAAATCTAAGTTCCAAAATTATGAACAGTTCTTCGTAACAAACGACCTAGTTTTAGAGTTACCGAGATTCTATAGTGTTCCCCGCGGCAGTAATACCCTAACACTAGATATGCAGGTTTCGAATTCAGAAAATGCCCCTAAGGGACTTTGAAATCCACAACTCGCATTCAGGGCTCGCCAACTCCTTCAAAGCCTGCTTGTGCTTGTAAATATATATATATAGAGGCTACTGCCCATATATACTGTCTGCGTGGTCGGACGGTTACAACGTTTGGTTCAAATTTTCTCGCGAAAATCGCTGCCTTCCCCTGTCCACTCAATTTAACGAAACTTTATACCCGCCATTCTTTCAGTTTTTTAATCTGCATAAACGTACATATGTAATTCGAATATTTTCTTTTCATTTAGATCTATTGCAAACAAAAGTCCATGAATCAAAAATATTATCCTCGATCTACATAGTACATACTTAGTTCAAATTGTTTTACCGTAACATAAGATACAAATCTGTCTTGATTTTCTGACAAAATCTCCAAAAACAATAATTCGACATAGATATAACGATTAGATTAACTATGCGCAGAACTCTCATTTTCTACTTTAAAGTTGATTGATATTATAATTTATTTCAACCATTAAAACATACTAGAGAAAATATAATAAATTTTTGACAACAGCAAATTACACATCTATTTTAGTTATTTGTTTTCTGATCTTTGATTTCAATGATTCTCTTTTCTTTATTTTTACACTAGAGTGCATATCTTAACTCATGTTAAGTTTTATTACGAATCTTCTCTGGGAGAAAATTCATCAACCAAGATAGGATGACAATTATCGTTTTATTTATTACTTATCATATAAAATTATAAAAATATATATCTATAACGTATATAATCATGGCAGAAATCAAAGTTGACTTTTTGTACAAATACTTGCTACCATTTTTTTTTCCAATACGGGATTGGAATGCTTTAATTTTAAACGCCAACTTTCAAGTTGAATGATTATATGCATAAAACAAGTAAGTGTATACATGTGACTATAGTTGCAGAGTACTTCTCGCTCAATTAAAAGGTTATAGCGTTACAAATATTGAGGTAGTTCGATTCTAAATATCTGTTTGGAAAATTTTTTAAAAATAAAAAAAAAATTTCTTCAGTATTACATTAATTTAATATTTATATACTGAAAAGCTTTATCAGCAATTAAATATATGACTCAAAAAAATTTATTATTCTAAAAATGTTCAATGTTATTCAAGCGTTAGCCAACAGATTGTCTGTAATGCCACAAAGTCACATTTTTTAAGAACTCTTGATGAATCAATACTGTTTGATTAAACACTACTTAGTTGTTAGTAGCTATTTTTTTTAAAGAATCGATAATTAATTAAATTTTTTTAATTTTTATCATTTTTTAATTTTTACTTACTAAAAGGTTTTTTTGTAATGCCAGTATCAAGAATTTCAGCTACATACCTGAAACACAAATTAATATTAGAGTTAATTAATATAAAATAAATATTTTCAGAGTATTTTAAAAGTATTTGTAAGACAAAAAATAATATGCAAAACAGATATTAAAACAATGATTTGCATTTTAAAAATAAATATATTGTAAACTGTATAAGAATTTATATTGAAATTAATCAAAGTAATATTGATAAGACTCCCTTAAACCCGTACCACGAATAAGTTTTGAAATGACTAACATACATGGAATTCAACCATCAATATTGAACATCTATTTTATATAACTATTATCAATGCGGATAAGTACATCAATATCTGAAAATCGTGCACCTAAGTCGTGCATCTTGCATACATAAACTTGTTCCTCCTGTCGTCGTTCCCATTCTTTACCTGTCTCGTTCTTTACCATATACGTTTATAGAGGAAGCTCACCTTCTCGTGAATCCTAAATTCGTTATTTATATACTTGGAATACGTATACAAAATGTGCACGAATCAACAAATTGAACTAGGAGCAGAATGATAACAAAATTACAATAAGTGCACGTCCTAACGTCGACTTCCGGCCCCGTGAAATAAAGAAGAAGACGATGAAGGGAAGAGTTGTTCTCTCTCTCTCTCTATCCACTTTCTCTCTCTTTCGCCTTTTCCTGTGACTATAATTGGAGAGGTACGATAATGGAAACGCGCTAGGCAAAAAAAGAATAGAACGAATAGAGAAGAGAGGAGTGTGCACTCTTATTTTAACGAGAATTCGCTACTTTCAAATATTTTATAGAGAAGAATGCGCAAGAGGAGATAATTAATTGAGTGACTCGAGAGGTGAAAGTGCAGGCTACAAGTTCGTCAAATGGAAACTTGGTGATTAAAGTTTCATGGATCGCAGATTTTAATTGTATTTCAAGATATCTTTTTTAGCATCTTAGAATGGAAAACATAAAGTTGGTTCCATCAGATTACAGTAAACATCCAAAAGTATTGTAGACCTATAATTGGCTACAAAAATCAGGTTATAAATAGGTTACATCATGCAAACACTACAAGGCAGAACATTTTGATTGTATTGAGAATATAGTTAAGTAATGACATCATACTATTTATTCCTGTTTATAATGTGCATTCGAACTTGATGTTGCACTCCATATGTTCATGGGATTTTAATGAAACTGGTAGAAACTTGTGGAATGGATATAAAAATGAGATAATAGCAAAAAGTAATAGCAAAGAAGTGAAATTCATTCGCATTTCCTATAGGGAATGACTCGAGTTCTTGTATCTAGTGCCAAGATAAGAATCATATGATTCCAATGCTATATTTAAGGTATAATTTTGTGAATTTTATGAGTAAAGCAATTTCACACATTAACCTTCTATAAATGAGCAAAATCAATTTTAAAGCTTTTTGTAAAAAAAGACAATAAACAACTCTAAGGAGACCATAATATTAATTTTGTCAACATAATGCGAAACACGTAAGACACGTTTACGCATTATTGAAATTCACTTTCTTTGTCCTCTTTTTGTCCCAGCTGATTTGATTTGAATTATTTACACTCGCGATATAATTATGATGCTAAGTAATCTATTAATATCCAATTTGCAGAAGTGATAAGAAAAAACGATACTTGTCAAGCCTGCATGGAACATAGAAGAGATCTCTAGGTAATAAAGACGAATGATGAATGCAGCAACCCACAGATCTAGACAGAAATTCGAAAAGGGGCGAGTCGCCCTTTTCCTCCCTATTGCGCATTGCGTCGATTCACTCAGTAGGATGCGTGACGGGACTTTTCGCGTAAGCGACGGCACGCTAAATGAGAGAAGATTCCATGGACGTCCAGCGGCCCCTGGCATCTCGTTAGGCGGCTCTGCGGAACAGGACATGTGGTCTTGGGCGATCGCGTGGCGCCCCGATTCGGGATGACGCTTCGCGTTCGCGCGCGGCCAACCGATCGCTTCTTCCCGCTCGTCCCGGGAGGCACGATAATTGATGGTGGAATGCGACGGTGATTACTCAACTGTCCGACTTGGTCGATTTTTCTCCCCTCTGCGGGGTATGGTTGTGCAATGCCTGCACACGCTGTTTTACATCATTTTCGGAGCAACGAGTTTATGATTTTTTCTGTTTGCCTTTTTTCTCTTTTCAGATGAATTATGCTCGCCGTTCTACATACATGTAGTCGAAAAGCTAGGTTATACGCTTAACTAAAGTGTAAAACGACTTATGAAGAAATTAATTACATTTTTCATTTTGTATTTAAGAGTATTTTGTACGTTTTAACATATGAGGGTTACTCAAGGTCCACTTAAAATTTGTCTGTATACGTATTAGTCTACATTTTTTGTTGAAACATTAATATATTTGACCGTAGAACTAGTTTTTGTATCTTATGAATTACAAGAAAATTCACTTTCACGAAAACAATAAAACAAAATGAACAATTATTTGTCCAGTTATTTTAGTGACCACAATCCGCCAGTTAATCGTTACCTTCAATATTACCCATAAATCCATATAGGTAGTAAACCTTCCTCATCACACGTTACCTCTCCCATGCATGCGTTATACTCAAACGAAGTCCATAAAGCATTAAAGCCATGGAGACGCAGCCACATAACCACATTACCATCGGTAATAATGCCGACTAGGAGTCTGATCCTCATTTACGTACCCAGCCCCAGTAATCCGTCATTGCCCTCTCTCTCCCCCTCGCTTATACCGATCGATAATTGGAAAACTCGTTGATTATAAAAAATGTACCAGTTCGGGTTGCTTTATTAATTATATCGCACGAGTGTGCATCCGGTTTTATAATGGACCAGCGGTTGCTGCAAATGACCCCGTCGCAGCAGCTTCTTCTCCTCGCGAATAATCTGCATCTCGTTCATTGTTGGGTATAAAATTTATTCTCCAAGCGCGTGTTCCATTTCCGGGATTTTTTGTGAACTATTTAGAGTTGAAGATCGCGCAAAGATATATACGGAAACCAGGGCCTGTCTGTCGTAACAGATTCATATTTTAAGTCAAGGATAATGATAAGTATGTAAGCGTGCCTTATTTCATGTGTATGTTCTCGCATATGTATGAGTAAGGTTGGAAAGCTTTTGATGAATTGATCACGTTGAATTTAATACTATCAACTAATAAATTATGTCTTTCGTGATATGTTATCAATTGAATAATAAATACATGTAGTAAACAAAATGCATTAATTTTAAAAACCAAATCAGTTATCCTCGTAAAATATAAGTGACCATGTCCGTGACGGTTATAGAGCTGTTTACTCGAATAAAAAACATTATTGGTCATCATCCAAAGTAAATTTTTTAGTACATTTTAAATTTTTCTTTTTAATCACTGTTTTACTATTTATTTATATTATTATAATTATAACTTTAATTGATATTTGTGATTGTTATTAATGAACTTTTCATGTCATGAAAAATATGCACCAGTACTACTTAATTTTTTGAAATCCATTGGAAAGGCTCGTGTGGTGGAAAAGAGTATACATCTTTCGACATTAAACTCATGCCCCCATATGCGTTCATTGACGCCGAAAGGTCAAGTATTACTAAAGTAATTAACTAAGAAATTAAACGCATTTCTTAATAATTTATCACTCCTGTCAGCCATACACCGAGTAAAATATCGTTCCTAATGCAATCGTCCACGCCACGCTGCACTGGTTAGCCCAAAAATATTTAATGATACCACTCAGAGTGTTGTGTGAAACAAATTGCAGCTAATTTTTATTCTCCGCCACTCGCTATATCATTCTATTTCTAGTAGTCTATAAGTTTATCCTCGGTTAAAAATCTGTGGTTCGATCTACTGCGCAAAAAGGCGTTTTGTTAGGCGTTTGATTGCCGTTAATAATATACTCATAAATGACCGCAATTTTTCGAATGGTAGAGCTCATTACAGAACACAACAAGCGACAGTAATTAACGATGTATTTCACCCAGAACTTTGAATTAAGCTGACAAATAAGAAGCCGAAAAAGTGAGTATAAGGGTACAGATCTATCAGAAGACGCGAGATGACGAAAAATACGACTGAACGAAGTCGAGACGAGAAAAGCGGTCTCGCGCGCTAGCGGGCGCGCGGAGCCGAGCCGAGGGGAGAGCGCAATTGCGCCCGTTATCTTACCATCGATCGACTTATCTCGCCAACTACCGCCTGTGTACCAGTTTTCTCGGAAACTCGATCTCCCGCACTACACTCACCCCGGGAGAGAGCGAGAAGCAAACTTGATTTGGCCCAAGTGAGTTTAGTCATCGGAGAGACAGAGAGCGAGATAGAAGAGGAAGTCCCTTCTCGTCATCGTACCCCACCAGCGTATGCCTCTAATCTCGCCGATTGTATCGGGTCAATAAAAGGGACCGTCGACAGGACGCTCTTTAACCAGCACAAGGGCAGAGGATATTGGGCTCCCATGGATAAGTCAATCGATCGGCGTAGTCTCCCTTCGAACCTTTGGCACCCGGCCGACGTAGTTCTCAAAACGACTGGAAGAAAATGCGGACAATGATACTGAAATTAACTAAGGACCCCAGTACGCTTGTGTATTATACGTTTCAGCTCTGAAATATAAAGAACTTTTGATTTACGCTTACTTCCCAGGCAGCTTTTGTGCGAAAACTCAAGTTACCAGGACGCGGGCATTTTACACCGCTTGCGACTACAGCAGTTTACAATTACGCAATTTCAGCGCTATACGACCGCTGTCCAATAAATTACAGGCTTTTTTCGCTTCTAGGTGTTGGTTCTTATAATTCAAATCGTGCGCACCTTTATTCTCATCGAGCTTTTTCAATAAAAGCCGAATGAAACAGCTCGATAAACGTCGGATACCCATGATCAATATCAAACGGATCCAGTTTAATCAGCCACGCGCTCCCTGTCTCGCCGCAAATTTGCGCGTAATTAAAAGCCACTTCTCAGATACGGAGGGAAAAAGGGCCGCAAATAAAGGGGCGATCAGTCAGAGTCGATCGATGAAACCTGCACCTACGCGAAAACTTCTGGCCTCGGAACCAATCGCGCGGTTTAATTGCTTTTTTCCGATGTTCGACCATTAAAATCATTATCCTACGTCGTTAATCCTGCGGTTTCCTATGGTCGCGTACAATTATTTCCGACCAAGCATCAATTACTTGCGACGGCTCGGGCATAACGACATTTCCCTCACAGCATTATATCTCCCTTCGGACCCGGTCGACTGCAAACATCCGAAACCAGGCTGCTTTCATATCCCTTTGTACACCACCGATGATACCTACGTTATAGAGGTAATTCTATGATAGCTACTTGCATAGCCGCCGTTATCCGGTTTAAAGCATTCATTATTATGTTTATTCCTTTGCGAATGCGAAGAAATTTCATTTGCATTACTATTGTATAAATTTAGTTTTAATAACATGGGAGGTCATTAATTACAGTTAACCTCTTTGCACCTAAAACCTACCCTGCTGAAAATTTATACTAGTTTATCGACAGTTAGTGGCCAGTTTTTAAACTACTGGCTATTATATTTTGATAAAACTGGGCAGATACCTCATATCACCTCTCAACATTTACTGAGTGCACTAGCCACAAACTCTTAACAATCGAATCCTTTATACTATATATCTATATATGTCACATATATAGATATATATTAAGACCGATTTAGGTGGCAGTGTTTAAATATTATGGTTGAACTTTACAGTAATGTAATTTATAAAAAAAATCCCTTTATAATAATAATAATCTTATTTCTACTTTTAAAATACAAAAAATTACCACCAAAACTACTTAACAAAGAGTAAAATGATAATAAATAATTAATTTATCAAAGAATGAAGGTTTAATTCAAATACAAGTAATAACTCTCTCCAGCTAGTATTGAATGTGTAAATAATAATATATTGTTAAATACTAAGCCTTCGAAGAGGCTGAAAAAATTTGAGAGTCATATTTTCTTTGTTATAGAAATTTAATATTTTTTAGCTAAATTAACTCACTTTTTTTATTGTATCGAAAATTTTAAAATCCATTTAGTGACAAACCCAAACCAAAAATTCGTCCGAGAAACCTTTTTTATTACTACAAAAATGAGTATAAGAATCTATATTTTTATTGTATATGATTTCAATGTATTAGATAAATAAAAGTAAATCATACAACCAAAGTTTTATATGCATTGTGGCTACAATTTATCCATAAGAAAAATGTGCAATCGATTTCCATATCTAACCGATTTGCATAATTAAGCACACGTGCATGAGGAGCAAAGCAGAGGACGAGAAAGAATGAAAGAGAGGGAGGGGAACAGAAAGCAAATCGTCGACGGATGGGCGAATAATATCGCAAAGCGCGCGCGCACCCGAGACGAATTGTGTAGTCAGCGGGAACATCGATGCGGGCGCGCCGCACCGTAACAGAGGCAGATCTGTAATTACGAAAATTGTCTTTGTTCGAAGAGCGGGTTTTATCCCACAAGCGGCGCTCCGTAATTAACCAGGCCTATACTACCCGTGCCATGCTCCCGTATTCTCAACCAAGTATACAGAGAAAGCGATATGCCAGCCCACGGGAATCGTCCTGCATTCTTCATTGTCGCGGAAGAATTTACGCGCTCATATCGACATGCGCTCGCCGTTGGAACAAGCTAACTGTTTCGTGTAAAATTGAACAGCGTTTTGCTTCTCGGTTTACTCAATTTGCATGGATCTTCGCTCCGCTTGCAGGTCTGTTATTCTTGCTTTTGCAATGGAAAATACATTCGATATAATTGCGAAGGATCGGGAATTCAAGCCAAGTTGGAAACAAAATAAATTTTGAATCTGCACAAAATATTTTGCGTATGTACTGGTTAAATAAAAAAAAAAGAAAGAAGAGAAAAGTGGCACGATCGCCTTGAACAAGCAGTAATGGGGTGTGTCCACGCGACTGGGAAGCGGATACCCATTTAGACCGACGCACATCGCTTTTATGGCCTGAGTGGAGGCAGCGGTAACGGCGACTGCAGCTTGGACTGCAGTTCACCTGTCGCTGTCGCAGCTCTGCTACACAGGTTCCTTTCGATCTGCTCACGCGGCCAATAGCGCGGTCCGACAAACTATAAATCCTCGCTTTATTTACCTCCCCCTCCTCTTTTCCCTTTCATCGAAATCCGCGATTCCATCCCCATTATTTATTGTTTTATCGAAATACTAGAGGCTGTCGACGTACCACGATAGGGCCTCTCGAATTTTCAACGGTGAGTTATTAGAATTTATAGCCGACGTACGCCGACTTTGGATAATGGAACACAGTCGCAAACTAAATACTATTTATACTTCAATATAACATTTTTTATTTTATTATTGTTATCGTATAAAGATAAAAAGTTACTGTCGTGTGTGTACATACTATTATATAATATATACACAGTCTATGTTACAGGTACTTTGATCACATTTATAGGTAATATAGATTTTTCTACCTCAAACATACCTTCTGTTGAATTATTGAACAGTTTGATTAAAAAAAGAATCCAAAACTTTCCTTTGTTTCCACAACAATCATATTATACGCTCCAAATTCAAAATATAGTTTGTAACTGTTTATAACAAATGATACAATTATACTATATGATAGTTTATTAAAATAATTATATCTAATTAGAACTAATTGTGTGTAAAATTAAACAATTTTTTACTGTGTGCATGGATTTATAATTTTATTTAGATCTTCTTTAAATGTATAAAATTGCAATAAGATATAACTTACTCCTAAAATAAGTATATATGGTAAGCCCCTGCAGATCGGTTAACAGGTGAAGCGATGAGCAACAGGCCGAGTGATGTGTTCGACGTGTTCAAATATACTGCCTTTGAAGAGCGTAACCAAATAACCACGTTCTGCATAGAATGAAAATTATCTAACTGCTTCAAACAATTAAAACCTAATGAGATACGATTGATAATCCATTGGATCCGTACTCAATGCTTTTGTATCCTGCATAATTTTCTAAAATTAGATGAAATGCCAACAAAATCAAGCAAACGAATTTTAAATAATTAAATATATCGAAGTTTTTAATTACATGGCTTATTGTTGACCAATCATAATTGTTGATAATTTCCGCAAATGTAACTTCAATTGTAAAATCAATTAGTCATATAGGTGCATCTTGCCTAAGCCTCGACCTAAGCAATTTTGCATAAAATTTAATTTTATAGATGTACTATCTTAACAGAGTTGTTCAGTTTTATTAATGTTTTAATTAAATCCATCTAAAAAATTGCTTATACTTTTCACTGATTTTTATAACATTTCCCTAAATGCAAAAAGCAAAATAATTTCAAATTCAAAATTTATAAATGGACAGTGTGATATCAACTTGTATCATAACTTATGAGCTATAATAAAATAATGTGATTAGAATCAGAATTTACATTTTTATTTATTATTATCTGCGAAATGCAATAAATATTATTATTTTTTGTAAAAATTTGTGTTTTAAACTTATAGAATAAAGATGATAAATAATAATAAGGTAGTCATAATCTGTTTCTTATTATAAAGTTGTTTACTTAATTAAGCACTTATGTAATGCCAGAAATAGACAGAAAATTATATTGTAACAAATGCATATGCTTTATACATAGTAATGTTGTAAACAACTTACTAATTTAAACTCATAATTATTCTTAAAACGTAATATACATATTCTCCCATAAATTTAGATTAAATATAAATAAATAAATAAGAGTAATATAGCTGTAAAAACAATGTAAAGTTTTACACGTATAATTGATAATAATTTTGTAATTTGCATCATTTAAATTTCTCTAGTCGTTAATTATAAATATAAATTTATTCTTTCTGACGTTGATATATTGGTATCACTATTGTCTCGAAAATGTTTTTAAAGTTTTTTTATGTATCGTTGTTCACTGATGATTAAAGTTTTTAAATCTATAGGAAATCAATTAATAATCTGTATTTATATCTAGTAACTACTTTCAGCAATTTTAATAATTTTTGATTATTTAATCTTTTTATAAGATGTAATGAATGCTAACTATTATTATATGTAATTTATTGCACACAAAATAGATTATGACAAAAGTAGAAAACTTAACTTGAGTAAAAGAAACTAAACCAATATGTTTTCTTAAGGCGCCTGTACGTTGTGCCTTACTATATACATAAAGAATGTGTTTCCTACACAAGGATGTCCATTTCCGTAAAGGCATGCAACTCGCGCATAATGGAAGATAATCAAGATTGACGTAGCGCATTAGTGCGGGTCGAAGCTCCGAGCCTAGAAAAACGTGCATCTCAGTTCACTTTCTCCTTTCTTCATCGTATAGCTGTTTACTCGTCCCAACACGAAGTCGAGGGTGTAGGCTTTCTTAATTTATCGCGATAAGGGCATGTCGCTCAGTTGTCGTATTTCGTAGCAGCGCTCCTAAAGCAAACCTAATTTAATAACTCTTCACTTTGTCGCACTAGATATTTAAGGTTATTATATCTAGTAACTAGAGCTATTTATTTAGTAGTATATTTATAAAATCAGAGAATTTTTTATCGCGTATTTATTTATAATCTTTTCTTAAATCTTTACGATTAGATATGTTGAAACATAAATCGCATAATTGAGCAAGGTTTATTTGGAGAATATTTATTAACACCAAATACATAATAAAATAATACAACAAATTATGCAATAAATTACTAAATTAATGTAATTTAAAGCTACTTAACAAAGTTTAATCTTACACAAAATTTACATTCTAAAAATTAGTTAAGAAAAGTTAAATTAAGATTATTTCATCTCCTTTAAAAATAGCTAAAACTTATACACTTTACATTTGTTTAAAGATATCTTTTTTGTTTAAATTCAAACTTATTTTTTATCAACTTTATTACGTATAGATAAGTTTTACATATAAATTAAATATTTCAGATATTTTAATTATAACTAAATTATAAAACTATTTAATAATTAAAAAGATAACAAATTAATAAATTTATTTCTGTAATAGTCATGAATTAGAAATTAACCTTTATATGCTCAATATTCATAACTCCATCTCATTGATCATCATTTGAATTAATAATTATTGAACGACTACAAGGCTCGCTATAAGGTACCCTCTTTATTACAATTATCCGTGATACTTCTGACCAGAATTGTTTAACATAATACAATCGATTCAAAACAAAAGAGGTCTAGGTGTCTGAGGTACCCGAAGACGAGGTCCAGGTAGTACACAGTGTAGATTTTCGTCTACAGTCTGTCCCTATTATTAAATATCAAAGTGTTTGGAGTATAAAAAAAACAACGGAGTGTATCCCCTGCACCTCGTTTTCAGGTATCCCAGACACCTGAACACCTAACAGAGCTAATTATATACCTAGATATAAGAAACTATGTTGCACGCCATTTGGACTTCGTCTTCGGGTACCTAGATCGCCTAAGCACATAAGAGTTGTTGATTGTACACCTAACAAACGATCAGCTTTATATATAAATCATTAATATTTTATAAAAAGTTATTTATTTTTTTAGAGACTATCAGTCATAAGTCAAAATAGTAATAAAAATAGATTATATTAAATTATATATACGTAGATTAATCCTAGAATTTTTTTATTTTTTTCTTATTAAAAACAAAAACAATAGTCATTAAGAAATACTAAATAAAGCAATATAATAATATAAGGTTAAAAACGTTATGTTTCTCAATTAGTTAGACCCATTGATAGTATCGCTTTGATTATTCTTTAAAGACTATAGGCTAAAAAGAAATATGTTTATCAAGTGCGCATGTGGCAGATGTCAGTGTGGGGACTATCAAGAATCCGTGTCCTCAACTTGCGAAAACTAAGGAAAATACGAGTCGTTGCAGCTGTCGCGCATTATCATAATCACTCACTTTATATATACATCTGGGCGCGATGCCGTTCCTTGATAAGCTGCGTATGAATCGCGCGAAGCTTTGACACCTAGTGAATGCACACGTATGATTTCAGTCTGGCAACGTGCAGGAGTGCTTTCAAGATTAAAGGGGTGTGAAGATAAAAGCTTAGCGTTTAGCCATCAACTCATAATACAGTCTTTAAATTAGTATTTTACATACTGAACCACAGTATATTCTAAGCTAGCTAAAATCGTATTGTAAAAATTGATCTACTCCTTTTAGGTGAATCTTGATTTGAAATAAAAAGACGAAATTTACGTAAAATTTGTTGTTATATTTGAAATTTATAAAATACAGAAAAGTAAATCTTAATTTAATTATTTGGCAAAGATGCATATCAAATAATTATTGTTTAATTTAAATCTCTTATTGCACATTTTATTATTTTTATCTGCATGTCAATATAAATATTAATCTCGATAAAGATATATCAAGACGATCCATAAAAAAGAGGGAAATGGAAATTACATTGCTTATGAAGTTATAATACGGGGTGATAATTTTGCCGTGAACAACGCTATATCGAGGCTCTTCTCAGATTGACTACTTCTTCCGCTCTTTCCCTTTTTTATCATTCGGTCGTTTGGGCCCAGAAAAAGTGCCTTAAAAGCAAAAATAAACTTTTTTCCTATAATAACATTTCCTTATAAACCTAACTGCAAACAGGCAAGCAGTGTAGATCAGCACTTACAGAGAAAAACTACGTCATAAACAGAGCTTCAAAATTATAGTATGTCAATTACATATAAAGTGGCAAATCTAAAACGAAAACAATATTTTCGGTGTAACGGTCGGTTTCAATTGTTTGTACTAGACACGACATCACTGCGCTCGTCACAACGCGTATATACGTAGGTTCATAGCGACCGCTATAAATAGCTCCTTTTCGCGCGTCATTAAAATGGCTATTTATAGATTCAATCTTGCATTCGCAGCACGCAGCAGGAGCTCGGACAGTAACCTTCAAAGTCATTCGCAAAAATATAAACAGTCGGACGGGTGGCTCTGGTGGGGAATAGGGCGTCCCGTGCGATGCACGTGCTGATGAAATCTTAAAAAGGTGCAGATAAATAGGCGACGCGGAAGTCGGCCGGCTGCGCGCTCGAGCGGAAAGCACATAACCCCAGCGCGGAATCTGAATCCGCGCTACCTCTTTCCTTATTCAGGAGCTAGCCAACGCGGAACTAGCGGTGAAAAACAGGCCGCCGGGCGGGCATAGAGAGGGAAAAAAAGGAAGCAAAGAGCGCGCGCGTAATCAGCCGCGGAGTATATATTTAACTTGGGCGCGGCGTACAAGGAGCGACGGTGCCCTGAGGCCAGCAACGTGACAAATGAAAAATTCATCGTCACACCGGCATGTCAATAAACTTCAAATATCATTAGCCACGAGGGCGTAATCAATTATTCGAAAAGCGCGAGACCGCCGCGCATATAGAGGATGCGGAAAATCCGTCTGTTGTCACGTATAGGTGGGGAAGCGTCGCCGGGGGCGGAAGTGCGCCAAGCGGGGAAAAATGTTTATCCTGGCTGCCGCGCAGCCTTCAATGAGGTTTTTCGAAAAGTACGCCGTTGTGCTCATGAATGGAGACGGCGACGCATTATGCATCCGAGTCCTTATGCTTCCGGCGTTGTCAAACCGCCGCGGTGTAATGGAAATTTGGCCACGGATCGTAGAAGCTTTCTTTGCTCTGTTTGCTACGTGATGCCTTTACGCATTTGGGATCAATCGTCGGCGTGCTTTTCATGTCAAAAAGCGCCCCGTAAAAAGATGACGGAATTTTAAGATACACTGTGGACTATGTACACTAAAAACATTTTAGGCCAATTTTTCTAGGTTAGATAGCAAACTCAAGGCAAAGTCGTTAACCCACATAATAATTCGTCAATTTTACAAATACAATATATGTGCAATAATTTTTGTGGGATGTATTCTTATGTTCAATGTATTCTTATCTGCATTAGCCTTCGTCACATATTTTTTAATGACGCTTTTATCGTTCATTTTTTTTATTTGTATTTTTATTTCAACTTTCTTTGATTCTTGAGGTACCACATGTACTAAAAAATTTAATCAAATTTTTCTGAGAACATGTCCATATATTTAATGAAGCTAGTAAGAAATTTGGGCTCGTGTTCTGCGGGATTAACTTGAAACCTTCTAAAATATAGAACTTTACCGAAGAGATAAAAGACGATAGACCGTAGAAAAATAGTCTCAAACAAAGCGAAATAAATTCTCTCAATATTGAAACAAAGCGACTCGAGTCCGCCAATATATAGAGAAAACCATAAAGCTCGAGAAGCCCCGCGATCGGTCAGTGTTCCCAAGTACTCTTCTTTTAGCGCTCACAGTCATTCTATTTACTCTAGCATTAATGTGCAGGAGCTAGCTCGGCGAATGATTACTGCAGCGTCAGGCGCGACTCGCGTCGCGAAGGCGGACGGGGCGCATATAGGAGTAAGACACGCTCGATAAGATAATCAGGGGATTCCGACGCCGTGAGGACGAGCGGAGGAAGAGGGAAAAAAAGCGAGCGGGCTTCCGATCGCGCACAAGAGCCGGCGAAAAGGGCACGAGGTGGATGAGAGGCGCGCAGCCGAGCATACCAAGGGCGCCCGCGCCGATGGCTTCCGCCCGTCAAGCGCCGTCGCCGTCGCCGGCGGCCCGTCGCGCGCATAGATAAGCCGGGCGGAAGGAAGGTTTATTCTAAATTCAAGCGATGCGCGTGACCTTATTCGGAGTCATTGGGAGCCGGCCTCGTGGAGACGTGCCGCGCTCGCCCGGGACGTGCACCTAATCTCCTCCCTTTTTATCCGCGCGGCGCCGAGCGCCAGCAGTGAAAAATCTCGGGGACGCGTATTTTATCAGGGCGCGGACCGGCCGGAATTACCCTCCTCCTCCGCCGCCCCGCGTTAATATTGACCTTGGCGGGGACGTGAAAACATTCGCGAGGAGCCGGAGAATCCTGCGTGCGCGGTTTTTCGTGCCCCGTTGCCGTACCAGCCCGCGAGGCTCGCGAATCACCCGCCGAATCAATTAACTAGACCCGTGGAATGCGCGAGGCTGACGGAGTGATAAATATCTCGGTCTAATCAAGTGGGTCATCCTTTCCGCGGCGAAGTACAACGGAGATCGCGCGCCGCTAAGGATATAAATATATCGGCGGCAATCTCGCCCGGCCGCGGATACTAGACACTCACTCGCGAATATGAAAGAAGAGGACGATAAGGCGGAGCCGACAGCAAACATACGGTAGCGCGGCTTTGGCAATGCACACCTCGGCGGTGATAACAAGCGGGCCGATAAAGCGATTGCGCACGCGTGACGCGCGCGGGACGAAAGAGACGGCCGAATTTCCAAAGGCCACGGAGGCTCGGGGCGAAATCGCTCCTGACGCGCTAGCGGCACGGGCGTTTCCCCCCCAAGTTATCAAGTGGGTCGCCGCGGCATTAAAGAAGCGACGCCGTGCGGCGGCCGTCCCGCGCGGTTTTGTAACTCCATCCGGCCCGAGTCAGGGGAGTCGCGCGCCGAGTGAAAATTTCGCCTTAACTCAAACAAGATAAAACTCCATTGCGCGTGCAGGAGCGAAAGTTTACGCCCCGGGACCGCCGGGGCTACGGGGGAGATCCAACTCCCAAGATTTAAAGTAGTTCGGGCGCGCGCGGCCCGGAGCGATTTCCGTTGACCCCGCGCCCAGGCTCCGGGGCTGGACCGCGGAATGAATATCAAACGGCGATAAACCGGCCGATCGGCCGCGGCTCCCCGGCCAGGTGCAGCAGGTCCTGCGCGCGGGGGGCTTATCGGGCCGACAAAGCCGGCCGGTCCCGGGACCACGCCAAAGATGAAAGTGAGGAGACGCACCTTTGGCGTGGCCGCGCGGGTATACACCCCTTTATCCAGCGCGCGCCCGCCTCGGTTCTTCGCCCCTTAACCCCCGAGCGCGCGCGACGTTGTCGCTCTACTTCGACGCGGTACAAAGAGGACGAGGCGCCTCGCGGGATGGCGCGGCTCCGCGCGGCTTTATGCCCCGATGCGCTCCTGCCCGAGGCTACGGACAAACTTTCGGCCGCTGCGCAAGGATCGATTACTTCTCAAGGTGGCGCCGCGCTCAGGATTTCAAATAATTCGACTTCTATCTTCATTGAACCATTGTGTCCGTTTTTGATAATGCAGCCTTTCGTTTTTATCTTTCATTTTTGGTATTCATTAGATGGTAGGAAATCGACCAGTTATTCGAGTCGAGTCTTATGTAAGTACTTAAATTATAATCTGTAAATCTAATAAAAATAATCAGATAATGAGACGTCTGTTATAATATAGGACATACCAAGTAAAATTTTTATTTGATCTAAAGTGAGAAATAAAGCTGATTTAATACCTATAAATTTTTAGCCTCTTGCATTTTCATGTTATATTTTACGTATGTATCATATAATTCCTAGCTTAATATCATTTAGTGTAGGTAAAATAGGCACAATTCATCACCTGTGAAGAAAAAATGTAATATTGAGAATTCACTTAACTTTATTTCACATTCGCCAAGTTTATAATATTCAGTATGCTCTGCTTCCGCCTTGAAACTGTTAATTCGAACGGCTCGAGCTTCCAAGAAAGCACTTCGAATCCGAATGAAGAGTAAACTTAAGAACAATCTTACTTAGAGTTGAGAGAGGAGAATACTTTTTACGGCCCTCTCTTGGTAAAGCACACAAACGAAACGCAATATGAAGGAAAATATAACGATGCATTTTAAAATTCACGCCGGGTATAAAATGTAAAACAGCTATCTCTTAATATTTTATGGAAAAAAATTGCGGCCAAAACTATCTTCCGAGATGCATTTTTATTACAGCCTCAACTAAATAGGACTGCACAAGTAGAGTTACATGATCGTTGCATCAAGAACAAAAGCAGCAAGTATCAATTACTAAAAAAGAATCGATAACCGTCATTCCGAAAACCTATCAAGCTTCAATGCTGTCTTTAATGACATTCTGATATCTTTTGCAACTTGTTTCGTTTTCGAACAAACCTCAACCATCGCTATGAAATTACTGACAAAAAATACTAATAAATTAACAAATGAAATGTAACACAGATTGTTTGTATCCACCTTCAAAAATTCAACTTTTCTTGAATAATAATCTACGAATGGTATTGAGCAGATAATACATAAATAATACATTTAGATTAATTATTTTTGGTTGGACTTAAAGCCATAAACTCAATTGAGATATAAAATTAATACAATATGTAAAATAAATTATTCGTAAAACATTTTCCACAATTTGATTAATTACCTACAATTAATTTCAAATTAATTAACTACAAATTATTGAAATGAATATTCGCGCAATTACAATTTACTAATAATAAGATTCAAATTATATTTCATGTGCAATAATATCTATATTACAAAAGAATATGTTAATACAAATTTAAATCATTTTTGCAATTCTATTAGTATCAGACATGTACATTACAAATTTAAAAAGATTTTGCTCGAATGACACATTTACGTATCATTAATATAATAACTACAGACACGTTGAATTAAATGTAAAACATTATATATCAGGATCTTAAATCAATGTTGATAATTACAAGAATATCAAAACAACATGATGCTAAAGATGGATAAAGTAAAACAAAATCACGGAACCGATTGTACCGTTGTCAAATTTGATCGACAGAATTCGAACCAATAGAACGTAATTTATAGATACATTACTATAAGTAACCGAGCACAAGGCACGACTAACATGCTCTCAGGCAGGTCGCAAAAGCCGGAATAATAGTATAGGAGCGAACCCCTGTGCGCCGGCTAATTGCTCTCGCGCAATACCTTACGTACGTATATACGTCGCCGGATAGAGGGGAAAAGGGACACGCGAGCGCGTTTATCATTTTCCTTCAATATAGCAGCGGGTTCTGATAGAACGCGCGCCCGTCAACGTGATTATTATTTTTGCGCGCGCACAAGTATCCAGGCCAAAGCCGCGATCGGCCGATATATAAGTACAATCTATATATATATAGGAGCCGTGCCCCGGAGGAGAGAAGAAAGGCACGGGTAAGTATAACCTTACCGAGGCAAAGCGAGAGGGAGAAAGAGACAGGGCATTGTCCATTCGTGCTGTCGGTATACGGCTCGGGCTCCTTTTTTTTCTCCGCGGTGGACCGGTTGCCGCGCATAGATCGCGCCTCACTCGCTCTCACGGCCCGACGCGCGAGAAAAAGAGTTTAATGAGTCTGGAGCTGCCGAGCGAGCGCGCAATATGGCAACTATTGCCCTCGCGGCCCGCGGATCTATGCACTTTCGAAGGCGGCGACGCGAGCGGAGGGGCGCGAAGTGGCGAAAAAATTCCGTCGTCAAAGGACTATTAATCAATTTGCCGCAACTCGACTCGACTCGGAATCGCGTGGTTCCGCGAGCATTGTTTGAGTTTAATTTAATTTTTTGCCCGCCTGCGGTGGACACGCACGTGACGGTGGCTCCGTTTTTGCCCGGGCTTTTCTGTCGCTCTTTGAAGGGTGTCCCCTGCGCATTCTACTTGACATCTTAATTTACCCGCCCATGAATATGCAACTTTCATTCGGGTTAATAGATAATATGCCGATTTCGCTGACACGAATTTCGATCTGTTTTGTCGAATGGTGCTTGAGAATATTTCGTTGTTGCTACATTAGTTGTACTTTTACCTTTTGTTCGACGACTTATTATTGTAAGATCAGATACACGCAGTAATTCTCGACAGAATTTCTATTTGCATTAAGAAATTTACACTGCATAGTATTATGTCTTGTGTAATCTGATTTAGATATGAATGTAATATTAAAATGACGTGATTTTGCCAGTGTTAAAAGAACTAAAACTGTAATCTTTATTAACCAATTTTCAGAATTTGGCTACTTATGAAAAATTAAAAAATTAGTGGTATTATCCATATGCTTAGCAAAAATAATTTACTTTTTTAAATCGATATTTTGTTGATATTATTTCCTAATATACATCAGTGTTCGATGACTTATTAATAAAATATAAGATAGTTGATTAATCATCAAGTAAAGTTATTCGTTACTTTTATCTTTTCTTTATATTTTTACCAACTGACAATGACGTTTTTAAATGTTTCTAAACTTAAAGATCTTATTTCAGTTGTACTATAGTATAAAAGTAAGAGTTATTAAAAGACATTATTAGTCAATGAGCAACCTCACTTACCTAACTTTAATCAGTAAATTACTTTTTGAGTCAACATTCATTACGCGCGGACAAAAAATTAAAAAGTCAGTTTAACGCAACAATGAATCATAAAGAATATTTATACGGTTATAATCTATAAATTTATATAATTCGAAAAGCAAATGCGCTTACAATTAAAAAATGAAAAAACATTATTCTTTATATTTCATCTAAGGGAATATGTAAACAGTTAATTTTATAAAATAGATTGATTACATTCGAAAGTTAATTTATTGTATTATGTTACTCGTAGTTAAATATTATTATTACACAGAGATTATGCATACAGAAAATAACAATTTCAAAGACATTTTTCTTTCAATTTCAACCCTCGTTAAATTAAAAAATATAAAGCTAGAAAAATTATCTTTAATACAGTACATTGTATGCAAACTCTTCAAATAATAAGCTAATACCGCTGTTATTATATAATGAACATCGATACTTTATTATATTACAAATTTCCTAAGAATTTAAGTGTTCAATGTTCATATAGAATAGCCAAGTTAATTAATACACTGTATAGACAGATTGTGTAAAATAGTTTCTCTATAAACATGATTAATTTTTATGCAATATTCAATATAAATTTATTTTTCTTTGCACAGGTTTTATTTTCATAAGCTTCTTGCCCAAGACTCGATATTACTGATAATAGCCAATTCATATGCATACAAGCGATACATGAAGTAGATTATAGACATTGACTTTCCTCGAGGTAGTCTACTCCTGTTTTTAAACCAAAATCCGTGTAACAAACATCTAATTAAGTTATTTTCTAAATTAAGTGATCTGAGAAATTTGCTAAAATTTGCTAAATGTTTATTTATAAGCAAATATAGTTACATAATTTAGATCAAAATAATAACAATATTATTCATAAGAGAACAATTATAGTCTGTTACAGAATAAGTAGGGACAGTTAGGTTACAACTTACTTTATATTGTATATCCTTTAAACGTTCGCTTTTATATAAGAAAGTAGTTACTATAGCTGTTATCAAGCAGATTTCGTTTATAATGCTTTTTTATTAAAGTAAAGCTAATCCAGATCGCCCATCTACAATTACGCTGGATTTTTAAGTAGTTATTATTTTAGTATTAAAAAACAATTATTTTTTGTGCTAATCTGCTACTCATTATTTTTTCTAAGATATAATTTAGGAAGTTTATTTAGAACAACCTGGTATGACTAACCTCAGTCGATATAAATTTTCCTCACAAGAAAATAAGAAAATAAACAATCTCCGTAAGTTCATCATTAGTCTAGACATAGTGACTACGATCCATTAAAATAAAATTTTATTTTATTTATATATTTAAAAAAAATTATTTTTATTAAATTGAGTTAAAAATAGTTCAATTTAAAAAAATCTACTCTATCGATAATGAGTTATTTAAGGGATAGCAAAAAATGGTGTATACTTTATATTTTGAAAGGTCGAGAAATAAGAAAAAGTATATTTTTCTAAGTAGTCAATTTGATTATTGAATCTGCTTAGGTGTACACTTGTAAACGAATTGGAAAAATTTTAGCAACATTATTATCTAAACATAATGAGTAATTACCTCCTCCTTTCAAATGTACTTACAACGGATGTAATTTAACAACCTGTACGTTGCTGTATAATATACATATATCGGACGATGACCTGAAATATCCATAGCATTGACCGCACAGAAAAAAAGATTTCCACGCGCTAAGAGTTAAAAAGTATTTCTCGCGGAACTTGCGCTTCTTTCTCAGGCTTTCACTTAGGGGATTCGGTAGTCGGCCGACGTTAATTGCGGCTCGCATTAGAGCCATCCGTCTTGAGGTGCATCCGCGCGGTCTACCCTAAAAACATAGCTACAGCATTCACTCACACAGGGAGCGGACTGTCGCGCTTACACGAGATACTAAATCGGGCTGCAGGCCGCATGGGTCGAAGCTGCACAGGTGTGCCGGCTGCAGCTCAATTACCTTCGACCGACCCGATAACGCAGCTCCTGCAGGTAGACTGGCTGTCGGGCCAATCTCCATCTCCCTCTACCCGGCACGCGCACACGTACAAGCGGTGTAGCAAAGGCCGCGATTATCGTTTGGCTAAGTCGTCAGAACGTTATGCGGCTCCCTCCGGACTATACCATCTATATTATCGGTGCGCGGGGGCCCAATTCTGACTCGGTTCGTATACTGACCCACGCGCTCTGCTTATGCGTCGCGCTGATACAATATGTGGCTTCTAAACTTACGACGGTTTCTCCGCGCCTGAAGCATATAGTTTGGCAATCGTTCCTTTTTCAAAGAGGTTTATGGTTAATAGAATTCAGATGGTTAGGTGCATAACGAAGACAGCGCTAACTAGATTGGCACAGCTCGCTTACACTCCGCACCCGAAGTTTACGGCTGCATGATGAATGCGCGCATCTCACTCGATATATTGTGGATTTAGAGAGATTTTATGACCATTTCATTTCGGTTGCAGTAAATCGCTACCACAAAAAGATTCATCGGGATTTTCAACTATGTTCGATAGGTTGAATTATCAAAAACGATGGGCGCTCGTGGATAGACGTAACAGGAGGAGACTTTATAGTGACCGGTCGCTTCATATTAGTTGAAATCGAATAGCTTTATCTAGCTCTATCTTCTCACAACTTAGCTTAAAATCGAATCTGATAAATTTGTTCTCAAACAGTACATATACATTCATAAACATATCTTATATTTTCTATAGAAATTTTTCATATTCTAAATGTCATAATTCTAATTATATAAATGAGAATTATTATTTAAATATACGAATGCGTATACATGTAATATAGATATATGCAGTTATTCCAAATTAGATGAGAACGAAATCAGTCAGGCAGAATTGACGTAATTTCCGAAATTGCATCGCAATCGCTCATGCACAAAAGCAACGAAACGTCGCGCATCACTGCGACTATGCGTGTATATTTGCCATAGTTATGTGACACCTTGTAATTTTAAGTAAGTCTCGCTTATTTTAATTCGTGAACATTAGAAATAAAATACAGTTGTACAACATATTGCTTTAACAAAGCAGATATCTACTCATTAACCAAAAAATAATAAAAATAATTTTAAGATTTCGAAAGCAGGAAAGAAAATATAAAAATATACATAAATAAAACTAAGTATGTTGATTTTCCTTATTAGTACTCTCATTATAATCTACATATCTTTATTTTTATTACAACACAAGATATTTTACGAGTGACCCGCGTAATGTTTCATCATTACAAGAAATTTATTTATAAGCAGGGGAATCGCAAGCTTAAAGATAACCATTTACACTCGGGCGTAAAAATAAAAGAAATTCATATAATCGGAAATAAGGGAATGGCCTCGGGTATGGCACCCTATGCGAGCATGGAGTTGTCCTCTACCGACCCCTTTGAATTGAATCGTAAAACACCAATTCTAGCCGCGTAAAGAAAATCTCCCGCTCCGCAGGCTTCCGATGCACAACTTTCTATGCAAGAGTCGTTTCGATCGTTGGTTGGTAAAAAAAGGGAGAAAAGAGAGCGAGTGAGCCTGAGAGGGAGAGAAACAGCTGCAAGGAGAGGCGGAATAAAGGGACAACGAGTATCTGCAGCAGTGCCTGCATAAGCATAAAGCTCGCGCTCATACCTTTCGCTTTTATGCATCGTTCTGTGTCTACAGTTTTCGACTCCCGAGTCCGTACAATAAGTTTTAACGTGATCTCTGTAAAATTTGATTATGTAGGTGTATGAAAATCTAGGAAACATACCATTGAGAAATAATATTCATTTCATAAACTATGTATATGCTTTTTTTATAGTATATTTAAATAAATTAATAATAATACTTTTTTTGAAATACTTTACAAACAAATCGTCGTTAATCTGATCTCAAATTTATTAGATGTTATAAACGAGATCGAACCGCCATGCAGCGACTCTCGCGCCCCTTTTTTAGAAAAACTTGGCCCTCTATTGGTCTATTGGTCTTGCGACGAGTGCTCAGGCTTAAGTTCTATCGATGACCTTCATCATAGGTCTTTCGCATACCATGTAAAATGAAAAGCTATGAAATATAAAAATAATGAATTATTTTAATCAGGTCTTCAATTTTTAACAAGAAATTAATTTTATAAATGTAAGTTCACTAACTTTTTTGCAATTTTCGCTGTAGATTGAACTGCGCGTTTTTCGAGAAATCGATTTTTGCTTTAATCTTAGTTATAATCTTTCGAAATAGGATCATAGCTGCATGAATTGAAAAATTTATTTTCATTTTTGTATTCAAAGCCTTTACTTTACGGCAGTTTTATCACACGGCCTATATGCAACCTTGAGATCCAAAATTAATTAATAAATTTATTCACATAGTTTCCGGAGAAAATGGAATAGTATGTCAGTTACTTTATATAACAAGCTTAAAAACGAATTTATATTTTTTATTTTTAATACTTTACTTTAATTCTTATTGGAAAAACGATTTTAATTGTATAGTATTTAATAAATATTATTAATAATATTTGATTAACTACATATTATTTAATATACAAAAGTTATTAATAATTAATTACAATTTTTGTTACGATTACCTCGATTATTTTCATAAAACATATTTTGTATTATATTAGCAATTCTATGAGCGATTCTATGTAACATTTCATACTAGAATATTATACAATCTCACAATAAATGATTGTAAACACCAACAACAAATACGAGTGAAGAAAAATAACGAAGGTATAAAAAATATTGTATCATAAACTAAATTAGTCTTCAAGAAATCACTGTTATCGTTTCGAAAGGCAATTACAACCTCCGTCAACGTCAACATCAGTGGCTGTAAACGTACAGCGTTCAACTTTGTACGTAATTGCAGCGATTTTTTTCCGCGCTAGGATGATCCGCCAACGCTTCAGGAAGGATTTAACGTTGCGGAAAATGTCATTAACGAGGAAGTGAGTGAGCGCTACGTACGAACCTGTCGCTTTCTCCCGCCTCCCCCATCCCTCGTGTGTCCAACAAAAAGCCTTGCGCGTGAAGTCCGAGCGGAAGCGGATGGGGAACCGGCTTTAATATCCGTGATTTACGCCCCCGTTTTTTCGCAATCCGGGAAAATTTTGCGAGACGAATGTTGGCGCGGGTGCGATGACGCCACGGGACCTATATTTCCCTGCTACCCCTTCGGCGATATTCTTGTACATTGTTTGAGCCAGCTTTCGGTAAGCCGCTCTACATTCAATTGTTGAAACAAGAAGCACAGAAGTGTCTGGATTCTGTACCGACCTACTGGAAGCTACCCGAATAAATATACATTCGAAGCATTGATGCCGTGTTAATCGTTCATCTATCAATTCTTGTCTTGCATCAGAACAATGCAATATTTATTGCCTGTGCAACTAAATAAAAATGTAAAAAATTTCAGCTTTAACAGCTATTTCTCTCTTTTAGTAGCATTTTTCGCTTTTTCAAAAGAATTCAACTATAATTTAACTATGAAGCTTTAATTGCTGGTTCTATATAGTTGTAATATTAAAAAGTGGTGTAGTATTTTGCTATCTTATTATTTTATCTGATTTGGTTATCATTAGTAATTTATTATCAATGATAAATTATTGTTTGTAATTCATAAGATTCAACATCAAAAAATTAATCCGTTTAAGAGTTCGGATATTTTTAATGCGTATACTCTATCTGTAAATTAAACTATTCTGTCACATATTTTATGTAATAATATTACATTAATATGCGAAAACTGTCAATAAATTTGTTTATAAACATAAATATAAATAAGTATTAAAATATTAGTAAAAAAATATTAAATAACTTAATTTAAACTTCATTATTTGTGAACTGACAAGTATAAACATAATGTAAAGCGAACAACATAGTTCCGATTGAGTTTAAAATTTTTATGTTTTTCACCTACGAGAAAAAATTTACAAATTTTACAGATTTTTTACGACTATATTTTTAATAGCTCTATCTTCAAACAAAATGACGATGAAAAAATGGAATCGAATACACTGTTGTTTTATTCTCTAGAATTTCCGGAATTACGAGGAACATTCGCCACGCGAAATGTCCAAGTTTTTTCTCTTTTTCTTCTTTGAGAGGTAACCCGAGAGAGCAATGAAGAGAAAGCGAAAGGTAGAGAGGTCGATTGCTCGCAGGTGTACTTTGCCGTGAAATCACCGAGTAAACTATTACCTTCATTATGACGACGACAAAACACGGATGGAGGTGAGGAGCGACTAAAGACGGAAACAGCGTTAACAATCGCGGTGCGTTTTTTAGGCCCGTAAAGACCAAGCGGAGAGAGCCGGTTAGACGACATTTTTAATGAGAATGATCAATCTACTTGATTAATGAGCAATCGCGCGCGCCCTTTCGCTTTGCAATATCAATCAGTGGAAAAAAAGAGCGCGCGCTTGATCAATGTGTAGAGCGATTTAAGCTTTGCCACAAACCCAATGGCTTCTACAAAGTGTTTCGCGGCGTTAAAAGTGGTTTTAAGTATCGGCACACTGCAACTAAAATTTACGTAGGCTTAAGCGTTCATTCACCTTGTTACGACAAACTTAGTTTACAGCTAATATTATGAGGATAAATATAATTTTCCACTCAAATAAAATTTCGTAGCGTAACATTCATTGAAAAAATTGCCAGAGGATTTGTATGTATTCAGAATTTTTTCTAATAATTAAATTTTTCTTATAAATTTTGTATAAAAATTAAATGTAATTCATGAAAAAATTAAGTATTATTAATAACTACTTAAATGTTTACGGAAAAATGCATTCTATAGAAATAAAATTAAGATACAAATATATAGCTGATATATTAGGGAGGATAATTGTGAGATTTAAATATAAATTTCATTATATTCATTTTCCAGTGATGCGATAGATTTTTATAGAAAATCTATTAAATCTATTGAATTTAGTAGAAATGCAACTTTTCAAAATTGATTTTCCCTTTACAAGCAATTCTCTATAATACAGCAATCATATGTCAGTAAATCAGTAACGACTGTGCTTAAACAGATGATTGCAGAGGTAAACGCGCGACATTCTCTCATCCTCTTGGCAGCGATCAATCGCTGAATTAATCAATATTAGAATTATAGTCCGATGACCTAAAATCCTATGTCTCTCTCGTATTGCATAGGAATAAGCAACGGTTGACGTAAAAGCCTACATAGCAGCCTTTCTCCTAAATGATCATGACCACCAACAGATCACAAATGAAGTTCTCTTGACTTGCTGCGCGTATTATTCTCGGCTCTTCCATAACCCAAAGCCGAGCCAGCAAAACACTCATATGGTGGAATCCGAGAGCCGCTTGTACATACGCACGTTGGGGGATGGACAGCACCCAGAAGCCGGCTGAAACATGTGTACGCGCTCACGGCCCGGAGCGCTAAAGCCCGCCAACATTTACGGCCCACTATCGTCAGCTGCAGTCGTCATCCGTCGAAGCGACGAGCGCTGCGGCCTCCCAGGTGTACACCCGTACACCTGAGCATGTATATCGTTAATGCGGGCCGATGCGTATGTCAGTCATTCTGTCACAAAACTGCACGCGCCGACCACGAATAGATACCGCAGATGGATCCGCGCGAACAGACGACGCACTTAGGCTTCCAAGCTATGTAGCCAACTAGCTTAGGAAAAGCAGCTGTCACCCGCTTGCATGCTTGGTCCGGAGTTGGAAACTAACTGATCAAGTTTGAGCTAATCTTCTCTTGTTTGATTAGACTTTTCAAAGCCTGCACCTCAGAAGTATTTATGTTTGACGTCTAGATTCCTAATACTACATAATTTTGTACGTTTCGAATATAAATTTTAGTTTATTGTTAATTAAAAACAGTACAAAGCATATTGAATATCAAAGCACAGTTCGAATACTTTAAAGAAATTCTAGTCATTGTTATGCATTAAAAATAAAATTCTTTCTCACATTATTTAATATTACGTTTTCCTCCCTTTTTCTCGCCTGTAATATTATTTAAAAATAAGTAATTTGTTATTATATTTTTTATCATTATTGTTACTGTTCATTTCTGAGTAAACTGAGGACAAACTTGAATCCAAAAAGTTACTACATGTAATGTAGTAACTGTAATATTAAAACGTATTGTTATTTTATTTATATTACTAATTATTGAATTTTATTATTTATTTAATTTGTAACACTCAGCGGAGTTAATAGGTACATGAATTCATGTATATGTATAAAATAGTAAAAATTGTAAAATGAATGGGCAAAGTCAAAGTGGCTAGCGGTTATTATTTTTAATTAATTTTAATTAGAATTTTAAATTATTTTATTTTCGATTAGTTTAGTTTAGGTTAGATTGGGGTTTCATTTTTATATAATAAGTGAGCGAGATTTACATCCCAACCGACCTGCGCGTGAAGGCCCTTTTTAGGGCCTTGGGCGACATCGCCAGGACTGTTCGTGGAGGCTTTAAAGTCGAAGTGAGACCGTATGACTCCCGGGGAGCAAGACTCCTAGAATTTTAATCGGAGTGTACGGGACTGTACATCCCGAGGCCTCGTTCTTACCATTGAGAAAAGCTGGCAAATCTCTCCTTTGAATAAAATAATAGTTTAGTCTTTTAGAAATTCAGAAATAATATTACAAAGGGAGAAGGCGTTCGCGGCTCGGGAGTCACGCGTCTAGCGGCAGCGAGTTCCGCTAAAAGGGGTGTCGAGGGGGAGAGCCGGCCGAATGCGCTCGAGACTAGGACGAGGGGGGTGGAAGTCCGCAGGGGGAAGGCCCTGTCGCGCCGAGGGAGGTGCCGGGGGGGGGGGGGAGAGGCGTGTAACGCGGTGGAAAGAGCGCGAAGGTCGAGGCGCTCGCGGGCCCTCCCTGCGAATGTGAGGGTCGCCGGGTAATGAGTAGCGAGAAAGGGGGGAGGGCCTAACGGTCGTAGGGGAGAACGTTTCGAGGAACGTTTGAAATTCGATTTGGCTGCCGAGGCAAAGCCGAAGCCCATATTATTGTTAAAAATAATTGAATATTGTTTTATTTAAATACACACCTTATCATCTTAAAAACACACATAACACTACACTTTTCAATAATAATTTTAGATAAAATAATCACAATTTTTAATATTATAAAGTTCAATAATTTTTATAATTTGACAAGTCTGTACTCAAAAGTTTTAAAATTCTTATAATATTTCTCTCATAATTATTATTATAATTAATTAAAAAAATTAAAAATCTCAGACTCCAACTAAGATTTAAAACTTGTAAAATATTAGATCTATTCTAAATTTGAAAGTAATCCCCCTCGTATAGTACAGCACATAAGCTTGCATACAGAAAAGTTCACGGTTTGATTAGACTATGTGTGATATCGGTATTCTGCAAATGTTGATTTCCTTACACTCGTATAGCGTATTTTACGATGGTCCCCTCATTTGAAGCGTCTACGTTTTTTAAATTTACGTTGCAAATAAATCGAATCAATGACACTATAATTTTACGATTCTCCCAGGGAATATCTATGTTTATTTTAAAATGAAATTCATAGACGAAATATAAATATGCTACACATATATCCACATTATTTTTATACAATATTAGTTTTGAAATCGACTTGATCATATTTTTGAAATCAGTAGACGTGAATAAATTAAGAAAAGTATTTTCCATTGTAATTTAAAATTGGTTCACATATTAACATACAAAATAAAACCTTTTACGAAGAAATAACTTTTAATACGGAAAACGCGCAAAGAATTTTTGTACTTTAGTAGAGTCGAAAATTTCTCGGAAAATTTGGTATAATTATATATCGAAATAATTATTTAAAAATGTTATAGTTTATTTACATACGATAATCTTTCACTTGATTAATGTACTTTGCAGTACCCTATAATAAATAAATAAAATAAAATTTAATTTAATTAAATAAATGATAATTACGCCTATAAAAATATTTTGAAGAGACGATAGTGATACTCTGCCATTTTATGATTCACTGTAAAAGACGATAATATTTGATGCAGTGCTATTGAATAGTTTGCACAAATAACAACGCTTTCAGGAGTGAATGTGCTCAAATTTTAAAAAGGACCCCAGTAAAGTCCATTTTGTAAAACAAACGGTTCCATTTATTCCCGGCGCAGAGGCAAACGATAATTCAAAAACCTTTTACGCCCTACCCCCGGTAAGGCCATGAATTTCGGGTGGGCAAAAATGGCGGGAATCGTACGGGCTAAATGAAAATGGACAAGGGCGAGTGTTCCGCAAAGCGGCCGTTACCTTTTGCGATGGGCGTGGTGGTGCAGAGCACGAGGAGCAGTTGCAGCAGGCTGATCCCAAGGGCTGCAGGGCGGCAGCTAGAGCTCCTCCAGAGCATCGTCGTCCCCGAGGCGCGTTGCATCTTCATCAACTCCTGGCACGCACGGAAACGCACATTTAGCGACCTCCCAAGCGCCGGCTATTTAGCCCCTCTTCGGCTGGTGCGCGCGGGGCAGCAGCGGCCGGCAGGTCAAAGGGGGTCGCGCGCACTCGCAGCGGCCAACACTCGTGAGGGAAAAGCGGATCGGAGGGAGGCCGTATCACCTCGTTCGGTGCAGTTTATCTCGCGCACATGCACTCGACTCTCCTGCCTAAGGCGCGGCGGGTCGGGAGTCCGGGCGGCAGGGTGTCACTCGCGACGAGCGGTCGGGACTTCCTCTCGGCGAGGTCGCGGGGCGATTGACTGCCGGGCAGGGCACTGGCCACGTGTGAGGAGGCGCACTGTCGGCACAAGTTGACGGGGCGCGGAGTGCGACGGCGCTCCGGCGGCGCTTGAAGGTTAGGTCGCGAGGAACAGCTAGAAGCGGCCTCTCCCCTCCCCGGCCTCTCGGCGGGTTTGTTTTGCTCGGCGCGTTCGCAGAGGTGGGCGCGTCGGCGGGAGGACGACGGGAGGACGGCGGGGTCGATCGATGCGGCGGGCGTCACGTGGCCGGGCTCCTCGGAGGCAGTGGCCCGGTTCGCCGGGTTCGGGTGGCTCGCGCTCGGCGGGTCCTCCTGCACTGGACTGCGGCGAACACGCGGCGGGGCGTCCCGCTGCACAGGCGCGGCCTCGCTCGGGGGTGGCGGTGGCGGCGGCGGCGGCGGCGCGGTGCCTCGCCGCCTGCAGCGGGTCGCGCGGGTGCAACGGAGATGGGGCAGAAGGGCGCGAGGAGGAGAGGAGCGCGCGGTCCACCCGCCCGCCCAGACCCCCGGCGAGCTACCTGCACGAGCGCGCGCACCCGCCAGGGGAGGGGCGCCGCACCGAGGCGGCAAATGCCGCCGATCCGAGGTATATTTCGGGCCCGGGTGCCGGCGCGCCGCTCTGGCTTTCAAAGGGTACACGAGCGCAAAAGGGCTGAGTAGCGGTGCCGGGCGCAAGGCAAAACCTCGCCGACGCAGCGTCATCAAAATATTCTATTTTCCTCGAAAAATCATTATATTCTAGTTTGCATCGTCCGCTTAAACGATCATTCTTCGATCTCCACAGAACGGAGCATCCAAACCCACTAATCCAATTTTTTGATACTACAATTAGTTTATATTTTTTACTTATTATTATAAATTACTTATAAAGATAAATAAATGAAAACAATTCTAATGTTAAAATAATGATAATGTGTTGGTTTTTATTTCCAACGCCAATTTACGTACTCTATTGATATAAGAGAATAAACTGTACATCTACATATAACACACTTTTGCTCTCATTTATAATTTTTTGTGGTCGAAATTAGTGGTCTGTTGCAATTATCGATTATTATACTTAAAATATCGGCTTTTTCTTATTGAAGGGTGTGTGATAAAAAAAAATTTCTATAACATTTTTCTAAACGAAAAAATGACCTCTCGGTAATTTACTGCAGAAGAGAAAGATGCGCTTCGATTACTAAAAGGCGACTGATGTAGCCACCTTCTCAAATCGCTACATATAACGCAGGTGCTTCTGATTATCGATTGAGAAGAATTAAGTGGACGAGCTATCGCGGGCACTCCCTGGCGAATGTAACGCAATCCTTTGGATCCACCCCCGCAAAGTTCAGCGGAAAGGCACGAGGCATGCCGAGCAGGGACGAGTCGGCTGCGACCGGAAACGCAGCATCCCGCACACACGACCCTGGCGACAAAGATGGTGCACTCGTATGCATCCTGTGCTCTTTCTGCCTGCGACATCTACTGCTATTTGAGTCCTCGAAGGCGAAGAATGAGCAAGCGATTTTTTATGCCCGCGCGCCTTCTACTGCGGTCACTCCTTGAACCTCGCGTGATCTTCCTTTTCTCTGTCCCGCCTTCCACCTTTTTTTCATTTAATAAATTTTTATCGAGAATCTCTCGATTATTGGCTCGTGGTTGGATTTATCTCGTGAAGTCTGTACCTTTCTACTTTATTTACTCGGTGATATTGGATATTTGTGCTGCACGTCAAAATCTTTGGGTGTGCTATATATTTAATTTTAGAAACGAGCCAAATAAAATGGAGCGTGAATAAAATTAAATTTAATTCTTCTACTTAAAATTTATTGATGCTCAAATATACTTCGCATTCCAAGTGTTTAATGTATGGCATATGAATTGTTAGAAAGTCTGAAATTAAGGAATATGTTTACTAATGGTAACATCAAGCTTTTCCAACTTTTCCTACTTTGCATACTACTATAATACTATCATAAACTCTTCCTAAAATGAATCGAAACTTGAATAAAATTCAACAGTAGATAGCCTTGCATATTAGTAAATACTAAACTAGATAATTACCAAATATACAGGTGTATAATAAATTATGTTTAAAATAACTGTGATATTTACTTTTCATACCTTTTTTAGATCCACTTGTAAATATAGTAGCCAACTTCATTATTTGTATTCGAATAAGCCCCCTTTTCGGCATTTGACATACGAAAACCACAGGAAACCTACAATACGTATAACGACGATTAGAAATTAAATAAATCAACTATTAACGAGAGTTCTTTACTTAAAAATATGGAATATAACAAATAGGACCTTCATGAATATATATAAAAATACATCACTTTGCCAAACTTATTTAAAAATTTTACTTGAGATTATTTATCAACTTGTTTAATTCAACTTGCTTTCAATACAAAATCGATTTCTTAAATAACATAAATAAAGAATTATTGGTTATACTTATTAAATTTTTTTTTAAAATAATTTCCTGAGGCATCTCGCAGAATTCGAGATGTCAACCGTAGCGAAATTAAAATCAAAAGTTCTACAATTTATTCAAAAAATGAGTGCAGCTTATGCATTCAGGTATGTATCGCCCTCATACGCATCAATCATTTTTTCGTTTAATCATAAATCCAGTAATATAAAAAATGCTTATTACAATACTCGTTGTCTAATATGCCTGGTATAAAATTAACCAATTTTTCTGACTAGGGGATTAATTTAACGGAGCCTCATATAAGTTAAATTAACTCCTAAATATAATAAAAATCATCGGAGATCAACATTATAGGTTGAAATACTCAATATGTATTCATTATTATAAGTTTAAAATCTTTCTTCAGTAGGAATAGGACACCACTTAAGATTGGCTTCCATTAATAAGTTAAACATTAAGCTGTGAAAGAACTACGAATTTGTTAAGATTACTACCAGGAATATTAGGACATGTACTTTGCAATTAAAAAGAATTCAAATAATTTTTACAGTTTATTTGGCTCCAAAATTAGCCCTGAACGTGCATTTATGAAAATGAACAATAGTCTGTTATTGTGAAAGTTTAATTTATGCTAGATTTTTCGTAGAATACATAAATATATATTTTCTAATAATTTTATCTAAAATATTCTTTAATGCACATATCTATCTTCATAACATTATTTTATGTTACCATATACATGTTTAAGTTAACAAAATTTATTTACTATTTGAAAAGGGAAGAAACATTTGTGTAAAATTGTTATACATAAAATAATAATTTAAGGATTTACTGAGATCAAAAATATATTCGAATATAATCCAATATCTGCAGATTCCTTAAATTATTGAATATGTATTTACAAAAAGTGGTATTAATACTAAACAATAAGAAGTATTATTTTTACAATGATGGTTCGGCTGGCGTTGTAGCCTCGTCTTCTTTTGACTGTTCAGTTGTAGCCTGTGTATCTGGTGTGCTTTCACTTGAAGATGCTGCAGTTGTTGGTGTCTCATCCGATGCTTTAGTTGTTTGTTCTCCAGCAGGCTTCTGAGTTGTAGATGTATTTTCAGGTGCTTTAGTTGTTTGTCCTCCAGCAGGTCCTTGAGTTGTCGATGAACCGCCAGGTGCTTTAGTTGTTTGTCCTCCAGCAGGTCCTTGAGTTGTCGATGAACCGCCAGGTGCTTTAGTTGTTTGTCCTCCAGCAGGTCCTTGAGTTGTCGATGAACCGCCAGGTGCTTTAGTTGTTTGTCCTCCAGCAGGTCCTTGAGTTGTCGATGAACCGCCAGGTGCTTTAGTTGTTTGTCCTCCAGCAGGTCCTTGAGTTGTCGATGAATTGCCAGGTGCTTGAGTTGTTGTGTCCTCATTACAATTTTGAGTCGTTGTTTCGTACTTCTTTTTCTTAATGCATCGATTAATGTGAAGTTTACATTCAAATGGTTCACAGCAATCAGTTACGTTTTTGCACTTTAAAATATAAAATTTTTAATTATTAGATAGGAATAAAAAATAGATAAATGGAAATTGATTAGTAATACATACAATAGCGCCTGGAGGTTTGCAAGTCAAACCTGGTGGTAATTTATGTGGTCGCTTAGTGCACCGATTTACCCATGGGTTACACATAAAAGGTTTGCAGCACTGATCGTCAGTCTCGCACTGTTCAAATATAAGATTGTTACTAAAAATTTCAAAAATCATTTTTTTAACGTAAGTGTTTTAACTTACTCGTTTTCCTCGATGTCGGCAAGTAGGTTTCTCGGTACAATTTTTCGTTGTCTGATCGGCACTAGTTGTTTGTTCTGTATTCGGTTCTAAAGTTGTTTCGGAGCTTTCTGTTGTGCTAGGTGCTGCCGTAGTATACTTCTTCTTCTTAATGCATCGATTAATGAGGAGTTTGCATTCAAATGGTTCACAACATTCGGTCACAGCATGGCACTTTAAAATATAAAACATTTACTTATTAAAGTGCAATTAAAATAATAATAAATAAAGCCTGATAGTAATACATACAATAGCGCCTGGAGGTTTGCAAGTCAGTCCCGGTGGTAATTTATGGGGACGCTTGGTGCAGCGGTTTATCCATGGGTTACACATGAAAGGTTTGCAGCACTGATCGTCAGACTCGCACTATTTAAAATATAAGATAACCGATAAATATTTTGAAATTAACTTTTTTATGGAATATGAACATTGTCACATACTAGTTTTCCAACTTTGCGGCAACTAGGCACCGGTGGAACTGGAGGTTTCGTAAAAGTTGCTATGTAATAATGTCGTGACGATTCTAATTCACCTGGATCTTGGCCCGGTAGAATCGGTGATGCTATTAACTCTAGATTTGGAGAACCATTTAAATCTGAATTTTGTGACAGAATTTCTGATTCCTCTAACTCGTCGTTCGCAAATCGTGTATCAAATTCATCATCCACTTCAATGCTTGATCTGTCATTTGATTCATAACTTGATTCATTGCTCACTGAGTCATCGAATGATTTTGACGATTCATCGCTGTTTGAATCCTGTTTATTAAATTAGAAAATTATAGTCTATTCTTATAATAATGTATTTGAAAATTATTATTAAACTATTATTATTGAAACTTGCTCATTTTTAAAATCGAAATTATACATAAAAAATTATTTTGGAAATTAATGTTCCTTTTATTATACATAAAATACACTTTAATACTTACTTGTTGATCATAAATTATTTCCGATGAACATAATGCAACACTGAACGCCACCATGCAAATGAATAATCCTACTTTAGACATTGCCATATCTAGGTAGGTTATCTGCAAAAAATATACACAAAACTTGAAAATACAAATATGAATTTTATAACACTTTAATTCTAAGTATAAATCGAATTTCAAATTTATATAATTCAATAATATAGGTACAAAAATTAATAATTTAATTGAACTAGTACACTTAGCACTACAAACAAAACGATGTGATAAATATGAAAATACAGTAATCATACGTACTCCTGAAAACTTTAAAACTTTCTCAGCACGAGTAGTCTTAATTACTTCGCGTTCGTGGCTAGGACTGGCGGCATTTCGTCTTAGATTCAGCCTTTTATGAGAAACGACTCGGTGCCTAATCACTTGTTGACACACTCCAGCTCCTGGTGGGAATAGATAAGATGTAAAATGGAAAGATAGACAACGGAAGAACTAAATACATAACGGAATGATCGAAATTTTTTATGGAAATCTACTATGCATCAAAATTACTTTTGGTTTAATGTTTTTTAAAGAATATTTAGCTTCATTTCATTTAAATTTATTTATACAATAATATGATTCATTGAATTGATGTTCATTAAATATTAAAAAATATATTATAAAATCAGAACTATATCAATAAATTTACACCATTTATTATTACCCTTATTGATCTTTACTCTACATCTTATTATGTAATTTATAACTATTTAATCTATCTTATTTTATAACGTCAAAAGATATTACAATAATTGCAGTGATTGTATGCTTATACATAAAGGTACATTTTGCATTGTATACTGTATAATGATTGAAATTCAAAATTTTAATCTATGTAATTCTTAGATAATTAGTCTTTGTTTAGTATAGATATAAGTAATATTAGACTAATTATCCCATAAAGCACATTTTTTGGATAAAATTACAAAAATAATTTTTTCATCAAGATATAAATTAAAAAGCTTTATTTGACATTAACTGCTTTTACTGTTAATAAAATTTATTTTATACACAAAACTATAAAAACTGCATGAGTGCATGAAAAAAATTAACAAAGCATAAACCTAAAATTAAACTTATAAATGAATCATTATACATTTTGCCTCAAGGCAAAACAGCAATTTATTCAGATCCTATAATGCATATATGTATTTAAATACTACAATAACTTGTAAAAATCGTAAGGTGGCTTACATATTAAAACAGAAACTCTGTTAGTACATAACAAAAAAATTAGAGGTACAAAATATTTTCATATATCAATTACGACTAAATGTGATTTGATTTTTTTTTCTTTAACAGGGAAAAATGGTATCTGAAAACTCTCTTAAGTCAGTGACTGATGCATGAGTGCAAACCATTGAATTTCTTAGTAATTGATATCAACGCTATTTTATGAACTGATAAATGTATTGCAATGGAATAGAGAGAAATCAAGGTCAATTTTTCTTTAATTTTTCATTCTATTATCGCTTGCAAGTTACTTAATCAGCGTGATCAAGCCGTGGGGGACTAAAAAAAGGAAAACTTAGAGCATGCCGCATCCTAATTTATAGATGAATATAAAATATTAAAATTAGACATTTGTAGCTTGTTTATTTATTTTTAAAATATTTCTTTTTTGGTTAGAACTTACAAATAATATGGTAGATTTTCATAAGGTGCCAATAAAAATAAAATCATAGATATGACAAATAATTAAAAAAAACTTTCATTAATTCATGAATTCAAAAATCAAAATTTTTGTTGTAAGTAAAGTTATTTTACTCAACAACTATGTTTTAGTTGTTGAGTAACTAGTAGTAAAATATTAATTCGAATATTTATTTCACGCCTAAAAATCATTCTTACATACGGAAGTTTAAAATATTAATTCTCATTGAAAAGGAAAGGTTGCAATGTTCCATGCTAAAAATTCAAGTATTTTTTAATTTAAAAAAATAAAAAACAAGAATTATTATATCTAATCTCTTTAGAGATTTCGCATTAATTATATTTTTAATTAAATTAAAATAAAATTTATTTTATTCAAATAGCATTGAAAAATTATATATCCTACAGTGATTCATATTTATGATATTCTTTTTACCTACATCTTTTCATAATGCATTATTAAAAAATTTAATTTAAAATAAAAGATAATAAGCATATTAATATATCTTGTTCATATAAATTTTTAGAATAACGTGTTATTCATGCAACAACAAATATAACATCTAAAATATCTACTTAAAACTTTTCTGAAATCAGGTAATCAGTAATTGTTCTCTATATCTTTACAGTATCTTTACAGACATTTGGATTAGAAGTAGGATCTTGAGTACAATAGCGTTTCGCAAAAGTCTCACTGCTCAGCATACACCATCCCTCTACTTCTCTCTCTCCCTCCCTCTTCCATTCTCTTGCACAATTAATGTAGTTTTATTAAATGTATTATATTAGGTGTGACATTCTGTGTACTACTTTGTTCTGCTCTGCTCCACTTTACAATTTGTCTATTTAATATCTCATATTATCGCTCTGCCGTGAGATCATCACCAACTCACCTGCTCCTTTTCACAGCAAATAACATTATCGATGTATGCTTGAACTATCCAACTAAGGACCTATACATTTTTTTATATACATACAGAGATTATAAAGCATACATTAGGATGGCTGACTGAGACTAATCGTTACTACTGACTAATTATTTTGACATTAAGTCAGCTAACTCAATTGTAATGGTAGTTATTCACACACTCACATCAATTGAAATCATGCATTTTAGAAAAGGGTTAGACACTCAGAGTTAATACTGAGATCATACATTTGGTTGTCAGTATTATGTTATTGATACACATTCTAAAAATAACGAAATTAATTCTAGCATGATCATCTAGTTTCAAGTTATCTCTCCCTGCAAGAGACTCTTTCAAATATAATTAAATATTTTTCTTTGGTTATTACATTCTCTTATATGTCGACCTACATTAACTCCAGGCACTGATCAGTACAGCATAAAATATTTATTTAAATTATTAAAATAATGTTTTTATTTTATTTAATGAATTATTTGATTATTTATTTTATTAAATCACTTTATTATCTATAAATTCATATTAAAATGAAATGAATCATTTAAAAATCGACTTATCATTATTATACATAAAAGACTATTTCATTGCTTTCAAAAAATTTTGAAACAATAAATATTAATAAGTATTTCGTAATAATTTGTAAAGAAAAGTACCATTTCATTAGAAATTTGAATATCTAAATCATAAAATTTCCAAAATGTATTATTCAGATTATACCCCCAATTATTCTGTGTACTTCATATTACTAGATTACTCAATTTCAGACAACTATGAACTATAAAACAAATAAACTATGTATTCTTGAATTATCAGGTTCATTCTGTTTCCAGTGTCACATTCCGGAACGCATGCTCTATCAGCATTAAACAAACGTAACAATCCGTTACAGAGACTAAGAGCAGAATGCGACCGGATCAAGTCTAATATAATAGAGGCACATTTTCTTCAACAAAACACAAGTAGTACAACAACTACGCTTATCATTGAAATCCTTGCGGAAAAAGCGTCAGCAGGAAAAACGTTGCGCTTTGTACCAACTACCATACCATCGGTTGATTTGAGCAAGGTTTCAAGAGCTCAAATATTCGCTTCCAGACTACGGACGCCTAAGCTCGAGGGAACCATTAACTATAGTCGCGAGCGTTATATACACGAAGCTGTTCTTCTAGACAGAAGAGCGTAATTGGATTTAGGTCAGCGCAAGGGCCCGAATGCATTGGTGAAATTAACGCGAGTTTTAACGAGGCTTTAATCTCATCGTCGCGCGAATGAACGAACTATTGCTTGCGTACCGCAAACTTTTGTGTTTGTGTTTGAGTATTTAAAGTCAGTTTCCATTTATTTAATGACAACGTTGATTTCAATGAATAATAAATTCGATTATATTATATATATTACACTTTATTGTATAAAATTTTCGAATTGTATATGTGTTACTAATTAGTACTTAAAAAGCATTTACTATAGTTTTGGATTCAATTTTATAAAAAATAATTTATGCAAGAAATCTTGAAATCTAAATTGCTGCAATATGTAAAAAAATTCAAATTATAAACATAACAATTTTTTTAATCGAATGATTCAATTTACTGATAAGTTAAATCTGCTCGAAGTATTATTTGCTGTTATTGGCAATATAGGTACATGATAAATACACTTGTAAGAAGAAATACATGTATCCGAAGCTTGTGCGTTACAAAATTTCCGTGAATAGCTTGAAATAAACCGATGACGCTTTTCGCAAGAAAAAGTAAACATCGATTGCAAAAGTTATAAATTCATAGGCTCAAATTTTATTTTCGAACGTAGATTTTTTATTACTATACTGCATTCTTAACTGACTGATTTACCATTTAAACGTGAATCGAAACGTACGACAAAGACATTATCTTGTAATGGGTAATGGTTTAACTTTACCTCAAAAAATGTATATTTAAACGAACAATGATTCACGCGATTTGCTAATGGATTATGATTGCTATATTATTAGAAATTTAAAATGCGCAAATGATATATACACATCATTTTTAAATTTTATTATTCAAATTGTAAAATTTGTAACCAAATGAAATGTAACTGCCTATATTACAATTATTGAATAGTGATTATATAAGAAAACAAAATAATTAGTATTACGTAATTTTATTGCTTTAACTAAATAAATAACTTTCTACAATAGTTTATTACTATATTTTCGGACGTAACATAAATATTTTAATTCTTATTTAATTTATGTCGGTCTTACTCGATTAAATTTATATTAAAATGCACTTGATCAATATTATTCTAGAATATAGTATTTATTCTTTCAAAAGAATAGTAAAAATTTTATTATCTTGAATAAATAAATTGTTCGAGTAAATTAACTCTGCATCTATTGATTAGAGATAAATAATATTTTATAATTATGACACAATTATTCATTTTCTCTAATTAAAACTTATCGAAAGGGTCAAAAACCAACATTAAATTAATTTTCAAATTCGTACACTAAAGTACTGTACTAGAAATGTAAAAATATATATAGCTATATTTTTGGGTTCAAAAAATTATTATCTACAAATGAAAAAATATATAAACATTGTATTCAAACGGTACAGCTGATTTTCCAAATCGAACTCTCAGTCTCGAACTCTTAACTCTTGACTTCTTCTGTTAAGAGAAACTCGATGTAGAGCCGATCGTAAATACATCGGGTACTATTTACGTGCGAGCGCTGGTATCTGGCGCTTCTAAACGCACCTTGGACTTTTATCTCCGGCGCGTATAATTTGCCAGTCAGCAGGAGCTAGAAAACTCGAGAAGCGGCATCACAAACATCGGCGATCGCGCGCGGACCGTGACCGAGGCCGTGCCATTACTTTTTATGAACCCGCGGGCTGCATCTCTTCGTGTACGCGTTTCCGCCGCAGCCGCGCCTCTCGCTTATCTTACGCGGCCCTTTTGGCGCCGACGCGAATTCACGCGCTGCTTCCAACAACATTGAAAGCAGCTGCGCGCATCTGGTCGGGACGATCGTAAAGACGATTGGGGAATCGTTAGCTAAAAAAAGGAGCGAATTGAGTTGCTATGCTGGGGTATTTTCAGATTGTACTGTCTTTAGTTTGGTATTATTCTTGCACATGCAATATACGATGTAGAATGGAGCATTTTTTGAAACCCTGCTCTAGCCCTTTATTGAATTAACAATTTGCAACTTCACACGAGATTCTATATATCTGTAGGACATAGTCGTAAAATAAGTGAAAATGAACAATAGTATTAAATATTAAAATTTTCTGTAATAAAAAAGTCAAGAAAAATCATCAAAAGTGATAAATATAAAACTAAAAACAGTTCGCCAGACAAGTAATCGTCGATAAACAGCCTTTTTGCGATGAACCAATGGCCGCCAAGCTACCGTTAACAAACAGAATTTTTCCTATAAATATAAAATTTGATTTTGTAATGTAAACTTTTGCAATTCAAACTAAAAAATTTAATCTAATGGACCAAAATGAAAATTTGATATACTTGAATAATAACGAAAAAAGTATATTTTTTAACATTTTTATTTTGTTACATTATATATTTGTATGATCTTATAATTAGAATTGCTTTAATATTTTCAAAATAAAAGGTATTCAGTAACATTACAATATAAAATATACATAATTACAATATTGAATATATTGGCAATCGGTTTTGTAATATAATTCTAATGTTTTTTTAATTTTAGCAGATAGGTATTTAATTTCATAACATATTGAATATTTTTAATTTAAATAATATTTACGCATTAGTTTGATATATATTTTAACCAAAAGATTGTTTTCATATAGTTTTCTACATTTTGTCTAATAACGATTGAATTTTGTACATGTGGCATCTTATTTCAAATATTTCAAATGAAGCGAATCTTTGGAATATCACATATCTTGCAATAAGGTCAAAATCACAGCAACTGCTTTGATTAGTTCGCATGATGATCTTGGTACTTAACTTTGATTGGACGATTATTCAGGAGCAATCAGCCTGTGATTACTGATTAGTCGAAAGCTACTCAAAAGGCCTTGTGAAGATGCCAAGAAATCGATACTAGGCACATAACTTATCGAGTTACGTAATTGTGGCCGTAATAATGTATAACAGAAGGGCTCGCCTTCAAAACTTTTATAATCAATATTTTTTACATATCCTCCATCACATAAGACCCCTAAAAAGAAAAGAAAAATACGCTAAATCCGATCGAATATCCAAAGCTTTAACAGGGGCTCATCCCGCTTTATACCCCTGAAAAAAATAATGTCACCCTTGCGCGGACCAAGCTCTAAACATCGGCAAACTATCAATTAGCAATAAATTCCGGGGCCGCGATGCATAAACATGCCGATCGATTCAGTGCGCGTCGCGCGCGTATATAGTCAGATTTAATTTGCCGATAGTGCCGGGCGGAGGGAGGCGCCTCCGCCGCAGCTCGCAAGCACGCGCGCGACCGGTGCGTGGACGAAAACTTGAGCGTCGAAATAATATCACGCCCCGGCGAGCTTGAGTTGTGAAAATTGGGAAAACGCGGCCTGCCCCGCGTACCAACGCTGCCCCATCCTTATAAATAGCGTCGATTTTATCGATAGATCGCCCCGGGCTGAGCGATTATTAAAAAGGATTACGATAGCGTCACGGATCCCTCGAGACTTGGGCGCCGGAGTACAACCGAGTTAAATATTTTCGGGTATACCTTCAAAAGGGGCGGGTGTGATCGAGGAGCCAAATTTTCTGCGCTATTTTCTCTCATCTGTCTCTTTTTGATGAAGCGCTTGTCTCTAGTAACAGTTAGTTTCCCAACGCACAGTAATGCAGAAATATTTGGTAGTATTTTAAGTTTTCCTCGCTGCAACAGCTTTTTTCTCACCTTTCTATATTAAATCGATAACGGTTTGCGAGACTCCTAAATTTCTGCGATCGCTTTTCAGTTTGCACAGAAATTGTGGATTGTAATACTCTGAAAACACAGTGGGACCTCCACTCTGCCTCTCTCCTCTTGGTTTCTTGCAGAAAGTTTAATAAATTCACGCACAAAGGAAAGGCGAGGCTGAATCGATTTTTTGCAAAAAGGGTTTCAAGAGCTTTTCAAAATTCCTTTCTTGGGGAATATTCGTCCCTCGGAGTGAAATCCTGGAGATGAAAGCTTTCCCTGCACTCGTTCATTTGTATTGATTTCGCCCGGTATCAAGAGGCGCAAGATGCAGGTAGTGTGCGAGTTAAGCACGCTCTCATGGTAATATTAATACTCTCGGTGACGCGACGGGCTGTAAATAATTCTATTCCATCTAATTACAGCGCATGCAATTACAATTTTGAATAAAGTTCCCCAACGTAACAAGGAATTTCAATTTGTCACAAAGAGGTTCCGAGTGGGGCGCAGATCGCTTTTAACCCCGTGGCCCCTTTGAATGAGAGCGTCTGGGCCGCAAGCCACGTGAAATCGCCAACAATCCCTCGCTGCGGTCCCATCGCGTGAAAAAGATCAGCCGCATGCGGTAGCTGTCTCATTAAAAAAAAAAGCTCGGGCACTTCAAAGAACCGCGTTAAATGATAAATATCGTGCGTGCCGGGGTGATATGGAGAGAAAAGGATCCTCGCGGAACGCGACCCCCTGGCGCAAGCTCGCGCTCGTGCTCAAAGCTCACAAAGGGTAAGAAGCTGCGAGGAGAATTTCTCTATACATGCATGATGAAGCGAGGTTTCCGCGTTCGCGGTGGGAGACGCGCGCACGCAAAGACGCGGAGAGCGGAGGAAGAAAGGGTCCATTTGACGCCGCGGAGCGTAAAAAAGGCGTAGGCATAATCCACTCTTGGCGGCCCCCTCGGCGATGGAGAGCCACCGGCGCGCCGACTCCCTCCGGCATTCTTCTGGCCGTGTGCAGCTTTCCTCCACTTACCAGCGACTAATGCATGCCGAGTGAAAGGGTGGCTGCTTTCAAGGCTGCGCGCGAGTCGATGACTTGTCGATATCCCCCGCATGGCTCCGCAATGAGGGCAATTTGGCACTTTAGCAGCTTCGCTGTGAACATGATATCACTATCACTATATCGTTTCTTAGTTTCGACGAAAAAGCATTACGATTATTCTAAGAAGCTGATCTGTTTCTTAAGATGACGCTTTATATTTGAACTTGTGTTTTATAAGTCTACGTTAATATCGCCATATCCTGCATAAGCTTACGTAAAAGAAGAAAGCTAATGTCAGCGCTTCAAACGAATTGAGAAGACCTCTTGACTTCGAGGCTGCTTATATACCACATTAAGGAGCTTTGGGGACGCAAATTAATTCTATTGCCGCGGTACTCGATGAAACCGAGCATAGCGGTATAAGAGGGTAGAATGCCGCGCATAAGTACATACCGGCGCTTTCTACAATTGGTGCATTAGCGGAAAAGCGGACTAACGAATATGGCTTATGCGCAATTTCGAACTTGTTAACAAGTTTGTATTTGCGGGCGTGTTAAGATATAATGTACCTAACAAATTCAGCCCCGTGCTTCGTATATGTGTGTGCGCGCGCCCGTGTGTTGCAACTTAATAGCCATTAATGTGTAGCAATCGCTTTGCCATTATATATTATTAACCAGAACCATTCATTTCAAATGATAGTTAAATTATATATTCGAATAATAAAAAATAGTTATGATTTATAATGATAATTAACTCGTGATTTAACTTGAAAGTAGATACTATCAATTTATAATGTTTTGTAATATTCTGCAATTGAAGATTATAATAAAATTATCTATGAATTATAGTTTACACATTTAATTATATAACATATAAAAATATACTATAAAATGAAATAAAATTAATACAATTAAGGTTCATAAATTAAAAATCAAACAATCATCAATTTTTCATATCGATATTTTATTTCAATTTATTTATTTAACAAAATTTTCATTTATCGTAAAAAATATTACGATATTCCAAAGGATAAAACAAGGGAGAGATTCTTGAGAGGCTTGTATCAAACAAAAAACGATTTTAAAATTTCAAGGCACCCTAAAAGCATCGCACCTGGCAATGCAAATCTTGGCGTTGGGTCAAGCGCCCTATGGAAATCGGGTCTCACACGCCCCCGATATTACCCACACTCGACAAACATTATTCGCACCGCTTTGCAGCAATCGAGCCTGCGGACTAAAGGACAAAGCGCGGAGCTAACCAATCAGAGCACGACGGAAAAATATTGCTGCCACCCGTAGAAGTTTGAAAAAAAACGAGATTTTTCCCGACGACGGATGAAGTAGTTGCCGCACTCTGATTGTGGGCTCGCGCGCTAGCCGTTCTTTTATCCATCCGCGTTTATTCGACGCCCCGCAGTCGTCGTATGCCAAAAAAAAGGAGACAAAAATTTCGGTCCACGAGACGAAGTCTCTATTTGATAATGGAAAAACCATCTAGCCACTTGCAAGTGTCATTTAATTTTTTATGAGAAAACTGAAGCCTATCCAAAAGCGGACTTTCTGTGGTCAATTTTTTACAATAGCATTTTATATTTTTATATTATATATTAAAAACTCAGAGATAAAATTTTAAACTTGACTATCTGCAAAGATTTTGCAGATTGAAAAATGAAAAAATATTAACTGATTTCTGATGCGACTCCAAATAATTGTCATTCCAGAAATATGACCTTACCGAGAACCTTACTTTAAATTTTAAGCAAAGTATGTATCTTTAATTATTTTTATTTGAATAAAATATAATATATAAGTTTAAAAAACTGTGTAACATAGTGACGTTTATTTATTAAAAGATTTAGCAAAATAAATTTATATTTTAATGTAATAAACTATTATTACATAATAAATTTTGTTTAACTTTACATCATAAAAAAATACTTCTTTTTTAAATTACGAATTTTCAATTTTATACATTCTGTAAGACTGAATCTTATCACTTGAAATTATACATTTGGCACATCTTCAATTTCAAATAACATGTTGCTTAATTCTAACATACACGTCGAAATAAATGTTCTATTTATTTCTATTAATTATTTTCACTTTTTTGATTTAGTTATAATATAAATTTTGATGGGTAATCTATTTGTTAGTTAGAGTTTCATTATAAATTATATCAAATAATAATTTTTTTCCTATTTTCCTATTATTACGGCCAATTTCTGGACCGCGAACATAAAAATGTATGAATTATACTCTATCTTTAGCGTTTATATAGATAAAACTATAGATTTAAAAATGATGAATTATTTATTTGATGTACATATAAATATATACTGATTTACTTCAAACTCGTTTTAACAATCTTATAGAAATGTGATTATCTAAGAAAAGGTATTGATATCGAAAGCAACTAAGTATTAAAGCTTCAAATTTTAATAGATAGGTAAATCTGATTCATAGAATCAGTATATATTCTACAAATACAAATTAACTTAAATTTAAATAACAAATCAGCCCGACATTTTCCTCGACACTATTATAAAGAATATTTATTTACACAAATGCAGTTTCTTTTTATCATAAGAGATGCAGTAGAACCTCTTCAATTAGTTTTGCTTCTCCTAGCGTATGATCCAAGGCTTTTTGATTGAATCAGCATAACTTCTCGTCAAACTTATCCAAATCTAAATTAGTTAGTTCAACCGTTATAAAGATCCTAACAAAATATTGCAAGCTTACACAAGATCTGTTCATTTCTTGATTAAATTAATATCTTACTTAATATTAATTTCCATTAATTAATTATACATGTAATATAGTAAAATTTTTTTATTTTACTGCTTCATTTTCAGCCTATAACAATGATAAAGAAAACCATATGGTAGTTCCATCAGTATCAAAAACATTGATTTCTGATTAGTTCATTGTACAGTCTGTCAATGTCATTTAATGATTTTCCATGGAGATTCGAAAATCATTACAGGATTTTCCGCAATATAATTGACTTATACATGCATTACATTAACTTCACTTAATCCACATTACGATGGAAGGGAAATAAGTAAAATATTATAATATGAGATATATCGTGAAAGTGTGCTAATTGATATCTAGCTTATTGAATATATGAAATCGGAAAAATATAATTATAAATACTAAAAGTATACAAAATGTAATTTATTGTTAAGGATTACATAGTAAATGATTAAAATCAACATTTATTACAAATCAAAGTAAATAAATATAAAATAATTTAATTTTTCTTCTTTTTTGATAAATCCAGCTCCTGTAATAGCAGCACACCTTTTTAAACATTTGTTATTTTTATCCGTGTCGTATAAAGTATATGTCGCAATAAGCTATTTCATTTAACAAATGATGCTATTATGTTTATCTTGAAAGATTTCTCACATTATCACTATCATTAGTCGAATCACAAGTATTCAATATAAAGAATTCAGTATACCATAACTACATAAAAAATACGACGTCTTTTTTGTTTAAATATAATAAGCCTTATAATGTATAATAAAACGACTCTTAGTATTTTAGCTCATTTTTCACAGAGATAATACTTCTTTTTTATGTCATTTTAGGTTGGTTACTATATTATATCATTTCTAAAAATTTCTATGTTTTACTTATAAATTAATGAAATAAAAGTTTGAAAATGTTTATTAATTTATATATACCAATTCGCTCATTATTATAAATTATATAACTATGTATACAAGAATATTTACAAGAGTATACATTGTTAATGAAATTGTTAATAACGTTAATTGCTCTACATTTGCTTGTAGTTGAAAGTTTGAGTGTTGTGTATTAAATTTTCAAGTTTTTATTAAGATAATGGACTTTTTTAGAGACTCATTAAATATATTTATATATATTCAAACAACATCTATTGAAATAAGCGAAACAAATATAGCTTTGAAATATATTATCTAATGTGCAAAAATCTAATTTATATACGAAATTTAAAGAAGTTTATAGATGCATAATGATATTTATTAGTATAGTTAATATACATATTACGCACATCAGAAATGTGTTATACCGGTAAATCATAGCAGTCGATGCATTTTACACCATGATAAATTGAAATTCGTTTTCTGTTTTTTAATTTTTAATAACCATTAAGTTCGATCTTCATTATTGCAATTTACATTTTGATTTCCTGCTTTCTACAGTTTATAAACTCAGCTTTTAGTCAAGATAAAAATTGGTAGATTTTTAGTAGATTTTCGACCTAAAATTGGTCAGAAACATAATTCAGGCTACTTTCTGACTGTAATCTAATTAAAATTTTAAAGAGAGATATAAAGTCTATGACATACTATGGCATATTATAATAATGTATTATTTTTATTGTATTTAATAAAATAGTACATTGCTTAAAATAAACTAATATCATAATTTATTATTATCTCACAGCATATGGAAGCTGTTTACAATTACAGAAAACTCTAGCGTACCACATCTATTTATTGCAGTCGAAGCATCAATTCATAATTTGCTGCATTACAAGAAGAAAATTGTGTAGATTATAATTAAAACATATTATTATATAGTTTACTAAATTGTTAATAAATTATATGTTGATAATAAGAATACAAAAAATATTCTAAAGTTTACAGAACATTTTTTTGAATTCAATATATTTTACAAATAAAAAGGCATTTTCACTTTAAATGCGAAAAGAGCTCTTATGTACACGATGTGGTAACCACAATGAGAGGCCGAAAAAAAATTCTACACACTATTAAAAAAATTGTTTTAAAGTTTCTGTTACTAATTCGTATATTATCTGAGCATTTATAAAAGCATTATACCACTATATAAAAAGATTCGGAGATGGAAATCACAATTATACGAATCTGTTTTTGAATACTTAATCTGAAACAGAAGTTTATTTAAATAAATGATAAGAAAAGGCATTTTTCTTTTGCATTTAAAAAAAATATCTAAACAATAAAACTGTTTAGAATGTTCAGACATGACTATAATTTTTATATATAACAGATTTATGTGTATTCTATCTATTAAAATCCTGTAAATTGATTAGGAAATAATAAATTTAGCCAATTCAATTAATCATTACAGCTATAGACTGGGCTTCAATTTTACAGATAAAGAGCTAAATCACCGAATGCTTTAGAATGCTCTAGACTTCGTTTTACAATTCTTGCTACCACCTTTTTCGGACGATAAGAATAGTTTAAAATGATTCAAGAAATTATTACATTTGGGTTAATTAGTTTTCGCGAATATTAAAAAATCGATTTTCTATTTTTTAATAAAAAAAATGTTGTTGAATATGTATACGTGAATATCAAAAAACAATTTTTTAAATTGAAACTTCACTACTATAAAATTAATGAGTGTCTTTGTTTTAAAGGGTATAGCATTACTCAAATTCTATAATGTGAACTTAGTTCGCATTATACATTTTTATAGAAGCAGTATTCCCTTTACGCTGATTAAAAATTTACATCCTCTGGAAATATTACCAACTTTGAAAAAAAGAAAGCAAGTCTTGTATTCAAATTATAATTTCTTAGTGTCATATCGTACCGAGCTAGTTACGAAAGCATACAATATAACTCTGACATTTTCTTATAATAAATATCTTCCTATATTATTGTTAATAATTGTATTTGTATGAAAATAAAAACTCGATTAAGTCTAAAGAATAAAATCACAAATTTTATAAGTAACATATACATATAAGACTTATAATTTTATTTAATTTAATTTTTTCTATTATTCATTAATTTGAAAATTAATAATATTTTTATTTTGCAATAATTTAATCACAATACAATTCATAAATCATACAGGAATTTAAAAGGGAGGAAAATAAAGAGAAATTACATACTCTTTTTTGTATATAATTCTATGATTTATCCTTTAATTGAACGTTTCAATAATCAAATTCCAAACTTTTCCCTTCTAAATTATTTTAATTAATTTTTACTACAACCCTATTGGGAAGAAAAGATCAATCTCAATTTATTCAACCGTCAAAACTGTGTAAGCAACTAAAATGGCAAATATTTCACAACAAGTTTAATTCATAGCTCATCACTAAACAGCAACAGTACTTTTACCAACGACACTTTTATTCCAAGCTAAACATTATTTTTATCTAGCACTTGTGCGGTCCTGGAATTTTACGTGTAGAGTATGAAATATGCACGATCCCTCTACGTAGACATGAGGGGAAGCGGAAAAGGAAAATGTCGTAACAGCCTCCATTTGCCCCCTACAGAAATTGCTCGTAAATATTTAGATTACGAGTGCATTTAGGAGTACACAGAGTGAGAGAAAGGAAGGGCAAGGAAGGGCACATAAGCCAAGCAGTTTCGATTACGAGACAGATCAATGTACCCAGATCCTACAACATTCAATCGATCGATGTTCACGGAAGGTTATTAATTACATCATGTGCGCCTGTGTCAGGATAAATTAGGGAATCGTTCCCTTTGTCCATACAAATGTATTCTGTATATCTCGTTAACGATTTCTCGAGCAATGGATTGCTCGTTGAAGTGTATAACAAGTTTAAATAATCGAACGCTATGTCTGACCGATTTATTCGTATTGCTATGTTACTTTTAAGCTAGATACGGAATATTAGTCAAAGGTTAAAAAAATCTTAATGGCTCTACCAATTTAAACTATATAACTAGATTATTGTTTTGAAGTTCATACATAGCAAACTCTAGAGGTTTCAATCACTACGCTATATTATGTCGAATAAGCCGACATATTTTGAAGCACCAGATTTATTGCAAGCAAGGATTTTGCATTCATTATGCACGTAATCGTAAGAGATGCATATACGTTAATAAATGCCGGTTTAGACTTTTCACAGACATTCATATTAATTATATAATAAGTTCATTCATATTAAGTATAGTCGTTAACAACTGTAACTTGCAACAAAAAACTATATTGTAAATAATTTAAAAATATCTGCGTTCAAAATGCATTACTTTTATGTATTGTCCATTCAAAAGTTGAGCATACATCGTACTTTAGCTTTACACGAAATGTTTAAAGCCCTTCCATTTACTCAGTAAAGAAGTTACGATAGCAGAAAATATCGCCGCTCGGCTTTCGCGAGGAACGACAAACGTGCGCAGGCGCGCGCTCGTTTACATTTACACGCTCTCGCTTTATTCCCAGCGCAAAGATCCTCCTTTTTCATATTTGTTCTAGAACGGGCTGCATCCGAGAGCGACTTGTTACGATAAACTGGCTGATTTATTCGTTTCGGCGTTTTAAAACTGAAAGTCAATTTTTCCGATACTGCCGCATCGACGCGTTTAGAAATGCATCGTTGCCTCGCGACGTTGGCGAGCTCTGCAAGTAAAAATTAACAATGGCGCCGTACAACGTCCGGTTATTGACACGCAGCAGCTCAGCGTTAATTAGAAATGACACACTCTCGATTAACGAGGTCGAAGTGGCTACGTGAAAATTTTCCCTCTAGTGAGCCTCACCCTTTGCCGCTATATTTAGTATTTGCCGTTCATTCTTAATATTCTCGTCGTCTACTTGCGCTTGAGCTAAGTTATTGTAACTATACAATCAATTTTAATTAAGACATGTATTTATCAAATTTAAATTTATTAATTATTTATTAAAAAATCGCTTTTGCCCGTTTAGCTCATCAACATAAATTCACGTATATATTTTCGATCAATCCTTGGTAGAAATCGCAGCAGTTCTAGATATTATTATTTTACTATTATCTTAGATAGTTTACCAATTAAAAAGACATTTGATAGTAATTTTAAAAATCATTATTTATAAGGAAGCTTAAAATATTCATTATCACTACGTAAAGAATAATTACTTTGTCTTTCGAATTCTAAGAAATAATTTCATTAATGATATGTACTCCATAAATAATTCCTAATTTTTATTTATCAATATAACATTATTCATAAATTAAAATTGAAATAAAGTTTCATGATTATCAAAATCAAAATGATAAAACATGGCCTTTTCACAAAAAAAAATCGTATACAAATATTGTTTTGCACAAATGATATTTTCAAAAATTTTAAGATAATGTGTATTATATTAAAGAATCAAATGTATTTTATATGATTGAAATATTCCTGGTAAGAACTTTTATGTACGATAGTTTGCTAGAAAGGATTTTGTTTCAACACATTAGAAATAATTTCTTATTAATATAAAGTACTACTATAATTTCGGTGTATCAGTTTATATTTCTTCCAATCTTTTTAAATAAATATACCATTGTTTCAATCCTACGTCTCAGTAAACATCGTTTCCATTATCCGACACTGAATAAAATACTAACGCATATTAATCGCTTAATAATAAATCCGATGGTATATAGTATCGTGGTATAGAGTATGCGAGAGGGTATGCCTGTGTAAGCCTTAGACTGATGAGTCAAATCGCTAACTATAATGAATGCAATGTACAACTAGAGAAAATAAATGAATATATGGTATATAAGTGCCAATCGATCTTCTCGAATGAATTGTAATAGTGCAAAAAACAACGTTTAACATAAATATTTATTAAACAATTCAGTGATTAAGGATAAGTAACGCACGTAATATCGATATACTTTCAAAGCTACTAGAATATGAGGTATAAATAGTTTATATACATTAAATTTACAGAAATACATTTGAGATGATTGTTTATTAAAACAATTATATATTTGTAGAATTCCATTAAATCATGATTTATTAAAAAAAATTTTAAATATTTATTTTAATAACATTAGATTATGTATTATAATATTAGGTTTTATATTTTTATAGTATATGCTAATATTTTAAAAGAAGAATGTTATAAAACATTAAACGACAAACATTCATCAATTAAAATTGAAAACTCTCTATAACAGTCTGCAGTACCTACATAAAATAACTCAGCCAAGCTCAAATGTTTCCGGTGATAAAATCAAATCGGAACATTTCTATCTCCAGTTAGCCAACGAAAATCACCCTCGATTACTTTTTTTATCATACAACGCACCTTCGAAGTAGTCTCGTAAATAAGCCAAATCCAACGGATTGCTACGAAGAACAACTCCAATAAAAAGAAAAAAACAGAGGAGAAGAATCCCCTTAATCCATTGAGCCAACCCTCGACACACTGATGTCCTTGCTCAGGACGAATTATTATTTACGGTTATTTTCCTACGGCACGAATGGAATAAGATAAAGTGCAATTAGTAAAGCATGATGACTTTTTACATTGGGTCCCATCTGTCTGCGAAATTATCGTTTCAACATGAGGACGGAAGATATAGGGGCGATGGAAGGTTCGCGCAGAAAATCGCATAAACGCGGCTATACTGATCCTTAGATGTAGTAAACTGTCACAGAGATTTGGGTAAATTTTTGACGCGCAAGAAATTGAGCGAAAAACGATTTTAAGTGACTATTTTTATAAAATCTTTTTTCACGCTAGGCGCCCTTTTATTTCTATTTGAAGTTGAGCCCTGGATACTATTTAACCGCTGATTCAGATTATGCCCTGCAATTATATAGATACAGATGAGTCATTTTCATTTCATTTTTCCTCTATTCCTCTAAAACTTTATTAGCCTTAGACTATTCATGAAGAATACCGTTTTTTCCTTGAATTTCATTTTTTTATTCTATCTCTGATGTTCTACATAATAAATTTTTTTGTATTTGACTTTTGATGTAGAAGTTACATTTGAATATGAATTTTCAAGTACTCATTTTTGTATTAAATCTTTGTTCATGATTACACGTTATAATTTTATTAAAAAATTTCTTCGGCAGTTTGAATAATATAGAACTTTAATTTTTTCGACACAAAGTATATAATAATTATTCGTACGAGGTAGCGATTGAAATTACTAGCAATTTGTCAGCTAATAGATTTGATATTACCTATAAGCCTGCCTATAGGAGGAACCGCAGGCTTGCGTTAACTTCTGTTTGCTTCCTATGGAAGTTTGAGAATCCGCGCGGGTCACGTTTCGTATGACTTTCAATGACATGCGCACGCGCGAGGAACAAAGTTTTGCTCATCGCCTGCGCGTCGGTGCAAAACTTGTCGACCTGTCGCCCACGTCGCTACAAAGCGTAATTGAACCTGCATCAGCTGTTCCTACTTTTTCTCTGCCGTGTAATTATTCAAGAAAGCTAAGTGAAACCTTATTAACATAATTTATTATTTTGCAAAGGCATAGCTTGCAATAATTTATAATTTACATCATAAAAATTTAATAGTACAGATTGAAGCTAAGAAATTCTTTGCATTACTTATATCATTTAAAAGTTTCATAAAAAATTATATAGATTTCGTTTCCATTCTCGTAATCTATTGACAATGCGTCCTTGGATACTTTCCTCCTCTTTTTCTTCTCGACCCCATGGCAACAGAGGGACTTCCTTTTGCTTAAAGTTGGTCTTAGCAACGAAAGAAGAATGAGATCTGCGCACACTTCCACTTCCAGCTAATATCCTCTTCCCTCGATCTTTGAATATTTGAAGGCTCTTCCACCGATCGGGGCTTGATAGAAGGGTCGCCGGCACTACCGAGTTATAATGCGCGCGAGCGTCAATCTTGCGAGCTCGCGACTGCCGGAATCGCATTAAAATCTAGGGGTCGGGGGACCGCGACTCCATAAAGGGCGATCCTCATTCTCTCCCCTATAGCGCCCATAATTAATGCAGCAAGGCGAAACGACGGGGAAGGGAGGTATTAAAATTGCGGCTCGAATGTTGCTCGTAGATCCTCGCCATTGATTTGTGCGCAATATAGGGGCGAGGGCACCTAGTCGATGTCATTACCGTTACACGCTGTGGATTTTCTGAGCCACGCCAGCCCCAAGATTTTACATGTAATTAGTGGTGGAGTACTTACAACGGCTTTGCTTGATTTGTGCGCAGACGCGTAACGGCGTTTGCACGGTGTTGACGCTATAGAATGAATTATCTTAAAGGATTTCAGGATGTAACTTTCATTAAGCTTAATTGTATTAATAAAAACATTTTAGATTTGATTTTTAAGCCACTTTATAGGCTGACACGTGATCTGCATGAAACAAACAGAACGAGTTTTGGAAACACTTTAAAGGGCGAAAGCCTTGCGGCCACTGGCATAATTATTCCACTTTCTTAGTTTAGAAAGAGTCAGCCGTGTCATTCCTCATACATTGCCATAGTTTGTACCAACTTTTAATTGCAGAGTAAAACTTTAATTTTAAAAACTTTTCATTTGACACAATCCTTCCTTAATTGTATAATTTGGCATCGTAAAGATCTACTGATGAAAAATCTACTTTTGAGTTATGTATCATTTATTTGTCAATTAAAATATTTTGTTTTACTGATGTTTTAACTAACGGTTAGTTTTAACAAAATTTTTCTCACATCGAAAATATATTTAGATTGTAACTATATATTGATTCGAAAATCTACTCGCATTTCACATTGTTTTCTCTCTAACACCTAAAGCGTACCATTATTTCTACGTTTACCATTGAACCCCAATTTCTCTTTTCCGAACTGGGGAAACGTCAATTACAAAAACAGCCTCCATCTTGTGCAGACACGTATCCTCTTCCACGTTTATTTATACAATGCGACAGTCTTTCGTGAATACTTATTACATTATAATGGCTTTTTTGGAGGAAGACACGAACTGTCGGGAGAATTAATGTAGCCGGGCTGCGCCGATCGATGCGCTTCCGAAGGACAAGCCTCGCTTAATTCCCTCTTCTTTTACACCCCCGCTATACATAGCGGCCAGAGAATATATCGGTTCGAATTTTTAAGGGCGAGGTATAAAAAAGTATTATAAACGCTCAATTCTTTTATTCGTTCTTCATGACGTAAATTTTTCCAATCCGGGCTTTATGAACCTGGCTGCTGAGACTTATAGTCAGCTGAATTATACTCTTTCGAAAGAAGATTCAGTTTAAATTTTACCATTGCAAAAAATTAGGGTTAAGATGGAGATTAACAAAATTCATTATTTTATCCCATATATTGACTGGTGAGAAGGATCAAAAATATCCAATAATAATAACAAATAACGCAACATAAAAACACATAAAATTTTCGATCGAGTATTGATACGTTTTTAAAGGAAATCGACGTTCCAGACTTCGATGAGAGGGAATGATTGACTGAGAGAAAACCCGCTTATGTGCAACGCCCAGAAGAGGGATTAACAACTTGTCAAGAGCCACGTGTGCTGCACTTTCGCAGAGTCAGCGCAAAGCCCCTTGGATCCGATCGTGTACATCTGAATTCTTTACGGAATGCCAAGCTAATGTGTGACGTGGGACCAATCCAGAACGTATACTTTACCTCTATGCTTTTAATTAAAGTAGCTTATCCTACGAGTTTTTAATGAATTCACGCGGAAAAACAAAATACTTTTATTGATATGCAAGCGCTTTATCGGATGCGTTTGGGTGATGGGAAATAGAACTCGAATCATTCAGATCGCTTGTCAAAGCAAACATTTTAGTGCATTTCATGAGCCAAGCGAGTACGTGACGCGTGACAGACCGTATTGTTCTGCAGGTACGCGAGGCGCGAAACACGTATATATATCGCAACAGCACAGATGCCTATGGCGGATTAATCCGAGTAATTGCCGCGGGGAAGGGGATGAAGATTTGCGACCGACACTCTTCCTCGCTAAATGCACTTTGAGAATAGTAGCCTTGTGTGTGCGCCTGCTTCATTTCCTTTCAGTTTTAAGTCGAAATTAAAAATTGCAAAGAGATGATAAACTTTATTTTTTTATTTGTTACGAATTGTTATTGAAAATTCGTAGTTGTTCTAGCGCAGTGTCGACGCATAAACGCGTAAAATGTTAAACGTATCTTGGTCCATTATATTGCTAGCATGATTTATTGATGAGAAGGTACGATATTTCGAGAGACAAAACTGAAGTAATCTGAATCGTTAAACGAAACTTTGAAGTACGTACTTCAAAAGCGATAAACTTTATTGTCTTGGACTTCCGAATAATACATCGGAGTACTATATATACCATGTTATCCTTATTATTTGTCACTTTTTCATTTTTCATCGACCACTCAATGCATCGTTTATTAGTCATAAAATTTGCGTCTGTTTAAAAAGTTGACATATGTGTTAAGATACTACTGTTTTACAATACATGTACTAATTGTTTAAATTATTGCGATTGTAATTCAATGACTCATAATTTGCAGTTTCTTTTTAAAGCTCAATTAACCTTATCTTAACTCAATAGTATCATAACACAAACAAGATCGAGAATGAAAGACAAGAAAGAAAAATAAAAACAATGATTTCTAAAAACACCACATATCTAGTGCAAGTAAGGAAGAAACAGAACAATATACTTTTATGAGTTAAGTTAATGAGTATAAAATAATTTCAAAATCATCTAAAAATCTTATCAATGCGAGATGTACTTTTTTTACGCGTGTAGTTGAAAAATACGCAGCGAACCTATTAAACTCAAATCGTAAACAACATCTCATTGTGCATTGAGCTCCCATTTCCATGCGTTTCACTTGATCTTCTTCTTGTTTCTTCTGAAGGCCTTAAAATTTTTCTATTTCCATTGTCCTTTTCAGCTTGTTCTTTTTCCTTACGCATATCAAGATTTCCTTACAATGCGTTTGATTTTCAAATACCTTTCTCTTTACGTTCGGTTCATCGCGCTTATTTTTTAAATTTGTTTTTGTTTAATCTATAATCTGTGTATTCGGCATAATTTACAAATATTTTTAATTTTTTCCTTTAATCAAATTTAGATTAAATATTTTATTATCTTTTTAATAAGATTTATTAATATCTTAATTTGAATTTATTTCTAATTGGATCTTAATTTTTAAATATTTTTATTATTCACATTGTTTGAAAAGTACTGGTTGAAAATATTTCGTGCAGTTTCCAAGTACTTTTGTTTTTGTTTGAAGCTAAACAAAGTAAATTTAAAGCAAGCTAAGTCTTCTATTAGTTCTAAATATATCGTTTTCATAGATAAAAATCACTTAACTTTAGAAAAAAGTAATATATAGATCAAATATTTTTAAATCTTGAAAATTAAAGATTCAATATAGTTTTGAAGGCTATTATAGCATCCAATGAACAATGATAAAGTTTAATGACTGCATTATGTGTGTTCCGAAAAATCAATGATACGATTTACTTTCAATTATCACATGTTAAGAGTATTGATGAAGAGAAAAGCACCCGTACCAACCACTTTTTCACCGATGAAAAATATTTGGCCACCGCAACAGAAATACACATGTCATTTAGATGGACCCTTGCGTATCTTGTTGACATGTTTATCCACCAGTACCCATAGGAAATGCTCACGATCGATCACCAGTGGAGACATGTCGCCTTTACGAAGACTACTAAACCTATATAGAATTCTAGATTATTAATAGTTTATCCTAGCAAGGGTAATATCACATGTACAACATTTAATATGAAAAATAAATGATTTACCGCATTGTACATGTACTAAATACTGTATATTTTAATTAAAGTATTTTTATTTTATCAATACAAATTTAAAGGAAAATATGTTTGCACTGTTGAGGTTATGCTTGTATATATAAATATATTATTGTATGATATAGACTTTACATATTTCGTAAAATCATATAATATAATGTTATAAAAGAATGTGAAACACTTATGTATATTAAACAGGTTACTTTATTTAATCAAACAAAAGTTATTTTTTTTAAACTCACTGAATACAATTATTGAGAATCGATTTCGGATATTTATAAATACAGTATCAAGTTAAATTGACAGTATTTAGATTTCAATACGCGTATATATTTGTATTTTTCGTGACTATACAGATATTTTCTTTTAAAAGAAAAACAAAAGTAAAAAGCAATTTTATAGTCAAATCAATCTGCAAAAGTCTTATAGCAGTTTAGAACTTGCACATGTGTTGGTTTGGGTTTGTTAGCTTATTATATTTTTCCGTCTGTCGAAATATTTATCTAAAATAAAAAATTAGAATTATACTCTCAATCATTAGATAAAATAACAAAAAATTCATTTTCAACGAAAACTAAGCCGCTATGTAATTGGTAGTTTATTTATTATAAGTATAGCTTTTGTTCGGGAAAATTAATCACTTGGCAACTGTGGAGGCAAAGCTATATTTAAACGACATGCGTGTACCCACAATATCAATAATTAAATTTATCAATGCTCATGAATCATGCCAAAACAAGTAATCGACGATATTAACAAAATCCATAATACATCACACACGCTTTTAAATAACTGCGTTTTATTCAGAGGTCGGTAATCCTGGGAACGGAAAAAGGAAGAGCGATTAACACGATTTTGCTAACATAACGTGAAAACGGCGCATCTACATAAATCTGCATAGCGAGGCGTAAAAATTGTTATCCCCTTCCGAAAAAACGACCTTAAACGACAAAGATGCGCAACGTAACCACCTCTATGAAATTTTACAGAGGCAATATCGCTCGGCGAGTGGCTCGAATTAACAATTGACTGAATAAGTGCGACTTGATTCTCGAGCGGCGCCGTGCGCACCGGGGCCGAATAATTCCGAGCTCGCGCCACTGCACGTAAGGTCGGAGCACGTAAACAAGCGCCCAAGATACGGGGCTGTTGCGCATTAAACAGGGATCCTCGCGCACGGGGGTCGGGTCGATCGGAAAGATACAGAGAGAAAGGGAAAGGCGCTTTTGCCCGGGCGGAGGACGCGCGGTTGTATTTTTTGAGCGGGTATTTCGCGCACGGCGGGCGTAATTAATAATGCGCATCTCTTGGTGAAACAATGTGTGGATTTGAATAACGAATCGCGATGCAGCCCGCGATAAACGGCCGCCCGAGCTTTCTGTTTGATTTACGCCCACGTCAATGCGGAACTTTAACCCGCGCATTTCCTATGCAAATAGTGGATAGCGTTAGCGCAACGCCTGCAGGGGCGCCCGAGAGAATGAGCGGCTCACGAAATGTTTTGAACAATGGCCGAATGAATTTTCTGGATAATTTGTGGAATCGCCTTTTAATGTGCGTCGAGCAGTCGAGTGATTATTACTTTTTTTTTTCCGTGACGAAGTATGCTCATGGTGGGAAAGCGTGTCGCAAGGCCCGAGACGCACATCTGCACGAGCCAGCCTCTAGCTACGCGGCCTAAATATATATCTCGAGATATGCATCATAAAACAGCTTTGTGGATTGTAATTGTTACTGGGTCCCATGTAGAAAGATTTGAATTTTGAGAAGGTAAAGCTTATACAGCACTTGCGTAAAATCTTTCAAAAGTACGTAGAGCACAATAAATTACAAAGTAAAACCAACGAAGATAGATATTTAGAGAAGAGCACCGGAGATAGGTCAGTCTCGCTTAAACATAGTCAGATGCGAGCACACACGCTAAGCGATAGTGGCATGTGTGGCGAATAAATAAGGAACTTAGCTGCAACTTACCCGAATCGGCGTTTCCAACAAATAAATCTGAAGTGTCCTTCTGCAGGCGCATGTATTCGCGTTGATAAAATCTAAAATACATTTTTTTCATTCTTATTTTGTTTTAAAAAAACATAAAGCTCTCTAAGCTAAGAGCTTTCGTACATCTCGTGGATTTTCTACATGCAACCCGCGTGCGGATCAAAAACAAACAACTGAATATCCTGCTTATATTACGCCCAAGAGAAATATGGAATGTTTGTCGTCCATCGAGCGTGTGTGGGCAATCCGTAATCTTCATATAAAATTCCCCCTCCTAAGAGCCAGTCCCAAACGGCAGTCCCAAGCGCAAAGAGGACCTCGCGCGGAGGAACTCGGCGCCGCGCCCGAAACTTGGCCGACTCTCAATTTTCGCGGAAAAGCCCGCGATCCAGAGGCTGCGGTCCGTGTCGGCGTAAGCCGGAAAAAAAGGACGCATCTAACCGCAGGCGATTCCTGCAACGGGGAATTTTACGGCCCCGTCCCTATATCGAGGGGGCGGCGGGCGGGCGCGCGGGCGTCAGCCCGATCGCCGCCGATTCCCGCAGGATGGGCGGATTTTGGATGGCGATCCCGCTGGTTTTGCTCCCGCGCGCTAAGTCAGCAGCGGGCCGAGAGTCAGGAGGTCGACGGCTTTCCGCGCGCACCTCTAACGACCCGCCGCGCAGCCGACACTCTATTTACTTTGGTTTACATTCTTGTCCGCGGGCGAGGCGATAAGGACGCGCGCGCCTCGTCGACTCCTTGCTGCCATAATATATCTAGCAGCTATCTGTAAGTTGTCTAGCGTATCTAGAAGATTTTTTTTATATCTCGTGCCGACTGGGCTGCAGGCGCTCGCTCGAGGTGAGAGTTGGCCTTTCCGAGCCCTGTGTATATAACTATACATGTACGATGCCGCAGAAGCCCCGTTGGCCTTTTTCCGGCTAAGCGGCACTAATATAAAAGAAGGCCGGGATTGATGCTGATATTATCAGTACTTACTCTCAAATTTATTCAAGGCGCTGCAGATAAAAACTCATGTGCCATAAAAACTCTTTTATTAAAATACATATTTATAGAATAAGTTTATACATACGCATTAATATACATGTTCGAAAATTGTTTGCTTGTACTCCTCGAATGACAAAAAAAAATCCCAATCATAATTTGAATTGATATTCTTTCTTCCGCTAGCCGTAGCGCGAGAAACTGCGGCTGGCGTATTTTGATAACGCGATGCACTAAAACACTGATTAAAGAGCTTTTCGCTTCCCCACCAATGAGCATCAGTCGTAAAGTAAATACAGCAGTTTGGCTCGTCTGACCCACAAACGAGTGGCTAGGTAAAGTAACCGCACTGCCATAAAAAAATCTCAAATTAAGTAAGAGCCACATTTTAACGACGTCATAGCTCATAATCCCGCGACATTGGATGCGAGAACACGTGTTTCTTCCCTTGAAAACATGGTGACGAAATTGGGTAGGCTGGCATCTACCACAGACTTGTCGAGTTTGTCACCGATTCGCGCAAGGGCATTTATCCATTTGCTTAGTAAGGGGTCAAGTATCACGTGCGCTTTGATTATTCCTCCTTGGGCGTGTATCAAGAAGTGCTCACTAATTGCCATGACTCGTTTGTTTCATACATTCATCAGAAGCTTTTCTTCAGAAGCACAGATAAAGAAATCGGGTTCGGTTATTCCGTGATGACAGAGAGTCGACCTAAGGTCAAGAGATTTTTCGGTCATTGATTTCCGCGGTCGTCGGCCAATGGATTTAACGAGCTCTCGTTCGCTTGAAATTATAATATGAAATTATGGAGTGTAGACTTGCCGCAAGGAATCCACTCCGAGAATGTATTATCGCTTCATTAAGTTTTTACATCTCCGCTGCGTTTTGCATTTATTCAAATTCTACGACATCATTTCGCGTCATGAATTTACAAATTATGTGTACCGTATATATATACCGCAGTAAATATTAAATTATAGTGCATTATTTGAAACCACACTGCGGCTTATATCTCGGCTGGAATAAAAAAAAGTTCGACAGGCTGGATCCGTGTGTTTACCGGGCCAGCAGCGCAGATTCCCATAGTTATAACGCGCCTCAATTAATATTCTCTACCTCGCTTTCAGGCGCGTACGTTTATGTAACTCGCGCGCGAGCTCCTCAACGAGTCGCTGCAGCGCCACGTGTTGCGCCAGTATAACTTTCATCGAGCGATCAGATAGGTGACTATCACTGAGCGATCAAATATGACACTGCATTTATTCGGCAAGTAAAGCATATGCGCTACCATATACTTAAAATGTGTTTAACAGACCGTCGGCTGCTCGCTCGGTAAGTGGGCAACTGATAAACGCCGTGCATAGGTACTTATTAGGAATCAAAGACCGCGGAGATCGATTCGACGCGCATAATAAGAGCATAATATTCAGATCGTAAACTTTGAGAATGAGCGAATGTCGCTTTTCCCTCAAATATTTTAGAGGGGAGTTAAGTCACCGGAGCCCGCGGCGTCTGTCGTGCCGGCTCCGATTTTTCAACCCTCTGAGACAGTCCCGGCCGCGCCGCGAGAAGATGATAATCGGAAGGAGCGCGACTGATACCCGCTTATATTTATGCACGTTGACAAATATCGGAAAAGATCGAGCACCTTGAGGTAGTCGGGCCGCGTGCGGGCTTTCGATTTGCCCGCGCGCGCTTATCGGTCCAGCGACTGCCATTTTTTCCCCTCTCGCGCGCACAATGAAAGGCGGAGGCGGTAAATATACCATTCCCGCCCCTCCCTCGTCCAGTAAGCCGTATCCCTTTCACCCTCCCCCCCGTCGCTCGCGAGTATATAGACGCGCGCTTCTTTGGCCCCGCCGGACCATTTGTACTTGTCACTCGCGGTGCATTTTCATAGATATTGGCCCCGGAGCCATTGAAAATCGAGCTTCCCTCTATTTTTGTCCCGGCCTCGGCCTCCTCCCTCGGGGCGCCTCTCCGCGGACGTTTAAAGAATCGCCGCTCGACCGTGGTTTTCATCCTCCACTTTTCGCGGCTTTTGTCGCCGGAAACTTCAATTTCGCATCTTTCTTGCGGCCGCGCGCCCCGCGGCTCCCGCTTGTTATACTCCTCCCTTTGTTCTTTGTTTCTCCGACTCGAAAATAAGAGGACCTGGCTTCTCGATCGGGGATGTCCATCGACGATTGTAATCTGGGGAGGATAATCAATCTTCCCTCTGCATAAGTATATGCGTAAAAGACTATTTGGATTTAGCAATTATGGGAAATAGCAATTAAAGCGCAAACTCAGAAGGCGCGTCTTCATTCTGCTGACGCATAATCAAATGTCAGCGGGGCACCACATCCTTAAGAAATCTCTTTGATTCCCCGACAAAATATAAAGCGGCTCGACTATATGTATTAATGAATTAGAGGAATATTCCCGGGAAGCAATTTCACGATGAAGAGATTTGCAAACTCATTCTAGACTATTGCGAGCTAATTTATGCATTATGAGTTGAATTATTCGTATGTATGAAATAAAATATACTAAATTGCATTAAATAGACACAACCTTACTTGATTATGATTAAACATTTTCGAGCTAAGAATATCTTTATCTCAAAATGGTACTAAAAATTGTAAGTAACGGTACTGCAATGCATTATTATTTATTATTACATTTCCTTTATGTTTTAATGTTTTAAATAATTAAAAGCTATGATAATAATTATCTTTTCTTTATACAATGAGAGCTTATATAATAAAAAAACAATATCAAATATTTTAAAGTATAGAAACTGTCTTTTCTCGAACAAACTGCATGAATATTACAGACGGCAAAAAATAGACCTCGTACAGTACAGTTTTTGACTGCGGGTTACTTTCATGTCTGCCCGAAACGTCTGGTCCGCCCACTTGATAAACGAAAAAGTGCTCGCTATCTAGAAAGCGCAGAGGCAGGTAAAGCGCTGCAATCCCGAATTCATTCGATTCGAGGCCGTCGCCTGTACGCGGACACGCAAACCGCGTTTAATAACGAGGACGACTTTACCTCGCCTGCATTTAAATAAGCCATCGCACTCATCTCGAGGTACGTGCGCGCGTATGTTGTGGTGCATAAACCGAGGCTTGCGGACTTTGATGCCGTCCGGTGCCTGTTAGCGCCCCAGCGGCATTTTCCCCCGTATTAGACTTTGGCGGTAGTGCGCGACGTTCGGCTCATAATGAGACGCTCCGGTAATTGGGCGTCGTGCAAATAAACGACCTATTCTGGGATTTCGAGCGAGCTTTGAGTTACAGAGCAAAAACCGAGATGAGTTTCATTAATTTAAATAAATTATTCAAATACACACTTTGAATTATTAGAAAAGTTGATGAAATACACCTGGTTAATTAATTTAAATTCTTTTACAAATTCACATGCGCTACATGGTAAAGAGGAAATATTTAAACATTTCACCGATTTAATATTTTAAATAAATTTACATAACAAAACTTATCAACCTACATCTAAAAAATGTGAAAATAATTATACGAATATGGTAAAATAAAAGAATTTAGTAAAAATATTTGTATTTAGACGAATGACGTTGTAAACTTAGCAGATTCTCATTACGAACAAGGCGTGATACTTAACCATGTATTATACATTTCGCCTCTGTTGCATTTTTGTCTATCATATTTTATAATCCTCGTTAAGTAAAAGAATACTATCGTTTTTTTATGAAAACAAGGAGTATTCAAACATTGAAGTCTTTTAAAAATGCCGAGGAAGGTATTACCGCATTTTTTTAATCTTGGCGACGAAGTAGCAAAGGAAAAAATGCTTTCGATTGTATCACAGCGTAGAACGTATTCAAGTCCTTTGCAAGAGAAAAATAAGGGCGATGAGAGAAAAAGGTGGTGCGCGGCCTCTTCAGTTCATAGCCCGCAAGATTCATTGTTGGGTTGCCTCCAAAGGAAAGCCCTCTTATTTACTCTTGGAAAGCCTTTTTTTTAAGCAATAAACAGAAGCGCATCCTCGTTATTTGCGAAACGAAGCTTCCTCAAAAAGTGGATTACGAGCGCAAAAGAGCGACGTAAGTTGCCCCGTAAACTCGCAGTGCCGTTTCGTTAAGGAAGCCCGAAAACATTGAAATCCTCGGAAAAATACATTTCCCCAGAGTGAAGAGCGCGCTAAGCGGACTGAAATAAACGTCCACTTTGCGAGCGCGCGGTGTAGGGCTGGCCCGTAACAAAGCTTAAAATGCACCTGAAATCCGCTTGGCGCCGCAAAAAAATGCGCCATTAGAGCGAAATAAAATTCAAGGGGCAAAAAAAAAAGGATGCGGCAGTGGCTCCCGAGGGAAGGAGGCGGGCTATCACGAGCGATCTCTCCTTTATATGCCCTGCGCATGCCTCGGGAAAAGGAGAGAAGGGGCGAGAGGACGGGCCGGGCGTGTAGTCAGTCTTCGAGTGACACGATAATCGGAAGGAAAAAGAATATGGAGGAGCTGGAACAAGGCGGAAAAAGGGGGCAGGCAGGAAATCGTGCCGCTCGGGGCAACTTGTTGCTCCGCGATTACAACCTGAATTTCCCGGCGCTCCTTCCCCCTCCCCCCCCCCATCCCACCCCGCCTCCTCGTCTTTTTAATCCCAGGAATTCGGGATGGGCGGCTTAATTAGGGGGTGTGTACGCGAAATACGCCGGAGGGGCCCGCGGAGCGTCTTAATGAAGTCCAAGATGCGCGCCTCGGGGCGACACGCCAATTTCCCCGCCTCCTCCTTTGTGCGCATCGATCCGGGAATAGCTCGAATTTTAAATCTCCGGTGTCTGTTATGAGAGGGCGCTTGGGAGCGCAAAACCGGCCGACGCCCCCTGCATAAGGGCGAATTATTTTTATGGTGCAGGTACATTTTGTTTATTGCACATCTTGTCGGGGAGGAAAAATGTTACGGTTTTGATGATGTATACTCTTGTAGCATCAAAGAAAAATACAGCGTATAACTCGAGAAAGATAGGGTATACATCATATTCTTCTGTTACAGGAGTAAAAAGGAACGACTATATTCTTATTTCTTGAAATAAACGAAGATAAACAAACCATACTTGCAGGTGAATGTTATTGAAAAGAAATTCTACAAGACAAATCAGTAAATATCTTAATAAATACAATACGTTTTGCAATGAAAAAATCAACAAGTCGTGTTACTGAAAGTGATCTTGTTTATAGATGCAGTGCTATTTTTATTTACAGTTTGTTTCAAAATAACTATAATATAATCTTTTACTTCCACCAGAAGTTTTTACTTTATTAAGTATAATGACTGCAAGTAAATACACTACATGAAAAGTATAACATGAAAAAAATACTTATACAATATAAAAATGTTAAGCCATTACAAAGTTAAAAAGTAGAAAATGTACATTTTACCTCTATATTATAAACGTAAATTGCATGTGCGTTCAATATTCCAAGAAAAAGAAAATAAACATTCACGTGATTTTGTATTTGCAAATGATGTAACCTCGCTACCTGCACTGCAGCACGTGCACGTGTCGCACAGGTCGCGCATCGTGATCACAGTCACGATGCAAGAACTCCTTTCCGAAGTCCGCCAAATTCAGGAATTCAATGATCGTACTGACCTGCACTAAATCCCAGTGCAGTGCACATCCAAGCATTATTAGAATTTTACGTGCAGATCACTCTTTATTAAGATTATATCGTTAAAATTCCCAGGTAAGCATGTAGATGTCCGTTCCATGAAAAATCTGCTTTGTTCCTGTATGTTAATATCTAAATTTAATATCGCAGGATGTACATGTCAAGTTACGTGTGCTATACCATCAATATTACAAAGGCCTCAACGCTGCAGGCATTAACTTACAAACTAGATCGCTTGTAATGGCCCACAATCCGAAGATATTATATTCGCTTCTTGTTTGGCTAATTGAAGTCCGTGGAGTTGCCAGATGCTGCCGTGGGTAGTCAGACGCTTTGCACTCGGTTCCAACTGCACTATACTGCCACCTCTCCAAGAGCGCTGAGACGCAGACAGGCTCGAATTAGTTGCCTTTATCTCGACATGTATTATAAAGTCGCTCAATGCTCCCGCGTAACCACCAGAACCAAGCGCTGAGGGCAGAGCACACGCGAAATTACAAAGAAAATGCAAATTACAGATGGACGCATACTAATCGCACTTATCCCCGTAGGGCTTAATTCTCCATAAGCATTTGAGAGTGCAGCGCGGTGTATACGTAGACGCGAGCATCGCTAGAAATTGCTGTATCTGTACTATATGCAAGAAGCGAAATTATATTAAATTTTATAGAGAAAATTAATACAAAATTCATTTTATCCACTCATTATTTATATGATCAGTCGTTTATAAATATTCAACATGTGAAAGTCAAAGATTTTATACGCGCGTGATCTTTCGATGATACAGCTGGGTATGTACGGTTACAGTACAACAGGAGTCCTCGTTAACATTCGTATACGCATACAACACATACATAACATATAAATGGCTGTATGATAAATATTAAATTGTATATTAATATTGTTTGTATTATTCTATTTATCATTAATTAAAAAAAATAGTTTAATTGCATACCGCTCGTTTACAACTTCATCTTTAAATATTACTGGCAAAAGCCGAGCGCGTAAAAGCCGAGGACAAGCAATCGTATCACAAATCCGCCGAGCGACCCCTTTGATCCTGTCTTCCAGCTGAGCGCGGGGATAAAGGTGCAGGGGATGAAAAAGGATAGGCTGCGCAGCGATTCGCGGGGAGCGCGCGACTCGAGCGTAGACTCGTTTCATTAGTGTAATTAGGTTGCGCGCGCCGTTTCCGCGGAAGCCCAAGGCTTACGAGGGCCTCGGGTTAATCGATTCGAGAGACGAGGCTGACCTTTTACGCGCGCGTCGATATAAGCAACTTTTTCGCTCGCCCTCGGATAAATACTTAAGCCCGGGCCGCGCGTAAGCACTAAGCTGTCGACGCTCGAGAGCAGCGCACTATGCTCGCGCGGTTGATTATCGTTACTTTTAGGAGAGTAAATGCGATATAGGATAATTTCGATGGAGAAACTTAAATTAAAATAGAAATTCAATTATACAGGTTAAATTTTCATCTTGAATTAACTTTGAAATTTACTACGTGTACTATTACACGTATTGTTGCAAGTGAAATGCGCGACTCAAGTTTAATGGGATGTGATCCAGTTATGTCTCTTATGCAACATTCTGTATATTTACTTTTTCCTGATGTAACCTACATAATCTATATATATATACATACGATTATCATAAAGATTATTTATATACATTTATTAATATCCCATTAGCCGATGTTGGGCCAAGAGACTGTAAAGGTTTTTTGATCTTTTGCGCAACTCTAGATTCATCACGGCCGGTTCAGTAGAAATAGCACGGGCTCTGGTCAGACACGGTCTCTGGTTTGAAAGCTATTCGCCCGTGGCAATATCAATTTAATGCACTCGTGATTTACTGAATAATCCACCGTTTCGCAGGGGACCAGTAAAAGCCGTTGATTTTGCGACAACGACTGGACGTAAATATAAATCGAAAAAAAGTCACGGTTATTAAACCGGGCCATTGTCCGCTGGCCCAAAACAAAAAGTTAAGAGAAAGGGAGGGCGAGCGAGCGCGCGCGCAACCGCAGACTCCGCAGACGCGATAGTAGCGCGAGCGGGAAAGTCGAACTCGCGGAAAAGGCACGAGTACCGCGGGCAGCCGTCTCTTCGAGCTCGCGTATCCCCACGTGGAAGAGGTGCAGCGCTGCGGCGCCTCCCCCCGCATATCAATCCTCGGCGCGGCTCCGACTCACCTCTCCAGCCTCCGCAACTTTCCGCGCGGTCGCGAAAAGTCTGCCGCGGCGCTCGTAAATCAAAAAGCGCCGAAGAGGAGCGGACTGCGGGCGCCGCCAGTGTGTGCGCAGAGCGCACGTACGCATATATATATGCGCGCGCGAACCCGCCCGCCCTCCCCGCGGACTCTCACGAGAGATGCGCGACTCCGCCGTTGCGACTGGCTCCGCATGGGTGGGGAAAATCAATAAGAAAGCGCCGCCGTTCAAAAGCTCGTCCGCGCGCCGCGCGAGTGTACGTGCAGCGACGCAGCAGCCAGTGCAGCGGCCCTCGACGCCCGCGTATACACAAAAGACCTGCGTTCGTTGTGCCGAGTGAATTGCGACCGCCGACTGACGAGGGAGATCAGCCCGCCTGACGCCTCGACTTCCCGCCCCAGCAGCCCCTCGGTCCCACCACCTGGTACGCTTCGCTTTTAGGTTAATTCCTGATAGCGCGAGAGCCAGCAAGATGAAAGTCAATCGCTCGAGGTGAATAACTCATTTTACTCAAGGCCATAGGCCTGGCCTTCCCGACCCCCCCCCCCCTACTTCTTTGTGTATACCCCTCTGTTTACTAGTTCAATGTCATTCAAACTACAAGTATGAATGCGAAGATTTTGCTGTATAGAATGTATAAGCCACCCGTGTGATTGTGCAGGTAAAGAGAGTTTTAGGTCAGTTGGGGATTGAATTTTTTATAAACAGCTACATCGAGAATAAACTTGATTGCTGCATTGCATACTAAGTATTTTACATTACAAGTTTTCTACTACCTTATATGAATGTGAAAATGTAAATCAAAAATTAAATCGTTTTGAAGGGCATCGTTCAATTATTAAATAATCATTATATGTGTGACATTCTCTCGTTGACAATAAAGTTGTACAACATAGATATCCCTTGATAAGTCCTACAAATATATTTTATCTATTTATTTACTTTCAGAACAAGGTAATCGGAAATGAAGATATCAGTGATGAAAATAAATCAAATAAAACAGTTGTGTTGATGGAATCATGCCAAGGAAATTGATATCAACTTCTTGACAATTGGAAGAAATTAGTGCCATGGGTTTTAAAAAAGGAAAAATCATTTGGCTGTTACTACTGGTATTGTTAATGCTTGACAATGCCAGTTCTACACATATCAGTGGCAGCTTTAATACTAAAGATTTTTTCAAGTTCCTTGTAAAGTTTGGCTTTCAAAAGACAGATCAGCATAGACAAAGAGACTCACATGGTTATATTTTTGGAAATATTACTTCAAAAACAAACTTTTCACAAAATATCACATTAGCTGTACTAGATCGTAGTCACTTTCTAGAGTATTATGGAAATCGAACAATTAGAAATAAAAAGCTTGCCTGTGCCATGATGTTTAAAACACTAAATCAGAGCTCCTATGACTTAAAATGCAATGATGATGGTCAAGATTATTTGAGGTAATAAGGTCTCAACACTGTCTTGTTTAACATAAATTATTAATTTATTTTTAGTCGCTTACACCAATCACATAATGCAAAAAATAGAATTGAAACTCTCTTTTATAGACGTGTACCTTGCCCCAAAGGAAAATTATGCCCAGATGAAAACTTACCTTGGAATGTGATCAGTGGAAATCAATTTACTTATACGATTCAAGATAACTTTCAACCACGTTTTTGGTACATTAGTTTGGTGGCCTGTTATCGAAATAATGAAACTTGTCAATGGGAATATTATGATAAGCAGGATGAATTAAACTATGACATCTGGCTAGTTAATGGAAATCCAAATAACAGTGGTTTAAACAGTTTAACGTATCAGTTTTCGTATGACAGACAGAACACAATTGAACTCTACTTATTATTCTTTGTCTGTTATATTATTTTGGTGCCATTACAATTATATGCAGTCAGATTGCAAAGACATCCTGTTACAAGGCTTTTTACAGCAAGCCTGATCTTAGAATTTTTGGCTCTGTGCTTGATTCTTATACATGTTTTAAAATTTGCTCTTGATGGAGTTGGTTATGAACAACTTGAAGTAGCTGGAGATATATTAGATATTTTGTCACGGGTAAGATAGTAAAAAAATAGTTTACTTCATAATAACAATTAATAATTTTATAACATCAATTGAATGAGCATCAATCAATTTTTTATCTGAGAATTTTAAACAAAATTATTTATTTTTTATTTTTGTAGACTTCATTTATGTTACTCTTACTCCTATTGGCAAAAGGCTGGGCTGTAACCAGACAAGAATTGACATGGAAACCTTTGGTGTTTGCAATATGGCTTTGCTATGGTGTTGTTCACATAATGTTGTATGTTTGGAATATGGTATGCATAAATTTATATGCAATTATTAGAATATTTTAATTTAAATATTATTAGCACTCTTAATCAGAATATTTTTAATTTTATAAAAGATCTTCTAATAATTTACTTCTACTAATTAATTATCGCTAATTATTTATTTATTTTATAACATTTTATAGACAGAGGTTGATATCATTGAAGATATTGATGAGTATCAAACTTGGCCAGGATGGTTTATATTGTTTTTCCGCAGTATAATAATGATTTGGTTTTTGTATGAACTGCGTAACACTATGACTTATGAGCACAATACTCAAAAACTGAATTTCTTACTTCATTTTGGTGCATCTTCGCTAGTATGGTTTATTTACCTACCTATAATAGCTCTTATAGCTCTTCAAGTTAGTGCTTTGTGGAGGTTTAAACTTTTATTAGGTACAGAGATTATATAAATTCAAATGTATTAATAATTATCTATATTCTACTAACAAATGAATGCATTATTACATTTGTAGGCATCACGTACTCAGTTGACTGTTTTGCATATTGCGTGATGGCTCATCTTTTGTGGCCAACTCGCAGCGAGCAGTACTTCCTACTTGCCCAAGGTGCTGACAATGGTGACGAACTTGATGAATTCAATGAGGCTCCGCATGTGTTAAATAACTATGTCGAACCTCCGGAACTCAGCAAAGTAATAGTCTAAGATTGTTAGATAAAATCTTCGAGATATGTATTATTGATACAACAAAGTCATTTGTTACGGACTGAGCTTTATCATAAAAACGAAAATATTTATACTGAGTTATGTATATTAGAGGTATATCCTATATTTTTGAAGTACTTCTTAATATGAACTAAACATCTCAGTATTTTATTTATCTTTTAACTATAAAGAAAAAATTTACTTACAAACATTAAATTTAGGGTGTTTCAGTTATTTAAATCTACTAATTTTGGTAAAAGAAATATCTATATCTATACCTGATAAAAAACGAACAAATATATTTCAGAGTTTTGAATATATATCTAATTTTGTAAATACATGATGGAATTTTTAATGACCGAATATTTAAATTATCAAGTAAATGATCGTGATACTTACATATTTAACAAGTAGATTAATCTAGACATAAAATATAGTTATTAGAATATATTTTTTAAAAACATTTTGGAATTTTAACTAGTATCCATTAAAAATATAGATAAAGACAAACTCTTACTCATCCTAAAATTATCAAATGTTAGTACAAGTCAAATGGTAGTAAATTTATTTTCATTATTTAATAAAACATTTCAGACATCCAGTTGTGTAAACTTTTATATATTTTTATGTCTAAAATTTAAAGGAATCATGCGTAAGAATTACTATCAAGTAAAGTGTGCAATTCATCAAATTTTTTAATTGATATTTTATAACTTTAAACTTTGAGCTGGCTAGAAAGCAAAAAATCTATCCATTAAATTAAGTTTATTAAAACTCAAAACACTTAATTCGTTTACTAAAATAACTTATTAATTTCCCAGATATATTTGAGTTATTATATAAAACAGAAATTTGAAGTTTATATTAAAATATTACAATTCAAAACTAATTTTTAATTTTCTTCATTATAGTTTATAGCACGATAATACGATGTTTAAAACCGTGATGTAAGATGCAGTATTATTTACATCGTCGCATTAAAAGACATTATTAAGTACATTTAACCATGTAAACTTTAAATATATTAATGATACTAAAATTTACAATTTGGATAAATATATATTTAATGTTTATAAAAGTCAATATTTTACGATATGGCTCAGTCATTAACAAATAGACTAAGCATTTAGAACTTAAGTAATTAATTTATAGTATCGACGACAGATCGCATTCGTTACATTCGTTCTGTGACGAATAAAAAAGTAAACTAAAAAGATCGATCGAAATACAATGCAGGATAATATAATGCAACGATGATGTGATGTACATTTGCCAAATTGATAACATTTTTCGAATACGGCGAACTAAATATTTTATGCTTCTTGAGACTGATGTAATTTGTACTTCTTTGATATCGATTTCTATTAGACAAGTTTATAACAACGCTGATGAAACGATTTCACTAAAAATTAATCAATTCTCATACGATACAAGGTAAAAAAAGCAAAATATTAAAAAGGGATTTAAACTATATTGAAGCTATGTTGTTTATGTTTATCGCAATAATTAGTAATATTAGATCTTTTAATTTACTCGAATATAAGCAAAATATTTCTAAAATGTTATTTCTTTATCAGTAATTTGCTTTAATTCGATGTTCTATAAGTTTTACAGACTTTTTAATACTTTGTAATTTATTTTAAGTATATTAATATAATTTTATACAAATGAAAGATTATCTGCAATTATTGCTGGTGCAAAAATTCCATTTTGTTATTCAGCTTGATAAATTATATTTTAACTTACAAAATAGTATATTTATATATTTAATTTTTAATGAATGTAAATAAATTAAGTTTTTATGACATACACTGTTAAATGCATCGCACATTCTAATCAGAAAAATGTTATGTATTGAAATATAAAATACTCTGTGTCAATTCCTTAGCTAAGAATAATAAAAATATTGTGCTTTGTATGTTACATCACAAAGTAGAAGAAAAGTTTAAAAAGTTAAGTAGGTGTATTTAAATCATACCATTCCAATAGATGTATAAATAAAGATTTTCTTATTTTTTAGCCACAATGTAAATAATATAATTTAGAATACAAATTGCATCGAAAATCAACATTGAATCTTATACTTTTATCTAAAAATCAATTAAATCCCAATCACTTATACAATCTATAACAGAAAGCAGATTTATAATTAAAAAATAATTCCTATACTAATAGTGCACAATTTACATACTTAGGAGGTAATTTACTGTAGAAAAATTATAATTGATTATAATTAAGCGTTAAACTGGCGATTTTGTAAGATCCGCTAATAATGGTTTTAATATGGTAGAATTGTAAAAGTTTTATAATTTAAAGATATATCACTTTCTTGCATAACTGTCAACATAGACATATTTTTAGCAATAATATAAAAATTATTAGATTAGAAGAAAGTGATTACTTAAAGATGTTTAAATTGTTGAATGTAACGTAATGTCATGTTTGTAATTATTAGAACTGGAAACAATATTTTAATAGTTAAATACGATTTCTCTTTATAACATTTAATATGCACAAACTGCTTTGTATATATAATTCTACCACTTTAGCAATGCAACTAATATTTTAAGTGTGATTAAATATTTGATTTTCCATATTTAATAAATAGTACAATTTGAACTCAAGGCTACAAAAAATATACTCTATGATTAGATTTTTAAAAAGTTTTGTTTTATTTATTTTACACATCTTAATATACTAATGAATATCTAACTTTATAAACTAATGGATAGTTTTTATTAAGAATAACAATATTTTAATAGAACTTATATGTTTACTACATATAACTTATTTAACTAAAAAAGAAGTTAAATAAAATGAACTATTTAAATCTGTTATTCTTAAGCAATAAACTATTCATTTTAATTTATATCCAAACAAATGTTCTTTTATGTCATAATAACTTTAAATGTGAAGTTATGGTATCTATTCTATTTGCTGCTCCTGGACCAATTCCCAAAACTGTAATTGTTCCAGGTCTTACTTGGGTTCTTCCTGCATCTCTTACAGAAGCTGTTATAAGTCCAGCTTTTTCTGCTGATGTAGCCAAAGATAATAATTCCTTTTCATCCTTAGCTTTCAACACAATTTTTGGTTGCCCTGACATAACCCATAATTTAGTATAAATTGAGCCCATCAATCCTTTTTTTCCTTTCAGATAACATTCTATAGCAGCATGAGCACATTGAGATGCTACTTTTCCTTCTGACATTTTTAAATCTGTTCGAACGATCAGAACTAATTTTTGAACGTACTTCATTTTTTACAATATTAATTTTTATGACTTTGTGCTTCCCTCTTTTGATATTCATCCATACAACTTTTAAGTCTTTTTAATTCCACTTGGCACTTTCTCCAATCTTGGTGTTGATAAAAACAAATCTGAGAATAATGCAGTAAAATTCGTAATTTTATTAAAGAGGAAGTTTATTATTTTAAACTGAATTTTTAAACTCGTGGTTAATGTAATACTTAATAGTTAACAATACTTTTAAATACATAAGATATATATGCATAAAACTAAACATATCATTTTTAAATGAATTTGGAACTTAATAAATGGAACCAGTATCAGCAAACAAACAACATAGTATGTTTTATAAAGATTATGATTCTTCTATTTAATTTATTCTTTTAATTCCCTATCATTTACTTTAACGAAACAATACTACGTAAATGTAGTATATAGAATACTAAACAAATCTCTTACTTGCAATTCATAATGAAAGTCTGAGCAACCAGTTTTTTTTAACATGCGTTCGACCGGGTCGTCTATCTCAGTCTGCTCAATTTTTACTTGATCAATCGAAGTCATCCTCTAAAACACTATAGATATTAGATGATACTTAAAGAAATAATTAAGGTATTTCAGTTACAAATGCATAATTTTTATTTTAATTTAAAAAACGTTTTATGGTTACGAAACTGTTCGATTCATACATGCTGTTATAATCTATAGGATATTATAGGCAACTATATTATTGTGTATGTATATTTATATATATTTAATCTAGCCGGTTAGGTGCAAGTAGTGCCACAGCCCACATTTCAGGCAAGTTCGATCTTTGTGAGCTAACATCATGCCCATGCCGGTACAAAGTACAAGCAGAAACGAAGACAGTATAATATAAAGCTCAATTCACTCAACATGGTTACCAATCATTAAATATAAATCAAATTATTGCTTAAACGTTTTCTATGCAATAAGATATAATGAATTAAAAATATAAACTTGTACATTTATTAATTTTAATTATCAATTTTTCAAATTTTTTTTATCGATATTTTTAAAAGTTTGTTATTAATTGAAATCAAACTTCTCTAGGATATTGCTTAAAAACCTGTCACGTTTTGTCGACATTCAGTTTGCAAAACATCAAATTGGATTTTGCGGATTCGTTCAAGTCGCAATACTTGCGAGTGATCTAGGTGCTCACAGCAGTATTCGGCTACAACAGAATGTAGCAGCTATTATAGCAATGAATTTACTTATTATATTTTTAATTTTGTAATTAATTAATATTCATTGTTGTATCTATTTTATGTATTTACATGAAATTCCTTTTAAAAATTCTCATTGTAATTAAGTACACTGTTATAATTTCTACGTTCGTGATGCTAAGACTAGCGGCGTGAAGTAGTTAACGTACCTACACGTGTAGATTATAAGAATATCCGGTAGTTGTTCTTGTTGGTATCAAAATCTTTTTATTTTGGCATATCGAAGCATGTTTTCAGTTCAAAACTTTAATATTATGAATTCGCACTATAAGGTGTATATAATAGTGCCAAAATTTTACATCGACAGGAGAAAATAGCTGTTTGTGAGGTTAGTTTATTCAAATTCTCAAAAAATTTTGCACTAATAAGTATAAACTATAATTGCAAAGGACTTTAAATAATATAGACTTTATTCTCTCTCTGATCCCGATTTGTAACATATGTTTTGCAAACATAATTAAACACTAAAGCTTACAACGCTTTTTTCAAAATAAATAAATATATATGCATATATGAACACATATACATGTTATATATTTGTTTAATGAAATAGTCTTATTTAGAAAACGATTCTAGATAAATAATTTATCATTTTAAAAACTAGCATATTTTATTGCAAATTTACTTGTGAATAACTATTGTTATTAACAAACGAGATCGTATTGATACTGAATCATAATATCATTGTTATTCTTAGAAATTTAAGGTAAACATACTATTATGACACAAACGATTATTCCAATCTGTATTACCTAAGTCATCAGCAGCATTGCACATACCCACAAAGTATAAATTAAACTTTCTCAAATTCAATATTACCTCGCTGCATTATCAAGCGTTACCGACAGTGCAATAGTGAGCATTTTAATAAGACGCGACAGTAATTATTTGTGTATGTTGTTTAAAAATCCAAATTTATTTCGATAACTCTCGTTATGATTTATATATGTACCTATATAATACAAATATTTTGTAAATAAGCCACATTCTACTTCAAATCAATTGTTTTTGCAATCACCCATTACTATTAATTATTAGATAAACAGCAAAAAATTGAGTTAGTAATAAATAGCTAAATGTTTTAAAATTAAAAGCTAACTTAATAGACAAATCTTAAAAAAATTTCAAAAGACCGTCTTACAAAATCTCGTACATTCAACAAAATCTAATATTAGAGTACATCAAAAATAAAATCAAATCTTGCAGATGCCCGACAATTCTAACGTAATAATTTGTTATATCAATGCAATTATTCTAATCGTTATTCTTATGTTGCAACAATCTTTATTATTTTCAACAATCATATTGGGTGCAAAACAAAACTGATCTGATGGGTGGGTTCACGTTTATGCTCTAGTCCGTGTGACCTGAACTCCGAAAAATAATTCGGAGAGCGCGGGTCGAAAGTATCGACCGCGTCTGCGCCTACTCACTGCACTTTGGCGACCGCGCGCGGCCTTTGCTGCTGCGGGACTGACTTTTTGCAGTGTGCAACGAAAAGTAGCCCGCGCGTGTTCGCCAAGTGCACGGCCCTCGTGTCCGAGTGTGGATTTCGGAGATACCCTCCTGGGGCCTGGACTGCGCGAGGAGAGCGACCGCGAGATAAACATCGTTATAGTGCTTGAAATGTCTTCTGGAAATTGGGTCACTGACGGGGTCACCAGTTCAGTTACTTACACGAAAAGGTTGGTTGAATTGAAGTGTGTGGCAAGACGTACTGATATGAGTATGCTAAATGGTCAAAATTATGATTCTGAAATTCGTTTAAATAGACTATAAAGTATAAATATTAATATTTAATTAATATTTCAAAATGTTAAGACCGAGCAGACGATCGAGTTTTTTTTAAATTTAAAATAATATTAGTTTTAGATGTAATTACAATTATATGTGTGTATATCTATCTCAATATATTCTATGTGAAAATTAAATTTTGTTAAATTGTGACGTAATTTAATATACTATATTGTTATTAAATTGTCAACTAATTTTCACCTGTAATATCGCAAAATATATTATAATGCTTAAATCCTTAAGACAGATGTTATGCAATAAAAGAAACAAAAAACAATCTATGCACGTGCACAGCATATATATATACAATTGGCAGCCTCTATCTGAGATTTTTTTACACGTCGTGAACTTGAAGGAGCCGCAAAATCGACAATCGTGCTAAAATTGGAGGTCGTGTTGTGTAGGCTCTTCTTTAATATCGCATGTCTTGGCTAGTGTACAATGGATAAACGAAACCAATAATTAAATTAGGATCTTTTTATATCTGAGTGTCACCTGTAATTGAAATGTGTAAACATTTTTTAACTTTTGTATTTTTTATAAATAATTATTTTTAAATCATTTTTATCTTTATAATATTATAATTAAAGTTAGTAGTTGCAAAAATTACAAAAAAAAATTTAATTTTTACATTATCTTCTTAAAATACCTAAAGTAAAAAAAAGTTTTTAATATGGATTTAAGAGAGTTTAATACTTTTAATTCTTTAATTATTTTACTTCAGAACAAACAGCTTCACTTTCAAATTGTATGGGAATTTTTAATTTACAACCTTCTACGGCTATATAGTTTATAAAAATATTAAAATTTTCATTTCATCATAAACAAATCAGAAAATGTTATTAGTTAAAGTAACTAATTAATCCAATGTTTTTGTTGACATATTAAGCACAGCACTTAAGGGTATTATAGTACAATCATAACTGTTATTGAAACGTAAACTATAATCACAAGTTCTACATATCAAACTAATTCTAAAGGTAAATAACTTTTGATTTATTGGAAAGTTAGTGGTTCAGTATTATATGGAAATTTTTTGGCGACGTATATTCTTACTCAAAATGCACAGTTGGGAAAATGTCAAAGACCCTATTACACGAAAATAATAAATCTAACAGTAGAATAATGCCTTTTGCAGTAGATAAATCGACAGACGTGTCAAGTTCGCTCGAGGTGAAGGTTGTAATTGCTGCACGCCTATACAGTACTCACACTACATAGGCTAGTCAGTTCATTCTCTCGATGAACGCCAGATGGACGCCGGTTGAGCTCTTAGCATCTACTCGGCTCCAACAGCAATTTTACGCATCCAAAAACTGTACAAAACCTTAATGCAACAAATTCAAGTTAAAATTCGTTTGATGCAAAAAGCTCTCGGCTATCATTCTTAGCAAAATTGAAAATTTACAATCACCCAAAAACATTACAACTTGAGGTGGTAGTGAGCAAATTTGAAATTCGCGGGTTAAAATGCAATACTCGCAAGTGCCTGGAAGCCGCTCCGGTTGATATATAAGCTTGAAGCGAACGATTGTACAGTATGGTAGTCCGATGCTTCCCGGGAAACCAAACGCATTATGGATGCGGCCTTTCTCTTGACCACTTCATGTGCAGTACATACACCAAAACAGTCATCTCGATTTCGATAATTTACTTTAAAACAGACCGTGGAGGCTACTGTGACTATCGTTTTTGTTTTGGCAATCAAAAATTTTTACTTTTATCAATGCAGAAATAAAATTATCGTACACTCAAAATAATTTAATAAGAATTTTCATGATTTTGTTAACACGCAGGGGAAACTTTATAATTGTAAAAATTACTGTAAATTATACTATTTTTATTATATATTATGGTTATTTATTAAATTTATCGAGTATGCCATCAGCTATAATTAAGATATTAATGATTTTTCACAAATTTGAAAAAAAAATAGCTGATTTAAAATAGTTAACTCATGTATATATATTTGTTGCAAAATAATAACTCTTTATAGGTAGTATGGAAAATTAAATACTTTTCCCGAACTAGTGAAAAATTGCAATTTAATGGCGATAATGTACAACCAATCCATTGCACGGAAAATTATACTCATAAGTAAAATAAGTGGAAGCTGTTCAGACATTTGATAAATACACTTGAGTTATAAGTGCAAACTTCAATTGATCTTAAAGAAAAACCTGTACATGTAATTAACTGTATCGATTAAACCAAAGTGACGTCAATCAGACAGTGGCTGCGAAAACCGACAAAATGAGTAAGCGATAAGTTTGCGGCGCAACTACATCCCTACCACTTATCATACTTCTCTCTTATTCTATTAAACTTGAGCCATCTGTAAGTAACACATAAATCTATAGGTACTTAAACGACAATTGTCATGAGTGCTTTATGCATCAATGACGCTAAAACTTAAAGACGCCTACCTTAATTCGTACACTATGAACTCGATTCATTGTTCATCCACCTTTGCTCCAATATGAGATTAGTTATGGGATACAAAAGCTTAGTGAGTTATCGACACTCGTGCGTGGTTTCATTGACTTTTGAATAAATTACGCAGAAAAACTTTCGTGACGCGCATTCGGTCATTATGCCCGCTGTTTCGTCATATCTATTGTATACATATTTCTTTCAGAATTCAATAACCTCAAAATATTCGAATTAAATACAGGCATTTATGAATCTTTAGAAAATAATTAAAATAAGCTAAATTCTTCAGTTTCTTTACTTTGTAAATATGCATAGAAATGCATGTACATACTTTGCTTTAAACTAACTTCTTTTTAATGAGATAATGAAAAATAGTTGGTATAAGTACATTTATACTACGCCCACCTTATTACACATAAATATATTTCGCAATATTTGAGAAATGTCTATCAAAATACTTTGAAGATAAATAAAAGTATTATTAAATTATCATTTTAAATTATTAAAAGTTGCTATATCGTAGCACTTTACTCACATTTACGTACATTTTTCAAATTTTATTTTAAATGTGTAAAAAAATTAAAATTTATCTTTGGTACTTTAAGAACATCAACAACTAATCCTTTAAGAGAGACATCGAGTTAAATTATATAGCAATATAATAACCTAATGTAGTTTTTATATAATTATAAGTGTACTTATATACTTTATATTAAATGCATCGTCAATCTTCAAATCACCTATCAATATATTTAATATAAAATAACTATTTGTAACTATATCAAGTACTTACCATATAAATTTATACGACTTACCGCAAAAAGTAATGTACAACATATTTAATTAATATTTGAAAAGTTTAGTAATTGTATTGCAATTACAATTATGCAAGTTTCGGTAATGAATACACTGATTTATTAAGTCGATGAATTAGTCAACATATCAGGTGTCATCATTTGAAATTGATTCGACACATTATTGACAAGTGACATAAAATACCATTTTAATCTGCGTGTCGAAAGATGTACAAAAAAATCGGGCCATTAATTTGCGACATTAAAATCGCATTATTGAGCCATTAAGTGAAAAAGGAATTTCAAATCAATGAAATAATATACAGCTATTAGGTTGTTCGCTTTAGGGAATTCCAATGGTCATCTCAAGTCTAAGCGATATAATATAATATTGATAAGATTTATATACTATTATTATATTATTGAATAGTTTAAAATTTTGAATTATTAGAATTTATAAATAGCCAATACACGCATATTGATTTAATCCATGTCGACATTAATTGTTTTAAAATTGATGTTAATAAATTTTAAATGTGTTATCAATAAGAATCATAATTAAACCAAAAGGTGCTTTAAGCATTATATGCTTTGTATCAAATCGAAATATTATAGTTGTAGGCTAAACATAGAAAATCTAAAGTAATTTTAAATAACCTGTCATACAACACATAGCGATGTTTATTTTTGAATTAATTTCTCATCACATCGATATAATCAAGTTGTATATGAGATTAAAATTCGTAATAAATCAAATGTAACCGTGTATCGCAACTCGAAACATAACTGCATCAACAACTATGAAAGCTTTAGATGAACCCCTCTATGATTTCACGTGCAGTGAGGAATAGGACGACTGCCCCGCGCACTCACCTATGTACGACTTTGTCAATTGAGCCAAAAACTACCTAAGTTTAGTCTTGGCTGCACCGACAGTCGTACGATAAAACGGGACTTATGTTTCAGACTATAGTTTTCAACTCTTCTTATCCAATTTTTCTATTTTCCTCGTACGGTTGTTTCCCAACTATATTCCAGGAATGAATTGGATGGCTCGTCCTCTCAAAATGCACTTTCGTTGACGCGCGTCGTATTTATGTGCTGAATGTGCGTAAATAATACCTGTTCAGATAGCTATGCAGCATCCGTGACGCGTTAAATTTCTCGTATAATATAACGAGTTATTTTCAAGCTTTTTTTACATTTATTTTCTCCGCACTTTTTCTCAAGATGACCTTTTCCGTAAAGATATTATAATTTATAAATGTATTTTCAGGTGCGTTTCTGGTTTTGCCTTTTAAGCATTTACCCATTTATTATTAAACCGTTTAAACGTGTTTTTATTTTAACCAATACCAACAGATTTTTCTAAATACGTTAATACTCCAAAGATTACATATTGCATTTTAATCTCATTGCTAATTAATATGTGCATTACCCAGTTAATTTACCTTTTAAATTAGTCATTGAAAAATTGAAAGTTTTATTGTTAGGTATAAATATAGGTGTAAATAAAAAATTATGAAAAATGACTTAAGTATAATTTATAAGACACGTTGCATAATCTAATTTTAAGAGAAAATTATGCAAGTTCGATTAATTTATTTTGGTTATTATATATAATTGCGCACCTCTATGTTAATCAAAATTAAGTTTATGACGTGTGCAGCAGGTGCACGGTATATTGTTCTCATACTGAAATAAAGAAATGTCGGAAATATAATTTATTTATAAAGTTACACTTAGTATATTTAAATATAATCATGATTTTGAATGTTAAATTATCGTTAAATTAATTATTTTATCAGTACATATATTTAACGTACCTTTACAAAGTAATAGTAAAAAAGCAATTAATTACTTAAGTGAAAACCCTGCTTTTTAATTGAAATACTTGTAGGCTTTTAGGCTAGATGCACTAGTGGACCACCTACTAGTGTAACCATTCTCCCGAGAGTCCGACATTGCCGCATACGATTGATTTGATTATCAAACTGTCAGTATGACAACTGAGGAAAACAACACGGGGAAAATGGACCATGCTACAGTATTAAAGAACGATTCGAGCAACAATGACGCTAAAGGTTAGTTTTCTAAACTTTTAAAATATGACATTTATTGATTTTATTTTTATTGAAAAGAAAAATTGATTTTTGATGAGTAAATAGAATATAACAAAGTAACATTCGGTTAAAAATCGAACAATATATTCATTGTAACAGAATTTATAAAATTGCGAAGTCATCATACTCAGAATACTTAATATGGGCCACTCGTGATAAAGTATGTACAAACCTCTTTAATCATCTTACCTTTATCTACATTTCAATTGGGCAAGTTGCTTTCGTTTAATTCTTTATGTTTTTAAGCATTGTTATGCAATAATTTAATCAATTATTCAAATAAATCTTAAATAATCATTACTGTGTAGTACCGAATGCTCGAGCGAATGTAAAATCTAAATATTAATTAAAAATGCATTTTTACTAAATATTTTTTATGTAATCAATTTCATTTATGCTAATTTAAAATTTTTGAATGATATATTCATTTTTGGCCAACAGTAGTTGATCTCAAGGATATGACAAGATTATTTTTATTTTATATATAAAACAATAATCATTTTTCTGTTTGTATATAAATTAATGAGATAAGTATTTTTTGATTTTAAAAGAAACATTTTAAATAAAGCTTAGGAAAATATATTATAACAATATTCGATTAAAATATTTTAATTATATTATGTTTTTACGTCCATCGTGGTGCAATAGATTTCTTTTTTCAGCACTCTTTTATATTTATGATATACATTATTGCAATATCACCAATCAACAATACAAACATGACATATTATTATATTATTTTTCATTATTATGTCAGGTAAATATATTGATTTGTAATAAGTCACTTCTCGTAGCGCTACTCAAGCACCCACTTGTATTTAGAATCTGAAGGAAAAAAAATCCAAATACTTAAATATTATCAATTAGGCACATTACAATCAATAGATTAGCATTCTATCACAAACATATAAATATTTAGAAAGTGAATATATGTAATAGATCTTTATTTTTTTACGTTTCATGAAAACTGAAGTAATAATATTTGATCTCTTCAAGAAAATTCAATCCTCTAAAATAGTATAGGAATACTACAACTCGAAAGTGAGCATATCATTGCCAACGTAACATTGCGTACGTGACATAACATTACCGAGCGCGAGCGAGAAGTCGAGAAGCCGCCTAGTCGGCGAGATAAAATCGGACCGGCGCGCTGGAACATATGACCGCTTGCAAACGATATGTGGCAAGCAAGCAATGGGGGATCCAATGATTGGATCCCCCTTGATGACTTGACCATTTACTTTACGTTAGAAACCACGTTGATTCGAACCACTGTGGCTGCCCTTACTTCAGCGATTTCTACCGATCGATTTTTTTTTATTTAATATAATATACAATTTTTTTCATAACGACCACGATATTATGTTCGAATGGCAGTTTAAGTGCAAGTTTCAATTTTTAAAATGCATTTCTAATAATATAATAATAATAGACTTGAAAATTTATATTATTAGATCTGTTTCAGTCTTCATCGTTCTAGTAATCGACACTGAGATTCTAAAAATGCGTTATTTTTGTCGGTTTGAATGAAACTAATGACCAACCTTCGAAAGCCCCAACGTACTTTTGATTACAAATGTATTCACATTATTAAATCACATTGTCTTTCTTTATGCCAATATAGAGACAGAGTTACCCTATTATACTGTCAATTATTTGAAATAACAAAGACATTGCCTTTGGTCTGTAACGACTATTCAATCATTATACTTTTGACGTAGACCGAGATAATGCGGCATATTTCATCCATTTTTCACATTTTGTTCATTATTGGGAGGCAAATGGCAAAATAAGTAAAACAAATGTTGTTTCTATGTATTTGGTGCAGGGTGAGATGAGCTCATTGAACCGCAATAGTAAATCACAATACGTTTCTTGAAATCTAAAATCTAGTTGCGAAAACAAATACTACTATTATCGCTAATGCTATATTCATATGTTATTAATTGGCTTTACGAGGAAATCTGCAGCTACAGTTAAGTCGCTTGCTTGTTACATGGACGAACAATTTGAATAAAATTAACGCGTCATTTTACGTACCAATTTTAAAAACCGTACCTGCTGTACATCTTAATGGACCTGTACTATATTCTCATGTGTTATCAAGGAAATGCTAATTGCGATAGCCATGAAAATCGTTTGCCGAAATTCCTTTCCAGATTTATTTTTATAGGTTATCAGGAACATATGTGATATCGGTCATTAATTAACCATTGATTTACAAAGAATGCAAGGGCATCATTAATACAATTAAGACAACAAATAATCAGTAAATTATTATATTGATAATAACCAAGCCGATGATACGTTATGTATTAATCAGTGACAATGTAAAAAAGCAATTTCATTTAGACGAAGGAAGGAAAAACTTTCATTTTGTAGTCACATATGCAATAAACAACAAATTAATGCATGAAATGAATGAAACTCGATAGTATTCAGCGAAAATTTAAAAAATTACCAGCTACATAAAACATAGCAGAATTAGTTAATTATTTTTGTTAGAATGTGTTTAATTTGAGAACAATTTTATCAAATTATCCGATCCAGGTAGACTGTACTTCTATCGTACACGTCAATATTATATAATAAAATTCGAATTTTCAAATCTTATTTCAAATATTATTTGACTACAAAATAATACTGCTTTGAAAAGCAAACTTCTCATTTTCTCATACGTTCAAAAGAATGACAATGAATTGCATTCAAGAAACTGCGCAGACTTACAAAATATAGCAGTTTTTCTTCTAGTATTTCTCTTGACGAATGATGCGTAACTTTTACTAATTTTTGTATCAACATATTAATCACATGCTTTTTATTTTACATCTAAAAACAAGCTGAATGTAATAAAAATTACGTAAGACACATAAAATGTATTATAACTCAAACTAACGGATACATGAGCGAATACGTGTACATCTTTGTACTTCATGAAATCTGATTTATTTTACAGTTGGGACTTAAAAACTCACTTGAGCCGTATTTTGCCGAATTATAATGCCTGTGAACTAAAACACGATAAAAAGAATAATATAATATAATACATCTAGAATGTTCAAATTTTAAGTTGCCGATCGTATAGGATAGCAATGCTTACTACACAAATACGAGAATAATATAATTTTACACAGAAAAAATTTAACACTTCCTATTGAAAAAAAAATAATTGCCTAAAAATTTAACAAATAGTATATATTCTGTTATCTCGATTAAATGGTTTATATTTCTAAAAAAGATTTATATAATATTCGTTTTTGTGTGTGCGTGTGTGTATATTGAATCGTGATATACGATGACTTTAAATATTTTTAAATATTTTCTAATTGTTATACATGTAACACAAAAACTAGACTTTTTTGATTTTAATTAATGTGCAAGTAAAAAGTGTTTGGATCTAACTTGTACGTTCACATTCCACATAGGTAATTAAATTTGAATTAAATTGGTGAAAGCTGAAACTTTTTTAGTTTCACGGTCAAACTCTTGACAGTCTTCCATCAATACCAAACTATTGCAAAACAAGTAGACTCATAATATATAATGTAGTGCACTGATAATCATTTGATGCAACTTCATGTTTACTAGCAAAATTAAATTTTCTCTTGGTCTACGGACAAGTACCAAGATATGTAAACAACTGTCTTTCGTCAGTATATCGTTTCCATTGACGTTTGTTAAATTATGCACACTCGACAATTCAAGGAGACAATTTTGAAAGCTAAGAAGAGTATTGCCTTCACGAATTGTAAAAAACAATAGAAATTGCAATTATAAAAAACGATTTCTTTATCTTCATGTTATTTTATGTATGCTATAATTCGTAGCTTATATTATAAGCTTGAAGTCAAGTTAGAAGTGACGATAATGGCTCTAAATACTTATGTGTAAATTCACGAAATAAATATTTATCACAGTCCTCCGATTGTTCGTGAAAAGCTGAATAAATAAATTGTTTATCAGTTTTCCGTAATCACAATACTCGGCCTATTTTTAAACTTAGTGACTATCGAAATTCTGGGTGATGAAACAACAGTTGGTCTGTATCTAAACAAACGAGATTCGTAGACTACGCGTAAGGGCATAACTTTAAGACTCACTTTAAATCTTACAATTTCCTCTGAAATTAAAAAAAAACCCTTGTAATAAAGTTTACCAAAAGATTAAAGCGATTGTGCAACGTATCTTTCGAAATCAATCCGATTAATGTAGTTTGTATATTTATTAGCATTTTCTTTTTAGAATGAAAGAAAAAAAGGCAGTGTAAATGTTCTAAGTGCTATCGCAGCCTGCTCATTAGCATAAATATATGCAAGTGTTTATTTGATACGTAAAACGCAGGCAAAAAATATCGAATTCCGCATATTCCGATGGCAGGGAGTATCGGAAACACCGGCCTAAGCTCCGGCTCACGGAGCCAACTCGCGGCGTCATTGCGAATGACGAGCCTCCGGCGGTTTCTGCGAATCGGCCTCAAAGCTCAATAAACTTTGGAAGCAGACGAGCATTAATTAAAATTCCGAGAAGAGGACCGGTACGAGTGCGGCGGGCACAGGGGCCGGGGAGCCGATCTAAAAAACCCATGGCTACGCGAGCGGCGGCGGCGGCGGCGGCGGCGGCGGCTCGTGGGGCCCGGCCGGCCTATCGGACGCGCGGCCTCGGGCGAGCCCCACTCGCGCGTAGTGACGCGCCTCCGGCTCTCGTACAATTTCGCGGCGGCGAGCCTCTCGCGGGCGGCCAGTGAGCGGCGGCCCCGAGGCCCCCACCCCTCGGACGTGGCGAGTCGCCGGCGTCAAAAGGCCTAGCGCTCGGCCGCCGGAGCTTTATTTCTAATCTGGAGGCGCGTTCGCCCGGAGAACCGTCGCCGCCAGTGCAAGCTCGACGCGAGGACTGACGCCCAGCCAGGCCCCAGACGCTCTCCCGCCGCCGCCGCCGCTGACGAACGCGCACAAGGTGGAGTATCGCTCGCGTTTATTTGCGGACGCGAGGAGGCGCGGGCCGGTCCTACCGCGTGCCGGCGACTAATAGTGCACGCCGACTTTCACCGCGCCGGCCATCCGGCATTCTTGCAACCGATGCAACGGACGCTTGACTGTCGCGCAGGCCCTCGAGGCGCGAGTTCCTTCCACGCAGATCCGTCTTTCGGAGGGCGCGACCGCCGAGGCGAGAGTGATAGGTGTCCGAAATGCCTCGAGTTTTGAGTGGGTCCTTTTACGTGCGTTACGGTGCCAGGTACATTATCGTCGCGCTTTTGTGTAACACCTGAGGTCAAAGTTTCAAAATGTAGCATAATTACACGAAAAAATTAATATATAATTTTTCTATGAATAATATCGAGTGTTTGTAATGGAAGTAATTGTTTGTAACTATGGTGACTCATTCTTTGCTGAAATATGGAATTATGAAAATTTTCGCTTGTAAGCAACTTGCAGCTTGATGAGTTTTGCTTCAAAGAGGCTTGGATTTTAAATTTTGAAAGTGGCTTTGAACTGTTGAATATTTCATTAGTGCTCAACCTCATTATCGTATCAGTGGTGTTAACTATATAGGCCTATAAAATAACAATTAGCTATTTTAGATCATATACTGGTCTATTGATATAACATCGGTTTTTAGCAGTAATTATCACTGTGATAATCATCTTTAATGAGAAACTATTTAGAAGTACAAGATTACTACATGCCAATATTTTCAAAGATCGATATCACATTTCAAATAGAGTAATTGTGTTTCTCGTAAAAAAAATTCTTTCAATTTCTTATTGTTTGCATTGGAATTGTATTTGAATATTTTTTACATCATCGGTATTATGGGTGTAATAGTGTGCTCAATATTAATTTCCATAAATTTTGTTTGGCGTACTTGCGAGCTTTGGGTAATTAAAACACTGCGGCAATCAGTTATCTATAGCTTTTTGTATCGCTCGGTTCAAGATAAAATGCTATATACTTCATTGTAGAATATAATTGATATGAATTCCAAACAAGTTTTAACTCATTAAAGAGACAAGCGTTTTTTGTTGTTGTAGTATAACAGTGCCTATATATAAAACAGGTTTTATATCTCATTATATTTACTATTTTTATAGATTGAAAACTATTTTAAATGGTAATTCAGTAACGATATATTCAGTACATCAAATGCTACAAAACTACTTATTTTAAGCAAAGATTTATTTTATCGCCGAATTCCAACCTATCATACTTTGCTTATCAAAATGCTGCCGATTGCTTGGGCTCTTGATTAATATATATAAAGATTAATCATTCAATCGAATCATACAATTGTACCGTTGACATAAATCTAGAATCAAAATTTAAATATCATACAAATATAGAATTTATGCTCACTTAACAAAGAACCGGTTCCGGAAAAATTATCTCCCTTATGAACACAATTTAAGCTTTACATAGCGACTCATAAATTGAATTGTAGCATATTCTTAAGAGCTTTTCGGTATTTTTTTTGAAATGATCATTAATATTCTTAGCGGAAGAGAAAAAAAAAATGACCGAAAGAAATACTTTTAGCTCGTGTAATGAAGATATTTATCAATTCAAATCGTACATTTAACAATGATCAATAGCGAAAGTGGATGGAGGGAAAAACGGCCCTTGAACAAGGGCCAGTCCTTCGAAGACATCTTTTTGCTACTGCTTAATACGAGACATGACTTTTTTTAATTTCAGCAATGCCTCTAAGTGCAAGCCATCCTGGCCCCTTCATCGGAGTGATCGAGGTCGGCACGCGCACCGTCCGATTTGTTGTGAGTATAGACGTGTAGAAAATATCAGTCGGCTCATTGATCGAAAGCGAAACGTGATCGGGGAAGCACACGACGGGTGAGTTTACGAGCTATTCCAAGACCGCTGTCGCCGGATTTTTTTTTTTTCGTAGCTCGGAACAGCGAAGCAAACTACATTATCATAATTGTTTATCGAGGACCGCCGGTGTTTTTTGTCTCGTGAAACTTCGTTTGATACAGGGTCTCTCGAGAGCCAGTAGTACCGATACGTGTTTTCCTAACCGAGCGCCGGATCGCAACGAGACATCGGCTTCGTTAATACTTGGAGCTCTACACACGCGAGATAAGCTCTCGACGCATAAACACGGCTCCTTAAGCCGGGCGTTTTGGGTTACGTCCCGCTTGCGAAAGCGACCTTTATATCGAGGCGACTTAACGTTGGGCCTCATATTTACAGATATACTCGGCGAAACATGTGAAGGAGGTGCACTCGCACCAGATCGACATTGAGAGCTTGACGCCGCAGGAGGGATGGGTGGAGCAGGACCCACGGAACATCCAATCGGCCATAAACAACTGCGTGACCCGTGTGATAGCGGACATGCAGGAGGCGGGCTTGGCCGCGAGCACCATCGGCACCATCGGCATCTGCAACGCCCGCGAGACGACTCTTGTCTGGGACTCGAGGACCGGCGAGCCGCTCCATAACGCCATACGTGAGTCACGAGGCGCGCTTTAGTCGCGTGCGTGGAAGCTGTCGCGTTTATTTTTCTCTTTTGCCCAAGTAATGCTACAGCCAATAATCGTTGGGCGGCATGTGACTTGACTTCTGAGAAGATAGCTTTTAATCATACACACGACTGCGATTGCACTAGAGAATTAAATTACAGCGCAGCTGATACTTTATTTGCCAAGTTTCGTTAAATCGTCACCCGCCGATCAGGGGAATTCAATAAATGATGATATAATATACGCGATGTTTCGTTGCATCATTTCACTTGCCGATGAAATTATAGCTCTGGAGTTTCCGCGTGATACATCCCGCTAAAATTAATCAAATTGCTATTCATCAGCTCCAGAAAATCCCCGATAAATATATGTATATTACGTTGGCCAGTATTTTCTCGGTGCTCGGACTTGCAATGTATTCTTGGAGTACATAAGTCGATGGTTGGCTGTGCGATTACCGACTACTTTGCATTCGTTACGCTCCGCGAACATTCTGCGCTTCGACCGAACGTCTGTTTATCGCAAATGCAAATAACGACAATAGCCATCGGTCAATTCCGAACAGAAGCTCATTATATCGCTCGCAATGTATCGGTCTTATCGCGGCGAACAGTAAAATCGGCGGGGCGCAAGAAGCTTGCCCGCTGAATTCCGCCGGACACAATCGCCTGACCTCTTGATCCGTTGCAACAGTGTGGTCGGACATCCGAACGAATCGAATCGTCGACGAGGTAGGTGGCCAAGTTCCCGGACCACAGCAAGAACCACCTGCGGCCCCTCTGCGGCCTGCCCGTCAGCTCCTACTTCTCCGCCCTCAAGATCCGCTGGCTCATCGACAACGTGCCGGCCGTCCGCAAGTCCATGCGCGAGAACCGCTGCATGTTCGGCACCCTCGATACATGGATCGTTTGGGTGAGTCTCGAGTCGACGACGCGCGCGACCACGACATGTCGAGCCCGTTCTCTTCCTTCATTAGCGCCCCGATTTTGCATGCATTCGCCGGGACGATGAAGCCGAGACTCTCTTTAAAAATACACTGTTTCAATGCACCGCGTCTGTATACATAATGCGAGCTTGTGCGCTTGGCATGTGTAGAATCTGACTGGGGGTAAGGATCGCGGTCTGTACATCACCGACGTGACCAATGCCTCGAGGACGATGCTCATGAATATCGAAACGATGCGCTGGGACTCGACGCTGTGCCGATACTTTAGCATCCCCAAAAGGATACTCCCGACGATCAAGACCAGCTCCGAAATCTACGGAATGGTGGCAACCGGACCCCTTTCGGGCATACCGATATCGGGGGTAAGTTCCTTTTTGACAAAGCCGACTTGATAACGGAAGAGCCCTGGTGTCGCCAGGCGCAATTTGTTAAACTTGCGCAAGCTTCGATTAAAACAATGAATTTGCTTTTTTTAGATTCTCGGCAATCAACAAGCCGCTCTTGTCGGACAGCAATGCCTAAAGCAGGGGATGGCGAAGAACACTTATCGAAGCGGTTGTTTCTTATTGTGCAATACTGGCACGCAGGTAAAAAGTATACCGTTTATTCAAATTTGTGAGATTTGTGTAGAACCTTGAAATACATTTTTTATTATCGATTAATCGGTCGGCAATAAAAACTACATGATAATGAGTTACCATGACGTACAACAATAAACAATCGCTTGGATTTGCCTTTGCAGCGCGTATTCTCTTCACACGGACTAGTGACAACAGTAGCCTATCAAATGGGCCCAGATAGTCCGGTCGTCTACGCTCTTGAGGGTTCGATTGCGGTCGGCGGTCTCGCTATCAAGTGGCTACGTGATAATATGAAGATGATGAAGGACGTTCACGAAAGTGAAAAATTGGCCAAAAATGTCTTTAATACTGGTGACGTCTATTTTGTGCCTGCGTTTTCTGGGCTATACGCGCCTCATTGGAGAAAAGATGCCAGAGGGTTGGTTTTACACTTCCATTTTTTTCTTCCTTTTTATGCATGGCATTAACATAGAGCAATCAAAATATTTAGAATTGTACTAGGAAAATTGCTCCAAGATATTAACTTTTTTATACATTTTTGCAGAATTCTTTGCGGCTTGACGGGATTCACGACGAAAGACCATATTATAAGAGCAGCGCTGGAAGCTGTTTGTTTTCAAACTAAAGATATCGTAGAAGCAATGTACAAAGATTGTGGTTTTCCATTGACAAGGTTACACACTGATGGAAAAATGTCAGAAAACTCTTTACTTATGCAACTGCAAGCTGATCTTTTGGGGATACCTGTTGGTAAGAATTTCTAAAATGTTATGAATTTTGAAAATACTTCTATTATGGTTTTAATTTAATCATTATGTTTTTTCCATTTGCAGTTAGATCTCAAGTATCTGATATTGCAGCATTGGGTGCCGCTAAAGCTGCTGGAAACGCTGTAGGAATAGGACTTTGGGAATTGGAAGGTCCAAATGTAGAATTCATTGCCACCGATATATTTTTATCTCAATCAACAACAGAAGGTAGTCATTTTTAACAATGATGTGAAATAATTTTTTAGCAATATTTTTAAAACAAAGTTTCTGATCAGCGATAAAATTAACATACAATTAAATTAATATTTAAATGAATAAGAATTTGAACTAAATTATTCATATTTATTGTAGAACGAGATGAGAGGTTCAGGAAATGGAAAATGGCAGTACAAAGAAGCCTTGGTTGGGCATCAGGAAAGATGTCCCCACAGATGACAGGTAATAAAAAATATACTGCTGGTTTCAAGAATGAACACGTGGATGCAATTAAGGATTCATTTGTAAATTGTACCGTAGATACTCGTACCTCGTAGCTAGTCAAAATTATTTTTGTGTGTATGTTTTCCTTCTACCTTCCTCCTTAAAAACGCAAATAAAGCACTCTGAATTAAATCCTTTTCCGCACGTAGAAAATGTAGATAAGAAAAATTGTCGATGCACGTTTGTGTAGATTGTATAGTTTAATTTGTGTTAAGTTTTATGTTATATTATAGAAATATTTATATTTATGTTACCTACAACGTTGATACGCATTTAGTAGTATTAATGAGTATTTATATTTTATTGTTGTACATATTTTTTAATAATATTTTACTATAAATTTTTAAGTAAAAAATATTGAGTGTCTTTTATCCTTCTCCTATGAATTTACTTTTTCTACTTGTTATCTAAATACAGTACCAAAATTCATCGTGGAAGAGTTTAATAGTAATTTATGTATTAGATGAAAATTAATTAAATGCATTGAAATATTTAGTTTTTAAATTGATAAATAAAGACAATACTTATTTTTCGTGGGTAAGTACATTATTAGAGAATTTTTGCCATAAAAGTTTTGAGTAAGAAATTATTAAAAATAGTAAATTTATGAATCTTGAAATAAAATAGAGATATATTTGTTAATAGATCTGAGCATATTTTTTAAAATTGATGATAATTTCTAAATCAACGATTAATTTTCATGATTACATACATACTGCTAAATATCTTTTGTAAAGAATATCAGTGTGATATTAAAATTACAATATATTTAAATAAAAAATATTACATTTATTCATTTTACTTTACAGATGACAGGTATCGAATATTGGCATCGATACCAGCTAGCTGGTTTATTATGACAAGCTTTGTTTTGCTAAATCTAAGCTTATACTTCGACAATCGGTGACACTTTCGTAACTACAACGCAAGAGTAGCTATCAGCTAGCTTTTGAACCCTCTAGGATCAAGCCAGTTGTGCAACTAAACATTTGTACATGTTACTAGGCTTTTTTGGAAACTCATGACTTTCTTAATCAAGTCTCGGGAAAAAAGAATATATGAAATTTTTAAAGTAAAATTAGAGAAAATTCTGAACTTAATAATAAACAATATTATGCTAAAAAATCAAAGAAAAAATATCAATAAATAATCTGATATAATTTTTTTTTCCTGAGAATTTCATATTGAAGCATTTATTGACATTACAAAACTGCGAATATGGATACAAAAGTTTTGTAAATAATGACTAATTAAACAGGCTTTAGAAATTGTGTTGCGTTATGTTAGTTCACTTTTTTCCGTGTGAGTGTGTAATAGTGAGTTGTTTTAAATATCTAGATTTGCAATAATAGTAAAATAACTGAATAGTCTTCATTTTAGTTTTAATATACAAGTAAGATAATTTTAATATCTGTTCTTTTGACTTAATTCGTACCTTAAGAGCATAGATATTTTTAAATGTGCAAAAAAAAAGTTTACTATAAAAATATGAAATGTTATATTTTTTTAAATAACAACTGTTTTGAATTAAAAATTCATTTTTGTACAATACATTTATATATATATTATGAATATTAGAAATTTTATTTTTTCAAAACTATTCAAAATTAAATTTAAAATATTATATTTCATGATTTAAAACAGTTTTTATTTTATTTTATATCAGTTTAATGCACACCATAAAACTGCTTACTAAAAGAAGACGTATATCAATTTTATAACCGAGTATACCAATTAAGCAACCTCGTTTATACAGATTAATACAGCCAAAAGGAATAAAGAACAATAGTTTAAAGTAATATTATTTTTTCTAAAGAAAATATCAAAATGTTATTGTAAAAACAAAGTATTTTCCAATATAAATGTAAAGAACGGTCTTTACACAGAAGTTAAATAATAATAAAATCAAGAAATTAGTTATAAACCTTGTTATAATTATTCAAATTGTACTCGGTTAATTTACTCCATTCATAAATATTTCAGACATATTGATTACAACTATTATAAATTTTAAAGTAAACATCTCAAGAAATCTTCAAAGAAAGCAAAGTGCCAAATGAATTAAAAAGAATTCAGTTTCAGATCAAAATTCCAGTTGTTGAATTGGCTTTAAGTAGGATTTGTTGAAGTGAATATGTCATCCAATAGATATTACATGTTTATAAACGTGAATATTAAATAAATCAAAATTAGATATGCTGTGTTATGTACTGTAAAGGAAACATTTTTGTTCCTTGTCTGCCAAACATTATTTTGATATTTTAAGAAATGAAAGCGATGTACATTAAATCATAAAATAAATTAAAAAGACACTTGACAATTTGGCTTTATGACAATTTTTTTCCTTACCTTTGACATAAATTTATCTGTTTTTATTAATCAATACATTGATTAGAATAACAACAGAATATTCAGATAAAATATTCATTCAAATCGCATATAAGATTTAGAACGTATCTTTCGATGCAAGTGCGTTTCTATGACACGTACCAGGTCGAATATTCTCTTTGAATTTCGCGCCATTATATGCATCGCCCTCGCTGTCGTTTTAGCAAACTAAAATCTCCGGCAATTACCGAAAAAAGCCGAACCGAAACGAATACTGCAGCTGCGCACTCGGCTCACGCACACCGTTGCTGTATAAAGCAGTCGTATATGTATGCAGGTAAAGTGGTATATAGCAGTATATACACACTGAAATTTTTCAATTTTCGCTCGGTCTGCTTGCCGGTGTCACCGCTAGGCGTCGCGTCGGCGGCGAGTAGCAGCGACTCGGCTAGCGCAGCGGGCGGAAAGCGAGTGTGCGGGTGCACAGCGCTGCTGCGGCTCCGCGATTAGATCCTCGGCGTTCAGGTTGAGTTCGGGCTCAAGGGCCAGTTGCCGTCCGAGTGTGCGATCGTCCTGTAACAACTACGAGTCGCGCATACGTCGGAACACGGACTCCTCACTCGTCCTGGGCGAAAAACCTCTTCTCGTAAGGCGATCCGTGGGGTCAACCAGAGGAGAAGACGTAGTGCACCGAGGTTTACGCCGAGGGGAGAGAGAAAGAGACTCGCCTCAAGATGCGGAAGAGCCGCGCGGCTCCGGGCGCGCGCTGCTACAGCATCACGACGCGCGGCACACGAAGATGCACCGGCTGATATGTGCGCGCGGCGAGTCTGCTGCTGCTGCTGCTGCTCCGTTATACTACGGCCAAGAAGCCGCTGCCGCGACTCGCGTCCATTGAGAAGTGTCGAAGCTTCTGCATACTCGCACACTGCATCCACACGTACGCGCGATATATTTTGATGTTCGCGAGTGCAGGTCCGTCACCAATGTGATACATAATAGCCGTAAGGATATACGTGGACGACCAAGTGGATTTGGTTTCAAAAACAGGAGTGTGTGCGTGGGCGAGTGCACGATTCGCGAGAGAACAGTGCGAATTCGAGAGTACACGTACCTTTAATTTTTTCTCGAGAGAGAGGGAGCGTGCCTCGAAGGCTTCGTCTTCTTTCCCTCTCTCTCTCGGCTCTTTATCTCTCCTCTCCCTCTAAAGCCCTATGTTTTTTATCTCCACGGCCTTCCTCGGGTGGACGAGGAGGAAGAAACCTTGTGAATCTCCTGCCTGAGAAAGGAAGAGCAGAGCTTCGTCGACGCTCTTGAGCGGCTCGGTTTTTGAGCTGCTGCAAAATGCACAGACTCATCTAGCTGATCCAGTGCAATCACATACGAGAAAAATCAAAGAACTATTGCATACAAAGTGAACAAAACGGAGTTCAACATTTTTCGGTAATGAGGATTTAATTATTTTTTATTCAATAGAAGGTGTTAAAAAACTTTGATAAACAGAACTATTTGTACTTGTAAAGGGCAAGGGGTTACTTTCTCCATTTGTAACCTGTAAACCTGTTTTGCACCAATGGAGTGTCCTTGTTAATCACATTTTTATTTAAAAAAGTTTTCTAAAGTGGTTGTGAATAGGATTTTACATGTGCAGGACAGTAATGTCTTAAATCATTTAAAATTACAAATACAAGTGTTTGAATGCTTTATGTACAGCTGTATGATTACTGAATCTATTTTGAGTTGTAATGCCATTTGTAATATAAAATATTTTTAGAAAACTTGCATATTTAAAATATAGGCTCTCAATCTAGTAGCTATTTAAATTGTAATAAACGTTTGAAATCTAATACTTAAATAAGTAGGGGATTGAATTTTTAAGCTCCACAATCATATTCTTTAAGATGCAAGTAACTATTGCTTTGATTTTATTTTATGTACTTTTTCTTTCATAGATTCAAGATGTCTTCGGGTCACAGCAGTAGAAGTCGAGCAGTGCACATCAGCTCGATCTTCCAAAAGCTGCAGGGTCGCTTTGCTGATGCCATGACACCACCAAAGCTGTCCACAGATAAGCGAATGCTGGATAAAACGTGGAAGCTAATGGACAAAGTTGTAAAATTGTGTCAACATCAACGTATGAATCTTAAAAATTCACCACCATTCATACTGGATATACTACCAGACACATATCAACGTCTAAGGCTTATCTACAGCAAATATGAAGATCGCATGCATGTGCTACATAATAACGAGCATTTTTGTGTTTTCATAAACAATTTAATGAGAAAGTGCAAACAAGCAATAAAACTATTTAAAGAGGGCAAGGAGAAGATGTTTGATGAATCGTCTCACTACAGAAGAAATTTGACAAAGCTTAGTTTGGTTTTTAGTCACATGCTTTCAGAGCTGAAAGCTATTTTTCCCAATGGAGTGTTTGCTGGTGACCAGTTTCGCATCACAAAATCAGATGCAGCTGAATTCTGGAAGGAACGCTTTGGAAACAGGTAAGAAAACATAACTATTAATAGCATTTCAAAAATTAATTAAATTAGTACATAGTGTACTGTATATTTATAGCTTTTACTCATATATGATAATATTTTAGGCTTAATTAAAAAATTATAACCTTTCCTACAAAGTTCTGTTTTTGCGCTAATCAATTTAATGAAACTAAAAGTAGACTTTAAATTCAAATGTAACATTTTCATAATTTAATAGAATTAAGTTAAGATTTTTGTTTGAATTTAGAATTTACTGATTTCGTCGATTTAATTAAACTGTACATGGTAATATAGTTTATTACATTTTAAAAATCACGCGTGTTAGCACACTTGTGTGAAATCGAATAGAACGATATTATTAATGTACAATCCAAGGAGATAATCTATAGCTTTAAATATAGTTTTATTAAAAAATTAACATTACTTTTAAATTTAATTTAATACTGGCGTACACAATATTTACACGCAACTGACTTTAATTTTAATTATTATTCATTTTAATTATCAGAATAACGATTTAAGATAGTTCATCAAAAGAGTGTAGTAAAATTAGCTTCAAATTTCCTGCAGATTGTAAACATAGCGGTCATACATCATAAATCAAGCGATAGGAATCCTTATCGTTCAATATCAACGAAACGGGCGTCTCAAGTCCCCGAAAATATGTGAATCAGCCAAATAGAATACCGTCGCGATATACATTAGCAGGCGCTTTAAAGTAAAAACACCCTCATTCTTAAAAATAGCTGCTGGACTGAACGTATACACAATCGAAAGCACAGTGGTCACGCATCCGAATGACTCTAGTAGCAGTTCGGCTCATTGGGAAAATAAACAATAAATCTTGGACGGCGGTGGCGGCTGCAACGCCCAGGGTAACTCTTAGCCCGCCTACGCCCACGCTTGCTCCTTAATATCGGCACGGGCGCATGTGAGAGTTCGCGCGTCGCAGATAAGACGATTTATATCCTGGCACGAGCTGCTGCGATAGCGAGGCGTGCGCGTCACTGGGGTCGGCTGCTTTTTATAGCCGCGAGGATCGTCGCCCGCGACGTCGCGTTCGTGAAAACGCGACCCAGTTTGATCAGCTGCACGAGGCCCAGTCGAAGGACGCGCGGTTTAATGATGTAACTTGCGGATGTGGCTGTGCGCCTGTGCGCGGCTCTTCGATTTAACCGGCGAGTTCGCGGTCTTGTTTCGCCACCGCGTCCCAGTTTCGGCTTTCCTTGTCCCTTGGTCGCGCTACGCACGATTACAAGAAGGACACTTTTAGTAAGAAAAGCGGCAAGAAGGTAGATCTCTGATTCAGCATGATAATAAAATCAGTTGGATGGCTGAGTCCTTTTATTTCGAAAATTCTTCAGTTGACTTTTCGTAAATGTTGAAAGTAAATGATATCTGTTTATTTCATTCAAAAATACTGTATTTATACATGACGAAATTTAAAGGTAAAGATTCAGAGCAAGGGTCAAAAGTCTTATACGCAAAGAAGCAATTAAGGATTTAACAGAGCGTTCAAGGATACAAATGTAGGTCAAATTCACTTTGATAGAGACCACTTCATGCATCCAACACTTACATACATCAGCTTTGATTAAATGTGTAGAATTACTGCATAGCGAACGAATATATTTAGTGATATACACTACAGTGCAGTACGTCTTAAAATCTCATCACAATAATGACAGGCTTTCGTTGTGCTGATGAGATTAAAACGCCATTCTAGTGTCAAACCAGTCGCCGTCATTCCTTTTCCTTTACTAACGAGTCAAACTTTAAAGGTTTATTTTTCTGTATATAAACTCTCTTAATTAAGGTTTCATTGTAACAGAAAATTGATTCTGTATTAACGTCATATTTAAACGTGAATTAAAAGATAAGCATTATAGTGAACTATGTAATAAATTCAAACTGTATTTAAATATGTATCATATTTTAATATTTATATTTTCTATACGTGTAAATATATCGTTATCTCGATTGTTATTATACACATGCGTTAAATATTCGATAAGTGAAGAAACGACCACTTTCGTACCAGATAAAACACTATTATCATATTCTATTGATACAATAACTTGAAAAAAATTAAAACAGAAAAATTTGAAAAATTTGTTGTGGAATCTAAAGTTTGCATTTTTAGTTTGCTTTTGAAGCTGAATTCGATACGGATCAAATACTCATTAAGGGGGTAAAAAACTAAAAATTCATGGAAACTGCCAATTTTATGCATGCGATGTCCAGAAGCGCCATAATTAAAGAGCAGCCGTGTAAATATTATGCGTATAAATTACGTGAAGCGAAACCTTGCACGTCCCGTAGTATAAAATCAACCCAGATTACGTGCATACAAAATGTTTCCCACGCGTGTCGAGGCACAGATTCCGCACATTATTATGAATGAAGAGCAGAAGTCTTTTGTTACCGTACTCGCCACTCGACTACTTAAGGCGGGCTTAATCGGCCCATCGAACACTTGCACTCTTCGTTTTTCAGCGCAAAAAAAAAAACAAAACTACAGGCCGCTATACATGCCGTGCAGGCATGCAGAGCAACAAAAATAATCGAGATTTCTCACGCTCGGAGCTCATTAGGAACATTGGCGCCCGCTCAGCGCACCTCGGGGTATTTTCACCGGGGCTAAGCGCGAGAAGATCGCACCGATCGACGACCCACATATATATGCATATCAGAGGTCTTACTCCGCGGAGCGGGCGCCCGCGCGGACGCTATATCGGCCCCCGTAAGATTCATCGCGGCGCGATAACGTGCGCGCCGTAAAATTCGCGCGTGCGGCACCCGCGCACGGGATGAAAAAAAAAGCCAAGCGTGTCTCGTAAAGCAGAATTGCGCAAGCCTCGTCCAGCCGATTAATTTGAAGAAAAAAAAGACGATCTCTCGCCGCGTACAGTTGAAGAAAAAAGGAGCCGGACCGGGCTAGATTTGGCTGCTGTACTTGGGGCGCGTGGGCGGCTCGGTATCGTAAGCGCGCCGCCGGATGCGCTACGCCCCTCGACCCACTGTCCGCGCGTAATGAGAAAACGGAATATAAAAATGATTAGCTGCGCGGGCAGCGGCTGTCGCCGGCGGCGGCCGAGGCCCCGCGTGGGCCGACTCCTCGAAAATCTCGCTTCCTTCGCTCCTTTTTCCGTTAGTTGCTCCGGCGGCTCGCTCTCCTGGCTCGGTCAATGAATGGGAATGTTTTATTCGACCGCGGCCACGTGCAGCCCACTGTAATTTATGCTAATTTACTAAATTATTGTACGCGTATGAGCACGGGATTTCACGAAAACGGCTTTTCCTTTATACATCGTTGTATTCGCTAATGGCTAAATTAGTTTTATAATATAAATAATTTAATGTTAATGTCGCGGTTATGTGGCTTGCGAGGCTGTTTCTTAATATTAACAAGCCGATTGTCGTTCGTACAAGAACGATCATTGGCACTAATATGTGAATTCGCGTTTAATCTTAGCCGTACAACGGATGAAACGATCCATGAAGCTTTAACCTCGGCTTTTACATAGCATTTTTTGAATGCATGCGCATTTGCTTTTAAATAAATCCGGTTTCGTCGACCTTTTTTTTTTCATTTTCATTCGGAGTTTCATGCTTTTTATCGTTCTTAACGTGAATTTGCAGATTCGCTTCTGGGCGCGAGCCCGTGAGTATTTCGCACGTTTAATCCATCAAAAGTTTTCCGCGCGAAATTTACGAATTCCCAAACTGGGCTCAAGCGGGCGAATTAGGGGGGATAAAAAAATGGAAACAAACGCGAGATAAACTAAAACCAAGCGCTCTCGAGCCGCTAATACCATTTTATAAGTCATAATACTCAAGCCACAATGGGCTGTTTTTTTTTGAGGATGCGGGAAATTCCCTTTAAAATACTAGAGCGGGAATGGAATTTTTCAAGTGTCTCAAATTCGTTTAACCCAGAGAGTCTCCTGGCTTTACGTTAAGCAACTATTCAAATACTTCGCAGGAGCGCGTCGTCGAACATTCCGCAGCAGCGGCGCCCTTGTAACCGGCAAGGCTCCTCGCACGCTTTATCTACGTGTATGCACAATTTTTCGTCGAGATTTTTCTTTAACGCCCAAAGCATATTCCTTAGAGATACGCGATTGTCAAAACAAAGCATAAAGCATGTACTCGTTGGCGGGGAAAAATGGTTACTTTCGGGCCCCGAGATAAGCGGGCAGTGTGACCCACAGCGACTTGGGCAACGGGAAGCCGGCACGTACGCCGCGCTTACATATCGAGAGCTCAGGTGAGAAAAAGGGGCAAAGATAGCGGCCGCGGCGCTCGTCCCCCCGGGCAGGAAATTGAAAAGTGCGAAGGCTCGTTGGGGCCGCGCATTTGCATAGACGGCCGTCGCCGTCGCCCTCGTCGTCCGAATGGCCCCGTGGAAAAAAAGCATCGGGCTTTATCTCGCTTCCCCCGGCGGTATCGCTCGGTGTTTTTTCTTTCGTTTTTTTTTTTTTTTGTTGTCCTCGCGCCTCGGTTGGGCGAGGCCTTTTCTCTGTCGGCTCGCCGCCCCGTTGCGTCGGTAAACTCGCCGGCTCGTGTGGACGCACGCACACACGGGGCTGCGGCGCGGGCGGCTGTCGGCCGAACCCCAAGCCTCGAATAATCCGCTCCGCGCCCGTCAACTCCTGTCGCGGCTCGATCTGCTGATTCACGATATATATTCCCTTTTTCATTTTGCCCCTCCCCTCTTTCTTATTTTTTCCCTCTCTCGCGGGACACGATATATGCCGCGGGCGAGGAGCGCCTGTGTACGCGTGTGTACACGGCCTGCTTAACGGCTCGATTCGCCGTCGGTTGCGCAAGCACATAGTCGCCCCCCTCGCCGGTGTAACGGCGCCGTAATTGTCGCGGATACCGCGCTCCCAAGTGCCTGTAAAAGTACCTGCGCCCCTGACGCGCCTCGCGAGCGCCGCGAAAAGTGCGCTTTTACAACGGAGCCGCGCGCGCCGCGCCGCTGAAGCAATACCTTATTTACCGGGGGGGTACTTGGGCGAGGCGCTCCGCGAGGCAAACGATTGCAGACGACGACGCCGCCGGCGCTCGCTGCCGCTGTCGTTCTCGAAGTAATGCGTGCTCCTGTTGTTGCGAGACTCGCTAAGCCGCCCGGATTGTTCGCACGTGTATGATTAATTCGACATATGCTGCCCTCCGCTGCAAGAGGTGGCTTTAATGCACTTTAAACTCGTACGAGTGGCGCGCAACGCCGAAAACTGCAGGTGAGCCGCGCGCTCGGGTGGAGGCTGCTAGGTGTAAAAAGTACCAAAGCTGATCTGTAGTTTTTTTCGTGGCGCCGTGTATATATGTATAGGACGGCGCATCCCGAATTTCTGGTGTTTTTTCTGCACTATAACGCTTTTGCCAATTTATTTTTCATGGATTGTTATACAATGGTACGTAAATGAAACTTTTTTTAAAAATTCCAATCCCAAACCCCAATTCCGCGGGAGGTGAAAAAGTGCCTAAAAAGAACGGTCGTAAACGGTGATTAATGAAAGGCCACAAACACCCTCTAGTAGACTAATTGGGCGCGCTATATATCGTTCGAGCTCCCCGAGAGTTGCACTACAATTTATTGTTCTAAAACGTTCTAATTATAGAAATAGCGCCTCGCCCCGTGTGAGCGTTTAATTGGATCTGGCGATTAGAACGTCGGTATAAGTTTCCAAGTTTATAACAGGAAGTCGACGGATCGTCCTAGGTTTCGAGAGCTGCAGGCGACCCTCTTAATTCTTCGGCGCGTGGCATTACTGCGAATCAGCGAATTTGTATACAACACGTGTATTCAGATGTACGCGTCAAAGTGCACGGCAGCAAGTTTTCAATGTAATTCATTTATCTCGTCTATGTACCATTGCACTAACTGCATCACCAGATGAATCAGGTTGTTGATGCGAGGCAAGAGCATTGGCAATTTTGTTACCTTTCATTTTCATTTGACACGTGTTCGTAGAGCTCCGGACTTAATATCGAGGTTAATAAGCATTGTACTTTGCAATTGCAATTGTTGTTTGAAGTAAACTTGATTTTCGAGTTTTGCGTCATAGTTGGTATGTATACTTACCTTTTCTTCTGATGACAAAGCTTGAAAGTTTGTAATCATCGTGTAAATGTCAGGGAAAATTATATACATGTATAGAAACACATATTGCAAAGTTACGATAGTGACGCATGACATCATTCCTACAGAAACTCATAAAGCCAGTGATAGTCCCATTACAGTATTTAGGAAATAGGAATATTTGCAATCAAACTTCGATATGAATTTCTAATCTTCGATGCGGTATCAATTAGGCAAATCTTAATCGTTTCTCAGATTAGCTTCGAAAGATTAGTATTAATGCCGTATTATTATTAAAGCCAGATCTATTTCTTATATATAGCATTCTAAATGTGTCTGGAATGTATATAAATACATAACCATTGATTACGGCAATTAGCACGTATACATAATATGTAGACGCTTATTTATCGCCTATTTTATTGTTTAATTAGTTAGTTACCGCTCATTTAAAATAGATCCTAATGCTCGTAAGGCAAAATATTTTCCCCGATAAAAACGGCCTAATAATCACAGGAAAAACGAATAAAAACCGAGTTACGGGCTAATTCTTATTTTCCAAAAACGATCGGTGCAGGATAGAATATCTTGCTGTCAATCTAGACTGTATCCTGTAAAAACGGATCTCGAAATCATTTTAAAAGCCAAAGTTCTCTCCACCGCTCGCGGAGAGATTTAATAACGTGCTCATCAAAGTGCCAAGGCAGATGCACAAGGCGCGCGCTCGCAAATGCCGTACGACCTTACCCCCGTCTACAATGCAGAAACCTCAAAAAAATTGCTCTCACCCCCGGCGAGAGGAGCGCCGCAACAGCCGCCCGTGAACAAAAAAAAAACGAAGCCTCTAATAATCGAATATCCCCTCGCGCCCAGGGGTAGTAGGCGCGCGTGCGCACACCTGGACGTGGCTATCCCCCTCCCTCCCCCTATGCGCGCGTACCCACGGGCCCTCGGGTAATTCGCCGCGGCGCGAGTCTATAATTCGATTATCGGCCTCAATGCCGCGGCGGCGCGGGCGGCGGGCGAAGGCAAAACGAGTTGAACGAACCTTTATAAAACCATCGCGTCTCTCCCTCTCTTGACCACGAGGTCTCTGACCATCTCGCGCGAGCACTCTTTCTCCGAGTGTACGTTGTATGTATATATATATATACACGCAGCGACGCCCCGGCGCGCCTGTGGCTGTCCCTCGAGTGCCTCCTCCACGGAGGGAGCGATGCGTGTAGGCAGCGGAGAGGAGAAAAAAAGGGGGCCTTGAGCGCCGCCTCGAGATTGTCTTCTGGCTACGTCTGCGGCTCCGCGCGAGTGACCGCGCGCCGAGGGATCGGTTCCGGTCCGGACCAGCCGTCTGCTTACGTTGGCCCGGCTTTTCGTCGAGTTCCTTTGCGTCAAAGGACCGAGGCGCTCCTCCACCTGCGCTCTCGGAAGTTACTCAGTCGGCAAATCGTTCTTTTTTTTTCTCCCGCTCCTCCCGACGTCCCTCCTCTCGGAGAAGCCTCATAGGCATTGCCGCGGCCGAGAATGGAGACAAGAACAAAAAAAAAAGGGCGTTGATTAAGAGGAAACCATCGGCCTTTTTTCCGTTCATCAGCCGCTGGTTTACACGTGCGATACCGCAGTGCGTGCGCGCGACCCGACTGCGTGTACACGTACTCGTGCATTCCGTGGAAGAGCGAGGAGCGCAGCGGAGGGAAAAAAAAGCGCACTGCGCAATGACCCACTGGCGGCACACCAAATGACTCGGGCTCCGAGAAGCACTTGACGAAAATAATTGTAGGGACCGCGTCGGCGAGGCGCGCATTAGTCACTCCCGGGGCCTTGGACCGGGGCGGCCTCCTCCTGCACAATCGGCCCGCATTGCCGGCCGGGCGTGAGAGACCGAGGCGCTCTCCCCTCGGATAATCAGCGAGCGCACCTCCGCCGACCCCCCGGTAATTCCTATCCGCGACTTCCTGGTGGCGGGCGCGTCGGGTTGCGCCGGGCGCCGGCCGCCCGGGCGTAAGCCACACCGGGACGTATGGGGGGCCGGGGGCGCCTCGGGCCGGTCACGCTCCCCCGCGCCGCGCGCGCACGAGACCCGTCAAATGGAAAGCCGAGCCGCGCGGATAACGGGCCCGGCGCGCGGCCCAACCTCATTGTTTGTCAATCAGCCGCCGGCTCTTTTTACGGGAGCCGCACTTGTCTGTCACGAGCTTTCCCGTTTTGAGAGAAGCGCAGGAGGGAAGATTATGGGAACTCACGCGATTCTCGAAGCCTCGGCGACAAGCAGCAGCGCGGCTCGTCGAATTTTCGCTCGTTGCCGCCAAATGCCTCTTCGGAAAGAGCCTCGAGAATGATTTGAAACGTTTCAGAAAACCTTGCCGCTCTGTGCAATCTCCAGTGTTCCGTTTGGGAAAAAGTAATGTCATTGTTGAAAGAACTGTAAATCGCTTTGCGCAATCGATAATAATGCGTAGATTGTGACGCATCCGTCACAACCTGAGACTTCTTTATATCTATGCAGCGGTGCTTCAAGCAGTCATTTTACAGTAGCGTCACCACAGTTTATTACGTTTATTGAACATCGTTGTCCACTGTGCGAACAATTTCCTTTTCAAGAATCAATAATTTTTGTTATTATTAATCACGAATGCACAATAATTATTTATTAGATCAATATATACTATAGTGTATAAAATACATTATATATTTTCACGATAATTTTATTAATTGGTATTAAGTCAAGTGTTCAACTAGTGGTTTTTCAGGTACATTTCTTATTCATAACATTCCGTAACTACTAAACAGATAATATCTGATGTTTTTATATCAAAAAAAATATAATCTCGAAAATTAATGATTAACTTTAACATACTTCAAGTTGTCAATGAATGATTATTTGATATACATGTAAACTTCTAAACATTCTTTTTGTACATGAAAGCAATGAATGTAATTACAATACAGTATAATTACTAAACTTTGACTAAAAGAATTACTGTGTATGCATTGGCTTTACATTTTGAGGCATTTACGTACTGACAAGGTCATAGACTCAGACGTATAAATAGTTTCAATCAAGAAAAACATATAGACACTTCTTCCAATATGATTAAATAAGATGGCAAATTATGCAAAATAATTGCACTTAATAATAGCTTCAAAATCATATGAGATTTGCTCAAGTAGAAAAACAAACGAAATAATTTCAAAAAATTCCAGACCTCGTTTTTAAAAAATTTTAATTTAACTTTAAAAATTTAATTACATGTATCTTATCCTTACGGTATCGCTTTTCAATAATTCGACATAGATTATGTAAATGAGTATTAAAGTATTGTAATTCATTTCAAGTGTAGTATTTGGAATATATTAGAAGTAGCGAAAATAAACAAAATTTAACTAAACGATTTTAATAATTTACCAAAATATTCCAATAACCTAAACAATCTATAGTTACATTTTTTCTTTTACCGAAATGAAGTTTATAATAATATCATAATTATTCTCAAAGCTATTTTTTCTATATACTTTATTGATTATCATAAAATCTCCAGTACGAATTTGACGTTTCAGCTTATCGTCTGATTGATAAAAGAACGTTTACATTTCTTTTAAATTGAGTGTATTAATTAACATAGTCCTTGTACAATAAATTATATATTTTACGTTTAGAATAAAACAGCAGATAAGGTTTGTTTAACAAAACGTGTCCCTTGTTTCACGTTTTTCTCAAATTTTCTGTACGTTACAAGTTTAAACAAATCGTTTTAGCAACTCATAATCGAACAATACGTTTACTGGTACAAAGGATTTACAATTAATTAAACTTCATTTACTTCCCATTCCAACCCTATGTCCAGGTTATCGGATTAGGATTCGGATTAAGCTAAGACCATCGGTATTGTCAATTTCAGAATAGGGCGAAACAGTATCGATTGGTACTGTCTATACACTTTATCACATTTTGTGCGCAACTGCTTCATTCTAACAAATTATCCTATTATTATCGCTTTTCGAATAAAATAATAATGATCTCAGAAATTAAGTATTTATAGAATAAAAAAGTATTTTGTGCATAATATTGAAAAGAATACTTTTTTCTACATGTTATGGTTACAGTGTAATATTAGTAAGCAATCGCTCGGTAATGATCTCGGTAATGACAAATATATATTAAAGTTTTACAAATGTTTTACCCACGTCATTTTTTTAATCTATATGAAAAATGTCAGTAAAATCCGCTGTGATCGACGAACAGAGACAAAAGCCAACCCACGATTCTCCCGCCTCGTATATGCATATATATCACCGAATCATGCAGATAATCAGACAATAAGAAGGACTGCATAAGTCAAATTAATTCCGGGACCATTATGCAAAAAAAATTCTTCTACTTCCCGGTGAAAGTCAAACGGATTTCTTTACAGTTCTTGCAAAATTCATCATTAAAACGTCGAACAGAATCTTTTGCGTAAATGTGTATTTATAAAGTTTTCCCGGTTCGAAGCAGTCAGTCTTTAGTTGCGATCGTGTTTACTTTTGCATATTTACAGAATTCTTGTAGAGATGATGTGAACATTCTAATTTATCACTATTTATAGAATGAAATAAAATTTATTGTTAATTATTCATTCGTTCCTAATTTGGTCAAACGAAGGAAATAATGTTAATTCCGCATCACGCTGGCCAAGCATGAAACCACAGCTTCGTGACAAAAGCACGCACACAATCGACCCCAATAAAAAGAAAAAAGTGTGTTCAAACTAGTCCGTAGGTCGACGTTCGACGCGTATAACACGCATGTTCCTGCGAAGGCGTGCGCGCGCGCGCGTGAAAGGAGGGCGAGACGCAGAGAGATCTTTTTATGAATGGTTGCATACGACGGTCCCGCTCTCGTACTCACATAAGAGTGTGGGCGGGTGAATCGCAGCACGTGTTACTGCGCTTATGCCTATAAAACTTGAGTGCATATTGCTATTAGTGTACGTACAGATGAACTTTGATTTGCAAATGCATACCTCAATGTGAGTGCAAGTCCGAGCGCAAGTTTGCAATTGATTCATAATACAAGTGCTGTTCAAGCTCACATACATAGGATGCAAGATAGATAGTGCATATAAATATGTGCAGGATAAATAGTTTTTTATCATATCATCGCGTAACTGTGGTATATATTAGGAAGAAGTGTAGGCAGCGTTAATGCTTTATTTGTCTGATCGCTGCCAGGAGAAAACCGGATGTTTCGGCACTACTTCTTTATTCTAATATCTAAGAGATTCTAACGTTATAAGTTAGTTCTTAGAATATCAGAAGAAGAATGTTAGTTAGAAGTTATGATTCTAAATTGTACACCTAATTTAATTCGAAAATTTAGTGGAATGTCGTTTCTGTATACAGATGATGTACATTCTATTATCTATTAAGTTTTTTAAGTATTCCTTGACATAAAAAATAGAAAGACCCTTTTTAAAAATATTCATTGAACTTGAGCGTTATCAAATTTTAGTACTATTTCTTTTTTTAATTTCTGCCTTTTAAACGTATAATTAAAATACTTTACTGTATTTACAAATCAAATTGACCAAAACATTTCTGTCGAAAACACAGTTAAGAAGAAAAAAGAAAGGAGAATCAGTGGAAGTTTCGAGGTCGCGTGGGTGGATCGTCGCCGTCGTCGTTTAGATCAATGTAAGCCTTGTAAAGGTTCATATTATACAGAAGGGGATTTCTCCACCTTGACAGCTCGAATCCTTCCAAGTTAGCTTCCAACCCTTTTTATCCATCTTCCTCTACTCATGCGCACGTGAAGGAAATTTTGTATCGCTAAGATGCATGATTTGAGCGTTTACACGTAACGAAAGAAATTCTTAAGTTTGCCCGTCTAACTTTACATACGTTCTAACATTCTGAGTTTGAGGTATAAATTTTAGTGCTTATCCTCGTTTTAAACATGATAGCATAGAATTTTTTTATTATTTTTATTTATTAGCAATGAATCTTGCTAAAAAAATTTTAATATATTTTAAAAAATGTTTTGTATATTTTGGTTTTTTAGTTTTATTTTTAATTAACTATTACCTTAAAGAGTATTAGTAAATTGTTAGAGAAAATTTTGAGTTCATTTGAATTTATGATAAACTAAACGTTAATCTCTCTCAGAAGATACGGTGCAACCACTCATTCTTTTTTTTCTTTTATAAAGTGCAGGTAAATTCAAGATATGAATCGTTCGAATATATGTATAAAAGAATTTCAAAATGATAATATAGAATGTGGAAAGGAAAGTATAATCTTTATCTTGAAATAATAAACTTTTTGTAAAATATTTCCTATCATTTATGTACAATTGATAAGGTATTATTTCATGACAGATAAGAAAAAAGACTTTATGAAAGAAATCTTCATAACATATGATCTTTCAATGGAAGTCTCCTCTGTATTTGTCAACTTTACTTAGTTTAAATCAATGTTTAAATGTAATTAATTCATTAAAAATGAATATTGTTCTATACATTATTATTATTTTACTGTATATTTGCTGTATTTTATGTTCAATGACCGCATTGATATCATGAGTAAGTCAAAAAATCTTAATTTATCATTAATAATTTTTTAACACAAATTAATGAATTCTTTTAAAGTGGGTCGCTGTATACAGCTCGAAAAATATGAACGTAACCTTAAGAGCGTTTAATTCAAACGCATTCAACCGGTTAGAACTTCGGTATACGTTGAAAAACGCGATAAATGCTCGAATTATTTTCAATATATATTTCATTTACAGTCAAGGAAAGTATGTTTACAAACGCATATGCATGTGAACAAAAATTACTCTTCGTGTGCTTGTCTAAATCTGGATTTCATTGATAAACGTAAGAAAGCCAGACTTGGTGAACTCATTAATGAACAAACGCGCCTTAGTTTCTTATCACGCACTCGAAGCGGATATACACCTCATGTCTACACAACTGTTGTTTGTGCATATATTTGTATTTCAACTCTCATTGATAAGAACTATAGTAAGCGTCAGCTTTTGCAGTAACATGAACATTGTAAATGACCAATGAAGATAGATTTGGTTGGCAGAACATAATGTTTTTTTCTCAATTAAATTTCAAGCATTTTTCTCAGAAGATGCTGTCTCTGTTTAGCTGTTACTATATTTCTCCATTGCTGTTTCTATTAAAAATTAGTGTAATTATTTAATTACAGTTAAAAGTTTCTCAAGAGCTGATACAAGTAAACATTCATAGTAACTGATGAATGCTTACGCACATAGTTTCGCTTAGTTTTCGATTGGTTTCTTTAATAGGAAAACTGCTGACCTATAGATGAACTTCTAAATATAATTATTTAATGAATCAAAAAAAAATATAATTAGTGATAACGACTAATTGTGTACGTGGGCATGTGCGTATACGTGTGATAATTTTAAGTGTTGAAAATAAAAGATTTTATAATACTTTTCTATGTAACCAATTACTGGAAGATTAGAGCTAGGCAATGGCTTGCCCTTGTCGACGTTATAAAATCGAAAACACTAAAAGGAAAAGTAAATTAAGTAAAAGGCAGGAGAATCAATGCGAAGGATGTCGACGATTGTACGATTATCAGGCAATGCGTGAACTTTAGGTTTCCGGTCAAATGATCCGCGGACATCCGTCTCCTTTGTCGCCACGGTGACTGTGATACCGGAAGCTGACGATTCCGTTATACTTTTTAGCACGCCTTTCTGTATTCTTGCATCCATGAGCCTTACTACAATCATCTCGCTTCTCCTTTTTTACATGTTCTTGGTAACAGGGTATATTACATCGCCAGTGAAGTGCTTATATATATTTTCAATGCTTCACAGTAAATGTAATGTATGTGTCAACATGATTTTTCATTCCATAAACTCAAATACACTCGAGAAAAATATGAATTCTTGGGCGTTGGTATCATGTTGCGCATAATTTGTTTCAGATTTTCTGTTCTTTTATAAGGTCATTTGTAGATCTATTCGAAACACACACCATATAAATGATTTTTGTAAAAAATGGATGTATCCGTGTTTATAGAGGATTTAAGTATTATAACTATTAATGAAACCGATTTTAAACATTGTAAGGGACGAGGTAAAAATAAAATCTAATCACAAATATATAATTTAGTAAATAAGTTCTTGAATTTTAATTAGCTATGCTTTTTATATTTATTAGGTATTAATATTATTTTAAGTAATTTTATATAAATGTTTTATATAATGTTTATATTATTCCGCACCCTTAATAAGTTGATGTACTGTTAACAACAACACCAAGAATAATACATTATAAAAGTAAAGAATAAAAAGTCATTAGAAAATATTAGTTATAGATAAAGATAATCTAAATACAGTATTTCTGAAGAAATATCAAAAAGTAATAAGCTCATAAAAGTATAAAAATGACAAAACAACATTTCAGAAATAGAAATGAATTTGAATGAAAAATTGGCAAAAACTGTAGTTTAAACAGAAATAAAATTTCTGAATTGGCAGAAAAATTGACACCGATATTCGTATTATGTACAGTACAAGTCTTTAAAATATATATCTAAAGCTTACAAAGCTCACTTGTCCTTCACATTAAGATAAATATCCACATTTTATGTCTCTAACATGGAGTTAAATTGCCATTCTGTACTGTGCAGAGCATGAAAGGATTGAAGAAAAGAAAAAATCGCTTTAATTGTATTTTATATTATTTTATAATGTCGATAATATTATTATTTTATAATTATAAGTAGAAATGTTTGGCAGTCCTTGTCTGATAAACAATGTACTAGCTAATGAGATTGGAACTGGTGAAATTTTTGGTACAATTCACGATCATTCTGTCTCTAGTCTGTATATAAAAATTATTATTATATATTAACATTATCTAACTCTCTGAGTTCATTTTATACAAAATCGTTTGTGTTCAATATACATATATAGCAGTGCTTGCAACTGACTTATCGACTAGTTACTTTTTTTATAAAATTAGTATTTTAGTTCTGCTAGTATTTTGTGTATACTTAATTTTCTTCCAAGATATGATTTATTATTTAACTATAAGATTCTAAGCTTAAATTTACCTTAAATATTTCTTTTTTAACGTGACTGTGTTTTGATTATTATAATAAATTTTGAAATCACGTCTACTTATTTTCTTTGCTTTTCTAAACTGAAATATCTATTATTTATATGATCTAAATTGTAATATTTAAGTATTTGTTATATACCAACTAAGAATATTATTAAAATAAAAATAAGGTATTATAAAAATATTTTTCAACGAGTTTTAGTTAGATTTTAATTTTAAAGGTATGCTATATGATATATAAAAGGAAGGAATGTACGAAGAAATTAAGTATTGTTTGTTTAAACTATATTTTAACTATATTTTAATTAGTTTTATAATTATTTTACAAAAGCATAAAAATAATAAACGTAAAATAATTTTTTTAAAACAAGTAATTTACTACAGAGAAGCGATAGATTGTAAGCTCTTAAAAACATAATGAGTATGAAAAGCCCATAACTTTCTCTTTTTTGTAGCAAATAACTTATTTCAAACTTACATTAAATAAGTCTTTTTAATATTTTTAATTATCGTAACGTTATTCGTCACTGTTGTAATAGAATTAATAAACCAAGATGTGATAACGTACTACAGAATTGCCTTATCATTTTATATAGACGCAAATTTTTTTATTTGATTTCTTTGAGTATGTTTGAAACATATTAATTTTCATTTAATTACAATAATAAAAAATACCTGTCGTACATTATTGTAACTTCACCCTTTATTGTTCACAGTTTATAGACAGTCACGCAGTCCAATTTTGTCTACAAATATTTCGTGCTCAAACAATGAGTGCAGAATACCGTAGCTTTGTCACTCATCTGTATATCGTTGCTATACAAGTCAAAAAATGAAAGTGCCTTCGGGGTATCACGTACACCGAAATAAAGCAAATGAGTGACCTATAATAAAAGGAGTAGCGAAAGTCAAATACTTTTACTAATATTTAGCACTCGCGCTTTATGCCGATTATCACGATTTTGACTTAATTTCCCGCAAAGATTTGGAGGTCGCTGGCGAGCATACGACGAAATTCCATCCTACACCCAACACGTGCCCTCCGCATATATATCGAAACGACGCGAGTTAAGCTCGCATCCGGAGCCCGCGCCAAAGCGGAAGGAAGGGGATGTGACGTCATGTGCCATTGAGGCGAATTAAACACGTGCCACATATATGTACATATATATATTTATATATCGCACGAACGTTCTTTTTCGTATTCGTCGACTTCATCATCCTTCTATTGCTTATTCGTTTTTTAAATGATTTTATTCTTTATCCTCTGGAGGCGGTGGTGCCAGGTTCCTTTAATGCAGAGTGATATCCGCTCGGCGAAGAATTCGTTGATCTGCGCGTGGGATTCAAGTTCGCAGCTATACTTCCCGGCGGCTTCTTTTCTCTCGTTATTCCGTGCTAATTTGTAGAAGGTTTTTGTAGCAGTTGAATATTTTCCGAGGTAACTGCCACATAATATAGGACAAAAGAAATTTTTTATTTTTTTCAGATTAAGCTTTGTTTATAATGGGAAATTACTTTCGGTTTTGCATTTTAAATCATTTTGTAAAACACTTATAGTATTGTAAATGCATAAATATACAAAATGATATTTTATAAAACATTTAATATAATAATTGTATAATTTTTCTAATACAATATTGTTTAGAAATGGAGGATTCATGATCTAGAAATAATATTTACCTGTGCTATTTACAATGCTCTCAATATTTGTATAAAATTGATTATTTAGTTATATTCTATAAAGAAACTGGAGGCGTTAATAAAGGTACTGGTTTATGAAAGAAGATTAAATGTTCTCATACTCAACCTCGCGTGTGCATTCATGCCTGTGTATATATTCTATTTGATAGAATGCCTCTCAATTGTTGTTTTTAATTCATCTAGAAATTCTTCTTTGCAGTTCATCTAGGAATAATTAGACTCAAATGAGTTAATTTATGTATATGTGGTTGCCTTCAACAGTCGAAGGCGACTCAATAAAATTAGTCGCAGTTGCTATGAAATTAGTTAACATTTATGATCTATAAAAATTAATAACTTACTGTCGTTTATTATTATAAATAATACTCAAATTTTTGTAGCTTGTACAATTTTATGTAAATAAAATAATGTAGCAAACAAGAGAAAAGTCAGAAAGTAAGTAGGGCCATTTTATACTATAAGAATATTCTAAAGTCAATTGAAAAGCAATATCGATAAATTATTCTGGATTTTATGAGACAAACTTTACACAAAAAGTTTTTCCATTTTATTGTTTTATAACCGTTAAATTGACCCAATGCTATATTTCATACAAATGTTATCAAACGTAATTTAGAGTGAAAAAATGTCGACACTACATCGTCATAATAATTGAATTTTTAAGCATAGTAATTTTTTGTTTAATTTTTGATGCATAAGTCTACTTCGACTCTAAAAGATTCTGCAATTATTTCCATACGCTAAAAGACCCACACAGTCTTTAATCTCTTCAAATTGCAATCCATGCAACTATTCCAGTCACAATGTAATACACAGTTCATTGAAGAACCTCATAGAAACGCAGTGACCTGACAGTCTTACCCAGAGCCAAGGCAATAATTGTGCGAGCTTATAGCTACGGCCTGCGGCGATAAGTCGAGGGGATCGGCTACGAAGTGAAAACATGAGGCGCCGATAGTCTCGTGAGAAAATTCGTAGCAGACGAAGCGAGGAACGCCGCCTGAATAAAGGCAGCTCATAAAACCGCGACTGCAAAATTCGCTAGGAAGAAAAATGACGGGTTGAGAACAGGTACGTGAATAAATCAGAGGGAAGACTCGAAACTTTCTCCTAGTACAAAAATTTTTTGTCTTTTCTTCACTTCGTCTTATTTACGCATACAGTTTTCGCCCTCATTAAATTCTTTATCTTTGGTATACCGTCTTGAAAATCAATCTCAAATCATTAAATTGAATGATTTGTGAAATCGAAGGGATGTCTTGGCTATAGTACAGGTTTTGGGTACGACACTATTAATTTTGGAAAATTAGAACGCGTATTAATGGTTATAAATTAGATGAAACAAACAAATATGTAGTTATTTATTATTTACATTCATAATAATGTTAATAATATTTATAAAAAGATTAAGTATATTTTAAAGGAACATTGTTATTTCAAAAGAATTTAAAAAATATAATGAATGTCATTTAACTTTTCTTTATAGTATTTATGAACATTATAACTCCATAAATAATAAAAGATTGATTAAAAATGTACTGTTGAAAGTTATATATAGTATTAGTAATTTTCAATAATACTTTTTTAACTTTATTCTTGTATTACTATATTAATGAATTATAAATTTTAAATGGAATAATTTCATTGATAAATTTAATACGTATAACGTTTATTGCACACAATTTGTATTAAATTCAGTCTATTAGATAGATTTTTTAAAGGAATAACCGTGAAACAAATTGAGATTTGCAGTTATTTGTAATTGATTTTTATGGAGAATATTGTAAAAATAATTACCACTTTTGTAACTGATTGAATTCAGTGTATGAACCGTGAAGCGCCACTCCCTACATTTATAAAACATTGCTTGTAAATGTAAGAAGTAAATAAATGGCAGTAGTTTCATTTTAATTTAAGACTGCAAACATCATAAAGATTCTAAAAGACATAGAATGTACACCGAATAATAAGCATTCTCAGAGTCATGATCGCTGTAGAAAAAGTTGAGACTTTTCCAGGTCACGTTATATACCAGTGCACGTTTTAATAGAAATGCAAGTATTGCTGACAACACAATTGATATGTACACTTAAAAGAACTCGTTAAATGTAATGCAATTAAATCTACAAGATGATATCCTAAATCTGACATCTTTTCGCAGTAGCGACAGCATCTGCAGAAGCGCACTAGCATTGACGCCAGTCAGTTGCTTCCAATACAGTTGGGTTTTTAGGTCAAAAGGTATTGACAGCGAACCCCACGCATCTTCTCTCCACACGTTTAATCGGCTAAAGACCTGGAGAATCAAAAGACTCCTTAAGCGTAATCATAAACACTTACGATGTACATTTTCAAATAAAAATAATTCCTAGAAGTCAGATTGCACTCGGGAAAATGTTACATGATATAAATTTTCCCCTGTGGCTCCCCTCCCTCCTCCTACTCTTGTTAGTGACGCATTTCGAAGCTCTCGCATATAGCGGATCTGACCTACTATGGATAGGGAAAGACGCGCGAGGTCGAGGAAATTCGTGCTCATTTTTTCTTTCCACTTCTTTTTCTTTTTATGTCTATATGACAGTTGAAGTTGCTTCTTCTTTTTTCCTTCTCCTCTTCTCTTTCGGTCTTATTCGTCTTACATTTCGCAGGGCGTATTTAATAATAGTTCAGATCTGACATAGGAATTAAATCAAAATTCTTCTTTCCGTCCGATGCTGGCGATTTTCGAAGTCTAACAAGCATGTTATTTATTTTCTCTTCTGTCTCTTCGATTGCCAGAAACTATATGTATTGAGTTCAAAGTGTTGTATTTTACTTTTATAGCAAATAATTTATTACTGTAACTGATACATTTTTTAATCCTGAAAGTAGAAGACTTATGTCGAAACTTTACCGATTCCAATGCTAAAACTTGTATAAGTGCTTGGGCGAAGTATTCATAATATAAAATATCGTTTCCATACTTAATAAGGAGAGGAAACACATTTTGAATTAAAATTTAGTGTTTAAACTTTTTATCCGTTTTTATTTTTACATAAAAGCCATTCTTAGCCTTTTTAAGAAATAAAATAATTTAAGTTATAACAAAATATAAGTACTTTTGAAAAGTACTTCTGAAAATTTCTTTTTTAAAAAAATAATACTGGATATAATTAAAGAATATTGTTCAAATACTGATGCCTATTATCAATGATAATACTTTAATAATTCACGTAAAATTAATGTCACTAATATGACGCATTTTACAAAACTAAACCACTATTTTACTATATTTTAGAATAAAAATGTACACATGTGTTTAGTCCTCAGTCCTCTAAGCAAGTGCAATTAAAGTCAATGAGAGTGACCTTGACCAATTCATAATTCGACGATCTCGCAACATTAAAAGCTTTGTTAATTTTTGTCTTTAAGTTTCAGTATTAAGTTACATTGTGGTTATATATTTTATACTTCAGGAAGTATAATAAAAATTCCATTTAATCGTGATTATATCATCCTGATGGGCTCTTATCAGATTTTCTTTCAATGGGATAATATACACATTGGCAAGTAATACCAGTCCATCTATCATTGTAATATACAACTAACACACAGAACCCGTTTAAAATTTCTAGCGAATATGATTAGAATGTATTTAACTGGCTTTTTTATACATAATACACGAATCATAATTTTTGTTGTATAATAAATAATTAATAATTAATAAATAATTATGGCTATTTAAATGCATTAAAGATCATTTTATTTTTATATCATAAATCTCTTCAAATACTTTGTAACACTTGTATGTAACATATACGTATGAGTTTATATTTGCATCAGTTTTTATAAGCAAGCGGAAGGGCTATAAGCGTCATCGACGAAAGTAATAGAGCTCGGTGCAATGTAACCTGCATTTCGTCGCGTTTTCTCTCTCATATCCGGTCCGATAAAGAGCGTTCCGTTTGAAACAGTTATTTCGTAGTCTTTTACCTTGAGTTATGAATATGTTCCGTCAATCAGTCAAGAGAATTCTACTGCAAATATAATTCTAATGAAGAATTAATTTAAAAACATATTCTCTCTCTATTTGACTACTTTTAAAATATTTACGTCCTATTTGATAAAAAATATGTGTACTTAATTTCATTGTTTTAATTATAGAAGTTTATTATATAAATTTGTAAATCTTTCCTATCTGTAAACTGTATTTTAACTATCACAAATATAAACATAAAATTTACATATTCTTTAAACTTTTTAGTGAATACTATTGAATTTGCTTATTTTTGAAATTTGTACACGCGCAATAATTTATTGATCAACTCACATTCAAATTTCTATCAAAGTTTGATGCACAAAAATTCACTGATGTAATTTTTTATCTTCGTGAGAGAGGCGAAACTCGCCTACCTTGCGTATCTTTGTAAAGCCCTCGTATTTACCAAGATAATCTTTTCACAATTCTCCTCACATGAAGGGGAGAAAGAAGAAGGGTGATGTCTGAACGGAAAGTGAAAAAGTTGGCGGAGGTGTAACGGTCTGCCCCTTACTCCCACGCCATCAGTCATCTACCGTCGTCGAAAAAGTTAGGGTTATCATCGACGTCAAAGTATAGGATGTCACGGTCGAAACTAGGAGGACCTGAGGCAAACAACGTTACGTGCTTGGATTCGATTCCGCTCCTACTTGTAACGAGGTGCACCTTACAGCTCTCGCTTTTGCATCCACTTAATTCTTCTCGAGGAATAGAGAGAGGGAGAGCGAGCGTGCACACCTTTCATTGGCAAGAACGCTCTGAGGCTATTACCGTAATAATAATCGATGAGCTTGTGGGTGTGTTCGGTGTTAAAGGAAAATATTTCTTCTCAAGAAACGCGTGCTAAAATCGATCTTATGGAGTTACTACAGACGTATTTTTCACGTAAAAAGAATATAGAATAAAAATCACCTAATGATCAGAACATTAATTTGATCTCAAAATTCATTTGAATATTATTTCATGAAATTCGTTCATAAGATTACTTTTAAATTGTTTTATTTCCAATGAACAAATTTTTAATACTATATGTTGTATACTTTTAGGTCAAATATTCAAATTAACTACAATTATTTTCAACTTCAATGAAATTCGTGTAGAATAAAAAGAGATTTTAATGCAAATACGTTACGTTACGTAAATAACATTTTTCTTATAATAACTCAGGTACTAGCTTGTAAGCTTAACACAAACAATTCAAATTTATAACTCCTGTAATAACTTTAGAAGTTAAATTGGAAATTTTATTCTCAATGTACTTTTCTCTTTTCTGACGAGCAAATCGGCAAAGTTGGTGGTAGTAATTTTCTCGCCGCCTTATCAATTCTTAAATACAACTGTGGACATCCTAGGATTTGGCGGCATTAATGTCAATGGCAAAAGCCATCTCTCTAGAAGCTACCTACAATTAAAAGCAAAAGCAGAGGAACTCAGAGTGGAGAAACAGTCGCGGCCCAAAAGTACCCGGGCGAACAATGAGGGACGTTCTCCTTTTTCGGCTGGCGGCATCTCGGTATTATGTGGATCGCGTGGGGGCATAAAAGTGCAATACAAGATGCCGCGTCCGCGCAGCCTTCCTCCACCTTATTTTCTCCCTCTTGCTCGTTCGTCGTGCACCGAGCGCGACGCGCATTCGTGAGGTGCACTCGGTGGCGCGAATGTGTGCAGCGTCCGTGTGCGCGAGAACTCGAAGAGCGAGAAAGAGAGAAAGAGAGAGTGAGAGGCCCGGGGCACGGCGAATTACTTGACCCCGTTTCTTGGGCTATGCCAAGCTCGGCGCCAGGCTTCGGAGCCGAAGAGTATGAGAGGGACAGTCTAATGAAAAGAACGAGGGACAAATTTTTTCGGCCCGTGGATTTTTGGTCCGCAAGTTTGCATCTTGCCTACCTCGTTCATTTTTTCGTAATTAATGGGCAGCTGTTGGGGTAATTGAAAGGAGCCGACGATGATTTTGTGCCCTGCTCTTAGTGCTGTTGTGACTTGGAATTAAATTCCTTGAAGTATCTGCGTAAAGTTGATTATTCCAAATTTAATAACGCTTCATTATAACAAGCAAAAAACTTGTTGATTCATTGAATAAATTACACGTGTATAAATAGTGCTTAAAGTTATAACACAATTTAAATAGTTATAATAATGTAAGATATTCCTATATTGATTGTTTAGATAATTTAATACGTAAATGTAAATATATTCTTACCTCATAGTTTTCCAAAAGGCAATGGTGGGAAATAGATTAATACTTCAAATATAAATAAATGTTCTGAGATATTCCAGTACTCTTTTAAATAAAGCATACATCATATGATGTTAAATTTATATTTATGCATCTGTGCATATTTACACGTATAGACTTAAGTCACAGAACTAATATTTATAGAACGAATAAATTATATTCCTCTCTCCACATCTTCAAGAAGTGATTAATTTGTAAAGTAGTTATAACAGTTTAATTAGGTTAATAATAATATTTGAATATTAAGTTGAGTAACTATTTTGAACTGAGTATACATCCTGTGACATGCGTCAAATTTTTCTTCAACAATGCATACAAGTTAAAAAATTATCATGTATCCGGTTTATTAAAGTATAAAATCTTTCCATTTGATTAAACAAGAATTTGATATAACAGTTAAAGAATATTATTTAATTTTTAATCTGTGCAATAAATGTTCTTATATGCTCTTATAATTTACTGTTACGTCACGTTAAACATAAGTTTCATTTTAAGACTTACAAGACCTCACGATTACGCTGATGCTTCTCTGTACTTTCCATTCTGGAGTTCATGACTTGAAAGGCCTACAATTGCGATGTCTATATATATCTTATTTTATGTTCAAATTTATGAGAACCTTAATCAATTTTGGTGAAATTTTGTAAAATTTGGAGTTCATTGATGCCGATGCAGAAAATGTAGAATAATAATAGTACTTTTTAACCATTTAGCATATTTTGAATTTTTTATTTGTTTTAGAATGGATTTATGATGTTATAGTTCATTTAAAAAAACGTTATAAAGCTCAAAATAGAACATGCAATCATGTATTTATATGGGGAATACGAGAGTAGCGATCCATCACATGAAGCACATTTCTGAGGTAGAGCGGATCCTCGTCAACGGCAAAATTATTAAAGCCCCAGTTTCTGAACGCACCCGTACCCTAGACTTTGTACATCCTCAATTCCTTAGCTACTGCGAATTACCTTCGGACAAGTCGAAGACCTGTTCCCTGATGTGAATACCCTATCGCTCGTCGATCATCGCGAGATTAGTATTAGAGTAATTCTTTGCACGGGTGGATCAGCCGCAGGTATCCGCGGCTATCCCTATCTGATCTGTTTGGCCCCGAAGCCAATTAAACTTTTACGAGTTGAAGTAACGGGCGAATGGGTCAGTCCTCTTCCTACATTAACCAGCCGGTATATCTAGGCAAATACACAGGCCGCCCGCGGCGCGTTTCTTAGTATTGACTTTGCCAGGGGAGAGTCCAAGTACCAGTCTACCCTCTGTATGACGAACGCGACGGCGCAAGAAAGCCAACGGGCGATCCTCTGACTTTTCCGGATGAAACATGCAAGGGGGGCACGTGGATTCGCGTGCATACAGATCGGCCGGAGATCCCAGCAAGATATCCGGTGGCCTGTGCCTCGCTGAAAGCAATATGGATGCGAGAGAGAGAGAGAGAGAGAGAGAGCAGGGGGCGCTGATAATATCCCGCGCTGCTGACCCGATTGCAATAAAACAAACCCGCGGGAAGTCTGGGCGCCTTGTGGAAAAGGGAACTGACTCCTTAAAACGAGGCGCGACGGATGGCGAGATTGCGCGGCAGCAGACGGCGGCGGCAATTTCGCCTCCCGGTGACAAATAGGCCGGGCGGCCGTCGCGGCGAATCGGCTTACCGTGCAGTTACCCTCGGCTTCCAGGAGGAGGGATGCGCGCGGCCCTCGCTCGTGACGTAGCCCACTTTCCGCTCGGCCACGGCGTCCGGGGCATTATATCGTTTCTTTTCCTCTGGTTCTGCTGGCGACGGCGCCGCGGCTGCGGTCTTTTGTGCGCGGACCTCCGCGCGCCGGTCGTCCAAGGATGCGCGCCCGCATTTATCGACGCGGCCGCATGAAAAGGGGCTTCGGGGAATGTTGCGGCGGAGCCTTTTTCAAGGCTCTTTATCTGCCGCGGCGCCGAAGGGGATCCCTCGCTTCCGACCGCCGAGGAATTACTTTGCCGCACATTTATCAGCGGCGTATACTAGGTGTCGAGATACCGCCCACCGCCTGTCATCGTTTCTTTTCTAAGAGGGCTACTGCCCCACGGTGCTGTTGCCGCTGGCCCGCTTCCACCACTTAATGTTGAATGACGAGTGCAGGGCTCGAGCGCTTCTCGAGTGTTTCAACGATTGAGAATCAAGAGTCGATTTTATCTCCCCGTCAATTACTACAATCAATTTTTCAAACGGAATAGATTAGACCTTGCGCGACCAACTTCAAACCTATGACTTTGTAGTCGATGTGTTTCTAATTCAAGTTAAAACTTCTTCAAATGGATTTTTTATACTTTCGCTGCTTGTAAGAATTGACAGCTGCTGTAACAAAAACTCTGATATACGAGTAATTACCTTTCTTTTTTCAAAGAAATTATGTAGGGCTACTGCGTCTAATAAATTATATTATTGAGTGAACGCATGCTCGCACTTTTATTTTCACTGAATATTGTACAAATTGCAATTTATGCTAAGTGACAAACATAAGAAATTGTAAAATATAATTTAAATATTTTTTGTTTTAGGTAAGAGTACAGACGGACACCGACAAACTCCTTAAAATGTTGTTATCATGGTAACGTAAGTTTTTTCAAATTGGTTTATAACTTTTACAAAATACAAAATACAACAAATCTAATGATCACGAAAACTTTTCAAATAGATGATATAAAATTATAAGTTACCTTTAAATAGCAGATCGTATTGATTTCTCACAGTCCATTAAGTCGAAAGATCTCACATTTCCATTGAACAAAAAAACTCACACGCACATTTTAGGTTTTGCATACCGAATAAATAGTATGTGCGGGCTTCCTATTGATCTTTACAATCCTTTTAAATGAAAATATAATACTGAAAATAGAACCTCTTCAAAGAAACATTTTTTTTATGAATTGTAATTAGATTCTGATTACATCTTAATTCCTTACGCTTATCTTGTTAACTTAAATGATATTTAATAAGGAGCATTTTCATAATTTCTTGTTTCGCGTGCAGTAATTGGGAAAACTTACAAAAATGAATACGAGAAGGAACTGGGTTAACTTGACCCACTTGTATAAGTACTATCGACTAGTGCACCGTCGTACATGTTTGCTACCTTGTAACAGTCTTTCCTAACTTTTACTGCTAGTAGATGTATTCATAATGCCAATCGATTACTATATTATTACCTTTTAAAAATTGCATATATTTTCACTATCATAACTTTACTTAAATATCAGATTAACCGCAAGCAACAATTTACTAAGTAAATAATGCAAAATTAAAAACAATGTTAGTTTATATATAATGTAGCCTGTCAATTTGAAAATGCATAATAATAAGGCATACTTTTATACACAATCGACATACATTTAAGGTCTATGTCAAGAGCACTTGGTTGGCGTTCAGTAAAATGCTTTTACGGACAACCCCACTCGAGTTGATATATTTTATTTCCCGACAAAAAAAGGTAAAAAAGCGTTTCCGCTTTGTTGCTCGCTAAAAGTATAAAAATTGCTATTATCAGCTGCAAAAGTCAACCGAAATCCGGCGTAGAGAAGGAAACGAGGGCCAGAGATAAGAAAGTGCACGGCCGCTTCGGCGCTGGCCGCGTTCGCGCACTCGGATTCGTCACACAGGGGCGATTACAAGCGTGCCGCGTGCGTAATCGATTCACTGAAACGGAATTTCCTACGGCGCGCCGGGCGCACAGCGGCGATTTACGCGGTGGGCGCGCGCCGCCAGCCGCGGGAAAAGGAGCTGCGCGCCACGCTTCGTTAGCGCGCCCCGCTAAATGTCAATGACCCGCTCTTCGATGATGGAGGAATCTCGCGCGCGGGATTTGCATCGATCCGTCCGCCCGGCTCGGCAGTCGGCCTGCGTAAACCGCGCTTTACAGTTGCGCTCGCTCTTGTTCCCGAGGACTGTTGAGCTCGCCGCCAACTGGAAAATAGGGCCACGAGATCTGCCGGTGGATTTTCTAACTTTGCATAATGACGGCACGGTACCCTGTCATCATTTTTATGTCTCCTAAAAGCAGAGGGAAACGAGGGTTGAAAATATTATTTCTTCTATTTACCTTATTTACGACGTTTTTATCGGTCTTCGTTCGTATAACGTAAAATTTATACGATCGCCCGATGTAATATAAGTTTACCGTATTATTCTACTATAGTGTTTTATAAGGTATGCTTATTACTAATTATCGTGAAATATGGAAGTAACACCCACGAATTTATACCGTTATTGTATATGAAAAATTAAATTCAAATCTAAAAAATGTGAGATATTAGTTGTGCGTTAACTTGACATAAATCTACTTGTATAATGTATATTTTATTCCATCAGGCATGACAAGAAAACTCTAAGCACTTTTTACCTTGGAATAAAGCGATTAAAATTTTGTTTACTTTTTAATTAAAAGGTTTCTGCACATTAAACTACGATGCGCATATACGTCTCACTTAATAGGGGTTTGTTGTCGTGTTTCAGAATAAATATTGTACGTGGGGCCATACTGCGTATTTTAATTATTTTTGCACGACAATTGCACATTATTATCCAATACAAATACCATACTTTATCTATAAAAAATTACTTTTATTTTATAAATTGTTATATCCACTAGTTACTTCTGTGTTCAAGGAATTTCGTATGATTATATAATAGTGCGGAACAAACCAATTGTTTTCAGAACGATATATATTCAGAACGCCGTTGTACGATAACCTGAACTATGGTTTCAATTTTTATATGAGATAATCGAAAATCATTCGCGTGCTAAAAAGCAGAGCAATCGTCAAAGAAAGGAATAATCAGTTCCTTTGCGATCACCGCATTTCTATGTTCAAAGACCGTGCTAATACCCGGGGAAAAAAATAGAGAAAAGAAAGACTTGATGTTAATTCAAGCTCCTATATAGCCCAAATGTTCGCTGAAGACGACACAGGCAACAATGGACGAATCAATCGCGGTGCGGTCAGCCACGGCGACGACTACGCGCGCGTTCCCTCAATGGAGGCGTCGACGGATGAGTCGGTGACGAGCAAGGACGACTAATTATAACCCTGCGCGGCGTGGGCCGCTCGCGCCACCCACGCGCACGCGGCCTCTTCGTGCGCGCGATGTATGTATGCGTTTATATGCATGTACATACACACGTGCCAGGCTGCCGCCACGGGAGGTGCGTCGAAAAACTCGAGGGTGGAGCGAATTTGGCGAGGGCAATCGGCAAGTGCAAAGTGCCTCGCGCAATCTTATCTTTGCGGCAGGAGCTCGTGACCGCGCGCCGTGTAACGACTGCGGGGGGCTCGCTTTCCGAGGACGTTTCTGCGAGAAGCAATTTGCGGTTTCGATTTTTGTACGACTTCGTTAGGGTTTCACGCGGAGTGCCATTACCAAGAAACAATTGCTTGCTGTTATCTTCGAGTTATCACAATTATACCGAATTTACGTGTGATGCTCTGGCGAGCATTTTCGAGAAAATTTTTAACAAGAATCTACCTATAAGTTTCAGTTAACGAAGTTTTCTCAAATTCAAAAGAGTACGAAGGAAAAGTATGAGGGAAGTAGCAGATGTGTTCTGTTCTCGGATATGTCTCTTCAAAAGATATGAATTAAACAGGCCGCTACGCAGTAAGCAATATATTGAAGCTATCCGTGTTATCATCATAAGTGCATATATTATCAAAACTCGAATAAGAATTTCCAATGTACTAGAGCCGCTGGAACAGGGGACGAGCGCAAGAAGCCGATTTAGATAAAGTTGTGGAATCAGCGTGAAATAGAGCATAATTCCGGTGATAAAATATCGCTGGTTCAATTAGCTTCCTCAATCTTCTGTCCTCTGACACCTGAAACCAAGATGCGCCTATTCGGATGAGGTTAATTCTTCGTTCAAAAAAACATTTGCTGCAATAGGGAGCACTGTTAATCCTTGACAATTTTTTTGTACTCTCTTATACTGAAGCTGGAGTGTCGGAGGATTGATTACCTCGTTCAAAATAACTAAGTAGTCGCACCGATGTTGATACTGATTTTTGTCGTATTTTTTTAATTTTTTGAGAAAACTCTATGTTTATTTGGTGGAGGTACCAAAGGCATTTCTTAACCCTTCGATATAGTTTAGTCGGACATGATTGATCCCACGGTATGGCTTCATAACCGACTTTGAAGAACAGACGCTTCTGTGCATAAATCCCAAGCAATTAAAAGCCAATAGAATGGTGATAATGAGTCCGCTATTCTACATGCTATTCCCAACGCCTTTTCCACGTAAATTAGGAGCATTGAAAAACTGACGCGATTCAAAGTACTCTGTCATGATCTCACGGCACTGTTGTGTCGTTCGTTCGCCATCAGTTTCATCGTCACCGTGCGCGCACTGTTTCCTCAGGCATACTTCAGCTGGTCCGTTTATCGTTTTTCCCGTAGTTCCAATTAAAAAAAGTCGCGGCTGCACCCGTATGCGCGGAAACATTCGGCGGTAATGAGCAGCACAGGGATATATAGGTTAAAAACCTTAGTCAGATTATTGTTCTATTGCTGTCGCGCATCAGTGCCTTGTCACTCGTCCAGAGTTTCAGGCAATTTTTTTTCTCTTGTTCAGCCACCTGACAAAAAGAATTGCTCGCGAATAGTTGTAATCTCAGTTGTAAATGTAAAGCGAAAGAAACTTTAAAGAGTACATATAAAAATATTCAAAGATATTCTTCTATTCGTAAATGCTTCAATAAATAATAATTTAAAAATCGAATATAACATGTATTGCTTAATCTATAAAATAAAAATATTTCACATTCCATGAAATAGATACATATTGACAAACCTACAGAAAAACCGATCATATTAGTAGTTGAATAGAGATCGATGATACAGTAAATGAATATAATACTATATTTTCATTTAAGATAATGGTAGACAAGGGCTCAATAATTACGAAATCTCCAGAATAATGGAATTGAAGTTGGAAGAGTTTGTTGGAAAAAAATCTGTAAATTCAGAGGAATCGTAGATTTCTTTTTGACGTTAAATTACAGAGAACTCAGTGGTCGATATAGTGTTCATCAAAGTTGATTCTCTAATAACGCTATCGGCTGTAGATGATTCTACAATAACTAGTTGGTCGTAAAGTACATCTCAAATGTTATTAGATATTAAAGTCTATATGATTTACCATGGAACTAAAAATAGAAGCATATTTAAGATAGAAATGAACATTTGAATTAATATTTTCATAAGTATCAGAATTTTTTTTTAATTTTGGAAAATTGAAACATTACTCTTAAAAAGAAAGATAATATACTTATTTATTTGCAAATCAATTAGAAAATATTGCACAAATATATGTAATATTCACAAATGCTTCATTTTAAGACACTTATCGTCATATCAGCATAAACCACAGATTGACAATTAAAAAAGTAGCAATATTAGGAATTATTTAGAACAATATATCTATACTTCATATCCTATACCACATTCATACAGTAGAAATAATGAGTATATGCATGATAAATTAAACGTTTATCAATTATAATATTCCAAAATCTTCTGTTCCAAAAAGTGAGATACAGATTACATATTCTCAAAATTACTCCCCAATAGCCGGTATTGCTGCAAGAACATGTTTCTGGGACAGATCATCCCCAGCGCTCTTCGTTGAGTAGCCCCAGACCTGATTACCTAAGAGATCACGGGTGAAAATGTATTTAGAGAGAAATAAAGGGGGAGCGAGAAGGAGGATAGAGAGAAGAAAATTGTAGCAAGTGGAAGGTCAAGGAAAAGGCCAATTACAGTCTCATTCATATGCTTTTTCGTGAATTAGAACTCCACCGATTAGTGCCACGGCGTCGGAATAGGCGCTTTAAGGAGGAAACCGCCAGGAACACGCTCAACTGGTCGCGAGACGTAAACGATCGAGTGAAGGCTTATCCGTTATATTCATTTTTTTCTTGATGTACGTATGTGTATCAAAGACAAACGATAAAGTGGTACAAAAAGACACGACATATTATATTTAAAAATTATTTTTTCAACAATTGTTGATAAAGAAACTTATGCAAAAAATTAATTTATATAGTACGATTCGAGAACTGCAGTTTGTATTGCAATACCTTTTATTTTAATTAATATCGCTAGAAAATTTGTTTCCGCCTCTTGTCAACACATTATCATACGATATACCTAAATTTATAAAACATTTTCGTAATAATTAATAATTTCTTGACATTAAAAGGTTAAAATTTTCTTTTAGTTTATTTTTTAGAATCTTCAACACAGTCACGTTCACGCAGTTTATCGATTAAAATCAAATTTAAATCAAACAGACGTTTTCTTCGCACCGATCGTCATCATATGATTAAAACGATCACTTCAATTGACTGAGTAATACAATTACGGCAACAGAAGTATATAAATGGAGTATGCTAAAGAAAATTAATATAATTACATTTCATAGTTCCAAATGGATTTTTAAATGTTATTATTTTGAAAACAAAAATTAAATTCTAATTAATGAATAATTATGAAATTATAGCATATTCACCTCAATGTTCATTGCTATGTTAAGCGAAATGCTTGTATGTATGTTTATCACGAATAGAAGAAATTATGGTGATTCTTTAAGACATGATAAGATCGATTACATTTCTATTTGATTATTATACTCTAAATTAAATAATCGATCAAAATTACTTCTTATAATATATTAATGCATTTTTCTAAATATGTGAAATTGAAAATTAATCATACAGTTAAAGTAAAAATGTTAAAAATTTCATCTATGCAGACACATTAAAATTCTTAAATACTAATAAAAAAATTAAATATTAATACATTAAAATCATGCAATTATAAGTTTCTTAGGATCCACATTGTACACAAAATACTATGAAGTTCCATGTCAAAAATGTCAAAAACCGTGTTTGGATCAAAATGAAATCTCATCCAAATTGATGGATTTCTGGTAATGTCGCGTTCGCATGCTCATATTTGGGAAAATTAAATTTAAGAAAGATATTAATTTTTTTTAATAGTGATGCTTATGGGAATATTATAGGACTCGTTCTTGAATAAACAATTAAATCGTGTTTATGAGATTAAATCTTATTTATTGCATAATTTAGAAATCATTTATAAATTATAACATGAATTATCTTATTAATATGGATATCATCAAACGTACATGGGAATGTCTCATCATTTTATTTTAATATTATAGTATTAATATTATTTTATTATAATATTAATCACAATTTAAAGTATTAAAATAAATACATTTTTATTTATATTTATTAGTATCAAATTATGAAATTATGCAGCAAAATTAAAATGAAAACCACTGAAAAACGAAAATATTTAAATAACGTTAAGTAAAATGTTTTTTAGCATTATACTAATATCAAAATATAAATTTAGAATGCAATATTGATAACCTTGACAGTTTTTCTGTAATGTGCATTAAATAATAATAAATAATAATAAATAATGATATTCAGAAATAAGATAACATAATACAGGATTTAAAAGAGAACATATACTGTTTTTTGTCGCTAAAATTATAATTGTTATGGACTTCTAATTATAATTTTACTATACATTATTTATTGTCTTCTTACTAAATGCTCCATTTAGTTGACAAATATTTGTTGAAATTTTTGTATTGAATTGATTGAATATTTTGTGTAATGTTTAACATTTTATAACATTTATAATGCAATTAAATATAATTTATATTTTTAATTTTTTTCTTTACTATTAATTTTTTAAGTCTAATATTAATATTAATGAATTACAAAAAAATATTAACTCGTGTACGAATGCATGCACATACAGGTAATTCTTAAAAATATCTTTCCAGATTTTCTGTCAGTTTACTGGGGTTAACGGTGGGTGCATGTCGTTCAACAACTTTGCCTTCCTTATCGACAATAAATTTTGTAAAATTCCACTTAATAGCATTTATACAATATCCACCTTGTTCTGACTTCATATATTTCCAAAGTGGATGAGCCTTGTCTCCATTCACATTAATTTTTTCAAATAGATCAAACTTAACCTGAAAAATGAATTTGTATAAAAATCAGAATAATATACAATTTGAATATATAAAGTATAAATATAGACATTATTTAACATTCAGTTGAACTTTATTGAACTGACAACTATTAATTCAACAGTATATTTATATTTAAAATATTCTAATTTAAAAATGTCTAAATTATATTATCAAATTATAGCATAGATTAAAAAAATTTATTTACCTTTTGACGGTCTGCAAAACTGCAGATTTCCTCGCCATTGCCAGGTTCTTGCCCATTAAACTGGTTGCAAGGAAACGCTAAGATTCTTAACCCTGAAAATTTACAGTTTTTACCATATAGTTGTCTTGTTGATTTGCAATACATGTTCATATGAAATTTTTTTTAAAAAATTGAAAATATACATGCCTTTAGACTCTGCGTATTTGTCATACAGTTCATTCAACTCCTTGTAGTTGTTTGCAGTTAATCCACATTTTGAAGCAACATTCACAATGAGAAGAACGTGTCCTTTATATCTGTTCAGAAACATAAATATAATTATTTAAAAAATATCATAATGCTTTTATTAATTTGCAAAATTTGACTTAAAATTTAAAAAATAATGTGGCAAATGTATTAATATAAAACTTAAGTACAGAATACAATCATATTTAAAAATCATTATTTAAAAATAAAGCTGTTAATTACTAAAAATATATAAATACTGATTTTAATTTGTTTAGAATAGTATGATGATCTTACGATTCTAGTGGAACATCCTCTCCTTTAATATTTTTAGCTACAAAGTCATATACTGACTTTGCACTTTTATAATCTTCATTTCCACTCATATTTACTGAAAAATAATAAATTCATAGGTCATTAATTATAATTTGAAGTTAGATAGATCAAATTTTCACCTTTAAACATTGTTAGTATCAAATTATTTGGTGATTAGCAGGGATAATTTGTAAAGCAACTCAGATTAGTACATAATTAATTTCTACATTTTCTACATTCGAAATTTTGAGAAATTAAATCGTAATATTGTTCAGCAATACTAGTTTTATATTAATAAATAATATTCAAATATAATAGTCAAATTAAATTTCAATACTAATTAATTCACTTATCGTACATGCCTGCAAAACCTCGCACTATTTGACGTAACCCAATAGGATATAGTGAAAATCCTAAAAATCGCATTCCTTTTTTGAGTTTTTCTTAAGTGTGCAAATGAAATGTCCTGAAATAATTGGTCTAATTCAATCAGTATTGATTATAAAATTATATAGTATTGTGTACAATAAAAATATGATGAAACATAACTAATGTGGAATTATAGAAAACATTATTTAATTATAAATTGTATTTAATGCTAGAAATGAAACGGATTATACATACTGAAAATGTATTTAATTTATATAATTTTTATGGCAAGGCATTATTATTTAAATTTTAGTGGATTAATATAAAAAATGCACAGTAAGAAAATAATTAGCATATATTTTTGCCAAAATAAACTTAATTAGTAAAATCTGTACGATATGAAGAGTTTAATAAACTTTAATTTATTAGAGTATAATTACTTAAATCAAAACTAATACATTCAATGCAAAAAACAACTATCTCCAGCCTGATAAATCTTGCTTCAGATTCAAGCAAAACCTCAAGACATCTATTTGATTCACTCACTATTGTACTGATCAGATCTGCATGGAAATAATTGGAAACTTCGTTGCACAATTTCGCCAATACAGACAGAATATTGTAAAATAAGAATTATATTCGAAAGAAAAAACTATATGACTATATTCCCAAGTTAAAATAATGATCAGCAGAACTAGTGCTGCCATCTACCGCATAGAAATCGAAGCGCCGCTATACGAACATTTTCACCGTTCTGGAGGTCACTTGTCTGACCTGTAGGCCGGTATTTGGATGCACTTTAGGCAAACACGATCGGTGCTTACGAACTACCATGAGTACGTGAATAATGGATTCTAAATTCACCTGTATCTCACTCGAATTTCGACAGCGAACAGTACAGAAGACGAACCGTAGTTCTGCTACTTCAGATTTACCCTGCTAGCGTTGCGTCCAGTCGACAACTGCGCACCGTTATGAACTCGCGGAATCGCCGGGGCTCACGGCGCTGTATGGTTGTGAGTACCGCAGTGTATATGAGTTACGTGTGCGTGTGCACACACGTATATCCCAAGAGTAGAGTTCGATCCACGGAAAAATGTGCCATGTAATGGAACATATACTACTATAACTTGACAGAAGACTTAATTGTTGTAAGGAAGATGGTTTATACCTTTTGTATTTGTGGACTAACATGCAAACTAATGATTATGAAGCAAATTTATAAAAATTTCTCTATGATGTAGCTGGTATGAATTTTTTTAAGCCGGTCAGGTACTCTTTTTTGTTTCAGAGTATCGTTTCATTTGCATATGTATCATTTAGTATTTTTCATTATCGTCTTCTGTAATTAAAACTTAATTTTAAATTATTTATTAATATACCAATTATTCTTCTCCAGTAAGACTATTGATAAAATTAATAATTAGTCAGTTTTTAAGAAATAGAACATATCCATTGATTAAGCAATTATTAAAAAATTGACTCTATTTAATTTAAAAATTATTTAAACGTGAAGAATTTATTTGCTTGCTAATTTATCAAATTTTTCTCTAGAATTAAAAACAAGACTAATTTATAGAGATGACTTCAAAGAATTGTTAAAGTATATTTATGTAATTTTTTTAAGTAATTGTCTCAAAAGGATTCTTAACTTTCTTAAGCTGAGGGATTCTGCCTATCTCAGTTGACTAAAAAGTGATGAAATGTTGGAGTGTTTGAATAGGTACATCATTAGAATGTATCGATATTTAATTTTAATTTTTTGAAAGAATGAGTCAACTGATTATAAGGTCACTGTATAGATTTACACTCGAAAGTATTGAATTAATTCTCTATATTGTTAATGGTTTTTCAATGTCTCTTATGAAGGCTATTGCTTGTTTATCAAAATAATAGGTTAATTTAAAATTATATAATTTGACATATAATTTTGTCAAATTATTAATAAATTGGTTACAATTTCAAATACGGTTTTCATACTATTAAACATATTACATATTAGCTACGATGATAACAAATAACAGTATTTAATGATAACTAACTGCTAAATCATAAGGATATTAAACAAGATCCCATTTTTGTTACAGCACATTAGTACCTTGGAAAGTATTTAGACATGAACTGAATCAGGTTCATCCAATTAGTTCGGGATTGCAAGCAATGGCGCTAAAATCAACGATAGACCTCACGTGCAATGGTTACATATCAAATTTCGAATTTGATGTTTTTACAAGGTATGCTCTAAAAAATGTTGTATGTAATTTAAAAATATTACAACTGAAATATAATTAATATTTATTAGTTGCTTGACCTCCACCTTCCACAGGGCGCGCGTGTCATAGTTTTATAATACACTACCACTATATATCATCTCTTATGCTTAATGAGAAGATAAGTGTTTTGACCCTGCATTTACAGTACATGCGATTGATCTTAAAATAAATATTAATGAAAGTCATTATATTTAGCTGTTTAGCTTTGAAAGTTAATTTTTTTCTACGTATAAGATACAGTAAATTAGTAAAGTGAAATTAATTTTAAAGTATAGATGAAAGGTCGTTTTAAGTATATAATATACATATAGAGAAAAATAATATTCAATGTGTAATATACTAAATATGCTTGACAAATTTCATTAAATATACATTGTGTAAAATAAAATTTGTCTATTGTATTATAAGTAATTTCAAATATTCGTATATTATTTTTTACAATCTATATTATATCATTGTAACAGCTGAAATTGTACTAATATTATTTTTTACGAAATGAAACACAATGTTAATTTTAGAAGGTGTAAAAGCATTTGATTCCTTTATCCAAAATAAAACATAATTGTAAAATAATAAGAGATAAATAAAATTGATAAGTAAATAAATTCAGGTTCAATGTAGTAATGCATATAAATATAGTCAATTCCTCTAATTCATACTTGTAATTATTTATAAAGCTGATCTTATACTACACGACTGTCTCGGTGATTGCAGTGTTCTTGAAGTACTCTGCAATATATATGCAATAACACCAAAACTGGTTTTGTTTACAGGTTATTTCAACCGTGGTCGACGCTGTTACGCAACTGGAAGATACTAGCAGTAACGCATCCGGGATACGTGGCCTTCCTAACGTATGACGAAGTGAAGGCGCGACTGCAGAAGTACTGTAGCTCCAAACCGGGGAGCTACGTCTTCCGGCTGAGTTGCACGAGACTTGGTCAATGGGCCATCGGCTATGTCACCTCGGACGGCGACATCCTCCAAACTATACCGCACAACAAGAGTCTTTGCCAGGCCCTTCTCGATGGCTACCGGGAGGGCTTGTAAGCACCGTTTTTAATTGCGCTGTATCACCCTCTTAAGCGCGCAGTTTCAAGTGCATTTTCATTTTTAATGCTTTCCTTATAAATTAGTGTCGGTTAAAGAGTTATTGAGATTTAAAACGACATCTAAGTATATTAAAAGATTAATCTTTCTTAAGTAAAATCTTTGTTTTGCGTGAACTATAAAGTGCCTACTACAGATACAAGTCGCTATCTAAACAGGCAAATTAAATGCATTATATTTTAGAACTGAGTAGAATATGATTAATATTTGATTAGTAAACGTATTGAAAGTATCATAGGATTTTTAATTTTTATTAATAAATTTGCAAACTTTCGTGGTTTACTTTCCAGCATGTAATCAATGAAGCAAAGTAAGCCAAGGCATTTAAACTTCATAAAATTATTAACAAAATATTTAAAACTTCTATACAATATCGGTATGAGTGTATATTGTGAATTTTACGTAAGAAGATCGCCTAGAAGGTCTTTATAACATTAAAGTCTCTATTGCAGGCATAGCATCGTCATACTTTTGTTATCTTTTATCGTGGCACTTTATCATACTCTAAACTCGTTTCAATACCCTCTTTATCAAAATTAATCTTCCACGAAATACAAAGTTCTGAACTATTTCCACCTTTACGAAAATGTACCGTGAATGAGAAATGGTACCAAAGGAAACATTGTGTCTAGAAAGCTTAAATTCATGACGTTTAATTTGTATTTGCAGTTATCTGTATCCAGATGGACGAAACATTAACCCCGACCTGACGTGGGCAGTCCAGCCGACGCCCGAGGAGCACATAAAGGTCACTGCTGAACAGTACGAGCTCTACTGCGAGATGGGCAGTACCTTCCAACTATGCAAAATCTGCGCGGAGCACGACAAGGACGTGAGAATAGAGCCGTGCGGGCACTTGCTCTGCACGCCCTGTCTCACCGCCTGGCAGGTAGCAGTGCTTTTTCCTCTGTACAATATATAAAATATCATACTGTAAACTCCTCGGGGCTTCTTTCCCTTATCTCTATGTATACTTATCGATGATGCTTATTTTTATTTTATTGCATCATACATGAATGAAAAAAGGTTGAAAAAATGGCACTGGCGATAACACTGGCTTTATTCTGCACTAGGACTCGGAGGGCCAGGGCTGTCCGTTCTGCCGGGCGGAGATCAAAGGCACGGAGCAGATAGTCGTTGACCCTTTTGACCCGAGACGGACGCACCGGCCGGGTGCTCAGTCGGCAACGGCTAGCAACGCTTCGACGCCGACGAGGGACCTCGACCCCGACACCGAGGTATCCGACTAGGACATACGAAAACAAAAATTAACAGAAATAATATAGTCTGCCAAGCATATATGCCGACACGCACATGCTTCCCTCCGTGCTGAGGCGCGCGTGTGTGCATGGGGCATTTCATACGCCTTCACCGCATCCTTGAAAGATACCGAAAATTATACTATATCTTACATATTATACGTTCTCTCTCTCTTCGCCCGCCCATCATCGCTGCAAATCCTATTTCTATGCCACTCTCTAACTCTCTTTGTGTTTCTATCTCTATATTTGTTTTTATTTCGTGTATGTTACGCCTGTGTTCGTCGGTGGACTCTCTCTCGGAGCATGTGTAATAAATATATTGCGTTGCCATCCGCGTTGCTTAGCTCGAACGCAATTTATTATATTTTTCTTTCAACGTACATCGCGAATCAAACGACATTCTATGCTTGGATTGCAGTCAGCTACTTGATTAAATCTAGTTAGCTTTTCTTGGAATGATCCTATACCTTCCTCATAAATTGTTTTAATAGTTGCGAGAACAGCAGGCACAGAATGAATAGATCTTGAATGGAAATTGGAGTAAACGAGCCTAACCTGATAGAAAAAGTCAATTCAAATCAAAATAATCAAATTAATCAAAATTCTCACGTGGGAAGGCAAATACTATCCCTGACGCTAATATGCGCCTTGAATGCCTGCTTAAATCCCCTAAGTCATGCCACACCACGAATGCTGGGTGGCAGGTTGTTCCACAGATGAAAACCTTGAATACGCAAAGATTTCTATCCTATCTCAGTGCGCATCCATGGATCAACGAGTTCCGTAGAGTCACCCCTAGTAGGCCAACTAGAGGCTTTAGAAAAGCAGAGATCAGTACCACCACTTTCAGCGCATCATTATACACTAAAATAACGTTGTGTGGAACGAAATCCTCTATCACGTTGGTCGCGGCGGTTAATAAAATCGACGGGAGGGAAGTCGGCTCATATTAAATAAAGACAGGAACGGTTTATGCATGTACAACACATACGTATTGGCGGCGAGAGGATAAAAGCCGCCTTGACGCCACTTCTTCGCGACATAAACTCAAATCGGCGCCAAGCGCTTGTGAATGCGATGTGCAGCTTCCATAGTCGGTGATTATCGGGCCCTTTCGGCGTAACATTTCAGAATCTATCTGAAAACGAAGAAAATGTTCGTCTGTCTTGTACTGTTTTACTTCAAATATTGCTAATGTTCTCGTTACTCTGCACACTAATAATAACCTAGATTAAAAAATTGTATTTTCAGACAAATTGTGTTCATAACTATTTTTCGATTCACCATTGCGTTTAATCTTTCTGACTGCATCCTAGCTTGATGAAATACTAGCTCCGCATGATCTATATGAATAGATATGCAATTAAGCATACTCTTGAGAAAGTGTTCACTGATGATAAAAATTATAATATTGTGTTTTGTATATGGTCTGAACGTGCCTACGAAATAATCATGAATTTTTGTCCGTCAACCCTAATAAACCGGAAAATAACGTTGCCTGAAATTAAACCTCAAGAAAAAAGCATGCACATAACAAAAGTTCTATCTATCATGTAGTATTCATTTAAGACAAATTGTCATTATTTGTAGACTAAACTTTCAAATGTTATAAATATTAAATTATAGAGAGCGTTTATGCATGGAAACTGAAAATCATTGATAATAATACAAAAAGACAAGAAGCTAAAATATCAATCGCTTTGAAAAGCTTACACATTGTATTTTGTATTATGCAGCCACTCTTTAAGCGAGTTGCAAGCATACCGTTTTTCCATGTCTCATAAGGTCCCTGTGAAAAAAGGTACTCTGATATTTTTATTACATCAAAAGTCAATTAATTTCCTTTTTTGATATTATTTAAGAATGTATGTGATAATAGATGCCTGAGTATTTTTGCTCTAATGAAGATGTGTTAAGGTAGGTTTTATTAAGATCATTTCATCAAAAGTCGTCTTATAGCCATTAGCTTATTCCGGGAGTCACTTTAATTTGCATTGGTTCCGCAAACAGAATAAATGCTACTTAATCCTTGCTGGTGATGGTGTTGATAGGAGGAGGAATTTGAAGGTTTTACCAAAAATTAAACTGCTTCTTTCATAAAGGTCAGTCGTATATATATACGACTGACCTTAAGTAGAGTCATAAAGGCGCGCAGGCAGACCCATCGGCTCGACTATGCGCGCAAGCCTTTTTTCCCCACGCTGGCACCTGTTTGGCTAATCGTTCGTCGGCGGCCGCCTTGAAGCGGCCCAGCTTCGCGCGCTTTTAAAGCGCTTTTCTAGGCGCGTATTTTCCTGCGCTTCTTTTGCGCTATTCTTTTTTTTCCTTTTTTTGTTTTCGCGCTTTTTGCGCGATTCCTCGGATTTCGCACCGCGGCCCTTCCATATGTGTGACATATACTTGTCCGCAACAATACTTATATTTGAAATTATATTTATCTTTGTTTATGTCGCATTTTTATTATTTATTTGTACAAACAGTCAAATATTTAACTTGTTTATGCATTTTATCATAACTGCGTATACTTTTTCATTTTGAATATGATGAAAAATAGGAGCATATTTTACTTTTAATCGCAAATGCTGTTTTTAAACACAAAATGCCATTATATGCTTATTACTATAACAATAGTGAAACGCTTTGCATGCAAATTATAATGCAATTTTTTAATGATATTTTTATCTATTTAAACATCTTTATTTTAATGAAATCATATTAATGTACGTTTAAGATCTTGTGATTTTAATGTTTTGTGTATATTGTTATGGTCCATAAAGTGATAATTTAGATTATATTAAATTCATTTGCCCCGCGCCGGGCCAGGAATGTGCCCTATGCCTCCGTGAAATACTAGCACTATGCGAACAAGGATCACCTAAAAATTATTTTTTTTTAAATTGAAAAATTGAGTCGTAACAAAATATTCATTTACTCACACATTGATAATTAAAATTACTTATCCTTGTCACTTAAAGGGGATTTATACTCATTCACTCCGGTATTTCAAAGAGGAAATAAGCGTAAATCTATTTAACGTAACTTATTCATTCTTTCATAATTTATGTATGTATAGTCCCGGTCACTGTCTTATGCCATCTTTTACTTTTCTGTCTTTTAAGGACAGTGGCCTATTTGCACAAAGGCGTAGACTCAGTACAGTATTTAGGTAAATAATGTGGAGCTAAAAAGTTCTACGCTGCATATTTTTTTAATCAATAGTCGATTAAGAAACATTTAAGAGTAAGTTTAAGATAAATACAATGTCGGTTGCATATTAAAATTCTTAAATGTTCACATAGTCATTAAATGAAGTCAAATGAACATAAAATCTTTTCCTTTTTTTCATAATCTACTTGATATAAACTTATAGTAAATAGATATAGATAATAGATATCTTTGTTATTGAAGTTTCATTTAAAATCTTGTATTGATATTTTAATGCATATTTAAAGTCATAAATATTTGATTGTTTGTAATATTAATATTAGTTTCCTAAATTTGTTTTATAATAATATCAACTAAAAAGTGATGCACATAAGAAATTCATATCACAAATGTAAAAAGTGAAAAAAGGCTTTGTTAAAATGTGATGAATTCGTAGAGTTAAACAGTGTAGATTTTTTTTATTTCAGTATAAAAGCGACCGGATACAGCTTATCTAAAAATTGGGAAAAATGTTAATAAATGCAAATTGCTTAAATATTTAATCTAAATTCAAAGTGAATTATATCATGTATACTAGCGTTTTTGTTTTGTTTGCATAATCTTTTTTGCTACGTCTTATTCTTCTGAATTCGAAATTTTTTACTTCATTATGAAATGCCTAATAACAAAAACATAATAATATGATAAAATACAGATACAGAAAAATTTAATTATTCGACTTGAATTTAATTTAAATACTAAATAATCATAAATAATATGTTATTGTATATTGTAAAATAGCAATTTCAATCATTTTGAAATACAAATAAAATTTACAAAAAATATTTTAATCTATTGTAAAAATTTACAATAATATAGAACTGAAATGTAAAAATAATATGTAACACTATATTATTTTAAAAAATATGGTTTATTTTTCTCTGATTTACACAGTATAATTTGGAAAAGACTAAAGTTTCGTAAGTTTAGAACATGATGAGTATTAATAAAATAGAAATATGTTTACAACAAAAAGAATGGTATTTTTATTGTGGAGTACAACTCCTACGAGACTATTTATACTGAAAAAGATATGCGTCAGTACAACTGTATGAGATGGTTTTGATTTCTTTTTTTGCACAAATAACATATTAGAAGTATTGATCTTAGTCCCGGTGTACTATAACTTTGTACATACGAATGGATATTGTTATGTTGTTAAATTAATTTATCCGGTATACAAGTTTTACACCTGTATTATAATTAGTTAGAATGCTAAATTACTTTTAATATCGTAACAAAAAAGTGAAAACTAATAGCATCATATTAAATGTTTTCTATAACATTTTAATGGATTTAAAAAAGAATAAATAGATTAAAAATTCTGTCCGCATGTATTCTGTTCGTGGTGTATTAATATTAAAAATTTAGGGGTAGTTCATAGAATTAAATCACTAAAATTAGTGATAGGAAAAGATACCTGTCCAGTTAGTTTTTAAATTTTTTTAATATTTATTCTACGACATACCTTATTAAATTTCAATATATTGTAAGTGTATATACTGCCATTTAAAAAATTAGAATTAAAAAAATTGTAGAATAAAACTAAAATTATTTGTTTTATTTTCGTGAAAATTGATAACAAAAGTGATCATTTGTTATTTGTGCAATGAATAACTTTTATAGTTCGACTTGGGTTTATCCTTGCCATGTATAATGACAGTGGCGCTCACTTAGATAAATTTTTAAAAGCGAAACATGTCTTGCGTTAATATTTTTTACTGTAAAATATTAGATATATAAAAAGCAATTTTTTTAAATAAAATATATGTTAACATTGTATGTGTGTATTTGCTATTATTCGTTTACCCATTTTTATCGTTGTATAAAGGAGCACATAAATATTTATAAAGAATCATTTATCATTGTAATACATCTTATTTTTCGAGAAAATTTGGTAAGCTAGCATTACAATCAATGGTCACAAATCAATTTATACCAACCACAGAACGTCTATGCGTGCAATAATGACGCTTCGTTATTCTTTTCTTGGTCTTGCATGTATTTTATTTGAGATGTTTACCCCGTCATATTATTATTGAATCTGGAAAAATCAACGTCCATTTTGTCCGCCTGCATGAATGATCTAATTGAATCAAAAATCTGTACTTAAACAGAAGTCAAAGGAAAGTCAATTACGTATCTCAAAATAGAAGGTAAGTGATCGAAAAGTGAATTGAATATTGCTTATTATTTTTTAAGCTTTGCAGCTTGTCTTTTATGTGTTTTTTGTTTTTGTTTTCTTTGATGTGTAGTTGAGATACCATGAATTTATTTCCATGATATTTTCAAATATTTTCTATTTTCTGATTTACATTGCTTACTAAAATAATATTTGACACGGAAATTAAATTATTATCAATTAAGCTGAATTATATAACAATTGTAAAGGTAATAATTATTACATTAATGCAGTTTTATACCCCTTTGAATAAGTATCATTTTTATCATTCAATATGCAATATTTGAATTACAAATTTTAAATTTTAAATTTTGCAAAGAACTAATGGTGGAACCTAATTGGTAGTGGGATACATTTGTTATTTTTAAAACTTATGATTTTCTTATGATGATCCATTGTTAGGTACTATAAACTACTGCACATCATTAAATTTTCAAATCAATCGAAACCAAACATTCCCGACTCTATAACATGAAAATTAGGTCAAAGTTTCTTATGATTCTTTAAATTTCTTAATTTATAAAATCGTTATTTCAACTTAAGTGTAAGTATCTTATAGCCTAGATGTTTACTAATTCATTAATCACCGCGTTTGCGTTTAGAAAATTGTGAAGTTTATTCTTATCAAATACAGAACAATTTATTTTATTTTACTCGCGTATTATTATGGATCATATTATAAGATTCGAATAAGTTTACCAACGACAAGAACCAAAAGCAGTATACATAACAAAGTCGTAATAATAGTGAAGATACCAACAAACTTAAGGGATGCATGGTACTGTGTTCGCAGGCGATAATGGAGCTAATAAATGGAAACTGCAGCTCCTTATCGAACGATACCGACGAGGAGGAGGACTCGTCGCCGACGAATTCGCCCCTGTCCTCGCGGCGCCTCGTCCCTAGTCCGCCGTTGCCGCCTCGACGCTCCTCGCCCTCACCTACCGCGAGCGCCCAGTTACGCAACGGCCGTCACCTCACCGTGCCAAAAGAGAACGCACCCCCTCCGCCTCCGGCCTCTGCCCATGGTGTACAGCAGCCACCCGTTACCGTCATTCTCTCCACCAACGACAACGCCCCTAATAACAAAGGTAATAACTGCTCGTAATCAATAAATTAATATTGACCCTTATTGACCACTTGGATGCTCTACACAAGTATAGAGTTAATTGGTAGAAGTATGCTCGTAAAAGAAGTATCGGTGTAAAGAATTGCGGGTGGTTACAGCGAGCTCGGAGGCGAGGTACGATATGCTGCATCGAGCTTCGTCGCCGTCAATGGTGCCACAGCGGCCGCAGAGCGCCAGGTCGCACCCGACGCCGCCCGCCCTCCCGGAGAAGTCCTCGACGCGGCACTCGCTCCCAGGCAGCATACAGTCACCGGGCGCCTCGGTCCCGCCCGTGCCGCCGCCCCTCTCCGCGCCCCGGCCTCCCAAAGGCCCAAAGGACGCGGGAGCGATCCGGCAGGACCATCTCTACGAGAACACCATCATGATCCCCGGGACGAAGCAGCACGTTGTCAAGAATATAAACGTAGAGGTGCGGTCCCGGCGCAAGACGACCCCCGTGGCCCACGCTATTCGCCCACCCACTAACGAGGGCCTCTTGCACTTGCAGCTGAACAAAGCCCGTCTCTCGGCGTTGATGAGGGGCAAGGACGAGAGCGGCAGGCCTATGCCCAAGACAAACGAGTCCGCCGCTTACGAGAACATTAACGTCGAGCACATCTCTCGGTTGATGGCCCTCGGTTTTACGCAAGACGCCGTAATACGGGCTCTAGGTATCACAAGGAACGACCTCGAGATGGCTTGCGACATCCTCCACGAGTTCGCGCAAAAATCTTCCTGACCAGGTGAATATTACCGCGAGAACGCGCCCCTCGCCCATAATTGTTGTGTTCTTGGAATTCGAATCTTAACAACACATTTATTCTCCAGAAACTAACAGTGACGACTCATGACCGCCTTTGCCAACCAGAAGATACTTTTGACGGGGAAGTCGTATTATGAAGAACCCCAACTTTCTACCTCCGACGACGCATACGGACGCCCATTAGCGTGTTGGCCTTACAACAAAGCTCCAGAGAACGATTATTAGCAAATAATTATGGGTGGATCGATTTTATTGACGCATACTTCATCTTTGTGGTTCTTTCTTCCTTGACAAAATTAGTCGAAAAAAACAACTATAGCTCAAGATAACACGTTGTTACGATTCGCGTGCGTGCGCTTCATGCGGGTGTATGTATCATAAATGTCTTAAATAGAAACTGTTTCTCGGAGACGAGAGGATGAGACTGAGTTTTTCTTGGGGTACACTAGTTCTCTTTCTTCTCTTGAGTTTAAATTGATCGACGCTGCTGTAACAATGTTAACAATGCTGACTGTATCAATGTTCACGAAGCATCGAAATTATCGAAACTTTTACGATTAATAGACTAATAATCTTCAACAATATTTGCAGGTTCAATGCCTCTGCATGCGACTTGTAAATTAATACATACGTCGAACTTAATGAATTTGACGAGCCTGACAAAAACATTTTTTTCTTAAATTCTACAGGGATATAATATAGTGTAACCTAGCTTTGTCATTAAAAATGATAATGTGGAGAATAGAAGAGTACATTAAAAAAATTATTGACCATAATCTATACAGTGTATATAGTTATAGACTTAAGTATTAATACATATACAGATAATTCAAAAAAGTATCCACATTTTTTTCAGGTTTTCTAAATGAATATCTTTCTAGTTGATTTAAAAATAATTCATAAAAATAATAGTCCCTGTAGAGATGATATAAATGGGCAGGGCTATTTTAATTGACCAATTAATGTTCAGAGAAAATCAAGATTTATAAATTCAATGTTTCAATAAATTACGTGTTAATAATTGTACAGATTGATTCATAATGGGATAATAAACTATGTTTATGTTTTGCAATTGATTTAATTTAGGCGAGTATCATGCTTGTTTAATCAATAAAAATTTTACAGTGTATCAATTGTTTCTAAAGCTTCTTTCATAATAATATTCAAAAAATATATAATGATAAAATAACTGAACGTACATTTTCGACATTTTTACATTAGAAAGGTTATTTCTGTGATATATAATATTCAGTAGTTATTCGCTAATTTAGTGTACTCTTAAATGAATGTAAAATGAGTTTCTCGATTTTTTGGATGCTACGTGAAAAATAATTTACACTCGAATACATTGGTAAAACGGTTATTGCTTTAAATAATAAAAATATAATTTGATGTTATTTCATTTTTATGAAATTTGTAAAGTTCATTTTGTAGGATTAATCTTAAATTTAAGAATTATTCTAAAATATGAAAAAATAAAATTGTAAATGTTTCGAAGTAACATACCTTCATTAATAATTCATCTAAAACGTGGATTACTCTATATACGAAGGTTTATGAATTGATTGTTTAAAACCAAAATGTTGTTTTTAATTTAGTTACATTTAATTTCATAAATTAAGTTTTTTAACCGTTTGTAAGTGTTTCTATTTAAAAATTATTTCTTTAACATATTTAATTAATAGAACTTTATTTGTTTATGAAGAGAAACTATTACATGTTTAATATTTATTTATTATATTATATTATATCAAACACATTGTGATATTTTAATTTAACATAAGAATATGCAGTATACATTTTTTCCATTTTTAATAAAAGATTATTTTAATTTGCTGTCAATTAGTTAATGAAAAAATTGAGCATTAATTCGCAATAGTATAAAATAACGCATTTACTAATAATAAAAATAAAAAAAATCCGATTTTTTGCGGAAACCCTAGTACAAAAATGTTCATTTAATTTTAGTAAAAGATATTTTTTATTATTTAATTAAACATTACGTACAATTAAAAATGTATACCCTCGATATTCGAGTAGATAACCCTATTAGACGTCCACTGAAAGAGCAAGAAATAAAAATTTCGATATTTTTTTACTAGGGAATGAAATTTCATTACGCTGTTGATTGGATTATCACATAGTATTGAAATTTCATTTATGTACGTTACACTTGAAAATAAACATACTGATAGTGTAGTGTTAAAGAGAGAAACAATTTAGTATATGAGGCTGAATTAAAGGTTTTTCGCCGTTAAATGAAAATCTATTTCATAATTTATTATAATTAAAAGAAAATATCGATTTCACTTTGATTTGATAGTATAGAAAAGTTTTAACTTTTTTTTGTTTTGCGGAAATATTCTCAATGAATCAATAAATATTCCATTGAGAAAAAGATACTGCTATGAAGCATAACATGCAGCCTCGTTTGAGTCTAATACTAATTCATCACTATGCCGAGCAACTGTTACTAAAGTTAAGAATATTATAATCGTGTATAGTGTAGTGAATTCTCATAGCAGTTTTCTCGGTACGAATTTTTTTAATATAAAATCAATAGACAAAAGATATCTTGCATATATCAACAGCTATATTTCTCTCTCTACCATATTAAGAAATTGTGCATATTAAGTGAAACATATTACGCATACACAATTTACTCCTCTAAATTTGTTTTAAAGAATTTAAAGCAGTTAAGATTAGCTCCTACGAGAATATATAGCTACATTGTTCGTGTCTCGAATCACGAAAAACTGTAAATCCTCCAATCAGACATGGGTAACTTTAGTTATTTTAAATATGATATGCTAATAAAATATAAAAGAAATTATAGGAATTTATCTCATAATTTAAACGAAAAATACAAATTCTTTAACAATTGTTATTTCTTTTAAGAAATTCTAAATAAAAAAATTAATTTAATGAATATATAAATTCAAAAGTAATTGAAAAGTACCCATACCTGTTTGAAATATATTTTTTCAAATATATTTTTTTGAATATTTTAGAATGAAACTAAAAACAAATGGAGTCGTTATAGCATTTGGTTGTATCAGTATTTACTCAGGTATTCAGTAAAAATCCTTTTGTTAAAAACTTAAGTTTCCCCAGTGTAAATTACTTTTGAATTAGATATCGTTGTTCGATAACATAAGACCGACAATATGGGGATATGTTATTATGAGATGCGATAAAATATATAAATTGTACTTTGGCATTAGATACCTGAAACTTAAAATTTCTAGACAGCATACCAGCTAGTAAATGTAACATCATATTTTTTATACATAAATTATTATCGTTATTGTATCCTGTACTATGTTATTCACGTGTAAGTACATTATTTTAGGGTTTAAAAATTAAAATTATAAGATTATTATTAAATTCATTACTCAAGGCCTCAAAAGCTTTAAACCAACAATTATTAGTCATTTTGTATTAAAACAGAAATATTTAATAGAATTAAAAAATTTACTTATGGCACAATGCATGGGATAAAATTTTCTTATTTAATTGTCGTATGTATAAATTAATTTATGTATTTCTTGAAAATAAAATAACATGTTTTCAAAACTATAAGGAATCTTTCGTTTAATTTTTCTGTGTAAAAGTTATCAAGATCATCAAATACAATATATTAGACAAATGATATTTCTAAATTGTAATTTAACTACTCTTTTCAGTTTGATCTATTTTTTATTTAATATTTTAAATTACGGCAGATTACATTCTTAAAAATAGTAATATAATATTATTGTATTTATTTTAAATTTTATTTTAAATATTAACATCACAATTCAGCTGAATTTACAAAATTTATTTTATGAAATGTTTTAAAATTCTTTAATTGCATTTATTATTCTAAATATATAAAAAAAACATCATGATCTAAAAATTAATAACAATGTAAATGTATCCAATATTATACATAAATATATACGTACATAGTTTTTACAAATATATTAAATTTTAGCTAAAATCATCTGGAAGAAAGTTCTTCTTTTAATTTTTCATATCGCAGTATTTCTTCCCTACTTACAGAAGGCACTAAATTTTTACTAGCATGCAGAAAATCTTGTAAATTAACAATAATATCATTTACTGTAACTTTTTCTTCCAATATTTTTTTATTATTCAAAGTTCTTCTGACAGCTGTCAACCATGCATTTGAACATATTGAGTACAAGTCTGCACCTGTTAAGTGATCTGGCAGTTCTTTGATCAAAGAGTCTAACTCTTTTCCATCATTTTGAAACTTAAACTGTCGAGTTAAAGCCTTGAGCACACTTTTTTGAGACTCACAATCAGAATAGATACCGACATAAAGCATTTTATCGAATCTGCCTGGTCGTAATAAAGCTGGATCGATAAGATCTGGGCGATTGGTAGCTGCTATTATAAATACGTTACCCGTACTTTCAAGTCCATCCATTTCGGCAAGAAGTTGAGATACAACGCGATCCATCACACCTCCGCTGTCACCGCTATTGCCCCGATTAGGTGCAAGTGAATCGAACTCGTCAAAAAAAATTATACAGGGTGAAGCAGCTCTTGCACGCTCAAAAACTAATAAAAAATATATTTTATTATGCGAAATTATTTATCTTATAAAAATATCTTTTTTCCATTTTTACCTTGCCGAACATTTTTTTCACTCTGTCCAACGTACATATTTAAGAGCTCTGGTCCTTTCACTGACAAGAAATGAAGCTGACATTCAGTAGCGACAGCTTTTGCCAGTAATGTCTTACCCGTTCCAGGTGGACCATATAATAGAAGTCCAGATCTACTCATACCAGATATATTCAGCAAAGGCATTTTGATTCGACGCATAATTTCTCGTTTCAAATCAATCAATCCGCCAATATCATCCCAATAAATTTTTGGGACTCGTGGAGCACCAATTTCATCAGAAAATATTGACTGCATGTGTTCTAAAAAAATAAGTTAATCAAAAGTTATAATGTAGTTATCTTTTTGATGTAAACATACCACAAGCATGAATAAAGTTTTCATTCGTTAACTCCAAATCACTATAATTTTGAGATAGATTGAATTGCTTAAAACGATTTTTTATGGCATATAAAACAAGGACTTCAATATCAGCTAATACAAAATTTGAACACATTTTTGATATTTTCTGTAAATCAGCACTACACTTAAAACCTTTTTTTTTAATAAACCAAGATAATGCTTGAAATCTTTCATCTTGATTTAAATGACTTAAAATAATTTTTTCTACAAAAGTTTTTTCTGCATCTATAGGAATTTCAGAATCTGTAGATGTTGCAATGATTATAACAGGATATTTTAATTTTTTACTGAACAGTTTATTTATTTCATTTATAAAAGATGAAATAACTCTGTCATTTTTTTGTCCTTCAGAGTTGATACCAAATACCTATAATGTAAAAAATTATTCAATTAATGAGATAATAAATTTCAATTAAAAATGTGCATAACTAATGAATTTTTTAATAGAGAATTTTGACTAAAATATCTTTCATTTTGTATTACTTGAATATTTTCAAGCATCAATATACAAGGTACACATGTTTCAGCTTCATGAAGGATAATTCGCATTTTAGCTTCAGTTTGTGCTGATGTCAGTGATTGAATTTCAGTAAAATTAGCTTTCAATAAATGTAAGCCTAAAGTTTCTGCAGCAATGGTTATTAATCTCGTTTTCCCACTACCAACTAAACCTTCTACAAGAAATAGTGGTTTGACATTAATGCAAACATCTGAAACAAAATATTTCAATATACTTTAAATTAAAAATAATAGTATTTTTAAACTTTAAAACATCATATTTATATATTATTATATTAATGCTTCTTAAATCTTACTTTTTTGTAAAAATGGAAGAATACATGACTGTATTTGTTTCAATGGTTTCTTCAAAGTTGGCAACCAAATACTGGAGAAAGACATTTTAGTATTAGAAAAAATATCACATAAGCATTTGTTTGGTAAATAACTCTGTATATTAGCATCTTGAGTTAAAGTCGTTGTCCCATAAAGAGCAAAATTTCCAACTTTATGACATTGTCCAAATTCAGATTTAACATTGTTAACTTTAAAATGTAATACTTTCAATTTTGAATCTTCTATATTGTACTTTAATTCAGGAATGTACTTATTAATGTTTATTTTAAAAATATCATTCTTACGAAGATATTTTGGCAGTATGAAATAATTTTTTAATAAAGTATTTAACATTTCTTCTGCACAATTATAAGGATTTGAAATTAATGATATATTAACATTTATAGCACAGGCAGAAGAATCTTCATACAATGGATCTAAATAATTAAAGATTTTGTTAATACAAACTATTTTTTACATTAACGTAAAATAAAAGCTTACATAAAGAATATCTACAATCTTCTGAAACTTGAAAATATCTGTTAATATTAAATTTCATACTTTCAGACACATAAATACAACTTTCTGCAGCATCCTGAATAAATATAACTGCGACTTTGAATTTTTTTTTTGATGATTTGGTACATAAGTAAAACCACTTGTGTGACTTTAATAAATCTTTAGAATTGCATAAAATATGTAAATTATCATCTATACTATCTCTGTTACATTTTCCATGCTTCATTATTAAAAATGAAAAAATATCACTTGGAACACACTGCAATTTTAACTGCATTTTAAATAGAGAATCTATTTTGATCAGCAAGTAATAAATCAAGATTAAAATTTTTATTGATCTTATGCTTTTTGTAAGTTTTGATATAAATATCAATAAATAAAGTGTATCCTTTATTGAATGCATTTTGAGTTTGATAATAAATTTCATATATGATTGAAGGATATGATTTAATAAATATCTGCAATAAAAATAAATTGATACATTATATAAGAGTAATACATTATATATTGTAAATAAGAGTGCAATTTAACTATTAACAAAAATATTAATTATATTTATACAAAAGAACTTACTGTATGTTAAAATCTTTAAATCATGAATATTACATTTAGCAAACAATAAAATAAACACTTATAAGTATATTTTAGTGTCATTCAAAAGTGAGGTTAAGCTAAAACTGATAAATACATAGACAGCATAAATGAATGTAAATTGATATTGATTAAAAAAATTATTAATTAGTAAATTTTTCATCGTCGATATTAAATATTTAAGAATAGTTCTTTTTAAAATGTTGATTTTACAAATAATTGTAAATCAAATTTTAAATTATTTTTCAGCCATCTAGTGTCTGAAATATGAAGTTTAGCATCTTTTGATTTGAACTTACTAAATTCATCTCTGCTAAACTTTCCTATAACCTGTATATACACAGTTGTATACAGTTTCAAAGGTCTACCTCCAGCGACATAGTAAGCAATAGTGAGGTCAAGGTATTACAAATTTATAAAGTGGGAAATATCTGGATATATGCTTGTATATAAGTGTATTAAATACAAAATACTAAGCAATACCAAGCAATAAGTGACGATTGGTAAATAAGAATCATAAGAATCAAATTAAACCAATTATCAAGTGCTGCTATCAAGTAGTAGAATATAACCGTACTTCTTTTCGTGAATATACAATACGTTTTACATAAATTTGATGAGTATACAAAGCATTTACAAAACTGTAAACTGCTCAACCTAATTGAGTCAGTTTTGTGTTTAATATTTTGCTTTAAGTTTAAAATATTTTTAAATAAATTTTATTTTATATTAACTTTAAAAAAGTAGTCATGAGTTTTGGAACTGATCCTACTAAAGTCCCAAGTGGTGGGGCATTAGGAACGACTTTAAATTTTGGAGTTCCAGCACCAAGCTTCAACTTAGGCTCCAATCTTCCAGCAACAACATCGACTACAAGTTCTTCTCTGAGCAGTGGTAAGCATCCATTTAAAATTTATAGAAGTATTGGTTTATTACAAATTTAAATAATTTGACAATTTATAAGGATTTGGGATTGGAGCTTCTACTGCGACAACAACATCTGTTACAACTACAGGAACTGGCTTTAATATAGGAGCACCTGCAACTACAGCTTCAGGATTCAGTTTGACTAATGTACCACCAGCAACAACACCATCTTTTAACTTAGGCAGTTCAACTACTACAACAGCCAGTGGTTTCAATTTAGGGAATAATGCTCGTACTTCATGTACAGGATTTAACTTGACCAATTCTGCTTCCACAACTACTCCTGGTCTTTCTTTAGGAAAAACTACAGCACCAGGATCTACTACTACTGTAGCTGCTAGCAGTCAACCACAAACTTCATTGAGTGCTTCTACAACGTAAGTATTTCAAACTATTTTTGTCATTATACAAAATATTTCATCTATTTATAACTTAGATTTTATAATTGATTGTTATTGAAATACAATATTAAAACATTAGTAAGAAAGTGAATGGCAATAATATGTTGTATCATGAAAATGTTAAATTATTATCCAATTTAATATTTCAGTCAATAAATTTTAATATTATTTTTCTTAAAATAATGATATTCTGATTAGCAATATTCCACATTTACATTTAATTTTTGTAGCATAATTTTAAAAGAATTTTGAATAAAAACAGCATTTTCTTAAAGAATGGTTGTAACAATACAAACTAGCATATTGTTTCAGCCTGACTGCTTAAGAGATCATCTCAGTATGTTGTGACAAGAGTGGCACATATCTTGGTCTTAACAAGTGCATTCCACATAGCAGCTGATTAAGAATATATAAAATTATAATTTTATCACATTTGTATGACATATTATTATAATTAATTATTATAACCATACAATACTGCAGGATGTAGTCATTTTGAAGAATAAAAATAGAGAATTTGATAGAGACTATTGTCACTTAATTATGAGATAATAATTTTTTTACTTAAAAATTAAATAAGTTACATTTAATTAAGTTATATTTATTTCAATACATAGTTTTTTTAAATGTCTAATTATGTAATGTTTAAGAAATTTATATAAAATTATCAATGTTTAACCTAATGAAGGTATATTTTTATCTCTCCGTTTTTAACTATGAATACCAATTTACAATAAACTTTTTTATCACAGCGTTAGTACATCATCAGCCAGTAGACCACTAGGTGCCATCAACTTTTGTCAATTAGAAGAATCTCTAAACAAGTGGACACTTGAATTGGAAGAACAAGAAAAAGTCTTTGTTAATCAAGCTACTCAAATTAATGCTTGGGATAGGCTACTCATAGGAAATGGAGAAAAAATAGTAACTTTAAATCAAGAAGTTGAAAGAGTTAAATTGGAGCAGCAACAACTGGAACATGAATTGGATTATGTTGTAAGGAATTATTTTTTATGTTAATACTCTATCCACTAAAAAAGTATTTAAAAATATATTAAACTAAAAATCAATAAATTTTTGTAGGTTGGTCAACAAAAAGAATTACAAGACTGTTTAGTCCCTCTTGAAAAAGAATTAGCTTTATTATCAGTAACAGATCCAGAGCGAGAATATACCTATCGATTAGCCGAAAATATAGATACACAATTAAAGCAAATGTCAGAAGATCTGAAAGAAATCATAGAACATTTGAATGAATCAAATAGGGCACAAGATTCCAGTGATCCCATTTTCCAAATAGTCAAAATTCTTAATGCGCACATGAACAGTTTACAATGGCTGGTTCAGAGGACAAATGTATTAAATCAAAAAATACAACAAATAGATCAAATGCATCAGAGTTTTAGACAAGAAAATGAACGAAGTTTCAGTTTAGCTTATAATTAAAATTGTTTTTTTTAAATTAAATTTAAAATTTAAAAATCTCTGTAATGTTATATGAGTATGCTACAGTCAAATTAATAAAAATCATTTTTCTACATTTTGAGTTTTTCTTAAATAACCTTTAATAAATTAAGAACGTTAGAATAACATTAAATAATTCTCAAAATAAAAAAAAAATAAGACATTACTACAAAGGGTTTTAAAAATATACAGTAAATAGATAATACTTCAAAATACAATGGAAAATACACATTAATCATTTCAAAATATCCTAAGTGTATTTATGTCAACTAAAATATTTTTTAAGTTAATATTTTCTTTTGGGATTAAAGGACTGGGTACTTAAAATGTATGGGTAAAAATGAAGGAATGATCTTATATGTATAGGTATAAAAATTTATTGTAATGCTATAGTAAATTTACTTAATTAATTAAATTTATAAACTCTTAGATAGTAAATGATTATATAAATTTTTTTAATGTTTTAAGCAAGTTCCATTTGTAGCTCATCTGTTTCATAGAACATAAAGTCATCTTGATATTCTTTTAGAAATTGGGAAGATCGATTTTCATCCATGAATAATGTATATGCTCGCTTTACATCTTCTACAGTAACTTCTATATTCTTATTTTTCCGACATATAAGAGATGATGTAGTGATTAACTGTATTGCATATCTCAAAGAAGTTTCACGTGCAATACGAGTAAGAACCAATAGCGCATCATTTGACATTTCACAATCCTCCTCCTCACATCTTATTTTTAAAATTTCTTTTAATTCTGATTCTTCATATGGAATTGTTGGGACAATGATCATGCGGTCTAATAAATCAATTGGAATTCCATGTGGACTTTTATAGTTAGTACCTCTTATTCTTGTGATCCCTCGATTTGTTGCCATTATGACAACTGGTGCCATTTCGTTTTCTAAAGCCCTATTAAGAAATGAAAAGCATTCAATATCCAACATGTGTACTTCGTCAATAAATAAAACTCCAGGTACGATTTCAGCTTTTCCTTCTTCCCGCCATTCTGCAACTTTTTGATTTATTTGTTCTCTTACTTCAGGTTTGATTTCTCCTGTATCTCCAGAAAACAGAGCTAAGAAACCATGTGTTCGACTATTTATAACATCAATTTCATGTAGGGTTACAGTATGAACAACTTCTTTTCTTTTTTGTAATTCCCCTTCAGGACATTGAACAAAACGAGTTTGAGGCCCAGTAGCGTCATAATCACGAGCACGTGTAAAAGATCGTCCAAGTTTACTAATTTTACCAGTAGCTTTATCTATGGTAACAACATCTCCAGCTTGAACCTTTTCTTTCATAAGACAATCAATCATTTTGTTTCCTAAGTCGTATATTGTTTCCATTTCTGTTGTTTTTAAAGTAAGCTTTCCAACTTTTGCTCCTACTCCAGCAACAGGTTTATCTACTTGCATTTCAACAACTTCACCTTCAATTATTTCACTTTCTTCTTTAATTCTTATACCTATCGATTTTCTTATAGCTTGCGTTAAAGCTTCTGTTTTACTCATTTCTAAAGAATAGATTTCTGAACCAGCCATAAGTGTAAATGGAGTATCTGAACCTAATGATTGAGCTAATCCTAAAGCCACTGCAGTTTTTCCAGTTCCAGGCTGACCAGCTAATAATACAGACCTACCAGCTATTTTACCTTCTTTAATCATTTCAAGAATAACACCTGTAGCTCTCCTTGCTTGAAATTGACCAACCATTCCCTGAGAGACATTTCGAGGTTCTAAACTGTCATCTAATCCTAAACCACGAATATGAGAATGTGCACCAATACGCTCAATTCTTGTAATCTCTCTAACTTCGTGGACTTTTGATGCTGCAATTGCCATTTTGTTATTTATACCTGGTAGAAATAAAATATTAAATGATTATTTCTTACTTTTTATTTGGTTTAATAAAAAGCTTAAACATTTTTGAATTTATTGATATATTTAAACTAAATAAACTATTATTTTACAATTATTTTAAATATTAAAATGTTTATATATAATTAATTAAAAGATATTTATCAAAAAAATATAAATATTTATATATTAAACTTATAAATAACATTTTAACAAGCAATAGTTAATCTCAGTATCTTTACTTAAACGTTTGTTAAACATATTTATATTACCTCAAAAAAATTAATCTTATTATAAATGTAAATATCAAAATATTAATCTTTTCTAAAGCTATAAAAGAAAAATATCTTGAATTATAGTTTTTAAAAATCACGTTGCTATTGCGTTCACGTAAATAAACAAGAATAATTTCAGCATGTATCCTAGCAACTGATTTTCAATGATCACTTTTAAATATCACTATATACGGTTATTTAATTATTTAACTTAAGAATAAAATAGGCTATTACTTCTATAGAACAGATGCGTTATTAAATTTCATTCTTCGAATAAATGTTTACGAACATAACCTTAAAAATATTCTTATTCTATAGAAAATTTCAATCATAAAATTAATACTTACTTTTGTCACTTAAAAAGAGAAGCGTATAGAGTCAATGATAAACGTAATTTACTTAATTGTCAATAAATATTAATAATTATGAGAACAAAGCAATTTTAAACCATATTTATAATAATTTTATAAAACCGGCTGCTTTACTTCACGGAACCAACCTCAAATCACCTCAAAATTTGAGGCTCAAAAGAGTCTAATTCCTATTAACCAATAAAAAAGAAGCGAAACTGTATAAACGTACTATGATGCGTATTGCGTTAGAACTACACTTAACTTACACGCAAGAAGTATTTTACAAGAACCACGTGCAATTTGATGGCAATGTATATTGATTTGGGACTTTACTTGGATATTTATTCGAATAATTAAAAAAATATTTTAAAATTATATCGGGTAAAAGCATATTTTTTCAAGAACTGCACGACATTTTTTGTTGTTTTAAAAAAGTAACATCTTTAAAGTATTATATATAAAATCTTAAAAATTATGAGTAATGCGAAATTAGATGTAAATGGTCTTTTGATTATATTTTTTAATAATTGAAATTTTGCTTTTAATCGAATCTTCTATCTTTACATTATAATTTATATTCTTTAAAAAACAATTTTAATGAGTTTATAACAGGTGTGCCTGAGTAGACGTCGCTTTGCAAAATCCAATTTTTAAAATTCCCACTCAATCCTACACGCATGTCGCAGGGATCACAGCATTTAAGCTACATTCATGTTTATATATACAGCATAATGGCATGTAATTCATTCATAATATAATAGGCACTGACAGTATTGCAGAAAACTTGTTTATTTATTTTTTATCTATTGCAGTTGAGAATTGACTATTTGCAGTTGCGAGTTTGGAACTAAGTGACTAACCGCCGAATCAAGTATCAATTGGGTTCGCAATTCTCAAAAGCAATTTTTCAATTGTTGTATATATTTGAGTTTATATATTGTATAGTTTATGTTCGTAACTATTCCTTAAAGTTTATTTTATGATTATATAGTCGATGAAATAAATATTGTTAAACGTTAGAAAAGAAAATTAATATTAACCTGCATAAACACGAAAACTATAACTGAAAGTTATATTATAAAAAGTATTAAAAAGTTGTATTGTAAAAGTATCCTTGTTATAATTGACAGAAGTTTTATCTTAATACACGAAATAATTTTAACATGACCTTGTTCATCTATAGCTACTGAACATTTGGTAATTACACTTATTTAAATAATAATTTCATTATAATTTTACACTTCTACTGTGTATTTCAATTAATTTTTTAAATTAAGAAGATGCATGATTCTTGTTAAACGATACCAATTGTGTACATTAAATTAATGAAGGATATTATTTTAAGTCTATATATTGAAATAGTGCATTTCAGATTATACGCTTATTGAAATGGCAACTTTAACATCACCCATTATAGAAAATTGTAAAGAAGAAACTTTTAATAAAATTGACACAATTCTTGAAAAAGAAAAAAGTTTTGATTTATTTGAGAAAGAAGATAAAAAAAATAATTATAACCAAAGATCAATATTCCATAAGCGGCCAATCAAAAAAGATAATTTCAAACTTGAAGTTGAGTTCAATGAAACACCTCAAGAAATAAGACGACAAAGAATATTATATTACCAAAAAAAGTATATATTTTTTTTTCTATAAGTTTTCAGTTATAGACCTTCTTTTATTAAAAATGAATCTTTTACAGAAATAGAGATGCATCATTTAATGTTGGACGAGGATTATTGGAAGAAGCATTTAATTCAGAAAATGAAGAAGAAATGGAAGATGAAATGGAAGCAGAAAAGTTGGAAGAGATGGAAGTCGAAAAAATTACAAAAAAACGATATAAAGTTTACAGAAGGTATCAAGGAATGTTAATGTTATCTGAATGGATGTTAGAAGTTCCCCAAGATTTTATAGATAAATGGATAATGGTCCCATGTCCCATTGGAAAACGATTACTCCTTGTGGCTTCAAAAGGCTTGACCAAAGCTTACACTAAAAAAGGAATACAACATTCAGTTTTCCACAGTAGTCTTCCAGGAGGAAGTCCTAGAACTGCTAAAAGTAGTTGTACAATTTTAGATTGTATTTGGGTACAAGATAAGAATATTTATTATGTGTTGGATTTATTAGCTTGGTCAAACCAAGAAATGATAAATTGTGAGGTGAGTGTATTTCACAATACTCAAAATGAACTAAAGATAATCGTTATTTTTGAAGATATTTATTTTTTCCACATCTTACAGGCTGAATTTAGATTTTACTGGTTAAGATCTCAATTAGAAGAGTTAGACGATGTAAAATATCAACAAAATGGAATTAATGATAATCAAATTTTACCATTACCAAGAATCAATTGTAATTCTGATTTTTATGAATCCTTAGAAAATATTTCTAGGTTATTTTCCTTAGATGGATTATTATTTTATCATAAAGAAGCACAATACTCTAGTGGTAGAACACCTCTTGTTATGTGGTTGAAAGCATATATGTTGTCAGAAGTTTTAGGCATAAATGTTCCTGAGCCTTATGATGAAAAACCAGATAATTATACAGATTTTAATAATCATGTACTAAAAGTTATTCAAAATGAAAAAAAAAGAATCAGTGACTGGGAGAAAAAAAAGAAACAGTAAGTTTGCAGATTTTATTCAAAATAATTTTTACATATTTCATCAATTTATAACATTTAAAATACAATAATGGTATTGTAGAAAAATAGTGATAGGTACGTCTCATTTTAAGTTGCAATGAAAATTGTATTTAAAGTGAAATAATTTTTGAATGCTTTGAATAATGCTTTGAATAAAATGCTTTGCTATAAAAAAGAGATATTAATTGTATACTTACTATTTCATGTATTTTTATATATTTCAAATGTATCTTTCAGATTAGCAGACTCAACAACAGAAGATATGGAATAATTTTTACTTGGATATTATTGACTTGCATTTCAATAATGTAAAAAGTTGTTTTAAGATTTGACAGAATGTATAAGTTTAAAAATTTAATTTTAAAATCTAACACTGTAAATATTAACGAGTAGATGTGTTTATATTTAAATAATTTTTTGACTTGATGTTTCTCTCATTTTAATTTTAATCATTTTTTATAAATTAAAATTCTGTTGGAAACGCAAAATCATACATAACAATATATTATTATTTAATAAACATTATATTAGACTAAATTATACATGTATATATTTATATAAAAACAAAGATAATAGAAAAATAAATTAATTTAAAACAATATATTACAAAATAGAACTTGTTATTTAGAAACACTTAACTGTGATGCATTAGTATGTAAGGTATCTAATGCTTTTTCATTTAAATATGTTAGTACTGTATCCATAGTTTCAATATTTGCTATTTTCATCTAGAATATAAATTCAAATTAATAAGATGTTTTGTATTATAACTCTGAGTAAAAAAAATTTGTTACCTTAGTCCCTGATATAGTTATAGAAGGAAGGTGAATTCTGTGTAAAATACAAAGGCCTAATTCTAAATTGCTAATGTCTAATATTTGTTTTTGAAGTACCTTGTGGAATTTTTCAATTTTGTTGAAATCAATTTTAATGCTGTCTCCTAAAATACTATTAAAAAAATCTAGTTATTTTATTATTCATCAAATAATTTTATATGATGAATATGAATACTTAATCGATTGTATTGATTTTAAAAAATGGTTCAAGAGAAAAATGTTAATAAAAACTTTTACAGTTTAACTTTTTTGCTGTTTGAATAATAAAATATTGTGGCTAAAAATGTATTTCTGGCAAAAATTATTTTATTATATTTATATAAATCATTTTAGTGAATTTAGTCTTATCACTGCGATTAAACGTTTTCAATTGATCAATCAAACAAATTTTGAAAATAATATAATACCTATTCCATAAGTTTATCAAACTCTCAACGTGAAATTTGATAGTTATGCTATCAGTAACAGGGAGACCTGGCACAGTGAATTCGAGCATTGCTTCGTCATTTGGATTAGCAGTATCTTGACCGCCCCCTGGACTAAGAACAATAGGAAGGAGCCAAGCTAAATCTTCAGCATTGGTTGGCATCCCGATAATCAGACAATCGAACATACGATTGAGAGTTGCATGTACAGCCCTCATTGTATTTGGTGTGCCACGGCACAGCATCAGTGGCAGGTATTTAGCGGATCCTGTCACAGCTTCGGACTCCGATCGCCATGATAACATATAGCCCTTATACACGCAACTCTCATTGTTGTTACTATTGTTCGTACGTGCATATACTTCTATCTGTAAAACACTCTATTTTTCAAACCATAATTTTAAGCCATAGTTTTCCTTATACCTCGGTTTATTTCAAAATTGAATACATATATACCTTTACAACCGGATGATCCGTTTCTTTAGGCCTATGTATATCTAGGACTTCAAATTTAGTTTCATAACTTACGTTATCGTGAGATAATATAGAAGCCACTTCTTCTCTTAATTTTTTTGCATATTGTTTTAATTTAACTTCATCATTACTTTCAAAGTCGAACAAAACGGAAACTCCATAAATGTTCCAAGTTTGTTTTAATAATACTAAAATAATAAGAAACCATTATCTTAACGTTATTTAGGGACTATTTTATGCTTAATTTTAATTAGTTACTATTTTAAGTATAATATTTTAAGAACAGAACTACGTATGAAGTTTAACGAAAATTTATTAATAAAGATCAATTAATCGTGTTTCTTAATTATTGGAAATATCATAAATTCCTAATATTAAACCGATTAAACCTATTTTTGTATAGGATTATACTGGAGGGACAATACTGGAGTATACTAGTACAAAACATTTCTATATTAAGCAGATTTTTCACTTATTTGTTACTTGTACTTACAAGACTGATATAAAAATGAAAATATCTAAAAGTCAAACTTATGTATATTATTTGTATGTTACTGAGAAATACAATTGTATATCTACACAAGTAAATTATTACAAATTTATGTTATCCGCGACAATTTGAAAAATGGAATATTCGTAATTTTTAATATTTTTTACATTGCAAATACTTTAAATTCTAATTTTAATGTTATTAAAATGCATTACAATTTATAATAGTCTAGATATTACATTATTAAAATTATAATTGCAATATTTTAAATATAAATATATCTACTTTTCAAAAATGAAGAAAATTATATTCGATGAAGAATTTCGTGAAAATTCTTCAAATAATTACTACGTTTTTAGTGTAAAATACAAAACATAAATCTGTTGGTTACTCAAATAAATTTTAGATTATTTCAAATTCAAGATACATAACATTCAGAAGACATTTTTGTTGGTCTCGTTTTCATAAAGCTTTAAAAATACGTTAAACAATAACAATAAATAAAGCGGATAATTAATCTATATAAGTATTAACAACTATCGATATTACAGTTATTGTTAACGTAGATAATTTACAAAATTTTTATTTTAATAACTTAAATCACTATAAATTTTAAACATTGTTCGTCCGGAAGTACAAGATTTGTGCTGCAGTCAATTATATTTTTTTCATTAATTCAAGTTCAATACATTTTTTAACTAATCTGTATAAAACAGATTTTTTATCATAACGTAAAAACAACAGTAAAAATAGTAATTACGTAAAAATTCTAGTATAGTATAAGAGCAATAAAAATTTCAGAGATTTAAAATTTTGGCATCTGATGAATAGATGTAATTTAATAAATTTTGATATAAAATTTAAAATTAAAATTTTAATTGCCCTGGATTCAAAAATTTAAGTGGCGCTGCTCACATTCGAGATCGACGAGACGATCATCTTGGTCTTCATGTCCTGCTGAAAGTGCAACAGTGTGCGAGATTAAATCAAAGAATTTTCGCGTCTCTGCAACACCTATCGTACGAGATGAAAAATATGTTCGATTCGTTTTCGTGAAATTGTTATCGTCCATTTCATTCTCCATTATCATTGGATCGCTGATAAAGTCGCTACTTCAAACCACTATCAGATTCACTAGTTTCGGTGTAACAAAAATGGAGTATTTTTGTGACGTTCGCGCCAAAAGCAGAATCGAAGTAATCTAACCCTACCTGTCATTTATGCAAATTTGTAAAATAAAGCAATTTTTTAAGTTTATGATAAAGCTATATTTTCATATTTTAACTTTTATTTTGACGCATTATTTTACCATTTATTTGAGCATTAAGCATATTTAAGTTTCAAATTTTTAAGGCGCAGGCGCTCCATGAGTAAAATAGCGATTAACATCAACGATCTGTTATTCTGCAGTGGGAAAGCGACACATCATCGTAAGCATTAAAACAGCTGTAACGGAAAGAGGTCTATTCCTAACATAAACTGACTTCACGAAGTTATTATACTGACTGCAACTTCTCGTCTATGTACAAAATGACGTCAGAAATCTAGTTGTGTGACGTTATAATTTTATTTGTTAGCCTTTCCCTCAATATCTCCCCTCCCTTGTCGCAATATCGATGACTTTAGTAAGTTCTGGTAAATTTTAACGCAGAGCCATGATCTCGGTTATCTCAGAATAGTAAGCAGGATTAAAGAGTTGCAAAGATTGTAAAAGTACTAAAACGAAGAAGAAATACATAATATAAGACAAGACTTTTAATATTTTTATTTTTTATATTGCTAGGAAGCAATTACACAGACGCAAATGATTTTTTAATGGTCGTTGGACACAGGTGAGTACTTATAGAGATAACTTTTTCAATAGGGAATTTTCTATATGAAATACAATTATTGGGCTTCGAGGTAGAGACAGGTTTCTCTCATCTGTTATTAGTATATAACGACCGTCGACGTCCCTTTCACTTCTGTCTCGCGATTTCTGTTGTTTTAATTTAAAATCGCCGTGTTTGCTTTAGGTGCGTGCTTACGTCGTATCACTGCACTTATTAAAAATAATTGCTTGTTTTGATCAATTGTCAAGTGCCTTAATTACTATCAGAATGATTTTTTTAAAAGTTTTTCTTGAATTGTATTAGTAATTTAATAAAATTAACTTTAAGCAAATTTAAATGCCAGTATTTTCATTCTTGTCCAATACAGATAAATTTAAACAAGTAAAGAGGTTGTTTATCTGAAAGTGGAAGATTTATTACCAATTAGAAAACATGACGGAGGACATGTTAAGCGCTGACATATGCAGAGTGTGTCGATCAGAGGGTTTACCTGATCGACCGCTCTTTCATCCTTGCATATGTACAGGTAGCATAAAATGGATCCACCAGGAATGTCTTGTTCAATGGATGAGATATTCAAGAAAAGAATATTGTGAACTTTGTGGATACCGCTTTTCTTTTACACCAATATACAGTCCAGACATGCCACGAAGATTGCCACTACGAGATGTAATTAGTGGTTTGTGCTCAAGTGTGGTTACAGCTGTGAAATATTGGTTACATTATACATTAGTAGCAATTGCCTGGTTAGGGATTGTTCCTCTTACAGCATGCAGAACATACAGAGCTGTTTTCAGTGGATCTTTTGATCTAGTACAGGTGTGTGCATTGTATTCATTATGTTCAGTTAAAAAAGATAGTGCTGTATTATGTATTCTTTTCAATGATATACTAAAATATATTTATTGCATGTATTAGGTGATGTCATTACCTATGGATATGCTTTCAACAGAGAATATAACATCTGATGTTTTTCATGGTTGCTTTGTGATATCTTGTACACTATTCACGTTCCTTGGACTAGTTTGGTTGAGAGAGCAAATTTTACATGCTGGTGGCCCAGATTGGTTAGAAAGAGATAATATACAGATGCCTCCTATTGATAATCCAGTTCAAGGTGATCAAGTTGATGAAGAACAACAGGTGATTCAACCAGAAGCCCAAAATAATAATAATATACCACCATTTGTTGAAGAACCCAGACCTCAAGAAGCAAACAATCATGGTAAAGAAAATGTTGTACATGCTTCTCTTACTTCAGACTATAACACAAAATTTTGCTAGTAGAATAGTAGAATAACATGGTAGAATAGAAGTTTGTGTTTCTGCAGTAATACGTAATCATAAATGCTCATGCATTCATAAATAATTATTTTGCAGCAGGTAATAACCCGGTTGGATTCATATTTCGAGCTATGGTGGATCGACCTGGTGCTGCTGCAGCAGCGGCCGCTCCACCAGCTGCACCTCCAGATGTAGAAGAGGCCGCAGAGATAGTTGCGGAGGCTGAAAACGAACAGCAGGCGGACGTTGCTCTAGGGCCCGAATGGCGTGATCAAGGACAAGGTGAAGCTGAGGAGGCTAACTGGAACCCAATGGAATGGGATCGCCCAGCAGAAGAGCTCACATGGGAGCGTCTGCTTGGTCTCGATGGCTCGTTAATATTTCTCGAGCACGTATTTTGGGTCATGTCTCTCAATACTATGTTTATTACGGTAAGTCGGATTATAAACGAATATTAAAAAGCTATCATGAAGGTATTAGTATTTAATTAATTTTTTGTACAATTTCATAAAGTGGTGAATAGAGAGATTTAACATGTAAATTATAATAAAGTGGACGTTTGCTTTCAATGCAGGTTTTTGCTTTTGTACCTTATCGAGTTGGCTATTATGCCATTTCATGGCTAGGTGCACAAGAAGTAGTCGCGGCATCTCATTTTGAAGGTTTGCTCACGACTCTCTGTGGTTACTGCGTGCTTGGGGTCTTCCTTGTTGTCTTCCACGCTCTTGCAGATCTTTTAGGATTCCAACGCTCTCAACGCGTGCTTGGACTCGGTTATGTCATCGTTAAGGTAAGCTTCGTCAATATTTTATTTACACTTAACGTTCACACTAAATAGATACACAAATAACATTTGCAAATAAGTATAGTAACATTTATTTAAATTATTTGGAAATGTTTTCAGTAATAGTTTGATGATGATTAAAGTAATTTTGATTACAATAATAATTTTTGTAGATAGCTTTATAAATAAGCTTGTATAAATAAGCTATATTGTGTCGAATTATCTAAGTAAAAAAACGACTATTCGCAAATAAGACTATTTTAATACAATGATTTATGGTATTAAAAAGCTAAATGAAGAAATAATGGTTGTTACAGGTATCTTTATTGAGTGTCGTTGAAATCGGAGTGTTACCTTTGGTCTGTGGATGGTGGTTAGATATTTGCTCCCTAGCTATGTTCGATGCTACATTACGCGATCGCGAGTCCTCTTTCCGCCTAGCTCCAGGCACCTCCATGTTCCTCCACTGGCTTGTGGGCATGATCTACGTTTATTACGTTGCTTCATTCATTTTGCTGCTGCGTGAGGTCCTCAGACCAGGTGTACTTTGGTTCCTAAGAAATCTCAACGACCCAGACTTCTCACCACTACAGGAAATGATCCACCTTCCGATCCTGCGCCACGCAAGACGCCTCGTCGGTTCTGCTGTCATCTTCGGCACAGCGATATTGCTCATGCTATGGCTCCCAGTTAAGATCCTCAGATGGATGTGGCCAGGATTCCTTCCGTACACTGTCACCGTTCAGAGCGAAACACAGGCAAGCACTAGCGAATGCTTGTGAAAATTTTGGTAGACCGCCTTCTCTAAAATTGATTTTTTCTGCTCTTTCAGATCAGTGAACTATCCCTAGAATTGCTGTTACTGCAGGTCATCCTTCCGGCTCTGTTGGAGCAATCGCACACACGTACCTGGCTTAAAGCCCTGGTGCGAGGTTGGTGCCGTGTCGTCGCCTGGCTACTGGACATCCAGTCGTACTTGCTGCGAGAACAGGTGGATGAGGCGGTCCAGGTCGTGATCGAGGAGCCACCGCCCCCCGATCTTGGGGCCGCGCATGACGCAATGCTTCGTCGCGATGGGCCCATTGGCTTTCAACCCTACGTTCGGCCAAAGTGGTTCCTGGCCAGACTCCTCGGGCTTCTACTGTGCCTGTGTGTCTCTCTGGTACTCGCCAGTCTCTTCGCCATGACGTTGCCCGTCTGGATCGGCCGTCGTGTAATGGCTCTCTGGCTCGTCGGCGCACCCGCGCCTTCGCCACCAGTGCTTCCACCAACGCTGCCCAATTCGAACGGCAAGTCACTTCTTCCCTACTTAAGTTCTTTGATAGAATTGTTTAATAATTGCTCTTATCCGTAATTTGCATAGCAGATGGTAACGTAGAGGCTTCAGCGCTCTCGGGTCGCGTCCACGAGGTGTATACGATCGCTTGCGGCACCTACGCCTGTTGGGGCGCCGCGCGCGGTCTTGCTCTTGCAGTTTCCTGGCTACCGCGAGGACGCCGTGCAATCCTCGATCGTATCAAGCATTGGGCGATCATAGGCGCGAGAGCCTTTGTTTCCTGTATTCTTCTCTTCGGTGTGATTCCCTTGCTCTTTGGGCTGCTTCTTGAGCTCGTTGTCGTTGTACCATTGAGAGTACCCCTCGAACAGAATCCAATTCTCTTTGTCTGGCAGGACTGGGCACTTGGTATGTTAAAATAATTTTTGATAGCGGTACTGTACCTTTAAACTAAGAACAAAACATTGTTGAGTAAGTATCTAAAACGTGTAACGAGTATTCTCAGGAGTCCTGTATACTAAAATTACAACGGCAGTTACGATGATGGGACCGGAATGGCGATTGAAGCTGGCAATAGAACGTGCTTACAATGACGGCATACGTGAGATGGATCTGCGCTTTATTGTGACTGAACTTGCAGCTCCTGTGATCTGTTGTTTTGGTCTTGCTCTAGCAGTTCCTTACGCTATCGCGTACGGTATTGTGCCGCTTTTTGTCGCCAACATCCAGACACAGATTTTGATAGCCAGACAACTGTATCCTTTCCTGCTCCTGATCAATGTCGTCTGTATTGTCATCAGCATCGAAATCAGACAATTCAGGAAACTTTACGAGCATATCAAAAACGACAAGTACCTTGTAGGCCAGAGACTCGTCAACTATGAACATAGAAATAAACAACAACAACAACAACAGCAATCGGCGAGCTAACGGATTTATTGATTGTAGTCAATGGAAAATTTGAATTTCTTGGATTGAATTTGTTCATTCGGGGGAGAGTTACTTATTTCTCTGATTGATTTAATCAATTTTATATTGGAGCATGTGAAATTCAATTTTTCGTCAGCTTCGGAAATTTGAGGTACTTTCAGAAATTCGTAATAATTAAAAGAAATTTTTTAAAACGCAACGATATATTTTAACAGAGAACTAAGTCTCCACATTCATAATATAAGTTTTAATAAATACAATTAATTCTTAAAAGAATTCTTGTACGTTAAAGGAGGGTATCAGTTGTTTAGATTATAGTTTTGAATAAAACTTTGAAGAGTAATATCTTTCGTTCTTTATTATAATTCTATAGTGTGTTAAATCTAATAGTTTCTCAATCTTTACTTGAAACTAAAATTGTAGATATGAATTAACGTGTTAAATTTTATGTTGCCATTGTTATTTATGTAAGGTTAATTATTACTTTTCAGAATTTTATCAAAATTAATAACCCAAATAAATGATACTTTTCTTGTAAAACTATTTATTTAATCAAGATATTTTTATTTAATTACTTACTGCATGCGATTTTGTTTATCTTTCAGTAGATTAATATCAATTAATGAAAATCAGAAACATCAGAACAAATGCATAGCTAATATGATTCAATGTATTTTAGAATACTTTTGACGTAATTAATAGTAAAAATCCCTTAATTTTTTCATGAGGTTGTATAAAAATCAACTTTATTTTTTTAAACTAATGAAAACAAACATTTGATTAGCATTTCAAAAATATTTGATTCCAATTGAAATTTATTTTTATTACCTTGTTTCTTTTTCCTTTTGGATCCCATTTTTCAATTGCCTTTTTTAATTTTAAAATATAATATATGTATTGTGTAAAGTGAATGTTGAATATATCTGAAGGCTGTTTTCAATTATGATTTGAACTAAAGAAAATTTAATCCAGTTTAGTTTTTAAGAGTTGGCAAAAAATGTTGTGTTAATGATTGCTTTTTGATCGTCAGTAATTGGTATTTTAGTAAAAATTTATCAAACATGCTGGGTATATTTATATTGCAATATATCATTTTTTTGATAAATGTATTTGAAAATGAATATAATTTATAACTTAAAGGAATATGCAAATTTACTTTTGTTAAATTGTAAAAGAAAGTACAATTTAATAATTTTTTATTACTTTATTGAAATAACGTTTTTCATTTCAGCTTTAAATTAGAATCCTTTATTTTCCAGATTATCTGTGTAAAGGTATGCACACTATATATTGGATAAACTTTCATTATAACAAAAACATTTTGTTTATATTATCCTGCTCTTTATAATAGCTTTCTTACGTAAACTTTACAATGCAAATATAATACTATAATTTTGCCAACTCTGAATAGTGTAACATTAAATTTTTTTAATTTTAGATGTAAGAAATCATTCGTTATAGTTGAGGTGTTTATTGTTAAACTTCTTTATTTTTGGGTTCTATTGTTAGTGTTAGTTTTTTCTTTTTCTATTCTTAGATAAATGTAATAAATAGTTGAACAGCTTTGAATGTTTACAGTTTCGAGTCATTAGATCTTAAGTTACTAATCGGATTCATAATAGATAAAAAGTAAAAATTGTGTCAGATACTTCAAGAAAAGATTACATATTACACTTCTCCATGTAATTATACTTAAAACACTAATTATATTATACCGTCATAGCATGTAGACCAAAATTTGTGTCTATGGTAGAGCTTAGAAATGAACGTTAATAATTCAATGAATTCATTAAAAATAATTTTTTTGATGCAATAAAGATTCCATTATTTATTTTCTAGTTAGCAATTAATTAGTCTAATCTGCATAGAAAAATTTATTGAAAATTAAAAATTTACCTATAAGTAGTGAAAGTAAACGTCTGTATATTGTAAAAAGAAGTTAGATGAATAGTATTTTTATAAACTGATATGAAAGCAACTCATTCGTTATAAAGAATGTACATGTAACTATATATTATGGTCATTAATTTTCAAGTTCCGATATATAAAAATGGCAAACTAAAATAAAATATTCTCTCAATTGATGTGTAATGAATTTATGAATGTATGAAAAGACTTATATAATACTATAAATACATATTTACTATCAATTTTAATAATTTAATTAGACTTTCAAAGTTTATATGTAAGAATATTTATTTAAAAATTTTGTTTATTTACAAAATACTTATTGAAAAATAAATCAAATAACTTAAATCTTCATTCTATGTATCGTAAATTTTTATAGTATGTAAAACGATTTTTTTGAACAAATAAATTTTCTTGTGTAAATATTATTTTATAATTAATCTATCAGTAATTTGTTTATTTTATATCAACAATAAGTAAGTTTAAAAATATTGTAATAGTTAATCTATTTGCACTGGTGGTAATATAATTCCTCGCAATCTGAATAACTGTGGATGTCTTGTAATTTGTACAGATAGTATACTAAAAATACTTATAATCTGAAATGGAAATATTACAATTATTTTGTAGCATTATTAGAAATATATTTTAAAGTTATATTAAATGTTTAGGGATAATATTGTCTTTGTGACTATATACAATTTAAAGTTTGTCTTAAAAATCATTCATTGCAATGAAAGTTGCATGACTCATCTCTGAAGATAAAAATTCAACTCACTTGGTCTATTTTACGTTTAACCCATTTTAGTTGAATAACAGGAACATCATCGTTTACAATAAATTTTACTTTAGTTTCTTCAATAGTGTCTGAGAAGTAAAGACGTATCTTAAGACCTGTATCACAGAGCATTGCGTCGACTAATCGTTCTTTTACTTCCATAACAATTGCAAGTGTATTCATTAATCCACGCTGATCTACCATGTACGTAAAATAAAGTATATTACTTTGCTCCTGGGCCATTTGGGCTGAGTATTCTTTTTTGTTGCAGTCTTTCGCCGTTCTGAAATTATTTTTTAATTGCTAATGTTATTTATATTTTAATAATACTGATACTGAAAAATACAAATGAATCATAAAATTTAGTAAATATAATTTAATAAATGAAATACTCTGCACAAAGGGATGCAGTCCATTCTGGTGGTAAAGGTTCATTTGCTATAGAAGCATAGAGTAGTCTATGAACCACACAATCGGGATACCTTCGGATAGGTGATGTGAAATGAGTGTAAAAATCGACATTCAGACTATAATGTCTTAAATCTTCTTTTGTTTTCACATAAGAAGAACATACATATTCTGCTTGCTAATTATAAAATACATTAATTAAAATATATAGAGTATTTATGATTATATTTATAATTATAGATTTTGTATTTTAAATACAAAATATTTTGAGTTTTTAAAGTATTTAAAAACTCAAATTTAATTATTATTTTCACTACAATCTAAGTTTTAAAATTATAAAGTTACTATTCTTACCAACATAGCTTTTAAACAAAGATTATTAATAGCCATCATTTTATATTGTGCTATGTTTGAACAGTTTTCTAAAAATTCAGCTTCATACTTAAGTAAACTACTGTAAAGACTTTTAGATGTTTCAATATCTAAAACTATTCCAAATTTCATTAATAAATTTTGAGTTTTTATAAGTTTTTTATTATATGGTTCTGAATGTGAACGTAACATAGATACTGCTGGTAGTGTATTGTACAAATGTTTTGCAACTATTGTATTTGCTAACAACGTGAATTCTTCAATAAGACTGAAAGAAATTATTTTTTAGATTTTTAAACATTTTCATTATTATATTTATTTAATAGAATGAATTATACTTGTTGCTTTCTTTCTTTTCATCAAGGTGGTATGAAGTTGGTTGTCTCGATTCATGATCTAACACTATAGACAATTTTGGTTGATCTATTCTTAATGCCCCTTCATCAAATCTTTTTTTTGATAAATGTGTAGATAATTTATACAAATTCTGAACTATGGAAACTAAATCATAGGATTTGTAATTATTAACAACTTTTAAGGTGTCAGTATTCTTCCAATCATATGATTTATTGTCAATCATGATTTGAGCTTGCTCATAGGACATTTGGCAACATGAATTGATTACAGTTTTAGAAAAGCGATAATTAATAATATCTGCAGTAGGTGACATCTCTAAAATGACTGAGAAAGTTAACTTATCTTGACCAGGCAGTAAAGAGCATGCTACGCATAATTGCTTTGGAAGCATGTGATAAACGTTATCAACCATATTAACTGTAGTCGCTCTTTTAGCTACTTCCTTATCAAGAGAAGAAAATGCTTTTAAAAAATGAGTTACATCTGCAATATGCACACCAACCTAATAAAATATATTAAATTGGATCGTAATAAATTTTATTTTGTTTTACTTCAATAATACAATAAAATAATTATCTGTCCACAAATTAAATAGTAATATGTTTATCAACAGATAAGTGTTGCAGATTTTCTTGCATTTAACAAAATATTATATTTGAAATTACCTCAAAATTACCGTTTTCCAATAATTTACATGATACAGCATCATCTAAATCAACAGCAGTAGCTGGGTCAATTGTAAATATACACCATTGTCTTATATCTTCTCTGCCTTCTAAGTCTAATTGACTTGGAATGAAATCAGCAGGTGGTAAATTTACTAATAGTTCATCATTATATGGGTTAATATCTAAATTATTTTCAAATAAAATAGCTTCTGTCTCAATCCTTAAATTCCCAGCTTCCCCTATAATTTTTTCAATTTCACTGTAGTGAATTAAAAATGATTAAACTCTTGAATATCGTTGGAAAAATGTACAAATAATATTTTCAAATAGATATTATTACATTGAATTTCAGTATAAACAGTTAAATATTCAATAGCATTATTCTAAATATTGATTTATTAAAATATTTACCCTTCAGCAAAAGCAACTTTCTCCCAGTCAACGATATTACATAAAAACAATACATCTTTGAATAAATCAGGGTTATCGTAAAAATTTCTAGGAACGGTTTTTGGATTTATTTTTAGAATAGGCACTCGAGTATCTCGTGGATGAAGAAATACAAATACATCTTGTTTTTCAAGAAATCCTACTGCTTTTCTTGGATGGAATTTCTCTAAAATACACACTACTACTCCAGTTTTTTGAAAAGTATTATCTGTTAACTTAAACCATTCTCCTTTAGGATTTATAACCACAGCCACTAAGTCACCTTCAAGTGCCCTATTACGATTTGTTAAACCTACAATAAGAATATCCTGATCCCCATTTGCTAAAGAAATGTAAGCATTTTGGAAACATCTAGGGTTAATTCGAATAAACCCTTCAACAGTATTTGGATTTTCAGGATTTTGTGCAGCTAAAATTTTTTTTGCTACTTCAACAAATAAGTGCTCACAAAATGCTTTTTTTCCTTTTTTTTTATTTTTTTCAGCATATCTTTTTTCATTACTTTCTTCACTTATATCTTTTTGATATCTCTGAGTTTTTTTGCTATAATTTGTCCATCTTGGTTCTTTATTATTCTTTTTGTATTCACTTTCCTCTTTTTTGTTTGTTTTACTTGTGCACTGATATGAACTTGTGCTTGGTTTGTGACTTTTGGATTCATCTGTTTCTCCAATATTTATTTCTGTTTTATTCCATGTTCTATCCTGAAATTTTTTTGATTCCTACAAATATATAAATATATATATTTAAATATCATTGAAGTACGTATGAAACTTAGTGTTTTTATAATTGAATAATTCAGTAAATTATTTTTAATTAATCATAATATTAATAACAAAGAATTTCAGAATTTGGATCTATTTTCTAAATTATTATTTTTGAAAATTTTATAAATATAATTTTGTGGTAACATACATCAATTGATTTCTTGTTCAATTTTATACAAGAAATTTGTTTTTCAATTTTTTCCATTTCGTGCTCTGTTTGAATTCTAATTGGTGTACTTTCAACATTTTCAATTGTTCTTTCTTTATTATTCTGTAGCCTACTTTCTTTTTTTTCTCCATCTGGACATAATGAAGTAATAGGTATTTTACTACCATTATTTAATTTTGGTTTTCGAGGTGGTCTCTTTTTTATTATGATATGAGGTATACTATCCATATTCGCTAGAACCTTATGAGGTTTTCTACGCTCACGAATACATTTATTATTTTTTGAGTTAAAACCTTTTAAAGTGAGTAACTTGCAGCCATTGTCTGAAAATATTATTAGTTAGTATATTTATCAGTGTATTGCAACATAGTTAAATGCAATGTGTTAAGATATAGTAAAATAAGTTTGGTTGGATTATCAGCAATAACTTACTTTAGCTGTGCCGTCTTAAATACCATAACTATTTATATCGTTTATAACAGCACTCCATCATATACTGCAATATTAATTGTAACGTCAAACACTTTTTGTTGTATGCTTTGATTTCAATTTTATAAATGTAGTAATGACGTTTTATCTGCATTCAATCGTCATTTTTGACAGGGGGGGTCAACTCTGATTTTTAAATTTTGATTTGTAAAATATCGCTATACTACTGTCAACAACATTGCGTCAAATAAAGAGACAATGAACGTAGCTGTAGCGTCAATTGGGTCAATGTCGACGGCGCCAGGTGTCGCGTCAATGTGTAGCGTTACAAAGCGCGGTAATAGTCAACAGATTATTTGTTAAATACATTGCGTTTAGTGAAAGTTTTTTAATAAAAAAGATTTAGTTATAAAATATCTGTATAAAATGAATGTATGTATTGGTGTATGAATGCATATATGAAATGTATGTATTATAGGTCGATTTATGTGTGCAATGAGTGGTTGTTACAAAAACTCGGCAGTAGATCGTCAAATCCAGAAAGGTATTGATTTTTAATATAGTTTTAATACAAATTTTAACATAATTTCAATATAATTAATATATTATATATTTATTTTTATATTTATTTAAATATAAACAAAATTATTTAACTCTTTTATGCAAATAAAAGAGCAAAACGCATAAAACTGAAATATAATGAAAACAGATGTAAAAAATCTCACAACGATTTTCAAAGACATCCTTACAAATTTGTAACCTATGTAGAATATTTAGACAATGTTTTCAATAAATAATTATAAACGCTTGCTTTAAATAAATCGATTCTTGATACTATCATTACATCGACACAGTTGTCTGTCCGCATCCGCGTAAAGACTTCAATACAACAACTACAAAATAAAATATAGTAAATAAGATTTAATAGAAGCTAAAAATTTCACATTTTCTAAATAAATAATTTGTAAACATATATAAAATTAAAAGTTAAACATTTTTTTAAATAATTCATTTGTATGTACATAAATTAAATATAAAAAATACTTGTAGTACTTTAATCACAAAAAAATTAAATTCTTACTTAATACATTCTATCGATGTTATACATCTCATAATTGTATAAATTGACATTATACGTATTAATTGTATAAGTTAATTAAAACTGTACTTAGTTTAGCTATTAATATTATATGTTGTATATCTATTGCATAGACTTTTTATAGCATGTTGAGACTTACGCAAGCATATGACTTGCATACATATTTTTTACAAATGTTAATTTATTTTATAACAAAATTTATTGTTAGGTAGTATTTATTTACATTTAATAATATTAATGTGGCACCATTTATAGCGCGCCGTGCAGGCGCGTGCCGCGTATTCCTCCTTCATCCCTTCCAGCACCGCCTGTATCAAACCGTGCGCGAGCTCTTCGGCTATCAGCGCAGAGGCGCTCTGCGCAGCCGCGAAAAGTCTTGGTTTTCTGGCATCACTGTTTGGGTCTGGATAATGGTGGATAATGGATTAGATAGAGAATCGTTACATCAAGTTGTTCCGGTACTATTAATTACATTTCTGAATCATTTTTATTTAGACTAATGAAACTAATTGACAAAAAGAATTGAATTTATGAAATAAACATATTAGATTTCAAACTCTAACCAATCTCAAAGCAACTTAACATGTCAACAATGAATTTTACATCAAAAGCTGCAAAGGGTAAGCAGTATTCAAATTGTTTAACTAAACTTAGTATTTGCTAATAAACAAATTTAGAAATAATTAATGTCATACAATCGTTACAGCTGCATTGACAGACATTTTAAATGCGCTTGAAACACCAGAAAATATTCAAAAACTTGTTGCTGCTAAAGATATTTCTTGTAATGAAATGCTTAAAACCATGCAATTTGTATTTCCAATTATCATGCAAATTCAAATGGATATAATAAAAAAGTACGGTTTTCCTGATGGGAGAGAAGGTAATTACTGTATTAAGGATTATAACAGTATTTATTTTTGTACTTTTATTATTGTATATTATACTTATTATTATTAATTATTCATTTTATGTGTGTTATTTAATGATTAAATTTTATTGAAAAACATAATTTAAATCAATATATTAATATTTTTTAAGGTGCTGTACAATTTTCACAGTTTATTAGATCCTTAGAAAAAGAAGATAATGAAGTAGCGAAATTACATGCTCAACTACGTTCATATTTTCTTCCAAGTCCTTCAATTTGCTTTTCAACAGATGCTTCATTGTAGCTAACAATTTAATTTCAAAATTTCATTTCACAAGATTATCATGAAAAAGAATATCTACTACATGAATTTACTGAAAATCAAATTCTTGGGAATGAAATGTTTTAGTATGAATAATTTTTAATATATTTGTTACTGCATAGAAATTTATTTAGAATTAATCTTAAAATTAAAATTGAAATGTTAATATATATGTCAAAGAATTCAATCATAACAAAAATTTATTTAAATTAGAGATTTTTATATTAACGGACTTTTTAATCACACTTGATACTCTAATATCTATTTGATATTATTTTTGAAACATAATTTAAATATTAATAACTAATAAATATTAAAACTCTAAAAAATATATTTTGTATTACTTAAAAAAATGAGTTCTTGTAACTTAAATAATTGAACAGTACAAATTATTGTAAGAATTATATTTATTGCTAAGCTCATATTAAATTTTGTATATGTAATTTTTCACAATCTTTTCGACTATTTAAAAAAGTTATAATAACATAAGCCTGTGTACATTAATTATTCTATTGCCCTGAGAAACTATGTCTTTGATTTTCTACATTAAGAATAGAAAATTTAATTGAAAGGTTTATTAATGAGCCATATGGATTTGAAATGTTTTTTCAATTATTAAAAAGACATTGGTACTTTGTACACTTTGAGTACTTATGAATTGTTTACTAGGACATTAAATAAGGTATATTAATTCAATAATGGCAGTGATATTGCCAGCCTTAGATTCATTTTAAAACTTGTATGAAAAATATATAATTACCATTTGAATTGTTATACATACACACGTACATTATACGCATGATAACTCAAGTATACATTTTTGTAATTTTTAAGGAATATGCGTTATCTACTGTATTATATATTTTGAATTCTTTGTCAAACAGCGTACAGTAATCTAAATTATAAACACAAATTAAAAGATGATTTTACAGTGACATCATTTGAATTGGAATTTTACTTTCTGTTAATATTACTTATAATACTTATAAAAGCTTATACTTATTTTGAGTTGCTTATTTGCAGTTATAAATAAAATATTAAAAAATTACATCTAGAAGCCAAACATAAATTTGATCTAGTAATTATACAATTTAAAAAAAATCAAAATTATAATTTCTGTATTTAATTGGTATAATAGAAATGAAGAAATAAAAATTATATATATAATTAACTAAAAATTTGAATTTTTGATTAATTACATAATTATTTGTTGCTTAAATTAAAATACATGTTAAATTTTAATGATTTTATAATACATGAATAAAAATAAGGAAAAATGAAAAAGTTATATAGTCATGTGAACAATAAGCTTAGTTTCTTTACATCATAATATTAATAACATAATATTACATACTGATATTAATAATAATTATAATAATAATATAATAAAGATTTGTAATCATAAAAGTATTAGGAATAGGTATACAATGTATGATTTACTAAAATATGTAATAATTAATGAATATCTTTTTTAGTCTTAAAGTTGTCACAGTTGCATTTTTATCTAGTCATTTATGAAGGTAAGTAGTTTCTAAAATTTTGTAGTTTACAGAGATTATAAACATTTGTTGCTAATGAGATATTAAATACAAGTTTTGTAATTAAAGTACAATAAGAAATAAATATAATTATAAATAACCGATGTAAAAATAAATGACTTAATGTTAAAATCTCTGTAAATGTTAGAGTAACTGCATGAAAAAATAATAATGCAGTTGAAAATTTGAATTCATTATTTTCAATATTTTATTTCTTAAGTAATGAATTTCATGAATTTTATTCTTCCTTATTTATTCAGTTAAATTTTTAAAAGTTTTATAAGAAAATTTCAGATTTGGATCAATGTTTATAATAATTTATTTTCAATAAATGAGGCGTATATATAAGCAAATTATTAACTAATAAATAATACAGAAAATATTGAATGTTTTTTCAACACATTTCAGATGTATTTCTCATATTTATTACTTTATATATTCTAAACAATTTAGGAATACTCGCATTATATAAGTAAAAATTTTAGTTTTAATTTATTTTAAAAGCTTTAGTTTGTGTTTACTCAATTGTTCAAATTAAAAAGAAATATTAATTTTTGCAATAATATATGTTAGAAATACAAACTTAAATGATTATTAAATGCAACAATATTTAGAAAATTTAGTGGTGACAAATTTTCTTTATCATGCAAAGATTGCAAAGTTGTAATAAACATGATGCAACTTATTTCAATTGAAGTTGCAGACGTAAAAATTTAAATCCATAATTTTATGCATGAACAGAATCATTATTTATAAAAATTCATCTTTAAAGTACATTTTCTATTCAAAATTAATTTATATAACACAAAAAACTCAAAAATTAATTTTTTAATTTAAAATACAATATTCTATGTTTAGAAATATAAATCTAATTTATAGTATTATCAATAATTATTTCGTTTTGAAATACAGCTTGTTAAACAACTATATCAAAACACTGAAAATATACATGCATAGCATTTGTGCCAACTACTTCAGAAAAACATGATTTTCGCTTTCAAACATTGAAGTTTTGCAGTAAAAACTTTGTGAAAGACTTCCACAGCAGTCGTTTCATATTTATGTATAAACATTGTAATAATATAATAAAATAAAATATAGAATTAATTATAATAATAATGCGTTATGCCACAATTATAAAGAGGCCGCTCAATTATTCTTATTTACAATTTCCCTAATATCTTGTAATCTCGAAAAACCAATCCAAATAATTACACAGTAAGGTTTACATTTTTATTCATTGGTGCTTGTATACCATATACAAACATATGTCGTATTTTTTAAAAGAAAAATAATTTTTTATACGTTTTATACAAAGCACAGGTAAATTCGTAAGAGTTTTTCTGTACCTCAACCGCCGCGCTTACAGATTATCCTCCACCGACACTTCAATCTAATGTTCGATTATTGCATAAATTGAAAAATATACTAATCTTCTCCCAGAGAACTGAAATTAATTTTTTACAATATTTCACTTGCATTTCACAAACATTATCAAACAATTATTAGGCTGTTCTGTGTCATTCAACTAAAAAAACTTACTTAATAATTTACTGTACTGAAAACTCCTATAACTCGTTTATCCAACAAATTAGTTCATATATTTCTTAAAAACAGAACCCTGTTCGATATATTAAGCCAAAGACACGGTCTCGCGTGCCTTAATTTCTTCTTTTCGTTTAAAGCATGAAATGCACGACTTTACCTATTTTGTTATCACCATTATAATATTCAACTTCTACTATTGGACATTTTATATATTTATATATATATATATAGTAATAGCTCTACAAAAAGAAAGTACTTTTTAAACATCTGTTGACATTTACTTCTTGGACACTCGAAAAATATGCTATACATATATGAAAAATTAGTAAGTATAAAATCTATCTTTTTAACATTCACGTTTCAAAGCGTTCAAAGGTAAAATACCAATTGATTCTAACTCGCCACGTATTCCCCACTTTTTATGTAATCTTTTAAGTCCATGAATTAAATGATTACTATTTTATTTGCAATTCACCAAACTATCTCTCATTCTTCAACGAGTAGACGAAATACTTGGCGTCGGATAATTCTTCGAAAGCTTCAGTTCATTTTGCATACCGCACAGGGCTTCGTTTTAGAAAAAAATTTCACCTTATATCAAGTCTTACGCGTGTCTGTTCTTCCTGCTCCTATCGCACGCATAATTTATTTTCGTACTCTGGACGCAAGGTGACGGCTCGGGTACTGATGCTGATCTTGCTGTTACTCGGCTACGAAAGGAACGGATTTGCCGTGGCTGCAGTAGTCGGTGTCGAGCTAGCAGTAACACCCGAACTGCTCCATGGATCCTGTCGGATCTGATTGATTGAAGGACGCGGTGGCGGCGTCACTGGTGCAAATGGATTTGGTGAAAATGGTACGGGTGCTGCAAGTTATTCGCATTAACAATACTTTTATTTTTTCTTAAATATATACTAAATTTATGTATTTTTTTAACAATTCTGCACTTGAATAATCACTAAATTTGTAGATTTGTATTAAATATAGTAATAAATTCATTTATAATATTTAAACAAAGCAATATGCATAATTGAAATTTTCTTTAATTGAAAAATAAACGTCTTCCAAATAATATCGTATAAGTATATTGTTATTCAATATTTGTTCAATACTATTAATATTTAGTGCATTTTAAAATAATTATTCAAGTGCAAATCTCTATGTTTCAAACAATATTTAATTTTACATTTAAAAAACAAATAACACTACACTTATAATTTACATCAAACAAAAAAATCAAATTCACTGCCAGAAGTAAGATACATTATTTGTTTAATTCAATTATTTATTAATTAATTTGTATTAATTCATTACTTTTGATTTCATATTTTATTTTACCTATGAACTTTTTTTAAAGTAAACTTTCTATTAATTTATTTTTTATAAAATACTTTCCTACTGCGTGAAAATAAATATCTATTTCTGTATACAAAGAAAATAGAAGACAGAGTAGTTGAGAATAGTAATAGATTCAGTTTTTAAGTAAAGTAGAGTTCACTCGAGCTAATCAATTTTGACATCAAATTCTACTTAACAAGTTACTTTTTCATGCCACCATGCAATAGTTTTTACTATTTCGCAATATTTTTTTTTTGTTATACTCACAAAAGTTACTTCCAATGAAATGCTGCATCGCAGACATAGAATAAATGTTATGAAAATTTATCATTTTGTTTTTATTAAAAGCCAATTATGTTATTAAAGCTATGTTAAAATAATTAATATTTCAAATGTTTAATTTAGTTTGATTATTTAACCACACATAAGAATTGTGAGCCAATAAATCAAAAAAATAATTTTACCTGCTGGGGCTGGCGCAGGAGTTTTTATAGACGACGCACTCACGAGATTATCCAGATTCACTAAAGCTGAATTTTCACCCAGAAAGGATTGTGGAGTTTTTTTAACGGCGCCAGTACTTGAAGGCATAGTGTCTCCAAGACCTCGTAAATCAAATGGATCAGGTGAAGTTGTATTTCCTAAATCAAAATATAAATAAAATAATTATTAAATGAGTTATTTGATATAATTCACACATGCTAGCAAATATTTACCATTATTCATTGGCAGTGGACTAGTTCCAACTTTGTTCCTATTGCTAATTATATCAAATTCATCAAGATCACCAAGTGGACTACTGTTTCCTTGATTTGGTAGTGTATTATTAAAACTAGTTCCCAAGCCATTGAAACCATTACTAGAGTTGTTAAAATTAGTTGATGAAGATATATTGAATCCAATGGTTGGAGACTAAAAATATTTATAAAGAAAATAAAAACATTAAATTAAGGTCCGTCTTTTTTGTTTTTAAAGTCTTTTGTCAATGATTTATCGATTTTATACCTTTGTATCTACATCATTTGATGTGACAGGAGCCCAAGGATCAACAACACGTGTTGTTGATGGAGCAACTGTTGCTGGTGATGGTGCTGGTGCCCGCCATGGATCAACAGTTGCAGCTATAAGCACATACTAAATTTAATTTATGGACTTAAATATATTTACCTGTATGCAAAATTCTGATTTTAATAAAAATCTATTTAACCGTTTATTTTTACTAAAAATTTAAAGATTACACCAAGTTGTAAAATTTTTTAAATACATAAGTCACAAATTAATTTTGAAAGATATTTTTTTTCTATCAATATTTAACAATATTTTTATTCAATAATTATATTAATGAAGTCAAGAAAGTTACTTTTGGTTAATAATGAAGGATTTAAATTTACCTGGAGATCCTGTTAGCCATTATCAAGAAGTGTAGCAATCATGCAAAAGGTACAAAAAAATGTTAATTTAATATAGAATGTTAGATGATTCTGACAAAACTCTATTGGAATAAAACAATAATATTTTCAGATATAAGAGGTACTAACTTGGCCTTTGTGGTAAAACTGGAGCCCAGGGATCAGCAACTGCACTTGCACTACCACTTGTTGGAGCAGACCAAGGATCATTTTGTGTCTGCAACAGAAGTCCCATGTATTTGCTACAAAATTTACAAAACTATCAATAATGAATAAAATAATAAAAGTAAACAATTTCAAGCTAAAATTGCTAACTGCTACGTACAAAATGTTTATCTATAATGAATTATAATTAATATAATTTTATTTTTTTCTTTCAAACACATACCTTTGAGATATGAATAAGAGAAAAGTCCAGCAACTGCCATGCAAACATGCGAAATGAATGTATCATGCGCTGCTATGCTTGTTAAATATAAGTTTAGAATATTCAACAATTATATAAATCTATACCTGTGGTCGTGGAGCTGTGGGTGCAGATATTGGTACACCCCATGGATCAATCTGGGCAGCCCCTCCACTAGCTTCTCCCAAATTAACATCGAGCAAATCAAGCATGTGACTCTGCTTTTCCTGAGGTGTTCTAAAATTAAGATAGAGAGTTCAGTAATTATTAATAATTTAAATCTTTTTATATGTAAACTCGCTATGATGATTTATTTTTAATATGAGAAAAATATTATTTGTTTTTGATCTATAGAAACCAATAAGTTACATAATGATCAAAATATTATTAAATCTATATATAAAAATTGCAGCATTTTATAATTACATTCATGCACAATGTAAATCACAAACTAGAATAAGACTTTTATTACTACAAAAGTAACAAATACTGTTAATCGATTGATTTAATATATAATTAATAAAAAAAATGTTTATAAACTAACTATAGCTTATAGTTAACTATTATATATTTATATTAAAGGTCTTAAAAGTATTTTAATAAATAAGATTTTTCTAAAAGCTCACAAATACTGCTCACTTACTTGAAATCTTGCTGACTTTGACTGAGGGCCAATTGCAACCTAACATCATCACTGCGCCTTCTTTGTTCTTCCTGTTCGGCTTCTTCCCTTGACATGGCCAGTGCGAGTTGTAGCTGAAGCTCCTCTTCGCCGACGGTCTGAGGTCTGGCAGCTTCCAACTCGGCTAGGAAAAGAATACAGGATTAATCGAATCTCCACGTTCCTACCAAACTTTTTGTCTTTGATCTATATTAACTTCTAGCAAATGTATTTATAAATTAATTTTAGCATATTTCGAAATGCAACGAACGATAACATATGGTCTATCCTTAAACTACAATGAAAAGATACAATAATGAATAAAAAAAAGTTCTTTAATTCGAGAAATTTTGATAATCCAGCGTGAATTGTTAAATATTTAGATTAATAAACTAGAAACGATGACAAGCAATGTTGAGATTCTTACGTCTTGATGAAGACTCCGAAAGATGACACGGTTCCCATTCTTGAAACTAAAATTAAATATGTTCTGTTAAAATGATTATTCTAACATGAAGATTATAATCATACTAATTATTTAAAAAAGCTCATTGCGAGCGTATGAATAAAACTTAACAAACTTACATCGCTGCTTACTGGTGATACTGTATCAATTCCATCGCTGCCGAAACCACTGAGAGACTGTGCGAATCTTTCCTTTGCTTTGAGTGCCCTGGCTCTCTCGTTCTTTAATCGTTCATCATCTCTTAATAAGGCCACTAATTGCTTAGCTTTTTCTCTAACATTTATTCCTTGATCCTTATGACCTTCCATATATTGAAAGTCTACAACAAAATTATAAGTACAATATTCATTTATCTTTATTTAAAATTTATATTTTTTTCTGATTGATGCAAAAATTTTATTAAAAACAATATGATTAAAATATTTGCAAATATATTTAGTATTAAGTATAAATAAAATAGTTAACATACGACCTACATAAAATTAAATTAAATTTTGTATAATCGTGGTTGACTTCAATGTTATAAATATAATATACATAAAAATATACATGTTCTTATGTTTTATATCTCACTATAAAGAAAACGTGTTGTCATGTATTGAAAACTAATTTAGATCACTGAAGTTGTGATTGTGAAACGCTTTAAAATGTTTTATTCAAATAGAATTCCTCAATGACACTTAAACAATGTTTTACTTCTTAAAATTCAATAAATTACTTTTAAATTTGTCATTTAAGTATCACAGTTTCAATACAAGCAATCAAATTATTATTGCCTAAAACTCATATATAATTAACTCCTAAATATAATTGACAAATGCAATAATTTCTTTGGCAATGAATTCATTTTGATTTGGATTTGTTGAGTAAACAGCATAATTAATTACACATATGTATACAATTGGCATGCTTCATTGATTGCAAAATAAATAAGTAAAGAATAATATATCCCTTATACTCTCTATTTACATCATTTGTATACAAATCACGCAACTCAAGCGATAGCTATTATCGTATTTGCATAGATTTTCTATCAAGACGCTAATGGTTGCATTCTACAACTATTTACAAGAGTACGCGACATCATCAGGTCGTAAACTGTGTAACAAAGTTTAAACTTTATTTACTTGGTATTGCGACACTTACCCCTTTAACACTGGCATTACGTGACGCAAATGTATGATCTTTTACCTTTGAGGGTCTGAATGACGAATATATTTTCCTTGCACTGTTGAGCGACTTTCTCCGTGCCGGTCTTGATGAGGTATTCTAAGAGGACGAGGGCTTTGTAAACATGTCGCCAATTTTTCCCGTGATCGTTGAGGCGCTTCCAAAGCATCTGCATGATTTCCGTAAAAGCAACAACATTATAAGTGAGATCAGCAATTTCAGCCATGAGAGTACTACTCGGGCCCCACGGGTCATTGCTCGTCGCCTTGCGCACAGCTTTCTGCAAACATCAATCCACAAATTTAATTAGCTTCTGCTCTGATACTCTTCGACTCTCATACCTAACTCTTACTATATCATTAATGCATTCTTTAGAATTTCTTAAAATTTAAAAAACTTAACTAAACTTAATTTCACGAATGGATAGTTACGTTACACAGACTAACAATGATAGTTCTGATTTTTAATCAAATTAGGTATTAGTTAAAAATCTGTAAGATATATATCAACTCCAAGATAAATAGTCATACAAAAACAGAAATAAATCATGGTAATAAAAATTTTAAAACCAATATGAATATTTTTATTAACTTTCTATTCATTTGTATAACCTAATAAATATGAACAAATAATAAGATTGCACAAAATGAAACATTTAAAATAAAATTTTTTCACAACATAGAGAAAAATGAAAAATCTGAAAAAATTTCAAACGAATTTCCAAAAAGGTAAATAATAAATATAAAGAGAAATGATTTTAATTAAAATACAAAAATTGAATGAGAAAGAAGAAGAGGCTAATATAATACAAAACCATTGAAAAGTACTCACCTGTGCGGCACTGTAATTGTGGGCGAGATTAACAATATCCCGCCTGAGGCCTGCTAAGTTGACTTGCATTACGTCCTGGCCCTGACGCCGCATCTAAACATATCATTTTTTACTATATGCCACATCTTTTCGATAAATATACAATCGTTGAGCTTTTATCCGATAATACATGTTACTTTAAATCCTTTGTGTAAAGAAACATAACACATGCATTTTTTAGTACAATTCTTGAAAAAAAACCGCCAGAAAAACAATTTATTAAACGCATTTACAAGAATTTTAATTTGTTGCGTAAGTGCAACCCGAAAGAAAACTGGATTCTCTTTTTTTTGGAACAAGCTATTGGATAAATTTGTTCGTGATTTATATTCATACAATTACAAAAATGTTGATTTTATTCAAAAGTATTCTCATACATTAGTTTTCATAAAATATTATATTATAGTTCGATTTCGATTTAGGTTTCTTGTATATACATTGAAATAATAGTATACTTTTAAAAAAATTTACATAAACTTTTTCATTCTTAATCGAATTAAAGCAATTTCAAATTAAGAAGATATATTGTTTATATATATATAACTATTCTAATTTTAAAAATATAATATTATTTATTATATTTTATCTAACGATCACATAGCGTGCTAAATATGATATTTATACGTAACTATCCGATAAATTTCACCAAGAAGTTTAAATACTGTAGTCTTAAAGTGATTAAAATTAGAAGAATAAAAATTAGTGTTGTAAATTTATTAAATCACAACTAATAAAGTTATGAAAAATGTTGTAATTTATATTTTTAATATAAACTCTTGTTTATTAATAATAAGCAGCAAGGTAGGCTATGCCTCGCTTGACTGTCGAGCATATTGCTATTTTTCATGATTGACAATATAACATTAAAAATAATTGTCAATGTAGTTTGCTTCTGACATGAAATAAATACATGCTCATATCATGTTAAAGACACATTGTTGCATTTTTATCTTATAGCACTATTAGTATAGCAGCTTGGAGAATATATCTGCCTATGAATTATAATTGATCAAGAAATTTCAACTATATATTTTAATATGTTCGACTTTTTGCGAAAAACTAGAATTCCTATTAATTTTATATAATTAAATTATTCGGATACAGCTATATAGAAAGCTGCTATCTGGATGATACCGTTAAAAGAGAAATCCATAGTTTACATAATATATTGTTTTATCATTTATTATACTCATATTTTTATTACAGTTAAATATATATTCAAATAAATATTTTTTTGAATTAAATGGATGCTCTATATTACAAAAATTACAGTTGCAGTATGTACAATGTAAACGATAAATATACCACATTTTCTATAGATTCTTTAAATAATGCCATTTTATAACTCTTGCATTTTTATGAGATATTCTAAAATTTCTACATAATCGTGAATTTGAACGCATTGGCATTAAAATTCGCTTATAACTAATTGAAGATGATATTTTTTTATTACAAATTTATTTTCTTAAATTCTCTTACATATATTATTATATTTTAAGCATCTCTACATTTTGACAAGCCTTGTTTCGATTTATATAAAAATGAAAGTAATACTATACATATCATAGTTAAAATTATAACACCTATGAAGAATTGACGAAAAGAAACCCGAGCAATGGTACTAATGACATCTATACCACCAGTATACGTTTAATATAGCGAATAATAATCGAGTTCATGGTAAAGTGGATAGTCTCTTGTATTTTCCCTCGTGAAATATAATATATATCTATTCACAAACAAAACAAAATTTATTCTATTATAAAATGAACTATACTAGCTTGAATGCCTTAACTGTTGTTGTTTTAGTATGCAGCACAAACTAGTCTATATATACAGAATCAAACAATAAAAAAACAAAAAGAGCTATTAAATTTAAAAAACAACGCATAAAATAGCTTTTAAACGAATGAACTATGTATATTTCCTTTATTACTAGTCAATTTTGTAATGACTTTAAAATCATAATTAAATATTAGAGTTTTGAAGCAGGAACTCACATCAGAGAAATTTCTTATAATCTCTGGATTAAGAAAATTCTAATGAATATTCTTTCTCGCATATACTCTTCTTATAGTAGATACGAATGTTGCATGTTAATTATTGTTCAAAAATATCCTTAAAATTTTATAAGTAATATTGTACTTTTAATTTCAGCCGAGTTTTAAACAGTGATTCATACATATTATAAAGGGATGAATTGTAGTCACAACTCGAGTCATAGTTGATATAAAAAGTGTTAAGGTTAACAGTACCGTTAATCATTATTAATAAATGATAAAACACAAGAAATCTTGGAAAATTGAAAAATTAGAAATCCAAAAAGAATTATCGCAATCAAAGATTATTAATATTCAATATTTAATTAATATTCATTACAATCTGAAGAATCTGAATTTCAATACTAAATTGATATTGAAATAACTACATTGTTTTTTATGTAAGTTGAATTTATAAAACTACAATTGATGAATCTATAAAATACTATAAGGTTACGAATAAGTTTATATATAGATATATATGATATGTAACTTGATCACTTTACGAACTTAAGAATACGATAAATGTTTTTTTAAGAAATTCAAAAGATTTTTATATTTAGTTTTTTTCTACATTTTCATTGCAATTTTATTTTCCGCAAAGTTAAACAAAACCTTGTTCTTAATTGTTATAAACGGTTAATTTAAAAATAGAAGACAATACTAATTATATACATTTTTATGTATTATATTATATAATTATGATATAATTGCTTTTTTTTCAATTGCTTTAATAGTAAGAAACGTAACATATAATAAGTAACTTTTTGACACTCAATAAAGTACGTTTATATTGATGCATAATAACTACTCCAATTAATTATAAAAATACAATTATTGAGACAAAATGTTAAAATTAAATAAAGGTAAAATTAATATAAAAATATTTAAAAAAAAAATTTAGATACCAATTTAAAATAGTTAAGTCATTAATTTTTACATCGGGCGAAAAATCCATCGTCGAAAGAATATTTTTCAAATTCTATAAGTCGCGCAAACGCCATATTCCTCTGCTTATACGATAAAATTGATAAAAATTGGGTTAATTGGCATGGCAAATTTAGACGTTACTTTCCAGGAAGAGGTCGCGATACTATATTATCTCACAGGGAATTGCGGTGTTATATCCTACTAAGAGCAAACAACTGAATCTTACACATTAGAAAAATTTGTCATTCTGTTAACTTCACTAAGAGGAGAGAGAAAAAAGACACGGCAAACAACTCGCATGTATTATTGATGCACAACAGTATGCGAAACTTGTATGGGTTGCAAATTTCACACACTTGTATGTACTTACGTTGGCTGTCGTTATCGAGCCGTTACTCTGGAAAAGTCACAATTTCTCAACCACAGCCTCCACACAGCTTAGTACTCGTGCACCCAAATCTGGTAACATAAGAAATGTATTATTTTTTATAATAGGTTTACTCAATGTACAACTAGACATCATTAATGGGACAAAACTTTATGATATACATTTAAAAAAACGTGCAGATGTATGTCTACACGTAGACAAGAAATGTGACAACAACAACATTCGGAACAGCACAATTACAAAAAATTAACCTAGAAATTAACATAATGTATGCTTTTGAGTTTTCAAAAATTTATTGTTACAAATAAAGTTCTGTCCAGATGATTTTATTATATAATTAAAACAAAATACTTGGAGGTAAATTATCGTATTATATTAATATAAATAAATAGTTATGAATGAATCTAATAACATACAGAATTTATTCTTGAAGAAAAAATATTTATTAAATCAGGGAGGCAGTATTATAATATTTCACGAAACAATTAGCTTTGTAATAACATAACTTAAAACTAATGAATTTGTAAACAATAAAAGAATATTATGTGCGTGTGAAAATTACACTTGATATAATGTAATGTTGACTAAAATAAAAAGATTTGTGTCCTCGTATTCGCGAATAAAATTTTTTTACATCCTACAATTATTAATATAAATTATTATTTAAATATTAATAATAATGAATGGCAAAAAATAATCATTGTAATAAGCTAAGTTCGTTTGTCAGAATAGAAAAAAAACATTAGGAGAAACAAAGATAGTTAATTTTATTGTATACAATTAGTAATATTTTTTAACAGAAAGTACAGTTAAGTATAGTAAGTCAATGTAGTTGGGTGAACCAGCGAATAACATAAATATTATTCTGTGGTTGTCAACTCGTGGCAAATATTTGTTAGTGTTACAAAATAAAAACATTTAAGATGGAAAATAACGAGATAAATATCCCGTTACGATCTAATGATAATTTACAATTATATCATTTTATCATTTTCATCTCCATTGTTCGCATACATTTCATATAATTCTTACAAAGAATATAGTAACAATAAATGATCCAATAAACACAACTAAAATATGCAATAAAACAGTAAGAAGTCCTGTTTACACGAATTAAATCTACAGTATCTATCTTTAAGTCCTTTATCTCGCTCTTACCATCTTAGCCATTGAAATCAAGGGTTGATTTTTATTTCGCCCTTATATATACGATTATACATATACGATTTCTTAAATTTATATCGTGTATCATATTAACCACAATTTAAAGATAAAATTATTGTAAATTTGAATATAATATATTACACCAAAAACAATATACTAAACGGCTAATGAAATATATCGATCAACTAATTAAAAATATAAATAATATTTAATTATAAATAATTTTTTTAATATAAGATAATCTGAAAATTCAAGCGGAAAAATAACGAATAATTATGCAATTGATCTATCCACCGTAAATCAATGTCTATGTTACATAATTATTTATAAAATTCTAATTATTTCTACATCGGTATTATTTTACAATTTATCTGTATTATCTGTCCGTGTAAAATTTCATTCTTTTGCCCGCAGGACTGTCATATGAATCTTCAATTGTAATTGACCACGAGGTTGATTGACTCAAATGCATTTATACTGATAGAAATTGTAGTAAGCACGTTTGTATTGAACTGTAAATAAACGTACCCACTGACCTGTCATTACACTTAAACAGCAGCAGCAAACGTGAAGTTATACGCAATATTTTTTTAAACAACCGTATATAGTTCAATAATTTTATAGCGCGACACGCGCTGTAAACAATAATTTAACTGTCATCCCTTTCCTTTGTCTTTAGCAATCGCAGTACTTTCAAAGCTCGACTGTAACTACAAAAGAAAATCTTATCTCGCAAGATTTATTAGGATCAATATGCTCATGCTTATCTTTTCATGATTAAAATTCAATGAGAGCTATTACGTACGTACTAATAAATTTAGACAGGAAAACATATTAATTAGTTTCGAAAATATGACAGACAGAATATCGATCCAGGAGTTTGAATAATAATCAGCTGTGATTAGAAGAAGTTCTAATGGCTTCCGAAAGATTGTTTGAGAACCACTGAAGCGCATGTGCGCGACTCGCGACTCGGGAGAAACTCGCGAGTGCTCGCTGCGATCGATCGACTGCGTGAGTGTATAATTCGAAAAGCCGAACGGAAGGAGTTAAAAGACGAGTTGGCCTGTCATAGACGACGGTGACGCAGATGCTTGACGGATTCCCAAGCGCTCTCGCACGCGCCAGCATAACCGCGGCCCACGTAAGGTTTCCCTAAGCGGCAGCCGTCACCACGAGCAGCTAATATCATTAGGCTTATATTGATTGATAAGAGACGCGCTCGCGCTGATCGGCTCCCGCGCGCACTCCGATAATCATCAGCTTTCCGCGAGGGGAAACAACAAGCGCGAGCTCCTGCAGCGTTTTTTATCACACGCGCACGCGTGTGTATACTCGTTTGATTCGGCCAGCGATCTTTTGGCAATTCGCGGCGGTTCTTTGTCCCTCGCGCTTAATCACGCCAAAGCTACAAAAAACTGTTCACAATGCGACGGCCGACAGTTCGCAGGGAGAAAGAGGTTGTACATGTCCGTAACCAGCGCTTTTTGTTGCTTGAGTGCCCAGGGGCTTACCCGAGCCGTACTCGATACTGTAACAAGTGTCAATTGTTGTTAGTGACAATACTCAAGTGTCAATTGGGCAGTTTGTATTTTGAACGAAACAGGCGGAATCATATTGATTTTAATTGATAACAAAATCAATCTAATGCATTTTCTTGACGGAATGACAACAATATTCCTTGGCTTGTCTTCATTCTAGCTTCACTAATCTATCCTTGACAATTATTATTTGCGTGATAAAAAACAGAGTAAAAAAATAAACGTTTTCTAGTTATGAAAATTATTATACTTGTTACCGCTCATTCTCGAGCCTTGCGCACGTCCTGCGGAGCATCGAGCCGCTCACGAACCATCGCCCACGCAGCCGCAGGAGAAAGCCCTCCGCTTGTCGCCGTGCCGTCTAACCCCCACCCCCACGGCCGGCACATACTTTTTCGTTCAGTTTTAATTTTCGTACAATTAGCTTCATGTATAACCTTTATTATTCGCGGGAAAACCACATTGTTGTGATTTTCCAAATTTAAAAAATAACGAAACCGCCAAAATTGTCATTTTCGAGTATTAAGACACTGTAAACGTCATTAAACTACAAAACTATATTATACTCTGAATTTTATTTTAGAGACTTTAACCTTGATTTGGACAGTTAATGTAATCAAGGTAAAAATTTGTATATACACCAATGCAAACACATTCAATGCAAATTAATTTAATAACTTTATTTTCTTTTACTCTCGCTTTTACCATTATAAAGTATCTTCTCTATCATCTTTTGTATTATTCCAATGAAAAAATAAACACAACTGAGATAAAAAACCAAAAATTTTCTATAAATGAAGTTAAAGATCTATTTAGGTTTTATAAATTTTCTATATACAATTTCTTGGAAAGTTTATATTAGGATAATTTAATGCATTCAATCTTTTTAATACATTTCTCAAAACCTATGAAAACTACGAGTAATTCTTTGACCAACAACTGCTGCAGTTGCAGTTTTAACCATCTTGCGATCGCGAGGAAAGATCGACTGAGCGCCGCATATATTTTTAGCCGTCTATATCGACTTATTTCGACAAAGTCTATTTGTTTTTACGGTGTACACGTGAGTCCACGTTTTGAAGATATACAGTCTATACATCCTTTGCACGTCAGTTCAAGTTGCGACTCCTTTATTACAAGCTTGCATAAAGCGGCGTATTTTCTCACGTCTCTCTGATAAACGCAAAGGACACACCTGCATTTATTTCTATATAACTTGCCGTTTAATTACTATTTGTGAAAGAAAATTATAAATAATAATTAAAGAAATTTTTAAATACGTAAGAGTTTACTTTTAAGTGAAAAAATGGAGTTCACAGCTATTCTTATGCTTAAAGAAGTAAGAAATAGTTAAAAAATATCAAAATCTTGTTATAATCACGCTTTCAAATAATTTGTATTGCTACGCAAAGTGAATGGAAGTGCTCGCGGATGTGTAATATTTCGTACTGAGTTCCACTACTCGTATTTAAATTGTTCCTTGGAGGGTTAACTTACAGTCTTATGATAGATATGTATGCATATATGCAAGTGCACGAGAAAAATTAAAAAACGATTGTGCTTGAGAGTGTGAATACATCTTGCAATTTATGTAACTTATAGATCGTACCTGCGACGTCTTATAGAAAATAATGTGCGATATAATTGTTCAAAGCAGAAAAACGAAATTCGAAATAATTGTAGAAAACTTGCGATAAATTACCAGTACCACGTAGAAATTATGATATTTTTACACAATTAATTTTAATGGCTGTTACAGTGAAACAAATTATTAGAAAAATATGAAAAGTATTGTCTTTGATATCTTTATACACCTAGTTATGTATATTATTTGATACACTCAACTTCAATCATTTGAGTTGAATAAAAAAATTATTTCATTAAATCAATATATCAAAATTACTTATTAATATTAGTATAAATTAAATTTTCATCTAAAAAATAGGAAAAACAAAAGAAATTGAGGTATCCTTACTTAAGATAATATAGTTTGCATGTTCCTTGTTTTTGTAAAAAATTTGATACTATGTTTCATAACTGTATTTTTATTAAATTAAAGATAATAAATAATTTGAATATTTTAATGTTAAAAATTTGACTGACATTAATTACTAACTATTATTGATATAATATATAAGGCTCCTGACATCTTTTACAATTTAAAATAACACTAGACATAATTTAACTAATGTTGTAGTTAATAAAAAAGACTAAGAACTAAATATCTTAAAATAAAAAATAAAATTTAATTCTAAAATTTAATCAAATGTAATAATAATCAAAGAAGTTGAACATTTAAGACATAATTTACTAACTTGTTACATAGTTTTTAAATTTATAGAAACTAGAAATTTCTAAACAACATTAAAATTATAAAATATTACTACTTCTTTTACTATAAAACTTATATCAAAACTATCAAATCTTATGATTGTAATTACAAGGCTAGGATATTTTCTTAGTTCAAAATTATAGAAGTAGTGATTTTAATAACTGCTGTAAACATCATCCTAAATATTGTAATTTGTGAATTAAAATTTTTAAAAATCAATTGAACTAAGTTTTTTGCAAAAATATGTAACAAAAATAGTCTTACAATAGAATTATCAGTTTACTTTTATCTGTAACTGGCATGAGATAAGAAATACTTTACTTATCTATACAAACAACAAATATGGCGTCCTCATTCAGAAATCTTGTTAAAACATACATGTAAGCATTGAAATTTATACAAAACAAATTTTCTTACCGTAGGAGAATAATTACAATAGCAGTATTAAAACAGTTTTCGTATGCATACGATTTGAGGGCAGTTTCAGATCTGATATTTTTACATTTTTCAGTTATCGTCTTTTACATCTAATCAGTAGTAACATTTACAACTATATTCTTGTATATTGCACAAAATCATGCACTAACAATACTATTAGAGAAGTAACACTTAGTTGAGATCATCTTACATAAAATGTAGAAAATAGAAGTTCAGTTATTGCAGCTCATCCTTTTCACTTTAATGATATACATAAATAAAAAAATTGATAATTTGACCAGCTGCTGGAGAACTCTTACAATGGCTTAAAGATTATACAATCTAGGTAAATTCTGTTTCTAGTTTCTAAAGGTGTAGAATAAAGAATCACTTTCAATTATACTTTACTTGGAGTGTTCACAAATCAAAGAACTAGCTAGCTTTATTAGAAACATAAACACTTTGGAGCATGACATGCATTAGAAATGAGCTCTGGTTGCATTATTCCAGTTAGTGAAGAGAGAGCGACAATAAAAGTTTCAGACGATGCAATCTCAGCTTCACACAGCAGCAGCAGTGTGAAGAGCGTAAGGAAAAAGTCGAAAAAACTGCACAGGATCACACGCGAACAGCTTCGAAAAAGCAGACAAGCGGGACCAAGGTAGACTGGAAAATCACAGGAGCCGAAAAAACAGGAAGACGGGACGTAGGTAGAAACAGAAAAGAATGCACTATGAAAGCAGGCGACACTTATTCTTCTGGCCCTGAGTGAAGCTGCAGCTGCGGCCTCGCCCTCTCTCACTCTCTCACTCTTTCCCTCTCCCTCTCCCTCTTTCTCGTTCACTCTCTTTCTCAACGTAAATAAAGAGAGCTATGGTGAGCCCTCGCGCACTATACAGGGACGCAGCAGACTCACCTTTTCTCGATCCCTAGGTCTCCTAGACTCGCATAAATCCCTCGGAGACTCGGTGAAACTCGCGGGTCTCTAGATCAGAGCTCTTTCTGGATGCGCACCGCGAACGTAGTTCAGTGGGTGCCAGCGCGCTTTCCTCTTCGTCTGGCCCGGGCGTAGGTGAGCCGTTCGCGCGCTCAGGGATGTGCGAAAGGCGGTGTTCGAGAGGACTTCCACGTACACGAGGACGGGGACCCCAGCAACGGTAGCAGCGGCGACAGGGAAGAGTGTCGAGGCACGGCCACAAGTCCATTCGCGTACGCACTCACCGATGGATGACACCACTTCACTGGACTAAGGACTTGGACTGACTTGGACTACTATCGTACAGTCACTCTTCCGAGAGCACCCGAGTCCCGAGCCACACTCGCGCGCTCGTCAGGCACACACTTTTTTCGTTCTTTTTTCCCCTGTGTGCGCGGTTGTGCGCACGTACAGCTATACGTGTCACTGTACTCCTCTTTCTCTTAGCGATTCCGCAGTTTGTACCAGTCTGTACCTTTTTTGGCTTCCCAGTACTACTCACTGCTGGTCACCGATGCTTACTGCACATAACTGATAAACCACCTCCGTCATCCGTCTTTCTTCAAAACGTCTTCGCTTAAAATATACAAATGTGTTAGTCTGTTTCTTTTTCCAGCGACGCTACGCGAATACAGTTGGAATATCAATGTATTTTATATACAGCTATATACAGATACATGTCATATATATAGTACATTGTATCCAAATGTATACCTACTATAACGGCTCTAACTGTAGTGGAGTAGCTACTAGTCACTAGTCACTACAAGCTGACCACCATTGGAGTTTCCTGACTGTCACAATATTCTGTCAGACAGTCAGAGCACGTGTGTATATTGGTGTAGATCGGCAATCGGCATTCGACAGCTAACTTCTGAAGTTCCTATTTATATATTGCATACCGAAAATTAGATACCGTTACATGAAATTTATTATTGTTACTCATTGTATTAATTGATGGTCGTTTTTTAACATGACATTTAAATAAATAATCGCGGAAACAAACTAATTCTTGTTAATTTATTGAATATCTGATATACAACAGTCAATGATTGTCAAAACGTGTTTGAATTTTTAAATTATTTTCAGTTTATTGAAGAATATATTGAAAATTTTAGAAGCGAATCACGCAGTTTTTAATAATAAAAAATTATTCGAAATATTTACTTTCGTATATTATTAATATTATATTATTAACATATTCATTTTAATTAAATTTCACTTAATCTTGCAATGAATCTTCAAATGAAAATTAATTATTAATTCCTATTTACATAATATCCTACGGTCCACATTGCTGCTCATAGAAGTAGCCATGGCATAGCTACATATATAGTTAGATCTATGATATGTAATTATGTTCCGTAAGGGGTGACCGGTCTGCTATAAGTGTAATTTAAGCTCAAAAGACGCTGAATAAAAATCAGTGAATTTTGCGTAATTTAAGAATGTGAATGGTTTATTTAATAATGTATTAAAAAATTGATAAGAAAGTTAATAAATACGTAATTATACATATACTTTTAAGAGTATTGCAGTCATTCAATTAAATTATAACCTTAAAGTTATGATGAATGGTGAATTTTAGTAAAATTTTAAGAACTTTGAGAATGCCCTTTACAAAATGTTGTTACAAAAAATGTTGAGAGGATCTTTTAAATGTATAAGATTACAAAATCTTGTATTGAATTCGAAATATGTTCAGAAGATAAATGTTAAATCTTTATTATTAAATTTTTCAAGTAAAAAGCGATTTTACTGCAAAAATGCAGGTGATTCTGATTTAATTTGTAATGTGGGCACCATTGGTCATGTTGATCATGGAAAGACAACTCTCACTGCTGCACTTACAAAGTACTCATCAGAAAAATATCCAGATTGTAAATATGTATCATATAATGAGATTGATCGTGCACCTGAAGAAAAAGCACGTGGTATCACCATTAACATAGCTCATATTAGTTACCGAACTGACAAAAGAAAATATGCACATACAGATTGCCCAGGACACTTAGATTTCATTAAAAATATGATTTCTGGAGCATCACAAATGGATGGAGCAATTTTGATAGTTGCAGCAGATGATGGTCCTATGCCTCAAACTATGGAGCACTTATTATTAGCAAAACAAATTGGAATTAAACAATTAATAGTTTTTATTAACAAAGTAAGTCTTGCATAACATTTTTTTTAATTTATCATTAGAATATATAATTTTTTTTATATAATTTATTATAGAATTTATAATTTGTATTTAAAGTTGTTTAAAACATTTTTTTAATCCAAGTTAATAAATATAAAACTGAATGTTTTATAACAAATTACTTAATAATACAGGCAGACCTTGTTGATGATGAAGTTTTAGATCTTGTAGAATTAGAAATTAGAGAAATACTTGATAATTTTGGTTTTATTGGAAACAAATGTCCTGTTATTCGAGGGTCAGCATTGTTAGCACTCAAAGGAGATAGCTCAATATTTGGAATTCCATCCATTCAAACCTTACTTGATACTCTGGATAATAATCTGATAGTTCCTGAAAGAGACTATACATCACCCTTTATTTTACCCATAGATAATATTTTTAGTTCTACAGGTAGAGGTACTGTTGTTGTTGGTACTATTAAAGAAGGCACAATTAAAAAAGGTGTAGAAGCAGAGATAATAGGATTTGACAATCAACTAAAAACCACTGTAACTGACATTCAGGTATAAAAATCAAATATACATTATTCTAATGTTTGAAATTGGTTATTAAATACGTATAATCATTAATTTGAAGATGTTTAAAGAAAATGTCCAATTAGCAAAAGCAGGAGAAAATGTTGGTGTTTTGTTAAGAGGAATTAAAGTCTCGGCTATACGAAGAGGAATGTATGTTTGCGCTAAAAATTCACTGAAATTAAATAATCACTGCGAAGCTCATATATACTTATTACATACTTCTGAAGGAGGCAGGCACCAGCCTCTTCCAGTATGTAGATATTTACTATTGCAATGTTAATTTTATGTACTGTTTAATTACAAAATTAAATATTTTTAGAAAAATGGATACTGCTCCATCTTGTACTGTTCAACCTGGTACATTTATGCAAGAATTGATTTGTTATTACCTGATGATTCAAATATGTTAATGCCTGGAGAACAAACATTAACACGAATTACTCTTTTAAATCGTATGCCACTGATAGTTGGTCAAAATTTTACAATAAGAGAACAAAAACGTACTATTGCAAATGGAATTATAACATCGGTTCATGATAATATAGAATTTGATAAAAAGAAAATGAATTTAATTAAAATTCCTGGGGTTAACACTTAATGTTACGAAAATGTATATATTGTTATATATAAGTTGTTTTACAATAAAAGTTTTAAAGTAAATTATTTAATTTTAATGTTTGATGTCATAGTTCACTTTATCCTAATTTTCAAATGGATTCATAATGTTTTAATTCAATAAGAACATAACATTTATTAAAGTTTTCTCGTATTTATTATACTAAATCACTTCTGACAATGTGTTAATTCCAATGGTTAGATGTTTATAAATCGGATTATTCGATGTCGATTCAGTTGAAATTGTAGGTGTTTTTTTTTATTAAAGAACGAACGTGTAACGTACTAATATGCGTATGAGTATCGAGCTTATCGTTCGAGTGTGGAATTGCTTTTTTACTCTGCTTTCTCATGGCTTGTGAATGACGTTTCAGTACATGCACGTGGAGTATATTTATAACCAAATTTGGGAATACACTTCGCGTGCACAAGATTCAGCGCCAGTGCAGGAGCTGTTACAACTAATTATGATTTCAGATGATAATGTCTCTTCAAGTTTACGCATTGAAAGAGGCTAAGAAGTCGGTGACAACTTTTTTCAATGCTGCATCTGTTGATTCACTAATGGAATTGTCTTTCGCAATAGTGTCTAAGAGGGATTTCTGGCTTGTTCTGTTAAAAAATATTCAAGTTATTATTAATATTATATGTATAGATTTGATGAAAGGTAGCAAACAAATTTCATCAAAATAACTGAATACTGAACATAAACGAACCTGACGTGAGAAAGGTATGCTTTTTCGAAGGCAGTAATTTTTGAGGGTTCCATTTTATCGAGATAACCACGTACACCGCAGTAGATGACTGCAACTTGTTCGTCGATTGACATGGGTACTAAAAAATGCATAATGTTTTTAAAGAGTTATAGAAATAAATTCAAATTATTTCACGTTTAAACGATTATTATTCACGTACCATATTGACCCTGTTTCAATAATTCGGTTAAACGAACACCACGATTCAGTAACTGCTGGGTAGCAGCATCTAAATCTGATCCAAACTGGGCGAAAGCAGCTACCTCACGGTATTGCGCCAACTCCAGTTTCATGGAACCAGCGACCTAGTTTAAAATAAAGTTTAGTTTGAATAGAAGATAAATATTATATTAGACATTTTAAAAAGTTAAAAAAAATAAAAAATTACTTGTTTCATGGCCTTGGTCTGAGCAGCCGATCCTACACGAGATACAGAGAGACCAACGTTAATAGCTGGTCGGATACCCTTGTAGAACAATTCAGTCTCCAAGAAAATCTGTCCATCAGTAATAGAAATTACGTTAGTGGGAATGTAGGCCGACACATCACCAGCTTGGGTTTCAATAACAGGAAGCGCAGTCAGGGAACCACCACCCATTGATTCATTCATTTTGGCAGCACGCTCAAGAAGACGAGAGTGAAGGTAGAATACATCACCGGGGTAGGCTTCACGACCGGGGGGTCTCCTCAACAGCAAGGACATTTGACGGTAGGCAACAGCCTGTTTTGATAAATCGTCATAGATGATAAGGGCGTGCTTTCCATTATCTCTACAATATGAAATCAATATGATTAATATATTATATTATAAATTAAGTAAGAAATGATGATTAATTCAAATTTAAGAAGACAGTAATCGAAGTGTAAAAATATTTTTAATTGAATAAAATTCCATACCTGAAAAATTCACCCATAGCACATCCGGAATAAGGAGCGAGATACTGAAGGGGAGCAGCGTCAGATGCGGTAGCCGATACAATAATAGTGTAATTGATGGCACCATTATCTGTCAGACGCTTCACGATTTGTGCAACGGTGGATCGTTTCTGACCAATAGCAACATAAATGCAATACAATTTCTTTTTCTCGTCGGTACCATCATTGAAACGTTTTTGGTTGATGATAGTATCAATGGCAAGTGCAGTTTTACCAGTCTGTCTGTCACCAATAATCAACTCACGCTGTCCTCGTCCAATTGGTACAAGAGAATCAACAGCCTTAATACCAGTCTGCATAGGCTCTCGGACAGAAACTCTAAAAATATTTAATTGTTAATAATTGAATTTATCTTCTAAGCTTTGATCATTTATTTGGCATATATCAAGTGCTTTTTCACAATAATACATAAAACTAAATTATTTATAATTTTTTTGTTATGTCAAAGATTGAAAAGACTCAAAGTAGGATACTTTAAAAATTCAATAAAACAGCAATAAGATAATAAATAAGATTGTAAGTTAAAATAAAGATACCTGGGAATGATTCCAGGGGCTTTAGTACCAATACGGAATCTTTGTTTGCTATTTAAAGGGCCTTTGCCATCAATGGGAGTGCCTAAAGCATCAACAACTCTTCCTAAAAGCTGTTCACCGACAGGTACATCAACAATGGCTCCAGTTCGTTTGACGATGTCACCCTCTTTGATATGCCTGTCGTTACCAAAGACGACAATACCAACATTGTCTGGCTCCAAATTCAACGCCATACCCTTAAGTCCAGAACTGAATTCCACCATCTCATCAGCTTGAATGTTTTTGAGACCATAAACTCGAGCAATACCATCTCCAATGCTGAGTACACGACCAGTCTCATCAAGATTGGCCTGTAATCAAATTGCAGATAAAATTATTATTACTGTGTAAATGAAAACACGTAATATATATTAGATCTAAAGATAAATAATATTTAAATATTTGGTACATATACTAAGAGACTTTAAAATAAGTTTTATAAACTAAATAATTTAGATTATACAATTTCTAAAAAATTATAGAACTGTTAAAATACAATACAATTTTTATTCATTTAAATATTTATCTCCAAAAAAACTTTTTATTTATTATTACATATTATATAATGCATCATTAACTATCATACATTTTATGTTATTTATAGATCTAAAAATAAATCAAGAAAAGTATGATGACAAAAGTAAAATTTGAAATTATATCCATAAGTAAATAGATCAGAAAAGTAAAATGAAGTTAAATATCAATGTGTTATTTTCATTAACATCAATTCAACTTAAAAAAACAACTTACCTTGCTGCTAGCACCAAGAATACGTTCTTCAAGAATAGAAGAGATCTCAGCAGATCTACGGCTGCAGGATACATGGTATTTCCTAACAGAGACAGATGCAGATGGCCAGATTACCTGAAAGAAATAATGATTAATCAGTAAAAAGCTAATTTTACTGAATTGTTCAACATTGATTCAAAATACTCATTACATAACTGTCTCCTAGTCTGCACAACTCATCTTTAAATGTTTATGTAACCCTATGAAGTAATGAGACTACAGTAAAAAACGAATGGTCCGGTAAAACTATACAATCATATTCTCTTTTGTATCGTTCTTGAGGAGTTTATTTAAATAAAGAAATAAACCTAATAAATGCGGCATAACCGGGGAAAATGTCGGCCTCCATCCCCCCCATTCTAATTCGAAGCCCACTCCGTGAACAGTTTGTGCCACGCCGACCCGCTCATTAATTTGTTAGGCTAAATCATCTACGAGGCGAACTTATAGCTTACCTGGGTACTCGGTAGCTGTTTCACCACCGAGGCGGCAAGACGTACGGTTAAAAGGGACATGGTTTAGTTCTTTAGTTCCACAAGTTCGTGCACACCCGTCAAGCCGGACAACGTCGGAGGCTGAAGAGCGCTTGAGGAGCAGAAGAACGAGGGAGCCGCGGAGCGGCAATCTTGCTCCCCACCAAGTCACCTTACCTACTATCTCTCTTTTACTATCTGCCCATGCACGTTTCTTTAGCTACTTCTCTCGCTCGTTCTCACGAAGCCTGATATTTGGTTAAAGCTAGGTTACGGAGAGTGCGCCCTCGTTTGCAGGGCAGGACAGGAAGTAGACCGTGGGTCATGTTAGTATCGATATCGATTCATATTCAGCAGTTTACATTTACTCGGTTGAATTTTCAAAACTTTCTGAGCAATTATTGTAAGCTGATATAGAATGATTCCATAGACATTAAACAGATTGAAGCAAAAATGCTAATAAAAGGCTTTTAATTAGCCTTCCAAAGAAATTAAGAAAGGTTTACTTTAGTTTCGAAATCACAGAAATCTTTGTTGCTATGATGTACGTAGTAACTGCACTTCTAGCGGTATATTTAAAAAAAATTTATATAAAAATTTATACTATAGATATTGTGCAAAATCCTTCGTGATACATAAAAGAAACGACTAGATTAATAATTAAAAAATACAATCGATTATTTTATTGAAATATGAAAGAGTAAATTTGATAATCGAGTAACTATATTACAAAAATCTATATTTAAATATATTTTAAATGTAATCTATTAATGATACTGATGCATTCAGCACGTTAATATTATTAAAATAAAATGATAAAATGAAGGAATTTATCGTTTTTTTTGAATGTATACAACTTGATAATTTTTAATTAACAAAGTATATGTCAATATTCAGTGACTTTCTTTCTATTATATTTTACATTGACTGTTAATTATATTTTATTTTTTATACATGTCATCAATCAAAAATTAGCAATTAATGACTATTCTTGTATCATATCATTATTAATGTTTTGTGATGGTATGAATTATAATTTCATTTATATTAATAAATTTACGATAGTATCATGACAGTCATTTTGTCAATTGACTAAATCAGCAACAGTAAATTCTCACCCACACCCATCATACCACACTAGCGTGCTACGGACTGCTCAGTATACGGGCTACTAGTGACCACATTCGTCCACTTAAAATATAGTACAAGCATAAACGTAATTTATAAGCTGAACATGTGTTTGTGTGTCGTCTGCCCTCCTGCAGAAGACCTCCCTGTATCTCAAAATGGCAGGTGGCACAGAGAAGCTTATAGTTTGACAGTTTTTTAACTTTGTTTACTTACCTAGGACTACGATTTCTTTTCGTCAATCGAAACTAGGATGAGTCCATCGTTCGTCTGAATACAGCGTCGGCGCTAAAGAAAAGGGAGGATGCCAGGGTTGATCGCGTCGTCCTCGCGATGCGCAACACCGGCGCCCACAGTTTGTTGTTGTTGATGCTTATTGATTGCTTCCTTGATTCTCAATGCTGCTGGCTCAGCCTTCCGCCTACGTAATTTTTCCACACCCTTCATCGATGGTTTCATAGTCATCAATTGTAAATACTATCGAATGTTTTTTGAAAAGTGCAACAAGAAGCGTAAAAGGAATATCTACGATTCAGAAATGCTATTGCCTTTTACTAGAGCATGATCTTCAACCTGCTACATTTTAATGGTACGTACGGTCGAGTTAATTTAGTCTACTGACTTTCCCTTGATTTTTATTAAATGATCCTTTTCATATCTTTATAAAAAAAACTGAAAAATGTTTTCTCTCACGAAATTAGCATTGTCTTCTTGAATTAAATATTTATTACTCTATTAACTGAATCTTAATTTTTTATTCTTATTTATTAACTATGCAATAGTAGAATTATTAAATTATAAATATATAAAGTATCCTTTTTTACAAATTGATGTATAAGCTTAATTTTTAAACAGATTAATTATACTTTATATGTAGTTAAATTATAAAAAATTTAATGATAGATATTACAATTATAATTTGTGATCATGAGTATTTTAATTATTGAATTTCAGAATATTGTAATTCTTAAATGACATGTCAAGTAAATATTTTACAACAGTTATTTTTAAATTTCAACATCTTTAAAAGGATATTGTAATCCCAAAAAACTTTTATTGATAAAATGGATTCTGCAGGAGAACTAGAACACATTGAAAAACTTGCCAAGGAGGCAGAATCTCTCAAGATTCGTCTTGAAGATGAAAGACAAAAATTGAATGATGTTACTCGTAAGTTAAATTAATTTAACTTGTTATGAGTAAAAAAAATTGTTTAAACTTAATAAATATATTTTGAAGTTGTAACAAAATTGTTTTTACATCTGGCTTTATTTATTTTATTTTACTTCATAGTTGCTGTTGTAGCTGAAAGACTTGAACCAATAAGTTGTATAAATGTAAAACCACGAAGAGTTTTAAAAGGGCATCAAGCAAAAGTTTTATGTTCGGATTGGTCTCCAGACAAACGACACATTGTTTCTTCTTCTCAGGTATTGTTCATAATTTATCATTTTATCTTATTTTTATATAAAAACAAAAATGTATCTCTCTTGTTTTTGTAGGATGGTAAAATGATAATATGGGATGCCTTTACAACAAATAAAGAACATGCTGTTACTATGCCAACAACTTGGGTTATTGCCTGTGCATATGCTCCCAGTGGACAGCTTGTTGCATGCGGGTATAAAATAATGTTTTTAAATAATTATTAACCAGTATTTACAAAATGTGTAATCTATGCTATATGTTATTATAAAAATAATTATGTTTACAGATCATTTAATATACGTCAAAGATTCTTAATAAATAACTACTTCTTTAATTTTTAAATTATCATTTATATTAACTTATAAATATATCATTTTAGTGGACTGGATAACAAAGTTACAGTTTACCCATTAAGCTTAGAAGATGACGTATCGGCGAAAAAGAAAACAGTCGGTACGCACACGTCTTATACATCGTGCTGTGCTTTCCCTAATAGCGATCAGCAAGTCTTAACGGGTAGTGGTGACAGCACTTGCGCCCTATGGGACGTTGAAAGTGGACAGTTGCTGCAAAATTTTCACGGACATTCCGATAGTGTGATGTCTATAGATCTCGCTCCTAGCGAAACAGGAAACACCTTTGTATCGGGTAGTTGTGACAAATTGGTATTTATCTGGGATATGAGGAGTGGACAATGTGTTCAGAGCTTTGAGGGACACGAGTCTGACGTTAATTCTGTAAGTTAACAATAATTAAAAATCAGCAGATACGTTTGCCAATTAAGCTTTTCAATTGCAATTTAAAACCAACAGGTTCGATTTCATCCAAGCGGAGACGCGGTAGCGACGGGTTCAGACGATGCGACTTGTCGTCTGTTTGACTTACGAGCCGATAAGGAAGTCGCTGTCTACACGAAAGAGAGTATAATCTTCGGCGCAAATGCAGTTGACCTATCGGTGAGCGGTCGGCTCCTATTTGCCGGCTACAATGATTATACTGTTAATGTTTGGGATACGTTAAAGTGTCAGCGAGTGGCACTGCTTTATGGGCATGAAAATAGAGTTTCATGCCTGCGCGTCTCACCTGATGGTACCGCTCTCTCCACCGGTAGTTGGGATACGACGCTGCGCGTCTGGGCTTGAACGAAAGTCTTTCGCATACATCGGAATATGTATTTTTTGATTCTACATCTAGTTTGTTTTTAAAAAGGTTTTTTCGCATTGGCGCTAGAGAAAAAGGCAAATGCCAATTTTGATTCATGTTAAGCAACAATGTCTTTAAAGTCGAAATATGATACGTGATGGTTGAAATATGTTATATAACAGTTTATTTATCAGATTCATTACTTATAAAAACGTTTCAAGTTTTAGAGATTTTTTAATTACTGATTGGTGGACCACTGTAATATATTTATGTAAAATATTGACCGTGCATAATTACTATTTAAGACTAAAAATTATTAATTAATATTTTCGTTAATTCTATAAATTAATGGAAGTTCATTTATCTTTATCAGTATTTAAATTCACAACAATTTTCGGTTATAAGAACAACTATCGTTTTATTTTTCATTTTTATTCTGCAGAACAGTAAACAGAAAAAAATCATTGGTTTGAATAAATTTCAACTATTTTTAATGTCGATTAAAGTTTTAAGAAAATAAATTAAGATTTGATTAAATTTAATTAACCAGTTGTTTACTAAAATTGTCCATTAGAAAGTAATTTTGAAGTTTCTATTTCGGATACTAACGTTTATTTTTAAATTATAGATAAAAAAGTGTATAGAAATGTTAGCGTTATATTCTATAATATTAAAGTATTTTGAATACTGAGAGTAAAATATATAATATTGTTAAATTGCAAAAACCAAAGATGTTAAGTTAAATATTTTAAATATATATATCACAACTGAGTAAATTATTTTATCGGTATCACTCGCAAGAGTCATTTTATTTATAAAAGATAGCTTTTTTATGAGCAATCTTTGGTCCGAAGAATGACATAAATAATTGATCGCCTCAATATTTTTATTTACTGTACGATAATGCCAAGTACCGAATACGCAGAAAAATGACTTGTTGTATTATAGATAAACCTATAACTGCCACCTTGACGATCACTTGTCATATTTTTTTTCTTAAACATATTCTTTAATTTTATAATAGTATCACGAAATTCAAATATTAATAGGTTTATTATATTATTCTATTCTCATGGATGTACCTACAACTTTATTTTATTAATATGCGAGAAAGGATTATATGTTTTTTATTTTAATGCTCGCAATTATAGTATAACATGGTATTCAAATATCATGTAAAAGTTGAAAAGATTTATATTCTAGCTGTTAACAAGGTACAACCATTAACATAGAAATCTGAGAACAGCTTTTTATTTGACTTTTTCGTCATGAATGAAGAAAATCATTGACACACAGATAAGATCACCAATTAGAAACATGAAATTTAACATAAGTTTATTCACATATTAATAATAATCTAGATTTTTCAAGAGTCTCGTTTATTCAACTATTTAATCTAATATGAATTTTTGTTTTTAATAGAATTAAATAATGATTACACAATATCAGACATTGGTACTTAATATTAGCAACATACATTATTCTAAGTATAAATATTATTTATACTAACAACTTTTTGAATAATTCTAGTCGGTGATTTGTTTTTAAATTTATGTGCAAACGTCTGTTTGCCTAATTCAAAGTATATTAAAATAAAATTGAGGATTTTACAATATACGCACAAATGAAGCGATAGAATTTAGTTCTTTATCAACTTCCGTAATAACTTAAAAATAGACAACACAAAGTATCATTTCTACACTTTCTCCTGCTTTAGACAAAATGACCTAAGGTAATACCTGTGACACCTACATACGATCAAATATTATGAAAATATTCAAAGAAAAATACACAGAAATTTGCATTTAACGTACGTAAGTGAGATTATATGTAAATTATAAAAAAAACGAAAAACTTAAGTATAACACACAGTCGCATAAATTGTACCCCTTGATTGAAACGATGAAAGTCGGTGGCTATTAAATTAATAAAATGACAAATAATTTGATTTAATGTTACGATATTACGTCAATTGTATGAAAATAATGCACAAATGAAGTAAATTGTAATAGTACAATTTCATTACAAATACTTTATCTATTTATAAAGTCTTTATTTGAAAATAATTATTTTTAATATATTATATTATGGATGTACTGGCGCATCTAACATTTAAGAGGATGAAATCATTCTTTCCTGCACCAAATATACATAATATTAAGTAATTTAGTACTTTCAATCTCATTATAAGTTGTATTACTATAAATAGTAGTAATTAATATTTTAAAAGTTATTTTTCTAATATTTAGATTATTTTAAAATACAATCTATTTTACTTTAAATTTAATATTATATATTTAAAACAAAAAATAATTTGTAAATATAAAAAAATTCTTTGTTTAACTTATTGTTTGAAAACATTAATATTACATTTGACTTAGGTAAGGATTATAAGTAGATTGATTTTATTTTTATTTTATTGATTAAGATTTGTCTTACGCTATTTCTGCCAGAGTTTAAACTCAGGACTGCCACTTATGTCAACCGACAGTCGTTACGCATTGGGTCAAAAAAGCGATTAATATTGTTATAGTCATGAATAAAAAAATGCGTAGAGCGTTTAATAGCCATTGAGCAAACGACGCATTTAATGAAAAAAGCAGCCAAAAAAATGTGTGATGTCCTAGTCAGCAAAAGGAGAAAGACGCGCTTAGGCTGGTCCTAATTTATAGATTGTTCGGACAATAGACGTACATTACCGTTGTCGATCATAAAAAATAAAAACCGTAATATAGAATGGAGTGCTAATCAACCAAAGTATTTGAGAGATAAAGTATATATATTATGGTAAGAGTAATTATAAATAATAATTATTTATAGTACGCACCGTGTAAAAACAGTTTTTGTTCTGATATTCTATAATATTATGAGTTCTTAAATTTAATTTTCATGCTTTTGTAGGTAACGTATTTTTTAATGTAATTATTGGATTGATGTGAATTATTGTGAAATTAACTGCTTGTGTACTGTACGTTTTAGTTTATATTACAGAAAAAGTTATAGTTGTCGAACACTTTATCTATTGTTATATGTTACAATTAAAACTGCCACGTCATTTATGATAAAACAATACTTTTCAGTAGACTAGGATAAATGAAAATAATAAATGATAAAGTAAAGGTAAACAAAGTGTTTCAATTATTTTTTCTCCTAATACTTAAATATACAAATATATTTTTTATCATGTTTTATGAGTTGCAATGACCAATGTGCTGTAGAGATCTTTTACATAAGCTATAAAAGTACATATGAATAAGATTATTCGGTACATTACGTTTGACAAAATTAAACATTCCTAAAATAACGAGAGTAAATTGACAACAATATAATATTGCACCGAAAATATAATTTTAAAAATACAGAACTGTATTCCTCAAACTAGTAATTCACTGTATAACATTCAATTCTATTTTATATCACTATCATTCGTACGAACATTTTCGTCTCTAATATGTTTCAAAGTTTCGTAGTATAGTCATAATCATAACTTAGTTACACGCGTATTTTATTTTATGCAAAGTTTCAGCAGAGATGAATAGATTACTCAAATATATCCATCTGCAAGATATTCTCTTTTCTTTATTTTATTTGATAAACTTATACCCAAGTCCTAATAAGGTATTATACAGCAATACAATTTTAATGAGTTGTGTTTATATATGTATCGTGAGGAAAGATTTCGGCGGCGATAGACTCGCAGAGCCCATACGAGCTGCAGCGCGCAAGCATGTGTGAGAGCGCGGGTTGTGAGTGCGATACGCGAGCCGCTGTCAAGAGACAGTGATGCCAGAAAACCAAGACTTTTCGCACCTGCGCAGAGCGCCTCTGCGTTGATAGACGGATACATATTATTTATATGAACAACTTTTTGAATAATTCTAGTCGGTGATCTGTTTTTAAATTTATGTGCAAACGTCTGTTTGCCTAATTCAAAGTATACAAAAATAAAATTGAGGATTTTACAATATACGCACAAATGAAGCGATAGAATTTAGTTCTTCTTTATTAACTTCCGTAATAACTTAAAAATAGACTACACAAAGTATTATTTCTACACTTTCTCCAGCTTTTGACAAAATGACCTAAGGTAATACCTGTGACACCTAAGTAATTTAGTACTTTCAATTTCATTATAAATTTCATGCCTGTTCAGTTTAAGGCCGATAAAAGCGCCAGATAAGTTTGGGATCAAAAGTAACGTACAGATATTTAACGGAGGAGTTCCAGGAAATAGTGTGATCGCCAACATTTATATGGGAAGGGAGTTTGCGTTTGCGATTGCGTCAGATTTTGTTTTGTTGATGAAAAGATGATTTTCGCTATCCCAAGCGAGAAGACATTGAAGAAATTGGTTGATATGTATTGAGCAGGTGTCTATTTAACAGGAGGTGTTAATGAGAGCAATGCCATCGACGTATATGGCGGTGGAGATGCGATTAAAGATTAGGATGTCGCTGCAATAGATGTTGAAGAGCGGTGGAGTAGACTTGAGGTCTTGAGGTACTCCAGCGGATATAGAATAAGGTTTGGAAAGCTCGTGACTTATTCTGACTCGAATAGTGCGGTTACAGAAGTAAAATTGCAACGTACTAATTAGATAATGAGTATAATTGAGTTTGATTAATCTGCAGATGAGACCGGCATGCCAGACTCTACCCAACGCCTATTGTATGTCTAAAAGGAGCATTACAGAGGAACAAAATTTGTTAAAACTGTTGCAGAGGAGTTGAGTAACGCGCAGAAGTTAGAGAGTTATTGCGTATCGGGGCCGGAAAACCGTGTTGGCAGTCAAGAATGTATGTTATGGATAGTGGTGTAGGAAGAAAGTCGTTTGAGGAGCACCCTCTCAACGACTTTGCTTAACGCTCTAAAAAGGCTAATCGGTCTACAGTATATAATAGTAGAAGGAAAGTAGTGAGGGCACATGATAGCGTTAGACATGCTGCATATGGCGGTAACGTGCTTACGCGTAAGGATTTTAAGGATATTGTTTCTAATCGCATTGCTCTCGGGAGGTTTGCGGTTTTTGAGAAAATGCAAGATTTCAGCAATGTCGGGCAGGGAGGTGAAATGGATAATTCCATCCGACGAGAGAAAATAGCTCGCCGTGTTTGAAATATTAAAAAAGGGAGTAGTGATCTCTGGGGTTGGTTGAAAGGCAGCCACATACAGTATGTTTGGCGTTACAGTAGCCTACAATAACGGAGAAGATTCGCAGATAGTTATTGAAAAGTCTAACTTTGATGTCAACAGCTTTATCAAGACCAATTTAATAGCTTTGTGGTGAAGGGAAGAACGAACAAAAATGTTGACGCTAAGAGATGAGTCTCGGTGGTGCAGGTGACAAGGATATTTTGGAATTTCAGAAGATCTTGGAGTTGGACAAGCTTTACTTAAATGCCACATGAATTCCAATTGAGCAAAAGGAAATTATGGTTGTTAGACATTTCTAGTAGGGTTGAGCTGTGCGAGAATGGTGAGTAGTGCGTTAATGAGAGATATTAATTGCATATTAATTGTTGATGAGGGGGGAGGGATAGAAGACTACTAGAGGAGCAAAGAGCGCTGGTTTAACTAAGTGGGCGAAGGATTTTTGTGCGTAGGTGCCTTGACAATTTCCGCAGCGAAGTTTAGCGTTAGCGGTGTCTTCGAAAAGAGTGTCACCCGAGAGAGCTTGGTTTACAGCCCGGATGATGACCACCAGCTGTCGGTCTTAGGGAAGCTGGTGAGTTGAATATTCTACCTCTTCAGCTTTGAAACAAAAAGTCGGAGATTGTTTCAAAATAGATGCGGACACCGGTGGGTGACCAGGAAACTCACACGACCCGCATATGTACCACTCCTAAACATGGCAATGTATCAATGGATTTTGTCCGATACGCCTTATAACAAAAAAGTTGATAAAAATTTTACTAATCTTAAAATAATAACACGATGTAATAGTTAAGATTTTCTATTTCTTCAAATTGCAGCTTATCACATATGTGAAAATATTCTTGCATTTACAAATTTTTGATATACAATGTTTGAGATATAACTAACATAATACTTGTGTACTTTTATTGGTGTAAAAAATGACTCTTTTATATCATTAAAATATTGTCATTACCCCTTTATCCACAAAATTATAATATATGTAGTAGAATTAGAAAATTAAATTGCTGCAAGTCATAGTAACTTTATCGAGTGTTTATATTATATATACTATTATAAAAATAATACTCAGTAGGATAATTGTGAAAACACTATATGAACCTTGTTTATAATTAAAAGACCATTTTTATCTTTAAAAAAATCCATTTTAATCTTAAATTTTATATGAACATATATTTTACAAAATAGAGCTAAAGGTATACTCTTCTTAAAAATGAAAGCTTTCTCTTTGTACTATAGAATAAACTTTCTGATCTAATCTCTTACAGCCAGATGTAGAATACAAATTATGAGGAGAAGGTCCATACGTTACATATTTTAAAACCTCTCCAATTTCTGCTTTTGAAGGATCAGATTTACCCCAAAATTTAAAAGAGTCTTTGATACATTCAATAACATGCTTTTCTTCTAATGGGAGGAAAGGAACAAAATGATCAATTAGTTTTGATTCTATAGTACCACTTTTCCAAAGACCTCCTTGTTCATTAAAAGCTCCTATAGATATAATTGATTCAAAATCATAAAGATTAATTTTGTCACGACCAATTCCCTGATTCCAAAGATCCAACATCTTTTGGACAATTTTATTACTGCCAGTATTTGACAAAAATATAAATATAGCATTATTTTTATTTTTATACCAACTAGTATAATCAATAAAAGGTACTAGTACATCTAAAATTCCTGAAGGCATTTTATCTACTTCATCGAAAACAAAAACTGGTCTTTCACATTTATTCAATGCTGATTTAATTTTATTTTTTAGGTCCTCCTTAAATAACAAAATGAAATAATAACATAACATTGTTTATAAAAATTTTTATTTACATTTGTAATAAAGATTTTAAATTTGTATTATTAAAAATGTATATACTATGAGAATGTGCCTAAGAATGATGTATTTAATTATACATTAAATAATATAATTAAAAAAAGTGTTATACCTTATATATATTTACAGAACTTTCAAGTGGAAAATCATTCCTTCCATTAAAAAAGTAATAATGATTACTTCCTTCTCCTTTTTGAAACAATGCATTTACAGTCATATTAACTACGTAATTTTTTCCACTTCCAGGTAAACCATGCAAGCTTAAAACTAATGGCTTTTTTGGATTTAAGTGATGAATATGGCTATATATGGCACTATAAATAATGTCTTTTGCAATTGGTTGACCATGCAGCTTGGTTTCCAAATCTGATCTTAATTCTAAAAGGAGTATTAGATGTACACTAATTTATATAATTATTAAAATATTTTACATTAAATTATTATAATTGTTAATTTTAGCATTCTTATAAATCAACAAGCATATATATTTATACAAAGAAAAATAATTTTAAATTACACTGTTTAATTTATTAATTAGATTTTTTATCAGTAAATAAGTTTGTAATTCATAATTCATATTCATTCTTAGTATCATATTTATTTATTAAAACATTTATTTGAAATAACCCTACCATGAATGTGTTTACGTCCATAAACTAAATCGCAACATTCATATAGTTGACAACGAAAGTTATAGCCTATTAATGCAATGCCAGCAAGAGCTACACTTTCCAGTATAATGCATAATCCTGGATTTATTAAACTTAGTAAACAAATAAGAAAAACAAAAAAAATCATAGTTTGAATTCTTTTTCTCATTCAAAGCTATAGTGAACTTGTAAGTTGTTAATAGAAAGTATAGGCTTTTACAAAATGTAATGAATACGTGATAAAATTTTTCAATCGGGAAAACAAGTCGCTTTGCGCAGGCGCAAACAGTCTTAGCAAAATCGTATCACTGCTGGAGACTATTAGTTAGGCCTTATTCCGTTGAAACTCGACTGCGCACTAAGCAGAAGCTAATCTTTAACTGTAATAGCTATATGCCGAATGTGTAGTTTTTGTTTTTTGATTTCAAATGAACACAAATATATAAATTAATAGTCGACTAACAATAAATGCATTATAGCATAACTCATGCACGAATTTCAATATTTGTATATGACTTAGTCTGAAAATGTGTACAGTAATTTCAATTATAAATCTAAAAGGCTTCATAATTAAGTTCATTACTTAAAAATGTCAAACTTCTAAAAACTAATAAAAGTAAAAATATTATTTAAATTTAATTTTTATTATTGCAATTTAATTTTTTTATTTCTACATAAAAAACATTCTCTTGTCCTATGTCGAAAATTGAAGAAAATTAAAAAATAATTACATAGTATCAAATTTTAAAAATTATAAAAATTTCTATTTATCATCTTTCCAATAATATGGTTCATTTTGTACCATGTTCACAAGCTAAATCTTGTAAAAGCTTAGAATAGTGACAGATCGGACAGACTCGCCAGACCCGCCGGCCGCCATATCCGTGAAAGCGCAGTCCATGTATATATATATAATAGATCTCAGTGCCGAAGTGTGAACACGTATACCAACTTACACAAAGTTATCTGATAGATATAGGCAATATAGGTTGTATAGGTTCTAACCGAGGGTTACCGATTTATTGTGTGACTTTGCACTTTACATGTTTGAACTTTTAAAAAAGTAGAAAGTTATTATTTTTTTAAAATTATCCATATTTTAAACAATTGTAAAGGCAAACAGTAAATAAAAATGCCGCTGTTTACAGGTAAATAAATATTACAACAAAACGGTTTTTATATTTCTAACCTAGCAAGACAGTAAATGGAATTTTTTACTATTTACATAATTTACCGTAAATATAATAAATTTTTAAATATTTATTTATAGTTAAAGTGAAATGGGGAAAAGAACTTTTTCCTAGTGTAGAAGCTAATACAGATGAAGAACCAATGTTGTTTAAAGCACAACTCTTTGCACTAACTGGAGTTCAGCCTGAAAGACAAAAAGTTATGTTAAGAGGAATGATATTGAAAGATAATGAATGGGGAAAAATTTCTCTTAAAAATGTATGTATGGAATATTTATCGACATTTTTCAGTTTCTGTATTTTATTATTATTTTTTAAATTATTCTTTAGTTTTTATTAGATCAGTTTTGTTTAATATTGTTTTATAATAAAGCTTATATTCAGTGCATTGTATAATAATAATAACTAATTTACAATTTTATTAATATTTTTTGTATAAAATTGACTAATTAACTAATAAAATTAACTAATAAAATTTAAAGAGAAAAGGAGTACTTGAATACTTTAATTTTTAGGGTGATACTATTCTTATGATGGGTTCTAAAGAAGAAGATGTTCCTCATGAACCTGTAGAGAAAACAGTATTTTTGGAGGATATGAATGAGTGTGAATTATCTTCTGCTTTAGATTTGCCAGCTGGTTTGACTAATCTTGGCAATACTTGTTATTTAAACGCTACTGTTCAATGTCTAAAAACTGTTCCTGAATTGAGAGAAGCTCTTAAAGGTTTTTCTGGTGGTCTTAACATACCTGATGGAGGTTTACAATTTGAAGCTTCTCAAAGCATAACAGCTGCATTAAGGGATCTATATGAAGGAATGGATAAAGGTCCCTCTTTGCCTCCAGTTGTTTTAGTTCAAATGATGCATTTTGCATTTCCAAGATTTGCAGAAAAATCAAGAATGGGTGGCTTTCAACAACAAGATGCTAATGAATGTTGGACAGAATTGATTAGAATGTTACAACAGAAGTTGCCTGCAAAGGTAATAAAATATAAAATATTTGTCATAATAGATATTCTTTTCATTTTTATTTTTTTAGGAAAACCCTATTACAACTGAAGATACTACTAGTTATAAACCTAGATCTTTAATTGAACAATATTTTGGTGGTACTTTTGATACTGAATTAAAATGTGTTGAATCAGAAGATGAACCACCAACTACTGGAAAAGAAGAATTTTTGCAACTAAGTTGTTTTATTTCAGTAGAAGTTAAATATATGTATTCTGGCTTAAAAAATAAAATGCAAGAACAAATCACAAAAATGTCTTCCACGCTAGGAAGGGATGCAGTTTTTACTAAAACGGTATATAATTAATTAGTATTAAACAATACATTTTTTGTAATTGATGGTATAATTAAAAAAATTGTGTTTCTTATTTAGGTAGTTAAAATCAATTTATTTTATAAATATCAATGTAACCAAAATTCTAAATAAACTGTTTTTTATTTTAGTCAAAAATCAGTAGACTACCAGCTTATTTAACAGTACAATTCATTCGATTTTGTTTCAAAGAAAAAGAAGCAGTGAATGCTAAAATATTGAAAGAGGTGCAATTTCCACTGGATTTTGATGCATTTGAATTATGTTCAAGAAAGTTACAAACAAAGCTAACACCTATGCGAGAAAAATTTCAAAAATATGAAGAAGAGCAGTTACAAGTAGTAAGAAATGTAAAAGACAAGAAAAAGAAAGATGACGAAAAAGAAAAAACTAAACAAGAACCTTTTTGGTTTTCAGATGGTAAAATTTTTGTATTTGCTTTGTATTTTCTTATTAATTTTTAGCAGAATATAGTTAAAAAGAACCTTTTTTTAATTATTTTCAGATCTTGGTTCAAATAATAGTGGATATTATACACTGCAGGCAGTGTTAACACATCAGGGCCGAACAAGTAGCAGTGGACACTATGTAGCTTGGGTGCGCCAAAAACAAGACTCTTGGCTTAAATGTGATGATGAAAACATAAGTATTGTAACCAGTGAAGATATATTGAAATTATGTGGTGGTGGTGGTCCAGATTGGCACTGCGCTTATGTTCTTCTATATGGACCGAGAATTCTCGAAGTACCAATTCGCGAAACTCAAGAAGACTGTACTATGGATTAAAAATAAAAGTGTGTGTTAAGGCACTCACAATAGAAGTAAAACTTCCAATAAAAAGTAAAGCCTGATAGAGTGGAAGGTATGCGTTGTATATTAATTATGAAGAGTGAATGACGAAACGTATATTATTTTTATTGAAAATACAAAAATAAAACCTTTAAATATATTTACAACATACATGAATTTACAATAATTAAACCCATGATTTTATAATTATTGTATTTTATTACTCGATGGTTGATCTAAATTCAAACAGGACTCAATTTATTTGTGATTCAATGAAATGTTAATTTATTAAAAATCTCAAAAATATTGTATCAATAATAATTCTATATTTTATAGTAGAATGTGTTAATCATGTATGTATTTTATATTGAATCTTCTTAAACCTGGAATATGGGAAGGTACAACAAATGTCGAGCTTTTAAATTACAAATTTGAGTCTATATTCAATCTAAATGAATTAAATGATAGAATTTTATTTTGTCTTCTTTTATTCAATCATTTATTAATTTAATAATTTCAATTAATTGAAATGCTGAATGTACTTGTATGCCAAACTCGTTATTTAAAAAGATTATTTTGTATATGACAAGAAAATGAAAAGTGCAAACTACATTTAGTTCTCAGTATAGTAAAATATAAAAAACTATATCAAGTCCATAAATAATTTTAATTAAAGCACTAAATTCTAAAATAATATTTATAGCATCATATTACAATATATAAATGTTTTTAATATAATCGCTATTTTCGAAAACCGCAACATCTAATTTACTGCTTCCATAATTTTTTTCTTTAATTAATTAAAATGGAACATTGGCATTATAAATAATGTAAAACCATTAATTTATTTATGTACGTATTTTTTGAGAAGAGACATTTTTGCATATTTGAACATATTTTTATTTCACATTGTGAGGCTTCGTGCGCAATTTTACTTCGAAAACTTTTTATAATGACTAAAGCTTTTAGATTTAAAAAATATACGGATTGTTTTATATTTTAAGTAAATGACGTACAAAAAAACTTTATTTTATGATTGAATATTTAACTGATTATTTGTAGCAAATAATCTTATTTTGCGCAAAAATATATGTACATATTTTAGATTGCAATATTTTTGTAGTGCAAAAATAAAAATATACGTACAGAATTTATACATTCTAGTATAAAATTAAAACGGATTCTTTTGAACATACTGTTTTTCATATATTTTAAAAATTATATTTCTATTTTAAATTAAAATATTTTATTTGTATTTTATTTTGTTTAAAAATCAACTAATGTACTTTGTATAATTTTCGCTCATGATGATAATCAAGATTGTATATAATCAAATGATCAATGTTACATAATTTAGATCAATGTTACATTACAGAATATAAATTTAAATACATCATAAATAATTCTATTAATTTACCTGATAAATCAATATAAGGAGGTAAAAATAATTTTTTAAAGATTTAATTTTTTCAGATTATTAAATAATTGTTTTGAAGTAATTATTTTGTAGATGTTAGGGATAATAATTGTAATTATTTATAGCTACCTGTTGTTACACAATTATATAAATATCAAAAGACGTAATGCGAACGTTATTGATTTTTTTTTATTTTAATAAGTATAAATACATATAATGATTACATAGCCATTAAGCGTAGTCCCAATTTTATGTATGAATTGCTGGATTTCATTGAGATTAATTGTTGCCCTTAATAATTTCATGTGGCGTAGCCCCTCAATCTTTCTTTCCTCTTCTATGCGTATTCTTTCGTATGCGCTTTACGGTCAGTATGACGTCTTCTGGATCCGTAATTTGGGCATATGCATGTATATACAACACTCTATTCGGCACTATAAAACTTCTATGGTACTAATATATTTGCATATAGCTAGAAATTTATATCATTTTCTAAAATTAATGATATAAAAAAATCGTATATTGAAGTCAAAAAACTATGTGGCTCTCTGCCTAGACCTGATTTCCTAGGACACTGGTTACCTAGACCTATAATAGAACTGCACTATATATATATATATCTGTTTACAGAAAACAAATGTACGCAACTCACTTGAAAAAGTTACCTTTATCGTTCATGAGAAATAAGTACTTACTGCGAAAAAGGTAGCTATTACTATTTTTTCAGTGTATGATCAAATTTTTTAATTCTTTATTAAAATTCAATAAAGATATGACACAAAGGTTATGAAATACATTGTATCAAAAAAAATCTTTGTAGTGGTTGCTAATGGCATCTACAAATCAAGCACTTTTTTAGTTACTAGCAAAGTACCAGAACTGTGATCTGATCTGATGTTTTTCACATTGAAAATTTTATTTTGGAATCAAATCGATTAAAAGTGTAATCATTTTTAATAATTTTTATCGTGTCCATAAATTAAAGCTTATAAAAGCTTTATAGAAGTTCTGAAGTTCCTGTGAGCAGATATATCTCTATAAAATACTGTAAAGCAACCTTATCGAAATTGCAATAGCAAAAAGAAGTTGTATATTGCATGTAAATTGGTAACGTTTTTACAGATCTTGTTTCAAATTAGGTGCAAAATTACTGTTTCTTTTCAGTCAGCAGTCAAAGTTTAAACCATTTTAATTCATTTTAAATTCTGTATTTTTAGATATTTAAATTTGAAATACAATTGAAGTATTTAAAAGGTACATACATTATTTTAATAAAATGAATTGTGGATTGATAAGGAATATTTTAAATTTAAGTTTTAAACCATATTTTTAACTACTTTAGTAGTAAGTTATATGTATATCTACAAATATTATTACCTTTATTCTTTTTAGTACAAAATTTTCAAATGTAAAATATACAATTTTTAGTTTTTTACAATAATTTACAGGCAATTAGAAAAAACTATTTATTTTATCTTTGTTTTGACCTATTTAAAATATCTTGTTAAATTAATTCAATCAAGATTATTTTGTTTTATTCAAGAGTAAGATTTTGTAAACATATTTTTCCGAATACATTGTTTACTAACACATGCTTGTTATATCTTACATTTAGCCAAGGGATTTTAATAGAACAGATGTGAGCAGATGTTAGAAAACCACATACTGACTTTAAAATGTTACGGGTAGCGGAAGACGAAGACATCACATGCATGCCCATACAAATGGCAGTCAGTATGTGGCTATAGAGATAGAGAAAAAGAGACAATGTCTGGATATTGAACAAAGTGCCGCCGCATTCCTTTCCCTCTCTATCCTTCGCAGGCGAAAAAGCCATTGCATTCCCCCTCTAGTCTCTCTGCGCGACTCTCCAGTCTCCCTACTTCCAAAGTTCCTTCCATCCTGAAAAGTCTTATGGTCAGCTTGGTCAGTCTTGGTTGGTTTGCGCGTTGCGCGCGTGCGTGTCAAATTGCGTCAAGGTAGTGCCTGCGCCCTGCAGTTTTCAACTTATACAGTAGTGATACATAACCTGCAGGTACATTAGTGCAAGACATAGCTTTTATGAGGCGTGAATGGGTTATCATCTGTCATCGCTGTTGTGTAGGGGCCTAGGGGGTCTTAAACATCTAGTATTCTTCTAGGTTCCGTATCCGCACGGTGCTACGCCCGGGCGAGCGCACCATATAGGCGATTCTCTTAGTTTCCGCTCGAAGTCCAAAGTCTTATTTCGAAGAGATTGGCGAGTGTGAGTGCTAAGTTTAGTGCCATAGCTGCAAAGTAAGCAGGACGGCAAGCAAAGGCGCTAGTCCTAAACGTTGCGTTCCTAACCTCAAACACATGCATACGTATATATAATATATGTATAGTTTGCGTGCTGCAGAGCTCCGTATGCTCATAGTTTTTTATTTTTCTTTCTGTGTAAGTCCGTTATATACGAATTACTCGAAGCGCAGTGAATGCTTTTGATCTGCGTCAAGGTAAAAATAGAAAAGTGATCACGCTCAGTGAGGAGCGGTTTCATGTGAATAATTGCTTATATTTGTCCGCATATAAAATCGTGTTCTAAGATGATTCCGTACAAGGCAGTGTGTACGGAGGATGCAAGTGCAATGAATCTAGGGACTCTACCCGATAGAACAAGTAAATAGAGTAATCTAAATTCGATTTTCTAACTCATTTTCAATACGCCCGTTTGCCATCTGGCTAGACTTTAGCATGCAAGCAATCAGAACAGGCAGTTACTGCACTGTACCCGTAAATTTAAACATATATAATTCGGTGTCCATCTCATCGTGCTTTTAGTTGTCCCCGGGCCAATGCCCCTGTGTCAATCGTGCAATCTGGAGTAACCTCCCTTGCCCAAAGCTGGAGTCAGTCATATTTTGTTGTATCACTCCCGAAAGCAAAAGAATGTAACGATAACGCTACTATGACGGACGGAAAATCGTCGGGTATGTGACACAGCTGCTCTTGCATCGATCGCTAGTTGGATAGTTTTAATCAATTTCAGATAAGTGAGTGTAACGCAAGATCCACTGTTGCTTTGGAACGCAGAGTCTCGGCTGTAACGGAGTAGTAGAATCGGTATATGGCAAAACAGGTCCGCCAAAGCTCCATCGGTGAGCAGCGACAACGAACCGGTTCGAGTCGGCTTTTCCGCGTCACAAAAGTCAACGGCTCCGAAAAAAGGGCCAGCTCTTACTTTTGTTGTATGTGGCGCTGCAGCAGCTGCAGCGCAAATTATTAAAATGCAGCGGTGCGACCAAGGGGACAGAGATACAGCCACCCGGTTTCGCTCATTCTTTCACAAGAGCAAAATGGAAAATAATGTGCTTGGTTTTTGTCGGTAAATATTGTACGCACTGACTTTCACTTTTATCGCGGCGCGCACTCTGCGTATAAGCTTATCTGCTCGCGTATATGGAGCATGCGAACGTAATATTGAAATTCTTCGAAATAAAGCTTCTTCGCTTTTTTATTTACCTATATTGAGAACCAATTAGCTTCGATATATCACTCGGTTCTTCGCTCGCTATCAACCTGTTATGCAAGTAGTCAGCATTCTTTTTATCATAGATAAGATCTTTATTCTCTTTTATGATGTGATTATAATACGAAAATCACACCGTACTTCTTGTACATGTTTAAATATGCAAAATACGCGCTTATAAAAATATTTGATAAATCATAATATTGCACGAAGGTATTTGAAAATATTTAACTGCTTTGCAAAACTTGAACGTCATTTAAAATTATGTTAATTTTTTAGATTTTGCATTTGTACAGAAATCCATGTGATAGTTAATATACGGATAATTGATAGGTAAAATACACAAGTGTAATTAATAATTTTAGCGAACAGAAAGCTAATAAACTTTCACTTTAGAAAACTATATTTCACTTGTCCATTTATGTAATTACATTACGAAGTAATTGTAACGCCTAGGATTAATTACATGAGCCTTTAAACATGTCTTATTCATTATTTTGGATTATTCCGTACAAAATCTAACCTTTTTGTACATAGTTATTTTACTAAAAAATATTTATTTATATTATATATGTTCATAAAAGTAAATAATTAACAAGTGCTACAATAAATATTCTTATATCAATAGTTTTTCTACGTTAACACATTAACCGACGAAAACGTAAGCTTTAAAACTTTGTTTACAATTAGGTACAACGGTGAAATGAGTTGAAATTCCGTGCGATTCTAAAAGTTTAAGTGCTTAGTTAACTACGGTAAATGGAAAGTTTCAGTTTACCATACAACTACAAGTATAGCAGACAGTACATTCGTTCCATATTTGTTATAATTACTTTATTATGTATATCCTAAGTGAATTTGTACTGTAAAAAATTGTTTTCATAAAATCTTAAATTAAAAAATAGCTGCACCTGACACCGGTCAGGTATATAGCTTTCTAGCTGTATTTGTCGTGTAATTAATAATAGTATACATATAAAATAGAATAGTAAACAGGGGGGTACAAAAGTGATCGTGAAAATCAAGATCGTTTTCAGGAAAATCCATCGTTTAACATACACGAGTGCCCATTATTTCGTTGGAACCGAATCGATTACCATAAATCAGCATATGACTTATTCGTGATTTCTGTCGATTCGTCCTCGCGCTGCAAGAAACAAGTCGAGAGTAAGAATAAAAGACCTCAGATCAAGCCGTAGGCCGGCCGAAGAAAATAGTGGGGACAGCGCGCGCTTTCTTTGCGACTTCTTTCGGCTCTTGTGTCTCGAAGCGCATGATAAGCCAGGCAATCGACGCGTATAGCCCTCGCCACCGTACGCCCATGAATGTTTAATAAATGAGGCTCGCGCGCGCTAACGGTATCGGGTATGTATTGAAGCTTAATGGCAGGCGAGATGAACGGCGTCGACTAGCCAAGTTAGAAGCGAGGCCTAAGCTCAAACCTCGATCTATGCTGCCTCTAACGTTCGCGATTTCGCCGCAGCTCGCATCGAGTCGGTCTGCACCCGTGCGGCCAAGCGTCCGGCTCGACTTTACAATGCGTGCCCGTAATTCACGCGCTTTCGCGCGAGCTACGTGTGGCGCAAACTCGATTGCTACCGGACGAAGCGGTAAAAGTTTCCTCTTCAGCTCTCGATGTTGGGTATGAGTCTATACTAGTTGAACTATACTCGGGACTTGTATCATGAGGCGTTTAATTTTTCTTTGATCTATTGTGTTCTTTGATTCTTCATTTATCATTCCAATCTATGCCTTGGATTTTTCGTAATCTTAAGACAATTTGGCATACAAACAGTTCTTAATTCAATGAAAGTGATGTGCAGCTATCGTGTTGTAGAAGAACCTCCTTTAAATCTCCTTCAATTAGTGCTTTATAAAGATAACTAGTTTTTTTATTCAGAAAATACAAAGTTGCTATACTTACGAGAATATATATTTATCCATAAAGCCATAGTCAATTATATAATTAAAACTTTCACTGCATGTATATATAAATCCTTCTATTATTTCAATATTTTTACGAATGTAATAACATAAAAATTACAGAAAATGTGATTTTATAAATTCTAGTATTAATAACTAACTAAAAAGTATTAACAAAAATTATTTTGTATAGATTTTGAATTTAAAATTGGATAGTCCAATAATTATTATTTTTATTTAACTATAATTAAAAATAATTGATAAAACGTAATAGAGATTTTAACGAATGAAACTTGTCTAAAACAATGATACACAGTACAAAGGAGCTGCATTGTTTTTTGTCATTGGATTTTATATTTTATCATGCACAAGCAATTAAACAAAATAAAAATAATGAACGCATATAATATATCTGTTTATTAAGCTTAACTAAACTTTTTTAATGTAATTGATAGACAATATTGAAAAAAATGTTGAAAATATCAAAATATCTATAAGTTATTTTACATATCCGGATCATATCAATGTCCGCAGTTGTATTATTGTATGCTTCATTTTATGTATGTTTTTTGTACACCGATTCAGTACTTTTCGACAGATATTTTACTTTACATTGAAAATAAGATATCGTTCAAGTTATGTATTAAAATAATTTATTTTAAAGATCTTGTACATTTAATTATTAAAATACTTAATATAAAAATATTTAAAAAGCATTTTATTAATAAAAGTGGTATAAAATAAAATATAATTTGACAGAAGCTTTTGAAATCACTGATATTTATCCTATATCATCAAATTATCTAGGATAAATTTTGATATATTTCAAATAGTTGTTGACATAATTGCATTATTAATTTAAATATCTCATGATCATGAATATTTGTAAAATTCAAGGTTTGTCTTATAATACTGTTCAAAATTATGTTTAACATTTTTAGCCTCAATTATTTTATCAATTGATGTGATTAATATTTAATTTTTCTATAAATTGTAAAAAAAAATTTTGTTGCACTGGGGAATAATTCTTAAGGATTATACAAGTCGTATCGTTTTATTACTTGCTGGGTATGATTATTTCCAATTTTATTATTTCAATGTATCTAAAGTTTCTAGACGGGACTTAAATTACACCTGTAAAATAACTCTGTTGTTTTGCAGTCCTGTACGCGCAGGTTTTGTTCATGAATAAGCAAAAATGTTCAAAATATGATTAAAAGATTATACTTTCTGGTGTTCTTGGAATACTACATTAATAGTAAAAACTTATTTTCAATTTAGATTTGTTTAGAATTTAAAAAATTGCTAAGGCTACAAAGTAATCTCTAATGCAATTGATATCCTGATATGAGTTTTCTATGACAGCTAGATTTTTATTACTGCACTTGTATCCTATGACTGTTTTCTATTGTTTTACTTGTGAAAAGAATAATCTTCTGATAAATTTTCTTTGTTTATAGTAATATCCCTGACAATAAAGAATCATATTTCTCAAGTAATATTACTTACACCAATGCATTGAAATATTTTGTTAAAATATTTATTCGAAAAATTAAAGCGCGTTGACATATTAAAGCGACGGTGACATACAGCTCGATACGGTTTAACCTTTTAACCGAGAAACCTTCAGGAATGGTAAACCAATATATTGGCTCAAAAATAATTATGAAAATTCTCAATTTTTGATTTTCCAAAATTCCAAGTTTTCTGGGATAATTTAATATATGCTTTATTGTCTCGGTCCGAAAAGCCAATATATTGGCTTGACCCATGATCAATTTATGATATCAGATAGCATGTTTATCCATTTTCTTAAAAGAGTTAAAATTACAAAATGCGGCTTCTCTAAATATAGAACGTTCTATTCCTTACCAAGTTCCGCCGATTAAATGAAATAAATATATCTATACTTGTTCATAATTTGAAAACTGATTCTCCCGAAAATTGACTCATTGAATTTATGGCGAGGCCAGTTGACATTCCTCAAAGTTGACGACCACCGATAATTGAATGTCTGAGGAATTCGACCATAGGCATATACGATTCCAAAACAGATTTTCCCTTGCTTCGCGAGGCTTCAGAAACGCTCCGCAAAGGCGCTTTTCGTCGAGAGCACCGCGAGCCCTCGGATATATTAGCGGGTGGGCGAGGCGGCTGTGCCGAAAAAGCGAAAAGGAGGCCGTGCGAGGACGTCAAGGCGAGCTGTGTCGATCGAACAGGTGTTGGTTTAATTGGAAAACAAGAGAGCACGTTTACGATGTATAGTCGGGCCGGGTGTGCGCAGAGTGTTCTCGGCCCCCCACACACGTACCCACGTATGCATGCACACAGAGGCGAGGGAGAGCTCGCGCAGAGGTGGGAGTAGGGGGGCTGGGCGGCGCGTAGACAGGCAGCCGCGGCGCTGCTGCGGCCACTCTCTCGAGTCTCGACGGGCGCACAATGGCGAACTGCGGGCCGCTCCTCGCTCCTGCTGCTGCCTTGGCCGCCTCCCGGCCTCGCCACCCTTGAGTCGCAGCCTCGTGCACCCCGTTGCATCCTCCGTGAGTACAGTGCCGCCCGGGTCAACGCTTCCGAGGCCGCTCGCCCAGCGGCCCGATTACGCGGCCGCGCGTCCCTGAGCGTCTGGTGCGGCTCCCGCGGGCGCTACTCCCAGAGAGAGAGAGAGAGAGAGAGAGAGAGAGAGAGGGCCGCGCCTGCGCCCGGGCAGTGCCGTGCAGGTGTAAACACGCGCAGGGGAATGTCGCGGAAAAAGCGCTCCGGCTCTCGTGTGTGCAGTGCGCGTGTGGGTGCCCGCGTCAGTGCAAGTGTGCTGCGGAGCGAGCCTCCGATGTAGAAAGTATACACAGCCGAGGCCCGTGCGTATTACACGCGCGCGTGTGTAATGAGCGAGACGCAACCAGTTGGAGCCTCGGACGATTATACAGGCCGAGTGTATGGCCGGGCGAGCGTACACCTGGCGAGATCCGCCCGAGTCAGGCCGAACCTCGTGTCGCTCGGCTCGTGCACCGCTTGGACCGTGCCTGCGTGCCTATAACCTTGTCCAGGCTGCGCTGCGTCGCCAGTTTGTTGCTCCTGCCGCGCGCCCTGTAGCCTCCCTGTACCTTGTACCCTCCGCCGCTGTAAATCTGGGCGTTGCTCGCGAATGTCTCACTGCGGCTCCTCGCAACGCTCCTAGTGACTTGTCGCGGGTATTCGTTAGGACCGTGATGGATGCTTAGTCAAAATTCTACGGCGCGGATTCAATGGCGCCTCATTTGCTTGGAATTTCGACACTTATGACTTGCCTCAGGCCGGCAGATTCGGCAATTTTTTTGCGTAAATGCCACTTGAGAAATACGCTTTGTTGGGTTTTATAGGAGGTTTCAAGGCTAATGGCGGCCAATGGGACGGGACAAGAAATTACTACCTGGCTTAACGATATCCCTACGTGACAACTTCGCGTTTATGGATTAATTTTGCGGATTAAAATTCACCAATTGGTTTCTACATTGAAGATGTTTTAATCCGAAAACATTCTGCATAAGAATGTGGACGCGAATATTTAATCTGCAATTTTATGTTTAAAGAAAGTGACTCGCCGAGTATGATGTATATACACGTAGAAAAAGTATAATATATAGGATAATGAAGAGCTCATAATTTAAGTATGAGTTATTTAATCAGAAAATTAATATCGAATTACAATAGACCAGTATGCGTCATTAATTAGCGTGAGCGCACAGTATGCAAGAACAGAAATTAGTAATATATATAATTACGTAAACTTATCCTTAATTGGGAAAATTATTTCTTTCGCAGCGGCGATTCTTTTATCCAATATTACATTATTATAAAGCTGCACGATTGACAATGAGAAAAGCACGAGGGAAATAGTAAAAGGAATAATGATACTCGTAGACTGGCTCGGCAGTCGAAAAGGATTGATAGGAGGGGCAAAAACGGCAGACACAGCAGCTATAAAAGAATGTCGAGTGAGGGGAATGTAACAGTCTCATTGAGAGCTTTGAGAGGGATAGCTATAGCGAGTTATCAGTACTGCGTGAGAGGGAGACAGATCGACTTGCGTATTTATGTACAAACAAACAGCTTGGTAAAAGGAGAATGAGATAAGAAGGCGAGACGGGCGAAACGGAGCTTATATCTGCACGTGTAGGCGGCTACCTCGGGCGGCTGCCGGGCCGCGAACCGTGTCAGAGCGGAACGAGGGACGTCGCGCGGAGTGGACCTATGCGAGGGAAAGGAGAAAGAGTGATTGAGAATATCGAGATCACGGTTGGCGCGCGCGCGCGACTACAAAAAAAGGGAGCAATGAAAACAGTCGAAAGTGAGAACTGCGAGACCATCCGGAAAGGATGGGCGTGCGCGTGGCTTTGCTTATCTTTCGGAAACGCGTCCCGCGGAACGTGCGACTTTGAGATGAAAGAAACTTAGGGGTATTAACGGAGTCCAGGGTTCTGGGGTGTACTTTATAGCTCGATAGAGCGTGGAAAAGTAATTCAATCGCTCGACTTTAATCTAACGTCATTCGGTAAACTATGCGTTCGCATGCGGGTGCTCTGCGCTCCAAAGTCGCTCGCTGACAATCCTACAGGAATGTCTTTGTGCCCGGCACGCGGAGTAACCTCCTCGTATACGTATCGCGTAGAAATAAAAGTAAATGAAATTCACTGTTTGTCGCGGAACGTCAAGTTGAGAGCCCTCGCGGAAATGCCGGCTAGTGAGCTCGAAAAGTGGTGAAAGTTTACCGTAAACAGTCGGCTAGTTGTGACAATTTTATCTTTGCGTAGCATCGGCCTAAACGCTCCGTCGAGGCGGAAAAGGGAGACGAGCGAGCACAGAGTGAGAAAGTAATTGAGAAAAGGCGAGGGAGGGACGCGTGCGCGGGAGAGGGAGAAAGAGGGCACATTCCTCTTTTCTCGCCCTTTGTCCGCGCAGCGCTGCCGTCCCGTGCAAGGGGCTTTAATTTTCTCCCCTCCGCAGCTCCCCGACTGCGTTTGGTTTACGAAGCTTGCTGTTGGCTGCACCGCTGCCGCTGTTGCTGCGTGATGCTGCGTACGCGTCTCGCCGGATCCAAGATCGTGGGAAGATTTTCTGCCGCTTGCAGCCCCTTTCGACTTCTCGCTTTCGTGCTGTCTTTCGTGCAGCAACGCGCAGTAGTTTAGCCGCTCTCCGAGTATTCCTGGGTACTCTTTAGTTTTTCGATTTACAGGGCGACAACCCTCGAAGTAGGCGTGACCCGAACGATACTTTCACTATTAAAGAGTGACCTTACGTGTAACTTTTATATTGTTTAAGACGAGCTTGAACGTTTATTCAGGGTGCTTTTAAAACAAAGCTGTTTTCGGGCACTATATAAGTTATTAAGTTATTTCAAACCAACTATTATTGTGTAAAACATAACAAATTTACAAAATTAAAAATCTTATATTCTATAAAGTATATTTTGTTTTTACAGAATTTTGGTTAATGGAAGGACTGGAATAAGGAATTTTTCAACTTTGGTCATTTCTGTTACCATACATTAACGGGTTCTCTCAACTCTAATTTGTGTCATTAAAGGAATTAAAGTTTTTTGTACAAAATATGGATAATTCCTAAAGTTCTATTATGTATTTTAATAAGTTTTAAGTGGTGTATATGTGTGAGCAAAGCAATAGAGAAATGTGCCAAAAAATCTCTTGAGGAACAGTGCAATTGATCTAGTGTGGGTGCAATTTGTATACTGTAATCCAGAGGGTCAGGTTTAAGCCACAGATATCAAAATGGGAAACTGCTTCAGTTGTGAAGAAGATGAAGAGATGGAGAAGCCAGACCGAATAGGCAATCCTAGCATAGAGGCAGTGGCTTCACAAGTAAGCCCAGTGCCCACTCCACCTCCAGATCCTATTAGGCCAATGCCACAAATACCAGATGCAGATGTACCAACAACAAAGATTTTTGTTGCTCTATATGAATACGATGCAAGAACGGATGAAGATCTCAGTTTCAGGAAGGGTGAGCATCTGGAAATTCTTAATGACACACAAGGCGATTGGTGGCTTGCTAGAAGTAAAAGGACCAGACAAGAAGGTTACATTCCCAGTAACTACGTAGCAAAACTCAAATCCATTGAAGCTGAACCGTAAGTACATTAAATAATGTATATCAGTAACCATTCATTCAATTGCATACATAATTTGCTTTTAAACACTTATAAATTTTAGTACGACATGGTATTTAGTATAATATGGTATTAGCAGTTTTCATATTGTTGATTAGTATCATTTTTTATAACTTTTACTAATACAATACAATGCTTTTTTAAACCAAAATTTGAACTTTAAAGTACATTTAATACATTTTTTTAAGATTTCCTACTAAAATAGTCTGCACATATAATAAAATCATGATTCATGTCTATGAAATGTTGAAACTAGAGTAGCTTACTTTTGTTCAAAAAAATTTGCATAAGTATATTTCAAATTATGTTATATTAAGTTTTAATGCAGATTAGATAGTGAACAAAAAGATAAATTTCAATTTTGCCCAATATAAATGTGCCAACTCTATTTTTAATAATAATGGCAAATGAATTTTTTTATAAATATATTAAATCATCTATAGATTTAAATAAACTACTTAAAAGCACATTTATTTTAAAGAATGTGTGCTTTAAAGCATTATATTCATACAAAAGAATTATGTTAATTTTGTTATTATTATACTTTTATGCATTTTTGCGAACGTAATAAAAATTGTAATTAGGTACGATGCAACTATAATTATTAGTATAAATAAATTTTAATTTCACGCGGAGATTTCGCTATGCGAAGTGAGCATTGGGATCAAGTCAGCTTTTACTCTTTTTCCACGCCTTTTCTCTTATGCGCGATATGTGAGGATGTAAAGAAGTTTCGAGGCCGAGCAGTTTTACTATCGCGTATAGGCCAGCTACACCGATTATTTCTGAGATTTTATTCACAGTATACAATTAGGATTTGGAAGAATCTTCTTGCACGTATTCTCATACTTTAAATGCGAGATGCATACTATATGTACAGTTAAGCACCGGCTCGGAGCGCATGTCACGAAATGAATTCGACGTCCGTCAAGTGTCTTGGACGAGGTCTTGGGTGTTATGATGTCGACGCGATGCGGTCCCGTTACAAAAATTTCTCGCAGAGCAAAAGAAATAAATAATTAGTTCTGTCGTGAAACAGACGAATGGTTTTATACGTTACTGCGTGTGCGAATTTCATTAAGACGGAATTTCTCTTAATGAATTTTTCTTTCTCTCACTGAGTTGGCTGCTGCATTCGACAGGAGCAGAGGCGGCGACAGCGGTAACGTTCAGTCAATGTGACCTTGCTTTCACCGGCATTCATTGTACGCCATTGACTAATCCGCTCTACGGTTTTCTTTTTCTTTGCATTTTCTAAATGGAATTTATTGTAACTGCTTGTATTGCGCACTTTTATACGATTTATATAAGCGACTGCTCACTTTTATTGACGCGTACTGTCTCGACAAGTTTGCAATTCAACTGCATACTTTAATGCTTTTGTCGATATGCAATGGTTTTATTGGATTTAGTCCAGAAGATACAGGAAATACCAATCTCGCGGTGTTTTAGAATTATGCATTTATGTAGCTGACGGCGGGTACTGAAACAATGCCATTACAATTTTAAAGCTTTTAAACGAATCTCATTTATTTTATATTTTTTCTAATTTATGTAATAAAATAAAAACATTTTATTTTTTCTTTTAGATGGTATTTTCGAAAAATTAAGCGAATTGAAGCGGAAAAGAAGCTTCTACTGCCAGAAAATGATCATGGAGCCTTTTTAATTCGAGATTCAGAAAGCAGACACAATGATTATTCACTTTCAGGTAAAAAATTGTTTTAATTAATTAATTAATGATTTAAATTGATATTACATAACGTTAAAATTAATAAATATATTTATGGCATCATATTTTAAAAACGATGTCATAATTTATAAAACAATATCACTTGTTTTTCTATTGTGTATAGGCAACAGATAGCCTCAATAAAGAAAAATTATTTTTAAATTTGACCTACATTGTAGATGATACATTTATTGTACAGACACTGTCATATCACTCGAAATGATAATTAAGTGAAGTGATAAGTACATTTAAGTAGTATTGCAGAATATTTATGCATTAAATAGACATTTTTTCATATTATGATAATTATCAGCCTTTTCTTGTGCTATTTAATGGCACAAACAGCTTATTGTTTATAGAATAATTAAATCATGATACATATACAATCATTAATTCCTATTTTAATACCTGAAATACAGTTTTTTAACTTCTAAGATATCCTATTGTGTATCTAGATTTTGACATCTTCATAATTTTGTTACTATTATGGTGTTTTGTATGCTAACTTGTAACTCTATTTTTTAATGAACCTAAAAGTAGCATCCCTAAGTTATGCAAAATATACTTGTTAACTTGCAGTTCGCGACGGCGACACCGTGAAACACTACAGAATCCGCCAATTAGATGAGGGTGGCTTCTTTATTGCTAGGCGAACAACATTTAGGAATCTTCAAGACCTCGTAGAGCATTACAGTAAAGATGCTGATGGTCTATGCGTCAATTTGTGCAAGCCTTGTGTACAGGTAAGACGACTATGGTTATCTTGCTTTATCGTGAATGATAGTTAGAATTATTATTTCTATTATTATTTAGTAGTATTATTACTTCAGTGGTCTAATTTTGTCTGAATGGAGTTTAGACATCTTACTGTAGTTAATGTAAAATCATTATTATGTCACATTGTCGTAAAGTAATATTAATTTGTTGCTGTATTATTAATGATTTTTAAAATAAAGCAATTTTAAATATTTCCACTAATTTGCTTTGCGCCTTTGTTAAAATAATGATTGTCTGAATGTAAAAGTGTTTATTAATAATAAAATTTGTATGTTATTAATTTGTTTCAATTTGGTTAATGATGCAGATTTATGCAACAAAATAAATATTATTATTGATTAAGGCTTTTTACATGCTTTAAAACTTTTATTTGGATATGAATTAATTGTTATTTTAGTAACATTATTGTATTTAGATTGTATTTTTTTAATTTTTATTATGATGGTCCCATGAGTTACTACCTTAAAAAACTTGATCTATATGCAATAAGATGAATTGTTTTAAACTTTGTTTTCATATCTGCAGGACATTTTAAACATTTTTACAATTGCCATTACTGGTACAAAACAAAATGTAATTTATTTTATTACATTTATTATGTAAACAAAGTATTGTCTACACTCCAGTTAGACTTTGCTTAATACTAACATAATTTAATACATTCTTTAATCCTCTTATCTTATTAAGTTCAACAGCACAGCAAAATAATAAAACAGTGGTTTCTTTAGAATCAAGAAACATTAATAGATAATTGTTTTTAATTGTACTTTATTTACTAATATTTTGTTTAAAAACTAAAAATTTAGTAAACTGAACTTCACTTCCAATGTTTATTGAAGTTCATATATCAAGACTACTTGTCTTAACAGACATACTTGTTTTCTGTTTTTGCTTACCCTACTTCCCACTGGATTTTCTTGGTAAATTGAATGTCCCATTATAATGTAATGTTTACTTTCATTGCAAAAATATGCACCACCATGTCATTTTTGCTTGTATTTAGCATAAGCCTGTTTTATATCAAATTCTATTTCAGAGATATTAGTAGAAACTGTCTGATTAAATCATAAACGTATCACGAGCTTAGTCCTCCACTTGTCACCATTTTTCATGTTCGATTTGTAGTGTCTTAAACAAAACTAAAGTGCTATTAAATTTCATTTGTGAAATTTCAAGCAATAATTAATATTTTTTATAAATAAGCATATGCAAATATGAATTGTAAATATTCAGATTGTCAGACGAGGTAAAAGATTTATTGATTTATGGACGGATTTGATACATGTTTACTTCATTTTTGTAAATTAATGGTTAATATAATTATTAAAATGTGGTCCATAACTTTGCGCAAAAACATAATGCATTCATGCAACAAATGAGCAAATTTAATATTTTTGAAAAAGTTTAACTAATAATACTAAAGTGACAATACTATTGCTTTTTATACTACTCATTTCTGATAATTAATCCAAAAAATAGATCAATTTTTTTTCTGCATGGATTTGTATAAATTGTATAAAATGAATAATTTAGATATAAGTTTAAACTATTGTAAAATAAATGAGCATGTATAGATACTTGTAAGTGCTGGTACTGAAATTGAAGTGTAATTAAAGTTTAAAGTTACCAGCGATATTTATTAAATAAAATGAAGTTAATTGATTATTCTACTGGTAGAAGAAATTATAGCAATATTAAAATATAAGATTGTCTTAATTTATATAAATAGATTTAGCTAAAAAGAGACTATAAATTAACTGATTTTATTTAAAAACTGACTCTTGATTTGAGTTTTACAAAATTATTGTTGCAGATTTAAAGTATTGATTAACTGCATGTTTTCTTTTATTGTATAATATTAAAATTTTGAAAATCAGTTGATAATGAAATAATTGCAGAATTTATCTAATTTCTACAAAGAAGGTTTTGTGATTAAGATCCTCGCAACGTTTGCGAAATTAAATAGATAATTATCAAGTGTAAAATCCAGTTAAAATATTTGCCTATTAAATAATTTTAAAAATAACTATAAAAAACTATAAGTGTGCTATGATATGAAAATTGATAGTACACCAAGATTTAAAAAATCAGGAAAATTAATTTTTAACTTATTGTGATTAATAAATACATTAAGAAGTTAATTATAATCTCAATATTCATAAAAATATTTTTCAAAGGCAATTTTTTTGTGTTTTACCAAACGATTGGCTATCGGAAAAAAGAATATAAAAAATAATTTAGGTTTGAATACAAATTGAATCTAATATTTTAACGAATGCTTTGATAACATTTTCTTAGAAATTCCTTAGAATGTAGTAAAAATAAATTTCAAATTAGTAAAATCAAATTATTTTAGAAAAATCTTGGAGTAGTGCTGATTCAGAGATAGGCTCTTTGATATTTTTCACTCCTAATGTTATATATTTATCTTTCATGTGTATCTGTATCACGCTCCTAATTCACATTTTTCGAATAGAGCACTCGTTATTCCAACATTGGGAACGACTTCTGTTGTGGTCCAAAAATATTCTTTCACTCGTTCACGCGCAACACGTAGATTCATTGTCGTGCATCGTCATAAAGTGCTCTTCACATACGAATAAAATAATCAAAAATTCCAAAATCACATGAAAAAATCAGGCCTAACGTGAATGTACTCGGTGGCCCTCGCCTCCGTGCCGCTCCTGTTTGCAGGTGGAGAAACCCGTGACTGAGGGCCTGAGCCACCGTACCCGCGATCAATGGGAGATAGATCGGTCTTCGCTCAAGTTTGTCCGGAAGCTTGGACAGGGTCAATTCGGCGAAGTCTGGGAAGGTCTGTGGAATAACACGACACCCGTGGCCATTAAAACACTTAAACCTGGTACCATGGATCCAAAGGATTTCCTCGCTGAGGCCCAGATCATGAAAAAACTGCGGCATGGCAAACTTATACAACTCTATGCTGTTTGCACGATGGAGGAACCTATATACATCATCACTGAGCTTATGAGAAATGGAAGTTTACTCGAGTTCTTACAAGGTATGAAGCTACTAGTTTGATCTAATCTATGTATTTTTTACAATGGGATTTATGTATTATTTTCTTACTGGTGGATTATTTTAAGTTCTAAAAATTATTACTCGATATTAAGATTAGTTTATAAATAAGCACGTATATTGTTATTCATGGTTTTACTTGGATTTCAGGAAAAGGACGAGGATTGAAACTTCAACAGTTAATTGATATGTCGGCACAAATAGCTGCTGGTATGGCGTATCTTGAGTCTCAGAATTATATTCATAGGGATTTGGCTGCCCGTAACGTTCTTGTATCGGACGGTACTGTCGTCAAGATTGCAGATTTTGGTTTAGCCAGATTAATAAAGGAGGACGAGTATGAGGCTCGGATTGGCGCTCGTTTCCCTATAAAGTGGACTGCGCCGGAAGCTGCTAATTACAGCAAGTTCAGTATTAAGTCCGATGTCTGGTCATTCGGTATTCTCCTAACAGAACTCGTTACTTACGGACGAATACCTTATCCAGGTAAGAGACTGTTTTTCTTAAAAAGCCAATTTTTATAGTTTATTTTCTTTTTTTGTTCTGAAATTTATTTTGTTACTTTTTCCTTTTATTATTTTGTCTGATAAAAAATGGTAATTAATACTTATGTTCAATGAATACATCTTAATAGAATAACCAAGAAAAAATATTTACTGTAGCATTTTTAGAAAGTGATCATTATTTATTTATAGTCTTGTGTTATTAAATATATTAAAAATTATTTTTAGGAATGACAAATGCCGAGGTACTGCATCAAGTTGAACATGGCTATCGAATGCCTTGCCCTCCGGGCTGTCCACAACCTCTCTATGACATCATGCTCGAATGTTGGAACAAAGATCCAATGAAGAGGCCAACCTTCGAGACCCTTCAATGGAAACTTGAAGATTTCTTTATTATGGAGGGTTCCGAGTATAAAGAAGCATCGGCTTACTGAGTAATAGCCAATGCGAAATTTCGCAACATTGAACAACGCATCATGTAATAGCTGAAAAATGATCTTATCTTGTTAATGAAACAGTTAATAAGAGTTAAAGTGAAATAAGTGAATATTGTAGCACTTCAAAGGACTACTCGAACATTCTTTGTATGTTATATGCTCAAAAATGGTGAGGATATACAGATAGAAAGGTGTCGACTTTGTTTTAGATTAATAATGCAAAGTTTGTGATATTTTAAAAGAAAGAGTACCATTGGCTCTATATGTTATGGACTTAGTGATACTGTGAAATGTAGATGCGGTAATGTTTATTTTAATATTTTTTTTTATTTTTATTCATTTAACTTTTATTATTATATTTTTTCGTTTGTTTATTATCACATTCTGGCTGCCATATACAAGATTATTGAAAAAAACTAAAAAGTATCATTCAGTACCTTATGGTATGTTGCAATGTTGGTACTTGGTAATTTTTTAAATATAAAAAGCGACTTAGGTGTCTAATCATCGTAGAATGCAATAATAAGTGCAGTTTTGAATATAGCTTCAAACTGTCTATCTATCGATAATTCGTTATCATAGAAATTGATGAATAATAGAGATTAGAAGCAAATTTTGTCGAAACACATTGATATTAATATTTTTATTCGATTTTCGTATTTTGACATTCAGTTAGTCACTGAGATTTAGATTATTTTTTTACAAAAGATGAAGTGAATGAAGTGTAAAAAACTTTAATGAATAACAGAAATCAATTTAAAGTTAACTACCATAGCCTAATGCTTTACAGTGACTAAAATCGAGAATAAAAATTAATATCTTGTGTATAAAAGATCAAGTAACGAAAAACGATTCATATTTTAGTGTTGGTACCGTGTTACCTCCCTTAAACAGTGAATTGCTGGTTATGAATTCGTCAAAGAGATTGTACATTTGTTTAAAGCTAGATATCGGTAAAAAATGTATTGCCAAGTTATTTTGGCATAATTAATTATGCAACCGATTTCAGCAAGCGCACTTGTAATTGTTTATGTGTAATTATAATAAATGTTGTGTGAATACGCAATCGAAAGCCGGTTACTACCGTTTGCTGAACCAGCACGTGCTTTCCCATTCGTCTTCTTTTAAGGGTACGGCCTACGTAAATCTGTACTTCGTATATGTACAAAAAAGCGATACTTCATTTACAAAATAAATTTGATGAAGTATTCTCTCATTTTGAATCTAATTTCTTTTATCGACTGCTTTGTAAATTTCCAAATCGCGATCGCATAAAGTTTTCATCGATTTTAGATATATATATATACATATATATATACGTATATAAACGTAAATAAAATAATTTTTTAAACAATTTTCGTTTTCATTTAATAACCGTGTAATACGTATAGTGAATATGTTCTAATGGTGTAAGTAAATACTTTTATGTTATTTTAACAAAAAGAAAATGAATAGTTCGTACAATCAGTAGAACGACAAAATTTGAACGATAAAACATGCATCGTGATTTTGAACTTTTCGGTAATTCAAGTAGGCTTTAATCGCCATCCCTTAAAATCGAGACTATTATTGTATTTATAAATATTGAATATTTACATAGTAATTGATTGTAAGAGAAAAATAGTCATTAATGATGTTAATCGAAAAGTCCTCTTATGGACATTCATTTTAATCACGAGTAAATTTTGACGTATGTATGGAATATAAGGGTTGCCTGTTGAATGATTGTAAGGAAGAGTATTTATCCGTTATAACTTCCATGTGCGATAATATTATGAACAATTTTTATTTTTTGAATTATACTATTGGGGTTTCCTTACGTTCTTTTTATTTAAGGTTCGCTTCTCTTTTGTTAGTGTTAAAAATATATAAAATGAGGTTAACAAAAACAACAAAAAAATTGCAAAACATAATGTGCATTTTTGTAATAATATACTTTTTATTGGTAATTTCAACATTATATTTTATAGTTATTAAAGTATTTGATATTAATATATTTATATGATTTGGAGGCAAAAAATTATAAAAATCAATAATTATTTATTATATAAACGTTATATTATTTTATCGAAATCAAAATTGTAATTTGATATTGTATGTAACTGTATGAGATTATGTTAAGACGTAAACTACGACTAATTCAAAACATAAAAAATGTTTAACAGATTTTTTTTTAATTTTAACCATAAACTATATTCATTCATATATTTCACCTGTCATAAGAGAAGAATAAATCAAAGGCGTACAGAAGATGCGGTATCGTAGGTTTCAGGGACCATCCTGTTTTGAGTGGTTTGTTTAATCAGAGCAAGATGAAACGTCAATTTACTGAAAAATTTCATGTGAACTGTAATTTTAATTTCAATTATAGAATAGATTACTGTTTTATTAAAAAGCTTTGTTTTTATTTTACTACTAATAAATTGTTTCTAAATAAACTTTCAAAGTAAATCAACTATCCCATCAAATATTGTATGATATACCTTTTAAAAATCATACATAGATTAATTAATCATATAGATTATTAAAATGATGACAATACATTTTGTCTATAATTTCACTAGAAAGAATCAGCTACAAAAGCTGAAATGAATAAATTTTTTTACAACATATAAAGATAAATTTTATAGGAATAAACTGAGGAATAAACTTATCTGTAACCTTACTGAATAAGTAATATTAAAGTAAAATGCCTGAATTTATACAAAAATGGTTATTAATAAAAATAGTTATTGGACATTTCTAAAATATATTTTCTAAACTAAGATTTTCTTAAATTCAATTATAAATATAAATACTTTAAAACCTAACACTATATTGTTTATTTGAAAGTAAAGACAATTAAACAGCTCTTTATAAAATTCAAGTTCATTAATATCATTAAAAAAATTCCAAAAACTTGTTCATAATTTTAATTAATAAACAACGTAGTATTTAATTTTATATAATGATAAATATTTCTATTAATTTTCAATAAAATTGATAAACTTTGCGAGGAAATTCGATAAGAAATTTTAATCAAAATTTTTGAATATAATTATACTTAATGTTTAGAGATTTAAAAAAATCTGAGCATTGTTTATTCAAAAACAGTTTAAATAAAAATAACTGTTTTGTAACCAGTATCCTGAAAATACATAAAAATTTATTTAAAAGTCTCGATTGGGTACATCTTCATATTTTACCTTTTTTTATTATAACATCATTTTAAAATTATATAGTTTTGAAAACTATTTTGTTATTGACAATTAAAAAAAATACTATTTTCAATACTAAATTTTTATATTTTAAAATGTGAATCATATCTTTTATAATATTTAAATGTAATATTAAATAAATTTTATTTGCCTATTATAAAAGTTTGTTATTAAACATTTATTAGGTTTGATTGCAGTTATACGTTTTAACTACATTACGAAACTTTCCTACGTTGGGGAAATATTCGAGGAAACAATATCATGTGCATAAGTTAAAGTTATTCTACACATTTACGTCACAATTACATAACGTTCAATACTTAAAATACGATAAAATATGAAAAAATTATAATTGCAACTTTAATGACGTGTTATGTCTTAAGAGTCATATCATAGACCGTTGAGATAATAGCACTCATCTTGACGTACATTCTGATGCATAAAATTTATTTCTTGTCATCACCTCATGTATTGTACATTAAAAGGCTAAAAGGTATCAGATTCATAACGATTTGTGCTGTACTATGAAATATCTAAAGCTTAGATAAGAACATTTAATACAAAATTAATAGTTCGGTTTAACATTTATTATAAATTATATGGGCGTGTCTAATATATAAGGTCTATTTACACACCACTTACGGATGTCCAAAAGTTAGATAAGGGACGAAACGAAACGTAGGTCACATTATTTTATTAACTTGATTTATAAAAGTTCGCGTCATGCTCTTATGTGTTAAAAATGTTTAATAAATTCAAATGATTTATGTCATATGCTTACCGTATAATTTCCTACTAAGTACTCCAAATTTTAACCGGAAAGCCTTTCGACTTGTATTATAGGAGGTTTCTAAAATAAGTAAAAATAAGATTGAATTTTAATGTTGAGTTTATTGAAACTTAATAATGTCGAGTTACAAAAAATAAATGGTTCGTATTTGTAGTTTTTAACAAGTGTGTATTACGGTTTACGCTCGATACAATTTAACTACATTGTTGTTTCATTATAATTTATGTTACAAAAATTCATTACTTTCCAAATCGCTATAAAAGGTGGAATAAGTAGAATACTAATAAAAATAAATTATTCCTTACTTTTTATTTCTTGTCCGGTAGTGTAATGATTTATCCGTAGGAAAACCCTATTTTAAACCTTTATTCGACTATACTCTTAATCTAATAAGGGTCGAAAACTAGAAATTGTTATCCCTTATTAAATTAATTTACTGAGAAGGGTGGCTTCGGTTAGCCCTTTCTCAGCAGTACTACCGTCCAGGGACAGCAGATCTTCCGACGTCAGGAGTAACCAGCTGGATTAGTTAAACCTAGTCACAGCAGTACTATCGTCCAGGGACAGCAGACCTTCCGACGTCAGGAGTAACCGGGTGGATAAGTTAAGCCTAGTCTCAGCAGTACTACCGTCTAACACAGTAGACAGTTGACCTCCGGCGTCAGGAGTAACCGATTGCTCAGTACAATACCCTGGAAAGCACTAGCAAACGCTAAATTGATTCCAAAGTGCAGTAGCAACAAAAGGTAAGGAATGAGAAAATTGTCTTCACTGACTAGCAATTTCTTATTGAGAAATAGTACCAGTCAATAGAACGGAGCGTTCTGATTTTTCGTGGGTTCTGCAATGGGTTGTATAGGACTAGTCGCTGCTGAAAACTATCAGCGTCGCAGGTTTCTTGAAGAAGTCGCAAGCGGGGGCGAAGGGCAGCGAATCAGGGCGTGAGTTTTACTCCGCGGGATTTCCCGGCGCGGCGGAGGCTGCGCGGGATGCATTTTACATTTAAAGTCGGTGGTAAGAGGGAGAGCATATGGGAAATAAGTGCCGAGCCCTTGAGGGTATTGTCTCAGGAGTAGGCGTAAGAGAGTGAAAAGAGAGGTAGTGCATCTTCGACGGAGAGGGACGGGTTGGTGGTGAGGGAAGCGTGAGCGCCGTCTACTGCATGTGCAGGGCGGCCGTTTAGGGGGAAATCTCTTTCGGGCTCTTTTCTCTTACTGTTATAGATTACTATGATCGGAGGTATTTATTAGAGTAATCTCGTTTTTGAATGGCGCGGGTCGGACCATTATTAGTGTTTCTTTAGTTTTTATACTTATTTTATATTATATATTTCTATCGCGCGTGAGATCTTTTCGCAAAGGAAAAACTATCCTCTGTTAAATTGTATACATGATTTTTATATAATAGAATATCTATGACAAAGAAACAGGTTTTTTAGAAATAGTGTACTTTATAAAGGCCGTTATTTGGGCCTGCTACTATTTAATTAAAATAGTAGAGCGTTACGCAGGATGTAACAATGTAAAGTTTATTTTAAATTTCGCTTATACAAACTTTTAACTAATAAGATATTATCAATTATAGAAAAAAGCCATTGGCTTTGTAAGTTAAAAAATTTTTATGGATGAACTTGAAAAAGTGAAAAAGATAAAAAAATTCTGTATTTTTTATTAATTATATTATTACGAATAAAATTGAACTATGTATAAAATCACGCCGTTTAGTGTATTTGTAATAAAAAAATATTCTGAAAAATTTCATTTACATGAAAAAAGATTTGTTTGAATGATAAATATATTAGCTACCATAAATAAAGTAATTATTATTTTATTTTCTCCTATTTTTTATTTTCTCCTAACTTTTTCAATTATTCAATTTAAGTTTAGCGCAAAATTTCTGCTTATTACATTATGATTTTGAAATATAAAATTATTTATTTTTAACTCTCATAAGTTTTTGCTATTTCTTTAAGTTGCTTTCTATTGATTTTTCCTGTAGCTGTATAGGGCATTTGTGATAAAAATTTTACGCCTCCTCGAAGCTTCTTGTATTCACCTAAAATGGAACTCAGTTCCACAAGTTCTTCTTCTGTAACCTAAATTACGAAATTAAGGCAGAAAGTGATATTCAATCTAGGTTAAATTATACTTATCATCTATTATAACGTATTTTTGAAATTAAATACCTTAACGCCTGGCTTGGTTTTGACAAAAGCCATTGGATGTTCTCCATCGACAAGATGAGGAATAGGAACCACTGCAACTTCGGCAACATCCGAATGAGACAATAAAACTGTTTCTATTTCAAAAGGTGCAATTTGGTGTGAACGATATTTTATTAATTCTTTTATCCTCTCGATAATAAATAATTCTCCAGTTTCTGTAAAATAACCTTTATCTCCTGTATGTAACCATCCTAAAGTAGCAAAACATTTTAATTTAAGAACAATCATTCTATTTTGTATATGTTGCATAAAATTATAATATTATAGCTAGGTTACGAACTTTTTAATATTTAGCTTACAAATAAAGTTTCATAAATATCTTTCATAAATTATACGAGAGAAAAGTATTTAATTTGTATTATAATTATTTTTATAATATATTTGCTAATTATAAAGACATTCATTTAAGTGAATAATTGAATAAAGTGTATTACATAAAACAATTATCGTAAGATAATTTATTATAATTTAATTTTAAAAATAAATTGACTTAATGTGTTACGGAATGTTTATTTTACCTTCTTTATCTATAGTTTCACTGGTTGCAGATGGATTGTTATAATATCCTGACATTAAAGTTGGTATTTTAAAATAAATTTCTCCTGGTAGATTGGGCCCCAGCGTCTCTCCAGTTATTATATCAACTACTTTGCATTCGGTATTCGCAGGAACAAAACCTACAGAATCATCGGACTCGCAATGTTTTGTTTGCATAGCACAAACTCCTCCGGCTTCGGTCAAACCTTATTAAAAAATAAAAAATATAGAATTTTACACTAAGTTCAAATGATTTATCTCATACGCTTACCGTATCCTTGACCAACGAAAGCGTTCGGTAACAACATTTTTAGTTCATGCATTATTTCATTCTTTACTTTCGATCCTCCTACTAATAATACTTTTATAGAATTCATGTTAAATTTTTGTATTACGTTAGACTTGTATAGTTCAACGAATGCACACGGACTCAAGAAAATCCAGTTCACCTATGTTACGTAATGGAGTACAATGCAAAATTATATTTACTTGCAAATTTGTTTTTCAAAATAATTTACTGATTGTGCCATACCTTATATTTGTCAATTATTTTACAAAATTCTACAGGATCAAATCTATTGTGAATAATTCTAGTTGCTGTTGTAAAAATGGTTTGCAACGCAAACAAGGTACCAGAAATCCAATAAAGGGAAGAGTAAGAAAGAGTAACGTATTCCGAGCTAGATATAAAGAGAAGAGAGTTGATCATTATACATAAACTTTTGTAAGAATGTGCAACGCCCTTAGGTAAGCCAGTTGTTCCCGAAGAAAAAAGTATCATTGCAAGATCCTCAGGATTTTTAATGTCTTTCACCTGAAACTCTTCAACTTCTTTCATCGAGCACATGTCCATTATATCAGAAAGAGATTCAGTTCCCGCCACTTTATTTTCGAATACCACAATCTTTGTATTGATGTTGTTTTCTTTAGCAGCATTCTTTAATATATCTAATGACCTTTTACAAGTGAAAATCATTTTCGGTTTAGTTAAATTCATCAAGTACTTTGCGTCAGCTAAAATAACATAACATAAAATTATAGATATCGTTTTGCGCAAGTATTAGTGAGCGTAATATTTGTAGAATTGGATTAATCGTGTTATCATAATTACCCGGACAAACCTCATGATGCCAAGGGTTAAAAACGGCACCAATCAAAAAAGTGGCGTAGACGGGAATATAGTTATCCAAACGATTTTCACAACAAATAAGAACAACGTCGCCGGTGGAAATTCCTTGTTTTTGCATCCATAGCGCACAACGAATACTGCATATTTTAATCTCTTCAAATGTCATTTGCTCGCCAGTATTTGCATCGATCTGTCACATAGTTGTTATATTAAAAAGGGCATTTAGCGAAGGAAGAAATGGTTCTATATTTAATATTACATTTACGTGTTCACAAAAGCTAATTTCTTTTTAAAAACTGCTAAATGTGATAAATATAATTATATCATGTAATATATATAATCATAAAATATAATAAATCGCTAATATTATAAATAATCTAATATCATAACATTTTCGATGAATGTTATTTGTAAATAAAAGTAGTCACGGTTTATACAAGAAATTTTTATTTTTTCTAAATTGTATAATACAAAACATGTTTAGATGATTGTTTTAATGATGAATATTTCTGGCAACGGATTCATCATCATCGTGCATTATTTAATATATTATTTAAAGTATTTTTTATCTATTTTTAATTGATTTTGCTCACGATTGTAATAGATTTTGCAGTTTTCAGTTATTTTTTTACAAGAAAAGTTATTCAGCTAGAATTCAAAATATTCAATAAAATGAATTAAATATTAAATTCTCAAGATTCTCATTAGTTCATCAATTTCTGGTTTTTTAATGTGCTTTTTGGTGTATTTTATATTGTTTATTTGTTAGACGAATACATCACAAAACATTCTTTCTTTTAAATTTAAACAAAATTTTTTTCTTTTAAAGTTACGTTCGATTTTGCAAGTGAGGAATATCTGATTAAATTGACTTTTGTAGTTAAATTAAAACAAGTTAAAAACGTGTGTTTAAGTGTTGTAATGATTCTTACCTGTGCGACATGGTTTGGATGTTGATTTAAAATTTTTAAAAAGCTTTTTCCAAACTCGTATTCGGTGATATTCGTATCTTTCTTCTCGCCTTTGATTATATTGTTTTTAATTGAACCAGCAAACTAAATAAAAAAATAATAATTATAAACTGAATTATCCATGAATGTTATTTGAGCTGAGTTAGAGATAATTTTATTCAACAGAGAAATTTTTTCTCTTTTTTATGCTAGAAATTCTATAGTTTTAACTTGATTGAGAATTTTAAATTTATTTTGACCTATACAAATATAAAGTTATATTATGTTATACTTTTTTTAAAATAATATTTAACTAAAAATATATACAAAGAATCATTTATTCGTTTATAATTATAAAGATGTTTGGTATTTCGGGAGTACGGGCGCAGGAATAAGGTGCACAGGAGTCGAGAGGAGTGACTAAGCTATTGCCACTATGTTGCGAGTACTATCGGCAACAGCACTGGCGGGAGCACGACGCGTTCGTGTCGCTAGTCGAAGCGGATCTGCTCGTCGTTTCCTACTGTCCTCTGACCTCGGTTATCGGCCGCCGTTCGGCCGCTCCGGGGCACCCCAGGTACCGGCGCGTATGCCTCTTTGGGCGTCGGTCTCGTTAGCCGCGCCGGGCGCTCACGGGTTGACTCGGGGCACCGTCGTTTTATCGGGAATACTCGGGAAAAACCCCGAGACGCCTGCGAGACGTTGCTGCGGCTGGCTGCCGCTTGCACTGTCCTTCGGTGTTGCGTGTGTAGGTGCGTGTATGCGCGCGCGCGCGCGCGCGTGTGTGTATATTAATAATAAATATTATTGTAGTATTTTTGTTTATTACTCTAACGCGATTTATCCATATACTCGATTCGCGCGATAGCGCGTAAAACCGACTTGAGCGACACTCCCGAGGACACTCCCGTGTTTAATGTATGCAATTTTTGGAGTCTGTTCGGTGGAGAGTTCGCAAGGCGGTTGAAGTAGGCAAGAAAATAAATACAAGTGCGTAGTAAGCTTTTGAAAATCCGTGACTTCTCTGCAGCTTGGTAACGCTCTGCGAAGCGTACATTTCTTCCAGATTGTTATGTTAACTGCTGGGCTGGCTGGTGTGCCGCTGGAGGTTGTCCGTGAATGTGCCGCTGGCTGTGTGGCGGGTTGTGTCGTTGAGTATGCCGCTGGAAAGTGCGATGTCGCATTTAGTGCTGTGTTGTCCGTCTGATTGTCGTCCCCCACCAGGATGCAGGTTGACTCGAGGGTTGACTTCAATCGGTCGATGGAGACTGTCGTCGCTTTACCGTTCATCGAAACCCCGAAGTTCCTCTTGTTCCGAAGATGTCCTCCGTTGTATCGAGGTCCTTGAAGATGAGCGGCGTCACTGCACCGTCAGATCGTTGTCGGCCGGAGTATTTTTATATGCTCGCGTAATTTATGTATGGATGCTCCGAGGGGCCGCGCACTCTGCAATCTCAAGGGAGATTTCACGAGATTTCAAAAGATTGCACGGGATTACACAAATTTGAAATCCGGAAGTAAATTTATAAGGGACCGATGCTAGGCGCAGTGGAAGGGAGTCCGGTTGCCCCTCCGCCGCAAGGCTCCGCCGCGAGGCTCCGCCGGGCCTACGGGCGAGTGGTGGGGGGATTTCAAAAAATTGCACGGGATTTCAGTGAGCTTCGGCGGGATTCTTCGGGACTCGCGCGATTTCAACACGGATTCTTCACTTTTTCGAAGAGTACGCGACTACGCGAGACTGTCTAATTTCTAATATTTCTAATTGTTTAAAATTTTTTAAACAAAAAAAAATTATGTAACTTTTTTCTCACAAAGTCTGACGTAATAATTAATATTAGTGAAAAAATCTCTTTAATACTAATTATAAATATTTGCCTTTACAAATACTTCTACCTTTATAATATAATAGTATCCTAAGGTACTTCAGTCGTAATCTTACCGAGAACTTTGTAAATTAAATACAGTGTTAAAGGCTTATGGGATTAATTACAGTTCAATTACCTTTTTTACCTTAAGCCTTTCTAGAATTCAGTATGAGATTCAGTATAGAAATCTAGACAGATTTTAACGCTTATACAATTTAAAATTTTGATTGCAGTATATAATAAAACTTTCAGAACAGTATACAATATTTCAAATATATTCATACTTAATAAACAGAATCCCTTAAAATTATTTAAATAATATTCTACTAATAATGTTTATTTAGTGTTCTAAAAATTATATAATGATTTAAAATAGTATACATTAATATTCAAATCTCGAATAAAATTTAATTCATAAAGAAAAAAAAAGAAGAAATAAAATTATATTATTTTTATACAAATTCATTGTTGAAAAAAATTTAATAATCACATATATAAAAACATTACCTTAACATAATATAATACAATTTAATATAATAGAATACTTAGCATAATATGGCATTACATTGGGATAACAAATATTTCCATTTTTAATCAGATGAGTATTATAATTAAATGCCTATTTGTTAAATCTAACAATATTTGCACGTAATATTTAAAAGGCAAATATTTATAATTAGTATTAAAGAGATTTTTTCACTAATATTAATTATTACGTCAGACTTTGTGAGAAAAAAGTTACATAATTTTTTTTTGTTTAAAAAATTTTAAACAATTAGAAATATTAGAAATTAGACAGTCTCGCGTAGTCGCGTACTCTTCGAAAAAGTGAAGAATCCGTGTTGAAATCGCGCGAGTCCCGAAGAATCCCGCCGAAGCTCACTGAAATCCCGTGCAATTTTTTGAAATCCCCCCACCACTCGCCCGTAGGCCCGGCGGAGCCTCGCGGCGGAGCCTTGCGGCGGAGGGGCAACCGGACTCCCTTCCACTGCGCCTAGCATCGGTCCCTTATAAATTTACTTCCGGATTTCAAATTTGTGTAATCCCGTGCAATCTTTTGAAATCTCGTGAAATCTCCCTTGAGATTGCAGAGTGCGCGGCCCCTCGTTCCCGGGTGTGCGAGGTTGTGCACGGCCTCGAATCTTGGCGTTGGTTTCGGTTATCTGCACTAACTACGTAACGTTGGAAGGCTTGAACTGCGTTGCAAAGACCGAAGCTAATGAAGGAAAATTCGTAGAGGCCAAAAGGAGTCGTAATGGCGGTTTTATTGATGATCGCACACGAAATCGCCGCGGGGTTCGAGGTTCAGGGATAGCGTGAGGGTGTCAACTGGTTCCGTTCGCGGCTGCCATTCGTAAATGGTCTTTTTTGCACCGTCGCTTGTAGCTGCTTGCGGGAATACGCAGAGATCTGCACCGGTGTCAATGAGAGAGCGTATTGCGGGATTTAGTACTCTCTCAAAAATATAGTGAACAGGCACTATTTTTCAGCGTATGTCAACTGTTTCGTAAAGTGATAAGTAGGTCACTGTGAAATAGTGTATATTCACCATTATAACAGCGCAAATGTACTATAAAAACAGTGTATATATACTAAAAGTCGGTGTTTAAACACTACTTAAAAAGTGAATAGGCATGCACCGCCTCTTCCCTCCTTTGCCCGCAATATTTTAAGTTTTTATTATTTGATATGTGTGACATAATAAATACATACAATTTATTGAAATTAATTTTTATTTATAAAAAAGTATAGTACATAAATAGTTAATTGTTTGTTAAAACAATAAAAATCATTGTATAATTTTTAATCCGCTATTTATTAAATTCACCCTCTAGTATATCCAAGGTTTCAATGTCAAAGATAATATCATTCAATTTTTGTCGAAGATGATTAACAGATAGTGATTGTACGAGAACTACTTCCTCTAAACATATATCTTCCGAAAATTGAGCAGTAGATAATTCCATTATCGATCAAAATTCAAAAAATGTAAATGAATGCTGAGTGGAATCCGTTTTCAAACCTGCGACATGAATAAAATCATAAATACATTAAGTATTATTGGCATTTCTGAATTTGTATGTAGAATGTTCTAGAATGTGTATGTGTATACCATATAATAATATATATATATATTATAATATACTATACAATAAAAATATACATACTTACCTTTATTACCTTGAAAACTAATAATGATGAAAGCCAAATCAGAGATGAAACGGACAACACTGATGCTTACTGTTTTCACTCGATTCTCATCTTAAGAATATACGCGCGGGCAAACGACCACGAGGTTCTGAGTATATAAAGAGGGCAACAGAGTCGATTTGCTACCTCTTTCTTTACAGTACACTATGGCTTTGCTAGTTACGCCGTTTAACGCATCATATTTATTTGATTATTATTTATATACTAAAAAATAAACAAAAGATTGTAGAAACTAATAATGAGTCTTCTATCCTTGTAAAAGTATTCGCATTATGTCACCCTTTACATATTATACCGAGTATATGATTTCACTGCTTTACAGTTAATATAATATTCAACTTAGATTATTTGAGGTTTACTGTAACGCAGTGGAAGCTTGTCACTATTTTACAGCAAACGTCATGTAGTAGTCACGTTTAGTCAAAAACAGTGATTAGTTCACTATTTTTTTTTGAGAAAGTATATTGCGGTCGTTTACAAAAAGACGTTGGGTCGCGGGGCTGAAGTTGTTCGCCTCCATCAACGACTGCACCGAAAGTTTTCCTGCCACAAGCATTGCCTACTTATACACTTCGAACAGCACCGACAGTATCTGCTGCACTGTTACGGGCAGCCGGATGATCCATAATGTCCGCAGCAGCGCTTCAACCACACTACTGCCGGCCAGGTCGCATAGATACCTCAAAAATTGCATCGACTTCCGATCGTCGAGGACCTGATTCTCCAGAAGCCGTCGGGTTTAGGTCTCTTGAGATACGTTGAGGCATCGCAGCAGCTCCATATCTCTCCTACAGATTTGTAATCTGCATTACAGATCCTCCGTTGGCGGCATTACTTTCAGATCTTTGATCTCGATCGTGTAATGCAGGTCCAGGCTGCAACACAGGTGGCCAAACTTTGTTGCTTCGGTTGTGATCCCCGCCGCGGCGACACTCCACTGAATCAGGCTGAACCAGAGTTCTGGTTCCACGTTGGGGTCACGACTTTGGGAAAAAAAACTTTTGGAAGGCGGTTGAGCTAAGCAAGAGAGTGAGATAGGCAAACAAGCTTCTTCTCTATATTTAGTGGAATCAGGAGGGTGTATTTCGGCTATTCCAACAGGCTGTCATTATTACGGGGTATCGCTAATGACTTCAATTAATGCATTGAAACCACACATTAAAACATCCGCTATACGAGTGGAAATTTTATCACCTATTTCGTTCGATAAAACGGAATATTTCTTAATGCTGAAAATAGATTTAGGGAAAGCAATTTTATTCTTTAATATATATTTTGAGTCATAGAAATATGTTAGAATGTATTAATAATTATAATTAAATTAAGGTAAACTCCTTAAATTTTAATATTATAATTTTTTTTCATATTGTTTGTGAGAATTAATAAAATTAAAAACAGCTGATTTTTTTCAAGTCTTAATATTTTGATACATTCAATAAATTTAAATTTACAGCAATTGGAGTTTATACCATGGTCACAATTTTTATAAAACATAAGTTCTACATTGGATAATCAATGTGATATTTTATTATTGATTGATACTAATAAAAGATGTTGTAACACAATTTTTAGACTCCCAGTATAATTATTTAATAACTGACATTGCTTTTACAAAATTTAAATAATTAGAATTAAAGAATATTTTATACGTGTTATTATTTTAGGTAAAACCAATAAAAGGAAAATTGAAAATAATGAACCTACTTTTAATTTACTTTTCGAAGCCGCCATTGTATTTTCTATATATTTGCAAGAATAAATTTATAAATAATAGAAGCACCTGTATGTCCTTACTCTATAAAATCTTATTAACTACTGCATTAAACTCATCTTACCGAAAAGACAAAAATGTTATAAATCTTCTAAGATTATGTAACTATTCAATTCATAAAATTACACGATGCTCTTTAACGATCATTTTTCTCAATAATTGCGAGTGACTTTGCATTAGTCAGCACATTTCCTTAATGAGAACACATTCAAATAACACGTGCATTGTTGTATGTTGCATTGCATACATAGCTAAAACTTGAAATTAACGTCAAGTAGTACTATTCTTCGTAGCAGAGAACTGCACGAAAAAAAACAGATTATTATGAAATCTGACTGTTTCATATAGATTAAAATTTTTTTAACATTTTAAAAATTAATTTAATTATTTTTATTAATAATTCAATATAATTTGATAAACTTAAATTAGTTTTTAAAAATTATAAATTTAAAATCTAGATGTAACAGTTAGATTTCACGAAATAATCTCAATTATTTAATAATTGAATAGTTTAAATAATTTTTAATTAAAATAATAATAGCAAAAATTTCTCAAAAATTAGTTAATAACGATGGTTGCAAATACTAAAAGTCGAATATGATTATCAGAAACAAAAACCGTTTTTTTTAATTTGATTAATTTTTTGGTTTTTGGGGATAACTGTTACAGAAATTGTTCCATTTTTGTTTAATTATGTTAAAAATTGAATAACTAATTTGTACTAAAGAATAAAATTTAATCTTTTTTCTACCACTTATTTTTTACTGAAAAACTATCAATTTTGAAGTTCATATTAGAAAATATATGTAATTGTTGTTATTAGATAAAAAATTATTTTAATAATAATTATAAATAAATGTTAAACACGAATCGGACTCGATAGAGCTGTATAGTCTGAATAATTAATGCGGGATATCGGTAATGATTTCAATTAATGCATTGAAACCACACATTAAAACATCCGCTATACGAGTGGAAATTTTATCACCTATTTCGTTCGATAAAACGGAATATTTCTTAATGCTGAAAATAGATTTAGGGAAAGCAATTTTATTCTTTAATATATATTTTGAGTCATAGAAATATGTTAGAATGTATTAATAATCATAATTAAATTAAGGTAAACTCCTTAAATTTTAATATTATAAATTTTTTTCATATTGTTTGTGAGAATTAATAAAATTAAAAACAGCTGATTTTTTTCAAGTCTTAATATTTTGATACATTCAATAAATTTAAATTTATAGCAATTGGAGTTTATACCATGGTCACAATTTTTATAAAACATAAGTTCTACATTGGATAATCAATGTGATATTTTATTATTGATTGATACTAATAAAAGATGTTGTAACACAATTTTTAGACTCCCAGTATAATTATTTAATAACTGACATTGCTTTTACAAAATTTAAATAATTAGAATTAAAGAATATTTTATACGTGTTATTATTTTCGGTAAAACCAATAAAAGGAAAATTGAAAATAATAAACCTACTTTTAATTTACTTTTCGAAGCCGCCATTGTATTTTCTATATATTTGCACGTTTAAACTTATAAATAATAGAAGCACCTGTATGTCCTTACTCTATAAAATCTTATTAACTACTGCATTAAACTCATCTTACCGAAAAGACAAAAATGTTATAAATCTTCTAAAATTATGTAACTATTCAATTCATAAAATTACACGATGCTCTTTAACGTTCATTTTTCTCATTAATTGTGAGTGACTTTGCATTAGTCAGCACATTTCCTTAATGAGAACATATTCACGTGTATTGTTCGATGTTGCATTGCATTCATAGTTAAAACTTGAAATTAACGTCAAGTAGTAATATTCCTCGTAGCAGAGAACTGCACGAAAAAAAACAGATTATTATGAAATCTGACTGATACATATAGATTAAAATTTTTTTAACATTTTAAAAATTAATTTAATTATTTTTATTAATAATTCAATATAATTTGATAAACTTAAATTAGTTTTTAAAAGTTATAAATTTAAAATCTGGATGTAACAGTTAAATTTCACGATATAATCTCAATTATTTAATAATTGAATAGTTTAAATAATTTTTAATTATAATAATAATAGCAAAAATTTCTCAAAAATTAGTTAATATCGATGGTTGCAAATACTAAAAGTCGAATATGATTATCAGAAACAAAAACCGTTCTTTTTAATTTGATTAATTTTTTGGTTTTTGGGGATAACTGTTACAGTAATTGTTCCATTTTTGTTTAATTATGTTAAAAATTGAATAACTAATTTGTACTAATGAATGAAATTTAATCTTTTTTCTACCGCTTATTTTTTACTGAAAAACTATCAATTTTGAAGATCATATTAGAAAATATATGTAATTGTTGTTATTAGATAAAAAATTATTTTAATAATAATTATAAATAAATGTTAAACACGAATCAGACTCGATAGAGCTGTATAGTCTGAATAATTCATGCGCTTGCAAAAGCCTTGTATGTTCCCATGTACTTTTATACTCTCTACCATTTGTTTGCTTGCTTACTTATTTATTTCTGAATTTTGTTTAAAATTGAGCGAGAATAATTTCGGTCGATTACAGAAAGTACAGAAGAGTATATAAAACTAATTGAGACTTTTACTTCATGCACTAAGAGTGATCAGCTCCTCGAGTTTTTTCGAGAGAACATTGAACAATTTTGCAAAAACGAATGTATTGCTCAAAAGAAAGCCTGTTTTTTTGAATTTATCAAACTTAAGTACGCACCGCAGTATTTCGTGTATTGAAAATCGCTACAGTAATTATTCCAGTTTTCAGTGGAATATAATTCAAGGTTATAGGAGAAATAAAAAAATGCATTGCAGGCCCTTGAATTGAAAATGTGAAAGCATAATAGCGAAATGAAATAGTGCCGAAAATTTGACAATGAATTTGTAAATTTTATCTAATATAATTATTGATGTCAGTATTTGAAATCTTCATTGGATAAGATATTGTAAATAGTTAACTTACAATATTACTGATCACGCATAGTATGTAAGAGACTTAAACACTATTTAGCACATGTGCAACGCTGTAATGAACACACATACGAGGAGTGAGGATGTCGGGAAAGGAGGTTTAGAAATTTAAATTAAATAAAATATTTGTTTAATATATGCGAGTGCGAGTTTCTACCAATGCTTCGGCGTGCATATAATGGTTCTGCGCTGCGCTCTCCCCCACCCCCCTTTTATGCATCGAGCGCGATTCCCCCTTCGGGGCCCCTCGGCAACTCTCAGAGGGCCCGAAGTCGCGGCTGCAATTCTTGGAACGGCGCTCCCAGCGCCTCGCAGCCTTCGATTCGTGGAAAATTCGTGGAATTTTAAAGTAAATTTAATAAAATTAAATTGCGAAATTCGAAAACAATTTGTGGGAGAGATTTGCTGACCTTCCTGAAAACTACTACGTGACCCAGGAGACTTCAAGGAAACTCTCTAGGAGTCATAACGCGGTTTTGTTTTGACATAATGGCCTCCACAAAACACGCACGGTAACGTGGACACAGAACCTTTCCAGGTTCTGCTCACACCAGGTCGGATGCGGTGCAAATCCCGTCAGTATTAAATTTTTAATCTTAAAAATAATAATTTTAAATTTGTTAAATATAAATTCCCTATCTTAAATATATAAATTAAATATATAAATTAAATTAAAAACATAGATCCTACGTTGTGTATTAATTTTTTCAGTTAAAAACTTCATAGTTATTCTAGTACATACCTGAGTAGGCGATTTGATTAATGTACTAGGTTATGATAAAATATAACAAAAAAATTGTTAAATAATAATGTATAAATAATTATACTTTGCGTTCGCATTTTGATACCGGGATTGACATTATTTATGTGGATGATAATGTTCCTGTATGATGTGCTACTAATATGATAAAAACTATTTACAAGCAGTGCAACATTATTGCTGTTATATTGAAAGTACCGGCGCCAGAAGAAATGTGTCGTTCATTTAAACACACGGGTTATAAAGGTGTAGCTGAGAAAAGGTTATTGAATATGATAACTGGCTTTGATTAGGACTTGTGTATGGTAGAAGATCTAATTATTATAATTTCTTTTACAATAATTCGAACCGCTGACCAAGGATAAGTGTAAAGATCCCAAAATTGATATGACTGCAAATAGTCTTAAGTTTACAGATTACTGTTTTTGGACCCAAGAACACGAAATATTTTGAAATTATAACAAATGAATTATACACATTATAATAAGGATACATTTCTATTGATTTATTAATAAAAATGAATTCTCGATTTAAAATATAATATTTATTTTCATTTCCACAGAAAGATAAATTTGTACATATTAAAAAACAATATAAAATATCACACGCGTTACTTTTAAACAATAAAACTTTACTGTACATGAATTAGGTTTTAATTGCCTTACAATATCTCTAACTAAAATAGTAATTTCAACGAAACAATATCAATCCGCTGATATCGTTGTTTTGTTCATTTGGTTTAAGAATTTTTTCAATATATAAAAATGTAATCTAATCTAGCAATGCAATCTAATGCAATTTAATCTAGTCCTCTCAGACACTCGAAGCCATTACAGGGAGGCCAGTTCCACCAGGCCGCCTGCGGTCTAAAATGGACCCTCTAATTAGTATTCATGCGCTCAAGCTCTAGCGAGACACACTGATCTCGGAGAGGAGGCATCACGTCACAATTGATCAATTTAAGTAAGGTGACATTTAATTTATATGAATTTTTAAGCTGTAATAATTGTGATAGTGAAAAAAAATACTTTAACAAAAAGAACTATTTTGTCATATTTTAAGTAAATAGCAATGAGTACACGACAGGATGGACATAGGAATGAAGTATTGAATATAACTGTATGGTAATTATATATATATATATATATATATATATATATATATATATATATACTTAGAGCACATATTAAAACGTTATATATTCAAACTAAAAAATTATATTCTAGTCATTTAAAATATATTTACTTTCTCATATTGTTTTATAGTTTTGTACCTAATATGAATACTTGATAAATAAAAATATATTTTATTCGTAACGAGGAGGAATACATTCTGCTCAGTGAATATACAATAAGTGTAGCGTGGCTTGATATTAAAATGAAATAGGAAGGACGCGGGGGTTACGCACCGAACGATAGTAATTCAAACGAGATATGATTTAAATATCGCGACTTTTGATTCTCTAATTATTTGCGCGTCGGTATTAGAAATTATACACGAAGTCCGGTCAAAATCGGATCGGCGCTTCTTCGCACGCGGACGCTAGTGTGTGCCTCGCGCTTACTCTCGAATTCGCGCAACTCTTCAGAGAAGAATACCGCTCCTCAACCGAACACTGATACGGCTCGATCGCGCCAAGACAGACAACTTCGGGAGTTACACTCCACGATCTTGCATGTGCATTCATATGCATTGCATATGCATTCTCCCTTGTGTACGAACCGTCGATCTCCTCGAAGTCCAATAATACGTTAACGCCGGGGATATCCAGTTCCAAGTCTCACAGCCCAAGGGTATAACTGAGATGTCATCTAGTGCACGCTGAATTCGCAAAGTTGTCCTTCTCGATGCTGCAGAATAAAGCTCCCGTCCTTAGCCACTGGTTGACCATGCGAATTCTGGGAAAAAGAGAAATTTTTTTTGATTTTTTGTATACTAATTCTGAAATTTGTTGACAAATGAATTTTTCATCTTGGTATGTGTATTATATTATTCTTCGCAACAGTAAAGATGTAATTCTTTTGAATAATTTACAAATTTAACGTTGGGCAATACATAGGTATTCGACCGATTTTATAAAGTAATTTCTTAATTGTTATATTAAAGTTATATTTGTTGGCACTTCAATGAGCAATTTACAATTAAATTCGTCTTCCAATTTTTAGCATAATCAAAATTAAATTAAATCCTATATTTAATATTCTAGATTTTCATTCTTTGGAAACCTATACACAAATTGTACAGATAACTGGCGCCATCTGTGAATGATACACAGAACAATTAAGCTATGCACAATAATTTAATGTAATTGATACTTCAATGTGTATAATAAATATTTGTCCAAATTTTATTTAAATAAATTGTCTAAAATAAAATATATTTATTATGGGTACAATTCTCATGTGCAATGTAACGCCTATGTGTAATTCTTGGTGTTTGAGCTGAAGGACCATATTATATTTTTTTTATTCGTTAAAACACAGCAGCAATTACCATCAGTGCAGGTTATAATGGAAGATATTCTGCAAGTTTTTTGTTGATATTAGAAGGTTATTAGCTACAAATTGTCGTGTTCGAGAAAAGACTTTAATATTTTAAAATGAATTTATTGAACTCCGTTATTAATACTATTTATGCTATTCATTGAATGTCATTCAAGAATTTAGTATACAATAAATAACTATATAATTAAATAATTACGTATTTGTATTTTATTTATGAGAACAAAAACATCCTTTTAAATTATAAAAAGTTCTAGATTAAGTGAAAGCTGATTTTTTCAAAGTAAAGTCGAGTTAAGGGTGGTTGTTGCGTCGTCTATATGATGATTGCGCCAAATAGCGTAAGCCTGTATATGCAAGTTAATACAATAATATCTGGTCGTTTCAAGATATTATGTGTAGTTTTCCGTCACATATATTCTTATGCACCTGTGTAACGCACAGCAGGCCATTGACCACATCTTTTTATATCTCGTTTATATCGAGGTTTATATGCTATTGTATCCGTTTGCTGAATAATTGTTTGTCTCTAATTGATGAACAAACATTGACGATAGAATCAGTGGACGGGTTTTTCGATAAACCGGAACAAACTCGCTATAGTTAGTATTATCGCGGCAATGAAAGAGGAAGGTTCGTCCGAGGAGTCAGAGAGTGTTCTCGGTGGACGAAATTGGTAAACGAAAAGAGTATGCGAGATCTGTCGTTTAGAACGGTCGGTGGAAGTGATTCTCCTGTGGTTTAATGAGTTATGGCTAATGCTTGCCAAATTTTCGGGCGGGAACATGTTTGCACAGGAGGAAAACCCAAAAAACTGTGCGAAGGCGCGCGAGCGTATATCGCATCAAACCGATTATTGTTTGCGAGAGTCTCCGCTTTTGTTATTGCTATCTGTACATTACTAAATTGACTTTATTCTTACCTACTCGATACAGTTTTGCTATTTACGATAAATTTCGATGAAAGACACGTGGTAAGTATTCTGTTTTTTGATTTAATAATTTTATTTTATTAGAACCAGAGTCAGTATGCTAGTAACATGTTATATCGATTACCGAATTCTTCTCTATATTTTCAGTTTTCTCAATTTAGCCTTCAAATCGGAATGTTGGTAAGGTAGGTATTTTGTCCGTCTCCAGAGTCTCCTAAGTCGCTCGATGAAATATGCTCGGAAATATGCCAAAAACCGAGTGGCGTTGCCGGACATGGGGTGGATCGACACCGATGTGCTATTATTGACGGAGATGTCAAGTATTTTAGAAAAAGTATTACTCAGTTAAAATGTCATTGAGTAACATGTGCGTAAATAATGGTGCTGCCGAGTATAACGTAAAATTGCATGAAAAGTTGATAGGTCGGCCGATAGGATATTTTATTTTAAACGTAAATCGTGGTCGATTGAAATGCATTTATAATGAGAGTGTACTATTGCTTCCGCACTGTGACTAAAGATTTAAATTTTAATTATTATTTTTGTGGAAATATATATTTAATAAATTCATAAAAATTATTTCTCTTGTTAAATCATTTAATTTTCATTTTAATTACAACTCGTTATTTGCAGCTGTTCCATTGCGTGGGACAGATTGTCATTAAATTACTTTTTAAGATTTGTTTGCAATTATTTTAACTATAAATTTATTAGATGTATTTTAAAGATAATTATTAAATACAATGAAATTTAGAATAAATTATACAGGTTTCCACTATTGTTTATATTACAACAATTATATTTTTTCATCTAAATTCATGCAATTATAGAACTGTAACCTTCGATTTTTACTCATAAATTTATTGAGAACCCGACATGGTATAAATATTTCAGTACTTCTTTTCTATTCAAATTATTCGTTTAATTATAAAAATACCAAAATAACGTAGTCATGAAATGTACATACCAATGTAACCATTATAATACTCGTGGGATTTGAAAATGAAAAATATAATTGTTTAAATTGTAAAGTAAATAAAACAATTATTTATTACATTGTTATATTGTAAAACATTAGCATTATAAGTTCTGCGTGAACATGCGATAATTATACCTGTTATACGTAAATAATGATAGTCTGAGAGTAACACTCTTGTAATATTTATTAAATTTATTTATTTTTAAGGTTAACTCGTTAAAATTTAGGTGAAAAAATCTATCATTAAATCTATCTTCGCTAGATAATTGCAGCTTAAATTTAATAAAATAAAAAGTTGTGGAACGTTTTTTAGCGCAAACGACAAACAAGTCACCTTATTAGAAGGTCTTGTTACTTGATCGTTCAAGCAGAAAATTCTCTACAGCTTGAAGAAACGCCAGTCAAGCGAAATATATCGGCCCGTAAATATGTATGTATCTGAGGCTGCATGAAGGAGGAAAACAAAATTCTTGAGATGAAAATCTGCGAACTGAGTACCGAAATATTTTAATTTCCATATTGAAGTACGCTCACCGGACCTTAGCAAGCTATCAAGAGAGAGAGGCACAAAATATTGTTTTACACATAGAATCAATTTTCTTAATTAAACAAGCTATAAAGAAAATTTGAAAAAATATAATTTTAACGGACAAACCTTTGTCCTTTTATGGTTCGAAATGGATAAATTATAATACTGGTATTTATATTAAAAAAGGTGAATAATTGTTATGATTATTTTTTCGTGGTATAACTAAATAGGAGTTGGCCAAAGTAGGAGAAGGTATGTGAGAGATGACTTTAGAGTTAGCATGATTCATTTATGTAGCGAATAGGGTAGTAACGGATAATTAAAAAATATTTATCGTGGTTTATTTATTTTTAAAAATTTGTTCTTACGTGATATGACAGTTTAGTAAAATTAAGGCAGGATTTATTTGTGTAAGCTCTACTAAGAATTTCATCAACAACAGTTGTGAACTAATTTAATGTCACATTGTATAATGTTATCGCATCAACAACATGTTTTTGCATGTTGCAACAAAATTTAGTTTTTATTTATTTTTCTATTGCATCTTTCGGATAAAAATTAATAAATTTTGGAAGTTAATGTGATATAATCAAACGGAGATCAACAGTACCAACCCATAAATGCATTAAAAATCATTGAGCATGATGATTTCACATGTTAAAGCAGGCAGTAAAGTTTTTATGTCATTATAGAAGCATAGGAGGCCGATAATGAAGATACTTCCCTAAAATCAACAGAATAATTATCCAACCAGCAGTTATTATAAAAATAAGAAATTAGTTATTTATCTTAAAAAGGCACATTTCGTCGGATGTGATTGTTTTGATTTTATGTGTGCCTCTTTGAGAGATAGAGCCATTTGTGAAAGAGCTGGCTAAAAGACACGCTGGCTTGGACAGCGGCGACACTCGTAGTGTCGGTGACATTTTATTCGAGTTTTGGGTCGGGCGACGCGTCGATGGACATCCTCGGACAGATACCCCAGGCAGACGGACAAGAGAGAGAGTCTCGGCGGGGGAGTCGAGAGCGGCAAGACACCGGGGAGAAAGATCGGGCGGCTCGCGGGCGATCGAGAGGATCCGGGCGGCTGCGGGTCCAGGTGAATTCCGGCGCGGGCGCGCGGGGAGGGGCGAGCAGGTGCCCGGAGCCGGTCGCGCGCAGGTACAGTTAGGCCGGCGGGGAATTGGGCCCGGACCAGCGGCTGCGGCGGCGGCGGCGGCGGCGGCGGAGGAATGCCCGGGAAAGCGGGAAAGCGGGGCCGGTCGGGGTCCGGCGTCCGGGGCCTCGCGGGCCCGCGGCAGTGCTCCCAGCGGCGCGGAGGCGGGCAGGAGGCGCGGCGCAGCAGCAGAGGTTCCGGGCCGCTCGGCGCATCACGTCATGGGGAAGGAGGGCGAGGGGCGCAGGGGCCGCGGCCTCGGCGGCGCAGGTGCCGGCGGCCCGGCGGCCGGCCTGCGCCGCAGTACCGGCCCAGCGCCGCGGCCGCACGCACCTCGCGCAGAGCCTCCGCCGCCGCAGCACCATCACCACCACCACCACCACAACCAGCAGCAGCAGCAGCAGCAGCAGCAGCCGCGCCGCCAGGTGCATGGACCGCGGCCGGGGCCGCAGCCGCGGCTGACCGTCCGGCCGAGCCGCGAGGAGGCCCGCCGAGCCCAGGGCTATTATGCCCATCGCCAAGCGCTCAGGATGCGGGAGGAAGAGCTGGAGATCTCACTCAAGGTGCGTGTGCCCCGGGCGCCCGAGCCTCACGCCGCCGGGACCTTTTACCCGATCGATTTCCTTTCCTCCCCTTGCCTGCGATACGCAGGGTAGACTAACGCGGCGTTGCGCCGCCACTCCGTTTTAATACGGGGGACCGCCAGTCTAGGTTGCCTTCCGCGCTCCTTTTCTTCGCCAAGTATACTCTCCAGTCTAAGCGACTATATAACCAAGCGCGGTCTAAGATCCTCGAACAAGCGGCAGGGTTGCGTTCTACGGTGCACGAAAAAAAAAACACTGGCGAGTGAGGAGCGCTCGGTTTGTGTACAAATCGGCCCGCGGACCCTCGGCAGTCACGAGGTCGTCAGTTGGCGGCTGGGCCACCCCCGCGGGCGTATAGGTGCGCCGACGAGGCCCTTGGGCGGCCTTGGCGGGCCCGGTAATGCTCGGGCCCCTGGGAGCCGGGGGCCCCGGTCCGATGGCTCCGGCGCCCGCGGCCGCATAAATTGCGCCCGCGAGCGGACCGCCGGCGATCGGGAATGCCGGGGCCCGCGGGAAGATCCCCGCGCGGAGATACCGCCGGCTTTTCGGAAGCCCGCGCGGGCCTCGTTAGGCCGGAAGGGTTGGGCAGAGAGCGGCCGACGCCCTCGCGCACCTCGCGCCCGTGGGAATCGGAGGATTCGGAAGGCGCCGCCAGCGGGAGATGCCTATCTCCGAGCCGTGCGCGTATGCTAAGTGCGATTTTTTCTTCTTCGCCTAGGCCTATCCCCAGTGGGGAATATAAGCATAGGGGCGCGCGAGGAGATCGCTCCGCTCGATCTCCAAATTTACCCTTCTCAGCCTAACTAGCGCGGTTTTACATACATGTATATGTACAGCACTGGTTGTATATATCAAACTGAGCGAATGCACAATGACCCATGTATAATGCGATTAGAGTGGATTCTCTTACGCTTATGCTTATCACAGAGGATGTTGACTTCTCGTTGGCCGCCTTCCTTGTTGCTATTCCTTCCGACCTGATGGCGCGCGGGCCCTCGGAAAGTCTTCGCTCTTGAAACTCGGCGGGTACACCGCGAGCGGCGACTCGCAAGCCAGGCAAGGCCGCTCTCTCTCTCTCTCTCTCTCCTTGGCCACGCGCTCGTCCAACCTGCCGCGCTAATTGAATTAGAAAACCCGAGAGCGTGAAGCGATCTCTCTTTTTTGTATCCACGCTGCCGCGCATTAACCGAATCCTCCCCGCGCATCCATATTCGAGCGGACTCCCCCGAGGATCCCGCCCGGGGAAGCGCGGCCCAGCCGGGCGACAGGTGATTCGTACGTACGTACAACGCAAGCCGCGGGGGCACGTTACGTCCGTGTATATACATCGGCCGGCGAGTTACGCGCTATATCGACTTATGGGCCTCGGTCCTCGTTACGGGCGCGTCGTAAAGGGCCGAGCCGAGGTTGCCCAGGGCCGTCGCGCGGGTTAATAACGGGACGCGTATTACGGGCGCGCGTCCATGTGTGCCTGTATATGCACGTGCAGGGAGTCCGCGCTCCCCGGCGCTCCTCGCGGTATGCGCGCCGCGTTAATTTCGCTCCGGCTCGCCGGCGCGTACGGTTTTCCAGGCGAGCGCCGCCAGGGGACGGCCGGGTGTAGTACTAAGCTCCCTTCGCTTTCGCCGCTTCCCTTCTTCCGCTCGGCGTTGTGTGCACGCGCGCCCGGGGCATCGCTCCTCGATTCGGCCTCGTCCACTGCTCCGCTTCGCGCGTTTTCAATGAACCGATCTACGTACCGGACTCCTGCCTCTCGAGATGGCGCGCGCGCCTCGGCGATCCGGTTTGCCGCGACAGCAGCTGCGAGTGCGCCAAGCGGCGATCGCCCCGAATTTCCGAAATGAATCATTATTCCTCGTTAAGGACTCGCGGCCGATAAAATTAACGGCCAAGCCGCTGGGCGCGAGTGCGCGGACCGACCGGCAAAGTGCCGACCCGCTGCGCGCAATCTATTGCAGTCGTTAACTTATGCGCGAGGGATTTGCATCTTCTACTCGTTCGCTATACATATACGTATAAAGTTCTTAGATACGCGTTTTATGATTTAATGTCCGGACGTTTCTTAGATGTGTCTCTCTCTCTCTCTCTCTCGAAAAAAAAGCCAAACTAAGTAAATATCGCGACTAATTAAGCTTGCGATGGCGGCGTCGTTTGTAAAACACTTGGGTAAATATTTAACAAATCGATGCGAATCAAATATAAGGTATATTTTAAATGGTAACGGAAGTGTTTGATCGAATGCAAAATCGTCCGATCTGTAAGATCAACATTTCTATTCTGTGTATAGAAATTATCGTTAGACCTGCATCTGTGTCCCCGGTTTCAAGTGCCGTCTGGTAATTACTAGAACAAGATTTATATATACTTTTAAAGTGTTTTATTCATTACCTTTCTTATGGTTGTACTGTAATGCAAGGTCAATAATCATAGGCTTTTAAAAAAGTTACGCGATTCCTGAAAAACAGCTAAATGCTGTAGGTAAACGGCAAAAGAGGCCGGAGGAATTTCCTGTAGAATGCGGTGGATTACGTAATGCTCCAGAACATAGCAAAGCAGTTGCAGTGTTTGAAGCAACGTCAGTGTGCAAAAAAGTGTAAATTTTTAAAAGATTAATGCATCCTTGGTTCGTGGATAATTTTACAGAAAAAATTAACATTGGGAATAGCATTGATGTAATTAGTGCAGATTTTCCGCAAGTTATGATAAAAAAAATTCTCACCTTGTCATATCAATCTATAAGATTTCAAAATCTACTTGTAAAAGTAAAGTAAAGTAAATAAATATACGAGCATGAAAGAAAATACTCTTGCTATGATAATGACTATAATTCTTAGTACTTTAAATGAAACATAATTAATCTATTCAATTAAATGCATATTGAGTAAATTTGTATTACGATAAATCGTTAGAAATCAATTGTACATTGTATTAAAAACATGACTTGATAAATTCATTCGCTGATTAATCATTCGATCTCAATTAACCGCGACGGTAGAGTTTATCGATTCCTTTCCAAGGCACCGTGGGTCATCAGAACTTATACTCGAGTAGCGCGAGCAATGCAAATTCTTATGTCGTCGTACAAACTCCCGAGGTCTAGACTTTGTTTCTTTTATACAATGGACTCACTGTCCATAATATCACGAAAAAACATCGACTTGTGCGGACAGTCGTTGCAAGTACAACCCTTATTCTGACTTACGGAACGAGGTTAATGACACCACCTAACGATTTCAAAGTTACGTACTCAAACATTGTCGTCTATAAGCTAGACCTGAGAATAGTCATTGCTATCTAAGGGCACCGAATTATAGTCTCGTTTTCACGCCAGTCCTGACAACATCGATAATTGCACCACTTTCTTTCGATCAATAATTTCAGTATCTTATCGTGAAAGCTAAGACGGAGACTAAACTACTGTGTGGTACTCAATACTTTCAGGCGGTGTATAAGTAATTGAACTTTGTATTTTTGCTTCAAATGAATATTTGCTTATACCACTTAGCATGATTTGGTATTTTTCTATTATAACATATTGCGAACAAAGCTTTCAGAAGCAATTACTTTACACTTTAAAACTATTAGCATTTGGAGAGCTTTGCATTCTTTAAATTATCGTGGATAATTGTACAATGTTAGAGAGATGATGATTAAAATAAAATTAACATGTAGTTTGGTTGTTATAGAAATAAACATATTGAGTGATCGTAAATTAAGATATAATTTAGAATTATAATTTTTCAATTAGTTAACGATATTGAGATAAAATGTATAGTATAACGACATTGCCTTTGTGGCACGCAATGCAAGGAATTTGACGCACATAGTTGAAAAACTCGAAAATAATAGATATTGATTGTACATGTAAAAAGTTTTATAGATTTATCACGTTCATTATACAGATAATGCCCGTCTCGAACCTATGTTCTGTAACTGTCAGGTTTTTAAAGTGAGTTTCTTTTCGAATTGTTAATGATAGATAGCTCTTAAAAAATAATTATCTATTGAATAGCAGCCGTAAAATTTTTTAAAAAGTTAAAGTCCTCTTGTAGCTCTTTCTTATTCCAGTGATCTCAGGTTCGATTCCCAGATATACCGATTGGCACAAGCACCACTAAATTTGCTTCTGTGATTTTTTACCATGCAACGTATATTGGCATAAGAAAAAGAAAAAACAAATGAATCGATAATTTTACAGCTTAATTAATGACATTTGCAGAAATTAGCCCATATTTGTTTGCACTGAAGTTAAATGTAATAAGAGGTTCATCGAGTTTCTTCATCGCGAGCTGTATAATCCGCAATTCTTGAGAAGAATGCGAGTACACACAAGCGCACCACGTCGCAAGTGCACCGCGAGCAAAGTGCGTATATGCGTAACGTACGTTACGCGCACGAATCTCATCTATACGAAAGAGAATCGTTGAACGGGGAACGACTTCCTACCGCTCGCTCGAAGCCCCTCGTTACACGAAAAGTCAAATGAAAGCACGGGCCCGAGGCTCGTCGGCCGAGGAGTCGATTTCCCCCCGACCCTTCCGCGCGCCCGCTCCTCTCGAGCCGTGCACGTAGGCTGGGCCTACCGCATAATGGCCCTTTCCCCGCGCATTCACACGATTAAGGCGCATCTTGCAATTAAGCCGATTCCGCGCGTGCAATCTGGGCCGGGATCGCGGCGCGCGTTCCTCTCCCGCGCGGCGCGCACGAGCCCCCGCTATGTTCGCGCAATAATGTCGCCAGAGCAAGATAATTAGCGGCAAATCGGGAGCGCAGCCTGTCAATCATTTCTCTCTCTTTCTCTGCCATATACACGCCTCTCCGCGGCGTAATTCTCCATCTTTCCTGCATTGTGCCGCGCTCGATGACTTCTCGGAGGCGCCGGTTATTTCTGGAACAATTATACCAACTGCCACGCGTCGCCGAGCAGTTTTTCGTTTTGCTTTCTAAGTAGACTCTGCGCATTGTGGGAATTAATCGCCGAGAATCGAATCAGAACCTGTCAAGAGACTGATTCCTCACGTGTGAAAGGAATTCTTTAAATATTATATGGCTTATGATGCATTGTTCCACGCTTTTTAATGAGCAGTTGTATTAAAATACCGGATGGCGCTAGAACCTGTTTTCTCAAATATAACATATTTCGATAATCGTTCATAGCTCAAGCATAATCCATGTTTTAATTATTTGATACTACGATTAAGATCTCTGATTTTTGCATAAAACCGTAATAATATTTGTTACCGCGTGAAAAAGTGAATGCCAGCTTAGATTTCCGTTATAAAAGCTGTTAAAATTTTATAAACAAACTTGTTGTTGACCTTTACCGTAATCTTGAAAATGTAGACAAAATAAAATAGAGAAACATAATAAAATACGTGACATATTGGTATTTACGAACATTATAATTCAATAATTATGAAAACTTACTAATAAATTCATTTCTAGATTGCTAGGCGACTATTTTTCTACTACAAGAGGGAAACCGTACCTCAGGATACCGTATATGCCATAGAAAGTAGTTCAGACTTAATTAGAGCTATATCGAAGAATCATCACTTATATGTTTTACAATCATAGTTAAACTTTATAGTCACTTTTCGGTAACTTAAATGACTATTTTCTTTAAACTAGGTTCGCATACTATTTTACTTAACTTACTCTGTCGATCTATCTTTATTTCTTCATTAAAAGTTACCTTAATAATCAAAGTAATCTTAAACATCCATTTATACTGTTTTTGCGGTTTCTAATTACATTATCAAAATTACAAATGAATCACGGATTAATATAACTTTTCTAATAATGAAAGGCTAATAATGTAAGATTACATACTTATTTTTGGCGAATCAAAATAAAAGTAGAAGTCCTTATCAAAATAAACATTTGAAAGAACTGAATTAAAATGAATGAAAATTATATTTAGTTGGGTCTTTTGTTAGATATCAATATGGGTGAAACTAAAAACAATGCAATAATATTGCCGCATATGTACCAATTTGTAAACATAAAATATTGCATCATGTCTTCGACAGATATCGAATTGAAAAGCGCAAATGATGTGAACAGAAAAATATTAGATATAAGACTCATGTACACTTGTCAAGTATAAAGATTATTTATTATAGAAATAACTCAGGCATGCATTATGAATTATAACTTAAGTTTTAAAATCACATTACAATCAATCAAAAAGCAATGTCAGACATTGAATATTATAGACGACACAAATGAAAGCATGGTGTCAAATATTCGGTTGATTTTATTTGGGAACTGGGTCGAAACAAGCGACATACAACTTCAGAACGAATTGAGATATCGAAATCATGTCGAAAAGAAAACTCAGTTAAATTTAAGAGAATAAGTCTACTTTGAGTGCTTTACGATAGGAATAACTCTCACAATCTCAGGCCACTGAAAATAGGTTTATAAAACTTGACGCCTAACTTACCTAAGCACCGGCTCCGACGTCTATGTCCACGTACTTATGCTTATAACTGTATGCTGGGTATTACCAGGGTCGGACGATTAAACTTCACAGCTAAGCCGCCAACGGCTCTCTCAGTCCGACCTTCGCCATCGCATACCGCTTCATGAACCCCCTGCATAGAGTGACATTGTGTTGATGTCTTTAAGATACCGACCATGGCTCTATTTCTTGCGATCCAAGCTGAACTGGAAAATAACCCAAGCTTACAATAAATATACAATATGTTACTCATTGTCAAATTGAATCTAGTTAAATTAATGACTAATATCTTGCATCATTTTCAATTGCAATATACAAGGAAAATCATCTTGAATTGATAATTGGAAATGAACAACAAAAATTAATTTGTCAGGGAATTATAAAGTAATACCAAATCAATAAATCCAATTAAATAAGACCTAAATTATGATATAATTCAAGGCGATAAAAATTCTATAATTAATAGTACCGAGAACGTATATAAAATTTGAATGTTTAATCGATATAGGTAGTAATGATACGTTAGTATCTCAAGATGCCTGCAATTTACGCATTTGAACAAGCTATAGGTGGATTACATTAATTTTCTTATACCATAAATATATGTATCAAAAAATATAAACAATAATACTATTATTAGCTTAACATACGGTATGTGCGTCAAGTATAAACTTGAGCATTGTACCGATGTATCTAGTTTTAAAAAAAACTATTCTAATAATATTGCTTTGAATTTTAAATTAAAAGATTGAAAACAAATTTATTTAAATTATAGTATAATTTAGAGAAAGTATCCACAGTTTGAAAGATATCTGATAAGTTAGAAATAAACAAAGTAAACAAAACGAGCTTCATCAGTTCCAAATTTTTGAGGTCCAAATTGTTGTAAACTTGTAGGTTTACATTTTCTACATATTCAATCAAACATGACTGATATCACTTACAGCATTACACTAGAATTCCTTATCATCTTATAACACTCCTAAAGTATTCAAAGTGTAAGATAATCATATTATAATCAAAAATCTGAGAAAATCGGAAAATTATTGTATCGGCATGCTCATCGACGAGCTCATCGATGATACTGTTTTCATGTATTGTTTGTCTTTAAAACATATATTGCAGTATCAGTAACAATTAAAAGAAGCATAAATTCTACTTATTTAATAATAATAAAACTACAGGAGAAAAGCATATTATATTCTCTATATTTATTTAGTTTCAATGATATTGTATAGTTCGAGGTATGGTTTCTAGGAAGACCTTATTGATTGATTGCATGACGATATCTCCGTACCCATGAAACTTCGCGATAAATCAGCAAAATAGGGAACTTACATGAAAAATTCCATTAGATCCTTCAAATAGAGACTTTATTTACTTAAGAGATCGCTTCATCAATTGAATCATCAGCGATCACTAGATAATACACAAACAGAATTTTCACCTATATTAATATTACAGTGGACACGTAGATTTTGTATAACTGTATTATATTAGTAGGACTGTATCTAAATTTGGTAGATAAATAGTTTTTTGTAGATTTTCTTTAGTGTTAAGGATCTTTTTACATCTTGATGGATCTTAAAAGATCTTTCTTCTGTGTATTTCTTGTAAGGTGTGAGAATCGAGGTGAGAATGTACTTTACTGTTAGTCGAACGTTGTATTCGCTTAGGTGGTGTAAGATAATTAAAATTAGTTAACTCTTTTTTTTTATAAAATTTTTGACGTATTAGGTAAAGAAAAGATCTTTTTCATGTAACTAGATATTATTCCATTTAGTCGGTATTTACAAGTATCTTTTTATGTAATTTCAATTGGCATAGGGGATTCTGCGAACAATTTGAAAAATTTGATACATTATTTACTATTTTTGATCTTTCTTAATTTGTATAATAATTATGTAAAAAAAACTGTTTCAGGTCCAATACTAGATTGGTTTATATAAATGTAATTTTGGTTCATATATTATCTAGCTAAATAACTCTGAGAAGAAGTTGATATAGCTTATTAGAGAGATAAAAAAAATATATATATAAATCTTACCAGGTAATTCCAATAAATATGAAATGTATAACATGAATTTATATGTATAGATGTGAGGAAGAATATACATCTTATTCTTTTTGTTTTGAATACATTTCATGACCGATGGATTTTCACCCTGTCTAATTTTAATAATTCATAAACTTCAATTTTTTTCTTATTATAGTTTAGTAGTATTATGCCAAAAGACAGAGTTAATTTTATCCTGATTAACATGTTTGAATATTTCCCTAAGAAGCATAAAACACGAATCTTTTGTAATTACTAGTTCTAAATACAGACCGAATTAATTAAAATTGTTCACACTTACTGCCTATCGATTTGCTTAATGAATGCATGCATTTGTGTAATAAAGTTATCCTAATGTAAGAAAGATCCTAGAAAAATGATTTGACACGCAAGTGCATTGTATAAACTATTAGCGGTATCTACATACATTTCAGTACGTTAATGCATTTTGAAGTTTTACGAATATTTTGTGCTTTCGTGAAATAACATCTATATACATTAATAAAATTCATTTAGAACACAGTGTAGAAAATTTATTTGGCCTCAATTTGTATAAATAATAACAATTAATTATAATAATACATTTTTAAATAATTAGGTGACTTAGTGATTACTAGGAAAAATAATCAAGGTAAAATTAAATGACGATACTTAGTATAAGTGCTATGCTATATTTAAGTGACCAAAAACTATTTAATCATAGATATAAAAAAATTTTAAAATGCATAGCAATTTTCTTGATCCTTATTAATGATTAATTAATGAAGAGCTAAATTTAAATGTTATATTAAATTAATTAATAATTCTTTTAGACGTTAACAGCGTTTTTCGGAAAAGAAGAATTTCGGTAAACAATGTTGCATTTTTCAAATTGCGTTTCTTTATCTTGGTTGTTTAGTAGAGTATTATTTTCATATTTTTCGTTACATCTTATTAATCATTTATAAAAAATTTAATTTATTTTTAATACTAGATTGTTGGATTATTCCTTTATTTTGTAATGGTTATTAAATTGCTAGTATCAACATAATTCATTTCTTAAATCTTTTTTTATTTGTTAATCGTTGCATGGTCGCTTTCTTTGAAAGCGTATATATACTGAGTTTACTATAACAGTATACACGTATATGAAAATAATATAGATATAATAAGGATAATCAATTTTCACATGCGACATTGCGTGGTATGTAAAAAATAAAAGGCTCTAACATGAATTTCTTGAAATTAATAAAATTAAAAATTCCGGAACTATTTTTCGTCTTCGTAAATCAAATAATGTATGATATAGTGCCTGCTAGGGAAATATAATTTTGTATCTGGTAGGGCTGTGAAAAGAAATACTGTGCCCGGGCCTCGACCCGGGCTGTAGTCGAGACGTCCCCGCCTGCACAAGACCACCTCCACCTTCCGCGCCTATGAGCGAAATGTAAGCAATAAGATATTGATTTTTCTCTCAAAGCGAACCGCAACGTAACCGTGCTACGGTTTGTTCTATACATATGCGTGAAAGTGTAATGGTGACTACTTGTGCTTGTAAATTGTTCACTAGGAGTATTTGTGCAGAGCGCACTTTGTATAAAACCCTTTTCTAATACGCGTTGATTCTTTGTGTGATATTCTCTCTATGTTAAAAAAACGTGAAATTGCTTCATAAACGTAAAACGGCTACCGAATAATTTTTCTGGTGGGAAGCCTCCTTTACGCTAAAAAAGTTAGAGCTCTGACATATATTACAATTGGCACTCAAAAATTAGTGTCAAAATCCACACGAATTGTTTCATAACTAGTTTTGGCATATTACTTTGTAGGTTGTTATAGTTATCTTTAAAAAGGTTCGTAAAAAATTTAGGCTAATTGTCTGCAAATGATTTCAAACTTTTGCTATTTTTATTATTATATAAGTTAAAACAATAAGGATGATATAGATATATTATACAGTTGTATTTTTCTTCAATTTTAAAGCCATAAATAATTTATTAAAGAATTATTAAAAAGTCGTATCAACAAAGAGATACACAGAATGTGATTTCATTCAAATAGATTAATAATTAAAACAGTAATCATTTGTTTATAATATCCTTGTTATATACTCGGGAAACGTAGTTGCCAGACGACAAATAGTTTTGATAAGTATTTATATTTGTAGTAAGTTAATGTATTTATTTAACTTAATTCAAAATATAACGGTAGCTACAAAGCAGGTGAAAATATGGTCGTCGTTTTAAAAGATCAACGCGTAAGTGTCAAGCTCTTCCCGCTTCTCCGACTTTCGCCCTTTGTTTTCCTTGCCGCAGCATTGCCGCGTCGAGCATGTCACGTGGACACCGGGATACGATCTATCTCCCGGTAGGGGATCTTGCGTAAAACGAGGATTCATCGCCCTTTCTTAGGCCACGAGACCACAGGGCTCGGCTCCATTCACTCGCGCACACCGAGTCTTATCCTCGGTCTTATCGACTATAGTCCCCGCGTCGGCCCAAAACACCTACATCTTCCGGGTCACTTCCGTATACATATATTTATATACAACGACGGTAGCCACACGTCGGTTTTTTTGTTCATACCGAGTCTTGCAAATATACAGAACAATTACTCGGATTCGGTACAAACATAACCAGTAATAAAGATAACGTAGTAGTTGACATAGATTAAGTTAGATAAGGTTAACTTGAATCAAAATGTGATTCTTATAACGACATCTGATTTACATGCATACAGTATATGAAATTCGAAACGTCATTTGTGATGAAAACTTAAGATTATCCTAATTTTCTGAATATATATTGACCTCATTCAAATTTCTAGATGCAATCTTTTCATGCAGCTAATCTACTATTTCTAACACAGTAATACAGCTAATCTATTATAAATTATATTTTTATAATAAAATTATATTAAGCTTGAAATGGAGATTTTATACAGCAGAACTGTAAGTTTACAGAAAATCGATCTAACGGAGTAAAATATAAATACGGGTATACACATCATGCAGGTAAATACGCGATAGGGAGGGAGTTGCTATGCTTCCTTTACTACTCGACATGTTGAGCATACGAAGAGGGTAATCGATATGGGATTCGTAATCTGTATAGTGACTAATTCCACTCCACCCTACCTAACTACTGATTCGAGCTCGGATTCGAGTAAAAGCTATGCTAGGACTCGACGCAGAGCATGAACACTGTATATACTTTTACACCATACAGTTTTCAGTTACTTTTATACTTGCAGTGAGCTATTAAAAAAAGTTATAGATTACATGGATGAGTCTTTGAAATTGTGGGTTGCGGTTTTTATCGTGTTGAGCTCGTTATTTTATAGCAATAAACCATCCTCGCGTAAATCTAGACCTTGAGCTTTTAAGAAGTTTAAAATATTCCATGTAACAGATCATTTTGCAATGACCCATTATCATTATTATTGCAGTTGCGTTGAATATTTAATATTTAAATAATGCGCAAGTGATTAAGTAAGCTTATTATAAGTCCGTCTAATTGTTTGTTTTGATACTATAAGTTAGCTTTCCATCTGTTATTGTATGCTTGATGTACATAAAAGTATGAATTATAATCTTAATTAAAAGTACATTATGTAATTAATTTTTTTAATTCAATTTAATTAGATTAGTTTTCATAAAATTGAGTACAATAACAAGATTTTTATTGAAAGTAGGGATAAAAGTCTAGTAAATCTGTGCAATATAAATATTGTTTATATTTTGAGTAAAATTTTTTCAATGCATATAATGTACATATTTTTAGCAACAAATATACGATATGGTCGAGAGGCATGTAATTCATATGCTTAAAAAATTTGTCCGATTGCTATCGAAAATGCTAAAACCCGGTTTCGCTACCTCACAAAAAGAATAAATAAAAAGAAGTGTGCCTCTTACTCGTATACCCGTTAAGTTTCATACACAGACTGAATCCGGATCTCCAAGCCTATAGGCACATTCGAGCGGCCCAGGCCAGCTCTAGTACGCCTATAAGGAAACGCGCTCGGCTCTGGCGCGTGTCAATGATAAAATTGGAGACGCGATCAGTGAACTCTCCAGTTCAACGGGCGTACCGGTGAATTTGTCAAACTCCGTAATAAGCCGGGGCCCACGCGGCGACCGGTTCTCTGGTCATATGCGCGCGCGCGGCGCATCCCTGCAAACCTGACCTACTTGGCGGCGGGAGATGCGCACGAGGCCTTGGGACCGTTACCCATGACCGATGTCTCTCTGGTGTATGGACGCGGGAGGGACCAAGGCCTTTTTCTCTTTTTCTTGTTTTGACGCTTTTGAAGGCTGTTCTTGCAAAGGAAACGCGGTTGTCGGCACTTTCCTCAGGTGGGCGCGCGAAGCAGGTGGATTTCTCGAAAATTTGGAATAAGGAAACTAGCGGGCCCGAATGGAGCTCGTAACTAACTGTAAATTGGTCATTTTGAGAGCCAGGGCCGTTTTCGAAACTGTCCCTGTCTGCTGTTCTGCTATGCGAGGGCTTAAAAAATGTTATCGCTCAAAATCGATGGGGCTTGGAATGCGAAATTGCAGTGCACCGTATTATTCGGTTAAATTATAGTTCGTTATGCAAAGTTCTTGCATATAAATGTTGTGGTTAAACGTGATGTTTCTCAATACATATGTTTAACAAATTAAATTTCAGCTCATCAATCTGGCATTCAATTGTGCATTTAATTTTGAAATTAATTTAAAAACGTTTTGAACAAGTTTTCAAAGTCGTTTAATCTTTGTATTTTATCCATCTATTTAATTACTACTTTATTTGCTTGATTTGCACCTTACTTAATCAAGGTAACGCTACTGCGTACACTTGGGCATATCAGTGGATGTGACACTAATGTACTAGATTATAGTCGGGTTCGATTTGATTCAACACCAATGTAATTTTTAATGTAAAGATTTGTGTCGTCAATATTTAGTCTTTATTTCTAACTTAGTACAATGAAATACATTGTATGCAACCTTCGATTAATTAACTCACAGTTTCGGAATTCTGATACAATGAAAAGTTTGTCTACTAATTATGCGGAGCAATTAGTAAGTGAAGGTATCTTTGAGCTCAAATGTTTGATGTGTATCTGCCGTTTCTACCTAATTATAATATGCATTTCCAATCAAATGCCCTCATTCATGTCTTTGCATCTCCATAAGCTGCCTTGTCATTTTCTTTAAACTGTAATTTAGTGAGATCAAGTGGCTCCTCTGTCGATGAATTTAAACTCATCCGTAATAGATTCTGGACGACTTATCGGAATTAGCGGAGCGCTAACGACAGATACAAAAAGAGTAGAATGGAAAAGCATGCGGAGAAGCCGCTAAACGACCCGATTCACGCGCGCTGCAGCGCGGAAAACCACCGGCGGTATGTGCGTCACCCCCGTCAACAGGAAGAGCCACACTTCCACGCTCGTGTACTGGTGCACAAGTATCGCGCGCTCGAGTTAGTTGTATCTGAAAGATGATCGAGTCGCGCCTCAGGTGCCGAGACTCTTGGAATATTCAATCCTAACCGAGAATCGGAGCTTCATTTCAGATTCAATTTTAGAGAAGTTGTAGTCATCGTAAAGAACAATTGGATTCGTAGAAGGATATCGCGTGGTATTCAGTTTTAACTGCAGCTAGAGGAATCGAATTGGGCCTTAAATCGCGACATTAATATAATCCAAAGCAAAAAATAGTATAAAAATTTAAGGAGAACTGTTATTACTTATGCATAAACCCAATTTTTCCAAAACAGCATTGAAAGTTTCTGCATTCTATAATTTGCAGTATCTCGACAATTTTTTTTTGGTTTGTCTGGAATCGAATATTATATTAGGCAAGTAGTGAAAGTCAATAATAATTGCGGGAATTGCAGACTGTAAAAAAGTAAGCGTTTTTCTGCTATTAGCAGGTTTACATCATGTCGTAGCGACACTTGTTGCGAAAAGTTGCTTACAGTTATATGTCATTATACAAATAAGACAAGACAATTTTGTGTTGCTAATTTTTTTTCCTTTTAATAGAGGACAATGTCTCTTCATAACATGAGGTTAATTAAATGTAGTACTTTTATCATCTGCAGTTATAATTTATAAATTATAGTTTTAAAAATTTTTTTGATAGAATTCTTCTATATTAATTCTTTGAATCTAAATTCATTCACGAGGAAAATTTCAAAATTTAGTGTGTGTTTGTAACGGACACTCGCTAGGCGTGGCGCTTTAGATGATGCCATAAAAGAACATCGAAAATACTTATTTGCAAGCGTTTTGAATTTTATGTCGACTATTCTTTTTAGTTTTATTGAAGGGAATTGTTTTCCATAATTAGTTGCTCGCTTTCGGGGAAAGCTTGAAAAAGCATTAGAAAGTCAAGTGCTCGATTTGATAGTTTACCATTTAAAACTTTATGGACAATACTTTTGAATATGCTAGAAAATCTATATCATTTTTACTAAAGCGAATAACTGGATGACTGAAATTTAAAGATACTAAAAATGGTATGCATGAAAACTAAACGTATTATGATCTTCAATTTCTACAAAAAATGTTTGAAAATCAAATACAATCATAAAAGATTACTATTATTGAGATTCTATTTCTTTTTTCAGAATTTCGTAGTTTGTTTTTACTGATATTACGGAAGCTGTTCATAAAATATACTGAATGCATTCCGCTTTCACATTCTTTAAAACAGCAGTTATATGGCAATTCATTGAATTAATCGCAAGTGTATTTTTTAGAATTACTTTGATTTTTTTTCTTTTATTTAAATATCTTTATAGCTATTGGAAGTATATATACTCTATACACATTTTATAAGTGAAAATATTTTTTCAATTTAAGGATTTTATATATTAAAAATTTCTGAATATATAAATTACTTTCCTGATTATAAATTATGAACACATATTTAGACCACTTAAATTTAAGTAAAATTTTTTTAATTCTTTAGTATTCCACAGTATATCTACAAAAGAAAAAATTTCATTTTCTCTGAATTCAAAACTGCGTTCACTTCGCTGATGATTACGATCCAATCCGGGTTTTAATAGACGGCTATCGCATCGTAAAAATTCTCAATGATCGTAATTATTTCCCTTGACGAATTTACAGCTTGCTATGTTTAAGATATTTATAATTATCAAGGTGAAGCTCTCTCTGCGATTGCGCGCTTTTCTTGTAAATGCCAAAAAAGTTCGTTTTAACCTAGAATTGTCAATGGCTGAGCCGATTTATCGCTAAAAGAATCCGAAAAGATAGAAGGAAAATACAAGTTTTTAACGAGCATGGGTGAGATGTATTAGAGGCGAGCAGAAGGAGGTTATGCGTTGCGTCTGAAGAAAACCGGCTTTTCTACTGGACGTACGCATAACATAGTACAGACAACCAAGCGCGCGCGGCATTTGTCAATTAAGCGATAAAAGTAATTATTTTTCATCTTTTGCTTGCAGGTGGTGATAGTTGGCAATGGAGCGGTTGGAAAATCCTCTATGATACAAAGATTCTGTAAAGGCACCTACACTCGAGACTACAAGAAGACCATTGGAGTTGATTTTCTTGAACGAGAAATCGAGTGAGTAAATATAATAGTTAAAACTGACATTGACTTATTATTTTATTCCTCGTTATGAATACAAATTATATTAAAAACATGTATTCGAGGATTTATTCAAATCTGGTGAAAATTGTAAGACACAGAGAGTATTATTGAGTACAAGCTTTTAATTGAATGTTATACTTTTCTAAACTTCCTTAATCAGCCTTAATAATAATTATAATTTAATTTAATTATAATTTTTCTTTTGGTGAAAATTATATCTCTCTCCTATAATGTAAAAAAATATACTACGTAATACAAAAGACCTAAACTGCGATCTATTAAAATAAAATTAACTGGCCTAAGATTACTATTCTATTTTAATAACCGCGGTGATATAAACAATGACATAAATTGACGTTACAAACATGCTTCTGTTTGCATAGTATTCGACTTAAAATCCCTTATGATAATTCTACTGCTCGTTTTGGATAGCACTTGCAATACCCGTTAACAAGAAAACAATCTGTTTAACTGCTTTCTTGAACTCGAATTGGCTGCACGCGTAAAATTGCGCTGGCACTACCAACGAGGGACACGCCCGCGGCGGCAAGTTCATTAACTCGATAAAAGCGCGAGAGCGCGCCTGTGAAACAAGAACAAGTCGAGCGTACCCAACAAGCATCGGTGCGCGCCGAGAAGCAACTGAAAGCAACTTCACCTTGAAGCGCAACGATTTTACTTTTGTCGTTCTGCTGCTGTTTAACTCTTTTTATCCTCGCGATGCACAAGTGCTTCGAGAAAATACTTTATTTGTTTTATTAATTTTAGATACAGAATTATTTCTTCTTCGCCCATTGACTGCTTTGTTCAATAGTTGAATTTAACGTAGTCATTCTTCACTACAATTATCCACTGTTAAGTTATTGTAGTTAAGATATTTATCTATGTAAATAGGAAACTATGTTTTGATATTTCTAGATTTATATCGCAATGATACGGGTTTTGTAACTAGTAGAATGTAGTATAGATAATTACGCACAGTATAGATATACTTACTTAGATAATTACAACTATGTAGAATACGCAAAATAGAGTAGTAGAGACACTTATACATTGTCTGTATGTACACAGAGATATTTTCTAAGAATAAATAGTTATAAATAGGTGATTTACGGAGCTTTACGTTATTATTGATCTACAAAATGCCGATATAGCGCATTTGCATATATGTTCCATTAATTGATAATTATAATAGTTTTCAAAACATTAGGATAAAATTAAAAAGCGAATTGATATCAATTTACATGTAGATATATATATGAATTAATAAACAGTAATCGTTACAGTCTGTTTAAAACAGGCGATTAAAATTGATTTTATAAATCACCACACTTCATTGAACGCGGCCACGCGGTGATTTGTGCCGATTTCACGCTAAAGACCAGACTAAATTATTATTTGTTGGCGGAAAGTTGAATCAATCAGTTGTAACAGAAATTGAAAAGATAGGACTAAGTAGATGTGTGAATGTATGAAATATACGATGATTTGATTTACTACATGTAGAACATAATTTTCTCGGTAATTAATTAGCTGATAAGTGACTAAAGTAAATCAGTCGACTGCGAGGTGTACATGACTCGAGCTAAACTTTACTGCTTTCTGAATCTTTTTAGTATAACTTCGATTTTTTAATTCAATTAAAATTAAAATTGGTCAATGGTTTGTTTCAAAAATACTTATTTTCACTTTACTTGTACGTATTATACTATAACTCTGTATTATTACAATAATAAATTAGGGAAGCTTCGGGAGAACCATATTAAAACTATAGTAATTTTTATAACGAAGCTTTAATATAATACTAATAGAGCTTTACAATATAAATCTGAAATTATATATGAAGTGTAAGATGTTACTTTTATCATAAATATTATACTTTTCTTTGTTTTTTACCAATATAACATATATAATTATCTCATAAAATTAATAGGTTTAAATAATAATTAGCATATTAATAAAGCAAGTTGATTGCTGAAGTAGACTCCATTACAAGTTTAATCTGCGTTTGACATCTTTTATGTGCATGCAAGCATATCTTAATTTTTCTCATTTTTATATTGATAGCTATAGATAAATTTTAATATATTAGAATGAACTAATTTGCAATCGAGTATATTTTTAAACTTTAATGCTACGCCTTGTATATAGTAATAGTAAAAATTCTCTATTACTTATTTTACTATTATGGAATGTTGAGGCAGTGAGGATACCGTACTATTATTTATTATAATTAGTCTTAAGGATGATTAAGCCAACTATAAATTCGCTTTCTTAAAAGTCATTGAACAAGGGGTGATTATAGTTACGATTTATTACATATAGAAAAAGGGAAAATGTACCTTTATTTTATACAATCTGTTTTCTATTGTTAATCACACTAAATAATTTCTACCAAAATTAAATATTTGAAAGAAAAAATAAATTTAAAATAGCTCTTTATATTGATATTATTGATATCTTTATTGATTATTGTTATCTGTATCAAGTTTTATATGTGTTTTTTGAAAACTTTATTCTTTTGTTTGATTATGAGATTTTCAAACTTTTTTTTAATATTCATACTTAAAACTTAAGTAATGAAAATAAGTAAGTATTGTTTCTTTTCATTTTTAAATATTCCTATAAAGATATACGAAGATATGTATAGTAAGCTTTTTTTCAAATCATATATTAATTTCTACTAATAATAGAACATAATTAATTATGATCATATAGGTAATAATAGATAATGGTTTAAATGCCGTATGATCTAATAGGTTAGTTGGAAAATTGAGAAAACGATCTGTTTAAGGAAAAAAGAGAAATATCTCACACGCTCCTTGCCGCGAACCCATATAATTGAACGTGCTATGTATAGGTGTAAGCTTATAGCGCACGCGAGCAAGAACACCTCTGATACAATGTCAGGCAGTTGGAGGTTGTCGAGGTAAGGGCGAAGGTAAAGCACGAGGTAACTTCTCGTGTACGCACGAGTTTACCCGTGGACTTGCAGTTTCGTACGCGCGCGGTCTTAAGCTGTCGCGTGTACAGGTCTAGCCTCGTTGCAGGTATGCGAGCTTGAGAAAAAACTCTTCTCGGGGTCATTTGCGGGCGCTCTTCCACGCGGCACTTTTTCACGTGCAGCGCGCTGGCAAAGTAAAGCGGCCGACGCTGACTCGCACTCTCGCGACAGTCTCATATACGGACATGAGTTATGCATGGGAAATCGCGCAGCTCGAGAGAAATGTCGCGTTTCCTTTGTGTCTTGTATAGTAGCTGCAAGATAAACCGAATGGTCGTTCCTTGCGCTATCTGCCGAGGTTTTGAATGGATCAAAAGCCGCTTCGCTTTGCGATGATTGTGATAGATAGAGACTTGGAATATTGATCGACAAATTTTTATGCGTCACCGTATTCTGTGATGGAAATGTCTGTAATGGTACATTATTGCAATTATGATTCAACAACTTTTTAATTGACTTTTTCAAACAAATTAATCTTTTGCATCGTTGGTCAGATATATTAATTTTTTTATCAGAATTATAATTGAATTAATGTATCAATTAATTTTTATGATTAGATACACATCAAAAAGTCTGAATCTAAAAGTCTTTGAATCACTATGAGAATGTACCTTGAGTGTTCTCCACCAATCGCTTCCAGCTATCAAATGATTGTACTACTTTAGCTCACCCAGTGATTTCATACTCTGCTGGAGATTTATAACAGTACGACACATACCCGCAGTTACAATTATTTTTCCTTTACTCTTCTTACATAAATTATAAAGAATATTTCCTTCTCCGGTCATATTACTATATGGTATAAAAGGTTTGTTATAACTTTTTTTTGTTTTACTGGCATTAAGTAATTCCTTATTGCCGGAATTAAATAGTCATTCAAAAAATCTATGGTTATACTGTTTTTATTAATAAAAATGTGCAATTTAAACATACTATATCGTAAAAATACAATTTTTGTTTCTTGATTATAGAATCGATGGAGAAGAGGTGCGATTGATGCTCTGGGATACCGCTGGCCAGGAGGAATTTGATGCGATTACTGCGGCTTACTATCGTGGTGCGCATGCTTGTGTCCTAGCTTTCTCTGCCACTGACAGGGATTCCTTTGATGCCATACCCTCCTGGAAACTAAAGGTTTGTATGGTTAACCTAATCTTTTATATAATTTTTCTATTTCGAAAAATTTAATATAACTAAATTAATACATGCAAATAATTTTGGGGAAATGAAGTGAAGACCAAGAGCGCAAAAACATTTGTGAAAGAAACGTGATTGTTTTATTATTCACACCTCTTTTGAAACGATAGTTTCACTCTCTAGGTGCTAGGTTCGGCTCATTCTTAAGCATTTAAATAGAACTATAGGATCGCAAGAGTCAACGCATTATGATGGGAATGAGACATAAAAACAGAACTTCTCTATTACAAGAGAAATTGAAAATGGTATTATTAGCACGAAGTCGCACGCTTCATATGTTAGGTGGAGGATCGAGACTGAAAAATGCGATAGGATCCAAAGGTGTCTTTTTACCTTGTCATCTTCTCGCGGTCCTCTCACGCCCGAGAATCTCATCCAGCCGCGAGATTCACTTTTTGCATGGCTAAACTCGGTCGCCTCGCTGCTATAATTCCTTTCTTGAAAGTGCTCACATGTATACATTGAGCGACAATCAGAATGTTTTTGCTAAAACAAAGCGTAAAACGTGTGACAGCAGTCTTGTGAAGCGTGCACATAAGAGTTTCGCAGTATCTTTCATATGTGTCCACCTCGAGACAAGGGGAGTTTTTATTCCCATAATGATATTTGTTATCTTAAGATAGACAAAAACAGATAATCAACTATTTTCTTTTAGAAAATTGTTAATTAAAGCCTTATTCAATTATTACAAAGTATAAAAATAAATGTTTGTTTTAAAATGGAATATTTTTTCGTATAATAAATATTTATCAATTTTCCAAAAGATAAAATAAAATAAAATATAACAAATAAAAAATATATTTTTTTGAAAGTTTTTGCGTGTACTATTAAAAATGATTGTATTATACCCATGGTATCAATTGAAACTCGTTTTCACCCAAAATTTAACCAGGAAAAGTTCATTTAAAGGAATAAATTCAGTTTTAGCTTCCTATTACTAATTAAATAAAAATTTATTGGATACTTACAAGGGTATATACGTATTAGTTACTGTACTTAAAACTAAAAATAATTAAAATTCATTTTAATACTTTCACATGTTATAATAAACGCGTTTCAGTCGAAATGGTCTAGAAACGTTTTATATTAAGTATACAAAATTATCTTTATGAATTTTATTACTAGCTAATCTACAAATTAGTATTCTATAGAATTAAATTGTGTACAGATAAAAATTACGTAGATTAATTATTTGGCAAGAAAACACTAGGCAAAATTTTAGTAATATTAATCCTAGTATTCTATTTTAGAACAAGTATAATTACCATTTGGCTTAAAATTTGGTGCTTTAACAACAATTGATAATATATTTTAAATAAATATTAATTAGAATATTTTACAGGTAGAAAACGAGTGTGGCGAAATACCAACTGTATTGGTACAGAACAAAATGGACTTAATCGATCAGTGTGTCATCGATCCGTAAGTAATATTATGAATAAATACAAAAAAAAATTATTAAATCGGAGTTGCAACTACAATAATGTCGTCTTTATATGTACATGAAAAATCACATTACAGCGTTATATATGTATATAGAAATGGAGTTTCTATAGCCACTTTATGGCTACAATTTATGGTCTAAACGAGGGTCTAAACCAGGTTTCGGGATCCCATTCAGAATTATGTAAAAAACAATAATGTACGAGATTCATTGAATGCGGTTTTCAAAAATTTTTATTTTAATTACTGGTTAATTTTGTGGAATTATTAAGGCCCCATTTGATCAACACGTTACCATAAAAACTGGTTAATTTTCTAATTGGGTAATAATCATCTTCTAAATTTATACAGGTTTTCTCTGTCTAATTCATTAATCTAAATTGATTATTAAATGTTCAAAATGTTCCAAATTTGTTACTATATAGATTCAGCATTATATACTTTTTATTATCTAAAATAATTGAGAAAATAATCATGTACATTAATGTAAAAATGCATATCGATGCCTTTTTCTGATTTTCTGTCTTAATTTTCGTTTCAATAAAATTAAATTAAAATTAAATGAATATAGTAGTACAAAATAATTGATGTTATATATACAAAATCATTCATAACGAAGGTATTTCAGGGACGAAGCGGAGAGGCTTAGTCGGGCACTTGGCTGTAAGCTCTTGCGAACATCAGTTAAAGAGGACGTCGGTGTAGTGGGCGTCTTCAGACACCTGGCGTCGCGTTGTATTTACGAAATGCGTCGATACGAAGAAGAGGATGATTTTAGAATTTACTCGTCTGGTCCCAGGTCACCTTCTGTTATAAGTAAGTTCTACATATTTCTTTAGTATTTTTAACGAGTATATGTATATATCGTGTACTGCAGAATTTTTTTTAACATTGCATAAAATGTATATAAATGCTAGTCTAAGTTCATGTAACTTTAATTATTTTTTTTATTGCATATATACAATTTTTACTAAATAGTCTTCACCAGTTTATGTTAATTTTATAATGCGAATATAATGTATACAGTTATATAATACATGCAAACTATTATACACTAGCACTACTTAGTTTAAATTCTACATTATAATTACTAGGTACTTTGTTAAATAAAGTTCAAGGAGAGACTAATGACTTTTAAATTAAATATAAAAATGAATAATAATCTAAATTGTATCTTTAGAAGACTGATAAAATCACCTAATCTAATCTCATAAACAAATTTTAAAGTTATTTATATCATCCGTATAATTTCATGTAAATAATAATGAATACTAACATCTTATATATGAAGGGCTTTAAATACTGGTACTTGTAGAATTTTAGATAACTACATTTTTATAACAGTACTTTCAGAATCTTGTAAAATCAACTAATAAAATCATTTAACCGCGATAGCAACCGAATTAGCCTTTCATACAGTCAGTGTCAAAAGGATGTTTCAGTCATCATTTAAAAAATCTTAACATATATTTGATCATTAATTTCCGCTCTAACTCTTTTATCACTTTTGTAATCAAGAAATTTTAATATTGATATTTGCACTTTATCCTCTTGAATACATATTGCATCAATTTTTCATTAAATTATCATATAAACAATTTTGTTGTTCGATTGTGTTTTCGAAAACAGCTCTGTTATTAGTTGCTTTTTGTATGAAATGCGGCTGATAATGGAAAATGATAATAAGATCAAACAATAATAAACGAAGAACAAAAAGAAAAAAGAAAAAAAAGAAAAGAGAGAAAATGAAAAAAAGAAGAAGAAAACAAGAAAGAATAATAAAATTGAGAATATTGTCATCAATATTAATAAAACAGAAATTATCATAGTATTCATTGATCATTAACTGATTTTTAAAACTAAATAATTTTTCAGAAGTTTACGATTAATTTGATATAAAATTATCTTTCGATTTTTATTTGCTCTAAAATCTGTTTAAAAAATAATTTTATTTTCTTGCAATAATATCGAGAAAGTTTTCGCTAGCAAAAAGTGCAATCATAAAAGTAAATATGAAATCTTATAAATGAGGAATATAAACTTTTCGTCAGATATACATAATGAGAGTATTTCGTCTATCTATTTCTTTGCAGACTATAATGTCGCCAAGTATTCTATAGTTGGATTTTTTCAATTTTGGTGCATCGTGCATTGGTTTAAAATGGTATTCTCGATTATTGGTTTAGAATTTATTGCGAGAGTAATAACATTATCAGGGATATGCATACTTATAGTGTATCATAAATTAATGCTTTCTCTAAAACAACCTAAGTTAATCATAAATTATTTAAATGTACTTGTGATAGTCAAATCTCTTGGCGACAATCATTACGTGTCTACTGCCTTCGAATACTTATCTTCGTGGCCTGTACAGCTGACTGCAGTATTTCGACCGTCAGGCGGAAAGATAATAGTGCGGTACATATGGAGCGTGTAGAAATAGCGTATGCGTGCGAGTAGAAAGTTGTACATAATTTTGTATAATAACTATTTCAGTTTACTGTAGTCTGTTTTAAATTATTCTACACCATTAACATACTTAAATTCCAATAAAGCGAAGTACAATAGTATTCTGCGGTTAGGGTTGATATATCGTAGTTTTAATTGTTTTTATATTCATACATATCATTATAGAATAAAGCCACATTTTCATTAAATTAATTTCATTTTTTAATAATAATTTAATTTAATTAAGTTTTTTTTTTGCATTATTTACTATTAATAAATAGGGCCTAAATAAAAACAAGTTTAGCATGTTGAATAGAAAGGATAGTAATGATTATCTATTAGCGAGGTGAGCATGAGTTAAAAACAATAAAAATTAGTACGATTTATTCCCTAACTTTTTAGGAATTGATTATTTAACTTCTGTGAAAACTACATTCGAAGAAAGCGCTCTTTTTGCAGTGTCTAAAAAGTAAGGGAATGAGTTCTATCGCATTTTATCCTTTTCGGTTTACTAATTAAAATAGATAGACATTAGTATACCTTTCTCTCCATGAGATTTAATATTTCTAATATTTATATTTACTTATTAAGAAAGTTTCTGTAACATAAAAAAATAAAACATCTTATTTTTTTACTATTTACATTTATAATTTAAGAATCGGTGTATGGAAATTTATAAGCAATCTGTTCTGCTGTGTAGGATTACGTCCATGAATATAGAATTAAAAGCATAGGCGTGCTGATACCTTCTCTGCATTTCCATCATGTTATCGCATAGACCTTGCCGGTACGATTCTTTAGGCTGCAACCCGAAAGAATAACGTACTATTAGTAACAGATCGATGCAATGATTGAAATGACTGTACTTAGTTATTGCTACCTACTGCTCACTGCGCATGTTTTGCTGACTTTGTTTAGTTTGCACAGTCGACCTCGTTAAGGATATATGACTGAGGCTGGCGAACTGTAGTAATATTAGAAGTATACGTTGTAATGATAAACCAGCTGCTGGAGATATATCAATTAATTATGTGACTAATTAATAAATAATCGGCGGTACAATAAATATGAACAATATTTTATTAATACTTATATTCTCCAATAATTTATTAAAATGAGAGAAGAATTATGCGTAAAATTATAATAAGGAAGAAATACAGCTTATATACCTAAGACAATTGATTCATTTTAAATATTTTAAATCAACTATGGGAAAACATTATTTCACTTAACGACAAAATCGCGAATTATTTTGACTCAGACGTTAGTTAGATATTAGTTCCATCATATATTGCTATCACTTTAACAATAATTGTACAAAGCGTAGTAATGAATCAAGGCACTGCAAACTGGAGATTAATGATGAATAGCATAAAAGGCAGCCGCGACAAGTTTTTGCGAGCTTGCTTGGTGGAAACTACCCAAACGACTGCAAACTTGCCAAAGACGGACTGTAGGTCGCTGGTCCGACCGGTTCCGGAAATTTCTGTGCAATGCCGTGGGTGATTGCTTCCTTCGTCGCTTTTCCTTCCTATTTGTTGCCCTTCGTGTTAAGTATCGCAGCAGAGAAAAATAGAACAACGATGGCTTGGCGAACCATAGATGCGATCGGATTTGCAAGCGGGCGGAAGTTTATAAGGGGCTGAGATGTTGCGATTTGGAATTAATAGCTCTTCTTACTCCTCATTTCACGCGATTTCAAGCAGATTTATAGTTTTATAAACTTTATTCAAAGCTTAATGTCTCTTTCGCGAGACTTACACAAATGAGACTCGTATATGATCATTTTAAAATACATACGTGTGTATTAACGAAAAATTACAAAGAATAAATTATTACATTCAATAGGTTTCATTTTGTTTACGTCTTTAATTTCTTAATAAATCTCAAAATCCTATAGTATTACTATTAATATATTCAAAAAACTCTCTATAAATGTTTTAATTACAAAATTCTAGCATTATATTCATATTGTGTCTGAAATACAATATTGAAATACAATCCTTCGCAATTATTTTAGATTTTTTCATGCTAAAGAATTATAAAATTCATCTAAATATAAATATGTTCTTTCTTGACGACAAGAGTTTTATTGTAAAATATTTACTCACAAAAGATTTGATTTCTCGAAAGTGAAACAATTAGTCTCATTTATTAGGAAAACAACAATGCGAGTCTAGCGTGTCGTGTTCAACTGATTTTCGATTAGAACGTAAGAATGATTACCTTTTATTCATTAAATAATTTAACCTTTCTCCAAAAATTATAAAATGTATGATCGTAGTGTCTAATAATGACTGTTGCTATAAGTACCGAAAGAAAAACAAAGGGTAGAAATATCGAGCCAATGGCCGAGCCCGCCGCTCCATCGTTTTTACGTGCGAATATTTAGCCAGTCGTATATTTTGAGAAGATGCGAGGGTCGAGGTTGTTCCGAGGGGCAGCGGTCACGCGAGGCGCGCCCCATTCGTATACAGTCTTCTGTGCAGGTCACTCATTATCGGGATCCGAGCGTGCTAGGCAATCTGGGCCATCGAGATTAGTCCAGGGCGCGCAAGTGACCGCGTGCTACTGTCTCGTTTTAGAAGGCACCTTCTTAAGCATTCATCACTTCGCTCCCTTAAAATATTTACTTTCGCTCTGGAGAACATAAAGGTTTTTCGGATCGTTCACACTCAAAGTCAAAGCTTTTAATTGGGTAGCAGTTGGTCACTAAAGCACGTTATCGACGAGTGAATCAGTGATTTGTTATTTGTTATCATTTCGTAAACTCGTTAATCACTTGAAGGTGTAAACTGAATCCATTGATTCAGCAGTTTTTATCAACAAGTTTTTACTAGAATGGTTATTAAACATTATTCAGATTTTATTTTAATCCATTTACTAGAAGCATAATTTTTTGATACAGTCCTGGTACAGGCATAATTTTTTGATCCTGATTGTTTATATTGCGTCTATTGAGTTAATTTTATTCATTTTCATTATTAGGTTTTCTTATACGGATTTAAATATCAAAGTATTATTGCAGGCAAAAACATGCTACATTAATTTGTGCATGAATTACATACAGTTTTAGAATTAAATGATATTATAGCGATTCATTAGTAAAGCATTACCCGTTGCGATAAAGTCTCTACGTTTTACTTTTTTCGATGATAGATATAGTTTATATTCATATTTCAACACATCTGATAATTGTATTTTTTAATTATTTAGATTTTAACCGAAGCATATTTTATTTCAGGTGCCTTTAGTCCCAACGGCTCTGCGGCCAGTCGCAATGCAAGCAACGGCACGATCGTCCTACGAGCGACTGGCAAGATCAGACACCACAAGAAGAGGAACTTCGTGAAGAACGCCTGCCGGCTGCTGTAGCACTATAGATTCCAGTTTGAAATCAACACGTGCGCTGTGCAGCGGGAAACGAAAATATCTCGAAACGCGGTGTAAATATGTAAATATACGAGCCCGTAGCCAGGCTGATAAAGTACGAGCCTTCTATTTTTGTTTCATCTCTTTTTTACTTGAAATTGTGGTCCACGCCGAAACTTCGTACGCATAGGTGCTTATTGACTGTATAAGTAACTGACTACTATTATAACAATAATGTTTGTACGAATGTGAATCTTTGATCTTTTATAAATATATATTATTATATATACGATAATTATAGAATAAAAAGCGCTCGAGACTGCCAAGAGGCGCGGTTATTAACCAAAATACATTAGTCACTACAAATATAAATTTGTAGCTTCATTCGATTTTGTATGAAATTCTCTTTGACGATTATGTGCATTATCCACTAGCATTGTATGTACTTGTGTGAACTCTCGTTATCACTTGCTTTGATTATCTTAGCACATATAACAAATTGTTTTTAACAATACATGTTGTTTATATGAAAAATGAAACACAAAAGCTTTTTTATTAATTTATGATATGCAAGCGATCAGAAGACTACATTCATATGAGTACATATTTTTATTTCATTTATAGATATTTGTTTGCAATCACACTGTATAATCTACAACATTAAATATATTTAAACAACATACCAACTTCAAAAATACTCAGTGTTTTTTATTTTACCAAATTTAGTAGTATAATTATCTAAGTATATAATTCATTCAGTTTGTCTATTAACGAATTTGTATTAATTAAGTATTCAAAGAATCTCAGTATATTAAAAAGGATTAAATTCTTAATTTAATTAAAATCTTAATTTTTAATAAATTATTCTGATTTTCTTATTGCGTACCTAATATATTTAGTATTAATCGAAATTAAATTTGGAAATTCTGTTTTTTCTGTTTCTATTACTATCAATCGGTTAGCGCTATTTCCTTGTGACACAAGTTTCTCCTTTCTTCGTATTACTGCAAGTCAAGAGCAACGATAATAACAAAAAGAGATCGAGTATATACAGTCTTGCAACCTAGCATTTTCCTTTTTTTTAATCGCATGTATATCTGCTGGAAGTGATCGGAAAGCTTTTATTCGAAAAAAATTGCTTAAAATTTATTTGTTATTTGTTAATTACTTAAAAAGATTATTATTTATAAGTTTCTATTTTCCTCAGTAATTGTGATTTATTAGCTGGATCTGAAAATAATTCAGTTAATTGAAATTTATATTTTGAATGACCTGCGTTGGTAATGTTCAGTTTATATTCAATATGGATAGATATCAAACATATTTATATTTTACATATCATAACATACAGGGAAACCCTAAAACGGGAAGTCTTAGCCCACCCGCCGTACTCTCTAGACATTGCTCCTTCTGATTACAATTTGTTCCGATCGATGGCATATGGTCTAGCTTAGCTGCATTTTCACTCTTATGAAGGCAAAAAATGGATCAATTTTTGGATTGCTTCAAAGATACATCGTTTTCCGAGATGGGATCCGACAATTGCCGAAAAGATGACAAAAGGTAGTGGCTAGCGACGGACAGAATTTGAATTATAAAAAGGTCCAAAATCACTTTTCAAGAATAAAGCCTCAAATTTTGGAAAGAAATCGACGGAAGCAAAATTTCACACCTTATACAATTAATTATCTAAAAGATTTGATAGGTCATGTAGGTAGGATTATTGGAGGATTTCTAAGAAATAAATAAACCAAGTTTAAAGTAAATCTACACATAAGTTGTGGAGATATTGAAGTGGCAACATTTTAAGCGACATTTCATATTCAATCAGTTGCTTGCTTGAATTATGATGTTAGATATTTAAATTTGTCGAATAGATTTTTATATATATAGTGTTGAAAATGTGGCTTAGGAATTATTTTTAAGATTAAATAGGATTGTCACATCTAAAGATTTTGGGGGAAAATGTTATCATAAATAACAAAATTGTAATATTTGAAGTTGTGACAAGAGAAAAAGCGCTGTCATGAAATTCGGGAAGCAGATTCTCGGTAGCCAGTTCCACAAAAATAGCAAATTGGCGTCAAACCAAAACGTACGGACCAAAAACTACCGAGTTCGATTTCGGTTCCGATCATGGACCGGCATCCGCCCCATTGTCATCGCAGGGCGCCGTTCCCGTCCCGGGCCGTCAACAATCGGGTCTTGTCGAATGTTGAGGCTGAGAGAAGGTGCCCACTTAGACCAAGGGCGAGCTAGAGGCAGACCGCAAGGCCATCAAGGATGCAGGTTTCTCTGCTGCGATGAAGAACCGTTATGGGACGTCGGTCCCAAGATTTTCCCCTCTTGTGCCACCCTTACGCCAGTCGAGCGCGTTTCTGGGGAGAGTACGTAGAGGTTTTTCGTGTCGAGCAGGAAGCATCCGGCAAGAGCTCATCAGTCGCTGTAGGGCGCTAAGTGCCGGGGAGTGTTGAGGTGCTACGGGAGGATGATGTTTGTCCCACCGCGAATAAATATTATATTAAAAATATCTCCCTCATCTACTCTTGCCATTTTCGTCAACTTCCCTCCACTTTTGTTCGACCGTATGTAATCTTCATCGGACAGTCGGTCCAGTTCCATTTAGGGCGACCGTAGGATCTGTCAGAGCGGGCAATCCCGTGGGCAAGTGATTGTGCTAGTTTCTTTTTAATAATACTTTAATAAAATCTAGGACTCATCCCAACGTTGGCAGTAGTAGCGGTGTTAAAGAAGTGGTAAAATTTTCTCGGTTGCTGATACCCTTTTGAGTTTCTAAAAAGGCGTTAAATACTGAAGATAGTGACGTAAATTTAAATATCTAAATAAATCTATTGTGGATAAATCCTACGTCAGAGGGTTTAATTTAATAAAGTTTGATTATTCTATTGTAAACGTGTGTTTCAACGAAGTTAATTAAAAATACTGTGTTTTTTATATTTATTCAGAAAGAAGTAAAAATTATGTTGCTAAATTTATCATTGAATAAGTTTTATTTTCTTCATTATTTTATTATTGGTTTTTGAAATGAGTCAAAAATAAAAAATTTATACTCTTTGGAATAGTGTACAAAAGATTAAAAAAACATAAGATATTAAAAGAATTGTAATATATAAATAATAAGATGAATTTTTATTGAATTGTTTTTATTTGGAGAAATAAATGACATCTTAACTAAGCTAATCGCGAATAAAATAATTTAAAATTTTAATTAAAATGAATTAAAAGTAATGACCCTCAGCCACTTTCACTCTGCCCTTTTTTATCTTTAACTCCGCTGGGTTTTATAAATTAAATAAATAATAATAAAATAAATAGTAATATAAATAAAAAATAATGAGTTTCTATATAAATATTTGGGTCCGATACTAAATTAATAACTCAGCTAAGTAACCTCGAAAGAAATTCAAAACATGTTATGAAAGAAACGAATTCAAGGATTTCACAATCGCGTACAACGTTTAGGTTTTATTTGAACAAAAAGAAATTGCCATGTATATTCTCAAATAAAAGAACTCGTTTCTACTCTAATTAGGTACGGCTAATTATACAAGAAGCATTAATATTTTGTTATGATGACATTCATTGCACAATTTTTCTTGTATACCAAGTAAAATACACGTTAAATTATTAACTAATGAGAATTAAATAAACTAATGAGAACAACAAAGATATAAAGAGTATAAAAAGAAAAATGGTTTCAAAAATTAATGTAGTTCAAAAAAGGACCGACAAGTATAATATATTAAAAATATTAAACTTCATTCGAAAGACCTAAGTGTAAGTATTAAAATTAAAATTTACTAAAAATGTTTAATGTCCTACATCTAACAAATGTATACTATAAAATTTTCTTTACAATCTATGTCTATTTAATGTTTCATTTGATTAATATTTCTTGTAATATTTTACTGTATTTTATGTGTTCAATAAAATAATAACATATATTTTTTTATCTAGTAAAATGAAACTCTTCTACGTACTTCTCTTTGTACTTGGATCAATATTCATTGGATCAGCTCAGGCTCTCGCTATTGATCTAGAACAAAATTTAGAGAAATCAAATGATCAAGAAGAACTCAAGATATTATTTTGCCCACCTCTTTTCAAGCCTGTAAATGGGAAATGCATACCATGTAAAAATATTTGTTAAAATTCTGTAGAATCTAATAGAACTAATGTACCATATATGTAATATACAATCTAATAAATGAAGACTCTTAATAAGCTCCAATTATATTTTTCGTTTTCAAATTGGATTTTTCGAGTTTCGTTTTACAATAGTAGTTATCACATGTATAGTATAGACGTATTCAAATTATATAAATCAGTGCATGATTCGAAAATGTATAGTAAAATGCTACAGTGTTTGCTAACACTATAGTTAAGACTTCCATTTTTGATGGGAGTAAACTTTATTGTTAGTTGAGGTCGAAAAGTGAATTAATTTAATAAAAATTAATTAAAATTCGACTTAAGATTCACAATAATAATTTTAACATTATTTCACAAACATTTAAGTATAATCATAATTTTAATGTTGAAAGAAATGACTTTCGAAACGAATACTTTTTAAAATTAATTTTGAAGTATTTTTATTTTTGGTTGCATTTCGAATAAAAAAATTAGATTTTAATACAGTAGGTAGAAATTCGCAAATTGAAAAGTTTGTATAAGTGAAATTTAAAATAAACTTTATATCGTTATGTCCTGCGTAACGTTCTATTATTTTAATTAAATATATATATATCTATTATAAAAGAAACCCACGCACGGACTGAGCGCCGGTACCTCCCGCTGCATTTATGACCGGGCCGGTACACCGCCGAGCCCCTTTTGCACACTCCAAAGCAGGGCCAAATAACGGCCTTTTATAAAGTACACTATTTCTAAAAACCTGTTTTTTTGTCATAGATATTCTATTATATAAAAATCATGTATACAGCTAACAGAGGATAGTTTTTCCTTTCCGAAAAGATCTCACATGCGATAGATACATATAATATAAAATAAGTATAAAAACTAAAGAAACACTAATAATGATCCGACCCTGCGCCATTCAAAAACGAGATTACTCTAATAGAAGAAAAACGAATCAATACGCAAATTATGTAACGACCAATACCTCCGATCATAGTAATCTATAACAGTAAGAGAAAAGAGCCCGAAAGAGATTTCCCCCTAAACGGCCGCCCTGCACATGCTGTAGACGGCGCTCACGCTTCCCTCACCACCAACCCGTCCCTCTCCGTCGAAGATGCACTACCTCTCTTTTCACTCTCTTACGCCTACTCCTGAGACAATACCCTCAAGGGCTCGGCACTTATTTCCCATATGCTCTCCCTCTTACCACCGACTTTAAATGTAAAATGCATCCCGCGCAGCCTCCGCCGCGCCGGAAAATCCCGCGGAGTAAAACTCACGCCCTGATTCGCTGCCCTTCGCCCCCGCTTGCGACTTCTCCAAGAAACCTGCGACGCTGATAGTTTTCAGCAGCGACTAGTCCTATACAACCCATTGCAGAACCCACGAAAAATCAGAACTGCTCCGTTCTATTGACTGGTACTATTTCTCAATAAGAAGTTGCTAGTCAGTGAAGGACAATTTTCTCATTCCTTACCTTTTGTTGCTACTGCACTTTGGGAATCAATTTAGCGTTTGCTAGTGCTTTCCAGGGTATTGTACTGAGCAACCGGTTACTCCTGATGTCGGAGGTCAACTGTCTACTGTGTTAGACGGTAGTACTGCTGAGCCTAGGTTTAACTAATTCATCCGGTTACTCTTGACGTCGGAAGGTCTGCTGTCCTTGGACGGTAGTACAGCTGTGACTAGGTTTAACTAATCCAGCTGGTTACTCTTGACATCGGAAGATCTGCTGTCCCTGGACGGTAGTACTGCTAAGACAAGGACTAACCGAAGCCACCCTTCCCATTAAATTAATTTAATAAGGTATAACAATCTCTAGTTTTCTACCCTTATTAGATGAAGCGTATAACTGAATAAAGGTTTAAAATAGGGTTTTCCTACGGACGAATTATTATACTGCCGGACTAGAAATCAAGAGTATAGAAAAATTTATTTTTAGCAGTATTCTACTTATTCCAGCATTGATAGCGAGTTGCAAAGTAATGAAATATTGTAACATGAATTATAATGAAACCGCAATGTAGTTAAATTATACCTAGCATAAACCGTAATACATACTTGTTAAAAACTACAAATACGAACCATTGATTTTTTGTAACTCGACATTATTAAGTTTCAATAAACTCAACATTAAAATTAAAAATCAATCTTATTTTTTCTCATTTTGGAAACCTTCTATTATACAAGCCGAAAGGCTTCCCGATTAAATAAAGAGAGGGCAATGCTTTGGGGAAATCCACAGGCTCTTGTCTTGGAGATAATCCCGGCAAGGTATAAATAATAAGATGAGATAAGATGATAATAAGATAATAAGATGATAATGTATAAATACTAAGATGAAATTTTATTGAATTTTTTTTGTTTGGAGAGATAAATGACAACTTAATTAAGCTAATCGTGAATAAAATAATTTTAAATTTTAATTAAAATTAATTAAAAGTAATGACCTTCAGCCACTTTCACTCTGCCCTTTTTTATCTATTAACTTTGCTAAGTTTTACAAATAAAATAAACAATAATTAAATATATAGTAATATAAATATATAATAACAGGTTTCTATATAAATATTTGGGTCCGTCACAAAATTAATACCTCAGCTAAGTAACCTCAGAAGAAATTCAAAACATGTTATGAAAGAAACGAATTCAAGGATTTCACAATCGCGTACAACGTTTACGTTTTATTTAAACAAAAAGAAATTGTTATGTATATACTCAAATAAAAGAACTCATTTCTACTCTAATTAGGTACGTCTAATTATACAAGAAGCATTAATATTTTGTTATGATGACATTCATTGCACAATTTTTCTTGTATACCAAGTAAAAACACGTTAAATTATTAACTAATGAGAATTAAATAAACTAATGAGAACAACATAGAAAGATATAAAGAGTATAAAAAGAAAAATTGTTTCGAAAATTAATGTAGTTCAAAAAAGGACCGACAAGTATAATATATTAAAAATATTAAACTTCATTCGAAAGACCTAAGTGTAAGTATTAAAATTAAAATTTACTAAAAATGTTTAAATTCCTACATCTAACAAATGTATACTATAAAATTTTCTTTACAATCTATGTCTATTTAATGTTTCATTTGATTAATATTTCTTGTAATATTTTTTATGTATTTTATATGTTCAATCAAATAATAATAATACATTTTTTTTAATAGTAAAATGAAGCTCTTCTACGTACTTCTTTTTGTACTTGGATCAATATTCATTGGATCAGCTCAGGCTCTCGCTATTGATCTAGAACAAAATTTAGAGAAATCAAATGATCAAGAAGAACTCAAGATATTATTTTGCCCACCTCTTTTCAAGCCCGTAAATGGGAAATGCATCCCATGTAAAAATATTTGTTAAAATTCTGTAGAATCTAATAGAACTAATGTACCATATATGTAATATACAATCTAATAAATCAAGACTCTTAATAAGCTCTAATTATATTTTTCGTTTTCAAATTGGATTTTTCGAGTTTCGTTTTTCTATATAAGTGTCACGTCCAGCGTTTCGCTACACTTTTTTTAATTAATATATAAGGTTGGCAAATATCTCTCTTCCGCTTTTTTCTCTATATTCAATGCTTTATAAAAAGCATAACAGTGATTGGATTTAGTTCAAATATGCGCCGATATATGGTGGATGCGATAAAACCTCCCATCCGAGCTCCCGCAGCTTCTGACGACTTATCAACGAAGTGTGTGGTCTGGCATTATCCTGGTGGAACACTATACCTTTCCTGTTGATCCATTCTGGACTTTTCTGGTCGATCACCTGTTTCAAGTGGTTCAGTAGTTGTTCACAGTAGATGGTAGAATTAAGCGTCTAGACATATGGGTGTAGCTCATAGTGGATGATTCCCTTCCAATCCAATCAAACACACAGCGAAACCTTCCTGGCCGTCAATCCCGGCTTGGCCACTGTTTGGGACGATACACCGGCCTTCGACCACGACCATTTTGGCTTGATATTGTTGTTATCCATTTTTCGTCACCAGTCACCATCCGCTTCAAATATGTGTAGAATTCGTTCGGTTTCAGCAGCATACGACAGGCGTTGATTCGGTCCAGAAGGTTTTTTTGCGTCAAATTATGCGGCACCCAAACATCAAGCTTTTTTTTGTATCCAGCCTTCTGCAGATGGTTTAAAATGGTTTGATGACTAGCTCCCATCTCCTGGGCGACGTCACGAGATACCACATGCCGGTCTCTATCGATTTCATATAGTATTTTATTAAAATTTCATAATACATAATATGTAAGTTATAATGAACCAATGGAGGTTATATATATATATCTTTCTCAATTCTAACTGAAACGGGAAAGTCCAGTGCTAAAAATTCTAGAACTGAAAATTCCAATTCTAAAGTATAGGCACGCGACATCTAATATAGTAAATTGACGAGTATCAGGACCAAAAATGTGGTATCGTCAGCGCCATAAATTTACTAGCTAAGAAGCAGATCAAAATGTTTTAGTATTAGAATATGTTCTGCGAATGAAATCTAGTGTTTTTATTTTCTGTGGACTCTTCTCTCCGTGTATGGACTTTATTAAATGGGTCTGGAGCCTTTTATAATTCTTGGCCACCCAGAGTATTGGAACTGGACCGAGTCTTATGCGACATTTGCTGCTCAGTTATATAAAAAGAAAGATTATGTCAGTTTAAAAAAAAAGATAGAGAAAGTGTAGTACATCTAATTTTTCTATGTTTTTTATTTTTGGATTAAGTTAACAAGTTACTTTTCCCTCTCTGAATAGAATTCCGAGTGTAATATAAATGGACACCTTTTTATCCTTTTGAGTTAATGATCGTACTTCGGCCAATTTAAATATCCGTCACGATTTTTAATTCTAATTCCTCCGGGACCTCCAAAATTTTTTCTCTTATGTCACGTCCAGCGACAAAATAATTAGTTTATTCCGACGCGAGCTCTTCGACGAAATCAAAAGTTTTCCGTCGGGGATGCGACACAGCAGTTCGGCCTTCGGTAGAAGAGTGAGTGTTTTAATTAACGATTCTTAGGACTAGGCTTGCACCTAATAGCCTGGGAGCAAGGGCCAAAAGGGGGTAACCGTTTTTACGATTACCTCGCCGGGATCATCCCCAAGACAATAGCCTGTGGATTTCTCCAAGGCGTTGCCCTCTCTTTATTTAACTGGAAAAGCTTTTCAGCTTGTAAAATAGGAGGTTTTTCTCGAATAATGAAAATAGAATTGATTTCATTTTAGTTTTAAATTTATTACATATTAATAATATTGATTTACAATTTTTGACAATGATTTGAATTTGCGGTTTAACAATTTTTCGTACAATGGTTCACGATACGCTACAATTTACATTACAGTTTGTTACAAGACTTTTTGATATTATTCATTACTTCGCAACCCGTGTTCAAAGATGGGATAAGTAAGCATTCATAAAAATTAGCCTAGCCCTTACTTTGATGCCTTATCCGTACGATGGGTACACGAATAATGGTTTGTCAGTTTTAGAAAGACTGAGACCAAGCCGATGTTCGGATGTATAGCTAATTTAATAAGGTTTAAAGCCAGAGGTCTACTGACTCTTATTAAATCAAGCTACGGGGAGGAAACTCCTGAATCAGCCCTCACCGCAGATGTACTTACAATCCAGAGATTGTAGTCCTCATATAGTGGAGGAAGCAGTCAGTCGCCCTTTTTATACACGGACCTAGGTGCATTCGGCCTAACCGATTCAGTTATAGGAACTGTACAGGCAAGAGAGAGAGAGAGAGAGAAAGAGAGAAGGAATCAGTTAGTCCTTGCCGCAGAAGCACTTACAATCCGGAGATCGTAGTCCTCATATAGTAGAAAATAACCGACTTGCTCAATACAATACTTCAATACAATAAGGCACCAATATAGAATTGGGTCAGTTCTAAAGTATTGTAGCAGAAGAAAGGTAAGGAGTAGACGAGAATATTCCTTTCTTCGACTAGTGAGCTTCGTATTGAGAAATAGTACCAGTCAATAGAACGGAGCGTTCTGATTTTTTGTGCGTTGTGCAATTAATTTTATAGGGTTAGTTGCCGCTGGAAACTAGCAGCGTCGCAGGTTTCTTGGAAAAGTCGCCAGCGGGAGCGAAGGGCAGCGAATCAGGGCGTGAGTTTTACTCCGCGGGATTTCCCGGCGCGGCGGAGGCTGCGCGGGATGCATTTTACATTTAAAGTCGGTGGTAAGAGAGAGAGCATATGGGAAATAAGTGTCGAGCCCTTGAGGGTATTGTCTCAGGCGTGGGCGTAAGAGAGTGAAAAGAGAGGTAGTGCATCTTCGACGGAGAGGGTCGGGTTGGTGGTAAGGGAAGCGTGGGCGCCGTCTACTGCATGTGCAGGGCGGCCGTTTAGGGGGAAATCTCTTTCGAGCTCTTTTCTCTTACTGTTATAGATTACTATGATCGGAGGTATTGGTCGTTACATAATTTGCGTATTGATTCGTTTTTCTTCTATTAGAGCAATCTCGTTTTTGAATGACGCGGATCGGACCTGTGGGTTTCTCTTACAATAGATATATATATTAATTAAAAAAAGTTAAGCGTTACGCTAGAGGCAACAGAACTAAGTAAATCGTAAATAAAATAATTTAAAATTTTAATTAAAATAAACTAAAAGCAATGACCCTCAGCCACATTCACTCTGCCCTTTTTCTCCCATGCAAACTTCCACCCCCCTCGTCCAAGTCTCGAGCGCATTCGGACGGTTCTCCCCCTCAATACCCCTTTTAGCGGAACTCACTGCCGCTAGACGCGTGACTCCCGAAACTAAACTATTATTTTATTCAAGGGAGAGATTTTCCAGCTTTCCTAAATGCTATAAGAACGAGGCTTCGGGATGTACAGTCCCGTACACTCCGATTAAAATTCTAGGAGGCTTGCTCCCCGGGAGTCATACGGTCTCACTTCGACTTTAAAGCCTCCACGAACAGTCCTGGCGATGTCGCCCAAGGCCCTAAAAAGGGCCTTCACGCGCAGGTCGATTGGGATGCAAATCCCGCTCATTTATTATATAAAAATGAAACCCCAATGTAACCTAAACTAAACTAATCGAAAATAAAATAATTTAAAATTTTAATTAAATTAAATTAAAAGCAATGACCCTCAGCCACTTTCACTCTGCCCTTTTTTATCTTTAACTCCCTCCGCTGAGTTTTACAAATTAAATAAATAATAATTAAATAAATAGTAATATAAATAAAAAATAATGAGTTTCTATGTAAATATTTGGGTCCGATACTAAATTAATAACTCAGCTAAGTAACCTCAGAAGAAATTCAAAACATGTTATGAAAGAAACGAATTAACGCATTTCACAATCACATACAACGTTTACGTTTTATTTGAACAAAAAGAAATTGTCATGTATACTGTCAAATAAAAGAACTCATTTCTACTCTAATTAGGTACGTCTAATTATACAAGAAGAATTAATACTTTGTTATGATGACATTCATTGCACAATTTTTCTTGTATACCAAGTAAAATACACGTTAAATTATTAACTAATGAGAATTAAATAAACTAATGAGAACAACGTAGAAAGATATAAAGAGTATAAAAAGAAAAATTGTTTCAAAAATTAATGTAGTTCAAAAAAGGATCGACAAGTATAATATATTAAAAATATTAAACTTCATTCGAAAGACCTAAGTGTAAGTATTAAAATTAAAATTTACTAAAAATGTTTAATGTCCTACATCTAACAAATGTATACTATAATATTTTCTTTACAATCTATGTCTATTTAATGTTTCATTTGATTAATATTTCTTGTAATATTTTACTGTATTTTATGTGTTCAATAAAATACTAATATATATTTTTTTATCTAGTAAAATGAAACTCTTCTACGTACTTCTCTTTGTACTTGGATCAATATTCATTGGATCAGCTCAGGCTCTCGCTATTGATCTAGAACAAAATTTAGAGAAATCAAATGATCAAGAACTCAAGATATTACTTTGCCCACCTCTTTTCAAGCCCGTAAATGGGAAATGCATCCCATGTAAAAACATTTGCTAAAAATTCTGTAGAATCTAATAGAACTAATGTACAATATATATAATATAAAATCTAATAAATCAAGACTCTTAATAAGATCCAATTATATTTTTCGTTTTTCAATTGGATTTTTTGAGTTTCGTTTTACAATATTAGTTATCACATGTATAGTATAGACGTACTCAAATTATCTAAATCAGTGCATGACGCGAAAATGTATAGTAAAATGCTACAGTGTTTGCTAACACTATAGTTAAGACCCTCCATTTTCAAAGGGAGTTAAACTTTATTGTTAGTTGAGGTCGAAAAGTGAATTAATTTAATAAAAATTAATTAAAATTCGACTTAAGATTCACAATAATAATTTTAACATTATTTCACAAACATTTAAGTATAATCATAATTTTATTGTTGAAAGAAATGACTTTCGAAACGAAAACTTTTTAAAATTAATTTTGAAGTATTTTTATTTTTGGTTGCATTTCGAATAAAAAAATCAGATTTTAATACAGTAGGTAGAAATTCGCAAATTGAAAAGTTTGTGTAAGCGAAATTCAAAATAAACTTCATATGTTATTACAAATCTGCAGAAAAATCATTTCCAGATGAATTTTGTTTTGAATATGAGAACTGAACCAGAAAATTATCAAACCCTGGAAATGTAATTATTGATGTGGCAATTTATTTATTAAACTTGTTGTTTAAGCTTATGTGTAATTTTTTGGTAATTTTTTTGTGTTAATGGTCGAATTCAGTTAAAAAATAAATTGAAATGTTAGCACAGAAATCCAACGACGTGAAACAAGTTAAAAAAATTGCATTTGATTTAAAATTTAAAGGCTTCAGACTATTTTATTTATTGAATGTTACGCTGATTTCTTTTTAATAATATTTTAATAAAATATAGGACTCATCTCAATGTTGACAGTAGCAGCGTTAAAGAAGCGGTAAAATTTTATCGGTTGCTGACCCCCTTTTGAGTTTCTAAAAAGGCGTTAAATGCTGAAGTTAATGACGTAAATTTAAATATCTAAATAAATCTATTGTGGATAAATCCTACGTCAGAGGGTTTAATGTAATAATATTTTATTATTATATTGTAAACATGTGTCTAAACGAAGTTAATTGAAAATAGTGTGGTTTTTATATCTATTTAGAAAAAGGTAAAAATTATGTTGCTAAATTTATGATTGAATAAGTTTTATTTTCTTCATTATTTTATTACTGGTTTTTGAAATGAGTCAAAAATAAAAAAATTATGCTCTTGGAAATCATGTATAAAGATCAAGATAACGTGAGATATTTAAAGTATTGTAATATATAAATGTCAAAATGGACTTTTATTGAATTTCTTTTGTTTGGAAAGATAAATGAAAATCTCTTGATATTTAAACAAAACATAATAAATTTGATAAGCAGTGTTTAGAAAATGCACATGTACAAGATATTATCATAAAATTTTATATTCTACGAAAACTGACTATAATACAATGATCCTATACATGATTCATTTATTTTATTCCATTATTAACTTAGTACCTTTAGTACCTTAGTAACTTTTAATATGAACATATTTTATTGCAAGTGTATATTTATGGTTCAAGAAAAATAATAATAAGGCAACTCTGTATGCACATATTATTACCTCAGCTAAGTAACCTCAGATGAAATTGAAAATATGTTATAAAAGAATCGAATTAAATGATTTTATAATTATCTAAAAAATTATTGAAATTAATCACATAAATTAAATCTTTTAAGTATTGCTTACAAAATTTATGTTTTATTTGAACAAAAAGAAATTGTTATTTATTTCTTCTCAAACAAAAGAACTCATTTCTACACTAATTAAGTATGTATAAATTACGATGATATTAGTGTTCATATTATCTAAGAAGATTAATACTTTATTAATGCAGACATTCAGTACACAATTTTTATTGTATACTAAGAAAAACACACGTTGAATACATACATTAATTACACATTAATTACAATTTAAATATTAATGAGAGAAACGTAGAAAGATATGAAGAGTATAAAAAGAAAAATTGTTTCAAAAATTAATGTAGTTCAAAAAAGTACCGAAAAGTATAATATATTAAAAATATTAAACTTCATTCGAAAGACCTAAGTGTAAGTATTAAAATTAAAATTTACTAAAAATGTTTAATGTCCTACATCTAACAAATGTATACTATAATATTTTCTTTACAATCTATGTCTATTTAATGTTTCATTTGATTAATATTTCTACTAATATTTTAATGTATTTTATGTTCAATAAAATAATAAAATATATATTTTTATCTAGTAAAATGAAGCTCCTCTTCGTACTTCTCTTTGTACTTGCATCAATATTTCAGGCTCTCGCTATTGATATAGAACAAAATTTAGAGATACCAATCGATCAAGAACTCAAGACAAAAATCTGCCCTCCTTTTTTTAAGCCCAAAAATGGAAAATGCATCCCGTGTAACCCTATATGTTAAAAATTTTGTACATGAAAATTGTAGGTGATCTTGTTAAAAAAAAGCGAAATATGGTTGTACTTTTATTCCATAACAAACATTTATATTTATCTTTAATATTAAGAAAAATGTACGTTTATACCAAATAGTTGTCAACTATTAATAAAATATAATGATTATATATTAAAAGTAATTGTCTCTATTTATAAATAATTTACAAAGCAAAGTGGATTTTAGATATCAAAAAATAACTTATACGCTGAAAAAGGTAATATTAGTTTTTCTAGAAAGTAAAACTTATATATTGTGTTTCAAAAGTTACAAGTTCGAGAAAAAACAAATTTTCCTTATTTGGTAGCCGTTTATATTTTAAACACAATCAGGTCCAAATAAGTACCACTATTACTAGTTACAAAAGTTAGTGCTACCGATGATGATCATCATAATCAATTTAGTGGAGGACATTGAGCATCAGCCAAATCATACAAACACTTTCCGTTAGTGAGGATAATTCCTTTTCCGTTGCATCTTTCCATATGCGCAATCAACATACAATTCACGGATTTGAACTCTTTTGGTACAAAGCAAATAAGAGAATCCTATGTACAACTACTTATTTAGTTGCAGATTGGAAAAAGCACCACAAATATTTACATTAGAAAAACTAACGTTAACAATAAACTTTTTCGAGTTACGTTTTACAATATTACAATCAATTATGTATATTAATATAACATAAACAACTAAATGCAAGCAAGTAAATAGACGTGTTCAAATTGTCTATATCAATGCATGATTTGAAAATTTAGAGTAAAATACTATAGTGTTTGTAGCTAACACTATAGTTAAGACCCTCATTTTCAAAGGGAGTTAAACTTTATTATTAGCTTGAGCTCAAAAAGTAAATTAATTTCATAAAAAATAATTAAAATTCGACTTTAGATTCGTAATAATAATCTTAACATTATTTCACAGATATTTAAGTATTATCATAATTTGATTGTTGAAGGAAATGACTTTCGAAACGAATACTTTTTAAAATTAATTTTGAAGTATTTTTATTTTTGGTTGCATTTCGAATAAAAAAATCAGATTTTAATACAGTAGGTAAAATTCGCAAATTGAAAAGATTGTGTAAGCGAAATTCAAAATAAACTTCATATGTTATTACAAATCTGCAGAAAAATCATTTCCAGATGAATTTTGTTTTGAATAATAGAACCGAAGGAGTTAGCAGCAAGGAACTGTTTGCTGCACGTGCTATTACTTATATATACGTGTATACTTAATAAAGGTGTATTTGATTTTAAACGTATACTTAGTTACACAGATACTATACATTATGGAATTATGTAATTATATTTGCATTACAGTATAAGATTTTGGATTGAGAATAATTATATTCAATTCACACAATTTATGTTATTATTTCCATCAACATAATAAAAGTTTGAAATCGAATTTCATTTGTTTGATTAAATTCTATTAAATTATCTTAATAAGTTGACAATAGCGAAGACAATAGTCTTACTTCATCAATGTAACCTGAGAAACAATGTTAATGAATATCAGAAGTATGATATTTCGGTATAGAATCCGAGGTTCAGTTCTTTTGAAAGAATGTTTAGTTCCGATGTAATAAAAAGCTATAAAGCAATTATATGTGATTTTGAAGATATTTTATAATTTTATGATTGTCAAAATTTTTAATTAAATTAATCAAATTAATTGGTAAATTAAAAAAAATGTTTAAATAATATGTATTTCAAAGGATTCGCGTAATGCATATTATTGCCTATTAAATTTTTGGTTTATAATTAGAGCTTATTAGCATGATATACATTGTTTGTCTTTAGATACTGCAACAAATACTAAATATATTTATAGATACTATCGTATAACAAACTTAATAATTTCCAAATGTGTATAGATTAGTTTCATAAAATTATTAACTAATCTATTTAAACATTTGCATTAGTTTTATTTTTTGAATGTGTATTTGAGCAAGTATTTTATTACACAGATATAACAGTAAAGCTTTTGGCTCGTTTTAATAAAATCATTAAAACAAGGTAATTGACCCATGAAATGACTAAAATTTTAGTACAAGTAAAACGAATCATAATTAATAAAGATCCTAAAGAAGAATCAAAGATTATTTTCGTAAAAGAAATAACAAGTGCTAATTATTTTTCTAATAAAAGAAACCATATAAGAGAGTATTTTAAGATAACCTTATTAGATGGGCGATTGATGCCAACCAGAAATACAAAAGGAGAATGCTGAGAATTCAACTTTCCTTTATCAATTATAAATTATTTATAAATAGAGACAAGTTACGTTTAATATATATTCATTATATTTTATTAATAGCTAACAAATATTTGGTATAAACTTACATTTTTCTTAATTTTAAAGATAAATATAAATATTTTTTATGGAACAAAAGTACAATCAAATGTTCGCTTATTTTAAATAATATCACCTACGATTTTTATGTACAAATTTTTTAGCAAATGTTTTTACATGGGATGCATTTCCCATTTACGGGCTTGAAAAGAGGTGGGCAAAGTAATATCTTGAGTTCTTGATCATTTGATTTCTCTAAATTTTGTTCTAGATCAATAGCGAGAGCCTGAGCTGATCCAATGAATATTGATCCAAGTACAAAGAGAAGTACGTAGAAGAGTTTCATTTTACTAGATAAAAAAATATATATTAGTATTTTATTGAACACATAAAATACAGTAAAATATTACAAGAAATATTAATCAAATGAAACATTAAATAGACATAGATTGTAAAGAAAATATTATAGTATACATTTGTTAGATGTAGGACATTAAACATTTTTAGTAAATTTTAATTTTAATACTTACACTTAGGTCTTTCGAATGAAGTTTAATATTTTTAATATATTATACTTGTCGATCCTTTTTTGAACTACATTAATTTTTGAAACAATTTTTCTTTTTATACTCTTTATATCTTTCTACGTTGTTCTCATTAGTTTATTTAATTCTCATTAGTTAATAATTTAACGTGTATTTTACTTGGTATACAAGAAAAATTGTGCAATGAATGTCATCATAACAAAGTATTAATTCTTCTTGTATAATTAGACGTACCTAATTAGAGTAGAAATGAGTTCTTTTATTTGACAGTATACATGACAATTTCTTTTTGTTCAAATAAAACGTAAACGTTGTATGTGATTGTGAAATGCGTTAATTCGTTTCTTTCATAACATGTTTTGAATTTCTTCTGAGGTTACTTAGCTGAGTTATTAATTTAGTATCGGACCCAAATATTTACATAGAAACTCATTATTTTTTATTTATATTACTATTTATTTAATTATTATTTATTTAATTTGTAAAACTCAGCGGAGTTAAAGATAAAAAAGGGCAGAGTGAAAGTGGCTGAGGGTCATTGCTTTTAATTTAATTTAATTAAAATTTTAAATTATTTTATTTTCGATTAGTTTAGTTTAGGTTACATTGGGGTTTCATTTTTATATAATAAATGAGCGGGATTTGCATCCCAATCGACCTGCGCGTGAAGGCCCTTTTTAGGGCCTTGGGCGACATCGCCAGGACTGTTCGTGGAGGCTTTAAAGTCGAAGTGAGACCGTATGACTCCCGGGGAGCAAGCCTCCTAGAATTTTAATCGGAGTGTACGGGACTGTACATCCCGAAGCCTCGTTCTTATAGCATTTAGGAAAGCTGGAAAATCTCTCCCTTGAATAAAATAATAGTTTAGTTTCGGGAGTCACGCGTCTAGCGGCAGTGAGTTCCGCTAAAAGGGGTATTGAGGGGGAGAACCGTCCGAATGCGCTCGAGACTTGGACGAGGGGGGTGGAAGTTCGCAGGGGAAAGGCCCTGTCGCACCGAGGGTGGTGCAGGGGGGAGAGCGGGGCATGGAACGCGCTGAAAAGAGGCGAAGGTCACATTCCTCATCATCTTAAAAACAGTATAAACTTTAAAAATGTAATCATTAGGATCTAAAAGTTTGTGTAAATGAATAATTCTTACTTGTTAAGAAAAACGCAAATTCTAAATCAATAAGGGCGTTTAAATCCATTTTGCGATCTCTTAATGACGGATTTACTTCTATACACTAATCACGCTCAAACATACAATTAACACATTTAAGTTGAAGGAAAAATACTTATTCATATTTATATTATTATAGTCTATATAAATAGACTTATTCTTTTTATTAAACTCTAATTTATACTTTTATATTATTAAAAATTACTATAATATTTACATATACATTTTTATAAATTGATTGTCAATGCATTAAGTAGCAAATAAATATAAGTTATGTATCATTATCATAATATTCTTAGGAGATTATATACACCGTGTAATATTCTTGAATTTAATTGATTTTGTAATTATTATTTCAACACTTTAGTGCTCATAGTAAATAAATCGATGTAAATTGTCACTGAATACAGTCAAATTTTGTAATTGATTTATTTTTGGTTGGATACTTATATGCATATGAGCTGTAGCTTATAAACGTATAATGTATAAATCTTAATTGATGTTTTATAACATAGTTTTTATTTTTATATTAACTAAAAACAAAAAGAATAAAATGGCTACGTTATTATCTGTAAATATATATGACCAGGGCATATGATTTATACAAATATTAATGATAGACATTTATTTATTACATACATTGTACAATTTAGAACATTAAACATATGGACAGTAACTTGACAATTCATAAATGTATCCTACTTAAAAGCAACATATATTAAATTAAAGTTATTAAGTATTTTTTATGAATTATTTCATTATCTAATAATCGAGTATTCACAATATTCTAATTTTATTTAATAGGTTTAGGAATTATCTAAATAACTTCTTACCTTACCGTACTTACACAAATCAATGTTCGAGACAATTATATGGTTAATATTAACGCGTCAAGGGTCCAAGTGTATAATGCCATAACACAAACATGATGTAATTATTTGGTAATACTTTATTTAATTCAGAGGATAATGTAAATAATGGCACTGTAATATGACCAATATTAAAAATACTTTATTTATTTATTAAATAATAGAAAACTGACATACTGATATTAAAGTGGATAACAATGAAATTTAAATCATTTTTTACTGTTAGTTAATAATTGAAAATATTAGATAAGACATTTTTGATGGAGAATATCCACATTAAAATTTAACGCAATGTATTTATTTACATATGTATATATATATAGGAAATTTGATTAATGCCAAAACCTTTAAGTATCAAAATAAAATATTTTGTTTCGTATTTACTAAACTTAAAAACGTATCATTTTTAAATTGATTTTTTAATTATGGGAATGTTTTAGTTGAACCCCTTAAGATTACTACAGTAATTCAATAATATTTAAATAGTTGTCACTTACAACTTAACAAATGATTATGTAAAGACATGGAAGATCCAATTTATTTTAATGTGTATAGTTCATCAAAAGAGATTTTATTGATGATATAAATGATGAAACTAAACTTGAATTTTGAACATTTTTTAACGGATTAATCATCACATTACGATGTTTTAAATGATTAAAATAAAAAGTTGAAATGAACAAATTTGTTTATACAATAGGTTTTGAATAACGTATAATACGCAATATATTTTAAGACTGTCCTGTAATCTTTAAAATGTGCATTTTTCAAATAAGTTATTGTTACTAAATCTAAATATTACCGTAATTCAGAACTCAAAATTAATATATTAAATAATTGTTCACTTATATACTGATATATTTTGTCAGTATTTAAATATTTAAATCAGTTTTTGTATACTAAAATATGAAAATCAAAAATTAATTTTTATTTATGATTTGTTACAATTATATTTTAATCACGTACTTATTATAGAATAGATATATATTAAACTCATTCAAGTGACTTTTTGTCTTAAAATATAAATATTAATATTCTATTAATCATGTAAAACATCGTAAGTTTTAGTATGATTTAAAGAGGAATTCGCTTTTAAAAGGATTTGTTATTGTAACATTTATAATTGCTATTATGAAGTTTATTATTTTAACAGCACTTGTATTTAACAATAATGAAAAGTCTAGGACACTTATAATTTATCTTAACTTAATTAACTTTAATAATTTATTTAAATTATAAAGGAGTATCAATTTAAAGCTTTAGCTCGTAATTGACTTGACGCATCTTTGGGTTATATTATTTTGAAACCAGATTAAGATGAACTAATACGCATGAGTAAATGACATTTTTTTGAAAAATGAAAATTAACACTTAAATGCCTGGATTGATTTTTTTATTTTACTAAAGCTAACTATCTTTAAAAGATTAGTATTAATAATGGTAGGCAATTATCATGTTTGTTTAGCAACCTTGACCATAATCTGTCCATCCAGCATTTAAATTATTATCCACCCTCAAATATTTATCTTAAATTAAGTATATATTTAGAATTATTAAGTGGTCAATTCGACTTTTTTAGACATAGAAATAGACATACAAATATTTTTAAATACTAATTAGTGAAAATTCAAGTGCTTTTAAAATAAAAAACTTTTAATGTCTTAACATCCAATCATTTAGTTTTGCTTCTGAAATGTTTTCATAGCAGATGTTAAAACTATAAAAAAAAACATAGGTTTGTCCAAATGGCATACAAACTTAAGTCTTCTTTTCATCTAACATTATATTTATTGTAATGTTATGGTATGAGTTTTATCGATATAATCTAATAAGCCTTGCAATCTCTTCTTAATTCGTTTCTGATCATCCAAAGTACACCCTAGAATGGCTGTTTCAAAAGTTTTATCGGAATGTCCAAGACCTTGTGAGGAACATGCATTTACAAATGAAGCACAACGAAGTCTTGTTCCACTAGGATCACTTCGAAGCCCAATAACTAAACTGTCTATGAGACCATTGACCTACAAGAGATGAAACAAAGACCTGTTTAAGTATTTAATTAATAATCCTATCCTTTTACTCATTTAAACTCAGAAAAATATTCAATATATAGTCATTATATATTAATAATTTACTTGATGAAGAGCATCTTGTTGAATATCATCTCGTTGAACTTTTACGAGAACATCAACAGTTAAGCATCTCATAGACAGTCTTTCTGCATATCTTAGAACATCATCTCTGTCAGCTAAAAATATAAACATAAATATTTAACATAATGTTGAAAGTTTGTTAAAAATAAGCCATTTACTGTTTATCCGATAACATATTTATTTATGCTTTTGATATATTGTCTTGAAATAGATGTTCATATTTTTTTATTATTAATATGTTATATAAAAATGCTACATAACATAATTTTTACTTTTTAGAGCATGATTTTAATAAATAAATTAAATATTATAGAGAATTTTTTAAAATATGTTAAGAATAACACTTTATAATAAGTAATTTTAAATACAGCATTAACATGACTACGTAGTGTTTATAATTCTGAATCCGCCTAATCATCTTAGAATGGCACTAGAATAATGTAAAATGAAAGTAAATTTGATCCTTACATATAAGTTAGGTATGTTTAGTTAACTTCGAGGTATTGCATCAAAAGTATTAAAATAAAATTTCCAATAATGAGGATTTTTCTATAAAAAACTAGAACTACTAAATTGGAATAATAAATTATTTATCTATAAATTATCTATCTAAAAAGCAAAGAAGAGGTTATAAAGTAGAAGTTTCGCGAAAATACGAGAAACACCGTATGATATACCGATATTTTTCTGCGTGGGTTTGTATAAGCTTGAGATCTTATTGATAGAAAGTGAGATATCGTAATCAAGCTAATATGTGTAAGAAACAAAGACTAGATTTTTAATATCATGTAAAACGTTTGCTGTCGTTAATGCTAACGAACATAGATATGTCATGCTTATGAACCAAATATTAAATAATTTAATAAAGCATTGATCATTACTAAAGTACTAAGCAATCTACTATTTAATTATTCTTTTATAATCTATAACGGGCGGACATGTAAATGACGTAATTATTTAATATCTAATTAACCGCATTGCAGTTTTCGTGTTAGTTCTTTTCATAAACATGCGCATGAATATCTTTCAATTTAACTAGGCTATTTAAACGAATAATAATAAATAAACGGTGTAAAATTAAAGTTATAATGTCAAATAAAAATAAAAAAATTGCGATTGTGAGCGCGAAGGGGGCACTTACTGTCCTCAAGGCCGACAACGACATCATTGTTACGCAGTGTGTCGAGCGTCGTGAGGAGGGTGTCCTTCTCCTCTTCGATCCTGAGTGCGTCTCGGCGCAGTTGCTCTACGTGCATCTCGAGTTTGTCGAGCATAGTAACTAACCTATCCTTTGGTTTGCCACCGAAGTCATCCATGCTCTCCACGATTAGGGGTAGTGGATCTTCGACAGCATGATCTTCCATCACTTTGTGCGTAGGACTCTCCATGCGGTTCTTGTAGTTATCCTTGTCTCTAGTATAACCTCTGCCACCTTCTGGAGTTTGCAGTTTTGTTCTCGTCGTCTCCACGAGTGCGCTGCAGGTTACGATGGCTATGCGCGTGGCAGAATCACAGACCGCAGGTAGTCTCGCAACTGTAAATCCGCGACAGTTCGACAACTGGGCTCACAATTAGTCACAAGCCGTAGCTCATAGACGGAGTCTGCTACGCGCAATCTGTAGATGTCAATGCAGCTTTAACAACTTACTGTAGCCGGCTGCACATAATTTTTACTCAACACGCACTCTTGCGAGCATTCCAGTCAAACTTCTTCCGAAGAATAATTTAATATATTGCTTAAGGATAATTAATTTTTTAAGGACCCAATACAATACAGTACGACAGTCGTGGCGATTTCTGACTGCTTATTATACTTTCGTGCCGACAGCTTGAACAGACTCAGCTTGTATTTGAGGCTGACTCTTTTTGCCTTTGCAGTCCGCGGCTTTGCGCATGCACGAAGGCGCAATAACATCCGCACGTAACCACACACGACTACTTATATACTAACACTTTTACTGTTGTCATTGTATATAATCTGGTACTCTTGGTAGTAACCTGTACAAGCAACAGTGGTAACTGGTAAGGTTATAACTTATAAGATAACACAGATTTGCCCAAAAGTTCGTGGAACAGTCACTAGAGTAAATATTTTTAAATTTTCTTTTGCAAAATTGAAATTTGTAAAGCATTGTATACCCCCAAAGTTGTCAAGCTATAAATAAATTTGCCATGTAAACGTAAAACTCTCAAAAGAAGTTTAGACGATATAACAATTATAACATTTATATACAATTTATAATGAGAGTATCGAAATGCCACTTATCTCGTATGGTTCAATTATCATTTTTTTAAATCATTGTTACCAGATCATTCAGCTCTCCATCCAAAGAGTGTAATGTTCAGTTTTCCTGTGATATAATATTGCTATTTTGAAATATATATATATACATTACTATGAAAATTTTGCTATTCTAAAATGAATCTGAGCTTCTACTTGTAATTTTGTTTTGCTCAATAATCGTCTTTCTATAGACGTCCAAGAACTAAACTTTGGTGTATTTAGTAAATTCTAAAATGTTAAAAAACAAATTGTAGACCATTGACACCGATTTTAAACAAAATATTTCAGTATGTCTTACAAATGAATCAAAAACCTGTAAAAGATAATACTTTTCATAATAAATAATCCTGTTAAATTTACAAAACGATCGAGCATCCAGATTTTTGACATAAGCTGATTTGGATTTATCCCATTTATATTTTCTACCGCGGGCTCTTCTTTTAATCTAAGAGATCTTATTAAAAATTTATTAAATTTTATTTAATATAAATATAAATAAAATAAAAATATAAATTATACCAATTTTTATGTAATGGCTATTTACCGAATAAAACACCATTTAAATATATAGACTCGTTTATTCGAACTGTTTTTTTTATAAAATCATCCAAATTGATACCGTTGATTCTTTTTACTTGAGGGTTTCCTTCAACGATTGCATTTTGAACTTCTGCAGGAGGGGGATCTTAATATCTTGTAAAGTGTAAAGTGAACCTACTTTAAAATAATTTACTTTTACGAATTTTTTTTGTAAAAGCCTTAATAAATTATTTCTATGATTAAAATATTCTTTTATAATATTCGTATGCGTTAAAAATTACTATTAAAAGAACTTACTTTCAAAAGGACTATTATTAAAATTCTAATTAAAAATTTTCTACTCGCACAGTACCCGTAAAATTCAATCGGGATAAATCAATTACATTTAAAGACATTACAGAATCTTGCAACTTACTCTCAAGTTCGATTATTAATAATACATGAACAAAAATTTTCAAAAATAATAAAAATATATAAATGTACTCGTAAATAAATTTTATACAAATATTCATTTGTTTATAAATAATATTTGCCAGTAATCTAATACTCGAGTGCATGACAACTCTAATCACTGTTATATTTTTATAAAGTTCATCAAATGATACGTGTACTCCAAAAATACCATGCGATCGCTAAAGAAGTTGAGTTGAACGGAGACTTGCCCACCGAACGGAATTGCGTTGTCAGCAATATCCTTGAGGGACCTTCCCTTACTTCTGGTCACGTCCTCGGCCATAAGCAGCTTCGAAACCCTTAGATCGTTGAATACGTAATCGCCAATGAACTCGTAGAAGCCGCCGAAGGAGACCATTGGTGCGTACATCTTGATCTTGGCGCTGGAGACTATGAGGGTGCCGCTCATGGTCATCGGCTCGCTGTCCGTGTGGCAGCAGCAGGCCCGCGCTATCCGTCAGGACCAGTTCGTCCGCGTGAACCGATTCCGTCTTGACCTTCTGCCGGCTGTGCGTGCTGGCCGCCTCACTGTTGGATGCGACGAGCGATGTGTGAAGGGCACTCGAATTTTACACTTGATCGTATCCCCACAACGACGAAGTAAAGCTTACCTGTAACCACCAGGTGCCCCAATGTTCGCATAACGTCATTTTTCAGATCATCGACGGATAGCCCGTTTATCGATTCGTGGACTATCAATTCATCCAGTTTGAGGCCGACAGATGGAGACGGGAAACCTTCCTTTCGATCAACTCTGACGTGCTCGAACCGCATGGATTTCATCTCGTCGTCAATTCTTCGGAGCTTCGACGCAATATTGCATTTCACTTTGGTAGCTGAGTTCTTCGCTGTGCATTGATTCTTGCACTTCACGTGAGCATTTTGAACTCGGAGATCGGTGAATCGTGGGTTGTCGACCGACATTGTTCGAGCCAATGATTCTTTAAGTATCAACATTCTGTCCAACAATTCACTGTATTTTGTGGTTAAATTTTGAGTTTTTTCCACGCTCATCCCATTTATCTAAAGAAAAACGATTTGAAATAATGAAACTATTAGATGATTTGTTATAAAAGAAGAAACGCGATCATCTTATGCTTGTAACTTTGAGCTTTTGTATATTGGCATTGGAAACTTGAATCGGGATTGAAAATTTCTGGTATTGGATTAGGAATCCATTTCGCCTTTTCTTGGGCATCTAAACACCATTCCTTGATGTCGTTTAGGAGTTTGTGAGGTTCTTGCATCTCCATCCAATTTAACTTATAAAAGCATAGTAAACATAGATAAATTTATAATTGTTTTTTTATATTAATTTGCGCCAGCAAACTTATTGAAACTGCAAGTAATTATCTTCCTAGCAAACGATAGCTCTTTTCCGTTAAAATGAATCAATTTCAAGTCTTCAACTTCTGTGAATTGATAATTCAAATGGATGAATCGCCATCCGTCGTATTGATACACGCTGTCACGTTTGTCCTTAATCAATAGTATGAGGACTGCATTCCCGCTCGTGATCGAAACTATTTGATCTGCGGGGGCGATCTCTTAAAAAGGCACAAGAACATCCTTGACTTTGTAGAGGATCGTTCGATCCATTTCGGAGATTCCTTCCTCTCCAAGTCGCACAACTGCCGCGCTGCGAAAGGATCTCTGAATTATTTGCATGCTGACAAATCGTCGATTTCTTGGCAAATACTTGAGAATCACGGTTCTTCGAATTTTTCGCCTAGCCATATGTACAAGTATACTTGGAATGGGCAAGATATGCCTACATATTAAAATAAAGAAAATTTGTTACAAAAAACAGTTACAATTTATTTAATTAAATGTAAAAATATTGTAAAAAATATTTACCCAAGAATAATTGATTGTCACTTCGCCAAACAAACACATCTTTTATGTTAAAAAAATCAATGTTTTTAATTTCTCTAATAAAAAAATCTGTATCCTGTTAAAGAAAATTTAGAACCTGTTTGTTTTTCGCACAATTAATAAAACGTTATTATTAAATTCTACAGAAAGTATTTTATTGGTATTAGTCGTCGGCAACACAGCAATCGGTACAAATCTGTAGTCCTATTAAATAATCTAAAATATAATAATATATAATTTTATTTTAATGTAAAAGACCATGAACTTACATACTGTATATACAATAACGTTGACAGAAAAGACTGTTGTTCAAACCACTGCTGAGTGTATCTCATAAAATTGCATCTCTTACATCGAGCGAATCCCAACGAAGAGCTTTCTCTATGACATTAAAAATTCTGTCTTCTATAATGTAATTGAATATTTATAAACATATATTTAAGTATTTGTTTCTTCAGAATTCTTAAATTTAGCGTCGTAAGCATTGGCATGTGCGCCGTGGAAATGTGTTTACTTTTACGTGAGTATATAAGTACTCTTATCGTTTATGTATCTGCAATCTGCACTTGATAAAAATGCTATTTCTTCTTTCACCTCTCAGTAACATGACACACAGTTATTAGCAAAGATAAAATTGTGATTATGTGCAGGATAAACACTAGAATTTCTTATTTTTCTAAAATTTGTTGTTAAGTTTTTAAATAAATTTTATTCAAATAATGTAATAGTTGCATTTAACTTTATCTACCCTTTTGTTTTTGTAAATATATGCTTCATATGTACGAAAAAACTTTTAACAGCACTATCTATTATGACTCTCGAGTTTAGTAGCTCCCTCAATCCGGCTCTGAGTAAATATGAAACTACTTAATCATCAGTAAATAATCATTAATAATATAAATATATTAATTATTTATTACTAATTTCAAACACTTAAATTTAGAGGCGACAATAAAAAATAAAGATAACAACTCTATTTTTGTTTCTTTCACGTAACTAATTATGAGATATTGCAAGCTGGGATTCAGCTCAGAATTGATTTAGATTAGTAATTTAGATTAGTGATAAAAAATACTTTTCGTGTAATGCGACATATACTGTGTGTAAACTAAAGTAATAGCTTCACAAAGATATCTGAATATTTTATACGCAATCATGTGCACGACATTTGTCTTTTTTCTGACAGTCATTTTCTGAATAAGTTATATGAATGAATCGACTAACATATGTGGCTTTATTTTATATATTTCTACATATTTCTTTTCACACGTATTACTAAAACTTTTCTATCAAAAAAAGTATTATTTTTATTCATAAGTATAAAAAATTGTAAGAAATTATGGTTATTAAAAGGCAATTTGATCATGTACCAATACCAATCATAAGAAAACCAAGTAAAAAGAATATAAAAACTATTATAAAGACACAAGCTGTAGACTTTTGTTTAGCTACAGGATTACACGGATACAAATATATTGTTCAAACAGAACGAACAAAAACTGAACGGTATTTATTAATTTAATTTTAATATTCATATTATTTAAAAATTCTACTATGTTTAAATTTATTTTGATTATATTGTTTATTGGTTTAATAATGTATGATGTTTACATCATCTGTGTTAAAGAGTTATCTGGGGAGTGATAGTTATTTCGAGTTTGTGCTGTTCTCTCGTGTGCATGCAAATTGCATGGAAATATAATTCAACACATCCAACACTAACGGTCATTGAGTCAACACACAACGGCATTTGGAATTATCCCTTTCCGGCTGTGACGATCTGCAATAATAATCAAGTTTCTTTAAACAAAGCACAAACTTTCGTCAATAATCTGTAATTATTTTATGGATATGCTACTCGTTCAATCATAATATAGGAATAGATCGAATTATTTATATTTAAATAACATATTTATAAGTAAACAGTTTTAATAAACAATTGTGTTTAATTGCATGGTTTATATTTTACATATAATTTGATTTTTAAAGTTTGATAATAATTTATTATACAACTTTCTCTACTATAAACAAAGCATTATGTTAATAGAAAATTTAACTGGTTAGCTTCTTCGATTTTTTACAATAATTGATTCATTGTAAAAAAATGTTAATAAAATATATTTGAATACTGAATTTGTAGAATAGTACTCGGTAATTTATCACGAAACTACATACTCAGTGAAATGCGGCTTCTTGTAGAGCTACTAGATCCTGGCGTTTTCGAATATGACGTTGATTCTAATCTCACAATACTTCAAGATATATTTAATGCTAACAATTATTCTATATTTCAAGTTATGAATTTGGTAATTATAAATTATTTTTATTACTTTGCCTTTAATGTAATAGTAATAATAATTAAAGAACAAATATAAATAAATCTAAAATAACAGATCGCAGAGAATAATTAAAATCAGTTTTAATTGAATGTTTTAGGTAAAACAAGACTGCTCAAGGCTTTTACATTCATGCAGGTGGAAAGGCAATATTATACCATGTGAAGAATTATTTCAAACATATTATACACGTGACGGAATTTGTTGTAGTTTTAATTATTATGATGAGATTGATAGAGCTCGCAAAAATATGTTGGTGATATAATGTTAACAAAGTTTTAACATATATTTTTTCTACTAGTTATTTATATACTTTATCACGATTGAATATGCCAAATAAATATTGTACAGTATAAACTATTTAAATTTTCTTGATGATTTGCAGAACTGTAAAAAGATTAACAGCATGCGGATATCAAACAGGATTGATAGTTTTAGTAAATGCAGAACCAGAGGATTACCATGCGAGTTTGTATGCTTCTTATGGAGTTAAAGTAATTTTAAACTATAATCGTCCTCTAATATTTAGTTATAGGTTAATTTAAAACAAATAATCAAAAGCCTATTCTTAAAATGGCAACGTATAACTCAATATATGAATAAGTATATTTCTGATAATTTTTAAAACTTTATATTTTATTTAGTTTTTCAGTTTCTTCTATCACAAGATCAAATATAATTCATTACAATAAAAAATTCTTTAAACATTCACTTTAACCACCTGCTATAATTAATAACAAATATCTTTCAGCATTCGGTATTGTTTAATTTGATAACAAATATTTGATTTATAAAAAGAAAACGAAATAATTTAATTTAGTCTTATTTTATGGGTCGCATTTTTATATTTTTTTCTCTTTATTTACATGTTTTTAAAGAAAAAGGTAATCGTATTATTTTCATGATTATTTATTTAAAAGTTACGGTTTTTGACGAATATTATAAGTTTTGCTAGTTATATATACTTAGAAAATGTAACTCAGTTAAATAATCACATTTATAAATTATATAACGGTGAAAAACAGATTTTGAATTATAATATAAATTAAAAATAGATGTCTACATTTTTATTCGATTTAATTGAAAATATATTAACACTTCTACTAAAGAACTACTGAACATATTGAAAATATTATTTTATTTTTGTTTAATAGATAATGCTACACTATCCATTCAGTTATCCGGACCGTAATGCAGATTTTAAAATAGTCGGCTTAGGTGTACAAGCATTTCTCGGTATAGCACCAGAAGAAACATACGCCACTGCAGGTGTAGAAAGTCTACCTGCTCGGGTTCGAGATTGCATTATTAAAAAAGAAGAATTAACTTCGGAAATTCAATACAGAATAAAAAATTATACTTGGGGAAAGTACTCCTTCCTTAATTGTTTAAATGAGTGCAGAGCCAATTTGATAGTTCACAATTGCGGATGTGTCCCTTATTATATTCCACAAAATGGTTCGTATACTGGTACAGAAATATATTAGTAACGATTTTTTTTATAAATTAATGGTTTATAAATTTTAATTAATAGGGAATAATAGAGTTTGTAATTTAAAAGACATTAAGTGTTTAAAAAGCATTAGAGGTAAGAAAAGCTTAACCATTTCAATCATTTTTTGATATAACTTTTTAAGCTCATATTTTTAATAAATTATTCATAGCTCTTTATGATACGTCGTGGCCGGGGAAATTAATTAATAATTCCAATTTACATTCTTTAAAAAAATATTATAAAAATAGACCTTGTGGATGTGCACTTGATTGTCGCATTAACTCTTTCACCGTTGAAATTACCAAGGGATCGCTAAATAGCGAGAAAATCTACATCGGAAAAAATACTTAGTAAGTACTTCTTAAATGTTATTAAAATTAATATAAATTTGGATGGAAAATGTAATATAGTTCTTTACAGTGAAATGCGAGAATTCAGAAACTTAAGCCGGATCAATATATTTTTTACTGATTTAGTATCTATAAAATATCGTCGTGATATATTTTATAATTGGAAAAATTTATTTGGTAAATGCATGTACTATAAAAAAAATAATTTCATTATTCTATATCAATTACATTTAAGTTTTGTTTCAGCATCATTCGGGGGTCTTTTAGGACTTTTTGTCGGTTTCACCCTTACAACGGCTTTTGAACTTATATACTTTTTTGTGGTTCGTGTTATTATCCGAAAGTGCATGAGACGAAACAAACAAAATAATATTTGTTTTATTCATTAAATAATAAAAATATAAATCATAAAACTAATAACATAATAGTCTATGCATATTATTGTTCAACTGTAAAAACTGTTTCAGTACATGTTTGCTTTAGCTACAAAATCAGGAGTAAAAAGCTGTTGCATTACATTATCTATGATAACATGATAACTCTAACAAAGTGCACTTAATATATACTTGTTTTTAAGAGACAAAAGCTTCTTATCTTATATAGAACATCTGTTTAATAAAAAGCAATGAGAGGAATAATCGAAATTTTACAGTGGGTTCAAAGCTGCTACGCAATATTTGCACCCTGTTTCTACAAAAAAGCAATTTTTTCATATTTAAAATATATTTTTTATGTATAAAAATAGATCTCTACATTTATATACGTCACTCATAATTGTAGCGGTAGGTAAATTAAAATAAAATATATTATAGATATAAAAAAATATTAATCGTCAATCAGTGCAGGAAGTAAACAGAATGTAAATATTAATATAATAAATCAATATCTTTAAAACTATTTGTATGCTTTTTTTAATTATTCGATCTTAAGTTCAGGGTCATGTTCACATTGTGCAATCTAAAATGTCCCGTTCTGTTCAAACTGAGAATAAAAATTGCGGAGTTTCATTTTTTCGTTTCTTTTTCGCTCTTGGAAAAATTATTTTCACCTTGAAATTACTTAAGATGATGAAAATCACAAAACATTTGTCCTTGTACTTTTTTTCTGTGTACTGCTAAAAAATGTTATAGTTATTTTTAATACAACGATCATTTATAGTTTATCACTTAGATGATATGTGTACCAAATAATTTTTATACGATTTGGATTTTTTTTAACTTCCGTGTCTGATAAAATAATAGTTTAAACAAATATATGAAATGTATAGTTTATTTAAATACTCATGCAAGTATAATAATGTATAACTTTTGCAATCTACAGATTTGACAGAAATGAAATTGAGAAGAAGTATATATGTATTACTAAACATTTTGCAGATTTTTTGCTCATATTGCAAGGGTAATTTATGGAATAAATATCTGTTCCTAAATGAAACATCTTTAGAATACTCTTCAAACTATGCTGATAGTTTTGGTAATAAAAATAAAATTGTGAATGAGGCTTAATTTAGTAAATTAAAATAAATGCATATGTCTGAATTTCATTTACTTATCTAATTATTTTTTCCATACGAAATTTAATATAAGATAATGATGTTAAAAAAAAATCCGAGAACAAAATATCTGACAATTTTTCTCAACAAAACTACATTCATGATGTAAATGACGATCAGGAGTATTCAGAATTTAACGGTGAATGATTAATAATTTTATTTGTTACATAAAAGCAATCAAATTAATTTTCTGTATTCAAATAGCAACAAGTATTATTGAATATGTGGAGGTAATTAAAGCAACCGGAAATTCTTTAACTATTTTATGGATGGTTAAGGGCGATAATGTTTCAACTTACTCGGTAGAATGGTCGAAGGGTGATAAGTATGTAGGAAATGTAAGCATAAACTCTAACAGTAATAGTATAGAATTCACTATAGAAGATTTAGATCCTTGTACTATATACATCATACGAGTTATGCCACTTGGCACAGCTGAGAGTAAAGAGGTATTTGGCGAAACCAGCAAAATGCGTAAGTGAAGTAATAACATATATCTATATTGTGTCAATGTTGTATTATAATGACATGTTCATGAATATACTTATACATTTTGACAATTTAATGTGTAGGATTATTTATTTATATTTTGTTACTTTTTACAATCACTTCTATAATTCTATTTAATTTTGAAGTATATAAATTGTCAATAATAAGATTTTTGAATTGTAAGTTATAAAATTATTTAGAACCAGGTGCTCCTGTAATTTTAACAGCAGACCCCGGAAAAGATAAAGGTATACTGTTTCTGAATATATCCTGGAACACACCATCTATTGGAAGTTCTTGTATCAAATATTATAAAGTGACAGTTACAACAGAAATTTTTAACTCAAAGCACGTTGAAACCATAAATACGTCATTAACGAATGCAAAGATTAAAAACCTGTGTGCTTGTACATCTTATTTAGTGATTGTCAAAGCAGTTGATCTAAATGATGAGTATGGACTCGCTGCAACGATTCAGTCGAAACCTACTCTTGCAAAAGGTCTAATTAATTCTGTGATATTTTTTAGATTTAAAAAATGTTTTATAATTCGCTAATGTTAATTTTATTAATCTTGACGATATTTTTACCTGTATATTAAATTTTTGCAGTGTTTAAACTGTAATAAAAAATATAATATTCATAAAAAAATTGTTAATTATAAACTAAATTTTGATTCAATGTTACACTTTTAGAGTCTAATCCTCCGAAACTCATGAACAGTATTAATCTTCCTCCAATTATATCCACAACACATTCAATAACATTAAATTGGAATGTGCACGACTCAAAGAATAATTGTACAATAAATACAGTACTTACTGAGTGTAATTATTCTCATACACAAGGCTATGGTTTTAAATTAAAAGAATCAGGTAGCTCGAATTGTACAATGAGCGAGGAGAATTCTCGTGTCGTAAGAATGACGATCGAAAATCTTAGCCCCTTTACCAAGTATCTCTGTTGGGGATGGATCGACAATTCTGCAGGTCGAAGTTTTCCGGGTATACCGGTTCCAATATTTACTAAACAAGATGGTACATTGCTATTTTCAGAAAAAATAATTGTAAATTATAATTACATAAAAACTCTAGATTTGAAAAGATAATGATTTAGAAAGTATACATGAAATCTTCTAAAATAAGTAGAAGATTCAGATTTTGTCAGACATACACTATACTTTCACACTTTATGTTTAATTTAACAGCAAATGTTTTATATTTAATTATTAATAATCAAAATAATCACCTTGTTTAAATAATAATTTGTGCTCAAGATAAAAATATTATTGTACTGATAATTGTATCCGAGTGATGATGAAATATTTTTCAATTTTTGTTAAAAACATTTTATAAAATTGAATTTTTTTTCAATAAATCATGGTCCAGTTTGAGGTAATATCTTTTACAAAAATCTAGATTAGTTATGATGTTTTCTGATAGATTGTTTTTACAAAATCACTATAATTAAAACTAATTATTAACACTCCTATCATTTAAAATCGATTCTGATAAATATTTGAAATTATACTGTAATTTTATAAATTTTATAAAGCGCTGTAATTTTGTATTTACACAATCTATTACAAAAATATTTTTAACGCATGTTTAACCGATGTCTACTTATTCTACTGTATATCTACCGAACTTCAAGATTTACTTAATCGTAGTAATTTTTCTTGGAAACTTAATTGAATTAAGGTATATAAGAAATATGCATCAATTGTTCACAGTCTCTTCACCGCCTGATGAATTCCAATATGTAGAGAACAGTCAATTCATGTTCACATGGGAAGCACCGCGGGTAATGCCAGGCCAGTTACAACATTACATGATATGGATCCTTTGGAAGCCTCTCTATCCAGTCCCCTCTTTTTGTAATGTTATCCGGAGGGATGCAATTGCTAATATTTCTCCGTCTCTGAATAATTATACTTGGATGGGAGGTGAAGGCTATTCAGATTACACTGCCTACATCCTTGCGCAAACTAGACGTGGTTGGAGTGCCAAGAGCGAGTTCGCGTTGTTCCGCAGTCAGTTTAAGGGACGTGAGTATAACTTTTCTTTGCAATAGTACACAGTAATAGTGTACAGTTTAAATTTTAAGAAGTTTTATTTTATTGTAGAGTTTTATTTTTTTTTTATTTTCAATGTACTCATTATTTGTTACAGTACCAAGTAAAGTTACAAAATTCAATCATGAAATCAGACCTCAGAAAAATGACTCTAATGCTCTAGAGACGTACTTATACTGGAATCTTCCTTGTTCGCTAAAAGGACATTTGCAATACTTTACGATCTCTGTAATTGGTACTCGAGAAAAATTAAATAATCATAGTTTTACCGTTGAAGTTTACGTTTCTTCAGATTTTCAAAACAATGATATCTTTAATATAAATCTTGGAGAATTAAAGCCGCAGTATTTTTACACTTTTGAAATACGTGCTATAATTGAAGAATCAGATGAAGGAGGGGAAGTGGAAAGTTTAGCGATTGAATATCCTGCTGGAAGTAAGAATTCCATAAAGTAATACGATAAAAGTTTTTTATAATACATAATATAGTATAAGTATGGTTTATTTGTTGCTATACATAGTGTACATAAATCCAAGAAGTGTATTACTACGAAATACTACACAAGAGTTGTAAATCTTATTTAATTACTAATATTATTTAATTTATCTAAGCAAAACGTTCAATATTATATTTATAAGTTTTATGTATTTATAATGATATTTATTCTTGCAGTCCCCCCAGAACCATCCATAAGCTATATACGATCAATAACTTTAAAACATAATAAAATCCAGCGTACTACAACATCATTTGAAATTCTGCTGCCACTTTTTTCGGATGCTAATGGTGATGTTAAATATTACGCAATAATAGTATCGCGACTTGATATTGGTTACAAGGAAAGTTTTGCCAGACTTGACACGCAGAAAGGAGCCTGGCCAAATATATCCTCATGGAGAGAATCAATGGAGAAAAATTTTGATCTTCCTTATCAAGCGTCAAAACCTAATTGGACACCGTACCGTAGGTTTTAATGTTTCTTAATATATCATAAATAAATTTATTATATTGTTTTCTATAAACTTATAAACATTTTCTAGCTAATGACATTCTCGATTATGGGAGAATAAAAGCAGTAAAGATCGTTATAGGTGATGATACTACTTGTAAAGATATTTCTTCAAAAGGTCGTTTGTATTGTAATGGTCCACTCAATTCGGATACTTGGTATGAAGTAAGAATGAGAGCATTTACAAATGGTGGTTATAGAGATTCTCGACCCTTCGTTGTTAAAACGGGTGCATATTTATGATCTATATTTCAAAATATTTATAAATTATCTTATATTAAATAATTAATATAATCCATTATTTATAGATGCAGAGATAAGTGTGATTCTTATTATAGGACTTGTAATTGCAATTTTTTTAATAGGAATGGTACTTGCTTTTATATTTGCAAGGAAATCTTATTTTGACAGGTAATAAATTGTAATACACTTGTTTAGTAATGATCCTATTGTTTTATGTCATTGATTTAAGTAATAATATAACCGATTAAGAACCAGTTAAAACAAAAGTTTATTCTGATATTTAAAATAATCATTATAATGAAAATAATAGGTGGACATTCTATGAGAAAAACTAGATCTTTTTCATTTTCTGTTTGGATATGTGAGAGTGATATTCCATCTAAATTTCCAACTGATTTTTGTTCCGAAATAAGTTGTTTTCTTTTGATAGAGTAATAAAACGTATTGTTTAATTACATAAGCAAAAAGTAATTTGTGCATTTGCATATATTACAAACATTTTAATGTACACGATCAAAATTCAAAGGCCGTGTAGGGCATACCTTAACATTTAAATTTAACTACAAAAACTCAGCTCTTTTCAATTAAATTCTAAAATTGATGTAATTAGGGTGACCGTTCGAATAGTCAAACAATAGTTTTTACGAAAGTACGTTACTGAGATTCGTTGTAGAGTATTATTTATAGAAAATAATGTATTATTACGTACTAGTATGTATTATTTTCTAATATTTAATACTGCATATATTAAAATTCACGGTTTTTTAAAATTCACTCCAAATTTTTTTTGTACTAATGTAGTTTTCATATATAAGACATAAATATAAAACAAAAAATTTCTTAAATTATTTAATAAAAATTTTTGTAATACACAATTGTTTTAGTCATGAAAAAGGCCCAATTGTGGAAGAAACTAATGATCAAAGCATATCTCGAAGCAGACGATTTGCAACCAATGGTCAGCAATTTATTGTAGAAAATTCCACGACAAAAACAGAGAGTCGATTAAGCAGATTATCTAATAATAGATGCTAAACTTTATAATTTACAAAAATTATTATGTATAAATAAATTGTTCTTAATTTAATTTAACTTAACTCTTATTTTACTGCAGAAGGCTTTTTTTATTTAAACTTAATTTTTTTTATAATTTTGTAACTTCTGAATTCTGTTCACATAATTTTTAGACAGATCTTCTATCTCATAAATAGGCAGTATACTATTTATAATATTTTTCATTGAAATATATAATAAAAAATATAGTTTAACAAGACCTACTTTGAGCCTGCGTGTCCATCAAACATGAATTAAAAATTTTTTTGTGATGTTTTTTATCGAGTTTAATATTTAAGCGCAAATTTTAATAAAAAAAATAATATAAAAATATATAAAATGTTTATTTTTTTGCAATTTACATTAACTAAAAAATAGAAAGACAAGTATTTATAAATCAAACTAAATAGGAATACAAACTTTTCTAAGTCTTATTAAAATATTTTTTATTATAAAATTTAATAAAAAGTTTAGGGTCGTAATAATAACAAATTTTTCGTTATAGGTATTTATTCGACAGTTAATGAATTGATTTTATTTGATTATATAATGGTGAGCTATTTGTTTTTTAAAGCCCGTTCGCATATCTCGAAAAAAATATTTTTATGCTCATATTTCATAGAATTCGTTTATCAATTTTAATTCAACTGTATTATTAAATACGCTATTAACAATGTTTTCGAAATATTTTTAAATCCAAAATTAATTTAATCCATAGTATTCAAAAAACTTTAAAAAAAAGTTCCAAACGTTTAGTCAGACAGTTGATTATAAACGTAATTGACTTTTGTCTAATATAACCCATCCTGAACAGAGTCGTGAACATATTTTTAGAGGCTGTTACTTTTACGCCGATGTTACGCTACATATATAAATATATTACAATGTAGCTAATTCAATTGTAAACTAAATTAAAATTATATAATATCATTTATACAAAATCGTAACATTTCAGGTGTTAGAGATGAAAATTTCAATGTCAATTTTAATTTTAAACAATAATAAGGATAATAAATTGATTGAGAAGTTTCCGAATTAACAATTCTTTGTTATTTTTGCTTTTCTATGAGCAAACATGGGAACTAGCAAAAATATTTTTAAATCAAAATATTTATATATAATTTTGAAGATGATGCTTACGATATTTTATGCTATATCATGTATGTCTCTTTCTTGGTATATTTTCAAATATGATCTTTTGATATTTAATTTATATACTGTTAAAGAATAGTTATTTTCTATGAACAATTTTTTCCAATTAAGAACAATATTTAATTAATATACGAAATTAATTTTAATTCATTGTTTACAAATTAACTAGAGTAGCTTCACTTATAAATTTCAGAATTAACAACTACTGAATTTAATGCAATGATTAGACGTATACTTTGAAAGTTGGTATTACTGAAAATAAAAGAATGGTATTGGTCGCGCCATCTATGTGTCAGTACTGTGATCTAATACTGATACTTTATACATTATGAATTATTGAAAATTTAATAATGATATGCGTCAGTATAAGGTCAAAATCTTATAGTTCATTAAAAGAGAACATGACATTTTACAAGGCGAAAAGAAAATTCCCATGTGAGTTGTCATAAATTAGTTTGTTCAAATTCTATAATAAATATAAACTTTATTTAATTTAATTTTGAACAAATGAAATAGTACAATCTAAATAAACAAAAAAACATTTTTAAAATATATAAAAATCTCGTGTCGATCTTTCTTTTAAAAATATTTTTAAAAGAATTTAAATACATAAACGTCAAAAAAGATTTAAAACGTAGAAAATTCTTATAACAGTCTTTGTAATTGTTTATAAAGTATACACATCTTTCACCGATCTTTAAATAATTTGTCTATTTAGTCTTAAATTTTGTATTTATTTTATTTTTTTCTACTTATTATGTAAGTTATACATAAATAAAAATTTATATCAAAATTTAATTAATTTAAATATAAATTTGACACAAAGACTGTGTGTCATTAAGTAATTGTGCTTATATCTCGTTATACAAGTTTTACAGGTTTTACAAATAATTCTTAAAGCGTTATAAAATACAATTAACTATTGTATTGCCACACAATTATTTTAATTAACTAAGTAAGTTTATGTATACAAATTAGAAAATATAGTGCAGAATGAGGTTATTTTTCATGTTAAAAATTTTGTTTTATAATATTAATAAAATAAAAAAATTGTCCTAGAAATTGTATAATTCAACATAATATAGAAATATTTCAGAATTAAAATAAATTATAAATGTTATAAATGTAAGACAAAATATTGTTCGTATTTTTATAAGTTAATATATTTTTCTTAGTGATCATATAAGAAATTGATTGTGTAATTATTATATTTTGATTATATATTTATAAGAGTTTTCAGGGAAAAAATATTAAGGGTAATATATCTATCAAAACTTCATAACTGACCTTCGTTAGTGTTAAATTTTAAAACTTTCAAAGATATATATTATACTTCCAGTACATTAAAAGGGAGAGAGAGATGCATAAAAGGATATATAGATATACAGTGTATGAAGGAGTGAGAGAAAGAAAGTATGTGCGAAAGAAGTAGGCCATAAGAGAATGAGGGTCTTGGAGAAGGAGAAGAACGGAAAGGTAAAAAGAGACGAAGAGAAAAGAGAGAAAGCAACACAGAGACACAGACATACTGAAATTACTAACATTTTACAGAGAAGTTTACAATAAGTTCATGTTAATGTGTAATGTTTAACTTAGGCAGATTTATTCAAAATGTGAAAGTGTATTTTTAAAAAATTTGCACCTCTAACGGAATTACTGAATCTTGTTTCAGTGCACGAATCTCGTCAAAAACCGGCCTTTACCTTCTTGATGCGTGCACGCTCTCAGTCCCATGCCAACTCTCATGAAGAGAGTATCGCTTGCTCTCACGATCATCTGTTTCTGTGGAGCCGGTAATTACTTAAAGCTCTTACGTTTATACTTCAGTTTTATTTTTCTTAGAGCTCTTCATTCGGGAGGGAAAGTCAAATTTGAAGAACTTCGACAATTATCATTATTTTTATATCGTGTTGTTTTTAGCGATTAATAGATATATCTTAAAGTTTAATAAATTTAATAGCGTATCTTATTTGAGATTTAATAAGAAATCTTTTATTGTAACTAATGAAATAAATTATTAATGAAACGTTTAAAGAAAATTAAAAAATGTTAGAAAATAGAATATACGGTTATCATGCAGAGACAGATAAGGATCCATTAATTGCGACTCACGATGCAAGTGAAGTAAAAATGTAAAGAAAATTAAGATGGTGACGTTAATACTTATTAAACAGTTGATGAATTAATTTGTTAACATTGTGATCGAATTGAAGTAATTAACGTGTTAGTTACCGATCAGTATAATTGACTTTATTTAGTTTGTAGCGGAAGTTGAGAGAAATTTTCCCTCTAGCAGCAAGATTCCCGTTGTAGCATCTGAGCCGGTGAGTCCAATTTTCCTCTCCTTGCAATTTTTCTATTACCTTATCCTTCTCCCACGCGTACAGTTCAGCTTCATCTCTGCCACACCTACACACTCGAACAACACTGGTGATACCGGTTTTGCTGCTAGAGCATGACATATAGTGTCGACTCTTTTGCCACCTAAGTTAACTATATTACAATGGAATTAACTAACTATATTTGAATATACAACAAATTTATAGATATCAGTCAAAGAGCTCACTTTTAGTTTATTAGGCATAAGTTAAATTTTATATAAATGTTGTAAGTTTCTTACAATAACAAGTCAGAAATTCAGTTTATATTACAAAAGAGTGATTTTTTCTAAATAAGAAGTCACTATTATACAATATTCTATATTATGAAGTAAATCAAATAGTTTATTTGGGTAACAATAGCTAGGGAACAATCGAATAGAGAATATACTGATTTAGCATATAACAAATCAGATGAGGTGATTTCATACAGTTAAAAATTGGGAAGCCTGTCAATTTAGTTACTTCGAGAGTTACTTCACCCCTGAAGTAGAAACACGTAAAGCACGATATAAATAGATATCGCGGGGTCGATCGCGGGCAATAAACGTGGTTTAAATTCGTGTAGGACTTGCAGTTAAGTATTTCTAGTAAAACGAGTTTAATTGATATATTTATTTAAAAAATAAATTTTATCAAGACATTTTAATTAATTGCAACAATTACAATCGTTTAAAGCTGTTCTATCTGTAAAAAAATCTGCTTTACCGATATTCTAATTCTTTTATACCGGGAAACCTAAGTTTCAATATATTATTTTTCATATAGCGCTATAAAAATTTTTCAAAATAAAATTAAATACGCACAAGCTAAAATTTTGCATCCGCTGCTAATGATGTATCAAGATACCTTTATTTTCTAGGAGACGGTAAAACAGTCACACTCGAATTAGATTCAGCTCTGAACTGTTGCAATCGATAAAATATATTTCTGACTTATTATTTCTTATATTAATTTTGATTTTGTTAAGTATATTTTTAATCTCTTAATACAAAATTTTGCCAATGAGTCTAATTTTCCCTTTATCGATATGTAAATAATAAGCTTATAATAATTTTTTAAGAGTAATAAAAGTAAGAAACAATGAATTTTTTAGATTTTATAATGTAAATATATATTTTTTTATTAATATTAATAATAAAATTTCGACCTAGTAAAATAATGCTTCGTGTTTGATACGAAGGGCATGCGGACTCTTCCTCGAGATCTTTAATTAACTGTTAAGCGTACATAGTAAATCTCCATCTACTTTTCCTGCAGTGGGAATCTTTCTTCCTCATCTATTGTGACATTACGTCAAGGGAGTGGCATGCATATGTTCTTTTCACAAGTCATTATTTTTTATTTTATTGTTCTCCCGAATTGGATTATACGAATAGGATAACTTACACAGTAGATAACTGATTTTGTAGCCGCTGTCTTGATCTGTTTACTTTTGGCGGTGAATGGTTTCTATGTAAGCAAAGCAACTCTCTGCCCAGTTTTCGCATATTTGAGCATTAACCTGAATATATTTTTAATACTGACAGTTCATATATCCTGTGAAAGTCTATGAATTTGTTTAATCGTAACCCAACAAAGAGTCACGACGCACAGTCGTACTATCTCTGCATCTCTAGCTACGATGATTGTGGCGATGTGATCCATGAATTTATATGTTCTTTACATATATCGGCATCAATAGTGTAGGGCCCGTAGCCACTTCTGCAGTTCCTTGCAGTTGCAACTCCTGTTGTCAGAATCGAGGCACTAAGCTCAGGGTAAAAGTTATGTTTGTCACCTTACCCTGACCTAATTTACCCATCTTACTTCTTCTACAGTACCGATATGGACATATGCCACTGAAAGCTGTTTAATCTTGCCAAATACCCAGATCTATTATATGATCGCTAGGTAACCATGTAAATAATTGTTACAGAATCTCTGTGACTTTTTGTTCTCTGGAGCTAGCACCAAAATGGATTAACCTTGTTGCAAGCTGGATCTATAATATAATCTAATAAGATTCACCCTCAGCACACCTCAGAGTGATCGCTTTTGGTTAAGTGCGCGTCCTTATTTGTCCCTTTTCTTTCTTTACCCAAACGTAATTAAAAATTAATATAAATCAAATAGCGTTAAGAAAGATTCCGGAATATTTATTATATACACATTATGGCATCTTCATCATCAAAGGATTAAAATTTGATATAGTAACAAAATTATAACATAAACTAGACTTTTAACGTACCAAAAAAATAATTACTTACATCTAGCCTAATAATATGTAATAATACTTTTTCATATAGTTTATATTTCAATGAGCTTAATCTAAACGTAAACAAGGCTATAAAAAATGTTATGGATATGCTATTACAATGAAATAGCACCCAAAAAAATAGTTATGACATGTAAATAGTGAACTCTAAAATTGCAAGAGTAACATGCTTGAGCGATGCGATGTATCTATTCGTATACGGGGCCTGCCATTATATATGCACCGTCCAATTTTACTCAAGTTGCGAAGACGGTGCGTGTGACGCAAGTGACGCAAGTGACGCAGCGGCGAGTGAGGCTGCAATTGCCGGGACCGAAGTTACGAACGGATGGCGTGGGTAGAGCAACGGCTCTCACCAGTGCAACTGGCTTATTCGACAGCGAGCAGAGCTCAAGTACGCGTATAACCGCGAGTGCGTTTTCTATGGTACGTTTACAATCGACCCTTTCTTTCGTGTATCCTCGGCCTGCTTTAGCACAGTTGTTATTTTGTGATTAACTCCAAAGTGCGGTACTAGTGAGTGATTCTAGAAAAAAAATCGACTGATTATTAACTAGTGTTAATTCTTGAAATCATGCTTGCAAACGGTTATTGCTACCAATCAGTTTTAATTGAAAAGTAACTAGCTGCTGCCTTGTAATATATTTATTTTTAACAATATCTTAAAGTTAGAATTCATTTACTATTTGGCAGATTTTCAAAAATCAAGAAAATCCAGCTTTTCATATTGAATTGGGAAAGTAAATATAGAATATTAATTTCAAATAGATGTTGAATGTATAACTTAAATAAACTTTGTAGTCTTAATAACGTATTTTTTAACTTAAGATAACATTTGAATGTTTATGTTACTAGAATAAAAACTTATTATTTAAATTTAAAATATATGTAATTTATATAATTAAATATATAAAAACATATATGAAAACTTAAAAAAATTAAACGATAAACAGTTATATACTCTTTAAATTTAGATAGTGTTTATTACAGATTCGGATCATTTTTGAAATATACAATTTTCAATCGTAAGCTATCTTATATTTTAAACGATAAAATTTAATATTTTTTTAATTCCTAAAATTTTTTTTAAGTAAAAAATAATTCAAAACTAGTTAAAATGCATATGCGTCATTTATAGTATACAAAAAAATCATTTGTTTTTACTAGAGACCCATAAACGAAATTGAAGTAATCTGAGACCATCTTTCATGTCAGTAAACACTAGTTATTACATATATAAATATATTTTATTTATTAAAAATTCAATAACTTTAAGTTTAAGTATCAGAAATATAAGAGAAGAATGCCTCAACTTTACTGTTAAGTTTCGAATCTATGCATAGAAATTTTGGTCAAGAATTTATTCTTGGCCCTGAAATAGTTTCTCTATTATAAAAGAAGATCATACAATAAGAGCGACTATTTTTTATATTAATTCTGAATCATACCAAAAAGTGTAATGTACGCAATAATTCTATTTCGCATAGTTCTCTAAATATAATAAGTAGTCTATAAAAATTAATGAAGAATATTAAATACAAAAATATAGACTCAGGCGGTTGTAGATGTACCTTAAAACACGGTAGAACGAACTGCAAGCTTATAGCCACACCTGTGAGTCGCAACCAATGTTGCGATTCTCCCCCCACGTGTAGGCGTCGGTCGCCCCCTCCTGTCCAGCTCTCTCTTTCTTTCTCTCTTTCTATCCCTCTCTTACTCGATCCTTCTCTTTCTCTACATGAACACAGATATTTATATGGATATAAGTACACACATGCGAATAAGACTTATGAGAAGAATGGAGTTATATATGTAGTGTAATCGGTTCACTACATTGTTTTGCTCGGCAGTTTCCGGAGCTGAGATTAAGCAGACCAAGTATTTAACGTATAGGAATATGGATTATTAAGTGGGAATGTCTGTTTTTTATCAGTAACCAAGAGATCTGCCCATACTTCATTCATATGTCAATCATATGTATTATTTTACCTTTCTTTAATTGCCAATTGTTGTCTCACGTCTTTTTTACCTTGCTTACAATTCAATTGTATTTTTACAACAATAGCTAAACTAACATCGATTATTTTGGTGATGTTGGTACTTTTAAAAAATTCTCAGAAAATTTCTTCAACTCTTGTCTAATTTGAGGAAAGTGTCCCCAATTTGACAGATATTACAAATTATTATTATTATTAAAAAAATAATATCACTACATTTAAAAAGAAGTTTGAAACTGCAATATAATTACTTCATTAGTATATTATTTAAATTATTTAGGCTTAGATCAACCTTAGCAAAATGTGTTGACTTCTTGATACGTATATGTAATGTAAATGAAGCTGTAAAAATGGTTGTTGATTATATTACAAAGTTACTCAACAAACAATTTGGAAAAATGATCTACCAGTAGCGTCAGAGAAAGGGTTATAGTGTTTTATTTCGTAGCCTTGAATTCGATGTAAATTATTGGTTACTCGTAAAATGTTATTTTGAGATTTTTATTTTTTGCCAGTTAATAATATTTTTTTAATACTATTTCTTTATCGTCCAGTTTTTAATTATAATGAATTTTTGCATGCAAATCCATCGCCTGAGCCATTGCCTTACTGATTAAATCACGGAATTACATTGATTAGATTGCGAAAGCTATAAGAGACGCATTAAACTAAACTGCCCTTAAATTATTTTTTTCTACTTATTATAGATAGTTGAACCAAAAAAATACTTTGAGCGCTAAAATAGAAATTTGCTGTACCACCAATACGACAGTAAATAAAGTTAGTCATGACGTTGCCTCCAGTAAAATATGCTTTTAGCTAGCATTGCAGCTATTAACAACTTTGTTGATCTAGCCTTGTTGACCTAACTTTTTCAAGTTACACTAACGGATATATTTCAAGATATATTTCGTTCTCAGGATAACTATATAAACATATTGGCATAACGTGTATACTGTAACAATAATTTATCCACTATTATAAATTGAACAGACATATAATATATAGATTAATCGTTTGTGTAGTTTAAATTTTATTATATAACACAAATTTTTAGATCGGAATTAAATATTTAATGTACTTACAATTTATGTCTTTTTAGAATAAAACACATTCATTGGTTAAAAAAAATAAACCATCTATATGTATTCATTCAACTACATAATTTAATATATTTTACGAAAAAGTTTTTATATTTTTGTAAATAATATTTTTTTTGTAGCAGATACTTAAGTTTAGGACGTGAATCACTTTAACCTCTCTTAATTGAAATTCGGCTCAAATCTAATGACATATATGAACTAGTGCAGAAGAAAGCACTTTAATAAATTTAAAATTGTATGAATTTAGAAAAGTATGAAAGCAACAAAAACAATCCTACTAGAAATTAAATCATACTCTTCTCGTCGACTCATAGTATCAAACAGTAAGAAATATGTAAAATTCCAATCAGAAATGTATGGAGATTCTGAAATAGAATCAAATTAATCTAATTGCGTATAATAATAACTCGTTTTAGTTATTTAATAGATATTGAACATAGTTAAAAGAGTTTACAGATAATTCGAAATTCAGTCGTTTGAGGCTGATTTACTTGCTTTTATAATATTGTTATATATTTAATGAGGTTGTAAATTAGGTTATCAATCAAAATCCGGATAGACTACGCAGTTATGTTACTATAGGTTTCGATCTAGATTTTGAGATCAGAACAGGCTGTATTACATCATTTTTTGGTTAAAATTGGGTTCATTGAAAATTGAGACAATTTCTATCCTAGTTTAAATATTGCAAGGTTCATGTAAAATAAATTTACCAAGTTTATTTGCTTGAATACATGAAAATACTTTGAAGGCAGTTTGAAATGCATTATATGAAAATATTAATTTATAAAGCTATGAGAAATTATTAAACATGGATAAGATTCTTCAACAAAATAATAAATGAAAAATCTTGGAGGGTGTCAAAAAGAAAATTTAAATTAATGAAAGCTTGTAGTGCGAAGTATCAAAGTACAAGAAAGAGAGTGATTGTGAAAGAAAGTCACCTACTGAAATAAGCGTACCAAATTCTCGCGGGAAAATATAATCTCATGCAGGAACAGGGCAATGAGAGGCTCTGTTATGTAGTTGCAGGGGCTGAATGAGCCGACAAGGTTAATGCGATTGGATGATTGGCTCGATTGGTAAATTGTCCGACGGCCACCACGTAGGACATCGAATAAATGAGGATATGGCCCCGGGATCGTGAGTGCGGGTTGTTGGGAATCCGCATAAAAATTCGAGATAAATATAAGATCAAACAGTTCATCGAACAGACGGTTGTCGAGATTTATGTAGATGGATTATCACGTAAACTTAATCTAATAATATGCAATCTTTAAAATAGTATGGTGTATCCATTTCTAGCATGGCAGTACTTAAAATTATAAGTGCTGGTAATAATGATTGTTGGGTTATAGTTTTTGAAAGTTTTCTACTTTTTATAATGAGCAATATCAAAGCCAATATTCTCTATAAAATGAGATTACAAACTGTTGTTTCCCCGAAAGAATATTTTTTAATGCAGTAGATACAAAATACCAATTCCTATCCTCAGGTAAATAAATATTTATTTGTTCAATAAAGGAATTTGTAGATATAGACAGTTTTTTGAATATTTGAAAACATAGTAGATAGTAACATGGTGATCATTATGGATGATACAATAAATATATGAATTTAAGTAGCTGCAGCAAAAACTTATTAAAACTATTTTTTAACATATGAAAAAATGTAGTAGAATAAATTTATTAATCAGCTGTTTTAACATGTGTATAGAATCAGAACTGTGATACCAAGAGTCCTCAGATCGTTAATAAAGTATTTAATTATTTATAAGCTCATGGTGCTTACTGTTTGATGAGCTTTGTATTATTTTTTCGTTCCAAAATTTAATTTTGCAAAGGATGTTTAGATCTTAAAATTTCAAGGTAGATACTTTTAATGTACCATGTATCAGGTATACTCTTGTTTATTATCAGAGATAATATTAATACATAAAATATTTAATTTGTATAAAAAAGTATTAAAATGCTAAATCATTTATATTATTAAATCATTGTATTAAACCAGACTTTTTTATCGATTCATGGCCGACGCTTATGATTGTGCTTACAATAATGTACCGGTCTAACCTACGCATACATTATGAATACTCACGTCACAACAATTATTCATAGTTTTGTACTTGTTATTCGTGTATAAATAGAATATGAAAAATAATACAAATTAATAATTAATAATAACTATTAAAAGATTGTTACAATAATTATTAAAATAATGTTTGAACTTCGTATACTTTTATTACTATTTATTATTTTTTTATATGCCAGTTTAACAAGTGCAATATAATACTATATAATGTATATATTGCATTACTTTTTCTTAGAACATTAACGTGTTTATTTAAATTTATAAAGTATATTGTACATACATTAGAAATACCATTAAATCTCTTTCATAATTATAAATATCAGCATTCAATACTCGGTAAATTGAAATGTTTCCTGCCTAACAAAAAGAACCATAATTTTCGTAAATTTACACTTATTATTCATCGAAGACGCTTCTAACCTCGCTGCAATAGTACATTAGTTTTCGATTAATTTGATGATATTTTTATAGTAACTAAAGTTTTCTAAATATACCTCTGTTTCGGCTATGACTTCATCATTGTCCTATACTAATGAGCCACCTCTTCTCAAAATTTGAAATACAAGATAATAGTTGCATGAAGCCACATTTAATAGATATGACTACGCCTACGGAAATACTTTGTTGTCGAAGTCGGTCAATTTAGTTAACATTTTGAGTATCTTAGAATCCGCAGGGTTGTCATGGAGGTAAATAACTTTCTTCTTCGCTAAATGAAGATGATTATACTGAAATAACATTTTAAACTGGATATTAACATTGACTCGTTATACATTGATTCAATATACTTAGTACTTCACTGAGGCACGTGTATCTCATGCTTACATAATGATGTAAAGATTCCGCCAAATTTCGGGAGAAACGTTGCTTGGTGAAAACCTAGGTATCGTGCTGAGTTTTGCGCGGGCGTCATGAGACATGCTTGTACATTAATTACATTTAATATAACTATATATTCGACAGAGCAGAGTTGTCATACATAATCAAATTGTTCTTTCGTTTCTTTTGTCAATTTTTCAAAATTATTATGAGGCCATACATTTTGGACAGCTGTGTAATATCACGCGTTCAATAGCTATTTTCGAAATTTTACTATTTCTGTTTTGATGGTTCATTTCGTACTATTTTCTGTGTATATACGATTACTTGTTGATCACATATCAGTACATGTGATAATTTTTTTATTAGAATAAAATAGCTAATAAAGCTGTTAGCTTATGACAACTCTTACTGAACTAATGAAATATTCAATTAAATAAAGTATTTTAAATTTCAATTACAGCACTATGACAAGCTGACAGTGTAATACGAGCAAGAAAAGAACGATAAGATACGTTTTATATAAAAAGCTGCCATATCAGACTGCCAAGCTGCAAAACTATGGTCAAGGGCGCAGAAAGATTGCCCGGCACTAATACTAGAATGCGAACCCGGGATGATGGTTGCTGCTCAGTCAACTTCCTCAAATATGTTTTGCATATTTACAACGTCGTTCTTTTTGTAAGTATATGCATTCTCCCTCTCTCTCTCTCTCTCTCTTTCTCTTTGTCCAATATAGAATTGGGCATCGACGACATCCTTGGACTGTAAGACCTCAATGATTCTCTTCGGAACACCCAAGTGTGCTGTCGATGTTGAATCGTTTGGCTTAAATTCTATTAAAGCTTGAGAAAGGCATCGTCGTTTCCCTTTCAGTAACTGTTGAGTGCTTTGTCATTATGTTGGACAGTGGTCTTACTTGGAGATCACATACCATGCCTTTGTATATGTACAACATTTTACAGTATCTTGCTCATTTCTGTTCTTCTAATACATGTGATAGGAAAGAAATCAGTCTGTATTTAAGAAGCTCATTTGTAGAACAACTTGCCATCCTTCATTAGAAGTATCTCATCGTTAAAGGGATTAAACATTTTAAGCAAATGCGATGGTGTACGTATCCCCGTCCAAATTGAAAGCTCGCGCCTTAGTGTATGGATGATAGTGTCCATGAACTCATATTATTTACTTTATTATTCTTTGAATTATATTATTAATTCGATTGTATACTGGAAGATATTGTGATTGCTGTGATATAAGTTTTTAATGTTTTATTCAAGGTGTTACATAATATATTTTTATATTTTTGACGAGTAATATTTTTGTATATCTCACTTTCATTTCTGTCGACTCGACAGGTTTAGCAAAAAAGGTAGTGGTGTGTGCATAGGAATTATAAGATTTAAATACTGTTTTACTTTGAATGAGAATTTAATAATAAACCGGAATAGCAATACTCTACCATAGACCCCAGGCAGCTTATCTGGAAATCTTTGATCATCTTCATGACATTTTACCAGCTTGTTGCGACATTAACATTATTGGGGATTTCGATATAAATATGGCTATCGAATAATAGCCACAATAGTGATATAATGATGCTTCAAGATACATCAGAAATGCTTTAAAGTTTCTGTCACTATTATCTTTGTTTGATTCCGATCACACAGATCATGCTGTACAGTATTATTTCGGTCAATTCTCGCATACGTAGCCTGATATGCTTTTTTGTGATAGTGCTTTTGAACTGTCTTAAATCAGAAGCAGCACTCCTGTACTCCTATAAGCGACTGGCGATGGAGCGTTTGAGGCAGCGTGATAGTATATTTGAAGCAATGAATCTTCCTCCTTCATCGTCAGATTGACCACATATCTAGGTTTATAATGTGTGAGGTTGTGTGAATATTTTCTATATCATTAAAAACGAAGATGTATAGGATTATAAAAAATTACGAATAATAAACATATATTTATCTGTATTTCTTTTATCAATCTAATTATTAGAAAGTATAAGGCGTATGGAATTTCTATATCAATAATATTATGAATTTACCTTAAACTGCACGAATATAAAATAAATTTTGTATTTTAATGATTTCCAAGTTTTCTTTAGTTTCCTGAAGCATTATGTAGAAGTTTCATGTAGAAGTTTACACAGAAGACTCGTAACTGATTCAATATGAGCTTTGAACTCGCCATCGACTCACCATTAAGAGGCTCAATGTTGGCAACACATCTACGATTCCTTATAGAACATTGATTTTTTTCATCTTTGTCCAGCACTATTAATAATTTAAACATTGATCTGGCTTGAAAGCCACATTGCCTTTTTAATAACAATGTTTTACCAAATTTTATGTGGTTTGAGATTGTTTTGCTAGTGGACCACCGAGGTAGTGACTTATTTAAAATTGTTTTTGAAGTTAAGGACTGGATTTTCTTAGAATGGATCGTGTATTTGAATGGAATGAAAATATCGTTCTATAGGTTATGATTTGGGCGAATACGCGTAGACCATTCAGGGAATATTTTGTGTTTACATTTGTAAAAAATCTATCGTAGTACTTCACAGATTTTTTTTTTCAATCTGTCAAGGCGTGATTCGAAGGAATTTGTTGTTTCGAGGGCTTTCACTAAAATTGAGATAAAATCATTTCAAATGCAAAGTGCTCAAGTATAAAATAATTCGAAGGATTTCTCGTCTATCTGTCTTTAGCTCGCTTTAGGCAGTGTTGAGCGTGAGTATCTATACGAGAATGTAATGTGATAGAATTAGATTGATTCAAGGGTCTCATATATGTGATACATTTATGTTAACACGATCATTATTCTATCACTTTTTACAGTAAATACAATTATGTTTCAGAGCATGAAAGAGTATATCAACTAATGGCAAGTGTTAATAAATAATTTAGATTTTATCTGCGCTATTTTTTCTAAATTGATAAACTGTTATGTATATGATGTATATTTTTAAGTAGACTTAAAGTAAAGCTATATTCATAATCTCGGACGATTCACAGATCAGGTCAACAGAAAAATTCTTTCTGAAAGTAGTATAAAGATTTATGCTGGCGGGATATCTTTTTAATAAAGTACTATTACAAATGTACCGTATATATACTGAATTTTTTAAGTCGATTTCAGGTAGTTGAGAAAATTAAAATAACTTTATTTTTCTTACTTCTTTTATTTTAAAAATTATTTAAAATGTGTGCGAAATAGTACATAACAATAATTTTTTGAAAATATATATTAATTATTTCGTTGTAAATTAAATTTATTATTTTTTCCAAAAATATTTAAGTAGGCTTATAAATATTAAAAAATAAGGATTTAATTTTTCTTTTAGCTTTCCGGGCTAGTAGTGGGCGGAATCGGAATCTGGACAATCATATCAAAGCATAGATATGTTTCGTTAATGGCATCATCAACCTATCCTATTTTAGCATATGCACTTATTGCTGCAGGTGTGCTCGCAATTGTAGGCAGCTGGTTAGGTTGTGCAGGTGTCACTTCTGAAAATCGCTGTGTGATACTTGTGGTAAGTAACCAAAATTAGTTATTTTTTTTAAATTTGGTAAACCTGTTTATATATTGTTTAAAATTGCACCAAATTAAAAAGATAGAGAAAATTAATTATTAATAATAATTTTGTATAGTTATCTCTTACTTTTTGTTATTACATGATTTTCATTCACAAAAGTAAAAAACAATCTGTTTAAATTATAATTCGACACGTTTTATATTAGCCCATCAACCATGTATATGCAATTAATACCGTAAACAGCTCATAATTTCCTCAAAACATGTATAATGTTGCATTTAACAGAAAGAAAATCTTATTTAATATTTCTCGTAATTTATTATTTTTTGTCATTACACACAAATTTCAATATACCTATACTAATTGTATTATATGTGTATTTTTTAGTATATTTTTGTTGTAATGGGGGTTCTCGTGCTGGAAGCTGGAGTTGGGGCTTTAGCTCGCCTGTACGAAGAGCAAGTAGCTCCAGAGCTTATGAATAATCTTAATCGCACGTTCCTCGAAACTTATTCATTGAAATCTAAAGAAACTGCTGCTATCGATCAGATGCATCAAGAGGTAAATAAATATTGTCTCCTTTTTATTATTAGTGCTTGAATAAGAACCACTATAAGTTTGTAGGATAATTCAACGAAAAAAAAATAATTTTAATATATTGTTGTATAAATTTTAACGTAAATTTTTAAGTCAGTGTAGTTCGAACCCTTAATTGAATTTTCCCTTAAATTTTCCAGCTTTTAGTTCAAAATGTAGATATTTAAATTGCCTGTTGTTGTCGAGGTTGTTGTATTTTTTTGCAATTTCTGGATATTTAGATTATTGTTGTGGATAAAAGGCCTCCCTTTATGTATTTATTTATGATTTATGTTATGTAATTAAAATGAAAGCTATTATTATTTGTAATGGCTAGTCGTATAAAGCCTTGTAAAATTATTGCGATACATATGTGTATCTTTTGTTTTCCGTTATTGTATATTTGGCGGGAGCTTTATGACAAACTTCTTGGAATGGCGCAAATAGCGGTAGAAAAAGTAGGCGTAAGCGCGCAAACGGGGTAAAAGGTTGGGTCGTTGACCCTGCAAGCGGGCCCTCGAATTGTTCCTCAAGAACAATTATTGCACAAATAGTTGCATTGAACTATAGAATAGTTGCTAAGTTGGATGTAAAAATGATGTATTTTAAATAATTAGTGAATTTCAAACTTTATAAAATTTTTTAGTTAATCTTATAAATGATGCACCTTTACTTTTGAAGATGGTAAAAACATAAGTTTCAGTTACATAAATATATATAGCTGTATAAATATTATGATGTATTTAGGCATACAATAAATATCATGTTAAGAATATCGTATGCATCATTTATTGATTCAATTATTCGAACTTATAATGACTGCTTGCAAATATTCAAGTAGATTATAATTATATTATTAGAGAACATCTCCTGATTCCCTTTGTGGTGAACTATAAACGCCTCTTTTCACCCGGCATCACTATAATGACACTAAACAAGCACTATAACTCTAAGAAGATGGAAGTTCGTGTCTGATGCTGCGGTGTATGGGTTATGTGTGATACGTATGCCTATGTAAATGCGTGTTTAATTATAAATATTGGGTAACGAATAATTGAATAAATAAATATCTTTCTAAAATATAAATTAATATTCTTTTTTATAAAAGTGTAATTGTATTGCGTAGACAATTTTTTTAAAGATTCAAAACTACATTTTTGCATAATTTTAACATTTTAATTTAATTAAAATATAATAATATGATCACCTTAAATTTATGTTATAGTTTAAATGCTGTGGTGCAATAAGATTCGAGGATTGGTTAATGAGTGAATGGTTCAAAGATGAAGAAGTACAAAAAAATGGAAGTCGTGTGCCAGATAGTTGCTGTAAGACACCAAGTTATCTGTGCGGTACACGGGATCATCCATCGAATATTCAATATACGGTAAATTTCAACAACCTTGTCTCCATAAAATGCAAATTTACAGCGATAATCGAAAAAATATATGACATAATAATGAATACCTAAATATTGTTAAAAAAACTTTATTTTTCATAACATAATGTTGTTTTAATTCGAAACACTTATTCTAATTATTTAAAAGCTTGGTTAAATCAAGCTTTCTAAATTAGAATATCGACAATGAATCACCAGATCTTTAAATTCATTTTTGCCATATATCTTATTTTGTAGCTACTTTTTAAACATTAGAAATATATAATAGTACGAAGAAGTTAAGTCTGATGAATAGGATGCATGAGAAGGCATTTCTACTTCGACAAATCCACCGCCTTCCCTTTATTTTATCACATCGTATAATACGTTCGTACAACATTTGTCGTTTGATTTGTTTGTTTATGTAAGTAATTAATGAAATTGTTTTCACATTTCGTAGAACTTATTCTGTCTTTTAGTTCATTATCCTGATTGTTCCTTTGTCTCAAATATGAGAAGAACATGTAAAATATTTTTGAACGTTATTGAAATATCACCACAATATTATTTTTATATAATTGTGAGCAAATGATGAATCAATTCAGTGTATAGCTTTCTCTTTTCGAATTTATAGACATGTAGCAACTGATTGGTGTAGAAACTGATAATAAGTTTAAACTGATTATTGCATCGACTATCATGGCAAACCATTTTATGAATTTTTTTCTGATTTGTTCTGCTTAGTAGATCATCTACACTACACATCTTAACTCTCTAAATACAGATTCTATGAGCGGAACTGTTTTCCTTTCAAATGAAAGTATCGCTATCATATCACTGCACATAAAAGTCATAATTTGTTTTATATTTGCGCATTGATTTCATAAGACGTTTTCTGTTCATGACTGTTAAACTTAAAAACTAGGAACAAGAAAAGTCTGCGGCCAGCCAATTATATACAGGTACTAACAGGGCTAGATAGGAATAGACAGTTGGGGGCGAGGTTGGGGGGCATATTTCATATGTTTGCATATGTATAAGATCCGAGATAAGATCTTTTGGATATGGAGCCTGCACTACTTTTTTGATCCTCATCTTTTAGAATGTTCGATAAGTTTATAAGAGAAGATTCTGGTAAACCTGTTCATTCATAGACGCGCAATGAAATAGGAAAGAAATTTTTCTATATTAAAGCTATAAACCTGTGGAATAATCTATAATATAGTATCAAAAACATTTAATCACTTAGTAGCTTTGTAATAATTAGATGAAAGGTTTTATTCATATAGTAACTCTTAAAAACGTGAAGTTGTGATCGTTGCGTGCCTTGAATAGGAGACAAAGTCAAATCCTTTGATTACATAAACGTATGTACTGAAACATAGAAATATATTTAAAACGAAAAAACATATTAATTGTATATTTCTAATAGAACGATACCTATCAGAAAATAAAGAATTTATTCTACATTGAAATAAGTTTTAGCTTAATCTGTTCAATAGATTTTAGGTCTTTTACGGTTTTTTTGGGGTATTACATTAAGCCTCGCATTAAGTGGATCGGCCTTAAGATCGGTCATAGCCCGATCAATAAAGTCGAAGCTAATACAGAAACATTTGATAGTGTACCCCGAGATGCCTGCGTAGAGTTGACCTGTCAGACACTCAAGTATATTAGTCGTCTGCTTTCTCCGGTGCCGAGCAGTATGGGAAGGGTTCAAGTGGCGAAAAAGGGTCGTAAGAACGATGTACTATTTCACTTCGCAAGTGTTCCTTTTTTTGCCATCTCTCAACCTCTCTCAGATTCAGAGAGTCACAGACGCACACATAGTAGGCGCACTGCGATTGCGAGTGAGCTCAAGCGAGATACAGCCTGTGATTCGATAGTATAGCGCATGCTGAGTGACAATGCAGTGCACGAACACTAACACCTTCGTGTTTCTCTTAATCTATATACAGATACAGTAAGTCGCGCCTTCCATTGTGTGGAAGTGTGGCAAATGCAAACGTTCGTGGACCGGTGGACAGCTTACGACGTTGTATCACTGTATATATGTATACATGCAAGGGAACGCAGGAAAGAAAAAAAAAGAAAGAGCGCAAGTCACGCGCTCATACTGTCGTCACACTCTCGCACTATATACCTGTTGTAACCATATTTGCGTTGTTACAGTCGAGGCTCACCTCGGGCTCACCTTCCGGCACAAATAAGAGTCGAGGTTTTTAAAACTGCCCTCTTGGCTCGAAAAAAACAATGCAGTTACTACTCCGGTTGAATGGAACCAACGGCAGTCCTTAAATTTTAGCGTTATTCCGAGTAAAGTGTCGTAATAGCGTTATTATGTGCGGATTCAAGTCTCATAAGTCAATTCAAAAACACTCACACGCACGTAGTTTATTTTATTTTAACTTATTTCATTCTTATTTTTTTAATACCTATCAAAAGCACATCGTAACTTTTTACATAATCAGTATATGAAATAAACATAAATTCAGAGGGTAGTTATTCTCATTACTCAGAAGATATTTTAACAGGTATTTTAGTACAAATAAAGAATCACTGAAAATTCATCTTAAGACTATAAAATATTGAAATTATTTTACTCATTAAAGATTACTTGATTTAGGATTTTTACAGTTTAAGTAGTAATGGTAAACAAATTAAATTAAAATAGCTTGGATAAATTAAAAATGAAAGAATTAGGAAAGGAAATAGATATAGATAATAAAGTATAAACCAGTAAAATTTTACGTATAGTAAAATTTAAACCAGGTTATGAGTAGTTTATGGCTAAAAATTACAGCTTAAATCAGTTTTCGAGCTCGTATTATTACGTAAAGAAAAATTTTAGTATTCTTATCATTGTTACAATTAATTGTTGTAACTTTTAATGATATTTTTAGAATTTACCTATTGATTTTATGAATTCGAAACTCAATGTGTTTTTCAGATAAACCATATAATAGCTTTAATCTTCTGTCAGAGCTTTGACTCATGACATGTTATGAACAATAATTATAGTGAAATACTAGAACTAACGAGAACAATTTATAATTTTTACAAACAACCATAATAATTTAATGAATTTGAAATCTTTTCGCCAGGGCTGCGTTTACAAATTCATGGAAACAACAAAGGATCACTTGATTATCCTAGGTGCAGTTGGTCTTGGATTATCAGTTCTTGAAGTCTTTGGCATCATTTTGGGTTCCTGTTTATACATCAAACTCAGGCACGATTTTGACGACTGAGTGCACTAGCATAATGAAACAAATAAGAAAGGATACTTATGGTAAGGTTACGATGAAGTCGTAGCGTTGATCATCATTTATCAGTTAAAGGCGTAACTATATATACGCTTTCAACATCTCTAAGCCAGTAATGTGATTATTCCAATCCTAGATCAATGCACTCAAATCAATTAATTTTTGCACACTAAATCAGTTTAATTGTCAAACTCAGCACCAGTCAATTTCAAGATCCTTATAACGATAGTACTACGTATGTTTTCAATCGATATTATGTGAGTTTTTTGGTTACATATCGGAAATACGTGCATTATCCAAATTTTCTTTTTTGACATATAAATGTATATATAAAGTATCAGTCCGATAGTTAACGAATATGTTATAGCGGAACATGTAAAATCATAAATTATTTGAAAAAATATATAAATTAGACTTTAGCTAAAAATCTTTACATAAAGTTAAAATAAATAAATATATTATAGTCAATTATGTTATGATCTAAAATAAGCACATAATGCTTATACTGATCAAAACGGATTAAAATATATTATTGTAGATCAAACAGTAATTAAAAGTACCATGTAGAAGTGAGATTCAATAATGTTTGGATGTACATATTTTCTTGGAATATAAAATTAATATTCGATAATTACTATATCCATAGTTTTACATCAGTAATATATATTTTAATAAAAAAGAAAGATAAATGTATCAACCGAAAAAGTAAACACATTGTTACGTTGTACATTTTTTCTTAAGTCTTGTGGGTTACATAACGAAAATTCGTTATTATTTTTACCAGCAACTGTATACCATATGTACCATAATTCATTAAAATGAATTGTAAAAAAATATACCTGCAGAAGTATATAAAGCGCTAAGAAATAAAAATAGTGAATAATAGGCGAAAGCTTATACTAGTCAATAAAAAAGTAAAATTATAAAAAATACTAATTTTTAAATAATTGTAGTAGTTATCTGATCATATCTTATTTTTCTATGAACTGTTATAAATCTTTCTATAAAAATAAATAAATTATTTTAATTTATAAATTTTGAATAAAGTTTTTACTTTTTTATTAATTTTTTAAATATATGCAATTAATTAAATGATGTATTCTTTTATTCCACATTTAAATATTTGAATTTAATTAATTCTACATTTAAAATTAACAGATTTGAAAAATTATTATATCATGAATTTATTGAATCTTTTATGTGAAAAAATATAATAAATATTATATATACATAATATAAAATTATTTAAATTATACACGAATAGCACTAAAGTTATCTATGTACTACAAAATATATAGTGCCTTTTATATGATAAGCAAATAATAATAGTTTAGCTCACATACAATATTCCATATCAAATTGCTCTCTAACTTATTTGGGAGTACTGCAATGAACGAAAATTTTTCCGCTCAATGTATAATTATTTAATATATAATTTTTTATTATTTAAATATATTTATTATATTATTTCAATTAACTTAATAATTAATTATATATTGCGATTGTTACATATTTTTGAGGTATTATAAAAAGAATTTTATCAGTATTCGCTAAATCTATTCACAGATATATTAGAATTGGAAGTTTTTTTCGTAAGATTATACACTTTTTTCCAAATGTATGGAGCATTAAAAATAGGTAAAAATTCCTAAAATATTTTAAACATTTTTAAGACACATTAAGATTTCCTATTTTTTCTACTCTTATATACTATATGACATTGTTATATTTATGATATTACTCAATGTCAAGCCTTCATGTTTTATGCCAGCATGCAATATTTTACTGACTGTTACAAAAGAAAATATTTTATAAAATAAGTATTTTACTGTGAATACAATTACATATGCACACACACGTGCAAATACATTTCAAAAATAAAAAATCTATATATTTTACTTATATAATGTTATGTAATAATTATTCTAATGATATTATATTTTTTATTTATCGGAAGGTGTTTTATTATACTAACAGTTACTAAATTTATACAAAAATATATTATATTCTTGTGTTTAGTAATTAAAATGTATAAATATTGTACATATGAAATACTATTCTTCCACAAATAAAAAAATTATTCTAATCCAATTTGTAATATATTTCTTTCTAAAATTAATTCAGCTTATAGTTGAACACAAATTATTCTATGACATGCTAATATATAGATATGTAAAATTTTACGTATGTTCTGTTTTAATTTATTTGTTATTGAGTTATTTGTTATTATTCCTTCGATTTTCCAGCTATATTTTATTATATATACGCGTAGTTGTAATATATCAAGTGATTCAGTAATCGAATTCTGAAATTCACTCAAATGCCACAATAGTCAATATCGAGTATTATTACAATATCATAATAATAATTATAATTTCTAAAAGTATTTTTGAAGTTAAATTCCTGAGGTCACTTTAATATACTTCTTAGTAAAACATTTGCATTAAATAGGGTATACGTTGAAAGTTGTATATAATTTTTTTAAATTGTATATAATAGTATTTGTATAAGCAATTGGCGTTTAAGAGTAATATTTTTAAATTCATCGTGCTAATTTGCAGGGTCTAAACATATTAGTATTCTAAGTTCAAAAATATTTTTATGTTTGAAATCGGTTAACTTTTCGCAAAGCTAGGCATAATTAAAATTGTCAAAAAATGTAGCAAGTTTGAATGAATTGTATTGGGAAAACTATGTCACGCTAATTGACTCGCGAGGTTGACGCATTGGAAATTGCAATTGGACAAAGGGTCAGTCTTACGCAATCCTTTGACTTGATAGCTGTGCCATTAAGATTTCGGAGATAATCTCGTTAGATGGTTCTATTATTTTATCATTTAAAAATTCAAGGACGCAATAGTGAAATAAATAAGGTAAACGCTGAGGGTGTTTGTGCTAGCAACTTATATCTTCCAACACGAATGCAAATTTGTGACTCGGAATGGCGTGACAGACGAGAAGTACTGAATACTATTTATCTTAATGTCTATATGACGAGCTATATGAATAAAAGAAAGCACACAGGAACGGAAAATCGGTTTGCTTAACTGATGACAGTTTAACTTTTTTTTTCAATAACATTTCTTACCCCTCGTTTTGAAATTCACTGCACGATTGAAAAATACATTAATATAGAATAATTGCGTTACTCGAGTAACATGCATGATAAAATGAGCTTCGAGATGAGCTTTCTGATGCAGATGTACTTTCGTAGATTTACCTTTGTTCTCTTTGTCTTATCTTGAGGTTCTGGGGTGGACTCAAGTAGCTGTAAGCATTGATTTCCATAATACTCATTTCTCAAATTTCTCGGTTTTGCCTCGGTCACGGTATGTCACTCTTCAAGGGCTTCTGATTACTGACACTGACTTCAAATTCGCTCGCGGCTCCTTCTTCACCCGGGGCATCGGTTTCCTTTTACAGTTGTACTAGCATTTTGTCGGCTTTCCTATTTTCAAGGGTTCTTTATAATCCTGAAACCACCCACGCAATACTCAGACCTCGTTCTATTGGAATTTATTATATTCTTATATAATGTAAGTCGTATAAAAAAAGTAAATATGAACAGAAATATTGCCAGATAAAAATATTAATAAATTAGTTTCTGCAGCTTATTTTAGATTGTAGTTAAAAATTGATTTTGTTTTGGAGTTTTAATGAATTTTTATAAGGAGTATAATCTTCAGTTTAATTTTTTCAAAAATTACTTTCTAGATCATATATATATATATAATTTAGATAAATCATAGTTTGTAGTGTGGGATTGTGTGGTGGAGAGTTTAAAATGAATACACGTGACGAATGTTCTATTACTATTTCTATATTGATTATAACATGTACAATTCAGAGACTGAGACGCGGACTCGAAAAGGTCGGCGTGGATCGTTGTCGTTACAAATTATTAGCTATCTATTTAATGTTACGTCTTTGTCTTATAATTAAAATACTAATATACATATATATAAATAACATGAAGAAATCGTCGAATCATCTTACGATTGAAAAAAGGGTAGCGGAGTTATACAATAAATCTTTATTCATTTTTATTTTTAACCTACTAAATTTTCGTTTCTTTTACGTTAGACTTGTAATCAAACATGAATAGTTTTTATAGTTCCGAAATTAAGCATGTGAAAAATAAAATTTTGATGTTAAAGGAAGTAAGTTAAGTTTAAACATATTACTGTGATAACATAATTAAATTAATTTATAAAATCACATTTTCAATTAGATATTGAATTCTCGTGGAAATCATTATCCACAAATTGAATCAGATAGAGAAAGGGAAGATAAGAAGATGCAAGCTCTAGTTAAACTTGATACTGATGCATATGTAAACAAAAAATTGCACAAACGAAATATAACAACAAATTGAATATTAACGAAAAAACTAAAATACCAAAACATCAGAAAATGATCAATCAGATGAATTAAGCATTTTAATGTAATATTTGTCGCAATAAAATTAAAGAAAGAAATTCAAAATTCAAACTATATTTTATTACACAAAAAATGATAATAAAGAATAATATAATTATTACTTTAAAAATTTATTTATAAATTTATATAAAATTATTTATGTACATTCAATTTAAATTGATATTAATATATTTACAGTTACGAATTCTTCATTAATTATGGTAGAAATTCGTATGATAGTCGATAAATTTATTTGCATTTATGAATCCACCATGCCATCAGCGAACTCACTCATATGTTGAAGGTGCTCTAAAAGCATGTCTTTGCTTGTACTTATCGAGACAGAGGACCATCCAAGTACGGCAAATACATCACTTAAGAGCATAATTTTTTTCCAAGTTTTGAAATCATCAACTGCAATGCCGTTGTAAGTTTCCTACGGCAGATAAAATTATATTTGTTAGTTAAGTCCATAAAAAATTAACAAAAATAAAATAGTTCTTTTATTAGTAATGTGTAAAGGAGTAATTATGAATATATGAAGTCTTTTGTATTGTTAATATATAATAATGACTAAGATTTCTGAAAAAAATATTTTTCTCAGTAATACATTAAATTAAAATCACATGTGTACAACGGTGACATATTTTATAAATATGATCCAAAACAAAAAGCAAGAACCGAAACGTCAGTCATCACTAACTGACCGTGATTTCAATTTGGACTTTCGTCGCATCGTTTATCCCGCATCTATAATGGAGTTTTGTACCATCACTCGTCGCAACAATTTACGTAAGATTGCAGTTTGGTTATGATTTTTCTCTGAATGTTTATGTGTTTCTGAGGTATACTGTGAAGATGAGACCTCTGCAGAGTTATTCAATAGCAAGTTACTAGTTACGAGTTTACAGTATGTGCAAAAATAATTTTCAATCTCAAAGAAGCCTATTATATGCAAACATCACTCTTTTGCTGCTGCCTTTCTCTTCGCTGAGCTAGACGATGTACAGAAATTTACCATGGATTTGATGCCTGTTCTTGTTTATTTAAATTTAATCGATAGTGGTCGAGAACCCTAAATTTTTTCTGTTTCTTAATTCTAATAGTTACGGCATTCAATCTAAAATGCACCGATATATAAATTGATTATGTATTTTAAAGTTAACTAATAAAAGAAACTAACTGGAAATTTATTGTCCATCTTCTCAATATTCTATCCGCGAGTAGAATAAACTCACGACTGTTTTACAGGATACTTCAATACCTGAAACTCTGCGTATCATCAGTTCGACATTCAACACGACAAGATCTCTTCGTAACAAAAATAGAAACAAAACTCAGATCCTAAAGTTTTTGTCCAACAGTTTTTCAACTATCTCCAATCTTTTAAATTTTCACATCTCAAACCATCGAAACAATCAACTATCTTCTAAAATATCTTTTATAGAGGCTTCTTCACATACACATTTCACTATCAAGCAGCGTTAAGAAATTGATGTTGCAGTAACATTTTTATCCATATATCACTTAATTATAATTATTTTATACGCGGACGACATTAGGCTTGTAAATACTTTTTTAAAAATAATACATGTACCAATCACATCAATAATGTCCATCCCTTCTTTCTCATTTGGTACCATGAATTGTAATTATCCATTAATCAAGCAAGAACCCAGATGATTTTCTTTTTTCACCGGTAAAAAATATACTTCTTGTTCGATGTAGAAATGATTAAATCCATCTATTCTCAATCTGATCTGAATCATGAACACTCGGTAAAATACTTGAACATTGATTTAATTGTATGTTATTCGACCAAAGCAGCGAATACTCAATCATAGATTATCAAAAACGTCTACGTGTGCAGTGACTTTTTCTTTGGAACTAAATCAAAACCATTGCCTGTCATGGATCTAGAGAATCGCAATCTTACTTTAGAGGTATTTTTTAGTACCTGTAGAATTTCAAATGTTATAAGAGAGGTAATTCCCTTATTGCATCTCCACGTAGTTGGAACAAAATTTCTTGATGCTTTGAGTATACTTCGATCGAAGCCGCGGATATAACCGTCGAGCATTTCACTGGGGCCCTTCGTCATTCGACACGTTGATTATCGAAACATGCCGAATGGGAAACGGGGGAAAATGACAAGAGACTACCTAATTAACACCCGTTCACGAGACTCCTAGAACAACGTGATCGTCCAAGACTAAAACGATAACGCAGTTCTTTCAAAAATAAGAACAAATCATCTAATATCTTCGGAAGAAGAATTCGTACGTAAAATCATAAACAATAATTACATCAAGAAAAATTTAGATACTAAGTAATAGAGTAAGATACTTACATTATCACTAATTGTAAAATTATCGGTGACATTGCTGCAATCGTAATGAATCAATGCTAATTTGTCATTAACTTTTATCGTTACTTGTTGTAATGAGAATGCTATAATATAAAACGCTACTGCTAAAATCGAATTGAAATACTGCTTGAAAATATGTATACGCTCCAACTTTATTTGAACTAAATCAATTCTGAAATAAATATAAGTTTAACTCGAGAATATAATAAAATTTTTTAGTTTAAACTTAAGGAAAATAAATAAGTGTAAAAGCTGCGACAGAGTTTTGGTATAAATTAATCAATCAATATTACAAAATTGCATAAAAAGTCCATGAACAAAGTAAAATTCTGTATAAATGTAGTATTAATTTGGTTGTTTATCTTAAACTGGTTTCTGACGGAACATTGAGAAAGAAATATTTTTGAATGGTTACTCGATCGTAAGGGTGCACTACTACAATCAACTGTTAAATTTAAGATGAAATTTATGGTGCTTATAAAAACTCTGTCATATAGTCACTTTTTTATATTATTGTAATTGCTTTAAAATTTTATTCAAATGAGTAATACTGACCTATCAAATGTTGAAATAATGCAAATAGATATAAGAAGAGAAAAAATACTCGTGTAAATTTCTGAAATTAAAGCATAGTTGATAGCAAACTGATTAAATCTATCAAGTAACGATTGCATCTGTAAAGTAAAAAAAAATTTCACAATTTTGAAAAAGTATTATTGTAGCAATGACACATTGACAAGAAATAAGATTCTTACCAAAATAATGTGGAGCAGAGACAAACCTCCGAGCATTCCTTGAAAAAATAATCCGAGAGAACGCCAAATTTGTTGAATAACTATTGCGATATTAATGAGTCGTAAATTTGAAGAGTTAGGAGCCGTTTTTGAAATTTTTTGTGTGCGCTTGTCATTCCTATCGATTTTTTTTGCGCTGAATCCATGTTTACCTTGTATGTATATCGTATCAGTCGAGAGGTCCGGCAATGTAATCGGTTCTCTATATTTTATATGCTGATCGTAGTTTTTTTTTAGTATTTCACTAATCGGAAGCTCAGGTACCTTTTCTAAATTATTATCAATAATAAATTGCTCTATCATTAATGTACATAAAAAATATATTAAATCTAATATATTTTGTATGGTAAAATATTAGTTATATCTATTATAACATTTTGCATTAACAAATTTTATACTTTGAAGCCATCGTAATCGAATTTTTAACGTTAATTTTGCGGTAACCTTTTTCCGCGCTTTGATCGAATACACGGTCCCTGCAGCTATTATCCGAAATTATTTTCTCCTACTCTGATGCAACTGCCACGGACTTCACTTGCAGGCGCGAGCATTACATATACAAGTTGCTGTTCTGAATTGAACAAGGCGTCCCGTCGATCCCCTTCAAGGATTTTCGCGTCACGTTATCTTATAAAAAAATAAAGTCTCGGTAGTCGTGGACCTTAATTTCCTTAGGATTATCTTCCGCTTTCGCCGCCGTACCGGTAACATTCGCTTTTTGCGAGCGCATTATTACAGCTGTGATTCACAATTTTTGTAGGACGAATCATCTAGTCAAAATTTCGCGGGAGTATACCTGATGAAATAACCCTCGCGTTTTTTTGATTTCACGCCTCAAAATGATATCATAAAACAAACCGCTTATTAAAAATTTGCGCATATATAATTCTTATTCTTTTTCCTCTTATCAAGATCACTCATTTTTCCTTCTTTGTTAAACTAACCAACATTAACTCGTTATACTTGCATGACTATTTAGTAATTGATTCTTAATAGAAAATAATCTGCAAACCTTGTTTATTGGCCTTTCTTGGTTTTTTTTTGACAATATCCTTATCCATTGATGATTCTGAATATCTTGCATATGGATAAGAATTACTTTCACTCTTTCTTCTAGTTTTCCTATTCTTGTTGTTACCTGAAATATTAACATCACTATCTCCATAAACGTCGGCTGATAATGTTTCGCTATCTTTAGAGTGCGATTCTACTTTACTGTCAATATCTGTTTTTGATTTAGCATTTGGCACAGTATCTTTTGTATAGTTAGATGTTTTCCCATCAAATTTTGAAGAGTCTGATAACCGTTTTTTCTAAAAGTTACAAAAAGAAACAGTAATTTTTAACACTAATTAAAGGAATTTTTTTTATATTTCTGTAAAAATCATAATAGTAATTATTGCGAGATTTAATTTTATATCATAAATAATGATTTATCTAAATTGTTATAGAATTAGCAGTTACGTTTTTATTGATAAGATTGATTCATTTTTAATTTAATTATCTTGCAAGATATTATGTTAAAAATTTTTATAAAGAATTTTACAATTTTGTAACCGAGCACATTGTTAAATTTTTTAAATTCTAACTGAATAAAAAATATTGTTTAGTTCATGAAAATCACTTGTATAAAAGCATGACATCCGTAATTATGCACTTGATATTCAGTTCCACAAGCAAAGCCACAGTTTTACAATCTTCGTATAAATTCTATTCTCGATGGTTATGTAGTAAAAAAATATTAAGGTTATACCACTCATATACTTAGTTCAAAAAGTATATTTTAGATTACTAATGATATAAGTAATATAATTTGAATCTAACTGAACTATTATTCGTTTAAGTGATAAAATAAAACTATTAAAATTCTAGTTATAAAATTATTATCTTATATATATAAGGATAATCTATTAAAAAAAACTTACTTTCTTTAATTTACGGGAGGTATTGGCAGAGTTAATAGCAAAGCTATTACCTGATTCTTCTTCTATATCTTTAGATTCACAAGACATTTGTGACATACTCCATCCTTGAGAATCTCTTTCAAAAGACATTTCTCCGAATTCTTTAACACAAATATTTTTTATAATTATATCTTAATGATTCGAAATTTACAAATAAACTGTATACTTATTAATAAAATATTTTAATTTGACATTTCATTAATATGTTATATATTTAGATACAGTATTAATAATAATTACAAAGGTATATATCAAAAAACATCCAAACACAGTCCCTTGCATTGTGACTACATACCGAACAACTGGTTTCCATAGTAACGCGCTAGTAACTTTGTTTTGAGCAAACGGCACAATATGACAAAAAGAGCTATCTATGATACTATAATAATAAGAAATAGGATAATTCGACCTATACAATAAAAATGAAAAATTTATTATGCGATATTTTAAATAATTATAATATTGTATTATGCTGTTCAAAATTATGTATTTGAGCTTTATATACATCATGTATGTTGGAAATCAAAAGAGTTTCTTTAAACACGTTAACTGAATTTATTTTTTTACATTTCTATTGAATGGAAGATGTAATGTTTAAATATACAATTTTTGTAAATCTTATTTTATTTACTCTTGAATCTTAACTCTTCAGTCTCAAATCATTATACATGTCACTTTGTAAGATTGCATCTTATATAATGCATATATAGTGCACAATTTAAAGTACTATATTCGTTTGAAAATTTGTGTCATACAAAATGTGATACTTATATTCGAATGAGATTTACCATCTAAATTTTTGGTAAAATAAGCACTAATATTAAGTCCTATAAATATTAATATGAGTAAATATGTGTATTTTTATATACAAGCAAAGTATATAAATCAATTATTGAAAGCAAATAATTTTACGTATATTAATCATTTATTGATAAAAGATATTGTCAAAAATATATTGTACTACATAAATGGTATTATAATATATAAACTTACCCGCTTAGTTGTAAATATAGTAGCGTAAAGTACAATATTTAGGATGATGATATTGTTTCAAGAATAAAATTTAAATTTGTAGTTCCCAATGATGTACTTAAAAGGCTAAATAAAGAGCTTTCAATTTTTAATCATAGTGCTTTGGTTTTGATGTATAAATTTATAATATGATTATATAAAAGGTGATATAACATCAAAATTTAAAAGATTTGTCCATAGAATGCTTAGGTAAACTTTTATATTTTTTTAAAAACAAATTTGTATCATCTTCAACAAAAGCAAATATAAGTTACTATGCATTTAAGCAGTATAGATTTATAAGATTATATTTTCAGAAAAAAATAACAAATTTTAATTTTCACATTCATTTTATGTATTTTTTATTAAAAGTGTAGAACGAGGCTTGGAAAAATCAGGATTAAAATGGGAAAACAAGCGACAGGTCATTTGTAGGATATCAATTTGTGATTAGCCATAATCATAAGATTTATATTAATATAAGAGTTCTAAATCGTTATATATAAGTCAAGTTTTCTTTATTATTACAAATGAAGTTATCGACGTAAATTTATACGTATGGACTTAAATTTAATTTAATATAAAATAGAGTTCGGTCAATTCTTATACATATAGTACATATTTTTATATTTATTTAGTCGACTAATAATAAAAACATCATTATGTAAATTAATGATGTAGATTATTATTGCTTTCTTTATATTTACCTATACAATTTTATTTGTATAGTCCATTGATTCACATACAAGTATACCGAATTGAATGGAGTAAATTGTAAAATATTTCTGAATGCTAAAACATTTTTAAAAGGCAAGTTACAAACAATTTATCCGTACACGAAGAAAAATTAGTTATAAAAGGAATCTTATCGTTTATAGACGCATTCGTAATAATTTTATAAGATAAATAAAGCTAGACGTTCAAATACATAGGCGTTTTTATTAACATATCTCACGTTCATCTAATGATTAATTTAAATTGAAATTTCGCTACTTGCAGTTGCACCGGTTAGAAACCGCCACCTACATTGTTAAAAAATTGGAACTGACTATAAACGTGTAAGAGAATATAACTGAGTACCTAAATATAGAAGAAATTATGTCTTGTTTAGTTTCGCTAAGTTACATATAGAGACGTCGTAAGAAGTATTTCATTTATGTGTATCTTTTTTCTTATTTCATAATATTTTATATCAAGAAAATGAAGAGTAAGATAATAATTAATCATACAATATAATATTGTATTTATTATATTAAAGTTATTATAATTGTTGGATAATTATATAAATAAAAAAAGATTTCTTTGTATTCATTTTCATTCTCTTTCCGTCACTTTTTAATAAGAGAGAAAGAAATACTTCTTATAACATGTTTTTTCTATTTTAGAAGATCTCCAGAAATTAGCCAACAACCATTAGTTTATTTTCTTTTGTCTATAGACGTGACTCAAGAAATGAGCGGAGTATAAATGAATACACAAAAAATTATGGATTCAAAAAATTTTATATTTAAGAGATTTTTATTAAATAATTTACAAAATAAGACTGGAAATTTTTTTATAATTTTAGCTTATTTTTTTCATGTTTTGAATTTTATACTTATGAATTAATCTGTATAAAGCTTAAAATGTTTTTTATATATTAGCGAATACGCCGCCTAAAAATTAAATTTTAATGACTCCTTTGTGTAGTGTTCAAAAATAAATATTGTAAGATTTCTCAATTTTTGTAAATTATTTAACGATTTAATAATAAAATTAATACTCCCTTATATCATTTCACTAATCGAAAATTTGATCTTAATCTATTAATTTTTATTTTATAAAAACGTACGATATGAAGGTCACTTAGGTATATAAAGCTTAAAAATAACATAATCAGTCTACTATGCCTATTCACATATTGGAATACTAAGAATAACGTAAATATTAAATACATAAAAATAAAATCCTAATGAATTCTACGATACATATTTAAATACATAATTATATAGTCTAATGAGCAAAATTCCTTATTTACAATAGTTAGTACAAAGTGGTAAGTCATAGTAAAGCTCTACGTTTTTAGAAATTTGATCCATTATTTAATATACAAGAATGATTGTCGACTAAAATATTACGTGCTCATTTGATATGCAGCATAATTAAATTTTTGCTGCAATTTTTTAGGTTCCTAAAAATTCTGAAAGAACTTTAATTTCTTTTTAGATACTATTCAATTGATGAATTAATTAAATAAGCTCTCTTGTAGATAAGGAAACTTATTTTATTAAGATTAACAAATAAAATAAAATATCCATTTGACAGGAATTATTATTATACGCAATTAAAATGAACACAAGTTTTGAAATATATTAAATACAATTACTTAGGACGAAAGTATTGACTGAATTCATCATTCAAAGATTCATTCCTATGTTTATAACCAAGAAAGTTAACAAAATATAATAAAAAATTGAACGAATATTGAAATAATAACATCAAATAAAATTACAAATTAACATTTAAGATTAAAAAAGTTATTTATATCTAATATCTAGAAGTTAAAATAAGTATAAAATTCATTTGTATAAACTTTATATCTAATGAGAAGAACTTAATAAAATATAGCTCACGTAAGCTCTTTTAAAAAGTATAAATATTATTTTTTATAAACTATTCGTTCATGGAACATACGAGTTTAATATATCATAGATATATGGGACCAAAATTACCGATCCCGTCGAATTGAGAGTAGTTATGAAGATTAAACTCCCACCGCATCGTTTTAACTTGTTTTTAATTTAAATAAAATTATTTATTATTTCTAAAAAAAGTTTATTTTACTGTTTTTGATAATTTTATAAATTTACTTGACTTTCGGTCATACTTTTCGGAAAAAATTGATAAAATGTAACAGTAATTATGATCAAGCAGCAACGAAGAGTTCCGTGCGCAAAAGTCATGCTTAGGTAACTTGTAACGAAGATCGGTATTGACGGGATCAGTAAATAATCGTGACGATAAGACTGACTATTACTATATTCTTGATTATTCTACATTTTTTCTTCAATAAAGTTTTAATTTAAGAGGAAAAGTACTACCGTAAAAGAGAGCAAATTGGGATGTACCTCCCATATGCCGTATAGTATAGTGTATTATAAACAACGCGTAAATAAAAAAACGGTGCCTATATAGGCATACTCAACAGACCAGCTTATGCATTACGTAACAAGCGATCGTTGTTTTCTTGTCTTTAAAAGACCATTAATACTATTGAATAATTGCAAGCATGTACCTGAATTACGCGTAAATAAGTTAACGAGGATCGAAGCTTTAATAATGTTCCATTAAAATATTTAGGAATTCATTACAGAAATACACATCTAAGCTGATCCTTGTCATATCTTCATCATTGACCCTCTTATACTCATCTTTCATAAGGAAAAATATAAAATGTGGTGTAGTTTCTTTTTTAAGGTTGCTTTATGATAGCTCTTGTTCCCTCGCTATCGTAATTACGATCGACTGATATTGTTTCATATTTTTTCTTTTCTTTACGTATTCTTAATTCGATTTTATCGAATTTAGAATATATATTTCGATCGTATATTATTTAGAATATATATCGATCGTATATATTAGAATATATATTCGATTTTATCAAATTAAGAATATATACATGGAAGCATTGCTTTCTTAAGGATGTAAAATATTGTCAAACTTAAGAAAGACTGTTCGCCAGTACAGCTACTGTTTGATAGAAATTTTCAAAGGCAATAAGGGTGGCAAAACTGATAAACTAACCTTTGACTACGCTCAGTTTTTTTCATAATGCCTTTTTTGTAATATTGACGAATACTTCTGCTAAGCTTATCATAATTCATAGCGGGTCGGTTCTTCCGTTTACCCCAGAGTCGTGCGACGCGTACCGAATCCTCAATTTTAAAAACCCCTTTACTTCGATCTAGCCAACGAATGCAGGAACCATGAAGGCCAGGACTCTGTAGAAGTTCTTTGAGGAACTGCCAGAGGTGGATGTGTGAGCCGCTGTTGCGAATTTTCCCGTTGGTCGTAATGTTTGTACCATCTCCAACAGTACTAGCCGAATTGGCTTCCTCATCTTCATCTACGATGCAAGAAATAAAAATGTACACAATTAAAATTATATTTAACAGTTTAATGTAGGACAACTTACAGAAAATAAGAAAAACTTAAGCAAACATTTATTGAATATTTGTAAAATACAATCGTGACTTTCCATATAATTGTAATAGCTCGCATACTATACTCAGTGTATATAAATAGCGAGACGTTTAACTGTCAGTTTAATTCATGAGTGAATTTACACAATTTTCAATTTTTTTTTACTTTTGCACTGTCGTTCTATTAATGCTCCTTTTTTAGTCCTATTTAATGACGGAGCCTTCCGGTGTATGCGGTAATCAAGACTGCTTGATAAATTTCAGTAGTGCTTATGTCTAATGAGCCACTATAGGGCTCCTATAAATTTATTAAATAATTTCACTAGAAATACCATTGCAAGAAAAACTATAAATTACTATTCCAAAAAGTTGCATTGCATCCAATAAATAAAAAATTAATTTTCTATTCTTTATACATAAGGTAACCACCAAATAGGTGCCTCCAGCTATAGTAGCTGTAAAACTACTATATTTACCATCAGAGTAGTCTATGTTGCAGGATCCTTTAGCACTGTCAGGAGCACTACTTGTTATCGATGGAGATCTACTTCCACCAATTGGGATCCAAGACATTGATAGTGAATTTTTTGGTGACTCCTCCACTGCTGCTTTCCAGATCTCTAACTGAGCATGTAGCATGCTACCACACTGAAATATATACATGTACACATATATATTTTTTTTAATTTATCTCTATAGAGTACATATTTATGGCATTGTAAAGAATCAGTTAGTTAATAAATTAACAGATGTTTCACTAAGGGCCTTGATTGAAAGTGTAATGGAAATAAAGGCTTGCTCTAGGTAACAATTACAGCTTTCAAACAATAGTGACAAAATTGAAATGATTAAAGTTCCAAGTTAGGTAACAAGAATTTCTGCGAATAACCGTAAAAATCGAGGGTATAGTCTTTATTGATTGCTGATTGGAAATACGTGCATATCTAACTCAACACAACTCAAAAATCAGAAGACTAAGTAAAGTTTCTCAAAGTTCACATTGCTTTGTTTCACCTTCATACATAAGTGCATAAGGCTATGGATATACTTATAACAACTCATGGTAGTCAAGAATTTTAGTATCGAGTACCCAGGAATTTTGCTAGACAGTGCAGAAAGAATCAGAAATAGTTACGTTACTGCATACCATTAGAGATGGAGTTAACTACGATTTACTTGCTTTTACTGGTAGTAACTTAAAATTGAGATTTTAAGAAAACTAAGAAAGACTTTTATTAACTAATTTTTTAAATTAATTTATTTCTTACAAAATATTTTCTATAAGCTAAAAAATCTTGAAATAAATTTATTAATTAACGCGGAAATATTATGATTTTATCCAATTAATGTATTTTAGAATTAATAATTTAATTTAATTTTATGGGAATACCTAAAGCCAAAAAAATAAAAAACAATCATAATTACTAATTTCTAATAATATTTCTAATATTTTTTTTGCTACTTTTATTTACATGGTATATATTGCATGTTTAAAATACTCAAGGTAATTTTAATATAAAGGTATTAAAATTTTAATATAATTGTATGAATATACAAATCATCAAGGATGTTACGTTAAATAATTATCTTAAAATAAAATTAAACTTAAAATAAAAAGATCCATGCGTAATTAAAATCCAAAGTATAATTTTAGATCAAAACTCGATATTTTTTAATTATACTATTTGCTTAAATTTTCTGATAAGAGATCTAATTGCATAAATTAGTACTATTTGAACTACGGTTAGTGTTATATATGTCGGGCTTATAGAGATGATCAGACTACACAGAAATTTTGAATTTTTAAAAAAAAATTTTATAATGTTTATAGAGAACATACAAATTACTTAGTTTCAAATGGCATACAAAGAGAATAAAATACGAACTTTACAATAATAAGATATTTTGTTACAACAACAGAAACGGTATACTTTGTAAATTTTACTCAAATTTAATATTGTAAAGGAATAGATGGACAAGTTGCAAGGAAAGAAAGTGAAAAATGTAGCAGCAGATTGGGTCACTATGTAAGAGAATACGGTTTTGTACACAAGTACGCAAGTACTAGAATCTCCCGAATGCGCATTTGTTGTACAGCACTGAACGGTCATGCGGCAGCCGCCAAGAGAAAGCGGTCGTGTCACGATATCGCGGGGCGCACCGCTGACCCACTTTTATCCGCGTACGCGTTGCCGCTCTCACGCCTTCCTGCGCGCGAGTTAAGTTGCTACTTTTCGAGTCGTACCACTAAAGATTGTCCCGTTTAAAAACGATACTATAGTTGAAATATTTCTTGCCTTATGGAAACTGATCAAGTTCCTAGTGACAATTAATCGAGTAAACTATAATTTTATCATGAAGATGAAGTAAGCGATTCTATTTTTTTACATTTGTAAAACGTACATCGATATTAAAAATATGTATAGATAATTAAAAATGTCTATGATACAATACTTAATATAAACGCGTACTTAAATATTATAGTTCATTTGACGATATTATATCATAATAAACAAAACGAAAATGATTTTTATTAGTTTTAAAGATTCATAAGCTCAGAAGAGTACCGAATTACAATAAATTTGCTTTGTAGACAATTGGCCGTAATCGTAATTATAATCGGCGATAGTGTATTATTTAACTATTGATTTTTTCTGAGTTATAAAGCGATGATTTAAATTAAGATGTAGACTTATTTTCGCTGAATTATACAATTTTTCCAAATATTTGCTTTTTATCAGGTTAAAAAATGTATTTTTTAAAGAAAACTAAAGTTATTACGCTGCTTTAGCGTTAAGCTTAGACAACTAGCTATAACTATTCTCTTTTTCAACTTTCTACTTTAACACAAAGAATCGATACAACTTATTATCACATAAATGACAGTGTTCATGCCAGTATAATTTGATTTTTCATTTATATACTCCACATGCTAATAATTTATTGCAAATTCCTATACTGAAAATTTAAAAGTAAAACCAAAGTATATGCATAAAGAAGTATGTGTAACATAACGCTTTATTTTTACTCTTGCAGTGACTTGTTATCATAAGATAATATATTCCATTTGATTTAATTTTATTTGATTTCACTTAAAAGGTACACGTCTAAAGTATACACGTGACCTCGATGATGTATTTTCTGATATTAGCATGATATGAGCTTCATTTGAGAAAGTATATTTTTCGCTATTATATATCAATTATAAATTTTGAGACAAGCTGCTTGTAAAAAGAACTCTGATTTAAAAGTTTAAAATATTATATTTTTTATTAATTTGTAACCGAGTAAATTAAATAATTAGAAATTTTGATTCTTTATTGTATAGATTAGTTATATACATATACTCATTTTATTAATAATATTTGTATTGAAATTAATTTATACCCTTATTTTTTATAATTTATTACTATTGGGAATATGTTAAAATTTTATCTTAAAATATTGAATGTTACTTAAACAAGACGACAATTTTAAAAGCACCGATGCGGTAAACTACATAATAGCCCATAAGAAGTTCACTGACATTATACAAAAGCAACGTCTTAAAGGACTCATTTATACTATTCCCACGTTTTATGCCACGTTTTATGTCCTTACGCCACAAATCACGGGCAAGGGTTAATTATTAGTTTCGTATATACTCGTTCAGGGCAAACATTTCTTAGTGAATTGTTGCATGGGTTTCTGAGTAATTACTTATACTTTGAAAATGCTATCTGTGCGTATAATTTAAGGTTAATACACTTTTTCCTCAGCGGAGTCATGTCAGTTGAAAATGTATAGGAGTTGCAGTCTTTACCCTTCCTCTCTTACTATATGAGAATGAAAATTATGCATAAACGCATGAATAGTAGATGGTAAGTTCTCATGCAGAATATCTAAGATTTATAGACTCTAGAGATAGAAATTTGACTATTTTTCTGAATAAGCATAAGGAATAGAGACAAAATTTGAAAAGGAATGGCCTAAAACTGAGATGAAGGTGTAAATATTATATCAGAAAATTGTTTATTTCGAGTCTATTATTATTATCTTATTAAGACGATATAAATACGAAATTTATTATTATACCAAATTATTATTCTCTTATCAGAATTATACGTTTATAAATAAATAGTATTGAAAATTCTTGGTACTCTGACCAGATGCTCTCGTTAAATACGATGTTCATCTCTTGAGTCACCATAATCCATTTTTTAAACCACTTTTTTTGTTATCCAGAAATCTTAAGAAATTATTAATTGATATTTATAAAATAAAATTTTTATATGTTTGTAAATTATTTTTATTTCTAAAAATATTAAGTGATTATATTGATGATTTTAATGAATTGCAGACTTACAATTTAATAAGTGTTCATAACATACCGTGAGAAAAAGTACATTGACTTGTTGTATGCTAATAGTACGTTACAAAAATATAAAGTGGATTTAAATAAAAATAAGAAAAAGAGTTGCTTCTCTCGTTATAAATTGCAGTTTCTTTTTAAACTATTATTATACTTTAGATTTTATTAGATATGTAACGCCATTAATTAAATTATAAAATTAAGCACGATGATTACACTTAGCGCTTCATAAGTGCTGTGATTTGTTAATTAAAAAATCAATAAATAAATAAATAAGTTCATTAAATTGAAACATGAGTGAAATTAATATACCTGAGGAGCTCTTTGACAAAATTCTTCCTCTGTGAATGAGGTAAGAGTCACACCATCTACATTAAAGCTTTCTAGAGATACAGAAGGTAGCTGTAATTGTTTTTTGGCCCATTGTAGCCATGCTGCAACGTCAACAGTACTCCAACGATGCGGTTCTAGAACACATTCATCAATAAATAAATAGTTTAACAATGTTTATTAAACCTATTTAATACTTTAATAGTAATCCGGGATATAATTAATCAATGTGCATATGAAAATGTATTACCATGAATTTTGTAGTCTAATACAATCTTATGCATAAATTTTTCCCTGTGCATGCATAATTTTAAATCGTTGTACCTAAATTTCGACCTTGAATGGTTATATATGCTTATGAATACATTTAATAAGACAAACATCTCGTACAAGATTAAAATAATCGAAATAAAGTCGATATTGACAGATAAGTTCTATACATAGTTAATTGTTTCTGACTTTTCATGCTCATTCAAGATCAAATTTTATGCACGGACATTTATGAATCATTTTCTCCGAGGAATATGTTGTATATTTACTAATTACTTGGGTATTATTGTTCTGTAATGTTCATTGTTAGTTATTATTTTAAACACACTTAGAAATCCGTATACTAAATATTATTAGCTTTGCAAAGAGCTTAAGTGAAAAGTATATTCTTGAATTAGATGCATGTATAAATAAAATTATTAAACAATCGCTGCTTTTAAACAATTTATTAATAATTCTGATTTAAAGTTCGTAATATTTAAAAAGAAATATAATTATATTAATGGAACTAATAAAGGTCAAGTCTACTTTTATTAGTTTCATTTATTTATTAGTTTCTTTTTTATTTTATCTAAGGAAGATGACAAAAAATTCAAAATATTAAAAAGCTGTAGTTTAAAAGATGTAATTTTATATATGAAATATTTTTTATAATATAATATTATTTAATAATATTATTCACGTAAAATTAACAAGATCAAATAATTGCGAAAATATTTGAAAAAACGAAACTCACCAGGATGTATACCAAGAGCAATGCAAGTATTATCAAAATCTTTTTGAAGCTGCTGTATAGCGAGGCTAAGAACGGGCTCGATTTGTTCACGTGCCAAATTGCCGACACATTCTCCGGACTCAACATTCACATCCTCAGCGAACCCTGTACCCACTGTTTCGAGTTCCATCGGTTTTAGATTGTACTTGCGTTGAAAACTTGTGTCACGGAGAACTTCGCGCAGGAGTTGATGATCATCAGATTTGGTATTGATCAAAGTAGGTTCCTCAGTAATTTTTTCCATTTTAATAGAGACACTTGCTACGTCTTTTGATGAACCGCGAAATAGAAGCTCCCGAAGGGAAGACTTTCCGCAATTTAGGGATGGCGAGGCTAGAGGAGACGCTATTGAAGATAAAGAGCATGTGGACGTTGCAGAGGATCCCAAGGGTGACGATGATTGCAGACTCCGCTGAGGCTCCTCCTTGTGCAACATCTTTTTAAGTAGTAAGTTAGATTCTTTCTTTGGGAAAAAGTCCACATCCTGGCTATTATAGATGTCATCTTCTGTATGAGGTGGTGTGCACGGTACCGTGCAGTCTGTAGAATCTTCCTTATAACCAAAATTCTCCGCCAATAATCTACAATTCCGTATTATGTGATGTTTTTATATATCAATATCATTCTAATTATATCGTTCAAATTATTAATATAATATGTCAGATCAATATACTTCTTTTTAGTTTATTTATCTACTAATTTTTTTTTAATTGACGTGTAGCGTTTACCTCTATTACTATTCAATTTCTTATTGGAAAGGTATAAAAGCTTAATTTTGGAATTGAAAATGGCAAGACTTGTATATAAGACAGATAATCGCATGAAAGCTTGGCCCGAGGGTTAGCTGTGATGACAGCATGACAACTAACCAAAAAATATTTGTATGTTTATGGATTTTATGTAAGCGTATGATGACACACTTTAATAAATATGTAATCCAGGTCTACACCTTTTCAAATTAAGATATAAAATTCTCATCATGACTACAAAATCTTTTATATTATTGAATTCATTCATTTATTTTTGTTTTAAAACATATATTCGATAAGAATTATTGCTATAAAGACACATTTAAAGTCAAATTGTCATAGTTTGAACTTATTTTTTGAGTTGATTTATTTTTTTTTCATCTATTATAATTTTTGGTATTAAGACTTACCTAGATTCGTGGAGTAATGTGAGTAAATCGAAACTCCGTTCACGTTTAAGGATCTGTATACCAAAGGTAGATTCAGGACTAGTATGATAGAGTTGAGTACCCTGAGGACTTTGTGGAACATAACAAGGACTCGCAGGATAGGCAGGAGAAGAATTATGCGAATAGGCGGGTGATTGATCACCCTCAAGACAAGGGTATAAAGGACTTGAATATGTACAACTTGGTGAGGTCGCCCTTGGTGAACGCATTTCTTCTTTAATCTGTTCAGTCTTCAATTCATCTACTTTTATCTGCTCGTTACTATTCAAGTTGCTATCATAATCATCTGAGAGCAAGGATAAATCAAATTGAAAACTATTGTAGTCGAAGGACGGAAAATTTCCTCCAAGTAGTGGTGCCGTTTGCGGCATCTGCAATTGTACAAAATTGTTCAGTTCATTATAACTTTCACCAAAATAATTATTAATTCTTGAGTCGAAAAGAATTGTCCGTTATAAATTTATTAAAAATATATCTACGTATTAAAAAAACTTCAAGTAATATAATAACATTAAAATGATAATAAAATTTAAAATATGTAAAACAACTATAATTTTTACATAAAATTATACTTTATGAAGTGTAATGACTTTTGTCCTTTTCCCATATATCCTGAATAAAATTTAAAAAGCAAATAAAAAATGAAAAAGAATTAAAATTTTTCAAAATGTAAATTATTTTGGTATCATTATATTTTATTCTGAATTATTTTGATAGCTCACAATTAATTATAGTGCATATATTGTTGTCCAGAATTCCGTATAATAATTGAGATATTACACGTTAATAGACGCATAAGAATAATTGATTTCTGGGTAGTTTAAAAACATTGTAGTTGCAGTATGTGAATAATGTCCTCGCGACTCCGAAACAATCCGGATTGCCTTTCCTGAGTTTCAAGGTCTGAGCAGCCGTTGACGTCAAAGGCTGGGGCGATGATCGTAAAGTACGAGTAGCCCTTTCCCTTTCACGTGTCTATGTTCCTCGAGGTTAGTAGCGAAAATGGTATCGTACCCGGATTCTCAGCCCCTTTATTTCCCTCTTACTTTCCGTCCTCATGGCGTGAGCTAGTAGGCATTCTTTTGTTCCCAAACACTTTTTATTTTAGCCCAATGAAAGTATCGGAGGCTCTTTCTTTCGCGTAGTTCTCCTTCAAAATGATGATCTCGTCAAACTGCACTGTTTCCTTTGTGCGGTTTTTAACTCGCTTCTCTCAAGCCGTATAGTTATCGCATTGAACTAATTAACGGCAAAGGAGCCCGAGGAACTTAAGTGAATTTCAAATCGTTATAACCGTTATCAGGGCTTATATATGTAATAATATAATAAAATTTAATTAACAAATTCTATCAATAATGTATATTATTAAACTTGAAAAAAGTAACAACATTTTTATTAATTTATTAATTTGGCAAGAATATCAGTTTATATTTTATGTTTAATCATGTAATAGTTTTAAATTAAAACAAAAAATAATATGTAATACATATAAATAAATTAGTTCATAGAAAAATCAGAGAAAAATTAAAAAATAAAGATAAATTGTTTGGCAAGAAAAGCAAACTTTGAAAATATTAGACGCATTAATATCTAATTCATGATTAATTATTTATTATTTTCGTATAAAGACTCGCGATGTAAAAAAGAACATGGTACTGTAACATATCTACAGTACGTTAACATCAAACAAGTTTACTGATATGTTTCTTACGATTGTCTCGTGATTGCGCTATCTTTTTGCAGTGATACTCGCAAAAACTTTGAACTGATATCGGCTTAAATTCAAAGTTCGGAGAAAAATTTAAGCATCGGCAAGTTATTAGCTTGAAAATTAAGTACATAAATAAAAATAATAAATTATACTAACTTCAGCATAACAAATCGGAGAAATTCTCAATTGATGTAAATTATCATTTGTATGTTGAATCAACTAAGAAATACCAGAGCTGTAGTTAACTAATGTTACCGATCACTATGTAATTTCTCGCAGATTATGTGTGAATTTATTTTAATATTTAATATTTTACTCAAACACAATTTTATATTATATTTGAGGATAAGTTTTGAGATAATCAACTGGCTTGGAAAAAGCTTTTGTAAAGCAAACGTAAATCTTTATACAAATATTTGATTCTGTCTTTAACAATAACTGATTTCAAGGCACCTATTTTATAATTATTGAAATAAGTGAAAATATAATTTAAAGATAAATGATAATTAATTAATTCTTGACATCAAATTTAAATATACGAATATTTTAAAAACCTTCAATTTTCTGCTTTCAGTGCTTATATGCAATTTGTTCTATTAATTTCATTACCTCATTTTGAAATTTATGTCGTCGGTTTTAGAACTGGATTTAATATGAAGCTTCAAATTTAATTAGAGCTTAAGCTCGAGCATAAGATAATTATTATTACCAATAATGTCTTATATTTTGCAAATCTTGCGAAACTACTTTTTTAGAAACCAGTTTCAATAAACAATATATGTAATTTTAAATCAATTCATAATTAACTTTAAATTATAAATGTTAAATGTAATATTTCTGTATATATACATAGAATTTCAACTATTTAATGCATATGAAATGATTGTTATAAAAATTAATTCAATTCAATCTTAATTTAAGTTAATTGTAAGTTTAACTTTTAAATTAAAAAACTATTTGTGCAAAAAATACTGCCTTAAGCTTAGGCTATCGAGATTTCTTGATAGTAACAACTTGCTGCAACTAAAGCATGCATGAGTGCTCAGAATCTGAAAACTACAAAAGAAGCGGCATCTAGGAAGTATTCATAAAAAGCTATTTTTAAATCAAATAATGTTATAAAGATTTTGATCATATTATTTTATAGTAAATATGTGTAATACTTTAGAAATGCAGGAAATTTTTTAGTTAATTTAGTTAATCGATTGCTATTATTAGTTATCCGAAAGTTATAAAAATGTTCATAAAATCCACGTGTAAGTAATTGGAATAATTTATTTATAATCAGTAATGATTAATTAGAAAAAATAATGAATAATACAGAATATAGATTATATTTACTAGGAATCTTATGAATAGATCTTAAATTCATTGTTAAACATGTTTATGAGACCATCACTTTATACGATCAAGTTGAGCTTCGAAACTACTAAGAAAAAATTGTGGATGTGTGTGCGTATACATATGCATGTATGATCTACTGTCGTATTGATAAAATTTAAATTCATAAGTGAAAAAATTTTTATACTAAAATACTTTTCATTTTTAACAAATTCTTGTAAATAATCTGGAATACATACAAATTATAAAATGTGCTACTTATACCGTATAATAAGTAGTCTGTACTTTTTTGCACTAGTAATGAAATATTTATTTTTAAAAAATATTTTGGAAAGTATTTCACTTTGGTAATTATAAAACAATAAAAAATCAATACGAAAGAAAATTTGATATATATTTACATCATTTTTTAGTTTAAAATGATTAATTTATTAAAAATGTTGTCATGTAGTTTAAGTCTATGAATTATAAATATATGTATAAATATTTTAAGATGCAAAATAGATTATTACATGTTTATTATAACGAGTAAAATATTTTTTAGTCTATAGAATTTATTTTATATAAAATATAGAAAACAATTAAATTCATATTCTGATATAATTTTTCATTAATAAATTTTTATTTTACTGCATTGTTTTATATTTACAAAATAATTTTACTTCTTTTTCTGAATAGAAAATTTTTTTATTTTTAAGGCAAATAGTGTCTGTTTATGAACAATTAGATCATTGTAACACTAATACTAATATTAATTTTAATACCATACTTTATTTAATTAATATATAAATAAAAATATTTATATTAATTAGTAATTATAAAAAATCTTTAAAATAAATTTACGTTTAATGTGTAAAAAAACATTTTATTTTTAAAATAATTATTTTATTTTGTTATTATCTGTTATTTGAATTTAGTTTATATTGAATATTTTCATAATTAACATTATACTTATGCATGTAATTATGTAAAAAATTATAGTTTTTAATTATATTAAACATTTCATATGCGTTATCGAAGCTATCGATACATTACTTTTTTTATATTTTATATGATACATTATATATTATATTTTATATCCTATATTGCTCAATAAGACAAAGACATTTTTTTAATTATTCTATAAGAAATCGAATTTTTTAGTGGTAGATTGGATTAGTTTAAAAAAATAAATCATTTTTTTTACATCAGTCATTGTGACGACTCTTAAATCAAATTTGTTGAATATTGCTGAAGTTTTTTAATACTTTGTAATTTGGTGACATACCGCATGGTAGTCTTTTACACAATTGTTTAAACAAAACTGCATATGGCAAAAAATTAAAAGAAATGTATTAAATATTTTTTTTCTATGCCTTTAGTTAAAAAACTGTTAAACAATTTTTTATAATAACCTTCTTGGTAGAAGTTGTCACATATAACAAGAAATGACTTAAAATATATAAAAACAAAAATCAATCAATTTTAAATTATACAATTGAATCTAAAATCTATAAACTTATTTTTACTTACTTTATTTGGTGGATATTTTTCGTCGATGTATTTGCAGTCACCGTACGTGGCACCACTTGAAAGCTTTTTCGCGCACTGCACAATAACATTCACGAAAACAGTAGCAGGATCAAACTAGAGTAAGTAGTAACAGTAGTATTCGCAATAATAACAGTAACGATACCAGAAACTTGACAAATGAAAGTTAATCTTGAAAAAATATCTCTTTTCCATGAAGGAGAATGGTTGTGAACCGTTAACGGAGCTGAGTTTTCAGAGTGGAAACCCGGCCGTTAACCGAGTCACGTGCTTCGGACTGCATGATAGAGAGTGTGTGTACGCATAGATGCGTACGATGTGAGCTTGATTAGAAGTACACAGCGCGCGATAAGTCAGCTTGGTTCGGTCCTCCGGCTTCTTCTGTGCAGCGCGAGTACCGAGTTGCCTTGCTAATGTTCATCCTACGCGCCATAGCCGCCGTCGCCGCCTCCTTCTCTTTCTCCCCCTCTCCATGGGTACCTTTCCCTCGTTGTTGCAGCCGCTACTGCTGCTGCGAAAAAGAGAGAGGTCCATATAATAAGAGACTGCGAGTTGCTGCCAGTATTAATGCCGTGCTATCCTCTGGATCGCGCATCGGTTCCTGTAGTGTAACCCACCAAGATTCCCTTTGTTATCTTTATTACATAACTGTTTTCATATCAAATTTTTTTGAGGCAGAAACATGAAATAGAACGTTAAAAAATATAATAGAGATGCTTCCAAGAATATATTGCAGGATAATTATGAGTTTACCATAGAAAGGAAAAATGCTTATCAATAGAACTGTCTACAACGCTGAGTTCAAAAATCTATTATTATATATGATAATAACAATTGTAATTTAATGTATGTAAAGCATTTCTTTTTTTTTGTACGGTTGTACGTTGCTTGCAGTTTTAGTTAATATATACATACATAAATCTTTATTATTTTTTCTTAACAAAGCTTAAAGCTCACATATTTCTAATTATTTTTGCAGCTTTTATTTCTCAACGAGATACAAATAATTTTAATAAATTATTATTTTTCTATTCTAATCGAATTTCTATTTGTATTGAAGTTTACCTATTACCATCATATCAACAAGTGATATTTTAATTTTTCTTAATTAATCGTAAGGGTAAATAGTAATATTAAACTTGAAATATATTGAAATATATGTTAGATTCAAAGAATGGCATAGTTCTTTAAGGTGTAAATTGAATAGAATGATTGATCATTTCTACCTTAAGTTTAATCTTTATAGCTACGTAAATATCAGGTAACAAACCCAACTCAAGGATACCGTTGATGTCTTGATCTAGTACAGATCAACATATACCATTTTATTCGCGAAATAGAAGATAAAAAACGATGAAATTGTATTATACATATACGTTTTCTATAACAATGGGGTTGTATATGCGGAAGCAATATTTACAAGAAGAGTACGACAATTCAGCATAATCCCAGAAATCACAAAATTTATAATATTGTAATATCTGTTACTTGAAGTATCTTAAGTTTATATAAAAAATATTTTGCTTTAAAACCAGTAATGCTGCTTATCCTCATAATAGCTGCAAAGGGACGTTCGTGCTTCAATGGATGGTGGAAGAGCAATAATTTCGAGTTTCGTTCAAAAAAAAATAAATCTCACAAAAAATTTTAATATTTAAGCTGACATGTGCATTAGCATGTATGTGTTACAAGTATATTTACAATTTGAATATATCTCATATTGTTTTCTTTAACTTATTAGACACTTACACGCATTTTATTAATGTTCTTACTTGAAAAAGTAAGAACATTATAAAAATATAATTAATTAAGAAAATTTGTCACAATATATATTAATTGAAATATTTTTCATTATTTTCTAAAGCGCTGTTTTCCGTCTGTTTCTGGCAATATGATATCGTGTCAAAAAAACAATATTGGTTTGATAGCAATCCAATTATCCACCCATTTTCGCATTCGGTTCAAGATTTCGAAATCGTATGCCACCCAAGTCATATTTTACCGATCTGAACAAGTGGTAATTGGAAAAGAGCTTTGATGAACACGATGAATACGGAAGAACCTATTCGAGCTGAAACAGTGTATCCTTGACGACTCTTTCAACTTTCGGCCGATCGTTGCCATGCGAGAGGATGACTTGCGTCCATTACTCACTATTGTTTTTATTTTTTTGTACCAGCACGTCAATCGTTTTGTACTGATATTGGTAATAGATATGCAGTAATACTTTTATTCAGATTTAGTAATACCTAATATGGTGTACCTTGCTGATTTTACTATATACACAGGAAGACTTTATTATCATAAATATTCTATTTCGATGTTAATGGAAATGACTCTTCTGAGTTAACCCAATGTTTTTGAGTTTGAAATTGTTGCAGTAGTTTCATTTTTTGTCGCTAATTTTTTCTACCACAAGCAATGGAACCTGTGATAGCGCGACGTTACCATAGCTAAAAAGGCTTTCAATTCAATTTGTTATATAAAACATTTTCCCTCCTCTTAGGTGTTTCCTATCACATATACACGGAAAAACGAGGAGAAAATTTGTTTGGACAAATTACTTACTCATTAATAATGTCAGAACAGATACGACAAATACAGAATTACTATACTACTATTTATAGTAAGAAATTCTTTATTTACATTTGCTCAGTATAATTAAAAAATTAATTTATTAAATGATTTTTTTGTATATTAAAAAATCTATGATATATCTATAATAATAAAAATAAATAAAATTATACTTCAAGTAATAAATTTATTAGCAATTTATAGCAAGTTTGATAATTTGTTGTACATTTTTAACTAAATCGCTAGAGGTTGATGGAGAATTTAAGTCAAAGTACGAAAGAGAGAATAATAGTCGAGTAGAAAGCAAAAGTAAAGCCATTCCTGCCGCCAATAATGCATAGTTGAATTGCGCATTCAGTTCGAACTAGGTTCACCTTGCCCCGCCTTTGTAGCGCATTTCCCCTTATCACAGCGCTAATCGAATTGTTAAATCCGATCGAGTTCTTACCATATATAGTTCGCAATAGAAGTCTTTTAAAATATTTTGTAGGACCGCTACTAAATAAAATTATCTTTAAGTAAAATAAGTTTTTGCTGAAAATTCTACATAACAAAATTGAAATAGTATTAAGCACTAGTGTTAAATAATGTTTTTGTGATTATGAAGATCATACAATCTTAAGTGATTAGGGAATAGTTCAATAAATATAAATTTGCCGTTTCAAAATACAATATACATGTTCCGTTTAAAATAATTGCGTTATTAAATCTACGTTTAAAAAGTATTCTTAAAGAATGCTTTATCTAATCCAATTAAAACCTGAAGGAAATAATATGAATTATATTATACAAAGCATCTGTAATACCGCATGCATGAATTGAGTCAACGATTTAATATTACTCTTACTCATAATACCTGATCAACACTTTTGAAAAACTCAGTTCAATATGAGATCTTCCAATTCAGTTTCCGCCAACGAAAAAAAAATGAAATCCTTTACTAACTTCTAAAGCTAACACATGCGATGTCGTAAATTCTAACTTTTATTTTGCTGCTTTTGCAACGTTCTGTACTTTCGCGTCCATATCATCCATAGGAATACCAGGATATATCCAAAGGACATCAGCGCATACAATATGTATTTTACTTCTATTAGGAGTAAAGAATAAGATTATTCGAGAGATTATTAATATGAAGATATATAATATGTGTAGCTCCAGTAAGGAATTCTATAGTAATATTGAGCGAGGTAGAGAGCCAAGATGATCTACCTGTTCAGTTTGTTAGGACTAGTTGTTTTCTACCAAACAGGAGAGATTACAAGACTTCCAGCACAGCACAGGAAAATCAAATTTCAGCTATACTACATAACTTGTTTTGTTCATTCTAATAATTCGTACGTAATCTATTACTTTCAAGTTGCAAGTTATTATAAATTCTTTGAAAGTCAATTTCTGTTAAAGTATGTTCTTTACGAATAAATTTCTGGAAAATAATCTTTGATGCTCGCGGCAGAATGTACTAGTATTTTCAAACTTGAAAGTCTAACAAGCAATAATAAATGTATTTAATCCTTCAAACATTACTTGATCCACTTCTATTTGAACGTGCATAGATAAGTAAATTTTTTATATAATCTATAAAGTGTCTTACACTTATACTATTTATCCTCCAATTCAAATCTAATAAAAGCAGGAAGCCCGATTGCAATTTTTTTGATTGCGCCAATTCATTAACCGACTTCACTAGATCAAAGTTTGCTATAACTATTTTTGTTCGCAATTCAACGCTAATTTTGAACACTCGCATTACTTAGAAAAGGTTCTATTAGTTATACCGATATTGTTGAAGGTTATGATAATAGTTATACAGTCTTGTTGATTATGTATTTATATTTACCTATATCTACCTATTTATTAAATAAATTTATTGTAGCTTTCTAGTACACCATATAACAAAAAATGATTTTATGTTGAATTGTAGATAATATAATATATCTTATATCTATTGAAGATGTATTACAATTTTAAATGAATAATTCATGTATACGAGATGACGATGAGAAAAATTGAAAAACATGATTTAGAAATAGAAAGGATAAAAAATTAAAAAATTCATTTTTAAAAGAATATTTTTATATTATTCCTATGTTTTGTGGTATAAGTATTTATTGTAGAATAAAATGATAATACTACAGAATATTACCCATGTTAGTAAACATGTAATTAACAATTCACTAAAGTTAGATAATTTAGATAAATATTATGTGATGTTATTTCAGATAATATTCATTTAATTATTCATTTATATTTATCTCACTTATCTATATTGAGTAAACAAATGCAATATCTCCTGAACAATTTAATAACTGAAGGATCATCAAAGAAAATTTAGATCAAAAAAGTTATAAAATTTAACAAAGAAAGCCAGTACTTTCCATGTGCTCCAATAATTAATTATAATTTTATTCTAATGGGATTAATCTGAGTAATATACTTTCATCCATATGTTTTGGATAATTTTTATGTGTCCTAGAATTAAAATATATAATTAAATGATTTTCGAATCAACATTAAGTATTTCGAAGATATTTTCATGATTTTAAAAATAAATAATTAAGTAGATTGTTAATGCAGAATAATGCAATAGAACTATCCTGAATAATTATTTAATTTATCAAGCAAAATAATCATAAATGCAGGTACAATGAAAAATCTCAAATTATGTATCAATATAAATATAAGCTTAAGTACTTAACAAAAACTGATAGAGTGTATTGCAACAAATGTCGACCTAAAATGGTATTTTCCTTGAATGTGTATAATATAACAAATTAAAATATATTTGATATAAAATTATGCTCCAAGGACTCTGAATTCTGAATGGCTCACAAAAGCAAAATTTTCACATTCCCCTTAGGGCTTGAACGCTATCGACCGGTCTCTACTTCGTTGTTATATGAGTATAAAGCGAGAGAAACCAGTTGCCTTTCCCTGCGATACTCCCATTCCTCTTTCTCGCGCCCACTCGAGTTTCTTCTGTTACGTGTCTTTCACCGGTGGTCCAACTGGCGAAAGAGGAGAGGGTACGGCCTTCAAGGCCGAACGGATCGGGTTTTCCAAATCGCGATTCCTCTGAAGTGGAATGACTCTGACTTCCTACCTCCGTCTCCCTTTCTTGAACAAAATGAGATCAAGAAATGAAGAAATAGTCCAAACATGTATACTTTGTAATTACAAATTACTAGTATACTTCGCAAGTGTAATATAAATATGTATTTATTAATTTTCAAACTCTATTAGTAAATAATGCTTGACCTATTTAGATGTATAATATTCTAGAATTACATGTAAAATAATTATGAAGATTGTACTAGACTTATTCATTTTTCTTTGTCACGACGGTCTTAATATAGTATATAATAATATTAGTTATGTTTGTATTCTTTCTCAATTATCTACAATTTCAAAACTTATTCAGAATTATGCACATTTTTTAACAATTCAACGCATTCTTAAACATAGTAACATTCTACAATATATAGTTCATAATATGCATGATTCAGAATGGTTAGTTATGTGTATCAAGAAATACAGATAACAAAAATCTGTTATCTTATAGAGTGAATTTGAAAATAATAAATTTTAATTGTATAATGTTATTAATTTAAAAATTAGATTTTAAAGATAATTAATTATAATTATTATGATTATGGAGAACTGACCTATACTGGTACAAACTTACGCGAACAATGAGTTTGTGAATACGTGTGAATTGATTTTAAAGCGATATGTATACTTTTAACAAATATATATTGTATATGTGCGTATCTATTTTTTTATGAAGAAAGAAAATTGAAAATAATATTGGGTTAGCAAGAAAAGTATTATGTATTTAAATCGCAAATATATACTTTGATACATATCATATTTGGAAAAATAAAAAATTGAAAATATTAAAGTACATTTTGGTCTCTTTATATACTAAAATATAGTATATTTAATTTAATAGCATAAATGTTTTCGTATAGCACTGAGAACAAAAGTAGCTGCTATAGAGAGATAGACGGAGAGAAAGGTGATTCTCGGCATGCGCAGGGGAAAGACGGAAAAAATCGGCAGCGTGCACGAAAAATACGAGCCTCTCAAGGTAAGCTCACAAGTAAAAAACAAGAAGTGAAAAAGAGCTTGTATACGTTTCGAGCATGAGTGAACTTTCGTTTACGATAACTATACTCTTCTTTGTTATTCTCCACCAATCAGCTGCGATCCTTTCGACGCATTCTTCTGGACATAATTCTACAGCTTCATTTGGTATTTCTTACTTTATGTTCTACTCTAGAATTATTTGATTTCATCAAAGACAACTCTAATAATATTCTACAACTCTTAAACATACAAAATAATAGGCTGAATAAACAAATTTCTATAAAAATTCTATAAAAATAAATATATTTCCGAAAATTTTATTAAAAATACTGTAAAGTATTTTAGTTAAACTATATTTATATTACTTATAAGACAGAGTATATTTATTGAGAGAAGAAATATTTCATATAAGTTTAGTTTTTAATTCCACGAAAGAATGTGAATAATCATAGGCGTAATGTGTTTATACTACTTCAATAAATTGATCAAATAATATATTGTATGTCTTTAATGAAAAATTATAAACAAATATCTTAAGATTTTATTTATTAAGTGCAAAAATATAGTTTTTTATGTACTTCTGTATAACTTTCTATTATAACATTTTTTAGAAAACTGATGCACAAATCGTATAAGCGAGATATCCACTCATCACACTAATTACACCTCCACATCTCCTTTATATACTTGCACTGGTTTTCCTTGCGTATTTCAGAATTATTGGCAACTTATCTGTAAACCCAACCGAAAACGGTGCTTAATAATCAACAAAATAGCTTAAAATAGTAATTAATTTCGAAGTAATGTATTTATGATTGAGCTTAACAAGGATGACATTATTATTAACATCTTTTATTAAATTGATACGTATTCAAAACACATCAACAACTTTTTCTACCCCTGTCACTTAGCTGCATAAACCAAAACCCGATCTTGTTTCTTTCTTTAGTTCCTGTACTCATAGTTAGAACACTCGAAATTAGCTAAAAATCTTCAGTCAAAAATTTAAAGGGTCAAGATAAATAAAAAAACTCACTCGACGCCCCATATCAATATCACCTACAACAAGATCAAATTTATGCCTTTTGATGCAGACTTTGGTCTGGGATTAATGAGTCGGGGGGAGGGGGGCTGGAACGATCGTTTCCTTAGAGAAGATAGGAGAAATTATCGATTTTAATGGAATGAAACTTTGCCAATTCTTTTCTCAGAATATTCCACTTCTAAAGGATATATATTCCGATATATATTAATAAAAAATCAGTATGTAAAAAAACATAATAAATAATAAAATTAAGCAAATTATTTATATTTTTTTAAATAATTAAAAATTTGATATAATCAAATAGATACCCATATTTTAAGTTCTTCCGGAATAAAATCCAAGCGTATCTATAAAATCAAGTGTTAGTTAAAATGTTTTAATTTTTATATTTCAGTATAGAATAAACTCTTGCGATTTTTCAAAAGCCTAGGAGGTAATAAAAGAGCAAGCAAAAAATTCTTGCAAAAAAAAACGTGGAGGTCACGCGCGCGCGATGGTCACATTCATCAGAATTCATAAATCTCCATCGACCCATTCTATTCAAATGGCATCTTCTTGAACTTCCCTTTTTCCTTCTTATCGGTGTTCCGACCTTCTTTCCATTCTACTACTCTCTTTTTACATTCCTTTTATTTTTATCTTTCATCTATGTGCTTTATTTACGAACATGCCAAACTATGTGTTTTTGTTCAAACCGTTACCAAAAGGTCTTAATCAATATTTTATTCTATTTGTTGGTTCTCCACTGTAATTTAAAAAATTAAAAATCCCAAATATACTTGAATTCAAGTATAATTAACTTAAATAACATTGTCAAATTTAATTCCAGATTATAATTATTGTATTAAGCTATTCAATATATGTTGTATTTACTAGCTTACGTCTACTAACTGAATCGACAAGATACATACTAGAGGTGTACACGATTCCCTCTTAGTTTAATACTGTTTAAATTTATTGTCAATCTGAAATTCAAATATCTATTACAACAACTATATTAGCAATAATATGACTTTTTGGAAAAATATGTTTAATTTGTAGTTGAGACCTACTTGAATAAGTCTAGATAGGTTCATTCAACCCTGTTTCATTAATATTTCAAAATGTTTGGCTTGGTTTGATATACTTTTTCTTCAGTCGTCTAGAGGATAATTAATTGGCTAACAATTAAAATTTATACGTTAAACGTATCATAAATATTTAAGTTTATAGATGTAACAATTTTCTTTTTATCGTATCATTTATTTTGAACAATATACTTAGAGAAAACTTTGCCTTTGCCTTTCTCCTATAGCTGATATGACTATATTCTATTTTTCTATGCATATAATAAACGTATGCATTGCTCTTTACTCATTTCGCTATATTCCACGTTGTAGGATTCTGTTGAAAAACTTTATTAAATTTACATCAATCTCTATGAATTTTTTATGCGCAAACATGTTTTTATGTTTTCATGCATTAAACTCCAAGTTATTATTCTACGCTCACGTGCCAATACACCTCAAGTATAAATCATTTTAAAATAAATCTTCATAAATAGCTTTAAAAATTAATTGTGCGACTCCGATGAAAACTAGGGATTGTTTATAGTCTTGTAAAATATTAGTAACTGTTTTTAGCGATCTTGAAACCCTTCTATAACATCACATTTTTTAACTGTTTAGCAAACAGCTTAAAAAACATCTTTCTTCAATAGTATTACATGTTATTTCGATATTCTTTACATTATTATTTATAATAATTCTTTGTCGAAAATCATAATTTTTTTATGCTACGAATCAGTAACTTTTTCAATTGATACTGGAGACTTGGGCTACTTTGTTGCACTTCCACTACCAGCATTATTTTTTTATTCTTCATATTCTGATGTATAATGATATTAATAATTTTTGTATTAACTTTTAGTCTAAAGACGTAAGAATGTTAATAGTAATATTTTGTGTATTGACAAACTCCAGGATTCCCTTGGTATTCATCGGGATGATTTGGACGTGGAACCCGTGAGTATTTAAGTTATTGCACAAGTAGTTCTTTAAAATTAAATATTGAAAAAAAAATTTCGATTTTCTATGTCGATTCAAGATTTCTATGTCGAGAACAACTCACCATTCAGTATTAAATGCCAAAGTGTAAATACACATATACTGCAACTATACCAAATTTAAACTCAATCAATGATAAATTTATTACAGATTATTATTATTATTTATTTATTAATTATAAATAATACGGCTAATTATGCTCATTCCAAAAAAGTAATCTTTTTAAAACAAAAAACAAAATATAATACATAGTTATTTAATACATAAATATTTAATTCATAACTTAACTTTCACAAAAAAAATTTAGTTTCTTATTATATTATCTGTTATGTACAAAATGTGTAATTCAGCAGATGATAGTCCTTTGCATATAAGAGAATACTAATGATGTAACTTATTAATTTGAGTCATTCTTTTTGTAAAATATATACAGTTTAAATTATTGAAAATTATTTATGTACTTATTTTACTGTACAGTAAGGAAAATTTTTTGAAATTTAAAAATGTTAATTTTCGAAATTTTTCTCCACAATATGATATAACATCAAATGTTATTACATTTTTTTAATTCAAACATGTTTTATGTGTATTAATAATAATAAAATTTAAATAAATATACGATAACAAAATTATCATAAAAATATATTTTATTACTTTTTTATAATGAAATTATTAATAAAGATTCATACATATTTTCCTCTCAGAGAAATTATTGTGCACCTATTGAATAATTTAGTAAAATATTGAAAATAAAACTTGTGTAAATCTAACTTTCAATTTTATAAAATGTAACTTATTAAATTAATAAACTAAATCAGTTTGAACATATACAAACATATAATTAATATAACTTACAACTATAATTGAACACAATAACAAACATAACACTTGATTTGAAAATTACATTAATACAAACTACAAAATATTATTGACAAGATATGTGAATTATTAATTATATATTTTTAGGAACTATTTCAAAATACGTAAATTACTAAAAGAAAATCTAAATTTCTAAAGTAATCTCTAAAATATGTTATACTAATGTTAGTACATTAAAATTGAAGATTATAATCTATTTAAAATATATGAAAGTTAATACTTATAGCTATTAATTTTATACTTTTCATGTTTTCTTTGATTTTGAAAACTAAAATAATATTTTGCTAGCTTCTTTTCAATTTGTTTAAGATTATGAATATTTTCCTTTTCTGAGGTTGATTTCAAATAAACATTTTGTTTATAATTGCTTAAAAATATAATCAAAATAACCATAACTCAGTTCTTAACATGAAGTAATTTTTTTTTTAAATTATATGATCAGCACACACCACCCTTTATTATGAAAACCGATAATTGAATTTGAAATCATAATTTGCTTAAGACAATCCAACAAATTACTGAAAAACGATAAAGTGCAAAAAAAGATACTAAATGTATTGGAACAAATAAATTTCCTTAAAAATAAAGAGTGTACTACTCAATCTCCATAGATTCATTTTCATTGTTATTTGTATGATTAAAGTCTTCAATTGTTTTTGGACATATTAATTCTCTACTTGATTCCATTTCATCTTCTTCATTCAATTCAGAACCATTTTCAGTATTCTTCTGATTATTATTATTATTATTCATAGTTTTATTTTCGAAACTATTCGATTCATCCATTGCAACATTTCTTTCATAAAAGGATGTAATTTTTTTCTGCCAGGCTGGAGTCTCTCGTGGGCAGTATCTATTTACTGGGAGATTATCTTTACCTAATTCATGTTAAATATTTTAGTACTTACTTATTAAATCAATACAATTTTCGTTTTAATTTACAACGATATTATTAAATAATTTATAAATTTGATAATCATTTGAAATTTATTTTAATTTATCAGTTATGAAAATCCAATAACTAAATATTTACCTGTTCCAGTTTCTGTATGAGTAGGTTGAGTTCGATTTAAAGTCTTTTTTGGTGCCTTTCCACCAGCAGCAACTAAAGATTTAATTTATAAAATGTAATTTGTAATAAAAATCAAATATTCAGTTGAAGAATATGGTTTTATTGTAATGAAATTATTGAATATACAGGAATATCCTCTTTTCAAAATTAATGAAGTACTAATGTTTTCTAAATTAAAAGAAATATAATAAGTTTATTGTTTTTCTTCCTAACGTCAACTGTCATCTAATACTATGAAAGAGTAAAATAAAATGTAAAATATTATAGTGTGACATAGATGTAAAGAACAAAGAAACTAATTCATAAAAATATGTATAATGAATTTGATAAATATTTTAATACCTCTTGTAGCACCGTCGGCTTTAGTACGAACCATTTTGTAAATAAACAAAAATAATCCTATGTTCAGAAAATTCAACAATCGGTAAATGAACAAACTGTATCTTACGTTGTTTTTATATGGATACAAGTAAAATTTGAAGTGTGAAATTGCATGAAAGCGCGCCAAATGTAGTGCGCAAGCGATAGCACATTACTTACAGGTATTACTGAGTATTACTATAGTGTAACATATAAACTACAAACACGACACCAAAGATAATAGTACATGGTGATAGATAGACTGGCAATAAACATAGATTATAGAAATATATGATAGAATACAACTCCCATATTATAATTCGTATTCTCCTAGATGTTAGACTTATAAGAGAATAGAGTTTAGTGTTTAATTTATAATCCTAGCAAATGCTGATGTCCCAAATTCTAATTCCCATACTGAGAATAATAAATATTATTATAATAAGCTAAATCTTTGGTAATCGTTTGAATTTATTACAGGTATGGTCCTTATAAAATTAAATTGTTCAATAAAAAATAGCCTGTTTACTATGCATTATTCGTGTATCGAAATATAGAAATTAATACAAGTATGTTACTAAAAATGGCCAGAGGCAACCGTATTGTTAACGTATACTCAAAAATTTAAATCCAATCGATAAATGAAGATGAATGAAATGACGTGAAAAATCTGAGATTAACTATATATTATATAAGTTCCGATTCGAACCAAATTCAAGCTTGAGTATACTTAAAAATGAGTATAATAATTTAACTTTATATGGACCAAAAGTACTACACCAATAATGTATTTTATCCATTTCCAATAAATTTTAACTATTATTGTATTCAGTATTCGTAAATTACTTTCGAAAACCGGAATGTTGGTAGCATACGTTGGTTGTGACTGCGCGTGCGCAACCTACCTCAAAAACCTAGTACTTTGATTTAAAACATCTTGTGAGATTATAATTTGAAACATCACAAATTCCACTTCAATTATCGAAAATTAATTTCATATGATTTCACGACATCTAAATATTTTTAAATTAATCTAATTCATTAAAATTTTTTCTTTATTACTTTGTTTTTATTAATGCTCCTTTTCTCGTGTTAATAAATGATGAATTCTTGTACATGACCAAATTTCATATTTGTTTTAATTGGATGAGACTGCAGATATTAAATCTGGAACCACCTAAGGTAGCACCGAAAAAAAATGATAATTATTTTTTTCAAAAAAAAATGTAATTCGGTTTTAATTGTAATTTTTCTTTATTGATTACAAGCTTATATTTTATACCACTTTTGTTAGGTATTTATTTGATTAAATTGATACAGTATTTATGTGTATGCAGACATTTACTTTGTACAAACGTATTATGCACAATTAATTTTGAAACTTTATCAGTAACTCCTTCTGTGGCGAAATGCAGAAGCTCGTAGTTCCACTGGTTATACATTGTGCAACTATATAATATAGCATAAAGTGTATTCTTAAAATTTGTAAACAAGAATGAGTGAAAATGTGAGAAGTTATAATAATTGATCTCTGTTTTTAGTTATACAAAAATTATGTTAGTGCTTATTTTGTGTTAATGTTTTTAAATACAGAATGTTTCCATTTAAAGCAGATACTGCTACTGCAGGTTCGAAAAATTATCATTTTAATTGTTAGATTTAACGTAACCATTTTTTCTTAAAAATAAACATCTTATTGTCTTATTATCATATTAAATATTGAATTATTAATCTAATTTTTCGTTTTTATTAGTTATGTATTTGTGTTACAAGACTACAAAAGAATTTATTTACAAGTAATATGTATGGTATGTTTATTCATAAAATTTACTTACATTTTTAGCTTACAATAACAATGTTAAAAACACAGAAGGAAAATCTTTAAATGTTATTCAAGAGAATAACTTGCCAGATCTGATCGAAGGTAAATATATAGCTTAATTATTAAGTTTTGTCTCTATATTTAGAACGTATGTTAATATAATAAATTTATTTTTAATGTGATTATTTAATACAAATTTATAATATAGAATATGATGATGAGTTCCCAATTAATCAGTATTACCCACAAGAAACACCAGCTTGGCAAAAAAAGATTACCTTCTTCTATAACAAAAATACTTCAACTTCTAATTCCATTTTATTATCCAAAAATGCATTTGAAGAAAATGTTAATAAAGGAAGATTAAAACGCAAAATATCTGAGCTAGATAGTGTAAATGAAGTAGATAAAAGTGGATATGAATCATGCAAAAAGAAGATCAAATGCAGTATGGAAATAATTGTATAGAATATTCATTTTATGTGAAAAAATAAGAAAGTAGTTTACCATTAAAGAATAAAATTTATTGTTTACTTACTATTAATTTTTTATTTTTAGTAGTTCATAGTTAATTTTGTGTTATTATGACTAATTCTTATTTATTAATATTTTATTATTTATTATAATATTTTTAATTGAAAAGATGAGTTATAATTCAAATATTAAATTTGAATATACATTAATGAAAAATTTAATATTTTACTTTTGATTGGATTAAGTTAGAATGTTTTTATATTTTCTGAATCTTACATATTAAAATTTGATGTACAAGAAAACATAATGTAAGACTCCAAAAAGGTATGATTGTGCTATAATACATCAGCTTTAGAATCAAAATAATTATTAAATTAGTTATTTAAATAAAAAATACTTTATGACTTTATAGGTTATAAAATATTAACCAATTAGATTTATTGCTTTTTAGATTTATTTCATCTTGGCATTCGTTCATAGAAAAATATATGCTTTTACTATATTTTATGGAAAATAATTAAAATAAAATGCACAATGTAAGGTGTGACAGTTATAATTTTAATCTCAAATTAAATTTGTTTTACATTACTTTCATGATTTTTAAAAGCAAAAAATGTTAAGCTACATTCGTAGTAATGCAATAAAATTACAAACATGAATGTGTAATATGAATATTTCATGCTGATTTACAATTGGATGAAAATTACTTAACATTTTCAACCATATTTTGGCTACTTCAAGTGTGGTATAACTTATATTTAATAATGATTTGATGAACAGAGAAATACTGTTGTGTGAATCAGAAAAAAAATATTCTATAATGGAGACATCAGGGAAATGAACTTTTATCTATCCTTAAAGCAATTACTTGTGTTCAAAACACTTCAATGTCAATAAACTTGAAATTAGTGATGATGTACAATGTAAATAATAACAAAATAAACTAAGTCTACCTTCAAATATTCTTATAGTAAGTTAGATACAACAATTTAAAGCAAAAATAATTGACATTTAAAAAAGCTTAAAAATTAAAAGAAAAGGATATTTCAATTATGTAAGTAGTTATGTTATTTGACAAATTTTAAGATTAAATATTTTTATTAAAAACTGATTTTGAGTAAACAAATATAAAACATTAATATAATAAATGGTTATTTTCAAAAGGGTATTTCAATTCGTCCCCAATGGTATCGAAAAAATAATTGCGTAGAATCAGTTAGGAAAAAATATCTATTTAAGTGACCAAATAAATGCACGGAGATGCTAGCATTTTATATTAAAAGTAAAACGAAATTTTTTAGTTTATTTCTTATAAAACTGCTTTGTAGATCTTGTTCTTTGAATTAAGCTCTTGTAAAACTTTAAATACGTTTTTTACGAAACTAGTTTCTTCGAAATAAACGGAAATGCTTATCATACTAAATTTTTTCACTAAAAAATTTATGAGGTCACTTAACATTAGTCAACTTCTAAAAGTTTTTATCCATTACAAAAATATATAGTTTTTATCTTTATAGTTTCATAATATAACATAGTTTATGTGTTATATTTTATATATAATTTTTGTATTATAATTAAATATAAATTAAAAAATTTGAGAAACTTATGTGAAAATTTAAAAGGATGAACTTTCTCGAATACCGCAGGTAAATGCACAATCAGCAGTTAATAAGAACGAGCACTATTTCCTACAGACAGGAGGTCTAAGACAGTGCAGGTTACTGCTATATCATCCTTCATGTTACCGAGTTTAGTCGGTAACCTCGGCATAAATCGCTTTCCACTTAGGCAGCAAGAGGTCCTTACATACCTTGTTGCCAGTGACTGTACTGCTACATGAGTCTTTTTTCGATTCCTTCTACCCAATCATCTGCACCCCAACCATAATATAATGTAGCTCAATGAGTGACGATTCACATTAGACGTTAAGAAAAAAATCGAATTAGAATAAAGCAATTGTGTAAGTCATGTTTAAATAATAATAAAAATTATTCATTTTTTATATAGAATATTACATTCTTGATACAAAATATCTTATTTTATTTTATCTGTTCCATACGCAAATCAAAGCAATTTTTAAATTTAAATTAGCGTAATTAAATTATTTAGTTTAATAATTTAAATTAAGTACAATTGTTAAATTGGTTATATTTAAATTACTGAAGATGAACGTGTATATTTCAGTATGACTCCGAAATACGTAATAAAATTAGTAGTGGATGAAAATAAATGAGAAGCGGCCAATGAAAGCAAGGATGAATAAGTCGCGACTAAAGGTAATATTGATCACTTTTTTAATATTCGCGGCATCATCGACATCATCCATCTTGAATATGTTTCTACTGGCTAGTAATTTTTCTTGTACGACCCAAAATTGCCGAGGATAGCTGGCTCTTGTATCACGATAAAACACCGGCTTGTTCTTGTTTACAGTGCAAGATTTTTTGACTCGCCTTTTAGTAAAAAATGCATTTTAATGTTGCCGCCGTCAATCTATAGCCTCCTTGGTATTTTCTTTATCTAAGACAAAGTTATACTTCAAAGGAATTGTTTATGATGGATATGAGGGATTTATGAGTTTTTGGTATCTCATCACCACGAACAAGCTTAGACTGTGGACGAGCACGATGACTCCTGACTTACCCATCACAAGGATGCGGGCTCAATAAACTCCGTGTTATATCGGTCGTAATTGGGTAAAGAGAAAAGAGTAAAAGACACTTTCTCAAATGAAAATCCTCAATTTTTGTCAAACATTTAGAAAGAGAAAATAATAAATCAGGGCTTGGTCATAATCTTAACCACAATTTTAATCGTAACGATCAGATGGTTCGAAACAGATTGCTGCAAGATTTAATTCAATTGTGTATTGTTGTATAAAACTTTAAAAATGAGCGTTGCCAATTATTTATTCGATTTGTTCTCATCCAGTTTCTTGTTTTGTTCTATGTCCTGCAAAGCTCTGGAACTGCACCTGTGGAATGAGCTTCCGCGTAACATAATAGAATTGGACTCGCTGAAGGCAATAATTATACAAATTTTTAGCGGGTGGATTTTACAACTTTAATGAATTTAAAGAAATTATGATATGTATAAAAATAATAAACGGAGTACAAACAAAGCATATTAATTATTATTAACATTTAATATCTACGCTCTGAATTTACTCGGAAACAACTGCTCGACATTACTTACGAAATAATGAAAAGTCACGAAAAGATGGTGAAATTTTACAGATGAAAAATATTCGAATACTCTTAAAATAAAATGTATAAATGTATATATGTATGTAAAAATAAATCCAGGTCAAGACCAAGGTCATTAATGTAATGGCAGAATAGCAATAGTGTGTGTGTGTGAGATAGATAGATAGATAGATAATTTTCTTAAGGATAATCTTGAGGTGTGTAATGGTTGAATTATTGAATTAGGCTATATTTGATTCCTTGGGGCTCAATGTTTTCAAGACATCTTTTTGGAACATGCAGGTTTTTGTTAGATATTAAGTCCTCTGAGTCTAATTTATTTGAACTGAAAGTGCGCGTTGTTATGCCCTTTTCTAAGATGGTAAAGGATAGTTTGTTCCAACCTTAAGATCGTATCTGGAATTTGTTTGCAAGAAAGTCAAACAGACGTTATATAGTTTATGTTATTTTCGTCAATGCACCGTGAAGGCTCTGTGCATTCAGTTATCTAGTTCAGCTATCTATTTTTTTTCTTTTTAATTGTTATTCTATTCTTTCCTTAGGTAAGTCCCTGAAGTTGAAAGTAAGACTTCAACGATTACAGAATTCCTTTATACGGTATGTGACCAGTGCTAAGTGAGATGATCACATCACCCCTACAGGTATCGATTGGAGTGGATTAAAATAGATTATTTGGAGAGAATATTTTATCTATATTGTAGATCTATAAGATATAAGAACTTGTTTTTAATTATAATTCTCAATCGATCTTTTAAATATGATCTGAAAGACCGTGCTCCGCGGATGCACACTGAGATGGGAATATAATCATTCTCTGTGTAAAGGTTTCGTCTCTGGAATAACCTATAGCCTGCTATTACGAATTATTCTCCTTCTGTACCTTTAAGCGGCGTGTAATGGATAAAGATAACATTAATTTTTTATCATTTATTAAGAAAGAACAGGTGTTTTCAAACATCGCCTCGATCATAACTGACTATGATTTTGATTGTGACCTTGACGGTTAATAAACTGTAAGTTTACTTTTCTGCACGTACATCGCAGGCTACTGTGGACTCGACGACTTCCTTAGATATTTGTTTCTCTTTTTCTCTATTCTGCTCCTCACCTGAACTAGTCCTCCAATCCAAATATTTCCTAATTAACTTAATATCTTACACGTGGCTGCAATCGAAGGTACCGTCTGTGGCTATTTTTTTTATTTTACTTCCTCTATCATTCTTCTCTATCCTTCTACTATTCACTCTCTCAAGTCATAGCTGAAACTTCTGCTATATTTACCCTTCTGACTACTTTTACTGTCTACACTACCTTCTCTCTCTTCTAATGGTCCTATCCTTTGTCTATTTCTTCTTTATTTATCCTTCCACAATTTATTCCTCTTGCTTTCTATTACTCCTAATTTAGGATTTTACTAACATTAATCTTTTCCTTTTCAGCTACTGCTGTCCACCAAGGATCCTGAACTGTACGGCATCTCTAGACTCCTCAGTAATCGATTCCAGCTTCCCTCATTTACAGTGATGTTCTCCTAATAGTAAGACTTTTTCTTTATTATCTCCTCCTACTATTATCCTTATTTATTCATCTTTATATACTCTCTATTATCCTGTCACTTTATTAATATATTACGTTTTTCGCACACCTGAACTTTGTCTCAGGCTCGGTCCCGAGGTACGTCTGAAAGAGCTATCGTGGATGCTAGATAATGTATTTATATTTTCCCTTTAGTTCCTCAGTTTAATAAAATGTCTAACTTAACCGGAGCATTAAACGGTATATAATGTTCATCAAATCGTTAGATTATTTTAGAGGCAGTTGATTTGAAAATTCCTACCTTGCTATATATCAAGAAATGATTTAATATTAAAGTAAAAATGGGTTTTATTCTATGAATATAATCAAGTAGATTTTTAACTATTAAATAAATTATTGAAATATTCCTTTAAGAAATTATAAAATTGGTTAAGTTAAAATCTGGACACATTAAAGTAAATTCTTATTTTCTTAGCGATACATATTCATTATATTAAATATTTTCAATTGCTTTTTTTGTAAGCAAGCGCATCAACAAAATAATTATTTAATACTGATTACATAACTTTACTGTCTTTTTCTATAGATTAAGAGTGTGATTAGAGCTCATTAATACGCAATACATTGAATTTAATTTGAATTCAAAACGGTAAGTACTATATATGGTTAATTATAATTATCATAATTTGTTATTTTTAGAAATTCTAATTATTAATAAAATAACAAACTAGAAAAACTAAAAAAAGTTTATTATTAAAAAAACTACATAACAGTTTAAATTTATACTGTTACTAATAATAACTAATAAGTGATACTATTGCACCTGCCGATGTGTAATGTGAAAAATAGAGATGCTAGAAGTCGAAGCAGTTGCTCCATAAGGGAAAAAGGTGGCAATGAAAAATTATCGAGAAAGGAGTCCAGTGAAATTCGCTGTACTCAAGTCGCGTTGCGCTTTCCTTCGAAAACTCATATCCGCATGTAATCGGCACTGTCGGTGGTTATTCTTACAGGAAGCATCTGGACATTCTTGACGCTCCCTTAAAATGCCTGGTATGCCTTTAAAGTATGATTTGGCAATGTACGTGATAATTCGTGGTATTTGAGATCACGAGTAATATCTGTGTAAGGTGCACAAAAGCGTGCGGGAAAGAGTTAGTGCCACCGTGACCCACTTCCGGTCAAGTTCATTGCTCATCCAGTACGGCCTCGCGCGCCGCCCGCGCAGAACGAGCACGTATCTTTCATGTCAGTGGTGGCGAAAATTTCTCTCCGTCTTCATATGAAACATACTGTTATCTTAGAGATTGGTTCATCAGTTTTTCTATTAATTTCATATTACTTAAATTATTCCGTAAGCCAGCATTCCTATTTTTTGTTTTCTCTACCACGAACTTTTAATCAACGTAAAATTTTTATCCCTTGAGTGTTTATCATTAAATTTATAATTTTAGAAATTACGTTCTTCTGAGTGTATGAATAAATTAATTCTCAAGAGGCATAATAATTTTTTCAGTTGTAGTCTTGAACCAAACTGAGATGTATATCAAATAACTAAATACTCACTCTTGAAAATATCTTAAACTTGTAAATATATAACAATTAAAAATTACAATTAAAAAAGTTATGCATTAAATATTAAACAAATTAATTTTTTTGAGTTTTATGATTATTTTTTTCTTAGTAAATTTATAATTATGTAAAGTGAAAATTAATACTAATAAAAAATAAAATTAAGTGATTTAAAGAGATTGTTATACCTTATATATTAAGTCTTGAAAGAAATAGATTAGGAAGATATGACTACAAATAAACAAAATATTTATTAAAAATACTGATTTGGAATACTTGAAACTAATCACAAAGTATTAATTCATTTAACTTAACCCACTTGCGGCAACACTGAGTACGCGAGACACTAACTGGCACATAAATGTGAACTGGACCGGACGGCGCTGTACGCCGCCCTGTATGCCGTAGTACATATAAAACTGTGTTAAACTGAATCAACTATAGGTAGATATAAAATGTTCATATGTATTTGTAATATGATACGATGTAAGTTGACAAACTGTTTCACTTACAGTTGACCTGTGTCATATAGCCAACGAAACATCCGATCTAGTCAGCATAATTTTTATAATTAATAAAAATTATTGTAAGTAACAAGGAATAATTTATTCTATTTAATATTTTTTGTTTTAATTTTTACTTTTTGTTTATTCTTAAAATTTAAACACTCCTTAAAAGCTTATTACAAGATTTTATTCGATAATGCCGGATTATTTCTTGTTATTTAATCCTCACTCAAGGGCAAAAGCATATAAAAATATTTAAACAAATAAGTATATTCGTAATTAAGCATTTCTTTTTCGTGGCGTATTTAATCGCTTAAACTTCGATGTATCACGTGTTCGGGTTACAACCCACGCTCCAAAAACATCTCTTGAGTATATAACTCTGCTATATACTTCCGCACGCAAACTCCAACACAACGCAAACGAAGGAGGACATGCATAAGAGTTTGCATAAATATTTATTATCTTGATCCTGAAAACTGATTAGTGAAAATTGCGACTACGAATTTTTATTATTAAAATAACTCAACGCAATGTTCGATGTCGGCTCCGCAATTTACGGTACGCGTTTGCGATCGTGAGTGCGTATACCAGCCGGCGTTGCAGAGAGCCGCTGCAGGTCCCGGAACTTCCGGAATGAGTGGTGGTTTAGCGAAGTGTTTCTCCCGTGTAAACGGCTCTTTATGATGCGAGTGGATTTATAGCATATTCCACCTGGACATTGGTTTCTCTTTGCTCCACCGAGGGATTGATAAGATGGGTGGGCAGAATTCTCTTATCTTCTGCGCTATACATAAACGTCGTGTCTTTAGAAGAGTTGGCGAAATCGGTGACCAAGAAGAGTCGATGTCCGACAATCCGGCCTAATGACTGATGAGAATGTCACGTCGTGATCACAAACGTAGTATGTTGTCGATCAGTGCTGAGGCAGAGGTTGCAGGACGGCCAGAGGCTAGGTTTTCTCGATCTCGGGGATGTCGAGTCTGGCAGTTAGAGCGACAGTGACTAAGCCAGTGACAATCTTCCTCTTATTTCGGCATTAGCAAGATCCAAGAACTCGGTGCAGTAGTATGGCTATTCCTGCCATCGACTTAGATCGAAAATCATTGATCTTTGCATCTAGTCGCATTTTATATTTTGTTAGCAGCTGAAAGAAAATGAAGAAATGGAAGTAGAGGAAGCTAGGGTTTCTTCCACTTTTTCTAAAACATTAAACACTTTCAAATTTAATATTCTTATTAAGTAAATTAATTAGTTGTTAGGTACTTTTGAATCATATACATAGTTTATGCTATGTATTATCTCAAAAAATTTTATTATTTTAAGATATAAGTAAAATAATAAAAATTAATGAACCAACTATATTAATGTTAAATTATATTTTTTGCGTTAGTAATTGCTTTTCTTTAATCAAACTATAATAATCAGAAGAAAGAAGAAAGGAAAGTTAATGTTGTTTCTTTTAACATAGTGGATAATATCGTACTAGATCTAAATTGTATTTTAAATATGAAGCCTTAAAATATTTTTCTAATATTATAAAAAACTACATTCAAAATATTTAAAAAAATATAGTTAAAAACAGAAAATTTTTTTTTTCTACTCAAAAATATTTCATGCTTTCATTACTTTCATATAGCTTTTTATAAATCCCTTTATAGTGAAAATTGATCACCTATAGTAACATCTAGTCACTTTGTCAGATATTGGTGTGTTAGGTCGATATACACGTGTACGAGATTCGAGTAACGCTTCAATAATTGCATTTTACGGTTGACCATGAAATGGCAGGGATCATTAAAAGTGATAATAACAACCTTTCCCTCTATAGTCTTTCCCACTACGATTCACTCCGCGATCCACTCTAACCGGCAAGCGTCATTAAGATTTTCCTTTCGTTCATCCAACATCTAAGAAACCGCAAGCGCGTCTTCAAACTCTTATCGGTACCTCCACTTTCGTGAATAGAGGTAAGCAAAGAAATGAGGACCCAATGAGTAAAAAGCCCACTAGAAAAATTGATGTAGAAAGCGAGAAAAGGCGACAATCGTGTCACATAATTTCAAAATATGCGCGAAAGAAAAAAAGGAGTCAAGACGATCCGCCTTTGATTGAGGCCTGGATTTTCTGCGCGGCAGTTTGCATTCTTTTTTCAAATACGGAGTATACATATATATATTCAGAGAGCGCACTCTCCTTTTTTCATAAGCAACTCCTTCCGTCCTCCGAGCTATGGTAGAAAGTTTTTGCGGTAACAGCAGGTGCATACACTGTGCGAACATAACGAGTTTTCAGAGAAATTCAAAGGTTAATTCGCGCTTTTCGCTGCAAGTCTTTCATCTTACGAGTTGTGATGCCGTAATTTCAACAGCACTATTATGGTGTGTAAGGCACAAGTAATAGACTACAAGTAGATCATTTATGATCAATGTAGATCAATGATTAAATGCAGAATAATACAATAACCTTATTGAAAGTATAGCCCTTTAGCTTCTCATGTCATAAATCCAAATTTTGCGTTAATACTTATTTATATAATTTCCTCAATCATCACTTAGAAATTTTTATTTAAATGCGTAGAGTTGCACTGATTAAGTGGAGCTGCTATAGGTTTGTTAAACAAAGTTTAGTGAGATAAGCATATTAGGAGCTAATCATTACCCACAAAACTATTTGAACCCTTTTTTATATAAAACAAGCAGCAAAAGATATATTCATATGTAGGTTCCTTAAAATCGAGGGTAAAACAGTTAATGAAATGCTAAAACGTTACAAAAGTTCGATAAGCTAGGATTGATACCAAAAAACGGGATATAATGTGCGAGTAATAGAATTTTAACGGAATTATCTGTTTGTAAGAGATTGATTCTCAATTCTACTGTCGATATTTCGAGAGATGCGGATGTGAAAAAAGCGTCGAAATGGATAGTAGGAAAAGACATCGTCGTTCATTATGACAACATCAGATCATATACTTCGTTAATAACTGGTAAAAGAGATTGTTTGGGAAGTTTTTATGTATACATTACATAATCAAGATATATAGCATCTCCTGACTTTAATTCTTTCATATCTCTGCAGAACTCATTCAATGAAATTAGAAGCTGCAGGTTTCAAAAAAAACTTGGGAAAACCAGTTAAGTCAGTTTTTCAACCATACATCACGGCCGCAATGGTATCAAAAAAATGGTATCAAAAATCAAAAAAGGTATCAAAATTTTACCTTTTTTGTTTTTTGCAAAACGTAAATTCTTTTAAGCTTAATCAACTGTTAACTTTTAAATTAACTTTTTCTAACATTATACCTAAATTTCTAATGATTATCTCAGGACTATTATGGATCTTGATTCCTTAGTCACAAAGAAATACTTATAGTTATTGGTAAAAAGTAATTCATAAATTAATATATGAGATTCATTGTATTTTAAGAACTATGTAGATCCAGTATTTATACAATGTTTACTTACTAATCCAGTGTTTAGTTACATGAGAGGATTGTTTAAGCTCTCACTAATCGGGTTGTATGAATTGCTTTAAACAGTAACTGCATTTTCATTGTATTAATCTTTACATAGCTGTCATTTGTCACGAAATGTACTATAATTATGAAAAACAATACCATAGTTCATAAAAACCTGTACCGAACTATCTTTTTTCTTGATGCCTATAGTCTCGCCTATAATTTATTATCTCATTTTATATTTATAATTACTTTAATAATGATGATAAATACATATTTGATAATTATATTTTGTTTAATGAAAAATTTTATATCATAATAATATAAATAAGGTTAATTTGAAAAAATATATGGCATAAAAGAATTTAAACATATTTTTTTAAATATATCATAAAACAATTTGTTCAAAACATGTATTCAGCTGACTGTCATTTAAAATAATTTTTAGATGCTTATTACTAGTATTTTATTTACTGAGAAAAAAGAATTATATAACACCTCTTTTTTAAATTTTTTATTTTATTCAAATTATACTGTTGGACGTAATCAGTCTGATTAATTTTAATGAGTTTAAGTTATAATCAGATGCGATGAATCCAAAGATGAATTTTAAAATAATCTGTTAGGGAAATACTTTATTTAGAATAATAATCATTTTAAAAATTGGAACGAAAGATTGTTTAGTATATGATAATGCACTCATATCACACACATATATCAAATAGTTTATATTACTAAATATAAAATTTCGAATATTGTCAAATTTATATCGAAACTTGTTCTATTTTTTTAGTAGTGCATATAAAATTAGCTTGAAAATTTAACTTACTCTCTGGTAAAATTTACTAAATTAAATGATTTATACTTCTACGATTTAAAGTAATGTAGTTGTAATATAATTATAATTATTTGGGCTCGGCTGAAGTTCTTTTTCATTTACAATTTCATTTTAAGTTTCAATTACATTACATCGCTGTCTGACATGCATCTCGACCTCATGAAAAATTGAGCGTGAAATAAGAAAGATTCTTATACACTACCGAAGCTCAACGCACTCGTAAAACCCACGCAGGAAAAGTGTAGCGCGGGATTCAGGGAAAGTAAAGAGGCTTGCGTCCTGGTAAAAGGAGAGGGGCGTCATTATTGTAATTAGAGGCAGGCCGAAAACTGCACCCGTAAAAGCGGCGGCGACATCCCGCGCGCGCGAGATGGAATGCATTGGATGGGCGGGATTGGCAGCGGTCAGCTTTCTCCGTTAGCGCCCGTCAGCCAATTACCAGCTTTTTTCGATGCAGCGATGAGAAAAACAGAGGATATAGCTGCGCGTCGACTCTTTTCGATGCCAGCGCGGAGAGACAAGCGAACAATGCGCTAAGCACAGGTTTCTTTGGACTTGCGCGATTTTGCGGCCTGGAGAAACTTGTTGGTGGATCACTGCAGGAAGTCGCGCACCCATGGATTTTCTATGTTGCGCAATAATTACGAGTTGGTTTATAACTTTGATAAGCGTGCAGTCGAATTTAGTTTAGCCTATTACTAATGAGCGTATTTTATTTAGTATGCTCGTTATATAAACTCGAGTACTAAGTATATATTATCTTAATGTTTTACAAATGTATCTGATACATAGGACGGGTAGTTAACACAATATTATGAGTAAAGAATTCTTCGTTAATTATCTTGATTATAGTTTTAAGTTTCACCAATTTTCTATATAAATTGCCTAGGTGGCTTTAGCTACTATTTGTTTTCATTACGCAGGAAGTTAAGCATATGTGTATATGTTGTGACGGAGTATTTTATTGTCCTTACTTGCTCGTTGGTGGGCATGTAAAGAGTACCTTTAGACTGAATCTAAAAAGATGTGACTATGGACAAAAGAACAGTTTACCGTTAACTAGATCGACGTAAATAATTAAAAAAAATACACGCTCGATTGATGTTATAAAGATTAGATCTTTATTAAAATTATTAAGTAATATATAGGATAATTGTAATACTTTCATGAGTCCTGCATGGCTCGCGTTTCCTTGGCACTCAGGCCATACATAGTAGCCAAATATAAGCTATTACTCATAGCGGTTTTGGCACGAATTCGACATGACGCACTAGTAGAGGTCTTCGATTATTGAATTGCAATTTAGTCAGTCACTTTCGGCTCCTAGAAAGTGAGACTAGCATAAGTCTTCGACGTATGTAACAGAATAAGCATAATCTGTACACGTAAATTATCCTTCACCACTAAATATAAAAAACATACAGAGCGGGTGTATCTCGCGCTTCTTTTACCTGCAGAGCATCCTGGGTTGGCTCAGCAATTGTACCAGGAGTGTACGACTTCCCTTTCCGGAACTACTATTTTCCGGTTGACTAGGTCACGCTGCTGGACAATACAATAGGCGTACATCCATCGGATCTCAACCCTCCCTTGAAGTGTAGCAGCTCTTGATACACTATACTATTGCTCTGGGGTGCACTTTAGTAGATACTAGCACTTGCAAGTGCAGTACTTACAGTTATCACGCTCATCAACGGCCCAGTCTTGCTTACGGAGGTAAGCACGACCAATTAATAACTTCATCGCAATAAGAATGTGTGTACGTGCCATTATAGCACGTTGGTGGCAAATTTAAACTTAACTTAACTTTATAATTTTATTTTAATGTATTCAGTAAATCTAAAATTAAATTCTTTCTTGAAATAACTTAATACACAGTTTATTCTTGGTGGTTTAAACTGATTTCGTTATGGTTAAAAATTAAACTTGATGTATATGTCCAGTAATAAAATATACATCCGTATGATTACGTAATATGAATTGTATAATTATCTAAAAAACAAAATCGTAATACTGTAATTGAGTAAGTGTTTTATAATCAATGTTTTTAATCATTGGTGTTAAAAGAAAGCATAATAACTCTCACAATCAAGATTTCAGTAAACTTTTAGAATTTTAATACACTATCGAGAATTGATTAAGTTTTTGAGAATTAGCCTAATGATGAAATATACGATTTTTTAATTTTATTTGCAATGTTCATTATCATAAAAATCAAAACTTATCTATAAGCTATTGGGAATATTATAGATGACTAATCATAATTGGAATTTGAACTATTACAGATAATAATAACTTGAAATAATTTTTAAATATCTATGAAATTATAATATATTTAATAATTTAAAATTTATATCAGCTACGATGCATCAATTACTTGACGTCAATGACCTTGTAAAAAATAGTTACAACAAACTCTGATGCACTCCAATAGTCTTAATAACACACAGATTTAGTAACATCCTCTCTAACTGTCTTTCAATTTTTACCAAAGTTACCTAAGGTTTAAAACTTTTCTCGTTTCTTTTCAGCATCTACTTTATCGATGTTCCAGCTTGCCCTCGAATCAACGCCGCTATTTACAAAGATCGTTTCACTCTCATAAGTTCATCATCTCACATTGAAATAAACATGAACGTAATTAACAAACCTTTTCCATGCTTCCTGACCTGACACAGAAAATTAATTTTAATCAGCAAGATTCAATACAAAACAACGTTTTTCCCTCAGGCTCCTTACTCTGCCAAGTAGAATTTCCTAATATCCTCTGTAAATCTTCAATAAAATACCTCGGTGACACCTTTAACAGAAACTTGACCTGGATTCCTCAAAACTACGTGCGTTCAAAGCTACCGTTCTCACTGTAGCGATCTCACTGTTCTCACTATTTATGCGATCCCAATTAGGAATTTAAGTTACCACCGGAAGACTCGAACCCTTCGACACTTTCACGCGTGGACTCTAATGACACTGGCTATTTATACTCAGTGATAGAAGATAAGAGATCAAAAATATTGGAAGGTATATGTACAGTGTTTTTTCGATTTGATACCACGTTCCTTTTGGGAGGTTGCAGGCATGGCATTCCAAACAGAAAAGTAATCTTAAATTACAAATCAATTGATTCTTTGCACAAAATTATTGTTAAAGACAAAATGGGTGTCTCTTTAATAGAATTTGTCTATGGAAGTTATATGACAATTTTAACAGAATCACGACAAATATAACGCATAGCAAATATATAATTGATTTATTCTCATACGTAATTATATTAAGTTTAGTCAAAGTTTCAAAAAATGTAGTAAATTACAATGGATTAAATTCCACAACATAAAGTGGGTATATCGAATTCGCTGACGAGGTTGACGAATTATCAAATTGATATTTAGAAGATATAACAATAGGCATTTCAAACTGTAAAAATATGTTTCTTGGCAATTACTAGAATAGTATGATAGCTTATTCATCTCTTTTTTCACTGTAAATGTTTAAATTATTCAAAATCAATCATTTATACAAGAAAAGTATAAAATGTAATAGTCTTATGAACAGTCTTCAGAGTCTCAGAAATTATTACAACTTTATTGGCCTATTACATTCATAATAATGTCTGTGCACGTGAATAGATTAGAATAATACATTTCATAATCTCAATGTGCCAATAAGATTTGACGTAGTGCGTGCAGAACATAAATTCAAAATTCCTTTTGACGGGCAGTGAAAATTTTTCGTATTCACGTTATTATATGCGTATGTAGTGGAACACGCCGGATTGCGAATACATATAATCAAGTATTTTTAAGACTCATTTTCTCGACGTACAATTCTTTGTAATTTTACTTCGAATCTAACTGATGCAAGGAAATTGCAGCATACCTTACTCTATTTCGAGATTTTCTCAATTGTTGAAACATACGTTGTATTTTAATTTTACAATTTCACTGAAATAATACTTTACATAATATAATGGATCATTTAAAAGTTAGTAATATTTTCAATTATAGATCGTAAATAATGTTTTAATATAACTGTACGGATTTCATAATAATGTTTTAATTTAACAATTCATATTTTATATTTTCATATTAATGACAAATGTTTATTGCATTGTAATAATGCTTAAAACTAAATATATCTTTACATTATTCCAAAATTCAAATATTATAGCATTTCTGCGTTTAAACGTATTATCAATCATCAAATAACTTTTTCTTTTGTTAAAAGCTTATTTGATAGATAATATTTTAACTACAGTTTGGAAAGATTAATATTTTTTACCTGTTAGAGTTATAGTTTGTAGTAGTTTGATTGCTAATTACAAATTATTTAATTACATGTCGTTCACTTTTTTATGTTTAGTTTTTTGGATGGAATTGATCACGAATACTATATAGTAGTTATGATAATAGCAAGTGCGTGTGTGAGCATCTGTATTATTAAAAAATTAATAATTTAAATTACTATAAGAATTATTATAAAATTATTAATAAATAGATTTATATTTTATCACGCACATTTACTTTTTACTTTTTAAAGATTAAAACTAATTACATGTGTCAAACATAAATTGTTTCTCATAAATTAAGATGTAAGCACATAAGTAATAATCTCCTGTCATACTAATGTTTAAACTTTTATGTCATTCCAAAAAACACTAGTTAATTAATCTGAAAAATCATTATCTGAAAAAGAGTTTAACCTACTATGTATAAAAAATTAGGTTATTTTGAAACCACAACTATGCGGAGAAATCAAGTCATTTAAATTACAACCTATAAAGATAGCCCAAAAATACTCAAAGTTTAATCTGTGTAGTAAGATTTAACTAACAGGGTTGATTCTGTAAGATTTCATGCTTATAACAACATTGTTTTCATAAAGTATACAATTATAGACTTTCCAAGAATTTTAAAGTGCTTAACTAATTCTTGAAAATTATTATTTTTTAAGTAATATCTATAAAGTGATGTGCTACATGATTATAATTAGTCTATGTATAGTTTATATAAACATTCTTTGACATAATCAATTTAATTTAAAATTAAAGTCATTGTTAAATCATAGGAAACTGTAACGGTTCTTTGCATTGAATATCAACAACTGCTTTATGTACAATAATTGTTTAAGCTTATATCCTGCATTAAATATTTATAAAATACAAAAATTTTTTTAACTACCTTAACTATCTCTTCAGTATAATCATCTAGATGGTAATCAAAATTTTATTTGCTCTACTAACCTTATTGAAATCTAGAAAGGTAATTGTAAAAATAATTACTGATTATAGCAAAAATTATAGACATTATCTATTTTGATATTATAATGTAGGTATCGATTTTCTATTTATTACGGTTAATAGCAAACTATCTAATATTACTTTTAAATCAATATTCAAGTTATTTATCAAGGTCGCAGTTTTCAATAATTTTTAAAAGACATTGTTTATGTAACAAAATTTGTAAGTTATATTACATATTTTTGTTATTTCTTTAAATAAATATATGTTACGGTATAGTATACAGTTATTTTAATATACTTTTTGTTAAGATATAGTAATAATTTAAGCTGTGTTCTTTAATCTAAGTATTATTTCTTAAGAGAACTAAGACACGATGGAAGCAATGATAATTGACATCAGTATACATGTACATGCAATGCTTAAACAATATTGTATGAAAAAAAATCCTCATAACTTTAAATACAATGAAGATTTTAAAAGTGTTGTAGAAAGGGAAATTATATGCATATGATCACATTAAATTTATAAAAAATAATTGTAAAGTTAAACTCTAAATAGAATGTTATTGTTTTAAATGAAAAAATTAGAGCATATCTTGCGTAAATGATTAGAAACTTAATGACGTATTGAACAATGAGGTTAACAGTAGATTTCATAAATTAAAAATGGAATGGATTTTATGGATATTAAGATAACGAAGATGAATTGAAACATAGTACAGATTTAGCGGTTATTCCTGACTAAAAAGCAGACTGCTAGTTTGGGAACTTGCAAAATTAAATTAATAAGCCGGTTTTTAACGAGATTTTTAATTTAATAAATTAAACTTTGTATGCATATTTAAGTAAATATTCAATTGTTAGAAAATATTCATAGGTATCGGTTTATATATTCATTAAAAGTTATATTTTATATATATTTTGTTATAGTATTTTTAAAAACGAAGTAGAAAATATAAAAACTTTATCTACTGCAAATCCAACTTGGCGATTTCCTGGCCTATATTCAGTACATTAATAAAGTATTGCGTTCAAAGTATTACGTTTTAAATTATGACATTATAACTTTATTTTATATATTAATTCATATAAAGGAAACGAAAGTAACGAACATTAAAGTTTTTACATTTTAAATTAAATTAAAACAACTTGGCATTAATAATATAAAAAATTACACATAAAAAGTATGTTAAATATGTTAACAGGCATTCAGGTGGTTTCATTAAGCTAATTTTTTATTATGCAATTTAGTATGGTTTTTGTTACAAGCATTTCAAGTAAAAAGAGAATTAGTTTAAATCCTTGTAATACTAGCATACGGGAAATTAATATCGGATTACATATTGTGTGGAGATTTTTATTTTTTATGGAAATTTGGTATTGCAAACTTTTTTGTTTATCATAAAGTAAAGAATAAAATAGTAAATAATTTTTGGTATAGCTCTTTGAGCTATATTGGTTCGGTTATTTGAGGTTACAACTGCTGTTAGTTTTCTATGAGGAATAAGTTATAGATTTGACGAATTTCATTCTCATTAAAATTTTTTCGAAGTTTCACAGTCTTGGGAACGATTATCGAAAAAGTGAATCACTTTTGGTTACACGCTTGAATATTTACAATTACTCATGCACCCCGTGCAATTATAATTTATGAAACCTTATCTGTTTTCTCGGGTATGTACTTATTCTACCTGCGATCCGAATCGTTTGAGCACGCCTATTCTCGGGCTTATAATTCAATTTGTATAATATAGGATTGCGGCATTTTCCGGCCCACAGGTCAGGGCTCGGTCAAATTCTCTAATTCTCTCATGGTTCGCCGCGTATTTTTCTCCCCTCCTCCCCCATACTCTCTTTCTCTTAGTGCGCACGGGGCTCCAGTCTCTCGCAAATGTTTGCATGCATATACTAAGACTAACACGCGTACGGAAAAATAAAAGTGAGAGGCGGTCCAGTGCTGCGAGTACGTACGATACCTATACGCGCGCGCTTGTGCAACCGCATGTCACGCTGCCATTGCTATATAGCGAGAGCAGTTTGCTTTTCCACTCGGACGTGTGCGGAACCACGCATACTATTTCATATTCGATTTCACATGTTATTCAGCTATATGCTTCACAGATTTCTGACGAGGCAAGGCCATCGCAGTCAGATTCTAAAATTTTATACACGCATGTGTATGTATATATATATGTATATATATATACTTCCGAGGAGTTTATTATACTGAGAATTGTGTATACATGAGAGCTCTCTTGTACGTTAGGAGCGAGGTGAGAAGTCTGTGGTCACGATCTTGAAATCGAGGAACGATCAAGAAGCGGATATATATATTGATTATTCATACATCCGCGATCGTTATTTTTCTCTGTAAGGAAACGACGTCTTTGATTCCCCTGTTTCGTGCATCAACTTGTGTACCAGACTTTGTACTAAATTCTCAACTAACCAAATCGTTCTTTTATATTATATATAGATGTCATAGTGTGCGCTTTCGCCAAAGAATTTTTTGAATAAAATATTTCTTTTCGAAACGTTTGGATTTCCTCCTCCTTAATATACCGCTGTATTGGTGCTCGATAAACGGGAAGATATAAAACGGAGCCATTACTGTCGAATGTATTGCCCAATTTACAGTGTATAAGATTAAAAATGTGAATATAGCTTAAAATTATAGCCTACATACTCATACCATAAATTTTTTATAGTATTAAGAGTAACTAAGTCGATTTAAGAAATATTTAAAATGAATCCTAAAAGACGAGTGCAAAATACATTTAGATGCGTGTATTACTGTTTAATAAGCTTATTACAATGTATACAAGTATGCTGATTGACAGAAAAAGTTTTTAACCTCAGGATCTTGCTCAGGATATTGCCCATTACCTTAACGACAGACATCGCGCTGGCTAGGTTGTTCAAAGATATTTCTGTAATTACTAATTATAGCAACGCAGACACAAATTTCGAGTTCCAATCAATGATGCATAACTCTTAATGATAAATGCCAAGATGCCAATTAGTTTTGGCTGTCGCGTGTAAAACTTGGTGTATGAAAGTTTTAACTGGAGTAATGATGGTTACTCGTTCTTCTCAGAAACTTGAAATGTTAAAATTGAATCACGATTGTAACAAATTATTAATCATTTAATATACCGTTGAAAAAAATTATTATTTTTTGGATATAATTATTTAAAATATATTTCAAGTATTTAAATAATTTATATTATTAAAAAGTATTAAAAATAATTTGTTTGTATGGGTCGAAGTATGGATCTCAAATTAAAAGGAGGAAAGAATAAAAAGTATCAAGGTACAACTTAGTACAAGCAATTTAGGAGAAATCACATAACGATCACCCACCGTTCTCAGATAACTATCTAAATCTATTGAGCAGAAACCAAGAGTCGTCGCACTGCGGCTATCGTCTGTTTCTCTCTCTTTTCTCCATCGCCCAATTCTATCATCCCCCTGATTTTCCTTTTAGCCACAACAGACTCGCTTCATCTACAATACCTACTCATAGCCAAACCACCAAGCCACAGCGTACCAGTATATTGCCTAGTACTATTTATATACCAGAATAGTTTTGTGAATGCTAATGAAAAAATGCAGGCAACCCAATGCTTGGTTGATATTTGACCATTATAAACCATAAAGAATTGATTTAGGTGTGATCCCCATCCAGTGTGAAGAAAATTAGAATCAAAAAACTACAACGAGTGTATAAGATATTCTGCTTCAAACTCAGTTAATGAGTTTCGGGAATGAATAATTATATGTCTCAGGAATTGATACACTGTATCGTTCATATATACAAACGAAGCTTCCTTCGTTCCTTCCTCCTTTTGCTGAAGCTTCCTTTAATTTAAGTTGAAGTTTGAAGTCAATAGCATATTTTATTTAATGGGATTATATACCCTTACTCGTAGTCTATAATTGAACTAGTTGTAAGAAAAAAATAGTAAATAACAATCTGAAATTTTTTTGGTAATATATATTTAAATTTGTATTTAAATGTGATAAATTGAAGCCTGTAGCCTCATTTAGTTTTAATATATAAATTTTTCAATATTTTATGTTTGGAGTATAGACCTTATCTTAAACCGATCAAAGAATTTAGTTCTATTAGTGCTTAAAATGTAGATATTTTATGTGAAATCGAGATATAACTGTGGTTTTAATAGATTAAAGCTTTTTCTACGTTTTATTTAATTTAGTTTTATAATATTTTTTAAAATAAACTAAATGCTTTATATCTTACACCTGAGATTCATTAAAACTACAGTTTCATCCCAATCACAAACCAAATATCTACGTAGTAAGCCCTTATGGAACAAAACTCATCAATCGGTTCGAGAGCAAGGCTTCGACAAACTTAAAATTTTAAGAAATTTATATATTAAAGTTACATGAGCCTATGGATTTCTAGTTTTTTTTCGTTTAACTACTTTAAATATATTTTACTAAAACAATTTCAGATTTTTATTTATTATGTACGTTTTAGTGACATCCACAAAAAAATCTTTAAAAAATTTTACTGCAGATAGGTATTGATATTTTGTTATGATCTTGAGATTCATAAATAGGCAGTAGGTAGAGCAGTGTGGGCAGCAGTTAACGAAAGCGAGGTTCTCGAAGGATGTCCAAGTTGCGACTGAAGCAAAGTTGATCACTTCTTTTAATATTCACAGATTTATTCATCATGAATATGTTCCTGCCGGCTAGATAGTGACTGGGTAGTTTTATTTTGACGTTATAGAGCAGCTAAAGACTTACATTTTACATATGCGCGACCCCAAGAGTCAAGAATGGCTTGATCTTGCACCATGACAATGCGCTGACCTGATTCTCGATTATTGTGCAAGAGTTTTTGGTGAAAAAAAGACATTCCAACACTGCTACACATGACCTATAGTCCTGACTTCGCCTCTTGCGACTTTTTTTACTCCTAAGATAAAGTGACATTTTAACTCATCATGCTGGTTTACAGAAGGTCAAGAAAGTTATATAACAATCTTGATAACAACGCAGCTGAAAGCGTTAACTTACAGGTCCTGAATTCGGGAACTCTCTTATCGAGAGTAAAGCTTCATATTTAAATATACTTAAGAGTATTCTGTTTTAAGCATATATTTATGTTTGCTATGTATGTTTGCATAAAAAATATACATGTAACATTAGTAAACTCACTTTGAAGAGACTTTTGAGATCACTCTTGTATGTAAAGAAATATTCTCGTGCTTTTATGCCGCAAATCAATTTAAGGACAAATTTAAAAATCAACATATTGATTTAAAGTCTGCGATGGAACAATGCTGAAGAAGATCCTTAAACCACATTTCTGATGAACTAAATAATGTTAAATATGGAAGTTTATAATGAGTATAATCAGCTTAATTCATGTTTTTCAATTATGAAAGTAATCTGTATAATTTTAAGAAGATAAACATAGTTTTAAAGTAAAGCATATTTGTCAAAAAAAATATATATCTTTTTCAAGTACAGTTTTTGTGTTTTAATGTGTATTAAAACATTCTCGTTAATATTTTTTCCACCACTTAATGGATTTTTTCTGGAAACTTAATTAAAATTTAAGAATCTTATTAAAGCTCTTTAGAATATAGTGTCGTTTTTATAATTTAAATGTTTATTTTCTTATTTGAGCAATAGAGCAAGATTTTTTAAAATTAATCTATTAATTTTTCATTTAAATTTTCTAATAGCTAAAACATCCTTAAAATATGTAATTAGCAGATAACAATATGTTTAAAAACTTTTCGCATTTTTCAGAATCTTCGTCGGCCATGAAAACCTTCTTTTTAAACATAACACGAGACTTTCCTTCGATTTTTTTTTGAGGAAGCTGACGTGACATTCACATTGAACGGCGATGTGTGCGCAACTTATTTTCGCTGAACAAGGAGTCGCGCGAGCAGCTCGTTAGAATCGTTGTCGTTTCTTAATTGTTTGTACTCGTTCCCAGCACTGATTGCTATTGGACATATACGAGCGTCTACAAACATAAATTTGACTTGTCGGGTGGATCATTGTGCAAGTAAACTACAAAAACCGCGCCTTTTTTAGATTACGGTATCTGCGACTTATTAAGAAACAATAATGCTTTAATAGTTATTGTACTATAACGATGTTTGATTGTATACTGAGCTAGTTGTGCCTATTCGAATCGCTTAAAAGGAATTTTAAAAGATCGACTCAGGAGACATAACCATCTGTTCTTGTTTTTTCAAACCGTGAAAAGATTCATTTCGTGCTCTGTATAGTAGCAGCAATAGAGATATTTTATTTTATGTTCCTTAATACAAGCTTTAACAAAGGTATATTTAAATATTTAACTACTGACGATAATTTTCAGCTTATTTGATTTAATGAAGATGGAGAAACTTCGGAATTCACCGAAAAAATTTACACTTGTATTAAAAAATAAATCTAATATATATTTCAATATCAAAAAATATATTTTTTACAAAAAGGCATTTTGAGAAACTGCTTTATCAATCATTATTAATTTATATGCTTTATTTTGTCCATATTTAATTAGTATTTTTCTTGCACATAAGTCGAGAAACATACTTTTTATTCAAGTTTCAAATAATATTTTTGATGCGAGGTACAAAATATCATGTATTATACATAAAACTTATTTTATTTTTGGTCAAAATTTATTTTATTGTTTTTATGACAAAATTGCATATTAAAATATGATACCTCGAATCCAAATAAGAGATGGATATTTGATAGACCCAAAGATGAAAATATCACTAAAAAGTGTTTTGAACAACTTTATTATCAAACAATTTAAAATTGCACGTATTTCCATGAATCGGAATACATAGATTAAAATGACTTTCCAGTGACGTTAGACTGAAACTGGTCACAATGGATCTGGGTGCGTCTTTGCTTTGCGCTTACCGCAGGAAAGCTGTGCGCGAGTGCAACGAGTGCGGTAGCCGCATTACGTCTCGCGGCAACCCACGGTCACTTTTCTCACGAGTCGTGGTATGCGCCCGGCTAGACGCATTAATGTATAGCGCTGTCCACGGCAGCTGTGCATTTGTCTCGAATTGCTCTTTTTAAGATCCCTCGCAATCCTTGACAATCACCGATATCCCGCGGCATCGAATCGATTTTTATGGCTATTTTCGCGTTTTTGCCCTCCTCCGATTCTGTCTTGTTATAAAATGCCGTTTTCGATGGTGTAATGGGTCTTGCGCAAAAGCCGACGCGACGACTGCATAATCTTTGCAGATACTTCCCTTTTATTTTTAACGGCCTCAGAGATTTGTCGCACATACTTCTTAAGGGATGCGAAAAAAAGTGTGAAATACGTGCTTTGGAAAATGGTCATTATCTACTTACCACTTTCGACGCGTACTCTTGCTCGACTACACATTTACAGTGGTAAATTACAGTTAGTTATAAAAAAATGTGGGAACGACTGGTATGTCGACAATGTCAATGAAGTGCATGTAATGATGATTTAAACGGTTTATTTCATTTATTATTTTTATTTAAATATGTTTAGATATATATTATATATTTGTACTGCGAATTCCTAGAAACATATAATTCTATTTTATTTGAAGCTTTTAACTTTTTAAAATATTATATGCTTTCTTGCATAGTAAATTTCTTTTTGGTGACTAAAAAGTCTGATGTACTGTGCAGTACAATTATAGTCAATGTAATTATGAAACGTAAAGATTGCTAATAATAAAAACCATAATTTTATTATTTATTATGTATGCTTTTAATAAAATTACGACAATTGCTCATATGCACAGCTTATAAGTTTGCATATAAAGGCAATAATTTATTCATTACGATACATTAATCATTCATAAAATCGAAATAAGTTAGAAAAAAGTTAGTTGTTTGATATACTGGTTGTGTTTTCGTAGTTAAGAAATTGCTATGCCTGTGCTGTTTAATGATGAAGGTGAAAATGTAAGTAATTCACGTGTGAGTCATGGAAATAAGTATAGAGGTATGTGGAACATAAAGACTAAAAGGCACAAAAACTGAGCTGCGGTGCGAACAAGCGAGATAAGATGAAAACAGTCTCTGCCTGGGTTTGTTATTGCATTACAGCTATTGGTGTATTTTGTGCCTATAGTGTATATAAGTGACAATAGTTCTTTCAATTAAAAAAAAATCGTATGAATCTGAAACAATTGCTTCTTTGGATCTATAATATAAGAGGTCAATTTATTTAAATTCCAACTACAATTGTGGAGAAAGCTACTAGAAAACTCATTCGATCCTATATAGCCACTTTACTTCAAATGAATCATGATATGATAATAGTTTCTCTAGAAAATATTTGAACATTTGTATTAAATAATATATGAGTATAATGTCAACTTGCAACAAGTCATGTAAGTTTATTCTTTTTTTATAATACGAAAAAGTTAAAATTTTAATTAATGTATTATCAATATTACATAAAATTGTAAGTTTAAAATATGGAAAATAATTCCAATAATTATAAAATAATGTAAAATTTATAAAATTAATTTGATCAATAAATGATTTTATCTACAATTTTTCGTACACGAAATTATATAAGTTCTATGTAGCCAATTTTCTATACAGACCTGTAATAATAGCAACTAATATTTGACTAAATATTTTGGATGAAAAGTACAAAGAAACAAATTGTTGGATATTATACTCGCATTTATCCAAAGCGTATACAGGTACATGAATCTTTATCCATTTTTTATATTGAAGAACGTGGTACGTACGTGAACCTACTATGACAAAAAGCAGCAGTAGAGAAAACACCAGTCTACCATTTAAATATTATTTATTGAAGCTAAAAAGTAGCTATTCACTACTTTCAGTTTTCAAAGCTATATACTTCTGCCAAGCGCGCAAATGAAACAACGCTTAAATTCCTAAATGCGCGTATTTGAAAAAGACTCTCGCCAGCGCTAAGTGCAGCTATCTATATAATATCTTTGATGATCGAAGAGGTTTCCGCTTGAGTGTATGTAGTTTCGCGCAATGCAGCAGCCCGTAACTATAGTTATATTTGTTGTCCTCAAGCCCGGAAGCGCGATTAATTGAAAGTTCCGATGATGGTCGGTCGATGTGTTTATAGTGATAGGTATGTCCGTTTCAGAAAGTATGCGTGGATAAGCAGTCAGCACAAACACACGAAATGCGATTACTTGAACTGGGGAAACGCGTGTTAAAGTTTCGTCCCCGGATGATCATAAACTTGTGTTGCTCCTCTTGCTGGCACATGCAACAATTTTTGTCGAATGTATTGGGATGGATGGCCGCGATCGCCGGGCCGGATCGCCGGCATCCGGGCATTGAATTCAACGGTCACAACGCAGCCTCCTCGCGTTTCGTAACGACTATATGATGGGATCTTCGCGCGGCGGCGCAATATCCGGAGGAATGCGCGCGGCTAGTATTTCTTCCTTTTTTCAGTTCTACGTCACATGTCATTGCGCAGCAACTTTCACGGATCACGGTACTACTAAGTGTTTTCCTCCAGAATACTCAATTTACCTCCAAATTGATAGATTCGCGTTAGTAATAGATTTTAATTTATATCATACTGTTCACATGGACATATCCGAAGCACAGTCTATGAGAAGATATTTTGCAGTGCTTTGAGAGAAATTCTGATTGTTTAGTGAGATAGTTTACCAGGGAACCATGTAATAATAGTGCTTGACAAAAGTGGAACTCAAATTTACATAAATTACGCTCAAGATTACGTTGCTATATAAATAATTGAATGATTATATTAATTGCGCGAGAGAGAAGTGGTATGTGCGTAACCAAAAAATTGGTGGGTAAATAATTTTGATTGCAGGTCCAGTCATCAAGAAAACTCAATGAATTCATCGCTTGACTGCGTAATAATAATAATATCAACACGGAAAAAAGCATCTGTGCAGATTTAACTATAGAGCAATAATGCTACTTCTATTTTGACACAATCAAAATGAATGCAGAGCGTCCTTAGTTTGTTAAAAATTACAAACAATTAGAAAAATTCGCAAATATAATTATGAGGAAACGTAGAACATTGGTTTGTATATTTTTTAATATATTTTAATACTCTATAATTAAATATGACTACAACCTTTTTGACGAAATAATAGTCGAATTAATTTTTGCTAACGTATATTAAACTTTCTTTTGGAAAACTATATCTAGACTTTTATAAAAATTTCTTCAATACAGTAATATTTTAGAAATAGTTAAAGAATATTCTTGAAGGATTTATTTTACTTATAATTAGGCGTCAATTTTTTACTTTTTTTGCGTTGAATATGAAAAAGGTATGCTTTCCTAGATAATAAAAATCGACAACAGATATTATTTTGTATTTTTAAAGAATTTTTTTGCTTCGTTTTTACGGAGTTTTATATTTTTTTAATTTTTCCAATTTCGAAATTTCGGTAAACGTAATTAAAACATCTGAAAAATATTTTGAGTATTTTTAAAAAATCCAAAGATATTTATTCTTAGAATTGTTTAGTCAAAAGCCTACAGTTTTTGAAAATAAAATGTAATAGATTTTATTTAACTTCAGATTCGACGTATGTTGTATTTACCTTTAAAAAAAAGATTTCATGTATAAAGAACGATTCCTTGATTTGCAATGTAATAATGTTCAATAAATTTATAGCCAAAATGATTTTTTAAAAATTGTTGATCAATCTAAAGAATGAAGAAAATAGTACTTGCTTTAAATACTTTACCTCAAGCGTCAATAATGTATGTTTCAAATATGATGCTGCGTAACGTAAGATGAATACAAAAGTACAAGCTCTTACACATAATGCGATTCCTTTGTTTTGTAATGCGCATCGGTGTTTCCTTTTCAGCTTAAGATATTCCTAAAGCGCGTTTCTTCAATTTAAATAATGCATGCACTTCACTCATTAGTAGTTATGCGATTGAATGCTTATAAATATAATAAACATTGAAAGTGAAATAAAAAATAGAAAATAAATTTATCGATAACAAAGTTATTATAAATTTATCGTTTGAATAAAAATCTTTCATTCTACATTTTAGTTATGTATTTTTTTTTTATTTCTAAAAATTAGTTTATTAATATTGAAATCTTAATAATGCTTAAAAGATATTAATTAAGTATGGTTCAAAAATTAGAATGATTAACATAGTATAGCAAAATTTCAGTAAGGATTTCAACTGAAAATCCGAGTGCATGCAAAACACCGCAGATGATTATCCCCGAAACCGCACTTAAAGCTCATAATTCAGACGTTCTCCCAAAAGATCAAAAGAAGTGGCAGTCATTAACCGAAAAACCACGGTGGAAGATTTCAAAATATCAAGCTCACCGGCGACATAATGAGTCCGGCAGAATGCGCGGGTGCCAAAAATGTGCGCGCGGTATACGAAAGTTCCGCGACCGCACATTCGAGTCCTCGGGGCATACGAAAACCGCCTGGCACTCTTGAGAGGCGACGTCTGTTCCGCAATAGCTGCATATCGGCCACGGCAGCGGCCGTTCCAGTTTAATGGACCGCGTGAAACTCGGCAGCTCAGGTAAGAGCTAATGCTCCTGCTACTCTCCCGCGCGGGATGTGGATATTTCCCGGTGTAGGAATGCAAACAGATCTGCCCGCTAATGACGCCTATCATGTGGTGCAACTACGTGCGTGCTCGCTTATGATTTGTTTAATAAAATTACACTCGTGTACGAGTGGCATTTGCGAATATAATTCGAGGCGCGGAATCATTCGGAAGTGCATTTAGCCAACATATTTACCTATACATGTAAATTAAACAATCGAAAAGACTTTTCCACAGCATAAGTTTGTTGTGTTATTCAATTAAGCTTTCATTTTCAAAATCTAATTCATTGATTATAGATTTAAATGTTCGTCAAATATTTTGATAGGTTAATGAATAATAGCTAATGAATTAATTTGTTTATATTTTATTTTTTACATGTAAATTCAATTTAACTACTTTATCAAATAATTATAACATTTTTTAATCATTGAACCTTTCCTTATTATTACACGATGAGAAATGATAAACTATACAGCGCAAAAAATCCTTAATAGGAAATGAATTTTCATTGTAATTGATTCGATTACACAAAGTAAGTGGATTTATTATATATCTCTACCAATTTTTAAATAAGAATACTGTTCCTCATTCTTTTTAGAGAAATCGCATTCCTCTTGACTTCTGGAGAATGAAATTTTATAGATGTACATCTGAATAACGTGAATATACATTTTAGAGAAGGCTAGCTCTTATGAGTAAACTGAAATAAATCTAAAAATTAGCAGTTTTATAAGTACTACTATGTACCAACACTGCATGTAATTATAAATTGTAAAGTATATAAATAATTTCTTTTAAATGCAATAATAATAGATTAAGTACAAAGTTTATTTTTATTTAATATGGTAATCATATGTTTTATACAAAATTATAAAAATTATTAATACATTATATAAACATATAAATAATGTCATGTATGCGATACCATTTATAAATGGTGATTTATTGATGAAAATAAGAATAGAGTTCAAGGTTAAAGATTTAAATATTCAAATCAAAATTTAATGACTGTAAGTGTGATTAATAACAATCATCATATTCAAATTAAGGGCCAATTGTCGAGTGCGTTATATTACACTGAATATTTTTATTGAACTCGGTATTATTACTCGAATTGATCCAGCTTATACGCGATTCGTTGCATCGGAAAAAAGGAGTAGATAAAATTGGCCGAGCACAATAGTGCTCGGGAATTTCTATTTAACTCGGCGGACATGCAATAAACCGAGCGGACCCTATACATGCATGTATATACTATAAACAGTACAACGCGCAAAAAGGCTGAAAGCATGAAAAATGCTCACGCAGCCTTTTCCCCGCGCGTTCCTTTCAACTTCTCTAAATTAGAAAGAGCGACAAAGACGGGCGAGAAACCCTCGGTCGTGGTGCATAATGTACGGAACACAAACCTCGCACGTTATTTCCCGCTTATCCTGGGCGCGGGGTGCGCGCGCGCGCGCGCACGCTTGTGCGTTTGTATGGGGCATTATAGAGGCGCGGGTGTGTGCGGCCCCCGGGCGCGCAGTGAAAGGGAAGCGTATATTGTGGCCAGCCGCCGCGTAGCCTTCACGAGGCCCGAGCCACCTCCTTTTTTTTTTGTGCATTTTCTCCCGCGCGAGGTCTCCCGCGACCTCCAACGCGTGCACTATGGCCTCGAAATGCAGAGGCGCAAGCTATCCTGCATCGCGCACTTTGTTCGGGAGGACTGACGCCCCGGTGTCTTCCCCTCGTTATACTTACGCGCGAATGCGAAATTCAATTAGGCTTTGTGGCAACTCTTCATTTCTTGGGAGAATTTTAATGACATTGCGTACTAAGGGAGAGGTGTATTTCAAGCATCTAACAATGCAAGGCTTTATTTATTGAACTGTAAAGGGATCATATTTTACACTCTTTCAACATCAGACTATTGATTAATAGGATAGCAAATCTAGTTTGATATTTTTCTTAATTTCAAGAAGGAGATATAAGGTGTTCTCAACACAAGGGCATTACCAGGCTCGTAAATAATTTACAAATGAGTCATCTAAGTAAAAGCAATGGATTCGTATTCACGTTGAAATCTGTTGATTACTTACGCTCTATAAATATCTATAATATATCAATTTCTAAATATATATGGCTGGTTCGGCTTAGTTATTCTAGATATAACCGTTCAATTTTTTATAATAGACAACATTCGATTGCTGCCATGTATTTATTAAGTACAAATTATAGCGTGTCATGTAAAATTGCAGACGAGAAAAATCCCAAACATCGTATCTACACGAAATTATTATGTTTACACGAAACAATTTGATTAAGCAACTTTACTGTTTAATACATTGATTGGGTCATTTTCAGAAACAGGCAAATTAATCAATTTGCCGGCAATTAATACTTTTGAGTACACGAAGAATACATACCCATACATCTCACTCAAAACCAGTGAAATTAAAAGATATGTGCGTATTATAACTACTAATGTATATCATTTTTTATTGTAGTAGCTGATTAGTTATCCCTGTTGCAAAATCACTATTAAATTTAAAAAAAAATTCCAAGAAATGTAAGACAAATTAAGAGTTGTTTCGTAAAACCTTCCATATGTAGGTTAAACCATTTTATGAAAATTTTATAGAACCTATCCCTGACAGAAATTTCCCCAGTCAGAATGGACAGTTTATCAATAATTCCTTAATTTTTTTGGTGAAAGCTTGGTTAAAGATGTTAAAGATACATTATGTTAAATTCACAAATGCATATTTATGAATTCCTGCAATTTCTTATAATACGGTAAAATATAAATATCTACGTTGACAATTATTTTTTTTTCGTATTGATATGATTAATAAAATAATTATGAACTTAAAAAATATAGATATTTATGCATCTATTTATATAAACTGCATGTCAAATTTATCAATGTTATTATTAATTAATCAATAATAAACAGTAAAGCCACAAAAAGAAATACTCTATAATCTGAGTTAATTGTTTATCAAAAAATGTAACCTATGACGAAACAAATGGTACTATTGATAAAATGTAAAATTGTTTTCAAGAATGATCAAGTTTAAGTAAATAAACTGACAAAATTCGAGGTTGCAATGTACACATTTTATGTAATTTTGATTTTGAGAAAATCTGAATTCAACCGTTATTTTGGCAAAGTTAAATATTTTATGAGCTTGACAGAATCAGGACGTATGAAAACGATAATAGCCGTAAACACAGTTTAGTTTATTGATTTCTAAGAAATAAATAGCAGAGGTGGTATAGAAGGCTGTGCGACGAGGTAGAAAATCAAAGTTGTTTAAATCAAACAATGAAGAAACAATTCAGAGAATGCATCAGCATTAGTAACTTGGACGCTATATATTTGAAATAATGTGATAGACAGCAATAAAAAATAGTGCACTATACAAAAAGCATAATTGTAAAATAGAAATATGATACATTACGGCAATTTACCAAATTACAAAAGGATTAAATTATAATATTATTCGTTCTGATATTATTTGATTATGAAAAATATTAAAAACTACATATATTAATATAAAAGTCTTTTATCAACTTTAAAGAAATGAAAAAACATTAAATATTATATAAATAAACTCAAAATATATAAAAATGTAAGAAAGCAATCTATTATTTTTTTTAACTTTAACTAAAAACAAAAAACAATCTAAATTATTATGTAATTAATAATCTGTTTATAGTTATAATAAGGAACAAAAAATTTTCAACCTACAATCAAAGTTTGGATGGAAACTATACTATTTTTTAAGCTTTTAGGTATACATAGGCACCACGACTGTAATTCTGTAGATTTTTAACTAATTCTTATCCATTAAAAACAGCTAATATCTAACTACTGAAATTAGCTATTACTTATCAGTTGTAATAGAATTAATGTTTATTTATGTATCCCTTAATTTTCTACCAGAAGAGATTTAAATAGATTATAATGAACTATACAGATTTTATAAAACCACAGAGTTAATTAAAATGTTTATAAGACAGGTTCTATAATGTTTTACCTTGAAAATGCAATTAATTGAATGAATTATAATTTTTTTCAATTTTAAAATCCAGTTTTACTTTAGAAACGTCGTAATGATAAATTATCCAACCCAACAAAAACGATGAAAACGAAATTTGCTTTGTATAAAATCAACTGAAACCTATCACCAAGTGAATTTAGTATGTGCACATGAATATTTATTAATCCCCATAGAAATAAAAGAATGCGACCCATCGTAGTGTCTTCATGGCACGTCGTGGACATCTCGCTTGCGAGTTTTTTAATTCACTGTTTGACAAAGTACGTGCAAGCGTTGGAAAATCCCCGTAGAGTTACTATTGAAATTCACGTTCGTGTCGTCATGTTGATCATCACACTATCGCATAAAAATAAGGTGAAGATCATTTGATCTACGTGTGTGCTATAAAGAACCGCATTGGGCAACTTGTTTTCTTTAAATCGATATTATAGATCAACATTAGTGTCTAGAGGATTTTCGCTATATTGGTACGGCCAGAAATTTTCAAGGCATTCAATTTCTCAACTTTCGTCGCGGTGCAAACCAAGTGCCTGATTAGTCAGTGTTACTTGAACAAACCTGCAGTCTGATCATTCACTTCTTTTTTCGTAAGAGATTTTTGCGCTTCTGCTATAAAATGCACGACGAGAAAAGGTGGAAGGTCATAAGAATAAATTAGTGTCGACTATAATGAATTTTATATAAAGTATGAATAATTGATAGGGCTTTTTAAGAACATTTCTTATTCAAATTATATAAAAAATTTAACGCTGGATAATGAGGTAAGATTGCTACTAAATCAAACCGTATCATCTTTAAAACCACAGATTCCAGTCAAGTATTCATTAGCTTTTAATTAGACAAACTTAAAATTTTAACATAATATATATGTACATAAACTCATATATTTAGAGATATTTTAGATAGTTTGATTTCAAATAATTCTTATTCGAACACTTACTACGCGGAGAAAGAAACCTAATGATGATTTATATCTACCCAGCTTTATAAATGATAAAATTCGATACAACTTATTCCATAATTTAGGTAATCAGACCGTCAAAAGTTTAAGAATGAGTTCTATTGTATTTTATCATTTTCGTTTTGCTAAGCCGAGTAAGTAATCATTGCTGTTTTCCTCTTTGTATTTAAAAATTCTTTAAAACTAATAAAAAAATCAGGTGCATTTTATAAATTATTTCAATATAGTCAAAATTTTATAATTAATATTGAATAAACTTTTCATTCTTAATCTGAGTCATAGAGCAGGTAAAAAATTATTTTGCAATTAAAAATGATTCAAGCTTAATCTAAATACTGGTTTGGATACAGAAAAGTCGTGAAATTGATACAGGAATATTAAAATTCTATTTCATCCAGTATAATAATTTTTTTAATTTAATGAGTTTTTAAATGATCGATATACTTTCTATTAGTTTTTTGTAATCTGCAGTTATATCATATTTTCAATTGTAAACGGATCATATTTGTAGTTATCTTATATATTTGATACATAAACAAGTAAGATGCTAGGTAAGATATGACCAAACATTATTTCGTAATTTTCTGTAACTCTATTTATTAAATTATTTAGTGGAGAAGAAGTAAAAAATAGATTAGACGAAAATAAAAACATAACTAAAAAACGTATTTGAAGCTCATGGAAATATCTACATTGTTTTATATTCAACATTCGAGCGCACATACGCATACGCGCAGTTCCTGTATAATTCGTAGGCATTCTATACTTTTTAAAAGGAGGGTAATGTTATATTATATTTTATTATATTAATTTTTAAAAATTTTAAGATTGGTATAGACTATTAATAATATGAATAATAATTTTTTAATGAAAATAAAAAGAATGTATTCGAGTATTTTTTACTCTAATAACTAAAGTTATTTTACGTAATATTACAATTTAAAAATTAAGAAAATTTATATATATCCAGTATATTTCACAGTGGCGCAGTAAACTCTAATTAGTCAATGCTTTCATAAGAATACAGTTTGCATTTTTATAAATAATTAGACTTATAAGCAATGTAACAACGATAGTTTATATTTTTCCATAAAATATTACAATTTAAAAATACCTTTTAGAAGTAGTACTAAAACGGCAATTACAAGCTTAAGTAATTTCGTGTGAAATATTTTACAATTAACATAAGTAGATTAGTAGTATGACTCCAGACAAAGAGTTCGGTTGATCTATATTAATTTTCGAATTTGGGCTTTTAAACGTTCCTTGTACTTAAAAACATTCTTTTGTAAATTTATAATACTGCTATCATATATGATCTGCAATTATATCGGTTTAATTAGGTTGCACTTTAAGTTAAAAGTCTCTACTTAATTAAAAACCATGAATCATATACTTATTCTAGACAGACAAATGATTTTTATATTGTTTCTTGCATATAAAACCGATAGGCTTTTAATCAATTATAGAACCGATAATGGTTATTTCAATTTTCGCAATTTATAAGGGAAATATTTTTATGATAAAAAGGTAATAATGATATGGTATAAAAAGTATGTTGAAGAAATAATACGGTTTATTCTGATTTTATATCTTGTTATGTAATTTTTTTTTATCATACTTTTCCATCCGGTATTCTCTTGCCGATACGGCAAGACAGGATTTTATTTATAAGCTAATTGCATAATGTAATGTTTGAATGAGAATGAGTATAGTATTAGGATCGTGTGTCGGTATAGACATTGCAAGCGATTTATTAGGATAATATAGTGGAATTTATATAGTTCCCATATAGCTTTCTTACCCTCTAATAAAATGACATGCAATTACTGGAACGAATGGTCATTTGAAAATCATAAACGTCGGCTGAGTAAAAAGCTCAATAGAGACTCCATCTCGGGTATGAAAAAGCATAATATTATGTACGACAAACTGAAAGTAGGAACGAAGGGACCACCGCGAGATCCGCGGAGCTTTTAATGATGTTATAAGTATGCATCGGTCGTGGATAGACTGGTCAGGATCTCGGGAAAGGGTAAATGGGGCATTGACGAATGTAGAAAACGCGGGAAAGGATTTCGGAGCGAGGCGGGCGGCGAGCGATTGAGCGCGGGCATTGGGTGTAGGGGACCGATATCAAAGGTGGCCGATCGTCGCCGGGAAAACTCGGCTGCGCGCCGACAGGAGTGGCGGCCGCGCGGGCCGCACACGCCCACGGCGTGGGGGAACGGCCCCGCGGGTCCGCGCCGCCGAGAAGAAAGAGGGAGAAGAAAAGTCGCGGCGCGAGAGGCTTTCTCTCGCGGCGTGCACGCTCCAGCGGCAAATATCCTCGTCCGGGCGCGGATCCAGGGGGAGAGAGCGAGAGGCGGCCGGCGAGGGAGAGAGAGAGAGAGGCAGGGCCCTGGAGGGGGGCCCTATATAGAGGCTCCGCCGGCTCCGGGGCCGAGTCAAACAGTCGGCCACCGGATCTTAGCACTCGCACGGCCAGTTCGTAGAGACCGGAGGGGAAACCTGCGCGAGAGGACACTAGGAGCGAATCATTAACGACCGGTGGACTCGCACCCGCTCCCCCTTGCCCGAGAGCTGTGCCAAGATTATTGTGTGCTCGGGGTGGCCATGGATCAGTGGTGCCAAGTGCTACAGTGAGAGGGAGAGGGACCCGCCACCTAGCCAAGGGCTGACCCACGGGCAGGAGGGCCGAGCGACCCCGCGAGAGACCCGAGAGCCGCGCCCGCGCACCCCGCGATCCCAGGAGAGATCACCATGGTGAGTCGAGTGCGCTTCTTCCCTTAGCCGCGGGGCCCCCTTTGCCGCGCAACCAGTGCGCCACCCCACTGGGTTGCGTGCGTTTACGAGCTCGTTAGGCTCGCGCATTCCTTGCGCGCGGACTGACTTTACCCAAAGTCTCAAAGTCGCAGGAAATGACGGGTGGAAAATAATGTGTGTCAATTGCAAGTTTAAATGATCTAGGCGGGCGCGTAGATCTAACGATATCGGGGATTTCGTTATCACGCCGTCATGGACGAACGGAAATTATTTTGAAAACGCTGATTTGTAGTTTTTGCAGTTTTCCACGGTATAGGCTCGCCGATTAGAGCTTTAATAATGGGTTATTTGCGTGTGGGTTGTCTCATAAAAATTGGCAGGTGCCATGCAATGTTATAATGATATATTGTAAAAGCCTGTACTACTTTCAGGTAGTGTCCTAAATTTATCCTATGTTCCAGGATTTATTATAATGCAAAGTCAGTGTAGTACCTGAAAAGATACAAAAATTAGTTTGCAGTAAATTAATGGAAAAAATATTTTGTTTTAATTTTTTTTGATTCTATAACGTTGATTAAAAGTAAAACCAAGTAGAAGTAGACCAAGAACCGTGTTAAGTATTAAGAATTTCATATTTTGCTTTATTCTTATACGTGTATTCTTTTCGACAGGGTGAGTTTCAGGTTCTATTATAGTATTTACTATAAAACAACTACATTTTGAATATTGTATGAAAGCTGCTACTTTTATACTTTTTTGCTTCGATAATAATTTATTCTTTCTATTAACACAATTTGAAATACACCCAACATAAAGTATTGATGCTTATTGTCATAATTAAAATTATGCAAATTTCAAACGTAGTAATGAAAAATACGATGTGCTCATGGCTCATGAAACCCTTCTTAATACTCTTTCTTTATATATATTACACCTCTTTAAAACAACGTGAGAAAATAATTGCATGTTTTCCGACGCGTAATGGACCAAATGAACTTACTTTATGAGTATATGTAAAAACCAAACATGCATTTAATAAGCTTTCTTACACTTTCTTCTTTTTTCTGCACTACTTGTAATTTAAACATGTTTAATTTTATAAATCCTTGATTTGGTTTTAAATAATACAATATTTTTTAAATCTAAAATGAAGTATATATTATACAAAAAAAGAATACTATTCTATATTGCAAAGTATAATACATAATGAATAAATTAATCAATTATTATTAATTTTTATACCAAAGGGATGAATAAAATTTGTTAAAATACTTTATTATAAAATAAATGCTTAAAAAACTAGGCCACTTTCTCGTCTAGGTGTGATTTCGTTTATTACATACTATTTACTTATTTCGTATGATTGTCGTAGAAGTTATATAAGTCGTGTTTTTTAGCCTTTCCTAATGCATTACAATAAATGCATAATATGTTTTAACAACCCTTATAATGATTGCAATAAGAAATGCTTATTATTAATTTAGAAATGCTTATTATTTCTGCATAAAAATTGTATTTTAAAGAATGTTTCCAAGTTTCCATGTAAAATCTATAATTCGTAAATTATTTTAAAGAGCAAAATAGTAAGTAAATAGTAGTAGAAGTAATTTTCGTATTTTAAATTATGCAAATTTAAAAAATGAATGATAAAATAATATCAATAAATTACTTTATTCTGTTTTCTAACTATCTCGTTCAAAAACATATATAGATTGCATTATTGTAATCATACGTCATATCGGAGTACGCTATATAAGCAAGCAAACGTGAAAATGTAAAATGCATGTTGCAGGTACGAATGACAATTTCAGCGCTCCTAATTACGGCTCACCTCATTAATTATTGCTTAATCTTCTCATGATATTCTCAGCATTTTCTCCAAATTACAGCGTCAGATGTAAATCAGTAGTGAAACAGAAGCTATTTCTACAGAATTTTACGTAGCTCCTATGAAATAGATAGAAACAAGGAGAGTAAGATATTCTTGATAAACATACTATATGTTAGCGGTTTAACAACTAGAGTGGTGTAGTATTATACCGTAGTCGAAAACATCGATCAGTCTTTGCCTAATTGATTTTCATTGGAGGAAATTTTAGCTTTGTATGCGAGAAAAAATTTTATTTGGAAAATGTTACCTTCGAGTGACTTTCAAACAAGCCGTGAAAAGTCACGAATGTAGCAGTATACAAAGTAGATTATGCTACTATACAAGTATCAAATAGATCCACTTTCAGTGCAAATCAAAGCTTTTCTAATCCCACCCAATAACAATTAATCAGTGGAAAATCCAGGACTTTCGAACGTCATTCAGTGATCTTTTGAAGTAGCATCGAGTAAATTGAATTCGGTGAATATTTTTTCGTGATATCGACATGTAACTTATATAAGCTTTGATTGAGTTGAAGATACAAATTAAAAAATTAAGATAATGTTACCGACAACCGAGTTTTTTATACTTCCGATTTCCCTGGTAGGAAATTCAGCAGTTTTTATAGCAATGTGTTAATCAAATGGAGCCTTACATGAATAAAATTATCCTCAAAATGCAATAAAACTCATTGAAGGTTGTTACTGTACATTGAAATAGCCGCTGACTAAAATTTTTATTTAATTGAGAGAGGACACTCAAAAACTGATTTAACATACGAGAAACTGACCAGAAACCTGTCTGAATTTCTCTTAGCATTTCTAATATTATATTATTCACAAACACTTGAGTCATCGTGAATTATAGCACTATAACACAGTATGGTATCAATAAAATATCGGTTTAATTGTAAAGTATAAGTGAACCCGAGCTTAATAAATGCACGGTAAGATTCACTGCCTGGATCTTCATATAAAGCGGCCAATAAAATGCAACTAGTAAATAGTGGCAATGTCTACAGTCCGCTTTATTCTGTCGTTTATTTTACCCTGACATCCACAGATTTTATTCTCCTGAAATGCATATAACGAGGATTGCAGCTCCAACCGCACCCTCGATAGCTATCTTCAAAATAAAAAATCATTTATTTAAACTGAAAGTTATTATCTATGCACATGAAACAAAATTCTAGTTTTACGCAAATTATAAACTTTTAAATTAAACATTCCTGTTCATACAAAAATAACGCTAGTTAAGGGAATTAACTAAAAGAGAAATAGTTAAAAGAGAAAATTGCATGTATTTATTTAAAATACAAATTTTTTACCACTGGACAATGTTCAATCCATACAACGAATAGTAAGGATATCTAAGCATGCATTGTATAAAGCAACACTTAGAATCATCCTTTATACTCAAAGTGAGCGTTGCATTGTAATATTAATCATTACGTTTAATGTTTCGGTGAAACTCGAAACGAAATATTTTTCATTGAAAAACAAATTCTTCAGTTTATTTTATGTATTTTTTATCTGACAGTTTTAAATTTCGTGAAATATTTCAAATACATCGTAATACGGAGGCGGTTCGATAAACAAGTACAATATTGTTACGGAGAAGAAAACACTATGGAAAATAAAACAAATGTGTTGAAATGAAATAGAAACGTTGATAAAATGCAGTAAAAGAATATTACTTTCTTTTAAAATATTTTTTCATATTCCTTTTCTTTTCATTGTGCTACACAACAAACTTGAGATTGTGCAGGGAATAGGATTGCAAATATTTCTGAAACGTGCTTTAATATAATTTGCTAAAGGATATTATACAGTTAGCAAAGTTCAAGCAGAACTATAAAAATTGTCGTAAGCTGCATCCATAATTTCTCGAGAACTATATCTGTATGACTTGCTTATATGTAAATTTAACAAAGTTTCACCTAGATGGAAGATCCATTGGTTGGAATTCGCGTAGTTCGAACTTTGTTTTGGACAAGAAAACTTGCAACAAAGCTTTTATGCGACTAAGCTAAAGGCACCTCCAACTTTTTCGAACATTGTCTGCTTTGTATCCACATACATGCTGCGTACGTGGTAAAAATTATAATTTCATCTCTAGATGATCACGGCACGATATTTTCAACGGTATAATAACAGTTGAATTAATAGGGTAATTGGTTGGTTTGAGTAACGGGTAAAAGCTTGGGGCTCGCGTCCGCGCTGGGGTTCGCGTGATCACGATCCGGGCCGAAATCCTCGAGGAAATTCTTAAAGGTTGCTCACGCTAGATTCCGTATCGGTATAACCACACATCCAGCCACATCCGCGTGGAAATTCATATGGGAGGTTTCTCGCGGCGGGAAATGGGGGTCAGTGTGTGAGCGGGTTCGTCGCTTATGCGCTAGAGGTCGGCGACCCGCTCGTCCTCGCGCTTTCTTCTTTTTTACGGGTGTCTCGCTTGTTTTGCGTCTGCGGCTCCGCCACTCAAGGCTGCGCGACGGCTCTCTCGCGTGTGCCGCGAGCGCGCGAATTTCCTCCCCCTACCCGTTCTTTCCTCGGTCCATTCTCTGTATTGAAGCCGCACCTTTTTCGATCTCGCGCTTCCTCTCTCTTTTTGCCGACCATCCGGTGCCGGCTACTTTCTTAGAGCTCGTACTTTCGCTCCCCGGTCTTTGGGGATCTGCGCGGGACATTCCTGCTGATTCTTTATGGGCCCACTCCCTCCCGATCGAAGAGAAAATACGCCGTGGCCTTTTTAGCGCCACTTTTCGCGCGACCGTCCGTGTTATGCAATCATTTTTTATATGCGCTCTGCAGGGAAACACTTGCGCGTACACGGAGTAAAAAAAATGTCTAATTCTGCATAGAATTCACGGAGAGAATATTGGAAAATGCGCGCGCGCGCGCGACGACGCTGCCGTAACTTTTAAGTGCTACCAATGCGCGCGGCGCAGTTAAACTTTACTGTCGCGAGAATAAGTTTCTTTGAGGATGATTTTAACGCGCGGGGGATATAAAGTACCAACGAGGAATGCAGGATTTTCAGAACGCATGAGATATTCGTTTTTGGACATATTCCCCAACTCAACGAAGATTTATTATGCAAGTACGCGATCATTCTGTCTTAAAAATATTTCGATTAAATTCTGTACCAATATGATTGCAATCGATTGCGTGTTAAGCAACAACTGATTTAATAGCACCGATTTAATTGCAGACGAAGCCGTAAATTCGATCAAGCGCGAGCTGCCAGTTATTCTGTATAACCGTGAGAAAATGTGAAAAATAAGACAAAGACATTAAAAACAAAAATATTGCTTTTTATCTATAAGTCATATCTAAAATGTTTGAAGGTTAAATGTAGTGTTGTCCTTGTCTTGTATATTTAGTATTTCTGAAGGGATGTTGACAATCATTTAATGCTTAATTGTTCGTAGTACCATGTTATTATAAAACCTTGTGTACATATAACGATATAATTTATGCTCAGATTAGTTAATTTACAGAGGTTACAACACTAATTCATTATTTTCTCTTTGGATGTGTATAATATCTCTAACAAAAAAAATTATTGTTAAAAGCTAGAAATTTTTTTACTGGAAAATGTAATAAAAAATTTAGTTGCCTGAGTCCTACAGGAAGTCTGTAGGTTAATATCGTATAAAGAGCTTAAAATGTAAGTATTTAATGTATAGTTATATCGATATAGTTATAGCTATACCCGAGGCTATACCATATAAGCTTTGTTTTTTATTCATTTCAAACCTCCAATATTTTTAATAAATTTATATTTTTTGTGTTATAAATTAAATTTTTATATCATAATATAGTGTACAGTGCAGAATAATCAAATTTGCATATAACATCCTGCAAGCACATTAAATACTTATATTTTAGGCTTTAAAGCTTGACAATTTATGGAGTGGTTCAACTTGAAATCTACCATATAAGCCTAGTTCCCTTAAGTTTTTATATGTTTATATTATGTTCTTCATTAAAAATGTTAAGATCTTCCGCCAAAATTATGAAGCAAAAGCACTATAAAATATAGTACGTGCCTTATTTAATTTATTAATTAACTTATTAATTTATTAATTTAATTTTTTTAAATGGTGGAATTAAGATATTACTCTATTCTAATTCTGAATCAAATTCATTATACAATATCTATTACGTATCCATCAAATTACAAAATGTAATAAATACTTTATGAAAATATTGTATTGTTTCAAATAAAATTGTCAGATCATAAAATTGTCAAATAAGATTGTCATATAATACGGTTTTAAAATGTGAATGTGTATATATGTATAAATTGAATATAAACAGAAACAAATGATTGCTTATATTGTTATTTTTATCTTGTTTCATATGATTACATTTGTAAGTACCACTTTTTAACATGAAAATTTTACCTAGCGATTGCACGAGAAACTTTACACTTCCATTTCTCTGATTAGAATGCCAACATTTTTCTACGTGTCATATATCAATTTCCAACTTTCTGTCAAATAGTTTCTCCTGACGCTGAGAAAATTTCATCCCAAACATGCTGTTAAAACTCTTTGAATGGTGTAACCAAAAATCGACACATTCCTTTTTTCGTAAATAATAATATACATAAATTACAACGATACGATTGCAAGAAGCTATTTAAATAACATCAGTAGACACTCTTATATTACTTTCTCATATTTTTTACATCCCATAACATCTCAGTAATCTTACATCTTTTTTTACATTTTCTTATATAAACACTACATTAACAAAATGTGATTATTTAAATGTACATAAGTCGCAAACTAGGATAAAAATTACGAGGTGTTCCTCATTTTGTTATACTGTATTTATTTGACTCTTTCAAGAAGCGCTTACTCATACCCGATTGTCATTACTTTCCCTCTTTAAAAGTGAAATTTAACTCTTGAGAAGTGCAGTTTCACTCTAGAATATTTAGGAAGATGAAGACTGGACACGCAATTAAAAGTCTCCGATTTTCTTTCCCTACAATTAAACACAAACATCGACTTCCGATAAAACTGTAAATAAGACACGAACTAATCTGTTCCTTTTTGGTTGAATTAGTCCCAAAGGAGGTTGAATAAGTTTAAATAGCGAAAGGCTATGCACAAAAATTCCTACAATGACGTTTTATTTAAATGCAATAATATAATAAATGATATTTCTAAATAATATAAAAGTTAGGTTTTACAACTTTTTAACGTCTGACGTTCTTTTCCCATGATAAATAGAATACCTTAAGTACCTGTGCAATGATTGAAATATCCAACTCACGTGGACAAGTAATTTAAAAATTGTTATTATTGCTACAGCTTCGTCTCAAATTAATCAAGTTACGTTCCATGATTTTGTAAATACAACTTTGCTCGAAACTTTACTATTTAAATGACTCGCGTTCCACGATAATGAAAGATGAAGAAATTGAAGATTTCGATATAAAAAGTCTTAGAGAAATATACCTTAACGCCGGAATGATTCTTCTCTGTTTATCGATTAGAAACTCAAGATCTTTTTTATGCTTTAAGCAGATTAAATTTTCTACATTTCAACATGAATGATTGATGAGCTGTTTTTATTCGAAGAGACATCAACACTGAGTAGTTTCCCATTGTTTCCCTACGGTGAATTATAATTTCCGTCCCTTCATAGTAATGGTTCTCATGGTGTCTAATAAAGATCTGCGTTCAGAAATAATAATTATTCATTCAAATTTGAAAATAGAAAAGATAATTGATAAATGACTTGTTTCCCATAATTAGAACTAATATGCGTACAATATATAATGATTGCAAGAAGTAATACATTTCGTTCAAAATAGTCAAAACTTTCTTGTTAATTTGCGTCTTAAGGGAAAGGCGAAGCGTTTAAGATTGAACTTTAAAACTAAGGATTCATTCCAAACATTCGTACGCGACAAACGTACGCGATGCGACATAATTGAAGTTCCCAGAATGCCTCAGATTCATCGCGACCGTAACGTAACGAGCGTGCTTAAAATTTCACTTTCTCATCGCGTCGCGCACGGATTCCCCTCCCCCTTCTCGACGGCAGTTTCATGTGAATTATAAAATTACCATACATTAGCGGGGCCCATCCGGAGACGCGCGAATGAAAATAGGCGTTATTACCTCTTAGCGTGTACAACCGCTGCCGATTTAACGGCACTTCTCACGCACACGAGAGAGGAAAAAGGCGGCGGTGAAGAATAGAGACTCTCTGACCCTTAAGGCACGCGCGCGCCCGATTCCCCTTTGGGCGATCCCCAATTTCTCTTTCTGCCTCACGTCGGAACTGGAACGAGATACCGACAGAAAAAGTGAAACTCTCAAAATGTTACCTTTAACGGATGTCTCCGGTTAATCTTCGGCGTAACGATGCCGTCGAGCCGATGACTTCCCGGGAGCAAAAAGATAGAATCCAGAAGGAAAGACTACCCCGACCATGGCGAGCTTGTATAAAAACTGGCTGTGGTAATGTAATAGGAACTGGATTGTTCATCGACATACGACAGAATTGTATCCAATTAGCAAGAGGATCTGCACTTGTTGAATGTGTGCCACCTTTTCTCAACAACTCGATAACATTAATGTCACCTATTCTGCGTTCTGGGCAAAGTATTACATAGACTTAAGCTAGTGTACAGATAAGAAGATATGCAATTTTATACGTAGAATTCGATGATAAAATACTTGAATTATTAGCTTCTCGTTACGTTGTTTTATCTAGGAACTGGCCGTGGTATCCGCTGACCACAAAACGCCTAGTAACTCAGTTGGTTATGACATGCCGACTGCCATGCAAAATGTTTTATTTGCAAGGAAATTAAAACTTTAATCCTCGTGATACTGATTTTTAATGCATTCTAGGCTCATGTAAGCTGCATTTGCATATCTACGCCGGGAGGAGACGAAATAATAATTTTGTGATTGTTACTGTTGGCCAACAATACAAGCCAACTATCGTTAATTGCAAGGAGTTGGGGGTAGTTATGGTAACAATCACCATTACATTCATAACGAATCGCGCAGCGGTCCAGAGAAAATCTCTAAAAGGAGTGGGAATTGTGGAGTGGCCAACAGCAGTAGTTGAAAAAGTAACTCGAAAGTTTTTGCGTAGCGATATGATCGAGTTGATTACGTCTCGAGCTGCTTTCTTAAAATTAGCCTGCTATTTTGAATAACAAACAACGTTTACCTATTTATATTTATATCGGTGCCAATAACGTGTGCTTTTTCAACGCTCTCGAGTGCGTATATACTAATGTGCACGTTTTTGGTTGTGTGCTTTGTGTAGTATAATACGTTAATCTGAACAAAAAATGTGCTGGCGGCGCGTAACCCAAGCCTGGCGCACTCCAGCGCCGTTTTATCGCCGTAATTAAACTTTTTCAATCTTAATTTCGTAGACACAGTGGTACTCGAACTCTTGCTAGACTTTCTTCTTATCTTAAATTTTTAAAGAAATCCAAGGCAACTCTCGAACTTATACGTCTGCATATGCCTAATACACATCCAACGAAAAATAAAAGAAAGTTTTGCGAGTATCATTTTTGATATTGTAATTGGCAATATACTGCCAAATAGAGGCACTTCGTTCATCCACATAATATCGAAAGCATTGGTGAATTCTGCCGGAGAATAAGTATCTACATTTTCAATCCGCGGCTAATTACACAAGTGGGAGCTGCGCGAATAGGGGCTATTACAACACGCGAGCGCAGTTGGTCAATTAGACGAAAAATTTCTCTTCGAGCTTCCTTGGCGCATCCGCATCACCGGGACACACTATATATGTACACGCACCATTCGAGGGCGCATTCCATTTAAGGCGGAAGGTGCAGCAGCGCGTTATGCAAGCTTCCTTCTCGTTTTTACACGCTTGACATCCCACTCTATTCATAATTACAGAAAGAGGAAGAGAACGACACTTGGGATTCTAATTGTTTCGACTGACTCGTCTGATCTTAAATGAGTGCAAGCCAAAAGATGAGATGGAGGGGGAAATAGAGATTAACAGCCCATTTTTCGCCTCGTCTTGTCTTTGTGCTATTGTATGGACGCAAGCGCGCATCTACCCGCTTCTTCTTTTTTAACCGGGAAATGCGCGGATTTATATTCGCGGCGCAACGACCGCAGCTGTATAACGAACAGGTGATTGATAGCTCGTTACGCCCGCTGCCTCGGCGATTATGCGAGAGGCTTTTGTTGCGCCCCTAGTACTCTCGCAGTTCCTTTATCTTCACCGCAAGAGTTTAGAGATGCACTATAGTTACAATAGAATGTTAACAAAATTATTTATAATATTTACAATATTGCTATATATAGAATAAAACTAACGCACTTTGAAAATTTGGCCAATTTTTAACTTTATTACTTCATTTAGCTATTTTTTACAGCATTTCGATGCGTCTCCAAAATGGAAAGCCTTTAGAGGAGTTAATTTTCTGAGATTTTTTGTAAGAGAAGACCAACAGTTTTAAATTTGGAAATATGAATCATTGTTATAATAAAAATTATTTTTAAAAAACATTTTTACACTTTGGCGAGTGGGTTAAGAAGAAAGCGAATACAAAAATATTTCTATTTTTGAATTTGTACACAATGCAAGATATTTTCTTTAAAAAACTCTTGTTGAGATTCTGAGTAGCTATTCTCTTGAAAAAATCGTTGTTTACACTGGAAACAGTAATAATTACCAGGCGGTGCTCGGTTTTCAATCACTTTGTCTTGAATAAAGAGTTGTTGTACTTTTTGAGATCGAAGGTTCAATCAAAATCCAATAAATTGAAGTATAGACGATATCCAACTACATTTCTATAAATATCATAAAAACGTTGCTTTATTATTTTATAAATTCAAGAACAATTTCTATGTTATCTTAAATAATAATTTGTTTGAGCCTACGTGAATCTTCATCATAATTCAAATATTCACATACATCTTTAAAATACGTAAAACTGGTTTTAACATTTTATTAGTTTTCGTAAATACTTACCAAGTTTAACGTAAATACGACGTTTATTTTATGATTAATGACACAAACATACTAATAATTACAACGTTATAACTTTTTGCTTCTATTGGATAGAATGACATCAAATTTTAACTAACAAACAGTAAAAGATGCAACTTTCCAAATATCACAAATTCATAGCATACGAGAATATAACATATATAAAAATTCAAAATTTTTTTGGATTTATATAGTACATAAACTAAAAAATAGATCTTACTTTATATATATTTTTTTAGAATATTTTTCTAGAGAAGATACTATAAAACAAAACGAATCAATTCTTCTAGATCAACAGTGAAAAGGTGAAAACCACCACAACTTTTATCGTAAAATATGCGATAAAATAAATAACTGTATGCACACTAGTAATAAATATTATTAGTTGAGGTGCTCGGGGGAATAAATGTTCTTTTTTACAATTAGTTCCTTTTTACCGCAATACTTACTAGTTTTTCTTCATTAAGTCAAACTGCGCTATTAACAATGCACTGCTTCTCGTAAATATTCTTCCTTTTTCAGTATGTAATATATTTGTTGGGATGTCGACAGAAGAAACTCTTTTAGATTCGCAATCTCCAAGCCATTATTCCATTAAATATATATTATTACTTTTACTTTTACCCGCAGAGACAAGATCGTCTCTCCGTATCCCAAAATCTGGATTCCAGGGAAGTTTGAGAGTAGTCGCTCAGGAGATTTCCCTGTTGCAACGCGTCTTCTTGGTACCCGAGGGGCACATCAGCGATCAACCTAATTTCGCAAGCCCAGCAATAAAAAAAACAAGGAGCACATTGAATTAGTCGCAAGACGAACGCCCGATTAAGGACTCGTCCCGTTCTTGCTCTCGCGCAATCGGATTTTCGCAAAGCGCTTGTCTTGGCATTCGTTCGAGGACCGGTTTGGGAAAAAGGGATGGCGGCGAAAGCGAAGGTGCAGCGAAGAAAGTGCACTTCCCTGCGTGCTGCACCGGCCGCATTCCCCAATATTTGTACTCGCCTCGCCCGAGGTCATGTTTTGACGTGAGCGTAAACTTTCGCTGTAGTTATATACGCACACGGAACGAATCTGGCATAGTTTTTTCGTATTGCAAGAATCAGTTACAGTTCCCGCGCCACATATAGATTGCCGTATGGCCAGTTCCTATACGTCAGAATATTCCCTGGGCAGTTGTTCTTAATCTTCAGATTGAAATGTTAACGAGTGGACACTCGAGGCTGGAGAAACTATTTGGATTGTGGTAAGAAAAAAGTGCTATGGTAACGCTACTGTAAAATGATTGCACTTCGTCGAGAAGAGAAACACTTTATACCGCAAACGAGCGCGAAAAGGCAAATGTACTAGAAAAAGTCGCGTGACCCGCATAACCCGAGGAAAGTCCGAGGCGCCTATTATACTATAAAAAACAAGCAATTAATTACTTCAAGTATTTTAGCGTAACCATACAACACGCGTTAGCTGAATAGCTTTTACCTCAGCAGAGACTTTGTCGGCAATGCGCGAGTCGACCCCATTTTTTGAAGCATAATGAAGCGCCTTTTCCTTCTAATTCTACGTAAATAAGAACACACCCATAAAAATTAATTACCGATGAATGTCCGTATAAATAGTAACTTTAAAAAATGATTTAGATGTAGTGACATCGACCTGATTTCTATATTTTTGAACCATCGCATTGAATCAATTCCAACGCGGTGATTTCAATGACTTGCGCTCCTCATAACGATTTTTTATATATCTTCATTTATATTTTATAACATCAATATGTAATGACTTTGAATCAATTTGAATTCCACAGATTATTATAGTGGTATAATACGGTACCCTAACTCTGTATAGCAGTAATATTTGGCTTCTGCCCATACACCAGATATACGTCAGCGTGCTAATGAAACTCCCGAAAACTTTCCTTCGCCATTAAACGTCGGGTATGCATGGAAGATGCGAGAAGAGAAATCGACTGATGTAATTAAATTCTCGATATACAAATTATCAGTCTATGTATACGGATGTGAAGCTGCGTTTGCTTGTTAAAGGGACGGAAGGAAAGGAAATCGACTCCGAGCAATCGCTATAACTTAATTTTGAACTTTCGAGATGTATGAAAGTATACCGGAATGTGTAGATGTGAAAATGTGAATTAGGAAGAATGCGAACGAGGTCTCATTCGATAAGTATAGAACAAGAAAACTTAGAATTTTGGATATTCATAATTAACAATTGCGTCCATCGCTTATTTCCTTTTTACCTATTTTGCCATGATCATCTCTTTTACTTCCTTTCTATTTTCGGTCATTTACAATTTGCTGTCTGGAACATAAAAAATAAAGGACTATGCTCCATACTACAAGAAAATAATTAACTCCTAATTGAACTAAAATTATGCTATAGCTACTCAGAATTTCAATTGATATATCATTATCTTTTGAAATTTCCAGATCAAACTTTTCATAAGTTAATGATATAGGACTTCCAAGTACCATTCAATCGGTAGTCGCATATGAACTTGCTAATATAATACAAGTTTATTTTTAGCTCCGCTTTTACTTTAAAAATAATGTAATAAGGAGCATTCATGCTCTAATAATATAAAGATGAAACGATAAAACTAAGGAAGACTGTGGTGATAAATAGATCTCTTGTACTACACCGAACAGCCATATCGTCGATGATTTCTCGAAACTTTTATTACCTTAAATGGCTCTCTCCACAACTTCCCAACATGTATTCCATGTATAAGTTATCGACGGAATCGATCAAAAGATTTCAAGTCTTTCAAACTCTCCTTAAAAAGAGGCGTGAGAATTTAAATTAAAGTCGGAGAGAAAAACTCATAAAATATAAAAAGTATGTACAACTCGCAGATTCCTGCAAATTGCTTGATCGTTGCGCTTATAGCACCATTCGAGTGTATTTTCCACGTTAACGCAGCGCTAAATGACGACTAAATCCATTAAAGTGTTCTTTTATTGTACCATTTAGGTTTTTTTTCCAAATTCGCGCAGTGTGCGTACTCGGAAACTGCGTGTTGAACGTATCGTTTAGAGTATATTGAGTACTATTGTGAAAACGACCGCTTAGGTCATTCTGTCAGGTCGAATTCGTTTCAAGCCTGTAGTGGCAATAGTCGGCAAAACAGCTAAAAAATGCAAAAACCATTTTTTACTTTCTCTAAAACTGACAGTGGGTCTTTACTATCCGTCGCGATTACTCCAAATTTCATTGAGTTTTATTTATAATGCTGTTTGGAGGCCTATAATTTAGTTTAAATATGCAGTAGTTTTTCATCGCAAGAAACTGAAAAGCGATTATAGTGGCCTAAAAAAGCTTACGGTAAGAGAAACAATCTAGTTTAAAAGCGCGTAAGAAAAAACTCATTCCCTAGTAGAAAGATTAGATACAGACAATTTTTTCTGTCCAAAAAATGATCTCGTTGAACTGTTTACAGTTTGACAGTGTAAGCTGGAGCCTGTTACGTGGCAACTTGTAGGGAAAAGAGTTCGGAAAAGAGTAAAAGAAAAAATGGAACAGCTGTCTAATTGAATGACTTGCACTTCTTCGGTGCTCAAATATTTGATTTGACGGCGCAGGTGCGATAAAAAGCCGCGCACATACTTCAACGTTATTTTAACGCAGAAAATGGCACTTGTTAGCATAAAATTTTGCGTGCCAAAAAGAGAATTTGCATAAGTGTGTCAATACTCAAGTCGCAGAATCTGTTAACATATTTGAATGTATATCGAAGCAGAGAAACACGTTCGAGACTTTCTGTAGTGGCCTCAGCCGAACGAAATCAAAAACAATATCCGCATACCCCCAGCAACTTCTCACACTCGTAGCCGCGTGGGTACGCTTCCCACCGCATCGCGGCGCCCGCACTATAAACAATGGCGGCGCGCCATTGTCCGAGGCGCGCAATTTCTCCCCCGTTCTTTTGGAAACAGCGCGCATAAATCATCCGACGGCTTTCCGACGACCGCGCCCCACCTGCACGGATGCTGGAGAAAGGTCCGCCGACCTCCTTTTGGTCTCTCCCGCACGCCTCGCGATCGATATAATTACCGGCGCGCGCATTAAGCTCGCGCGAAAATCGGGATCGCGATCCAAGCAGGTCCGCCTCGCGCAATCATTCGGATGGCGCCGCGTGTGCGTGCGGTGCCGGGTCTCGGAAGAGAAAGTCTCCGTACACCGGCCGAGAGTCGGAAGGCTGCAGGAGATTCGCCGGCCACCATAAGACCTACTCGGCTTCTAATGCCCCAATTCCTTTTGATACCTCGCGTGTGCCTCCTGCGCGATAGCCATCGCAAGGCGTGTACTGGCTACGGCGTAATTTTTTTTTCACGATGACATGTATAGAGCGCATCAGGTGGCCATGATTGGAACAATTTTTAATAAATTCATTGTCGGCGCGGTCGGCCTTTGTGCGCCGAAATTAATGAAAAGGATTTGGAAGATTGAATATTTTGATAATTTGTATTATGTGGATCTGATTTAGGTCTACTATATCGTCCGTGACGGATTTTCGTCTAACCAAGATTAATAAGCATACATGTTCGTATAACTGAATAAGAAATAAATTTAGAACGATCACAATGAAAAGTAGATTCGACGCGGAATAGGGTGACCATTAAAATACCAAAAAATAATGTATTTGTTTTGTAAAGTCTCCCACCCGACTCATAATACTTCCCACGTCCCCGCGTCCCCCCTTTTTGCTTTCGCGCGCGTCTCTCACTTTCTTCGAAAAAATGCTCCACTTGGTATAACGAACCCGTACGGCCTCGAAAGGTTAACCTGCGGCGGCAGCGCAGTAGCCCAAGTCACGACTGGTCGGTGTGTCGGTCCGGAAAGAGAGAAGAAACGAGCCGAGTCAGCTTTTACCCGGCGGGACGAAAGAAAAAGTGATCGAGAAATCGGTCGGATCGCGCCGCAGCCTCGCCTATCTCGGGCCGTGATTCTCAGATTCCTCTTAACGGCTGCCCGCGCGGACTATTCGACGCATAATTCGATGTCTAATAACGGAGAGGAATTCGGAGCGGATACGACTCCGTTTCCTCTCTCCATTCGCGCGCCGAAGAATTCGAAAACGTATTTAGGCTCTTGGAGGGAGCAGTAAAAAGATGCATGCGAGGTTCTTTCGGAGGATTGGCTTTTCAATACTGCGGCCAGTATGGGACAGTATAAAATTCCTACCCATGCATTGGATATAAGGAGGGCCACGCGCAAACGTGTGATTTACAGTTGAGTTTATGAACGCTCTAGCGTATTTTATGAGTTATTTATAACACATTAAACGTTTTAGCATTTTGCTAATAATACTGCGATGCGCTTTGTCAGTGTATGTCAAGAACTGCAGTCTAATAGTTTTTATTTAAGAGAATCCTTTCTTAACTTTCTTCATATTCGATAAACTTTCACGATTTAGTAGAAATCATTGTTTAAATCTTGATTGAAAAATGAACTTTATTGCATAGTTTAAAATGTACTGTAAAGTATATTAATGTTTAATTACTACTTCAGACTGGTAATGTTTCATAAACCCATAAAGTGAAAAATTAGTTTACCGATCCTTTTTGATATTTTTAAATTTATATTAATTTTATTAAATATAAAGTATGTATCATTCAATTACTTTAGATAGTATGTCTACACATCACATACTTGCATAGCTAACTCATTGCAATATAATAATAGTAAGTCACCTTTATTGTTATATCTTATTGTAGAATCTGTACCTGTAAAACAATTGCAATATAAAAATGATAAAAATAATAATAATTTTGTATAATAATATATTTTTTTAATTTTATTTATTGATTATACAGTGAATTTAAAAAGTTTATATTATTTAGAGAAATTTCTGCAATGGAAGCAAATCAGATGTTGATTTCACTAATTGCTGTGAAATAGGTTCTTAAAAATAACAATTTGTTATAATGTCTGTACAAATATTTTACAATATAACAAAATTATTGAAGGTGAAAGATCTTTAACTCTTAAAAATTAAAAAAATATAAATTTATCATATATGATCAGAAAATGATTCCAGAAATACGGTAATGTTATCCATCCAGAATTTATTTTTTAGACTGACTATTTTACTCGAAATTCTACTACAGTAGTTATTTGATAACTAAATCGGAAAGCAACATTTACTGTTTACTCTTATACAAACTTTCTTTACAAATAAGTAATTATCATTATTTTTTTTAGAAATTGGAAGCAATCTTAAGTGACATTTTATCGAAAATTTACCGCCATATTTTCTCGATTATTTTCGAGATAAAAGTGGTATTTTCTTGAGCTTATTACTGATTATCATAAGATTATATGTAAATTTTAGTTCACTGTAACTTTTCAAAAAGTACTAAATCGATTTTACATTTCACAAACAGCTTTTTAATACTAATAGGTTCTATAAAAAATCAAATTATTAGCATAACTAAAATATATAGAATGTATATGTTTAAATTGGCTAAATCTAGTTAGATCTCTCTCTCATAGAGTATACAAATTCTGTATACTCTTCATTTCCATGTCAAAGTAATATCATTCACATTAAGAAAAAAATAGCTTGAAATACTAACATTATTTTTTCTGATTTGCAGTTTATGTGCACAATTTATAACGTTTTAGATACAATTTAAAATTCTTAAGCTTTAAAATTTTCTTCATATGCTCTCAATTATACCTGTAATAGAAACAACCATGTCACACTATATCGTTTTCGACTTTGCAAATTTACATTTACTATTACAAGCGTACAGAGTATATTTCATTACTTCACTATTATATCTCTTTCTCCATCAAACTATCTCACCTTTTTATTTCACTGTGTCAATCAATAAAATGTAGTACTTGGACCCAGACAACTTAAACCTTAGTCCTTATTATATACACGATGCCAAAGGCGGAAGCATGGAATCTATCGACCACTTGTACCGCAGAAATCATCGCTGATCATTATTTAGTAGATTGTTCACATGCGATTGTGCAGGCTAAAATCAGTGAATTCTTAACAAAAAACTGTCACTATACCAGTAATTTAACTTTCTCCATTGAACTAATTATATTTAAATATTTCTGGCTTGCCTATCACCGTTTATTTATATTTAAATTATCAAAATAAGTATTATGTAACTAGAAATATTTCATATATTATACAACCTAAAGCAATATCCTATATATATTCATTGCACGTTTTTAGTGATATCTCCACAAATATTAAATAATACATTTTATTTAAGTTAATTGGTTGAAGTTGGAGCAAATGCAATTACCCCGACTTTAATAAATATTAAATCACGTTAAATCGTATTTTTTCAAATTTTCTAGCTGCATCTTTTCCTGAAAATCTTAATCATTTATGGATAATAAAATATAATTTACATTTTATAAAATATTTTTGACTTTTAAATTTTTTTCAAAAAATGTCAATTTTTAATTTCTGTATATTTGTAATTACAATCGTAATTATGGAATTTTCAGTTTTTAAATTTTTTTAAATTGTAAGAATAATTTAAGAAAGTGCAATATATATACATATAACATTGTTCATCCTACATGTCAGCATGTGATAAAACTCTTAGATAATTTTATTAAATTTGTTTTATAGTATTCCCAAGCTTGTATAGATTAGATTATATATTAGATTAGATATAGATTGTTTATTCCAGTTAATTTTACTTATTTAAAGCTCCATTTGATACACACATAAACTAGTAATGATAATTTTAGCTACCAGTATAATAATACAGCCATAGCACAAATATTTGATGTCTATTATTAAGTATTAATTTAAAGCTTTAAATAAGTTTTTGAACAAGTAACAAACAAATAGAAGACAATTTTCTATTAAATATTTTATTAAAATCGATTTTAGTAGTAATTCAATGCCAATCGTCATTATCAATAAAAAATTCGAGTTACCCGAACGCTTATATACCAAGCACTGTTATCAAGCTGCACTGAAACTCATCTGGTGAATCTAAAAAGTGCAATAAAAATTCTTGATAGTCGTTACTTGAGCTTGTATCCTATCAAGTCATCAGATCTTAGAATAAGGATAAAAATTAACATCGAACGTTCGCTTCCCCGTACGGTAGTGCAGTTGCGGCACTGTAGCGATTAAAATGCGACTGGTCATTGTTGAGAAAGTCGAGCTTTTACTCGCGGATTATAAAACAAAATAAACACGGCGATCGGGCCGATGACAGTCGGAATGGACATAACCGCGGAAGAGTTCACCGACACGAGACGCAAGCTGTTAAAATATGAGGCGAGCGAGAAGGTGTTTCCCAATCGCCTCCTTTCCACACTTTGCACAATGACATAACGATCGGCAATTTACTTTGAGCCGTTTATCCCCCATCCATCGAAAATTCAGAGAAAAATTGGCGCTAATAGAGGAACTCCGCTGCGGCTTTCCACTCGCTCGCTTGCGCCTACCCGCTAAATGGAATTTCGCGCATCGGCTGTAGACACATTGCGTAATGTTTCGACGATCTACGGCTTTTTCTTGACCTCCTGTCTCTTCAGATCCCCTATTACTTTCTCTCTGCCTATTCGATATTATATCACGTAGGATATAACGGTGTCACGAGGAAGTTGGAAAAACTGGACGGTACGTGCGAGGGTCGCTCTGCGCGCTGTACAGCTGATAGCAGCTCGTCGTATTATATTTCCAATAGGAAAGACGACTGCATTTTGAGCGAGTGTGTAAGTGCGCACTCAATGGAGAACGTGTGAATTGATCAGCAGACATCCTGCTCGGTGAAAATTAGGTCTATCGGTGATCTCTTCTCCCCTCTTGCTTACGTATACAGCGGAGAAAGTGAAGTATACTTTGCATTTCGTTTTCGATTTTTTTCCAGTATCGATAAGGCGCAAGGTGGATACCAAGGCCTCGCTAAATTTATCTCTCCACGAAGTGAAAACACTTGTAGCTGGTGCTCCGATATCGGTCTGTCGGTCGAAAAGAGAATAATGCTCATTTTAGTCAGTGTCCGTGTGATTGAAAGAGTCGACCGCTGCGTTTAAAATACCTTGAATAGTAGGACCGACAGATCTCTAAAGAGAAATTTTAATGAACGTCAAATACGAACACCATATATTTTTATAGTAATGGACAGATAATTATAAGGATAAAAATGTATCATATAATTAAGAAATTTGAAATACATAAATGTTTGTAGTCAACATTGAATGTATAGCAAATACATAAATTTTCGTATTAGTATATCCAAGTAACGGGATCAACATTAATTAAAGAAAAAAAAGATTAATGTCTCATCTTTAAAAATACAAAAGTTGTTAGTATTTAACTTATTGTAAAATTTTGTAGTAAGATGTAAGATACAACCATAGTCATAAACACAGAACATGATTGGATTAAATGAAGCACGCGGTCACGAAGAGTCTTGAATAAAGATTCTGAAAGATCTTATCGTAGATCAACTCTCTTCAAAATGGGCATTATTTAAATTAAGCGGATCAAAAGCTGTATACCAAGTACTTTCTTCTAACCTACAATGAATATTTTAAAGCTGACGAAAAAATATTTTGTGAGAATGTGTACTCATTATAAACTTTCCTTTTTACAATCTAGGACAGAAATATTTCTCGATTTCAAGATTTCGCTCGCTTCATGTTATACATATATTTATATATGTATGCGTTTTATATTCCGCCGTCTACTAAACCCGTTTTCTTAACAGAAACCTAATATCAAAGATTCTTATGTATTAATAAAAATTATCGAATAGTTAAATTAATAATGTATTTAGAACAACCTGTAATAAAATCCACTTGTAGATTATGGTACGTTAATTTTTCAAAGATTGTCTCTACATATGTCTATAATCAGATGTAAAAAAAGAAATAAACAACATTTTAAATCATAAATTAAAAGTTAAAGTCATTATTAATACTCATAAAATAATTACATGCATTTTTAAGTAGCAATTAAAAATATATCATGATCTCAATCTTTTATAAACGTATCCCGTTAAAATGATAGACCGAGAAAATGCCTGACGTGGTAAAAAATGCTGACTACTTAAAATAACAAATAAAAAAGGCGGACTATGTCAATAGCTTGAGCTACCGTGTAATTACCATAACCACAATCGTCAAAGAAATCAAAAGATCTCGACAAGAAAGGTCAATACCTCTCTTTTAGAAAATTATCGCTCAAATCGGAAGGAACCCTTTCTGTGGCATTAAATTACAGCATTCTATTCAAGATTGTTGAATTACAGGGCGTCTCACTTGACAGCTTCTCGCGGCCAGCAAGCGGAAGTCGTGTCGTGGCCGGCGCCCCGTGAACAATAACAGTGCGCAAACAGCGACCTCCGCGGCTACAGGCTATAAAATAAAAGCCGCGCTTCTTCATATTTCCACGTTAAGAACGAATTCCCGTCGATTACGTGTGCAAAGTAAAAGAAACTTTCGTCACTTTCCTTGTGGTGCGATGGCACGCGATATTCTACATGTGCGCGAGAGACCTATGACTTCCGCTACAAGATCCGGAGAGATTTTTCTCAGATCGCTCAATTAGGAAATTGCCGTGCTTGTAGTTCGTTAAGTCCGTCGCACTCCAGATATCTTTAGCGTTATACGGCCACCACGTTTCGCTGCGGTTCTCGTTATTTATGAGCCTCCGTTAAAAGGAAATTACGCGAAATTGATCTTGTGGGCTATCGAACGGTTATTGAACGTGGCGCGAGAAGCCCGATGAGCATATATGTACACAGACGGTCTACTTAACTAAGTGTGTCAGATTTGGTTTTTGCCACACCATCCTTGCATCAAATAATTTACAACTTCCGTGGTAGAAAATTGACAAATTTATTAATCGACCGAATTATTAATAAACAAGTTGAGGATGAAGAATGTTATTTTTAAACGTAGGAAAATTTTAAAAATCGTTTTAAAATATAAACAAAGGTATGTGTATAAATGTCAATTAATATTTAATTTTTTATAATTAAACGAAGTACGTAATGATTTTTCTATAACATCAATTTTTTAATTCCGTTTCAATACAAAATCAAGATGAGATGAATTAAAAAATAAACACTTAACTTGCGTTTAATTTCAAATAATCTCAAAAAATATTTAAAAAGATAGTACGATAAGCTCGTGTTAAAACATGCGGCCTTTTCTAATATACTTTGCAAGTAACGTCGTTTTAATACTTTATTTCAGTCAACTTTCTAAACTGTAATAACAATTGTATGAAGTAATTCTCAAGTACCTTAATATCTTTTTGAAAAGCGCTGAGAAAGAATTATTAGAAACGATTCAGAGTGTATTATTCACTTGATATTTTTAAAGTTACCTTTGTCTTGATGAATATATAATGTAATAGTAGAAATGTTATTGTTTTAATGACTTGCCATAAAATTTACTAATGAATAAGTGCAGGAAATTCATATTTTAATAGCACATGAAATATTTTTTTGTCAATGCAATTAAAAATAATAAAAATTAGCCATAAAAATATCTAACACGATCTGACAACTTTATTAATAGTTAAACAATATACTATTTCAACGAGTCACTTATTCGACATTATTCTACTATTCAATTCTGTATATTTACAATCATTAATTAGGTTTAAATTATAACAGTCAGTTTTTATTTGTATGAAATAATTTAACTTTTTCTATGAAGTGAAGTATAATAAAAAATAAGATAAAACCAGTTAAACATTTATTTATACATATATCTAAGATATTTTGCTAATTGTTAAAAATTGTCAAGCCCTTTTTTGTAAAATTATTTATTAACAAAGTTGTTAAGATCGAAAGATTAGAAAAAAAAAGTATAGAAAATATGACATTATAATACTAAAACTTTAATGATTTTCTTTTTTCTAAAAATTGAACACCTTTAACTAGCAAGAATAATTTAAAACAGTATTATTTTTCTAGTTAAGCAATGTTCGCGGAAAAAGTAAGTAAAAAATTTGTAAGTATCATGAGGCCAGTTCACTAACAAAAACAAAAGTTAATCCCTCCTTTACGTAGTATTTTAGAACAACGACGAAATAAATAAATATATATATATATATATATTTCATGTGCAGGAGTTTTTGATTTTTTTGACGATATTAATACTGCATTAATAACGATTATTGTACGACCATTAAAAATATTGCTGCGAATGCCTCGGAAGGAAATTATGCCCGTTAGTCAGTGGTAGGATTTTTATTAAAACTGAGCCCATTACGGGTGCGGCGCTCATTTCATTTACGCTTCGTGACAGAGCCGCGCGGCTGAGCAACTAGAGAAGGTCGACTACATTCACCCGGACTATACCCGCCGTAAACCTGAAAGAATAGCGAGGTTGGCAGCTGTAAAGTCGCCTCGCGCGAAAACAGATATTTTTGCAGCGCGAGCGCAGCGCGCCTCGGGAAACCCATAGTTACGGTAAAAAGAAAAAGTTTAAGAGCTATCGCCTTTAGTGTTACGATCCGACCGTTTCATTCGCGGTTTCATTTCTTATTCGTTGACGCTTAGATTCCAATTGCTGCTATTAAAATTTCCTACCAACGAAATAATTAGCCGCTGTTTCTCATTGGAGGCCCCGACTCACGCATACCAATTCATAAGTAGCATTATCAAATACCTTTATAAGGTTACCTATGCGTAGGCTTATTGAATTCCAATCAATTACATATTAGTACATTACATTTTTTTTAAATTCTGTTGGTTGAACTATGATTTGTACAGATATATATTATATTAAACTGTATGTGTGCTATCTATATTCGATGTATACGTATATTATTAAGAAAACTTAAAAATTTTCCAAACCTAATCCAATATTTTAATCAAAAATTTAATCAATGGTAGCAATATTTCACGTGCATACAGCAAGATGGACTTGAAAGCGTTACTTCATAACTTTTTGAGCGAGTTATTCTAGTTGTTATTAGCGAGTTGTTGTCTTCATTTAACTGCCACATAATCTCTTTTTTTTCTCTCACGTTGCAAATATAAATATTAGAATCGGAAGAATTTATGTTGAAAATTCATTCCCTCACCGCCAGTTAAATTGAAATTTGTTTATCATAATTAATAATCCTTTTTCAGACAATATAATTATACATAAATTTCACATAATACATTGATGAAATTGATAAATTGAAATTTCTTTACACCTAGCAAACGAATTTGACCCTCATTAACGAGTAATATAAAAGTTCTTAGCGTGCGATTCGTAGTTTGAACACTTGTCTTTCATCAATCCTTGGTCTCGACACGTTGTTAATCTAATACTATCTCTATATCTATACTTGTAATGTCATCACCATCATCATCTATTCAATAGCTAGCTGTAACTAACGGTATTCCTATTAGGCTTGCACTTCAAGTATATATCTCAATTTCTTTGTTGCACCGTTCCATCTTATATTTTAATTATTTAAAATTCTGTGCTAGTTCTTTAGTTTTCAACCCGAGATTGCTAAACTATTTCCGATCGTAAAGTAGAACTTTACGCCAATAATTTAACTTGATTAAACCGATGGTTCGATGTAGAAAAATATCGATTACGGGTATTACAAGTAGAACCAGCCGGTGCATAAGGAATACTAAAATAGCACGTCTCTCATGTGTAATAAAAAATGCAATGCGCAGCCGGCGCGATATATAAGGTCATTAAAATTCCCAGGCGTTTTGCGTTGCGTGCGTTTCGCGACTTGGAACGCTCGGAGGCCATCGTCGGAGACATGGGAGTACGTCTATGTTTGAAATCACTTTCCATTCTCTTGTAATCGGCCCCATTACTAAAGACTCGAGAGACAAGTTGCCGCTCTGCGCCTCCGTAGCTGCATTTCTCTCATTTCCTCATCTTGCACATTTTGGCCCGCAGAAACCACGAATTCGCGGAAAGTCTTGCTGCTTGTTTATTATCATAAATGCATTGTTTTAATGATGCCCAATTGTACGTAATTCAATGCCGACTAGTGGGACCCATTTCGCAACACGCTTTAACTCGAGTTTAGATAAATAGCACTTTTATACGCGCATTGCGAAAAGTGCTTCTCTACTAAGACCGTTTGAGATATCACGAAATTTCTAAACTTTGTGAACGAATGAGTAAAATAGCTCGTGGTATTTAAAATAATTAATTGAGCAGTGGATATAAAACTATACCCTCTTGGGTGATGTAACGTGTTAATCTTCAAAACCAATGTAATGGTACATCTTTTTGAAGCATTACAAATGCAAAGTAAAAAAGTTATTTTTTAAGTAAAGCATTACATTATTTTATATAACTTTAACTTTTTTATTATTTAAGAAAAAATATTATTAGAAAGTAGATTGAGCTGTAATCGTTTCAGAATATTAAATAATTATAAGATTTAAATTATCGTCATAACTGCAATTTATTTTAGATTAAGGTACACTATTGAGAACATTCCTACCTGGTTTTTACTCTATTCTATAGTATTATACTAATTTGCATAAGTATGCTTTCGCTTTTGTTTCGTCAGTGAAAAAGAACCTGATGTTCTGTAAAGTTGTTATGACCTCGATTTATAATGATGCTTAATTATGAATAACGTGAGATTAATAATTACTCTAACTATACTTGAGTTAAAAAGAATTGCATATATTTTCATTAAAATCTTTTACCTGAAACATTTAGCCATCGTTTAAAACTATGCGTAATGAGAAAATGTATATGTATTCATTAAGAACGAACCATTACACTCTATTACATGCTAAAAAAGTATGATACATATAATTTAACATGTGGAACAGCCAACGATGCCTACTTATAAAAATTTGACCAAACAAGGAATTATTATTCATATATATTTTAAGAACTAATTCTATAGCTACTAAGCATTACAGTATTTAAACAAGACTACTACATTCTTTCAATTGAAAATATTTGCTATTTAAAACATCTTTAATATAACTTTAATAGATTAAATTTACATTGTTCTCTTCATACATATTATTTTAAACGTTTCAAATCTTTTTATTTTTAGATTGTGCGAAAAGTGATAGCATGTTTCATGCTCGTTGGAGTTGTCTGTAATAGTCAGGCTGACGACAGCAATAGATGGTCTCGGCAAACATCTAATAGCGAATGGATCCCACTAGCGAATCCCCGTAGCAATCAGAGAATCCCGAGTGTACAACCAACATCGGTGCCGGTAGCCGACAGCAATATCCAGGCTGCAGGTCAGGTGCCTACAATTTCTCTTCCTCCAGCTTTACAGAAACAGTATCAGGACCAGCTTCTGCAGTTACAAAAAACTCAGGAGAGTATTCAAAGATTATTGGTTCTTCAACAACAGTTGAAGGCACAGCAACAACTCCTGCAGGTAATATTTGTGATTTTTCGCAATCCCGCAAAAATTAATTTTACATAACCTAATTCACGTACATAAAAAATCAAACGAAGTAAAGCTGGTTTAATCTAATATTAAATTTGAAACTATTCCTTACTGAATAATGTGTTAAAAATCTATAATTATTTTATTTATAATTAAAATAAATTTTAACTGTTGTTCACAATTGAATATGAGAAATGATTATAACTTAGTACGTTTTAAAAAATATTTCTTTATTTAATTAGTTAGTTTTAATAACTTATATCATTTTTATTAGTTTTATTATTTTATTTATTAATCTTCTTGAAAAAACATTCTGTATTAAATTACTGCATTATTAAATAAATTTTATTTTTAAATTTATATTTGAATATCCTTTAAGTGCTTTTCATTCTACAATTTTTAAAGTCGAAATAAATCAATTACATGTCGTCAGTCTCAGGCCTACCAACCAAACAATTTTGCAAGCGCCAATGACCAAAAGCAAGCACTTCACCAAAGCACAATCGTGAACCTGCAAACGCTCCCTCAGCTTGCGCCTGAGGTACTGGTACCCCCTGTACCTTCCTCAGAAGCTTTGCCTCCGGTCTTCCGGTCTCAAAACTTTCACCCTGAATCCGAATCGAAGCAGCGTGGACAGCTTGCAGCAGCCAACTCACAAGTGAACGTTGAGCAGGAGTATCGCTCTCAGGAGGAGCTAAGAAGTTCGACTCTCCCGCATGAAGATAGTCCAAAAGATTTTCGTTTAAGACCAAAAACCCGTTTTGAAAATGGTCCGAGAAGCAAAGAAGAGTCCAGTTCTCTTGCAAATTTCGTTACACCGGCAACAAGTGAAGTGCAAGAAGGCAGTAATGAGGAGGAAGAGGTGATAGATTATTTTAAATCTTTGAAAATATGATTCAATATAATACTGGATCATTTATTTATATTAATATAAGTATTTGCATTACATGTAGTTTCAATTTATAATTTATTATTAAAATTAAAAGTTTTTTTATTATGCATTTATTTAAAATTTACTGTTTAAACTTTTTAATTTTTTGTGAATTGTATTTTTTAAAAGGTTGGTATTAAAATTTCTTTATAAATATAAAAACATTGACACAATATTTATAAATTAATTTTTATACCGGAATATCTGAAATGATTCAAATGACAATTTAGATTGCAAAACAAATGGAATAAAAACTATTTTAAAATTAAAAACAGTATTTTATGAAAACTGTATCAGGGAATGTCTATATGCGGAAAAGAGTTAAGAATTATGAAATTAATTGATGATTGTTAGTAAGATATCATTAAGAAAAGACATAAGGTATAAGATCTAAATGAGAATAATTTAAAGTATTAAATATTCTGTTAGAATGTATACCGGCTCTTAAATATACTATTGTAAGAAAATCTAAAATTATTACAATAGAAATATAAAAAAATATATTTTTCCTTGTTGTTTGGTACAGATTCAATTAGTATATGTACCAGCTGAAACATTAGCGCAACGTGGACAATCTAAACTTCATAAATCACAATCAAGAAAAAATTCTAATCGGCATTATCAGAATAGTACACCCTTACCATCTCATGATGCTTATGCTCGCGAAGTACTTCAACAATTGCAACGTCAACATGAGGAAAAAAATAAGTTTTTACAAACAGAAAGACAAAAGGAAATTGATAGATTACACGCAGAACAAAAGGAGTTAGAACGCCAAGCCCGATTGCATCAAGAAACGGTAAGAAGGGAACAAGCTCTGATGAGACAACGTGAAGAGGAAAAAAAGAGGAAAGAATTAGAAAAAATCGAAGAAGCTTCCAGACAACGAGAATTGCAAAGGCTGCAAATGTTGAGAGAGAAGGAAAAGCTAGAACAGCAAGCTTATATTGAACTCAAAGCAAAGGAAGAAGAAGAAAGACGAAAAGCCATCGAAAGATTCTCAAACTTTAATAAGAGCAAAGATTCTGATCGTCGAAACGAGTATGATGAAAGCAGAAATAGAGATCAAACCGAAGCAGTGCAACATCAATCATCAGCTGAAGACAATTCACAATCATATGAAGTTGAATATCAGGCCCAGCCATTGGTACGAGATTCTCAACTTCATCATCAGCATCTGACTGAAGTAACAAATAAAAATGCTAAAATATCTAGACCTAGAAGTAAACCCCGAAGCAAACTCAGTCAATATCAACGACAACAACCAGATTTTTCTGAAGAATCAACAACACCTTCACCCAATCAACCTCCACTTTCTGTTTACATGGGTGATTCATTTTCTAATCGGCATGTTCAATTAATGGATGTATTAAAGGTATTGAAAAATGCCAGAACTATAGCTGTTCTTGACAGTTTTAGTCCTGATTCTCCCAGAGTTTTTGTTGGGCCTAGAAACTTGGATCTTCCTGCAGGTTATTCTAAGTTTGATTTGCCGTATTTATCATCTATCGAAAACAATCGGGTAGAAAGAAAAGTTGATAAACTACCTTTCTTTGTTGCTCCTCTAAGTTTTGAGCCGCCACCAGGTTACTCAAAAATTCCTTTCCCTGCCCCACATATTGGTTCAGTAGTTATCAATTCAATAGAAAATGTTCAAAACAAACAAATAGAAAATCAAGATCCTAATCCAACGCCTTTGATAGAACCTAATTCTTACGTTTCGAGTAATCATCCATTTTCTTCGTTCGATGTAAGTACACCTAATTCTTTCCCACACGAATCAAGTACACAAGTGTACGAAGTATCGTCCATAGCCCCTACTCATTCAAGCACCAAGTGGAATTTTAACGATTTCTTCAAAAGTAAAACTACAACTGAAATACCATCCACAGCAACAATTGCTTCGTATCAGGAACAACGAACTACGGCAAACAAATTCAAAAGACCCCCTAAGAATAATAATTTCTTTGCATCAAATGAAGTATCCACAACACCTAGCTACTTTAGTCCAAAAACAATCACTGCATTTTCTTTTGAACAAACAATTCCTCAAGTCACTCCATCTTATAACGAAGAGCCCAACAGGCACCGTACTATTGATTCACATTTTATTGCTCAAAATGCAGAGCTTCATCGACCAGTAGAAAATCATTACCATGAACATGAACCTCATCAACAATCGGTTCCTCGTTACCCTATTGATCCAACAGGCCATGTTGTTACTAATACATTCTTTTCGAATCCATCCTCAAATTATGAAGAACAAACTCAATATAATTTACCCGCGGAATTACCAGCTATATCTCCACAACTTCCTGGATTGGTGAATGCATTAGTAGAAAAAGCAGAATTAACGAGCAATGTGCAAACTCCTACTACTATACCAATACCTACCACAACTACAACAACTACGACTGAAGTACCCACTACAACATATAGATCTCGCTCACGTCAAAGGTAAATTTTCATGGCCTTTATCTTTACTTTGCCTGTAAAACATATAAATAAACATTTTTTTTACTTAAAAAATTATATTTATAAAATACAAAAATTGATAATAAATATTTTCTTTTTTATATTTACTAATTTTTATAGACAAATCAAAATTATTATTAAATTAAATTTGTCAGAAAAGGATAATTATCGCATTATTTATAATACATGAAAACTTATTTTAGGAGTAGGGTTACAGCAAGTAGAGCAACCACTACTACTTTAACACCACCATCTAGGGGACATTCAGAAAGAACAAGACGGCCAATAAACAGATCTAGATCAAAGTATTCAACAACTACTGAAGAATATCAGGATGCTTCTTATGATCCTACAAGACGAAATTCTATTACAACCTCCAAATACGATGATCAAGAAAGTTTTACTAAGAGACCAAGTACTCGAGTCCAAAATTATAAATTCAGAGATGAAGAAACGAAGGAGTCTATTCAATCCCAGGTACTTTCAACATAAAAAAATGTTTTTATAATGAAATGATGACCGAGATAAAAGCAATTGAAGAATATAATTATAATTTAGGTTACATATTTTGATTGAAAATTTTTTAAGATTTATTTTAAATTTTTAAAATACAATAAAATCAAAATTTTTATTTCCGAAAAAACAATTTCCATAAATCTATAAAACGCGATTCATTGAGGTAGATTCCGGATTCATGAATAAGATTATCTCTGAAAGGTACGCACATACTAAGCATCCGATTTTTGCTGGCACTTTGCAGATTGTAGATTCGAGTGCACCGAGCGACCAAGGTCAACGTAGCGTCTACGAGAGTGCGATCGATCCCTCTTTGTCCTCGAATAACGGCGTCAGTCTGCAATCTGCACCTACCTCAGACATTAATAGCCCAGTCTATCAGCAAGATGATTACTCAGCCTCCACGGTCACGCCTGTGGAAGGATTTCCTGAAGGATTTCCGCACCGCGAGAGTAGCATCTCCGACTCAATTCTACCTCTCACCGGTCTCGAATTCGATCATAAGTCTACTCAAGGAGCGAATTATCAGACATCTCCCTCCTATGATCAGAGTGGTAGTGATGAGATCCCTGTAAATGGATTTAATTTTAGAACACAAGAAGTAAACCAGGATTCTACTACCGCTCACGACTCATCATTCTTCAAACCCGGAAAGAGTAGCACTCTACTCTTTGAAACAATCCCCACTACCGATTTACCTAATGTGCAACGGTCACAACTTCAGGATTTCTCTCCAGTTTATCATTCCGTGTCTCCACAGAGCTCCTTCGAATCGAATGAGACTCCAAGACCCGTTTATCACGAGCATTCTACCAGTAGTGAAGAGGAGCAACCAATCTTTTTACCAATTTCTGACGATAAACAAGAAGACTATTCCTTCCACACGACTGTTGCTGAAACCAGCAATACAGAGGTAAAGCGAACAGCAACGAAATATATTCAATAGTATTTGATTTTTCGTTTATTAAAATTCATATATACATGTATGTGCATGTGTGTATATATGTTTTGTGTGTGTATGCTTGTGCACATAAGTATAACGCCGATTAAAAAAATATAAAATTTATATCTGCTTATGCGATTTATATTTTATTAAACAGGATTTTACAAGGAACAAAATTTTATATCTTAGCTACAGTCTTCTGAACTAAGAAACTCAAAATTAATACTTCTTTTGAAAAACACACTTTAAAGGAAACAAGAAACTTTTTTGTTTTAAACATAAAAATGAATGTTATTGTTTGATTCATTGTATGTGTATTTTGCACACAAGCTTTTTAATAATGATAAATACTCGCAGATGAATATAATGTTTACAGGGGTTAATATTTTTTTCGCGTATCTTTTTTATTTTTTTTATTGTTGTATAGTATACCGAAAACCAGAAAAATTCATTGAATATTAATTATCATTTTTAAAACAATTTTTCCCTATCTTGTTGTACAAAAATGTTTTAAAAACTAAAAAGTAAAAAATGTAGTTTGTTAATGTAGTTAAAAAAAATTTTTTAAAAGTCATATGCCAAACACTATATTCGTCACTATAGGTTTTAACAACGACAACGACAACAGAGGCTCCAGTAATAATTCGTCAACGAGTTAGAGGCAGACTGAGCGGTCGAACGAGTCACCAGGACTCGGCAATTCAAACACGACCTAGAGGCTCCCAGGATGAATATGTGCGATTCAGCGCCGTTAATCAAGATTCAACTAAGACGCACAGCTCGCGACCGCGCTCAAGATCTCGAACTCGTGGTCATGCATCAGGACATCATAATTCACCTATTCAGACTGATGGTCAGGAGTATGTTAGAATTCAGTCGAGTCAACAACATCACCAACGTAGGACAAGCCCCGCTCCGCAAACGGCCAAACCAATTGAGGAGCAATCTAGCGAAGAGGAGGAATATGGATTTATTAGAACTCCGAGTTACCGTGCCCCCACTCCCAATGAGTTCAAGTCCACTCAGGTTAGTTGGTTTAATAATGATAAGTTGTTTTTATTGATTATAACTTTTGTGCCCATGTAGTTTAAGCAAAGAATTATTATTGATTTTTTATCAATGCATTCACACATTTGTTTTAAGTTTTAATGAAAAAATTTGATGAAAATTGAGATAAAATTTATTCTAGTCTCCTAATCGTAAAAATTACAAATGTACAAAAAATATTGTAATTGAAAGTCAGTAGTTACTAATTACCTGTGTCTATCAAATGTCTTTCAAAGCGATTAAGATGAAAATATATACAGTTTTTTTGAAAAACTCACATATATAATTATATAAACACTAATAGTAATTATAAAATATTATTTTCTAAAAAAATATATGCATTTTAAATAGACTTTCTTTCTTTTTGAAATCACTCAAAAACGTGGTAATTTTCACTCAAAATGCATAAACTATTTTTATAGTGTCATATACAATATTAACTTTCAATAGAAATTGTACATTTTTTAAAAAGAACTTTTAGTATTTAGTAGCCTTTCCACACATAGATTTATGACAAAACTTATATAAACAGTCTTTCTGTGCAAAATGACTTTTTTTGTTTCACTCAAACCGGTCAAGTGCCTATTTCAAAACGCAGTATAATTATAATTAGATAAAAACAACCGTAACAAAGTTGCCGAGCGAAAAAAGAAAAGTAAATTATTCAATATCCTTTTCATTAGAGAAAAAATCGAAAAATGCGCAGTTACGAGAATAATTTAGAAAGTTCAGCACGGTCGATCGATTCCACTCTCTTCGTGGCATAAACCCGCGAGACGTGAACACTACTACAGTCCCCCGTTTTGATATCTGACAATTTAACGGAACAATGTACGTTGATTTTAGAGTGCCGAGGTAACGGAGAGCGTGCCATCGGAGTCGAGCCAGTCGCAGGCTCAGATACTAAAGAACCGGCAGAAGCTCTATTCGGCGACGAGGCGGGCAAACGGCAGCAGCGCGCGCGCACCCACGACGACCCCACGGGTCGCGGATGAGAGCGCTTACCCAGCAAAGCCGCGAACGAGGACCCAAGTCGTGCCGGAAACGAAGAACAAGTCGCGCAGCAGGCTACGAAGACCGGGCACCGCAGTAAGGAGGCGGCCCTCTACCACGACCACTACAAGCACAACGACGACCGAGAGCGCCCTCGACGACAACAACGAGCTCTCCCACGACGAGGCCGTTCAGCCGGAAAACCCTTCTAACAACCAGAATGACGTCTACGAGAGAGCTCAGCCCCCGAGGCGTGGAGAGAACATCGCCGATGAGAATGTGAGTACTTCACTTCTTTCTGCAGTAGAGCAATAGGTCACGAGGTGTCATTTTTTGATAATCAAAAGTTGAAGGTGCTAAGAAAATTATTATAAATTAAAATTTTCAAACCCGGAAAAGTTACGGTATTCACGGTTACGCGGTACAGTACAGCATAACGTAAATAGCAAATACAAGGTAGACTAAGTAGTAAGTATGTAGGTATCATGTTTAACTAAACTACGCTATGCATACGAATATTTGAATTATAACTTGTTTAAAGTAAACTAAAAACGTAATTTTTAAAAAGACTTTGTTATCTTATTAGCACTAAAAATTATTATAAGTTGAAGGAAGCATTTAAAATATATTATGTATATACGTGTATAGAAAATATTATGAACTTAAAATCAAGTATTTATTGATTGAACAATGATATGTCTTTGCCAAAAAATGTTACACGCTTTACTTATTTTTTGTAACATATGTTTTATACTTACCAGCTGACTTGAACTATCACATAGTCCAAGGTAATTAGTCCATTAATATTTTTTAGTTTTTGACAAGTGTATAATGGGAATACATTAATGAGAGCAATGGTTGCAGCAAATGTTCAACCACGTACATTTACTCGTGAATATGTAAGCCTAGTCTTATGAATCATTTATTATCCACTTTTATTCATAAAGCAAACTTGTGCAATGGATTACATAAACTCGATCACCCATTATACAGCAAAAATGTATAATTGTTTCAATCAACAAAAGGTTATCTTTATATGCTTAGAGAATTTTTTTAAATTTTGTTTTAACTAAGCAAGTGATATAATTCTCACGTCACGTGCCGAACCTGTCGTAAAATTGTAACGTGAATGTGCTTAAAAAATAATACTTATGAGAACGTTATTAAATATGACATGAAAGTAATAACATAATAACAATACGATTAATTAATTTATACTCATTCTTAAATTATATTTATTTTAAGAATACTCAATTTCGAATATAAATGTAAATACGACTGTAAAATCACACGGTTCGATATCAATAATGTATAATTTAATTAAATATCGATTATTAATAAAAACGAATGCAAATATATATTTATATATATAATGCAAACAAGCACCTGCATTTATTAAATGCAGAAGTTCTTATCATTAATTCTAATTAAGTACTTGATTTAGTTTTACAACGCGCAAAACTGAAATGACGGCAGCAAATGAAAATCCTGCGTACTGCTTACTGCTATTAATCTTTGATTAAATATTGAGTAATTCATAACTGTAAATAGAGCAAAAGCAATTACTGATATTTATGTCCTTTACTCGATACTTGAACGTAAATGCAGTCATTAAAAAGAGTGCTGTCAAGTTTTGACTAACTTCATAATTTCTCGAACTTTGCATTCCATATAAAACGCTCGCTGGAAAGAGGTATAATTAAAAATTTTGCTCAAAATTTATGCAGGAGTTTTAGAATAAAAGCAATAAGAAAATAACGAGAAGGATTTTCACTCTGCGCATTAAGTTAACATACTTAACGGCGGAAATCGATTGTCCTGAATTTTTCCCACAGCCATTGCACGCTCTCGCAATCCTTAGCTTGGCGGTAAAGACGGTTCATGCTTGTATGTAATAGTGACCTATACGGTCCACTACTATATCTCGTACTACAGATCCTTTTTTTTCTTTGTTGTTCCTTTTTATTTTACCTCTCCGTCTTGATCCCTACTGCACGTATCGCTGGATTCGCCTTTTTCTTTACTCTCTATTTTTGTACGGGTTCAGTGGAATTAGCAGTAAATGCGATAACCTGAAAATAGGTGAGCACATAAATTATGCAATCGAATTTGTGGAAATAAAATTTACAAAGTCCATGATTAAATTTACAACCCAATTTTTTAACTGAAGCTAAAAGTACACAAGGCAATGAAACGAATACCTTTCAACTTCCAATTCTCTTTTGAAATTTACTTTTCTTTACTCTACAGCAAAATATCTTGCAATAAATATGCTCAAAGTCAATAACGAAATATTCTGTTTCAAATTACAATAGTAATTACTTTTTTCAATTAATTTTACGAGTGAATAGAAAATAATTTGTTTCAAAAACTCAATTTTATTTGCAGTATTTTTAATTAAAATACAACTTATATTTGCAAAATATCATTTTATAAAAGAATTATATGATGATTGAATTCTATGATTAAAAATTGTTCTCAAATGCCAGGAATAGTTTTCATTTTCTGAGAAATATACTGTAAAAAAAACTCATTTTATGTGTTCGCAGTACCCTCAAGAGTTTTTGCTTAATTACGGAGCATCACAGAATGCAGCTTTCCGCCGACCAACAACAAGCCGATCTTCCTCATCTGATATCTATGGAGCCGAAAGTCAGTGGTCGACCAAATTAACAGGCAACTCCTTCCAACCAAGCAGTTACTCGCCGAACCTGCCTCAAGAGGAGGCGAAGAAGATCGAGGGTCTCGGTCAAGAGAAGGCTGGTGACTTCCCAGAGATCATCACTGCAGGACCCGAAATTGCTGCTATTACCGTCCTCGTTAGCTCGGATGACGAAGCCAAGCCTCAGCAGCCACAGATGTCCAATGATAAGCCTTTAAATTCTGAAGAATCCGCGAGCTCAATGGCCGGCTCGATGGTCGCTGATTTTGGAAAGAAGATGAACGTCGCCGAGGAAGTCGTAATGACTAGTAGTACTACGACTGTTGAACCTACAACCGAAAATGTTTCGACACCTGGGACCGAAGTCATCAAAAATGCTAGTGCTACATTTAAAAAGGTGAAAAATAATATATTAAAGCTATTCTTAATTAGAAAAGTATTTCCTTAAGCAAATTGATTTAAATAAGGTTATTTTATAGACGAAATGTTAAGCAAATGAATGATTTATTTTGTCTAATTTTAATTTTTTTAAAAAAATAATTTTCTATCGGTCGTAGCTGTTGTGTATTATTTATATGTTATCATGAATTTCGAATTTAATCTTATTATTCAAATAAATAAATATTATTGATACAATCAAGTTTAACAGTAGTAAAGAATAATAATAACAATAATAATAACCATAATAATAATAATAATAGTCATTGCAATATTTTAAGAAAAATTATAAACTGAATTTTAACAATTTGTTTTCTTATAGGCTGGATTAAGAAGAAGACGAGTTCGTGTACGAGTGAGGCCGACTGGTGCGGGCTCGGAAGACTTCGTCACGGCCGAATCTCAAAGCTATGATTCATCTCTAAATAAACTACCTCGAGAGATGAACAAATTCCGTAACTTCTATGTAAAGCAATCTTCGACCACTGCGGCTCCAGTATCAACGTCCTCAACGACTGCAGCTACTACCACCGAGGTAAACAAGACTGAAAAGTCCCCGATCGAGAACTTCTTTGACAAGATCCTCGGGGAATCCGATGATAGTACGACTAATTTACCTGAAATGATCACGACCATCAATACATCGAGCAGTGAAGACATTTGGGTACCTATGACGACTCTTCCTCCATCAGCGAGTGCGGGTGATGAAATGACGACGCTTAGTCCGCAGACCATGAGTGCATTCGAGACAACTCTGAGAAACGTAGAAGCGGAAGCTGAAACGGAGACAGCGCAGCCTGCTGTCACAACGATTGATCCTTCTACACACAAACCAGATGAGCCCAAAAATAGTGGAGAGAACGCACTAATCCAAACCATTAACTCCCCTGAAGTTCCGTTTCGGTATTTTGCTACCAAGAGCCCGGCTTTTAGCGAGTATCTGCGCAATCAAGAAAAATCGCGCATGTCAGAAGAAGACCCAAACCATCCCAAGAATCACCGTTCGAAGTGGAGCGAGGTACGCTATCCAAGCGATAAAGCTCTATTCAAATGGAGCAATAAGAACCAGACGAGTAATGAACAAGAGGAACGTCGATCCGAAAACGATAGTGTAACGGACTATGTCAAAGCCATCTTTGAAAGCATCAAGAGTGCAGATGAGGATCATCATCATAACAGTAAACTCGCCGATCAGACGTCGTCAGCCACTTCCTCGCGGCGAGACAAGGAGCTGTTCAAAGCTCCAGCTACTCAAGTTAAGACATCTGTTTCTTCCTCTAGCAGAGTTGTCGCTAGGACGTCCAGCGGTGAAGATGTTGAGGCTGCAAACATCCCTAGTACCAGTACGACGAGTGAGTCTACGGGTTTCGGACCTTTCGTTCCCTCGATAATGTCAGAGAAAGGAGCGGAGAATCCTGTAAAAAAGACATCCCTTGAAAATCTTGGTAAGATTCTCAAAACGACAACGACGACAAAAGTATCACTCATGACCGAGATCTGCTTCCGCGGTCGGTGTGTTATGTCCAAACCCAAGAAAGAGGCCACAAGATGAGTACTCAGATTACTACATGATTGGATTGAAAGAACAGCATGAATTTCGAAGAAACATCCAGATTTTTACACTTGAATAAAAAGTTATGCATAAAGAACCGTATTTATTTGGATGGCATTATTGAATGAATGACAAAGCAGCAATTATTATTTTCTGTTAAAGAAATTAATAAGTATTATCTGGAGGAAATCTTCTATTAAAGCCAACAATCAAGCCATTAAAACCGCATGTATATATCAGCTAAACTGGTATGAAACTGCTATTCGAATGGTTAATCATTCTGAGAAATTCGGAGTAAACGAATCCAATCTTATTTCGAAGGCTTCAGGGAAACTATGTCACACTGCATGAGCAGTATTTATTTATTTATTAAGTTTTAATTTATCAATATGACTAAATTTGTGTATCATACTCATCATGGCGCATTTTCTGGAAGTCGATAGAAAATTCAAGGGCGCCTCCGAGCTTTAGTGGTGCCCTTTCTTTCTCGCGTATACTTCGTCTGTCGAAACTATCGAAGCTCAACGATAATACATAGGGCTGAAAGTCACCTTACAAACGTATTGCGAAGGAAAAGAACAAACGCATGCGCAACGAACCGAGACATATTTTCAGTGAGTCTCTTTTGTACAGAACTAAAAATTTGTTTTGTTTATTTTATTAACCCACTAATAGTACCATAACCGTGTCACCGTGAACATCCGGAAGACGTTTAGCCTTCAATACTAATCTTTTATTTGGATGATTTGATCACCCATACAGTTTCCTAGAAATCGGCTGAGGGATAAATTTTAATTTTAATTGCTATCCTCTGCTTACACTCAGATGAAACTAGAACATCGGCATCGTAATCCAGTTATAAAATACGATGAAAATTTGGAGGCCACGGAAACGAATGATCATTTTGTATTTTATTAATGCATGTTCACGTGTAGCTTGTATGTATATGTATACGCGTAATCTTTATTTTAAGTTATTAGACCTATAAGTGTATTTAATTGTTGTAGTACACTCGATTTAAGTTATAATAATTAAGCGTGATAATAATGGTGAGCGACTATTATTTTAATAAACATTTTTCAAATTATATGTTTGTCTTTTTTTATCCTTCTCTTCCTTTTTCATCTGCCTTAAAATTTGCAAATACACACACATTTTTAAATAATATTATATAATGTTCAAGAATAAAATTGTATTTACTATATAATATATAATAAATCTGGTATTACTTGCTAATTATTAACGTATATTTCCATTAAATATTCATTACTTAACAACCAAATTTTGAATCTTATGAAATTTTTAACACTTTTGTTTTAATATTACTACTGAAAGTAAATAAACATAAACTATTCAAAATGTGAAGTGAAATTTGCTAAAGTGTATATAAACAAATTCTCTATACGGATTATAACATTGAAAGACAAAAAGTACAAAAAATTAATTTTATGTATCTTTTTCGTAAGATTGAATTTAAATATTTCATGATAGTGATATTATTCACATTATTATCCACTTTATTTTCATTTTTGTTTATTAGTCTCTATAAATTAACTATAAACCAATGTACAATCGTTGGAAATTAAATACTTCAAAATATTGAAGAATTTCTAAATCTACGCCAATGATAAATTTTTTCTGCTTCTTTCGTATTTTCTTCGCTTCTCTATTCTCTGCTCTTTTGAACAGACCATTTATCTTTCAGTTCCCTCGTTCATCAAGGTTTACCTCTTGAGCATCTCTTTAATGCTCTTGATTCATCATTAGTACACTGACGGTCGTGCTGAAGCTGTGGATCTCAACTTGAAAGTAAAAAATATCATGCAACAGTATTATTTATACTGTAGTATGTAACCTTTTACGGTATCTTTAAATTCTGTTAACAAAGATTTATGGTTATAAACTCACATAATGTCAAAAATAAATAGATTTGACTATTAAAAATGTATTATTTACATTAATTGCTAATCTTAAAACATTAAATTTTTAGATAGTGAATCAAAATATTAAACATTTCAGAATATAAACTATTTAATTATGCAGAACACTTAAAATAGTACAAGTGTATTGCGTCAAACTGTTGGGATAAATTATGCTAAAATGTTATGAATAGGACTATAATTTATGGTGTGTTTTCTATTAGGTTAGAATACAGTATAGCGTGTGCATATACGTGACAGAAATAGAAAGAAAAAAGTGTGAAAGAGTAACCGCAAGTAGCTAACATACTCCTAGACTATTGGCGTCAACGGATACCATTAAACTGCGGCGAGTTCTTTACCCCCATTAACAAGGGTTAGAGGCGGATTGATTGAAAGACGAGGTAAGTTTATTAACAGACAATTTTATAATAAAATTAATTAATTTGTTAATTTTTTAAAATTAATTTGTTAGTATTTTAGACTCATGAGATTTTTAACTCATTCATAAGCTATCTTAATTAATTAAGCAATTTTTCGCCATTATTAATAAAGCTAAAACTAATTATTTTTTCTCTTTATTAAAATTTTTTTGAAATGTTTTCAAATGTGTATAAAAATGGTTGTAGTACTTCTGTAATTATTCCAAAGCAGCTTTAATTGATAGTTGCAATATATTCATCCTGTTTTAGATTTTGACTTAGATGTAATTTAAGTGAAAACACATGAATAATGCATTATTCTGATAATTTTTAAAAATAGATAAAAAGGATACTAATTACCATCAGCTATAATCATGACTTTTACGTGTATTAGTTTATCACAGAAATGTCTGACTGGACCTTCGGACTTTCTACTGCTATATCTATATTGATATGCTATCAATGTTACATCATTTTTCGCAAATCTATAAAATTTTCTACTTTTTATGAATACAGCTATTAAAGAATAAATACAATAATTTGTTTAAGTAGAAAAAAATATGAAAAACGTAACTAAAAATTACTTTGCAACAGACATCATTAACAATAAAAGTAACCTAAAATATAAAATAAATTAAACTCATCTAGGCTAGAGATTTGTGAATGTCAATAAGAACAAAATGACATAATCAGCGTAATAAGTTTCATACAAGCTTTCTAGCTTGGAGCTAAAATATTGATGTACATTTTACAAAATAAAGAAAAAGCGATTGAAACAAAGATAACCGATTGAGACGTATAAAACATATAGAGCAGAGCGTGTGGCAATGATAAGAATACCAAGTTGTGTCAAATGGGAAAGTAAAATAGTTGGATAAAAAAGGTAATGCTTTCGAGTGCACAACGTCAGGTGAAAACAAGTAATATTAACAAAAAAGGACAAAACTAGTTGAGATGAGTAATGCATGGAAGAAATAGTATCGTCGTACAGAAAAATTATGACTTGGACTAACTCGAGAGAGCAAAGAAAAGCAGAAGTAAGGGCAAGCTCGAGCGCGGCTGAGTCACGTATAGGAATAGAAAGCGTGTATACAAAAATCGAAGGGGAGAGTAGGAAAGAGCAACGCACGATATTACAATAAAGGCGGGGTGATTTCCAGAGAAGAGTTAAAAGAAGAGGGATATGCCACAGAAGCGCGTGTGCGCGCGTATGTGTAAATGTGGATAGATTGCTGGTGAAATAAAAAGCGGGATCGAAGTAGAGCATGAGATGGTACGCAAGTACGAGCTACAGGGGAGGGAAAGGGGTACACACAGAAAGCTCAACGCGTAGAGAAGTAAACGAGGGAGCGAATGAGCCAGAGAGGCAGGGAGCGCAAAGTGCACAGCGAGGAATGGGATAAAGAAGCGCGAATCGTAGGAAGTGCCGCGACGTGGACGAGCCCGAGGGGGCGAGAGATAAGCTCCGAGGGTAGGGATGGGTTCCGTAGCAGCGGCAACACCGCCGCGGCTGGGCGCATGCGCCCGCGGGCGCTCTCCCCCGAATTGCGGCGCTCGGCCAGCTTGGGGCGCTAGTAAAGCTCAGGAGCCGAGGGCGAAGGGAGTACCTCAGTCCGCTTCATTCGTCGGGACAGCTATGTCAGGCGGCGAGGGGTCGGCCGCGGAGCCGCCGCCGCCGTCGCCCCCGCCGATCAATCGCGAGGAGGGTTGCGAGGGGCCCGCTGCGGCCGCCTCCGAGGGCCTCCGCAGGAGGAAGGTCATCCACGCAGCCAAAGAGACCCTCGATAAGGGTGAGTACTTCCCATGGCGGAGGGCCGGAGGTCGCGCGTGGAAGGGACGAGGGATTGGGAAAAACCGAGCGCTACCCGGACGGCTCAGAACAAAGGACCCACGGCAATGTCTCTAGCGCCTTTGCGTGGGTGCAAGTCAGGGCGTTGCTTTGCTTTTGCATCAATTGGTATTGCACCCTTTTGAATAACCGCCTCACTTTCACCTGGCGGCTACAAGCTTCATTTTACTCCGGGTGTTAATTTCATGAGTTTATCAACGGTTTGAATTAAAGACAATAAACAAGATGCTTTCTAAAAAGAATTTTGTGGGCTATTTTTGTTTAGGGTTCCTGAACATCATTTTGGGTTGATTAAAATTATAGTTTTACCAAGGAAACTGTATAAGTAGTTTGCGCAAAAGTGTAAAGCTGGAAAGTAATTTGGGTGGTCCTATTTTCGTGAAGGCTCCTCAAAAGCTCGATACGATCAACGTAGTTTTCATTAAGTTTTTACGAAGTATTTTTATTCTAAATTGGTTTTAAAATTAGGATTAGATGAGGATTTTCGACAAACAAGTTATTTTTCATTACTTTCACAGAATTATGAACCATCAAAACTAATAAAATATTAATCTAACATCTAACATTAAAAAGGTCGTGATTAATGTTAAAAGAAGAAATGTGTAAATTCTTTTAAATATATATAATTTAAAGTCCTAGCACTAAAATTTTATGTTAGCGTTTTTAAACTTACGAATCGATCAACAAATATGTCTACGTATTTTTGTTTGCAAATCAAAGGATGTGCAGATTGTTGTTATATTAGTGTAATTATTTTTAAAATAACTTCTCACTTATTTTAGAATACTTTTTATAACTTCCATATATTTTTAAACTACAGAATTATTAATTAATCGATGGCAATTACAATTTTAAGTTTATATATTGTAACCATTTATTTATGTATGTGCAAATTCAGTCAATAAATACAGACTGTGTTAAGGATTAATACAAATTATTATAATTAAAACAACAATTACAAAATAAATAAAATTATATTAATAGTATTAAATAAACATAGTTGAAATATATATGTGTTAATATTTTGCTTTTTTGTACAATTATTTTTCGTATTCGATAACAAAAAACTTTTCTTCGTATATATTTTGGATTAATTTTTTAGCAGCTGAACTAGAAAAAAGAGTAATCAATATTATGAATCAGCAATTTTCTTTCCACGTGAAAAAATTCTGTTAGTTGTGTGCTCGTTATTCAATTAGTTATTTTCGAATTTGGCTATGCCTGATGAAGTATACAGATATTGTCTCAGATATTATCAATTATCGTATGATTACCAAAATCTAGAATTCAAATGATACATTAATACTCTGCACGTGATTACCCTCTAACAAACTACACTAGAATTCGATTTACTACGATAACGTGAATCCACGCAATTGGAATTCGTATTATAATGCCCGATTGGATCTCAGTTACAGTAGTTCGATATAATAATTATACCTGCAGGTATAATCACCAAACTACTCTAAATAATCTGCATACATTTTCAAAATAAGAAGATATCGATAAAAATATAAAAATACGTTTACTCACCGTAGAGGGGAGAACACTTGTAATACCTCCCTGTTGACATCCGTGTCCTAACTATCTACAATTAATCTATAATCTTATTCGTTTCGATTTGTTACATTGTTTAATTATTTTGATTAAGCTTAACTCCCTGAATAATTAAGGTATTGAAAATTTTAAAAGTCTTATCTCTAAAGAAACTCAATCAAAATGGAGACACTCTGTATACAATTGAATTGAACTCATGTAAAAGTTAATAATTACTGTCTGCAAATAATTTATATACACTGATCCTCATTAGCTAGAATGATTCAGAATTTCAATCACTATTATAGTCTTTTTTTTTAAACAACTTTTAATCTTTAAACTTTTAAACTAAATTCGCGGGAATTTCATAATTATTATAATTATTAAAATAATATTTTATAATTATTTTAGTTATATAAAAATTGTCACAAACGTAGCACGTAGCTAGTAAAAATTCAACGATCGTTATACTAGACAGAAGAAGCCTATATACCACAACAATCTATTCAACAGACGGTAAGACCCGATATCGATCGTCTTGTAACGCATGAGGGGATACGAAGAGTTTCAGATAGACAAGCGCCGGGAAAAATACAGCCAGTGGTTCCGAAAAAATTACACAATAGTGATTGACTTATGCAATTATGATCGCCGATGATCAATAAAGACTGAGGTTGCTAGCGTGTGACCTGTTTCGAATATTATGACCCACCGCCATAAGGCTCTATTTCCTTATGAGACGTGTACGCACACGGATTTCAGGTTAATGCTAGATTTACGCGATCACCTTCCCCTGTCAAAGATCACTCTTACATGGAACTTTAGTTTACAAGTGTACGGCATCATTCATTATCTCATCTTTATTTACACTCTTAATATATGCGATTTTCCTCGCTGGTTCTGTTCTTTCGCACACGACCGAATTGAAAATGTGTACTGGAAAATATGTCAACACTTATATGTGGAACTAAACAACATAGTAAAAAAAATCGACAAATTGTATTGAAGCTTATGAAGATTAAATGAGTTAAGATAATTCTGTTATGAAACATATATAAAAATAGTATTACCTGGTAGAAAATAAGCGAAACGAGCTTACTTCTTTGATAGTATTCAATAATATTATGTATTATATATTCAATATTATTTCTGCATGATTGAGTTTCGTATTATATTAATACCTAAGAATTACAGAATACAACAAAAATTTAGTAAAAATGATTAACAATGTTTATTTACTTAGATAGTAAATGTAACAACTATTCGATCGGCATACGTTACTAATACATTATTGGTTTTTACCGAATAAGTAAGAATTTCTCCGAGTAGCGAGTTATTTGTTAATTATAAAATATTTTTCGATTTATTTGATAAAAAAAGAATTTATGATATTTCTATTGTATTTTTACAAGATATTTTTATAAATAAATGTATAGGTAGACAAATCATCCTATTTCCAAAACATACAAGGACAATACTAAACAAACTAGAAGAGTAGAAAAAATGTACCTCTATTGAAAGTACATACATAGATAACCAAGTGGATAATCGATATGCATTTCAATGTGAATATACAACTGGACTGATGTGAATTCCATGTGGAATTCATATAGATTTCATGTCAGTTTTTCATAGCTCCATGTAACATTTTTTATAAATTTTTAACAATTTCATACTTACTGGTTGTATATTTCTTTCTATATTTAAAATTATGTATTGTAGATTTTTACTGATATTTTAGTTAGCTATATAGATGGTGTCGTATTTTCCAGTAGCCAATGTATTGGATTGATTGTACTCCTAGCACTGCCATCTTTCGGGGTTAATGGTCTATCTTAGAAACCCAGCTTACAGTAATAACCTCCGCGTCTCATACATGTACTTTCCATCGATCGAACTGGATAATGAAGTTTTTGTGTACGTAATAAAATGATTCATCGATATACGTTCCACGGCACGAGTATCATACATTATTCACGTGATGTTTTAACGTTATTGCAATTTCAAGACAAGCATTTCCTGGGCTATTCTCCTATTTTAGTCATAGAATAGTTGATAAGTGACTATATGTATAACAACAACTCTTTAATTAATGCTATTTCCTTTAAAAATTATTGAAGGAAATGTAATCTGTGAAAAATTTTAACAAATCACTAAAATAATGTCATTATTTAAGAATCGGTTAATGTTTCAATACGTAGTTACAAAATTCTAACATAATAATGATTAAAACAATAATAAGTTAAAACAAATTAAATTTAGAGAAAATGTTTTACATGGAGTATGTTGTATTCTAAAATCTTCTATTATTACACATGAAGATCTGTATTTATTAATCTCTTATAAGTAATAAAGTAAACAAATTGGCTTTTAAGGTTGATATTTTTAATATTCCGTTATAAAATTTTTTCTCTCCATTAAACTTCATCGCTGTCATCAGCAAAATAGCATGAAACGATACATTAAGTCAAACATCTTGGTGTTTGAAATACACTGCATCAAACATTCCTGTGTTTCCTCTAGCAAGGACTTAAAATAATTGTCTTCGATATAGAAATTCCTTGATATTAAGAAACAGACGATTGAGGTCGTTCAATAAAAATGGGGTGAAAGTACGCGAGCGCGCTGCATAACCTTTTCATTCGAGACACCATTAAAGATAGAGCGCGGTGAATAGTCACACATATATATAAAAGGCAAAATTGATACAGGAAAATAATTGTATAACACCTTGACAATACATACATTCTAAATTATATGTGATATTCATGATAATCGGTATGAGTTATTCAAACATATTCATTCATTTTCTGACAATAAATTGCATTTTGCTACATACATTCTCCAGAGGCACAATTTCATTCTGATGTGTATGTGCTGTATCCAAGAGAAACAAATAAAATTTTAAATATTTAGTATGATTTGATAGTAAATTAGCCTGAAAAAAATTATTCGGAAACAAATAAAATACGTCGTTCTTTTTAATTAAGATACCAAAAGTTCAATTTAATAAATCTAATAAGATAAAAAGTGTAATTCAATATCCTGATAGATAGCTTTTAAATAAAATTTTTTTTCATCTGAATTCTGTTTTCTGTAAAAAATCAAACGACGTCAAGACTCTTTGTGACTAGGTTCTATGTACCGATAAACTTGTGAACCGATATATTTAGTATTGGGTAAAACCAATTAAAAATTTATTAAATAAACTAGTCTCATTCGATTTTTTTTTCTTGCAGCATCTCGTTTGTTAAGAAGGAAAATACCATGTACAGGGCATTTGATGACCCCCCGCCGCCTCTGGATTCAAAAAGTTCCCACGCAAGTAAGTTTGAACCCTTCTGTATCTAGAAATTTTCACAGTCTCACAATATACAATTTATTTTTATTTGCAACCTACAAATTAATTCAATACTGAATAATTTTTATTCTTTAATGAAAGCATTATAAATCATTCAAACCTGTATTATACTTGTAGATATTCATTAAAATTCATTTTATTAAACTCCATATTTTGAAAATAGCCTCGGAAATCATATGTTTTACAGTAACCGAATTTAATCACCTATCGGTAAGACGCGAGAAGATAACATTACAATCTCTTTAAATTTTATAACTTTGTACTGCACATTCACTAGGACACAAATGGCATCTAATAAAAATATACACTCTTTAGATTTATAGAATTATGCTTTTCATATACTTTGTCATATGGAATTATAAATGAATGGATAAATTTTTTTGCTATTAAAATTTACTAACATTATTTTCATGAGACCTAAATTAAATCCTATAGAATTTTTATTTTATTACCTGAAAGCTATATCATTAGAAAACGGAAGCTCTTTTTCTGTTTTTCTGTATTTCGAATTGGAATGTGCGTAAAAGTGAGAATGCGCTGATTGGCTATAAATGCGTGCCTTTCAATTGTAAGTAGAGCATACTAATACTTCCGTTATTCTGATTTGATGATAAAATTAGTCCGTGGCGGTGCACTATAATTTATAAATCGGTTTGATTAGCTTTTCTCTGAATTCTAACGATATCTGATTGATACAGTAGAGCCTGTGTCGTTTAATAATAGTGTTTAATTTTGTTAAAACAAAATAAAATGGCATTAATGACATAAAATGGAAATCTGAGAAAATAATTTCTAAATAATTTTTCTGGGAGCTAAAACTTAAGCACCGACTTCAGTGTCGACGAAGTGAACTGGAAAACACTTTTATTGTTCTATCACCAAATTTCGAGATTCTTAGTATAATATTACGATATTCTATAGTCTCAATTTTTAGCAGTTAATATTGTGTTGAGTTTCGATCAACTCTTACTCAGCCCACGATAAGGCTCTCATAATACCTTGAGCACATGCAAAGACACCTTCTTATCTATATTGCAAGATGCTTATATGTACAAGTCTCATGGAAATATTTTCATTTTTCTAAGTCAGTTCCTTTTAATGTGCATCTGTAAATTGATAACCCAAGTAATAAAAGTGATCATGACTTCGACAAAATCAGGAATCTGTAGTTTATTGAGACGATAGTCTATGTATATTAATTTTTACTTTTGATACACACTTCATTTTGAACATAAAAATCGTAAAATAAATTTTAATTTAAATTATGCTTAGCTTGTAAAAATTTTAAATCAAAAAAGTTATATAAAATGCAAGTAGTTGACATGATGTACAAAAGAGCTCTGTCATGTATATCTGACCTTTCTTTACTTACATGTATAGAATGGGAAAGAAGCCTTTTTAATCGACCACTAGCTAAACACAATTTTAATTCTATCACAGAAATCTATGGATGCTATCTATCGAATAAATTTCCTCAATGACAAACATCGGATAGTATAGGACATTTTACTCCCTGAGCCTTTCGCAATGTCCCATTATTGATTGCCCATCAAGCAGAGATGAAATATTTGAGATTACTTGTAATAGCGTGCTCTTAAGGCAAAATTAATTACAAACTATCATACAAATTATAAACAGCGATATTAAAAAATATCAATATATTACATATTTATTTAATAAAAATTGAATTACATATTACATAAAATACTTAATTGCAACCCTTGAAACTAATTTATTCCTATATTTTTAGCATTATAAACCTAATGCATAATACATGACTAATAATTTTTCAAACTGTTTGAAAATTTTTGCTTACTCTGTCTAATGCAATCCGATACATTTAGTTATCTTAAATAATGCAAGTCTTTTATGTGCAGAGTATCTTCGGCAATGCCTATGGTAGAAATTTATATGAGTTTTTGATAAATTTATCGGTAGAATTCATAATCTAATTTAGTTTACGGCGTTCTATTCTTAATTTAATAAAAATTTTAGATATTTTAGACATATAAAGAGACACACATTGACTATCTTATGTTTTATGTAATGAAGTGCCTTTTATTGCATTTACAATAAAGTTTTATAGATTGAACACTCCGTTTCATCAAACCGTAAACCATTAAAACTAGTCAGATATCTTCCAGCGATAGTTCTAAAAGGAATTGAATAAATTTCAAATAAATAAGAAAATTTTCTAAGATCATAAGTATATACAGCTATAAAAATGAAATAATTTTATACAGGTTGGATTCAACTATTTATTCATCGAACTTGTAAAAAAATAAACCAGTATCTTATTATCACACTACTTGTGATCTTTAAAACTATTCGCGACTGAAAGTAGTTGCAAGAAGTTAAAGATTAACATCGCAGTAGTTAGACCACCGACTAGGTCAGGCGTGTTACCTACGTGAAAAAGCGCTATACTGTATGTACGCGCACCTATATACATGCAGTACAATTTGGATGATAGCCAGACTCCTACCCCCTTCTCTACATCTGTCACACTATTCATGCCCGATTCTTCCTCCATCGCTTCTTCTCTTGCCAGAATTCTGGAGGTATCCGTATCGAACTCCCCGATTACGTGGAAGCTATAGTCACTTCACACAAATGACTTGAAAAAGCAATGCGCTATCTAGAATTTTATAAGCAAATCTATACTACTTCTTATGTGAAAAATCCAATTCATTCAATTCTCATGTTTTGTTATATTTGAGGCTTACAAAATTACAACATGCTTTTCGGATTTGTCAAGAAATTGAATACTTACTGCTAAAACACTTTCTTACCGCATAGATAAAAAGTAGTTTAAAAAATATGAAAATTTCTAGAAGAACAAGTACTCAAGAAATTAACAAGTCAAATGTTAATTAATAAATTAAAATGTTACACGCGTATTTTAATAAATTATTATATATCAAATGAACTACAGCAATTTGAATGTATGCAAATTAATGTAAAAAATATATACATACGTTTATATTATTCTTAAAATATATAATGCAAGGTTCTTGATAAGAGGAGGACCAGAAAGAATAGAACAAGGCGTACGCGCCTCATGCGTATTAATCAGTTCATTGAACAGTGCCCAGCATCCTTGATATTTCATTGGATCAGTTTTTGGCATAAAATGCAAGGAGACAGTCCTAGGGGAAATCTCGCGTAGAATTACTATATTTTAAACCTACAGATTTTAGAGATTAGAATCTCTGGTTATGATTGGCTCGAAAGAAATCATAGATTTCATAATTTCACATACGTTACCCTAGTGAAAAAAAGTTTTGCAATTAAAAGTCATAATGGAATTCATTTTAGTCAGTAAATATCCGAAAATATTAAGCAGAATAGCTAATATCGACAACTAAAGTTTCAACCGTAGTCGTACTAACTACTGAATGGATATTTGTTATTTGCAACATATTTAACTCTATAATATTTATCTACCATGAAACTTTCACGAGCTCAAGTATTTTATAACTACAATTTTCTATATATTAGTTATTTTTGTAGACTTGATAATGATGTATTCTTCCATTTTGCTTACCTACAATTTTATAGTATTAATCTTTTTTACAATTACGTTTATATATTAAGCGATAATCTTGGTACGATTCATATATTCATTTTATAAGCTATCGATTTTATATATATGCTACTTATTGTACTGCTACTTACCGCGCTTGTTCTATTCGATTCATAATAAAATTATTCAACACAAGTTACCATTTATTACTTCGAGTTTTACTAATGAATTGCATGATTTAATGTAGGAATGCGACGTCGTGATGATGTTTCCGAGTGGAAGCAACGACGAAACCCTCATGTGGCTCCTGGGCCGTCTCCGGTCAGGGACTCCGGGACTTATCGTGCATGTGCGCCATCACGCATCATCAGATAGTTACGGATTCTATTTAACTGCGCCATTTTCAGTGTAAGTACTTTAAATGATTCGCTATCTAACTTATCCATATTTGCGACTTCCCTAGGAGCTTCCGACTTTTAGGTGTGTTTTGATAATGTAGTTAAAAATTGAAGATATTCATTCAGATAAATTTGAAAACGTTTGTGTTGGTGTTCTTAAAATTCAATTTATGATTACACGTAAATCTTTAGTCTTTTACAAATTTTTCTTATTCTAAATGAGTTCTAAAAGCTACCAAATTTTTGGTACACAGAATGTTGCAGTAGTAATATTTACTTAATTATAATATATTTTTGCATTTGAAACCTTTATATATACATATATATAACAAGTTTGATAATAAATTCGAATTTGGAATAATCACTTGTCTTTACACAAATATACATAATACGATGAACTGCATTTTCTGCAGTCTGTTAAAAGCGGCGGAGGAAGTGCATCTGCCAAAGCGGCTGCGCCAGGAGTACGGTGAGGGCCTTAAAGAATTTTTAGGCTCGGAAGCGACTTGTTTCAAGGGTAGTGACGATGAAAGCCTCTTTTTCACTACCCAAGAGCGCCAATCCCTGGTCCTTCACCTCTTGCACACGTTGAGGGCAGGCCCGCATGACCTCAATAGTTTGCCTGGCCTGAAACTCGTCGACGGTCAAGCCATCGTTCCAAAATGCCTTTCAGCGGGCATCATTTCACAGGTTCTAAATATTGCTTCTTCTTAAACAAATATTACATTGTTTCTACTCTATAATTACAGTTTAATTTGTAATCATTTTGAAATTGTAAAATATTATTTTATTATGTTATTATAAAATAATATAATATTTTACTATTATTTTAAAGCATTATATTATTAATATGTAGAATTTTAATAAATTGATCGACTAAAAGGCTGAGCGTAACGAAATTAAAAACTACTCGATTGTGATAATTATACATTTTTTGAAGGTCTTCCCGCTTCATGAGTTGCCTGCATTAGAGAAGTTACAGCGATCGTGGGTTCGAGCATTCCTTAGTCCACAGCCTCTGGATGACATTTCCAGGTACTTCGGTGTCAAGATTACAATGTACTTTGCATGGTTAGGTCACTACACCACCGCTCTGATTGTTCCAGCTGCTATAGGTGTCATATACTGGGTGAGGAATGCTCTATATAAATTAAATAAAATTAACAAAATCACTCTTGAGGTAGAACCCAAAACATTATCCATAATCGTAACTTTTTCGACATAGGTCGGCATCATCGGTAGGAATCAAGCGGTGGAAGATGTGGCTTACGTGCTATTTTCAGTCTTCAATGTGATATGGGCGACTGTTTACTTGGAAACATGGAAGCGAAGAGGCGCAGAACTAGCTTATAGATGGGGAACCCTAGATCAAAGGGACGATTTATTGGTAGAACCAAGGCCACTTTTTACGGTAAGTACAAATATTGAGCTTTATTCATAACATTCTATTCATAATTAATAAATAAAAATATTAGAAGTATTAAATAAAAACATATAAACTTAAAAAAAATAAAAAACTATTCTTTGCTTGAATTTTATTGCAATCATAATCATAATAGTAAATCTTTAATATATCTCTGATGAAAAAAAATTAACTCGTTTTTTTCAAAAATCTAAATCTACAAAGAATTCGTTCAATCAAAGCCAAAATATTTTTAAAGCGTATTTTATTCATGATGTTTATTGCAAATGTAGGCTTTTTAATATTAAAAAAATATTCACTAACAATTAATGCACCAAGTAATCTTAATGATTTTCTCTTGTCTTCTGCAAAAATAATTTAGTAAATTTATTTACTAATAAATTTATATAAGTTAATAAAAGAAAAAAAATTATATAAGATAATAAAAGTAAATACATTTTCATATTTTTTTAAACATAAAGTCTATATACATTCAGTCTCTAGTAGTCTAATGGACTATTTTTTAAAGTTTTCTATGAATTACAAGAATAGATCTAAATCGTGAAATGATTAAAGCTTTATTTATTATTCAGAGTGTTTAGAATACAGCAGAAGAGGTACCATAATTATTAATATTATTTTAAACTGAAAACATGAATTAAAAATTTTGTAATGGAAAGGTTAAAGGTTATTGTTAAATGCCTATTGATATAGTTTACTTTATAAATAAGAATATTGAATTAGAGCATAGCTGTAAATAATGTAAAAATTAGTCATTTAAATATAATTATTTAACGTTCAATTATATTTTTATGAATCTAGGGTACTTTGGAAATTTCACCCGTCACGGGAAGGCTCGAACCAACGTATCCAAGGTGGAAAAGAAATGTCTTTCGTTACTTCGTTAGCGTACCAATAGTTGCGGTTTGTTTATTCTTCGTTTTTATAGTGATGTTTGTCAGCTTTCAAATCCAGGTAAGATTCAATCCCAAAATTGACCAATTTAATGTTACTTGAACATATTTACATAAAATACAAGTCGCAAAAGAAATATGTACATTTTTAAAAAGTTTCTTGTGATAAAATATTCACTGTATATAGGATTGGTGGGACGCACGATTGGAAGCGGCCGGTTACGGATTCTGGTTGAGTTATGTACCTAAGGTCTTACTAGCTGTAGTGATAGCTTTAATGGATGAAGCTTATTTTAAAGTAGCCGTGTGGCTCAACGACATCGGTAAGTTGTATACTTTTTGCCATCAAATTGGCATCATAAATTTATTGTATTCAATTTTCTTAAATGGAGTTCTACTATATAAAAGTTTTAAATAACCTGTATTCGTGTAATTTGCTTTACCTTAATGCTGTAGAGACACAGTGTCTTTATTAATTTATTTAAATGTAACAATACAATTTTAATTTATAAGTAAATTGACGACTAATCTAAATGTTTTTGACGACATTCATCAATTAGACACCGAACTTCTTACTATTCAGAACATAATACGAGTTACTGTTAATATCTAATTTGAAGTCCTAAATATTGTAATGAGATATTTTTTAAATGGATATAGTGACAATCTTTTGCACGTTTTATTTAGATTATAACAGTATGCATTTTTCTTCAATATTTTAGTTTTATCTAGAAATTTGAAAAGGGGATATTTCATATTTTATTTAAACACTATATGAACAATGAGTAAACAAAGAATGAATCGTTAGCATTATCGAATGACTTTCAACAAGTAACTCTTCCCTTTTCAATAATTGAATTAGTGTAAAAATTCAATTTATTACTAGAATATTCATATGCATCTAAAGTAGAAATAGAATCTATGGTTTTTTCGTCTGTTAAATGCAGAAAATTATCGCCTTGACACCGAGTACGAGAATCATCTGATCTACAAAGTGGCGCTGGTAATAAAATGACTTTAACCGTTTTGTGAATTATCGCCGTTAAATATACATTTTTATTGCTATTTCTATTTGCACTTAGTTGCGCACTTATTGTCTCATATTTTTGATAAATCTAGTCGCGAATGCTTTTAAAAGGGGCTCTCATCTTCAGTGACATGTCATTTTAAGCATGAAAACATGGTTAAATCTTGAATGTTTTGAGTTTTCTCATAAAAATAATTAGTTTAAAAATATTCTTAACAGAAAATAGATAACTTATTTACGATCAACGTATTATAGAAATATTCTTAAACCCATAAAATTAACCTGTAATCTCGCTGTAATTGCAAAAAAGCAATGCAGACAACGTCAATATATTCAATCATAAGTCAATAAATATAGATCTTTGTATATTTCAAATTTCTATTTAATTACGAGTGGAAACCAAAAAATTGATTTCGACTATAAGTTCTAGCCATCCCATGGTTACCGCTAGATATTAATATAAATTTCTTATGAAATTTAAATTACACGTATGTACAGATTCGTACATGCCTACTTGCACATACACACATTATGCACCCACATACGTACACATATGCGTGTACATACATTTATGTATTGTACTTTAGAATAATGCGTAATTTTTCTTTATTATGTTTTACCTTCTGAATTTATAGCGCTTCGTAGAACTTTAATACTAGAAGAATCAAAGTCTTTTTTGCACATGTATTTGTGTGGATAAGCAAATACAAATAAACTTATATAAAAATGTCATTTATATGTGTCATTTATTCAACTATAAATCGAATAATAAAAATAAAGACATGTTTAAACATTCATTGAATATTTCTTAAATTGTAGCACATACTATTTTTTATAAAGATATTTATTAGGTCTTTGTCTCTTCACTAAATGTGCTTATAAACGCTGCAGCAAACTCACATTTATATTAAGAACATTTTTATATGTGTAATAATTAAATGTATCGTGATTACATGTATCGTGCTTTAAATTAATTTTATTATATGAAAAATGTGAAACACAAAATTAGAATAATATGGTTTTTTTCAAATTTCAGTTTCAGTTCGTCAACTCTTTTTTGTCATTATTTTACATTGCATTTTACATTCAAGATCAGGAAAGACTTAAAGAGGTAAGAATATACTTATAATCAAAACTATATATAAGCACCTTAATTATTATAGCTTGACACGTTTAAAATTTTTTTACTTCGAAAAATAATAAATAAGTATGTATTTCTTTACATCTCGAGTTCGAAAATAATTGGATTGTTTTTAGCAATTGGCGGCTCTATTAATCGCTCGCCAGGTAATTGGGAACCTAAAGGAATCAGCCGTCCCGTACTTGATTGAGCAATTGCGCCTTGCTAGGTTAAGCTTCGAGATGTTTGGAGCTTTAAGCCCGAGCGAAGCACGCTCGCCACCTGGAGAAGCCGCTTCAGATGAACCGCCTGATACGGGCTCAATCCCGGCATCCGCAGCCTCCGAGGAGGAACGCGAAGCCAAAGGAAAGCAGCCAAGGAACGTCAGCCAGGCTGAACTGGAAAGCTCGCTCTACAGAGTAGGACACCCAACTAATTCTCTACTTAGTGACGTTGCTTTCAAGGTTTGATCTAGAATTAGCCGGTCATTATTTTTACTTTTTCTCTAATGTCTTTTTCCTCTCATAGATTTCATTCCACTTTTTATTTCTTTTATATTCTCTCTGTGTTTTTTGCAACTTCAGGTTTACCAAGATATCAACGATATTAATCCATTACAATAATCAGGAGCATTTAATCTTGATGGTATCATACAATATTGGCAATTTCAGAATAAGTAGTTATATTTGTTTAAGATAATTAATCGAACATTAATATTTTATACTTACCTAAATAATACATATTTTAGACAAAACTTAAATTGAACATATTAATCGAAATATCTCTATGTTTATGGTAAACTATACGTCATTGTAATAATGATGTTATGCTTTAATGACCTTTGCATGCCCAAATCCTTCATCATTCTGTAAATACTTTAACAATGTACTTGTAAGAACTGACTAACAAAATCGTTTATCCTTCGCGATGTTTGAATATTTTGTGTTTTAAATCGTCATTATCGCGTGGTAATTATTGTCTTGTGTTTTGATCGAACATTTTTACAGATTAAAATAATTTTTTTCCGTTTTCGACTGAATTCATCGGCGAAGTGCAGGTACCACCAAAGAAGGTAATATCATATTCATCCAAATTTAAAGAGTATTTTTTGTTCTTGAATAAAAACTCGTGACTTATAATCAATTAAAAGTAATAGTACTTATTTCAATAAATAATCAGACAATTCATTTCATTGACATGTCTTTATGTCACTAAAGCACTTTTTCCCTTTCATTAACTAGCACATTTTGTTCTGTTTGCTTCTTGCATAGAGAATTATTTTACGCACAATTATCTGCAAGAAACATAATAAACATGCACACCTTAATTAAAAATCTTGAAATTTTCCTTGAAATTAAATAAATTTAATTAACATTGAAATATTATTATATTAAATTTATAATAGAATTTTTTTAATACTTTGATAACGTAACATGTACACTTATTGAGAATCGTAAAAGATTACCTGAAAATTCGAGATTTTTAATTTATAACAACTCAATAGAACGGAGAAACTATTTAGGTTGTAGAGAAGAAAACGCTCATGTTTACAGTACGATGGAGCATTCTCGGAGCATCTGGAAATGCTATCTCAGCTTGGTTATGTCTGTCTCTTTTCATCCGCCTTTCCGTTGGCTGCATTTGCTGCGTTGCTCGGTAATCTTCTGGAATTACGCGGCGATGCATTTAAGCTATGTTTCGTCCTTCAGCGGCCCTTTGGACGTCGAGTGTCCAACATAGGGACTTGGCAGGTAAACATATCAATACAGCGTGCATATCTCGGTACATGTATTTTTACTTTTTAATATTACCTTGTCAGAATATTTGAGGATGATTATAGTCGGATTGTACTACTGAATTCTTTTTTTATTAAAACTAACATCGTAAAATAGCATCTTAATTATTATATAAGATAGGCCAAAAATGATAAAATTAAATAAATGGTGCTTGCAGAATGCGATGGAAGCGATGTGCCTCGTGGCAATACTGGTGAACTGTGCACTCATCGGCCTTAGTGGACAAGTGCAGCGTATGTTCCCAGAGATGTCGGCTACGCAGACAATTTTGCTAATTGTTGCACTAGAACACATAATGATGGCAATCCGCTTTGTTATCATATGTGCTATACCCGATATACCGAGTTGGGTCGCCACCGAAATGGCGAAGGTTGAGTTTCTAAGGAGGGAAGCAGTGAGGAGGCTTTCCTCGACACCTTCGCCCTCAGAGCAACAATCTACTACTGTCATAGGTATGATCCGCGCAATTTCCTCAACATTAACACTGCCTCTGCGCTCCATCATATTTGTTAAAATTGTTCTTGTAATTATTCGCTACTCTCATTTTTCCTGAACACCATTCTGGAAAAGCACTTATTTCACTTACATGGTTTTTCACAGTTGCGCTAATCTGAATTTTATACCAACGAACGCTTGGTGACTCTCGCACGAGGACAGCATTCAAATAACCAGAATTTAATGTTGTTACCCCATTTTTAATCCAATAGACATGCACAGACCTAAAAGCCCTACCCCATCTACTGCCAAACAAAGTCACTTTAGCACGACAAATACTACAAAATTACTGAATTACGAGGCTGTTTAGCATTATTTGTCACCTCATGAACGGAACTTAAACTTTAAATTGTAAAACTCTTTTTTTATATATACACAAGTACATAGATTGAGTTACGTATATATAATATTTTATTTATGATGTGCAGTACACAAAAAGTTGTGTCTAAAAAAATGACAAAAATCTTGCGTTTAAGGAGGAGTTGCCCAAGAATTTATCTTCAATCTAATGAAAATTGAACACGCGCCATTTTTATTTTATTTTAAACTGCTGGTATATTTGACCGTCGGCAGACCAATATCATATTATATTGAAAACATGGTCCAATACGATATCTAATATCACTAAATGAGTGAAAAATGAATCACTACTCTATTTGTATATGTTTGAATACTGCACTATGCTGTACAGTTTTACGCATAGCTTCATGGTGAGGTAGTTCTCGGTTATGCTATTACACTGCGGTTATTATATACTTGTAGATGTGGGTGTCAGTAATATATCTTCAATACGATGTGACAAATTAAAATTTATTCGATTGAAGTCTTTATGATACAATGCTAAAGTTACAACTCACTAATCAACTATTGATTGATTACTCTTACTCAAGACATTAACACGGTATACGACATTACAATTAATTTTTGAAATCCCAAATATACTGCTAATAATAATATTATTTCAATTTTACAATTAGTGTTCGACCGTACATTTATAAATTTGTACAATAATGCGAACGAGATAAAAACTAAATACAAGATTTCATATATAATTATTTGTTGTACAGAGATTCTTTATTTAGAAATTTAGTTTTTATTCAAAATGTTTCACCTACATAATATCACTCTCAATCAGTTTCTGTACATATAGAATAAAATATCTATTTTATATTACAAGTTATAAAATATTAAATTTTTTTAATCATAATTTTCATATGCAGTAGAAAATCAAGTATCATGTAGCAGGATGATCTGCTTTGAAGTTTGATAGCTTGAAAAATACTTAATGAAAAAATATTTTATTAGAAAGAATAAATTCTATTTAAGAAATTAAAGATGAGCTTCGTGTGGTCTTCAAATAACCCTTTAAGGTAAAACCAATGGTACCATCTTTAATCCCATTCAAAGACATACAAACTTCGTCAGAAACATTTTCTAGTTAAACTTCCTTATTCAGACATTCGACTATACATATACTTAAAACCATTTAAGTACATATATCATTTGAGAGTAAATCAAAGATAACAAAGGTAAGTTATTTTATCATCAATCGAACCTACTCTAGTATGGATAAACGTGACAGTCTGTGGAAAAGTTCATTGAAACAGCACATCAATCATTGCATACTCGCCTCGCATGCACGTCCCTGTATGCGTCGTCAGCTTGACGCGCCAGTATTTTAATCCCGACGTCCGATCTACTTTACTGTCGCTCAAACACTCAGGAAGATTCGTGGTGAGTCCAGCAGACGGTGCGTCCGGAAGCGAGGAGGAACTACGACTGCAGCAACACCAACAACAGCAGCGCTGTGCCGAGGAGCTGGCCAGCGCGCGGTCGAGCTACCGAGGGCTCAGTCAGCCGGGGACGCCGACGGTGCCGTCCTCCAGCGCCCAAACACCCAGTAGCCCGGGGACTCCGAGCGCCCTCTCGGCTGGTCATGTTTCCACCGGAACGATACCGAGGATCGCCGAGACTCCAACTCTGCCTCCGGAAACTCCAGGGAGCACAGGCAGTGCCAGTGAACACAGCAGCGCTTTTCTACCTGAGACTTCCACCCTCAGCTCAAAGGATCTTAGCTCTCTGCCCAGGGCTAGCATCCCTGGCGGAGAAAAGGGTGAGCTTTCTATATCTCTTTTCCGTCATCAGCGACAAATTCTTGAATGCCAAATGTGTAAATATTTAGTACAAATGATATAACTTTATCTTAAATTGTTAATGTGGAAATAAAAGGTTAACAATTTAATTATAAAAATGATATTTTGAATCTTTAATCTTGTCAAATGCCGTTTCTTCTATTTACTAGAGATAAATGAAATGTAGAATATTTGCATTAAAATATTTTCAAATTTCAAATTTCAAAAAACAATTATTTTTTGAGAATTTCATTTCAGTAATTGTTAATAATCTAAATCTCTAACTAAATCAATACAAGTCTTCATTTCTAATGTCTCTGTCTGTTTCAAGCGTGATTTCCTTCTAAACCTACATCTAGATAATATGTGGTTTCGTAATATATTGATCAACCATGATCAACGCCATGGCTTCCAATTTATAGAATCATTTTGACAGAAAGGGTTGCCCGGTTTTTTGGTAGGCTTCTACCCTTTCGAGAGGGGGTGTATCGACCTCGATTAGACTCGTTTTGCTTTCTTCAACCTGGGCTTCCATGACGCATGTCAGTCGCTTGTCCTTCAACCTTACATTAGTGCCTGAATTTGTAAAATCTGACATTGAAACTCATATCATGGCACAAATGAACAGTAGTACAAATTGATTCAAAATCACATTTTTGACAATTAATTTATATATTTATTAATCTTACTATATAACAGAGTAATGTCATCTATTTTTAAAAAAATATAATGCAAATGCGTAGTTTTTTTAATTTCAATTATTTGAGTTCTACTATTGATAATTAAATTTTAATTAATAGCAGTATAATATGAATAAAATAATATATTATATAAATATACATTGTGTATTATATATTATATAAACAGGAGTAGTTATAAATTATTCCATGGCAATGAAGTTATAAAACGATTCACAATCACACATCTTGTAGGACGGAGATCAAGAGATTGGATAACGAGTGAGCAAGAATCTTCAGGCAGTGGAGAATACAGTCATCATCTAACAATTGGCCCTCACGGTGGTATTGATTGGGTACGAAGATTAGGCTTAGAAACCGGTGGTAGAAAATCGAGCGATTCTGAAATCAGTGGTGTTGGAACCGGAAGTAATAGTGGAGATGAAATGGCCTTACACAGGTCTACCGATTGTATCGTCTCCAAGGATATAGCTGCATCTTCAGATAGTGATCTCCTACGGTAAAAAATATTTAAACTTGTCCTATTGATAACATATGGATGGAATCCTATGTGGATATTCAACTGAATTAACTAGATTTTATGTAAATTTTATATGAATTTTGCAGGAATTCTATGCAGAAATTATTAATTTTTAAAACTATTAAACTTAAAAAAAAATTTTTTTATGTATATGCATGCATTACGAATCTGCATAGAATCAATGTGAAATCCATAGAATCTACATGGCAATATATATGGATAGTCTATCTGGATATCCATCCATATATTTTCAATAGAGTATGCATGTAAACTCACTAGTAAATAATTAAAATATTTTTAATTATCGCTGTTTCTAGAAGTATAATGAAATGCAGACTTTATTAAGAGAACTCGTAGATAGAAAGTTTTTAAATATACAAATTGTATTAAGTTAACTTAATAGCTTAATTATACCCATAATTTACCCTACACATTTCGAATAACTAGAAACAGAATTTCATTGAAAACTAAGCGCATTTTTAATTAAGTAATATTTTTCATAAAGGAATTGCGTGTATTCTTGTAAGTTCATTTATTTAAAATTATGAATACATAAAAATTTTCTTTTCTGTGAACACTTTATCTCATAACATTTTATTATGTTTTACTCTGTACATATACAAATGTTTTAAATTTAGAACTATTTTTAAGCATGTGTTCCACTTTACGAAACGTTCAATGTTTCACTGAACTTAATAAAATCAAAAAATGTTATATTTATACAATATTGGACTAGATAATTCCGTAAATTTATAATGACAAATCCTAATGCTCTGAACTTTTTCTTTGATCTAATATTATTGATCTACTTACCTTAATTTGTATTTAATATAGTTTATTCCTAAATTTATTACAGGTCAATTCCACCATGGAGTCCATCGCCTAGAAATTTAAAGTTCCGAGTATCTCCAGAAAAAGAAAGATCACGTGAAAAAATTGATAAGCACCAGCAACAACAGCAATTGCAACAGATGCAGCAATACCAACAACATCGAGAATCAGTACAGGAGCATCGTGAACGGCAAATGCATCTTAACGAAAAGGAGAAAGAAGCTAGTACTGTTTCAGATTCTAGCCGAACTACCTCCAGCCAAGAGGATGAGAAATCTACAAAAGAGGAGCGTGAAGCTAAGAAAACTAGAGTGAAGCAAAGTTTAATGAAAAGGGCTCGTTCCGTAGCAATATTTTCCCTTAAATTAAAGGTAACTACACTTCTAAATTATAATTAAATATTAACACATATAATTTAGTAAAATATCAATACATACGAATAAATTTATTCAAACCTTTAATAATGTCTCCCTTTTTGGCATTTTCTCCCATATTTTTGCCAATTCACGTATGGCATCTCAAAAGAACTGTTTATCTTTTGAGATTATTCAACAATCGGTTTACTTTTTGATATCTTCATGAGAAGGGCTACATGTCTGAAAATCATCACTCGGGATTTTAATTTCAGTATTTCCAATGGTTTTTACCGATTTTAACAAAATCAGTTCAATATATGTTTGCTCTTATGTCGACTATATTATAGTTAACTAACATATGTTTACAGTTTCAAGTTTATTGATGATGCTTATTGATATTTTTTATATAGTATTTATATAAAAAATTCTTTATACAACACAATTGTAATTTATAATTTACACACATAACATTTTTAATAGGAAAGTGAATATTTTTGTTAAAATATTACTGTTTATTCACTAGGAACGAAGAGCAAAGGAAGCTGAAGTTAAAGCAAAAGAGGCTGAGCGGGAAGCAAGATGGCAGCAACCACAATCTTGTGTAGGTGGTGAACTTTCCTGCATCCCCATAGAGAAGCTTATATCTGTGGATGATATCGCAGCGATGGAGATGCGTAGAATGAATCATTAGTTACTGCTTTTTTATTCTTTACTTTGATGCTACTACAATAGAGATCGTAAAAGTCTCATTTCCTAGTGCACCGATTCCTCTAGGATTCACATTTTATTTAACAAATTTCATTAAACAAATTTTATGCGAATTATATTTAAATTATGTTTGAAGAGTGTAATTTATTTTAAAAAGCTGTTTATTAGTATTTTGCAAAATTAATATTTCTTTAATCTTCGTTTTTAAGTACATATATTACAATTTTAATATGAGTTTAATTTTGTATATGTATATATATAAAATATGATAATAATTTATATTTCTATATATATATACATATATAAATTAGAATGCACCGTCGATAATAGCAGATTAATAAGCACGTCTTTAGAAAAGTGCTTGGCCAAAAGGATTTGAGTGCTACGTAATGAAAACGAAATTATGTTGAGCAATTGATAGTAGTTTCTGTTCAAATTAAAATGTTTAGATCGTCTTGCGTAGCAGATGTAATAAAGTCTGTCTTCAGTAAATTGTGGCTGTTTCTTAAAACTGCGGGGTTCTTTATAATTTGAATTTTGTCAGACTTAAGTTCTTATGAAACAAATCAGTAAATGGATTAAATCGAATTTATCTATTTTTATTCGTTAATAACACTTTAGTACATATTTAATAAATTTTAAATGTTAAAGTAAAATAATTAAGTTTTAATTAAAATTTAATATAACTTATAATTTCGTTGTTTTAATATATACATGTCGTAATTGAACATATCTCATAACTGCCTGAGCACAATTTATGTAATGACGAAGAAAATCTGTTGGCAATACTTAAACTATATACGCATAAATAACTGGATTAGTAGCAATCATATTTGCATTCTTGAAAAACTACATAGTTTGTACCTATAGTTACAGTTAGGCAGGCATCAGAATATCCCACTGCTCCTGTATTTGCATTCAAATAATCTGTGTCTTAAGCTCTTATCCTTGATTTTTGAGTGTATGCATACAGCTTATTTCCATACAACCATACAAACAATGGTACTTTTCCTTGATTTTCAATTATTATATTAAGCTTACCTTCAAACATATATTTTGCTCAAAGTAGTAAACAGTAATAGACCTGATAATTCTATAAAAATTTATAGTAGAGTTGATTTACAGCGATATGTAGTTTTTTATTAACAGAACATGTTTATAAAACATATTATTCAATAACATGGATTTAACAACGATCTCTAATCTTCTGTTAGAGATATTTTTAAATGTCTGTATCATATTGGTAGTAAGAGACCCGCAGTTCTCGAGAAAATAGGCGTAGAAACCACTTATTTAGATTTTATTTGTATCACTCTATTAAATAGACTCAACTTTAATCTAAAATAATTTTTTAGTATTGATCTAACAATGTCTTACCGACGGTGAAACATAATTGTTACTGCTGCTAAAGTACAAGTTGTTATTCACTGTTAACTAGATCATTCGCTAAGAGGTCTCGGTACAGAAAAAGCAAATAAAAGATTTTTAAGAAAGTTAAAATGGAAAATTATACAAATGACGCTTACGTGACGTTTATTTTAACAAAAATATCTTAATATTAAGGATTCTTACAACTTTAACCTTATTTAAAGCATTATTTTGTCTATGCAGTCGAATCATTTCATTGATTTTATAATATTTATTATCTGTATATAAATGTACATTAAGAATTATCGCATTACATAACTTTGTTAATTTTTAAATAAAAGATCTTTTCATTAATGATATACTTTTTCTCGATCTCTAATTAATTAATTAAATTACTCATTTATTTACCAAATTAAATAATTTTTTTGTATGTTAAGACAAATGTCACTAGGCATATTAAATCGCACGAAGAAACAGAAAACATTTTTTAGGGACCGTTATGTATATATAATTATTAGGTAAAAAAGCTCGTAGCAGCGGCGCGAGCGGCCCATAATTTTTGTAAAATTCGTTGTACACGGCCTAGCACATGTAAGCGCTCTCTGAGTTTCCAACGCTAATATAAATGATTCTCCCAACAACAAGGAATGAATGAAGCAACGTGAGAAAAATGTGAATTACAGAGAAAGCATTTTACGAATCGTCTTGTTGTCGTACCTACATTGCCGAATTAAAGTTAAAATGAAAAAATAATAGTGTAGTATTATGTAGAAGAATCGGTACAGGTAGCGACAACTCTAATCAGATACGAAATTATAAATTATTTTACAATATGCTCATTATGCCTAAGTCAATGTATAGATATAAATCGAAAATCGGTAGTTAATACTTAGTTGCTTTCTTATCATTAAAAACAAATGAGGCTAAGGCATATGCATATCCTTTAAGTATGATTTTGTCAAAAGTTTTGTATAAAAACCGCTAGAATAAAAAACTTAAATCACAATACGTTTTATTTTTTCTTAGTTAATAGGATTATTCATCTTTATGTATAATTACATTTATGCAAATACATCGTATTTTTAAATCTTCTTTGAAGACCATAAAGTGGATAGCATTCTGATTAAAATTCTTTTAATTTTTAAACCGGTTGACTTTTGGTGAAACTGAATTAAATTATTAAACAATTATTAAGACTATATATGAGTCGAACGGAAGGCCAGACGTCCCCTATCAGTATCAGAAGTGTTGCTATTGTCCAAGCGCAAGGAGACGAGGCAAGGTCGGTGCATCACTGCTTTCAGGAGAACTGAGGGCCTATCAGAACCTGTCTCTTTGCACGGCGCGCATGACACGCGCTCGGCTTACGATCGTTTAATCCGAATCCTTTGAGCGCAGATATATCAGAATTTTAGCAGCTATTGAGTGGAATAACTAGAGACAAATATTTTGTGGATAAGCTGTATATATATCTACATCATTTCTGATTTTTTTCTATCAATCCTCTTAATTCTGTATGGAAACTATATCAGTCTAACACGCGTCTAAGCCTGGAGGGAGGGTCTCACCTTACGGCCACCTTACCTCACCCTACTCTCTTCCATTGACTACTTCCTCTACTCTTTTTTCACTGTGATGCGACGATGGAGGCCGTACTTTTCGACCGCGGGGTCTGGCTTTTTACCATTTCTTTTACAAACCTGACGTCCGCGTGCGTACGCACCGACGTGCTCGCCTTTTCCTCAAGCCACGCGTTCGCCGATAGTCGTGCATGGGTAAGGCACGCGTTGTCGCGTGATGCCGGACCGCGCCGGGAAAGCCGAGAAGGCCCTACCTCCACTACTCTTGAGTACAACAGGGCTTTGTCGATATGCGCTCAAGGGAAGGGGAGGGAATCAAACCGAGCCCAGGAGATCGATCCGCGATCGACGGCTCGCGACAGGGCTAGCAGTCCTGCTCTCGGACTCGCAGTCAAGCTCCCGGAGAGCCTCGCGCTCCACGTGAACCTCCTCGCACTCTAGCATCGCGTCGCGCCGCGACGAGACACAGCGACCTCGCGAATCGAGTAAAACCCTCTGCTCACTCCGACGGGGAGTAGTAATCGTTAACTGGCGAGTAAAGTGTATTTTCTTCACCAACCTTGCCTCCCTTAGGAAAGCAAGGAATTAGGCACCTTTTTCCCCTATAGTCGTAAGCTCTGACCCGGAGCGGACGGAAAATCTTTTGAATTTCCTGAGCTATCCAGTGGTATAGTTCCAGACAACCTTTTGATGTTCAAGCTACATATACATCAAGTACTAATATGAAGCTTGCACGTAACTGTGTGTCAATATACGTGTTGCTTTATTTCCCAACTTCGAAGGATGCTATGACCCGCATGTTGACGAATCATACAATGCGGAGATATGAAGGTTGGATACTTTTCATATATATATGTACATGTAGAAATTATGTTAACTTTGGATCGATATACATCGAATATGTACATATACATACACATACATATATGTACATAAAACAAAAAATACAGACATCCTTAATATAAATTTAGAAACATATAGAATTCTTTTATTTTAGGTATTAACTAATAATATTATAATTATTAATATTTATTAAGAAATTTGTCTTACTCTTAAAGGTATATCACCGATATGTGCGAGTATAATGTTGTAGCTGTTAAAGGTTATAGAAGTAGGAGTTTCTTCACTTAGAGAATATTCGTACTTGGACAATAAAAAACACAATCCCAATTTTATCTGCAAAAGTGCATAATGCCTACCTATAAAAATAGTGTAATAAAAGATATTATAAATTTTAGTCTGTACAAAACAAAAAATAGAAATTAAAGACAGTATAATCATTCATATTATTGAAAATGTTATTAAAGTAAATTTTCCATTATTTTCTTCCAAAGCCTTTAAAATTTCTTCCCTTACTTTTTGTTGATAATTTTTATTTTTAGCCATTTCATACAAAGTAAATGTTGTTGCTGCAGCTAACGTTTCAAATCCAGCAGCAAAAAGAGCTATTGGTTGTGCTAGTAAATCAGTGGTAGTTGTTTCTAAAAATTATGAATTAAATTTGTTACTATTTTGATTTATTATTTAATTTATTTATTAATTTTAATTTGAAACTGATTTCGATTAAGTAAAAATTTCATTGCTATTTTTCTTTTGTTTTCAAAAAGTAAAATTATAATTGAATTTTTTATTCTTAATCGATCTTTCAAGCTGTCAACATCTAATGTGTTCTCTTTTTGTTAGTGCACGCATCACTGATAAGTTTTAGTAGTAAAAAATTACTTTGAACGTCAATTGAAACATTAATTGAATTACTAAGAATATTTACGTAAATTAGGATCTTGTTCATGTTTTAACGTTTCATTTTCCAAATTGATAAGTGCATCGAAGATGTCGTTTTCCACGCGTTTAGATTTTTTTCTCTCGTTCATAACTTCTAAGAATATATCATTGAGATATTTTGAAGCTTGTTTACTAAATAAGTAAAAATTAAATATGCGAACGAGTTTTTCTATTAACAATGAAGATAGAAGTTCTACAAAACGTTTGTAAGATGTACTAAAAATCATATGTCCCAAATGTTATGTAAAATCCAATATAGGGTTCATTTTCTCCAGCATTGTATATTTCTTGAAAACAATCAACAACTGCTTTGCGAGCGAGAATGCATGGTCCAAAATTTCCAAAAGGTATAGTGGGTGAAATTTGTTTGACGCCACGTTTCTTCCAATAGTTGAAATTTCTGCTTATGTAAAAGTAAAAACCGAAATGAAATATAAGTTTCATCAGAAGCTTTGTTTGCCTCGTTCACTCTGTTAAGCTTGAACGATACAAGCTCAAGGGCCGATCAGCGAGAGAAAGAGAGAGAGAGAGGCGAGAGAGAAATAGATAGATAATTGAATTATCATGCATACCTAACAGAAAACGTAATTTAGGACGCAAATTAACACACAACCTTCAGGACATCAGACTAGAATAGTTATATTGGAATGTCCCGTCCCCTCAAATGCTCCATCACCAGCTCTCGGAAGCGACAATGGGAGGACGCATTTCTTATGCAAGTCGGTAGATTGTTCCACATTGTCTCGGTGCGCATCAGTGAAAGCTGTCTATAGACAGCTATAGGGTCACCCCTAACCGAACGATCGGAAACGTTGGAAGAGAACAGATCAGCGAGATACTCCGGCTTATGCAGCCGTAAGATCTTGTATATCTCTAAGTAAATAAAATATTCCCTCTAGCTGTCCACTCCCATCTAATCCAACCGATGCCTAAAGGGGGTGATATGATCATCCCCCTACTGTCTATGTTTCCTGTCACATAAACGGAAATAAAATTATAAAAATATGGAAAATTTTTTTTCCCATATTTATAATTGAGAATTTGTTTTTTTCTAAATAATAAAAGATTCAAAACGAATTCATACTTATTCTCTGTTTGATAATTAATTTTTGATAAAATATTTTTAAATTTGTCATTGCTTAACATTTACTAAAAGATAGTGGGCTTATTCAACTTTGATATGTTACATTTTTTATATTTAGATTTAACATACATTTAATGTGAATTGAAGTACAGCTTTAAGTGGTTTTTTTTAACGAATTCAAAATCTTTCTATTATTTGATTTACAAATTTTAACATGCTTTACTAAACAAATTTTTATCTTTTAAAAAAAATATTTTCTTTAAGTTTAGAAAAAGAGTAATTGTAAACCCCCTTTAACTATAATTAAATGTATTATTATTAAATGTATTTTAATACATACACAAGCTTTAAGAAAATATTCGCTAACAAAATTTTTACGTACACGTACTTTATTTTTGAGGCATGCACTTTTCGTGAAATGATATAATTTGCTGATTTATTTATGCTAAAATGACATCAGGAGATATAAACAAGGTATAGCTTTCATTATTAATTAACAATTTTGAATACAGTATATTCTTATAATACATTATTTATGTATCACATTTGTTTTAGTACATTTTTTATATATTGTGTTTCATTATAAAAATATGTGGATTTTAGTTAGAATAGAAAGAATTTTACATTAAAACCTTCTAATTAATTGGTACTTATGAACCGAGAACTAAAATAGCTACAGCTATTCACAGAATTGTTTGTACTATTGTATAAAAACAGTTTCTATCAGAAATACAACTTTTTATAATTCAACTTTATTAGAAATAATTGATGTGTAAAGCATTAGTAATAATTTATTCCTTTTCTTAATAATATAAAAAAATATAAATGAAACAATAAATAGAAATATAAAATAAAGTATGTAAAATATGTATAACAATAAAATACATATCTATGTATTATATGTATTCCATAATACTACAGAAATATAAAATAAATGAAAATACTATTGAAATTTCTTCATATGTAAACTGGTTTACAATGTAAAACATTTTTACATTTCATTACTAATTCTTTATGTAATTAATATTTCTAGTAATCATTATGTACAGAATAAATTAATATAAATATAAATTTTTTTTATTTAATAATTTGATTTAGAAATACTTAAGGAACCATCTCTTCAAAATAAAATTTAATACTAATTTGTTTTCTGAAAATTCAAATCTTTATATTAAGTTTTCTGTAGATAATATTCTATTCGAATTGAAATATATATTATAGTCACTGCAAAGTGCATACAATTTTCTTGTAATAATTGTCTGTTTCAAAATATTTTGTAGTAGTTTTATGTACTAAAATATACTTTTGTAAAAAATACATTTTTATACAGCCATTGTATTAATATTTTAATACAAAAATCCTTTCTCAAAAATTAAACCATCATTGTGAGTCACAATATGTAACCAACAAGTATAGTGCTCTGTCTAGTATTATACTTTCTGTACAAAATCACCTATTTTAAATATTTTCAATGTAAAATTCTTAAAACAACTTAATACTTAAATGTTTAGAATCTTTAAATAGATATATTTCTAGTATAAAACATCATTTGGCAACTTTTTGATTATCATTGTATTTTAATAACATTTTTCTTAATAACGTATTTTAATAATTTTTATGCTAACATGTATGTATAAATGCAGTTCTACATACAAAGAAAGTTAATAACTGCAAAATTATCTATTGAATAATTCAAATCTAATAATGCTTAGATATAAATTGTTCCAGATAAATATAATTAGTTCTATTATTATTGTAAAGAATTATAAATTGTTATTTATTCGATTTGTCACACATATGTCATTAATTAAAAAATAAATTAATATATTAAATTTTTGATAATTCGTATTTAATATATATATATATACATATATATATATATAAAACTCGAAGATCTGCATTTATTCATAGAATATCTTTATATATCTATGTATCACATTAAGTTCAAAGACGATAACTTTTGCCATGTACAAAAATATATAAATAACATAAATTTTAAGTTTCTAATAAAACTGATTTTACAGAAGCAAATATTATAAATTATCACATTATTGACAAATCAAGTTCATTTCTAATTCTGAAATAGATTTCTTGTAGTCAGCCTTACACACTTTTCAAAGGTGTATGAATTTTTTTCATGATATTAATAATACTTTATAAGTATGTGATAATTTATCATTATTAAATACAAAATATAATGAATTACTTATGAATCTTAGGATGGTAGTCTATGAGAAGAGATACTACTAGCATCAAAAACTGTTGTATCATCTTCATCATCTTCATCTAGAGGCAGTGGTCTCATTTCAACATCTAGTCTGTTAGCAAGAATACCATATTTCCTGACTGTTTGAGTACGTGTTTTATTTAACCTAAATATTTAAAAATAAAATTTGTGCTTAGGTTAATGGTTAGTAAAACCCACAGTTTATGATAAATTCCAATGTACCTAAAGCTGCGAAATACCATGTATGCAATGACAAGTAGACTAAAGCCAAAAATAACGAAAATTCCTCTTAACAATGCTCCAGAATTCATGGATGGTACATGAAGTCCAATATCATCCTGAAAAACACAGAATACCATAAAATATTACATTTAGTAATCAAGATTAATCAATTGAAAAACGAAATATAAAATTAATTCTTTGTCCAACTGCTTCTACAAAATAATTTTAAATATATTCATCATAATCATCAATCAGATAACAACAAAATTGTCAACAAAATTGTCAATATTCAAAACAACCAGCTCATTATCATTTTTAAAACAATGTAAATTAATCAATAAATGATGATACCAATTAAATTGCCCTTTTATATCTAAATGTTAGTGTAATAAAAGTAAAATAAACTCCAATATTCTTACTTGCACATTGAAGGTGCCAGGCAAAGTCGTGGTGGCTACTTGTAAAATAGCTTTAGAGGTTATATTATCTCTGAATTTTTTAAAATTTAAATTAGTATTAGTAATTATTTACTATATTTTTTGATTCAATTGAGATATCCTTTGATAATATTGATAACATTTCATTAGTCTTTTTATTTTCATTTTTCATATCTGAAGCTGCATGCTTGACAATTACATGTTTTTTTATGAAATGTTCACCATTAGCTGCTATTTGTGGAAAAAGTAACATTAAAAATAAAACAAAACACTTTATATTCTTTGTTTTTGAACTCGTCATTTTGCATGAAAAATTATTTTTTTACTATAAGCATAAACCACCTTCACTTATTACAGCTTAAACCATCTTGAGCACTAGATACATAACGTATTGTTGATAGAATATAAATTTATCTTAATTACTCCTGCAACAGAAAATTATTTTAAAACATTGACATATTCAGTATTAATAATACATACCAACTAGAGATTACTATTTTTGTAGTGAGCAAATTGCTGCAAAAATGTTAAAGAACCTTCAACCATAGCTTCTGGTTTACACAATTATGCATTTAACTCGACATGTAGTAATGTTGCATATGTTGTAAATATTTACATTCGCAAAACGTAAGTGCACAATTCAAGAGTAATTATAAATAGAGTGGTATATGAACTAATTCTCTTGTTATTTTTTTTTTTTTGAAATTTCTTTTAAGAATTATTCTTAAAATAGATATTTATACGTGTTTTTGGTGTATCTTGTAGTGAAAAGGCTCCTACAAGAAATACGATAAAAGATTATTGAAAACCCAATTTTCAGTAAATAAATGTATCTAGATGATTTGATGTTTGCATTGCTATAGTTGCCACCGATAAAAAAAAAATTTTTTAATGTTTTTGTATAATTGGTTAACTGCTGTCTGCAACATACTTGCCAACAGTACAGCTACCTCATGGCACATATAGGGAATAGGAATATTAGAACACAGCCACAAAAATCCCTAAAATCTACGCAACGTCCAAGTAAATTTCCACCCTGTTCGTAATATTAGTAATATATGTAAGTATACACGAGCATTGCAGCACAGTATATATATATTTGATATACGCTGATGTATACGAAAGGAACCATTGTGAGCCATGTGCTCAAAAGTGTAATCAAATGAATATCGTTGTATTCATTTTCAAATTTTAAAGAATAAATATGTCTTTTTTTATTCGAAATCAACGTGATACGAAAGGCACTAAACGAAAGGTAAATTTACATACTTGCATACTTTTAATATCGTCCAAATTTTGTCATACACATTTTAGGTTAGAGAAAATTATTTATTCTTGTAAGAATAATTTTCTCAACGTGCAGATTTAACACAAATAAAATTTATATCTGTAAGATATGCTTAAGTAAAAATTATACAAATTTATTTGAACTTTAACTCAATTTCAAACAGTTTACAATTAAACTCTAACGCTTTAAAATATTTTGTGGTATTTTCAGATAAATGGATTTAATTCTAAAGATTCCAAGCATCAAAAAACAAAAACAAACAAGAAGTTGACAAAAACTTACAAAGATAAAGATAATGAAAGTATTGCTAGTACAGATGAAGAAATAGCTGAAGAACAAAACAGGTTTGTTAATTTAATATTTTAAAACTAGCTTTTTAATACTGAAGATTTGTTAAAACATCATTTTCCTTTAAATTTTAATTTTGTATATCATTATTTTAAACTGGTGGTATTGTTTTTCTAACATATTTGAAACATTAAGCTTATATTATTAAAGACATTATTTTATAAACAAATAAATAATAAATATTATAGACATGAAGATTTTGAAACTGAATCAGAGGAAGAAGAAACAGCACAAGAGAGACGTCTTAGGTTAGCTAAAAAGTATTTAGAAGAAATAGAAGAAGAAGGTAAATATTAAAATTTATTATTACAATTTATTATTAACAATTAAAAAGAGAAATTAAAGTATTATGAAAAATTACAAAAATAACTCTTGTACTTTTTAGAGAAAGATAGAGCTGAGTTTGAAGAAGGTATTATATCAAAAAGGTTGAAAGAAGAATATCTGGAAGAGAAAGGTAGATTAAAGAAAGTAGTTGCAAGTAGATATATAGGATATAAACAACCACATATTCTACGATGTAAAGATCATAAATCATCAATTACATGCATATGTCTTTCTTACGATAATCAATTTCTTTATTCTGGATCTAAAGATGGAAGTTTAGTAAAATGTAAAACTATATAATATTGCTTTAAATAATAAAATAACGAAAAACATTGTTATTAAATATATTGCTTTTAGGGTCATTGATCAATAAACAAAAATTGAAATCATTAAAGGGTAAGAGTAAAACACAAGAAGGAATGAAATGCATTCGATGTATAGCCATCAGTTCAGACAGTAAATTTTTGGTGAGTCAATAACAAAATAAAAAAGATATTTTTTAGATGAAACAGTATTATTTCATTTCTTTTTAATTTTATTATAGTGTATAGGATCTAATGATTCAAAAAATATAAAAGTTTACTCAGCATCTGATCTTAGTCATATAAAAGATTTACAAGGTCATAGAGATGTTGTATCTGGTTTAGTATTCCGAAAAAATACACATACATTGTATTCAGCATCTATGGATCGGTGTGTGAAAGTATGGAACTTAGATGATATGGCTTATGTTGAAAGTCTTTTTGGACATCAAAATGGCATAACTTCAATTGATGCTTTATCTCGTGAAAGAGCAATAACTAGTGGTGGATTTGATGGGACAGTGAGGATATGGAAGATTGTTGAAGAATCACAACTGATTTTTAATGGACATGGTGGTAGTATAGATTGTGTGAAATTAATAAACGAAGAAAATTTTTTAAGTTGTGGTGATGATGGAGGACTATGTATTTGGGGTTGCTTAAAAAAAAAGCCTTTGTGTTATGTAAAAGAAGCTCATGGAAAAGATGAAATAAATAATTTACCTACTTGGATATCTAGTATTGCGACTTTTCTGAATACAGATTTAGTAGCTTCAGGTATGTGAGATTTATAAAAATAATCAACGTTACTTTTAAATTATGATTGATAAAGTATATGTATTTTTAATAGTTTAAAGACAAATTTACGATATTGAAAATCAATGACTTTTTAGTTAAAAACTTAAAAAAATTTATTAAATTGTACTTTACATAATAATTGTATTTAAAACTATAAAAAATCGTAGTCATCTAAATTTTATTCAGTAGAATATAAAAAAAAATAATGTAATATTATAAATGAAAACTACAATAAATATTAAAAATTAAAATATCTTTTTTAAGAAAATTACAGATGCTGATAATAAGATTTCAAACTATTCAAATAAAAATTTATTTTCGTAGTTAGATAAAAAGTATTTGGTTGTTCAAAATATACAAAAAAAAATTGAAAAAATTATTATGACGATTTTCAGCTTCTTTATATTTAAATATTAGTTTTTCTAAGAATTATTATCTCTGAGTTAATATTTTTAAAAAATTTGTCTTTTATTCTTTTATTGATTAAATCTTTAATCTTCTACTAATAATTGAAACAATTGATTAAAGTAAAAAGTTTATGTTTTAGGTTCCAGTAATGGAGTTATAAGATTATGGAAGTGTGGAGATGCATTTAAAAGCTTGCTTCCTTTATTTGACATAAAAATAACGGGTTTTATTAATTCACTTGCTTTTACCAATGATGGAAAATATCTTATTGCTGGCATTGGACAAGAACATAAGCTAGGAAGGTGGTGGCGAGTTCCAGACGCTAAAAACAGTATAGCAATAATTCCATTAAGTCAAAGTGAATGAAATTGTGATTTAAAGCAAAAAGTGTAGAAGAACTTAACATCCATTAAAAATAATAGAAGAAATATTCTATTAGAAGACATTGCTACATTTTTCGATCTTTGTAGAATTCATATTTTGCATTTTAAAAGAAAACGGTATATTGTTATTACAATCTAATCAAATATTTGATAAGAAAATGTTGTTAAACGTTACAAATACCATTCACCGCAGTACGTTGTTACGAAAACTTTATTGTACAGTAATAAATATACAATATCTATATGTATGCTTAGGCTTATACAACACGATTCACTAATCTTAACACTGATGTTAAAAGTTGCATTGTCAACAAGATATTTTGTAATATAATTTTTTTAAAGTCACAATAATTTTGTATTCTTTAAACCTACATTAGTTGTATTTAGAAAATGTGTACTGAAAAATAATTGTACAATAATTTTTTAATATTTTTACTGAAATATTAAAGCATTAAATGAAAATATATAAAATTAGAACACACATTTTTATTTCTTTTTTTAAAATAAATCATCAAATTCATCTAGACTTATTTAAATTTAAACATGAGTATTTAGTTTTATAATTTTTCTAAACAACAATGCTTGCAAAAAAAAACGTCAGACTGAACGTTAGACTTTTATGAACAAAAATTTTATTTTATCCTACTGATTTTTTAAAAATATCTTAAAAATGATTAGAAGTCAAATTGTTCGGTGTTTAATTACATCAATAAAAATTTTATTTAATTTCTGATGATGTACCCATAAACATTTCTAATATTAATCTAAAATAATTAATAATGTAACTTTACATATCAATATTTTCAGATTTTTAAATTGTTTTACCAAATCTTTTTATAATGCATAACAATAATGACTTATTTTTAAAGCATATATTATTTATGCATACCCAATTTCCAAATATATACTTTTTGGAAGATTTTATTTTTAATATTATTTATCTTTTATGTTTTATTGACAATTTATGTAATTTAATTTAAAATACGCCAAAAAAGAATAAGTCTAAAAGATTGACAGATAATTTGAAATACAGGCAAATACGTTCTTAAAATCATTCTTTGAATTAAATATATAAAAAATAAATAATTTTCCAGAAAATTGAAGTCATAGATTTAATATAAAAAATGTTATATAATATAATTGAGTACGATTTTCTATTTCGTTCATATCGCAAACCATTATATTCTATTTCTAAGTATGAAACTAGCACATACCAATTCATTTTAATTCAAAGGAAAAAATTTGTATGTCATGTAAATACACAATTAGTATTTACTATATTAAGAAAGGAAAACCTTGGTTCTTGTCCGTGCTTATATTGTTAAGTAATACAAGATTCTAGTTTACGAAATCTGAAAAAGACTTTATTACACCGAACCACGACAACAAAATATAAAAGAACTTTACATAAAAATATAATGCAAGTAAAACTGTATCGCTCGCAAGATTGTTATCACTTGAAACCAGTGATTTAATTCCACATAAGATAAAGTCATTAATTTTTTTAATGAACAAATATACACTAAAATTAAAAAAAGATTTTTTAACAAGCTTAAAAAAATAAATTAAATGAGTAAAAAATGATTAACATACAAAAATTTTGTTAAAAAACCTTTGCTTTAATATCAGCGTACACTTATCGCTTACTTATGCAAAGATTCGACAAATTTTGTGTAAATTTATTTTGCATTTTGTTGCCTTTGCACTTGAAGAGGCCTGTAAATACAACCGAAATGTCCGCGTAAATAAAGTGCTTTTTGACTCGTCTAGACCAACGCTTTTTGTATTTAATAACATATTTACCATAACACAGTTTTTTGTATTCTATTTTTAAATGGCTTACACACTTTTCATTCAGTTTTGCAAATTTTATCTAAGTAATTATCTACACTGTAACTTTTAATAAACTCTGTAATAATAGCGTGGAATCGATGCGCGACAGTATGTAGCGCGCCCTACTACCTGTAGATCCCCCTACTCTGCGGGATTCGCGCGATCGATCAGCCTCGTGGATCATCGCGCGATAGAGCCGATAGCTTTTACACAATCGACCGCAGGACGCTGCGGATCGGCCGGGCACAGGCAGGACCTAAGCGCCGATCGCCCGGCAATACACGCCAACCGAAAAAGCTACAAGCGAGCCCTCTGCGAAGGACCAGGGCAAGCATCGACGCGAGAGAGACGTCACCCGGCCAATCTTCCTCGAGACGGCGATCTGCCGCTATAATCTCCGAGCGTAGCGTCGCACCAGAAAGAGCGACACGCGGACAGCAATCGTACCGCCAACAGGACGCAAGGGCCCGAAGAGGACCAGAGCGGCACGTCGAGCAGCAGCGGCGAGCGGGTATAACAGTGCGAGTGTGAATGCTTAGTAAACGCCGAATTTGTAAAGCTAAAAGAAATAAATTTATTGAAGTAATTAAATAAGTAAAGCAATATTTGCCCTCGATCCCCCCACGATTGCAACAACTCTAAAAAATATCTGTTATAAGTTTCTGCGATCATGATCTATTTGCTGTAAAACTGAAGGTACACAACAATAGCTGTAAAATTGAGTCTAAAATTCCTATTGATTTCATATATTCGTTTGTCTAATTGTACGTATTTTAATATAATTATATTAAATTGTTAAGTAATTGGTATAAACGTAAACTTTAGTAATATTAACATAAGAAAAATAAAAGAAATGTATGGGAATAATAAGTACAAACATAGTTCCTGAAGTTTTGTGTTTTTTTATTTTCTTTCGCTCTCATCGTTTTTACATTCTCTTCACACTAACTTCTATGTGTTTTAGAAAATTATCAAATTTTTACAGTTGTCTTGTATGTATACGAGTACATAAATTTGTCATTATCGTCAAACTGTTTCATCGATTCTTTTTAAGAAAAATATAAACAATTTTTGACTTTGAAATGATAATAAGCATCTCGCAAAGAATTACTTTCGCATTAACCGTATAAAATCAAACATTGTAAGTATACGAGAATGCTTTTCTCCTGAAGGTCTTTCGTGTCTAAAGAATCCTCAAACAAGCTTATGCAATGCGAATAACAAATTTCTCTCAATATACGCCCCTTTGACGTTGCTCAGCCGAGATCCCAAACGATTTTATATTTTCCATAAATAATTTAAGAGTACAATTATGAATGTATGCAATGAAAGATTGTTCAGCTCCATTTCTTTTAAATTTGGATGCGCGAAATCGCATATAGCACTGTGTGATAATATACGTATTACCTGTAAATTTCGCTTGATATAATATTTAACATGTTTCCAGTTTTTGGTATTTTCTGTTCCTTCTCGTTAAACACTATTTCGCTACGATGGACTACTGTTAAGAATTCTACGCTACTTTGTATTGTGTTTAATGCATTGTAAAGAACGGAGTACTGTAGTGTAATATGCTTACGTGGACACACGCGAAACCTATTTCAAAAGCTCTTGTTTCACGGGGCCGCTCGCACACGATCCGTCATTTGGCGTTTCACCCTTTGCACCCATTGAGCCACTCTTTTCATTTTTATTAGTACGTACTGTGTCTAGTGACTGACTAACGCAATGTCAATCGATTAACACTTTTATACATTTATCCTTGGGTATACATCAATAAATTCAACTGTTATAGAAAGAGCTTACTCTTGGTGAGACTTTCATTTTTACGATAATATGCGAGTGTATTTATGTTTATGTCGAGGTTTATGTGCTTTAACGTGTGTACCGTAAATGGAAATATTTTGAAAGATCGCCCTTAAGTGAGATGGTTTTTATTTAAAAAACTATTCCCAACGGAGAGGATACTTTAAATATATAAACCAGTGAAAATATTTACTGTATACTTACATGAGATGTTAGGCCGGTTCTTCGTAATTTACATATAAGTGTATCGGTTGATCAATGCATAGCAATAATGACAACATTGCAGATCGCGGATTGATGGGAACTCTCGAATCGTATGTATTGAAAAAACACATTGGCGATTTTTACATGCGTTGGTCGATGAAGAAAATGCTCGTCGCTTGATGCGAGTGTGTGGGCGGGTTGGGTGGATCAGGCGCCAGAGGCTCCGCAAATCCCGAGCAGTGCATATTGGCTTATAAAAGACCTTACCGGTACGTGAGGCTCCGGCGCAGGCGAACGGAGATTACAGAACATAATAAAACCCTTTACGTATTAGTGATGTGAAACTTAATGATCTGGCTAAGTGTGTCTCTCGCCCTCCTGCCTTCTAACGCTCGCTATTTCCAACCCATTCCGTTAGTACGAATAATAATTATAATTAATTAATAATCGTCCTGCTGCATTATTATCCGCTTACATCGACATAGTATTTTCACATTGTATCCCGATGTATCTCCTTTCACGCCCACCCCCTTTCCTCCATTCACTTTAAAAATCTTAGACATCAACGTACATTCACTTTTATAATAAATCGATATTAGAAACCTATCTTGTACCTATATACTATTTATTTAATATAAATTTTGTCATTTGTTTTTCTTTGACTTTTATTCTCGTGTATGGTTTTTTAATTAATTAATTAATTAATCGCCTTTTTTTCTTACTTTTTTTTTCTCTCATTTCACTTTTGCTCATTCTCGCTATCACCGCTTTATATACAAATAATCTCCGCCTTCCATCGCCATCCTTCCAATATTTATATGTATTTATATTTTTTATATTTATATAAATTTATATATAACGTACATCGCTGATCGACGTAGGATTCGCCGTAGTTTATTCCATGAACAAATGAGACTTTGCGAATACTCAATATATTTTCTCCGACATTTATTATTTCTATTTCACATTCTGAATCCTTTATAATAGTTAGAAACAGGCATATACCTAGCTCAGACGTGGGTTTGTATTCACCGCTAATTGTTAATTTCATTTTATCTTTGCTTGGATGAGAAACAAACTAAAATTGAAACTATTTTTGAAACAATAACCGATCTTTTTCTTCTTATTGTTATTATCAAAATTTATCTCACTTATAAAATACAAAGAAATATTATCTTGTTAATATCTAAAAGATAATACTTTGTTCTTTATCCTTGTGTTATTTATTTATTATTAATAGAAAAATTTTGAAGATTATTCCCACATCTGTTTTAACTGCACAAATCGTATTTAACTTCCGAAAAGTCGACGAAGCGCTAATGAAATTGAAATCAATCATATATGGCACTGTTATAATATGTAAATATTTTGAAGGATTTAATTATAAGTATTATGCAAATGAGTTTTGAAGCATTATGTACCAACTTCGACCTATGATTTGAATCGTAAAGAGACTATTGCAATGGATGATATTGTCAGTTTTACCATTCTTACTTAATTTAAAATAAACTATTGAATTAAAATCGTTGTATTAGTATTACAATCATTTTGTAGTAAAAATGTCGTTTTATATCTCAAGCCAACTTTGAACACTATGGGACATATCTCTTTCCGCATAGTTTCCGCAAGATTATAATAGACAAATGTCTGTTTAATAAGTAAAGTGAGATTTTACATGCGTGGATATTTTGCACAAGTACGCAATCAAAATGGCATTGTGAATTCAAAATAAAGTAAGGCAATGCAAGTCGACATTGTTCGAGAAACACCGTTCGATCTATTCACCAATACATAATTAGAGATTGACCAATTCCGTGCTAATTTCCACATGTCATTATAACATACTATCTTGATTTTTAAACAATGTTTATATTTATAATCATAGTTTTCTAAACAAAATATAAATAAGGAATAAAATACCATTATTTATAAGAATATTGAAAATTTGGTATGAAATAATAAAATTTTGGATAAGTATGGAACAATATAAAAATCATCTATATAAAGAAATTAAAACTGACATTCAAATGAGATTGGCTTAGATAAGAGAAATATCAATTAAATAGGCATTCATAAGTCCAGAAGAAGCATGCATTGATCTTTGATTTACGTAAAGTTTGACTAGAAGATTTTTATTCAAATCGAGTTTATAATTGTTACTTATTTTTAATGGCATATTTTCTACTACCGGGATTTTTGATGCTTAAAAAATATATATACGCAACTTTGTGAATGAATTATTGCAGTGATTAAGAATGTAAAAAACAATTGATTATATTGGCAAGTAGTTAGCAATTGGTATTTTATACCGAAAAAGAAATAAACCTATCAAAACAACATAATTTAATTTAAAGAAAGATTTGATGGACTCATTCTTGTATTCGTTTGTGAAAGAGTTGAGTAAGACATTAAATACAGACAATATAAAGTATTATAAACTCGATTGTTTGCAAGATATTGATTGTCTCGGCACATTTAATTTGTGCTTGCGATAGCATGAATATAAATAAAAGATATTTTAATTTCTTAATGGAATACTTGTGTTTTAAAAGAATTAGGTTTTTTTAGGAATAAAGGAGGATCTAGGGAAATTGCAATAAACATGCTAGGTAGACGATTATAAATAATAACGGATAAATAAAAATAAAAACAACTAAGGAATAATTTTTAAATAAGAACTTTATAATTTCATATATATATATATAAATTCATATATATATGTTTGTGTATATAGAACTAGAATTTTTACAATTTTTATATACACGTATAAAAATTACCTTCTAACGAGTCATCGACAAAATAATTTTTATACATTCTAGATAAAAATCGTAAAAGAATCGCGCGAATGTCTGTGGGCGACGAACAATCAATCTCCGTATGTTGAACACTTTGAACGATCAAACGGAGAATCTCGTTAGCATTGTAGTTTGATACGGACATAAATATAAGGAATTCACTTGTACATCATTATAATATGGTCGTGAGGCAGAGAAACCGGTAAATAATACAAAGTGGGCCGATAAAACATTGCCACAATCGGAATATACATTGGCTTTTACACGTCCTGTGTGTACCGCCGCAGGATGAAATGCGCACATTTCGCGTACACGGACTGAGCTCGCTTTTCACGGACGCTGTATAATAAATAGAAAGTTGCGATTACGAGAAAAGTGGAATTATAGGGAACTGGGGCCTAGGAAAGCCGAATGGAACGAATATTCTCAGATGGTGCGTTGGCAAGTGGATCCTCGATGCCTCGTCGATTTTTCAAACAGTATAAAAACAAGACGGAGCGGGCGCTCTTGTTTTGGACGTGTCCGGCCTCCCTTTCGCAATTTATTCGCTATTAAGTTTGATATTTCACTAATAATAATAGAATATCGAGTAAATATCCGTAGTGTCATAATATTAATAGATAATAAATATAATACAGATCTATATAGATAGGTGTCGCGGTATAATACAACTATGATACAGTAGTCTTCGGTTAACCATTCTCGCTGGTCGCATTCACGCACTCGTACGCGTTCCCTTCTCTCTTGGTTCTCTGCCAGCTCCTCGGCGGCATCCTCGGCATCCTCCTCCTCGTCCTCCTCCTCCGTGTCTCCTGCCTCTCGCTCGCTCTCGCGGACAGACGCTCCCACTCGCTCGCGGCCGCTTACTCACGCTCTCGCGATTCAATGATTATAATTAAACAGAAGGATTACAAGACAAGAAGAATTATTGCGAAAATCGACAGGCGCGTGGGTTGCGCGGTATCGCTCGAGCCCGCAGGAACGAGCCTCGTGGCAGCGGCCCGGCCGTTCCTCGTCCGCCCGCGGCTCCGGGGCCGCGCTTTCCCGGTGGAGGAGGCCCCCGGGAGTCGCTCGCGGACCCTCCCACCCTCCGCGAGACTCTCCTCTCGACCTATGTACACGCAGGGAGCCAGTTTCCGCGAACGGCGCGCGCGTCGCCCAGTCGAATCGCCTCGAAGCTCGGGGCTCTCGGGCCGCGGGTGGGTTCTCGGAGGTGCCGATTCCCAAGGATCGATAGGTCGCTCGCTCCAGCGGAGACACGAGGGCAGACTGCCGGTGGCGGGCGATTCGACTGCCGACCGTCGCGCGCATTCGCGCAGAAGAGACCGCCAGTGGCTTGCTAGTCTCAGACAATGTTACTTCTATTGGTTCACGGATATCGAGGGATCGCACTTTATTACTTAATTGTTTCTTTCTCGCCCTTTCTCTCTCACGCACGCAAACACACACGCGCACACACGCAACACACACGCGCTCGCTCTCCGTTTCTCTCTTTCTCTCTCTAATTTTTTAACGACATAACGGATACTCATGCGTTTGTATGGTTTCAAAACTTTCTAGGGTCAGCAGGAGGAACGAGACTGGTTATAAGTGGACCCTGGGTCATTTTCTCGCACTTGCATGGATTGGTACAGGAGGAGATTAAGATTAAGAAAAGGCGGTTACAAGTACACTGTTTTAGGCAAGTGTTTGACTCTTAGTGGTTCAAGTACCATGCTAAAATAAGACGAGGTGTACAGCACATCCGTCCTCCGATTAGAGGCGTTAGACGGACGATGGACTCGTGCGGCCGCCTTAGGACGCCGGGGCATTTAGCGTTGCTTTGAAAAGCTTGGGGCTCGTCGAGCAGGGATCGAGTGGATTTCGGGGGCGAAGGAGAGCTTGCATCGTCAGGGCTTCGGTTTTGCGCTTACGAGATAGAAAGCTCGTAAGAAGACTTTGGCTAACGAGACTCGGTGCGCTATTCCTTGCTCGATTGCTTGCCCAGGGGGAGGGGGCGAGGGCTGCGGTGGCGGGAGAGAGAGAGAGAAAGAGAAAAGGCGCGGAGACTGGCGGGTCGGCAGTCAGGCTCGGTCGTTCACTCTCGCGCAGGCAGGCGGGCAGCAGGCAGGCAGCAGGCAGGCAGGCACGCGCGCACTCGCACTCGACGCGCTCGCGTGCGCGTACGCGCGACACTCGCGGGTTCTCGCACACTCTGCGTACAGTCTAGAGCCTATTTATACATCCCAGATGCGTGAGTGAATCCTTGGGCGCTGCTCTCGAGTGCGCAGTCTATTCTCTCTGTTGCGCATGACTGTTCCTCCAGCGCAGCGAATCGGTGCGAGTCGCGAGCACGGACTTGGCAGACGGAGGCGCACTCGACAGCGGGCTTTGAGCAAGGAGGCACGTCGTTCATCCAACAATTATTGATATCCGCAGAGGCCCGGGGCGGGAGGGGCCAGGGGGCCGGGGCGACAGCCGGGGCGGCGGCTGCTCCTCGCGGCCGGCCGCCGCGGATACGGTTAATATGGCTTGGCAGTCTGTCTGGGCTGTGGGCCGCGCGGCCGTCCCCGGCGGATGCGAATTACAAACGTAGGATTACAATCACAGAAGAAGGGGTTTTGCCGTGTCGGTCGGTCGAGCCTCGGGCCAGGGCAGCCTCGGGCTCGCGGCCGCGCGCCAGCCTCGGATTCATCCTCTCGGGGCCCGGGAGTCGCTTCACCGGAGCAGCCGGGGCAGGAGGACGCTGCACAGCAGCGCCAACGTCCACGCGAGCTTCTGCTCCTGGGAGTGGGGCCGCAGCCTCGAGGAGGCCGCCCCGTTGTACGTCAGCTCCTCGTTCTTCACCACTTCGTTCGGGTGGTCCGAGTACTCCTCTGCAAACAAAAGAGCCGGTGGTGCGTTAGTCGGCGTCCGGGTCAATTTGCGCGGGCCGACACGCGGGACCCGTGGGTGGGGGGGGGGGCGCGGCCGAGGCGCTCCGCTGAAAAGCTGCCCCCGACGAGGGGGCGGCCGCGGGGCCGCGACGCGAAAGGGGCGTCGCCGGCGCCGGCGCGTTCATTAAGCCCGGGGGCCGGCGGGCCGAGCCGCGCCCCGGTAAAAAGCCGGCGCGCCACCGCGGAAAACCGGGCCCGGAAAAACTCGCCTCATTACCGGGGCCGTTAATCAATATTTTGCGGGATTTACGGCGGGGGCGTAAAGCGGCCCTCTTAACGGGCCGTTAAAGCCCGGGGCGGCGCCGCGGCGATTCCTCCCCCGGGGATTCTTTGTCCGGGCGGGCATTCCCACATGTTTATTCATCGGCCGGCATACAATTAAAAGCAGCTCGAGCGCGGCGAGCTTCCGAGGCGGCGGGTCACGCTCGATAAAACAACGGCCAAAGGGATCGGCGGGCGGGCCTTGGCAAGTTGGCCGAGCGCGAAGGGCCCCGGGCGGGCCGAACTCGCCCTCGCGCCGCCTCGTAAAGTAAACGCGGCCGCTCGTAAAGGTTATTGTTTATCGCGCGCGCCCCGTCAGGGGGGTAATTGCCGCGCGATTATTCGGGAAATGGAAAGGAAAGCTCGGGCGCGCGGGCCGCGGGCGATCGTCAGCCCGGGCCGACCTCTCAATCGGCAACCGGGGATACTCACTGTTCTTCTTCTTCTGGGTGATGGAGGTCTTGGGCGGCTGCGAGGCCGGGGGCCCCGGGTAGATGGGCACCTGGGGCTCCCGGTGCGGGTAGTTGGGGAACATGGGCGGCTGGAGCGGCACGTGGGAGAGGGTCGGCGCCTGGTCCGTCGGCTGGCGCTGGCCGTGCTCGTGGCCCCGGTGCCCCGGGACGGCGAGGTCGCCGAAGCGGTCCGGCCCCTTGTAGACCGAGGGCGGCCCGCCGCCCAGGCCGGGGCCGCCGGGGCCTCCGGGGCCCTCGGGGCCGCCCTCGCCGGGGCCGCCGCCCCCGCCGCTGAGGACGGCGGTGCTCGTCGAGCTGCCGCCTCCGGCTGGGCCGCCGCCGCCGCCGCCGCCGCCGCCGCCGCTGCTGCTGCTGCTGCTGCTGCTCATCGTGCTGCTGCTCGTCACCGACACCGCTGCGCTCGACAGAAAAAGCCCGCATTAGTTTCCAGACTCGCTGCCTCGGGTTCCGACAAGAGGCTCGGGCTGGGAAAGGAGGGAGAGCAAGGGCACCGGGCGTGAAAAGAGGATAATTCGGAGGGGCCGAGTGGGTGACGGTGCACCGGGGGCCGAGATCGGAATCGGCCGCGAGCTCCGGGCGAGCGTTAGATGATTCGGTCAAAGGGGAGCCGCCGCCGCCGCCGCCGCCCGGCGCGCTCTCGTTAGGAGGATAATGCGCCGGGGGAGGAGGCGGCCCGGGCGCCGGCATTCGAGAGGCCCGGCCCGGCCGAGCCGCCGAGTCACGCCGAGGGCGAGGATCGGGAAAGAGGCCGCGCCGGGCCGGCCGACCGCGGACGGCCCTACAGAAGGAAGAAAGGAGAAACGAATTCGGTTGATGGGAGGAAGGGCCCGGGCGCAGGTGTGCGCGCGCCCTCGCTCTCCGCGGCTTTCTTCAACGGCGAGCGAAGCGCCCGCTCGATATCGATCGAGGGGCCTCCTTTTGCCAATTATGACGCGCCGCCCGAGAACTTGACCCCTCCCCTCGGAGGACAATTGACCGCGCGGTCCTCCGTTAACGGACCCCGATCCTGCGGGCCTGGAATCCGAGAGCCGGCCGCGCTTTTAGGATGTCTCAATGCCGAAGGAGGGGGAGCGGCCGGCCTCCGTAATTCAAGGCGGCCGCGCGCTAGGCGGTGCTAGGCCGCGTCCCGGCCCGATGCCGGGGGATCGCGGGCCAACCGACAATCAGCGTCACCTCCATTCAGAGGCCATTCAAACATTGAAATTCGCTCCGCTCACTTTAAGAGCGCGTAATTACCGGTTCTTCTGGGAATAGGTTTTTCTCCGCGCGGGCCACTCGGCCCCGGGACGAGGGACCGGCCGAGGGGCCCGGCTAAAAAAGAAAGTCTAATTTGTGGAGGAGCTCCCGAGGGTCGCGGGGGCGCCGAGTGGAGGTGGGGTGTGGGGCGTCAGTCAAACTAATTGCGGGAGGTGGGCAAGTGGAGGGGCCTCGCGGTGGTACTCACAGTTGTTGCGCGCGGTCGCCGGGTAGGACGAGTCGGCCTCGTTGCCGCAGCACACCTTGAAGACGACCTTCATGTTGTGGGTGCTGCACCGGCCGCCGATGCGCCTGTGCAGGTCCTCCTTCGAGGAGGTGCTGATGAAGTAGTAGTCGCGCCCGGGGTGGAACTCGAGGCCCCCGGGCTGCGGCGTGAACGGCCTGAAGGTTATCGTGAAGTACATCGTCTTGAAGGGCTTGTTGCAGATGGCGATGGGCCGGGGGTTCACGGTCGTTATCCGGCACGTCTCGTACTCCTCCTTTGACACCTGCGACGGAGAAGGACAGTCAGTCGTCGTGCGGCCCACTGCCGAGGATCGATCGGCCCGCGGCCCCGCCCCCGCGGAATCAATTCCGAGGCTCGGCTCACGCCCGGCCCCTCGTCCCTTTTTGCCGCCGCCGGCGCCGCGTCAGCGGCCCGCGCGAATCGCCGAGTCGCGACCGCGCTTTTTGCCCCCCCAAAGCCCCGGAGCCGCGCTCCCCTCCCGGGGATCCCGGCCCCCTCCCACTTATTACCCTCGAATTAACATCCTCGCAGTATGCGTGCGCGGGGACGCCCCATTGCCAAACCGACCATTTTTTTTTTTTTGTACCGTATAATTTATTTGATATCGGAATTTTGCGGCCGTCCTAGCGGATGATGAAACTCCCAACTGATTGATCATTCTAGCCATAAGCGACCCAGCGACGCGATATTATAGAGAAAGAGAGCGGCGCAGAGAGAGAGAGAGAGAGAGTTATGAGAGGAGAATTAATTCGGGCTAGGGTTCGGCTCTCGGCCGTTAAAATCGAGCTCGCCTAAGACCCCTCGAGAAATGCGGCGAGGCAAAGCCCAGACGGCGGCCCCCAATAAATCAGTTATTCTCTAGAATCGGACGGGGCGCGGCCGGGAGGACGGCTCTCGCCGAGGTCCCGGGGCCCGAAAAAACGAAGAGCCCGCGAGAACAATAAGGCGGGCGGCGGGCGGCCGAAATTCCCCGGGCGGGAGGGAGGAGTCACGTGGGCCAGGCCGCCGCGACGACACGTGTTTTCGGGCGGGCGCTTTTTCCGGCGGCGCCGCGGCCGCGCCGAGGGCCTAATTTATAGGCGCGGGCGCCGCCGGCTGTCTAAACAGTCGCGGCTTCTTTTTCCCCGCGCGCCGCCGCCGATACAATGCGCCGGCGGGAAAAAAAAAAAACAAAAAAAAAAAAAAGAGCGCGCCGTGCCAGGATGTCCCCCATTAATTCGGGCCGCGGGCCGCATTGATTGCGCGGGGGTGGCGGAAATAACGAGGCACTTAGCCCGGGCCGCCCGCGCGGGGCCTTTCCGGCCGTTTTGGGAAAGCCGAGCTCACGGAAGTCGTCGCGTCGCGCCGCCGCGCCCCGAAGATTGATCGGGCCTCGAGGGCGCTTAAGCCCGGGAAACACGACTACCTGGCTTTACGCATTTTTTTTTTTTCTGTCCCCCGCTCGCCTGCTTTTCCTCCTCGTTCCGGATAACGAACGACCCGCACGAAAGGTGTTAACTGATTGTGTTTACTTGGCGTAAATCAGTCCGGCCCGCTATTATCGGATCATCGCCTCGAATAAAAAAGGCCCTGCGCGTTGCGTGCGGGCGCCGGCTCTAAGCCGAAAGCGCCCCGGGCAGGATGTCCGCGTTAATGCTGTTTACACAAACTATTACGCGCTCCTAGAAGGCTAGAAGAATACACGGGCGGCGCTCGGCTAGCCGGGGCCCTGGACTATCAATAACGGCCCGGGCGTTATTGTTTCTCAACGCGCGATTGCGAGCAACCTGCGAATTGGCGGGTCGCCTTAACCGCCGCCCTCCAAATAGATTCTAAGGCCGCGCGCGGCTTTTTTCTCCGGCCGTGCACACGACGACGCCCGTGTGGCTCTACTCTCGGCTGTAGGTATACTTACGTTGTAAATAATATACTTCTCGGCTTCGTTATCGTACGTGCCCGGCTGGTAGACCGGGCAAATGATGTTCACTTGGTCGTACTCGAACGCCGCGTTGTTCTTGTTCACGTCTATTATGTGGTCGGTATTGTCTATCCGAAATCTGAAACAAAAAAAAGGTGGAAAGGTTAGCCTGGCTCGTGCGTAATAACAGAGAGACGGAGATAGAGGTGGAAAGAGAGAGGCAGTATATATAAGCGCAACAGGAGTAGAGCAGGCGCTCTCGGCTTTTTTTTTTTGCCGGCGATCGTGAATTAGGTAACGCGCGCCCGATCTAAATAAATTCCCCGCGGGCACGGGCACATATTACACTATTCTCGGCAGCTGCGAGATTTCGCGCGCGCGCTCGCGCAAGTGCCACGGGGCAAAAAGGGAGGCCGTATTAATATCTGCCGCGGGAAAAGTGTCGGCGCCGGCGGGAGGACGACGCTTGTGCGGCTGCTTCCTCGACTATAAAATCCGGCCCAGTGAGCCGCGCGAGGCAAGGCACAGCAGCGCGCCTTCTGGAGTGCAAGGGAGAAAAAAAAAGCAGACGGCGGCCGTTAATTGCAATCTTATTTTGGGGGAGGGAAAGCGATAAGGGAAGAGGAATCCGGAGCGATCGGCGCCAGCCGACCGAGGAACCGGAGGGAGCTCACCGCGGGAGCTTGGATTCCTGGGCGCGCCTCCTCCTTGGCCGAAAAAAAAAAACAAAAGACCTCCTTTTTTCTTTCTTGTCCTCGCAAGCTTTCGCAACGCATTAGCATCGGGGCCCGCGGGGGGGCGCCGGGCCCTTGCGTGCCGCCCGCGGGATAGACGCGCCCGGGCGGGATGATATAAGGGTCAAGGATGCGTCGGGCCCCGGGCACTGGGAGCCCCCGGCCGCGTCAACTCGCGCGTTTTATTCGCAATCGTTAAATGATAGGGGGTTCCTGTCCCGTTGGATTATTCGGGACGTCGGCGGGCGGAGCAGGGGCCGGGCCCTCGTAAAAAGTCCCGGGGCCGGCTAATGTGTCGCGACGCCCGACGCCCGGTGCGCGGGGCCCGCAAAAGCCAAGTGCGGCCGCCCCTCGGAATAATGACCGTCCGGCCGAGCGCCCGGGACTCCCTCCCGGCATTCCCCGAGGATGTAACTCCCACGCGTCGCTTGCCACGGGCCCGCGAGGCTTTGAGAGGCGCTCGCGGGGAAGGGAATCGAAGGGAGGGGGACGGGGGGCCCCCGTCTTTTGTGTCCGCGGCCGGCGGCAGGCCCGGGGAATAGGCCGAGGTTGCGCGAGGTGCAGCGGGTAACTATGGAGGGGCGCGCCGGCCTAGAAGCAAAAGGATCCACTGGAAGAAAGGGAGAAAGAAGTCAGGAGAGGAGCGCCCGGAGGAAATAAGAAAGACCCGAGGAGGATGAGCCTCGGCCGGGGAAAAAGGAGGAGCGCCTCGGCGCGAGAGAGCGAGGGTTTCGGGGCGGGCCGCTGCGGGGCAGAACCGGTTCCCGCGCGCGTATTAGCCGCGCGGGCGCAACAAGCGCCGAGGGAGAGCCGGCCGGGATCAGCTGCGCCCGCGGGGCTCCGGCCGATAAGCCGCCGCCCGGGCCGCCCGGCTAATGGGCCCCGCGGAGATAGCGCCCCCTAAACTCCTAGAGCGCGCGTCACTCGGGCCTAGGCGCGGCCCCTACCCCGAGTGGGCGTGTAAGGCCCGGAGAAATTGGGAGGCCGGCCGGGCGGACCCGAGGAAATGAACCTCCGCCGATGATATCCGCCGGGGGGTTTGGCCCGGGGCCGGGGCGGCCTAGGCCACTCGGCCGGCGCTCCTTTGTCCCCGCGGCCGGCGGCGATCGGCTCGCGGGCAATTTATACGCGGCCCGCTTCCCGGAACAGATTACCGGCGAATCCCGCGGGCCCGGGGCGGAAAAGACCGGGGGCGCCGCTCGCCCACGGCGCCCGGGACAATGGCCCGCGAGGCCCGGGGTAATTGGCGTCGCGCGCGGGCCCCGCGCCCCCCGCATTGTCCGCCCGGGCCGTTGCCCGCGCGAGCCGCTAATGAAACGGCCGCGCGCCCGCCGCCCCATTACCGGGGGGCTCGCGGGGGCCGATTGATTTCCCACCGGCTCCCGCGCGGCCTGACCTCGGGGGGGAGAGGGCGTCGCGCCCGCCGCTGTTTTCAGCCGGCCCCCGGAGCTAATTGTCCGGGCAGAGGACCCATTAGAATTAATTGCCTGGAAGTATCATCTCTCGGGGGGCAGGGTGGAATTTATTCGGATTCCGCGGGGGCCGACAGCGCGATTTACAGGGAGATTAGCCGGGGCCAAGCGGCAATAGGGCCCTCCACCCGGCCGGATCGAACCGCTAAAGCCCGGTATATCCGCGTCGGATATATGTTTTAATTGAACGGGCGGGCAGGTCGCATGGACGTTTTGGGGAAGCGGCCCCGCGGCGGCTCCGGGCACTCGGTCGCGGCCGAGCCCCGGGAGGAGAGGAGCGGCCCCGGGGCGTCGCCGCCGCCGCCGCCGCAGCCGCCCGAAATCCGGTCTCCTTCGGGGCCGCTCTCCGTCCGTCCGCCGGTCATTATCGACTCGGCCCCGGAGAGATAGGAGGCTCGATATTGCCGGCCCTCGGTCGAGCCCTCGGGGGCCTCGGGGGCCGGAATCGATGCCGCACCGAGGGCCAAAAAGCACGGGGGGTGGGCCGGGGCCTCGGGCCCCCAAAGATAAATACATGCGCGGACGCGGGCCCGGGCGACGATGCGCGATAAGCGGGCTCTGGCCGCCGGGCCGAATTACCGGGGCCCGGGCGCACCGGCCGCGGCCCAGGGGACGCTGCCCCCTCCGCTAGGGCTGTTTGCTCTGGCCGAGGGCTTCCTCGAAACGCACTTTTCGCCTCCTTTTCGGCCGGTCCGCTAATAATACCCGCGGCCGATCGCCGGGCCGAGGCCTCGTCGGACGATCGGCAAGAGGGGCGGTTTAAAGGCCGGGGAGGCCCCGGGCCACGGCTAGTTGGCCACGATTGTCCACGGGGCGCGAGACTAATTAGCGGGACGGCCGGCCCCGGGCGCCCGATTGAATTTTCATCCTCGGCCCGCCGAGTGACGGGCTCCTCCCCTTTTCTTGCCCGGGCGCCCGGGAAAAGGAGGATCGCCGGCGAGAGCCTGCCCGGCAAAACGAGCAGGAGGAGGCGGCCCGCCGCGGAGATATGCCTTTGTCGCGCCCGGCGCCCGGCAAAAAGTCCGCCGCAGAGAGACAAAAGCCGCTTCTAGAAATAGGAGAAACGCCGCCGCCGGCCCTCGGGCAAAAAGACCGGCGCACCGCGCACGTGCGCCGCCCTGGCCCGGGGGACGGGGAAAGGGCCGCCGGGGTACAAAGCCAGCCCCGAAAGGGAGCGCCTCGAGAGCCCTGCCCCTCCGCGCCCGGCCCAAGGTCGCTCGGTCTATCACCGGTGCCCACGTATCGATCGGCCCGCGCGGGGACTGATGGCCAACTGCGCCCGGCTCTCTACGTCCCTTCCATCTTTGGCTTTTCTCCGCGTCTCCGAGCGGCGGATAGAAATAAGAGACAAGTGGCCGGGGCGTGGGAGGGAGGCGCGGAGAAAACAGCCGCTGAAAGGTTTATGAAGCAAACGGAAAGCGACACTCGAAAGCCCCGGGCCTGCCGGCGGCGCAGCTGAGCGCGCGGCGAGCAATAACGATTTTTTTTTCTCCCCCTCGCGGAGCCTCGCCTTGGATCAAGTCTTCTGGATATATATTCTGGCAGGAGTATCAAAGTCGGCCGGGGCGTCAAAGAGCCAGGGCGCCCCTCAAAGTGCGTCCGCCGCGCGAAACGAACGAGCCCGCCGCGGCGCCGCGCGGATTTGCCCCAATCGCCCGGGCAATTACGCGCCTCCGCTCGAGGGAGGGAACCGCGCGATCGCGAAGCCACCGCGCGGAAAAGCCGCTCCCCAGGCGAGCTTTGTCCCGAGCCCGGGCAACTCCCCGAGATAAAGACGACCTAAGCCCGCCAGTTTTGCATTTGACATCGGATTAGGCGGCCGCCCTAACGGAAAACCCGTCAAAGAGCCGCCGATTCAACTGGCTCCGAGGAAAAGCGAGCACCGCTTCCGCCTCAAAAACTTGTTTGCTCCGGCCATCCGGGGGAAAAAAAGCCCGACTATCGACCACCGAGTCAGAGTAATTAGTTTACCAGCGGAGGATTTGACGTGGCCGTCCGAGGGAAAACAGAGCCCTCGTTGTACTCGGCGTAAACAAGGGGCAGGAGTGGTCGCAGGCAGGGACGGCGCCGAGTCCGCGCGAGGAGGCCGAGGCTAATGGAGCAGGCGCGGCAGGCCGGCCCTCGCATCCGCAGGGGCGGCCGACCGGTAGTTAAGCCCCCAATCGGATTGGCCGTCCCCGCTGGTCCCGGCTGGTCCCGGCTGGTACCGGCCGGGCAGAGTGCCGGGGGCCCTTGGGGAGGTTGGCCGCCTACGCGCACTCGTATGACGGCGCAGCCTCGGGCGGGATTATGCGCGAGGGGCGGGGGGGATGGGAGGCCGGGAGCGGGAGCGCGGCGGAGTTTATGCCCTGCGTAAATACTCGGCCGGCATAATTTCGCCCTGAATGATTGCCGCGCGACGCTTTGGCAAAGGAGCGGAAAGGCGCGCGGGCCGCGCGAATAAACTGTTTAATAAATCGATGCCGGGGCAGCGGCTGGACCGGGGCCCCGGGGGCCGTGGGGGCCGGTGCCAGCCAGTCGACAGGCCGCATTAAAAGCGGCCCGCGATATTTCGCGCTTAAAAATGTTAATAGCCGCGCAATTTCTCCGTCGCGATACATCACCGGCTAAATGAAGAATCTGCGGGGGCCGGGCCGAGTCGATCGGCCGGAAAAGGGACAAAGCCCCCGGAGGAAACCCCCGGCGGACCGGCGTTGTGCGCGCACAACCGAGAACAACAGTTATAGCCCGGGTCTCGCGGGCTCTCCACTCTCCCCCACCCCCCGGGCGTTATTATTAGTTATTGGTTGCGCCTCGGAATTACTTATGGCCCTCGGCGGGGACCCCGCCCGGGTGCCATCCCCGCGGCAGGTGACCCGGCCCCAGCTGGACCAACAGTCGAGGGCCGCGCAAACAAGCCCGTTAGCCGGCGAGCCGATCGCCAAGGCTCAAAGGCCCCGGCCCGTCATCGCTCGCGCACATTAAAGGCGCCGATCGCGGGCCACAGCCGCCGCGCCAGCCGCAGCCGCCCCGGCGCGGCTATTAAAAGCTCCCAGGGGGAGGGAGACGCGTCTGCGCCGGAGCCTCGTCGCCAAAGTCGAAGCCGCCGATGGACCGCGAGGCCCGCGCCCGACTCCTCCCCGCCCCTCGATATGTGCCTCACCGACGTCCAGGTGTGCCCCTTTGTCTCGGGGCGCCAAGTCAACGCGACTTGCCGAGACTTTGGGGGCGCGGTCGGGGCGATCGAGGCTCGCAGTTGACCCGTGACCGGCGCGCCGAAAAAAGCCGCTCGTCGCGCTCAGTTTCGCATTTCCAGTGGCATTCGCGCGCGCCCTTTTCGCTCCCTCGTCGCCTCGAGGGCCCGGCAAAAAACGCCCCGAGCATTCAAAGGATATTCCCTCTGACTCGACGCCGCCTTCCAAAGCTCGGTGTCTACTAGCGCGCACGCGGGGCGAGGCATTCAAAATTATCTCGCATTACCCTGCCACTTGGCGCGCGTCCCTTTTTTTCTTCAATTAAGATTCGAATTGTTTGATAGGCGAAGGCGGTATATATAGAGAAAGTAGGTAAAACGGCGGGCGCGATGCGCGGCCGGATAAGAGGGCCTCCGTCCCGAGGACTCTTGCCCAGCGAAAGGCGATATCATTTTTCGATTAAGCCCCGCGGAGGCGCGAGCCCCGGCGGCGGCTGGCAAAAGGCTTCCAAGGCAAAATTTTCTTCTCGCTCGGGCGAAATGGAGGCGGCCGGCGCGCGGGAACGGGGCGAGAAGAAGACGAGTCACGCGGGCCGCCAAGGTGGGAAGGGCCGGAGGGGCCGGAGGGCCCGCAGGAGGGCCGCGACGCCTCGAGGAAAAAGTCCCGGGGAACGGGCGATGAAAGGGCGAATCCCATTTCCCGATCGGACACACCTGTCGGCCGGCGGCGCCTAGTCAAGCCCGCGCGCAAAAATCCGCGAGTCCGTGTGCGGGCGCGTAGGTGTGCGTCCGCCGCCGCCGCCCGGGGCCCATTGACGAGCCGCGATGGGAGGATCATCATCGGCGGGGAGGAAAAAGCAGCCAGGCGTCGGGGCGCGCGCGCGCGCGAGGCCTGAAAAAGCGAATGAGGCCGGAGGGGGGGGGCCCCGGAGATTAATAAGCCCTCCCCCCTTCGCGCGCGCACGCTATACACGGAGCTGGTCGGCCGCGCGATAAGCAGGTGCGTCGGCCGCGGCGGAAGTCGGGGGGGACGCGGCATTCCGATCGGCTCGGAGGTGAGAAATCGCCGCGGCCACCCCCCGGCAGGACGTGACCGGAAGCCCTCCCCGGGGAGAAAAAGCGCGGCGCGCCAAGGTCGACATCGCGAGCCCTCGGCCCCCGGTTTCGGGGTCAGCCGCGGGCCTCGCGTGACGCCTGCGGGTCCCGCTAGGCCGGACACGTGTCGTTTGTCGCCGCGGCGCCGATAAATCCGCGGCGATCGACTTTAAGGGGTCGGCCGCCGCTTGGGAAGAGATGCGCGCGTGCATCGCGATCCGCGGGGACCGCGGGGCAACCTACTTGCCGGCGGCGTCCGTTAGCCCGGGGACACATCGACCTCCTCGGGGGAGGGGGACGAGGGCCTCGCGGCGGGGCCCCTTTGTCCCGGGCGTACCTGGCCGCTTCCCCGTATAAGCGGGCCCGCGGCTTTTCCGAGGGAGGGCCACTCGAGGGCCGCGCGCGGGGACACCTTTTCTCTCCCATTGACGCGGTCGCGGGGAGGGGGGGCAAGCGCCTTGGGGCCCCGGCCCTCGAGAGGCCGGTCCATTGAGAATGTGCGGTCGGAGGGCCCGGGCCGCTGCGCCCGCGCCGCCCCTAACAATGCTTATTGTGGAAAAAAAAAGCCCACGGCTGACGGGGCCGCCGGTGTTCGTAACTCTTCGCGCCCCCATCCTCCGGCCCGGGCGTCCACCTCGAGTGGCCTTCTGCTTTTTCCACTTTCGAGGAATGCGCCTTTTGTGCGCCGCCCGCTCCTCCTCGATATTTCAGATCTGCGCTCTTAGCACTTTCGACAATCGACCATTTACCAACCAATGAATTATCCTCCGCCGGCTGCCCTCCTCCTCCCTTTGTCTCCGGGATACGCCTTTTATTCCCTCTGGGCCTCTTAAGCGTTTTCTTCTTCCAATACTCCGCACAATAATCGCCTTTCCGGTTGATTCTTGCGCGCGCGTACGTCAACTTTCGAGGAGTCACGAGAATTAGCCGAGGGGGTCGCCGCCGCCGCCGAGCTTACAATGTCGATCGGCACCCGCGATACCATCCAAATATCCCCGGCCCGGTAGATTGTAAGCAACCTCCAAAGCACCACTAAGCCAATTAATGAATCTTCCACAAGGCTTTAATTAGAAATTCAATTAAATTTCGATTTTGGGACATCTGCGGGCTTATTAAGGGAAAGATCTTGGGCCAAGCGCCGAAAAGAAGGCAGGAGGAGAGTGAGCAATAAGGATACAAAAATTCCTCCTCGGGGCTCCCAAAAAGTATCCGCAAATGATGAGCCCTCGGCTCTCTCGATCGCGATTTCCTCCTCGATTTCCTCGGGCAAAGAATCTCTCGCGATACGTATCAGCAATTTCTCCTCTCCGCGACTCATTAAATGCGCGCTACTTAATCATATTCATCGGATCTGCCTATGGATTTATCCTTGTAAACTCGCTTATTAATACTCCAAAGTTCTCCTGATCGAAAAATATTTGGTTACCAATTTCTCCTGGCCAAAAAAGGCCAAGGAAAAAGTGGCTTTTGTGATGACTTATATAGTACCGGAGACTGCCAATTTTTTAAGTACACAAAATTACCTTTTATTTTGCTGCCGAGGGAAGCATAAAACGAAGAAAAAAAAAACGCCTCCGAGATCGTTGAATTATAATGTGCTGAATTTTTTACAGGCTAAATCTCGCCTCCTCAATGACAACCTCTCGTACTAGTCGCGAGTTAAAATTCGAGCAGCTACAGTCTACTCTGGCTTTGAGTATTTCCGAGGAGCAACGAGACGCGTGGGTACAATTAGAGAGGAGGGCATACGGGCAGCCGATCGAAGCTCCGCGCGGGCTTAATAATTGCAATTAGCAGAAAAGAAGGAGGCACGAGGGGTGGGGCGGATTGAGTTCTTACAAGCGGCGAGCGGCCCGGGGCCTCGGATAAAGCCGGGCCGCGGCTCGGCCTCGCTCCCTTTCCCGCGCGTCATCCGCGCGATGAATGAATCGACGATAATGCGCGGGCGAGCCCCGGGATGCGCACAGGGGGGGGGATATATTTCGGCGAGGTCATTCGTCATCGGGCGGCGGGCTCCTATCTGCGCCCGGACCACCCGAGGAATCCCCGGCGATCGCATCGCATACCTGGGGCCGCGCGGGGAGAAAGCGCCGCCGGGGGAGGCCGCGTAATCGATGCCCTCGCGGCCGCGGCCCTCCGGGGGATACGCACTCGTCATTAGGCCGCGCGTCCCCCCGGCCGGGCTGTATCAATCTTGGGGAAAGCTTCGGGGAAGGGCCCCCGGTGGAAAGGGCCTTTTCTCCGGGGGCCCCGGGCGCACCCGCAGCGCCCGCAGGTATGGCCTCCCGAGCTGGGCCCGACCCGCGGGCCGGGAGGCAAAAAGGCAAGAAAAGGTCGAGAGGTTCGGGCGGTGGCCTCCACCTGGAACGGCCTCCCATCCTAATCGATTATCTCTATTCGGCCGGCCGAGGGTCGGCCGGCTTGTTCACTTTGTCTGCCGCGTGGGTGCCTCCCTGGGACGCCCTATTGTCCCGGGGACCCTAAAGGCCTTGACAATGTTTTTTGGGAACATAATGCATTAGCATGCCATTCTATTTTTTAATCGACTTCTCCGTCATTTATTCTCCGAGAATGCGCCGCGGGCAGGAGCGCCCAGGGGAATCAAAACCGGGGGAATATCAAAAATTCCACCGGGGAGGAGCTTGTTTATAAAAGCCCGTGGACGCGTCGACTCGGCCGAGCGGCGAGGCCTCGAGGAAGAAGCATCCGCGAATTATACAAATGACGCCCCTTTGAGCGGCTGCTGGCTCGTAAGATGCGCGCCGCAGGCTTTTAAATATGCGCGCGGGGTCTATTTTTGATTGCGCGGGACCGACGTCATCCCCGGGCGGGAGCCGCTCTCGCCGCGAGAGGACAGTTATGCGGCCGGACGGCGCCCGGGGAGCCGCGTAAAAAAGACCCGGCCGAGGTGTTCATTAACGACTCGGGTTATGGATCGCGCTTTTTTTCGCGACTTATCATCGCGCCGTCGTCTCGGGGCCCGGGGCCGCCGGCTCCTCGCCCCGTCCCCCCTTAATCCACTTAATTAGATGATTGGCCGGGCGCGGGCATATTTTTTAAGCGTTAATCCCGAGGCTGCCGACGGCCGCGCGTTAGCCGCATAAATCACGGGGCTCCTTTACATTTTGATTGAAAGTTAACTGGGCGTCGGCGAGGAGGCCGCCGCCGCCGATTCAATACCCGGCCCAATTAAAATGGAGGCGCGAAGGCCTTTGGCCGCGCCGCCGGTCCACCGCCCGGGCCTCCCCCCGGATCATTGTCGCGGGGGCCCCGGCCGCGGGGATCGCGGCTAATGAGGCCTTATCGGGCCGCGCCGCGCTGATTTACGCCCGCGCGCGGGGCCAATTGGCTTATCGGCCCGAGGCTGCGGACGGCCGGGCCCGAGGCGCGCGCGGGCGCCCTAAGCCGCGGAGAGAGATAAGTCGGCGGGCGCAGATGGGCGCGGCCCATCTGCCCGCCGGCCGCCGGCCGGTTCCCACCGCCGACTGCTGCGGCCTACCTGCGCGCCCCTGCCTCGGCCTTCGGGGAACCCGCGCCCGCCCCGACGCTCCCTTTCCCTTTCATCCCCCGCGCCCCTCCAAAGCCCTTTTAGGGAGAACATGCCGCACTACGCGTGTACTCTCTTCTGCTCGGTGCTTTTTCTGACTAGCCACGGGGGGACGGCCCAAAATCCTAGGGGCCGGGGAGGGACCGAGGACAAAATGACCGGACGCGCGTTTTTCACGTGGAAAGCGTTATTTCATTCGGTATAGGTGCGAGCCTGAGCTATAAGGGCCTGCTGGCCGCCCTGCGATCCTCCGCTGCCTCCCCTCCTTTGCCCATTCATAAGTCTAGCTTTCTTATATTTTTTCAGCCCGATACGTTCCATCTCTCGGTACTGTGGTCTTGCATCGAAATTCATGAACAAAGTAGCTCGGAGGACAAAGCTCGGCCGAGGCAACTTTCAACTTTGTCCAAAATCTTATTAAAATTTCAAAACTGACCATCTAGCCGTGGACATTTGGTTGGACTTTTGTTATATCACATAAACAACGATAGTTTTTAAGTTCCAAAGTAAACAGTCGCTTTATATAATAAGATATTAAATATTATGAAATCATTTAGAGCTATCCTCGAGTAAACGTAAATATTTGAAATTATTCTGGAGAGCCGCTGGCGGAAGAAAAACTCGGGGCGAAAAATAGTATTTTGAGATGTATAAACAAACAGGCGATTGAATAAAGTTGAAAGCAAAGGGAAATAGCATGGGAACGGAGGCAGCGGCGGCCGCGAGCGCAGTGTGCAGCTCTTAGAGAAAAAGGGATAAGCCAAGGCAAACAAGCGTGGCGTGTTTCGCAAACAAATAAGCCAAGCCGGGGTGGGGGGACTCAATTGAGAGCGGCCGTTATTATTTACCGGGCAGTTTAGTCGAGTGTGCGCGGGCGAAGGCGGCGGCATCGCCCACGCCAAGAGAGGCCGCGCGCACGTACCGGAGATAATCCGAAAAGAGGCTAACCTCAAAATCGGCCAGCGGCCCTCCTCGCGGATTATCGGCCCCCGGAGGAGGAGCCGTGGCCGGGGGGGGCCGAGGGCGAGTCAACAGCGGCCGGCCGCAAATCCGAAAATCTGCCGGGGCATTGTTGACCGGCGGCGGCGGCGGCCCTCGGGCCATCCGCCTCCTCCGAGGCATTGTGCAAGCGAGTCGCGCGCTCTCCCCCCACATGCGAGGGCCTCGTGTCCCCCGGCGCAGCAGCCCCGCGCGCGCGCGGTCCATTCACGTCCGAGGGTCGTCGCCAGCGGGGCGCTTCCGCCCGGCCCCCCCGCGGCCCCCGCGGACGCAACGAGCGCGCGCCTCCTCGGACGACACCTGGCCTTGGCCGATCGACGCCCGCGCCGATTTTTCCACTCTCCCGCGCGTGTACGACGCCTCGCGGGAAAGCCCCGGGCTCTTTGTCTCCGGCTTTCCTCGGCGATCGACGATCATCCTCGGCTTCTTTACGTTGCGGCATCGAGGTGCGTTGGCGCCCTTGGCACGACAACGCCCAGGGGATCGGCCACGGGTATCGCAAGAGGCGGCAACCCGGGGGCGTACATCGGCGCGTAATCCGCGCGGCGCGAGGGGGGCCGGGATCGCGGCTGCATTAGCGGGGGCGGTCGATGATGCTTCATTGGCGCCGGCGTCCGGCGCCCGCTCTCGTGTGCCTGTGTGTACGGGCACGTATAAGCCCCCGGGGCGATGCGCCGCGGCAATCGGCCGCGTTTTTTCCCGCCTCGGCTCCCCGAGGAGCCCGGCAGAGAGGGAGAGATGTGTGAACGGGGCCGCGGGCGCCGATTGAGATATTACGGGATTACGGCCGAGTTTAACGCTCGGTTGGCTTGCATCCGCTCCTCCGGTCTTCCCGGGATCGCGCGGGCGGCGGCACTCGGGCGAGATAATCCGCTGGCGGCATTGTCCCGCCGGCAGCTTCCATCCGAGTCGTTTTGATTGGTCCTTTAAAAGTCCGCGATGGAAAGTGGCAATATCGGCCGGGCCGCGCCTAACTATCTATTAGGACACTTTTCCCCGCTCGTTTCCGAGGGTTTAATCTCGCGCAGCTGCGGCGGAGATTATACCGGCAGTTAGCATAAGCTCCTTATTGCTTATCGGCCGAGCGGAGAGAGCACATCCCGGGCGCGAGAGACGCCAAGGAGCTCCTTCTCTCTCCCCGGTCAAACAATTCAATTTCGCCGGGGCGTATTATAAGAATCGGTATTTTTTTTTTCCCCCGGCCCGGGCAGAGATCGATATACGCCGGCCGCGCGGCCCCCATAAATCGCGACTCGGCGCTTCATTATCGGCCGGCCGGCTCTCGCGTTACCCGCCGCGGGATAACCTACATCCCTCGCGTTACGGGAGCCGCTCGACGCAGGTCGCAGGCCGGCCGATTTACTTGATTAGCCGTGCCGCCGATCGATCGGGGGGCCTCTGCCCAAAAAAAAAAACAACGCGCGGTCGTATATACTCCTTGCCTCTCCCCCGCCGCGGGCCTTTACGACCGTAGGCTAAGCGAACCGCGAGCGTGGAAACCTTGGCTGCGTTGTTTGCCGGGGAAGGTGCGCTGCGCGGGCCCCGCGAGCCATCGGAATTGCATGAGGGCCGGTGCGCGCCGCGAGGCCTGCGCATTCGTATTCATTGGCCGGAGGGGCATTAAAGCGCCCGATCCACTCCGGCTTCTTCTTGCGCGCGATCCGGCCCCGCGTGATTTATCTGCGCGGCGTACTTTTCGGATAGGCGCGTGCGGCGCGCCGCCCATCGACCCGCGCTTTTCTACGCGCTCCGGCCGATTGACGAGCCTTTGATGCCCCCCTTCTAATTTATTCCCGTGACTAGGGAGCTTTCCGACCGCCCGGTGTAATCCGGCGCGAGTCCCTTTCGCCGGATGATGTATATATATACATCGGCGGGCCCGTTCCAAAGCCTAAAAGGCGCGCCCACTTATTAATTTTTCTGGCCGGTAGGCGGTTGAGATAAAAAAAAAAAAAGTGCCAGTTGGACAGCGGCCGATCGGTTATATTCCATTTGTCGCGGCGCCTGTGGTCCCTTCTTCACCTGCCTGCGAATGTAACGCCGGACGGCCGCCGAGGAAAACTCACTCCGAATATTATCATCCGAGGGCGCGGATAATCTGCGTGCCTTCCGCCGGGATAAACTTTAAAGGGGGGGGGGAGCCTGTCCTTTGGCCCCCGGCGTAAAGATAAGCAATAGCCAGTGAAAAAAAAAGGCCGCGGGGACGTCGGGCTTATCGTGCGGCGGGCCCTTGGCAAAAGGTGCGGGGCTTATTAGCGGGCCCCGGGGCGTCTTATCGGCGATAGCGCGGGCTTTTATCGGCCCCGGGCGTATTTATACGCGGTGCGTGCGCTGCGCCGGAGGAGGCTGGGGGCGCGCGCCCGGGTAATCCGATAGGGGCCGGCTCCCTGTATCTCGGGCCGGGAAGCCCGATATGCGTGCGCGCCGGCTTCGGCCGTTGTCTCGTCTAGTAGGCTCTTCCCTTTTTGCGCGCATAACTCGCGCGCGGCCATGGGGAAAAAAGGCGCGCGCGGTTCCGAGGAGGCCCGCGGCGGCGGCGGCGGCGGCGGCTCCTTCTTTCGCCCTCGTAACTCGACATCCAACTAAGTTGTTTTCCTTGCTTCGCCGGGGATTTGAAACTTAATGCTAGCTCCCTTTCTCCCGTAGGTGCATTTCCTCCGCCCGGCCTCCGCCCCTTAATGATCGTCTTTTCTTCTCGGGTGCGCATAATCGCTTTTGAAATTGCTCGATACTTCTTTTTTTTTTTTCTTTTCGACGAGTTACACATTTTCATGGGCTGCCCGGGGTTTGGCCGCTCGCCGCGCGGCTACAGCGAGAAACCCGATACGGCCCGGCAATATCGCCGCGGCGGAAAGGGGATCGATGATTATTCCAAAGGCATTATATGCTTCTTTACGCTCTTCATTGTACGCCTCGGCGTGTAAGCGCGCTTTCCTCGAAGCCACCAAACGGCCGCTGGTTAATTATTCGGAGAAAGTGCAGGCGGAGCCCGAGGACGCGGCGCAGGGCCGCGGAGGAAAAGCCCAAAGGACGCATAGGCACATCCAAGGGGAGTGAAATCCGTCTGGCAAACGTCTATCGTCTCGCTTTCCCGCGCGCTCTAGGCAAAAGCCCATAAGGAGGGTCTTTGTCCCCGTGGCTCCCTCCTCGCGCGGCGGCGGCGGCGGCGGCGCGGGGATGAAGGGCGCCGTGCAGTCGGTCCGCCCACGGCACATGTCGTCGCCGGGGCCTCGGCTCCTGCTCTTGACGCACGCTAAACCATAACTTTCCCTCCTGGGCTCCTCGTTTTTTTCTCTCTCTCTCCCTCCCTCTTTCCCCCGGGCCGTATGGCGCGTGCTCGCGCCGAGCCGTTAGTCGCAGGGCCGACACGTGTTTTTCCCAGGGGGTCGGCGAGATAAGAGGTGGATATTTGACGCACCGGCTAACGAGGCCGCGGACGGAGAGTAACGAGGGCGCGGGCGGGTCGGCCTCCTCCCCGAAACCTCCCGGGCCCCGGCGGCTCTTCTCTGCCGCTCTCGATATGGAAATCACGCGCCGGCATCCGAATTAATGGAACGGCCTCTTAGGACAGATTATGCTAATGCGCGGATTGCGTGAAACTAGCCGGCAGCCGCCGCCCCGTGCCGATTTTAATTAAACATGTATGCGCGCGTGCGGCCGACGATCGAATATAGATTGTTCTTTTATGATGATCGGCGGCGGGTCGGCGCGCGGAGGCGCGAGGCTCGTGCCGCGGGACCGCCGCGACCCCTGGCGGCCCGATAAATCACCCGGGGCGCGCCCTCGACCTCCGCGGCTCTAATCGAAAATCCCTCGAGATTAATTTTCCGGGAATATCAATTTATCGGGCCTCGATCGGCTAATGCCGCCCGATTAATAGACGCCCGATAAAAATCTCCCGGCGGCACGTATATCCGTACGTGCCCGCGCCATTTCGCCGGGCCGTATATAACCGGGCGGTGGGCGCGCCACCCGCGCCGTCCTGCCCGGGGAGCCCGCGGACCGGAGGAGGAGCGGCCCAGAAGTATCGGAATGATTGCGCCTATTCGTCTTCCCGGCTCGCGGGCCTCCGTTCCATTTCCCCCCGCCAAAGAATTAATTTCCCTCGAACAAAAGTGAGCCCCGGGGAAAAGGAGGGGCGCAGCCGCCGCCGCCGCCGCCGCAGCAGCACCAGCAGCAGCAGCAGCCCCTTATCGCCGGGTCAAATTTATCTCAAATTGAAATCGCGGTGCGTACCGCCGCGGCGTCCGCACGTATACGCAGCGGACGTGCGCCCGCGGGGAAGCCCCGGGTCACGGGGCCGGCGGCGCGCGCCCCCTCGGCTGCCCCGTGCCCCGGAGCCCCTGACCCCGCGGCGGGAATGCCTCTCGGCCCGCGGCCCCCCCCCAAGGCCGCGCGTTATTATAGATATATACCCCGCGCGAGATTTCCCGCGCTCGGTATTGCGCGCATCGCCGCACGTCCCGCCTCCCGGCGGGGGGAAAAAATCTGCAAGAATTTTTCATTTCCAATGGATATATTCTCCCCCCCGCCGCACCCATGGGAAAAATACCAAAAGCCAGCGATTTTGTTATCGACCAAAGTGAAAGTTTTACCTTCTTCCGGGCCCTTGGCGACTGTCGCGCGCCAACGGCTTTATTAAATTTTCTATCAATCTTTTTATAACGCTCTGCAAGGCAGAAGGTCCGCGCATTCCAATATTGTCGGAAGCCGGGGCCGGCGTAACAATCGGTACGCCCGCTGCGTACAGCATGAGAGAAACGACGGACGGCGGATCCGAATCGAATCGGGATTTAAGTCGCGCGCTCCAAGGAGCCCCTTTTCTCGGGGCGGCCCGAGGTCCTTTGCCATTCCTTCCCTTGCTCGCGCTCCAGCGCCGAGATAGCCGGCTATAATTAAAAGCTCCGCTCCCCGGAGATAATCGGAATATTTTCCTCGAGAGACAGAGAGAGAGAGAGTTGGGGGGAGAATGTCATCGCGGCTCCGATGATAATCCGTTAATTAGTACCTGTATTTTACGCGGGGGGGAGAGGCAGGAAGCGAAAAAGAGCCAGTCTCCGGGAATAGAGGCTCCAATTTATAAAGTGCACTTATTGAGGAGGGCGTGAAGCGGTTGGCCGGGGGACTTTTCTGTGGGAGCGGCCGAGGGCCGGGCAGCGGCCGGGGGCCGAGGGTCGAGGGGGAAAAAGTCCAAAAGAAAAGGTTATCATCATTTTTACCGGGTTTCACATCTCGACTGGTCTCGTTGGGGCCGCTCGGCCGGCGATCCTAAAAAAGGCCGAGAGCCGCGGCCAAGTGGGAGGAGCGGAATCGAGAGAGGAGCCCGCGCGCAGATAAAAAGGCGCGCTGCCGGCGCCTTGGCGCGGAGTCTGCGGGGAAGGTGCCGTTGGAGCGGGCCCGGTCGCCGGCGACGCGCTCGCGGGCCAAAGAGCCGGCCGAGGGCCGCCGGTGCCCAGGTATTCCATTATGGCCGCGGTTATCTAGATTATGGCATTCCTGGCTTCGGGGAACCTGGTAACGCGCGCCCGCGCCCGAGCGAGAGAGACGGAGGGCCCTCGAAATGGGCCAAGCGAGAGCCTCGGCGAGGGGAGCCGAGGCAGATAGGGAGGCACAAAAGGAGGGAAAAAAGCCGAGAAGAAAGGAGGATGAGGAGGAGGAGGAGGAGGAGCAGGAGGAGCTCGAGGCGGAGGTGGGGGCGGTCGCGGTGGCGCGGAGGCCCGGGCCCGAGAGCCACGGGAGGCGAGGGGAGCCCGGGGCTGCGGCCCGGCCGACGAGCTCCCATTAATCCTCCTCGCTGGACGAAAGCCCGAAATTAAGAGAACCGGGCTGGGGGCGAGGACTCGACGTGTCGGGGACTATCGCCTCCCCTCCCGCGGCCCTCAGCGGCCCCTAGCGGCCCCGAGGCCCAACAGGTAGCGGGTGCATTGTGCGCCGCGTCCCCGCGCGCGTGGGAAAGCTCGGCCGCCGCCGGGCGCTAGCGGCCGCGGGGCCAAACTCCCCCGGGTTTAGTGCCTAATCGGAGGCAGCTCCCCCTCGCGACCCCTTAACGAGCCTTCGCGGAAAATCGGACGGCTCGCGGGCCGCGGAATAGCAATCGGCGCGCGGCCGCCTCGCTGTTAAAGGGCGCGAGCCGCGGGAAAGGCCGGCGGGGGACGGCGGCAGGTGCCGTTAGCCGGGGAGCCGCCGGTCAATGCGCCCCGGGTTTCCACCTCGGCTAGGCCGCCGCCGCCGCCGCCGCCGCTCGCCTATTTCGGGAGGCGCCCGGCCCAAATGACAGGTCATTAGCTGCGCAAACATTCGCGCGCGGCCAATTGGCCCCCGCCCGAAAACAGCCGGAAAGAGCCTTGATTATAGCCCCTCGGCCGTTTTAATTCGGCGCGCGCGCGCGCTTCCAGCGGCCGTGGAGAAAAAAAAAGCTGCACCCACGGACACTATTAGAGAGAGGACGAAGCTCCTTGGGTCCTAATTGCGCGGGCCGACAGTCGCGCGCTCTCGCGGCCGACGGGACTTTTCGTGGGCCGGGGCCCCGCCTACGTCTATGCGCGCGTACCTATTGTGCGCGCGTCGAGGGCGTGCCGGCGAATCAACAAGGCGACTCACCGCGGCCACCCCCCCCCCCCCCCCCGAGTAAATAGAATGCAGGGGGCAAAGATCCCATCGCGCGCTCTCGAGCGCCTCGGATTTTTTCCGCCCGGCATCGCGCCGCGCAAACTGCCTGATTGACGAGCTCTCGGCCGGGTCGCGCCGCCGCCCTGCCTCCGTGGGAGCAAAAACTGCCGAGGATAAAATTAAGGGAGAGAGAGAGAGAGAGAGAGAGAGGAGCCCAAGGCGAGAGGAGTTACCGCCCGCAGCCTTGAGCGCCGCGCGGCACCGGTCGGTGCGAGCCGGGCGCTCGGGGCTTGGGCCGCCGTCCGCCAGGTGGCGCCAGGCGGTCCGCCCGCGGACGCCGCCGCGGCCGGAACCCGTTCGATGCACTCGCCGCGAGTCCCCGCGACTCGCGCACGCACCGCCTCGCCATTTCACATGACTTGCGAGCTCCCTTCATTCATTACTTTCTCGTATAATGTTTTCATTTATATTATCTCCTAATTAATCTAATCATTCTGCCTCGTATATCAAGCCCCTTATTTTTATATATACACCATGTGTATAACAATATTCATTATTATATTAAGGGCTCGCGGGCAGGAGCCGGGCAGGAGATCTACTTAGCGCGCACTCGGTTACAATGCAGCCTGGCCCTGCCTGTCTAATTACCACCACTCGGGCTCATTCTAATTTCCCGCTATTAAGGTAATAGAAATGCAGTTGCACTCGCGGCGCCGGCAGCCGAGTCCTGTTTTGTCGCAACGTCTTACAGCTGTCAAGCCGGGCCTCGTGGCGCAAGGCGCAATTACCATGCAAAACGCCTTTGAGCCGAGTATTGCGATCGCGAGACCGCGGCGCACGGGGAAAAGCGCGCCGGAAGCGGATAAGGCGCCGAGGGCCCCCCCCGAGGAGGACGTGGACGGGGCCCCCGCTCGCGGCCACCCGGATCCTCGGGTTTCGACTACGAGTAGGCCGGCGGGAGGCCGAGGGGCGCGCCTCGGCGCCGGAAGCCGGCGCGGGAAAGCCGCGCGTGGGAGACTGGGCCCCGCGCGGGCTCCTCGCCGAGGCAATCGCCTCGGGGCCGCAGGTGCTTTAATTCGGACCTCGATCAGCCCGCGATCGCCCGATGATTTACGGCCCGGGACTCGGGAGGCCTCCTCGGCCGGCCCGCAATTTCGCCCCGCGGCGTAAATCACGCGGGAAAAAGCGCGAGCCGCCGAGGGGGGCGGCCTGGCGCGCTTCCGCCCGGGGGCCGCTAGGTGGCGCCAGGAGGGGCCCCCGGCGCCCGGCCGCCGCGCAAAATTAGCCGCGCGAGAAAAAGAGCCCCCGGTGTCTTCCGGGGGATTGAGAGATCCCCGGGCCGGGCGCCCCGGGGGCTCATTCGCCGGGGCCGCTAAAGGCGCGCAAAGTCGCGCGTCAATTAGTCGCAAGGGCCGGGCGATTCGGGGGGTGAGGGGGATCGATCGATCGTCCGGGCGCCTCGGCTGCCTGCCCTTTCGCGCCAGATATCGACAGTTGGCCCGCGCCGAGATTACGCCGGTCCGAGTGCCAATTAGTCTGCCACGGGGCCGAGAGCACGTGGACCCGTGCCGGCGACGCGGCTGCCCGGTAAGAAAACGGGAACGCTGCTGCGCCAAGGACCGATAAGCCGGCCGATTTCCCATAAAGCCGCATCGGCCGGGGGGCGCGACGGTAAGCGGAGGTGGTTGACCCGTCGAGGTGGAAGCTCCCTCGTCCTGGTTAGCGTCGCGAGGGGCGTCGCGGAAGGCAGTCGCAGCTCGGCTCGTTATCCTTTTGCGCTGCTGCCTCGGAGCGCGCGCGCGCGCGCTTTCATCGGGGGGCCGCGGCGCGCGATATCCCCGCGCGCATTATCCGACGAGCGAGGCAAATTTCCCCCCCGGTGGATAATTTCAATTACAGCTCGTGTGCGTCCTTTTCCCTTTTGGAGGGGCCGGGGGATCGCGGGGCTTTGATCGATACTAAGGAGGCTCGGGGCCAAGGCGTCCGCCGCGGACGGGGCTCGCTCGCGTTAGGCGTTACGCGCCGCGGAGAGCAAAGTGCCCCGGCGCACGCGGGCATCGCGTGAGCCGGCGGGACTTCCCCCCGGGGACGGGACTTCCGGCGCTCCGGCTTCGCAACCTGTTTCCTCGGCGCGGCCTCGCCGGCCATCGGGGGCTCCTTTCATCCGGCCCCGTCGGCGGCTCGGGTGCCACTGGGCCGCCGACGAGGGCGAGTCGCGGGCTTCCTCGAATCCCCGGTATCCCGATCGGCCCCAGACGCGAAACCGTACCGCGCCTCCTTCGACACCTCTGCCAACTTGTCCGAGGGCCCTTGTGAGGCTTTTTGGCCCACATCTAATCAAACGGCGGAAGCGATAGCCGGTGTTTTGGTCGGAGCCGCGGACAAACATCCCAGGCGCTTAGGGGGAGGCGAGGCGGCCAGTGGCTCGGCGCGGAGGAGCGGAAAAAGGAGCCGAGCGGCGGCCGGGGCAGAAGACGCGGGATTATTATTGGCAATTAAAGGTGATTTGCGTCGAGCGGCGGGCAATCAAAAGCCCTGGGAGCCGTTGGGGAGGAGTCCGCGGCCGAGGAGAGGATCGGCAGCCTGCCGCGGCGCTCGGCCTAAAAAATGATAAAGCACCGTCATGGACCTGTCGGGCGCACGCACGGCATTCCTACTCGCGGGGACCGGCTCGTGCGTCACGCGGCGCGCCTGCACGCGATTTTGTCACCCGGCCGTGACTCCCGGCGCTGGCGGCGACACTCCAAAGGCCCCGCGAAAAAGAGCCGGCCGATACGACGGGGAGCTGGGGGCCGCGTTGCGACACGTACAATGCGTGCCGCTCCTCCTCGGCCCCGGGCGCCTCGCCCGCGCCACTAATTATTCCAATGAACGTCGCGTCAGGGTGCAAAGGCCCCGCGCCTAATTGGCCAGGTGCGGGGAGTCTCCGCGAGATCCGGCCAGCCGGTGACCGACCGCCGCAACTCTGCCCTCGGCGATAAGCGCGGCCAAACAAACAGTACTTCCCCCCCGGCTAACCTCCAAATCCGAGGGCGACGCGCAGCCGGCCGCGCTGCACCGACCTCGGAATTCTTTCCGGGAAGCGCGGCGAGAAAAGGCGCGCGGCTCCGCGGAGGCAAGCGAAACCGGAGAGCCGAGATAGCCGTGGCGGCGGCAAAATGCGCATGCAAGCCCGGCGAGCGGGGTGCCGGGCGCAGCCCCGGGCCGCTCGGTTTTTGCGCCCTTGCCCGCGGCGCCGATCGCCGGCCCGTTATTTCCGCGAATCGGCCAATAAATTGCCGGGGCCCGCGCTATCGGGGCTTTTTGCCCGCGCCTCCCTCGGCCTATCGCGCCGGGAGCCCACTTTTATTATTCCTCGGGCGCGGCAGATAAAAGCCGCTCTGTCGTCCATTTGGCTCGGGCTAATCGACGGCCCGGCGCCGAGGGCCGCCGCCGCGTAAACCTCCCGCTAATTGGCCGCGATTATTTAATTACCGCGGCGGACGCGCCGAGCGGCCCGAGGTCGAGGGACGGCCTTGGGCCCTGCCGCCGACCCGGGGCCGACCTCCTCGAGGGCCGGCGCCCCTCGCCCCGAGTCCCCCAATGATTATCGCGCGAGCTGCTAACGCGCGCGCGGCCCGCTCTCGGCCGTCCTCCGCTTATTAGGGAAAGGAGCCCGCGGGGGGAGGCAATTTGGGCAATTTTTTGGGCGCGATTGACGAGCCGCAAATGACAGGGGCCGCGGGCCGGGCGCCGGGCCGGATCGCGCCCCGCCCGGCATCCAAGTCTCCCGCGGGGAGGACGCGGCCCTCCAAAGGCCTCCTCCCGCCGGAGGAGGCGCCCGCGCGCAAATTGCCGCGGCCCCCGGGGCAACGGGGCCGCGACGGCCCTCCGGCTTTCAATTTGGCCGATAGGCGCGGGCCCCGATCATTCCAAAGCGGCCCGCGTTTCCCGGGGCCCGGTCACGCGTGCGAGATGCACCATCTCCCGGCCATTGTTCCGGGGCCCACATAAAGAAGCCCGGCCCGCGCTCCTCCCGGGCCCTTTCTTTCTCTGGCCGTTGTGCCCGGGCGGGCCCCCCGCTCGCAGCCGCCCCCGGGCCCCGCGCCCGAATAAAGCCCAGAGAGATGAAAAACCCGGGGGCCGCCATCCCGGCCGGGGCTCCAAAAGGAAAAAAAAGTGCCCCTCGAGGATTAATCGGCTTTCCGAGGCCCTGCTCTCACGCGCAGCATCCCGCTAACTCCTAGCGCGGTCCACCGGCCGCCCTCTCCTCTATCTGGCATCTCTCGCCCTCCGAGGACACGTGGCCGAGATGCCCGCTCGCGTCTCGCTTTCACGCGCTTTCCCCGTGGCTCCCCGCGACTTGCCGGGTGTCCTCGGCTCCGGTCCAATTGTCCGGGGCCGGCGCGCGAGAGGCTCCCGCGAGGCGCGCGCCTCGAGCCGCTATTGTGCGCGGAATGCCGTTCATCGGGGGACGATAAGCCGGCAGATAGCCGGCCGCGGCGGCGCTCCGTTTTCGGGGAAAAAAGAAGTCGGACCGGGGGACGGGGACGGACGAGGGCCGGATCGCCGCCGTTATCTCCGCCGGCGTAGTCTTGTTTGCGCGGGGCTTTCCACGGGCCGCCGCGCGACCACGACCGACGACGACGACGACGACGACGACGACGACAAGGTTCGCGCATTAAAAAAGTCTTTATCGGCGATTGGCGCCCGGGCCGTGCGCAACCGCCCGGCAAGAGCAACAAACTCGTTCGCTATTTATCATGTAGCGGGAGCGGCGGCGCGGGGACCGGACCCGAGCGGACACCTCCGCCGCGCCCGCCGTCGCTTCATTAACATCGCGAGAGAAAAGGCTCCTTCCTCCGATATCGCCCGGCCCACGAGTCGCCGGCATTTTTTCTCCCGCTTATAATCGCCGAATTTGCATGCGCGCCGCGCTTTTTGCGAGCGTTTTCCCCCCTCCCCCCGACGACGCACTCCGCGACGGCGGCTTTCGCGCGACACTCCAGCAGCACACCTCACTTGCACTTCCCCGGGCACGGGCCTTTCACTCCCCGGAGCCTCCAACTTTTCACGATAGCCTAGCCCTCCGCGCTTATCTCCCAATTAATACAAGCACTTTTCACCGTTTTCCACTTCCTCGGCGATGCCTACCCAGATATTCCCATCAAACTTTCTACCTTTGTCACTGCACAGCCAAGTCCCGTTCGAGACCAAATTGCTCGGAACAACTAAAACGTACGTAAAACAAAAATAAAAATAAAATATTCTCCTTCGAAGGCGGCTTTCAAATTCCCGGGGCGCCGCGAGCTCTAGCCGCCTTTGAAAAATATTTTGAAACATCGGCAAAATCCTCCGACTTCCAGAGAGAACCTTTCAAACTTTGCCCATTGCTACGAGGCTGCCAGTATTCCTGTTTATTAGACAAAACATTGTCAAAGTTTCACTCAACAATATCACTGACAAGTTTTCCTAGCGTTTGCAGAATCAATTTTCAGCGCAACGTCGATCGCGGGAAAATAGTCGCGCGGACCTCGAAAGTTTGGCAGGAAGCGCAAACAACGAGTTTGTTGGGATTCGAAGGTGGCCGGAGAGCGACGCAGAGTCGGTAGGGTCTTGCGCGGCGGCCGTCGCAGGGCGCAGGCAAAGGTGCGCGAGCGGGTTCGGGGCTCGAGGGGGCCGCAGCTGCAGGGGCCGCGGCGCGGAAAAACCGGGTCCGCGCACAAGGGGCAGGGGGGGAGGGATCGGGGTGTCGGTGAGCTAGGGGAGGCTGGGCACAGAAACTGCACTGCACTGAGGAGCCGGGCGGGCGCCGACGGGCCGCGCGCCGCGCCACTTACATCGAGTTGGTCGTGTTCCAGTACATGCTGATGGTCTTGGCGCAGTTGCTGACCGTCGAGAGGAGGATCGTCTGGAGGCAGACGAGGAAGACGAGGCTGGCGATCGACGCGGAGACCATGGTGGTGGGAGCGGGGCCGGGGGCCCCGGGCGCGCCTCGACCGCGCGAGCCGCGGCCTCTGGGAGCACCAGCACCTGGCACGGACACTGCCTTCGACACACGGCCACATCCACTTGGCGGCGCAGGCTGGGGCGCTGGGGCTCGAGCCGCCAAAGCCGCCCGCACGCCCTGCCACTGGCACACTACCCGCGCACGGGGGAGCCGTCCCCTGGGCTGCCGCGGCGGTCCACTCGCGAGCGGCGCTCCTCTCCTGTCCGACGGGGGCGCCCGTCCACTGCCACTGGGGGCTCGGAGAGAGGCGGCGGCGGCGGCGGCTGCTGCGCGCACGGACGACGGACGACGCACCTCCTGGCAGCTCGGCCTCGCGGACGCGTCTGCCGAGCGCCCGCCCGACTGCGGGCGCCGCGCGCCGCCCGCCCGAGCCGCCGCGCCCGCAGCCCGAGGCCGGCCGAGCGGCCCCGAGGGGGCCCGAGCCCCCGCCCCGCGCCGCCGGACGCGCGCCGCCGGGGGCCGCCAGTCGCCGGGCGACGCTGCACCCGAGCCGACCTCGCGGCCCCAGTGCGCGGACCGAGTGCCTCCGCGCGCGCCCCTGCCGATCCGGGAGCCTCTGCTCGCCTCCTCCTGCCTTCACCAGGATCGCCTTCCTTCAGTTTCGTCCCGCTTTGCATTTTACAACGGTCGACTTTTCCAAATTTTAATTTTTATCTCCTCGCGAATTCCTGCATAGCTAAACCTCAAGTGTTAAACCGTGGCGGAGGGTATAATCGCGCTATTTATGGGACGGGTGAAAAATAAACTAAACAAAAGGCAATAAACTTGTGTACGGTCGATTACAATTTAAAAGCCCTGGCCGCGCCGCCGCTGACTATCGAACCTCTCTAATCTTATGATTTACCTTCGAACTTAATTAAAGGAGCCAAGTGTCGTCTTATAAGTTTCGCCCGCTAGTTGAATCGTAAAAATGCCGGGCTGCTCTAGCGGGCGAGGCTCGCAAAAAAAAAAAATACGCCAATCCGTTAACGACTCGGCGGTCGGCTCTCTTAATTTATTCAACATCGACAGGCGTCGAGCGGCGCGACAAGCATACCACGGGAATCCACAATGGTCGCGGGATTGGCGAGGCGCCTGGCCGTCGTCTCGACTGACCCGCGAAACCCGGCTGTGTTCCTGCATCCGCGCCCCGGTGGCTTTCCCGCCCGGGGTTCAAAGGCGTTCTCTCGCGGCTCGGCGGAGAGGCGCGCGGAAAAAAGTCGGTTTCACGGCTTGTTGAATGATGTCTCAATTTCGTCGCCCGGAAAGCGATCGCGACGGCTCTCGGGGCTCTCGGCTTTTTCACCGGGCGCCCGCTTCTTTTTTCGGATGGCCCTGCCGGCGGTGTAAGACAAAAAAAAAGTAAAAACGGAAAAGAGAATAAGAAGAAAAAAAAGGGAAGAACCGGGAAGCAGCTCGCGACGGGCAAACACGCCCGGGTTTTTCTGCCCCCGGCTAATGGCGATAATGGCGGAGAATCGGCGTTTACGGGATTTTACGGGCCGCGAGGCGTTTCTATTACGGGGCCCCCGAGTGACGGAGATCGCCGAGTGTGACGGCTCGCCACGGCCGATCGGATCTTCCCAGGCGGCCCTCGAGGCCCGATCGACCGTCCGTCAACAAGTTTATTCGCCAGTATAATTTTTCTGATGCTGCAGTTGCGCGAGGCGCTCGCGCCCTCCGGCGGCCTATACATGGTAATCCGCCAATTAATGGGCCAATCGGCATAAGCTAGCCGGGGGGGGAGAGGAGCCTGGGCCCCGCGGAAGATACGCGGCATTCCGGGGAATCGGCGTATATATACTTAGGCGGCCGGTCCGGAGCGGCTCTCCTACGCAGTGATAAACCCCGGGGCGAAGGAAAGTGCAGGCGGTGCCTCGGAGGCCGCCGAGTGTCTGCACACAGACGCACACTGCGAGCCGGCCAAATATTTGTCGAGCCTTGGAGACGTATCGCGAGTCAACGCTCGGGCGCTAACGAAAAAATCAGCAGGAAGCCCGGGCCTAAGGCTCGGAGGGTCTGATTAGCCCGCGGCCGAGTGCCCCGCCCCGGGCAAAGAGAGGCCGTCCTAAGCACACAGGGGGCCTTCCTCTCGGCGATCGCTCTCGGTTTCCGCCGCGGACGGGTGTGTGCGCGTGCGCGCGTGTTGGTGCATCGAGGGGCAGGCGCATTAATCTTGGGCCCGCGGACCGCGGCGGCAGCCCTAAGTGCGCCGCCCCCTTTCGATTTGGGCGGCTGGCCGCCTCGGCTCGCCGCGGGGAGAGAGAGACAGATAAGGAGCGGATCGCTTTATCCGGGGCGCGCGCCGCCGCCGCAGCCGCAGCCGACGCCGGGGAAAAAAAGCCGAGCCCTCGGCGGGAGAGGAGGACGGCAGTCCCGGCGCTCGGCCGCTTGATGAATCGGCCGCCGGCTCTGCCCGGATATGTTTAGCAAAAATGAGGGATGATGATGGCTCGCCGGCAAATCGAGTAATGGATGGCCTTTGCCTCGCTCTTCATCCACCCCACTGGCCGGCCCTCCCTCTTCTCTTTCTCTTTGGCCCCGTAGCGCCCCAACAAAAAACCTGTCACGGTGCTCCTTTTTATCGGGCGCTTACCAGCCGCGTCCTTACGACTAAATCGTAACCGCAACTGCATTAGGTGCGAGCTTCCTCGCTGGCTCGCCCTGTAAAAACACCCAATGCCCGAGCTTATTAGCCGTTGTATAACAGCCGAGCCCGCGCTCCCATTGCCTATCAAACTCTCGCAATTACATTAATTGCCAGGAAATTGTACATGCCGTGTTTTTCTAAAATTTCAGCACTAAAAGGACGGAGAGGCCGGGGCCGTTTTTTTTACGCCAAAACGCCAATATGTGTAGCGGTCAAAGGATTAATTTTCTCCTAGGTGATTTGCGGCCGATTGAAAAATTAACGGCGCAAACCTAATCGGCCCGACACCTTCACTCTCGTCGTTGCGTAATCCTTGCAATTTGAAAACATCGTAGTTGGCTTTAGCATCCAAGTACTCGGCTTCTTGTTCATTTACATAACTGTGCAGCGAGTGTTAAATTTTGACCGGGGTGAGAGTCGAAAAACAACGGAGAAAAGAAAAAAAAGGAGCTGCAGAAACAAAATGTGTATAAGAAGGATTGCACAAGGATATTTGCGGTAATATGAAAAGTAGCGCCAAGCTGAGGCAATATTGTGGACAACGGTGCAAGCAGACGCGGTACAGCAACGCTGCAGTACGAGCTATTAAAGCCTGACGAGGTCGCCTCGGCCGTGTTGCACGGACCGGCCTCCAGGAAGGTGGCGCCCCCAAACGACTTTCTCCCGCGCGCTCCCCGGCGAGCGCGGGCAGAGCCTGTACATCTCCTCGCAGCGGCTGGTGGTCCTCGCGCGCGGCTCCCTCCGCAGCTCGCGTACACGCGCGTACCACCGGCCGGATAATACAGTGTACCCTCGGCCCGAATTCACCTTCCCCTTCTTTCGTCCGGCGAGGCGAGGTCTAGTGGTGTGGGCCCGGGCAATCAGATCCTCCTCGGTTTTCCTCCCGATTTCTCAATTAAAAGCTTCGGCTGGGCGGGTGACGCGCTTTGATGGGCCCGGGGATAAATCAACGGGGGCCAACTCGATGGTGCTTTTTGATAAAAAAAATTTTAATGATTGTCGGGGCGGAGTAACGCTCGCGCGCCTCCGATAACCATCGGCCGGTCCTTTTCGCTTTATTAATCGCGTTACTTGGTTAACCAGTTTATTAATTCGGCCGTTCGGTCGTTCCTCCGTTCTGGCCGAATGCCAGGTCGCGCTTGCTTAATTAGCTTTGTCGAATGAAACTTTTGCGCGGTCACCGTTGACGCGCGGCCGCGTTATCTCGTTATAAAAGTTGCGGCAGCGCGCGCGCGTTCCGTGTTCCACGTCGAATCGGCGGTCGAGTTCGGCTCGCGCGCCACACCGAACAATGCTCAAATAAATGCATGTATATAATATGTATATAGATATTGCCTACACACATCTGCATTCTGTCCTTTTGAGGGAAAAGTTGGGATGGTAACGAGCGGGCGCGAGTTGCATAAATGCGCGCGCGGGGCGGATTTTGAAAAGCTACCGGGGGCCCGGGAGGCCCCCGGTTCGTTTCTCTTAATGGAACAAGCATTAAAAAAGTGAGAAACAGCATTTAACAATGCAGTGTTTGGCCGGGGCGACGTCATAAAAATGTAATCTCGGGGGGATCCGGTTCGCGCGGAGATCGGTATAATGATCCGGGCGGCCGGGCCGGCCGCGGCAACACGCAATAACAGGAATACGAGCGAATTATTTTTAGTGAGCGCCGGCGATCGAGGAGCCGCGTAGATTTAAGAGGGCCGTCCTCCCCCCCGGTAAAAGCATCCTCAAATACACTTAATCGAGTCCGAGGCGATATTTCGTGGGGGAGGGGGGGGCGAGGAGGCATCCGAAAAGACAGCTGGATCGTGTAATTCAAGCCCGGCGCGGCCTAAGTCGCCCGCGGGCGGCCCTCTTGAAAAATCCAGAAGCTCCGAGGGAATCTCCCTGCCGGCGTATCGATTGCGCGGGGGGGCCGCCGAGCGCATATCCGCGGGGAAAAGAGAGCCGAGCGGCGCAACTTTCCGGTTTCTCCTCGGGCGGCATAGGCCGCCGCCGCCGCCGAGGCTCCGTTCGAATTCACCTCGTAAAGACCTATTTTTATTTCTCGGGCTGAGGCAGGCCCCGGGCCGGCGGAGAGGCGGCATTAAGCGGTCCCCGGCTCGGCCCTCTAATCCCTCGGGGCTTTATTGCCCTGCGCAGGATACGCGGACCGGCCACCTCGAGTGCACCGCCCGTCACAAAGGCCCGGGCGCGCGACCAAAACACGGAGCGTACAAAGCCCGAGGGCCTCCCCCGCCGCGCAAATCATTCCCAAATACGGCTTTTCCGCCCGGAGACGCCCTCTCGAGGAGCCGCTCCTCCTCCCCCGGCTCGGCACACGTGTACCTGCCCTCGTTATTACACCCCTCGATCGCCTCGGCGGCTTCCTCCCCGGCGCTGCGTGCCGCTGGGCTTCAATAAAGGGATTAGCGCGTGCGCGGCCCTCCCTCGGAAAAGCTCGGCCGGCTCCCGGGACAATTAACCGCGGCGGGCCGCGCACTCGAGGCCGGCCCATATGCAAAACGGGGCCGGCCCGGGCCGGTCTATTAATCACGCGTGACGCGCGCCGCTCGTGATTAATCAAAGCTTCCCGGAAAAATGACGGGGGATCGGCCGAGGAAATAAATAGAGCCGGCGGCGCAAAGAAACTCGGGGGCGTCGCTCGGCCCATCGTCCCGAGGACTCCCGGCCGATCGTGCCCGGAGATAGGCCGCCAGGAGGTATTAGGCGACTCCTGACGCGCGCCGCTCGAGAGGTGGCCGCTCGGCCAGTCCAGTCACGCTCGCCGCCCGGCCGTTTAAATCCTCCTCGGGCCCCGGCTATACGTATGTACACCCCGGCGGCCTTCTCTCTCTCCTTTTTCCCCTACGGGAGCCGCGGGCCTTCGTGGAAAGTCCTCGGCGGCATTCCGGGGCCTGATTTTCCCGACTCGCGGCGCTCCGTAGGCCTTCGGCTGGATACGCACACGTATTCCCCCGGCGGCCGCGGGACTCGCGCGCCGCCCGACCCGCGAATTCTCCAAAGTCAGAAAGCCAAGCTCAACTCCCCGCCGCGAGTAATATGCCCCGGCGCGTAAGAATTTCCCTGCGGTCGCGCGCGGGATTCCGAGAGCGCGAGGCGCGAGCCGCGCTCCCGGGGCCGGCGCGCGCGGCGCCTCCGAGTCCATATAACAGGTGCGGCGGCGCCCCGCCTAATGAACCCCTCCGAGGATTACGGGGCCGCGGGGGAGGGGGAAAAAAAGCCGATCGCCCCGCGGGTGCGCACTGCACCCGCCGCTGGGTAATTGTGCATCTGCGGAGAGGGCCCGCGCACAAAGGGAGTCTCGCTTCGGAGGCCGCTGCTGATCCGGGAAAGGCGTCGCCGGGGACTTTTCCCGAGGAAAACACGGGGCCCCTCCGGCGCACGCGTGCGGCCGCCCTGGCCTTTGACTGGCTCCCAGGCCCGTGTTTGCCCAGGCGGCCGCGGGCCCTAATGGGGCGATTATCGCGCGGCCCCGGCTCCTTTATCGGGGCGGCGCAGGAGCCGCGACCCCCGGAACGCAGCCGGCTTACGAGGGGGCTGCCCCTGTCGTCCTTCTCCCGCCCCGACATGTATATGTATGCGCACGCGGCTTCCTCCTTTGGCCCGCCATGGCTTCGACTCGGCCCTTTGTCTAGCCACATGGGTGTAGCCGGGCGGCGCCCGGGAAACCAGCCGGAAGCCCGCCAGTGCTTCCTTCTTTCTTCTTTTTTTTTTTCCCCCTTGGCCCCCTTGCCCAATCTTCGGCCGGGCTCTTTATGCCCACGCGAAATCCGCCGAATCGCCGCCGCGGTAATTGCACGCTTGCGACTCACCGGGCCGGAGAGGAAAAATTCTCACTCCTTCGTACCGCTAGCGTGTTTACGTACCTGCAACAGAAATAAGAAGGCACTTGTTAGTTCGGCCCGCGATATCTCGGGCGCGAGAAAAATTATGCTAATGCGGGGCCCCGGGGAGGGAGTTTATACTTTTCCCGACGCTTTTTTTTTCGGCCCTACGGTTTGGCCTTACGTAAACATAATTATAAATAGGAGTCAATAGTCGGAGCGGCGCGCCGCGGCCGTAAACCGACCGGCAGAAAAGTAAAGCGTTGGAAAGTGTTCATTGGCCTTTGTGTGCTGCTTGCGGTTCGACGTTTATCGACAGATTCGTATTTTTACGAGGTGAAAACTTTCTACGGCTCGCCAAATTGCGAGCAACAGCCGCCGCGCGCTGTATACATATATACACGCTTCTCATTATTATAAAGCAAATAATTCCATGCACAAGTCCCGATAACTTTGGAAAAATACGCCCGGTGCAATAGTGCAGAGCACAGGCCGCGGTGCATTTTTACGACGGAAAAGAGAAGGTGGCGTAAAGTCGTTGTAAAAAAAAAAGCATTTAACCCGTGAATAAGAAGTTTTTCGTTTTTCATTGATTTATCTGTCTGAATATTATATAGGTACTCGTAAAGAGACGCATGCGGTTATTGCGAAATCCCGGCTGTACGTGTGTACGCGGCGTAAAAGTTTAAGCTCATTAGGAATATTCATTAGCCGACTCGTTTCTAATTTATTTTGTCGCTCGAAAGTGTTAATCGAGTAAAATGAATTTGATGCGAGTGAAAAATTATATACACCAGTCCGCGCGTTGATCTACTCAAATTGCATACTTAAGCAGCGTGTTTTGAAAAATTCGAGCAAAAGCAGACTTTGACGTAAAGAGCAAAGAGGACAAAAAAAAAATAGGTTATTTAACACGAGTCGTACCAGTGCACGAACACGTCCATCCGGCGAGCGCTCAAAGGAAAACATACACGCGTCCCGGGAAAGCAGAGGAAGCATCTTGGAGCCGGTGCAGCAGCTCGGCCGGGAAGAAGTCGTCAATGGCTCTCGGGGGAAAAAAAGCCGCGGGAGCATCCGCGTGGAGGGCCGATATGATCCGGGGCGCGCGCGGGCCGGATTAACTCCTCAAGGCGCGGGCCGGGGTATATCGGCCGGAGACCCGCGCGGCTGTATATCGACCGGCGATCGGCCCGCCGCCGGGGAGGATCGCCGCGGATCCTATCTCGCGGCCGCGGCCCGACATTGTATTTATGCGCGGGCGATTAATCAGCGGCCCCAATTGCCCCCCCCGCTCGCGAAAAAGAATGAGAGCCCCGGGCGCGGCCGACTTCGATGGGGCCGGGATGCATCCTCCCAGGGCGCCGCGAACCCGACCGGGGCAGTCACGCGCGAGGGACGTCGCCGCGCGATAAAGCGCCTAGACAAATTTCACCCGCGGCCGGGCGGCTTTACCGGGCGAGCTCACGTGCCGCGCGTTTATCCCGGCTAATATACTTTCACTGGCGGACCCGCTCCCATTCTCCTCCGGGGCGTCCGGATTTCTTCCCGAGCGCGCGCGCGGCCGGCTTACGGCCCTGAATCCCTCGTGGCCCGGCCGATTTTCACGCGGCCCCTTTCCTCGGGCCGTCGACACACATGGAGGCGACAACGCGGGCAGGCGCATGTGCTCTCCTCCTCGGTCTTGGGTCCGCTCACGTGTGCCCGCTGCGATCTTGGAGTGGGCGTTTCCGCTGGGAGCTAGCCGTAGCGCCCGGGGCGACAATGGGGCCGAGAGCTCCTTTCAGTATTGTTTTCCTCGAACCGCAAGACTGCACAGATCCTAGCGCGCGCGTGTGCTGCGGCCGCGGCGCGGCTGCCCGCGAGCGACGCCCCGGCAAAGCCTCCGGGGGAAACAAAGTGGATGAGGCGCTGCTGCATCCTCGTGTCGGAAAAAATTAAAAATCCCGTTGCCGAGGAAAGTGCGACTGCGCGCGCGGTACACTCTCAGAGATTGCTGCGACGCTCGCGTGGAAAGCTCCCTCTGCCGCGCGCTCCTCGCTTTTTCACGCACGCGCGTACAAGCGCCTGGGTATTAATTAAATTGGAAGGCTGAAAAAAACGCGGTAATCCATTATTACCGGGTGATGGTGACAAAGGGATTTCACGAGTTTCCCCGCTCGATAACCGCGCGCCCCACCGCCTTATAAAGCCGGCGTAAGAGCCTCGTTTAAATGTATAATTGTAATATTAAGACTATTCAAGGCCCAGTGCACGAGGTATAACGGCTATGTGTAGACCCGAGGCCGGTGAAAGAACGTCGATGGAAAAAAGCAAATAAATTAGCGATAGGAAAGCGAATGGAGAAATAAATTGAAGGCAATTGTACGAAGCAACTGAAAGATGAAGGGGGAATGAGAAAAAAAAAAACAAGAAGTCGGGAGGAGTCGAAAGGCCGGTGAGCTGCGCGGGACGGCGCGAGAGCTATGGCCGAGGCCGTGCCGACATTATGGTACGCTTTGGCGGCGCGGCCGGGAAGGAGAGGAACGAAAAAAAAAAAAAAGAAAAGAGAAAAAAAAAACGGAACGATTGGGCTAGAAAAAGCGCGCGTACGTGTAGACACACGGAGGCGGGGGTAGGGGCGATAAGGGAATGGATGACGGGGCGAAAAGAGAGAAAGTGGATGAGGTCTGAGGCTAGGGCTGGGCGCGCGCGCGCCTGCCGCGGGCTTTGCTGCGCTGTAAAGCCCGAGGAAGATCCGACCGGGCGATAGGGCCGCGAGGGGGGGCGGAGGAAAAGCTCGACCTCCCGGAGAAAAATTCGAGCATTGCCCGGCTCGTGGCTTTCTCCCCCCAGTGGGCCGAGGGCTCGCGTGTGCGCGGCGGGCCCGCGCCGTTTCCAACTAGGGACTTTGACCGCCGGAAATTTATACCTCCGCAGCGGCGGGTCTTTTCTCCCGGCGGCCGCGCGTAATTTCGGGGGACGGCCGGATCGGCTTCTTTCGCTCCCCCGCCTTACGGCCCTCGGAACCCGATACTTTCCCAATAGGCCCTCGGCGCGTGGACTTGACCCTGGAGCTATACCAACAATGCCCCCGGAGGATTCAATGAGCGCCTGACCAGAAATTCATTCCTTTTCAAAATATAATTTACCCGGGCCATCGTGATTTATTTTCCGAAAATTTACTGAAAGCCCCCCCCCAAAGATCCGAGAGATGTATATGTATATATATAGGCCCGGCTCACACCTTGGGAATTATCTCTCGTCAGCTCCGCTTCTTTCTCTAATTCTTTTATGAAGGCTGCAGGTAATACCTTTAAGCGGTATTTACTCGGAAGGTTGTGTATACCGGCTTGCGAAGATTTTTCCAAAGGCAAATTATACTCAATTGGCCTATCGTAAATTCATCGCTGTTTGAGAGCGTATTTACAAATGGATCGATTGGAGCGCAGCGGACCGGACAAGTTTGCGCGGAAAAGCCGGGGGAAAAAAAAGTGTCCGGGCGTTTAATTGCGCAAGAGAATGCATATATATTAGGTGAATACTTAATGGTGGTCTAATGCAAGTAGCGATTAGTACGACATTGCACTTTTTAATCTGCCTCGATTAATTACCTATTTATCTCCTCATATCTAATCTCGCGCGAGATAATGCACGTACGGTACAATCGAACGTACAAGTTTGAAAAATCAACGGCGGAGAAGGAGGCCCGCAAGTGGAGGGAATATTTCTCATCTCGGGTGACGCCACTCGAATACGACGACGTTTATCCGTTACGGTATAATGTGAATGGAGCCCGGGGCCGGTGGAGCTAGAGCCCGGCTCCGCGTCTCCCATCGTTTTAGGCCCACACTCGCACGGCTCGGCCTTAGGGAGACGCACTCGAGTCATTCTCCACGAATCGATGCCGCGCGTGCGTATAATGTCCTTGTAAATATAGGCAGGAACCGCGTAATCCGAGGCATAATGCCGGGGGAAGAGAGGAGGGGGGGGGGACGCGCGGGGGAGGCCGCGCGGAGAGAGCGCCGGGGAAAATAATAACGACGCCCGGAGAGAGAGAGAGAGGAGGGGGGGGGGGCGCTGGGAGCACGAGGGGGAGTCCGTCAGACAGCTTGCCTGCTGCACGAAGGTGCTCCAAAGCAGGCTCTGCCCGCGGGAGAGGACCCATGCTGCTAGCTTTCTTTTCATCTCCATGACGCTGTACGTATACACGTATATATAGACGTCCGCTTTCCCGGCCTTCGGACTCTCCGGGCTATCGTATTTTTTCCCTTCTCGCCCTGTCCCTCTCCCGGGCTTTTTCACCCGCTGCCAGACGGTTTTTTTTCCGTTACACGGATTTCTCTCTTCCGAAGGCGAGCTTCCGCGTGCTTCCTTTTTCGTACGTAAACGCTTTTTCCACCCCTCCCCCCGGAATAATAAAAAAAAAAAAGAAAACTGTAATTAGCCGAGTCCTTTGTCCTAATGATCCGGCCGGTCCCCGGCGCGCACAATAGCCCGAGCGGCCGCGCGAATCCGAGATTCGCATCGCGCGCGCTAAAAAAAGAAGGGGGGACCGTCCATCTGGAATTCGTCGGCGGGCGTGGCGCGGTTCCGGGCGCCTCACAAAAATTATAAATTATTCACCCGTGGAGAGGCCGGAGCCCCGGCCGAGGTGTAACGCTCGTTTATAGACCGGCGCAGCGGGCCGATGACTCCGCGAGGCATCTGCGACCCGGCACAATGGACCGCGGGACGCGTGCGCCGCCGGGCCACTTGGCCGCAGGGCCGCGCTGGTGAGAAAATTCGGGCGCCGCGGCTCGGCTCCCCTCGGCTCTCTCTCTCTAGAGGGGCCCCCCCCTCGCTCGGACGGCAGATGACGCGCGCCCACTCCTATATAGCCCAGTGCGCATCTACCGCTATTTCAATTTTCCTCGAGGAATTAATGCGATTAGGCGGGGCCGCCCACTCGCCAGAGGCGTGTACACGGCCGCGCGGGGGCTTTTTGTGGTCGGCCCGGGCTGCGCCCGCGAGCGATCCCGCAATATTGAGACTCGCGCATGATGCCCCGACAAAAGCCGCTCGAGCATCTGCTGTTATTGTTTCCTGCAGTGGAAATCTGCCAGTCAGCGGGCCGTGAAAAAAATCCCCGCGTACACGTACAGCCCTCGTTACTTTTTTTTTTTTTCGGTTTTTCGCCCCCCTTTCCGTGTGGCTCTCGCTTTCCTTGCCCAGCCCTTAAACGCTTGACTTTTTCTTGCGGGGGCCCGGGCCGATTCGCCTACCGATGTTGTGCGACGACGGGTGGGTTTTCGGGGAGGCCACTTGCCGGGCGCAACAATCGGCAGTTCTTATCGGATATATGTATACGTGTATATTCCCTTGACAGACGTACAGGCTCGGTGGATTACTTCCGTATTGTGAGGTGCAGGTACGTTTTAGGCCGAGCGGGGTTTCAGAGGAGCAGCTTATACAAAATGTACGTTATTTAGCCCACTTTCTTTTTTCATTTTGAAAACGTCGAGCGCGCCGGCTAACGAATGACCGATCATGAATCAAATTACAATCGCCGCTCGGGCATTGCGCGAGCTTTCTCTCCTTTACATAAAATCCTAATCTCCGTGCTTTGAACGTGCCAGGTGTAATGCAAAAGAATAAACCCGATTCACAGTTAGCCACTCGTAGACTCCTTTCGGTTTTTCTCCCCGGGCCGAGTGAATTTTCCAAAACGCGCCGGCCAGTCGATCCTCAGGGCGGCGCGCCTCCCACCTCCTCGCACTTTGGCGGAAGATCGCCTCCGGTCCCAGGCTCCCCGCTGCACGCACCTCCTTTTTTTTTTGGCACCCCCCCCTTCCTTTCACGAAAAGCCTAGGGCCCGATGACCGCGACGCCGGGGGAATCAATCGCGCCGCGCGGCGGTGCGGCCGGCATACCGAGGGTCAAGCGGCGGCCGGCGGCTCTTTCACTCGGCAATTACATTCGGTGCGCGTGACAGGTGCGCGCGCCGGGCATACCGTCCGCGCCGCGCTCCTCTTGGCGCTCGCCCCGGCCGTAGTCTTCGCGCCGCGGCGCGCCCGGCCCGCGCCCTCAAATTTACCCAAAGGACGGGCGCGCATGTCATTATTGCCCCGCGCCAGTCACGCATCGGTAACAAATGTTCTGTTTCTCTCGCCTCGCGGCCGGCCCGCGGCGGACTCGCCGCGACTCGCCAAAGGAGCCTGCCTGTATAAATCAGGCCGGCTCGAGCTTTGCATGCGCGGCTCGTTTTTCTTCTTCGTTCCTCTTTTTCGGCCTTTTTTTTTTTTTATTTTATTCCACGCTTTTTTCGAGGGCAGTAATTCTCCACGGCTAAAGAATGTGTGTCGCGCCCGTCCGTGAAATACGCCGCCTACAATACTAATTTTAGCCCCGGGGAATTATTCGATTCTTTTCAAATGTATATATATATGTGTGTAAGCCATAAAAGCTTGTTTACCCATTAGCCGGATGGCCGGGGAAAAATTGCCCTTGCTAAACTAATGCTAATGCCCGGGCATCATTAGCCTATTGGAAATTTTCTGTTAATTTTAATAACGTTAAATCACGCTCTTCGCGTAATTTATGTACTCCTCGGCTTTATACGTTGGCCTACAAAAAGCCTACGAGATCGCGCGAAATTTATGCTTTCCCACTCATCGCCGGGGCCTTTTTAAAACTTTTCGCCCCACATATGCGCAGCGCGTATCGGACCGAACGAGCTCGGCGCGCACATTTGTTTTGAAAGACTGCAACGACCGGCAGATATAAAGTGACACTTTTCAAATAACGAATACTACAATCTAGTGAATATTATCTAAATCTAATTGGCGCGATACAGTCCCCCCCCGCTCCTGGAGCATAAACTCCGGTAAAAGATATCCACGTATTGCGTAGCGGGAGACCTCCGGTGCGCATAATACGGGGCGCTCGTCAGGCGGCCGCTGTCGGGCCGACTGTATTTCCCCCCCCCCGGGAGGCGATCGGCGCGGATAAGCGCGGCGGGAAATCCCGCGGGCCGCGCCCGGCGGCATGAAAGCCCCGGTCAAAATATTTGCGCGGCCTTGGGGGCTTGCCTTTTTTTTTTTTCCTCTTAACCCACGGGGCCCATTCATAACCGCGGCGGCACGCGCGGCTTTGCTAATTAATTTAAATCGAGCCGCGGGGTGTCAGGTGGGCCCCGAGTGTCTACCGCGGGCGTTATCTCGGCGAACGACTCAATCGCGCCCGCGGTGCAAATCGGCCGGCATCTACATTCATTAAATTTCTTTCCACGGGCCGCTGCCCCGCGCGCCGCGAATTCCTCCGGCCGGTGTCACAATCCAAATCCGCGATCTCGGGCCGGTGAGGCCCGCGGCGATCGGGCACCCGCGGATCCTCCTGTCGCGATCCCCACGCGGAGGAAGTGTATCGCCCTCGCGATTATACGCGAGGGAAAGGGCCGTTGCGCAAGAAGCCGATCGATCCCCCGTGGGAGGACTCGCAGCCCCGATACACGTTCGGGCTTCTCTCGCCGAGCGTATATATGTGTATCCCAAGGATCCGGCATTGTTTGAGCGCTCTGGGCGTGCACCGCGTCCACCGCCGCGGCCTATGATTTACGTTATGCCAGATGCCGTGCGCCGCGCGCGACCCGCGTGCGCGGCCACCTTTTTTATTTCGTTTGCAACTCCGCGAGCGGCGCGGCCGTCGAGTCGGCCGGGGGAAATGCCCCGCGCTCTTAATTAAGTTGCTCTTGTTAGCCGTCTCGGAGGTGGGCAGTGCGTCGGTAAACGCGGCCCAATGCACCTTTCCCAGTTGGGATTTGCCGAGCGCTCGATATATAACAAAACGTCCCGCGGCCCTCGATCCTAATCTGGCCGGTAGGCAGCCACGCGTCTTGTTCTGCCCAGCTAAATCGGCTTTTTACACGAGCTTTCGGTCTTTCTCCCGCGTGTTAGACACCCTAATACAACTAATTAACGACACGAGAAAAATATGGACAATCTCCAATGGGGATCAGAGCCTTCGGTGCCGTATAATATATTACCATATAGGTATACGCGTCTAATGCCCTCCGCGCTCGAGAGCACTTTCTCTCATTCTCTCGGGGGGGAAAAAAAAAGGATTTTGTACTCGAAAGTGCCGATAAGATCATCGCTTGGGATTGATACGGGCGATCGGGAAATCGAAATCCGCTCCGGTCAAATCAATTAGCCCCTTTCAAATTTATTCCAAGCGCCGAGTCGCCTCGGCTACCGGGCAAGGAGCAACTAAAAAAAAAAAAAAGTCATTTTAGTAATTACGTAAAAAATTAGTAAAAGTAAAGGCGGCGCGCCGAGTGGAAGGCCTGCGCCCGCGCGCGCGCGCCCCTGCAATATATCACGTATTTTTCGAAGACCTTATCTCGGCTCCTACTTACTTCTTGAGAAAATATATAATTAAAAAATTAAATTAATTGATCAGATAGGCCTGTTTAACAATGGTGATGAAAAATCCCGAAGATTGCACGACTATAAAGCAGCACGAGCTGCTGGCGCCGCTGCCTACACGCTATCCGCGCTTACTTAACGTCGGGATCTCCCATTCATCGGGCCGATTCGCGGAGGCAGAACGCCATCGGCCGGCGGGAAAATCGGTAATTTTTTTTTTTTCCCCCAAGGGCGCGGGTCGGCCTGGATCGATAATTTTCCCCGGAATCGGCCCCGCTGGAATTTGCATGGGTGTAATCGGGGGCCCTCGGAGGCAGCGCGCGTACGGCCAACAAAGCCGACTCGTTCCCGCGGGCCGCAGTCGTCCGCGAATGCAAATGAGATCGCCTCGAAAAAAATGTATCGAGGGGATTTTTGAGAGGGAGGAAAGAACATTCCCGGGAATAGGTGCGTGGAATACTAATTATGGCGCGGGCAACGCCGTGGCTTGTTTATGGTCTCACGTGCAGCGGCGCAAGCTTGATATTGCGATACACACACTCGCGCGCGCGCATGTGTACGTGTGCGGGCGGCTCGCGGGAGCTTTATTGACTAGTTGGCGAATAAATTGGCCGAATGCATGAATAATGAAGAGTTTGCGCGGGAGGTTGTTGCGGGCGGCGGTCGCGCCGCTGGACCGGGGCGCGGAGGAGAGCCGGGCATCGGCCTGGGCGGCGGCGGGCCCCGGGACAATCGGCCGATCGGCGCTTACGTAAAAGCGCCGGGCGCAATTTCTCCTCGTGGGCCGGGCGGGACACGCGCGAGTTATTACAAAAGGCTTGAACCGGGCCCGTGGGGCGGGGGCCGCATCCTTAACGATGGGAACGGGCCGGTCGCGTGCCCGGCCCGGCCTAATTACCCGGGGGCGGCCTTTGTCCCCGCGCCCGGGTACGTATCCGCCGGGCCTCGCGGCCTAATCGCCGGCCGCTTTCTCTCCTCCGGGGATCGATATAATCCCGGGAGTTCCCGGCCCGTCCCACATTCTTCCGGCTGCGCGGCCATGAGTTACGCCCCATGGCCCAAGGGCGCGGCCGGCTCCTCGCGACGCGCCCGCGAGCCGCTTTTCCCGCCTCTCGAAAACCGCCCCCCGGCGCCCTCTGGCCCCGCGATTCGGATTTATGGGGCCGGCCGCCGAGCGCCGGGGGCGCCCGCCGGTAATTCACCCGCCCGCTAGATTGCGCTTTGCCACTTTTCACGGGCGCCCCGTTAATATTTCATTAATTCGACGGGCATTTTCCTCCAGCCCCGACGTCTCACTCGCGGTTAAAGCGACGATCGGCGTGTCGAGGGCCCCGGTATCAGAAGTCGACTGCGCTCTCGCGTTATTCAATAAAAAAAAAAAACAACCGTCAATTACATCAACCGAGCCGTTTAATAGTTTGCCGGCCGGACAAAGGGGCCGATACAACTTGTTTGGAAAATCGAACTGCCACACGCGCGCTATGTCTCCCCACTTTTAACGCGAGCTTTCATCCGCGGCCGTTCTATAATATCGCGTGCAAGCGCGCACACACAAAGGGATAAAAATCGAGGCAGTAGTCCGTGTGCGTGTATAGGATACCGGTACAGGGGCGTCGGCCGCGTCCCCGCGGCGCTAATGCGACTCGGAGCCGCGGGGACGGATCAGCGGATGGTCATGCTGCGCCCACGCGGCCGCCGCGGCTTGCGCAACGAGCCGCCCGACGATTCGGCCGAGAAATAACGCCGCGCGACGTCGATTAATAAATTACTCGGGCGGCGAGAGAGCGAGTGACTCCGGGCGCGCGGCCCGCGGAATTTATAACGCCCGAGAGATGTAGAGGTGGGGCGCGCGGCCCGGGGCCGTCGCAAGGAGCTCGATTCGAGAAAGGATAAGCCGGAGCCGCGCGGGAAAAGGCCCGCGAACGCGCGCGCTTTACTTGTCTTTTCTATTTAATCGCTTGACATTATCACCTCGCCGCGTTATTTAGTGGGTGATTGTTTATTCAAGAGATCGCTTCCTTTGGCTCCTTTATAATTACTCGGCTCGCCGGCTCGCGGGGCCCAATAAAACCCCTCGCGCAGAGTGCCGGTAATTCCCGCGGATTTATGCGCCGCCTCGCGAAAATATAATTAGATGCTTTTCTTAATACTGCGAGAAAAGTTTTATTACTAATTAAGAATCTCCATTAAATAACGTTAATAGTTATCGGCGAATTGAAAAAGAAATAAATATGCCGGATTCCTCGCGCGAATGGCCGCGCCGGCGAGTCGGATTTTACAACTGCTCATGAATTGGCTGTCGCACCGATTCGACTATTCGACATTTAGCCGGCCAATAAATAAATAACAATTTACGCCAGGCTAATCCTGTAAGCTGCCTCGCTGTTAATTAATAAAAACTGCAAAAACTAAAAAAAGGTCTAATGAGCATAAATGATATTTAAATGCAAGTATCAAAGACAATATTTGAATAAATGCTGGTTTATATCGACGGATTATTATATATGCGTCCTGTAGGAAACCGGTAATTTCTTCGAGTCCACCCAACTGGCGCGTTGTCTTTTTCAAACATCCGCGCGATAGATCTAATGCCAGATTTGCGTTTAGAAATTGGAACATTTGCCGATTCGAAGGACTCGTCGAGAGGCAAATCCGTGTAGTGCCGCGCGCGCGCTTGTGCGCATTCTTTAAACGCCATTTGAAATTCAAAATTGATTGGGCAGGAAGTAGATGTGCATGCAGGTCGATGCTATCGGCCCGCTCGTGATCGCCCGAGATTACTACCGATGCAGGCCGAACAATAAAAAATGTGTGATCGCGGGTGAAAGTGAGAGCGGGCCAGTTATTTTACACGATTTATACGCGGCGCACTAACCGCCTACAAATCGGCCCGATACACACATACCTATGAGGTTTTTGTACACCCGCTGACAGACGTACACGCGTAAAAGTTAATCCGAAGCATTAATTTGGACAAGTCCCGGGGGATTGCCTATTACCCGAGGGCCCGCGCGAGTATTGCGCGCCTAATGCCCCCCTATCAAAGAGAAAGCTCGGGCCGCGGCGATCGGCTCGGGCGCACCGAGGATGCGTGCCTGCGGCTTAGGCACAGCGGCCCGGGGGGAGGGGAGACAGCGCAAAAAAAAAAAAAACCGACCGCCACAATGAGCCAGTTTGTCCGCGCTTCTTCCCCAGATTCCTCGCTTCTTAATCAAAGGCGGCGCGCGATGTTAACAGTGCGATTCACGAGCGGCCGGCCGCGGCAAAAAGGTCCCCCACCCCAACCCCCGGGGGTTTTTTTTCCGCCGCGCGGACACGCAGCCGCCGCGGCGAATAGGTCCCGGGCGCATATAACGAGCCGCGCTCCAGTTCATAAAGCAGCCGCGGCAGGGACGGCGCGCGGGGAGACAGATTAAGAGAAATAAAGATGTATGGAGGGTAAATATAAGTAGATAAAAAGCGGGCGCCCAGCCGCCGGTGGGAGATAGCGCGGGGGCCGGCTGACGTTGATCGAACCTCCATAAACGCGGCCGAAAGCCGGGCACCCGCGGATTACGAGGCGCCCCGGGCGCGCAGCCGCCCTGTTGCCGCGCCGCCGAGATACTCCCGAGCTTGTACCAGCCGCCCGCCCGAATCTATCTCTCCCCGGCCGATAATGAATAATGACGTTCCAGGTGCAATATAAACACGCTCGCTCGGATCCTCTCCCCGTCAGGGGAAAGTAAGGAGAACGACCTTATCGACGTTATATGAGGAGACCAATGCTCGGGCACTCGTAAAAGTCACTCCCTCTTATCAAAACTAAGAGTTATGCGCCTGTGCGTATTCGATTTTTACGAAATCACCTGATAGCTCCATAAATACCTACTTTTGTGTATCGGCCCCGCGTCTCTTGCCCCGATCACGTAACGCCGCTCGCACTCTCGCGCACAAACTCCCAACGTGCGCGGCCTATCTTTAATGAGAATATCAGTGACAGTTCGATCGTAAAAATCTGACACCTTTTTAAACTTTGAAAAAATATCCCTTGACGCCTGACGGCCTTTGCGCGGGGGAAAATCAAACGAGCCTACGGCTATCTGCTCGGTCCTCCTCCCGGACTTTTTCCCTTTTTTTATTGAAGATTACGGCACTTGTTACGTTATCATTTTATACTTCCGATACAATAATTGAATATGATCACATGGCAAATCCCATAAGAGCTCAAATAAGACATTGTTGAAGCATTCTGATGATGAATATAATTCACTTTGACTTTCACACTGATCTCCTTGCAGCTTAACACCAAAGTTCTGGAATGAATTTTTTACTTTTATCAATTGGGATTAATTGAATAGTTGCTTATAATCTAAGGGGTTTTTCTACTCTTTTATTCCTCGGAGAATGTCACGATAGCAACTTGACATTATCGTTTGACAATATCTTAAAACGTTAAAATTTTTTCTCGATTGAATTCTGAGTAGGCTATCGCGAGGATCAATATATATACTGGAGCCGGCCAGATAAGAAAAGTTGTTCCATGGTTGAATGAAGTTCCACTCCTTTTTAAAATATCACATTAAGAGGCCTTTTTTTCCAAAGGCTTAACACTGGTGCGCGTGACTAATGAGCTGTTTCAAAATAAACCCCCATCGAGACGAGCGTTTGCGTGTCGCGGGCCCCGGGCCTCCGATCAATTTCCCCCAGCGACTATTCTGGGCCGACTCGGGGTGGACGGCGGCCCGCGCGGGGAAGGCGCGAGACCCCGAGAGCCGGGCGAATGAGCAAAAGGCCTCCTTTGTCAAAGGGCCGGGGGGGGGGGCGCGGGCGCGGGCGTAGCCGGCATTGTCTCGGGCAAGAGGCAGAGCGCGTATCGGTCGATCGCGCCCGCACGTACACGGGGCCGTGGGCGCGGGCTAGTGGCACTCGGGGCCCTCTACGCGCCGCTGCCCTCTTACGAGCGTCAATGAGTAGCGTGACTCACGTCGTAACCGCGGAACGATATCGCCCGCGAGTCCGCCGCGTGACATAATTTAAGTGGCGCGCGTGTTCCCGGGGAATCCCCCGATTATACTTTTACAGCCGGCGGGCCGCGAGGGGGCCGATGGGGATATCGCCACCGCGCATATCCTCCGCGGCCCGTCCTTCCCGCGGCTCTCCTTCAGAGAAGGATGAAAGGCAAACACGCGCCGACCGGCAGCGCCTTCGGACTTTTACTCTCCCTCGCCGCGACCGCTCGCCTCCGCGTCCACCTATACGTGCGCGCGTGCGCCCGAGCGTGTTATTCGAGCTGCGAGATCCGCTCCCGCCGCCGCTGATCCCCGGCCCGCGGAATTTTCCCCCTCTGATTAAGGAGCCGCCGCGAGGAAATGGGGGGAAAAAAAAACCCGGCTCGCGATCGATCCCCCGGGCCCGAGACGCGGGCTTTTTCCATTTTCGCCCGTTTCGGCTGCGGCCGCTGCATCGCGCCGCCTTTCGAAATATCGGGCTTTTCGAGTCTGGCTCGGGGCGAATATTATCTTCATCGGCAGCCGCATAAATCGCGAGCGAGCGACTAGACAAATTGTCAGAGCGAGAACTCGCGGCGTAAAAAAGTCCGCCAAAGAAATCAGGCTTTCGCCATTTCGATTCATAATGCACTGATTTCTCGCAGGCGCCGCCTCTCTCTTGCTACATTAGACATTTCTTATTATTATTCAGATTATCACGCGACGCGCTTGACTAAGAAAAATCTCTTTTACAACATTTGCATTCATTAGGATTATTGTTGTTATTTTTATAAAAGAGGCGAACGAGAATGCAAATGGCGTATATAATTAGGTGACTGTAAGAAGTTGTATCTGTTGGAGGTTTCTCTCTTATAGAGACATTGAGAGACTGCACAATAATTTTTCCGCCAGGTTAGTAAGAATTAATTAAATATTTTTAATCAAGCATCTGAACATAATTCAGCTTGGCAAGTCTTTTGAACTAGATTTAAATTATTATTTAAAATCACATTATGGTATTAACAATATCTTGAATGTGATATAAAACTGGTATACTCACCTGTTCTTGCCTCGTTTGCAGCAGTATTGTTGCAAACTATGCAGCACGAGACACAGTAATGTTAACTTATGGGAAAACTTAGGGAAAAATAATATGCATAGATATCGTAATGAATCAAATGGTCATTTTATCGGGCATTTTATAACTCGAGTGGCCGAGCGCAGGGAATAAACAAAGAATGCGTACATTTAGATTAATGGACGTTAATAGAAATAAATCAAGAGTATAAAGGTTTTGCGGTAAATAAATCTTTGGAATATAAACAATTGCGCCACGGGGAATATAAAGATTTTTGGCGACCGAGCTATAGAATTGCGTCGCAGAATGGTTTGAGGTCACATTAACCGAGTGGCACCGAGTATATAGTGTATAGAAAGCGTGGGCGAACTACCTATCAACAAGACGTGTTCCCATTATTTATGGTAGCTCTTAATACCGCGGAAGCGTCGCATCTAACCTCGGATCTAACTGGATCCATCGATACTGACAAGAGACGACATGGATACATATAACAGTTGAAATCCTCTGGCAGTATCAGTGGACGAACGAGCAGATAAGTAGTTTTATTATAAATAATTCGAGCGCGCTCGATATTATAATATTAGCACATCTAAAGCTGGGGGCCTGTCCGACTGAAAGCCTTACGAACGATCTCAAACGAGTTCCACGGGCGCAGACCCGGAACAAAACGTAACCTAGCTGTAATACATATACACTATAGATAAGTGTATAAGCGCAGAGTAATCTATTCCAAAGCCTTACAGATGTATTGGGTATATTCAAATATACTGGCTGGACATCATAGTAATTTGCATGTGTTTATAATCATCTGTTAACTACTTAATGATTCCCAATAAAGTACCGTACTTGAAATTAAAGTGGACTGAAAAGTGTCTCGTTAGCCAGGAAAACCAAGGATTATCGCGCAGACGCAATTAAAAATAGGAACACAGCGTAACGAGACAAGGGAAAAATGGTAATCCCCACGGACGACGAGACTCGCAAGCCTCCATATTTCCAATACCTTTTGAAAGAGTCTCTCGGCATCCGTAGCTGGGCCTAATTTGCTAATCCGGGGCCTCGGCCGGTGAGTACGCGACTTAGGATTACCGCTCAGCTCGCCGCTTTACTCTCAAGCGGGGCGTAATCACCGCAGAAAAGCGAAGAATCATCGTGGCGAAATAGTCAAAATATTTCGCCGAGCCGGCCCTCGGCGGACAATAGGCCCCGGGGAGGGCGAGCGCGCGCGCGCCGCTGTATTGCCTGGGTCTCCGTATCCCCCCCCCGGAACAACCGTTAAGAGCGTTTTCGAAAGCGGCGTCGGCGGCCTCGTGCCCGAGGCTCCTCTCGGGCGTGTGCTTCGCTCTCCCGCGGCGCCGGGAAGAAAACACGGCCGGCGCTCTCGGGCCCCGGCGGATATAATGAACTAGGCGCGCCGGGGCCACGCCGGTCCTGCACAACAGATTATGACTCGGCGGATAGTCCCGGGCTCCGTGCGCCGGAGAAAGTTGGGCCCGGCGCGGGCGGCTCGAGTCCTACCCCCACCCCCCGGCCGCTCCCTGCCGAGCGCCTCCCGCAGTCACGAGCCCGGGAGGAAGCGCCGCGGACGCGGCCTTTCCCGAGGACCGCCCTTTTTTCCAAATCAATCGGCAGTTGGCGCTTGTCGATTAAACTCATTGAAGAAGTTCGCCCCGCTAGGATGCTCGACTCGAAAGGCTCCTTTTAAACTGTTCTATCCGAGCCCGTAGTGCGGCTTACAGTCTGCGTTTCCTGCCGATTTTTCCGCCGCCGGTATAATGCAGCTCCCAGATATTCGTGCACTTTTGCAGATTATTATCTTCCTTCGTTCTCCCCGGCCATCGCACAAAAGATTTGTTCGCTATTTTACTTTGTATACCATTGTACTTTCTCGTTCGGCAAGCGCGATTGTTGCTTTTTTTTTTCCTCGGGCATGTACAATATATGTACATATATAGTGTTTGCTTTAATTAATTTGAGTGTCAATCTAGGCGCACCGCTAATTTGTTAGCTCTATTACTCTGTACGAGGCGGTTAATACACAGCCGATTCAATCAATAAACAAATTTCGAAACAAATCATTCGGCCGCTCAATCACTCGGTCTTTTGCGGCCGATACCTTGTCACGGGGCACGTTATACGCGAGTCCGTCGCTCCTGTCGCTCCGGTTATTATGGCACACTGCCGTGCCTGCTCTGTCCCTCTTGACTCGAGACCGGCCGCCTGCCCTCCTCCGTCGCTCATTATTATGCGGCGAATTTCGCTCGACTTTTTTCGCCCCATGGGGTTTGTCGCGAAGCCCGGGGACATTCTGTCGCGCCGCGCCGCTCTACACTGTTTCGCCGAGGTATTTATCCCGCGAAAGACACGCTCGTTGATCACGTGCTTTATTAAGAGTTTTATTAATCAAGAGTCGCATGGCGTACGCGTATACCGTGGACTATGTGTGCACCTAGTCTCTCTCTATCTCCTCGGCTCCCTCCCCCCACCGCCACCGCCGCCCCTTTCCCCTCGTAATTTATCGCGTTCTAAGAGACAAGCGGGCCGATAAATCATAGGATAAGTGCAACGCGTGCCTGAATACAATAAATAACAGCGCTTTGCAATATTTGCTCACGTCTTCCTTTTTAACTTTGTTATTATTGTACGTGTTCATTAGAAAGTTTTCGCGTGAACCCGGTCGCACGGCGAGCAGATCGCGAGAGCGCCCAATCGACGTTTGACAAATCGTTAGATAAGAAACGCCAGCGGAACTTAATGACTTTGCCGCGGCTAATGGGATGAAAAATATCGCCGGTCGCGGCCGCGCGCCCGTAAGAGTGTCTATTAAAAATTGCACGTGTTATTTTTCCACGGGCGCACCTCACTCGCAGCTTGCCCTTTTTGTCATTAGTGCAAACTTAGCTCGAGCCAGACTAAAAAGTATCCACTTGCTATTTTTTACACTTAGCTTAATTGATTTTGCTTGTAGTCAACGTGGGAAAGGACAACTCGTATAAGTACCCGCGGGACAAATAAGTGGATAATTATAACAGCGCTAGATCCCCATGGTTTGTAAATCCAGCGTTAAATCCACAGCGCGAATGCGACGATATTGTAAACACTTTCAAAGATAATATTAATCATTAATGGCATTTGTACTGGGAGATTAGTTGGAATAATAGCTATTGTAAAAATGACAATCAGAGCATGGCGAATAAACAAAACGGCCTCAATCTCGGATGTTTCCTACAGATGACATACAAATGTTGAAAGTTCCAGATTACGTATACAATCAAAGAGCCCGGCTGTCTCTCGGCTTTCTTTAATCGGCCGTTTCAATTAACAAAACTGGTCAAATATACAGCAATTACCTAATAAAGTGAGTTTAAACGACGGCAAGCGTTAAAAAATGACAAAGTAGATATGAATTCGAGCTAGACTGTCGTAACCGCACAAAAGTTAAGCACCGAGCAAGCATGAATTTAGAGTATTATCCGCAACGGAGTCGGCTGCACGGGCAGTTGGTGAATCAGCGATCGAGAATTTCTGATAAAACGATATAGTTCTACTTTGTAATCTCCTCAATTATCCCTATCTTTATCAGCCATTACAGATAATAAAAACGATCGCAACGATTATTAGAGTCGTTGATCTTTGGAAAACGACGCAAACAGATATTTAAACATAATCGCTGTAACCTCGAGCCGGCAGTACAAAGTAATTCGCATTATACCAGAGCCGAGACACCTTAAATCCACTGGGGGAGTGTAATTGACGGTCGGTTAAATCGGCCCCGAGTGTCGCCGCGTTCGAGGAAAGGCGAAAAAGTCCGTTGGTCAATCGGGCGTACACGTTCCGACGGAGGAAGCGGGCGGCGTGCGGGCGAGCGCGGGCTTGCGACACATTGGCCACCGGTGGGTTATTACCGCCGAAGCTACCAGGTGCGCGCGACCCGCGGCTTTCCCGCCAGCTGCCGTCGGGGGAACGCCTTTTTTTCTCCCCCCCCCCTGGCCCCGGGACGAGATACGCACGCGCGGCCCGCGAAAGGAGCGCCCGCGGCGGCGCCATTACTCGCAATTAGCCCGGCCGATGGATCAGCCGCGGCCACCGCGCGGGGAGATGATCGGCCGGAAGGCCGACCCCCAGCCGCAGGTGTAACGGGTCACGCGACCCCTGGCCGTCGGCTAATTAGCGCCGCGGAGCCTCGGCTGCTGTTCGCGGGCCCTTTCCTTGCCGCGGGTCGCCGGTGTTACTCCGCGGCGGTGCCTCCCGCTTAATAGGTCGAATGATTTGCCGGTTACGACGGGGACGCGCGCGCCCGCCCATTTCCATAATGTTATTACAGCCATCGATTTGCGCACAAATGGCCTTCGCGGGCGCTTACTTTGATAGACAGTGTATTCGAGGCCGGGGTCCAAGGCGCGCGGCCTAAGTGCACCCCTCCGCTCCTCCCGGGCCCCGCGCACCTAACAGCCCTGCGCATACACGTAGGCGTGCGTGCCTACCTTTCCCCAAGTACTTCCTCGCAATAACGGCCCTTTTTTACCGGCGAGGCTGCGGCCGGATCATCCTATATTCGGCCTCGGGCTTTTATTAGTCAAATAAATCGGGTAATTAAAGATAATAGTTAGATAATAGTTTTACGATGGGACTCTGGGCGTATAAGGCTAAACGTATTTTTATATTGTTGTTAAAATGAAGACTACGCGGTAAATCTACCGGGGGACTGGCTCGCCAACTCGGAGGGTACGTACGTACGTACGTACGTACATGTATACGTACGCGCGTTGCGCGCCGTTATCCGCGAGCCGAGTCACACACGGCCGTACTTATTTTATAGAATGCGATTCCGAAGCAAGTCAACGAACTAAAGTGAATGTTAGTAAGTGGCCGGATCGTAATGCGCGCTCCATCACGTTTATTCCCAGGCCTGAAACTTTCGCGTGTTTCCTCGCTCCTCCGCGCCGGTCCTGCGGGCGTCCCGGGGAGGGTAATAAAACCACCGAGTGCAGTTTAGAATATTCTTGTTCGAAGCGGACAAGTGGGCGCGTGCGCGAACACGCGTACCGCGCGCCCGCCTCGGAGCCTTTCCCCGGATTAAACCGCCGGGCTTATCCCCGCGGAATATGGCTGCCGAAAGGAGATAAAAAATCCGGCTACACTACGCGGCCTCCTATGCGATACCGCGGTCTCGAAACCGCGGACGCATGAGAGCCGGGCTTTAAGTGCGCCGCAGATAGCGCCGGGCGCTCGATAGACACACACGCGCGCACGCCTCGGTGTAACCTCCGCGCAATTAGGGAAAGGTCTCCTAGGCTCCGGGAGGCTGGGGCCCGGCCTCCGTTTCGCCCGGGCCCGATGTATCATTCAGCCGAGCGGGGGCATGCGTTCATTTTTTTTGTTAGCTCGCGGCGCCCGGGGGCTAATGCCTCGGGTGTACGCGTGTGCGCCCGCGGGGACTTGGATTTATAATCGCGCGAGGCGCCCGGGCCCGCGGAACAATCAGCGCGGGATTGATAATTCTTAGTGGGTTTTTATGTAGCGCGCGGGTAAAAAGGACAATGGCAGTGACAGCGGAGGAAAGAGCCGGCTTTCTGCAAGTCGGCCGGGGGCTCGATCGTGGGAGGACGTCGAAGGCTTAAAAGGTTCTGCCTTCCTTGTCGAGCCATTAATTTTTCACGCGACGCTTATCGCTAAACATTCTTGAACGTTTGCTCATCGTTTTCCGAGCTATCTCCCCTAGTTTCCTTGTCCTGCTTCTTTTTGCATTCGACCAACGTTTCAATTTATACGCCCGGCTCTTTTTATTTATTTACTTTAGACCGGCCGGCCATTCAATTTACACGATCGCGCCTCTCCGTATAATCTTCCTTTCCCCCCCTCCGATAATTTATAACCGGCAAAAATAGCCGCGCCGACGAATCAATAATTAATGCGGCCTATTTTTTTCCCCCCCCCTCCTCTCGAGGCATTTGCCGTTAAGCCGGCCTATGTGCGATTACCCCGCGGACATGATTTTCCTAATCGCTCTAATGTAATCCGTCGCTTCGATTATCGAGTGGGCCGCGACGATACCAGGTCAGCCTTCGTCCCTCCGCGCGCTCGCCTGTGTATATATATATATATATTTTGGAGGATTCCGCCAGGCGAGTCAAAGCATCATTAGCGCATGACGTCTCCATCCGCGTTCTTAATTGAGTCGCCTCGAAGCGCAGCTGGTTTTTTTATCCTCTCTCTCTCTCTCTCTGTCCCCCCACCATTTTTTTTTCTGCGCCGTTGCGCCAACGCCGCGGGATTAGACGGAGGCGCGACGCCGCGGCGACCCAGATATATTCGACAGGGCAGCGGGAGCGTCGCCCGCGTCCCCGGCATGATGTACGATGCACTAAGGCTAATTAAACGTCGGTGCGCATTAGCCGGCTCCCGGCGGATGCCTCGGCCGGGGCGCGCGCTCGCATGTAAATCGGCATAATTCCCCTTTCCCATTAATTACTTTATTAGGCCGCGCGTTTACACGCGTAATGCCGGCGCTTGGCGCCCGCGCGTGTATATATAGGTGCACGCGTCGGCCCCGGCGATCGATCTCCTTTTTTTTTTCTTCCTTTCGTCCTCGCGGCGCCCCGCGACTAATTGATTGGAACCGCGGCGCGGCACGCGAGACGCCTGTATACCTACACACGTAGGGCACTCGCGCTTTCCGCCGCGGGGATATGGGTAGGCGCGCGCGCGCTACCGGGTGCGCCCCTCGCGAGCATTAAACCCCGATAACTCAGGGCTTACGGATGCACGTGCGAGTGACTCGCGGAGCAACTCGGCCCCGCGAGCTACTTGCCCACGCGATCCGCGGGGCACGCGCCGCCGCCTCTCCCGGGAGTCTCCTCCACGCCCGGAAAAACCGCCCGGGGATGCAAATCGAGATAGAGAGACTGCCTGCGTACGTGCGTAACGTCCCGCCGGGGCTATATGTATGTTGTACCCGGCTACCGAGGGCGCGAACGAGACGAAGGGACTGCCCCCGTCGGCGGATGCACGCCGTCGCCGAGTGCAAATCATCCGAGGAGGTGCGCCGACTATTAGAGCACGCCGATGTCGAGCCCGAGGTTCTATGTTAATTGCAGATTTCTCAATGGAGATAGTGCCGTGAGGGCCGGCCTAAGCCCGAGCGGCTCATTATCATGGGGGACTTTATTCCCCCGGAGCAGGGAGTAGCCAGTTTATTGCTACATTGTTCCTCCTCCGTCTCCCGCGGGCGTAATAGGCGAGGAAAGAAGCGATCGGGAGGGGCATCTGGGCGGCGGCCTGCCAGCAGCCGGACCCCGCCGCTCGTAATCTCCGAATCGTTTTTTAATCATTCTATTTTTAAGCCTGACGTCACGGCGACACAGGGTCGAGCCGGCCGACGACGACGCCGCCGGCCGACCAGCCTAATGGCCGCGTAAGCTCGGCGCCTTTTATATCCGTAATAAATTGATTAAAAAAAAAAAATTGCGCTAACCTACTTTTACCGGGCGCGAGCCGCGGCTACCAGGTGCGCGCGTACACACAACGACCCGACACTGTAACGCCGGGAACAATTTGCGCGCGCCCGAGCCGTGACGCACGCGAGCGACGCGGCCGCGACCGAGTTGGCCCGCCCGGGGAACTAGTGCGTACTCGGACGAAGGGGGGCCTGCGCCCCGGGAGGCGGACAGCTCGCTCGTCCGCAGGTGCGCGTCGGCCAACGGCTCTCGGGCCAAAACCCCCCGTGATTCGCGTAATTAGCTTTATCGGGGCTCTATTGCGCTCGAATCGTTTAACCGGCCCGCGCGTTTCCGCTGCCTTGGATTCCATTTAAGTGCGCGACAAATAGTCGTATACCGATTCGAATTCGGTTTAGCATGGAAAACTTTGAGGTTTCGTAACTCGAGCCTTGCACTCGGCGCTCGAGAGCGATATTATCTCGAAGCGGCGATAAAAATCGCCTTGTAAATAACAGTGGTTTTACATATCCTCGCGATGTAAAGAATAGTACGGGGGCACGTGTATATATATATAGATATTTATTACAATACAAAAGAGTAACATGGAAATACTAAAAAGTTCAGGGAACGTTTATAAAGCATTCGGCTCGATAATTTATAAACTCCGGAATGCCTCGTACTGCCGGTCGCTACATGCAAATACTTGCCAAAAAGTCAAAGTGAATTATTCTTCAATTCGGTAATTGTATACACACAAACGTTTACACATACGCGCGCGCGCATGGTAAAAAGCATCGAACCGGCGATAATAGATGCTATAGGTGTAGGCCCGTGCGCGGCCATAAGTCAGTGCGGGAGCCAGCGGGCGGACTCGCTCGCCAAAGACCGCCCGAGTGATACACGGGAAGGTCCTTTGGTGAAGAAAGTAGCCGGGGCGTCCTCGGAGGCGGCACGCGAGGGCGAGGCGCCCGGTGGAAGGTGCGCGGGGATTAAAGGGTTGTCGGGATAATTACGCAAATCGGGCCGAGTCACGTGGCAAGTGGCGACGGGGCCCGGCGCGCGCACTCCTAGTCCGCCGGGCGAACCGGCAATCATCGTCCCCCGGGGATTTAATCGCGCCCCGGCGATCGGCTAATTGCAGCCCGCGGCACAATAGACGAGCTGCTGGCGCGAGAGAGAGAGAGTAGATCGTCAGCCGTTCGACGATACGACGAGGATCCGTGTCGTGGGCGCAGTTTTAGGCCGAGTGACGCGGCCGGGCGCGTGGGCACCGATCGGGGACGCGGCGGAAACCAGATACACCGCGCCCGGCGATACGCGCGTTATTCCACAGCCGCGCGTCAAATAATCGCGCGGTGAAATAACTGCCCGGTGTTTTTTCACCGGGCGTATAAGCCACTCGGCGCAGGAAACCGTAATCGCCGCGTGGAAACATAGCCTTTCCCACTGGAAAACGGAGCGCGGTAATTGGAAAAAATATGCGAGATAGCGCGCGGCCTACCGATCGGCGCGACCCAACCCACCTGTGCGCTACCGATCCGCGACCTTGAAAGAGAGCGCGGGCAGTCGCGAGCCGTCTCGAGCGGAAGGGCCGACTGGCGACCGGTGCCACCGTCCGGGTCATTAGGCGCTTTGAATAGGGAGGGGCCGGGAGCCGGGGCCTCCTATCGGCCGCCGCCCTAGCCTGCGAGGGCGCATCCGCGGGAGCGAATTGCTAATTAGGGCCAGGCGTAAAAAAGCTTTACGGCCGGCCAATTAGGATAAACAATTGGACTAGGCCTAATGCATTCACGGAAGTGGGGGGCAGTATAAATCCGAGCGGCGGCCAATTTGGTGGTTTTCCGCGAAGCGGCGTCCGCGGGGAAACGGGCGGCGCCGGGCCCCCCCGGGGGGGTGGGGACGCGGCCCCGGCATTCTCACGGTCCGGGTCTCCGCGGTCTAGCTGCACCGGGGCTAGACCCGGGCGCCGAGGGACACTCTAATCTCGGGTAATGGGCGATCGCGAGGGCCGCGGGCCCCGGGCGCAGACGTATATTTTGACGAGTGCAAATGGCCGGTCGCATGCCGAGGGCAGCCCCGCCGTTTAAGCCGGCCGGCCCTTCCCGGCTCTGTTATTTGCCGCGTCGCGGGATCTCGCGCGTGTGTGTGTGTGCGTACCGTGGGCGCGTCCGCTCCGGGGTGCCCGCGGCGGCTAGGCTAGGCCTTGTGCCACTCTCGGCCGTGTGCCCATTCAAAAATTGCCGAGGGCCCCGGCCGCGCCCTCAACCCGCTCATTTGCCCGATCGCGACTGCCGATCGCGAAGGTTATAAAAGAAGATTGGCCCGGCTTCGTGTCACTACTCCACCCCCGGCGCGGTGCCCCAGCCTCCGCGCATGCGTATGCATGAGCCGCTGGGTGGCGCACGCTACCGAGTATCGGCTAATAACCCGGGGGCCCCTCGCGGCCCGCTTCGCCGAAGCTTTCCTAATAAGCCGGCCGCCGCCCGATCCGGCCCCCTTTTTCGGATTCCTCCGGCCCGCGCGCGGTGCATAGTTCGTGCCCCGGCGCACTTATAGTCGCCCGGGGACCATTAGGCCCGAACCCCCCCCCCCACCCGCCCAATTTTTGCCCGCCTCGGAAATTGCGGCCTTTTGTCGTCCCGGACAATTATTGCATTAGCCGAGTCCTCGCTCGGCTCTGCGGTCGCCCCCCCACCCCGCCTAGCCCGACTTTTTATTCCGCAGCCCGGGGAGGGCCTCCCTGCCCGTGAATATTCCTTCGTCTACGAATTACGCTAAAGACCGCTGGGTTTTTCGGGGCGAATTATAGCCCTGGCCGGAATGCCAGAATCCCGGGGAGTTTTGCCGTTTGGCAGGAGACCGATGGCTCATCGGCTGCACCGCCGCGCCATAATTACCTAGATACGTGCGGAGGCTCCCCTCGGGCCGATATTTCCGCCGAGGGAAATAAAAAAAAAGGCGCGCGCGGCCGAGCGAGCGCGATAGGCGACTTGTCCGCGGCGGGGCGCGCGCGCATTAAAGCCTCGGGACGTAGGCGCGGGGCCCGGCATACGCGCCCGAGTAAAAGTAACGCGTGTTCGAATAATCTCCGGTGGGAATTATTGCGAGGCCGATCGGCAGTGAGCGTTTTACGAGCTTGTCCGGCCGCTTTCCATCATCGGCTCCTAATTCGATTAGCGCGGCAGGCCGGCCTGATTAAATCATCGCTCGAGCGGCTTGGCAATCGTGTTTGTTTTTTTTTTTTTTTTCTAATCGGCCGGACATCTCCGGGCCGCGGGCCGAGGACATTGTCTCCCGGGAGGCGGACGCCTCCCCCCCCATCCGAGAGAAACGGCCGTTGGGCAACCGAAAAAAAAAGAAACAGCCGCGTAGGTTACGCGCGGCATCGCCCGGCTGCCGATCCCCCGGCAAAGTGGGCCGCGCGCGCAACTTCCTCCGGCGGCCTGTCACCGGCGGTGCAGCGCGCCTGGAATCGCGCTCCGAAAATCGCGGCGCCTTATCGGCGCGTGAAATACGCCGCGGCAGCCGGCGAGTGTTGTGTCTCTGTGTGCGTGTGCGTCTCGAAAGCCGCCGGTGACGCCGGCTGACGTATTGGCCCCGCCGCCGGCGATCTGCATATTAGTGTCTTTCCACCTAGTTTTCAACGAGGCCGCGCCGGCCGAGGGCCGCGCGCGCATTTGTCGGCGAGCCGGTTCCCGTCACGCGACGCTTTAACGAGGGGAGAAAAATTGCCGCGCCGCGAGAAAAAGCGCGCCCGCCGCCGGCCCGGCGCCCCTCGCCCCCGCACCCCCCCCACTAGCCCCCTAGCCCCGTAGCCGCCTCGACCTCCACTCCACTTTCTATTATACGGCGATACTCGCGTTTCTTACACACTGTCTTGTAAGCGATTAAACTTCCGCTAAGTCAATGAAGCCGCACTTAAGGGGCATTATTACATAAACATTTTTTAAACTCTGCTTTTTTATTTCACATTTTCGCTCTACATATTTTGCCGTGAAATATGCGCACTTAGGGGGCCCAAAGTGCACCGTTAGCAATCATTTTCCACTGTCCCCTGTCTGCTTCGTTTAACTTTCATTCCGCCGTTTTTTTTATCCATTTTTTATTATATTCTAGACGTGGGTATAAAAAAATATGGAAGGAAATATGGAAGGAAATAGGGTACTAAAGATAACCAAATATACTTTATTCGGGTGTTAGCGAATTTTTTTCTATTTTCCCAGCTAGATTGAACCGATATCGTACTTGCTCAACCAATCAGATAATTTTCGATAAACTAAGGCTTTTTTCGTAAGAATATCGAGAGAGAGAGAGATATATATATGTAAGTAATGAGTATAAGCAATTTATTTCTACAGCAAAATGAATTCCCGAATAAAATACGTCTGATTGCTGTAAAAGTCAATTACATACTTTCGTGTATTATGGTGACATGTACAATGATAAATACATTTATTGTGAAACGCTTCATGGTAATTAAATAATGCTGAACAATAAGAATTAAGGTAATTTATCGAGGTGTTTATAACGCGTATATTCTTTGAAATAAATAAATTGTACAACGTCGATAAAAAGAAAATGTTTGTACACGCAAGAGTATGTAAGTTGATACGAAATTCAAATTGTCGTTCGTTGTGCTGACTTTTTCCCGGGATTCTTTTAATTTAGTCCACGATACAAGAATTTATTTTCGGTATGCAAATCGAATATTTAGAAAATGATTTCAATGTAAGATAAAATTTATGTAACCAGCGGTGCAAATAAACACCAAGGTTAAAGTTCAAGTTGGCAATGCGCCTTTGAGGGATCCGTGAATACCGATAAATTGAGAAGCTACCAGGAAGGATCGAGTAAGCGGAAAACTAAGAAAGAGGAAGGCCTGCAAGTTGGAGACGCCGCATGTGATGCTTATTACGCGCCCCGCATTGCTTGTTAAGCATTTCTCATTTATAGATTCGCTACCGGATAAACGACATTCATTACAAGTATTAAGTGCTGTCCCACCACTGGTAACATTACCTGAATTAATGAAGTACTTTTTTTCAAGCTACAGCTGCCGCAGAATTTACAGCAATGCAAAGTTGCAAAAATCCAGCTAAAATATAATTTAATTTATTGCGATATATACATAGCGCATAATTTACCGTTTAATAATATCGTGCCATTTTTTCAACCACTTGATTTATGACTTTTGGATATGCACAGCTTATACTTAATAGTCATAAGAAACTCCTTTCTTATTGCACAAAGGTGCTGTTACATTTATCAGTATATACTTGAGACCGACCTTAGACTAAACTCTAGTTTCAAAATTCAAAGATTATTATTATTGAAATTGCGAATTTGTAATGTTCAAGTCTCGCACGATTGCCCTTTGAACGTAGATTAATATTTTCCAAAGTTTAATAAATTTTTGAAAGAATCTTGGAATAGAAATAAAAGGAGCATTGATACTCTTGCGAATTGCATAAATTTAACTAGGAACACATTGCAACTTCTTGTTGTGAACTTTTAGTAATTAGGTGGATTACCCTTTTATCTAGTGAGATACTCAATTTAAATTTTACATAATAAGTATTCCCGAAAGTTTTGAACAAAATTATTTTATGCATTTGTAACCATAAATTTACAATTATAATTTGCTTATAAAACTTTGTCTAAGTACTTTGAAAGATTAAGGAGACAATATTAGCATATTGTCTATAATGTATAGTGCGGTATTACTTTGTTAGAATTATATGTGGGTCGCTTTGCGCACTCGCAATTAATTTCTTTGTACTAATTAATGTTTTCTCAGGGCGCCCCGCCGGAGCGCAATTGGCCCAAAGTCCTTGTTTCAAAAGGTCAAAACACTTTGGGAATGTTTTACTGTCTCGGTAAACAGGCATGTATTTAGCCCCACTTAATATAGTCTCGGGCGTAAGCCCGAGGTAAAAAGTCGGCTTAAAGTAGCGGTAAACGGCGTTAGTAGGAATTCTTTAGAGTTTTTGCCATTTCCAGCGGCTGTCGTGCATTTAACGCGCGAATCCCCGGGGCAGCCGCGAAAACCTCTTTACGAGCTGGCGCCGCCGCGGAAAAATACGAGCATTAGAAAAGAGGCTGGCGGACAAAGATGCGGGCCGCGAAAGAGAGCGGACAGGGGCTGCGGGTCCGCGGTGGAAAAAAAAAAGAGAGAGAGAGGAACCGCGGACGAGGAAAGTGGACGCGCGAGACTCAAAGCCGGGAGAACAAAGAGGAGGAGATAGATACGGCGCCGGGGCAGGAAGCCGGGGGCCGCCGGGCGATCGGGGGGGGAAAAAAAAAAAGTCCCCGCCCCGAGTCGTCAACTAATCAAAACTCACCCGAGGCGCGAATAACAATAATCATCGAGATAAGACGCTCGGCCGGGGGACAAGTTTAGCGGGGCGGCCGGCCGGGCGACACTGGGCGTCCGGTCCCCGGGCAAAGTTTAATTTTAGCCTCCGCGGTTTCCCCCGGCGCTCGCCCCTTTTTTTTTCCCCGGGGAAAAAGGCGCGCGCGCGCACGGGGCGCCCGGCACTCGGGCGGAAAAGCGCGCCGGCGATATTTCTCCGCGGCATTGTTCGGCGGGCCGCTTGCCAAAGAGGGCCGCGCGTTTCCAAAGCCTTTTCCGCGGGGTAAAAAGTTGCGCAGCCGGTCCAGTCACGTTCCCCGGCGAATTAAAGCGCGATAAGCGGCCGCGTTTCGCCAGGGCCCTCGTTAGAATATATATTGTAAACACGCCGAGGCGTCCGCGGGCGCAAAACCTTCCCCGGGGCCTGCCGCAACCTCCGCGGCGCAACCGGGCGTACGCGGGGACTTTTTAAAAAAGAGGCGCGTGCGGACATTCGCGCGGGCGGCCATTGTTGCCCGTGGAAGGTTTCATAGGCCGCCGCGGAAATGACCGATCGGAAGAAAGCGCGGGTGATCGATCGGGAAATTGATTCGCCGCGATCGACTGGCCGCGGGCTTCATAACTCAAGGCTAAGGCCCGCGAATCCGTAATACCGGCAACAATGGCCGATAAATCGCGCGGGCGCTCATCGCGGCCGCCTACGCGGGCATTCTAATTTTTCGGCGCGCGCGGCATCTCGATGCTTGCGCCCGGCGATCGGGGACAAATCCGTCAGCGGGCCTTCGCCGCGATAAATCCCCGGGCTGATTTACGCTGCGTTTTCCCGCGCACCCGCCGTTCGTTTGCGCGGGCTTAGCTAATTTATCGGGCCTCGCGCCGCCGGCACTTTCGTCCCTCGCCCGCTAAATTATGGATTTATGCATTGTTCGGCCTAGATCTTCGAGCGCGGCTCTCGCGATCCCCTTCGCCGGGGGGCCCGGGCTTTCGTCACGCGGCTCCCTGGGAATCGGACTCCGCGGAGGAAGGACGGCGCCTCCAAGCCGGCGCCTTTCGCCGCTCCCGGGCAACGGAGGCGCCGTCGCCTCGCGCCCATACCGATCCCCAGGTGGGCGTGGGCCGATCGCTCATTAGCGCCCCGCGGCCGCTCGGCTTTCCTACAATTAACCGGGACACATACGCTGTACCCGGTGATTTACCGGCAGAACAAACGCCTCGCGCCTCCTTTTTCTTTTTTTTCCCCCCTCTAAATAGTAATTATCGGCATTAGCGGCAAGTGTAACGTGCAATTAGGCAGGTTTATCGGTTGCCGATGGGAATTAATGGGCCCGCGGCCCATTAGAGTTTCATAAAACGGCGCTAGCGGCGGGTCAGCCGCGGCCTTAAAAAGCGCCTATTTCATAATTGCACTCTGAAAAATCGAAATTTCCATTCCGCGCATTCCAGCGCCGGCGATCGGTTATGAATAACTCGGCCTGTCCTCCGCTCGGCGGACGTAAATCAATTCCACGTAGCGCCTTGTTACTCCAGTTGCCTCGGGAGGTAGGAAAAAAAAAGAGCGGGCGGGGAAAAAAAAAAAGCGGCGCGCATTACGCATCGCGACTCGCGCCGTACGCGCGCAATAATCGCCTCGATCCGCGATCCCCCCTTTTTTACGCGTATTTATTCAGCCGGCGTTTCCCGGCCAACCCCCGGCGCTGCGGATTATGCGCGATTAGAAGCCGCCGGGGATCGATCACGATCGGCCAATATTAAACGGTCTACCGGGGATCCGGTGTTTTAGGCTCACACACAGACGTGCACTCCGAGCTGGCGCGGTCGAAAAGGACCGCTCGCCCGGCAGAAGTAGAAACTCTCCCGGAGCCGCCGGCCGGCGGGATAGTTTTTACGGGGCGCTTGGCGGGCCGGTAATTACGCGTAGGGAGCCCCGGGGCCCTCGGCGATCCTAGCCTCCTCCTCTCGGAATGCCGGCCGACTTCCCGGACTGATCTGCCAGCCAGGTATATACGTGCATATACACGGCACATGCGCATATGCATAGAAACACATGTATAAATACATGGATGTATCTGGGTGCGCGCGCCCGCGGGAAAAAGGAAAGTCCCGCGGGAGAAGGACGGCGCAGGCCATTCATCGGGCGAAGTAGGTCAGCGGCTCGCCTCATTTGAGACGGCCGGCAATTTTAATTGTGCGCGCGCCGCGGAAACAAGCGCCGTTTCGCAAGCCCAGTGATGTGTTTTGCCCGGGTTCTCTAACGCGCGCCGGCCGCCTCAATGGGACTCGGCGGCGAGCCGCGCGATAAATCCCCGGCCGTCAATATACGCGCACGCATAAGGCCCGATCGGAAGGCCGAGTGAAAAAAAAAAAAAAGGCGCCGCGGCGAGTGGCGCAAGCCCGCGCGCGGCCGATATAAGCCGCCCGGGGGCCGCGCCCGGACAAAGAACGCCCCGAGGAGGCCGTGTCCGCCGATGACAGTCCGTCCCGGTCCGGTCCCTCGTCTTTTTGCCGGGCGGCCGCGGCCGCCTAGTTCCGCGGCCCGCGCACCTCCTTCTTCTTTCCCCATATTCTCCCCCGTTCTATCAATCTTCGTTCGGCTCGGCGGGCATCCGCGGCTGACGGCCCGTATATATCCCAGGCCCGAGCTCCCAACCCCCGTGAATATCTAAATATTTTACTAAAACTTTTTCCCCGCGAGCGCCCGGCCTTGTATTTATGTACCCGCCGGCCCGACTCCCCCCCTGGCCTTCTTCCCCCCGCCGGCTTCTCACCCGCGCCTGCACTCGGCGCCCTTTTTTTTTTCTTTCCTCCCAGGAGCTCGTGCGTACGTACGCGCGCGAGACCAGACTCGGGGAAAATTATGAATTTGCCTCGAGTCGCCGGCGGCGCGCACTTGGGAATGCCGGGGGTCCGAAAAGCGCCCCCGGGGATTCCCGGATCTGGGAATGCGAGCGCGCCGGCGCCGACTCGGTGCGTACATATACGTGGGGCTTTATCGGCACCGTCAGCCCGGCATTCCCCGAAGCCGGCCCCGCGGACAATCCGGCCCTCGCGGATCTTCCAGGGCCCGGCTTATTGCTTAATTGCCGCGATTGTTCGGGCCCCTTGTCTTCTCGCGCGCTCCCAGGGGGCTCCTCTCTTTTTCGCCTGCGGTTGTCCAAATGCCTAACCACATTCCGCGCGCTCTTTTCCTCTCGCGCGGCCCTTATCTCCGATCCTTTAATGGATAGCGTACAAGTGGCTTATCTTGTAAAAAACCACCCGGACAAAATAAAGGCTCGCGCCGCTGAATTTTGTCCAAATCTGATCCTTTGATTCCAAAGCCGCATAAATTTGGCCCCGCGGGCCGCCGCGGGTCCTTGGTATTTTTATAACGTCTGCGCTTTGTCCTCCGCGCGCGTCCCGATTCTCCGCTCTCGATTTCTCAATCGAATCGGACTTTCCGTCTCGAGCGTGTGCTGGAAGCATCGAAAGCTCGGAACGGAATAAACATATGGAATTAGATCGTGAAAGCTGTCGATTGATTAACCAATTGATCTTAAACGCAAATATAATATTAAGCGCAGACGGCTGCCATACTTTCCATCGGCATTCAATGAAAATTTATGCAGGATTCAATCCAGTCCAAGTAAATTATCAATTGCTTTACTTATATATTGTGCCTCCGGTATATAAACTCAATAAAAAATAAATGACATTGCCTTAACACGGTAAACTATATCTGTTATGTGTATATAATAAAAGAACGCGCGCGCATTTTCTCTCTCGAGCTCCCACTGCTCCTTCCACACGGAAAGCTGATGAATCGATAAAAAAAAAAAAAAAATAGACAATGCTTATTATAGTCCGATGAACAGCAGTCCGCAATATAGAAATCTCGGGCGCTTCCGTATAATATCAGAAAGATGGGGAAAAAAAGTAGCCGTTATCCGGGGACAATGGGAGAAGTGACGGGGCCGCCCTGCCGAGCATTACTCCGCCTGCAATTTAATTTAGCCGGGGCGTCGGCGGACAGCTCCCCCCGACAATGCGGCCTCGCGCCCTCCGCGCGCTTTTCCGCGGGCGCCCCTCCCCCCCCGGGCTAAGGCGAGAAAAGTCCCTTTGAAAGAGGGCCGCCGACAAGGGGATCGCCCCGCGCTCGCGCCTAACGAAGAAAATGACGTAAATGAAAACGCGGGCGGATCGCGCCGAGGGCGCATTGTGCCGTCGGGGGGGGCGACGAGGACGACGCGGCCACTCGCGGAAAAACGAGGCCTGCTTCGGCGCGGTCCTCGCGCCAAGGCGCAGCCCCGGCTTTGTCCGACCCGCCCGCGCCCATTACGCCTCTTTTTATCGTTGCCTTCCCACTCGTTCGCTTGGGTCCTTTGTCTCGGGAGAGGGCGCGCGGCGCCCTGTCGATTGCTCGGTGCATGCACAAGTCCACCGGGCGTGACGTATCGCTCTTGTTTTGGATAACAAGCGCGTATTTGAGAAGCTCCCTCGAAAGCTTGACGTCCGCCGCGAAAATGTTTTGAGTATAGGCGCGGGGATCGTTTGCCCATTATGTACGCGGGCGGCCCGAGCGCCTTCGCCAACAAAGACGTTGTTTGAAGTCGCGAGGATGATTCGGCGATGCTCGCGGACAAACGCTGTATAGATCCTCGTATGACGAGTGCGTCTCCCTTCGGAGAATCGCTTATGAAGCAGAGTTTTGTAAAGTCTACACGTATTGCTTCATTTGTAATGCATGAAACAAGCGCGTGTAATTGAATCCCAAATTAGAGACGCGTATTTATACGTTAGATAAGGTACTTCTGTTTCAAGAGCCAGCAGCGAGCTTTCGAATTAATAACGCAAGCTTAACGGTTTGACAGTCGGAGCGGCGTGATAAGCCAAAGACCGTTTATGTAAACGGCCCGATTGATTCGACGCTCCAAACTTATTGTATCTCGGCCAAGCGCAGGTGTATGTATAATATCCGAAAGTCCAAGTTGCAGCAGGTAGAAAGTAGCGAGAAAGCCGAGGCGTCGGAGCGATCGGCCGCGCTGCGAGGCCCGTTACTGCCTCGTAACTCGACCGATCGGCCATCGGGGGCTGCTTTGCCTTTGGATAATTCGCCCGGGAACAATCGGGCCGAGGAGACGGGGCCGGTTTGACGGCGGGCCGGGCGAGCCGGTCCGAGGGCCGGGGCCGCGGGTCGCTTTGTAATTGGCAGGAGTCGGGCGCGAAGCCGCGGGGAAAAAATTAATTGGTTATAGGAGGAAATTAGTCGGGGGGGGGGAGGGCCGACGGAGGCGCCCGCGCACCATACATCCATAATGCATGAGTGTAATGCCGCGCCCGCGGGCCGGTAGCGGCGGCGCCCTGACAAATGGAGCCGGGGCAGGAGGCCGGGGCGAGAGACGCGCGGCGAGAGGCCGCGAGCACAATGGGGCCGCGCGGGGGGAGCCTCGGCGCCGGCGCCGCGACCGGGGGGAGGGCGGGGGCAAGGAGGACGGGGGAGCGCCTCGGCCAATGAGCGCGCCCCGATACGCCGGCCATTTTAATGATCGGCCGGGGTAAACAAAGCCCGCCCGGGGAGCCGAGAATGACTGCAGCCACCCCTCGAGACCGGGCGCCCCGGCCCCACGGTACAGTAACCCCTTTCCCCCGGGGCCGTCGCCCGCCGCCGGCGCCAAAGCCTCGCGGAGGGGCGCCGCCGACCAATCCCCGAGGAGCCGCGCCGCGCCCCCGCCGACGCCGCCGCCACCCCCCGGCCACCCGGGCCCCGCCGAGGGCCCGACCACCCCGCGAAGCCCTTCCAGACCCGCGCTCCTTTCATTGCACGGAGGCGCCTCCCGACTGCCGCCGCGCGCGCCAACCACCCGCTAATTCAATTGCGCTCCCATCGATTCCTCCTTGCGACCTATTCCTTTCACTTTTTCCACGTGCCTTTTAATTAATCGACCCTTTGGCTAAGTGATACTGCCAACTCCTCCTGGCTCTTTGCCTCCATTTGTCCATTTTCGTTTAGTCTAATGTCTACTCTACGCATTGATTGAAACTTCAAGGCTGAATTAGAAAACGGAAACTAATAGGAGGCAATTGTATTCTACGAAAACAAGTTAGCCTCTGGTTGTAGTTACAAAATAAAGTAATACGATTGAGTTTTTAGTTACAACAGCATGTTACGTGTTGCAATTACATGTTGTCCAAAGGAGGAACTAATAAGCTAAAACATAAATGCTTTAAATTACTTGTCCAAGAATAAAGTAATTTTTTAATTTTTATCATTTCAATTAAACGAAATTAAATTTGGATAAAAGTATTTGATAAATAAAGTTATATTAGTTCGTAGCGGCGAGTTACAAAATATACGTGATACATACTGGAAGTAATTAAAAATAAATACTGATCTTAATATACGTAAAAACTAATAAAAGTTCAAAAGTAGTATCAACTTAATTGAACCTTCTCAAAATTTACTACACATTTTTCGTTATTACGAAATGTATTTAAAATGTTTAAATACTGAATCCGCTTCCTGTTTCTTCATAAATGTGGTTTTGTTGAAATATATTAAAACACGTAGTCTAATTTATGCACGCCGGCTTATGTTAATTCACGGGATTGACATAAGTAAAAAATTGCATTACAAGTAGTAGAATCAAAACTTGGGATTGAAAGCTTAAGCGTTCAAACGAAATATCTATATAAACTTTTCTGCTTATAATAATACTAGTGAATTTTTATACCAGGAGAAATAAAGTTTTTCAACGGGTATGTTTTACATTACCTCAATTACTACATACTCGTATATCTTGTTCTAGCGGTAGACGATCTCATATTTAACATCGTATCGCGTGTTCTTGAGTGGATGATAATAGCATTATCGGACGGTATTACGCCGGATACGCTGATAGACAGTAACGCAACTCATAATGTAACAAAGGTACGATGACACCAGTTAAAATGGCTGTAACGAGGACAATTAGAAAATATGATAAAGTTCTTTATCAGGGGAATAGTGCAGGATAAGCTGGGAGTAATAACATTATAAGGATTTATTTGTTCTTGTTCCGAGGAGCAAAGTCATTGTTCCAACTGCCTGTTAAATGTAGCAGTAAAAGTGTTTGCCAAGAAAAGGAGGAGGCTCGCGAAGGAATGAAAAATAAACGCTGGCAGGCAGTTGAGGCAGTTGGCGCTTGTTCCCCTGGCAGGGAGTCGGGCACCGGCTGGGCGTCTCTCCGGGCGTAAAATAAAAGCCCGGAGCGATTCCCCAATCACGTGTCGAAAGGAGGAAGCGTTTCCCGCGTGGCGTGGCGCCGCGGGGCTGGGCAGTTAGGCGCGGCCGGGAATTTCCGCGGCGCGCCGCCCGGCAGAGGAGCCGATAATTGCGGCACTACTCGTAATATCGGCGCAATCACGCGAAGGCGTCGTAAAAGGCGGCGCGCCGGCCGGCGTCCCTGGTTTCCGGGCGCGCCTGGGAAGAGCCGCGGCCTAGGCGCGGCCGGGCCCCTCGTAAATCGCGGATCGAACCCCCCCCACCCCCCCGGCCGGACAAAGCCGCGGGGCGCAGGAAGTCCCACCGCGTTCGCACCTAGAGCCTTTGTTCGCCCGGGCCGCGGCCGCCCCCGGACAATGCGCCCGGGCGAAAAGAGGAGGGCCGCCGCCGCCGCGCGCGAATCTGTCGCCGAGGATCTGCCGGGCGCCCGGCTCTGATTACCTCGCCCCTCGCTCGCTTTCCCTCTCGCCGGCCCTCGAGGGCCGCGGCTCCTTGCGCCCCTCCGCCCGGCTCCCTTTGTCCTCTCCCGGCCGCCCCCGCCCCAGCCACCTACGGCCCGCTTCTTTTTTTTTCGTCCCCCGCCCTCCCCGCTGGAGCCCCGCTTTTTCGGCTTCCTCCACTACCCTTTCTCCGCGCCCTCTTCGCCTCGACAATGTTCGCCTGACCTACAATGCACCGTAGCCAAATCTCGGTCACTTCGCGAGGACACGAGGTGCGCGATTGCGCGGGCCACACGACTCGCCGGATACGAGCCCAAGACGATTCCTCCGTGCTTCGCCTCCGCTTCGTTTTCAACCCATTTTTTTTTTTTATATTTCGATGCTTGTCGTTGGTTATCGCTCCTAATCGGCCACATCCTCCATTCGATCGCTGCGCTGCCAACGTGTGACCCCTTTTTTTATTATCGTATCGCAAACGATTGGCTACGCGACACGTTCAGCCTTTCCCGATTTCAATTTAGATGGGCGATAAGCTAAACAATAACCCGGTTACGATGATTAATCTTATTTAATTAATCAGATGGTACCGCATTTACCGCTAATCGCACCGGATGTACGCGCTACCGACCTCCTCGACGTAGAAACGACCCCCGGAGAATTCTCTGCCAACTTCATTTCTTCATTAGGCGAAATTGAATTTAGCATCTCAATGTACATCATAAAAGAGCGTGCATTATAAATAGACAATTTCTATTAGTCAATTAGTTAATTTTGATTTGAAATCAGGAACTCGAATTCAAATAAAAATTGCACCAAATACTCTGGTGTGCAGCCACGTCTCATAATTAACGTCGGGTTGCCATGTTAAGATTCAGATTAAGATTATCAACTTGTGGTTTCAAAATCTTAGTTCAGAAGCGGTGAAAATATTTTGCATTAATCCATGCGTTGATAAATGAGATAACAACAACATGCGTATCGACAAAATTTTGTTGAAATCTTTAAATCTTAAAAATTTTTCTTTATTTTTAACACATGTACCAGTGTCAATTTTCTTGCAGCTAATAATAAACTATATTTGTTCACGCGCAGTAAAATCAATTGCACTACATTGTTTAGTGTAGCAATTGATTGTTACTATATAGAGCCAGCAATTCCAAGTGCTATTTTTGGCCGATGGTGATGTTTCTACTTCAAGGTTTATTTTCAGTCTTGTTTTCAAGAGATATTAATTGACCGAGGCAACGAGCTCTTACATGATAAATTAGCCTGTGGGGCATTCTGTAAATGTCTTGGAATACATGCACGCGCCCTAATATCTCGGAGAAGTTCACGAGTCGACTCGCGCTTCCTTACCGCTCGAAACGAATAAAAAGTCCACGTATCCTAGGTTTGGTTGAGAGGCGAGCTCGAGGGTCACGATTCGCGTGACCGCTCAGTCTCGACTGGTGCTCGGAATACTCCTCGAATATCGCGATAGTCACAACGTCCGCGTCGAGGTGCGCGCAGCGCTTATTCAAAATTAAGTGACTGACCTACTCACGTCGCTTCATGATATAGTCTGAGCGAGGATACACCGGGCCGTAGTTGGAACAGAAATGAATTATGCGTCTACCCCGAGGTCTACCCCGGCCAGTCTATTTCCTGCCGGGATCCAGATACTCGAGAAAAGTGGCTCGCAGCCTTGCGCATCTTCTCCCCACCCCTCGTTCTTCCCAGTGAAATTATCGCGCGGATTATCGGGTAATCGCGAGGGAACCGATGCGTCGGGCCTCGAAACGACCGGCCCCCAACTCTTCTTGCGTTACAGAAAAAATGCAGCCGCGGCGGCGGCTCGGCCGGGGGATCGGCTTGCAATCAAAATCGCTTAGCGTTGCACATTGTCCCAGTTGAGAAAGCGCGGCCCGCGAATACAAAATGCGTGTAGTACGAGATGTAACGCTAATGGCGATATGATAATCAAAGCCGACACCTCGCATTGTGCGCCGACAGGTCTCCCCATTCCACCCCCGGCGGGTCGCTCGCAGCCGAGCGGCGAAAAAACCGCGACGGCCCGGCAGCTGAGTTGAAAATAAAGGAGGGCCCGGGAGCGGCGGGCGTGCGCACGGGAGCCGAAATTCGGGCGCATTGTCTCGGCATTCCTTTCCCATGATTGCGCGGAGGGCGCGCGAGCGGCTTTGGTCCCGCGATCAAAATATTTTGGCCGGCGCGGCTCCCACGTCGCCGCGGCGAGAGGGCCACCGACGGCAGCCGGGCTCACGCGTCGATAGCCATTAGGCGCGCCCGCGGCCGCCCGCTCGCCCCGGGCCCCTTTGTTGCCGCGCGCGGGCGGGCGCACCTCCGTATACACGTGTATCCCGTCGGCGCGCGACGTCGCCCATTGAGCCGGCGGGCGCTCGGGTTTCAGGGGCGCCCTGGAGCCGCCCCCGTAATCCGCTCGGCCAGTTTCTCGGAAAAGCGCGTCGATTATGGTGACGCAACCGCCGGCTTCATCTTTGTACGGCTTGTGATATTGGATTTGCGAGGAGGTCGCTCGCCGCCGAGTGCTGCGGGATTGCCGCGAGAGGGCCCGCCTCGCACGATCGCGACTTGTGGGAAAATCCGGGCTTTTCTCCGCCGCGATCGGCCTGACAGGCTTATGCAAAGTGCGGCATACTGCGCGTGGCTCTCCTCGCGGCTCCTCGCTCTTACACCAGGCCACCTAATCGATTCATTTAAGGTGCCGCCCCGCGAGGGCAATGGAAAGGAAAATTACCGTGCGAGTGGATTTAACGCTTCCAAATCCCAGGGGATTTTTGGCCGTCCTTCCAAGTCATGTTTATTCCGGGCAAAGGGCAAAGAATTCCATAAATTACTGCATACTTTTTAATCCATCTTGAGGGTCACTTTTATGTACCCTCGAGTTTATATGGTAAAAAGAATTTCGTCGCGAACCTTAAGAATTCGTAACACGTTTGCGGGATTTTCAAACGTGTATAATTGGGCGCTTGCCTCGAGGTGACACTGCACCTTAATGTCCTCGCGGCAACAATTTTACTTAATTTCATTTTAAATCATTTTATCTCTACTGCAGAACAGCGGATAATTTTCTTTAATTCTTAATAAATTTTCGGTTACTTAAATCCAGCACCTCCTCGGGTGCATTGGGTCAAGAAAGACTTTGTTGCAGAGTTGTATTTAATGTATTCTGGTGCACACTGTATCTGAACGTGTCGATTCTTTAATAGCAACACGTGAACTGAATGAAGCCTGGAGCCGGTGTCAACGTTAGATTAAGTAAACACTCTTGTATAGTGTCTTTCAACACATAACTTGAGCATTGCAACGTAACAGCCGCGGCGGGCAATAACCTGGCATTTTATTAGACCATAACAATATTTCGAATTGCAACATAATACTTTCTAAGGCATCTCTGTAAACAACTGAACAAGGCACTTATAACAGTCCCTTTCGGCACTGGAGCAGCTGATAGGGAGGCTGCCCGAGAGGCTGTCAGACGGCGCGGGCGCACTGCGACTCATTGCGCCGCATTGGCTCACCATAGGCTCGCCTCGTTTTAATGCTCTATTATATCAAACACGGTTCCCCTGCTCTCGCTGCCTAGCGCTATCTCGATAAATAATCTCGCGTCGTTGCAATCATTGTTCGCGCACTTTGACTCGCTCAGTTTGTAAATTATCCGATAAAAGCGCCCGAGTACGAAAATCCCGGTGCTTCGATGTTTCAGGGCGCGCGGGGTGAAACTTACAGCGCGCCTCGTTTATGATCCTGTGCGAAATCCCGCCGTAACGTGGCTTTTCGCTTTTCGGTGCCGGGCTCTACACGGTATAAACAATGCCAAGGCACGTGGGGAAGAACGGGGACAGCCGAGAGTGGTTTTTCCTAATGCGAAAATTCCTCTTGTAGCTGTAGCTAAGCTGTCTAATAACTTAGTACAAGACTTAGCGCGAACGGTTTCTCAATGGTATATTTCACCCCGGCTGCGCGGGCCCAGGCGTACCGGGATTTTCATTGTTTCTTACACAATAAGTTTACTTGGGCGAGAAAAACGTTTTAATCCGTTGCGCAATCGCAAAAAGGTTTATTCTTTTCACTTAAAAAGTCGCCGGGACGTCGGGCGCGCGCCGCCTTAAAGCCGACGCTATAAACGTCGTGGAAGGCAATCTCGACGGGTCGCCGCGTTTTCCGCGTGTTTATCTATCTCTATTTATCGGCCGCGCGGCATTAAAAGCCGCGAGTCATTTAATAACAGTGGAAACAACAACACGCGGACAGGCTCGAAAAGAAGCCGCGTAAATCAAAGGGGCCAGGCGTAGATCAGAGGCGACTTTTTCCACCGGGAGGAAAGTTTCCCGCACAAAGTCCCTTGCGAAATAATCTATCGGCGGCCGAGTCGGCCGATGTACGCAAGCTACGGGGGCGCCTTGGCCTCCGTCGGTGCGAGAGCCCGCGAGATGCGGTATTCTCCGAGGATAAAACGACTCCGCGCGCGCACGCATTGATGTAGGCCGATAGAGCCCGTGATCTACTGACACTCGGTATTCATAAATTATGCGGGGAGCGACTGCATTACTCCTCGCGCGCGCCCCCACACGTATTACATGCTTGCGCAGGTTGCCCACTTTCTAGACAATTTGAGCTTTCCATCTCGTAGCTCTGCGGTCTACGACTCACATACTTCTCGCGCCTGCCCCCAAACTCTCACGCCTTGTGAAATCCTTTATATCAAATTTTAATGCTTTCTTGCTGTTTTTAGACTTTATTTTACGTGCCCCTTACTTTTTATTATTATTATTACTGTTATTTGTTTAAATAATCCTGCGAATTTGCACAATGGTTCTGGTAATCGACGCGCATGTAAATGCATTATACTGTTATATTGTACGACGTTTTTGTTGCTATAAAAATATTTTTAAAACCATAATTTTTGAAACGGTAGCAGTTTATATTAATTCATTTAAAAAAGTTTTGACACTGAACATTATTCTGCCTACGTGAGTTAGAGCAGTCTAGTTTACGTACATAGACTTGTAGGTGTAGCGGGTTTTAGTAAAAACTTGTTTATGATAAAAGAATAAAGTCCATTGTTAAATCGTTGGAATATTAGGTTCCGCAAGTATCGTGCAATACACGTTAGAAGTTTTATTACAGGAGGTTAATGTCAGGATCAATGCGGGGTAAATTTATAGATACGGCTGTATTAAATTTTAGTCAATTTACGTAATCTGCAGTAGTTTTGAAAGGCAACATTATCGCCTAACAAGATTCATAGAGAAAGTTGGGATGAGTTGACAATTTTAAAGGTTAAATATTGATAAGATAATAAATAGAGCGGGCTCTCGTTTTGACGAACAATACCGATTGACAGTAGCTAACTGAATAAGTTTGATGCAATACATGACTAGGCTGTCGATCGACACGAATTCATCAGGAAAACATTTTACGAGTTGCCAGATGGAGCGCGGCCGGAGACCGATCGACCATGTTGTTTTAGGGCAAAAAGAGATTGCCCAAGAGTGATTCGAATACATCACTTGTAAATATGATCGTTTCACAAGGATTACATATACAATTAAGAGAAAGATGGTTGCGATAGGGGGCGAGCAGTCGATCGAGAAACCTAACACTCGACTCCGAAAAGTTATGCGGGCCGCTTACTCCACGAGGCTACTTGCTAGTCCGCGGGAGGTTTTGCAAGCTCCCTCGGCAGGTTCTCGCAACAGCGATTGTTCGCGATCCCCCGGAGTGTCTCCTCGGCGGCGTCTCGCGGCCGAGTGTCGGCCGTCCGTCCCGGGGCCGCGAGGGCGAGACATTCTGGGAGATTCCCCGGGGAGATAGGCCGGATCGTGGGCGCGCGGACAGCAGCCGCTCACGCAGCCGGGCCGGCTCATCGATGCCACCTTATCGGCCTATCGATGCTAGATATGCAAATTTCGGCCGGAGAGTAATGACTTGTTTATACTGGCGGCCGATCGGCCGGGGCGATCTCCGGCCGCCGGGGAGCCTCGGCGCACGCGCGCCCGGAACTCGCCCGCGCTCAATCGCCCGCGGGAAATGGCAGGTTGGACCCCCTCTCGGGGGAGAGGGGAAGACCGAGGTGTGGTGCGGCCCGCGCCCCCGGGAGGATGTATCGGGTGAAGCGGCCCGCGAAACTCGAGGTGCCCCGCCGCGGCAGGAGCCGAGCCATCAAAGATGGCCGCCCCCCGGTAACTTAGACGCGCGCGCCGGCCATTTGCGGGACGCGGGGAAATCCGAGAGGCCCCGGGGCTTTCGATCGGAATAAGCCCACCCTCGATCGAGTTACCTCGACTGCCCGCCGCGGCTCAAAGATGGCAGCTACCGCGAGCCGCCGGCCGCCATTACGCGACCCGCGCCACCTCGCCGGCCCGCTACCGAACCTCGCGCCCGCCAGCTGTTCCGCGTCCTTTGCGAGCCGCTTGGGAGCCCGCCTTCGGTCGAGCCCTCGCCCTCCTACAGAGGACCGGCTCTCGGACGCTTCGATACTGCTGCCGTCCTGCCCGCGGTTTCCAACGATTAAAATGTCCATTTGCGACAGTGCGCTCATAAAAAAGACTATTGAAAGATCGAAGGTGGCGCAAATTTAATAGGGGCACTGTCTGGCGCGTGTTTTTTTCAGCATCGCCGTACCCATACATGCGATTACCCGAAGATTGAAGTATTATAAATATACACCGGATGCCCCGTTGGCCGAGTTGGAAGGTTTGAATAATTCGCAGGAAGTCGAGAGCGCTGACAATCTCATCAGGCATCTACAATTATTCAGGCATTGAACGTACTAATATGATGAAAGGATATTTGTGGCGAGGCAATTAGAGGTCGAGCGGACCTGTCAAAATCCCCGGTGGAGAAACAAATGGTCGGGCGCGAGGTGCGAGCCGGCGGCTTTTTAATAACGCAACATAATCGGTCGGAGAGGGCGCGGGCATGGAATTCGCTCGGCGGGGAGGAAGGTGGCAGCCCCGGGTAAATAGATGAGGCCCAATGACGGGAGGTATCGATATCGCGTTAAACAGCCCGGGAATCTCGTATAACGGGGCGCGATGAAAAAGCGGCCGAGCGTTAATCGACGGGTAGGCCGATCCCGATTGGGGCAAAAAGGAGGCGAGAGGAGCGAGAGCCGATCGGCGAGCTTTCGCAAAATTAAATGCGAAATCGTCGTAACCGGTCATCAGGCGGGCAACAGCTGCTTTGCCTGGAGCCGAGGCGCGAGCGTCCGGGGATTATTTTTCAATCCCAACAATTATAGATGGCGCGGATAAGCGCGCTCGATTTCAATTTGACACTGAGTATATAGAGGGCCCCGCGATCGGCGCAAGGCCGCGCGCGACACGCGAGAAAAGCGCCCCCCCGCCGGAAATGGAAAAGCGCGCGGCAATTATCCCGGGGCCGGCCACCGCGAGCCCCCCGCCAATGACATTTTAATCGCGCCGCCGCGCGTCCCTTTCGCCGCGCCTCCCGTTCCATTAGCCCGAGTAATTTGTCCGCCGATACGCTTGTTGACTCGGCAGACGCCCGCGATCGGCCCGCGGCAACCGGACCCGGCCGCCCGGTTCGCCCGCGGGAAAACCCGCGCCGATCGATCGCGCCTCGGCTGGTTACGCCCAGGCCCTGGACCGCCGAGCGCGATCGGATGCCGATTTCCTCCCCGGCAGGTTTTTCGCCCTGGTGCCGCCCGGCTCCTCGGCTGCACCGGTTAACAAAGATCGCTGTGACGTCCAGCCGCGCCGACGCTTCGTGATTTTCCGCGTTTAATCCACGGCCGGAGGTGTATTAACGTATTCGTGTGCGAGGATTACGCGCATGTTGATTTAATACAAAACGGCTTGTGCGCGGTTTATTCTATTATTCCTAATGTATGCCATGGGCAGTATTTATTGAGCGCTGAAAAAACGGCTCGGCTCCACCCAGTGTGTTGTGTGGTAGAATGTGGCAACGCGCCTTCCCAAGCCAAGCTCGTAACGCACCATGGCTAAGTCGAGATATTTAAAAACCGCATACAAAAGACATAGTTCTATGATTTAGTAGTCGTAAAATTACGCCGAGGTTTATCCCGGATCAATCGAAAAGTACAGTGTCCTTAGCCATGTATATATAACGTGTAGACTACGTGCGAGCAGTGACGTATATATAAGTGAAACCAGAATTAGACATTCCTCTATTCTTGATGAATTTGATAAGTACGACACAGTCCCGATCCAGTTTGTTATAACAAAAATTCCTCGGATGAAATTACTTATTCCTTCCCATTACTCAATATACACGGAGCCTTATAAATATGCTACATCTAAAGCTTGCCGAGGTATAATTAAACAGGATCGATCCCGCCCCTCATGTAAAAATACCCCCGGGATTTTTGACCGAGCTAATACGGTTTTCGCGTCGGCCGGCGTCGTCAAGGCCCCGACACCCGGGAGAAAGACGACGCGAGCCAAAAGTCTCCCGGCAAGGCTCGCCTCGCGGGTAAACCGAGCCGCGGGCGGCGTGTAAGCGAATGTAAAGCCGGCGCGCGATTAGCATCGAAAAAGCCCGGCGGGGGCAGAGGAGAGGCGCGACTCTCCTTGGGAAGGGAGCGTTAACGAGCGGGGGCGCGGGTGACAGGCCGCGCGAGAGATGGCCGATCGGCCCGCTAATTAAGCGGGATTACCGGGCCGCCCCGAAAGGCAGAGGGGCGCGTATCCCGCGGTCGATGGCCGCCCCCGTCGCCGCGCTGCCCCCCATCTGATGAGGAAACGACTCCTGTCCCGTTGTGCCTCTTCTCCCCGCGGGTTCCTTTTTATTACTATCTGGCCCGGTGGGAGGCGCGTGCGCCGGTAACAGTTGTTCGCCTCGCGTGAGAATGCCGCGGAAAATTCGGATGGGCCGATTAGCCGGGCGCTCCTCGCACCGCACTGGCCCTCTATCGGATCCCGGCCGTTCCGAGAAGGGGCCGTGCGATCGGCCCGCGATCCCCGCTCGCCGCGCAATTAGGGCCCGCAATTTTTCCCGCTCGCCGCGCGAAACGAGCGATTGTCCGGAGTATGTATAACTGCATTTTCCCTGGCCGCGCCCGATTTTCCTCCCCGACTCATTAGCCGATCATCGGCCGGGTTTTTTTTTTTTGTTTACAGGGTTGCGGCTATCGCGTGCGCTCGCCTCGGGAGATTGGCATCGACCGGGGGCCGGGGAAAGCCGTTTTTTTTTTTTTTCCTTCCAATTGTTCCGCGCGTACATAATGTTACGAACAGGGTAACACGCCGGCCGAACACACGGGGCAGCCACGGGGGGAAAAACAATTTTGGAACGGAAGATCGGAGATAACGCGGCGGCAGATTGACGATTCAATCAGCCGGCCCCGGGCGTTATAATCATATCTGGACTCGGGTGAATTTTCGGAAGGGGGCGATACACACGCGGCGAGTCCTTTGCCCGCGCGCCGGGCCTTTCGACGCCTGGCTGCGGCGCGTCATTGTATTCAAATGCCATTGATCGGGCGGGCGCGCGCGATCGCAATAAAGGCCCCCGCGGGCGCATGGGAAAGCGCCACAATGCGCGCGCCCCCCGAAAAGGCCCCCGTGTGCATGCCCACGTATACACGTACACGCGCGCGCGTGTGTGTCTCTCTCCGTGTGCGTGTGCGTCCATGTGTATCGCGGGCCGCGATCTCGGGCCGTCGGCGCGGCTCGAAAGTCGGGCGCTAATTGCGCGCGACTCGGGCGTCACTTATCTCGCCCGGGGCCGCTTGGCAAAAGGAGAACCGCCGACCCCGTTCACCCTAACGGCCGTCATCGGCTTATCCGCGCGCGCGCGCGGGCCGTTCTCACGTTGTTCGCTCGGGGCGCGCTGGCCGCTCGAGGAATTCCCCGGCAGGGCCGCGCGCGCGCGTTCCATCGCGGCTCCTCCGCCACGTACGCGGGATAGCTCCTCCGCGCCGTGGGTACTGCCGTTTCCCTCTTTTCTCTCGCGCTTTTCCCCGGGCTTACCGTTTCTCTCTATATTTCCCCGGCGATCTGCCCGGGGAATCACTTTTTGTTGTTTTTTTTTCTTTCGGGTTCTACCGCCAGCCGCTACTCAATCGCGTACTTTTCATTCCTTATCGGCGGCGCTGCCGAGCCACCTTAAACGATTCACTGTATGCGTTTCACTGCCACTTTTATACGCGCATTTGAATACTTTCCCCAAGCGGGCTGCCGTTCAATCTAATCGAATCTCCGCGTATTCTTTTGTTTCCCGCATTAACGGCTCGTTTCTATTTCCAATGTACAAAATTGCTACTTTACACATCGGTTCGGCCAATGGTACGCCAGAAAAAAGGGAAATGAATTCCGGATTAATGAATTGCACCAAAGGTCTTTTATCGGGCGCGGTTTAAAAGGTAAAAATGCGAGCGTTCAGATAATTCAATTGGGAATATAAAAAGTTGAAAGGGAAAGTCAAAAAGGATATATTCAAGTGCAGGAAAAGTAAAGCGATATGCATATTGTAACAGAGGCGCGCTGCTGCAGCTCAGTAGGAAAATAAAAAGTCCCAACTTCGCGTGCACGATAAAATATACATGTACGTATAATTCTCGAAAGTACCGTGCATTCGGATACTTATCCACAGAGCCGCGGCTACTTTTCTTGCACCTCCGCGAAAGACGGTAGGTTACACGTGCACGCCGGGGATGCTGGGAGCTTGCGTCCCGGAGTCGTCGAAGCCCGCGTGGATTACAGGGGAAGAGGCGTCTGGGCCGGGGCGCCGCGGTCATTTGCCGAATGGCCTTTGAGCTACGGCCTCTCGTACGCGCTCGGCGTCCCCAGTCGCCGGGGAAGTTGATGGAGGACGTTGGCGCAACTGCCTCGGTACAGTGTTATACCGCAGGCGCGCGCGAGGCTCGCGAGATTGAAGCGGCCGGCCCGCGGTGTTACGGCCGCCCCGAGGCGCTGACGCGCCGCCCCGAGGATATACTAGGTGTCCCGGCCGAATAATTAAAGGGCCCCCGCGGCCTTGGACCGCCGCCGCCGCGCGTCAACCGTCCTAGTCTCGGGGCCGCGCGGTTAATAGCCCCCTGCGACGGACTGTCCACTCGTACTTTAGTAGCGCTTGATCTTTGACACTTGTATCATTATTTCTTGGGGGGGCGGGCCGCGCGGCGTCGCAAGCACCAACTATCGCGGCCCGTCGCGGGAATAACCGGGCTATTATTGACTCTTCCAGGCCGGATCCTCCGCGGCTATTCGCGTCCGCCCGAGAATTGTAAAGCGGCCCGTCTGTCGAGATCTGTCTGCGGCTCGTGCGGGCCAGAACTGGTAGCCATATACTTTTGCATGTATGCACAAGTTCGCGGCAAGGAAGTTCCTCCGAGTCGAATACATTAATAAACAGCCGGGAGGAGAGGCGGGCCGCGCGGCTTTGGTTCTATTTTGAAAATTCAATTTTTCCGCTTTTGTATTATATCCGAGGTATAAAAAGAAAAAAAGGAAATCTCTCGGCCGGGGCGCGAGCGAGGCGCCGGGGAAAAGAACTCTCGGTTTTGTTGGATTAATGCAATTTGTCTTATGTGCATAAACGCGGGGCCTAAGTATTATTTCTCCAGATTATATATATATACATATACGCGGAATGCGCGGCGGTGCACTGAAGTTGGGGAAGCAAAGGAGGAGGCTGCTGATAATCTTCCTCGAGGTGGTGCTCGCCCCGGCTGCTCGGGCTCCGGGGGAACACGCGAAAATGCATAATAGAGAACGAGATGGGAAAATGTTATTCCCCGTGGTTTTATTCGGCGAATGGTAATGCAGGCCTCCGGTTGATAAAGCCAAAGGCGAAGCCAAGGGCAAATAGGACAAAAGGATGGGAAATTAATAGAGGAGAGGGCGCACTTATACGCGAGGGAGGCCGCGAGATAGAGAGGGCCGAGGGAAAGGGGGCCAGATGTCCCTGCGGAATGCGCGGGGGGCCGGGCCGCGCGTACGTGCGTACACGCGCGCGTATGTACGCAGAGGCGCCCGGGCCCCGCCGGTGCGTCATTGCATCGCGCGCAACTAGGTAGTTAATTTAGCGGCGGCGGGGAGCGCGAGGCCGGCCGATTGCCTCTCCTATTGCTTCTCACCCGGTCATATGCATAATGTAATTGACTTCATCCTGCCGCGCGGAGCCCCGGCGCGCACGCAGCTCCATTCAGCGAGGCCCCCGCGAGGGCCGACCCGCCCCGGCTTCCTCTTTCCCCCTAATGAAAGGATTAGGGCCCGCCGCTGCTTTCCCCCCCCCGGGCTGCCCGCCTCCTCGTCCGCGGGAATTTATACCGCGCCACCTTTGCCAACCGAGTCTCGTCAATTTTTCACCAGCGTCTCGATTCGGCTTCGATGTCGCTGGCCCCAACCGCCAAACTGCCAAACTGCCAAACTGCCAGTCGGCTGACAAGACAACTTTTTCCTCTTTGCTCTACATTAGTATATAAAGACGTTTGTGTTTTTATTCGGTCCTTTTTACAGGATTTCCCGAGTGGCTGGAGCTCGCGGGAGAGCAATTTTATCTTTCAACTTTATCACGTTCAACAATAAACGGTTTTATTGTTTAACATTAAAGGTAGATTGGATGATATGTTTCAGAATTAAACCGCTATTTGAACAAGTTGCTTTTAAGCGGCTTAAGGAAAAGGCTTTGGTTGATTCTCTACTAAAGCAACCGGGTAATGATGTAATTTTAAGTAACTTGTATTACTTTTTAGTTTGGAATAAAAAGCAGCGGGAATAATACTGTAGCAATTGGCCGAGGAAGATTTGGTCCGGCGCACCATCATCGCAATGGCCGCTGCGCTAATTTTTCCGAATGGCTTTATAACTCTGCGAGTTGAACGTCTCGTGCTATAAATAAATTGTTTCGAGCGTTTAAGCGGTCGGATTTAAGGTCAGAAATGATTGGCGCTCCTCGTATATTTTAATCGCGCGCAACAATAAAGAGCAAGTGCACGGGAGAGGCGGGCGGGGCGGGGCGGCCGAGCCTCCGGAGCGAGGGAGACGAGGCGGACGCCGCGGGGAGAAAAAGGAAAGGTTCGAGAGTGCGCCAGCCGCGGCGTCGCGCGACATACGTTTCAATCGAGTGGAATTTTCGAAGGGCCGCGCAGCCCGCGGCTAATCGACAGATTTATGCGCCGGGCCATAACGACAATAACCCACCGCGGTGTTTATTAGCACGGAGAGCCGGGCGTCGCCCGGTGGCGGCCGGGTGCAACGCACGCCCGGCTCTCGGAATCGATCGGAGCGCCCCCTCGCGACGATTCCCCGGCGATCGGTTCGCCGAAGCCAACCGATGATGGGCCCACCGGACGACGGCGCGCCTCCCGACGACGTACAGCCCCGCGCTGGCCGTTACGCGCCGCGGATTCTAACCCGGTCATTTCCTATATATATATATATATATACGTCGCAGCCGGTCCCGCGCCTAACGAGGACAAAGCCCCGATGACGGCTCCTCCTCCGGGCCCTAATGAATTTTTTTTTCTTCTCCGTCCAATCGATTTCTCTTTGTGCGCGGTTACCCGCGGCTGGATAAGGAAATCGTGCTGCTACAAGGTGGCGGGCGCTACTCTACCCGCCGAACATATTTCACCGGCGTGCCCGTGCGACCAATATATCCCCGCGTACACGCCGAGCACATGCAAATCGGTATGTTTAATTATAAAAGGCGCGCGGCGGCCTGCGCAATCCATCGACCTTTGAGGCGCTCGGCCCGCGAACCGGTATATAATACGCGCATTGAGCCGCGCGCGATCGCTTTTTGTTACAGTTTGCATAAATATTTATGCACCGGCAATAAACGTTACGGCATATCTAATCCGACCTTTTTTTTTCTTACAGCGCGTCGCAGATAATGCTAATCGCAATTTGTTTTTACAATCCGTCACTATGGGCGCAGCCGGGTGCAGCGCCCCGGCTCCTATTACGCACAATTACCATCGGCATTGTACGGCCGACCTGGATTTCCCGCGCGAAAACGAGCCCGCGTACGAGGCGACCTCCGCGTTAAAAAGGCTTAAACGAGCGAGCTCGGAGGCTCGCGGGCCATACGGGCCCGCAGCCGGGACGCCCCCCCCCCCACACCGACCTGCTCGCCCGCGCCCCGATCAAAGGCCCCTGAATGCCATTCCTCGCGGGCAAAAAACCGACACCCCCACCCCCTCGCCCCGGATATTACGTACTCGTGTGCGTGTGTGTGTGTGTGCGTGTGCAGAACGCGGCGGTCCGAGCGCACGCGAGGCCCGGCGCCCTTTCACACGCGCCCTCGGTGCGACCGAACAATTAATTCCTCACGCGTCCGCCGGTCTTTCTCTAGAGCGGCGCGGCGGCCCTCGGGCCCCTCTGCCCCCGACGCCGCCGACGTCTCCTTTGCGCCTCGGAAAGAAACAGCCTCTCTTATCGCCGGTCCAAAGCGAAACCACCGGGATCGAATCTAATCCGACTCGTGTATTCTCTGGATCTTTGGAGTAAAAACCGTTTTCACACAGACAGTTGTTTCAAGCGCCAATGGGAATATATGGTCAAATACCTTCCGGGATACTTGAATAGTGGCTATTGTACTGAAATAATTTTATGAAATACGGCAATGTTCTTGATCTGTAATTATTGTCGATAACAATATTCAAAAACAGAGTAAACCAACTAAACGAAGAATGTCGAAAAAGGGCTCTATCAGGAAAAAGAATCGTTGCGTAGAAAGAAAAGAAAGAAACAATTTCACGTATCTTTATGGCTATCGCCTGCAGAAAGTCGGTGCTTTAATAGCCACGAGGCGCTTGTTCGTTATGGAAAGGAAATGGATAGAGTTCGGGAGATTTGGATAGGGACGCGTGCAGCGGCCTCATCGCTAGCCCAGATAGAAACGCAAAAAATTTGTCTGCCCGCCCTCGGCACACGGGTCCACAGGGATCGCGAGGTGAAATGGATTTTGTAAGGTTAATTGAATAATCAAGCGGAGCGGACGGTGAGCGCGGGAGGAATGCCAGTCTTGATTGTAACTGCCCGGTCGGCTGATACAGCGGTTTACTCGGCCGGGTGTATTTTCGAGCGGGCGGCCGCGCGAGTGGCGTTTAACGGCCCGGCATTTCACCCCGCTAAACAGAGTTCATATAATTACAGCGGGCGATTATATAAAGCAGGATAGAGGCGGGATAAAGACCGAGGGGGCATATATCCGAGGAGCGCGAGCGGAGCCGCGGCCAGCTCGCACCCCCTTATCTTGTAGCGCGCAGTAAACATTAGGCATCATTAAGGCGCGCGCGCGCCGAGTCCGCGCGGCCTCCTAAAAGCCAGTAAAGCGCTAAAATCCTTTCTCCGGGCATTAATCTTAATAGTCCGCGGGTGAAGGGCCTCCCCGCGGGGCCCAAGGCCGGCTACCCCCGCGGCCGGAGGACACCTCCTGCGGTCGGCCCTTGATTGGCCCCCGTCCGCCGCGGCTCGCGGAAGCGCCCGGTTTTTCTCCCGCCCGCGCCAAGGCCAATCTCGAGCCCCGGTGCTAATTGCGCAACGCCCCCGGGCCTCTCCCAAGGTCGCCCTCCGATCGGCTCGGCGACACTCGGCTGCCCGATATTAACCAGACCCACAAATCTCAATTGGATTACCGGAGGCGGGCCGAGTAACTCGGTCGCCCGGCAATCAACGACCGTCCAGTTATTAAGACGCAATACCGAGGCGCCCGGTTAATCGGCGGCATGCGCCGGCCTCGCAGGCGCGCGCCCCGCTAATGAGTCGCGTGAAGCAACGGCCGACATTAATATACGCGTCCAACGGCCGCGGGGGCGTGGCCGCGCGCAATATCTCCCGGGAAAAAAAGCCCGGCCGAAAACTCGGCGAGTCGATCCGTCAAGCTGGGCCGCAAAAAGCCGCGCGGGCCGATGGGAAGATGCGCGCGCGGCCACACAGGGGACAATGACAAAGCGCGTGCGTATTCCGCGGCCGAGGAGGAAAAAAAAAGGAAGCACGGGGGAAATAAGTCCTCGGGGGCTAATTACCGGGGGGGTGAACGACTCAATTGCCGCGGATTTTTCGGCCGGTCGACGGCCCAGGCCGCCCCTCCCCCGCGGCGCACCTGGCCCGCGGCCGTTTCTCAAAACGCGCCCGAGGTAAACTGTTGCAAATGAAGCTTGCACCGGGAGCCGGCGCTCATTTCTCAAGCTGTCTCCCGCATAAATTATTGCTCGCGAAACGGCCGGGCGAAAGAGGCGCGCGCGGGCCTCGGGGCCTTTTTATAGGTTAGGGCGCGGGGGCCCCCTCGCCCCGTTGTTTATTTGCGCGCGGGCCGATACACCCGCGGGAGGACAAAGGCCCCGTCCGAGGCCGCCCCCGCCCTCCGCTCCAAATCCGGCGGCCGTCGAGGCGTTTTTTTTTTTGTTTCATCGAGGCGCAGGGAGGCCGACTAATCAGCCGGCTTATATAGCGATAACATTGGCGGTGCGCCTAGGCGGTTGAGGAGCGCGCGAAGCCGGTCGACATTGTCCGCGCGGCCCTCGCGGGGCACTGTTCCGCGCTAGCGCGGCCGACGTTTAGACGACCGGTTAATATTTTCGAATTATGGACCCCGCTCCCTTGTAAATCATCCGACGGATTTATTATCGGGCCGAGTTAATCCTGAAAATTATTTGCATTACTCCGAGGAGTCGGCTTTCCGAGTCTATAAACTCGTTTTATTCCGCGGGGAAAACATGTCTTCTCTTTCGCGGTAATTTACGTCCCCGCGCGGGCCCCCATATAGCCCGCGAGGCTCGCGCCGCCGCTTCTTTTCGTCCTAATTGCGCGCTCGGAATATTAATTTCAGGCCCGAGATCGCCAATGGCTCCCGCGAGCTCTCCCAACCCACCGAGTCTTATCCAACCGCGCTTTTCCAGCGCGGACAATGTATACCGCGCGGCGGAGTTACTCGCGGGGAAAATGACGTTCGACACCGGGCGGCCAGACTCACCCGTTCGCGGGTTTATTAACGGCCGCGAGCGAGGAATGCGCATTAAACGCATCGGCGGGCGCATATAATATAAAGCGGCCCACGCGGCCCCGGGGGAACTTTTCAACTTACGTACAGGCGCCGAGTTAAATTATTATCGGAGCGGAAGTTCCGGCCTGTTGGACTTACGTACCTGCAACAAAAATAAAACAAACCGGTGATTAAAGAAGTTACGAGTTTCGTCCCCCCGCGGAGGCCCCCCCCCGCTTCTTTTTCCCCTTTAATAAAAATCCCCGGGCCCACTTCATTACCGCGGGAGATTAAGCGGAGCGGCCCAATTCCCCAGATTTACATTGCGCCCGGCTGCCATCTTGCGCGAGGAAAGTTGCCTTTGTCATCGGCCGAGTTAAAAGTTAATCTCCATGCGGCCGACAATCAAAACTTGGGGGGTCGCCGCCCCCCCACACCCCGCCAGCCAGTTGGCCCGTAAATAATTATAACCCACTTAACGCTGCCCGGGCGCCACCCGCGGGAGCCAAGAGCTTGCGGCCGCTCCCAAGTTTCCGCGGACCTTCCGGGCCCCCATCGATTTTCGAGGGCCGGCCCACGACCTCCCGCTCCCCCGAGGCCCTCCCGGCCATTTCTCCCGAAGCCGCGGCCGCTCTTTTTTCAACTCCTTCTCCGGCTTCTCTCCTTTTGCGCCTTCCTCTTGCGCGCCGCTTACCTCCCGAGCCTCGTTATTTTTTTTTTCCCCACTTGTGTCTCGCCCAACTTCTCGAGGCGTGCCTTTTGTTGCCCTCTCCCAAATGTCCTTCGTCAATTCGACAATTTCCGCCGCTCTTATTGACTAATAACCAAACTTCTTTCTCAAATTAAACTCCTTCCTGTGCTTCTCGCTAATTCCGACAATTACGCGCTTTACGTTAAACTTCAATTTTAACTTGGGCAGAGAGACTAGTTTGATAAACTGACGTATCGGTGCAAGTAGACTTTGTGTGCAAATAGTTATTTTTAATTGACTTGATATCTGTCGTAAAATCAACTACAAACCACAAAGTAGATCATTTGTTAGTTACTATATTTATATCTATATTTGTCAGTCTACATTAGTATATTTTCTATGTTGCAGTTCATCTTGCTTCAGTTGAGCTCATCAATAATGCTTACAACGGGCATATCTGCGGATATCGTAATATCGACGTTAATATTAATAGTACAGAGAGATAAATAATTTATAAGTTCACTCATACAAGACACTACAGTACTAGTACAAATAATGTAACAAGCTTCCTTGCTATTTGTCTAATCTTCGATCTAACCTCTGATACGAACCCCCAACATTCCGATTCCTACATTTTATCCCTGCTTTATTCAATAGGCCATTTTTAACTATGACTCTGCTGCCAAATTCTTGGAATTCTTACTACCGCATATGTTTACATATTAGTTTACATTCAACTATTTGATCACAAATATCGGTATATTCACTGCTTTCTTTCCTGTAGATTTAAGGAAAATGTACAATTTTACTGCATAATCGTATTTGCAGAATCAACTGATTTTAAGGTATTCTTATATTAATTTTTCTACCTACAATCGATATAATAAAACTATATGGTTAATGATATGCAAATGAAAAGAAAAAAATTATCAAAAAATAAGATCGATTCCGTATAATAAAGGATATATGTGCATACGTGAAAGGTATATTATTACAATTCATTCCGTATGCTCAAATCTATAAATTATAATCGCATATTGATTTTTGCCCCTCAGAGTAGATAAGTATACCTTTATTCATTTTATAAGAAATATTGTAGGTAACATACACGGACAATTAGAGCTACATCTTTCTATAGATAAGGACGTCTATAGCGGCATATCGATGTTGGCTCAGCTTGTAGCATTTCCATCTTAGTGAATTCGAGTCGAAGCGTAACAGTGAGTAATGGCGGGATAGGAATGCGATGGAATCCTCCCCGACTTATAACCCATCAGCAGGCAGTTGAAAGCGCTAGCGTGAAAGATCGGGCCGGGGGGGGGAGTCGAAGGACACGTGCGCCTGCGGGGGTGGAAATTGCATCGGCGCCCGGGCGCCTGGCCTTGGGCCTCGCGTCCAAGCGCCCGCGCGATTAATCCTCATTTCTCCTTTGTGCGCCACGCCCATTTTTATTGGGCCGTTCCAGTCTCGCGGGTCATTTCCGCTTCTCGGGGAAGAAAAGCGCACGGGCGAAAATTGCGTTATCACCGCTCGATATGGATAAGCGCCTCCGTCCCGCGTCGATCAATGCCGGCGGCGTCGCCGGGTTGGGGGCGGCGCGGGCCAATGGCGCCCCTGGCATTAAATCGCCGGCTTTCAAATTTTCGTGAGGCCGCGTGAAAGCCGCTATTCTTTCCTCGCCCCTCGCGCCCCAACCCGCGACTTAAAAGGATAATTTATGACCTCGGAATCGGGGTGCGCCCCGCGGCGACGAGGCTTGAGAAATTTTCCGCCCTCTTCCCCTGTAATATCGCGGGGGTGATGATGGGACCGTGTTTTCGAGGTGTATTCCTTTCGCGCGGCTCGAGCTACAGCTCGACTCTGCCTTTGAAAATTCAACTTGGGAATGAAAAATGGCCCCGCTCCCATTGAGCGCCCTCCCATTATATTCCGCGCGTCCTATTCTTTGATTTTGTAATCAAAATACTTGCCAAATTAATTTTCATTCTTATCTTTTATCTGTGAACCTTCGGTCCATTGTAAAACTCATTGTCAATTATTCAAAGAGAAAGAAAACTTTTTTTCTTTATTTGCACAAGCGTATTATATTGTACGTTTAACGCCTTGTCCTTTCTAAATCAAAATGTTTTGAGTTATTCCATTATCACGTGTATTTGAACACTAAATACATATTTGCCAAGGCATAGTTCGCCAGATAAACTGTTAAGACTCGAAGGAATTACGGTATTACAGACTTACTGCTGATCGAATATCCGACTTACACAGGATTCAAGGATTCTAGCAGCTGTTGCACCGTTCAGAAAAAGGCTTAGAACCGTCACAAGTGCATGTAACCGAATGAATGTTTGTACACTAATCATTTAAGCTCTATTCAGTAATCGAAAATAAAGGCGTTGCACTGCTGTATACAATAAGTTATTCAAAATAATCTCGGAAAAGAATAAGAATTACAGTTTTTCGCTAATAAAGAACCGTATTACTTTGGTTTATCTCCCCGATTCAAACAGTAATGAAGCTGCTTCGAAAAAGTTTAGTAGGCAAAAAGGATTTAAGAGTCTGTGTTAACCAAGCGCAACTTCTTAACTTACAACTTGACAAACTTCCATGGAAATGACGAGAAAGTACGTTAGGGTGGCATGTCGAAAAGTGCTTTGTATAATTATTTGGAAAAGATTAGAAAAATGCCGCGGTAATTGTTGGAGCAATGAGCGGCACTTTTAAATTTGCCAATGCTATACTCGAAAGATAATTGGAAAAGTATAATGGATTCACGGGAGATGATAATTGAAAAAGTATAATGGATTCACGGAAGATAAAATGGGAAAAGATTCATGGCGTTCCGAAGCTGGAATGTTTCGAATGCAATAAATGGTAAAAAGGCGCGAGTAAAAATAGCCGTAAAGCCGAAGAAGCTTTCATAGCGCGGCTCTTGATCGGCTTCCGCGGCGTGACGCGTTATGCCCGCGGCAGACGTATAATTAGCACTCGGCGCACTCGCTCGTTGGGTAACACTTTCGACGGGAGCGAGGCGACGGGATGAAGAAATCTCTCGCGGGAGCGAGACGCGCCCGCCGCGGAAAAACCGAGGGCACCGTGTTAAAGTTCAATCGGGCTTTAATAGCGCGCGCGAGGACTCTTTTTCACAACATCGCGGCCCCTCAACGCTCGGGCGTAATTGCGCCGGAGAAGGCCTGTCCCCCCCCCTTACCCGTCGATCATTTTTTTTTCCCTCCCGCGCGTAATCGCACGTCCTGAGGTGGTCCTCCGGCGGGCAGCGGCCCCGGGACGACGCGAGGGCCGCGGCACCTCGCCAAATTGCCTCGTTCCGGGGCGGCGCGTCCCTTATCGGGCCGGCCGCCTTACAAATCGCCCCGGTTAAAGGGGACGTCCCCGGCTTTGGGGAAACGGCCGCTCCTTTGCATTCGCCGGGGCGGAGGGACACGCGTCCGCGGGTCTATTTTCCTCGACTGCGATGCCCCTCGATCGGCGGGGCTCCCGCGCTCCCCGGCCAATTAACATGTTGCCCGGAGGTATCCCTGCCGATGTGGATTATGCGCATATTTATGGTTTGCGGTAAAAATCTCCGCCGGGGGTTCCGCTGCCTTCCGCGGGAAAGCCACGCCTGCCGTTTGAAGAAGGAGAGCCGTGCATGCAAAATATTGCACGGGCCGGAGATAGGGCATCGCTCGGGGGGCCCGTGTTGGTTTTCGGCCAATAACCCGACGGCCAGATCGCCACGCCGGGGGCGGCCTAACGAGTGAGAAAAGCGTTTGTTGGCGGGCCGCCCGGGCCGCCCCGGCGGACCTCTACTCCGCCCGCTTTTAAAATGCGCCGCCGGTCGGGCCGATTGCGCGCCGGCCGCCCTGGGAGACGTTCCGCCCGGTCCCCCCGGGAGGCCCGCTGCAACAATGCCGCCGGGGGGAGGATAATTTACAAGCCGCTAAGCAGGCGTATATCTGCGAGAAATCGAAACGTTGCGAGTGGCCGCTCGGCCCGCTGAGAGGTACTGATGCGCGCCTTATGCGCCAGAAGACACACAGAGCCGGCCGTAAAAGCTCCGGCTGAGGCTTTACGGCCCCCCGCGCTTTCCCGATCCTCGTAAACAGGGGGGGGGGAGGTTTCAGGCAGCGCCGCCCGGGGCCTCTGTCGGCCAACAGTGACCTTAGACCCGGGGACAAGGCCTCTTTCGCGGCGAGAGGCCCCAGGAAGCGGCCGGTCTTCCGGCCCCCGCGAGGATTAGGGCCCCGGGCCCGCGCCCGCCCCGCTTTCTTCTCCCTCTTAATTCCTTTATTATCTCGCGGAGGCAAGAGACAATGCCCGCGAGCGCCCGCTTATCGCCCAATCCGCATACATTAGAATTAATGCTGCGGGGAAACTTGCGAGTCAGGCTTGGCCTCGCGTACGTGCATGTACGTCGAGTGCGCCGAGCTGCCACCGGGCTCGCGCATATAATCACCCGGCCGCCGCTCATACGTGCACCGGCTCCTCGCCCGAGTCTTATTTATTTATACGTCTAATCTGTTTTTCTGGCGGAACACGTTGATCTGCTTTGTCGAAAGCCCACGCGAGGGCCGCGCGCCCCCTGTATCGGCCTGCCTGCGACCCAGCCAGACCGAACGCTCCTTACAAGGGAGCTATGTGTGTAATCGCGTTACCCGGACGCTTTTCGGACGGCCAACCAGGTCACCCGCTCGGTCACCCGCTGATTATATCGAATTCCAATCCAACAAAATGTCGACCATTGTTGCATGACTTCACTTCGAGATAAGGGAATATGTGCATTCGAATGCCGTGCCATTTGTACAATTGTCCTACAAGTGTTGTACGATCGAATTCATTTCACAGTTTCAGAAAATATCATCGGTCATACGTTTACTAAAATTGTAGAAAAAAAAATTCAAAAGATATCGGTACAAAATATAAAACTAGGAGCACAACAGATGATTGTGCTTGGAATTAGTACTCGACATATGGTAGAAAAAGAGATTTTTATAACATGATAGATTTATATTCTGAGAAATTGGATCATAAATTCAAATTTTTTGGTCTAATGCTAGTTTGAAAGGCAGACTAGAGATTTTTTCTCCTTCTTTTGAACATACTTACTAAAAACAGTTGAATCTTTATCGAAGAGTGCCCGTGTATGTCTGTACCTAGTATTGCAGCTGCTAGCTGCTTGGCAGCTATTCTTTTTTATTCTTCGAGGCAATCTCATAAAGCCAAACGATTGGAAATCAATTTTGTATTACTGATCCATAAAATAAAACGATTAAATGCAGTCCTTTTTATGCATACATTTTATAATTAATGTTGTTAAATTAAAAACTGGATTCAAATTGTATAATACTAAGTGTCTTACTTTTTCATGCTAATTGCATTGTCATAGATATGCATCGGTAACTAAAGAGGGCGATTACAATTTTAAACGTTAACAGCTTCCATGGCGCAATGAATAATGAGATAGATTTTCACACTGAGGGCCGGGTCTCAATTCTCCCCCTTGGCGAAATATGTTTCAAAAGCTTAATTTAATTAAATTTACTTTCGAGATCAATCACAATTTCTTAACGTTTAAAACGTTCTCAAAAATACCGGAGCTTTTAATAAACCAAAGTCTAAAAAACACAATGGTTTTTCCTTCTCGAATTATTTTGAATTTGAAATTCTAGCATAATTCTGATGTTGTAAACTGACAAGTTTCTTAGTTTATGACAAAATGTTTCAGATAAATATTTGCTACACAATTCCAATAAAATTCACATAAGAATTTATAAAATCCAATATGTCATGTTAATTATTTAGTTGTTTTTATTCGTTATAATGTGTTATACACACTATACATATTTACAAGATTTGTATAATATACTCCTGGTATATTATTTAATGTTTGAGCCAAAATATACATTTAAAATCTCGCGTATTTAAAGGTGTACTTTGCTCGTGCATATTGGATATTTATTTTAGGACGTTATAATGGTATAAAATTTTGTACGGCAAAATTAGAATGTTATTTAATAATGCTTAATTATATTTTTTATCCTTTCAGAGCTTAAAAGCTTGATGAATATACAATAAATGGGAGAGTGTATCGGGGGCTCGATCGGGACAGTTGAATAATTGTTTTATTTGATTTGGTGTTTAATTTGGCATTGTATTTGGCCAAATATCCAAGTATTTTTACTGCGAAGTAGAGTAAATATTTGCCTTGAGGCTCTAGATGACGGTTCCAAAATGCCTAGCGGTAGCTTGCAGCCATTAAAACTAAACGTTAGAGTTTTTCGTTAGGTATAATAAAAGGTTCGGGAGAAGGCAATTGCGAGAGCAAGAGAGAGAGAGAGAGGGAGAGCGGAAACCGGAGCAAGCGGTGCAGAGGTTGGAAAGTGTAGCGTGGAAGGGGGCAGGAGCATTAGGGACAGGGCGTCCCAAGGCCCCTAGCGGCAGGGCGCCGGGGAGGCAAAAAAAGCGATCTTTGGAGCGTGAAAAAGTTTTCCTACTGCTCTGTAATTTAAGGGAGCGGCGGCCGGGCGAAGGTGCGAGTCCTTAAGCCGTGTCCCCCGCCGAGGCGAAGCCCCGAAAACACGGTGTACGCACAGGAGTAATTTGTCAGCGATACAAAAGTTGCCGGCGCGTCGCGCGCCAGGCATCAATTTCAAGGGGGCAAATTTATTTCCCTAATTCCGGCCCCGGCCGGGGGGACTCCCTGCCCCCGTCTAATCCCGGCCGAACGATCGCGGCCGCCCCAACGAGCCGACGACTCTCCTCGGGGCCGGTCCTCGCCGCGCTCGCGGGCTTCCCGGCTCTCGGGGTCATTAGGCGAGGGCGCCGACAATGATCCCCGGCGGAGCGGGTCGCGCGTGCGCGGAGCCTCGCGGCCGACTCCATCTCCCGGCTTTTGTTCCCCCTCCGGCGGCTTTGAAGCGCGCGCCTGCATTCGAGAGTGCCGCTGGCCGAGGGGCCGAGCCAGTTGCGTGGATACGCCGAGGGTCTTCCGGGCGGCCGCCCCCTCGGCAAGCCGTCCTCGTCGCGCCGAGACCGCACGCGCGACGCCTGCCTTCCCCGCAGCCTCTTTCCTGCCTCACCCTTTTTTTTTCCCGACTGCCGGCGCGCCTCTAGCTTCCCGCGCGTGAACATGAATTTATTCCGGGGGTTTTACCAGTTATTTTTACGGGCAATTTACGCGGCGGCCGCTGCTAAATGATCGCGTGCGCGGATGTGGGCGCGCGCGCGCGCCCGCGGCCAATGCGTCCCGTCCTCCTCTTTTTTTCCCTTTTTTCATCAGTCGGCGATGATTGATACGGTCCGACCTTTCAACGGAACCGCCCATTTGTCCCTTTCTTTCCCCGGCCGCCTCTCGGCTGCGGGGCCAACTCATTATCGCGAGAGAGACATTCATCAAGCGGACTTATATATTGAAACGTTCAACTGGCCCGGACCGCTGAAAACGCGCAATTAAAATAACAACAGGCCGGGCGCGGCGGGCCTTGTGTATGCGCGCGGAGCCGCCGGCCGCGACGCGGGAGCGGAGAGAAAAAAAAAGGAAGGAGCGGGGCGGACTCGGCCCCCGGGGCCGCCCGCGGAAAGTCCTCGGGAAAGCCGCGGGAGGCGCGTGCGTCGCGCCCACGCACGGCTCAATTATTTTCACCCTTCGGCGGGCCAGGCACTCGGCGCATGTGCACGTCCTCCTTAATGAGAGTCTGCCCTCGGCTGGAGGAGAGCCGGGGCCGCTCCCCTCGCGGCTCCCAGGCTCCGCGTCACGCCCCGGCTCATGCCCCCGACTTTATAGGTCAAAGATTGGGGGGGGAGAGGGCCGGGGAGAGCCGAGAGTCCCCGGGCACGAGAGCCTGCGAGGAGGGAGAGCCCGGGGGAAGGAGTCGTCTGGGCGCGGCGCCACTCCCCTCCCCCCGCCTTTTAATGCGCGTGTATTTGCGACGCCTCGGCGGCGGACTCTTGTCCAATTTTCCACGGGTCGCCGGGGCTCGGGTAAAGGCTGCTTGATCAATCGGCTCCCGGGAGGCGCGTACGTACGCGCGGGGCCCAGTCGACCGAGCCCCTTGAACCTTTGTGCTCGGCCGATCGGCGCGCGGGGAGGAAAATCAATCTTCCGCTTGATTTTAAACAAGTGCCGGCCCTCGTGAAGGAAAATCAGCGCTTTAATATTTATAGAGTAAAAATCTACATCGGCGCCCCCTTTGAAGGCTATTTGAGCAGGCGGTGGGTGCACCCGAGTGCGGGGGTATCGCAGGGGCGCGAGTGCGTCTGGGAAATCTATTAACCCGATGAATATATATTGCTTGCTCGCCGCGCTCTCGCTCGGTTGGGCTTTTAATAATGGATAAGCCGCCGACTACCTGTCACACTCGCAAACTGTTGCTCCGACTTTTGAATCGCGACAATTAAACGAGCCACTCGGCCCATCAGAGTTATTACCCGGCCCGCGAAACCCGCACCGAGGCCCCGCGGTCGGCCGGCTTTTACCGCTAATTAACGAGGTCGGCCGGCCTCCTAAGCAAACACCTCCCAGGGCGAGTGAATCTCCGGGCGGGCGTCGCCGGGGCCCCAACTTTCTTCCGGGGAAGAGCCCGCGGCGGGCGGGATCGGGGGAAAGCCGCTTATCAACCGCGAGCCGGAGGGAGAGGGCGCGGCAGGTCCCGGGCTCCGGAATTTACGGCGAGTCGGGGCTCCGGATCGCTCGTCAAAGTAAGGAGAGTTGTAAAAACTCAATTTCCCGGGGCCGCGGGAGCCCGGGACTCGTCACCGGGGAAGAATGCCCCGAGACCGCCTAAAATACCTCGCGGCTCCTATCGGCGGCCCGGGACTCACGGGGGCCGCATATAAGGGCGCCCCCGCCCCGCCCGCCGATAAGTCAATCTTTCCCCCAGTCGTCAAACTGTCAATCCCGAGGCGGCGCGCGGCCCGATATTGTCCCCCGCGGCTCGCGCTCCCGCCCCGCCCTGGAAAAATCACGTTCCGCGCTAAAGAGGAGAGTTCAAAAGCTCGTAAAAACCAATCCCGCTACTATCTTTCCGTTTCCTCCGCCGGCGCGTATAACTTAGCTTTTTATTTCTTCCAGGTCCACTTATCCCTGGGCGACGGCCCGGAGAAAGCCCCAAGCTCCTGCGCTCCTCTCACTTATTATTTCGACCAGTTCCCCCCTCCGAGCCCCGCCGCTCCTAATGCTACCCGCCGACCTACTCTGTTTAATGCAAGAGCTCGGAAAACACTGTCACTCTGCCCAATAAAACGCTTCTTCTTCTAAACTGGTATTCGGCTAAGTTATGTATGCCCACGGCGCACCTCGATCTTTATCAGCGAGCGATAAATGCACTTTTCTTACGCCTCATTTGTCCGCTGCACAATTCCATCTCCAGAATTAAACTTCACTCCTGGCATTTAAGTTTTTGACTTACAATACTCCTCCTGATTAGAGCCCACTTGCTCGCTAATCCAGGCAAAAGTTTTTAATTAACGAAAAGGCATTTATCAAGTTGCACGTGACCTCCGCGAGTCCACAGGGGATACGTGTCACCAGATGGTTGATCAGGTAGTCATAGGGTTTGCCTGAGGCCTCCTGCGTCTTGCCTACGACACCGCCAAACATCTTGCCTTGGTTCTTGCTCCTTAATTATCAAGATCGCCAGAGTGGCTTGCCAATACAAGTTCCTCACTCGGGATCTCATTGGGCTTATCAATCCGATTAGACTCGCAGCACTACAGAGGAAGCCGGAAAATTTACGAAGCACAGGCCTCTAACGGTACGCCGAGTAATTGGAGATTTCTGACGAAATCTGGAGAGAAGGAATCAGAGCGACGAGAATGAAGCGCGATTCTTATTTATGATTATTGTCCCGGCGCTCGAGGGTGACTCGTCGAGATAAGCGCGACGAGTTTCGTGCACTCTTTTGTTTGTCCTTCATCAAGAGAAATTTTGTTCGAAAATCAAAAGACACCTGCACCGGGACTCATATTGCGGACATTATTGAAATCTCTTAATTGTCTCGCTCGCGACATTCCAACGGGATGCGGAATAACGGGAAAAGCCCAAGGTCGAAGTTTCGACATGGTACGCAGGGCACGGACGCACCTCAAGCTTTCTCGAGTTGCTTCATTGGCATAATGGGCGAGGCGCGGGTTCAGTCATGGGGATAACGCGGCCTCGGACACGAGTGCATTTAGCTTCACGGATAATTTAGCTTGGAATAACGCTAGATGATCGAGAGAAAAGTCGAGGAGATTGACTCGTCCGCGGGAATCCCGGGCGGTTCGTTTACGGCGCGCACGCACGGCAACATTGAATTCCGCGGGCGGCAGGAGAGGACGGTGGCGGGACGGCAGTCGCGGACTCGCCGGCAAACGAGCTCCGCGCGCGCGTGTGTGTGTCGCGCGCACACCTACAGGCCGAGGAGGCGGTTCAACCCTTCGGAGCGGCAAATAATTCGCACGGCTCGGCTCCTCGAATCCCGGCGTCGTCGGCGCTCGGTGTAACGAGCTCGTCCCTCTCGCCATCGACTCGCGGCGAAAGAGTAAGGAGGGAAAAGGGCCATTAGTCTTCCCTGGCACGAGACGCGAGCTTCTTCTTCTCCTCGGCCAAGCCGCCAGCGGCCTCCGCTCGCGGGGCACGTGTGCGCGCACTGCCGCGCGTACGTGTGGGCCGGGGCCCCGTCCTCCCGACGGATTTTTCGGCCTTGACAAAGACGCGTACAATGCGGCGGCGGCGGCGGCGGCGTGCGCGCACTCGGTTAATTCGCACTCCTTACGCGCGCGTTGCGCCCGCAACCCGACGACAGCAGAATTACATACTTGCTTAACGAGAAGAGCGGCGCGTGTACCGCTGCGCGGCCCCGCCGCGACTCCCTACTCCCCTTTCCTACCTTTTGCATCTCGGCTTTTTTATCCGGCCCTGCACCTCCCCGGCACGCGAAAGATCGGGCCGAGCGAGGAATCAAGTATACTCGAACGCGAGAGAGAGAGAGAGAGGGGGGGCCCGTTCCTTTTTTTCCACCCGGCTCTCGTTTTTTTCCGTTATTTTTCCGTTTCTTTCGCTACTGCGCGTTTGTCGTCGCTCTTGTTGATGTTTTTGTTTTCGCCGCTGTTGTTTATTGGCACGCAGTTGCGTTTGCACTCGGGACCCGTTAAAAATGGATCAAGCTCAACCCGCGGAGTTTGTCGCTCGCGAGGGTTTTTCACCTTTTCCCGGGAAGAGGAGGGAAAACGTCGGCGGCGTCCCGTGATATGTAACGAGGAAAAAGGCACGTAACGTTCCTCGCGAAAGAAAGATAGCGGTGCATGTAATCGACAAGCGGCGAGCGGAGATAGTCGAGCAGGGGGAAAAACGGAGGGGAGATAGCCAAGGGAAAGTGAGACAAAAGGATGTAAACAGGGAAGAAGAGGAAGATAGATAGAGGCTGGATGGACGGTGGGAGAGCCGGAGAGCTGCAGGAGACGGGGGCGGAGGAGCCCGAGGAGCAGCAGAGGGCAAGAGTGTCGACTCACCAGACGGATGGATAAGCTTAACGGTCCTGTTATCTCCGCTGGGGTTTTAGGGGCTAATCCGACCCGCCCTGGGAATGGATACGGGCATCCGCGTGCAGCTCTCCGATGCGCCGGATGCTCTCGAGGCTCGGACGCAAACGCGTGCATCTACTCGGCCGAGCCGCCGGGTCCTACCTGGGCATTTGTCACTCTCTTACGCCACGGAGCCGCGGATCGAGAGCCGATGCTCGGGAATCCGCCTCGGTTTACGACTCGCTCCTTTACCCCATTAGTCCCGGCCTTCCCTTGCACGCGGCATCTTTTTTTACTGCTTTCGAATGGCCAAAGGCTCTTTGCGCGGACGCTGCCCGGAAGCGATTAGTTGTACACTTAGTAATACATTTGGAAAAATATCGGACTCTGACGCTAATCAGAGTTAATCATCACCAGCTGATACTGTATTTCTTTCGGGATTTTTACCTCTCCTCGGGATGCCCGAGTAAAGATTCGAAGGAGAATCCTTCCAAAAATTTCTTATTAGCCATTTTTGCCATGTTTTTCTTCTACTCCAATTATGTTACAGGTTTACCGAATTACTGTTCACTTAGAAATGCTCTTTTCTTCCTAAAGTGCCTTAAACCGCACAAGGAAGTTAAATGCGAGGTTAAATGGATTTCTGACGAGATTATCTGTAAGATTTATAGATTAAATTAATTGTTACTCGGCTCCTCTTTCTAATTAAATAATACTTTTAGATGCGCAAAGCCTTACATATATCTATGGATTATTATGATACAAAGATTCTCTTCAAATATTATATTATGAAGATTCACCGCAACGAGCTCGTGAATTATTTTTAGTAGCAATGGAAGAGCACTTGAGGTATTAATTGCTAGTATTACGTTATAAGGAATAGAATCGATAGGCGGGTGCAATACTTTGTATATTTGTATCGGTTGTGAGAAAGGCGCGGCATACAAGGGGCGCGGCTCATCGGCGCTTTCGGTAAGTGACGAACTGTCACGGGCCGGGAGCTTTCCCCGGGCGCCGGGAAGAAAGTGACTTTACGTGTTTTTTTTATTCCCCGGATCTGGCTGGAAATTTTGATGTCCGGGCCGACGGAGCGCTTAGGGCTCTCCTCTCTTCCTGCAGCAGTAAAAACGTCGTAAAAGCTCGAAGAGGTTGTTAAATTTTTGACTGGTGCATTGTTGGTCGACATTTTTCTAGGTAAGAGGCCGATTAGTTTTTTTTTTTTTACTATTCGGTCGGACGCGCCGGATTCCTCCCGATCCATCTTGAGCAAGCCCGGGCGCAAGTGGCCCGGGGAGAAGTTAAACAGAGAGCCGCGCTCCCCGAGTTTATCCTCAAAGTTGCAAAGGGGCCTCGGCAGACGTCCCGGATATCGCGGGCCGAATGAGTTTCTCGGGCGGCACGCGCACCCAAAGTCCCACTCATCCGGGCGCTTTTTTTTTTTCATTAAAAATCGAGAACAACGGGCAAACATAATCCACGGGGGCTGCGGAGGCCCCGGGGGGCCAACGCTGCCCGTGATCCCGAAAAGGCGCCGCACAATGGCCCGGGGCAAATCCGCAAGACGAGGGGCGCGCGGCCTCAAGACGCTTCCCCCGGCAAACGGTTTTTTTTTTCTCCTTTTCCTTTTTTTTTTTAATATCGGCGCCGGGGGCCGAGATTCGGGGGGGAGGGCGGCGGACATTGTCTCGGCTCCCCCGATACTCGGGGAATACTCTGGGCGTACGTGCGCGGTAACGACGCGGCTCGTTAATGCCTTGGCGATACGTGGGCGCACGGCGAAGACGAGGCTCTCGAGAGGCCCGGCCGTCATTGTGCGCCGCGCCTGAAAAATTCAGCGGCCGCGGCGGCGGCGGCGGCGGCGGCGCCCGGCAAATCTGATAAGAGTCCCTTTTTGATCCTCGGCCGGCGCGGCCTTCCTGCCCCGGCGCCGCCGCCGCCCTCAAAGCCGCGTATTTGCTCGGCCGCTTTATCCGCGTCTCGCGGCAATTATCCGCCGACGCGCGCCCCGCCAAATTGCGGCCAAACGAGAGGAAATTAAGGCGAATCCCCCTTTGCCCTCGGCCGCTGCCCGGGCGGAGGCGGAATATTATTTCGAATTATCTCGCTCCTCTTTTTCCCTCGGCCGCTCCCTTAATCGGATCGCTCCGGGTGTGCCCGACTAATTTGCCACCTTTTCAGACGAGAAAAATTCCAGTCGGCCCAAAGCTCTCTGCTTTATTTTCCGCCGCCTTGGATCATCGCCTCCGGTCCACAATCTAATTTCTTGCGGATGCGCCGCGCCGCCTCGGCCGGCTTAAACGTTCCGCCGCTCGCCCGCTTTATCGAGCCTCTACGAATTATCTCCGATATTTCTTTCCGACCACTTTGACAGTATTGCCTTCGCGTCAAATGATCAAACCTGCTCGGGGCTTATTTACAGTAATTGTTCTTGTATGCACCACTACTCGAGTAACCGCCTGACGCGTACATTTGAATACGTTGATTAGATAGGTACACTTAATAATTGGAGTAGATCATTTATTAAAAGAGGCACTGACCTTTTCCTTTATTATTCAAATTTTCAATTCAGATTTCAAGTGAAATTCAATCTTTATTTATACGATCCACGATGATTTGCAGTTGCTATCAATGATTTATGAGGATGAAAAACGTATCTTCTGTATAGAACGTAATGAATAGAAGCAATACGTACACGTACTGGTTGGTACAATACCTTGCAGCACAACTGGAGAACTTAGTACATTTGGACTTGCATGTTTTCGAACTTTCTAATGAAATAATGAAGTCCATTATTTGCGAGTAATTTTCATACTTTATCCCTATTGTTATAAAATGCTCTCTTTTCTACTTTTTCATTCGCAGTTACGGCGAGTTTCCGGAACCCGTAGAGAAAAACCGAGTGACTAATTAATGACCGAGGAAAATGCGGCCCCGACGCGGGAAATATAATTTATGAAAGGCTCTTGAAAGCGTGTAAGGCGGGTTGAACGCTCGCGAGGATGAGGACGCGCGGGGGAAAAATCTTGGTGGCGCGGCGCCGAGGACAGGGAGGGAGCAAGATGAAAAAAGAAAAAAAAATATGAAAAGTCTCGGGGCACGGGGTTGACGAATCTGATAAGGACTTTCGATCTTAACGGCGCCGCGCGGGCTTTGTGTCCGGCCGGCGCAGGAGAAAGCCCGGCGCGGTGGGCTTAGACGCGCCGGGGCTTTCAGGACATTACCGCGTTATTATTTCATAAGTGGCGAGGCGGGCGCAGGTAAAGCGCGTCCCCCGGCGCCGCGCCCCACCAGCCCACAGGCCAAAGGAGTTTTTCCCTTTTTCTCTTTTTCCTTTTTTTTAAAGAAGATATCGATAAAAATCTGCCTCGGGATCGCCGGGCACGGGCGGATCGGCCTCCCCCGGACCAGCTGTAATACGGTACTTTGCCTCGGTAATTTTAGATCGACTATGGCCGTAATAAATATTTGAGGATTCCCGGGCGCATCTTTATTTCCATCGTAAAAATCATTTTTTTTTCTTCTTCTTTTGTCGACCAGGAAAGTGTCTACAGAATCGTTAGGTCGATTTTGCGGAGTCGCGGGCGGCGGGCCAGGGGCACGTAGACCCCCTCGGGGTCCGGGCCTCCCCCCGTTGATCCGACAAGTTGCAATTTCAGATAAAAGCGCACCGAGTATTCATTTTCTTCCATACAGCGTATTACAAACAATTTAATAACCACCTGCGATTTATCGCGTGAGTTATTTTACGACGTCGCGTCGTCCGCTTTTGCGGATTCTCGTGCATGCGCCTCCCGGGCCCGAAGACTAACGGCTTTCAATTTAAACTTGTGCATTTTAATTTGGCCGCATTTTTCCCCATTTGCCCGTAAGCAGCGGAAAGCACGGAAATATCGTTTCATTTGCATTAGAGTGAAACGAATAGTTTTCGACCGCGAGCTGGAGGTCCGCGTATATACACACACACACAGGCACAGACACAAGCCCGGGGTAATTGTTTAGACCTGGGCGCGGAGGGCACGGGTCGGGCATGCGTGCGCGGGCCGCCGGGCGATATTCCGGGGCAATCGGCGCGCGTGCGGTTCCCCGGGCCAGTAGGTGTAAGCCAATGCGAATAGCGAGGAAAGCCGCGAGCGCGCGTGCGGGGGGCGATATAAGTAGGGGGGGTAAAAAAAGCGGGAAGGAACGGAGTGGGGCCGGCGATAATTTAGCCGGCGCGCGGCAATAATTACGAGGGGCGCGTGGTTTACGGGCGGTATTGAATGGCCCTCGCGGGCCAGCCTCGGGTAACAGCCGGGCGGAATCGGCGGGCGCGCGCCCCGGTGGCGCGGCCGCTCACGCGAATCGCCCGAGATCCATCTGGCGGCGGAGCAGCGGGCGGGCGATTAGCGCGACGCGGGCCGCGCGCATAAATCAGCGGCATTGTGCGGGGCGTTTGGCGGGCGCCGCGGCAGATACTCGATACGCGGGCCGCCGGCCCGTTAGGCGCTCGCGTGCGCCGGCCGGGCGGTAACGGGCCGGCGGATGCGCGACCGCCGCCCCGGTTTACGGCGCCGCCCCGGGGGCCTGCGGTTTATTTTTCAATCTCGCGGCACCCCCCCCCTCGTTACCTTTTCCTTCTTTTAACGCGAGTCGGCCAAAGGCGCGGGCGAGGGCACTCAACATCTCGGATATCTCCTAGGATGCGCCGGGGCCGAGCGCATGTGTATACGCCGCGGGAGGCTGACCCGGTTGAGGCGGAGCCGACCGCACCCAGGGCCCGCGCACCCGTGGCCTTTTTACCCCCGGCAAACATTGCAAGACAGTTTTCCGCGGGGAAACGCGCGCGATCATAAAGTGATAAATAAATTATCGCTTTTAAACTGCCAGGCACACGTACTCGCATGTATCTGTAACATGTCGGCTACGTATCCCCTGCATTCGACGCAATTAAAAATATGCTAATCAGGTGAATTAGAATGGCTTTTAGGTTGTTCGCCAGATAAATTACACTTTCAAATATTTATTATTTTTTCCTAGGATATGTTAAACACGCCGAGTTAATAAACCGCTAAAGATCGCAGTTTATGCTTTGCGGGCGAACGTAAATCCTCAAAAAATTAAGCAAGAAAACGCGCGCCGGCGCGCGGGCCCAAAGGAAAGCGAAATAATTTATTTACACGTTCGTTTGTCAGGGGTCGATTGCGGCCGATTACGAAACGATTGTCCTTCGGGGCTTTGGCGCGGAATTGTCCCCGGAATTCTCGAAAAGCGCCAAGTCCTTCGGAAGAAAAGGAGGACGCGGACCGAAAGTGCCAGCCGCGATCCTCGTAAAAGTATAGAGGATGAGGCGAGGTGGCGCAAAAAGCCCGCGGCCCGATTGCCGCTGGGGGAGCGAGTTTGCAGGAGGCGCGGCCAAGGGACCGGGGCCCGTGTAACGGGGCCGGTAATCAGGCGGGAAAGCCTGGCGCGCGGCGCCGGCGTCCGAAAGGAGGCTAATATTATCCAGCGGGCGGGGCGGCGGCATTCCGCGCGGAAAATCCCCCCCGAGCCCCGGGCGATAAGTCAGGGGCGAGGCGGGCGCGCGTCCCCGAGATAGGGTGGCGCGGGGACCTGTTTTACGCGCGCGCCGATGGCCGATTTATTGGAGGCGACCGGCTGCGATCCGGCCGAGCGAGCCGTAAAGAGCCGGCCGGACGCCGATTTCCAGAGGCGATACGCGCCCCGGGGGCCTTTTTTTTTATGGAGTGCCGGCCGCGCGGATCTCCTAATCGAGCCCCCGGTGTATCGCGGCGGGTCGGCTCAGCCGCCGGCCGACTCGGGAGGGCCGGGGCGTAAAGATAGAGGGGGCGCGCCGTTACCCTTTACGGGGCGCCGTCCATGACGCCGGGCCATCGGCGCCGCGGCCCGCGAATCTGTTACGGCCCGTTGGCCGCAGCAGCCGACAATGCGCCCGCGGAAAAGCCACCTGCGCGGCCCGCCGACCGGTTCCCCGCCGCCTCGGCATAACTTCCCACGCACTCGTTATGAGCCGGCTCGTCCCGATATATATATATATACCGCGCCGGAATTTACGGCCCCGCGCGCTTTCCTTTCGCCCGGCCCCTCCTCCCCCCGCGCGGGCGCCCGCGCGACTAATTGTCCCTGATTAATGGGCCGTGGCATGGGGCATCGCTCGGCGGCGCGCCCGCGATACATCCCGAGCGAAATTGATTAAGCGCTACCCGACTTACATTCCCTAATTGGCCGGCGAGCCGCCGCGAGGTTGCGTAACGCGGCGGCTCGCGTGCGCTCTCCCCGAGCGTACTCCCTTTTTTTTCTTTTTCTTTTCCTTTTCATTCCACTTCCTCTTCATTGAAATTCATATTGTTCGTCTAGGCTGCTGCGCCCGCTGGCTCTGCTTACCCGCGCGCCCGCCGGAGATAAGCCGGGGAATCTGGCGCGGCCGCTTAACTAGGCGAGCGAGCCGGAGAGAGGGCTAATAAAGAAGCGAAGGAACTGCCGGGGCCGATAGGGATCGTCGCGGGCGCACGCGAGGCCGGCGCCGCCGCGGATTTAAACCGAGGCCCCTCCCCCCCGCGCATAAATTGATTCCTCCAAAGCCGAGGCGGCTCCACTCGAATTAGGCCGGAGGAGGAGGCGCCGGGGCTCCTAATGGGCCCTCGGCCTGTCCCGCGGTCTCTCGCCGGATCAAAGAGCCCCGGAGCGCGCGCGACAAGTGCCCGGGAAAAAAGGGAGAAAAACGGGGGCGGCCCGCGGATATTCGGCGGGGGCCACCTGTTGCCCGGCCCTCCCCGCCGCCCGAATATTTTCCTCCGGCTGCGCCCGCGTCTCATCTGCATTCCGCCCGCCGGCCCGAGCCCTTCCCCTCCCTTGTGCCGGCTCGGCTCTTTTCCGGCTGGCGCCCCGCTTGCCAGTGCCCCTGCACTGTTTTTTAATCCGGCCGGGGGACACTCGTCCCTCGGTCTGACGCTGCTTCGAGGATTTTTCAATCGTAAATATTATACCCTCGAAATCATAAAGCAGGAGTGTCGTAAAATCGGCACTATCGCCCGGAAGGAATACTGCCGATCGATGCACGATCAATCAGCAATCAGGCGCGATAACCGATTGTCGCGTGCGGGAAATACCGGCCTACCGGAGGATGAAATTCGCCAAGCCGCGGATGCAAAATACGTGTCTGCGGAGCGTAAGGCGCAAGCGAGGGGGACGGCGCAGAGGATGGCACGTTCGTAAGAAAGCTCGCGCGTCCGCAGCTCGTTAAGGGTCGGGCGGGGCCGTAATTCTGGGCCGCGGACAATTGAGTGGTCCGGGGGAGCCGATGGGGGTCCGCGTGGGCGTGACACGCGCGTGCCCCGGCTATTTTCAGTGGCGCGGAGGCCGGTTGAGGCGTCGCGCGCGCGGCCCGTCGATATATCGCGGGGGAGCCGGTGGAACCCGATCGCGAGCAATGCAGGAAGTTGGGGGATTTACGGGCGAGCGAGTGCCGCGGCCGCTCACTTATCGAAAGCGCGGAAAAGCCGCGGCGCGTGCGTGCAGGCCGCGCGGCCCTCCCTCCTCCCCCCGAGCTCGTTATGCCCGCCGCGGAACAATTCCAGTAGTTGCCTATCGTAATGCCTGATTTACTGCCAATTTAAACGCGTCTTTGCGCCCCGGGATGAAGTTTAATTAGCGGGGAAGGCACCTCGTCCCGTTGTTCGCGTGCGGCCGAGGGCCCCGTGTCGCCGCGGCTCTCCAAAGGACGATTGTTTCGCTCGGGGCTCGAGCGCCGCTTTTCCGCCCGGCTAATTCTTTCCCTCCTTCTCTCCTTCTTTTTTTGCCGCCGCGGCGAACTTTTCGAATAACAAGATTCGAGCTTTATCGGCATTGGATAACATTTTTATCGGAGATAAAGCCGCGATCGAGATGAGCCATGGCTCCTCGGTCGCTCTTACTCTGCAGATAATGGCTATCTCGGCGTTGAGGCCCGATAACCTACAAAACGTGCAAACGATTTGGCTTGTCTCTAACAGTAATTAGCCACTTTTATTTTAGACGTATACTAGTTTGAAAGTGGACTCGCGTTTTAGCACTATAATGTGAATAATCGTTTATCACGAGGAAGGTTGTACAACAGCGTAGTGCTGCAAGCGCCCGTGTAATTTTAGAAAGCTTTTAGCCGCGCCGCCGAGCTTAAAATATTATGAACAATTTATACGTATTTTTAGGCTCGTGATGGGCATTGTGAGTGGGAAATTGGCATCGGTAAATCTTGATCGGTAGGTCAGGGAGATAAATCAATTGGCCGGCGATAAAAAGCCGGGACCCGATAGAAAGGTTCGCGGGCCGCGCATCGCCGCTTACCAATGCCGGGCGCATTAGCGGCAATTAGGCCGCTGGAAAAATGACGAGTGCGTCGGTTAATGGGCCGACACGTACAGCGTTATTACTTCATTGTTTTGCAAATTATAGATCGCGGAAAACAACGTCGCATTGAACTTGCCGGGGAGTACCGTAATGGGAGTTGCGCGCGATCGAGCCTCAAAGAAGCGCCGCTCGGGCGGCCGCGACGCGTGTAACCTCGTTGTTCCCCCCGAGGGTACCGTTGGCCCAACGGCCGTTTGACGAGTGGACCGAGGGCCGCTAATGAAAGCCATCGGCCGCACGCGATACCTCCCCCCCGCCCCTTTTAATTGCCCGGGGATTTATCAGCGGGCGAGCCGTCGCAGGTGAGCGTAAACATTCTTCCGCGCGACAGGGCCGTTGCCCCTTCTCCCCGCGGGGCTTTCTTATCGCGACTCTTTTTTTTTTTTTTCGCGACTCGCCAAGCCGCGAGGGCAATATGCAAGCGGCCGATATGGGAGTCGGGCCGCCGCGAGTTATTATTCGCGCCGGCGCCGGGGAGATTCCGCAATCTGCCGGGATCGCGCGCCGCCTATATGGCCTCGCCTCCCGGCCCGGCCGCCGCGCTCTTTATCCGGGATGCGTCCCGGCTGCCCTCGCGGGACTCGCGGCACGGCGCCCGGCCCTTTTATTAGAGCCGCGCGCCGAACAATTTGCGCCACGAGGAGACTACGCACCGATGGCCTCGCTCGCCCCGCTCCCAGGACGCCCACACGAGCGGCCGCGTTGATGTGACACGCGGATGACCGGTTATTAGCTCACGTGCGCTTCCTTGCCGCCCGCCCCACACCCCCGCGGCCTACGTGCCCGCTCCCCCTGGTAATTCTTGGACAAAACACGAGATACGGCCTCTCGCTTTACCTCCTCCGCCGGCCTTCCCTCCTCCCCCGTGCCTCTCTTTATCAAACGCCCTCGGGCCTGGGCGCAAATGTCCAACAGATGTCGCTTGGCTCCCCTCGCCTAAACCTCCTCTCCGGTTTCGCCCAAGTGCTGCCACGTGCCTGCCTACCGTCTACTGATTTTTCTCCAATCCCCGTCCTCCGCCTTCCCACAAATATTTACGCTTTTACCCAATTATAAAGTTAATGGCTCCGACCACGTGAACCATTACTCTACCTTGTATGCAGTCCCATGATTAATTCCGATCAAAATTCACGGCTTTCTTTGAAAATCTTTTGCTGCACAAAAAACTAATTGTAACTTAAAATAGAAAGTAGGCAGCCATAACAATTTTCAAACTATAATATGAGATTTTTATTGAATGTCCGTTGACTTTCACTTTAAGTGGCATTTAACTCACATGCTTAACGTGTACAAGGATTGATCTTTTACGTCACTCACCTGTAACAGAAGAAAAAAAAGCACAAATTGTAATAAATTTCTTAAAGCTGCGATCACATTATAAAACGTAGAGGACAAAAAATAAATGATTATATATATAAAGGAAAGTGAGGTGCACGTAGTTACACGGTGTACACTACAAGATAATTCACGAGTCAACCGTTTCCACAGTTTTGTCGTTTGACAAAGGATCTCGTATCGCCGATTATCAGATTGATATTAAAAGTGTTAATATTATTACATTGTAGAGAATGTGACGAATCGGAAGGCCGCAGCCGCTGAGAGATCATAAATCTCCCGGGGGGAGAAAGGGCACGGGGTATATCGGCGTCCCAATTCCGGCGCGAGATCTATCGCGAGGCGCGCGGAGCGATCGGCCAGAGGCGAGGGCAGACAGCCCGGCAGCGACTCCCGCCGTCTTCTTAACGATACTTTCGAACCGACTGCATTATCGACGGGGGTCCCAGGTGGAGGCGGGCGTCGCCGGTCAATGGGGGCATTGTCTCCCATTCTCACGACACCTGATATTTCAATTGGAGCGCGCGCGCGCCCGCGTCAGATTTTTCACGGCGCTTCGTTAAATCGGCCTGTCGGCTCGCTCACGCGAGATATGAGGGGGGCAGGACACGCGAGGGCCAAAAGCTCCCGCGCGGCGGAGAAAGTTGCCCGCTCGTACGTTGCGGGAAACAATCGCGAGAAAGACGAATGATAAGCGCGCGCGCAAGCGCCGTGAGCCCGCGATCGCTTAATAAACGGGACGCGGCTCCGGGGCCGCGCGGATTTCCCGGTCGCCTCGCTGCTTATGCACATCGGCTCCGCTCGCGAAAGCGGAGCAAACTTCATTAGAAATTCGAGCCTGTGTCCGCCACGCTGTGCCCCGCTCGGCGCTGCCGCGTGCAGTGCCGCCTATTATATGCCGCGGGGCTTTTCGCGCCGCGCGCATATATCGAACGAGACTTTGTGTCCAATTGGATCCACTCCGAGCAGAATGCAAGTGCTCAAAGTTTTATCGACTCTTTCTTCCTGCGAGCGGCCATTATCCATTCTTATTGTTGCCGTGCTTCTTTCACCTTGTCCAAAAAATCAAACTCAAAAACGCTCCTTTGTGCCGCCTTATTGGTAATAATGTATCTTGCTTCCATTATTGAACCCCGGTAGTTATGCAAGATAATTCGAGCACTAATGCTTTTAGCAACGGTTGACTATAGTATGTACCAGCCATTTATATTTTAATGCACTTAATCACTCTACACCGTTAATAATCTATTTTTATATAATGGGACTGTGACCCTGATTATTTTAAATAACAACGAAAGGTAACTTCACGAAATAGCGCGAGTTGATGCACACCAAATGGCGTCGAGACATCCTATTCAGTACCACAAAACCGTGCAGTGTACGATACCAGAGAAGATTCACATGCGTGTGTGTACAGTGCAGCGGGTTATTGATCTCGTTGTATGTTTACATGTAGTCAGGATCGCTTACCGGACAATTATTCGTCCCGTTATTGACAGTTGACCCCATCGTACCACTCAATGGCCCTGTAGGGTGGAGGCGGCCCTCACTAGGCTGTCCCTATAGGTATATATACTAGTGAGCTATAACTCACGGCTGCTATAGTTTCCCGCGTAATCGCATCGTCGCAATGATTCGGCTGTACGTCCGGGTTAGTCTCTGCGATACAGAATCATATGGCGCTTGCGAGATCACGACCGCAACGGCCGAAGGACAGAAAAAGTATCAAGCGAAAACAAGAGACTCGCTATTATTTATGCGAGCTTTCATCTGCATATGTTTACCTTCGTAACAATAAAGCACAGTTTCACCAATACCAGTTACAACTTATTTGTACCTATCCTCTCTCCTTTACTGATAGACAATAAGGTAAGAACATATTATTGTGTACAATCTAGTGATAATTTTTGTATAGCAATTAACGAAGCTTTTATATCACGAATGATGAAATTCCTAACATACTTAAAGGAAAATGTTGGTAAATTGTACCGAGATTTACACTATTTATGTAATTAATATTGATTTATTATTGCTCTTGAGTATTTTTACTACGAATTTTAATACTTGGAGATAAAAGTAGAAATATGGAGTAATAATTACCAACTTAAAAACATAGTTATATATCATTACATGTACACGCATGACATTAAATTTATTATTGACACAATTTCTTGTACAAATAATGACATGTACAAACACTACTGTATATTAAATAAATAAAAGCAAATTCTAATTATTCATTTTAATCATGTTTATTTTAATCATTTATTATAAATATTTCAACCTAACTATAAAGATACATTATAATAATTATTTGATTACAAAAAAATCAATCAACTTCTTATAACAAATTCTTTGTCATTTATAGTCTCATTGAACGATAGATTGAAGCTTAATTCATTTATTTTTTCAGTATAAGCTGCATCATCACTAAATTTCCATGGTAACTACTTGATTTATAACTCACTAAGCTCATATTTTCATTGCTATCCGATTGAAAATCTGCATTATTAGACAATTTTTTAGACAAATATTAATTTTTCTACTAGGATTTTTAAACAATCGATTTTCAAGGGAGAGTATTATAATGTGTATCAAATGATAGGCCGTAGATCAGAAAGCGGGGAAGAAAGAATTCAGCTCGTCAAACGGTTAAGGCCGGGATAACGCGATATGAAGATGAGGAAGGCGTTTAGTTTTTTTAAACATAGCATGTGCGCATAGGCAAGCTACAATTTACACTGACAGAGGCCCATGAAAAATCTTCGGACGGTAGGAGCGTGCGCGCGATGAGGTGCGCGGGGCGGCGGTTCCGTCGATGCTCTCCTTTCATAATTCTTCATCGCGAGCAGAGTAATTGCATCGGCGTTGATTTGATTGCGCTGATTGCGAGGCGAGTGCGTGAGTCCGTGCCATAACGTCCGAGCGTTACTTTTTATTTGCAAATACAGTTTGATCGATCAACCGGATTGAAAGAATCTTTCAAAAAGAAATCCCTCATCCGGAGTCCGCAGATTAAATGTATAATCAGTTAACGGATTTAATAAATTATTCGATTTTTCCTACAGTTTCTTGTTAAAATTCAACCATTTTACTTAATTATTCTTTAAAATTTGAATGCCTAGGATTATTTTTGCGTGCATTACTTAAAACCACGTACAACTTCCATGAAATAAATAATAAGCTAAAGTTGTGAAATTAGTATACACTTTTATAACGAGATTCAAAATTAATTGGTGTGTACAATTTTATAAGCATAAATTAAAGCTACCTTTCATTATTACGGGATAAAATAAAATGTATATAAGGTGAAAATGATACAAGATGTATAAAAATGTAAGCTAGGTACCGTTCATCGATTACTGTGCAAAAACGTAGTGGTTATATCGATTTCAAATTATAAATAAACAAGTTAAACAGGATGATCAACTCGTTTTCTCACTTTTAACCGAGAAACAATTTCTGTTCGCGTTACTTACTATATGCGATCCAAGAAAGAAAATTACTATAATTTTCAGTCGATCATTTTTGTGTTTGGATTAATGACTTTCTGATTATTTCCGTTTCAATTATTACGGGTAGTTAATTAACACTTAAAATTCAATCATGTTTCTGCAAATAATCATGCACATTTAATACGATGAAAAATGATAACCATTTAATAACAATTGGTTCTTCGTACAATTTTAGTTAATGATATAAAATATTTGTTTGAAAAAAAAATTGAAATAACTGGCCAATTATAAAATTGTATCTAAAAATAAAAGGCCAATGAACTGGGTGTGTCAAAAAAGTTCTGCAATGACCGTAGAGTAGCTCGAAGAATGGAAAACGAAATGGAAAATTTGTCCGATAAGTACGAGTGGAGTTATTCAATTATGTACAATAACAAACAGATTCTCATAGAGATTTTCCCTAGAGATAGCTGAAGAATATTTACTTATCGTGACTGAATGGACAACTTTCCACTGGCCCGCCTTGAGAAGCGTGAGAGAAAAGAAACAGACCTCATCGTGCAGCAGTTAGACCAGAGCAGATGGAGAAAAAGAAGACGTCGTTTGGTGAGTTGCGCAGTATCAGCAAGTTAGCGGGAAATTCTCGTCGGAGTCTAGACCTAGATGTAAGTTGCGCGGAAGGTACACGGCGAGAGCGATAATGGCACATCGAAGGTTACAGGTCTGAAACGGTCGCGCGGTGCCACGGGACAGATAGACGCGCTTTCTGGTCTGTGTTCGCGGGAGATTTATTTATCTCATTGGGATTGCAGGGGCTTTCTCATTGCTCTCCTTCCTTAATTACACGTATTGATATAGGGTGTTTTCTCGCGAGTCGCCGGGCGCGATTTGCATATCGGGCTCATTATTATTGGGGTCGCGGGGAGAAAAATGAGAATGGCTGATTCGGTGCTCGGGGTCTAGGCTATATCCGTGGCTCGGCCGCTCCTACATCGCCTACGTCGCCTGGGAGTGCGCCGGGGCGTTTGGGCGGAAAACTTGAATTTTAGCATGTAACCATGTAGGCATATTTGCATACAGCGTCATATACGCATGCGTGGCGCGCACTCGTTAACCGCCGAGCGTCGCGGTCCTTTATTTTGCCGGGGCCGCGGACGTCCCGTAAATTTTCCCCGTGAAGTTTTTCTAGTACCAATTAGGGGAATCACTTTTTCGCATTGCGCCGGCGATACGCCTGGCGTCGGCTTATCTCCCCGTGGCGCGCGGCGCAAGAAGCGCCCCGGCGAGGATACGCACAAATCTCGAAATAGAATTCGCTCCTCGGAGCGGTGCTCGAAAACATTTTATTCCTAATGGGCGGCGCATGCAAATGGATTTTGAGGAAAGACGCCTCGGGAGCTCGGGCGCGCGGTTTGATAAGCCGAGTCGCAATTTCGATCCCTGCATCATTCAGCGGCAGTAATTACAGGGGCGATACACTCGCTATCTGTGCAAGGTTTATTAAGTCCTCGGCAAGTGCACACCTTCAACCTTCAACTTAAATTAAGTTGGTATGAAACACTTAATACTTTACGGGGCCCCGCGCGAGCGGCGGCGGCGGCGGCCCCTCCGCTATCTATAAATACCCGAGCTTATCGCGAGCGCCGAGCGCTGAAAAAATGATTAAGATCGAGGGCTTTTCTAATTAAATGCGAGGCCGGTGTTTTCCGGGGCGAGGCGGTGCGTTTGCGCGGCTCGTGCCTCGAGGACCCCCAAACAGTTTACCGGTTCGAGATAGCGGCTCCCCCGACGCACGGATTATATCCTTCAAAGCGAGAAATGAAGGCCACCTCGTGGGCCCGCAGCCGGCCCTATCTCCCTATCTCCGTTTTTTTTCCTTCCCTTCTTTTTTTCTTGTTCCCCCCGCCTCGGCGACGTCGTCGGGGCGCCGCGGCGAGACAGGCGCCGCCGCCGGGGGCAGATTACGCCCAAACCCGGCGACGGCGGCTTATCCCGAGGAATTTCCTCCTAATGGAAAAATCTCCGGCGCCCGGGAGTTAAAAGGATGCGCGCGCGCCCCGGTATCTCGGCGGATACACGATCCGTGGATCTCCGGCGGGGCCGCGCCTCTGCTTTATCACCAATTTACACGAGGCGGCCTGGGGGCGAGGGACGCGGTTGCAGCAGCAGCGGCGGCAGCAGCAGCTTTGACGGCCAACCTGCAGTCGGCCGTTTAATTAGTTGTTTTGCCGCGCGCATGCAGCAACGCGCTTGGGCCAGATAGGCGTGCAGTGGCGCAATGTCCTTTAATGCGCGTATATATATATACCTTCTGCCATGCGCACTTTTGGCCAACTGAATAAATCCCCTTGGCGCTGTACAAGTTTAAGCCAGTCTTAGAGCGCCACGGAACGCTAGGTCTGAATTATTTTAGCGGCGCGCGAGATAACGCGGTTTTTCGCCCTGGCGATTATCCGCGTGCGTACTTATGTAATTAAACATCTGCTGAATCGCAGTATCTCGCGAGAAAGGTGAAATCTTGTTGCCGTGTTTAATTTAACGACAACTGTTATAAAATAGGGCAATGAATTCCATTAATGAATTTATAAACTTGCAACTTAGTCTCATAAAGTTATAAAAGTAATCTCTTTATGGCACGCAGAAGTGATTTCGACATGGCTCTGTGGGTAATTTAGTAAACAAAATCTGTGGAAAAGTTAGTTTAGTCCATTCCTGGCCATGCACGCAACATTTCCATTGGTCTGTACGCAAGCCGAGCGCGCATTAAATACAACGTTTATATAAAGCACTTTTCCTTCAATTGAGTTTAACCCATAAATATTTTGCCAAGTTGTATTTTACACATAATTATACGTGCATTTCCAGGTTAGGTACCATTTTTATAGATGCCGAAAGAAGGTAAATCTTTGGTGTTATTACTCTTGCCGGTACACATGACTTTATGATTCGTGTAAATGTTCACACTGGAAAAATATTTCAACGCCGTATAGTTTCGTACTTTTTGTTCCAGGTGAATTTTTAGAGTAACATCGAGCCCCACAGTATTTGGGTGCATTTTGATTCAAGCATCCGATACTCCACTTGACACCGCAATTAGGAAAAGGACCTTATCGCGTGACGCCCCGCGCAAAGTATGAATTTAAAGCTTGCAATTAAAAATTCCTTTGTCGATCTTTCCGTTTGAGCCGACTCCGCGTTGATTGATGTATCGCTGCGCGGCCGGGCGCTGTATTAAAAGCCCGAGTGGAAAGAGGGTGTGATTTACAGGCAGCCCGGCTAATTATTTCATATATTGCCCGTCTGATTCAATTAGCGCAACATGCAGCTCGAGCTTCGATTCTTGGGGCGCTCGCGGCCCTCGGCTAGAGTAAAAGGGGGCGAAAGGCGGCGCTCGAGGAGCCGAAGGAGGGATCAGGTGGTCGTGTTCGCTAATGGCGTACTCTTGTACGGATGTGGCTCGGTTTCCGCGACGATCCCGCGCTTTCCGATTGAGATTAAAGAAAGGGCGCCCTCGGAGGGGTCCGTTTAGCGGCGGGGCGGCTTCCCGCCGGGGCTCTTTGCCCAACTGCTCGGCTATACGCCCTCGCCCCGGCCGTTATTACGGCTTTCCTCGCGCTTTTCCCCCGCGAGGCCCCCTGGCGCATTACGTTTGAAAACGCCCCTTCGAGTGTCGCACCTTCGCGGGGGGGCAGGGCACAAAGTCCCCCCTCTCGGGTCCCGGCAATTGCCCCGGTCCTCTCGGTCGCCTTGCTCTTCGGAGTCGGGCACAAGTGACCTAGGCCGAAGGGGGCGACCCGGAGGACGACCGCGGGCCGGAAGCCCCCGGCCGGGAGGTGTTGGGTGACGGCCGGTGGTGCACCTGGCGCTAGGCATCGATCGCCCGGCGGGTGCGGGGATGCTGCGCGCCGGCTAATGGAGCCGACAAAAACCGGGGCACTCGGGGGCTTGTTTTTTGCGCGCGGAACCGTTTGGCATTGGCCGAATCAGCGTAATCGCGGGGCCGGCCGATGCCGCAATTAGCCGGCGGCGAGTTGCAAGGGAGCCGGGCTTTTTCGGGAGAAGGAGGCGGGGCTGGCGGGCCCAGCGAGGAGATAACGCGGCGGGTCGCAGCTCCGTCGGGGGCGGGATTAGGCGATCGGCAATTAGCCCGGGCCGCCCGGGAAAAAGGATCCGGGAGGTGCGGGCCGGGCCGCAGATGGAGGCGCGCCGTGTAATTGTAGAGGACAGGCAGAGTTTCTCGCCTCGGCAACAAAGACGCGGGGAGAGCCGGTGCACTCGAGCCCCCGGACAAAGCGGGCCGCGGGCCGCGTGCGAGCCGGCCTACGCCCCTCGAGGCGGCTTCCTCGGGCCCGTTCTCCCCCCCTCCCCACCGGCCCGCGCCACCACCACTCGACCCGGCCGCGCGGCATCAATGCCCGATGCCCGCACGAGAGGAAATGTCGCGCTAACCGATGTTGACAACCATTACGTGCCCGGGCGTCGGGGCTCCTCCGCCGCCATTGAGCCGAGCCGAGCGCCAACCGGCCATTGTTCCCCCGGCATCGACCCCCGCCCCGCTTTCGCGCCCTCGCATATGCGCGCACTTTTCAAGTGGCTGCAGCCGAGCCTTTTTTGCCATCTTCCTTCGCGCGCTCCGCGCGCATAATCCGGCCCGCTTTTTCCGCCCGCTCCCGCTCGCCCTTGCAATTGAGCGCCCGCCGGCTTTTCGCGCGCGGACACCCGTACCGCCTCTCTCTCTCTCTCTCTGCCGACAACATCCACCGGCGGGCGCACGCACACGCGCCCGTCGCTCACACCGTCGTTGTAAACAAATACATTGTGCGGCCGAGCGGCCGCGCCGATTGTCCCTAATGCCGAGACAATTGAGCTTTTTTTTCTTCTTTCTTGCTGCAGTTGGCGCACCATTTTGTTTGCGCCTCGAGGCATAAGGTCTTGCCATTAGCTGCACTTTCCAAGTACTGTATTTTCGCACCTATAACAATGCAGTGCTCCTTCGGACGTTATTCGTTGGATCGGGTGCTTCTGCACAAGCTACCTCGTCTATTGACGCGTGCGTATTTCCATCTCAGCCGGAATCATAAGTGATGCTTGCGCTGCCCCGGAACCATGAATCGTTATGGTGCACAATATGTTCAATCTCTTTGTTCATTGGTGTAATTATGCGGCTTAAAAGCCCGTGTTTCATCTGCACAAATCATAGTCTCGACTTCAGCCCTGTAATTCTATTCTTCATTTAGGCAAATACCGGGATCTTTAGCATAGAATTAAGTATACCTCGAAGGAAATGAGTTTTGAAAAACGCGTGACAAGTATCCAAAGTATAAGTGATTATACGCGAGCTAGGAGATGTACAATAAGATTATTAGGATCTCGCGATTTTCAACGTGATACTCTTGCAGTGGTGCTTCCGTATAAATAGTATTTATGTAACTGTTTATCCACCCAGTAAATTGTAATCAGTATAGAATGTTACAAAGTTTAAACGAGCTGGGGGACATAAAAAGGCCGGGTGCGCGTAAAATTAAATTCCTTCCTGCATGCATAACGCCGCGTCCCTTTCGTTTTTCTCCTGGCATCTCTTAACCCTCGTAGTCGCGTAGGCGGGTGTCCTGTTACGCGCGCACCTCGCCTGCAAAGAAACCACCTCGAGGCTTTAGGGCGAATTTTATAGTCGCCATCATTTTACAACGCTACCGATGTAGATTCGCCTATCAATTATACGGCCTATAAAAATATTTTTAGGAATTTGAAAAACTCGTCTCCGCCTCGACTTTTACGGGGAATCATGATTATTTTATAAAGGACTCGAGCGGCCTGCCAATCGACAGGACGAGTCCATTTAACCAAATGTAGCCATGATAATTAATACGCCGTCAATGCGTGAACAGGAGATGCGAGTGCAAACGAGCAAGCGACTGTAGCGCAGCAGGATGGAAAAAGCGAAGTTTGCCGCATGCATCTTTGGCGAGGTGAACTATGAATCGGGAGACCGCCTCTAAAATTCGGATCGCCGCGGCAGGACAGGGCCTAAGAGGAGGTGGGGGATTTTCGCGCCGGGCAGCAGCGGTGCGGGGCGCGCGTCCACAAGGCGCAGCCGGCGGGTGGCGAGCGCCCGCGGGACAGCCGGCCGGCGCTTAATGCCTCTTCTCCCTCGGCGGGCGCATATTGGCAATCTCTCGGGGCGCGCATACCTCGAGCGCGGGGGGGAGGGGAGGGGGGGCGGAGGCGGGGGCAAAAAAGGAAGAAGGCCGGGCCCGCGAGGAGCGGCGCTACATCGCGAGATAGTAGGTAGCTCGTGGCCGGCCGGCGCCGATGATATCGGCCCCGACAAATTACCGGTGGGGGGGTTTCCGAGCGCCCGAGCGGCGCCTCCTCCTTTTTCGCCGGGGCCCCGCGCGCATCGGCTCATCAGCCGGCCGCTCCGAAATTACAATAACAATGGCGATAAGCCGGGGCCGCGCTGGGGGCGCACCTGCCGGCCCCCACGCTTTTCCCGCAGCGCCGATTGTCCCTGGCCGATAGGGCCGCGCGCGCGCCGCTCCCCCCGTGTAATTACGATAAAAATTCCCCGGGCGCCCGGAACCCCTTGGACGTCCTAGCCGGCCCCGGGCATTCCGCCGACGCCCCACGACGCCCAATCCCCCCCCCCATCCCCAACGGCGCGTCATGTCATTTCTGCGTAATGAGCTTTTTACACGGCACGCTCCGACTCGCCGCATCGCATGTCAATCCAAATAAGAGCAAGCCCCTGCGTCAATATTCTCCGATGATGCATTATCATTTTTTATACATAAGCCAAGCGGCTCGGCTTATCTCGCATAGTTATCTTTTTTAATACGCCTCGCTTAAATGAACCCGAGCGATCCCAATTAATTAATAACTTTCTTTCGCCGACTATTATTCACCGGATTTTAATAAATTCCCACAGGGTCCTTCTTTTTTCCCTTCCCCGGCTCCCGGCTCCCGGCTCCCGGTTCCCGCGGCGAGCGGCCCGCCCGCGACCCGTCGCGCCACTCTATTCCGAGGTGAAAAATCTCGGGAAAATCGATCTCCCGGGCCGGTATTGTGCTCCCGGCGGCGCTCCTAACCTGCCGTTTTTTCCATCCTTCCCCGGGCCATCGCAGGGCGGAAAATGAGCCGTAAATAACGAGTGCGCCGCCTCGCTCGTCAACCGGGGCCAAAGACACCCGAGGCCGCTCGGGCGCGAAAAAAGAAAAAAAAGGAAAACTAAGTCGCGGCGCTCCGGGGCGCGGGAGCGAGCGGGCAACGGCCCGCGGATTTTTTCCCGGGGAACGAGGCGGAAAAGGGGATTATATCGGCTCTCGGTCCTCTGGCATTAGCGCGCGAAGAAAAGCCAGCGGCGCGACTCCGGGGCAAGAGAGCTGATCTATTAGCCGTAAAAAGGTCCCCGCGCGATAAAGCGGCCCCGCGGAGCAGCGGCTTTCACTTAAAGAGCGCCCGCCGCGGGACAAGTGGGAAAGCGGCGGGATAATGACGGCGGGCCGGAATGCGCGCGGGGCCCGCGGGCCCCTTGATTAGGATGACTCGGCCGGCGATAAGCTACCCCGCGGCCGGCGCGCGCCCGATGATTGAGTCCCGATGGGAGTGCCCCGGCCGCGCCGCCTCCGCATTAATTATCGGGGAAGTGGCCGGGGCGAGGCGCGATGCGCGTCGATTGTTCGCCCCGCGCGCAGATTGCCCAGGGCCCGAGTAACGCCCTTTCCCAGCCGCCCGCGCTTTTTTCTTCCCCCCCTCCCCCCTCTCGGGCGGGCCGCGGGTGCGTGCCGCCGACCTCGCCGGGGCACAAAGACTTTATTATATTCCGGGGACTATTCCGCGGAGCCGCGCCGATTCCGATCGGCCCCGGCCTATTAATACAAGATTACGGATGATTATTTCTTTCGAGGCTTCCTGCCGGTATTTATATACGTCCCGAGATTATATCACAAGCCCATTGGCCGGGATGTAATGGCGGGCGGGGAGGGGGAGGAGCCAGCCGCCCGGCCGCCCGGCCGCCCGAATAAGAGAAAAGTGGATAATGCGCGGACAGGCTGTTATCAGCGTTGCGGCAATAGGGGACTCGCGGAGGAAAAATGCCGGGCGCACGAAGATTGGGCCTTTTTACCGGCAATTGCGCGCGTCCGGCAACGAGGCCGAGCGGGCGGGGGGGGTTGGCGCGGGCGTCGCGGGCGCGCGGTAGCCCCGCCAGCCGGGGGCACAAGAAGGCGGCCCTCGGCTACGGGGAAGCCGCGGTCGCCGGGGCGATTCGGCCGTTCGCGGAAGGGCTCCCGGACGCCCGAGCGAGTCGCCGCCCGGGGGAGAGGCCCCGGGGGCTTCCGGCCCGAGGGCCACCGCGACCCCGGGGCCGGCCCTTTTTGCGCCCCATTATCGCCCCCGGGGCTTTATCCTTCTCTGATGCGATAAAACGGGGAGACGAGGCGCGGAGCCGCGAGGGCCGCCCGGCCCGCAGCCCCGCTAAGTGATTGTTTTTGCACTTAATGCCCAGTCCCCGGGCCGAGTCATTATGAGTTGGCAGCCCTGCCGGCACTCCTCCATGCCCTCATGATAATAAAGACGGGGCCGGCCCCCCGATAAATCCTGCCCTCCTTAAAAACAAAGCTATCCGCCAATTCGTCAGCCGCGCTCGCCCTCCCCCCACTGGCCCTCCAGCTACTGAAATCCCCCGGCCGATGAGCCCCTCTTGGAAGGAACCCCGCGCGCCTCCTCGACAATTACCTTTTAACGGGCCACTTTCCTCCTAATTTTACAACCATCGTCCTACACCTCGTGTTTTTTTTTTCGCCAATTGCACTTTCTAATCGAGCCGGGGCAATTGGTCCAATGGTTTCTCCAAAATCCCAATCAGCACCAAACCACTCGACCAATTGCCCAATTTTTATATTTGACAGTGCCGATGAAAAAGGGAAAACGAGGGAGTACGTGCACCGTAAATCTACATGAGAGTGCGCTCGACGTAAGGCGCCTCGCTGGTAGCTGTTTAAAAAGGGCTTATCCGCCCGGCCGGAGAAAGAAAGAGAGCGAAAAAGCCCGGGCTCGCGCACAGATTGAAAATACTCCAAATTCTCGGTGGCCGTATCGTAAGGCTCCCCGTAATAAGAAGCTTACTCGATCCCCCCCCCCAAAAATTCCTTGGCACTGGCCGGTGAGGGACTCGGCGTAACCGCCGCCGGCCTCCCATCGCTTTTCAATAAAAACGACGCGAGCGCCGCCCCGGCGGCGGTGGCCCGCGCGAAAAAGCCAGGCGGCGGAGGCTGGTCCCCGGGCTCTGCCCACGCGCGTCGCGGCCCCATAAATCATTGGCCGGGCATTTTCTCCCGGGATCGATTATGACGTTTAGATACTGGGCGGCCGCCGGGCCATATCGCCGGATCGCGGCGCCCGCAGTCCCCGGGACCGCCGAGCAAGTCCGCGCCGACCATTACCTTTTTTTTTTTTCTCCTCCCCGGGGCGCGCGCGCCCCCTCGCGGTAATGGTGCTCGGCGCGGAGCGTCGTTAGAAGCTGCGCGAGCCCCTGCCATTTGACTCGGTCTCCGCACTCGATTAGTGCCCGCGCACCGCCGGCCACTTTTTTTTCCCCTGCCCCCCCTCCTCCAAGCTCGATCGATCTTCCTCCTTGTTGCGCCGACGAGTGCGCGAGTGCGCGCCGCGGCCTAGGACAATTTCGCGGCTTTTCGCATTACTGCACGATGAATAGGCTTAACGGCTTGGCCATTTGCATGCACCAAAGTGGCTCCCACTTCGAAATTACATATTATCCTTAAAAGAGAAATATATTGCATATTATATTACTAACTGCAATGGCAGCTCCGCCTGAATATATGTATATAGATTCGTATAATGTTACAGGTATAATATCTCCTGATTTATTGCACGAGACATTTTCAAACCCGCAAACGACGGACCAATTGAGGTCTTTATCCTTGACGTTTATTGATTATAGATACTGTGAAAACTGCCCGAGGAAAATAACAAACTGCAATAACCAAATTCATCACGCGAAAATACCTCCCCTGTACCTTTAAATATAATTTATAAATGTTCAGCCGGCTGCTTTATCTACACGTTACTATTCTGCGAGTTACAAAACTGTCAAGTTGGTTCAGCATAGGCTGACGATAAATCACGTTCAACCGTATCACTGATGAAACATAATAGCCCAAAATATCTCCAAAATAATACCCTCCAAGCAGTGAATAAACTTACCCGCACTATACACTTATAATAAACTCCTTCCATGTTGCGAGGACGATGCCGCGGGTGGGTTGACGCGTCAAACACCTGCGGGTCCGGTCCGCTCGCGGCCCATTGTTTATTACACCACGCTGTTCATTGGGAACAATCGGACGAGTGCTAATTTGACAAGAGAGAAAAAGGAGCTCGGGGGCGCGGAGGGGAGGGTATCCGGCGGGGCCGCGATCGCGATGTCCCGCGCGGGACGGCCGGCCTGCCGATCACTTACCGGCCGGGGCCCGGGGAGCGGGCAGCACTCGTCGCACGCATTGATCACCCGGCGCGAGCTTTTTAATTAATCAGCTTCCCGGCAATCGGGCCGATTAATCTAAAGTCGCGTCGGGGCGATAAAGGCGCGCGCGCAAACGAGCGAAAAGGTCGAGCTGCAGCTGCACGCGAGGGGCAATCGCTCGCGAATCGGCCGGATTACACGCATCGGTGGGAGCCACCGTCGGCGGCGCTGCTCGCGATCCCTTATCCGTCTAAACGCGCTTATCCAGACGGAAGCGATCGAAAGCGGCGGCGGCGGCTGCGGCCGATGGGCCTGCAGCAACAGGAGATGCACCCAGCTGCCGCGACATATCCCGGCTTATCGGCCTCTCTCCCTCGGGGCGCCTCGACCGGCTCTCGCGGCCCTCGCCCGAACTATATCTCTATCGGCGTGAACGTCGACGAATTAATGGGCGCGTCGTAAACAGTCGGCCGCCTCGGATAATGGAACACGATGTCGTCGCGACACACCGATTAGCGCGTCGCATGACTCGAGCGGTCCGCGCGTCATATAGGGCGCGTATATGACGCGCGCCCGGCCGGTCCCCGTGTGCGGCTCGTGTGTACGAGCGAGCGGGTCGGGCGATCGCGGGAGCCAGGGCCCAACTCGGCGTTTCTCCGCGGCGTCTCGCTCGCGTCGCCCGAGGTGTTGCTGCAAAGCTGCTGTACGCGGCTTTTATGTTTTATTGCCTAGTTTCCAGCTTACCTCGCTCTTTCTTGATTTATGAAAAACGCTTACTTTTGATTGATCGCGTCCATGCGTATGCGTAAATACGCACTTTCTGCACGATGATCGGAGGTGCGATTTCCTAAGCTATAATTTTATCTTACGACGGGCAGGAGGCCGCCGCGAGTACGCGTCTCCTGCTTTTAACGGGCATAATTCATACCTATCTATGTGGGAATACTGTAACTATGCGGAATAAATACACACTCGGAAATTTAGAACGGTTTCTCCAAGCTCCGTGCTTTTACCGGTTAATTTAAACACGGTTATAGACGTAAACAACTGATTCATCACTTGTGCTGCTAATCATATTTTTCTCCGCTATTATGTTGAATCTGCAAAGTAATAATGGCCGTGTAATGCAGGTAACGTTAATATTTCAAATGAAAATTTGTTGACGTTAATGAGTTTGGCAAATAAAACACACCGGTATATTATACCTGCATATAACGCTTGCGCCTAGTGCCGGTGACTAGCAGTCTGGGTAATTCGTATGCACGAATCGCGACACACTGATAACGCGTATCATTTCCAAGATTCAATAAATGATAACTATAAAGTATTAAGCGAAAAACTATTCGGATCTTTTAGTGCGCCAACAAAATTGCTATTATCGTTAAATTCCGAGCGCATTACATCGGCTTCGATATCGACTTTCTTCCTTGGCGCGGAGCGCGAGGGAAAATTATCAAGCAGATGCAGGCCCGCGGGGAAAATAGCTGGAGAAAATGTCACTGGCCTTTCTTTTTTGTTATACAACACAGTTAGCCATAAAACGTTTATGGATATTCCAAAGTTGAAAAAGTGTAATATCTCGAGGAGCCGGCTTACTCGCATGCGGGGCACGAGTACAGGTGGCCGGGCGCCAGGTCACGTATGCAAGAAAGCGCGCGCGAAAGTTAGCGCGCATCGACGCAGACTGCAGCGGGGGGGAGTATGGGCGCGCGGGAGCGGGCATTACGACCGCGCGGGGCAACTTTGTACCCCCGGCGCTCCCTCGTGCGTTCCGCTAAGTGGCGCGGCGGTCGTCAACCGAGGGGGTCGCATCGACGGACGCGCGGCGTCAACGTCGGCGATAGGGTCGAGGGCGATCGAAGGAGGCCCCGCATCGCGGATTCGGAAAATCTCCCGGTTTTTCCCGAGACAGGCTCGCGGCCTCGTTATTCTTCTTGATCGACACGAGGTTCGTTTGCCAGTCGGCGATTTTGGCCCGTCCGCCGCGGGCGCCGATGTATATATACGCGGTGTAAAAAAAAGTGCCCGGCAGCCAGAGGGCGCACCTGTCGTGGGGGGCGGGAACGCCGAGTCGCCAGGAAAGCCCTTGATGGGCGCTGGATTTCGCGCTAGGCCACGTGCCTTCGCGCACGGACTGACTTGGCGAAAGGTACCAATTGCAAGCCACGCGGCTCCCTGTCGAGACCGATGCCTCGAAATTCCTTCGAACGCCGATGCCTTTTCCATTTTCCCCAATAACAGTGTGAAATGTGGAGCGGAGACATCGAGCGTTGTATATTTATTGCACGAACATTGGATATTTCTTTTACATGGGATGGGTTTATTATCGTTTCTCTTTTATAAGGCAGTGCCGATCTCTGCAATTATTTGCTAATATCTATGTGCTTTGTTGTCCACTAATTGTAGTCACCATTGGGAAATGCCGCATTGAAGAATATACGCGCAATTACGGGTTGCAGGAAAAACGGACGTGCGCAAATAATTCGCAGGTATTGCTTTTCTAAAGAGCGAGGAGAGATTTTTCAATAATTAAATATTAGAACGAATTTGTCGGCGAGTGGAGCCGGTGATGCAATAACGAGTTTCTTACAGCCGGCATCGCATCCACGCCGCGTGTAATCTTCTAATAACAATGTAATTGTTTTTTTATTGCGTGCCGGGTATAAAATTGACGCGTTAAGCCCGAGGATAATTTATAATGATGAACAATTTCAGTGATTGCAGCTGCAGGTGAGATGTTGAGAAAGTTTACGATGGAGGCATCGAAGGGGGCGGAGATTGCGCGCGGCAAGAAAATCGGCGGGCCTCGCGCGCGGCCCGACTTTTTCCGCGCGGGGCGCCTCCGAGGGGCGCACTAAAGCCCGCCGGCCGGCTCGGAGCGGCTTTTCGTTTGAATAAATCGAAGCCGAGGCGCGAGTCATTGGCCATCTGGCGAGGCGAGGCCGCCTCCCCGGGCCCTCGGCCCCGCAAGATTCACGGCAGTCCATAAAAATGACGGATCCGCCGGGGCCGGGAGGCGTCGAACCTCGGCGGCGACTCGTTTCAAGTCGACGCGTACGCACGGCTGATCGACAGCAAGGCCCTCGCGCGCACACACACACACACGCAACAGGCGTTTCGGCAGCCCCTCGGACACGGATCCACCCGGACGCAGGCCGTCCGCGGAGCATATATACCCACCGAGGAGGTGGGCCCCCGCGCCCAGCCCCGGCTAATGAATCGTTTGATAAAGCAAGCAGTCGGTCTCGATGGGCGCCGTGTTTTACCGCCGTCCCCCAGGTCGCCTGGCGCATTGGCGTCCGGCGTCGTGGCGGCGGGCCAGGAGTCGCGGGGGCTTGATCGATGGCCCGCGTAACGGCCCGCGTGCCAAGCGTCCGCGCGGGGCTTTTTACCCGGCTTTGTCGGATTTTCGCGCGATTATGGCCGCGCAGTTACGCGGCCCCTTTTGGCCAAAGGACTCCTAATGGCTGGCCGACTGGTCCTCGGGGACAACCGCTCCCGAAAGTCGGGTCGTTTAACGGGCCCGCTCGTGACTCGTGTGCGATGCCAGATATAGGCGGCGAGCTAGTTTGGCGCCGAGGCGCCCCGTCGCTCCCGTTTACATCGGGGCGGATGAATGTATATATGGCGCGGGAGGGACTGGCAGCGTCGGTCGGCTCTCGATCGCTCGGGGTTGGATTTGGAGGCCGGGCCGGCCTGGAAACCGGTGAAAAATCTCGGCGACGACGTTGATTAGGAAAGTTGCCGAAAGCCCGGGCGCGTAATTAATGGGGCTTTAATCGAGTGAAAGGCCAGTGACGAGTGCATTGATAAAAGGTGAATCAGCTTGTAATTGCGAAGGCGAATGAATAAATCCCCGAGGGCGATTAATAAATCGACGGTGAAATTGGCATCGATCAATTTAAAAAATTGGCGCGCATCAATACGCCCGGGATTGTTTATTACTCCGGGGGGCCGGAACAATAAGAATGGCGATACATCATCCGGCGGCGTCGAGCCGTCCGTCTGTTGGCGGGGCGCGACTCCAATAATCCCGGCATTATGTATCCCCGCGCGGCATTCAAAGCCCTCCCCCGGCTAATTTCTCCGGCCGCGCCGCTTCTTCTTCTTTTTTTTTCACCCTTTTCATTTTCTCCCGGCGGGCCGCGGCTGCTCCCTCCCCCCCGGGCTTTTCGGGGGCCGGCCGCTCGCGGCGCTTCTTGCGCCCGGTTGATTGATCGGCCGAGGATATACCGAGGCGTCGCGGCCCGCGGCGGTCATTGTCCGCTGGCATTATGCCCCTTTTCGCCCGGGCCGCGTCGTTAGGGCCCGCGCCGAGGAGGCCGAGGACCCGCGGGATAAATCAATCGGCCGCCGTCGCGTAACGAGCCGGGCCTTTTTGCGCGGCGGCGGAAAGCCAAGGAAACTCGGCCGCCCCCGAGCGGCTTCGTTAGGCCAATCAAGTACACAAATCGGAGCGGCCTCCTTTTTATTCCCCCCCTCCACCCGCGGGCCCGAAAGCCAGACGCGCGCCTCCACGCACGAGGCCGGCCAAATAAATTTACGAAATTAGTATTGATTGGATTGATCAGCGATGTAAATGAGGCCGCCCGGCTCCGGGCGCCGCTCTTTTTCCGGGCGGCGGCCGCCCCGAAAAAGAGAGCCGGCGAGAGCCGGGGCCCTCGCGCGGCCTGCATATGCATACAATAAAGTAATTTGCGGTTTTTCTCCCGGGCTAGGGGGCCCCTGGCCGAGGAGCCGCGGGGACCTGCTACGTCCCCGAGATTGATGCCCGGCGTTTCTTTTTTTTTTCCACCGGAGCCGCGCTGGGCCCCCGGCATTCCGCGCGCGCGCATATAAATTGCGCCTTTCTTGCCGATATCGGCTAGAAAAATCGGTCTAATTAGAAATCGCGCGTCATATGGCCCGGCCCCGGAGGAATTCCGCTCCGGGCAAGAAGCCCGCCGGTCCACTCCATATCCGGCCGCTTTTATCACCCGGCGAACCCGGGACGCACGCACACGCGCGTGTACGTGTAGAGAGAGATACTCGAAAATCGGCTAGCTCGGCCGCGGCGCCAGGCTTGGAGCAAAGGCCGGCTAACCGGGGCCGACAGGGGCCGAGTGTCCCGCGCCGGCCGGCATCTGATTAACGCGCATCCCGTCCCGCGGCTCGGGGATGAATAAACGGACCCGCCTGGAAATCCGCGGACGCGGCCAAAATAAGAGGAGCCGGCCGCCGGGAGATGGATAGGCATCGCGGGCCGGCCCATCCTTCTTCGGGGCGCGGACGCGCGGCTACCGACGCGCCAATAAGCGCGCGCGCCTTTCAATTGTAATTAGGGAGCGTGTAAATCAACGTCCGGCGCGCGGCTGCCCCCTGGCGGCCCAGAGCCCCCTATCTCCATCTGCGCGCGTCTTTAATTGCGCGACTTGGACGCGCAACTCCCCGGGCCGGCCGGCCTATTAATCGCGCGATTCCCTGGCAAAAGAAATACGCGCCCCTTTACTCGGCCGGCTTTTCAGATATTTCATCGGGCCGCGCGGCCCCTCTCCGCGGCATTTCTTTTTTCTTCCCCTTTGCGGCCCCCGGCCCCCTATCGAACATCTTCATAATTACGATTGATCAGTCGCGTGCTTGCTTAGCCTACTAGTGCGCGCGCGCAGGAGCGTTAATGCAAAGCGCTTTATTTGGAAGCGGCCGCGCGCAATCGGTTTTGTCTCCGACTCGCAAACCAGATTTCCCGCCGCTCAAACTTTCCTTATACGCAGAGCCCACGCGATAAACATATTAATATACAGTATATCTTAATCATTAGTCAATTAATGAAAGGTAATAAAATAATAGTTAATGTTCGACACCAATAAAATACATAATAATTAAATAGGTAGGTGCAAGTACTTGGGAGTCTAGTATCCGTGCCGCGTGGATTGCACAAGAGCGCGCCGGCGAGCGATAGCGCAGGCGGTTTATTTACCGATTAAAGCACTCCATTTCTAATTTGCGCTCAATCGCAAGGCGCACCGGGTAATTTAACTATCCTGAAAGCCGATATTTGTAGACTTTCAATGAACATTATGGATACGGCATCAAAGCGCGAGCGCCCATACACAGTTTCCCTCGCGCAACGCCTGTGCCGCGGAAGAGAGGGGAAAAAAAAAAAATCACGCGCGCGAGAGCCGAGTGCGCGGCGGCGTTATCGATAAATAGCGGCTTGCGCCTTGGGCAAGCGGCTCGGCTCCCGCGGGGCCTCGCGACCCAACCCGCCGATGGATACGGAATTAGCGCCGTCGGCGCTTAAAGGCAAAGCCGCGATTAGCCGGGGCCGCGGCCCCTCCTTATCGCCCGCGCAATTAACCGCAAAAATGCGGCACGCGAGCGCGCGGACAGTGTAACGGCGCCCCGCGAATGTAACGCCTCCGGAATTCCCTCGGTCGACCCTCGGCCAATTAGCAGGCCGGCTTTGTTCGGCGCGAGGCGGGTCTGACGGATCGCGGATCCTTTGGCACGGGAGCAATTTACCGGCGGTGTAGGCTAGGCAGCCCTGCGGAGAGAAACGAGCCGCGGGATTACTCGGAGCCCCGAATTAAAAGCGAGGCTCCGGGGCGATAAGGGGAGCAGCTCCCGTACACCGAGTGGTGCCAGCCGCGCCCGTTGCCATCTTCTATCCCCGGCCTACCGACCTTGCGTTACATCTGTCCTAAAGCGCTGGTATAAGCGCTGAAAATCTTCGAGGTACACACTTTAACAAGACACTTTGGACGGGCGGTACAGGGGCGACTGGAGAAAAATCATTCGGAGCGAACGGGTAAATAAACGCCTCGGCGTGAGCCAGATTCGCAGGTGGCGGGGCCGCGAGGTAGCGGTAGCCTACCGGCCAACTACAATGTAACACGCGCTCCCGATCGTCCATTCCCACAGGCTTTTTTTCTTCCCTCGTTACACATCCGCGGGTTATGTACGTACGCGGAATCGGCACTTGTTCCTTTTTCCTTCCCCGGCCCCCCCCCCTGTGGTAATTGGCCCGCGGCGCCCGAGATTCTTCGCGGGCAAGTGCACTGGCGTGTCGGGCCGATGCGGGGAGTTTCCCGGGCGACTCCTCGCCAAAAGGGGGGGGGACACGTAGCGCGCGGCGGCCGGATAAGCATTATGCAAAGGCGGCGGGGGCCAGGCGGGTGTGGTCGGCGCGCCGCTGACAGGCGGCCCGGCCCGAGGCCGCGGTATTAGCATAGAAAGTCCCCGGCGAAAAGGCGCGCCGGCTCTAATCCCTTAATGACGGACTCGGCGCGCTCCCCGGCGGCGATAAATTTCGGGCGTCTTCGACGGGTGCCCCCGGCGTCCCCTCGCGTCCCCGGCGCACCTACTTCCAAATCCTTCCTTCTTTTTTTTGCTGCTCTCTCTGTGTCTCTCTCTCGCTCGCTCGCCCCCCCTGCCCCCCGCGCGCGCGCGCGCGTCTCACTTTGTGCCCGTGTTTTGCATCCCGCTAAAAAATATTTATAAAGCCATTCGGGTTTTACTCCCCGCGGCTGGCGTTAATGCCGGCCGATCCATTACGCGCCGCGGCGGTCGGCTGCCGCGAGCCGCACGCGCGCAACACTCGGCAAAAATTAAATTTTGAATTATCTGCAATAAATACGAGTATTAAACGGATATCTGAATAAAATTAAAATTGACGTTATTAAACGGATACTCGCCTGCTTTGTGCATCACGCGGCCGATTCTTCTAAGCTGCAACTGGACGTTCCATTAATTTTACCACCCGTTTAGTAACTTACCTCTGACGAAAAATACCAATTATTTATTAGTTAATTAGAATTTAACAATAATTTATACGTGCCTTTGAAATAATGTAGCTCCATATTTTTTTCCCTCCTCGGGAAAAGCAATGATGAAATATTATTTTCGCGATTCACGCGATAGTTACCCACGTGGTTTTGCAATAATTTAATTAAAAATTTGCATAATTGCGAAAGAAAGCCTTTTTCAAAGCTGTACTTGAATTAAGCAACTGTGGAACCTGATAAATATTCGCGTGGAATGAATTTTTCGTACACGACATTTCCCTTTCGAACGACCTACTCAAAAATAGAGATAATACCGCGGATAATCCATCAGTATCAACACGTGCAACATTATATTATTTATTAATCCTGCGGTTTGTACAGTATCTATCTTATTCGAGTTGAAACAAATTGAAAAAAATTACTGCAAATTGAAAGTAAGATTTATCTTCACGACGACGATAAGGAGCTCGGATAGAATGAAGAAGAAATTCAGCTTAAACTTTTATCGTATTATTAGTTTCAGATGTCTCTTTTGACATCCAAAACAAACGGAGCATATGAAAATCCTAATCGAAAATGCATGCAATACTTGACTAATTTTTTGCACGAGAGCACGAGTTTGAATTATTTCGGCCACTTTGCCTTTCGTTTGGTAGCACTATTATAAACAATTTTTGTATTTTGTAAAAATTATCGATAAAAGAGATTTTTAGACCATGAAGAGCTTGCTGCCCGTGAGAATGATCCGAATAATGCTGGAGATATGTAGGAAAGAAAGGTAAGCAACTAGCTAAGCCTTAACTATTGAATGTATAAGCAAAGGCTCGTTAAACGCTTAACTAAGACTGCGTTTATATTCGAGCGGAGGAGGATCAGAAGTTGAGCCCGAGGTAATCCCGCGGTTGGTGCGGCAAAGTGCACACGAGTCGCCTTCACTCGGCCGTGATAAACATGTGCAGCGTCGTTCGGGACAGACGAGGAGATCCCGTCGCCCGCGAAAACAGGGAGGAAGGCGAGGAAGAAAAGTGCGAGGAGCCGCGGGGCGCGCGCGGATCGAAGTGACGAGGCCCAGCGCCGCGAGTCGCTTTTGGCTCACTCCCTCGAGCGGAAAGGAGTTGCCGCTGTCGCCGGCGCAGCCCCGGCTCGCATACCTGCCCGCGGAATGCACATCCAGAGAAACGAGGGAACGGCTATTGTCTTGTCAGCGGGAGCCGCTAAATCTCCCCGGCGATCTCTTCACGATCGTCCCTCGCCTCGCTCGGCCCCCCCCCCTCTCTCTCTCTCTCTCTTTCGCCCCTTCTTCCCCCGATCCCTTTCTCTTTTTCTTGTAAAGCCGACCTCCGCTCCTCTCGCTCGCTCTCCCTCGCGAGGGAGGCTGCGGCGACGGCGAGAGTATCGCTCTCTGTCTTAACGATTTTTCACTCCGATTCTATCCCGTCGCCGTCAGCCGGATTTTCGGCGAGTTTCAATTTTGTTCCGCTCATCCGCCGTAGTCATAAGTATCTCCGGGGCCACGGGGCCCTCGAATCTTTTTTCATTTCTACCGAATAACGATTGCTCGAGTGTAAACTGCCTGTGCCAGTCATCGCTGTCTAATTAGCCTCCGGAATGCATCCGAGACAAAAGATGATCATGTATCCGATAAGGTCGAAGAATGTAGAACGTGTTATCCTATTTCTAATATAATTAATGAATATGAATGGTATATATTTTTCGAATAATCTAGCGCATCTCGCGTGGCGATCTTATGCATGGAATATAATATAATAAATTATATACTTTGTATGAATTTTATTACTCCGTTGATAATCTAGCTCGAGCCCCGGCTGATCGCCGTCCCGGGAGAGGGAATTTTCTTTAATGCCACCAGCCGCGCGGTTACTTAATTTTGATTTACACCGGCCTTTTAATCATCGTCGAATTAATTTTCCCGCCCCGGGGCCGCGATCTATCCTAAAAAATTAATATTCATTTTTCCGCGAGCGCATAATCGGTGACCGCGGAGCCGAAAATTCCCCCCTTTCCCCCAAAGTAAAATATGCCCATCCCGTTTGATAAATGCAGTGTCGCTCGGCGTCCATAAACTATATAGGAGGGCGATTTTATCAGTCGGAGAGGAGGCGAGCGCCCCTCACGCACGTGCGCCGGGGAAGCGGCGAGGCGGTGCACCGCACCACTCGCTAAGCAGGTCACCGGGGAAAAGCCCGGTAATTAATGGTCGGAGAAAAGCCCCGGGAAAGAAAAAAAAAAAGCGCAAGCAAATGACGGTTGGCAATTAGAGGGTGGGGGGTAGGGCGCGAGAGGTCCCGCGACCATTAATCAGCGCGGCGAGCCCCCTAAACGGCCGAAAAGCGGGGGCGCGGCCGCGGAGGAGCGGCAACGCGCCGCGGGGATCGAGGGCGCATGATCGATGAGCCGGGGCCGCTCGGGCATCGATCCCCGCACTTCCGGCACGCGGCCCCGCCATTGTTTGTCCCGGGATTTGCAAGTCCCGCGGAGGACGCGGCGATCGGTCTCGCGGGGGCCGATCGGTTATCCCCGCGGGCGCAGCCCTATTGTGCCGGGGCCCTTGGCGCTCCCTCCTCGCGGGGTGAGTGATACCGGGTCTCCTAGGGCGATGGGCCGGCCCCTAATCAAGCCGCCGGCGCGGCCCTCTCCAGTCGATCTTTTGAGAAAGCGAACGGCCCCGGCGATCTGTCGTTGACAAATCCCCGGGGCGGCCGCGGACTCGGCCCTCGTTAATACACCGGCCCTTCGGCTTATGACAATAACACGCGCTCTTACCTTGTAGCGCGCGCTCGGAGGCCGCGAGGACGCGGGGGCCTGCCAACTCGTCCCGTGGGAATATGAGCCCTACGCGGCCCGCGCTAATACATCACGCTTTACGTGCTCTCTTTCATTGCCTCGGTTATTGTCGGCCAAATAAAAGAGCCGGGGAAACGGAGCTGCCCGCCGCGCGAGGATTTAGACGCACGGAATCCCGCCGACCGCCGTGAAAATCGCGCCCGTATATCTATCGAGCGCACTCCCCCCGTCACGGATCGAAAAGGATCCCTTTCAAGGCCTCTCGATCCTAATCGACGTCTTCCCTGCCTTTTCGCCTTCACCGCGTCAATTGCACCGCCGCGTTTTGTCGTATCGGTACTTTTGTGCGTTCGCGTGGCGAGGGCGCCGGGGCTCAAGCCATTCACACGTGTACGTACGCGTAGGCCGCGCGAGAGCCATCGATTGCCCGCTGTCGGCCCGTCCCGGCCAACGGCCTTGGATAAAACACAAGCGGATCGCTTCTGCGATATTGAATTTCATGTTGATGAAAAACTTAACGATGTAAAATTTGCATCGCGCTCGGGGCGGCTCCGCGAGCGCGGGATATAGCCGCGTCTCCCGCGGTACGGCTGCAGGTGGAAAAGCAGCCGTCGGAGCCGATCGGCTTTTCCGCCGGTCGAGCGCCGGTTGTCGAAGCTCGGGCAAGGAGAGCCGGCTCGGTGGCTACAGGGCGCAACAGCCGGCCGCCCGATCGCTCGATTGAACTCGGCCTCTCGCGTCCGTTTCTTCGGATGCGGCAGGTGGTGGTGGTGGTGGGGGGGCATCGGCGCGCGCGATATCCAATACATGTGCCGTACCTGTCAAATCACCCGGGGCATCAGGGCGGCCGCGGCGCTGCCGCCGGCAGCCGGCCCGCGTCTTATTAGCAAGTGAGTCACGAAAAATCAATGAGACGCGGCCCCGCATTCCGGGCGCTCGCGCGTCGATTAATAACGCGCCCCTCCCCCCGGCCCCGGGGCCGGCCCCACCCCGCGCCAATTATTAATATTTCGAGTCGGCCCCGGGAGAAAAATCGCGAGCGCAAAGTGTTACGCGGCCGCCCTCGATTAATAAGCGCCCGCGCCCAAGCTAATTGACAAGCGATACCGCGCGAATCCCAATTAGACCAATTTTTCTTTTTTTTTTAATCCTTCCCCTCGCTCTTCTGTCCTGTAGACGGCCTGGCTTTTTTTCCCCGGCCCGCGCCGGATCTCGCGCAAGCGCTCCCGGGGCCGGAGGGGGGAGGGGAGATTCACTCGGAGCGATACTCGCGGCTGCGTTGCACTGTCCCCGCGGCCCGTCTTCCCGCCCCCCCCTCGGCCGCCCCTTCGCCCGCAAATCTAAAATCAATTGATGAATATTCAGGCGCGCGTCAAAGCCCGTAAATTTATATGGGCATTATAAATATATCCGCCGCCACTCGTGCGGGGATTGATAAATTTTAATTACCCATTTTTCCACATTGCGCGCTCTTTTAAGTGCAGGCCCGCCTCTCTCGATTCGCCGGCCGGCCTTTAAAATCCTGAGTAAATACTCGTGTCCGCCTATTGATTTATTGGGTGAAGATGCTTATCTCGAGCCCATGAGGTCAAAAGTAGTCGAAATTGCGTCAACCGAGAGAACCGAGGAAGGCTTTGAAGCCGTTGGCTCCCTCCGTATTACAAAATATCAAATGTGCTTTTAATAGCCGACATAAATTCTTTATTCAAAACGTGTAAACGTGTAAATATGAATATTACTGGGACAGTTATTAATGTTTTTGCCGGGCAGGTGAGTGCAGGTGATATTTCCCATGCAATAGAGACATTTCGGGCCTTCTCCCAAACGCACACTACCCTACAGATATAATGTGCGTGTCCATGTCGGATACATTTTTTCCTAAGGAGAAACGATAAATAGTTATCAAAGATCGAAGGCAGGGTTACGTGTGGGACTTTTTCCACGTTTTTTCCACGTGTTTCGAAATATAAGCAGTCGGCCCATTCGAAGGATTATTAATTATGCAAACGACGCCGATTTTTCTGGCTTTCAATGAGCTCTGTAATCCAGTCATAAAGGATCATCAAGCGGGCTGTTAGCCGGCGGTGCAGCGCGCAGGTAGGCTCGCCGCGCGATCCAGAGACCCGACAGACGGTCCAAAATCCAAAGCTCTCGCTCAACCCCGTATCCCTTTTCTCTGTTGTCGCATTGTCTCGTCCACTCATCCGCGCGGTCAGCAGTCCGCGGGTTCCGCTGCCCGGCCTCTCGCTTCTGCATGAGAATGAGCTCGCGCATCTGCGTCACCCAACGAGTGCACGTCAGCCTCTGCATCTTTCGCCCAGCCTCTCTCCCTTTCTTTTTTGTGCAGTGCGTGCCCCGGAGAGGCAAGATAAAGGATAGAGGAACAGTAGCGGCAATCAAGCCGGACATCGGACAGTGACGAATGCCGCGTATCATCGCGTATCATTAGCCGCGACTTAAGGCCTTCTTCCTCTCTCTCCCTTCCTCTCTCTCTCTCTCTCTCTTCCTCCTCTCTTTCCTCTCTTCCTTTCTCCGCCTCTCGGCTCTCCGCGGACAGAGAACAAGTGCGGGAAGGGCCACACGCGAGGAGAGCCGGGCCGCTTGTAGGTGCATCTTTACAATTGATGCTAATGCGGTAGAGGGAGAGACGAGAGAGAGCATCATCGGAGCCTCGGCTTAATCCTCGGGGAGCAAACATTTTAAGCCCGCGCCGTCCTTCGATGCATTTATAGCGTCTGTTGTTTATATCCACTAGGAGTAGGACATCGGTCGTCACGATAAAAGGCGGATAGGTGCCAAAGAATCCGTAATTCTTGGGAGGCGGCCGAGCCGAATAGTATTTTGATCTCTTCGAGTCGAATGGCTATTTGGGGCTCTTGTTCGGAAATGCCCATCTCGAGATAATTTTTAACGACTGGCTGATCGCCTGGAGACATTAATCAGATTTGGAGCTCATTTGTTTTTGGAACAGAAAGCCGCGTACAGTGCAAGCGCGGCTTGTTTACCGTTCGTCTATCGCGTCGGCTTTATGGGAGGATGGTACCGGTATCAAAGGAAATTCCTCGGAAGATGCGGGTTGTTACACTTTTGATACGGGGCCATTGGACGGGGATTATTTTTGGCTACAAAGTATAAAAAAGGCCCCGGGGCACTAAAATGGCAAAGAGGACATTTTTACCGAGTTAATCTTGTTTCGAGAAGTGCAGTTGGGCCGAAATACAAGAACTGTTAAAATAATTAGGGGCTGCTTAAGAGGGGCCCCGTCACATTTTTCAAGATGCCAAGCCGCGGTAACAAAGTTCAAAATCCCAAAGATACAGCCTTGTAAATTTCGTTAAAAAAGCGAGGCTGCCCCGCCGGGAGAAAGGGGGACGGGGTAAAAAAGTAGGAGAGACGCGGGGGAGGCGAGGCACCAAGAGGCGCGGCGGCCTCGGCCCCGGGTCAACATTCATATAACTTCTTTTACGCTGATTGTAAATCCGGGCGATCGGCCCCGGGGGCGGGGCTGACCCCCGCGCTCCCCGATCCCTTCGACGGCCTGACGTACGAGGCCCCGGAAGCCCCGGTGACGCTTGTAAATTTGTCTCCCGGCCGCGCGCGCCCGCTCCATATCCGCGGGGCTTTTACCAGATATATATAAAGGAGGATCGTCTTTTTTTTTTCCCCCCGCACGCGGAAGAAGTTGTTCTTGCGGCCCTCGCCGCGCCAATTCGTTAACTTTGACAAAGCAATCTTTTTTCGGGCCGAGGGGGACGCGCGCGACCCCCGCCATATCTCCCCGCCCGCTGAATAATGCGCGCGCGCTTTTTCCCGCCGGGGATATTACCCTCGCGGGCCGGACGTCGTCCCCGGGAAAAAAAAAAAGAAGCCACCGCCCCCGCTTCATTAGGCCGACGCCGATCGCGGCCTCTTTCTCATATCCGGGCTTGCGGATTGATCGGCCGGCCGGGAAAAAAGGCCGATTGCCCGAGATGCATAAATCTGCGTAACGAAACGGGCCGGAGCGCCCGACGCCGCGGACGGATGCCCGCGGAAAAACTAACCGGCCGGCCGGCAAATCAATTATGTAAAACGGCGAGCGGCACTCGGGCACGGGGGCGCCCGGGAAATCCCCGCGGAAAAGCGCCGGTGCCGGGTGGGGGGGGATTGTGTGCCGATCGCGAGGCGGCCCTGCGAGCGTACATATATGCACGCGCGGCCGCGAGGACCCGCGGTTTCCTCCTTGCCAGCCGGCTCTTCGTTATAGACCTGACCCTAGTCCGCCTCTCTAATAAATCCGAAATTTATTAAAGGCATTTTATGGCTCGGGGCCCGTTTTATTTAAGACTCGCGCTCGCGTACGGCCTATATCATAATTTAGTTTTAAGCGGGGGGGAGGTAGGGGGGGGGGCTTATGCAATCGGCGCCTCTCGCGCGCTCTCGCGGCTCGAATTATCCGTTTCTCGTTTTATTTACAGTTTTTCACCGTTGCATCTTTGTACTGCTTTATATATTAAGATAATTTCCGGAGAATTTCGCGCGCCAAAAAATCTGACGTCGAATATAAACCACGCCGATCCCGCGGTACAATCGCGAGCTTCTCTTATTTATCGCGCGAGCTTTACATTACGAATCCTGTTGCATTCCTCGGAACGGGGCTTTTCAATACAATAGAATATTGTACTTTACACGAGGGCCGATCTTTCTGACGGACGCGTAGCTTAATTTTCGAGATAAACCACTGCCAAGCTATGATAATGCTCGGCGTGACGAAATCCGAGGTGATGAATTGCGCGCGGCTATATAAGGTAGCAATATACGATCCTTGAGTGAAGCAACCAGACGGTTTATTCGGCTGGATCGGTACGCAATATACCACATCGAGATCTCGCGTGGCCGGCTCCTTTCGCGGCGCTGCACCGAGGGCTCCTCTGACGAAATGACCCACGCCCGAGTATTTTGGGTTATTTAATAGAGAGCGGGGGATTAAGCTTGACCGGGGAGGCAGCGATCCGTGGAAATAGTCGGCGGCTCGGCCGATCGATCAAGTTGTCTCCTCGGCGAGGGTCCGGGTGGGGGCGTCGGGCCTTTCTCGAAATCGGCCCTCGGCCGGCGGAATGCCGGCGGCATGCGCCCGGCCGGCTGTCGGAAGCCCGGGCCCGATCCCGAGGACCGGGTAAACGAAGGCCCCGGCCGCGGCCGCAGGCTTTTTTCGCGCGCATAGCCGCCTCCGGAGGGGGAGGAGGATTCGGCCGGCAGCCACCCAAGATGTCCCGGGCCGCCCCTCGTTAATAGCGCGAGGCCGCGGCCCACGATAAGCCCCCGGGGGCTGGGCCGGCCGCGAGTTCCGAGAAGCGGCTTCCTCCGCCGGAATCCGGGCGCCCGCCGCCGAATCCAGATAACAAAAATATTTTGGCCGCCGGTTTTTCCCGGGCGCTTCTTCTGCCGCGGCCTCCTGGAAGGTGCGCGGCTTCGCGGAGCCGCCCGAGGCCGTCCCCCCCCCTCCGATCAATTTCCCCCGGGCGAATGAAGGCCCGGGCCCCGAGTCCCCCCGCGCATTCCGCCTCGTTAACAGCTGTCGCCGCGCCTCTTTTCCCCCAAAAATGCCCTGCTTACGCGATTAGCGCACAGAGAGGCCGCGCGGCCCGCGGCCAGAAGAAACGCCCGGCGGCACTTGGCTTCCGGCAAACCGGCACCGGCCGCCAAACTCCTGGACCACCCAGCGGGACCGCCGCCCGCCCGCCTACCAGGAAACAAAAGCTTTCCTCTATGTATCGCCGAGGAATCCGTTCGGCCTACTGGCAATCAGGCCCGCTTCTTCCCAGGACGCCGGGCAAAAACAATCACAACCTTTTCTTGCCTCTCGGATCTTTGGCTCGTGGACCGCGCGACCGACACCCCCCAAGTTTACAACTTTATCTGTCGCGGGTGCGTTGAAAATGTCCTTCGTGCGGATATCTGTTCCTCTGGGGTTCCCACCTAAACCTCGCACCTCTCGAATGCGAAACTTTAGCGGATACAACATTGTCCGCATATCTGATTGATGTAAAACGCCGAGTAAGATGCACGCGCGTCATCCCACTCATGTGGTCCAGGGGCTCGGATAAGCCACTGCTTCGAGCCCGGGACAACGTTGTCGGCACGGATATTTATTGGCCGTGTCGCGTGGGCGCGCGGGCTTTCTCCGCGGTCTCACCTAAAAAGCGCCCCGTCCGTAATAAGCCGCAGTTATACCGGCAGTGGATTCGACTCGGTTGGAAAGTGTTTTTAACGGGCGCGCGCTAGCCCGGGGAGCGCGAAAGCACCGAGAGGCTCGTCGGGCCGGCTGTGGGAGCGCCCGGCTTCGCCTCCTCCAATCCCTTTCGCCGGGGTCGAGAGTTTAATCGGCGCGGATGCGGCAGCCGGCGCGTTAAGCGGACCGCGGACGAATATAACCAGTTGGCCGGCCGTGAGAAAACTTCCGGGGGAGCGCGGCCCCGACTTTCTCACAAATGCCTGCCGCGCCGGGGACGCGCGTGCACGGGCGGGTCGCGCGGCCGCGTCGCGTGCCGCGGAAACGCTCGCCCGGCCAATGTTGCCTACGGGACCGAGGCCTCTCGCCTTAACCGACAGCTAATTCACAACGCCGCTTCCGGTCCCTTGTAGCCGTTGGCGGGGCACGCGTTCCGTTTTTCTGCAAAGGCTCTGCTCCCTTGGCTTGTCAAGGTTCACCGGCTGCGGGTCATTCCCGTGTGTGCAACGTGCTTTTGCAACCGCGCTGCGCTTAATAATAAGCGTACTTTGACTAATGGCCGAAAATCCCAATGGAGTAGGTCGTAACATTTTCTTGGCCAATTACGGATCTTACGAATGTAAGCAAATGCGCTCAAGGAAATTCCGAGAATTCTGGCGATCGGTAATCATAAAAGGTAGCTTCGCGAAATAGCGGGAGTTCACACGTAACGAATGGCCGCGAGTAAGTAATGTATACAGGGAGTAAGGTCAAACTACTTATCAAAGGAGAACGCGTTCGCGCATTATGTAGGGTAGCTCTCGGTATCCGAGTAGTGCCGGACCCGTTATGAACCACCGCAGCAGGTAGAATGAAGTAGTAGCTCAGATCTTTCGATAAAGTACCAGGGAATAGACACGAAGATAAGTCGTTTTTAGTATACGTAATTTATGCGCGAACGACGTTATGGCGTTGGCGCATTTAAGGTCGGATCGAATGCATAACGTGGATAGTAAATATATACCAAGGCGATCTAGACTTTGAACCGACCTCTACGAAATGCAGGAATATTATTACAGGGCGTAAAATAAAAAGAAGCACATAATGTGCAGGAGTTGATTTTAATTAACGGCGCGACAGTGTATTACAAAAGGAAAAATGCCCGATTGCTATTCCCGACATTATTTAAAGAGTTTATAAAGTATGATCAATTATCGAGGTTTAATGGCTTCATTAGAGAAATAAGCGATTAAAAATTTCGAACATATTATCAAAGTTGGGAACTACGCATAAGCCGTCGACAGGAGTGATTAATTTTCTATAATAAATTAAATGAAAATATAATACGGGCAGGTTCATCTGAGAATGGCACAATCAAGTGGCGCGCGATTCGAATCGGGTGAGGAAACGCGCATCCATTAGCGGGGGAAAGATGAAGAAGGAGCGCTAAAGCCGCCATTAGCATAATTATCGTAAAACTCGATCCGTATAAACAGAAGAGTTTGTCCGCGGGCGCGCGGCTTGCGCGGCAACCGAGCCGATCAATCATAGCTCGAAACTAGAAGCGCCGCCGCCCGGCAACACGAACAATTATCCGAGCCATTTCCTCCCGCGGAGGCAGCTGTCGATTCCGGGGGCCGGCCGGCGCGCGCGGCCCAATGTAACGCCGCGGCTCGCGCCCCCTCGCGATCGCCGGATAAACGACGGGGAAAGAGGGAGGCGCCCGGCGACAATTAAATCAGGATGAATCACCGGGGCGCGTTACGCGGGTCCGAGTAGTGGCCGCGGAGCCGTCCGTCCGCGCGTCGATTAGCCGGGGATTATACGGCCAGCTCGGCCGGCCCGACGCCCCGCTAATGACTTTCTATTAATGCGCCAACCTGTCTCCCCATTGGCCGCCTGCCATTGGCTAATTCGAGTGGGACATCTCGGGGCAATGCGCGTAAACGCCGCCTTCGCTCCCGGGACTTTTCCTCCCGCGGAGACAACCGCGCGTCCTTCTGTGTGTAGTTCCTTTTTTTTTGCCGTTGAAAATCTCGGAGGTAGGGAGGACGTTGTGTCAAGGCTACAGTGAAATTACATTCTCTTATACGGTTCCGATAGCCAGGCGTTAGAAAAGCGACGCTGCCGCTTTGAAAGGCGTGCGAAAAGGGAGGAAAAAAACAAGGTCGCGTGACGGCGTCCGCTGGCCGCGATTTTTGCGGTGCGATTTCCCGAATGTAAATAAAGGTGATTGAAAGCCGTCCCCGCGGCTCGATCATGATCGTGGGAAGCCGAAGCCGCTTCTTGCCCGGTCTTCTCTCGGCCGCGGCTCGAGTCTTATGTGTATGATCTCGTTGCGGCCCGCGGCCTCAACGGACCGCTGCGATCGTGCATCGAGGTCGGCCATTCAAAATCCGGCGAATAAAAATGAAGCTTGGTGAAAAATAAAAGATTGGGCGGACCTTGCGGATAAGCGGCACCACCACCCTCCAATTCACTCTGGTTTTATCATTATAATTTTGCCTTTTTACACTAATTATTAACCGCCGGTCTATATAAATAAACATTATCATATTCGCTCGCAGTTACACATCGGATATGTACATATATGTACGTATGTGTATTTACATTTTATTTCTTGTACCGTAACAATAAGCTTCCAGCTTTGGAGAATATATGCGCTCATAAGGTATTTTGGCATTCTTTTAAAAAGTATATACAAAAGTAGAGTAGACAATATAATGTTTTTATGAATGTACAGGCGGATTAAGCCGAAAAGACATTTTCATAAAGCATAATCCCTCCTCATTCATGCATAATATATCGCGTTTTAATTTGGTCGTTGGAAACGTCGAGTGAAAAATTGAAATGATGATTTTTGAAAGGCTAGACATCGGGTTTTTAAAAGTTAAAAATTAAGAGATAAAAATATTTAAAAATCATATTGATATTATATAGAATGGCATAATTTCTTATCGGTAGATTTATCACAAGTTATTTATTATCGAGGGACCTCGAGCAGAAAGCGAGGGCCAGATCTATTTTTGTTTGGAATATCACTTTATCTTGTCGTGGAAGAAAGAAGAAGCGTAAAAATGGGGTAGAAATATAAAAATAAAGTTTTATTGAGACGAGAGTTACATAGGGTGGCAGTTAATGACATGAAAAATAAATAAATATATATCTCGATAGAAATGGTTGCGGTACCGTCCGGCGACGTCGCTCACGATATATCATGCATTAATTTGCTCGTATTCCCAGTTGATTTATCGAACGGAAACGCGGAGACTCGCGATAAATCAGTTGAATTCAAGGTCGCTCGACATTCGGCGCAAGACAATCGCAATAACTTTAGCGCGGAGCGGGCCGAGCGGCACGAAAAGCGGGAGGGAGCCGGCCAACAGTTGTACCTTTTGGCGCGGCCGAGGTGAAGCGGGGCAGGTGAGGAGGCCGGCGGCGGCGGCGGCGGCGGCGGCTGCTCTAGCTCCTGGGGCCCGCGGGCTTATTGCCTCCCGGGCGCCCCTCCCCGGCCCTCGCGCCGGCTGATTCCCTCATGAATTATTAATGCGCTAATGAGCCGGCGAGGCCGGCGGGCGCGGCGGCCGGGGATTAGAGGCTCGTTGACGCGCGCCAAGCGGACTACAGGGGCCAAGGCCCCGCGGACTCGTGGGCCTCCTTTTCTCGGGGCGCGGGGGCTCTTTCGGCCGGGCGCACCCGGGGCGCAGGCGGGCCGCACGCGCGCCCGGTTTAACAACCCGAGCATTACACCGCCGCGGGATTATTGATGAAAATCTGTCCCCGTCTAATTATAAAAGTGACGGGGGCCCGCTCGGGAGCCGGCTCGTAAAGCCAACGACTTCCGTCGCTTGTAATTCCCCGGGCCCTCGTAAAAATCCGCAGGCCGCCGCGGCCCCCTCGTAAAAACCTCGATGCGAAGATGACGCATCCGCGGTGGCCGCGCGGCCACACTCGCACGGGCCCGCCGCGTAATTAAACCGTTAATCCCCGGCCGGCGCCCACGCGACTCCCCCGCGCGCCCGTTAACGACGCTTACGGACGCCGGCCCGCCGCCGCTTCTTTCGCCTCCCCCCCTCGCGGCCAGGGGGCGCATTTGCATCCCCGGCGCCACTCCTTGCCGGGTACAAACCCCCGCGGCCCCATATGCATTATGGATGCTTCGCCTAGTCGATGCCTCGAGGAATCTCGAGGCTAGCCGGCACAGCGCCGCTGCGGCCGGATTAACCGAGCGGATTAAATAAAAAAAATTGGGTCGGCTAATTGCGCGAGGCGGGCATTTACGCGGAGGAGGGAATTCTTCTTTGTGTTAACGGGCTTCTCGCGGTGGCGGCGGCGGCTGCGCCGAGCCCGATAAATCAACGGGCGGCCCCCTTCCGCCGTTAGCCGCAGCGCCTCGCGCATTATCATAGCCGGCCGCGGCGAAACATCCCGTGAAAAACTGGGAATGCCGATTTAACGAGATGGGGATAAAAGTGCCGGGGCCGTTTTATCGGCTCGCGGGTGTCGCGCGCGCGCCAGCCACGGTAATAACGGCCCCCGGGCCGCCAAATTGCCCCCCACTCCGCGTCAAATAGCCGGGCGGCCGGTCTACGTCCGATAGAGCCGGCCCCCGCGCCGTTAAACCGTAACGAAGACAAGCCCGCAGAAGCGGACAATGCGCCCGGCGAAAATGCCCGGGTGTCCGCCCGGATTCCCCGGCGGCGCGCCTCCGGTGAAGGGAACCCGGCGAGCGGTCGGCTCCGCCGAAAGCCGCCGGGCCGAAAAAAAAAAAAACAAGGAGGAGGAAGCCGCGCCGGCGAACGGGAATCGTCGCGAGCCGCCGGCTCGTAAATTTCCCCGGCGTGTTACCCCCGCCGCGGACGGGGGCACCCAGCCAACATCCGCACGCGCCTGCATTATACATAAGGGAGCGCGAAGAGGTGCGCGGGGGGGGAGGGCCGGGCGGCTAGCGACGCCCGGGGACACCGGCCCGCCGGCGGACACAGCTATAGGGGGCGCGCGCGTACCCCGCTTGCTGAACAAAAACAAAAGGCGCGTATCATTTTATTTTTTTTCAGGTTGGCCATACCCCGGGACGAGTTGTTAAGCGAGCGGGGACCGCGCACCTGCCGCTCTCCCGAGGCGGCCGATTAAGGACCACTCGACTTTGGCCTCCCTTCGGAGGTGGGGAGGGGGGGGGCCGAGTGCGCCGGTTGCCACGCACCTATGAAATCGGGGTAAGGGGACGCGATAACGCAGGCGGATTATCATTGCGCAAACTGCGGGCCACATCGGCCGCCGGCTTGTTCCTCGACCGGGCCGAAAACGGCAGCCAATTAAGCGGCCGATCCCCGCGGCGAGATATGATATTCGAATATAAGAGGCGCGTGTATACCCCGATCGTTAGATCATCGCGGCAAGCGGGGAATCCGGGCGGTGCGGCCGCGAGGCTCATTGTCCCATTGTAGATTGCGCAATTGATCAAGATTGTTCGGGCCAGGGAAAAGCGCGGCATCGAACAAGAGGGGGGGGGGGGCGGAAGCGAGGTGGACCGAGGGCGACTCGCGGGGCTAATTGCGCCGGGGAGTCGGCCGGCCCTCGCGGGAAGAGCCGCGGGAGGCGCGGCCCCGCGGCCGTAATCCATCCGGTTCTGTCCGCGCGGCCTCCTCGGAAGTTCCGCGAGGGCCGGGGCGCATTTTTGAGCCTTTAATGCCCCATGAATCACGATTATCTTCAATAAATATAATTAATGCTGAAGCCGGGGTAAGGTGCGCTGGGCGTTAAGTAATTACGCCTAGAGATAACTCGCGCCCGCCGCCGGAGCTTCGTTATATATTATTCCCCTCGCGGGGCTTTTATTGCCCGGCCGATCTTTGATTCTCTCCCCCGGCCGCTTTTATCGCGCCCGCAGTTTTGACTTGTTTATAAATAACCCCCCACGCCCGCAACAGTGCAGGCCGCCCGTCCCCCGCCTCCTTTTTTTTTTTTTTTTCCTCTCCACCGGCCGCCTATTAAAACCCGAGGGCAGTTCTTATCTTCGAATTAATAATTATGCCCGGGCCGGGCGGAATCTCGCGATTAGGAAAGGATAACCGGACGAGGCGGCACGATTCGCCGGGAAGATTCGCGGAAAGCCGGGGCGCCTCCGCCGGCTCTAATAACGCCGGTGATAACGCGCGAGCGGTGTAATCGCCTCGGCACACGTGCCCGCGGCCTGCCGGGGGAACGCACGCGAGGGGGCGCTCCTCCTCTTTTCGGCAGGTAAGGCACTCCCCGGGGCCGGCGCACTTTCCCGCCGTGTAATCTCATTAATCTGCCGGGCGGCCGATCCTCCCGGCCAAGGTGCTCGTTACCGCGCGGATAAATCGCCCGGGCGTTATATTGTTATATCACTTTCGGCGGCGTTATCGGGGCGCCGGCCGGCAATCGGGCGCGTCCCGGCCGCTCGGCACTCCTTAAATCATCGGGGCGCGGGCTCGCGGAGATAGGGAGCGGGGGGCGTGTTCGGCGCACACGCACGCGCGGGCCCACCTGCAGCAGCCACCGGGGCTCCCTTTCGCGGCGCGTCCTCCTTCGGGGGCTGGCCCGGTGGCTGCGGGTCAATCGGCGCCCTCGAGGGGACCGCGGCCGCGATTAATCACCCCGCGGCTGCTGCAGGCGCCCGAAGAAACTGGATTTATTGCCGGGAAATTCCTTATCGGTCCCGCGCTCCCAGGCTTTCAGGATTAATGAAGCTTGGCCAACCTCGTATTACGAGTCCTAGGATCAGCGCGCGACGCCCACGTTTATTCATAACTCGCGCCCCGCTTTTTCCGCTTGGCGCCATTATGTCAATTGGAAATCCAGGACTTTTTACGCGCTCTCGTGGAAGCGAGGGCGGCACCGGTATCGGGAAGAAAATCCAGCGGGCGCTTATAGCTTTGTTCCGAGCCGCGTGTGCAACGCGGGGCCAAGCGGTCCGTTCGGTTAGTTATATCGTCGTGCGTTCCGCGGAATCGTTAATTCTATCGGCGTTTGTACTCGTTTAAGTGGTAACCGCTCCAGGTATCGGGACTAAATTTCGAATAATAAGTGCGCATTGTCCGGGCATTACGTTCTCATTACAATACCAACATGGCGCGGACACGTAGTAATTAGCCTCGTTTTACCCCTTTGTTCCCAAAGTGGATCGAAAAATCGGGCGCGACGCTATTGCGGTTTCCCTCAAAAACTTCCCCCGGAATTTACGATAACGCGGCGCTCGGCCTGCGCGCGGCCAGTTGGCCAATCAACCGGGCCCGGCGTTATTTGGCCCGCATTCCCATAAATCAATGGCAAAAAAAAAAACTCGTTATGCGAGGGCAGCCCGGATTCCGGAGGCGGCCCGTTACATAGACGAGCGGACTTCCTCTCTTCCACGCGGCGGCGGCTCTACGAGCGACGGCAAAGGAACAGGAGCGAGGGCGAGACACACGCCGGAGTAATTGTTCCCCCGGCGCGGCGATGCGCCTTTCCCACACGGCAGCTGCGCCCGAGAGCCAGACGGAGAAAGCCGGCGCGCGTAGCGCCGCCGCCGCGCATTAGCGCGATTAAACGGCCTGCCGCGCGCACTACACCCGCGCGAAAGATAGGGCCGCCGCGGAGGATAAGCCAATTTTTCCCGGCCGCCGCGGGACGCGTGTAGCCGTCTGTGCCGCGCGGCCCTTATCGCCCCTCGCCCGGGATGATTTATCGCGCGTATTATTTCCTCGAGATTTATGCTTGTCAAGTGCGCGGGAGACCTTTTATTATAATCATTTTCCCGGCGGCCGAGCGCCTCCGAGCGATTTTCTTTTTTTTTGCCCGGTTGTGCGCGCGGCTTCTCGGCTCCCCCGAGAGCCGCCTGCATAGGGCCGTGGGTGATGCCGGGCCTCGGCGCATATCGCGCGCGGCGCTTTATGCTTTATTGATCAATTAATTAATTCTACTTTGCCGGGGATTGTTTATTGCGCGTCGCGGGCGTAGGTGCGCGCGATTCGCGGGGCGATACGCCCAGTTGAGCGGTCGGGAACAATCGATCCCCGTTGCGTAAACGCCCGGCGATATCTCCGGCTCTCCGCGCAGACTTTGGCACTCGAGCTCGCGCCTCGCGTGCCAAGTGCGTGTCGACTCCTCGTAAATACACAATAACGGATTATTTTCTTTCGCGAGTGATACTCGGATCGCTCGCGTTCCTCAAGCCATTAGCGAGCCGCCGAGAGCGAGGGCACTTCTTTGTCTTTATACCTCGCGGCAAAGTATGTTTACAAAAGAGGTCCCCACCTTTTTTTTTTTGTAAATCCCGTAATTTTGCAATAAAAAAAAAAAGAAGGCTGGATACGCGCGATGAAATGACGGTGTTTGAGAGAATAATTCAATTGTGCCGGAAAAGCAACATGACAGTAATCAGTGCAGGTTGCGCGGGCCGGCTCGTGGGCCCCGGCCGTGTAAGTAGAGGTTGCGAGGAATATCCTCGCTTTAATAGTACAATCCGGGAGCGTTGATTAAAGCCGCGTCCCCTCGCCGAATGAATGTTATCTCTGCCGGGGAATAAAATAAACGCGGGAGGAAAGAATCGGCGCGGGCGGCCGAAGAAAAGAAAGGAATTGTCGGACGGGCCCGGGGAAGTTTATTCAATGCGGGGAGGCGCAATTTGTCAAGGTGCCCGCGAGCAGCCCGAGGTGTATAATCGCCGAGGCGGCACATAAAACCGCGTCGACGAAAGGCCATCGGCCGCTGCCGGAGGAATCGGGCGCGCGCGGCGGCGGCAGCAGCAACAAGTCCCGCGCAGGAAAAATGGATCGCCCTCGCGGAGGAGCCGGCGGGCCGCGTGATATATCGGCGCGTCCGGTGCGCGCACGTGCGCCGCAGTTGCGCCGGGGGAGATCGTGTCGGCGATTATCGCCGGTAATGCGCGCGCCGCGACTTTAATTACGGCGCATGCGCGCACGCACGCCCCGGCGGAAGTGCCGGTCTAATGCGCCCGCCGAAAGCCCGCCAGGGCCGCCGATCCCCGGGTAATTGCCCCGGGGCGCGGTTCGATCGGCGCAGCTGCCGCCGCTCGCCCGAATCCCGAGCTTCGCTCCTTGGCCCGCCGCCCCTATTAAAACCACCCTATCATCTTGCTTGTCCTCTTTCGTAACCGCGCGCCTCTAATAGCGCCTTCGGTTGACTAACGAACGCTTTGATGCTATAACAAGATGGATGACGTATTAAAACGCGGACCTCGAGGTGGACTATGATGAGGCTCGAGTACCCGCGCGCTCGAGGAGGTGCTTCGACCGGCCGGTAAAGTGCAGTCAACGAGATTTCTTGAAAAGCTCCACGGCCAAACGGACGGTTGATGAGACTGTAAAAAATAGAGGCGACGCGCCGACGAGCGAGTAGAGCGCCAAATCTGTTTTTTATCGGCTGTCGATGATCAATTGCGAGCAGTCGCGCCGCTAAGAGAATAATTAACGGATAATTAGCGACTGTTGGTTCACTTATTCGAGGGAGTGTATATTTAGTAATTGCTCAATGTACCGACAATATATCATTGTTAGGGCTCTTATTTACGCAGCGATATAAATCACAGACAAATATTAGCACGGCCCGCCACTCGTTCGCCCATAAATAATTGCAATTAATGCGGCGCTCTCTAGTAGTAACAATTTACCGAATCAAGCACAGCGATCAATTCGCCGGGATTCTATTCCGCAACGGGTGGAGGAGAGCCGGGGCCTAGTCGTAGATTACCTTAGCCGCGGCGACGCGGCGCGCCGCGAGCGTCTCATCGCGCCGTGTCCCGAGCGCGACCCGCGTGGGCGTACGTGCCGTCTCCCCCCCCCTATCCTCCTCTCGCGGGCCTTTATAACAGTCGCGCGACGCAACAGCCCGCCACCGACTCGTTTCTCCCGTTGCCCCGTCCCCCGCGCGCCGATTGTATTAATTACGAAACTGATAAGGAGCCGCGCGAGGCCGGCTGCCCACGCGGGACGCGGCCGACGCCTGATGGATGCGCGCGCGCGCCTTTTTCCAACGTCTTTATTAGACGACGCCGCCGCGGCCGCGCGATGCAAAGTGATTTCTGCGATTCATTTGCGCCGAGCCGTTATTTAGAGGCGATTTACCGGGTCTAACGAGGCTTGTCATCGAGCCTTTCCCATACGCGGTACACTGGCTCACTGGCACAGATCGGCATTTCTCACCTTTCCAATTGCCCCGCTGGCCACTTTTCACGTCCGCAAAGGATGAATTATCGCTTTGTTTCAAAGTTCGTCCACGCGCTTGCCGATGTCACGGCCGTATTGCTTTAGCTTTTTAGGACGTTTCTTTTTCCTCCTCGCGATTGTTTGCGTTACACCGAATAACAATGTAGAGATACTATAAATACAATTACTCAACAAGGCAAATACGTAAAATTGTATTTAATTGATATATTTGACAGATAACACGCTTTGTTAAATCACTGTCGACGTTCGGATGTAAGGTAATATACATTTTCTCGCTAAGCATGCGTCATGGCGATGGGTGCCGAGTTAGCGTGTTCGCCGTTCGGTATCAAGGATACGCAATTTTTCTCCTCGGATCAAATTTACACTTATTGTACGAGGAAAGCTTATCCGAGGTATTCGGCAGATACCAAGATTCAAAAATAAGATTTCCAGCCGGCAAAGTAATCGTGTAAACGTCTCAATGATGGACCGTTATCTTTTCTTTTCAAATATGATTAATATAGGCAGCGCAGTGGGAAAAAGAGTGGTAAATTACGGCAATACTTTAGTTGTGTAGTTATAAATCAGATATTACACGAAAATGTACGCGTCGTGTAAATTAGTTACGAAGCTTACTTGTCACTGATCTATTCCTCACGTTTCTATTAGAACAAAGAGCGAGCCGTGAGTCACCCGCGGCCCGCGCCAGAGGATTTCTAATGGCTCAGAATTTTCGTGGGTGTTGAAGAGGCAACAAATTTTTTCACGCCCGTGTTACAAATGACGCGTTGGGAAAGAGCAATCAGCGTAACAATAACGCACGCATTAATAGCGCGGTGGCTCGGTAATAGCGGAGGAATTCTTTTGTCGTATTATGTAAATGCGCCGAGGACTTTATTTACGAGTGAAAAGGTTAATGGTCCTAACTTTATAATAATAGCGCTGACAGTCGCGCGTTGCCGCACGAACCCGAGTGCGCGTGGCCGAGGGCTTTTCCCGCGGCCAAGATGGCGCCCAAGGCGCGGCAGAAGATGCAGTGGGACGCGGGTGGGGGCGGCCGATTGAAATTGCAGCAAAACAATAGGGCCGCCCGGGCTTTGGGCTGGGAATTCCATTTGCCCGCACTTCCGAATGCATTTATTTTTCCGGGCGGGGGGTGAATGCCTTATTCATCGGGCGGGGCCGATCTCGCGCGGCATATTGGGGGGGCGGCCGGGGATTTGCATAGCCAACGATCGCGACGCGTTTTCGAGGCGCGGTGGCGCAGTTTCCGAGCCGGCGGGTCCGAGGCACGCGAGGCTCGTTAAAACAAATAAAAGGGGCCCCGGGCCGGCGGGCGCGCACGAGGAGGAGGAATAAATGGAAAAAGGAGGAGGCGCGAGGGAGCGCGAAGAGGCCCCGCCCCGGGCGGCCCCCGCCGGCCCCCGTCCCGTATTTGTATACAATAGGGCATCATAATGCGTAATCTGCCTAAGGTATTCGGGCGGCGGCGCTCCCGGCGGCGGCCGACTCCCACGTTAGGGCGCCGGGCCCGCCGCGGCCGGCCCACGTGTGAATCGCGCCCCGCCGCTCATAAATCCACGCGTCGGGGACGCGCGCGGGCGTTAATTAAGCCCCGATAACGTCGTCGCGGGGCTCCCCCAGGCCCGCGGCCCGGGCTTCCCGGCAGCTGCCCGCGGAGCGGAAGCCCGGCCCGCCCTATAAATCCCATTGTGGGCCCCGGCTTTTTGTCTCGCGCTGCGGGCGCCGAGTCGCGGGAGGCGCGTGCCACCGGCCGCCGCCCGCCCGAGGAGCCGCCCGTGTATACGAGCGAATTATACGGAAGCGGGCAAAAATTAAGGAGACTCGCCGGGGAGTTATGGCCGAGCCACCGGCATTACTCGGGGGCCCTTTCGCCGCTTTATGCCGCCTCGAATCAGATTTCCCTCCCCGATAAAACTGCCCTCCGGCAGGTTCTTTTTTTTTCCCCCCCCAACTTTCGCGCCGGCCGCCGCCTCCCACCTCGGTTCGCCAACCGACCCTCGGGCTTATCCTATTTTGCCAATGGCGATCTGTCGCCCGCCACCCGCTTCTTCCCCGTGCCGCCCGGCACTCTTTCGCGTTTCACCTCGATATATGCGCACGGCCGAGCCGCGCTTTATGAACCGCGCAATTATCAATCCTGGGAAAACGAGCGCGATCGGCGCGTGTGTTCTCCCGATCGAAAAGGTCAAGACTCGAAACGGGGAAGCCGTTCACTTTTCGCAATCGCGGGGCAAAAGTGATCTCGAAAGGGGAGAAGGACCGAGCCGAGCGCTATCGGCCGATTCATCAGCCGCGATCGCAATCGAATTACGATTCAAATGTCTCTCGGGTCCGCGGGGCAAAGTCAACGGTTCGCCCGGCTCGCCTGCACCAGGGCGTTAAGAACAACAGAGGACGGGGAAGCGGGTCGCGCGGTCGGGCTAAAAATTAGTTAACGAAGCTCCCGGCCGTGACGGCATGCAAATAGCCCGCCGGGAGAGCCGAGGGCTCGATCTTCTATATTTCGCCGGGAGGCTTCTCGTCGGCGCCGTTGTCGCGCCCGGAACTTCTTCCGAAAGGCAAAGTCTGGAAAGTTGCCGGCGTCGCGAGCGCCGTTTTCTCGCCTGGCAGCTCGCCTTCATATTCTCTCCCTTGTCCTCGTTTTATTACGCGGGCAGCACAACAGCCGTGTAACGCCTGCGCCAAGCCGGAACCGCGCAGCCGAGAGTCAGCCGCGAATGTAATGTAATCACTTCACGTCCAGGGAAAAGCAACAACAAATTGGGGGTTAGCCCCCCCTACCAGCTGCGCGCATCCACTTCACCTCGTGCCTGCATATGCCCATTTACTCGTCAAGACACCTTGAGAAAAATCCTTTTTCAAATTCGAGATTATACACTCGGCTCTATACTTAGCTCGTGATTAGCATAAAGAAAAATATCGATAGTCGTACAAGTTTTCGAGCATTCCGCCGGGCGCGCCACGAGCACCGCCGAGCAAAAACAATCATAAGGAGGAAAAAAAAAAAAAATTTGTTAACAATGAAAACATATTTGTCGCGTTCGGGATAAAAGATCGGGTCTTGTCCGATCGGGCTTTGAATTGATTTAAGCAACAAGTACGCGGGGAGCCTCGGCGGTCCGGCTAATGCATGCAGGGGGGGGGAGGGGGAGCCCGGGGAGCCGGCGGATAAGCCGGCTCTCGCTCGGCGCGCATCTCCGATGCGGCTCCCCTCCGCGGCTCGCCGATCCCCGCGAAATCCCCCGAGTCCGCACGCATATCCGCGCGAGCGCGAAATTATACCGGGGGCCCACGGGGGAGATTGTTCCGAGCGCGGGAAAACCTGTTCCCGCCGCGCGGAACGGCCTCCCCGATATCTCGCCGATTTTTAGTCGGGATGAGGCGCTCGCGAGGGAGATTTCCGACCGGCCCCTCCCGCCTAATCCCCCCCTCCAGGCCTCCGCCAATAATAATAATAATAACAACAACGATAATGCCCCCGCCCTTCGGGAGCAGATTTTGTCAATTAATTGAAAGGCGAAAGACCGAGGAGGGGCAGAAGAGTTTTATTTTTTTTTCGCCGGGGCTTAATAATGCCGCGCCGCGGGAGGATTACGCGAGCGCGCGTCGATCGCGATTCGGCACGCGGGGAGAACCGGTACCGAGGCGCAGGGGTTACCCGCCAACACGCGCCGCGTAAATTCCGATTATTGCGCCCGCTCTCCCTTGGCAAATATATAACGATAATGAAGATAAGGAATTAATATTCCTTCGATGCGGGGCCAGTATTTTCTCCCGGCGCTTAAGGACCTCCGTTACCTGAAAAATATCGCTCGGCTTAGATATTTCTTATTTGGGGGATTATTACCCGGGGAGGGATTGGCATCGGCTCGACCGGTAAAGCACTCCGTCTCCTTCGGATGACAAGCTTTTTGCTGTTTTATTTATCATTTTGTCTATAAAAAAAAAGTACACGAGGACGGGGGAACAGTGTTCGGGGACGGGCGCGAGGTACAGTCAACGGACGATCGACGGGGAGCCGCGGGTGCAGGTGCTTTTCCTGTTTTTTTTCTTTTTGGGCTTAGGGGCCGGGTCACGAGCCGCCCTTGTAGCAGAGCTTCTCGAGGGCGCACTGCCCGGGGTCGCAGATCGGGAAGAGCTTGGTCATGCACTCCGGGTAGCCCTGGCAGTCGGTCATGAGGCAGCTGTCCTGCAGCCCGTTCCTCTGGATGCAGATGCACTGGCGCATGATGCTGCTCCGCAGCTCGTAGCTCTTGCACGGCTTGAGGGGCACCTGGGGGCGGGCGGCCGGGTTATAGGCAGGGCTCGAGGCCGCGGCGCCGGGGTACTCACGCAGCAAGCGGCCTTGGGCTCGGGGGCGCAGACGGTGAAGCAAGCTCTGGCGGGCTTGGGCGCCGGGGGCTTGCAGGGCTTGCAGGGCGGCGGCGGCGAGCAGAGGATCTGGCAGGGCGGCGGGCGGCGGCGAGCAGAGGAACCGGCAGGCGGCCGGTTGGCAGGGCAGGGTGCAGAGGGGGGGCGGGGGGCAGGCGGGCCGGCAGGGCGGCGGGCAGGCCGGGGGGCACGGCGGGCAGGGGAGGCTGCAGGCCGGGGGGCAGGGCGCCGGGCAGAGGACCTGCTTGCAGGGCGGCTGGCACAGGGGCTTGCAGGGGGGCGAGCAGAGCGGCTCGCAGGTCAGCTGGCAGGTGGGCTCGCGGGCCGCGGGGCAGGCCGCGGGCTTGCACCGGCAGGTCAACGGCTTCAGGCAGGAGACGCTGCGGTACTTGATTCCGGAGCTAGCCCCGGCCAAGGCGCCGCCGGACTCCTCGTCCCACTCGCAGGGCTTCCTAGGCGTTTCCCACAAATCGGACCTTTCCCACTCACTGGGCCCCTCATCCCGCACTCACTTCCGCTCCATCGTCGTGATGAGGCACTTGAGCTGCTGCAGGAGCTCCCGCCTCTGCTGGCACGCCTTGTTTTTACCATCGCAAGGCATCTTTTCCTTTCGATCGCTTGCTCACGCGGACGATTTTCTCCTCGGCTCCTTCGGCTTATTGTTTATTTGCTTTTTCTTGCTAACACGGGAACTTGATAATTTTTACCACATTGAACACGGAGAATTTTCTTCAAGGACCGAGGTTACGACGCGAACCCGGTCAACTTTTCTGCCAAACTAAACTCCCATCTTGTTTACAATTCACGTAGATACTCAAAATAAAAGACTGCCGATCTATCGATCCAACTGTTTTCCCACTGAACGTCACTTTCATTCCACTTTTAACTGATTTTCGAATAACCATCGGTATTCGTCTCGCATGACTTGGCTGTGAGAACCCGATAAGATCCGTAATTCCATGCAGTTGCCTAAACTTGACAGAATCTCGAGTTAATTAACCGAGTGGAATCGAAAGAATGCGCAGTATTTTTTATACGCGTAATTCGATAATAATAATTCACTAGGGCAATTGTCCGTAAGTGTGCGCTGGAATTTCGAAGGTCGAAATTGAGTTTAAAATTTTCGAAACAGTTACCTCAATTTCGTAAGTGGGACGAGAGCCAACGGCCGAAATGATATAGAGTGGACTTTGATAAAGTCATTAATAACGAATTTAATTAAAGAATAAATGCACAAAGGTGGGATTGATGAGGCCGGGCACGGGGTCAAAGTCCGGCGGGCCACCGAAACCGCTACCTTATATCTCCGGAGGGCATTAGAAGCGTTAAGCGGCGACTATCTCAGGCCGAGAGTGGCTCTCCTGTTATTTCCTGGGCGGCGCTCCGAGCCGGAGGATTGAGTGAAGGCCCCGACGGACACGTCGACGCTCCCGGCGCCAGGTGACAAAAGCACACCCGGGCAACTTTGAAAAGCTTCCTCCTCGAGCCTCGCGGCTCGCTCGTCCCGTCCCCTCGGAAAGCGAGAGGGAGCCGAGGATGAAGAATCGGGCCGCCTCGACGGATTCCCGCGTCCGCGCCTCGGCCGCGGGGAGAATTTCCAAAATGATGGATTCCCCCGCGCGAACACTTGATTACTGTAATTTACCGAGCCTCGTCGAGATTAGTTGGCGAGATTAGTTATCGAAGAGACGCATGGGCCGATGCGCGGCTACACGGGCAGGCCGAGCCTCGTTGAAAGGCCCGCTCCCCGGCGACAAAGGCTAAACGGCCCGTTTAATCGCGGCTGACGCCCTCGCGGTTTTCTCTGCGGGCCTCTTTATTTTAATTTTAGGCGCGGCCCGCGACGTGGAAGACCGCGGGGTCCTCGGTGTGTCAAGGATACAGTCGGCCTCCGAGTGGGCTCACCGACAAAAAAGTAAAGTGCCGCTGTATTAACGGAGGCGGCGATTTCCGCGCGATAGACGGCCGGCGTTAATTCGGTGGCGCGGCGACGGCCGGCATCGATCTCTCGTCATTAGAGGCTCGGCGGGCGCTCGCCCGCTATCTCGCCCGTCGGTCGCTGTACCGTTTCTTTAATTACAAACTGCCTCCGTGTATAGGGCTTATGTAGGCACGGGCGGCTCCTCGGTCACCGAGTCATCGGGCCGCCACCGGGAGCCCGGGCCCCCGCGACTCTTATCCGCGCGCTCTTATTTGCAATTTTCGAGGGCAATCTCGGGCGCATCTCGGCGCGCCCGCGCATTGTAACCCCCGGCCACCCTCCCCTTGCCTACTCCCGCGCGCCCCCCCCCGTTTTACTTTTTTAATCTCCTTTTTGCCGCCCCCCCTTTTTTTTTATCTCTCGGTAGGCCCATCAACGCGTTCGACGCTTATCTCTGCCCCCGACCTCGTGCGCCCGATTCTCCCAATGCTTTATGATTGGATCGTATACGTTTGCATTATGCGCGGTAATAACGTATGTTGAGCTGGGATATCGCGCGCGCGAGATATGTTTATGCGCTTTTTTAATTTATCGAAGCAGGATGAGTCTGCATCCACGCGAGGCCCGGGAAGGGGATAGGGGATGGGTGGGGGGGGGGGGACCCGGGGACTCGGCCCCGGCGCAGTTAATAAATATTTATAAATGCCGCATTCTTCCGATTGGAGATTTCGCCTGTTATTATTAAATTTAGCGCGGGTAAAGTATCGACGCGAGACCGAGTTTGGCATTTTAACCACCGATCTGATAAAGTACTTTATTCCTGCCTTCCGGCTGCATCGGCTTTTCCTACTTTTCTTGTGATTGAGAGGCTACTAAACTACTTCTGAGGGCCTCAGGCGAGCCCACCGGCTGCCCTTTCAACGATTCGACCTTATTTATACACGGAATCGGCTCTTTTAAACGATATTTCGGAATAATTGACTTAAAGTAATTCAAAGTACTTTGGCCGTATTAAATTGTGCGTGCGACCGTTAATGGCGGCGGTTTAAGTATATGTGTTTTGTTGTATAATCGTCTGCAATTAGAAAGCAGTTAAAAAATCATCGGGAGCGGGGTGTCGTAACGCGGTAACGACATATTTAGCGTATTTCACACCTCCGAAATCCAATAGTTAAGTATGTCATAAACGTAGGTTGCATTATACAGGCGGCGGCTCCCGTTTTATTGAATGCTGTAAAAAATTGCGAGGAGACCACGCCACTTAAATTTATTAATTGGAAACCGTTAAAAAACATAAAAGATGCTATACATACGAATATTAACCTTCATTTATGATTAATACTTTTACTGCGCTAGCTACAGTGTATACTTTAATTTATGTACGTTATCTAAGCCCATTAATCTGCGAGTCATAATGCTATCGACATTGTACGTAGGCATTAAAGCGCGATGCACTTTATGGCTAACCGGAAAATTAATTTTTCATACTTTGAAATACTTGGGCCATAAATAATTTTTATTAACCAATATTTGGCGGCGAGGCGCGGTAGGGAGTTATTTTGAAAGAAAAAAAGAAACGGCAATCTTTGGGAACCACAGAGAGGGCGTTATTCTTTTGAAGGAACCGTCAAGGAAGCGATCGGGCTAAAAGCTAATTATCAACGCGGTCTTGCTCCTAGCAGCACGGAAGATTATGTTAATTTCATGCATGTCGGAAATCCCCGGGCGAAGGAACATTGGCACGCGAAGCAAGTCGAAAGGTGAGCGTCGCGCGCGAACCGCAGAGGAAAGCTCGCGGCGATGACAAAGCTCGGTACGGGGCCCGAGGGCCGCTCAACCCATGGGAGGATCTCGTAGGTCATGCGAGACGTGCCGCGCGGCGCGCACATAATATACGGGAGTGTCGCCGCGACGGGGCCCAGCGCCGGTAATTAGCGAGTAATAATTAGCGGAAAGTACGCGGACCGTTAGGCGGACCTGTGGGCGCGTGGCCCTCGTGGCACCGTCGCCGTCCCCGATCGCTTTTCCCACGATGCCCGCCCATAGCGCGGCTGCTGCTCCCAAGAGGTCGTGCCGTGCCGAAAAAAAAAGGGAAGCCCTATGTGCCCACGCGGTACGAGTGAAAAATCCAGAGGCGGGGGCAAGAGGGAGAATCGGCGCGTCAAAGGCCGACGCAACACCTGAGGCGCCGGCCCTCGGAACACGCGTCGCGCAAACGTTACTCCCGGCGGGGACAATCGCGCGAGGGGCCGCCACTCCCCCGGCCGGGGGCCGATCGGAAATCGGCGATAAGCCCCTTGGCGGCGCGATATTATTCAAGATCGGTGGGCCCGCGGCACGTACACGGCCCGGCGGAAAGATATCCCGGGGCTTGTCCTGTCCGCCCCGGCGGCCCGACTTCCTTTATGCGCCCGCGACACTCGGCTGCGTTTTGTTAAGTGCCAACGGTACATTTGAGGCATTAGGCATGCGAGCCGCGCCGGGAGGGGGGGGGGAACTCTCGGGGAGTTTTAGTATAGGTGTTGTCGCGCGCCTCGCCGCTACCGACTGCCGCGGTGGCCGGCTTTCCCCGCACCTGCTTCCCGCGCCCGTCAAACGCCTCATGCAAATGATAACGAGATGCGTAATGCCGGCTCTCCTCGAGGCTTATTCAAATATCAAAGCCGCAAAATTAATTTCCTCCTATCGCTTCATTACCCAGGTGTAATATTCCCAAACATTCCAATGTCGCTTACGGGCGCCAGTGGGACGCAGGCAGGGTATACGCTCGCACACCCGGCCAAGACGGCCTTCTCGCGAAAAGGGACTTTCCCCGGAGCGAGCGCATCGAGCGAGGGGCCGGGGCCAAGGGCGCAGTGACGCAAGGAGGCGCGGCCTATCGCCCGGGCGATCTCGGCCCTCGCGGACGCGGTAGGCGCGCCGAATGAAAATCCCCGGGCGCAAACGAGTGATATTTATTGCGCGGCCCTCGAGGCGCGCTTCGCCCGAACAATTACGCCGCGTACATATATGCGCTCGCGAGGCTGCCGGGGTACGTGTACGTGTACACCGGGAGGGGGGCCGTTCAACCCGGCCGGGGCACACGATTGAATGCCCGGCGCGCGGCCGGTAGTGCGCCCGGTCTAGCCGCGGGGGCAGGTGGGAGGATTCGCGCGGCCGATAAGCCGCCCGCCGCGGCGAACGGGGGTCGAGGTCGCGGCCCCGCCTCGCTCGCCCGCCTATTCGATTTTTTTTTGGTTATTCGGCCGTCTGAAGGCAAGTGCAATTTTGGCTGTTGCGCCGCGCGAAGGATGAATTGAAAGCGGCGCGTTTGGTGAAATATGCTTAATGGACCGGCTGTCAATGGGGCCGAGTGTTTTTGCGGGCGAGCCGCCGGCCGGGTGTTAAATGACGCACTTAAAAGGGAGTATTAAGTCAGGGGATTATTTAATAGGGTTTTTGCAATATGATTTTCGAAACAAATCGTCCAATAAATATTCGTAAGTGCGCGCGGCGAGGTATTGTATTTCAGGGGGGCGCGCTCCCGGCTCCCATACGGCAAATAGAATTCGGAAAACGAGCCGCCCGTCCGATGAAGATTTGAGAGCCGCGGCGCTGTAATAGGAGCGGGCAATTTGGAGAAAAGAAAATGGAAAGGACGCCCGGCCCCTGACAAATAGGGTGATTAAAGTAATGAAAAGGCCCGGGGCGGTCGCGCGGCGCCGATAAGGCCCCCCTCGCGGGCCCGCGCCCGCCAACCCCAATATCCTCGTCGCCATTCATCACCTCCTTCCCCGCGAGCTCCCCTTTTTTCCGAGTGTCCGCCCGGCCACTTTTCTCCGCTTTTATTTTTCCCCCCTCTCATCCACGGCACCGCGGGCCCCGATTGCTCTTCTCCGCGCGGGCCGATCGGCCCTTTCCCCCCCGCGGCCGTTTCTCAATCCCGCGTCCCTTCTATCTGACTTTTTATCGGGCGCTCCCTCGGAAATCCGGCGTTTCTCGTTACCGCGGGCCGCCTCGGAACAATTTGTTCGCGCCTTGCTCCGCGCGCACGCGAGCCCGCGCGGTGCGTTAATAATGCTCGACTGGGCGCCCCGTGCTTGTTTTTTTTTTACACTTTTTTCGTTTGGCGTGCACCGTAAACCGGGCAATTGAGACGCGCGCGCGCGCGGCATCGCACGCGATTCCCTGTTTTATGTTTCTCTGTATGCGCCGCGCGGATTATCGAATAAAGCGCCCGGCCCTCTGTCTTTTACGAGCCGAGTGAGTTACGCCGGCCGCGCGTGTCGCTTGATCGATCGCCAATAAACACACGCCACACTTTTACCCACTTCCTTCAAACTAATTCAATTAATCTAGCCGCGCTACTTTTCACTTGTTTACATAAGCCCCCGCCAGTCAGAAATTCAAGGTAAACAGCGCCTCCCGCGGCAAAAATTCATCGTTGCGAGGTATTATTATTACATTTTTGATTACTCCAACGTTTACTTTTCATTAAACCGATACAATGCTAACTGACCTCTTTTACCGTTTCCTCCACTTATACATGTATATATATATATATAGATGTATATTGTTAAGCTAATTCGATAAATTTAACATAAATATTATATGACCGGAACAACGATATTATATATATAGAGCGGGGGGAAATAAATGAAAAAACAATAGCTGCTGCCATGATGAAAAATAAATAAATCCACAGTTGTACATTGATCAATAGCGTCACAGGTAGAAAATTGTTATTTTGTCGCAGTACAAGCAACACTTGGGATCGTGTGGCCGCGCGAGTCCATAGAGGCAGGATTTAATGAAATATACTCCTGAGCGCTCGATCAGTTTTTCAAATGATAAACGCGCCCGACAAAGGAGGAGGAAGTAGGCGACGGTGAAAAGAGGCTCATTTGAATGACGCGGCCATAGAGGCGGCTCGGAGTGTCGTTACTCCAACCTCATTGATTTATCGATCTCGGGACGCGGTATTAGGAAAGGAGAAACGCTCGCTTAGCGCGGCCGGAGGCGGACGGCCGGATAAGCGAGCGGGCGCTTAGCCGGCAATCGGCGCGCGGCGACTCGTCAAACCCGCGGCCCCCCTAACAAATGCCCCGCGCAATCAGCCGTCTCTACACGCCGGGAAGGAAAAAAAAAAAGCCCGGGCGCTTAATGTGCCCCGGGGCCTCGAGCTTTCGTGGGCGGGGTGAAGTCCGCGTGGGACCGACGGACCCGGCCGCGCGTCTCCGCGCCGCGACGCCCGCCTAATTGCGCATATATACAGCGGGGGTCCGTGCACGTGGCCCCCGGGGAACAATGCGCCCGGGGCGTCCGTCCCTTTGGCGCGCGCGAGCGCGTGTTGCGCGGCAAATTTGCATGTGACGGGCCAAACTGCGGGCACCGGGCCCGGACTCTTCCTCCGGCCTTCCTTTTTTTCTCGCCTTTTTTTTTTTTTTCCTTTCCTTCGCTGCCCCCTCCTTCGGCGTGTCCGCCGGTCCGGGTATACGTATGTGTGTACGGGCCGAGCGGCCCATTGTTGTCGCGGGCAAGACGCCGTGTTTATTCTGCGCGGGCAAGTGTCGGCGGCGACGCGCGTTTCCTGCTCACGCCGGCCCCCGCGCACCTCGCCCCGACGCCATTTATTTCCCCGTCGCGGGGGTTGGAAGCCGCGATTCCGCTTGAATTACCTCGCCTCCCCGGGCCCCCAAGAAAGCCCTGCCCTCCCCTCCTCCTCCCGGGCAAATTTCGGGGGACAAGCGTACATTGTCGGCCCGTGTCGATTTTCGACGCACCGGGGATTCTTGTACCCGCTCGCGTGGACGGCGGCTTCTTTTATTATTCAACTCGGCCGTTCAAACATTAATTTTTCAACTTGTTGGGTTTCTTTGCAGCTCGAGCCGTACCTACTTCTATATCGAGGATTTTATTGAAATAATTATGGTATCTCTGAGAAGGACGGGAGCATCTTGTTCTAAGAAACCTTCGAATATTCAATACTTACGATGCACTTGCTCGATCGTGCATAAATTAATTGAATCCATCCGGGTAGGGTGTCGATGACGTCACGGTGATCACACGCGCAGAGAATGCGAGATAATTATTAGAGTGGAATCGTGCCGAGTTTTCTTTGACTCGGGCCAGGAGGAAAAAGTGAGAGGCGCTTCCTCGAGGCTTCCCTTCAAAGCCTCGAGTCCCAGTGTACGAGCTCGTCAAAAGCTTACAAAATATTCGTGACAGTCGTAAAGCGGCGGTGCTGTAGGCACGTCTGTATAGAGGTTAAGTTGAATGTCGAGCGGGGCGGCGTACCGGCCGGGCATAATAACGTAATGACGTGTGATTATAGCGGCGCGCATCGGGCGCTTTGGCCCGATCCCCGATCCCGTTAATTTAATTCGGAATCGTCGGAGGAGGCGCGCGTGTCTCGCGGGCACGCGCCTCGATCTAGTCCGACTCGGGTGCCACGGCCGGGGCAGTTTGACGGGCCGTCGACGTAAGTAGGAGAGAGTCCCCGGAGGCGAGCGGCCGGCCAGTATACAGGGGCCGCGGGGAGCGAATAAATTCGGCGGGGGCCGAGCCGGCGATCGGCTCCTCGGCCCTCGGCCCTCTCCGAGGCGATAATTAACCCGGGCGAAATGAGAGCCGCGGCGCGCATAACTCATGATTAGGCCTGCGAGCCGGTAATAACGCCGTATCGATTATAGAAAGCCCCGAGCGCCGCTCGGCGTAAACACGAGGCGTCCTGCCGCGGCGGCAACGCGCACCGGTTCCCCGTCGCGCCCAAGGCCCCATCGCCCCGCGCCGACGCGTATATACTCATTTCAGACGGGGACTTTGCAATCTCGGCGCGGACGCGCGAATTACCTATAGGGCGCGTAACGCCGGGTCGCCGCGTTAAGTGTTTCCGACCGAGGACGCCGCCCTTTTTTCTCGCCCCGCGGCTTCTTGTATCGTTAAGCCCGGCTGGAAAGCAAAAAAAGCAAAGGAGACCAAGGCGGTGAAAAGTGTCCGGACCGAGGGCAGCGGCGCCGCCGGGAATGTGTCGCCGCCTAGTTCCGCGTTGTTCATCCAAGGCGGGGGCGCCGCGGGGATGCGTGTGCGTGCGAGGGGCGGCGGGCGCCCGGGGGGCCTCATTTCCGGAAATAACCCGTCATCGAGGTCTGGCGGCCTCGATCGGCGAGCGCGACGCCCCCGGCGCCCCGCGCGTTTTTCAACACGTCCGTCCTCTCGGCTCGGCCCCCTCGTTGCCCTGGGCCCGGCCGGTGCGTCGCGTCGCCGCGCTTCTTATATTCCACCGGGTAATCGATTTCTTTCGCCGGGGCGCGGCTTCCTTCTTTTTTGTATCGGCGCGAGCGCGCCCGGCCGAGGTGTCGGGGCCGCGCGCGGCGCTCGCGCCCCATTAGGGAAGAATTCGAGGGGTCCAGAGGCGCCTTCGGGGAAAGCCCGCCGAGTCCGGCCCGCTCTGCAATTTCCACTGGGCCCGCGCATCGGGGATTTGAATCGGCCTTCTTTTTCTCTTCTCCCCGGCCTCTTCCAAGGCCCCTTTCCCCGTAGGCTCGGTGCGGTCGCTCGGCGCCCCGGACGAATCCGTGCACGTGGGCACCGGGGGAAAAAAAGGCCGCGGCGAGGTGCGAACACCTGAGCGCGCCCGCGAGGATCCTGTCGCCCTGTGTTTACCGGGGATAAACCGGCGGTAAAGAGCGGGTTAGGCCGGGGCGCCAGGGGCGAGCCTCGGCCGCTTCTCCGAAGCCCATTAGCCCGAGATGAAAATGGGAGCCGGGCCCGAGCGGCATTCCCATTGCGCCCAAGACCGGCGGCAGGCTGCATACGTGCGCGCTCGAGGCCGCGCGGGGAAAAATCCCGGCGTGATGGCCCGCGGCCGGCGCCGCTTTCCCAATGCCGGGCCCCGAAGGTCGCCGGGGCGCATCGCCGGGGCTTCCGCCGGCCAATATCGGCCTTGCGCTCGTGAGAATCGACGCCGGCCCTGGCCCTGGGCCCCGCGGCTCCCACGCGCCCCGATTATCGGCCCGAGCGAGGGCGGGGCCACCGCGGGGACAGCTTGCGCAACGCCCGGGTCCAACTTACGGGGGGGCTAATTGACGCTCGGGGCGAGAGCCCCGGCCAATTACTCTCGCGCCGCCGGCTTTCCCTTGCTCAATCCCAATGAGCGCGGCGCGCGCGCTTTTGCCCTCGACGCTCAAAAATTCATTTTACAAACAATGCATTCTATTTGCGCCTTGCCGCTGATTTATCGCTTCATTATTCCCCCCCGCGCCCTCGGCTCTTTCCCCTAGAGACTCCTTGTCGCAACCTCGAAAAGTGAATGATTCCTCGTTACTCGCCTCGTCACTTACCGCCCGCTCGCCTCTGCGGCTCCGCTACGCGGAAATACACCCATCTATAATTCATCCAAAGCCATTCGGATTTTACCGCTCTCGCGCTAATACCGAATATCCCTTCGATCAGCTTTCCGACAATTTTACTTCTACCTTGCACGCCTTATGGGATACTATCAATATATTTGGATCGCGGCCGCCTCATTATTTTCTTCTGATATACCTGGACAACGCGCTTATGTGAATATTGATAGTACTCCAAGTGCGCAATCGATAAATCGATATATCACTGCAAAATAATTCATGATCCATTCTACTATTACTAGATGACAGAACGTAATCTGTCGGTATTGTTTCGATTCTCTTCAGAATCGATGGTAACAAAAAATGTCGAATCATTTTTTATAATTCGATATACAGAAAAATATTTTACTCGATTAAATTTCAAGCTTTTACCTTAACAAACAATGCCTTTACAGGTATTTGCCTATTGATAACGAAAAATTATAGTAGATATTTGTTTACGAAATGTTCCTATGTTATCACTTGAATATATTTCTTAAAATGGATACCAGTGCAGTGTGCACGTGCTATTAAAAAGTTATAAAAATCAAATAACAGGTTACAATATCATGTCCAAGCTAGCCCAACTACCAGTTTATGACATTATTCGGAATATAATTTATATTGTAGTATTAATATCCGATGAATATCACTAAGGCGTTTAACGATGTCTGAATTCAAAAGATCAATCATCTATCAAATCCTTTTTGCTTGTTAATTAAAGTTAAAAATTAATATTATACTTTGTTTTCGTATCATGTGATATAATAATAATATTACGTTATAAGTTGAAAATTTCGCAGTAAAAAAGTATTTCAAGTAGTGTACAAGTAAAAAATGGTAACAAATGCTTACCTGAACTTCGTGATATACGTTACACATGATATTACAACATGTTATTTTTTTTATTGTTTTATTTTAATGCTTTTTATATTTTAATTTTTGCAATATTAAATTTCATAGCATTATTGAAACATTATAACAATTTCCAAAACGTAGATATAGCCATAAATATATTGATAAAATGCAACAGTGACACTTGTTGTAGTTGCATAGATTTGATACAAAATGAAGTTGTTATGTTGCTTCCTTGTGATTCTTTTGGTCTCCGCTACAGTCAGTTGTAAGAATTAAAAATATTTATTTATTTCTATAATTTTACATACATAAGATTATATTTTTATAAAAAATCGTTAATAACAAACTACTACGAACCATCAAATAATACACTAGTTGCACAGCTAACGGTAATAAAATGTTCATACTTTAATACTTATACGGGTAGTAGTTATTAAGTTTAAAATATCAATAAATTAAAAATATCATTGATTTAATTTCACAATTTATCAGACATTCGTTAAATACTAAATTTAAAGATTGATGTATACAAACATTAATATATTCCAAAGTATTCTCGTGTGATAAAATATGACATAATTAAGCAATCAAGTTATACAATTTATTAAATAATTTTTATAATTTGATGACTCGATTCAATAAAAAATCTCATACTTATTTAAAATAATAAATATATAGCTGCACATGCAAAACATAACTTTGTTCTAGAATTACTGAAGACCTACTTGTATAAGTAGAGAACTCAAGTGAAAAATCACAGTTCTTATGCTATCATTAAAAGAAAAAAAATTAAAGATACTGATATTTTTTATTATATTGTTTATTTTTTCACAGTGCCAACGCCTATCCCGACCAAACTGCGGTGCTGGTATCCAACTTGCAATGAGGTAGAGAAGGGATTGCCACGGATTGAAAACCCAGTGAATCACCAAGGAGATACGCAAAATACATCGAACAATACACGTCTCGGTAGAAAACGTAGAATTATGCGTAAAATCAAACAGATTGTAATTCAGTAAATGTATTAGAAATTCTGTACTATTATATATTTGAAAGTACTATAAAATAAAATTTTACTTCAAGAACGAACAAAAATTATATATATTATTGATTCTAAAATGAACGAAATCATGTAAAATTATCTTAAAATACATTACCTTGATAATCTGTGTATTTCTTTGAATATTTAAAAATATTATGGATAGTTTTGTACTGGTGAAATGCACAAATTTTGTTTTAGAAATAGAATCGATTTTCAATTTTTTTTATTCGTAGAACATAGTTATCAATGTTGTCTATTTATCTATAGTTTAGATCACTTTTTAACGCTGATTGAAATAAAATTAAATTAATAAGTTAAAATATTAGATTTTCGTACATACAAACAAACGACATAAATATATAGCAATAATAGAATGCTATATTAAAAGAATTATTTCTGAAACCTTAACTCACATTTTAATTTAAAGATATTGAAACTCTTATCACGATAATACTGTATACTTTAACAAACTAGTGTAAGAATAATTATGACACTTACTGTTTGTCTAATGAGCAGACGAAAATGTCTTGGGAAAAATACTATAAAGTTTCTGCTGATGCTAAAAAATGATTAGATGTAATAGAACAATTGTATAAGATGTTTTATGTAGTAACTTTGTTTGTTTGCTGGATATACGCGGCCAGCGGTAAGTCGCTTAAAAGGTTAAATGCCAATATCTATTTGCTCTCCATTTAAATATTTCTAATATTATATTAATTTTAAACGAACTTGAAATAATATCTTTAAATTTTCCAGCGGCGCCAAAAGTTGGAATAGACGTAAAGTCTGAAAATATAATCCATGGGGTAGCAGTACCGATTGAAGCAGTACCCTACCAGGTGGGTATCCTTGTGAAGGAAATGGGAGAACTTTTTTATTTTTGCGGAGGAAGTATAATTTCTTCTGATAGTATCCTTACTGCCGGACACTGCGCTGGTGTAGACGCGGAAAGATACACAATCCGAGCCGGCACGAGTAAGTGGTCGCACGGCGGAAGCACCCACAAGGTCGTTAAGGTCATGCGACATGAAAACTACGGTTTTAACAAACACGGTGTGGTAATCAATGACATCGCCATTATGCGCGTAGATCCACCTTTCGAATTAGATGATACTAGACGTGTCATTGAACTCTTTAGTATTGAACATGGCTTAAAGGCTGGAGTCCTTGCGAATGTTACTGGTTGGGGTAAGATATTTAAATTCTTTTATTTATGTAAAAGGATAAGTAAAGTGTTCACAACATAGATACAGTAATTAAAAAAAATCACGAATTTAGATAAAATTTTAGAAAGCATTTAGCAGAATTCTATCGCTTCTTGCGTTTATTAATGTATGTTGTGTATAAGATTTTTGATTCATTGTGATTCCTATATTGCAATGATATAATATTTTTTTTATTTTTTTTTTGATTTTTAACATTTTCATCGGAATTCGTAATCTATAAAAATTTTTCGAAAATAAAATAAGTTAAAAAAATAATAAAGACGGAAAAATGATAAGATCACGAACCTATGTTTTCACAGGTAAAATGGAAGATCAAACCATGGCTGTTAATCTTCAACTGATAACAATACCAGTTCTCGACAGAGAAGAATGTAATGCTGCACATGAAAAGAAAGGAGGAGTGCCAGAGGGTGAATTCTGCGCAGCTGATCCTCGGGGAATAAAAGACATGTGCAATGGTGACTCTGGTGGAGCTTTAGTTGTCCAAGGCGTCCAAGCAGGCATTGTTTCTTGGAGTGGACCAAGTTGTGCCGTGCTTGCATTTCCTGGTGTCTACACCGAGGTTGCACATTTCCTTTCTTGGATTCACGATCACTTACAATCGTAAACTTACAAGAAGAATTCGATTTTAAATTCGAATTTATAGTTAATTTGGAGCGAGTTTTTAAATTTTTAACATTTTAAGTTTATCCAATGCACAATAGTTATGCAATAAGGAATATTCCGTTTTACAATGTATTTCAATTCGCATCTTGTATATTAATTATGTAAAATAAAAATTTTTAATAAATAAATATACCATTAAGTTACTAAATCAGTTTCTGTAATTGTAATTGAATAGCAAACGTGAAATATCAATACAATAATACAAAATAGTTCGGTAAATCATCTCTCTAGATTATAACAGATTTCATTTCCGTCACATGTGTCGCACATACAGGCATTCACTTTATCTTTTTTTATCTTATCTTTATTTGTATATTATAATTTACTTAATCTTCATTTTATAACCCCATTCTAATTAATGTTCACATTCTAATTATAATAATATTGCTAAATTTAAATTATGTCATTTATGTCGAGAATATTTCTGATTGAATTCAATTGATATTTTCATAAATGGGCGCTCAAACATGCATTACACTCTTATTTATGAATAAATGTGTATTTGTTATTGAAACATTGTTCCTTTATTTTGAAACTATTAATATTTATTTTCTAAATACTAATTACTATGCAGTAGCTTGGGAAATTTATTTATGTGCTTTGAAAGTCTCTAAATAAATATAATTGAGAAAATTGTTTCTGTTTTAACAAAAAATTAGTTAAAATTTGTGTGATAAAATATACATTTAATCGATGCGTGTTAAAAAATGAATGATAACATATGGGCCTGGCTTGTAATTTATATGATTATTCGCAATAATAATGAAGTATAATATTAAAGCACGATAAAAATCAATAGACGGCCGCAACAATGCTCGAAGCATATAGGGTGGATAAAAATCTTCTTTGCTCGTGAGTCAAAGATTCAAAAGGATGTGCTATGATTGATCGTGCTTGCGCGCACTTTTAGAGTTTCAGGGATACAAAAATAGCTCGGCAGAATGGAAGACGCACACACGATTGCCCGATTCGAAATGAGCATACGAGTTATTTCGGAAGATGGATAGTTGGAGCCTGTCGCAGGGTCAACCTTCTTCTGAATAATAACCGGCTCTTGAAAATAGTGCGACTTTAATAATTTATGTTGCCCTGTTAACGCTCTTTAGCGCCTTCCTCGCTCGGCGCAAATTGATTAAAAGCACAGGGCCGAGATGGCGGCGGGTGATATTATATCAAAAGTCTACATTAGAATAGTTAGGCTCACTGGGTTTAAATTATTATTTATGTCGCGCGCGCGCGAGTTCTAGTTGATTAACCCACTGACGCGGATTGTCCAGGGCAAGCCTCCGAGCGAAAGATATTGTACTGCATAAACTGTCAATTTTTAATTAATCCGATGATAACAATTTATTTTTTGAAGCTTAATGTAAATGGAAAGTGTAGCAGAGTAAAAATTGATTTATTCATTATGATACGCGTATCTCTGTGACACGTACTTATTACTTAGTCTTCATAAATAATGCGATTCGCATTTATAAACGTAATTATAATTCATAAGTGTAAAAGATTTAAAGGTCGAGGCGAGAAAAAAAGGTACGGAGACACGATCGAGCGCTTTTCAAAAATAAACGCGGAATATAATTGAAAGATATGATTTATCAAACGCAGAAGGCAGATTAATGATGGTTCACCGAGGTATTTTCTATTTTTCTCGCGCCTCGATGGATTTGTTTCTTACTCGAACTACTTTTACCGGGCGAGCCTCCGCGCCGTCCATTACAATCACTCAGTTTTAATAAACGAAATACCGATTAACGTCGACGCATAATTTGAGCGGCCGTCAGTTTGCATTAAAGAACACGCAACCGAAAGAACGAAGAGAGAGAGAGAGAGGCGCGCGGGGAGAATCGTCGAATCTTACGGCGGCGGGCACAATGAGCGCGCGCCCGCGTCCAAAGCTTTTAACGCAAAACGCGGCTTTTACCGCCCGGTATTCGCATTGTGAGGGATGTGCGCGCGGGCGCGAGGCGCACGAAAAAAAAAAGGAGGAGCGCGGGATCTTGGGGCCCTCGCGGAGTCCCTTTCGGCGCGACCTTCGCTTTCGCGCGGCCAACCTGTGATAAATCATTAAAGGACCGCTCGTTCCTGTCCTTTATTGCCCCGACACTTACCGGGCGAGGGCCGCGCGCCCTTTTAGCCGCGCGCCCCCGCCCCCCCCCCCCTGTTTCCGGATGTCCCCGGGACACGCGAGCGGCAAAAACGTTTAAGCGCTTTCTCTTCATATCCTTCGGCGGCGCACATTCGTCGCGTGCGCCCGCGCGCCATCGCGCCCGCGGTATTGTGAATTTACAATCTGCCGAGTTTCGTTTGCATATGCAGGACTCCATTATCGCTGATGTATATTTTTTTTCGTGCGACGTGCCCCGCGCGAGATATTTCAAACATTTTTTCGTGCAGTTCCCCGCCAGTCGAGTATTAAACGCCAAGTGCATTTGAATAAATTCCAATTTTTTTTATGCACATGATGAACTTTTCCGGAGGGCGGGGGCTTTGACGCGATCCGTGTGTATCGACATTGAAAAACTGCATCGTATTTTCTTCGGCGATTTGTCTTGTATTTTGAAAGATTAACGGAGTTTATACCTGTGCACGTGTTGGGGATAATAATTTTTTCAATAGTTCTTTTCACCCCTCTTCAAATGCAACGACCGAGGCATTTGGTAATATTCTAAATTATATTATTGCGCGGCCGTTATGCTCACCTCTTCCCCCCGCCGAAAAACGTAAACGAGTAGTGTGGCTTAAATGATTGTGACTCACCTGGAACAAAAAAAAAAAAGAAATACGTTAATAATCAATAAATAAAATTAATATATGATACTATTTTTCAAGCCTGCATACACATCGTGCATACAATTACAATTATGTATTTTTTTTAAACATATATTTCATTTAATCGTGAGATATTCGAATCAATTCTGCTAAGTTAGCGTAAGGAAACAGGAGATTTCTGGCATTGTGAATTTCAAGCATAATTACACGTGTCAAACAAACTATGCTTATTTTAACAAGCAAAATTATGCATTAATTTATGGTAATACCATGCAATCTCGTGGATGTTTTGCATATCACGCAGTTGCTTTATAACATCTGACAAATTTATTGTTATTGCTTTGCCTAATTAAAAGTCCCGAGTACTCGCAAAATACAATGTCGATTGAGCCTGAAAATGGATAAATTTATTTTTCAAAGGTAATGCTTCACCTACGGCAGGACTCGGGCGCGCGTGGCAGTCGCGGCGGGTACATGTCAGGCGCGCGGGGGCGCATTACGGTAATTAATAAGGAAAGGGAGGCAGCGAGGAGGGGGTGGGGAGAGGCAGGAAATTGTCGAGACACTATCACGATGCCTTGTCATTTAGAGTCTCGCACGCGGTGCATTGTACAGGTGCGGGCGTACGTGTAATCGTCAGAGGCCGCGCGCGGCGCCTTGACGGCTCGTTTGCGCGGACGCGTATAATTGTCGCTCGCGCGCACTTTTACCCGGCCCTTATTTAATGAGTCGCGTGCGATATTCCAAGGGGACGCGGGGCTCAAATGCACGCCGCGTATAGAAGCTTACATTAGCCACTGCGGGGATTTACGCGTGGAGAACCTCGACTTCCGAGAGTCAATTGTGTGCGCGGCGTGCCTTTTTTTACTCACCTGCAGACTGCCAAAGAGTTTCCTCCGCATCTGCATAATTACATAAAACTTATACAATATCTGCATTTACATATACATAATGTAATGTCAACACAGTAGCGATTATATGCATTTGCAAGAACCGGAAGAATTTTCCTTTTTTTTTTTCTCTTGCCTAGATAAGAGCAAATATCATTAGATAGCGCGTGCTGTTTGTTCATTCGCTCTCGCGGGGTTTTTTTCTCTCGAGAAAACTTTTCGTTCTTTTAATAAATTATTCCTTTTGCCATTGCAGAAACGTACAACCCCACCTCGGACCAATGTTATTTAAACATCGACTTGTTTAACCAAGCCCGCGCGTTATACCAGTTGCAATCCACCTCCGTATCACCCAAGCCCTTTGGCCTCTCCTCCCTGGAAAAAGCAGCGCCTGCCCACGCGCCGGCTGCAATAAGGAACGGCAGGTGGGCTCCGTAGGCGCGCGCGCGCGCACCGCCGCAAAAGAACGCCGGGGAATTGGGCACGCCCGGAATGTAGGCTCGTGTAGCGGCGCGGCCCGCGATTTGTACTCGTCCGCCGGCGGGCCGCGCGACCCGCCTTACCGGGCCGCCCGGCAGCCCTAGCCGCGCGCATACCCGCCCGCCGCGGTCCGCCGGGGGATATCGACTTTAATTAAGCGATCGAGCGCCGGCGCGCGGATAATTCGCCGGGCCTCGGATTCCGCAAACGGCCCGCGGGCATCGGCGCCAGCACCCGGGGAGGACGACGACGCGCCCGGGCCGAGGTCTACGGGATATACGTACATATATGTGTGTGTGTACGAATGGTTATGTTTCCCTTTTTTTTTTCCCCGCGGCTTCATCGCGGAAATCAAGCGTGGCGAGCGATCGCGTGTCTTCTCACGCGCGCGCCCGCGATTGTAGGCGCTCCTCTTCTCCTTCGTTTTTTTTTCCCCCCTTTTTTCCGCCTCGAGACAAGGATCTTTGGGCCCTGTAACTGATGATTTTCGCTTCGTCGATTGTTATTGATGGAGCGCACGGCCGGCTGGCCCTCCACGTATCGCCGCGGCGCGCTCCCTCTCTCAGCGCGCCGCGGCGGCCCCCCCCCCCCCTTGATAAATCGTTTAGCCGATCAATTTTTTAAAGAGGTTTAAGTGGTAATGGATCTCTACGAGTGCCGGGCTGATTGGGAAAAGGATGTCGCGCGGAGTCGCGTGGAAACGCCGATTTTGCAGCCGATCGATGTATATATACCCTTTCCTCGATTGTCCACTCGATTGAGTAACCTCGATGCGGCCTCTTCTTGGTACAACTCAACTAGGCGCTTGATTGCTCCAAAGCAATATTGAATAATTCACGATGAGAACGATACTGTGTAGCAAAAAAAAAAGAACACGCTTATAATGCATCCTGCCTTGAACCAGATTGCAGAGAGCGCCGATTGGAAAAGTAGCTCGATCGGGACAGAATTATACTCCAGTCTAATCAATATATCTCCTCGCTGACAAAGTCTTTCGAACTATTGATTGTTTATTGGTGAAAATGCGACAATTAATGGGAGATACGGGGAAGCGGACGGATGCAACGGGAACGAGTGTACGCGGTATTGACACGATAGTGCGAACGGGAGGAAGCTCGTGCTTCCGAATGAATATTCCCCCCTGCGGGATAAACGGGCTGTTAGGTGATTCGGAGAAAATTTAATTTCTCGTGGAATTTCATTACTCCGCCGGGGCAGCGAAGAATTGCGGTGCCGAGTAGCGGTTGGCTTGGCCCTGGGCCGGCAGCACGATGCGATCGAATTGTTTACGATTTATTCGAGCGGCCGCGAAGCCGCCGGACGCTCGCGAGGAAAAGTGAAGGAGGCAGAGAAGAGGGAAGCGTAAAAAGAGCGGGGCGCGCGCGCCAGCTTGCAGAAAAGCGGCGAGTCGCGATTCGTATCTGCCGGCGTGTCGTCGTTGGGCGCACTCGCGCGCTCGTATAAATCCGCGCATAAAATAAATAGTACGCACCAATATCCATCGGTGCCCTCGGGCCCTACGCGCGTATATACGGCATATTAATTCCGCCGGCGAGATTTCCGAGTAGGGGGCGCGCCGTCCCTTTTCTGTTTTACATCGGCACACACCTCCCTCCCCCCGGTGCCCCTCGGGCCAACGACGACGACGACGACGACGGCGGCGGCGACGGGGACGACGCGAGCTGACTCATTTGAAAGCGAGCGCCCGGCCCGCGGGGATGGGATGCTGGGGGAGAGAAAAAGACGGAGCGCCCGCGACACAGCCACGGGCTGCGGCCCGCGCTCTGCTCCCCGGCCGATCGATATCGCGATCTCGCCGACTCGGCGCTACGGAGAAATGTAAACGCCAATTAAACATTTTATTGATATGCTTATGTCGTGTTCGCGGACGTCTATGGCTCCGCCGGGGCCTGGGGCCCGGGGCCCGGGGCTCCGAGCCAGCGGCCCGGGGCCCCGGCTCTTGCACTCCGCCACCCTCGGCCTCCACCTCCCTCGAGCCTTCTCCGCATCCTCCTCCTCCTCCTCCTTCACTCACATGCATGTACGCGTAACTGATTACGTGCTCTCCCATTCTTTGTTCAACTCGCGCGCTTCATTCGCGGCACGTGCGCCCTTCCAGTTCTTCTCCAATTAAATACGCTTATATTAGTCCTTCTGCCTCTGCGTACTTTTCAATAATTTATAACAAAGCAAATACAATACTACCAGTCATATAAATATTTCATTCTTATATTTAATCAAAATATATCTAGTTTCAAAAATCTTTTTCAAAATATAACGTACATATTCTCTATGTTTTCCCAAGTTGTACAGTGAATACATTTATATTTTTCGTAGAATTTATTAACATTATACACATAAGTTTGCTATTTCATTTATTCTATTTAATTAAGCGTAGAAAACGTGGGTTCTTACTAAAAATAAAACAAATAAATTTTTTGTTACTGATTTATTTATTTTAATAAATCGTAAAAGTTTAAATATAAAAGTACTTTCGAAAGTTTAGACTTCCAATTTTTAAATTTTATTTTTTCACGTTTCATACTGTAATTTTATATGTTATTACATAAATATAAAATTAAAGTTAGCAAACAATTTGAAACATAACATTGTTTACTAAATATATACGTAGTTTCAATTAAATTTATATGCTACAATTTTGATAATCATTTTTGAAAAATTTTTATTATGTCTCAATGTGACTATTCGATTACCGCAACGGTCATTGGTCTTATGACTATAGTATCGATTTGATGAAATATTTTACAGTACAAAATGTCTAAAAAATTACTCAAAGAATATGTGAGAAATTGGTTATAAAATCAAAAAGTCATTCATTACATTCATGTGCGAAACGGAAATTTTGAATCGTCGCCATCTTGAAGATCTATATTGCATCAATGGGATTTCCAAGATCCATTGACTACAAACTACAAATATTGATTATACCTTTTAAGATGCCAAAGTATAAATAAAAACATTTTATTAGATTGCAAGAAATCCTTTTTTTTGAAGATTTATGAATAACTTTTTAAAAGCTCATTTTTAACTAAATTTAAGACCAGATTAAAAAATTAAAACAGAGAAATATAGAGGTTACGGGTTAAAAAATCCACACCGAGCCAGTAATACTGGAATGAAGAAAATTACACCAGGAGCAATGGCTGAAGCTCAACCTTTTCTCACCATCGAAACATTGCGATTGCGCTGTCCTTTCCCGTTCAGTCTGTCTGTCTTCCTTCGGCTTTCACGTACCAGCATGTGACTCGCGTATCTGGTAGTCTGCGGGTGTCTCTACCTCTTCGTCGACGCTTTCAATTCACCGGTGCTTCGTTAATCCATGGACCAGCGAAAGGTAGATCGGATCGGTCTTGCGCATCGCCCTCGGGACGGGCTTCTTCGATTGCGCGAAGCCTCTTATCTCCCACGAGCGTTCGTCAATGCTTGCGGTAGCCCCTGGTATTTCGCGAGACAGTCTCTATCACAGCACCCTTATTTCTATTTTCCTTGCGCTACATTCACTTCTTCTCAAGTTGCTTCTCGATCCTTACTCTCTTCCTGGATTCACTTTTTCTTTTTCAGTAATTTTCTAATTTTTTTGCATTGTATACTCAGAGAAATTGTTTAGTTGTTTTTACCATACTACCTAGTGAAACTAACACAAGCTGCAATTGAAGAAATTATCAAAGTTTCTAATAAAAATGTTCATTATTTTAAATTACGATTTACTATATTCTTGAGTAATTTTTAATAGAAAGTTTGGTCATTTCGTCAACTTGGCCACAGAATATGCTAAAATTACTATAAATTTTTCCTCAATTTACAGTACTATCTTTAGAGTTTTCTGTTTTGCACTATATTTTACAATAGAATAGACCGTAAGCTCTCTGCATAGGTACTAGTTATTTGAATATAGGATGTCATTTATACAGTTTATTTTATAACAACGTATTACAACTTTTTGACTTCTTTATTTACACCGATGATAAATTTTTGGAAAAGTAAAGAACGATAAATCTGTCTTTTACCAGGCATCTGTATTACTTTAATTGCATTTAGAGTGATATAAGCATTCACTGTGGTTGTAAAAAAAACTTATTTACTTTGTTTTCGGAGTAAAATAATCATCGAAACAAAAGCGCGAAAAACCTTTTTTTTTTCAGTTGCCGAGCGAAAGCGAGGAATCCCGCATGCGGGTCGTGCAAACCGCTCAGGGGACCGCGGGCTGCGCGTCTCGACAACACAGTGTATATGGCGGAGAGTCGCTGCGCCCGAGCACCGCGGCGAGTTCGAGCGGCGCACGTGTGACTTATGCCGAGCATCCCGCCCACGGGGGCGCGCGAGTAATCGCCAGGGCCCGCGAGCCGCGACGTTTCAATTCACGGGGCCTCGGCTCATCCGCGGCGGCCTCGCATAAGGGCGCCGATTTTTCCGCGAGCTCCTGGCGCCCGGCCAGGGCTCAGCTGTTCCCCCGCGTTTTATGCCAAAGCGTCGTGTAGGCGGCCCCCGTTCCCCGCGCTTTTTGCCCCACGGCCCGCACGCGACGAGGAACAAGAGCCGCCCGTGTAGGCCCCCGACGGTGTTTGTACCCGGCGGCCCTGCCGCGCGGAACCCATGCCAGTCGGTCGCTTCAAATTTTGCGCCTGTGGCCGGGCGCCATCAGTCTAGTGGCGAGTCCATTATCAAACTTGATATCGAGCTGGAATTTTTGCGCCGGGGGAGACGGGGCTTTCCCGTTCTGTATATTGTGGACGATATCGAATTAGAAATTATTCTGGTTGGAAATTTAAAAAAAGCAATCGGGCTCGTGTTTATAAGAAATCGAATTGCGCATCGGTGCAGGGCTATTTCGACTGTTTGTTAAAATAGATTTTGACAGCTATATCGAATCGATAATGCGAAACAAAAAGAAAGGATATGGAAAAGCTTATCTATATTTTCGAAGCAAAATTTATTAGTCAATTAGGTGTTACGTAAGTAATGGACTCGACAATATTCTCTCTTCCAATTACAAATCTGCCGAATATAATAAAAGCGAGAAAAAATTCCACTCGACTTTCTATTGCGCAATCTCTTATTTTAGCAATTTTAAAAATCCGAGAATATAACTCACTCGTATTTAATGAAACGCGTTATCGGTGAAATTAAATGCCCCGAGCAATTCGAGGATCCAATCGATGATCTTCCAAAGAGATGTATAGTGACGTCCTAGCACTTGCATTTATGGAATTTTCCCACGCAAGGAAATAGGTCGCGTTTGTCAAAAGTGCATCAAATCTTAGAGTAAAAAGGCTACACCGTACTATTAGAAGCTCGTTAAAGATTATAACTGGTGGGATTGGTCGATGACTCGTAGCAGTAATCTTATACTACTCGACTAAGATTCCTGGTTACAGATTTAGACTCATTTTAAGTTAGATTTGCTAATTAAATGTAGAATGTTCGCACTGTAGAAATGATTGTTATTAAAAATAGCAAACGATATAGCTTTGAAGTTACTGAAATTACAATTTACTATTAGTTACAAGATTTATTAAGAAATAACCTTTTCAGTATATTCTTAAAACGATTAAAATTTTTATTAATGTAGGAGAAATCAACTCGTTCATAGTTTATTAAAGTATGATTACAGAATTCCTTTAATAAAGCTCATTTATTCATAAATTTTCTTTTTAATTTATATTAGAGTAATGTTTAATTAAAAATAAGTATTAAAAGGTACTTTGGAATAACTGGAATAATCTTTCTGTTTCTCTGAAAGGTTTCTTCCTCATTGTCTAAAAGATAAATGATAGCTAAATGCTACAGAATAAGTCATCTTGAATTTTATCTCAGTACAGTAAAATTCTAATATCTTATATCTCTATAGGTTATCTAATTTATTGCATTGCGATTTAAATAACATGCACCTATTAATTTACGATTTAGTCCAAATGATCTAACTTGTCACTTATTAGATTATAGAAAATAAAAAATCAGTATGTGTAAAATTATAATAGGTTTATTATAGGTCTACTAATATATTTTTCAAATTTACACTATATGCTTGTGTAATAATTAAATTAAATAAAAGCGCATCAGGCAAGATAAAAAATTTGATTTTGAGGAAAAAGTTTGCCGTTAAACCATTCGTAATACAATTGATAAACGTAAAAAGTTTAAATATTTTAGATTGTCGTAAGTAAACAACACCTTTTTGCATACAGATTGTACAGATGACTGGTAGTCTTGATTTAAAAAAATGCCGGATCAAATGTGTAATATGGGTGTCTTGTCAGGTTCTCAATCATCGATAATGAATTACACCTGCCCAAATACTGATCGTGAAACTCTTGAACAATAAAAAGCAATACATGCAGTATATCTGTACGTGATATCAAGAATACGCGGACTTGATATCTCGTCTTAAAATTGACAGGACGAAGAATTCTTGGTATATTATTGAAAGGAAATGTATAGCATAAAATAAAATATAAAGGTTGTTATACGGAAATAGGATATTATTTCCATTTGAACTTTTATCGAGTATAAAAAAAATCACATAAATAACGTACAATTATCGCCCCATAAAACCTTGTTAATATTTAACAACAGCTTTTTACTATGGAACTTTCTATAAAGCAAAGGAGAGTCTTAACGTGTATTTTGTATTGTTAATAATAATGCATATATTACAGTTCAATAAATGGCATTATTTACGAAGGCAACATAGTACATTGTAGTCGATAAATAATGTACGTGACAGAGTGGTAAGCGTCAAGTATGAAAATAAACCGAGAGTATAGTATAGGTAGAGCGAGCGGCAAAAGGGTGGAGATAATAAATTCGAGTAAATATTTGGATGTATGCAGGAATGCGTAAACATTAGGAGGGCAGCTGTCGGACTCGTCCCTGCATTATTCTCCCATGCGAAAGAGATGGGTGCAATTTCTGAAAAAGCTGCATATTTCGGATCATTTATGCATCGAGCAGAGGATCGGCGTAGGTTACAGGCGCAAGTCGAGGGCGAGCGATGCGCCGGGCAGATACGCCCGGGGGAAGAGCGATCGGCAGAGGTCGGGATACGCATCTGCGGCCCGGCCATTGAAGCGCGCCCCGGGCCGCGGGGAAGTCGCGACAGGTCGCGCGCCCGGGCCGGCAGCCGCCGGTGGCTTATGGCATCTCGGGCGCGTCGCCTCATTGTCGTGCGGGGCAATAAAGCGATCGGGCCCTAGCGACTCTTTCCGCTCGGCTCGCGATCCCTATCTCGCGGCGGGCGGCTAGCGCGCGAGCTATGCCGAGCCGATCGCCGGCCGGCTCTGCCCCGGCGCCCGCCGATCCCCAAGTGCGCGCGGAATCAAGAGGAGGAAGAGGTTTATACGCCGGCTGCCAGTCTTCCGTCTTGTCAAGCCGGCATTAGCTGCCGGGGCTTAGGCTGCATGCACATGTGTATATATGTATGTGTGTGTGTGTGTACGTATGCCGCGGTCGCCCCGCCGTCGCGCTTACTTTTCGCCCGAGCGCTTTCGCGCGTCGCGTGCCTTCCGCGGATTTTTCACATTAACAAAATGCCAATTTGCAGGCGCGCGATGCCGCGCGCGGGACGCCCGAGGCGGCCGGCAGTAAAAAGCAAAAGGAGTGAGATAGTGTTGGCCGTAACCGCTACCAGTAGTAACAGGCAGTCGTAATCTTTTTCTACTGATTAATGAACACTCGTAAAATGCTCCCCACCCCGGCGACTTCCTCTTATTTCGGTGCGAGTCCCAGGCGCTCGCGCCACGCCGCAGAAAGCGCGTTACCGCGGAATTAAATGTTTCTCCGTCATTTTCCAGAAATAAACCGTTAAAAATACACGCGGCCGCCGCGGCAGGTTGGCAGGAGGAGTCCCCCGGGGGCCCGGCGGCCGCGTCACGAGAAGCCCCGGGCCCTTGACCCAAGCCGCTCGGTAAATTTAAACACAACAAATCGGTTAATTACTCCCGCGCAAGAAGTGCGTGGGGCACTTCTTTTCGACCCCCCCCCCCACTCCCCCACTGCTGTGCCCCCCTTCTCCCCCGGCTAACGAAGATCGACCGGCTCGCTCGCCGCGGCAAAAAGAGGGGGGAGCCAAGCCGCGGGCCTGCCTATTAGGGGAGTATTTTCCGCGGGGCATGTACGCACGTCCGGCCCTCGCGACGACGCCAAGGTCGCGCTTTCAATGTCGCGTCCCCCCGGCCCGCGGCGCACTCGCCGCGACGAGGAATGTTTCTTCATCTGCATGCCCCCGCGCTCGCGCGCTCGCTCGCCTCCCCCCCCCCTTCCCCGGTTTCTTTTTTGTTTTTTGTTTTTTTTTTTTGTTTTTTATTTCGCCGTGCCCTCCGAGAGAGGCCGCAGCTGGGAAAAGCAACGGCGAGTGGACCGGGCCGACGAGGAATAATGTGTACGGACAGTCCCTCTCCCGGTGTACCTTGCCCCTTGCCAATTAATGCCGCCGTACCAATTTTCTGCCTTTTATTTTCTCCCTGATTTATGTTTATATTCCGTGGGGGCTTCGATTCGTTAAGCCGACCTCGCCGAATTCCCTTTTCCTTGTAAACGCCGTCCGTAAAATAAGTTATAATTGTAGGTGCTTTTCAATAACAACGTGCAGCCTCCGGTGTGCGTGCTCTATGACTTTCTCATTGTTTCGGCCTCTGGTCCTCTTAATGAATTTAAACGCGGACTCGTAACCAATATTTCAAAAAGAAAGTTAATTTTGTAGATCTCAATCAGGCATGTGGCCTGATTTCGTACTTCCCAACCAAAAGTCAAGCCACACTCGTCAAATATAGACCTCTTGTGATGGATCACTCTTGTAAATCATATTCAATTATTTAATACTGTCTTAATCTATATCGATAGGGTTTGGAAAACACCTTGCGGATGTCGTTGTGGTTAAAATAGATTGTATCATATCCCGGTCGACCTACCTGTTTATATTTGTCGATTCCATCATAGCTTATTTTCCGTAGCTTATTTTCGTCTTCATTTAAGAGAAAAACATTTCATAAGTGAGAGTAGAATTTAAAAGCCCGGCACGAAATGAGTCAATATTATACACAATTATCAAGACTTTTAAACATTATCTAATCGCGGTCCAAAAATAGCAACTCTTAATCAATGTAACTACACGCTTGAATAATTGGAAAATAAATTGGAAATAAATTTGTTTAGCTGACATTTTCCTTTATTTATTTAAAGAGAAGGAAGAAAAAGAATTACTCGAGGCATTAGCACTGCCTCGTAGGCTGATTACACAAGGGGAATAAAACTTTCCTGGGGACTATTAGTGAGCGATCGATAATCGTTTTAGAAATCTCAAAGAACGTCTGTCGTAGGATTTTTATTAACTGCCAGGTGACAAATGTTTTGCCCAATAAATCTCTTATGAAAATGTGATCGTAAGTATAAGGACGTGGAATTAGAAAGGCGTTGGTAAGTTGGGAAGGAAAGAAGGCTGCCGGGGATCGGCCAGAGTCGCAGGAAAGGGTAAGCGCGTCCGGATCCCGCAATCGGAAAGAAAGCCCGATTGATAAAGTTGGTAAACAAACGGAGGAGCCGAGTGGCGGGAAAAAGTGGAGCAGTCGCGAGAGCCGGGCGGAGTCGGCGAGATATTCTCCGGGGAGGTCATAAAACGTGGCAGGTAAAAGCTTAATATTCAGGAGGGCGGCGCGAGCGTCGCGCAGATAAGGCGGGGCAGTAAACCTCCGGGCGATTGCGCGGGGCAAAAAGGAGAAAGGGTAACTGCGCGGCGCGTGGCAATAAAGAGGCTCTTAATCCGCCGAAAAATGCCGTAAATCACGCGGCCGATAGATAATGCAGCGGGCGATAATGACGCGGGCGCGGGGTGACCGGGGGAGGGGGGGGGGTGGTGCAGCAGGCGCCCTATGAATCTCATCAGGCGCGGCGGGTATCCGCGCGGGCGGCCCGTAATTGGCCGGGGCGGCGTTTACGGGGCCGAGCGGCGGCGGCGGCGGCGCTGGTGTCGCGCGGCAGGCCCCCGCACTAGGCCCACTTTCCGGGGCTGCCGGGCCCCTCGCGGCCGGCACAAAGCCCCGGGGCGGCCGCGGGAGAAAATGAGAGTGAGCTGCGGGCCCGGGCGGCGCATAAAATTAAAGCCGCAAATAAAATAAAGTCGGGCCGGGGCTTTCTCCGGGCGGCCGCTGATGGGAAAAAAGAATTGATGCGCCGCGGGGGCCGTGAATCAGGCCGGCTAACCTACTGACGTTTACTGTCGGAAATAACATTTGTCATAGGGCGGCGGCTGCGGGCGCGGCCGAGCCGCCCGGCATGGAAAAAACGAAGGTGCGATGAGATTAGCGCGGGCGGTTTCCAGGCGGCCGCCGCCCGTAGCCGGCAAACCTGTTCTCCCGGGGCGCTCGGCTCTTCCCTCGGCGCGGCCGACGCGCCCGGCGCGCGGTTGCGTCATTTTAAAAATTAGCCCGCGATTTATAGCCTCGGCTAACTCGCTCGGTCCTTTTCTCTTATTTTTCGGCGCGGCCGCTTCCTTTTTTCCCTCAATACTAATCAGCTGCTGGGACGGCGCGGCGCTTCAGCGGCTTCGGCCCCGTCCGGGCCCCTTCGCCATTTACGCTCGCCGCCTCGCGCCGCTTTCCTCGTACTCATATTTAGCCTTTAATTTATTTTGTTTTCCAATCGCCATTTTAAATACGTCCCTCATCGTGTTCTTACCCGGGGAGTCATCCGCCCAATACCTATAGGCATATATATTCTCCTGAAATAAACTATCAAATTGGACGATGGCAAATGCGCCTCGGCTTATACACCAAGCAAAATGAATATACCGCTTCCTATCTATGTTATATCGGTCGAAAGGTATTGATTGTTCCGGAATAACCTTATATATAACGATACCATCTCTCGCGCCGCGTCTCTTATACATGCATATACAATTAAATATTCCCCTCCTTATTTCGTTAATGTACCAAGATAAACTAATCTTGCTTGTGGATTATTCTTTTTGTATCGACAACAACGTGTACGTCATCGTTCAAGCCGATAATTACTACTCTTATGTAGAAAAATGTCTCGCGCATCAATAGCATCGGCACGAGTGTCAGCATGACTGGCCAAACTCTTCTTAGGACCAGTCATGACGGCCTACTCTTTTTGTACGCGGCTTTTCGCGTATACTCTTCCCGCTTGAGTAGACAAATTTTATTTTATCCAAAAGTGATCATCCTCGTGTACATATCATACCAATGGTATTTTATTGAACAAGTAAGATGATGCCGTGATTAAAGTGATCGCTTCATTGGGGTACCGCTAATATATTATACGACCTTCTTTGTATTTGATTTTTTATTCGCTAATGGACTGAACGTCAGTAATATCGTTCTATTCAAAAAAATGTCCTTCTTATTTTCTTTTATATTACAGTTAAAATCAATCCATCGTATGTAATATACGAATTTTGAACGACTTTGTTGCTTTCTGCGCGGAGTTGAGCAAGGGCCAACTCTTTGCTATAAGCAAACGTCGCCCATTGCCTCCAAACTTTCCCCGCTAACGTCAACCTTTACCTATTCGTCGGGAAAGTGTACAAAAACGGCGCGCAAGAAAGTTCCACCAATCTGTGCAGCCTCTCTTTCGCTTCTTTGAAATCAAAGCCCAAGCTAGTACTTTAGCCCTTGAGTCAAGAGCTCGTGCAGCTTGGAGCTATTTTTCGACTTCTTACTCACGCATAATTTCATCTCTTCCATTCCTACCTTTTCTGCAGCTGCCATCGAATTATCATTCTTGTGCTTCTTCGCACCAAAACCCTTGCATTCCATTCATAATTTGTAGATTGTAGACAATTTTTAATAGTTTTTGTTCAAAAATACGAAGGATATTTCTAGTCGTTGTTAATATATTTATTGGTAAACGATGAAATCGTGTTAAAAAGCGTTTTCTCCTTCGATGTCACTTGACTCGGCATTATGCTACTTGCGCGCGCGCATAATACTGCCAAAGTGCGGAGGCTGAATAACCGTTAGCCGAATAAGAGATCAGTGGCATAAATAATTTGCGAGCGACAATAAAGAGGGGAAATTCATCGATAAATAAAGGGCGATAAATAAAAGGGGAAGGGCCAAGGCGGCGTATATAAGCGAAGGCGGGTGTAGAGATTTTGGCAAAGGTCATAAAGCAGCGGGTGTACCGTTCGCGGGAGCAGGCGCGGACAAATGCCGGCGAGGCCGGGCGAAAAAGAAAGCTTTTGCCGGCGTGATAAGGGCCGAGGAGGCGGCGGCGGCGGCGAGAGAAGTGTCGCGGGCCGCGCGTCAAGGGCCCCTGCCCCCTGATGGACTGCGTGGCGCGCGGGCCCATCGGTTATCAGGGCGTACGCTGTTGCCGCTCGCCGCCGCCGCCGCCGTGGAAATCGGCGCGCGCTCGTAAATAAGGGAGCGGAGGGGCGGAAAAATTAATGCGACTCGGAAGGAGCGCGACTGGCGATGTCGGCCCGGCCCGGAGATCCCGAGATACTCACGCCGAGTGGAATATGAAATAAAGCGGGGAGCCGGCTATGGCGCGCCGCCCGAGGGGGACGGACGCGCGTCCCTCGGCCGGATAAAAACACGCGCTCATGCCAATTTCTTTCGCAATACGCTCCCCCCCGCTCCCTGGCTTCTTTCTCCTTTTTTCCCTCCTCCTTTTTGCCCGGCGCGAGGCGGAAGAAAGCGTATAATGCGCCGGCGGCTCTCCCCCCGTCCCCCGCCCCGGCTCCCCGATTGATCTTTTATTTTCCGGTGAATAATTTTTCGCGAGCACGAGCGCTAATGTTTTCATCGGCCCGTGTTTCCCGCGGAAAAGGGGGCCTCTTCCGGGCCGGCTCGACAAAATCAAAAAAAAAAAAAGAAGAAAGCTTGTTCGCCGTGCGCGCAAATGAAATAAGACAAACCAAAGGGATTATGATAATGCGTGTAATGTGGTCGTCGTCCCGTAGCTAATTACGCGCGTGCGCCGGGCATCGGTCGTAAACAAGAAAAACAGGAGAAAGCCCTGGTTCTTGCGCTCCCGAGTCCGGCCGGCCGGCTCGCCGAGCAACAATGCAGCTTCCCGGGGAGGGCAAGGGCCCATTTGTAACCCTTCCCCGCTCCTCGGGCGAGCTTGAACGTTTCAACCGCGCGCATAAATTCAATCGGGGCGAAAAAGCCCCGGCCGGCGAAAAGGGCCGCTGCGATGACCGACGCCGAGGCCTCCCCGATATTCCGGCGAGGCGCGGTTATCGGCCGGGCCTATCGGGCCCATTTGCTAAAAGAGGCGCCCGCCTCGCCCCGAGAAAAAAAAAGGGCCGCGCGGCCGGCTAATGCGATTTATTAAGGTCAGCCGGGGTTATGTTCCCCGGGCGGCGGACAAAGGGGGCGCCCGCGGCCCCGGGTCCCTTTGCCCGCGCTAGGAGTCCGGACGGGGAGAGGACTTATCGCGGCGGGGCATCGCGGCCGAGAGGTGATGGGCGCTTTTCGGCCGGGGCCCGCGTCCTCCTGTCACGGCCCGACGCCGGTTGCCCCGTGCGAATCTCGGCGCCGGCCAGCCGCGATAATGGGAAGGAGCATTTGTCAGGAATAATTGGGGCCTCGCGCGAGGATGACGCGCCCCGGGCTCCTTCTGCCCGCCGGGGGCCCGCGCGTCGGAAAGGCTCCTCGTCCGCGGCCGGCCCGCCTCAATATTTACCTCTAACGCCGGGCGACCCGTCGGCTTTTCGCACCGGCTTGCGATAGACACTTTATCGCTAACCGCAAGTCCCTCGCCGAGCTGTTTCCTCAGCGGGCAATTGAGTTACCGCCGGCCGCGTGCGCTACGCCCTCCCCCCGGCACTCTCATTTTGAGGTTAGCTTTATAGCTTTATTCGCACTTTTCGCCCAGGCCGTTCCTACTTTTCGGTTTATCCGAGGCGTAACCTCGCACCGCCCGGGGGAAGGCCGTTACGCCTTCTTTTTTACACGGGGCGCGGGAGTGTATCCCAGGGGCGTTATTAGCGCCCCCGGCCGTGCACGAGACGCCGTCGTTGTCGTCGCGGGCCGACGTCGCCGCGGCCGGTTCGTTTATTATCCGGGGCGCCGGGTGATTTACGCGGCGGACGGGCCGCTGATCACCTGCGAGGGGCCGCCGCGCTACCGTTTAATGGGCCCTGGTTTTTTTGCGCGCGGTGCCCCCGGGGTCCGATCGCCGGGAATCGGGCGACCGACGCCCCGGCCTAATTGATCCGTCATATCGGGCGCGCGCGAGCGCCTAGGATGATTATCCCGGGGCGTAATAGCAGACTCGGTCCCCGCGACCTCGTGGAAACACCCGCGTCCGCCGAACGAGTTATACATTATCGATCCCGCGCCGGTCAATTAGATTCTCGAGCCCGCGCGTAATGCGCACCGCGGCAGAGATTTAGGGCGAGTGCCCCAGCTGCGGACGCCTCCCGCGCCTATGTGCGCCTGGCCTTTTTATTCCCCGCCCGGCTGACACGGTCTAATTAAATCGGTGTTTATCGCGCTCGGACGCGCCGGCCTGTCGGCCGAATCTTCGCGGGATTCCCCCGGTAGCCCGGTAATGCCACTTGGCTCGTTAATAAACACATTCAAGCCGCGGTGCGGAATCCAATCCAGCGTCGCACGTATACGCATGTGCACACTTTGTAAATCTAATCGCAAATTAACGCACTGCCTGCTTGCACATCTAGGATGTAATAATCCCCGCGACGCCGTCCAGGAATACACACACACGCGTGCTCGCAGATGATTTAACGAAGCGCCAGCCAATCGGAAGAATTGGCCGGAGAGCCGGCGGAACGGACTCCGGCGCATCCATCATCGGGGAAGGCCGAGATCGGGGCTAAATTTGCGAAGGAGCCGTGCGGCCGCGAGACAAAAGCGCCGTGGGGGCCGAGTCGCCCGGGGTATGCGGTCGGCGGCCGCCTTGTTTTCCTGCCCCCGCGCCCGGATAAATCACCGGCTCGGCGCCCTCGCCCCGGAGGATAGATCCGGCATTAGGTTCTTGCGCCCCGCGAAATGGGCCCTCCCCGAATCCGCGAGATTTACGCGCCCGGCCGCGCACGTACCTATCTATGCGCCGCGCCGGGGCTGCGTAATCGTCCTTTTGCGAACGACTTCCTGCCCGCCTTAGGACCCGGCGAGCCGCCGCGCGGAAAGTATTCTTACCCGCGTAATGCCCGGGGGCACTTTTCCCCTTTGAGGCCGCGGCGCGCGGGCTTTCGCTCCCCCCCCGGATACGGGAGCCGCGCAGATTGCGCCTCGTTACCGCCGGATAATTGGCGGGAGCCTGCCGATCGTCAAATCTTCCCTTCGAGTATCAGAAGCGAGTCATTGTCATTTGGGGTCGTTGTCGGAGCCGGGGCCGCTTTAGTGATTGGTCCCAGTGGCAAGGATAACAGCTTTAATAAAGTTGAATATCCTCTAATAAGACACAAATCTTTTTAGCGCGGCATTTAATGGTCATCATACGTATATATATATATATATATATAGCGAATAGTTTGGAAAAAAGATGATCGGAAAAACTCGGAATTACGGCACTAAAAATATCTACTTTACGCACCATATAATCCGAGAATTTATGTGTTTCATCTAATAAAATAACTTTTGGACGACCGCAAAGCTATCCTCCTGGCTTAACAATTTAAAAATACTGCAATACCAAAGTGTTCTATAACATAAACATTTTGCGTAAAACGGCGCGTACTTTAACGTTTTTAACTCGTGCAAAGCATTACGGATGGCGGTTTTATCGAATAAAGTGGACGCGCTACGCGCTTGGGAAACACATCGCGCGTCATATGACGTCATATAGTTAATTCAAGGAGGCTATGATGATTTTCGGAATGGCCGATGACTGCGGCGCGCATTAAGCGGCCGCGGCTGCCCCGGCACACAGCGGGGCCGCGAGCCGGGATCTGGTTTGCGGGCGAATCGGCTCGGGCAAAGAAGGAGATGAATTAGAGCGATTGATTGTCGGGGCGAGTCCGTAAAGATCGGCGGCTCGGCGGCCGGTAAAGGGCCGCGGGGAGCGCATAATTCCGCGAGCGGGCCAACCTTGTCGGGCCTTGGGCGGGGACGGGGGGGGGAGAAGAAAAAAAAAAAGGGAACGAGCGCCACCTAACGCGGCGGCCTCGGAGGCGCATTAGCAAGGAGGCAATTGCCATTCGGCCTCGTCAAGGAATTCCTCCGCTGGGCCCGAGGCCGCTCCGAGACGTATATATACGCTTGTTCCCGAAGACGAAGAGCGCCGTTTGGCCGGTGCTCCCCCTTCCTCGGCGGGGGGACACTTTTTCCCGGGGGCGGCGACCGGGCGACGATCGGCCTAGCGCCCGATCGCGGCAACTGCCTTCCCCGGGCGCAAAAAAAAAGAAAAAAGTCGTGCCCCGGCCCCCGCGAAACGTTTAATTCACTTCCTCGTTATCGCGGCGCCTGGTTTATTATATGCGGGGGAAGGGGAGGCGCGGCCGATTCCGCCCCGAAATTCAACGGGCCGCGGCGGCGCTCGGGCCCCCAGCCCCTCCCCGCGAGTTACATCCACGGGCCGCGCGGCGCTTCGTTAACGGCCGATAAAGGCCGGCGGCCGCTCGCGTTCAGAGTGAATACGAGGGCTGAATAGGCCGGCGGACAATATTCGGATGAAAGGAGGCGCGCGGGGTAATTGGTTGGGCGAGCGCTAAAAGCCCGGGGGGAGGAAAAGGCCGGTGAACAAGACAGCCGGCCCGGGATAAATATAATCCGGGGTGGGGGGGGCTCCACGAAATTGGACGAGGCGCGCTCGCCGCTAGGGGGAGGCGCGCGGCTCCGGGGGAAAAATGATAATGGCCGCGGCTGGTGCCCCAGGAGGGCCGGAGGGTTCTTCGATCGGCCGGGGAACGGGTTTGAAATGCGCGGGCGGCCCTTGTCCCCGCGGTCGGCGCGGGCCCCGGGCGGGATCGACCTCGCGCAGGAGCCGCCGGGAGGACGAGTCGGCGGCTGCGGCGGCTGCGGCGGACTCGTAAGAAAAGCCGAAGAGAGCAGCGCCAGGGGCCCGCGGGGAAGGGAGAAAAGAAACGGCGGAAAGACGAGCGACGAGGCGGCCGAGCCGGCCGAGCCGGCCGAGCCGAGCGCCCAGAGGAGTGTACATTCGTTATCTGATCGGAAACTTAAGGCCGCCTTGAATGAGATGAATGCCTTTACGTGTCTCTTGCACTTGCCTAGGCATATATTCATCCGCGAGAGGCTTTCATTTGGAGAGGCGTAGCTGGCCACTCTACCCTTTTGCGGACGCGGCCGCGGCCGCCCATAGGCCTCCTCTCCGCGCCTCACCCACCCCCCACCCGCCCCTTATCGCCCCATCTCCCCATCTCCATCTCCATCTCTATCTCCGTCTATCGCCCCCTCTTTATCTGGACCCAAGGCCCGGCCCTTGTAATTTATCGCCGCGTGCGAAAATTCGAGCGAGCATGCCCTCGCTGCCCTTGTCTCGCGCGCTCCCTCGCCTCGCCGAAACGCAAACGACCGTGTGCCCGATAGGGCCGCGCGCGGCCCGAGGAGGAGGAAAAAGCTCCGCGCCGACACCTGCGCTCCCTCAACTTCTCCCGAGAACCATTCCCACTCGCGCCCCTCATCCGGCTACTTTGCAACTCCGGATCCCTGGCTTATTTAACCTATAACCCGAAAGTTCACCTCCTCGGAATTTAATCAAATTGCGCGTCAATCAGTTTGACGCCTTGGAGAATATCTCTGCGAAATTTCAGGCCGATCAACCAACTCCTTGCAGCGTCTTTTCGACAACTTTCCTTATTGCTTATGGAGCTGGAGTAACAACTTCGACACTGCGAGGGAAGGTTGATTTCCGAACTTGCGCCAACGAATAATCAAGATTCTCGTCTAGATTGTAAAAAAGGGCACAATGTTGCCAGAAAATCTCTTGTCAGTTGTTTCCGAAACAATGACCGGCCACAGGATTTACTCGCATATTATATTGCGTGTATTGATTCGAAAGATCTGGAAGCAGGGGAGTCGTATAGACTCTCCTCGACATAAACTCTGCCAAGGAAAAGAGTCTGCCAGTCAAAAGAGTTGGTTCCTCGGGCGCCTAGAAATTGGAAAGACGGTCGAAAATGGAATTTCGCCGGAGGAGTGGAGTGTGGCAGAGTGTGGCGGGCTGTAGGCAGAACCGCGGCGCACGGGGAGGCCCGATGAAAAATGACAAAGCCACCAAAGCGGGGACCAGCGGGAGAAAGATAGGGGAGATAGGACCTGGCGGGAGAAAAAAGCACGTAGCGAGCGTGAGAGGGAGGAGGTCACGTGTACGTGTGTGTATATACACACAGGCACACGTATACAGGTATAGGTACGGTGGAGCGCGGCGGCGAGCAACCGGTAGGGGGGGAGGGCTCCCGGAGCGCGTGCATATATACCGGATTCAGGATCCGGAATCGCGCTCGGGGATCCGGTCCTTTAAACTTTATGCCGCGCGCCTCGGCGCGTGACCTTGGAATCGGCTAGCAGGGGCGTTACGCGCGGCCCCGCGCACAAAGAGGAGGCCCCGTGGCCGATCGGCCCGAGCTCCCGGGGGCCCCGGGGCCCGCGCGGATTATGGCTCCTTTTACCCGGGGCAATTAAATGCGCGCGCGCATGCGGCCTTATCATAACCGGCGGGGGGGGGAGGTCCGGCGGCCCTCTTAATGGATTACACGGAATGCCTCTTTCCCCCCGCAAAAAGCGCCGGCTAATTCGATAAGTAGGTGATGATGCCGCGGGCGCCGTGGCTGCGTCAACCGGGGCCCCTCCTTCTTTTTTTTCCCCCCCTCGCCCGCTTAATGCGGCCGCGGAGGGCCGGGCGATTACGCGGGCCGCGAGTACCCCTCGGCTCGATTTAACGATAATTAGTCCTAATGAGTTTATTACGAGTGCGTAATAAAGAGCGACGGGTCTAAGTGGATAATAAAGAGGGAGGGGCGCGGGACGTCGGGCCGGTTATCGCGGGCCGATCGCCGCCAAAAAGCCTCGCGGCCCGCCGGCCGAGCCTCGCGCGCCACTCCGTCAAAGTAGCGCCCGCCGACGGGCAGGGGGGGGACGACGCGCCCAGTCAATACTCCGGGCCGGATAAGAATCGGCGGCCCACCCGAGGGATCGGCCCCGCGTCGATTTGGTCGCGGCGTCGCGGCCGATAGCCCCCTATTTAGATCGGCGAGCCCGGCTAATTTAACGAGGTACAAATAAGAGCCGAGGCTGCCTCGTCATCCGCCTCCCGCGGCTCCGCGCATCCTCCCCTGGCCCTCCCCGCTCCGGCTCGGCCTCTCGACATTTTCCATTTTCGCCGGCATCGCCCGCTTTTATTTACATTCTTCTGGCTTGCTTCGAGCCTACCAATTATTTTGAGTGACACTTAAAAATTACTTTAATCACCCGTAAATATTTACTTGGGTGTAGTGATTTAGCGAGTCGTAAAAAAGGATTATTGAAATCATCCAATGATATTCCGATCGCGATAGCGCTTTCAAATTAATAAATGCCTTCTTATATTCCTTGTGCGATTTCAAATATTGGATAACCCATCAAGTAGGTGCGTTACAAACTGCGGTTATTAAAATTCTTTTTTTTCTAACGGTCATTTTTAATTCTTTGTAGAACAGCCTATGATTAATATGAAAGGAGGAGGGGACTCGGCGCGGGCAGCGCCGCGCCTGCATTTTCCCCGCAACGTCTCAATGCGATGGTTTATTAAAAGCACACTTGCGTATATAAGCGGAGAGGCGATTGCGTGACAACAATTTCCTTCATTAAAATCTCGCGGGCAAGAGGTATTCTGTCGGAGCTATCGAGGGGAAAAAAAGGACACTCGAGGCTTACAGCGCGGCCCCTCGTAAATGAGTGAAATGCGCTTCCAAATATGGAAGAGCGAGCGTCCCGAGGAAGGATTCGAGGGCCGATCCGAGGGGAGGCCGAGGACAAAGCGACGACAGTCCACCTGATTCATTAAAAGAACTAATTTGGCTCGGCTGGACTCAATTAATCCAGGCGCTGCAGTCCCCTTTTCCCCGTGGGCTTCTTTTGCTCCCAGTGGGCCGTCTCGGCGGCGCTCGCGCCGAGAGGAAGCGGCGGCGGCGGCGGCGGAGGAGGGGCAGCCGGGGCGAGGGAGGTGGGGGGGGGCGGCGGCCCGGGCGGAGCCGCGGAGGGGACGCTTAAAAGGGCCGGGATCCGCGAGGCGTCGCAGATAGAGGCTGGTTAGCTCCTCCGGAATGACAAGTTCATTTTATTAAGACGCGAGGCGAGCGGCGTTATGGGCGGGGGGCGGGGGGGGGAGGCCCGGGCGCGCGTTATATTCGCCGGCTCGGCGCGGGCCCGCGACAGCCCGCGCATTAATCCCCGACGCGAATAATCGCGGCCCGCTTCTCGGTAGGGACAAATAAAGGAGGGGCCGCGCGCCGAGTGTGAACGGATCCGTCGCCCCCTTTGATGTCCCGCGGCGCGCGCCCCCCCGCGCTATTTCTTTCCCGCCGCGGCGGCTCCTCGCGCTCCTTTTTCCCCACCCTTTCCCCCCGCTCTCGCCCCCCCCCGGGCTCCTTAGCGGCCCTCCCCGGCGACGATCGGCCCTCCCCGCGCGCGGCTTTCGTGCCGGCTGCCTCCCGGCCCCCCCGGGGCCCGCGCCGATTCACACGTGCGCCCGGTTAGCCGGCCAACTCGAGGCCCACGCCCTCCCGCGACAGACTCCTCCGCCCGCCCCCGCGGGCCACTGCCCGCACAAGTGCGCCAAGCGGCCCGGCCCACTTGCCCCGGCCAAGCGGCCGAGACGACTAACGAGAACGCGCCTCCTTCTCCCGGGGATCGGCCTTTCGGCTTTCTCCGGGAGGAGGCGCCAGGTGAAAGCGCGGCGCAGCCTACAAATTCACACCTGCCCGAGGCCGGGGACGTCGCTCCGCGAGGTCGTGGGCTCGCCGAATTTTCCGCTCGACCGGCCGAGGTCGATCCTCGCCTTTTTGCTTTTTTCCGGCCCACCCGCGTAAACTCGAACGGAGATTTATCGCGGCCGCCGGGCTAATTTATTGGACCTTCCTGCAGCTTACGGTGGAACATTTTTTTTCAAATATGCACTCGACCGCGGCACTCGTCCCCGGGCAAGATAGATTCGAATAATATTGCCCGATTAATTGCAAAATTACAATATGATGATTAATGTACACTTGATTTATAAATCCATCGCGTGTTTTTTCCTTGTAGCTAAAACATTTTATGGATTTACAGTTAGCTCGCTTACAAGAAACAAATCGACGCAACATGTAAGCCGCAACTTAAAACACGAGGAATAAGATGTAACGATCCGATAAGAAGTATTTAAAATATTTAAACCGATGTTCAAAATTATAATAAGAAGAGGAAGTTTGAGGGGCTTTTGTAAAAAGTAGAGGTAAGTTTGGTCTCCCGGAAAAGATTGCATCTGCAAGGGGTGGAAAAGGCCTGGGCGTATAAGAAAAGGGAGCCATCCGACGTTGTCCGAGAGCGAGTCGAGTGCCAGAGTCCCGGAGTCCCGGAGTCCCGGAGTCCCGGAGTCCGGACGCGCATTGGGTTTCACTTAATTTCCGAGCGGGGATTCCGTCTGCCGAGTATTTTTCGATTTAACAGCGGCGGCCAGTGATTGATAAATTGATACTTGGGGCAAAAAGGAAGGGGGCCAAGGCGACTTTAACGGCCTCGCCTCGTTTTCCCTGGGCAAAATCGAAAATATCATTACCCGGGCGCGGTGGCAAAAAAGAGTGCAAAAAAGTGCGCCGGGGAGCGGGGCCGGAGGAGGGGGCCGGGGGGGGGGGCGGAGGCAGGAGGGACGGGGAGGAGGAAGAGGAGCCCGGCGTATGAATCACAAGGCGAAACAAAAGGCGCCCGGATTTTTTAAGCCCGGCGAAAAGAAAAAGCCGTCGGTCAAGCGGGCGCTCGCAGGCAGTCGGAGCCGTCGGCCAGTCGGCCAGTCGGCGCGGGCCCGCCGCGGCCCCCCCCCCACCACCACCCACCCCACCCGAAACATAAATTCTCCCATTTTATTTTTCCTTTAACGACTTTACCAGTTCGACGAAGATTCGGATGATGCATCGGGCGGCGGGGCGGGCGCTCCGAGCGCAGCCTCCCCCGGGGCGGCTTTATCGGCCAAGGGCGGCCCGGCGAGCGGCACACCCCGGGAAGCCTAATTGCCGGCCTCGCGCTCCCCGGATTTTAATTTGTTTTCCGGAGCGCCCCGTCATTACGCGGCGATAAACTACCCGCACGTCGGGCGCACGACCGCCCCGCGCGCGCCCCCCCCCACCCCACCCACCCCCCACCGGCCGTTTCTACGACCGGAGCGCCCGCCGCGCCCCCCCACGGCTAGATGCAACCGCGCCGATCGGGTCTCAATAATCGCCGGCCGGGCCGTTCTATTAATTTGCGCATTCCCACTCGGACAAATTGCCGGGCTCGCGGGACCTTTTTGCCGGGCGGGCCCGCGACTGCCCTGCTTACCGCCGGGGAGGAGGACTCAATTGCAGAGTGACTCTGCCCAAATTGCCGGCCGGGCGCCGATGCAAAAACCCGGCCCAGGGCCGCTCCCCGAGGAAATTCTAGTTTCACCCGTAGCCCGGGCAGGCCTTTCTCTTCCTCCGCGGGCGACCCGCCCTACCCCGTGATCACGCGCCATATCGCGCCTCTTCCTCTTCGCCTCGTGCGCCAATGCAAATATATACGACCTCCTCTGCTTTAGCCGCGCTTATTACTCGCGCCCTCTCGATTCGCATGCAGAGCGACCTCTCATTTGGGAGGAGAGAGAGGCCGGAAGAGCTCGCGCTCATTGCCCTCATAGTCGGAGACGCGTCCGCGCGTAAACAAACGACCGCTCGAAGGAAAGGTAAATACTTGAATCGAGCGATTCGCGTAATCCGAGCGATACGGTGCGATTGGACCGAGCGTAGCCGAGGGCACGGGGGACGAAAGTAATCGCCGATGCGGGAGAAAAAGCACGCGGCAAAATAAGAAGCGAGGAAACGGCCGTACAGTAACAAGTGTTAACGCAACTTCGAGGGAATAAAGACAGGGGAGCGGGGGAGGCTGAAAGCTCGGGGGGCGGCCTCGCGACACGCGCGTTATTGCGTCAGGCCGAGAGTTCCCGGGGTTTCCCGGGCGCCGCGGCACGCAGCCCGGCGCAAACAAGTCGCCGGGCGCCCTCGCCTCGATAAATCATCCGAGCGCGATCTTAACTCAGCTTCGGCGTCCGCGGCCCTCGCGCGAACGTGTAATGCGGGGGATATATACGCCGGGGGCCCGGGCGGAAACAAAAAATATAAGCGAACGCCGGGCGGCGGCCGCGAATAAATGTACAAAAAAAAAGGAAAAAAAAAAAGAAGCGGGAGGAGGCGGCCGGGCGCCGCCGCGGGCCGAGTCTATATATCGGCTTCTCCGAATCGCGCCTCCTCCCGGGGAGAGGCCGCCGACTACTGCCCCCGGAGACAAAAGATCGGGCGAGAGCTCGCGTAGTAGCCCGCGCCGGTGACTAAATCACGTCTCTCTTAGCCGGGATAAACTGCCGCGGGCGCACTTAGAGCCCCTTGCATTCGGGGCCCTCTTTGTTGCGCGCGCGTGCATCCCGCGTGCGCGGGGATACACCCGGCGGCCCGCGCGCGCACACACACACACGTGTATATCTGATCGAATCACACGACCCGGGGAACTTTAGCCCGCGCGCCGTATGACCGATGCGCCACGGGGCCCCATAAAGTCCGGCCTCGGACGCAGGAATGCCACTTTCACATGAGGGGGCCGCCGACGCCGCCGCCGGCGCTCTTCCCCCTCCCGGGGCGCGGGAGGAAGAAAGCGAAAGGCTGGACGCGCCGCGGCGCTGCCGTGCGTCCCGCCGCCGACGACCACCAGATGAGAAAAAATTAAACGGGAAGAAAAGCCAGGGGCGCAGTGGCCGGCGCCGACGGATTCCCCAAAAATTCGTCGGGCCCCCTGTAATGACACGAGGCGGCTCCGTCACTTGGCCCGGGTTCCGGCTGCTTCCGGTGCAGGCCGGCTGCAGCTGCATCGCTCGCAACTCATCGCGTTTGGATAGGCGTCGCGCCATTAATTACCCTCTAATAATCACTTTTACCACCCCGGCCACCCGAGAAATATTGATCCTTGAAATTAGTCCATTTGTAATCCTCCCAACAGCTTCTATGTATTTATCATTTCTACGGAAGAAACTAGTCGATGTTCTCCCGCACGTCATTATATTTATGAGCTTACGCTTCAATAATTGCGTCCAAATTTTTAAGTGCTGCCTTTCCTACCTTGGCTTTAATCAAAAGATATTTATTTTACGCCCGAAAGATCAAATCTATCGATTATACACTCCATGGGCGCATAAGTTTGATGTATTGTAATCGTACATGTAATAATAAGCATTTGAGAGGCAGTCAAAGTAGCGCCGGGCAATTCCATCAGCTGGCCTCCGACTGAAAAATCCATATTTATTTGCCGAAGCTATGGGTAGCAATTGCGCGCGAAGGATCTTCAGCATTAAACGCAACATTACTCATGCAAACAAGTACCGCTGTTATTTCGTAAGTCAGCGTGCGCATTAAGGGTGCACTAAACTTACGAAATTGCGAAAGTTATGGACAATTTTGACACTCGTAACTCATTAAATTAGACGAGGGGAATCGCGGCCGGGAATAATAATCGAGGCCAGGGAAAATCTCCTCGGCCTCTTGCCTCTCCTCCTCTCTCTCTCTCTCTCTCTCTCTTGCCCTCGCTGCCATTCCGACCGTCCGAGAGGCGAGCGCATCGAAAAATCGCACCGGCAGCTCGTTCAAATTTAAGGGTGAGCCCGAGTCCTATGCATTATGTATAGGTGCCCTAGCGATGCACCTCGGGGCTCTCGGCTTGCCATTGGCCGAGTGAATTTCGAAACGAGCCCAAATATCGAGGCCGCCGCGGCTTCCCGGTATAGTACCGAGGAATGTGCCTCTGCTCGAATAATTTGCTTTATTGGGCAATTGAGGGGCTAAAGGGAAAAAGCGGGAGGTCGGTATATCCGGCATCCCCTTAAAATAGTGTACCGGCGGAGGCCCTAAACAAGCGGGTTTTTACCCGGCCGCGGCGAGGGCCGGACTCCCGGACTTTTATTCGCCGCGAGGAAAAAGGGGGAGAGGGAGGGGGAGGCGGGAAAAAGGGCCGCTCCGCTCGGCTCTCTCTCTCTCTCTCTCTCTCTCGAGCGCGCCTTCCGAGGATTTTGTTATAGGAGGCGCGGCGGGGCGGGCGGGGGACGCGGGCGCCGCAACAGCTGCTAATTTTATGGGGGTTCCAGCGAAGCCAGTGGTATCGGCGGCCCGCTCCGCGCCCGGCATTTTTCCCTCGGCCACGGTTTTCCTTGACGAGGCGGCGCGCGAAATCGCCTCTATCGCGTGCGGCTCGGCCGACGGGCCGGCCGAACCGGTTCGCGCCTCCTGCTGCACTTCCTCCTCCGCCGCGGCACGTATATGCGCTCCCCCCTCCCCCCCACCCCTTTCTACCTTTGTTCCTGCCTTTGATCGTATCTGGGGCCCGAGGGTGGCCTGAAAAATTTCCACGATCCACCTGGTAATCAAAACGAAAGTGCGGCTTTTGTCGGGCCGTAGGAGCGCGGCCGGCCCTCATTATCGCCGTTTAATATCTGTGCGCCCGTTGACACCGCGGCCTCCGCGCGCCCCGGCTATTCATTTGGCCGCGGGCCGCGCCCACGAGCCGCCCGAGCCCCCATAACCCTCCATAAAGCCCCGGAATTCTTATTAAAGCCCGGAATCTCTCGTTGCCTCTTTTTCTTTTCGTTAAAGTGCTATTTCGTTAAAACCATCCGAGGCAGCATCCTCCCCGCTCGGTCGGTAAAAATGGGATCGGCAGCTAATTGGGCCCGATATTGTTTTTACGCCGGTGGGAGCTAGGAGTCGGGCATATCACCTGTTCGGCCCGTGGCGAGGCCGGGCTCCTCCCGCGCGCACTAAAGCCTGCCAATGGCGGCGGGCGGGCACCGCGGCGCAGGAAAGGGACCGCCGAGGTGGGACCGATGAGTTAGGATCGGCCTCGCGGTACTTGGCTCCGCCGAGGGCTTTTTTAATTAAAGGGTCAGCTGCCGGGCCGCGGCTCTAATGCCGGGATTACTTTACGCCGCGGCGGCGCGCGCGCGTAAGATACGATTATTGTTGATGCGCGCGGCTAGCCGGGCCGAGGGACCCGGGCGCAATTAGCCGCCCTGCCCTCGCCCTCGCCTTTACGGCCCGATAAATTCTTTTTTCCCCGATAAGTTAGGGGCCCGGAGTTACTGCCCCGGCCGCGACATCCGGAACAATCGGCCGGGCCTAACGAGCCGCCAACTGCACGGCCGATTCGCCGTGCTTTTCCGCCAAGCTCATTGGGGCCAGCGCCGCCGGCGGCCGAGCCGACCGCCTCCGAGGCCCGCTGTCATTAAAACGCTATTGGCTCGCGGAAGCCCGGTCATTACATACACACGTAGCCGAGGCGCGGATGTATACGCGCGCGCGTGTGTGTGTGTGTGCTGCAGCGGCTCCTCCTCGAATATCGCACTTTTCTCCCTGAGTGACGTCGGCCTTTTCGCGCCCATACTCGCGACCGCCCAATTGCACAATCGCTTTTTGATTGATGGCCGAATTTAAAAACGCTCTAGCGCGGAAGTCGCTTTAATTAATTTTTCGGACCAACTCATTCCGTAATGGGCCGTGCCTCCCAACCGATCGTTACCTTCCTTTACAAAAAAAAGGAAGATCGGTTCAAAGGTTTTCTCCGAGGTTTTCTCCGCAAAATCACAACTGCCCTCTACTTTTTACTCCCTGTTGATTAAATGAAATCTTTGGCTTTAGTGATAATCGGGTGACGTGTTGCACACAAAAGCACCGTGTTCTCGAGGTTTACGTCATTGTTTTGATCCTTTTCAATTTTATCAACTGCCAGATACAGTATATATACGTTAGCTTTTCAATTAGTACAATATATCCCTAGTAATCATTGCCTGGAGCCAGGCCGACTTTTTATCTCGCCCGTACGAAAAAGAATCTCGTAATAAATGTCATTAGTTCTGATAGTGACAGTGATTCGGTTGGGTGCGTTAAATAAAAGTATAAATATCGAAATTTCACGTTGCGCGCTGTACAGCGCGGTCACGAAGAAATTGTTGCCCAATAAATCATCGGGTTTCGTCCTTATCCTTCTCTTTTTTTTACCTCAAAAGCAATAAACTCTAAGACACGCGGACAAAAGAAAATACAGCTAAAGGAACTGTTACATTCTCTTTTCATTGTACAGGTCGATAATTTTGCTCCGAGACGAGAGAGCGAAAAAGGAGGGAGAATGAGTCCGAGAGACAGAGCGACAGAGCGACAGAGCGAAAAAGAGCGACGCGTATTTTTGCGTATCACGCACTTTGATGATACTTTTGTCAGGGCTTGCGCTCGCGCTTTTGACCGCCGACGTCGCCGTTTCTTATGTCATCATCGTTCCCTTTGTCGGACTCGCAAACATCTTTATTTTCTTACCGCAGCTGTGCCGCCTCGCCCCCCATTCTTACCATTGTACGTATATTCAGGACAGTTCCTATGCTAAGTGCACTACTCGGGAAATAGAGAATTGCTCGCAACTTGGTGTAGATAATGTGCAAAAGAGAAAAACGTGTTTACCAAAGAAAAAAATTTACCAACTTGGGGACAAAGCTTGGTAGAATCGAGGCGAGCTCGAACAAAGTAGAAACTTTCCTACATTGTTTACCTATATTTTTTTCTTTTTCTACTCTATACGGTTTTGAAGTAGGTATCGCGTTATAGTTTTTACCATAATGCAGCTTTCGATGTGATTCGTACGTACTCTGGAAGCTAACAAAATTTCCTTCGACGCGAAACCCTCAATTTTATTTTTCCATAAGTCGTACACTGAAAGTAAAACAATTTATAACTGTATATCCTATCTGCCCTGCTGGAAATTGAGTACGGTATTACAGTGAGAATTTCACGACGTGGGAACGATTTCATGAAACTGCAATATTCCACGTGCGCGTTATACCTAACCTAAAAACGAGCACAAATCAAGGATGAGAACTATAACGTAAATTTTTGGAATTACAAGACCGTCGATCCACCGTCTCGGAGAACTGATTCGCATGCGTGTTTACGGGCAATAGTGTCAAGTTGTTAACCTTCGGGCGAGCAGGGAGAATCTCGTCACGTTTTTCCATCCCGAGGCGCGACAATCAGTTTTTTCAATATCTCCCTCGGAAATCTAAATTAGAATCGTTATGAAAGAATGTTGCAGGGCCATCCCCTTAGCAAGACGAATGGGGAAAAATGGCGAGCGGCGGGAATGCCTCGGCAGTCCGTGTAGGCCGACTCCTCTCGGCCCCGTCGGCGAAGAACAAACCCCGGGCGGACCGAGCGGGCGGTTTATTTGCGTAAAAATTACCTCGGATAATGTAAAGTATCCGAGATATTTAGCCGGGCGCCGGCTATCGGGCGATCGGGCGCGCGCGGGATTCCGCCGCGGGCCCACTTGCCGCTCGGCTCGTCTAATTAAAACCCCGGCGATTGGCCCGGCGCGATATTGCCCCGGCGACGGTACATATAATGGACGCGACGCGGGCTCGTCCCCGTCAACGGGCCGCGGCGACGCGCGCCGTTATCCCGCGGGGAAAGGGGGATCCGTCATCCGGCGGAGGTGGCCTAGGCGCGCCGCGGCCGGACATATTGTCTCCGCGGCCCTTTCCACCGGGGCCGTACGCTTCCCCGCGAGATGTGCCACGCGAGATGGATGGTTTTTTGGGGGGGAGGGGGACAGGCTCGGCCGGCTTGTAACCGGGCTTATTAACACGATGACTGGCCGATCGGCCCTGGACAAAGGACCTGTATCGGACCTCGGGGAACAAGTGCGATAGCGCCGAGATACCGCGTCCTCGATAAGCGGTTCACACGCGGTGTCTCGACGGCCCTCTGTCGCGTGCCCTTCTTCCGGGGCCTCGCGACTTATTGCAATCGCGAGACTGGGATTCCATCGGCGGGATTTGTTTATGTTCAAATTATGAACGGTTAAATTAGATACCCGTCGATCGTGTCAGGTACTAATTCACAATACTTGCTACTTACTATTGCACGGGCGAATACTTTCTAGCCCCATAATACAACTTGAGTCAATATATAAGCAGCCTGTTACTCAATTCTCCGAGTCGAATTCTGTTCCTTTTACTTGTCAGCTGCAGGCCGATCGAAAAAAAAAAGCGGGGGAAAAACCATTGGAAATCGATAGTTTTATAACAGCGGCATCGAATTTTCAGCCGACTATCCGAACGACTGGGGGAACTGCTTGATCAGGCCTCGGATGAACCGGGGCTTTTGGTAAGTCGCCATGGCCGCGCTCCAAACTCGGGGGACTGATCATCCGCCGGGCGAAAGTAAGGCTAATCTCGGCAAGTGCAGGCATCCTTCATTAGAGCCGGGCTCGCCGCGCGTTATCCGGCGATTAATAATCGCTCGGGGCCTCGGGTTAGCGGAACTTGAGCGTGGGCGCCGTAAACTCGGGTGGCGCGGCCGTTTTAACGAGGCAATTTCGCGGAAGGGCCTTTGAGCCGCGGGTTCTGGAGGCGCGGTGACCGTCGCGCCCGCGCGGCTGCCACAGGTGGTCGGGGCCGCCGCCTCTCCATTTTTCCCCACGGATTTCGCGCATTCAGCCGCCGCGCCTGGGACGCAGCGGATGCGTCGACCGCGCACAAAGTCCTTTTCTCTCCTCGGCGGCGCTCGGCTTTGTGCGCGGCCCCGGCTTTCTATGCCGGCCCGCCGATTTTTTTCTCCCCCCCTCCTCAATGTTACCCGTGAATGCGGGACTTTCTTTATTGAAGTGATTATATTTTCAGGTGGCCGGCCCGGCCGATAGTCCACCGGGGGTGGGCGTCTTGCCCTCTGGGCTAACGCGCGCCGGGACGCTTGCGAGCCGTTGCCTCGTGCACGAGTGTCTCTTTGGGCTGCCTCTGAAAGCGCCCGAGTGCGAGTGAACGAGGCGTAAACGTCACTTTATCCCGCGTTAAGTGCGCGACTCTTATTGGTAACCTATACGCTCCAACCGTAATTAATCTAAGCGCTGAATATTTATTATGCCAAGTCTTTTAAGTGGCAAATGGCTACATACAATTTCACTTTAGTCGTTATTTAGCAGGCGCGTTATGCACATATTGTCCCGAGTATTGAGCGTATTTTGCAAAGGCGTTCGCCCAACCAAATCCAAATGTTCCCACTCGTACCTAATCGCGCACCTTATCTTAATATTGGAGGACTTACCGTTGCGGGCAGAAGCGGACTTATTATTCAATTTATTTTATAGAAGCATCCAAGCGTTTGTCTCTGTCTTATGCAGCGGAGACAAGTAGGCCCAAAAGCGACCCGAGGCACGTAGCCTAGAGGAATATGAATGACTGCGCCAGAATCAACAGTAAGGCCCGGCGAGTTGATATTAATTATATTTGGGAGCAAAGGAGCCAGAGAAGATTGTATTTACGGGCCGGCGAGGGGCCGCGCGAACTCTAGCCGGGCCGTATTCACAGGGGACTCGGGGGCTTTCTTCCCGCGGCGGTTTTGATACCGCGCTTGCCTTCTCGAATTCGGCTTTCTTCCACTTTCCATTCCTCATCTCTTTATTCGCCCGGGGCCAAGGGAGAGAGTCGGTTTTATCCCCGGCGGAGGCGTCTCCCCCACTCCCCGTTGAAAACGTCGTGATGCGTGCATAAGCCGGGACACGCGGGGCCCGTCGACCACCGCCGTGGCGCAGCCGCTCGGTAGTCCGCCTCTTAATATGCGCCGCGAGACACTGATGGATCTGCGCAATTAATAAAGCGTTTCCCCGGCGCGGCTCATTGTTGCCCTTGGGCCCGTCGCCCCCGCCTCTCGGCCGGCAGCAGGCTAGCCGGATAATGGGGGGGGCCGACCGGGGGAGACACGCGCTTTCGGGATCCGCTAATGGATTTGTCAAACGGATCTCCTTTCGCACGCGCGCACCTCCTTGAGAGGGAGCGCCGCGGGGAGGACACATCTCGCAGAGGCCCGGCGACCAAGCCGCGACGTGCGGCCCGCGGTGTTTGCTTTAAAAATTATTGCACCTAGCTTGAAAGGGATGCGTGGGTCCGAGTGTTGCCTTGCCTCATTAGCAGCCATCGTCTCAGCGAGGGCAAACAGTAATTAACTTTGAGTTATGATGTAATTATAAGTTGGTCAACGCATTCCAAAATATACCTGCATGGGAATTTTTAAATACGTGTAAAAGTGACATTTCTCCCGCAATGAGATGTACTTGGGAACATTCGCAACTACGTATAAAATGTACACGTTATCGAACAAAATATATTCGGTAAATATTGTATACTTTATGCAAAGTAGAATAATTTCCACTTTTAGTACAAATTGTCGTGTACGAAATTAATGTATGCAAACAAAAGCGCTAGAGAGAATTCAAAAAATTTTGCGGTCAAATTACTTAACAAGAAGGTATATACTCGTGCATTGTTTTGAACTTTTCTGAGTGACACGTCATTATCAAACTCAATATAAGGTACTAAAACAACGGATAGATAATTTAATAAGCATTATTATAATTTGTACACATGATATATTACTATATTATAACGATAATGTCTTAAAAGTATAAAGTCTGTCTATGAAAACCTCTCTTACGAGTCCAACAGGCCAACACGGAACGAAATGCAATCGACAGTGAATATATCTAGGAGATTCGAGAAGAATAAAAATTTTAAATACTTGTAAAGTGTTGTAAAAAAGTGTAACAAATGAGAGTATGCATTAAATGATTTACTCAGGTTCATTACACAATTTAAATCAATGAACAACATGATCGACTTCACGTTATTGTATTGTGATTTTTGCAAAATGTATTATTAGTCTTTTCGTGCAATATTTTTTATATTACAATTTAAGTTTTGAAATGTAATAAAGAGAAATACATTCGCTAGGTTTTATTTTGCAGTTGTTCTTTTACTATTTTTCAACTAAGTAAGCATTGTTCAGGGTTTGACAAACGCCTAACGTGTCTTAGCAGTGAAATAATATCTATGAATAATTTGATCGTATTTCTTGTAATTTGCCCTGAGCAAAGAACATGCGCAATAACTCCTGGGTTGCAATACTACACTAGAAATTATGTATATAAGCTTATATAATCACTGATAGACACTTCAACACATTTTGAACGTAATTACGAGGAAAACTTACGCACTAAATTACTTTCAAAATAGCCACGCTTATTCAATTAACCTTTCGTAGTCGCGTGGGAATGCTTTGATTCTATTGTTCCAAGACAGTAGAATAAATGTATAAAGTTAATTGAAAAAATTCCGCGGATAGTCTCGACGCGGGAGAAAGACAATAAAGGGAGAGGATGCCGGTCACTGGAAAATCGTCCATAAGCGAGCGCTTAGGAGGGCAATTCGAAATTAAACGAGAGTTCTCACTTTAGCGCGGGGCAAAAAGCCCCTGGGACGCCCGGGGCTTTTCGTTTTTGCCAGAAGCAATAGGATTTCCGTTATCGCCGCGTCCCCGAGACAGGTGGCCGAGAGGCGCCGACGCTTCCCTCGCGATACCTAACGGTCGCCCCGCGGCGAGGCGCGCCCGTGAAAAAGCCGGCTCCTCCTGAGTGACACCCTCCGTCCGCGGAGCTGCACCCACCGGAGCGCGCGGCGGCCGTAAATTTGTGAAAGAAAAAAAAAAAGAAAGTGGAGCCACATTCCGCGGGGCGCAAAACCGCTTGGCTCGGCCGGCGCTAGCTTCTCGCGCGCGCGCGCGAATTCCTGGGGGCGCGGCGCCACACGGCCGCGCGCTCGGGATAGCGGACCGCGGCAACCGCGTCTCCCAAGGTCGGAGATGCGTTAATTGGGCCGCTGGCTTCTCTGCGACACTACCGTTCATGGTGTTGAGTAGAAAAAATAGCCAGTTCGGTTGGTCGCTTCGCTGGCTATTCGCGAATTTTCCTTAGCTAAACTGTGAACGCTAATTCGATAGGAGCTCGATAAAATCTCCTGATGAATATATAGATGTTTTAACGAGCTCCTAGAGATTAAGTGTCCGCAGGTAGTGAGTTATTCGCTAATTTAAATTTATTTTAGTACAAACGCCCAGTAAAATTTTTACCAGGATTGTTTCTACTGACTTTCCAATGCCTAACTTCTCTATTCGAGCTTCTGTAGCTGGGATGAATCCCCTTTACCCTGAGGCATAAGTTTGAGAATGTAGGCTGTCAATCTTTGCGTTCTGATTGAAGCCTCGGTCTATTTCATTTTCAAATTTTGGTGAACAATGTATCTAATCATTTAACATCGTGTATATTTATTAATTTCATGTTTGTTGCATAACGGACCCGCTTTCATCACTAATATTACACTAGCTGAATCCTGGGTAATCCAGTCGCGCATAATTCGATCTTCCCAAATACCTTTCATAAATAAAAGTAAAAATATATAATTTCATCATAATTATTTAGCACGCTGTATACATGTACGGTCTTATTGTTTTTATCTTAATCTTTATTATGCATGCTAAGAAAAATCCTTCGTTAAAAATATTACTTTAATCTTTCTATAGGAGACCAAAACTTACATGTACGAATACTGCTGTATGTGCTGTATTATGCAAGGAATTGAACAGAGTTTTAAACAAAGTATTATGTAATTTTATAAAATATTGGTTTCTACTTGCATTTCTAGTGATGGTTGAAATGTCTAATTATTTATGTACAGAAGACAGAATTAACTATTCCTAAACATAGTTAAGTGCTTTTACGTAAAGCAAATGTAGTTGTGCAGCTTAATAATACGATATAGTATTCGAGCACTATTATAAATAATCTAATAAATGTATTGTAATGCAAGTAAAATTGTGAAATTTGAAGTACCGATATAAAATACAAATCTAAGTTAAATTAGCAGTTTTTAGTAATATTCGCATATTTCTTCGTGTAAAATATAATATATGCATTAGAATAGTAAAATATATATTGACGTATGAATAAATTTCCGGTAATTTTTGCGCAAACTTGGATAATGTGGTATCAATGAATAAAAATGTTATCTAGATAAATATTAAATGTTTTGTGCATTCCATTTACAATCGCAAAAATGTATTGTAATTATATATACAGTTTAAATACAATAAACTATTATGAGTAGTATTATCACTTGAGAAAAAAAGTTACGTTTTCTAGAAGTCTGTGAAACATTATAAAAGCCAATGATTTCAATATTTAATAAAATATTTGAAAAATTTCAACCGAAATGAAGATTATATACTTTTTGTTTGTTATTGCATTATTGATCGTTGTTATCGATGGAGGTATATTTTCTGGTATTTTAAAATAAATTTATTTGTAATTAGCTTAGAATTTCGCACTCTCGATTAAAAGGAGGCGACCATTTTCATGCGAAGAAATATAAAAATCGTAGAAATTTTTTTCTAATCGAGTTGCAAACACACATTATTATGATACAATTAACTTCAAGTCATCAGTCTGAGTTCTAATTAAGAAATATATTTATCCTGTATTAGGAAAAGCACCGCCAGCAAAGGCACCTCAATGTAATAGTGCAAACATGACTTGGACCAATTGTAAACCAGCATGTGAACCAACTTGTCAACTTAATATGGAATTTAAGTGTATGGTTTCAGTAAGTATACTCGTGATATTTTTGGAGTTGCATATGCAAGGAAAATGATATCACAATAACATATTGTCATTTCTTAAAGGGTTGCCATGGAAGTGGATGTACGTGTAAAGAGGGTTATAAAGAAGATCATAATGGATGGTGTATCAAGTACACGGACTGTAATATGCATGATGCCGTTTATAAAAATAATCCGTACGGAGGTTATGGAGGATGAATTTCATATAGCTGCTCGAATATCGTGCGCAAGAGATAACTTTTAATTCGCTATTTGTTACAAAACATTACAATAAAATTAAAACAAATACTTCAAATGAATAACTTCAACTCTCAAACAAGGCGAGATCTGATAGAATTGTGTTAAATAATAGTGATAAATAAATTTGGTAACAATTGTACGAAGCATTGTATCTTTCTCGAAAAATAAGAAAGTAACGCGGGTATAACTTTGCACAGGTTTTGATTGAAAAACATTGCGAGATGGTCCTCCGCAGTTATTCTTCGATTGATTAAAGGACTGTAAATGCAAATGCCGGGGAATCAAGGGCGAATGGGGCTGCGGCGCGCGTTATATGCGGGCATTAACTGACCCGCCTCGCCGATATTCACCATTTGCATTAAAAGACATTCAGTATGCCCAGGGCGGATCGTCCCGGGCCCTAACAATGGCCGCGATCGAGGAGCCGTCCCGCAGCCGCGGCTTCGTTAAATGTAAACAAGCAAATTAAGAAAGTCGGGCCGCGGCGTTGCCGAGTCGGCGCTATTACACGGGCCCCCCCTCGCGGGCAAAAAAAGCCGCGGCCCCGGGGAAAGAAGAAGCGCCCGGGCGGAAAGTCGCGCGCCCGCCCGCCCGCCCGAGAATTGGGCCCGGCTGCATTATTCATAACCAATTGCCGAATCGACGAGGGGCTCGCGGAAGCGGCGGCCCTCGTTTGCGGCCCGGGGATCCCCGGCGCGGCCCCCGAGCCATTAGGCCGCGGCCGGCGCCCTGCGGGAATGCCCGCCGGCGAGTCGCCGAGGAAACTCCCTCGAGCCTCCTCGGCTCCCCCGGATTTGGTATTCCGCCCGGTCGCCGGAGGACAAGGCTTTTCGGCTCGTCAAATTTTATCGGGCTTTTGTCCGGGCGCCCGGTCATCTTTCCCCGGCCCTTGTGAGACGCGGCCACCTTTTTCACAATTTACCCGAGCTCGCCGCCGCTGGCTCGTATCGTTTATTGGCGCGGGGAGCCATCGCGGACAATTTCCACGCGCAGGAAACGGAAATCCAATCGGGAGCAAAAGGTCGACGGCCTCGCCCCGCGCATAAATCCACGCCCTCTTGCGGACGAAGAATGGAGCTCGGATGCAAATGCAATTAGAAAAGGGAAGGCGCAGTTTGGAGGGCGCGGGAGGGTCTCCTAGGAGTCCCGCCCTCTCGCGGAAGGCCCTAATGGAAAAAGCAAAGTAGGTGGGCGCGCCGGCCGAGGGCAGGCCGCGCATCGGCCCGGGGTCAAATTAATAGCGCGGCCCCGGGAAGGTACTCGGGGCTTCCTGACTTGTCGCCGTCGGTCTGCCCTGGCTCGGGAGCCCCGTCAGCTGGCGGGCGACGCGCCTCCCGCTCACTTTGGATTATTGGCCGTTTATTAGCGGCTTCTCCCCGGGCCGCTTCCGCTATCCGGGACGGTTTTTGCGGTTTGCCCGGCGGCCCGCGGCGCCAACCGGCGTAACACCGCTTTCTTCCCTGCCTTCTCTCTTTATTGCCCGCGAACGAGGGGCGCCTCTTCCTCGAAACTCACTATATGCGACCGGGCGGACGTCCTCCTCAGACGGCGCTCACGATCCTCGGGGTTTATGTCGCCAAATGAAGCTTCCTTCCTTCTTTCCTCTCGGCAACCTAATCATTTAGGTTATTAGTTGAACCAACGTAAATGGGGCCTACCTGCAGGGTCAACGACCCACATCGAATCGACTTACTACCAGCTCCTGACTCCATCTTTCAGCATTTAGGGCCGTCCAAAACAAAGTTTTTATCACGTTATCTCCTCAAAGCAGGTTTTTCTCCTTAATTTCTAAGTACTTTATTTATTTAAAATTTATTATGGCATGGAATAACAATAAGGAATTGCAATCTTTGAGAAAGTGAAATATATTTGTGTGATTAATGTTAAGTTTAAAGTATTATAAATACTATTCGTATACAAAATCAGTTAAAGTGACGCTTGTAAACTTATCCTATGCTCGCATACATCGGGTTACGCAGCAAAAAACTGATAAAGAATACAAAAGTCCAAAACGAACATTAGCATTGAAACTTAAGCCCGTTAGGTCGAGGCACATAATGCAATTAGTTAAATGCATTGCGAGGGAGGCGAGTATACGAATGCAAACAACAGAACCATAAGAGTCCGCGCAGCTCCTAACGGGCGCCAGGCTCACACTAAAGACCCACCCAGCGATATAATAAAGTGCGCGGTGAGTCATTCGTAAAGAGGAAAAGACCCATCCGCTCGATAAACAAAGAGAAGCGACGACAGGGATATATCCCCCCAGCCGCATGAGCGCTGCGCCACGAAGATGCTCTGTATATATTATGATTTACGGTCCAAGTGCTCCCTGAATTCGGACATATGCCCACTTTTACGTCTTGTACTAGATGTGCATATCGACTATGTCTACAACGCTGTTATTCGGCTTTTATTGAACCTTCTTTTTCCGCTTATGTAACCATTATCTTTGGGACTTTGAGTGAGCTCAACTCGAACCTGGACTAGTCTCAATAAAAGCTTTATATAATTAATTGCCACGCGTCATATTATACACAATTTTGTTAATGGATTAATTTGCTAGCAGAAGCACTCTTAAATACTCAACAATGTACACAATTGTACGTACGTAATACTATTGCGCACTTACGTGATTTACCCCTGCAGGTAACATTAGAGCCACGCGACGATTTTTGTCAGGAGTATTAGGATAAATACCGCGTATTTGTGATAGATAAATATTAGTCTAATTTTGTAGATGTTAATATTTTGTACCGGTTAACATGGTTATAAACAATGTTTAATAATGAATTTAGGGTGACTAATTGCCGTGTGTACATATCTGTGAAAAGGAAGGTTTTGTTGGGTATTGACATTGAGCGAGCTTTGTTTATACGTTTTTTTTCTTAGATTACACGACTAATGCTATAATGAGGCGAAACTCGGGCATGGTAATCAGCGAATGTTAAGGTTAACGGATAAAAAATAAAAAGGCATTGTCTAGGTAAAGTCTGAAGGAGTAAGTGGCGAGTGGGAAGTTCCGCTAGCGGCAAGCCTCGAGCTCGAGGTAGTTAGTCTTATAATGCCGGGAGCACTTAGAGGCGCGCTCGACACCGGAGGCGATTTTTCCCCGACAAGGATCGCAAGCCTCCGAGGTTGGAGGCCCTCGCTAATGCGTAAATCTGCGGCCGATGAATTGGCAGATGGGGAAGGTCAGGAGGCTCGGGGTGCGCGGGTGCAGCCGATCCCGCGACCCGATAAATCGACGAGAGACTCGGGGCCCGCGAGACAGATCGGCCGGGCTAGCCGCGGATCCCGCGCCGCGAGCCATGCCTTTTTCCCACGCGTCGTCATCCCGCGGCTTTTCGTTTGGCGCGCACATACCCCAGGGCCGGAGGAGCAGACACACGTCGATACGGCCGAGGCCGGCGGCTTTACGACCTCCTAAGGACCCTCCGCTGGCCCTTTTTTTTTTCCCCCGAGGGCCATTTTTTTTTTTCGGGCCCCGCGCGGCGTTCGCACGCCCTTCCGGGCCGCGGCGGCCCAGGTGAGAACGCGCCCCGCCGGCCCGGCCCCTCATTTTTATGCGCCGCAGCCCGGCGCAACCGATGCTTTATCGTCTTCCTCACTTCCGAACTCGCGGCCCGCGAGGCGGTTGCTCCGCCTTTTATCTCCGGCGCCCCGGGCTCGCGCTTCGCAATCTCCCCCAGCGCCCACCTCTTTACCGTTCCTTACTTCTTATCCCGCCTCGGAGCAGCTCTTCTTGCCTTTACTCCTAACTTACCCACCTCGAACAACCGAACAACTTTCTTTATTCGCCAATAACCTAATGTGGACTATGCAGTATCCATTGAACAAAGTATCTCTAGTTTATTATTGTATTGCACTGGGTATACAAGTTGTATCGCGATAAAAAATTTCCCAAGTCTCTATTGAAGCTTTTTCTTTGTCACTCCACCTCCGCGTACAAAATATATCCTTTAACATTTTTCTGAATGGTATTTATGTAGCAGTAATTGACCTAAAACAAAATTTAAAACGCGCTAAAATATAACTCTATGAATTATTTCCACGGAATGTACGTTGACAAAATATCGCAATGAAAATGCCCAAATATGTACGTGTACGTTTTAATGGCGTCATCCGTGTATAATCCATGATATAATAATTTTCCTCTTTGCGACAAGAAGCGTAATTCCTCATATGGTCTTTTTAATAAATCTTTTGCAAGTGCTTTTATCGAGGGTTTTATAGTTTATTGACAATTGGTTACTTGGAGCAGTTCCCAAGCTGAAACTTATTCTAGATATCGGAACTGCTGAAGGGGATTAAACTATAAATTAGCGCGCGGATATAGAATGAAAAGCTGTAGGGCTTAAGTGTAATTGCCTTATCTCTTTATTGCGAGAAGGAAGGATTAAAGGAGTGATTTTTGTGTACGCGGCGGTGTGGGTGGACAGTGGAGTATGGATGATTAAAAGTTTTTATGAAGATATAAGATTAGCAATAAATGTAAGTGAGGTACGAGGTGCGAAAGCGGCATCGAGGAGATTGGTATTGATTACTAAAAGGAGTGGGTTCGTGCGGCGGCGGGGCTCCCCGAGGGGTGGGGCGTTTCGGCCGCGGCTTGGGAGGCTCGCGTGCGCCCGCCGCGCATAAACTCGCTCGGTGGCGCGCGGCGCAAAAAGGCGAAAAGCGGCCGGGCGCGCATATAAGTCTTTGGGGCCCCGAAGCCGCGCGTCGTCCCCGGGGGCCGGCGCGCCGCCCATAAAGTTGGCCGGCCTGCCGGCCCCGATATTTTTACGACACCTGCCCCCTCGTGGCGCGGGCGCGGCCCGCCGAGCCGGCCAAATTGGAGATAAGGTTTACGGGGCCGCGTGTCAATCGCGCCCCCGCCCAGGGGAGATTTAAGCGAGCCCGCGGCGCCGCTCCCCGTTCCCGCGTAAATCACCAGGTCCGGGCCCACCCCCCCAGTGACGAGTTTTGCCGAGGGACCACTGGCTAATAGGCTCGCCCCGAAGGACCGGGCCCTCGTCCTTGGCCGAGAAAGGCCGCCCGATCGCCTCGGCGCTGGGGGATTTTTCCTAGGAGCCAGCCTGGGAAAGCCCGGGGGGCCCGCGGAGCAATTGGGTCGCGGCGCCCGGCCGTTGGGATGATTCCCAGAGGAGCCGCGAGGGCGTTGCGCGGGGCGCGCGGGCACCGTTAGCCCGGGAGCCTCCGCGGCGCTCCCACCTGTTCCCACAGGCTGCGGTTCGCTGCGGGGACGGGCCTGCGTGGCGCGCCGAGGGGCACCCGTCGCCCCCGGGAACAAAGGATCTTCCGAGCGGACACCTCGCGGTCCAGCTGACCCTTGTCGCCATGTACGCGGGGCCCAGCCTCCCGCTCCGAGCGCCGCGAAATAAGAGGAAGGCGCGCGCGTTACATCGGCCGAGGCGGATCCGGGCGCAGGAGGTTACATAATGACCGGAGAGCGGGCGCCTGGGCGAATCAGCTGGCGTCAGGACCGGAGCCCGGGGGGGAGAGGAAAAAAGGGGGCGGCGCGGAAAAGCTCCAGAGTCCGGGCTGCTGGGCCCCTCGGCTCGTGGGCGGCGACAAACCCTCGGCGACAGGTTAATTGAGCGCTCGCGCGGAGCCCGCTAATTACGGCAAATGAAGAAATCCGGCATCGGCGCGCCGGGTCCGTTTTAATAAACCCCGAGGACCGGGGCCTGCCTCCCCCCCTCCCGTCCCCCCGGCCGGCCCTGCCTCCCCCGCCGGATTATCGCGTGGGAATCGCGCCCCGGCCCTTTGATGAGGCCGCCGCCCGCGGCGTGCATTATTCTTTCGGCTCCCACCTAGTGTTTATTTGCGTACGCGATCGGCGGCAAAGCCCGCGGATAAGGGCCCCGGGGAGGCGTAGGTGCCGGCGGCCTCACCTCGGCCCTCCCCGGCTCTCGGCTAATGAGCCCCGGTGCAACTTGTCCTTCCGGCCCGGGGCCCGCAGCCGGCCCTTGTCCCCGGGCACCTCGACGTCTTCTGCCGTTACCGTTCCGCCCGATCCATTGTTCGCCTCGACATCGCGCCAAACCTTTTCATCCTGCGTTTCTTTTCCCCTCCCTGCCCAAAGGGAGTTGCGCGTAATCGGGAGAAGCCCTCGCGCCTTTCAGCCGCTGCGACTAACTATCGAGTATAACGGTATGTCTAATTGCGCGTCGGACCGCGCGCCAGGATCTCCCGCTCGAACAAAGGGGGGTTATACACATCTATATACACACTTAGCGGCGAGGCTGTAGGATTTCGGGCGATCGCGATCTATCGAGGCGCGGGCCGGGTGAATGGGAGGCAATCGGCCGTGGCGGGTGTGGATTTGAATAGCCGGCCGGCGACGCCTCGGCCCAACCAGCCCACAAAGCCCCTCTTAATAACCGGCGGATAAAAAGCGCCCGGTCCATTAGAGCCGGGCGAGCCGCGGAGGGCCGGCTTTACCCCCCGGCCCCCCCTTTTTTTTTTCTCCCGCTCGCCCCGCGGCCGATTTTTCCGCGCGGCGCCCCGGCCGAGATTACCGGCCGCTCGAAGGCTTCGTTCTTCGGCTTCCTGGTTTCGCAGAAGGGGCGCCCGCGTAGCCGGCGTCGCCGAGGTGTCGGCCGATCCGGTTCCCGCGGCCAAGGCCGCGCCCGCGCGCGAATCCCCCCAAGTGAGCCCGTGAAATCGATAGATCTGCGGGGCCGTGAGAATCTCGCCCCGGGTGGAAAGTCCCGGCCCGCCCAATTCTCCCCGCGCGGACACAATGAGGCCCGATTGCCGGCTCCTTCCGCGCAGACGCCCCCGTCTCCCGAGATTATTACGCTCGAGCCGCGGCCCCGGGGAAAAACCGTCCGAGGGAATGCCCGTCTGGCGCGACTGCTTCCACTCGGGCGCCCGGCCTCGGCTCGCTTTGCATTTTACCGCTTACAAGGAACTAGTTTGCCAGCCAATCTTTGTTGCAAACGACTCTCGCTTTATTTTTTTTTTTTTCCTCTTCTTTTTTTTTCTCCGGAGGGGGGGGGGCAAAAGCGACTGCAGTGGCGAGATGGCATTAGCGCTTTTCTTTCAAAAATTCCACGATAATTACAATGGATTAAAGGAGCCTTCGGATCGAGGCTTTCCACGCATCGACTTGGCCACTTTTTTTTTCCTAGGCTCTTAATGCACCGCACTTAAGGAATGTTAGGAGGCTTAACAGACTGGGAGGGTGTGCGCGAGGAAAAGGCAGGAATAAAACGGTATAAAAGGTATACATAATGTTGTTCATTTGGCAGGGCTAATTAAATTAAATTGATTGATGCGCGTATAATGACTAGTTGGGATATACTGCCAATATGAAAGGATCATCATCGACTTTTCACGGAATAATCTCGAATAAGATCTTAAGGCAGTATGGCGTGCAGAGTAGAGGAGTTAATGGGATAAAAGGCTCGCGGTGGCCCGCGCAAGTTGATTGCGTCCGATCGCGCGGGCTCGGGAGAGAGAAATATTTGGGGGCGCGACTCGGGCCGGCTACCTCGAGCGCCGCCATTATTCCACGAAGGCCAGTGCTCAAAATCAGTTATGAAAATGACTCCAAGGGAGACTCGGGCGCGCCGGTCCGGCGAAAAGGCGGCGGGAACGGGAGGAACGGCAGGGCCTTTCGGCCGAGGGGCCCGAGCCCTCGGGGGCGCCGCACAAAGTGGCTAAATAATTTCACGATTCCCATTCGTAATACTTTGGACGAGTTGGCTGTCGGGCTTATGAACAGTCGGCGGAGACGCGCGCATAACGGACGGCGGCGGCGGCGGTGCCTCGTTGCGCGCGCGACAAAGGCATTCCGGTTAAGAAATGAAGAATGAGCCCGCGCGCGGCCCAACCTGCCTCCTCCTCCCCCCGCCACCCGCGGGACGAGCCGGGCGGAAATAAAAGAAGAGGGGCCGAGGCGCGCGCGCGCGCGTGTGTGCTCACTCCCCGCGCATAAAAGTGCATAAGAGATGGCTATCTCCGGGCGCTGGAAAAGCATAGGCCAGCGGCATTATGCGCGGGGGGGCCTCGCGCTCCCGGCTACCTCGGCAGCCTCCATTTATCCTCGGCTTTTCACTGGGCCTCGGCCGAGCTTGCCCAGCGGCGCGCGCCGAGCTTTGTGCTTTCGGCTTTCGGCACCGGCGCCCCCCGACACCGGCCCCAATGAGCCCGGCTCCATCACCTGCACGCGTGTGCCCGTGTATCCGGGTCAGAGTTTCAGGCGCGGTGGGGGGGAGGGAAAAAAGAGAGAGGAATAATATCCTCACGCCCGCAGCCCGCCCCTCGAGGAGGTCGCCTCGAGAGGGGGCCCGAGCGCCTCTGCGGATAATGAAGCCGTTCGCCGAGAGTCGATGGGGCCGCCTCAGGGGAGCGCCCCGGTCATTAAAACCCCTCCGCTGCCCAAATGCCCAACTTTTCCTCCGCGGCTTTCTGTCCCGCCGCTTTGCCAGCCGCGCCCTGTCAAGGGCTCCGGCGCCGTCGTTGCTTGGCCGTGGCTCGGCCAAATCCTCGCCCTAATCACGGATTCAGCTGGAGATACGAGTGGACAATTCGTCTTGACGTCTTCCTCAAAGGCTACCTTCAAACGCAGACTATCGCCCTGGGATTTCCTACGCGAGTGCATCCACAGATAAGACATTGATAAATATTAAAGACTTACTGTACCTATAAGATATTTCATTTGCGATAGCCGGAGGAGGCATTTAATCAAGGGGTTATTCTTATACGGTAGACTCTACACTCTACCTGTTTTCCGGCAAAAATTCCACTTTTTTCACGGAAAACCATTACATTGTATCGCGGGCTTTTGTAAGAGCCCTATCCTATCGTATAGATAGTGGATGGATTGTTCCAATTTGACGGGTAGAGGTTTGATATATGGGCAGCGGCGGCCGGGCGATGGGAGGCATGCGGAGGAAGTGCGGCAGTTTGCTCGTGCTTCCCACGTTTTCGCGGGAGCGATTAATTTATTCGGCGGCGACGGTGCAACAATGGCCAGGTGGAAACTTGGGAGTCCCTCTTCTAATCGACCGGCGACTCAAGTTCGGAGCAATTTATCCGATTAGCGCTTGGCCGGCGAGGCGGGCGCTTGGCCCCGGGAAAAATGTGATTTATGTGCTCGGCGCTTGAGCGGCGATAACTCAGCCATTAAAAATAATAAGAACAAGAGGGAAAGGGCCGTAGATCAGCGGAGCGTGACAAGAGGCTGGCGGCGCAAAAATCCGCCGAGCGCGATAAGGATCTCCCGGGGGTGGGGGTGGGGGGATCGAATATGGTGGCGGGCCCGGGCGTCGGGGCGGAGGCCATCTTCGCCGGCCGCCGGTGATTAAGGGCTCAATAATCGTTGATTAATGATTCAATTAAAGGGTCGCAAAGGAGCCGCGGTAACACCTCCGCGCACGACGCGGCGGGCCGCGAGGCAAGTCGGCCGCGCGCTCCGCGGAGTCGCGCCCGCCGCGGGCCGCTTCCGCGAGGGTTAACGAGGTCGGCCGCTCTAGCTCCTCGATAATTAATAAAGAGATTAATTGCGAGATATAGGGAGGCGGGGCCGGGCCGCTTTTCCATTTCCTCCTTCGTGCCGGCCGGCGGCCTCGCGGGCCGTATAATCTCATTTTTCCGGATGGGGAGGGGCGTCGCGGCGTCTCCCCGGGCACACGCGGAGAGGACGTCTCCGCCCGCTTTCTCCGGGGCGGCCGGCCGCGAAAACAAAGTCGCCGGTGATTTGCCTCGCTGTGTATAGCCCAATGTCTTTCTGATTTATTGAAATTGGAAAATTTCCCCGGGCTTCCGCGGGATGTTCGCATCGACTTCCTTGGAAATAAATCAATTAGCGGCCGCCGCCAGTCCTCGGGAATTAGCAAGGGAAATCCTTGCATAATTCCACAATTTCGAGTTGAAATTTGCAATTAACTGCAGGCGATTTCGCGGGCGATCTCTTGCTTAGCGCCGGATGAATATTCCGCGTGCGCTCGGACCACGGATCGAAGCCCACTGCGATCCGTATCGTAGGCGCGCGTCCACAAATGCACGCGGTACGCACTTTTGCCTGGACATCGCAGGCAGTTGAGCCGGTTGGCTGGATACCCCGGGCAGCTCTCGGGGCCTCTTTCAAAAGCGTTAAGGCTTATGTCGGCGCGCGCGCGCGCCGCTCCCCCGAAATTGATCAGCGGGGCGCTGCGCCTCGGCCCCTCGGCTAATTAACCCGGCGAAACGAGCTCCTCGTTAACGGGGGCTGCGTCGCCGCGCGCGGCCCTAATTCCGGCTTTTTGCCCCGCTCGCGGGATCGCCGGCTTCCTGGAAGCATTGCCATTCACGGGATCCGAGGGCGGCGCCGGCCTCCATCGACCGGGACACAAAGCCGGCCTTTGACGAGGAGAGCAGCCGGCCGCCTCGTTTCCCCGGAGCAACGCTTACGGCCGCGCCGCGTAAGCGAGGCCCCGATGATTGCCGCGGCCAATATTTGCGGGGGCCGAGTGCAGCCACCCCTGCAATAACACCGCTCCCCACCACCGTGTTTTTCCTGCCAATCCGCCATTAGGCCAATCCTCGGAAAACTTCGGGACTCGGCTAGCTGCTTGCTTCCCGGGGATTGATTCCGATCGATGTACGTGTGTATATACATAAACGCATGTGCTTCCCCGAGCGAGGCGTTTACCCGCGCCCCGCGATCCTCGTCAAGCCCGGGCGGCGCTACTTGGGGCAAATTGAAAAACTCGGGCGCCCCCCGGCGAGACGGACGCCCGGGGAAAAGTATATCGATCCCGCGGGGCCGATCGATCGCCCGGCCCTGTAAGCCAGCCCATCTCCATATTAATTCCCTCGTAATGGGGCCGATTAGACCGGCCAGCTGAGGCCGCACTTTATGCCCGAGTTGCGGGGCGCGCGGCCCCCGCCGGTCCCTCGATTCGCCGGGCGCGCGCGACTCGCCGGCCCGCCGCGGCGCCTCCTATCGCCCCGCCCGCGCTCCTCGATAAGTTTATCGAGTCCTGCTCCTTCTTTTTCCATCGACAGCCTGATGGATTTTATGGGGACCGAGCCCGGCTCCGGCCTACCTAATGACTTTATCTACTGATTTAGAAGCCCCGGCCGGCGCCCGTAAACTCCGCCGCGACAACTCATCTAGGAGCGAACTATTCATTTGACAGATATCTCTCCCCGTGGGTAGTAGCTTTTCGTAATAAACTGTTACGCCTCGAACGAAAAACATTTCCAAAACAGCGACAAAGTACTTTGACGCTCTTTCTACGTGCTTTCCAAGTGGCATCTGATTAAGTAGCGCGTGTCGTACTCCGTTATAGATATACCGATGATTGGCATTTAAAAAAATGCAAGTTTTCCGCAAGTTGTACCCGACTGACTTCCACGCTAATTGCCGAGAAGTCGAATCGAGACGAGTTCTTTAAATGAAAATAAAACTTTTGCGCGCGTTGCAAACGGATGGGAGGAGGTGGAAAAAGGGGCCGGCGAATCTCCGGCAAATATTTGCCAAACTTCATTAAAATCTAAAAATGAGATTTATTATAGGATTCGCCGGGCAAACAAGGGTACTTCCCCTCCCTCGCGGCGCACCCTCCTGCGCCGCTCATACACGCGTCTGCAGGGGGGGGGGGAGCGAGCAGAATTAATATAAGCGCGACTCGGCCCCATTCTCCCCCCCCCCCGCCCCCTCCTCCCATTTCCCGCGCCCGTTGAAAGAAGAAAGGAAGGTGCCGGGGGGGTGGGGTGGGATTGGGGGGAGTGTCGGCAGCCCTGGCGAGCCTTTGCCGAGCGCGGATCTCGAGAAATTGCGCCCTGTGTATAATACCAGTTTTCATTAATCCACGCAGAGCGCCGCATCTCAAGGGCCTCGGGGCCGCCCCCGGGGCTCCGCCCCCTCCACCCCGGCTTCCATTTCGCGCCCAATGTTCCTCTGCTGATTTAGCGCGCATGAGGGGATATTGGCCTGGCCTTCGAGAGATTAGAATTACTCTTCGCGCCGAGCGAGTGGACGTCCGCTGGGGCTTATACCAGCGACCACGGATCCGTCTGGGCGCGGAGTCGCAGAGTCTCGCTGCTTCCAGCGAGTATGCGCCGCGTCCGGAATCTTTCGGTCGGCTAATTATACCACGAAGTAAAACCTCATAGTCTTGTTTCGATTTCCCTATTATTGAGATTCAACGGCACGCGTATCCTCTTGCATATATGGACACGTTCTTCTCCCCATAGAACACGACGTCAATTAGGTGCTTGTTATCCCGGATTAATTAGTGCCTCGGAATCGCGCGCAACCTTATACCGATTACTACACGCAAATTCTTCGTAATCCACTAGATTTTTACAGCGCCCAAGTAGTATATTGATCTTTAACCGAGTATTTATTATACTCCTCGAAGGAGGCTCGCAAGGCCTACTTGTACCCAAGATATTTCAAGTATTTACTTTCACCGCTGGTCTTTAGCACGTGTTTAAATTAGCCTGCGATTTCAAGTAATTGTCGATATTTCTATTCGCAAAATGTCTGCAAATTTCTGCCATTACGTTGTGTACTCGATATTCCTAATTGAATTATCATCAAAAACTTGCTTAATCTTCCTAGCATTCATTATCAATGATACATCATTTACTCTGCTAACGCATCTAATCAGCTTTCTCCAAAGTACAATATTTAAATCCTCGTAAAAGATATATTAGATATCAAACTCTTAATACAAACAATGAGTTTATATAACATTAATCTAGAATTCATCTAAAAGCTGTACAAGGAAGTAGGACTTATTCTATGATATTTTTTATGACTTTCTCGTAAATACTTCAATGTAATTAGTTCAAAGCTGCTTTGTAACTATAAGCGCGAAATAACAAAAACTTTCTCGTATACGAGAGTATATAAATGTATAAGAAAAAATTACCTTCATTTATCTCATAGTGACTAGTGCTAAATTACAACGATTAAATTTTTATTACACCGAATAAAGAATATAACGATGTAATGCAACTTACTCGATGCCAGTACTTTTGTTTGGTAATATAAAGTAAGTATGAGCTGAAATCATAAATATTATTTAGATGAATTTGATTTTTGCATGTACACAATTTATGTTACCGACTTATTATATTACCTATGCTTCGTATACTATCGTTATAACCTACACATTCGTGATTGAGCGAGTAGTGTAATGTAAGGTAATTAATAATGGATATCTCGAAAGAATATAAGATATCGCGAATGCTTTACGTGCGAAATTTAAAACGATTATGTAACTATTTGCGACTTCACTTCTCCGGAAAAGAGTTGGAATTGAAACGTAATTATAAAACAGCGTCGTACCAAGTGTAATGGCGATGCAATTGGGATTAATGTAGCAGACTCGAGCCAGGATTCCCGAAAGAAATTGAGATAATGGCTCGCGAGAAAAGTGAGAATACGTCAGCACGTATACTTGTTTTCGCGACTTCGTCTGATTATCTTTACGATGATTATTAGTAGATGCCCGAGTTAATTACGTTTGAAGTCAGTTAACGATCCTTTGTTAACAATTTTTGTTCACCCTGTATTTGACCATGACTCGCGTACTTTCCGACATTTCGCGACCTGACATATTTACGATTACATTCACTTAATGATCTTTATTTCTATTTAAACGATTTTGGTGAAGTCGAAAAAAATCTTTACGTCCTGATTTCAAAGAAGGAATCCGCCGCAGTTTTCGGTACACATTGGACACGTTCTGATTGCAATTTATTGCAACAGGGATCAAGCTTAGAGTTAATCGCCTTTTATTTTGCGCAAAATATAAGTAACTAGAATTTAGGATTAAAGTTAGTTCCTGCGCGATTTGTAATCCTCTCAGCGAGATATGTATGTATTAAATCGTGATATAAAATGAGTTTCATTAAACCGAGCAAATTGATGGGCCTTGTGTCTTTATTATTCCACTCCATCAGAAGGTCGATCAGATTTTGACTATTCTTATAAGCTGCATAGATTAATTTTGTTTCGTCCGCTTTTTTTAAAACTAGTGATAAATTTAATGTAAACAATATTATGCTGAAATTATTCGCTCTCAATAAAATACAGTTAAATTGTTAATCGCCCCTGTAGACGACTGCCGTAGACTTTGTACAAATCAATTTTTTAGCTTACAGTCATTTACGCTTGATGAATATTCAGATTGCTTGGTTGGAATTGAATAGATAAAAAACATCTCTAAATTTGTCATGTCGGATTATTATGTCACGTTTTTACATAATGGAATGCAAAATAAAAAATCGGCAAATGTCAAATATTATTATGGGTAGGAATGTCAAGCCTAGATATATTGCATGTAAATAAACTTATTAGTTTATTTAATAATTGTACGATCCGAGTACAAGAGTCGTGAGTTCGACTCGAGAATCAACGTGTTCGCAGATATAAAAGACGCTCCAACCAACCGCACGACTGCGCAGAATAGGGCGTGCTTGCTCTGACAGTTAATTTGATTGTTGTGACTTCTATAGCATAGCAGGAAAATACTTTTTCAAGTTTAAAATCGATTTTCAAATTTATTTAATAAAACACATTATCTTGATTTTTGAGTCGGTAAAAGTATCGCCTAATGACATTAAACACTATTTCAGCTTGACAAATCTAATCCTGTCAAACGCGAAAGTTGCAATATTGGAACAGGAAATAAGCAGAGTTGACGTACACGTGTATATGACAGTATAAGTTTGAAAAAAAGTAAAGAAACCGTTTCTAAGCTGACAATCTCTCAAGAATTCGATTCTCAAAAAAGTGATGGATTTAATAAGCTCGGAAATTCCGTGCGAGTGTACCGTAACATTCTCCAGGTGCTCCAGTATAATGTTAAGATAATTTATGAGCGTCTCTTGATTGGTGGGCATCGCGGAACTAGCGGAGATCACAGGCGACCTGGCATGGAACGCCGCGGGGGTCAATGTCGACAAGAAAGGGAAAGAGAAAGGACGAACGAATCCTTATTCTTCCTCTCTGTCTGTGTCGTGATTTCGATAAAAAGCAATTAAAGCCACGCGCGCACTCGCTTCCTATCGACGGATCGTTCGCTATACGCTTCGCCGACGGTCTTGCCGGTCCCGTAACTATTCGTAATTTTCTCCCTCTCTCTTGCTCGCTCGCTCTTTCTCTTTGCTTCAGATTTCAGGTGCGCGCACACGTATGAGCAAAAGAGAGAGGCGAATCTGTAGGAAGATATTTGCAGGCCGTGTACGTGGAAGTGGTCGACGTATCTAAATCAGAGAGTAGCTGCTTAATGAGCGGCAGATTAGCTTTGGCTCTCGGAGAAGCAGAAAGGCCGATACTTGTCTCGACGCCGCGCCGCCGTGCCGCTGCCGCATCCACGGTCCACGATAAAAATGTAGCTCGCCAGCCCCGAGGCATCTGTTATCACTCCGCTCTCTTATGTACACCCTCGCACTAACAGGAGATTACTCTGCTTTTGGAGGATGAGTCAAAAACAATAGAAAAAAACATCTATTTATAACAACTACACTACTATCTACGTAACATTTTTTCCGTTATTTTAGAAATTGTTATAGTCAAATAATAATAATGTTTATAATGTTTAAGAATTTAAAAGAACTGGTTGTAAACGAAAAAACTACGTGCATGGAATAACTGTAGCAGGAAATTGAGACAGATTTTACTCATAATCTGTCAAATTTTATTTGCTGTAGTTGACTTTGCGAGTACATTACGTAACATTTTTTGTCAATATATTGACGTTTGAAGGCGAGGATAAATTAGTATTATGTATGCTAAAAATTAAACTGCAATTACGTTACAAATAAGCTTAGATTTTAAATTCGAAGCAAGCAAATAGCGTAAGTATATTATACCAAATTCTTAAAAAATTGTGGCTATATTAACTGATCAATAATGGCAGAAGATGAAGAGTAAATTGTGAATATATAGTTAAACATGATTATGTACAATGAATTGGTGATGCTGATATAATGACTTGATATTTAACGATACTCGATAGAATAAGGCAAGGGGAAGTAAACGAAGGTGAAACGTAAAAAGGTGGGCAGAGGCAGGATTTCTCACGCAAGATTGTTATTCCTCTAAATCTGCGGGGCGCGGCAGTTAAAGAAAGAGGCTCGGCTCACTTAACCCTTCTTGCGGTATACTCTGGTTATATGTACAATTGACAGGGCGCATTTATACCGTGGGACATGTTCTTTCCGCTGGCGGCTCGGGATTCCTCTCCCTTTTCTTCCCCGACACGCACAGGAGGTCGGACAGGAGCAGCGCGGCGGGGCCGGTGGGGGGGTGAGGCGGCGGGCCGGCAGCCGAAGCCGAGCGTCTCGAGCTCGCGCGAGCGGCAATCGGATATCGCGGAGCGGAGCCGACTCCCTCGCACCGCGCGGCCAACTTCCTGCCCCGACAACCGGGATGGAAGGGGGCCCGCGGGGCCTCCGGCCAACCGTCGAAAGGTTTGTCAACGTCGCGTCCGCTTTTAACCCGGACCGATAGCCGGCAATTAGCTCCGCGTAGCCGAGTGCACCGCTACGCGAGATAAAAGTCCGGGGCCGTAGATACTCCTGGAATCGGAGGAGCCGTTGGCGGGGGTGGGGGATTATTTTTAGCGCCGCTCGCTGCGCCCGCTCGCGTGAGAATTTCATAAGCACGCGCGGGGGGATTACTCTCGCGCGCCCGCTCGCCCGGAAGATCCATAAGCGATCGAGCCCGAGGAAATCGATTGGCTTTCTCGAGTGGCCCGAGCTGCGTATATACACAGCGCCGTTGGCCGTTTGTCGCTCTCCTTTTTCTCGCGTCCTCCCTGCCTCGGAAACTTTTCTCCGCGTATGTATGCCCAAGCTCATTTGAGAGGAGATTAACGAGGACGTCCCCTTTCTCAACGTTTCACGTACGCGCGGCGTTTTACGATATTTTTCCTCCTTTTTTTTTTTGCGTCCTCCAGCCGCTTGAGAACCCGGCCGTATATATACATATACTATTCGGCATTAGTTCCATTTGGATAAACGGGGGAGCTTCGCAGACAGTCGGCATTTCTCGATAATTCCGGCGCGAATGAAGAAACGAGGGAAGCGCCAAAGGGATAATCAGCCGCAGCGTCAAATGGCCGGGTCTGCCTTTGGCCGATGATACACAAAGGCCCGCGGCGGCCGCCAGTAGTAATAGTCAGGTGTGTATAGAATAATTCGGGGCCCGGGGATTCTACGACGAGCCGGCGGCCGATGAAAATCGGAGGCCGCCCCATTATATGCGAGGGGCCGCGGCCGGCGGCTTTTTGTTCGACCCGGCGAGCCGTGTTGCGCGCTTATCGGCCGGCCGCTTATAAGCCTAGGCCTCGCGGCGCGTCGGTCCATCTCTCGCGGGGGCAATTAGTCGGGAGCGGGAGCCGCCCACGTAGCCGGACAATTAATAGATAGCCGCGGCGATTTTAATGCGCGGGGCGCGCGCTCGCCCGGGCGATAGGCCCGGCTGAGGGATGGCCGCCCGGCGCACTCAGCCCCGGCGCTTCTGCCTTATCGCCCGGGCATTTACATGCCGCGCGGGGCCTAATCGGCCCGGCCTCGCCCGCACCCGCGGCGGCCTTATATTAATCCGGCCGCGGCCTTATAACGAAGTGACGAGTCCGCGGGTAATAGAGCGTTTTAGGGCTGGTTGGGCGTTGTTGCGCATGCGCCGAGCGGGGCATTCCTCGCCAAAGTGCCGATGATCGCGGAAAGCGAGGCGAAAAAGCCCGGCATTCGAAGGGGGATATGTGGAGCAACGGGCGCCGCGCCTTGGGAAGCAATTGAGCCGGCTCCCAAGGAGAGCCGAGCAGCGGCCGGAGAGTTCGGCCTAATTAGAGGACCGATATGTACACAAAAAAAAATTTCTTTTACTTTGTCTCGGGGGAAAGATGTTATTACCGAGCTATTCGAGCGGCGCTAAACTACGGCGCTGGCACTTGCAAAGCGGCCCGGCCTAATGCAGCCTCTCGGCGCGCGCGCGCGCATTGCATGTATTTCAAAAAAAAAAAAAGAAAGGCGGCTGCCGGCTAAACGCCCGCTCAATTATCCACCATCAGGAGTATTTTAAAATATTAAAAGCACAATTTAGCCGGGGGCTCGGGCGCGTGGGCCGCGCGGTGGCAGCCGGTCGCGCGGCCACCTCGCACAACTAAACAAAGCGAGTGCAAATATGAAAGATACAACAAAAAAAAAGGGAGGAGGAGGAGGAGGGCCCGAATGATAGGTTGTGGGGGCCTTCCTCGCGCAAAAGGGACGACCGTTCAATCCCCATGATTGCGTAGGGAGCCCGAGCAAGGGTTAGCTCGCTGCTTAAACTGTCATTTGCTCGCCGGCGAATCGCCCACAAATAGCCCCTTCTTTTTTTTAGAAAGCCTCGCCCCGGCTGCCGACTGCGGCCCTAGCATGCGAGTCGCCCGGATTCTAGGAACGCTTTACGCAGCCGTATACTTGTCTCCGCGACGCCGGCCTTATACTTGTCTGCGGCGGCTCGGGATGATATCCCGAGGGCGCCGCCGATACCCCCGGGATTGTTCCAAACGCACCGCGGCGAGATTGTTATAGACGTCGGGGGTAAGGAGCGAAAAAAAGGAGACCGCATTGTTGGCCTTTGCGCGGGTATAATCCACGTGGGCTGGCGCGAAAAAAGTGTCGCGCCCCCCACCCCCGAGTTTGAATTCCCGATGGCCGCGGAGGCGTACTCTTTTTTTTTCTCTCCTTGTTTCGCAGGGCCGCAAAGGCCCTCGGCGGAAAGTTTTTAATTAACAGGGAGTTTTGCAAGAGGCGCCGGGAGGCGGGCCGCGTCCCACGGGAGCCGCGGCGAGTGACCCATTGTCCGTGGGCACAATGCGGCCCGGGGCGTCACGCGCCAACGGCTCGCATCGCCCGCGACGGCCCATTCAGCGCTCGATCAACGCCCGCGGAATCCGGGGGACAAAGTGAGCCCGCGCCCACGAGCGCACTTGCGCGGCCGACGCCTCGCGCTAGACCCACCGACCCGGGGGCTTTTCCTGCCCCAAAGACTCGGCGACTTCCCCGTTCTTTATCGCGGCACGTTCTACATTTTTCACTTCGGCAGCTTTGTCGCTATTACACGGGGGCGTTCAACTGAACGTGGCTAAAGTATAAGGATTACAGCGCGTGCAATTTGGTGAAAAACCCAACACTTTCCGTCTTGGCCACTCTCAGATTGTCTGAAATTTCAGTCGTGATAATTAATGGAATTACTTACAAACCATTTAATGTGTTTCTGATATGATAGACGTTAATGTAAACCGGTTTCCGATATTGTTAAACATATCTTGAAAGATTATTTAGCTAAGATTTATTTTATTTTGCAACGAAATAGTTATGAAAGAGAAATACCCAGAGTACAGATGCTGAGTTATGCTGGAAAATATCGTATTTAAGACCGTACTGTTTTTATAAAACTAAGTCTTGCAAGATTTATATTCTGACTGTGAAAATGTGTACGAATGAACAAAATCAACCATTTGTATGTAACTATTTACAATGTCATGTTTTTGATAAATATTTTCTTCTCTCGGTATCTGAGGTGACCAAGGAATCTCACCGATACTTTTTTGTCGTCTGCACTCGCTGTTGATGAATGTGATCGGAGGTATAGTATATCCTACACCCAAGCTTACACCTGTTTATTAAACTCTCTATTAGCTTTTACTCCTATTACCTATCAAGTTTTTCCCAAGTTTTGTTACTTATTTAGCTGCTCGATATGCGTTATCTTGCAGGACACGTAGTGATGCATTGCGTTCTTTTATTACAGCTATTAATTATACTATCATCGGTACACTCATTAACTGTAAGACCAGTTGGTGATACTGTGCTGATAACGTTTGTAATTATAAGAAACCTATTTGTATCTGACTATCAATTTGTTGCAATCTGCATGCGTAACGCGTACATTAGCTTATTTTTAGAATATGCAAACGTTATCACATGCTGCGCATAATGATAGTCTATTTTCTAAATCGATAAAAGAAAAAATAAAATAGTGAATTTCGACTACTTGGCAAAAGTGATTCTCTCAAAATCTGAAAGATCTGACATTAAACTTTTTTTTAAATACGAAATGTTATTATAATTTTTACTACACTTCTACGTATAGTAATTTGAGATAAAATAATTACAATTGTTACTGTACAGTACTATGGTAACTTTTTTGATTTGACAACTATGTACCCATAGTGTTCTTATTTTACCCATAAGTATATTATTCAGGACTAGACGGGAAAAGGGATCAAGAAAATGGTACAATGATGCTTTTTTGAGCTCGCGCCGGTAGAGCGCGATCCCGCGAATCCTACTTCAGACAAACGTGTGCGACCCTCGGTGCGACCTGGCTCGGTCATTGAGCACATGCGTCCGAAACTACTGCGCGGCCCGCGATCTCCTGGCCTGCATCCTTATACCCAGAGCCTTGAGACTATGGAGACGCGTCCGCCCGGCGGGGCAATGGTTATGAGGACACAGACTCGTCCCCGTGAACCCGTTCACTCGGGTGCAGGCGGCTTTGCCTTCAGAAACGACCGGGAGAGAGTTCGCGCGCGTCCCGATCCGACCCTCACCCAGTTTCCCTGAATACCAACTGAATCGCACAACGCTTAGTCCCGCGCGCTCACCCCCACGCGTTTCCGTACATAAACGTAAACAAAGAGCGGATAAACATAAGAGGTCAGTGCTTCGAGTCGCCGGTACAATTAGCAAGGCGACCATTGAAGACCGACGAGTCGGCTACAAGCGCAGTAAAAATCCTTATAACATTTCGCTTAGCGTGACTATGCTGGAATAAATCATTGCTTCAGTGTAAGGATTTAGCGAAATAAAATATTGCACGCGCGTATAATTAAGATGTTGGAGTAATGGAGAGAAGGTACGTTAAGGTACAGAGAAGCGGCGCGATCATGGACGTGTTTGTAAACCGAAACCGCTCTTGAGAGCAAAATCCCTCCTAGATTTAAATTCGCCCTGAAAATGAAATTCCCCCTTAATAAACAATTTGCGGGAGAGAAGGGAGAAAATGTAGGAGTAGAATTACAGTCATGAAGGGATCGACCTCGGCGGCGCTTCGGTGCTTCGGTGCGCCCGCGCCGAGCCCGGCGAGATTTTTAAATGAGTCTGGCATTATCCTGCCCTCCCCGGACATGAAGAGTCTCCAATTTCCCCGACATTACCGGCACTTTACCGGGAATATTTCAGGCAAATCATTATCAGGTGTCGAAAGATAAACTCCCGACTCGGCGGCTCCCCTCCCCCGAAACCTTATGAATGAACGCAGACTCGGAGTCCTTCCCGGCGGCTCGGTCCTCGGCCTTGGTAACGAAACACGGCACCCGGGCTCGCCCGCAGAGGGCCTGCGGGATTTCCCGGGATAGCCCTCGGCGAGGCCCGCCAGACGACCTCCGGCTCCCCCCCTCCACCTGATTATTCCGTCCCCCAATTAACTATGCGGCCACGGAGGGAAAAAGGGTTCGCCGCAGACGTAACGCGAGCCTCGGCCGGGAGCCCCCGACTAATGCTCGCCTTCCAGGGCCGCGCCGACCAATCCGAGGAAAACTTTGGCCCGATTGTTTCCATTAGGCCAGTCACCGGGAAGCCGTAAATCAAGCGAGATTTCTATCCTCCCCCTGGCCGTCGCAAAGGAGATACAGGGCGGGCGCGGGGCGCACAGAGCCGCCTATCGCCCTTAATTACCCCCCACCCCCGCCCCCGCAGACCTATAGACAAACTTTGGAGAATACAAATTGAAGGGGGTAAGTGCAGGATCCGCCGGAACGCAGGGCGCCGATGATGGCGAGAAGACTCGGCGGACGGGCCGAGGGCGGAACCGCGCGGTCCAGTGCGGTTTTATTGACGGCAGTAGATCAGGCAGCGAGGGGCTCGGCCGCGACACGGGGCTCGTAAGGAAGTGGCCCATTAGCCGCGCCCGGGGAGTCGCTCGGCCGCGCGGGCGGCGCACGCGAGAGCCGCCCAGCCTCCGGCCGCGCTCCTTTATGCCCGGCGCAGCCCTAAATCACCGGGCGGGGAATAAGCCGCGGAGGCAGGCGGTGCGTGCGCCCGGGCTCCTCTTCCCCGGCGCCGTGGCCCTTTGACTCGCGCCATCGGCGCCCTGGCCCCGTGGAACGCGCCGGCTTCGCAAAGAACGACCGGGAAGCCGGACCAACTGCTCGGGGGCAGACCTCGGGCACTCTTCCGCAGCGCTGCCCTCGGCTCGTCCGCGGGTATGAAGCAGGGCCGCCACGTAGCGGGTAATAGTCGCCGGCGAGTGACACCGGCGGCGAAGAGCCGGCCAGGAATTCCCAGCGGCGGACAAAGGGGCCAGGGCCTTTGTGCCGCGGAGGCGCGAGGGCCGCGCGCCTCCTCCCGACCTCTCCTCGCCTTTTTCTCGGGGTCGCGGCTGCGCGGCACGATCGACGGTCACCTGCGCCGCCCGATCCGCGATATATATATATATATACATACGTATATACACGTGTGTGTGTGAGCCCGGGGCTCGCGCGCGAGACCTGCATATCGCCCGATCGCGGTATATTCCCCCCGCCTGTGTTTCTTCGCGCGCCACCGAGGAGATAACTCGGCCATCGGGCCCAGGCCGCTTCACCCGGAGATTTGCGAGCTCGCCAAGAACAATACCCTCGCGTTTATGTTGTCCTCAAATTTTTATACCTCCGTCTCCTTAAACTTCTCCATGTATACTGCATCAACTGCTTCCACTCGACCACCTCTTTCCACTTAATTTATCAGTGTCTTATACATTACACGGATATAACATTTGGCCTCGATCGTAGATTTTCTTCCAAAATTACACTTATTCTAATTATTGTATTAATTTACGGAATATGATACAATTTGTGTGGAGCTTTCATGGAAACCGTGCCGCTGAAATATAAACAATGTGCTAGAGAGAATTCCAAGAATTTTAGCAACCAACGAATAATAAAAGCACGAATACAAAATGGCTTTGAGGAATGTCGTTGGTTGGCTTATGCTAAATGACATCGATGTTGTGTATAGAAAGTAAAGGTAAACTACTGGATATCGATGCTCTTAGTACCGCTCATCGGACCTTACAGTTCTCACAGTAGTAGTTAAGTAAGAAACAGATAATATTATTCCTGATTTTTTTAAGGCAAACACCAAGATACAAACGAACATATAAGTAGTTTTATTACAAATAATTCTTAGCGTGCGAGGTAGGGCTTGCCCGCGTAAAATTTATTAACTTCTCCAACGAGGTAAATACAAGTGACGACACGAGCACATTCATTAGAATTATCCAGTGGATTACGGCGGTATTAGTAACTAAATTATTCGCGTGTGATAATAAGTGCATACGAAACGTAAATTTTATTTATATTTTTTTCTTTTATATCGTATCTCAACAATTTCATGTTACATAAAAACGTTGATAAAAAGGTGGGAACATTACCCATAATTCATCAAAAGTTTATGTATTGATTAAGCTTTATTTTACATTTTTTACATCTATTTAATGCACTGTTAAGGTGGCTCTTGTTTTCGGGTGCCGAATAAGACATAAATAATGAACCTCTATAAATAATATATGCCCGACTGGCACGCAGGGCGAATGACGGTTCGAGGCTCGTAACGATACAGCGCCTTCCGTACACTCTTACAATTATCACGTGTTCCCCGGCAATCAATCGGACACATTACGGATATTGCCATCGGAGAAGCGGCTTTCGCGGGAGAAATCCGGTCTCTTTCGATGAAATGCAGGCTCGGCGCCTTTCTTAAAATTGAAAGATTTTTTTGCGCGCCGCGCATCCGGCGGTTGGCGAAAATTACCTTGCGCGTAGGCCGCCGCTCGGCCCGATGTCCCGCGGGCCACTTCTGCGCCGCGCCGCTCGGCACGCCGTTATTTTCTCCAATTGGATATATCTTTTGTTTTTGCCCAGAGGATCATTGCCGCGTGTGTACGCACCCGCGGCGGGAAGTAAAACTACCAATTGTAGAAACTCCCCGGCGATGTGTAATTATAGGCACATGTGTGGCAATTCCACAGTTGGCTCTTACTTAGTCAAACTATACACACGCGATCGCTCGTAATCGGCCCTTATGCGCCGGATCGCCTCGTTTCCTTGCGTGCCACTCGTTTGATTTCAATTTCAAGGTTGCACCGCGAGTCTTTAGCTTCGCCCTCCTTGGTATTTATTGCAATGATTAATGCCCGAAATAGGCACATTATTCCGCGCCCAAATCCTTTGATAATTCTTCAATTTCAAGGACTCTAAATTGGTCTCTTCGATTATAAGCACGAATACGAGAATTACAATTTCTTTAAAAGTTGTGTATAATTCCACGAGATGAAAAATATTCAGCTCAAGTCGCAACTAATTATGTCCAATATTGCATTAGAGATATCTAAGATCAATTTAATAACCACATTGAGCTGGATTCTCTAATCAGTTTTCCGATTAGATATATAGCAGTTTTTAGAGGCCCTATCCACGAATCACCATAGGAAGTCATTACGGCGCTAAGTTCCCCGAAATTCACTTCTCATTACTCAATCTTGCTCAATCTACATTTTCTTCCTCTCGTCGCAGTCAAGTGCCTCTGCGCTCGAGTGTCCAAATCCGGCCTGTGGAAACATCTAAAGATAGCGCCGGGAGAAAAAGTTGCCCCATATGTCTCGTATATACTAGTGCGTGAAGAAAAAAAAAGAAGAGGTGCATCGCGAGGTTCGGCACGGGGCACACGAGCGGAAGCCGCGCATTTGATTTACGCACGGTGGAGGATCGAGCGGCGCCTCCCAGCTCGAGTGCACTGAAAAAAGGCGGGCGTAAAGGAAAAAAAAAATGGAAAGGGAAGAGAAAGCAGCCCACCGCGCCGGTGGCTCGCTCCCCGAAAATATTTCTCGCGCCGATACGTGAGAAGCTTTTCACCGCTTGCCTTCCCGTCAAGCCGGGCGTCGAGAAGCGCACCGGGCGCCCGCGATACCGCCGCGCCGGCTAGGCGCTCGGGGCGCCCCCTTTGGGCAGGCCGCATCCGGGTTACGTCATTTGTCAAACTCGCCCGCGATTCGCGCATTAGCCCCGCGACGGCGCGTCGGAGGCGTCGGCTCCGCGATCTCGAACGTCGATAAGTGCCTCACTTTTTCCGTACATATGGCTGCATTTATTTTGCTCCTTTTGCGCGCCTGCAGACAAATTCTCGGACATATTGAAAAATAGAGTCAACTTGAAACATCTATTTTTAAATACAGAATTAAAAATATTAAAAACTTATATAAATACTTATGTACTGCATAATAAATTGTATTAGTCAATAATGTACATTGTGTAGACGGGGTAAACATATTGTCCTACAATATAATCTGGGTAAATAAAAATTAGAAATTCCATCTAAAACATCAAGAGATAAAAGAATCCAGCATCGAAAAGATCACTAAAGGTCAATTACTTATCATATGTTAATGCTGGATTGAATACTGTTGGATACTCATTTATTATCCACTAATATACCTACTAAGTCAAGAGAGAGGGAAAGAATGTAATGAATACGACACCAATTTATTCATTGATCGTATATTACTGAATTGTAGGGTGTATAATGATGCAAGCTACAAATACAAGTTATATAATAATAACCTACTGCAAATATTCAATGACTCAATTCAATGCAAGCAAATATTAAAACGCCTCGGTTGACTTGATATGTATAACTATACACATATAAAAGCTCACATTTTAAACCATGAATCACTGTGTAAATATGTTTCAGGATTCCTATACATAGCGTATTTTATTGCATTACGTAAATTATTACGTAAGTTCGTAGAAAATGGAAACATAATTTTAATTTACTTAATAAATGTAAACTAAATAAATGTGAACTTCCTATATGAACCGTAAATGGTAAATTGATTGCATGAAATTTCGTCGCGTTTGCCATTTCCCGATCCCTTTCTATTGTATAGTTTCCTATCCATTATTCATTAGTCTCGTCGAAAAGAGAGATGCCTGCCACAAGTAACATCTAGCCTCATTGAGGTTATTGTTCTGATTGAGTTAGCATAAATATACGTGGTATTCGTAAAGATAGTCGGCTGCGTATAAGCATTTAATTGATTTTAACGTTGCTCGTGAAATGAAGTGTTGTTTTAAATGATCTGTCAGGCGTACATTTCTTATTATCTTGTCAATGTACAACTTTGAGTTTGGTCTTTGCTTTTAGAAATCAATTTTCGTTTCTGCACGTATACAATCTATATACAATTGTAGCGCGTAAATTCAAATTTTCATGTTTGATTTTCTGAGGCTTTTGTCATTTTTTCTTTTTCAGATCTTGTACCACGATATTATTCCAAACTTGCAATCAAATGACATTGCATAATATTTGGAATAAATTACAATTTCACATGTAGCGAATCTTTGTAACACTTATTATAATAATATAATAACATACTAAGAATAAATATCAAATTGCCAGGATCTTTTAATACACGCGTTTCTAGGCGAGACAAATGGCAGCGTAATAGTCAGCAAGACATAAAAAGGTAATATATTAGATTCGGATGTAGATTTAAATTGAAACCTGGATCTTGTAATATAATGTAACAGCTCGGAAAGGAGGTCGAGGCTAACTTTTTAGCGGGCGACATTTTCACAGATCTTTCTCTTTAGTACCTGTATCAACAATCCTTTCAGCTGGGTGAATGGCAACATTATCAAGCACGCGGCCCAAAAATTGTACACGCGTCGTTATTCGCGAATCGAGGCGCGCTCGAAGGCGGAAGGTGCAGGGAAGACAAGGCGCGACCGCGCGAGAGAAAGAAGTCCCGCTAATCCGCGTAATACATAAGAAAGCGCGCATGGCGCGGGTGGGACATTAAACACGCGGATAAGCGAGGGCATATTTAAAAGCCGCAGGCGATTATCGATGCGCGCCTGGCAGGAAACACGGACGAGAGGCCTCCGCTCTCCCCCGCCCGGGGCTATATAATGTCGTCTGGTTGTTCCTTTTTTTTTTTTTTTCCTTTCTTACTTCGCCGCGGCGCGGACGCCTCTGTGCCATATGCAGCATCGAACGGCACATTCGGGTAGATTAAGAAAACCGAGCGCTCGCGCGGCTACACCTTTGCCGGGCGGCTTTTTATTGCTCGCGGCCGGCTGGCATTGTCTCTTTTTTTTCTCCCCGCGGAGCGAGCTGTAAGAGCAGCTGGGCGCAGTAACTCTCGGCCTGGTGTTCGATCGCTTCTCTCCTGGCTTTTCGAAAAGATCGCCCGGCTAATCGGGCCTCGTCACTTACCCGGGACAGAAAATAAAGTTTCATTAAGATTATGTTGTAAACGTATATATATACATTAGTCGATTCATGAATTAAATATGAGCCCCTATCTATAGGTCCGCGTCTCGGAAAGCGGATTTTCAAACTTATAGTTAGTTTACAATTATGTTAATTATTGTAAATTGCATTAGGGATATATGTTCAATTCGAGATAGGCTTTATGGCAATGATAAGTGTCTCGGTAGACTGGTTCCCAGACTTCTTTTCATGCAGATTCTGCTTCGCCCATCTGATGAATAGTACCGAGTCTGTGATAATGTCCTTATCCAAAATATATTTTGTTTTCGGCCGAGAGGACTACTTAACAATAATTACATGCAGTATAACATGATGTACAGTAACACTATCAACATTCTTGTACAATTCCTCATGGGAACGGCTTGGCGTTTTATCAATTAGCCATATACTGAAAAGGTGGAATAATTTAAGCGTTGCCTTGCATTTTTTCCGTGTCTTCTATCATATTAAATATGTACTAAAACGAATAACAAATATATAAGCTTTACGCTCGTAGCAGAATTGCAGTTGGTATATATTAACAGGGACGAAAATTTGAAACAGTAATTGAAATTTCGTAGGGAATAGCTACGGGCACTCTGGTCGCACCGGCAAACACCCGCGCCATAACGTTTTATTCAGGATCGTTCGGCAGAATATTAAGGTAAAAGAGCCGGTGGGGCTTGGAGAGGTAATGCGCACAGCTGGTCATCGACGTGTGAGGTGCCGTCGAAGGCCCCGGGACTTTAAGTGGGTGTCCGTGGGAGATAAGCGTCTATGAGCGAGCATAACGGCCAGATAAAACCTCGTATTTATTGGAGCGGCGAGTGTCCCGAACCTCGCACCCCCTACACTCGGCGCGCACCGGGAAAGCTTCCGCGGGCGCTGGGCGCGGCACACCTGCACGCGCGCGGGCCGCTGCTCTATTTCACGCTCGGCGTCCATCTCCTTCGCGCTCGGCCTCTTAACCGGTGACACTTTACAATCGCCCTTTGATTTCCCATTGAGCGAAATTCGATTATGAAACTGGTATTTTCCGTTTGATTGCGAGGCTGCACCGAGTCCCCGGCTTGGTAACAAAGATGGACGCAGTCCTCGTTGCTAAGTTTACCATTAATTTACGCGCGCTTGTCATAAAAATAACGAGAATAATATAAATTCCTTTAGTCAGATTGTTAATTATTTAAATTATGCTTTAATGAATAATATTCAAATAATATTAAAAGCTTCGTACATTATTTTATAATTAAAACAGAAGTGGTCATTTATTCTATACTGTATACCGCGTATTGATAACATTTTTTCAGTTCACTTTATTCCTTCAATTTTTATATGACGGGCAGATTTCGGTCGCACTATCAAAAGGCGCGTCAGTGTTCATTCGGATTCTCATGTCAATGCGATAAATTTATAAAAAATGGCAAAAGTCAATTATCATAAATTGAATCCCTCCTCCTAAAATGCAAAACGTCCAATCGACTGAGATAATATCAAACTAATAGATTTATTCCGTTATTTCCCATTGGCGAGAAGCTTTTTCTCTCCTCGTGCGTACCATTATATCGCAGTGCGAAAATCTTAATTGATTATTAGAGAAAAATTCAGCTCCCGCTATTAGACGATTCTTCGAGCGCGCGATCCCACGAAGCCGGTAAAAAAATCCGCGGCGCTGCACAAATTTTCCCTCCCCCCCACCCCGGGCCCACTCGTGGTCGCCATTCGGTCAAAATTTCCGAGAACCGGTCCGGGGGAACAAAGCCGGGGCTCGGGGGGAGAAGAATCGGATCGCGCATAAAGCACGGAATCGGGCGGCCCCGGAGCAATAAACACTATTACGTGTTCATTACCGTAGAAAGTGATCGGTCGGCTGGCGTTCGGCCGGTTGTTAACCTCAAATCGCAGCGCGGGAAGGACGGGCGTCGACCGGGCTGCGGAATTCGCGATGGCGCTAATAAAAGATATACGCCTCGGTTCCAATACCCCGGGCGCATTATCGCCCCGCTCGCGGCGCCCATATATACGCGCGAGGACCGGTTCGCCCGCGGAGGATGGGCCTCCGTTTCTTCTCTCCTTTTTCCTCCTCTTTTTTTTTTTTCTTTTAACATTGCCAAATGAGCCAACGGCGCGCCCCCTGTCGCCCACTCGCGGCCGGCCAGTGCGCGGCCCTCCGCATCTGGGGTACTGGGGACCGACTCCGCGGGAGCTGACCTCGAAACCTGGGGCCCTTTTCCCCGCTGCCGATTCGACGAATCGCCCGCCGTCCGAATCCCCGGTACAAAGCGCCTCTTACTTATACATATCGCCGCGATTTCTCGGTAGCGCTCTCGGAGCCACTGGCTCGTATATATATATACCGCCCGTTTCCTTGTGCACCGGCAGCCCAGGCGTCGCCGACTTCCTCCCCGGCTTTTCAGCATCCGCGGGACACGCGCGGCGCCGCTCATGCGCAACTTGCCTGTCCGTTTGATCGATGGTTTGTCGACTGATTTCCTCCTTTTTTCTACTGGTCCATTGACTTGTCTACAATCCCCTGGACTTTGCTTCAGCCTTCGATCGGAGAATTCCTTTCCCAGCGAGATGTATTCATTTTCTCCTTCATTTTAGCAATATTTAAAACGTCTCTCGGACGTATCCAATGGAACGCCTGGTCAAATTTCACGAATTCTTTTCACTTCTAATGACGACAATATGTCTGTTTGCTCTTTCAACTCGAATTGCATCGATTAATGAGATACGTTAAGACGCAGATTTGCATGTCATTCAATTATCATTCCGTTTAATCGATTTTAATTGTCAATCAGCTTGTGCTGCAATGACATATAAGGCGCAAAAAAATATTACTATTGTAAATGGTCATGCTCAACATTAGTCATTTCAAGATTAATAAGCACGCTTCACATTGTTGTAAATAATCTTGCTAAATTGTTTTAATTATTAATCGCGCATTTCAAGATTCTAACACTATGATAAACTAATATATCTGCGAACTATTGATCACTTTCGATTCCGTCTATAATAGATTTATATTATAATGTACGGTTTAATCTGTTCTAATACAATCTGAATTTGAGTTTCGAGCAAATCTGTTACACTGCTCCCAAGAGGTTCTATGTGGTTGGTCGATTGTAAGGTCGACGTGGTGCCTGCAGAGGAAGAGGTCGAGGCCAAAATAGCTGAGAAAGTGAATGTCAGAGCAAGACCAAATATTCCGAATACAATATTCAGAATACAAAATGAAACGCGCGAAAGTTTCGAGAGATATTGCGTGGATGCAGTTTCCAGTCGTAAAAACCGATTAATAAATGCGTATCAACGGTGGAAAAATGATGGATTCCGACGAGGATCCGCTAGGGCTAATTTCTCGGGGGGCAGGCCGGCCGCATAAAAGAGGGGAAATCGCTCCTGATTGAAAGAGAAAACGCCGACAGGACGGCGCCTCCGCGCAGGCTCCTTTTATCAAAGGTGGCATTAAGAGCGCGTATGTGCGCTCGCAAGAGGAAGAGGAGGAAAAAAAGCGCTTTGGCGCGTCGCGGCGGCGGGCCGAGCCCTGAATTATAAGGCTGGCGCGGGCCGGCGGGGAGGACTCGGGCCCGAGGGAGAGAAAAGACTCGGACTTCCGGCTCTCGGGGCGCTGCTGACGCGCCGGGGCTTTGATTGGATTTGCCACGCAGGGCCGTTGAACGCCCACTTGTGGCGCGTATTAGCATTCAGGTGCGAGGGACCGGGGGGTGGGGGGGCGGGGGGCCTATTGCTATCGTAAATCGCCCGGGAAACAGTATCGCCGGGGCTCGGCGCGTTATATTCGGTGCGCCCGACGCCCGCCCGTAATGGGATGAGAGCGAGCGGGAGGCGCGGAGGAAAGCGCGAATATAGGAGCGAGTGCCGGGGCGAACGCGCGAACGGATGTGCCGTATACACACGTCGCGCTTATGTGCCTCTCTGCCCGGACTGTACTCTCGAAGGAGCCCTCTTGTGAGCCTTCGGCAAATAGAAATCTTTGAAACTTTGTATGGAGCTTTGTGAGCGAGCCATTGTCGCGCCGGGCTGCATTCACGCAAAAACCCTTCAAACTTGGATTTCTCGCGCTAAGTAGCTAAATCGCCATGCGCGTTATTTAAAGCGCGCGCGGCACTAAAGCGCCGTCTGCCCCGGCGGAAGGCAGGTTGACGCCGGCCAGCCGCCGAGGAGAGGGGGGGATCTTTCGTACAAACAAAAAAGAAGTAAAGCCCTCGCCGTTTAATTTAAATAATGGCACTGTTCCGATGGAGCGAGCCGAGCTCCTTTCTAGATTCGCGGAGTTGGCGGTGACCTCGAGGCGGAACGACCCGATATTCGCCGCAAAGCGCGCTTCGACTACCCGGAGTCGGGCGATTCCAGGGGATTCGCCGGGGCTATAGCGGGGGGACGGTTGGCGTAACGCGCGGCTGCGGTGCCAGAGCGAGCCGGAAGCTCCATCGGCCGCCTCGCCTCGGAGCTTCTCGTCCCGTCCATCGCGGATTCATCTCGCGAGGCGTGACCCGCGAACGCCAGAGGAAAGCCCCGTGTGTCCGTGGTTGAAAGTGTCTCCTAAAATTTTGGGCGGGCGGATCGTGTACGCGACCCGAGGAAAAGACTCGGCGGTGCGTGAGGACGCGGACGTCAGTGGACGGTTTCGGGACGCAGCGAAAATTGTACATTCTATATCGGGGCGAGTTTCATTAAGTACGCCAAGCGACAGCTTCGCCGAAACAATCGACGGAGAGAGCAGATGGCTAACTGTTTTTTCGGGATATACTTAAGTAGTTGGGATCAGAAAATTATATACCATTGGGAGGATCCAAAGAAAAGTGCCCCTGACCACGGGCAGTTTTTTCAAGAAACGCCGACCCGATCAGTTCCTTCCAAAATGAAGGGTCGCGCATAATTGAAAAAAAAAAAGGTTGTTGATAGACAAATCGACAGAGTCATTGATTCTCCTTTCCGTGGCCGGTGGAGATTTCGAAAGATTAAAAAATTCAACGGAAAATATTACTTTGAAGGAAGCGTAAATTTATTTTATTAATAAAAAGCCCGACCTCAAAATTTCAAACAAGCAAAATGAATAGTTCTTCTATACAAAATTATTCAATATGTGGGTGCTTACAGGGCTTTGGTCGCACGTGCACTGGATGCTCGGCGCCGTTGCAGTAGTCGCGCTATTGGTCCAGCATATCTATACAGTACTTGGCGTCCACCGCGCAAAAGCGCCCTCCAATTCATTAATTTTATATCGAAAAACGAAGCTTTGCACGAAATTACAATTTTAAGTACAGGTTTTTGAAATAATAGTCATATTTTAATTATTATCAAAGAACTAATGTTATTGAGATATTAAAGCACTATAGACGTTCGCTCGTTTTATACTTGCATAGTATACACGTCTGTAATTTAAATTTATAGTTGATTAATTCAGTAGTCCTGGAAAACTTGTTGTTCAAATATTTCCACCTTCTCGTTTTGTTATTAGACTGATTATATCACACAAAGTTTTAATTGCAAATTATCGAGTAAAAGTTTCGACCGATATCGAGAATAATATACAGTAGAATAGATCCAGAGGACTGCGCGCGTAGAAAAATCATTGTTTACCAAATTATTCCCGGGAATAAACACGCGAAAGTTGCCGTGAGCAATTTGCATTATTCGAGGGCCGCATCGAGGCGCAGGAGAGTAGGGGCAAGGCGGCAGAAGCGCCGCGGTCGATATAGGTAGACCTTTAATTGAGCATCGGCTCGCGGTAACGCGAGTGACAGAGAAAAAGGAGGTCCAACGGGCCCCGGCGATAGGAGGGCCACATCTAAAAGTCCCTGACAAATGCCGGCCGTCCCTCCGCCCGTGTTTACAAAGCGTCGAAGATTTCCACATTTTTCCGGCTTGCCCGCGAGTGGCAAGTGGACCGGCTCCGGGGCGTCGGGGCTCTATAAGAGAGCCGTGTGCGCGCGCGCGCCCCGAGATTAAGCGACAAAGTGAGAGGGGCCCGCGGTGCGCGGCGCGGGCACTGCACTCGCTCCTTAACTTACGTCCGCGGCGCAGTCCGTAAATTGCGAATTTATCTCGCGGAAGATAGCGCGACACCTTTGCGCCCATACGCGCGCGCCTATATATATATATTACGCACGCTCGGCTAGGCTTTTACCCGGGTGATTTATGCCAGGCAGCCCGGCCGCCTCATAATAGCCACAGATGTCTCTTTTAGCCGATTGGCCAATTTAACGAGGGCCCCTCCCGCGGCCAACTTACGCCCTGATAATTATTGATTTAGGTGCCTTTCCACGAGCGGCCGCCCGATTTATCCGCGCGCCGCCCGCGTCTCGTTAGCCGCAGCCTCCGCGATTGCGCGAGCCCCGCGGTTCGCATTAATGCCCCCGCCGGGGGAAAGTTTATTTAAACCGAACGTACGTGTGTTTGCCTGTTTACAGCTGGGCGCAGTGGGCGACACGTGCCGCCGACGCCGTCAGCCGCACGTAAACACTCAACGGTCCCTCGCATTTCATTTGGAAAAAGCGGTTATATTACACCCTTTTGCGTTGGATGCACTTGTATCTAATGGGCTAGAGCGGCTTTCGTCACGGCCATTCAAGCCCGCCGTAAATACCAGGCGTGATTATACATTGTCAGGATTAATTTATTCCTCTGGGGCGTTAATCGAATCGCCATTGAAGGTGAAACTTGTTCTAAAAGTAACCGAGTCCTTTTGAAAATTTATGCGAATCCGCAAGGAGCGAGGAATGTAGGTGCGCGTATTATCGCTTTGAAAGAGACTCGAGTTTCATTGGCGCGATCGCGCCAGTCGACAAACGGCGCAACGACAAACACACAGAGGGGGATTCATCAAGGGCCTCCCGAAGCCGGCCCTCGGCCCGCGAGGTGCGCAAAACAAACAGCCCGGCCGAATAGGTAGCGCAACGGCCAGCGGTGGTCGCCTTTTTTTCCCCCCCTCGGTGCGGTCTACTTTCCCTCGTTGTTTATACGGAGCGGAGAAGAGCAGGGGCTCGCGAGAGTTCACTCTGTGCGGGGCAATAGGCCGCGTCGGCGGCAGGCCCGGCCCGGCCATCTTTCTTACGTCCGAGAGAGCGGAGCGCGCCGCGGAGTGTATGTGCATATAGGTTATATGGCGCGCGTGGAAAGAATCGAGGTTGGTTATCGCGTTTGAAATTACTCGGGCGCTTTTAATATTCCCGCGCTTTTGATTACGCGTTACAGTTACCCCCGCTACGGCCGCTCGTCGTCCTCGAGGCGCAATTCTCAGCTCGTGCGCGGATTGAAGCTGTTAGCGTAATTGCCGCCCCGGCACTTGTATCTTTCGGCTGTAATCGTAAAGGCCGCGTCTATAGGATCATTTGGCTACCTAGTTCGCTGCGGAGATGGCCGATTTTTTTTCTTCTTCTCTACCCGCGAGTTCTACGCCCGGGGGTTTTACACTGCGGGCGCCTCGGCCGGGGAGAATAGAGTCGCGCCGCGCCGCGCGCTAAAGTAGATCGGCTCGTATAAAAAAAAAAGTGCAATCAAATGCTTTAGTGCGCGCGGAAATTTTTTACGGCCTTTTCTTTTTTTTTTTTCCTCTCTCTCTCTCTCTCTCCCTCCTAAGCGTAAAAAGGGGAATATAAGAAAGGCATCGCAAACAAATTCAAATCTAGATTTATTTCGCGGGGCCCGCGCGCGCCTTTACGGCGAAAAACTGAATGTTTATTCCCGAGCAACAGTTTATTCAAAGCCAAGGTGAATAAGAATGCATAATTCGCAGTTTTACGCGGGCGTTTCCTCGGCGCCCAAGCTCTATACCCCGCGGCTTTCACCCGAGCGTTTCTTAATATTCCAAGCAGTCGGGAATGGGGGGGAAAAAAAAAAATATAATCGCACCCAGCCGAGTTTACGCAGATGCGACCTGCGCGTGCACGACGGGACGAATCTCGGGGCGCCGATAAAGTTAGGGCCGCGGGGGCGCGCCACTCGAGGAGGCGACGCCGGCGCTCGGGGCCGCGCGGCCTTGCGTTTTATGGAATGAAAATTACAGGGGGGGAGGAGGAGGAGGAGGGTTGCGCCCAGCCGCCGACGGGCGTCGCACTTTCCGAGTTAATCGCCGGCTGCGGAAAACGGGGTCGCCATTAGGCTAATCGCCGGCCCGGCCGACGGACACGTGCCGCCCCCGGGGGAGTCCGCGCCCCGGCCTCGCCGGGAGTTTCTCTCCCCGAGCGCCGCGGGTCCGCGGCGAAAGCGCATTTTGTTATACGTGTGTGAAAAAAGCGCGCCGGGCCTCGGATCGCCGAGGAGATATCGCAGGGACGCCGGTATAATTACGCGCGCCGAAAATGCCGGTAAAGGTGGCGTAAACGTCGCCGGGCGGCCGCGTAAAGTCCCCCCGAGATGTATGTAAAGTCAATCGGGATCCGCGCGACTTGCCCTCGGCGTGTATCGCGGAGGGGAAGCCCGGCGGCCCGGGCGAGCACTTAAGAAAGTCCTCGTAAAAATCGAAAGCTCCGCCGGGGCGCTCGCGTCGCCTCGGCCGTAAATCTCCCCTGGCCGTCCGACGCCCCGGCATTCTCACGTTGTCGCCCCCTACCGGCTCACTTTGTCCTCCGGAATCGCGCCCCATCCATTAGCCCAATACTTTTTATTGCCGCGCCCAAGTGCTTTCGGCGAATCGATTATTGTTTTCATTATCGGCCGAGCCCCGCTTGACGCTTCTCCGCGTGGAAGCCCCTTACGTAGATCGGGCGATGTATCGCTGTGACCTCTCGATTCCCTCCTACGTGCGAACTCTTGCACTCGTCAAAATATTATTGCCAACGCTTCGCGCGCTCTTACGCTTCTCGCCAGCATTCCTCTCCAATTACGCGCTCCTCCTTTCTACGTCTAGACTTTTTTATCTTCCCGATTCTTATTTCAAGGTCCGCCAATTCAGGAGCATAAATCGTTGAAAAATCTAATTCGACTAGTCGAGATAAACAAGCTATTTAAATGCGCAACTCAAGGCTCTTCCTTTCAAATTCTAATAGTTTGTTTACTTCAAATTCCTGCCTTTCAAAAATATCTTCCAGGCGTTATACTCGACTACTACTTCACTTTTACTTTTATAATTCAACCAATTATAGCAGTTATTTTTAAAACGGTAAATTTATGTGATTCATCTGAAAAATAAAAATAATATTAATACCTCTTTAGACTTCAAAAGAATCTTAACTAATTACAGAATTCAAAATTGAAGGTACTTTGTTGCAATATATTTGTGTATGCATAACGGAACAAATTAGCAATCTTTTCAACAGAATATAAATAGCTGACATTAGATTTTGTAAAGAGCTTTATTATGGGAATGTTTCCAATTTAACAGAGCGGGTAACAGAGTTATGAATGAGTCAAGGCCCATGAGGCAGGGGAGTGAAAAAATCAGGAAGATCTATCAATTTGCTTAAGATTCATTGCACGGCTTAGTGAAACGGTTCCGTGTCCGTCATTTTTCCGGGCAGCCGTTTCGAAAAAGTATATTAATTCGCAGATCATATCCATAAATACCGCAATTACGGAGCTAATGAATAATCCGGCGATTATTCTAGAATTACAAATGACAGAGAGCGGGCGCGCAATCTCCGAATGATTAATCAGGCTAATGCGCGGCGCGGGCTTTTTTCCCGGTGGGCCGCGCTCGCGGAGGGCCGGCCGCGCCGCCGCGTAACGAGCGTACAAATTATCTAGGAATGCAATAAATCTCGGCGGGGCGACACTTTTCAAAAGGCCAGCCCTCCGCGAACAGATCGCCCAATCTTGAGCACACACACACGCGGCCGCGCTGTGTCGCCTCCGACATTCCCGCCCGATAAAAGCCCTTTAGCGCCTCGGCCGCCCAGATAAAACACCTCGCGCGGCGTCTAGCGCACAGGTATATACGCCCGCGGCGGCCCGAGGCTTGCGCAAATCTCCGGCTCGTTAGATCGGCCGCGCGCGGGCCGAGACTCCCGGGCCGATAAGATAACACGTGTCCGAGGCCGGGGAGCCCGGGGCCATTTACGGGCCCTCCGCGGAGCCCGTGGGAGGCGCCCGGACGGACGCGCGCTTTCCCCCCACCCCCAGCCGGAAAATGGAAATTTCGAGCGGGTAATTTATGAGCGGATTCGAGATAATCAGGCTTTTCCTATCGCGCCGCCTCGGCCCCGGTTCTTTTTCGCGATCGGTGCCCCGGGAATTTGCATGGCTACCGATAGATTTCCGGATCTTTATGCACCGCTGCCCTCGCCCGCCGATCGATGCAATATTCCACATCCTATTATTGCAAGTAACGCGCAGATATTTGCCGGAGAGAGAGAGAGAGAGAGAGAGAGAGAAAAAAGAAAAGAACTTAAGCCGTAACGGTATTCCTTCACGCGTCTCATTACAATGATATACCCCGGAGTTTTATCGCTTAAGCGGACTTGCTTTATCGGTGAATTATTCATTTTTGCGCGAATATACAAGTGTAATTTCTTTATCTCCAATGTTCGAAGGGGACGGTTAAAGCGTCGACTTTTCCGCTCTATCGAGCCTCTAAATTTCCAGCGCTTGTACAAAGATCTATTTTCTCGCAAATAAATTTGATCCCGATAACAAACGCGCAAAATACACGCACGGCCCGGCAGACAGGCGGTCTAGCGTGCGGAGCCCCCGCGTTGCCCGCCAGGAGTTTCCCAACAAACAGGGCGAGAGGAAAGTAAAAGAAAATTCCGGCCTAATAACGCGGACCGCGGAACAATGGTGGAAGAGGGCCGATATAATACACTCGGCGGGGTCCCGCGGCGGCTCCCGGCGGCGGAAAGGTCGGCCGCGACGCGGGCGTCACCGCGGGACAGCATTAAAGCCCGGGCTATTCCCCGAAGGGGCATAAAAAATAATTGCGCCGGGCGCGGTTGCCTCGGGGGTAATTGAAGCGATCGGGCCGCCGCGGCGGCGCTTTCTACCGATTTGCAGGGGGCGGCCGAGCTCGTTGGCCGCGCGCCTCGTAATTGGCGCCCGCGAAAGCGCGTAACAACGACCGGATTCTTTCCTCGCTTTTCACCCGAAGCGCCCCGGCGGCCTGGCTTTCGCAACGCCGCGGCCTCCTTTCCCCCGCGGTCCATTAACATCCGCGGATGGCTAGGTCGCGATATACCGCCTTTTCCGAGGCATATGTCGCGGGGGCCGGTCTTGGGCAAGCCGCCTCGGAGGCGGGCGGCCTTCGCGGGCCCCGCGCCCGGACAATTTGGCAAGATGCCGCTGTTACCGGCCGCCGGTCCCACGGGGCGCGGGTCCCCCGGCGAGGGGCTACCGCGCGGCCAATCGATCTGCATCGGCGCCCTAACGGCATGAGCGGCTCGTTACCCGCCGGCCGGCCAATTGCGAGCACGAGGCGGCAGTTAGGCCGCGCGCGCATTAGTTCGCGAGCGCCGGCTCTTTATTATGATTGCTCCTCTTTCGCGGGCAGCCACGTGGGAAAAAGGTGGCGGGAAAGGCGCGCACGTGCGCCCGCGGCTCCGCGCCGCTGCCTATATGCGTGTCTACGTACACCGCGACCCTCGGCGGAGAAGACCCCGGGGACCTTCTTCTCCTCCGCGGCCCGCCACGATGGCTATAAATAACGTAGAGGCGCGGGCGCTGTGCAATTATCCGGGAGCTCGGAAAAATCCCCGGCGCCGAGTGTGAAGATGGGGGGCCGCGCCGATATACACGTCCCGTGTACAATGGCCCCCTGGAAATCGTCGCAAAAGGAAAAGAGCGCGCCGATAAATAACTTGGCCGATATATCGGATGTATAAAGCGCCACGTAAAACCCGGCCGGCTGACAATTTGCATGCTAATTTTATTTAATAAAATTTATATTTGCCCAGGCCTGCGGAGTTCGGCGGGCCGCCGTCAACCCCTCGGCCGTCTTTCCTACACGTGCATTAAACGCGCCTTTCCCCCGTAATTCAGCGATAACGCGGCTCGCGAGAAAATGCCGGGGGGCGCGGAGGCCGCGGCGGCGCGAGGACATCAATTATTAAATACCGCGCCGACCGAACCACCTTGGAATAATATCGGCCGGCCGGCGCTTCGAGCCGGCCGAATCTCCCGGCCCTAACGAGAGCGCGGCCATTAATTCGCCGTAAACGAGGCGGCCGCCGCGCCTCGGACCAACAAACAAAAAAAAGGCGCGAAAAAATCCCGGATTCTTAGACGAGGGGGCGAATATAATAAATAAAAATAACAATAAAAAAAAGGGAAAGGCCGGCGGCGGCGACGACGACGACGACGGACCGGCCGCCACCGCCGCGAGGTGCATTCCGATCAATGGGAAAAAAGACGAGTAGCCGGCCGCAGCGTAAGCGTCGACCGCAGAACGGTAGCTCATTCACACGCTCCTCCGGCGCGGCGGCGGCGGCGGCGGCTCCGCGCCTCTCGTCAATTCTCCTCCCGGCTTTCCTCCCCGCGCCCTTCGCGCCCTCCCCCCGCACCGGCTTCTTCTGCCTCCTCTTCTTTATCTTTTTCGCATATTTCGCTTTTTCCGGCAACTCCCGCCAGACCTGATTCTGCCTCCGCGAACGACTATTCCCTTTTTGCTCTGGAAATTCGGTTCGCACTTTGATTAAATCGTTTAACGATATCCCGCCGCGCGAGTTATACCCGTATAGACCAGTGAAAGTATATCCCGAGCTTGTTCCTCCATTTTTCCTCCATTAACGCCTCGCGCTTTTTCCTCTTTGCCGCCCGTAGATTCATTAGAGAATGATTTCCTTGGTTTCGAGTCAACGAGTCCGTTAATATCGCCCCGAGTGAAATTCGAACAATTTTCTGCACGCCTGTCGGGCAAATTTATCTGGCTATTTACAAAATTTCAACGCGATACCGCGAACATTGCAACGAGATGTTTACGAGTCCAACTGCTTTTCACTACGGATCTCTTAATAAAATATACCCGCGCTCCCATAGGAGGTGCGGCATGTCCACATATTCCATGAAAATATGTAACTGCAACGTTGATAAGTGGAGCGGCGATCGAACTGATCCTGAGATCATAACGGAAGTGCACGAATTAGTAAGGAGCAAGAGACTAGCCTCGTTGAGAAAGTTTACCGCAATCAGGTGGAATAGCGGCGAACCGTCGCCAAGGCGCTACCCGCGGGCCGCCCGTGAAAATACCTCGAGCGCAGCTAGGCGCCGCCGTCACTGTCGGCGCCGACTCCATAATTCAAGAGACATATATATATACGCCCGGCAGAATGCCCGGCTCCTCCGGGGGCCAACTCCCCCCCACCCCCGGGGGGGGCGAATTATCGACCGATCTCCAGTCCCCGGGATTCCGCGCATTAGCGCCCATTGTCACACGTGCACCGGGCGCTCGCGCCTCGGCTTTTTCCCGCGCAATCCGTCCCCTCGCGGGGCGATTACGTGTACGCGCGGACAATGAGCGGAGCGGCTGCTGCCCTGAAAATGACGCCGGCAGCGGGAAGTGCCGCGCTCGATCCGCCGCCGGGGGAGTTAGACGCCGGGCCGCGCCGCTTTTTTTCTCCCCGCCCCGGCGGCGGCTCCTGCCGAGCTTTTATAGATTTCGCCGAGAGCGAGAGCGAGTCGCGGCCGAGTTTTTCTTTTTTTTTTTTTGCGCCCCGGCGAGCCAACTGTAAACGCGCCGCTCGCGCCTCCGGATGAAAATATTTCTCTAGCGCCCGGAGCTGCAGACCCGCGACGCCGGTTGCTACTCCTTTCTCGGCCAAGCTATTTACGGACTTATTAATTTTTTTTTTCTCCGCGCGGGCACAAATTTTCTGAGAATTACTGTTTAAACTTTCATGAAACTTGGGACAAGAGGACAAGAGTACTCGTGGCGCAATTACATTACTATATTTCAGCTAGATAAATCTAATGTTTTTTTTTAAGAATTTTACACAAGGACACGTGTTTTATTGCAACTATTGAAAGAATTGTTGGCTTATAATGGACAAAACATAATATGATGCAGCACATATATACATGTATACGGACCCTTTGATTCGTACATAACCTATTCACTACCTGAATTATTATTGAGCCTTTACTTATGAAAGTTACGAATAATACGAATTTATTTTATTTCCTTAAATTTTTTTTGAAGATTTCTGCATCTGTTTTATAGCGTAGGAATATTAGAAAGTTTTTGAAAGAAATTCGAAGGATTTTTATTGAGCCTTATCCAATGGGCACATTTTAACGCGGAAGATATAACTTTCGCGAGACTTTTTTTTACATAGACGGCTGTACTATAGTGCTGTATCAATATAATCATAAAAATTTGATAGGTCCGTATGAAATAATAAAATCTGTAATTCTGCTTAACGGTTAGAGTTGCTCTCCAAGTATTACCGACCGAGGCTTTGTCTCGGTCGAATCGGCTTTTTCCACTGGTAGGCGTGGGCCTGCCGCAGGCCGGATAATGGATGCGCGAGGGAATCGTCCGATTTTTCCCATCGCTAATAACCGAATAGCTCGGCTAGCCGCGGCGTTTCCTCACCGCACCTAACGCGTATCCGCTAATCTATTTCAAAGTGCCTCGCGTTTTCCCCGGTAGGCAGGACAGCCGCCGCGGCCCGCGAATGCGCTCCGAGACGTCGAAGGTTTGACGGACGTAAGCCGGGAGGGGTTATTAAAAACTCGCGGTTATCCCGGTTAATTAAGCCCGGTGGACTTGGGGCGGCGCGAGGTCGGCTTCTGCCTGACGATGATCGATGAGGCTGATGCGCGCGACGCCTGCGCATCTTGCGGCCCCTAATGAAAACAAAATAGGCGCGCACACGCCCTCGGGCCTATATATATATACATATTCTATTAGTTGGATTTTTTTCAAGGGACGGCGGGCGGGGTCATCGATGACGAGGGAATGATGACCTTCCGGCTTATCAGCATACCTCGGGCGCTGTTAACTATATCGAACCGATTCTTTTGTACGCAGCGCATTAAAGTGCTGTCGGCGCGATCTCGCCATTAGGGCCGCGAGTATGGAGGTATAGTGACAAACGAGCCTGGGCTCTTTGATAAAAAGCTTCGGCGAGTGCTTTTTGCTTCGATCGCTCATTTGCGAGCAATGTATGACAATAGATTCCGAATGTCATGGTGCAATCGATTTAATTACCGGCGAATAACGCTTCTATCAACTAGTATGTTTTGTTAAACCCTTCGGCTGCCCCGTCATCCTCTTCGCTTCTTTCTCTTTTCACCGCTCGTTCAATGTCGAATTGCAGTAGCGTACCTAGAAACTAGACTAAATTCGAGCAAAAAGTCGAGGAAACTCGAGCCGCGAGGGCCAATCGGCTCGCTTGGGAAAGTATGCGAGGAGTCCAAAAAGGTTTTGACGCCGCTACGGAGATAAAAAAAAAACCCCCCGAGCTCGGCGAAGCGGAGGGGGGGGGAGCGGGCGGCGGGCGGAAGGGCGGAGGGTGCGCATAAATGGGATAAAAGAGCTGATGGAGGCTCGTTCGGGCGCTAATCCCCGCAGGGGAACTAAATTACACTGATCGGAAGGGTATCGGCCGGCCAATCATACCGTGAGCTACAATTCAATCCGGGCGCGGCGGCGTTCGCCAGCGAGTGCGCGAAATTCCCGGGGTCCGCAGCGGCGGCGGCGTCAAGACGAAGCGCGAATCGATTGTTATTTGCGATGCGCCATTCGGCGAAAAAGCCCCGCGCGGCCGGGTTTTATTTAACCGCGTCCCGCTTCGACACGCCGGCCTCGTAAACCATTACCGCACCCGGCCGGCGATTCGTTCCGCGAGCGCCGGCCGCGGATGATTCATTGACTGCGCTCCCTGGAAGCGGGGGCCCGGCCCCCGGCCAGCCTCCGACTGCTGACTCGTCCTTCCGCGATCGGCGACGTCGCCCGGGATTAGGAGCCGAGGTCTTCGCCAATTTCTGCCCAGATATATATATATATATATCGCTAATGAATTATCTTGCGCGCGCGCCTCGCCCTTGTGGAAATACAATTTCGCCAGGGGATAAACATCGCGGTGCAAAGAGGCTCGATTGCCCCCCGAGTGTCCGTATATATGTGCGCAGGTGCGCGCGTATCATTCGGCCAACCGTCCGAGGGGCATATAAACTACCTGCGCGGTAGTTTGGCCGGGAGGAAAGGCGCCGCCGCGTGCCTTCCTTTCTTTTTTTCTTTTTCTGGGCAAACAACGAGGCGAAATTGCGCCTCGAGGGCCGATCGGCCGCGTCTCGCGGGGCCGGCCGATCGCGTCGTTGCGGTTTTTCGCCGGGCGCCTCCAGGATCCTTCCGCGGAAAAAGGGACCGGCCGAGTAATGACGCCGGGCCCGCGCTTTCTCCCTCCCCCCGCGCGCGCGCGCTACAAGCGCCGGATGGAACGTAGATAAGCGGCGCCTCCCCCGCCCATCGGGCGGCTGACGGGCTGGGAGCGCGGCTTGATTTATTCGCCGCTTAGGCCGCGCGCGGAGGCGTCAAAATTCCCCTAGGGCCGGGGCCGCGAGGCCGCCCTGGGAAGCCGGCCCGTCCCCGGTTATTGTCCGATCATTTTTCACCGGCCGGCTAATTCCTACTTGCACGTATCAATGGGCCGCGCTGCATTGGCGCCCCGGCCCCGATATCAATCTCTCTCTCCCGGCCTCTCGGCCCGCCGGTAAAAAGCCCGAATATAATGCCTCGCGCGCGATACACATACGCGCGCGCACGCATACGAATGTGAAATTCAATCGTCGTATTGACGGATGATCCGCCGCCGAGTTTTTTTTTGTTTCTTTTTTTTCGGTAATATACCCCGTGCACCCATCGGGCGCGGGCTTTTTTCTTTCCGCGCGGACCGCGGACCGGCCTATTGTCTTCTGGGGCGCACATAACGAGGCGCTACGGAAAACTACCTGGGCGGACTCGAGGCGCGCGCACCGCAAGCACGGCAATCGAAACTTATTCCCGAGGCCGGGCCGCTCCTCCCGGGCGCGAGGAGCTCTCGGCCTGATTATATGCGGTCGACCGGAGCCAGGGGCCGAGGAGGCCCTCGGCAATCTTTCCTCCGGCGCGCCTCGAGGAATCCAGGTCACGCACACACAGACGGCGACACGTGCATCCCTCGGAGGGCCTCCCCCGGGACAATGGGCTTCCCGGCGCTAGCGGGGCGCGCGAGAAAAAAAGAGGTGGGGAACCCCCGAAAAATGTGTATCTGGCGGGGAATCGGGGGTCATCGGGGCCTCCTCCGCCGGCCGGGCGGACTCGCGCAAAGGACAACCGCAGAGAGGCCGCGAGACCGCAAATTGCGGGAGCCCGCGGTCGCTTCCATTCTCGGGGAAAGGAGGAAGCCGATCTTTCCCCGGGGCACCTGTGCGAGCGCTGACCCGCGGCGCGTCATATGCGCCGGGGCTCATTCTCGGGCTCGCGCGCCGGGCCCTTATATAGGCCGGCCCGACTGCGCTCCCCATTTCCCCGTCGGCCCTTTTATACGCGCTCCGCCTCCGCGGCGTTCACAGTTAGCCAGCGGCGAGGGCCCGCGCCTCCGCGCGTGCATTTTTTTTCCCCCCCGGCTTTTATCCTGCTTTTCGTCTTTTTCATTATATTTCTTGGCTTCCCGGCAATTTTCCCCGGGCTCTTTTCTTTACCTACGGCTGAATATTATTATACACCGCAGTCGGCAAAACTTTTCCTCGAAACTCCTCCATTTTTATCCCCAAGCGGTGATTTCATCTTTATGCGGGCCTCCGCGTTGCGAGGGCAGCTCTCCTCGCTATACTTGGAAGTAAGCAATACAGCCTCATCCGGCTCACAGATCAGGCTTTGATACTTCTGCCTAAGTATGGCTAGGAGATTTCGTAACCCGAAGAGCTGCCTCCCGCTAACCTCCTCCACACCTTGTGAAACACTCCCGAATGAAACCTATCGCGCGGCATACCTCGACTCATTCACACTCGGCCTGTATTAATATGCAATAACGTTTAGGAGACGGAATGACGGGTGAAAGTGACCAGGCACGGATGTCACGCTTGCTTTACATAATCGGGTCTATTTAAAGGGCAAATAATGCGACTATTGACTTCCTCGCGACGAGTCTCCGGTCAATATACTGATCAGGCTAATACGCTCTCAAATAATACGTATATACAGTTTGCATAGATTTTACCCCTTTTTATTTTACTTGGACTCAATAATCTACAAATCCTATTTTACAAAGACGCGCTTTCCTGCAGAGAAAAGTGCAACGGATTTTCATAATTTTCCAATCAGATTTTTCAAATCGAATATTTAAATTTGTTCATCTCAGCTTGATCCTGTTATAGGGAAATATCTGAATGGGAAAAAATAAATTGTAGATGTAACTTGATTGAAAAAGAATTGATTTTCAATTACTATCAATTGTCCAAATATTATTTTCTAACGCTTTACATTTCTCGAAAGAATTAATTCATTATAAGGTGAAGGAAGGACGGCTGATTTTACTCTTCACAATTATGACTTGAGAATAATGGAAGAGTGTATATAATCAGCTTCAATAAATTTGACAGTTAAATTGCATTTCAATGAGTTAATAAGTAACAAACTGAAAGTATGAGATGTCCCATTTTTAAATGGACTTTGCACAATAATTTTCAAAATATTAAAATTACACGTTTGCTTCAATGATTGGCTAAATACACAAACACCGTGTATTAATTTGGTCGATATAAGGAAGTGCAAATGAATCAATCGGCAAAGGTAGTAACTGGCTCGGTGCTCGATTGAGCGGGCGCGGCGCGTGTGAAAGTTGTCCCGAGCCACTTTTACAAGCTTGAAACAAAAATAATGTTTGACCTATTCGTTTTTCAACGGAAGCCGCGCGCGATACCTTTTTATTTAAATGGACATAAATTAAGTCCCTTAGCGGTGCTAAATAAATGCAATCCATTCCTCTCGGGGAGCATTTTAAATTACTTTTGCAATAAAGTCACACCCCAAGTAGCACATTTTAAATAATGAGATAATTTCAGCATTTATCGATCGTTAATTCGAGTTTCAATGTAATAGTAATTAAACTGTCACAGTGGCGTGCGCGTAATTTGTCATTAGCCGATAAAATCTGAAGCGTGGGGCGAGTGTTCGCACGTAATTATTGCCGAGTGGCCAGCTTTTATTTTTTTTTTTCTTTTTCGTGCGTGCCCCCGCGCGCCCGAGAGCCAGTCCGTCACGATTGCCCTCAAACGTTTATCGGCGTGTCGCAAGCCGCCGAGACAATGGGGAGAATTTCGCCGTCCCGCGCTCGTTGCGGGATCCACTTTAAATTGCCCCGTGTACAGCCGCCCACGCGGCTCGGCCGCCCGCTATCGGATCCGGCGCGCGCCGCGCACCTTCATAAAGTCCGTTTCGCAAAAGCCCGGCAACTCGATCGCGGTAATTGTTTTGCGTCCTCGTTAAAGGCGCCGCGGGGGAGAGCCGACGGGGACTCCCGTTTTTCTCCTAGAAAGCGCCGGCAGTGGGACACACTCGTCCCGCGACACGTCGGCCCCCTTGTAATTTCGCGCAGGGGCCGCCGCGTGATTTACCGGCCGATCGCATCGCGGCCCTCTTGTCCCTTTGTTCGCGGGGGTTTTTTAACGCGCGCCGCCGCTCGCTGATCGGCGGAGCTTCTGCGGGAGGCGCGTATCGCCAAGAGTTATCTGGGTGCCGCGCGCTCTTAGTCGCTTTCAATTTGCATTTATAATGTCGCCAACTGCGCAAAGGTGGAGAAAGTGCAATTAGCAAGGATTTTGTAGTCTCCGCGACTCGCGCACCTTTCGCTCAAGCTTGCTGAATTATCGGCTTTATACAGCTGCATTCCAAATTTTATCTAGCCAAGAAATTAGCTAAACTATCCAACAAGCCCATCAAGTTAGAATTATGTGAAACTGTTTCGAAAAATTATTAAATTTCTTAATTATTTGCTTTTTATGCGCAAATTATTCTCTAATGGGTTAATTGATTTTACTCTTCAACCTTTATCTCAACTGTTATTGTATTTTTAAATTGTATTAAAAAATTTACTACTCTTTAAATAATCGCATAGTTTATATTTATACTCTAAAATGATCCACAAAAAAGCATTTATTCTACCAAATTTTATCAAATGCGAAATAATGATAAAGTTCTTAAAATGTAACTTTATTTTTGAATTATTGAAATAAAACTGAATTCTATAATAAGCTAAGAATTTTTAAAAAAGAGAATTCTCGTATTTAATAAAATTAGAAAAATAATTTAATAATTTAAAAAATACAGGGAAAATTACGAATTTCCTCATTTCAATATTAAGAGAAGGCTATATTAATGAAGAAGCTAGAAATTAATTAGTCAGTTCATGAATATATGACGTAAAAATATACATTAGTTAATGACGCAAAATGCGACATAGGACACACGTCTTAGCTCGATTATGGGAACAAAATATTTTTCATTGAATGCAGCATCGCGCTCGTCCGAGGCTTAAATCCCTATATAAAATCTATCGAACGCATCTTGGAATTCGCGGCTACTTACGAGGCGCGGGCAATCATATACATACGAAAGTGTCCCCTCGCGAAAATGCAGCTAGAGCATGAGGGGGGGGAAAGCTGCGCAGTGCCGTATAACTTAGCCCGCCCGTATCTCCTTCGGCTTATCTGCGCGAGCACGAGCCGCGGTGGCGCGGCGGTGTCCTTATCTCCTGTAAACGTATGCACCAAGTCGAAGCCTCGCTAATATACGGTTAATGAAAGGCCGAGTCACGCGCCACCAACGAATTCTTTTCTTTTCGCAGAGCCCGCGAATGCCTAGTTTGCGAAGGATCGCATTTTTACAAATCGGTTGCACTAGGAGGAATTTGGCCAAGAATTAACTGCAAAGAAGCTTCAAAATCAGTTTATTATGAAGTCAATTTAATAGTGAAACACGAATTTTGCAATGCGGTATGTATATTTTAAACTAATAAGAATTTGAAGTGGGCCCAAAATAACAATGTAAAGCTGTATCAATGACGGAACGTTAATTCGAGTGTTTTAGAGATTCACGTGGAAATTTGGGGCTTTTGCAATGAGGGCATCTAATATCGGAAACTTTTCAAGTAATTTAGCACATTAATCAAAGTTTTCGAGTTCCAATGCACTAAACTTTACTAGCATTCAGTTCGGATAACATCATATGAACAAAGGTTTCAAATTTCTCGCAGTAACAGTTAATTTAAAGTTACCCTAAAAAAGTAAACTTTTTAATGGTTTAAAATGTACAAACGAATGATACGCATAAAGACTTTTAGACAAGCTAATCAGTATGATTTGAGCAAATAATAATAGCGTAACTATAAGTAAACATCATATTCACAGGTATGAAGAGACTAATTTGAATTAGTAAATATTCCATGTAATTTTTGACGTGTGATATTTCCAAAGGGAAAAAGAGTATACGCAGGAAGGAGGGATTTTAGTGCAAAGCTGGAAAATTTATATTCCATTTGAGCAATCTCTGTCGATAAAGTTTGATTGCAGATTGAGATGATATGAGAAATAAAATAAGTGCAGAGATCAGATAGGCTGAGCGAATGACTCGTGTCATCTATACAGGCCCATCAGGTGGAAACTGGTTGCATATACAGAGTATAAACGGTAGCTAAGATCGTGCCGTTTGAATACAAAGATCGCAGCGTGGAATCCGCAAGTGGCGTCGGCCAGAGCGTCGCGATGCAATTTTCTCAATTACTCGGAGGGCAGGCTTAGCGCGGGGGGGTGAAAAATAAAGCGATAATTTTGCAAAGCAGCCGAGGGCGGAAGGGGATCGGGGCCTAAAGAAGGGCCCCGCGCGCACGGCTAATTCTCTCCGGGGATGGCGGCGCCGCGGCCGGCTCGTCCGATCGCTTTATTGTATTAGGCAATCTGCATTCCCGGGGGCCTCCCCGCGTTTTATTAGCCTGGCATTAGGTATAAACACCGGGTATGAATAGGTGGCCGCCGAGAGCCGGGGGTAAAGAAAGAGCCGCGCGCATACGTTGTTTGCGCCCGGTGTATACTCCCACAGCGCGTCCCGCCGTTAGCCAAGGTTGGCGCGAGGCAATTTCCTCCCTATAAAATTTATCAAGAGGCCTCGTTGCCCGTGGGGCCGTATCGCCCCGAGGTGCGTAATCTCTAAAGGCTCTCGGCGCGGGCGAGAATCCTCGCGTCTTTGCGCGAATCCCCGCAACTTTACGGAGCAGATGCATACATAGGAGGAGGGCGCGAGACGGGGAGGGCCGGGGCGTCTTTTTTTTTTTGTGTGCGGCCCGGTGGGATATTGCACGCGGACTCGGCCCGACTTCCTGAGAGCCGCGGCTAATCGCCGGATAGACGCCCGTGCGCTCTATACGTGAGAAAGGAGCCGCGATTGGCTTCGCGGATTTTTCAGGCTAGAAAAAAGGAGACGCGCCGGAAATGGGAAAGCTATATACTACGTGAATAATCCTCGCCAGGAACCTCGGCTAGGCCAATTTCATGCCGGCCTCTGTCTGCACCTACTCTTCCAAATATACTCTACTGCACTTGATTACTGCGCACTTTAAGTACATACCACTCACATGATTCTATTGAAGAGGGAAACTCGTGATTGATTTCCAACAAATTTAATTTTCATGATAAATACAACAAAATAATTGATACACCATTTGTGTATATTAATTCGAAAATGTATTTAATACGGTTGTTAAATTTTAAATCTTTTATTAACCTTCTAAATAGATTCAGTATCAAGTGTAAATCGAAATATATTGAATAGATCAATTTGTTTGAGGGATGAACCCAAAAAATAAATACGGTATAAGGAATTGGTTTAGCTATATACATTACCCATCTACATACTTTTATCTGTATATGATGTATGATCAAGTATCGGTGAATTTCGTGGACCTTGAATCTCCTCACGTTTCCCGAGTCGTCTTATCGAGTTTTATGTTACTGCGACACTGAAAACTGCACGAAACACCTCGATCATCAACACGGCCAACCTTGAAGAGTTTTTCACCCTTTTCTGCCTATTCGTAATACAAGTATTCCCTCGAAAATTGAAGACGATACGAATGAAAATTCAACAATGCACTGCAAGAATTTTAATAATCTTGAAATGGCGCAACAACAGACTTTGAGAACCTGGCAGGCAGTCACGGGGCCAATTGCTCCGCGAAGCCCTCAAGTGTAAGTGTCCTATTATTCTTTTGGTAAATCGCACGAAGCCAGCGGCGCACTATCTGGATAATTGTATCGGCGCGATCGCGACCACGCGCGGATGACTACCCCCCGTTCGGGCCCGGCTGTATCAGATGGCATTATTCTCGAATGACACCAGGCGCGCGAGGCGAGCATTGTCCGCGCGGCCCTTATCGCGACGCCTCTCCCGAGTGCCGCGCGAGCCCTGGCCTAGAAAGCGAGATTTTCACCCAAGATCCCAATATTTCTTCATATGTGCGCCGGCGGCGCGGCCCGCTCGCCAAGGGACCAGAAATGCCGGGAGCGCTGCGGATTCCCGACCGCCCCCTTCGCCACCCTTTTTTTTTTCCCCCCCACTCACCCTAGCCGCGTCGAGATAGTGTCGTCCGTGCGGCGACTCCTCGAGTATTGACTCGTGCCCGCCGGGAGGAGCCGAAGGCTACGGGAGCTTGCGCCCGACTACGTGCCAACGGCCGAATGCAGGACACTTACCAAGGCTTTGGCTTCTTCCGCGCAACCGGTGTCCCCGGCGCTTTTCTCCTCCTTGGAAATTCCATTTCCTCCCATGCATTCTTCCATGGGCATCGAGATCAAAACTTAATTAAAATTAAGCTAATAGTGTATATTCGATTGGATGCAATCTGCAATGATCAACGGGACCATTCTTTAATGTAAATTAACTCTATAGCTGTATTCGTTTACAAGTAATCCCTGAAGCAACTGAAAATTTAAAAAATAGAACCACTGCAGTTTTTGCAATTTTAAAGAAAAATTAAAAATGTAGTCATAGTCGTTCATGGCTTTCCTCGTAAATAACGTGAAAAGCTTAATTAATTAAATAAAAATTAGGTAACTGTTTTTAATGCACGGAGATGACCAAACTACTTTGCCGCTCTTGTATACCGGTACATTAGGCACTAAGCCTCGCAATTTCTCAGAAATATTATTCCTACTAAGCAATATTTATCCTCAAATAATCCTTGACTGTGATTAATCCAAAGGTATTGCTCTTCTTGTATAAAATCAGGCAATGTAAAATCTATTGCCCTGATAAGACAAAATGCCTCCTTAAAACCAGTCCACTTATATATCTGCGCATTTATCGGCTTTAACGTGCATACTCGCGTACATATGTATAGCCTAATCCAAGCAGTTTCTATTGCAAATTATAAAGAGTTCAACTTCCTATAAAAACATCCAGTTTATTTCCCAGAATATGATTTGATTTTATTACAAAGACCGGTAATCTTCAAAGATAGCTTTAATTCTTTGGACTTTTTATCAATCATTAAATAAATTACAGAACATATCCGTATGCTTTTTGTGAGATGTTCTCAATTAGCAATATAGAAACAAGCAATACTCTGTAAATCATTCTGTTGTATAATACCCGCGGTATCATCAAACTGTTATTGATTCATTTGACAGATTATATTCATGGGATGAAATTCTTGTTTGTGCACTTGAACAAGAAAAGTTTGAAAGCTTAAATGAAGACACGCAATCAATCGAACTTTGCAGCAAAACAATTGGTTAAGTAAGACCTGCAGGCATTCTTTATTTGTATTCATAGCCTCATAAAGCGCCGTGAGATTGAGGTTGCATAGCTGAAATAAAGAATACTTCCCGCAGAAGACGGTTTAACGCCCATTCGTCCCATAGGTTAGAAACGAACGTACAGGTAATTGCATAATTTAGTGCGTGGCATTAAACGCTTGCGCGTCTTGCTCGCGAGCCATCTGTACGTGTCCGGGCTCTATACAGGCACAGCTTCTTCAGATAGACACTTTTTGCGCCCGCTAGAGTTAATGGCTGTTAGCGTGTACGTGTGTATTTGGACGCGACCTTGTTTATTCGATAGTGCTGCACGGTAATATGGTACGATCTTTCGATACTGCCGGCGAACAGATATTTTATTGCATATTAGCTTATTTACAAATTTTCTACGGACAAAAAATTGATTTACAAATAAATTAGCATTAGTTCCCGCTCATGAAAGCCTAATGAAAAATAAGTAGTGGCCCTTGAGTGAAATATTGCCTCCCGAGGCCTCTCGGGGGTTAGAGTGACAGAATCATCAGGAGGACGCCAAATGTGCGCCGCGTGAGAAAATAATTGATTGCATTCGTGATGCATTATCGTCAAGCCATACTACATTTTTACAAAGATCCATATCACTTGTCGCCCGTCCATAAACTATACACTTTCTCGATCAGAGCGTGTCCTAGAAGGTGCAAAAAATAACGTCAGGATTACGGCGAACCAATGAGAAGCCGGCATAATATACTTTCCGTGTATTGCCGGACGTCTCACTTAGCCGCTCGAAAAGTTCCCCGGCGAAATGAACGATGACCGGACTCTAAGATCCCCAAGGGCGATTACCCCCTGCTCGGCAATAATTCATAATTAACGGAAATTATAAAATCGGCCGGGTGGCATAGGGCGCGCACGACGCACCGCAAAGGCGGCAAGACGACGGACGGCGGCGCGCTAGGGCCTCTTATCCCGCGATCCTACGCATAAATAACGGCTTATGCTCGGCCCTCCCACGCTTGGGGCGCGAATAAGAAGTGGGCTTGGGCGCGCGGGCCCGGCGAAATTCATAATCGGCCCCGGGGCGCACGATCCATCCCCGCCCCCTCCGCGCGCTCCGAGGCGCGTCCCAAGCGCTCGCGGCGCTCATAGCCAGGACGCCGCGCGCCGCAAGTAAATCGCATGACAAGTTGCGCGCTTTCGCAAAAATATGGATCGCTCGTTTTCTTTATACCTCCATTTTGAACGCACTGATACCACGATATTAACTCTCCAATGACATTCACTACGCCTATCGAGTATTTTTCTTTTAGCTAAATGTTACAGGCATTCAAGAAAGAATTAACTGTACTACGGAACAGTACTATAAGTATCGACTGTGCTATAATGTACTATAGACCTTGCCTTATATGTAGAAGATAACAGCACAATATAACGTATGCATAAATTATTTCGAATAAAAATTATTTATCTACTTATTTATACACTTGTTCAGCTCGATAATTTTTACTTCTATATCATATCCTGGCCTATTGCTCGGTAGATTACCTCGACCTCGGGTTTCGCGCTACTGCAGTATTGAGACTTACTCTCCTTGCCATACACTCGGCGCCATTACGCGCTACTGAATTTACGCCATTCTGTGAAACTACTTTTTGCTTGGCAATATTCTAGGAATTTTCTCTCTAACTAATTGTTTACATTCAGAATTCGTAAATATTTTTCATTACCATCCCGTAGTCAACTGATACGATTATTTCATAAAAAATAACTTTTTTATTTAATTTATATTTCAATAATTAATAGTTTCTAACAAGTGATATAAAAAAACAAAAAAAAAACAGTATTTATAAAGTTTAATTGTGAAAAAATACAACGTACACGCATTCTATATAGTCATGGTACACGATCCTCTTAATCGATTGATTAAAATAATTACTGATCTACATTTTTGCGTAGAAGAAAGTTATTTAATTGGTAATAGAACCGAGTGAATAGCACATGCGCATGCAGATATATCAACGGTTTCTGTTCCGCGCGGCCGCCTCGAAGCACGCGCTAGAGAATCTGGCATGCTTTTTCTTGCTCCTTCCATTGGTTTCTCTATTTTGCTTGCTCGAACAGTTGGATAACTCTAATTTTGAGGCCAGCCTACTTAATCGATATTTAAGAATTGAAACATAAAATATAGGCGTGTGTATCTTTAAAAGTATTTCAAAAAACATATTGCTTATTTAATGCAAATAAATTAATACTTATACATAACTTACGGTTACTGTAGCACAATTAGGATAATCAATTTGTGACTCACCTAAAACAGAATAAAACATATTATGAAACAATGTGATTAAGACGATTTAAATGTGCATTAGGCATAATCAGTTATATTTTTGAAAACATACATTTTTATTAAGCCTTTATTAAAATAAATTATTTATAAATTCGATAATTAATAATGATAGATATAAATAAATTTCGCAGCATTTATATAATATACTTCGTTTATCTCGTCAAGATGTATAAGAAACAAACTTGTCAGTATTAAGTTTTCTCTTCGAGTACATGCTGTGCGCGGCATTAAAGGAAATTATTGCTCGTTCCATTCATGTCCAATATCCCCTTGAAGTTCCCCCGAACTCATCTATCGGAAAATGCAATAGCTATTTTAATCATAAATATTTGCTCTGAAAGTCGAAGATTCTTCATTGCAATCTTCATTCGCCGTGGCTTTCGCACCGCATAAAATTCATTGAGGAAGCGAAAAACTATTACGCGCCTCGAAAAAACGATAGAGGATGGCGCAGGGAGAGATAGAGGAAACCCTGCGAGCTCGCGCACACCAAGTGAGTAAGAATTACTCTCAGCTGCGAATTCGATCAAGGCTTACGACCTACGCTTTCCAGAATGAGTTTCGTGCGCGAAACGACGGTCATCCAATTATCGTTTATCTGACGTATCGATCGCGGGGAATCGATCGACCGCCGCCCGGCTAATGAGCCGAGTCAAAATCCTTAACAGAGTGTAAATCAATCCCTCTTTGCGCGCCTTTTAATAGCGCGCGGGCTGGCCCTTCGGCGCGGCCGCGGTATCGTGTATTGTGATACGCATGCGCTATCTCGGAAGAATGCACACCTCGATATTCCCGGGCCGTCGGAGATTAATACAATTTTCGCGCACTCATTCATCACGCACGGGGCTATTGATATACGGGGCAAATCTCGTTTTACTTCGTTACATCGTTTAACCAATGTTATCGTGTATCGACCTTTGAAAATATGCTGGACCACTTTCACCACTGCAGAGTCTACTCGGCTACCTTCGCTTTCAACAACGCTAAGTGGCTGTGAAAAATTGATATTGTTCGTTGCTCTACGTATGTACACTCGAAATATTTTGTTGTTTTTGTAACTCACGGTGGAATATGAGTGGGATAGCGGTCGTAGTTTCTCGAATTCTCCGCTTTATCGAGGGTGAACAATTTTAACATCATTTTCTAGAAGAGTTATTACAACAAATATATATATATACCAAAATTTATACAAATATAATTTCTAAAATAGACCTTTTTCTAAAAGATTTGAAACACTTCATTAGTCGTAATAGTAGAGATGGATATTATTAAAACAAAAACGGTTGTTCTAAATTTATCAATTCACAAGATCAAATTCACAATTCGCAAGAGGCCTCCGCATAGAAAAAAATATTGATAAAATAAAAATGAATAAGTTTTATATTGTTTAGTCATAGGTGTAGTCGATTATACGCTAAATTTTTTTAAATGGGCGTGCATTTTCTAAACCATTTAGCATTTTCTTCAAAGCATTTTTAAATTTGGAGTTTGATGATGACTAATATACTAATCCACTTTGCAAGTAATTTCGTGAAACACTTGCGAAACCGAGTTCTATACTGAATATTCCGAGTCATGCGGTTGATCTGCCGACTGAATCCAATTATCTAAGGAAAGGTGATATGTATAAAAAACAATTTTGGAGACGAATAATTAACGGTCTTTGTTTGCGACCATGACATAGCGCTATTCCGGGAAAACAGTGTAAATCGCAGCCGGGCAATCATTTTCCCATCGGCGCAATACATCACTGGAGAAGATTCCGGAGCTTCCGGTTAGAATGCGTGCGCTGGCGCTCTTGGTGATTTACGTCGCGGTCGAAAGTGAAGGCGAAATCCTTTCGGCCTGGAGGAAACTGAGCGTAACGTTGCGAGGCGCGCCGATAGATTACGGAGGGCGAAAAATTCCCTTGCGCTTTATACAGAGGTGGACGCGCGTTCCGTTATGCCGCGAGTTTTAAAATAATTGTGCGTGTGTATGTGACGCAGATGAAATTCCTAAGTGAATTACGACGTTTAGCCAGCTTCTAGCCGTTTTCTATTTTCATCGGTTAAGATCCGCAAATAGGATGTCTTATGGAACAATCGCCAGCGGCAGTCTGATAGCATGATTTACTCAGTTCTAAGTGAAAGTATCTCGAAGTAGCATTACGAATATTGAAAATTCATGCGAGTTTTTCATTTCAAGATTCAGCATTTACGGATCAGGATATTATGCACAGTTTTCTTCACGTTGATAATGATCCTTATTATATTAAATAACGAGAATACCTTGGAGTGTATAAAATGAAATAAGTTTTCTCAATTCATGGCACGTAACCATATCTTTTATATAACATTTCCATTTTCTGAAAAAAATCTTTTGAATAGATTAGATTCCGGAAATCGGAAGATTCTCGGGAAGATTTTGTATTAGTTTAACTCGATACTGTATTACAATCTTGAATAAAAAAATTTTTAATAAAATACTTCATTAACTCGATAATATTCATATATAATTATTAATGCAAAATTGCTATTGATTCTCGGTAACAAGTATATTGAATTACAAACAAACAGTGAATCTTTTACTCTTTTAAAAAACTATTATTTTATTTTATATTTTAATGCTAAATGTCATAATGAATAAAAAACGATTAACAGCTGAAAGTTTAATTTTAAGAGTAGTCTTAAATAAAAATATAGAGAGAGAAATATAAAATACATATCTTTAATTATTGATACATAAATCGATAATCTGAAAGAAAACAAGAAGTATAGAAGGAGGACTGCGCCATTTTATGTCAGCAGCTATGAGGCCTTGACGTAAACAGTAAGTATCGATTTATCGAGATTGTAATCCTATGAGAACACATTGCCTCGTGGGAGTCACATACTCAATCGCATTTTCACTTTCTGATTGCGACGATTATTTTAAACGCGCTGTATTTCGTGATTGTTCGGGAGATTATCGGAAAGTGAAGTTTAGTGAACTCGGCAACGTCTCAATAAAAGTGGAAGATAAGTTGAAAACATTAGAACTCGGAAAGCAGTTTTATTTACACGTTTTTAAATAACTTGACAAGTGCGTCAACATATTTAGTTGAATAAGTTCGGCTAACGATGCCGTTCATGCGGAATGATTTATTGATGTAACAGTATATTTAACGGATTACATATGCGCGAAACCTATAAAAAAAGGAATGTTTATTTTTATATCGAAGTATATATTATGCCAAATGTGCATTTTATCTAGGTCTTCCAATTTTACTACAACAGATTTTGGAAAGATCCCAGTTCATATCGAGGCTGACGCGCCATCCAAGTGTAACAATAGAACAGGGTAGGTCACGGCACAATACATTCCATTATTTCATTTTCACTTTCTATATTTTTTGAACCACATATACCGATCACCTTATGTACGTCTCGTGCACTACGTCATTTAAAGTATGAATAAATTTTGCCCCCAAATCCACTCGAGATAATTACAATTTGGCAACGCGCGGGACACAGAAGCCGCTGGCAATGACAATAAACGAGCGCGGGCTAGATCGGTGGGCTGGGCGCGGTTAGGCCGGTCAAACTGCCGACTCGGCCGTCTGCTCGGCGCGCCCTCGAGATGCATCGCCGCGAAATCGCGAGCGGTAATCTCGCTTATACGCGCCTACGCGCGCGGCGGGGCCGATCCGCGCACTCGTCGGCATGTACGCAGGCGGGCATGAATTGTCGGGGGCGCGTCCCTCGGCGGCGGGCACGAATATAAGCATCCGGGCGGGGAAGCCGGGAAACACGGCTGCGCGCGCATCCCGCGGGCTCGTCAACGCGCCCGCGAAACCGGGGCTCCCGTCTGTGTGTGTACATATATCGGGCAATCGCGAGGGGGATCTGGCATAAAAAGCCCTCATAATCGGCGGGCGCGCACCGCGGCTGCCGTGTAGCGCGCAATCAGCGGCGCGGCGATCGGAGGGAGGGAAGGAAGAGCGGGCCGTTGGCAGTGCGCTAGTTTTATTACGCCGCGGGGCGCTGCGGCCCGGGGGCTCCTATTGAGGAATTTGCATAATGCCCGGCCGACGTGTTTATGCGCCCGGCGGACGCCTCCTATGCCGCGCCGCCGGGATTAAAAGTCGCGCATTGTGCCCGGCAGGTCGTAAATACGCGATTTGTCCGGGGCAGGGCAGCCGGTAATGCCGCCCTCGGTGCGCCCGAGCCTAGCTTTCTCCGGCCCGATATACTTGACTCCGATTTGCCCGAGGTCCTAAGCTCCGCGCGCGCCTCCCCGGCTCTCGCGCTTCGCGATCCTACGTGCTCGGAAAATGAAAAAAAAAAAAAAGGTCCCCTTTGCTTGCGCATTAAGCTCTCGTTCTTTCTGGAAACAGGTCTGACTAGCTCCGTCGTTCGCCCCGCTCGCCTGGTAATTAATGAAAGGCCTTTGTGCCGCTCGGTTTTTTTTATTACGCCCGTCGCGTCCTTTTCAAAATTCAATTTTAGAATTCATCACCTCCGAATTTCATATTTTGTAAAAATTGTACCACTGTTAGCATTTAAATGGTATTAAAAATTGCGATTGTACATTTCACCGGGCTATTCTGCGAAAAATACGCGTCTTGTTCTACTTTGAAATTCCGAACATAATTTAATTTCGACGTACACACGCCGCGAAATTTAATCAAAAACTGAGGAATGCTAAACTTGAAAGCACATTTTTGAATGCAATGCGAAGTAATTGCAGCCTAAAGCATTGTTAATTTGGTTTTAAATAATGAAAGCTGTTTAGCAAAAACCCAAGAGGTGAACTTTCAGAGCTACTACCGAATATCTCGTGTATTCTCAGATATTTATGTAATATTTCATATTTTATTATTTATCAAATGCATTAATTTATTACCTTGTTAATAAAAGGTATAAATAACTTATCACTTTATTCTTATTTCGCTAATTCTTGATATTTCACAGGAAACACTAAGCTTGTTGTTAATTCCGAATGAATATTTTCAATGAGAGACAGTAAAGGCTACGTGAAAAGGGAGATTACTCGACCGGTTAGCCCTTTTTGAATTCTATTTCAGCTTTTGCTAAGGATTATACGTTTTATCGACATCAAACGAGTAGTTTAATGTCGCTCTGTTGGTGTTTGTGAGCGAATACTTTGCGAAAATACAGGCTTTCCCTGCGATTGCATTGGAATAAAGCCCATCTACATAGTTTTAATATTTAATGCTTGAATTTTATAAGTTCCGGAGGAAAAGCGCATAGAATGGGGAAAAAATTACTTGGATTCACTCGCGCATTACCGAGTAGGAGAAAGCCGGATAATTTTTAAAAGTCTGACCACTGCAATAGCCGCTATAATTCCACAATGATGGCCAAAAGAAGAGGAAAAAGTTTCGCTAACTTTGAAGGATATATCTTTTCGGTAATGCTACATATCACGGCATTTTTGAAAAACATTTCATCTTTTGGGAACTTTTCTGTTTTCAACTCCATACATTTTTCTCCCATATTGGAAAGAATGATAAAACGATCGCTTCCATCACTGTAGCATTCTACAATTGATTGAAATGCGATTCACCCGAGGGGACCGGCGATAAACATTGCAATGATTATGGTGTATATACGTGCCGTGCAATAGAAGGATCATTACGCGAAGAGTTATGTCGTAGACTCGCATGATTTTCAGCCGAGGACAAGTTCGATGAGTCGTCGGTCGGCCGCTATTAATAGCCCACAAAGCAGCTCCGCGGAAAAATATGAAAGGACAATTATTTACGGAGGTTCGCGGGCGAGCCGCGGCGGTCCGTTTCACTTTCCCTTTAAATCGGCAATTACTTCATAAGAGGCCGCGAGCCCTCGGGCGGGTATGCGCCGGGCGTAAGGTCAGAGTACACAGGGCCGAGGAGATCTCTCGGAGGACGTAATAACCGAGTCCGGGGCGCGCTGAGAAGTCAAGGTGAGGTTACGAAATCCCCGGTTGCCCCACTGCGTATTATATAGGCGGCGGTAAAACCGAGGCTGCCCGGCCCGCGGATCCGCGGCCATCCATCATTGCCGGGTGTAATTCTGGGATCGGCGCGTGGGCGATCGATCCGATTATTCGGGAGTGCATAAGAAAGCGGGCGCGCGAACGAGCGCGCGGGCGACGCGGCTGCGCAGTAAGCGCGGCTTACCATAACTTACTAGGCCGTTCCTCTTTATCGCCAACTGGTAACAAAAAATCACTGCCCCCCGGACAGGTCGGACGTAAGCTGCTTTTTTTACGAATTTCCCCCCGCGGCCCGTTAGCGCATTTCCGCGGAGGTTAGGGGAAAGCCGGCGTAACCGACCGACCCTTGCGCGGCCTCCCCGCGATTTCGAAAGCGCCGGCCAGATTGCTTTGCCCGAGGCGGGGCGAAAGGTGCATCGTTACAGCCGGTGATATTCGCGTGCGCATATCGGAGAGTCTCGCCTTGCTCCCCCCCCGGCTTATATTCCCCGGGCTTCCTCCAGTGACTCGGCGCGGGCGAGTAATGACGATCCTCGCGGATGCGATCGGCGGTCGGGCTCCTCGGCCCCGGGGTAGCTTTGGCTTCCGAGGCGTTGCCAGGAAAACCGGGCCGTTTCCACGGGGCCGGATGAGTAAGCAGCGGGAGTACACAACGCGGAGGGGGGAGTATTTGCTCGGGGGATTATGGAAGAGGGGCGCGGGGCCGATGATGCGGAGGAACATCGCACTTGGGCCTGGGGTCTCCCTCGTGCCCGGGCGCGGCCCACTCGCCGCGGCGCTAACGATACTCGTCCGCGCCGAAGCGCCTCGGCTTTCCGATTTTTCAAGCCCGCTTGACAATTGCTCGCGAGCCCCGCGTATTATGCTTCGCAAACTGTTTTCAGCCTTGGCGCGGCTCTCCTCCCCTCGGTCCTATTGCGCGGCTATCGCTTTTTGAGTGCTTATTTTTGTTTTTGCTGCCTACCGACGAACGTGCAGCGACATCGATAAGGGTACTCGCTTCTTTTTTTTCTCTGCGAATAACAAATTGAAATACTGGATGGAAATGTCGAGGCATTATGCATATGCGCCATTAAAGTTTATTCCATTAATGGCAATTAGATATAGCTGTTACTCTTTTCAAAACTCTTTTTTCACCTTTATAACGCATTTGCATGCGATAATTATTTATGCGAGTCTTTACTTGCTCGGAAAACTTGTACGAGAGTGAATTTTCTTGTTCGATCCTCTTTATCCGAATGAGTACATTATGTTAATTAATTTGTACTATTAACTGTAGTCATTTCTCTCGAGCTGCTCCACGCAGTCACATTCCCAATTATAACTACTTCTTGTATAGAAGTTATTTATTGCGTTTGTTGTTTTTCTCGTTTATTCATGGGGGTCTTTTTTATTACTAGATGCTAATCATTATATTACACTCTGTACGCTGATAAAGTTATCCATAGTTTATAGTTTTACTTTCTCGTTATTATACTACAAAGTTGATTTAAGGATTAATAACCGTAGTGTAACAACGTTATTTAATCGATAAACACGTGTATAAAGTTAAGAAAAAGTGTAGTTGTCTTTGTAGGCAGTCTTTGTAGGATTAAAAAATAACATAAATACAGAACCAGTAAATTTCATATTAGATTCTCGGCCATTAATATCGAATTCAAATAAAGTGAATAATTTCCTTCCCCGAGTAATAAAAGTCAAAAAGTAAACGAATTGCCTATAAATCAATGAAGTGAATCACTTCGATAGGAGGCCTGTACTGTTTCGAAAGGCTTTTATTCCTAGAAAAAAAATAATAAAAAAGAAGCTCCTTTACTTTGGAAGTATAAAAGTCAGAAATTCTTACATTTTCCTAACGAACATACAGAGAGATCGTAAAGCAAAATGATATTCCGTAACGAGATTCCCCCGAAGGACATACCAAAGTTGAGAGTCATTCCGAGAAGCGGCTGCAAGTGGCGAGAAATTTTGGCGAGATGGCCGATCCGGAGAGCGATTGTGAAACGAATTTCTCCGATTTCCGGTAAGTCGGGCGTACCGCAGCGGTGACCGCAACTTGATTTAGGTAGTGCTCGCTAAATGGTCGAAATAAGCGGCGATTATCGCTAATGTAATGCCTAGCTAATGCTGATATAACGAGCGGATTTCTGATTCGGACTACAGCTTATCGGCAAGGGGAAAGTTATTCGTTGTGAATCATACTTAAATTAGAGTCTGGCGCAGCTTTATGAACGCGATGACAGTTGGAAAACAGGGCCGCGGAATACGAAAGAGGAAAGCGCGGCTGGTAATGCCACATCGATTGTGAATAATGCCGCATATCGCATCCATTGACCAAAGTTCATTAGCGTTGTATGCGCGCGCCCGCGTTAAAAGTAGGCGCCTTTGTGCGGGCGACCGGTCGATTTATCAGGTTTAATAAATTTACGCTTTTATGCAAATTCGAGGAAACAAGTCGACCGGGGCAAATTAGATTAGTTTTGACCATTGGCTCTCGGCTTCGAGGGGATTGCAACTGTGTTGAAACGAGATTGGCCAATAATTCCACGGCGCGGAAGGAGCGGACGCGGAGAAAGGTAGGCAGGAGCTCCTTCGCGGAGGCTGGGATAAAAGAAAGAGAGTCGGTCCCCCTTGGAGAACCGCGGGAAGATGAGTAGGGCGGGACTCGGACCCCGGAGATACGTAGCCGCGTGTACACGTGCCTATATGGGTGGCTGTGTGGCCGCGTTCCCGGAAGGCAATCGCCTAAAAATGTTGGCACATATACCCTTGACTCGTCTGGTCCGCGGGGGAGCCCCGTAAAACCTGGGGAAACACGTGGCCGGGGCGGAGAGCTCGTTGACCGTACGAGGATCCGCGCGCCGCGGGAAAAGCGCCCGGGCAAAGGTTCATTAGTAGGGCGCTTTTTAGCGGAGACGTCGCGGTCGAGGTCGGCCTTGGGGAGGAGGGCCGGGGCCGCCACGCCCCTCCGCCGCTCAAAAAATCGGCTCTTTTTTTCTTTTCCCTCTTATACCAACGGCGGATACGATCGGCATCGGCGCCCCAGTGATCCGTCTTTATAATGATTGTGTGCTTATAATTCCTTATTTCGAGCGGGGCTTCCCGGCGGCCGGCACCGCCGGATACTTATCGGGCCGGCGGGGGCTTTCCGCGGCCCGCGCAGGTGCAATAATTACAAGCCCGCGCTGAATAAATAAACGCGCCGGAGGACTGCCTCGGCGGGCGCGCGCGCTAACTCTGCTCAGCGGCGCGGGCCGATTAATCAGGACCGGGGCTCGCGCGCGCACTTCTTTCCGCCGGGGGGATCGCGCGAGATCGCGCCTCGGGGGGGGAGGGAGACGGGCCGCACCCACCCACCGCGGCGCTTTCGATTGATTTTTGGCGCGGCGGCCGATCGCCCGGGCGATATTAGGCCCTTCCTCCCTTGTCCCGGCCGTGGCTAGTAATTGTATCGTTGGCTCTGATTGATCGGCCCCGCGGCTCTTTGCCCCCCATTAATCTCCGGCCGAACAATACAATTATTTCCCCGGTCCCCTCCTCGCCCATTTTTTACCCGCCGCCCGGCCTCGCGCTTCCTCGTCTATACAAATCGACCGGAGGTCCTTCCTTTTTCTTTTTCCTCCCTCTTTTCCTTTTATTCCCGGACTCGGACGAAAGACGGATTAATACACGCGGCGGTTTATTAAGGATGCCCGAAAAAAAGACCGTTGAACGCGAGCGATTTGTCATTTCGCGGGCGGCCGGGGCCGGTGCAGAAAAACTCGCTCGGTCCTCGCCGAATCTTTTCAATCGGAAGCGGATGTCGCGAGGATCCACAGGTCCCTATATAGGCCGAAGCACCGCATCCCCCGGACAAACCCGAATCGGGCCGGCCGGCAGTTTTGAATGCTAGGAGCGCGGGGCGAATGGGCGGGGCGGCTCGTACTCCGAGGGCGGCGGGCCGCGAGGTGCGGACAGTGCGCCGGGCGGCTTATCGGCCGGCCTTGGGCCCGCGGCCGATTGATTTATCGGGCGCGGAGGATCGCGCGAAGGGGCCGCCTCGGCCGGCGCGGGCCCCGATTAATCTGGGATTTATTGCCGCAATTACCCGTCTACGAATATCCGCGCCCGGCCGATTTATCATACCGGCGCGAGGAGGCAGCGCGCGCGCGCGAGTGATATGCCTTTTCGGGGCCGCGCTCGTCCGCGCGGCCTAATGAGCCGGGCGCCTGCGCCACTTATCGCCCGCGCGGGCCGCCTTCCTTTTCTTCCCACCCGCGGACGGACGCCTCTTCACCCGGCTGTGATTATGCCAAAGGGGCCGATTTGTAAACACACCGCCGGCTCCTTCCCCCGGCCGCCGATATATGGCCGAATGTATATATACGCCCTGTTTCGCGGCTGGCTGCTTTTTCTCCGGCCAGAAGCTAAGCGCGGGGAGGACGCGAGTGTCAAAAAGAAAGTCTGGCGGAGTGCAGGGGATTCGAGGGACAGTCGGATTGGCAGTGCGGCCGGCTATCCAGGGCGCGGGGACAAGCCGCTCCGGCGCTGAATTAATGGACCGCCTGGGTTAATGCAGCCGAGCGCGGGGCCTTTTTCCCCCTAGGCAGCTTAGTTAGATCGCCCCGGGGGGGGGAAAAAAATGCCCCTCGAGGTGCCGGTGGCGCGCGCCTCCATCAATCAGTCCTGCGAAACCGCGGGCGGATTAGGTGGAACTCAGCGCGGCGCACTTAGTCGCGCCGCGGTTAATTAACCCGGCACTTGGCCCCCCGTAAAATCAACGAATATCCGCCCCGGTGCAGCGGCCCCGTTTAATTCAAACGGGACGGCCTCGGAGGCCCTCCTCGCCTTATATATATATATACGTACCCGCGCTCCTCCCCCGGCGTCAGCCGGAGTATCAGCGGCGCCTCTGTGGCTAATTAAACCGTTAATCGGGCCTCCGCGCATCTGGGCCAGCGGCGGCCACCGGGACGCGCGCGCGCGCACACATCTATATCAGTTAAGGACGACTCCCGCCGCGGGCACTTGGCCGTAAGGGCCGGGAACTAAATTTAGCCGGGCGATCGACGCGCGCGGCGTATTACGTATTCCAAGGCCGGCGCATGCGTGAGCGGGCCCCGGCGGGGAGGCCCGGGGAGCCGCGCAGATGGGCCGCGCCCGAAGGACGCGCGGCCTCTATCGGGCCCAGACATCAATTCCCCGGGCGGCAGCGCCACCGCCGCCGCTTTCCACGGGGGAAACGGCCGGTCGGCCTGGAAGGAGGAGGAGGAGGAGGAGAAAAAAAAGGGAGCCTTGGTTTATTAGGATCGGCGAGCGCGCGGCCGCCTATTTGAATACTGGTCTTGGTCGTTAAGCCGACCTTCGCGCACTCGCTCACTCGCCAATTGCCCGGGCAGCGCCGCCTATTGTCCCGGCGCTCCACTGAACTATATGCCTTTTCCGCGATGCTCCTCTAATATGCACATTTTTATAACACGTGTCGGCGAAACTTTTTTTTTTTTTTTTTTTCCCCCTCGGGTTTCATAATCCGGACTAAAGTTATATGAAAAATGTCCAATTAGCCAAGTATTCGGCCTCGTCGCGTGCGGCATGTTATAAAATTGTTATACCGATATCCCGCAAGGGGTCGTAGTGCCCAGTCGACAAATTAAATTTCTCTTCTAGCACTTTTTCCAATACACCCGCAAATATAAAATTGAGGGCCCTTCTCTCGGGCCTCCGTTGGGGAGCGTAAAAATCAGCCGCTCAAATCGAGCACTCGTTGCGAAGAGTCTCGGCTTTTAAAAGCGAGGCACGAAGGCCGCGCCACGCACTTGGAGCTAAGAGTCGAAAGTGGGCTGCACTCCGAGTTCCGAGGAGAACAGTTCATCTATCTTTTGCCATTATCTTGTTTACGTTGGTAGGAGGAGCCTGGCCCTCGCGTGACGACGCCAGGCTGCACGCGCAACAACATTTCAGGTGCACGCGTGCATAACCCCGCCTGATTAGCATCCCTTCCCACCCCCGAAAAGAGGCAGGCCTCGCGGGGGCCGCGCCCCGGGAGCCGTCGCCGGCGAGTGGGAGCGTCTCGGCCGGCGCCTCGGAGATCATTGCCGCGGCGCCGATGCCTCCGAATCAGGCCGACCCTTAATTGAACGCGGACTTTACGAGGGGGGGGGCCGAGGCGGCCGCGTGCCCTGGAACCCGATGGCCGCGGACCCGGAATAGAGCGCCGCCAGGAAGTCGACCCCGAGAGGTCGGCTGCACACGGGCCGCCTCTTGCGCGAGTTTAATACTGTTACGGCCGCGGCGTCTTATGCCCCCGGCCTTTATTATGTGCCGCTGGGCCGCTCTATCCTTCCACTATCCCACTTGCTTTTTACGATTCGAGCCGCATAACGTCATGAACGTTAAAAAAGAAAAAAAAAAAATGAAGAAAGAAAAAGGAAAGCCCATAGTTGCCCGCCCGCGACTCTGTCCGCGTGATATCGATCTTGTTCCTGGGAGCGTGCCATTTTTTCCATCTCTTTTATGCGGCTGCATCGATAAAAAAAAAAAAAGCCCGAGTGCCGTTTTGCGAAAGTAGCTTCCGACCAATAGCCGCTGATTTATTTTCCACGATAATCCCCGCAATAATCATATAAGACTAATTGAAACGAGAAACATTTAGCACGCGGGTGATTAATGTCTTATGCATAAACGACGCATAATTGAATATAGATTTTATTATGATATTATATCGGGGCGAACGCATACATTGTTCTTTGATTTACCGGCGTTAAAGATGCAAGATGAAAATTAGTCGATAATTCCATTTCCTACGATGGACGCTTGCATTCGATGCATGCATTAATTGGACGCGGAGCGCTACAATCCTCAAGACAAAAAAAGGCACCCAGAAGGCGCATTATAAAAGCGCATGCGGCCACGAGGATACACACACGGCGGAGCGAGGCCATTATTCTAATCGGCGCGCTCGAGGGCCATTTTAGCGAGCGGCCCGCAGCCGCCCGGGAGAAACCCGGGCGTATACGCCGATCAAACTCAACGATCGCGAGCGGCCTCCGACGGCCGAATTATGGGCGGCGGCGCGAACGCCCGCCGCGCACTTGTATGCTAATCCCCGGGCGCTCCCGCGGGGAGGCCGTTTTCCCGCGGGAGCCCGGCCGAAAGTCCCCCCCTCCTCCTCCTCGGAGGCGCGCACCGCCGAGCTTTTTCCGGGCGCACTCGGCGATCTTATCGCCGGATTCCTCGAGCCCCGGCGCGACCCTACGGCGCGTTAATCTGCCGGGCCGCGTACATTTGTCATTTGCGTGGAGGCACGAGGCGCGCAGGTGCGGCCGAGCCGCGGGATTAACTTTTGTGCGGATCACCCGTTTAATCGAGCGAGGGCTTCGTCAAGATCTACCTGCCAAGAGCGTGGCGACTAACGGCACTCGCGCGACTAGCTCGTGAGGTTTTCCGAATATAAGCTAGCGAGGGATATGTGTGTGTGTGTGTGTGCGTACAGAATGCCTTGGTTTTGATTATCTGTGCGGGCGCGTCACCGGCAATCAAACCTGACGCATTTATCATACACCGAGGAGGAGAAAAGAACGGCTTATTAGATCAGATAAAACTCGAGTCTTAACGCCCAGTCATCTGTGCGTACAAGTGACCTTCCTTATTAGAATAATCGTAGGCATCGTTGAAAAAACAAATTTATTCTTGTCCCCGTCAATTTGTCCCATACCTGTCTTTTCTCCTTATAACGCGAGGAGTGTATTCGAGAATTTATAAACTGCGGGCACAGTGAATATTATACTTTGAGATCATCTGAGAATATCAATTTCGTTAAAATTATTGCCATCATTAGAGTTAATAGGGCATAGATGAATAAAGTGGGATAAAGCGGAGAGGCGGAAAAATAGAAATGGGATAAACGCGAGCGCCGGATCGAAACGAACGAGGAGAATAAATAAAGGAGATTTGCAATTTGAGATCACTGTTGAGGGAGCGATAAGAAGCAGGGCGAAGCCGACGGGCCGGGAGGGAGCGCGCGCATAGGCGCAACATTGCACGCTGCAATTGGGTAGGAGGAATAAGTGAAATATCGTTGAAAGCTCATCCCGCGTAATCTAATTAGAGATAAGGCATTCAATCAAACATCGAGGGAAATGATTGATGCTCCGGGCTATCGGCTGCTACACGGCCGCGTAAAAAGGAAAGGAGAAAAAAAAGCGAAGGAGCCGGGGCCGCGAGTGCGAGCCGCAGCCCGGGGAGGTGCGCGGAGGAAGGACGCCCCGGCGCAGCCCGGGGGGAGGAGGCGGTATAAATTACAAAACAGATCTCCCATCTGGGCGTCATTGTAAAAAAGGCGCGGGGGGTTTAATAAAGAACCTATCGGGCGAACCTCCCCCCACCCCCCACCCGGCAGGCGGCAACAATCGGATGAAATATAATCGAGAGAGGGCCCCCGGCGCGATGTGCTCGTGCGCATGCGCCGCCGAGCGAGTCCATTAAACGGCGGGCGCCCGGCTTTGGGCACCTTGCGACCCGCCGCCCCCGCTCGCGCGTCAATTATTCATGCGGCCCTTTTTTTTTTCCTTTTGTCGTTCAAACGCGATGCGCTGGTTAGGGGCCGATTGACCGGTGGCAGGCGGGCGAGGCCCATAAGAGAGCGTCGACTCACGCGGCCGCGGGAAAAGGAAAAGAAAAAAAAGCTCGCTCATTAGGCCGGCCGGCGGAAGGGTAAGCCCAAGCTCCGAGCGGCGAGCCGAGCCTGAAAGCACACCTCGACCGGCCAAGCTCGCGTCCTTGGAAGCCGAGGAGAAAACAATTTGGCGGATATGCGCGCGCGTCCTCGCGAGGTGACGTTTTAACGCAGCTGTTTTCGTGAGGAATTACCGGGCGGCCGGAGGGCAACGGGGGGGAAAGGAGGAAAAAAAACTCGCGCGGCCCGAGCTCCTCCGTAAATACGTTAACGTGCGTGCGCCGGGCTTAATTAATGCACGGGGCGACTAGCACGGAAAGGAGCTTATTATTTCCCCGCGGAATGCATTCGTCTACGGGGCTTGGCCGTTTAAGGAGACGCTCCGGGGCCTCGTGCGGCCCTTGGAGCGGCCTTGCCCGACGGCGAGCATTTTGCCAATTCGAATCAATGAGGGGGGCACGACTTAACGAGGATGCCCGGCAAAGTTTTACGCGCAACAAAGTCCTTCGTTAGCCTGCCCATCGTACCTCCTGAATCCAAAGTTCCGGATCGCTTTCCAAGGCTCGCCGGCGTTCTTCTTCCCCGCGCTCAAAATCCCGGAGAATCCCCGTTTTTTCCGGCGCGTCTGCCCGCCCTCGGCTTTTCGTCTCATTCGAAAGGCTTTTTGCGCGGGATGAATTAAAGGGGAATCCTTTAAAAAGATTTCATTATTATTCTTTATTTGAGAAGAGCTTGAACGGTCCTCCCTCGCACAAGTGGGGAGAGGAAAACGAGGAAAGGATGGAATCGTCAAATTGACGGGCATTCTGCATAAACGAAGAAACTCCCCGGGCTTGCACTTGTCCGCTTTTCACTCGGCCTGCCGAGATAAATCAGTAATTGAGGAGTAATTTTTCAATAGGTTCATTTTTATACGCGCCTATAAAGGTGGCAGTCCATTGAAATGCCCCGCACAAAGCCGGATCTGCTCTCGTTTTTTCCGACTCGCCTTCCCGGAGATTCGCGACAGCTTTCTCTTGATACGCCGCCCGGAGAATAAAGTGCCTTTGAGCGGAAACAAAAGGGGGCCTCCGAGGGCCAATCGGACAACTAGGAGGGCCCGCGGCGCGGCTTATCTCCGCGAGACTATCTCCCATTACTCCTTCTCACGGGTAGGCAAGGAGTAGGCGCGAGACCTCGGGCCCGTCACTCGCCTCGTCAACCGGCCGATTGTCCTCCGCGCGCGAAGATGTGCGCCGGGCGAAAGTGCGACTCCGCAACGGCTCTTCCTCGCCCGATCAATGACGAGTCCTCCAGCCGCGTAAGAGGCTTAGGCCGCCTGACGTTGACGATCAAAAAAGAAAAAAAAAACACTCCTCCCCCCCACCACCACGGCTCTCCGGCGTGAACTTCCCTTTTTGTTTTTTTTTTTTCGACACTATTGTGACAATCCTGATCGACATTACGAGATTGATCGAGGAAACACGAGGGACTAGAGAGTCGACGGCCGCTTCGCCCTTCCACGCGGGCTATCAATCTTTCGGGGAAACAGATAACGAGGTGTTGGACGTTATTGTCGTGAAATTCCGAGGGACCCGCCGGGAGAGGGGGGGGGATATGCGCGCCGATGCACCGGAGGCTCGGCCGGTGCGCCCGCGGGGCCACCGCCGGGGAAAATTTTGAGGCGGCCGAGACATCGCCGCGAGATCGCCGGCGATACGAAGTCCACAATCGATCGCTGCGCGTGTAAATACGAGGAGAGATTTGAGTTCGAGCGGACAATGTCGGGCGCGTGGGCGGAGGGCCCAAGCCGGATTCCGGTTCTCCGGGGCGCCGGGGGATACATCGGAGGCAAATATTTCTCACGATCGCTCCTGCGTCGCGTTTACACGTGTATATACGCGACGTTGTAAAGGCTCGCTTTCATTAGGGGTATAATTGCGCGCTCGGGCGGGGCAGCGCCTATGCATCTATAATCGCGGGGGATTGAAGAACGAAGCGCAAACTTATCGAAAACGCGCCTTTTTTTTCGCGGGGCCCCGTATCGGGCACTTCTTCCGCCGGCGGGCCGCCCGCGCATAAATCGCCCCCTTCGACTTTTTTCCCCGCGACCCTTAATTAATCACGTTCATTATGCCATTATCAAAATAACAAAAAAAAAAGAAAGAAAGAACCGATCCACCGTCTAAAACGCCCACTTCATCACGCGGTTATCTGAGTGAAAAGGCTAATTTTAGTCCCGCGGCGGGACTCCGCGAGGCCTCGCCCGGCAGCCAAATAAAAGGCACTCGGACGGCGCTGGCGGCCGGGAGGGGGGGGGGGCACAATGAATGCGCCGGGGCCGCGGGAGATTACTCGGAAGAAGTCGAAACTAGCCCGGCCGCGTCCACCCCCCCCCCCCGCTCCCCGATATCTGTACGAGCCGATCAATTAATTACCGGGCCAGGAGAGGCTCTTTCGGCGAGGGCAGGGGGGGCAGGACAAAGCCGCTGCCAGGGTGACTGGCCGACTCGCCGCAAAGGGGGAAACGCGGGCGCCTCGCGGGAAACCCTGTGCTCCTTCCTTTTTTTTTTTTACACGCGGCTGGCCCCGGCAGCGCCCCTCGATTCGATTAGGCTTTCAATTTTGGGGCCTCCCCCCCCGAGTCCTTGGGACCGGGCGCCTCCGGAGCTTTCACGCGCCAATTGTCCGCCGGCGCTTATTATACGCCCCGGCGAATTTCCTCCCGTGGAAATCATCCGCCCGGCGGCGGGGCGAGGAATCCGTCCCGTCTGCGCCTTCCGCTCAACTCGGCGGGGACGGTTTTATTTTGCCCGGCTTGCCCGTATCCACTCGTCGCGGCCGCGCGAAATGCACATATCTTTTAACGAGCGGCCGGCGCGCCTCGCTGCAAATGGGCCACGTGCCGAATTCGGATTGGCCACGGCGAATGGGCCCTTGCACTCGCGTCATTATACGGGCTCGGGCAGGAATTTTTCTCCCTTTCCGCTGCACCTATCTGGAATTTTTATCGGATTTCTCAATAGTCCATGAAATTATTAATCTTGTTGAATGGAACTGCCGTCTCACTCCCGCACATGTGCTATTACAAGGCTGTACAAGGGATTTTTTTGTCACTTAATCGATAGCGTGACGAGGCAGTAGGAGAAGTCCAAGTAATAATCCATTTGAGCTTGTTAATTAGGCCAACGGCTACAAGACAAAGAACAAGCGGCCGTTCAGCCCTCCCCGGCGACTATCCGTCCGTCCGACTATTCGTCAATCCTTCAGGCGACTCGAATTCATAAACTACATTCCGGTATAAACAATGCGCCGGATTGTCCATTCGTGCGATCATTCGTGAAGCCTGTTCTCACATTACGCTCTGACAATTCATTATACGCTTACCTATGGGACTCTGCCTTTTTCAAATTTTCATCGCATTTCCTTCCCGTTACAAAGGCACTTGCGCATTCATCTTCAAATAAACAAACTGTTGCTTAATCAATTTTTCCGAGTACGAATTTCAAAATCTACATACCGTGTTCGGAAATATTCATCTTATAGTATTATCTACTACATAAATATATCATACAAAGATAAAATTATTCGTACAAACAAGAATGTAGTGTGTACTTTACCTAATTAAATCGACAGACTTCCATGAAATTGATATCATGGCGAAAAATAAAAAAGATTTTTTGCAGTTTCGGAAAACCATGGCTTGCATTTTATCAGCAATTATGTTGATTATATCAACAATCATAAGAATACCGATGAAGTATTAAAAATTCCACGTAATAATGATCGTCGATAAAAAATACAAGCCGATCACGTAATTAATTAAAACTAATATCCGAGTCCAAGAGTAACTCTCAAAAAAAAATAACCTGGGGGAATAGCGCAAGGTTTTTAGGTTCAACGAGGGAACCTTCGAGGCAATTTTTACGTCAGCGAATTATGTACTTTCATCGTCATAAAATGCAAATCCAGAGTCAACCCCGCGGCGGAAGAAGCGAGCGAGTGCAGCTTGCACCAAGGCAAGAAAACGAGCCGGAAATAAGGCCCTCCTAATAATATTCTCTTACAAACTTGCGCGCAGAACAATTAGCTCTCACGAGAAATATTACCATATTGTGACGCTGAGCTTGATCTTGCGAATAATTACCGTGTCACGGAATTGGTAAAAAACTAAAGGAACACGAGTCGTTGTGAATACTTGTGTGTTTGTATCCATGCAAAATGCTGAAATTAAATTGAAAGGCTATATACCTTGCAATAAAAAATATGAAAAGGCAATTTGGCGTAGAAACAATTTTTGGTTTTTGATCTTTTTTCAGTTTGTCAAATGATTTTTGACTGCTAAATTTCTGTAATTTAATTAAGATTTTTGAACGAAATAGTACAAGTTATAATCTACATAGAGTGAATCCTTTACAATTTTAAGTCAACAAAATAGATTATTTGTATTTGCTACAAATTAACGATTCCAAAATTAGATGTCAAAAGTAACTATTATTGTAAAGAATCACATGTTGAAAAAATGCAATATAATAAATAATCATTAAGCAAGTTGTATATGAATAATATTTTGGAGATTCTTATTCATTTACAAATTATTTCACATTTAATTCAAATTGGCGTATTGATTGACCTCATTCACGATAAAGCTTATATTGACTGTCAGACATACGCTACTAAATATTGCACGAAAATTGAATAATTCACAAAAATTAATGCAATAGGTCAATTATAATATTTATATCTATTAATAATGCAATTATATGCATAGAATATGGTATAAACTATAAATACGTGCCTCTATCAGAATATGTATTTCGATTTATTAACAGAATAAATTGAAAATAATGTTACACGTTCCCTAATATTTTTATTCTCTACAATGAACTACAAGTCGAATCAGCCATATGTATAAATGAGAGCCGTGTTCTTCTGTAAAAACATTATATAATAACTGTATAAGGTCCGATGAGAAAAATCGAAATTTTGCGATGGTCCGTGCGGCGAAAAAGGAAGCCGTGAAAGTACGCCGTGAGCCGGAGAAGCCGCCGCGCCGCCGTTATTTAATTAACGAAAAATTTGGCGCAAGCAGCTGCGGGCCGCGAGTAATCGGCTCGCGGCGCAAGAGCCACGGCGGCCGATTAAGCGCACATAGATTCTCATTAACGATGGCGGCCTCGCGCGGCGAGTATACGATGCACCGAGGGCGATCCTCGTAAAGAAGTCCCCGGCGACTCGGCCGGGCTTTTCCTTGCACGGCATTAAGATCGAAGGCGCGCGAGGAGCCGAGTGGGCGTGTCCCAGTTTCGCCCTGGTAGCCGCGGCCCGCTTATACATAAATATCTCGTAAATAACGCGCGCGGATAATCAACGTCGATTATAATAACCCGCCGATCCAATTGGCCCTTTAACTCCGCCGAGGATGTTTGGTTTATTAATCCTCGCGGCTCTCTTCCTCCCCCCGTTGCCGCGCGGCTCGCCTTCTTTCGGCCCCCGAGGAATCGCTGAAAGCGCCTTTCCGCATTCCTAACGCTTTTTCAATCCGATTCCGCGGCGCTCTCCGAGTAAATTATGCCGCGCCGGAGGACAGGCTTAAGGGGCACTTTTGACAGAAAACGTCGCTCCGTGTAAACCGTCGAGCCTCCCGTGTTTTTCGGGAGCCAATAAGCACAATGCCCGAACGGATTTACCCCGGACATTGAAGCAGACGATTAACGCGCAGCTTTAAGCGATGGGGCAATTTTTGACTAGATCATTTCCTACACGGAGATCTCCCGCAGCCGCGCAATTACGTCGTAATTCGCAACGCTGGAACGGCGCTCCTCGCTCCTGTGCAGTTGCCCAAGATTTGGAACAGCACGAGGCAGAATAGCATAAAACGCCGTACGGATGACAAAAACATCTTAGATTGGGCAACGGCCAACCTCCGAACATGGGACCGGCGTACGCGACGCGAGTGCCGCAACGGCTCTCGAAACCCCTCGACTAATCCTGGAAACTTAGGCGAACGGCTCCCCGCGTGGATCAATAAGTACTCCCCATATAGCGGCCCCCGCGGCACCTTCGTCTCGGAGAACTTTGCTCCCGCAGCCGAAGCGTGAGACTTTCGGCATTGATTACCGTGCCGTAATCCTAGAAATGAGGTGGCGCCGATCGGGAAGCGACCGGGCATTAATTTACTGCGTTGTTGCGCTCCGCTCGGTTTACTGGTCCGGCGAGAGAAGCTCCCGCGCTTCCAAGTTTACGCTCGCCCGGCGCACGCATCGCGTACGCCCGATTCATACGATTATCGATGTGTAATGTTAATGACGCCCAGTTGCTTCGTGTATCCGAGGAGCGCTAATTAACCGACTTTGCCTTGCCTTCGATCTCGCAATTAGGGGATCTTCCTTTATTTGTCTCTTCGTGTGCCTTTTAATTTAATCCTTACACAGAGGAGGAGAGCGATAGAGAGAGCGGGAGTGAGAGAGAGAGAGAGAGAGAGAGCAGCGGGGGACTCGTACTCGATGTATGGCTAATGATCCCAGACACTGTGATTACTAAAGTTTCGATACACTTTGCTGCGCTCCCGTGATTAATACTTTGCTACTTTATTTCTGCAATGTCGATATCGTTTCCAGCAACCATTCGTTACATCTGAGTAATATAATATAAATAATCGGTTTTATTTAATTATATTATTTCCTGAATGTGGTATATTGATCGCTTTAAAAACCTTCAATAACAGATGTATGAAGCAACATTTGTTTGAAATTTCTTTCTTGGACTCGTTTCACCACTTGCGGTTGAAAAAATTATAAACAATGATGTTTATTGTATGGCTCAAAGCTTAATCTATCGAGAAGAATTCGATTCGTTCGCTTTCCTACAGAAATGGACTATTTTAACAAATTAGAAGTTAAAGTTGAAGGACTTATATTCGCAAATTAGGTTATCAAAGAGTGACATATGTATAGCAAGTCGCAATAATAAGCAATAATCGTAAGTGGCCTATTCCTTTTATTTCTCTATAATTATTCAATTAGTTGTAATAACTTTCGGCACGGAATGTACCGTACAATTGCTCGTCGTCGTATCCTATATTCCATTCATCATCAAACGGTAATAAAACTGATGCAGAAAGCGATTCAGTGCTTCACGAGGTAGGCTCTCGAGAGGTCGTCGAGAATGCTCGTTATCAGATTGTTAGACCGCCGGCCTGAGTTGGATCGGCTCAAGAGGAGACAGCACAACTGCGCAAGGTCACGCCGATCTTACTGTATTGCGCAAGGCCACGATTTAGAGACTCAATGGGGCCTTATTATATCCGAACCCTAATTAGCTTTTTGCAATCCGGTAGCTGCATAAATACATTAAAATTATTGTACTATATCAATTATAATAGCTCTGTAGCTTCGTCGATTAAAGATAGAAATATGTAAACATAACCTATATATTTTTCCTTAAAAAGCATAAAGTAAAATTACAATAGTTACAATAATTTTAAAAAAATCCACAAGTTTATTTATTATTGACTAATACAATAAGTGTATTGGCTTATAAATAATTAGCCATAAAATTCATAATTATAGAAATGATTAGATTTAAACAACTATTTATCAGCCATTGCTTAAACAGTTATTCAAACACATATAATTTGATTAACGGTTGCTAAATGGTTAATTAATGTTTCTACTAGAATATATGCATCAAAAAATAACATAATGTACAAGTTCGCATACCCTAATATCAGCGAGTAGAAGCTTAGCGAGTGTGGTATACTGCTTATAAGGAGCGATTGTACGGTACACTGTTAAAAGTAGTTTTTTAAAACGCTGCAGTGTTGCATTTACAATATATGAACCACTGAACTAGCATTAAAATTTAAATTAAATTTAAACGTATCATACAATCCATATAATTAAATTATCTAATGAAATAACTAAATAAAATTAATCAAATATTCTATTACGCAATGGCGGTAAGTTTAGATTTATTTACATAACTAAAAATATATTGTTACATATATTATGCTTTTATCATTCATAAAAAATAGTACATATTATTGAAAAACTCAAATATAACCTAATTTTAAAGCTTTAGTTAATTTTAATCTAACCACATACATCATCATACATATCAGCCAAGCTATACTACATTCAAAATTCTTAAATGAGATAGTAAATTTAAAGAATGTAATATCTTTAAGTAAAATAAATTCATATATATTTATAACAGGCCCTATTCAAGTATAAAATATTCCGTTATGAATTATTTAAATTTTGTTAGATAATTATCTCTATATAATACGAAATATAATATCTAATGCTTAATTAAATAAATGATTTTGTTATCAACATTCACTCTTAAAATGGTGTCATTCTATTTAAAGTTAATCTTTGCATGTTGATTTTTATTCAATATAAATCCTCCTTCACTATCCTTTTACTGCTAAAGAGTGTTTTAATTGTTTTAATAGTAGCGGTTCGAATATCTGTAGAAGATACATTACTCATTGCTTTCTCAATGAAATGTAGGAAGGATGCAACTTTAGTGTAAATTGCACTCTTGCAAATCTTGTCGGGATTGGTAGGTGTACAGCTTAGTATTCCAATTACTTTATTTTTATGTAAGACAAGTGGACCTCCACTGTCACCCTAAAAATTTTGAAATAATGAATATTAGTAAATGTTGTTCAATTTCTTGCATTCTACTAGAAAAAAATCTTTGGAGTGCAGTATTCATGTCCTTCTTAATAATGAGTTTCTGATATTAACTAATACATATAAATTAAAAATTTTAAACATTAATCAGAATATGAAAAGCATTTGATTTTCTTTGTTTACTAAAAATGTAATTTACAAGCAAGCATATTATTAATATTTTTTATTATTATATATAATAACTGTAAGGATATTTCTTTCTACCACAGTATAGATGTAGAAAGCTAGCAATTCTTAAAAACATTGTAACATTGTAAATTATTAAGTAGTAAGAATCCACTTGGTATTATTATAGATATTTGACTACTTAACGCTTTCTTGTATTCTTAAAAATACACTTACTTTCCAAACTCCTTCAGAACATCCGGTACTTCGTTGTTCTGTTCGAGCACAAATCATACTATCAGTTATAATAGTATCATAAAAATCTTGACATTTCTTTTTGGAATTGACATATGTTACAGCATATTTTAAATATGTACCACGCCTATGTAACTCTCTCTTCTGCCTGTCTGAGTTGTTTAGAACCAAAGTATTATATCCAAATCCCGATATTATTGGATTCTCTTTGTGATACGTCAAAGATGCATCAGACTCTTTAGGCAACTCAAGCTTTTGCAGCTTATTTTCATTTTCATTCAAATTCAAAGATTTCTCTAACTAAAAAATGTTTATAATATAATATATGTATACAATATGGTATAAGATGGTATATTATCTAAAATAATATAATGCGGTGTTAAATTAAATGTGTGTCAATGATATTATACAATAGTTTTAATTCAATTAATAATACTTATATTAAATAAAAATTAATTTTAAAACAGATATCCCCATACCACTCATATTCTATTTACCTTCAACACAGCTATGTCTGCATTCAAGCTGGTTGCTGGATCGCCATTGTAATTCTCAGCAGGTACAAAAGATTTTGGAACATACATTTTTTCCACATAAATTTGAATTTTATGGCAACTATTCTTATCTATGTTAGTAACTCCTGCAATAATTGCCCATTCTAAGTCTATAAATTTTAATTGTGTATTTACAATACAGTGAGCAGCTGTAAGTATGAACTTATCAGCAATAATGGCACCTCCACAATAAACTTGACAATAGTACGTAAGTGCAACCTGGTACTTAAATTTGTCAAGACTAGCGATATCTCCTCCGATGATTCCTTCAGTTCTTTCTTTTTACATTATTTAAAAAAAAGAGTTATATAAATAAATTAAAAAATTTTAATTTTAAAAACATTATCAATTAATATACACGAAAATAGTTTAATAAGCTTTAAATTGATATAAGACAGTGTCACCTTTTTCACTAACAAAATCAAATTATGCGATAAAAAAGGTAATTTAATATTAATTTAATATAGTAAGTAAGAGATGTATTTAATAAAACTTTATAAAATTTAAAAACTTTTATGCTCTGAATTAATTGTTCTGTATAATATTTGAAAAACTATATTTAACAATTGCTTTATTTGAGTTTCAAAAAGATCTAGAAAGTATATAGTTAATGGCTTCTAAAGATATTATAAATACAAATTTTTAAATTATTTTAATAACTATTTTACATATGGATATGAATCAAATAGTAAATTTTGGAACCTCTCTAGTAAATCAATTGACAAAAATAGATAATTAATGGAATTTTTATAGTTAGTTAGAGTATTAAATTATGAAATGTTAAGACTACAACTTACTCATTTCAAATGAAGGATTGATGATTAAATTAAGATTAAAAATTAGAATAAATGTAAACCTCATTTTCTATTTTGAAAATCGATCTTCTTAGTTTTCACTACACACTAAAACAACATGTAAATATATATAGAAATGTTTTTTCATCTCTATTATAATCAGTTCCATTTAAAAACTAAATATTTGCTTTTACACAACATTGTTCATGACCTTGATAGTTTACTACACAAATAATTTAAAAATATCCAATAAATTTTTAAGTTTTTCTTTTCAAACTCTGTATTTATTTTAAATAAATTATGTAGGTATATTTATGATTACTGCAATTATATTACTATGAAGTATTAATAACACCTTTTTTCCAAAAAGGTAAAATTGTTCGACTGTTCCTGAATTTTATGTTTAATATAAATATATATGTATAAATAATTATATTATTTTACATTATAGTTTAAAATATTGGAGTACAATAGTTGTTTGCATTATAAAACGCTCATAAAATTTATACTTTGAATAAATATTCAATATTATTTTATGAATGTACGTATATAGCTTTTTCTTCTAGTCTAGATAAGTAATTTTTCACCGGTCAAATGCGCAGATGTAACTTTAGCAAAATATTTATTTGTAAATAAACACATTTCTCAAGGTTAGTACGTGCGATAATGCTGTAATATTATTGTCAAAGCATGTAGAACTACTCAATAATTTATATTTTATGTTTTTGTTTTTCTGTTTTTTTAATAGGGACTATAGATATGAACGCACACGCTTATTATTTAAAAAGAAAATGGATGATTAAAATCTAGACGAATAATAATTTTAATTTTTACTATGATAAATTTATATAATAATTGTATAATGGAATTATAATGCGCGTAGAATATGTCTGCAGCTCCCTAATTAACATAATGTCATTTACTAACAAATTATTCTGAATGTATTTATTGTTAACTCTTTCTATTTTCATTTACTTGAGAGTATAAAAGAAATTGCGATTAACTGTTATTATATAGAAATGAGTGTAAGCTCTGTAATCGTTCATTCGATATAGTCAAGGTGTCGAGCTCGAACTTGGGTGATCCCGGTTTCGATCTCTTATCGCAACCGATTTGTATAAATACCACTGAATTTTCAGATATACTTTAATAACCACTTACCCTAAAAATCCATCACTGATTTATACCGGAAAAAAAGAAAGAAGAAAATAAGACGCTAGCCACAAAATTCCAATTGCTATCCAGACAATGTGTTATATAATAAATGCTACTGCTATACTATACGTATCTATTACCGCTTTATTGACTGACTGCATATAAGAAACAATAAGAGTCATAACACATGGTGGACTCCCCTGAATTCACGATTTTGATGTTGACCTTCTCATATGTCAATTGCAGAGGTCTTTGACTCGTGCGTGCTTGTGAATTACGAGTTGCTGCACGACGAGATAGTGTCTCTTATATGACTTTCTTATGCTGTCCGATGGAAAGTTATTTATGCATGGGATGCGAGCGCATGGTATTTGAATATTTATCGCCCCCGCTGAAACGGGAGGGGATAGTGCAAAGTGGAGAGAAGATGATTTTCGGGTAAATAATGGACCTACGAAATTTATTGCGACAGATTATCGGGATTTATTACGACTGCTTATTTTGAGTGTTCGACAAAGCGCTTTTGTAATGATATTCGGTGAGTTACGCCCGGATCATCGTTTCATTGCCCTCTACAATACGTTCAGATACATACGATATTATTGTGTGGACAAATGATTAAATGTTTTTCTGAGACGTAAAATATATTTTAACTTATTTGAATTTTTGTATAACTCAATAATTTAATTATAATCTATGCACATTTTATATCAATTTGTAATATAAATTTTATTCGCATTTTAAACGGTGATTTTACAATAATTTTAAACATTATTGTTTTAAATAAATTGTTTAAAATATAACAGTTTAATTATAGCAGCAAAAGGCTTAATTTTACTGCAGTTATACAGCTTTTGTACAGAAATACGAAGTATAGATTAGAATTATAAAAATGTTGAGGATTTTAATAAGATAGAAGATAAATTTTTTTATTTGATTCATTTCTGGTAAGACTCGAAGGTTCAGTTTATAACCAGAAAGACTTAATATAGTCGAGATAAATCAATTTTTGGTATGTGCCCAGAATTTGATGAAAATGTTGGTCCTATCAATGAAAACGTACTCTCTGCACACTGTAATGTATGGACAAAGATTTTATTCTTTTTACGAATTAATTAATTATTGATTTAAGGTTCATTTTCCTTTAAAGGTTAACCAGAAAACCGGTCAATCTTCTATCAAAGATAGAGAAATTTTTTTTCAAAATCTATAAATTTACAATTTACGAATTTTTTAGTACTGAAGGAAAGAGAGGATGGAATGAGGAAAGAAAGAGAGCATTAACCGCGTTGTAGGACCGGCAATCGTTAATTCAAAATCTTTCCAAAAGGAAAGGGGCAGCGCATATACCTTGTAAATTTCCCTTAAACCCGGTTGGGCGCCCGATGCGGCCGCGGGACAAAAAGCTGAAGAAAGTCGGTGAGGGAAAACAGGTTTTTAACACTTGCGAGAGTCACGATCAACGGGCGAGTGAGAGCTTTAAGATATCCATACCGTTATTATCCATTATTTACGAGGAATTACGGGAAGAGGAGGACGAGGCTCCGCGTGGATATACGTGTATACATATGGGTATACGCGCGAGGACTATCGACGCCGAGCCATTATCCGCATTAAAGATTCTCGATCGTGAGTGTAGCGAAACGCATAGGTGCGCTCTCGCTTTCTTCCTCTTGCAGGATCAATCACGTCCGCGGTCTAAGGCTTCCCCGCCCCTCGCATCTGCGCGCAGTTCGCTGCGGCGGCTTCGAAAATCTTCCCATTGGAAAATTGGAGGAAAACGGGATTCGGATCGGCGCGCCGATACGGCCGCGATCGACGTAATGAACAACCACTTCGGCAAATGTTATGCGAAACAGCGGAAATTTCATGCGTAGTTGACGGCTTAGTTTCCGCTAGTGAAATAGAGAAATCGGATTATCTCGTTGACTCGCGTATATTCGCAAATTCGATTCAACGTTGCAGTGCGAGATCTTCAAGGCGATTAGAAACTGGACCCACTAGATTTCGATTTAATAATCGACATTAATGTTTGTACAAAAATGTTGATACCGAATTAATATCGTCATTACCTTTGTAATAACTTTGCATTACTTTTTTTCGCGTGTAATTGCAGCTTGGACGCTAATTATTATATTTAAACATGTTTCGTGCGAACATTAACGTTAGTCGTGATTAATTTTACATTATTCGAGGGTCGTCCATAATAAAGTTGAGCCTCAATAAGATCCATTGATGAACTCTTACCCGAGTACCCTATAGATTCCCAATTAAATTTAAAGCGATTTTTCAATTAAAATCTCGTTGAAAATAAAATTATATTCGCGTTAGGCGATGCAGCGCGCGGGCGAGCTCTCGAGGCGGAGGGACTCCGGGACTCGATTGAAACTTCAAATTTCTTAACGAGCGTGAGAGGGCTTGAGGCATCGATTTCCGCGCGGCTCGTGCCCGACAAAAGAAACAAAAAAAAAAAACAAAAATACAAAAAAAAAAAGGATAAAATGAAAAAAAAAAGCGCCCGCTAACGCGGATGTCCCACGCAATGTTTTATGCATAAAACGAGCCCGCCCGTATATGCACGTAGGACGTGCGGCGCGGCGGGCGCTGCGCACAGGCCCCGGAGGGCCGCGGCGTGTGTAATCATTGGCGCCGCCGCCGCCGTCGAGGCCAAAGGAGCCCAGTCACCGCGGGTAAGTTTCGTTAACGGCGGCCCTTAAAGCTCACTCGGCCTCCCCCGGGTGCCCCCCCTCCTCCTCCCCGGCGCGCCGGGCAAAAAGAAAATCGGGTCTTGTAGGCTAATTAAGGTCGTGCTCGCGCGCAAGCGGGCCGACCGACCCCCTCCCCCTACTCCCGCCGCAGCCGCCGCCGCCGCCGCTCCTCCCCGCCGATCGTTTATCGGCCCTTCTAATCGATCATGAAATTCTGCGCGGCCCGTGGACTAATCGTGTCTTAATTAGCTCCTCGGCCGGACCGCGAGGCGGCCCCGCGGCGGATTCCCTGAACGATCGCCGCCGTTCGCGGTACTCGCCGGGCCTCCTCTTCCTTTTTATTCATTAGCGGCTTGCGCGCCCGAGAGAGAAGGAGCTGCTCCACACGTGTACGCCGGGCTTGGCCTCCGCGCCCGAGCCAAGGGCTGCATTAGCCCCTTTACCGTTTAATCGCTCGCCGCGTGCGCGCTTGCATCTAATTTTCTACCGGTCATTCGCCAATTTTTCACCCTGCCCTTCTCTGAAATAGGCTTATTTTCAGCACCACCGGTACTTATAACCATGCGCTCTTCTTGAGCCACGGAAATTTCAGGCTAAGTGCAAATTCCACATGTAATGCCAAAGGAAAAAGGCTTTTAATTCGCGTAATGATACAATTTGTTAATTATTGCATGTACCGAGGACGTTTAGACTTCTTCATATTTCTTACTCACGCGTATTTTCATAGGTTAGGTTGAAACTTTTACGTACCTGCAACAGAAAATAAATTATCGTTAATATTTTATACAAGTGTATCAGACTGATAGTTAAAATTCAAGTTTAAATATACATATGTGCATTCTTTATGGCTTTTAGTATACAAGTTGGTACGAATGTTGTTGTTGCCTTCTCAATTCTAAGCCTTACCTAGTTACGCTAATATTACAGTCCTCTTGTACTATAATCATTGTTTTTATATATACAGAATGCATATAAAAATAATAAATGAACAAGATACACCGACGTTTCACCGGTTTCATGTTTTGGCAAAACATCTGTTTCAAACGAGTTCCATGCCGGTTAAAACTGTCCAATAAAAACTCGTCAGCTACTGACGTTTCGTCCGGTTTTACTAGTGAAATTTCTACCAGGGATGGAACAGAGAATATAAAGAGTAACTACTAGATATGTAAAGTATAAAGAAGTAAAAATACTGCAGATTTTGATTACGCAGGCTTCGTAGCAGTAAGGTTGAAGAATGTAAGCAAATACAGTAGACTAATCTCCAAGAATTTTAGTGACTAAGCGATATCGAACGTATAGGCTCGCGAAACAATGTTAATTACATGTACCGAACTCCGCGGAATACGTAATACATAGACGGGAAAACAATGGGGCTACGTAGGAACTATGATCATAGTTATCAAGCCAAATATGTTCGCGTAATATTTAGGGAATATTTTAGTAGAGGTATTTAGTAGTCCTTTTTGTAACTAAAAAAATGTTGCTACTGAAATTTAATTTTCAAAATTAGTATGTAGTGTTAACATTTTCATAGTTTAATTTGATATTATCATGTCGGCACAATGCCTACTATTGTTGCATTTACAAATGTCCGAGGACCATGTGTACAGTCCTTAATACTAAAGTAAATCTGTATAAAAAATCCTTCTTTTAAGCACTAATTTCTTGGTTTTTGAATAGAATTATACGATTTAATCGTGTGCTGCGTGCAATAAAATATTTTTGATTAAAAAACGTAGAATAAGAGGTGGTGGCTCGCTCGCATAAAAGTGCAAAAGGGAAAAGCATAAGCGAGGCGAGAGACGTCGGCTATGGGGAATATAATAAACTGTGCCTTGACGGACAGACAGTATCTCGTGGAAAATCAGATCAGATCGAAGCCGCGGCTCTAATCGCTGCTCTTCGATCCCGGCTGCTCTGCTCTCGCGGCACTTGGCACAAAACAGCCGATAAACGCGTCAGGAGCCTCTCAGTATTAATCTGTATTCGCCCGTGAGCATTGTTCGGCCCTCGTCGTCGCCTCTTTGCCTTCGTGGAACGCAGAGCATCGGTCGCCGGTGAAATACGGTACTCCTCTCGATTAGATTCGATGATCGATACGAGTGCGCACGCGAGCGCTTCACTATTGACGATTTTAAACGAAATTTTCACTTTCGAAAACAGGCCGATAAATCAATGGAGTGAAACGAGTGCGAACTTCACCCGCGGCCAATAGCGCACCCGTACTTTTCCACTCGCATAAGCATACGAACGAGCGCTGTATTTCCCCCCCGAGATGCCGCCAATGACTTATCTTAATAAATGGCTATCATAGAGCGCTTGGCACGAATGGGGAAAAAAAAAAAACTCACCGAGGAAACATTGGCGCGCGCGCCGTCTCAGGCTCGCAGGCCTGCAGTTCCCACGTAACATGACATCGAGGCAGGATGAAATAAAGGGAACGGCGGCGAGCGGTGACATCGCGCGGATCCGGCTGACCCTTCCCCCATAATTTCCCGCGGCACGCACGAGGGCCAGGCTATGCCGTCCGCGGCGCGCCGGCCGTTCCGATTGTGTCGACTCGCCGCCTGGAACGCGGAACTCGATTGACAGCAATTTTCAGCCTCGGGGCCGCGCATAGAGGCGCCGCGCGCCTAGAGCGGCTCTCGGCCCCCTCGGCGATCCTCCGATCCTGCGCGGCGCGCGATACCGCGGGGACAAAAGCCCGCGGCCGGTCTCGGGGACGCACTCGGCACGTCCGCGGCGGCGCTCCGCCTCAAACTTTCTCGTGTATTTCGCGACACGCGCTGCCCGATGGCCCCCCCGAGCACTCGAGCAGAAGCGCGCCACCGCCAAATCCTTTGAGGACTTTTCCCCGAAATCTCCGCTCCCCGCTGCTGACTCGATGGGCTCCGGGGCTCCTTTTTTTTTTCTCCCCCCCCCGTCAGCGGGACATTTGTCTCCGCGGACAAGTGCCCCTTAAGGGCACACTCCCCGCAGCTTTTGCAGGAAATACAACGGTGTTTTTGTTGCGCGATAAATCTGCGCCGCGACCGCCGCGACGCCCCTGAGCTTTAGCGCCGGTCTATCTAACAATGCGAACGGAATTCCTCGCCAAAATTCCGCCACGGGCATAACGTCCGCGTATAATATATCAATTTGAGGATGCGCGGCCGATCGGCCCTCGTTGAATTTTCATTAAATCCCAGTGGGACGAATTCGACTTCCTCTCTTGAGCGCATCTCAACTTTCATGTTAATTTTAAGATATAACCTCAAAGCACCGCGGGCTATGCCCGCCGCATAATTACGCTCAACCGGTCACCGGAAGGCGGACCAAATTATTGTGTACACACGGCTGTGCGCTAATCTCCCAGTTGGATCTCGCGAGATAATGTAAACGGACGAGACTCTTCGAAAATTACCGCCAAAGCGAGTAATCAAACAGGGCGCGCGCGCGCGCGTGCGCACATTCGTCCTTTCCCTGGCGGCGTACGAGCGCCGCGAGCCGATATACGGCCACAATGGCCGGATGAAAAAAAAGGGTCACGGCCGCGCTATCTGCCGTTATAATTGCCGCGAGGCCGCGGAGAAACACCGGCGCCGTCGGTACTACACGCGTGCAAGGATGCGCGCTACGTGACCGACTCGCCCAGCATTAGCGTCTAATCGCGATTACGGACAGGCGCGTCGGATGTGGCCGGCGAGTATCACTTCAAGGGATTCTCGTGGACCGCTACAGGGCAATCTGATTGCGGACGTGCGTCAATATTCGCCCACTCCGCTCGGGGATGCCAGCCAGCCTATTTCAGCGCCACATCCGACGGTTCTATGTGGCTAGCTAGTTATTCACTCATGGGATGAATTTTCAGTAGTCGATAATGAATCCGTTCGTCAAATCCAATACAATGGAAACTAGAATTAGGCTTAACTGGATACAAATGTGGTAAATTCTTTCAAATTTACTTATAGTCACTTTTAATCGCATTTACTCTTTTTACTGACCTTCGAAATATATATTTCTGTATTGTTTGTGTTGTTTTTTTTATTTATTATTTAAAGTCACACCTCTTAGTCAAGGTCTCTCTATTACTTTACATCATCGATGTTTTATTACGGTTCAGTTTTATACCTGATAGCAATTAAAATGAATATCTAGTTAATTCATTCGTATACCTGATAGTCTAAATAATCAATTATTGATTTGTTTTTTTTTAATTAAAAAAATATAGATACATACACTACATAAATATAAATACTCCAATGGATTTATTTATGTTTCATTTTCAGATTTATTAGACTTTATGTTCGAGGTATACAGGATAATTTTATGCATTTAAACCGTGAATTTTCGACCAAGGTACACGGTTACTATTGGATTGAGACATAACTGGTATAAAAAAATTGGTAAATAATGTGTACGTTTTTTTACTTTGGCTATAAATAATTGTTCCTTGATTTAATCACCTTCGTAGCTATCTATCTTCTTTTAAAATAATTTCTGCTCGGATGGGTAAGCAGTTGAAACGAGGTTGAGGAGTGGCAAGCTGGCAGAACCGTTGGGATTCCCGCGGGTCACCGGAGGGCACGGATGCGATCAAAAATCCAAGGCCTAGGTCAGCCGGGATAATAGATGGCCCGTGATGAAATGATCCATTCATCAGGCGGCGCGGCGTCAGCTCGGCATATCGCGGCCCCGCGGAGCCGCGAAAACGAGAGCCGAGGCGGCGCTCATTTGGCCCGAGCCGTTAATCTTTAATTAGCCCCTGATTTATACGTGCCCTCGCGCCTACTACCCGCGGAACCTCCGCGGCACACGGAGGCGGCCTCGGCGCTATTGCCGCGCGAGGAGGTGTTGATCCCGGCTTGATTGATTGGGACTCGGGCCCCTCGATTCCGCGCATTTATTAGGGCCTCGGTGCATAATGCGAGCGAGGGCCACTGACAGGTTACACGTGTAAGGCCCGCTGTTTACGAGCAGCGCCGAGTATTATGTTTTCGTAATTCACCGGCCGCCGCGGCTCGGACTCGGTACACGGGCAAGTGCCCCCGGCCGGCCTGCCTGTGATCTATTAATGCAATAATAACGTCGTAAGTCCCGAGCCCGCCGTGGATCTCTGTTATTACGGATGATGCTCGCGCTAAGAAGATCCATGCCGGTCTCTTCGATTTCTTTCAATTACACCGTGTAAGTGCATGCGCCCCGGCATTTTCCGCGGCCCTCGCGGCTCCTCTCCTTCTTCCACACTCGTCGTTTTACCGACCATTTTTAGGCGGCCCCACGTAATCCCGGCTATAAATAACTTCTCTCAGGGGATCCCATAGAAAACATTTTATAATTACTTTTTGATCTCGTAGCACACTCTTACCTTGAATTATGCACGTAATAGCGCAAGAACTCTCAGGTGCTATTTTCCTATGTTGTAAGGCAAAGCCAGAATATATATCTTATGTAATTGTTGATAATAATACTTCATTGTAATGCTGTTTGTATTTCTAAGTGTCCACGTTTCTATCAATTAAACTGAATGACTTCACTTATAATAGCTATCGTAATCGAAGAGTTTAATTCATGGACACCGACAAGCTCCACCTATATTTGTTTTAGATGATTGATTACGTTTCTTCTTTATATGACGTAACGCGCTTCCACTATAATAGTTCTGCGTGATTCTACTTAATTCAAAGTCATTCTAAACCTAAACTATGACACTTTGAAGATCATAATTACGTAAGAAAATTACGAATTATCTAAATATACTAATGTAATTGTTAAAAAAAAACTAGTGGACTGTTATTAACGTACCCCTTGAACAGTGTAGTGTCCTTACACATTATTTTTGTCTAAATCTGCTTATGCGGTGCACGTAATTGGGGCAAAGCAGCGTGTCTATAGTGTATAAGCTGGATCGCTGAAATGGAGGATCGGTGCTTTAGGGCCGGAGCATAAGTTGGCGAAGTACTGGTGTACCGTGCCACTCATCGCCGTTTCTCAGCTGGGCGCATGTGCCTATTGCGTTGGGAAGCGCAGAGCAAGCAGTCCTCGCAATCTGATACGTGCATCGCACTTGAAATTGATTAAGCTGCGCGTTTCTAAGGAGGGCTGAAAGCCTCCGTGTCTCGAGTGATTCGAAGCCGCTCCGCCCCGCAGCGAGAAATTTCAATGGCTGAATGAAAACTTCGGCAATTAGGAAAGACGATCTCATCGAGCGCCCACTAAGAGTTGCTTATGATACACAAGATTTGGTTTCTTATTTATTAATCGGCTTACGTGAAGCTAATTTGTGCAGGGGTTAATTGGCTAAATATAGCGGGAAGCACTTAAACGTTCACAGTTACGTTGGAATTATTAGTTGAACCTACCCGGAGATGTAATCTGATTATTTTCACAAAACAAAGTAGACGGGTTATACCTTCCTTATTATATTAACCAAGTAGCGTTTTAAATGAAAAAAAAATACCAATTAAATCTATATCGAACGTTTTTACAAAAATCTCACGTTTTAGCAGGACGTCGATAAAACGCATCAGAATTAGCAGCCACGCGCAGAAAATGTATATTTAATAGAAGGAAGCAAACGTGAAAATAAGTGCTCTAGGAAAATAGTTTGAGCCTTTTGAGTCGATACGAAAATTGATATAAGGCAAACAGGTCTACCATAAACATCTCCGGCAGGGCTTAATTTTAGCCCGATCCGAGTAAACAAGCGATTCAATGGAAGTTTCCTCCTCCTTATACGCGGGCAGCGGGATTCCAGAAAGAGATACTCGTGATTAAGCTCCGGCCGACTGGTGCAAGGCTCAAAGGCGCTGCGGATAAAAGACGAGGGCGTGAATTAAAGCGCGCGAATTTGGGGAAGGCCGGGAGGCGAGTGGAAGCGGACTTCCTCCGAATATTATTTCGAGAGCGGCGGATTACCGCGGGGGAATCGCGCTCTGACCGTAGGCGATGTAATCCCGGGATGGCGGCGGACGCCCGAGATCACGGGCCACTAATGGAGGACCGCGGCCAAGTGACACTCTCAATAATAGATTGGACGCGGGGGCTAAGTGCTTTCGCGGTTCTCGAGCCGCTCCGTCTTCGAGGGCCCGGCCCCCGCGATAGGTGATTTATCGGGGCGCGGCCACGATGCGTATATATCGGCCAAGAGGCGGCTTTCGCCCGGGGTTCCATCCGGCCAAATTAGAAGGTGAGGCCCGGCTTCGATCATCTCGGCCCCTTTGCCGGAAGGACTTGTTATTTTAGATTCGGCGTCGTTATTCTACCGCCTTCCTTATAAATAGAAAGTGCGGATAAATCACGGGAGATAAGTGTGCTAATAATAGCATCGCCATATCACTTATCGCATGAAATGCACGGGCGCTACCAATAAATGTTAGTCTCGACTTGCGCCAATTGGCCAACATTAACAAGGAAGCGTAAAGTCCTATTTAATGTCACTTAGCGAAGCCACAAACCGTCTCGTTCGAAAGACCATTTAACGACTGTTGACTGTGTGCGGAAATTCTCCACGTGGGAATAAATGCTAACAAACTTTACGCACGCGGTTTTTTTTATACAGTGACTGTGTAAACGGGGGTAAAAGAGGGTCTTAAAAAGCAGCCTCGCGGGATTTCGCTCGATTAGTGCATCGCGTAAATCTCCAAGATGAGCGAGTGAGTAAGAGACCAAGAGAAAAGGGAAAACGAGCGCTGCACGCACGTAAGGAGGATTACTTTACCACTCGCGTTTGCCGTGTTCCGGCATGCTTTTTTCATGTAATCTAAACGCCAATGTTTTAAAATAAGTCACTGAACCATAAACAACGTCTATTTTAGACTGATCTCGGTAAATGTGACGTTCGTGTCTCATGTGAATCCGAGGGGATAGCAAACCCCTTCGGCTTTGCTTGCATAAAACCTTTTTTTTTCTCATTTTTCATGTAACGGGTTTTAGAATATTAATAAAGCGCTGTGAAGCTGAGGAATCACGCATCGATTCACTTGACTCCCCGTTTTTAAAAATAGAACCACATTTTTTAAAACCTCTTCGTTACGATCTTTTTTGGAATCTTTGATCAGAGTCATGGGTTTAATAATACGACTTAAATCCATTCGAACAATTTTAACTTAAACCTTTGTGTACACAAGCTAATCTAATTATATAATCACTATTATGTACTAATTTTTATGTAATCTGTAATTTTTGAACGAGTATGATATTATTATAATAAATATTGAGATTATTGTCTACATTACGTTACGCCATAAATTGAAACGAATCATAAATGCGGGTGTACCGAGTCGAGTACTGGTGGGGACAGCGTATACAATACTACTGAATGTTGTTACCACGCTACAGAACTAACGAGAAGAATACTCGCTAATTTTTTTCTTCAGTATAAATATTATTGAAGCAATAAATTAAAATATGAAAATATGTTTAGACAATTTTTTTTATCTTTGGACTCGTTACTTTTTAAGTATAATTTCAATAAAAAAATGCAATATTAGATTTTGTCATTCAAATAGTGCTTTCATAAAATGTATAGTGATATTTAATTCATTAATTTAATTATTAATTAATAATAATTTAAATTCATAAATCAAGATATGATAAAATTAATAAAAAATGAATAACTCCTACGAGGGCATATGTCTTTTCACTGCTTTAACCGATGCGCAAATATTCATAATATTTTCTTCACACTCGACCTAAAATCCCGCTTGTGAACCATGTGCGAAGGATCGAGAAACTCAATTCCTCGCTCACTTCAATTGAGGCAAAATTCGAAAAATAATCGTAAACAGAATTCCAACCTGCCTGACTCGGTCTCCTCGAATTTACCGCAAAGCAAGAAAATGAGAGCACGAGAGCAAACGCGCCGAATTCGTTCAGTCCGCCACTTCGTACTCGTTTGAAGCATCCTCGAGCCGACCGAGAGAAAACCAGCCGAGGTCCGAAACAGGGATAACACGGCTCAACACGAAATGCCCCTTTGCCGCGACAAAGGGCGGCACTAGCTACAACCACGAGTCTGCTTAACGAGCCGTGTCATTTGGGCGCTAATCGGCCTCTTCGCGCTTTCTTCCTCTCGGATTCTTATTCACACCATATTTGATTGCGCTTGTAGTTGCCTGTCAATCTCAGTTGTAAGTGCTCTACGTTACAGTTTACATATTTATTTATTGCCATTAACGTTTTTTAAACTAAAGAATTTGAGTATTTTATCGTTATAGTTTTGAAATTAGTGTAACGATCTATTAAATAGCATTTATAGCAAGATAAATTATATAATTGTAAAAGTTTTGCAGCGTTTAAGTCTTTGAAATGTAAGAAAAAGCGTTAAATGAGTTTCCACGAATTTATCCGATCAATTCTATGTATGGTAGGTTCGCGGAATAACATGAGGTTAGACGCATTGAAGGGCGCCTTGTACGTAGTATATATAGAACGTTTGAGTAAACTGTTATACACATCAAAGAGAAACACATTCGCACATTATTCAGAGTCGACACCCAGTATTGCAATATAAGCCAAGCGTTATATAGACATTACAGGCAATATAAAGCTTTTGTAACAAAAACTACACCTGTTAAGGGACTGTGCACTAAATTCCGCAATATCTCATAGATCATTAGGGTCATGTTTTCGACTCGCAACTAATAAAAGGTTATTACTGTCGTTTTTATCGAACCTAAGCTTTCCATTTCGCACTCGATTTCGTTAAAAAAAACTCACATCATCGTTATTTTATAAGTTCAAGAAGTAAATTTACGGAAAAAAAGGGATTCTGTCTGCTCAATAATTTTAGTGCAATTGTATTTTGAATATTTTTCATATTTTCAATTGTAAAAGTCTCAATGCTCTTGGAACTATACAGATGTATAACCATTATAAGTGATATGTTCTAAAGCGTTAAAATTATAGTTTAATATTGTTAAAGGATTTAACAAACGTGTAAAAGTTTGATAATTAATGTCTGAAATAAATAACGAATTTAGAATTGGAGGGAAAATAGTATGGATCTTAGAATAAAGTAATATAACGATCATAGAATTAACTATATTTACGTTTTTAATACAAATTAAAACTCCATTTTAATATTAATTAAAATACTTTAAATTGGTGCACTTTCTATTAGGATGAATTAAATAATATTATTTTTTCGTCCATTCATCATGATTTGAGACATAAATGAATTAATATAATAGTGTAATTAAAGCAAAAAAAATAAAAAACTTAATTCTTATCTGTTTGCGTGTTTACATAATCCATGAAAAATTAAGTTTGATGTATTTTCGATGTTATATATTATTATATAATTATATTATTCTGCTACTTGTATTACAGTGCTCACAACACAAAGTATTTTATTGCATAAAATAGATATTTTATTAAAATGAAATGGGATTTAAACCATTTACGAGTTTGAATATATCGATTCTGATTCACTTGGTCATATTCTTGGAATACAATAAAAAATATATGAATAATGACATTAACATAAGATACAGATATACCAAAGTTATAAAACAAAAATTCTAAAAGATATCTGTTTAGTTTTTTTGAATAACTGTACATCTAAAAAGTCAATGTCAATAATTTTCTTCAAACAGTTCATCCTCTTTTTACCATCTATCTGGACGAGGCGTTCATATCCATTTTTTGACGCTCCCTCACGAACGTAAACCAGATCGAAAATCGTCGCGTTTCAATTGGCGGGCATTCAAGCGCAATAGGCTATACCGTTGGCGTCATACAAATCAGCAGGCCATTGATGGGACTCTCGTGGCAGTCGAGCAAAGTAAACCGAGCCGTAATCGGTACTCGTTCCGCGTTGGGTACAAAAAGAGGAAAACTATCCGTTACCATCTTCACTCTCATTTGCATGATCTGACTGCGCTGCTGCCGCGCGGCTTCAATTCGATAGTGCCTTCGGCTCCCTCAGCGCATGTGGAGCTATGAAACGGTGCTATATTATGAAACTCTTTCACGTTTTTTGATTGCACATTAATGTTTGAATCGCTTATTGGTCGGCATACTAATGTACTTCGTTTATTTCAATTATAATACGGAAATTTTACTACTTCTAGTCATTTGTAACGCGAACCTTAAGTATAAAGTAATAATATTACATCGCGTAACGCCCGTAAGTACAAAAGTTGAAAGCTAGAAATTGCCTTCGATTTATTACATTGAAAATGATTTCTTTTAAATATTAATTGAAAATGGACACTCTTAATCAATATCCGATAAGCAATAAGTAACATATGGCAACAAGTTATTTTGAATTAGTATCGAATGAAACGCTTGCACTCAAATAACGTAGATGTACGTATAAAAAGTATTTGAAAATTCTACCAGAATCTGCCAAACGCATAAAATGCATAAATTATCGTATAAAAAGTCTTTTAAAATAAAAATGGCATATCTTTGAACATTTCAGTACAAGCTTTGATCTTATGCAGGGTCTGCTCTCCCCAATTTCCAGTTAGCAAACGGCAAATCGAACTCTCTTATCTTTGTGCAAGAAGGAAAGGCAAGGCGAACGACTGGAGTATAGGAAGATGCGATTCTTTGGGCGGAAAAACTCATTAGCCGTAGGGTAGTGAAAAAAGCGTAAAGGGACCCGGGGGCGGCCAGGGGATGGAAAGAAGGACGGCATGGCTGGGTCCATTAATTCGAGGCGATCGGCGGGTCGAGAGTGCCTCGGTGCGCCGGAGTGTCGGGCGTGGCGGCGAGCTGCACCGGCGGTGTGTCCGCCTCGGCGGGGGAGCGCCGTGATAACGTGGGAACTGGCCGTCTCGGGCGCGCTACACGCTGCCGGTCGATTATGCCCGCAAAACAGAGTTGCAGGCGCGCTCGCGTTCCCTAACCGCCGCCGGGCAATTTGATGAAAAGCCAACTTTTGCACGCTTGGCAAAGTGGAGTACGCGGCACATTGGGGGCAGATGACTGGGTGCGCGCCCGGTGACTGCGCTAGTTCGCCCTCGTTCAAAGCGCACTTTCAACCAGAGTCCTTCGTGCGCCCGTATAATCTACTTCGCCGCTGTGGCTCGGTTGTAGGGCGCCCGCCATAGCACAATAAAGGCATTCAATAAATTCAGAGGGACTAAGTGACCGTGTCGCCAGTTTTTGGCAGCTAATTGCTGTTTGTAATGCGCGCGCGCGTGGAAAAAAAAATTGCATTTCCTCTAGCTTTACGGTTTACAGGCAGTCATTTGGAGTTGCAATTGGCTGGTTAGCTGCACGATAACAAGTTTTTTCAAGCTTTTTATTGAGCATCCTTGTGGCCGTGCGATTCATTGTTTGATGTCTCTTTCTTTTGAAAAACGTTTCGAGTCCTTCGCCAATTTGAAGAGAATCTAGTTTTGACCGTGGCTTTGCCTCTCGCTTTTTGTACATCCTATTTGTATTTATTCCGAGCCCGTACATTTGTTAGATTTTCATCTTTATGTTTTAATTTTCACGCACGTGTCCTCATCCGTTTCAACTTCTCATTATTTTTATCTCTTAATCACCCAACCCTGTTTTCTTTCTTGATCATTATTTTTTTCGCATTCCTCGGTTTGCCCACTGCAATCCTTCTCACTTTATCATTCGTCAAAACTTGGTATCTTTTATCTTTCTCATGTCTCCCCTTTTCCTTCTCTTTTCTGCCCTTCACGTGTATCGTTGTGCGATTTAGTAGTTTAATTACCAGGAAAGTTATACATTTAATTATAATCACTTTCGGCCAACTATAATTACATATTGTCATTTGATTGGCCTTGGATCGCAGTTCACGTCGATAGGAAGAAATAAGCGTTTGAAGCTGATGGATGTGCGCGAAAGGTGCAATCTTCAACGAATGTTGTATCAATGTTCAATCGACGAGTGATCGGAGGAGAGTAAATAGTGCAGCGTCTCCGCTTATTGGTATGCAGCAGAGGTCGGGAAGATTCTCTGGGAAAGACGGAGTTGAAATCAATAGGGATTGGCAAGGCATAAAGGGAAAAGAGCGGTGGCGCGGCTCGTCGGTTCCCATAGGTGGGTGGCTGGGGCTAAGCGTCTCCTCGAGCGGGTCTCGCGCGTCTCGCGCGTCTCGCCTCGCTTCCCACCGGGGTTATTTTGCATACGCGGGCAAAGAGGAGCGAGCTCGCGGGCGGGGCTTCGAGGCGGCTATTAGGCCGGTCCATTCATCGGCGGCCAGGCTCGCGGCGCTGGGCAAACAGCGGCTCCTGCGGCGTCGCCCGGGGCCGGCCGCGATCCTCCCGGGCCCGACTGACACTCGACTTTTAGCTATTCATCGGGCCGCGGGAGCGCCCGGGAGCGGCCCGTGAGTAATGGAGTAACGAGCGGTAGCCCCGGGGGCCGCGCGGCTATTTCCAGGCGCCCTCTGTTGTCGTTAGTCTCCTTAGCCGAGGGGCAAGATCGAGCCGCGGGCATCGCCTCCCAGCTGATCGATCGCCGCGGCCCGTGCGAAAACCCGGGGCGTCCCGGGAGGTGCGGTTTTTCTGCCCCGCGGGATAACAGGCCGGGATTCCGTTTCGAGTCCCGGCAGGCCCTATCGCTAACTGGCCATAAACTTTTCGGTTCAATTAGCGAGGCCTTGGGTTCTTTGGGCGCGCGGCCCCGGCCTCGGCCGCTCCCCGGCCGCCGGTTTTTCGGGGGGAACGAACTCGCGCGGGAGCCGGCGATTCCTCAATAATACCGCGCGCCGAGCGAGCCACCTTCCCTCGTAAAACTGATTTCGAGCACAAAACTTACGGCGCTACGGTTTTCCTCTGCATTTCCAACGCGCATTTGATTGCCTCGATGCCGAACAAAAGATTTCCCCCCCGCGCGCGCGATATGCCATTACGCGATTCCTGAAATTCCTATAAATCGGGAGGAATCCTCGACGGACGGATCAGGGAAATGGGCCGTGTAAAAAAGTTGACCGTTTCATCAGAGCCTCAAAGAGGAGGCATTTTTAGACGACAGTTATTCTAATCTCCTGATTGACGGGCCCCCTACTATTCTTGTGGGAAGTAAATTCTGATTTATGGTACAACAATTTTTAACTTTACATCGATTCTGCGGCCGCTTAATGATTAATCGATCTCGCAATGGACTGCGACGCCAATAAAAATGTCGAACATTGCGGATTTAGCAAATGAAAAAGATCGTAACTGTACAAGATGAGAGGCGCGCGGTATTAGCGAGCCGCATCTTCCCGTGGCCCAACGATATTATCCCGTAAATAAGCATTACTTTAAATTGCGATAAAATTTCAATAACTCGCGGTTGCACTGGCCGTCGGCTTCTGGAAAAAAAAAAAAGAACCTCGGCTAGTTAAGCGCTCGCGATAAAACGGCCGGCTCGGGGGCCAAGACGCGGAGGAATTCCGGGGGACGCGGGAATATAAATCAGGCCCGCGTCCCCCGATCGATCGGGCCTAATCCCGTGCGTCCTCCCTAAAATCCTTGGCCTGGGCGACGGGGGCCGAGTCCGTCGCGCGGTTTATTCAGGGCGTCGCGCAGGCGCCGCCGCCGAGTCCCATCGATGCGTCGACACTCGCGGCGACACGAGTCCCCCGGCACGTTAACTGGCCGCGGGCGAATCCCGCGGCCCGCGACGTCGGAGATGGATGTGTCGCGCCCGAGACGAGGGCCCGGCCCCCCCTTTTTCCCAGATTGTCCTTTCCCTTTGTCGCGGCGTCCCTCGCGGGCGCGCGTCAAACGGCCCCCGGCCATCAGCGGGGATCTCGCTCCCGGTTCTCGGAACGCGGGCGGCGTTCTACAAAGGCCGGGGGAGCGCGGCGCTCCATCTCCCGGGCGCGGGATTCTCCGCCGCTCTCGATATTCCGATTCGGTGGCCGAGCGCCGCGGATTCCGCGGACGCGGCTCGCGCGCATACCCACGCGCTTTTCCCGCCCGGCCGCCGGGTGGAGAGTCGAGGCGGGTCCCTTTTTTTCCTGGCCGATCGCGAGATGACTGGCCGGCAATGGCCTATCGGGGGCTACCACTCACGGGGATGATTCAGGCGCAAGGAGCCCGGTAAAAGCCTTTCTGTTCGGTCCATTCTAGTGTGCTATCGCGGTCATGTCTCAATCGCCGAGCAGATATTATCTACTGCATTAGCTCGCGCGCTTAATTAAGGACATGGCGAAAAAATTGTTATCGCGCTCCTCGTTATTTAAGGTTTTACTGCGCTGAATTTCAAATAATCGCAAATAAAATGAAAGATAATATCCAGGATGCGGGAAATGATCATGAGAGATCGTTGCTCAAAACTTTTGGTAGCGTAATAAAATTTATAAATTAAAAAGGCATAATTCTACGATATAATACCGTGGGTTTTCACACAAGTCGAGAAAAAAATTCGTATAAAGTGCGTAATGGCCTGGGCGCTTATAATGACGTTTAACTCTTATGTATAGAAGCCTCTCGAATACGCAGTCTGTCGTATAATGCGATATAAATAATGTGCTGCCGGTGTTAAGAATCTTAACTCTATAAAATTTAAATGCGCTTTAAATTTTCATTCGTTATGATTAAACATAATTTTCGCAGTTTTTTCTATAAGAATTAAACGGGTTTTTATACGCGAATTCATTATAGTTGCAGCATTATTTTAGAAACGGGTATAATATAGGCTTGACTCGAAGCTGCATCATACCGATGTTCTGCCGAATGTGCCTTTTTTCACACGTGAAAACATTATAATCCAATTGGATAAATTTGAGTTATTTGACGTGCTTGCTTGCGGGAGGGCGTCGATGATAACGCAGAGACTCGCCCCATCAGGATGCACTTTAAATCAACAAAATCGCGCTATATAAACAAAATCTCGAACTAATAAATTCCCGGGCGAATATATTCGGCAGTACTTGAAATGATTTGCCGCGGGCCGCTGGGGACGGATTTGTGATCCGGCCATGAGGCGGACAATAGGGGCGCGGTAAATCACGCGGGCAGGAAGAGCGCCGATAGGATTAGGAAGGAAAGGAATTTTTGCAGGAAAGACGAGGGCGCCGGGGACTCGCCGGAGGGTCGCCATAACGATATCGACGCCTCGGCGGCAAGAGGCTCTCCTCGAGGGGACGGCCTCCCCGATTCCCCCCTCCGCGGGGGCGCCAAGCCTCCCCCCCGGCAGAAGCCCGGGGCGGGAGATTGCGCGACGGGGCCGCGCGCCCGATTACCGGCGCGGCTTAATTACCGAGCCGCCCGGAACTCGGGGCGGAGGTCTCGACCCTTCGTCGAAAAGTCCCCAAATATGCGGCGCTATCACCGCGTTATCCCTCGGTCGCCCTTACATCCCCCTAATAGTTGCCAAACGCCCGGAGGTGTATTATTATTATTACAAAAAAAAAAAAAAAGGAAATGTGACCGAGAGGACGATGAGGAATGTCGCGCGCGACGCGCCGGAATTCTCCTCGCCTCTCTTTTTTTTTCCGTTTCGGCGCTTCTACGGTAATTTGTCGTTTCGCGCGCGCTTGTTTTTTTCCCTTTTTGAGTTTTTTTTTTTTAAAAAGGTCGCGCGGATAATGCCGCGCTTAAAAAGGCCAACTTTTGTCCGTATGATTTATCGCCGGCGATAAAAATTGAAAGGTTCTTTGAATACCACCACTTAATCGGTGCCACGGAGATTTCAATTTCCAAAGTGTATTATTAATCGGCAAAGGGCGTATATTATCGAATTTAATAAGGCTCACCGGCGAGACAAGTGTCCGCGGGACGGTCCACCGGAAAAAGGACAATTAGAGGCTAAGTTACAGGTGAAATAGGCAATGATAAAAGTGCCGAGGAGCCGCAAGGGCCCGTTGCCAGTCGGTCGCCCCTTCGGCTCGTCGGCGCGTGCGAGCCGCGTGCGAGCCGCGTGCAGCGCGGCTTCTCGGGAGATCGTGGAAATTTCAATAAACTCCCAGGAGTGCGCAATCATTAATTGGTAATCGCGATTCCGGTATTGCTTACAGTTTATTGCTCGCGCGTCCATAAGCGATAAATTAGCGGGGCCGCGGCGCGGGAGGCGCGCCGCGGCTCCGTTGCACTGTCTTCCCCGGGCGGCGCGGGCCCGCTATAAATACGCCGGGCCGCCTCCGATTAAAATGTAAATAAATTCATTTCTGTCCGTCGGCGCGCCGAGGCGGCCGCGGTGACAGTCCCCGGGATTACAAAAAAAAAACAAAAAGAAGCTTACAAGAGGGGACCGCCGGGCCCCGGCACTGGCGCTCCTTCATTTTTTCGGGGCTCCTACGCCATGAGGCGTAATCTCCCGCGGCCGATCCCCGGCCCCGGCGACGACAGTTCGGCGTGTCGCGCTTTGAGGGCCCGGCGGCCCCGGGGGATCGATGCGCCGACTGCGACGCTAATTCCCCGGCGGGCAGCGGCTCCGAGAGTCGGCGAGGTTAATTCCGCGGCCGCGGGGAAAACAACTCGCGCCGGGTGTCAGGCGGGCGGCTCCGCGGCCTACGCGCGCCGCCCCGCCCTGTCGGATAATGTATAACGCGAAATTATATTATCAAGCGTTCGAACGGCTCGCTCACTGCCAGTAACAAGATGAATGTATTTTTGCGCGGCCTCTGCATTTTAAGCAGGATATTTAAATCTCGTATTTATGCCCTCCATTCAGCAACTCGACGATGTGAATCAGACCCGCTTGAGATATAGCACCGGCCTTTGCATTTCCAAACTCCCCCTATGCTCGCAGGAGGAATAAAAATCCCGAGCCGTCGCGTGTACACCTTGATGATTTCGTCGCACAATACAGAAATACATTATGTTAACAAAATTATCGTAAACCCATTAATCAGCCGGGCCATTCGTTACTCCCCCCGCATAATGTCACGAAAAAAACCTTGTCGGCCGCGTCACCTGTCAACTTTGACTAACACCAGAATTATGCACAATCTTTTTCGATATTTTCTATTTATCTCGATATGCGGCATGTTGCACTTCGTGCTTGGCTAATATAACTTGATAAATTATTAACGAATAGAAAATAGTCTAGCATAGACAAGACGCTATTGCTCCATCTTGCTATAATTCGCAATTCCACAGGCAACTTATATTCTCAGAGAACACGTTACCTTTTTTTACAAATACCAGTTTAAAACTGATTCTTTGGAAATTCCAGGGGATAATAAAATTCAGCTGGCACGCACCGTCCTTTTATATGTTCAGCTTCTAGTTCCATTGATGCCTACTACATTTCTGGATGATTCACTAATGTATACTATAAGACAACTAAAATTTATACAAATTAGTTTTGAGCAAGGAAAATAGAGATGCATTATCCTTGTACACGTAAATGAAATTACTCTTAAATGTTTAAAAAAATCAAATTAGTAAATGACACTGCGAAATTCCAATACTAATGCGGCGATATATACTCCAAACCATTTTTGTGCAAATCGCTCCACCCACTGATGGAAATGAATATAGATTGTTGGTTCTATAAGCGGAGACATGCTCTGTGGCTTCAGAATATTCATTAATATAGTCTACGTTTATAGAGGTATTGTCAACTCCGATACTTTTTACAACTCATTGTCATAGAAAGGCGTGGTGACAATTCCAACTAGACAGATGACAAATATTGCAAATATTACGACAGATGCAACGGTATTCCATGGCGTTTTAAGACTGCAATAGTCAAAAGTTCATTTGATGAATTAATTTTTATACGATAATCACCGAATATAGTATTTACTCCCAAATTGCCCGTCGAAGTAATCAAAAGCATATTTGAAAATTAACTAAAACCGTATTGACTAAACAAATTATTTCTGACGAGGAAAAAGTTTGACGTGTATAAAGATGTACACGTATTGTTTCTACCTTCTTCAACGTATGATAATGATTTTTGGCGATTCTCATTGCATTTAAATGTTAATTTTATTGATTCAAGGCTTCATTTGATTTACATGTTAACATCCAGAGTCTGTAAAGATTCTATCAGGGCAGCGCTTTGTTTATATTAGCATTTGAAATAGTCATTTAAAATCTATTCTGAACCATTAACAAGTTATCACGTTTTTCGTCTAGTGTTTTGAGGTGTCAGTTGAAAATGCCAGGGTGTGAGGACAACTAGGGTTTTCGTGCGGCAGAATCCGGGTACGATGCTTGCATACTTAATGATCTCGGCGTTAATGTGTCGCGCGGCCGTGTATATCGATGACAGTGATTCGGAACGCCGAGGCCAACAGCTAAATCCGTATGACACAGTCGCGAGGCGCGCGCGAGTCCCGTGGACGCCCTGGCGGACACGCTTGTCATTTGTGTACTGTACACGTCCGCCGCATGACATTCGCATACACCGACCGAATGTTAAGCACTCCACACTCAAGGCATTTTATAGTAAAATAGTTTTGATGTTTATACAAAGTGTCTTGCTCCCGCATTTTCATCGGCTCGTATAATATCTGATATTTCGTTGGGTTAGACTGAATACTGCGAATGCTTTAAATCGTTATATTTGTCAATGAATTAAAGAGCTATCGCGTCACGAACATGTTTGAAATAAAATAAATCCTTTGCCAACTGCTAATCACTGAATTATCATCTCGGGGTCGTGCGATTTTTTATTTGACGCGTGGTCCAACGTGTAGAATTATCTATTTAAAAAAAAATATAACATTTTTCCACGATGCCATTTGAAAATACATGTTCTCGTACAACGACACGTAGAGTACAGAAATGAAATCTTAACGGTAAATAAAACACAAATAATAACTCTTTGTCCGTGTCTTTAAGAAACATCAGTGAGAAAGCGGAAGGCGAAAGGCATGACTGCACAATATCAAAATTGTAATAAATGCTAGGTAGATAAGGTATCTGGGCGAGTGTGCAGCGTGTATAAAGACCTTACGCTCGTTACGATCAGAGAGCGGCTATTACTATCAAATGTACATTCGCACAGTTTACCGAGATAATTACCGAGCATCCATCACTGGCGGTGTATCTCTAAATAACATCATAGATCATCACGAGTTTTCCCGGGCACGAGGCTCCCGACGGCGCGGACTCGGCAATCGGCCCACTTTGATTCCACCTATCAAAGGTGCGACGCCCTCCTCGGGGAAGATGCGCGCGCCGGGTACTTAGCGTTACTTAGCCGATAAAAGGCCGAGGGCTCGCGTCGCGCGCACATTTTTTTTTCAATCTCGGACAAAGCCGCGCCGGGCTTTATTGTTCCTCGCGGGTTTATTCTCGGAGCGGGAGGCGCCCCCGCCGCGGGCGGCGCGCCTCCTCCGCGGGCTCGTACATCAAAGTGGGGCAGCTTTGTTTCCACGGCTGCGCCCCAACCCGAGAGCGCGAGCATTCGAGTCCCGATAAAGCGCGCCCACCTATGCGCCGCCCGATAGACGCCGCACTTTCGGATTCGCCCCGGCGCCGCCTTGTGCTTTAACAACTATCGCTCGAGGATGCGCCCGCGTCCGTGGAATCTCCGCGAGATAAGAGGCCCGCGCGCGGCTGTAAATAGCCCGAGTTAGCCGAAGAGGGGGGGGGGGCAAGTGGTGGTGCGCCAGGGAGATTCGAGGAAAAGGGCTTCGAGGCGCGCGCCCGATGGACGGCGAGCGCCGTGTTTAGATTTTGATAGCGAGAGGAGCTGTCGCGCGGCGAGCCGCTCGTGCCCCCGCCCCTCCGATCCGCGCCTTTGAGCCGGCCCACATTTTTCTGACGGAGGGCCCCCCCCCTGCCACTTCTCCTTTATCCCTTTCCTCTCTACAAGCAGCTTAGTTGCTTTAGCCCCGGGTACACCGCCTGTTAACCAGTCGTACATTGCATAAACGGTATAACTCTTGCGAGTCGGGTGAACTTTATAGATATACAAGACGATCGTTGTAGAATTACCGATTAAGTGTGCACATATATACGTATTAGTTATTTATTAGTATTTACACAACTGAACTCGATTAATTGCAAATCAAGTTGTTTACATATAGCGTTCACTTTATCCTTTCGTCATCGATACGAGAGTTAATAAATTTTTTATCCGTCCTTTTTGCGGTTTTTTTTTTTTTGAATCCCGACTGATGTAATTTAATCCCGCTAAAAAAATCTTTCGAGTGATCCTTTGAGCAGATTGTGAGATAGCGACGCTAATGATGTATTGCGCATCAACATACAATGATCATCCGCATATTTATCTGGAGCAAAACTTAATAGGACAAGGTGAAATCCGGGGCACAATCCGAGCGAAATGGCAAAGTGACTCTCACAAATAACCGCGCGTTACAAGATTGGCTCAAATAATCTTGGGCCCAGCGAAGGCTATTTAACGTGCCGCGTGCGCGCCAGCGCGCCGTTCGAAATACAATCCGAGGGCCCACGAGCCCATAAAATAGGGCGGAGAGGCGAAGGTCAAAGGGTCCGCGGCGGCGGCGGCGGCGGCTGCGGATCGTTTTTCTGCCTTTTTACATTTTCTCTCGATTTCTTTTATTTATCCTCTGGCGCGCGCGCAGCCTCTCCCCTAGCGCTTCGTTCATATTTCCTCTCGCTTTTTCCCCGCGCCGGCCCTCCCGCACACAAACACTCTCGGTGTTAGTTCAGCGCGCAAGGTTAAACGTGGGCGGATGGGGTTCTCGGCGGCGCGCGCCGCGTCGGCCCCTGAACAAAGTGCAGATAAGACGCGGGCGAAAAGAAGCCCGAAGACAAAAAAGCACGTGTGCGCGGCGGCGAACGGAGGGCGGGGGTGGCGCGGCGGCGGTGGCGGCGAGGGGGGGGATGGGCGAGATCTTTTCCCTGCCCGTCCTCGCCTCGCTGCTGGATTTCTTATCGTGCCGCGGGCGCGCGAGAGTGCAAGCAACCGGGCGAGCCGGCCGCCGCGGCCGTATATCTATACATATAGGGTAAGGAGGCGGAGGACCGGGCAGCCGTACATGGACTTTTTGAGGCGGTTTGCGGCGATAAATAATCCGAGGAAGAGAGGAATCGAGAGGTTAACGAAGGCGCGATAGTTTCGAGGAGAGATGACGAAGGTGAGAAACCGGGCCCCGCTCGCTCGCTCGGGCCTCCTGCCCTTTAGTCGCGTACAAATGAGCGCCCTCTTATCGCCAACCGCCTGACGTGTCAATTTTTTCCACTTCGTTAACAGGTTTTCCTTTTTTACGCTCGTTTGCTCATTTAATCGAGAGATTGATTATTTTGAAATAATGCTCCTTTTATAAATCCGATCTCCGATTTTTCTTTGGGGAGCCGACGAGAGAATTTTCTAACGATTCTCCGACAAGGCTACAAAGTTTCCACAAATTTTTCGCTTACGAATCATTCCATTTGTAAGACTATAACTATAATATACATTTTGCACATAGTTCAGTTTAAAAGATTATAACGTTATAATTGAGAAAGTCATTTTGTGATATACTAGTCTGCATTGCTATATTTATGTAAATTCTGATAAATAAAAATGGTCATTACTGTGCATTTTGAGAGGAGCGAATGACGTTAGCATAACAAATGGTAACAACAATATACTGAATAAGATAGCAAGCAGATACAGGAGCAATTCTTTTGAAGCCGGCTTCAAAGTCTCAATAAACCGGACTGTCTCTCCAAATTTTCTTAATTCGTCCAACCGCAAGCGTGGCTGTGTATCTTTCCCAACGACTATTGCAGGCCAGCGGTTCAACGATCCCTTACGGATACAGTGCAGAAACATTTACTCCTTCTCGCACTCAATGCATCGAGGCGTGCACTTTGTTTATTTCACGGTCGACCGAAATTGTCTTGAATTTGGAGGATGGCGTACTCGTGGTTGTGCCAAGTGCGGTAAAGTATGGCCATGCCAAGAATCGTAAAGGGTCAGTTCGTTAACTACCTCTTGTTTACGTCGTTATCGTAACCGCGTTGAAAAGGCTCCATATATTGTTGCATTATCTATATTTGACTCTTCTCCTCCTTTTGTGTCAATTCTGTCAATGGTTACAAAGTCAAGAATTCCGTACATATTACAAAGCGATAAAACTTAAGAAAAATCCAGATTTCTTATCTGACGTATTTATTTTACTTTATCTCGGTCTATTTTGATAGTACATTAATATACTAAAAGGCAAGAATCGTAGAGACTTCCAGACCTTCCTGGAGGGACCATTCAAAGCTCACTTTTAAAAACATGCAAGTGGTGTATCTGCATTTCTTCTGCGAGCCATCAAAAGCTTTGGATCAGAAAAACACACTGTCTCAGCGGGGCCAACAGGATATCTATTCTCGCGCTTACATAATTATGCATTCCTTCTTAATTGCCCCGACCGACAAAGATAGGGAGGGACGAGAACTGTCGGCTGGATCGGACTAGCGAAGAAGCAAACCAGCAGCGACGATTCGGAGAAACTTCCCAACCGATCCGGCTTTCGAGGCCGCGGGAAGGGAGTCGGCTCAGGCTCCCGTCAAAGGGATCCTCGAATGTCCCAAATTAGAAGAGCCGGAACGTCATCTGTCGCGATGCCGGCCGCGACTCTATATCTCCTGTGGCTCGCGTCGCGAGCTCCTTCATAGAATTAGTGCATCTGGCACGCGTTACGCCCCTGCTTTACGGAGCCACGCGTGTGCAGCCTCACCGTTCTTTCTTAATCGTGTTTTCCTGCACGGTCACGTGTGTCGTTACATAGTCGCGCGTCGTTTGCAATTTCGAATTTTCTCGCAACTTATTTTCTCCTGCGGATTTCCGCTCGCGTGGATCCGCCGGCTTGCGTGTTAAAGGAAGGGGCCAAATTATAGTTATAAACGGTTAATGAACGACTTGGAAGCTGATGATTACCGACTAAATTAATTTCTTTCCTCAATCGGAGCAATGAAAAACAATCACGCGAGCTATTCTGAAATAATTTCCAATCGCATTGTTTATCGATGCAGAATATTTTGTAGTATAATGATTTACCTACTTTTGAAACTCTATTATGAAGATCATAAAAGATGATTGAATTTGAGTTTTTAATTTTACGACTCGCAATGTTGAGAAAGGTTGAAGGGCGAATTTCAATCTTCGATTTACATCGTCTTATTTTATTGAAGAATATTAATGTACTGAACTTCTCGGAATATATGTATCTTCAAATCGGTTCAAAATAATATGTTGTGAGCATCTCCTTTTAATTCTCCGAACCTATATTAACATTCTTCTTTTTGCAGAGGAATTTAAAATGTGCGAGTATTTAAAATTAAAAAACAAAGTTAATCATTTGGAGCAAGAGAATATCATTTTCGTAACAATTTCGTGAAACAAAGAGATGATGTCATAATTATGTAACGAGCAGTCGTACATGACCCTTCGCTCGAGCCTTTGGTATCAGTGGGGTTTACGTAAGGCGTCTCGCATATAATACGATTTTATCGTATTTTTTTAAAGACATATAAATTTGAGAAAGCTGCGCTATTTATGTAATGAAAATGTCAACGAAGAATACGTTAAATTACATTAATCGGCTCAAAAATTATATTTTGCTTACCTTTGTTGAGAAATAATTTTTAAGAGCTCTTACTTAATTGAACAATGAACTTTTATTTCTCTTTCAGGGTCCAGACTTCCTCTTGCAATACCAACTTTCGCTGCTCCTCCCGAAATGGCGACTCTCATAGTAGCAAGCGGTGACAATATTGCAAGAGATTTCGAACATTGATAAGAACAATAAAAAAAGCCTTATGTAAAGACAAAAGGAGAAAAGTCCTCGCCGACAAGCTGGAGTGGTATAGGAGAACGACAGGTATTTTTCCCAACAGTGGTATTTAGATTTAATTTGGACGGGGAGCGTAAGATGGTCTGCAAGGTACGTGGAACAGAAAACGTGTTCAGGAGGAGCTCGAGATCTGAAGCGGCCATTTAATTGAATCCGAAAACCGATTGGCTTTATACACGAAGGACAAACACCTCGGAGCCAAAGTCTGACCCGATTTCCCCTTTCTCCGGTCGGCGGCCCTCGGCTCCGAGGAAGCGACCGTCGGGCTCTCGGGAGTCTCGAGAGCGGCGGAGATCAGCTGCAGGGGCAGCGCCGGGTCGTGGGGCCGGCGTGCAGGCATCGGGTCACGGCGAATTCGGCAATCCGTCCGCTTCGATGCCTGCCCGCGGGGCGTCCCTCGTAAAAAAGGAGCCGAGCGTCGGCGGCTTGCAAAACGATCGCCGCTTTCGCAACTCAAATGCACGCCGCGCGCGCGCGCGCGCAGATCGGTTTTGATCCTTCCTTTTTTTTTTTCGCCCTCGCTCTTTTCCCTCCGCCTCCGTCTCTCTTTCGCTCGCCGAGGGAACTGTACGTTTCTACGTAGTACGTACACAAAGAACGAGGTCGATGTGGATTTTTTTCCCCGTCCCGATCCCTCCCCGCTCTCTGCGCCTCTCTCCGGCTCGCCTTTGCTCTCTGCTTTTTTTTTTCCCTTGCCCGCCTGTATCCTTCGCCCGCATTCGTGTTACCCTTGTGTCATTAGTAGATTACCGATCGGCTGTTAGCGCGCATAAATACGATGTTATTTACTGTTTTAGCTGATTATATTATGTCACGTCGCGAAACTGTTGTTCTAACTTTGATTGATGATTTTCGCCCCATCCCGATAGAGCGCGATAAGCGCGCGCGTCACTCTTGACGATCGCTTGACACGGTTTTGCGGACCGCTTACCTGTTCTTCCCGGAATTCGAAAAAGGATTTGCTCGAGTTTTTTTTTTTTTTGTTTCGTCGAGCAGTCGCGAGTTATATGGGCCGGCCGAGATTCGAAATCTTTTTCATTTGAATCGGCACCGCGGTAGGAGACGATTCCGGTTGGGAGGGCAAGGAGCCGCGGGGAGCAATCGGCGCTCCCCCGCCTCGGATTCCGGGCATAGTTTTCTACGGATCGGCCGAGAAAAGGAGGATCAAAGGAAAAAAGGGGCAGCCCCTGACAAAGGCCGGGCGGTGGAACGATCGCCGCTCGAGCGCCTTTCGGAATCATAAAGAGCGCGAACGGAACTTTTTTACGGGCCGTCCTTTGAGAGCCGAGCGCCGCGGCCCCTGACGAATCTAGCGGATTAACCAAATATCGAATCGATGGCCGGAGCTACGATTGGCCGTTCTTACGCGCGCCCGTGCGAGCCTGCAAAAAATCCTTTTTCGAGTAATTACCACGCTTTTTCTGACCGAGCTACGTGCGCGCGTAATTGATAATTCGATATTTCTCTGTAACGAGTTAATTAATCTAATTGAGTAGTAACGGGCCGATGATAAGCTTCTACTCGCTAAAATCGTAGCGAGCGATCAATCAAATAAGCCGATGACTGCACAAATGTTTGGAAATAGCACAGCGGTCGAGTAGAACAAAAATCGTTCCGCAATCGATTCACTTTTAATTACCTTCCGGAGTCTGTCTTAATTAATATATAGTATCGATATTAATTAAATCGTACTATTTAACAGCATAACGCAGACACGTATTGCTTTACGAGAATATTTATTATTTCTAGCTGTATATTTACTTTCTTAAAAATACGGAACATGAGTTTTGTAACAGCGGTGCATGCAAAAAATTGGTAGGAAATGCATCTAGCCACACTTTTCCTATCGCTGCTTAACTGTTCCTAGTTGGACAGAAACAAATATGCGCTAAATTAATGACTGCAAAGAATACCTTAATTTGCATAACTTGAATGGCAAAGTACCTTCCCTGAAGGAAGGAAGGTACGTATTTTCAGGGTAATCGGATCGAGTGCTCGGTTTAGGTTATAGAGGAGAGGTGGGATGAGGATAGGGTGCAGGATTCGATGGCTCTGCAAGAGATCTTATTATCAGGAGGATACATTGAGCGGGGAGTAGCAATAAATTTTTTCGAGAAACACGTTAGGGCTAACGCGCCGCGGGAAGGATAGTAATTTTTGCTTAATAATCTCTCGGGGCGTGCGAGACGCGCGAGTCCTTCAATATCATTGAACAACAATGTAAAGTCGATCGGTATAATGCGGGAAGCCAGTTTACCCGGCAATTACTCAAAAGAGCCTCGGAGCGAGCGGACTGCACAATAAACTTAAAGAACGCGGCGGGCCAGGCTGGCCCTCCCGATGCGCCGGCGCGCCTCCCTCTCTCTCTCTTTCACATGCGAGGCACCCGCGCGCACACCCATACCCCCTTGTGTACGTGTACGCACAGGTGAGAGAGCTCGCAGCGATTTTCGTGGACGGGGCGCGCGGGAGCGGCCAGGGCCGGCGCGTGCATGCACGTCGTTGCCCTCCGGCCCCGGGCCCGGCCCTCCTCCTCCCTCCTCCTCCCTCCCCCCCCGACCCGCGCGCGCATCATTTCCCTATCTCGCTGTGGGCGCGCCGCACACGCGCTCACACGGAGGCGCGCTCAAGGCGAGCCTCGGCGGCGGGGGGACGGCAAAGTAAAGGTGAGAACCCGAGCGGCAAGATGCACTTATAATAATACCCGGGTCCAGGGCCCCCTCCGCCCGGCTGCCCCGGTCTCCTATGCGCTCCGACTATCCCTATGGGAGTCCTGTAATCACCGGACGTGGGATTACGGGGCAACGAACGGCGGCCGTGGGTGCGATACCGGCCGCGGCCGATGTAGGGCCCGCGGTGCCGCGGCCTCTTCCGACGAGTCAGCTGATTAACGGCGGCCGGCCCAATTTCGGCCGGTCCCCGCGAGGTGCGAACTCCCGTGCGAGTCCTCCCGGGCCGCGAGCCGCCTCCGACGGACAGGTTAAACGCCGCGAATTAGCGGATTTTGCGCCCTTGATTGCAATGCCCGGGCGATTTGGCGGAGGTGCGCCGGGGCCCCGGCCGGCTGCTAATAAGCCAGCTGGCAGTTAACGAGCGGCGGGCCTCCCCGCCCTCCCCCGCGGCCCGGCGGCCCGGCCCTCCGAGGCCGGGCCGCCCCACCCGGCCGCGCCTCGTGCCTGCGATCGCGATCTGTTTTGTCGGGACGCCGGTGATACTGATTCTCCCCGATACCAGTCATCATCCCAGTTGTTGATTGCGCTTCAAAACACCGAGCGCGGCCCGCTGATCCCTATCGCTCTCAATAAACTGCTAACGCTCGCCGGATCTCTTGTAAATATTAACAATGTAATCCTCCGCTGCACTTTAAGCGACTCTAATTTGCAACTGTATTCGCCCGAGCAATTTATCCCGCGGCTGAGATTAATTCCCTGCGCTTGTGTCCTCGTATTCTGCGATCCGTCAAACTTTTTGCGCAAGCTTCAATCGTATTGGTTCGCGTATCTCTCTTTTTTTTTTGCCAAAGAGCCAAAATACCCTACTTTTATTAATGGCGCGACTCGACATTTATGCAATTGTGCAATACCATTGGAAATTTACATCTTGTACCGTTTACCTTATATCGGAGATCAAATACAAATCTTCGTGTAAAAGCCATTATACACGCCAAGTAGTTATATCTCAACTATTACGCAAAAGTTGTTTTATTTCCTTTAGTAGCTATAAAATGAAGCATTTATTGATGCGTAATGACATCAAGAATAAAAATGACGTGCAAAAAACATGTAATTTCCTTCACTTTTATAACTGCGCCGATATGAAATAACACGGTATCGGAATAGATAAATTGTCTAGAAAATGTGTATGCAACATTCTTTATTGATGAGAGTGCAGCGTCATTAATATATTAAATTTAATAGGCAGCTTAATTTCACAGAATAAAATCCAATTTGCAGAACAATAATCTCACATATGTGAACGCACGACCGCGAGCGGAAGATTTTTATCACTGCTTTTATAGAGAAAATGACCGGTGATTGAGACGTTATAGGGGAAAATCTATACGGCGCATTCAATTACCTGCCCTCGCGTAATTACCCGGCAATAATCCGACGTCATACAAGGAATGCAAAACGGCCGCAGTGTGGAAATCACTTTGTTCCCCCGGCTGAATTACAGTCCTCGCATTTTGTCAGGGCATTGTGGGCCGACTCGCGGGCGCCTTTCCCAACCGGCGGTCAGCGGCTTTATAATCGAAAAATAGAGAAAATTGTACGCCAATCTTCGCGCGCCGGCCAAAGAAATCGGCGTCGCCCAGGCCCGCGAGCCGAGCGCGCATACAAGTGGGTTAACGCTCGGGCGAGAGAGACGGAGGCAAAAAAAAAAATGGCCCCGGCCCGCCGTTTCTTACGACAATTCATTCACGCGTTAATCCACATCTCCGCTCGCGCCTCGTGCGTACGCGCGCCTTGCAGGTGAGAGACTTTCTAAAACGAGATTTTTCGGAGCGCTGCGGCAAAGCCGCTTAGGCGCCCATATACATTGGCCGGCGCGCGCCTCCCGGTAAAAATCCGGCTGATTAAGCCGGCCATTGAGCACATTTGCAGGGAGCGGAAGTGGTCTTGTACTTGTTTAAGCGCCGGTGCCCCGGCAGCCTGCCCGATAATCCCGGCGCAAGCGAAGGCCAGCGGTGACGAAACTCTCCGATGCCCGGGAAATACATTCAAAATGCGCGCGAGTCCGCGCTCGGTCAAGAAAGGACAATTAATCGGCCGCGCGCGGGTATTACGCGCCGGTTTTCAAATAAGAGAATTCGAATCCCGGTGCCCTGGGGTACTGTTACTTTATAATTATATTTGAGAAATACGATTAAGGGAGCATTAAATTTCGTTGGCGCTCCAGTCTGTAAAAAGATTATTGTCCAAGTGAGTGGCGTTCCCGGGCGTGCGCAGCCGCGGTGGCCGAGTATCGAGCAAAGTACGGTGGCCGGTATCAATAACGGCAATCGTCCAAAGGAACGATCATCCCCGGGGCCGCGAGAACCTCTGCCGAGGACTGCCAACGAATCCCCTCGATAACTTATCCGATTATTTCCGGGCGAAACTGTCCATTAGCCCGCTGGCCGGGCGCGCGGTCGTAAGTTTCCATTATGCTCGCGCCCGGCCAGCCTGTACATGCACACACACACGCGTATGTACATACGAGCGCGCGCGGGCCGAAAGTGCGGGGAGGCGCGGCCGCGGCGCGTATAACGACGGTGACGCAAGCGGCCCGGCCGCGCCCCGCGATCGAGGAGACGGCCGACAAAAGTTTTGACGCGCGGACCCCGTCGTCCGTGTACGGCCCTCCTCCCTTCCCGCGTGTGTATACAACGAGGGCGGGGCCGTCGGCGCGGGGCTGGCCTGACGTCACCGCCGCCCAGTCCCCGGGGGAAGCGTTAATTGGGTGCGCGCGGCGCCCCCGAAAACCCGCCGGTTACCTACTGGCGCGGGCCCTCGGACTTACGCGCGGTAATTGCCCGCTCCGAGGTTCCACCTCGTGTACGTAATGCGGCCTACGCCCGACGCCTTTATTGAACGCCGATTATTGCCGCGCGTGTTGTAATCAAGGGTCCCCGGGTTCCCGGCTCAAAGGTGCAATATTCCGGGGCCGCTCGCACCGGATGCCCGATCCTCCGCCGAATTTATATACGCCGCGAACAACCTGATAATACCGCATCGCAGGGCCAAGGCCCTCCCAAAGCATCTGCAGCGCACTAAAGAAAATTAGTCTTGGCATCGCTTTATTTTGCACAACTCTAGATCATAATGCAGATTATTACGGCGCGGCATATCAAGCTGCGCCTTCAAAATAATACCGCGTTAAACCGAATCAAGAGATATTGAGATATCCAATAATGCCTACTAAGGCTCTTTAACTACGTGTCCTATACCAGATGTTATTCACCCGTGGAACAATGCTTCTCCATTGGAAAACGAATAAATTATTCACCAATGACCAATGAATATATGCTTTATAAATGACGCGCATCGTCGTCCTTGCATTTTGTTTAAATAAATCCAATCACTGCTCGCCCTGCTGTATCGTTTGTTCATTAAATGTTATAATTTTAACTAATTGCGGAAAGGGACGTAATACGTACGTACATTTAAATCAAGCACCAATCCTTGTTCTTCGTAAATAAAGTGCGGCATCGATTGCGACTGTGAAAAATTTAAATAATAATACGTTCTGTTCTTACATCAATAAATTACAGCCAATTCAGCTATTACTGTTTGAATATCGGAAATAAAATAGACTGTTAAACGAGCCTTTATTACATAGAGAGCTATATTTAAACGTGTAAAATTGAAATAGTTATTTTGTGTATGAGACTTAATTATCATAATATACGAATTAAACTTAGTTTAAAACAAATTGCATAACAAAATCAATGATTTACCTTGCTATAATATCGCTTTTCAAAGATTTAAAAATCAATGTTTTATACTTTACAATATTATACTCGTTAAAATATATATCTTCATAATTAATTTTAAATATTTTCTTCGGAAATTATATTATTCATGCACATATTTTGCAATACAAATTTGTGTCAATATCAAGTAATTGGGTTTAAAATCGTTATCTTATTTTTAGAAACACGCATTAAAAATTAATTGTGGATTAATTGTATTATACGTGTGTGATTTCGCACCTAGCTGAGAAAACCGCTCGGATATCTCGCCATCTGTGGCTATATACTTTCACCGTTTCTCATCCAATTCACGACGAAATAACTATACCTGTTTTAGATTTTATTTGATACCTATTTAAGCTTAAGTATTCATACAAGCACACTTTCCCTTCTGTGTTCCCGTGTTTATCTTCCAGTGGAATTTCCTACGTATTTTGAATTAAATGATGAATATAAAAAATACACGAATTCTTTATTTGCTAAGTCTGTACAGATGTTAATCTGAGAAATAACAATTTTTGTATTTTGATAGTAAATAAGAATATGCGAAACGGTACATTATTTAAAGGATTCATGAATCAATAAATTCCACGATATGTAGATACTTTATGCAGTGAGCCAAATTTATGATTACTTTCAAATAGTTCGAACTCGGAATAAAAATCTCTTAAGACCTACTGCCTGAGAAAATTATTTCATTGAATCAGTATTAAAGATATACATTACACCTTACGCACTTGCACATAATAAGCGTATATGTACGCGAAAATTAAATAACTTATAATTATTAACAAGAAACTAGGAATTAACTGCGCAATTAAATCTTCATAATCCTAAAAGATCTTGGGAAAATATTCACGGAGGATATTCTTACCGGCTCAAAACATTATTCGCAAAGTACAGTTGCTTCCAATTCTTCGTTTGAAATAAAATCCATTGTTGGAAAAGTATTATTAGCGTTAACATTGCCAACATGAAAGACAAGAAAGAAGCATAACAACAATAAGCTACTTGGAAAAATAAAGTCGTCAAGAACGATTGTAAAAGCCTGGTGTCTCCATCTATGGCCGAGATCGGAAACTCTCAGTGGAGCCGTCTCACAAAGATCGAAGGAAGCTTAAAACTCGTTTCTCTCATTCCCAACCCGTCTAGAAGCTGGCTCAGACTAATTCACCTGCCAAAAAAAATGCTTGGACCGAAGGTGCGCCGCGCCCAACAGTTCTTATATTTACAACTGGACCTGTATAATAGACTTCTCGTAGCTTCTCTCCGGGCCTTCGCCACGCCTCCGCAGTCTACCAAGGCTCCGTGTGTCCGCTCACGGAATTGGAGCTGCCGGGCGCGCGATAGCCTTCCATATTTTTCCAGGGGGCGGCTGCCTGATGGCAAACTAATAAACCGCTTTCACACGCGCCACTTTGTATCGCGACTCGATATCGTGGCTCGCGCAGCCCGATAAAAAGTGGACAATGAAAACCTTGTATCGCGGCGGCGACGGGCGTATCGCTTTTCGGGGAAGGGCCCGCGTTGCAGTTGCTGCCCTCGGCCGTTCAATTCACCTCCGCGCACTTTTGCACGCGAGCTGCCGGGATCTGTATCGCGATTGGAATCCCCGCACTTGCCATAAAAACGCAGTCGGACCGACGGTTTTCGCGTTCGCTCGTCGGTGCGCGTCGCTCCATCGAAATTCCTTTCTACGTTCCCTTCAGCTCTACGTGTTCTCGAAATAAATTACACCGCTGTAATTTTGTTATCTAATTGCACTTAACTTTAATAGGCAGAGATTATGCAGATTACAAAGTATAGGATAAAAAGACTTTATCAGTGGCAGATCGCATAAATAGCTATTGATCCAAGAGATATAAAGGAATTCTTAAAGCATATAAGCTGTAAGGCACGCCGCACTTTCTTAAACATAATTTTTAGTAAAAAATCATTCGGCGTAGTTAAACTTACGTATATGCGAGAAACTTGGCAATATTTTTGACATATTTAATCACTCACCTGCAACAAGAAAAGGGAAAGTTTTTATTAGTAACACATTTGAATAAACATAAATTCATAAAATTAACATTTGAACTGCATTTTTTATATTATTTTATGTTTAATATAACTAATATTGTATTCCAAACACACGGCTTTGGAACATTGACGTTATGTATTTTAGTTGGCTGGTAAATTTCTCCGTGTACTATCATAATAACGAGCATTGATATTTTATTGACCGGACTGATTAACGCTGCGAGGGGCAAATACAAAAAGTAAACTGGTAGATTGTTCGGTCCATAACCGAGTCCCAGAGCCGCAGGGGCGCGGCGCGCGCCTCTTCCCGTTTTACGGGCCGCGCGCGCAAGATGCGCCTCCCGGTCCCCCCCCCCCTACCCCTCCTCAACTGTATACACAAGCCTTGCGTAAACTGGAGATAAGGAGAAACGAGGCCGAGTTCCCGAGCGGCGTGGGTTAGGGCTTGGGGCGCACCGCAAAGCGTTCGGCTTTTGGAAAAGCAAATACAGGCCGGCGACGTGGGCCGTTATACACCGGCGGGGTCTTTGTCGTCGCCGGACGCCGGCGATTCGCCAAGTCGCCCGCGGAAATTTGCCCAGGGCCACGGGACATCCGTCCCCGGGCCTCGGCGGCGTCCTCGGCGCCCCGGCCGTCTATTGATTTTTCCCAAAAGACCCCGGGCTTCCTCTCCCGCGCCGGCCTTTCAATCAGCCGAGGATCGATGTGTCGTCCGCGCACCGAGTGCATCCAGTTAGATGAAAGCATCGATAAATTCACGTCGTCAAAAAAAAAAGGGGGGGGCACATACACTCTATTACGTGCCACTTTTTTTCTTTTTATTTTTTTTTTTACCTTTTTTCCCCAATCCGTCTTCCGGTCCGCGCGCCGGGCTCTCCCGGAACACCGCGCGCCCTAGTGTAGGATTTCTTTTTACGGCTCATTAACAACAGAGCGCAAAAGCCGCGCGGATTTTCGTTCTTAAATCGAAGTCCAAAGCGGGGGGTTATTATTAGCCGGCCGACGAGGGGACGCATTTCTTTTTTTTTTTTTTAATAAAACGGGGCGCGCGCCGCGGGATTTTCGCCCGGGGAATCCTTAACAAGCCGGGCTCTGCTTTCATTAAAATACGAGAAAAGGCGTCGGGGCGCGCGAGGAGCCTCCGCGAATCGCCGCTCGTAAATTCGCCCGAGATTAGCGCGCGGACCTGCCGCCGCGGCGCGCTTCACGGGATCGCCAGGAAGAAGGTCAGGAGAGCGAGGGCCGTTTAAAAACAAAAAAAAAAAAAGGGGCAGCGTTTTCGGCCTCGCGCGCGCAACGGGAGCCGCGGCGCGTATATATTATGCGGAATCCAGCGGGCCACGAGGGCGGCCGAGGCAGTCCAAAATCGAAGCTTCAAGGAAATACACCGTCCCTCGGGACTACTCGCGCCCCGCAAGAAAAAGAAAAAGGGGAAAAAAAACGCCGCACGTGGCCAGGAGGCCGAGCTTCCAAGAACCGTGTACGCGAGACGTGTCTTTTGACATCGGCGGGGCTACCGCTGCAGCTCCGCGTTTCTGCGCCGAGTAGTTTCTCCTGCGCGGTTGCGCCAGTCAATCGTTACTGGACAATGACCGATCTAATGATTTGTGGGATAATGTTTCTATTTCCAGGCTCTGTTTGGACAACGACTTTTTCGAGGATTCGAGGAAATAACTATCGGGTGTTTATTCCGTTATCACTTCACTATATAGAAGCGATAAAAAAAAACTAAGAGAATTCTATAAATAAGAGCCATAAATCATTAAAATAAGAAAGTAAGCCCCACGAGGCAAACATTAAACTTCTCGTTTTGTAAACTGATGATCGACGTAATCATGGTCCATTACACGGACAGTAAAAGATCACAGGATAAAGTAACAAGATTTTTCACATCGTTAAAGCGGAAAAAATCACTGTTTCGAAAAATGCCAAGGAAAAAATTTAATCACAAAAACTGCTGAATTGCATTTTCTTTAAATATTCCTTTACATTACTCATACGCGCGGGCACGCGGATAAAAATCACCGCGATAACTCGCCAAGGATTCCTAATAAAAGAAGACGTTAAAAGCAGGGGATAGTTATTTTCTTGGGGCCCGAGGCAAGGTCGCAGCCGGCGGAATTCGAGATGCGAATCCACGGAGCGTCGGTTAGCCCCGTGTCCATCGACGCGGAGCTCCGCGCGACCCTTAATCAATTGTCAAATCAGGGGTCGCTTCGAGGCAAACTCGGGGCTGTTAGGTCTACGGGCGAGGCTCCCGAGGGTCCCCTGAAAAATGGAGACTCCCGAGGACAGGGCGACAACAGCCGCAGGTTCACCGACTCGCCTGGCTTTCTCCGGGGAGGGGCGCCGCGCAGATTAGTCAAAAAGATAGCGCGGCGCGGAGCTAATCGCTCCCTCGAGGCTCGACGATCGAGCAGCCCTCTTTAATAACATTTCAATAAACATTCCGCTGGGGAACCCTCATTTTTCCTCGAGGCGCTTTCACGCCTAATCGTCCCCCCTTTTCCGAACGCCGGGCCGCCAGAGATCCCGAGTCGAGATCGACCCCGGGGGAATCACAAGTGCGCGGTTTAATGTCCCGTGCAGTGTCCCCACAATCCTATGAGAAATCGTCGAAACACTGCGGAACGAAAGTCACTCAATCTATGTACTAATTAGTGGTTTCGTCGCTCTTTCCATTATCCGGGCAAGCGGGCCCCTGGTATCTCGGCACGTCATTTTTCTTCTCTTTGTGTACGAGCGACGTTTCCTTTTCAGATGAAGATCCAAAATAAATTTTCATTTTTTGTTTTACATTATTTTAGGTTAGGTACGCCATTGAATTTTATTAATGTGAGCAAACAACAATACATTTTCAAGTAACGTAAAGTGCAACAACAAACTATATTCTATAAATGGTACATTTTATCATTCTGATCCTTTGCTTCAAAAGTAACAGTGATACAGTATATATTGAGAGAAATTTAGTAGTAACTTTTACCATACTTTATAATAAATATGATAAACTAATCAAAACAAAATTACTGTTCTTTGTAATAAAAATTGTGTGATTAGTATGCTAAAAATTACTATACTGCGTGGCCATTTTGTATCGCGCAGTATGCTATCAAATTAAACAATCTGTGTTGAGTTTTTTACACAGTACGGTAAAAATTACTACAACATTTCTCTCACTGCAGTGAAAAGTTGCACAGTGATTCACGTGATACGAATTGGAGGAATCGTGTATTAAGTAAATGTTTGGAAGTAACAGCATGTAGTAGAACGCAATACACAGAAATTTAAGCTTATTCGAATGTTAAGAGTTCATAGTGCGCTTCTTTGGCAGGAAGCAAAAGATATAAGCAAAGCCCTGGAGCTCAAGACTTAGGATAGAGCGAGCTTTCGACAAAGCAATCCCCGTTTCCAAGTGAGCGACTGATCCGTTCCTCCGAACTCGAATTTATCCGGCCTGTCGCCGTCGTTTTCCCTTCCGCCGCGGGGTCAGACCCCTCCGCGACCCAGCCCCCAAAATACCCTCGAAAATACCATTTCACCTAATCTCGGGGAATTGCGAATAAGAGCTGCTGCGCGCGCAGCCATTAATAGACGCGTTACCCGCCGTTGCCAATTAAGCGGCAGTCCCGGTCGAGCGATTAATTCGCCTGTCGCGCCCCGAGAGTCGTTGGATCACGCCGAGTCGTCACTCCAGGCGACCCTCGCGGGACTTTGTCGCCGTGTAAAGCGCGATGATCAAAGACAGTCGGCGCGCGCCCTTGATAAAGTGGCCCAATAAGCCCCGAGTCTCGCGTTGTGCTTAATTGATGATCACAAAGGCGCGAGCGCAGAAAAATCGCGACTATTTTAATAACGGATTGCGCGGATTTCCGCGCCAAAGGGGCTCTCAACACGCCCAGCTAATCTTGGTACTTCCATGTGGATTTCCTTTACGCGCACGCCTCGTTAGCTCGTTACTTTCGATCCTCGCAAATGTACGATAATTTAAAGCCTTCCTAAAAAGTGATGTACTGTCGGCACCACGTTAACAGCGTATGAAATAGACGCCCAACACAAACAGAAATAAATTTCAGAGCAATTAAATTTATTTCTTGTTGTACTGCCCTCAATTATCTTTGACAAATGATACATATTGTACATTCTTCTGTAATCATCGGCTATAGTCGCTGAATTTCGTAATATCCATAATAATGCAAGTATTATTTATCTCTTAAGCATTGCATCTGATTAAGACAATCTGCAAACCGATACACATAGTGTGTATTCAAGATGCATGCGACCAATCGAAAAGTTTCAAACAGGTTACTCTTCCAAAGATGGAAAGACAAAATATTGTAGACTATTTACACTTTCCGGAGAAACGATGTATAAAGCGTACAATCAAAAAGTGAAAAAGTCGCAGGTGTTCGACGACATGGTTCGTGGACGGCAAAGCCGAAGACAGCCGAGAGGAGACTTATTGACAGAAAACAAGAGAGCGATTTGTCAAACGCTTGTCAGAGCCTCGCCTCCCAAGAGTCTTCAAAATCCCGTCGGCCAGGAAGATCGGTGCGCGCTCGGTGGAGGCGCGCGCGCCGCCAAGGAGGATCGCCAAATCCGGGGAAATGTCACCGATCCGCATGACGAATCCGTGGACCCGTGTACGGCCCGGCCGGCCTAAGATAAGACGGACGGGGGATCTTATCTCTCTCGCCGGGGCAACCGATCCAGGGCGATCCGTCAGCTCTCCCCGGGGGACGCCCCGGGAGATGATAATTGTAATTCAATGAGACGAGGCGGGAGTTTGCGCGCGGGCCACGGCTGAGCGGCTCGGGCCCAGCGTGCGGGTCGCGCTCCCGCAGACGAAACACAAGCCCGGCCCGGGAAGCAGGTAAGTCAATTCCTCGGGGAGCCTCCCGTTCTCCCCGGGCCTCGTCACACCTTGTGTCGCATCATAAGGTTTCACGCTTCCATGAAACCGGTAAAGAACTCGCTCCCCGCGCCCTTCCCCCGTATCCCCCGATGAAAACGCTTTGCCAGATCGCCGTCGCCGACCACCAATACCACGGGATCCCCGGCCCTGCCCCGCGGATACGTGCGCCAAGTGCACGACCAGTATACACGCTTCACCGGTGTAGTATGCGAGGTCACTTGCTCAACTGGTCTCTTCCGTGTATTCTTTATACGATGATAGCTCGGATTTTATTCGCGAATCTCTAGGCCGCTGTTAAGGGGCATCGTTTATTTACTGTCTAGTGGATTAATCGTCCTTTTACGTGTGATTCTCTGCATATTATTGCATCCCGAATTGCATGATAAAACGACTCGGGCGTAGAACGATATTAACAACGTGTTTGCGGCGGCCGTTTACGTTTCAAATAAGAATTTAAAAATAACTCATTTAAAGCGAGTATAAATAATGGTTGATTATTATTGATTTAACTCTCCAATTCATTTGTCATTTATGTATTCTGTAAATAACCTTTTTATTCGAGCAAATGAATTAATAGAATTTTTTTATATTTTATTCTATAAATAAGCAAATAGCGCAATTGAAATATAAGTAGTAAATAATAATTAGTTGCGGTACGTAATTGTTGAAATTACAAAATACTACATGCGTATTCAAAACATTTTAAAATTCAAAATTATTATATTATTATCATTGCAGCAAAGTAATCGAAAGAATGATTGGATATGGGGAAGTATTGTTATTTATGGTTCGTTTGGATTTCAAGTTAAAAGCAGTTATTTTACAGAAATGCCAAACGATAATGAAAAATAATTGCAATTATCGAATGTTGATTACAAGGTAATGCTCAGTGTGTCAAAGTAAAATATAACAACCATTAATTAGGATAATTAAAATGCAAGGGATACCGGGATTGTCGGCGAACCGTGAGATAGGAATCAAGCGCGGAATGAACGATAAAAAAACAATTCGCCTATAAAGTGAGAGGATTTTTGAAGAGGAATTCTTTTCCATTCTAGGCCGTTGAAAGGCGCAAAAGGAATAAGGTACCTAAAACATGGATGCGTGAAGGAAGGGAAAAGGGAAAGGAGGGATCCTCGCGTATTTCATAACAGTTCGAGGGCGAGGCATCGGGCCGAACATCTCGGGCGCTTGTACCTCGGTCAGTGATACGCGTGTATCGCTTCTTTCCCCCCTTAACTAGTCCGATTAATCTACAAGGCCCTCGCGCGCATCCCTCCTCCCCCATATACCGCGCGTATACGTGCATCGGGGCTTTCGTGGGACAGTGGACGGCTATGCGGGACGATTCCGGGCGTCGTGTAGCGTTACACGCTTCCCCGAAGTTGGTATAACGAAGCCGATCAAAACACGCTGTCGGGACTCTGTCTCTTTCGCGAGGCTGCCGCTCCCGACGCCCGCCATATTAAGTTGCACGATTTTTGACTTTCCAGACGCTGGGCCTTCTCATCCTCGTGGACCGCGCGATCCTCCAGACTGTGTGATGGAATTATGCAGCCAAGCATCGTGGTCCATGGACGACTGCAGACAGTGTTGGCGCCCCTATGGTCTCCTCGGCATCTAGCTTCTGTTCGGTAGTCACAAAGTAGGCGAGATGGCCTGCGCGAATAAAGCCTGAGACTAATCGAAGGGGATTGTGCAGTGTTTGTAAGGAGACGCAGAAAAAAAATTGCGTGAAAATCATGTTAGGTAGCAGACAAAATTATTATACAATTTCTAGAGCACAGTGGATTGTGTGACAACATCTGAAATATATTATGTTACAACTTACGGACCAAGTTTAATCATCGGTCGACATTAAAATTATATTGCAGCGAAAACTTTTGTTATTACCCAATATATTACTTTACCTGTTGATATTCACGAATTACTTTTACATGCTACGTTCTGTACCTCGGTTTGCACAGTATATGAATAAGGAAAATTTAGTTTTTTTTTTATTGTAATAGCTATGATGAATGCTGGCGATTACGTTGGTAATAATAAACAGTTTACTTGGCAAGGCACATTATAACGCAAGGTAAAACGAAGAATTTTGATCGTTCTGTTAATCTATCCTGAATTATCAGAGGTAAATAAAATATCGAATACTGGCATTTTTGAGTGAATCTCGTGACTCGCAGTCTTTTGGAATAAATAGACTTTGATAATATTAATTTGTTCACGGGAATATCGGCATTTCCCGATAGACAGAGACTAAGCTCGGACTAAGCAATAACTAAGATCTCATGGGCATATACAATATTTGCTTATTGGAAGGTATGGCTTGAAATTGATTAATAAAATATCTGAAATGGTCGTACTGCAGTCCCCCGGCGCTAGCCGAGGCTCAGCTCCTTGGGCCCCACATATTGTACTTTCATGCGGGAAAAGAAACGCGGTGAATTTCGCGGGGAGTTGTAGCTTAAGGAAAGGGCCGCGGCTCGCGGGCTATAGAAGGACAACGCATTGGAAGAGAATAGCCTGGGACGCTCGCGGGGAATTCCAGGCACACGCGGATAGCCGGGGAGGGCACGAAGCGCGTCGGCCGGGCCCCCGAGTAAATTACAAGTGCAGTTTTCGCGAAGCAGCGAGGCGGCGGCCGATAGGGTCCGCGCTCGCCCATAGGAGAGGGTCAATAGCACTAGGAGCTCGGGGCTCGCTCGCGAGTCCGAGATTGCCCGGAAGATTTGTGGCTCTCTGCGAATCGGCGCGGGCGAGGCGCGCGGGAAAAGGCGGCGGCCGCCGCGGCGGCGGGTTTACGCGGGCGTCGACCCCGCGGCGCCGGCTACGCGGCCGCGACCCCCTGGACGCCCCGGAAGCCGAGGCCGCCCGGCAAATGACCTTATTTGCGAGGGCCCGAGGATTCGGAGGCCCCGGCTCGGGGGCGCCGGCCGAGCGCCGATTTTATCGAGGCTCCGCGGGCTTTTACGCGGGCCGGCGCTGCCCGCGCACTCGCCGTTATAAACGTCGAATGACTCGTTTCTTCCGCTGGGCCGCGGAGCATAACTCAGATTTTTTAGTGCGCCGGCCGGGCGCGCGGATAAAAAAAGGAGGCTGCCCCGGGTCCCTCGGTCCGCCCGCGGTTTATTTACAGGTGGGCCGCGCCGCCGCCGCCGCCGCCGCCGCCGACGCCGCGCGCCCCGCAATATTTTAAATTACGGCGCGCGCCTCCGAGGGCCCAGCGCCCGGAATAAAAAACCGATCGGCCCGGCTTTTCCCCCGGCGCGCCTGACCTCCGCGCGCCTCGTATTTAAGGGCTGCGCCCAAGTGCGAACTTTACAGCCGGCTGTCCGCCGGAGCGAAATGACCGACGCGCCGCGACCCTCGGCCCGAGCACCGCTGCTCCCGTGATTTGTGGACCGCGGCTAGCGAGTGTATCCGCGGCCGATGCGCCCGGCCGAGTCCCGAGCCCGAGCCACGGCCCGCCCGATCGTTGTCAATGTTTATACTTTTTCACGCCCGCCAGCGCTCCGGCCAACTGCCCGGCCCCCTTTAAAACACGCGCTATAAGACCCGCGCCGCCGCCGAGCCGCAGATTGGAACGTCCGTCCCGAGGGCCGCCCGCCCCACGCCTCGTCCCGCGGCCCGTCGAATTCTGACGATTGCCTGCACAATTGCTTGCTTCACTCTTCTTGAGCTATTGCTAATATATTACCTCCCCGTGCGAGTAATCTATACTTTTCTTAAATGCTTGCGTAAAATTCACAATTTTATCTACTTGTGTATATCTCATCGTCCGCTTCTATCGTCTCGTGCCAAAAATTTTGATCACGCCCGTTCAAATTTACGACGGAGGGATCGTCAAATTATTTTTCAAATCACGGCTTAACATGTCCAGTTGATCTCTGCGATTGACTCTAAATAAATATTTCATAAATATGCAAAAGTTTCATTTGTACGGAATAAATAAATTTTTATTTCGAAAAAAATAGCGAAAAAACTCAATTGTGTTCAACTGTTTTCAACTATTGTTCAACTATTTTCAAGATTATCTCCGCCATTAATGCAACAACCCGAAAAATGTAACTGTATAATTTTTCAGGTTGAAACAGTGAACGTTAAATAAGTTCAAAGTTACCGTGGCATGCAAATGTCAATTTTAATAATTACTGGACTCTTCCGATTGCGTAATGAACGATACGCTCCGTGCGTTTATTCATTAGGGAGGAGCTTTATAATAAGTCTACCCCCAACCGGTCGATAACAAAGTTCTGCTCTACCAGCATTACTTTTGAATAAATTTTTATTCATTTTTGGGATACTTGTTGGAAAAGACTGATTTGTATTTATTATTTTATTAAACAAAAAATAAAAATTTTAAATGGTTCTACTCATAATTATATTTTTTAAATTTTGATTGAATTTTTTGTTTCACTTTCTTGACCGCAGATTATAAATACAAATACTTCAGAATTTAACACTATATTGATTATTTTAAATCAAAGGCAAATACAGAGCCCTTTTTAAAAAAAATCGTATAAGAATTTGTTTATAAAATCGGGCTCTGTATTTGCTATTAATTAAATAAATAATAGAGTATTCAATTTCAAAATAGTTCCATTCGTAATTTAACTCAAAAAACTTGAACAAAAATTTGACTCAAATGGTTTCAGCATAGAAAAAATGTTGAGCAGTGTTTATTCAACAAACTAAATAAAAGTCACTGTTTTCAAGGTCTGACGTCGATATGGCAGAAATCTGTTACTGAGTTGTTGGGTAATACATCCTCTTAATTAAATGCATCATTTATTTATGTAATAATGTGGTATTAATGTAATAACATGGTATTTATTGATTTTGAATATCTGCATGGTTTAAAGAGTGAAAACGTAATCGATATAATTGATAAAGCTTTGTGAAAATTTTGGAGAATATTGATGCAACGTGAGAATGAAAATTTCCACGCTCTATATGTGTGAAAAAAAGGTTATCGGGTAGACTTTTGTGCAACTTCGGTGGCCGTTAACGAATATTCTTCAAAGAATTTCTCGCGAGCTAAGCAGACTCTCGGAATCCTGCGAGTAGCTCCTATGAGGAACCTCGAAGAGAGAAACAACGAGGCGTCGGGCGTTTTCCTTGGCGGTGCCTCTTGACCCATACACTCGCTCATACATCGGCCGCTGGGACGTCCCGATGATTTACGCCAGCGGTGGCCGCCTCGTGCCGCTGTGCCCCGAGGATTCCGCATTACCGTTTTCCGACCGCGAAACCGAAGCGCGGCCTGAAGCCCCGTAAAAATCCGAGGCAATTAAAAACTCTGGCTTTTCGGACTCCGTGCGCCCCTCTATTTCAACCGTCGTCCGCGCGTATCTCTCCCTAATCCAGGCAGTTAAAGCGCCAGGCATATTCGGCCTTTGGCTCGGCCGCTCCTGCCTCTCTGGCCGCCTCGAAGTTCGAAGAATAGTCACCGCGCCCGTCCAAACACGAGACTTTTTTCGGGATTTCAAAGCCCGATATTTTTATGCGAAATTTTTCGAGCAAAACTCATTTCAAGGCAATTTATATTTTTACATTTAATACCCGGAGGATACGTGTTTATTGGGATTTCACTCGCATCCCGCCCTGATCGATTTTACGAGCCTATTATCTTAAGATATTCTATGATTTTTTATTTGTTTCGCATAAAAGGTATAAAGTTTGTTGATGATTTAATCAATTCACTTTTACGAGGATACTGAATTATGCTGTACACCTTACAACAGCATTTCTAGCTTTCTTGCTAAATAACGGGGGTCCTCTTGTTGGATTTTTCGTGAAACTTGTTAATGAGCAGAGCAATGCACAAATAACGATACGATGTTATCGTTATAAAAAAAAAAGGAAGCACCAAATATGAAAACAATGATGCGCTACAAGCCATTTAAGAGGAGATTTATTTATCAATAAAACCGATGGGGATTTCAATTGCAGAATATTTGATAAATTTTCGAGGATTTTAACAAAGGATTTAAGCGCAGCGGCTGCGAGGTCGTTTGGATAAAGTACGCAAAAGGAGTAGAGGAAAAAAGCGAAAGGTGATCCGATCGAATAGTGCAAAGAAAGAAAAATCGAGGAAATGGTTAAAGGGATAGCAGCGGCTCAGAGGCCGCTGTCTGCCGAGTAATTAATACAAAAGACTCGGTGCTCGGAGGCAAGGTCTTAAAGGCTCATTTTAAGGCAATCAGCAGCGGGCAACGAGGCGTTATGCGAAAAAATGTCGGAGCCGGCGACAGGCGGGAAAAAGGGAGAGGCCGGCGGGCAGGGGGGGCAGGGGGGGCAGAGGCCGCGGCAAAAAGCCCCTCGCGCGCTTTTAGCTCGGGCGTCGGGGAAGATTTACGCCTCTGGGATGGAGCGCCGCGCGCGAGCGAAGGAGCAGCCAGTCCGAGAATTCCGAGGGCGATTTTCTCGATTCCCGCAACCGAGGACTATAAAAGTGCGCCGCCGGTAATTAAAAGGATGGAGCGCGAGCGCGCGCGAGGGCGAGGAGGAAGTGATTCACGGGGTAACACTCCGCGGCGGCGCGCGCGCGACCTGTCGCGTATATACGCACCGAGTAGTTCCCGGGGACGGGCGATGCGGATGCCGGGCCCCGTCGATGGATGCCTGTCCCCCGCGCGGCGCATAATCGCCCGGGCAGGCTCTATGCGCCCCGCGCGCCTTTTTATTCCCGCCGGGGAGTTTATGGGGCCGACGCCGGCGGAATAAGCGCTCGCGCCCGATTCCTCGAAAGTTTTACTCCCCGATGCCTAGGAGCGTAAAAATAGCTATCGGAGGAATGGCCGAAAGAAACCGGGCAAAAAAGACCCAGGTGCTCGCCGACCCACTCCCTCCGATTTTTTTTTTACCCCTTTGCGGCTCGTTACCTTTTTCCCCGCGGTGCCTCGCGGGCAGATACGAGATTTAAAGATATGTCGTAATGCGCGGCGGCGATCCCACTATAAGGAAGTGATCACTGCGCTCGTATTCTCCCATTTTGTATGCATGCCACTGTTTACTCCTTCGTTATATGCGCGTCTGCGGATGCGCGAGCGCAAAAATGACTCGCGAGCGTTACCGAACGCCGCCGCGAGCCAAGTAAGACTCGCCTTAACTTTTATTTTCGTCTCATTTTGTGCGCGTTTGCAGTAATGTTACAATGTTCGTTAATGGCCGTCGTCATGGCTTTCTAATTGACGCTCGAGTTGTCAGATGATTTCAACGATCCGCGCTTTCATTTGCCAAGTTAATTTGTTCATTTTATGCAGATTATGCTTACACTGCCACAGCCAAATGGTTGTACATTGATTAAAGTCAGTGGAAAAACTTATTATAAGTGGCTCGAGTGGAAGCACTTTAAGTAGAAAAAAAAAAACCTATGGAAGCAGAATCAGCAAGCAGTGTTTCAAAGTACCTCTACTTGTTTCGAGCTTCAAACGCTTTTCGCAAAATATCGTTTCTGACCTATTTTTCTTAAAGTTACGTGCTTTTAAAGTTGGCATTACTTTTTTTACCCTAGGGCGGAGTGCATTAAACTCTTGTGCAGTATAATCGTCGAAAGAAAACTTTTTCCCTAGAAATTCTTTCGGTGAAAAAGCGATTTCGACGCGCCATAAAACGCTTCCGCATATCTTCTGTCTACCTATCTCTATTATACATATACAAAAATTCTTCTCACTAAGTGCAATATTAATAATTGTAATCTGTTCAGCCTTCAAGAACAACTTTACAAGCACGGCTCGCGAATCACAATTCATCTTTCCTTTTTTTTTTTTTTCTTTCTTATTTATCGCGTCGCATTTTATTCCCCCGCAAAAAGAAACTGGTAATACGCGGTCCATTATACTTTGGCTTGATACCGCCGCGTCTAATATCTCGCCCCGCGATCGCTGCAATAGGCTCCTTTTGAAGTGCTAAGGCTGGACGCAACAAACAATGGGCGAGCATCGGCGAATATATACGGCCTCGAACGCGGCCCCGTCGAGCCCGGCTCGGGCGCCCGTGCAGAAATGATGATCTAGAGCAGCGTCCTTGGGCCGACGGGGAATAGATCGCGATGGACTGGGACAAACTGGCTTCGTCTCCGTTTATAGTGTGCCGGCGTTGATTCACGCGGCCATATTGATTTATAGCGTGCGAGCTCGTGCGCGCGCGCGCGCAGTTCGGCGGTGCGTGCGCGCCGGGGCCGGGGCACACGTGAAAAGGCAGGTGCGTCCATTAGTCACGCTCGGGCGTCCCGGGGCCTCCGCCTAGATCCGAGGGCCGCACACACACACACACACACACCTCCCCGATCCTCGCGATATTTCATCGTTCGGCCCCGCGAGCAGTCGGCTCCCCGCGCCCACACGTGCGTGCACGCGCTTTTGTCTGCGTGTGTGTACGTGCAGGGCCGGCGCGCCGCCGCTGTTATTCCTTGTATTAAGGTCAAAACGCGCGCAGGCAGTTTCTTTTGTGCGGCCCGCGAGCGGACGTTCCCGGAATGACTCGCTCATTCTTCGGATGTCTCGGGCATTTTTCATACCGATTGTTGCTCGCCTGCCTACCCCTTTCCTCCCCCGGTGCTTGATTAACTCTTTGAAATTTAATTTATGACGGGCCGCGCCGCTCATAATGCCCCCTAATAATGCATATTTTCCCATTTGAGGAGGCTTAACGCTAATTCTCTTCCGTCGCTAGAATCCTCTCAAACAGAAAAGGGGTTATAATTAAAAAATTGAACAATTTTTCCGTCGACGTGTTTAAATTTGTCCTATTTGTTTATTAATACAGTTTTATCTTTAGCACCTTCGACTTTGATGCATTTTCAACAATATATCAACGATCATTAAAATTATATCCGAAAACGAGGATGGGAGTTTGTCCTCTAGATTTCCACCCAACTCGGTGTCCTTGGTTTCGCAGACTAATTAAATTTGACAGCCAACTCCAAAAAGTGTGACTTTTCAACTATTCAGGAGCTACATCAATTAAAATAATGATAATAATAAATAAAAACTTACGCAGTTATAATTCAGAAATTCAATAGCTATAAAAATATCAAAAATAGCATTCTGTAATTCATGAATATAAATGTAATTTAAATGTGACACACTTCACATACATTAATTCAGCAACTCATATAGTATGAAAAAGGTACTTTAAATTATCGTAAAAAGTTTTTATATTATATTCCAAAAATAAAAGCGAGTGACGTTTAAAAGTACCGTAGTACCTAGAATGATCATGAAATATCAGCAATTTCTTTTTTCTTGCCGCTAAAAATAGAAACAATGTAAAGGACTCTAATGCGCCAACGAGTATCATCAGCTCGACATTTCCGAGGTTTAAACGGAAACTCGTGAGCTTAACTTTCGTTTGCATGCAATAAGACGTTGTTGAGTACACTGCACTTGTCTGTGACTTCTTTGCAATCCCTCGAGTATTCATAAAACATGGCGTGTTTAAAATAATCGCGCACACAAAACGGAGAATGCGATTATGATTGCAATGCATTATCGCATGGTAGTGTATATTCTCGATCTGTTTACTCCAAGGCAAGTGGCAGCAGGCATTCGACGGTGCGGGAGTCCTTTTAACTCCTATCCGCCGACGCATTATTACGTCTCCATGTATAGTTGCAGCTTTTGAATATTTCCTGACTATGATCGAGAGCGATGAACTTTTTTTACGTTGCATGATATTTAAAATTCTCTTTATATACCAAAACTGATTTAAAAAGAAAGTCGTAAAATCTTTAACGTATTTCTCTTTATACTTTGTGAAATCCTTTGGTTTTTAAAAAAATCATCAAAAGTATTTACTTTTAAATTCATACCGTGGCGAAGGATAAGTCGAAGCGAAACGTAAAACAATAAAGGCAAAAATAATCTTTTTAAAAATTTTATGTATCCACCGTTCTTAAGACGTATTAATCTTGGGCGTTTTCTGTAAACGCTGCTTGCGCGAGGTGCGCAGGGTTATTGTTCAATTTACGAGGGTATTAGATGGAACGATCACCGGATGCTCCTCGTTCTCACTTGAACATAAAAATGCTGGGCACCTTAATCAGCTGCAATCTTAAAATATAATTGAGAACACTGCGGTAATTGCAGTAATGACTAGGTCAACATCTTTAAATTCTCTTAAATATTCCACTCGCTCATTAATAAAGTATCCCATTAACCCAAACTTGGGTACTCCATAGTTATTTGTTCACCGACCCACCGATATTTAATATTTAACAATCCTAATGCAACAATGCATCATTAGTAATAGTTCAACTAAAATTACTAGACATTAACGTTCTACCGTGTCCGAACCCTTATACACTAATCTGTCTAATTAATTCCTATACGTGAAAAACGCAGCTGCCGAATAGAAAAGTACAATATTAATAAGCCACCGGAGTAGCGCGCAATAATTTACGCGATGTAAGGCTTTCCCGGGGCTTTCAAGGGGACATCTTCATTAAGATTCGTGATCCTCCCGTACGGCCGACAATCCCGAGCGACCTAGGGTAACAAATTTGAAGAGAAAGATGCGAAAGCAGGCTTCCCGGAGACGCCGCGGAGATGCACGTCCGCGGGATGCAGCTGCGCGCTTATCTAGGAGCGCCGGCCTATCGGGCGGATCGCGAGGGGGGCCCCCGCCGCGGACGGAACCGGAAAGTCCACTCGCGCCCCGACAAAGGCCGGCCGGGCGCTCGAGGCGCTTCCGCCGGGCTGCACCTGAGCCTCCGCGGCGTCAATTAAGGGAAGGCCGGGTGACCCCGGCCCTGCCCTTCTCGCAATTACGCCTCCCCCCCCACCGGGGCCCTCGCGTGCCCGCGAACCTCCTCGCGGGCTCCCGCGGCGAGGCGCGTGCGTGCGCGGCCTCCTCACGGCTCTTTCCCGGGAGGACGCCCGCGGCGCGCTCGGCAAACCGGACATTCCGGTCGGCCCTAGCCTCTAGCCATTTTTCCCCGGCGCTGTTTTTTTTTTTACTTTTCCGTTTTCTCCCGCCTCTGAGTGGCCTTACGGGGAAGGGCTAGTATTGATAGTCCTACGCAAATTAATCACGAGGCCAAGGTGCCTGCATCGGCAATTTTGCGCGCCTTCTGAAAATTTACGCCTTTTCTCGCCGGGCGAGGGCCCTGCGGATCCTTCATAATTTATTGTGGACTCTCGAGTTTTTGTCGCGTGTCCGAGTGGCAATTTCAATTGGCCGTTTTCCACATTAATTGCTACAATCCTAATCGCCTTCATTTATACCGAATATTTCAATCGGATTTGTCTTTTTTCTCTCGCGTCGAGTAAATCTTCTGGCTATTTGCATGCGCTCAATTTTTACAGCCTTCCGGATTATATCCTTATCGTTCTTGTGTATCTGAGGCGTATTCAAGACAAGTCCTTCCCCAGATTCTTGGGTAAACGTCCTAGGCGATTTTGAATACGATTCACGTAATGCCGTTGACATTCATTGCATTGTAACGTGATTTGATTGTTTTACTCGCAGCACTATTACATACATGTTAATTATACAAGGTTAAATATGGATATTAATGTGATGACTATACAATTGTTGCATAGCTTAGCATCAACGGTGCCGTTAAACGTACAATCTTAATGACCCAAGGCCAAAACTTTCAAATATTTTGGTATGCAATGTTTCAAGCTGACGCAAAATTTATGTTTGACTAGTACAGTAAAATATATGTTTGAAATACTTTTTAATGTGAAAAAAGTAAAAAACTCTGACCTAATATCAACGTTTAAATTTTTTTTAAAAGTTCTAAATATTTTATGTAAAAAATATATTGCAATTGCAAAACATTTTTCGAAAGTAACTCAAATTTGTATATCACAGAATCTAATACGGCTTTTAGAAGTATCGATAAACATTATTTCCGATGAAACGAAACGTATACACTATAATAGAAACGTACAGAGTACTCAAATCCGAATCGGCTGAATATTCTTACCACCTGCTTTTCATCCTCTTTTCACAGAAATTGAATACCTGACACTGACTATTTTTAACCATTACCTTCTTGCTTGTTACTCAATAAAGCATCCAAATTGACTTTTACATCGTAACTTCATCCATGTAGTCTTACCCTGTACCTTCTTCGGTTCTCATGTACAAAGGTGCTCATGAACAATTTTAGCGGTAAAGAAAAAGGCAGCCGCGGAGTTTCGGAGTACATATTGCACTCGCTGCAACGAGCAGCCGCTCCTCTGAGAAACAAGCCGACAGCGCTCCAAGGCGAATGCGCCACCGCCGCTGCCGACGATGCGCTTCCCGGGGCAGTAATGGTTTTTCATTTGCTAGTGATAAACCGGTAATGATAGCCGCTGGTGCGATAACGACGTAATGGCCTTCACCCTCTCGTACGGGCATCGTGGGATCACCTGCCTAAACGCACGCGGGAAATCCGATATAATTTAACGGGCTTTTCCTTCTTTTCAAGGGCCCACTGCACGTTTTCGAGTGCACGCGAGAGCCCAACTCCCCCGATTAAACATTGTTATTACGCGAAAATTGACGACAACGTTGCAGTGATTCTTTTTCATTCTCGCCTCGCCGTCGCGTTAACTTCAACGTTGCCGTGGCCAAATGGTCCCGCCTCTTTGAGTCGGTGCCCGAGATGGTGAGAGATAAAAATTGCAAATGAATTTCGTATAGGCTCGATCATCGTTTTGAGTCGTCCGCTGAAAGCTTTAAATTAACACTTTGTTCCTGATCGACATTGACGTTTAGGAGATTGAAACGATTATCGTTTACGCGCTCGCGTCGATGAGAACCTGCGGTAAGTCTGATGGCAGTAAACTTGTAGCAAGTGTGAAATTATTGTTCAGCGGTGTATATTGAGAAGGGAGATCTGGCTCACGCCCGAGATTCCTCCATTATCTCCAGAGAAGATTTCCTTTTCACGGCCTAACAACTTTGGAAGCAAGCAAGCAAGATAATAATAATTATTACACGCAAAAACACACTCGATGTAAAAGAAGAACATCATTGTTTACACAATCGTCCAGTAAGGCAGGCGCTATTTTTCCTGGATAAAATCTACATGCTCGAGGCGCAGCCAGTCGGAATCCAAAGGTGGAAAATGGGGAAAAAGGCGAGGAATTATCTGCAGGAAGCGAGCGACTGTCACCTCGGCCTCTGGGAGGCGAGTCGCGCTCGAGGTGTATGCTCACACCTACTCTTCCGCTATTAGCATTGACCGGGCGACAAGAAGAGACGCGAGTCCGAGAAAGCCGAGCGCTAAGGAAAACTGGTCGCGCTGTTGACTCTTCGCACGGGCCCGTGCGCCGGGCGGCGTCGCCTCGCCCGTATATACACGCTCTCAGCGGCCCGGGGACTTTTCTTAAGCCGTCCGGCGGACAGGTGCTTTTTTTCCGCCCCGGGCCGGGAAAGGTGATTCCGGGAGAGCGGAAAATCCATCTGGTCGAGCCTCGCGGGGTCGGGGGACGCGTTTTCCATCCGGCCGCCCGGCAAACAACAGCCAGCCATTCGTAATTGGCGCGAGAAAATGATTTAATAGTAATTAGCGGGATCGAAGTGCGCGGGTTACGAAAGACAATTTGTTTCGCAATGCGGGATAAATTTAACAAGCGGGACAATTAATAGCCCCGCGGGGCAGACTTGTTAATCATTAATTCCAATGGCTTTCGAACGCGCTGAAATTATTAACTGGACTTTCTCGAGTGTGTATATTCTTTGGCGAATCGGGATTAAAATGAGAATTTACACTCGACCGCTTTCCATTCTAATCGGGCCCGAGTGAACGAAAAAAAAAAAAGGGAAAATTTAATTGCTTGCGCTTATTTACAAAGTCAAAGTGAGCGATGTCGTTCGTTAAGGATCGGGATCGCGTGCCACTAAATCCTGCCTTGAAGCGTTGACAAAGGGATAGGTGGCTCGCGGCTCTCCGTGCGCTCGACTGCTGAAAAGAAATTCCTGAATCGCCGAAAGAATAATAGGCCGACTCGCCTCGGAAACTATGCCCGCGCGTACATAAAGCTCGCATTAAAAGCGGAGCATTTGTCAGGCGGCCGGCGGCCATCGATCATCGCGTGAAAAGAGCGCCCGTGACCGAGCCGGTTATATTTTCCCGCGGCCGGCTGGAAATTCGACGAGGGCCGCCTCGCCTACGCCGATCGGCCTCTGTCCTCCCCGGGTCCTCGGAGACGAGCCGAGGTTATAATTCGCCCGTTTCTCACACGCGTGTAGGCGCTTGCGCGGGAGACGCTGTCGCGGCGGTATATATATATATATCGCGTCGCGCGGGAGCCGCGGGCAAAGTTGGCCACTCGAAAAACGTTAACGAGCGAATATCTCGCGCTCGAGTTGCCCGAGCCGCGCTCGCGCCGTTGCGAAATTGAATCGTGAATTATGCATCGGCGAGGATTTTACTCCGGCAATTCGAGAGTTTGCCGGGCTTTGGCACCCCGGAGACGCGCTCCAACTTTTTTCCATTAGCCTATTTCAGGCGAGCGCGTAACCCACTGGCGAACACGCATATACGGCTTTGAGCTGCATTCGAACGGTTTTCCACGCAGCCGAACGTTTCGGATAAGGCCTTGCCGTAAATCACGCATCGACGTAAGCTATGATATTTACACGATGGATACGGCCGATGCGCAGCCGGACATCTTTCCTACAATATTTTTTTTCTGTCTAAAAGCCGACACGATGTAGACGCCTTAGAGATGCGACGTTATCTCACGCCAGAGAGGAGAGTTATCGAGTTTGATTATTTGACTTGTCTCCTTTCATCGCGTACATTTTTAACCGAAGACGTTCGAACTCAATACCGCATCATAACTCATTGATAGCTTTTCTAAGAAACCACTACATCGATCAATTGACAGCAGTAATAACGATAATAATCATATTTCCAAAATGTTAATCTTATAATTTTGTGATACATCGACTTTATTATATGTAAAATGTACGTCTTCATGCGAGTGGGCGCATTACTGATTGTATGTATTTTACAAATATTGACGAGTTTCAGTTGAATGATATAATCAAGGGTGATTCAGCAGTAATTGTGAATAGAAAATGTATCGGTAGCATCGGTGACATAATTGCCTGAAAGTGATAATGCAACAGTGGGGAAAAAGAGTAGATGTAATTCTCATACCGCTTCGCCCACAAAAGATCATTATGCGCATTAAGAGCGATTAATTTAACAATTAAAAACAGAAAATTATATTTATGGGGCAATAAACAAAATACCGTTTTAACACTGTTGGCGCCAAGTTGACGCATCGCATAATTACGAAGCGAACGCGGCGCATACATTCCCAATAAAACTATATTAAGAAATTTCGTGCAATATATCTTTCACAATCAAAGTTTATTGATGCCATTAAGATAATTAGTGACAATGCAATATTGCATATCATTTGTAATCGTACAGGTTTAAAGTACACGCGGTCGCGAGCGCCCCGAGAATCAATCACGGCCTCTTACGAAATCTCATCCAGCGGAGGGACTATTAATAACCCAGTGCGCAAATCGCCTCGATTAATACGAATAAACCCCGGCAATAAAACACCCAGACAAATTTTCCACGGCGCCAAGTTTCCCAAGTTCGCCGAGTCCAACCTCGCGGGGTCGGCACGAGCTCCTCGGCCGCATATACATATAGGAATCCGGCGTGTCGTTACATCGCGCGAGACGACGCCGCTCGCTCCCCGCGTGCATATATATATATATCTCAAGCGCGGGAGCCGAGGTCGCCTTATTAATTGCCCCCGCTTCTGATTCGGCGGCCGGCGCAATCGACGAGCCGCCGCGAGATATCTCCCTTACAAACGTACCCAAAGCGCATTCCGCTGCAGCGCGCCATATACACGCGATCGCTCCCCTCGACGAGACGCGCGCCCGCAATAATGGAAAAGGATGCGCCTGCACCGGCCGCCTGATAACCGTGCGATCCTTGTCTCCCGCCAGATGCACGGCCCTATATGTGGCGAGCGTAAAAAATCGCGAGGTGTATAGGGGAACGTTTATCCGGCCGTGCGCCTTTGTAATCGGCAGGTTCGTTGTATTAAACGGCAGAAAGGCAGATGATACACGATTTTTTTTTCTTCGCGAGCGACTTAATTGAACGGGGTAATTCGAGCCGCGGGGAAGCGACTCGACGAGGAGTGCTTTTGGACAAGGCGCCGAGTCACCCGCGCAATGCCCTCCAATCTGCAATCGACAGTCCCAACTGTGTCCCGAGGAATTTTTGTCGAGGGCTCCCCGGGCGGCCCGGCGCCCTCCGCCCGCTTATCGGCCACCCACCCCTAATTACTCTTCCTCCGCGCGCTTCGACGCACCGAGCCTGGGATTATACGAGGCTAGGGCAAAGAAAAAAAAGGGCCGATATAATGTACAAACGCGCCCCGAGGAGCGAGATTAAGAGAGGCGAGCGGCGGTCGTTAGCGGCCCGTTGGCCAGGGGCCGCGATCCTCCTCGTATTTATAACGCTAATGCGCCGGGCAAACGACGCGGCGCGCGCGCAAACTCAAAGGACGCGGATGCCGCGCGCGTCTAGTCATCCCCCCCCCCCTCCCCGGTTGTTATGTACACGCGTCTCGAATGCATAAACTATCCCCCGCGTTATCATTGGCGCACGAGCGCAGGCGGCCGCGAAAAACAAATCACCCGCGAACGATTACAGGGATCTTCCTCCCGCGTGCATATATATGTATGCAGGGCGCGCGGCCGGGCGGGCTAATCGTCGCATATCGAGCGCGGCGGCCTGATCCTCCTCGCCTCCGGGGGTTGAAAACCGACTCGCGGATTGAAAGCGGCCCGAGCCTCCGGCCGGAAAGTTACACCGATGGATCATCCCGCGCGTAATGTCCCTCTCTCGCAGTTAGTCACTCGGCCCGGGAGAGATCGGCGAGTCTCCCCCCGATAAAATCCCGAGGCTAGTTGGCCCCGATGAATAAATTTATAATAATTACACGGCCTCCGAAAGTTTCCTCGATCGGTCAAACGTCCCGCCGACACTGTACACCCGTCCTCTTATCGACGGCCCAATGATGGCCGCTCCTTCTTTTGCCCCCCGCGCAAGCCGATATATCCGCGGGCGTCCGAAGGGGATGGGCCATCGGCGGCCCTGACGCAAATGCAGTCATCGGCTAGCCACCGGGGCATATAACGCAGGGGCCCGGCTTATGTGTAATATATGTGGGGCCATTAGCGCGGCGCGGGGCAGCTTTGTCAGGCGCGTCCGGGGGATTATGTCGTCGAAAGTTTCCAGTGGCTCGCGGGCGCAAAGAGTCGCCTCGCCGCGGCTAATCCCTCCTGCCTTCTTTTTTTTTTTCCTGCATCGACGCCCGCGCGAACGCGAGTTATCTTTTCATACCCGAGGATTCGGCTAATCGCCCGGGGATTAAAATGGGACGGCGACGCCGCAGATATACGCGGCGCTTAATGAAATTACTTTGCCAAGTAGAATCGATACGCCCGGCGGATTTGACAATTTCGTCCGCTGGCGCGGCCAACTTTTTAATTAAGGAAATTAAGATATCAAATGCGGGCGATGAGTTTTTGTTTCAAAAATACTGCCGACAGATGGCGGATTATCCCTCCCGTTGTCTATGTCCCAAGAATTATCCATTAAATCATTTTTACGTCCGCTCTCCAGTTGAGCTGTATTTTACACTCCCTGTTATTTTTTTCTCTCTCGTATCGATTAATTATTATATATCTCAAGTTAGCCACCCGCTGCGCCAACCTGCTGATCTACCTGCCAGCTATTAGCATGCATCTTTTAACAATTTATAATTATGACGGCTCCTTTTATATTTGTGCAGTTGTAAAACTTTGAAGCATTAATCTACTTTACAAATGTATGTCAACTATATTCACTTTCACTCGCAATAAAACTTGGCCCTGTGTTGCGGGTTATTTTTTTATCGAGAATATATATATTTATATACGCATAGGCTGTGTGCATCTGGCGGATCTCATGGACAGTCAACGGAACAGGTGAAAGTTCCGATAAAATAATATATAATTGTTCGAACGTATCGGCTCCTCGCCTTTGTGCCTATAAAGACAGGCAAAGGGGAACAACAAAAAAAAAGGGTCCGCTTGCGCGAAAAGGGCATAATAAAAGCGGCAAGCTGCGACCTTACACAATATCGATTCATTTTTCAAGCGCGGATGAGTTCACTCGGACATGTCAAAAATCCTTTTCAAATTGAGATCAAGATGAATTTCACAACGCAGCAGGTGATTCGCCGCTCGGCCAGTTAATTGTCAAACAATGATTTTCAGAAGTTTCGCCGCGAATTTCCGCATGCCGGAGTCCTCGCCCTCCTCTTTCGCCCTGCCCCTGCCCCCGCGGCGCCCAATTCCCCGTCCCATGATGAATCTCTCTTACCGGCAGAGGATCCAAGGCGAGGTAAGCCGGGCGCGCGCAGTGGCCGCGGCGGCGGCGGCGCTCGCGAAAAGTAATTATAACGATCGAATGGCGTGTCACACTTCGAGACAGCTTGACGCGTTTATCTCCTTAACGATCGTTCGCCTGTAATTACGCGCGATTCCCAGGTAGCCGAGGGAGCGATGCGCGCGTATTATTCACCCCGATTGGCTATTCCCCGGGCTACTGCCCCGTCGCACTCGCTCAGCTCCGCCGAGGTCATTAACGAGGTTTAAGTATGCAAGTTGTACAAGTTGCTGCAGTGCGCCGATCGCTTTGTTTAATCGCGCGTGCGCGTCACACTCGGGTCCCGACTGACGCACTCGCGGGAGGAGTAACTCTGACGCTTCTCCAAAAGCATAACGCCGTTCCCTGAGTCGCCAAGTTTTCTTTTTCGGGAATCGCAGGACGAGTCTTGCATTCCCTTGCAACATCTTTTATTCAAACTAACAAATTTACATTTGTAAGTGCGACACTGAGTATATAATAGCATAGAGTGACTGCGATAACGAATAAACGTTACATCTCCATGTTTTTAATTTGCTAACCACGGTATAAATTTCGAAAGAATAAGATTAATTTCGTTTATTATCTTTGTAGAATCTCATTACAACTATTTAATAATTTTCTTACTTCGTAAAATTAGAGAAAGATAAAGAGTTCGTTACGTGCAATGAAATATCGATAAAGTATTGTCATAATGATTTAAAGTTTCTAAGCTAGTTATGTAGATATTATTATCAAATATTTTTAATGGACTTAATGATTTCCTTGTGTTTTTTTGAAAGTCATCTGATTTAGAAATCTCAACGTGAAAAAAAGTATTTTGCTACATTTATGTTGTACGGCGCATTAATTAAGTATATAATAAAAGTCAAAGTATATCATACGCGCGTGTATCTTATGTAAAAATGGCAAAATAAATTACGTTTAAGTTACAGTTACATAAACTCATGTACTGATTGTTGCACACAGAAGACGCGAAACAAATTTTCGAAATTTCAGCGACGTTAATTGAATGGTATTAAAGTAGAAGAAGCAATAGAATAAAGTTTGCGCCTCGGTTTGGAGAAAAAGCCGCGCGACAATGGTGAGCCAGGCAATTTTTCGACTTTGCAACAACGGGGGATATTGTGTGTGTGTGTTTAACAAAAGGGTGTGGGAGCAGTTCAATCGAGGCGAAATAAAACGTTGGATACAAAGTGAGAGGAATAATAGGGAAGGTGTCAGTGGAGCAGCCGGAGAAGAGGCCCGGGAGGGCCGAGGCGAGTCCCGGCCGGGCGTCTTTTGAGCGATAAATAACTCATATCAGAGAGTCATTGGGTCGGGATAAAATCTATAAAAGTGGTCCCCGGCGCGGGTCCCGGGGCAGAGGGGCATAAAAGGAGGCTCGAAATCCGCGGGGCCAATAAAATCGTCAAAGCGCGAGGTGGGCCCGGCGCCCGGTAAAACCAATTAACCCGGCCGCGCACGGGGAGCATAACTCAGGGGGCCCATATAATCCTCGCGGCAAAGGCCGGCCGCGGGCGGAAATCTCGGGGTGGGCCCCGGGCCGAGAGCAGCGGGTGTCCCCGGGACATTGGGGCCTTATCCGGCCCGGACTTTTCCCGCGGATGAAGACGTCGCCGGGGGCCGAGGCCCTATAAATAATCGGCTATACGAGCCGCGGCGCGGCTTAATGAGCCTGTCGGCCGACACTGCACGCCGCCGCCGGGCGGGCTTTTACGAGGCGGCTGTGTGCACCCCGGACAAACTGCCGCCTAATGCAAAGAGGCCGATGAGCCCGCGAGATATTTCGGCCCTCGATTACTGTCGCGATCCCATCGGCCCTCGGTCCGGCTTCCGATCGAGGCCTTCGCCAGGCCGCTAACGCGCCTTCCGCTCGTTTCGTCCCTACAATGCGGTAGCGAGCCGAGGGTTTGCCCTCTTGGCGCTCCTCCGAGTATGCCTCGTTGCCTCGCGGCCCCGTGTCGTTCGCGTGTTCCTCAAACGGCTTTTTTCCCCCTTTGTCCTTAAGGTCGCTTGGTCCGTTCAATGGGCGATTGCTTCAACGGGCGCAATGCCGTGTTGTGCGCACTCGAGGGCATTACGCCCGTTTCCAGCGATGCGACCTTTGAGCTCGGCCGGGCAGAGAATAACTTTTAATTGCCGCGCTAGGCAAACCCTTTCGCCGGGCAATCCTCGCGATTTCTCAAAGAGCCGGGGAGCCGCTTCCTCTTTTGTTTCCAAATTAGGTCCTAGATTTACACCGTTTTTTCGATCAGATTGCAGGTCCCGGGTAAAACGAGTTATATCCTGCAGACGTTTACAAAAGCTCCGAACAGTTTAGAAGGCTTTTAACGAGCTGCGAATAGCACTGTACAAAAATAAAAATAATTAAATGGACTTTCGATTTGGCGATAAGCTTAATTCGAAGGGGGGAAAAAAAAGGAGGAACAAAATACAGGGTTTTAGGTATCAAATCGCACGCTACGCACCAGGCAGTTTCTTTGATAGGAGAGAAGGGGACCAAACTAGCAGGCCAATCAGGGATAAACATCGGACTCTCCCTTGGCAACGACTTTTAATTTGTAACTCAAAGTTTCTCTCGGGTGCATAAAACGCTGGGGGCTCGCGCGGGTATATGCCTCTATTAAAGCGAGCCGTATACCCCAAGCAATATAATGGCCGATATAATCCTACGCAGGCGGACTCTTTCGACAAAATGAATACATCGGTCGTGTACAGTAATAACGGCCCGATATCACCTGGAAACCGAAAGCCATTAGACGCCCAATGGAAAGCACACCCACGAGGAGTCATCAGCCGGCGATCGCATCTCCCGGGAGAAAGAGAAAGCGGACCGCGCCGCCAGCTGGTTATCGGCCCGGGGGATCGCTCGCGGATCGCCCAGGGATGCTGGCCCTCGCCTATATATCGAGCTTGAAAATCAAAGGAAAGCCCGGAAAGGGGCTCGAGGGTGCCCCGAGCACAGGTGCGCGGGCGTCCGTCATCCCCCCCGACGCGCAGCCGGCCGACAAAAGCCGGGAGGAATTTAATGCGGCCGCGCGGGTTTCCTCGCCTCGGCCCCGCCAAATTATAGGCTCGCGCGGCCGTTATAAGCCTTTGGAACGCCCACGCACCTGTTTTTCTAGGATTTCTAATGCCGGCGCGGCGGGCTCTCTGTTGCGCGCGGCTCTCTCCGACGCGGCCCATTGCCGCCCGGCGCATAATAATTGCTTCATTCCCGCATTCTAGGGGTGGATGCGCGGCCGGCCGGAAAAAAAAAAAGGAACGCAGTCTAATTAGCCTTTGGAATTACGGGCATAATTAATGTCTTCATTAGACATCGGGACTTTTACTGCGCCTATTTGTTCCCGTCTTTTATTACCCGTTTTTTATTACGTGTTTGCCCGTGTTATGCGCACAAAATTGGTCTTATTGTTCTACCGGTTTGGGGCGCCGGGCCGATATTATTGTCATGTAAAACGGTACGAGGCGACTAGAAAGACAACGAGCGCCGATGAGAGTGCGAGCTTTCGAGGGCCTGCAACAATGGGCCTTCCCAAAGCTAACGTTCATTGTTAAATCTCCTTACAGGCATTAGGAGCCTCATTGAAGAAGACATTTGGACTTTGTCTTGGACCGACAAATTCCCACAATGCCATCATCACGCCAAGTGTCATCTCCAATGTTCTAAGAAAGATGGTAGATAACGGACTCGACCTCTCCCAGCTCGCGCGGGCCGTATACACACCAATGAGTCCGCTGTAGTCATCGCATTTGTATTAAAAGAAAAGGGCCGATCCTCGGGCCGATCCAAGAATCCGTAATGACTAGCGCTATTTGTATAAAAACTATTGTGTGGATTGCGTCGAATTTCACAGGCATATAATGGCTGCACCGCGCGCCGGGCTCTCGACTCTCCCCCCTTCTCCGATGGTGCGGCGCGACGTTGCGCGGGAGGCAACTTTGTTAAACGGCCGAGGCCGAGTCGAAGCTCGAACAATCGAAGGGGCCCTCGATCACTGCGCGAGATATTACCAGTGAGAAACTCTGTCTCCGTTCTCGCGGTCGCCGCGGGGACGACGATAACGGTCGGGCGCGCCGGGCCGGTGCGAGGTGTAAAGGGAACGATTCTCGGAGAATCGCGCGCGACTCGACCGCTAGGAAAGACGTTGTTTCGAGCGAGTAACGCGTATAAGATTCCGGAATGACCGCTTAATGTCTAGTCGACGTTTATCGCAATCGAGTAATGACTGGTACTGTTATCACATTGTTAATAAATCGGCGCGCTGGCCGATACCCTTCGCGAGTAACGAGGATAATGCTCGAATTATGCAATTAAGCGGGACCGGCGACCGGTCCGATTATATATTACGTGTAATGTTATTTTACGGATCGATAACCGAACTGGACTTGGCGCACTCGATTTCGCAGAGCGGTAATTACAATCGGCGCGCGCACGTCTAAGTGCCAGCATCAAGATAGTTGTTAATTACTGGCTTCGCTAGTCGTCAAGCGATATCTGACACTCGCTGGGTGTTTATGAGTCGTAACGAGCGCTTTTAAGAATCTCCACTGCGCGCCACCGTCATAATCGTTAAGAACCGTAAACTTACTCTTATACCCACCCGAGTAATTACCCGTAAGAAAGCCGTTTTTATCACTGCTCCAGATTGATCTTTGCCTGCACTGCCGTTTCACTCGATGGGGAAGATTTTCACTTCCGTTTATTTTCACATTTACATTGCTTCATTTGAATCGGCCGCGGTTTCTCTACATTCGCCCGTGTATCTATCATCCTGGTCCTTTTATCGACCTATGTTTATACGATTGTCCAACTGCACTGTACTATTAAAACACTTTATGGAAGTCGATGAAACTCAATCTCAAATATGATTCGAAGCAACGCGAGTGCGTTAGCGTTTCGTGCAGTTATGGCCGATGAGCGTAAATCAAAGATACATTATTTTAATTTCGAAGACAGCTCAATCGATTGTAATTAAAACGTAATAAATTTAAAAATATGCACGTGACTTAATTACAAAACGTCCAAAATTGCTACAGATTGATTGGATCGAATAATAACATTTTTATTTTTATCGTATTTATAAATAATCCTTTTAACCGTTAATTTACATTTTGAGCGTTATGTAATTTAATAAAAATTATAATTTAAACATTAATTTATATTTAACAATTAAGCGGTTGTTTCATTAAATAACCTGTGATCGGCAATATATACCAAACTATTATTATTCTGCAAATGATTATAACGTTTTTTTGTACGATGTATACACACCGAGACTCAAAAAAGCCAATAACCTGTATATATTGTTTTTACTTAAATGAATAAAACAATAAATACACAGATGAATTTAGATAAATAAATAGGTAAGCGTTGTACACAAGGTGAGCTCTAAAGACTAGTACAAAATACGAGAGTATACTCTTCTGATACTTTATGTTGATAGAGACAGCGGCAAGGTAAACAGGTTTATCTGCTCATTCAAGCTGCGCTGCGTTACAAGGAGGAGGTGAAAAGGCAGAGCGGGCTAGTTGGTCGGTTTGAATTTGGGAGTCGAAAAGCGGGCGGTGCAGGAGGCTGACGATTCGAGTGATTAGCATGTAGCTACCGTGGCAGCAGCGGTGTCGGGTGCACGGTGCACGAGTGGGCGCGCTGTCCCCTGCGCCCCCCGGCGTCCCCCCGCGGCGCGGGAGCGGCAGCCGGAGCGGACACCCTACACACGTCCCCCCGCGCGCGCGTCTAATCGTCCTCCGGCGGGAGAATGGTGAAACGCGAGCGGAGGCGTGCAAACAAAACGGGCGAGTAAACACGGGGCCAAGGGAGAAGAAGGAGCGAGGAGCGGCGGCGGGGGCGTCCATCTACGCGAGAACAATACTGACGGGAGTTTTTAGCGGGGCGACGTCGGGCCGCAGGCCGATCGAGTTTCGCGGGCCGCCAGCCTCCTTTTCGCCTCCGGCCGGACGCCCACGCGAAAAAGGAGGCCCGGCGGCAGCCCCCGCGCCGAGATGAGATCCGGCCCCTCCCGGGGCATCTGCGCATGCCTCGCGTGCGACCGCCGTTATGCTAATGCCCCCCGGCCCGGGGGAGGAAAAGGGCCCGCTCCGAGGGACACGTGCGCCCCAGACCGCGAGGGCCTGACCCCCGGCTAATTATGCCGCCGCGCCCGCGGCCACCTCCTCTTATCTCCGCCGCGCCCAAACCCGCTGCATTTTTCTCCGCGCACAATGCGCATTCCGCCGGGGGGCGTCCCCCCCCTAGACGCGGAGCCGAAGGGAAAGAAAGCCTGGGCCCCCGGGAGTCGCGGGGGCACGAGAGGCCCTCCGTATTAAGCGGGGGCCAATTTTTTGTTCGAGTCGCTCGTCCGCCGGCCGCGGGAAGGAGGTCGTTTCACGCGGCGTTTACTCCTGTAAATTGGTACAGCGCGCGGCCTCTCTCGGGGACTATTTTTAGGCGGCGGCCTGTCACGCGAGCCGGGACCTTCGCCGCGCCCGCGCCGCTCCCTGCAGCCTTGCCCAAGGCGCACTGCGCCGCGCCCCGAGACTCTCGCTTTCGTGGCCGACTTCGTACGCCGCTTAAGCCGTATAACCCGCGCCAAATTCCCTCGGCTAGCGCGCTCCCGAGCTGCGCCTTACGTGGGAAATTGAGCGCGTGGGAGCACTGGCCCGGGGCCGCCCTCGCCTCTTCTGCACCTCTTCCCAATTCTGGCCTATCGGAATTCACCATCTTTCCTTTAGTCCGCCGACTCCCTCGTCCACTCGCTTGACCTACGCCTGACATTCACTCTCGCACAGAGTCCAATTGCTTGTGTATACACTTGAAGGAAGCACAAACAAGCAGGGGACACCCTACTGATATTGTGTGTTTTGTACAGTGTACTTTCCTACTTTCAAGACTCTGCTTCCATTATCCAATTTTCATCTGCAATTAATGTATACAGTTTGGAAACTAACGTAGAATCAATAGAGAAATAATAGAAAATTATAATAAACTAAAATTCATTAAAAATATATTTTAATTATATACTGAACAATGATTTTCTTTCAATTGTTTTGTATGGTCTAGTTTGGTGTGTAGTTTGACTACTAGCTACTCAAAGTAAACAGTATACTGTAATAATTCATACACTCAGTATACATAAAATATCACTTTAGACTTTGCGATAAGAAGTTCGAATGCTTAATTAGGTTCACGGCTTGAAGAACATCTAAGAATAGTATTGGATTTGACTAGATGTTCAAGCTCAACACGCGAAAGCCCGAGTGATCCAAATCCATTGAACGAACGCGCTTACACGTGTTTCAAATCACGCGGCAACTGACGCGAGACGAAGGCACATGTTTACACACACGCTGGTACACCGACCCTGTTCTCTTCAATTCTCGGATTTGGCTATCAAACAATAATCTCCGCGGATTAGCAAGGCATCCATTTTTCATGTACGTACATTGCCACGCATTTTTTTCACACGCACCATCTCGCTTTCCGTTCAAAATTACATATCCAAATTTCAACCTTTTTTTTAATAGCTGGCTTATCGACCGTAAAGTCTATATTATATGAAAGTGCTCTTTGCAAACATTTTATGCTTTTCTCTATTAAAAATGTGCGCATTTTCCAGGTTAATATTAAAAACGTAACTCGCAAATTCCTCTTACGTATGTCATTTTGTACAGGGCTTGATACATTTTTAATTATTTTTGTTTCAAAAATACACGTACGCATCCCATTAAAATAATTTCTTCGTAGCTTTTACAATCTGCTTATTTTTTTTTGGCTTGCTTTTGTTGACATACAAGATCGAGGCCAAGATAAGCCATTGTTCCACAGCAAAAGATTAGAAAAATTAGTCGGCGACAATACTGCTTCTATTCATTAACGAAGATAAAATTTATTTGTCAGAGCTGCAGAGTCAACAGTGCCGGCTATTTTTCATGTCAGCTACCCCACTGAGCTCATTCGGGAGGGCAGTCTTCTTTCTTTCTAAAAATTGGCGAAGAGGGTCAGGAAATAGCTAGCAGAGCCGCAGCCGCTATTCCTTTGGGTTCGTGCAAGCAACTAATACTAACGAGTACCGCGTGCCAAGAGACCGCCGCCTCGGGGGAGCTTTGGTGCGACAGTTTCGGGAACTTCGAGCTTTGAAGGGCGGCATTCGGAGTGAGAGCTAGAAAGCGGCACCGGACGCGAAAGCCACAGCCACGGAAGAGTTCGACGATCCGTATGTGCGCGCCGCAGCTCGGCTGCATAGCTTCCTGATTAGGACTTTCGACATTTAGTAATTACAACGTCTCTCGAGCGACATCTCTTGCTCTATCCGCCCTCTAATAAGAGGTCCAACTTCAATTCTCCGAATTAAACCGTGTCTCTGGTGTACCTGATCTGGTACAAAATTGCGCATATTATCTTTTAAAAGCTCAATACTACATTTATTTTTTTCGAATCCATGACAGTGTCGAATCCTCGACGCGAGGAAAGGATCGTAAATTTCACCAGTAACGCAATGTTGATACGTTGGTAAAGAATGCAAAAAAAAATTCAATAACGAAATGCCTTAAACAAGCAGAAATAGGTTCCTTGCAAAATCGTCGCAATTTAACAAAGCACAATAGGACATAAGGTAGAAAAAAAAACTGCAGATAACTACCTTTGTACCGCGCTAATGCAGGCAAAAAAAATCCGAGTAAAGCTGGAAAATTGTTCGCTGATTTTGCGGGAGCGCTAACAAGTAAACACGCTGTGTCGCGCGCGCCCTCGGCTGCAGGCTTCGTCACGCCGCCAGAGAAGAGGAGATGCAGCGGGTGGGATTCCGCGTTCGGAAACAGCAATTTGAACCGTGCGCGTTCTTCCGGCGATACGGCTCGGGGGAGGCCGGGCCGGGCGGGCACCTAACCGACACAACGTGCACGCAGAGAGGCGTTACAGGAGGCGCCGGGCAAAAGGAGGAGGAGGCGGAGGTGTCTGAATTTGCTCGGCGCCCCAGGAATCCCAATTAGCGCCGTGGCCTTTTTTTTTTGAAAAGGGAGACTTTTTGCCCGATCGGCCGAGGCCCCGGGAGACCCGATATGGCTCGCGGGCTTTTTTCCCGCGGCGCCCGCGTACGGCAGTTGCGAAAATCTCGTTACCCGTCGATTGCGAGTTCGTAAATTCGCGGTTTGACGCTTATTGCTGCGGATTCAGCGGAGGCCCGCTGTAATTAAGCGAGCAAGCGCGGGCCCACTGGCCGCGCTCCGAATAATGCAGTAACGAGAGGAGTGCAGTGCGCGCGGCCGCCCTGTAATTGATACGAGCGCGGATTATTTCCGAGTTTCAAGCGGCGCCGCCGCGGCGCACAGGGCGCACAGTCGTTCATCGCATCTGTCAGCGATGAGATTTATGTAATTGACGAAATGATTGCGCCTGGCCCTATTATATAGACGATCCCGCGGCTACCGCGGCACCAATCAAACGCGGGAGGAAAGAAAAAAAAAAGACCAAGCCAACTGCCGATACGATTACACGGCCGGCGTAATTTAAATCAAACCTCGGTTATCCGCGGCAAAACTAAATTATCATTGCGAAATCCTCTGCTTAACATTCGAGCGGTGGCCGCGTGTGCCGAGAGGGCCCCGGCAGGAGCCGCGTGTGCCACACGCGAGGGCCCCCTTGATCTAGACTACCAGTCCACGTATATTGGCCATCGACGCTAACGAGGCAGCTGTTTAAGGCCAAGGGGTCGGAAAAATGGCCCATTATGCTTGGGAAAGGCTTACGTAAGCCCGCGGTATGAGAGCGGGGGCCCGTGTTCGCCTCGGGGAAGCAAGCCCCTGTCTCCCCGGGGCCTGTGTCTGCCGCGGGGGCCCGGCCAAGAGGTGCCGAGCCTTCCCGGGCTGTGTGTCGCGCGGCGGCCTCCCCCCGCCAATCGCCGAGGCTCCTTTATTGCGCCGCGGGCCCACAGCCCTACGATTATTATTCGTGTGTGGCGCGACACTTGGCTCGGGGTGCGGGCAAACCTGACGCCGCGGCTACCGCTCGTGTGGGAATTACACTCGGAATTACATAAATAGCGCCCGTATGCCCGGCTCCTCGCCCGGCCTCCCTCCAATTACTTGGTATTGACAGCGTCCACAAAAGCGCGTTTGCGTGTGCTACGCGCGCCCTCCTGTGTTATTACGGCCTCGGCGCTATAACGGGACCTTAAATGCAAACCTAAATAATAGTTTAATGGGCAACCCTTGGCTTCACCTTTGCAGCATGACGTGTGTTTGCAGTGCGCGCGATAAGACAAAGACCAAAACAAAGAAGAGAGATTTTAACTGAAATAACCGAGCCGTCTTGTTGATAATGCAAACGCAAAGCTAGTTTAATCCTTGTACGGTGGTTTATGTAACGACTAAAATATCAGTTAACATTTACTATTTTTATAAATTAACAAAAATTCAAATGGACAGTAAACGTTCGCGTCACATAATTACCATATATTCAATATAGTATAATTTATATCCGATGCTTGAAAAGTAGCGTATATTATTGTATTCAGTTAGTTGTACTCGTTTGTATCATTCGAAACATTTCGATGCTTAAGCTAACGTATGCATATCCTTGCACAAGCTGTACCTACTCATAAATATCAAATTTATATTGTTGGTCGTTGCGTTTGAAGCTATGCTATCTAAACCTCTTATATCATGACAAAATAAACTCTGCTCGGCGGGTTCTATGCATAGGATTTCTAATACTAGAACGTTGTACGTTACGCGGACATTGGTAGAAGCTTGAAAAGTGTCAAGTGCCGTAGAACTCGAAGCAAAACCTTATCTTTTATGGGCGGCGGTTCGCCGAATAGAAACTGCAAAAGGACTGGCGGACTCGCGGCTACCTTCGAATCACTCGATAAACTTGAAAGCGGACATTTCGGTAGCCGAGACGAATTTACGCGGACGATTAACATTATCATCTGCGGCGCCGGGGCCGGGCGTCCAGGTATAGCGCGGCCCGCGTAGGCGACATAGGTGCCCGCCGCGCTCTCGTCACCGCCTGTATATAGTAATCGCCTGCGCATTCCCGCCAATTGTGAATCGATAAATCTCGATTATTTTAATTAAAATGTCTTTTTCCGCATCGGCGGCGAAATCGTCCTTCGGGGAATCAGCGGCGCCCTGAGTTATGGCGCGAGCATGAGAGATGAGTCGTACACACTATTAACCAAAATTATGGGTCTGATTCTCGGAATGACATGACGTGGAAATTTCAGAATTCGCGTGAAAATGATATCTTTTTACGTGCACGTCCAAAGACTTGTTTACAACTGGATAACATTATTCATGCTCCCGAACATGGAGCGTAATTATTTGCTACCTTTAACAGCATTCTTGTACCGTTTGTTTATTAGTGGATCTTTGCATTCTGCAAGCTAGAACTTGAAAGTTTGACGACACGCGCAGTGGAAATTTCATTAAAAAAGTTAATGTTGCTTTGCGCGCCATGGATAGCGCTCTCCTGTGTTCGAATACACGAGTGCGCGGTAGAGGGCGCCCTTAAAAGTACCTGGACGATACGATCTTTTGTGCATTTTTACGTATTCCACATCGAGCATCATAATATTTTTAAAGGGAATGCCTCGAAAAAGTACAATCGGCAGGCGAGTTAACGCGGAATTTTCACTCGACGTGGAATCCTGATATTCAATTGGTGCAATAAAAAGAGCATTGATTAAAAAAGCCTGCAAAGTGGCGAGGGGGCGCTGATTGTTTTGCGTACACTTGCAACAATTTGGGTGGAAAAATTACACGGATCGGGGGCTTTATGATTACGGGGAATGTGGAAAAAAAGCAAGAGGAGCAAGACAGGAGGAAGGAGCGAGGCGCAAGAGGATCTGGCGAGAAAGGGATAAGCCAAGGAGGAAGTATTTTTATTTTGCGCTTGTCAGTTGGGTTCGCGGGAGCGGCGGCGGGTTCCCGGGCGGGTTCCCGGCTCGGTTCTCCCGGCGCCCGGCTCTCGGCCGACTCTCGTATTCCCTTAGGCGCGCGCTCGCGCGAGGTAACGAGAATTCGCGGGGGCTCTCGCGCGCGGCATTACCTTATCGCGATCGCCATTTTCAGGCTCGCGGGAGAAAGAGAAAGAGCCGGGGTACCGTCATTCTCCGGCGCACAAAGCCGTCGCGTCGTTACGCGATAGGGCCGCGCGGGAATCGTGCATCGGAGGCGCCGATAGCGCGGGGGCCTTTGCCGCGCGCATTCCGATCGCATATATACATCAGCCGGGGATTCGGGTGCGCGTCTCCGGGCGGCCCTCGGCCGCGTTACGTGGGGGAGGCGGCGGCGGCGGCCTAATGACGGAGAGGCCTATATGGCCGGCCGCTTGTTATTCAACGAAACCGCGGACAGATAGGGGCGGAGGCGGCGGCGGCGGCGGCCCCCGAGCGCCCGGCCTCGGCTCTCCCGCGCACCCTCTTAAATCTTCCACGGGATGCAGGAATGCCGCGATCGTTATCGCGCCCGATTTTTAACCGCGCACGCGAGCCGAGCGTTTGCGCGTTTACCGGGAATGCGAAATTTCGCCTCGGCCCCCGGCCCTCGTTTGCACTCGTTACTCATGCCGACTGCCGGCCCAAAATCAATAAGCTCCGGCCGCGCGGCTCTCTCTCTCTCTTTTTTTTCCCCCCGCGGCCGATCGCCGCCGCCCAAATGAGACGCTCGGGCCCCGGCGGGAAATAAGGCGCCCGCGTCCGGCCTCGCCGAGCTCCTCGATATCTCTTGCGGTCCGATTCAATGGGGATTTCCTCGCGGTTGCTTTAGCCATTAGCTGCCTTATTGCCTCCGTAATCTTATTTATTGGCTTTGATCCTCGGAAGGGGAGGGCCAGCTACAACTTCGAGAGTTATGCCGACGGACTGTTTATTCTTTCGGAATTTTATTTGAATTGTAAACTCGTATTTTAAAGGCATTTCGTCGTAGCAACGGTAAACTCGGCTCTCTAGCGCGAAGAATCGGAAAATATTGATTCATGGCGGAAACGGCACAAACGCCCTGTCCCGCCGAGCATTAACGTCCAATCCAACGTATTATTACTGGATTATCAAGAAATTTGCGCAAACAACAATAACGGATACGATCACCCCTTGCACTTTTCCCATAAAACAGAGAGAGAGAGAGAGGGGGGGGGGGGGAGAGGAAAAAGATTAAATGGCAGCGTTTCGCCCGGCCCTCGTAAAGTATCTCGGGTACGGTAGTCGGCGAGGGGGAGCCACCGTCCGGCGGGCCAAAGGCGCCGGGCGAAAGAAATCGGCCGGCTTGTGTACAGTCCGCGTCGCGCGCGGCGGACCTTAGCATCCGAAAAAGCTCACCTCTTATTAAGGCTATTAAAAGCGAGCGGGGCGGCCGCCGGCGATAAATTTAAACCTCAAGTAGGCAGGCAGTTTCGCGCGCGCAATTAGTTATAAACCGGCGGCCGGCGCGGCGTCCCCGGCGCGTAAACAGGCGCGCGCGCGCGCGCGCGGCCCTCGTTTAACAGCTCGATCAAAGGGACTGGGAAATTTGGCCGGGCCCCATAAAGCAGGTGCGCCGGCCCTCGTAAAAGTCGCCGCAGCCACCGCGGATCTTTCGGCCGCGGCGGCGGCGGAGGAGGCCGCGTTTTATTATGCATTCGCAGGCCGATGTACGTGCGGGGGGGCGCGCGCGCGGGCCTCAGCTGTGTGTGCGCCCGGGCTAATCTGCAGGGGGGGGGGGAAGTGCGCCCGACGCGCGCCCGCGCGGCCCAATAAAAATATAATCCGCGATAAACGCGGGCGCCGGGGCCGGGGGAGATAAAGGGACCGCGCGGGCGGCTAGGCATAAGGGGTGCACTGCCGAGCCGGCGAATTTCGCCTCGTATAATTAGCTATGGCCTCGATATTGTTTTATCTTCGGCAACGCTGGATTATGGCTATTGTTGTCCGCTATCGCCTGCTTTTCCTCGCTCCGATAGCTCAAAGCTTAATTGGTGTACATATTACGCAGATGTTGCGTGTTCCCTGCATCCCGCCCTCAGCTGCCAACGCGTATTGTTATATTCAAATTTAATGATTTTTAGCCGCTATTAAGTATACAAGTAGCTCAAATAAAAACCAACTATGTCGTATTTTTCAGTTTTCATTCGTTACAATTGCATCATTGGATCGTTCGTTTAACTTTGTCATTATCTGCACGTTTTATACTTATTGAATGCAAGTAAATCTAATTTATTCTTTTTGAACGGGACTGTAAATTTTTTATCTTTTGAAATTTCAAGTGTTAAATCAACATGCTTATATTTAAGCTTCTTCTACTGTAATTTTATTGTAATGTTAAAATAATTTTGATACAAATAATTTTGTAGAATTTCCATTTATTCGCAAACTGCGCATAATGTCTTCAATATTTACGGTTTGAGCATTTCACAAGCGAGTATATTTGAATAGTTAAATCGGTTTTTCGCGCCTTGTAGGTCTGTTGTCTTTTCATTTTCTTACATAGTGATTCTTTGCACAATATATGCCTTTCACTGACAGCTCTTACAATAGGACTTAATGGATGGCTTAGTTTTTCTATAGCCTACGGCAACGTTTATTATTTTCTAAAATTATTTATACGTTCAACCTAATCCGACTTCGTAGAGACAAATTTTGAAAAGAATTCATAATTGTTCAGTAATTCGTTCAATAATTACATTTATCGTGGGATCCGTACAAAAGCATAAGGATTCGTCGCAGATAGGGCTTATTGTGACTCGCAGAGTTCATTTGCAAAAGCGCTTATATAGAGGCGCTTAGTGCCTCATCGTCGAATCGCCTCTCGCTTAGAATGGGATCGTTCGACCGTGACCCGAGTTTATATGCGCGTTGTAGGCGCAAGTAGTGCGCGAAACAGTCCTCCGTAAAACCGTGCGGATTAATATGTTTCTATGGGGTTCATAACCCGCGGCAATTCGAGATGAGTCTGCTTCCTTTATGCGACGAATCCTACGCTTCCATTGCATTGTGCTATCTGGCTTATCCTTATAAATTGCACGATCCTCCCAATTCTATTCAACTGGCATTCCGCCGTTTTGCCGAAGCGTTTTCACTCGATATCGATGTTATTTAGCAAAACAATCGCTTCCATCAAATGCATATGTATGCGTCTGTAGGTTAAGAATTTGGGCCATGGAAATGTTGTCCATGTAGATTGGAAAGATACGTATAGGCGAACAACTCGGGAGAAACAAAAGTAGTTTTTTTAAAATTTGTTTCAAAACGTAAAATTGGAAGAAGCAGGTCGTAAACAGTTTATACGGCCCAGATGACTAACCGTGATAAAAAAAATCCGTTCCGCCATCGCCGGCAATACCTGATTTGCTTAAAAGAGACCTAAAGGTGCAATTACGAGCGCGCGTGAGAGACATTAAACGGCAATCGGGCCGAGCTCAAGGGAATGACGCGCAATTATTACGCGGCGGCACGCGGCCTCCCGAATCGGCGCACTGATAAATTCGCGGGGCGCGGAAGGAGGGAAAAAAAGACGCGCGCACATCCAGCGGGCCCCGGGAAGGTGGCAATCGGCATTCGATACGAGGGCAGACAGAGCCGCGCCGGGGCGGAATGCGCCCCGGCGAATCCCGGCCGGACGGGCCGCACAAAGGGCCCGTGGGTTGTCTCTTTTGGCCGCCGCGAGACAAAAGCCGGGGATCGGCGGCCCTAATGAAAATAAGCCCCGGGGCCGCTCCCCGTGGGACCGTGTAATTAGATTGGAAATTCCTCGGGCGGCAAAAGGCCCGGGCGCGTCACGTCGCGGACTTTTCGTGCGACATAACGTGTTAACACGGGCCGGAGGAGGACCCGGGCCAACGGCCACCTGACAGGATGTAATCCGAGACGGCCCGAGCTTCCTCCGAGGCGCTCCCGCGCGTCCACGCGCCGCCCCGGATTTCGGCTGTGCAATCGCCCGGACTAGAGCCGATCGTTCACGGCCTGTTTCACTAATCACTTCGCTTCCTCCCTACGCCGACGAGCCGTCCTATTCCCTGCCCGTTTCACTCCCGCTCCCTCCGGCTCTCCCAGGCTGCACAACTTTCGCATGCGGGTGCACTTACTCTAGCGCAAAAAACGTCAATCATAATTCATCGCGCTCTACCCTGCACCTATAAATCTACTATCGCAATTGTCTACTTGTCAATATAAGTTGATAGTTTGCATAGTCATTTATTACTTACGCTTAGATTTCTATCTTCAGCTCTATACTTTATGGCAATTACACAATTGTCCATTATAATTCATTATTCCCTTTTTTACAGCAGCACCATTTCAATTACATTAACAGTAATCGTTTTTATTCGTTGCTTATGCGTCTACGGTTTATGCACATCAAACTTTTCTATTTACAAACATAAATATTATTGTTAATTATCTTAGGTTTAATATTCAAAACATTTTTTTTTGTATTCTCGATAGAATTATAAGCCGTCCAAAAATGCTTAAAACCCATACGACAACTGAAATAGGAATTATAATAATGCACTTGGAAAATCATAAATTTACTTTATTTTTTATTATCAATTTATCATCACGAGAACATTGAATATTACTATTCTATGTTAAATTTGCATGCAACAAACTTGCGTATATTTTTGGCACATACTTCGTCTGCCGTCCTTCATTTCATGCAAAGTGTAAAACTGAACGTCGTGTCATTATTCGTGGGCCGTCGAGGTTGCAAATGGTTGAGTGAAAACGCGTCAAACGGCAAGCACTATGCGAATCTTTGAGGTGCGAGCGCCTTCGAGGGACAACAACTTTTTACAATTTTTCGCTTTGACGCACCTGTACTTTACAACTGTTTTCTCTATGGCATCGCACGAAGCAACGAAAAGCGGGAAAAATTCTGTGCGCTACTCTTAACCCATATTTTGCACTGTACCAACGCTTTTTTTCCGCGTGAAAACAAAATACGGGTCTCCAAACTCGCGAATCTAAATTCACGAAAAGAGCACGGGTACATTCGAATTTTTACGCTATACTCCTTTCATTTGCCGATCCGCGATAAATTTGTGTGCATGCTTTTTTAAGCATTCGGTCGACTATTCCTTCATCAGCCTCTACCTTTTCGTTCCCTCGTCTACCTTACCGTTTTCGTTAGCTCCTTTCTCACGTAGTGAATTTCTGTATTTGTAGCGCTCCCGCATTTTACCATTGCGTTTGAATGACATGACGGATACCTTCACGCGCAGGTTTTTTTTCGGTGCCCGCCGCTGGGCGACATTCAACCGCGGCTCTTCACCCGCTCGCCATTACCGACGAACGCAGACTAAATAATTGTCCCTGGCTCTCGCGTGTGGTTTATTGCACGTCACGCGCCATAATTAAATGATTAAGTTCAATCGTAAATGGGGCTTCTCGGCTGTAGGTGTTCGTCCCTGAGTAATTAGGTTGCCCCAAGATAATAGCAGACAGAAGATGGGACTTTTCCTTCGCGCCCTTGTGTTGGTACGAGAGGTATAACATCCCCGCAATGTTACTCTGCCATGAGGTTGCAGTGTATGTAAGTCCAACGACTACTGCTTACACATCTTCCTTTTATTTGAGACTCACATTCTGTATTGATTCCCGCGGCAGTGACGGAAATGCCGTCAAATCATCCAGTTAGTACTCTCTTCTTTCTGTTTTTTTTTTTCATGCGCAACGATGCGAGACGGCACTGATTAAGGTCAGAGCGTCATTATGTGATTGGGAATTCATAATTATTGGTGGCAGAACTCCATATTATTCGATTACTGTAAATGCTAATGACCTCACTTATTTGAAATTAAATTTATTAAAAAAACAATTTTTTCTATAAACTTTTTATAATTCAGATATTTCAATTAAATAAGGCAAATTGAAGTTGAATCGAATACACGGTTCAAATCAATTATAATAATATAATATCTAGTAATATAAAAACTATACAACGAACTGGACTGTATTACAGAAATAAAAACGTAATAATCCAGCAATGTCCGAGATTTCATTTTCAAAATTTACCTTAATTTTTTGCAAAGAGTTGTCTGATATTCAAATCTGTAAAATTACGATAGAAAAAAATACTTTGTTTTTAATAGTACCTATTGATCTCACTGATTTACTCTTTAAATTCTTTGATAATTATTTTCGACAATCGAAGTATTTATCCGTAACGGAGAATTGACTGTGATCGCATTCCTTGAGCAGAACCAATAAGTTAAAAGGATAAAAGCCGGTGGCTTTAATCCTATAGAATTAAATACTCAGAAAAAGAACATATTGGCTAGCCAGATATATGTATTGTTGAGACCACCTTCATCCTGCTGCTGTTCCAATGAATTTTCGGCTTCCTTGAGCCATTAAATAAAGGGATTTTTTAAAGTGAATACAAGCATGCAAACGTCAGGGCCTTGATTACACATCGTGAATTTGATGCAGATATACACACTTCGTTGGCTTTTAACCGAGAACACATGAGCCGGGTAGATATCGGACGATTTAAAGCAACTGTTTTGTATTTAAAAAATTAATCCACGAAATTATAAGTTTTATGTTTTTAATTTCAAGTGCTTATTGTCATTTTTAAATTCCCATCAAACGATACAAGTGTATCATGAAATACAAAATGTTCAACGATTTAAGTATAACATTAAATAATATGGCACCAAGTATTGTTTTTAATATTATAACGTATAAAGGAATTGAATAGATTAAATTAAATTATAATTTTATAATATAAAATTATAATTTATTCCTATTAAGTTTAGTGTTGTATCGAAATTTGATCCTAAACTGGGTACGGAGAAGTTCATTATCGTATCTACTAAGTTTGCCATGAAAGCTATTATATTATGCTTCTAAAATTCGAATCGCTCTTGTTACAACTCTGCACCTAATGGCTCATTGTACTGTATTATTTATATATTTAGTTAAATGTGAGGTAATACATGAATTTATAATTTTAAAAATTATTCTGTATTAAATGTATTTATTAAAAATTTTAATATTAAAATATTTTCTGAATACGATTAGAACCTATCAAATTACCATGGTATATCGTTTAAATTATGGTTATAGTTACAATTATATCGTGTTTATTTAAACATGTTAATTCTAAATTTAAAAATGTTTTACAGTTAACTATTTTTAGTTTCAATAATTAAATTAAAATATTTGATTGTTTGAAAAATTAATATTTCCAGGAAATAATTAATTTTATGAGCACTCAAATTTCGAAACTTTTATTTATCCTACTTTTCATGTTTTCAAGAAAATGAAATCTTATCGCACTAAATGATCGAATTTAATGTAATTTAACGAGTTGGAAACAAGCGATATCTTTCATCGCTAAGATAAAAGAATAGACGAGAGTTCGGTATTGTGTGGTATTATGCAGTGGGAGAAAACAACCGTAAACACAAGTGTATAGGTGTTATTTAACAAATTCGTAACATGCTCAATCTACGAATGAACATCCTCTGATCTTTATCAAGGATAATCAGTCCGAAAATTCTCAACGGATTTGGAAATAAAAAAGTAACTTCCTTTTGTCAAGTGCCTCTACTTAAGTATCTAACTACACATGAAATTGAATATTAAAATTAATTAAAAATAATGGTCTTATTTGTGTGCATGAAGTGTTAAAGAGAAATTTTTGATCTCTGAACTAGGCTACAACGTCGAAGTTGACAATAAAAATATTTCTGTAATATATTAGAACGAACGTTTTCCTTAAAAGAAAACGAGCTTATGTTAGTATCTAGCAGTCGATCCAAATACCTGCAAAAGAATCGAAAATGATGCTTAATGCGCGTGCTAACGCACACGCCCTCTGCACGCGCACCTTTCAAGTTATTCATAAAGCGTATCATCCGGAGCTCTTTATTACCGTAATGACATTTGAAGTTAATTCTTGAGTGACTCTTCATTCCATCTTAAAAGCCAGACAGTGGGCTATATTGGTTTTAAAGAGCGTCTTTAAACGGCTCTTCCCAGCCAGCACTGAAATTATTCCTTTTTACTTCAAAGACTCGAGTGCGCGCGCGCGAGCGCGGGGCAAATAAAGAAGCACCGCGCAGCTGAGGACCGTCGCGCGCAAAAAGAGAGACGGGGGGTGGGGGTGGGGGGTGGGGGGGGGAGGAGAGAAGGATAGGAACAAGAGCCACGAGTCTCCTTCGGCAAAGTCGCCAGTACATTGCGCCACCGTAATAATGGGCTTATTCGGGTAAAGAGTCCAAGTGCAAAAGAAGGCGCGCGCCTCTCCTGGCCCCTGTCAAAGCAGATTAAGCAAATGGCGCGGCGGCGCGTAGCTCTCGCGTGTACCGCGGCTTTTTCGGCGTGTTCCCCGCGCGCGTACCAGGTGTTATCCCTTGCCCCGCAAGCAGCGCGACTTTTTATGGGGCGCGCCGCACGCATTCCGATTGGCCGGGAGCGCGCCCACGAAAAAGGTATGCCGAGCCAGGAATCGTACGTATGTAAGCGGCGCGGCTCCTCCAGCCCTGCGAATCTCCGCGCAGGAATTGAAATCGTTCCCCCGTGTTGGGAACATGTAGATTGAATGCTCGTTTGAACGCTGTGCTTTGCAACTCTCGAAATTCGAATAACTGAACTTCACGCGGAACAAGTGTAATTTAAACTTAGTGAGATGAATTGCTTTTTGAACAAGTGCAATTATTTAACAGATGCATCGCACTACGCATACCGAATAACAAATACCTTCGTCCTTCATAAAGTGCAAAACGCGCGAACAGTTCATCTTTCAACTACCATCTCGAGTACTTCCACGTTGCCGATAATATTTGAAGGTATACCGATAATCCAAATAATTTCTAGGGTTAAACCCGTAAAGTCGAGGATTATAGCATGAAGCCTTTAATTAAAAAGGACTCGGGTGGCTGATGGTACAATCGAGGCTCGAGAAGCAGTCCATTCGAGTCGAAACATAAAAACCATCGAGGCTACCTGCGCAAGAGCAGACGAGGACTAGAGGGATGCTTAGCTTTGCCACCGTTAATTGCTTTCCGAGCGGCGGCTCATTTCGCGGGATAATGCAATACATTCTGCGAGCTCATATCGCGCGTCCCCGGCCCTCGGCCAGTGCAATAATGCCGCGAGTCCCCGCGAAATTCAATGACAATGGGGGCCGCGGACACGCGCGCGCTTTGATTGCGCAATATCTTCTTTTCCGGTTTTTCCCTTCCCCGAGCTCTTTAGCGCCCCCTCGCTTTTATTGCACGCTCCAGCCCCGCTTCTTTGGCGGTCGGAATGGTTGTTTAACGATTCGCTCCACGATCTAACGCGGCACTGGATTATATTTGCGCACCGTGCAGCTATTATCTATCGCGGCTCTTTCTTTTTTTTTTTTGTATTCTACGGCGCGATGAGTCGTAAAAGCTGTTCCGATCGATCGCTGAAGCGTAATCGTGGGAGTGGTGCGAAAAATTTTATACTCGCCTGGTGCTATAGGCTACTGTGAATGTCAATTTAAGATAGCAATCTGATAATTTTATAAATCAACCACTATGGATTTATTAGTGCCGTAGTCGCGGCTCATAAAACTATATGCCTTATTTGTTTTGATTATTAAAGTTCATGTTTTCTAGATGAGTTAATCACCATTAGTTAAGATAGCAATCAGTACTTTGATTATAGAGAAGTAAATAAAAATAATTATGCATATTTCTTATTTTCACCTAAAATATCATTACTTTATTCATTAGGTATATAACAATAACTCGCAGATAAACCGCATTAAATTAAAGCAAAAATTATAATCACGCCCGCGGCACTAAGCGAGAACAAAATAAAAACACAGTTTCTTCGCACGTTAAAATAGTTAATAATAAAATCAATTGATACAAATTAATGCAAATGAGTTGAATAATATTTGTAGATCTGTGAGCAGAAAATTAATTCAAATCAGTTTTTACCGCAAGGGATCGTTAATTCAGTGGCGGACCCTCCGAGTGGCTGGCAAGGGCCCCGCGTATAATCTCATGCATTGGGAGAGATCTGACCGAACGGGGTAAAAAAGACCTCTCGGATATCCGGACAATTTCTTAATCACCCACACCCCCTAGGTGCAGCTGACGTGCGTGGACTCAGGTCGCTCGAAAGCCGCCAATTTTTTCGCCCCCCCTCGCCCAAGAATCCAAGCGCGTCACTCCGGCCGATCGATCGGCCTATCCGGCGGAATAATGATAATCCGCGCGGCCTGGAGGCAGGTATGGTTCTTGCGGGCCTGCGGGCCGCCTTGTAAGGCGCGCATTTTCGTGGCTCGTTAATTAATTAAGGGCCTCGCGGGCCTGCGCGTGACCCGCTAACTGGCCCCGTCTGTCAACTCCCCGTCAAATCCGGCCCCCTCCCGGTTTTTGCCGATCCCCGGGGCTCCTCGAGCTCGGCGAGTCGCTCGTCCGTCAGCGGCGAGGCCCCGCCCCTCCGCGAGCTCGCGCGCCACGCTAATTCGATTAAATGGTTAATTGCTTAATTTCGTTTAATGTGCCTTTTGCGCCCGGTTGGGGCTCTACCGTGTCGGAGCTCGCGCTGGCCCCGCGCCCTTCCCCCCGGGCAATGTACTCAAAATAGATAGAAGAATCAAAGTGCGCGTGAAAAAGTGTGTCGCGTTGTTTTTTTTTAATGTATAGTTTCATCTATATTAATCACCTTGATACATATGCACGATGACGTTGCAACGAGTACTGAATACAATATGTTCAAAAGTATTTAAAATATTTGACGGCTGCAGCGTGCTTCCTGCTCGAGGACAGCGAATTACTCTTTCTTTTTCATGAAAAACTCAACGCTGGTGCATTCTTTGTAAGTTCTTATGAATTTACTTATCCGGGCCTAAAAAAGCTCGATCGAGCAGGGACATTTGTACCGCACATTTGTACGAACATGTAGGTACAAGCGCACGAGTAGGCCGATCCGAGAGCAGAAAGGCCTTCGCCAGTCTTAAAGAGCCCGGCAAGGAGAAAGAGCCGCTGCATGCTCCCGAAAATTCGGGGTCGACGTCCGATCCCCCCGAAAGAAAGAAATCGCAGGCATAATTAGCGAATGATTGATCGATGCGTGTCGCTCGGTAGCTATGCACGCGTCTTCGCTGTTCTTCCTCCTCTCTCTCTCTCTCTCTCTCTTTCTCCCTCTTTGGACTCCTCTTTCTTTCGAACCCGCCTCTCGTCCTGTTCCACTCAGTCCAACTCGAGTATGTAAACCCATTTAGCGACCTGCTTGCTGTTTATCTCTTGCATTTCTTTAATAAAAGATTTGCCATTCGATGGAACTTGTATACATTCTCTTTTCATTTAATTAAAATAACGCGGTTCTTTTTCTTTTTAAAAGCTCTTCCATTAAGATATGGTACTGTTTTTTGGAAATTTTTCCGTCTCAAAAGTCTCAAAAGTGTAGCACGAGCATTAATTATAACAGGATTTAGTCGTTTATGATATTTTTTTAATTTTTTCATTTTTTACTTTAATCTCAATCGTTTTGGATAAAAAATTATCTTTATTTAATTTAATAAATTAATTCATAAAAATAATAATTTTGTATTGGAATAAATAAATATAGAATTTAGAAAGCAAAATCGTATTGATTTTTAGTTACCATTTCCAATCAACGTTTGCTTCGAGTTGATCTGGTATTCGGTAAATGCAGGGTAGGGTCAGAAAGTAGTGAGCCAACTGACGTATGCACGTTTAACGAGACGAATATTCGAAAGACAGAATGCACTCGCACGTCTCGTTAGATGTACGGGTCGCTTTTTCATCAGCCTCTGCGAAACAGCCGAGCCTAACGACATTCTACCCCTTTTTCTCACTCTATCTCTTACCTGAATTGTTTTAATACCTGCAGAGTTTTAAGTTGCATTCAGTGCCACATTAATTTTATAATTATTCCCCGATAATAATAAAATTTCTACATTGTTTTTGCACCAAGAAATTAGTGAATTATTATTTGCAAATTAAATTTAAATCGTAATAGATTTTTCTAATTTTATAACATTTTTCTTTTTTAGCGATGAACTTTACTTGTTGGAACCTTGATTTATTTAACGCTTTGTTAAAAATAACTGATTTAATTATCTACCAAAAAGTAAGATATCTTTGATATCTTAAAATATAAGATAATTTTGATAATAAATGCATGATAGTATCATTCACAACTAACAAGTATATCCTAAACGTTACTAATTTTTCACACTAGTTTTTAGCAGTCAATATTAATAAATGTTATTATGCTGAGCAACAGGAAGAAGAAAATTTTTAATTCTTTTGAAGAAATTGTAATTCATTAGAAATCGTATTAAAAAATAAAAATTGCGATATGCAATTATACACTACTCGTTTCTCGTCACATAGAGCAAACGGCGTTGTGCAATTATTTCACCCTATATATATACATATCAGTATCAATGTGCTGCTGAAATTTATAGCAGCGATGCAGAGACACTGATATGATATAGCAGATTATTGCCAGCGGAAGTAATCACTAGCGTATAGTTATAGTTTTCTGTGATACTAATCCATGAACTTGTTCATGAAGTATAGCTAAATGAAATTGCGCTGAAGATATATACTGAGTTGCATTATATATGTATATAATAATTTAATGAAATTCATTACATATCTCTTCCAATCTGTTTTATAATCGACCTCTTTGCTATTTACAATTTTAATATTAACTAAAAAATGAACTACTTTCTGCTCTATATCTTCATTAATAGATGGTGTTCATGATATTTTGTACGCGCCCCGAAGAAGCATACATGTTCAACTTTTTTCTAGTTATTATATATTTAATTTGTATAGAAACAATATATAGTTCCTGTTTTATTTTAAAATCTACTATTGAATAACTATATTTTTCAAATAAATAAAATTAATATGTTTAAGTCTACGAAAAATCAGGAATTGAAATGTACATAAATTATTGAAAAACAATTTTTCATTGATTGTGTTTTTATCAATAAATACGTACGTACACTCAACTTCGGAAATTAATAAAATGTGCGAGGCTGTTAAATTACAATTAAACAATGAAATACTAGTCATCCTACAACGAATATAGTAATATTCATGGATAAAGATTTTTCGAATGAAAAATAAATTTAAGTTTAAAGGCTTTTTATTTCACCGTTGCCGTGAGTGAATAATGAAAAGAAAAAGAAACAGAAGGCGCGCGGTGAGGAAAGTCAGCTCTGTCGCCAGATGCACGCACATAATGCCTTGAACCGGTCGTCTTGGAGACTCTCTCGAACCTGAATTATTTAACCCCTTCGTGACCACTATTCAGAGGCCTTATCGGCAGCTTTTTTCTCCTTTACGCGCGGGACACTCGATTAATTTAAAGAGTGAATTATGCAAGCCTTTCTTCTTATTATCATTCCTCGGTTAAAAGCACTATCTCATCCCCTGTACCCGAGTGCTTAGCAGCAATAAAATTCGCATTGTGATCTGGCAATTTTCTGCTGAATAATTTGTATGTATACGAATCAATTACGTGCTCTAGACTGCTTAATTGCATCTGTGGAGAAATCATTGGCGAATATAATTCGCCTGAAAGAAATGACCCGATCAGCATTCTTAAGCGCGGAAATCCATGTTATATTTGATAAAGCAACTAGAATTGCCGGAGGCATAAATATAATTTTCACATTACGTATACAGTTACTGTACATCTGCAATTATTTATAAATATCCCGTAAATTAACAAGAAGAATCACAGTATCCTTCATACGACGATTACGTTTGAGGTAAACACTAAAGAGGTGTGCTGGAATTTCTTTGCAATAGGTCAAACCAGTTATTTTCCTCTACTTAAGCCGATTCGTCTAATATAAGCTTTAGGCCCCATTATTACGCCGTAACTTTTCGGATTATTTAAAAGTTATCGAAGGTGAAGCAAGCGACGCACTTGCCCAGAGGTTTTTCCCAGAGTCGATTTCTTCGGGCGTCTGTAGCTCGAGCAATAGTCACATTGCGTAAGACGTGCATTCTAAAATGCATGCAAACCTCGGTACACACGTCTGCCTTAGAGCTAACAAATAATAGCTTTGGGTGGTACCAGATCATTAATGTCATAATTACTTATATGCCAAAGAAAGAGACAAATATCTTTTTTTAACATATGCAAAGGTCATACGCTTACTCTTAAACCTACAATGAAAATTATATTTACAGTATACTTTAAGTACTTTATTGAGTAGATATCTTGACGACATTTTATGTTATTTAAATCATCAATATGATAATCTAGGTTCATTTGTTTTACATTTAAATTTTTATGTTTAAGGTGGTTTTAGTTTTTCTCTCTTAAAGTTTAAATATCTATGACAAAAAATTATAATTAAATAATAATAAATTATAACAATCAAATTTAAAATTTGAGGTAAATTAACAAAAACGTTTCCACAAAGTTTTTCAGCTGAGTAAACTAAAAATAATTTTCTAAAATTAAGATTTCTAAAAACAAAAGTATGTAAAAGTCTTGAAAAATTATTAATTTTGTTTAACTAATTCTCAGTCAGTCTATAAAAATAAATAAAAAAACGTACTTAATCTATGTCAATACGCTTTTTACTATATTTTATTACATTCATATAGATTTTCGTCATTTTGAGGGCCCACGAGTTAAGCACAAGAAATTACATAATGATAGATGATACCCATGAATTTGCTTAAGTAGTTTTTACCAGTGTCAGTAAATACGTTATTATTTAAATTTTAATTGATACGAAATAGATGAATTGTCGCTTACATATCTATATATATTTATTACTAGATGACCCACATGGACTATTAATATTCTGTATATTGCATTTTGTCTCCATAACCTCTCTACGAAATAAGCATAGATTCAACACTACTATGGTACTAAAAATTAACATAAACAAGGTAAGAGCATTCCTTGATATGTAGCTTGCTCCTTATTTTCCTTGTCCATGTACTCTTTACATTATTACTATTAGCTGGACTTAATATTCTTCGAATTCTATTTTATACATTTATTTACACTCCAAAGACTTACTGTCAGCCAACATTCGTTATTAAAATTCATCATTATAATATATACATGTTCTCCTACATTTGCGCTCAAAACGACTACTCTAATCATAAAATTATAGAAATAGGACCGATTCATATTACTGAAATTTTTTTAATAGATCAACAGTTATTTATGAATACTAAACTCCGATTTTGAAATAGAAAAACTAGAAGCAAGGATTAAATGATAACAAGCCATAGAAAACAGGTTGATAATACACACTGAAATTCACGTAGTACTTGTAATTCAAGTTAGAACGATTCCTTTCCACTTTCACTATTCTTCACATATAAACATGGTAGTAATATATACTGTGAAATTAGATACTTGGACAAATAAAAGAGAGAAATATCTAAAATGAAGAGATTAATATTTCTGTGTAATTATCATTTCTTCATTTATAAATCAAACATTTAGGATGAAAATAATCTATAGATAGATATCTCACTTTAATGACGATAGTTCGTATCTCAGTTTAATGCAAATTGTACGATTCAACTGCGGAATTAAATAGGGTAATTTATCGCATTTATTATATGTGAACCATTAATGCGTATGAAAGTGAATAGGTAGAAGCTTCCTTTATAGTGTACTAAACATAATGGTATAAAAATATTGTAACCAAATATAATTACATCAATATTCTATAATGATTTATCTCATTGAATGAATTTACAAAAGTAAAAACCTATAACTTTTGACATGATATTACTGGGTTTCGGTTTTTTTAAACACATTATTATACTACTTTAAAAATCGGCAATTTAATAGACCAGGAAACGGAATTTCAATGGATGTAATTAAGTAGAAATGAGTTGAATTAAATAGTATTCGGTGAGTGTAACTTTTCTTATAATTATTAGTACGACTATACTGTATAAATAAAAAATTAAAAAAAAATTAAAAGTTGTTAGTACTGTCAAAGCAGATATCAGTATGATTCTACTAAACTAGTAAGCACAAAAATATTAAATAAAGCACGTTTGGACATATTAATTTTCATTTCTTGCTTTACTGATGAAGTTCGAAAGTAAGCTAAAATTTCATCTATTTTATCGTTATTGGGTTAATTTATTCATGCACATTTCGTATACTTTCATACGGACATCCATCTTACATGCTACATACGCGCACTTTTAAGTTCTTACAACGCATAAAATTTCTTAAGTTTTTGTAAGCATAGTAGTTCATTTACATAGTTAAAAAAGTTAGATACAACTTGTGTTCTAGGAAATATATCGAATAACAAACAAAATAAGACTTTATGGAAGAAAATAATTAAGGTCATCATTAAATAATATATTGTCTAAAATTTGATTTATCAGGCTTTATTTTTAGCGTTGAATTCGAAAGTTAAATGTCATCCAATAAAATAATGTAGGACACTGAGCTGAAGTGGAATGCAACATTTTGAGTTTTTATGTTAACTAAACTTGAGTCTGTTCGGAGAGGTGGGCTAAAGATGCGTAATGTGCTTAAAATCCCGTAACCAGAGCCTCGATAAATTTTATACCGGGCATTATAAACTTCAATAATGACGGATTATAAAATGAGCTTAATGACGCACTAAGCCGGGACATTAGAAAGTTAATCCACTCGTGGGCAAGACGTTAGCATCGCGAAATGTGCGAGGGCATTGCAACGTAAAAGGTTCGGGTGCCGGCAGCGGGAGGAGCAGGTGGAAGCCGGCCGATACACATACACCCATCGCGCACGCGGTCCGGGGCAAATAATCTCGCACGGGCGGGGAGAAAAAAAAATGGCCGAGAGAGGCCCAAGCGGAGCCGATGCGTAATTGCAATCGTCATCGCGGCGCGTAACAGCCTGGCCGGCGTCTTCGCACGCAGTGGCGCCGAGGGAGGGACCGGCGGCTATGTATGTTAATCCAAGGTGCGTACAGGCGGGAGTGGCCGGGAGGAGACGGGCCCTCCCTCGCTCCCTCGTCATCGCGCGACTTTTTTTCTTTTTTCTCTTTCCGAACCCCTGCCGGCGGATATATCGGCTTCTCGCCCTGTCATCGCGGGCTGCGCGCGCGCCCGGGGAAAACCGAGCGGCTAACGCTTCGCTCTTACTCTCGGTGTATAAACTTCTTTCGCCGTCCTCACTCGTCGTCCTCCCGGCAACCTTGCTTTTTGCCCCCGCGAAGTAACGAGCAAGTGGCCTTTTTCCCACCGCCTTATCCTTTTTCTTCCTCGGGCCGAGCGATTTTTAATTACTTTTTTCGCATTGGCTCTGTCGCCCGATCAACGGTTATTAACTGGGATTTCCTTGTGTAATTATTACGCCGGTTGGCGGGATCCGACTTCCTAGTGCGAGAGCGGGTAAACAATTTGTAGCGCGCTCCAAGTTTCCCACCTCGGAGCTGATAAAACTATTCGTGGAATTTGTCGAGACCATCGTGATCGAGATCGCGATTTCAAAACAGCGCTCGAAAGAATTAGAAAAGCCGCTGAATATTATATATGTGCCTAGTTTAAAATAATCGTGTAACTCGAACCTTATACTTTACAATACCTCGATTATCCTCTAATTTGTGCATTCTAACTCTGTACTCAAAACTATACCGTTCTCCCGATTCGTACGTTACACGTGACGTTTATAAACACGGTATTAATAACTTAATTTTTGAAAAAACGAAATGCTATTAGACACTTTTTTAAAAACAATCGACTCGCTTGCATTAAACATATAATTATTCATTATAGCCCTCGCTGCAGGCCGAGTGAATATTTCAAAAGTGTACGTGCGTGTGCACGTGCGGGACATAAACTGCGTAATTTTCCGAGTAATTTTCAGTGTTATATACGCCAATTACACACGTATCCACGTACATACGCGTGTATGCACATTGATTGCGTAAAAAAATGACGAGGGTGTCTAGAAAGTGTAAGGTTACCATTACGCTCCTGAAGATTCAATTTGGTAGGATAGGCTGGCGCGAGTCGCGCAAGTCCGGCCGAGCCGCGCCGTAAATAAACATAAACGCACCGCCATAAATAATAGGCCATTATAAACGCGTTCCTCGCGCCGCACTTATCCGGGCAACTGCCGCTGGGAATCGCGGATAAAATCGCCGATAAACTCCCGTCAAAACAATTGTCACGGGTTTCTCCGGCGCGCGCGGGCAAGGGGAACGAGCGGCGCGGTTAGGCGGGCCGATCGAGGCCGCACAATTAACCGTTTGCATAACAAACGCGGCCTGGTATGCGCGAGCCGCTAGACGCGCCGGGGCTGTAAATCAAACGGCGATCGCGCCCGCGGATAAAATTAACGAACTGCGTCCTCCCGCGGATGAGGCTCGGCCCTCTGTCAATCGACGCGCGGCAGAGGCCGACGACGACGCCGGGGGAAAACTCAACCTCCGAGATATAGAGTAGCGGCCCGCGTCTCTCAGTTTGACGAGTCGGTCCACCGCCGCGGCTGTCGCCGCTTCTTTTATGCGCGCGGTCTGCCTGTATCGGCGCGCGCTTTTCACCCGCTTTCCACCGGCGTCGTTGTCGCGCAGAGTTGCGGCTTTGAAAAAGAATCAACAGAGTCGTTCGGAGAAGCGCGTCTCTGCTTACTGATATCTCACTGAGAGATTAACCGCCGGGGCGATAAAAATCTCGGAGGAGGAGGAGGAGGACAACTCGCTTGACTTATCAAAAGGACATAAACAAGCGAAATCCCTGGTAAAATCAGAATTTACACCCATTTTACCCACGTTACATCAACAAGGAAAAGGATCCCCTTTTTTTTCTCTCAAATTCCTGCGTAATAAGTAAGGATATTGCCATTGCAGGGTCCGGATGAAGCGAGCGGGGACGGACGACGTCGATGTTAATGAAGCTCGCAGTGGTGTGGGGGAGGAGAGAGCCGCTCGGAGGAATTTCAGGACACCGCGCGCAATAAGAAGAGAGCGCGCGCAGCGGGAGAAGAAAACAGCGGCGCGGACCAAAGAAAAAAGGCGAAGGAGGAGGAGGAGTGGGGATTGTCGGATTAGAGCCCGAGTGCCGGGCGGGGCGGCGGGAAGAAAATTGAAATCGATGGGGGCGAGCGCATCGGAGGAGGGCTGCGGGCCCCCGCGGCTGACGAGGAGAGACGCCGCGGCCGAATCGACGGCGAGGTGTCACGCCGGCTTGTTTGTCGAGCCGCCGCGCCGATGCAGGTACCCACATATATACACGCGGGAGCCTCGCGGGTTAATCGCGGCTTTCCGCCGGCCCGGCGACTCGGGCTCCTCCCCCGCTTTTCCTTTGTCCCCGCGCCCGATTATTCCCAGCCGTTCAATTTGCCCGGGCGAGTGCACTCCGCCCGCCAAAGCTGCACTTTCCCGCGAAATTAGTCGCCCGCGCCCGCAGCCCCGGGCCGGATCGAGTGTAAAATATATATATATATAAAAAATTCTTTTTTTTTCCGCTTCAAAGGCTCTCCCCGAGGCGGAAGCACCAGCCGACCTCCGAGGTCCTTCGCGTGTATATGCAAGCATCGACGGAGGGCGGCGCAGACGGCAAAGGGGGCGAGACGAGCGAGCCCCCGTGGAAAAGTGATCCCCGGGCGGCGGGCGGAGCCGCGAGATGAGTCGCGCCTATTCTCGATTGCGCCGGTCCGCGGGCGCATGCAATCTAGATCACCCGGCGCCCCATTCTTCGGGCGCGGGGGGACCTGCGTCGCACGCACGCCCGCCGACGCGGTGCTTAGGCCGTGCCAACGACCTCCCGGGACGACCCTCCGTCTTTTCTTACACTCCTCCACTTAGGGAAGAACCCTTTTTCTTTTTTTCTGCCCCCGCCCCTGTCTCCCGCACGCTCCCACCCCTGACGGAGGCTTCCCTCCGCCTGCAGACTGGAAAGGGACTCACTTTTACGCTCGGCAGTCCTCCGGGAGCCGCTCTCCCACCAAAAACGCATTTTTTTTTTCTTTTTTGGATCTCATCCAGCTTATTTGGCGGGCTCTCCGTTAGAAAGCTCGGGGGGCAATATGTATATCTGCTCCCTTGGCTTGGCGAGCGTTGCGCGACTCTCATTGGGCCAATTACCAATTAACCCCGTTGGATGTTCCTAAGTAACTTTTACTGTGCATTAAACGGGACGATTTCAGGGGAGCTTACGCGATCTTCTTTCGTTAATCCGAGCTTGGGCAACGCGGCCGCGTGGAACGACGGAAAAGCCAAGTTTGCATATTTCTGGAGCGTTTTACGGCCGCGTTAAAGTCGCCAGCGACAGAATTTCGTATTAAATCATCGGTGTAATGGAAAAAAAGTAGGCAGTGCCCGAAGGCGGAATGTAGTCATTAGGAATTGCCACGGCGCGCAACATACATATATACACACACACAAGGTATATCGGCGAATGCGCGCAGGGCCCGCCGCTAAGTTTTCCAATCGTAAATAAAGGGGGCTCCTTTTTATCGCTTTTTCTTCGGCTGAAAAAAGTTCCAAGGAAGCACAGGTTTTGAGGGGCGTAATTTACAAGCGGCGCCCTCGTTAAACATCGGTCTTCAAATCAGCGCGTTACGCAACTCCGCCGGGCCGATTGATAGACGGCTCGGCCTCGGCTTGCCTCGGATCGTCCGCGAGGACGACTCGTCCCGCGAGACGCGCGCGCGCACGTATGGATCGCGGGGGCTGCGGAACCTTGGGGCAGGGCAGGGCCGGTCGCGCGAGTGCGAAAACTGACGGGGGGTTGCTAGGTGGAGGGCGGCGGAGGGGAGCGCCAGTCAGCGGGCTACTGATGCCAGACGCCGCGCGCGCGCGCGCCCCAGCCAGCCCCTTTCGTTCTTTTACGGCTTCGTTTTCTTCTTCTTTTTTTCCCCCCCTTTTTTTTATTATTATTATTCGCCCGGGAGAATGAGCGCGACGCGGCGGACGATTTTCTTTTTTTTTTCCTTTTGCGAAAAAGTATTAATTAGCAGGGAGCGCAGAGAGAAGCGGGCGATATCGGACGGGCCCGAGCCCCCGTACAGGACAAGGGTCGCGTGCGCGTGTACAACGGGCGCGTAGTTCCGGGCGAGGATCCGGCGGGCCGGACGGGCCGCGCCCACATAGCGCGCCGGCACGCGGCCAAAAGTACGCAAGCCTCGTTACGGCCGAGCGCCAGGAGGACGTATTCCCGGTTAATTGGGTTTGCGGGGAAATTTTGTTTCGGCCGCGACTGGCGTCGCGCGGGTAATTAATCTAATTAACAGGCGGGCGGGGCTCCATTAATAGGCTGAGCTTTAATTAAGGCGATACTTTCGCGGGGCGGCGGGGCCCGCAGCTTCCCGGAAGCCGCCGTTGGGGGGGCGGGATACGAGGCGTGGGCGCGAGCCGCGCGCATCGATCCCGGCGCGCGTAGCCTAGCTACGATCCACCCCCCCACCGACTTTCTTCCGGCGGGTCGCGCCGGGACGAGGGGCGCGCCAGGAGATCGAGCGCGAGCACCTCGTTAACATAAATATAAGCGGCCGCGGGAGCCGCGGCGGCTTTCACCGCCGCGCCGGAGGACGCCGGGGCCTAGGGCCGGCAGACGGGCCCGGCGACCTGGGGGGCGCGGTTCAACAGCCCCGGGCGCACTTTACCACCGCGGCAACTTCGCGCGCGCTTCGACCGATTGGCTTTCGAATGCCATTTCCAAAGCCGCGCGCCGCCACAGGAGAAATCATACAAATGTTACTGGAACGCAATTAATCCTTGCGGGATATGACTGGGCGTACGCACCTTCCACGTTTCGCATTTGTTTTTTTCATTTGTTTCGCCGTTATTCCGAATAATAAGGCGCCACTCACGTGCCTGCACCTTTTTCCTTCTCTAAATCCTGGCTCGTTATATAAAGCTCCTTGCAAAGCTCCTTTTTCTCAATGCAAATCATTTTCCAATTATTATAAATAATTGTACGTGATCCATTTGAAAAATCTCGAGTCAGCCTAGGGGATTTAAATACTATAACGTAATGCTAATCATTAACATATATTAAACTAACTAAAAATCATATCGACTTATATAATTCAACGAGCCCCACCTTCTAACTCATTCTTTATTCCTCGATTATTTAGATCGGCGTCAGGGACCGAGTTACGCCAAGATTTAATGTTTATATTTCTCCAATGGATCTGTTTTCAATCCTGCCAGCGATTCTCCCTCGGTACGAAGAATTAGGTTTCACCTGTCGCGTGTGGATAATACATCGTGCTCGCCAAGTGTATTATATATCAATTATCCGAGGTACGAGGTAAGAGCCTCCTCGGGGAATCGGCCGCCGAAAAAAAAAAAAAAAAGGGCTCGACGAGCCTTTTAAAACGCGCCTCGGCCATCGCGATTTGAAGCGGCGAATCCCCGGGCGCGCAGTACCGCGAAAACGCGTCACTGCCGAGGGGAGCAGAAGGACGCGGGCTTGAAAGGCCGCTCGATCCCACACTCGGCCGGGTCCGAGAATCGAGACAGCGGGGCGTTCGGCAGTCGGAAGAAGAGGTGCAAAACCGGTAAAGGAACAAAGCGCCCAGAAAAAGAAGGGTGTGTAAAGCGCGGGGGGCGGGACAAATCCCGCGCGGCCCTCGATTCCCAGGCTCGTTATCGCGGGGCGCGCACGTGACCCGCGACGTCCGGCGCGCCACCGTCCCGTATTCCGTTTACCCTATGGGCGCGGGCAGACCACCGGGGTAGAGGCGCACATGGCCCCCGCGCGATACGCGCATACCCCGAACTCCGCGGCTCGTCCTAGAAGGCCGCGCGGCCGCTCTGAAAACACCGCGGGCTAAAATAAAGGGCAGCTGCGTGAAAATGCGCTCCCTCGGAGGGCCTTTGGCTCCGTTAAGAAAGTTTAATTCCAAGCCGAGCGTTTCGCCGAGTGCGCCGGCAAACATTCGCCCGGGAGTGAGGCCGCCCGTCCGCAGGAGAACTTTTAGGCTCTCTCCTCCAACTCTGACGCTCTGATAGCTAGCCCAGGTAAAATTTTTACCTGCAATGTTGCTTCTATTAGGGCGGGACTTTTTAATTAATCCGCGGCTTAATTGAAACAAATATTGAATTCGATGGGCAAATTTACAAGGGATTCATTTGACGCTGTACGAATTAATTGATCTTTTCTAAGATTGTAAAGGCGAATGAGAAAAGTGCAATGCGCTACGGTGAAATAAAACAAAATTTAATCATTCTCGAATTAACGTTTATACCTGCAATTATACATGCACAACAAGCAATTTATATATATATTGGAAAAACTTAATAGCAGTGTACGCACATATATTGTGTTTACCGAGTTACATTTACGAGTCAGAAAATCACGATACAGGGATACTACCTAGGGTACCACAAACGATCATTCTAATATTATCTTTATTTCTATATATCAAGCCGCGATTAAATTCGCGAGTGAATCTGATTTGAGATAATGTTGAAAATCCGCGCGATTATAAATTCGTATAAATTTTCTAATAAACCCGATAGCGCGCATATATTTAAATGATATTTTCGTCTATTATACTAAACGTTACCCTGCAGGCGTACAGCCACTAATTTTATGAAGTTTAATACATCGACGGTTAAATATCGGCTTACAATTATAAAATCGGCCTCGCATATTAAAGCGGCGGTGGGTGCGCCGGTAGCGCGGGACCTAGACCACCGCTAGAAATTCAAGCGGGCGCAAAATTACGAGGCGGAATAATACCTCGCGGGTGGGGGGGGGACACCCCGCGTGATTTGGCCGTAAGTAATGGGCGGCAATAATTACTCCTGCTCAAAAGTGCCATAATGCAAATTCATTCCGACAAACTCGCGCGCGTGCCCGCGACGAATAATAAACACGGGGCCTAAGAAGCCCGGGGACCGCGCGCGAACGGGTCCGGGGAGAACGAGTTCCAGCGGCGGTCTTGTAAAGCGGAATAATATATACCGGAGGCGCGCGGAAGGAAATTAAAGCCCCGGGAAAGAGAAAAAAAAAAGGGAAAGCCGCCCCTTTCCAGCGGGCCGCGAAAAATTCGAGGCTCGTAACTCGGCACTGGCCCCGAGCCGTACATATATATATATAAACCCTCGCGTCTCCTGGCGCCCGCGCCGCCGAGCTTCGCACGCAAATTAATGCCCCCGCTAAGAGCCCTCGTGAAAAAGCCCGGCCCGATCCCAATGAGCACGCGATACGCCGCCGAAAGCGACAGCTTTTATAATTCTTCCCGCGGTATTCCCTTGCGCCTGCGTGCGATTAATTGCTGGAAATTGTTATTCATCCAGGTTAAATGCCGGGTAATCCGCGGATCCTTGATTTTTCAATCGCTTCCCTTTTGCTTCTTTTACCAAGCGATGCTTGCGCTCGCTCAACCTTTATTGTCGACGCTGTACTCTTTCGAGTGTTTTCCTTGTTTCATTCCACGATTGTCACTTTTTCATTTTATTCCTTCGCTGTAACGAGATATATAGCGATGAAACGGCCGGATCGTAGCCGCGTGATGCGTTGCTCGTATACTACGTACAAATTATCTGCAAGTATTAATGTGTTTTGAAGAAAACCGAGCTTCTGAGCGAGGAACATGATCTGATGCAAATTTTATAGCTAATCAAAATTTTAGAGCTATTTTTGAGGCGTGGATATAATGATTAGAATGTATTTTTCATACTATGTTGATTTTTGTCGCGTCTTCTTTCTACTTATTTTAATAAAAAATTCAATTTATTCATTTATATACAATTTTATTAATAGGCGCCCAACTTTCCAATGCTGCTACAATGTTATAATCATCACATGATACATATTTTTTATTTTCTTTTATCAATTTTTTATTTATTAGCCCTTAACGTGCCTCTTTCATTAGGGTTTCTCCTAACTAATAATTAATAAATCTCCCGGCAAAAGAAGGATAATTAATTTTTGCAAATAATTTAATTAGTCCCGCGGACAAAGTAACTTGTGCGGATGCACGCGGGGACGACGGGAGTGGTTGCAGGGTAGCGGGGTGAAACCACGTCGATAATATAGAGCTTGGCTTAATTAACAAGTTGGAGTTAGCGAAATTGATTCTAGAAAGAATGCCAAACGAACGAGGAGGCGGCGACCTTCCGCGCGACGTTTGATACTCGGCGCTGGGGCGCGCGAACAAAGGAACGGGCGCAAGGACGCGTGACGGAGGTGCGCCCTTGCGCGGGCCACCCGACCAATTATGCCGGCGTAAATATTAAGGGCCCCTGCCCCTCCCCCCCCACACACACTTCGGGCCCTTTAATTAATATTAATTGAGTTGGCCACTTTGTCGGGCGGCGAGTTGGCGCCCGGAGTCGCGGGACACGCGCGCCATTGCCTCCTCGGCTCGCGGGATTCTCTTTTAATCTCAAGCGCTTAGGCGGCGCGCGGGTAATTGCGCGTAATTTCGCCCGATTGCAAGTACTCGCGTATCGCGGGGCCGCATCTGCCCGCAGCGGGCATATCAAAGCGCCGCGCCGGCCGGGGAAAACGCAGCCGATATACAGGCCGCCGGAGGTCGAGCGGCCGGTCGCGCACGCCGCAGCTTCCCACCTGCCGCACCGGCCACCGCGAGATCTGGCGAGAGGCCGCGATTCCGCTCTCGAGGGTCCATCTCGGGGAGGCCATTGCCAAGTCAAGCGGCTGTTTCAAGTATTGCGCCGCGAAACGAATACTTTGCTGAGAGCTCCTCTTTTTTTATACTTTCACAGCTTGCGGTTGCGGCGATTAATTCTCCGTTAGCCGGAGTTAGGAATTCGATACGAATTTCTAACGCGCAATCAATTTTGGATTTTGGGAACTATGAACTCAGTTGACGAGTCAAGTTTCAAGCGTTTCGAATTGTTCCTATGCATTTTAATATCATTTTTCAGGTATGCATATATTTTCAAGGAGGAAATGCCACATTCTGATAAAAATTTGTTTTATTTATTCGACTAATTCCACGAGAGCCTTAAAAAATATGCGTATTTTCTAAGCAATGATAAAATTGCACGTTTGCGACTGTCAAGTATGCAATTATAGCAATGTCTAACCGGATGATTATGAAATCAAAATCCCTCGGGCTGCACTTAACTATCCCAATTTATCACAATCTATCATGCAAATAACTTGCAAAAAGTAATTACGGCCTTTCGAGGAAGAACAGAAACAGAGGGAAGAAAGAAGATATTCCCGCGCGCGCATACAGAGTTAGGCGAAACGATTACAAAGCATCGAAGGTTATGGCCGCAGTGCCGTGGAAGCCACGGGGTAGAGGGGGAAGGCGCCTCGCAGCGAGTGGCTGCTGCTTAAATGCGTATCATCGGGGATCGAATATTTCCGCCCGTTAGCGGCTATCCTGTTGCATACCGGGGGCATTAATGAGCCTTCAATTACGCTAGATCAGTATGATCAAGCGCGGATGCCGACGCGCAGTTATGCGCCCGTCCGCGCGCGGCGCCCGCGCGCCCAGTGATACAGTCAGCAAACGGAAATGCCGACTCTCGGTTTCATGTGCGATTTCGCGCATTTATATGTGCATTGCTATTAACTCCCGGCAGCTACCGACAGCATCCACCGGCGCCGCCGCCGCGGCTCCCGCTGCTTTAGCGCCGAGAGCAAAGAGATTTGTTTCTCGTTCGAACCGCTTATGCGCGAGCCTTTCATAATAATTGCAATTGTCGTGCTTTCGCCCGAATTACGCCGGCGAAGAGAATCGTACTTGAGTGTATATGAGCTGAAAGCCGTTTCAATATTCATAATATGACTGCTTAATCAGAACATGAAATCCATTAAAACGTTTAGTTTACGAAAAAAAAATGTTTTCCTCGTTTATATTTAGTTTTTCAATATTCATGATTTATTACCATCGTATTCACAGCTTGCAATATCTCCGTTGTAATCAGTATTGGAATTATTATTGGCATTATGCTATTGCATTTCCCTTCAAATAGTAGACTAGCATTGTAAATAAATATTGCTACAGTTCTACTAAGTAAAAATTACTATATAATTATGGCAATATTTCTCTGTATTGTAAATGAAAAACGCTGTTTCTAATATTGGTAATTTTTAACAATCCTTCCTCTCTGTATATTTTGAAATACAGCGGTAAGAGCACTGTACAAATTTAATAATTATTCTTACATATCTAATGGCATATGTAGGTAAAATTATACATTCAATTAGCACAAACAGAATTGAAACAAAATAAAAAATGGAAAATGTTTCCTTTGAGAAGCAAACGATTTCCAAGATGCTATCACTCGTTACTAATATTTATTTAATAATAAATAGATGCGCAACGCGCAAATTATTGCCTTGCATTCAATTTATAAGGGGTAAGAATAACACTAGCGACAGAGGAAACGCGATGTCAATAAATCACGATTCCAACACATAGAATGAAAGCGCGTCACTCAGGCAAACTCAAGAAGAAGACGTAATGAACAGAGCGGGCACGATACCATCGGCAATAAGCGTGTCGGTCTCTCGCGAGCGTGACTCGGGGCAGACAGGGCGAGTACTTAGGGACACAAATCAAACCGTGAGCTCTCAAGGGTGCGTGATTTGTCAAGTGCGAGAAGCCATTTGGTAACGCGTGTTCCCCTTAATTACGCTTTTCTGAACGGAAACACAAAAGTCATCGTGGCCGTTATGCGGCCGAGTTTTCGCGTCCCCCAGCGAACGCCGGCGCTAATCTAATTCTTGAGCTTTATACAAATCGCTAATTGTCACGCGAACCACGGGCATGTCTGTAATTAGGCTTCCTTACCGATCACCCGGCCACCATCTTGACTCGAACGATCCACTTGGCGATAAGGTGAATTGTGCGAAAGGCGAAAATTACCTACTGTCAATTTAGGAATGAAGATTAAATTTAGATATCAATGCGTGCGAATTTCTAGAAAAAATACTCGCGCTTATATCGTCAATGTAGCTTTACATTGGAGTGTAAAATTTTATCTTAGATAAGCAACTTGTATACATCAAAAACTCAGAATTTGTATATTTGTAGACAACGTACAAGTATAGAAATATTAAGAAGAAAAAAGTAATAAAGATAAAAAACTTGAATTTCTGGTAAATACATAATCTTCAACCTTAAATCTTGGTTTTAAGAGTTCTTTAGTCGCTGGACTCGTCGAGACTACTTTACGCATTCAACGGAAAAGCGAGAAAAGCCTTCGCCCTTGAGCCTAAAATGGCCTAGCCTAAAATGCCTGTAAGGTGACCTACGTTTACTTTTTATACGCGCAACATCTACATAACCGGAGATCATATCTCGTACAAGGTCTAAAGCAGTCTAGGGTCAACTGACTACCCCTAAAAGACGACTACGTGGCCGCCGCGACATTACCTCGACGTACTGCCTATAGACAGTCATTATAATTCTTGAAAGCATACTTCCATTTTATAGCTCTCTCGTCAAATTGTCGATCACATTATTTTTTCATTAATTTACATCATGAATTTTCCCATGAATAGTGCCGTAGTTTGTAAATAAAATATAAATAAACGAATACTTTGTTGTTTTAATACGATATATTTGAGCTCGATTAAGTATAAAAACAGTTAAAAAACATAGGTATAATACAAATCGTTCTGTGCAGGCGATAGGAGAAAGTACCTGAAGAAATAAAGATTTTTAATCGAACCGAGTGTACAGATCGGGGTAAGAAAGTCCGAATCGGATGATTCGGTGAAAGGATGACAATCAATCGTCTTGATCTCCATCTGCTGTTTGGTTTCTTTTACTGATCTGAACCCTTAAGATCCTCTTAAGGGATTTCCATGTACTTTACTATGGGTTCGATCGGAGGCCACTTATGCGCAAAAGCGTTGGCACTATTTTGCGTCTCATTATCTCTTTATTTGCGGCTGATGCATTGAAACGCTCGATAGCACTGCTGTTATATTTGAATAACTCTATTGTCTTCGAAAAGGTATGCGCTTTGCATGTCACTCATTGGATTATACATTTATACGCATGCACTCTGTCTTTACCTGCTTCCGAGGTAACAATTTTTCAAGCTGCAGTTTATTCTATCGTATATTAAGGTACAGTTTAAATAATGGAAAATAACGTTCAATTTATTTATCACAGATTACACATTTAATTTCGTTTATATGAAATTACATTTCGTTCCTGCTCTATCGAGCTTTGATTCATATACTTTGTCGTCTCGCGTAATATATTATAATTTATTTATTCTTACATGATACTTATAAAATCAAAATTTATAAACAACTTAATACGTTGCGTGAAAATTAAGGTAAGTAATAGAGACGTCGATCGAGAACTTTCAGCAAATTTTCTTAACAATGCCGTGCGTAAAGTAACGCCATGACTTTCACATCCTTCTAATGGTAACATGATATCATGGGGGCGATACATCGTTCCTCCATTATCCTAGTACCAAAGTAAGCTTTAAGTAAGCAAGGATCGACCCCGCATTATTCGCATAACGTGTATACAAGACTAAACGTCGGGCGAATTTGTATCAATTTTCGCGAATTTCCGGGACGCTCAAAGTCGATCGTCCAATTCCCTCCCGGCAATCCGATCGCCATTGAAAGGAAATTTTTCCGCGGGGGGAACTTTTTTCCCCTCTTTTCATCCGCCCGCCAATAATTTTCCTCCAGTCATCGCGTCCTCGTATCAGAGCCTCGAATCTCCGTGGGGGGAATCTCCGGGGGCGCGAAAGGCGATCGCGCCGCTGTAGAGGGAGACCCGGAGACCATTAATTTTCTTAATGGCCTCGCGAAATAACTTTTGCCCACTTACGAATCGCCTCGTTCGTGGTACCACTCTCTTTCTCTTACTCTATTTCTCTCTCTTTCTCTCTCTTTCTCGGCGCGCGACAACCCGAAAGCAGCACGCATTCGAGTTGGTGTCGAGAGCTCGAATGAGCGTATAACGATTCCGCGACGTCGTGGGCCGAAATCGCGTGTGCGTGGATATATGAATGGCTAACGCGTACAAAGACACAATAAGTGTGAAAAGGACAAAATAGAAGAAACTTTGCAGTGGCAGGAAAGGGAATAAACGAGCTTGAACAGAAGAAAGTATACACTATTAAGTATCCTATTGATTTTAATACATTCCAATAATATATATGTTTTCATTTGAATCAGTTGACTGGATTTATTTGTGGGACGATATAAAATTAAAATTATTGGAACAAAACGCATTAAAACTTAATTAATTCTTAAGTGATGCGCGGGTAGCTAATGCAGGAGGAAAGTATACATGTATTTGTGAAAAGTTCTTTCAAAACTTGTAACCATTGGAGCGGATACGTTTTCGAAGTATAATGAAGAAATTTTCTTATAAGAAGATAACGAAGTGATTTGAGAAAAACTTTGGGCAAAGTTTGAAATTACGAATAATACTATTTCAAAACTATATACCCAACCATGAAACCAAAAATGATATTTGTCTACAGCTTTGTAGAGGAGGAAGTTTTAATAACAGTTTAACTCGTAACGGACTTCTCGGAGTAAAGAAATTGAGGTGGAAAGACAGATGTTTTGTATTTAAATACAGCCCATTTAAGATCCGCAGCATTCAGAACTGAAAATAATGTTGTTACGGAAAAAACCGCACGAAAGACTTTCTCGCGGCCTACTTAAAAGTTCTCAAAGGCCGAACATTTCCGCGAAGACCGCGCCGGAGAAGAGTGAAGAAAAGAGGCACAATCGCGGATCTGGAGCAGCGAGTCTCTGGGCTGCCAAAGGAAAAAGCGGCGGCGCTCGGGCGCGCCTGCTAATAAGTCATTAGGAGGGCCGCGTGCTCGCGCGGACCCCCGCGATACGTTACAATTCAGCTCATAGGCACACGCGGACGTAAGTGCGCGTGTAAGTGTGCGCGCGGGCGGCGGGGGCCGGCGATAGGTGTCTTGTTAGCGACACCCCCGGCGCGGGGCCGAGGGCCCGGGTTCTTTCTCCCGCGCGGCGCCCCTCGCACGCGCCCCCCCTTCCCCGCGCACAAAGGCCTCAATTTACGGGGGCGCGCAAATAAAGAGGCGTCGCGCGCCCGCCACCGCGTCACGGGCGGCCCCGAGGAACGGCCTCCTTATGTGCACCCGGCGCTGATTCGATAATCACGGCCGCGCGGCCCGGAAGAAAGCGGCCGTACGCTTCCTTTGAGGATACTTCAAGCCTGCGATTCTTTTCCATCTTTTTATATGAAAATCAAGTTGCGCCCCGATGTGCAGCGGGCTTTTCAGCCGGCCCTTTGTGCGCCCTTCACGCGCTCCAACCTTTACTTCCCTCGCACAGCGTTTTCCGCCTTCTCTCGATGCAAACTTTCTGCCGGCATAATTAGAAACAAAGGACACGGTACACGCGTACGTTCAAGAGGAGTACTTTCCAGCATCTCGTCTCGGAATTGATATTTCAGTCGAAGCCGATGTATTCTCATCCTGCCGGCATTCGTCTGCTGTAAATTCGAATTGGAACGCAGCGTTATTGTATATACGAGACATACGCATAATGTGGTATAAGAATATCACAACTCACTACAAGTTTTGTGCAAAATCTCTCTAGGCACTCTCTTAGACATGACTAGATTGTCTGGAAAATCCCTAATATTCTAATTAGCCATTTATCTCGTCATATTCTTACGTCGCGTGCCGAATCGTTATCGTAAAATTGTCATAGGAATGTACTGGAAAAATAATGCTTATAAAACATTGCTAAGTACGACATGAAAGTCGAATATTCCAGAGGTAAACAATGTCACATAGATTTTTAATTGTTAATTGTTTGCTAATATTTACTGGTAGAAAATTCACAATAAATTATAGCTTTGTAACTAACTTATGTCTTAAATTTACTGGTATTATGTTGAATGCTTCATCTAATCAATTAATTTGTAACTTCAAAATCTTCTGTATCTGTCCAGCCAAACTCAATATGTATATTTATGATGAGTTGATAAGAAAAAAGATATTTATAAGGAATATTTATAAATAACTAAAATGTACGAGCAGAGGCAACATATTTAAAATAAAAGAAAAAATAATACATCTGTTTCTTTTTTTTAGAAAGTAGCACACTCAATCCTTACTTTTGTGTAAATATCTGCAGCAAAAAATATTGACGTTATAAACCTGAAATTTTATGCTGGAATATATAATAAAATATTTAGTTAAATAAAACTTACTATGGATCTCTATATCTATGCAGTCCCCGTTTATAATTTCTGAGATTCTTTGTGTAATTTAAAGCACAAAAAGTATCATAATTTCTTGATTTTTGTACTATGTTTGGAATAAATTAATCTTTTTGTGACTAAATTTAATAGTGATATAAAGCTACATCCAAATTACACATTAAATGGCTAAAATTTAATCCCTTGCGGTGTAAAATTCATCAATTGGTTCAAGAGTAGTATATATTTCAGTAAAAAAAAGTCAGGTTTATGGTACTAACACATTTTTTGTTACCAGTATTTATACACCTGGTAAGTAATTAGTGCGCAACCCACTTAAGAGGTTCCAAAGTTTTAACACTTTAAGTTTAAACATTATTTAAATGATTCAGTATATTTATATGTATGTAATGTTTTATATACTCTCGGTTTCTGACTTCCATTTCTGATCGTCGCTTGAAAATCAATCAAACAGTTAAAAGCTTTTGAAGAAACTGTCACCATTTGAGAACAATCTTTAAAACGAATAAGCACTTCTGAACGAATAACTATATTGGAAAAAGTTTTGAATGACTAGCATGCCATAAAAACATTCACTTCTAACCGAGTCGAATGCATTGACAGGCTATATAAGAAAACAAACAGCGCAAGCGATTCAAATCAGCCTTAGCGCCGCGCCGCGAGCTATTTCTAGCGTCTTTGCTGAAAGCAGTGTACGCAAGGCACAATCGCCCGCGCAAACTTGTGCATTCCAATCGCGAAAATACGCCTTCACCCACGATGCTATTTATGTTTAAGCAAGAGCTGGTTTTTCAAAGCATGAGGAACGACTGAATCGCAACGATTATAAATATGCGGGCTCTTCGATCCTCCCTTACTATAAGCGCGTTCAATGCTCACAGTCCAGAATCCGCAAAATCTCATCTTCTCAATTTTGCGGCGAGTTGCCCAGTTTATGCGCGAGTTAGCCTTCCCTGGGGTTCATGAAGTTAGTTAGACTCTCTTTCAGGGCGCGGACTTTCTGCGCGTGGAGCAACGGACGACATAAATAATCGCGTGAACAGGAAAATCGCGCCAGCGCCCGCACGAGTTGCGTAACGCACGGCGACATACATATAGATACGTACGCTGGCGTAAGATTTATTTTAACGGTTCTCACACTGCGCACTCGATGACAGACGTACTAGATGGATAAGGATTTTTCTCGGGGGTGTACCGACCCGAGTGATAAATATATTCTACTCGCGTCGTATTAAATATGGTTTATTTCCTTGTTTGAGTGGTGCTGAATATGCGTGAACACAGCGCATAGTTTTCTAACATATTTTTTATGTCATTAATATAACAAAACGTCTGTGTTTACTAAGATCAAGCTTTCTGCACATGATATTTTATATATTACCATAACTAATAACTACTTTTACCTATTGGAAATTAATGATTAGAGTCTAATAAAGTGATTCAATCGAATCTTTTTTTTTCAACGGCTGTTGTTTGTAAATCTGAATTATTAAACGAATCGCTGGGTATTACAGTTTAAAGTTATCAACTAATACGGGCACTTTCCTGAGATTAGCAAAATACACTTATCCATGCTTTTCTGTATATTGAATAGTGCTTATTTGTGAATCGCCTTCATTTGTTGAGATTTATATAATTGTGTTTTATTTAACTTTTATAAGAGTTCTCAAAGTCATAAAATAAGAAATTGTTGCCCAAATTAACTAAAAATAAAAATAAATTTAAAATTGTTTTTGATTTTTATTAAAAATGTGTTTAAAATTATATTCTTGTCAAATAATTCTATATAGTTTACTTACTGATCCTAAATATCTTCTATCAATGGATGGCATAACCATGCTTAGTGATATTTCGGGTAACTTTAAACATCGACGCATAATCATGATTTTTGTTTTAACATTTTGAGGTGTCTCATTGTACCATGGGGTAAAGTAGATATGAACTCCAATATTTTCACCCTTAAAAAAATTAATTATGTAGAAAGTAAAAACAGAACAAAATTAGCAATCTTAGCATTTTCATTTTATACAATATTAAACTTACAGTTGTTTTCATATCTTGCGAACATTCAACGTATAAGTGAATTTTTGAATATGTAATACTTATTATTAAGATCTGAAGCACTGATTGTGTTATCGCTGCACGCTACATACAGTATTTTTAATTTATATATTATTAAATCATAATCAAGAAAGTTAGACATACACTGTACATAATGAATACGTAAATATTGTACATAATACTCATAACTTGATGAAAAAATACCTAAGCATAATTTTTCAGAAATACCCACAAATTACTACTTTTTAAAATATAAGAATAATATAAAAAAATTAATTAAAATTAAAAAATAAATATAATTACAAAATTGAAAAATAACAAAAATTAAAACCGATTTTAATTACTTATAATAATTAATTCTTTATGTTATATTAAAATATTAATAATGTTAATTTTCGCAAACATTCAGTAATTTTTAACTATAGATATAAGAATTTGTTTATTGAAACAAATAACTTCCGAATAGTCAGTATTATTAAGAAAGTATTAAAAAAACTTACATTAACAATCTGCAGACCAGCTGTAATAATATATATTATAAATGTAAAGACATTTTTAAACACCATAAAACGAACTACACGATTCGTTTCTTTTACCAAACTGAAAATAATTTATACAATAATGAATTTATCAAAAAGATTTCATATTAATTTTCATAATAATAGAATACCGATAAAAAATTAAGAGATTACCATAAAACATTAGTATGTTCTTTAATATAATTTGTCAGGTCTTTGGAATTTTTTGCTGTTCGGAAGTGATCCTCTAATACTTTTAGGCGATGTGTGCAACTAAATATTAATAAAATCAAGATTCCATCGAAATTTGTCCCAATAACGATGTTAAAAAGAACGAAAATTTGATTAAAATAAAGCAATACTCTAATCGCAATAGGCTTGATGTTAAAAGGATAACAAGCCATCAAAATCAATCCCTCATTTCCAGTGTTAGGTTTCTCAAGGACTAAGTACATCACAATAAATATCAGAGTTCCTAAGTTCATAATTAGGAATGATAATGCGTAGAAGTGGGCACGTTTCTTTATGATTTTCGGTTTTTTTACAGATAGCTGTGATTCTGCGAGGTCGAGCAAAACCTAAGATTTTATAATTACAAAAATTTAAACTATAAAAAGCGCATGCATTCATTTAAACGAACCTTAAAGCGAGTCTTTTTGCATTTGGTATAAATTAAAATAGAAACGATTTCCATGTTGGCACTTGATTCCATCCATGAGCGCAAGGAGGCAAAGTGATTTTTCCGATTCAGGTAAACACCATACCACAAAAAGGTGCATAAAAATATATAATTTACCATGTAGAACCAAAACTTAAAGTCTACTCGAAAAAGCCCTTTTCCATGATCCTCAGATTTCGGCCAGATTCCCAATTTAATTCCAGCAAATTGAAGTACACGAAAACTTGTTTCCGCCGATATTGTCCAGTCTGTCATGTTGTACATTGAAACGCTATTTAGGGCTGAGTTCTACTTGACTGTCGAAAATTCACTGAGGAATGATGAATTTGTGCTTCACGACTTAATTGATCGAACCGAAACATAATTTAGGATCTTGATAAATATTAATTTTCTCATTAAGGTAATTTAGGCGTCTTAATTTGGCTTATATTTTCTCATTTTAATTAAACATTTTTACTAAACAATGTATCCCAATAAAAAATATTATGGTTGATGAATATATTTTAACATAAATTTATTTTAAACGTTATATAAAGTCATAAAACTGTTAAAATATTTAGACGAAAAATAAGACATTTTGTTACCTTAAGATTAAATTACAAATATTTATATCAAAGGTGATCTAATTTTGATAAAAATTATATAAAATATTTTTAAAAAAGCTAGAATTAGACTTAGACTTGGAATAAAATATAATCTGACGAACGATATTAAATGTATAAGAAAATAGAAATTCTTTCACGTTCTAACATTGAAATGAGGTTTCAGTGTATAATTTGAAATTAAATATACCTTCAGTGATCATAGAATAACTAATCAGTTTGGTTTGTTTCACTGAATTGTTTAGGTGATCACTCTATAGAATGTGTCCCAGACATCTAATACAATTAGATGGAATACATCTACTATTAATACAGTGTTCTTACTTTTAAGACGTCTCTTAATGACTTTACCCATACATATTCTGTTTATTGCTCAAATTGAATCCCAGACAATTGGAGATTGTTTTCAGACATATAAAGATTAAAAATATAAATTTAAAGCATTTAATAAAAAACATTTTTTCAATAATAAATTTTTCTAGTTTTATTAGAATTGTGAATTAACATGAATTGCATATTTCTCAACGAACATGGTAGCTGTGTAAATAATCTAGTGCTAATGATAACGCATTCGGAATCACAGAAATATTGTAATGAGTTTAGTTACTTATAATGGAATATTCCTTATAATTGTAAAAACACAATGGTACTAATAATTGTATATAAATCCATGTTGATACGTATATATTATTAGGTTTATCTGTATAAGCTGTTGGGCCGATTTTACAAATAAAAATAACAAAGTGAAATCGAATTATCTTTATGAATAAACTAATTAGTATAGAATATGGGAGTACATTGCTGTATAATGTTTAGAAAGATTTTTTAAAGCATATATATAGGCGATGAAGATTTTTTTCACGGTTTTTCCCCGTTAATGGTAAATTACAGGCAAATGACGCGCAAATGGCCCGTAAATAACTTGTATACATCATAAGTCTGCTAAAGGTCTCTTCTGTGTACCGATAAATTAACCATCTTCCAAGATATGGTCACAGCTCCCTGCACTATAGCATAGATACTCCGGAAGGTAGAATGCAAAAAGGAGATATGGTCAGACCGTCAACACACTACTTGCCAAGTGGAATTATGCTTAATTGCGAAATTCGACTGTTACGGTTTCAGAACGTGTAATAAGAACTCTGAGAGCTCGCTAACTCTGGACTATCTGCATGCGTATTCCGGTGCAAGTATAGCTGTGGTGTGAGATATTATATTTGCCGTTTCCGGATACCTTAACTCGTATTTGGAAATTTTATTATTTTATACACGTGTATTGCACCTTAATTGCAGAAACCGTAATTTTTCTTAATTTTAATTGCAGGTCGAAAGCTGTCATCTGTTTGGGATTGACTGCGGAAATATTAGAGATTCAACTAGAACCTCTAACAACTCGATTATTCGACATCAGTATTTGACGAACGCCATAAATATACGTTAGATGATTTGTTATGCATTTGTACAGAGAATAAGGATTGTATGTCTTATTTTTAACACTTATATTTAATATGTGATATAAACTTTCCATTTTATTTTATTAAAACACTAAAAAAATTCTTTGCATTAATCTCATGCACTGAAGGGGATAATGTGTATTTATGAATTTAATTAATGAATTTATCTTATATAATAATTTGAAGCAAAATTGGAATCATATAGTACTGTAAGTAAGTTTCTCACGTAGCTGGAATTTATTGCTGGGTATATTCTCCTATATAGGAAGGCGAAAGCAAGCGACGATTAAGCGCGACTTGCGGACAAAGGATCTGATCTATTATTGTTTTGCGCTTGACTCAGTATAAGGAGTGACCGTCGGAGGGCGTGACTCCATATTTCTTTACTTATATTCAAAACCTAATTTACTAAAATTTAAAATTCTCTCTACTTTGCAGAATTATTCTATTGAATCGCTTTGTCGACCTACCCAACGGAACAATGTTATTATAATATTAAATTTTATTTTCTTTTCTCATATTTTGTATAGAAAAATAAGTTTTCTAATCTAACCCTTTGTTTTATTTTTTATATCAAATATGTACTGTACAAATAATATTTTTTTGTTCTTAAACTCATTTCTGCTAAACGTAAATATCAGTAAAAATAAATGTCGTAATGCTTTCAAAGTTTAAGCTTGGCTAAATATATCTTAAATTCACGATAACAATGATTTTTTATATTTATAAAAGCATTATACTGTACATAATGCATGATAATCATTATAGAAATTTTTCATTTAAATAATAAGATAACACATAAAGTAGAAATATTATGTTCTTAACTATATTCTCTTTATAATTTTAAATACAAGGTATCCATATCAAATGCATCAAACTAGCGATTAGAATAACTATACTTAGAAAACAATTGGTTCAGAAACCGTGTAAGCAAAAAAGAATTCATATATAAAATACTGCAATGAATTAGTGATCTCGTATATCTAGAATTATATCTAGGCACATAATCATTCCATGATTATTGTTGAAATATAGATGATAAGAAGTACGATAGAAAGAATTGTAATGTCAATAAATTGAAAAGGGCGGCGAAATAAGAACTATCGAAACATTCGCAACTCCATACTGCCTATCATTATAGCACATACAAAGCATTTGTGCAGAACAGCGGTTCCCGAGTAAAGTGGAATTATTATACACGCGCGCGGCAGCAGCAAGATCCAATATCTCGAACGAATTCATTAAATCGGTGGAAAAGCGCGTTGCGCCAAGCCCGATAGAGATCGCGAGGTAAACAGAAAAGCCCCCCGGACGTGTATCTCGCCCGTTAAATCATCGGAAAGCGCGGGGAAAGGGCCGATAACGATCAGGGCACACGCGAGCGCAATAAAATTTTCCCCGGGCGAGATTATCATTGTTTGCGGCGCGCGGCTATTCTCTGAAAAGGGGGAAAGCACACACAGGCGAAACTTATCAAGCGCGGGAACTCGGGAGCAATCATCTCCAGTCAGTAACGGTAAGTCAAGATGAAGGCGCGAGTTTAGGCGAAGGCACTTTTACCAGTGCTCGCATTTGCCTGTATTGCAGCTTGTCCATATAGGTGTATACAGGCGTTGTGCTCGGGCTCTTGTACACCTGCGCTGACAGGCAAGGCGAAGGTTTGCTGCGAGGCCGCCCAGAGGTCGCCACCTGCCAAGCGCCAAGTTTCTATTTTTTCGACCTTCCAGAGCTGCTATCCGCACCGGTCTTAGCGATTCAATCGGGTTTGAGAACGAGTAGTTTTAATTTTCTTAGTGACTTAAGAAGAATCCAGATATCTATTAAGAAGATGTACACACTTTGTATTTTTCAATAATGATATATTTTTTAATTTATTCGGTAAATTTTGTAATGTATCATAATATCAATACTATAAATATTAAGTATATCCCGGTTATCCATTATTTTGACTGTAAAATACAATGAAAAAGTCATTATAATGTTAATATTTGTAACCTTTATAAAGTAAAGAGTAAAAAGTTTATTTAACTAGCATTTTTTTGGATCGATAATATACTTCATTAACAACCATTAAATGTGAGACTAGCTAATGAATGTCTTTCAAAAAGGTATTATGCAATAAAATACTATTAACTAATACGATCGTGTTTAATGATTTCATTAATTTATAACTTCTGCTCTGATTATTTTTTTCTTACGCAGTCTTTTCACCAAAAATTTGTTTCCCGACAGGAAACAAGTGACAACTGGACTCTTGTGTAAATGCTAAAATTAGAAAGGGAAAAACAAGTCTTCTTTAATCGCATGATATAATAGTGAGCCACTGCGCAAGGTATGTCATTCTTCGGAGCAAAGAGTGAAAATCAACAATAGAGCTGCTCGTGCATAGAAAGTGCAGTAAATAAGCTTAATAATACAGTTGGCTGTCGATTTAATTCACCAGTTTTTTCATCGTGAGAGTGCACACCGCATTTTATCCTAAGAGCTACAAAAGGAGACTCCAGTATCCCAGTATGGTCGTAAAACACGACTTACGCTTCTTTCAGCTTGGGAATTTCCCTATTTCTAATTATTCAGATGAGTGCATATAATTCTTTTATTTGTCGGATGTATTTTCATAGAATTAAATCTTCATACAGATCTCGAAGTACAGTACAGTGTTTATTTTTAAATGCCTATTGCATGGTGAATGCAACTGCAATTTTTTATTTGGTTCGATAGAATTATCTTAAAAGCTTTTTTACATAAATCTGCGTATTATACATTATTGTGCACATGACTATTTGTACATTGATTTGCTAATTAACCGTAAAGTAACATGACATTTGATTATGTAAAGTGAGAAGATGATTTTGGAACGATATTTAAAAAAAATTGTCATATACACGATGTTCTATTGCAAAAGTTAAGCCATGAGTAAGCTACACGTCATTTATGTGGGACCACTATCACTTTCATCGATCATCGATCATGCTGACATATTATATGGTATAGTACCTCATTAAGCCAATCGGTAATATTTATACACAACATTTAAGATAGCATTAAAATGAAATTATTTATTTTACGGTTTGTCTATAAACGTTAATAGCGTTGCAGTGCAAGATAGTTTCTGTTTCGACTATATACAGTTAAGTGTATAACCGACTATTAAAAGAAACTTATAATAATATAAAGTTCTGGAGAAAGAAATCATTAATTTTATAATATTGCGCACGAAATAAAGAATTTTTTCTCTCCAGTACTAATCGAATATAAACTAGTGTCTTTGTTCGAGCTCAGTATCGACGATACACTCCTTCCTATTATTACTTATCACGTCTCTCCTCTCGCGTTCATTATGCAATTTCTCTTGAGAGCCATTTACAGCTGAAGCACTAACCGAACTGGTAGGAATAAATAAAAAGTAGCGAGTAAAAGGCTATAGATAGGTTACATTATTTTTAGTCTAATTATTCGATACAAAATGCACATAGAATATTATAATTAAACAAGTAAAATATTCACATACATTTATTTTGACAATTTTATTTAAAAGTATAGCTGAAATCGTAAAATAAAATCTTACTGTGATAAAATTTGACTAACTTACTTAAATTTTTAATAACACAACTTTTTCTCTAATAAAACATTTAATTATTCGTATAATTAGCATATTAAAATGTAACAATCTAGTCTAAAGGTATAATTGTTGAATTTCAAATGTATATTATAAGAATCTGTTAATACGACTAACCAATAGTTTTCCTTTTAAAAATAAATGCAAAAGAAGGCTGGAGATCAAAAACATACTCAATATAAATACAGAGTCAGATTATGTAACCTAATATTTTATGCAAGCTTTCGGTTCGTATTTATACTTTTACTTTTAATATTGTAACCGTCAAAAATGATTCATTTAAAACTAAATGTGTCATTATAATTTTATTTGGCTCAAGTACATTTAATAATATAAGCATTACTGTTTGTTTACACTTGCGATGTCATTTAACCCAACCAAGATTTCATACTTAAAAATGATACATTTTATTGTCATAACTCAGCTTATCCATATTAAATATACTTAAAAAATAAATCAAATGAACTCAGTAATTCAAATTTTCGTATTGTATAAATAAATATTCTTTTTTTCATAATAAGAATGCATTATACATATTACCATATTTGGTATATTAGATTTTATTTGCAAAATTCAAATTAATTGTTGTTCATAAATCATACTTTAAATCACTTTAGAAAGGAATAACTCGTACACTATTATTATAATTAAAAATTTACACATGGAAATGATAGAGTATGGTAAATACAAGAAATTTAGTAGTTTCTTACTTAAAAATCATTTAATCTTCATTAATTAAATGGTTAAAATTGAAAAATAATGTAATTTAGTTGAGTACGGTATTAAAAAGCAGTGTGCAAGAGCTAATTTCAATTACAGCAATAAAGTTTGCACATGTGCATTTTTATTATAGAACATTATCCGCTAATTACAAAGCGTATGATTTGATCAGAAAATTAGATTCAGATGTTTTTATTGCAGATCGCGTGTAAAAAGAACGGGCCATAAAGATGATTCTATTACTAAGGCGGATAAACAAATTGATTTATGGCAAGTGTACCTGCCTCTCGACCTGCCTCTGTTTGTAAAGGAACTGCACCGCACGATACGCCCATGAACTTTTCCCGACATTAACTTCTTGCATCCTAGACGGAAAGGGGGGCGATGAAAAGACGATAATCGCACAAGAATCGTAAGCCAGTGTATGCTACGGCTTTAGCTTGTTATACGCTCGAGGTTTGTAAGTTTATGAGAACTAGTGGATGAAAATTCACTCTTGGGAAAATATCGACTTTTAAAAACTTCCATTCAGTTATTTCTAACAGAATAATACATCGAACTTGTCCTTACGCATTTATAATTAATTTTACTTTTGATCAAACGTTAACGCAAATAATACAAATGATGAATGTAAATATAAACATTTATAAATTACCTGCATTATTTTACATTACTATTTCGTTATGATTAAAAGAAAATTTAAATTATTACATTAAAATTTTGAATGACTATATTATTTTTTGATAAGAAATTATATAATATGACAATTTATATAATACGCAAGTCTTTAAAATATGATATCGAATAGTCTTGTTACATTAGTTAGACTGTTAGACTGCTATAGACAATGCGTTGGTCGAGAAAGCAATTGATTCCGTATACGTAAGTCACAGCCGGGCGCTCTTAATTACTCCACCTTAGATCTCAATTAACGAGTTAACAGCGGACTTAACGGGCAGTACTACATCAGCGAGTGGCGGTTGCGCGCAATTACAAAGGAGGAAAATCCCGCGCGCGCCTGTGCCGGCGCCGTCGCCGGTCAAATTACAGAGCTTACCAAGGGATAGGGGCCGCGTGCGCGCGCGCGCGCGAGGAAAAGGCGCGTCGAAGATGATCGATCTCGAAAGCTTGCGGCGCGGGCGACTTCCCGGCCTCCAGGCGCTCCTCCCGCGGGCGCGTAAGACCGGCTTTGCTTGGGCGAAACCTCGCCTGCGACGGCTTTCCAAGAAAAAAAACGCCAAGTGCACAAAGTCGCTCGGCCGCGCCGAGAGGACGCGCGTGCGTCCATTGTACGCGGGCACGGGCGGGGCTTCTTGCGTAGACATATCGCGCTCCCGCCGAGGAAGAGGTCTTTTGTCGCGCGCGGTTCGTCGTAACTCCAGGATTACCGGGCTGCCGCCGGCGCCGCTTTCGGACGACTTCCTCGAACCTCGGTACACCCCACGCGCCCTGCCCACGCCCAACGAGTCACCCCCGTCTAGCGGCGGCTCGCCAATTGTAAATTCCCGCTTGAGCTCGATTGTGAGACTAATGGTGGAGGAGCTGCCCGCGCATCGGTTATAAGTGTTTTTCGGCCCTTCTCGGGCAAATTTATTATGAAATTTATGTCCTTTTCGATCGGATTCACTGTAACATATATTGCGCTGGGCATATTATACTTGGAATGTTTGGAGTTATTAATCGATTTATTAACACGCGTTGCATTCGCATTACAACGTGTAAAATATTCTTTCCACTTTGTAGCCTCGCCGATGATATCTACAAAGGATTCCAGATGCGAATTAAATTTTTTGTGGTAACCAAATATAGGTAGACTAATGAAAACGGTTTCGCTAAGCGGCAAATTTGAAAAAACTTTCATGATTTATTAGTAAATCGGAATTTTTAGAAAAACCCGCATTGTTACACACAAGCCGAAAAACAACGAAAAAGGATCGTTTTTTAATATTCTCGTAGGAGTGTATATTTTCCAGAAATTGAAAACTGTGGTAAAAGATTTTAATTGAATGCAGAAAATTAAAAAGGATGTAAGTTTTTTTTGCAATGTAATAAGGACCTTTGCAAAAAAACATTTGATACAATTTCCTGTACAATGCAATTACGCAGACATTTAATTTTAACTTTTATTCAATTTAAATTTTTTAAATTTGGCTAACTAACTTGATACATTTTTAAACTAGATCTCGTGTATATAACATAAAATCCCACGAAATATAAATATTTTTAAAATAAATATTTTATAATTAGCGCGGCTCATGGCCAAAGTAATCTCGATATTAAAATGTGAAATAAACATTTTCAAAAATTAATATTCAAATAATCCGAATAAAATTTAACAGGAGAAATATAAATATTTAACCAGAGTTAAATCAAAAAATTTTTACAATCGTTATACAGAGCTAATAACCTTTTATTAAAATCCAGGCGTGTAGGGCAAAATGCAACAAACATTTTCCCCGATGGCGAGCTGTTTCATTAAAACCTAGTTACAAATGTAATAAGCATTTCGCGCAACAGCGAAATATTTCAATTTAAAAACAATTAAAAGCTGAAAGCCGGGTTCGCCTCAAAAAAATAGGAAAAAATACGGGAGATCCTCGGTAAAAAGCCTCGGCATTATTGGCTGCGTTTAATAAAGGTGCGGCGCAAAGGGCCAGAAAGCGCGGAATAGGAGTTAATGAAATGTAAAGGTTTGACGTGTCGGCGGGTATACGCGGGCCGCCTCTCCCGAGCGGCGCAAAACAAACGCTCCGGGGGCCATAGATAAATAGAGGAGAGCCGAGCGGGTGTGCGCCTAGGAAGCGACGCGCCTCGGCCGATTTATCGGGGGTATTTATTAAATCGGATCGGCCGGCGAATCCGTATTTGTCCATTGTCTGGGGGGGCGGGCCCGATTTGATTGCGAGCATCAATACGCGGCGCGTCTCAATCGGCGAGGCGGCCCGACCGAGAGCCCCGGCGCGGGCGCCAATTTTCCTCGCTCCCCGACAATATCGGGCCGCGGCCCCGGCCCGCCTGATATTGCGCGCGCCTTTATTATTACCGCGCGGCCGGAGCCACCCCCGCCAACTTTGCGCATACGCGAATTTCAGGGGGAGTTTTCATTAGCCAACACCCGCGGATCTTTCTTTCCTCCCGTGGAAAATTGTCCCGGGGAAAATAGCCGCCCGGCGAAAGTCGAATATTACGCGACATTCCAGCGAGTTATTGTAACCGAGGGCGAGAGTCGCCAATCCCACTACCGGCGCCCGCTGAAAATTATCTGGTTTTGCAGAAAAATTGCTTTTCTCGCAGGCCGCGCGTTCCGAGAAACGGAAACTGCGCGCTGAGCTATAAATTACGTTACATTACCATTAATTTCAATGGTATTACTACATTTTCATAGCAGCTGTTTTATACGGAATTTACTACGAAATTTAAGCTACAAATTTGCATAATTGTTAAGCTGTATTCACATGGCTCGGGGGCGTCTTCCGTGAGATTCGTTCGAGGAGCATTCCACCAAGTTTTATTAAAATTCACGATTTAATAAAGAATTTTTAGGAAGAAGCACTCATTCTCCCCGTGCTTCCTGCAATATTTCATATTGTTACATTTTTACCATACGTGTACGCGCGGGCAGCAATAAAATCTTCAGCATCATCATCACCCGCAATTGAACCGCGTATTTAAAACAAGCCAAGTGTTTCGAAACTGATAACATTGTATAACGACGCTGTGAATAGAAGCATAAAGTTTTGTTTTTTATTAAAGCGCAGTAAAAACGCGATACACGTCAATATTTACACTTGGTGCACCTAACAAGGTACTTCTGTAGACTGCCGATATTTTGGCCAATCTGCTGGTTGGGCCGAATTTCACTTTGCGTTTTCACAATCCTTGAGCTCTAAATAATTTGGCAAACAGGGGGCCGAATGCCGAAACGGACACGGGATACAAAAATATGCCCGCGCGCAAACATCGGCCTTTTAATTAACGCAATGCGGCCGAAAGCGCCTGTGTGTTTACAACGTTACTCCTGTATATCGCGCGTAATTTTTTTTTTTCACCCGTGCGCTCGTGAGCTATCGGTGCGCGACCCCCCACCCCCCCTTTTTTTTTTATTTTTGCGCGCTACCTGAGTATTATATTAGGTTACGCCGCGCTGGCAACTGCAAGGCCTCGTTAATCAGGCCGTTTAATTTATCGTACGGGCGGCTCGATGCGCTTGGTCTAGAGAGCCTCGGCGCTCCCCCCCTAGCCCTGCCAAGGCTTTTAATTGAATTTTCAAACTGCACCTCCTATATCGGCCCCGCTGTCCCTTCCAAAAGCCAACTTGGTACCACGTGCCCCGCGCGGTAATTGGCTGTACCTGCGCTGACCCCCCGACACATACACCCACGAAAGCCGCGCGGTATCGCGTCGATGTCAATTATCGCCCGGCGAGGTGTAGGCAAAAGAACGGTTACTTTGAAGTAACGGAACTAACAATATACCGTCGATTCGATGATGATTTCAAGCTCTCGCGATGTTAAGTCTTCAAGCTTCGTCTATATGTTTCCACCTTAAGCTCTTCGATAAGCATGACAACGTGGTTTTAATTGCTTTAACATACCGAGTCCTCTGCCCCGTTTACAAATTCAAGCTGTAAATAAACCCTGAGATTACAATCGCTCCTGTTGGATTATACTAAATCATCCCGATACAAATTTTCATTATTCTAGAAAACAAGCGGGTAACGCACTGGCCTCGGGAGCCCGAGCAAGGTGTAAAAAGTTGATTGTACCAGTACACCTCATCGCACTTTCTTCCCTCGTTTGGCTTAACTACCTCGGCCGGCTAATCGTATTTCCCTATCATTCAAAGGAATCTCTTGGCGCCTCTTTTGTTGCCCCTCGTAAACGGGCCGCGAGGCGCGTCGTCAGAGACGCGCAAAACCCTGCGCGTGCGCCACGGCTGCCGCGATCGTTTATTAATAAAACAGATATGTTAATTGGCCGGGAATAAAAGTGACGGTGGCGGCAATGAAATTCAAATTTCGCCCGGTGTAAGGCAAGCCTCGCGCATCGGGCTATCCGCCCGGGATCTTCGAACCCGCAGCCAAGGTTGCGCGCCCGTGCGCTTATGGACTGCGGGTCCGCTCTTCCGACGCGACGGCGCGCGCGATACTTACACGCTCGCCCTGAAGAAAAGTGGTAATTAAGGCACGCGCGCGGGTATATAATGCGGGGCAAGCGCGAGGAAGTTTGAATTTGAATTGAATGTGGAGTGCCGCTCGCTTTTACGGCCGCTTACGTGTGCGCAGATATGATTTTTATGCCGGCATTAAACCGTCATTTTCGTTGTCTTACAAGCGGTTTTATGGACATTTGTCGCCGCCCGCTTCTCCCCTTTAAAATACACCCAGCCGACTTTGCGTGATTTGCACCCAGGAATACACAGTCATCTACGAATACCAACATTCTTTGCCTTTAATGTGTAACTCAAAGAGGAAACCTGCACGAGACAATAAAACGTAAAAGGTTTATTATTACTTAAATGATTATACGGGTCCGCATTAATAATGAGAGACTTTGAAGCGTGGGTATGTCTGGGTACGATTTCCATCCAATTGTAAGATTAATATAAACATGACTGCAAATTTTATTCTTTTCAATAAAGTGCACCGTAAACGACTGCTTTTCATTAATTGCTCAACATTATTTATAATTTTACTCATACGTTAACTTAAATGCGGTTAATGTAATATTATCGTATACATTACTGCTAACTACCGAGTTTTCTTGTATTGAAGTTTGAGCGATATTTTATTCGTATCAACTATCTATTTTTTAAAATATAAATATATTCAGCATATGTTAAATCCTCTACTAAGCAAGAAATATACTGCAGCAATATAAGGGTACTAATTACCTGACAACACATAGTTTTTATAGAAGTTTATAGATAATCCGTTTTTAAAAAGTTATAAAATTAGTCCTATAGAATTTTTTTCTTTTCCGTTTACTTATCCCGTTTTCTTTCCGCGACATGTATACGATAAAACTATTTATCTGCTATATCGGACTTACAAAGAACAAAAAAAATATAAACTAAAAACTAAAATATCACGGTGCTACAATTACACGAAATGGTCAGCAACTAAAAGTCATTAAACTATTAATCCATACTGGGAAGTAATAAACTCAGTGGGAGTTAAACGATGACTAAATGCATCTGTAGCGCGGATACGCATGCGCAACCAGAAGTAGACTCCCGAGTTTCACGCGATACCGTAGAAATCGGAATGTAACGCCAGGCTCGGAGGAAGGGAATGGAACAACGAAACAATTATGCGGGTGCGCCGAGGCAGGTTTGCACTCTATATGTAACTACCTCATGTGCACGAATATCTCAGTACGAAACGGCCATATACGCCAATGATATATTTTTCAGTAGCGCGAATGAAGCTTTTAGTTTAAATTTAATGCTAATTACAGCATTTGACGTGGACTTGATATTAATTGGGATATACCTTTTCTGGATTCTATACTGATCGAAAATTATTATTCGTAAAAGTATTTCTGTTACATTGTCACGAGCACTGTACAAAATGAACCAAGGAGTGAAAGGTTGATATATCTCTCACGTGAAATTTCATTAAAACTATGTGTAGCAAGATTATCATATCATTTATGTTATATACATATATATTATTTATGTTACGTATATCGCATTAGTATTGTACTTATGAACTTACGTGTAGATATAAAATAATAACAATGCCGATAACTCACCTGAAACAGAAAAACGATATTAATTAAACTGATGTATTTTTAACAAATGTATTATGTTATATAATTATATTTTTATAATAGCTATAAATTGGTTTAAGTTGTGATTAAATTATATAATCGTACTGTACACATTAATATTCAATTAAATCCTATATTTATAGGTTTACACACAAACGAAATCGGATTTTCTCAGTTCCAGTTTAGAGTGAAAAACTAGATTATCAAGTATGCTGCACTCGGAATAATCCAGATAACTAGTATAATAATACCGAGTAACGTCAGATTAATCATTATATATTCTTTACGTGTTCCTTTGAAGATTAAATGCATCCAACAGTTAAAAATCTGATTTTACGTTCATCTACCTATTTATATCTCAAATAAATTTATGGAGCAATTTTTACTTATTATACATAATTCTCTTGCATTTAGTAATATGACATGCAGATTATTAAAAAGTACTGTGGCGGGAAAATCTATTTAGTCTTACGCGCTAAAGGTCAATTTGCAGCAGACTCGCGTTTTATGTATTATATAAATAGCTGGGCATAATCAAAATTAAAAATCTCTACGTTTACGAGCAAACAGTCACGTGATTTATCAAGGCTCTTCACGCGTTATGCTCTATTGCGAATAAAGCAGTTTCTTTTATTTGCAAAATTTATTTACGCGCAAGATGCAGTCGTAAGAGATAAAAAAAAAGCAGTCACATCATGAATTAAAGGCCTCGCGGCTCTATTTGCCCTTACCGAATGTCAACGCACAAGCGTAGTGCGGGCAATATATTCCGAGCGCTCATTGAAGACTCGGGCGCTCGCAGGCGCGGGGGGAATCAATTAAATCCTCGATTCTCTTCTCATTGATAATTTTTCACTTGTGCAATTTACGAGCGGCAGTGGAATTAAAGGAACGCGTGTAGAGTCATTGCGCTGGGCGTCGGAGAAAAAAGGAGATGAAGAAAGTGGGAGGCCGTAACTTGTGGTATTACAATAATAAAGAGCCAAGTTAGGCGTTGGATGGCACCGCGCGCGGGGGGTACCTTTCTCCCACCATTCCGCCTCTCTTTCTCGCCCCCTTTTGCTTCATCTCTCCCGCGGCCTTTCGTGCATTTTCATAATCCAACAGCTTGGCGCGCGGCCAATGAAAAGCGCGGTTTTACCGCTTCAGCAGACTGCAAGCTCGGGCGTTCATCGACTCGTATCTCGCACCTTCTTCGAGCAGCGAGAAGATAGCCATGCATCATTTCTCTGTATTCTTTTAGCTGTAATTCTACTTATCTGGTAGCTTAGAATGTCTTAAAATTAATGATTAATAATTTCATTCCCAATGTTTATATTTACTGTGTGAGAGACGATGAAGGAAGATCAAGAAGGAGAGTAAAACCACGAATGAAAACAAAATGCGATCGACCCATTCACTTTTCCACTAAAAGGCTATGAATTAACACTTTTACGTGAATCTATTTTAATAGTATGGGGCGAATACATTAAACCGAAAGAAATAAGTACTAAATGACTGTATTTGCAATACCGCAGTTCGTCTTTTGTGTAGAATCGACTCTAAATTCTGCGCGTATACTGGTTAATCGTTCGAGAATGGAATCTAATCAAATGTTCAGAAAAACTGATTTAATTTCTATCAAAAAATATACCAATAAATATTTTTACAATATATTCATTTAGATGCCTCATTTTTTAATTTGTTTTAAAAGAAAATTTTTAATAATTTTTAGAAGGATCATTTAATTTATTAAGCCCTTTTTGATTTTTCACTATGCAAAACTGGTTTACGATTTTAAATCGAATCTTGTAATGTATATTGTTATGAATGATAACAAGCAGTCATAAAAGACTGGGTATCACTTGTTTGGAATTCGGTAAACTTTCTTTTCATTTTTGGTATTAATAAAGTCATTTTATGATTCATCCCATAACTTTTTCTTTTAAGCTGTCACTTAAAAATGATTTTAAAGTATTTAAGTGACACTCGACATCAATTACACTTTATTGATTCCTGCCAAATATGTACCTATTTATCAAAAAGTAAACAATAAACGTGTATCAGCTACCTAGCTATATTGATTGAAAACATTTAGTAATTAAACTTTATTGCGAAATCCGCAGTCCTTTGATAAAAAGTGAGAAATTGATTTGATATTACAAATGCTATATATATGTATAGCTCCACAATCCTGTTAATAACAGCTACAAATATTGAGTGTTAAAAAACAAAAAATATATTAGATTTACGAATCTGTTAGGGATAAGCATTATTTTTGTCGGTATACACTTACACAGACGGTTACATCCGCGAATTATTGTTAAAATCGAATATAGGTGTATGCCAAAGTAACGCCAACGTGCTCGTACATACCTCTCTTCTGCATAAGAAAAAGGAAAGCGAGAGCATAAAGGATTGGTGGCGTATCCGCCGCACTACTGTGAGCTCCTTAAGCTAGCCACAAGGCCGAGGTGATCCTCCTCGAACCCTGTGCGTATCCTTCAAGTTGACTGCACAAGGCGTCGCCCATTTCCTGAGCTCATCTCCACATATCGTATTCAAAGTCTGTCGCTTTCGCTTGGTGTCCTTTGCTCGCATTAGCAGTAACTCAGAATTATTAGCCCCCTATCCAGCAGTGCCTGGCATACGAAAGCAATCGGTTTACAGTGCGAGCGAGTCTATATGGGCGCCGTTTCGTATATAAACCAAGGTCCTTACACGGTTCCTCTATATGCACATGTACTGACACAACTGCACGCATAGGCTTGTACAGACTGGCCGTCAATATCAGGAATATGTGCAAGCGGATCCTAGGCAACTATACTTCAACCTACTTTCTTTTTTCCTTCTTTGTAAGTTAGTAGTTCGGGATTAATTTCTAAATCTTACATTGAAATAATAACAATAAATAAAATCTTTTTTTAAACAACAATGATATAAATATTATTAATGGATAGTATAATGTGTAGTATAAAATTGAAGAAATTTGAAGAAATTATTTAATAATAATCAAAAAGAATTTCTAGAGGACATATGCATTCTTTAATTTATATTGTAAAAGTAAGAGGGCGACAACTTAAGAAACGAGAAAACCACATTATATCCGCTACTTACGCAACTTATAGATCGCGGTTGCAAGAGCTAGAGGGCAAGTCATTACGGGCAAAGATTTCCTTTGTTACGGATGTAATGTACTTGGATAACCGCGACTAGAAGCCGCGGCGGAGCAGTTCTTGGCTATATGTCCAAGAATAGATGGTAAGGCAAAGAAACACGCGGTGGTGGCGGTGGCGGTGGCGGCGGCAGCAACGCAGGTAGCACCTCGACGTGAAGGCATGCGCGCCAACTTTTACTGCCCACCAGAAGCGTGACTTTGTTTCTGCGTGGCGAAGTTTGTCTCTGTGTATTGCAGCAAATTGCCTAGAGCTCAGGATTAAGTGCAGATATACTTTTCAAGTAATTACTTGCTAGCTAGCGAAAGCCAAGTTAAAATAAGGTATATACTATTTGTTTTGCATTTAAGATTCTATGAATGACTTTACAACTGCACAATAGCTTACTTATATTAATGGTAATTGCCTAAAATTAATTTTTTTCGTCAAAGATATTTAATCTCGCTCATATTATTCAGGATTTTTTTGTTTACTCTACTAGAAGCTGATCATTCGTTGAATTAATTTCATAGTAGTAGCAGATTTGTAAGTATCTGCTTAAATAACCTGTTCGTTAAAAAAAATTGAGTGATAATAATGATAATATCAGCCTGAAAAATAGGTGATTAAAAACACAAAAATCAGTGAATTTTCATCATCAATCTTCATTGATCAATCTTCACTGAGTCAGTAATCCTTCGTAAATTTTCACTGATTCGCAGTATATTTAATCTCTGATTTTACAGACCGGCATATTCATAATTGAATTTTCTTCAGAGAGTAAGTATTACTCTCGTTAATACTAGTAAGTCAAAATTTGGTCCAGTGTCTAACCTATCAACGATGGCTGTCGTACAATACAAAAGTATGTGAAAATAATCGATTCCATTGCACACGGTACAAAAAGTTATTTGAATTTGATTCAAACCTTAAATAAGAAAATTACCTTATTGGTCTTTTCCTTTTCGAGTAAAAAAGCACTTCAAGTCACGTGCATTAACACATAAGATATATTGCGTGCAATAAATCTTATTCATGAAGCTACTATCGTTTATTATTTCTCTCAGAAAGCCATAAATATTAAAAAAGAAGAAAAATTATTCGCAAAGAAATCAAAAGTGTTAAAAACAAAAAAGAAGGAAGAAGAAACGAGGAACAGTAATAAGATTTTCAGCCACACGCAGAAGTTTCTTTGAAACTCCAGTATAATTCTCATATCGGACCGCGTATCTATATAGGGATAGAGAGACAGAGAAGGAGCTAGAGAAAGACCGTGGATACCCATACATATGGAGAGGTTGCCGGGTTGCTATGTGAGCCGATTAAGGAGAGACAGTGTGTAGGATGGTTTGGCATACAACAAGGCTCTGAAGAGCACTATACGTGCCAGACAATTGTTGTCAGTGGGTGACTGGATATACTTGTGCTTGTGCAGTAAAAGTTTAACAAATTTTCAATTTTGTCAGACGACCAATACTGCGACATGTATGTCTACGCATCTCAATTTTTAATCTTATATTTTTGTATAAAATATACATTTAATTTACTGTCCTGCATTATTGAATATTGAAGAATAGACTGCAGAATCAACACAGTCACATAAATTAAAATAATTAAATTAATTTAAGAAAGCTTCTCTAATAAAAAATTGACGTTTGAGACAGCCGATTTATTATTTATGCAAATCTTTCTAAATGATTTAATCTCAAGTGAAATGTAGGTTAAGACTACTTTAAATTATTATCAAATACTCATGCTTTGTACATAAGTGATCCTTTTATCAATTAATTTTATTTAATTTTACTAAAATTACTAAATTAAGATTACTAAAAATTTAGTTGGTATAATATTTTAATTCTAAATTTCTGTTTTAGAACTGTGAATTAGTCATCGGATTAATACTCAAATATGCAGTTATTGCATACTGGTATAGGTGTTTTTCAAAGTATCTAACGTGTCTGTCTGATGCAATATGAAGTATTACATTGTCGTGGAAACACGTATGCAATCGAATGACCCAAATGATACACATCGACCTTTCAAAACTTTAAATATTTTTTGTTATAAACTTTCCTTCAAAGTGAAGAAAGTTTGTAGAGATTGTATAATAGAACGTCTAATTAGTAGGCTGAATGCTGTAGCCGAAGCGGGCGAATTTTGGAGTCGGCGCAAGAAACGAAAAACAAAGCCGTGCAGAAACACGGCAACGAGGTAAATTTCACGCTAGCCGAGCACGCGTCGAAAGTTTCGCGAGCAAGTATTGTACGTGGAAAAGAAAAAAAAAAAACGAGCCGCCGAACTGACCAAAAGGCCTTGGCGCGAAAGCAGGCGAGAAAAAGAGAGCGGGCATATATCCCGTCGCCGGCAGTCGGTCAATTATTTTAATGACGCGGGCCGCGGCGGTGTCCCTCCCAAAATGACCGGCCCCTCGTGAGCGCGCATATATGAGCCGCAGGAGCTGCGGAAGTGGCAAGAAGTAACTTTATCGGCGCAATCGGACACTGGGCTGTAAACGCGCGCGGCCGTACTTTCGACAGCTGTCGCCGGCCCGGGCGCTCCCGCAGGTGCAAAGCAATCGGAGGAATTCACGGGTGGACACGAGCCACTGCGCTAAAAGGATTGAGGGACTCGCTCTGCCCTTGCGCCGCTTCTTTCGACCGGCCCGAGTACTTAATCAAAGACAAAGTGAGATTACGGAAGGTCTCGGTGCAAGTGGAACTTTGAGCTCGCAGAAATACCGATGGGGAACTGGAATGAAAGTTAGGGAACGCCTTTTTCAAGGTTTTTTTTAGCACCGTTAGCGCATTCAAAGTTATATTCCAATTTGCGCTTTTCACATTTCAAAGATTTATCGATAATGTTATTGCATAATTATTCAGAAGATATACGTAGAGTTTAAATTAATTGGTATTGCTTTAATAGTAGAATTATTGCAACTTTGTAAAGAAAATTAAGTTTCTGCATACACATAAGGATTTCTTATACTAGAATATACTACATACTTAGCACATCATTATTACCTATAATTTCATCATTTATGATTTTATTTACAAATACTGGCAACAAATTTGATGTAAACTATTTAAAGTATTAATAATTTTAACTTATCTTACTGAAAAGTTTAGTTGTAATCCAAGTTAATTATAATGAAATTTTAATCATACAATATTGTATTCACCCTTGGTAATATATATTATACTTTGAATCAGTATTTACATAATGTGTATATATATATACATATTATACACATTCTAATAATGAATCATATATTTTTAATTATAATTAACATTTGGTGTATGCCAGAGCCTTCAATTATATTTTAACAGGTATATCCGCGAAAAATTGTTTTATTTATAATCTTTGCCGACTCGCCTAGGTCAATACTCATAATTTATTTTGTATCTACTTTCGTTTGTTTAATAGTTCGTGATCTAATATTCATCGTCGAGTGTTCTTATATTCGAAATCGACAATCATGATTATCGGCAAACAATGTTATAACCCATACCTTTCCGGAAGTGAGCGACAATTAAGTTTATTATCTTATATAAGCGTTTAAACTAAAAAGGAAAATTAAAGTTATTTAATTTAGATTGAAATATTTGTTTGAATTTTTTCCAAGTGATACCAAAGTACTTTCCAGTCGTTTTCGTTATTTATTGCACTCGTTTTAAAATGGACTCGGCGGAATTTCCTTAATTCCGCAGAATGCATTGTGCGGTGGATTTGCCTTAAAAAGAAGAAAACTGTAGCGCCCCGGTAATATCTTTCAGTAAATACAAAGTAAGAGGGTTTATCTTCCTATACGGGACGGAATTCCGCTTACTGCAACCTTAATGACAGATGATAATGTTTGTAAACTCACAATTAGAACCACACTCTTGATTACGCCGTTCCTAATTTAAGTACGGCGCTCATTGGGCCGTCCGGGTACAATACTTTGCCAGACTTTACTAGTCATAATTTTAGACTCGCCGCTAATCGCCCGGGGGAATAAAACACGAGGAGAGGCCAACCGGCCGTTTGATCAGCCGACTCGAATTCGCCCAACTCGTTGTTGCACCCTCGCGCGTGCAAAATCCGGCCCGAGTTCGTTAATTTCACGAGGGCCGTGGAATCGCAGAGGGCGCAATCATCCGCGGCAGGAAAGAAACCGAGGCGCGGGGGTACGATGAAGAATAGAAACAGCCGGGAGATTGTACGAGGAAGGGAGGGGAGCGCGCGGCCACCGTCAAATTACAATTAACGATATACGCGCAATCAAGGGGACGCGCTTTCGGCCCCTCGAGACGGCGACGCCGCCGGCTCTCGGCTCGAGGACCTTTCCGAGGATCTTCCCGGCGTTCGCTCGCCGCTCGCTGCACCTGCTGAAAATTTCAAGGGAATTATGGGCAAAAGATGGTCGGCTCGTACTCTCTCGCGCGCTCCTACGACTGGACTCCTTCGACTCGCGGCTAAATAACAGCGTGCATATAGTCGACATGTCGGCGGCGGCCTCCCCCGTTGCACTTACTCGGGGGGGGCTTTCTATGAATTGTGGCAATTAAACAAGTGATGGGATAACGAGCGGAGGCATTCGCCCTGACGAATGAATATTTTCCAATTGCAGGGCTGTTAAAGCTTTGCTTCATTGATTAGATATACGTGTGCAGTACGTATACGTGTGTATTTATTTATGAGGATTTCCAAATTCAACACATCCCAAGTCTTGTCAAATTAAAATAATTATCCTACAGTCAACCGAGCATTTTACTGTCTCTTTGTGGTGTTATTTTGCGAGAAATGATAAACGTTTTCTTTTAAGCGCATAAATACGTTTGTTTTGAATTTCTCCCAGTAATTCTTTGCAAGATCCGCGCGAGATCTTCCAAGTCATTTATTCTACAGCTCTAGTTGTTTTCTAAGCAGTAATTTTCACCAATTAGAATGATAAAGCAAAGTTATTAGGGAAACACAGGGGCCCGAGCGAGTTTCAGATTAAAATACGCATCGCATAAGGATGGAAACGAGCCCCGCGTAAGTGGGCCTCGGTATACGCGGCGCGTACACCCCAAGCCGGCCGGAAAATTCTAATTTGTCCATCATGGAATTGAATGCTAAATATAATACATATTAGAAAATTATGCGCAACAGAAGCGCTAACTTATGCAAAAGAAAAAAGGCGTTGGCGATGAATCATTAGGGCCGCCTGCCCGCTGCCCCCTTCCCCTTCCCCCCCCGCGGCGAGGCTCGCCTTAATGAGGTGGCACTTGTAAAATACCTCGGGAACACAGGAGCGTGAAAGAAAACAGCGGAAGAGCGTGAGAGATCGGCGAGGCCGCGGCGGTGATGCGCCCCTCGAGCGGTGCGCCCTCGCCCGTATAACCTAGGCGTATTTATCCCGCGGCTCTCTCTCTCTCGGGGCTCTCGAGCGGCCCGTGGCTTTGACACCCCGATCACGTAGGCTATATACGCATCGCGATGCCCGTGGAACGTCTCGCGCGAGCGCGGCTCGCCGTGGAAAAATGACGGAGTAGGCCGGAGATGGCCGCGCGGATAGGGAGGGAAAAAAAAATAAAAACATTGCGGAGGTGTCGAGGCATGCCCCGCTCTCCTCTCTTTGCCTCGAGGGGCAATCTGTAAATTACTGTCTTTCAAAAGAAACTGAGCGTTTGACTGGAATGGCTCTTCGCTTGATGACATATTGTTCTCTAATTTTATCATTCATTTAATAAATATTCAAATGCTTTTTTCTGCCCCGCGTACAAATGTTTTCAACTCCTTTTTCTTTTCACCAGCTTCATTACGTTACAATTGCACTTTTTTTAACCGTTCAACGACTCGTTAAGTAGATTGTGCATGTATTTTTTATCGCGGTACACCTTTAAAAATCATGTGTTTTGTGTATTTATTATAAATAATATATGCAGCTAATATGGGTATGCGTTAGTATCTACATCTCGATCTACTCGCTATATAAAATATTATTATCGATTTCTGTTACAGTATATTCATTACTAGATCGTATCATTCGCAATAACTTTTAATTTAACCTAAAATATTAAGTTTAATCTAGAGTTTTGATCAAATAAATTGCCACTCTATATGATTATCTACCATATAATAAGAAGGCATAAATGTAGAAGCTATAGTTCATAACCGTAACTTGCATATAACAGAATTTCTAATTTTAGTAAATAGTACAATGTTCTGGAAGTAACGGTCATCTTGTCATTAAAACGATCTGATATGCATTCCGTCATCACTTAGTGCGTCGACTGATGTGTCGACTATGAAATAATAACAGTGGCGTTACGTCTGACAATGGCGCGAACGAGTAAGGGTTTATTAATAGACACAGCTAGTTTACAAAGAGCGAAGAAAAGAAGAGTAGAGAATTGAGAAGATTAAGATGAGTGCGTGGTGATAATGACGAGGGCAGCTATAAAGAAGCCTCGTCATGCCTAGCTCTCAGTGCGTATGCGCCTCTGATGCCGGCATAAGTATCCTTATATACCGCCGTACGCGTGAATGCAAAGCCTTGCTTTGCTTAAACGTGTGTTCGCGCATATAAACAAGCAACTACCGGTCTTAAATATAACTCCAACCAGACCGGTAAATGGTTCGACCGGTGCGAAAAGTCCCACGTTAGTCGTGGGCCGTTTAGCAGGGACTCAAATACCAAGAGCGGGGCAGCGACAAACGGAGAGACAGATAGGGAGAGCGAAAGAGATGGAGAAAGTCACTCGTATTCTTGTTATGAAATTTATTCTGTCGTCGAGATTTCTGTAGTTTCCTCACTTTCACACATCTCATAAGTCTCGAGGGCTCATCCAGTCAAAAAAAAAAATAGTTTTTACCTGTAGTGTAAACGATATTGTCGCGGGAAAATGTTTATACTCTGCGACCTTGAGTCAACATTCCTGTATAAACTTGTAAATTTTTGCTTGATGATTTGTGTTATAAAGTACAATTGTACATTTATGAAATGAAATTTATATAAAAAAACTAGAAAAAGAGATGAGACGTATCATGAAGTTTATTTGCACTAAAATTAATTGGTGAAAGATTCATTAATTATCACGAGGATCTATTCGCTACTGAATTTTCCGATCTGCAATGGTGAAGTATACCTGCAGAGTCAGCATTTCAAATCAGCCGCAGATCTATATTTCCCGTCCGTGGCAGAAGAAGGCTACATTCAATAATATTTTAATGACTAATTTGTTGATTTTTATAAAGAGTACCAAGTGATTGATAAAGATTTTATTTTCATTATTTTAATTAGTCTTTATTAATTAAATTTTATTGATTACATTTTTATTGTTTCACATGAATACGTATTTTAAAGAGAGCAAATAAAAAGTATTTTTGAAATTGAAAAATTATTTGAATAAGTTTAAGAAAACGATACGAAACAAAATTGAGTCCAAATATTATTCAGCAATTAAAAATATATTTTCAGAAATCAATATTGCCAATTATATAAAAATCGACTAAAAAAAATTTATTTTCACGAAAATTTAAAAAACAAAGTTTGAGAATGCTAATTTGAAAATGAGTAATTGAAAGAACACTAAAAATATACCGCTATGAACTTCCTTTGGATGCTATTGTGGTCTTTACCATGTAGCGTAACGGCAATGTGAAGAATCCGTGAAATTACAAATTGGACGTTAAAGGGTTCAGACAAGTTCTAAAACAAATATTATTGCCCACATTTAAGGTTAAACATTTTTTAACCTTGTTTTTTAACATGTTTACATTGAAAATGTTTGAAAAAGGACTTGTTTAAAAAAATATATAGATTTATAACAACGGGCGATAGGTGTAAATACATAAATCTGCATTATTCGTTAAAAACTTTAGCAAGAGTTACCAGAAAAGAATTAAGAAATTTATCTAGGGAGGCATTGTTTATTGTTGTATGAAAATGATGATTATTTGTCGATGTTTAGCAGTAAACAACATCTAATAATTGCCAATACTTTTAAAAGCATAGAAATCGCTAATTCATTATAGCAGGAGAAAAAGTAGGTGATTGTTTGGCAGGAAGATAACACTCGGTCAAAGTTACACGCAAAATCCATTGGGAATCCAGTTATTTAGCAATCGTAGTAGCCATAATTTTTCCCTGGGAGGCAAAAGAAGTGAAAATTGAATCCAAGCTCTTTAGCCGATTAACTGTTGCCGATTCAGGAGCGCAGTGGATGGCCGTCGCGGATAACGCGAGGGCGAATCGGCGGTGATCCTGGCCCCGCGGCCAAGAAAAGCATAACTCGATCGGCGAGTACGAGGCAGGGCTAATTGGCGCGTCGTGCTCTCGCGGGGCCGCGGTGCCCTCGAGACCCGGGCGATATCCCATTATACCCGGTGCGGAGGAAGATGTAGATGGCCGGCCGATATACTCGCTCATCGGCGGCCGGCTTTCCGCGGGCACGAGGGGCCCCCGGGCCGACCTTGGTGCGCGTGACTCCGTCACGGGCGATTAGGCGGTTCGTTAGGGTCCCGGGCGCGAGGCCCGAGGGCACCGGGGGAGCCTAACTGTACCGGGCGGAAGTCGCGCCCGGGATTATAACCGATCGGCGGGTGTCCTCGTGCGGCGGCGGCGGCCTCCTCTCCGGGGCGTCGGGCAACGGTCCCCAACGGGATCTCGCCGCCGTGGCCGCCGCGCCTCGGCTACAAAGATCGAACCGGGAGATTGACTCCGTCTAACGACGCCGCGCGAGATCCGAGCCAAGTCAAACAACGAGCCGGCGATTACCGGGCGCACGTAATTTCTTAATTGAATTTCGAAATTGGAATCGATCTGTGCCGCTCGGCGCTAGTAGCCTCCGCCTCCCGAGATCGCTCCTGCCCCGCCCCCGCCCTGCTGCATTTCCAAACTAATTCCTTGATGAGAGATTCGTCTCGCAATTATTATTATTACGGGTCAACAATTCGGCTTATTAACAATTTACTGTACAGGGGCTTTTTTCTGCTCGGATCAAAATCCTCCGCTGGCTATGGGCCTGTAAATCTATTGATTTATTATTGACAGTCATGCATTATCCGTGTTAATCCGTATAACTGTATCTTTGTCATATTGAATACTATCTCATATTCCGATGTTATATTCATCCATGGAATTAAATTAAACTAAACATAACTAAAGCTACGTATCTACGAGCACTTGTCACTGCATAACTGTACGTACCAGTTGTGATAAAAAATTGGTGCACTTTTTCTTACCACTATTGAAACATGGGCTGACACAATTTCACAAAGTTATTGTAGATTACGAATGAAACTATTTAACGTTACATTTTTATAAAAATAAACAAATTGTGATATACATTTACAGAAACTATATCCCATTGTTAAGGACATGACTTAATAGCTCTAATTTTTCAGTTTTGGTAATCAAAATTAGAAATAAAAATGATTCTTCGACTTTTTGTGCACGCGTTTTGGTAATGTTATACCTGTATTATTAGCAGATCAATGTGTTTAAAGTAGCTGTATTGTACAAGTTTATTGAGGCGCAATTAAAGCATAATCCTTGGATGTTTTCTGTAAAAATATACCTGAATACATGCGGCAGCCCAGACAGTTGCTTTTTTAAGAAGTTGTTTTTAACTGAAATCATAAAGTGATCGTGCCAACATAAGCAGTTACTCGGGTTGCGCGTCAGGTCTGCGCTTTACTCGCATACCGAAATTAATATCAATCCTGGCGACGTTATCATTAAATTGTACGTACACACAATGATTGTACAATTGTATTCTTTCGTGTGTACAGTTACGCGCGACGAGTGTAATCGGCTGCACGCCGGCCCAGGCTTACGATTGACTTTAATGACCTGTATCAGAGAGTGGGGCGGAGGGAGAGGGAGCGCGTGACGTGCGCAGTCGTTAGCGATTGTGAGCCCTCGGCTCGCGCTCTCGCGCGGCAGACCAACGAGCCATAAACATCACGCGAACATCAGATTTATAAATCATCGGATTTTATTTCAAATTAAGACTGTTTTAGGACTCGCTCATCCCCTCCCCCCTCCCCCACATCCTCGCTTCCTATCCCCTGAGTCCACTCTTTATGCCTCCGCTGGGCGCCCGCGCGGCATCGTGAAACTTTTATGTGACACTTCGAGCGAGGGTACATTAAGTAGCACTTAGCATCTTATTAAGCACGGCGATTTTTATTCGGTGTGCTTCCCAGTCTTCCTCGCGCTCTCTTTGTTAAACATACCACAGTTTTTGCACATCGCCTGAGATTTATATTGTTTGAATTTGTCTGTCATAATCACAGGCTGGTAGACGGTTTGACAAAAGGCTCTCTATCGTATTATGAACGATCAGTCAATAGCTCAAGATATTGTTAATATCGACCGATTTAAAACTAAGAATGTATGTAATTTTGTATTTCTTATTCAGGCGCATAGATTCATCTTCGCGCGGTATGCTGAAATGCACTTATAATTTTAAATATTACTGCAAGTAATATAAGAGTTCAGTAATATACATATTCTCGGGCAAAATTTATTTCAAAAAGATGAATCTCTATAATCGATGATAACGAGGCTGGCTTTTCCCCATTTTAAATTCATGCTAAAAATACAACACATAATTTGATTAAAATAGAAAAATGCTGGAATATGCTCGTCGTATTTTTACTCAGTTCATCCTACCAATTTGGGAGGAAAAAATAAATTAACTAAATCTGCAGCAGTTAACTTGGAGGAATTCAAAAGTTGAATTCCACGCATCGTTTAACAGTTCTTAACTTTGTGTTCTGGCTAGCCGAGAGTAGCAAAAGTGATTCGCTTGAAAGAGAATAAGAGAGATGGAAAGGGAGATAGTTCACGCGTGTGTCTCGTGCCTTTCGGTAGCGTCTTTGAAAACTGCTCGGAGCGCTGGACTGGAAGAAAAGGATTCCTTTCTGCATGTTTTTTTTATTTTCTGAGTTTTTTCATTCATTTTTCTCTTCTGCATCGAGAATAAGAGAGAAGGGGAATAGGTGGGGAGGAAAGGAGAGGAAGGGGAAGAGAGTATCCTCTCAGCGTTCTCGCGCTAATTAGCCAGATGCTGCGGTGCACTGCTGCAGTGCCGTGCCTTTATATTTTTCTCTTTCATATACGTATACGCAATGAAAGTGTTTACAACTTTAATTAGAATAAAATCTTTGCAATCTAGCTTTTTTAATTTCATTCCTTCGCTTCGCTCGGCCAACCTGATTGTAGTGAATTTAATACTCGCACAAACAGGAGTAACCATGCAGTGCATGCTTTGTATATAATCCAATCTTAAAATGGTGCTCTATACTAAATTGGTTATAAATCGGGTTATTTTTCATTTTCATAATATTTATTGACATCTTTATAATGTCATGTTAATTTGTATTCTCATATCGTAAAATAATTATACAAAATTTTTATTGATTGACATAGTTTTAAATAAAGTCAACCAGTTTGTCAACTAAAATGCAATACACTTTTCTCCAGAGATTTTAATTTTTCTGCATGGGAAATTTCCATTATTTTAAAAATAATCATTTTAATGCAAATATTAAAACTTCAATCTTCTTTAACAATGTTTACCCGGGAAAACGTAGGAGGTACATGAGGTACACATGTCGTAAACACGGTTTCCTCGGGGGAGGTTACTCTGATGCTTCGTACACCACATTATGTACTCTCGAGATGTTAATACAATTACGCGCGCTTGTCAAGGTAGAAGTTCGTGTCAATCAAACTCAGAAGGTACGAGCCAAGCTGTAAGCATCAAGTCGAGCGCAAAAGTTTTTTCCTCTTCGCAGCCCCTGACGTATTTGCAGTTCAATTCGCAAAATGAGCAATCATAATTGATCGATTCAGTACCCCTTTTTACTCATTTAGAAACGAAATAAACTTTTTTCATACATATTTATTGAAATTTGTATAAACATCGATAACAAATAATTACAAAAATATTTCTGATTTTGTTTAATATTATAAAACATGTAAAACGCATAAAAATACTTTAATATCTTTGTAACGATTCAAATAACTTGTTAACAATGTTTATTGTGAAAGTATATTGTTTTTTCATCGGCAAAATATATTTATTTCTATTAGAACAATGCAATTTGACGTTAAAACGAAGTAAATTCATTAAAATCATGATTCACTTGCCGTCAATATGAAAACGTCTAATTTCCATTTTACGATTGGTCTAAGATACTTTAATTTTCTCCTAATGCAAATGTCCTAATTTACGAGCTCTTCTACGCCTTCGACTTTTTTAAATTGGCACACGCCCACACACGAACCAACGTAGAAAATCGTTACAGCCTAGGTGAGTGTGCAACCCATAACGAGTCATCGCGAAAGGGGTATTTCGCCATGAGCGCCGACAAAAGCCCACTGGAGAAGACACGATAATGAGCCGATCGATGTAGCGAGCCGTAATAATTAGCGGGAGCCGAGAGCCGACAGCAAGAAGCAAATAAACCAGACGGCGGCAGTGGCACTCGGATGATAATGGCTCTGATGATGGCGGCTGACGCCCCGAGTCACGTCGCCCTAAACGCGATATTCAAGAAAAGTTTGCACACTCGCTGCGGGACGGAGCGCGCGCTTGCATCCACGTCTATCGCGGGGCACGTCTCTACTTTCCCAGGTATTATAATTAACTTTCAGTGCTTTTGAGCAACAGACCGACGCGCGATTGGCGCAGGCAATTTCACGTCCATTTTTTGGAGCGCCGCCGAGGGCTAAAGTTTGTTAACCCAACTTACTAATCGTTTAGTTAATGAACATTCTTTTAAAACAAATTATTTTAATTGAACACTGTAAATTTAATAGTAATTTTTAGTATAATAAATTTAGGTTTATGTAATAAAGTAATGAAAATCTCAATAAAATCTAGACATCTTTACTATAAAACGTTTTCTAAACTTTAAATAACAAGCTTTTTTATTTTTATAGCAAAAAACTTCTATAACTTAATAAGAGAAACTTAAACGAGGAGGTTCGAAGTTAATAATAAAGATAAATGCTCTGCGATCAACAAAATAAAGCAGACGCTTTATTGGCAGTATGTAGGTCAAACATAAGGAACTAAAATCAGTACTCTCGAGACAACCGAAGCTCGAGCATTTATGCCCTATTTAGGGAGCCATGGCTCCTACTTGGCGAACTCCCCTAGAGGTCCACCGTTGGAAGACTGACTTTGAAAACGGTATCGAGACCTCCTCTGTTCTGGGCGTCTGCAGTTGTCTTCGTCGGCTGTCTCCTTTTTAGCCCCCGGAGAGTCGGATGTATTTCAACTGGCAATTCCGTACTCTGGGGTTTTTTCTCCACTGAGGATAGGAGAGGGTAACATTCTTATTGCTGGGATTTATATATAAATCCAGAGAATTTAAAATTATTCTAAAAAATATATTTGAATTTTTCTCGTTACATTATATTTTGTATTAAATCCTTATTAAAATTTTTATGATTGCAAGTGTAAATTTAATATGTATTGAAAACTTTACGTACTAATATACAACTTTTAAGAATTAATAATTCTGCATGTCCTACGATTTTTTGGACGTCGCTCTATGTACAGTTACATATTTATGTTAAAATAAATTAGTTTATATTATCAAGCCTGTATATCTGCATAGATTCATCAAAAAGTTACAGAGTCATTGAAAGCAGTCTTTCTTAATGGAATTGATAACAGAGTTATAATACTTTTGTTGGAAGTACGCATAAAGAGAGCTAGAAGAAGTAAAATATCTACAGCTATAATGGTGTAATGAGTTGATAAGTAGTAACTTATATAGCGATGAGATTCGAGAAAAAAAACTGCATTAAGGCTAATCGAACCTTTTCTCAAAATGCATGAAAAAGCGGGAGAATCGCGCGGGGAAGCAAGGACATCGATAAGTGTCAAAGGCTGACGCTCGGGCGCACTAGCTGAAGGAGAAATCACTTTGCCCATAAAAGCTCGGGAGATGGATCGCCAATGCAACTTGCAGAAGGAAGTCTGCCCTGCAGGTGACTATCCGCTCTCCGCTTCCTATCCAATCAACGCGATTGAATTTCAATGATTTATGGAGAATCGCAGGGGCAGGGAGCGAGAGGGAGCGAGATAGCGCTAATTGCCCCGGCAGCCGCGGTAAGAAGCGGTCGTGTCTGTACAGCTGCTTTCAAGCCCCGCTCGCGTAAAGAAAGCCGCGCGCGTTTCTTCGCGCGCGTGCTTCTCACAAGGCTCGCGCGTCGATCTCGATCGATCTCGATCGGCCGTGGAGTCGTATAGCCAGAAAAGTCCAGGCGCTCGTGTCAGCCGATCGCATCACTCGATATATAATCGAGCTGTTACCGGCTGTGTCTCCCGCTGTTGCAGCTCGATTAGGGTAATTTGAATTTTTTAACCCCTAGGCTAATATCTCCCTCATTATTACTTTAATAGGAATCGCTAATTCGATTACATCGATCTTTGGGTATATCTAGAGCACCGCATTAACGTGACCCGCTTATGCTTCATTATACCAAAGCTTACAATTATTTTATTTTCGAGATGATTGTTCGATTATAAGTAACAGATATTATTTATTTTAATCTTGGATTCTTCGACATGGAATTTATAAACTATTTTTCTTGTAATTTAACAAAATATGAATTTATTTAAAATTCGTTTTTGTTATTATATTGCTTAATAGCTCTGCCAATTATTGTTGGTATTCTTCCTGGCTCATCACAAGTTTTTTAAGTCGAAGGTCGAACATATCTGGTTCTCTTTATGTATTTAAAGGTCATCAACTACTAAAAAATCATGACTACGACCTTTGTTCGTCTGACCGTGAGCACCATCAAAACGATGCATTCGCGGTGGCTTTAGCTCAATCTTTCAAAAAGACTTTTAGCTAATCTAAATCTTCGAATTGTCATTTGCCGATTAAGATAGGGTCTCATTTGAATAACAGTTCTCATGCTTCTAGTGAAGCCGAACTACTTTGAGTTTTAAGGGTTGATGCACACTTCTATAGAAAGGCTTGGCGTACATCAAGATATAATCATTCTGCATTTTTCTGATTAGAATTAAGAACTGCTCTTGAATAAGAGCATAATTATACAAATGAAATTACATGTATTGATTCAACAAAACAAAAAATAAATTTTTTTAAACAGTAACATGGTGTACTCATTGAATCCAAATTTAATTTTCTTTAAAATAATCTTTTGTAGGAGCTTACCACAATAACAGTCGACTATAGAATCGAGAAGTATTTAAATCACTGATATCAAAGTGGAGTTTTGTCTTCGAGCATTTAGCAGCTTTTCTTCTTTCGAATAAATATATATCAACAGTTGAGTATACACCCATAGTCATTATAAATGGAAGCAAGGAACTTTGTTGCTTTTTACGGGTGATTTAGGAGTGATAATAGAGGTTCTGGTATTTATCTCCTCGTCGCACCTTCGAGTAATTGTTCAGAAGCGCTAATGGTAAAAAGTAAGAGGTTTTATAGTCGATGCATAACTTGTGGGCAGCTATTTATCGTGAGTTGCATTGAAGGTTCGAGCCTGAGTTTCCTCAACGGATTTTTTCTCTCATTGTCTCCATGTACGCAAACGAGCAAAGACCCGCTTTGGACGTCGAGGTGCCCGGTCTTTTTCAAGCGCACTCGTTATCAATAGCCGCTGAATGCATAATTAAGCGCGAGGGAATTACAAATTCCTCTCATCACTCACCGGCGTTCGCTCGCACGAATCGGAAAAATAATATTGAAAAGCGGGAGCGAGTCCGCACTCGGCGCTCGATTTATCACGAAATTGCGGGAAAAAAGCCGGGGGTCCCTTGGCCTTAATGAAGCGTTCAGTCGCGGCCGCGTAACATTATACCGAAAATGGCAAGAGCACGTGTATAAAACATTATTTAACATTCCGGGAAGGGCGGGTGGGTTGGGGAGAGGGGCAGGGCGCATCGACGCACGGGAGAATGACTATTCATCAGGTGAGCAACGTGGGCACATTTCGTGGAGAAACTTTTCTCGGCCTCGCGCGCATTCCGCGCCTGTCCCTCTAATACGTGCGCTCAATGCCCAATGAAAAGCCCCCGGCAACCAGGCTCGTCACGAGAGGGATAAGGAGCCCGGCGGGCCGATGTGCATAATACCTACGCGGGCCTCCCTCCGTTCCGGCAGCGCATCCGTCTTGCGAGGCCAAGTTCGCGCGGTTATATGCGTGCGTTTGCTCCCGCGGGCGGGCCGCTTACGCGCGCCCGGCCTCTACATCACCGGGGGAAAAGGGTCGATCGTCCCGGGCGACGTGGCACGTACACCCGGCGACGATCTCCGCGCTCTCCCTGATTCATTTTTCACGGTTGCGAGGAAAGCGCGGGGGCGAGGCGAGGCCGCCGCCCGGCTTATAAATAACGACCGGCGATCCGGCACTCGGTGGCGCGACGACTCGCGAGCGCCTACGTCCCAATATGACCGGCCCCGTGATTTCTGTCCCCGACGTAGCGTGTCGCCAACTTTCAATTTTTTAGCTAAACCTTCAACGGTATTTTCAGCCGGAGCTATCTGTTTGCCCGTACCCTGCGTTCAATCGCCCAAAGTATTCCAACTTTTACTCGTACAGATGTATTGTACAATGCTTTTAAAGGATAACCTTCAAAATAAAATTTCTTATGCGACCTTCTTCGGTAATCTTAGATACATGGCATTTTTCAGATTATTTGTTTCGTTGTAAATTGCTTAATTTATTCGCGAATATAATAAAAATACCAAACGAAGAGAAATAAGAGCTTAAAAAATTTTATTACATTGAAGTAACTTATAAATAGTGTTTCAACTATCACGTGCGTTATCGTAAAATCATGAGATATATTTTCTCTTTTATATTTTGCGTGGAGCGACATAAGGCATAATTCCCTGAAAATAATACGCAACAATTTTAGTTCATTTATTTAAATGTTTATTTTAATGTATAAATTTTTCGGTCCGTAACCACGGCATGTGTCACCGAGTGCGCGTGCGAGGTGTTCCTATCCGAATCACTCAGACGTCACCCTCTGCTCGGATAAACATACATACGCGAGTGCACTGGTTTATCAACTCTCCCATAAGTTGCAAGTTGTTTTCTTATTTCGCGTAATCATTTCGCATCTCTTCCACTTACTGGAGGCTAACTTACTAATTAATTTCTTCGCAAATTATAGACCGCGAGCGCATAATCAGCGCGCGCTATCCGGGCGCGAGGGCCTTTATAACCTGTAAATCGAAAATTATATGGAGATTATGGAAAATCTACTCGGTGCGAAGGCTTTTTGGACTCTTTAGTTGAGCGTCGCGAGAAATTAGCCCTGATCGAAAGAATTAAAATAAGAGGGGTTCGAGTGGTCATAAGCGAGGAAGCGCATATCAGGATATTAAGATTGCTCTTAAAATTTAACTATACTTTTTATTAATATCTCGGAATTAAAAAGGCAATTAAAGCTCTCATAATTATTATACAGTGGAATATTTTAATCGAGTTTTGCCGCAGAAACGTTACATCGAGAAATAAAAATGGGCACGTATAATTTAAATTTGATGGGTTACATTGACATTGGTTGATATTATTTTAATTTGAAAATAATTAATGCTTCTGAATGCACTTGTATTGCATTCCTTGGAATGCCTTTCCCTTTAAGCCTTTTTTCAAGTTTAAATCTTGCGATGGAATTTATTATTGGGAAGGGCTCGCTCCCGGGAAAAATCAGGAGAGCGAACAATTAATTTGTAAGAATATAACAAAGGGCGCAGGGGCTGGGCTTTTGTTTGGCGCACAGGAGTCTTGAAGCGGGCGAAGGACATTACTTTGGGCTCGCCTCCTGTCGCGAGCCGCTGACTAATTTATTTATTTAAACAGCCACTTGAGCAGAACGACTTAATGAAGCAGCGGGAGAGCGGCCGAGCGGCCGAGCGAAAGGGCCGGAGATGGGCGAGGCGAAAAGGGGGAAAATTTATTCAAACACCCGGCGCAAGATCGCAATTGCATTATGCGAGTTAAGCCCGCGGGCGCTGGCGCAGCCCCGGCCGCAATCGCATTCGAGATTCAAAGGGGCCAGGGCAGGAGGCGCGAGGCCGAGGGCGCGGGAGGAAGCGCCGCGCAGTCGGAGGACTCGCTAATCAGAGATTTAATTGATACGGCGCGCGCGTCCGAGCACGAGCGGGTCCCCGGTCAGCGGGCCGACGCCGGGGATTCGTAATACATATGTAACGCGGGGGAGGTGGGGGGACGCGAGGGGGGCCGGACCCTACCCCGCCCTTTTTTCCTCCCGGCCGACCCACGCGCCGCCCGCGCCGCGATGGACCTCTTCATTAGCGTCCCGCGGTTTAATCCGTGGGCTCTATTGCCCCGATCCTTACCGAGCCCGGGCCCGCCTCGGTAATTTTACCTAGAAATTACCCACTTCGTGTACCGTCGCGCCAACCTTTGTCTTTTATAAACGGTAACGATCGGACCGAACTCATTTTGACCCTTCGATATCTCTACTGCCTTCATCAAATTATCTCTTCCACGATATTACTTGTATAATAGAGCACATAAATGCGTTAGACGGTTATTTATAATTATACAGAAAGGTGCGTTACTCATCGTAACATACCTTAGACAGCTGCAAATCTTATGCCAATTTTAAATGCTGTTGAGTCATTTCAACCTACATTGCACTCACGGCATATAAATTAGTCACATATGGTAATCTCCCAACTGAAATATTTCTCCTAATTATAAGCAAATATATTTTTTTTGCAAATAATTTAGACTGTAAAGTGAGGTTTGTTGAAATTTAATTTTGATCAAAATTATATATTTAAATTATAGAAAAGTTTAATGTATTGCTTATGCTTTCTTAATTAACAATTATTTATATCGAATTTTTCTAAAAGTGCAAATTTACGTTTGTATTCAATTTTATTCTAATCGCCTTAGTATTCCTACATTAAGAGAATATTCAATTACATTGTTAATATACGAATGTTGAATGCCAATCTCACAGTTTATTCACACTGTTCATCGTATTTTCTTACTAGACATCGAGCGCTAAAGTTACAGCAACACTGATCAAAGTAAATAAAGTAAATAGCAAGAGAACATTTTTTCAAGTGTTTGATATTGCAACAGCAGTATAACGAATTGTTATTACACGAATGAAAGTAATATAAGTTTTGTACTCGATAATTTTTATCTTGTTTTTTTGAGTATGTAGTCTCGATTACGTAAGACATCCGAGGTGATCTATGAGATTCCATTAACCATCTACTTATCAACGTCTATATTAGATCGGCACATCTCCGTTACCTCCGCAAAAGAAACTATACGTGCATTTACTATATTGATAGTAATAACATATTTTCAAACCCTAATTAATTACTGCATTGCTAGAAATTCTTACTAGGAAAGCCGAATGTTAGGCCGGAAACTAGATTGCTCAAGTTAGAGGCGTAGCTCTAAATTGCATCAGCGGCACCTGGCTCGTCCAGCGGCAATATTAATTTCAATAACAAATTCGCTGACCTCCAGCAGCGATACAGCTGTGCAAACGAGGCGGACAGAGAGAACATGAGGGGAATAGGAAGAGAGAGAGAAAGACGAAATAAAGGAGAGAGGGAAACCTATACCGACCACCTCCCTTTTGTTCCTCGCGGTATTAAGTGATTTAGCCAGGTCGCGGAGAAGCGGCGCGCCTCGTATAACTCATCACCTGGCAAACAAAGGCTCCCTCGGCGCGGGCTGCCGTTAAAATTGAGTTATTCACAGCGTGGCGTGTATACGTGTACACGCGCGGCCGCCACCGCCGCCGCCGCGTAATAACGAGGAAACATTTATGATCCGAGACGCGCTGGAATACTTCCGGCTGCGCCGAGCCCCCGAAAACTCGGGGGGCCCGCGGCGCGCGCGCGCAGCTGGAGCTCGTTTGCGTAGATTTCGGTGGGTGGTGGCGCTGCCCCCCCGACTATCTGCATAACCCTCGCATCGAAAATGAATGCGAATGAGGAGGGGAGGGTAGGGGAGGGGGGGGGGACAGGCCTACCGGGCCTGGGGATCTGCCGAAAAACACGTGTTTCGTTTAATTCATGGGGCTTCCGAGGGAGAAAAAGTGGATCCTCGAGCTGGCACACGTGCTCAAAGATTCATACCCCGCTGCCAAATGCTTTGCCCGGAGAAGACTTTGTAATTTGGATAATTGGGAAAGTCTTGCACAATGATGAGTGGACTAGAAAATTTGTCTAATCAGTTTCATCGCCTCGAATACTTCCAAAGACTTCATTCTTTGAAATTTCGCCACCGTACTCGCACGTGTTGTCAAGTATAAAAATAATCCACAAATATGCTTTGGAAGTGCAATTATTTTATTTAGCTTGCACGTGTTGATATACGGGTTGATGAAGTCCTGTATTTTTATTCAGTTATAATTCAATTTTTATGAAATGAGCCATATAATTTAAAAATACAATTCATTTATTATTAAGTGACTTTAGTTGGAATTATTTATAGGTAATGCTATAATGAACTTTGTAAGGTTGTGCAAAGAATATGAGCATTTTACAGCTTCATACTCTGTGGAATATTGCAATAGAATCAAACCTTGGAGTATGGTCAGAACTAATAATTGTACGAGTTAGCAAATAAAATCTTAGATTATAGAATTATCGTGTGAATTATCGTATTTCTTAGAAGTGGAAGTACCTTTCAAATTTATCGATAAGAAATCAAGTAATAAATACCTATTCTATTTAAGATTAATGATAATTCAAACTTTGTAACTAGATTTGAAATCAGTTGTTAACTAGGGGCAATTCACATAATGTACACGAGCCCGAGAGCCCATTCGCAACTCGTTGATCATGTGCCTCGACTACGTTGCACATCACCACCAAGAAAATGAGATGCCAAGTCTGGGCGTGTGGAACTTGAGAGAATAGAACTGTCTATAAAAGGAAGCTATTGCAGCGGCTCTCCGTCCACGAAATTGCTCGGCGCGTGGGCTTATCGGTGCTATTGGATTGCTTAAGCAACGAATCAAGAGTGGAATTACGTGATAATTTGCTAGGTGGTGGCAGCGGTGGCGGCGTTGGTGGGCCGGACCTGATCGCGTAAGCACTCGCATAATCATTCCGGCGAGCGATCGGCGATCAGCTGAGATTAGCTAGCTAGATTATCCGAGCGGGACGTCGGCCTCGTTGGGGGGGAGCGCGCGAAATTACCGACAAGGACGCTAATTACGTACCTGCCACGAGCATTATGCCCCGCGCGAGCGTATTCTTTCTCCTTCCTCCTCGTGCCTGCGGATCAAGAATTGCAACGTTCGATGCGAAAGTGGCCTAACATTTTAATGACAATCATTTCTCTTGATTGGGGAAGAAACTGTGAACAGTATCCTATCCACGAATGGCTGGAGGCTGCCCCGCTGCTTTGCGGATAAATTGGACGCGGTTATCAAATCATTCAAGTAATTAGACTCTTCACTTTTTGTTGTGTAACATTGTAACCAATCCTTTCTTTCCACGAATTTCTACAGCTGCAATAATTGATATACAAATACCCTCACACTTTAAAATAATGATAAACGATTGATTATTGCACTTATTACAGCATTTTCAGCTGTGAATGTTAGTGTAATTTACATATTATTCATAATAATAAACAACAAATTTACTCTAAAGACATTATTAATTGCCATTATTAACTGCCATTATTAATAGCAATTAATACACGCTTGTAAAAATATTGGGGAGTTTAAGAAGGAGCCAATTTTAATAAGACACGCGCGGAATCCTTATTAGACAGTCTCATGAAATTGTCCCACTGAGATTCGCCGAGGATCGAGAAAAAGCATTCTATTCGTGAGCAAATATCTCCCGAGACATTTTAAAAAGGACGAGATGAGTGTCCGTAGAAAAAGGTGGCGCGTATGCGAGCAGACTAAGAATCAGAGAATAGTGGGAGAAAAAAGGCACGGGAGAAAGAGAGCGAGAGCGGCAAGGAAGAAACCAATGAAATTCATCACCTTGCCGGCGCGAGAGGCAGCGCGCGAAATGGGTCACTTCGGGAGGTAAAGGCCCATTAATTCACCCCCGTCGCTGTCGAGGTACAACCCCGCGAAACCGGAGCGATTTTTGGCGGCGTCCCCCGCGGTTTCTTGTCTGCGGTCGCATTCCCATCCTCCTCGGCTCGCGCCGAGAAGAAACAACAAACGTCGCTCCGTTGGGCCGCCGGTATTTTGGCCGCGCTCTTAAGCTTGTGTATTTACGCGCGCGGACGGGAAAACCGACGGGGCGGCTCCTTACTGCCGCTTCTTATTCTCGGCTCCACGTTTATTGTTTGATTGTCACGCAGTTTGTGATCGCTCCTGGCGCCGAATTCATCCAGTATATAAGCGAAAGCGCGGGAGCGCACACAGTGCGATTATTGAACGTTGGCTGCACGCCGATCGTTTTTATGCTTTGATGAACCCAAACACTGTCTGATCCCTTCCACGCATTTCTTGTCACTCACTTTTCGTGGTAATTAAAAGCAGTATAGCATAAACAATTATTTTTTTCAAATTTATTGTAATTGGTAAAAAAATAATTGTGTTGGGCATAAAATACTAATATTAATAAAAATATTATTGTCCATTCATCATAATATTACAGTGTTATTATAATCATAATCTAAATAATGATTATTATTAATTATAATGATGTTTAAACAGGAACATTTTATAAACAAATGTTCTTTTTGAGTTAAGTAAAAAACGTTAAAAATTTTACTGAACTCATTACTGCCTAAAATTCAAAAAACCGTTATTCACTTTTAGCAGAACTTTTAGCAAAGTTATTAAAGATAGGAAAAATTGACTAGAAGTCCTCCAGTAGTGGGTTACGAGGGCGCTCTATCCAATTCTAGTTTTACAACTTAATTTCGATTACATGGTAATGAAATATGACCGATAACTTGGAAAAAATTTCATAAAATTGAAATCTTTTTATGGAAGTGAAATAGCAGAATGAAATGGTATATTAAACACATCATTATAATAAGTGTAAAAATCAGCTAATCTTTCAAAAGGTATAGTTTAGAATTGAAAAATTGAATATTATGATCCAGCTTGTCTTTATTTTAATAAGGATGTTTCTATAATCTAATTTAGATACTTTATAAAAGATTAATATAAGAATAATGCAAATGACTTTATTTTCCGATAATCCATTTGAAACCGTAGACAAACGACCAGGTAAAGATTTCAATAAAATTAATTACACGATTAAAGGGGTCAAAAATCAGCGACCGGTTATTTTTATCGTTTAAAGTAGCATAACGCTTGTGTGTCGTGCCGCCGTACGGCAGACGAAAAAATAGAAGAAACTGTACGCGAAGGAGAAAGAGAGAACGAGGGAATTCAGACGGGAAATTTCAAAGGCGCTATTTTTAGCGCAAGACGGGCACATTAGGCGCCAGGCTGGAAAGAGAAAAGGATTTAAATCTCCGCGATCGGAATCAAAAGGGCAAGAATGATCACATTGGTTCTTTGTATCCCTGTACGCGTGGGTTTGGGTTACTATGCACAGAACTAAAATAAAGCTTGAACGCCAACGAGTTTCAGTTTGAAAATTGTGTATCTATCGCACACGTTGAAGGGTATCGTGCAGACTTCTTGTATACGGGCTGGGTAGTCTAAACAATAGAACTATCACTCGATTCGGAACAGCTTGTCATGGGCGCGATTAAGAATACAGTGTGTTTTGTATTGTAATAGCGTACAAGTCTATTAAGGAAACTTATGTGTCTTTGATAATTATGTAAGCCTGACAAGTTTAGAATGGCATTTTTGTAAGTACTATTGAAGAAACCGGATAATAAAAAAAAAACAATATAGCAGGTAAATTTGCCACTTTTTAGGTATGAATGCCCGGCTTATGTAACAAACATTGTATATTGTCGTGGCCTTGAATTTTTGCTTTAGGCATTGCTCTGTGCACTACACAGATAGCTCGCTTTTATCTTTCTTTACTGGAGTGCTTCTCACAGAGACTATGTAATTCTTGCGATTATTCGAAAACATTCAATGCCCTCATCCTCCGCAGCGTCCTGTTTCATTTAAATTCGCAGCGAAGGGTGCGAGTGCAATGGTCCATACACCTCGGCGAAAGACTTATGTCTGGAAGTTGCCAGTTTCGTGCGCGTGGTGCATAGCATCAAAGGGCATGCCAACATAACGCACGCCGTACGCTCTTTGTGAAATATACTCACAAACAAGCGCAGACATTAATTTCGATTTTGCACAGGTTGCGTCTTTGTTACTTCGCAGACTGCATCTTACGTATTCATTTTATAGTTTGCGGCTAAATAGAACGGTGATGTGTGTCTATTCGATTAACATTAATCTTGGTGCAAACATGAATTCAGTTATATAATGAAAGATTTTATTCCGCACTCAATTCTCAAACTATATAAACAGAATGATTTTTAATCATGAACGACTTTAAGGATTAAACATTCAAATGAATGTGAGGTTATCTGTCTAGACATGCTCCTTATACTATCCTTATAAATACTAAACTGCAGTAAGTGCAAACTGGTCAAATTACTTGCTTTAAAATTGCAAAATGTTATAATGGATGTACGCATTAAAAAAATTCTCCTCGAGTCTTCCTTTTCGTCCTTTTGCACCTTATTTCAACGTTGCGTAAGGATGTCACGTGTCGTCGGGTTAATTTCCAATTAAAAGGGAGTTCTGGGAATCGCGGGCGCTTTCTCGCGCATTAGCATTATGAGTGGGCGCATCGGGCACGAACCCTCAAAGGGTCGCGCGCGTGCAGTACGTCGCCGAATCAGGACGAGGTCAAGAGGCTCGAGTGCGCGTCTTTGACAGCGACTGCCTCGGCTCTTTATACTTCCCTTTATGCGCTAGGTCGAGCGGAACCGGCACTTTTGAACTGCTGCCCCGGACAACATTAAATCCGTTTCAAGAGCAGGGACTGCGAGAGAAGTCGGGAAACGAAGACAGAAGGAGGTGGATGCTAGAAGACGCCGGCAGTCCAAATGCTAGAATCAATGGGTCTTCTTTTATAAATAATTTTCATTTGGAGAGGTTTGTTTTTTCGAAAATAACTTTAATGCGTTTTATAATTAAATTCTGATACTAAGTTGAATTTCTTTTGGAGGCTTTTCTACGCCAATGGTGTTATTGAAAATTTTAGCAAAAGGCAAATGTCCGAATTATTAATTATTGCATGACGGAAAAACATTATCAAAAATGCATCACAAAATAAAATACATGGGTAGAAAAAAATAATAAATAATTATTATATACTAAATTTTTAAAATAATCGGAGACAGAGAGTAATAACGTTATTTAAAATTCCATAAAACTGTGAGATACTTGAATTATTCACATCCTTTAGACAATACATACTAACCGTCTTGAAAGATTTTGAATAAAAATACAATGAAAATTTAATTTCAATTTTTTTTGGTTTATTATTTTTTATGCAAAAATGCACTCATGTACTTAATTTGATTGAATCAAATCTTAAAATAGAACGTTATATCTAATAAGCTGTTAATGTTTTGCATGATGCATACGTAGTAGTGTACCGTTAATTAACTAACACGTCACACACATTACCTAAATCAAGACAATTTCTTTCGTACCGTGGTGCTGCAAGTTTTACGTTCGTCACGTATTTTCAAAGTGCACTAAAGTGCTGCTCGGTGTCCTGCGATTCCCAGGAAGCTCAGTTCCTGGCTCACACGCGATCTCCCCCATCTCCCGGAGTGCTAATTGAAAAATAATTATCCCGGCTCGCATTTACACCAAGCCGCCTGAAAAAACAAGGCAAAAAAAAACCTCGAACGGTCATGAAAAATTGTCCGCACTTGTCTTTTCATAGAGCGATGGCGTGACGAATGTAGCCGACGTACGTGAACGGCATCTCGTTCGGCTGTTATGCCGGCCGCTCAAGGTTTGATTTGCGCGGAGACAAGGGACCGAACGCGTGACACGGGAATGGCTTTTCTCGCGCTCCCCGAAGGATGTCATTTGCGCCGCTTCGGCTGCTCCGCACTTTCCGAGAATTAGTGCGGCGAGCAAGATTACATCCCCACCCGACTAACCATCGGTATGCCCACCTGAGCTGCAATAGCAACAAAGGGTGGCAAGTGTCTTGAACGAGGCCGTGTATATAGCCTGGACTCTTATTATATGCGTAACATATTGCTTCCCAGATAGGATCGCATACACGAAACATTTATTTAAATCACCACCTAAAAAGTTTTAGATGCTCCTTCTATTTAATTATACGTTGCGACAAGACTGGTAATTATTCGATTATTAAACTTGATGTTATTTTTATACAGCCATTAAATTTTATTGGTTATCTTTTATTGAATATAAAACTTTGAATAAAGGTAAATTAAAAGATTTAATATTATTATTATGATTAATATTTTGTGATTCCGGGCTGTGAATATTCTCGTTATATCTAAGAATATCGGTTCCTCAATCTCTTTATATTATATACGGATATTCCATGGGAATACAATCTTTATAATTATAAGCCAAGACTATAAAAACTAACTATAATCGTATAAGGAAATCACTAATTTTCATTTCTTTAACAAAGCTTACAGTGTTCGCTAACTCGTGCGAGTATAGACAGATCCTCTTGTGGAATCTACATATAAATTCTATTAAAAAAAAGTGATTGTTGGGTATCTCTTCATTTGTCTTTAAAATTAGTTTGGGAACAAAAACAATAATGCGCATAATTCTAAATAAACCGTAACGTACTGGAAAAGCAAACATTTTTGTGCCTAACGAGGAAAAAGTATAGAGTATAGGCTAATAAAGTGCGGATATATTAATCACAGGTAATGTAGCAATAAAGAGAAAATTAGTGGAGCCTTAAACAAGCGGTGTAATCACTTTGTCGCAATTAATCCAACTGCTTAAGAAAGAGGTGCGTGGAGGGAGATAAAAACCGCAAACGGACCAATTTTGCGGTTAGAGGAGACGGCGTCCGCGGCGGCGCGCTGCCAGTGGTGATTTATGAAAAAGCGGGACGTGGGAGCGCGTCTTTGGGGCCGAGAGCCGCTCAGCCGGGCTTTCTAGCGATCCGCGGCGTTAAGAGCTCATTAGCCGGCGGGCGGGAGCGGCCGCGAGCATGAGTCACTAGGGATAATACGGGGAGCGAAAATACCGCGGGCGGGCCGCTTGGCGCACGCATAGGCGGCGTCGCGCGCGGCATTCCTCCGCGCACAGTGGGAAGATCAAAGAGGGCCGGGTTCAACGCTCGGCGGGCTTTGCCGAACTGCCGGGGGATGTCGCAACGCGGCCCTCTCGCGTCGACCGGCTCCCCCCCCCGAGACAATGGGCCAACTTCCGCGTGGCCCGCGGCCGGTGTACCAGCGGCCGAGAGAGCCGCCGATTTATATCGGGCCCACATTTTCCCCCCGCGGGCGGGTTTCACTTTCCGCGGGGCCGCCGCTCATTGTTAGCCCGCGGCTAATTATTCAACGGGTGGCCATTTGTTTTTCGAGGGCCGGCGCGGGCTAATAAGCGAGCGAGATGTGCGAATTAATCGCACCTATTCTTCTGTTAATGGATGACTAATGCCGGGGCCGCGTCAATAATGGCGCGCCGCGGCCCCGAGCCCCTGGGAATAGAGCGAGCCGGCGAGGCCGCCCGCGGTATCAATTGAAAAACGAAAAAAAAAAACAAAAACACGGGAAAAATGATAATTGATTAGGGGCCGCGCGCTCGGGCCTCTACGTGTGCGCGCTCCCGCGGGCCGCCCGCGTGCCGCGCGCCGATCAAAGCCCGCGATCATCGCTCCTTCCCCGATGGCTCTCGGGCCCCGTACCAACCCAACGCGCTTAATCCCCCCGTTTTTTCTCCGTTTTTTTTTCAATTTGCAGGATTGACCGCCGGCGAAGAGGCCGGCCGCGAGCAACTGCACAGGTACTGACCCGCCGTGCGCGTACTAGCGAACCGGCCTTTTTGCCCGGGCCCACGTAAGATGGGGCCGAAATCGAGATCCAAGTCCCTAGGGTTATTGGGCCCGGCGGCTTCCATTTTTTTACACGGTGCAGTATTGGCCGCGGTAAATCAACCGGCTAGGTACATAAGAATGAGCCGCCGCGGGAGATTTACGGACCGGTTGATCGGGCGCGCGCAATGCATCATCGGCCCGCAGTTATCTAACAAAAGCCTAACCGTATTGGCGCAAATCCCGCGGCCGCCCCGCCGAATCCATATATATACACGGAGAGCAGAATCCACAGAACATAAAAGCACTGACGATACCACTTCATTATTCGTACCGATACTCGTCAATTTACTATACTAGATGTCGCGTGCCTGTGCTTTAGATCTGGAATTTTCAGTTCCAGAATTTTTAGCACCGGGTGTTCCCGTTCTAGTTAGAGTTGGAAGGAAATTATAAATTACTTGAGCGTAGTAAATTAAATTGATGCACGGATGAAAATTTAATTTTAGTCTAGATTGACTATATTGTTAAATTTTCATCATTGTATCATTAATCATTGAGCCTTAAGGACCTAAAATGCATTGAAATCAAAGCTTGGCTATTGTTTATTTTAGATTTAATCAATCTTCTTCATATCAGCCTTCGAAGGCTGATGTGCTTTATGTAAAATCAAAATCTATTAATCGATGAACCTAAATAAGATATCCATACAATGGTGAAAATTAAAAAAGTCAACCAGTTTAGACTGCAGTTGAATTTTCATCGTTGTATAAATTCTTCATATTAGGTTCATCGATGAATAAATTATAATTTTATTGAAAGAAAAGCAGCCTTCCAAAGCTAATATTAATTAAATACAATATATAACATTATTTGAAAAGATCCATTAAATGTAAAATAAAAAATCTTAGTCTAAAGTCTTAGTCTAAATTCATTTCAGCTTATTAAAAATTTAACTTTAGTCTGCAGTTGCTAATTTGTTACATGTTTATAATTATTGCATGGATTTTTAATATTTAGTCTAATCGACAAATGTATTTTAATTTTATTGAAATGAAATTATCTGATAACAAGATATGTGAATTAGCCTAAAGTATAAAACTTGTATTATAGATGGCGCGCATTTCGGTTTACCGATGCTGTGTCTGTGTATATTGGGGTCCTACACATAGAACCTATTTTTTCGATGGATTCTTCTCTCCGTGTAGAGGACCGCGCGACTTCTGGCGCTCGATAAAGCCGTGAGCGCAAACGAGAGTCGGCGTGATTTACGAGGCGCGCGGCCCGCGCACTGCACCTATATACACGAGTGTATATATGTACAGCTTCCTCGCGGATTATAGGCGGATTTCTTTTTTGCCGCGGGCGTTTCCGCTTGTTGCAGCTTCGCCGACGCGTTTTCCGGAAGGCTCGCGCCGAAAGACGACGTCCGCCGGACGGCGCATAGAGGACAATATATATACACGTGCGGGCTCGCTGTTATCCGGCGCTTTCGAAACGGACGCTCATATATATATATACGGCCGTATGATTAATCAAGCGGCTCGACTCCTGCGCGCGAGGCTCGGTGACGTTGATCTTTAGACGCGGGCCGCCCTTTTCCGATTTGATTAATCGCCCGCGTACGAGTGATCCAAGTTAGATGGGCGTTGCACGAGTGCCGTCGTCGACCGCGCGGCTATCCTCCGCCGGCTTAGATGTAAGTGCCTTTGTGCGGGCCACAAGCGCCGGATAACGAATGCAGTGGCCTCGTCGAGAGGCACAGCTTTCCCCCGCTTCGATTAATTCAAGCCGAGGGGGCGTCAAAGCCGAGGCGTTCGTCCAGGCGCCTCCACGCGACAAAAATAAAATTGGTTTTTGTCCCCCCACTGTATAATACACGCCCGAAATATAAGAAATTCCTACCGATCGCCCATGAAGGATACACGTCTCCGCGGAAGGGCGCGAGAGCCTCGTGTATACACGCGGCCGAAACGTGGCCAACTTTCCATTCTCCGCGACGTTTCATTGTCTAAGTATGCGCGCAGGCGGCAGGGGATTATCGGCCATCTACTTTCGCGGCGCCATAAATACGACCTTTCTCTCCCCGCGGGGGCCTACACAGCCGGCCGCTCCACATGCATATATAGGCGCCGCGCCGAATCTCTTGCCCGCCGCGCGAATTGTTCCCGCGGATAAAAAAAGGCCCCTTGTCGAGGCCGCGCGCCCCGCCATAACTTCCTCCCGCTGGCCAAGGATAACTTGGCGTTACCAGTAGCCCTGTCGCGAATAAACACTCGTACCGGGACGGTAATTGCGGCTTTTCCGTGTTAACGCGGCTCTCGCTGGCTCGCAGCGCGTATGTCATCTAAGAAACGCCGGCCGTGTCCGCGTATATAATGCGTAAAACCGATATCGCCCGCGGTGCAGTTGTGAAAAAAAAAACAAGGGAAAGACCCGAGTGCACGAGCGTAAGCGAGTGCAGCTGCTTGTATCGCCGTTGATTATTATGCATTCAAACGCTTCTATTAATCAATTATTATATCTTATACATATCCTAATTGGCGGAAATTGAACGAGCTCGGCTCGTATTTCACGAAGTTCCTTTGGTAAAAATATTAAAAGCGAATCGACACGAGCTTGGTGAAAGCTCAATAAGAAACTGTACCGTACAGTTTGCTAAAATATTTACGATTTTCAATCTACAAATTCGCGTAATTTTTACGCCGACACCTAATTACAAAAATCCTTACGATTTCTATGTATCTGCTGATATTTGCATTTAAGAATTCAAAAATGTAATAAAAATTTAGCTAAAACTAGAGCGAGTTTTAAAAGCTCTTTCATTTGAATCTTTATTTGAAATTTTATTTTTTGCCGTATATTTTATGTACTAGGGATTATATAATCGCTTCACTTCCTCGCTAAACTTTAAACACCTGTATCCATAGATTTATAAATAAAATTTTATTTGGTAAAATATGTAAAAATCCGTAGATGAATGAGAATCGCCGTTTGTCTGCAGTATATCGTTTAACTTTAGTGCGTGGTTTTTTTCAGAATTTTCAGCTTGGTGCAACGTTTGCATTATCATCAAAGACTGCCTCGCAGTTTGCGCCACGCAAGCCCCAAGAAGTATCGCAAAAGAATGAAATCGAACGGCGGGAGGAAGAGGCGGGTAAGATGTCGCGGCCGGCCGTTGGCGGTGGCTCGGGGAAAAAGGGGCGGCTGCGGAGGAGGGCCGCGCCGGCTTGGTCCTCGCGTGCTCGCCGAGGCGTCCCGCATCGTGTTACCGGGAGGCGAGTGCATCGCGCGGTTTCCCGCATTCCCTCCCGCCGCCGGGCGGCCCCTATGTAACCCAATCCCCGGAAAATCGCGGGAAAGCCCCCTGAAACTCGAGGCGGCCCTTCCCTTGCCCCGCCCCCCCATCCCCCCTCGGCTCTCGAGACGCTCGCCACCGAGATGCGAAAATTTCGCGAGCGCCAAAACGCTAGATTACTTTGGCGTCCTGGGAGCCGCGGCGGCCTTTTCTTACGCCCACCGGCAGATATATAGAGTTACTCCGCCTGTCCCGGGCGTTTTCTCCGCGCTGACAAGTTGTTACGGTAACTCGAGTTTGATTTGAGCGAGCACCGCTGGCATGGGAGCTTTATCGCCCTTTCGAACCGGATGTCTAATTCACTCGTTAACGGCCCTTGCTTATAAAGTACGATCGATTTAAATTTACAGTGCATTTAGAGAGCTTGTAATGCGGTTCAGGCATGCCATTGTGCATAAATAGAAATTAAAAGGAGGTTAATCGCGCGAAATTAAGCCTACGCGTTAACAACAATGTGCCGTGATTAATCCTTTGCCGTTTGCGAATGCAGCCCTCGACCATTGTTTGTTTGGCGAATCAACGAAAAATCGGTTATTAAAACCTAGTCACGGGCACTTAGGACGCAAAATGGTGCAGAAAAATTGAGCAAAAATTCAGAGCCGCTTTCTAGGAACTTTCTAAAATTATACAATGCCCTCAGGATTTTTGCGGAGACTCGCGCGCGGCACCGGGCAATAATAAGATGATGGTTTTGAGCGATAGGCCCGGGAGAGGCTGCATACCCGGGCATAATAGCCTGCCCGCGAAGCTCAAAATTAACACGTCGGTCTACTTGGCGCGTGACAGTCTCGGTTAAAACGGCCGCGGAAATCACGCGAGGGAAAAGCGCGATCCACGTCGTGTGCTCGCGTCGCGGGGGCTTCGGCCATAAGTGAAAGGGCGAGGGGGAAGCCGCTCGTGGCTCAGTGGTCCACGGATAGATCAATTTCCCCGCAGATTTGACACGCGTGAGATTTCCCTTCAATATGAGTCGCATCAGCCCCGGCGTAACTGTTACGTTGACGCGCAACCGAAAGAGATCGCTGCAGGCGTTACGCAAGCCTTTCGTGCAGGACGATGCCCCTTCACCACATTCTTGCCGTTTGCCGTTGTCTGCCGCAGCGTAAAGATCCTTAAATTCTGCCATATCAATATCACTGTGAAATATAACTAGGCAAATTTAAATAGTTAGCTTTTTGCCTTCTTGCTTGTAGAAGCGGAAATATGTGAGCCAAATTGTGTAACAGTATTATGTTGTTGAAAAATGTGTTTTGACTATTTCATCCATCAAATTTTATGTATCGAAGGTACCCGCAAGAAAACTGCATTTAATTGCATAAAATTTAGTTTTGGTATAAACATTCTTAAATTGTAAACTTGTAGAGCTTGCAGAGCATGATAAAATTTCAACGCTTTATAGTAGATAATTATATAATAGAATATAATGTATAAAAAATAATTTTCAACATCATAGTTAAGCAATTTTTTAAATAATTAATGCAAGCCTTAATAGCGATTTATATAACGATCTTCTGGTAGTACTAGAAAATTTTATTTTGTAAAAAACTTTACTACAAATATATGCGATCGTATAAACACACTTTCGCATTAATAAGAAATTTGATGCATACTAAAAATGGATAGTAAATAACTATGCAGTATAAAAAATGATACGTCGGTCCCTGGGATTGAACTCGGGACTCTGACGTGGAGGTTGATGGCATAGCCTAGACGCCTGGACCACTACCACTACACCTATGCATCGTTATAGGTGATGTCGCCGAGTCGCGCAACATCAATCCGAAACAATCCTAAAAGATATTTTATTATACAGGTATGCACAAAGATTCTGCGTTATTTGCTTTCAAATTAAATGAAAATAGATATGAAAGTGAAAAATATTCGCAAAAACGGATATTCTTACTTTTAGAATAGAAATTCTATAAATTTAAATCGTCAAATCGAGAATACATAACAGAGTAAATATTTCTCTCTAACCTATTTCTAGAAAAATTTAAAAATGAAAAAAGGTATGCAAAAAACTCGCTTCCATATATTCTGAATTTATATAAATACTGACTGCTTTTAAAGATTGTATATCAATAAATTTTTATCAATCCTATATATAGATGGAGCTTCTTTTTGATATCACTTCGCTTTGCAAATATAAAATTAATACCCATTACAAATAATTTGAATTGTTACGTGTCAAATGTTGTACATTGATTTTTTAAAAATACATATCATTAAATTATTAATTTAAATCAAGAATTCTGTCAGTGCTAAATTTTAAATACAGCAATACGTTTATCAATAGAATTGAGTGCAAAACAAAATATTTATACAATTTTTGTGAATAAAACTTTTTTTATTTTAATATATAGCTGTATATATATATTAGATTTATAAATAATTAGATAAGAATATAGATCGCGATAAATTTTATAACAATGATACATTCATTTTATGATTTATTTAACTTATAGCAATCTATTTCTTAACTTTAGAAAATCTTATTAATTTCCGAATTTTTCCATTCGGTATTTTGATCCATTCGAAAAATTAACTAGAGCCGTGAACTAATCAATAATTTATTTTAAATCTCTTTGCAGACTCTGCAGAAGTGAATATTTCCAACTGTTCGCCTAGAGATAAAAATAAAAACAGTATAACGATGAAGGCAATAATTGTTGTGGAACGGCATTGTGCACTTTGATAATGGGTCGTAAAGCTTTGAGGGCGAATAATTGAACGGGGAGCTTGCGCAAGCCTTTGAATTTTCCGCGACGCGCGTTATGGGGATTCAATTATGTAACGGTAACAACAGGGGGCGCGCATGGCCTCGCTGAAATAATTACAAGTTCCCTTAATCCCATGCGGCTGCTCCCTGCACGCGGAATTACCCCGCGTCACTGGAGGCGCGAAACCTCGCGAGAGGCTCGCCGCCGCACCCGGATCTCCAAGAAAATTAGGGCTTCGATCGATGCCGCAGGCTTCGTGCCTTTCGACGACGACAACAAACTCCCCTAACTATACTTCCGATGTTGTAACTCCCCAATCGGGAGTAATCCGTCTTTATTGTTAATTGTCCCTGGTGCGCGGTCGCCGAGTCACTGGGGAAATATAGGAAAGAAGATGGAACGGTATCCTTCGAATCTACGGATGAAAGGCGATTTGGTCCTTAAGTACGGTACTTGAGGGAGCGAGTAATGGGAATGAGTTCTATTGAATCCTCGTCAAATTTCCACTCTTTTCCAATCGTCATTTCATATTTTTAAATCGATCACATTAGGTAGACGCCTGGATTGTTGTTAACAAGGAATCAACTTTGGCTAATGTCGTTATAAATATTAATAAAAAAATACCACCGGATTTTTCTTACATCTGTGCCTGGAGTGATCATTGTTATGACTGTGTTATTAATAAGTGAGCTTAATAGCAGTGAATACAAGTAATAACCATCGAATCAATCAGTAGAATTCATTTTTGCGTTTGGCAAACAGCAAAGTGACACTGAAAAATTCAGCACGCATTGTTCACACGAAATCAAACATTCCATCCGCTAAGAATCATCATTATTTCCAGTCTATTTACTCTAGATTTTATTGCATTCTCAGTTGGCCGTTCATAAATCAAATTGAAAATGTCACGTGTGGACAAAGGGAACGCGGGGCTGGGCCGTTCCGCGTTTTCAAAGATGGACTCTGGAGCGTCGCTTAACGAAATCAATAAAGCTGTTGACGAGAAGTAGGAGCGACCGGCCGACTACCAGCATAATCCGTGGAGCCTTTCATCGCCGCGGCCGGTGCCCATATGCGATTTTTCCCTAATTCCCACAAGCCTCGGGCACGAGCCGTATAATAAAGAAGGCCTTCCAGTGCGCGCGTGTGCGTGCCAAGTGCCTGGCGGGGTGATGCGGAGCGCGCCGTTCAGCCTTTGTCCCATCCTTACCCCTCCCCGTGTAATCCCATTCTCTTGCAGCGAATATCTTCCATAATGGATTGCTGCCTTTTTTTTAAACATTTTTCTTCCACTCGTTGAATTCACATTGAATTTTGGATTAGTTCACGAATTAATTTCGATGCGCGCGTATGTTCGATTTAGGAAGGTTTTTTCAACGAGTTTATTTTTACATCAGGGTAGTTTTAGCAGTTTGTTTCTCACTTTCAATTTTGGATTAGTTTTGCGAATTAATTTTGATCTGCGCGTATGCCTGCGAGCCTGTTTTAGCACCAGTGTATTTTTTGCAGAAACGTAGGCTTAATTAATTACGCTTTTTAACGCTACACTTTTTTTATTTATTGAAGAATTCCAAGCAAGTTTCCGTAACACGATATGGGTTGTGTTCTTGGTGAATACCGTGGGCTTAAGGTTTGCGAAAATTGAAAACCGATTCTATCTTTCCATTGAGTATTATAATGACGTCGAATTGTTATACCCGCGCGGTGGTATTCAATTACAATAGGATTAAGTGGAAAGTGCCGGGGGAAGAAAAAAATTTAAATTTCTAATGGCCGCCTATCTATCCATAATAACACAGCGGGTCTTTAGCGCGGAGTCTTCCTTTTGTCAGAGGCTCTCGGGCCGGGCGCGCAGCTCGGCGGCTGCATCCCTCGCGCTTTCTCCGCTTCTCGCCCGCGTCTCCGCATTCGCACCATTATTTGTCGTCGCTGTCATCTGCTCAATCAGTCATGCCAACATATGCTTAAGTAAGATTACATTTGTAGCGAGGCGGCGGGCGGCAGACGCGGGCATGTAGGCTGCAAGGTATACAGAGAGCGCGAGGGCTCCCTCCTGGGTGGCGGTCCGCGGCCGCCTGGGGCCGGGGGAATCAGAACGCGTCACCCGAGGCTGCCAGGGGAGACTTTTCGGGGCCGCCCCGCGAAATGATATATTGCGCGGGGATCGCTGCTGCTCCCCCCCACCCCACCCCACCCCCTCTTTCCCTTTTCTCTCCCTCGGCGCGGCGCTTCCTTTTTTGCGAGCCGGTTAATGGCCGGCCTCTCGACGGATTACAAGGCACGCGCGCGGGCTTACCCGCTCCCACCGGGTGCGGCCCATACGGAGATTAGTGGCTTATCGCGGAACATTACTGCTGCGCTCTCGCCGCTATTACCCGGGTGCGCGCGTGCGCCCGTCCGCCGCGTGGGATGCGCCGATGCCGTAGCCGAGGTCGATTCTTTTTCCGCGGCCCTGTCGCCCAAGTGCTGCTCCGTCCCTTTTTCGCCTTTCGCCTGAGCACATCATTGCCAAACTTTCCAGCGGGACTTACAACTTGTCATTGAAAGACATTGTTTGGTTAAAGCAGTAACAGTGGATCGCGGATAAGGCAAAGTATTATAAGAGGTCTTTGTTACTATGATTACGGTCTTGGCTTTTCGCAACATGTTGATAAATACGTATATATACATACAACAATGTGCACAAAACTTTTTCTGATAACGATTCTTGCGTCGTCATTGAATCGAATGTGTAACACTAAAACGCAGGACACACTTTTTTGCAATAATCATAATTAAATGTAATACGTTGTAATCACGAAGGTTTCATTTTCTTGAATTTGCCAAAATATAAATAAGGGGGTTAAAAAGAATTCGAAAAATTAGTTTAATTCTGGGCAGTACTCAATACAATATCAGCACAGGACCGAGTAAGAAAATCCGAAGTCAAGCGTAGAGAAGAGCAAAAACCAAGGTGAAAACATGCAAGAGTCAATATGTGGAAATTGAGGTGGGAGCCGCAAGAGGTGCACAATACGGCACGTATTATTATCATTATATTTTATTTTTCATATAATGAACTTTTGGTAAACGCTAGAAAAATCCCGCGAAAAATATGTTTGTGTGCTGTGTAGTCTTACTGTAATATAAATAGAAATTTATGTATAATATAAAGAAATGTATGTTTCACTCTTATGCAAAACAAACGATATAAAGAAACTTGCTTGTTCCTTTTACACGATTATTTTATTACTTTTCTGTTAATGTTTTGCAAGTATATTGGAAGCTTGTATCGTTCATTACAAACTGTTATATGTTATATCGAGTATTCTATCGTCGCAAACTATTATTTATATTACTATAAAATATAAATGAATTCTAAAAAATGATATTTATCGCGAAGCTCATTTTTTGGCATGTAGATTAGAAACGTAATTATCTAATAGAGCGAGGGGAATTATTAAATAATTGTAAACGGACATTTACGAGGAACCAATTAATTGCGTGTCTACTCCCATTATGAAAGTGCATCATAATTCAGTATTGCATTATACAATCTGTGCAGTATGCCTAAAAGGATTTATATATTAGTCACGCTCTCAAGACGATGTAAAAGTGCGATTAAGGTGGCGCTTTTTTCCCCATCTAAATATACGAAACATAATACATTTATTGCGCAACTGGTTAGGATTTGCGGATTTTTCGCGCCTTAATTATCGGTTTCCCCCAGATTAATGACCGCGCGGGATTTTTCGCCAATCGAGAGGTGCTCGCGTAGCCGGCGTGAATTACTCGCCGGCGGGCAATTCGTCTCTGTCTCGTTTCCAAAGGATCCCGTGGCGCTCCTTCTCAAAAGGACGATCGCATTATCTAATAGAGATGCTTATCGCCCGCGGTTGATTACAGCGCTCCAAGCGGCCGTTGAGCGATTCCGTGCAGGAATCGTCGAGTGACCGTCCCGGGGAAAAATCCCCTCGGCACGCGCTCGTGTACATAGAGGCCGGCCGCGCACTATCGCGCGGGGTGCACTTTCGAATTGCGCGAGAGACGCCTTCATTGCCCGGCCACGACTTTGAGTTTGAGAAATTGTCCCGTCGCTCGCCGGGTTTATCGCGCGAGCAGTAACAGTTACTTACCGCATCGATGCCGCAGAGGAGCGCTATATGTTTTGGCTTTATCGACGAGCCGCCTGTCGGGATGCCCCGTGAAATCCCCTAATTTAGACGCTAATGGCCGGCCGCGAGGAATTCATCTTGTTCAAACCATCGACGGCCCTATCGTCTCTTATATAAGATGTCGTTATGTTATGATTTATACGCGAGTGCTCGCGCACAAAAAGTAATCCTAATCAGCGGCGCAAAATTGCAAATCGCTCTTCTAAATTTAATCGTGCCCGCTACGCAGGGGATAAAAAAATCCACCAACGTCATTTGTAACCAACATCTACTTATTAAGTATATACTTATTTGTATTTAATAGGCCGATTACCGCTCGGCTCTCTCTCTCTCCCAAGTACTAATCCTCAACATTTATTTAAGATAAGCATCGGCGCATTCGTCAAGGCTCAGCGGCGACCGACTCGTTTCATAGACTCGCGCGCGCATTTTTCAATCGGCCTACAACAGAGCACCTGAATCCAAAAAACCTCCATCCCTGCATGCTTTATTGCCCCTGTAGTACCTCGGACCGCCGCGGTGGTACATCTCAGGAGCGACGGACGTTGCGACACACAGGCCGGCCCGTAAATCGCGAAACTTTTCCACCAGAGGGGGGGCGACACGACGACGACTCGGGCACGGCGGGTCCATTCCGGATCGATGGAGCGGCCCCGCGAGAGGAGATCGGCCGGCCCGGGGAATAATTTAAGCGGGCGGCGCGACGTACCCGCGGATCGCGTTGCGGCCCGCGGTAAAAGCCGGCGGGCCGTCCCCCGGCCGCGGCGCTCCCGGCGCCTAATTAATTCCGGATGAAATATGCCGGGCCGGGGCGCGATCGTGCGGCTTTCGCGGGGAGCCCGGGTCAGCGCGGCACGAGCGCGGAGAAAGCGCCCCGCGCCCCGTCGGCCTTTCTCCCGACCCCCCGTTTTTTCCCCCTTTTTTCCCTTTATTTCACGCGTCGACGGCTTTTTTTTTTTTTTTTCGCTCGTCCCGCGTGGGAAAGGGCCGCGGGGTGTCGGGGCCTTCGGTCAGGCCCGCGTCATCGGCCCCCGCAGACAATGGGGACGCGGGTTTATCGGGCCGCGCGGGTACCACAAGCCGGGATAATCGGAGCCGATTACGGCTGCCGAAAAACCGCCGGGCCGCCCCAGCGGAATCTCTCTATCGCGTATCAGGGGGCAGGAGAGAAGTCGGCGGCGGCGGCGGCGGCGTCGCGATAGGGATCGGGAGCGCCGGGCCCGCGCGCACAATGCCCCGGGTCCCGGCGGCGGCAACAAGGACAGCGACTCCTTCCGTATATCTTATCCCCGGGCGGAAGGGCCGGCGAGCCGCGGGGCGCGCACCTGGCGGAGCCGCGCACAATGGACCATTAGGCCTCGGCGTACTAACGATCTAACGAATTGCGCGAGGCGCCCGCGGAGGAGTCGGGGGGGGGCCTCACCCTGGCGGGGCTCCCGCGGCCCCGGCTATTATCGTCGCGCCGCGGAGCCTCGCCCGCTCCCTCGTATTTATGACGTGGCGCTTTACGATGTCGCGGGGACGGGCGTAACGGCCCGCCGGCCAATGGCCGCCGCCCGGGCTTTTCGACAGCGCGCCGCCCCCGCCCTTTGTGTCGCGCGCCCGCGGCCCCGCGTCCCACGCCCGGCCTTTCCTCCGCCTTTTTTCAACCGCCCGACAATTCATTAGAATTCGGAACAGAGGTCGCGGTGACGCAATCCTTCCCGGAAAAATTCCCTCCGCGAGCTCGGGCTCTTTGTATGACTCAGGCTTCGGGAGCCGTGCCTGCCGTAATGCTTGTCGCGACAACGTTCTATGATATTCTGCACGAGCGCTGTTATACGGTACGAAAATTGCAAGGTATTATTAGAAATCCAAATTAATGATAGTTTTCTGATTGCACTATCTTGTATACGTTTTAAATTATCCTCCGTACACCGTTTGTCTTTCCAACACTTTGCACTATTCCCAGTGCATAGGTGCTTGCGTCATGCACCTTTTCAAATACTTTCTTTCCTTTCGAGTAAAATATTTTTCGTCTTTTCCCCCGAGGCATTCTTCTTGAATATTCAAAGAATATGACCTTATATTTAAAACGAAAAATCGCCCTTTAAATGATTCTTTTTAAAATTAGAAAAATATCACGGCGATTTAAATGTTGGAGACAAACAGTTATTTCCATAATTTAATAGCTACTCCCACTAACGATTTGATGGGATCTCTTAGATGCACGTGCATCTCGCAATTTATCAAAAATCGTATTGTTTTCGTCATTAACTCTTGAGGCCGTTCATTGTGAAGGAATCGTCCTTAAACGGTTGCACGATTTTGGACAAGAGTACAAGAGAGCCCGAGGGCCCCGGGGCTCCGTAAAAACCGCTGAAACCGAACACTGGCGCCCGTGGATTGCGCGAGCGCTTAAATTGCACAACAATGCTCAGGGAGCAGCGAAAGCCCGGAGCCTCGGCAAACAAATGTTTACCATAACGAGTGGCGCGCGCTGCCGCGCTCAAACGAACGAGCCCGAAAGAAGGCGCGCGGCTCGTGCGGGGGGCCAGCCGACTGCTCCCTCCTTCGTACACCCGGCCGATATATATCCCGCGCGCCTCCAAGTACCTACGACCTCTCGGGATCGTTAGGCCGGGCCCGGGCGCGTGTTCCATCCAATCCACGATTTAGCGCGGGGGCCACGGGGCGGGGGGTGGGCGCCTCGCACGTAACACGGCCTCATATCCCGCGCCCAGCGGGAAAAGCACGCGAGGAGGAATCGCGGAAACGCCGCTGGAAAATAAGAGAGCGGGCCCCCCCCCCCCGACTTCTATTCACCCGCGCTCTGGCCCCTTCCCGACAATGGAATGCGCGCGCGCGCGCGCCGCCGGTTATCGCATGCGCGCCCGCGATCCCCCCCCGGCCCCCGAGTGCCCCGGGCCAGATACTTTCCCGCGCGGCCCGAGGATAAATATTTGCTCCTATAAGTGCGGCATCCTTCCCGCCTCGCGCCCAAGCGCCTCCGGATCCGCCCGATGAAAAATGGCTCTTCCGCCGGGGGAAAGGGTGGGGAGGGGGTGTGTGCGCGCGCGGGCGGGCGGGGGGGCGATCTCGGCGCCAAAATCGTTAGTGCTGCGAGGCCGGCGGCGAGGGGACGCGAAATTCGAGATCCCTCCTGTTTGATGGAAGGCCCTACTTGTCCCTGTTATTTCGATCAAACTTTTTTTTCTCTCTCTCCTCCGGTCGCCCCGATCGCCGAGCCTCCCTCTTTCCTATCAAAATATATGCCCGCGCAATTTATTCCTATTTATTATCAGCTTTTTCGGTTTCGTGCATTTATCCATGCACAATACTCGAGTCGTGTCTTTCATACCTGCGTATGCTGACTCGTATAAATCAGAGATTTAGTAAATGATTTTTTCTATTTTTTACCCAATTTTGGACAAATGGCGCAGTAGCTTTTAATAATCTCTTTTTACCACAAATTTTGCTAATTGATTTTGCTTCAATCGGAAAAAATGTATTGCTTAAGTATTTTATTTAAAGATTGGCTTTTTCAATAATAGCAAAATGAACATTTATTCATCAAATGAAAATAACTTAACTTAAAAAACTCTGTCTGTAGAGGTAATTAAAGTAAAATAGTGCACAAACAGATTTTAATCTTATTTATTAGAGACAAATTAATGCATAAAACGTTCAAAGTATTCAAAATGGTATAAGATTTCCCAGATGAGTCGTAGCGTAAAAGTCTATACGTGCAAAGCCAACGATTTAGTTATAAGCGAGATAAAAGTCTCATTGTCCCATTTTTCAACAGATACGTCGTATTTAATATTTTTTTTATATCATAAAAGTATTACATAAAATTGAAAAATGGTTTTTAAAAGCATATTACGTAAAATCTAAAGTTATCGCATGATTTCATCTAATATTTCATTCTACTTTGAGATCAGAAACGAAGAGACAACGTCGGAAGCAATCTAGGAGACAATGCACGGAAGAGCAGTTTTACAGTACTACTGATTTTCGACGTTATATAATGTTTCATAGCATGCTTCAGTGAACCTTATGCTTGATGTACTATTTCATTGTTCAAATGTGTTTTAAATTTGACAATTATCTCAATTTAGCAAAATATCCGTTTTCTAGGATTACATATTCTACTTATATCTTAATCAGATAATGATATTAAGGATGGTGTTACGACAGAGCAAATGATTTAAAGTGTGCACATTAATGTAAAATAGCGCGTTTGAAAAATTAATTCTTGTAATTGTTCTATGTATATATATTTATAATTTTAGCACAAACAATTAAAAACATTTCAGTAGCATATTATATATGTAGCGACAATAAAATTTGATAAATACAGTCAATAAGACACTGCTAAGACAAACAATTAAAATAGTAAATTTAATAGCAATTAATCAGATTTGTAAAAGTAATAGTTTTCCGGCCGCGGCTTTAATGAGCGATATTATTCTGAGATAATCGTTTCGCTATAAAAGCGACAGCAGGGATGAGCGGCGCGCGGCGTGCGGTACTCGGCTCCGCGGGCGCAAATAAATTAGCAATATGCGCGAATTAATAATGCCGGGCGTGCGATGAGACACCGGGGATTCTTAGCGCCGAGAACGCGTGGCATCCCGAACTCGGAGAAAAGGGAGAGCGCGAGAAGCAGCTCTCGAAGGCGCTCGCCGCGCAATAATACAGGCATTCTCCCCACCTCCCCCAATATCTCGCGGACGAGGTGTGGAAAAATTCCTCTCATCTCCCTCTTGAGAGAGTTGAAATTTACAGTTTTGGCTCACGTCGGCATCTTCCCTTACAAATTTTATATTCTTCGGAATAGCACAGCAGAACTGTATGCAAAATCGTGGCCAACGAATCGGCAAGACCGAGGGTCGTTAATTGATTATATATGTCTTCACTGCGCGTTAAACTTAAAGTGATTAATTAGGGCAATTTTGTTTTTTTACTATTTATTTTTTTAATTTTCTTTTATTCTCTTTATCTATTTAAATGTCTTTCTTTCTTCATGAAAAGTATAAGTAGTCCTTATCTTAAGCAAGAGACCCTTTTTCAGTTACGATCTCCTTTACTCGCCATATTTAGTAATTTATGGTATTCTTATATTTGAGTCTCTTCTACTTTTATTTATAAGTCTATGGAAGCAGTATTTTTATTATGTATCAATTTTTAAGGTAATATTTTATCTTTAACAAATTTATTATCTACGATTTTTTATTTAGGGTATATTTTTATTAGAATATAATTAAAGTAATGTTAGAACAGTTGCAAAACAACTACTTTTGTAATATTACAGAAGATATCCTAATTCTAATTTAGTTCCGCAGAATTTCAATAGTTATATCGCAAATTACCCTTATATAATACATTTAATTAATATTTGTTATCTGCTTATGTAAGACATGTACACTAAAAAAAGTTTTTATTTCAACAATAAAAACGAAGTTTTTATAAAATGTCTTTTCACAGTCTTAAAAGATTAAAATTAAAAATTAATAAAATGTACTTGTTTTTTTGCAATTTTCAAAAAAACAATTTAAAAATGTATTATAGGTTGAAGATTATCATTCAAATCAATAAGTTTACAAGTATAAATAATTTTACAGAGATTGTATACTATTTCGCTTCAACGTAAAACAAATGTTATTATGAAAATCAGTAAAATTTCTATTCGTACAGTATTTGGCAAAATAATTTATGTATAAATCTGGTATTTTGAAGCATAAATAAAATACTTATTACTAGATCTTTTATTGTAAGCCAACAAAACTTTTTTATTTATAATAAATGGCACTGGATATGTGTAAAAACAAGCTCATCAATCAGTATCGAGGATTAGTCAAATTGATCAATTAAACCTGCCTTTTACTTTCACTTTACCAATATTTATTTGTACAATTTAGTTGCTTGAAAAAACGTTTATATTACACGTACACCGCTTGCGCGAATAAAAACGCGAGAGAGAAATCAAATTTATTCATGATTTCATGACTCCTGACAGCATAGTTCATGCGTGAGCTTAAATATTCTAAATGTCAGTTACTTAACACTGATTGGAAATAAATCAGATCAAATATGTATTTTTAAATACTAGGAAATTAACTTAACGAATATAATATATTTTGCAGCACATATACTTTATAAAATACTCAAAGAAGAGATAATTTAAAGCCTATCAGTTAGATATTCAATCAATTATCATTTATAAAAACTGCTCGGTATATCGATTTGCAAAACATTCTTACTAGACAATTTAATCTAAAACCAGGGAATTTCCTTTAAGTAAGTGGAAAAGTCTAGATTTTATCAGGCATGTATCGATGGAATATACATCTAGTCACTCTATTGATATTATTTTTTCCCAAAAACGTTTTTTATTCATATCCGATGCTACCTAAGATCGATGCAGGGAGTGGCTCGAAATAATTCATATCAAAGTCTAGGGCTTATTGACCTCATCGCTATAGTATACTCTTACATGCATTTTGAATTGGACGCATTAACAAAACAGTAGAATATACCTTTAAGATTTGAATTGGACACAGATTCGCGTGCATATTTGAAAAGTATTGACGAGAATCTGGTAGAACGGCCACTCACACGGATGCCGCGAATCTACCGTACGAATGCCGCGTATAACATAATATTACTTGGCTGCGAACGGGAATTCTCCTCCGTCTCTCTCGCACTCTCGCTCCTATCCCTCGCCGCGTGATGAAGCCGGGATGGTTGTAATACTCGGGGCCCGGCTCATAATTTTCTCAACATTTAACACTTTTTCGACGATAAGTTCTCGCTTCACGTGCATGAGATTCAAATCGAGTGTGCGGCGCGCGGGCAAGCCAGGCCGAGCGCGGTAATGCGGTCTGCGTACGCGGGCTTCGCACACGCAGCCCCCGGTGCACTTACGTACGCGCACACTTTTCAACTTTCTCACTTTCTCGCGCTGCAGCATCGCAATCATTGAGATTACCTCGCAGTAATGCGCGCGGCCTGCGCCTCGCTGCCGCGCGAGCTTCTCATTTTTTTTTTACCCCACCCCCCGTTCTTCAACCATCCGCATTTCTCTCGGTTTTACTCGCAGCTTCTCCCGCGGCCCTCTGCCCACCTCTCCTTCTCTATTTCTACGCGGCTTTGTATTTCTTGGCGTCTGTCCGTTGTTTTTCATCCCGCTACATACGCGAGTATGTCTTCATACTTTAGCCCTTTTCCTCTCCTCTGCCGCCTGTGCACACGCGCCTAAGCTTTTCTTCTCGCGCCTTTTACTATACATAGTAATTCATTTTCTCCCTTATTTTTATGCATAACTTCTCCGACCTCGGTCTTTTGTTTATGACTCTATTACCTCCCGTAACAGCTCGGGAATATCGTTTATCACAACATTCCATTCTCCGATAACATCGTTGTACACTGTCGGATGAATACTATATCGAAGCGGAAGACGGAATAACTCCTGCAGCTTCTTCTGGGCCATTATTCGCGGGTCTGCTTCTTCCCCTCCCGCAGTCCAATGGTAATCTCATTGAAAATGGCGCGGAAAAGCGATCAGCGGCCCCAGCGAGACACAGCCGCCGAGTTCGGATTTGAAAAGAGAAGTTTGGGTTATCCGAGGCGGGCGCAGGTAATTCCCGGGCAAGTATTGATCAAATGGGAAGTAGCTCGCTTCCATTTCCTTTCTGAAATATTTAACCGTCGAAACTGGCCGGGGCGCCTATTCGCGCTGGCTCCCCGCAAGTAAGCATGCAAAGCCCGGGGAAAAAATAAAAGGACGAGGGAAAAGCGATCCGACCTCAATTACGCAATTCCCTTTAATTAAGCGCGCGGTTCCGGGGCAGGCGCGCGGGTAAGCGCGCCGGATCGGGTTTGCGAGGGCGCGTGTATACATACAAGGGCGGCCGGGGCGCGCATCCTCGGGAGCACTCGGTTCCCCCGGATTCTCGCAACCTACCCCCTGCTAGGCGGCCCCGCCGACGCTTTCCCTTTTTCCTCGCGTGCGTTTGACGCGCGGGCCATAAGCGCGAATAAAGCTCGGCCGGCGGCCTTCCCGTGTTTATACGCGCGCGCGTTTGCCGAGGCTGTCCAGGCAATTACCGGCGCGCATTTCCCGGAATCGCGGATTTTTGTTTGTTAAAGCGCCGCCGTCGCGGCCTCGGGGGCCCGCCCGGGAATAATTTCAATCGCGCACGGCGAAATTAAGTACAAATACTGCCCGCGCCTCCCTGCCGCGGGCAGCTTTTACCCGGCTTTCGAGTGTAAAGTCGAGGCTTTTTAATCGGCGGCGAGCTTTGGCTTTGAACCCTCGTTAACGCGGAAAATGCCGCGGCGCAGGAATCCCTTTTGCGTCGCGGACCCGACGCATTATTTTTCGCCCCGCAACGCCGCGGACGAGCGGATTCGCAATCTACCAACTTGATTTCCAGTTAATTTTGTATGTAAATACGCGCGTATGAGAGGCGGAAATTAATTAGGGTAAAATTCTTGTTTGAGCAATGAATTTCATTCTCTGCTGCGTGCTTCTCCCTTTCTTCCTGGAATTGCGCCAAATATTTTCGTCAAGTGCGCATTATTCTCGACATTACGCACGAAAAACTTCTTCATTATCCTAAAAATTACTGTTGACTATTCCGTATAATCGACGTGAACTCATTGCGTTATTCTAGGGGTCTGCACTCTCATTTCATGTATTGCTTGTGTTTTATATGATTTACGTGCATGAATTCCTTCTAACAATTATTGTCTTAATATAATGAAAATATTGTAGCTCACTAATTAAATATCCATAAAAAGCTATAATTGATTTAAACTGTTTTTCGTTTGGTGTTAATTGTTTACAATAATGAATTTTGAAGAAGGTGTATTTTATTCAGAAATGCGTTGTTTAAAACGTTCAATAAGAGCTTATTAGGCATTCGTGAATATTCAAGCAGAAATTATTCACAATGAAATTGTATTACGAACAACAGAGATGTAAGCAAATCGTGTTACTTTATTTGCCTCTAACACTTATATCGTAATTGAATTAATGAATTTTTTTCTTGCAATCAAGCACGTATGGTAGGTTCGGCTGTATGTACCGTTGTACTGTGTGCGTATGATTAATCCTGTTCTTTCTAAAGGGGAGTAGATAAGAGCACAAAACGGTGTCGAATCATCCGCCGTAGATGAACTCTCTACCGTAGTATTTCATTCCAGAGCGCGCAACCGTACTCTTACCGCTACATTTTTTCCTTTCGCGACACCCTTCTAGTCTTAATTTTCTTTCCGAGTCGAATTTCAGTCGGCTGCAAGCAGTCTCCTAACGCGCTTTTTATACGAGCCAAGCGTATAATTCGATCGAGGCCAGTCGGCTTAGTTTGCGCCCGCTTCGTTCGAGGGGAGAAATGTCCCTTTACGTACACATGCGCGCGCTCTCTAAATGGGGAAATAGACCAAACACAACCCCTAAATAAAGAAGGATCGGGACAAGGTCACATGTGGCGTTGCACGCAACGAGAGATCCGCATGCCCATGTGCATGTTTAAAAGTGCGAGAGGGAGGGCGATATAATGTCGTTGGGAGAAATGGACGAGTCGACTTCGATTTACTGTCTTTGATGGCATGCGCCCTGTGTGACGAAGCGTCGACCTTAGAAATTTCAAATTTTCAACGGATCACTGAATGAAAGTGTTTCAATAATAGGCATTCAAACCAGGACGAATCGGTCCGTTAAATGCGTTAAATCTTCAACATCAATTTTAAAGTTGTTGACAGGTGTAGCTTTGCTTTTTTTTAATAGAATCCTGTCTGTACTATATAACTATTTTAAAAAATATATATTTATTTGAAAATAATATATTTTAAATTATAACGAGCATACCTGTACAAGGTTTATTAAAAGATTAATGAAGTTTATACATTTGAACTGATAAACGATATGTAGAAAACCTTGATGTAGGCGTTCTATCAATTGAAGTATGAATATTTGCTATTCTCTGCACAATTAAGTACCAATAATTGTCGTTTGTTGGTATCAATTATGTCAAAAATAGTATCAATCATCTTCACCTATCCGATTAATTATAGATTGCTACTAACGTAAATGCTGTCGTCTATAACTGAGTCTAATAACCATGTGGAGGAAAATTAAATGCTAAAGACAACCTTTAGTATACTCTGCTTCTTCGCAATAAAAAACCAAATGGGTTCATTTAATCAAGAAATTCGCTATATACTTGCTTTACCGTAGTAAACTTTATACATTTACAACGTACGTTATTATTGCAAACAAACAGTAGAAGCTACTTTGAATTGAGCAACAACAAATGTTGCTGCTTTAATAGAAAGCATTACGTTACTCGCGTCATTATAAATACCGAGAACGCCCACACATGCGTGGACGTATTTGTTATCGAAGTTTCTCCCGTCCTCGCCCATAAAAAAACGATTGCATTTTGTTGCTGTTATGATTTAAAATTTTTGTTTAGCTCATATTAATCTTATCGTTGTGCGCTCTGCTGTGCTGGCATAATACGACACCTGATTCCCCTTTTCATATACGCACTCACTTTAACGCCTTCTTTCAATAATTTGTTGTAAGAAGTGCACATGCAAATTATCTGTTCGCTAAAGTGTTGCCGAGCAAGTTTTCCATATCTGGGAAATTTTCACGACGGCTTGGCGCCTCGATAAGTCGCCGATAATCCGAGTGCACGAAATCGACGTGCAGTCGACTGAAATTACCGGCCTCGAAGCGGATCAACAGGTTCACGGGCGGCGGATATCCGGTATCTGAGTGCCGGCTTCCTCGAGTCCCGCCGCACGACAACAAACAGACCCGCGGTCTAATCGACGTCGCGACGTCGGGCTCCGCACACACAATGGCTCGCGCTGTTTATGTTCCTTCGCATTGGGTAAAACGCGGGAGTCGTCGATGCGTTATCTATAGCTCGTTCCGCTTGGTTAGCGATACGTACGCTGTGTCCCGATATCCTACTGCGGGTGCAGTAACTACTTTTGCGCTCGTTTATTTTCACAATTGGCTGCGGGATACTCCTAACTAAACTGATAATGCACGTTCACCTTCGAGTTCGCCCTGTATATAAGTTGTCACTTGATTTACTTTAATAATATATGCGATTAATGGTAGTATAAAATATTTAACTTTTGACCATTAACAAAAATCAATAGCTGCAGTATGCTTTGTACGTATATTGTATAGGGTAAAGGTATTGATTATATATAGGTAGACGACGGTTCGTAGAGAGTCGATGACGCGAGAAAATATACGTACGGCTGTGATGTTGATTTATTTCATTAATTTGGGAGCGTTCGCCTGTCTCGTAATAAAACACTAGGTAAGGGCCGCCCGAAACCCTTGATATTCCGAACCCCATGTACAGCGAGGTATTGTTCCATTCGTCGAGCGCAATCCCAGACCTTCTCTATTCCCGCGCGCCCCACAGAGTCTATACCAATATTTAAAGGAATAGGAGCACAGGTATCGAGGGCACGATGGAAATGGAAAACTTAGATAAAAATATAACAATTTGTTTTATCTCTAGCTTCTGTATTTTTCTTTCATAGAATATTGATTTTGTACACATAGTATATTTAATAAAAGTCATAGACATCAAACATAAATATTCATTCCTCGAGCATATTAATTTTGAAATTATAGAGGAATGAGAAACTAAAATATTTTGACAAAACATTTATAAAGTATACTTTTCATCTATTTATGCAGCAACAATATAAAATAAAAAAAAGTGATTCTATATATTACAAAAGTAAAATTAGTAGATATTCTACTTAGTACCGTTTATTGTATCTTTTGGTTACGATCATTCAGTAATCAATATATTTACATTATTGTGCATTATTTTAAGTATAGTTCAACAGTGTATATGTTATCCCTCTTCCCCTTTTATACTACTGCAGAAAAAACGTATCAAGGTAGGGGCCGTGGCTACCATTAATGGTTCCATTGCTCCTCCCCCTCGTCCTCCCCATTCGTTTTTACATGTATTTCAAACGTTATTCAGTATTCTTTTATATTTGATGTTTTATTTTTTTTTGCAGAGTCGTTGGAATATGCCTACTCGCGCTTTGTGTACATTTCATATGAATTGACAAAGTATGTACGAGTTGCGTCTGTTGCGAATAAATACTGAAAATTAATATTTTTATTTATATAGTAAAATTTTTTTTAGATTACAGTGAAGTATTTTGAGATTTGTGTTGATTTGAAAATATTGAATTTTACTTTTTAATCAACTTTAAAATAAAAATGATTGTCTTGCGTTCGTTATATAGTATATAAGAGAGGGGTAATAGATATTGTTATGGCTCAAAATGCTAATGAATATTTATATACGAATGCGCATATATAAATGTTATTTCAATTGTAAATATAGCTTAATTTTATTTATTTTTTTATGTTTCATGTCAAGATTTTATGTATTGTATATTGTATCCATACTGTAAGTGATTGTTGTGAGAGGGAGAGCTTGCTGCGAAGCTACGTTGTTTGAAAATTTGTAATTTAAAAATGTGTCCGGGTTTCGGAGTGCCTGATCTATGTATGCTGGTGAGTGGAAACAAATCAATTTGCGAACCTTTAAATTTTGAGTTCCCGGAAATCCTCGAGGCGACAGAGAAAAGCGTGGAAGGAGACAAACTCGGCGGGTTTTGACCCCCGCTACGCGCGTATTTTAATCAGTTGTTGTTAATCCTTTTTAGAAGTGGCACTGCTTCCTCAAAAGTTGAGTTACACAATCAATATAATAATATAATAGTAACAATTATAATAATAAATCACTTGTATACATTTGTATTAAAGTTACATGATATACAATCAACAATTTTTGCGAGATACGCAATTTACTTATTAATTACATTTCCGGTGATTCGATATAGAAAGGTATTAAGATAAGGAAAAATAATTGCATCGATCACGAGCAAATAACATTACAATCGCTTGAAATCAATAAATTTCTATGGAGGAAGCCTCAATTTGCGATAGTGCTTAACAAAATTAGCGACATGATGCGTGTCCATAGGGACAGTATAAACGCCCAATAAGCACCATAAATATAAAGGCACGGTGCGAAAATTGATCGAGTTGACGGCGACCGCGGCGTCATGGCCATAAACTATCGAGGACAACAAAAGATCTCTCCTCGAGTCCTCGACGCGCCAGTGCCCAACAAAGATTAATGCCCGTAGTGGTCCTTTAACTAGTTCGCTCGCCCCCGTAATAAAAAGCGCCGCCCGAGTGCTTCGGCCTGGAGTGCGACGAATAGATTTCGATTTCCTAATACTTTATTCTCATTTCCGTGGCGGGGGTGGAGGGGGTAAGGGCCGCAGAGGCCGAGCGCGGGGTGCGTATACAAGCTCCCTGGAAATCTCCCTGCAGCCAGATAAGGGGGGTGCGCAGGCGTCCAAGGGGATGGAGTTCATGTTTCGGGGCTCGCGCGACAGCTCCTTTCACAGGCGAGGTCGAAAATTACGAGCCCAAATCTCCCCAGCCTCCGCCCGGCTTTCCGAGGGTACGCCCGCGCGTGCTTAGGATATCGGGGAGGATTAGTGTTTGTATGTACGCACACAGTGTCCAAAAGTTTCGAGGAGCAAGGTGCTAGTCAAACGGGAAGCTGTGTGATTAAAGATTGCCGCAGAACGGGCAAGTGGGTCTTATTAAATTCAATCCGATCTCGGTAATAATGCCCGCCTAAACGATAGAAACGCGGAATAGGGCTGAGCATGAAAGGATGGGTGCTTACAGGGCGGGCCCTTAAAATCTCTACTTTATGATGCTGTGTCGATAATGGCCACTTGGGGAGGGGGGGTCTGGCCAAGCCCAAGACCCAGCAGAGCTCTGGAGAAAAAAAAAATGTAATTCGAGGGATAATTGAAGCTTTTCGGACGGCCCTGTATGCAGAGAGGCCGGCTCGTGGGGAGATCGAGGGGTCGTTACCGGGGCGCGCTCGAGAGTCAAGCACTCGGCTTGGCCCGCACGGATTTTCCCCGCCGCGCGCTTTAGGTGGATTGTTTCGCGCGCTGATGTCGCGCGGCTCCCCCGAGAGCCCGGCCTCGCCGGGGGCCGCTTTATTCCTATACCTTGGCCCGGGGACTCCTTTTCGTCCTTTTTTTTTTTTTTATCGCGCCACTTTTCCCGGAGCGAGCGCGCGGCTCTCGCGCACGGGGGCAAAGTGCCCGTCGAGTGCCGGCCTCGAGGACGCCTTTTCTTCCGGGGGACCTTAGCGGGGGGGGGAGGGTAAATTTAGCGGAACCGCCTCGACGGGGCCGATACACCTCCGTCAATTTGCAGGCGGCGTTGGGTGTGTCCTTTTTCTTTTTGGCGGCCCGCGAGGAGACGCCACGCTAAGCCAAATGGATTTTCCCCGCGCTCGCCTAAAGCGCCGCTTTCCTCCCGAGAGCGCCTCGCCCGCGCATAATGTATACACGCGCTTAGGCCAAATGATTTAGGGGGGCTTGACTCCGTAATTGATTGGTCTTGATACGCCTCCTTATCTCGTAATCCATCTCCGCAGCTCCCACGAGACTTCTCCCAAATTCAGATCGATTCGGGATTCCATGATCACACATGTGCGCTCCTGCGAGTCCTGCGGCCACGAGTACTTCAAAACACATGGTCACCCTCGCTCTGCACACAGATTTGCTTTTCAATAAATCAAGTGGTTCTTCTTCAATAGTAGTTTTTTCTGTAGACGGGCATAGACCCCATAATCAAGCACTACATATGATTTTTGATGCGTCTTTGAGGATTCAACTGGTAAATTTGCATATTTTAATATTGTAAAAGCGTAGGTTTAGCAAAATTAATCTTGCCTTAGCAATCATGAAAAAGGAAGCCGAGTAATGAGGTGTGCATGCATACATCTTCGCTCGCACGAACGCTCTTCCATTAATGTTATTCGAGTTTGATTCTACTATAGGGTGATTTGGGTTACAATGGAGTGAACAAAACTCGATATATGCAACACCCCGTGAAGAAACATTGTGTTCGATTTACATGTATAGATAGCAAAGGCGGTTAATATTCGCAGTGTTTGTACAGGAGTAGAGCGTGACGTAATGCATAATTTCTGGAGTACGATGGGTCATAGGAATTGATTTTGACGATAAATTGATTTTCCGAACTCTCTGCGAATCTCAATAATTGAATTAGAATGGAAAATTTAGGCGACAGAGTGTAAATTATACAATTACGTATGTAATAGACTCGACGTTTCTTAATTATACTTCACACTTATTTTCTATTCAAAGAAATATTAATTTAACATAGTTACAAAGAAAAGCTAAATGCACAATGAACGCTAAATTTACTCAAGAGTTGCGCTGCTTTGGGAACGAAATATCGCTTTTCAAAGCAATAAAGCCCACTTGAGATTTTTTTAAAAAGATAGAGTGAAGTATTCTCTGAGCATACTTTTAACCCGAAACCGAACCCCGCAGTCTCGAATGATCGCGCAAAATGCGGCTACGCGATATTAAAGAGCATTAACGCGTAACTCAACGAGCGCGCAACTTAACCAAAGATCGGTATCAGTTTGCGCGAATCTCCCTGCACGCGAGCCAATCTTTCGTTAGCTCGACGTCGTATCGTGCTATAAAATCAAAAAATTCCTAAAACTTGTGCCAGAAAGAGAAACTGAGAGAAAAGAAGAGAGAGAGAGAGAGCGAGAGAGTAAAACAGCGAAAGAGAAAGAGAGGGGGGGACAGAGAAAAGAAAGGGAGGAGAAAGGGAGAGATTCGGCCCCCCGAGCGCTTATCTATCCGAACGGAGCGTTCAATCTCTTTGGAGAGGGCGAACAGCACGCGACTCTTTCTGGCCCCTCGCGCGCCCCCGATTTTAAAGCGGCTTTCGTTGCCGAGGAGCGACTGCCAACGAATCTCCTCGAATTATGACGTATTAATTTGGGGGGGATTACGAGGGGTTGCTACGAGACCAGCAAGAGTGAAGCCGAGTCACGCGTAATGAGGAGATCCCCAAAAAATCGCGTTCGAAATTTGATCGTTATACCGCTAACGCGAGAAATTTCCTGCATCTGCATGAATAAGATAATTGGATCTAAGAGTGCATATAGTCGATGGAAAATTGTTATTTATTTATTTGGTACAGATGACCAGTGTTTTATATTCAAAATACTTTATTTGGTTATTTAAAACTTCGTTGTTGTTATGATTAATAAACTAAAAATACAATTTTCTAAGAATTCGACAGCTATTTGTTATCGCGTAAACCACTTTATAGAAATGAGATAATATGACTAATGGATACGAATGAGAATAATTTTATCAGAGTGTATATTGCGAGTGCAGGCGCCAAGGCGCAGGCTCGAAAGTAAACAAGAATTTCATGGAAGAAAGTGAGGAAAGCGCCCAGATCTTGTGCTTGTAGATACTGTACGGACAAGTCCTACGCGGCGAAATTACGACCGGGGGTTATTTATGCAATAAGTATAGAGTCCGGGGTACAGGACAACTGCTCTGTTGCGTGAGGCCGGTGCCAAGGCTGCGCGCGCTAATGAAGGGAGACGTTATGGGAATGCCGCGACCGATGCGCCACTGAACCGTAAATCACCACCGTGGACCTCGGCCACTGTTTCTCCTGGTGTAATGTTTCCTTCGACGTTCGTTTTTCCACGGGCCTTTACATATTTTACTCTAAATTCATGCATGCCTCCGAGCAGACTGAGCTTTACTCGCGCGACTCTACAGACAGCTAATGTAACTTTGGGATTGAAGCTCGCTCAGAGTCACTCGCGCTTGGGTAATCGAAATATATGACTTTTCGTAAATTTGTTTAAGGATTTGAAGGACGCCATAAGCTTTCTTTAGAGAAAAAAAAGAGACAAGAGTGACTAGGTAGCCGATTGGAAATACCTACAGCAAATAATTACTTTCTTAATTTTAAATGCAGCGAGCACAAAGAATAAATAAATAAACCTGAAGCTTCCCACCAGAACCTCACTTTAACTTTAAGTTGCGTAGTAGATATTCGACAAAGTTTTTACAATAGCAAATAAATAATGCTCAAGTTTTTTCAAATTAAAAATGAACATTATCCATCGAAAGTAACTACTCATATATTATTAAAACAAAGCATATTCATATACGTATAGTTATACACAGTAATGTTAATTCATTTTATAATTTATGTTTAAACTATTGTGTTTAAACTTTAGTTTGAAAAAAACGGAAACAATTATGGCATTCCTCGAGTATTAAACAGATTGATTAATTAAAATGCTAAAATCTTTTAACTTGGTGTTATTATATAAAAAAATATACGTACCTATTTGCATAATCATGTACGTATTTTCTACATGCACATGTATATTCAATACACGTTGTGTTTCGCGCTGCAGTGTCAAATGTGCGCTCCAGGCTAATGGTATACCGGCCACCTTATACGATAGATCGTTAAAGTTAAGAAAAATTCAAGTTAGTACAGGGAGTTTCAAAAAATAATCTAAGCTCTATCCGATTAAAATTGACTGAACATGTTAAATGTTGAAAATAGCGGAAATTAAGATTTTTGAGACTTTTTAAATATTTTAACTCCGAAATTATTGGCTTTTTCTTTAGACATAAAATACTATTTTTTATTCAACATTTTGCAGTGAACAGACTTTTTTTTACAAAAACTTAATTATCAGTGTTAATTATCGATTTTATTTTAATCATTGTCGCTCGTTTTAATTATGCTGCAGAATGCTATTTCAATGTAGAATGATTAGTTAGTGAGTTAGTTAACTTCATGGTTGTATAATATGTAAAACTTGATCGGTTTACATTACGCTATTGTCACTTCTTGAGTTTAATCACACTGTGTACCCAGTGAGATTGAAGATCGTATTCGGAACTCGATTCGTCATGTATTGATGCCTGGCCATCAGATTCCTATAGGAGTCTGCTTGATTGTTTGAGTTTTCCTCGATTTCTTGTATGATAACGAAAGCGGGTTAAGCAAATCTATACTGATAGTGTTTTACGATTATATAGTTTACCTCATGTTGAAGTTTAGTTTGTTATTACCACAAAATTAATCACGCATGTCATATTTGCTGAATCATATTTCTTGTTTTTTTTCTAATATTTTTGGCATGAATATTATAAACTGTAAGTAACATATTGTATTAGAAATAAAAAGGTAACTATTAAAGGTAACGATTCGAGCAAATTATGCAAATTTATAATAATTTAAGTCTCTAATCATTAGATATATATTTGTACATCATTAAAATGTATGAAAGTAGTATTATTGGTATAATAGTTGTTTAAAACACTTTTAAAATATATATCCTTTTTTTAACCCTTATGCCTATTTTTAATTGAGTTTTACAAACGATATAATATGTCACATTTTGTATACTAGCTAAAAAACTGTTATATCTTATAGAAACGAGACGTCATAAATTTAGTACGATGAAGAGATTTTTCTTCCCTTACTCCATCGTCTGACTAAGTTTTTTTCATTTTCTTTTTTTGACCAAATAGAATTCGTTCAATCATATTTCTACTAAAATGACTGAAGATTATTTAAGGAGACATCTTGATGAAAAAGTTTTGTTTTTGTACAATAGCTTTATTATAGGAAAAATTATTACATTTTTAGATTTATTTATATATTACATAAATATAACGTAAATCATTTTATTGTGTACATTATATTATATGATGAACAAGAAATAATCATAGTATCAATAGTAATAATGACAATTTTAATAATAATAAGTCCTGGGTTCTATTTATAGTTAAACATCATACTTGCATAAAGCCTGTGTGAAACTGAGACTAACAAATTTTAAACCTTATCAAAATTACTTCTAGCAATAGATCTATTCAAATTTTCTTAGGAAGTTAGATGCAAATTGCAATCCACTTACTATAAAACTTCTCATAGTCAAGAATGAAAGAAACATACCTAAATAAGAATTTAAAGTTAAATTAAAATTTGTCTGTCGACATCAACAGCCGAGTAACGACATGATTGTAACCTCGATAGTAACTGAATGAGTTCTAAATAGTTAATTCGATAAAATAATTTTTAATAATTATAAATTAAATTTATTATTATTAATAATAAAAATTGTTATATTGTTAAGATGTACGAGGTAAGATTTATATTCGCTATTTCAATAATTATTCGCTTTCTAAATTTAATCATGTCCATTTTTCAATTTTTGAATTTCAAAATCTAATTTAGTATATTATAAATCGAGAATGATTGTGACTCAGATGGTTATAGCCTTTGACTACAAAGCTAAATAGTGAGGTTCGAGTTTTGAATGCGTCAACATTTTTTTAACTACTAATATTCATACTTGTTTTTACTTGTTCAAACATGATCAAATTTATTCTTATTCTCAAAATTTGTATACTACTATATAAGATAGAGAATATATGATTATATATTAATCTTTTAGTTTGGGTAATATTTTCAAATAATTACGAAAGTAAATTTAAGAATCCCTAGTAACTCTTGTTCGACGAAATAAATAGTATAAAAGTGGGAGCAGACGGTAAACAATTCGGAGCAATTTCTCGGATGTTTCGGCTCATTTTTCTTGGGAAAATAAAAAAAAAACACTCGTCGCAAGTAAATGGTAAATGGTAGGGGAAAATAAAGGACAATGAGCTCTGACCTTCCATAGAAAAGGTTAATTGGATCCTATCGATTCTACCTCGGCGTTGTTGCTGCTCTCGCTTCTCGACGAGAGATCAGAGGTCGGGCGATTCTCGTCGGGGCAAAGTTAGTATGAAATGGTTCCATTGCGCCGGTAGTCTAGGCAACTCCCTCTGAGAGTCGTCTTTCTCGCCGTGCTCATTTTTTTTTTCTAGTTGCACACCTACCGACCGGCCTGTTCCCCCCGTAACGGATTCGCGGAAATCCTGGGCGTGCACATCGGAGAATCAAAGGGGTCGCCTCGCGAAAATTACGAGACGGGAGGCCGATAAGCGAGTTCTCGCCCGCGGACAATTGATTGGGTCCGACAGCGGCGCCAGCTTGCGGACGTTTTTCAATTTTGACGGAAAGCTTCAGTGCGACCCGAATCCAACGAATTCGATTTGTTGTCTCGTTTCCTTCCGATTGGACTGTTTCGATTATTCTCTTGCTTGGATTTCGAAATTGTAGAAGAATTTCATTTTCTTAATTTTCTTTTGTACTCAATGTGTGCTGAATACGATTAAAATAAAACTATAAATTACAACTTTGAATTAAAAAACTAAAAATTATTATAAGTTATTAAGAAGAAATCGTGAAATCGTGATTAAGCATAAAGTTCTAAATAGAGAAATTTTACAGCTACTTTTCCAATAGTGTAGCATGGTTGAAACGAACAAATCTTAAGAGATAAAGAAAATTGTGACTCTATAAATCGATGAAGAAGCAAGTACTATAATTTTGTAGTGTCGCTACAGAAAATTGGTATCTAAACGCACATATCTACCTGTTTTCGTTTTTACTCATTGTACTGAATTAATATTTTTAAAATATTGATAAGTTACTTTGGCAGCACTGTAGAGAATGCTACTGTATGTGTATAAAAGTGTGCCGATATACATGAATAGGTACCCTGTTGGGTGGAACATAAATAGAGACGAAATAAAAGAAAACGCCCAGGAAAAGAAACCCGATACACTAGAAAGATGGAAAAAGTTGTGTGATGTTTTCATCATAACCGTTTCTGCCGGGGGCGGAGAAAAAGGCAGACATGGTAGATCACTCCCAGGCATTCTATACAGAGGGTGCAACGAGCGTTCAATTTCCCATTGGCTCGGCGTGGAGGACGGGTGTAAAAACGACGACGAAAGTGCGCCCCGGGGCGAAAGATAGTCGATCTCGTGGCGCGAAAGCAACGCGACGGCGGGTGCGGCACGTGGCGGGGTCACGTGGCGCGGGCGACCGGTACGCGCGCTCCCACACGTGACACCCGCGGCTCGCGGCCTCCGCACCCCCCGGCGCACTCGAAACCGGTGGCGGGAAAGCAAGCCGCGCCATAGGGACCACCGGACGATAATAACCCCCCGGCGGATACTCGAGATGCTTCCTTGTTTTCTCGGTTTTTACGTGGGGGCGCGCGGGCCGACCGCGCAATTTTCCGTCCGCCCGGGCAAATTGCCCCCCGGCCTGCAGTCGACGCACCGCCATTGAAAGATTCATTCGTCGAGGGAACTGATCCTCCCTTTTGCCTTCCAATTCCAAGTCGGTTAGGATACGGTTAAGCAGCTTTTCTACATCAATTGTCGGTTTTCCCTCGATTTTTCTACTAGGTATGGATTATTGCGCATTACGTTGCGTAATAAGAACTCAATGTTATTTTAGCTGCTTTACACTTACAACAAAGAAGTTTGAAAAACGAGTACAATGGTCTTGACGAAAAGTTTTATTTAAATAAACCCTGGTAGAAAATTAACTAATTTTTGTGGTAAGCGTATTAATCCAATGAAGACTTAACTCCATAAAATTATTCTGCAAATGCAAATTAAAGATAAAGAATACGTGCAAATTTTGTACGTCCAAGATTTTATTCATTTGTTAATAAGAATAGCAAAAATTCAGCTTGGACTATAAATTTTAATCTCAAATAACAAGATTTTCTGTATCAATAACATATTCGACATTGTTTTTGAAAATAGTTCCTCTTCAAAAGTATACAAAATATTGTTTACTTGAAACTCTGAATAAAATGCAAAAATAATGGATCAATTAATAAAAATAAGTTTTTTCAGAAACGATGTAAACTTACGTCTAAGGATGATATGGGTGTATAAAGTATCTCGGACAGTATTTTTCATATTATCTACAAAACATTTGAAAACAAGCCAAATCGGATAAAAAGAGAAGTATTATAAATGGCTTTGAAATGCAAACACAAATTGGTCCATCATTTTTGGAACTCCCCAAGTGGCTCCGTCTATTATTTGTTAAACAAACCCGAAAAATGGACGCATCATAAATCGCTTCGGACATAAAAGCCGCCTAGCCTGTCACATGCGATTTGGCTCGCTCGCTCAAGCACGGACATTCCGCAAAAAACTAAAAAGTGAGCGAGCGTCGCGATGCACATTATCAATTAATCAAAGCCGCCTGGCTGTCCCTCCGAATTGGAAGCTCCCGCGCGCCTCTTTGCGCATAGAGGCTCGGGAGCAGGCCGCGGGGGCTTTCGTCGCGGGGTGGCTCGTCGATCACGCGCGCGGGCCGGGGTGAAAAAAGCGGGCGGCGGAAGTGTTGACAGTGTCGGGGCGGCATCCAAATAAAGAGGACATTCTTCCCTCCCCCGTGGCACGCGCTCGTGACATAAAGCGGCGGGCCGCCGACAATATCGCGACTCAACGACTATATCCTGTCGATTTATCTCGAGCGCCGGCGCGCCGCAGTCGAATGCCCGGAGGATTGCCGTTCCGTGTCGCGATCGTTACGGGGGGAGGGAGAGCCGGCGCTGCCTTTGTGTCCCCGCATGACGGATAGCCGGACATTCGTCCGACGCGGCTCATTTCTTCCTTTTTGCCCGTCGACCCCTCGGGCGCCGCCACGAGGCGGAATCCTCCGAGAGTTGGAGCTTGACCGAGCCCCAACGCCAGCCCTAACGCCGAGCACCTTTTCCTCGATTGTTTTCCCCGATTCGCTCCGGATCGAGTCACTTGCTATAGCGGTCCTCTTTTCTGCTTTGCCATCGCTGAATTTTTCTCCATATTTCCAAGCGAATCGGGTATTATTCGACCACAGGGTGGTATTGCAGACAACCGAAAATTCTGTCATATTTACATTATCATATATCTCTTGTTTTATGAATTATTCAGGGGTACCGGCGCGGAGGATTAAAAATTATAAGACTTGGTCACTGAAATTAAAATACCGCAGTTGATATACAATTTATCAATCTTATTAAATTTTAAATACGTAATTAATTAAAAGTTTGAATTATATAGAAAACGCGGAGTTTCCTCTAGGGTGAGAATAATTTATTTAAAGATCGAAATCGTGCATCTAATCAAACTAGCAACTTCTCTTGTGTAAAAGTCACACGAGCACTGTATGCGAGGAGTACAATAAGTAAAAACATAGACAATAAGAAAATAAGAAGTGGCTGAAGTAAGTTAACTACTTAGTTATAACATCCGGTAATTGTTAAGGGGATGTTTAATATATTCGTTAGCGTAAATATATTAAAATGAGATTTTAAAAATTATATTCCAATTTGTTGTTTGTATAAACCCATTAACAAAATAAACATCGTATTTGCTTATTTCTACATTTGTAAAATAATTCTTTGTTTATTTTGCAACTCAAATTAAAAGTAATTATTAATTCATAATTAACACTTATATTTAACGATATGATTTTTAAGAAAATATTTCTATAAAGACCTTTTTAATTTAAATAGTAAATTTTTCATTTACCGTTGAATAGTGTATAAGTATTAAGATTATAATTTAGCTAAAATTAGTGCTTTATGGCGAAAGATAACGGATTAAAATATCAGTCAATACATAATAAAAATAAAGGGGGATTTTAAACTTAATTTAACTGCGCATCTAGTTAATCCCTCATATCGATTTCAATTATTTCAATAATGATTGTAAGCAGTACGAGAAAGATGTAAGAATGCCGATTAATTCTAAGTTATTTTCAAATGTTTTTTCGCCTGAAGGAATGTATCAAGAAATACTACGGAGCAATGGTCGAAATGAAGTAGAACATGAAAAGCTATGGCAGTGCAGAAAAAAACATAAGTTATATACAAAACTCGATTTATATCTAAAGTAATCGCATCGATTTGTATACAGGTCCAAATGAAAGAAGCATCTAGTATAACACTGAGACTCTTGAGAATATCCGAGAAAGGAATCCTGACACCGAGTCCAGTATCCGTGTATGTGATTACATTAGCAGTATCATCGCTAGGCTTTTTTTTATTTGTAAAGAAACTCAACGTGCCAAGAGACAGCACAATCCAAGAAACAATCGTACATCTTGTCGCGCGAGTCGTCAACGTGCCATTTGCATCGCATACATTGATACGTACAAATATTACAAGGCATTGACAATTTTCAGGAGTGGTTGGAAAGACTGGCGGTTCAAAAGCTTAAAGCGTTCGAGGCGCCGCGCATACTTTCGAACAATCGCAGCGCTTCTAATTGGCACATCTTGGCGCCACGGCTCTTCTAACCAGCAGCGGGCAGCTAACCGGCGCACAACACAGTTCTCCACCGAGAGACGTACGTATGCAAAAGCCATCGGCTGCACCCAGTAGTTAATTAGATAAACAAATACCGCTCGCGAGGATCGATAGTTACGGCTGTTTAAAAGCGGCTTTGACTGACGGCATCGGGCCGTCTGGCTTGTTCCCTCACCCGAGAGCCGCGCGGCGGCCGGTCCGCGACTCAGGTGGGCGTTTAATAATGCATTCCGGCTGCGAGGCGGTGTGAGCTATTCGCGTCTGGCGTTCACGCGATCGTTCACGTGCCCTCGCCTCGAGTTATGCCTGGGAGATGCTGGCGCGCACCGAGCACTCCCGCGATAATAAAGCAGAAGGCACTTCTTCTAATGAAAGGTGTAATGCGGTATATTTGTCTAGTGATAAAAAATGATTAAAAGGCCCTTCTTCCTCGAAGGTACTTACAAAGCGATATTGCGAACCAACGACCTTTGCGGACGCCGAGCCAAGGGGCTCCGTGTTTATTACCGATATCGAAAGCTACTCCGATGGGTGACTCTCTCGAGGTGAACCTTGCACTAAGCTTCAGTTTATAAAGCCAGCACAGGCTTTTAGTTGTTATACGTATGGGGAGGAACATTTTTTTTTTTTTCGAATAATCCGTACGATCTAACGTTCTACGCGAGATGTAACCTCGAATCAAAAATATATTTTATCGATATTCTCCGGGATCGCGTGCCAGCGACAAACGCTATTCCGCCCATAACTTGATACGAATAAGAAAGCGCGGAGAAACAGATGGGCTACGAGTGATAGACTTCCCGTAACGTCCTTGGGCTCTCCGGCCGAGGGCTAAATCGAATCGACGCGCAAAGGCGCTCATTCGGGTCCCGCACACGAGCGGCAAGCTCATTCGAGCGCGTGCACGTTCACGCGGGCGCATACTCGACCTACCCGCGCAAATCCCGGGGCCCACGTGTACCCCCGGCGTGTCAACAATTAGAAGGATCAGTGTTCCCGAAGGTCCGGCTGATAGTGTCACCCCTGCGGTATCTCCCCGACGCTCCGCGCGCATCTGCCGGGAGGGGGGGGGGACGCGCCAGGGCGCACACGAGCGCCTCTGGCCCGTGTGTGGGAGTCCCGTGTTCGATCATTAGGGAGATCCTATCGGGCATTGTAAGTCACTCAGCGGGTTGCGCGCGATCCGAGCCGCCGCGGGTCCTCCTCCCGCGGCCGATCCTCCGTCGATATATACCTCCTCGAATCCCTATGGCGCCGCTCCTCCTGCGCGCCGTCTTTCCCCCCCGAGGGCCTTATCCGCCGCTCGGCTCAAAGGCCGGCAGTGCCCCTGGCCGCGGGACGCGCGAGTCAGGCGATTCAGGCGGGATGTACCAGCGAGTCGAGGTGAAATTCGGCATGATTTTACCGAGGGAGCGAGGTAACGAGAGCCACTGATTGCTGTCCGGGAGCAATGGAACACTGCACCTCTGATTGCTCATTTGCCTGATGGATTTATAACGATTGGCAAGATAAGTTATTGCTATCTATACAGGGAACAACGCTCATTTGCAATTACTACTTTAACGCTATAATTAAATGTCGTGCATACACGTGTTGTGCCGCCAATAAAAGTAATTATACTGCTTTTTTAGATTGACGCTTTTCGCCATTCGACATTATATAATGCACTGTAATCCTGATATTTGTAATTAAGTTGTCACTGATCAACTTTGAAAATCTGTCTAAAAAAATACTTTTACAATTTATTGAATTTTCAGCCGATTATACAAAGTCCTAGCAAGGTTTATTTTGGGATCTAATAAAAATAACACAAAATTATTGGTTGCTTCGGTATCAAGGAGTAAGAAGATCGTTCTGAGTAATTCTAATCTGGTATCAACGTTCCTGAGATGCGAATTTTTTTATAGCTCGGCCTGTTTTTTTCTTTTGGTAAGAAAGTTTCTCGGTTCATTTACTTCCACCCGCGATGTCCCAATTCTATCAATTCCTTTGGAAGCTCGCTCTCAATAAACCCCCGTTGTCTCCTGCCATAATTAGGTCCCTTCGCGACTAATCGGCTAGTCAGCACTTCTCCTTTCTTACCTCTACAGTGATTCCCTAACGCCATTGTTCTACCGCATTCTCCTCCCTTTTTAGAGTTTAGCTGATTTCATTCTTTTCTCGGAATAATAGTGAAGGAAATCTATCTACCGAGCAATGGGAGAAGTTCTAGCAACGACAAGACTAAAAACAACCTTTGCAACAACAAGATAATTAAATAAGCAAAAACGTTAACTTTTTTGTAGAATCAGATTTTCGTTGCTTTTAGTTAACAATTCAATTTATAACTGGAAAAAGTTCGCGATAAAGTTTTGACGAATTTCAAAAATTATTTAGTAAATGAGCTGAAACTTACTTAATATTGATAGGCACTTTGAATCAAACTTGGGTAGAAGAAAGACTTACCTGTAAAGTAAAAAGTACATAGTATTTAGTAAAATTGTTAATATTTTAGCGAGTATTATAAAAATGGATGAATATAATGTTTTATTGTCTATGATATTGTAACACAGATTATAAAGTAATTAACATTTTATAAGGTATATTTGAACATATTTTTTCAATATTGACTTCTTTACTACTAATATCTTCAAATATTATTACAAATAAATAATTATGTATAAATTATTAAATTATATGCTAAAGGGGGTTTAAATTCATTTAATATTTGCAATATATAGTTATTGGAGATTCAAAATCTTTTCTGAAACATATGTTGAAATGCATAGTTGACAAATCCGGTATTTTTCAAAATTTTTACTTTGGCAAAGACTGCAATCAATTAATAGATTTTTATTATTGGAAGTTAGTTAAGTTGTGTGATTTTAAACATTTTTCTTTAATTTATATTCAAAGAAATATTTCAAAATTTTGATATTTTTTAACGTTTTTTTTTATTCAAAATTAAATGTAAAATATAAATAGAAACATTTAGAAATTGGTATCAAACTTCACTAGCCAAAAATTATACAAAAGTACTATCATTTAAGTTTTCAATCATGAGAATCCATGACTTGCCAGCCTGCGTTAAGTCAAAATTTTGATAAATGAATGTGTAAAAAAGCTTTAGAATCAGTGATTGGTCTTGTATTCTAACTATTTTTTAAATCTAATTTCTAGTAATAGTATTTTTTTATTACCGATATTTGTTATACAAATAGGGAATTGGTGTAATCTTTCCTGAATATGCACAATAAAACAAATTAAAGGCAAAATTCAACAACTTTTATTAGAATCTTAAAATATACAATAGTTTTGTTTTGTAAGAAGGTAATCCGATCTGTAGACATTAGGTTATTGTATTCATTTATGTACTTTCTAAACTATATTTTCAAACAATTTCTTAGATAAATGATTATAACTAGCTGTTGCTAGATAATACGTATTAAGCAGCGTTAATAGGCACGTACAAACTTGAGTCTCGATAGTTCGCCGTGAAACGCAACCAATCGTGTAATTTTAATGATCTCCGAGACACACCAGCCCACGACAGGGTGTCTCTATTATTGGGGTGCGAGGCACCGCGTAAAAGAGAGATAAGGTTAATCCACGAATTTCTCGTCCACAGATGTAAATAAAAGCTAAGTGAGATTTGTGGGGGAGCGTCGCCGCCCGGTGCGAGCGTTCCTTAACCGACACGCGATCTATCCACTATCGAGTTTCTGATTTACGCCCTGTTGGACTGCCGCGCGCTCCAGCGCGCTTCGGCTACTTATCTCTCTCCTCAGGGCGAGACTGGCGCGAAATACATCGTTCCATTTTATAAATACACCGCACAAACGCGACGCAGGAGATTTTTGCTTCTTTCAGCAAGTCTCCCCTCGATACAATGTTTTTAGTCATTACCCGTAATACATCTTCTGTTGTTAAAATTCGTTTAAGTACTGATAATAGTAATTCAAAGATATATTTTAATATTAACTAATTAATATTTTTTTATCTATAATTATAATTTATATTGTATACTTCGATTTATCAAATAAACTATAATTTAAATATTAAAAAATTAAGAAATTGTAGAAAATATGCAATGCATGTAAAAATGCATAAATTATAAATTATGTTTACACAAATCAAAGGATCCTGGTTTTAAGAAGCGGAATCAAACACGGTTTTATAAAGCAGTGTTCAAATTCGTCAAAAATAAAAGCATAAATTAGAGGAAACATTGAATTAAGTGAAGATTTCTTGAGATATTTATCGGGTTAGTAACTCAACATACAGTTACACGATCGGACGCGAGTTCAAAGAAGCGCATAATAAAGTTGCAAGAAATACGGCTCACTCGAATAACTCATTACGAAAAATATGATATCGAAGCGAGTCCATCTGACAATGTGAGTTGAGCCACGGTATATAAGCAACAGCTTGGGCCCTGGAAAAAATCGGTGTAAGGAAGACATCCACGGGCAAGGATTTTATTCGGCACTACGCGGAGGATCTGGGGAATGGAGAGACGAACCGCTCAGCTCGACTCGTAAATCGCACGCGATAGCTGCGCGTGCTCCGGGTGTATACTTTTCGAAATCGCGAGTGTACGGCGCAGCGCGCGGAGCTGCCGAGGAAACGCTCGGCGGGCTTTGCGCCTCGCGATCTGATAGTCGTACATATGGCGGTCGCGGCTGCGTCGGTCTGATTATCGAGGGAACGCGGGGACGCCCTTATTTATTGGGAGCCCGGGCAATAATTAGGCCGCGAAATCGACAGGCCGCCCCGTGAAGTACGAGCATGAGATCATCGCGCGCCCCAAGCTCCCGCTGCAATAAACTCCCCGAGATGTTATTTCTCTTGCGCCTTTTTTCTTGCTCCGCTTTTTCGGTCGTACGACGCCGCTTGAGAGGAGGCGCTTGCTTGAGCTATACAACTCCCCGCGTGAGAAGAGTGAGCCGGAGGACTGTTATTGAAGGGCACGCGGACCCAGTTTGCGGCGCCTGCAGCTTCACTTATACTGCCAACGGCACTGCCGGTGATGAAAGGAGCGAAAAACGTCAGGGAAGAGATGAGTTCTCGAAATTTGGTTTCCTTTCAAAAAAATTTTAATTCAAATAACGTAAATGAATTATTTAAGTTTTGTAGATGCGTTTGTTTTCACATTATTCTTATTACAGGCCGTGTCTTCTTTTGACAACAGCAAAGCATGTTTGATGGAAAGTTTCTGAATGTTTTTTCAAAATTGAGTTTTATGATTTTTTTTCTATTATAATACTTATGTTATTTGACATTCAACTAACTTATTTAAAAAATTTCAAATTAATATTCATTTTATAAAGAAATAAATAATCTGTGTATGGTTCAAATTGCGTAAATAAAAAAAATTATCCAAAATGACATTAGTTTATACGAATTATTTACCAGGACTAAAATGTTAGTAAGACAATTTTTCCTATAATTGTATTGTTCAAAAAAGTAATTTAAAAGACTTTGCTGTACAGCCATGCAAGCAGGTAATTAACCTCACTGACCATTTGATGGTGACATAAATATAACATGTTAACGACTAAGAAATCGACTTCAATTTACAATTATTTCCCGAAAAATGTGTATAAACGGGGAAGACCCGAAGAAAAAAATCGGACAGAGCAAATCCCACCGAGTTAATCTAGCTCGAGGATCAGCCATCTAGGTCAAGAGAAGTTTTGGAACCGGAAGTTTTGCACCGAGGGCACGATTCCATCGTCGCGTGTGTGCGACTTTTGGACAGCAAGGATAAGGGGCACAGGGATCAACCGTCTGCCCTGACGTGAGCAGGTGAACGAGGGCGATACCGCGTCCTCGTGGTCTCATTTTCCTTTGCGGAGAAGGTGTGCGCGTGGGAGGACGTAAACCGTCCTGTGTGGCCTCGTAATACCTTTGGGAAAGGCGGCAACATCTCCGTATATTTGCCAGTAACCGAAAAACATTCTATAATTTTACATGTGTCGGCTAAAGCGCCTGCAGCTACTATGAGACAATAAATCTTCGGAAAGAACAGCAATTTACCATTACACCGAAGATAAAGTACGTGGTAAATATCGGTATTTGCATTAAAAGGCTTCATAGAATAATTATATCATATTATATTAAATTTTAATGTATTAAATATATTCAATAGTTATTAAGTTGATAATATTTAGTTACACAGTTAACTATACTAATAGTTAGGGATTTCATGATTGTTACGGGTTAAATAATTATTTCAAGTTGACTGAAGAAAATTTTAAGTACAATGCGAATAGCGTAAATGAATGTACCGAAAATCACCGAGTACCCGGAAAAAGATCCAAAGATAATCCGAGTCGCTTCTTTCTCGAGCAGGGGGATGGTCGTCATAGTAGCGATGGGCGGGCCCTTATCAATTTCGGAGTTCAATATTGCAGTAACTTTCATATAGAACACTAGCATCCCATCATTAAAGTTGGGATCACGTGGATAGTTCGCCGTGCTTACAACCGTACTAGGCATTACTTGATAGGATTACAAAATGTCGGGCTCAAGATGAAGCAAAAAATAGATGAGTAATCATTTTTAATACTTGTGCCTTATTATTTATAGGAATTAAACGTGCGTTTTAGAACATGTGCTTGTCATTTGATTAGTTGCGATCCGGACCAAAATGCAATTAGTTGTGTTACGATAAAAGAATATGGATCGTTCACAAATTATGATAATCTCTCTCTCTCTCTCTCTCTCTCTAAAGGTTATAGGATTAGGATATTTTTTCATTGTAAAACAAATTTTTCAGAATTTCCTTTTTTTTCTATTATGCATTTCATTATAAATAGTGGGCACAATTAGTACATAGAAAAATTGCTGTACTCTATCAATATAAAACGATTGTTATCTGTGCGTCAACATTATACTTATAAATCAAAAGTAATTATAAATTTGATTATGTATACAATATAATATATTATCCAATTAAACGGAATGTAATTTATAAATAATAAAATAAATAATTCAAATTTTATGTAAAATTTAATTTCAATCAAATATTAATTTAAATAAATTTACAATATTGTATTCAAACTAAAATTATTGTAATGTACATCAATGAAAATATGTAATGCATATTGACTTATTATTGAGTAAAATATACACAGAATAAAACCTTGGAAATCTATCCTCAATGTATGTTTGTCTAAAACTGTCACATGAATAATAAATTACAACTTTATTAATCCTAAAACATTATTAACTTAAAAATAATCAATTTATCTATGAATAAAATATACGTTAATATTTATGCATTCAGATTTAAAAATAACAAAAAGAAGATTATTAACAGTATTCGTACTTATAGGAAGTGATCGTTTCTGCGCCAAACAGAAAAAGTAACTTCTTGAAAAATATAGAGAGCGAGAAGAAAAAAGTTCCTGGGGTGACCTAATGGTTGGTCGTCAATCAACAAATACTGTTTGCGTGAATCATCGCTTCGTCGAACTTTTGTAAAAGTTAACGCACGAACAAATGGGATGGACACTACCTAGTGATTTTCGCACTCCCGTGAAACCCGAAAACTCGACTAACGATAAATTGACTTTTACAAATTAATTGTTACACGAATACGTTTCTTTTATAAGTAATAAATAAACAAATAAAAATTAACCCTTAAAAAGTTAGAACAATTGAAACTGAGAAATTTTCCTTTTTGTACATTGCTTTTTCTGATTACTTTTTTTTTACTGAAGTTCATGTATAGACTCTAAAAATGAGGTTCTAAATTTATGTTACAGATGAATTATGAAAAAAGTTATAATATTAAATCATTTGATATAAATCAATGGATCCACCTCCACGATCAAGTTATATATTTACTTATTCTGTCTCCTTCTGTGCCTTCTGCCTTATTGATAAATTGACTACAGGATTATAATAAACATTAAAGAAGTAAATTTTTTATAAGCGACAGAATAGATTATAATGTAATTTGTAATTTATTTATAAGTTTTCATAGTTTTTTTGAACATATTCAACTTTAGTAGATTTATAACATTGTTAATTTTTACGATGAATACATTACATATATTCAGTAACAAAGATGCATCAATTTAGTGTATCATTTTTTATTTATTTAAGCTAGTTGTGGGCGTTTTATTTATTTAAGCTCCTCGCACATACCTTCGCTTTTCTGCCTTACTGCAGCTTCCGCACGTTCGCCGACCTTCGCACCGCCTCAGACGCACTTGTACACCAAAGACGCGATGCGCACACGTACACACCTTAACCGGCTCACCTATTCCCGCGAACCTCACCGGCCGCTCCGCGGAAACGCTTCGGCCGACGGCCTGGATCGGCGTGTCCCTCTCCGTGCACATAGGTGACCTGCATCACTATGTGTTGAGGTCTAGACACGCGACGCGACGCGACGCGACACGTGACGCTATAGGGCGACCTCGACGCGCGAGTCCCTTTGGCTCCGTCCGCCCGGCCCGAGGGCTAATTTTTGACTAACTGCCTATCCTCTGTATCGCATCCTTTCGCGTACTTTGGCGCGCTTTTTCCCTCTATAGGTAACAGTTTCCCCCGCCGAGAAAAACAAAAGCTATCGCTCGCACACATCGCAGTTTCGCGCCTATTTCCCCCCATGTCGGCTACACTAGTAAACATTCAAAGAGTTATGTTACTATCGAAGATTGTATACATTTTGTAACAGGTTTATATTTTACAAAAAAATTTGTTAACAATTTACTTTTGACAAGTGCTTGATTAATGTATGGATAAATGTAAAACTGATTTAATCGGATGTTTGGTATACTTTGATGCATATGTAATTAACTTAGAAGCAAATGCATAAATTTCAGGTGTAAATATAATTGTTATTAATTATATAGAGATGATATAAGAAATGTTTGTTACGATTGAAAGTAAGATATGTGTTATATTTTGAAAATTATAAGTTACAAGTTTGTTATATATTGCAAGTACACAGTCATCGGTTAGCGAGTGATAGTTCAAAAACAATAAATTCGGTTGCAATTCCAGATGACTGTTGAAGATGCTTCAACCACCGCGACGCCCATTCAATCGACGTTCCAGTCATATGCTTTTGGTCCCTGGTCGAAGTTCGTACATTGCACAAGCTTTTCCAATCTAAAGATCATCCCTTCGAAGCTTTTTCCCGGACCAGCTTAGCGGTAGATACACCATCAGTGAGTATATTTCGGGTCACTGTACCTTTCGATCGATACTTTTCTTCACTCGGTATTTTTATTTTTTATTTAGATGTACAGGACCATTCTTTTTTTACAGACGTCCTTTTCATCAGCTTTTGATATCGATATTTCAATTTTTCACTGTAGCTTATTCGTCGATGACATATACAGATACTTTCCAACCAACGAGTGCGATTTTCGGATATTTTCTTTAAATGTTCAATAAATCTTTTTAAGACGAAATTGAAGTAAATATAAGGACATATCACTTTATATGGCACGTATGATTGTAAAAAGAAACAAATCATTGGAAAAGGGAACAGACTATCGATACAAGCCAGAAATTCGACATCTATAAACATAATATTTCTCCTGAAAACTGGAATATGTGGACTGATTCAAAAGCAATGAAACATTATAAGAACTGGGAACTAAAAAACAACAAATATGAACGTAACTATTCTATAGGTAGAAGTTAAAAATTGGCAAAATGTATGTCAAGTTTCGATCAACTAATTTATAAGAACCGCAGCCGTCTTTCACCCTCTTGGCACCCGACTTAATAATGAACTCTACGATCGTGCGAAACTTTGGCGCGCTGCACAATTTCCCGTGACCTCTGCCCCCTTCCCCCTCCTACGCTATTCTTTCCCTCATGGCTATACGAAATGAAGAGCGGTGCTGACAAGCTCCTCGGCGTTCACGAGGTCCGATGTTCCTGGTCGATATACTTGCACGTCGCCCCAGTAATTACGAGTTAACGCAAGTTTTCGCGTAACGAGTCTCTCCAATTTCAATCGGAACTTCTGCCCGGCCTACACAGCTCCACATGATCGTGTGCATACTGTATGCAGGAGTGGGTGCGCGCGCCTGCCTCGAATAGAGACGCGGCCACGAGATAGCCCGAGTCCGGTGTAACTAGGCTACCCGCGGGGCTCTGCCAATTAGGCTAATTCGATATAATTAAGTATATTCTATCAGAGCCGGCGATCTTCCGCCCGGCCCTCGTTTCGTGATCTCTTCTTTCTCTGATTTAACCCCCAGACCTCCTTTTGGTCCCAATTCTCTGTCACGACTTTCCGTGCCCAGCGTACATAGCCCTCTACTCCACTGCTATACTACTTTAATACTCCATTATCGGCGACCAATGGATACTGTTGGATAAACTGGTACCGATGAATAATGGGTTTTCTATGAGTATTTATAATATATTGAATCTATAAAAATGTGGAGTTCACGTATTTGCCCATGGTCGTTTTAATAATATTATATTTTTGATTGCTCCATAGTTATTTTATAACTCAAACAATATCATTAATTTGATTGCTTTCTGTTTATTTATTATGTTAACTAAAGAAATAACATATATATTTCATTAATTAATATACAATTGCAGTAATAAAAAATATTATGACTAATACTAACCATAAAATATTATTAATTAAATAAAATATATGTTATAATATAATTTGCATAATGAAGGAACATTAAATGTTTAATCAAGTAGTAATAAATGCTATATACATATAAATTATACGATAAAATTGTATAAATACTAAACAGTATTAAAATGACAAATATATTTGTGTAGATATAAATTTTATTTTTTGTCCTTCTTATATTTATTAAAATCTTTTAACCATATGGTGTTTTACAAGCAGGCTACAAACTACTAAGTGTCAACTGAGATACAAGGCCATAGACGAAGGCTACACCACTACGAGCGACAGCGACCCCAGATAAGTATCACAGTTTGTTGTTAAAAATCCGTCTCTCCTTCCATCCACAATAACTTCCAAAACATACAGCATTTCCTCATTAGCTCCTAAAAATTATTAAAATAACTTCGACCAGCAGCAATGCACAAAGCTCTTGTCTGCAACTTTGTACAATTACCTAAATGCTTTCATAAATTTAAAGATTATATCCTCAATAATTTTACAGCTATTGAGGCAATCATCAGCCATATCAACAACAATAACAACAAGAATACTAAGTATCAATATCTTAAATAATTTATATTTCCCTTTAATAATTTAATATTAATTTTAAATTAATGTATCTTATTTTTGTTTCAGGGAGCAGCCATGTAAACACATGTCATCATATGTACAGGTCATGTATCACACGTTTTTAACTACAGTACTACAAAACAGGTTGCAAATATGTCGTTTTACATTTTGTAATAAAGCGAAAATTATATGGATAAATTATGACAACGCATATAGTGTTTTGTTGTATATGTAGTAATAATATATGTATGTAATCAAATCATGCGTATGTAAAATAATTAATAAGTAATATAATTACTGATAACAACATCAACAGTGAATATTTTGTTCATTTTACACGTAGTGATTTTTCAAAAATTTAGATTTAATTCTAATCACAAAATAGCATATATTTTAACTAGATTTTATACTTAATTGATTTCAGGAATTATTATTTTTACTCGAAAAATACAGCTCAAGAGGATTGTTCAAATTTTCATTAACTTTTTGCGGATTGACTCGTATTAAGTAGCGCTATAACCATCACAGTTTTGTTTGATAAACGCTGATATTTTTCTCCCTAAATGATCCTGTAAGCTAATGCTTGGCACCCGATCGAGTGAACGTTTTTTTTTACTTTTTTTGTTAGTTGTATGTGAGATTGGCGGCGACGTCAGACAGCCGCGGGGGTATACTGGTAACAAGCCCGACATAATCACTGTCATCAGCGCAAGCGTCGCATTAGTGATCGGCAGGGTCCGGGGACTGCGAGTCGCCTTCTGTAATGAGGTGAAAAACTCGCCCCGTCAAGGTGCGCGAGCATCCGCCCTGGAATGGAAGTGACGAGACTGAGAGAAAAAATAGGATCGCGAGGCATCGATTAACGAATCGGCTGAGACATGGAGCGAATCGCGCGATGCCGAGCGCGCGCATGCCTTGTTGACCGGAAATGCCCGATTACGCGGTTTGCGCAACGGTAGTTTATTTTTTCACTGCTCGTTTTTAGTTTATTTCTAAATAGTTCCTCAAACATCTGCCCATTTCTTTAACTATTTTATTTTACTTAATCAATATAAATGGTATAGAATTATAAAATATGCAGCGTCCCTAATTTTCCATTCCAATTAATAAAAAAAAAACGTTTTGTTTATCAAGAAGAACCCACTAAAAGAACATTATTTTTAAAAATTGATGCTAGAATGTTGGTTGACTTTGATTCGAATATCCTTCCGATTTTTTAAAATTATTCGCACAATATTCTGTGATCCAAGCTTATGCCTCTCTGTCGTTGTCGGTGGCGTGCGTGCGCAATAAACCCCGTAGAGAAATGACAGATGCTTCGTTTGTACTTGTGTACGTCTCGGGTCGTCCATCTTGGCTGGCTCACATAATAATGGAATAGCTAGGTACATAACGAGAAGCACGTTCCATCGTCATTAGAGTCGCTCATCCTCTCGATGGCGCGCGCGTGTATCCGAGTGATCATTGCCAAGTGCTCGAGGCACGTGCAGCGCCGCGACACGTTGCAAGAAAAAGAAAATCGCAAGTTCGCGAACTCAGCGATTTTCCGGAAACTGATCGCATGGGGCAAGTGCACCTATCATCATCGGCTTTTCAAGCCCAAGCTCCTTCGTGCTCTTTTTCACGCGCACAGAAGGCCGGGACTTGGCGTATATAGTGTCCGCTCGCTGCATCTGATTGTTCATACATAATTGAACTTTTATCTTGATGCTTTTCCAAGCATAGCGAGTTCTCATGTGCAGGTCTTTTTATTCGTTCAATTCGGACATTACGTTTAATTTATCTTTCTCTCCCGTGCGTTAATGTAATATAGTCATACTTATCAATATATTGTCAATCATTTAGACTTTGTCCGATTATTGAGGTAATGGAATCTTTCACGTAAGCAGTCACTCAGAATTGTTAGTTTTAGTAATAAGTTTTCTATATAAGATATTTTCTAATATTAACTATGTATTACGGAAGAGAATTTGAAGGCATCGTGAGAACAAACTTCTAAAAAATACGCCTGGTGAAAGTATTCACAAGAACTCGATCAAACATTAATGATAATGATGCGGATTGACTTTCGAAAGAACCTCTTTTTCCGTGTCAACCGAAAAGTTTGCGCATATTGCACTGCGTAATGCAACGTGACAGATTTCAGTGTGCAAATTTCAATAGATCCTATCGATCCTTAGCACAGCTGTCGATTGCTGTCGATACTCTTGCACGCTCTAGAGATTTTCGATTATCGCACGTGAAAACCTGTGAGTCAACGGTATCCTGGAAGGCATACCTGCAATGATGTGCCGTTTAGCATTTCATCAATATTTAAAAAAAGGTTCAAAGCCTTTTCTTACCCAGAAGATGATGGTATGGGTAACGTAAACATTGAAAACCATGTTACTATTTCAGTCACTATATCTATATAGTGCGTATTTTTAAATAAAATGCAAGAAATATAAACAAACAATAAAATTAAACACATACAGTCAAATGCAGGTAAGTAATCTCTTTATTTTATTATTGTGCATTTAATTTATATTTTATTACTCTGATTTCAGTATCGCGACTATTTTTGCTGTATATATGTTTTGCTACATACGTATTATACGAGTATTTATGATCAGTATCGAGATGGATTAAGTTGAATAGAAAATGTATCGCGATCGGCTTGAGGATCATTAATATTCAGTTGTCTATTAATATTCTTGCAATCATATATTTTATAGACGAATATTATGAGTATTTGATAACATTGGTTTAATTGAACCCACAGAATCAAATCGCATTATATATATTCAATTACACATATACGATAGATAGATTTATTGGTATTAAAAATAAATTTATAACTTTTTATCGATATACAACTCTTCATAATAATTAAAAATGAAAAAGCAAATACCTGTGTTAAATATAATGAATAATAAATTGACCATAGTTATGTTGCTAGTGTTTTATATCGATACGCGAATCACTTTAAAGCAATTTAAAAACCATGGCTTGTCAATTGGGCAGAAGATTATTTTAATGAATAAACCATCGTCTGTAAAAAAATAAATGCAACGAATACAAAAAAGTTCTAAAATAGTAACTGTCCCATGGCAATGGAGTTAAATGAACGATAAATCTAAAACGTGACGTTAAAATAGTTGAAACGAATTATTGGAAAATGTGTCGAAGAGAAGCGCGGCTGTCAGCGATCGCGAATCCAATAACACAGCTAATTCCGAAATAATCAAAGGTAAACCAAAGAGCTCACAGTGGTCGATTGAAAGCGCCATCGAGCGAAAAAAGGAAAGGAGCCAGCGCGAGTGCAATCGCATTAAACAAACGACCTTATCGCGACAATCTCGTTTCAATTAACCGATTTTGCCGGGTAGAACGGAATGAGGGGCGAGCGGCAAGCGGCGAGCAGATCGGATCGGCAAACGGAACTTCATTTCCCGCGGACAGTATACGGGGAGAAGAATCCACCGAAAAAGTAGGTTCTATGTGTAGAACCTCAGTATACACAGACACAGCATCGGTAAACCGGATTGCGCGCCATCTATTATATAAGTGTTAGCACTTATATTTTAGGTACTAGCTGCAGCACTCTACATTTCAGTACTTAGTGTGTTAAATCTCAAAATTTAGAACGGATGTACGCCATCCTAGAATCTGAAATCGCACCACTAAGCATGCAAAGGCCTTCATGTGTAATTTTTTACATATAGACATATAAGACTGAATGGATATATGATGCTATTTGATCGCTAATGATACAATGATACAATGATGAAAATTTAACAATATAGTCAATGCAGACTAAAATTAAATTTTCATCCGTGTATCAATTTATAAGAAGATAATTTATAATTTCCTTCCTAGTCACTTTATATATTATTGCATTAATATAATACAGGCGTGCTTATAGTCTTTCTTTACTCATAGTCTTTCTTAACTAGAATGGGAAAACCCGGTGCTAAAAATTCTGGAACTGAAAATTTCAATTTTAAAGCATAGATACATGACATGTTCTAGAATTAGAATATGTTCTGCTACTGAAATCTAGTGCTTTTATTTTCTGTGGATTCTTCTCTCCGTGCAGTTGGCCTGAGGTGCGTCTGCCGCTCGAGCGAGCGCCTGGTACATGTCGACTTGTGTGTGTAGGTGTCCGATAAGGCTTGACCCCCGCAAGGGGGAGCAATCGCCGCGCACGGGTCACTACTCTCGGCGAGTCACGTTGCTCCGATCGGTAATTGAGTAGGATACGGGACGGCGAAAGAGAACGTCAGCTGTACTAGAGACAGGAGGAAAAGGGACCGACAGGCAGAGCAAAGAAAGGCGGAAACCGGTGAATAAGTAGAGCACACACACCTCGGTGACTGGATATTCTTAGGGATTCCTTGCGTGTCCTGCGCGATCTCGTGGGAAAATATACTAGAGATTTCTATTTTTGTGCAAGGATTTTTACTCCCCTACACGTGCACTGAGATCTCATCGTGCGACTTCTAAAGTTTCTACAATTTGAATTCGCTGAACGATTACGAATTAGATCCTTAGCCAGAGTCAGAAATGTAGTGTTTTCCAAAGTAGATAAAATGAAAATATTCGTTCCAGTAGTTGAATAAATCGTTTCAAACATACCAGTTACTTGACAGCTCTTATGTAATCAGGACACATTTTAAAATTTTATTGGTATTGCTGCTATTGATGGATGAATATTTTAATCTAGTTTATTTATATCCAGACGGGTTATGATAAATAAATCAAAGAGCTACATAGCTGTTAAGTCAACTTAAAGAAATATTTACTTGAAATATCTATATTTAGATGAAAAGATTAGCAGAATTTTTAAAATTACAATTCTAATTTAAAAGGTTGTTGAATATTTAAATATTGTGGTTGCAAATCTAGTGCACATATACTATTAATCACACTTTTTTATGTAAGTTTACATTTGAATAGAGAATAAAAGTATGAGCTCGTGTGGTTAGCATAAGTCAAACGTAGAAATCATTGAATTCTTTGACGATTGCAATGCCCGAATAAAAAATAGAGAAAGGAGGCCATGGAGATAGGCGAGTACCTTGTTTCGCTGATTTGCACGTAATGCCAGCATTGCTCCGTGACTAGGTGGCCATGAAACGACTGCTCATCGTTACATTAGATTACGGAGCCTGAAATAGGACCGACCGTTAATGCGCTCTCGCCTATAGCTCGGGCGAATCAAAGAAAAGCCATAGTCGTAGCTTAGAAATTCTTCGGCTCGATATATGCACAAATCTTATATCCGGCGCGTGAAAGATCTGTCTGTTCGTACGCGCCTGCACGAGCGCGTATATCGCGACGGGCTAGACACGAGCGCGAGTTGGCCAATCGGCTGAATGCGGCGTACTGTTACCGCAGAAGTGCGCGCAGGGCGACACAAGGGCTTGGCTGTCCGCCGGCCGATGGCACTAATGCGGGTTAATGACTGCCGCCGTCGGACTATTCCCAGCAATCCAGCATCCACTTTTTTACTGGGGAAAAAGTCGCTGACAATAATGAGCCGATTTCATAATTCATGAATTCAAAGGTGAAGGAGAAAGAGAGAGAGAGAGAGAGAGAGAGAGAGAGAGAGAGGAAGCAGTCCAGGGTATATGTGTCAGTCGCGCACTGACAATCCAAATTTGTAACGTTAGCAGCGAGCGCGACAGTCCATTCGCGCTGACTCGCATGGCCTCATGAATATCGTGATATGCTCTGCAGCCGCAGCTGTCACCGCAACCCCGATTGTTTTCCGCACCTTGATTTACGGTTCTATAATGGATTTGGAAATTAAATGAATAGCCTTTCCTTCTTATTCATCTTTATTTTATAAAGACCTGAATTGTTTATGTTGAAAATTTCAGAAGCCTGGTAAAGTATTAATGTGAATTCTTGAATTACATCGTTATTAAAGTAATCGTTCAAAGAAAATTATTATGCAAATCAATATGCCTCAGTTTAAAGACAAAAATACATTTTAAACACTTTAACAAATATCATTATACTGCAAAAAAATTATAATGTTTTCCTGACTGTAGCTGTTTAGCTTTATGCATAAATCTCGACACAAGTGTAAAAATATATTAAAAGTTAAAGACAAATTTCATACTCATTTTATGTCTACAACGTATTTTCTGAGAAACCCTAGTTTTGCTAAAAAAATTGACGATGCAAACGATTTGAGCAAAAAACCGATAACACTCGAACAGTGTTCGCGCCTCGATGAACCTGAAACCGTGGCAAAAAGCAAACTTGACGAATTAGCGTAATGAGGGTTTATTCATAACCGGCGCAGTCGTGAGATAACAAGCGCGTGGTTAGCAAAAAAGGGGTCTGAACGTGCGTAAGAAATGGCTGTACCTCGGGCAATATAGCGAGGCCTGATATCGCCGCGGTGCGGGCGATCTTCGGACTCCCGCCTCGCGTGTCAAGAATGCAATTCACACGATGCCAGTATTTGAAGCGGCTTCTCTGTGTATCCTTGAATTTTTTCATGCATCCTTAGCCACCACATTCCGTATTTTATCTTAAATGCCCGATTTTTCCCACATTTACTATTAATAATTTTGTATGATTTTTTAATTTTAAATTAAATGAAAAACGAATTCTATTAAGAATGAGTCGGTAAAACTCCAAGTTAAGCGAAAATAAGGTCATGCGCAAATTAGTAATAAATTCACGGAAATATTAATGAAATTCACTTAAATATCAATAAAAATTAACTTAAAAAGTCATTATATTTTCACTGATTTAAACCTGGCAGAAAATAAAGGTGGTCTTATTAAAAACTTAAATAAGCTTTAGCTGCTTCGACAGCTATTCATGTGTATATTTTTGGCGGTTAAGATTATGTTAAGATTTCAAGATTATTTAAAAACGAGTGCGAATCGATTGATGGAAACATACGATATTGTACAATATTGTAATTTAATTCAATTAAAATTGTAATTAAGAATGGTAACGATTTGACTGACGATAATTTGAAACGAACATAATATAACAAAAAAATTATGTATAATATATAGAATTTCACTAGTATGCAACAGAAAAGTATTATACGCATTATAATGCTTAGGTATACTCTTCTGCAATCTTATTATATCATATATTATATATATTTCTTCTTTACGAAAGCTAATTTTCTAGTACATATAAACCGATTCTTCTGGAACAATTCGAAAATTTTAATAGGAAACTAATAGGTAAACGTGGAATGAGATACAAAACATTTAAATAATACCAGATGAAGATGGCCGTTATAAATTAAGCTATCTGATTTACTGCATCAAGAATAATATATTTCGCTATGAACTTTATCTGATGTTGTTAGTTATCTTGCAAAATGATTCTATGCAAGTGTAAAATCACTGTTTCTGTTATTCAAAATACTGTTTATTTTCATAATTGATATGCTATAATTAATTAAGTATAACTAGTTAAATCGAATATAAACATTTGATATTGGAAAGTTGCATTATTTGTATAAATAATGCAAATAATATAATTTGTATAAATAACTTGTGACCGCTTTACTAATAGCTAGTTGGCATAATTGTAGTTATATAATACATGGAATATGTAATTATAATCAGGAATCAGGATAGGCAAATCATTCAAATTCATGACGGATATTTTTATATGAATTTAATGCAAAGTGTGCTTTTACTTAGCATAAGCGATATTATTTATTAAGGCATTTTATGAGGTGAAGAAAAAATGAAAGAACGAATGAAAAGTTCGATATGACAATTCATCTAGACATATAACGAAAGCATTAAACGCGACGAAAATATGATTCAATTTTATTCGGATTGAGATTACATCAATGGAGACTAATTGATCAAAAGTGGTTTACAAGTGCCGTTTAATCACTTCTCCTCGCCTATCAAGTCGAAGAGTATTATTTTAATATCATTGAACTTACAAATCTGGCATGTTTACTTTTCAAGTCACATAGACGCTACAGTGACACTGGAAATCACTCAGGAGAATGACGGTTAATTAATCGACAAATATGCAAAGTTCTCGTACACTCCTCGAATAATTCTTTTAAAGTATACGTGCCTTTTCATTTTAATGCGCGAGATATATTAAACACGCTCGCAAACGCGCACTTTAAATCAGAACAACTCTGAAATAATGGAGTGTAAACTCGGTTTGAAAAAAGCTAAATTTAAAATCAGGAAATATTATTGCGGCCCGGCCGGGCGCGCGCTCGCGCTCCCGCGAGGCAAATTAATTGCTGGTAATTTAATTCTTTAATAACTTGGAGTACATTAACTCGGCGCATAATGCCTCCGAGTGACATAAAAATGCATAAAATAAATATGTCTCGCGAGCGAGTGCAGCCGTCAGCGCTAAATCACCTGAAAATATTGCGAGCAAGGGGGGAGAGACACCCGAGCCTTGGCGAATGAGATTGTTAACAATTTACCAAAGGGAATCCTCGAAGGAATGTAAAGCGCGGGCGGGGGAGGGGAGGGGGGGGGAGGGAACTGGAATCGCCTTAAATAGCCCGGGCGTCAATCGTCTCGATGCAGGCGCGGGTATAAGCAAGGTAAACGCTCAACTTGTCGCGCGGGGGAGCCTGAATAGAAATAACTCGGGAGATTATTCCTCGCGGCTACTGCGAATAAGCCTCGCGAGTATGAATGGCGGCCACGCAGATTACGCGAATGCCCCCGCGACGTTCCTCCGCGATTCGCAGGCCGATTGTGCGGACCGAGTCGCTCCTCTGACTGCGCGAGCTTCCGAGATGCTGGCGCGTATAAAACGAGAGAAGAGCAAGCAGTGTGACTTCTACTCGAAAAATATTGTCATTTAAACAGTTTCTGTGACCGTACGTTTTCTTCCTTTGCGCCATATCTTTGCCAAGCAGAATGCTAAAACTTTGCTTCAAACTACCTAAGAAATCCATCATTATTCATTATGAGTAAAAAAGATCATGATAATGTGCAGCAAATATTTTGTCCAAGAAATTTGAATTATATTTCTTTCAAATCAGATTCTCTTGATGCATAACATGGACTTCTACTTTTTGATAAGTGAACACTGCTGGTTTACAATAATAAATTAATATATACAAACAATAAGTGCAAGTTAATGTTTTATTCATTAATAAAAAAATAATCGCTTCTATAATGATTGAAAATTATATAGTTAGAGACTCGTTTACCCATAATAGGTGTTTCAGATCTACGCATGTACGGCATTAAGTGTACTAAGAGAAAACAATACCTAAAATTGAGCCGCATAAAGGTTTGTTATTTTCGTGAGCTATTCGCCAAAAAAATGATGCAACTGCACCACTTGAGTAATATATGCATTCGGATTAAGTCCTTTATAATCTTGCGTAGGGCATTTGTCATTCTTTAATTAGGTAATTGCGGCGAGCAGCTCCGGTGTACTCGGGTAGCGCAAGAGTATCAAGACCTGTGCGCACGTCGCGGATCCAGTGCATGCGCTGAGTGAATTTTAATCTCGTCCCGGTGATTACTTTTGCGCGGGGATAACGCACACGGCTGCTCCCCGTCGACGGAAGAACAACGCAGTATTGTCCACGGAGAAAATTGCCTTCATGTGCCTATTATCATTATCGTGCCTATTATCGTTATTCCCGGTATAGAACAAGCGTCGCCTATCTCACCTTTGTAGATTTTTGATCTGGCATTTCGACATAATCGCCCGATCGTACAGCCTCACTTTCGAAACAATGTAGCGACGATAATCTTCATTTCCAGAGCTCCTTATGGTCAACTACTGATTGTTTATCATTTTATTGTTATGCCCTGTAAATTTTAACACTTATACAAAGGCTAAATACTATATCAGACTATCGTGAAGACAAAATTCCGAATAAGTAATTTCAAAATGGCCAAAGTCCATTAAGCACTGGTCGATTTTCCGTGAATTTTAGTTTTGTGGAAGTCCGTAAATTTTCACCGCATAACTTTCGCCACTAAAGATCCTCAAAATGTACTTTTTATCATGCAAGCCTCAATATTTTAAGAAATTTTACAGCCATAAGGCTTTTAGTGCGCGGATTGCGCGTATAATAAGGAAACGACACGCTTTAATGTACAAACTTTTCGCGCGATCTCTTCGTCATCGCTAATTTTACGGCCAACGAAAAGTGAGGGAATCATTATGTCGAAGTGAGTGAGCTATTAAATGGAAGAGCTCGTGCTGACGATAAGACTGCTGATATGGACAAATCTCTACGCTAGGGTGTAAATAAAGGCTCGCGCGTACCTGCCGAGACTGTAAATTATCCTTGTGCGATATATGCGATGACTGGATTTTTTCGCGGAGACCTGCAACAAATCGGGATCGCACTTTCGGTACTTAAGTCACCTCTAACTGAGGTAATAAAACGAGCGGCTTCTTTCCGCCCATGCAGTTTTTTTCTCGCAAATGTATGAGCGCTTATCAAGACTACTTTCTTATGCGTGTACGTTATATCATATTTATCGAACGCCGGTGATAAAAGCGAGTTGCGATGAGTGTGTTTTACGATTGTGGGCGCAACTCTCTCTTTCCATATCGCGCGAAAGCGACCAAAGTACGTGGAGCCTCTTCTTAAAAAGTGGGAGTGCGTTAATGCAATGGAAGTAGCACGAGATCATTGCATGTGAGAACACTTTTCTTTTTTCGCTTGGAAACAGTTTGTCAACAACTGCATTAGCTTTTTTGCATTTGCATCGTATTAAGTTAAAGACCATATATAATATTCCTGTCAAGTAATTGAATTGAGTGCCAGAATGAAAATAGCATTATACGACTGTATATGGTACAAAAAATGCTGGTTATCTGCTTTGCAAGAAAAATAATGGTATTTTTTAAGATAACTTAATAATTTAAAAATATTTTACAATATTCGTCAAATTATAATGAAAATATTAAGAAATTCATATTATGGTGCTATATTTACATTGATTAATAATTAATCTTAGGTACTTAAGAATAGTGATTATCAACTGTATGGAGTTCAAATTTGTATATAATTATATCTCATGCGATACCAGCAGTACTTAATTACCATAGTAGCGATTACATGGATATTATGCATGGAAAATGATATAAAGAGCAGCCAGTTGCATTGCAAAAGTTAACCTTCAAATCAGATCTCAAAGAGGATGTGAGAGAACCCGATCTCTTTTCTCGAATTATGCACAAACTGTGAGTGGCTACAATATATAACCAGAACACGAGTAAAAAAGCTTTGAAATGGAGCTTCCAAGTAAAATATTTTTCATACATTACATTAAATTAATTTAAATTAATAAATTTAACTTAATAAAAGTTAAATTATAAGAAAAATAATAGCAACAAGACCATGAACGAGGTCACACGACTTATACGTTTTGGTACAGCAAAATACTGATCTGTATTTCTGTGCCATTATTACTTTAGAAGAATACGTCAATATTACCTATTACAGTAGATATTAGTTATATTTGGTTGCACAATTTAGCGAAAAAAATAATGGAACTTTTTATTTTTTTCATATTTTTTAATTTTGTTTATTTTTTGTTTCGGTATTCAATATTTTTTATAGATTATTTATTATAATAAACGATTTTTAATTCTAATAATTTCAAAGAAGTAATAAAGACTACCGGTTACTTGTCATTATCATTGAATCGATACACGAACATTTGTTCGGCATAGTATTCCCTCATTAAAGACAAAACACACAAACAATGCGTAATACAATTATCAAGAGCGCAATTTAATCGTAGTGCATCAAGAGAAATTTGCATTAAAATGAATAAAATAAGAATTATAAGGTACATCATACAAGCTGTGTGGTTGACTTTGGAAAAATTCGCGGCCCGGAGCGATTACTTGGAGCAGGAAATAGCTGTGAAAATGAGTGCCGCTTTGTTTCTCTCCCGGGGCGGCGATCGAGCGACTGGGAGTAAATTTGTAGACTCACGGCACCGATGCGAATGAAGATAAGCTGGAGCGACTTTCCTCGCGCCTCGCCCTGAATTTTATTGTAATGTATCGCTTCGTTAAATTAGTTGCGCGTTCGCTTTTAACTGAATTTATACCAGCACCGGAAATTGGGATCGTCACGTTAGAGTAGGCGGATGTCCATCCACTTTGCTCGAGGCAATCGTATTGAAAAAAAGCCAATGCTGCTATTGTTGCCACAAAGTAATTACTTGCACAGCAAAAATTAATACAAAACTCAGAAAATAAAACAAATAGTCTTAATGCTCATTACATGTAACATTTTCAGAGAATGGAGCCTTCAATCTAGTTTTTAAACTCATATTTGTATTACACAATACATTAGATTTTATAAAAAAAATGAGCCTTGTAAATAAATGTATTTTATGTTAGCTTAAAATACAGTTGATATAAAAATATGAAATTTATAGGTATCAACAAAACTTGAAACTTCAGTTTCAATTATATTAAAAGGTACGGTTCTTCTTTTATTCACTGGATTAACTAAATCCGCTTTAGAATATTATTCAAAAGTCGGTTATTCGAAGGCTTATTAAAACGAAATTTCACGAGTTAGTTGAATTATTAGAGGATCGAGAAATAACACTATATGCGAGGTGACCGTAAAGTCCGAGTTCCCATTGAAAAGGTGACGATATCACAGCTGCTCAAAATCCGCCTTACGAGCAAATTTTGTTGAGCGAAGAGACGAGCAGTTTGCGCGCAACTAAAGTGCGTCGGTGGCGGAAGAACGAGCGGAAGAAAAAATGAAGAAATTAACGGGCGTATTCAGCGGAGGAGGCACAAGCCGGCACACTTTCCTTAAGTGACGCGTCGAGCTATCGATCACGAGGAGCGAGCGTCTCTGGCCGCCTCCCAGCCTCCCCCTGCAGGATGCCTACCTCGGCTAACGAAGCGATCGATATGAGTTATCGATGATCGGCTAATTGCATCGCGCAGCCGCTCGGGTCGAGCGTCGAGGTAGCCCCTCCGTGTATTTGGAGAAAGCCAAATCCGTATTTGGCGGTGGCTGGCCCTCGTCACGGCGCCCATCCGCATATTACCGCGTTATTAACGTGCACGTCGAGAGTCGCGTGAGAAAGTGATGCGTACCAGAGGATGCGCTTCGCTCATATAAGCAACCTGACGCCAAGCTTAAACTCGTGCGTTTATTTAGAAGAGATACTGAACATCTATTGATATTTTTATTATACTGCAAATGAGGATGTGTTAAGCTCGGAACAATTTTAATGGTTTCACCAAATGACGATAGGATTAGTTGATTCACAGCGTTACATCATACAGCTATATACATTATTATAGTAAACAATTAATATGCTAATAATTTTCTCAAATGTTTCTCCATTTTTTCAGTAATCTACAGTTTAAGATACGTAAAATGTCTTTAGTTTTTATTTTGATTATCGTCATTTATTTGCCAAAATGACATATTATATACTAAGTAATTTATATATATTAAATATCGATATTTAAATTAAATTACGAACTGGTGGATATTGATTTTGAAGTGTTTAATGCATTAGGAGCCTCAAATTAAGCACGTATATGGTACCGACTGTGTAGAGTATGGTTGTAGATTGAGGAAACAGTAGTCAGACCCAGAACGTTACGAAATATAGTGAATAAGGTGAAACGATCTGGTCATATACCTAAGCAAAAATTCAAATAATTTCGAGGATCCCACTCATAGTCAAATAAAAGTTTTAGATATGTTAGTTATGATATGATTCTCTCGCATTCTATAAAGTAATATAGATATTTTTGATAATATTAATTGTATTCCTTGTACACTTAATAGTTCTATATTCTTTGGTATAGTAAATACAGTAAGCGGGATTATAACTAGTGAAACTATAGTTTATAATTAACGAACAGTTCTATAACTAATTTTTAAAATCTTAGTTAAGCTCTCGGGTAAATTTTTACCAGGTTTTCTTTATCTTCTTTTACCAAGGCTTTTTTTTATAATGTAGGTAGATTTATTAAGTACACGAGTAAGATTGCAATAGGTATACCGAGCGACGGAATCACTATAGATCGCGATTTTTCTTTACTGCCCCTGACCGCCAGCTAACGTTAGTCGGGCGATAAGAAAGTTTCAGCGTACCTACACGTAATAAAAAGTTAGCTTGCGCGCTCTCGAGTATTCCAATAAAGATACGGAAGTACTTGATACGCCTTCTACTTCTTCTTCTTCTTCTTTGTCTACTTCTTCTCCTTCTCTTTCCCTTTTTCCCTGCTTGGGTCAAAAGTCCTGCGCCTTCGGCTTGGAATCTTGCCAAATCGTTAAATCAGCCGTTGTACCAGTCTCACGATGAATACGCACGCCCTGCATTTACATTATACTTTCTATCCTATGCCAGACGATTTTTCGATTGGGACTACTGATTTCTTGCTCTTTTTCTGTTTCTCTCACTCTCTTTCTCTTTTAATACTTTTAATCTATACATCTTTTAACTTGTTTTATCAAATATTTTAAATGTTTTTTTACTTTTAATGCATGTAATTTAAATTACATGTACAATGTAGAGAAAGTCTCAGTTTGAATTAAAAGATTTTTATATAATACAATTATTATTGTACGCTCTATTTAATTAAATATCTTTCAAAAGCTTATACCATAATGTAAATGTAAATGTAAGTTGACGCAAATTTTATTCATTGATATTTAATTAGCATATAATCAATTATATTATAGTCAGCGGTACTTTGCATTTGGATAATTAAAGATAAAAAAATATATCATGTGGCTTAAATATTGATACACACTCTATGGATATGGCAAATATGGATTAAAATTAAATTTTCTCTGTAAAATAAATTTTAATTAATTTTAATTGATAGATTATAGTAACTACAAAAAGAACTTTAATAAAGTATGCAAAAGATTTTAAATTTTAATCGTATTTTAACCGAAACAATCTGGCATGAATTATTCATCAAAAATCAGAAAATGTTTGTTTTGATAACATTATAGTTTTCATGTTATATATCAGAGTAAAAAATAATCAAAGATATAACCATATCACGTGTTCAGTGTGCATTTTTGAATTTTCTTTTATACTCTTGTGTATACATACACGAGCAATCGAAACAGTATATTTTGTCATTGTATTTGATAATAAATATTCGATTGACTTTAAGATATGAAAATTAACGAACTTCTTCACATGAAGATGAAAGGAAAGAAAGAGTGTAACTTTAGAAAGGTACCGTGCGAAAAAGATGAAGATTCTATGCACCAGCATCTGAGCACAGACAAGCTCATAACTCGTGTGATGTAGCGCGTGTATACATGAACGTTGGCGTTCGTGTCACCACAAGCTTGTACTCTTTATTGTACCCTGATCGCGCGTACACACGCGCTCTCCTTGACGTAGAGCTGCTCTCGCGCAATAAAACTCTCGCTGATGTAGAATCGCTGGGGCACACGCGGGGCACGCGGGTAACACAACATTTTTCTTGATGCCGTCTACTCTAATGTATATTGGGTGTTCTTGAAACACCTTGTCTGACAGAAACATTGTAAGCAAAGTAAATTTCTCCAACTCGCAATATATAAAGTTTACCGTTTTATCCTGAATATATCTAAAATTTTTTAGCAATTATCCTTTCAAAGTCACAAGAATAAAACGTTAAGCTTTATAACGGAAGATAAGACCTGTTTTGTACGAATGAAACATTTATTAGTACTAAAAATTTGTCACTGAAAACATTGTCGCCTTTACCTTATACTGTTTTATTAATACATATCATATAAATTTAAACACAATGCCTCAGTTTTCTTACGATGTTAGATGGTAAGATTACATAGTTAGATTACATATTTCTAAAAATATAAGAGACTAAGAGAAACACATAAATGGATGAAAGAAGCATTTTACGAGAATTTTATGATTACTATGTTTTTCTCAAAATTATTTGCTTTGTTAGTTGTAATTTATTAAAATTTCAATACTGCCATTATTTTAATCTCTACTGTGATGGCTTATATAGTGCAACCACATTCGTAAAACCAATGATTTCTCGTCTCATGTTCATAACGAGTTAGACTCATTCATTATGATGAGAAAATAGGACACCAAACGGCAACTAGCATGTGATCAGCAACTTAGCAATTATGCAGTCGATATAATTTTTTTGCTTTTTGTTGCAGTGCGTTCTTTAATAATTATAAAGTATCAACCGAGCCTCCGAAAAATGTCTAAATCATTCCCAATTAACGGCGACAGGCTACATGACAGGCCAGAGGCACGTCCTCGAGCCCTTTGATGGAGCGAAGCGGTTGCCTAATGGTAAAACTACCTCTAGCTTGGGCTTTTGTGTCTCCGAGGGCAACGACGGCGCACTGCACCTCCTTAATGGCATGGAGCTGCATATCGTAGCCTCCTCTCCCACTCCCGACCTAATTATTTTACCGTGAAATTGATGAGGGAGCAGGCGACAGCACGTCATTTTCCAGGCAACGTTGGCTGGACGGCCTGGATCATTAATGGCAGGCGCATATATAGCGTGCATGTACAGTTTGAGGGTGCATGCAGATGTTGGGGAAAGAGGCAAAAACTTCGTAATAAAGAGGTGTACCGCTGGCTATGACGATAGATATGTAAGGTAGTAAGTGAGATGTCTAATCACTGCAAGTGCCAGTGGTGTGCGAGAGATGCTGAATATAATCGCGTGTGATTGATGACGTTGCTGGACTTGAGGTAATGGTAATTTTACAATATTTAAACTATCCATCAAATTTACAGAATATTAATTAAAAAATTGCATTGTTTTAAAATAATCAAATATTTTCTATAAATATAAATAGAGAGTTAAATGCATTAATCATAAACTTTATATTTATTTAGTTTTATTTTTAGAATCACACTCTTCAGTGGCTTGTTCATGTTAAAAAAATTTATTCTAGTTGGCATTCTTATATTTAAAACTAACATAGACAAAGATAAGAGGAAGAACAATAGAAAGAAGCATAAGTAAGACAGAGAGAAAATCATTATCGATGCCACAGTATATAATATATACGTATATAATTATATGTAACTGCGAAGTTGTAAACATGATATTCGCATCGATATATCTCACACTACTCTACGCTTGACAAGGAATCCATCGCAATTACGGAGGTACAACGTACGCGCTTCACTGACAATTATTACGGTAGCAATGCGTTTATACGAGAACCCCCAGTGAGGGCGGCCTCGAGAAGTCAACATAGTGCCGATTAAGATTATTGATACTGATGATTTTCATTCTCCTACTTAAGTAATTTAAGTACTTTATACATAAATCTAGTGACAGGTACGTACTTCTAAAATTTGCTCTTTGTATTGCATAACCACACAATGATCCTGAGTAAAACTGACTATTCCCAATGAAGATATTTTATATATTTGGATTGTATCAAAAGAGTTAGACTCACACAATTAAAACATAAAATACTATAACTTTTTGCGATTATAAATAAAAGGCATTCGTCCAGATTCGTAGGAAAGTTGATTTTCAGAAAACTTGATTCACCTAATGACGTGTCTTACCATACTAGGCTTATTCCACTTGACCGCTGAGTATCTAATCTACTTTAATAGTGTAATAGCTATATATTTTACTAGACATTATTGATAATATATTGGATGAAATTTTGTAATACATTTGGATCAATAAACAAAACATAAATGTTCTTAACGAAGCTCGAGCAAGCCATCGACACATAGTAATATTATAGCTTTGAAATGTCAAAATTTGTTCATTTCTATTGCGAAGTAATATTCTTGGTGTAAAATCTGACAGAGTATCTGGCAAAATCCAACGGTACATACACAAGTGCAATCAGTGCAAAGCGGAAGCGGTCGCTTCATTATCTTTCGCAGGGCGTATCAATCAATTTTGTAATTCAAATAGAGCCTACGGACCGTCAATTGGACAAGCATAACGATAGCCATGAAAATTTTCTCTATTCGTGGGGTAGGCGCGAGAGTTACCGAAGGGAAAATTATGTACCGTAAACCCTGATATACACCACCTCGAGTTCCCGTTAATTTTGCGTCATTATCTTTAATATCTTTACTCAAGACGCGCGTGCGCGGGCCGCGCGGGCCCCGGCGGGTCGCAGTAAAAACGCCCGGCCATTACCCGAACTGCGCTAGAGAAATTTACGGCTGCCGCTCTCGTAAAGCACGCGCTCACGCACCCCGAGACGCGGGATTAGCCTACGCGGCACCGCTGCTCCTCCCGCGCGAGGGCCGATCGCGGAAGTGGCTAAAGTCGCCAGGACTCGCCCGGGCCTTCGATCCCTCCCGCGAGTGCCTCCCCCCGGCTCCTCCGCCCGCCGAGCCTCCTCCCGCCCACGTAATCCCTCCCCTAATTAGGCTTTGTCTGGAGTGCTTTTTTACCCTCTCCCCACTCGCGGCTCCAAGTCGAAAGCCACCCTAACGCTTTCGCCCGCGATCCCCCTTTCGTACAATGCCCGCGCGCCCAACTTTCCCACACCCCTTTCGCTTATGCGCTCCACTCGGCCTCTCTCCACAAACGTAACAGCCCTCTTTTTTTCAGCCTTTCTCTCCTCTCACTTCTTCACCAATGTGCCCTCGCTTTTCTCCCTCGCTCCCTTTTTTTTCACTTTTATGCCAATCCCTTAATAGCTAGATCCCTTAATAGCGGTAAATGAATCTCACGTTTTCTTCCAATATTTTTGCTGTGATTTCTTTTGTTTTCTATTGTAGAATCTTTCAAAGAATTTGAAAGCTACCAAATGCCCTTCTACAGTCTACCTCATCCGATTAGTCTGACCCTTTAGAATATTTTTATTCTTGAAATTTGATCGGTTTCTGCAAAGGCCCATCAAAATATCCAATTTCATTTTGCCTAATAATTCTAAAGGTTCTCCGGTTTGTTAATTATTTAAGATTAATTATATAAGGCACGTATAAAATAATTCTTAAAAATTGTTTTCTGTCAACGATGCATAACAATTTTAAATAAAATCATAAATCATTTATTCCATTTGGTAATACATATAATATTTTTAATAATATACTGAAAATATTAAATTTTCTTTAAGATTCTGATATTATCGTAATAGATAGTCTGAAAATACGTTCAAGATTAGTTTATATAGAGATTATCCAGCATATTATAATGTTAAAGTTAAATTAATGAAGTTGTGTATAGTGTAGGAGCTTACTATAGAGATTCTAATTTGTAACTCATTTCCATACTGTAAAATTGTTGTAAAACTGAATATTGTTTTCTATTCTAAAGTTATAATACGTTATTAGAAGTTCGATTTTCTGACTTTATATAACATTAATTACAGTTCGGAGAGGTGAATATTTCAGCTTCGAAAATGTACGATTTTACTTTACTAGTAGTATAGATCATAATCACTGCTTTAAATTAAATATTATATAGACACACAATAAACTATCTAATTTACTCACAACAAACTCAAACTTTCGCAGAAAATGCATTGTTATTACTATTCCTAAAATTTTACTTTACAATTACTGGTATTTTATAACGATTTGATTTCGTATTTACCGAAGGCCTTGTAAAGGAGTTACGTTATTACAAAAAGAATTCAGAACAAAGCTGTTAACATATAAATTTCACCTCTAATTTAGATTTACTCTAAACTTGGTTACATATTCCTTGGTAATGTTTTCGTCAGCGATCTCTAGACACCTGCTAAGTGGACGGGCGAATAGATATGAATGGCGAAAAGACGAAGAAAAAGAGACCGACGTCGTGATTACAGGTATCGTCGAGAGTTATTGTTACGCGCAAGTAATGAGGTATAATACTGTTGCCGCGCTCGGTATATTTAAGCCTAGCTCTCTTGTGGACCTACGTCTTATACCTCAAGACGTTCCATAAATTCCTGATTTGCCTCGACCTCCTCCCACTTCGTCTCGCTCACCTTGAGGTAAACGGTACCTACTAGTGGAAATATGAACCTAAGCATCAGGATCAGAGAGCCGCAAGTCGTTATCTCGACGGTGGTGGCGGTCGTGGCTCACACCAATCGTTACTCATATTGAGTGAATGTGCGCTAGTAGAGTCTCGTTTGCTGATTTGACACGTTCTCTTTTTCTCTTTGGCATTTGCGGCGTAGAGATTGCAATTGTTTTTTTTTTGACAGTCGACTCTCTCTTTCTCGAACGCGGCAACACAGAAGCCTTTTCTAAGTGTTTCATTATAAATGAAATTGCCCCCTGCCATTTGAGAGTTTTTGCTCTCAGCATCGATCACAGGCGAAACGAATGAAATTACTTTAATTAGCGCGAAATTAGAGTTCCATGGTTTTACTTCCATGTGCCCGTTTTTGATCATTAAGCAATGGTTATCTTTGGCGCTACATTTTGCAGTAAAAATTTTCCAAACTTGTATACTAATATTTGGATATTAATATTTTTAAAAAATTCAGAAATTAAGCGTAAGAGACTTGAGTGAATCATTAATTATTCGAACAGACAGGCATAGTATTCCTGTGCGAATAAAGATATACGCGCTTTTGCACTGTCGAAATAAAAAAATTTCTGAAGTAAAACTTGGTAAAATTTAAATGGTGTATAAAAATTGTAGCATATTCATAGATGGTGAAAACTAACTACTTAAAGTAGTTTTCATCTTTCATAGGAATATTGGCAATTTTGTCGATTTTGTAATTGATTAATACAATGTCTGGTATTTTTTAATTTAAATTATATCACAATAAACAATTTAAGTGAAGCAATATATTTTGCTTTTAAAATATTATTTATTTTAAAAATTATTTTTTTGTAAATGATGTAGTTATTGTAAATGAGCATATTTAAATAAATATTTAAGTCAAAATATATTATTTCAGTTTTAAATGTACCGATAAATGATATATTTCTGTCAACTCAGAGAGGAAGACGAAGGAAGATGCGTCTATTAATTCTAGAATAGCGACAGCAGTCATTTGTGCGGATAACGAAGCTCGTTTTAGATCTTCGCAGATAAACAGTCTACGTATTCAACTGTGCGTCTAACTTGGCGACCTCTATAATCTTTAACTAAGACGATGACAGTGTGTTATGCAAATAAAACAGACAGGGGGCGCTTACTAATTTTGACTAAATTTTATTATAAATGAAAAATATCTTAATTTTATTCAAATATTTTATTACTTTAAAAATAACGACTATGTTAATGCGTATACTAACTACTAATATATACAACAACTGTAATATATTTAAAAAAATCCTAAAACATTCTTTTGAGCTTAATCAAAAGCATATAATCGTTATAGAGTCGTTTACTATAATATTATGTAAGAATTTGCCAACAATAATGATTTTTAATAATTGAATTCGATATATTTCAGAGTGTAAATTTACTTAATCCACCCATATATTTACTGTCCTCTTGGGAAGGAATTAAACTGTTACGTTAGAATGTGCAGATTGAACATTGAAGCGTAAGGAAACACGTGTCTCGAGAAACTTCTGTGACATTAATGACTTACACATAATTAATGGAACTTTGTTCTCATCCCATAGAGTTGTAGTGGGTTGCTGCTTCCATTACTTTGACTATATTCTGTACTATTAAATGCTATGCGTTTATACAGGGATATAAATTTACAGTTAATGAAGAAATTAATATTAAAAAGAAAGCTTTAATATACAGAGGGTAGGTATGGGAATATAAAAATAATCATCATTTAAAATCGATGCAAAGGCTTTAAATTCCTTACTAATGCGCCTTTGTCCAGGCGGAAGTGTATGGAAAAAACACAGTGTCTGTTTCACAGCTTGTATAATATCTCAAGCTATCAAAAGGATAGAGCAGTCTATGTGTAAGAACATTGTTCCAAAGCAATTTCATTTTCCCGGAATTAATAGTAGAATCTCATTTCGCATCTCTATGCATACTGCTAAAGATGCCGACAGTTTGCATCGTATTTTGATTAGATCGATAGACTAACTCCTGTCAAAAATAAACTTCAAATGAATATTCAACAAACTTTTAGTAAAAATATTGAAAACGGGTAGTCAACGCCAATTCCTCTACATCAAGAATATCGAGAACTTTCAACAAAATACACATGTACAAAAAATCTTTGAATTTTCTATTTATCTGGAAAGCCACGCCGACAGTTGAAAAAGGTAAAATAAGTTAATAGTGAATAATATATTTATAATTAGACAATATTATAGCATTAAATAAAGGAGCTTATATTAATTATGCAAAAAAGACAATGGCGATGGACCAAAGTAAGAGGTAAACAAGGGCCAAAATTTGAAGATAATTGATAATTGGTAACGCGTACGCGGGTATAATATTTAGAGGGAAAGGGCCAAAGCCATTATACAGAGGGTCGAGGGCCGTGTGCGCCGCGGCGTCGGCCTATCCGTCAATTCAAGCTCAAATTACCGTGGGTTTTAACGAGCGGTGACTTCGTTATACGCGCAGAAAAGAAAGAAGCTCCTGCTTTGGACGGAGTACACACGTGCGTGGAGGGAAGGCGGTATATAACCAAGCAAACGCCGCGCTCTCCGTGCATTAAGCGCATCAAAAGCTGCGCGCGGGGGAGTAAGCGCCCATGAGATGCCGGAAGCGGACGCGCGCGAGGCGCGACTAATTGCTCAACGAGCGATGACAGAGCTCGACGCGGACGGAGAAGACGAGCCATTGCCGCTCGGGATCGATTGAGCTGCACACGTGGCTACTGCTTCACGGGGCCGAGCGTCCAAGATCGGTGGTGCGTTAGCCTGCGCACAGTAGCGATCTGTAAAAACGGCGTTGGTCGCTTAACGATAACATTATGGTTATACGGAAAAACAACCTGTACCGAGCATTTTTATGCATGAATCTTTATTATAATTTAAATGAAAAAAAGTCTTTACTGTAATTTTGAGTAGTCCAGGTCAAATCAAAAAATTATTATACTTTTATTTGTTAAAAATGATTATACTTGTAAAAATTTCAATTATTTTATCTAAAATTACTACACGTTTTTTAATTTTTGATGTACGGTATAATAATTTTAGGTAAAACAATCGCAATTATCAAGGAACAACAATTCTTTTAGTTTGACAAGTCTGTATCCGGCTTACTCAAAACTACAACCAAAATTTTTATACCGATTCTTTCAGTGCATAAATTTTTAGGTTATAATACAGTACTTCTTGGCTATTGAGAGTTTTAGGATGTAATGCTATGACCTGCTGTGATATTTATGGTAGCGATGAATTTTTGAATTCACTTTTTGTTATAAAAAACTGGTTTCAAGAACGAGAGTGGTTACTGCAATAGCGAATCATGCACAAATATATAAAAGACACAATGTTTATTAAAATAGTTTTTCACTCAATGGCTTAGTAGGCAGGAAAATAAAGTAACAAAGGGTCGGTTAAAAAGTGTATACATTTTCGGATTATTTTCCTGAACAATTCAATGTGTAACCTATAAACTGCATCATATTTCTAGGAATAATAAATGGGCCGAGCGAAACGTCATGCGCTGTAAACAAAACGTATAGAATTTTACGATTGCAGTCATTTGATGTGCAGTATTTTCCACGGCACAGTGTATATAGATACAGGGAAGCAGTTATTCTAACGCGCGGTTTATGCGAATCCCGGGGCTACCTCGGGGCTAGCCCGCGGGGGTCGGCTCGAGTCACCGCGGAAAAAGGAGGGCGCGCGATGAAATTTTATCGGGCCGCGCGGATCCGGCGAGCGCTCAAAAGGGCGCGCAAGTACGAGTTAACAACGAAGCCAGACGGGGAAGGGGCCCTGCCTGCATATGCACACGTACATATACACGCGGGCGCGCACTCGCGGGCGTCTTATGTGCGCGCTGGTGAGCGGCCGACTCAACAACTACTCCGCGATATAACAAGTTGACTCTATCGAAGCGGCGGGCGCGCACATATACACGCGTATCCTCGGAGTCGCGGAGGCGGCGCGCCGTCTTGCCAGTCGACTTCCCCCGCCAGCGTGATATTTTCCATTTCCGCGATACTCGCAGTAAACAGCCCATACAGTTGCCTCGGATGCTCGACCAACTGATGAATATGGGAACGGAGATTATTGCAGGGGTATATTTACATTTGCGGAATGCCAGTTCGGTCCGGTCCATCATGCGAGGAAAACAGCAGTTATAGGCCTTAACGTCTAATGCTCCCTGTGTAATCTCGGCGGGTATACTTTTCAAATGGTATAAAGACACGCGGACCCGCGGAACTCTTTAGCTGAACGATATGCCGCGCTCCCTTAAACATTGCTTTAGTAACATCCATTGCAGAACGAAAAAAAAAAAGCAATATCCCGGAATACGGTTCCGCGAGGAGGGCTCGGCGGGCTGTATTATATGGAGAAAAAAAAGAAGAAAAAAAAAAACTGTATTATCCAAGGCTTCGCGGGAGGACCTCGACGCCCTCCTCCCCCGAAATTCAACCTTTCCCCGGTGCAATATATTTATGCAACAATAATATTCAAGCTCTCGCGGGCGAGGCATAAAGCGGGTCTATAAAAGTTAGAGGGAAAGGGCCGAGGCGCGGGGCAATTGCCGTAGGAAAGAGGGTCGGCCCCGCTTTATCCGTCTCTTTCCTCTACATAAATCCCTTTATAAGTAATCTGTTGGACCGCGAGGCTCTCCCCCGGGGTATACACAGGACGGCGCCGCGGCCTGAGGGCCCGGCACCCCACGGCCGCGTATATCTCAGCCGGGGCACGCGCGAGCTCGAAGCGCGGGAGCGGGGATCGCGCCTCGCGCGGGGCTTTATAGCACGCACTCGCGGGTCCATCGATTTACGGCGCCAGCTGCCGGGGGACGCGTCCCGGGAGATCAGCCGATGCTCCTCTCCCGTGTTTACAGGCCGGCCCCTCGACCGCCGGGGTTGGAAAAGGAAAAAAATTAATCTGCCGAGTAAGTGGCTACGCCCTCGGTATTTTCGGCGGATTTTCAGCGTGCGTTTTCCGGCTGCCGCGGCGTGCTAATCGAATGGAGTACTCAATCGATGAAAGGCCAATTTTCAAATGAAGTCGAGACCGCAGAAGAATGAGACTTTATTGAGCTGGACGATGCGAGTATGTCTTTCAAGGTTTGTAATTTTTTCCAGCAATTTGCGCAAAGTTACCAGATAATCTTGTACAGATAATGAAAAATACTACATGCTTCACACAGGACTAATTACGTCTAACAGAAAATATACCACGGTATCATCGGTGAGAATTTCACGAAGTACAAGTTATTCTCGTTGTTATAAAAAAATAAAAAAGGTTCTCTTGAACAAAATCTTGGAGGATATAAATTTTTTACGCACTATAATTTATACGAGTTTCACTCGAATTTATCGGTAGAATTTATAGTCGAAATCAGTTTTTCGTTTCCTATTGCGAATTAAATAAAAATTTGAAAGTACGCGTGTACGTATTGTTTAGTTTATGAATAAACGAATGGTTGCAATCTTTGGTTTCGGTTGCGTTTACGAATCTATTAACCCGTAGACTATAAAAAAAGCTCACTTTTCTACCAGGAAAATAAAACTTTTATCAAAAGCGCTATCTGTTTGATCGGCGACGTTTCTATGCGCCCTGGATTATCATAAATCGGTTTGCCGCAGCCATCCATTAATACACAAGTTTCTAATATTTGAATCGGTTAGAACAGTAACATGCACACATCAGTAGGTTGAAGATTGTGTTTTAAAGGCCGTTCATCCCGGCAACGGAGAAATACACGTGTATCGTCGTGCAAGATGAACAGTGGAGAAAAACCGGACGACATGGCCGCGCAAGCAAAAGGGTTAGGCAATGAGAATGACAGGGCAGTTAGGACCCTGGGCGTAGTTGGGCCCCATGTCGCAATTGATTTTAATGGAGGCGAATCCGCGAGGAAAGCCGGCTTTGTGCGAGTCTGCGCGGGCTGGCCGGCGCGGAAGAGAGGAAAAAAAAAAGCCGCTGCCGAGGCACAAAAAAAGAAAAGGGGGCCCCGTGTTTTTGCGGGCCCTCGTTACCAAAACTCAAAGGGAGATGGCCCGGCACCGATAAAAGCGCGCCTCATGAATGAATGCATGTGTACGGGTGGCGAGTCCGATTTGGAAAGGCGGCCGCGCGCGCAGCCTCCAAAAAACACCAACAGCCGGCCCTCCGCGGGGAAAACTCGCGGAGCCGCGGGAAGGCGCGGATATACGGCTAGCCCGTCATAGATACATACACGCACATGTATGCACTGGCCAACGTTAATTGATTCACGGCGAGCTGGGGGGAAAAAAAAAGGAGCGCGATGAAGAGGGCCGAGCGAAAAAAAAAATTGCTCCACGCGAGGTTTACGCGCGGGCGGAACCCCCAGAGGCGGCTCCGCGCCATTTGTAACCGGAGAAACGCGGCTTACGCCAGGTGATGTATATGCGAGCGCGCGTCAAACATTACGCTGCGCCCGACACTTTCCATCCGGCCCCCTTCAACCTTTGACTCGGTCCCGCGCCGGCCGGCCTTTTTCTACCCGCTGCCAATCCGAGCCGAGCCCCTGCAAAAATACAGCCTTCCCATTCGGGAAGCAGGCCGGCCGTCCCCGGTGCTATTAACCGAGCCGCATATTGACAGTTTCGAGGTGCATATCCAATCCGCTCTTAAGAAAGGAAGGGGGGGAAGCAAAGCCCTCGGCCGGAAATCCCCGACGCTCGATAAACGTATATGGCTCTAATCAGCGTATGGAGTTTTTATCGACTGGGCGGCCGCCCTCGCTCTCGCGCATATATATACGGCAGCTCGAGCGGTAGACGATGGCGGCCGACGCGCGTTGTATAACAGTAGAAACACTCGTCGGCCGCGCGAAGGAACAAGCGGGAAAGCCAGTCCCCGGGGATAAAAGCCGTCCAAATAAAGTAGACCGCGTTGACGTTATCCCCGAATGCAAAACTGCAGCGGCGCTCGGGTAGACGCACACGTATATATAAGTGGGCGGTCGGTGTAAGGCGCCAGGAGGCTCGCGGAACTTTTATTCAAATATATATATATAACTTCCCCGGGCGTGTCCCTCACGGCGGCGAGCGCTCAATTTTTCCCTCGCGCCCGCTCCCCGCTCATTATTGCTCTCGCCCCTTTGGCGCTTCTTTCGCCGGCGCTTTGTTCGCTTTTGTGCGCGGCGCTTTTTGCCGAAAGGAAGGCCGCGCGCATCAAAAATACGGGGGAAATAGGTAGGTGAAAGCCCGCGGTGGCGAGGCGCGCGCGCCCAGCCACCGCCAGACAATGGGACGCATTGTCGGGCCGAAAACTTATGGAAGCGCGGGCGAGCGCCGGCTCGTAAAAATCGTTTGATGCCGCTCCGACCTCGCCAATTTCTTATTCGCTGGTCCAGACGGACGGCCTAGCGCTGTCGGCCTATATCCGCCGCTGGCCATCTGCTCGCCGGCCCGATGTGCACTCCCGTTGTCCTGTCCTGCTTTTTTCACTGCACTGGGAGGTGTACCAATTTTTCGCAGTTGTCTGATTACGCAATCTGATTGCGGGCCTTGTCGACCTTGGTGCGTTCGATCTAATGTTGATTATTATATAATGGCAGTGTTCCTATGAGGGGTAAAGCTTCATTTAATTAATGTGGTAAATGGTGCACTCAAATTTTTTTTTCCCGATACTTTCAGCTTTATCCTGTATATGTTCATTTAGAGTAAGATAAAGTTATTGAATGGCAATTTTTTTTAGTTTTTTTTTAAACAATACGAGGATGGGATTCAATAGCTAGTTTTTTTTAAAGCAGTCGGTATTTATTCGCGAATAAATCGTTAAAGTTTTTATCTGGGTAGGCGAATTGTAAAATGTGTTTTAAAGCCCGGGGCTTTCTAAATGAAGGAAAGCGCTGCTGCGTTTCCCTTATCCACCCACGCATATCCCCTCTGCATGGATCATGCAGAGAAGCACCGTCACACGGACGCCCGGTGTAGGAGTGTCGGTCGGCAACAGCGCAGAGCACTGCTCAGCTATATATATCCATATGTGTATTTCTGCCTCCAACATTTTTTTTAACTTTTTATTTTTTATCTAAGTTTGATGCTCGCGCTTTAGCTACTTTTTTGTCCATTACTGGATTTTGTTAATACTTTGCATTTGGAACGAAAATGTTATTTCTGTTTATTATTAAACCGATTGTTTATTTTGCATCATATTTAACGAAAATATGTAAACTTGTAAACCACCGAGCAATGTTAATATCTAATGAATTATTACATTAAAATGAAAAAGATTTCATAATCATGTTAAACTTTTTAATATAAAATAACAATTTTGAGCTAAAACTTTAGTAACATACTCAATATTTAAACATTTTCTTTATTCTGTTAGTAACAATGAAACTCACATTTGTTAAACTTATTATTTACCGTAGCATTTTATTAAAATAATAAACTAAAATTTTTCTAGTAGACTATGTAATATTAAACTGTAAAAGACCATGTTTTATTGTAATAGAAACGAATTCGTGGGTGGTGCTTCGGGCTGAGCGGGACATGTGACTCCATCTGTGTTCGACAGAGTCAACTCACCGCACTACCGACACGTGCGTGACTCTCGCTGTGCAAGCTCAACTCCCGTACGAGTTATCCCGTCGCACCCACATTCGTCAGCAGTTGTGCAACGGATTGGGGTCATCCCTTGCAAGCTCGCGGAGAGCTTTTCTCGCCCTGACTTGTCTCTTCGCCTAGTGAGGCTGTTTATAGACCCGTTGATTATGTCGCGCTCGGCCGTAAGTGCGTGTATTCAGCCAGTTTTGATTCTCTTCTGGGCGCGGCAACTGTCTTTGTTGTCCCCGGTTTTCCTGGCCCGCGGATGATTGAAGAGTGCTCTAATTTTTTTCCTCCAGCCGCGCATTCAAATGGCTTATGCAGCTTAACAATATTGTTTATGGAAATCTTTTTTCGGATCGTCCACCTACGTGACTTTTCGACGATTATGTTTAATTAAACGATACAAATGTGCACACGTCACCTGCATTGTCGGAGTTGCAGCTTCGCTGCAAAAATCAATCGGGTTTTAAAAAATTCATTGGCAGTTGAGTGCGGTTGAATAACTCATTGGCAGTTTCACGTACCACTAACTTTCAGTTTTTTTTTTTTTTTTTTGGTAGCTCGGTTACTTTTTCGTAGCTAATCACGTTAATTTTGAATACTAATTCAACTGCTAGGCGAGCGTGTATTTATTGAAAAAATTGTTTTCTTTTTTTTTTAACAGAATACAGATGGCCGATAAATATTAAATTTAGCCACTTGACCGCCTTCCGCCGCGAATTATCCGCGAAACTAAAAGCCGCACACTGTACGGGAAATCAATTAGGAGTTTTGGCTTAGCCAGTCGGCCCGATGCAAATAGGCCGACTCCGGCCCTCGCGGCAGTTTCCCAGCGGCGTCAAAGCGCCTCCCGCGAGCCCCTCGAGCGGCTCGCGCGCTCCTCTCCCAGGACTGGGCGACTTTTCTCGGAAGACCCGAGGCGGCCGCATTCGGGGCGTTCATTTGCAAACGCGCGTGCCTAGGCCTGCGGGCCCTCGGCGACGGGGGCCGCGCGCGCATGCACGCGTTGAGCCGCCCGGGAGATCGATCGAACGTGAGTTACCGGGCCCGTTTCTCTCCCGCGGCCGGCTCCTTTTTTTTGCCCTCCCCCCTCTCTCTCGAGTCCGCCTGTGCGACTGCGCTCGGCCCTTCGTTAAGACGAGGCGTGTGCGCGCATGCATGTGCCCCGCGCCGCCGGAAATTTATGCACCTATGCGCCTTTGCGACTTCTCCGCCTCCCTCTTTCTCTTTCCCCGGGGTCCGCGCTCGCTTTCTCTTCCACTGCTCTAACTCCCGCGAAACGCTCTCCAAAGCGAATCGATATAACGCGTCGCTCCCCGCGTCCCTCCCGCCGCGTATATAGGCTCGGAGAATCTTCGAGCGCGCTAATGCGCGCAGATTGCGCGATAATGCGCACGCGTATGTACGTTAATATTTTACTATTTTTCGGTATTTTACCACGCTATCGTATATCGGTTTCATTTTCCAGAGAACTGTAAATTTTGTGCCGTTCGACATATAAATCAGTGGGATAAACTATCCTTAAACGCGGTATTGTTAATTTAGTAAAATTTAAGAATCGAAATTTAATGTAATGGTAAAAAGTTCATTTGCGTGCGTTTCGATAAAATTATAAGTTACTGTATACATTAAATAATTAAGCTGATAATTAATGCGCCTGCGCAATTGCATCGGCCAGTTAATTCTACCAGTTTTGCACTTTTAAAAATAAAAACGAAACCATATTTTAATTACTTTTTTAAATGAAACGCTTCCAACATTTTATTTCAACTGCACATTTTTCGACACATAAATAGTGAAATTTTTTATTTTAAATACCCAATTAAATTAATAATTATAATTTTGATTAAAAGTACGTTTCATATTTTTAATGTTACAATATATTAATAATGAACATTTCATCCAAAATCAAGAAAGGCATGTAATTTACACGATAATATATGCTAGGTGTACATTAGTTGTACAATATGTTCAAACAATACATTCAGAAATTTCCATATGCAGGGATAAATGGTACAAAGATAGGTTTTCGAATGGAGTGGAGCGCGAGAGGAGTAAGCGAAATTAATGGTAAAAGCAACTCCCCTGTTTAGTTTCCGTGCTCTGTTAGTAGCTTTGCAATATTTCTAAAGATAATTAATCTTCGTATCGCCTCGTCGCAACGTAAGCCTCGCCGGCACGCACAAAGAAACATAAATCACATTGCCGTAGGTGTCCGAGGAGCGACCTACCTGCGCGTGTTTGCCTAACCCAATGTTTGCCTCTAAGACGCGTTTGAATTTCCCGCGCGGCGCGAGCCTCGAGCAGCAGTCATTAGACCGGCCGGAAATCGGGTCAAGTATCCTGCGCCCGGGGCTCCTCGATTCTTCTCTTTTTTATTCCCTCGCGTGGAGGAGAGAAGCCCGATTGCTCGCGCCCACGGGGGCAGCTACCGCGCGCGAATCACTTTTATACGGGAGACGAGGTGGTCGCACCACACGAGCGTAGGCCGTGTCGCCCGCCGGTGTGCTTTGTTTTACTTTCAGCGGGAGTCGAGGGAGGCTGGGTAAGCTATGGCCTCGCGAGATCCAGAGGGAGTTGGTGCCGCTGAAGTGTAAGGATAAGGGATAGGCTCGTGTAGTGTCTTGTGTAACGTCGCGCTCGTCGTTAATTTTGTTTGATGAAGGCGACCTCCCTCCGACTCTTGAAACGCATTGCTTTGACAAGGTACTCTGGGACTTTTTGAAAAAAAATGTAATTCTGCACTTTTTTTAATTTATGGATTATAGTGACTGAAACGGTATAAAAATATTATATTTTTGGACACAATTTAAACTTTCTATAAATCCTTCCTTATTTTAAAGCTAAGATAAGAGTAACAGTATTTTATTTACGGAAATTCCAGTTTTCCTATCCTACTTAATGAATTTTAAAATATTTTGAAATATGTATTCACGAAGAAACTCCTCGTATGAAATGAGATATTTTACCCCTACATTAATAATTTAAGTTAATTAAAAAATTCTCAGAATAATGGAAATTATAAATGATCTATATAGATCAAACATTTAATAAGGCTTCTATTACATATTTTTAGAATATACGTCACACGTATATTGAAGAAAATATTAAAAATTATCTAGTTTCTGAAACATAGTAACAATTATTTCAAGAATTATTATTATTTTGATCGTACTTTACAGAGAAAATAGATGATACTTGTTTGTAAGTCGAATTGAATGTATATACTCATTTTACTCGAAGCAAAATATGAAAATGTGATAAAGGTGTAGGTTATGCTGATACGACACAACAAAAATTCTTTTGATTTTTGATTCGATAAGTGTGTGACGAGTTAAAAGTACACCCACTTATGCAACAAAGTAAATAGATTGTTTATTGAGAGGGTGCCGCCATACAAGGACTACCTGCAGTCACCGCGGCAACTTTACGAGGGTCGCTCGCGCACACTTACCCGAGTGATTTATATTTTTATAAAGTCCACGCGGGTTTGATACGCGGATCGGCGAGTGCGACTTACCTACGCACCGAGCAATTTACGGGATGTATTTTAGTAGCGGCGCAATAAAGTTCGGATATATCTTGGCGCGCGACTACTACGTGTTCGAGGGAATGAATTATGGTTCGACCGAGAGTCGCTGCGCGTATGCGCGCGGCTTTAATGAAAGGGAAGCATTTTCGAATTGACCGAGAAACTTTCGATTGTGATATTTGAGGGGGTAGAGAAAGAGGGGGGCGGCCACGAATATACTGTCTCTCAGTCTGCCCTTTTAATTCAAAATGTTTGTTTTATTGAACAATAAAAGGCAAAGTTATATATGCTAGTGTAAACAAACGCAATAAAAGCCTGCACGGCATGAATCACTAACAATTGACTGCGGATTTTGCCGTCTATTTTTCGTCCACGATCAATATATTATACAAAGTTTTCGATATTTTGTTCCTGTATTATACTTATTTCAAATTGTCAATTAGAGTTGTTCATTACATTTTTAATATATTATATCGAATAAGTATGTGCAATGAATAATGATATATAATATGATAATAAATTACGTCTACAAGTATAATTGCGACAATGCATAAATAGCGTGCACTTTGAGAAAAGCGACTGAAACACAAATTAAAATAAATGGTACGAACTATTGAATCTGAAAAAATCTCATACACGATCAGCATTTAAATTTTCTATGATGTTTTCAATAGTTTTATAGGTATAATTAATATAATAATAATGTAATTAATTATTGATTCATCTGTACCATTTGACTGTTTTACTCAAATCATATTTTTATATGTGAAAGTTTAGTTTTTGATTATAAATAGTTAGTTAATAAATAATAGTTAGTTGTATAAACGTTATTATTTTGACCAAATAAAATCTTGAACATTAAAGCTGCATTGTTTGTTAGAGGACAGTAGTACACACTAGTGCAACGCAAAACGGTGGTTTCGATTGCCTCGAACCCACCTCTGTAACATTTTTATTGTATAAAAAACTTTCGTTATTTATTATACGGGTTGTTAGCGATAACGATATTGAGCGCACGGAGAACATTCGTGTGTAGGAGCATTTTTCTTCCATAGAGTTAAAAAGTGGAACACGTGAAATTTGCTCGATCGCCAGCGAGGAAAAGAATTCCTAGCGTAATGTCCGGCATTGAAGGCGACCGCGTCCTCGGGGGGTGCATTGACCCGGCGGCATGTACTCTCACGAATCGAACAATGCGCACTTGGCCTCCAGCGTGCCAGGGATTAATCCGTCCTTTAGCTACGAGATCGTTTCGGACGTCCCCGTTAGCATCGTCCTCGATGTGCTGGATCATTGGCTCGCGGGAGAGGAGCAAGCTGTTGGCAAAGTCGCTCGGGTAAACCCCTCCTCGCGCAGCCGGCACGAAGTCGCAAAGTCGCTGTCCGCAAGTGTTCGAGTCCGATCTTTCCCACGGATCAATGGCTGCTTGTGTTTATCTCCGAGTATACCTACGTGTGAGAATCCCCGGCGTACGCCGCTTTTATTTGACCCATTTAGCAGTGAAACGCTTTGATATACAAGCCGATATTGCCGCGCAGCGACGAGACCCAACGAAATTGCAGTGCTTTATAGGAGATTAATTCAATATATTATGTGAATTCACTGTATGGTTAAAATAGCAGACGCTCCATCGCTCGCGTATAAGCGCCGCTCGGCTTTTCCCTCAAATTCTTCTTTTGAAATAGGCCAGTGCTTAGACTGCAATTATTTGCCTTGGATCTCTCGGCCCCTCGATAAATATCCCCGCGACTCGCACTACTGTTGCTACGCTAAACAATGTTTCTTGTCCTTGATGAAAAACCGTCCTTGTCGAGGGCTCCTTACGCCAGTCTGCCGGGAGCCTTGCCGCGTACGTATATATAAAGCGTTATTCGCGGAGCTGTTTTTGCGCGGGGGATCCGGCGGGCCTGTGTGACCTTGAGGCCGCTCGAGGGCTAGTTCGATGGCTATCGGGCCCTTCGCGGTGCACAGGATGTCTCGGGCCTCGCGATCCGCCGCGCTGATTGCATCGCAGACTGCTCACTAAGACGAATTTCAATCCTCCGTGAGGGAGCCCACGGCTTTATCACGCGTGGAGGAAGAGCTCCGGCTCCGTGTCGATTCTCGAGTTTCTGCGCATGGAGGAACGATTCAATTCAGCGACTTATTGCCCACCGCTCTATTGAGCACCGGATGCTTTATTTATCATATTCGTCGGCTTCGTTTGCATTTAGAACATTTTGTTAATTGATCCTGAAACGGTCTTTTTTTACGTAATTCTACTTTCTAGAACGTACCAAATTGAAGACATATTTTATTCATATAGAGATGTAAGTACTATCTAATATATTAGTTATATCTTTGGCTACAACACATGTTATGAGTGCGGTCTTCAACGGTTTTAGAGGTTAATTTTATGGATTTACGGTTTTATTTGATCAATTCGGTGACATAATAATTGGCCAATATTTTACCTGTTTATGAGAAAGTTACCTGCGCCAAATTCCCGAGATTTTGCAGTTATTTCTAGCGTATTGGTATAAATTTCACACTCACTTTAGGGGGCGCTGAATCTCTTTCGAAGGCCCTCCTCGGCTATTCTATACACCGAGGTAGTAATATCGGAACCCCGGTGTAATGCCTCGACTCGTCGGGCATTTCTTAGGTATTTGCAAGGCTCGCAACAGGGAGAGTCGGTTAACGAGCGTAAAGGCGTCAGTGTTATGCCTTCCGCTTGTTTGTATTTTAATTTGTCCTATTTTCCCTTCGACTCGTGCTAGAGTTCGATGCGACTTCTTACCCGCATTCTTCTCCGCGATCCCTCTCCCTCTTTTACTTCGCTCCGGGGAATTAGAGAGGATGCCCCAGCTGCAAGGAAGATACCTCTAGGCATCTTCAGCACTTGCACCTCCTTTAAAGTTAGAAGTCTCTACCATACCCTACTCAATCTTCCTTATGCTATTGTTAAATTAATTTTTTTTAATCACCTAACGCCTTGGGAGAAAATGGATTAGCTTTGATAAACTCCCCGAACAAAAATTAACTAATCAATCGAATTAAAAGTTTACCGAGTTTTTCAAGAAAGTAGCTAAAAGGATTTTACTTGCTGTTTATATAATGGTTTCATCGAAAAAAAAGGAAGCGTATGGAGCATCGCAGCGTATACGCAGTAATGAAATGCGGAATCTAAATTTAACATATATGCGAATAATTAGATGAAAATTGTATCGTTAAAATATTAGTATGCAGAAAATATTTAGAAATTGTATAATAATCAGATAAGGAAGATGTATTATTTCTGCCAATTAACTAGTGGCTTGGGCAAACATTTTTAAAACGTTTGCCACTTCAATTTGACTCAATACTTAAAAAGCCACATAATTTCTGACAGGCACGAAGCAATAAATTAAGGTGTAACCGCTCTACAGTAATAGATCTATCAAGTTCGGTAAAGGCTCATATATCTTTATAAAAGATGGCTTGGCTGCTCAATAGTCACCCCGTAAGAAAGCCAGCCGCATCGCCGCCAGGTTTTTGGCAAGTGCGCCCCCGGTCCATCCCCCGCGGAGCCGTCCCAGCTCCGAGGAGGACCTCGCACACGCGTGCACATTATACGCACACGCCGACGCGCGCGCGCACACTGTCGTACGAGGGAACCCACCTAGAGCGCCCGGGGGCATCCTTACGCGAGCCTCCCTATAACTGCCTATTATTTTTTGATTTGTGCCCGAGCGATGGCCAACGGCAGCGACGTACCTTTATTGCCGTGCTTTCGGAGCGACGCGCCCCCCGGACCCTCTGCCGGCCCGGCGCCCGGGAATTGATACTTTTATTGTGGCGCGACTTTTAATGCGCCGTTACAGGAAGCCCGCGGTATTTATTGCGACGACGCCGCGCCGACGTTCGGCCGCTCGGGCGTCCTTCGGAATGCGCCCCGAGACCGGCTGTCTGCGCGAGCTCAGAGGGTCCGAGGGGCTCCGCGGGCAAAGCCTGATCTTCAATCGAGGGTACAGCGCTAGTTGTTGCTACTTTTGAAAGAGTCGTGATCCAACAAATCGTTACTTTGAAAGAACTTGCCCAGGGACAAAGACGATATTACGGCACAATTATGGCGCTTTAAACTCCTTTGGCGAAATTGGGTTAACGTCCTTGCTATAAAAAAGTACGCGAAAGCGAGCGGAAGCCGATTATTCTGAAATTCGGAATGTTCCATTATGCAAAATAGAACAATATTTAAACTTTTTATGTTTTTCCGGGACAGTAGTTAGACATATAACGATACAAAGTTTTGATAAATCAATTACGTAGTAATGGAAACTAAATAAGTGCAGACTTCAACAACGGTGTGTTTAACAAAGGAAATTTTCAAGCACGTTATAATGAATCAAGTAGAAGTTGGTTATGTACAATTTACAGAAGCTAAATAATAGATAGCACACACATTACTAAGTAACGAAAGCAATGAGGAAATAAAATACGTTTACAATGCTGCTAACTTTGTTAAATGTTACTAGGAAAAAGAAAGACGAGGTTATAGCGAACCGAGGCTTAAAACTAAAGTGGAGGAAATAGTTCTAATAGAAAAAGCCCCGGCAAAAGTGAAGGTGAAACGAGTGGAATGCTTATACACCGACGGAATACTCGCGAGTTACATATACTGCGAGCATGCACTGCACCGGAGAGACTTTGCGTCGAAAAATGTGAGCGTCGTCGCATCCTCCTCGTCGCGGGTCGCGGCGCTTTGTCAGTGTCCCCCCGCTGCTCGCCGGGACACGCGGCTCCGTGTAATTCGCGCATAACTCCTCTCCCTTCCTCTCGCTATTTTTTCACTTTTTGCGCGAGCCCCACCAGCGGGCATCGCCTCCCCGCGCACGCACGCGCATATAAGCGCCCGTGTGATGTATGTAAGGGATCCGCATCACACGGAATTTTCGATGTACCAACTTGTGCCTCTTCCTCTCTCGACACTATACGCCTTGCCCCCCCTCCCTTCCTCACCGCTCGTCCGACTTATTATCCGCGGGCGCGCGCGCGTATACACTAACGAAGGCATTTTTCGGCGCGGCTCTGGAAATCTGATTTATCGATTGGAGGTAATTCCGCGAGGAAGTGCGATTCGCTGTTGCCAACAGACCCATTCACTTTGCGGGCACGAGTGCCAGTTTGTTAAATTAGAGGCGAGGGACAAAAAAAAAGCTCTCGCGGCCCGTGAGGTGCTCATTAAGTGCTCATTTTTCGCCTTTTCGGCTCTGCTTGCCCGCGTCTTGGATGTAACTTAATTATGGTTATTGCTGTAAAATATTGGGTGCCAGTGTCTGCGGAAGTTATTTGGAGCGCTCCGTGTTCCGACACGCGTGGCTCTCCAAATAAATTGCCACAAAATTATTGATTAACGGACTGACGCGCCTCGACATCTCGATTTATTTCATAGACTTTCGGTATCAGATTCTCAAATCTAAATGGAGTATTAATGGGACTGTAAGCATGTACGAAATCGTATAAGATTAACCTTCTTTATTTCCAACTGACGGATATTAGTTTAGATTTAGAATTATTAATCAATATTTTTGGTATAATATCTTATTTGAAAAATAGCTTTAATATTATACCTGCAATCTTAGAGAACATTATCAGGAATTATCGATAGACTGCATTTTTACAGATGTACTCGAAATTGAAAAAATGAATCTGCATGGAAAATTTAATTTGAGAAGGAGCAAATTTTCATTGCGTATAAAGACGTTAAGTGGATAATATATCTCTTAAATTCGCCATGTTAATACACACGCTATTACGAATGAAAAATATATTTTTCAAAAATAAGTGTCGATTTTATGCTAATGAATAAACTATTTGATCATTTGCACTCAATGAAATTTTGTTAAATATAAAAGATATGCATAGGAATAGAATTCATTAAAATTCGTTAGCTAATACACAGAGAAGTCGTTGCAGCTTCGATACTCCCATGTCCTTATTTTAAAGCGCGGTTCAACCGAACAGATTCGTGCCCGAAAGAGACGTGTGCGGAATGGTGAGGTTCAGCTGGAAGGGCTTAAGTGTAGGCAGAATGTATGAAGATTATCATAAAAATGGAGGGACTACTGGTTATCTGCCCATCATAATGTCTATAAAGGTATACCATAAAGTATGCATTTTTTAAAACTGAATGGACAACTTTTACAATAAGAGTGAATGATGAAACTGCATCTAAATAAAAAAGGCACCTATAATATGCTTGTAAAAACTTGTTAGTAAAAGTTGCAGGAAATTGACAGTCAATGTACAAAGTGATACTCGCGGTTACGCGTGGGTGCATTATTTATAATGTATTGATATTTAACGATTGTTATGCAAATAGTTTACGATCGACGTCTTTGTTAAATGGAGCTGTTTAGAGTCTAATGTCTCCGTCAACTAAGCCTGTATCTCGACCTGTGCAGTCTGCATACTGACGTGGAAAAGATATGAAATATCGCCGGCATTTCAATTTTGATACCTTAACAAGAACAATATCAATAAAGAGGTCGAGTTGTATTTTATGCGCGTTATTTTGTATGCAAACAATGCCGTTTAAAGATTCTAATATTGGATTAACCACATTTTTATACATAGCGCTTAAATAATAACTTATAATACGTTTTCTAGTTTATTACTACGATGACAACTTTTGCATATGCAACATATCGCAATAAATTATTCTTTTATTATCTACTTGCAGTGAGTATGCTAGATCAAAATTATGATTTCAATACTTGTGTTATGCATACTAATTTCTCACTAAATAACAGCTACTTATCGGGCAAAAGTAAAGTTTGTAATTAAAATAATTTTCGCATGCAAGAAAACAAATGGAGCATTTGAATAATAAAAGTCATTGCTATGGAAATAAATTATTCACAACGAGATAATATCGTTATTATAATCATTTACCAATAGTTCTATTTGGGATAAGAAAATTATTTTTATTTTTAATGCAAATGATTATCAGAAAACTGTACTATGTTGTGAATAATGTGGTGTCCTAATACGGATTGAACGGTTTAAATTTATACGACAAAATTCTATTCCTATGCATAGATAGATTTCTAGTATCGGTAAATATATCAAAAGCAAACGACATGAAAGATACGACTAATATCTGCTGGTGTCTTATTAATATCGAATAAAATATGGAAGAGAATGCAAACTGTTCAAATGCGACGGTTAGCAGCGACGAAAAACGGGTAGCCAAGGAGGAAGGGAGCCAGGCGGCGAAGATAATCGCTCGAGTTATTCCCGAGACTGTACGTGCGCAATGGCATTTCGAGCATTTGTTTTCGACTGATATACGAGCCAGGCGGCCAAAAAGACTTGGCCCGCGGCGAGTCAAACATCCACACCAGCGATCGTAAGTACACCTGCCCGTCCGAGGCGCAGCGAAAATCCATGCGCACGCCTCCATCCGTTCGGGGAATATTATTGCCAGTCGTCCATAAATATCAATGGCTATCTTCGAGTGTGCGAGATAGGTTTTTCTTTTTCTTTAAGTATTCGTATGCATCCCGCGTCCTTTACCAGATACTAAAAACTCGACTCTTGCGAGGGTTGATTGCCGTCACTTGGCAAACAAGATCTGAGATCTCGGCAGATATAATCGGACTGTTAGTGCCATTGTAAGGTTGGCAATCTCGCTTGTCAAGCTGTGGGACTGCATCTATCTTATCATTGTTTTTCTTTACATATTTTTACAAGGGTTTTGTTAATAGACGGTGTTCTTTTATATCGATACGGTACCCGCATTGTTCATACCATCTTATATACCCTTATGATTCATCATAAAACGTATGATTTTGTTAAAAAATTATTTAAGACAAAAATTTTCCGAAACATACATTTTATTTTCTACCTATTGAACAATCTATCATCGTCAAACAAAGCTTCAGAATCATTATTTTTACTTATACGATAAATGGAGAGATTATCTGCATCCGACGCATCTAATGTATCAAATCTGCGGGTGGTTAAGACAATTAGTAACTGGCAAGGAATTCTTCGAGTAGAGTTTAAAAAAAACTTGTCCAATTAAAATAATTTTGCGCCTACGAGCCTGGGCCCACAGTACTATCATTAATATTGCATTAAAGCGAGTGCCCACCGACTTGAAAAAATAAAGTAATAACGAGTGTGTGATCGCAAACACAATTATCTGCCCAAGAAACGCTCCGCCGTCGAGCTTGGATAGACCATTGCGGCGAGCTTCGGACTTGCCCACTTCTGTCGCCGCCTTCCACGCGCACACGCGATCGCCCTCGAATCTACGACTAATGGCAACAAATCGTCGCTCTACGCCAATACGTAATCCTACTGGAAACACAAAAAAAAATCGTATGTACACTCGGAATGGCGCGTATATGAACTCGGAGAAAGTGAAGCTGCGCGCGCGATCTTACACGTCGACCGAAATCGCCGACTGCTCTTTCTCCAGTCGACATGAGAGCAGGTTCCTTACGCACCAGCGATGCTTCACGTGAGCGGGCTCGTTAATTATTCCACGCTTGCTAGGTAGCGCGCTCTGACCTGAGCGCAGCGCCAGGATATTAATTATTAATATCGAATCCAGAAAGTGCGCCGATTTTTCAGGACGCCTACATTTAGCTCGAGCTTATTTATTCGCGGGAAGAAAATTGTTAAGATTAATAAACCCATAAATTGGCGCCGTGCTGTCCATAAAAAATTATTTTCCCAATTTATCGAAAACACGCATTAAGTCTTGACCCTTCCTCCTGTTTCTTCTTCTACTTTTTTTTAAAATGCGTTTTATATTTATTGCAAAAGTTGGAAAATGTAGAGAAACTAAAGGAAAACTTAATTATATCTAATTTTCAAGAATATATTAAGACTTGGTCTTACGTGTCCAATTCAGAGATTATTAACTGCATATGGTTTTATGAAAAATAATCAGTAAATTATATACAATTTAAGTTATGTGACTTGTAACTTACTTGAGATATAATTTCACATTTAATAATTTAATATGCACTGAATAATTTGTTCGTGACTTTCTAGTAGAACACATGAATCGTAAATATAAAATTTGATTTGAAAATGTATCGTAATTATATGCGATACTGAATAAGATTAGACGGAAGTCACCCAGTTAGTTGTACCTATCTTAATTTTCTTAGCGAGGGTCTTAGATTGGAAGTATGCATAGTATATTATTTTATTTCGGTGTCTCATAATCTACATCAAACAATTAATACACAATAAACACCTTCCAACTCCCGAAGCCAGACAGAAGTTATATTATTAAAATCTATAAACTTTGTACAGAATTTACTTGATTCAGATTTATTTAAATCATGTTTATGTATTATTTATCAATGGATTTTATCAAAATTATGCGTTTTTACATGTATCACTTTGATTATCTGCTATATATTTATATAAAGGACTAGAATTATGTGCACTGGTAGATGCGGATTCTCCATGAACACATACATATACGCAACATGGTCTAACGATACTCGCCACCCACCGTAAAAGTTCGGGAAAACTCAGCAGAATAAGACTTAAACTGAGGCTTAAGCTATAGTCGAGCTGCTTGCGTGACTAAGAAGAAAAAAATAGCGAGCGGCGATCAAGTACGACTCTCGGGAAAGGACCGGGCATTATTGTTTTGTCACTCGACTCAGTAGGTAAGCTCCTCAGAAGCAAATCTCTTTTATAGAAAAATGCAGTGTATGAAGTCTTAGTGCGTGCAAACAGTGGTATAAAGGTTTGAGTTGTTACTACTATGGAATATATGCTATATTTCAATTATTGTAAGTATATTTTAATGTCGATGGTTGATTGTTTGAGATGCAAAGAATATTGAATATTTATTGTTTTTGTTTCATATTTTTCAAATAAATAAATTAAATTTTATATTTTTAATAATGTTTAAAAATTCCATCAGTTAAGATTTAAATCATAAAAGTCCATCAATCGGGTTAAGGAGATAGAATAAAATTATTAAAATTTTCAAAAATTTTAACAAATTTGAATAGGCATACGTGTCCCTATTATGTACTCTTATTTGACTACATATTTCATTGTATGTTTCAGTAAAAAAATTTTTATTTATTATATTAAGTTTAAAATATTTTTTGTATAATTTTGTACAATTGTTTTTTTGTATTTACGTAACAGTCAATGAATTAAAACACTACCCCGTTAATAAAAAATATATACCGTAATTTTTGAATCCCAAGTTCTTGTTTTCTTATTTAGATTTTTGCAATTTATTTTAGATATCAATATAAGGCAAACTCTCATACGTAGCTTGCAGTATAATCAACACTGAGGAAACAAGGTGCCTCTTCCCTTCTTCAGACAACTTTCCAGCACAAGTTGAGTGACAGCTGAACGCTAGGAAAAGTGAGAGATCGCCCGATACGGGCACGTACGCGACGTCGGAATACACCTACCGGTGAAAAATAAAAAATGTTAATAAGAAAAGGCGCGACATGTCTTCGAACTGTCCCTTTGAAGCTTTGACTTAAGATTGAAAAAGTATCGTTTCAAGGTCTCAGTGCATACACTTTTGGAATTTAAAAATTATCAAACAAATCTTAATAATTTATTATTCGCGGACCCTTTCATTCTCTCTCTTTCTCTCTCGCTTCCACTGAGTTGCTGAACCACGCCACCGCCCGGTATGCGAGTAATTGCGACGGTCCAGCCACTTTTTATCCTATCGGATATTTCATTCCTTTATTCGGTCTGAGACTTTAATATTATTAAATTAGCAGCATAAGTACATCAGAAATACTTCTTAAGCGATGAAAGAATAAAGAAAGGTCACGTTTCTTATTTATATGGATAAATTTGTCAGAGATGCAATCGAGTGCAGCCAATTTAAAAGTAAATTGTATTACGGAGCTTTCAAGTATTTATAATAGTTATATTATAACTATATACTTAAGTTAAATATTATTGTTGATAATCCTGTATGTTTATAAGTGTAAATCGAGGTTTAAATTCAACTGCAAAATTTCAATGAAAATTAAATAAATTTAGATTTGATATAAACGACATATTAATTAGGGATATATTTCAACAATGAATTATTTACTAAAAATGTCATTCTTTTCTAAGAATGCTTAGATTTCAATGCCGTGAGTGGTTGTTAGTTAGTAGTTCCCCGAAAAATATAAAAAACAGAATAAGGAAGAAATTATTCGAAATGTTTTCTAACACTTCCTCAAGCCTTGGTGCGTCTGAAAGAAGCTAGTTAGCTTAAGCGGCCTATTAGACAGGCGGCTAGGGAAAAGTTGCGTGCCCTACAACATATATACAAGGTGCTTTCCGGAAAACTCGGATAAATTATAGGAAAGGCGGCTGTCAAAAAGGGGCCAGGACCACCCAGTAATTACTCGCCCCAACTCTTTACCGACGCGTCTGTTTAGCATCTCTCGCGCGGCGCTACTGTGCATAACCGCGAATGCAGCGTGCGCGAAACGAGGCGAGAGCGTGAGTCTGCGCGCGCGCGCGCGCGGTTGACATTTAAATACATTATCATAACAATGCAGCCGGGTGCATGTTGAGTTAATATCCCGGTGCTGCCTTCCCCACCGCGCTATCGCCTCGATGTATGCATGGACTGTAATGCCGGCTCGCGCTCCTCGCTTAGAGGAGAGATTAGAGGGCTTGCGAGGCCGCTGTTTATTGTTTGTGACTCGGTTTGTTGGCTTCTCTTCGCGTCCCCCAGATTCCCTCGAACCCTGCATCGATATTTTTGGCTTTCAATCCTATTGTTTTGTATCATTCCCTGTGACTTTCTGTACAGAAGAATACGTTTGCAATTTCGACTCTTCTTTTCAGTTAAAAATTACAGATTTAAAACCCTTCCATCTGGAATTTGAATATTTTCGACTTATGATTTAAATCCAGTTTTAGAATTGAAAAGAGTCGATATAAATAGGCTATAAAAATCAAATTAGTCATAAGGGAATTACTGATTCCAATCAATTTATAGACTCAGATCTTCAGTCATGTTCAAAAAGTTTTCTCTCGTAACACTGATATATTTGTAATATTCTTTAATCACCGGTTCAACTTGTCGCTGATTCGATTTTAAATGGTTTAAAATAGAACGTTGCTCCAATATAGGCTTAAATAATTAATAGAATTAATACACAAATGTAATAAAAAATCTAATTGTAAGGATTTCGGAGATAATACTTATATACAATATTTCTACTCGACATTGTGTTTGAAGCGGGAATTGAAAAAGAAAAAGATCGGGTAGCGACACTCGTAAATCCATTGCTAAACGAAGAAAGAAAGGCGAGAAGCATTTGCGAGGCTGGAGTGCAGTGCCGAGAAGCCGGCGTGAACATCAAATAATACTCGTAGAAAATGCTTGCTCGTCCGAATGGCTCACGACTGCCGATTTTCCTCGGCCGATTGCGCCGCGATTCTCCCTTGCGCCCGCGAGCTTACAGCATCCCGGCGTGCCGTGCGCCCGTTGATGCTCCTCGGGGCCAGAGGGAAAGACGCAATTAGGACGGCCTCGGGGGCTCCCGGCGGCCTCGCGCGGCGCATCCATCGCGCCGGGGCGATACCTCGGAAACAAAGGAGGAAGGTATAGAAGAACAACGGCGGCAGCTTCCTCTCCGTATACGCGCGATCGTTATCCAATGCAAGCCGGCGAGCGCGCGGCTCGCGCGGATTCAGGCGCGCGTGAAATCGAAAGCGCATATATACATGGCGGAGCTGGCGCGGGAGAGGGGGGGGTGAAATTTACGAGGGGCCCCTAAGACGCTGATAAATAATACATTTCTACGTCGGGTGGCCGGGTGAAGAGGGGCCCGTTATTATACGCACCTTCGAGCGAGAAGATCGCATGCCGATCTCCCCGGCGCTGGCGCGACTCCAGCGGCTCTTCGCGATCATCTGCGCAGCCGCCGCTCGCTCCTCGCCGATCCTCATTAAGTCGCCTCGCGGACGCGCGGAAACGCGCGCAGATTCCGAGGTGGGAGCCGCCGAGACCTTCAACTTGCCAACTCTGCCGCCGTAAACAATCGGCGGGTACTCGAGATGCCACGGGAGTTCCGATTTATAACCTGATTATTGGCAGTCAACGTTATTAGGACGATTTGTTGCATTTCATTGTGTACATAAATTATTTATGATAATGGAGCGAAAGAGAAGAAGCTGCATTTGTTCGGCGCGTAAATCATTTTAATAATCGAAGCGTAGCTTCACTCCCCATTGCTAGCTTTATTCTTATCCTCGCGGTTGATATCCTGAGATATTGAAAGTGTAAGGATGTGTTTTCTCAGTCATTACGCTTTCGTTCATGTTCTTCAAGTAACCAAACGAGGAAAGTATATTTTAACAGGCAATATTGCGTACAATGTACGTATTCAATATTACTTACATTTAAATATATATATATATACATATAATTTCCATCAGACGAGACATAACTAAATGTTCTTAAATACTCTGTTACTGTTCAATGATAGTCACTCCATCGTAATCTGAAGAAACTCTTTCAAGTGAGCAATCCATTCGAAATGAAGGAAACATCGGAATGTTGGAACATTTCTTGGCCGTTTCATATCATGATTAAAAATTGAGACTTAAAAGTTAAAAGTTTGAAATTTAATTTGTTACAACACAAATAATGTACAGATCTTTGGTAAGTTTCATTTCTACTGCATTTTCAATTATATTTTTAATAAATATTTCAAATTTTCAATAGTAATATATTTTTTATTTCTTTTTTTAATTAAAATATTAAAAATAATTTAAGAAACTTTGAGTTTAATCAAATTTACTTACAATATTAGGATTTATGTCTTCTTTTATTTAATTCTGGTCAAAAAATATCAACAAACAGTAAATTTGCTTCAATTGATTAAACTTATGATTTAATGCAAAAATATTTTTCAGGTGTAGTAAATTATGACATTATAAATATTACGCGTAAGCAATTATAATGCAGCAATATAATACAGATTGTACAGGCTACATCAGATACTGTATAATTAGTGAAAAATATTGAATCATTGCTAGCTAGACAATCATTTTCGAGAGCATTTCCCTTTTCTTACAAAAAATGCTCAGAAAGTTGACCTATTTTAAAATCCCGTCGTTGGACCTTGACGTAATCGCTGGTCGACACCTAATATTCTCGGGTGCAGCTTCCGCCGCTATAATCCGTAATCGTACAAGAGATGCACGATGTAAGATTTTCGCACGGTACGATTCAGACAATAACGACTGCTTGTTACGGAAATTACACAAAGCGGCAAACTAGTACGTGCGCGAACGTCGCCGTATATTCTGATTGTTTTAAGAATAAGCGAAATTACTGGAGGGGCTCGGGAATGATTCCAGCGTTTCTTCATCTGCCTAATGCTATGGTATATATAACTGAATGGCTGCACTAAGATTACCAAATGCATGGTTCTTTTGCCTTTGTTTTATTTTTTTTTTGTTTTTTTTCTCGGAGTTTAATTGTTCGCTAGAGGTTTCCCAGCAAAATGTTACAGGCAAAGCAGGTTAATGTGATTATCAATGTGACGTTTAGCTTGTGAAATCACAACAAAGTGACTAAGGGTTAAGAAAGTTTAAATAATTAAAAAAAAGAAAGTTTTTTGTCAGAAAGTTAAGCCTTTGAACTTCATCCACTATTTATGAGAAAACAGATTTTCCAAAAACTTAGAACAACTTGCTGAAATTGGTATTTTATAAGAGCAACTCAAGTCGACAAGAAATACTTAATAATAAAAAATTCAAAAAAAAAAGTTAAAAAATATTAAGAAAATTTTTTCTGAATTTTTATATTTATACCATTACTATAAATGTATCAACGATCTTCCATTAAAATAATAGTTAGAAGTGGTACCAGGTTAGCATAATCAGTTCTAGCAGTTACATAATAATTGGGCTTAAGTGCGAAGGTAATGGAGGAAAGATAAGAGTAAAACGGTCTCGACTGCTCGAGAGCCGTAAAATTTTCGGAAGCACGTTGTTGGGCTTAATCCAAGCGTCTGGGATCAGGCGACGGCGGCTCCCTATAAGTGCACCGCTGCTGCTGCTGCTGGTGGTACTGCATAGCCAGACAGTTGTGCAGTCCGCGCCCGACTCGGTCGATACGTTCGTACGGCCTAAATCGTTTCACGTCTGGTACGTCGGCTCAAGCCGCTTAGGGCCGTTGCCAACACTTAAGGGCCAGAAACTTATGTGAATATTAAACTACCACTCTAAAAATATCCTACAGCTTATTTAAAGATTCTCTTCTATTGTAGTGACTAATTGTTACATTTTATGACTTGTTCTACGAAGTAGAATTACATTTGGAGAATATCCTTTCGAAACGACATGTGGAACTAGACATTATGAATTGTCAAAGATTAATTAGTTACGCGCTCCAAATATAAACATTTTCAATTCTTTTTTTGAGCTACCTTTTTAAATTAAAAATTATTGCTACAAAATAGTTTTGTTTTTTTTTTTTTTAAATCTTGGAGAGAGATATTTCCTAAATTTTTAAGACGCCTTTTCCACGAATGCGAAAGTTATTTCGGAATTTCACAAAAGTTTTCAGCTTTCTTCTCGTACCATCGGAGGTTAGTCCAGTAGCCGCCTCATGAAAACAGGAAAGGGACGAGAGAGAAAGCAGTAGGAAGGGGGCATATATACGCGTTGCGCGCGCGCCTCGTGCGTGCCAAAAATTGCGGAGGGCCGCGTGGTCTCTAATTTGGTCCATCGGCGCCGTAGACACCACGCGGTCCTCGCGTCTATTTTGGCGCGTGCGCGCCTTGTCGAGTTCCTGGCGAAGCGGCTCGCCCCGAAAATTGTTCTTTTCTCCCCCTGCTTACGCATCCCTAACATCTTCGTGCTTCTCGTGGATGACCTATGGATCCGAAGACAAGCGGCTCGCGCGCCCTGTTTGCCGCACGGACATTTTGACTGCATGATGCCTCGGCTCGTTGCGCGCTCTTCTTGTTACCGCGCGAAGCCGCCCTGGGAGCGAGTGCCACTCTTCTTTCTCTTGATTGTTTGTGTCTATCTGGTGCTGGGCTTTGGGTGTAATGGTAAGCGATTTAGAAAGCGAACGTTTACTGCTCAGCTGCAGCAATTTTTTACTGTCATTTTAAAACAAGGCTGAGCAGTTGTCATGCGAAAGAATGAAAACGAAACCGAATGCCTGCATATTGTTAGGCGCTTGTTAACCTGCGATATATTGATATAAGTGTAAAGTACAAAACTGTATATATTAACTGTATTTCATATATTATATTATTGAAATAAAAGTCAATAACGTGCCGTATGGTTGCCTGTCATAACGGAAATCGAACGAATTTATCGATGAAATTTAGAGCAAGATTGTACTTTACTTTCCAGCTCCCAAGCAACACGCGTCGCTATTTCTCTAATCTACGACCATTGTCATCGAATTGCAATATAGATAGCTCGTTTTCTGTTCTTCGCATAAGTTTTCATCATCACGTTGCAATGCGATTGCAATGTCCCCAGTAATCTATTACATTCGCGCCTTGTAACACAGTGAGCATGTAATCGGACGTGCAATGCTTATTTCGCGACAGTAATATATAAACCAAAACTCAAACATAATAGCTTCACAGTACAAAAAGATAGGAGCGATTGCACGTATGTGAGGTTCGGCACAGCAACGATGTCAGTATTGATAGTTACTACCAGCTCGCCCCATTACCTTCCTAATATTTCACCCTTGGAGACTCCCCTACTGCTACATCTTGATACGACACGATCGATGGGAACAGCTTACCTATCTTTTCTTCACCATCTTGCCTTTGTCATCATCAATGGTTATTAACATGAATTATTCAACTAAAGTATGTTTGCGTAGACAAGCTATTTTCTACTAAATCAATTGGTAGAACATTATTGTGTTTTCAAAGGATTACAAAAAAAGGTAGGATGTGGTAACATTTTAAGGATTTATTGCGGTGGAGCTTTTCTGATTCATAAAAAAAGGTTTATAGTGCGAGTATGATATACAGTTAATTATGGTTTAAAAATGTTGCATTATATGAAGTATTAAATTAAATTGTGTTCATTGGTGATTAAATAAAAAATTGTAGTAAGCACAGAAATATATGTACGTTAGTTATCGCGACAATTTAAGATAATCTTGAAACGTGAAAGCATTAATATTATATATGTCCAATACTCTATTTGATTGATTTGATGTTTTATCAAGCGTTTGACGTACATTCAACTGGAGAAAACAGTTGCACGCTTTTTTCCTGGATGAAAAACGTGAAGCAATATTCCATTTGCCGCCCATTGCCCGGGTAAATTCGTACAACCTGAGCTTTTGCGAAATTTAGCTCACGTTTGCGGCGAGAAAAGAATCCGATTATCCTAACAATAGGTGGGATAATTTCCCCTCGGCGCACGAAATGCAGACGGAAATATATTCCCAGCGAGCGGGGTTAAGAATTGGACGGAGGTCGCGGTCGGTAAAAAGCTCCGGATCGAAGGACCGCGGGGATCCGCAGCTGCGCGCGCGATGACTCACGTCGCATTAATTGCCGCGCGAGGCGCCCGCGCAATATATATATACATATACGCGCCGCGGCTAATTGGGCGGGGGCCCCGCGAGCGGCAACAATGCGCCGCCCCCCCCCCCCCCGAGCCGGCGCGCCGATAAATAGAGAAAGGGGAAAAAGGAATCGTGGCTTGTAGACGAGGCGGAATGCAAAGCAGAGGCGGCCCCGCATCAAAGGCGGGCGAAAACGTAGGAGCGGAGCGTCGCCGCGGGCCCCCGGGAGGGGGCGCCAACTCGTCCCGCTTGTTGCACGTGCAGGCCGGCCCTCTACGTACCTGCATGCGCACACGCCGTCTATATACGTGGCCGCGCGGCCGCTTTTCGTGCCCGGCTACCTTTCTGCCTCTGTTGTCCGCGGCTCGCTTTTTTCCCCCACCCCGCACGATCGCGGCCCGCCTCCGCGGCATTTTTACCCGCGAGCGCATGCCTTCGAGGGATTCCTCGCGAGCCCCCGGCCATACGTGCACTCCTACGTGTGCCCCGGTCTATCTCGGATGGATTTTTGACGCGCGGTGACAAATGCTCTCCGGGGGAGGTGGGCGATCCTTCTATATTGGGTGCGGGCACGGCGCGGGTCTCAGGGCCGCCGCCCCACTACCGCGAGCCGATAAAAAACCTCAGGCGACGGGCCTATTTTAGAAGACGAGTGACTTGGTCAATAGTGATTAGGCTCCCTGGGCACTCTGTACAAACGCTCCTATGTCAATTATGAATGTTGCGTAATAGAATCTCAATATTGATTAAATCAAGCAATTAGTGTAAATAAGCTTGGATTTAGCTGTTTAATTAATTTATTCACGATGAATCGAATGAGTAAAACGTCATCCTAATTTAATTTGTAGGTACACGTACGTATATATATTGAACAAACCAAATTAACTCGGGAAGTCGAAAACATAGTAAAGTACGAAATTCATTGAAATAACAAATCAAGTTTCAATGAAATTCAACTGCCTGACGAAATAGGAATTCTCCGAACGAAAGCAATAATTCTATAGTTATTGTACAAGTTACAGCAAGGCCTTGTTAATCCGCGGGCTGCGGGTTTTGTAAAAAAAAAAAAAAAATCAACCGTGTCGGCAGCTGAAACGGAAAAGCTTTCATTTATTACGCGGTTAATCATTCTAAGGCATTTTAGCCCGCGCACAGCCATCGGATTTTTGCCATATATCCCCTTTGATACACCGCCGCGGCGCGTGTTTGCGGAAACGCGCGTACACGAGCCGCGCGCTTGTTGTTGTTCATCGCGTTAACCCTGTCGCACGGCCGCGTGTCTCTCCCCCCCACCCTCGTCCCCGGAAATAAATCTCCCGGCCCGATCCAGGACAATTAAGGGGGAAAGAAAGTTTCGCCGCGGCATCGAGAAAAGTGCGAGGCCCCGCGTGACAGGCGACGCCTCGCTGACACGTGTATTACGGCTCGGCCGCACGCGAAATCCGACGCGATTAAGGAAGGGAGTCGCGAGACGCGCGGCCGACTCGTCGCTCGCGGAGGCCCCGGGATTTATGCGACTTGGTCACGCGGCCGCTGGGGAACCGGGGATTTATTCACGTCGCGAGGTGGACCTGCGCACGGGAGGTGGGGGGGCGAACAAAGGCCGCGCTGTCCGCGAAACGGGAGCGACGCTTGACCTTCCTTTCCGCAGCGGCACCTCCGAGGTTCCTTCATTACGCTTCTGATGCATCGCTCCCCCCCTGAACTTTCTCTGGCCGCGACGCCCGCGATTTATCCCGCGGATTTATTATTTTCACCCCGTTGTTTTTCCGTTACTCCCGCGGCGCGCCGGCTCACCGCCCGCGACTGCCTCCTCTCTTTTTATTTAATGAAGCATTCGCCCGCGGACTCTGTGATATATCGATGTGGCCCATGCACCGCGTCTAAATAGCAATTAAATACGCGGTTAAATTCTGAAACTGTGATTTACGCTAAAAACAGTTTGCGTACAGGCCTGCCTAAAATTCGTAATATTATTTTAATGCCGGTAAAGTGAGCGCCGCCGGATGATTAATTTGAATTATGTGTGCGATAAATCTTACTTTTTTTTTAAGTACGCGCGCGTCTAAAATCTGTGCATTTTTCCACCCGAATTATTAGCTAACCCACGAGTCTTACGAAATAGCTCTAACTAAAAACAACTCGCCTTTATGATTATTTAGGGGACAATACCTTTCATACGCTTCTAAATTGTTATACTTGCAATATTCTATATTTATAAATACTATCCACATATTATAGAAATAGAGTTTTATTACTTGCGGCTAACTTTACCTATATCTACTTACAGACAGCGAACGTTAATTATAATTAACCCTTACCAGCGTCTGCTGAGCAGATGATGCGATTAAAATTTTCAACCTGCTTTTTTATAATAAATTTAATGTGATTTCAACCAAATCCAATAGAATATAAATATTTTTATTTCAAACCAACGGTTATTTTAGAAAGCGTGTGAAGGATTGTACGATGACAGGCTGGATCAGTGACCGACCAAAGAGTAAGCGCGTATAAGCCGACATGCAACCACTGAAATTCGCATCTACCCACGGATGATTGTTACAGAGTTTCGTGAAATCTGCAAACTCATCGGGCAGCACAATCGCGCGTAACGAGAAAATGTGTCCCGTATGTATAAGGGCCTCGGCACACCCCTTGGGACGTCCGTGGCTCCGCGCGCTCTTCTGAAGATGGCACTGACCATTCCAGACCCCCAAGACTTCCGCTTTCTGGAACCTCCCTTAATTTGCCTTTGCTTTGTTAGGCTAGGCTCGGGATTATTATATTACAGCGATGACGCAGCGTCCGAGGGATGTTAGGACTCGGCGCGCAATTTGCAGGACGATGTTGTACCGGGCAAGTGTGGGATAACGCGGTGAATTCCAGTAACGATCGGCCGTCGAGGGCATCTCTCGATCGCCCCGGCCTCCAATGGGATTTATGGTCCGCGATTAACCGGGTGACGCTCCTGACTAATGTGCGCATGACTCTTTGGCATTTTCGAATAACTTTGATTGCTAATTAATCGTTACGAAGTAAGCATTCGCATTCGTCATTTGCCATTGGAACTTTTAATTGATTTGAATAAATTAATCTTACTCTAATTCCCTCATATTTTAAACGCTATCGCAGAATATCTTGTACACGAAGACGATGTTCATCATCCATTCTGAAATATAAATACTAATATTTGTACCGCAATTATTGGATTATTTAGTAATTACTTCGATAATCTTTTATCGTTGTATGTCAAAATGTTGTTTAAAAGATATTATAGAAATGAATAAAAACTTTTTTTCATTTAGTTTAGTTTCGTTAAATCTATATGCGACATAAAGCAAGAATACAAAAATTTTTTAAGTGTTTTATGATGGAATTTCCATAAAAATCTGTTTGTATGATTCATTTTAGATGTTGTTTTTAATCTTCGATAAAATTTGTGAAGAAATTTAAAGAGAATCAAAGGAATTTAAAAGAGGAGCATTTTTTTCTGAAGTATCATTTACAAATTATGCCACAGTTTAAGATATTATATAGGTTATGCTAATGCTTTTATTAAAAAAGCAACTATTTCTTTTGAGATTTAAAACAAACAAATTATCAAATGTATTTTATAAACTGTGAAGATTTATGAAGACATTTAATGTACTGCAGAATATTCATGGAAAAGCTTAATTCTGTAAACAATATTTTTTAATTTAATACATGATATGATAAATTCTGATCTAAAATTTCATTATGAAAATGATGCATGTTTGATCAGCCCAAGCACTGCATCAGAAACATTTTTCGAAAATTGTAATAAAAATTCTTAAATAGGTAAATATTAGTACATTATTATTACATAAGTGAAGCATTTTATATTTAGGCATGTACGGTCGACAAAAAATTTAGAATTTCTCAGTATTGTAGTGAGTCTTTACAAGTTATAGATTCACACATTCTTGTATGAAATTTAATTTAATTTAAATTTGAATTTAAATAATTATTTTCATTTAAACTAATGTAAAAGTATATTTAAAAGATCTGCACGAAACGAAAATAATAAATTCAATGCATGAATTTTTCTGGATTGGTTAGAAATGCTGATCTTATTTCTACCAAGGATGTTCAAAGCTTTTCAATACCATGAGCACTTTAATCTATATCAATCTTGTATGTGGATATCTCCACAAACAAATTACTTACTGAGAATATCTACACGTAGTTCATTTCTTGATAGCATTGAAAGCATATATTTTTAAGTTTCACTGTACACTCACTGTAATAATATTTTTTACAGCATTAATTGGCTCACTCTGATTGTTGTCTTTTTCCAATTCGAAAACTTATATTTAAGTTTTAACATTGAACAATTTTTAAAATATTGAATAATAATTAAAATATATGAAGAGATATTTACATGAATAAATTTACGTTGATAAAAATGAAGTTTTGATGATTTGCAAACACCAATTAATAATCTTTTGGCGGATAAAACAAAATGCACCTTTCTATTAGGTTTCTTTCGAAGAAAAAATAAAATTAGCCATAAGTTGAAATCTCAGATGCGGTCTCGAGATGTAAAATAAATTTTGCTCTATCGAGTAGTGAGTTACGGGAAATAATTATAAAATATCCCGAGGACGTTATTCAGCCATTATCCCGAGTGAACCGCAGGAATGGATAGCATCTATTCGAGCGGCAGACTAAATTTAAAATCGCCCCCAACATCGGCAGCCGGTAAAAGCGTAATCAATTTCTAATCGGCTCTGAGCGAGTGCAACGGCAGTTCCTCTATAAATAGCGCACTTACCCGGGCGGCAGCGGTCCCTATCGCTATCGCGAGGCCCGATAATTTGACATAATTACATTGTTCCCGTCAAGAAGGTATTATTTACGCCGGGGCCTCCGCGCCGATCGAATCCCATCGAATTTGCCGAGGACTCGGCGGTGGTGCGCGAGGCCGCCTTTCGTAATGGAGAGACGTCGCCCACGTCTAGCGGTGGGCCTTCTCCTCCATCGAGAGCAGGAAACGCCTGCCGGTAATTAATGTACGCGGGCGCGCAGCGGCAGGGCGGTTATTGTGTCGGGTGCATCAGCGCCGGCTTCGGTAATGCAACCCAATATCGCCTCTTAGTGCAGCGAAACGCCCGCGCGCGATTCACTTGGCGCGGGTGCCCCGAGTGCCGGCGATGCGCGTTGCGGTGTCTGGCCTGCGCGAGCGCCCGGAAATGATACACCGCTCCTCGCTATTGCCTCTACAACGTCAATTTGATGAGCGTCATCAGGAGATTGCTAACGAAAAGCTGCCCTCGGGCTTCCAGGTCAAGCGGAAAGCCAAATCTTGATTGATCTAAACCCATTAACTTGGAGAAATTCAATAAGCTATATTTAGGGCTACCACACTTCCCGGAAGACCGTTCGGGTAGATCGTGATTGTCCGTAGAGCGATTTCATCGATGCGTGGAAAAATCAGCCCTGTATCAAAATTACAATTTGGGCGTAAGCGGCTGGGCGGCGGTGCTGTCAGTGCGACATCAGCCGCAAATAGAAAAGCCAAGAATACCTTATTACTGAATATATACACGAGAGCTCCGTGGAAATACCGCTAATCCGACTATTTGAATAAAGCTACTTATTACCGAGATTTTACGAGCTCGGGATCCCGAAATTTTCTAAATACTTCCCAGACTACTTCGGTGTCCATTATACCCGGCAAAATGAATTCTCCCAATTCGGACTTGTCCAAATGCCACGCGGGCGACGCGCAACCGTGAATCGAGAGCTCGTCGTACAATTCCATAAGGGGTAATTCGGTTAGAAAATCCCGAGGGAAAATCCGCGAGCAGTCGATAATGCACACAGAGAGAGAGAGAGAGAGAGAGAGAGGCACTCGCGCGCTCGGCACGTACGGTTCTCACCTCCGTCCCGGGCGGCGCGCCGGCCGCGCGCGCATAGTTAATTCCTAGCGGCGCTGATTTCACTCGGGGAATCTCGTTTGCACCTCCGATATAAATTAAGCGGGCTGCTCCCGGGCGCCGCCCTTTCTGCATTCGCGCGCGGCCGGATTTTCCCCCGATTCTTCGGATTCGCGGCTCCCCCGCCCCCGGCGCGCGCCACTCGCACCGCAATTATAGCCCCGTAACGGAGATTTAATGCCGTGAGGTCCGCCCGGGCGGCCGAGTGCTTTCTGAAAAGCCGAAGCGGCTACGCTCCCACCGACGGCTTATTTTAATTAGGCGAATTCGAATTTACTTTTTCACCGGGCCGCCTAATGGCCCTGATTCCACAATGTCCGACTGATTTACTAAGCAAAGGGCTTTACTCCATTATACTAGATTATCGGGATCAAGGCGATATAGCCCCGCGGTTCCCAGTTTTCTTTTTGATTAAGTGAATTATGGCGTGCATCCTACCACCGGAATATTAAAATAATAACACGGATAAAAACTGTAATTCAACCGACGCACTTCTTTAAATTGATAGTTAAACGATATGTGGACGTTTAAGTAAGGTGATATAATGTTGCGGAGGAAAAAATATTATGTATTGTGAAATAATACGTGGCAAAAAACACGTACAACGCTCGCTTATTATTATTCATCATTTTTACGGTATGCATCAACGGCATTATTTACTGCAATTATGGTATTACTTTGTATTTCATCGGCCACAAAGTGTGCCCTCCAGTGCACTTTCACGAAATATTCACTTACCACTTGTCGTAATTCGTACGAAACTTTCACAAGTAGCATTGGCTGTAATAATACCAACTGCCTGTGAGCGTATTCAACCGTCTGAGAATCCGAGAGGAAGTCCGCGAGATTTGAGATAATAAAAGCTACGTGTTTTTTGCCTAGGAACCACACCGTGAATCAGCTGCCCAATTGTATTAGGAATAGAAAATTATCGAATTAAAAATAAGGTAAGAGAGCACCTGCAGGAGGAAAATTTTACTTAATTATGCGTAATTATCGCACAAAAATAATTTACTAAAAATAAATGGAGAAATTCTGACTACTTTCGATGCAAGCTGAGTTATTATGCTATTTTAATACAACGGTTTATATAGCTATAGCTCTCTTGTCAGTATTGTAATATTGTATCGTTAAAGCGCGCTCGATCCAACAATGAGAAATTTTTGTTGTCTTATCCTCATCTTTACTTGCATATATTCGTGTTTACGAAACGCCTTAAGTTTATACAACAGAATTCAGTAGCTGTTTACGTTTCAAAAGTGAAATTATAGTAAACGTGCTCTTCATCAGACTCTGCGTAAATATTTTGCGAAATAACAAAGTGTTTCTGCCACGTATTTATGCAATTTTCCATCGCGAGATTAAAGAGTTGAACTGGAAATCGTTAGCATTACTAAGCCTACGTACTTAACGCTCGAGCATTAGATCACGTTTGTGATGCACTTTCTTTTCTCCGCGCATCGCATCTCCCGGAGTGGCTTCATGCAAGTGTCGATCACTAGTCGATGACTTCGCACTCATTGGTTAAAACGCAAGCTGCAAAGTGACTCTCGACGCGCATCTTTCGCGCGCAATAGTCTCTATGCAACGCACACGCCATTAGCAGCGCTCTTGGAAGTATCCCTCTTGCCACTAGAGATGCATATAAAGTCAAAGGGAGGCGAATGCTGGTGGATTGAAAGGCTTGCTGTGGAGCAAAATGGCAGTTGCGCCCAGTCAAACGCCAAAAGAGCCAAGACGCGAGAGATGGGCCGAAGTGTAAAAACCGAAACATCTGCCTCTTTTCCTGCGGCGCCAGCGAGTCGTAATTGTTGTTTATTGTTTTCAATGCGAGTTCCGAGCTATATAAGTCGCAATTAAAAGCAGGAGGAAAATGGGTTGCACTCTGCTTCTGGTTGTCACGTTGTAATTAATAAGGACGGAGGCTTACGCGGCTCTGTGAAAATATATCCTTATCGCGATTAATCATTATTTGATTGAGAGAAGGAGATCACACAGAGCCAATCTTATATAGAGGAGCCGATCGCTCCTTCGTATTTATTTGAGTGAATTAAAGATCGGCTCTCGAATTCAGATAAGCCCTTTTTGCGTGCCAAGGCCCACACAATGGCGACGCTTAATAATTATACTCTTATACTGCAGTTAAAAATAAATTAATTTTTGATAAAATTTATTGAACGAATTTTGTTGCTTTAGAATTCCTCGATCTATCTATTGATAATATAACTGTTTCGTTATTGCAAACGTGTGAAGAACTATTTCACTGAATGCAGTATTTAGAATTCATCTATTGCAACGAAAATACCTTTAAAAAGCACAAATGAATTTTTATTCTTTGAACAAATTGAACAAATACACGTCAATTGAAAAAAATCTAGTAGAAAAAATAATACACAATAAAAAATATTCGTTCTGCCAATCATTAAAATAAATATGTTGGAATGTTTTTAATCTATTTTGTTTAATTTTCATTTAATAAATCCTTTTACATTTACATTTTATTTGAATGAGATACTAGAAGGAACGTAAAAATACACGGATAATATCCCTCGATTTACTTGGTTATGAGCTGTCCAAGCATGAATTCGACGATCTGCAAGGGTCCTGGATCTTCGACACGCATTAACGACTGTTATATATTAAAGCAAATTTTAGACTCCGATTTATTCTCCCATAAATATTCATAGGCGTAATGAATGATTGTATCACGCCGAAAAGGGTTAGGGCATGCGCGCCGCGTAAACGCTTCATAAAAATGCGCCGAGGAGGTGGGGGGAAATAAAAAAGCACGACATTTATCAAGGCGTCGCTCGGGGAACTCAATTGGCGAAAAAGCCGGGCGGCGGCACGCGAGGTGACGAAACCTGCGCGCGGCAGCGGCTTTTAAATTAGCGAAATTGACAAGAATTTATACAAGGGCCGATAAGCGGGGCCTCGTGGCCGTGACGTCAGCCGGCGGGACCGGCCCCCGAGGGCCGGCGCGGAATCGGTGTCATCGAGATCGACTGATGCGCTCGGGTCCTCCTTCTCTTTCTTCCCCTCTTAAAAATCGCCCGGGCCGTTTTGCAAATATACAGTAGGGCGGCGCGAGGGGGGGGAGGGGGAGCCGCGTCACCCGATGTAATTATCCCTCGGATTAGGGGCCGCGTTTTTTTTTTTTTTTTTTCCCCGGCACCCGGCGATCTTCTACTAAGTAGCGCAGCTGTTCCCGCGACTCGTCGGCCGAGTGCGCGCGCACGCGGCTTTGATGCTCCTTGCCTCCTGGCTCTTTCTTCTCGCGCCCCGGCTTCCTTTGCCGTATCCACTTCCCCCCCCCGACCGCCTCATCGTCCCCCCTCGCGTATATACCCGGGCGATATTTTCTCCGGCTTTGCTTTTATCCCGCGTTTCTCTCTTTACTCGCGCTTGATCTCCGCTCGAGTATCTTCTTCTTCCCGAGCGCCGTCTGATTTTTCTGCTTGTCTACGTCTCTTCTTTTTTTTTGCTTCGCACAGCCAATGTACATATATACGTATGCACCACCGCAGATATGATATATACCAAAGTTATTAAATAAGGAGAGGATCGTACGTACTGTGCGCATACACATATACAGCTTATATAGAATGGAGAGATCAGACGCGTATATATGTAGTGCAGAATCGAGAGGGAACGAGCGAGTGTAAAACGGCGGCTGTCCTCGGCCGGCTGTAGGACCGACTCGAATCGTTAAGCGCCTGATTCGGCGACGGGTGCGGAAATACGCGGGCGGCGGGAAACAAAGCGGCCGCGGAGGCGACGACCGGCAGTAAAAGTGCAAGCGGCCGCGGGCCGCGGCGTTAAAATCCTCGAGGATCAACTTTGGCGCGCATCGGCCGATCCCCCGAGTGGCTCTCCGGGGGCTATGGCTTTGATTAGAATTGGCTTTAACGGCCGGGGGGGCCTTGCCTATATAGTCCGTATTAAATCGCGGGCCGCTCGCGCATATGCCTCGGCGACGCTTAATAATAATCCGGCGCCGGCCCCGGTAATAATAGCATCTAGCCCTATCATTACGCGGGCCCGTTTTATGAAGTCGCGCGGGGCTCTTTACGAGCGGCGATAATTCACGAGATACTTCGCGGCGCCTCTGCTCGGGCCCGTCTCGCTCTAAGCAAATCGAGGCGGATTACTCGTACTTCGGCTCGGGCGTAAAATCATAGCGCCGATCCGGAGATCGGATGCTTATAGCGCGGGCCGAGGGCTCGGCCTGCCTTTGAACCTCCAAAGTAGCCCCGCGACTTCTTGTTGCTCCCGGTCGTTTTTTTTTTTCCAAGATCCGCCGCCTCTTATTCATGGGTACTGCGCCATATTTTTAAGAACTTCTACTGGCTTTGAGAGCTTCGTTGTAAATTAAAAGCTCAACGCGTTGCGCAATTGGCCTTCCCTTCGTTCAATATTGAATATGCACAGCTCTTCTTATATCTTGTTATAATCACAGGCCCGTTATTGTTACTTATTTAATCAATCGATTCCACGATTTTTAATAGGGATAATTATATTTGTCAATCTACGTCCTACTCTTATATAGTTTTGTTTCACGAGTAGCTCGAGAAAACAACGAGGATCTTTACTCGGATATTAGGAAAAAGGCACAATTTATTTTAAAACAGACCCAAGAGCATTCCTTATACCGCGGAAATGATTTATAACAAGCAATCGTGTTTTTACTGATACAGCAACTGTTTACATCATGTTCCTGCCTCGATTCCTCGCAGTTTCTGCCTACCCTCTTAAATATAGTATCGGTACTCTGACGGTAATGTTATAGAAATGTTTACCATATAATGATTATTGATTGATCAAATAATTAGAAAATATTATCAAAATTTTCTACAAATATAGTAAATAGTAATAAACATTTTGCTTAGAAAATTTGACCAACTAACAATTTCTGTCCTCTATCGGCCACCAATATTCTCGGAATTTGTTTACACATCGGACTCTTTGTTGTGACAAGCCTTTCCACTCATAAAATATCGATATTTACACTTGAGACTAGACACTTAATACTAGAATTAGTGCCGATAACTAATTGAGCCCGGGCCGGCTGTAAGACGGCTTAAATTGATAATAAAAATGCCGAGTATTATGAAATTATTAATTGGTCCGGGCGGCCAAGGGAAGGCTGTTTTTGCAAGCGCCGCGGCATTCTTAGGGATCGGACGCGAAGGTCGATCGCATTCTTGAAATGGTTATATAAAGCACGGGGGGCTGGGCGGGCGCGCGTTCCCATGTGGCTTAACCTTCACACGTAGCCGGGCCGATAAAAAGGAGGCAGGCCCATAAAACACGGCGAGGATCGATCGGCGCGCCGCAGGAAATTACGTAGGGCCGCGCGCGCGCGCGCCGATAGCTCGCGCGAGATTGTCCTCGGCGGCGCGGCCGATTCGCAGGGATAGTCCGCGACTCGCGGAGGCGCGACCGGGGCGACTCAATTACGCGGGCCGCGATCGAGGAGCCGTTGGCGCGGGCCCCGGCACCTCCGGTAATTACCCTATAACGCCCGCGTTAACTGCGCCGCCCGGGGTGCCGTTGTTTTTTTTTCTTTCGGCCGGGCCCGTCGCATCCCCGGAGCCGCCGCGCCGCCACGGGCCCCCTCCTTATATTTCTTGCCCGAGCGCCGCGCTTATCGCGCGCATATACCCGGCACTTTGAACAATTACTTTTTAAATTATCCTCGAGGGAGTTGCCCGAGCGCCCGGCCGACACGAGCCCCCACCTACCCGTGGGGAGGGACGGCCCGGGCATTTTTATAATGGCGCCGCCGATAGCCCGAGCGCCCACTGCCCCGGCTAAGTGATTCGCCCCGAGATTTCGCGGCCAACAACGCCGCAGCGCCGGCTTTGAGCGCGTTTTTTTTGTTGTTGTTGTTGTTGTTGTTGTTTCTCCGGCCGGCCGTCGTGCGAGGCATTAGCGGGGGGAACAAAAAAAAAAAAATCATAAGGCTCGCCGCCTTCACGGGATCCTGCCCTTATTACGTAACGATCCGTGGACTTTTTCAACGGGCGGACACTTTAGTCGGATAAAGAGTCGAGCCGACTGGAGAGTTTTTTACGAGCCGTCGGCCGATTCGTGTTTGTCGATATATATATATATATACAGCGACTATGTTCGACACTATAAATCCCTCGCGTTATCAATTCCCGCGATATGTATACTTTTACTTGGCTTTCGATTATTTTTCCTTAACGACCGCGCCCCTTAAATTATTTGCGCATAAAACGCCGAGCCGTTGCAAATGAATCATTCGTGATTATTTATGGGACGGACCAATAGAAGAAAGAAGCGCAAATTCCTAATGAGCTTGAAAATCTTGTCCCGCGGTTCGTTTCCGTTGTGGCGCGAGGACGCCGCGCCATTCTAATATGACTAATTCAAGCGGCACCTATTTACGGACAGGACAAACCTGTTTGTGAAAAAAAAAAAAAAAAAAACTAAACAGTCTTATGCAAATAGGGACAGAGGGCACGGAGCGCAATGCAAGAAAAGAGAGCCCGGTGAAATTTATCGATCGGCGTAAAACAGACATTCCCCCCACCCCACCCCATTGATACTTGCCGTATAAATTCCGCGGTACGTATCCTGCCGTGCCCCTCGCGGGGGTTAGAAGCAGAAAAAAAGAAACGGCTTCGGTCCCGATGACGCCCGAAAGCGCAGGGATCGGGAGCGCCGTCGACGGGGCAAGCTTTCGACCGCGGCAAGTGGGTCTTTAGAGTCCTCCTTCGCGCGGGAAGAAGGGAGGAGAGAGCGGCTTTATCGGCGGCCGATATCGGCGCGAGGCCGCGCGCTAGGAGGACAATCCGCCCGAGGATCTCGGGCCCGCGGAATTACACGGCCCTTAACGAAGCGGCCGCGCGAGATTAAAGCCCCGGCTCCGGGGGCGGTCGCGGCCCCGCGCCGCTAATGAAAACGTACACGTGTATACAGCGGGGGAGTCGCGCGGCGATCGATTGCCGATGCGCGAGCCGCAAATTGCCGGGCCAAATTTCGCAGACGCGTTGGAGGCCGGCCAAGTGACCGGCGCGAGCTGCCGATCGCGAGGCCGACCCCGGACAAATGAAATACACGTACATGCACGTGGATTATGTTGATCTCGGCCGAGGCTTTAAAAAAGGCCTTGTCTCCGCCGGGATCTGCCTCGCAGGCTCCCTCGCCGCCCCCGGCGCGAATTGTCGCGTTCGCTTCCCTCGTGTGTGTACGCGTGTGTGTGTGTGTCTCCCCCCGCGCGAGGATGCGTGCTCGCGCCTCGAGGGCCGAGTTGCCGGGAATCCGAGGGGCAAACCCTGCCCGGGACACTATCTTCCATCTGGTATAAATCAACTCGGAGCACTTGGCCTCTCTTAGAGACTGCCAGCCTCCCCCGAATCCATATTGCATCTCGTTCGCGCGTGTATGTGCGCCCGGGAGTGCCTTATCCTCCCCGGCTCGCAGACCGCCTCGATTTTTAGAGAGAAAGAGTGCGCGCGGTAGAATGGGGAAAGGCCCTGCCGCCCCATTATCGGCCCAATCTCCGGATTATTAATTCAGGTGCGCGCTCGGCCCTCCTGTGTGCGCCTTCACCGGCACTCTATCGATCTTCCTCGCCGCGAACATTAACACCTTTCTTCGAGCATTTTTCCCCTCTTCCGACCGGCTCTTCCTATTCTTCAAATAATCCGACCCCTCTACATTGTACTTCGTGGATTACCAGTTAGCTTTTTCGTTAAGCTCACTCGGCTTTGACATGAAAATTCTATTGATGTAAATGATGAAAATGATAGAGTTAATGCTAAGGACGGTTTTCATCGGCATATTCTTTTGGTACACTCATCTATTTGCCGCAAGTATTGCAACACTACTCACATTGCAAACCAGCTTTATCTAATTTCAATATAGACAATCAGAAATAAACTTCATATGTTAAGCTCTATATACAATAAAATACTCGTATAAAGATCAATGACCGCAACGTAAAACGTAGATAGAAAAAAGGTCAAAAACCATAACAAGGAAAATATTAGACTCATTACCCCGTTCAACTGAATCGTTTGTAATTTCGAGATAACTTTCGGTTCATTTATGTAAAACGAAGTTAAAAATTCTTCATGTACAGAACTATAAAACTTACCTTTACTTTATTACATTTACTTTAACTTATGTAAATAGATATTCGAGCTTTTGTTTGCAGTAGATTATGATATTCTCATTACGAGACTCTGCATGATGCCAAAAGAATTATTATTGAAAACTACTTCTAACACAATATATCTGCATAAAATGTTATTGAATTCATTACAAGTTTTACTATCTTAAAATATAATCTAATATATCAATCAAAAGAACGTATACAATGTTTCAGTGACATGTAAGAAACATAAATTATTTCGGAAACAGTACACATATCTTTAATAATCTGAAATTATATAGTCGTTCGATTAAATCTTTATTTCTTGCTCAATTTCTTGAAAAAATTCTTTTGAAAGAGAATGTTACGTTACATATTTACTCCAATTTGTTCATATCATGTCTTAACTTTGACATTTTAATCAAAAGTAAGATACGTTTACTTTAATCATATTGACACTATAATTATATGACTTCAATAACGATTACAATTGTACATTCGTTTATAAATAGAGTAGCCAATTAAAAAATATTTTACAGTAGAAATATTTGAAAAGGCAAGACAAAATTATTTTCATAAAATGAAAACAAGTGTAATAATTATTGCAAGTATTGCAATATTATGTGTGTTATTACCTAACGTACAAAGCGAGTGCCTGCTTCCATCTTGTTTTGGAAGGAAACATACGTTATGTGAACTTAGTGTAAGTATCTATAATTAATGTATACTTTGATAGTTATTTTTTGAGTTGGTTGAATATCTATTAAATAGAAAAAATAAGAAATTTAACTCAATCGACACTATTTTACAATTAATTATGATTTTGCTCGATAGTGGGATTCACCCTCACAAAAATGCAGGAAACTATTGGTAAACAGTACCATCAACACAGGTTTAAGCCAAGAGGACAGAATACGGATTTTAAATCGACACAACTATTATCGGAATAGAGTTGCTAAGGGAGAAGAACTAAATGGAAATCCTGGGCCACAGCCTGCTGCAACGAATATGGCTGTTCTTGTAAGCATTTTGTAATACCGTTTGAAATATGACATTTGGTTTTAACTTATTAAACTTATTGTATAAATATAGTAATTTATACATATTTTTTCTTTTATATGCAAGGAATGGGACCCAGAATTAGAAACATTATCGCAAAGGTGGGCTAATCAATGTAATAATGCATGGAGGATAGACAATTGCTTGCGTACACGTAAGAAATAAGCACTACTAAATGGTCTGTGAATACCCCGATAGATAATTGTTCGCGTTTTTCCAAATATTTGAAAGAAAATAAAAGTTGTATAATAGCACATTGTTTAATAAAAACTACAATAATTTATACATTTTTAATAACATAAATCTATTTTAAACTAAAATGATGCATTTTTATATTTTAACTGTAGAAGGAGCAGAATTTGGCCAAAATGTTTACGAGTTCAGAAAAACCAATAATTTCTCTGATTGGAATATTGAAGATTCAGTTAAGACTTGGTATAGTGGTGTTCAGTCATTTAATCCCAAAGATATAATAGCTTTTAGGTACGTTGTACATTTCATTTAAGTGAACATTTATATTTTAATCATTAAAAATTATAAATTATTCATTTGAACTTTTAAGTAAATTTTACGATATTTAATCGGTATCATACAATGTCATTTATACAAATTTATGTTCATAATCTTATGAAATGTGAAAAATAAAATCAGACTTTTCGATATTATTTTTATTAATTAATTGATAAAAATTTTTGTTTTAGTGATTCGATCGACGATAGAGCAAAAACATACACACAACTCGTCTGGGCCCAGACAAATAAAGTTGGTTGTGGTTCTGTTAGAGTTGATAACAAGGATACATCAATAATTTATGTCGTTTGTAGTTACAGAACAGCTGGTAATATTATTGGTGAACCAGTATACTTAATTGCTTAAGTGTACAGTTTAAAAAGTAAATGAAATCAATAGTAAATAGTTTTTCATAAGTAAAAAATATATTAGCTTTATTTACTAAACATGAATATAAGTATTCTTTTCTTACCTGACTTTAAAAACTGATAAATGATTCAGCAATAAAGATTGCTGAAGTCATTGTACTTAACTTTCTGACGTTTCCTCAAACATGAAATATGGAGAGATTGAAATATTCATCGCAATCAAAAAACAGAAAACGCGATTATGAATGTGATTCTTGCAAGATAAAAAGTGCCTATAAATACAAACTCATTACCGAAAATTATTTTATTATTGTACAGAAATTGTATTTCATTATTTTTATTGTACAAAAATTCTATTTATCTACTTTCAAAGACGATACTACAAAATTTACTGAGCCTGGTGAAATTCTAGTTATACAACATCTTTGAATTATTAAAAAATATATCTTATGCCTTAAACTAAAAATGATATATATGGAATGGAAGTTGATGATTTCTTGATGATTGATAATACATTTTTCAATTTTTAGGTTATTTTATTTATCACCATTTTTTAATAATTGCTCATGTATATTTTTGATCTGATTAAACTAATATAATTAAGTATTATAGCTCGTACGTCAATTGTTCTTAAATGAATTATATATGTAATTCAAATAAACAAAATAGTTGTGGAATTACATTATTTAAATAGAATTCTTAAGTATATGTGTACATTGGTTTGAGTTTTAACTGAAAGCGAATAATTCACAGCCGCAGACTAACTACGGACGCCTAACTGAGGTCTTTATCTGGCGAAGAAGGACGAAGTGTATAGCTCATCAGCTCCTGCAACTACCAAAATCACTGCATTTACCGATAATTCTCGCATTTCATGTACTCCCAAAAGCGTAACTGAAACAATGCGATTCATTATGATCTATTATAAAATATTATTACAATAGCTAGCAAAAGTAAGTTTTATAACAAATTTCAAGACGATATTAAAAAATAAGTCATATAAGAAAACATGCCTTGTGATTATCTCAAAACTTTAAACTATTAACTAATAAATTTAGGACTGGTTTGTATTTATTTATTAATAACATTATACTCTCGGAGTGTTTTGCGAGAAATGGATAAAGAACCAAAGTAAAAACGTATAAAAGGACACTCTATTTTTTAATATAAAATGATATCTTTCTCATACAATGGATATGGCAAGAATAAATAGAGATATAGTAACTATATTTTGTAACAAAAGAGTGTTGAATCTCATAAACATCTATTCTTATATCTTCCTTGATTTAGTACAAACGTTTAAATTTTTATTTCTGCATGAAAAATCGCTTTTAACAGAATGGTGAAAAATATTTTTTATAAAAGCTAACATTTTACTAAAGTTTAAAAACTGAATAGTGAATCTTACTTGAAAAATAGTCATATTAGTATATTATATTAATAGTCATAATAGTATATATAATATTATAATATATATTATATAATAGTCATTATAGTATATTATATTAAATTTATATTAAAAATACTATAGACATAGTTTAACTCTCTATTATTCAGATAAAGATAATTTAATTATTTTATATTAAACTGTTTTTTTGGGGGTTAGATTGTTTTATTTTAATTAAAATTTTAAATATATTAATTTGTAAGAGTCACCAAGAAAGTGCCCAAATTGAAGTTACAATTTGATGTATCGCTTATGTTAAGTAGCATTAAGACAGAATTCAAGAATTTCCAATGGTCCTAATCTGAAGAAATCTATTACTATATGTTAACGATAAGAAATTAAGTTAGTTTAAAAACTTATATGTTTCTGAGTAAATAATATAAGTTTGATTTACAATAAAAATAATATATCAACAAATGTCCAGTATCAGGTCAAAATTTTACAAATAAATTTTACGAAATGTCTAATTTTATGCAGTGTAATTACTAACATACAAACTTTAATTTTTACTGGAATAGGTACATATTATAGAATACATTATACATTTATACAAAGCATGGTTGAATGAATCTACATTTCGTTTCCAATAATTTTGCTAGTATGCTGACTATTTTTCTTTGTTATTAAGTTAACGTAAAATAGTGAAATAAACCTGATTGTCTTTATCATTATTATACAGTAAAATGCTGCTCTATGCATAAGTAATAAACAATGTATTAACGAAAATATCAGTAATAAAACATCTATGCCATACAACCTTAAAGATGATGAATAACACAATATTTATGTAAAATAACATTTAAATATACTGAAGGTAATATAAAAAATTTAAACTTGTGTAGTAGTCATGCAGAACATGCCATATAAACGACATCCGCCCAAATAAGAGAAAATATGTAACAAACGGCATGTATTCTAAGAACATTTAAATTGGTCGGTCAAAAATAGCAGAAGGCGCGCCAGTTCAAAGGAAAGTCTCTACAAAAGGGCCTCACTATGCTCAAGCGACCAACAGGACACACGCGCCAAGGTCATTAATAAAGGAAAAAGTACAGGTAAAATTCCTTCGTATCTTCGTCCTATCCCTCTCGTTTAAGTTATTTCTCTTATTTCCTTTATTTTCATTGCGTATCTGAATTGCAGAAAATGGGATTCCAACGAAGATAGTCGAATAAAAGTTATTTTCAGAATCCAATACGAGGTGCGGAGATTCTAATAGTTGCAGTGGAGTGATACAGAGTACCCGGGAGCTGAGAAATTGACCGAGGTAGGAGACTCGCGAGCTTTCACGTCACTGCTGCTGCTTCGGGGGAGCATAGATGAAGGTGCCCGAGAGATGAGGCATAGAATATTTATGATCATTCTGAGAGCTGAGGCGACAATGGCGTGCGCCCCATTGAACTCGTGCACGCTCGCAAAATTCAAAACGGACATTTTTCATTGGCGATTCTTAGCCCAAGCGTTTAATACCGTAATCGTTTTTCTTTACCTCGCCTCTTAAAAATTTCACGAGGGGTCTACGCGTCTACTAGAAAATTCTGTACACGCGCACTGCATTCATGCGCTGGTATTCCCAACCTACTAAAATAATCACTTTTGTCGCATATCCCTTTCGATCTTGAATTTAATTTATTTATTTTATTTTTCTGTGCATTTCTGGTTAATATAATAATAATGAAATAAATGATGTAACCGAAATCTCACATGCTACTATATTTTTCATAGTTTTTCTACTAACGCTGTTTTTACATAACATTTATGAACTTGATCATAAATCGAATAAACTAGTTTAAATACGTTTTCAAATTTTCAAATTTGATGTATAAAAAAATAAAACATATATATGTCGTGTGACGTTTATTTTGACATGAATTCCATTCAAGAAATTCTTTGGTTGGTCAGAGGAAAAGAGATTGCGTCCAAGCTCTGAGGTCTTTGACCCATTGTTCATGTCTCACTTTAACGATCTGTTTCCCTTTTGGGAGCACATTGACATGGAATGCCACATTTGCCTCTGCCTTTATCTTCCTTTTTCGTGCATTGCTTACTATTATAGGTCGCTCGATAACCACCCTTTGTTAATTTATATCGTGAATTCTAAAGCACATTATTGTAATTGTTCAGTGTTTTCAACTTCCAATTAATACAAATAAATTACAACATAGTTTGTTGATATCTAGTATTAGTGTAATTATTACAACTTAAAAATTGTTTTTATTAAATATTAAACTAATATTTTTGCAATAAATTTAATAATATTTCTGTCAGATAAAAATGTCGAATAATATGTTTTTCGGAGTTCTGCCAGTTTATCCTACGCAGAGATACGAGCATATAAATGTTTGATCATTTTGCATTCGTCCTAGATTTTATTCTGAATAGCTTAATGGGTATTTTTAAGTTTAAAGTAGGTATTTAATAGTTATCTGGACTCTTGCGAATTTAGATAACGCTGAAAAAGTTAGCTTAATATCAAATATTAGATCAATAGTTCATGCACAAAATAACATGCAAAACTTTTTCTATCAGTTTGAATTTTTCATGAAATTTTGTTTCTTTTTAGAGTAATTTAACACAAGGTACGTTACTGAAAATACTTCAAGTAGTTACAGTACGAACATGCTCAGACTAACCTATATATCATTCTAATCATATTAAACAATAAAATTTTTAAGTTTAACAACCAAATAACTCTAACACCTACGTAGCTATTTGTTACGTTTCCTTAAGATGTATAGAGTAAAATGGTAGATGGTTCAAAAAACTTTGTACAATTCAATCGGAGCTTCTGAAACTTGTGTATGGAAAAGCAGGGAAGGAGCCAGTGACACGGGAGAAATTGCAGAGCCGACCGGCAGAATAGTCGTCTGGGCAGGCTTGTGAGTGGCGGTCGGCTGCGGCTCTTCTGCAAGGTGCACAGGCGGGAGGAGGTGCAGCGCGGCTGCCGGGGTACAGGGGCGTCCCGGCGACTCGCTCACAATGCAGGTCGGCCCTCCCGTCTCCGCGGCGGCCATTAGTGACGGAGTCGCGCGAGAGGGGCCGGCGACAATGGGGGGGAAAGGCCGCCCCCTCGGTATTAATAACCAACGCCAATATCGCCTGGCCGGCAGCGCCAGTCCCCCGGATTAGCGATGTTTGCGCGACAATAGCCGGGGGCGGCTATAGGCCCGCGCGCGGCCCCCGGGCTGTGGACTCGGGAGTCTCGAGAGCCGCGGCGCCCGGCTTTAAGTGCTCTTTCGCCGGGGACTGCATAGCGCGGCCAGCTCCTCCGCGCCCTCGGCTCGCCCCCCCCCCCTCCGCCCCGCTCTCCTCCCCGCCCGCCCCGCATGTACCCCGGCTGCCCTAATTATTTATGTCAAATGCAGTTAGACTCGCCGGAATTCGTCGACCTACTCGCTGATTGTCCGATGGGGTCGCGTCCCTCCAGTCGCCCTCGAATTATTTACCGCCTCGAGATGTCTCGCCAATTAAGCCTCTTCCATTTAGCTTCCATTCCAGATTTGTTGCGACGACTCGTAAATTCGATTAGCTCGGCCTCCTTTATTATGAAAAACCAAGATTTTCTGCTGCGTTCCGGTAGAGTTATATCCATCTTTGTGTCTGGCTTACTCCGAGATCAAGCCAGACTTAACGAAATCAAAGTTTTGCGAATTAAACTGAAAAACCTATAAGCACTATGCTTTAGCATAAGCTGATAGAAACCTTCTGGATTTTTTCGTGAATTTATGCCAAACTCGCCAACGCGTGTTTAATCTGCTTGAATCATTTATGTACACGTCCAAATGTATCTTTATGTTTTAACTTCTTGGCAGATTCCTACTAAAGTTTGTTAAAACGCAGCGTAAATTGTTACACTGTGATAGAAAATATACTGACAATAACGATCCCAACTTTAATATCTACGGTTCCAAGGATACGTTTTACGCTCGAGCTCCTCGGCAACACGAAAATTAGCGTATCGCTTTACAAAACTGTTGATTGAATCTGCCGAGCGATAAAGGAGGCAAAGAGGGTCCGGCCCTCCTGTAACGCGACCGTGCCTATCACCGCGCATTGATTGCGTTAGCCGCGACGTACCACCGCCTCCTGGCGCGGAAAGTCAGCGAGCAGTAAAGTTCGCCGAACGGTGCTCGGTGCTCGTAATTTCCAAGCCTTCCCGAGTGATCTGCGCCGGGGACGCCGCGGGAACGGCGCAATGGAGAGGCCGGCGATATATCGCGTAAAATTAGGATGGAGCTTCTAATCTACCAATTTGCCATCAAGTTCCAACCAGTTACTAAAATGTATCGCGCGGTACATTCGCGTGACTAACTTTCCCCGCGCGGCTTTGGGAGTCGGCGTGTCGCTCGCTCAGCCAAGCCGCCTCGGCTGCCGAACGCGCATCCGACCTTTAATAAGCTGCGCGCCGTATCATCGACTCCCCGCCCTCCTGCGCTTTGACACAGTCTCTAGACGCACTTGTTATCTAACAAGGAGATAATATCATGCTTCTGAGTTACGCGTACTCCTCGGCGCACTTCTCTCGAACGCTAGTGTATGTATCCACTACACTAGGCGAGGGCCATTCTTTTTGTCCATTTATTGCAATAATATAATGTGTTATAACCTGATGGATTTAAACAAATAAATTAAATATTCCTCTGAGTTATGCAATAGAAATATTTTCTCCAAAAAAAATGCATCTGCGGATAAAGTAAGGACTAAAGTAAGGAGAAGAAGAGCTAGTTTACGATGGTGCTTTTTGTACATACATATACATAATTTAACTTTTACGTAAATAACATACTGGTTATCTCGACTTTCTTGTGCACATATACTGTATTTAGCTTACCCTTCTTGCTCTGCATATGCAAAAAAGCTTATGAAAAAGCATACAAATAAAGTTTATATTTGTCGAATATCAAGAAAGCACAGAAAAATCTGAATTTTATAACGTACTTTTTATTTCCAAGGTTAACAAAAATCTTATATATATGCGGTCTTTATGTACGGTCGAAAAGTTACATGTAGTCTTTATTAAATGAATATAGTTATAAAAAGTCATTTAAAAATAGCCTCAACTGCAGTTAATACAACGTCATATTTAACTAATTTAAAACAAAGTAAGTCTTTGTAGTACAGAGGTAACTTATTTTGAAAATTCGTAGTAAGCTAGTTGCGCAAAGTTCCTTCTAGCTGAAAGGTTATACAATATAGAAGCACATCATGCTCGTAAGGCGCAAAAAAATGAGAGAAAATTAGGAAAAGGGAAGTGCGGCCGTACTTGGAGCGTATTCTTCCTCATCGGTTGTTCGTTGTTGCCGTTTAGGCGAAACGGGACGCGGTCGACCCTCCTGCAGGAACTGTTCCCCATTTTCTCGGGGAGATCGTCGAGTATATTACCGCTCGTCAGTCTAGCGGTACCTACGCTGGCACGTATAAACTTTCTCTGCCGGCGCTCGCGGGGAAGCAGGGATCCTGCCCCCTCCCCTTCTTAATCCCTCTGTACGTTTTCTTAGTAATTTCAATATTTTCCCAGAGATAAGAGGAGACGACTGTGTAGCCGACACGGGCATTCGCCTCATTCAGAGACGCGTGAAGTTTAATGGAAAAGCGAGTAATAAGCGAGAAACAAGCAAATTGAATATAATCGTATACGTATTAGGTGACGTTTATTAAGAATTCGTTTACAACCTCGATAAGCACCAGCATGTAATTTGTTGAATGGCATTGTTTAATATGAATCTCGACTCGTTGTATCCAATTTCAAGAAATACGTAGATTTTGAAAAAACTCTATATCGTCTTTATTTCAAAATAGTTTTTCAATCAAAATCTAAATAAACTTTTGATTTTTCAAATTCGAAATCCGATTGTGCGCCTCGACTGGGTCGTTTTCCGATTTATTTCAAATCTACGAATTGAAAACTTTATATTGCATTTAAATTTGTTTGTCTTCGGTATATGGACTTCACTCCGAATAACATCTACTTTAATACATCAGGGGAATATAATATTAGGGTTCTCCAGAATGTTCTACATAAGCATAATCGACGTCAACTTCATCAAGGTAGGGAAAACGATTATTATTCTCGTAAAATTATATGAACCTTATGGTAATGGAACTGTTTTCGAGCAGGGATATAAGACTCATTAAATTATCGTTAGCGGAATGAAAATAACAGCGGGATAAAAATGTGTTTCAAAGATATGCATGCAAGTAGTATCTTAAAAGATAAACATTAAGCTGATGCATTAACCTTTCAAGTTGAACAATAATTATAAAAAGTATGAATATTTTTTGTGTTGCGAGAGTAAGCCGAATCGCACGGTTAAATTGCCATATTAGCGACAAAGTTTCAAGAGAATGTAGAATGTTTATAGGTGAAAGGATGGATTCGCGCACCGTGCACTTGATTAATTAAATGATAACGAAGCTTGAAGGGTGCATTGAGTATGAATATCGGTGTCCGTGGATTGTTGAAATAACGAATGCAAGCCGCAGTAAGGGGAGCTGGTTGCTTTTTCCGCGCGCGGGAGTTGGGCATAAATCTTTGGGAGTGGACTGGGCAAATGAAAAGAGCGACAGTAATCGCCATTTATCCTCCCCTTATTAGTGAATTCCTCGAAGAGTTGGCTCCCCGGCAGCCGAGTGGAGTAAACGCGGCTCGGCGAAATACGAGCGACGTCTCGAAGCCGCGGAGCGGCAATAAGCGGGCGTCTCGGGTCAACGAATGCCTGGCGAGTATGGCCTGCACAGAAGCGGCGGGCAAGTACACTTGTAAGCCAAGGCGGGTCCTCGCGCTAGGCGCGCCCGGCCAATCGCCGCGCGGCCCTGTACACTAATTTGCGGCTTGTTTGACGCTTCTTGGCCGATTGTTAATTACGTTTGAGGATCGGCCCTCCCCCCGCGGCCCGGATAACGAGGCGGAGAATGCTCAAAGCCCCGCGGCGTATTAAATCTACGCCGGCCACCCGGGGGATTAGACAAATAGAGGGGGCCTCCTTTGCCGGGGCTCACCTGCGGCCCCGGCACCTGCGCCCCGCCCCGATTTCGCGGCTCCGCGGCACTGGCCGATGGCCCGCGGGAGCCGCGCGGCAGCTTCCGATCCGACTTGATTAACTTTGACGACGCGCGCTCCCCTCGGCGCCCTTCTGCATCTATGCCCTGCCTCCCCAAGGAGCCGCTCTGGGCTTGCTCGAGATTATTTCCGCTTGCCGGGGAGGACCTTTATCGCCGATAAGATCCAATCGGCCTCCTAGCAGGCTGCCTACATTGCCCCTACATCTCCAGTATAGCTTCTTATTCAAAATTAACTTCAATTTCACGGGAAAAGTGGACCTGCAGCTTAGTTTGTTCCTAAAAACGTTACAAAACAAAGAAAATGTGAAACAAAAGTTTGGTTCGATAAGTTACCAAGAAAAGTCTTAGAAAATGGCCAGTTTTTGCTCAATATAATACATATCTACACCTAGTAACATAAAGTTTTTCTATTTGTGTATTTTGATAAATGACTTACGGATTGTAGTGCATAATAATTTCAAATCCGTGTAGTATCTTTCCATCATTTTGCGAGAGAAGTGAAACCGAACTCTCAAAAGATCAATGATCGCGATAGTTTCGGAATCGAATGTTGTCTTGCCATTTTCCTAAAGGATAAGTAATCGCAATCGTGCCAATTATAAGGAGCGAAAAACCAGGTAAATTCTCGTTAGAGGAAAAAGATCAAAGTAGTATCGTTGGATTCCTCGGCGCACTTAAGGGCCCAAGACACAGCGAGTGGACAGGTGGAGGAGATCGATACGTTGATTCGCTGCTTCGGCGGCATTATCGACAGGGTAGCGGCATAGGGCCGAGACAACGGACAGGCCAAAGGATAGATTCCACGCGGCTCGCTAACTCTATCCCGGCGTCGGGTGCACGCGCAAGATGTTATCCGGCCGGCCGGCGCGACGGGCCGAAAAGTCTACGGGGGTTCCGCGGAACGAGGAAATTCCGGAGAGGGGGAGGAGGGCGCAGTAAACGACTCGTAAAGGAGCGGCGCGGCGATCAATCGGCGCCGGTCTCGCGGGCCGCGCGCGGAATGCGCAAAAATCCCGGGCTTTTCCTTCCGCGGAGATTGCGGTTGCGCCGGGAGTGTGTGGTTACGTCCCGCGCACCGGCAATTGCCCTCGCGTCTCTCCGCCGGCGGCCGTTTTTGCGGCTACACCCCGGCGAAAAGGTGAGGAAATTTCGAGATAATTGAGCCCCGCGCGCGCCGCCAACGACCTTTTTTACGCGCGCCGCGGGACTTCGAAAGTGACTCACCCGCGGGAAGCCCGTGGGTCAGAAGACCCTGCTTTTAGCGCCTGTTTGTTCGCCCTCCTCCCGAGCCGGACAGCTTTGCGATCCTTCTCTCCGGTATCCGTCCTTTTGCGGACAACGAACCAAATTCTTCATTCACTAGCAGGGTTTTCCTCCCTCGTAGCTTCTTTCCTACTTATTGCCTTTTAAAGGGAGGTTTTTTTTTTCGCTTGAGCTGTCCACCGCGAACGATCGGAAACTTCAAACATTATATTGAACCATCTCTTTTATCGTGAATACTGTGTAATAACAAACGAAAGCGCAGCCACTAACTTGAGCGCGAGGCAATAGTTTGAATTACTTTGGAAAATAAACCTGAAATTCCCGGTATATCTCGCTGCGGATTCTTCTCGAGAGCTGCAAGGTTCAAAAAAAAATTCGAAAACAATGATATTTGTGTTCGCAGCGTCGTTAATCAATCGCTGCAGTTCCTCGGTCGCTACAAAATTCCTCCCACCGTAACAAAAGCCATAGCGATTGTATTTAAAGGAACAGCGGAGGAGAGGAGGAGCGCGCCGCAGACCGAGGCATTACACCTGAAGAGCGCGGCATTAGCCGGGGCGAGGTTCCCCGGTCCTCGAGGAGGCGCGAGCCTTTGGCGTGTCCCGGCGGCCGAGTGCGCCCGGGATCAATAATTCGGCTGGCAACGAAAAGAGCCCCTCCTGCAGCCCTGGCCCTAACCCTCTGGCTCCGTCCGCCCCGCAGGCCTTTAATCCACTCTCGTTTGAGGAGTACTCCAGTGGCGGGGGCCGCGCGCGGCCCGCCGGAAGAAAGAGTCCGCCAATTTGTGACCCGATTGTTTTCCCCAAAGCCCCGAGCGCCTCTACTTGGCGCAATCACGCGTCTCGGGTGTATGCGCGACCTCCTCGGCCCTCTACTCCTCCGCGAGCAGCACTTCAAGGCACGCGCCCTTGATGAGTGCTTTTCCCGCTTTTCGGGAGGGTCTGTCGCACCCAACAGCTTCCCCGCCAATTACCTGCAAGTGGACTTTTTTGGAGGCTGCTTTTTACTCCTGATTTAATTGACGCCCGGATACTTGACGCGGATAAACGTTTGCCCCTTCATTTTCCTCCCGATACGTCTTAAGAAACCAACTTCAAATTTGGACCTATTCTACTCTTCGTATTATTGTTTATTAACCTTCGTATTATCAACCTCAATCTTTGATTTTTATATACTGGTATGAAGTTAAAATACTTTCTACCCATTTTGTGTAAAAATATAGAATTTATGATTCAGATCGGTCATCTTCAGTTAGTTCGACTGATTAAAAAATAATTTTGATAAATTATGTTTCTACGGGTTATACGGACTAAAAACTCCATTTGATAATGCATTAGCTATAAAAATTGGTCAATTTTCTATAAGGCTACAGCTTCGATTATTTTCATGACTCACGTACTTTACGTTCTAATTATGCACGTACTTGTTCAATATACCAGAATTCTAATTTTAAAATTAATTAATAATTAAAATAATAATTAAAATTAATATTAATTAAATAAATTTGTATAGGTTTTACAAATAAGTTTGTAAAAAAGCCTTTAAATTTATGAGTATTCATAATACACATTGTTAAATAATTGATGACAAATATTTAGGTAAAAAATACATCATATAATAATTTGTATTAATGTAAAACGAAAGCTAATGTAAAAATTGAATATTAATATTCTAAAATATCTTATACTACAAAAACTATAACAATATAATGTTCATTAATGTTCATCCAATATGCTTTGAATGGAACAACTTTCGATCGTTATTATTTTGTTCCCCTTACCTATACCTTAGATCGTTAATTGTTAATTGAATAAATAATACTAATTTTAGATAACAAATTGATAAGTCAATGATAATATCATTACGTAATAAAATATTATATTACAACTATACGACTGCGTATAGTTCAGAGCTTAAAGAGATATGCTCTTATGCAGCAAGTTGCATCAAAGTCTACGAGAGGGCAGCATGATCCAGAGGTACAGAGTTTGACCAGCATTATAGACTCTATATATGGGTTTTCGTCGATTTACCTTAAAAACTTATTTGAAAAACGTTTGAACGATTTGCGTTAGCAACTTGTTACAAATAATTTGCAAACAAGTTTGAGGCCAAGATTGCGTTTTAACCGAACTGTAAATGTTGATTTCAATGAATGATCAACAAACTGCAGCAGAAGGTAAACGGTAAAAATGAAAAATCCAATAGACTGGTGCTGCACAAATTGCAATTCATTAAAGGAAAGTCAATACTGGAGGTACTTCGCAATTAACCGTTCGATAATCGACTGCTAAGCAATCGACAAATTGAAGGAAACTCAGCACCTTAACGCCTCGACATCGCAGCCCGACATTGGGCGAGACTCGCGGAGTCGTGCGCATTAACTTTCGATGGAAGCGGGAGTAATTGCTCCCTATACGCCATTGCAATTCTGCAGCGCCGGTAAACAAGCTCCAAAGGTCTGCAACGCGTCGAGCAAGCCTGACGATACTCACTGCGGCAGCTCGCCCGATCCGAATCCCGACAATTTCTCCCAACTTTTCGCGGAATCTAATTATTAAGTTTGATTGGATCGTCCAAAGAAGAAATCGCGCCCTCTTCTCGAGCAGCACCAGTACTTCGGCCCTTCGCCTCTCACGGGCCGCCCGCTGTGCCTCGTAATAACGATTGCGCACACCTTCACTTTGACCGCGCGCTTATAGCTTATTTCCATAGTTCCCTCTGCATACGCTGAAAGCGTTACTTTAATTGTATTGGCAATAGCGATGCAAATTTTATAGCTTAACCAAACCAATGTAAGCCTTTCAACGTATAAAAAGTTTCATCAAAAATTTTAATATTATAGGATTATTTTAAATAAAAAATAAATAACGTAGAATAACTACAATGGAGGTAATTCTAACGTTTAGATATATATTATAAGGTAAATGAAAGTAAAGAATATAAACAAGCTTCCAATATGATTGTCTTTGTTTGAAAAACAAACGAAAATATTGCCCCTTTTAACTTGATTATTCATATCTGATTATTGACCCAATTTTCGTGAACATGAATTGGAAATTAATGCTAGCAAAATTAACTTTGCAAGTAAAATTATTCACTCTTATTAAGTCGGAAAGTTTTTTTAATGATATTATAATTGTAATTTAACTTTATACGATTATGTAACTGTAAAAAAGATATTCCAAATATCAATTCTGGTACAAACATTCAAAGTCTGAATGTGAACTATAAATAGTAATTACGAGGTACCAAAATATAGGAAAATAAACTTTAACGAGTTTAAGTTTAACAGGTTAATATTTTTAAAAACGTAGAAAATAAAAGTAGATTATGCATGGCCATATAACAACCACATCGTACTGCTAATTAATTTTCTCTTGTAATAGCGCTATGAAATCCTTTCGGAAACAAGCTGAGATACAAACATTTCAAATACATTTTTGTGTCTACTTTTAGCGCTCCCTGGCTACGTTAATTAATTCACTAGAAGTTTTGGCCTTACTCAGTTTTTATATTAAAAAAGAAAAAAATATATTTATAATAGTAATAAATCATCAGAAGCATCAATATCGATCAAACTTCTTCACTATAAATTTTCATAACTTTTTTCGCGCGTTCTTGTTCATTATTACATCATGTCAAAACTGTATGTCGTTCCTCTGATCGTGATAGAGTCTGAAATACCGAGCATACGTATAGTAATCATACGCGGATGCGCCGAAAAGTGTTCCCTCGAGCATCTTATTATATTGCGATCGAGGTGACTGTAATAAAGTAGGACAGCAAATATTTTGGTCCTGCTATAAGGGAAGAGAGTGGCATGTTTATCATAACGTGTACTTTAAACTTGGGGTTGAAAGAAGAAGATCAAAATTTGGAGAAATGGAGAACTTAAATTTTGGACAGGTTTGAGTTTATATTTTTTCTCACATTTCACAAAAACTGGAAGACATTTTCATCAAGAATTTTATCCTTATAAACAATGTATAAAGACAAATATAAAAAATAAAAATAATAGCCGCACAAACTGTTCTAATAGTTTTATTATGTTATCATTTAATATAAATAAGTATGTGCGGTATATCAATCATGCAATAAAGGCATGCGGATGGTAAAAAGTGATAGGATAAGTTAGAGAATAATAAAAAAATAGTAAGATCTATAAAATGAAGGCCCTATGCTAACCTACGTAAATTATATTTCTTACTTTTGGGATTTTTAGTCCCTTGTATATTCCTCCTCCTCTTTATCCTTAAATATGTATACGTAACACCTACTTCTGCCATTTGCAGGCTTCCTAATTCTCTCTTGAAAGCACCTATTGGTAAAGTATTCCGAGAGATTTAGAGTTATATTTCAATGGGATATTTCAGATTCAGTAATGCATAGTGATGTATCATTTTAACATGAACGATAAACGGTAACAAGCGACAGGGAAAGATTGTATCGTAATGTATGTAAAAAATCGAAGAAAATTTATATAGTATTATATACTTACTACAGCCTATTAATGATATGAAAATAATAATACTAGCTTGGTCTATATTTCAGAAATACAGAATGTGCGTATTACTTACGTAGAATACATTTCCTTCTCACTGCAGACAATAGATTTTTGAATATTCTAACGTAACAAACTATATAGATATATTTAACTATAAGACTAAATTTCAATAGATTTTATTTCATATAAAAAAGATTAACTAACCTGAATAGTTAAAGTTTGAAAAAAAATAGATTTTTAAAGCTATGAATTTAGTTTTATTTCTTGTATCAGAAAAAGATATAAAAAAATACGGGTACGTAAGAAAGGTGCTGATTCTTTCTTCACGAGTTTCCTATGAGAATTTCCCTTTAAATTTTGGTAGGTTACTCTTGAGAGTTCCCTGCTTCCCTAACACACATCGTTCCGATTCTTATTATACGTCTCTCCATCTCTCACTCGTGTACTGTACGAGGTGACAAACAAGTGCTTTACTTAGCATCGTGCATCCCACGAGACGTGCAGAAGAGCTAGAAGATTCTTCGTCACCGACGGTTTCAATTTTTCTCGCTCTTTCTCACCCTTCTAGAGGGATCATATTGTATTCTTTCCCAGGTTATTTTACAGTTTTGCTCGAGTTTTTGCGAGGTAAGTATGAAAATGTCCGTCTAGTTCATAACGAAGCCTTTAAAAGTTGGAAGAACCTATGAATATTATAAAAAATAAAACGATATTTACATAAATATGATAAAAGACGTTTTCGAGCACAAGTCGCAAAACGTTAAATTGACAGATGTAATGAATACACGTACAACTGTGTAACGCAAACATTTGTATGAAAGAGTTAATGTTTAAAAACTGTTTCATATTTACAGTCTCGACTGATCTTCCAATTAAAGAAGTCATTAGCAATTTCAATCCCGCCATTGATCAATTTTAATTAATTTTAATTAAGCCAAGGCATTCGCCGCAGCGAGGATACTTTTGAAGTCGGGCCGAAAGAATAAGTGTGCGTCAAGAGTCGAGCCGTTGATTTTTCGAACAGTGCTATACGGTCCGATAAACAGACTGCAACGAGGGGACAGGGAGAGCGTTAAGAGGCCGGACACTCGACGTCCAATGACAGTCTGAAAAGTCGAAATCGCTCTCTTAAAATTCCTGGGCAGTGCCGGCCGAGAGCTACGGGCCGCTCCCGTTCTCGCGATCGCGGCTATACGCCGAGACGGTTAGGCGTTATTTACGGCGTCCGAAATCACATTACGGCTACGTGTCATCGTGCGCAGCGGCGCGGCGTAGGAAGAGGGGCGCCGGTGGAGTGGGGCGGATATGAGCCGGAGCTACCGATACCACCCAGGAGAGAGAGGAGATGATGGGTGCCGGGGATGGAAACCAATTTTCGGCGGACCCCACATAAATCAGATCTCGTTACAGGCGGCCGCAGCCCGGCAAGATTCGCGCACAAAACGACGCGCGCTCTCGCTTCTACCGGCCGGCCCCCCCTTCGCTCCACCCGTCAATGGGCTTTTAAACAAAGTTTCAAGAGGGCGAACCCGGCAGATCGATATTTATTAGACGGTTTTCTAATGAAACATTTTAAATGCATGGGATTTGCGCGTTTGTCCCTCGGCGCCCAGTCTTAACTGAACTCGTTCCCTCGTTCCCTTTATCGCTTACGCACTCCTGGATTACTTGGGCTTCTCTTTTGCACCGCGGCAGACGTTAAAAAGAATCGCCGCTGATCCCGATCTTCTTCACCCTTATAGCTCCCACTGCCTTTGGTAATGTTGCAAGCTGTCGCTCAGGGAAATTTAAGATTGATCCTTAGGATCCGTTCATTCCTTAGATATTCCCGAACTTGTACCCTATAATATTTATGTCATCATCCAGTTTGTCATGATATATTGTTACATGTACATATGTTCAGACCCTTTTCACTTTCTCAATTCGAGAATCGTTAATTCTACAAAAAGTTAATTTATTGCACTTGTAACGTTTCTATGATATGAATTATGTTTATTGTCAATCTATATTAAATGTAGAGTTTTGGCTAGACAGAATTTCAGTCTCCATTCTCAGCTAGTCATTGAGTCGTTGAGTCTTTAGATTAGATTATTATTCATCGATTACTTACAGTGATAGAATGGGTGATCACATCTCGAAAACGCATTGAACTTACCTAGAAAAAAGAAGGATAAATTTATTATTCAGAGGTTCAATTTTACGTTTAATAATAAAACATAGTAAAAATTTAAATATACTATATCAATATTTTATACAGTTACAATAATACAGACAGAAAGAGTTCTGTAAATTTTATTTTTTCGCATAGTATTTATAACTGACATGGTTTCATACAGAAATCTAGTATTGGACCAATAGTACAGTAATATTTATAGTCTGGTATAGAGAAATTTTTAGTGATACCGATTTTACCGTACTGACTAAAAAAATAGTGTAATAGAAATAAAATCGATCGCATAAAAATAAAAAATAAATTGTTTCCTATGGACTTGGAGTTAACATATATATGATAGCACATATATGTAAGTCGTATGTTTGGTTCAAATACTACAATCAAAACTTTATGTATGTCACAAATACACTATTATTCACAGTTTATAATTACCATACAGTTTAGTAACATTTTGCATGTAAATATAGTAATATAAATAGAGTAACACATACTTAAAATCTTTATAATAAATAGATATCATAAAGCTGAAATGATTACACTCAAACAGCGACCTAACGATGCAAGCTCGTACCAAGTTTATCAGTTTCGCAGTGTTTAAGATCGGATTAGAAGCCATTCAGATCGCGGATCAAAGGTAATTAGGGCGGTACCGCGGCGACCGGTGCACGATCCAAGCAGCGTAGCTCCTACCTCTTCATCTGTATAATTCGACCAATTAACCAGTATTATAATTGGACGGTTTCCCTCTGTCGTAACATTGTCGCCGAATTAACGCGTATTATTCAAGATGCTTCATTATCGAAGCAATTTGAGCAGCAACCGCTATTACCACGGAGTTTAAGTTACTTTCGAGGACATCATGCTTTACGTTGAAGGCTCTCCTGCCTGCCAAATAAACGTATTATTTCAAAAGGCAGATTAGCATATTTATGCATGTATAATGTTTGTAAATGAAACTTGGAAAATAATCTTGTCCACTTGATTTCATCCTGAATCTTTGTGATTTTATACAGCTTTTCTAATTTTTCTCCAAAACGTTATATATACATCTATGAATAAGCACTTGAATAAGTAACAGTACAATAAATTGTGATTCCCTTGGAATTTCTATTAAATCTTATATTCAAAAAATTCTGATAAATTAGAATATGACGAGATTTGATATAAATAATGTTTTTCAATTATTAATTTATTAATTAAAAACATTCAGAAGCGGAAAAGAGCCGTGTCTCGAGCTATGTGTGAGTTAGTATTGGTTTTAGAAAAACTGAATCAAATGAGATTACATTATTTCTATCTTTATTACTAATTTAAATTTTACAAATTATTACATTATTCATGTTTACATATATACTTTGAAAAAAAATTATAAACAATTGAAGAATTAAGAAGATGTGAAGTAATGATAAATGAGATCTCACAATGATAGAGGTAATTTAACATTTACTAACAAAATAAAGTAATATTATTTTATTCGATCCATTCATCTACCTATCAATTAATATTCACACCCCTTTGTTGATTTGCAGCTCCTAATCCGTGCCTTTTATGAACTATAATTTTTGCATCCAAATCGAGATTGGATAATCTATTTTGACAGCTCATTTTTGAAAAAACAAAGACGATTAACGAAGATCTTACAAGCAATCAACTTATATTACGGTGTAGTAAAAATATTTATAAGAATTTTAACGTTGATAACAACATTAATGGGTATCTTTATTTTATATGCTAAAGGAATCTTATACACCCAATATTTGCCCTTCGTTGGATACGGTAAGGCAGAACAATTTTATCATTAAAAATGAAAATAAAAATTTATCGATTTAATTAAATATTATTTCTGATAGAATGAAACCACTTATAACTCTAACCATCGATTTTATACTGACATATATGCAAATACATTCATTTTTTATCTTAAACATATCTTCAATTCATTGTAATTCCAAATTAATTCGAATATTTCTAATTTATTGTTGAAAAATGGTATTGTCAAAAAATTATCTCTTTTCCTTTTCAAATACATTTTGTTATAGTGCATTCATTTGTCACGTTAGCTAACTACGCGAACATAAACGAAGCTTCGAGCGTGTGGTCATCGAAATCAAGTATATATACTGACGGTTCCGCCTATTTGACCTTCCACTCTTAGCAGTCGCGCCATTTAGGCAACTCTCGCAATTCAGGCGCGGAGGAAGGGGACTGGATTGCACACCAGCGTGTCTGGACATTTTACGCGGGATGCGTAGGTACGTGTGGGCACGGGTTGACGTGTTCATCCTTTACGCGCTAGACCGCAAGCTCTACGCCGCTGTTCAGTTGGGAGAATAGGACACGGTTATGGACACACATGTCTGATGAGGCGAGAATTGACTTGTCGCGGGATGCTCTGAGTGTAATAGTGCCACAGAGCACATAATAATCGTTTGCGACGCCATAATTAGCTTCTAGTTGCAATAAATACCATGAAAAGTCTGCAGGAATATTATAAAAATCATGTGGTGCAATCTGTGATTGTAATAATTTTTATTTGCATTGATGCAGACCATTTATAATTTACAATTCTAATTCAAAGTTTAACATTGTCACTGCATATATTAATATGTTAAAAAGAGTATTAAAATTAAAAAATGTTACTTAATACATGAAGAGTATACGTGTAATATATATGATGTTACGTTTGTAATACATGTATTTATAAAGCATCAAGTACAGCCATTTGTGATAAATAATCTGATAAATATGCACAATGATCAAATTATCTGGGTGTGTCAAAGTGTGCACTTTTCGAATATTTGTAAGGCGATACGCCGTAAGCGAGGTATTCATTCAGCCTTTCTTCCCATGCTTTCACTTCATGTAGGCATACGTACATTTAGAACAGTTGGTGAACACGGTTATTATTTCACAAATGTAGGTCCAAGATACGTTTCATGTAAAACATCTGTATGCATTAACGTTTCTGCGATGCGAGTATGCTGTGTAGTTGAACATGCTGATGACTATATTATTCCTTTTGATTAATTAAACAAATTTTTATTTTCAGTTTTATTTACGAAATTTCACTTTATTTTTGTACTTAATCTACCGTTAAAAATACAACATTTACACAGGCAATGAAATCAATGTATACGACAATGTGTAATTCGGTGTATGCTAAAAAATGGAAAAATATATGTATATATTTTAAAGGTACATGTAACAGATGCGCAGAGATCAATATTCCAAAGTACTAAAATATTGGAGACAAACGATCCGTATTAAACAGAAGTGGAATAATAAATGTTTATATATATACAATGCTTAATTAATCTGATTCTGAATATAAGTGGCAATTAAAAAAAAACAGGTGTTATAATAATTATTATATAGTAAGGTTGATGAAACTGTTTTAATAAATTTTTTTGAAGTACAATAATTATTTTAATTATATTGAAATAATTAGCACAAAATAAAAATCAGAAAAATCAGCACTCCAAATTGGTCTACTACAAGGCCGCCAACTACATTAAAATGCACGTGTCCAATAGCTAGTTTATTATCGTATTAACCAGGATCATTAGCTCTTTAAATATTTAAAGGCATGCTTTGTATAAAAAAAGTTTTAATAATACTCTTTTGTGTCCGCGTGACGGGCATCCATCGCGATACTTAAAGCAGAATCGGATCAGTGGACGCGCACGATCACCGGGCCACGTAGGATGAAAAGAGCAGACTTTTAATGACTCGATATGCAGATGCGGCCTGTATCTAAATATTCATGCGCATCAATTAGTATTGCAGACACTGTATCTATCTTATGCGTCTGCAGGCAGTCCGGACCCTCGCAGGCCGCGGCCGCACGGCAAAACAATGATTCGCAACTGTCAGGCGTTAAAAAGGTTGACCCGGCGCATTAATTAGCGCTTCCTTGCCAATTTCTCCGGGGGGCGGCGGCGGCCGCAAAAAAAAAGGTGACGAGGGACAAAAGAGCCCAAAGCGAATAACAAGGGCTCGCGTAACGACAAGGCTCGTTAAAAACGTCCAATATAACGCGCGAGTGCGGCGGTCGGCGCGTTCCGCCCGAGCGCGAGATTCCGCCGAGGCCGAAACCCAGTCCGATTGGAAATCGATCGGCCGGCCTCCCACTCTTGCCTTCGATTCTGTTTTTTTTTTTTGTTTTATTACACGGGCGCCGGATCCGCCGCGCTACCGCCGATGAGAAATATTAATTGGGAAATAATGTCACCCCGGGGGGGGGGGGGGGAGTCGACGATAATGGAGGAGCGCGCGGGTTGAAAAAAAAAAGAACACACGCCGGAGGATTCATCGCGCTTTATCGCGGGCAGGAATACCCACGCGGCGGCTTTAACTCGTTAGCGGTTAGCAATAACATTCGTTATTTTTATCGCTATCGCCGCGTATACACGCGGGCCTCGCGCGGCTTTTATTCGGCGGGGAACACGTTTTGGTACTCGAGTCTTGAGATATCGGGCCGAGATAGCCGCCGGGCCTCGCGGGCAGCTCGCGGCACATTTTTCCGTCTGCCGCGGCCTCGCAGCCAGATAACCGCGGCTCGTCTTAATGAAACCGTATCGTCGCCAAGGAGGTATGCGCTCCCCTGGCGATCCGAGGACGCGCCCGCCCCTCCCCCCGTGCTTTTTATATTCTCGCCGCGCGAAATTTATATAGAGCGCGCGAGGCCCCGGGAAAAATCACCCGGACCCTCGGCCGATGCTTTTATTTATCACTCGCCGGTTAATTGTGCCACGGGGAGGCGGACCGGCCGCCCGGCAAATAAGCCCTCGCAGATTCCCATCGGCTGGACACCAGCGCAGCCCGGAACCTTTCTCACCATTTTTTCCGCGCGATTGTAAAGCTGACTCCGGTGCGCTAATGAATATATAGGCTGCTGATAAACAGTCGGTGCGTCCACTCTGACGAGTCAACTAATCCGTCGACTGCGTGTTTAAACAATTGCATGCGGTTGCCAATCATGGAACCGGTTGATCATCGGTTTTTCTCCATTGGGTCCAATTTTCATACGCACATAAAAAATATCTGGCACAAAATTTAAGCAGTTAATATTTATACATTGTATCTATATTGGTCGCTTCGATGAATATTTAACGCTGTAAGTGTCAATAATATCGAATTGTTAGCAATGGTTTACAATAAATTGCGCGTAATTGCATTTCAAATGAGATCGAAATAGTCTGTTAAAAAGATACACTTTTCCAACTGTGTACAGTTTATCCAATGATTTACTTGAAAAATAAAAAAAACTAGATATTTTTTCATACGATTTGCACCATTTACATTTGCATATTTTATTTGAGAGCACAAGCGCGCAGCAACGTCAAGAAAAAAAGAAAGAAGGAACAACCTCGCATTTATTAAACGCGAAGCCGATGGCCCGCGTACACAATCCCATGTATACAATATGCCATTATCTCTATGAGGCTCGATGACAAGTTCGAAGCATTGGACAAAAGCATTGGCGAAAGCACATCAGCGCACCGATGATCCCCGCGGTTCACGCAACATGACACCGGAAGCGCGCGGAGGGCGCTCGGCCCGTGATAACACCTGCGAACTGACGGGGGCCCGATTGTGCCCGGCGCAATCGCGCCTACCTCCCGTCCCTTGCTTTCCGCGTGTATTTAAATAGGCTCCGCCGATAAGCTCCCTCGTTCTGCGGGCGCTCGCGTGCCGAGTGCTTAATGCGCATCTGTCGAGGCGTTTAAGGAAGGACAAGCTGTAAATACGCGGGCCGAGCGGGCCGCCCCCCCGCGCCGGTTTCATATACATAACCAGTTGCGACCCGGCGCTGCCTTGACTCTTGCAAGGTCGCCTCGCGGTGATGTACTCCGTGGGGATCTTTGGCTTCTTTCTCACGCGGCCTCTTAGCGACGATTAAACCCTTGTCGACAGTATCGCGCGCGCGCGCGGGTCAGCGACGACGGCCAATAAACTGCTCGTCACATTCGATTATGCTCGGCCTCTAATTAAATATGTAATGGCACACCGTGTCGGTGCCGGGACATTCGCGCGGGTTACGTGATGCAAAGTTGTTCTTTCGTCTTAATCTGCGCTGCCATACGTTTATTAAGTAATCGAATTTTTTATCGACATATAATTTATACAATAGCCTATGCATGCACATCATCTTTGTTTAAAAAACTTTGTAGATATTTCTTTTTTTATTCAGATCGAATTTACGTTAAAAAAATGCATAACCCTTAAAGGCACGTAGATGAATTTGTCAAGCAAACTCGTAATTATTATACTAAGATGTATCATTATACTAAGATCATAAAATATATTGGAAAACATCCGAGAATATTCGATCAATCCAAATTTTTTTTTCTCGAAGAGATATAATTTTTTTTCAACGTCTATGTATATTTTATGATCCAATGATGTTGTACTTAAAACTAGCTACATAAAACTATGAAAAATATTTATTTTTTTTAATATTTTGCAACTGCAAATGTAATATTTTATTAATATTAAAGAACGTACATTTGCAGTAAACATTATAAAAAAATGCATTTAAAAGAAACGACGGCTTTGAATAAATTCTGTCTATCAGGGCATTTCGCCGACTATTGTCCAGAGTTTAGAAAGGATCGTCATTCTTTTTTAAAATGGAATGTATTCGATCGTATATTTAGAAAATATATAACGATGAATTGCTAATGCTAATAAATTAATTGTCTTACATACACGAATAACAAAGTGTTAGAATAAATATTGATCACGAGTTCCATCCAATTACAAAAACTACTGAAACATGTAACAAGCAGTAAAATACCCTCTTTGCCTATTCTACGACTAAATATACTTTTCTTCTCGCACGCGGGAGTGCTTAGGCACAAGAAGCTAATATGCATAAAAACACATGATTCGCTACCTCGAGCATAGAATAATGCATACCACGAACCTATTAAGTTTGTAATTGTAGGTAATTAACATGCAAAAGCACATGAGCTGGCGCATTAGCCATAGTCGATGGCGCGCGCATCTACCTTGTCGAGTCGGAACGATTGTGTACTAGAGCATTGATCTCCTCGGGTTGGCGTCCCTGTCGCGTATAAGCATATTCTCATTTCAATTGACTTTATCAGCAACTCACGTCATCAATTGTAAACGAAAGATTTTGTATTTTATTTTTTTACGTATATTTCTATTTTAAAAATATATCCAAGGAAATAGTGATTATATTTGGTGTTAAGTTTTAAATTAATTGAAAAGTAATATACATTAATCAACACTCCCTTACATTTAATTAAGAACTAGCATAGCTACATTATTTGTGGATAATATACGGTAAAATGAATCATTGCCCTGCTTTAGGATGTATTTGCCTTCAAATAATAAACTATCGGATGAATCTCAAGAAAACTGCAAGCTTATGCTGATAAAGCAAAATTCGCGTTCGATTATTACTAATTTTTTCTGAATCTTCCATAATGAAACTCTTAAAAGATCTGAGAAAATGAAATCGATTAATTTAAAATATACATATATATTAAAAATATGTTGACTATTACAAACAGGATTAAGCATAATTTTGTACTATACATACAACATATTTTGATATATAAAAAGTATGTTTATATTTAAAAATTATGCAACGTGAAAATTATTATTTGTCATTAGCAATCATTAATTAGGATGAAAGAAGAAAATTAAGAAATGCATATACATAGAAATTTAATAATTATCATAATAATCAGTTCATTGTTATTCTCCTAAATATCTTATGCAAAACGGAGATGGATCGATCTAAATTCATTGAGAAAATTTTGCATTATTTATAAGCATCATTATTTCTAATTACAAATCTTTAGTTTGTACTGGAGCAATTTGATAAAGTTAATGTTAGTAGATATTATAATCGATCGTATCGATAACTAAATATATATTCCTTATCAGATTATTTACGTAAAAATGTTCAACGTTATCGAACTAATACACTAGACTTATACTAATGCACAAGCCTGTTAAAGCGGGAGAGAAAGGGAGATGGACGAAGCAAGTTTAAGTAAAGGGGTTCCGGGGAGCTTTCTCTTGGATGTTATAGGCAGACCGGTGGGCGTAGAGCAGCACCAGTGCGCATTAGGGTGGAAGTAGCAACAGCGGCCTGCAGCGGGGCACAAGCGGCCTGGAATTGAAGTTAGGCGTTTGCATTTATTATTAATACCTTCGTTGGCCTGTCACTGACTAAGCTGTCAGCTACGGCCACGGAGTTTCAGACTTACTGTATCGAGCCCCTTTTCTGTACATAGACATCATGCTACCACCCGCTCGCTCGCCCCGCCTCTTAACCCCGGACTCTCTCTCTCTCTGGCCCCGCTTTCCCTCTTCGCTTTACTCATGCTTCTTACCAGAAGATGCAAAGTGGAACGGACTGAAAGGGACGTCGTACATTAACAATCGCGATGATTTAGTCGCGGAAAATTTTTAATCTATGTCTACAGTTTCAACCCGTTCGGTCTATTACTCGTGACCTGCTATATATAGATATGTTAATTTTGTCTCTTAGTTTTTTTTTTTTGTTCAATTAAATCATTTCCTCCGTGCGAAAGAATCAGGAAAACATTTACAATCAATACTTGAATCAGGCTTTCTATATAAAATATTGATACAGTATAACTAATAATTCATGGAGAAGGGTAAAGAAGCTTTCTCTGCATGACAGTGATGGACAATCCGGGTTGCTTCCCTCTTGCTAGAGTCACATTGAGGGTCCTGGGCCTAGGTGCACGAACGATAAAAAATGAAAGTGCGAAAGACAGTGTCCCAACAGTTGGAATGGTCAATTGAGCCAATGTCACTCTTGATACTGCATTATACATTCGAATGTACTGCGATAGAAAGCTTTAATTCACCCTACTTATGTATCCTACTAATTCATTTAAGGATTAAAACACGGTGCAAGATAACTATACAAATATTGATATATTTCTTTCACACATTATTACATATATACATAAAACATAAATTACCTTTTTCCCAAACTGGGCCGAATAAACGAATATAAAAATGAATGAAAACATACATACGTTGAGAAATATAAAGATTTCTTTTTCGGATCGTGTTTATGTGTGAAAAACATAAATTCCACGCAATTTAATTTTTTTCTAAATAATATGACTTTGCATTATCATAAAAAACGCAATGTTTTCAGAGGTATGAAAAAATGACTAGTAAAAGTAATTGTAATGTTCAAAAAAGTCACTGAAAAAATCATGATATTATACTATATACAAAATGTGTAAAAGAGTATCTTTTTATTTTCAAGTTGACACCCACAAACTAAGCATAATAATTTATTAATAAAATATTTCTAAAATAAAAGAATACTTTTTTTTCGATTTTAATGGACACTTGAATTGATAAGATAACTATTCAATAATAATTCAATACAATTTTAGAAGAGATTAAACTTTAACAAATGTAAAAAGCAAAATGAATCTGTTGTGTCTAGATTATCTTTAAACAAGCTACGCAACTGTAAAGATACTTTATACAACTGCTGTAACTTCAAGACATTGTGATTTGCATCATGTAATTGTATACCAGATATTTGCCTTCCTCGTTACATGCTGCATTTACAGACTTTCAACGTTCGCTCTATAAAAACTAACGATAGGTACTGCACTCCATTTGTTAGAACGAGGGTAAGTATCCTGAGAGCCCTTGATTCGAATCCGAGATCTCGAGATTGCACCTATCCGTCTCGATCAGCGCTAAGTGCATAATCTCCTTGCGACTCATTAAGTGCCTTATTTCCGGTGCACTCTTCGTTTAATGTAGTTACCGCGTGACATCCGAAAGGTTAATATTGCGGAAACGGGAGCGGTAGCGGAACGGGGCAAGATAGGGACCGAGAGAAAGCTCCGATGTCTCTGTAATACTGTTTAATCGGCTGCTCTCCCGTGCAATCTGCTGTTGGCTTCTGAAAAGGGATTTGATTCTCGGCAATTATATGCCCGATAAGATTACGCTGCCTGTTGCAAATGTTCGCGCATTACTACGCGCAAATGCTACCGCGATATGGACTGCAAGTGCCAGTGTTCGTTTATAAATGGCAATGCTAACAAATCTTATTTAAATACACATGAAAATTTTGGCAAATAATTGATTTCGACTTAATTTTACTTCTGTGGTCCCGGGTTAACATAAATTTTAAAAAATTTTTTTTTTGTAACAACAGTTTATCTAAAATTAGTTTTTATTACAAATTGAACCAATTTCTAGAACGGTTTCTGGCTAAGATTATTCATAATCCAAGTCAGTTTTTGGATTTACAGTTCTAGTTAAATAAAAATGTTAGGCATACAAGATGCTCGGTGCATTTTTAGCTTATAATTCAATTTAAAAATATTACCTATTTATTATGTTTTTATAATGTTATAAGTTCATAATTCAATCAGTTTTTATTATGAAACTTATTTTAACGGAATACCGAACAAGGAACAACGTATATTTTAAAACATTGTACATGCAAGATATGCAGTTTAAGAAGTAATAAATCAGTGTGTACCACTTTATGATATAGATGGAGACGGTGTCCCAACGGTGCATTAATAAAGTGGATTATAAGGAAATCCTTGGGACGAGACTATCACCGTTGTTGTTAGGCAGTTAGCTTGAGGCGTGATGCACACTGTACTAGACATTGATCCCCTATGCATGCAGCCCCATTCACAAAGCGTATGTGTCCGTGCGAGTAGAGGTCCAGAAAATTTATTCTATTGAGCACGGACGCACGGGACGGTAATTGATATGGTAATTCTAAGCAATTTAGGATGATATCTAGCGGGTGCTCTGGGGACGCCAAGCACGGAGTTATACATTGTAGGGGTCGTTGCTTGATAAGATGCGACCCGTACGTGACCTTCAACATTTTGACGGTCAAGGGAGATAAGGATTATCGCCGTACGGACCCATGTGAGTAGCCGGCCATTGTGCGCGGGGAAAATATTAATTGCCGTATTTTAGAGGGTCCATGCCCAGGTCGGTATAACAAAGACTTGGGCGATTAATTTAATTAGCATATGACTGTTTTATCGGCCCCCCTTGATATCACTGTTGTACTTGCTCTTATAATTATTTTATTTAGAGGTGTAGAAAAATATAGGTGAAATTGTATAAAATAAATTTATTATAATTTATCGGTCTTTTATCATCGTAAATCATAAAATAAAATGTCAGTAGTTATTATGCTAATTAAAACGATTTGCGTAAATTAATTTAAAGTTATAATTTAAAATAATTACATTAAATTTAAGATATAAATTCTAAAAAGAACATAAAACAGATTATCAAATTTTGTATGCATCGATTCAAAAGATCTGGACAAAAATATTATAAAAAATTCGGCAAAATACTATGTCCAGAGTAAAACTTATGTACTTGTATACATATACGTATTCCTAGATACAGACAAAATATAATTTGTATCATAATTTACCATATAAAATCGGAATAAAGTGCATAAAGTTTTTCGTTGCAGAAACTGCAGCGAAGGAGCAAGGAAAGAGTTCACATCGATAATCCGGGGTTGCGGCCGCTGTCGACAGGCGGCAGCAGCTCTCGAGCCGCGGAGCGTTGCACCGCCCCCTCTCTCATTCCTTCGGCGCGAGGTGCAGCTGAAGCCAGATATGAGCGCCAGACCAGCGAGACACGGTCCTATAGCGTATATATATATATATAGGCGAGAGGCGCGCAGAATCAGCCGCTCGCTACATATTTGCATTCTGCATTGCGCGCGCACTTTCGGTTTCGAAGGGGTCCGCCGACGCTACGTACAGTGGCGCCTCCGGCAAGTGGAGAACAAGTCTCCGCTTCCATGCCCGGCACAACTCGTTCTTGAAGTTGTGTAGCGATCATTCAAGAATTCTGGACCACTCAATCCGCGGCCTGTCTACATACACTAGCAGAATAGATGTATTCTAATTTAATGAAACATTAAATTATATTTTTACATTATGTTGATGCAAGAATCATGTTGAGGATTTTATTGGTTTGGATGTGTGATTTTGTTGCCCTGGACTGTATTCTGAATTAAACGAGTTAAAAGAATTGATAAAATAATACAAACGTTATAATGTTTACGTTACGCGCTTCACGCTATTCTTTTGGACATTTGCGATTAGATTGTGTAAAGTCAATCTCAACTATTTGCACGAAAATTAGAACTGCCTAATCAGTTACCGCGAACACGGCTTCATTGACTAACTTCAAAATAAAAGATAAAAGAGGAGAGGTTAGTTGATGAATTAATCAATTAATGATGAAATTAATGCCTCAATTTTTTCCTAATATTTCAATTTAACTTAAAAATAATATAGCTATTACAATATTTGAATAAAATAAAATATATTGGATACTTGATGTTGGGTAGGACAGTATACGGAAGAGTTGAATAATTGTCCAGTATATAGAGCAGATGAACATGCGCGTGGACTGCCGGGAGAGCGAGCGCAGGGGCACTGGGCGGTGCGCGGCGCCGGGGCAATTACAGTCCATCCGCACTTGACAATCAAATTGCACAGTGGAAAGAAAAACTCGTTTGATCGGGCGCGGCAGCGAGCTCAAGGGGTGGGCTTAAAAAGATCCGCGCAGGATATGAGGGGCGGAGAGCCCAAGAACGGGTGATAATTGAGTCGATAATCGACGAGGGCCCGGACATCAAAGTAGGACCGGGAGCACCGGTCGGCCGGTTTTCGCCTCGCCTGCTACCCGTTATTTAACTAGGGCCGCGCACCCCGTCACCTGTCCCCTTTTCAACGCGGCGCCTCCGCCAAAAGCAGCAGCTTTGCGCTACGCTTCCTCGCGCCATTTTAGGACGACAGGTAAAGGATTTCTTTGCCCAGCGATTATGCACGTCGCGATGTCCGAGCTGAACTTGTTTAGCGACACGAGGTCGCGTCCTTCCTGCGCGCAGGGATAGTCGGCACGGGGCACTTGCAGTCGCAGAATTAATTCGTGCTGGCGATTAGCCGAGGCAACAGACTCGCGGGGGGGCCTCGCGTGTATGTATCCAGGTAGGTCGAGCGTCTGAGGAGGAACTGCCTCGCGCGCTCACGGAAGCCGTCGGGAGCTTTCGACTTTTCGCGTGCACCGCGCTTCACTTGACCGAGCGTACAGTACGCATACAAGTGGCTTCGGGGCATGCAAACAGCCGGAAGCCTACCAAACTTGCCCTGACCCCGACACCGCTCCTCGACCTCGTTCTCACATACTTTACTACCTTGAGTGACGTTACCGTTTTTCACTTTGTAGATCATCTGTACTCTCCTCTTTATTATTGGATTTCTCCCTAATGTTTATTCAGCTACCGGAATTACTTGGAATCTCAAATTTTTCGATTCTGACTGATCGTAGTTTTTAACCGAGCATTCTTTCAATGCGATATATTTTGATTAATTAATTAATCTATTAACAATCAAAACACGTCTTCTTTTAATTCTAGAATTAACGTTTCGTTATTTAATTATATTGTGCAGATAATCAAACTAATCACTTTCCTGTTGCTTATTCATTGTGTGTCCCAAGGTCTTTATCGAACGTAGTAAAAATAAGTAGCAAATTCTTCAACGCGTATTTATTAGACTCTTTTTACCAACGTTTTGCAAACTAGAAACTGCCTCAATAGGAGACTAACGGTTATTATCAGGCAGTGAAATGATTAGACTCGAACCATCTGCCCGTGGCTCGGCTGGTCGAGCGGCGCAGAACTAGTTTCCGGCCGATTCTTGCCCGAGTTCTTGCCTCCCCTGTGTATCTGTTGTACGTCATCTGTTACAAACGAGGCTCGGAGGCCTCGAGGCCGCGACACCGCGAGCTTATCCCGATGCTCCACATTTCTCCGGCGAGCGCGGCGGCGGGTCTGGGCTCCTCCGGGCCGCTCCGCCGTCCCATACATCGCGACGCGTGCAGCGGCCGCTTTAACCCTGCGGTTAATGGGGCGGCGCATTTTTCTCCTTCGGCCCGACTGTAATTACGCCCGGCGTCCGCTGGTCCATATTTTATTCAGGAGAGGAATCGATCGCGGCTGACGCGGCGTATCTGTCACTGCCCCGGCGGCGGACTCCCGCCGACGAAAAAGTCCGGCCGCGACTCGCGCCCCCTCGCGGGCCTCGAGCGCGCGCATCCATCCTCCCCTCCGATATAAATTGGCGGCGGGAGGGCCCCGAGGGCCAGCGCCACCTCCGCGCGCGATCCGCCCGCCTCCCGGTGGGCCGCGCCGACTCGCGCACACATGAGGGATAGGCCGCGCCCCGGGCACGCGGCTGATAAGAGCCGCCCCTGAGAAATCGCCGCCCGGCATCCTTCCCGGAGATTAACTCGCGAGCGGCCGCTCATTTTTTACGCGGGCGCCGGCCGGCGCGCTCGCGGGGGCCCCCGCCGGCCTGTGCAATTAGACGCGCGGCCCTAGGGCCGCCCTGGCGTCCCCGGGTAATTCGCGGCTGCCGGCCCGGTCATTATGTATTATCAATCGGCCGGCAAAAACTCGTCCGCGCCTCGGCAAATTGAATGCGACGCGGGCTTTGGGACCGGCGCCGCTGCCCGCGGACCATCAATTTCCACGTATCGTCGGAGCGTGCCCCGCTTGTCGCGCCCTCTTGCGTTATAACGGCCCGATCGATTGTTGTCGCGACGCTGCGTGGGCGCCCTGTTGCAAAAAAAAAAAAAAGAAAAAAAAGGAAGATTGACGAGCAGCGGCCAGGTCGCGGGGAGCCTCGATTTGCCGGCCGATGGAGATGTAAAAGGTTAGAATTAAAAGTTTCCCCGGGCGGGGACTGCGGGAAGAAAGTCCCGCGTAACGGCTGCTCGTTTATCATGCGTGATTTTTGGAGCAGCAGGTTGTCGGAAGGCGTGCACTTTGTCCGATGATTGAAGATTGCCCGGTCGCCCGCGCCACTCCGAGAGCGTCTTCCATACGGCTGTGCTTCTTTTTTTTGTTCCTTCAACCAGTTCTCCGAGCGCCCAGAGTAAAACGTCTTGTTAAAGATGCGACCAGCCGACTTTATACTGATGAATGATGATTGCGCATTACCGTACCGTATAAGTATACCAGGTGAATGCATCAGGCAGTCTGGATCATTGTTTGTATTGTACGTAACTGCCCACGAGCTGCTCCTTTGCAAATTCGGCCGCCTAGCGGTACTAATACAAACTATCTAGCCCTGTTTATAAAACAAATATTGATATCAACGTTCTTTCAAATAATTCCATGGTATTCTTTGGTCACTATAAGCTGGACTACGGGATGGCAGAGTGCATGCACGTATATACATGGAATTATATTGTATGTTAGCTTTTAAATATCTTCGGAAGCTAAAAATCAGCTATAAATTTATTCAAATTTTACTAGGGTCAATATTTCGCTTATTTTATGCGTTCGATACATTTTTTTATTAGTATATATTAGTCAATTGCTTAATGTCAATGACTTTTCTAAAAATATTTCATATAGAAAAACTCTGCTGGATAAATGTTCTGTATTTAGACAAAAATAATTTTATAATGCCAATGAATACTACTATTGATTTGCACTTATACTGCAATACAGCATATTGATAAGTTCAGTTTTACCAATTAACTACGCGATCTGCCGCTCGTTTAACTCAACATATTATAGCTACAAGGGCCCGTGTCTATTAGCAATAAAGGTATGTTTCACGCGGGCAATTATAACTGGAACAATAAAATTTCTTCGCACAGTACGGTACTTTATGCGATAAGTATAGCCGCTCTTTTCCACATGTGACCATAAATCCGCCTTCGGCCATTTGTGTGACGCGCACATGTGCACGCGAGTCCCAAGGGAGAAATTTCGATTCCGATTTTCGAGTTATCGTGCGCAACGCGGTAACCACGATAGCGTCCGCTAAATTCTGTTTTTCCGAAACAGTATGCGAACTTTTCATTTACGCTGAAAATGTCAAACTACAGCTTCTTCGTCTTCATTTCTGCCTCACACACGATAAAGGAAGATATGCCGATTTCTTCTAATGAATATAAGTTATGCGCTTGAAAATGTCAATAATTTATAAGCTTCCAGAGTATCAGATAAGAACAAAAAATATAAAGTCATTTCTTAGCGCTTCAAACTGAAGTTTTAACGATTTTGCTATGAGTGGTGTCTATATTACGTACTTACTGATTCAATTATTCATTCTTAGAACGTTAATGTTTACCATGCACAATAAAGCGAAACTGTCTCTACAAATATGCAAATATAGTGAATGAAGATTGTAAAATCAATGAATTATTATACAACGAATAATAGAAAGATAAGATCAAAATTAAATTCAAATTTTTTAAATAATTGTCAATAATAATTACATATATGTATATATACGATACAAGAATTCTACAGAAGAGAATATACTAAAGCATTATTATATATAATACTTTTCTGTAACATATTTGTGAAATGTTATACATTGTATATTATTATGTAAATTATATTACAATATCGCATGTTTCAAAATATTAGCATACTTGAAGCTATCGAATAAGACCACCTGTATTTTCTACTAGAATAGAATAATTAAAATTGGTGCGAATCGTGTACGGGTAAATTGGAAGCAAGATAACAAATGAATGGCTGTGCATCGGTCACCAATACGCGTAGGCATCCCGCTTCATCGGGGGGCAAAAACCGAGACTACATTTCTCTGCCTTCTCCTTTGCCTTCCCAACAAAACGCATCTTTCGGCACGACTAAACGACAAAAAGTTTTTCCATGGTAGTTGGCGAATAGTCCCGATTTGTCACGTTTTTCTCTTCCATGTACATCACGGATCGCACAGAGATCAACACGAGTCACTGTTCCATATTTCAATGGCGTATTTATCTCCATCTCTAAAGAATCGTGTAATCTCTTTCTTACTTCTCCCCTATTTCCTGTCTAATTTCGATTTTTACGCAGTGCGTAATGTACCAATATAGCTCTAGAGTATAAGTCCGCTTATCAATGATTTCATTAAATGGATGCCTTTAATAAATAATTACGTGTGCTAACGGAGGGCGTGATCGCTTTATATCCATAAATTTATTTTCGTTAATCAAATTCGTATTTATCAATGTATCTTGACGGAAATAAGTTATTAACACTAAAGTGCTGTTTTTGATACTATAGACAATAATCTACCGAGTACAGAAGAAAATTGGTTGCACTATTTTGCGCTATTTCTCGCAATAAAATTTACGAATAAATTAGTTGATTAATTAATCTAATGGAAAAATCTTTTGTTATATCTCTTAATCAATATTGTTCATGCGATTCGACTTTTAATTAGAAAAAAATGCAAAGCGCATACCTGTAATAGTTTACAGAGAATATTATCAAGTTTTAATTACATTGAATGATATCATCACTGGTAGTAAATTATAAAACTACTTACAATGAATAATATAATTTTGCATACATAATATTATGCTTTTATACATAAATACAAGAAATATCAAGATTTTCATATTTTTTGATATTTTATTTCATTTTGATTTTATTAAAACCTAAATTATTATCTGACCTTAAAATTTTCCAAATGAATTTTGCATGCATACAGAAATTAACTTCCACATAATTAATTTAAAGATGAGCTTGAAAATTTGCTGATAGACAAGCTGTCAATCTTGTGATTTTCAAAGGGACAAGTTCAATACACTACACTCAATCGTTTAATGAGCGAACAAATCTTTCAATATTGAACAAAATATTGTTCATTATTTACTAAGTTCCTGTCACTTTATCTCTGTTTTTGAAACAAAATACAATTTTACAATAATCGTGCAGAAGGCAGATTGTACCAAGTTCAATTGTAAGTAATTTCCGTACAAGTAATCAATTTCACTTTGCTTTTTCGAATTTTCATTCAGCTGTCATGTCATTAACGTGAACACTGCATGCCCTAGCAAGCGTCAATGCCAAATGCAGAACCGCCCTTTATGGCTCTTTGTTGTTAGATTCGCAGGTGTTATTTAAATTTTCATGGTAGGAAATTAATTTTAGGAAACATGCGATAAATTATATTAATATATTATGCAATCATATCATATTAATTACTATATTCATTGAATTGCTAATTTATTTTAGAACAATAATATTTGTCTAATATTTATATTAAATAAATGATAATTATTATATTATTTTTAATTTGTAATGATGTAAAATTAAGCAACATAATCTATACATTTTGAAAATATAAGTTTATACATTCAATAAATATATTAAAATTTTAAAAACCAAAAAATTATGCGTGTATGAGTTTAATATTAAAAAGTGATATTTTATTATAATATATCCTTTTTGCAATTTATATTCTACATTATAGTTTTATATTTGAAGTTGTACATATACTATGTATATTCTACATTTGTGAATGCACTACCCTTTTCATTTCTTAGAAAAGTAACGGTTAAGGAATTCGCACGTGAACTCGTTTTATAGAATAAGTGATTGAAACCTTTTTATTTCGCATTAATTTATACAAAACTTTAAATCAGTCTTCTAATATAAGAATGAGTATACATATTTTAATGCAGTAGATAATAATTTTACACAGTTAGGATTCTTGTCAAACAACTGATTATTTAAATTCAATACTATCACAGTGAAATTTTAAATATGTAAGTATTACGCAATTTCGTTTGTTAATGCATGAATCTTAAACAAATATAATATTATAATAATACAAAATATAAATGTGTTTTTATTTTAAAAATATAAGTTTAAATTATTGAACGAAATTGCATAGTAATTAAATTAATTTTATATTAAATAAATAGTATCTTTTATTTTTCAGAAAAATTCAATAAAATCTAATTAAAGATGCGCAAAAGTTCAAGAATTTTAATAGACGCCATTCGTAAAAATAGCATCAAGAAAATAGAATATATTTTTGAACATGGTACTAATATTGATGCCATAGATTATGAAGGAAACTCTGCTCTGCATCATGCTACGTACGCGAAAAATAGTCAGATTGTTGAATTGTTATTAAAGTATGGCGCAAAAGTCGACATAAAAAATGATGATGGTGTACGGCCGTATAACATAGCAGTGGATTTGAAAGATTTCGCGACTATTGAAATTCTGTTGAAACACAAAGCACGAGTTAACATCGACGATTTGGGTAGTCCAATTCAAAATTTTCCCAAACATATTGCCAATTTATTTTACAAATACGTTGACGTACATGATGCTGGTTTTCTCGGCTACACTGCTTTACATCGTACAGTGAAATGTGATGATCTTATTGGTGTTCGCAAACTTTTGTTAAAAGGAGCTGATGTAAATAGATCTACATACTATGAAGGATTCGTTCCGCTTCATCTTGCCAAATCAGCAAAGTGTGTTGAGCTATTGTTAGAACATGGAGCCGAACCAAATGTAAAAGATAAGTATGCTTGCTCGCCGCTTTATAGAGTGGCTGTTAGAACTGAACTTGAAGAGACACACGAATTTATGAGAAAAGAACAAGAACGGATAATCGAGACATTATTTAAAAATGGTGCCGATGGTAATGATGTCATTTACGCGGGGCAAATAGCGTTGGATTACGGCAAAGATTGGCAGTGTATGGACGGATTCAGAGATGTGTTAAGATATATGGCAATGGTAGAAGATAAAAATCAATATGTTGCTAAGGTCGATTTGAGATTGTGGGATAAAACAAGCGAGTTAAGTTGCTTTTATGAGAAATGTTTAACAGAGGTTGAACATTTGCAAAATGAAATCATTTTTGGTGAAGTTACAGTTTACGACTTAATTATGAAGAATATAAAAGAGCTAGAAAACTATATATTGAATAAGAAAGTTATTGAAATGTTCAAGAAAAACAATTTATTAAGTTTAATTCGATTCCCGATTTATTGTAATATTTTACAAAGGCATTTTGATGACGCAATGGAAAGGCATAAATTATGGGAAACAGCATCTAGAAGCTTAAGTTTTCTTATAAAAAATATTGATCCACGTCACATTGTAACAGAAACAGTGTTACGTTTCTTAAAAACCGAAGATTTACAAAACTTAGTTTCAGCATGTCAGAGTAATCTCAATTAAAACTTTTGAATAATTATGTATGGAATCATAAAAAAAATTATATCCGATTTAATAATTACTGTAAATAACGAGATTAAAGTTATTTAGTGATAAATTATATTTTATGTTATATTGTTGTAAAAATTGTAATTAATTGACTTTCAATAAACTTATTGTAATAAATAAAACATTGTTTGTTTCAATTTATTGATACTATTCAATTATACCCTCTTATGTAAATAATAAAAGTTAGGAGCATAAAATAAAAACATAAAAACTAGTGGTAGATGTGGGTTTCTGAGATACCTAATATCCAATCACCGCGTATAATCGTATTATTATAAATAGAAATACAATATAATAAAAAGATTATAGATACAAAAAGGGGGTTTTATGTATAACATAGGTTTTATATATTTTCATATAATATAATAAATCACTCATAAGATAATACTTTTTTATTTATATAATTTATACAAAACAGAGTTTATTTATTTATTTTTTTTATAGTCATTTTAATAATGTTAAAAATATGAAGTATTATATTTATCAAATTAATATCATAATTTCAAGTTTTCTCCTTTTCGTTGGCACCTTCTGCAAGTCTTATTTAGTATTTATCAAGTACATAAGGTTCTCACACTTTTGTACAATTAGTTACTGAGCTGTATACACAGATGGAATACTGTTTGCACAGTCTCCCTTTCTTTGTGCATCTAGAAAGCTAAGCGCGTTGCCAGACCGAGAAAGAACGAATGATTTTCTCTCCGCGTCAGATTGCAAACTCCTTCTTTTTTCTGTCTCCTCTTCCCTGAGCCTCGGTACATAATTCATTAACTGAGGAAGACACAAGGGTGTGAAACGCCCGCGTCTCGTCATAATACGGCCTAATAAAGTTTTGCGTAAAGGTAACGAAGACGTCTGTGCTCTTTTCCCTTTCCTCGTACAAACAGTAGGCATGACGGGATCACATTTTTAAATTGAGTTCTTTTTTTTGGAGAATGAAAAAGGTATTTAATTATACATAGTCACGAGAATTGTTCCTCTCGACAATTCTTGTCGACACTATCAATGAAGAATAAAAATTCTTCAATTCTATCTTGGTTATTCTAAGTGAGGAAATTCTGAAAATTTTCTCTCTTCAAATTTATAATAGCGGATTTAACAAGTTAAGAATTCCAAAGTTGACATCTTATTGTATTTAGTTTGCTAACTTACTTTTTAAGTACTAGACAATTGCGGTAATAAAAGTTAATAGTGCTCAAATTATTTAATTATTTTTTATTTAAATTTGTATTACATTTGAATGCACTTTGAAGCATACATAAATTTAGTTTTGTTGACTACCTAATATATAAAAAATTATTAGAAATGGTAACATTCATGTTAACGTCAAATCAACGTGAATAAATGGAAGAGTATCTGAGATGATCGATAGAGCACCATGAGGTCGAAATTCAAGAGAAAAAGGCGTCATCGCGCGCGAGGAAGGAACGAGGGTAAAAGCGTGTAGAGGGCACAGGGACAGATGAGCGGCAACGACATGTGAAGAAGAATACCAGCGGATTGGATGAGCGGCGGAGGGATCGGATCGGATCGCTCGCGGCGGTGAACGGGTGGTTGCGGTAAGCGCAGAACCGTGTTGCGGATAAAACGCCGCCTGTCACTGTCTATCAGTCTTCCTTCCTCTGTCCTTTTCTTCAATGGACTCCCGGATGTTTGTGCGCTTGCACCACTTTACCCCTCCTGGCAACTACTGCACCCCCACGATGACAGCCATAATTTACGCGTACGCGCCCCGTCGTATATATATATATATACGTATAGGAATCGCATATGGGGTTACGTGTTCAGTGCATAATTCCGTAATGCGCGTGCTCATGAGAGGTCACTCGATAAATCAATCGGTAAAGCAGTGTTCCATTGTCTACCTTTAAACTGGCCTACACCCTAACGTCATTTCAAGGAATAGAAGATGATGAATTTTATAACTTAGCATAAATTCATACATGAGACTCTTCTATATTTATAAGTTTATTAATAATTAATTTATTATTTCTTCTTTTAATAAAGTTATACAATTTTTCTAAGAATTGTACATTTTTTATTTTAAGTTTAATATCTAGCATTTATAGTTTCCTCTTGACACCATTGTAAATATTTTAGATATCTATGTATAGACCTAATTTTAATATTCTTATCGGTATTTTAGATTATTTATATAATTTATTCAATAAATTAGCTCATATTACATTTATAGACATGGTAATTTTACCGAGCGTTTGGTTACTTCAATTAACCAGTAAAAACTTTATTACAATTAGATTGTCGTAATCAATACTTGTGCATCGAATGCACAATTGGCTTATCCTAAGAATTTTCAATGAAGATACGATGTTGCCGCAACGACGAATTCAATCAGCTGATGATCAGGAGATGCATATAACACATTCTGCACCTCCCTCGAGTCGAGCAAGAGCATCCTCCACCCACTCCACGAAGTCGACATGTGCCTGTGCCAGTGTGCGAAGAAGTACACGATACAGGCACAACTCGCAAGCGTTAATTCTACGGATCTTGGTTAAGGAAGCCCTGTGGGCCTGTCGCCAATGAGAACAGTACATTACCCTCACTTCCTCTCCTGAAATGTACCTTTTGTTAGTCTCCTGACCGTCACTCTCTTCTTTACTCCATAATTCACTTAGTCATCTTGAGAAACTTATATCTCCGTTTCCCCTTCTTTAAGTATTTAAAGTCTTATTCATTAAATAACTTTAAAGAATTCTATAGATATATTTATGACCGCAGTAATACAATAGTATGAGCTCGATATTAAAGGAAACCATTGTCAAAAAGTGTACATTTTTGAAATGATGATAATGGCATAATTTTCAAGAAAAATACTAAAAATGTTTGAAAGAGGAGATTCAATGACCTTACCATTGATTATAATGGTGGTAACAAAAAAATGACCGAGTTTTCTTGTACACACTCGAAGCTTGTCGAGAAACTTGTATGCTACTGTATTTCACTGCATTTGTGAGTTGTTATTAATCTACAAAAATGGATTTCTTGAATAATTAAATTGTGCTTTAAGATCATCGTTAAAAAGTGTCTATATCCTCAAAGTATGCATAATGTTTAATTTATTAAAAAATATTAGGTAAATCAAGCTTCTGTTTGACATAAATTGGTTTTATTATAATGTGAATTAATAAAAAATGTTTTATTATGGTAAGTAATTTCATGATATACTCAAGAAAAATTCCATATAAGTTGCATATATGTGTAAAACAAAATTTCTTCAAATTTCTTCAAAATTTTAAGTCAGTAAAAGTTTTGCGATATAAATAAAAACAGAATAAGAAAATATTAGTCCTAATAAACGACGACGTTTTTCTTGCATGTTTCACTTGTTCCGCTACACGATATTTTCAAATCTGCAAAAGTTTTTTTTCCTTACATTTTCATTACGCGCTTGAAATACGCTCCACGGATTTCTCCGTTAGGATTTAGATCTGGGAAGCATGTAATAGAGCGAGTAACGTAGACCGCGAACCGCGAAGTGCGCTTGTAAGGAAATAATGTGAAAACAAATGGCTAGCGATCAGAGAGCTGGATTACCCTCGAAGCAGCTGAGCTGCCGAGGGAAAGAGCGTTGATTCAAAAAGTTTGCCAAGCTCTTGTAAGCTCACTCAATCTCCCTCCCACTAGCAAATAGATGTCGACGATATTTTTTCCATTTGGGCGAGAGGATGAAGGAGCCGAACAATATTCGCAAGGGAGGCTCGTACGACGCCCGCCCGAGCTCCGGCCATTAACTGTAGAATTTGAGCTGAGAACTCGTTGACAAGGGAAAAAGACCGAGTCGACTGTGTCTTGTATTTTTTTCTTTGTCACTCTATTGTATTTTGAGTATTCCTAAGCTTATAAATTCAAATGATTCTTGTGAAAGTGTTATATGTAAATAATAGTCTAGAGCAGAAGAAAAAATTGAAGACAATAAATGAAAAGCTTTAATGGTAACTGCAATTCATTAAGATATTTTATTCGAAAATTAAAAATAATAGATATTTTATCCATAAAAAATAATTTAAAGAACTTCTACAGATTTGTAGGTTATAGAATTAAAAAACATTATTGATAATTCACAGGAATTAGTAATGACATTTAAAGATTGTTAATATAATAGTTATATTTAATTAAATTTAAAAGTTGTGAATGATTTTGATAATTAATAAAAAAATATATAGCTGTGTTAAAATAATAATTGCTAAATTTCAAATTAATAAATTGAAGTAAGGTATAGCATTCTAGAAGAGATTGCTTTTTTCGTTTTATTTCTTCAAGAACAAGAGATTCAAAAGAAAACATTCAAAAAGAATGCAAAGTTAAATCGTACGCAAAATAGATTCACATCGACTCGGATAGATGCCGGAGCCAGAAATTGCGTCGCTTGCAGGGCCAAAACTGCATGTTCCTTCATTCAGTTCAAGGACCTCAGGGGCGTGGCTCTAGATTTTTAGAGGTCTCTGCAAGCCTTTGCTTTGCTGAATTTACGGTGCATCCACAGCGTGCCATTTCTTCAGGATCTTACATAACAAATTTACTACCTAGCGAAGCGCGGTCAACTGAAGCAAACAATGATAAAAGTACATCAAGTTTTTTGACCGGGAATCTGGCAATCTGTCGAATTAAGTATAAACCTCGATATAAATTTAAAAGAATCACTTATTAGAAACCTAATAAAAGTTTATTAATATATTAATGAGTTTTATGCAATTTATGTTTAGGTTTTTAAGTTACCCGAAAACGAGGTCCAGGTGCCCACCGTAGCTTTTCGTGTTCAGTTGCACAGGTGCCCCTGTTAGAAGTCTAGGTGTTTGATGGACACCTGGACAGGAAAAACTGCGATGCGGACTACCTTAACCTTGACTCCGAATACCCTGAACACCTATGCTTTGCTGTATATCCCTGAAAGAACTAGCATGGATGGAAGAGACCGTGTTTATTTTTTTCAGTTTAGTTTTGCAGTTCAATAAAATGTCTAACTTTTCAGACACATTGAATGCTATAGTGTACATCAAAAACTAGGAAGTTGGCAGTTTTTTAAAGTACCTCTAGCGAGCGAGGAGAAATGCGTGTTCCACTTGTTTCTGTGTATAAACTACTAAAATTGTTGAAAATTTTAATATGCAGACGATAATCATTATTAAAATTATTATATTAGAAAGTGTAGTTAAGGTAAATCCTTATCATGATATTAGAATATGTTGGATAACAATATGTATTTTTTATATTTATTTATTTAATATGTATTTTTTAACATCTGTTATAATTATAATGATAAAAGAAAAGATAATAGTTATTGAATATAAAGAATCAGCTTAGCGTATATTTATGATTTCCAAATTAAATAATATAATAAAATTGTTATTATAAATTTAAATAATTATAATAGTTAGAAAAAATACAGTATGGATTTTTTAAAATTGTTTTTAAAATTGTTTTATATCCAAGTTATTTTTTTGTTTAAAATAAGTAAGTATTTCCTTATTTTAATATTTTATTTCTGTAAAGTAGAATCAGGATCAATCACATGAAACTTATAAGCATAAAAATGTGTATATATGAAAAGTAAACGAAAATATATAACATAAGAAGTGCGTTGCTTACTAATTAAACATAGAGAAATACATACTTAATTACAAAGCATAAATATACAGACGAAATGTAACTAAAAATTGTCTAGAGATATGATTGATATCTTTGTCTGGAACGTAATAAGTAAGTAAAATCTAAAAAGTAAGAGTTGCATTGGTGCGGAAATTTCAAATTTTGGGAAAGACAAAATTTTCATGGGTGATTTTTTGATTCCATTCTTGACAATTATTCGTGAATAGAGTATAAAATAGAGTATAAAAACATAGTTTTGATGTTATTGATATTAGTAGAAGACCTAAAACTTGAGTATTTAAAAAAAGATGATACAATGTTGAAATAATTTTATATTAAAGAAGATTGAGAAAAAATCTATAACAATAATTTTAGAAATATGACGGAGCATATGACAGCAGCTACCGTAGTCGCGGAACACAACTCGCAAGATGAGTCGAAAAGGGTGCAACTAATTGCCCGTGTAAAGAATTTTGGAATACGCGTTATTACGGCGTGCGGATCAATGTCGTACCGGACGCTATATCCATCGGTCCCGTAAAGAAACGCGGCCCTCGTGAAGCGTGATCACCTTCAGTAACTCCAGCAGCGGCGATTCGTATCCGGTGGCAAGGGCTGTACTAGAAGTTGCCATTGAAGCGGCTTAATGCGTGCAAAGGCGCCAATTTTGTGGAGGCAGTGGCAACGTGGAGGGCATGTCTTCTCGTCGCGAATAAACATTGCTAACCCTCGAGAATTGCGCGTCTTTATCATTAAGACCGATTCATATTCCGCCGCGATCAATGCAGGCCAGAACTCAAGTTAGTACGGTCGGTTCCCTCTGGGGCGACCGTGAGGACCTGTGTGGGGGCAGGTCGGTGCATCCGGAAATCAATGGCAAGATGCTCTACATCCATCCGAAACGACTCTGCTTCCGGAAAAGTGTCACGCTACAGAAATCATTAATACCGAAGTAAAATATAGTTCGATATGCACCCTACTAATTTTTTCGCGAATGGCTTCAAATAATCAGATAGCTTTTGTTTTATAGTTTTAAATCAGTTTTTGAGGGCAGTTAGAAAATCAGTAAATCTGCCATTAAAAGGTATATAATGTTTTTTTTTTAAATTGAACAAACTCTTTAGAAACTGATATACATCTGAATGAAACATCTTGATACGGAGGAGGTAAATAGTTTGCCTATTAGTACATTGCCTTTTCTGATGGATAGATTAACTAGGGGTGTCAATGATGTGTGATGAAGATTAAGATAAGAATAAAGGAAACAAATCTTTGAGCTTTTGCCATTTAAATGCTATTTACACTAATAAAATATTTTGAGTGTCTGTATTTTAATAAGTGTATATTTAATTTTATTTCACTTACTTTAGTATTAAAGAGATTATTAACTGTTAAAGATATAATAATTTAAGTTGTTAGAAACATTAAATTAAAATATTATTACGTATTTCACAATCGGTTAAAAAATATAATTATATTTATTTTTTAGGGTTTGTTCGAGGAATTGTCGGTGGTCTCGAAGCTGATCTGTATGAATTCAAATACATGGTTTCGGTACGGTCTAATAATGAACACGTTTGCACTGGCACTATTATTCATAGAAATTTTATACTTACGGCTGCAAAATGTGTGATCAATGAAAACGGTTTATTTGAAAATAAAGTTTTCACTATAATTGCGGGTGTCATTAACCTTAAAAGCAATGATCCTCCCGGAATTATTGAGAAAGTAAAAACTATATTTGTGCCTAAAGTGTTTATTCGTACACAACCTGTAGATAATACACCTCCTTACTCTGATGAAAAAGGAGACATAGCAATACTTCAAGTAAATAAATTAAATTTTAATATTTTTGTTGCTTCTACTAAATATTTCATATAGAAATTTAATGCAGAAAAACTTAATGATAATAATTTTATATTAAATTTCTTTTTTAAATATATTAAATTCACTTTATATATTTTAGTTAGAAAATGAATTGGTGTTGGGTGCATTACTTGACGAAATTAAACTTCCTAAAAGAAAAAAAACTTTTTTCGATAAATACAGTAAAGAAAAACCCATTTTAATTGGTTTTGGTCAAGAGCGTTTTGATTCAGTTCATCATGGAATTAAAAGAAATCATGAAAATATTGCAATTAGTTATCAAACTTCGATGAAACTGAGATTTATTGACACCAATGTAGTGCAAAAATTTAAATGCAAACACATGTTTCCTTTTAAGATTCAAGACGAACATCTTTGTGCTCAAGTTAAACCTTTAAAAAATCATCTTCAAGGTGCTTGTATAGTAAGTTCTCTGTACTCTCAATTGTGTAATTTATTGAAGTTTTAAAAAATACATTTATATTATATTCAATTATTTGCAATATAGTAAATACTTAAATATTTGTTGAAAAGGGTGACATCGGTGCGCCGTTGGTTTTAAATAAGGATACCATAATAGGGGTACTAGCTCAAACCGCACATGAATGTAACGAAGAATCAACTGCTAGTCTTTATACAAGAGTTACAAGTTATGTACCTTTGCTTAATAAAATACTTCGAGCAGATATTTCCGCTGCATCGCCTTCTGTTCGTATTGCCACCTACAGAAATCTAATGAATTCTCCTATAGGTACAGAAGAACTAATAGAGATAACTGAATAATAAAATTATTCATAGACTAAATATGTATTGAAACATTGTCTCGGATTTATATTTTCAAAAAGATTATTTTTATATTCACTATATGTAATTGACTTTGACTTTCGCCTTGTAAAGTTTTACATGGGCTTAGTCTGTAGAGATATTGTCTTAATTTTGAAAAATTACACCATTATTTTAAGTAATATGTTTTTTAGTCCCCTAATTTATAAAACATAGTTTATGAATAATAATAAAAAGTATATAAAGAATACTCGACTGAAAAACTAATGTATGAAATTAAATATTAGATTACAAAAATATTAGATTAAATATTAGCTGTTATGATATTGTCACGTGGATTTGTATTGTAATATATTAATATATCTCTGAAAACAATGCACTTCTAATGTTAATGTTATATTTTATAAATTGCAATAAGTCTTATCTAATTTATTGTTTGCGGTTTATTAATCCCGGTAGGCAATTGTTACTATATACGTTTCTCTCCATGTTTGTTACCAATGTAATAATAATCTATATTTGTTGGAATGTATTTATGTTGGTGTTTAGAGCTTTTTTAAGCTAGGTGCTAATATGAAACTCATGGACAGTGGTTTGGTTATATATGTGGCACTAACAAACAGAAAAATTGAAATATTAGAAAAAACAATCCCTTAACTTAATCGATATAAGAAAGAAACGTACTATGCTAATAAGATTTTGTTTTTTAGATTATGCTAATTGTATATTGTTTCGATTATATTTATAAAAGCTAAAAGTGGTAACAGTATGTACAATGTATTATATTTAGTTTAATGTTTAGTATATACTAAACAATTTCAAAGAAAAATAAACTGGGTAAGTCCAGGTTCGATCTAAACACCAATTGCTACGAAGTTATAATAGCATTAGGAAGAAGCCTTGGGGTTTGATTAAATTTTAATTTCTACCGAATACGCAAGCAATCTCGCAAATGAGTTAACTAAATTTCATATAATAACGTAATTCATTAAATTATTTTTATTATAAAATTAATTTTGTAAACTACTGCAGATAAACATGTTCAAATCTTTTACGTTCAAGATATTCCTTAATTTATTTTTAAAACGATCAAATATTCTAATATATTATGTTTTGTGTATAATTCAATAATCTGTTAATACATATTTATGCTCATAATTATATATTAAATGAATACATTCTACATAAAAATAAAAATTATTACAGAAATTATAATTATTTAAAAAAATTGGCTATTAAAACTCATAAGTAGTGATAAAAGGATAAAGAGATCCTTGTATCTATATACCCAGCCCTTCTACTTGTGATTTCTGCAGGAATTCCCTTGGGTGTTATAGTTTCATTCTTGGAACGCGTTTGTATACAACTGTAGTAATTTGAGAACGATATCATGCCATGGATTCCTGGTCAAAATGAAACTATAGTCTTATACATTTGATTAACTTCTCTGCGAATCAAGTACCGTATACTCAGGCTTGTACGAACCATTTCATGTATTCGCGTGGCATTGCGAGGAGAGCTGGTGCCCTCCCTTGTGTCCGACTATATCAATTTCCACATTAGTTGCTCTTCTAGAGCATCGTCCTAGATTATCTCGTGCGGGTTCTCCCTGAGGCATAGGGAGGTGATAGTATACATGTTTATATAATACAATCAGACAGGGTTTGTATTCAGTAAACAATTTGTTTCCGTTATTAAATTTTATTACGCTATTTCCTGAAATTAAATATAGTATTACATGTGTGAGTAAGATAATGCATATTAATTTCAAATTTAATTTAGGCCTTTATCGTTTTTATATTATAATCAATAAATAAATGAGTTTAAAGACAAATCAATTCATCAGTTAGTGACCTCGTTACTACTATCAACAATAATTACAAATGGTATTAACAAATAATTAGAACTGTTTATATACTACATTATAGATTGTCTTTACCAAAGTTTATTAATCATTATCATTAACTATTAAAATTTAGGTACTAAATGTTCCATATATGTTTAAAAACAGTTTATATAAGAGAAAGATGGAATGAGGAAGCTTGCGTTTTTTTAATATTTCGATATTTCTCTTTTATAAACAAGATACTTTAGGGTAGATCGTTCTTCATTTATGGAATATTATAAATGCATTTCTTTATTATATATGGATTTCTCTAATATTATGAAAGTAGTTTCTTTACTGATTCTTAACATAGTGGCGTAGTGATAATTAAAATAAATTTTTGATTTCCATGCAATAATAATATTCAATTGCATATCTTGAATATAATCTATGATTAAGCAGTTTGAAATTTTTATATCGCAAGCTTTTAATTAAAGGATTAAATATGCTTGATCAAGATACATATGATGAAGCGAATTGAAATAAAACATTGTCTTTTATCATTAAAAACAATTACTTATGAACGAACTACTTATTAAAAAAATGTCAGTCGCTACGAAATTTGAAACGCATTATAAAGCCCATAGAGTAGCAGAATAAAATTTTAATTCACTATCCTATCTCGCTAATACGGGCAAGCTGTAAAGTGGCTCTTACAAATAAGCGCACGCCTTGAAAGATCGAGTGGAAAAGGAGCGACAGTCCGAGGATTAGGAAGGTTTGAATTAGCGATGGGTCAGCGGTAGGACGCGGTCGGTAAATCCGGCGAAGAAGACGGGCGCCGGGGCCGCGAGCGGGTCCGGTGCGTGTGGTGGCGGCCGCGGTGAGTTAGGAGCCAATTAAATGGGTCTGGCCGGCGCTATCTGCCGCGCCCAGCTGCGGGGCCGCACACGGCTCGCGCGCCTCATTATAATCCCGGCTCGCGCCGGTCCCAAGCGCGATAATCCCCCACCCGCGCGATATCGCTCGCGGATCGCGCGTCACTCTACGCCCCTTGAGCCCCCGCGGGAGGCACTCGCTGTTTTGACGGACGCGCGGCCCTCGAAATTGCGGCGGGGCCGCGCTCCCGCGTTACGTTATAAGCCGCGAGCTACTGGGGCGCCTCGTGTGGAAACGACTTAATGGGGGCGTCCGCCCAGCCAGTATAAAGCTCGCCGTGCGACGACGTTAACGGCCCTGCAGCGCGGCTCGCCGGCCAGGATGAAAATCATTAAAGCTCCAGTTTTCAAAATGCCTCGGTGATTGAAGCGGGCTTTTAGGGTCAACGTCGCCCGGTTTTATGGTAATGAGATCCGGAGCCGCTGCAAGCTTTAGATTTAAATATTTGGTGCCGCGCCGATAGGTTATAAAACGCAAGGTTGTAATCAATTTTTTTAAATTATCTTCCAGTAATGCACGCTTTTTATCCGACGTATTTCTAATATAGATTTTTACGAAAATATACGACCTATCATAACATTAAATAGTTCATCAAAAAATTAAATTAAAAATGCTCTATATTGGTTTAGAACGTACAATATTATAATTTTAATAATTTTTTGAGATTTTTCCCCATCTATTGATCAAAATTGAGTTGGAATGTAATGGGTGAATCGAGTTACTACACAGAAATCACCGTATCCTATAAAATATTATTACTTTAGGTGCTTGTGCATATTTCATAAACAGACAGAGAATTCAGTAGCAGATAATTTGAAAAAATGAATTACCTTTGCAGGATTTAATAATAAACATTTTGAATAATAGCTAAAGATGATATGCTCGAAAAACAAGGGAAAATTACGAGAAAGGGAGCTGCAGATGTAATAAATTAAAAGGGGGAATAAGGGAAGAATTCGCCGGGGGTTTAAAGACAGTAATCGCGCGTGAATAGTGCTCGCGTCGACCTTTGTGTTGTTTTAATTAAAAATATTAATAATGACGCGGAGGGACGAGAATAGAGGTTATATGCGAAAGGGCAAGAGGCAACGACCGCGAGCGCGCATTCGTGAAGTAAACAACAATACCTTCGCAACTGAAAAGGAGAGCTTTCTCTTTTTTAAATATTAAAAGCTCTTTCAAGATGCCGAGTGAGGTATGAGCGACACGCGAGTTTTATTGACAATGGACGCCTTTGTATCTCATTAATCGAATTCCTCGTCGAATTTCCCTTATAAATTTTATTTTTCAGGCAACAACGGGGATATTATTCATTTTTTGCACTAGTGGATTATTTTCACAATGCGGCTATTGATATAAAGTGGGGAAAAGAGTAAGCACGATGATATCTAAATTTAAGGCATTTTAATTTCGAGTACACGTGAAGAAGCTCGCTTGCCTACTTTGCCCGCGTTGACGAAATTCAAGAAACAATAGCGAAAGGTTGTTCCCGCATTAGCAGCACATGCTTCACCGGGGAGATTTCCCATTTGACTGGGTCTACGGGCAAACCCTCGGCACGACTCGTAATTTCGATCCTCAAGTCGCGGCCGAGGAAATCGCGAGGCAAGCCGCCACGCGAAAGGAGCGCGCGTCTCCGCTCGCACGCGCGGCTCATTCATCCCCTTCGCGCGACGACGGGAAATCGATAGCGCCGCCGTGGGCTTTCGCTTTCGAGGAAGCGGCTTGGCTGCCACTCGAGGACCTGCCTCGAGTCTGATCCGCCGCGAGGCGGACGATTGTCAGGCGGAAATGGAGGCGAGGCGTTGCAGAGCCAGTCCGCCCGAGCGGGAGAATATTATGCCTCGCCGAGGCGCTTAGCCCGATCTCCCGATAATTGGACGCCGCTGCCTTTTAAGCTTTACCCTTCGACGGCTGTGCCGGCCCCGAGCTCCTCGTTTTTTTTTTCTCCGGCTTCATCTTGCAGCTTGCAATGGCAAAATCCTTTGAGCTTGCATTTACTAAGGAAATCTTGTTATAAGTAACGCTTTGCCGCGCACAAAGACCATCGACCTTTCATCTGCAAGCTCCCGCTAATTTCACGACCGATTAATGTAGACGAATGCGCTCGCCCAGAGAAATATCTCAGCTCTGCTAATGCGCTCGCTAGACAAATTTTTCACTCTCCCATAACTCCAAGATTTTCATATTTCACGCATTGGCTAATAATATATACGTGACTTTTGTGCCCGCGCTGACAGTTGAAAGGCTTTATTACAGGGGGTCTCCGAGCGGACGCGTGCAGAAAAGGGCCGATTTCTCTGCGGAAATCTGAAGGAAAATCCCGTTGACCGCGCGCGAAACCGCCGCTGCAGTTCCATAATTGAATTTCGATTCGCAATATCAGCAGGGCGGATAGCCCCCTCTTCCGGGCCCACCCCACTTCGGCCCCTTTTTTTCGTTTTACCTGAGCACTGCTGCAGTGCGCGCCGTCCGCGAATCTCTTGCCTCGAAATTCTCATCGCGCGCCAAAATTCGATCCACGACTTGGATGTGTGACATCTGGACGAGCGCGTGGTGCACGCCTGGCCCGATGGGAATTACATGTATTGAATCGGAATGCATTGTGGCCGCTCGAAGAGTGACGGTGTCGCTGCAGTCAAATCATTTTTTGAAAGCAAACATTGAGAACCATGCGATTATATTGGCTGGCGTGTCGCGCACGAGTTCGTTCCACTGTATTATTTATATAGGTGTTTACTCGTCTCATCTTTTCACATTGTATTGATTTTCTACCTCCTGACCGTGTCCTATCACTGTACGTAAAAATATTTATACGGGACTTTGAACAAAATATATTGAAAATGAAACGTCCACTTTTCTTCAATTTATTTAATAATTAAATAATATTAATATAAAATTAATCATTTCATCCTCTTTGCATATCAAGCTTAAAATGTGTATTCTAATTTTTGATTGTATAATATATTTATCTTATTTGAAGTAACAGTGAACGCGGATAAAAGGCAAGATAATTAGGGTGAATCCCAAAGTCAAGCGAAGGAAGCTTGTTTGCCATTTAATCGTCTTACGTTTAAATCCCTGTTCTTCTCCATTGATAACTATTGCAGCAGCTTCCCTATTGAAACTCTTTAGCGAAGAATAGCACAAGCTTTATACAAAGAAAATACCTTTAGGATGCTAAAACAATTAGTAATTTCAAGATAATATTCTAACAAAGACATCTCAATAAACAATAATATTTGCTAAGTTTAGCAATCATATAGAAACATTAATACTTAGTACGTTAATATAAGAGTAAGTATTATTTGAAAATAGAAAGACTATGTTGTCATTCCGTCAGTTTGTTTCGTATGAGCATAGAAGAGCAATTATATAACAATAATAATACATTTTCATTGAATTGGAATAGGAGTAGATTTTTTCGGGTAGTATAAACTGATTATTCGATTGAGCGATTCGCACCCGCGTTAATCAGAGCAATGACCCGCATGCCGGTAACAGAAAACAGGATTAGCAGGAAAAACGAGAAATCTGGAAGAAACTCGATCCGACATTGGCGCTGACCCGCACAGCTTGCCGTTTATCACAAACGCAGATAAACACTGGTAGACATTACTTGGTCGCGCCACTGGTGAGCTAGAGGATTACTCCGATGAACTACGCTCGATAAGATTTTTATCCTCGGCTTCGCGCCTGTGTATTCCAAAGTCAACTAAGTGCATCCGGTCGCTATGATTAACCCATCTGATGCTCGTGCAGTGAAATGTCCTTGTGACCTAAATGTCGCTCGGGAAGCTTGACTATAAAAGCGAATTTTCCTGCTCATTTTAAAATGTAAATAGATAGTCGTGCAATTGGAACGGTGGCTCTTTAAACGAAGGCAAATTAAGTATGCGAGATACAAGTCGGAACATCTTTACAAATTTATATAATTACTTCAGATATATATAAAATTACTTTTTAAATACTATTGGCAATTTTCAGTTCTTAAAATTGAAAATTAAAAGTAATCTTACTGATGGTCAAACTAGCAGTAGCCAATTATTTTTAAACGTTGAATTCATACCAGTGGTTAATGCCTGGGAACGGAGAGAGAGTCTTCAGAATCAGTATACTCATTTACACAGGCGTGCGTATATATATGTATATATATGTATAGCTTGGGGGAAGTACAAATTATGAAATGAATTATTCTCAGTGAAAAATAGCTAAAAACGCTTATTTATCGCAATTTGAAAGATATCCGTGGTCTATTTGTTTGACTTCTCAGTAATCTTTGTCAAGAAGGTCCGGGGTATGTCTGACACACATAAAGTGTATATTTAAATAATGCATTAAATTTAATCCAGTTAAAAATTATTTAAAATATAATCTTGTGTCTTACTTTTAAAATAAATAATGTGTGGTTTTGAGCTATTTTAAAAATTCACATAATTTACAGATACAAAGAACAATAATCACGAGTTCTTCTTTGTGTACTAATTAATAGCACGCATGACTTATATTAAAATTGTTTTTTTTTTAATTTTTTATTAAGATTAATGTATTATGTAAAAACATAAACTCAGTTTTTGTTCTAAATTTGTTAATAATTAAAATACGTTATATAAATATTTTAAAGTAGTTAAAAAGCTAAAATAGTAGAAATCATATTATCAATTATTGCATTTGATTAAAAAAAGCTGTAAGCATCAATGTTTATAATACCTATTCAAATCGTATATATATATATATATATATATATATATGTATATATATATGTATGTATAAGATGTACCGTAGGGGAGTTTACAGTACAATCGGCATGGAGACTTTTCTAAAGCGAAATTGCGTGCTCTTTCTATTGAGCATTGTTCCGAGAATCTAGAATGGAGGATTCGTGAGACACGAGCAATGAGTCTAGTACAAATGCGACCAGTCATTTCCAAAGGCCCAGTAAAATCGCATGTTTTTGGAATGGGTCCTTTTTTGTCGACTCTGCCCCCAACCTTGTTATTTTACTTTGCATGTAAACTTTAGATCTTACGAGGGAAGTGGAGGGAGAATACCACAGTCCTCTCGCACTGGTTCTCACACCGACTTCGACCTTGCTTCTTGGTGTTATTTAGCTCAGAAAATCGGTGAATAGTAAATCATTTAGAGTTCATAGGAGAAGCTAAATTCTACGCCTCCCCGAGATCTCGCCCACCTTGTCATGTTACGCCTCGTTGACTCATTCATTGAATTTTGAGCCCGACAACTGTTTATTTACTATTTTTTAAATACTCCTAGCTTCACGGAGAAATATCTCACAACTTTACGACTAAAATAAAAAATTATCAGTGCAATCTCAACTATTTCGTGATATAGCTAGAGGCAAGCAATTCATGGACAGGCTATATGTGAATTCGCGCCATTTCGTATTAGAATACTTGGAATTCTCTTCGGTCCAGTTGTAAATAACTGTTTAAATAGTAACTGTCATGGAATCCATAATCATTAGAGTTTATCTGTATAATTTAATATACTTAATGTATAATAATTATTCAATACATCTTTTATATTATAATTGCATGTATTCATTTATCTTTTTAATATCTCTTAATGCAAATATCGATTTATACCACATATTTTCTTTTGCGTATATTGATCTATTACTATTCCTTTCACAACAGTTAATTTCTTAAATACTAGCTTATAATAAAATTCGTTCAATGCTTTTGTAACACGCTCACTTAAAAAGTGCATTTAACTCACGGAAATTTTAATAAAAAAAAGAATAAAACAAGGTTTAAAAGGGGTTTAAAAGCATATATAGCTTAAAACCATCTGATGATTTCATCCAGTGCAGAACGAGAGCACACTCATCAAGCATTAAGCGTTATATGGCTCTCACTTGTAAGCATTCATACGTTTACTTAGGACGATTACAAAAGAGGACTATATATTCCTGAATCACTGTACCCATCCCATATCGTATCATGAAAGAGCGCCTGGGTGATTAGCTAAATAGCAGAAAGGTAAATATCGCCGTTCGCGTGTCAGGGAGAAGTCGCAGGTTCCGTTGACCCCCGTCTACCCACGGTGCAAAAGCAAAACAACGGCATTGTAGCGAGTATTTCAGTGTCCGTGTCGATTTGGAACCCCGGCTCCTCGGTACGAACATTATGTGCAGACTGACCAGCTCGAACCCCCTCACCCCTAATCCACGAAAGACCGACAACGAGCTGGCCCCCAATTTTCTCTCGGGATAACATGCGCATCTCCTCCTTTCTTTTGTTCTAGGACTCGATGCGAGAGGGTCATTGTTACCATGTATATACGCGAGGAAGCTCTTACCCATTGCGTCGATGGGGGTAGATACTGTATTCTTAGCCTTATATTTTTCAGCTGACTATACAATTTTTTAAATTCAATTTAAATTGTACACTAATTTAGGTTCCAACAAAGTTGATGCTGCTTCTTTCAGATGAAGATATTAAAAATTCATTTTTTATAGTGAATGAAAATATGAAAAATCTAATGTGAAATTTTTATGTTTTTATACTTTTTATATCTGCTAACCGTATAAAAATAATAATTAATACAAAATATAGAACAGCTGCTAAGAAAATGTATCATAACTAAAAATATGGCATATATAACTATCTTCAAATTTGCTATATACTTTTGTAGCAAAATTACTTTCAATTTAAAGTTTATTATAGTTATAAAAAAATTATGGCTCAAATTTCATTACATTCTAAATCGAGTTCTAAATATACTAGATGCTCCAGACTATAAACTGTATTTTGCAGGATTTCCAGTAGAATTTCTAGTTCATTTACCAATTTAAAAGGTGGAAAAAAGTAAACCCAAGATCGTAAATAAAAAACTTCTACTTCTTGACTTTATATACCAAATGAAAAACAAAAAGTGTGATACTGTATTAACATCCGTAAAATATAATGAGATAGTAATATTTTTTATTAAGATAATAATGTTATTTCAGATTTCAATATATTATGTCATCACTACAAAAGAACTCTACATATAGGTAAATGAATACTTCTTTACTCATTGTCCTCATATTATAGTTAGTGATTTTGTTTTGTTTATATTTTTGTTATTGCTCAGAAAAAATTTAGACGATCAAATATGGAAGAATTTAGAATTATTTTTTACTTCAACTAAATTTGAAATCAATATTAAATTGTGTAAAATGATTTACAACAGATATTATACTTTGTATTGAAATACTATAGTTTAATCATGATAACTAAGTTCGAGTAGCATCGATTAGACCTCAGATTGAACAACTCTGAAAATATTTGAATTAAAAATCTTGTAAGTCAGAATTTCATTAATACTTGATTACTATTTCTTTGCGTATATGATTCTGATGAGAAGTTTAATAATCAAAATATTATAATTACGAAAAGTAAAAGCGAACATTTGATTGTCTATTATGTTTGATTAAGTAGTATTAGTTCATAAATTAGGAACTGTGCGGGAGAATTTATAGATTAAAATGCATGTAAGTAATGTGAAAGAAAAAAAGAAGCACTATAACATGATTGAATCAATTTGTTCATACCTCATTTAAAAAATTTTGTAATAATTAAAATTTTTTATTCTACAATTTTATCAAACGTTACAAAATTCAACATATCATTTTATTAATACAATTTGTGCTCATTTTCTTATGTTTAATGAGATACTTGGCAAACATCATTTCGAGAATGCATCCATGTTTCTTCTACATAAATTTGTAGAAAATCTTACAAAATGAATTCTCCAGTAAAGAAACATCTTGACACCTGCTGCAGAACCAAGTCTAGCTGTTGAGTGCAATGGCGCCCTGAATGACATACTCCGAGAGGAGTAGCGAGCAAGCGAACCTGTGCAAGAGAGTTACTAATACTTCCTAATTCATCAGCCTTCCGACGATTGTTCGTCGCGTCGGGTCGGGAGAGCGAACATCTTCGGAAAGCCGCGGCGAGCGTTGTTTTCACCCTCGTAAATTAAAGTGCAAGCTAAACGTTCTAGTCGGGGATATTGCGCCAGCCCGGAGCGAGCCCGAGCTTCACTCTGCAACCTGCAGTCGTTCAACTAATTTACGCCGGCGCTAAGTAAGCGGTAGGGCAACGCGGGCTGCGCGCGGCTTGATATTAAATACGTGCTGAGCCAGCAGCCCCGAAGAGCTAGCGGCAGCTTGCGACCAATGCTTACTGGCTGCATTTTCCTCTGGGACTATGGACGGTGTGGCGCTCCTTTTTGCCCTCTTCAAGGTACATTCATTCAATCTCCGAGGCGGGCTCGAAATTTAAGCCCCTCGTGGAGGTGTCGGCCCTTGGTGCTTCGGTCTCTAACTTTACACGGGCATTACCTCAAGTATTCTTCTTTCTTTTTATCTAATTGGCCGCCTCCATTGAACGACGAAAATAAGTTATTTCATTTATTGTATTAATTAAAAAATTTCGCCCATTGTTATTGAAGTGTTGCATAATTATTAAAATATTAGTCTGCTAAAAAATTCATCGGACTATCTACATTAATGTATATATTTTACCATATTGCATTTCCTTCCTTAATAATCATACAGTATTTATTCTTGCTAATTACTCATATAACAATTGGTTATGTGTAACAAATGGAATTTAAAATAAATGATATAAATAACATTCTAATAAAAACTATACAGATCATACAAAAAAAATAGACCACTATTTTATATTTGTTTCTTTTCAAAATCGGAATCTATTTATAACAGTGTTTGGACAATAAAATTGTAACCATAAACAAAGTTATCATCAATACCTCATTTGTAGTTATATAGAACTAAAGATGTTATATCATTCCTTTTTTATTGATCATAATTCACGTGTTTTAACCCGAAACATTTTCGCTCGGTTACTTTGTAAAAAGCAAGCCGAGTTCGATGTTCACATAAAGGACACGCTATCATTTCATGATTTAAGGATGCATTCTCGCGATGCCCTCGACCCGTTAAAATTGTAGTGCGTTTCAGTTTCTTCCAGGTCGGCGCGCGTACTTTTCCCCCTCTCCGCCCTTTACACCCTTACTCTCGAAAGGGCAAACCCCGAATTGCCTCTCTTCCGGGTGGCTTAAAAAAGTATTTTACGACGCTCCCACGCTCGGATGTTATGCAGGGCTCGCAGGAGATGCAGGTCGCGCGCGGCGAACTCGTAAGTTCTGCCCCCAAAAAAGGCGGCTTATAATTGCAAAGGACGCGAGAATTAACGAGTGTCTAAAAAAGGAATTGCCTTTCTTTCACTTCAAAGAGGGTTTTCGTGGACGCACCCTCGGTCGTTTCACGATATTCAGAGCCGCTTTTAAAATTAGCATTCTTCCATATATTCTTTAGCGGTTTCTCCAATTATAGATATTTGATATGCAGCTTGTAATTTCAACAGTGCGAGCGCTTGGTTATTTCACCCAAAAAAGGTCGAATAAGTGTTTCGTTTTTAAGCCTTCAAATACACCATCATCTGCAAACAATGTTTTATTACGTGATAAGTTCAATTGTTTGTTTACTATTTCATTTTTAAATGAATACTTATCACGATTTGAATTAGTCGTATATTTATTTATTCGTTGATTGAATTCACAAGTACTATTAATATGCTGAATTTTTAATAAATGTGATTTTGTACAATGTAATTGATTGTAAATTAGACTTGTTCAACATAATAATCTCGATCAAAGGTTAAATCTGATATAAAAAAAACTTTAACAGTTAAATAAAGTCAATTAACTTTGAAAGTATTTCCATTTAGTTCAATTTCCTATCGAATTCAAAGCATAATTCACTTCTCCAAATGTCCTAAAGACGGAAATTTGAATCAATTCGAATTCTGAATGATTTAGGTAGACCAACACTCTTGCTCAAGAATCGTGCACTCCACCTGTTATAAGAGAAATGGAAAGTGGTTTTGGGGAAATGGAATTGTTTCCGTTTCGCTTCATCGTTCTAAATTGGATCGGAATCATTGCAATCAAATCCATAGTCTGTGGTTTGATAGTTTGATGTTTTAATTTTATTTTCATTTGCCGTGACATATATCTAGTAAAGAAAAATTATTAAACTTCGATGTGATCGATGCAAGGAAAAAATAGTAATCTTAAATAAATATTTAGTTAATTTTAGAATTAAATATTATAACCGTAAGTATATATTTTTTGAAGAAATTAATTTTATTTGTATAAGATTAAATACATATTATTACTGAAATAATTATCTGAATAAAAATTTATATTTTTATTTATTCAACCATTATATACAATGCTTTTAATATAGGCATCCTGGCAAATGCAATTTGCCTGTACATAGATATAGCATGAAACACTAAATAATACTTGTAATTATTAATATTATTGCTTATTATTATAAATGGATTTAAATAATTTATAATATTATAGAAAGCCAATATTGCAGTTATAATTATTTTATATACCTTTGTTGTATAATATACTATACTTTGTACATATAATAAGTTGTCATGGTAAGGAGCTATAATCTATAAAGCAACTTTAAACTAAATTGAAACTAACTTCAGCTAATAGTTTAATTTAGAAATTAATTATTAAGGAGTAATTGTTGGGTATTAATATTGTCTTGTAGGACAATATCATTATAATGACTCATGCATGCACGGGTAAATGCTTATTCTGTGTAAAAATTCATTTAAAATTTTAACTAGTCGAACTTCTATACATATTTCTACATTAATTCCATATTCTCGGCGATAATTATTGCTCTTTGGCTTTTGTGATTATTAAATAAAAATATTTTTGAAACTACTCGAAAGCTTGATTGTGAACTCCTTTTTGACCTGTGAGCAAAACCGTGGACGGTTGACTGAAGCACGACGCGTTCTTAGCCCCTTGGCATCGATCGGTCCCACTACATATTTGTCATTGGCGTAGGCTAAATATTGCCTTATGAATATACCATTAGTGAGGCGACGATGTCAGTCTAGCACGCCACGTAATAAATGCGTAAATTGAATTGATTATCGTTGGAGATTCGAAGTATGGGAGACAGAGAGAGAGAGAGAGATGTAGAGTGAGCAAGAGAAAGAGAGGAAGGGGGCGGAAAGGCCTTCGCCAACTGAACCGACACGAGTAAATGATGGCTCTAACTCGAAGTGAAACTGATTTGAGTGGGGCGCGTGTCTCTCTCCTTCTCTCTATCTCCTTTCCCGAATGGGCGGATTGCCTTCGCGGATCTGCAATTCAGATTTCGACTCCTTATGCTTTATATACTCCTGCACGTGGTTGTATGTGCCCGGCATCCATCACCTAGGGATTTGGAATTAAACGAGTACGCGGAAACGCGAAACCCATATACATATTTGCCTAGCTGCACTTTTGTAGATACGTATAAGAGTACATGTGAATCTTCTTATACATTGTTTACATATAGCAAACAATTCATTATCTATTCGCCGACATAATGTAACTTGCAGTAATTGTGTGTTCAACCGTGATAAAGAAGAGTTTACTTAAGTTTATTTTTGTACCGTTATGTTATCAATAATCGTGATTAATTGTAAACGTGATCCCAAGAGGAATATGTACAATATTTAACCTAATGGCCCTAGAAAACGATCAAGCTCTTTTTTCATTAACATACATATAATATTATGTTAATCAATTAGAAGTTTGGCGCAAGTCGTATTCAGCCTCAGAGCTTGATGTAACGAATTCGATATAGCTTGTTTTGGTATAGTTGCGTTTCCATGAAGGAGGATCAGAGGGCGAGTCGCGCGCGATGTTGCTGTCTGTTCGTTTGGCATCCGCCCGATTGCCAGATTCCTATGTTTTCTCTCGGGCGATTTCCTCCCCCAACTCAACCTCGCACACATACACACAAGCGCGCGGTTGCACACGCACGCGCATAACGTCGGAGGTACCCCGCATCGTACGAGAGTGATTTGCACCGCGGGCGTCGGCCCGCGGCACTACGTGCCCGGACTTTTCAATTTGGCAAAATTGGAAGTTAGCTCTACCTTTGAACTGGCCGGGGTGCACGTTGCTCATTTCGATTAATTCTTTTGTTAATTTGTCTGATAGCTCACCCCCTTCTCTTCAGTTCCCGGATTGTTGATATCCCGTAGTGATTAAACCTTTTATATTAATTAAAAGCCGTGCTCGCACTTCATTATTCGAATGATGAAATAAATGGTAAACGTGCTAGAATTAAAATTCGCACGTGGAATAATAATTTTTAATCTACCTCGCAGACGAGTCAATAAATCCTCGGCCTCTGTGTCCACACGTGTGACTCCCATGCAATCCGTAAACAATGTCTGTTGCAAATTTTAAGTCATTGTAATTGAATTATTTGAGTTAAGTTAAAAATATGTCCAGTTTACAACCTCCGACATTGAAAGTGTATAGTCGGCATTTTTTAATTTGAAAGCACCGATTCACGCATTTAACCAATACACAGATGGCATTACTATAATTAAATCTACATGATTTTTAGTTAGAACTAACCGTCAAAAGATGTGTATAAACGATTTCGTGTGTTAATAAAGCATTATTTTTTACGAATGGAACATTATTCGAAATCTACAAAAGAAAAATTAACTGTTCAGAAGTAGTTGTCTCACTTTATACTAGGTGAAATGAATTGAAAACTATGCATGCAGTCGACGTCCGAAAAAGGCTGTGACTGATGAAAACATCAAAAAAATCCACAAAATAATTTTAAATGATAATAAAGTGAAGTTAATTGAAATAGCTGAGATTCTAAAGATATCAAAGAAACGTGTTGGACATATTGCGCATGAATATTTGGACATGCGAAATCTGTGCAAGATGAGTGCCGCACGAGTTCACAATCATCAAAAGCAACAACGCGTTGATGATTCGAAGCAATGTTTAGCGATATTCAATCATAAAAAAACGAATTTTTCTATCATGTATATAATTGATATATTGTAATGGATGAAACACGACTCCATCACTACAATCTGTTAAGCAGACACAATGCGATAAAACGAATCTAAAGTGTGACAAAACGCAACAGTTAGATTATTACAGTGTTTTTGAAGCGTTTGAAGGATGAAATGACAATAAAAATGGACATATTTAAAGAAAAAAAGCGTTTCGTTAAATGTCATAAATCAATGAAAATTATGCCAAAATTGCACGAATCAGGCTATAGATTACTTTACCAGTATTACTATTCTAATGGAACTGTCCTTATTATTTGTAGATTACAACAAAATTAGTTATAGCGTAGCTGCATTTTGATTTTTGACTATTCCAACAAATGTTTTTCCTCTGCAATTATGAAATCGCAAATTTAATAAATCCTACTTAAATATGATAAGGAGCAATAAATTAAAAAAAATGATCAATTTCAATAAAATGTCAGTGAAACATGTAATATTTGTAGACTCCAAGTTCAATTGAATAGCTGATTATATAAAAAAGTTGATCGAGTTCGTATGTCAAACTGATTTGCCCTCTGCAAAAGGACCCTGCGCATATTTATGCCGGGGGCTGTGTGTAGGCGGGGAGCATAAACGGGCAGTTAGGCACAGATTCGGGCGATTAATTCTTCAGTTTTGAATTATCAGCACCGTCGCTGGGCGCGCTATAGGGGATCATCCCGAACCATGCGATAAATGGCTGACGCGCGCTTGGAAAATCGTGGGGTGCATATTCGAGGGGGTGTGCATATACGATCCTTGAGTGGAGCCCCCGTGATTTTTCAGCGCTACGTTTTTCGTCCCTGCAGGCACATCCTCTTTAATACCTTGCGGAAACTTGATGCTCTTCGATCCCCAACTTTCCCTCGAACTTGTGGGAAATTGGTGACAGGACGTGCGATACTTTTTGCAGCAAACTTGTGAATACGCTTTGTGCAAAGGAGATATGCCTAGGTATAGGAAAATGACAGGCAAGTTAAGCTACTTGAATCAGGTATGTGGAACTATATTTTATCTTGTTCGGTGAGCTGGTCTGCATATTTATTATGCATTTCTAGTTTGGCATTATGTCGTACATTGAAAGATTGCTTTGGTACTTTGATCAATTCATAATCGAATGATGAAATTTTTAATTTTAATAAATTACGTATTATTTATTTGTGTTAACATTCAAATTTTCGATACTGAAGAAAAACTGATAGGGTACCATGAAACTTAAAGTGAAGATCGAGGCTGAAGATTTAAACAATTTCTCTGAAAATCATAGTTTTATCTTGTATATATTTTATTTTATATATATCTTCATATAGCTGAGAAATGTTTAATAAATTATTAAAGTAACTCAAAAGGGTCGCGATGCGAACGAAGAAAATAATCCCAAAAATGTGTCGACGAAAGACATGGGCACTCAGTAGTTATGAGATTAAAGGCTAATTATCGTAAAGCTGCGGATGAAGTATGCCAATTAAATAGCCTTAAATAATCTAAACCCAATTTAAATGTGTCGTTTGAATAAAAAGGTATGAGAGCAAAAATGAATTAAATAAAGAACATTTATAAGGCGTAATATATTACAATATTATGGAAATGATTTGTATAATACTAACTTAATTAATATTAAGATTATTAATAAATGAAAAAGTGCCCTTAATAAGATTAGAAATTAGGATGTGAGCGTAAATTGGGACCTTTATTTTACGCGAATCGTAACAACAAGGAAAATGATGATAATCCTCCCTGCTGGGATTCGACTGAAGGCTTACGAAAGCATAAATAATGACGTTAATTTGGAACACCACGGGGATGCTTCATTAAATATCGCCTTACCGCTTGCGATATCCTTTCGCTGCCCTGTGTGCACGTGGAAAGATCCCACGGACATTGAGCAGCTTTTAAAACGTCACCGACACTCTTCATCCAGGAGTTCAGCCTCATTAATAATTGTCGTCCATCGCTTAACTTGGCGTGACTCCCTTTTCCCCCTTTTCCACTGCAGAATAACTGTCCTTTGAACTTTTCAGGCTTGATAAGTATAAGCAGCTACAGATTAGAAGTAACAAAGAAGTAGGTGCTCGTCTCGAGGGAACCAGCAGATAACTTTTTTTGCAAGGCGCATTAACTATTACCTTTTTATAAAAACAAAAAGCCGCATTGAAAAATCCCTTCTTCTAATTGGAATTTTTTAAAATATAAATAATTAATTTAAACGAGTAATGTTTGTATAGTTAATAAATATATGAAAATTAATTCATAAAAAAACAACCAATGTGCCATTTCTAAAAAGTTAAAGGCAACATTAAAAATAATTTTAAATAAGTAAAAAGATTTATCCAAGGAAATGGATTTTTTAACATGTTTTAATGTAACGACTTAAAGTGTTGATTTTATTGTACGAAAAAATCGTTCAAACATTCAGTACAATCAATAAACTGCTTTTAAGTATTTCTCGATGAGTTATAAAACTCGGCCGCGCACCAAGAGGATCTCTGTGTAGGACTAAGCGTTGACCGCTACAAAGCTGCGTCGCTGACTCTTCAAGAAAGCAATTTCGCAGTTGACGAACGAGCGTGTACGCGAGGCTCTGCAGCGAGAGGGAAGCGTCAAAGTGCGCACGGTAGGTCGCCCCGGCGAAGCCCCCCTCCCCACCCCGCCCACCTCGCCGTACCCCCCGTAAAAGAGCTCCGCTCGACGAAGTTATATGATAATGATAGACCTCGTGTAGAGAGGGATGGGAGAGAGAGAACGGACGCAGCAAAGGTCCTTTAACGGTCGCCTTCCCTTTCTTTTGAATATTCAAAAGCTCCTCGAAAGATCTGAAGCGTTTAAACTCAATAAATGTTGGAGGAGCCGCTCGGCTCTCCACGCACAAAGATATTATTTGCCTGCTCGCTTGATTAAAGTCCACTGCGCGGTGGGGCGCGAGTGAGTTTTTGAATTTAGATTCTAGTGCGCGCTTTTGATTCGCTAGCGCTTTGCATGAGAATAAGAGATGTTGTATGCGTCGAGTTCCTAAAGCGATTTTTCAATCTGTTTGCACTCCAGAATAGAATTTTTATATATTCTTGTGCTCGGTGTAGGAAAACTAGATACTTTTTTTGTTGTTTATAGTGATCGTGTGTTTTAAATTATTTTTGTTATCTCCGATAGGAAAAAAGGAAAGACAAAAAAATCTGCTCAATAAAATGCAACGATGAGTATTTCTTTTTACTTTTATCGCTAAAATCCTTATCGTGTGCATCATACGTGTATCTCGTACATAAATAAAAGAATTTATTTATTTTATTATCGACATCTATATACTATATAGGTATAGATTCCTTCCCCAAGGCTGGGTACTTCTATTCAATACAGAAACGGGGCGATTTCGGGATTATTTGATGGCGCTTCTACAATCACCTACTCGATTACCTATTGTCGATTGAATATCATCTTCGATTAGATATTAATATGCTTATAACTGTATCTCGCTTTAAAATTTTTTGTTTAAATATCCATTTATCCTTTTTCCCGCCCTTGCACTATTAATTATGCTAAAAACATGCAAGTTTGTTGATTTCATTGTTTTTATAACCATTCGTAAAAATTACATAATTAAAAATGATTTAAATTTCTTTAATTTTTAATAGACCCCATCATTTCAGAAGATTTATTGGAAGCAAAACTAATTACTTAAAAGAAGAAAAGACCTCATTACCTTCATCACTTATCAAAGCTGAATCACTATGAAACATCTCTTGGGTAGACCATCAGACTGATGGTCGAATCAAACTTTCAGTCAGTTGTGGTAAAGCCTGCGGCCGAGGTTCAAAACACCTGGCAGAGTTTACATTTATACGGCAATCTGTATTCCGCGAACGTGTCGTCCGGAATCAAAAAGTCATCGCGGGCGCGAGAAAAAAAGGAGCGAGGAACCGAAAAGCGGGTCACCGGCGTGAATCTCCCACCCAGCTTCCGGTTTGATCGGGGCGCGCGCGGTCGCTGTCACGGGACCCCGTTGTTTCCGAATATTGAATAGTAATGCGAACCAACAATACGTGTGCCCGCACGAGGTAGCCTGCATAGGGGCCTAGGGGGCGTGTAGCATGAATACAGGCTTGTCTCGCTGACAGCTACGCTTGCAGCTCGTGTGTTCGCGTATATACGCGCGCCTCCTGCTGACTGACGGATTGCCGCAGGTATGCGCAAGTCTGCGCGCTTGCAGGCGCATATGAATAGACATATATATGTTACTGCTTCGAGTCAAAGGTCGTTATTGATAAAGGAGCCGAACGTGAACAAGGTGATTTGACAAAGATTTTCATCATTCTATAATTATTTAAAATCTATGGCAAAATTAAGACCTGTGCATAAGTTTCGGCTATAACGATTCTGTGTACAATTAATTAGTAGATAGTAGTAGCTCTAGTCTGCTTCTGTCAACATCAATCGCGATTAAATATTATGCCATTATTTATATAAATGATTTACTACAAGATTCAATGCAATGGTCAATTTTTGATTTTCGTAGAGTTTCAAGATCGTATCTCAATAGTCCATACAGCAGAGTATGTATGTAGAAGTTCAGTCCACCCTTCATGAGCGGTATTCATGAACGCACAATCTGGTGTGTGTTAATCAAATTGATCATTGATCAGACCAACAATACCTGCACTATTGTATGCATCACGTGCATGCTTCTCTCTGCCTCCTCGCATCTTTATCGGCGCGTGCAACACAGAGCCACTAACCACTTGATTCGGCGTATTAAGCGTATTAGCCAATACTGGACGCACCCGACCGCTCGATCCTTGTTTATTTTATGGGCATTTTAGGTTTCGATTGAAACTTTTCTTTGCTAGTGGATATCGATTGTTAAAAATAAATTTTCCATCTGCACGACATATGATGGTGTTTTTTTGTTAGATGCGCAATCTATGTCGTGTTCGTTGGAAATGGATACATCGGCCCTAAAAGAGCAAGTTAATTAGTGCAGCGAAAAAATTAAATGAATTTTTAATCATGCAGTATAGTGAATAATCAGTCTTTTTAAATAGGGTGATTAAATCAGTGAACATGAATTATTAAATAAATAGATATTGCACGCTTCTGTGTGATTCTATACCGATTGGATTAATTAAAATGCATTAGAACAAGATTGGAGAATGTACTTCAGTAATTGTTTAATGAAATATTGATTTATTAAAGAAAACAAGACTATTCCAACAAAATTTTTTAGACATATAATCATTAAAAATCTCTAAAATGTTTTCAGTTTAAATTTTCTAACTTTATGATGTAACTATTAATGCATTCTATCGAGAAACTTAATTTGGATAACGCGATTATACGTGTAACGTATATTTATCAGCAAAATATATTTCGAGAATATTATATTCCTGATGACATTTTAATAGTTATCTCAAAAGCTCTTTTCATGTACTAATAATAGGTGAAATCCAAAATATCTATAATTCATCTATGCGGATGGGACTTTTCACCACGTCGATACGCATATCCAACCTATTCAGTTCCGACGTATAGTAATGTCATCGTTTTAACGTTTGCATAATCGAGTCACAGAGTATTAGCGGTTTGCCTAGGCCGGGGTAAGTACAGAGGAGGCCGCTTTCAGTCAGCGGATGACAGGGGCCGCCGCCGTCCGCCGCGTGAGAGGTTTTTGGTCGGACGGATGTCTTATTGGGGTTGGAGGCACCAGGAGCGGGCGAGCTGATGCAGGAAACGTCTGCCCGGCAATGGGAAAAGGGATTACACTGACACGTTAAGCCTGCAGGATCTCTGGCTCGCTCCCTCCCTGCCTCGGCCATAGTCCTGCACTGCGCCTGTCCACCTGTCCATCCGCCTACGATAGACGAGCGATGCGAAAGGGGGTCCGGCGTAGATAAAAGCGCGACAGCTCCAAGGCTGGTCGCCACAAAAACAGATAAAACTTGGGGTGCGCCGCATCCAGTTTCGCAGAAGATGCTTGCCGATTCTTCAAGTAAACTACTATTATTCGCCTTATCTTGGGGTTTTCATTTATTCTGCAATTTCATTCAGCTATATAATTTTATTTTTAGTTTTTCAGATTTATAGGTAATCTTGAAAATTTTTGTTTAAGTACAGTCAAAGATAACAAATTTATTCTAATAAGTAATATGCAATTTTTATAGTAAACGTTAGTATAAAAACGTGCTCCGTACGTGAGTGGGTGTGGAGGGTGGAAGGAGTCGAATTCTCAACAAGGGCGGAGACAGAAGGAATAAAAGGTGACTAACTCACAGCAGACGTAGTTTCTTATGCTTTATTATCCAGACTTTGACTATGGGGTAGAAGAGACGGCGCCCGACTCGTGTCAGTCGAACGAGCCTCTGATGGAAAAGGAACCCCTCCTTCACGCTATTCTCTCTCCCTTTTTATTGTGACTTGGCGTTATTCGAGCTGCCGATATTGTGAATAATCCGCGTGCTCTGCTTTTGCTAAGCACCAGGCAACCTGCGGGGCCCGCAAGTTTCCTTCGATCAGTGGTTAGTTGAGCCGCAATTCTCGAGAATTCGGTACGACTCTGCTGAAGGTGACCCCGCGCGGGGTTGAGTGCGGGGTCCCAGGTTTCTTCGCGGTAGCGAATGTCGGAGCCGTTGACTTCGCGGCTTCGTTGCGTATCGCGCCGAAGGTGTGCACGTGACATACGTCAACAACAATCGTCTTGGAAAATTATTGAAATAAAAGGTATTGCTCGTCAGCCTTCTTTCACGCATAATTTACAGTAATTTAAATGTTACAAAAAAGCTTAATCAAATACAATGAAAATAATTTAAAGCATTGATAGAACAGTTAGAAAAATTTATTTCTGGAATTTCGAAACCTTTTATACAAGATAAAAGTATTATATGCATTGATTGAATGTTTTACAATAAAAGTTGAATAAAAGTAATAAATAATATAATATAAACCTTTAATAGTATTAATAAACAGTATTGTTGAACTATCTTTTATCTGGATTACCGGATGGCTTGTTACGGGATGGGAAATTCATTTTACGAGCTCCAGGTAAGCTTGGCGCAATGCACACGGCTGCCCAATTTACAACGTCAATAAGCTAACAAAGGCCAAGCAACAAAATAATCGGTCTAAATGAATAGAGATGAAAGAGCAGCGAACTGAAACAATAAACGATTGCGTACGCAATGGGAAAACAAGAAGGGTTGTACACATAAAGCGCGAGTCCGCGTAATCACGCTACACGTGGCTGATTTTTCGGCTTTGAATAAAATTATGATAATAGCTCTCATTCCACCTCCGGAATCCATCCGCGAATAGGTGCTTTTGTTTCAAAAACCTTTTCCTCGCTCCCTCCCTTTCTCTTACCGTCGCTCATCTTTTTGTGTTTTTTTATTCTTTCCCTTGGCTTTAGCCACCCCTCGCCCTGTTCTCTCTCAGCACAAGTCCTCTCTCGTGAAAATATGCGATAGTCGGCTCGTGGGAGTGAAATGAACGCAAACACAGACGCATAGAGGTGGAGGAGGAAGGGTTATACGAGGGTTACCGGCGAGACGAGGGAGTATAAAGGACTTAAAGAGAAAACGATTGCCGAATAATTTGCGAAACCTTGGCACTTTACCCCAGCATAGTGCGCAGCCACTGGATGCATTACGGGAGTACCACATCAGCAGGTACATCAATGCAAATGAGTTCAGCCATTTGTTATTCCCCGAAATTGAAATGTAGGATAGGTCGTATACTTTTTGCTGACGCCTGATGGGCTCTCACGGTACATGCGCGCGCGCTTTTAAAATCAACAGTCTACTAAGGGCGCACGGTAATGTACTTATGCCTCTGTGACTTCTCATCTAGAATCAATTCGCTTGTCGCATTTTCTTTGAAACAATGGGCACATAAAATGGAAGTCAACGAAAGTTTCGATTTAAAAAAAGTTTCTTCAATCTTTTGACCTTAATTATTAGCTACAACAAATAACTAACAAATTTCTGTTCGCTTTTAAAAGGATTCCAAATCTATTTCAAGAATGTTTGTGAAATTTGCGTATACTGAAGAAATACTTTTTATTTAAAATATTTATAAATTATAGTTAATATATTTTTATTTCTAGTTGTATAATATAATAAAATTTGAATGCTTTATATTGTAAAGAGAAAATACCTTTATGCTCTAACAATGGTAAACGATCACAAATAAATGGGGCAAGTAGAGAAGCAAACGAGGATTTAATCGCTGGTAATATGTTATAGTTTTGCGTGTTAACTCCTGGACAACACTAATTCACCGCAAATCCGAATCGACGAACCGTTTCATTTGCTATAACTGTGCAAATTAGCTTTTTCATTTTCTATTAAACATTATATTTATTTATTAACTATGTTTACGTTCAATAATTTTTAATTACCATATATAATTGTTTTCAATTCTCTAAATTTTTATGAATTGTTTGTAACATTAAAAAAACATTTTCTGTGTAATCGCAAAATCAGTCAATTTTTTGAATATATTTTGTTATGGATTTCAAATATTAGACACAATTTTAATTGATACAGCCATGGTGAAATTGAGTTGCACTGCCTTTATATATTAAATTAATGCATACATGTCGAAATCTCGGTGCTAGCGAACTTCAAGTTTTCAACATTGGCTAAATTAAACTTTGTCTTCTTTTAATAAGTCACGAAGCAGTACGTGCGAGAGTATACCTTATGGTGTTCAACTTTCCGAAAAATTTCCAAGAGCACACGGCCGTTGTACACGCATGTATAATACGAACTTGTTCCTTTGTGTGTGAGCAGATGGCGCGGAAGAATAATTGGCTGTAATTAAAAATGCAAATTCGCCGACGTTGTTGGCATCATTCGTTATTCAGGGATAGGATGAGACCTACCTCGCGCCCGTTTGATGCTTATAATTAAATGTTCCGCGTTTTTCATGCCTCCGCGCGACATGCATTTCGTGAGGTTGAGGGAGAGAATCTCGGGTAGTAATGAATAATTCGAGTTATTCCGTTTTTCTAATGGGCTATTTGTCGGTGCAGGGAATTTTCAAAAGAGCACGCTCGCTCTGAATCGAGTAAACAAATTTCACTGATTTGTTATTCATGCTATGAAGTATTGATTTTCGCCCGTGTAAAAGGCTGCATTGAACTTGCATGGGTAAAAAACTTTTTTCCAGTTTATCAATGAAATTTTTCCAATATTTTCGAGTCACCTCGTGCGAAGAAAATTAAAATCTATTGTGACTATAACATTTGTTCAGAATGTATAAAAATAAATTTTTACTGCTTCCATGTTTCTGTTTTATCAATAAAAATAATATCAAAGCATTGATTTTATCGTCACAAATAATTAAATGATTAGAAAATGACGATAAACAAGGATTTGTTTCAAACGAATAGTATCTAATTTTAAACAAAGTGCGTCTTTGTGAAAATAATACAAGGACTTTTTTCTAAAGTTATTGAGTACGACAGAATTAAGCACTGCATTGGATAATAAATATATCGATGTGGAAAATACAGATGCAGTAATGTGTACTAGAATACTCCGAAACAATCAAACGAGACGTGCGATCAGTCCGCCGGTAATCGAGGCTCTCGACAATTTTAATGGTAACACACCGAATGATTCGTCGCGGGTGCAGCTTTACGAGGAATCAATCCATGGATTTGGTGTTTGCTCCCGGCGTAATGTCCTAATCAAACAGATTGCACGCACGACCCGACAAATAGCTCGCAGGGTTCGACAAAAATAATATCCCCTAGCCCCGGTTCTCGTATAATAATAGTTCACTCTTCCTCGGCGGGGCGGCGCTCGCCTGGAATCCCCCCATTTTCTGCGCTGGCTCTGCGGTCGCCTCTAACGGGCCGCCTGCAATTATTTGTATTCGAACAATGTTGGACGCCAAGGGCCGCAGGCGCTTGATTACTAATGAATTCGCCGATTTCGATGACGCGCCCGGGACTCGGTACACCGCGCCCCCGCATTCCCCGACGCTCGGCCCCGTGTACCAGGCACCCGGGGCTAATAAATTCCCTCGGAACACTTTATAACCGCGATACATCGAGGCCCGTTGCGAATAACTTTACTCGCCGCAAGGTGACGCGAGCAGCTTAATATTACGACCGCTTTTCGAAAAGCCTCGGGATGATGCACCGTCGGTTTACGCTCTCGCCGCTCAGGTCACTGATACTTTATTCAAGACGCGTTAGGCAGATATGGATTACAAATTACAGTGCGTGCTCAAATTTTGAATTTATTCATCTACTCTTTTACAATTGGAATAATGGAATAAGTATCCAGTAGAAATGAAATATTTAAAAATAAATATAATATACGAAGTTACAATTCCGTTAAGGATATGTACATAACAGATTGTCACACTGCGGTATAAGTCGAATCTGAGTTGGGAGGAAAAAGAGCGAGAGAGACGCTTCTCGGAATCTGCGTAAAGGCACGGGCAATGATGGGTCTGGGCCGAGGGGTCTGCCCGTGTGCGGCGCCAGGCGGCCGCCGACGGACGATAGGCCCAATAGCTAGTCGCGCGGGAGGGAGAGGATCGCGAGCATAGTGGAGCCGAAGGTGTCCGCCCGCGCGCCGTCTCACAATCGCCAACAGAGGAGAGGCCATGGGGCTACTCGCGGGCTTTTGGGCCTATGCAGCCGACGGAAAAGGCCGTCGCGTGAGGAAAGCGCTGTAATCGCTTACGCGCCGAAGATAAATGGCCGAAAAGGGGATAGGGAAAACCGCGGCAGGTGAACGCGGCTTTATGTATATAAATAGAATCGACGAATAAAGTGTCTATTCTTTAATCCTGTTTACACGAGCTATCATTTAATTCGGAGAAACCTTTGCATTCCCTCCCCCTATCACTGCAATCATCAACAATTCCTTTAATCTCTAATTTTCAAGTAATTTTTGTAAATACACACCTAGAGACTCGCAATTTTAAAAGAGCCATAAATCTCTTATTGCCTTCCTCCTAGTCAATTTTCGTGTAGGCCCTTCCTTCTCCGACACAACCGCACACATTTGTCAGATTAGCTGCGGGTGCGGCTCCCTTTCCACCTCTTTCTCCTTCCTCGTCAGTGCGGGTGCAGCGGGAGTCTATACTAGCTGCCCACCCGGTCCCAAGTTGCGATTCCAATTACTCTTCTAGTGGATAATGGCTACATAGTTGGCACTTAGCGGACTACCTCCCTCGTCCTGCCCCTCACCGCGGCTGCTCTCGTGGCATGGCGGCCGATTAATTGAAAGGTAAACTCACCGGTTAGTCGTGGCCAGACTTTCGAGAGCGGCTGCTGCTCCAGCCGCTGTCACTCGACTCTCGCTCGCCTCGAAGGCTCTTGGCGCGGAAAAAGAAAGAGAAGGAGATGCTCGCAGAAAGGGAAAAGTCCGAAAACCTTGACGGAGTTGGGAAGAAGGGCGACAGTGAGAAAGGGCTGCAGCCGGAGCGATGCGCAGCTCAATTGCATGGGTGCAGGTGAATTTGCCGTAAGAAGAGCGGGAACCTTTAAAGGCCAAAATGTCGGACCACTTACCTAGAAAACAAAAAGAGAAGTAACTTAGTTAATGCGTAAGATAAGTTTATTCTAATTGATATAACAAGATTGCAGGGAGCAATAGGCATTCAGAATTGAGCAACATTCAATATCTTAAATATTTCAACACAATTGTTAAATTAAAAAGTTAAAATTCAATACAATTATTCAATTATTAATTATAATGGCGCTTTAATAATATTTGTGGTCATGTATACACATTAATATAATTTCAATTCTAAATTATTATTGTTATTCAAAAATCATCTTATTGAATTTTACACAAATAAAAATCCTCGTTTTTTGATTTGTTATTTAATTCACTTCCTCGGGTCAAGGTATTATAGCAGCTCTCATACTCATTATTAATTTATTTACAAGGTTATTGAAATATTTCATTTTCAACTCGAATTGACATAGTTAATAGTTAGTAAGAGACAACAATTAAATAATAAAATGTGCAAATAAAAAATTCTTTAAAATAAAATTTTAAGGTACACTTGTAAAAAGTAAGTTCTAATATCATGTATAGAACGACGGTATGGATGTAATAAGAGCGCACAGTAGCCGGTTACTCAAGTGCATACCACTGCCGGTTGGCAAAATCAATCAATAAATTAAAACTGGTCATTATCCGCGTTACAAATGGCGAGGTCCGACTCAACCGAGCGTAATAACAACTTTGAAGCCGCAGCCGCTTCGGGCGCATCTCATTCGCTACGGCGTTGCGACCGCAATTCATTAATGCGATAATTCCGAAAATGGCTTCTTAATGACACTCCCTATCTTCCGACAGGGCAATCCCTTACGCGATCGTTGAGGGGAGGCGAAGGCGTCACCTCCCCCCGACGCGGACAAATGCCTTCTCGCGTTCCGGGAAGCGGCCCTCGATTTACGACTGCGTTGCTCTGTGCACGCCTCAAAAAATCGTCCGGTCCAATTAGTCGGTGCGACGTAAGGTTTCCTTCGATATTATTCCTGTACCTATATGTGCGCAACTAGAAAACGTGCAGTTAACCGCTGCACAAGGTACATAAAGTTACTCTAATTGATAGCCATCTACGTTTACAGATGTTAAAAGATAATATAATATCTATCTGTGAATACTCTCCTTGTATCTATCTACCAACATCTCAATTACATATTAACTTCGAAGTATTTGCAAACGTAATCGTGAAATTACTTCATGACAGGAGGGTTCATGTAAAGCCATCGAATACAGTGAATAAAATTATGTATAGATTTTGAAACTGCAGGTAGTATGTATAAAAGAAATAGTATATAGACATCAGATATAGAGAAATAATAGATAAGAATAACTAGTATTTCTTTAATGTAGAAAAAGAAAAGAATGAAGTAACTATTGCAAACCGAAAGATAAAAAATCATCAAATTATACTCTAGTAACAGTTAAACAAAATTTTAATTATTCGGGTATACCAATATACTATAGTATAGTCAAGTTTTCTTTTAGTACTTGGCTATTCTCACTCAACTCGAAGTGAGTACTTACTTTAGCTTCTCTCCTCCCTAAATCAGGAATGGGCAGTAGGTTACGCCCGTTTTCAAATATTAGTCCCAGAAATACGTATTCCCTTCATGTTTGTAACTGTAATAATGGCAAGCCAACTAAGAATTATCGGGATGTTAATAACATGGTGATAAAAGGTCCTGTTTTGTTTTATTTTGATGATTTTGGTAATCTTGGATCGGGATTGTGCGGAATACATATTTGTTGAACAATTGTGTGGAATGTATAGTACCTAAAGAACTCTGAGATTTACCATTTACCAGTTCTAAATAAAAGAATAATTTCGTTGGATGATTTCTCCTTCAGAAGTATGACTTGATGTTTCTAGAGTAGAGTAGTTTACAGACAATCAACTTATATTGAGATGAAAATAGAGCCCAATATAGGGATATTACATGGGTAAGGATTATCAGCAAGCACAAAGAACGGGTATGTATTCATCAAAAGGAGAATTCAAGTAATATCATTCGTTTTTTTTAAAGCGATTCCAAACTTACTATTCAAGTAGCATAACTACGAATGGAGTAATCAAAATAAAATAAAATCAATACCAAACGTCGTGTCACACAGTAGTAGATGCCTCAACAAATTTCGCAGAATTAAATTTATTGAAGTTAACAATTTAATATTCTTGATAAAAAGCTAATATTATATTAAACTATAATTTTTTAAACAATTCTCTATACTTATTTGCAATATTAAGCACTAGAAAGTGCAGGAAAGGATGAAAATTCACAAGTCGACTGCAGCGACGTTTTAAAGCTTTAAGCCGTACTAAAGGTCCCCGTCTGTATCATAAATAATTCTCCACTGCGGGGTGAAATAAACGAGAGCGAGGGAAGCAGACATCACCAACGCGCGGTCTGAATTTTCCAGAAAACACGCACCCGGGCCTTTTATATTATCGCAGGGATAAATGCCGGCCCTCGGCCTGAACGTCCGCGCGCTTGCGGGGGTGTGCGCATGTATATAACTCGTGGTGTGCGGTGGCGCGACCGCGAATTAAAGCAGCGAATTCATAGTGGGAGGCTGGCCGGGCGCAAAGACAATTAATAATGTTGGAGGGATGCTCTGCAGCCGACACCTACCGTTTCTTGTGCGTCACCCTCGTCAATCACCGCGCATGAAAAGAGAACTTTTCGCCCTCTCTCTTGCCCTCCCGATCGATACGCGCACACGCGTCCCTCTTTTAACGAAGGAGGAAGTGAGGGAGCAAGGGAGAGAAAAAATGAGAGAGGGGGAGGCGAAAATGGAGAGGTAAACGACCAGGCGAATTTATGAGATTTCAAAATTTTGCGATAAAATATTTTTCGTCCATTATAAGCAAACATGCGTAGGATATTTAAAATCAAGTTGCCGATGTGTCAATACCATACGGATGCTTCTAATTGACTGCTAAAGTTGGTAAATTAACAGCCTTTTTAATTATTTGCACTTTTGGCGAATGTTTAAGTTTGAAAATCCAGTAAAATTATTCCTATCCGCAACTATAAAGCATTGTTGGTTTATTCTAAAGCAATATTTACAATCTGCTACAATCTACGATCGAGTAAAGTTTAATGAACAATGCTCTATAGCACAATGCTCGCAATTGTTCTTGCGTGCTTTTAGTTCGACGATTCTTTGCCCGATGCATCAATGTGGAGGGCACACAAGCTACTGCTAATTGCTCGAGTTTTAATGAGCGCGATTCTTGAATTACAGGAAAATTCCAACTTCCGTATAGGATCCATCGTCCTTTGCGAGCATAGTTGGCGAAAAAATCTGGTGCCTGCATTGCTATGCACATGCAGACCGATCACTCGAATAACAGCCGTGCGGTATTCGAATCGTCATTAACCTCAATTTCGCGTTTCGCGTTCCATCGATTGTCAATCACAAAAATTGAATATTTTTTACGCAATACCAGTCATTCACAGGCCGTCTGCAAACAGCCGTATAAAAAAAACTTTACTTGTAAAAGATAAATGAGAATTCTTAAAATTGCTTTTTTGATGGATCGTTTATATGATTTTAAAATAAAATAAAATTACCAATGAAATAAAATTTTCTGTATTTACTATTGATAGCGAATTTCTTTTTTTTTTAATTTTATATTTAATTTCAAAGCTTGTCAAGCAGGCTTATATTGTTAGTAAATTAAAAACAAATAATATTTGTGTAGGCATAACGTACGTTTTTACAGAGTTTAATGATAAAAGTGTGAAATACACAGAGATGTAAATGTTACTTAAATTTATTATATATTTTTTGCCCACGTTTATAATATATGAATAATCTTTTAATTTCATGTATAATACTATTAATTAATTATCATTATTAATTTATTATATTCTTTTTCGTTTGAGATAAATGACAAAATTCCATTAAAATATCTTTTCAGGTTGGTTAAAGTTGACTTTAAGTTAATAATCTATAGTACATTGATGCTAAACTCAAAATTGAAAATCAATATATATGTCATTATTCATGCAATCTACAGCGGGTTGACGTTCAAGAGTTTTATTCTTCGATCAATTCATTAACTAAAGACATCAGTATACGATACATATTTCACATTTTTTCAATCTATTATTGGTAAATGAATTAAAAGTGGTATCCTTCCAAGATTTTGACGACTTACTTCACAATAACCGTTTTTAGTAAACGTTTTTGTAACAAAGCAATGTGTGGAAGCTCAAGAATATTTCCACAATATACAATTCTCGGTTACGGATAGAGTGGAAATCCTATAGCAATGCATATCAGAGCATTAAGAATCATAGCACGAGAGCAGGTTAGGCAGTCGTCGATGCAGCCAAAACCCAACTGCAACATCAAACGCCTTGGCATCCCCAGACACGGAAAGTACAATAATGCCGTCCAGAGACGTCACCGCCATCATCATCATTATCACAAAGAGTATCGCGATTGTCGGCAGCGTCGCCGTGTCCTAGTCAGTGTCGCCGTCGGCACCCAGGTCATCGTCATCTCCGCGAAGAGGGCGCTACGGTCCAAGGCTCAGCACAGGGAGGAAGAAAAAAGGAAATACTAATTGGTGCAGTCATCGAGCTACGCTGCTGCGGCTCCGAGGTCACTGATCTCTCAAGTTGTCGTCTACGAATACCGGGACGAGTGCACATACCTATTCATACGGGGGCGGCTACTGCGTCGCAAAGGGATGGAGGCGCCCCCGGCTTGCACACGCCTGCCCTCGCCGAGGTCCCCGCTCCCCTCTCAGGGAAAACGAGGAGGACTGGGAGGCTGGGCGCCCCGCACACATCCGCGCGGGAGGGTGTGAAAGAGTGGTGGGAGTCGGAGGAGAGGCAGCTAGACGCGACGAAACGTAGCGGAGCACCGCCTCTGCCATGCGCGGCGGCTGCAAGTCCCCTGCGTCTCTCCCTCCTACTACCTACCGCGGGGATACGCGTGACAAAACTGAAATGCACGCAATTGTTTTTACCGACGCACCCGCACACGTGTATATGTGGAGCATTACAGAGTATTTGCGCCTCACGACTCCTTACACGGTTGCGTCGGTGACGAGCTTGCATGAGTCGTGCCTATGCCCAGCTCCATAAACTTGATGTGCTCCCTCTCTTTTTTGCTTTCTTGGTGGGTTAGCCAAGTTCTCCGTACCCCCATCCTGTACCCTTACTCCCACTGAATATTTTTATCTTTTTGTTTCAGAGCGAAGAAGTTTGAAACTTTCTAATTGGTGAGGTTAATTATATATACGTTAATGTTGCTATAGAGGCTGTGTTTATTTTAACGTTGAATTTTATTTTACTTTTGATCTATTACTCGTTGAAAATGCAAATGATCTTGACTTTCATTTTTTTAGTTTATTGAACGAATGGGATTCATTGGGATACGTTCAAAGCCTGTAAAATTTCATTCAATAGAGACCCAATGTATTAAAGATTATTACAATGACAATAGCTAATATTTTAAAACCGAATACTAAACACAATGTTTGGTATCAATTTTGATTTGACTAATTATAGAAAAATATTATTACAACTGAAGTAGTTGATCAATTTAATTTACCTAATTGTATTTAATGAGGTACATAATATTACAAATACTATGAATATTCTTCTGTAAATAAATTAAGTGCTGGATTAATATTCACGCTTAGTATTCATTATGCAATATGATGACAATCATGGTATGAATTAATACGTTTGATATGTATGCTTCTCTTCAGTTGACTGATTCTGTTTCCAATGACATAATCTATTACTAATCAATAAATATCACTACTCATGCGTGTATATAATGTTATGTTACTAAATTTTCCATACTACATGCAGTTTATAAACGCACTAAACTTTACTAAAATATAATTTACACATTATAATAAAATAACTATGATTAAAACTAATTAACGAAATTCAAATATGAGGAAAAATGATTTTTTGCTACTGTACGTTAGTAAATTCGTTGTATAAAAAGTAACCTAAAATCTGACGGGTATGATTGACCTCTTCCGTACATTTTAAATTCTTAATGTATGTACAAAATTATGAGTCAAACTACCTTGACAAATTAAATGTAATATACAATTAGCAATTTATTCATTAAAAATAATAATAGGTTATTTATATTCTTTTGAATACATTGATACAGTAAACATACTGAACTCTAATATTTCAAGCATATAATAGAATATTAATATGTAATTAATATTCACATTTTATATTTAAATTTACAAATTTATAGAGAAATTGTCATTATCTACATAAAAATTAAAAAGAAAACATAAAAGTCATCGAATTTACAAGTATATCTATTGCTTAATAGCAGAAGGCAGCGTGTATTTTTCTGGATACAAAGGATATACTAGAGCGTTTCACTGAACGAAGTGTTTTCATTTTTACAGGAGAATGTTTTACAATATATACCAGATTTTCTATTTAGTGAAATCAAGGAAACCAAGTTTAACCACTTATGGAGCTATAACAAAACTATTATTGTAGCAATCACCGATGTAACAAGAATTCAACTATTTTACAAAATGAGTTAATCATTGAATTAATTGAATTAATCCTAATAAATTTTTATTGTTACTATCAATTGTTACGTATCAGAGCCATGCATTAAAATTTAGCCTCCTCGCTTACCAGAATCAATATAGTACTGTGAGCAGAGTGTAGGAGAGGAAGTGACGAAGAATATTTGGAACACGTCATTTAGTAGTTCAGTCTTTGTGTAAAGGTAAGGATATTATTGTTAAAAAAATTTATCTGATCTTGACTAATTTACATAGTCTATATGTTAATCAAATAAAGCCTTAAATTTTATAATATTAACAAATAATTGCAATAAAAAAAAATGCAAAGATTTTCTTGAAGATTTATTCTGCGTATAAGCAAAAAATAAAAGTCCTTGAGTCCAGACACTAACCAGTAAAAATAAGAAATTATTGTTAAAAAATTATTAAAATAAATTTGGTCTCATTCTTCAAATTTAGTAACAAAATTTATAAAAACATTCAATAAAATATTATAACAGTTACTGATTACATCAAGATAGCCACACGATTTCCTTAAAATATTAGTTAATACAAATGCATTCAATAGCATTCTTTGGATTTATCGAGTCTGAAATGCACGAATGAAAGGATGCAAGTAAAATATTCGTAGAACAAACTTTTATTAAGCAGAATTTTGGGAGAATTCATGCATTCAGAATACATTTATTATGCCAGTCGACCTTTTGAGAATGAGCTAATACCAAAGACTGAAGATAATATTGCAAGGTCGTATCTCACATTGCAAACTTTTTCCAGTAGTCCGCAAGCGGTTATCCTAACCACTGGTGCTCTCTGCACTTTTGCTATGCGCACACGCGCTTTTCGGTAGGGTAAAGGGTGGTTGCCTTCCTGGGGCTAATTTCGTTTGATGGGCCCTCGTTGCTCTCGAGCGCTCGTTAGCAGCAGCGGCGTTCGCGTCGTCGAGCTCAAATAAGCCACGCCTGCCCGCGCGTGTGTCCCGCCTTCCGTCCCCGTTTTCCGCCGCTTCGGCAAATCGAGTTTACCGCCAATATACACCCGTAAAAGAGCTGGGCTAAAGAATCAGATGTAGACGTATGCTAGAGATAGCAACGGGAGATCCGCCGTTACTCGTGGTACAACTACATCGACAAAGTATCGCGAAATATTGTATATGAATTTATTTGTGAGTTTAATGCCTTCCTAAACAAACTTACCAAAATATAACTTTGACATATTCTTTAACTTAGCAAGAATTAGTACTTAGCAAGTTAATTCTATTCTGATATATTATTTTATTTTTATTTCGATTTTAATAATGCATCTAGTATTAAACGCGATGTAGAAATAGAAGGAACTATAGACAAACAATCGGGCTTATCAATTATTGTTTACAAAGAAAAAATTTTATCGTTTTATCTCGAATTCTTTAAGAGAAAATAATAAAAAGGAAAATCACAGAAAGGAGTTAAAGGACTAAAAGTTTGTGGTCATTCATCATATGAAGTTAAGACTAGTCTGAAAATTATCATAATGTTTCAATTACCGAGGAAGCCATGATTAATACGCTCCTCGAGTAGACGTGCGTCAAGTCCAGGAAGCAACGCGCAGAGATGACCCTTTCCAAAGGAATTTCTTGTTCGTGTACTTTCTCGAGATTCCATCGATTCCACTCGCGCGGAATGAAAGTAAAGTTTCATATACCTAAGGAGCTTGCAACTGATTTATTTTTGCATGCAGGATACAAGTTGCCAGGAAGTTATAAATATTGAGTTTCTCAGTGCTACGAACATCAAAGTAAATTTTGTAACAGCATTTCTACAAGTTTAACCACACAGCAACTTAAAGATAAGACCACCTCAACTAATAGTGAATTAATTGAAATTAATAAATCTCGGGTAGCTTGAATAATCATGGTAAATCCTGTAAAATATTTTAAATTCGAAAAATATTGGTAGGTTTTAATATAAGAATATCGCTAGTAGTCTAGATGACAATTCCATGAATTCTACTGAATAAATCCGTTGAAATCTTTCATCGTTAGACGAAAAGCAACGTTTTAGTAAATTGTTTCGCTTATCATATTACTTAACATACAAAGAATATACTTGATAACACGAGGTTAAAGATACTGGCAAAGCGCAAATCGACGAATGGCGATAATCGAGGGTTTATACTAATAAGAATGTACAGAAAAATATATTATTAGTTAAAATAGCTTTAAATAAATGGAAGCTTCATTTTTTATTACCAGTTTTTTATGAATTAAATATAGCTTAAACAGTATACCCTACAGTATGTAATTTCATAATTCATAGAATATCCTCATTTTACTGCATAGTTATTTTGGAAGTTTTTAATAAAATGATTTTTATGTTTGTTATTTTAATACAAAACATATTTATATTTTACATTATTTTTATATTATTATATTATTATTATATTTATTATTATTATTATTTTTTACGCTACCGCGAAGAAACCAGGGGGCCTCGCATTCGTAATGCGGGGTCACCTTCAACGGAGCCGCGCCGAACACTCGAAAACAGCGGCTCCGATATCCGCTACCACAGAGAAACCGGGGCCCCTCACTCTTAACGCGGGGTCACCTTTAGCGGGCCCCGTAGGCGACCGAGCCTCGGCAACAGCAAAGCTCATTCGCTACATCGGCAGCTCGGGTAGCCGCCGATCTAAAGAAACTCGCGGGCTCTCAAACAGACGGGCGCTCGGCAAAAGCAGAGCACGCGGGTTATTCGCAACATCGGCAACTTGAATAAAGCTGGACGCATATGTGGGATCGAAGCGAAGACGAACAACCATAAAAAGGGAGGATAGCGTAAAGGAAGGGGTTGTTTTGTCATCTGTCGTCCGTCCGAGTGACACGCGTCGGGGCGCTGTCTCTTCTTCCCGGTAGTCTAAGTCTTGATAATAAACAACGTCTACTGCAAACTCTGAGTTATTCTCCTTGTTACTCCTCCAGTCTCCAGCCCTTGTCGAGAGTTCGACTTCCTCCACCTTCCACATACACGCGCCATCTTTCCCCCCAGGGTGTACGTAACATATATTACATTTAAAATTATCACATCCAAATTTTTATTATTACTGTATTTACATTCAAAAGTTCGTTCTCTACATTTTCAAGATTTAACTAAAATAATAGATGCACAGTATATATTCATACTCACTGAGCTCCTATCTAAATATTTTTATTAGTCCTTCTAGTTTTATTGTTACAAATCGGCTTTAATTATTTTATCTATTTTATAAGGAAAAATAGGATTGTAGTCATCGTTCCAAACTTCGGAGATTTAGGGACCTTTATTTTTTAAAGGTTAAAGACGATCAGCTTTATGAAATCAAGCATGCGGCAGTGTTTCACTCGTGAGCATAGGTGTAGGTAACCGCCTTACCGCGGCGAATCCTTGGTTTTTGCTGAAAAACCAACGATAGCAATCAACGGTAACGTGCGCCTTGAAATAAAAACTTTCCGGGCGCTTTTCTGCGATATTCCGCGGATATATTTCGCCTGCGTGTAAGTCCAGTGGCGCGCGCGCAGTAACGCCCAACGTCGTTTCCCAGAGACGCGCGCGCCGTTAAATTTTCACGATACCGAAGCGCGTATAGGCGATAACGAATCTGGTTAGCTCGCTCTGCATACGAGCAAGCACACGGCGTCACCCGGACAAGTGTCCCGCGCCTATCTCCGAGCGCGCATCGCGATGGTACCTGCGCGCGTCGTAAGCTCTACCCTCCCCCGTCATTTCTGGAGTTTCATAATAACGCGCGGCTTTACGAGGAAAAACGCGCCTACTCTCGCCTTCGGACGCGCTACTACTGGCCCTCCCCTCCTCCCCTCCCCTCCTCTCCTCCACGGGCTATTGCTCCGCAGCTCGTATTTTTACGAGCGGGCCGCGCTGGATTATGTGCGCCCGGGCTGCACCAACGACGCGAAGTCTCTGCTACACAAAATGCCGATAGACAGCGATGCAGTCAAGGGAAGAAAGGTAGACTTATCTTCAAGTCTCCCTCGAAACAATCTTCAGTTTTTCATATGCATCATGTGTTAAACAAAATTTTAATATACAGTTTCGATTTCAAATTATGTATATTGCATTTATTGATAAATATTATTGATTCAAAATCCCATATAATTAATAAATTATAAAAATTGGTTAAATTTTTACCAAGATATAAATTTGTTAATTAATAAATAAGCACTTTTTCAATAAGTTTAATAAATTAAAAATAATTTATTAATATTTAATCATTTATTAAATTCCAGTTAGCTATGGTTGAGGCTATGTTTTCATAATAAATTTATAGAAGAAAAATACAGTATGTCAATCAATAGATATATATGGGAGCGAATAACTACAATTGAAATCCATTACATATTATAGTAAATATGTTATTGACAATCTAAAGTGTGGATGTGGCTTTGAAAATTAAGACATTAATTATGTCTTCTAGATATGACTCCCAATTAAGATAATATAAATAAGAGTTTTATAAAGATCACTTTGAATATAAAGTGATAATATTCTCTTCAAATCTATCTATATTGCTAGTAATCTCAAATATCTGTGCGATGCAAAATCATGAAAATTCTAAATACAGCGTATCGTTACGTATAGCCTATAGAATAACAACTATTATGAATGAAAAAGGCGAGTATTGCCGTGAGCCTGGATTGAACTTGGGTCCTCCTGCTTTGAAGTCGAGTGCAATGACCATTCCGTCGCTGCACTATTCATTGCATCATTCATCGTTTTCGGGTATGTCATCAACTTACGTGGATCCATGCCAGTATAAAATAATCACTATAACCATTCTAATGTAATTCAATAATCTATAAATCCCATATAAAATTTCATTGTAAATAAAAGTTGTTAAGATTTCACTGCTTTGTTGCTAATAGTTTTTATATTGTAAAATAATTAAAAAATAAACATTTTTATATAAAAACGGTTTTGTATCTTCGATGAAATTTTTTAATAAAAATAAATTTTCTATGAAGATTCATGGGCGAGTTTAGTACTAAAGTTGTTTGTAGTACATAAGCAAAAAAGCACTCATTTATCTTCTTTCAGTTTTACGGTATTGTTTTTATGATTTATGATATTATAGATAATATTCGATGTACATGATGTTAGGCTATTAAATAATGAGACTGTAATGGGTGTCTTAAAAGAGTGCGAGCAAAGGTTTTTGTCGGTACATAGTAGTAAGTAACCATAAACATGAAAAATGAATCAATCTAAAATTTTTCGTTAAATTAAAAAAAAGACTGCTATAAATTATTGAAAGAGGCCTATCCTGATGAAAAGTTCGATATAAACTATAGGCGAATGTCCATACGTATGATCATCACCTCGGGTACAATGATGATAAGAAAAGGGATGATAATTATGCCGGTTATTAGCGGTATGTTATGCCGAACGTTTTCGCATACACAATACATCTAACCCTAAAATACCTATAAGTAAATACTGAACGTATTTATAAGCTTGTCACTTTTTTACACAATTAAATTTGTATTCATATATAAATAATATTCATAAAATCATACTTGAAATTTACAACTTAAATTTAACAACTTAATTTTTTACGACTTAAAATTTAAGTTCATGCTAATCACTTTTTTGTCATCAATGTGACATTGTAATGACTAAATGGGTTCCAGATAGTCAAACTGTAAATCAAACTTACTGTTAAAAAGTTTTGGCATCACTATGAGAGAAAGTTTATAAGAAACAGTCGAAGTTCTGGAAAAACAAATTGTGAGTCTTGCACTAGTGAGGTACCAGTACAAAGTTGTACGAAGTTGTATCTGTCCATAACGCACTGTTTGTGAAGTATTATGTAGCCACTAAAAGCACTCCAATACTTGAATACGCCCGTTTTCGCATCTTGTCACTTTTTCCTGTTTTTAAAGATTAAACTGTCTTAAACTGAATCCGGTTCGAGTTAGTTTGAGTAGATGATGAAATAAAACAAAAATCGGCGGAGCTTCTAAATACTATTCACAATTTATAAAATCTAAGCCGCTACAATCTTATGATTAAATTCTATTAAACAAGCAATGAAGTCAAAGAAAGGCAAATGTTTAAATCAACTCTAATGAGTTTTTGGAGTCTTAGAAGTTATTTCACTGCATTATAATTCTTGTCAATTACTGATTGAGTTAAAGAACCTGCCCCCTTTTAATTCAGCGCTTTTCTTTCTAAGGACATTTCTTTAAGAAGCTAGAAAAAGTGGACTGTGCCGTAAGCAGGCTTTGACGCAGTACAGCATTTCCCGCTAAACGCTGGAGAAAGCAATTAGCCGTTTCATTTTATTACGCTCATATTCACACGTAGGCCTACGACCTATACCTACATCGTATATTATACACCTATTACGATTCTCTACCAAATAAATTCTCTATTTTAGCTAATTGATAAGATCAAACCTATATAATGATTAAATGAATGTGGATAAGTAAAATTAAAAAAATTGTTATTAGTAAAAGAAGCAGTCATGTACATATCATAAATCCTATGAGTAACTAAAGTTACTTATTTCTATTGTATTGTTGTATTGCGACAAGGTCACTAAGGCTTATCATTAGTAGCAGGAGGACACTTGAAACGAAAGAAGTACCTATTAGAAGAGAGAGAGAGAGAACTGGACAAGAAGATCCAGATAGAAGCAAATAAAAGAAAACAATATAACAGTAAAACACACCTGGGCAACAGCACTAGAACATATCTATAGAACGATAGTAATTTTAATAAAAAAAAGGTGAAGGCAGCCCAAGTAAAATATCGCCAAGCAGTGCAAGTATAATACAGGTAAATCCGAGGGCAAACCTAATATAGGCAGCCCGAGCCGAAACGAAGAACGGATAGTAATTTGTCTAGTACCACGAATGAATAGCAGGTTTTCGGGGACAACAATCTCCAAGCTTCCGAGCGCAGCCGGCAGCTAATGAGAAGCTGCAAGAGGCGTGCAGTCTATACACGGGCAACCATCGCGTACTTCCGTAGAGCACCAGACGAGACGTCGAGCGCGAGAAGAGAGAGAAGAGGGCGAAGTTTTGGGCCCCGCAACTAAACAGGCCGCCAGCACTGCCCCATTAAGCCAAACCCAGTGTCAGCTACTCTAACCCGCTTGCACCCAATCCGTATCCATCATCATCCCGGAACTAGCAACGCGCCAGAAGGACTCTAGGATTGACATACATAGACAGGGAGTGGACTAGCCGGGTCTACGTGGCTATTGTTTCGGTCCAACAGTCCTTACGACTACGATTTCGCGTGGGGCAACCATCTCGAGAGCCAACTTGTATGGGACTTGTCATAAGTGTCGTATATAGGCAGGTTAGCCTTGGACATCACCGCAATCTGGTCTTTGATACGCGGTGCAGCAAGAAGACCTTCCCAGCATGAACTTTGTAATTTCATTCTAAATTGTGGTAAAGCCGCGCCCTTCGCTTCCTGATTCAGCAGCAAAACGGGGTCGGCCAGCAGGTTGTTAAAAACATCGCAATTAGCATAGGGAACCATTGGAAAATAAAACACACTCGTGTCAGATTAAAACCAAGTCTAGAACCTGTAATTTTTTATTGAAGCATCGCCCTCTCTTCTTTTCTCTCAAATCATTAATCACTTCACCGCGGCCTTATGATAGCATTGCGTGAAGCCCGCCTTTTCGCGCAGGCCAATGGTATTCGCTCTGGGACAAAGAGGTTTCTGTTGTAGTTACGGCAATAGCAGCACGGCAGCAACGGCGGCAGAGTATTTGGTTCACCCGGCACCCGAAAAATTTCAACGAGCTATCCATTGTACGACGATAGGAGAAAATAACCCTCCCCCACTTTAGAGTATAAGAAAACCTCTAGATTAGAGTATGATAAAATAAAAATACTGATGTATGTATACTTGTCTCTTAAACCTATCTTTTTTTAATTTAAACTTAATGTATTATATTTTAACATATTATTATATTTAAATATTACGCAAATATTGAGTAAATACAATATACATGATATTATGTGCATTGTAGGATCTCCATATGTGTATATGATTCAACGGAAAGACAGAAACAGTGAAGGTGCCTTGATATATGAAAGCGAAAATTTGGAGCATCTGTGTGGGCGACATGCACTGACCTTTGGCATCGCTTTACCGTAACCGTGTTAGTCGATTAGTTAGAAACAAAACGTCATCTTTGGGACATTTTGGGTCAACAGCAAGGACAATCCTTGGTATTTTTTCAAGACCCAAGAAACGTGTAAGTGAAAAGTATAAGTGAGGTAATTTCTCGCGCTCGCGCTCTTTCCCACTGGACAAGTTCAGCGCGGTAGTGAGTTTCAACGGTTGCCGCAATGTCCCACAGAACGTGTCTTCGCGTCACAGAGATCGGGATAAGGTGCGACGGTAGTTTTGGCTACCCGAAACTCGGGTGCGGGTTCTCTCCCCGAAAGGAAGATACAGGGAGAGCTTTTCTAGTCGCGAGAGGGGTTGAAAACCGTGAATCCGCAAACGCCTGTCAAGCAATTTGTTAGAATTTAACAAATCAATCAATATAGATTATTATTTATTTATAATTAATTATTCCTGAATTTTACCATTCCTTAACTACAAGATGAAACAATATATAACGATAATATTATCAAATATATCGATTATTTTTCTGTTAAAAACTTTGGTAATAGCTACGAGCAGTATTGCTAAAGGATCGTAAAAGTAATATTGTAAGGAACGTAAGGTAAATTCGAGCAAAATGATGCATATTGGTAACATTTGAAATAGCTCGAGTGGGCCTCATTAACCCAACCGTACTGGGAAGACAACTGTTACTAGTTAGTTTAACTTGCTCCGCTCATCTGTCTCTTTTCTCTTAACTCATCACGTGATGTTACTGTATTCTCTCTTGCTTGCTTCTTACAAGCTTCGTGCAACGTCGCCGTTTCTGTTCCAGTACTCTGCCTTTCCAGTGTCTAGTGAAATCATATCTTGAAGAGGTAACTTTCAACTAAGAAACTCGAAAGCTTGATGTCGGTGCAACGGTTATAAGGTGAAAAGAGAAGTCAAGGAACCTTGCAGTTTTCGAACAAATTAGTTCCTTATTTCAACTCTGCGGTTAGATCTGTCTCCATGAGAAGGAATATTGACTTAGTCGAAGATTTTAGGAAAATGTTTATAAGAAGCTTCGCGCGATTACTAGCGAATACGACACCGAAACACTGAAGGTCAGCATACTCTAGCACCTTGATTTAAAGGTGTGCGCTAGCTTCTGTACGGATAAAGGAGATTAGCAGCAGTATTGACATCGACCGCATCACTCATTCAACAGTAATATCCGCCTTGGCATCATCGACGTCAGATTAGTTGCAGCGATAATGGCAGGCAATATGTATGCGTGCTTGAGAATGTACTGAGCGTTGCGTCGTGTATAATTTTTATGCAATTTTATGCACAATCTGCAATCTACGTTTAAGTTAAATTTTGAAAAAATTGATATACTAGAAGATATAATGGGTTTATAATCTACTCGTAGATCTCTTTCAACCACACATTTTTAATGTTTTTTAAAAAACAATTTTAATTTTTTATAACAATAATTTATCATTACAGGTATTTATAGTTCAATGGACCATTTGGAGTAAATTCCCAAATGTAAATCTTTGCTTGAATCCCACTTGATCTCAATTCACTAAGAGAAAGAAAAGGAAATAAGTTAATTTAATACCAATGATACCAATAATACCAGTTTAAATTAATAGCTCGGGATTGTTTAGTTTCGGAAAAATATCTAACTCAAATAAAGTTTTATTATTTTAAAAGAGTTTAAAAAGAATATGGATAAGTTTGGGGAAATCTATGTAAAAAAATTGTAACCAAACAATGAGTATTCCGAGAGTCAGCTTACAAGTAAAAATATTGACTCTTTTCAAGGCAAACTCAATTCGGAGAAAGCCATATGATTCTCGAAATGGTACTGATACTAACTAGATAATTATGATATAGATTGGTTGATCTAATTCTTGCCCTTTTATTTCATTTTCTTTGAAAATAGTTTTCTATCCAGCTAACATTTATAAATATTACTCCGGATTCATGCAGATAATTAATATCTTTCTAACTTGAGATGTACATTTTACATATTATCGAATTCAAATATGAATATTAATATTTTTAAAAATAATTTTTTTCCTTTTTATTCAAAATGCTTGAAATTATGTTTATTACAAAAATTTGGTTAGCGAATTTATAAACATTTTTCGTCCTTTTATTTATAATATCATTTTTAAACCTATTCTATTAAAAAGAAATAGCATACTAAGCTCTTGTGCGTAACTACAAAGCTAGAATTATATAAGAATAAAGTTCTCAAAGCACGCGGAAGCGCAAGCATACAAGAACACGAAGGCGGAAAAGCAAAAAGGAATAGCCAAAGCTGTGGGGGAGTAAAGCTGGAGAATTTTAATCGGAGGGCAGAGCTTGGGAAGATTCGCATAAATAGAAACGCACCCGCGGCTCTCATTAACTTTCCGCGCGCGCCTTGGTTCCTATGACTCGTAGCGACCGTCCGCTGCCTCTTGCGACTCGTTCGACTCCCGCTCCAGCGTGAGCGCGACAAATCGCCAGGATGGGAAGCGCTCCCCTGCGGATTATTCTGAGCTTAAAGTTTTGATTGCACGACACGAGCGAGGGCCGAGGAGGCGGCCGCTGCCCCTTTCCCTCAGCTATTACGCCTCTCTAATACCGCGCCTGAGAAATAAGTTGTGCATGTATTAGCCAGACCAACCCGCCACTCTCCTCCTTGAGATACCTTTTGAATCATTCCAAATTAGAAATAGTAATATATCAAGATATTCTAGATATTAGATTAAATGGCAAGAAAAGCAATTTTAATCCAGATCGAGATCCAGATATTCAACTTTATAATTTTTATCGGCTTATAAATGTTGGACTTTAAGGACTTATTCATTTTATTGCAGTTACAAGCTGTCTCCTTTTCAGTACTTGCAATGGAGCTTAATATTAATAAATTTTCTTCTTGCGATGCCTTACATAAATTATATAGAGTTTTTCAATAACATAGTGAAAAGAAGTCTGTTTAGAGCTATTTTCTAGATATGCACCTTCAGAATAGTACTTTGTAATATTTTAAATTGAAACGTCTAGTTTCACTGAATTTTAAAACACCTTTACTTACATATTTTTACTTAAGTGAGAAATATCTTAAAATCAATAAAATTAATATTTTAACACAATGTATATTATTAAAATTTATTACCATATTTTGAAGAAGCTAGCAACTAATATATAGCAATAATATGTGCCTTCTGTACATGTTATATGTTCATTTTATTAAAAAAAGAAGGTCAAAAATGAATGGAATTGTGAATTCTTCTAGAACATTTGTATTTTAATATAACGTTTTTCTATATATTCATATTTGTATGTAATTTTATATTTTTTAACAATTTAATTTAAATACAGAAAACATAGTTTGATAGAAAAAAAGATAGTTTATGCATGTGGCGAATATGCTTGTTCTCCGATACTAAACATTGTATACATATTGCGCGCATACGTTATATCAAAACAAAATCTGGTCAGAATTTTTGGACGTATTTTTCTAGCATGTTTAGAAAATCTGGCCTTATTTCTACCAAAAAATCTTATTTATGTCTTACAAATATGTATAATGTTTTTCAATAATGTAAAATACAGATACTTGCAATAAGATTCCAATACTTCTTGCACTAGCATTGCACTAGTAGCCTGGAATTATAATTCAATGCCAGTTCATGGTTATTCCGAAATAAATGCTTCTGATAATGAATAATAATATGTTCACTATAAATCAATAAACTATTACATCGAGCATTAAGCACCGTGTGACTATAGGTCGTAAAATATTAATGTAGATATTTAGCACAATGAAGGAGGAAATTAAGGAAATAAAAAATAAGCACTTAAAGTTGAAACAGACTTCTTTGTTGAGGGAAGCTTCCATCGGATCTGATAAAAATTTGTTACCTAAGCTATTACGTCAGCTATCATACATGCAGCTATCGTGTATCATATGCACGATACATTAACGTGTCAGAGGCGAAATACGGAGAACGTAACATGGTTAACATCAATAGTGATATAATATACAAAGTACATCCAATGTTATTTAAACATTTAAGCAGTACAATTTTAAAAATATTGGACTCTTATTTGGTACAGGTTAACTTTAATAAGATTGATAAGATACTCACCTCGCTTGTTTAAATGCAAATTTTTTTTTCTCGTATTTCTTTATGTTTTAAGCTTACAAAATATTGTCTCGTATACTTTCATTTTACGGTTGTATTAGTTGAACTAGTTATGCATATACTATGTAATAACATAGGACTTTTCAGTGTGTCCCTTATAGAATATCCTGATTATATAATGTGTCAATAACTTATTAGTACATGACACATTAGCACTTTAATGTTTAAATAATAGTTAAATTTTCCGTTCATGAATGTTACGTATTTTATTCTTGAATATGTAAAATATACAAATTTATGTAAATATTGATATGAAAAAATTAATTTGTAACGAATGTAATACACTAATATCATCTGTGAAAATCAATATATTTTTATTGTTATGATCAAGAAATATACTATCGTGACATTTAATTACTTTTTCGATGTATAAATAGTGATAATTCGATCGATTCTATATTGTCTCATTATTAAAAGTAGAATTGTAAATAGCGCCTACAGTACATTCATTTTCTTTCGATTGTTATTTGTATATATTTAATAGAAGTTTTCGAAATTTATTAATTCATTTATTGTACTGTTTGAAAAATGATTTTATAATATTTTCAATTATTTTACCAAAAGAGATCGCACTTCTCACTGTTCTGCGGCTGTAAATGCACTAAACGAATGTTTAATATGCTTTGTTAACCATACACTACATGCCCCATTGGTGATTAATATCGAAATATACGCATAAATAGAACGGCGTTGTAACTCTAATAAGGAATTTGTCTCCGGGTTTTTTCTTTTAATTATACTTCGCTTCATCGAGAATTTATAGAAAACTACCCATCACCAAGCATTATAATGATGAAGCTAAAACGCATTCTTGTAGGCACCTATTATTAATTGTCGGAAGTGCTTTATATGGTTCTCACGTCGCTTTAATATTTCTGTGTACCGATCAATCCAAAGTAAAGGAGCTATGTTAAACTCAAACAGATCATTAGATCATTGTCATAGATTATATTAAAACTATATTTTCTCATGGTGTGACTCAATATCTCCTCTTAGTTCTGGAGTGTTGCGATAACCATGTTCATCCTTATACTTTTTTTAATGTAACTTACTATCTCGGTGAAAATTACTGATTTTTCCTATCCTGTCTGACAATCTTGCTACTTTCTACCTATCAATAATATGTCCTTCAGATACCTATAGACTAAATCTGTATAAATTAATTATAGATCAACACGGAACTGTATTCGCAACTTTTTTTAAATTCTTATGCGTCAATCTTAATTTAAAAAAAAATAGATGCTCTTTTCGCACAAATTTATGCGTCAGTTTTTGTTACCGTCTTAAGACTTTCTCAGTGAAATCTCGTAAAAAAAACAAAAATGCTTATGCTGCATAAATAAACTTATTGTATTTGTAATTTTTCAATTGTACAGCTTACCGTAAGAATGATTTTACAATGTGAACTGGGATGCAAAATACTCACCTGAAATAAAAATAAAAGACATTAATATTTTTTAGAATGTTTACAAATGCATTTTGAAAATTTTTTTTTAAAATTATGATATAGCAATGTATTATTCTACAATGTTGTCATTTTAATATTATTAATATAAATACTATAAATGTTGGTATGGATTAGATTAAAATCTAAAACATATTGTATGGTTAATAAAAAAATTTCCAGGTAAAATGACGAAAGTACTCAACGAGAAGCAATAAGGGGCGTTGAAGCATCGAATTTACACGGGTAACACACAAGTTATAGAAAGAAAGCGGAACCCGGGTACGAGTATGGATGAAAAGAAAACAGAGTCGAAAAGGGACGGGACAAAGAGGCGAGGATCGAAATAGAAGATGAGAGGAAGGATGTGGAGGGGCGGCCAACACTCTATCGAACGGTTAATGAAAAATAGCGAGAGGAAGGTGCTGAGTTGATGCTCGAGAATGCCTCCCGCAGTGAGTTGCTGAATTGCTCGTGCACTTTCCTCCTTAGGCGTCACTTCTTCCCTCCTTCATTTTCGCCGCCTTGGCTCTTATTTTCCTCACTTTACGCTCCCCGCGGCGGGGCGCGATTCCACGCATGATTCGCACGCAACCCCTGCAGCGTTGAATAACCTCTCGCTTTTTCAGCCAGCTTCTTTGCGCTCATCCGAGTTTATTGAATCTCTCTGCCAGAACACTAATTAACAATGTCAGGAGGTAAGGGAGGTGGCCGTCGCGCAAGGGAATAATCGCTAGAAGGCGTCGCTTTTCTTTGCGCAAGACAAACAAGGCACGAGCGCGGATGGGAGACTCGAGACAACTTTTTGCGGAGCTCCCGAGGACTAAATTAGCCTGCTATGCAGGCGTTTCAGATAAAGTGAGATTCCCCTTTGTTTGCTATGTACACTCTCGGTAATGAGAGCAGCAAGTTCATGGATATTTATTTACCCTTGTCTGCTCTTGGATTTGTGAACAGTATAAAGAATCTTTTAAGCAGAGCCTATCAAGATTTTGGATTATTCGATTTCTACATGTACATGTGAACTGCACTTCGATTTATGCTAAATATATTCATTGCTCGCTAAACTCGTGTTAATTAAAATTTTTCTTAACCTTTACCGAGTGTGGTTCCAATCCCAACGTAAGTCGTATTACACGTGAAAAATGTATGTAGTGAAAGTCATTCGAATAAGTATATTAAGAGAACTATGTGAAGACATAGATAACTGAAGATAAATGTAAGTGTAGCAAACTCGGCACACCTGAGATGCTATGTCGGGTCGGGCCCAATGTCCCACAATGGGTCACTGACCCACATCTGTGTTCATTGGCGTGTCCAAAGCGCGCGAAAAGGAACGTTATGACGGGGAATGCGCGAGATCGGCAGATATGAGCTGTCAGTATCGTTCGAGAGATCGCCTGTGTCCTAGTGGTCAATGACCCGCGGGGCAGAGATGCGGGGGCGGACGCGCCCCCGTGATCTCAAAACCGTTTCGGGAAGGGCGCCCAGACCTCCGCGATTCGTGGAAAGTCGTAGAGCGCTTACTGCCATACCGGACCGGGGAAGGGGTTTTCGGCGCTCGGCAGCGGCGCAAGCGTCCGAGCGACGCGAAAACGCGAGCGCGACACTTCGAGTCGAACCGCCGAAAAGTGTAACATCGCACACATTTGTACGGTCCGACACGATAGATAGCCACCCAGATTGTAAGCCTTTTGCGACTTTGCTGTGCCCGAAATAAAGTATCGTTGTAGAAATCTCAAGGAGCCTCCAACAGTTATTGCTGCCTCCCCGCCCTATCCCATACAGTAAGTCAAAGTACAAGATAAAGTACAACACGCCGTTGCAATCTCGGTTGCAATTCTGAGCTGACCTGTACTTCGTTTATTTAAGAATATTTCTATCTAATCATCTAACCGGTGCTGAGTTATTTGTACTGGTGTATTCGTCTCGAAGTTGGTCAAGGGAGCTTAAGCGGGGCACGTTTCCGCGAGGGTGAAAACGTGAAATGGTATCCTTAGCCAAGCTTCAAGCTTCGAACATTTGTTCCGCCCTTGTGTAACCCACCTGTGCTGCACCACCCACTGTTAAATCTATATGTATTTATAAAGGAGAGGAATGCAGGCGTCAAGGAAATAGCTTGGTGGATATGAAATGTAGTTTTATTCGGAGATAGTTACAATGAACTGGAAACTTCGGAGTTTCGAAGACAAGTGATTGTTTTCCCCCGCCAAAACGAGAAACTTTGTTTACCTTACGTACGTACGTATGCAAGTATCCCTCGAAGTACGACGCCCTTATCACTGGCATGTGAGCCAAACAGGCACAGGTGACCTCCGCGGCCCCCCTGTGTTGGAGCCTGCAATACTCGAGCCAAAGCTCGCTATAGGCAAAACAGCATCGGACTATCCTAGACAGCTGACCTGGGGGCATACAGCAGCGGTCTTACCCTGCAAGATCGCACTGGATGAGACGAAAGGCGTCGACTTCCCCGCCCTTTACCGATTAGGGCCCCTACCGGGGGGAGGGTCGATGACCCGAGCGACTATCTCGGTGACTTTCATGAGCCGCGCATCTTACTGCTCGGTACAACACATTTCCCCGAATCGTTAAATGGAATTAACGCTGAGTACATCGAGTAATTACATCGAGCACATTGAGTACAGTGTTCATTTGTATATATAATATTATTCAAAAGAACGTGAGGTATAATCTTTTTGAATCATTTGGAATAAAATGATTACTTTGTTTATAGTGTATATTAGAAGATAATATATATATTTCCTTTAGCTATTTATACTTTTGTTATTGGAAATTCAAATTTCAGTGACTTCAGTCGTATTCGTACATGTTTAATTGAATTTTCAAAAAAATGACTTAAATCCCCTTCTAACTACACATAATAATTTAAATTTGAGGATAAATTAAACCACAAAAGAAATGCCAAAAGGTTAAATTTTGTCTTAATTCATTTACAATGTAAGAAATAGTTAATAACTAGAATGTAGTTAAAGTCATAGATAATGCTAACAAAGCCGTGTCGGAAAGCTACTTTCTAAAACAATTAGTCTAATACATGATTTTTATATAAACCTTTTTTATTATAATGTAATAAACTATATCTTTGATTGAATACTTCTAATATACAAAATTTCACATTATTCGATTAATAATAAGTAAAAAGGCTACTAAAAAGGGTAAAATAATGTTATTATTATGCCGATATTTAATTACTTTTACAAAGATAATTTTGTTTTTAGCTACTCATATTTGTACCAACGTGAGTAAATTACAGTTTATGAAATTATGCTAAGTTATTAGAGCAGCTACGATTTTTAGAATCGATTCGTAAGTTGCTTTCATGTATCGCATCATAACATCTATTTTATGCAGGGAATAAATCTCAAGTATTCTGGCGTATGAGAACTTGAGTGGAGGTGAGTGAGACCCAGAGGTGTGCTGCATTGGCGATGCGCCCCTAGGCCAGCTGCAAATGCATGTATACTGCTTTTCGTAAACAGGAGGCAAACATATTATATTATACTTTTGATGTATGCACACAAGCAAAAGTTGCAACTGGAAAAAATTTACGAGACGGCATGCGCAATACTAAAAGTTAGTAAAAATTATAATGTAGTAGGATATACATTAGGTACCCAAAAAATATTTTACGTATTGTTCTCTAGAATAATTAGTTAAAATTTAGATGAATTATTTGGCATCTTTGTTAAAATCGATTTTTACATAAAAACGTTTTCGTTCATTTTTCAGCCTAACGGAAAAATTCTCATTCGCAGCCGAACGCTGCTGGGCCGCCCACCGTTCGCGAGCCCTTTTTTTCGTCCTTCTATTTCTTTTTCTTCGTTTAGGTCTATCAATGGAACAGAGTCTACAGAATGCCGAGTATTTAGTTTCAGGTAAAGGTCGTCAGTCGTGGGGAAGAACAATGCCGGACTGGGATGTTGCGGGGAAGTATACAAGCCCCACTGGGATCACCTCCCAACAAGATCCTTGTTTAGCTACTGCTCTTTCTCTATCTCCCTCTCCATTTCTTAATTTCTCTCTTTTTTCCAAGGCGGTTGGAGCGAATGGCATTTCATATGGTGTAGTAGCAAAAGTCTTAAGTTGTTACTTGAAGTACGAATGATCAACAGCCAGCTTGCTTGCCTGCTTTAGTATAAGTTTTCGATTTAGAGAGGGATTGGCTTGCCAACTTTAAAATATGTGTATCAGGATCGAATAATTTATACCTGCAATATGTATATGCTCTTTTCAATGATTCTCAAATCAAATGTTACAATTATATTTACAGAGGATATTTTCATAACATCTCAAACATTATTAAATTAGTTAAATGTGGATGGCGATTATAATCCTATCATAGAGCACTACAAGATAATAACTTGCTCATATTGAGATCTTTATAATAAAAAGCAAGTAGTTATAGCATGTGAGACAAACTGATCATTTTAATTCTTAATAATATTTAGAATTAAAATAAAAAAATGAAAGAATTATTAACTATAAAAAAATTTTAAGTACTTTTTCTATCCGATAATAGCCTGAATATATACTGGTAGATTTATAACATGTACCTTCAAAAGCATATTAAGTATTAATAAAAACATTACTTTTACCCATTATTTGCAACATTAAACGGTTTCTATCAAAACACGTCTTCTTCTCGATTTCAAAGTTCTGTTTAACCCTTGATAACTTATATTCGTGCCGAACACACACAAGGGCCTGTTATTTAAGAATAAGAAAGAATAAAATCTCTGAAATAATTATAAATTTTTTATTTTTTTAATATTTTGATAATTATTTTAAAATTTAATTTTTTTATTTCTTTTATTATTAGTATCTATTACATTTCTTCTTTTTAGTACACTTTTTACATTTTAAGTCTATAGCAAAATTTTATTTCTTGAGACAGAACTATAGTTCAACACTACTTTATAATTTTACAATTATACAATTCCTTCTCACATAATATTTCAATCGCATATTTTGATATTTGTGCTATTAAAAAGTTTTGTTGTAAAAATTATCTGGAAATACAATAAAAATTACAAAAGTAGTGAGAAAACTTAAAACATTAATAAAATTAGTATTGTTGAGAGACCGAGCTGTTCAACAGGTCGCACGTGCTCAGATCAGAAGCGAATCTGCAAGTTGCATCAATAGACCAAATGAGGTAGGCTCTAATATTTTGTTTTGTGGGTAATGCATCATGAAAGCATCATGATCGCATTCATCTCCGACAAAACTCGCTCACCAAGCATTTTCTGGCGAGATCAGAATAGGTCACATTAGGACTTCCTGACTCCCATCAGGTCAACCGGGCGATCCCCGGATTTCAGACTCTGCACAGCGAGCGCTCTCTATGTTCGACAGAAGTTGTGCAGTAGGAAGGAAATGATCCTCCCTGCCGCGATTAAAGAGATTATTATAAATACAAATTACGTATTGGAGTAATTTTTAGTTGTCCTTCCAATTTCCCCTCACGTAGTTAGCGCAGCGTGCATGGAGTAATCTGTGACCGAGATTACGGAAGAAAACAGACCCAGGATAAAATGCAGGTATCGCCTGGATGTCAAGCAATGCATTTAAATCAAAACAGGTGATTTTGTCGAAATTGTTTCAGATAGCGAATTATATATCTGTTCACTTTACTACTTAAAATTGTTTAATGTTACTAATATATTGATTTACTTATCAGCTAAGAGTGAAATAGTTCTTTAAGTAGGGATAACACGCAGACGTATTATGGCGATCGATACGAACCCCATCTGCAACGCACGTAAAAGAGAACCTATAAAATCGACCTTCACCGTTATCAATTATCTCCCATTTATGGTGCCTCATCCAAGCCGTACCACCTTGGTTAGTCAAGGTTTTGCTAAAAGTTATACTCCTGAAGCTCATACTTGAATCCTTTTCTGCGTTCATAAATCTTTGGAAAAATTTTAATATTTTAATAAACAGTGCGACTCATGATAAAATTGAAATAAAGCTAAGTAAATCTACATATTATATTTCCTATCAATCATTATCACTATCACTTATCACTAAATTTAAATAATTTTTATAGATTCATATTCCATATCAAAAACTTATTTCTATTGGACTAAAAATTGTAATATAAAATGCAACAGATTACTACTAAAAACTACTTTCATACTTCAAAGTCGATAAATTTCTTAGTCCTATGTTAAAAAGCATTTTATTTAAACAAAAACAGTGTATAAAACAATGTATCATTAAAAATAAGAGTAGTTATAAATAATAAGTTTTTATCATGTGTTGAGGTACATGTTTGTGATATAAATATTGCTGTTAAAATTATTTAATTACAATCGAAAAATTACATCCCCCATCTTTTAATTTTATTTACTGTTAGAATTTTATTCATTGTAGCACGGTTATATTAGTATATTTATATACAAGGCTTATATCTGTATTATTATAATGCATGCAGAATACTGGACTGATGTGCGCTGTATCTAACGTCCGCTAGTCGACACAAGATACCTAACCCATGTTGCCTAAAGCCCTGTACTCCTGAAGTTTGAGTAGCAAGCCTAAAATTTCAGCATGAAACACCAAACTTTTATACATAAGAAACTTATCTTTAACTAGCATATTCGACTTTTAATTTTCAAGCGTATGCGATCAAACCTTTTTTCTCAGTATAGCTAAAATTTAATTACAATGACAAAGGTTTAAAAAGAATGTATATTAAGTAAACTAGTAGGTTTATTTTATTAACTGAAAGGCAGTATACTAGTTGCATGAAATATCGAGGAATATCTAGGCTCAGTTGTATGAGCCTGCGGGGCGAGTCGCTCGTAAAATGAGCATATCTTCGAGAGAAAGTAAAGTCTAGTACCGGAGGTCGATGGGGAAGTTTGGGCATTTATTTGTGAGCAAATTGACGAAGTTGCTGTAGAACGGGATGAACGTGGCGGTCCCTACCCGAATGGACCGGACGGACTCCACTCACTATCCTGTCGAGGCGATTCTCCATCGCCAGTTTCTACGATCCGAGCCTGCACTTCCATGTGTAGGTAGCGCAAAGGGTTTAGGAAGAGGAGCGGCATATAATCCATTGAACTGAGAGAGTAACTGCAGCAAGTTATGTGAGGGTCGAAGGGATAGTTTACAATGTTCTAAAGGTCGTCAACTACAACAGCAATTATTCATTATGGCCTGGTAGAACTCGTAACCGATCGTTAGATATTTTTTCTCCAAAATGGTTAATTTTTATCTGTTTTGGCTGACATTGGCTGGTATTTATAGTAAAATTGATGTAGATAGCTAGTAAATAATGAAGTGATAATTAATAACCGCCTAAAGTATTTTATCTAAGTGACCTTCAATTACTCTATCCGTCTCCTTTCTCTAAATTCTTTACGAATTTGTAATAAGGAATTTTATTTACTCATTGTATAGTAAAAATATCAATGAGACTATTATTTATACATATTACTTTGAGTAGGTTATGCAAAATCAAGTATTTCTTAAAATTCTATCAGGGTAAATAAAGCGATTTTATTCATAATAGTAATGTAAAATGAAGTTGTATATTATGCACAATAATCATATCTTACTACATAGTTAATTACTTATTACAAATGAAGATTTCGACTAGATATTGTACCATATCTTACATTTTAAATACTGAACTGCATATTCAAATAATAACATAAAGGTTTATATGGAGCTTCAAGAGCTTTAATGTCCAGAAGACACTATAAAGCCGGAACTGCTTTTCGTAGCCGTTTTGCGCTTTGCAATGCACACATATATGCGTACGACATTAGGTTGGATGAAAGGACGGTAAATCCCGTTTTACGATGACCGGTGTAAATTAGCAACGTGACAATCATCTGTCGCTGGCGTGAAGACGGGAGCTCCGTTTTTTCTATGGTCAAGAATGGGACGCAATTAAAAGAATAATGACGCGAGGATGGAGAAGAGTATTTTTCTCACTTTACGAGATGCTGTTATTCTTTTATACCCCTATATCTGAATAAACTTATTTAAATAACAAATAAGGCTACGTAAAAAATTAATTCACGTATAAAATAGAAGAGCGTCCTCGAGCTTTCTGGGTTTGATTTTTCATTCTCTAGATAAAATCTTTTTAATACGGTTTCCTTTATGTATTATAATTATTTTTGAGACATATGGAGAATGATTGTAATTAATTAAAAGACATACATGTGAAAGTTAATTATTCGTTAACATAAATTATTATTTTTATTGTAAGTGGTAAGTCGTTTTAAATATTTAACTTTTCATGTATATTATTATTTTTAATTAATTTAAATCACAATTTTTTACATAAGTCATTTGTGATTCATTTAGTAGTGATAAAGAAAATAACAATTTGAATTAATGTACTTCTTAAGTATATTTAAGTAAATATTACTTAAGAAATAATTGTTTGCTTCACTGTCATTTAAATTAAAAGGTATTTTATTTAGAAAAATACTAATTCGATTCCATTGGATATCCATCCGCTTCAATGAGATATTTCATAAGAGCACACAAAATGCTCCAACATACCCAGGTCATCAAGAAAACTAGAGAAAAAACTTGACTTTTTTGAACAATAAACTAATTACGATCTTGGACAAGACAAGCATTGAACCCTGACTCTGAATATTTCGGACGAACCAGGGCACATCGGACTCTCACCCATCACCGTACAACGTGCGACAAAGTTTTTCGTCTGAATGCAATTTTGATCGCAAAAGCATACACGTCATCATCCCGATAGAGCACGCAGACATGCATCCATATCGGTATAAAGAGAGGGAGTGAAAGAGAAGAGGAGTGTGACAAAAAGCGAGAGACAGGTAAAACTTTCCTCTGGAAAATTGCCTTCATCGAGGCATTGAAGAGAGTAACGAAGCGCGTTTTGAAAAAGAACAAGGTGGCTAAAATAAATTTTCTGAGGACACATTGTACGCCACTGGGCAGACAGGTTAATGACTGAGAGTGCAGGAGGATAAGTTGAAGTTTAGGTGTACAGAAAAATCCAGAAGCATACGTGTAAACATGTACATATGTCACGTGAAACGTTTTTTTAACATATCCAAATAGTCAAAAAAGTTATCTTCAATATTTTTTCTTCCATTATTTTCTCTCCTGTAATTTTATTCTTCTATTTCTATAAAGGTCAAAGAAAATTGAACCAATCTAGAAAAAAAACAAGTTTACCGATTTAATTTATGCGAGCAGATTATACGAGTTAAATTTCATCGGATGATATATTTAGTTATATTATATTCAACATGTATATATTGTTCAGATATATCAGCTTTCATTACCTTATTTTCTGATTATTGCACATGTATTGTTAAATATTTGTACACGAATCAGGTACATTTAATTATATTTTATTTTTTATTTTTATTTTTATTTTTAAATTAATAATTTCTCCTATCTAACTCCCCTTCCCATTTCTATTTTTTCTCTCTTCCTTCCATAACATCTCCTTTTTCTCTATTTGAAGTAGTTTTTCTAGTTTTATTAATTGCCGAAAGCGATATTTACTTTCAATATTAAATTAAGGAATTTTAATTTAGTACAGAATAATAAAATAGGCATTTTTCGTCTAACGACAACCAGTGCAGGCTTTCGGTAAATAAGCTTCTAAGGAGCCTAAAAAACTTTACAATTTCATATATATTTTACTTTTTATTAGATTATATTTTTAAATAGCAATTTATGCGTTTAACAATAACTAATCTGAGAATAAGTGCATTAAGAGAGTCTATAACAACATTGTTCATGCACAATCTATTCATTACCAAGCGTAAAAGAAGAGAACGTGGAAGAATAAAGCTCAGGAGGTCAATAGCCCGTTTCCAAATATACGGGTCAGAAACTTCCACCTAACAGTTTTTCGACTAACTTTCCCCAAGAGTAACGTCTCTACCTTGCCAAGAAAGTTCCATAGAATCGCGTACACGCTACCACCTTAATGCCCTAGCACCTACACACGCGATAACCCGAACGTTGAGGCAAGCTAATAACGTGGAGAGACGGCCTATCTTATCATCCTGCTGCTGACCCCCACTTCGTAGCACCTATCCCAGCTTCTTGCAGTCTTCCCTAAGGAAACCTAATGCGTCTCGTCCTAAACGCATTAGGAACTAATCCTCGGACTAATCTGCTTGCCTCTTACACCCTTTGTCTAAAGTTGATTCTTCAATTTTCAATCGTAAATTTCTGTCTACGAGCAAGTCAATGTAACTAACGTATCCAGACGCTTTTTTTCTACTTGACCTTATTTCTGAAAACTGTTATTGTACAAAATTTCGCAGTACTTACTGCAATAAAGTTAAAGCATATTTTTCATATAATAATAATAATAATAATAGTTTCCATAAATATTATTATAAAAACAATCACGTCTAACACGCAATTATAATATTTTTACATCAAAATCATGAATGAATGTGTTTTAGGCTTCGTTCAGTTTTGGGTTGTTTATTGAACAAATTTATGTTATAATTTCATTATTCAGGTCTACCATAAATATATTTAATTAAATCTGTATTTGAAAGGTTTCTAAAAACTTTTTCTTTGGTTAAAGTAAAAAAATATCGAGCAACATTTAAAATATTCGTTACAATATTTTGTCAATAGGTACATCAATATTAATTGATTCAATTATATATTGAAAGGGGATTACTTTCTTAGTCGATAAGGGAGTCAACCTCAAAACTAATTAAATTAATAGCAGCCATATTGTAACAGAATTAAATTAAGAAAATGTAATTTGAAGTTTAATCACTTTATCTATTTAAAATGGCTTTTTAATCTTATAGATTATTAGGTGGTGACTGAGATGCGACAAATGATCGATTAACTTTGTGCAATCTCGGCAATGAACTTCGGGATCGCCTATCGTGATCGACCAATTTTCACCGTTTAACATCCAATTTGTTTCCACTTCGAAGTCTCTGATGAGCGGTAGATGACAGTAAACCATTTGGGGTTCCTTTTCCCCTGAAATAATCCTATCAAGTTTGATGGGTAAGACAGGAAATATAGAGAAGAATACCGTCAGGTAATTTTGAGGTTGATTAAAAATATTTTGAATTCCGCCATAAGAAAAATTTTACTTTAATTATTTGCTAAAATTTACAAAATTTCTTGTTAATTACTTATTTCCTGACTGTCGTATTCTAATAATACAATTATATAATTTATCATATTTATACCTTTCATACTTCAATATATGTAAAATTATTAAAAAATACTATTTTCAATATTTATCATTATTATTATTGATAATTTATAAATACTCATGTTAACGAATTAAATTGCAAAAATTGTTCCAAAGAATAATTTTAGATTACTGCAGATTCACAAATATTTTTTTAAATTCTTCGTACATCAGTAAACTACAACTTTCTTCGTAATTTAACTAATTTCTGTCGAGATTTATTATGCATTATGGATTTAAAAACATTGTTAAAATATTTAAAATCTAACACTATTTCAAAAATGACTCTAACAAATACTACAACAAAATATTCCAATGAAATTCACGTCTAATCAGAATTTACATTTAATTAGAATAATCATGTATACTAAGGCACTTTACTCCAGTAGACGTTTAGAAGATTCCTAATGCATTCTTATAATTTGCTAACTAAAAGATGGGAAGAAAATAGAAGTGCAACAAAGAATTTGTATGTGTACATGAATGTGTAAAAGTCGAGGGGAGCGTTGATAAAAATTATCGTAATTCACTTTCGTTTGCTTTCCCGAAGCTCTGCCCCTAGCTCTTTCTTTATTTTTTGTCAGGACCATTTCGCAGAGCGTCCCTCAGCCTGCCATTCGTTATCGCCTCCGGCGGAAGAGCGGCGATAGCAGGCGAGGAATCTCATAGAACGAATCCAGCTTAGCGAAATGAAATTTCACATTCGCGAATGCGCTCAGATTACGGTTTGAAATATGAAAAAGAAAAGCGTCGTGTCTACACGCGCACATGCATAAAGGATTACCGGGCGCGAGCTTTTTATCAGCGGACCTAGGACAACGCAAGACCAAATGGTGGGGGTTAAATAAATTTGTTGCCCTTAAAATAATTAAATCAACCACTATATAGTCGCATGAGTATTTTTACGCGAGCCTCCATGATTTATTTCATGTTTTCTCGATTCCCACATTTTTTCCGCATTGCAATTCTTTTTGTTTAAGCGATTTCGATCTTTTTTTCTATTCGTAAGTATTTTCATATAAGGTTAAATTAAAACGCAATTTGAATTACATAAAATTTTTATCTGGAGAATATGCATTATACAAAAAGAAAATAATTTAGATATTTTTACGTTCAACTGATTAATCTTTTGATAGATATTGCAAGAGCAAACACTTTTTCGTTTACCAATCTCTCACATGGAAATATGAAATACGGCTTCGTGAAAAATCCATTTTATATCCAATTTTGAACTTTTGATTTGCAACTTGATTTCGCAGAGGTGCATCAAACTCTTTTTATTTGTTTCAAAAGATATCATGCTACTTCTACATATGGAAATTCATGTAACCAAAAAGTTGTAACATTTTATATAAAATTTTATTCGAAATGGGTTATTGGTAAGCAAGAATGATCATTTAGAAAGTTTTTCCCTAAAGATCATAAACTTAATTACAAATTTAAGTATCATTTATTATATTTCTTTCTTTTACTATAAATATCTGTAACAAATTTATTGTTATTGAATAATCGAATTCTTTTGAAAGTCATACGAGATAATATAATTGAAAGAAATTTATCAGGAATTTGTGAATCTGTAGGCCTATTATATTTTAATATAATAATTATTCAAAAATTTTAATTTAGTATTTACAGCAATTTTAATTGATATTTAAATTTTCAGAATTGAAACTTAATTTAGTGGATTTTATCGATCATCAATTTTTTGTTTTTTCATTTAAAATTTAATAAAAATATTAATACTTATAGATCGATATTAAATAACTTACAAGCTAAAGCCGACAAAAAATTGTATCTTTTTTTATCCATTATTTGTTTATTCATTAATTCTATTTATGAATTCCAGTTGTAATATGTTCTTTAAATTTGTAAAAATAATATATGTCTTATATAAATATTCATACTGCTAGAAACAATAGTCTCTTCTAAAGTGGTTCTGCATAAAGTTTATACAAAAGATAACATTTTGAAGTATTTATACTTCAAAGTAAAATTAATTGTTTCGACGCTGAGAAATTTCTTTGCTTAAAAAATATTATATGAGTTAATACCAATTTTATATTTTACTTTTTGATACAATATAAATACATATATTTTGGTCAATTGACGCAAGCTATAATAATAGATATGATACGTGAAAAAACTTATAAGATATGTTAGATTCGATTATACACACATTATAAACAGATTTTATATACATTATCAAATACAATACTTTTATACAGTATCTCAAGATTTGTATTGACAATTAGATCAGCTACATATCTAAGATAATGAATGTAATTAAATCTTATTTAATAGTGTGAAGTTGGAAATTGCGTTAGCAAAATTTGCCTTTGATACCGCACATCTCATTACTTTCGGATAATATATTATGCGATAAAGGTGCAAGATATAATAGCCTTTCAGCTACCTTCATAGACATTTTCTCAAAATTTTCACACGATTTATATTACCGCACGGCTTACAGGGCTCTTAAATAAACGCGAGGGACATCGGCGCGCACACTCAGGGGAGGACGAAACGTCGCAACGCGCTCGCTGAGAGTTTACGACGGGTCGTTAAGATGGAACCACCTAATCGCTGGCCCCTACATTCTCGTATACTCTTTTTTCCTGTCCGTTATTAAGGTAGTACTATTGTTATAGAAATGAGGCTTAGATATCAATATAATTAAAAATATAGAATCAAATTCAAAAGAAATTCGTATGAAAATATCCTCAAATATTTTTGCAAGATTATAATTTGCGGGAGAAAAGCTATAAAAATTTCAATCATAAGATACTTTACACACAGTCTAACTATAATTGAAATTCCAAAAGTAATTATCCCAGTTGAAGATAATTGTCCTTTTCTTTTCTTTCTTCTTGTATCAAATTGATCCTTGTATAAAATTTGTTGGAACTTTAAGAAAACTTGGGATATTTAAGACTAAAAAAATTTTAATAAGAAATTATTGTATTTTGTTCTATTACACGGTAAAACATTATATTATTTAATATTTGCCTTATATCCGAATGTTAAACACAATAAGCATTGCTATGTTTATTCACAAATACTACTATTGTAATGATAATATGGTGCCTATACTTGGTAGAAGCTAGGTGTAAGTTTGAGTAGTAATTGTATTTAAATGTAATACCTTTTTCAAATGTTTTTGATTCATCTATAAGAACAAATACCTGATCTTTTCTGAATAGAATACATATATATAAATATTTCACTAAAACGGCCATTCGAAACCCGTAAAAAATGTCCCAATGAAACCCAATGAAAATGAAAGATAAAATATAAAAATGTGTACTATTATTAAATTTATAATAATAGAAATGAGTAAATGGGCACCATAATTTGAAGAGATAGCAGTACTTGTGAGAGCAAGACTTAGCTATCAACAAGAAAAAGGTTAGCTTATGTAGAAGTGCGCCTGATCAAATCCGGAGGGGAGCGGCGCTCGATTGCCGTAGTTGAGAGCTGTAGTCGCACCCTGGTAGGGATAAAACAAACGGCACGCGCGGAATACTGCACGTAAGTCAATAATCGAGGTAACAGTATATTTAACAATACTGTAAGTTCTAAAGACAAACTTCAACTTCCTAAATAAGGAATAGATAGCTGTAAAGACCTTAATCTTTAGCTAAAATTATGTCACATTTAGTGTACTTATGAAATAAAAATCTGTTAAAGTATATATATATAAGCAATTTAAAGTTTTGGCAATAATTAAATGCATAAGGGATCATTCGTTAAAGGAATTTTTTGAAGAAATCGAAGGAGCATCCGTAAGAAGCCGTTTCTCTTCTAGACTTTTACCCTAACATAGAGAATATAAGAGATAGATTTTCACCTGCTTTTGTATATAATAAGGCTTTTCTCATTAAACACAATCGAATGAGTAGCGAGACTAGTAGAGTAGAAATATCAAACGATAGATATTTACGGAGAAGATCGCCAGTAGCTCTGGCGACAAAATCCGATACATCGAGAGCGGCGCGCGTTAGGTCCATGACCAAGAAGGCATCTCCGATTCACGAATCGGGAAAAGCTTATCTTGCATCTAGAGCCTCTAGGTCCATAAAGCGCACGCGACAATATGCCTACAATAACGGTATACGAGTCTCTTGAGGCGACTTGAAATCGAATATAAGGTGCAGGGGCTAAGCCCCGGCTGAACTGGTGAATCGACTAAGGAAGCACACGGCAGTCTCTTAAGCGAGGAAGGGCGAATGGCTTCTCGCGGCGAGTCGCCCATTAACTCACATATCTCCCAGTGCGTGCGCGAGCATCTCTATCGACTATAACCCCCTCTATAGTCATAAAGTCGAACCATGAGTCGAATGTACTGTGGTCCCTTAAGAAATCATTACATAAAAAAGTTTTAAAATTGTAATTCATCATATTTCTATTCTAAATATTATTAATAATTTTAGAAAAGTTCATTTTTATTAATATATTCAAAAAATTAAAAGCATAAAATAGTTACAAGATTTTATATTTTGCTCCATGTATATATCTTAACATTTTTAAAGTGACCTCAAAATAGATGATAATCAAACGTTTATAAAGCTAAAAAATATACTGTAATATTAATACAATGAATAAAAAAACCTGAATAATAGTAATGATGAATATCACTTAAAATACATGACTCGCAATGCAATACGAAATTCATACTTTTTCAATAAGAATATTTTCTTGTCTTATTTATAAAAAAAATAACACAAACAAAATAGATGCGAAATATTATATACGAAATTCAATATATTCAGAACATTTTTAAGTAAAAATTCGTTTAAGAATTATTCATTAAATTGAATATTGGTTAGAAGTTTATGTAGTACACTTACGCGGCAAGGTTTTTATTAAAAGTCAACACTAGAAAACGTATTGCTAACGTTCTTTGCTACTTTCAAAATCTGCATGTGATAATGATATTTTTAAAACGTTTTAAGTGGAAAAAATTATAGAAAAAAAGTTTGAACAATATTCACCTAAATTTGCTATGATATGCTAATGATTATTTAAGAATAAATTGTAACAATACTTCCCATTTAAATACTGGAAACAATAGAATTTACTTAATTCACTAAACATATACTAAGTACATTAATACAGTCAGTCATAGCTCAAACATATCACATACATACATATATATTAAACAATATGGTAATATACGATAACGAATTCTAATAAAATATCAGTTTGCTTCCTATATTTTTTCTTAGAGAAATCAGAAACATTTATTGAAGATTATATCAGTCAGTATTTTCTCAAATATTCTTGCATTAAAAAATTTTATATTTGGTAAAAAATCTTATACAATGAAGCATAATATAATAATTGTTCTCTGCAATATTTTGACTATAATTTGGTTCAAAATTGGTAAGCATTTATATCTTTAAAATTTATCATATAATATATATTTTATATATGTTATTATATATTGCGTGTTCTACATACTCTTATTCTATTATAAAAATTTTTAAAATAATGTGTAATAATTTAAACATAACTGTCAAGGAACCGTTGAAGGAATTGTGGGAGGAACTGAAGCCAATTCACGCGAATTTAATTATATCGTATCGGTGCAGGCTGATGGTAAACATGTTTGCGGCGGTTGCATTATTGGTATGCAACATATACTCTCGGCTGCACATTGTTTTATTGGTGATGACGGAAATTTTCGACAACACAAATTTACAATCGTCATGGGTGCTGTCAATCTTAATGTCCCTGATTCTATTAGAACTGACATTGAAATCGAAGCAATATATGTTCCTCGAGAATACGAAGTTAAAATGCCCGAAGAAAACTTCCGAAATGAAGTCGCAGACATTGCAGTACTGAAAGTAATTTGTTTTATATTTTACTGTTAATACTTAATAAGCTAGTACTTGTAATTAAGAGGTATTTTCTCAGAAGAGTTTAAGTGTTTATATTTGTATTAACTTACTTTTTTTATTTTATAGTTAGTGTGTATGATAGGAAATTGTGCAAATTCTCAATGGAGTATAATAGATTTACCCACTCGTAGTAAAAAGCAAAATTTTCCATCATATTATAACGAACATGCCATTTTATTTGGCTTTGGAGTCCATGATACTAATCGTGGAACAAGTAACAATGATCGAAATGCACTACTAACTCAATACGAATACACACCTATATTAAGGCATACCAAAACGATTATCATTAACAAATCAAGTTGTAGCTTTCCTGTAGATTATAAGAAAGTGATATGTGCTCAAGCATTGCAGGATAATCATAAAGGAGCTTGTGAGGTAAGTGACCTTGATAGTTACAATATTAAAAATCTCTTATAAATAACCACTTATAACCATTATTTATTATGAGTAGGGTGACACAGGAGGTCCTATTATTCATAACGGCAATACTGTAATTGGAGTATTAGCCCAATATCGTATGGGATGCCAGGAATTCTATGGCGCTAGTATTTATACAAGAGTGTCCAATTATGTGGCATTTATCAACAGGTCAATGAGCGGAAAAACCAGACCTGACACGCGAGTCGCCATTTACAATAAAAATGCCAATACTTCTGGAGGCAAAGTATCCTTGGTTGAATCCACTTAACTTTAGTAAACTAAGCCAATTAATGACTAAACGATCATAATTTTTAATTCTACCAAAACATAAGTTTATAAAAAAAAACTTTTATACATAAAAGAGTGTACAAAAAAAGCAATACAAATGCATTCATAATTTTTAATTTTTCTCAGTTATATCACGGAAAACGTCTAAATATACCACGATATATTACAATTCCACAAAATGATTATCGTAGAATATGTTATAAACGTATTACAGGTCTCTCAAAATTCAACTATTTTTATTCTTAAATTGCTATTTGTTGAATATTTATTTATTTGTTTAAAGTAGAATTGTACAATTTGAATAATAATTGATTAACAAATTTTACACAATAAACTGAAATGTAAAAGAGACTGCGTGCAAAATTTCGACAAAATAAATCTTTGAAAGTAGCTTTGTTTTAAACAATAATAACTTGATTGGCCAAACGCCTTGGAAGACGAGAATCTCCCCTGTCTACCGATGGAACTAATAAAAAGTAGTCTTATCAGTGCGGGAAAGTCGGGCGAGGGGTTGCGGGGGGGCGGAGCGGGTAGGCAGGCAGGGGGCGGCCTGAAGAAAAGGAAGCCGGGGAGCGAGGGCCGTCCCGGCGGCTCGGGAGATGCGCGCGCTCTTCCGGCCCTCTTTGGAGCGGGTGCAGCGGGCGGCTTGGGCGTCTCGCTGCATCGCGGGCGCTGCATGTGCATGCGCGCGCGCGCGGAGCCGGCCGGCAGTTACGCTCGCATGCGGGGCCGCCGCCGCCCCCCTCGGTCTGTCTAGACGCTCGCCTACTCTACTGCGACCCTACACACCGGCTCGCTACCCCCTTCAGCTTCCTCCTCATCTCGTTCCACACCTCCGGCCCTTTCACTCTGCCTGCTCCCCTCGCGTGTGCGCCGGCGAATGTCTCGCTCGGCCCGAGTCTCTCTCTCTCTCTCTCTCTCTCTTAAAAAACAAGCGCCGCGGGCCGCGTGTGCGTGCGCGAGCGAGACGGGCGGAATGCACCCGGGCAAAATGCATCAGCCGGCGCCCCGCTGTGCCGACGCACACCGTCGAACGTTAGAAATCTGCGGGGGCCCCGCGCGCAGACCGAGCCTTCCAAAGAATGTTTCAGTGTGCAGCGCCCCCTCGCCGTGGGCACACCACGCCACTGCAAATATTTCGTACACGCCTCTCGAGGGAGAACATTTTTCTCTTTTTAATTAGGCAGTCAACTAATTAACAGCGGAGACTTTTAGTACTTCTCCTGCACATGTATCCCATATCAGCTGTTTCGTTATTACTGCTTCGGCAATTTATGGATTTAAAAAAGTATTGGCTTTGACAATTACTTCGGTAAATTAAAATACCTGCGTGTATGTAAAATCTGGAAATTAAACCCGTCGAACGTGCAGAGAAACAGAAAATGCATGAAATTTCTAATGTTACATATTAGGCGAATCGCCTCTTAGAATCCTACTCGATTCAAATTATTTTTAATTTATAGAAACAAAATTAAATGTTAAGTTAGAAAGAGTGCATTTCGTTTCGAGATGATTCAGTACAGCTACGGTACATAAGAAGGAAACCGCTGCCCCGATCGAAATTCAGGCATCCCGCTGTACACACGTGTACGCTGTATAGACTGCAGTCGGTGGGCAAGGGAGCCGCGGCCCGAGCAGCCCACACACTACTATCTTCTTCAATATTTCCAACCTAGCTAAAAGGATGGGGTTCTCGGTATCTCGTTAAAAGGGGCCTTGCTAATGACCTCCTGTGTATTCTTATTATTTTTAATAAGGTTGAGCGCCTCGGCTGGATTTAGCCGTGTCTAGAAAATGTACAAAGAATGGGGCGCGGCGACTTTGCATTACATATGAAAAAGGCGTGAAGTTTCTAAAAGATGATACCGAGGATGATACATACTTGAAAGTCTATTTAATCTATTATTTCCGACAACTTTTTTGCACGCAAATAATATTTAGAGGTGTATTGGTTTGTGCATTCTACCTTATGGAGGCAAGTAAACGCGACTGTGACACTAGGTAGACTAATGATTTTCGCATTTGATTTATTTATCGAGTAGCTTGGAAATCGAAGGAGAAAATTGACGAGTATAGTGCGCTTCTATATGATTTTGTAAGAAGTAGGAGCGCGCCTCCTTTGTATCGCAAATGGAAAAGGTACTCCATCGCCGCCATCCTCACTATTTCTGTCAGACTACAGGAAATTTACAGGAAAAGGTGAACAGCGACTTTAACTGTCACTTTTTTCACGTATTTAGACAATAAGAATACTGTAAAAATTGTAGCTATTAAAACTTTCTTAAAAAAAGAATGAAAAAATATACAACATATCTATAATCTTGTATTCATATCAGTATTTTAATAATGTCTACGAATGTTTTCAATTACGTTTAAAAACGACAATTTGACGACTGAAAGATCAAGTACATTTTATGTAGAAAAACCCGCGGTCTGCTCCTGTGCGTTACAGTCCACAGTAGAATTTTACTAGAAACATTCAAAAATATTTAGACTTGTTTATATTTGAAGACCATTTACGACTATTATCTATTAGTTCCTCTGCTGTAAAAAATTCACCATCATTATAAATAACTAAAATTCAGTTTCAGCTTATTTGAAACGAGATTAGTTGTGGGAGTAATACCCCTTAAGAGCCTACAATTTCCTAAAAAATTAAAATTAATTTGCGTGAGCACCGCGTGTGGACGATCTTCTGCTATAATTGTCCGATTAAAAAAGATTACCTCCATCATGTTGCATAACACGGTTACCATTTCAATTACTCGCTAAATCAAAATATGTGTCACTAAAACATAGTTTGCGACGTTACGTTTTATCATTCAGAATTTGTTTGGCAAGCAATTAAACAACTGGATTAAATCTATGTTAATTTGCAAAAGTGATTTGCTATGTGCTATAAACTAAATTTTGCCCGCGGCGATGGAACATGCAGGCAGCGCCGTAACCACGGCTTGGGCCGATCCTATGGCTCAATTTTTCGCGAATAAAGTCGGTGGGTGGCAATCGGGGTCTCGAAGAGCTGACGCTGCTCCCGAGACTGACCGCAGCGCAGCTCGGCGCAAGCGCTAGCGCATCTGCTACATTTGCAATCAGAACTTTGGCAACTGGAAATTAGTGTTTGCGCGCGGCCGGGACCCTAAACTGCCAATCGGCGCGAGAGCCTCTATCCCTTTGCCGAACGCGCGCGAGCGAAAGCGAGGCGGCGTCGAAATTGGATTCCGCGCCGGTGCAGCGCGCCGCTCCAGAATCCATCGAGTGGAAATTCGCCCGGACGGCAGTGAATTGATCTGGGCTTTTCCTCTCTTTCTCCTCTGCTAGTCCTCTTTCTTTCGTCTCTCTATATGGATTGCGGGGAATGCCAGAAAATTTGATGCTTCTTTTTCACCCGGGCTTTGATTGTTATGGGGATACTGGATCTCGATCGCGATTGCACAGCGGAACACCAGTTTCGAAAAATAAAGCTACGTGAACTGGTGATATGAAAGCGATTCTAGAAATTTTTACGTACTTACAAAATAAGAATTCAAAAAGTAGAGTGGAACAAATAAGGTATTTCAATTAGAGTAGAAATCTTACGTATAGAATTCGCGCGTCATTAAGACGCTGTTGACAAAACAACAGTTCAAAGGTTTCGGCTTATTATTTGACTTTTTGATCAGCCCATTCTTTACAAAAAAAATTTGTTATTTTTTTTCTTTATATATTAAGTTGATCAACGTTTAAGTTAAGTCAATTATAGTAGGATTTATATACATACATATAATAATTTAGGTCAAACGTGGTTAAGGTCGCTCATAAGACTTACATAAGCAGACCCTACTTTATGCTTTAATACACATTATTTACTCATCTATTAAATTTTTTTTACTTTAAGATTCCGAAAATCTTAAACTTGATGTCTTATCATCCTTTTCAGTAATATTTCGGAAATATTAAAGATGGAGAAAACGATAAGCCATGACGATTCACTAACGCGCATAGCATAGGCGCTGCATCCGGTTAGGCCCACACATCTCCATTCTGTGCGGGCCGAGGCGCGGACTTTCTGATTACTGCTCCTTCAATAACTTAGGGCCTCCTTGGTATTGAGCACGGCATGTACTCCTTCTTGGATGAGATATGAAATTTCAATATTATATATACATTTTATATTTCAAAACGATTATTGAATTGACAACAATACTTAAACAGTTTAATTATAAAAGGCCTATTGAACATAATTTTATAAAATCTTGTTACCCTGTTTAATTATATACAATTAGAATATATTACATTAAAGTCTACTTAAACGAGTACTTAAACGAGTACGAATACTTTAAGCACTCGTTAAAATATCCATTTTATATTTATAAACAAAAATCCATGATATAACAATAACAATTGAAATACACATTTAAGTACATATTACTATTAAATACTTGAGTACATATTATTATCACTCTAACGCTAAAGTAACACAACAAGTAAATTACATTAAAATGTAGAATCAAGAATCTACGCATCGCATCTACTCGCAACCTATAATTATGATATTTTGTCGTAACACAGATGACACTAAAGAGTGCGAGTTTAAAAGGTCGTTGGAGTAACACTTGATTCGACTCAATTTTTTGTGATTGCACAATATTTATTCTTCTTCTTATTATGTCATGTATCAAACACATATTAGAAAAATAATAAAAATCTATGATAATGATTACTATCTTTACTTCTGATTCATATTTTAATAAATTTTTAGACCTATGTAACTTTTACAACCATACTACATACAATACTTATTGTAATTATAACATTTTATCTGGTAAAAAGAATTTTAAATGCAATTTTAAGTATAAAAAGTTAAAGCAATAAAAAGGATTAAAACAACTCATAACACATCCCATGTTGATATTAAATATTTACTATAAAGAAATATTCTAATTATTCATACCTTATATTCGGTAAATATGAGAGAAGCAGTGCAAAAAATTATCGATTTGCAATAGAGGCGGAAGATTTTACGGAGCCAATCTCTACTTATTTAAAAACAAAAATGGTCTCTAATAGATTCTCATGCTTTTATAAAAAATGCAGTTATTAATTCTTCTATCAGTTTTATGTATTAGAAACGACACAATATAGAAAATATAAATGAATAAACTACACCTTTTGATTTTAAACATTGTATCCGATCTGATTGGCATTTTTTGCATGTGTTTATTTTATAAATCACATAAATTATCATGTATAGAACTATAAAATTACAATTTATAGAATTTAATGCTGCGATATTATTAAATATAACTAATAATTATATCCGATAAATAATAATATCATATTTGATACATTAGATGACACACAACCTAAACGTCCCTAATACTCATGCAAACCGACTTCATAAAATAAAAAGTAATTAGTTTATTATTTAATAATGATTTTCACTTATGTATTAATAGATTCTTAAGTAAATTTAAATAGTCCGTAACTTAAATTTAGTCCGTATAACTTTATTTTCTGTTGTAATGAACCAGTATAACATGAAGGCTGTAGTGAAAATGATAGAAAGATATATCTCAAAATTAAAAGGTAGAACGCATGCGCATGCGGTTATCACTAGTTTTACAGTAGAAATCGATTAAAAATAACGCACTAACTAACTTATACTATTACCCCAATTACATTTCATGAATCTAAATACTTTAGTTGATGACATAAAAAGAAAAAGTGATGAATGTTGAACAAAACAATGATTGACTGGGACGCTGTAAAAGATACGCGAATATGCAGTGTTATGACTATAGCGGTAAACACGACACTAAGAGAGAAAAGTATGGTTGTGGTTTCTGCGTCAGCAGAAGCGACAGAGAGATATTCACGCACCATAAAGTCTTGAGTCGCGGACACTTCTTCTTTTTCGTGAGACCACATTGATCCTCTATAATGTTCATCGGAAATAAAAAGAAATGGAAACAGTATAAGTTTATGTGGCAAGACTTTGCAGATTTTATCGCCGAATACATAAGCTGTCGCACTTAAATTATCTATGCAATCTTTTCTAATCGCATTCTTAATATTTCACAAACAACATACATTATTGTCGTCTTGAATTCCTCTTCTAGATTAATTATGCAGATATATACGTAATCATTATTTCATTTATTATTCTAATATATTTAATATAATATTTGCATAAACGATAGATAATAATTTAAAAAATTGAATAGTTTTAAGTATAATGTAATTATAATGTATAGTAATCAATTTAATTTGACAATATACTATTGACAACTCACTTAAAAGTAACAAAAATTCTTGCACCATTTCTCTTCATTTACTACTAGATGAAAATCGGATATAAATGATGAGACGATTTTATTTTTAACGCCTATTACAAGTGCAAAAAAATACCTTTTATGGAGTACACTAAGAGAAATAATGAAATTCATTTGCTGATGTAATGCTGAAGTAATGAGTCACTGTAATGGCAAATGACTTGTGTCAATAAGTGGCTCAAAAATGCGGTTCAGAAAATAAAATAAAATAAATTCAGGAAATAAAAAAATGCTCTAAGATATAATCTAATAAATAGTTATAAAATGGACTCTCTAAATCTTTTAAAGTAGTATTCACTTTATTATAGTGACATCCTACTCGAAGCTGTCATAAAAACATTGTTGATCTCCATAGAGTGAAATTTGCTTTCATAAAGATTTACTTTACTTCTAAAACGTATCATAGATTTTGAATTTAATAAGTTAACATTTGTCACTCAGTAAAAAGTTGAAATATTTACTCCTTTGTTATATACATTATTCAGTGTATTAAATAATAATAATCATTAAAAAATAATAATCATAATATAATAATCATTTATTAAATACAACAAAAAATTAAATCCATTTAAAAACCAATATTAAGTGTAATGATAAATAGTATAAAATATGTTATATAGAAAAACATTTTATCCACTAAAATACAGAAGCTGTACATATCACGAGTTTCAAAATTTAACTTATTCCAAAACAGAATCTAGAGTTCTACTTGTAATATATTATTGTTAAATTAAATTCATGCATATATTTATTTATGTTCGCATTACTCATAATGGATGTTCTAAACTGTACTAAGTGAATACTAAAAGGGATAAGGAAATTATTAATTAAGCTATTTAAAAAGCAATAACGTTGAGTACATAAGATATTCACAAAATTATATAGTGATGCTAATAATTGTATGATTTTCTAAGTATACGATCAGCGAAAAGTATTATTAAATTGTACGAAGAGTAATTATCCCTACAATTTATAACCAGTTAAAAACTAGATTATCCCACGCTCGGAGGCACGTAACAACCTAAATGTAAAAACGAGCTGTGTATAAATATCGGAAAAATATATTTCAAATAAGAGCCTCCTCATTCTAGCATCGAGTGCATCCGCTGAATTAACTTGTCTAAACAAGCGAAGTGCCCTTTCTCATATACACTTACGAAGGGGGAAACCGAACCCTGGAGCAATATTTCACGTGACACCGGCGTTTATCTAACAGGTGCACACAGGAATGGAAGGCGCGCCTCAAGTGTCCACAATCAAACTGTCTTATCGAGCCCAGTTGAAAAATGAGGCTGCCTCGATTAAAATGATTCGCATAACCAGTCCCGGCGTAACGAAGGCTTATCGCGCTCGCTTCCTCTGTCACTCACATAATTGCAGTGGCTCGCTCCTCTATTAGCGTGGACTATCGTGGGTCGATCGATACGCGCACGGCATCTACGTACGATACGAGCATTAAGCGGATAATTATCGGAAGGCGGTTCCCTTGCATCCATGCACACACCGGCAAAATCTATATCCACCAATGGGTGCGCGCGGTAAAAGCAGTGCAATTCGTATATTATTAGGAGGAGTGTCCGAGGACGTGCGCTCTAGAATATATGATGCAATTTTGGTGGAAAAAGATAAGTGCTCTAATCCTAAAAAGTTGATAAATTGTTAAAGTTTTGGAATTTTTTAGTTTCCTTAACACGGATTTTTCATTGCACGCTCGCAACATATTTGCCGATATATACTCAAACAGTCCCCCTTTCGATTACGAATTCTATGAATAAATTTAAAAAGTACAGTTTGTTGCTTAAATCTCAAATCAACAAGTTCTATAATTTTTTGTAGAAAAGTTTATAGCGCTTGTTAAAAGTTTTAAGGTATATATTGTCGTAAAAGTTTTCCTGGCGTTTATATTGCAGTAAAAGAAAGATACCATGATGTTATATTACCAGTTGGTCTAACAAATAGATGTTAACCTTTAATATTATAATTAATACTTGTTCCAAGAAAAGCGTTTAACCGAAACTCAAAACGTAGAAAATGAGTACACAATTAAGAACATGAAACAAGTTTGAAGGAGAGGTAAGAACAAGTAAACTGCGTGTACAAACTCAGATCGCATGCACGCGTAAGCGCACCGGCAAAGGGGACGAGAGGAAGCTTGTCCTTTAAAACTAAAAATCACGCGAGTGCTCTGGGAGGAGGCCCCGGAGTCAAAAGAGCAGGCTAGCCTTTATTTCCCACTCCGGGAAGGGCGGCGGTAGCAGACGGTCCCTCCTCTCCCGCGGGGCGAAGTCATCGATGCGTCGCCGCCGTCTGCACCTAGAAGAGCGCGGGCGCAGAAGAAGGGGTTGACGCTCGCCGGCGCTCCCCTCGACCTCGTCGCAGGCGCACTTGATACTCCGTCGGATGTCAATGACTCGGATGACTTCGCGGGCACTCCCCGAGAAGGCTTCCGCAGCCGCCTCGAAAAATCGATCCAGCCGTCATGCGCGCGCCTCCAATCTTTCGGGAGGAGGTTTTTTTCAGGGACTGTGTGAGATAAAGTGCACCCACATGCCCTTCTGCGTGTGCGGCCGAGCAGCTGTGAGACTCGAGAGCTTTCGATCTCTTTTTCTGTCTCAGTTATCAGGCAATTTATGAGGCGGTAGTGAAATCTTACTACGAGGGGCTAACATATTACGTAGAATGAGAAAAAAATCTTTCTGAATTTCTAACGAAAGATGAGCTACTTTGATAAATTATCATGGATTCCTGGCTGTGCAGTTTTTGCAGTAGTGTTTGGCCATTTTAAAGGTTGGAGTTTATCATGTGAGACGACTGCGAAAGCATTGATATTGCATCGTCAATAATATAGTGTTGCATATTATTTACAAAATGGTTACATGTACAGCCGATAAATATTTTTTATTTCTTTTATTATATCCAATAAGAAGTAAATCCTTCACTTTCAAGGACTGCAGGAATGCATAAAATGTAAACAGTCGACTGTATAAATAATTTTTATTACCACTAACCCTGATTTGATGAAACCACGGATCAAAACATCTTCATATATCATCTTCAGATATTTTATGATTTTCCATAATTTACTCACCTGAAACAAAAATAGAAAATCGAAATTATTCATGGCTCATATTTTCACGTAAATCATATTTTCTGCTATTTAAAATAAGTAGTTCGTATATACTGCATAAAATATGACAAAGACATATAATATTATAATATAATATAATATAATATAAGTGCTATTAAAAATTGAGTAAAAGGATAAAACTTAAAATCTATTTCACTTAAATTATTAACATTTGTATTGATTATAAAGATCAAGATAAGTCATTGATTAAAAATAAGTATAATAAATCAGCAATTAATTTATATGAATTAAATTTAAATTAATTCGAAAATAGACGTGTTAACCATAATTAAAATTCTGATTTATCGACATTTATCGATAAAAAATAATTAACCTTATATTTTTCCTGCATTACAAAATTCAATTCCGAATTTACTACATCGAGTTAAAGACAGAGACAGACCAAATTGAAGAAGGAGAGAAGTGTTTATTAATCACGATTAAGAGTCTGAGTACCCCAGAAACAAACAAGAAAAAGTTGAGGTATAATCGGAAGTTCAGTTCGCGACTTTTCCTGCGTTAATTACTGCGAAAACGAAAAAGCCGTTTCTATGCAGATATACGCGCGAGAGAAGGGCCGGGCCTCCGAGTTTGTATTATGAACAACTTTGATAATTAATCCGTGAAGAAAACTTTCGGCCCCAGCAAAACTGCTCTGGCTCGCCGCCCCGCATCCTCAGGAAACGCCTCGGCGCTTTTCATTTCCCAGATCGCTTCCGATTTTTAAACGAATTTTCCATCCTTTAACAGATCGAAGGAATTGGCTCATGTCTCGCACTCAACCACGTATATGCGTTCATGTTCGCGTCGATAACCTTAAGCTTTTTTTTTATATAAACTTAAGAACGTACTGATGTACTGATGTATTTCGTAGGGTTGTTACACCCTAACAACACGACGATTAGCCAGCACAACATCAATAAAATTTGAAATTTTTTATGCATGAAAACTTTTATGAAAGTCCTTCAATGTCTAAAACTGCTTATGTTAGAAGAGTTTATATAAATATATTTAAAATTAATGAAAATTATAATGGATTTCAAAATTGGTACATTAAAAATCTTCAAATTTAAATTAAATAAAATATCAATGTTGTTGAATAGCCATATCACAAATTATAATGTAAATTTAAACACATTATTTATATATATAAATAACTTTGAAAAGAGTAGGAAATAAGTTATTAAATTATAATAAAGATAAATTCTATGCCAAATCAACTTGTCTCAACAAGGACCTTGTGAAATCGAGGAATATTTAATGGTTTGGGGAAGGAACTTGTTCTGCATAAAAAAGTATAGTAAACTTATCGCGGCTTAGGGATATGTTCATAAATTTCTTCCTTCGGACTACTACTCGTTATCGATGCATCTTTAACTTGTAAAAGTGTAAGCCAAGGCAGGGCGAGCGTCGAGCATCTCCGCGAATCGTTCGGCTGCGTCAAACTCTTGTCAAACTTTGCCCTCAAAGTTGAATCAAGTGCGCGCTGAATGCGGAGAGCGCGCGCAAGTGATAGTGGCCCAGATAAGGCTCTCGTCTGTCCCCACCCCCACATTAACCGCTTATCTTTCCCATATTCAATGTAGAACTTGGGTGTTCTTTCGGCTAACTTTTCAACTCGCTCTGAGCGCATTTTCCGCCTCGGCAAAATAACTGAGACGGCGCTTTCCTCTTCACTTGAACGATCCTCGCTTGAGCTGAAGGTGCACACCGAAAGTGTTCCTGCGTTTCTCTAAACTTTTTTCCATTCCCTTGAGACATATTATTACTAGGCTAGGACCGCTTGTTGCGACAAGTAGGTTTCAAAATTTCTCAAAAACTATGAAAAAAAATTAATTGATTTTTATTAATTTTTTATACAATATATCATAAAAAACGTCAACGTCATTCCAATAACGTCTACTACTCATTTAAGATCTTTAGCTAACATACTAACTATCGTTACCATATTTATATCTTCGAGTATAATAATAATAATAATAATAATAATAATAACAATATTATTTCAAAAAAGATGCATAGACAATGCAACTATATACGAGCTATTTTACGAAAATGGTACATAAAATGAACTTCATATAATGTAATAAAACCCATACACGTTAGAAAAAGTCATGTACTGAACACTATCTATAAAAATTCTTCGTAAAATTACAATTAACATAAAATTTTTATTTAAAATTATTATATGTATATTATAAGAAATCGAGCAAATTTGAAATTTAACAAGATTGTTCTTAAAGGTAAAAGTGTACGAGAAAGCTACGATGAAGAAGAGATGAAAGGTACAGATAGATTACAAAATAATGAGAGTGGACAAGGGTGGAAAGTTATTAAAAGAAAGAAATGAAAGAAGTGCGATAACAAGAATTTTTCGCGATAAGTGGTATTAGTAGTAAACTTTAGCGCTTCTCTACCTTGTCATCAATCATATGTATTTGTTTACGGAAGCCAAATGAGTTTTCAAATACTATCCAATTTTCTTAATGAAAAACTAATGCTTTAGTTTTTTCATTTGATCATTTCAAGTTGAATGCTCCAGAGAGTATTGTACTAACTATTTCTTCAACTGAATGAAAACGTTGATCAACTATAATCAAGGAGCTAAACTAAATTAGCTAAAACAATTACTGTAACGTAATATACCACTTACTTATCACGCCTACCAATGGGTAATATTTATCGTCATATACTAATAGAGCTATCATATATGTGCAAATGTCAAATTATTTATCTTTTCTAGATCTATTTCTTGCTTTTCTATAAAAAAGAAACGAAAACAAATCTATCTGCAATATAAATTATTTCGCTTGAGCACAATTTTCCAGCACGCAGAGTCCATTCGTGCCCATCACTCTCGTCATACCCAAAAAGGTAGCTCCTGTCTCTGACGTGTCCTCTTTATTGTGGCCGGAGGTGTTAATTGTCGGATGACAGAGCAGAGTTCCGAGGTTTTGTTCAGCCGTCGCTCTCTACCAGTTTTTATCGCTTCGGGTAGGTATAGCGTTTCGTTTTGCTTCGAATTGCCATACGTGTCGCTTGTGAAGGCGTGTCGGATAGAATGAAAAAGTTTTTGGGCGCTCTGTCGTGGATCCGAAGTCCGATTTATTTACGATTTAATCTTATCGTAATTTAGTGTAAAACGAAACTTGTATTAAAGTTTTTTTTATACAGGAAGTTTACTCTTGAAATATACTTATATTTTTTGATCCAATATTGATTATAAAGATACAAGTATGAGCTTAATAAATTTAACTATGATATTGATCATTATCAGTTTTCCTTTAACCATTTTTCTAGGAATGTGCGGCACAATTACTTCTGTATTATCAAACAAAATAATAGATGTAATTAGTTGATTTATTGCATAGAATGTGACTAAATAAAAAATATCGGCGATATTTTAAGCACAATTTATTATTATTGAATTATTATGCTTTAATTTTTACCTCAGGATATACATAATAATTACCTTGGATCTATGCCTGTGATAATTTCTCTATTATATAGGCGTGACTATACATGTGAAAATATTGTAAATTTAAAAGATGTGTATAATAAATTTGAAGTTAATTTTACTACATAACCAAATTAAAATTGTAATCATAGTTTACATCGACAGTCCAATATATGACCTATTTTTCCTATCATAACTCTACCGTCCGAACCTTCTCTATATATAAATAGTGTTAAGTAGAATTGGTATAATTTTAGTCAGACGAAGATAGAATATTCTTCTCACAGAAAAGCTATTTATTTTTTAACTATCTACAAAATCAATGTCATTTTTGTGAGAATCCAAAAAGAATTTATATGTGTGCAAAGAAATACATAAGTTATTGCTAAAGTACAATAACCTCGATAGTAACCTCTGACCTGAAAATTCGACTGAATACCAAAAACAATTAAACGGAAAATATGAAGCCTTTGCGACTCAAATAAAAGTGTATAGATTGAGCCAGAATGGAATTCGACACAACAATTTGGTAGGGAAATTCCGCGTGGTGTAGCAAACTCCTTTGTAAAAATAAATGACCAATATAATTGATAACGGGAGGGACAATAGCGGGAATTCATCATTGACAAAGATATCTCTCGACCCAACGAGACCTGCAGCACTCGAAAAGAGTATGTACGCAAATGTATGCGCCTTTTCAATAACCGAGGTAAAACAAAGGGCAGCTAGGCATATTGAAAAAGCTAATATTCGACGGTACAACAATATTCGTTGTTGGAGAAGCGCAAGGGCTTTCCACTCGATCGCAAATATCTCGCGCACGATTTTATCAGCTGTGAAAAATTAAACCGCTAAATGCAATCAATGTCTGCCATCGATATACACCTGTGATAGCTTTTCCAGACACGTCGATATCACGTGTCCTAGCTGTCATCGTTGTGGATTCGGCAGTAAAGGTACAGTGGCACGGGTACCCCTCGTGAAATATCAGCTAGTTTAAGTTGGGAATTTCAATGAAAATAGCAGCTGCTTGATGACAATAAATTAAAGATCAATTAATTTAGTGAACGTTGCATTAATTTGGCATATGCAATATACTTAAGCTAGCCTAGAACAATCCACTATTGGGGCATATTTCAAAGCCATTGATTGTTTTATACAGGAGAACAGTTTTCATAAAGAATATGATTCCTATTTTTTATAAATTCATGATTTCTGTTATAGAAATTTAATGCACAAAATGATTTAATTTAATCGCTCTTATTGTATCCTTAGTTCTATTTCATTTTTTTGGAATTGTAATCTGCGTAGATAATTATAAATTATACGCAATAAGTTAAATTAGTCATATCAGTAACATAATTTTCTTTAATTAATTTTTTGAGAATTTAACTATTTTAAGCTTTATATTAAAAATAAATGTAGCAGTGCTATATATCATTTGGAAGAGGGTTTTTAAGCATTTATTTCCATTAGGTGTAGTTGTATCTTTTGAAATCCTTTTTGTAAGGTAAAACAGAAATAAATAAAGAATAATAAGTATCAACGTCAAATATTTTCAGTCGTATAACCGATGCATCCTCAAAAGACAGGAAATACGCGATATGACCGGGCGGTGCACAAAAGCGTGACAGGCAAGAACGGGAGTATTAATATTGTCGCGCTTGCTTGATAAATAGTTTCGAGTAAAGTTGTCCGCCCTGCGGGTTCCGTGCTAGAGCATAGCGGGGCTTTGTTAGCAGGGCGTGCGTGTATTCTCCGAAGCGTGCAAACACGTGCTGGCCCCAACAACTGAGAATCTTGGATACTTGAAATTTTCCGTTGGTACGCGCCAAGCCACCGTCACCGCTGCAACTTGGATTGTACAAAGTGTGATATTGATTTTTGGTTTACGGAACAGTTGCGCTAGTTTGCCAAACCGTGATCTCTGTTCATTTCTCCAAACGTGCGAGTCGTGAACGAAATATAGTTGCGAGTGATCAATAAAAGTGTTGCATTTAATCTATACCATGTATATCATAAATCGATATTTTGTTCAGCTATCTGATAGAAAACTAATTTAGCTGTTTACCTAAATTCAGACAACACTTTTTTAAACAATATTGATATTTACTACGCCAAACAGAGAAATAAAAAGTTAAAAACAATAAAAAGAGTGAGGATGTCGGGAAAGGAGGTTTAGAAATTTAAATTAAATAAAATATTTGTTTAATATATGCGAGCGCGAGTTTCTACCAATGCTTCGGCGTGTATATAAAAAATAGTTTTGAGTCGCGTTCTCTCTCACCCCCTCTTTTATACATCGAGCGCGACTCCCCCTTCGGAGGGCCCGAAATCGCAGGCTGCGATTCCCGGAACGGCGCTCCTCGCGCCTCGCAGCCTCCGATTCATGGAAAATCGTTGCCCGAATTTAAAAATAAATTCAACAAGAAGATTAAATTTCGAAATTCAGAACAATTTGTGGGAAAGATTTGCTGACCTTCCTGAAAACTGCCACGAGGCCTCGGGACCTAGAGGGCCCGGCCCCGTCTACGGATACACCGACTCCATGACCCAGGAGACTTGCAAGCAAGCTCCCTAGGAGTCATAACGCGGTTTTGTTTCGAGACAATGGCCTCCTACAAAACACGCACGGTAACGTGGACACAGAACCTTTCCAGGCTCTGCTCACACCAGCTCGGCCGCGGTACAAATCCCGCCAGCATTTAATGTTTAATCATAAAAGAAATAATTTTTAAATATGTTAAGCACAAACCCTTTTCTTAAATATATAAATTAAATATAAAATAAACCGAGATAAACATATAAACCCTACGTTGTGTATTAATAAATTCTATCACCGCGACAGCCACGCAGGATTTGCTCATTTATTTGTTTACAATTTTACATACTGACGGTGACACATATTTTCGTCCAAGAGTTTTTATGAGTATAGCTGCTCTAAGCGCTTTATTTACAAATTGGGCCGTCGTGACCTTGAGCTCAGCCGCTTGGTCTACGCGGCCTCACCTCCCTGATGCCGCTCCTACGCAACATAGAGGCACACAATATTCAAAACAAAAATATTGCACTCGGATCTTTAAATACTCTCCGATCTTTAAATACGCTCCGCTTATATTTACATATCTTACGAAAAGAAACAGAATTAAAAATTATTTCATTATATATAAATTGTTTTCGTAACAATCTTCATATTAGCCCCGCTTGTAACATGTCGAAAATCTAAATTGTCAGTACATAGTTATTACACACATATATGTTTTATTAATTATTAATATTAATTATACACCCTTGATAAAGAAATAATAAAATTTAAGAATTGTTATTAATCTGGGGAATAATTCATTAAGTTGAAGCAGCAATGAACTAAATATATATTTTACTGTAAACTATAATGCATACTCGTATCTTTAATTGTATTCGTTATAGAGCATGACACTTGCATGTCGGTAATTAGAAACAAATGTAACAATAGTTTGAAAAAATGGTTTAACTTTACTTACGTATAAAGAAAAACTAGCTTTTTTAAATAAATAAAATTTTTAATAAATAAAAAACTAGCTTAGCTTTAACATTATGTCCTTATGTGATAAATACGAATAAGTTTAACTATTGTTTAAGGAGGAAATTCAGAAATTTGTTTTAGAAAAACTTTAACAATTTCAAGATACAAGATGATGGTACTGTAATATCAGTAAAATGTGTTTTTATTATTTAAAAGCGACTCTTTTAAATAATTTTTTTTATCTAAAAGTTACTATTTTAAAAACGACTTTTTACTTGGGCTGGGTTTCCATGTTCCGAGTTCTCGGAACACGCGAAAACAGCATGACCTCGCAAGTACGGATAAAGGTTTTCTATGAAGACGGAGAGGAAACATTTCCTGTGATACATCACGGCATATCTGGAAGAGAAGTTGACCGTGAAAAATCAGTCCCAATCCGGTCGCTAACCTGGTGGGAATCCCTTCGCTGTGCAGCCGTACAATAGGCAACAGCCCAAGCTTCGGAGCGATCTCCGAAGCTTGTCCAAATCTGTTAGCATGTATTGGTTTTAGGCTCGGTTTTAGGAGGGTTAACTGACCTCGCCAGTTTTTATTTTAACTGTACGAGGGAAAAACGATAAAGGCGCACTTTCAAACAAAAAAGGCGATGAGCGGAGGGCCGCGCTCGGGGCCGCATTCTGGGAAATAGAGGAGCGCACCAAAGGTGCTTATAGTGGGAGTGCGAGATGTCGCGCTCGCCTCGTAAATATAGGGAGGAGCGACAGGGCCTGCGGCTTTGTATTCAGATAGTCCACCGAAACAAGTGCCGAAATTCTGTTATAAATTACAACTTATTTATACTAAATTTATTCAACGATATCACCATTTTCATTCCTGACTACTTCCTTGATCTGTTTTCTGTCTACAAAATCCTCATATTTTTAATTATCCTCAAAATGTACTAAGATTTTGAAGGAAGAAAATGTAACTTGCATTGCAATAAACTTGCCGAAAAACAAACTGCACAATAAAAATACTTGTATAATTCCTAAATTATTGGAAATGTTTGTACCTCGATTTGTACAACTTTTAAACATTTGTCTCGCGATCTTTTTTAAAGTTTCTTACTTTAATTTAGAAATATATGATCCGAGATGTTATCTGAATAAAAAAAACTGCGGAAACAACGAGTTTTTTTTGCTTGTTCAAAGTTGTTATCGAATACTTGACTCGCGTCTGTTATTTAACTTCGCGCGTACACACAAGAAGCACAATAACCGTTTTTAAGCTTCTTCGCAAAAGTTTACTTTACTTCTGTAGCGGGAAAGTATTGGGATACTCTTTTTTAGGCGCAAAGGAGGGAGATTCATGCCCGCAGGCGACTTTGTTGGAGTGCACCCACCCCCAAATGAGCGCGGGACACTCGGGGTCGAACGACACTTCCCTCTCAAATTTACGACATTAATCAGTGCGAACCTGTTCATATGCCGCGCCCTTTGCTGGCAATTTCTCTTTCCCTCCGCTCTAACCCCAGTTCCGCCAACCTCGGCTTCCTTTCTTTCATTCGGAGCTGAATTTAACACTTTCCCACTCACCCGGCCGGTCCCTCCCCCTTTTCACCGTCCACCTTCCTTCATTCGCTCTAATTTCGGTCTTCATTAAGGGTAGATTACCAGAGAATTTATTTTTTGTATTGCAGAATGTTTTAACAACGAAATTTCAGACTGTTTTTATTCCTAATAAGAACTTTTTTGTAAACTTTTATTATTTTATCTTCGGTGAGAATAAAAAATGGAATAATCAAATTCAGTATTAAAATAATTATTATTCTTTAAATATGAATTATAAAATAAACGTAAAGGATTTATTTAATCAACTGAATGTTTATTTTGATATTTTGACTCCGTTCATGTATTTATGATGCAGACATTAAAACAGTATTTGCAGGACACGTAATTATCTGATGTACAATGTACAATGTTACATATTGTTACGATATATGCAGTAAAATATGATTTTTCAGTCTTTACGTGTACTTCAAACTATTTAAAAATATGTAATAGCTATTATAATATAGTATGGACAATGTTCTATAGCAGTTACCTCTATCTCGATTAAAAGAAAAAAATTATATAAATTAAAGCATTTAAAGCTAAAGTAATTAATTAATATTTGTGAGGTTTGTAAATTTGATACAGAAATCTTCCTTCATTTATATAAGAATAAGTTTGACACCATTATAAGCGAAAAACATTTAAATATTTCAACAATAGTGTCATGGAGCCTTACTTTTGAATTTTCGAATATATGATATAATTGTTCGAGCATATCTACACTTACACTTACATATTAAGTTTTCTTTAAAAAACAAACAATCTATAAATACGTTGACACATTTTGGTGACCTATGTCAACAGTACATCCGATCAAAAGTAGTACTGTATACCTATCTCACTTGCGTCAGTGATTGAGACGACTATGCGAGGAGTCCTCAATGAGTCAATAGAACTCGCGCCAATTTCCGTAGCAATAATGCTATGAACTACAAAGCGTATTACTGGCTTGGACGGTTGTATCCTGTGTCTCTGCCTTACTTATTACCAACTGAATTGAGCTGTCACTGATCGATTTATCTCTGGGTGCTTACACCGTCACGATTGAAGTTTATTGGCATGGCTGGATAATACGCGGATGTTCGAGGAATGCAATGAGGAGATCTCTCTACACAACTATAGATTCAGATAACTTTGTAGTTGTATAGAAATGTGATATCAATAGATTCGGTAACATTTTTGAATAATCATGTATTATTTTTGAAAGATATGTACATGTACGTTTCTATACAGTATTTATATTAAATTTGGATAAATCAAAGTTAATTTATATAAGTTCATGCCAATGTCGAATGGTTTAATTTTTCTTTGCTCGGAGATATATATTGCAGGTGCAGTTCACAAAATCCTTCGAGATTAGGCGCGCGTCTCGGACTCTCCTCCGCATACGCCGCTTGTAGGTGGTTTCTAGTCCAGGATAGGAAATGCATGTCTTCCCTTACCATTTGTCGAACGTCGTCCTCTTGTCGTCGGATCAGAAGATCGATGCGATGGCGAGCTTTACCTCCCAGTCGTAACAATGTAAATCTACCGTTGGACACTGATCCCACACAATCGACTGATTAAGACAATGCTTACGCTGTAATTCTTCTACTTTTTTTATTTTTTAAGCAATTTTAGCCGTATTTGACATTTTGTATAATTATAGTTTTTTTATTAAATTTAACTCATAAGTAACATCTTTCATATATATTTTGTAATAACAGTAATAAATTATTGTTTTAACTATATAATACAATTAATATAAAAGCTTCAAAAGCTGAATGATATCTAAATATTTACAAAAGTTTGTATTGATGGGTTATTCAATATTCATAAATAAATTACTTTATTACTGTTTAATTCTTATAAAATTTGTATTTATATTATAACCCACATTATAATATCATGTCCTGCTTTAAAGATTTATTATAAATTCGACTATTAGAAATTCGACCACACAAACAAAATATATTTTGACCTCTGTGAAGAATGCGTTCAAGAGAAATAGCGGTATAGGTGCATAAGGGTATAAGGGACAATTCGTGTCCGTGTTAGCAATTGCTATCGGGAGAATCATAGGGGCTCCCTTTGCGACATTTTCCAAACCCATGCTCTCCGAACAAGCTGGTGGCTTGACCCATGGGCTGCTTGGCAGAGAGACGGAGACATTAAGGGAGAGGATATGGATAAACTATATGCGACACCATCGGTGGCTTCCTTTACTCGACGATTTAATTTGTAGAATTAAACAAAACGATGAGGTTTTATAAAAATCTTGTAATATTAAGCCATTTGCAGATACGCTAATGAATATAAAATATGAAGTGTGTGTTACTTGTGAAAAACATTAAAATTATACATATTCGGATGACTTATTATTAATTTATTTTTCTTAACTTAACTTAAATTAGTTAATACACTGAAGGGTAAAATAGCAATAAAAAGTGGTCGAATGTAATAAACTAACTCGAAAAAATAGATAATACCTGTTAGCGAGGAGTCAGCGTGGGAGGTGGTGCAGCCTCGGGTGTAGCACAAAGATTAGACACTGATGTTGTTTTAATATATTTTATTTGTAAAGATAGATAGACCGTTATTTATATATATATATATTGAACTGTATAAAGGTTGATGCTTCTCACAAGGCGATCGGCGGCACAATGAAAATCGCTGGCCCTTTGTCTCATCGAGCCCTCGCGCCTTTTTCCCACTCCAGGGCCGCGAGGCTCCTCGCGCCTTTTCCGCTCGGCGGGAAAACTCGCTCGCGACGCTTCGGACGTCTCCGCGACTCGCGCTCCCGATTGCAGCGCTCCTACCCGCTTGACGTGGGAAACCCGCGCGCGAGCCCTTTGGGCGCTAGGCAGCGCGCGCACACACACACCTTATCGCGCAACGTAGCGACGGGAGATTGGCGCGAACGGATAACTTGCCACGCTGTCTCGCTTACTCGCATAAGAGTTACGTTCCGAATTATCGGCCGGGCACTAGCCCGCGTCCGCGTCCTTGAGCCAAGATAGGCCAGAGGTGCCTATAAGGCCACCTCTGCACATAGGATCCGCAAGCCCGAAGCATCGTGAGTTCCTAGAGCCTAGGGACAATTGCTTGCCCCTAGCTTACAAACAATATTTTGCGGAGTGTGCCCTTTACAATGCCAGAAAAACAGAATACTTGTGATAATAGCAAAAATACGAATACCAAGCAAAATACTTTTTTATTTTTAGACCTAACAGATCGGTTAGCAATTTTTTAAGGAAATGCATTTTTACGAAAAGAAGTAAAGTAAAAATAATTATTTGAAGTAAATCAATCGATCAAGACTTATGAAAAGTTTCAAACAGAATGCAGCAAAATGATTATTGCATAATTATTACAAGGACGTCACTTACGATCATGGGTCATAAGGAATACTACATTACTATTTTTGTTGGTTTTGGAAGAACAGGGCTAGGGCTATACTTATACCTTACTTTACAAATTTTTTCTTTCTGTATGTACATAAATAGATCTATACATATATTGTTATTTCTTAACAGATTTTCACCAACTTTTACACAATGTGCCTTACAGAAACCTATCTACAAAATTTCTTTTTATTTATTCACAAACTTGTCTTTTATTGAGTTCGCCTCGTTCGCAAGAAAACAGAGTGCAAACGCGAGGCAAACGGATCCTTAAATTAAAGTCCTGCTGGCATGGTTCTTTCACGCGCAGACTGCAGCTCTTATTACCTTCCGCTTTCAGCTTGTATTTTGTCCCTGAAAAGTTGAGTGAATCTACTTTCGTCGAGATGCAGAAGCCTTGCAAGAAGAGAGAGAAAGAGTGAGTGAGATACAGAACAATAAAAGCAGAATTTAACGAAACAATATATGTTACACGACTATGTTACAACAAATGCCTTTTTTAATAGATTTTTTAGCACTTTTTTGAATTCTCTTACTTAGTATGCTAGAATTTGAGAATATCGTTGCGAAGGCATAGATATTTCAATTTCATTTTTAGTTGACTCGAATTTGTAGCAGTCTTTCAAGAAGTGTGATACATAACTGAAATTAATACTCAAACATAAATTTTATTAACACTTCATCTCGCATCTAGTTAAATTGTACTTTAATCTTAATTTTTTTAATAATATTTTTATTACACAACTATTGCTTACGCAATCGATCGGATTTCACTAACAATACCTATCAACTCTTATCCTTCTGGTCTTCGGCTGGCGGGATTGAGAAGTCGGCAGGTGACTTCGGGACATTTTGCATGCCGAAAATTATTGTTAAAGGAGTTGTTGAAAACACCTTTTCAACGATGAATCTACCTCTTGTATGACCATGATTTCACTTCAAATCTACGATGTCATTGGTACAGGTCTCAGCGTTATTCAAATCGACTAATTAAAAACAGCATAGTAAAAACAGTAGCTTTTATTTCTTCGATGTAATAAGAATTACAGAAATTAAAAATGGATACAATGACTAGAGAAAAATATTGCAGGATAAGTGAATGTTTCAAGTAGTTTTAAATATATTAATGAAATATAGAAAATATATAGCATATACATAATCAGTAATTAAAAAAAATTCGGCTGTCTGAAGTCAACAGAATTTAAAAAAAATAAGATTAACTGAGGTGGAATCTTAAAAAATATTGTAGACTAGCACAATTGTTAAAATGCACATATATTTGATTATTTATCAGTCATTATCAAGTAATCTTGAAATTTGTAATTACTTCAATATAAATTCAATAAAAACAAAAATATCTTGAAAACAGCTCTATAACTAATGTCGATTGTATAGAATTTGTTACAAATTATAACTCTAAACTACAATAAAACTCGAATCAAATGCTAACGAGGATAAGCCGTTTCGCAGAGAAAGGGCCGATCGCTGTGGTACAGTGACAGAGTAATAGCCCCGAGGAAGGGAGTATATCGTAGAGGAAGAGAGATAGCCCAGCTGGGATCACGAGCCCACAGTTGGTGCTATCGTCTAAATGACAACGGTGCATCGAGGCGCATCCGAATCCGAGTTCGGATGTGTACGTTATGTTTCGTCGCAACTCCCTTCCTCCCTAGTGCATTACGGTAATCAAAATATCGCGCGGGAATCGAACAGACCATGCGCTCTTGATATTGAACCACGTGATATGCTTGTAATAGCCGCTGGCTAGCATCTCTCCTAAAATTATTGCCTATCTCTACATTTCTCGAACGCGATGTAGCTGCTTTCTCGGTTTGCAGTAGCTCTGTTGATGACATTTGTTTGCTATAGTTACCTTTCCATGCTATTTCTCTTAAACTTGGCTTTCCTGTTCCTATACGTTTATTCGTGTATTTGTTTTGCGACATACAATCATATAAATTTGAATTCATATTTCATAATTTCATGAGATTAAAATGTCGAAATTTATAGTTAAATAAAATCTATTAGAAGCGGTAGAAATTTTCATTAGTTTTTCAAGAGTTATTACCGAGTTAATTTAATAAACTCCTAAATCAACAATAAACTGAATAATAATATTGCTAGATTATTCTATTATCTGTAAATCACTGTGAAAAAGTTGCATTATCTTATGTTAGTTGTAAGATTAAATTAAGTATCTCTTTTGTTCTGCTACACGTTTAGCACCGACATTTCCTCATTTTTTATGGTGCAGTACTACATACTAGACTGTAATGTGTAAGCACTATAGAGTATAGACAAGCATAAACTACATACACAGTGTTATTTGGATTCATTCGTAGTTATTTAAAGTGATTTTTGTTTACATTTTATTTATTTTCATTAGCTTTAGTAAAATAATGCTTGTGAAAACGAATTTTTAAATAGGGAATACCGATCTGTTTTCCCCCAATTTCTCACCAGTTAATCACCAGTTAAACCTGGACAGTGACTGCCACTGGTGTTTCGTCCAGTTTTAGTGGTAAAATTTCTAGCAGAGTTTTTATACAATTTATTATTATATAATTTTTGTAGAAAAACCACATAGATGCAAATTGTTTAGATAAATAATAATTCAGATAAATAAATCATGGATATTCGTGAGAATGAAATATTCAATTAGATCCTAAAATATAGCCAAGAAAATAAACCATAACTTAATAAATAAGAATTATAAGAACAATGTATATATTTTTCAATTAATAAATACAGTTATATAAATAAAAAATTAGGCAATAATTATCGATTATTCGATATTTATTTCGATATTTATCTTGATATTTATTCGACATTTATTATGGCAACAAAACATAAAAAATCAATGTATTGATGATCACGATCTACTACAATAGATAAAACATAACTTACAGGTACTAATGAAGCAGAACATTTTTCGTATTTTCAATCAGTTTCACGAATAACGCATACATCTCTGCAGACAGAGCATAAAAACGTAAAGTGAACATAACGCATGTCACACTCGTAACATACGTACCTGTAGCTCTGCATTGAAGCCATGCGACTTTTTCCTATCCTTCTGTATCTTTTCAGTTTCTCTTTTCACATTTTACGCACAAGAATAGAAGAAGAACTTTTATGAGATGCCGTTACTACCACTGCTAAACAAATTAGACTGTAAAAAGGAAAAGGTAACCAAGCTCCCAGAAGGACCATGAAAGGGGTGGAAGCTCTACCAACTATCTTTCAACGGTACTCTTTCCTTCTGCTTTTATTTTTTAAATCTCTTTTATAGGTACTTTCGACATGGGCTTTATAACACATTTAAATGGATAATTTTTACATGTCAGAAGGTTTGTAAAAATGCATAGTTAACTGATATTAAAAGAAATAAAGATAATTTTTAATATTTTTAATTATTTCTTTTCGCTTAATAAATTTCAAAATCTTTATAAAATAGAATTTTTCCATAGTTAGATCAAGGATTATTATTTCTTGAATTTTCAAACTACCCTGCAACTTTTAAAACAGGATTTATGTGTATCCCTCCTTTAACTTTGTATAACACCTGTAAAAATAAGTACATTAAGAATTAAAATTTTTTTATTAGACAGTAAAATTTAATAAAACTCATTTCCTAACTTTTTAAGGACTGATCACCGGACTACATATAGATATTATAGAAGATAGATATAGCCAGTTTCTAAAAAGAAAGGGAATCATTCTTTTCAAATTTTATTGCTCGCCATTTACTAGGATCGATCAGTCATTACAATTAAAAACATAATTAAAGGAGTTACACAAATTTATAAGTGTCATTTGAGAGTATAATGTAAATTAATAGAGTACCGAAATATCTATTTGATATTAATAATTTTCTCCCATAATAAATTAGAACATTTCTGCTAAATTATTTCTATAATCTGGACAAAAAGTAAGGAATACATCATTTTTATTATCTCTAATTTAATGATAGTAGCTATAAAAGCATAGAGCAATAACACATCCTTCTTTTTCGGTTATAACCCAAGGTTAAAATTCAGGAATCATTGGCAAGCTCAAGATAATAAAACAGAAAGAAAGCTACTTCTAAACTTGTCGTTTTCGTCTTTCCAGAACATTAGTTATATAGTGAAAGCACTATAAATGCCGAAGAAACACTTTACGCCCGATTATATTTTGCACGACAACCGCGTTTGCCTCCGGATTCTGTTGATGATTCACAGCGGAAGATCGAGAGGGAGGCCGAACTTTATACCTGATATAAATCACGCATTAAATTGCTTGAAAGCTTCCGCATGTTAACTATGCGCCTACCGTGGTCATTCGCTTAAATAATTTACTTTATTCGATTTTCTAAACTTTTCGTCGCTTGGTAATACTTTTGTATAGCCGTGGAAGATTTATATACTTCCCTAAACTGCTTAGCGTGTTTTCTTCTGCCCATGAATCTCTTGTAAAACTTGTAAAATGCGTTTCAGTGTCAGCGATGATTTAGCCACAAAAGATCAGGTGTCAAAAAAGCTACGTATATAAATAAAATTCAATTAATATTGTATCAGAAAAAAACACAATTCCAGAATTTGTCTGCATATTGTACGTAAAATTTTATTCAATTGCAATTAAATTAGTTAAATTTTAAAACTAATATTATTGTTTCTTATCCCTAATTAGAATTTGCGTTCTGTTCTAGTGCGGATATGAAACATGTATAACCTTATATTAATCAATAGCTTGTCAATGCATGCAGAGCTGTTGCGTCAAAAACAAGTGTAAAAATATATGCATCTTTTCTTCTTGTAGAGGCTTGAAACTAGATTATGCATTTTGCAGCATGAAATTCTTTTTTTAGATGACTATTTACTTATACGACCAATAATTACGATAATAATGAATAGTTACAAATTATGTATATTGACTACAAAAATAAGAATCAAATTAATAGCAAAAAACGCAAAAGAAAATTTGAAAATAAAAAACTGTAAGGCAAATAGTCAAACTATTTCAAATATGTTCACACTATACAAAAATGTTTCTATGCAGACAAATAATTCTCGTCTATTATTAAACATAAACAAATTATCAATAACATTAATTCCTTAAAAATTTAGTTTTAGACTTATAAAATAAATTTTTAATTATAATAATTTATTTGTGTTTAATCTAATTCAGTAAAAATAAAAAATAATACTATCAGCTTGAAAATATTACGTTTTTAAAATGTTGGACTTATTATTCATTGTGAATATAAAAAATACATACTCGTATAATGTGTGTCGAAATTCAGAACTTACCTGAAACAAAAAAGAAAAAAGGAATTAGATAAATGTATTAAATATAATAAATATATAATATAAGTACAATTATTATTTTTTAAGTTACGATTATTAATAACTCATAGGGAAAGTTGATAATACATTCTTTAATATAATTATGTTGAAGAATAACATAGTTTTATATGAAATTAGAAAAAACCGTAAATTATAATAGGAAGCACTTGAGTGCAGAAGTTATGACGCACATAGGAGTACAGGTAGTAGTGGATAAAAAGGTTCCGCATGTCACAATAAATATGATGCATTTTCAAAAGTACTTCAAGGCTGTCCTTAGAAGATATAGACTTATTTTATTCCTTCATCTTTATCAATTTATAATACTCACTGAAGTCTGTCTAGTTTCCTTCTCACTCTAGTAACATTTTATATTTTTCTTTGATTTTCTTTATAGACTTCTCTCTTTTGCACTCAAGTAACTCTACTGAAATTACCACCTATTTTACCGTTGTATATTTTTTATTTATATTATTTTATTATCTAATCGTAGCTTATTCATGAAGAATTTGCATAAAAAATCTAATTGATTAGTAAGAAGTTTAAATAGCGTAAAAAGAAATGTTTTTTTGTTCAGAAAGTTTAATTAATGAGGATTTTTATTTTCTTTATTCCTAGCATAAAATATTGATACATACATTTAGTAAATAAAGATATTATTTAAATAAATAAATGTAAATTTATCCTGGTATGAGCTGATCAACAAGTTATCAATATTCCATAGTAAGTCAGTCAATGTTTAATTTTGTTTAGCTTCTCCTCAATGAGCTAGTCCGGCATATATACTGCTGATAAGATGAGTAAAGGGGGTGGAGGTATGAAATTTGCGAATTACATTGACTGAACAGCAATTTGAAGTTTGTATGATGTCCAGTTACTAGTAGCATCAATGTAATGGATATAGTAAAGAAACTAAGGGTACAGTATGATCATGAATTTTCGGATTATAATCTACAATATCTATATAATACAAATTAGTTTATATTTATGTAAGAATAAATTATATCAAATTATATCCAGCATAAACATAGACATCTTTTTGTAAATTTGATATTTGTTTTTCTACTGCATAGGGGAAGTTGGGCGACGCACATCTAAATGGCAGTCAGCAAGGATTTTTAGCTATCGTGAGGTCACAAGACGAGTCGGAAAGTTTCTTTATATGGGAATTCAGTGGGTATATAAAGTTTCGAATCAATTTACCTGGGAAGCTTCGGAGCTAAGCCCTGTTCGAGCTTTAATTAATATTGTAATTTGAAAACTTAGGGTATTCCAAGTTTTTGTCCTAAACTTCTAAATGGTCTCATTTGCATCGTAATGTTAAACCAAATAAAAAATGATACTCTAATTACAGAATAAATTTTGAACTAAAAAATATATAAAAACAACAGAAGTTTCTAGAATTATACAAAAATAATTGCTATTGTCCAGCCTTTATCTTTTCAGTTTATATTTTTAATCGTGTAAAAGGAATAACTATAAAAATTTATGAAATTTATTTATTCAAAAAATTTCTGTTAATATTCCATAGTAACAGTCAATATTAGTATATTACAAGATTTTTTAAAAAGAATTTCATAGTAATAAAATATAAGTTTCTTTAATTAAGGAGGATTAATATGTTTTTCCTCCCCGAATTTTAAATAATCGTAAGTTAAAACATTATACATTATTTATAAAAATATGAAATATGTTTGATAAAATATATTCATGTTTATAGTTGAATAATATTTACTAGAATGAACTAGAAATGAATTTTGTTCTGAAAGGATTTAAATTATAGGTATTTAATGTACAATTCGCGTATAGCTTTTTTTAAGGAAAATTCAAGACTTGTCTATTTTTTATCCAATTAAAAATATCGAAGGTATGTTTATTTTATTTTTTTAATTAAGTTCATTTTGTTATACATATTTGTAAGAATTATCTACAATTCAACACCTTTCAGAAACAAAATTTTATGTTTTTATAAATCATATATTTTTGTTTCTGGTATTTAAAGTCTAGGGAGAAAAAATATATAAACCTCTTTTAAAGGGAAAAATTAAAATGGAATATTAAATACTTCTAATTCTAAATTCTATCATGTATTTATATTAATAAAGTGATAAATTTAACCTAAAAATATAAAATTACTACAAACTATGCATTTTCTTAATTCAGAAAGAATAGAAAATCCATAGTGCAATAGTAGTAACTCTTTATTCGAACACAAAGCTTTCCGAGATTCTTAAGTACGGTGGCTAAGAGACATGAGTTAAGATGGGTGTAACGATCTTAAGACGAGGGATAGAAAGAGCCCCGCAGCGATTTGGTCTTCGGTAGATTACAATAAATATGGTTGAGGTAATAAAATTCATTGGCCTCGAAGTAGCCGAAATGTGCGCCGACGCGGCACTTTTCTATAGCTGCGGGCTAACGTGCAAGATGAGTTATTCCATGGCATTTCGTAGTTTTTGAAGTGTAAGCTTCTTATAATTTCAAAAGCACCGTAAGAGAATGTCCATATTGTATTAAAACTTTATTGTACGTTTTATTTGCTACATCTAAAACGATACTCTATTTTATGCCTAGTAATCTTAAAATAGAGATTACTAGCATTAGATTAGATTTTTAGCATTACTTAAATATATAAGTAACCCACAGTACAACTGGAAATATTTTATAAATATTAAAAATTATTAGCAGAACATTAGCATACTGATTTTAGTGCAATAATAATCAATCAGAATGCAGTATAAACATTTATTTCCACATTTTTAACGCTATTGAATTGTGTAAAAGCGTGTTATAATTAATAATATACTACAAATAAATCAATATTCCATTATATATCTCCTAGATTCGTAATAAACTATTTATCGCTTTTGGTTACAAGTGTGCACTTCTCTTTTTCATATTGTGATTTTGCTCTTCTTCTAATGAATCATATATCATATCAGATGATAAAGTGAGTCCAGCTAGCTTATGAACGTTTGCAGATAAAAACAATGAACAAATAAGTTAAAAGTGGATAATGTTTAAAATTGACTTTTATGTTCATCCTTTATTTTACCTAGTTACATTCAATATAACCTTTACCTTTTATTTATTTGATTCAGAATTTTCTTTGCTATTGTATTTTTTCTCTTATGTTTTGATTAAGATATATGTAGTATCTTAATTTATTTTTTTTATTACTTTTATACGATTTTTAAAACATTTTTAATTTGTACAACAATGACAATAACAGCTTTTCTAATATTTTTTGAATCTTCTTTAAGTAAAAACTACCAATAAAATAATATTTTATATTTAATAGTGAACAAAATACGGACACTCATCAGATAAATTATTGGAATGATTGACATTTCTATTTATAGTATATCAAAATCTTCATACAGCAATACAAATCTTCGTACAGATCATATAGTAATTCAATAATTCGTAAATCATTCTTTGTGTCAATTTCCGATAAAACGGCTTCAAACGTTCTTAGTGCGTATCGAATTTACATTTACTTAGTGAGTATCGAATGATTATAAATTTATCTATAAGATATTCAATTTCAGCATATTTAAATTTTAGTGAAATTTAATCTTTTTTATAATTAATTAGTGATTTGTTATGTTATTTCAGTTTTGATTGTTTTAAATCAGTTGTTATTATGGTTACGAATTACTATAATTTTTTTTATTATTTAATTTAAAAAATGTATTTAATATTTTCCGATTTTTTTGCAAATTGAAAATTTTTTGTAGTAAAAAACTTATAACAAGAATAAAGATATTGAGGATATGGTATTGGTTAATATCCGAAGATTTTTATAGCAATATAGTTCTTTAACGACAACAGAAGAGAAACAAAAAGCGGCAAAGCTGCAATGTCAGTGCGTGCGTGCGCTTAAGCCGACAGCGGCAATCATTCGACCCGCAAACATCCATACGAGTATTATGTCTATAATAAGACTGCCGATAGGCTGGGCCGAGCGGGCTATCTCAAATCTCGGTCACCGAACACCAATGTGAATCGGTATCGAATTCCGCGGGACGCGAGAGTCCCGAACGTTCGCCTGTTGTCAATGAGTACAGTGGACGCACCTGTTATGGGTCGACGCACAGTCCCAAATGACCCTTGATGACGGAAGGAACTATCTCTGCACGCTCGCGAACATCCTCGTTGATAATTCGTCGGAGTAGTGCCCGGTTCCTATAGTAGTACGCTATTAGACCGCTTGCATCGGCCGTCTACATTAAGACATACGTACGCTTCTCGAGTGAAAATGTGCCAAAAAAATTGTTCGAGTATCTACAGGATGGCAAGCTATATAATAACAATTTTTCTATATTTAAATCATTATTATTATTTAAGATCAGTATTTTCGAAAATCAAATTTATAATTAAATCAAATTTATATTTAAATCAAATCTAGCTAAGTGACTAAAAACTGTTTGCTACAAGGTGTTAATGTTACAATATTTTCTATAAATATCTTTTTCAAATACAAAAATAATTCTAATCCAATAAGTATTTTTATTCAAGATTGATTAAATTACTATATTAGTATCATTTAATACAAAGTTCAATACCAACATTACCATTAAGTAATTAATTGTTTAAAAAAATAATAGCGATGAATTGAGATGAATAATTTCATTGCACCGACGGTAAGCCGAGTATAAGAGCTTAATTGGCAAAAAGTATTATGCTCTGTTTACCTACAGTGCGGTGCGAAATAGCAACACTATAGTCAGGCAGTGATCAACGAATATTCGAAACGAGCATTATGGCATCCAAGTTAATTCGCCACTACTAAATGAAGCGATTCTCATATTCTGGTGTAAGTACCGTATATTCAAACTGGTATTATGCTCCAAATATGTGACTCGCAACTGAGTATTTATGCTCCTCGTTAAAGTAAATCGCTTAAACAATTTGGCCATACTCAAAATGTACAAGGTAAGTGCACAACAGTAAATTGTATCAATCAATTTGTTAACTAAAATTATCATATATATATATTTTTTTTATTTATAATACATCATTCAATAATTATTAAAATATTATTCATTATTTAAATATTTTCATATAATTATAAAAATAAATTAAACTTACGACAGCTCCCTTATAAAATATTATTATATCAGCCTAATGTGCCTCCTAATTAAATATCATTTAACATTTTAACATATTGTACTTTGTGTCGGTAAGAACGATGTCGTTATTTCCATTTTCTAATTCTGGAATTTCTTATAACAATATATTCTTAACTTTAAAAAGTATAAGAATAGTTCAATTAAGTTTATATTGCAAGTATCACTAGCAAGTTATCATTATGCTACAATTATGCTCATAATTATTGGGATGGTAATTATTATTTTTAAATTTCATGAATTAATATTTAATTTATATTAAATTCATTTATTATGTAGTAATGAAGGGGCATGCTAATAATATAGTATATTTTCTTATATTTCCTATAGTTATTAACAGATACTATATTTTTGTAAAATCTCCTATTAAATAATTTTGTTATGGATAAAAATTGACGTGTAACAATTCCTGATATAAATCCGAGTAGAAATCATTAGTAAAACTAGACAGGACGCCAGAAGTTTACGAGTCTCTTTTCAACTTTCTGGCAAGTTATTACTGGAGTAAAACTGGTGGAAAATTCATCAGCGTAATATTTAATTTTGTAAAATATTTTTGTGAGAATGAATTTCATAATTTTTGTACGGTAACCTTCTAGAATTTTAATAAAGTCATTAAAAATTTGACCCTGCATTAAATATAATAGTAACAATCATTTTCGCAAGTGTAACTATTTTTTCTTTTGAATATTAAAAGTAACAAAATAGCGAGCAACTTTTTCTTTCTAACCGCAAACGTGACCTGCAGCAAGCAGAATCTGCATTATTATCCGTACTTTTAAAAGAGAATGCTTTTGTGATGTAGCTGTTTTGTTATACTGTTATTAGCAACGTATTAAAATACTCAACATCAATGTTTATGTGTACTTTGAAAACATACACACGTATGTCCACCTTGAATCAAGCGGAAAATTTCTCCTTCCTGTGCGATTGAAATTTTTTTCAAGCATACTCAAAAAAATGCTGTATTAATAGCCAGAATAAGGAAAGAAATCTATAGTACAAAATTAATCACTTTACGTAATTCGCATTAAATGGTTAATAATTAATTTAATAAATTAACGTTTTAAAAAAAAATTTAATGTTATTAAAAATAGTTATTAATTAATTAGTTATTCAGGCTTTAAAAGATAACGGTACCAGTTCTATTAAATGTTATCATTTTCTGTTTACTAATACCGATAGGTAATCGTTACTATACTTTTCTCTTCGTGATATAAAACATAATATGCGTAAAAGCAATAGTAATATCACGTAAATTCTGCAAATATTATATAAACTGTAGTATGAATAGATAAGATAGTCTTGAACCTTATACCTCCTACCGATTTTCATGAAGTTTTTAATTTTAATACTGAATGAAAAATAACTAGAAAAATAATTGATATTTACCAAGTAAAGGGTTAGAGATATTTTGAATAGTACGAACACGACAGCGCTAAACCTTGGTTCTATGATATTAAACTCAGATGAAAAGTTATTGTTTTGACATCTCGATCATATTGTTAAGTTTATGGACAAAATTAGTCAGAAGAAATAATAGTTTCATACTTCACATGTTATGACGTATTTAATCAACCTTTTTGTTTTTTATAGAACTGAGTATAATTGAATGTACTAATTTTTAGTAAAATGTGATTTAAATATTTAATATGACAAAATGTACAAAATAAATATTACTGCCATGACTTAAATAAATATAAATGATGCAAGCATTTGAGATGGTTGAGATTGCAATAGACTGAACTTTAGGTTTAGATGATTAAACAAGAACAGTGTTAGCTTAACCGGCGGGTATGCGTTGTAGGAATCTTACCCATGCCAGGAAAGCTTTCAGTAGAGGAAATTCTAAGGAAATTTTTAAAATAAAGGATGAATCTCAGAATGGATATAGCATCGGGCATTACTTCAACACAAAGTTCATCTGTATGAAGTCAGCGGCGGAACCCGAGATTGCGAGGCAAAAAATGCACCGACCGCGGACTCCCGGGCATTTCAATTTTGTGAGACTTGAGAGCAGCAAGATGATAATATCTGCAACTCTAAATAGACAAAATCATCTGATGACTTCATTTTTGGCGATATTTTAATATTTCAACGATCGTAAACATGCGCAAAATACATTAATAGAATATAGTTTAAGGGGATATTGATATTAAGCTCAGACTGTCATTTTCAACCCTAAAATCAAAGTTTTTCTTACTATGGACTCTCTTTCGATTAATCGAGCATATGTTCGGTGCATTCACAAAATGTTGAGGATTGTTCAAAACCGCAATGCTTCGCATCCCTGATAAATTAGACACGTTCTCATCCGTCACGTACATCGTACGAAGACACTATTTCTAAAGCATCACGACGAGAATGATAGACCATAGAGGATGTACAGGGACTCTATATGTGCCCCTAATTGTAGCCCTTTATACCAGAACTCTTAGTGTGCCGAAATATGGGCATACGAATTACGTTGTTCCCTTATGAATTATACTTCGCAGCTTTGTACTCTTGATGTACATATGTAAATTTTATAGAAGTTTCAGAAAATATACGAGTGATAAATTTCCAAAAGCTGATCTAATTATTATAATATATTCTTTAACTTAAAACTATTTTGCATAAATGCCATATAGTATTTCATAGCTAAGTATAAAAAAATTAATAGATAAGTTATCGTATTAGAAGCGTCAACCTTTCAACGATGAAATGAAGAGGCCTAACTACAAAAATTTAATTAGAGTTACTCAAGTGTTACTTCACTACGCTCCTCCATTTAAAAAAGAACACTATTATATACGAGTATATACGAGTATATAAGAATCATCGGTGTTACAGACAAAATCATTTTAAAAACATCTCTATTTTCTATACACGTTAAATGCATTTGCGAACAGTAATATTATATCACGCAGTTTTCATATTATTATGTAATGTTATTTATTGTAATTAAAAACAAAGAGCAGAGGTTTTTTGTGAGTGATGGAACAGTTGCACGCGTGGGTAATGTGATGGGTAATATTTCTCTTTCTCAAATTATTCATACCGTTGAGCGCGAAGAGTGCGCTACAATCGAGTTTTAAGCGAATAAATAAAATTAAATTACAAAAATTATTATACGATAGATTGGTCCGATGTCACTAGGGATACGGTGAGAGAGTGGACTCTGCACAGTGTCGTCACAGTAATTAAAGTCGAATCGACTGCATAGATTTATCTGCGACTATTATTATTCTGCAAAGTACCTCTTACTTCTGCAAACCAAAGCTGTTTGCCCATTTCGATTACATTTTTCAGAGAATTTGCGAGCTAACGCCTTCTTTCCCATTTCTCTTATTTGCGTTGTTCGCACATCAGTTATTGTGATTGAAAGTTACGAAAATTCAAAATAGAAAATACTTACATTAAATACTTTCTTTAAAAGTGTTTAATATTGCACATCTGACAAAAACTCGATTTTTTCACTTATTTTAATTTACATATTTCGAAGTTCTTAAACTTACTTTTACATTGATTTGTTTACATACTTATAACGATGCCCTTACACTCTTTCGAATTATTATCGATGTGAGTATAGGGAGAAAAATGGTCTGGTGGCGTGCATTGAAAGATTGGCATGTGTGACCTAACTGTAGTGCTGCTCTCTATCGGTGCGTATTGACAAAATATTTGAAAGCATCAGGCCCAGCGTGACGGCGCATTGCGATACTAAAACTATATATAATGCATGAACTCCACTATTGCGTGCTGCGCAGTGCTATGGTACGAGAAAGCGTTGCCTGACAATCGACGCGAGGCGCCTAACCATTGAAGTGCATCCGGCTACATTTTAAGCATTCGTCAAAAATCTCGCGCACAAGACAAATTAAACCGAGCCGAAAACGAGCGATCTCTTAAGCAAAACTAATAGTCATAGAGATTATTTTGCACTAATTTCAATTGACTGCATTCGAATATCAAAGTATGTGATTTAATGTAATGATAAGAAATTAGAAGATTATAATATAGGTATACAACATGCCATATACCACTGATACAACATTACAGAGCAGAAGATACATTATTATAGATTTGGGGAACAATCTTACGTTATCATAAGAAAGAGATACACAGATCTGTGTTTTCAAAAACGATTTCATTTAATCATAATTGAAAAATGTTAAAACTTAATAATTTACTAAATACTAGCAGGTATTGGGATAATTTGTTTAAAATAACCATCGAAATAAATGACAATTTTCGAGGAATAGTAGAAAAAACTTAATGGATGTCTAATAAATAATCATGGAAACATAATTTATAACTGACTTTTTTAATAGAGCAATTGGTGTCAATAAGCTTCTTAAATTCTATATGGAATAGTTTACCTGACTATATAGTGGTCACGTTAACCTTTTAGAAACTTTTAGATAACTGATAACTCCACGAAGTTTATAATATTCGACCATACTTGTCAGATACTTTTGGCATGCCTGTGTAACGTTGCACATTCTCCACCTTACGTAAGCTAGTTACTACATAACCCATATTCTTCATTAAAGACAAATTTGAAATTGTTTACACAGTTATTAACGATTATTAATTAATCAGTGCTATTCTATCGTACGCACTTTGTGTTTAATAGCATTTAGATTATTTAACACAATTTTTATTGTATAAATATGTAGCGTCTTTAACTGAATTTATTAACTTAAACTAATTATACATGTACTCATGCTTGCATCATTTTCGCCACACACCTACGTTTTTTTTCTCCCTCTCAGTCTTTCTCAAAAGAAGAAATAATTTTAAAGCATGTGTGAAACCCTTCTAAAACACTTTCGGTTTGAATAAAATTATAATTATTTTTTTGTACAAAGTTTACTTATAAGAATAGTATGTATTGTTAATGTATCAAGCTTTATTTTTCATCTTCTTTATTCAAAGAATAAATATATATTGGGGAATCAAAAGTGCGTATCAACTTGTAAAGCATGCAATCTATCCATTGAACGCCACAAACAAAATATATGCAGAAGACTAACGAATCAAACACACTTGAAAACTTCTCGTTATAACTCAGATTTAATAGAAAATAAGTCGAGGGATAAGAAACTGGTAACGCCGGAATGAGCGTGGGTTGTTCTTGCTAGCGAGAAGCCAGCTGCGGCCAAATGTCTGGCGAGCAAATTTGTCGAGAAAGACTTGCAAATGAATAAGGTACAGTCCGACTGAACATACGTATATATATATATATATACGTACATATATTCTCGCGAGAGGGGCGGCGAAAAACATCTTGCGGGGACTGCAGGGGGAACGGGGGGACCGAGCGGAAACAGCGGCCATCCCCGGCGACATAATTTACGAGACGACTTTAACGACTATTTTCAGTGGCCCATCGGACTTTTTTTTTTCTAGCCCCGCGGTCCCCGAGCCCCCGATCCCGGCGTCTTATCCGCGCACCGCCGCCGCCGCCGCTTTACTCCCCGGCAATACAAAGGGATACGGCGGCGGGGTTTTACGCGCCCTCGCCTCATCCCGGCGCCGCTCCCCGAGATTGTCGCGCGCGGCGCTTTTTCGCCCGGCGGACTCTCGAGGCGCTAGGGCTCGCGCTCCGGCTGCGCTTAATTTTAATATCGCATTGCCGGGGGATTAACGGGAAAATAATGGGCGATTCGCCAAGTGAATCTCGGCGGGCGGGCCGGGCGTCGCCGCCGCCGGCTAACTTATACCCGGGCTAATGGCCCTGTGGTCGTGCGGAAGCTTTAATTACCGCGAGCCGAGAGGAGCGCTGGCCGGCGCGGCGCTCGGGGCAGCGTCGCTCGCCGCCACCGCTGCTGTTTATGTGTACCGCTAACAAGAAAAGCCCTTCGCTTAGCGACCCTGGCTATTTGTTTCTGATATGGGGGGGGGGGGGTCGGCCCCCGCCCCGCTCGCGCTTACACGCGTATAAAACTGCCGTGCGATTTCACTCGGCGGAGAGGGCGATGCAGAAGCCGCTGTTGCCACCACTTTTACAGCTTATGTATACCGACTATCCTCTAACTTTTTTACGTTCCATAACACTACTTTGTTTATTTCTGTAATAAACAGCCTAGCGCTTTTATTGCCTTTTGCATGAATCTTTGTGTTAACTTCAAGTACCTATTTTGAATTGTTCATAACAGTGATATGAGCCTGTTTGATGATTCATCTCAACTATGAATGTCAAAAGTGAGACAGATTGTGTAGCCTTAGAGTTTAATATTTACATTTTTTTATGCGTGGACGAGAGAAAAGAAGCCGATGGTAGCAAAGGTAAAGAAAAACAAAATGCTAACAAACGGTGTAACAATGTAAAATTAAGATAATAAAGAGAGATGCTAAACTCCATTTAGCGTATCAAAAATAAAGCATAGTTCTCAGAAATGTCTCAAGTCTATACATCTGCTTACCTTTTACATAACTTTGTATTTATAAAGGAAATAATACGACAGTTCCATAAAAATGTTAAAATGTAGCTCAAAAGTTTTCTAGTGGCTTAATATGAATAAAAAATATACTATTCGAGTATTCTTCTCTTTCAAAAATAAGGATATACTTCTTTTCTGTAAATCGGGAAACTTTCGTAACTAGAAAATGAAGTGGTAAAAGTCAAGGTGCTTGTATACACGAGTGTTCTAGGAAACGCATAAGAACTTTTCTCCGGGTGAAATTTCACGGTGCGATTACTGGGCGATCTTGAGCCTCGAAATTTTTCAGAAAACGTTTGCATTTACCACAAGCATCGGGTTCTTAAGAATCATCCTGGAAAATTGCGAAACTTCCAAACTTACTCCTTCCTATTTAAAATGTTGAAGTTTCAAATCTGTCTATACTATTTATCTACTTTTAGTTTCTTGATGCTTTTTGATTGATTTCACTGAATTTAAAATTTATAAAATTGGTTACTAATGTTCCGTGGAAGGGAGGAGGGAATCGAACGCTCGACAAGGTGGGAGATCCATGGAATAAAGCAACTCGCGGTGCTTATGACTAATAAGCATTGATGGTTTATCGATCACTTATGAGTGCGTCACGGAAAAGAGGCTCGCGTCTATTCTAACGTCTCCTTCGTCGTTATTAATTTACTACCTGCTGAAAGCTGACTACCCCCTCTTTGACACTTCGCCTTCTTTTTATCCCGTCGCGGCTCCAGTCTTAGCTCACCCGCGAATTCCCTAATTGCTGACCAAACGTCTGTGCACCCGGCCCGTCCCGAAAGCCTCGAGTATCTCCTGATCGATGGCTACTTGAGCCGCTGATGTCATGAATTCGAAGCGTATCCGACCCGCGACGTGAATCCGGCGCGTCCCGAACGCCACGAGTATTTCTCAGTCGGTGGATATTCGAGCCGTTGATGCAAAGTCGCGTGTCCCGCTGAAGGCCACTGACTTCGCAGCTCCGTCGCGTATCGCGCCGAAGGTATGTACGTGACACTAATTATGATTGATCAATATTTATTTGAACTATAATAATTGAATAACAGAGACTTTTCTACGAATAAAACATATAAAAGAATCTAAAATTACAACCCTACAGAAAAACATCATAAATTCTAAAAGATTAATTTTTTCAATAATATTTTATAATATTTTTTCTAGAAAGGAAGAAGCAAAGTAATTCATGAATATGAACCAAAACCATAAGTAAAAATTGCGGAAGAAAAGCCAAAAAAGCATAAAATGCATAAAAGTACGAAGAATCAAGGATAATGAGAAAAACGAATTAGACAGAGATGTAAAGAGAGTGGTAAAGCAATGCAGAAGTGTACAGGGTGCAAGCGGACTTTTAATAATCTTTAAGTGCCTGGTGAAACATGGACCTGATTACGGGGGGGTAGACGTTACATTACTCACATAAAAATGAGGCTATAATTATCTTTAGGTAAAAATTCTTCTATACTTACTCTATCGGGGATGTAGAATAATTGTTAAAAATAGATGTTATGACAGACATTGCCAATTAGCTGTACAAGTTGGAATTTACCAGCTTTTTTAAGTTGTTTCTATTATGCAAGATTTGGTTACTAATTAATTTATTCCATGTGCACAAAAAAAATCCTAACAATGACTATACTTACCAAGCTTAGTTAACGGAAGTCAATAAAATCTAACGCATTAGAATCACTCATTTTCTAATTTAGTAGCTCGCTTAGTAGAGACTGATTATCCGACTTATAGACTATTCACAGAAGTATAAATAATTATTTCTATAAATGTTAAGAAAATTAATATAATTGTAACTAGGCTTTTCTATCCATATACTTGCATAACATTAGCTCCTAAATTGTCTTATTCCTTCATCTTAATATCACTATAAATAGTATACAGACCAAATAATCTGCTTGTACTAATTGTACGTTTCATTTAGTTCTGCGAATCTATCCGCTAGACTTATCAGTAAAGCTTTCATAGATTAGCCTCGTCAACAGTTATCTCATCCTTGCCAGAGCTTGTTAGTTCTATCAGATCCGACACTACAGTATTGCTTCTGCTCTTGAGCCTACTCCTGTATAAGCTTCTATACATTTAAGCTATATTGTTTGACATCGATAGCTATTCTTAATAATGTGTGCATGCATTCCTCTTGATACGCACTTTGTTTTCACTGTCTCTAAACTTTATACCATTTATTGCACGGGAATTTACGCTATTTCCGGAAGCTGCTTTTTAGTATTTGTCCGCCGCAATTCTTATCATTTTTGTTTGCCTATCGGAATCCTATTGATTTGAAATTTGAACAATTTCGAATTGACAAAGCACGAGGTTTTAAAAAAGCGACTATCGAGTCGAAAATGGGGTTTTTTATACAATCTTCTTTGAAGTAGTACTGAATCAAAAAAATTTCAGTGCAGTTGTGCTTAGGAATAAAATAGGGTCAGTTCATCGCTGACTGCATTGCGTTTTCCAAATCGAAGGAAGGATGAACTACATATACACCTGTACACGCTACGGAGGTTAATGCAAGATTGATGTACCAAAACATTAAAAATGTATTACGAGAATTTAAACTGACTCCAGAATAACGATTCAATTTGTCATTTTTGGCTTTTAGCGAGATGGCAATTCCTTTTTATTTCCATCTTCAGTTTAATACTTTTTTCATATCTTAATTCAAGTGATTTTTCTTAGATAGGAACTTACATTTTGATTTCCATACATACAATTTTATAATATATATTGCTTTGGTATACCACCAGTGTGCGAAACTGTTTAAATTGAAATTGAACAAGTTTTAATTCTTTAGCACATTTTCCTATCGTTAAAAGGAATATCGATTTAATTGATTGGTATAATGTTGGATTTAATTTCTATCCAATACATCGTCCATCATTACGGGCTGTGTCATCAACTCCGCAGCATGGAACTGTAACAATATCTCAGGTTTTAACAAGTTTCATAAAGAAGTCAATTTTAGCAAAAAAATAAATATCTCGATAAATTAATAATATATAGGTATATAATATATAATTAATTGTATATAAGTGGTAGTTATATTATACATTAGATAAAATTAATTTACCACAAAAATTAGCTATATAATTATTAATACTTGAATTACTTTTTAAAAAAAGCAATTTTCTCTTGATTATGACTAAAAAATGACAGTAATTTTAGTAATTTTCTTTTTTGTTAGAATAATGATATATAGTTTAAGTTTTTATAGCCGATGAACAATATCTCAGTCGTTTGTTGGTACTGATATTGTTTTTCTGCATTTCTTTTGAATTATACCTACTTTTTTCTTAATTCTTTGGATTCATAATCCAATGCAAAAATGTTATATGTTTTTTAATATATGTTTAAACATTTATTAATTTGCTCTTTTATATACTAATACATATATATAAATGAAATCTCCGATTTACTTAATATTGCTATTACATCATTTTTCTCAAAGGCATTTACATTTTTAGATTATCCAGTACAACGGCATAGATTATGTTAATAGTTTCGGAACTGACAACTGTTTTAGTATTACTCTAGTGTGTTGATATTTTGTGTTCACTAAGAGTTTTTTTTTCTTGCTTACTTTTTTTGTTTGGTTCTTTTTTTTCTTACGTGTGTAAATAATACTTATATTAGTATTTTAAAAGGCACGAAATGCTTGTTTGACTATTTTTATATGTATATCAATTACTTGCTTTAGACGGATGCAGTATTACTATTAATTGGCTGATGTATCTAAAATTTATTGTGTACTCATATAAAGATGTATAGTTATATACTCGTGTCAGAAATATTTTGCATGTGAAGATTGGCTCTGTCATCTCTTGAATATCTTAAATACGCTATAGTAGATTTCAAATACCATCTACAATTCAAATGTGAATATCCGATGAAAAAAATAATACAATAATGCACTTATGTTTCAAACATAATTAGAACCGTGTATAATATGTATATATATATATATATGTGTGTGTGTTTTTTATTTTGTTATTCTTTATTACTTTCTATATTTTCTATACTCAAAAATAATCCAAGAAATTACCCAAAAACTGTTGTTAACACTTACGTAAAGTACTAACAAATTGAATCATTTTTTGCGCATGCAGGGAGCGACAAACTGGCATTTTTTAAAATGAAATGAATTTCGAACAGGGTCAATTTTTTTGCAAATTAAAAATATAAAATTTATTAGTCGTTATAAAATAAAATAAATATTTTTTAATATTCAATTAAAATTATTGTGATTAAAAATATTTAAATTCTTAAAATTCCTAAATATATCATTTAAATAGTATATCATATAATAATTTCTAATTATACATATCATAGAATTAGCTATTAATATTTCAATACATACTTTTATGAATAACATTCAGTGAATACATAAAGATCTAAGGATAATATGATTCACTTACACATGGAACAGATACACAGTTTTATTAAAATAAGCAGCGTCACACGTTAAGTAATGCAGTTATTCTCCCTCTATCTCTATCTCGCTCTGAAATCGCTGTACGTCTCTCTCTCCCTCCCTGTCTCCTTTTGTTAAACATTAATCCGTAGTATAAAAGCAAGTGCTTGAGAATCAGATACGTAGTTGAGTGTCGGCAGCTGCCTGAGAACGTTGGAGTATTTTTTAAACTGTGCATCCGTGAGTTCATCGTTCTTTTTTCGTGTTTCTGTAATTTGTTTTGCCTAGATAAAGTCAATGTTATTCAAAGTAATATAAAAATGAAAAATGTTTGTGAATTTATCAGATTAGATCAAATCATTCAATCACAAATCAAGATATGAATAGTTGTTTCCTATTTTTAAATTTTCAATAAAATGTATCGTCAAAAAACATTAATTCTAAATGTGCTTAAGTCTAAGAACGTTACCTAAATTGTAATATAATTTAATGACAATCGTTCCAACTGAACTGTTTTTATATTTCAAAATTCATTTTTTTATTTTATTAAGTATTTGCGTGCAATGTTTTAAGTCATTATTTTCATATTTCAAGTGTATTTTTTAACGAATTTCCTAGAATAATAATATTATGAATATCTAGGTCAATCTCTTTCCTTATAATGCGGATGTATATAGATTTAACTTAACTCATATTTTTTCCCTCAGACTTTCACAAAACAAAAAAATGTCGTCGCAACGTGTACTTCTTATGTCATTGTGCGCAATAATTGCTATGGTATCATACATCGAAGCAGTTCCGAACAATCTGATCGTCGGAAATCGAGTGTCTGGTGATCGCCTTATTCAGCGAGAGACCGTGACAGAAGAAGCAAATTGGCTTGGTCAGATTGTCTCCGTTAATCGAACTTTTGAGGGCGACAGGTATTCGAAAATAACCGAAGTTCGAGCCCTCGACCAGCATACAAATGATCATGGTGCTATGGCAAAACTCGTTGCTGGTGGAGTTGGCTACAGCTACGTTACCCTTCTTTTTGAGAGTCAACGATTCCGCACTATAGAATTCATAGTTGAACTGTATGGAAGATAAAAATTAAGATATGTGATGTCCTTGTAATCTTACTTTCATATAAAAATGTACAATGTGGTATTTCATTTATTTCTAATATAATCATTTTATGACAGTAATTTGAAAACTTATTTGATATAATAAAAATAGTTAACTGATAATTTTTAAGTTATAATAATTGAAAATTTGTGTTCAATAAAATATTATTTTCTTTTATATTTGTATATATAATATGTATATTATTATGAAGGGATTGTGAAAAATCTAATTTGTATTCAATTCAATTTATAAAAATATCAATCCTTGTAAATTACGCTCACGTGAAGTAAATGTTCAAATATATATAATATCAGCGTTTCTAAATGTTTTAATGTTTATCAAAATTATACCTACCTATTATAACTTTAAAACTATTTTTTATATCTATAATTCAATTTATTTGTAACAAAAATAATTTTCGTATTATTTTTACAAAATTATATGACTATAATTTATATTTAAATAATTACAAGCTATATTTATACTTTTTTAACTTTTTTGAAGAATTTTTTTATTATTAGTTACAATGTTATTCAATCAGACTCATTTAAATGGTGAATACTCTAAGTCATTACCTGTTATCTAAGTACCTGTGAAATTTCAACTAAAAAATTCGACTTTGTTCTTTTATCTTACATTTTGTTATTACAATGGAACGCTGTTTATTGTTGTCTTCTTTCCTATTCTTTAAATGTATTAAAAGGTCAATAAATGATTAATATTAATATATTATTTTTTTTACTTATTATTACTATATAGTAGATAACAAAGGATGTTTGATTACAAAACGCGTACCCATAATTTAAAAAATTCAAATAAACTGTAAACGAAGAAGCATGTTTTTTTCAATAGTTCAAAACTTGGTTTCATTCTTGTCACACGTAAGACAAAAGTGTGAAATGTAAATAGATTTTATTTTCTCGTACTACGTTTAATAATTATTTCGAGTTTTTGAAGTCTTCGCATCTATTTTTGTTTTATTAACAATTTATTGGAAACTTATATAATTTTATCTAAGTATAAAGTTATATAATTTTCTTAATACATCGTATACAATACATTTGCATTAAAAAAAATATTACAATATGAAGACTATGGTGCATTATATGTAGATATTAAATAGTTTTTAAATATTTGCATTTTGTGTTCAATATAAAATAATATATTATTATATACAACGTTGATATAATTTTATTTAATGTTATATGATTAAAATCTAAATTGTAACAGAATTTTTAGAAACCATCTTACACTGCACATTTTAATACAGGAGATTAACCTTTGATTTGATGAAAATTCTCAAATTGACGATGAATAAATAAATGTAAATGTAAATATAACCCTGAAATCGCAACTGATTACGACCAATTTTAATACATAATACGTTCTAGTTTGCGATCGCTTAACCGTCTAAAATTATTTCAACCTCAATCCGAACTATATAATGGTCAATGTAATGGACAATGAAAGGTCAGTACATCCAAAGAAAAACTAGAGAGGAAAAGACGGTACCCTGGTTACGCTTTCAACCGATTGAACGTAGACTTCATCATACGGTGGTTACTAGGGCTGTAACTTCTTCATAAACACTCTAAATAAAATAGTTCAGTAATAGCTGAAGGTCGTACATTGTATCACAATTGAGATTGCGCGCGCTTATTTAAATTCTCAACTGAATGATAGATGAAGTAATGATTAACCTGTATTTCTATAAGTAAAACATTGTCTAACTATTTCCTTGATTGGCATGTATGTAAATGGATAAAACCAATTAATAGAAAAATAAGAATAAGTGTATAAGGATAATAAGTGTTTATGTGCTCAACCATAGCATCCTTTAATAATTGAAATAGTTTCCCGATTTAGATTTTGCATGTAAAACTATGTGTATTTTTTCTCTTCATGATTCTCTTTGTTGACTAGAGTATTTTAATGTTATTAGTATCATCTGATTGAATCAAAAAAAGATTAAAGAATTAGAAGATAATATCGAAATTTTTTAATTATTTAGATCGTCTTTGTAAATCTATATATAAAATTACACAGTTAGCTTTAATTATTTTTATTTTTGAATTAATTAATTATTCTATATCACTATTGCATATTTAAATTATATAACTATGTAAACAAATAAATTACCTTTTTCTAAATTTTTTTTTCACTTAAGAATGCTATCTTTGTAATCAATGACGTGTACTTCTAATGCGCGTAGTGTTACTAAGTATATATTTCAGTTCATGTCACGTCGTTCCGATTTCCCTCACGAACTATATAAGCGACCTTGTTGTTTTCGCCTTCACCTTTTTCAATGTGCAACTGATCGGTCATTGTATATGCGTAAACCTCCCGATACGCAGCAACAGTAAGTAGATTGCAAATATGATTTATTCAATTTTGAATAATATTATAACTATGATTCGCATGCATTTTGTTCAATATGACTATAATTTAATATTTTAACTCATTCATTTTTTTAATTTCTCTGCAAGCAAAGAAGTTGGATACGTGAAAAAATTGTTGGAAAGTAAGCCATAAAGAAAATATAAGATAGAATTGATAAGAAAATTAATTTTATATTCAAATTAATATTATTTAAAAAGTTCCATAATGGCCAATAACCCTAGTGAATTTTTTCAAAAAGAATGAACATGTGAATGTGCAGTTACAACGCAAACGTGAAATTACAAGTATCAGTATTTTTTACGCAAAACAAGAAAGAAGGATAACGAAGTATATGATTAAAAAGATTATATTTGATCACTTGTACTTTATTATACTCACCGTTACAGTGTAAAAGATAAACAATAAGAAATTCATAATTATTGAAAGTACTGACGGGAAGATTCGAGTGAGCACAAAAAACAATTTACAATTTAAGTTTTTTTTAATGAACGGACCAAGGTAGCGTACTTATACTGGTTACCAAGGTTCCTAAAGTACAAGTGAATGATAGTCCACGGTCATCGCATGATTTCCCTCGTAATCCAGGGATCGCCCCGCCAATGCCGCTCATGCAGATGCGTAGCCAAATAAGATACTAGAAAAAGGCCCATCCGATATTCTGGTTCGAGAACGAAGCTGTGACACATACCGAGAAAAATAACCCAGAGAAACGTACTCGCATGCTCGATCGAATCCCGAAAAAGTGGCCCCAGGGCCGGTCGCGCGGATCCTGTGCGACTCTATGACCTAGGAGCCGTGTCAGAGCCCCCACGGGAGTTCTCGCGGTTTTACTTTGGCGGTTCGCCTTCACAAACTCGCCCGGGAGTTATCACTAGGGCCGGATACCTTCATCGTGCCGCCGAGCGAGATGTCATCGAATGGCGTTTATTTTTTAATAAACAAACATTCTTTAAATAAATAAACTTGCTTTCTTGACACGTTAGCAACTTTATTATTTATATTCCTTAAATTACATGAGAATTTTAACATAAAATAACGTATAATTTTATTTAAACTAGATCGTAACAATATTCGTATTGGTTACAAGAATAAATTTAACGAAACTTCTATGATTTTCGTTTAACATTAAATACATTTTATGCTTTTATTTTTTTTTATGTTTATTATTTTTATTTTTATACTTTTATTTCGCCTTCTGAACCCTACTATACCTTATTCATCAGCTCCTCAACTTTCCAGACGGACAACTAATAAATGAATATTTCAATATTGACACTAGGAATTGTCACCACCCTATCACGCTTGCACTTTCTAGTTTCCAACTTTCATTCTACAATCCAATACAGCTACATATATAGATGGTTGACTTATAAGTTTAAAATAATTAGTTGCAAAAGCATTCATTGCAGAGATGGAAAACAAGATATATCCTCTATGAAAAAAGAAATTTTATGCGGAAATACCAAAACAAAGATAAACAGCAATGAATTTATTAATATTAATTTAGAATACAGGAATATTGAATACTGAACTTTATTACAAATGTTTCATTTCAGTAGATACAATAATGATCACTCACCAACACACAGTATAGTATACGTATATTTTTTAATCGCTTCTTGAAAGAAAAACAAAGTATTTATAAATAATAAACTATCTTTTTAATAAATAAACACCTACAAACTAGATATAAAGAATAGTTAGTATTTTCACAATATCTTTTTCAAATTTTTAAAATAGTATTAGTAACCGGTAATTAAATTTATTAAAATATTTTAATATTTTGAATAAATGACATGTGGATTTGAATTTGAGAAAGAATTCAGATATTTCTTTTATTCAATAATCTCCTTAGAAATTTTATGCTGCTCGAATACAGCCTGATTTCCCGGAGGCGCGTACGCGGATAATCGGAACAACCAATCTCCCTGCACTTGAAATTCTGCCAAACAGCCGCTATCCATGGCTCCGAATTCAAAGAAGTGGACAAGGTGAATCCGGGATGGACCCAAGTCCGCCCCAACGATCTGAAGAAAAACAAAAAGGAAAAAGTGGCGCTTCGCGCAGAAAAGGAGGTTGCCGTCCGTGATGTCTCTTTGGCCCTAAAAGAGGAAATCCTCGTGGGTACTGGAAAGCACTTCGTCGGTAGCTATGGACTTTGGTCCGAAGGGGACAGCACAGGCGCGATAAAAGAAACTGCGGAGGGTCGCGCAGCAGCTAAGCGACGAATAAAGCTCAGGTCCTCGAGGCGCTTGTTTCCTTTTTCTGATATCTATCGCTCGCTGATGACATTTAATGTAGGTACAACGAAATCAGCAAGCAATGCGTTTTTACTTATCTCTCATTTGAATACTTTCTGTCCGAATATAAAGAATTCTAAAAATTAACATTACAGCAAGAAATGCCGTTATTATAAATAATATTATATATAAATAAATACTTCGGCTTGCACCTACATATATTGTTATTTTTAAATACATGGGTTCTTACTATTAATGTATAGATATTAGTAATCGAAATAAAGTATTTTTGTTTCGCAAGTTATCGACTCATGATAGCTACATAGAATCTTTTCTACATGTATTTTGCATATTTTTCATGCTTGGAAAGATACAAAGATAATAAGATGATAAAAAATTAAAAGAATGAATATCGAATAATATAAAATAAATGTTAAAATCATAAATAACTTTAAATTAAATTTTTAATACAGAAAAGGTGTTCGAGGTATAGGGTCTCATAAAATGTCGAAAAAATGTAGTGAAAAATAATTAAAAATATTTCTTTTTTGGCTATCCATATAATAAATACAAAATGACCGTTAAGATTAATAATTATTAAAATAATTATATATTAATTAATAAGTTAAAAATCTAATATGAGAATGTATGCAAGTACATAAGACAGATAAAGTTTTCTGTAGCTGACTCACCTGCTCTACTGTAGAGAAGTCACGAGTTAGAGAGAAAAGTCCTCCCGCAGTTTCTTACCAATGGACTTGCAAAGCGAGAAATGAGGGGACAAGGAAGAAAGAAAAGAGAAAAAAGAGATCTTTGTTACCCAAGTTCGATCTAAAAGTATAAGAAACTTTATAGTATTTCATCAACGAACGCCGATTGAAAGAGTTATAGAACTCTAGCTTTTTCTACCCCTTATATATATACGTATATCCATTCCCTTTGTCCTTTATCTTCCTGCCTACCAATACAAGCCTAGTGAATACAAGAAATCTCGTAGGTTGCAACAGTTCTCTTATATAGTCGATTGGTAACAATTCTGTGTTTTAAAAAACGGTCGAGTGAGAACCGTCGCTTTGAGAAAAGAGAGATAAGATGAGGAAGACGTAGAGATGCTGAAGATCTCAAAGTGTGCCGCTCTATCGGACATCAAAGTCTCCCCAGCAAACAATTTTATGCCTGCTACCTTTCTATATTCTTCTCTCACTTCTTTCCTCCAACTTTCGATTTATTCCTATATAGTAGATTTATTCTGCTGCGTCAGTCAATTTCCTATTTTAACAAGACTCACTTTCATTCTACTTACTTGAGTTTTTTTAAAAATCAGAGACACATGTCTAGGGTAATCTGCGGTACATTTTCATGAAGTTGATCATGGATGATATCATTTTTATTCGTATTTTCTTAGTATTAAAATAAACGTGTATCTGTTTCATAACTACTATAGTTCTGAATTAATGATTGATACTTATATAATAAAAATTATTATTATGAATGAATAATAAAATATTGTAATAAATAATTTAATATGTTAAATGGTGAAAAGAATGTTATATTAAATTCTTAACTCTATTGTATAAATCTAAGAACAATGAATTTCCGAATACTTGTCAATACAATAAATAGTTCTCTATTGTAATACATTGTATAAAGAAGTACATTCCAATATCCTAACAGAGCCACTGGTAATCAATACAGTGCGCTCGGAACCAATAAATAGCCTAAAGCAGGCTTCCTATATGCAATAGCAACGCTTCCAACCCTCCGAAAGGGTCACGCCCATGTGCATACCCGCACGTGCAGGGCAAAGGGACGAGGTTGTAGTACCGACCATGAGACTCTTTCGTGTCTAATTATTACGAGAACTTGTACGGATTGCCCATGCGAAATTGTGTACATGCGGCATTGTGTTCTGTCGAGTGAGTCAAGGCGCTTACAGCGATTCGATCAAGTAGTGGAAACAGTATAGCTTTTTTTGATGCATGTACATTGTAATTAAAATCACATTGTCGATTCTACTAAACTATTATATTAAAAATAACATAGCATGTGTTGAACTCATCGAATCCAGATTTAGCGTTTGTACAGTACTTGGAAAATATGTTTTCACTAAAAATTATACCATTATTTTTTCAACATCCTTTAAACTTCCATTATCATTATTTTGTTTATTTATTTATATTTTTAACTACATTTTATCATCGACTTTCGTTATTTGAAAATCTACTTTTTGTTTCTGTGAGTTATTATTATTTGTTCGATGCTAATTCTTTATCAAAAAAAAAGTTTAAATCACAATTAATATATATATATATTGAAAGACTCAGTTTAACTGAAAGAATTCAATAATAAAATTTGAATTAATCAAGGAAACTAATTAATGTACATGCTTGCATAAAAATACAAAAAATGAAAATTTTAACTGGAGACAACAATTTCTAAGATTCTATAGCAATTAAAATCAATTTACGGGCGAGGCTCGCGCGGCATCTGATTTATTTGGCAACAAAGGACCACGCCGTCTCTCGTTATTATCGCACGCCTAGTACCTCGTGAACCGTCGCGCACATGCACAACTTTTCTCGTACGGGAATCGGGGCTGCGAGCAGCAGCTTGTTCTCTAATATATTCTCATTAGTCGATGTTTTAATTAGAGGCCTCGTTAATTATCAACCCGTTGATACACGTCCTTCCCGCATACCTTCTGCTCTTTCGAGTTAGGGGTGCACACCCTAGGATACATACACCTTCCTTTAGGGTAATATCAGAATCAAACTAGCCACAATGAAGGGTTCACACTATGAAGTTGTAAGTCGAGTAATTATTTCGTTAATAAAATCATGTTACTCATGTATATGTAATTTTTTGCGATTTATCATGAACAAGAATATTTCTTAATGAATATTTATTTAATAGTTCATTAAATTTATATATACTCTATTAATTACTCATACATTATACATTGTATTTTGCAATTAAGAAGAATATAAAGTATCATATTTTTTAATTATATCTTTCATTTGATGTGCCAAAGTTCTATAAGCATACTTTATATACATCAAAATTTACTCGAAGAAATCTTTTTTCCAATAAATGTACAACAATATGTAAGTGCTGTGATTTGTTCAAAACAGAGCAAAAATGCAATTTTATGCAATAATAACCAAGAAAACGTTTTCATATTTTATAATTGCACAAGTGCAAAAACATTTTTTACTTTTTTTGTGGCGGCTTCCTTCTTTTTCTATCAGAATCGTTAAATATTTGTTTTTTCTCTAGAAACCCTGAATTAATCTTCAAATATCTATTAGATCTATTAATTATTATAATAATTATTATAATAATATAAACAAGGTCTTTTGAAGATTTTAAATTCACAGTATAATACCATTTACAATAAATATATTTTCTGTTTAAAGCGCAATCATTAATTTTCCTCATTAATTTTCCGGAACATTTGCTCAATCTAAATCTGTGCAAAAATGGTACTCGAGATACGCATCATGGCAATTTCAATCAGTTAACTTCGTGCGCATGCAAGAAGTCATCCGGTGCGTCGATGAAAAGGAGGCTGAAAAAACAAGTGCGCGATTCAGCGAAATTACGTCATTTAATTCATGCCTTTCCGAGGGATTTGCGAATGAAGGTATCATCGTGGAATTCAGGTCGTTTAGCGATTCTCCAACTGGCCTCTCTCGCACTAGGCTACTCTAAATCATGCAGTCGTGCGTGTGCGCTCGCTTTTAACGGTCGGTCAAGCGCCCACAGAAACGACCCGGCAATTAAATCAGCTACGCGTAGCTGGCTCTGAGTAAAAACCGCGTGAGGAAAATAGGAGTGCACGGGCAACGTCGAGAAGGTGTGAATAATCAAATAACTATTAAGAGGGCCTAAAATGAATTTTAAATCATCTGGGTGAACGAGTTTAAAATGCATTCGCAACTATACGCGCTGCGAGCAGCATGCCCTTTACTGTTTAATGCCTAATTTATGCGCCTTAATTTAATATTCTAACGCAATACGTATTATCTACTTGGAAGAAGGTATTCAAATAAGAACATCGTTAGTCTTTAATACAATCATCTCTTTTGCTATTTTTAAAATTGAGGGAAATGCCATTGATTGTGCGATTTCAGATAAGTGTCTCTAATGCATTAAATTTAATGATTATAGTTGCTTTATCGAAAAGATGGTGAGCAGTACTTTAGACACCATCAATATTATCTTAAACGTAAAAGACTCATAAAACACTCGAAATTCATAAACTGGAATATTGCTTTTATTTATAAATTGTGATACATTACGTTTGAATTTATTATTTATATGTATTTGTTTGTAATTTTGTTTACAAAATACAATTCCATTATGCTTTATAGTTATATCATTATACTAATAGAAATAATCAGTCAGAAATTTAATGAAATTATTGATTCAAAAAGATAAAAATACGGCTTGGTATGCGATTGTAATAAAAAATATTGATCAGAGGATCAATATTATTTACCTTAAGACCACACATTTCTAAAGAAATTGCGAGTATTTGATTATCCGTTATTTAATTCAATTTTAATCTATTAATGCTAATGAAAGTCATTATTCCGCTGCCTCTGGAGTATTTTGTGTTTTTACTACATGGTAAGTCATAAATCTTGGTATTTGTACTTTTATATTTTGATTCAGCCATAATTTTAGTATGATACATACATCATCTTCCGATTGTTTATTATTTGCAGTTGAAATTTTCTTTAGAGCCAGCTCCCGACATTCCATAAATATGTTTAAAATTATTTGCTCTTTTGTGCGCATTTTTGGAATATTGCTCTTTTTAAAACTTCCGCCGAGGTGCAAGAGTTATTTGATTGGCTACTTTTCAATTTTAACTGCTCTTCTGTTGAAGACTAATATGAGCTAAAATGGGCCCCATTTATTTTAAATTTTATAATCATTCTCTCTACACAGTGCTGTAAGTTTTTGACCAAAACTTGCCCTATCAAGTTTTTGAACAACTCAACATGGTCTGTTATAGATAAACATAAATTATGTATTACTGCGTAGATATCGCTTGTGCTAAACAAAAAGTAAAGAAATTTTGTGATTGAGAGCTGTATTACTTGTGTACTTATAAAATTTGTTCTACTCGCAGGAGAATCAAAAGTATGAACGCTATCTGAGGTAATCCAGGACGTAGACCGACGTACTTTGCCGATCGGTATCTCAAATTTTTCTTCAATTGCTTCTCTGCTTGTGAGTATGAATTCTTATGTATGGGACACAGGTGAAATTGACTACTGTTATCCAAATTGCCGTAATGCAGTAGGAGGCTACATAGATGTCTGCTCTTGAAAATCGATATCAACTCTGATATAGTAAACAGATCATATTGTTGCTCGAGAAGTAAATTAAATATTTATATCGTCTTCGTAATCAAATTGGCATAAATATGGCATTATGTTTAAGTCTAATGGATTGACGTAGAATTGTCTGCAATAGCTTAACAGGTGCATGTAATCAGAGTCGGTTAAGCCTATGCGCAAAGTTATAACTCTTGATCTAGACACTACTCCGTAGACAGAAAGCGTCTTCGCGGTCTTGCTGTTTGGCATGCTTGAGAATATATTTGACATCAAAATTTCGATGATGCTTAGAACTCCAGTAATGTTTCCCCATTGCTATGACACAGTCATGAATAATACGGACCACCATAAAGTCAAGAGCTACAGTTTGATTTTTAAAGGGGCGTACCTCCTTTTGAACAATTCCTGTGTACAATAATCTCAGTTGGCTTGAAAAGAATACATTTTTTATGATATTACTAGGACTATTTTCAATGGTGACCCTGCTTCGAGAATCAGCCATGACGGCTTTTTTATAGAGAGGGTATCACTTCCTTTCACTTTTACACACCGATTTTAGCTTGCATTATAGTTCTACACGAAAGCGTGATAGACATGAAACAGTCGCGAATACGAGCTTTCATAAAAACAGTATACCCGTCTGTACACTTCGAGTATTGAACTTCGAATCTCAGTTTTTAACGTAGAGAAATAAGCCTCTATGGCAAAAACTTCGTAAATAATATCTATGCCTAAAATTACAATGCTTTAAATTGCTAATTACTTATATTTACTAAATCTCAACGCTTTTGTATATCTTTAATAATCTCAATTTTTTTTCATAGTGGGGATTAAAAATTAATTTAATTATAGATTAAACTAAAAAATTGGTTAAAACTGGATTTAATTCCTACCAGGAAAATTTTATGTTTTTATAGTTTATAGCCAATTTTGACAGCCTTAGTCTTGCAAAACATTGTATTCGAATCTACATTCGTTCTAACAGTTCAAAAGTAAAGCGTATTTACTGCAAAATTTTTTACTTTCAATATTGACGTATTGCGTAGTATGCACAACCAATGCAATTAAAAACGAGAAAGTGATAACATAAGTAAAAAGATGTAGAACAAAATTTTTGGCATGGCACAAAATAGGCGGAGGTGCACTTCCATGAACAGGACTAATAGGAGAAAGAAGAAGTGGAACAATGCCAGAGGATATACGGGACTCCAACAATTTAACAAAGTGCTCCCTAGCCCAATCTAATTTATTTGTCCTGGTCGAAAAGGGACCGGTTCAACTATTAGACAGGGCGGAAGAAGTGCTAAGCGCGTTTCGACTATACGTGCCTCACGCACGCGTGCTTCCTCAAACCTTTTACGCAAACTTGAATATTGGTGCAGCATTCTGATATTACATATTCCGTAATAGTGTAAATACTAAGGGCTTTGATTGAAAAATATAACGCTGCCCTTGTTTATTTTTTAACAAATATGTCAGTCGAATTCTCTTAAGCTTCTTCGCAATTTTTTCCTCCTTTGATCTGTTTTTTTAATGCAGCCAATAGTTTAGAATCAATTCGAAGTACCGAAATAATGCATGTTTTTTATATTACTGGTTTTATTAACAAAAATTGAAATAACTCCAACAAGCCTTGGAGCGACAACCTTGTCAGTCTCTCATTTTAACGTTGGAATTTCACGTAGACACAATATTATTTATATAGACAGACTTTTATTGGAAATTCGCTGAATATTTTTGCCTTTTGCAACACATACACGTTTTATATGTATAGTGATGATAAATTAATGTAATGTATTTTCATCTCGTTTTATTTCAAATACCTATTTTATTTAAGGCATTCGTTAATCAATCGATCTATTTTAATACTCACTTGCAGTGTCTTTTTTAATTAAAATGTACTTATGAAATTAATATTAAGAAGTCACAATGTTAGATATTTCTTCTTTTTTTGTTATTCTTCAAATACTATACATTTTTCTCAAAACTACAAATAAATACGTATATTATATATACTATATGTACTTATGTTTTACATCATCAACCAAAGTGAATCTCATGAGATTTTAAGCAAATTATTACACTTTCTAATTAATTTATTTACAATAAAATTGAAAAATGAAAGTTATAAAATAATGCATACATAATAATATATAACATAATGTAAATATAGCAATGGGATGAATATACTGTGAGAAAATAAGTGAAGAAAGTTAAAAAGAGGTCTCGGCTTGTGGACTTAACGGCTTGCTGGGTATTATACAATCCTAAGAAAGAAAAAAATACGATGAAACGACTGTGCGCACATTTTATAAATTACATTCGTAATTATGCACGGGTCGGCGTGGGGTTCACTCTGACTTTCAGAGGTCCCGTATTTTTCACTGGCGGTCGCTAGATGGTGTATATGTACGAGGCCATCCACGAGATTAGGTAGAGTGGAAGAAGGCAGGGAGAGGGTAAAAGTTGCACAGAAGACACCGAGGTTGTTTGTCTCACTTTATCCCTTAGCACGTAGACTCTACTAGAGCGACAATTGCTTTTTTCCTGTTGATCTGGGCCATATGTCTTTGATGCAAACTTGTGTGCGTACCAATCAAATTAAATAATTTGTAAACAGTTATTTTCTGCTATTATATTATCATGAAGTTAAGAAACTCTTTAAATAATGCTTAAAATATTGTAAGTTTTAGCAAAAGATAGGAACAAATATTAATAAAACTATCGGTATGTTACATGCTATATACATCATAACTATCCATAAACTAATTATAATGTTAAGCATATATAATTAACATTTAACAAAGGAAATAACTTAGCACTATGCGAGCTTTTATCTGTGTAGTAAAAGCGACTACTACATGATAATGCAATTGTGATAAAATTAAAAAGATAATTATTATAATGAGTAGTATAAAAGTGGGGAATCTGAAAATTTAAACATGCAAAATCTGTATAGAAGATGAGTGACGCATTTACACACATTTGAACAAAACAGCACGTTTTTAGACAGTGTAATAATTGTCGATAAAACATAGATCCACCACTTGAATTAAAAACTCTAAAATGGCTAAGAAAAAAATGTTTGCTTTAGCAAGACCTTGCACTAGTTCACACATTTGTTATTGCAAGGACTAAAATTACTGAATTAAGGTTTGAATTCTTTTTTCGTGCATCTTGTTTAATAAATTTATACCCCTCGAGTTATATCCTTTTTCTAAAATTAAAAAATGGTTCAATGGTTAAAGATTTGTTTACAATAAAGAACTAAAGTTAACAGGTAATAATTGTTTCGAGGAACTCATTGTCAAATATTACAAATATTTGGATATCAAATTTATTTGATATATAATATCAATATTCAATCTTATTGAAAACAGTGTATAGTTAGAGATTAAATAGTACAGAAAATTATGTTGAAAATAAATTTCTTGTATGGATCTTAAAGAAATTAACATGTTTAATATAATTCATTATATTATTATTAAATTCTTGTGTAAATTATATTTAAAAGTAAGTTTTAATAATGAAATAATAAATGATGATTGGCGCAATTGCACGATTAAATGGAAGATGTGGAAGTAGCCAAAACTTGGAAATCGTAAACTCACGATCTCCATCATCGGCCCCTCTGAGGCCGAAGTACCATAAAGAAGAAGGCGACGGGATCGAAGAAAGTCAGAGGGCTTCTAAGTGAGGATTATTAAGACCGATAACGAGGCACCGACGTTCGCGACTTTCTACCGCCCGCAGCGGTAACTTTATCATCGAGATTAATTTCCTCCGTCAAGCATTGCGTCTCGTTGTAGGTGCGCAACCCAAAGTCTTTATACCTCAATCCGATAAAGTTGGCTCTTGGGTTGGGAAACCGCGAGAGAAGCCACGCGATAACGAAATTCATTTCCTCATGATAATAAGCGAATCTCTTTGCATGCACCTTAAAATATATAGGAGCGTGCACAGCATATTGCTAGGGCAATCAAGATATCTTGCAACATCTAACAGGAAAGAGTAATATTCGTTAAGAATGACTGAAAAGTAAAAATGTTGGAGAATGTATATCAGAATGATAGACGTATACTTCCACTTATTTTTCAGAATTGCCATATTTTAATAAAAAATAAATCAGTTACTAATAAATTTTCAATCTTTGTTTATGGTAGATATGCGAGTACAGAATGCAATGTAGTTTTCAGATGTATTCATCTTATAACTCCGAATTTATATACGAGTATAATGGATCGCAGGATTCAGATAACTAGGATCGCACAATATTGTCAACAGTGGTACTAGAGAGCGAGGTTCCGACGTATTATCGTCTCAGTATCGTAAACCTAACATACTTAAAATCAACTTTTGAACAAAAATGCGGATAATTTGTGTCTGAAAACAATAAAATTATGAATTTTATCTGCTTATATGTAAATACAAAATTATAAACTATTTATTGTAATTTGATTTATAAATGGTTTTTCATGTATATAAAGGTCTAACTCTACTAAATAATCTATTTATGCAATAATTTAGACTTAGAACTTTATAATTGTATGTTTATACTAAAGATATTTCTGGTATAATAAATATTCGAGGAAAATTTGTAAAATATAAATCAATTGAGTTTATACAGTAAATATTTTGTTCATTCTTCAAGTCCCGCTGCAGTCGTTATGCGAAGTAGCGGGAGCTTTTCATCACTTTTGTGTGGAAGAATAGCCCGATCCTATTACTATTCTTTATTCCCAGTCAATATTTCCTACTTTTGTTACTTCCTATGCTAGAAGCTTTTCCTTGCATAGGCATGATACATGTAATGCACATTTTGTCAGTTCAGTTGATACCCTCTGCCCTTCCGCAGGGATATCGAGCCTCCCCAGAGAAAGTTCACTTCTAAGAGCTCCTCGCTGATAAGGCTAACGGTCCCTGCTTAAAAGATCGGGTCGGCTATTTTCTATTTTTTCTAAACCTCAATGTTTAACCTCCTAACAATGTTTCGCGATTCCGCCTGCGCTTATGCCTATAATAAACTATTCTATCGCATCTGCTTTTTGCATTTACTTTTCTCTATTTCTATTTTATTTAGACCGAACTATACCTAAATTACGTATTTTTTTTAATATTGATAAATTCTCTTTCTTATATATATGTACAAAATGAGCACATGAGTCAGTGCAATGGCATGTATCAATATAAAATTTTATAAAATATTTTTAAATTATAATATTACCAATATAAAATCTCTTGTATACCGAATGAGAATCGTAAAAGGTATGATTCCCTTTTCATCCTATTATATTTTTAACATTCATCATTTATTCGAGATATTTGGCATTCAATCATTTGCAGTCGGTTAATCACAAGCGAAAAAGGTGACTTGTAATAAACATTCAATTCTACGAGAAGAAATAGAGAGGCTCAGTATGTAACTCTTTCAATTTATTCTGGTTTACCTATGAGTAAGCTTCGGGGTGGCTAATGATGGTTGAAAAGGGATCCAAGGGAAATTCGAGAGCTTTGGAGCAATTCAGAGAGGCTCACATGTATAAAAGGCCCATGTATTTATGTCCGAATATGTTTTTGACTCCTGGCTTTCTCTTCCAAGTCCTTCATTAATATGAGCGCTTTATTAGTGAACCATGGCCAACCTCACAAAGGCAGCTCCCATGTACAAGGGTTTGCTGTGAAAGGTAGAGTAGTATCGTAAGCTTCAGCACGTAGGCTTTGCAATGACAAACTAGTACCGTGAGATTATATGCGCGTGTGCTCCCCTTGAATTTAGGACGTATTGGATAGATGGATGCGGGGTTCGCCGCTATATCTATGGATTCATCAAGCCCTGTCGCTTCCTTTCAATGAGATGTATATACCACCGTCTCAACTTAGGACAAAAATGTAAAAAAGTACCAAAGATATACTTGTGTAATTATTTACTTCTATCATAGTTTATAAACATCTGCACTGATAGGAAAACTAAACTGTTACCATTACTAAACATATAACAAAAGTTCAATCATTATATCCCAAATTGCATTAAACATTTTTGCAAAAGTTACAATACCTTTCTACAATAATATTACAATGAACATGTAATAATAAAATTAGTCTTACAAATATCTACTGAAAAAAAGATGTGATTTTAAAAACTGCTTATTTTTTAATTAAAATACTTTTTCGCCATGCATACTTTTTTCTTATTCTGCGGTTTAATTTCTACAAAATAAAATTATTTTGAATACAATGATTACGTGAAGTTTTATATATTTTTATTTTTTTCAATATCATTACATGTTTAGCGGCTTTAAAATAAGTCTATGCAGTATGGTCAACTCGCGTTGATTAATATTAGAAAGAATAGTCTAATTGCTTTGTTAATTAATCTGTTACGTACGCGCGTCTGGGGGGAGCGTGGCCGGGTTCGGCGTCGCGCGTCTCTGCGTGAGTGAGTGAGTGAGGGAGGGCGGTTGGTGGGAGTCGAACTCTCGAGAAGGGCTGGAGACTGGAGGAGTAGCGAGGAGACTGAATCACCAGGTTGCAGTAGAAGTACTTGCTTTATTGATCGGCTTGCGTAGATCAACGGGAAGAAGAGGCAGCGTTCCGACGCGTGTCCGACGCGGGCTATGTTGAGGTTCTGCTCGACGGCTTCTTTGGCCTTGACGACTACGGCCCGGGTGCATTCAGCTTTCCCGGATTGCCTCTTGCCTATCACGTCGCCCCTGGGCCCTTCGAGCGCCGTCTGAGTGCCCCTCAGCAGGGTTCGCAATCTTCCGAGGTCGCGCTTTAACCTTAGCGTCATTTCTGTCTCGGCTGCGCGGCCTGCCCTGTCCTGCTTCTCGAGGGATTATGAGCCGACGCACGAGCTTGTTGCGCCGATGCGTTTCCATGCATTTTTCTTTGCGCTGCTGCTCGATACTCCTCTCGAGGTGCAGTTTGGTTTGCTCAAGGAGTTTAACTTGGGTTGCGAGGTCGTCCAACTCCGCTTTCTGACTTGCGATTTCCTTCTTGAGCTCATGCTTGCCCTTCTTCAGCCGCGTCACACCCTCAAGTTCCTGGTGCTTTATCTCTATGATAGGAGGCAATATCCCCGTTTTCAAAACTCTAATTTTAACTTCTCTCTTAGCGCTGCCCTTTTCGCTTTCTGTTTCGAGCTGCAATACTGAGGGCTGGCTCCGGGATCGGTTTTGCCCTGCATGGTAGGATGGCCTGCTTTCGGGCTTCCGTGTTGATGACTTTTGCATCGCTAGTTTCTCCGATCTAACGTCGCCAATAAGCTCTCGGCCGTCTCGGGTTTCATGTTTCGACCCGCTGCAATACTCGTATGGCTTAATTTTCGCTGGCTCCGCACCTGGTGGCTCGTCTCTGTGCGGCCTCGACACCGTATTTCGTGGATTCGCGTTTACCTTGCTTCTCTGCCGCGGGGCCCATATTGCTTCGTCTACGCCTGTTGATTGCGTTTCCCCCGATTCGGCAAAGCATCTCCTTCTTTTGAACATAGTCTCCAAGTCTATCGCAGCGTCGATGACTTCTCCTATGTGCAGCGGATTCGCCTGCTGCACCCAATAATTGAGCGGCGGTAATAATCCGAGTATAAAATTATGTAGTGCCCAAATTCCAGCCTTTCGAATTTCATAGGCCTTCTCCATATGGTTCGCATCTCGCGAATTCTCGTGAATTGCGACGAGCTGCCGGTACAGCTGCTCTACGCGCTGGCCGTATTCGGCCACGCCATCTCCTCTTCGTTGTTGCACTTGACGCAGTTTGTATATTATGTCCTCCGCAACCCCCATTGGTTTAAATTGGGCGGCCAGATCATCGTCCCACTAACTTATTCGTTAATCCATCTAAGATCGCAAAATCGAACTGCGGCCCGAAGTACTCGGCTGTCAAGATTCAAGAATCAAGTTTCTCTCTATTCGCGTCTCCATTTATTCGTTTCTCGATATCTTTAGATTCTAGTTATTTCATATGTATATTAATTTCATGACTTGATTCTCTTACCTTTTTTTGCTTACATTTTTTTTGCTTTGTCCTGTATATTTTAATGCTGCCCCCCTTCCTAATCTTAGTTATTCGTTGATCTTGTCGTCTTTGGCTCTCCTTGCATCATCACTTACGCTTTCTTTTACTATGAAATATCCGCATGGTTGCGACCGATTGCCGTTACTGCAAATCCAAGTTACCCACTTGCACAGCATTCTTCGTGTGCGTAGTAACAGTCGATCTCGTCCCGTCAAAAACCAAATTCACCAGTTTTTGCTTCCCTAGGGGCGCCTATTCTAACTTATGCGCTACACTCTTTAATACGAAGGTTCGACTGAGCTCCTCACGCTCCTTCATCCCCTTCTCATCCATGGGTGAGGTCCGCGAGCCATGGTACCGCCAAGCGCATGTGGAGAGGCTCCGCGTGCTGGTGTTGATCATTCTCCTGTTCCGGTCGCAGCTGGCGGCGGAACTCGTTGCGGAGCTCCCGCGCCTTCCTCTGGAACTCTGCAGACTCCCTCCACATGATTCGCGCTAGGGACACCACCCTCCAGGGTGTCGCCGGGTGCCTTACCACCGCCTTCCCCTCATCCTGGCGTAGGGAGATCCTGCTCCCTTCGAAAGCCACCCATTCGTCCAGGGGAATGTCTGCCGGGATCATGAGCCATGCCTGGCCTCTGCGTCTAGCGCGGCGGTTTCGTTAGAGCTGGCCCCCTCCGGATTGCTCACCTACTAAAAGTTAGCCCAGAGCGGCAATTAGCAGCGATACTAGCGAGTACATTTTGTGGCTTGTTCTGGCTCGCCTTGCCACGATGCTTTTACTTATACCGTTCCCCGTGCTGACGCATATTTTTTCCTCCCCGCATTCCTATTTCTGCCTGGCGCCGTGTTGCTACCCGCGATCATGCGCTGCTCGGATTGCCCTCGCCCGGATCTCCCATCTCCACGCTCGTGAGGCCTCCCCTGCTGATATCGTTCAGACACTCGATCTCCGTATATCCTTGTGCTTAGTCGCTTCCTTCCGCCGCGCGATTCCCTAAATCGGTGGCGACCCGAGCCTGCTCGGTTGCCGACTCTGCGGATCCCTGTTGCCGGGTACCCCGTCGTCTCGACTTGGTGGTCTCGTTGCCCCGGCTCTCCCCCCTTTTCTTGGCTAGTCGTCGCCTTCTGTAGCCGTTTACACCGACTTCTCAAATGCCCCCTTCGTCCGCTGTTATCGCATTTCTGTCTATAGTACGCGAATTTCCGATATTGCCGTAATTCATGCGATGCTTCTTTGCAGATCTCGCATTCGGCTCCGACTCCCTTCTCGGATTCTCTCCGCTTCGCCGTCTCGGTCGAGTTTCCCACCTGCTGAGCCCGTTCGCTTCTGCTCGCCTTCTGTCCTACGGTTGCTAGCGGGCCTCTGCCTAATCCCGCGAATTAACCATAATCCCGCCGCTGCTATGAATACTAATGCGGCGGTGCTACTATAGGTGACTATTTCTACTGTGGTTATAGACTCATTCGATGTGATTTTCCGGTATTCGTCCAGTTTCTTTGCTTTCGTAATTATCTCCGAGAGGCGAATATCCCGCGCTCTCGGTCGGTTTAGCGCATATTTGCCCATGGAGTGCGTTTTAGTGATTATCGACTCGAGCTCCTTATTGAGGCAATCCCCGGCCGCAGCGTCCGACTCGATTCCTTTCCATATCTGTCCCAGTGTCACCGATTTCCCGACTCGTACGTTCGCTCCATCCCTGTGCCTGTGCTGGTGGCCTATAAGTAAACCTCGCCTGCGTCCGGGGTACATCCCGGTTGGTGCCATAGAATCCCGGCCTCGGTTATCTTTTTTTTATCTGTTCTACCTTCACATGTTGAGGTTAGGTTTTCCTCGTCCTCTACGGAAAACGCCCACGTGTTGAGGCTCGTCATTGAACTCCAGTAGCCAATTGCCATTTTCGACACGCTGATGTCACATTTCCCCGTAGTGTTTGTATCTCGACCCAGCGCGATTTTTACCTCGCACGGGGCACCTTGGGTAATTTTACGGACCGGTTCTCTATTCGGGCAGATTTTCCCGCCGGCCAGCTCCTTGCATTCTTGTAAGTCTTCCTGGCTGATCGACATCATTGTTACACTTGATTCATCGATAGTCACGTACTCTGTTTCCGGCTTGATATACACCGCTACATGCTCTATTCCCTCTTTCTTGGAAGGCTGGTAATGCTTGCATTCGATATAATTTGTATACGGCTTTATCTAATAATGGTATATTAATCTCGTAGATTACCTCCGTACCTTTACTTATTATATTAATACTTGAATTTTTCTCCATGTCACTTAGTGCGGCCGATTCATTGAGGGGAAACCGTTTCCTGCGGCCAAGGCGATTAGCCCTGGGCTCACCATCATTCGGTGCAGCTTCCCTTTGGTTGCCGCCGATATGCCGTCTCCCAATGCCTGCGTATCCATGGCGTGTTCTATTGCGTACTGTAAAACAAGCTCCGTGGCTGCTCCCAGCTCTGCGACTGCGCGTAATTCCGTAGTTATTTTATTCAATGGTTCCATAGCCTCGCTGAGTTTGTTTATTTTGCTATTAGTCAGGCCGAGGCGGGACTCCACTATTTGCATTTGTTTTCCTAGTAGCTTGACGACTTCTCGGGTATCGTTCGCCGATGTCGCGATCGCCCTCTCTATCTCCTTCCTCGATATCTTATCCATAGTTCCGAAAAGGTAGTGGCTTAACCGCCCTACGAACGGCACTATTGCTCGTTTTCCCGCTGTTTTGCCCCGGCAGCCTGTTGCCAGTAGTTTCCTTAGCTCGTAATAATTCTCTCCATCTGCCTTTAGTCGATTGTTAATATCCTGCAGTTGTTCTTCTCGATCGCAGTAGGGCCCTAGGTGTTTGCGCTCAGGATTTCGCTCGCCGCAAGCAGCCGCTCCCCCGCCTCGATATATGGTTTTATCTCCATTCTCCGCATCACTTTCCACGTCATGCTAGATGTTCGCAGCATCGTTATCTCCTCCAGGCAGCAGAATACTATCGAACCATGCTGCACTTCTTAAGGACGTTGTTGAGATTAATAGGAAATTATCATCTCAATAAAGGGATATAAATAAAACTCACGATGGCAAAGGAAAAGCCCACCTGTCGGCACCAATATAGCCGATACCTAGCAGGACCCCTAAATATAGATACTCGACTTTTACAGAGAACACCCAGCATTTGTAGGGAAGAGGTTTTTCTGGAACAGAGCCAGGATGGTTCCGAGACTTTTCTTCCGGCTGGACAGCCGGAACTAATGTCTTTGTATAGCTAGAAGGTCATCTAAGGGAGCCCCAGCTGGATGCATGTCTGACCTCTAATCGGGTATGGAAAGAGGTGTGGGCTGTCATTATAGAGAGTCTTGCAATACAGATCGGACATACTACTCAAGGGTTAGGCATAATAACATGTACAATGCGTTAACTCTGGAGTCAGAGAAAGAATAGAGAGCGTTCTCCCTCCCGAGTTACCCGGATCTGACTTTTTTTGGGGATTTGGTAGTTCTGATGAAGTTCCTAGGTAAGCCCCTTGTGATTAGCTATCAGATGTTAGTTAGCGTCATGGACAAAATAGAGGCAACTCTATCTTGGTTGTTTTATGTAGAATACAGTTCTCTAACCCCCAATCGGCAGGGGTTTGAGACCAAGGAGTTGTTCCAGAGTGTATACAAAGTGTGTGAGGACACATATAAGAAATGTGGGAATGGGAGTATCAGATTGTCTAAATGCTTAGAGCCCCTGTGGGTTGGCAGTGTGCTGCGGATGTACCCAAGTGGGACCAATGACCACAGGTTCTTAGATGAAGATGACGGTTCAGTAAATGTACTGATGAAGATGCATTGTATATTTTCAGTGTACATTTTCCAGGTGATCAATAATTTTATACATGCGTCTATAAGTAAGATTGTAAAATTATGAAATCTATATTATCTATGAAAATGCTACCTTTTCTGTTTCCAGTTGATATACTACATAATGATTATCAATAATATGTTTTAACAAACAAAGCACTAAAGTAATTTAAAAATAAAATACTACTGTGGTGCATGCAAGACTTTGTCAGTTTTATAAAATATTTAAAAACAATATGTACTTTCTTTCTGTGTTTGAATTACTTTGGCAGAACAGAATTTTGTATGGTTTTTACGTTTTTTTTTTCATTTAATGTTCTATATTTTTATTAAACCTTTCTTGAAATCGATATACGAGTATATTCGATAAAATGCTGATAGTTTATATAATATACCAGTATATTTAAAAGTTTGTAGTTATAATAACAAGTATACAGTAACTGCTTACCGAAATCTTCTCTATATGAGCTTCAAATTGCTAGAATAATATTGAATATTGAGCTCACTCACCTAAAACAAGAAAAAATTATTCTGTTATTAAATAACATCGATTTGTATTTTAGAATATATAAATAGAATTCGCATTGGTTCATAAAGATGTACGAAGAAAGATTTGCAAATTATATTTTCAAATTCTAAAAGAAGTAAAACTTTTGTTGTTACGATAAGACACTAAACTAAAACTAAACTTTTGGTACTAAACAAAATATATACGAGCTTAGGTTCAATATGTTTTATAATGAAGGAATATTAATAAACCTCGTTTCTAATAAATTATTATGAAGTAAAGTTATCTACTAAAAATAAGTTTTCACATTTTTCAAGAAAATCTGCTAACTTCTTGGATGACAAAAAGTCATTGCAACCATTTCCATTTTCTATAGAGTCAGAGAAATACGTTGCATTTGCAATAGCTATACTTTTCTGTATGAGCAAGTTTGAGCTAACAGCACGAGAGTATCGAATCTTCCTTCGACTTAAACATGTATAGATATATACATACGTTTGGGTATCCCGAATGAAGACGGCTTTCCCCTTCTCCAACCCACTCCCGGAAAAAGAAGCCACAGGACATTTAACCCACTTGCGGAGTTTCAGCGACTTTCAGCAGTGCTTATCTTTTCTCTCTCTCCCTTACATTTTCTTTCTTTTATTCTCTATTTTTCAAGAAGTCACCAGAGTAAGCACGCTGGTATTTATAAAGCAGCGTCAGATAGAAGAGAAACAGAAGAATGTTAGAACAAAGGAAGTTTGGCACTTTCTTTTGTTTTACTTGCACTTGTAATGACGTTAGAAATATAAATTCCAAGCTTTTACTTTAGAAAAGCTGTTATCGGGCTGGTTTAAGGAGCGTTTAAAGTATTGAACAATAATCACTAAACTAACAAACTAAGTCTTTTTTATTATTTTTAGTAAATTTTTAACTAAACCAAATTATGAAAGTAAAAAAAACAGTACTGATATAGAGACTTATGAACATAACGTATCTTGTCAAAAATACTCAAAAACAAATAAGAACTTCGATTATATGTGAAATTTCTTGGTTCAGTGGTTTTCCAAAAGCCAAGAAGATACATCCGATTACATACTTTTGCTATTTGAGTTTTCTTATGTTCTCAAGATTATATTAAAAGTTTTATACAGCCTTATTGGGATACAGGGAAACTTTGCGTTCTTTGTACTCACTTAAAATAATGAAAAACAACTTTAATAGAATATTTCCAGAAACTGCAGTAGTAAGAAAATGCATATAAAATTTAGTTTAACACGTGTAAAATAGTATGTGATCTTTCTTTAATAACCAATTTAATAATTTCTTTGCTGCTTAAATGTTTCACAATAATAAGTATGTATTTTGCCATTCGTGGTCAAGATTTTGGTATATTTCTATCTGTTTTCCTTCGCCATTATATCTTTAATGTCTATATCGAACAGTTTCATGCAAAACGATACGAGAGGAAAACGTGCGACAACTTGAAGTAGACATTTTATGTATCCGGCATCTGAAGTATACTCACACGCTTTATTACTAGACTTTTGTACATTAAATATGGATATCTCATAAATTTATCCTACGAGTTCACTAATTTTTTTATTAGTATACATACATGGGTGTATTTAATTATGTTTTAAATTGCACATAGCAGATTTAAAGGATTATAATTGAATCTGCAAATATAATGTGGCTTGATTGGTAACTTTCAACAATGCACTAATCATAAAATCCAAATAAATAATTGGTTGAAACGTTTATAATTTTTTTCTTTAAAACATTGTGCCCAATTTATTAGTTTCTTTTTTAATTATACAGATCTTACCACAGTTATTGATGAATTATGAGATGGAGAAAAAGTGCGTATAAAGTTAGAATTGATAAAATATTTATAAGATTTTCAGCGTAGAAGTTTTTTACTCGGGTAAAATGGGTATTGTCTCGTAAAATAAAGGATTTTATTTTCTCCAGGTACACTTGACTTTGGAAATGTAGCTGAAGCTTTATAAATCTTTATGAATCATAACTTATTATACCAACACATAAAAATCCCGAGGAAACAATAAAAACTGATTCAAATGTACGAGAATCGCGCGTCTGAATGCTTTCATACAATCTCACGATATAATTACCGAGCACACTTTCTATAGGATAACACATAAAAACTCAGCTGCTCATCATTCGCTTTAAAGCTCTGCTTCCTCCTATTATGCCTTAAGCAAACAAGAAAAAGTGCCCTTTTTGTGACAACAATCACTGCTCGACGTGAACCAGAAAAGGGGAAAATCTTTGGTAAGCACGACGCGTCTCCTACACTTATGCGCGTAAGAGCTGCACTTGGCCGCGATCTGTGCGCGATGAGAATAGAAAATTACATAAAGATTCCGGACTATTAAGGCACGGGTCTCGTAAACCGATGCCGCAAAAAAATCGATCAGCACCTCACAGGGATGGAGTCGTCTTCCTCTTCACGCGACTCCAGGCGTTTTACGAGAGGTCGTGGAAGGGTGAAACGGCGATTCTCAAACGCAAGCGCTTCCGATTCTTATCTCTCGGATGCAGTTCGAGTTTACGTCCTCTTCGACTACTCCTTTATGCGAACACCGTATTCATTTAAAGGCAAATTTTATTTTTCCCAAATAGCTTCTTCCTGAAAATTACTCAAAGGGCATCCGATTCTGTGTAAGAAATTTATGATTAAAACTGCAATTAACTTTCGAAAGTATAAACTGAACTTGCATGTATTTATTCCTCATAGATATTTTCTATATGGTGCAGTGATATTTTCTACTTCGATATTTGAAATTTTGCACGCGGTGAACAAAAAGGAGAAACCGATGTTTGAGATATTGTTACCTAGGGAACAGTCGAAACGTGTCGGAAATTTCGCTCAGACCGCGTGTTTCTTGTTTTGATCAAAATTGTATGCAAGTCTCATGGTACGACCCAATTCCATGAAAAAACAACTCTGGAAAAGTCTATGTTTCCATTCAATTCGTATTGAAACGACTTATCGCTTCTGATGTTTATTTTCAATTTAAAAAAGATTTATTTCTAAATGGAAATCAGTAGAAAAAATGTATATCGAGTGGAAATTTCCTCCGAATTCAATTTGATTCAAAATATTGAGAGAACGTGTCTCAAAAGCCTTCTAAAGATTTTGATATATACTGTTATGGTATCAAATTAAAAATCTAATTCTAAATCTTTGATACATCATTGCATTACAATTTTAGAATTTGCAGAAATTTTGTAAAAAGTTCTGTTTACTGCAAGACATAAAAGAGTTTGAAAAACGATCTGCAAAGATGTAATCGTTCGTCTCTTTGCGCGATTCTCACACTTATACTAAAAGGGACAAAAAAAAGGGAAAGAGAAAGAGAGAGAGACATAGGTTTCGGCTCCTTGTATGAGGCCAAGTTACCGCGAAAACAAATTACAACAGCATCTCTTGTAATTTCTTTCCACAAAGGTGATGGTAGGTGATACGCATGCGCTCGTACGCCTTAATAAGGGCCTGCGGCAGCACAGAATCGGCTCTCAATTTTTGGGCATCTTATCTTTTTCAATTCGCTTTTCTGTCTTCGTTCAATCGTTACGTGCAAATATTGGTTGACATATTTTTTAACGTTAAACCGTGATTTCTTATATGGGATTCGTATTTCACTTTAAATCGTCCAATGTATTATACTTTATACTGAGCCGTGAAATGTTTTATTCATTTATTCAAATAGGTGACTGACCGTTAATCAATTTCGATTTTGCAAGTTACTGATTCCTCGATATCGATTTTAATAGTAATCCATTATATTATTTTATAAGCAAAGAAAATGATCCAGCTTTTTAATTACCACATTATGAACAAACAATAGTTTTTAAGGCAATGATCCTAATATTATATTACCAAATGCATGAGTTAATAAGTTATTTGGTGGCTTATGACGTAAGAAGTTTAATATTTCATAAAAACTTAAGAAGGCACAATCCCCCTCTATCTCTCTCTTTCGTATCTGTAATAAACGCAAAGGTACTCGTAAAGATTCGTTCAGAAACTTACAGCGTCGGCATGTATCATGTGGCAGGATCTCGAGACCAAATCGCATCTTAATCGGGTGGCGAAAAAGGAGCCACGGGGATAGCTGTGCTGATCCGAGGCGTTAATCGAGCAGCCACGTAAGAAGCAAGAATGATAATTTCGCGGCAATGGCGGTACCCGCGGCTGGCAAAATTATTATAGGGGCTTCCTCGTTCCCTCGACGGCGTCTCCACACTTTACTTACGGCTCCACGCGCGTGCGTGCCTCTAATTGCCAACGGGAGCGCCGAATAATTCGAAGGTAATGGCCTGAGGCGAACCTCGGCACCTCCTCCCATGTCTGTAGTTGGGTTACCTCGATAGTTTAAGTTTCGATAATGCGGAGATCACATGGGCTTCGATTGGCCATCGTGATTTCCAGAGGGATCAGTCGTATATAGTGAAGGGACCCCGAATTGCGTGTTGTTTTTAGAGAATGCAATTTCGAGAATACACCTGGTATAATTTAAGTCTGATTTGAAAGCGGAGTAATTGCGTTTCACATGAATTCGTATAGCATTATATTTTGTATACTATGATATGTTTTTAAACAGTCTAACATTACAATAAACAAATCGAAAAGCGAGCATATAAAAATAAAGAATATCAAGAGGAATACAACGTTACAATTTTTTGTTATTCATTGTGAGTTTTAAAATAAGTGAAAGATTCGCTAAGAGTGATATTATGTTGTATTCAGAGATTATTGCAATGAATCGGTTTTATATTGCTGATTATACAACAGAAATTATAAAAAGTTTTACTTCTCAGGACTCAGCCTGTAGGTATAATAAATAAAAGTATGGCATGGAGGATTGAAAATAAGCAATCGGCATGAATTACGACTGCATCGGCATAATTAACATCTATAATTAATTCATGCCTAAACTGAGAGCTGCTATTTAACGATGCGCAGTGATGTAGCTCCTTTATATGCGGTCCGTCATCCTTTTGAGTCGTGTCCAACGACGAAATAAGGAATTTGGACGTCTGAAGGATTTATCTCACATGCGCACTTGAACGGGAAAGAACGATTCGTTTTTTCAAGGTAATACTGCATGCGACGCCTGGCCAGATTCGGGTTTAAAGTATACATTGGCTGGAGGAACGACAAAATTGCGTGCAAGGCTCCTAATGGCCAACAAGGCTAAACGTTGCGGTTACGCGCGCACACGCGGCTTAGTTCTTTGTGCGGCACCGAGTAGAGGTAGTACACGATGGATGAGAAAATTATGCACGTTAGCCCCTTTGAGGGGGAAATTGATTCAGGTTGTGAATAAGCGGGACATCGTAAGCCGCGTGTGAGAATTCACAACGTATATTAGAATGGTTGACAAAATTATCTCCAAACTTTCAGTTTTATACAATGTATCTGATTAAAAAAGTCTTAAACTTATTAAATGTTTTATACATATAGGTTAGATTTCATGGGTTTTGTGATAATAATCATTTTGATTTTAAATACGTGTTATTTTACTTGCTAAAGTATTATGTGTTAGATCAAACTTTATATTTATAAATAAGATTAATAAGTCACTCTATATTAATTATTCGTTTCTATTTTCGATTAATCAAAGATTAAATAAACTTTTAGTACAGGGATAACCATGTGTTTATATCTATATATAATGCTTGTTAGAAGAGGGTAACTGTAACAATAACTAAAAGGTCTGATTGCTAGCAATTAGATTTTTTTGAGATAACTAAATGGTACCATTATCACTTCTACATGATGATAGTATAATGTGAATTGGATCCAATTGGCCAGTAGATCATTCATTGTATTAAGAAAACGTACATCTCAACCCGTTTAAAAAACTAAGCAATATAATGTATTGGATATAGGCCTTTAAGTGTAATTTAAAAAATATTACAGCAAAACATTTTTTGTCCGAAGAATAACTTGCAAGATTAAATTTTTTTATTTAAAATCTTCTGCAAAAGCAAAAAATTACGAAACCAACATTGTTTTTATTGTACTTAATGCGCTGCATACATAAAACAAAAAAGTTAGTAAAATTAATTGATATAATTTAGTATGTCTGTTACATAGCTGTACATTTATAAATAATCAAACCATCAGATACGATTATCATAACATAGTATTTCTTCTTACAAAAACAAGAAATTCTAATAAAAGTTGTAACATTCTTCTTTATAATGGAGAGATTATAAAACAGAACTTCGTACAATATTGAATATCGAAATATAGAAAGTTTGCAGATTTACCGTCTAAAGAAGAAGAGCAGTGTGCGAACTAAGCAAAAGAAATAATAATAATTTACATCACAGTAACATAGACATTGGATGGTATTCATTTACGGTCCATGGGACAATGGCTATTGTCTTTCTCCGCGTGAATCTTGGCGGTCCGATGTTCTCGCACGCGTCCCGCATCGTTCTAGTCCCAGTAACGACTTCCGTCCTCACCCTCTACCCTTCACTACCAAACATTAAATCGCGACACACTTTTATGTAAACGATATCGTTTTGTTACACGTGTTAACGTTTCTGCCTGTTCGTTATGTATGGAAATCGATGTTTCTCCATTTATACTGCTCCTAGTACGATAGCAACCATCGATAATTGATTTAATTACATATTTAATTATTTTGTGATTGAAGTACACTCTTTAATAATCTATGAAATTAAAGTTACTAAGCTATGAAAATGATTAAACGATTTTATTTTATTTTCATAATTTTAATCTAAAAATTAATTTTTTTAATTCTAATAATAAATGATTTATAAAATAACAAATTATTTTACAGTCATAATTTTATTGCATATGTCAGATACAAGCATAAGTTAGTTTTGTAAAAATAGGCAAATTGTGTCTATTTTTATAGAAGCAACAAAACTCTGTTTAAAAGGAAATCAATGAGACGAAGACAAAATTTTCAGGAAAAAAATCCCTGTAACTCTTCAGTGAATAGTGTTGAGTTTGAAAGTCTGCAGCTGACTTGTACGTAGACTGAACGGTGCGACGAAGCATGATTGAGGAAAACCGGAACTAGGTTCTGGATGTATGGCTAAAGTAGGGAATCGACCAAGCTTACCGTATTGGCGACAAGGAGTACAAAGGAGCACTTTTCTATCCCCGAAAACTTTTCTTCAAAAAGACATTGGCAAAGCGGATTTCTTTTTCAGAATACTTCTTTGAACTTGACCATTTTCGATCATTTATTTTGTTTTCACTGGAATAATTTATTTCGATTCACAGCAAAAGAAAATGTTTTCGAATTTTAGATGTAAAAATCTTTTATAATAAAATATGAATGTAGTTAGTTTATTATAAAAGTTACAAATAGACTGATAAAGTAATAGACATAACAATGATTTTTATAACAATCGTTTATTAGTATATTATCCAAAATAGGATTAGTAAATCAATTACTTATACGATAAAAGCAGAAATTCTTATATCATAATACAATATTTAGTTTTATAATTATAATAAAAATATTATTAAACAACCCTTTAATTTAGGGAATACGTATATTAAAATCTAAAATTTAATTATACCGTCTACTCAATTTCTATAGCGCTATATAGGAGATGTAAATTTTTAATCATTTTCAAATAACTATTTTTAAAAAACTCTATATATGTGAGAAGTTTTGTGTTAAATTTATCAAATAGTTACGGAGAGTAGATTATATAAAATGCAATATTTTGGAAACTCAATGTATCTGAGAAAAATGAGTATACTATCTCCTTAATTCTCTTTAAAATTTATATTAAAAATGAAATTTAATTTTTTCACATTTTTTGTTATTTTGTTGTGATTTTTTAATATAGAATTTGCTGTAATACCTTTCGAATACGTTTAAATTGTAATGAATTGCAAAGGAGCTATGGTTTTGTCCGTGTGCTAATTGCTCTATATACAAAAACTCGATCGTTCTAAAAAAATGGAGAAAAATTCAACCATCCACAATGATTAATTAATTCAGAACTTTAATAATAATTCTCATCCCTGTGCGGAAATTAAAAAACATCCTCGTGAAATTCGATGCTATGCGTGCAGGCATGATATTAGGAGGATGACCCACCGACAGGCGGTCGAATTGTTAATCCGTCGAAATCTGAGTGGGTGATCGCGCTTGCGGTGGCGGTCCGTCGCAAGCGAAACCGCAATGCTCTCGAGTGCATTTTGTCGCGGCGATTCGCTTCTGCCGTGGGTCTCTCGTCAGGGCTCGGTTCACCTGTGCGCCCCCTCCCCTCCCAAACGAAGCGGAATTTCGAGCGAATTGCGCGCGCGCTCCCAGCGCTTATCCTTTGCTGGGTGGGAGAAACTTGTAGCCGTATATCAAAGCAACTCCTTCCTTCTCCTGCCCCTCGTCGGCGCGTCGCGGCTAAACTCGCCGCGAACTTGCTCGCTACGCTCGGGCAGAGAGGATATATACGCTCGCGAGGATGTCTGTCGCGACCTTCCGCCCGGCTTGAGCCTGCGAGTCACTCGCTACCTATACCTCGAGCGGCACTAAAGTGTTATGACTGATTCTCCTTCGCAACTCCCTCTGTGTCCTCCTAATTAATTAATTTTGCACGTCGCCCGGTGATGCCGAGCGCTGCGTCTACCGGGAGCATCAACTGACTTCTTGTCTATTACATGGCGGCTGGTAACGAGCCGTTCATTGCGCTAGATGCCCCGAAGTAAATGATGCGTGAATAGCCAAATCACAGCCCGCAGTCTCATAATTATTTCGTGCTATCATTAGGTTTTCGATTTAATGCTAGGCAGTACTCGGTGCAATAGTTAAGTTTCAATTAAGCATTGGTTTGACCAACTTCAACGTATGTATGTATGCATGTACCGAGATGAACAATAATTTCAAAGCTTTTGAATGATAATTCAATGCGATAGAAAATTATTGTACAACTTAAATGTTTGCAAACAACTTAATACCGAAAGTTTGATTTTAGTATTATTCGCCTCACACAATGTTCTGCACGAGATGAATACGCTTCACCTAAATCTATAAACTTTATGTCATTATGCATCAAAAAATGAACAAGTGAATATCCGTCTCAATCGCAGAAAGCTATCTAACAAGCTTGTTAAATGCTTCAAACTTCTTAAGTATACATGTGGGTCGCGTTCAAGAGTGCGCGTAACCGAAATTCATCCGACGAAAACAGAAGTGCATGCAATACGGGAACGAAAGCTACTCGAACAAAGTATGACGAAATTCGCAACGAGCGTTCCGCCTTTTACTGATTTTATCCGTTATCTCATTTCAGGAGTGGCGCCCGCGACATAGCTCGCCCACGTCATTGTGCCGAAATTATTTCGCCCGCTGAATTAACTTGCTTGTTAATTGCTCGAGGAATGAATATTCAGGGAAGATACATTCAAAGTCGAGATACGTTCGGGTCGAAATTTAAATTTCTTCCAGTTCCATGAAGAAACATTCACAGTACATATTCACCAAGCTTAGTTTCGCAAATGCACTTATACAATTAATGTTTTTGATAATTAAACAATTAAATATTAATATTTTATTTTAGGCAACATTTTTTTAAATCATTTATTACTTCTTAAACTTAAATACACTTACCTGCTAAAATCTAATTATAAATATATAAATCATGTATCACCAAATTTACGCGTAAACAAATTTTCGAATGATTTTATTTATTAATTCTCGAAACATTCCTTACACAAAAGCGAATAATCAAGAATTATTATTACGTATTCATGAATCTTGAAAAAGTAACTAAATTTTATCTTTGAAATTATTAGTTATTTAAGCAGTCTGTCTTTATAATCTGTGGTTATAAATGTCTATACCAAATCTGAAACTAATATCTATTTCTATTGTATGCGTACCAGCACAATTTAACGTATTTTAACTGCATTTTCGACAATAAAAAATCTTAAAAGCATAATAAAAATGAATGGTTTAAATGTTTATTCGTTCCATTTTTACAAATCTATTATTTTTTGATTTATTTTGAACGGAAAATACACACGCTCGGATGCACTCTAAACTACAAAATCAAATTATCATTATCATTATAAGTTTATGTACAGCGACATATTAATTTAAATAAATATATCATCGTGGCTTTAAACTCAAAAGTGAATCTATTTTTTATGGGTGGCTAAGTACTCGGAAATTTATATTAATCTGTTTAAAAACTAACCTTGATACTTATAAAATTCTCCGCATCCCTCTTATGTCTTTAAACTAACGTATGATTGAAGAGGTAATAGGATTAAAGAAGCTAAACTAATTAGAGACATCTCATGCGACATCAACAATCACAGCTTTGACATAGTTTACATACACAAAGAGTAAATTGTCGCTCGAGTCGAGATTTTTAGGTCAAGAGCCAATGAGTAAATTGTCTTGGACGCGATTAGAGACTTGAGCGAGACGCGCTCACAAGTGTCCAGCCAGCGGGACTCGCGAGTGGAAAATAAAGCGCGCAAACACGGCTGCGCTGCTTTACGAGAATAGTGAGTTCGTAAAGCATTGCGTTCCTCTCACCACACACATCGGTCCGCTATGAATAAAGCACGCGCTCTGTACTCGTAACTCGTGGCGGGATGACAGGAGGGAGAGGGAGGAACACGAGCGGCGAAAAGAAAGCGAGACCCGTGCACGCACGCAGGGAAATCGCGGCGGGGAATTCTCGACGTCCACCTGCTTTCGTGCACTGGCGCCCGCGTAAAAAGTATCATGAGCCACGTCGTGCGCCCCGTATTTATTACAGCACCTGTGCATCCCAGCCGTATTTGGATGACATTTTATCCATCGCATGGCATGCTGCCGAGTTGTAATAGGTTTGATCCAGTTCTCGACTTGCGAATCCAGTCGCTCGCAGCACACAATACGGAAGACCAGGTAGAACAGAAGTTGCTTCGCCAAGGTAGGAGATGATCGGATCAAGTTTTTTTCATCCCGTCATGTGACACAAGGTCAGGAAGTGGGGAAAGGATATTTCTGTATATATTAAAAGTTTGTTTTATTTCATTGGTGCAATAAAAATAATGTTATATTATTTATTAAATTTTCAGGTAAATACTACAACAATGAATCAAAAAATTTTTGCAGGCTAAAATATAGTGTAAATTTAAATAAAAATTCATTAAGATAATATTTTTGTACAAAAATAAGATTAGAACAATGCTTTACTAATGAGTTGAATACAATTTTGAAAAATACAGTAAAAAATGAATTTAGAAAGAATTAATCTACAAGTAATGTAATAAGTGACTTTCAAACAAAGGTAATAGAATACACTATAGCGAATTTAAGATCGTCAATTAAAATTATCGTTAGATTACAAAATCTGCAACGTGTTGTGCAAGTACCGATTCTAGATGTGCACTTCTCGAGTTTGAGAATTTTACAACCTAAAATTGTCTCATAGTGTTTAGAGACATACGGATATCCTCCATATTTTGATTTCATTGTTATAACATAATTGATTTATTTTTATATACTTTATTTAAGTGTTATTTTAGATGTTAGTCTACGATAGCGTATCTATAATAGATTAATTATTTAAATTAATTATTTTGTTTATCACTATTTACTTTTATAGCATTAACTAATTTACTTATGAACAATAATTGCCGAAAAAATGTGTGTATCTCGTTATGTTAAATAATTCACTAGACTGTCTATTTAGTAATAATTTCAGCTGTGGGAATAGAGTGCATGATTTCATGTATTTATCTATAAAAGTATAAAACATGGATAAAAAAAAGTAACAAAACAGCAACATACTAGGATAAACCGAACATAATGTAGCTACTGAGAATCTGTTTTTCGAGAAAGTCTGAAAAGTAACTATTTTCAAAAACTTCAAAGTGCATATTGTTATGTATTAGTAGAAAATGCGAATCAATTATTATTGAATAAACCAATATTTTTTTAATTTTTTATATTATAACCATTTAATCACATGTATAATGCGATGTAACTATTTAAATATAATTATTACTCATTTTGAATTTTCTTAAATATCTCCTCCTTCTCGTCAATATTTATAAAACATAAAAAAGCATAGAATTTATAAAAAGGATAGAAAAGAGTATAAAAGAGTATTTTTCATACACTTTCGTAAGTCATTATTGAATATTTTATAAACACTAAAATATTCAACAAAATATTGAAATGATGTTCATAAAAAATATGTTCAAATTTATTATTAGACTATTAAATAATTCTAAAACAATTTTAATTACAAATAAGTAGATAAAATCGACATCGTTAAGGACATTGTTTACAAGTAGAAAAAGCAATTGCCTAGTCAGCCATATCTGATATACATTCATAAGATAATACTTTCAGGATTGAATAATGAAACATTTTGTTGAATTCATAATGGATATAATTAAAAATTAATAATAATTTTAAACTTTTATCAATAATAAAGTTTTGTCACACTATGATATTAAGAAGAAAATATATTCTTAATTTTAGTACAATTTTTCATTAAGTCATTTATTTCCAAACACGAAAATGTAAATGAAGCGGTGGAACTAAAATTAGGTGAGAAAAAAATAGGTTATAGGTCGAGTGGCAAATTAATAAGTCGCCTGAACACGAAAAGAAAAACAAAAAATGAAAGAACAGAAATAAATGAAAGAGAAAGAAAGAAGACTATGAAGAAGCGTGGACAAGCGACTTACTTGGTGATTTCTTATCCAATATGCTCGGTGCACTCTTTGCTTCATGGTATATATTTGCCCTCTTTTCAGCACGTGCAAGTCGACAAGTGACAAAGAGAGAAAGACTAAGTGAGATAGAGGGCACCAGAGAAAGAGAGGAAAAATGGGAAGTAATGTAAGAGTGCATATATGCAAATGCATCTGCTACATGATCATAAATCTTGATAAAATAATGCTGAATAAGTTTGTAAATAGTTTTATTCGTTGTAGCTTCGCGTCCCTTACACCGCGACTCAGAATTTTTGTCCAATTCGCCTCTACCCGCGTGCATTCATCTGTTTAATCCATGACCTTCAAACGCATGCACTATTATGTATAAATTAGATATTAATGCATCATATAAACCAGGGATCTCATCGTATTTATTCTAAAAACAACAGAATATCCAGCAAAACATGTATATATAATCGTAATCTTCAAACACTCGATGACCTACTACCAGTCGAATGATAGAATATACTATATCTTAAGCACGGAAAATTTTCTCTAAAAAAAGTGAGATCCATAAAAGCGAATACCGTCTCGCCAAAAGAATTGCTTAATTCAAGCGATTTGCCATTCCCACACAATCAAGTATCCCCTAATTTGTCATTCAGGAACAAAGGTAACTCGTGCAGAACAGCCGATCGCAAATTGAATCGCGATTCAATTTCACCCAGGCGGCAGCAACAGCGACGAAAAAAACTGACTCACGCGTAGCACGGCGCTTACATTAAACTCGAGCTCACAGCGCTTCGTGGCGATTTGCATAAAAACAATTAGTCGGAAAATTCTCCCAGTCTCTGTGTCTTTCTCTTTCCTCTTTCTTTCTATCTCTATCTCTGCCTGGTCACAATAAGAAGAATAAACCTTGGAGCAATTTATCATAAAGCTCGACATCCTTCGACCTATAGGTGCAGTGAATTTTGCGAGATGCTTCCGCAATAAAGGTCTCCAAGGAGGACCTTTGTCCGACACTTTTCAGCAGCTTCTTAGAGATGCAAACGCGTATGTGAGTAGTAAACCTTCCGTGAGGCGACGATTGCATTACATTCGCACTCTCAGCATCTCCCTGACTTCTTTGAGGAATGCGTTACCGGATACATTTATAAGATTTGTGGCCTCTCCGAGGGGTGAAAGTTGGACTAGCCCCTTTCAGGGAATATGTACCGTGGAAAGCACTTGCGATTTTAGGTGTCCAGGTCCCAATGTATCTTTACGAATTGTGAACAATGCGTTAGAGAGAAAAGTTTTAAATTAAGTATGCGCAAACAACAAAATTAACTGAAACTTGCAAAAGACGTTAATGCGAGGATTGTGAAATGTCCTTTCATTCGACAATACAAAAATCTAAAATGGAACTAATGTTTCTTTAGAGACATAAAATGATTATGCTATTATCAAATTATTTACAGTTTACAATAATTATTCTTCTAAATTAAACTACCTTTACTTTAAAGAAATGCTAGAATACAAATTGTATTACAGAAGTTGATAGCTTTCAATTTATTCTTACGACAAAAGTAATCAGAGAAATTTCTTTTTGAGTTATTTTTGAATCAATAGTTGAATACTGATTTGATCAATTATTTGAGATATCCTTGGTTGCAATATGTGTCCAAACATCCTCGAAAACATCAATAAAAAATACATTCTCTTCGGGATTAGCGAATTAAATAAAATATTCTTTAGTACAAAATCGACCAGTATGCAATTACTGTATTATGTGATCATACTTTCAGAAAACATAATCGTCGTAATTTAATCAATACACATTTGTACATAAATACACTTGGTCTTCCAACAAAAGGTTCGCTTATTATTCGAGTGTTACTCGACTCGATAGGTGAAAAAATCAAGTTGTTATATCTTTCTTAATTTCTTTACTTATTTCAACATTTAATGAAATAAGTATATTTCAATCTAAAATTACCGATCTTCAAATCTCATACTCTGATGCTTCACTGTATCACGATCTGTACGAACTTTATTTCCGTTATTGTTGCACAGATTAATCACATTAGGTTCAAATTCTCTGCTTCAAATAATGAATAATAATAAATGATCTTATACAGTTATTCTGCATCTCGTTGGGTTTCAAGAGTCTAAAGCAAAAGTAGCCTTGCTAACTATTCGTCGTCATGATTGAGATAAGAAAACTTAATATTCGGAGCGTATTCGGAATTCACACAAGATGAAAGAAAAAGCTTTTTTAATCTTTTGAATCTTTAATTTTAATTTATCTAGTTTATAACCGCGTTTCAACGGATTTGATTCTAATCTATTATTTATTCACTTTATGATAATTTTGAGAAATGTTTTAATCCTTATATAATTTGCTTCTCCTAACAGCAACCTGTGTGCAGTTTGTAGATAAAGATGGCCTAGTTGGCAAGAAGTGTTTTTTTTTAAAGAAACAATAAAAGCGAATGACAAATATACATATTCTTTCGAGGGCATTATCTCGGTACGGCTTCCTTTGAATCACATCCGATGCGAAGGCGGGCCCCGGGGCGACGCGCGTACCGCCCCCCTGTATTTCTTGTTTTCCTCGGGGGTTACTCGCCACTCTCCTTTAGCTTGTCGCGACTCTCTCCTTTGCTTCCGTTTTTCCCCGGTCTTTTTCCATTTCTTGTGAGATAGCGAGATTAGATCCCGGGACGAGCGCAAGGAGAGCCAACTCCCCCGACTTTTTGGCGCGACGCAGGGCTTTTCGCGCGTGTGCGCACGCGAGAGCGTCTTAAACATTTCCCGGCGGGGAATTAAATTTGCTTGTTGCCATGCGATAAGCGTGCGCTAAAGGCGGGGGGAAGGAACAGCCAATTTCTTTTTACGCCGATTAACTCGAGCGAGCGCTGCGGAGAGAGAAAAAAAGAGTCTGCCGCTGCCACAGAGAACCGGGAAGGAATATCCGAGGCTTGTTACGCATGCTTGAAGCAGAAATTAGGATTCTTTCCCCGCCCGCCCGAATTATGTCTCGGTGAAAACACTTGCGTAAACGGAACGTGCGCCTTTCAACTGTTTAGAGGAGTAGCGAATCGAGCAGAAGAGATTTAATTTACCTTAAGCTCCGAGCTTCTTTAGCTGTTCTCGGTTTAGTTATTTAGGTGCATTCGATAAACTGTATCCTTAGTAATTTATTTTATCTAATTCTTTCTTTTCTCTTACTATAACTGTACACGACAAACGTATTATACCTAAAGACATTACCTATCTTCCTTGCAACATCCATATATACAGTTAGTAAATTCTAAATGATTAGAAATGGATAAACCACTATACTGATTTTATCCAAAGTAAAAAAGGCTGCAGTTTTCAAATATAAAAAATTAATCAAGTTATGGAGTAAAATGAACGACAGAGTATAGAAGAGTCGCAACTTTCATCTGTAGGATCATCTGGAGATAAAAAAAATCGAATTTATCTACTTATTTTTTACCGCGCGTCGGAAGGAAGGCAATCGACCGCGAGCGGAATCGTAAAGAGAAAGCATTACGAGTGTGGCTTCAGCGAACACATTTATCAAAGGGTCTCCTCTTTTACCGTTGGTCCACCTCCTTACTCCAGGCTTCTCCCTTTTCTGTTTCATTGTCGCCGAGGTCAGGGCTATTACGGCGCGTGCTGATCCTCTTGGAAGTCACCGACGAAAGAAGAAGGACATCGGAAAAAGACCGAGTAGAAAGATCGCAGCATCCACGTAGTGAGCAATCAGACAGAGAAATTGACGAAGAAGTGCATTTCTCTATAGGAAAGGTAGATGGAAAATTCGATGAAGCCAACATAGTCGGGTAGGTCGATAATAGATGGTATATAATGAAAATGATTGACTATTAAGGCTCGTTTTAAAGGATGACACCACTAAAGATGTGATAATGATTTCGAAGTGTAATAATAATAATACAAGAGGCACGTCTATACCCACACTATAGACACATAATATCGAAATTGCTAAATTGTATATACTCCATTAGCGTGACCTCAATTGATCTAGATAGAAAAGCACTAAAAGCATCAGAAAACAGAGAAGGCTTATTTATTGTAGAAGATCTGATAAAAAGTTGAATAATGATGCTGAATTCAATAAACCAAAATGAATTTATACGAAAAAAATAATTTTTTTTTGAATATGCATATCAGCTTCTGCTATTTGCTTCGATGGGTGACCTTAATCTACTCTGTCGTTTCCTACGATGGCCCTGCCGCCAGTGAACACGCTCCACTCCGCGAGTATTCGAGCGCATATGGCCCGCTCCCTCCCCAATTTTTACCCTGCCGCGATTTCAACTGCTGCGGATGCTCCCTCTTGTAATAGCGTGAACCCCGAGGCGCGAATGTCGCCTTTTCTAAAGCCTTGGGTGAGCCCTTCTCCACCTTCTCCCCAGTCCTCTAGTCGTGGCTTCCTCCTGCAATTAATTTATGTTTTCGGGCGAGACTTTCCAGCCGTCTCGCAACGCCAAAGTGGCCACGAGTCCAAGTCACGCGGGCCCATACACAGCGATTCCATGATCCAAGAGCAATCCGCCCTAGGAGTGGTCGCGGTCTCGTTTCCAGCTACAGGCACCCTTGCGGGTTCTGCACACACTGAATTGGTCGTGTGTCAAATTACCTCTGCTTTTTATGTCATTTACAGACAAGCAAAAAAAATCCTACGTTTATATCATAAAGATTTTACTTATCAGAAATTATGGAATATGTTATGGAAACTCAATTTAAAATATTAAGTAATAAATAGAGATAAACGGAAAAAAATAAAATAACCTTAGAATAAATTAATAAGTCTGAATTTCAAACAATATAAGAAGATCGGAATAAAGGTATGATGTTACTTTGTTATTATTATAATGTTACATTGGTAGAAATATTAAGCGATTTGTAACTCATTTTTTGCTACACATAAATTAATTAATAAATTCCACCTTTAAATTAGATTTTTCTGATTTAAATCTGGATGGAAACTGAAATTTAATTTTTACGAGGGAATCTTAATAACATATCTATTATACATGTACAAATGCTATATCTAGAGACGAAAGAAAAGTGACAAATTGTTACGAAATTTGATTGTTGTTTGTAGAAATTAATTTTAAACTTTGTCAAATATAATAGCGACTCGTCTCAAGCGTGTGCTTTAGAATCCATCGTCGGACATTATCCGCTTCCCTGACTGTTCAATCCTTTGCCACTGTCCGTTTGCTCCGTTAGCTGCGCAACGCGGTGACGCGGTCAGGGATTTCCCTCGGCTCTCGCTCTTCTATCTCGGAAACGCCCCGAGTTTCTCCTCGGAAATCGCGCGCCGCCGCGACGCCACGACGACGACGTCGGTCTGGACGGGAAATTGCGAGTCGCGCGCGAGCAGCATCGTCGGTCCTAACTTTAATGCCCCCTGAGACTCCTCTAGACTACCATGTCAAGCTATTATTGCACTTAACATTCGGAATTTCATCTACTTTTTCCATTCACACGTACCCGTGAGTATTTTAATGTATCTATGTTCTACTTAAAGTTGGTGTACTTCACGAAAAGATAATATTAGAGCTCAGAATTACATGTAAAATTTCTGAAGAACACAGTGATTTAAATATTCCTAGATATTGTTTACTTGTTGACTTGAAAAAGATAATAAAGTATTTAAAATAAAAGATTCTAAGGAATTAATTTGTAATTTCTAAAATTAAAAATCAATATAAATGTTGTAAAAAGATGTACTATACCAAAAACTTTAATATTCAGATAAATCATCGGTCTAAAGAACGATTCAATCAAGTGCATACACCAGAATATGCAATGCTAAATGTACCAAAATATTTTCACCTTACTTTAGTATTCTTGAAACAAGGAATACAATAAAATAATGTACATGAGAAAATGTTTTATAGAATGTTAGCAAAATTTAAACTACCGTGCCATGCAGGCTCGAACTCTCATTTAATTGTATGTACTCGTTTGTACTTGACATTAGACGTACGAAGGTGGCATGCACCTGCCGATCGCCGACCGCAGCAACACCTCTCACGGGTGTATCGACTCCCTTTGCAATAGCCCTTCTCGGAAGAGTAATCCACGCTCGCTTGCTCTCCTCGTTGCTGTCGCCAAGTCTCGAGATTAATGGACCAAGCCGAGCACCACGTTGACTACCGGTTAGCTGCTGAATTCGTTTACAGAAGGACTGCGTAGCGCCAACGCCACCTCCGTGTACATTTAAATGAACATCTATTTTGCGTTTGTTGACTGCGACACCACATCGAACCAGATAAGGTGAGTAGCGTTTAAAGCGACACCGATGCAATTGAGGCGTTAGCAGGCTCGCGTCTAATCAAGATGCATTCAAATGCATTAATAAGAGATACATAAAAAAAAGAATTAATCATTTTTTCAATTTAAATGGTTTTACGAGTAAAAATATTATATATTTTTCTTGATGATAATTGTTTAAAAAATTTAGCGTTTTCATAAATACAAATTGTATTATGACGTTGATACTTTCTTCACATATTTAACATTTCTTTATAAAATTATAAATACATTTCAAATTAATTAATTTGTATCAGGTATAAGCATTGAAATAAAAAAAATTCATAGAATACGTTGCAGACAAATATTTCATCACACACTACAAGCGGTAAACCAATATATAGATTTTACACTTAAATATTGAAGTATAACATAACATAAGACTAATTTATGGATTAATCTTTAAGTTAAAACCTCGATTCAAACACTTTGATATTAAAACACGATTACATTTATAATTTTGTGCGAGAACTTAGGGTTATTATGCATTCAAACTGAAAACGATAAGGTAAAAAAGCTTATTCAGCATCGATGAAAACTTTGTTGAAAACATTGCCTAGATGGATGGTAGTACGACAGCAGCAATAGCGAGATTAATTTATCATGTCCCTCAGCCAAGGCATATTGGCGCGACAAGGACTTGCGCGAGTCTCTCCGAGACGATAAGGGCGAATCTGCCTTTTTCTTCGTGCGAGGGGTCGTTGATTAACACGCTCAATTAGCGGTGTGATCTCGGGTGTGATGACACTCCGCTAATGACCCCCTAATCTTGCACTTAATCATTTATACTTATTATACTGGGTGTCATCGAGGAAGATTTCTTTCTTCGTTTTATGAATGAATAGTTGAGATCTGCTGATCTGTTGGTCAAAATCTGCTCATAAATTAGCAGCCTGCTATTCATATACTTGTGAATATTTTATATTCATTTAATATTCCGTAATAGTTTGTAGAGTATGGATTGATCGCATTAATTGCCTAGATTATTTGTTTTATTATCTATATGGCATTTTTACTTATAAATATGTTTCTAATTATGTTAATAATTCTAATGTGAATATTTATAAATGCTTTTTAATAAATATATGGGTAACAATTATAGAGAGTAATTTTAAATGCAAATAAAATTATCTCTTTAAGTATCTCTTTAATTTATAATGTGCAGTGCAATTTTCTCCTTTACTGCAAAAACTTTTTACATCATCGATGTAACATGTATGTCCTAAATTTTTATTTCTTGAAGAACTAACCTTAATAAAATCTTTTTAAATGCATGTTCGAAAGAAATAATATTTTATTATACAGTTCTTAAATTAATCGTCAATCAAAAATAATATAAGTTCCACTAAAATTGAAAAGTAGTTTGAATACTCCAGCTAAAGTATTCAAATATTTTATAAATATTACTTATATTAATGTAGTATTATTTTAATATTTTTATAATTTCTAATAATATTGAAGCACGTTTGTCGTGTCCTTCTTAAACAGCAAACATAATTAGAAAATAACGAGAATATTTTTCGAGTTGGATTCTAGTCTTTGAATGTAGTTCGAAATTTAATTTTTCTACTGGTTGAAAAGCTAATAATAAACCATATCAACATAATTTGCGAACCTATGTTAGAAAAATTCAGTTCTGTTTATAATCGACTGATGGATAGTATTTCGCTCTATTTAAAGAAACTGCACAAAAGATTCTTTTTTTTTTCGATTCTAGAAAGGAAACGCAGTATTACTCCAGCAAGAGTGAGTCGCGCGCGATAAAAATCTGGCGGAGGATTAGGAGGTGCATGCACGAGGGCTCGAAAGGACTTAATTAAGTCAGCGGGAAGATCGAAATTTTAATCCGTGGCGATTTATACGAGATCGGCGGTCGAAGCGGTGGCGGCGGTAGCGGCCAAGTGAATTAAGAGTGACACGGCCCGGAGGGAGGAGGTAGCGAGAGATCCCAACACCTCTTCGGCCCGGTGTATACGTTTTAATGAGGCCGGGGAACTCGCCGGGGAGGGTCTGCAGACTCGGCTAAGGCTCAACATGGAAGCAAGCAGGAGATCCCTCGACGCCGCGCCGTCGCGGCGAAATACCGAGAATTGTACATCAGGAGAGAGGTCATCGCGCGCGCGCGCGTGGGAAGGGCGTGATTTTGATTACAACGTGTGCGTGTGCGTTAAGAGCGCAGTCTACTACTGCCGCAGTCATGTTTTTTCAGACTCGCTTTTTATATAGAGTATAACGCTCTGGGATTTCGCTGCTGCTTTGACACTATATTTTGGTTAGATTACGTTATGTTTATTTACTTGTATATGAAATAAAATAAAGTTTGCCATGACTTGCCAGTTCTATAAAAAAAATCACAAAGATCTTAATAGCGTTTGTATTGCTTGGAATATATTTTTTTAGGATGTTTCAACATTCTAAGTTATAACTATTTATAGAACATTTATATTTTTTTTGACACGTGAATAAATAAATGTAATAAAAATTTCAGAATTAAATCAGAAATAAATATAACTAATGAGAATAATTATATATCACAGTTCACGCTTTTACATTAATACAAACACTTTCTATGCTTTACACTGCTTTATTTTCTTTCATTTTTGTAGCTTTTTCATTTATTTATACCGACGTTGTATTTATTCACAATTATCTCCAACGTAGCGGAAACTACGTGCGTCTTCTCGACATCTCTTTATCCTCTAGTCTTTCTCTTATATACAGCTGCCATATTCCTTTGCACCTCTTTTTTTGCTCTGAGGTGCAGTGACACAATCTCTCTAGCTTCCATGGCAATGGTTCGAAACGATTCTCGCAATCGAAGGCATTTACTTTTTTCTCTCGGGTGCGGACAGTCGTATCTTGGTCCAGTTCCATCGTCCATCCGTATTTTCTCTCTCTTTCTTATGCACACACTCTTGCTTCACTTACCTTCTCTCTATCGGTCCTCATTGATTACCTCTTTTTTTCTTTTCTCAGTTGCCTCTAGGCTCTGCCAATGTCATTTGCACTATGTCGAAGTGCGTTTTTTCAAATGAATGAAACATTTTTGTTGAAAATATATATTTTCATGAACTACGCAAGAGTAAGTAGTAACACTAGTAAGTATAAAACTAAAAAAACTTTGTTGTTATAATTATTTGAAAATAGCAATGATTTCATGAGTAATTAGCCCAATTGAAGAAACAGTACTACTTGTAAAGTATTTTATTGGGAGAGGAAAAGAATATTCACTTTTATTAATTTGATTTTATCGCATTCATGCAGTTCAAAAAATTCTGGTTACCAGTATGTATACAGAAGAAGGCGTCTCAACCGACTACCTTAAGTGAAATCGCAATTTTCGTTTCCCTGGAGCTTAATGTGCAAAACCGAGCGTGATTAACACGGTGACTTCAACGTAAGTGACAGTCAACGCTAATTACCCCTTCTTAATTAATTTTCAAATTGTATACTCATGATTACATTGCTATCCCATGACTTCGTTATCCAGATGTAGTAGAATTCTTAATACAAGGACTTGTAATTTCAACTATCCTAGTGTCTTTATGAGCTATTCTCGAGAAGTTTGATTAGTTGAAAATAATATTCTTTATTTTTTTTATTTTTCTTAGTTATTTCTTAGTGTTCAACTTTTTACCAGATTTTAAACAAATCATATATTAATTGGAAAATTATATCTGTAACAACTTGATGTATTGAGTAATTTTTATTCTGAATTAATTTATAAACAAAAGTATTACATAAATTCTTCAATTTTTATAAATGTATAAGTCTTTTAGAATATATATAGACGCATCCTTAATCAACTATTACCCCTGAATCGATAATTGAAAGCACAATAAATTGAAAACAGTAAGAACCATGGACACATTTATACTACAAAATGATTATTAAGTGACCGTATGCGCCACATAGTTTAAGATTGGACTTAATAATTTTAACGAAGTGAAAGTCGGCAAGACGTTCTGTTGCACAATATAATATATTTTTGAGAACATCAGCATACTGCAGCGACAAGGTAAGTTGCCCTTCGAGGTGCCATTCAACACACGTTAGCTCAGGTGCAATCCCAGCACAGCATGACGTGCTTGGATGCAAAATGCGCCGTCAACCTAGAGCCTGAACAACTACATCTCATTCTCATCTGCATCATGGACTCGATCAAAACTAAAAAGAAGGAAAAATAAAGAACAGAAAACGAGAAAAAAAATGAATGAATCGCCGATTATTGTAATTACAATCTCAAGTTATTAATTTTCAATTTCAGCGAGCGTAAATTTAGATCAATATAAATTTATTTTTCGAGTCTCATATTTTATTTATTAAATATAATATTATTCATTTCTCACTATATAGAAATTTTAAATTCAAATTATTTTTATTAACTTTAAAATATTTATGATTGTCGATGATTGAATATTGATCTAATCTCTTAGTTTATTTTAGCATGTAGTATATAGTACGAAAAAATTAAAATTTATATACGAACTATGTAACTACAGAAAATAAATATTTATGAGTATTTTAGTTACAGAAATTTAAATTAACTTCTAATGTAATCAACTCTATATTTAAAATCATCAATTTTGATAACAACATAGTAAAATTTAGTAGATCGCCTTTCTCAACACCGTTATTTTGATAAAAATGGATCACTTATAGTTTTATAAGGGTGAACAAGTGCACCGTAGCAATAACTCATAATACAGTAACTCTGCAAATACTGAAAAGTGAGCGTTTAAATTTTAAACTACTAAAGCTGAATTATTTGTTTGAATATTTTTTACATAAAATTATACAAAATTGTATTAGCTAACAAGGTTAAGAAATATTTTAATTAAAATTTTACTTCTATTTAAATCAGCTGTAATAAGATTTTTTGATCGATTCAGTTTAGTAATAAACATGGAAGCGAATTTTCGTCAGTTTCGCGTATAATATAGCGACTTGTCGAATTTATTCATTGTTTAGACTAAAGTCTCTTTATGCCATTGTTACTACTCCATTATTTTCTTAGCTAGGTTTCGTAAAATAGTGAAAAAAGTGTTAGCATCAATAACAAGTAGAATTTCACCACGGTCCCTTAATATGGATCTAGATAAAAAGGGCGTTTTAGAAAATGATTGACTCGATTATTATTCCAAAATCAGAAAAAGATTAAAAGCCGATACGTCTTATTGGAGAACATTACCCTAAAACCATCCTGGGTAATACATGATCGAGGTGGAAATTCGACCGGAGAAATCCTGGCATTTTAGAATACCGCATACGCGTCATTCTGTATTATCTAGTAGTTTAGGATAGCACAATCTGCATATATTTCCAGGAAAATGTAACTTTATACTAGGACGTTCATGATGCTACTAGAATAACAAGGAAAATACACGATTTTATCAAAATCGCTATTGATTCACCAACATACCTTCCTTTTAGGTCGAAATACTTAGTCCAACGTTCCAACGGGGAATGAAGAATCGATTTGAAAAGCAACTCATATAATTTAGTCATGGTTTTGAACTACTATTGTAAGATGGAGCAAAACTAGTGTGTTGTTTTGTAAAAAACTGCTTCTGGGCTTCAGACTGAGATGAAAAGGTAAATGTAAAAAGGGGGTAAAACTAAAAAACAAATGTACATATGATATATGAGTATGCTTACTGTAGTTAAAGTCATTTTCAATGCAACAAGAAATAAAGCTTGGTGATTATCTTACTTCAAAATATCATGTGTAAAAGAAACTCTATAAGGATATCCCATATGCTCAGGGATCTCTAGAGTTTATCAGGTGTTCCATCGGGACACTGTACTAAAGCACAATCCATTTATCTTCTTTCATTTCAACGCGTATTATCTTTATGCTCCTGAATTCACTTTTAATGTAATATCTTTTAAAATATAAGTATAATAAAAAAATTATTAGTTACAATCGTGTAAAACATTGTTAAACTCAAAAACTACTTAATAATAAATATTTTATTATAGTGTTTTGAAAATCTCTCTTGAGATAAGCTTCCGTATTGTATAATAAAATATAAAGGATGTTCGGTTTAATAAAATATGGTTGACTTTGAAACGACCTTGAATGATATAATTATCTAGGTCATCATCTGACTTCCCGCTTGAAACCATGCAACTTTACTATTAGGCATTTTCTCCTAAAACCACTCTATCTCAAGATATTAGAGGGTACGTTACTTTTCGAAAGCCCTGTAGACTTGGTTACGTCTAAAGTAAGTGCATTGATGTTTTATACTTCCTTGGATTTGTTGCAATTAAATTTTGCGCAGTTTTAGACTACTAAATCATTTATTGTATTATGTAAAATATGTTAAAAGTTTAAGTTGTTAATTCAGTAATAGATAACTCAGATTATAATTCAGTATTTCATAATTATTTCATAAACTTCAATCGATAATGATTTTTATACTTTGAATTCAGCTCAATTTTAGATTACTAAAATTATAGTAGATACAGAATAATACACTAAAATTTTATTTTTTATTTAATAACATACAGTATTAAACAGACGCGGCCGTGAGATTTAAGAGTGCTACAATTTAGTAGAAAGCTAAAGATATGATTTTAATGAATTCCATAAAAACCTTTTGTAGGCTGAGCATAAAAAGGCTACAATATCTGCTGCTTGGTGCAGTTTAAACAAAGTCTTTTAAAGTCTCTCTTTATCTGCTGTTTTAATAAAGATATATAATTGCGATTCCTTGAGAACGAGGCAGAGAGAAAGAAGTGTGCATGTTTACGCGTGTGCCTACGTGCATGCAGGTGTGCAAAAGAGAGAGGGATGGAAAGCTAGTTTGAAATTCTCCCTCTGCCACGCTCAGCGCGGATTAAAATGCATTTCGAGTGTTTACGCGCGATAAAGCAAAGTGCATCGGAGCATGCGTCTGCTCGGTACCCAGCGAGCGGCCTAGCCACGCCTATCGTGGGACCTAACTCCCAGAGCCTTATCTCTAATGGGCCTAATTGATAACGCCTTCGAGATTAGCTTTGCTCAAGCCAATTTAGGTATAGTCAGATGGGCCCGGATAACCGAGGGCGCCCTCGAGAAAATTGCCCGGGCTCGCGCGGCGGCGTGCGCGCCTCGCGAAAAATTTACTACCGCTGGACATGAAGGCCTTAACTCTCCCGCCAACCCTCTTTTTCCCCTGTCTTCGCGGCAGCGACTTTTTCCCCACCCTCGAGGAAGGCCCGCCACGTCGAAATCCCTCTCGGTCGGCCTCGTGTGCGTGCGCGCGCAAGGTGGCGAATCGCTCCCGCGAACGCGAGGGGAGGGAAAGCAGGGCTTTACGAGAGAGTATCGAGGAGTTGTCGATATACGCGCGAGCGATGGGAGCAACGTTACGGCCCGCCCAGTAATCGAATACGTAGAAAGTTTTTTCGCTCCGATGAAGCACTTTGTCGACTTGAAAACGCGCCGCGACGATTTTATTGGCCGGAGTTTTATTTCTTTCCTCCCCGGCCCTGATGTTTTCAATTTATTCTCGGAGAAGCTCGCAAGATTATTCGATATCGTCCATCACCGAGTTATCTATTTACTTTTACTCTTTTCTATGCTACACAACATATGCTTTAGGAGTCAGGCGGGTATCTTTCTCCGGCTGCCCCCCATTCCTCTATACCACGTTTATTCCGCGAACATTTTGATTGGCCCTCTCAGTTGGTTGCGGCAATTAGCGCGCCACTATTTTCGATTAATAACAACTAGTAATTGACGATTGTGCTTCAAAAGAAAAAGAACTATACATATTCTTTCAACTCCATCGAATCATTATCCGTTAAAAGTCAACGGCGATGATAAATGTACGAGTACGTCAGTTTTATGTACTTCTGTATGCTCCCATGCCGCAAGTACCCTCGAGCACATCAATCTACAAGCAATGTTACGGAGGATAAATGACAAGAGCGCATACACTCTTCTCCACGCGAAGCAACTCGAGGAGAAACTCGAGTACAAAAGGACGATTGTCCGCGAAAAACCAGCGGGCCATTGACGTTTTCTTTTTAATTATCGTGGCCGCGGCTGCTGCATATAACATGAGCAGCGGCACGCGTATAATTACCAGCCGACCGCGGGAATGCGATCGCTCTCGGGCCGACAAAATCAAGACCCGCGCAGACGTGCCCGTGTGTCCCCTTTTTTTCATCCCCCCTTCTTTTTTTTTTCTTATTTTCCACCGAGCCTACCGCGCGAGAGAAAGACTCGCGGCGCGCCGGAAGGAAATCCCCCGAGTGAATAAAGATCTCGCGGGCGCCCCGCGGGGCGCCCCCTGTCCCCGCAAGAAGCCCGGCGCCGCGTCCCGCGAGCTTAAACCAGTCGCGGTAAAAAAGCACCCCGGTTTTGCCCGGCACTCGATATGATGCCGCGGATGGGGGGGGGGGGGGGAGCGCGCGCCGCGGGACGCGGCAGCCCAGCGCCGATGCCTGTCTCGCCGGCCGCCCGCTTTTTCGCCTATCTGCCGGATTTGACGTTTGAATTAGGCCCAGGCTTGCCCTGTTACTGTCCGCCGGCGCACTTCTTTCACTTCTCTCGCCGCGGGATGTGCGGTAGGATTTCCGGAACGCAGGTGGACTTGGGCTTTATGGGGAAAACGCTCGGTTTTTGTGCGACTCATCACTTGAAACTTGTACTAACAATTCACAAGTATGCTCAGGATGAATTTTGTTCTTGTAAAAATACAAGGAATATTCAAGTGTAAGTAGAACTATATTGTGGTTGATCAGTCACTCACTTAGGCTTGACACTTTATCTTATAGCTGATACAAATACAACATTTTAATTTTATTGTTTTATAATCAATATTATTTATGTTTCATTGTTTGACAATTTTTTAATCTAACCTAAAATGTAATGTTACAGAAATTACTTGCAAGAGAATAATCAGAAACTAAAGCTAGAAGGTATGATATTATTCTTGACAACAGATCTTAGTTCTCGCAACTACCAATGCTCTCATCCTCTTGGTATTCATGTTGTCTACAAGTCCGATCAGATTAATACGTGCAACTGCTTGTTATTCTATTACACGATTAGTATGTCAATTAATGTTCTTCGATTATCGTTATAAGGTTAGATAACTACCTTGCAAAGCATCGTATCTTGGATCTGAAATATTTCTGCAGCTTCATCTTGAATTCTAATTAGAATAGATTTAGTCCACAGTTTAACAGAGGCAAGAAAACAATAATTAATAAGAATATATTTCATGTCAAATCTATTCTTTCGAATGTTTTAAATGTATTAATTTAATAATTAAATTGAAAAAAAATTAATATAATATTGAAAATGCTATAAATTTTAAGTAACAAATCAATTATTTTGTAATAAATTTTTATGTAAATCTATATCACAAAGTTGTTATACGTCTATTTCGAATTAATTAAAGAAACGAAATTCATCAGATTAGTGTTGCAAATAGAAATATCTATAATACATGTCAACGGCTGCCGGAAAAATTGGTGATTGTCATTCTGTATTGTTAATTCACATTTTAAGTCCACCGACTTGGAATGATATATTCTTTACTCGCTTCGTCTCCCTATCAAGGCGATTCGTGGCGCCTTGCGGAGGTCCTCCTTTAATCCGGGTTACCAAGCGACTTCAACTCGCTCGGCACGTACCCACAGATATACGCTAGATGTATCTCTCTATCTATCTAAAGGTCTTTCGATTCCGCGTGAGTAACCCCTTACCCCCCCTCTCCACCACTAGCGATCGATTGACTCCAAACCTACTCGAACGAGACAAAACTTGGTAAGCCCGTCGCGCCTCTCCTACCCCTCCCCCACCTATCCTCTCTCTCTCTTCCTCTTTCTTGGTTTCCGAGGCAAGCGGGCGTTCCTCTAAATTAAAGTTACAGGGTCGTCCTCTCGCCGAATCTCATTCAATCCGCATTGCGGTCCAAATTATTTCAAGCGGGATTATTCTTTCTTTGTTTTTCCTGTAATGTGTATTTCAACGCGCTTTCTACTGTGGACCGATCTTTTCCGGGTTGCATTTTCATTATTCGTTCGCACTGCACGTCCCAACAAAGTGCAATTTAATAAACTCTGGCTTTTATAATATTAAACCTGTCTGCTTGATTTTCAGTTTGCTGACGATCGTTCACTAATTACTTGCTCAGCGTGATTAGGTAAATTTTAAAATTGACAACTGGTGGAGTTTTAAATAATTTATAGTATGATGTAGTAACTTGTACAAATTTGAGAATTCAGTTGCAAATCTAGATTTTTTCACTCATAAAATAATGATTTATAACATTATATAATAAATCGTAATGTAGCTTAAATTTTATCCCGTGCATTAACATTTTATTGGAAAAATGATTAAAGTAAATAAAATTATGTTAAAATATCATAATGGGATTATTTAAAAATTAAAAACTCAACTTATAATGAAAAAAATTTACAGTTATGGTTCTTATCAGTATACATAAACCTACTCGACTACTTTTCAAATTCATTACCAGAAAACGCATAAATGAACTGAATCACCTCTGGGACGCTAATATTTTAAGTGCCAAGTTTATTCATCTGGATAATCGGATTTTGTGAAAGACAATACGGATGATCGGGTGAAGTGTGTGAGAAAGGCAAGGAACTTTCGTTCGATCCTATAAAAGAGAGAGAGAAAAAAGTTGACCAACAATATAATCGTTTAATATTACAATATTCAGTAGGAAAGAAGCAACTTTTATCGATGGACCTAATATCGCGCACGTACTCGGATGCGCACAGAATTTCACGGTACATAATCACACCTCGTGTAACTATCAATTTGTCTGATTGACTTACAAGCCAGCACACTGCAGCAACGTTCTGACCGTCTTCCCGTCCCATTTCTCATAGGCAGCTGCAGTTAGTTGCGAAGTTAACTCCTCCGCGCTCGGTTTTATTTTTCCTCTTTCTCCTCAATATCTTATTCTCCCCCTTTCTCCCTTTTTCCACAACTTACATTTCTTTTATCGGACTGCGAGCTTGGTACTTTTCGATGGAACAGAAATCGCAAACGTGCTGCGGTTATTTTCTTTTTCGACAAAGTAAAACATTTTATTATCGGCTTAGTAACAATTACTAGGCTATTAATTTTAGTTTTTATTATACTGAATCTTATTGAAATATATTGATCTCTATCAAATAATAATTCTTATTAGGTATTGATAACTAAATTCTTACAATTATTGTATCTTTATAATTAACTACAACTAATTTAGATAAAGAATTTGTGATAGATTAAATTCAATTTTTAATTTCTCTTTTTTAAAAATTTATTTGTATTTAGCTTAGTCTTAAAAATAGATATAGTAATCATTTAAGATTTTTAAAATAATATAGTGAAGACAAAGTAGTATAAATCGCTATGTAATCATATTAATCATAAAATTTGAATTTCAAGGTACGCGAAAGTGGAGAGGACATTCATCATAGTCTTGTTTGATGAGTATGACCACTATATTTTAATTATTATTACTATATGAATGACATCAATATTTAACAGTTTTTTGCATATAATTAATCTATGACCGATCCTTTGACAATATAAACTATTAATCTGTGTCTGCGAAACAATAGACTTTGACATATATACTAATCGAGCAACTGCGATGGACACACTACTGTGCTCAAACAAAAGCTCACAGCTGTGACACAATAGCATTCATCGGAAAAGTTTCGTCGCTATCGAAGTATAGCAAATAGCAAGTGCGATAGAGATAGCAAGGGAGAGAGAGAGAAAGTTGAAACTACGCTCCGCAAGCAGGTTGTGAATGAGAATCGACGCTTTATACTTTCGTAAACCTGTGCCATTTTACTAATCCAACGTGCCATGGCTTAATTAAGACTCGGTCGTAGAAAGCTACCCTCTCACCGCGGAGCATTTAGCTCGGGCTCTGGTGGGCGTTCGACTGGATTTCCTCACTGCTCCCCTGTACAGATGACCACCGACTGTTTTGCGTGGCTCAGTCGAATTGCGAATATTGTCGAAAGAATGTCTCAACTAACAAAAGTATTGCATCTCATTTATATTATAAAAATTATTAATGATCAAAATTTACAATATGAACTAATGTATAGCTCTACTAATTATATAAATTTTATATCTACAGATATTTTTGTGCAAGTAGATGAAAAGTGCATATTACGCATACTAAAATAATGATTCATTAATTTTTCACCTATCGCGAAGCAAGCTATTCACATGCATAAAAGAAACATGATACGAGATAACTTGAAGAAAAAAATAAAAAAATTTATAAAATATAAATGCAAAGAAACTTTTTGAAATATTTCCAATACGTATCCTCATACGTACCAACTCTCAAACAAATGAGTTCAAATAGATAATCGTGGATGCAGTATGTACATTTTCGTTTTAAATTAAATTTTAAATAACTGTTTCTATAGCTGATGATGAAAGATGAGTACATATTATAATCGTAAAAAGACTTAATTAAAGCTCTCCTGCTACATCGTCTACAATTATTGTTTTCAATACTTTACCATTTTTAGTTTGTTGTAGTTTAAATCAATCATTTTTATTGCTAAAAGTACAGTGAATTAATTTTATATCAGCAAAAATTGATTGATGCAAGTACGTAGCTAGCCCCACGATACAACATCATGCATAGCGACCTCGTGTAGACTAGGAATAAAAGCATGACGACCGATAATGGCAACCTTTCAGCAGCAGCATGGCGCGACCACATCAAAGTACTTCGCTTCGCCTCAAAAGATCGCATTAGTTGTCCTAAACGTTACCGTCAGTCACCCTTTCTGCTCTCTTGTGAAAAACTAGCTTTGCCCTCCAATATTTAATAAGCACTGTTGCTCTTGTAACTATTGCCACAATGCCGAATTACGTACATGTACCGTACACGTAGAAATTGCTGATTTTTAACGCGAAAACTCACCAGCTAATTAATAAAATCCAAAGAGCCTTGAAATTCTAAAGCTCCTTCACATTCCCTCGCGCGCTTCCCGTTCGTCAAGGTAAGCTCGGTTTGCCTCCGCTTCATCGCGGTCCCGCCTATCCGACACGCGAGGCTCGCGCGAGAGCCGAAGCTGAGCCCGGTCTCGCGTCGGCATAAAACCGGGCTACTTACATCCAGGGATTATCCCGGCAAGTTGGCGGTGGGTCCGGAGGTGAACTGCCATATGGATTCGCTCGGGGATTCACTCGCTCCAGGTGATAGAGGACTGCGGGAATATTAATTGCAACTCTCATCAGCTGACAGGCCCTTCTATACCGGACCCTCGTCGCACCCCCGTCCTCCCTCTCTCGTCTTTGTACATCCAGTTATTTTATATAGCCTGCATTCAAACGAGATCCAGTATTACACGTTCAACTGCATTTTTCGCGCTTAGCTGCGTATTTGGAGCAAAGGCTCAGGAAATTTCCGGTGGCAAGTGAGAGAATTGCGAGGAAAATAATGTGGAGGTCCGGTCACGGGGGCCAGGGACTTGCAGGAGACACCAAAAGACAAAGAGCAATCACAATGATTGTAATATCTGCCGGTGACGTGCAATTACCGAAGGGGTGGGCGAGTGCCGTGCAACGCCCCTAGAAAATAACCAATTCTGCAAGGTGTTTATTGCCACACCGGCCAGGCGAGAGTGGCCGCGAATTACCGAGGCGGCCCGACTTCATTGTTCACCGCGTTAATGAGAAAGTCGTTGTGCGCTCGTCTTTTTCGTTGTAATTGCATTTGCCAAGGTCGACTCGCCAGACTCTATCTTATATATGCACACACGCGAAGAATGGGCCATTCAATCGACGTGGAGGGAACACTGCACGCTGAAGTGCAATTTTATGTGGGCAAATTAGTGCATTCAACGCTCGGACTTTTGATATTATAAGCTGCGCTTCATTAACTTGGGCGATATTGTTTCGTTGCGGTCGCTTTTGATTACGTACAAAATTAGTCTATAATTATAAAATATGCAGATTAATTTTATCGTGAAATCATAATTAAACCTACATGAACTCTGATATTACCAAAAAATTTATCATTGAATTAATTTTAATGTCTACACAACTTTATATATTCTACACAAGAATATTTAAGATATAACCTGATAACTTCTAATTTTAAAAAATATCCAATTTCTATTGAATAATTTACACAGGGAATAGATGAATAAATAATATTTTATGGTTAATCTCAAATGGGTACGTAAAATCGTTTAATAAATTTAATTACTTTAATACGTACTCACAATGTAATAGTCGTCCTGTTTCAAATATTAATCCAGAAATTATCTTTTGGTACTTACCTAAAACAAAGAAAAGAGAATCAAATTAAAATACGTTTCGCATGTGAGTGTGTTTCAATTCATTTGTGTCGCTTTATCGAAAATGCAATATTGCCTATAACCCCTCCAATTAATTAGCATAAATGAACATTAACATAAAATTTGAATACTGAACATTCCACTTTACAATTACTTGCAACGATTATCAACAACCTATCACATGCTCAGTTATGCAAGGTATTCTTGTAGAAGATCACCGGCTCAGGCCCTCTTTACCCGCATTAAAACTAATCGAGTCGTGCAATTATACACCTGCTTTTCGCTACCCTCGCAACTGTGTTCCAACAAATTCGCTGAATCGCAAAATTCATCACTGAAAATTCCCCTACCACTAGTCACTTGTGCACGTTTCGTGCAATTGCATTCGCCCCTCTTACTCGGTCTTCGCAATCGACTAGTCGCCCGGTAATCACCTTTAATTAAGTCGATAACAATATTAACATGGTGGGGAACCGACTCGCTGCTACAGTGCCGTTATCGCATTGAACCCCAAAGCGATTTACTTGCTACCGTCTTTTTTGCTTTCGTTATCGATGCCCTACAGGCGTGTCTTGACCTCGATTTTAAACGAATACATTGTCATTTTTCATACCTGTGGGCGTTCGTTAATGTAAGTAGCATAGAAGCCAGCAAGATGTGTATTATTATACCGCATAAGCTGCGGGAATACGTTTCACTGATTACCCGCATTGTGGTAGCGAGTCACGACACCATCAACACAGCGCCTACTGTTCCACCGTAAAAATAAATCAACTGATTGCCGTGCATTACATTGCTACTGACGTTCTCTTAGCTAAAAATTTTTTAAATTTAAAAAGTTTTTACACTGATTATTAAATTTAAATGATTGTAATTAAAAATGAAAACTGTATTAATGATAAAAATGTTAGTATAACCTTTAACGTATAACTCTGTATCAATCATTATGTATTTTATTCATAAATTAATTGAACTTAACTAATTTCAAAGATCAGAAGCTTTGATGACGCTAAGGATGACACAGAACTTGTTAAAAGGAATCTATTTTAAGTATGCGCATGAATCGATTCATGAATGGTCTTGTAGACTAATCATTATTATGAATAAATTTTTACCTGTGCATACGTAATTGTACAAAGCAATATCTGAGATTTGAACTTAAATAATTATTCATGCTCATGAACACGCATGATCAGTTAACAATCTCGTGCGAAATCGAAATAACTGAAATAAAATGGTGGTCGATATATAGATATCAACAACAACAATTATGGCTATCGATAATTATCCTACAGACCATATCTGTAACCTATTAAATTGTATACTCAGTTACTAGCATTGCAAATTAACTTTAATCAGTTTCGCACAGTATTTAAAAATTGCTTTAAACAACACTATTAAAAATAGAATAGATTTTTACTAACAAAATATGAGGTAAGATTTACGATACCTTCATATGCATTCTAATTTTTTAATTGGTTTAGATGTTATAACTGTACCTACTTTTAGGCTATATCCTATAAATAATATGTAGCAGTTCTGTTTATTTTAAATTCAGATTTATATATGATAACGAAGTATTTTCGTAATTGCAGAAAAGGAGTTTCATTTCAAGTGATAACGCAATCTAGAAGATATCCAATGAAAATTTCAGTAAATCCGGCAAAAACTCAGTTACTTATATCTTATCAAGAGTGTCTCGTATTCGCTCCGCATGCCCTCGACAACATTCGCGCTGCATTTCATTAGAAACCAGTTGAATTCTCAGTGAGTCAAATAATTGTCGAACGCACCATAAGTTTACTCCCCAGCATCCAATTCACTTTCATTGAGAAGCGCGACCCTCATAAAGAAGCTGAGAAATGCGTAGCTATTCACGCGTTCGCGAAATCGCGCGGATAAAGAGAGTGGCCGGCTCGTTTCTTGCCCATGCTACTTAGGCGCTATCTCCCTGTCTGAAGACTAAGGTTCGATTGAATTTCCACCTCCCCCGCCCACGCGCCCTCCCATAAAGTCGTTTTCTGGTACGTGCCGGGGAGAACCAGCCCGGCGAACAAAGAAACGCGGCCTCGAGAAGTTAATCCGACGAAGACGACCGCTGGCATGGCGCGTAACTCTGTGGTGCGCTCGCTCGCGCCTCGCCCCGGAAATTGCGCCTTTCAATTGTATTATGCGCGCCTCTCGCGCCAATATACTTCCACGTTCTTATCTCCTTCCGAGCCGATTCCACCTGGCCAAGTTATCTGTACCTATATCTCGACTCGCAGGCAGATTCAACACTAACGGTTATTTTTATGCACCTATAAACGCTTGCTTCTTTTGGTTTCTTTGAAGGTCCTGAAAGAGAGAGAGAGAGCGAGTCTTACGATTCTCGTAAGTAATTCCGCAAATCTGCTCTTAACCTTATTCAATTTGGGTTGAAACTAGCTTCGATGGAGATTGTAATATATTACAGCTTAAGATTTTTTAAATTCCGTCGTAATTCGCAGTGGGATTGAAAGTACCTAATTTCCATATAACGCTGACAATAATGTTGGTCGCGCATAACTTTAACGAAATTACGCCATAACAATTAAAATCAAAAAAATATCCAAATTAATTATGAAACAAATTATTATACTATTAACAATTTATCGATGTTTTGTAATGAATTAAATTAAAGTGCTTTACTAGGTAGAGCGTCTGATAAAAATGGCTTTTTATGCGACACCCAAAGCACTCATTCTCCTCTACCTTCTAACAATATCTTTCCGGAGTTTCGCATTACACGGTGCTACAGGGACCTCGCCTCTTATTTTCATTGTCCTTAGATCCCCCACTCCTTTGTAACGTCCTCTTGTCGTCGAGCCTTGCTGGAGTTTTCTCGCTTTCTAAGTTGCACCCCACCATGCCATCGCCCCACAACACCCAACTTCTCATGCTCCTTATCCTCCAACTCCATCTCCGTGAGTTTATTTTATTTTAATACCGCTTTGTCCTAGGACCGGGGAAAGTGCCGACGAATGGCACAGGTAGTAGACAGAAGGACACTGAGTGGGAAATAAAGACGCGGACCAGGAACGACCCTTGCGTCCTCGCTTTCTACGCCCCACGCGGCTCAGTGCCCACTTCGCTCGGGATCACGTACCAGCGATTTGAACTTTCTCGTATTTTGATACCCGAGCAAAGAAGATAAGATCTTATAAGTAGAACAATGCTGTACTAAAAAGTAAAGCTCCGTTAGATCTGGTTGACTCTTTGATTCGAGTAGATGCATATTCATAGCCATATCTATATATTAGAGTGCAAGGATTTAGGGTAGTTGCGCTAAAAATATATCTACATATTAATAGTGTATTTATTTCACTTTTTATTGGAGGACTTCTTGTAGTTGGTGAGTCAACTATTCCTATTTTTTATACTCGGATCTATGTTTTTCTACTAAAATTATATAAAATACTCGCTATTCTAGTATTTATTGCTAATAAAGAAGATAAACAAATTGAAAAACTGTGCTCTATGCCAAGTTTACAGTAATCACGCATGTTATCTTCATCCTTCACAGATTTATGCATTAGTATGAATAAATATGTAATCTTAATTAATTACAAAGGAACTTTGGCTATCAGAAGGTCTTTTGACGGAGAGGAAATTTTTTTACCCGGAAAATGTTCCGTTCAGACCTCGGAGTGCTGCTGTTACTGCTGCTGCCGGTCACGAAAAAAAGCTGTGCCGAGGCGATGCTCTTTCGAAAGGGAGAAGTAACATAAAACCTACAAAAAAAGAGAGGAAAGGGAGAGAGCGAGAGGGGGAAGCGAGTTTCTGGAGGAGATACCTATAGAATAGCTGAAGAGCGAGAGAGGTAGAGCTGTTCAACTGCCGCCGCGGGAGAGTGGCAGGAGATTGAGTGTGAAACATCGGCCCATCCTTTCTGAGCTTCCAGCGCACTCACCGATACTCGATCCATCGCTCTCCTCCTCGCTTCCTCCCTCTATATGCCGCTCTCTTTCCACTTTGCCTCTCCCCTTTCCTCCTCTGTCGCCTATCTGCATCGAATGCTCAGTTCGAGCGCTCTTAAATAAAATCCGAACAATCTCCAGCTCGGCAAAAATATCGAGCGATTCTTTTGGTTATATCGGCAGGATTCGGCACGCGGGTAGTGCTTAATTAGTTGGACAATTTGGACAGCTTGACTTTTTATTAAAAATGACGGTAAATCAAACGGACGCGCACTTCCTGACTTCTGAATACGAATTCAATATTTTTAACCTACTTGCAAATTAAGTTTTATCATCTATATGAATTTTAGATCCCGCGCGCTTCATACGAATTCAATATTTAATATCTTAGAATTGCATCGCAGTGGGCTTCTATATAAGTACTTGACCTAAAGTGGCTATGAATTTTCATTACATATAGCCGAATTTCAAAAAGAGGGCAGAGGGAATTATTGACATCGATACGAAGTTAATAGAAAGTAATTCCTCTCAAGTGCAATTTCAATTAGGGTGAGCCAGTCTACGCGTAGCCCATTTAGTTTGGCGAAATTGCGAGTGGCGCATTATCAAAGTTATCGAGGAGTGCGCGAGCAGAGTAATGTAAGAGGTGCATGATACTCTCGAAACCATGTAGCAGTGGATCTGCACACCGATGCATCCTCATCAATCACCTTCCAGCAATAGATAGATCGTCGTGATGAATCTCTCTTTACTGGCCTGACTTTGCCCCTGTCGTATACATAACTTCACTTATCGCTCGCTCACTGAGTCTGCGTGTTACGTAGAACAACTCTCTATCTCGCACGGTGACATCGTTTAAATTAGCTCCCGCCACATGTACACTTATTAATAAATCAGTTTCCAAACTATCAGCAGTTTTAGTTTCTGTTTAAAATTAAATAATAAATTCTGAATAAATTTATTGATGTATTATATATTATGGTTTAAGTACAATAGAAGCATTGTACAGTATTATTAAATAAATATTTCATGTTAATGAATACTATATATATGGTTGCCTAAATAATTTACTCTATGTTTCCAAATATTTCAAATTAATTTAGACCATGTAATTTTTAAGTCGATGTTAAGTATTCCTATTTTATATCAGATTTTGATTCACTTATCTTTCTATGCTCATTGGACAAAATATCTTGCTAACTATTAATGAGAATCTAATCAGTAACTAGCCAGATACTCGTGAAACTTTTTAACAAAAATAAACTAAATGTTTTCCGAGGAGGCCATCGTGCATAAATCCGATACAATGCGCGTTTGCATGTAGTAGCTGAACATGCACAGACACGCGGCTCGAATAACTTTGTACTTGCACCTCAAAGGCTGGCAAGACCTTAGTATATATAGGCCGAGTGCATATCTTAGATCGTATATCTCCGATAAATACCTTGCACGGACTTGAGAAAAGCGCACGCAGGTAAGACTTTGGCGGAGCCCTGCGCACACGCATATTCGATCAGCAAATTTCTCATGGGCGAGAGAGCGAGCGTGGATTACGACTTAATTCAAGATGCTTCGGAGCGATTAGAACCCCAGAGTTAATTGGTATACAAGGCGCTCGACGGACGGCTCCTGATCAATATCCAATAGCTTCCTTAAAAGCATCAGAAGAGCACCGCGGAGTCGGCTCCTCCTCCCTGGCAAAAGTTCCAGAAAATTGCCAATCATCCGCGAAATGAGCCATTCGATGAGCGTTTCGCGCTCAGGAATTTTTCCCCACTTGCGGCTCCGCCGAACTGCACTCACGCGCCCGACTGGCCTTTTTACTATTTCGTAGACTCCTTCCTCCTCACCTATACTCGAGTATCAACCGACACTCGCCTGGATCCCTCGTCCCGAGAATTTCCACTTTTATCGCTTCGTAAACTCGGACAGCCGCCACAGTGAGAATGGCGGAAACGTTTGTACTGTAGCACTTCTCTTTTAATTTTACGGCCTTGAACTGTGCCCTCAAACCACTCGGATTTGTCGATTGAACTCAAAATTATACACGCGTTTAAGTGCAATTTTTGTTGGGACTTGCGAACGTCGAAAGTTACAAAGGGTATAATAATCTATGATATCCGTTAGATGATAACGACCATAAGAGGGATATAATATTAATAGAAGTTTTTAATCACTTTCTATATCAGTCTTCTGTTGGGTATAAGAACTTCAATAAACTATCTTTATGTCAGTGATGTGCGGATAAGTTTAACCACCGAGAAACGATTTCGCTAACTAATTGACACGCAAAACGACATCGCAGGTACCAGCAACTTTGTCTTTCATTAATTTCAAATATAAATTAGATTTGTTTTGGAAAAAAACTTTCCTAAAAATTTCAGAGATGCTAATCTTTAAATGATGCTACTTAAATAAATAAAAAAAACTTTCCATATTTTTCTACACAAATATTTAACAACAATATAAATTTTTGACAGCATTTTTATGTTTACATACTTCATAACTGTCAGTTGTTCTCAACTGATTTGTTAAATAACATATGGCGAAGCACGTGAGCGCTTAAAACAACAACTATAAGCACTACTGTGCATTTACATATCAAACAACCTACATGTGTCGCTTGTGTATAAAAGAAATCCTACCTACGTACATAAAATAGAACTGATTCAAAATAACACAAAACTCTAAACTTTGTATGGAGATTATTAGGAAACAAAATGGTTAATCGCAATACGAACTTCTTTATATTTAGTCAAATAATCTCAATTTTTTAATTTTAATTTGTTGAACAAACAGTAACAGTCATTTTTTCGAAACAATTAAAAAATCGATTATAGCTTGTAAATGTAAGAATTCATACAAAATCTACAACTTAGCGTGAAATATTTCAATTTTGAATAGTCTAGAGATTTTCAATTTTTCCCATCTATCATCGTTCAGCGTTTAACACTCGGTTTAACACGTGTTACCAATTTTCATAGAAACGACGAAAAAACAATTTTTGGTATGGACAATGATATAAAAATGTGAACTTAATCATACGATCGATATATATATATACCTTTTTAATGCAAAATTAACTCAAAAGTTAATGCAAAACAAAAAAAATGAATTCTTGGAAGAAAGGATAAGATTTTTCTAAAAATAATCATAATTTTTGGATTGTTAATTAGCAAATCAAAAAAATTAGAAATTGCCTTAAAATACGTTCTAAGAAAAATCTAATTACGTATTCCTTGGCTGATTTTAAGAATATTTTATTTAGTAAAAAGATTAAGGAAAATATTTTCTGTAATTTTTTTGAATAACACCGATTGAGAGCATACCTTAGTAGTAGAGTTGTGCTTCTAGAAAAATAATTGACTCTATACTGATCTAAACTAGTTTTTAATTAATTTATGTTTTTATTTATATTGTACTTCATTTCAATTTAGAATAACTATGTAAATAAAGCAGAATATTTGTTCGTATGCAGATGTTTTATCAACTTAAGATACAATAGTTAATATTTAAGACATCATACATTATTAATTTATAAATGTTTATCAAATCCATTATCATGTTATGTACATGAAAAAATTACATGAAAAATACAATTTTCAGAAGACAATTTTATGTGGGTTTTCAATATTTTTCGTATAAAATTGTTTATTTTTGTTAGGTTTTACGACGGGTAACTCATCGCTGTTGGCGTGTCTTGTTACACTACCCGCTCACAAAGTTTGATGGGGGAAGAGAAAAGTAAACATTCGATTCGCGCGGCATATCGGTGTGAAACTAAGTCCCTGGGGAGCAGTAGCCCGCGGCAGCTAGAAAAGGAACAGTGCGCTTCAGGATGAGACTGACACTCTCACGGCTTGCTGCCTTTATAATAGATTTTGGGGCTTTCCAGCGTATCTCCGGACACGTGCCGAGAATTATCGTGAGTGTCTAACACGTGAATACTTTTTTCCGAGCACAGCGGCGTTCTTATACCGTCGAAAGCAGGCGAGGGATGCTGTGATTACCAGTGCCCGGGTTAGAGCTCACTAATCCCCGAGGCAACCAGCTGAAAATTCAACATCCCCCAGAGGACTACACTGAAAGCGAATGTTGAAAACGGAGAAGGAACGACTCCTCGGTTCAACATGCAGCACATAACAAAGACAGTTGTTTGCGAGTTTGCAGCAAATAGACTGCGTGTACAATAGCATATTGTTAACCTAAATAAATATAACTAGAACGTATTGAAGCATAAATTATTTTGCTGCTTTATTTTCTGGTTTTCACAATGGTGGTTGTTTCAAGCCTTCTAGGATACTCGCGTTAGTTTCCAGAGAACACTAATGATTCACAGTCGATGGCAGAGATCTTTATAAATACATATTAAATAATAGACTTATTAGTACAGTTGATTTTAATTTTCATCTAGAGTGAATTTGAAGCATATTCCTGAGCATTATTAAATATATTTAATCGGTTGACGACAGTCGCTTGGATGAAATTTTTGGATTAAACTCTTGAGCTTAAGCTCCTGGAGAGTCTGTTTACAAAAGGAACCGGGAGAGAAAAGGCTTCGGGTTTAGAGGGCCGTTAATTCAAGGGCGGCGCGGCGTCTTGGTCGTCGCAGGGCGCATGCCGTCCCTCCGCTGGAGAGAAAGCGGAACACTTAGACTGCTGGGCCGTAATGTACGAGAGTCTCGGGAGGCTCCTCGCCGCTCCCGCACCTTTCCTCCACCACCACAAGGGACAATCGCCGGTCACCAAACGCTCTCATTGCTCTTTATTACTTCTATCAACATGCGCTTCTTCCCATCCTGTGTGATTTATGTATCAAGTAGGATTTTCGGGGAACTATCTACATATTTTACACCTCGATCATGATAAACTGAGGTCTTTACAGGTATATATGCAGTAAAACGTACTTACATAACGATCAGGAAAAAATTTTGATATTTTTTCCAAATGCAGTATTGGATTTATGTTTATTTTTTAATGCCAAATTATAAACCATATGCTGTTTATTAAATATTACTGAATTTTTCCAATCATATTTAGTTTTTATTAACAATTACTTTTCTATGTGATATTCTAACAACAACACATTCCCACTGATTCTTTTTTAGATAGAAATGTATAGTTTTATAAATAGTGATATTTAGATTTGAAATTAATGTGACGCATAATAGAAGGACTTAGACAGTTTAAGCTTGTACAGAATCTATAATAAAATCGAATGGTTGCTTATCAAATAGAAGGCATTGTCACATAATGCGTTCAATATTTTGCAATTTATCGCCATATTTGCAGTGAGATATTTGTTTTACGCCAATGCACACTAACGAGCAAGCGATATTATAGTGCACTGTTATAGTGAGATTATTTTAAGTTTGCTTAAGCGTATCATGTGATTGATTTATTGCGAATTCTATGGTATGATTTATCACTTCTATTTTCGCTCATTCTTTGTAAGTATGAGCGAAACGCGCGTTCGTTCGTTCGCGTTCATTTTCGCGTTCTTTGTACTCGGTGAGCTCAAAAAAATAAAAGAGCTTTGATTTGGCCGTATTAGTACGATCTCAACAGCATCCAGCGACACATGATATTTTTGATACCTATTTCCTAGATATTTTAAAGTTAGTTTTTTATAGCAAATTTTTTCTAATCATAAACCATATTTTTATCTATCAAATGTAGTAAAATTTCAATCAGAGAATATACTTATTTGTATAATATTCTTTAATCATTATTTTAATTGCGTAATTGATAGAATCTATACCGAAGGAGAGAATTCCTAGGTCCTTACAAAAAAACAATTGAGATATCACTACTTGTGCACAATCTGTATACATATTTGTAGAAATTATGAATGATTGTTCGAATTTTTATTTTGTACATATTCATACAATCTATTTTAACTTTCATGATTTGGTTAAGAATAATTCCATAATTTTCGGCTTTCTTACAAATTACCTCAATTTTTAAACAGGAAATGAAGTTGAAATTAAGGAAAGAGAATAAGATAAGGTGAAAAAAGTTTTCTTCTTAATTTTAACTTTCATGAAGCTACAGGTGTGCATCTTTACCCAAGCAGACTTAATGCGAAGGGTCTCTTTAACAGTTAAAAACTTGATAATCTGAGGTACTTTTTTTACATTGTACGGTAAGTATGAAAAATATCTTCATAAAAATTGTAGAAACTTTGCTGTTGCAAATAAATTTTCGGCGAGTTAGATTAGGTGTCAGTTTAAATGTATAGTAACATTATTGTTCACTGTCACAAATAATTTATGTGCGCATATAAAAGTATAACTAAATAATATAATACTTGTTTATACATGTAACTTATTAAATCCGTTAATGTCATAGATTTTAACAATCTCGAGGGATGCGATTTTAAATAATAAATAAAAAAATATCATAATTGTTAATTAAATCTGCTTGTAGTTTGTGTATACGTCGATTTTGCGTTGTACATTACTTTAAAACAATAGCGTAACCTCATTCTATGTATTATATTATTTGCAAGAATACATATGTTTACTTTGTTTGTTTAGTTATCCACGTTACAATACTAACGTATGCATAACGCATTTATGCTGTTATAAACCTGGCTAACGAGGCAGTACCTTTCAATCCATAAATATGTTTGAAATATCCAATTGACAGTAATTCCTCCTGTAATCGGATTAAAACAATTGTAAACAGATCTTCTATAACGGTCTTTTACATTTGCTTATATAAATTTCATTCCAAAAATTTTACTTGTTTTCTAAGTTACATCAACAAATAAGTTTAAGAAAGCTATATATATTATTTTATAAAACATCGTCTTCACGTAATAAAACTTGTATAGGGGTTCAATTTGAGGATACAGAGCAAGCAATCAGTGTGTTAAAGCGTGAGACATCATAGCTTTGTAGTTGAAGCGCTACCTTGAGTTTGACCACAAGAAATCCGAAACTAGTAAAGTTCACTGGCGGTTTTGGACTCTGTATCAAAGCAACTGGTCATCCAGTACATAACAGACTCAGCTATATTGTGATTGACGAAACTTATATATAAGTATATTAAAGAAGTAAAATATAATGCACCTATGTGTGAAGTCTAAATATTTAAAAAATGCGAAAGATTATGTTCTTGCATTGTCGTTCTACACACGTATAATCTTCGCTTAGTAAAGTTAAGTTTTATAAATCACATTAACGTTAAGTTAACGTATAACTTTAATTATTTAATTTATTATTAGATATAATTATATAATAATAGAATCAGGTTAAGTTAAAACATAATAAATAAATTATTGATTACAAGCTGCGAATAAAACATAATTATAACTAGAAACGTACAGAATGCAAATGTTCAAAACCAACTAGAGAAGGTTCGGATTAGTGTTTGAAGTTCATATTTTATAGACCTATTTTTTTTTATTTTTTAAGTTTGAAGGAGTGACGCCTTAAGTTTTAGTGCAAATAATACCTTATGAATGCAGTCAGACTGAGAATGTCAGTGAAAATAAGAGAAATGGGATGGGTAGTGCGACGTCATCACCTCTGTACACATAAATGAATTTCCCTACCATCTGACTGCGCGTATAAATATTTCGCTGTATGGCCCCGCAAGAGACAATATCGCCAAGGCGGCAGGTTATATTGGCCGTAATATTCAGCAACAGCTACGGCGCCGGCGAACGGAGGTTATGTCACAGCGAGCTGGGAGCTATACTTCCATAAGCCGGTTACGGCGTGACCCCATAGAGAATCTTGAGGCGTCCTTCTCGCCTCTTCTCTCGGCAATAATAATAATGTACGCATTCAGAGGCCAGGCCAGTCGAGGAGGAAACGTATACGGGCCTTGACTATGAAGATCGATACGAACACGATTTTAATACCTTGATATTCTTCGTATAGAGCATAACCATACGTGAGAGTCAAATGCTTTGATTTATTTATAATGAATAACCGCTCTAGCCGGATCACTTGATGAAAAATCTATTCGCGAACCAATCACGATTTCCTCCCATCTCTTTATGATCTCATCCACCGGAACTAAGTAGCCATTGACCTTGCGAAAAGGATCATGATTATTAATGCAAACGATACATGACATCGGCTAAGGCAACGAGTCAGTCAATGACAAATAGTCACATTTTTCGGAAAAATTATAACGAGTTTTAAACAAATTTAAATCTAATTTCAATTTGCAATTTTCATGACTGAATCTTGTAATTATAGAATTTCAACTTAAGTTTCGGATTAAAAAAATTTCTCATATTTTTTCATTTGCCGCATTATATAATCACGTATTATAATGTCCTTGACCACATAACCTATTATCAAACGTAATTATTTTATTTATTTATGATTAAAATATTTTTTATTATTTCACATTGACAGTTGCGTTATTGTTGCAAGTTAATAAGAGATCTGATATATATTTTTTAAGAGATAAATAAAGAGATAAATAAAAAAAAAAGAGATAATCGAACTATTATTTGGACCAGTTTTTAATAAATAAGTACTTGATCCTAATATATTCACAAGAGTGAAATTGTGTCGGTTATAACTTATAGGCTGCAGCAACTTTCTTATCAGTTTTTTTAATGATAAATCAGTATTAATATCCAATCAGACGCAAAGTTCTAATTTAGTTATTAGTTAATGATTCGTCATGATTCATATTTGTTGTTAAAATTAGAGTATAGAAAAAAAGAATGCAAGCAAAAAAACAAATAGCAAAAAATAATTTGAGACTACAATGTAAGCCATAGAAGTTCGAGCTCCTTAAGCCATACAAGTACATTGCAAGTAAGTTTCACGAGGGTATTACTTCGGGTTTTGAAGAATGGGCGTATTTATACGCCTATAATACTAATACGTGAATGAAATAATTATCAACCACTTAGAATGAAAAGGATTAATAAATTAAATTGCAGTTTTTTTAAAGAAAATTAAATAAAATCAGAAATGTTATTATTATCGTGACATAAAAAATTCCATAAATTTTTCAGTAAAGTAAAAAGCATTTGAAATAAGCATCAAGACCTTTTCCCCCATAAATAGGAGAGTTAAGAACCACAGGGAGGTAAGTGCAATCGAGGGTGAAACTCTGGACCGACTTTAATAGTGAACTTTTTTCCTTGTGAAAAACAATATTTTTGATTTATGCGTCCGCAATATCTCGTGGGTCGTGGCGGTAGCGGCTATGGGGGAGCGAAATTACCGGTCGCGTATTATACGTATATATATATATTGCAATGAAAGCAGTGGATCGCAGAAGCGAACTCGAACGAAGAGAGGCAGTGAGAAGGATAGACAAGTGCTCGAGGATTGAACTTTGCAGCCTGCGACCCCCTACATATTGCTCGATCAAGGACGAATTTTCACAGCTGGAATACTGACTTCTTCAGTTGTTAACACATGACTCTCACTAAAGGTGGCAAGGGATTCGTATGCGAGTAAAGCTTCAATCGTAAGCTTCAATTTACCGAAGGGCACCGTTATGGGACTAGACAGCAGGACCGGAAATTTCGTGACAGAAGCTTTGAAGACGCGCGGAAGTGGGGTTACGAAGGGGCGATGGCATTTTACGAGTGCGCTCTCGTAAATCTTGGGGGGGCGGAGGGAGGGGGCACGCGGCCTGACTAAAAAATGACACCATAAGCGCCGAAACGTAAATGTCTTCGTGAATCTCTGAGAAATCTTCGCGCGTTGGAGTGCACTCAACCCCTGGTGCGGGCGGCGCCCCTGCTTTTATGTATCGGGGCGATGCGAGAGGGGCAGGGATACTGCGATTAAAGGGATATGATAGCCCCCTCGAGTGTTGCGATGCAGCATAGCAACTGCGCGTTACCTGCCTGCCGAGGGATTGATATTTTAAGAGCAGGAGTCGAAGACGATGGAAACGCCTATGTACTTTTATGCTTTTCTCTTTATGAGCTATATATCTCTTATATATTTTCAAACTTGTTTATCGAATACCTTTACGTTTTCTTTGAAAAAAATGACTTCGTATCTTGTCAGGAGTTCTTACTAAATTTTGTATCAATTTAGAAATCGAAGTTGGTTTCTTGTCTAGATTTCAAACACAGTCGCCCTTCTAGTTAGATTCTGTGTCCGGTTCTGATTCGAAACCTAGTACTCTAGTGACTTATTCTGGATTGATTCTGGATAGAAGTATAATTTTTAAACACAACAGCTATACTTTTATGAAGAAAAAAGATAAAAAAGTAAAAAAACAGTAATTCATAACATTGAGTATAAGGGTGATGTGATGTTAAATATACATACAATCAAAAAATAAGAGTGTTACTCTACCGTGTCTGAAAACTGAACTTAATATCAATTCTTCCAGAAATTATGTTTGTACAAATATAATTTATAAAGTAGTTTTCTTAAAATTCTTAATATTATATTTTTTCTAATTTCTCTTAAAATCTTTATATATCCTAGAGACGACAATTCAAAACGCACATATTTAAAAAGTATTTACACAAATTGTAAAATATGCACCAAGAGGAGATGAGAAGCCTCCTTATCAGATTAATAAAGTATTATTTTCAATTTTTTAAAAAATTAAAAATTATTGTTGCACATAATAGCTACAACTAAGAGCATCACAAATAATTCATCTTAAGAGTGTAAATAAAAAACATAAGAACCATAATTTACACGGCGACTTGCCATTAGTCGCCAAGCATAAAAGCATTACACAGTTGATAAAGAACCCATTACACTGTAAACAGCGGTAGCAGTATGTTCTGTTTGAAATTATACTAGTTCTTTGTTACTCGAACAGGAGCAAAAACAGAAATGTATGTCGATGAAGATTAATTGAAATTTCAAGTAATTATTCGCATCGTGATTTTGATGTCTGTCACTGATATGGATACTGACTGGCATCAGAATTATTATTATTTATAAATTAGTTGTAGCTATACATTGTACTAATTATTTTTCCATTTTTCCTGTAAAATCCGTAATAATAATCGATCTCCTTTCTCGTCTCTTTAGTTTTTTCTGCTGTTTTGAAGTCAATGAAAAAAATAACTGCAATCTTGGATATATTTTTCAAACCCTATTATCCTCCTATAAAGTGATTTACTTCCCTAACCCTTTGTTATAGCTCTATGCAGGATAAATGATGTCGCTTGTTCGTCTACACACTCGTGTGTCCTTCATTTGATATCCTCAATTTGATGAAATCTGACTCGTTTGCGTTCGATTATCGTTTGCTACTAAAATGGAATATCAATATGTCTAACTACAAGGCTCTCATTCTGCTTTAATGGAAATAGTGTGGTACGGTTTATTTAGTGACTCTTTCAATAAGAAAGATTTTTAATGTACAAATTATAAATTAATTATTTAATTAAAATTGTCTTGAATTATTTTCGTCCAACTTTATAAGACTCCTACAGTTTTTAATGCATCTCCAAATAATGCATTTGCAAAAAATAATCGTTAGTGATTACATAGAAATAATCAACATCAGCTATTATGTATAACAAACATTTGATGCTGAAAAACACTGCAGAAAATGAAAAAACATGAAAAATAGAAAATTTACACTTATATTAATAAACGTAAACTGTATATAATAAATTGCATTCTATGATTTGACTCCTAATTCGAGGCATAGTTATCCAACAATTGTAAAAACATCGGAAGCATGAGCTACCCCGTACCGGAAATCGGTTACGGAAAAACGGCAGGAGGTTGCAACCCAGGAAAGAGACGTAAGAGATAACGACATTAGGGAGATAAGGGTGAACTAGAGGGGCGCTCTATCGCCTTATAGATTCCGGGTCTCGCCATTACGGGGTTGATGGGCACGATTCTGCGACTGCGCGCTGCGGGGCTATTTCTCGGTTAACTGCTCGTGAAGTCGTCCACCCCGGCTAACTTAACCAAGGTATTAACGTACGGGAGGCCATGACCGAACACGGGCACGACGGAATTTATTGTCAGCTCTTAATTTCTTCCCTCTCGCTCTTGCGCGGAACACAGACACTAGCGTCTGACCGAAGGGGCTGTTACTGAGCTAGACCGCGCGCGCGGTGGTGGCGAACGCAGGGCTTTCAAATTTTATTGCCATTGCCAGCACGCTCCTAGCTTTCTTTAGTGAATTCAAAAATTTCTATTTGATGAGCAAATACCGTGTTTTCTATCGTAAAGAGTTTTTAAAACACTATGCACTTCGTAAAGCCTACTATTTTATCACTATCAAATGTGAGTTTCTTTGAAGATAATTATTAGCACTCCACATTAGCTAGCAAGCTTGATAATTAATATTGTCCCGTTCCAACTTTTATTTTATTACACGTATATTAAGCTTTATATAATAATTATAAATAAGCACATAATGAGGGCCTTTCCTTTTTTTGAATTTCACAATTATCACCGCAACATTGACTCAAGTAATTTAATATTTTTTTAAAGTAACAGCATCCCATTTCAATAAAAGAAAGTTTGTGACATAAAGCTTAGAACGCGTACACATGTATCGAACTGAACTAGTTTCGTACTTTAATCGCTTGCGAACAAGATCCAATAGCAAACTTGAACTGAATGACTGTCAAAGGGAATCGAAGTTATATATTCTATCTATCAGAGAGAATAGCAAAGAACAAAGGATTATCGTGTGAATAACGCCCTATTTAATTGCCTATTCTTCGATAGCACAATTAACAAGAAGGTAACAATAAACTAACATTAAGCTGACATAAAAAAATAGGTTTGATACACTAAGCAAAATGGTATAGTAATTTTTATTAAACTGTACAGTAAACTAACTACAAGCTAGTCAATTCAATAATAATGACTATACTTCATAATAAAAATTCCATTAGTACACTAAAAATTACAATGCCGTGTATAGTATGGAAAACGTTATCAAATTGTCAGTCTGTGATCAATTTATTGTGTAGTATGGTAAAAATCATTTCTCTTAGTATATGATCGTATATTTTACATGACAAATTATATTGAAAGTGATATTCAGAAAATAAACGATACTTGTCATAAAATAATCGTAATAAATAAATTCTATGTACAAAAATATTATTTAATAGGGAACTTTGATTGATTTTAAAAAGATGGTTTATGTATTTTAATCTTATATGTACTAAAAACAATACTAAATCAGATAAATTTATTTACTAAGTGCAACATTATCAAAATTCACTATATTTACCGTGAAACTGTATTTATAATCTAATATTTCGTAGAAAAATAAGTTTATAAATAATGAAGAATAGAAATAAAATATAACAAATCTAGAAGAAATCATAACGGATTTTTAGCGAATTTATGCTGAAACATTTTAAAATTAAGAAATAACTCGTTACCCTCGGACACTAAATATTACTAAAATCTCTGTAAAATATCACAAATAAGCATTATGTATAGATATATTAGCAAGCAGAAAACTAGATAATCGAAAACATGTAATGAAGCAGACAATGCTTGTAATACCGCACACAGACTTGAAATAGAATATTTCGTCAAGATATATACTAAATTAAACTTGTAATTTTAATCATAAGTAAAAAATAATTAATTGACTGTTCATTATTTTATTATATAATTAAGACTTAATCGTCAGTCATTAATAATAAATTATTATTTATCTATAAACACCACAGTTTTTCTTAAATATAGCCAGGTATACATAATCATTGAGTTCATTTGATGAACTCGTGATCATACTAATTCGATTCAACTTAGTATGATTATAAACTACTATTTGTACTTGACTGTTGATGCGTCGTTTAGATCAAAACGCGTCACACATGCTCTGTCTTCGACTAAAATTAATTACTGGAATATATCTATATATTTCAATTTGTTTATGGGTTTATAGCGCTCTTATTTTAGGTATGAGATTTCGCGTAAAACTGGATTGGTTTCGTTAATTTTCATAGCACAAGTTTTAATTTCAATTTAAATATATTTTTGTTGTTGCAAAGTTGCGATGTAATTCTAAAAGGTTGAACTGAAATTCAAATCTGTCGATTAATCTGAATAAAACGATCGGAGAATTTTTGTATTAGTATCCTATTTTAAAAACATGTTCTCGGACCGGAGGTGCACGATCGCAAAATGTAATAGCCGTTTACGATCCTATGATCGAATCATTCCGATTTTCAATCAATCACGGGACATTTCGTCGCCTCTTAATCGCTTTTTCACTCTCTCAAGCAACTCGTTTCGCAGTACTAGCGAATGCTCTTTAAAAAATCCTACAAAGATCAGCAAACTCTTATTAAAAGCTCTCTCTAGTCCTCCACCTCCCGTCCAGCTTCGAGAGCACGTCTATATAGTACAAAGAGCAGCGGCTCGAACTTTGACTCTCGGGCATACAGCGAAATTAATTTCCTCGTACCCCATTAAATTTTTACGAGCGTTGAGGAATAAAATGCCTCCGGAGACAGAAGAGGGAGAGCAAGATCTCGAAACTGAAGGAACAGCTTCGCTTCACGCGAAATCCAGAAAAAACAAGCGGATTTATGAACGGTAAAATTTTTTAGTTGCTCGTGTAAAATGATTTTTTACTGGCACTCGCAGCTCTGTCGTACGAACAATAGTAAATCCGTAATCTCAACTGCTATGGCAATTCGCAAACTCAATCTTGAGGTCTCTAATCTGATATAAAATTAAAATTTATATATTAGCGAAGAATCATTAAATGTGGTATTTATTTTTAAGCCATTCTTTATTTGTGCATTTTTTCATCTACAGATTGATTATTTTCAACAGATTCGTGAGCTTCACTGTAAAAAATAGAATTCAATCAAAATATAACTTAATCATATTTATAGCGATATTGTCATAAATAACCAATAAACTTATTAAATTAAAATTATTTTTGTTAACTTTTAAAGATATTCCTTTTAAAGAAATATTATATTCTTAATATAACTAATGTAGAATTAGGTATTAGATTTTTAATGAATCAACTAGATGATATGCGATAGGATGAAATTTAATTAAAAATATTTTGGTCAACGAGTTCATTAAGCATTACTCGCAAGATTTCGTCAGCGCCCCCGCCGTATAATTGTACGAAAAGCCGTCTATTATCTGCAGATTAGTTCACTTTCTAGACGGCGGGAGCATAGGATCCCAAATGCGGCGCCGAAAGCACCAATGACGAAAGAAATAAAGAATACATTATAAGCGGATATACACTATGCGGCATGCCGGGGTCGCATTGCTCGCCGCGCATGTAACGCGGGAGCGAGTGACGCGGCGTGTAATGAAGCTGCGCCAGGGAGTCGAACAATTAAATTCCGATTTAATAAAGCGGGCCCTCGCCGACTGGGGAATGCCTGAGGGCACGTTCCATTTGGAAGGTCCGCGGAATGCCGCGTCGCCCATGCATTGCGCGACGCAACACGCAAGGCGGGCGCTGGCTTTAACGAACGGCGCGCTCGGGCCGATCAATCAGGGGCCGAACTACGGCGCGGGGAGGCGAGCCCGAGTCCGTACGTCTCGTGGGCCTCGTCACTCACCTGGGAGGTTCGGCGACTGCCTACGAGCGATCTCCGTTCCCGTACGCGATTCCAAATTCATGCACTTTGTCATTTGTAATATGCTTGTTACGGATCCGTATAGGCAAGCTCAGGGTAGTATGACAATCATAGGCAAAGTCGGACTTTACTTTGCCAAATAAAACTCATTAAGGATTTGCTATTGGGAAGTGCCGGTGAACTTTTCGTAATAGACCTATGAAAGCCAACCTATGCCTTATACTCGTTTTAATTGTCGCATGGTAATTGTGCGGTTCTGGGCACCAACCGCAATTGCGCTACTGTACTAAGCTTGAATAGCAGTAAGCTGTTTTAGTGCTGTACGTGCAATTATAGCTATAAGGCTACGTTCATAATCTGCGACAAGATTGAGGTACGGATAAGTTTCTTAAAATTTTTAAGCTCGTATTTAAATTTTATTTATTGCTCTTATCGAGCAATAAATATTTGTACGCCACCGCAACGAATTAAGTCATAAGATATTGAATAATCGATAGCTAGCATGCAATGGGCGGCACTGGTAATTGGATCCTTATATGCTACGTTTATTTGTGAATCCGAAACTCATATGCAGCCATTAAAAGTTTAAGAAGTGATCGTTTCTCTATACGCAGCAGATGACAGAGTTCAAGCTCGCGATATAGTTAAGACTCTCATGCATTCAAAAGTGGCGTCATGAGATGATGTATGTATATAAACATATTGAAACAGACTTTATCTGAATGATTAGCGATTAATTTTGGTTTGAGCTGAAAATAAATTATTCAATGCATTTTTGATATTTGCAAAGATATTTGGACAATATACTTTCATCATGATGCACATGAGATGTTTGCAAGGATTTTAAATTAAATTGAACTTGACTTGACGTTTTTAAAAAGGTATGAATAGAGTCTCTTTTATTAAAATAACATCACTGAATTAACATCTCTCGCGCGGAAGCTCTGTTTAACTCGGCCGCGAGGATTCAAGTAAATCTCCCTGCATTCATAGTCTTTCTCCCTCCTTCTCTCTCTCTCTCTCTCTCTCTCTCTCTCTGTCTTTCGCTCACTTACACTTTGGAATGCTCAGATTTCTTTGCGGTATTGAGTCCACTGGGTTCAATTCACTTAAACTCAAAGAGGTCGTTGTTGTACCCTCGTCTGAGACTAAAGAGTTTCGGTATTGTTCTTGACATGGGTCTAATCTGAAGATCACTCTTGGAATTTGTTTGTAAAAAAATTAACGAAGTATTATATGTTCACGGTTCTTCCGTTACTATACCAGGAAGGCTCTTTGCACTAAGTTTGCCCGCTCTTTGGTATTTCCTCACTAACTAACTATTATTCTTTAGTTTATTTAGATGCGTATCTAGCGTTTAGGTCAAAACGTCAACGCTCATATAATTTATGTGAAGGCCATATGATGGATCTTAATTGGAATGAATATGTTGTCACCCCCACATGCATCGATTAGACTAGATGTGTGGACAGTTAAAGGAAATATTTCATATATATTTACAAATCTATTGGTTCTAGTTGTGTAAATCGCAGCACCGAGTCAGCAAGTGACCGCGTCCCAGTGGTTTGGAAGAAGGTACATATAATGCAATTGACCAAATCTAAAGCGACAACGGGATCCAATCATTTTAGACCAATTGCATTATTGTACTTCCTTCGACGGACCTTGAATAAATCGTTTACGAGAAAATTATGGAATATCTGGTGTCAAGCAATATATTAGATCTAGTCCAGACAAGCTAGATTCCAACAGCTTATTTCTTTAGTATATTTTCATCTTATTTCACGAACGTATACATTTTTATGGCTGACTATTCTTGTGGTAAATCACTGGTTTATAGATATAAATGGTAACTACATTACCGACGTTAAACTTAAAAATGAAACTTGTTGATCAAATTTATTTCCACTGTATTATGTGACGATAAAACTGATAAATTCAAATTACTCACACTTCACTGTTTCAAAAATCAGTGATTTTAATCGAAACTTCAAATTTAATGTTTTCGTCATGCTTATTTTTAGTCTTTAAGATCGTGTTAAGTAAGTCTAGTAAGCCAAATTGTTTTTCACCCTTTTCATATTTTTTTCCATGCAATTGAATTTTAATTTTGAAATCCCTTAAATTCACTATTGAAATTATCTACTGTATTACTGCCAGCTTGAATGTTAGTGTGTGTGTGTGAGAGTGCGCGCGCGCACGAGTGTGTGAGTATTATGTATATATATTTGTACATATATTTGTATGTATTATTAATTCAACATCATTGAACATATATCCATACATATATATAATAGAATAATGGTTTCGTTCGCCGAAGATTTATGGTGTCCAGGTCGTTCATGGATAGTGACTTTAAAAATAGTTTTGAAATGTACATTTGTAGAAGAGCTATTAATTTTATTTTTGAGCTTGATGAAATAATAGTGAGCTGCTTCAAAATAGGATATTTGTACCATTTACAGTTGACTTTAAATCATGTAATAATAGTCTATAATTCGAGAGAATACGAATAATCTCAACAAACCAATAAGTGCTGGTACGACGATCCATCCTAAATTTTACATTATTCAGAAGGTGAATAAGTTGAAGACGAGAATGTAGAATGAACAAAACAAACATCTTCTATAATGCCACACTTGCTACGGATCTGACGTTTCTCAACGCAATTGAATAGAAACACTCCTCGCGAGGACGAGAGTCTCTGCTGGAATAGGCATAACCCTGTATACACGCAGCTTGCACGAGGGTAAAAATAAAGATCAGGGTGCACACGTCACGTTAGAAGGAAACGGAGAAAATAAATAAATGGTCGAGTGGGGGTGTGTCGAGGAGGAATAGAAAGTCTACGGGAGAAGGCGGACAAGAGGGCGCGACAGAACAAGAAGTATAGAGAAACGATTCGGAAGCAATTCGGTAAGTACACGTCGATTTATGTCCAGAAATAGTCGATAGCTCACCTCTCCTTTTTATATCGCGGATAAGGAGCGCGCGAGAAAGAGGGGGAACGAGGCGGTAAGAGATCTGGCGATGATATTGTATGAGATCGCTTCTACCTCTCGGTCTCTCCTATATTTCATGTACGACCATGTACCCACACATGCCTTCATATACACACAGTCCGATATGGCCTATCTTATGACGTTATTTAGGAAGTACTTCGACTAGATGCTCTCTCGAGTGTCGTCGTACCATCACTTAGTGTCCCCTCGATCGCCTACCTTGGTTACCGATGCATCTTGACTAGTGGTAGAGTACAATATAAAAATACACATTATGTAAAAATATAATTTTATTTACTATTACTTTGCGGTATTATTCATTAAGGTACTGGGGATCATACAGTTTCGAGAAACAAAGCCCGCGGCTCGGTGCTTACAGGCTGTGTGTGCATATATGTGTGTGTGTATCTATATATATATATACTATTGAATTTGATCGAATGCAGCTAGAAAAAGAATTTTTTATTATACATTTGTTTAATTTAAAAATTTCTTAATAAACTTTTTAAATTTCAGAAGTTTCAATTGATTAAAGTTTTAAACAAATAAGGTAAATATTAGCCTTTTTTGTATGTATTCGAGCATCTTACACACGCATATTTATTTATGTTTGCTTACATATTCAATATTTATATCTGCGGAAAGAAACACCTTAATGATTAAATACATTGAATAATCGCATCACATCAAACGCGCCATGATGTGCACGACTTTGACCATAAACAAGTTCAAGACGATGGGAGAAATGAGGCTGAGGCGAGGAAATCAGAGAAGGCGAAAGCTTCGCTGCAGGAGATACCGCGGGCGTTAAAAAGTAACGCGTGCGCACATCAAGGTGGCCATTCGATGCACGTCCGCGAAGGACGAGGTACTGCGTAAAACATTAAAAGTGCACCTACGCCGGAATTATACCGCGCGGAGGTCAGGCGCGCAAGGCCCGAATAGAAATGTAATGGGTCGGAATCGCGGGCTGGGTGGAATAAATCGATTTTATAGGAGCGCCTCTCTTCCATAATGTGCGCGATGAAAATGACAATGTTTCGTTCGCAGCGACGTAGTGCGCTTCTGTTGATTTACACCCAGATGCAGACGCAACATGATAGCTCATCGTCCACCTACACATACTCGCCGCTCGCGGGCCACGACCGCTTGGATTTTATGACCACCAGTTCTCGTACGCAAATGTATTCGCATTTCAAATGCCAAGAAAAAGCATTTGCGATACGTTTTATATGTATCAGCATCCGTTTGTATAGCCATGGAACTGTCCTTGATGTGCCATGCAGACTTCAAGCTGCAAAGCCTTATTTAAATTCGAAAACATACCTAACAACATTTTATAGATTGAGCAAAATAAATGATATGTGTTCTACTGCAAAGATTTTGTTTTCGAAAAAGTTTTGAGATCTCTGAGCGCCTAAACAAAATGTTTGACTATCTAAAATAGTTTACAGTTAATTTTTAATGATATTACAGGCAGTGTTTTTTTTGTTTCGGCTAAAAACATATTTTCTCATAACTTTTTTTCATTTAATAAAGAAATCCTGAATATTTTGATCAAAACTTATAAGTTAGAAATGAATTAAACCTAAAAAATGATCGATTAACACAGAGCATGTATTTAATATCGTGAAATCTAAGTAATTTAATTCTAATTTCTAATTTAATTCGTTTATAATAATTTACGGTATAACATTTCACTTAAAATTAATAATAAAAATAAGTTGATAAAGGATTCATATATATATTCATAAATCAATTCTATCATATCAATATTTACAAATTAAATTAATATTGATATTGAATTTTCAATAATTAGACAAAAAAATTATCTCATGTTTTATAAAGATCAGAGGCACAATATAACCAATGTATTGTATCGATAACCAGTTAAGTTTTAGCTTAATATATTTATTATTCTTAATATAGTATCGAAAATCGGAATATCGGTATGCTTTTACTATTTTTAATCACCCCTATCTCTGTCGAGATGAATTTTATGTTTTGAACTTAGCAACAAAAAGGATTTAGGATAGCAACAAAAGCGATCTCAGTAGCTTGCTAGAGGCAAGGAATTCGTGAACAGGTTGTATAAATACAATGCACATTTTACATTGTTTACAGTGATATTAAAAGAAAAAAACATTCATTTATTTAAACTCATTCTGTAGAAGTTTAAATCCTACTATTATAACATAAACGATGTAAATAGACTAATCGATGAAGAATGTGAAATACCACAATCTTAGTATGAATGAAATATTTATATTCTTAAAATAACAGTGTCTACTCAGGTCAAACACATTGAAAGTGCTTGCAGCTAAAAATTGGGGAACCAATAAAAAAATTAAATCCAATATTAAATTCCTGTATGAGAATAGCTACTGGAGCCTTCAGAACCAGCCCAGTTAGTAGTATATTAAGCGAAAGCAACATGATAAACTTACACCTACGAAGAAATTTACTAACTCTCAGATATGCAGTTACATTACTCAACTCACCAAGCAACCAAGCCTACCATCTACTTTCTAGAAACCCAAATAATATAAGTTAACATAAAAAAATTCTAAAAATCAACCATTCTCACAACAAGCAGTATATATATCTAGATATAATATACATATTGTAAGCATAATACATATGATGTAAATCACGAATGTAAAATATAAGCTGGAAATACAATATACATCCCTAATACCCATAGTGGGAGGTACGATGAAAAATAAATAATTAAAAAAAAATATTTATGTTCAAAACATGTTCCAATCAAATCGTCTGAAAAGTATGGCATGCACATGTTCGTAGACATTTATAATGACTACAGATATACATTTCAGATTTTCGGACCCACAAGTGAGCATTGCACAATAAATAAAGAATCTTTATATGTTATCGGGCTTCGTTGCTTTGCCCAAACAAAATAGGGTATTATGTACGGATCGTTATATAAAGCTAACTGTTATATAAGAGCATATAACAAGTCTTCTTAAGAAAGTAGATGCAGTGTCTTTTAAGATTCACACTTGCCAAATATGAATATTTCATTTGACCATTATTAGCATCTTGAGCAAATACAATTTTGAATAAATAAATTTAACGAATGAATAGATGTAAATAAAACAGAATTTACGCTAATATGCTAAACATGAAAGAGTTAGTATCAATTCCTTAACATATATATATTTCTAGTTTAATGTTATACGTTCTAATGAGAATTATGACTATCAATAATGTACTTTTATTATGTTTAATTCTTTAGATAAAAGTTATTTTCAACTGATATTTGGTACTATTCTTGTAGTTTCAGCAGCTGCTGTAAAGGGAAATAAACGCGTCATCTGATCGTGGTTATACCTATATACGTCGCAATGTTTCAGCGTATATGCGCCGGCTCTCAGTAATGTATGTAGGTAAGAACGGCGCCGGAGAAAGAGGAGATAAAGGGAATCGCTTCTAAAATTACGATCGACCTGCACATTAACCTAATCGTTTTCTTCTTTCTTTTCTCCCGTACAGTATAGCTGTAACGTTACCGAACCAAAACGGTGTTTCATTGCAGGATCGTGATTTCATAAGAATATCTTATTCCGCCCATTTCTTACATACTTTTTACTGGGCTCTCATGATTTTACCTACATTTTCATCATTTTCTGTGTAAATAGTAATTATAAGTATCAGTATCGTTTGCAATTTTATAACTTAACTAGAAAAACAATATAATTTGTAAACCAAAATAAAACAACACACGGTGTTTCTTGTCATATTATATAGGCGAGGATTCATCGTTTTAAAATAATTCGATGACTTAAACTTGTAAAAATCCTGATTATATTAATATCAATAAACAAAAAGTTCAAAGACATTAATTAAAGAATTCTTAGTAATAATTATTAATAATTATTCTTAATAATAATTCTGAATAAATCTTAGTAATAGATGAAATAATATTGTCATACTGGCATTATTATGCACATACATAGATAGCGGACTTATTTAAGGTGGGTTTAAGAAACCATAGTAATATCTAAATATATCCAAATATTACAGCTAAGTGTATCCCGATATGTAAAAAAAGTCATAGTTTCTAGAAGTCATAAATATACAGACTTCTAAAATAATTTGTAAATTTTTAAAGCATTATTACTCTATAAATCGATATTCTGTACGTAATAATAGTCCTGTACGGTAATGCAGTAACCAAAAGTGTTCGCAAGACTAATAGTAATTTAAGCTAACTGTCATGTAGGTTTCAACCAATCTTTTATATTACAAAAGGAAAAAAAGAATAAAAAAAGAGATTAAAAAAATATTTAGTAACTTATCTACCAGACTGATACAGTTAACATGCCAAAAGTCTTGATTTCCACCTTCCCTATGGATTGCTTCGGAGATACTTGATCAACTCCCACGTTATTATTGCTCTGAAAGCTGTACTATCATTATCTATCTCGACGAGCGAACGTTAAAAGCATACTCAACTCTTCCATTCAATTCCTCCTTGACTCAGGAGCTCCAAAGGAAAGAAATAGTGCTGAAGAGGTAGCCAAATAAATACAGGAAATTATTAAAATATATAAAAAAGGAAGCGTAAGCGTGGCTAGGCAGACCGGGTGCCGTATCGCGATTTGAAACTGCACGCGACGATTCCACGCGATTGATTTTGCAATAAAATAAACGGGCGCCGGACGAGAATTCCACTCTCCCCGCGACAGGCCGTAGCGTTGCCGGGCAGCAGCTAGCGCAACCTGTCCCGCATATATGCACGAGTCGGACGCAAGCCGTCCGCTCTAAGCGAAGCCAAGGCGGCGGGGGCTCCTTTTGCCTGTGCGTACGGCGCACTTGGCGCGAGCGCCGGCTGTGTTTTAAGGGAGACGGACGCGAACTGACTGCGCGGGGCTCCGAACTGCGCTCCGGCGTCGAGTCCGCAACAGTGCGTTGATTGGCTGCTGCGAATTCAGAGCTGCGCGGAGCTGGTCACATGCTTACCCCCGCGACTCGGCTCCTTGCTGCGCTTCAAACGGTTCTCGCGTACCGCGAACTATCGCGCCGAGGAGACAAAGGCGATTCCAAGAAGCTACGCATACGTCCATTCGGTATATATACCATTCCTTGTAGTATTTCTATTTTATGTTGCATTTATGATTCAAATTACTTGGCTAGAAAATCCTTAAATTTTTTAATTTTATTGTTTATATCCCTATTTATTATAAATATATATTATAATTATAAGACCTGTAGGATTGCAACCTATTATTAATTATATCCTTTCACATTAATTTCAGGCAACATAATTTATTTATCATTTGAGAAAACGATGAGCTATTATCTATAAATATATAGTTAATGTTACTGTATAAATATACAGTTATATAGTTAATGTTACGGTACAAAAGAATATTATTATTGAAAATATAAAGATATGTAAGAGCGAACAAGTATTATTTTTTTGTAAACCAACGATCATATTATTCGCACCGAAATTATTTATTATTAGAATAAAACTATATGGAAGTTTTACGGTAGATGCTGCTTATACGCGAGACGTGTCTAATGTTTAATTTTTTATTTATTTTATATTTGATTTGCCAGATTTTGTAAGCCCGATTCGTGCGCGCAGTGATTCGTTGAGGTCGCGGGCCGCAACAAGATCGTACAAGACTCCAGCCGGGCCAGGAGAGGATCGCCCGCGTCAGTGGTGTGGGGTTCCCACGATCATGAGCGAGTGACAGTGACAGCTTCGAATCCCCGGCCCTTTTATTTACATTCGGGAAAGCGTACCGCATCGGGGGAAAAGCGCGGCAAACTTTGTCCGTTGGCGCGATTGCGCGACATTGTTTTTCTATTCATTCTATAATTCACCTTCAAGGTAGCAGCATCATTCCAATAGCATCTATATTTAAATTAATTCAACATCATTTTATTTGTTTCCTCATCATTATCAATCTTCCTCCGAGGTGTTCAATACTTTGCTATTTCGCATTTTACACCTAAACATTTAGTATAGTTTACAATTCAAAATACAAACAATGTGAATCTAAAAAGGTATCATTCAAGATGTTTTGTAATAAATTTTTTTAATTTTTTCAGTGAAATTATTGTAAATAAATTCCATCAAATCAATAACTTAAGATTTTGTGGTTTTACTTGAACGATAGTTTTCTTACAGATTTTTATATTTTGCTTTTTTTGCCACTTCTATTCTCTCTTTTCGGTAATAATTATTTTTTTTATTTTCTAGCACATGTTATTGTGAGATATTTTACAGTCTCGCATCAAAAAATAATGTTCGCTACACGGTTATAAGACTTTACACCCTCGTGTAACCGGCCGACACTTGAAGCGCAAATGTTTATTTTACGCCCTTATGACGAAAAGTACTATTAAAATAAGTGATATTTTTTATATGTAAGAAGACTAAATACAAATTAAAATGATTTACGTGTATCTATTATTTCATCACAATATATCTAATTTGTGCATTTTAATATAACGTTGAAAGTTTTCTAATCTTTCAAAACTCTACGATTTAACAGTCTTTTTTTATAAGATGGACAAATAAATAATTAATGTTTTTTTAAGTCATGATGAATCTCCGTATATAAAGAATCTTGGACGTATGAAGTCGCGGTGTCCGAAAACGCACCCAAAGCAGAGAAAGAAGCCGAGCGGAGAAATAAATCGGCAGCGTTCTTATCGCTTTGGGTTACCACATAGATAAGACCCAGGCAACTCTGGAAGCTGCGAACGAGCAGAAAAAGGAATCTTTTCGCGGCACCTTTTCGCGAGTAATTGGCCGTGGGCCAAATCGCGCCCCCATCGGTACCTCTTTAATCTTGGCTCCCGGTTCGACCCGTTAATTCGTCCCAGGTAGTTCGTCCCTTCCTCGGTTCTCCTTTATCTTGACGTTACATTAAAAGAGGAGGATGCCGCCTTGCCACTGTACACGCTATGACCAGAATCGAGATTAGACCGCAATCTCTCACGGGGCTCCAAGTTTCCTTATAACCCACAGCCGCCAGGGGCCAATATTATACTCTCCGCCAAGGGGCTGTGAGCTGGTTTTCGAGGCGAATCATCGCTAAGCGAAGAGGATTTTAGCCCTTCACTAATTTGTCCATTAATTTTCGTTCGTACTTTTTTTGATGATTTAGTCCGCCTGCTATATAAAGGCAGTGCAGAGATACGATACGGTTTATTAAAAAAAGCAGAAGCTTAACTGTGGTTGAAGAGAAAGCACCTCAAGTGCGTATCTCATCGTTCAGCAGAGCTACTTCTCTCAAGTCCCTATAATTAAATTCAAAGTACGTAATACTGGATTTGGTGATCATTTTATATGCATATTTTTTATAACGACCAGGATTCAATAAAAAGGGCCGAGGAGAATAAATTTGAAGATCCATCACTTCATTTTGGATTAACAATTATTAAAACAAGATATTTTTAGTGATCTATATAGATTAAAAAATAACTATACGAGATAACAGTTATCACACGCTCTGATATGCTATTGCTTAATTCTTAAACATATTTGTAGCAATTCACGGATTTTACGGAAAACATTCTACAAAATTTAAATACACATCATTTTTGCAATTAATACCGATTTCAAGATAATATGTAAACCAACGCATATGGTAAAACGCAATTGTAAAGTATCTTTAATAGTTTTTCATAACAAATTTTCTTTTATTATGTCGCACTGTTACACACGTTGATTCAAATTAAATGTGCGCGGGTTCGCAGCGCAGTACCCCGACTATTGTAGGTCTGTCCTCGTGCAAAACGTTCGATGCAATCCTCGAAATCTAGAAAGAGCCCGAACCATATATATATTATAAATGCAGCGCTCAGTATTGTGGCCCCTAAAATAACGCCCGCAAATGCCGCGCGTATACCATCCGCCCAACCATAAATGAGCATACGTGCATAACAAACTCGTTTCGCCGCCTCGCACTTTGCATTCCTATAAAGATCGCAATAAGAAAGATAGGGAAGAACAGGGGAGAGGAAAGCGAAACAAGGGGAGCCAAGAAAGAGCAAAGATTAAGCTTGAGATTATCGTACGTGCATACCCGAGAGGAGCCACGAGCCCCCAGGAGTATCGTGTTCGACGAATTACGAAATCATGCTGCGGTTTCGAGCTCTCTTTCGCGGCGCTCTCCTTCTTCCAGTGTTCTTCATATCGAAATACATGTGCGAGCTGCATGTTCAAGTATTTATACGTTTGCCCCTGTCTGTACTCAGGACCGCTGCAACAATGCACTTACCGAAAGTGCACCGGAAACGCCAACCAACGCGGCAATTCCATTTTTCATAATTTTTTCAATTCGTAAATATACAAAGTGTATGATACGCGTAACACATTTCAAATGTTTATTCTGACTCGAATTAATCCATTATACCACACTGCCCTTGCACTGCTTCCATCACGAGTAATATGTAAATAATTCAAAGAATCCAAACAAATTATATTTTTTGCAAGGGAGGAATTGTTTTCTCTCTTTCATCGGCCCTGTTCAAATTTCATATTAGAATATGTTTTTTTTTCTTTACTCGTTGATAGTAATAGAAGTAATGGCAACTTAAGAATAGTTCTTTCCAACAAAAGACGTCTATTATCTAAAGGGAGTAAAATTAAGTGAGTCGAAAGGACTTGTGTCAGATTCGATTGGTTATCACATCCTGGGCGAAGATTAACGAGCAAGCGATCGCACCGAGTGGTTAAATTCGTGGAGGATCAGCCTCCCATCCTTCGCCCGCCAATTTCGAGGTTGAAGTGAGGTTCTCCACGGAGGCGAGCCGCAACGGTACTTGCTGCCCTCCTGAATCTTTGATATCGCTTGGGCCGTTTCTGACGAGAGAACGCCAGGCAGTCGTCTAGTCGAGTTAACTTTCACTTGCGGGAAATATGTATGACGACGAGCTCTCGGCCAACCGCCACCCACAATTTAATTGATGCCAGAATTGATCCTCAAAATAAGAATAGACGTCTGCATTTGTAACTTTTTTGATTTTTATTTTCGTTTGATCATGTTTTATAAGTTACAAACTACCAGCTCGATTTTCAATCGTTATTTTAATCAGCACAATGTGCGCTCATACAAGTAGTCGGTTTGTAAAAAATGTCCGTTTGTGACGCCTGTTATTTTTCTCTTTTATTTTCATTGACGGCTACAGTATACGTTATGCTATTCTTGAAAAACGGGTCGTTTTGTTAATTTGTTACAGACGAAAAAATAAGAAAGGTGGAATTAGAATTTAAAAGCTTTTATTCCTACTACCTTTAAATTAAAACATTCGTTATACTCTTAATGATTAAGCAAACTATTTTTGAAAAATGAAAGAAAAAAATTATGATTAAATGATTAGAATTACCGAATCATTAAAATTCTTATAAAATGTTGTTTATATACCATGAAAGCAATCCAAACTATGTTTTACCCCAGAAATTTAATAATGTTTCTTATTATTTTACTTCTAATTATACAAAAACCTGCGGTCGAGTAATCTTTAGAGCGAGCCTCGCGGAGTAGTCATATTTTTCCACTAAGCATTATAATATTCGTACTTTGAACCTAACGTAGATGATCTCACTTTCAAATGAAGATTTTTTTAAAGTCAACTCGAGTTGAAAAAAATGAAGATTGGGAATGAAATGAACCTCAGAGATTTTGCATATTATTTTCTTTATAACCTCTGTTCATAGACTAAAATGAATGTAATAACAGTAGCATAAGTACTTAGATTATTCAAAAAATTCAAGTGAAAATTTACTTACATTTTCATAAATGCAGGAAGACGTAATAAATTACTTTTATATGTAAAGGTTAACCGATTCAATGAATTTCTACTATAGTACATGATCTTGAGGGAGTAATAGGAGTCTCATGTGATATTTATCAGCTTTACCATCGCTTAAAATGATTATATATTTAAATAATAGCATAATTGCTTTCTCTAGTAAAATCAGGTAGGCAGAGATAATGATAGAAGTAAAGATGAAACTATTATCATTTATCTGGCGCAATTGGTTTTCATGGCCAAAACGATTATATCTTCATTTCACCAGCACATTCAAATGATTTAAAAATTGAAATTAAAAAAAGCCACGTGCGTTTAAAGTAAGTAGCTTATGAAAGGCAGTGTATCTCCCATAATGCGTTCTATTAACTCGAAATTCTCTCAAGAAATATGCTTAACAGTACGGAAATGGAGGGACTGAAAAATTCAGATTCAAATTTCCTGGTATTTCATAACAGTCTTCGGCCGCCGCAAGTATATTCCAGGGGAGATATTTCACGGGTTATAACATCCCTCGGAATCGACATGACCTACATCCCGGGTGTTTCGCGTTCCCGCTCGGCTAAGTCGACTGGATTTTCCGTGCGAAAGCTTTTGAATCATAACTTCGAGGTGTACACGTGTGCGCGCGCGCGTATGAGTAAGGAGCGCAGGGGACAGGGAGGCAAGCCCGGAGGTAGCGGGAACAAGCCACACGCGAGCCGCCCAGCCGGCGAGCACTAAAATGCAATTCCGCGCAGTACATTTCGGCTTTAAGGCGCAACAAACGATGCCGCAACAGCGCGATAACGAGGCCGGGAGGCCGGCCGGCCGCGGGAGCGTCCGGCGTCGCGGCGCGCACAAAGCTGCAAGGGCCGGTGGCGGGGCGCGCGCGCGAAATCGACCGGCGCACGTGGGACAGGCCGCTCTTTAAACCCCCCCCGGCCGCTACGCCTTTCCTTTTACCACCCTGATTTCACGCGAGCCGCCGCCCGCCTCTCGGAGTTTACGCTCCTGCGCGGCTCGTTCGCCTGCGTGACACCGAAAATTGGATTTTCCGCCTTCGTCTTTTGTGCGCCTGGTTTTGTTTGAGTGCTCAAAGACTATCTAGTTGTATAATGGAAATCGCGAGAGAGCTATTTTTCGGTTCGCTTTTCGTTTAACTGATTATACTTATAAAACGAGTGCTCCGAGTACGGGAATGCACCGCGTATACACGTTGGGAATCGCACCTTGTCGCGTTGGGCGTCTACTATTCCTGTTGCGATTAAATTTTATCATTCATTCGTAGAGAGCTTCTCGAAAAGTATTTAATTTACTCTTTGCCGAGCTTTTAACGCGTAATACTCTGCGTATCTTTTAAATCGCATTTTTGTTAATTGAAATTATACGTATTATTTTTCTGCGCAACTGCATGTACAAGAGTTTAAAGTAAAAAGTATAATTTGAAAATTGAGTATACGCATTGTGAGTCAAGTTTCTTCCATCTTAATAAATTATTTTCTTTCGGTAATACTTACTTGGTGCACTGTCCACGAGGAGATTTATGTAAAACTATTCTCCTAAAAGTAAATATACGATCTGCGCACCTCTTAAACGAAAATCTTATTTTTATCGCCCATTTTCTGAGGATGTCAAGCGTAAATGAGGTGAGTTTACGATCTGAGATAGAAATAAGTGCAGTATAAAAACACAAACCTTAATTCTTCTTAGGTATAAGGTGAGATATAGATATAGTGTGGCACAGATAAAGAGAATACAAAAGTAAAAAAACAATGCAAGTTAGCACATTATCTTATTTTTTACCGGATTAGAGTTTGCATGAAAGTTTTTAATAATCCATAAAAATTTCGTAGACATGCTTGTCAAAGAAATTATATATAATTCTATTATTCAAGGAAAATTACTTCCAGCCATGAATTTTAATATACTGGTCTCTCCCCACAGAAATAATTCAATAAAATTCAATCAAAGAAAATTGTCGCTATACTTTAAAGGATAGAACTAGTAATGCGTATACATGGGATTTAATTTGGAAGGGCTATTAAAAAACTGATTCAGACTATCAATTCTACTGATGAACGCATTACGAACTCGTGAAAAATTCTACCAGACTAGTTTTTTACAATGTGTATTATACGAATTTTTTGCAATTAATTAAATCATGCTTATTAACCATTAAGACAGTATGATCATTTTTTGCATGTGATTTTAACAGGATTGTATATAAAGTAATAATAATGGTAATACTTCCACAATAAATGTTTCCCATATAAGAATTTCCATATTAGAATTTTTCCAGCGCAGAAATATAATACTAAAATTTTAATCTCTGTGAAAAGACACACTGTTAAGAGAAAAAATGAAGCAAAAAATAGAACTAACGAGGAGGAGAGAAAACAGGAGCTGTTGTCAGCACCCAGCACTTGCTAGTGCTAGGTGTCAAAGCAGAGCGCACCTGCAATTAAATGAAAAGGCGCGCGGAGTCGCCAATCACGCCGATCCGGATAAGTTCCTTTATACCAAGGTTGATTAAATTTTAATTCACTTCTAATTAAATTTTTTTCTAGCAGCAGCGCAGCTTCTCTTGCTTTTTCCAGCTTGCAAGGACAACTAAGGGTGTACACAGGAAGGGTGGGATGGGGCCAAGGAGTCACCTTTATCTTCGTGCTAAAAGGATTTATTTTAATCGAAACTTTTTAACGAGAATCGGTTGTCAGACATTTTAATACCATTAGCGGAAGGAAAGGTGGAGCCTAAAGGCGTCGGACAATATTGCTTGCGACGGTCCGGATTTTCTTATACCAATAGCCTTATATACAAGAAACCTTTAGCGTAAAAGATTTTCCAAGGACTATTATGGAATGTAGAGTTTAAACGATTGACATTCTTAATAATATTGCTTTAAACTTCTGAAATTGTTACAAAAAATGAGAAATACGCACACTGAGAAAACTTTTAATAGATTGACATTTATATGTTAATTACCTAAGTATTATATTTTGAAATTATTAACCACGTATATTCATTTATTTACCCTCATATTTTCCAGCTGTGCTTTCAATAATCTTAATTTTCGCACATGACAATCTACGCTCATCGTCTCAAAACGCAACTGGCAGCATTTGCCGAGTCAACCGAATAATCGGGAGTGGTCTTATGGTCGGGTAAGCCAATCTCGTGCTCACCGATTCCATGATCTACGAGCCTTGTTGATCATTCGTTCCATTTAGAGGCTCCCTAGGAGTTGCCGCATACAGCTTCAATCTGCAAAGGCCTCTGTTTATACTCCTAACCATACCTATGAGACTTTACACCTCCCCCGAGAGAACTATTTACGAATCATACCTTTATTTGATGTATTATTTTAATTCCCAATATTGTTTTAATCGAAATGAGTTAAACCTTTTTGTTCTATTATTTTTAACCATATAACTCAAAGAAAAACTCAAATAGTTTTTTTCAAAAAAATTTTCTGTAAAATAAAAAAAATATTTTCAATAAATTTAAAAATTAGATAATGCAATAGCACAGTTCCCACCTCTCGCAAATGTCTCACATCGTATACAATCTATTGTTTGACTTAATTATTTATACGTATATATTGAGATGCGACATACGTATTTGTTTTCTGTATATAAAATATTCTTACATGCAAGAAATTTTTTTTGACTAATTCAACTACTGCTTGCACCTTATACTAGAGGTAATGTATAAACTATAGGATACAAATTGAAAAAATTGTATGGAAGCTGTAGCTGCACATATGCTTATATTAAGGATTTCACGTGATAAATTAATTCACAACCTCAAAAATCGTAATAAAAATAATTAACACATACGTTTGCTGTATCGAGAATTCCAATAAAATAAACTATCATAAACAGGTTAATTTACATCTTTCATTCCTAATAAAATGAGCTATAAGCTAAAATCTTTAATAATATAATTTTATTGCACATTAATTAAACACAATGCAGATTTGAAGGTAGATTATCTTATGTACAGATATAGTCAAATCAGTACAACAAGGTGTCCTTTTCAACTTGTATGTTTACTTAGCAAAGCAATCTACGTGCGTGAATACAGATCTATATGAGCGCTATAATCTTCCTCTGGCGATAATGAATTCATTCTCTACGAGGCAAATAATATCCAACTACGAATCTGGCTCAGAACGCGCCGTGTCAGTATGTTAACAAGAAACAAGCTGAGCGGGCCGAAGGAATAATCCTATATGCAAATGCGAGCTCGAGGCATACTCCCGATCAGCTTCTCCCGCGAAAAGTTGAAGTAGGCCTTGGGTCTCATCAGCAGTTGCATCGGCTTCGAAAACCTTCAATATCAGCTTTTGTTCGCTCAACGAAAGAGCGGAACAAACCAACAGGGCGCGAAAGAGAGAGAGTTAGAACGAGGAGGGGTGAACGATCTCTTAATTGAATTAGCCCGCAGGAATTAGCAATTTCAGATTAGCCTCCATGAGAACTCGTTTCTCCTGTACACCAAGGCCGGAAAAGGCAGTGTGCAGTTCCGGTGAGCGCGTCTCTCTCGCTCTTTGCGGCGGCGCTTTGGGCTTTAGCTGACACCGCCGCCGCGTCGCTCGAATTCGCTCGAACAAAGTCGGAGTGAATAACTTTTGTGGGCGAGTCCCTGGGAAAGGGGCTGAAAAAAGCCGGACTGACGGTTTCGCCTGTTACGGAGTTTCGGGCCGCGCGGGACCAACTTTCTGATTGATTTAAATCTTTGCCTTGATTCGCCTCGCCCGTCTTGTTTACTGGACATTCTATTAGGGAAATTGATTTCGCGTGAGCGGATTAAGTGCTCCTATGAATGCCGAGCGCTTGATTAAAATTTCAAGGGACTCGAGCTTTTAATTGAAATTTTCAATTTGCACCCCTTCGCGCTGCGCCCTGCCTTGCGATTTTCCCTTTACCATGCATTCGTGCAATTGAATTATAATTCATAATAATAATGAAGCTGCACGCTGATCGTCCACGTTAGATATATTATGAATAATAATGAAAAGGAACGTAGTTTACGTAACATGAGAACGATTTTTAAGTAAATTCGAAAAATATAATGTAAATCATTTTATCAAACTTAACGGTTTTCATGTAGTAATTGTTCAAGATTGGAGTTAAGAAATTTGTTTGCAATTTTATTTGAATGTTACTTAAAAAAACATGTATTTTTTATAACAATTGAAGTTCTATATCATTGATATATTAATAATTATTAATATAGAAATTGTAGTTAATGCACATAAATTCAATAAGCACTGTCGCGCAAACCATCTAACGTTGACATTACCATATTGTACTCAACCGACTAAAATTCATCATCTTGTTAAGGATGCCTAACAACCTTATAATGTAATAGAAATACATTCGCGTGAAAAGAAGTCGTTGGAAAAAGCTCTATTATTATAAGGCGAAACGGCGAATCCTGCAATTCCACTACGGACGAACGTAAAAAGATACGTATATGCGACCGTCCTTCAATTTTGCGGGCCACGAGAGCGCGTATCTCGCGAGCGCTTATCGGACACGTCGGCCCACTCCTCGTTTTTCGCTTCCTACTTTATAGCCTTTTTCGCCTGAGTTCCGCGTTGCGCCTCCCCCTCGACTTTTTTCCCGCTACGGGCCGCAGCGTTATTAAATCATATCAAGTTCAGACGGCAATTATTTAGGTATTAGCGCTACCGACACCCTTCCTCTACTTTCAGCGCATTTGCTCGCGTCCTGGCGCCTCGATACTAATTTCTCATTTTTTTTGTTAATTATCTTTGTAGATTTTAGTACTTTTACTTTCCATTTTTTTTTAATTTTTTCATGGATAGAAAAACACGTTAGCTATTGCTAAAAATATTATTAATTATTACGGAGTTAGGTAAACTAGAAACTATAAGGTTAGGTAGTAATAAATACATAACCAGTATAGTAATGGATACTAATCTATATGTAATATATGGTATAGGCAGAATAGGTATTGATTCCTAATGCCACAGATAATGATTACTATACCTCTAAAAATAATTTATACAAATTTTAAAAAATATGAAATGGTAACTTACTTGAATATTCACTTCAAACAAAGATAGGTTACTCTTTTTAAGTGTTTAAAGAAAAAAATCAAATTCGTACTGCTTTTCTTTGTTTTTTGGTCTCTCTATCTCCCTCACTCTGTAATAGTATGTAACGAATTTTTTTTTTAATTTAATTTTTCAAATAGAATATGTTTTAATAGGTGTGCGTTAAAAAATATTTTTTGCTAATGTATTTATTTATATTTTACTAATTCTTTTTTATTTAATTAAAAGTTGTTTCTGATTTTCTAAAAGCAAAAAGTTAGCAATCATTAACTGACGATGTATCGTAATTACTCCTTATCTGCGATAATTTGAAAAGTATTGGGACTCATTACTAAAAAGTTGGGGAATGAGTCAAATTGAATTTTATCAGTTCCAATTTACCTTACCGTTGAGTAATCATTACTAATTCTTTCTCTCCGTGTATATTATTAGTTTTATTATATTTATATATTATTATCTAATTATAGTTTTCAAATTTTTAATGCTCAATAAGCCTATGGCTATTACTTCGACTACAATATTAAAGCAATCTTTTAAATTTTGTTCTATAATGGTTAATAGGTATATTTACGTCAAAGAAACTTTCTAACGCTTTTTTTTTCGTTTTAAATCCATTATCGGATTCGCAGGCTTTTCCCTGAATTTCAATACGGTGGCGTTTTAAAAAACGTGAAAATGTTTATAATTTTTTTATTTAATATCCATTTAGTATTGCAACAATTTTAAACTAAGTAAGTAAAATGTTTATGTAAAAATAAAAGCATATAAATTAGTTACATAAAATTCGGTTATAGTTATATTGCTATATTTAACTCGGGTGATTATAAAAATTGGGAATTGGATACGATACTGCATAATGTCGATTAATGTCTAGAAAATTATAAATCTTGCATTTTTAAAAAGAAAATATACTCCGAGTTCCATGAATATATGGCAAATTGTCACGTAAGTTTATACTGCAGGTGCGGGTGCGGTAGCGACCTGCTTTTTCTTCTCTTATTTTTATTTGTCTCGCGTCCTTCCCGTTCTCGTCCTTCTTTTTGGCTTATATATTTCCCTGACACTTCTCTCTTTGCCTTCTTCTTTTTCAGTTCCCTTTTGGCGACTTTTTTCCGAGCGTTCTTATCAGGATAATTTGATGGCAAAGATTTTTTACCTTTTACCCTCGTTTTTTTGACTAACAGCGTTGTCCTAATTTTTTCTTTCAGCCTGTGAATATTCTCATCAAATCTTTCACATGTCTAAACTGCAGACATTTTACTATCACAATACTTGATATTTATGTATATACTTTATATATCCTTGTTTTAATAATTATTTTCAAAACAAAAAAAAACGATTCGTAACTTTTCTATGTTGTAATTTTTTTAATCTTCAAATCATAACCTTAAACAACCCAAAGACTTATTTAAGCGTTCTTATAAAAATGCGTAGAAACTATGTATAATTGCTACATTGTATCACGATAGAGTCATTTACTGGTCAATTTAATCAATAGAATTATTAGGTTATGTAAATCAGTCTAAACCATAACTAATTATTACATTATATTTTTATATTTATTATTTTTAATATTTGAAGTATAGTTGTAATACGTACTTTTTCTCCAAATACGAATAATACAATTACGTTTAAACTCATCTTTAAATTTTATTATTTAATTTTATTTTAGAATTCAACTTGGATTCTAAGCGGTTTTTGGCTGGACGTTTTCAGCAGATTCTAGTAAAGGATTTTGTGCTTTAAAACAAATCAGAAAGGAAAATATAAATCGTAAGATGCAAAATGATGGCAAGAGAAAAATTGAAACTCGTAGCTGATAAGAAGACATAGCCCGCTAGCCAACCTCGTTTTCACGCAAATTTGGATGAAATCGCTCACACAGTAGCCAAGGCATTTACCGATCAATTGACTGGCGAGGCATCCGCACGACGGGAAAGGAAATAAGCGCCGAGAGAGACAGAAAGAAACGAGTAGGAGGGGAATGGCATAGATATACCGCTGCATGGTGGATACGTAACGCGAGTCAAGCGCAGGAAGCTTCAGCGAGGAACGTCGAAATAAGGTGCGCAGGGCGAGAGAGACGTTGACGCTGCGATTTTCCACTGAGGAAATCCGAAACATAGCGCATACCTCGTCGAGATCGAGATTACTTTGCACATTTCGACTTGCAGGTTGCACTAGAAATGGCGGGTAGTAATCGAGACAAGTTCAGATTCGTTAGTTAACCGCAGATATATAGTCATCTAAAATTTAATATATTGCTCGGTATATTAAGTATGTTTAAGTTGTAACAATAAAGATAATTTCTATTAAAATCTTTAAATTTGTAAGAAATTATACTACATTTTCTATTGAAGATATTTAACTAAAGTTCCCTACAATTTAAACAACGAATTAAAGAAGCAACGTACCAAATTTTCGTTGATTTTAATTTTCAGAGCAAGGTTTTTTTATGTTCGAAATTAATTAAGTTTTAACTAGTATTTTATTATAATTAGTTAAGTATCTAAAGATTATCTTGTTCGTCCTACCCTTTGTCTTAATTAAAAGTTACAGTCCTAAAAATTTTAAAAGGCTATTGCATGAATTCTAATGCCTCGCTTAACATAATGTATTTCTTTAAATAGACTATAAAAGATAAACCAAGAGAAGCCTGTCAAAGATCTGTAGTAATTGTTCAAGAGAATTTTAAATGCAAACCCCAAATATTTAAAAATTACTATTTAAAAAATATTAAGATATTTTTCCATCCTAAAAAAAAGTCCTATACATTCAAAATGAAAAAAAATTGCACTCTAATTAAAAAAGCTAATGTTCTCGTTTTTAACTTAAGCAGCTTTGGACAATCAAATAAATAAGAGGATCAATTATCGAGACCTTCGAGCAGACCGCACTAAATTGTCCCATAAGAAATAGAATCGGACCTCAAACAAAAACCAATAAGCGAGGGTCAGTCTAGCAAACACAACTTAAGTTCCTTTCACGCACGAATGCACGTTGTAAAAAATTCCGAGTAACGAGTGAGGAGCCGGGATGTGAGCGTCTGAGCCTCGCCCCAATTTCGTATCTAACGCAGCCAGTGAACCAGATCCACCTCGGAAGGTGGGCCAATCGCCGAAAAATGTTACGAGCTTGTTTTCACGGACTCTAAGCGACCCCAGCTCAGACTGCTCACTGACCTCTTCCCCTTCTTAGAACCTCAAATTGCAGGACACACGAGCGAACCATTGGCCGAGTTTCTTTTCAACGCGATAAGGCGCGCACGAGTCAACATACGACATGATAAACCGCAATTTTTTTTTGCAGGATTTTACAGTGTGATAAAATAAACTAAAAACTGTATTACTACACAAATGAAAGTAGCCCTCATAATCAGTATTTTATTTTTAATATGCAATTATAGTCTGCTTAGAACAAATTTTGTTTTAGAACAAAAATTTAACAGGAGGTATTAAAAACCAATTAGCTTTGATTTTATTTGAAACAATTTGGTTTTTAACTGTTTGTGTATAATATTTAAAACCATGTGCATCATGTTTTGACTCAAACTACTATGAAATTATTTTGATTGTTTCTGCGTCAAAATATGTTTATACAATGAAATTTGAAATTTTTTAAAGAAAATCACTAAGAGTAAGTGCAGGTAGATGGAAAAGAGGGAAAGAGGGGTATATAGTGGAGCAATGAAAAAGCGGTACAATAAAGCGGGGAAGGAAGGGGTGGGAGCAAGTGCCGATAAAATACGAAACGTCGACTGTTAAATGCGCGTCGAAAGCGATTCTCCTCTCCTCGGCTCTTTCTCTTTCGGCGAGCTCGAGAAATTTTCAAAGCCTTTCGCGCGCGCAGCCCACGCGGAATTATGTGGTTGGAAATTGCTGGGAAATTCGCCCCTGGCACCGCGCTCGCACTCCCTCGCTCCACCTCGCGAACTTCCAATCGCTGCACGATTTGCTGCCGCTACCGCCTCTCGACGTCGCAGTCGAGCGCGTGTAGGTAGTTCGCCGGAGAGCAGAACGATCTGGAATAGGAGAGGGACACAAGGAAGGTTATCCAGCAGTCGTCGTGGAGAAATTTCTCAGGCGAGAGCAGAGACAAACTGTAAATTATCTCTTGTAACGTGTAATCTTTACTTACTTTACTGAAGGATTTAAATATCCATACAGTATTAATTATTAACTATTCTAGAAGTATACAGGCTTATTTTTGCACACTCTACAAAAAGCATAATAATAATGAATAGGTTCCTAAAATCAAAAACTTAAACTTTATAAATGTAGCTGAACTTTTACTCTAATTTTTTTAATAGAAATATGACGAAGTTTTGGACGAGTCATTTATTTTTGATGATTACATTGATGAAATTTAACGTGATAAACTTACCCGCTACTTATAAAAGAAGAAACAAATTTTTCAGTTTTTAGTTACAAATAATTAATGAACGCAATCTCGAAGTTTTAAAGTTTGTTTTTTATTTTGTTAAAATATAGGTAAATTGATTGATATTTTAAGAATAAAGAATATTTAAGAGATGCACGTTGCCTATAGGATGTTATATTGGAAGGTCGAATTAAGGTGGGTTAATTTTTTGGCGTGGCGCTACAATTATCATAGGCAGCTGCACTCTCCCTATCCTCACATACAACGTGCCTGTGTAGATATATACATGTACCCGCTAGGATATAGCCACTCGAGAGAATCGGACCTTGCATCTTCCACGGCACCAATTATCCTGTCTCTGGTGTAATCTATAGTTCCAAGAGGAGTCTCTTCCTTTCGCTCTCGCCCACTCTTTCAGCACTTATACTCTTGTTGAATTCTGGACTCTGTCATTAACTGCAACATTTTTAGGACTGTTGATTGCCACCGTGTTAATTACTGGAGTAGAGGTTTGAGGATTGTGGAGCCTGTGCGATGTATTGTTCCGATTAAACGAGATTGAACTGACGCACATTATTTTGGATAAACGACAACCCATTGTGAAAATAAAACCAGAAGTTGAAAGACTAAAAGAAAAATATGAATCGAATTGTACATATTACTTTTATAATGTTGTTATAACGATAATAAACAAAAACTGGGTGTGTGTGTAACAACTTCCGGTTAATACAATATTCTGGTTTTTTCACATAAACTTTTTATAAACAGTTGTTATAGGATACAAAATAATCGATCAAATTTTGGAAATAGCCATAACATTATAAGCTAAGGCTGACAAATGTTTTTTTAAAAATTGAACTTAAAATAAAATAAGACTATACTAACAAATCTTACATACATTTTTGCGCAATTTTCATTTTTTAGATGTTTTTCGAAATTGTATTGAAAGTATTAATAAACAAAAGATCAATTGACTACCGCGTTCGAGGTCCAAATGAGAAGTGCCGAGAACCCATGTTCGGCGCATCAATAGAGTCAGGATGTCGAGCCTACCGCTCCCTTCACGCACATGTTTCTCAGACCATCGACCTCCTAACTCGAGAATATTCGTGAAGCTTCAATGTAGAATGAGATGAAATGACAAGCGGGGTTCACTCGCTCGATCGAAGCCCCGAAAAGTAGCCCCAGGGCCGACCGCACCGACCCCGTGCGCACCGACTCCATGACCCAGGAGCCCTGTTTTTCCCTCATCGGACCCTCGGTTCTGGTCTGGGGCACCCTAGGAGTCGCCACAGTCTTGCTTCGACGACTCGCCTCGACAAACACGTCCGGAATCGACAACTGAGTCTAATGCCTTCATCGAATCCGCGCTACTCGAAGGAGTTGTCGGTAAATCACACTCTCTTAACATGAATGATAAATAAAAGTTAATCCACATTTTATACTATTTTAATTTATATATTTATTAGTATTTACATAAAACTAACAAGAATACTATTGCAAATAAAAATATTTGCAGTAGATCTCTTTATCTTTTGTGTTTTCGTTTATTTGGAAATGATAATCTAAGAGAACTTTAATATACTGTCTTACATTTTAGCAATTGTAAAAGAATTACTTAGCTTTGAATTTCATTCTTAATAAGAATGATATAGCCCGTTTTTATATAATGACAATTTATATTTGAATTTTTAGAACTATTTTACACGATTATTTGATGCATTGTGTTATATTAAAGATTATTGAATATTATTAAATTTTTTCTTAGTATAGAACTATCATTTATTGCATTCTGCATTACATCAAGGGGTGTTGTTTGTTTGATTAATTTTTTTGTTTTTTGATATGGTTGCTTGAAATTTCAATTTGCTTTTAAGTATTTTTTGGATATTTTTGAATCGCTCTAATTATACAATTAATTTCAATCCCATTAGATGCCTCTAAATAGATTGATGAATTATCATTTAATATAATTAAATCGTTGTTGTACATTAGTTGTTCAATAATTTTACCTCAGGAGTCCATTGTTGAGTTTCTCATAGTGTATTATAGCTGCTAAAGTCTCCAATTAGTATATATGGGGGCAGTAGTTTCGTAGTTAGACTTTGTAGTATCACAGAATTAATCTTGTATTTATTGTTTAGATAGATAATGTATATTATAGTTAATGTTGCATTTTCATTACAATAGCAACAGTTTCAATATCCAAGTTTTGATTGATTTCATATGCGTATAAATTGTTTTTAATTAATATCGTTACGCCTCCACTTGCTGTTAAACAATTATGTTGATTTTTTTTACAGCAAGTAAAATTTTTTGTTTTACTGTTTCATCTAATTTAAAATTTTGGAAAAATTGACGTTATCCTTTGTGATGGGTATCCTGTCATGATCGAGCGCAGAGCGACATCTCTCCGATCTGGCCTTAGACAAGAAGGGAAAATGGACAAAAGCGATGGCTGATATTTGTCTGTTACGCGAGCGGCCTCTAACGGCGAAGAGAGGGTAATCGACGGCCGCTTGGGCCTTCCGTAATGATTGTCGAGTTGAGGAGAGGTCGAGTGTGAGTTTACTGAATGCATTGCGTTCACTTATTATTGTTGTATAAAAGAGTTTTTGTGCAAATTGGTGAGTGCTCCTGGATAGTGCAGCAGTAACTTGAAAGTTCGAGCTTGTTCACCTAGTAGTAAACAGCTGGGATACATCTCCGCAGAGTACGTGTATGCGCGCGAGTTCTTGCTCTAAAGGCGAGTTGTTGTACTCCCGCTAGTCTCTTTAGTAATACGTGATACAGCCGAGAAGAGTCCTCGAAGCGATAGCAGGAGAAACCGCCGCGACCGGTAGGTCGCTCCTATTGGTATTTCGCGAATGCGCGTGCAAAGAATCAGAAAAAAAAGTGAGACAAATTAGATCAGCATTAAAGAAGCGGAGGATGTTGTTTTACTTATTATTAAGTAAATATTTGTTTCAAGGCTATTTATATGAGTTCTTCTTTTGCATTGCTCTTCCCATTAATGTTTATCCTCGCACTCACCCGTAATTTTTAGCTGCGAGCATCTAGACTCGCTATCACTGCGTTCATATTAATTATACTATGAAGGTAATGTTGAATTTGAGTTTGATTTGTTTGCAAGTTAATTTTGAAGATAATATTCCTCTAATTTGCAGATAAAATATTTCGTTCTATTCGCAATTGGGTAAATGAAATAGTTTTTATACGAGATCGACGTTAGAATATTAATAACGCATTCAGTATAAGGAGAACGCGTATAAATACATCTGCTTACTATAGATTTTGAACGAGAATTGAAATTGCCTAATTCTTTAAGTTTTTATTTTGTTTGTTGGTACATTTAATACCACTAATAACATCGCAGGATTTTCTAAACGTTCAATGTAATATCTTAATGCGGATAATTAGTAATTCTAAGAGACAATGGCGAAGAAAGAAAAAAGATAAAAAGTGCATGCAATTAAAGCCCAATTAGTAAAGTCTAACGGTGGTGATAGCACAGCTTAACTGCCTCGTGACACACCTAAAAAGAAAGGATTTTTGAGTCTCGCACACTTCTCGATGCTAAATCGCCTCATTACCTTTAATAAAACCGATTCGCACAGGGGCAACTAAATGAACGAAGTCAAAGAGCAATCGAACTGCATAGAAAGCATGGATAATTGAGTCTTCGTACAATTAAGCAGATGAATTTTTACATTGGAATAGCTTACTTACTTGCACTAAAAAGTAGAGAGCGAATTTCCTTTACCGCTTAATTTTGAATCAAGTTTTTCGAGGAATAAGAGTAGTTAGACAAAATAGCTGAAATTGTAATATATTAATGGAAATGATTATAAATTTTTCTTGATTTAAAAAAGTCAAAGATAAAAAATCGTTTCTTATTATTAGAAAATCCTATATTATATAACTTATTTGTTAAATATAGTTTAAATATACAAGTCTATTATTTTAATACAGATGAGATTATAGCAAATACTATATATAATTATAGTCTCACAAAGGTCGAGCCGAAGTGTATAAACAAGCCAGACGTTCGATTCGCAATGACAATTTCAAAGGCTTGCGTCGTTGGTCATCCGACGCCAACAAAGATTGATTCAAAGCAAAGCACCAACAGCAAAAGCGTAGAGAGTCTAGCCTTCGTAAACACGCTGCTAGAAACAGACGGAATCGAAGAGCTGAAACGATGCGACTGAGAGGAATAGTACAAATTGTCAATTTGTGCGAAACATTCCGATCAAACAGAGTAAAACAAATTAAAATTATTAGCAATAGTAAATATGATGATTTATCACACCGCATTTTTAATAAAATGAAAATACAATATAATTGTAAAAACCAGAGAGAAAGGTCTATAAATTTTTCATAAGCTATCAGCTATATTATAAGAACCATATTGTAATGTAACCTGCATGTAAATGAAATTAAATAATTTCAATATTACTATCTGTAAAAGATCTTATGTATCACAGTTCTAACTGTTTAAATTAATAAAAAAATATTTAATTTCTTATTATCTAAAAACACTTGTTTATTCAAAAAACATTTAATATAAAAATAGATAGTGATAACTAATGCATAGTTTGCTTTGAAAAGGCGATTCTGTAAAATAAAAGGGCAAATTTTGTAAGCAAATCGTAATTGATCACCGTTTGTTACTTTGACAAGCACTTGGTATAACACTTTCTCAGCAGGTGAAGGTGATGAATCCTTATCTTCAATGCTCAGGCGGTCTACCAATAATTCCTACGTTTGGTACTACCCCTTATCAGTCACGGATGTCTAGGCTGCCCGCCAGTCGACAATCGATTACACCGTTATACGATACTCCGTTGATCATCAATCCTTTTCACAATAGTTCAAGAGATATTATGCAAAAGATTGGGAATACCTTAAACTTATATAACTTAATGTTAAGAAAGAGTGTATATTCAAAGAGTGCAATTGAAATTCTAGCATACAAGAAAAAATACAGTTATTTAACAGAAGATATATAAATAAAGATAAATATCAGATATACTTAGAACATATTACATGTGGGAAAAAATAATTGTTTACGAGAAATATTGTAGGTGTAATAATAAATAATTCTAACGACATGCGACCGATGATATGTAAGAGGCTCTGGTGGTATATAAGTATAATCGTTGATATTCTACAGAAGAGTCGTGAGCGATCTTACACTCGCGAAAGTTCCATCAACATTAAAGGAAAAAGTAAGTCCACGCACGATATCAACTAGAACGGCAAAAATAAATAATGCACGAAAAAGATTGACTCGAGCATCTTATGCAAAACCCGGACCTGCTTCTCTTTCTATTTTGCCGAAGTCTGCTTACGAAGATAAATGTTAAGAGAGCATAGGTAAAAAGAATATCCAGAATAAAAACGAGAGAAAATTCAAGAAGCCATAAGGGAGAAAAAAAGAAGAATTATGTACCTTGCATACTAGAAGGCCGTATTACTATTAAATTCCACAAAAGACTAGGTTTACAGAAGCATTTAAATATCTTAAACTAAACTGTTCGAACATTGTGTAAAATATGGAATATAATGAAAATACATGTTTTACATTTTAACATTAATAGAGTCACAAATAAGGTCTGTGATTTAGAGAAATAACAATTATATTCACCATTGATAAGATAGAGCTCAGGTTGCCATTGATTATAATTAAATAGAATAACTAAAATGAGCTTTGTACTATTGTCATTAATTTATTGCATATCTTTTTAATATACAATCCTTAAATTTAAATAATCTTTGAAAAAACCTTTAACACCTTTATGTATAGTCAAGTTAACCTAATTTATACCTTTAGAAAGTTTTTGGACACAAAATTTCTCGTCCTTGATTTTCGGATAAAATGATTTCGAAAAAAATGATTTTTATTTGATTATGTAGATGATCTTCAAATAACCTTTAAAATCACCGTTAAATTTAAATCAAAGTTCACCATTGAATTTCTCATCGAAATTTATTACAAGTATGAATTTAAAATTTTTTGAAAAATAATTTACCTGAGACGTTATTTTGAAGTGTTTTTAAATTTTTTCGCCACGTTATATATTTCAGTAATAAATTGATATGACTAAAAATGTTTTAAAAGAGAATGTTCTCAGCTGTAGATAAATTGTGCTCTGAAAGAAAAATCTTTGAAATCCATACCGTTGTTTAGAAAACGAAAAAATATGTAAATTTAAAAAAAATTGGGGACAGCCAGGACGATAAAATATGCTATCAATTTTCGTCTCCTTGTATTACTTAAAAAATGAAAATTTGAAAAAGAACTATTTTGAGCCATTTTTTAGAACTTTTTTAAGTGCAAATTGAAAATTACTTTAAAAATTTTATAAAGAAAACATTTTTGTTTCACGGTCGGACCCCTATAATTAGTCATATTATGACATTGTGAAATACGAACCCCGTTATCTCCTACGGCGTTTTCAGTATACGACAGCGAGTGTGCAATTCAATTTTGAACGTGATAAAAGATATGCCAAAAACTCCGAGAATCATATGTATTCCAATTCAGGGGCGCATCTCTATGCATCAAAAAATGCGTAGTCTTTCCCTACACCTAGAAGTTCCCAGTTATTTTGAATTTACATATTTTTTATCTTCTAAGCGATGATATGGGTGATAAAGGTTTTTCTTTCAGATGACAATTTATCTATAGCCGTGAAAATCCTCTTTTAACTTTACAATTACTTTTAAAGTAAATAAATACGCACGAGTTAAGTTAAAATTTTGAACCAAGGTTAGATCTCGGGTTAGATAAACGACAAGACTCATTGAATCTATCGTATATGGGTTGACGGAGTATCAATCGTAGAGTTGACTATAGTACCAACAAATGCACATCCCCCCTTCTTCATGCGGGTGCACACGAAAAGGAAAAACGCATTGAAAAATGATCCTTCAACTGCATTCCTCTGGCGTTTTCGCGCGCGCGCGACGCGCATCTAAGTGTACACCCGATAAACTGAGTTGCGCTCTGGAATTCCACCGAGCGTTCCATTCGTCAATGCTGGAAGGACGCTTTTCTCCGGAACTGCGCCACCATCGGTGCTTTCCTATAAATAAATATTACCTGGTGATTGATTGTGTGGCACATCTCCGTCCTCTGCACACCGGGACATTTGCACCCTCACCCCATCCGCCTAAGCTAGCCTTTTCATTTTACCCTTCATCTTGCCCTTTAAACAAAAACTATCGGATAATTTGTCATTATATCTATAAAGTCCGAGACTTCGTAGGGTGTATTTTATGTTTTTCAAAACAAAAAATTCATAATCTTAGGTATGAAAATATGCTGATGAAAATTAATTGATTTTTAAAGTTAAAGTTTTGATTAATTAAGGCTTTGAATTATTAAAATTAAACGAAAACAGTAGCAGTTACTTTGAAGCAGACAGTTAATAGTAAATGAGCGTATTTGTATGAATCAATTTTTTATGCATATCAAATAGAAGGACAAGATCTAATTTACCTTCTTTAAATTAATCTAATAAGTTGAAAGTTTGTTAGGAATTCTGTGATAGGTGCAGAAGTATCAAACGAAAATTTTAATTAATTTACTTATCATGCATTTATCTTTTCTGATTCTGCATAGGCTTTATTAATTTCTATACGTATGACATTTTGTATAGAAATAACATTTGATCGATTAATTTCTAAAACGGCTTTTTAAACTGTCACGATTGTGTGCATATATGACATGCTTTTCAGTTCTATGCTTATCTGCAATTTTAAATCCCAATTTTACGTTTATGCAATGTTAGTAGTGAAAACTGCAAAAGTTTAAAAGAACCTATTAGTATAATGAAAAAGTGCGCTTAATCGGTAAAACGCACGGATAACTGAGTTCCAGGTGAAAGATCCTTCCCCCAGGATTTTCAGAAAATTCAACAGCGCCCGTGTGTAACGCGAGAAGATTGAGTCGAGCCGCGATTCGAGTCACGCTTGCGCCCGAGAGGAGAGAAAAAGAGCAATCGAATCGCACGCCTCGGCAAAAAGCTGGGGGAAATGCCGCCGCCGCGGCGTGGAATCAATCAGTCTTGGGCTCGCCGATAAAGCATAAATTCGCTCTTGGGCGGCGCCGTAGCACACGCAGGAGGAGAAATACGAGAAGAGTGGGCGCGTCATCGGGAGCTCCCCTTTCTCACGAACGCAAACGCTACCGTTTTGCATTTTTTCGGCCACGGGTGGATTAGCCCACGTGAGTTGCGACACACGATACTCCGGCAAGGTCGCTGCTCCTGCGCAGCGCGTGTCGCCTTTCAGGGCTAATCCTCCTCATGCGCCTCCGCCTCTTTAAAGCTTAATTGATGTAGCGAGGCCCGTGTTGCTCGAATACCTACCTTTTTTTGCTTTAAGATGCATACTGGAAGGATAATTAACCTGACGGATGGTTTAATAAGCCCTTCTTTGGCCATACATGTCAAATATATTGGAACAATATAAATATCACTGATGCATGAGCATTTGCTCAACCAATGAATTATTTTTGAAATTTAATTTACGAACAAACACGCTGTATATGTAGATGCATTTAATTTGTAGGTGCGGACATAAAAGCAATGTTTCATATGAAGAATGTGTGCTCATTTTAAGTATTATTTTATCAAACGCTTATTAATCGTTTATAACTAGTATATTTTATTTTTGATTATGCCTGAGTTAATTTTTAATCCTTTTTTTAATTATCAAATGTGTTTGATCATAATATTGCAATAAACAATGTTATATTACGCACAATAATCCGAAAGCGTTCCCGAAACAAAACAAAGTCATCGGTGATCGAGCGCTAGTGCATAATTATTTGCATTACCACCCGTTTCCTCAAATGAAAGTAAGTACGAAAATTCAGACACATCGAACAATCCTTCTCATCGCATTACATATTCCAATTCCCTAAATCCTCTATAGTTCTTCCCAAATTCAAGTCGCTGAGTCGACCTAGATTGGGAATGGAGAAATTGAGGGATTCGTATAAACTCCGAGGATCTCGTTAAACATAGAATGAGACCTCCGTGAGCGATAAGCTAGTTACCCTAAAATTTCACTCCATCCTTTACCTTTTCTTCGAGCTCCGACAGACGGAAGCGCCTATGTAAGTGTGCTTATCCCTTAATCTGTTTCTGATTTGCCTGCTGATTAGGCGCACAATCTTCTAATAAAAACAGAATGAAAATCAGCTGCACCTGTGCAGAAGTACACCGTGATAGCCTCGGCCTAAGCTATTGCACCTAACATAGGCTTAAACAGGGCTTAAGCATAGGCTTAACTAATTCGGCTCACGCATTTAATTATATGCGACAATTTCAACTCGCGAGGGTTTGTTGGTCAGTCCACTAATTTTTATCAACCTAATTAGGATAAAACGTACAAGAAAAGCACCATTTGTTATGTTCATCCAATTTAGCTATTGTTCATTCTTTAAATATTTAATAATTTGAGCACAAACTGGATAAGAGTATGGAATAAAAGTGTGTACACGTAGGTGCATAAAAAGCGAATATGTGTGTATGACGCCTTGTAGTGACACTGAGATGAAAAAAGGGGAAGTTTCTGTTTCTCGGCACACTTAAGCCAAGCTAGGGGCGCCGAGACCGCCCCTCAGATATCCCTTCTGGGTGCACTTCTGTATGTTGTTCATTAATAAACAGAGAAGAACGGGAACGTTGAAAAAGATACTTCCCCTATGCTTCTCTTACGCATATGAATTTCACAGTAACGTGTGTTATATACTTTAATTATATACTTTATATTTTTAATATTAAAACGCAGATTATTCCTCACGTTAATTAAATTTTAATATCTGTATATTCAATAACGGTTTAAATGAATAGATGCTAATAATGACGTTCTCTTATTAAAGTTAAAATATAAAGATTCGCTTTTGATGAGTTTTCAGGTCCATATAATTAGGCAGCTTAATGTATCAATGGCTCCTAATGACTAAGAAACTCCCAGCCATCTTCAGGAATTCAATAAAGCAGTGCTATATAAAGCCTAAGCGCAGGAAGCGGATGAAGTAGTTGAGATTACGTCAAGTGCGACGGGGGCGGAAAGAAACGGGGAGGGGGCAATCCGCGGACCCATTAGCGCGCCGGCCCCGCATTCATCCATTATTCGCGGGCGGCACGTCACCTAACGTCTCCGCGCGCGCGTTAAACGTGTTACTACCGCGCGAGCCCCACAAAGGCATCGGCGCGGCTTGGCCCGGCCTTCTGGACGCACATAACGCTGGCGCACAATGGCGCCGGGCGACGAACGACGCTCGCAATCGGCGACCCTTTCCTCTCGCTAAGCTTCTTCGCACTCCCTCCCGCGCCGTAAGACTCCGGAACGCACACTTCATAGCAAACGAATCAAGTTTGGACTATTATTAGCACGAAAGAAAGAATAGAAAGAGAGAGAGAGAGAGCGCACGGGGTTGGAAGTGATTTGGAATTATTTACTAAAACTTTTCCTAGAATCTTTCATCGATTTGTTAACGTTGTTAACGTTGTTGGTTGCCGCTGTAAGCCAAAATTCATTGTTCTTGTTTAACTAACAAAATTAAAGCTCATCTCGTTAAGATGTTCTCTTTGCGCGTTATAACGAATTAATTATTGTCTATGCGGTTTACGAAAAAACAATAGAAGAAAAAAGCTGCTCTGGTAATGCCTTCCTTCCCAAGCAGCAAATTCCGTGCGTTAGCTTGCATATTACCATAACAGGGAGTAGTTTTAAAGTGCAATATCGCCTTCCTTCCTTCTTCTCTTGAACAAACTAAAAAAAAAAAAAGAAACTTTAAATTAGCCGTGTGAAAAGAATTTAAGCGAACCGCACAATTTTCCTTGGCAAAGGAATATCGTGGCTTGGTGGAAGCATGAACGCACACACACTGCCCTGCCGTTGGCTAACTTGTAACTAGCGGGAAAAGTCGGCATTAGTACCGCGGCCGAGAGTATATTAACTAACGCGCCGAAAGTCTGCTTGTCAACTTCTTTTGCGGCTTGTTATTAAAGAGCCAAAACCGCGAGGAAGGTGTGCGGCCGGCAAATTGATCTAGAGGGTTGGGGTATGCCTCTAAGGCGGCGCAGACGATACCGGGCCGAAGGGTACGAAGCCCTGAGCTATTTACTCTTCCGCCGACAAGTTCCAAACTTCTCGGCCCCTCTTGAGTCCCTCCTCCACCGGTAGAGGGTAATCGTCTTTTGTCGCCTAACGCAAGGCGTTTCTGCTTTGGCTTTACAAAGAAAGCGGGACGATGACACAACGTTATTTTGTTGTACCTCTCCGTAAATATTAATGCGAGAGATCTTTTAGAAATGTTTATACGCTTATTTCTAGAGCATACATAATACGGGACTATTTGAATGACCAAAAGAATAGCATAATTAGTCACGCGTTATACTTATCATTGCAATACTCCCATGAAACTTCTATTTAGATACTATAATATAAAACTGCTTTTTAACTTTTATTGAATTATTTAAATTACTCGCATCACAGTTAAATTTCTAACGGACATTTATTGCGATACTTATTAGCATAACTGCTTTGATTATGCAAATAAAATTGTTATTTTACAGTATTTGTTGTCGTTGTATAAAGTCTTTCGATTAAATAAGGCAATTATAATATAAACATCTACACGAGTAAACAGACAAGTGCGTGAAACTTTGTGTTGCTTTTATCACATAGATGAACTAACTCACAAAGATATTACGTAGTTCGAGGGCTGACTTAATGACTCCAAGTTCGTCAGCCGCTTTCTCATTTTCCATAGGAGCAAAACAAGAAAGTCAACGGTGTATCTTTTCCCTAGAAACTTGCTATTCCTCCACCTCCTTCATATATCTGCACAAAAAAGACGAGCGGGGAAGAAAAAGCGGGTGTGCGAAAGAAGTTCCTTGTACTCGCGGCAGTTTTGAGGTGGCACGATTCTGAACACGATTTCGCGCTTTCAGCTTGGGACTGGTGGCCTCTCGTTATGCAATGCAGGTTGCAGGTAAAGTCGCGGGCTTAGCAAAAAGAGCCAGGCCGCGCGGGGGTAATATGCGCGAGGAACAGCGAGTCTCCCCTCGTCGCCCAGAACTTCTGGGCGTCCACAGCTTAAGGTTAGTCGTAAATCTCACCTTCTCGGTTTTTTTTTACACTACCGCCTGCGGAGTCCGCGATGAAAAAGTGAATGTACATTGCTAGTTGCTACGGCAATACACTTCACTTACTCCCAGTGAAACAGAAACTTCTTCATTCTTTTGTGTCTGCGGAATTCAGCGATTCACCACCGCACACTTGATTCAATTTTCCTTAATTTGTGTAGGTTGTGTACTTTTAAATTAAAAAGATCCATATATCTTTGGAAAATTAACTTAACGTTCGCGAACAATACCGTTTGGCTATATTTAAAAAATTATAGACACATAAAATTGCTTAGATAAACGAATTTAGTTATGCGAAAAATGAATTGTATTATATTAAAATTCTGCACAGAATGGTATCAGTCGTATCCTATGAGAAATATATTAAAGTTTGAATAAAGTTACATGATACAAGTTTATCTAAAATTAAAATTAATTTTCCAATAACACGAATTATGAGAAACACGGTAAAATATTGCACGATGATGTAGTAGTGTAAACTTTCTGTTAAATTGTAAATTACATGTATAATCAAACTTTTTCTAAAATGCTGTATAAGCCAAAATAATTCTTGTATTCTTTCTATATTTTTTATTTCAAACTATTCGGTGGGTGACATAAATCACACGGTTTTGTTAAAAAATCTAATAATTGAATAAAATTGTTTATGCAATATTAAAAGTTTAATTAGATTTTATAGGTGTTAAGCTTAAGTGCCGAAAATTTCGTACAATGAAATACTAATTGGGCAGCTTTTAATAACTTTTAGGGGAAACCAGCTCTTTCACATAGTGATCATGATTTAATAAATTTTAAAATATTTTCAAGGTAGTGCGTGAACATAGCTGCACTTTTTGGAAGTTACCTCAGAATTTAAACTATTTTTCAAATAAGGTGCTTATTATTAAGATATACTACTCGCTATTGCACTTTATGATGCAATTGATACTGAAATGTACTCAACCGGATTCTAATCTTTACAATAAAAATTATATGTATGTAGATGGCTTTGCCATTTTTGAAACAATTTAAAAATTTGACATTGCTTACTTTTATTTTGATCATGTTATTTTTAGGTTACTCAAAAAAAAAACATTTCGTATAGGCGCTATAAAATGACTATAAACCTTGCTATAAACTATATAGAATATCCACCACATACTATTTTTTATTTAATTTTTTCACAAATTTAAAAAACAACGTGCTTTGAAACTTACAATATTTTAAAATTTGCAATATAATATTAGTTAATATTTAGTTGATCAAAGAGTAAAAATAAAATCGGAGAAAAAAATTTGGTACAATAGACAACGAACATTGTAACAAAATCGATGTAATTTAAAAGAAGCAAAAGTAACCGAAAGAAACTAGTGGAAAAGGGAAGACTAACAGAGATAATTCGATAGAAAAAGAGATAGAGAGATAAATCGCAATAATCATGGAGAGTGCAGGGTAGATAAAGGGCAGTCCTGAGCCATAACAGAGTTTGAAAGAAAGGGGTTGCATAATCGACCAAATAGCGGCGTGACACCGTAACTTTGCAAAAGAATAAAACTTGGCTGAATCGGTAGCTGAATGAGAAGCGAATGAAAAAACGAAGGGAGGATAGAGGTAAGAAAGTCGAAAAGTCCGAGATCGAAAAGTAACTAGTAAATGCGCCAGAAAGTTTTCTACTTGCCGAACGCCTGGGGCTCTGAGCCACATTTCCCACCCTTTTGCTCTTCATGGCAAGATTGCACCCGGCTCCCCCCTAAAGTCCTTGGCCTTACTGACAGCTTTCTCGATTACATGAATCGAACTGAAGACACAGCCGAATCATTTCCATGAATTAATTAAGTTACTGGCCGTAAAAGAGAGGGAGAATCATTAATAATTGGGTCGCCTTAAATATACCCGTTAAATGATAAGAAATTGTTATATATTCATTTAAAGCAATATAAACTCCAAAGGGAAACTATTAGGATTGAAAGTTTAATAAAAGAATATCACGTGCGTACATAAGCTGCTCGATGATGCATACGAGGGCAGATTTACTAGTACCACACTTCCTTAATACCATGCAGGTCTCTTGCATGGAAGAGTTTCAAACTCTTGCATCGTATTTGCTGGGAATGCCGCGGCCAGGATCTTTCTGTACATGAAATCTCTATCCGCGCCTACTGCATAAGTAATTATTATTGATTTATTTTATTTCCTCAATTAATAATTAATTTTAATTCAATTCATTTATCTCACTAATTCATTGATACACTCATGCGTATGCGTTAACTCGTTGCATTCAGTGCAAAAACATTGCAAGTGATTAGTCGGAAGGAGCAAGAAGTGTTTACAATATTCATGAGTTTTTTCTGATAATACAGTTTCGCATAAACATATCCAATTCACTATCGTATCTGCTTTTTAAATACTTATTTTATTTTGAATTTCAGTTTCAGTTTCAATTTCACTTTCAATTTACATTGATCTTTATAATATAATCACTGCGGAATGTAAAACTACTGGGAAATATTTTGAGTTCATTTTACAACATTAACTTTATCATAATTATGATAAATTAATTTAGAATTCATTGAATTATTGGGCCTGAATACAGGAATATAATCGGCTACCATAAATTAATTGAAAGTGTCAGTCAATTTTAATACTATTTTTCAAATCCTGTTATCTGTCTATTATAAAATATTAATTAACTTTTCCAATTTACCAGATAACCGATCAATATTATACTAAACTAAAACAAGGTTTATTCAAAGACTGCTCATTGATGTTTTGTCTCATAGAAGTAAAATTAATTACTGTGAATCGTTTATATTATAGTTTCCAATGCAATAGATCTTATTGCAATCCAAGTTCACAGGTATTATATAGTTACTCATTGTATTTACTGTATTTAATTCAATCGCATTAAACTCCTAGATTAATGTACATATATTAAACTACAAAAGAAATAATAAATTTTACATTAAATGACTATCCTTGACGTGACGAAGTTTTCAATTGATAGGACAAAGAAAACGGTGTAACTAATTTCACGAGAAAATGAATGTCAATGTCAACAGATTTCCTTAAACACGCGAAGGGGAGCAAAGATGAACGAAAGGGCAAGTTGCGCCTGATATGTCTCCCTCCATTCTGGATGCCCGATCATTGATTTCGTGAGGCGCAATCGCGACCAAGTCGGAAGAGACGCGCGAGTGCTCTGGAATTGTTTAGGAACTCAGCGAAGACCAGCTTTGACAGTTCATTTCGAGGCTATCGGCGTGCCGAACCACAGACAAAGGAAGGAGGATCTACGGCACGACGGGGAAAAAGCAGCCTGCGCGCATTTGCGTCTATATATTGAAAGTGGGTCGAGTGCAGCGGTCGGCTTCGCACACAAACGGAATAAGCGGGAGGATCGGCAGAGCCGGGCTCGCAGGATGCACGCTAAGTCGAACGGACAAACCACTTTGGTCGTTACAGAGCGCTGACTCCAGCTGATCGGCCTGTGCACTTGTAGATGAACAGCTCTCGTCGTCAAGTCAATCAAGTGCTTCAGATTTATTCGCACGATTTGCTCTTATAAAGTCAGTCTTAAAATGTGACTAAACTGATTTCTAATATATATTCTTATTTCGTGAATTTACAATCCGCTAGCTAATGGACTACGCAACCAAAAATTATTAATAGATTCTATATTTTTAAAATGAAAGAGATAAATTTTTTGAAAATTTTTTATTAGTATTTTTAGCTGTATTGAAAAGATTATTTGGAATTATTAATCATTAGACTATAAAACAATTTCACAATTGTTTAAGATTTGTAAAGTATCAAAACTTTTAGAGATTGAGATGCGCTACTGCAACATATTATGTACTTTAAATATAATATATAAGTTGTTGTTTGAAACCCTCACTTAAAATTTTTCATTCAAAAATTGAACATATAAATTTCTAATTTTGGTCTATTTTTAATAACGGTCTAATTTGATTGTATTGATTGACGTGTTCGCTTTCCTATATACTATAAGATTGATGCGGACCGAAGATATAAATATTGTCCTCTCTCTCTTGCCTTCCCGACGACTGCCGTGCGTGCTTTGCCTGCCCGGCCCACCGACTGTGCCAACTCTGGCCCACGCTGTCCCGCTTTTGATAATTCGAAGCTTCTCGCCCGCCCGAAGGAGCCAACTTGTGCATCGTGCATACACCTTCGTAAGGACGCAACTCGCTTTGGGATTCTGCATCGTTGATAGAAGCCTTCCGACGGATATCTTCCGCCATATGAGTACCGAGAGACACCGGAGAAACGACAGAGCGTAGTCGCAGCGATGACCTGGCCAGACTAAAGGGTGTACTGGGGGTCTACCACGCATCGAAGGTGATCGGGAAGATTGGAACCGTCGTCCTATGTGAACATCTTTGTTTGATATGTACTTTTTTTATATAATAATTAAGCAATGCTTTAATTTGAGTTACCTTATAATAAATAATTTGCTATACAACAATAAAGTACGATATTATCTAAGCGGTTCGTAGATTCTAATGACATATTATTCAGTGCAGTCTTGCACCAAATATTGAGAGCAACATATATTTCGGTTTATGAAATGATAGGTAAATCTCACATGGTATCGTATAAAAATTGTTTATAAGATTTAAAAAATTAAATAAAAGAAACTATGTACTTATAAAGAACTAATACCCTGCTTGTGATGTATGTTTTATGAATTTTCGATTTACCGTTACTTGTTTCCTCCAATTTTGATAATACTTCGATTGCCAACAATATGATAAGCATTCTAAGCTACCGTAGTTGAATTTCCAAGCATAATTAAAAACAAAATCTGAACGAATCAAAGATCAAAAAGAAAATTCTGCAGTGGAAATTTAAACAGAAACTTAACTTATAAATACCTTCGATTGGTCACCATCAATCGTTTGCGAGCAACCCACTAGCGAGAATTAAAATTATAAATGATGCGAAATGTGAATGAGGCGACGAGTTTTAAAATATCAATCACATTGTATGGAAATTCAAAATTCATGAAGTTAACAGAATAGAACTGATAAAAAAATTGCGTAAAATTGGTTTTTTTGTTCCATATAACATACAATCATTTATTGCTAAACCAAATATAAAAATATGTAATGCGATTGTTTCATTCCTTGAAAAATACAACCGTAAAATTTAAGTTTAATGTGTAAGAGATCTTGGAACTAAATGTATTGGATAATAAGGAAATAAATTACTGTATTTGTTGTATATAAGGCCGAAATGAGTCAATATAGAGACTCGAAAGGCCAATAAAGAAAAAAAAATACCTTCGATTCGGACAAAGGATTCAAGGAAAGGAGTGACATATAAGGTATCATTAGCGTCAAAACAAAACGTCTAAGCATGTGAAAAAGGACGGAGCAAGGGAATCACCGAGGGAATCACCATACCAGGCAGGCCAACTGTGCGTCGCGCGCATGTCCTTTATCGGCACCCTGGCACCATTCGTCCTCTTTCTCCCAACTCATGCACACGCCCGCCGCATAACCCGGGTGTTTAATCTTTATTATTATCGCCCGCGAAAGCAGGTCATGCACGGGCTAACGCAGTTATATACGCGAGTTGAAAATTGTCCGCGAGCTCCGAATCGACTGCGCTAGTGGGGAAACTGCAGTTTCATGGAGTGTAAATAAGGGAGAACCTGAGTCGGCCACAGAGTGCGAAGTCCTGTTTTCGTTTCAGAACCAAAACAGCCACGGCCACGCGCCATCCTTGGTGCAACGACCAACTTTTCACCGGACCGCGGGTTTATACATGCATGCTTTAGACTCTCTCACCGCAGCCTGTTTGCATTGGTGAGCCTTGCTATTATAATACTGAGTCTCAATTCTTGAAAGTCAATTTTCAATCTTGAATTCAATTTTAATGTAGAATGTACGCAAATATAATCGCTGGTAATAAACTCCTGGCGTGCATCAAACAAAAGGCAAAGTTGAAAAAAAGAAGAATTACAAAATAAAATCCCCTCCGAGATCCTTCTTAAGATTGCATATTGTATATCATGTTTACATATTATTAAGTGTTTTCTAGAGACTAGTACAAAAACACACAGAATAAAAGAAATAACTGTACGAGAAAGGGAAATTTTTAACGCTTACTTACCGCACATTTTCACAAAAAAATTTTAAGTTTTTAAAACCATCTGAAGAGTTTTAATGAGGACTAGTGTGCGTGGGCGAGTTTTAGGCCGAAAAGCCAATATTTTAACAGGACTTGTACTCAAATAAAAAAAGGTACTTGAGTTTAAGAGTCGAAACGGAAGCGAAAGAAGAAAGAAAGAATCTAACAAAGTAAGAGATGAAAAAGTAGACTGGGCAAGCGCGGATGTTTGCGGTGGGAGTAGGGGTGAGAGACTGGAAGAGGGAGGAGAATGGGAAGCAAATACTAACTGTCCATCCGATATTAACTCGTGTCGTAATGCGTTAAGCCTTCACGCCAACCTCACTCCCTCTATATAGCACACCAACGCCGAAACACAAGGGACCCTCAGAGGGCAGGTCCTAAATCTTACCCGCCGAATTCGAGACTATATAGTGGTGCGTATATCCCGCATTATGTTGACCTCGCCCTGCGGTCATTTATACCTTCGGTTTAATACAGATCGGTTCCGGGAACCCGTTCGTTTCGTTTTACAGCCCACGTAATATTTTTATCCGCTGGGCTTTTGTGTATTTACAGGGCTGTCTACTGTTAGTTATAGTGCATTGTCGACGTTTTGTTAAATATTGCCTGCACAATGGCGTGTTTTGCAGAGAAGGAGCGTTAAGATAGGTCTAAATTTTTTATCCTACTCAATTGAGCGGCAAAGCACGTACGAGCAGCGGTTACATCTTCGATTCCTACACACATGTTGATTTATATATCTGCTATTTGTATAATTTATTCATTGTTATTATTTTCGTATATATTATGATAGATAGGACTTTTATTAATACGAAAGATCATAAAAATCAAATGGTCATTGAATGACGACACTCAAACAGTCCAGAGTAATTACAGATGTTGATGCTCATATAATCGAGTAGTACATAGCTCTAAACTTTGAATGTTTGGTTTAACTATACATTAAGTGTATCTGCACTGTGCTATAGCCGAGATTATAACCATGCAGTCATCAGTGATGATTACTCAAAACTTTCTCTAGACTATTCATGATTTTGGCACTCAAATTTATACGGTGATACTAGTTTATCTTACTTTAAAATAAGATTATTATAACTTATTTATTTGTATAATAACTTACCGAAGCATGAAGCGTTGATCGAAATTAATAAGAGATCATGAAACGGCAACTTACCTATCAAAAACAAAAAGAAACGTTTTAATATATATCAAAATATAATACACAATTAAATATTTTATTTAAAAGTTTTAATATAATATTAATAAATACTTTGCCGCAAGTTTAGAGATGCTCTTATTCTAAAAACTAGCTTTACTTTATGAGAGTACAATGCAATGAGCTTGCGTTTTGTATGTTATATTTAATTATAATTAGAATAAAAGGAATAACGAATCTAGGTGAGTCATCTAATTACAGTCATACACATAACAAAAATATTTTTATCAGCAACCTTTGTTACAGACGAGATCAAATTCAAGATTTGTCTGTTTATAACAGTATTAATATTAATGTTTTATACTCGGTCTTATACCAGCTAGGATAATACTGTTATTATACAGAGTTTCTGGTTAGAGTAGTCAACTAATATAGTAACAATGCATGTTTTGTTGTTGTTAGTATTTAACTCTTTTTCGTGATATATCACGATCTAGCATTTATTATTGTTGTTACGAAACAATTTAATTGTACCGCTTCGAAATTACGTTCAGTAATCACAGAATGACTTCATCCCTTGTAGGTTAACTTTACAAGACGCCCTTTGCAGCAGCTGTGGCTAATAGTTTATCGATATTTGCATGTCTATAGTTTGATTCCAGATAGTCAACATTTATTTTTGCTCGTGTGACACGGGCACGTTAATAAGTTTTACTTACAGTAATTTATACATACATATAGACCTGCGCCGACAATGTACTGCATATATAAAGGAATGTATTTGCAATTGAAGTCGGTGAGTGGCAAATAAAAGGTCCAAGTTTAATATCTGCCGCTAATAAGATCGGTACAATGTTTATCCGGGGGATGTCCAATACAAAAATATAAGGAGGGGCACGGGAGAGCGCGCACGGCGCTCCGATTTGTATTCGACACAGTGATTGGCGCACAGTGGGCCGCAATCTCGAGATGCAATCAATTGGAGAGCGAGTTCGGTTATTGGGAAGGGGACGCAGGAAAATGTGCACTGTCCGCGCGGCTCGGCCGGGGCAGCGCGCGCTTTATCCCACGTCGTCAGCGCGGGCGTAAACAAAGCGGCAAATGACTCGCTGCCGCCGAATATCGAGATATCGGGCGCGGCGCCACGATAAGCGGGGCCGAAACATTCGGGGAGCCCCAGCAGAGAGGGGGGTGCGGTAGCAAGAAGCCGGGGGCAGCGGGCGCGACGAGAAGTTTGTCCCCCCCCCACCCGCTCTCGCCTTAGCTCCCGGGCGCGCGCATTTATCTCGGATGCGGCGTCGCGGCTCCGCCCACGGCACAATGGGACGCATTGATTATTCGCGGCGCGCGGCTCGTATAAGCCGGGCCCGGGCATTACCGAAGACTTCCTCCCTCCGCCGCCCGGCCGTTATCCTCCGGTTACGCACCTGAATAGCCTTCTCACCCTATCGCCTTCCGCCAAAGGATATCCCCTTCCTCCGGCTGCCCCCGCCCCCGCGCTTCGATTGGGAAACCGAGACGCCGACGAGGAGGACGACGACGACGTAGCCGAGCGCCGGCGGCAAAAAAGCCACGAGATTTACAGGGGCGACCGCCGCCTCCGCCGGCTGTTCCTCGAAGAAAAATTAGATAGTTGGACCGTCTAGCGGGGGCCTTTGTTTTCGGATTCGCGCAGCGCGGGAGCTGTTTTCGCGGCGGGACAATTTTTTTTCCCCCTGTGGGTGGGTGCAGGGCAGTTTGAAACTCGGGCCGAGTTATCGGCCGTGAGAAACCGAATTCAATGCAGCCCTCCACGTCAAATTTGCCAAAACGCAGTGCTTTCATTTTGAGCATAATAAATGTTGTCCTCATTTTGTCCGGTATCAAAGCTTTTTGAACCGGTATCCCTTCTCTCACAGGGAATATATCAGGGCAGCTTTAACTAGTTTCCCAGGGAATTTCTAATCTGCCTTAATTATACAAACCATTCACCGTATCCGTTGATCATGAAAATTTAGTTTTGGCGATGCTGAAAACTGCGACCTGCGCGATATTATTCGATGCCCAGAGTTTATGATGAACTCGTATACCTTTTGGACGCGCTACACATAACTCATTCACATGGAACTTACACAAGAATGCGACGGGAATCCATGCAAACTTATTACTCAGCGATAAATAAAGAAAGTTACGGATAATTACTAACTTTGATTAACAATGTCCAAGAATTAAATATTGCACTCGTATAGAGCGGGGCGTGGTATTAAACAAGGATTTTTCTCGGGCGCAATTACTAAGTTCGGAACGGCCCCGGGGGGATAAAAAGGAACAATAATTTTCTGGAAGAGCACTTTCTTAATCCGGCGACGGAGCCGAGGGCCGAGCAGCCGAGTCGAAACGCAACAGCGACGCCCTGGCGTCCGCTCACCCCCCCCCCCCCCCCCGCGGCGGCCGGCCGAGTTGTTTATCGCTTCAATTAGTCACGCGACAAAGGAAGCTCCGCGGGCTTATGCTGCCGCTCGGGCCGGCTAGTTCGCTCCCATTCTTTCAAGCCGCCGGCCCTTGTTTCTTTCAGCGCGGCCGTACCCGCGGCCGGTATCAAAGGAGGGGGCCGGCCGGCCGATTGTTCGCTCGCCCTGGACCGGCGCGCGATTATTCTCGCGGGGGACGACGACGACGACGACGACGACGCCCCGCGCGGCACCTGTCTGTGTGTGTACGTGTGTGTGTATACCGCGATCTCGTGCGAACGCGCCCCGCCGCCGGAAGCGCCCGGCAACAATGCGTGCGCGGGGGCATTTTTGTCCGGTTCCACTCGGCGCGGGCGTGTTCCGCCGGGTCAGCGGATTGTTCCGGAGAGTTCCTCGGGGGGCGCCGATTCCCACTCGATCCCGGGAGCGCGGGACGATGCGCGATAAGCCCAAGGCCGGCTTGAATATGTATGAAGGACTAGTAGTTTCCGAGGGCCATCAACCGCCCTTTTTTCTCGGCTTGTGCGAACAATTGAAATATCTTTTACAAGCACTGTAAGCGGGCCGGGCCACGAAGCGCAGAGGCCGGATGACGCGGCGAGCAGCGTTGCCGTGGTTCGGTAAAAAAGAAATTTGATGCCACCGCGAGGGTTGGGGCAGCCGATTTCCGGCGGAATGATCGTTTATTGCCGAATGGCGTAAAATTATCCGGGTGATCGTCGCCGGCGGACTCGGGCCCGCGCGCAGCCAAACTGCGCCGGACTAAAATTCACTTTGAGCATATAGTGCGCGGATAACTCGCTACCCTGGGCAATTTACGCCTCTCCCGTCCTATTTCACTTTATTGCGTTAAGAACAGCTTCCGAATCCGTAAAAGGCCATACGGCGCTCGAGTCTTCGCTCGTCAACCCTCGCTATCCTAACCCTCCCATCCCTCTCCATACCTTATACCCATTCCTTTCTTATATATATCGTGCAGGACTAAAGATGCATAAAAAGTGCTGGGGCTCCGGCCGACCTTATTTCGAGCCTCTTAAGTGTCAAAGAGATAATACCTATTTTTAGGACTATAATTCGGAGAGCGGACGATAATGGCGTCTACTTTTTCTGCGGGCCAGCTTTCGCAGTCGCCGCGAGGACCAGTGAGAAATGAACGAAGGAAAAGAGGGAGGGGCTCGCTCTGCATGGAATTTATCGAGCGTCGCAGGTCGGGATGGTTTCATTTCCCTTTATGGTTTTTCTTGATAAAATTACACCGCGCTGCTCCTTGAACAGGTGTCGATGTGCCCGTCAACCTGACATGCTCATCAGATGAAATTGCCTCCCACGGCTGAATGGACTTTATACTTGTTAATCAAGGAAGTGCTTGAGGTAGACTTAATTTTAAAATACAGTTTAACATTTTCTTGAAGAACCGAATGGACTCAATGTACGATATCATACATTTTTAAATCATTCGTACTATTAATAAATTAAACATATGCTAAAACTCAGACGTTAATTAGTCCTCGACTTTTTTATCTCTTTATAAGTAAATTGAAAAAAGAAAAATAGAAAAACAGAGAAAAAGTAGACTTATGTTATTAAAGAAAAACTATAGATATTTACTATAGGAACTTTATTAGAGATATACTATATAAATTAGTATCAAGTAATGATATTCATTCATTAAAAATAATAAACTCTATAAATAATATGTATAATTATGCAAACATCATTTGCTTTATACTTCAGAATGACAGATCCTTTTTTTACTATACTCAACAAAATTCAAAGCCTTACTAGTACACAGCAAATAGTTAACTGCAATATCAAAGAAAAATTAACGAAGGTAAGATGATAATTAGAGTTACGGTTAGATCGCTGTGCTGCGCTAAGCATTTTACTCGCACAAAAAAAAATCTTAGAAATTGAAAAACTACATAATAGCACATTTCCAGCAGTAAGGCAGAGGCATAGAAATGTAAACGTACGGGAAATGCGTGTCGCTGAAAAACCCGGCAATCGACGGCTGGGATAGGGGGTGGGCGCGGGAGAAATAAAATAAAATCACCGCGGGCCGGGCGCACCAACTCAATTCAGTTACCAACAACGGGAGCCGCCCGAACGGCGGCCAATTACCTATGCAAATACCGGGAAAGCCACGCGCTATTCCCGAACGCCCCCTACCCCGCAGCCGACTGCAGCGCACGACTAATTTAACAGAGGCGCGCCACTGCCTTGCCGAGAGACGGATCTTTCGGGGAAAGCCTGCCAGTTTTTCTCCATTGTGCTTTTATCGCAGCGTTGCAGCTCTACTGCAAGAAACTGTAAATAGGGAATCGTGGGGTTGAAAGGAAACTTTTGGGAGTTTCGAACGACTTGACAACGCTAGTTCCCAGAAAATACTTGGGGAATACTTTGATTATATTTTCATGTGTAGAAATTGAAACATTTATGCGTGTACCTGCAACGGTGAAGATGTGTCAATTGGGTACAGGCAATTAAAGATCAATAGAGAAGCACTGTTTGAACCGAAAAATAGCTGATGCTATTATTTGCAGTTAATTGGTTTATTCGAGCACTGCGAAGGTTCATTGCATTCGACTATCGGGTTCGTATTATGGTTCTATCCTCAGCCTCAATCGATAGATATAAGCAATATTGATATAAGCATAAGAATTTAAACTGAGCAATTCAAGCGATGAACATAACCACTCCAGATTTTTTCTTATTGCGCTATTTGGTTGTTATGTATTCATTAACAATGTTAAAAAGGTATTTCAATCGATTAGCTATAGAATAGAAGCATTTAGCAAGTTTATGGCAATATTTATAACTTAAAGAAAATTCTGGTAATAAGGATAAACTGTATTAGCTAAAAAGCTACAAAAGTAGCGATTAGGAGTCTGTACAAAAATAATCAGATATACATAGAAAAATCATAATTTATAAAAATATGAAAATTGTAAAACAAAACTATATTAATGATATTAGTTTGTATTACGTTACCTATCCAAATGTATTCGTGTTTCAAAAAATACGCTAGTACTTTTATAATTATAAAGGCTACATGATACATTGCTGGGAAACTTGAGGTTCGACCAATTTTCATTATTAAAGAGAAAAAGGTTAAGATGCTCGAAGTAATATATTCCTTTATTACAAACAATTTATTACGAGAAATAAAACAATCTATTATCTTCCATTACGAGAACAATTCGATTGTTCATGAAACCGGTGATTTATCCTAGTTGAAAGATTGTGGTGTACTAATACACGTAGTACAACAATAACTTCAAGTAACAATATCATTTAAGATGCACTTACATTACAAACAATATAATGTACGTAATTTGAAGGAAGTCGGCGTAGCCAGGCAAAGGTACACATCTTAAATAAGATGGTAATGAAAAAACGGTCGACAGATTCATGTTGACTCAATCTTCACTATCCAGTTATCTGGTCTTGCGGCTGCTTGAGCGGGGCATCCCTCAAAACGGCGCGCCGTGGAAAAGGCGGCTGCGGCGCTACCCTTTAGCATAAATCCCGTGAATCGCGGCGGGTATATAAGGAAAAGTATAGACTTATCATCCGAGATCTCCCGCCGGCGAGCGTCTACATTGTTAGGCGATCTCATTGCCAAGCCTCTCGCGCAGTCCGGCATTAACATAACGTTAATGACGGCAGCGAGGGCCGACCCCCCACCCCACCCCAGGGCCGCGCGCCTATATTCCCGCAAAGCCTCGGCGCCACGGGAGAAAAGTTAATATCGCAATATATATTCATGCGCGAGCGGGCCAAGGCGATGGATAGGTCGGCCGCGTAAAGTTTAAGGCCGTTATACCTATCGCGTCTACCTGACGTCGTTCCGCGCGCGATCCTCTATTGCTGATTTAGCGGCCCCCGCGTATAGTTGCGCCCGGGGATGCGCGGACCTCGGGCAGTGGCCGGTAATCGATATTGGCTCCCTGCCTCTCACCGCTTCTTTATCTACCGCTCGGTCGGCCCATCTCCCGTCGCGCGCCGCTCTCTATATTCCTTTCCGCGAAGCCCGGCTTTTCTGCATTTTTTTTTTTTATTTTATAACTGTTCTGCCCCGGCAAGTGGGTGCACGTATCCTTCCTGCTGGCCATCGCGGAACGGATCCTCGCCGTAAAGCGTACACACCGTATATATGGGAATCACAGGAATAAATTCATACATATTTTGAAGGCTCGAGCGTTATACTTCAATTATTAAACCGAGTATATGTATATAACCCAACGAAAATTAATAATGTAATAGTCAAATTTTCTGTATTTTTTATTTGAGATTTACAGCCAGTACTCGGGGGCTCATTTGAATAAAGTGAATTAATTAATACTCTTTATCTGGACAGTCACGCAGCCGAGCATTCAACTTAGCCAAGTATCGAGCTTAATTTATGCACTCTGATTTAATAACGCGCGCCTGTGTAAGTTACGAGTATACTTTAATACGTTTTAAAAGAGCGGGAGCTAGTGACGATTTCATACAATGCATCATAATAAAAATGCTTATGAGCGGCATCGATCAGCCTCACAGACCTCACTTAATGCTATGCGTAACGACTTACGTGTCGACATTCCTTTCTACGTTACTTTTCCACGCTTAACCCTGGCTTTGCCTCTCCATTTTTCCTTTCTTTTTTTTTTTATAACGAACAAGACCGTATGTGTGCGGTTCGATTGATTTTCGGTTGTACGAGACTCGACGCATTGTCCGGCGGGAGTCCGCGAAGCCCTCGGCGAGCGATTCGTCATTGTGCGCCCGGAGTTAAGGAGCTCAAAGGACTCGCCGGGGCATCGATTCCGCGAGCGCCGCGGGAGAAAAGCAGTAGGCCCCGACGTCGCAGCACAGGACCGGGGAAATGTTTCTCTTTTTTTTTTATATTCCTCGGACCGAGATGCCCGGCAAGCTCCTCGGCGCTTCTCCGGGGGCAGGGGGCAAAAGGCAAGTTACCGAGGCAGCTTTAGCGCGGCTCTCCCTCGCCTGCCCGGCCAACGACAAAGGGCCGAGCGCAAAAGCTTCCCGGGTGGAAATAAAGTGAAATCCGCGGCGAATTCCTTCTTTGAGGAGCGGACGCGACGTCCGGCGTCTTTATGCGCGTAGGCTCAACTGGGCTTTCTTCCCCGCGGCCGGGGACCATCGGCTTGAAAGCTTGGCCGCTAGGACGCGTAGGCTTCGCTGCACTCGGCCCGGGCCGAATGTCTCCCCTAGGCCTCAAAAGGCGCCCAGTAAGGGGCTCTGATTAATTAAATTGCGGCCTCCTGGGCCGCTGATATAAAGCGACGGGATCCACTGGTCATTCAAGATCGAACACCAAAACCTTGTCGTTGTACATCCCCTCGTATCCGCTTTTCTCCCGATGTAATTAAGAAATACTGCTGTTAATAGCCCTTATTTTTTTCTTTTTTTACTGGCTGGATGTTTCATTCGGGACGAGTGAACAAGCCTGCAGTTGATTAAACAAAGTGCAATTGGTATGAAGTTTTAAATTTTGTTTCTCGAGTAAGTATTCCGGGAAAGCCCGATTTGCTTTTCCCGCATTCGCGTCACGTTCTAATACGTCTTTTCGTAGCTCGGCATCATCGATTCTATTTTCCGTATTTCGGTGAAAAATTAAACGCACGTGCAGAGCTGCAGCGGAAGATTTGCTTTCACCTTCGATTCACCAATGGCACGCCCTAGTTTCTTGTATCCACACGACCAGACTCGTCCGAGTGAACTTTCTTAATCCAGTGTATTTTAGTAATATTTCTTTTCAAAGCAAATTGTATTATCCCGACTTTGTATTTCAAACACGCTAACATCCCCAGCCATATATAATGCGGATTTCTTTAAACGAATTAAATATACTTATATAATACATGCTGAAATTACCATAATATCATTTTATGAATTTAGCCTACATAGCAATTTTGTATTATTATTATAAAATTCTATAAAGATTTTTCAAAATCAATTTTCTACTGTGGATTTAAATCGCTGAATTATTTTAATAATTATAATTAATTTATTTATATTAGAAAGTCTCAATTAGCAAAAAATTTTTCTTTACCTTTGCAGCATGATCTATCATGTGACTACGATTTTGTTTATTTATATAACCAATACAAATCATAATTATCGTTAATTATCGTTCTCTCGTTAATTATCTAAAATTTGAAATTAAATTTTACTCGTGTAATTTTACATTCATGTAGGTATAAGTGCAGTGATGTATTAGTCTACGCAGTAAACCGATGAAAAAGTATTCTATGAGAATGTATATCTTTGTTCCTCTTTTACAGCTAAAGGATTTGTTCGGTACAGAAGAGCTTGCAAAGTTGCACACGATTAAGCAAGAAAGGCGAATCTGCGTAACGAACTAGAAGTTCACCAGCTTTTGTAAATGAATTACCATAATTATACTGTAAGAAAAACAGTCCTCCATTACCATATTGTTTATAGGAGGCTGCCGCCGCATCGCCTTCCCATCAGCGCCTTCGGCATCTTTCCCTTCAAGCTGCTTTGCGTTTTCGCTACGCACACCCCCATTCGCACCGCCGCAGCTCATCGTTTAGGACAGATACGAGGGTGAAGATTTACGGAAAACCATTTAAGTACATATTGCATTAATTTACTAGAATATAACGCGTAACATAAAAACTAAATTTACAACTCACTTTTAAAACAATGTTTTGCATACAATCTGATTAATTAATCTAAAAAATTATACAAAACCTTCTGCTTAAAATATTTAAATATTAATTCAAAATTAATTAGTACAAAAACTGGCTCGTGATGTCGAAAATGCACACAAAGATACTGGTTGGCACAAGTTGAATTTATAAAAAATGTAAAACTAATCTAAATAATTTCCTCCACCCCGGTGCCGCACACATCGGCGCGCCAAAAAATTTTCACAGGTGCGAAAGGGAGGAGCAGCCGAGCCCGACCATTCGAAAGCCATTTCCGAGCCGCCAATGTATTCAAAAGAAAGGGGCGAAATCGGTGAAAAACGCCGCGGGAAATAGCGGCAGGTGCGTAGGAATTCCGGAATAATCCCACCCCTCCGGCCCCCGACGTCGGCGCCCCTCGACGTTTCTCCGCAGGCGTCCGCGCCGCTGGAAATTCAAAATCGCGAGCCGGTGGATATAAAGGGGCTGCGGGGGCGTCGCGGTCCCCGGGACTCGGTCCGTCAAACTCGCGTGCGCCAGGCGGCTGTAGCCGGTCTAATCATAAAGCTCGTCCAATTTTCGCCGGAAGGGGGCGGGCCCGTGTGCGACTGCTCGGAAGGAAGCCGCGAACGGCGCCGGGCAACGGCTTCTTCCGATATATATATATATATATATACGTATACAGTTGGTGCGCGAGAGCTGAGATGAAGCAGTCGGGGGAGGAGGGGCCGACGTCGCGAAGGCGAAATCCTAGCGGGGGTATGTCGCCGCCCGGCGCTCCTATACAATTTCATGCTAATTTCGTTTAACGCGCCAAATTTCGGCCCGGCATGAGGTGAAAAGTATAGAAGCGTAATCCCCCGACAAGATGGCCAGAGGAGTCGACGAGAATGAGGAGTTCCTTTTTTTTTTATTAGCAGATCATTCACGCTACGGTTTCTGCAAGTTAGACTTTTCTGTTTTTGGCAAAAAGAATATTTGCGTGCTTATTTCAAAAAAAAAAAGGTCCAAAGCCTTACGCGGATATATAGTAGAGGAAAGTAGATTGAATTTTGCCAAAGGTCGATCGTTATAATTATTGTTTTCTAAGTAGTATTGCTGAGGAGACAATGCGTTTTCGCTGTCAATCAATTGTTCTTCGCCTTACACGTACGTATACCTTAGGATATTTAAATAGAAAATTATAATAACAATGAATAATAAACTTTATTAAAAACGCAAATGATGTATTTCATAGTAGACGCTTTAATACAATTATTCAAAGCAGCTCGGGGCCTCCTTTGAACGGGGCGTCCGTCTCAGCCCGAGGTAAAATCCACAGCGGGGTATTGATTCCTTAAAGTGTATGATAATGTTTTCATCACATTTTTCCGGGGAGGCCGAGGGGCTGAGCGAGCGAGCGAGTCCCATAAAGACGATATAAAAAGACACGGGGACGAGCGTCAAATGCGCCGTCGTCGGGCCGACGTGCGAGAGGTTGAAAAAGCGCGCGGCGCAGGCGGACGGGAAACGCCGCTGATATCTAATGTAGCGTGCAAGATATATTATGTAAGAGACGGGCGGCTGCGCCGAGGGCTAATTCTGCCTTTCGCGCTTGTGGGCGCGTTAATGCCGGTCAAAATATCTTATTCGCTAACGACGTCTCCATCGATCTTGCCCCGCGGGAAACTGCTGAACCAAGCCCGTATTCTCTACTGCTCGCCGCGCGATAAAAGCGCATCTTAATACTCGCGCGAATGAGATTTTCACGCGCCAACGGCTGAATATTAGGGCCCCATAAGTGCTCAATGTTTTGTTATCCTTATCTTTGGGAATTCGATTTCACGATGCAGTTTCTTAAAAATATACCTTTAGTGTATATACGTTTCAAACTCGTGCGCAAGCAAACTCTTATTGATTGCGCAAAGAGTGATCGATATTTTTATAGAATTACACGGTATAATATACGGCTATCAAAATGTTTACAAAATTTTTACTACTATGAATTGTTGAATACAATGCTTACGTTATCGTATGCACTAAAGATTAGCAACTCGCTTTCACAAGCATTTGGCCGTAATTGCTATTTATATATTAGAATTTTATGAGTAATTAAAAGTAATGATCGAAGTAATGATATGAAAAATATAGAATTAAATCGGTACACAGTTTTATTCATGAAATTATCTTAATGCTCGGTTCAAGTAGTCAATGGTTTCGACTAGTTATACCAGTGAAATTTATGCAACTCAAGCGCACAACGACCTCATCGTCTTATACAGTGGATTAAATGGAATTAATTGTACTGCGCGCTTTATGTCAAATTGGCTAATCCATATAAAAGTACGCGGCATTAGCCGCTCGATTATTGCGCGCAAATAATAATTGAACGCAGCCGGAGCCTCGGCCGTGGCGAGGCAAAAATCGCCGGTGCAAACAATACCGCCCGAGAACCGAGAGCCGAGATAGAGCCAGTAGGGATCGATTTCCGCTTCCGCAATTCAGGGGTAGAGAATTCCCCGGCCGAAATCAGAATCCCGTCCGAGGGCGTATATAGATCTTGCTCCTCGTTCCCATCTCCCCGGGACAGCGTCTTATCCAGTTAGCGTAACTGGCGCAAACTAATTAACGACCTATAAGTTGCAGAGGGGCGCGCGCAGATTCGAGGCCCAGCCGCACGTAGCGCCGATCGGCTGCAGTTAGCCCCGACGACGTGACGCGATAATTAAAGGACTATAGGTCGATGAACTGTCCTCTCGATCTCTCGATTTTAAGAGTTTCCCTATGCTAACTCGCTCAGCCTGATTGAAATCGCTCTAAGATCGCCGGTTTGCTTATGAAATTTCGTCCGCGTACTCTAATTGATTCCTTCACTTTCGACACTTTCTACCTACTTTATTTGACTGGACTAATTTTTTAAGCGAATTCCTTTTCATCAGATGAGCTTCTTTCTAATACGAACACGAAGGAAGGAAATAAGAAATGAGATCTCTTTTAGATAAAAATCTTTATTTGGACTGAAATGCAGATAAGGGAATATTTCTTAAAAGTTGAAAATGTGCAAATTTTTATATGTGGCAGACGAAGGTTTTATTCTTTATCATTTGTTTTTCACGTAACGGCTTCTGCTTACATTGATCCGCATGTGTACATTTTATAAAAATAATTAATCCACGCTTTATAATATTTGCACATCACTAAACAGTACATGTTAAACAATTATACGAGAAAAAAATGTCACTAACCGACAGTATAATCAAATGAAACAAAATAATTTTTTAACCCGTCTGACTGACTTTTTTCCCTCCACTCGGAATGCTGTTACGCAACGAGTAACAAATTAGGATTAAGGATTCTCGCAGCCCGACAAAAAGTGCGCGGTCAAAGGGCAGATAAAGACATTCCAGAAAAATGCTCGACTTCCGTTTATCCGCACGTTATGACGAGTGCGGAGTGCTTTCGTGTGTTTGCCGGCGCTATAAATTACGCTAGCGCGCGCGTATATATATATATATACGAGAGTACGTTTTAGAAAAGAGCGAGGGCGCGCGCGGCCGCGGGGGCAGGAGGAAGAGGCCGGATGAAGCGGCCGCTTCTGGCACGCGGCATTAGGCGGGGAGCTTTTCCAGGATCTTGTTTTCAGGCCGTTAAAGCCATTTCCGCAATTCGGCGCGCCCCGGATTCGGGCGCAGTCCCCGGGCGCTCTATCACCGCGAGTGTCTTAACGATAAAAAGAAAGTGCGCTCGTGAGAGGGCCGGGAGGGGGCCCGCGGGGGGCTGAGATTTCCCCCCGGCCCCCGCCCCCAAAGAGAGCGATTTAATGTCCACTCTCGCTTTTTCGCGCACCTTCCGCCCCGCCCGCATCGGGAGATATTTAGCCGCCAGAGATGGGAGTACCCTTGCTTCCACTTACTCGCCTTTTCAAAGTGTACGACGAGGGAGGTTTTGTTTTGTCCAGCTGCTAATGCAATGTTGGAGCAAAAAATGTAGCACACTGAAATTAATTAGATTGGCCCGAGGATTGGCCTGCATGGCGCTACTGCCAGTCTGGTTTAAATTCTCTCCGTTAAGTACATTACTTCGTACGTGAATTATTCCGAGTTGACAATTTAACGCGCAACTTAAATCGGATTTTTGAATGTTAGAAAACAATAATTTAATAACAATTAAAAGTAGGCAAAAACAAAATTGTAACGAATTACAGATAGCGAATTTATATCAAACTAAAGCTACTTATGTTTTAACTAAAGGTTGTCTTGTAAAAATTCACAAATTAGGATTAAAACAATAATAAGTAAGTCTCACATGTGGCGACAAATGTGCTAGAAGAATTCCAAAAATTTTGGCGCTTGGGCAATAAAAGGTTGACGTACGCGTGCATAACTCTATACAATAGCGTGACTTTTTTCTCCTCTGGTCTTCTATAAATACAAAATCCGCGGAACGCACGTGCCACTAGCCGGACGCTGTCTTGAAAAGGGCAACGGTTTTACCTCCTCCTTCCACGAGCCGCCGATTCGGGCGTCACGACAGTAAAGGGGAGGTACTCGCGCCACGGATCTGCGACAGTTGGAGTTTGACCGCCGATGACTGAAATTTAGGCTCCCGAGCGAGCCAGTCGTGGCATAGTTCGCAATGTAACGTATCGAGAATGTGAGACTTTTTCTCCCTCCATGCGCGCATCGGCGCGGCATGCATACGGAGCAGTGTTGCCTTCGCGCCAACTGAACGAACGTCTGCTAGTGCTTACGAGGGACAAACCGACGTGTATACTTCCTTAGTACTGCAGGTCTGTCGCATAAACACTATTTTATTATTTTTTTCCTTTATTCAATATATCCTATAGTTTTTTAAAAAACGGTAAAAGGGAGTAAAAGAGATACAATTCGATGATTACAATGATATACTCGTATGTAGAATTTATTCGCAATTTTCGCGAAACCAGTGAGAAACGCTTTTAGCTAGAAATGGCCAAGGTTTAATTAAGTACTATATATTGTATGTAGATGCAAGTCAACTATCACTTGGTCGACTGCCGAATGAAAATGAGATCCTCTGTGACTCCTTTGATCCTCCCATTCCAGCTACTGCATCAATTGCTTCTCCGTGTTTATATTTACAAACGACGTTCAATTGGCTTGATTTAATTCTTTATTTGAATGCTTAAGGAATATTTGGTTAGTAAAAAACTACTAAAGTAATCGCATACTCATGCTATCCATTACTTACATTCGAATACAATAGTGGTGATAGTCTTATAGTAGTAGACTATATAGACCAATCGAATTATATAAAAAGTGGCAATAAATAATACTAGTGTTTAATAAGATTTGATATTTTTATAATCAATGTCGTAAAAACTAAAAATCAGTTAAGTAAAAATTGCTTAGATCGTTTTTTTATATAAATATATATCAATTTTAGAAATATTATAAGCCGATCAAAAAATAATATATTATAATTCTCCAATAACAAATACACCAAGAAACAAATCATTTATACTTGAATAAACTTGCAGGAACAGCAAAGTGCGAGCTTTCCATGATTGAACCCGCTTTTTGTTCTTTTCTGCTGCATCGGGATGCGAGAAACAGCGCCATTACCTGCATTGGAGCAGGTCACGCACGCGACAGCGATATTCAGACTCCTTCTCAATGACACAAGAATGAAGCGACGCCTCGAGTATGAAGAGACAGTAAGTATTTGCACGACTGAAAACGAGCGACATCAATTGAAATTTAATAAATCTAACGGAAACCATGATCTACGCCTTGCCAATTTCTTTGTTTACAATCTGTATAATCAACATTATTGAATAGCGAATTTTATTTCTTGAATTCGTAATATATTCTAGTGGCAGGTGCGTTAGTTAATACTAATGAAAAAATTTATTCAAAATTATTCTTAATGACAGTATGTAAGCAGAATAAAGTAAGACGGATAAATGTTAAGAGGATCAGAAGCATTCTTATAGCTATCTAGTGGTAGATTTCCAGCATACTCACACATTGGCAGCTGGCTCAGCAGTTGGCTAAAGCGGCTCGATTCAATCATTCGCGAAATAGCCACCAGTAATCAGCCGTAATTACTCGCAAAGTGCACTTCTCCACACCGTTTAGCTGCAGATAGAAATTAACGCCTGGACCAAAGTACGACTATTCCATGTTCCCATACCAATGCACGCGTGCGTATATGAAAAATAGCTATAGCGTATGAGCGCATTGTTCCACCCCTGTGATAATAGGGTTGGTTGGCCTCACCACCAACTCGCAAAAATTGATCCAAGGGAAGCGCGTGAACTGCACCCTCGATGGTTTTCGAGGGCTTTTTTTTCGTGTATATACGTTTGGACGTTTACCAAGAGAGCGAGGGCAGCATAACATTTTTCACCGCTCGGTCAGCGGTACTCTTCGTTACATTAATTTCAACGTGTGTTTTACAGTCGATTTAGATTGTTCCGCTTGAAGTTTCACGCAGCCGAGCTCCATTTAAACAACTTATATTTCCACTGCAGCCCTAAATGGACAATTTATGATGATTTGATTTTAACAAAATGCAGGGCACTGCGCTTTATTATTAATCTCGTTAAATTTAGGAGTTTGTGGGTTAATAGTAATCGCGTGCATCCAACGTGGCTTATGAAATGCACGAGTAAATTGTCCCTGAATGCGATAATCGCGTGTTTCTCATTTATAGCATTATATTATACGACGTGCTGTATCAAAACAAACTTTACTTCAATTATTTTTATGGTATCTAATTGTTTTATTATAGGTTGGGCTTTTATGCAATTGAGGTGATAGTAAATGTGACTTGAAGTGATGAATATGATAAAAGCAAGATACAATCGTTCAAAATTGTCGTTTCACTTCTTATTTTCGTCACTACTTACTCTGCTATCGGTTTATATATCTCAATCTTAAGTTTATTACTTATTCACAATAGACGAATTGTTTTTAATACGTACAGTTCTCATTGAGGTTACCAGTCATGCATAGAATTGTTTATTGGTTAACAACTCGAAACAGAAGAAGGTGAATTTATCTAAATAAACCCATGCTATTCGCACTCAATGAGCGTAAGGTCTTTTGCAGTCATTGCAAGCCATCGCCGTTTGGTAAGGCGAAAGAACCGCCGGTCATGATAGAGCAAGCAACTCGCGTGCTTTTAAATCACAGCACCTTTCTCCTTTCTCCTTCTGATTTCTGGAGCTCAACGCGACGGTAACTCAGCGGAAGCGGGAGTCACGCATGGTGAGCCGCGTAGCGACAGGCAAAGTAATTGCTACAATGATTCGCGTATCTCGCGCTGGCTTTTTAATAAGAGGCACAAATTGATAAAGTGTCCCGCTGCTATCCTTCGGCGGCGCGTGCACCAGAGGTCATCGCGTGCGCGTCCCTTTTCGCGCCAAGGTTTACCCCCGCGAACTAAATGGAAGTGCAAAATTTTTGCGACGCTAATGCTCCTACGGCTCGGACCCTCTGCTTACATGCCTTAACCTCTTGTGTACCTCTGCCCCTTAGATAAGATATGGAGGATTAATTGTACGCGATGCGCGATCTCTTGTACACGAGGTCTTTGACCACACGGGATTTTCATCTTTGTATCGTATCATGTTTACGGAATTGCAGTCGACGTAATCGTGACAGGACTTAGAATAAGAAAAGGAGAGGTCAGAGTGCAAACAAAAGAAAACTATTTTGATATTTTTTAGAAATCTCGAATGTTATTTTCTCGTATATGAATGAACATCGAAACTTCTTTTTACGGGGAGATAATAACAGTTCAGAATAAAAAGGCAGACTCCATTTTCCTGTAATGAGTATGGAGAGTCTTCTTTTTATTACGGAAAAGCTATGAAATCTTAATTTTATTTCTTGCAAATGAAAAAATAACGAAGAATGAGGTGCAAAATGGAGATTTCTCTCGAGATTTTTACAATGTCCGATAATCCATTCTATGCGATTTATAATGTATATACGTATAAATGAACTTTCTGGCACAACGAAACATGTTGACGTATTGAAGATATAAGTTTTCTTTTAACAAAATCTATGAAATGGAGTTAAAAAACTAAATGACATAATTGACATGTTTTACGTAGCTAGTCAATACTTTAAAACTAATTATGATTTTTAAAACATGTAAGCGAGTCAGGACAGGACATCAAAGCAAGGCATATAATAATTACGAATGTGCCCCGAGCATTAAGAAGCTCGATAAAAGTCGCTTACCGGAGGCCCAAGAAATTTTCAAGCTCCTGGAAAAGACGAGAAGTCTATCTACATCTACAACATAAGTTACGAGAGCGAGTTTTCAGTGCTTACTCGGCTAGCAATTTGCATGAAAGGTTGCAGCGAGCACTCAAGTAAGTAAATGAAAAAGGTGAGAGGGAACAGGGGCGGAGCTTTGAGTCGAGCTCAAACGCGCCACGGGACTATGCAGTTACAATATTTTGGTTGCACGCTTCCATCCCCGGCGGCTGGCGCTAGCTCGCGCAGCTGCGAACAACCGTGTGTATATATCGCCCGGCCCGCTTCACCGCGTATCTCCTTCTTCTGTGCCTGCAGCAGTATTAGTGCGTGGGCATCATTCCCAGAGCTGACCGCGGCGCCAATTACGCGGAGAAGAGCAATTCGCGGCACTTTCCTTCCCACCTCGCACAAACGCGCGATTTAATGAGTCGAGCGGCTCTTTTGGCGCTTTATTGCGCTCCCAGCTCGTGGTAACAAGGTGTGCTTCGCCCGTTCTACCCACCTGCCCCTTTTATTCCCTTAAACGTTATCCTTCGTACCGCATATAATGTTGCTTAGTATATTGCAGATCTTTGAACAATAAAATCATTGCCTTTTTAGGATTTCTGCTCGTTATACAGCCCAGACTTTTACCTTTGCGCGCGTACACATTTATGTTGGCGTACATTTTTGTGCTTCAATAACTTTCAAATAATGATAATTGCAAAACAGGAATTAACGAGGTGCGGTAGATAACACACATTCGGAACAATGCCAAATGCCGAGTTAAATGCTCTATTCTGAAATTGATTAAAACGACCAGTCGCGCCAATCTCCGCGCATTCTATTAATTCGCGACTCGTGTTTGTGAACTCGTGCCGGATACCGGGACAATATAAGCCAAAGGTTAACCGTCGCGCCGCTCGCACAGGCATAATCGCACTCGTTTACCTCCTCATCCTCTCGCGAGGGTAGAAAATGAAGAAAAAATGGGACGCGCGCGGCTTCTGCGGCCCTCTGCACGCAAGAATTGATTAATTTAGCGGCGGAACTTTTCCTCCCGGCCCCGCAGCCGTACCGGGAAAGGATTAGCGGCGTATATATATCGTGCACTTAAGTACTCGGAAGCGGAAGTCGCGAGGGGCTGTAATCAGCGGCATTCGGGCCTTTTGATGTGCCTTTTTCCTCCCCGCTTCGCCTCGGGCCACGCGACAAGCGGGCTTTCCCTCCGCTCTTTTTTTTTTTGGCCGGCCGTCCCTCGGAGGCTCGAGGGCGCGGCCCGCGGCGGAATCGAAGAGGGATCGAGCGCCACTCCCACGGGACCCGCCCTGAGGCTCGATATATAGACCGGCGCCCGGCCGGCGAAACAGAAAGGGGCTACCCCAACCGCAGCGCGCCACTTCACGCGGACTATACACAAACTTGAGTTGATTTTTATGTTTACACCGGCTGATCGAAATCAACTCCAATCGTTTAGACTCTTATCGTCGGTGCTCTGAAACAATCGATCCGTAATTTGTTTAATTCGTCTGCATTACTTTTCTTTTTTAAACTTTCTTACTATATGCTCTAGCTAAACGCTTTTACCCCAGTTTAATTGCCCCTTTCAAGTATAGATTCTACTCTAAGGAATCGACCGTTGGCTCGAAATTATTTATAAAATTAAATATTCCATCCTGTGATTTGAATAAAGCTGAAAATGATTGTTTTAATTAAGCGCAATCTACATAGTATAAGTTAACAGAACTACTATTATTCTCGCAGGTTGATTAACTCATTTTTGCGGAGTTTAATAAGAGAAGGATCGGCGGAGATTCCCAGGTGCATATTTTATATAAGATTACTTAACACTACGCAGGTTGAACAAGTAAGCTTAGCGCCTTAAAGGGAATGATGCACGAGAGACGCGGTGGCTCATAAGCCACGAACGCCACGATAAACGGCTTATTCTAACCGACAAGTCGCCTTTGTTTTCCTTTGCCCCACATCGGCTTTCGCGACCCTATATCACTAGCTTGTTCCTGACGCTGCCGCCAATGCCATCGCCGCTGCTGCTGTTTCTCTCCCCATTGTGATTCTCTAGAATCAATCGAGGCGATTAAGCAATGCTTCGTTTCCTACCGCTCCATAAAATCAAGCTTCATCATGCTACTGATTATTACTTTCATTCGATGACTGATTTTCTTATACCTTACGAAGTTGACAAAAAAGAATAGAGAAATATACAATATACAGGTGTAAAAGCATTCTATTTCAGGTATTTCTATATTTTCAGTCTGCATAACTAGATTTTATCATTTGTATCAATACATGTTTTTAAAATATTGGATTATATCTACTTTGTAACAAAAATTTTATTTTGTTATTCTATAAATATTGCGAATTAGTACAAAATTTGTATGAGCATCATTATTAAGAACCTGTACATATTCTCACATACAATAAGCAGGGACTATATAAACTATATATATGAGCAAGGAAGATAGAAACTTTGACTAGACGAAGATGTAAAGGCTATTATCAGATGGTCCTTACTCATCGATACTGGAGATTAGCCCTTTTCCACCCTACCTAATATCTCGAAGCTCGGCGTTCCGGATCGACCCTTCGACAAAGTTATCCCCATCCACGGTGAAAATCCCAGGAGATCACTAAAGTCATTCTATCCGTAAATGCCCCCCACGGTTCGTTGCATTCAAATAAACCCAAATGTTTTAGAAACATAACATTTTTCAAAAAAGAAAAAAATGGTGCAAGCTTTGTGTACTTACTAATTATATAAACATATTTTTGAATATACATCTTCTACAGTATTTATGATTAGTGTAGGAATCATATTGTGTAAGCCAAATTTTATAGTATGAGAAAGTACTAACTCAACAATAATTCCATATGCATATACGAATTACGGCATCTGCATTAATTACTGCATGTAAAACAATTACAGGGTATACAGTAATTTGAAAATGAAATTCCACACTGCTTTGCTGATTATCGTACACATAAGTTTATATGACTATTTAATATAATTTTTTTATTATCTACATAAATTCAAATACTAGGTATACTTATAAAACCTGATAATATGATTTATTGTCAATTAATTTTTTAAATTTTAATAGTCTTATTGCTATACATTTTAACTAAAAATTATAAAACCTTGGTTAATAGAACTCACTCGATTCAATTACTCAATGTCAAGATCACAAAATAGGAATGAGCTACTTAGATACTAGTGAAAACGTTATAATATATAATTCATAAAATTCATTATACATAATTCTCAAATAATAGTTTTCAGATAGTGCAATCTAGATAAAATGATTGTAGATCCTTGCTGTCGCCTTTAAATTTAAAATGTGTCACTTTAAAGTTAGTTATTTGTTGCTATTAATTTGGTAGAAATTCTGCAATATATCGAATATGTGTAATGTAATTTTTTGTTGTTAGTTGTACCATCCCGTGCAAAAGTGAAAATGTGTAAAATTTAGTTCCAGCCATTTTCATTCAGAATCCTTTAATTTGTTATGTAATGGCCGGCAGGAAAACGTGTACAAACGAAGTATACGTCAGTGCAAAATCCAATTTGTGCCGTTTCGCACAGGAGGTAGTGAAATATCCCTGTGCGCTTGCAAGAAATCGGCCCGCTCAACAAGGCGTGCGCCTATAAGGTACCTAAGTACAGTTTTATTCACAAAAAAGAAAATGTACGAGGAAGCGAGATAAAAGTAATGAGAGTGGAGGAAAGGGAGTACGAGAAATATGATAAGGAATAAAATCGGTCGAATAGCTGGAACAGATTGCTGCAGTGAATAAGTATAATATATTTCAAATTTTCACATCAACGGATAAAAAAGGAATTCTATTCAGTGAAATATTTTGGAAGTTAATTTATTAAGTACTTACAAATTTATTATTTTTTGTGCTTGACAAAGCACAAATAAAATTTGAACCTTTATCAAACATGTTTTATCTTTTTAAGTTAGCTTATTAAATTTTCGTAGCTCACAAGTTTAGTACTGATTATAAGATGCTTCAAACAGTACAATATTTAATTAAAAGGAATAATTCAAGTATTTAATTAGAAGAAGAATAGTTAGAAGGTATGGCAAATAATGAAAGCGTAAAGGCTGTAAAGGTCAAGTGTTTATGTTTATAAATTGTAAAAGCTATTGTCGCACCTAAATGCTTAATCACCATGATTGATGCTTACCGTGGGCGTAGCAATTAGTTAACGCGCTATTAGTTTGAATGGAACAATCAGGAATGAAAGGACGCTAATCACCTAAAATCTCAGCAATATTTCATATACTGCGGGCAGAGGTGGGAAAGAAACCGCTGTAGCCGTCTGCTCGCTCCCATGGGATTCGGAGCAGGGGTGAAGAAATTCTCGGTCCTCATAAATTTTAGTCCACAGTGTTTTGTATTTTCTCTGTTCTATTAAAAGGAAAACGCTCTTAGCGACTTTTCTCTTAGAGCGGGCATCACGAATTTGTTAAAACAATCTTTAAATACTGAGAAATACTTAAATAATCCGAGGTTCTTTTATAAATGTCTCATAATAGATTTTATGATACATATCACCAGATAATATTATACGTATAATCTCGCGTATAATAGTATGATGCATGGCAATTACGAAATATAAATGTGTAATATACAGCTAGTTATAAGTATGTATAGTAATTTGATTAAAGAACATACCGAAATAATGATTAAAAGTCAATTACTAGTATATCCTTTAAAATAGAAAACTATTAGCCTTCTACCTTTTTTATTTTTTCCTGAAAAGTATCGTGCAGATGTTGTAAGTAGACTACAGAGTATTCATGGAAATGGCGTATGATAAAGTACGCTGAACATGTTTAAATATGGCAGTGCTGACTTATATTACGTTAGTAAGACAAATCGCAACGTATTTGTATCAAAGGCTTGACGAGCAGACTAAAGAAAGTATATGGGTACAACAAACGCACATTCTGTAGCTTGAGACGATTCGGTCAGGGAGGTGACGAGGGCAGCGAGCAGCAGACGCAGCTAAACGACGTGACGCGGGTTTGTCCAGCAAAGGATCGCCGTGACTTTTGATGCGCCTCTCCCGGCCCTCTGGAGCCAAATCTCATTCTGCAGATGGGGCGCAGACCCGCGGGGACCACGACGGCTTCTTTACTGATTTATCTCGCGTCCCGCCTTCCCCATCTGTCACACCGCAAACCGCTGTTGTCGCCGTGAGTTTTCTTCCCGCCCCCTTGTTTTGCCTCGGGAACTTCACGAGATTGCGAGAGCGAGACAAGAAGAAGTCAGAAGATTTTTCACACTCGAGGAGCTTGGGCAGGTTGCCGTGCACCGAGAGGGGGCACAACCAAGATGTGTGTCAGCGGACGCCTTTTTTCTCGGCAACGAGACATAAGTATTTTTCTTTCCATGCAAGCTTTTTCCACGTATAGGAAATGCTAACCTTTTTATAGCCTTCTGTTTAGTCTCAGGAATTCTACAATTATATACCTGGGTTAACAGTTAGAGCTACCTTAAGTTTTTCTTTCAAATATTCTATTTGTCTTCTGAACTACCTTTACATTTTAATCTTAAAATAAATTCATTGAAAAACATAAGCAATTGATTTTTTTTAACCAAATTTGAATTTGAAAAGTTTGATAATATTTTGGTTTGCTATTTGAATACTATTTACATAACACTGTTGTTATCGAAACTGTAAGTCTGAAACTAAACAAGCCAAATGCTCAACAAGTTTAAAGCTTTCTTAACACTAAAATTGACAAACGTTAGAAAGTATCTTATAAGTGATTTTAAATATTTTTTACGTGCATGCGCAATTTTAAATACTTAAACATTTTTTTTATTGTTTGCAGTTCAATATTCGCTCATTTAGTGTATTATTTTTCTCAAAATAAATAAATTGTTGTACGCCTTTCTTCCGTAATGATTTCCGATAACGTTTCTAGGAAAAATGTTCAACATATCATCTCTGGTCATTAACGGAAAATCGTTGACTAGAAAAATCTGGAAACAAATCACTTTCAGACCAGTAGAAAAGAATGACTCGAACAAAACTGCCGGTTTCGTAATACTCGGGTAACTGTGTGAAGAATCACGGGTAAAGGAATAAGTATAACGTACAAATACGTGTACAGGGTTCTATTCCCCTATACTTTCCTCCGTGTTTCTGCTCTTAGGAAATATTTGAAAGGGCCGGTACAATATAGAAAGCTTTACGGGTGGGAAGAAGGTCAGCGACGCAGATATTAAGGAACTCAGAATGCAAATGAGGGAGAACAGTTGGAAAGAGAGGAGAAACAAGTAAACGACGGGGTGTGAAAAAATAGGGCTTGAGAGAGCGTAAAGGCCGGAAGGAGAAATAAAGAAGTAGATATAAGCCCATGAAAAAGGCACAGGGAATATAATGAGAGAAAAAGTTGGTCAGAAAAGCTTGCGAGAAGCTGCGCGCGGTAAAACATTGCCGGGGTGAGACACGAAGTCGAGCGCAGAACCCGGCAAACAAAGTGAGGAAAAAGATATCTACCGCCAAAGGACCGACGAACAAAGGAAGATAGATGAAACAAACGCCGATATTACGTTTACGTTGTCATGAATCTGACCCTCTGTCCCACGGTTTTACTTTCACCCGCCTCCAGCGTTCGTTCTGCGCCGTCAAACGTCTACTCCAATTTTCGTTTGGTTCCGAATCCCGAACTCACCCGCAGAAGCTGGCCGCACTCTTTTATCTGTTTCGACGGAGAGTTAAGGTCGCGAAGTGCTCGAGCCACTTCAGTGATTACTTAGGCGTAGTGTGCTGCAGGCACAGGCCAAGCGAGAACCTCCCCCGCAAGTCAAGGACCACGACGCCGTGTAAAAATCGAGAGAAGGATGTATTTATCAGATTCTTCCCCTCGGCGTCTAATTAGGTGAGGGTGAACTAACGTGGAAATAATGAAATTTTATTCTCTCTTGATGTACCTACAAGCCCGCAAGAAATTACATCGTTTTAATTTAGCATCCTCTTGGACACTAGCGCAAAAAAGAAATTAATTAAAACATTACACCCCTTAATATCATTTTGATCCCGTTGAAATAAGTCGTATCAATGTTTCTACGATTTTTCTTTACAATAGAACCTTTCTAGACATAAAATAAAAATTCATCATTTGCTTATAATGAATTAGTCAGAGCGATAAAAGCCTGAAAGTCAAAGGGGCAGCTGTAGGAAAAGAATCGCGAATCTGCTGCTGTCGTGCTCTTTCGACTTTGGCCGAGCCTCCCTCCAGGCAACTTTCTGCTCTGGCCACCACGTTTGTCGCTATGGTTTTAATCCTCCCCTGGGGGCGGCGCGCGGTTCGATCGGTCGCGTGCGCTCCCCGAAAGTGCGCGTGGCGAGGGCCGATGTAATTATAAAAAGGAAGGAAGCGAGGGAGGAGCTCGAGATACTGCCAAACCGGGGGGTTGATGGTGCAGAAGGGTGAAATGCAGGGGCTTGCGAGGGAGCGGCGAAAAGAATAAAGAGTCGCTTGCGAGGCCCTCTGCTAGCTCCGTAGAAAAATAAAAGATCGTGGGAAACAAATCATAAATGCACGGACAAGACTTTATCGACTTTCATGATGTTAATAATTTATACAGTTCTGCAAAAGATTTGCAACGTTTTATTCAAATCATTGTACCCTTATCGGATTTAATGAAATATATTCCATGACTATATTCTTTTAAAGGATCGTACTTGCCCTAAGGCACAGAGGTGAACGAGAAAGTAACGGATATGTTTATGATCGAGTGTTTATTTAAAAGAGGCTTGTTTACCATATTTTTATATCTAATGCAGTAAAGTGTTAAATGTTTATACCTTGCACATTTAATATTTAAAAAAATACACAAAGACTTGATTGTAACGGCAATTCAATTCATTTTAAAATTCATACTTTCGAAATCATATTTTTTTAATATTATTAATATTTTAGTTTTATTTTTGATAATTATAATAATATATTAATTATAATAATTAAATAAATTTACTTTTAAAATACAAAACGTATTTCTTCAGAACAAATTAAAATTTAAAATAATAATATTTATAATTTGACAAAATCTTGTTCTTTCGACGACCCATGTACTAATCCCGTTACCATTGAATCAAAATAAGATTCCCTTTAATCGCATCTGAGGCCAAGTATTCGGAAACAGTAAGAAGGGAATTTCCCCTTCCAATACCCAATGGTACAGAAGTCCGCTATACTGTATTCAACTAGAAAACCACAGGTCATTACAGAACGAATCAGGCGGTTAGTTAATTGATGTGTCAAGTAGCGACTTATACACTGCTTAAAAGGGAAGACCCGAGCTCGGCAAGTATTGCAAGCTCGCACCTGACTAGTTGAGAGTAAGCGAGAGAGGAAATCGTTTGAGAGCCACTACGATGTCGACGACGATTACGCGGCTTAAAACAACCTTTGCCTTAATGCGCTCGTGCACCAATTGGCTTTCCACCTACTCTCCGGATGAGAGATAAAACACTTCGCGCCGCCACGTCCAGCTGTAGCGAATACTTTTTTCTCTTTTCTACAGAATAGCACAGAATTGACTTTTGCGGCGACTCTCGGACATGCTTTATAATCTTTCACTGAGCTTCGATGACATTCCTTTGAAGTTTCCAATACAATTTCGATTTTATCATTCTGTTTATTTAAATTAGCACTTAATACATCATGTATTACCTTCATATATTTTAAAAGGAATTTGTTATTATAATAAGTTTAGGTCGACCAATATCTTAATACACATTCAGCATAATCATCTTAAACTATTTTTCAAAAATTTCTTTTTCTTTTTAATTATAGAATTATACGATTTATTCTTTTAACAAGGTATTAACTTCGAATTTTATAAATTGATAAATTAAATTTTGTAAAGAGACGTAGTAAAGTATATTAAATGTACTATTATAATACTCGAATCATGGAGCTATAATTGAAATTCGTACATTGTAGAACTGGATAAAGGGATGAAAAAGTGTCATATAAATCAACGATTTTATAGTCTACAAAACCCCAAATTTCTGTTTCTAGGCCACTATATTTGTAAGTCGAATTTTTAGCCAATGTACTGGATATACGAGGGTTTTACTCGCACAATTTTAAAATGCGATTAAAAAAATTGTTATAAAACGTATAAAAAAATTATAAAAATTGTGTAAGAACTACATAATGAGTTGATAAGTGCTTCTTCCTATAAGCAACAAAAAATTGTCAATACCTTTTTTCGGTGATTCTAAAGAAAAAAATTTCAAATATGTATTTGCTACGCAAAAAGGATATAGTTTCATATAGTTTCGAATTAAACAAAAATTCTAAGTAAAAAAAATACTTGAGTTGCAATTTTGGAGTCGTAATATACTAGACTAGCAGGCAAATGCATACGAGAGAACTTGGTCCGGAGCACTTTGAAAACTGGAGCGGGAGTAAAAGTTGGCGCCCGCGGACTCGCGGGCGCAGATCGAGATACCATCGTCGGCCTTTGCCCCCAGAAATGAATAATTCTTCGGGGAGACCTCGCGCAAGCGACGTTCCAGCTCCACGCCAAAATTGAGACTTATGGAGAAGTCACTGTTTCGCTTTATGCGATCTCTGTTTCCACTAGTGTGGAAATATAGTTATTTACGCCCCAACTCTTAATGAAGTGGAATAATAATGTTTTGAACGTGTTATTTCCCTAGTACTTTTTAAAGTTTAGTTTATCATTAAAAATTTTTGTTATACGCATTAATGTCTTAATTTTGTATAACATAATACAGAATTATTCTCGTGCGCTATTCATGAAAATAATCGCTCAGTAAGTTGGGTAATGAAGGCAAAAAACTTTATATCATTATTTTAGCTTTTCAAATGTTCTTCAAAAATAAAAGAACCTACATAGCTAATAGTTTTGTAAAGTTGAATACAAAAGAGAAACTAATAAATCAAAATATAACTTTAGATTTTCATATCACTTTCATTAAGAGACAACTGACAGTTAAATGCAAAAAGAAACTATAAAATAAAACGGAAAGGTAACATACGACGCAATCAGCTGGAAACCTGAATTAGATCTAAGATTAGAGCGTATTATACCCTATAAATTCTGAAATTAAATAGATCAAAGTCCAAATTATTATTCAAACCCTTTTAAGGCAGAACCTCGGGCACAGCCTATTGTAGAACATAAATCCCAACTTTGTATAACTTACGTAGATAGGCAACGTAGCAAAAACCATTTGATACCGATTTAAGGTAGTTAAGACTCAGTTGTTATCAATCGATTGGTTCCACGGTATATAACGGAACATATGAGCAGCCTAAAGTTTCTAAAAGTATTTCTGAGTTTAGGGTTTAATTAAGAAGAAGGTTGCGAACAAAAATATCTTAAAAAACAATGCAGGAAAGTGATTGAAAATAATTATATAATATTTTATAATATTTTACGTAGTTTATATGAAAAATATTGTATTTGCAGCACGAAAACATTATTGGAAACTTATTGTGATGAAAAGAAATATTAAAACGAATGAATGCCAATGAAAAAGTATGTTTTGACACTTAAGGAAGAACTTTCATAAGTTTTGGAATCTATCCAAATCCTCTGTCCAAAATATCCAACAATGTAACTCGCAAACGATTTGAGATACACAGAAAGTTTTGTTTGAAAGTTCTGAATGTGTGCATGTATACTTTTATTCAAATAAGTACATCTCTTTCCATACATTTATATTTTTGTATGTACAATTATTAATCCCAGTCGTTACTTAAATTATTGAATAAATTTATAGTTTTATAATAAGAAGAAATATGATTTGAAAAATATTTTTGTATTTATTTATCACCCATTCGAAAAACATGTATAATTATTATAGAATAAAGGATTGTTTTGTAATTGAACAATAGTTATAAACCAATAGAATCAACTAAGAGAAGAACAATTAACATGATGATGGGAGATGAAACTGGCATAAATGGGCAGCAAAAGCGCCGATTCGGCGCGGCTCAGCCGTAGAAATGGAATTCTCCTGGCGAATTAGCCGCGTCAAAGATTTGCTCGAAGCTCGCGCGCATGAGCTCCTACGTACGTATAACATGCGGGGCGAGTGGCAGTATAGGTACTCACCCCCTCGACGGCGGCTTTGCACGCGAGATCCGAATCGGCGAATTCGCATTATAATCATTATTCGAGTAGGCGCTCACGGGTCTGGCGTGCGCGCGCGCGCCTTTGAATATGTACCCTGTAAACGAGAGTTAAATTGACCCGTTGATCCAACCAGATGTGAAATGTCGCGCGCGAGCGCTTATATAGGTAACCGAGCAATCAAAATTATGCGTGTCGGGATTCCGCCCTCGTGGACGGAAACAGTCGCGGAAACGAGAGGCCGAAGGCCTATATATTGGCACGTCGCTTTTTCGAGCTGCAAGTGACGGCCCATATGATGCCCGCCCTCGTCCCGTCGATTCCTCTTCGCGTTCAATCGGAAACAAAAATTTTGATAGCACATCGAGTGCAGCAATGAGTCCTTCATGCACTTGGTGGGATGTATTGTTGCTGCGTAGGATGGAACTTTTGCTTTTCAAATCTTTTTGCAAAATATACCAACCTAACTTTTGCTCACAAATAAATATTTTTTTCCTTTGTTTCGAATTTTTCACTGTTTTGGTTATTCTGTTGAACGTTCTATACATCGTAAAAAATACATAAAAGTAGGATTTATACTAATTCCCATATTGCAATTACAATCGGGTGAAGGTTGTACGTATGGCTTTTCAAAATAAGGAAAACGTTCGATCTTAACCGAAATTCAACTACCAACTGTTGTTGCAGCGTAATTCATCGTAGTTCTTGCATACATACATATTTAGCGTGTACAATTTAACAAAAGGAAGGGGGCTCCCGGTGACAGCTTTCAAGAGTGCAAATTAATTTCCTCGCGTGGTCCAGAATGCTTTCAAAACCCAGGGAATGCATCCGCAATAAAAACGCGTGCGCCGCGCGGCTCACAATGCGAAAAAACAATGCAACGCACCGAAATTCTTGCTCTTATAAGCGCGTGCACGGGATCCACGGTGGGACCCGTAACACGAGCGCGAGGCCGCTCGGGGAAAAAGTTAAAAAAAAAAATAAAAGAAAAAAATGAGAAAAGTTGCGCGCGAGCGTGCAAAGTTCATACCGGCCGATGAAAGGGGGACGGTCTACACGCGGTGCATACAAAAGAAGCCGCGAAACGCGTTAACCGCTATCGAGCGACAGGTAATCGGTCGATTTCTTATATTTTTTTCCTCCGTCTCCTCCTTGCCGCCCTTCGCCCGGCGCACCGCTGCATTCTCGGGTGCGCCTCGGTCGGGGCGTTTTATCGGCCCACTGGACCCCGGAGATGGGAAAATAAAAGTCCGAAAAAAAGAGGCCCGGTGTACCGGGGCTCCGCTCGTGTCAGCCGATCCCGGCAAGAAGCGGAGTAACAAGTCTGTCTTTAAGGGGGGATTCACGCGTAAAATTTTTCAAGAAATTAATTGTTTTGTGTCTTATATTTTCATTGCTGCTATACATACCCTATATGAATTCGAGCATACATTTTTACGATACCTTTTCGAATGAAATAAAGTTTAGTACAAATGACTGACCCTTATAATTTTTATAGAGAATATTGTGTTATTATGGTGCCAATGCATAATTTCTAGATTAATACCACGGATGTAGTATAAAGAAGGACGAAAGAATATCCCGTGTCGGCACAAAACAAAAAGTATTGAGAATCCAATTTTAAATTATTTACATATAATAAAAAATATTTAGCGATAATATAAAGTATCTTTTGATTGATATGTAATAATTGCGTTTTAAATTGTGCTTATGTAAGTATTATTAAAAAGCAGATAGTTTCATGCTATTTAGAAATTGGTGAAATCTTTGTAGTTCAAACTATATCCAGTGAATTTTCAAGTACAAAAGTTTCTTTTAAAGAGGGAACCATATAAAATTTTTTTGTAAACTGCTCCATAGAAACCTTTATATAGCAGTGGAGGCAAATAGATTAGATAATCAAAGACAATATGTTTTCTCTACTTCTCTCAGTTTGATATTGAATACACGTAAAAGGTATTTAATTTGTTACGTTTATTATTCACAACACGAAAGAGCGGCTGCAAAAGCGTTCGCTTGTAGTTTTTGAAAAATAATATTTTCTGCGTGTGCAGATCTACGACAAAGCGTGCATTTGTTTCGGTCGATGTAACTTTGGATCCATCATTGTAATGGTATTGTCAAATAATTTCTGCAAGAGTACACTATAAAAGAAAAATGGTCATAACGGCATTACAGGGCAGCGGACGGAGCGACAGCGGCATCCTCCCGACATTTTTGCAATGAACCAATTTTCTCGGCAACCAAAAAGGAACTTAATAACAAACGGCCAAAGCAGCGAGCTAACTGAATTCGACAATTTGGTCGGGAAAGCGAGCGACTCGAAAACAAAGAGGCCAAATCGCGGCTATCAAAGCTCGGCCTTTGTCGCGTTTCCGCGAACGCCAAAGCCACAAAGAAGCGCAGCGACGGGTGCACGGGCTAAAGGAGAAAAAAAAATCATTTACCCTCTTTTCCCGCGGGGCTACGGCGAGAACGAGTCTGCGGGAAAAAGAGCCGAGGAGATCGCAGCCGCCGGCCACAATGCCCGCCGAATATAAAGGCGGGGGGGGGGGACGCGCGGCAGTAGAAGGGGGGGGGGGTTACCGGGCCAGGACAAAAAGCAGATGTTCCCGCGCGCGCGCGGCGCTTGCTGCGGGCTCCGATGCTCAGCCCCAGTCGCGCCTTGTTCAAACGCCACTCCGCTAATTTCCCGCGCAGCTAATGCTAATGGGCGCAATTGATGCGCGAATCGGAGATGGGGCGGCCGGCTGCCAAAGTGCCGCTAGTTAGCCTGACGGGGTCCGCCTCTCGGCCGGCAGGCGAGAGCTGCCACGCCGCACACGCCGGCTCTTCCTTTCTCACGCTGCGCGGACCGATGATGCAGGAGTCTTTGATTTTTGCCAATTTGTGCGTCGCGTATATTTCAATGCGACACCCGGCCTGTAACGAAGCTATAACCGTGTTCTATAATGCATGGCTATTTAGCCAATAATGTGTTCATTTAATTATATTAATTCAATGCATGTAGGCAAATGATGATGCGAGGTAAGTATTTTTGCGCATGTTTAGTTTATTTACGAGTACAATTTTTACTTCAAAAGCCAAGGGTATTACTAAACAAATACTGCCACAAGTGTTCATCTTTTGAATTATATGAGTGTAAATGGTTCATCTTTTAACTAAATTTATGCAACTAATGAGAATAGTTATCGTAAAAAATGTCTGACGAATAGCTAATTTTCACCAATGTTATGTGGTACTATGATTAACAGTTTTGCTCCTATATATATAAATGATTTGAGCGGTGCCACAAGTGAATCCTCGGTCACATAAAATGTCTACAGTTGTGACAAACCGAGCTAGAGGTCACTGCGACATTGGAGTCGGCCGGCTGCTCAGTCCCCCAAGTGGCTTCCACGCCGGGTTTCCAATATAAAAATTGTTATTACCGAATCGCTGGGCACTCGGGATTAGCCGCAGCGGCACGTGAGAAAAAACGGGGCCGAGAACAATAATCGCGGAGGCTCGGCAGCGGGCCATCGAAAGCCAGCGAGGCGTCCGCGCAGCGCCCCGGCAGCGGTGCTAATTTTTGCACTTGACACACTCGGCGGCCCCGGGGCTGCATTATTCGCGGCGCAGAGTTCCACGGGCGGCCTCGTCGAGGGCAGCTGGAGCGACTCGGCTCGCCCCCCCCCCCTCCTCCTCCCCCGGCCGAAGAGATTAGGTTACGCGAGGGCCGCCCGGATACGCGGGCAAACTTTTGTCCCGGGCGAGGGCGCCGGGAGACAATGCGCGCGGGCGCGGATTTATGAATTGGCGTTGCGCCCCTCATTGTTGGGCGAGGGCGTGCCGAATTAATAGCCACTCCGGGGGCCGCCACTCGAGGCTCGCGCTTTCTTTTCGCGCTCTGCCGTAGGAGCGCGTATTCCAGCCGCGGCGGCCTCTCGCCCTGGGGGAACAATGGCGGCAGCCGCTCGGCGGGGCCTACCTGTGCACTCCACGCGCGTGCAGCAGCCCGCCCGCCTTGACTAAATTTACCTTGGGACGAGCCGATGTACGTGCGGGCCCTTGCGCTTTTTCGGCCTAGGCTCGCACGGGAGCAGAAAACTGTCCGACGGCCAGCAGCGTGTAGGATTTGCATGCGCTGCGCGGACGCTTTCATGGGACGTCTCGGAATTTGAAATGGCCGAGGACGTATTTAGCGCGACATTTTAGCGAGCGACTGCAAAAGGAGCTACAAGTTGCGTATTATTATGGGATTCGGGGGGGCTAAATAATGCGGTAAACACTGTGAAATTGAGAAGGTGAGCTTTTAGAGGATTGGCTCGGAATTGACTGGCTCCGGGTACGCGGTAATTACGTTGTCATTTGCACTCGCTCGGCTCTCATTAAGTAGTTCATAAATGTCTTTGTTTTATTTTACCGAGAGAAGATTACAAGAACTTCCGGCCGCTAATTGCATGGCCTTCCCCTCTCGCGGGAGACACAATTTTAAAATATTTTAATCTCCCTCGCTCGTAACATAATTTACACGAGCTTACGGAGTTTTTCTCTTTACTTTTTCGCGAACTTCAAATTTCGAGCGGCGCGCTAATAAACGCGAAATCAACTTTTTCCAACGCCGATCCTTCCTTTCTTCTCTATCGAGCAAATTAGACACTGGCCAAATCTAACTAAGCGCACGGAAAAAAATAAATAAATGATAGACCTGCCCCCGCGTAAACAGGCTGTACAAAGGCCTTTATAATTCGGTCCTCCGCCTCTATTGCTAGCCGGCGATTGCACGCGAGTTGGCTCACTCGATCGACGAGCGCGGCGCTGGGAAATCGAGCGGACTCGGGGGCGGGTGGACAGGTGCGCGCGCAGCGGGCCCGCGACTGCACGCCGGCGGCGAGCGGATATCCCGCGGGCGGGATATCAGCCGTTCGAGTCCGGCCGATCGCCGGCGGCCTGCGGTCGCCCCGGCCGAATGCAATCCAATTACTCGCGGGCCCGGAGGAAAAGCCGAGGCTTTACCAGTCGGAATTTCAAAGGGAATCGATTGGTCGACCGCGGCGGGAGGTGTTTATTAATAGAGACGGCGGCCCGCGGGATCGCCGAGCCGGCGCGCCGCCCGCTTTTCCCCCGGATTTTCGCGGCGGGGCTAATGGGCGAACCTTGTCCGCCAGCTGCCCGCTATTCACCCGCCTTTCGCCTCCCGCGGATGTTTTTAAGAGTCCGTCGACTTTAATGCTTTGCTTTCTACGATATAAGTTGGCCAGTGAAATACTTTTCGTTAAGATCCTCGCAATGTCGAGTGGAGAGACTCCTCCGAAATCGTATACCAAAGCTTTTATGGATTTGTGCATGATAGTGGATGAACCGATGGATGAACGAATTTTAGAGTCTGATTATTAGATCGCATTTTATTCTACTTCAACATTCAGCTTACGAATGGAAATCCAATAGAGAATGTTGTATTGACTGGGTGACATTCGGTATAAAAAACTGAAAAGTGAAATTCTCGAAAACATGAAAAAGTACAATTTATGATTTGACTGTAAGACCTACGCTAGCTCGTTCAGCAGAGTGTTGGACTAGTATTCTAATAGTCCCGAGGAAGTTATTGAGGTACTTTGAAATTTTCTCAGGTACTTTGTTTATCACACATCAAAATAGTTAGACGTAAAATAAAAGGTTTCAATCTCAAATTTTTCTGTTAATAAAAATAAAATTGCATCATGCTAATTTATAAAAACCATTTTTTTGCAATGCGAATCTTAGTTTTCATTTAATTTACATTTAATACAAAAATATTTTCAAAATCAAAAGTCTATAGACACATTAAATTTTAAGTGTACGAAAACTTTTCACTATATATTCTTGTTAAAACTTTGCTAAAGTTCGAAAATCTGCATTAGACTTTGAAGCATAAGAAGGCTTAATTTTTCAGAATGTTAAAGTACTTATCAGTGTTTCGATATAGTCTTAAATTCGAACTGAGATACTCCTTGGTTTTTTTCAGAAACAAAGGTAACGATATCGATTCAATGACAAATTTTATTCAAAAAAAGTTTGACTCTTGGTTTAGATATACTTCTAAATTTACATAAGATTTTTCTAACCGTCAGTTTTACAATCGATTTTTATTTAATATTATTTATTATACAACATTTTTTTCATGATTCATAGCGATGATTATTAAACGAGGATTTAAAGAGTAAGTGTGATACCCAATGTAAATCCGCGAGCCCTTTGCGCACGGATACTTGCGCATCACGCAGTGGCGCCGCGCCGCGGACTTGCCCCACTCGCGCGCTGATTCGGGGCAGCTTCCGCGGACCGCATATCCAGCAGAAATACCTCCTGTACAAGAGGATCCGCCCGAATGATCCGGAGGAAACAAAAATGCAGACCATCATAGGTTTGTTCCGGCTATCCCTCCGTCTCTGCTTAAGCGGACACCTCGTGAGGAACTTCGCGGACCTCCTTACTCGGGCCCTGGAAGCCGAGAAAGACGACGAAGAGGAGCTAAGCGCTCGCCCGAGGCCCAAGAAGGAGGCTACCGATGCATCGGTATTCGGAGGAAAAGAGGCAAGAAATTGAGGAACAGGCTCAGGAGATGCTGGCCGCGGGCATCATCGAGCCCTGCGCTTCACCGTATAGCTCTCCCGTGGTGATGTCCAAGAAGAAAGATGACCGATTCAGGTTCTGCGTGGACTACCGCAGGCTGAACTCCTACACCGAGGATTCTACACAGCCAATACCCCGGATTCCCGACTCTCTAAAGGACCTTGGAAACGCCACCATTTTTACTACGCTAGACCTCAAGAGCGGCTACTGGCAGATCCCCTTAGATCCCGCGGCGAAACACTACACAGTATTCGCCACACCAGCCGGAGGAATATACCAATACACGGTGATGCCTTTCGGGCTCAAAGGAGCGCTCAAGACGTTTCAAGCGCTGACGTCCCAAGAGGTACTCGTGGGCCACCTCAACCGAATTTGCATTTGCTACCTGGACGATATCATCATCTACTCCCAAACCTGGGAGGAACACCTTCATAGCCTGGCCCTAGTCTTGGAAAGACTCAGCGTCCACGGCCTCACTTGCGCCATCAACCCGTGAAACTCACATACAAGACATACGTTGAGTCTGAGCAATTCTTGGTCACCCACCCTCGAGAGTCTGTCTCCATACTGAGTGACTTGGTCAATACTGCAGACGCAGACCGGGGAATATGGGGGAGCTATTCCGGACTGATCTTAGACGTTCTGTCTGATAAAGATGGAGCTGGACTGGCCTTGATCCACGAGCACGCTCATGCTGCGAAGGAGCTTCAACGCACCTTGGATGGGGTGTTTGGCGGGCGCCAGGCATTTTTGGCCTCTGCTGCATCAACCATGATGGCAGGGTTAGGGAACCTCATAGACACCCTCTCGACTAGGAAGGCAAAGCAAGAGAAAGCCCGGCAGGCTCTCGAAAACTAGATGGCGCAGCTTTGTCATCAGGTGAACTCTACCTCAGCTGCAATGGCCGATTGTCTTGCACGACTAGAGAAGTTTGTCCAGGATCACTCAGGTCAGATGACCCGAAAAAGATCGCTCACTCGGGCCGACAGCCCGAGTCGTCGGAGCTTGTCAACGTAGGGAGTGCGGGCTCTAGGTCCCAGTCGCTCAGGAGCCGAAGCTCTCTCAACCGCTATGCAGCGGCTGCCTAGTAATGCGCAGTATCCGTGCGTAAAGGACTCGCGGATTTCCATTCGGTATCAATGTAACTCGCTAAAAGTTTGTGAAGCTCGCTCCACTGTAATAAATCGATTTTTCATAATTTGTAAATTGTTGAAATTTTGAACTTGAGCTGCTCAATCAATGTTGGTAAGTCTTTTGCTTAGAGAAAATTGAAGGATAAACTTAAAATTAGTTAAATTATAATGTATTTCTATCTTATTTGTATTATTACATTTTGGTCGAGTATGTAGAACATTGATAGTGGCAGAATGGTCAATCAAAATCAAACATAATATCGGTATGTGGATACTCCTAGTTACAGCAATTAGATTAACGATTCTTAATTCGCATTAAAAATTTCGCGACCTGCGGTTACTTTTTTATGGAACACCACTCGAAATCCCGACAAAAAGTGTCGAATTAACTAACGCAGATAAATCGAAATAGGCTGGAGAGCCGCGGTTTCGGTGGCACTCGCCCGGCTCGCATGCACGCGCACAACCGAGCGGAAGTTTTAGAGGAGAGCTGCTGCTGCTGCTGCGAGGGGCTCGAAACCAAAGCGCGCATACGATCCTAAATAATGCATGAGCGGAGCACCAATCGAACGCGACATTTAAGCGTGTGTAGTCTGGGCTCCTGCCACAGCACATAAGAGGCGGCCGGGAAATTTCGATGCGAAACAATCGCATTGTGCCCAGCGCCCTCGTAAAATTGCGATCGATCCTCGCGCCAAGAATCACCCGGCATTTGCATCCCAGTGGGGAATTCTCGGTTTGCTTTTATCAATTATGCGCGATTAATGCAATCTTCTCGCGCCCGATCGGTGAATAATTGAAGCACCTTGTCCTTTTTCTGGCGGGCCTCGTTAATTATTCGTGCGCAAGGACCGGAGGTCGAGGCCGCCGCGCGGCCACTCGACTCTGCTCTATTATTCTACCGCAGTTAGAAAAATGTTAACTCTTGCTTTTAATGTCGAATCGAGCTGTTTGACGAAATACTGTTTCATTTATTTGCTTCAAGCGCATTATTCGCCTGGAATGTGAATTTTTTTAATTAAACGGATTACAACGAATTGGACAACTAACAGGTTTTAATTGGTTTGTAAAACAATAAAACCCTTTGAATTGTAGCTATTTGAAATGCGTTTTCTTCCACAGCAAGTAGAATGGTTTTTGATAAATTAATAAATATTTAACGCTATATTTATCAATTAATTCAATAAAAGAATTTAATCAAATTAATTAATACAATACTCAACTCTTAAATTCAGATAACGGAAAATTCTCGACTGTTAATTATTGCAATAACTTTTTTCCTATATATATATATCGTTATATCAGTTTATATACTAAATTTCGATAAATTCAAGTATTCCATGTAGATTACCTGATTCTTTTGCTTATTCTTAAATTATGTATGAAAACATTAACTGACTAATACTTGTATTAGGTCTGTACCTACGTCGATTTCATAAAAATATATAAATTAAAAATGATATGTTTAATATAAAAGATGTAGAGTCAAAATTACTGAACGTCTATTTCGATAGCATTTTTAAGTTAGCATATAGCATGTTCCTTACTTTCAATAATATATGTACATTCGTTATATGCTATACATACAGTAATTGTTTAACGTTACGTACGACGTTACATACGCTTAGAAGTTAAATGCATCAAACTTTTACTTTGAAAATTTTATTATAATAAATTAAAATTAGTAGAACAATAAAATATTAGTAAAAATACGTTTTATATCTATAAATATAGCAATAATTCAGATTTTTCATGTCATGCTTCAAGTACTCTTTTACGTCTTGCAGAATAGCCAAGAGCCATAAGTGCGCTAGAAAAGTAGTCGTAACCAAGGCAACATGTTTTCAGCAATATTTGGAGTTATTGTTAGCTATGCGAAAGTAAATAGAATGGCAACACCGTGGGTTATCGCACAGAATCGTATAGCAATAACTGCACTGCATTCGAAGCGACCCGAACTTCTACCTTTGTCTCCCGCATTTCACCCCAATCCACATGGTTAAATGTATTTTATCATATATACGCATGGCCTCGCTCGCGGTACTATAAAGTCAAAGACTTTTGATTGAACTTCATAAACATTTATCACTAGTTATTTGAACACAAAATAACAGTTAGTTTTAACTATCTAATGTGGCAAAATCCTATTGGTATAAATTGTTTGTACAATTATATGTGAATACTTAATTATATAAAATTGATGATCGCGAATCTATTTGAATTCTAGCGTTCATCTGATTTTCTATGAAAGTTTTAAAGATCTACTGAAGGAGTCTGTGCTAGATACAGGGACTTTAAGTGCGAATATACGAGGGCTTGGAAAACTGAAATTAGATCGTTGGGGATGATACAGAGGGAGCGGCAACTGGGTCATGTCGCAAATACTTTGGAAATTTTATTATACGGGCCCGGAGAGCGACGCACGAAGACCTGCGTTCACATATCGATTCGTGCATGAAGGAACTTTTATACTCTCGAAATCGAATCGGCAGCAAAGTGGCGGTAGTGCACATCGATCGTCGTCGCGACAATAAAAGTGTTGGACCGGGAAAATCGAACTGCGTGTGTGTACGCGCAGGCTCTGTCTTGAACAAATGTCTTGGCGTGTTTGACCAGACAAAGTTATCTCCTCTTTTGCGACGCGGCAATGTCTTTTCCTATCCGCTTCTCCAATCCCGTGGTCATTTCTTCTTCGACGTTTGAACCATGTCGCATATTTTGAATAATCTGACGTCGCCGCTCCTGCATCTCTGACTTACTAAGTCACGAAAAACTGCTTTGTTATTTTAAGCTGAATAAGAAACGGAAAATTTATTGTTTTGACGAAAACATGTTTTCGCAATGTATCTCGCACTGACAGTAAAATAATTTTGACATTTACTGATAAAAACAGTTTTTGTTTTATACTTGTCTTAAAAGCATTCTATCTTCTGAATTAGCTAATAATATAAATTCGTTAATATTTTTATATTGAAATTATGAAATAACTCTTTCTTCTAATATGTCTTTTTATATATTTTTTATTCAAATGTCATATGTGAGAAAAATTGTGCAATTGGATATTTTTAAATTTAAAATAATATTTTAAGAAACATTCATTTGAAGTGTAAAAAGTTCTTGGCAAAACAATAAATTTTTTGTTTTCTGTACTTTGGAAGTTCAGTTTATTTAAAAAATTTTAACCTAATTAGAGAAAAATAGCCATAATAACATAAAATAATAATTGACTCAAAATAATACCACAAATTAGTTTATAATGTTTTTTATGGTTAGAATACGCATTCATGTAATTTTATCACATTCGAATATGTATTCGATATGTTCTAATATGTCAAACATTTGCTCAAGAAATAGACTCTTAGGTGAATAAAAGCGATTGAATGGATTCTGTATATGCATGGAGGTCGTCAAGGTTTGCTCGCTTGTTATAGATATAAATTCACATTATTTACGATGTCGCTTATAATAATCATATTTGTTTTAATTTCATCTTTTGATACAATAATATTTTCAAATAAAGAAATCCTCTTATAACTGAATAGTTTCATAATAATAGGCTGTATCAAACGCCAATACGGCAGAAGATCCACGTTTAACTCAAAAATATTGGTCGGTTTGAATGCAGCAACGTAGATAATTACTATACTGGGCTTGAAATGGGTTTATACATGCTTTTCATTGACTGCTAAAGAGACAATTAACCAGAGTCCACCGATTTGATTGGTTTGGGATTAGTTCAGCTCAATTATACGTACATAAGCATCATAAAAGGGATGCAATTAATGGCATTACCTATATTTGAATATTAAACAAGTAGGAAGTAACACATGTACTGCATCTAAATCTATTATATTACTAATATTATATTTCATTGCACATAAAAATATCATTTGTTTGATGAAAATTACTATAGTATACGTAATTTAAATAAATTGAAGCAGTACCGAAGTAAGAAATTGACATTTACTGATTTAAGCCAACAATATTTTTAGATTTTGAATAAAAAGTTTCGTAGAAGATTTTCAGCAATCGCAGCAATGGGCTTATGCGTATTACATGCAGTATATTATATTTACATGTAGCAAGTTTTGCGGGTCCTCCGTAAATTGTTATAAGCGACACTGAGCGAACAATATACTGCAAGTGTCGCGTCCTGCAATTTCAGGTTCCGCAGTTCCAACGCTCGGGCGTGGCTCTTTATGACGGAGGCACGAACACTAAATAAACGTTGAATCTACAACTTTTAGATTTGTTAAATACTCAAATGGCAGTATAGAAGAAGATGCTTCAATAAATTTGCAAAGACTCAATGGTATATTTATTTTTTGTGGGCTTCGGCTGTTGCTTAGACGCATTCCAATTTCGTCTGCCTGTCGGCCCGTGCGGAAGGTCACGACTCACGATCCGCCAGATACTCCGCAAGCAACCCCCGCTTCGCATAATACTTAGGCGCCTTCGGCCCGCTCTCGCCCCCACCCCTCACTCCGCGGCGACTCTGGGCCCGCTTCCTCCTTGACGCTAGGGGGGAAAGCCCTGTGACCTTCAACCCCACGACTCTCAACTCGCGGCTTGGCTAATTTCCAGGAAATTTGACTCTTTTAAAAATTATTCAATTTCATGCGATTTAAACAGGCCCTCCTAATTCATCAAAACGTGATCGTAGAGCCGAATTTTTGGGTTAATATTCCACGGACTTTAGAAGCTAGAAACATAATTCACAGTTAATATTATTAAAAACATAAAAGTTGATAATGATAATTAAGTAACGCAATTTTTATTTATTGATACTCTCTATTTTCTTCCTAATTAATGTTAATCGCTGTCCCTTACAATAAATAAGTTTTTGACTTAATAATCATGATTCATTCGGTTCGTTATACAAAATCCTATTACTAACGTATTATCGAGGTAATATCTTATAAGTATAAATGACATGTATAAATGAATCTTAAAATTATTTGATTTAATTTAAAATTTAAAATTCTCCTTTGCAAATCAGTGTTAGAAGGTAGGGTGGGCATTAGTTAAGATAAAGGAGTAACAGGAGAGTAGTCGACCCGGTGCGTTAGTGAACTGCACGTTGAACTTATCGGCGAGAATTAGTTCGCCCTAGATTCGCCCCAAAAAGATGGGACCTTTTCTGTGGGAGCTACACCGTAGGCGGACCCGAAATTCCTGCAGGGGCAGAATGTCGGTTTAAAGGGCAAGGTATGCGTTAATTGGTAAATAAAGAATGGATGTAGGATTCGGCTCTATACTTCCACGCAAAAGGTGAAAGACCCTTACGTACTAGGCCGAAGGGCTGTAACTGTTATGGAATAATATATACAAAATAGCATTAGAAAAGTATCTGGCATTAAATGAAGTATCACTCAGTTAAAAACTAGTAGTTTGATTTACTACACGTGTGTGCTTTTATGCTGAAAACTTGTTCATTAAGTAAAGAACTCGAAGCAGTCTAAATTAAAAAGAAATGGGAAGAACGAGTGCTTCGGTAAGTTGCGTAAGAAAGAGAAATCGCGGTGAGTCGCAAGTACGAAGAATAGCAACGGGGTAAAGAAATCCCCAAGGTATAATTCACTAGAAAGAGGCGACTATTTAACCGTTTAATATTACAGTGCAGTCAAGCATACTTAGATTAACGGCTTTCGAATCGGAATTAATGCTCAATCGAAGTTACATTGTGCTTAGGACTTACGTATCACTATTGGATTTGCTACTTCGAAGCCCACTGTAACGTATCTGTCTGTAATCTATCCCATAAATTATTCTTGAATACGATTTTTTAAACGATTTAAAAATCAGAATTAGGACATTGGAATCAAAATTAAGAATTAAAAATATATTAAACAATATGCTTATAAATTTTTTTTCTTGTTTTTGTATTATATGGAAGTTTATGATCTAAACATCTTTTAACTATTTAGAAAGCACGATGAAAAACTTATATGAATTGGATAACCGATAAAATAAAGATTACATTTTAGTTATTTCTGTAGTTAGAAAGAATTAAGGTATGAATAATATTTTTATTAAAAAAGTATTATGCAATTTTGCTACAGAAAATATTAATCACCATAATATTTTTTTTCTTTGCTTACAAGTAATCTGTATCGAAATTTTTTACAAATATCAGATTTACTACGATTATTTTGGATAATAGTAATATCATATTAATTTTTAATTTGTTGTAGAAAAATTACGTACAACTCGTACATATATTTCGTAGATTTTGTTTTTTTGAAGTTTTATTTTACAATTGTTAGTTCAAAGCTTTGGCCTTTGATTAAGGAAAGGTTTATTTTTTTATCTAGCCTTGATTGTCAACGACGTGAACTCAGTAGTAGATCCTAGTCCATTGCTAATGAACGCGAGTTTGTAAAATAACAATACAATACCGTGCGCTACCGTAGTGGCTGCATCGAGTGCACGAAGCATCCTAAAAATGAAAATCGCTACATAATCTAGAGAGCGATCGGAATCAACAATTCAGTGCAGTTTGAGTTGGCGGCGCGCAATCATTTACTCTGTACATTAGTCTGAAAAGTTCTCGCAGCGAGCATTAAGCCAAGAGATTGGCCAAATCCATAGTTTAACTCCCCGGCACGGGGCCGGCCCCGCTTGAGAAGTAATCGAGAGAGATGGAGCGCGCGCGAGACGCGGCCCCGAAAAGGAAAGATGCACGAGGAAAAAGGCCGCGCCGGGGGATTACCAGAGAAAACTTGTGCGCGAGCTGTAGAGAAAAGCTTATCCCGCTCTCGGGCCCAGTGCCGCAGACGGCCGGATACCCGCGCGGGCTTATTCAAAGTCCCGCGCCTTGTTGGTTTACCGGGTTAGGAAGTTCCGAGCCAAATTCGATCCGGCGAGCGCAACCGCGCCGATGCCGCGAGGCTGAAAAGGCCGCGGAGGGCGGAACGGCGCGCATAGGACACGGCGCGGCGATCTTGGCAAGTGACACGCTTTGCACGTCCTGAGCGGGCCGGCGCGCGCCGGGTCATTTATAATACAAAACTTATAGGGCCGAGGCGAGCGCGGCGTCTCCCCCGCGCCGCCTCTTCTCTCCTTCCTCTAGTGCTTTGCACCGGCGCATAAGTGCCTAAATTGAAGCGGCGCAGTGTTGCTGCTGACGCGCTAACAAAATGCACTTTTCCCTCGTTTTTACCTGAATATCTTCCCTTTTCCTTGCCGCTTAAGGTACTTTTCCCGTAAATTCTTTATACAGTTTTATATTCGTTCAAAATTTTTTGAAAAATTAAGAAGAAATTAATTTACACTTTGATGGTTCAAAGGTATACAGAGTACCGTACTGTAATGAAACAATATGATTTGTTCTATATTCATATACATAACTTATCAAATAATTCTCGTATTCATTTTATACTATTTAAGTTTTTATACACTTTTTAATTGTTACGGTTTAAGATTACACATGTACATAGTATTTGCATGTTATTTACTCAAAAATTCTTCAACGCCCATTACAATTCATCCCAAATATTGTTCTCTAAATCAACATAGTTTGCAATCCAATTTCAATTTTTGGCATTTAATTATTGCATCGTGATATGTGTATAATCTTTAAATTGTTGTGTTTCCGTTTCTACGTATATACTCTGCGTTAATTTCATTGCAATATTGATTGCGTTGATTAAGCTTCAATTTACAATATTTTGGACCGACCGACCACGTATCATCAAATTCCAGAGGATAAACGATGTCAAATCGTGATAAAAAATTATAAAATTGTTGAAAAAGGATGCACGCGCACAGGCGTAGACGACGACAGCTTTGATTTAATATTGAAATAAACTAAAAATCCTTCCGTCGATAGAATTGGCATTTGAATATCGAGTCCTGGGCGGCGCGGGCTGTTAACGCCGAGGCGGAATCAGTGCGCATTGATAGAGCGGTTGGAGCGCGACGTGCTAGATTGCCGGCACGAAAAGGACTGTGGCCGCGAGGCGGGAAAAAGGCTCGGTTAATCGGGAAAGGCAGGCCCCGGGCGCTTTTATAGCCGGTCATCGGCGTTGCGGGGCTGTCGACCCGCCGCTGCGGCCGCTCGAACGGGTCCATTCGCCGGGGCGCCGAGCCAATGCCGCCGAGTGTTTTTGTTTCGGGCGGCCGATTCCCCCGGGGGGCACCGACACCCGATGACACGGCGGCTGCGCCCTCCCCCCTCCCCCTGCGACAATATTTCTTTTTTTTTCGGCCCGCGTAAACCGAGGCCGGGGCAGGGAAAGGAGGCGGGGGAGGGGGGGGGGCAGGGGAAAGAGCGCGGATTTCGAAGAGGCGCGCCCGCGGTGTCCTTTGCGCAACGCGAGCCGCGCAATTAACGTCGAGTGCGCTGTTGCGGGTAACGAACTGCCGATAAAGTCGGCGTGTGCGCACTGCGCGCCCGACAATTATAACGAGCTTCCGGGGGTAACGAGGGCGGTAGGGGTGGGGGGGGCAGCCCGAGGAGGGCGCGGCGCACGTTTCAATTGCACGCGTACGCTCTCGAGACGATTTTGACGAACGGATCCAAATTAAAAGCAGGCCCGAGGCCATGGCGGGCATTATTTATCGGGGCCCGCTGGGCTCGCGCGCGCGTGTGCGCCTGGGTGATATAAAGCGGGCGGTAAAAGAGGCGCGCGGCAGATTTACCGGCCGCCGCTGTCGCGGAGCCTCGAATGACAAGAATTGAGCTTGCGTTATATCAGGAGGGTTGTGATGCGCGCGCGCGCGCGCGAGGAGCCAACGAAAACGTTTACGAGGATTTGAATGGCGGCAATGAAAGCCCGCGCGCTGCCGACGGTTCAAAGGATTAGGGCCAGTTTTTACGTTCAAAGAAAATTTAAGTCCAATAACAGGTCCTACGTGGTCGTAATGCTGGATTTGTCTAGCCTTTGAAGCCCCACTACCATTATTCGGAGTTTAATCCTACTCGTGTGCACTCGAGGTAATTTTGGAACAGATTTACTAGGGTGCAACTCATGCCCTTGTCGACCATTTCCCTACTTCCCCTTCTACTAGCTAAAAGAATTCTTAATTATAGTTCTTCTACCATTTGGTTCTACTGTTTCATTTCAGTTTAATTTTAGTTTACAATGTTACAGTTGAAACATTAATTTATAAATAATAATAGTAAAAAAAAACTGAAAACTAATTGGCCAACATGTTAGAGCGTATTATAAAAACAAGTTAGGGATTATGAGATTTCCCATCAGTTTTACGAAGGCCAGGACTAAAAAAACATCGGCCTTTAAAGCAAACTCCCCCTCATTAGATACATTCGGATGTTCGCGCTCAGTCCCCTTTTCTCTCTCCCTTTATGACTCTCGATATATTTCGTAGATTTATAGGCGTTGTCATGTGCATTTTTATAGTAATTCATTCTTCTTAATGCACTATTCAATGTTTTATTCTACTGATATTTATTTTCATATACTAAAATAATAATCCACATAATATTATCCTTAATCTATATGAATGCTTTATATATTTTAAGACAAATTTTAAGGTAAATTAAATCAGAATGAAAAAGTTGGAGAACCAATATAATTAGTGACAGTGGAAGCGAGAGTAAATTATGTAGCTTACAAAGAATGTTTTATGATTATTTATTCGGGTCATCATGATTACTTTAATATTGGTTTTCGTGCGACAGTAATATTAAATGAACGAAGTTGAAAATCTATAAAATGATTGTAATATATATAATGTTAAACTCACGGTTGAGCATTGTATTTGTATACCATAAATGGTATACACGACAAAAGTTTTCCACAGAAAAACCTTATTTTGACCACAACCTAAATGAGTGTGTTTGCGGTTCTCAGAAGGAGATTTGCTACCGTTTTTTTGACCTTCGTGCATACACTCGATGAAAAACATCACCCCACATTCGTGTGCGGGCTCAGCGTTGAATCCAGGGAGTATTGAACGAGGTTATAGATTCGGCCGCGTAACGAGGATGAGGAGCAGAAGGAGGGGTTACTCGATTAAACCTGTCCCCATCAGTTTCGATTTGATTATGACACTTGGGCCGATGAATATCTTAGGTGCGCAGGGGATTCTGGGCGGCGTGGGAGCGCTAAGGGTCTGCTCTCCGCGTATCAGGCCGATGAGCAGTGGCGTTAACCGAGAGAGATTAAGCTCTTAGGCCCACCTGCCTGCACTTTAATCGGATTCCGAGCGTCGAAAGCGATTTTTTCCCCGATGATATTCTCGCGAATACAACTGCGAGGAAGTTTGGAACTTTCACAGGCCGAGAGTCAATTATCGGATCCATCCGGCAGTTCGCGGGCGATTAACCTTTATCAAAGCCCCCGTGCAATATGCGATGCGCAAGCTGATTAGCGAGCATAAATAACGAACAAGACTGCCGCGACATTAGCGCGTGGCTTATGCATTAGCAAAGACGTCCGGCAGCAATTGCACGGCCATTAAGACACGACAATGGAGTTTTCCCTTGCCCCGCGCCGAGAGGAGGAATCGACCGTCGCAAAGGCTTGGGCAGACACGCGACATCCACCTGCCTTCCTCGCAATACCATAGCCGCGCGGCTCCCGCGGGCGCCTCCTCGGTCCCATAATCACCCGCGCCTCCCTCGAACCTCGGCGATATACATCGGGCCGACGCGCGCGCGCAGCCAATGGCCGGCGAGCGGCTCGGCCCCCTCTCGAGGCCGGTTGGCGCCCCCTCGAGGGGCTGCCAGGCTTAGATGGCTTCTCGCGGGGCCGAGTCTCCCTTCGTGTAAAAAAAAAAAAAGGGCAAATATATTATTTACCGCCCCGCCCACGGGCCTCGGCTCCCCGCCCGCGAAGCCTTCCTGCCCCGGCTGTGGGGCTTGCGCGACTCCCGCGCGACCTGCATCTTGTAAGGGGATACACCGGCCGCGCGATCGAATTTGCAGCGCCGCCGGCTACCGCGCTACGCGCGACTCTGCGAACGTACACAATACGCACGCATACGGCCGGCTTGCGGTTACGGGGAACTTGCGTTTTGTTCCGGGGCGGCGCGCGTAGTGCGCGCGAACTAGAGATCGCGAACAGCGCCGAGGAGCGGGCGCGCACGAGCTGGATGTAGTAGCCGCCGAGCGAATTTTTTCATGAAACTCGATTGTTCCTTTCTTCAATAAAACAGACTGTGTGCACGTTTATAAGAAGTATCATATAAATAGGCGAATTCTTTCGTGCACGACTAATCTATGGGCGGTATTTTTATACACCCTACGTACATACCTTTCATTACCTAAATAATAACGTATGTGCAGGTATCAATTTTATGTTTGTCACAGTGTGGTTGCACCATATTTTTATGAATTTACATTTGTACAATATACCCATATCGTATAATGTGATAATACGTTGCGCACTATAATATGTGGATAATATATCTATTCTGCGCCATGATTTCTATTATCTATTTTTTTAACTAATCTCTAAGACCTTGTTCTTTTTTATCTTTGTTTTCAAGAAAAACAATCCCTAAAATTCATGAATTTTAACTATAACTAAGCGAAAAATAACCAATAATTGGTCTAAGCATTCTATGGGAATATAATTATAATTCGCGAGGAAATCGCACAAATTATATGCTATTAAACGATGAAAAAATTCGAGAAATTATTCATAGTAACTACAATCAGCGCAATAAAATTTAGTAAGCAGCGCTTCCTCTATAATGAAATAGAATCGAGCCGACCTTGATCTATTATAAAAAGTAGATAAGATAATATTAGACCTCGTGCCACTGATAATTATATAGTTTTGAAAGTAAACACTTTGCAGGGTGAATAGGAAAGGGAGCGGACTCCGGGGACGGCAGATATATCGCACGATATAACAACAAGCTCAGCCTGTTGAGCCTGTATACGTGCATGCGTGCATACGTCCATGTGTGCACGCCATCCATTGAGGCGATAACCCCATAGAAAAGTTTGGAGAAGGCCTAATAGCCGACGAGAGAAAAGCATTTACAGTGAATGGAGTAAGCATTGGGGAGTGTCCGGGAAACGCTCCTAACGCGGCAATAAATCATCGCGAGGAACGAGGCGACAGTCGGCGGGCGGGCCGATTTCAATTGGGGAAATCGGCGGCAGCTCGACCCGGGAATCTCAATCCATCCCGGCCGGGGCGAACTCGCGGGGACGCTGACAAATATCACGGAGGTCGGCCGGAAGAACGGGGCGCGCATTAATCACGCGGCTCTCGTGTCCGCCGATCGGGAGGGGCGCCGAACGGGCAGTTATACACCTCGAGACGGGCCGCGGAAAAATGTGTCCGTGCTCGAGGGAGGGGCTGGGGTAGGCGCGCGCCTCCCGCGCCCGAGGGGGCAAATACCGCGCGAGTGTTCATTGTTCCGCGGAGGTGCCGCCCTGGGGAGATGCGGCGCCCGCGCCTCCCTCCAGCCAGACGTCGCACCCTTGTCTGCATTACCGCGCATTTTTTTTTTATCTTACGAAATCACGACGGCTTGACGGTGCGGGATCGTACATGCATAGATACATACGACGGAATCGTACTTTTCAAAAATTCTTAAGACGTGAGCGTCATTGGAATAACGCAAAGTTTGGCAAATATTTAGAATGCCGAGGCGGCAATGTATCAGCATTGATGGTGGGTGTACATAAGGGAGGAGCAGACTGTTACACGCAGGCACATCCACGAATAGATTAGGGCGCCAGCTGTGTTTTATTACTTCTACAATCGTTGTCTTCCTCTGCTTTAGAATGACATTTCAGCAAACTTTTATGTTTCGTATTTTTTTTGCAATTTTTGATAAATAAATTGTTGATTGGCATCTATTTTCAAACGACGAGCATTCGTTCAATCAAATTTCCCATTTAAATGAAAAATAGATATTTCTTTCAAAATTATTAACCGCTTCTAATAACTTTCTTCGCGGTTTTATTTAATTTTATCCTGCTCGTGAACTATCTTTTATACATGTAGTATATTCCTTTATCGTTTTAAATTAAAAACAAACAGCGGCTAGGATGAAAATCGTTCAATCAGACAAGAGCAATATAGACGCGCTCGATCCTACTACGTAAATATAAGCGGAAAATACAACCTTTTTTTTCTCGCTACAGTTATTAGCGGAAAGACAAAATGCACAACTGCAGACTAATTTGTTTTGTTTCTACGAGCTATCGCAGCCGGGCACAAAAGAAGCAAAGCGCCACTGTGTCATATTGGGTAGCGTCAAAAGCGAAAATTTTAATAACCGGCGAGATTCGCGCCCGGTTGCCGGGTGCAAAAGGGGCCTCGCAGCGAGTGCTTCGTTTGAAAGTTGGAGCGCGCCGTCGAAGGCGCGGATAGGAGCCGCGCGAAGAAAGTCCGACATCCCCTGCAGGGGCACCTTATGAACATTTTAAGTAACTCCATAATGGAAGCGGCGCGTCACTCGGCCGGCCGAACTTGAGCACCGGCCAATTTTCCCCTCCTCGGCAGCCGAGTGACAGCTGCGGGGAAAAACAAGAGGAGGCCCGAATGAACCCGACGACTCGTCGCCGGTATAGCGAGCGACGAGCCGGAACCGCCCGACCGGAATTAAACGCGGATTTTCCGCCCGCGTATAAAGAGCCTGTAACGCGTTCATCGCGTGCGTTATGCGCGCGGCATGAATCGCAGCTTTCGTTTAATCCTTTTGACGCGGGGCTCGGTGCGGACGACGGCCCGGAGCTCGGCCGATAACATCAAAGTTGCCGTAGTCAGCAAATTGAAAACAAGGAGGGGGCAGGTTCCGATTGGTTCTACGTGCGTCAAGGCCGCCGGTGGGGAGGAACAAAAACCCGAGGAAAAAAAAACCTCGAAAAAAAGTTCGAAAACGAAAGCGACTTTTCCGGCTGGAGCCGCGGGGCGGATGTACGTGGAGGGCGGCGCGTGCCCCACGATCTCTATCGAGGTGCACCGACTGCCATCCGATCGGCTTTGCCGAGCCGCGCGCAATCTCCGAATGTAAATGCCGGATTTTCATTCTCCGCGCGCGCGCGCGATGATGCGGTGCGCTCGGGAGCATATGCATCCGAGGCCAATTCGAGGTGTCAGATTTAGGGCGGATACGGGGAATTACGTCGGCCGTAACCCTTTTTACGCGGACATCTTTCGGTCTTCCCCGACATTTCGTGTGCGTTTGCTGGATTAGAAAAACATTGCGCGAAAAACAACCGTAACGTACAGGATAACTTGTATTTTACAAAGTATTGTCTACGCGCACCAATTTTAAGTTATAGAAACATTCTAATAGATCTTAATTTTCACTGGGCTGTATAAGATTACGTATACGTGTATATATCATTATACGCATATGTAGGTGCAGTATTTTAATAAAAACAAAGTGTGTTTTCGCACACGTATTTTTCATGTTGAAGGGAACTGCAAAGTCATAGGTGAAATACAAACAAATATACTGTGCTCGATGTATCAACAAATCAACAAATTTCTATTGATATATTTCACAATAGTACACACGCGTAATAAAGTACATTTACATTTTACAAAGGGACGAGTTTCTATAAAGAAAATTATTTATAGTGAATAATTTTATTCAATGTACATTTCACTGCAAATTTTCGCGAACTTTCTTAATTGACAATCCAATTTAATTTATGTTAATCTGTTTTAAGAGGCGACAGATTTATCATTTCGTAATGTACAAGGCGCCTGATGCAAGTGCACTGCGTGCCTGTGTCGCACGTGCCTGCAGACGAAAGGAATGCGTTTGTAAAGCGATTCTCCCGGAAAGTACTTACAACGATATTGTCTGCACTTTGGTGCCGGAAAATTGCAATGGGGGCTTCGCGTGGCGTTGCGTGGCTGCTGCGGAGTGGCGAGCATCCGATAGAAGTATTTCACCGAGTATCGGATCAATACGAGTTTTTACTTTGACTTGTGCAATCAACTCGATAAACGATTTCAGCCCCTTTCAACGCTACCGAACAATGGATACTCCGTTTAAACTATTTCAGTAGTATAGATTAAACGATACGCAGCATAGCTTCAAAAGAAAATAAATATTGAACAGCTTGTGAACTGTAAATAATATATATTAATATTAATTTGTGGTTTTTATCGAAACTATCAATTTCAAAGTATTTATACTCGGCAATTTTCAGATAATGGTGAAAAGTTTTTTTATTTTATGAGAAAATCTCCTGATAACATGGACGTTAAAATATTTTATTTATAAACAATACACATATACGAATAGTTTCTAAGAATATAACGTATTTTATATTTATTCAATCGACTGATATTTTCAACAGAATACATAAAAAGGAAACAACATGGATAAAGAGGAAATTTTTTAGCGCTATATGCGCAAATAGAGAATATAATATTACAGAACATAGGAAACTGCCCATCTAAACTATTTCCTTGTTAAAGGATCAACAACATTGGTAGTATAACGCAAACAAATGAAAAACATCATTGATATATTCCAATTTTCCTATTAGACGTGTTTATAAACATCAATGGATAAAAAAATGTATTGTAAATAGCAAAGCTTTTTCAAGTTTTAATTTCAAAAACTTCCCAATAATTTGAGTTCTTATAACTGGAAGCGATTATGATATGGATAAAAACAGTATACTAAATATAAAAAAATTACGTTACAGATTGTAGTTTAATTAAATATTTCATTATAACCATAGATTCAACAAATTTAAATATATAATCTTTTTCTTTTTTATTGCTTGCAATTCTGTTTCAACTAAAACACCGGTTTGAAATATCCATTTAATTTAATCTTGAATGGCCAATCATATTTTAATAATCAAGAAGAATGCTTTTTTTAAAAATATAGTTACAATGATGAAACAGTTGCGTTTATAAGACCTTTTATGCATATGTATGCAAAAATTGGCTTACGATTTTACTTAAAAATCCGCAAATGTCAAGTGTATAAAAGCAAGCACTGCATACACAGCATCGAATGTGTATCATGATTTTTAATTAAACTGTTTCGCATACGAAGTTACATGCTTTGATCTCCCCATAGAGTAAATCTCTTGCAATGACAAGAGAGGAGAAATAACCCGCGAAAGGCGAGGAAGCGGGAGGTAAGTCGGCATTGCAGTGTTGCCGGGGAAGAGCAACTTGCCGTATAACGTCGGCTCCGCTGGCGTGCAGGGCCTGCACCAACAGCGATGAAAGTTGATTAGCCCTAAGAAGAAACTCCGGTGCCGCAGTGCACTCAAAGAAACATCTGGCCCGCGCGGTGCATGCATGCGCAGACACGTAATTCATCGCCACGGCGCGCATGAAACTTGTACCTTAATCTTGTCGTGTGTAAGCTGCGAACGCGCGGTCGACCCCCGTAGATACCACCTAACTACGTACCTATGTTTCTACGCACCCCGTGCCCGTGGGCACCTATGAGGGCAATGTAGCACGAACCCGACATACCGACGTACCTCTCGCACTGCTGCATTTATGGCTCATAGAGCAGCGCTGTGCGAAAGAATCGGGAAATTAATTGTTACCCCGTGATCGGGGGATACGGATCTCGCGTTGTACTCCAATGGTAGACCATAAAACATTTTATAGTCACTATACTCGCGATCCGGCTCACGATCACCGTCTGCACTAATCTTTCTCCGCGTTTATTATGCGATTACATGCAGTTTGATAGAAAACCTTATCTTTGAAAGCTTTATTTAATAACCTTACTTTGGACTTTGGAGCAAGAACGAAAGGCTAGCAAGAACAAAGTACTATTTGCCCTGTATTTACCTCGACATTTATCATGAAAACATACATTTTGGACAGAGCCAAAAAACATAAATGTTTAATAAATACCGGTACATTCTTTTTAAACATTTAGCAGGATAGAGCTTATATTCGTATTATGTATATTATAATCTATATTGAATTTTTCTGTTTCAATACCGAAAATATTCTTAGAATTTGTTTCAAAACGTTTAACATTCGTTTAATACTTACAATTAAAAGTATAAAAATCTTTATTTCTGCGTCAATATAAATTATTGTAAATTCTGTCCTTTTCATCGATAATTACAAAAACCAATATATTTTACACTTCTAACAGTCGAATACAATATACTTTACACTTCTAATTTTCCATTAATACTTTCTACGACTGCAAGTGCCCGTGAAACGCAAGGAAAAAAAGCACTAGCGCGAATTAACGCCTTCCGCGGCCTTCTCCCACTTTACCTCGTCGCTTTGGCCCTGTTTCGCGGATGGCGCGGCGTGTTACTACCTGCCGCGAGCCGCCTCCCCCTTTTGACCGTTACGCTTCATCGCCGGGCGCGAGTCGCGGGCAGCTCGTGGGCCACTGCCTGCACCCTCCTCCCGCCGCACTCGCCGCTGTGTGCGTGTGTGTATACGTTGGCTGGAGCGGCGTCGCCAGTCGCTCGCCTCGCCTCGTCCCTGTCGGGCTGCCGGCCGCCGGGGGCCGCCACCCCTGCCTCTCCTTTTTCCTTCGCCCCTCTCGCCGCCGGCCCACTCGGCTGACCGTCGGTTTCGCGCGATAAAGTGGACATAGCCTTCGCGATTCGTGAGCTGGAGCGAAGGCCCCACAACGACTGGGTGGCCTCGAAATCTAGTTTATTATCTGGGGTTAAATAGGGGAACGAGGTATTATCGCCGTACGGGCGAGGGAGACGGACCGTCTCGCTCGGTTTCTTTCCCGTGCAATAATGAAATCTTGCTCGACACCTTGAATCGAATATCGTCTCGAGAACTGCACTATGCGTCCCTTGACATAAATTTTAGCAGACTTAATAAAATGTAACGGTATGTAATGGAAAAATTACACTGTTATTTACATTCATGTTTGGCAGCTATTGCGGCTAATTTTATCGAAGCCTAAAAATCAAGCTTTGAGTATAAGCTTTCGAAATGTTAAAGATAACCATAGATTTGAATAATACAAAGTATATAAAATAGTTTTGAAAGATTGAAAAGTTTTCCCTTAAGATACCATCATCTCCTACGATCCGATTCGTTTATGTAGCATTCACGCAACTGAGCAACGTTGCATTCTCGTAACTTTAATAGTATTCCTCGACTTTTTGTATTGGAAAAAGTGGGTCAAACTTTTGGAATTCACTTTTTATTTTCCAACTAAGTGCAATTATTTGGAAAGTAAAACTCTTAGAACGGATTATAGTTATGCCGAGGCGGGAATACTTCTCGCTAGGGAACAAACTAATTATTATAGTTTTAATAAAATTAAAAACTTATACTTTAATCACTCATGCGCGCTCTGTGCTTTGTTGACAAGCTTCTGCAGGGAGATAATCAATATAGGCTAACAACTATATCGTCCCCCGAGGCGCACCGGAGTTTAAAAAAAGCAAACTATACGATAGTCAACGCGTACATATAAACAGGAAGACACGCGTCCTCGCGAAGCCCAGTGGCAGTATCCCCACGAAATATATGATTCGACATTTCATTCGACCGGTTAATTATTCCCACTCGGCTGCTATGAATTTAATGCCGACAGCGGAACGCGTGGTAAGGGCCCGGCGCGATTCTGCAACAGTGCCAGCGGACAGCTGTACGCGGGCGGCAACAGCGGCGCACTGTTCGTAGGATACTTGGACCTTGTAGGGGTTATAAGGCCGGAGAATGTATGCATGGGCGGGCCGCCCTGGCAACTATATATCGGCGGAATGCATCATCCCCCCCAGCCCCCGGCGGAGAGACGCCAGCGGGACATGTTGGCCGCCGCCGCCGCCGCGAGCCAATCCCTGGAATCCAATGGGAATTATTATGTAACTCCGCGATATAAATTCATCGAGGATTCGACCCCCGCTATCTCGCGGCTGAAAGCCGGCTACGTGCGCGCCCACCTGGCAGCGATTCCCCGCCCCGGCGGATATTGATATGCGCGGGGAGCCGCCCCGGCCGCGCCCCACATCCGACTTGAATTAGCTCCGCGCCCGGGCCCCGCGGCCTCCGCCCCCACCCGCAGCCAATTTCGTTTGACTTCTTGGCCAATTAGCCCAGGTGTGCGCGGACGAGTTCAAGAATACAAAGTTGAGGAAGAAGCCGGAAACGGGGGCTAATCAAACCGCTGTATTCAAATTTCGAAAAGGATCCCGCGTACCAACTATCATGGTTTATATATACATACAGACGACCGTGCAGTTGCTTTTCAAACGTATACTTGGCTGGTGCCTATACGCATCAACATATACGTCCGAGCTCAGCTTGCCAAGCCAAAGTTTTGTCGCTTGACGGGTCGCTTGACTTGGGCGCGTGCGCGCCAACCAAAAACGTAACTAGCCCTTCGGATTAAGAACTTGTATTTGTCCGGTTCCTTTAGCCCGTTACAAAGCGAGGGCGCAACTGGCGAGCGTATAAAAACAAGCCCTGACGGCCAGGGGCTCGTATATACGCTAGACACTTGGAGCGCTAAAAGCAGCAAGCGGCGCACCAGCGGCAACTCGAGGACGCGTCCACGCGGCCAACCTCGAGGAACGGCCTCTCGAATGCCCGCTTATATTGATATTTATGCCCCGACTTTTTTCTTCTCCTGCCCCTGTGCCTCTCCCGGCTGTATCTCCCGGGCGCCTGCGCAAACTTCCCATGCATGTGTGTGTATATATATGTACGCGAGCCGGACCGTCGCTTCCGGGGGTGATATACGTGTGCATACACATATATATGTGTGCACGTACATACGCGCGCGCGCGGGGAAAAATGCGGGCGGAAGGAGTCGGGAAGGCAGGGCCGAGTTTTATCTCGAGGCGCGGGCGGCCCTCGCGGACCCGCCGAAAAGTTTGGCGCGGCCGCCTCGTCGCGCCCCCAAGCGACGCCCCCGCCATACATTTTAAACTGGCGAGGTTTCCGCGCGGCGGGTCACCGATCGCTTCGCTTCCCATCTTCCCGCGTTTCCCGGGGCTGAATCCGCCGCTCGCATTTGTACGCGTATCGGCGAGCCTTGCATCCTCCCTGTTAGACTTCAATTCGACTGTATACTAACCGAGGCCTCGGGCCTCCTGTTCAAGCACAACTTTCCATTAAATATAATACGTTTATTCTTCAATTTCTCTCAAATACGTGTTTCATTTTTATTTAAATTACAATCAGCGAATCGATATAAATTCATTTTTAAACGCAATATTAACCTAACGTGGTTTGTCCATACTTGATGTAAAAATTTGACTGACTTATTAATCGATCAAAATCACGAGAATAAATAAATGTTTGATTTTTCTGTTAGCTTTAAACATAACTGTAACCAATATAATTAATATGTAAATAAATGTTGAATTGTTTGAATCTACTTTCGGCTGATCTGTACTCATTTACTCACTCTGTATATGCATATATGTTCTGAATTAAACATAAGTATTATACAGACTATATATGTAGATGGTGCATATTTACTTCATTGTTTGAAGTGTACCTATTATAATAAATTCATAATAAACTTTGTCACCTAATAAAAATATTATTGCAAACTTAATATAATTCATCGGTTAAGTGCTAATGGAACGCTTACTTGCAGTTAATTACTCAATGTTTTGAGATGCTGATTAATTAATAACAAAAGATAAATAATATTTTAATTTGTGCTGTATCTCGCGTACGTTCAGGAGATAAATAAAGCGTTTTTATTAATTAAGGAACAGTCATTTGCGACCGTATTTCTAATGCACATTGATTAGTAGGTAATGTAAATTCCTACTATCTTCTGCAGTGTATTAATTATTGAAAAGCGAATGGCATAAATTATGATTAAGCACTAAAATGATTAGATGGATAACGCAAGCACGGAATAGGGGTAGAGGTTCTCATCAAACATCACTTTTTCCACGGGAATATACTGTTTTCTCTCTCTGATAATAAAAACTTCGATCGCAACTACTCCCATGCATTGTACGCGCGCGGCCACGAAAAATTTTATTGCTAACCGATTTTAAATCCGCTTTCTTTCACAGAAAAAAAAGTGGCGGAAAAACGGCGACCGCGCGTAAAATTGCAACCCGCTCTTGTGCAGCAATTGTGAAGCGAGTGATAAAACAAACGTAATTCAATTCCGGGGAAACGTCGGCCGAGCGATAATAATAAAAGGGCACCGGATATTAAGGCCGCTGAAGTTGGCAATTTAAAAACGCTCCCGCGACTCTGGCCGCGCGGCGCACATCTCCCGCGGCTCCGTCCGTCTACATCGTATTTGGCCAAAGTACATCGGAATAATGCGCGCCGCCGAGGCTCCTAAATCATTCGTGAAAAATGCGCCGAGGTGAAAAGTGCGCGCGGGCGAACGCGTCCGCGGCCAGACAGCCGCGACCGCGGAGACGCAAAAATGCGGCCCGCGCGCGCCTGTGTGCACGTCTCAATGCGCGCGTGTGCATTGAGCAAGGCCGCCGAGGAAATCGTACACTGGACGCGGTGTAGGTAGACATTGTGCGCGCGCGCGCGCGCCCCGTGCAACTTGAGATCCTGATGGGAAAAGCACTCGTATTGCCGGCTGCCTTTTTGCTCGTCCTCGCGCTTCTTTCTCCGTCCCTTTTGTGTTTTGGCAAATTTATAGCTTTCTTGCGCCCGCTGTACAGCTTTAATAATTTCGCCATACTTCAGATTTCAGAGGGCTATAATGTTTCAAATGCGCGAGTTTGCGGATGAATCCGCCGGATGAATAATGATGATTATGCGTTCGTCATTTATCTGATGGAAGAGACGCCGCCATTTGCGAACTGAACTAGTTTATAGAATGTCGTTTGCGCGCTCGTGGAACTCGCACAAACTAACCTGCATATTTTGTTAGAATTTCGAGATTGATAACGCAATTTAAAAGTGTACTACGAGATCAAATATTCGTTATAATTATACGTATCATCATATTATTATCATGTTCTAATACCAATCACTAGTCAAAAAACATATTTAAAAGGTAAGCTGGTATCAACTATATCGCGAGTCAGTCATTTATAACACCCTAGCTAATATACATGAACGATGCGAATAAACTATATTTATTCAATTTTGAATCATTCTATGCGTTTGTATCCGAAAACATCATATGATATTATATTATTACAATAAAGCAAGTATTGAATTTGACAGTTTTATAAAATTTGGTTTGAATTACAACAATACATCAGCAGATTGTCACAAATTTTTCACTCGCTACTGAACATTTCTTCAATATACTCCAATGTAACAATTAAAATAATGCGGCATGTATGCTCTTTAGCTGTCAATGTACATATGAAAATAAATTTATTTCACGCATCAACAAAATGTTTGATTTGTTGTTTAAAAATGTGTTATTACAATCTGCAGTTTGAAAAGAAAATCTACAAATTATTCTAGTTTTAATCTCACACATTATGGAGGAGAGGAAATTGCGCACCAAGATAGTTTATAGAACTCGATTTGAAATGCAAAGTACATCCGAGGCAGATGTTTCCCCGTAAGTAGGCAAAGTTATGAATCTGATAAAGAAAACACGATCTTCCGAATGTGTGAATCTCTAAAGCTGACATTTCCAAATACGCTTGAGAGGTAAGTAAGCTCCACACATATGCATTCTAATATCAGCCCCGTAACAGAAAGGCATATGAAAGAGCCCTCATTGTTTCCTTTACCTTATACAGTAGTTTACATATATACAGATCAAGTAAAAATTGCTACGATCGACGGATTATACTTAAACGTAGCAAAATGACCAAAAACTGTAGGGACATCTGGATGTAACGCGCCGGCATAAATAAACGAAAATGCCATGCAAAGTACCGAGCAATAAGTGTCTTTTTATCTAACTAGGCAATGAAAGGAAGGCATAAAAGAGGCGCAGCTCGCCGGGGCGGCCGAGGGGTGGCTCGATACAGTCGGCATCGGGTCCGCATAGGTGCGTATAAAGTTAGTCCCGCGCAACAAGCAGTCGGAGCGCGCGCAGGAGGCAGTTTATTGTCCCCGAGGCTCATAAATTGGCAATTCCGCTGAAAGCATCGCCATATCCCGGAAAAGGGGGCCGAGCCGCGGCCCGAAAAAGAAACAAAAAAAAAAAAAGAAGCCGAGGGCGCATATTTTTAAGCAAACATTAGATTTACTTTTTTCCAAGGGGCGCTCGCGTGTTTGCCGCCGAAGTTGGCCCTTCCGCGCCGATTCGTGATGTATATACGCACACGAGGGCCGAGCAAATTTGCCCGTCTGCGCGTGCCCGCGCAAAATAATATCCGGGCTTCGATCGGACTCGACAAAGGATGAAGAAGCTCCCGGGAGCTCGTCATTATATGTCAGCCGCCTATGTATGTACGCACCGCCCGGTAGTTGAGGTGGCGCTGCGCGCCGGCCGATCGCCGCGGCCGCCATTTTCTAATAATGTGTCCCCGCGCCTTGCGTCAATTGCCCGAAAAATATAACAAGTTTTCTGCGTGCTCGCAGCCGTGTGTATACGTGCACCATGTCTGCCCCTTCGAATTTAAGTACTTGGCTAGACCGTCCGCCTTTTTCCTGTCCCTTTACTTTGCCGGATATTAAACGTTAATTTATAGTTCGCAAGTTGCCGTGCGTCCGACATTAACGAGGCGTTACTCTTCCCCTGGCAGAATTCTAGAAGCCAATCAATAGCTGGTTTTTCCCTACATTAGCCAACATTCATTTCCTGCCGGATGACATCCTGAGCTATTCCTACATGTGAAGGTAATAATCGTGTGTTATTTTATCACATAATGTCATCAGGTATATACGGTTAAGGTTTATACAATAACGTGCAGTCTTTTAAGAGTATTGCACCTCACGGAAATTACATGCATTTGATTGCAAATACACCAGCAAATATAGATTATCTAAATAGTGAATTTTTTCCTTTAAGCTCTATATATAATATTTTATTTTCATTCTACTTTTCCCAACTGTTATATACGAGCTTATATCGATTACGGAAAATGGCATTTAAATGTTCCGTAAAGTGGAATCTGCTATTCATTAGGTTTATCTTAAGATATAAAAAAGCTTAAAACATATAATTTATTAATAACCATTGTCTATTATAAAGGTTAGGTTTGTCTCAAATTAGGGAAAAAAAGTGTAGCTGTAAAACTTATCTCGAATCGAATAAACAGATCTGGGAACAACATTTGTCGGAGGTAATTTGAATAAATAATGAAACATCCGAGTGAGTGCATTAGAAGAATCAAGCGGAAGAGTCGAAAGGATTGAAAGAAGATTGACAAAAAGGAGCATGTAAGAAGCTAAAAAGCTAAAAAGATAAAAAGATCAAAAGGAGTACGTATATGCTGGAAAAGGTAGAACAAGGAGAGCTCTTATCGGATCCCGTCGAATTGCAAATCCGTAAAGCGCGATTGAGCCCGCGATTGAGCAAAGACGACAGGAAAATCCCGGCGCGAGGCTCCTCGATCTTGCCTATGCGCGCAGCGACCTACATTATCATTTTTTCCCCCCCTTATTTACTCTCAGGATTATACGCGGCATGCGCCGGTCCCGCGAGGACCTCTCGTAACCTCCTCGATCTTCGGCCGGCGTCAAAAGACAGCGCCTCGCAGGGCCGGCTCGAAATTCACGAGGCCCCCGGGCCCTTGGCCCCCGGCACTTTAGCATAATTGGCCGGGCTTGTTTATGGGGCCGGCGAAATCATCCCCGGGAATAATTTTTATCGCCCGGCGCGCCCGCGAGCGGGGGATTTTTTTCTTCTTCAGCGGGAAGCAATCGCTGTAACGCCCGCACCCCGAGGCGTTAAAAGGGAAGCCGCGCTGTAAAGCCGGGGCGGCTTTACCGCCTCCTCCTCATCAGCATCCCGGCCACTTTCAATTCCTCCGGCGCCCGCGAGAGGCTCAGGTGCTCCGCGCCGCTTTACGTCGCGGCCCTCGTATAACGCCCTGGCGGCCGTACTACCCCGCGCCCAATGGCCCGCTTCCCGGTGGCTCCGCGTCTCTCCGCCATCTCGCACGGCTGTCCTGAACTGATCCGCGCGCGCCCGGACAAGCTGGGAGAGGGTGGACGCCGGACTGATAATAGGGGCTGCTATGTCGTGCGCTCGCCGCCCACGATCTTAAGTATGTCTTTTCTTTCCGATCGATCTGCGCGCTTCGATCGAATAACTCGGGCTGTTTCGCGCGAGTCGTCACTGCGTGCCATGTATTATGCATGTTTGCACACGTATCAATTTCAGACAGCTGTCATAGAAACATTTTCCTATGCAAAAAAGTAAATGCTCTCGATGCTTTGTATATACAAAAATCTGGATTAAGTATATCGTTCAAAGGATCGTTTGTCAATTTATTGTTAATGATCGCAATGTTTTTGCTGGTATCACGTGAGCTTTTCAATTGTTTTTAATCTTATCGATAAAAAATTTAAATTAATGCAGAAGTTGAAATTATATTGAAAATAATTGAAGTAATATAACTTTTCTGTCTACCTCTCCGTGAATGATATGCCAAATGTAGAAATGCCTTTGAAAATAATAGTCAAGCATTCATCTGGAAAGAATATGACGTGTCCGTTATATCTGGCGATAAACTTCAGTCTTACCGCGTATAAAATAAATTTGCAAATTGTCCAGACACCAACAACATCTTTTAGTTCAGCAATACTCTTGTGTCTCGCCGCGTGTAAAACTTTTCAAATTGTCATCAAATTCTCTTAAGATTACATTTTTAGTCAAACTAATAGTAATCACCGACATTAAAAGTCAAAGTCCTCTCTCTATGATTACTGATTTATATCCAAGTCACTCCTACATTGTTGAAAAAATATCAAATATTAAAATTGTTACTGTTTACTTACATTCGCATTAAAAAATGTATCGCTTTTAATAATTGCACGTTATGAGCAAAGGTGTGGTTCTAGCGTAGATCAACCGTTTATCGTGCACACATAGGGCAGAAGCCGAGGGGTGAATGTTATGTAAGATTTTCTGTTCACCCTTTCGAGCCGTAAAAAAAGCCGGATCAAGTGTAAAGACGAGCCCGTACAATGCCGATATAAGAATATATAAATAAAAGCGCGCTGGATTTAGCTCATTTATACTTAGAAGGGAGAAAATAACTGCGGGGCCAATCGATATAATGGAGTAGCTGCTGGTTAATGCTCCCTCCGGCGCGTATATACCTGCATGCGTTACTTCCACGGCGGCCGAGCGCGCATGTACCAGCGGAGCGGGTGCGCCTCGCGCGACTTTCCCCCATAATAATTCCCTGCCTCTGTGCCCGACTGCACCCACCAGCCGTCAATTTAAAACGGAGGCGTCTCCTCGCGGCCGATGCTAGTTATTTTTCCCTTTTTTTTTTTATTATTCTAATTTGGCGGGGACTGTGGCGTGTGCCGCGGGGGTAGGTCCGCACCCTATAAGCGGCCGCACGCGAAACGAATACGGCGCACGTGCGTGAGGATTCGCGCGAGGATCATTAGCTATTAGTGGCATCATTCCCCGTTCGCCCCGCGCTGTTTAATTTATCGGGCCATTTGTTAACTTGTACAACTGCGCCGGCGGAAATTATTTTTTCATTATACGGCTTCCCTTTAAATATGCTCTCGGTGAATATAGTCGAAATTTGAAATAGAATTTTAAATGGTTCTACATTGCGCTTACCCGAGAGAAAGTTTCACGAGTATCCAACTGCTTATATACGTTATATAGTAATTTATAATAAATGTATGTTAATCACTGTATATCTAAGAAGGTATTTAACGGCTACATATATATAGGTATGTATGGACGTGGTGTTTAAGAGTTTCTTGAAAGAAAACTTAGAGCTCTTACGCCCCTTTTACACCATAGTAGCTGAACAATTTATTGACACTAATATACTCACGTCACTTATACCTTTTATAAGCCAAATTTCAATTATAATGTATAGTTTCCGATCGGTATTTCGCTGAAAAAATGAATATTCTAGAATAATAGTAAATCTAAATTTATAATTATAATTTTAATCGTTTTGAAGACACGCTGTTCTTTTATTAACGGGACCGTTATACATTTACTTTAAAAGTAGACTCTTCTTTTATTTGTTAATTTAAACCTCTATAAAAAGGAAGTAACATTCATTTTCCGCGCTACCTTTATGAATATATACAAGTACTCTGCAGCGTCTTGTCCTGCACAGCAGGATAACAGTGCCGAGTAGATTTGATACGGTGGCTCAACCATAAAAAAAAAACTAGAAAAAGCGCGGGGTCTCCTTCGCGGTTTCCTTCGCAATTTCAAATAGGCTCCAAATGAGCTCGTCAATCTCGATAAGTAATTATGAACGGGTAAACATAAGCAAATAGGGGGGGGGGCGTAGAGGTGGCCGCGGGGAGACAAAGCCCGGCGAACCGGACCTCGGGCGGAGAAAGAAAGCCCGGCGAGTGTCGGAGGCGAGGAGGGAGCCCCTCAAAGGTTCCGAAGGCGGCGCACGTAGCCACAAAGCGACCGGCAAAGTCGCCTTTGAAGGGGGTGCGAATGCGCGGGACGAGCCACCCGCACAGCGAGTACTTTTGCCGTGGCGGCTTTTCAATTGCGCTCCCTTCGATTGCGCCGCGGGCGGACCGATTGGTGCGCGCCGGGGTAATGTGTAACCGAGCGCCCGTCTGCGGCCGCTCCCCGGAACACTTATCTTCTTAGGAAATATGTTTCCACGCGCAAACCACCGCTCGGCCGCCATAATAACGCCGCGCGTACGCCAAAAGCCGCCGTTCGGATTTTTCTGTACCGATATATATATATACGTATACGTGTACGCGCGGGCGCGCGCGTGTGTAGCGCAGTCGGAGCTCTGCAAAGGTCGGGACTTTTTAGTCGAGCGCCGAGCGACGAACGGGAGATTCACTGTTCGAATCTGTCTTTTCGCGATTCTTTCCATTTCAGAAGAAATCGATCGCGACATCAATCAACATTCTACTTCGTGCACTTGTATAGATCTGTACGAAAAAGAGCTTTGAAATCTACTCTTTCCCCTCGCCTGTCATTATATTCGTATTTATGCATTTTTTATTTCTTCATGTGTATATATGGCCTTGTAAAATATTTCAAAATGAACTATTTCTATCCAAATATAATATTATTCAATATCTTTTTCCTCTAACATAGTTTCGACAGGCCAATAAATAGAGATTATGTGAACATTTCCGTTTTTTATTCAGCGGATTAAAATGGCATGATATTTTATTATTTATGCACAGATGATCGAGTTCTAGTTGCGCATACGTACTAACTACGTGCTCAATAATTTGGGGTACATCTAGTTTCCTCTCATAATTTATCGCAGAATTATTCCCTGTTCCCTCAGGAATTATTATCTATTTTCATTAAATTTATCTCTGATGTTTAAGCGCTCGAATATGTCCATTTAATATCAAATAAATTACCATTGATTCAAAAGTTCAAGGTCTATTCATAAAACGTTACTTTAGCAACTGAGAAATAATATGCCTTTTCTGAGCATCCGAAAACGTACAAGCTTCAACTTAAATATTTAGTTTATAACATCTAAAATTTGCAAAAGTAACATTTGAGACTTTCATGTAAAATGTTGCATTGATTAGAAAAACAGCAAAAGATCACGAGTGTAATCCACTGGCAGGTGCAGATACCATTAATACTGCATCAAACAGTATCAGGGCTTGGCATAGAAAGACAATAAACTATTTTGTAGTCAGGGAAGTACGCGGCTGACATTAACGGTGTATGCTCACATGAATAATAAAAATGGACGTTCGCAGACTCGAGCGTTTCCTTTATAGGCAGGTTGAGTAAGGGTGGAGGGCGCCGAAGCACCAACTGGCGAAATAGTGACTCACGGTGACGCGAATTTTCCTAGGAGAGAGGGCCGCGAGCGTTGCGCCCCGGCCTCGTGTGATTACCGGTAATCACGCATAATGGCAGCAGGGGTCTGCCAGCTCGGCCGCGAGACCTACGTGCAATACTCATACAGAGGCAAGGCTCGTACTCACATTGGATTGGTGGAGTTCCAGTATATGTCCGGCAGGCGGGAACAGGTGGCCTCCCGAGGAAAGGCCTCCATCACAGTGAGCAGCAGGAGGAAGAGAATGAACCAGGGCATGATGTCCAGCTGAATCTTGAGGCCGTTCGGGGAGCAGTGCGCGAGGGGAAGCGTCGGCGATTGGCCACCTGCGAAAGATCCAGGCAAAAAGGCTTCACTCTCGGCTCGGTCGTCGCGCATCCCGATTAGTCGCAACTAGCCCAAAACGCGCCCCGGCCGCGCATCCGCCTGATCGATCAGCCCGCCGAATTAATTATTGTCCCGCGCGCGCTCCCGGGACTTTTTGTTGATTAAATCGGACGGCCGAGCGGTAGATTTATGGGCTATGGCTCCGGATAGCCAATCGATCCCCGCGCTGCCCGGCCCCGTCCCAGCCACCGCGCGGCAAAAACGTATTCCTGAAACTTGTATTGAAAAGTAATTACCTTCACTATCATTTTTTGCCACCCTCGCCCCCGCGTGATTGTAGGTAAAAAAAAACATTTCTCAGTAAAGTTTCATCGAGGTAAATGTAAATGCCGCCGACGTGTGATAGAGGCCAAGCTATAGGTCTTCTCATATGCGCGCGCGGTATACGTTTAATAAAAGGCTTTTCATTTCCAGACCAACCAAATTCAACTGTATTTCAATCTTTTAATCTGTTGACTAACTGGATTTCTTTCATTGACTTGACAGAGATTTTTCACGATGATTTGTATGCTCTACAAATGTATATAATTCCCAATAAATTGTATTGAAAAGCTCTTAAATTCCTTATCAAGCACAAGATCTCGCTTCAAGAAAAATAACAAATGATGTATTACAAATTTTAGCATATTATCCCAATCTTGGTCTAAAACGGATGCATATATAAATGATCGAAAAATTTATATAATTAATTTTCAAAATTATGTTTACCACTGGTTACATTGTCAGACTGCGTTCGACATAAAAGTAGGATAGAAGTTTAAATCTTTAATTTACGGAGCTGTTTAAAATCTGGTCTTAACTCTATCAACTTAACTAAACAAGCAGACAAAAAAAGTTTAGAGATGCCAAGATACGAGGACGCTTGGAACGGAGAAAGGGAAAAGTACGGGGGAGAAGGAAGGTCAGACTAAAATCTATCATCGAGTGATTTACGACATCGATTTAGTAGCGCTTAGCATCGATATAAAGTCAAACGCACCCTAATTACGCCATTCCGCCAGGAGGAAGACGGACATTCAATCAGCGATCAAACGCTGGGATGATAAAAAAAATACGGGCACTCTCGTCTAGCGCGCTTCTCAGCGGAGCTCGGTTTAGTAAACAGTTTCACTTTTCGCTGCTGATTTGCATTCCGGGAGTGTACACGAAGCGTACTAAATCACGGTGACGCATCGCCGTGTCGGGGCGTCGATAGATCGATCCCAAAACTATCAAGACGCGAAAAAGGGAACGCTCGCAGTCAGCGCACGGGAGAGCTGGCCATGCGTTACATAAACATCGTTCTATAAAAAAGAGAGCTCCACGCGAATATGTGTACGCTACAGCTGCGTACACTTTAATGTGACGTGCGCAGGCCATTAATTAAAGTAGTGCAAAATTATGTAGAGCAAAAAAAATTATGTACACGAGCGACTGCAAGTCTTCATAAAAGAGCTTGAAGAATTATTAGGGCTCATCTTTGGACGGATATTATATTGGAATTCTCAATCGTTTTTTTGTAATTATAATTTAGATAAAGTGTTGAAAAACAGATATTTTAAAATATGTAGTTTTTGGTTAGAGGCGAACCAAATCATCGATAGTTCTGCGAAGGACTCTAGCTATCTCCATTACGCAACGAAATTACGGTACCTATACGCTTCGATGCATAAGTGCTATGAGTCGCTGCCGTGGAGTCACACAACCATTCGCGAGGAGATACATTAGGGCATTCCCAGGAGGTAGAATATCACCTGCACATCAGAGTATATGTAAAGCCCGAAGGAGATGACGACTGTGACTGAAAAGGCAGTTAGGCTGTATGTATTTCGTATGCGTACGTTTTATAATTATAATGCAACCGTAGTTAGTACCATTTGAGCGAATAGAAATTCTCATTTCGATGCCGATTAAAATTAGTGGATAAGCAACTCATTATTAGAGTGGTTTTAATTTAACAATTGATTGAATTGTATATACTACTGCAAATGGATATTACGTAGATTCTTCATCTATAATAATTGATAGCCGTACTAAAGTCGATTTTCGAAATTTTAATTTGATTCCTATCTTAAAGTAATACTACATAAGAATTTACGGATTCGTTACATTGAACCGTCTTTGCAGAATCGCAAAAATATTACGGATAGTACTACAAGATCACCGAATGGAAATGCACTGCTCGCCTCTTATGAAGGTGATTTCAATAATTTTCTTTTGACGCCTTGAGAGATGAAGAATATAGTCATAAAATGGATTGAGATAGAGAGGGAAGGTGGGGTGAGGTTCGAGGAGCGGGAGGAAAAACTACTTGGTCGAGTCGATTCTAGTGGAAAGCATAATGGATTCGCTGAGAAAATAATTAAGAAATACAGAGAGAAGAAAGGTTTCACGAAAAGTGGAAGCAAGGATGTGGGTATCGGCTTGGGAGAGCTGTAAATATCTGAGAGTCAGCATTGAGGCTACACATCAAGAGATCGTGGGGCGGAGGAAGCGCTCGTCCGCTCGCCAAGGAGCCGCGCCTGGAACAAGGGCAAGCGCCGCAGCCGGAGACAACTTGAATAAAAGAACCGAGCGTGCCTCTTCAATTGAAATCCGAGGGAAATTGAATTTTCATTCGTGCTCTCACTGGGCGCCAACGATTAAATTCGACCGTTTTTATCGCGGCTGCATTGGCTCATGACTTTCGCGTAATAATACGGACTTGTACACATTTTTTCAGAAATCCGCACCTGTCCTGATAGTATATAATATTTATTTAAGAGTTTATCTAAAAACTTTTAATTTCAAGTTATATTCAGGAAAAGCTTTTTTGCCGACGTAAATGTTTATCATTGGAACTTGTTGATTGTGCATATATTCATATAAAGATTTGTGTTTTCAAAGTACTTTTAAACAAAGAATTGATAGTATTTTTCTCAAAACTTATACAAGAACAAGCCTTATGCAATAGCGTTAAGGTATTGATACCTTTCGATAAATATATCGAATAAATATGAAATCTCCTTAAATGAAGTATATTCGCTTGAGTATACAAGGTGAAGAGGCTACTCCAACTTATCTGGCAACTATAAGAAACAGTTGTTCATAACGTTTGGAAGGCGATCAATGAACATACATATTCATCCTAACTGATACCCCATGGTTACTAATCTCGATTTTATCGGTATTTGGTCAAAAATCGATCGATATTAATCAAGAAAATTAAGAATTAAGCTGGAAGACTGGAAGCTAATTTGGCAAGACAGCAATGCAGCATTTAAGCAGCGAGCGCAAGAGCTATCTCGAGTAGCAGGATTGTTGAATTCCAAGAAACCTTGGATGGTTGCAAAAAAAAACCCGACCTTAGGCATATAACCTACTAGTCGCCAGAATAGTAAGTCCAGCCCACAGAAGCGAATTCGTGGAGGATTATCACGATAAGGATCAGCTCAATCTCTACATCGCCTACTACTCGTCACTAAAGCGGTTGAGTTAAATACTTGGAAGCTGTAAAAAGATGAGGCAGCGTAAATTTCAGCTGTGAGAGTGATCTAGGGCTTGCGAGGGTAATAGTGTACTAAACGATTAAATATTTCCTGTCAGCTTCATAAATGAAAAGTCTGTTATGTAGTATTGAACGATTGTTGATTAATTGCAATTGAAACGCACTTTGCTGAAATTGAAAACTTTGAATTGGCCTTCTCGAGTGGATTCCTTTTGCGTTTTGATTAAGCGCCGAAAACTACAAAGCTTACTAAATTTACAATGCCAAATTTCAAATGAGAAATCAAATTTCATTATAAAATTGATTAAGTGACACGCACAGATTCTAAATAATGTAATTCAGTTGTCATGTATGATTTAAAATTACAGTTACAATTTTATACAACTACAAAATTCCAATAGTGAATAAGATAAAGAAGAATAAATAAATAAAAATAAATTAATTAATGCTAATAAAAAAAGCCTCTTCTAACTCCTAACATTACTATGTTCAAATAACATGAAAGTAAAACGTTAAATATTCTGTTTGACATATTGCCTATACAGATGAAAATTTTGCGGGCTGCGAACATGCAGTTTAGCATAATTACGAGTCGCCTTCGGTTCTCCTTCATTTATCCGGCGCGACGCGGCGTCTCCCCACCCGCGTTAGCCGCGCTCCATTTGCACGACGGGGAAATCCGGCCGTCGTGTGTCCCGCTAGTGCTTAATGGCTCTGTCCGCCAACTCGATGGTAGGGGATTTAAAGAAAGGAGTTATACGCGAGGGCTGCGGGCCGAACAAATTTTACGGGGCAGTTTTTCATGTCGTAAGCGGAGACTTTGGTATGCGTAAATGGCATTTGCAAGAAAGGAGTGGCCGATATGCTGGCCAAATTTTCTTTTAAAAATTCGGGGATTTGCACAAAATCACGCAAAAGGGATCACACACAAATTGAAGTTGGATGCATCTGTTGCGGTCAAAAATCCACAATTCGTTTGAATAAAGTATCTTCTAATCCTGATTTTTCGTCTGTACTACCGCATTGACGAATTTCACAGCACTTGCCTAATTATATGACATGAATATCAAACTTATCTGTAAAATTGCAGTGCATTTCACTAAAGTGTGAAAAAAATAGATGAATAGTAAAACGAATGACTTATTAAAATAAGAGTGTAGAACAAGCTTTTTTTATTTATTGTACCTTAAAAAAGAGAATTATTATATATTGTGCCTTATTTGAGATGAATTATACACTTAACTAGATCTTTGTTGATGTTTAATTCAACATAGCCAATTACAACTATTGATAGCAAAAACATTTAACGAAAATGCATAATCTTTAACTCTGTATATGACTATTATTTGATTTTAATTGTAATTTGTGTCTTTGTAATATTATTTAAAGAGTCTATTCATAATAAGAGAGAAGTTTATTATTTAAATTACTATTTAACCATTTTTATTGTTATTACATATTATTATTAACAACAAATTTAAGTGTTTATGAATACTTTTATAATATCGAAAGTTAAGAACATAGTATCATTGATTTGATAATAATGATCATAAGCTGTGCAATATGTTGCGAAAACAGCTGGAGCAGTGTTTCCCCTTTTAATAGCACTTGCCGAGGCTCTTCTGTTTTTCCTGACCCTAACAACCACAGAAGCTCGGTTATGAAATTGGCTACTATCATCCCTTACAGACGTTGACTTTACATTTTTTAATATAACGTCAAGCAGTTTTAAAATATTATTCAGAAAATCTATTTTTAATCTGAGTGCATGAAATTCTTAAAAATGTATAGAGGTATTTTTCTTGAAATTATTCGAGATGTCGAATTGTATTTGAATCTAAAACATAAAAATACATAATAATAAATTAGATAGATGTTTTTAGAAATACAAAGAAAAGTCAGGAAATAATTATAGTAAATCGTCAATTTAAGTTAGATGAACGATCTGATGCATTAGAAATATCGCAAAGTATACCATGATTTTCCGTAAACTTTTGTCTTGAAGAAAGCTCTATTCAAATTTGACTTCAATTTTTTCAGGCAATTAAAAACGACAATATATCAACGAGCTAATGCATTGTTTAAAACTGTATCAACAATAAAAAAGAAAATTTTTTATTTTATTTATGGCAATAAATGAAACATGGATTGGTCACAATACTTCAGAATTAAATTTGTAGTCAGCTGTATAGACAATAACTGGCTGCAACTTATCAATGCAACAAAAAACAAAAATTTCTGATAATCCTGTCACTATTTTCAAATGTGCTTAGCATTCTATGAAGTACTTTCAAAACAAGTATAATAAATACTATACATTATTGTTATTGGCTTATTGGTATATTTAAAATAACAACGTATAACTTCGAATAAACATGAAAAATGTATTTTACAAAGATAATATACGTAGAAAATTTATTTGAATTTCCACTTAAATTAATTTTAAAATAAAGAGGACACAAATGTAGAATTTGTAATGTTACAGAAGCTGCAGTAGAGTGAATATGAAGACTATAAAGAAGATTTGAAGAAGACTATAAATAACGTAGAATGTTCACTAAATAGATTATTGTTTTTTTATTATAGTCATACTAAGTTTAACCTACTGAGCAACATGTTATAATGCACCTCTTAAAAAGTTGCGATTTTATTTAGTGGTTCGTTCTGAAAAGTCTAAAGATTTTAAGTGAATAAGTATATAAATAAAAAATGAAATATGCTTAATACATATTATATTTTACGCAAAACTTGACCCATTTCCAGCAAAATACTACGGAAAAAGTTATAAAAATACGAATGCAATGAATGTATAAGAATGAGCCAAGTTATGGATCTAGGCGTGAACCGTACAATGTTGCTCCAAGTTGCGGAATACCAGACATTGAAAGGAAGTAGCGATACTACGCGAGCAGGTAGAAAAGTCGCAACGCATCGACAGAGGATCAGCTGTAGGCGCCCCGAAGCCGCGCGCCTTATCTTGAAACCCCGCTTCTAGCCCGCGAGGCCGCATCCATCAGCTACATAAACGCTCGCAGCCATCGGGTACAGCGGCAGCGGCGTGGGCGCGTTATTCCGCCTCGTGCGTGCCAACGTCTTTCAATCGGATCATTATCAAAGCATAAATTTCGCCGCGGGAGCCGGCAGTCCTTGGCCGCAGTCGAACGAACTTACGGCTGCTTACCGCCGCACTTTGTCCCGCGGAGACACAATTGCGCGGCGACGCAAACAAGCCAACTCTCGGACTCGAATTCAATTTGCGCGGCTGCTCCTCCCGGACTGCCGTAGGGGAAACGCGAGGCGCGCGTTGCCAGGGCGAGTCGCCGCGCGCGCACCGAGCTATATACGTTCAACGCAGCCAGTCTGCCGGCGTTTCTCCACCGCGGATTGCAAGGGCGCCGATTGCCGGGTTTTGGCAGCCCGCCCTTTTTTTCGGATCGCTCCTCAGCCGGGCCAATTGCCCACGCTGTCACCCGGGCTTCTCTGGAACTTTGATTCACTTTTAATTGTTCCCAGTGCTCGCAACTTCCTCTCTCTCTCTCGGTCTCGTCTATATTCTTCAAGGAATGAGTTTATCGGAGTTGGCACGAGAATTACCTAGATTTTGCACTGCTACTTTACATGTTGAAGAGTGAATTTAAATATCAAATTGCATTGGTGCTGTATTCGGCCGCCAAATCATAATATCATATAGTATTGACGTATAAATAAGTCGTTTTGTTTAATTTCAAATGAAATTTTAAGTGAAGTAGAAAACATTGTTAAGATGATAGTTTTTTATACGATAGAATTCATATATTTTTTTAAATTCAATGTCCCTTAATAAAAATAATGATATTTATGTTATCGATGACTAACAAACTTACTTTAAATAAAAGTTGTGAATATACCGTATTATGCAGTACACGATCGGTAGAACAGTAAAACGCATGCTTTCAGCATATGGGAAAAATTCAAAGTTTCTAAATTATCAGATCTATTCCCATCAAAATTGCTAATTGCATCCCAAATTGAGTCGAGTGGAGCAGATTCTAATCATAATTCTCGGTATCATAATAGTAAAAGTTTAATTTAATATTAGATATGCATTTAAATTAAATTAAAATTTTTAACATCAATTCGAACATAGATATTACATTATTCAGATTGGAAACCATATTTATAAATAAAAATTGATTCGAAAGATTTTACCGCGCGGATCATAGGTATAAAGAAGTGGATAAATCAAAATTAGTATAAAACATTTATTTGTATTAAAATCATAATCATTTAGAACAAAGGTCCTTTTGTAATGGAATCTTATGCCATTAAAAATTTTAAATAGTAGTACACATTTTATATAATATTAAATAGAGAAAAAATAGACTTGGATTGTTTTAACTTTTAAAAGTCACTGATAATTAAACCGTCCGTATAGTAAGGTATATGACCTAACGAATGGGTATTGACTTTTCGGAAATAAAACTCATTATTTATGGAAATAAATATTTCAATAAATTGAAACAAAAGATGAACGTATAGTATAACAGAGATGCGGTCGTGATCGACGAGCCAGTCAATTTCTCATGGTTTGACTGAATTTGATTAAATTTGAATGAAACACGATGCAATTACTTATTCCAGTGCATTGAAACCTGGTCATCAATAAATTAAAATATTTTATCGGCGTTTGCTCCCTGCACAGTGTAGGTCGCCGTATGAAAATATTCTCTTATCGGTTATCAGGCCAGCCGTGCGTTAGGTGCGATGCAACTCGCCGCTGGGCGCTGCTTAAGGGTGGCGCGTCCTCGGCATACGCGATGCACACTCGCAAGGACGCAAGGGATGAAAAAGGCAGTTGGATCGCGATCCGGTGCCGAGGCGTCTGACAATGTAACCAAGATGCCGGTGATCGCTCAGCTGCCCCAGCGGTACTCACTGTCTCCGTGCTAGCGGCGCGCGGCGTTGGCTCTTCGGACACACTGGCGCACTAGAGTGAGTAGACGGGCGGGAAAAAGCGAGAGAGCGAGAGAGCAAGAGAGGTGGGCGCGCGGTAAAACGCGGAGGAGTGGCTAATCGGGCGCTAATTCTCGAGAGCGCAGGAGCCGGAGGGACCGCGAGGCTTCTCGCACCTGCGGCGGTTGGGGGGCCGGGAGGTGGGGGGGTGGGGGGGTGGGGGGGCGAGGCGGACGAGGTGGCAGAGGGGGAGCGGGGGGAGCGGGACGAGGAGGAGGAGGAGGAGGAGGAGGAGGAGGTGGGGGAGGCGGCTTCGGGGCCCGGGCCGGAGCGGGCGGGAACAATAGGAGGGCCGGGGCGCAAAAAGAACGGCGGAGCGGGGTGGGGCCGGCTCGGTCCTCGGCTCGGTCCTCGGCTCGGTCCTCCGGGCCGGCGGAACCGGTTGCTCGGCGATAAGCTGGCCTCGCGGGCTCGCCGCGCGCCTCTGTTTATCTCCCGCTACTGCTCTCGCGCGTCGTCCGCTGTCGCGCACTGCACGCGCTGCACGCACTGATCCTCGCGGGCCTCGGGGGGGGGGCCGGCACTCGGGTCACTCGGCACTGGCGCACACTGGCACTGGGCCCACTGGCACTGTCGCGCACGTCACAGCTACGTCGTCCCCTGGGCCAGGTCGCGATCGTGGTCCCGTGCGAGCCGGTGTGCGGGTGCGTGCGGGGGTGCAGCTGCTGCGCGCTCCTCCGTTGGCGGGCTTGGAATGAGCGCCGGGCGGCGGCGGCGGCGCCTCACCGGGGCGCTTCTCCCCACGCGCGCCGCTCCCTCCTTCGCCGCCCCGCTCGCGCCCAGCCCGCCTGCGCACCGCCACCCGGCTGCGCTCGCCCTCGCTCACCCTCGCCCGCCCCGGCCTACCCCTGCCTGCCCCTGCCCCGGCCTGCTGCAGCCTCCGCCGAGGATGCCGACCGCTCCTTGCGATTTTTCGGCACGCCGGTGTAGCAGAGCTTGCGCCACCGCCGCCGATCCCACCTTCGTCTTTCAGGGTCAGCTGGACCATTATCGCCTAGTGCATAGAAAAGCCCTTGGACTAATCAAAATAATTGAATGTGCAAAAATCTCTAAGCGGACATTTACACATGTAAGGAGATGTGCAGAGCCAAGTATTAATGGGTATGTATGAATCGTGCCGTAGCCTTTTCAAAAAATAAAGCTCAACATTTAGAACACTGATGTGTGTCTTCGAGAGTCAAAAGATAAGTCAAGATGTCTACGTTACTTTCAAAAATCAACTGTCCTCATAACTAAACCCTACTTTTCGTACAAGACTTTTTTAATGCTTATTTTTTTAAACATACGTGCCGATAAATAATATAGACTGTACTCGAGAATATTGTTAATATTTTATTATTGACTTAACATGTTCAATAAAAATAAAAATTATTAGTAGTTCAAAACTGCAGTGGTTTAGAAAAATCACGCAATTAACATTTACGTTTAATCTTGTATTCAAAAAAAATGATAATCTTTGAATTTATTAATCTTGGAGTTGGTCTTTCTCAACCTATAAAAGCAATATAATGTTTAAGGAAATTAAATAATATAGCTATTATCTTTGGTTAATTTTCTTTTATAAGCTTTGCTCTGCCAAAATATTGAAATAAAGTAATAAGATTTGAGACATTTTTAAAAAAAAATTTTAATTCCTCAAAGACAATCTAAAGATACATTTTTATGCAATATTATTTGTTGTTTTAGCTAAAATTCAATGGAATGCCAATTTGTTAAGAATTTTTACTGTATCTAATAGTAAGCTGAGAACACCCTTGCTAAACGTTATAAATTATCATATATTGTAATAAAATTATTCTGAAAATAGAAAAAACTGTAAATCAAAAGATAAAGATAAATATGTATAATTATTGGTGCACGAGAACAAATTAATAATAAAAAACTATTTGCCTAGTAGCTTACATGTCCATCTGACCTCAACTGTGACACTAAAAACTATACTCAACATAGATTTTCCCCGAAGCTACTCGTTACTACTTAACGGCTGCCAAAATTTCTCAATTACTTTAAGATTCTAAACATTTGCTTACATTCTGGAGAAAATTACCTTTCTAAAGTCGATGAATATATGTATATTTAAAGTTCATCTTTTATATCACAAAATTTTCAATTAATTTAATTCTTTTCTCATACGGAATGGAAGATGCGTTTTAATAAAATTTGATTCAGGTTTTCGAATGCATTTTCACTCGGGCATATCACGTTTACGCTGTGGATGAAACCGATAGATGGTACATGTAATTAACTATGGACTGAGATTAGCTTGGTCGATTATTTTCGACCAAGTGTGAGTGCATAAAATCTAGTTTAGGAGTTGATTTGTAATATCTTTTAACTCTTAGTATTTTCCTTGACATTGTGATAGACAATAAGGCAAGCGTATTTTAATGTTAGGGTTCCAGTTTGTAACTTCTTTTATCAAAGAACCACCCTATTCAATACCGATTAACTTTTTATAAGACGATCCTAAAATAATTCTAATTTATAATTCAACGAATTTGAAGCATACCAAGTAATTTGCTAAAAATTACAAGCTTAACTTTATTCTAGTTTTGAATCATTTGAATCTATAACGGATCATTTACTACAAAAACTTCAGCTGTAAATATTAAAGATTTATTATTTATCGATCTCGATAAAAAATAATTAACAATTGGCGATACTACTGATACCGAGTGCTTTGTAAATTTTACTACCATCTGCGTAGATATCTGAGGCCTTTTTATCATTTACTGTATTACTCACTACATTTTTTACATCATCAACCATTCAAACGTTTTTAATTTGCGTACCTAAAGTCGAGTTGAATTAAACAGGTAACATGATCGTTCTGGTAGTCAGAGTTCGAATTGAATTCTAAGTAGCTTTTGGTAAGGTTTAGATGGTATAGTTTTCGATATATATTTATTTAAGATCAGGACTAGTAATCTTAAAACAATATAACTGCATAATCTATCGACTAAATGAGAAGTAAATGAGGCACGAGGTACAAGCGACAAGGTTCCACACAAACTCGAAATACATCATCTTATTAGTTAATCAATTTTTAAGATAAGTTTAACTGTCTTTTCCTCTCGCATGAAAAAAAAAATTAAGGTTATACAAATCGAGTTTCTGACTGTATATATAAAGCTACCCAAAATATTATACCAATTTGTTAGCATTTTACGTTCTAACTGAAGTTTAGGCAAACACCTAATATCAATTTTAAATAAAAAATGGTTGCATGGCATACTTGTATAAAAAATTAAATTATCATTAAATTAGTTTACGACATTATAAATTTTTAAATTATAGTAAAAAGTTTTATTCTGATATAGGCACTATACATTACAGTTTAAACTAAATATATTATGCACATCGAAAGTAATTATTATAAAATTGGCGAACTATATATATACATACGTGGTCAAATAGATCGTTAAATATTTGGGGATTTTGTAACCGTGTACATGAATTCGACTAATTTTTAAGTTATATTATAATTATTAATAAGATAATGATTCATTGTTCAGAAAATGTTACCTCATCAGGCTCTAAACTTTACAAATATTTATGCCAAAAATTTAACATCACATTGTATAAAATTATAAATATACAAATGGTTCAGTTTCCACAAAAAAAGTTTTGGATCTTGATTGAAATTTAATGTTTATGTCCAACAAATCAAAATTGTTTTAGTCTAAATAAATGTTTATTGTGTTGTTTAGTCGTACTGCCATTACTATATATGTATAATATTGCACGATTTCAATGCACTATCGAATATGGCGACATCTTTTGGTAGTCGAATAAGCTACTGATTTTAGCCGAACTTCCTCGGTCCTTCGTTCCTTGCTTCACGAATTCGTTGGATCCGCACCTGCGCACAACCTTTTACGTATCATAGGAACAGAGTGTCATCTGTCGAAAAAGTAGCGAGCCATTAAATTTTATCAATTGATCAATTTTTTAAATCCAGTCTTTTAAAACCATATACTAAACTAAGTAATATTAATTATGCAGTTGAAAAGTATTTTCGCAAAATTTCAGCGCAATATATTTCATTGTGTCTAAATTTATGTTTCATACTTGTTTAAACATCAGAAATTTTCAATATATTTATCATAGGCTTAACAAAATTGACATAAGAAATACTGTTGCTTAAATAAAAAATAACTTAAATTTAACAACACCGTATATTTAAATAACATTTATGTATATAGTAGAACTGTAATCTTAATAATTCATGAAAATTGTTCAGATTATAAAGATACTTGTTCAAAATAAAAGAAAACTGTAAATATTTATAAAATCAATCCAAGAAAACGTTTTAGACATAAAAATTTTTTATTTTACAACTGATTTAAAAATTGATCTTAAATACCTATCTGGTTATGTCATTTAGTTATGTGTGTATGCACGTTTAATACCTGATTTTTAATAGACAATTATTATAGTTATTAATGTGACAACAGTAGCTGTTGAAATCATTTTAGACTAGAAAAAAACTGTACAATGTACAAAAAGCACTTATTCCAAATTTAAGGATTACTTTTGACCAAAAATAATAATAATATGTTTAAAGCAATAATGCAACGTAAGAAATTAATAGTATATTCTATATGTAAAAAACATGTTTATGTGATTATTGATATAATTATACCATTCAGATATCTTCTAATTGTTAGATAATGCAGATTAAATCATGTGTCGATTTTACATTAATATAATTTTTTTTATTTTTTCAGTCCTTTCAAACCTAAGAATAAACTCATTTTAATTGGCCTAAAATATTTAATTTAAAAAAAACTAAATAAATATTTAATTTTAATTTAAACAAAATGATTTTTTAAACAATGTATAAAAGTACATTTATAAATTAAATTTTAATAGAAATGTCTAAAGTTGATTTTATTTTTTAAATGTACTTCATTTTTCAACATAAATTGACTATTATCCATTACACGAATATTCCGAAAATAATACAGAATACAGTATAGGTACATCAGCTATTGATATTGTATATTGTTTCTTACATTCTAACGTAACATACTTTTAAATAAGTTAATTTAGTTTATTATCTAATGTAATATATGTACATTATAAGGAACCTCTGAAATATATTATGGTTATGCCTATTATTATGATTTAATTCTAACAATTATCTCTATTCATTCCGAAGTGAAAATCATTTAGCTAAGAAAATAACGTTTAATAAGAAATAATTTTACATTCACATATTTTTTCATACAGGAATATTTTATCTGTTTGTAGTAAATGTTACTTACATTTTTAACAAAACTACTAACTAAACTTAAATTTTTGCAATGCTTTAGTGCAATAACTATAACTGTTGTGTGAATCAAACCAATTATGTTGTCATTAATTATTATAATAGAATAGCTGCTATCGAGTAGATAATTATTTCCACTTTGCTCACAACTATCGCCCCTCTCGCTTGTACCCCTTTTATGCTATATACTTGCTTTACTATAGCAGCTTTTTGTTATGAGTCGAGTACTTAACGACAGAAATATTCCGTTCTATGAAAACAGAATCAATGGAAATAGTCACTACAAGGTAAGCAGATAAGTTTCAAGTGTAGCTACCGTCTATACATCATTGGGTAGCACATATGCAAACCTAACATATATGTATGCATATGCAACATGTAGCTTGTGCATATTTATATATTTCAATGTATTGTCATGTAAGTTTCTCTTTGTTAATAAAGGTAACTCATTAAATGCATTGCAAACGCAATAAAACCGTACGCAGCTTGAAATTTTAACAAGAATAAACAAAAGAAATTATATAAATAAAAGGTGTAAAAATTACTATTAGAATAATTGTATCAATCCAAAAATTATCCTCCAAAAATTACTATTAGAATAATTATTCTAATTTTAAAAACTAAAAAAATAATACTGATAATCTTAAACATAAGATGACAGCTATAAATTAAATATACGTAATGTATAAATTTATTTATGAGTCATAATTTCTTCGATATTTCGATTACATCGACTTCTATCTTCTTGACTGAATTAGTTACCTGCGGTCTTTTCAACCTGTGTAATTGTAATAAAGAATGTTTAAAAGTAAGTATATTTTTACCGTTTCGAACGATATTCGACGTACCGATAAGATAAGAAGCGAAGATGACACAGACATGCAATCTTAAGCAAGGTATAAAGAGTATTCTTCAAGCTTAAGCAACACTAGTATAGTCTCGAGTTGAAACATATTCATTAATAATCGTAATGCAGCGCACAAAGAATTTGATCTTTGCTACGGTTTCTTTGGTGGTGATTATAGCTGTGGTTAGTGGAACAAATTTTAATCAAGGAAAAAGACAGTATGGCGATTACTTGTCATGTTCAGGAAATGTAAGCCTTCGTGGTCAATATAACAAGGTCTTGAATGCCACACGGATCTGCGACCTTCGCAAGCGCAACTTAAACATCACACAAATACTGGCCCTTGATCTCGGAAAATATGGTCGCGGTGGTTATGCGAAAATTCTAAAAGGAGGACTTAATAAAAGCAACGTCACATTATTTTTGTGGAGCCAGAAAAGTCAAGATCTTAATTTTACTATTCAAATTTACGCTAAACCTTGTTCGAAGCTTCATTGCTTTTAATCCGATTTAAACAATTAATTTAAATAATGGATTCAAAATTAATGGTATATAAGAACGTACATGAAATTGAAATTTTTTATATTATTTCAAATTAAAATTTGTAGTTTTATTTATTCAACTACATTTTAAAGAAAATTTAAATTACTGCCATTTTCTATTTAAAATGCAAATTTTTTCATTACATATGATTTTAACGTTTCTTGAAAAATGTCAATAAATACAACTTTCACTAAGTGTATATGTAAAAAATATATTTGGCATTTTGTACAAAAAAAGAATATTATTCCAGTGTATATCTATGCATCTATGTAAATTAATTTATCGAATATTATTGTAATAAAAAATATTGGTAGGAATTTATACTTAATGTATATAAGCTCATCTTTCTCTTCAAATATATACCTCGTCCCTTCTTCTCTCTTTTTCTTTACTCTATATATCGTCTCAAACATACGTTAAACGAATGCGTGCATTTGGATCTTTTCACGATCTCATTATTACATGCCGAATTTTGGTCGGTTGTCTCTACTATGAAAAAAGCACAATGTTTTTATAATAAATAAACAAAGTTTTTCCGTGACTTAATATTATTTGGATAGAGTAGTAAACTTCTCAACTTAGGCTTGACAATATTGGAACTACCATTGGTAAATCACTAAATGCTTGATCTTATATTGGTATTAAAAATTGCACTTTTTGAATCAGGGTATAATAATAAACTTGTAGTATTTACAGATAGATCAGAATACTTCTAACTCTACTTAAATTCTCTAAGAATTTCTAACGCCAGTTTATCATGGCACGCTTTTCAGTAAATTATATTCTTGCGGTTACACTGGAGAATATTATTTATTTATATTTTCATTCATCGCCATACCTCGTGTTCTGAATCTTTTATTTCTTTAACTGCGATAACGCTATCACAAATGACAAACACAAGTAATTTAATTTGGCAATGTTAGGGCAGATATCAATATATCTACCTCATAGGTGAATACAAGTAACAAGTTCACTGTGTCTTAGGAAGTGTTTGTAAAATAGCGATGGACCGATGGCATCATGATGCATTGAGATGGTCATATAGACATTGAGACGCCGAGTGTATTGTGGTCAACCCAATGGATATTTCTCCTATATCTTCGGCCTTTTTCAACACCCAAATTTACACCCCATATAATATTATATTTTCGCATAACGCGTAAAAAGTTTCTTGCTTCTTAATTAATCTTCTCCTTATTTTTTAACGCCTACACCTTTTTAACTACATTCTTTACCATATCTGTCATCATGTTTATGTTCCCTTTATTCCCATTATTATTTTCTACCTAAATACTCCAGTCCCATGAAAGTTCTATTTTTTCGTTTATCCAATGAAATTCAACATTCCATCTGCTCTTCCCCACCTTTCTAATTCCATAACATTAGATTTTTCGGTATTCAGCACTAACTCTTTTCTATACATAAAATTTTTAAGTCTTTTCACTCATCATCTGTTTACACCACTTTCGTTATTTGCTAGTAGAACCACTTTATCCGCGTACATAACCGACCATACCTTGTTTCTAAAACCAATCCACTTTTTTGAATTCTTTCCATTTCCTTCTCCAATTTTATAACTAGAATGTTAAATAGTTCTGGTCTCAAGGGACAACCCTGCCTAACTCTTAACAGATAGCTTTTCTATATAAGTTGCTATTATGAACTGCTCTGAGATCCGCGTAGAACGCATATACCATTCATATTACCATTCATTTCCGTATCAATTAGTTTTTTACTATGTAAATTACATCTATGGTACATTTACCTTCCCAACCTCTCTCTTTGAATTTCTGTATGTATTTTCTGATATCTGTATAAGTTTTTACCTCATTCTTTTCTCCTTTTTTAAAAATCGGGCATACCAATCTCTCTCTTCATTCCTACGGAAATTCCCTGCCGTTCCAAATCTCGTTTAAAAACACTTCCAGATTCTTTTTTAAACTTACCCCTCCTAATATCGACACCTCGCTCTCAATCCTATAATTCCTCCGCCTGCTGCCTTTTCTCTTTAATTCCCTTACAGCTATTTCAATTTCCTCTCTTCTTATCTTCCTGTCTCTCACATTTGTCTTTCTCTACTAATTCACCCTCCATCACTTCTTTTTGATCATCCTCCTTCTCCAGAAACTGCTTTCTAAAGAGTGCCAGCTATTCATCCCTCCTAGTGCTACCACATATCCGTTATTTCCTCTTTTTATTCCTATTTACCATTTTTCGAAGCTTTCTCTGATTTATCCTTTATCGTGATAGTTAATTTCCTATGAATAAATTCACACTTCTTTTTCCTGATTAACTGTTTATATTCCATCCTACTCTTTCTTGTCTTTTCAAAGCCTTCTTTCTTCCTGCTTGCCTCCCTTAATACTTCTAATAATCTTTCCCTTTTAGCTTTACACTTCTCATCCCACGACTCATTGCCTACCATTATTTCTTATTAAATTTCCGATTTTTTATACCTAGTTATCTTTTCTTTTGATTTACTTCTCGCTACGACTTCACCTTGTCCTCCTTCTCTAAATTTTCCCTAAACTCCTGTTGATCTGCTTCCTCTTACTTTCTGCATTCATATTCTCTATATTCTTTCAATTTGCCATTTTTCCTCTATTACTCTCCTCATATCAGGTTTCATCCTAACCATTTATTTTAAATTTTTCCAAATAATCTAAATATCCTCATTCATCTTGCCTAATCCCGCTACATTTCACACTAATATTTTCCATCTCGTCCTTCCTTCTCTCTTCTTGCCTCCTTCTATTTTTTTCAAAATTCTTCTCATTCTCATCCCACATGTCATTATCCCATCTATCCATAACTTATTATATCCAGCACAAGCCTACGTCCCTTTTCTTATTTCTATCCTTATCCTTTATCACATCTCTCTTCTTATAATTATCTTCCTACAAGTGTAGTCGTTATTAATATATATTGCTGATTCCTTTCAGCTTCTTTTTCTCTTTTATAATTTATTCCACGTATACCTTATCTTTTGCTCTTTCTATTTTACATACTTTTGCCACACCACTTTTTTTCCTTCAACCATCTTTTTATTTTTCTTTTCCCACGTATCACAATTTCTTTTTTCTTTTCGCTCCCTTTTCGCATTTTATTTCCTTGAGTCTCCAATCGCCTTTGTTTTTCTATTTTCTCTTTTACCTACGCTCCTATTTTTCCTCTTCTTTTATTAACGCAGCCTTTCCATTCTCATTATTTTAAACTTTTTAATTTCACTATATAGTACGCATTACTAGCTATCCGCTATTTTTTCCATCCTCAAAATACATGACCAGGAATTAAAAACGATTTTCAAAATTATTACTTTTCATAAAAAAGGTTTTATCTACTTAACAATTAAAGAAAGTAGCTTTTATCAATATCTAATTTTTATATTATTGCTAGGACAAAACATTGATATAGTATTTTATTTTCAATATAAGACGTGAGTTTTATAATGTACTTTAAATTATAATTTTAATTTTAATTTTATAATACTTGATGAATGAAACTTAAATTTTATGAATTTTACACAATGCGTTTTTATATTTGCTACTAAAATTTGTAATTAAAAAATGGATTACATAATGGATTGACACGTTTGGTTACCATTGGTATTCATTGAATGTGAAATAAATTCGTCAAAACTTCATCGTTATTTAACTATAATATGTAAATGATCTATTAGAGTTATGGCCTTCAAATTGATGCCCTGATAATAGAGATGGTCGTATTCGGACGAACAGGGCAATCAGATACTCTGGTCAATGTAGATGTTGCTAGAGAACGTAAGGTTTGCTCTCCTAAGCAAGATTAAAATTCTTGGCTTATCCAATCTACCCGATTCGGTATATGAACCCGATTCGTTATAATTAATAGTCTCAGCTACACAGGGAGAATCTAAAAAATTATCATCGCTTTTTTTTATTTATTTAAGTTATCTGTGAAACTCCGTTCCTTGTTCATCACCACCAAACATTCTTATATTATTTATAAGATTTTATAAATACTTCGTCGCTTGTGATATACTCCAGCATAATAATATTTTAATTTACTATAAAAATACATAAGACTTGTGGGAAAAACTAAATAATTATTGTTTTTCTATTGACTCAAATTATACAATCGAGTTTCTTTTTATAATATTTGTGTGTCATTTGTCTCAAAAAATGAAAATCTTTAATCCACTGCAATTTTTTCTACAGAATAACAGTAAAAACAGTTTTGATTATTAGTTCAATATTTTTTACCTTAACTGCGCATAATTTTGATAGTTATTTTTTATACTTTTAATAATTCTTAAATACGAAATATATTTTTTTACATAGTATGCATCAAGTGCTAAGTCACTTACGATACTTATTCCTTACCTATTGAGTAATTATCCGTAAGAAAAAATAAATTAATATTATAAACCTGTAATTATTTATTGAAATATATAATAAAAATATGCTTGAACTAAAGCTCCTAGGAATCCATATGTTCATTTGACTCAAATTTATAATTTTTTAAGTATGGCATAGACTTCTTCTTGAACCGGTTGATGGATTTTATTCTAGAAGTGCTTGAATTGCAAATATTCAGCGGGTAGCTTTGGTTTTTATGACTTTTAATATCAATTTTATATATTTTTTGTTACAAGTATTTACAAAACAGGTAAGGTATTAGTGTACTGTACCTTAAATTAATTAGTATAATTTTGCTAATTTTAATCAACTATACTCTTTAACATTTTTAGAATCGAAATTCGCCCAATGGATTATGGATAAACTTATTTTTATTCTAACTATTATTTAAGGTTCTTTTAAATAAATATCATGCATTATGTATTATTAGTTTTAATTGTCATAATTTCTTTTAGAATATAAAGTATTATAAGTTTCAATTTTAAATCATATTACGCGTGACAATTTAATTTTTTTCTACGGTTACATCTTCATTATTATAGTTATTTCTTGTATGCAGGTTTGGCAAACAGCTGGACAGTGAAATATATTCCATGAAACCTCTGACTCTTGAACCTTAAAGTAGCACTAGCTTCGCCAGGGCCACCAGCTACAGCAATAACGGAAGCTCCAACGCTGTCATTTACATCCTCGATTACTCGCAGTTCCGTAATGATGTGATTTTCAATGGCACTAAATGTTTGATCATGTACAATTTTCTTTCCAAATATATTAGCAGGTATAGAAACATGTTCTTGATACACGAGCTTATCACTACTGTCTCTTTGACCAAGAACAAGAATATCTGATGATTTTGTACCTATATTTTCTGAAAATGGTTCCGCAGAAACCACCGTTGCTAAAACAACAATAACTAAAAAGTAGTAAAACGACATTTTGTCGAGACTAATGTTATTCCTTCAGTTCAATGTACAACTTATTAGAGAAGTATTTAAGCCTCGACAGAATCGTACTGAAACTAGTTGGTAGTAAATATAAATTTGTATATTTATTTCACTTCTCATGATTATTCTTATCTTATCGTGTTCGACTGAACTGCGTGACCATTTAATCACATGTATAGTGAGATTTCATCTTTCCTTTGTGTGTGTCTCTATATTAATAAGTTCTGTCGTCAAAATATTAAAAGATGATGTCAAGGCTAAAATTATTATAATGCTGTGTGGTTTTATCAAAAATGAAATATAATTTCGTAACGTTATAATATAAAATTATTTTATTTTTTTACATATTTAGATACAGTGTATATGCATAATTAAACAACAAAGTTGAATAATATACATGAAAATTAATAATTATGTATTTAAAATTATTTATATCATATAAAAAGTTCTGTTCATACTACATAAATGTTTAAAGCATAGTTTTAATAAAGAAATGCTAAATAGACACTTAATATATTCTCGTGTACAATTTTATAAAGACATTTACATTGATTAGAAACTCCATAAATAATAGAATAAAAAAGTAAAAGTTTAAATTAATTTTTCACTTCTTAGTCTATTTTTTTTCCAAAGATTTGAAGGTCGAAGTTGATTTCACCGCGTCTCTTATTCTCAAATTTCAACGTGACATTCCTGTATCCAGGACCACCACGGATACGTTTGGCGAATCCTCCTTTACCCTTTCCACTTTTATCCAAGGCTCGAATTTGTGTTATCATGAAATGTGGCGTGTTCATGGTCTTTACCACATTTTGCTTTTTGAAGAAGCTGGCTTTCTTAATAATAGTCTCCTGATACACAAGTTTGTCACCTGGTTCCCTATCTCCAATTATTAAATTATGTGTTTCGTTAACGTTCTTCTTATGACTTTTAGGATTGATATGTATACTAAATGATATCGAATTAACAGCTTGAACTGCAATTATTAAAAATAATGAAGCGAAAACTAAATTTTTTGTTGTAACTTCCATTGGAGAACTTCACTCAAAGTCGAACCAAAAATATAAATTGCCTTATTACAATTTAGTAAAACTGTCAACTTTTACGCACATGTAAATATATATATAACAAAAAACCACTGTTTGTTCTTGATTGGTAAATGAATATACATGTTTTTTTTAAATCGCTAGTACAACTGGTAATCTTCAAATCTTTGAGTATTCATAAACCATTTAATTGTTCAAAAGAATATATATTCTATACTAATATGACATGTAATCTTAAAAGACTATTAATGTATGTGTTATTGTATATTAATTAGTACATGCGATAGTATCAGAGATATTTTTATCTTCTACTTTTTAAATGTATTTAAATAATGTGTTTAAAAACATAATTATGTTTTTTGGGATTATTTGTTCCTGATAAATAATCCGGTACATAATAAGTATACAAGGCTACAATATTAAACATACAGAAACTAGTTATTTATAAAAGTATGGACTTCTAACGTACGTTATTGCTATTTTACAGTACTATTAAAAGTAGAACATATAAGTAAATATCATATAAAATAAGCATACATCCGGTTGATTGATTTTTTAACACTATTATCTTTTTCTTTTCTAGTTATAACTAATGTATTTTGTATTCGCGAGATATATTATATTAAATGTATATTAATTTTCCCTTATATTTGCGATATTATTTATAGATAAAAATTATAATAAATAAAATTTCACATATAGTTAATTATAAATAGAGATATTATAGTACAAAATTTATTAATTGAAATTGACAGAATGCTAATCCTTTTATGACAATTATATATATTAAAAATTTGAAAAACTACAATTTGAAGTTTGTAATCAATTATGTATACCAAAAAAAATCATTTATCAGCTTCTATATAAACTCGTCTTTAAAAATTATTTATTAGAAATAAGGTTACTTCTTTCAGTCATCATTTGATTAGAAAAATTTAAAAATCAGTAAGATTGCTTTAATAAGAATGCACATAACTAATTTTAAATTATAAAAAATTTTAATTTCATAAATTTGTCATATATCTTTATGAATTTAAATATTTGAAAATAATTCAATTAAGTTATGAAATTAATTTTTGAACAGTTTTAGTGCAATTTTAAAAATTATGAAGAAGCACGAATATATTGGAGATAATACGCTAGCAGGCTTTTATTAGGCTTTATTCAACTACAATTTTTCCATTTTTAGGCAATAAAAAATTTTAGCAACAATTTTTAGTAACTTTTTTTTAATCTGTCCATATAAAATACAAGGAAGGAACTATTGCAAGTTCATAACTATTTTTAATATAAAATTCTACCTCTAAATATATTTAAACTTAGATTTGGTATAAGAGTTCGTTCGTTTAAACACCGAATTGAATGAATATATTATCTAACATTTGAGGTAGTGTATGTTACATGATCAAGAATATAGGTTTATAAAATAAGCGGGATTTGTACGTAAATTATTCAACACAATTTAAATAAATGATTTTTCTGTATATTTTTATAAATTATATTATTAACTAGGCATAAATTTTACTTAATTATTTCTTTCACATAATAATAAATTTCTGTATATCTGCTAAAACGGTGATTTTTATATAATGAAATCAAGTAAGATTTACTATATTCTTTTCATCTTTGTTTCCCTTTGCAATATTTTCTTATTCATCGCCGTTTTCTTCAGTTTCTGCAACAGCATCGTCTGGCTGTGCGTCTTCTTTTTCCGCATCTTTTGCATTAGAATCATCATCGTCATCCGATTTTTCATCATTATTCGCCTCATCGTCATCGTTGGCATCATTTTCATTTGGTTCCTCATTTTGGGCATCTTCTTCATCTTGTTCATTAGCTTCTTCGCTTGGCATTGATCCAGGTTTTCGGATCATCTCAAAGTCTTCATCATTGTGATAGACAGTAGGACGCGTAGTTAGAGTTATTGTAGCTGGTAAGTAGAAAATACAAATTAAATAATACGATACATATACAAAAATTTAATTATACAATATATTGTTCACATACGACAGATTCCGTAAGCTCTTAACGAGAAACCGAGGCCATGGCCCCTTTGACTCTTAAAGCTTATCACTGCTTGCGAGTTACCAACTCCACCCTTCAGGATATTTGCAAAACCTCCTGTGCCATCAGTCTTCAGATCTAAAGCCTCAATACGCGTCAAAAGACAACCAAGTCCAACCCTCACCAACTTTTGAGTGGTTACGGAACCAATTCGAAATATTTTTGATTGTTCACGTACTACTTCCTCATGTAAAAGGCTATCACCCGGCTGTCTCACACCGTGGAGCAAATTGTGTGCGCCCGTATTATAAGTCTGCTTAGGTGGCTTCGGTGTAAAATAATACAATTCGTTGCTTGGTCGTTTCACTTTTTTAGACTTGCAGATTCTCTTTCCACTTTCACTAATCGTACAACGATTGTTCTTCTTCTTCAGTGGCTTCTTTGTAAAGATTTGAGTATTCTTCGAATTAGCGGTTCCTTTGGACTTGCTTGGAGCAGCACATACTGCAACAATTACTAACGCGAACAGTGCCAAGATCAAGAAATGCCTCATTTTCTATCTTTTGCTGCTATGCAGGAGCCGAAAAAAAATAAGCAAGCCTACAATCTACAAAGCTTACAATGCCCACAAGAAAAATCTAGCAGTCTTTATAGGAAAATTAAAGAACATTTTTTTACTTCTTCACATAAATTGTTTTTCGATGCTATTTGCGCATCTGTCCATATTATGTAGCATTTCCGGTACTTCATTGTTCACATTTTTTTGGATAATAGGGATTTACACGTGTAAATTAAAATAATTTATGTTTGTTCACTTCATATTTTGATTTTACGTATTATTAATAACACATACTATTAATAATTAAAAATATGAATTGTTTAGTAACATACATTTTTTAAAAAATTCTTATGTATTTATGCTATAAACGGCATAATTTGGCTGGTTTTATCATGTGAAAATTAATTAATTTAAACAAAGTGTTTAACAGAAATTGTCAATGACATTTTATATAGAATTTATACACAACCGTTTTGAGTTAATTTATATATAATGTTTATAACTAAGCATTTCTTAATTTACATATATTATCTATGCCAGTTTAAACATATCATATAGTTCAAATAAACTTTCAATGTTAATTTATCTTATTTATATCAGTATTTATTTGTGTCCGATAGAAATGTGTTTTCCGATCTATTATATGTAGCATTTTTTAATATTTTCATGAACAATTATTTGAATCAAATAATTTCAATTTTAAATTATCCTTTAAAATAATATAAATTATTATGGAATAATTTACAAAACATAAAAGAAATGATTGAAAAAAATCTTTAGTGTTTAAAATATTAATGATAACTAACGAACAAACTTTCTGTTATCAATATAATCATTAATGAGTATTAATACTTAATAGAATTTATTTTAATTTAAATTAAGTATAAAAATAACAAACTATAAAATACATAATAAAATGTTTTATTGTACCATCATTCAGCAATGATTCTACTTTTAAAAAAACGTTATTTTAATTAAACAATTTTAAATTAGCGGATCATAATTATAATACTAAAAATTAATAATTCTCCACTAGAAATCCCCATCGAGGTTAAGTTAATTTTAAATAGAAATTGTTTAAATTCATGCCTGCAGCTCATAAGATTTTGACCTTTCATAACAGATGGAATTGTATCTTAACTGTAGGTAAATTATTTGACTTTACGTTAAGTACACCTGAATCACTAATAAACAGTAAAATGAAATTTTAAATGGAAACCCCTTAAATATTCGTATGTCTAATTAAATTAATAGGTCATTTCAATGTTGTTTAGAAAGAAAATAATTATTTAATTACAATTTTATAATATAACTAGCATACAAAAAACTTAAATTTTAGAATTGAATTGTAATAATTTGTAATTATTATCACAACTTTAATAAATTGATATTCAATGTATACCCACATTAGATTCATCTATAAATGTAAACAGCGATTATGAATCTTAATATTGATCGCAACAATAGAGCGCAGTTGTTAAGTTAGAAACTATGTTCGACCAAGTTTCACCGCGTACTTTAATTTTTTCAATATTAACCTAATTTAAAATTAATTACCAAAATATTTTTCAATTCTAAATGAAATAAATACAAAGCTCCCGATTTTAAATATATTTGTGTAAAATGTCTACTGAAAGGATTCCTTGAAATATCTTTAATGCCCCTTAAGCTGTTTTAAAGCATTTTATTAAAAAATTTTAAAATACGCAGACAATTAATGTCATGAAATTGTCGAAAAATAGCACTTTTTAATTAGACATATGACGTTTTCAGTAAACAAATGTGCTTAAAGATAACTTAGATAGATTCTTTGGTCTTAAAAATGATCTCGAAATTCTGTTTTGTATCCATTCTTTATTTTAGAATTTCATTTTACAATTAATCATTTATGAAATTAAATTTTTTAATTTTACAATAAAAAATAGTACAAAAAATATTAAGTAATAAGAACGGAGTTAATTTATGATACTGTATAAAATTAATAGAACAAAAAAATCCGGATGAATAAAATTATTATTATTAAAATGTACAATATATTTTTTAAGAAGTTTTTTATAAAAGTAAAACTAAATTTCATTTTCAGTATGAGGAGAAACGCCGAATGTAAAATTTATTTATACATATTTTCATTAATTAATTCGGTTCTTTTTTTTGTTTTCTAAAATTATAAAACAATATTATCGACAGTTTCTAAAATTATGCCTGTTCTACTGTGCAATTTAAGAATCGCTTCTTAGCAAATTAAAAAACAAATTATAAGTGACATCATACAATAGGTGTTGACCAGAGTTTTGGTCACAAAGCTTATATTAATCTTTGCAAGCCCATTCAAGACTAAGGCATTGAAAATGCCCTTAGGATGTACAGTCAAAGGTCGTGACGTTTATAAGATGCAAGTGCGACAACTTTACAACTGGTTTCAAATAAATTCTTTTATTTTTATAAACAGTTCGTTCTCGTATTTTAAAAGTACAAAACATTTGTTTTTTAAGAGCTAATTGTAATTACACTTATTTGAGACAACTTTTATACGCATGTACACTATTCAAAAATATGTTCCTAACTGTCCCTCCTAACTTTACAGTACGGTTTTGGATTTGCTGTAATCGATTGAAACGGTAAAAATTAAAGAATTAAGAATTTTTATAATTATCAAAGAACATTTATCAATTCGATATCTTTTTCGTAACGGATTAAATAATGTAAAATAATACAAGTTAAAAAAAATGGAAATTAAAATTTCTTATTCTAATCATTTTGACCACTGACAACCTCAGGCTCATTCTCTGTATCTTCCTCTTTATCTCCATTAGTTGTTTCTACGGTAGCTTTGGGTTTGGCTGCTGCTTTTCCTTTTTTAGCTGTTGTTTTTGCTTTTCCTTTTTTCGTTTGTTTAACTTCCGTTTTTTCTTCTGTTGTTTCTTTTACTCCATTCTCTACTGATTCTGTCTCAACTCCATTTTCTTTGGCTTCTACTTCATCATCAACTTCTTCTTTCTGATCTTCTTCAACTTTTTCATCAGAATCGTTATCACCACCATCACTATCGACGTCCTTCTTACCCCTTCCTTTTCTCGCTAATGAATATAAAAAATGCATTTAATTCACCTTTACTGCATTAGTAAAAACTCAATAAAAAAATCATGATAATCTATGTTTTAAGATAAAAATACTCTAAAATTGTTTCTATATTTTGGAATATTTAACTCGTAGTGTATAAACAATTTTACAAATTTACAGAAAATAACATGTTAATTGCATGAACTTTAAACACAAATATATTTAACATTTATGTTGAACTGTAAAAAATTGTAAATTTTCAATTTTCAACTAATAATTTTTAAGTTTATATTGAATATTTCTAAGCTTAGTTCAATTCAATTTATTATATAAATAGACTTTCTGATAAAGCCGGCATGTACATACCATCTGCTTTTGCACCTCGACTTTTTCCTTTTTTTGCAGCACTCTTTTCTTCGGTTGCTTTGTTTTTGCTGTCAGCTGAAATTTTTTTGTATCAATTTTGTCAACATTAATATTCTATTATGTTTTCACATTATTTATGTACATTTCATTGAGAACTATTGGATATACTAACCCTCGTCATTTTCTGAATCTTTCTTTACAGCTTTTCCTCTACCTTTTTTTGCTGGTTTCTCTACAACCTCTTCAGTATCTTCCATTTTCTCAGAATCGTCAACTTCGGGTTCAACCTTTTTAGCATTTTTTTTCCCTGCAGATTTCTTTTCTGCTGTGTCTGATTTTTTGGATGCAGCTTTTTGCCTGGGTGCTGCTTTTACTGGTATTGGTTCAGGCTCTGGTTTTTTATTTTTGGCTGCCCTGGGTAACCTTACTTCTTTGGATTCTTCTGTCTTTTGGAACTTTTTTTTCTTTGATGCAGAAACATCATTGTTTTCTACGGGTGGTACTGTTTCAACCCCATCACTCTCTGCTCGTTTACTAGGTTTACGTGGTGCCATTCTAAAATGTTTTAATTAAAAAAATTAATCTTTAGCACAAGAATAATATGCTTCATAAGAGCTTTTAAAATTGTAGCAAAAACACAAAACCGATAATATATAAAAGCAGGAAAATCTAATTATTTAAAATTTTATTTAATATAGTCTTATAATTATCATGTAACATAATATTTGTTTTTATTAAATAAGAAAACTAATTTGCTTGAATATGCACATTTATATTATTAAAATAATTTAATATTGTTAATACTTCTCTATTTATAAAAATGAAATTCATACTACTATGCAAAATTATCAATAAATATACTTTTTTTTAATATATTGAATGTAATAAATCATTTTCATGTTATGTATGTTTTGAATTAAAATGTTATTTACAAAATGATCTTTGATAATTTGGTCATAACTACTACAACAATATTTACATTCTTAAATTCTGTTTATATAAATTACTCAAACTATTATGAAGAACCATGATAATACCAGGTGTAAACAGACATTCTATATTATTGCTTGAATACAGGATTTAAGAGACAGTTATAAAGCAAACTATATCAATCGCAAATAATTAGAGAATTCCAATAGTTTTATAGAAAGTCTTCCCGTATTAAAAAAAAAAACATTTTTGAAAACCAACACGAATCTTTGCAATTATTCCGTTAATAAAGTAACAAAACTCCGTGATAAAAACGAGCTGTTTCTTTAATGGGGACAAATAAAGCCAAGAGACAACACCGGACATCTTCGAAAGCGCTCATGAACTATGCGCGCGTCCAATCGCTGTTTCGACGAAACGCTCGCATGTGCACGCGCTTTCGCTCCTGCTCCCCCACGAAAAATAGAGTCTCCGTTCTCGAATGAAAATAATCACTCCGGCTTAGGATAGTGGGCAAGGAACCGAGGACAACTTATATACCACTCACGCAACCAAAGGAACAATGTCTCCGCCCTCGTTTTACGAACTGCTCCCGCCTTTTTCAATACGCGATGTCTCCTTCGCTAAGGCTTTTTCCCTTTGCCGGCAAAGAACAAGAGACGTCCAACGGCTGACTTCGGAGACGAGAGCCGATGAGTCCTTCGCGTTCTCCCTTCAATCCGCTGGCGTTGGCTTTCCAAAACTATTACACTCGGGACTGGAGGCCTGAGCGAATGAAGGGAGAAAAAACAAATGGTTTCGCGAAGTGTGTTAGCTGGCGTGTTTTTGATATGCCGGTCCGACCGGCGCAGCGCGGCTATGCCTGCTGCAGTTCCCCATCGAATGCGCGATAGCGGAAAAAGGCCCAACGGCGATATAGAACGCGAGGGAAAAGGGCAATTTTGCAGGACTTACCTCGTTGATAGAGTGGCCGGCGACGAATGCGGTTCAAAGCTCGGGGATCGAAGGCACGTTTTCTCGACTCTCCAAAGTGCGGATGTCCAATCTCGAGTGATCTCGAGGCGAGCTAACTGCGAGCCGGCGCCAGGAGAGAGACGTTCGCGTTTTTCAGGCAGCGCACACTACGCGTAGCGCTCACTGGTGTAGAGCCGTCTCTTTCTCGCGCTCCTTCCTGCCCCCCTTCTTGAACGAGGTGTGCGCGCGCGCTCAAGCCAACGACAACGAGGTAAGGTCACGAGGGACGCATTCGCTTCGGCCAATTGCCGGCGCTTTTTGGCCGAAGCCCATGGCCGCCATTCGTCCGCTACGAGCGATGAGCCCAGACGAGCTGAGAAGAGCCGCGCATGGCGCAGGAGCCCTGCATTGATAAATAGTGTAGACCACGGGGTATGATGAGTCATCAAAAATCGGAACTATTTAAGGTTTCCATTGGCGCCTTTTAACCTTACTTTCGTTTTATTTTATACCTCGGTATCCTGCAAAGGATGATTCGCAAGATAATTCGAATAAGCATCACGCGGATTCATCAAAAACCGTCGTTCAATAAGTAGCTTCCTCCGCCTACTCCAAACTTCGAAAACGTGCATTAGTTTATGTACAACAGTAATTTGTTAATAATTGTAAAATCAAAAATCCAGGATCGAATGCATTGTAGCACTTTGATCAAGTTTTACAATATAAAATATAATTACTATGATATTTAATACAATTAATAATTCTTTCAAGTTGGCATGTAAGCAATGTTAATGCAATACAATTTTCTATTTGTATTTATTTTTACCTATGTATAATTATCAAACTTGCTGCTTGACCCCTATTGGTTCTCTTTTGCTTTTAACACCGCGCCTGTTTGCAAATGCGCGCGTAGAATGAATTATGGGTGTTCAATAATTCACCGAAATTTAATTTTTTTGATCTTATAAACTGTTTGTTGTTATTATTGAGCACAAACTATAGAAACTAGCTAAATAAAAAATATTTATGAATAAATGTAAAAATATAGGTATAGAGAAGAAAAAAGAGGAAAGTAGAGATTCGCTTTAATATTCAAACGTTACATGATGGATTCTAAATCAACTTTTAAACAGTTCAAATTCAAGTACAGTTCAAAGTTAAGTACAATTTAAACTTTTTTCTTCTTGTCTACCTTTCGTGCACTATTGACACATGAGAATATGCTAAGTATCATACATTCGCTCTCATTTCTATGGTAATTTTTGTCGTTTGAACCTACGTTATCTTCAGTAAAAATATTATAATTTTCTATTTTTTATAGTAACGTATATGTCTTTTTTATGAAGTTAGCTTATATGCAGTGCCAGAAAAATCAATAGAAAAATTCAACCTTTTCTAACGCTTCTCTCAAAAATAGCATCAATAACTTTAGGTTTTATTGCCTTGTATCGAATTTTGAATACTTCGATTATATTTTAGATGAATTTCCGAAAAAATTATTTTTATTGAAAGTCGCGGAAACCACTTTAAGTGGATCAGATAATTCTATAAATTTATTATTTATACAATTATATACTAACTTTTTATTTCAATAAATTAATTCATTTGAATATATTTAAAAATTTTCTTCACATTGAACATGCGCATCGTATACTGAATGAAAACATGTATGAAAATCTTTAAATTAGAAAGTTATTATTGTAAATTTATACAAAAACTGTAATTTATGAAAAATATTTTATTTCAAATAATACAGAGATTAAACTTGTTTCAAGTATTACATAAAATACATCTGCTTGAAATTACGCTATGAATTTAAATTTTTATAAAAAAAACAAATACACAATATATGATCAACGTAACCCTATGTCATGTGTTTAACCGCCTATGATCTTCATTTTTATTAAGGCAATTTTCTGAATATGTAACAGGATTAATTATTTTCAGCTGGAATAAAAGCTGTATAAATAATAAAAAACTAAATTAATGCATCCCTGGTTTCGACTTATATACATATATATATGTATATATAATATAAATTTATTTATGATATATAAATAAATTTCTCGATATTCATCTAACTATAAAGACAAATTAGAGTATAAGATGCTTCTCGATTAATTAATTTAAAACATTGAAATATCAACTAGATCATTTTTGTGGTCGATGGAGATCTTGAGGAATACACCGAGCTCATTGGCGTATTTTGGCCCGTTAATTATGAAATTCAAATTGTTTTATTTTGATAAAAATTTTAATAGGTATTAAAATCGAACAAAAAAAGAATTAATTCATCGTAGGAACAAGAATTTAAACAAAATTTAGTCTCTATCTATATAAGAATCGCTTGATTTTGCAGAATCCAAAAATGTTGATTGCAAGTAGAATTTATTGTAAATTTAATTAGCCTTAATTAAGGGCGTTAAGGATATGAAGAACCTTAGTTTATTAAGTTTGAGCAAAATACATTTTCGGAAACACTATTTGCCTCATAATTTTGGTTCTCCTATAACATGAAAAATAACAAGAAAGGTATTTTTTGTTTTATAGCGAATTTGAATTTTTTATAAACTAATATTGGAAAATATAAATAATTATTATTTGTTTAAAAACAAATAAAATATTAAATAACAATATAAATAGTCATTTTAATCCGCGAGAGCACGTAAATTCGCATAGCATTATACACCTTGAAGCACAAAACGATATCTAAAAAATCTTTATTACAATAAATATTTTAGGGTCAATTGAAATAAAAAACCTTTTAAAATAAATTCAAATTATTTCAAATTTCAGTAAAAATCCGAAGGATTTTATTGTGTTTAGTTATTATGTTTTCTTAGTTTTGCACGTTATTATTTAGAATGCATTGCTTGTATACAGAATCAACTAATAATATAAAACTTGATATATTTGAATTTTACGCAACTTCTAGTGACTTTTAGTACTATTGCAACAATATCGATGCTTATACATAAAATTTGCTCGAAATCAACTATTTATCGTTAGTATAAAGCTAATGCCCAATAAAAAGTTAAAAAATGATGAAAAGAAATCAGTTTTAAATGTTTGCAAGTGGTATCACGTACCATCCGCGCACGGCCCGTCACGCATTCACTAAGCACTGATAATCCGGCGTACCGTGTAGTTTGCGTACTCGGTTATATATTGGCGTACATCGGTTATGTATAACGCAGGCTGCAGGCTGGCGCAATGGTGGTCATCACATAACCGCATATATATGTATATAATATATTAGCTTGCAACCACAACTATAGTCTTGCGTTCCCATATCTAAATTATTTCTTCAACCAACTTTCTTACATAATATATATTGCCTATGGCCTGATCATTGCTGATCATCCCATTCTCATTTCCCCATAAACTCTCGTACTATACTCTTGATAGTTGGTACTACTATAAGTATATGTGAGCAGTGCAGTCAGTGCAGTTATTGAGTTTATATCCGCCCGATACTCATTAGTAAATGTGGAAATGGCGTCGAAAAATCAACGATGGGTGGTCGATTCAGGAATTCTTCGGAAAAAACCCGAAGAAGAGGAGCCGCAGGAACTTCTGGTCTTCGGTTACGGCTGCAAATTATTTCGGGATGACGAGAAGGCGAAATGGATTGATCAGGGCAAACATTTAATTCCGTGGATGGGCGATAACACGCTGAAGATAGACAGGTCCGTTTCCCTAACCTAACAAAAAAGAAAACAATTATCTAGTATATCGTTAATATAAACTTATCTTGATCCATGATTATTTAATTCAATAGAAAGAATTCTATTGTTTATTGACTTTTTCAACCAGCCAGTGACAGCAATGTCTCTGTCTCCCTCTTTATCATGCTCAATGCAAGGATAAACAATCTGGAGACTGTTTAAGGGTTTCCGCAGCTGTGTCTCGGACAACCAAACGTGTCAATGCATTTTATGCGTTCCACACCATTCAAATCGAGGTGCCCTTGAGATCATTTGTGATGGCTTAGTAGCTGAAAGCAACCCAAGGCAGCAGCAAGGTGAGACACAACGTAGAGAGACAGGTGAAAGGCCAACGGTCATAAAGTTTTATGACCGATATGGCTGGTATGTATTAGAGCTTTAATATCAATTGACCAAGAGTCAGTGAAACTCAAAATTTTATATTATTCTACCTCCATTAATTTAATCTTAAACTGTGGTGTTTATTATTATTTTACATATTGCATTAATCTACTTTTTCATTTGTAAATATCGTTTTATAAGGGTCCTATTTTTTTTTGTCACAGTTTATGTAATTATAAATAATCTCATGGTTAAAAAGATTAAAATAGTGTATATAGTTATCTGAATTTTGTAATAAATACTTCAATTATACTACTGCAAACATTAATTAATAAAACAATTTCAAAATCAAATTAATGTCAATTTAATATTGCTTTCAAGAAAGAAAATCATGTTTCAAATATTCAAATAAGTGATAAAATTAATTTTTTATTGGGTGTTTATTAGAAATTATTAAAAACTTCATTTTTCACATTTTGTACTTCAAAAAAAAAATTTATGAAATAGTTCGATTTTAATAGGTTGCACTAACAATGGATCCACAGATTTTCCTTCATATTTTGATATCAGCTGTCACCTATGTTCTCCTTTGCATTTATTTTGAGATGTATATTTTTATATCAAAATTTTTTAAATACAATAAATTTCAGAGTCCATCTTAGCAGAATTTATTGTGAAATTTCTATCTATTTTCAGATGCAGAATGAAGCTGTGATATAAAATTTTTTAATTACCAATTTGTTATTCTAATTCTATTGTTTTATGTCTGTAGATATGATGGTCGAGGAGCCTTGGGAGATGTGCGGATGTTTGAACCACCACCAGGTGGTTTTGATTATCGTACTATCCTTACTGAAGATGAATACAAGGTTGAACAAGTCTGTGATGAAGAACGATATCGATCCCTTTATAATAATGATGTAGAAGATTCTTTATACCATGGTAATTACTTTTTTGAATACCATTCATGAAATTTGTATAAACATATATTTACTTTAATAAAATTGAAACAATTATTTAATTTACAAAGAATCAATAGTAGGACAATACTCAATTTTGAAAATGATTTAAAGCTTTATTTCTGCTTTTATTTTATCTAATTTCTTTTATTTTTACATCATGTGAAATAATTAAATAATTTTTAAATTTAGAAGAAGAAATCAAAAGACTTCATCAAGCTCTTGGTACTGAAAGTTCTTATAGTCAAGTTGGATTTAATTATGATGGTGAAAAGAAATTAGAAGATTCACAAAGTCCAAAGCAATCAGAAGGCTCACTTGAAGAAGATGAAGCATTTGTACCTGAACCAGAATTAGAAATTCCAGCAGATATGATAGTGGTAAATATAAAAATTATTAAAATTTACATTAAAGAAATTACATTAATTGTTTCTTTTTTATAGCCTGAAACGCAAAAACTGAATTCAATCATAATAAAAACTGCACTATTTATTAGCCGTCAGGGTAGTCAAATGGAAATACTTATTAAGGCTAAACAGGCGAACAATCAACAATTTTCATTTTTATCTATTGATGGGGAACTTTATCCATATTATAAACACGTCTTAGAGGCTATAAAATCTGGGAAATATAATCCAGAAAAGCAACCTGAAAAAGAAGAATCCGGTATGCATTCAATTTTTTTATATGTAAATAAATTATATATTTCTCTTCACTTATTTAATCGAGTGGAAGACCATATATGAGCGAATGTAACATGATTCATGTTGTCTTCATTCGAAAGAAGTAACTCAATTATAAGCTGGAATTCATTATCAACATCTCCTTTGATTCTGCTTATTTTTTAATTGCCGTAAGTACCAACACTGTTAAATCCTTAAAAATTCATCTTCACTGCAGTCAGATGTAAGTATTGGTTATCTTTAACAATAAATCTAATTTTAATAATTTTAATTGACAGAGCCTGAACCTTCAGAGCAGTCAGATGAAGATGATGAACCTTACTTACATCCAAGTCTTGCCTCATCTCTAAAAGTTGAAGCTGTAAGTATAAAAGAGACTCAAGTTTCTTGATATATTTATTATAAAAAACGAATATTAACTTTTAGGCGCCAAGTATACCAAGTATAAACTATAAACCATCAGCTGATTGTGCATATTCCATGCTAGTAAATAAAATCACAGGAAAACCTCCAACATCAAAAATTCAACAGCAGCCTGAAATCATACCTCCACCACCGATGCCTCCAGTTGCATTTTATCATCCAATTCAAGGGGTAAATAAATCACATAAAAATAAGAAATATATTATCCATAAAAAATATACTGGTAATTAAAAGTGATTTAATATCAAGGAAAACAAAATATGCCAGGTCTTTCTATGTAATCCTTTGTTTACAAAAATTACGATTTAATTTCATTATAAAAAAGTGTTGTCGCTATCTCAAAATTTTAAGATTTTACCTAAAATGTACTTAAATAATTTGTAACTAAATCAATAATTTTCGTTTTAATTTCTATTTAGGGCTTTCCACCATTTGGAATACCTCCACAGCAGTATGCTCATGGTCCAGTATTATATGGTGCTAATGGCAATCCGACATCTTCGTCGGCTGCGCAGACGGGACCCGGTACTCCAATGACATCAAGCAACGTCGTTCAAACTCCTCAAAAGGAATTGACTCCTCTTGTGCCATACGGACCTACACCACCAAAACCACTTAGCAGACCATCTTTCATTGTACCACCAGCTGATGTTCAAATCATTATTGATAAGATGGCGAGCTATGTGGCCAAAAATGGTAGGGATTTTGAAGCAATCGTGAAAAACAAAGGTGATCCAAGATTTAGCTTTCTCGAACTTTCACATCAATACTACGGGTACTACGCTCATAAACTAACAATTTATGAAGGTGCTATTAATCCTCGAGTGCTCACGGAAGAAGAGTTACTTCAAAAACAAGAGCTGCAAGAAGAAAAGAAAAAAAAATTAGAAGAATTACAAAAAAAACAACAAAGAATGGAAGAAGTACAAAAAAGAGTAAAAATGATCCAAGCAAAGAAAAAACATGAAATTAATTCAAGGCAAAGTCCGAGTAAACAAATCACGACGGTTTCTTTTTCTATTAAGAAACCGAAAGAAGGTGAGAATAGTGTCATCGAAAAACGAAATGCGCTGCCTTTAGAAGAAAGTGATGATGATGAAAGTAGCAATGAAAAAAAGGAAACTAATTCAAAACCTACTTCACCAGAGATTGCAAATGAAGAAATTGTATCTATTAAAGTAGATAAAGACCGTAGCAATCCGGACAAAACTATTGTGGATAAATTTACATTAGATAGATCTGTTGCAGATAAGCCTGCTACTGATAGATCTGTCGTAGACAGACCTGTTTCAGACAGATCAGTTGTAGACAGACCTGTTTCAGACAGATCAGTTGTAGACAGACCTGTTTCAGACAGATCTGTTGTAGACAGACCTGTTTCAGACAGACTTATTACAGATAAATTAAAGTTAGACAAGTCAATTACAAACAAATCAATACAAGAAAAAAAATTTTCGGAAAAACTTGTGCCAGAAAGAAATTTTACAAAACAACTACGTACGTGTACCGAGGTTAGTGATTTTGTAGATCTGACTGATGATATTTTTGAAGATTGCCAAAAAGAAATACACAATAAACAAACTGAAAACAGAATGAGAGAAAAACTTGCTATGGCAGTGCGAGAAAAATTAACTGCTTCAAAAGAGAAGCAATTGCAAATGGAAAGGCGAAAGAAAGCGGCAATGTTTTTAAGTCAAATTCAAGCACCTGTGGTGCTTAAACATGAAGCTCCAACAACAGCAGTACTAAAAGAGGAACCAACAGTAATAAAGGATGAACTGATTAATCCTTCTTTTATACCATCCACTACAGATGAAATTGAAATTGAAGAATTAAGGATAAGTACACATTCACTGATGAGTAGATTAAGAGGATCAGATATCAGTAAACGATCAAGGCAAAGATCTAGAAGTCGTAGCGGTAGTGTCAATTACTCTGACAGACACAGAAGTCACAAAAAACATAAAAAGAAAAAAAGCAGTCACAAAAGGTACTCCCTTATTAACTATGCTTTATATTTTTATTTTTAATTCGTAATATTAACTTAATTACTTGTTTCTACGATATTTTTATATAAAGTTATAATTTTACGTAATTTCATTAACTTGCAGCAGTTATCGAGATAGTATTAGCAGTTCTCGTTCCCACAAAACAAAAAAAAGTAAAAAATCTTCGTCTAGATATAGATCTCGTTCGCGCAGTCCTCATAAGCATCACACATCTTCTCGATATCGAAAAGAAAGCAGTTCCACTGATTCAGACTCGAGCTCTTCATAAAAGAAACCAATTGTTTTTAAAATCTATTAATACACCATGTGAATTTGTAAATAAAAATGCATAATGTACATTATAAGGGATCCCTTTTTTAAATCCTTTTGCGACGTAAAATAAAAATTTAGAATATTTTACTTGTCTGGTTACTTTACCGAGAATTGTATACTTTTTCAATGCTATATGTATAATTAACCTAGTTTAAAAATGTAACATAGTACTAACTATACAGTTTTGTACAGAATAAAAGTCATGTCACAGACTTCAAATTGAAAATACACATTTGATAAATATAAACTGAAATATTTATTCAATTTCCCAAACCTGAAGCTTAAAATGTGAACAAGATAAGTTTTAAAAACACAATAATTCGCACGAATTTTCCGGTACTCCATGATTTTACTCTACAGCCTTTCTTGGATTGGACTTAAATTATTCAACATGCAACGCAAAATTAACACACCTTACAAACATTGCAGGACGACAGAAGAAACAAATTTCCTCAAGAAATTCTTCAAACTTTGCAGATACGTAGAGGAAAGCGTTGATCATGCGAGACTGTTATATTCAAAATCGTCTCAACTCTCAAAATTCAAGCACTATCTGGCATGAACTGCGTAATTTAGGATTACTACCGCTTTTACGCGGGTCATTGCATGGGATCGTACTGGACGAATTTAACTTTTTGTGTCTAACTCAGTCTATGACAAGCGTATCGATGATATTCTTCACTCAGTCGAGGACGAAAATTTGCTTTATAAATGCACAATTAACGATGTGATATAAGTCCTTCTAGTTATTGGTCGTCTTTTAATGCGTATGTACAATCATTCGCTTGACAGCGGTATGGTAACTTTCTAATGGTTTGGAAGAAAGCATATGTAGTAGTATTGATCAAATGAATTTTGGCCGATTGCATTCTTTTGCTTATTTTCAAGCTACTTGAGAGAATTATCTACGACTAGTTCATGGAATATTAGGGATCTAACGAAATTGTCAAAATTCACAGTACTTCTAAATGAGACAGATAAACTATATTCAAAGGAAGATGTTTTTACAATTTTGTTACCTATATCATTGAAAATAATATTGCAAACCGGACTTTATACTAAGTTCACGAAAGCTATTTAATTACTAAAACTAAACTATTGGGCAAAGCCATTTGTTGCTTTGAAAGTTCAATTATCAATGAGGTAAATGGGATAGTTAAAATAGTAGTGTATTACAAGCTATTCTAAAGCTATACATGCAATTAGACTTCAACCGTTCAGTTTAATCAAAATTAAAAAAATTTTAATTATGGATCAATAAACTTCAATAAAAGTGCATGAATATTTATAGTACTTTATTGCTCATAATAAGTTGTGTCGTGTCACATCTAGCGACGAAATAATTATATTATTCAAACGCGAGCTCTACGCCGAAATCAAAAGTTTTCTATCGGGAATGCGACACAGCTACTCGCACTTCAGTAGAAGACTGAGTGCTTTTATTGCCGATTTTTAGGCCTAGGCTTGCGCCTAGTAACTGGGAATAGCGGCCGAAAAGGGGTAACCAATTTTATGATTACCTTGCCGGGATTATCACCAAGGCGGGAGATTATGGATTTCCCAAAAACATTGCCCTATCTTGATTTAACCAAGAAGCCTTTCAGCCTGTATAATATGGGGTTTCTAAAATAAGTAAAATAAAATTGAATTTTAATTTTAAGTGTTGAGTTTATTGAAACTTAATAATCTCAAGTTACAGAAAATAAATGGTTCGTATTTGCAGTTTTTAACAAGTATGTATTACGGTTTACGCTCGGTACAATTTAATTATATTGCAGTTTCATTATAATTCGTGTTACAATAATTCATTTCTTTACAAATCGCTATCAAAGGTGGAACAAGTAGAATACTAATAATAAAATAAATTATCCCTTACTTTTGATTTCTTGTCCGGTAGTGTAATGATTTATTGAAAGTCCCTAATTTAAACCTTTGTTCGGTTAACACGCTTAATCTAATAAGGGTCGAAGACTGGAATTTGTTATCCCTTATTAAATTAATTTAGTGGGAAGGATGTATTCGGTTGGTCCTTGTCTCAGCAGTACTACCATCCAGGGACAGTAGACTTCCGACGTCAGGAGTAACCGGCGGATTAGTTAAACCTAGTCTCAGAAAAACTACCGTCAAAGACAGTAGACCTCGGACGTCAGGAGTAACCGTATGGTTGGACAAGGAATCAGTTAACCCTAGTCTCAGAAGTACGACAAATAATGTACTTATGAAAGACCGTTACTTGGGCCTGCTTCGGAGTGTAAAAAGGGGCTCGGCAGTGCACGTACACCGGCCCGGCCGGAACTTACTCCAACTTACTCGCAAGCCGGTATTTTTGTTTAAAATAGCAAAAAGATAAGTTCGTGTACTTGAAATTGAAATTTATGCTTTTATGTACAAACTATTTAATTGTATAGAGAATAATAAACAATATTTCGAAATTTTTATTAAAAATTCAGTACAAAATAATGTTATTGATATCTTTTAGTAAGAATTAGTATGATATTAAACTCGAAAAATAATTGAAATAATTGCAGTTACTAAAAATCAATTTACTCCACTTACAACTTAAATTTAATTTTCAAGAAATATAGATACAAAGATATTATCACATTATTGCACATCTACAGATATTATTGACTGATTTTCTCTTAGTCTTTCGATAAACACGTCTTTCATCATTATCAACATTTACTCATCATCCATTTTCCTCATTTACACCAACAGCACAAATACAATACAATCAAGATAAGAGTGAAAACTTCCATCGCAAAGATTTTTAGATACAACAGAATGTTAATATACGAATTAAAAAACAGAATTTAATTTTGCATCAAATCAATAACGTAGTTAATTATTTTAATATTTTCATTATAGTTTATTAAAATGATTAAATAATTTGTATTTAAATTTCGAAAATATTTATTAAGGAAGACAATTGATATAAATAAAATAAGTGAAAAATGAAATCAATTAATAATTAAAAAGTGTAAATTGAAATAAATTTTAAAATTATCGTAGAATTTAAATCATGAATAAATTTGTCTAGGTATAACAGCGTACGTAATATTGCAAACAATAGTAATAGTAGCAACAAAATTAATAGTGCCATAATATCTGCAGTATCCATGGTTGCATACGCATATTTCATTTATTAATGGGAGTGACTATACGAAGGTGCTGGTAAGAAAATATCTGTAAAGTTGCGATTTATGAATGGGCATATGAAATCCTTCAGAAGTACCAAAGGAAGATTTTTCCCAATACTGAGGGACCTGATCTACTGAGGTTCTTGATGTCGAAAGAGTTGAATAATTGCAACAAATAATAGTTAAATATTACTCTCAACGCCTTTTTATTCACGATGATAATGTGTACTTTCCCTGCAGACTTAGCGATAATCCTTAACGGTCCTCTATAGCTATGACTAAAATCTGTTTAAAATTCTTTGTCATACAAAAATTATAACAGTATCATTAGGTTGGGATAGATTAATGCATACATATTGGCTAGCTCTAGTCAAAGGATCTCACAAACGATGCTAATGATGATTTATATTAATTTTAATAAAGCAAAGTAATTAATTAATGTTATTAAAAGAAATTCTCAAAACAGACGTTAGAGAAAAACTGGACAAGTGTTAGCAGGTGCCTACAAACTGTTGTCTATCTCGATGTATAGTTTTTGGATGGATGCTTCTCTCAAGTATGTCAGAAATGCTTATTTTCCTATGAAAATATTACTATCAATAATTTGATTTTATGATCAATATGAGAATTTGTAAAAAGCTTGGTAAAAACTCTTCGGATTTAGCGAAAGTGTCGAGGGAACTGCTCTTGGTACACACTTAGTATCAAAGTACAATTATTCATTTGCAAGTACTCGCATTCATAAAGGTTCAAAAAACACGCGCAACGACGCTAGAGACTTGGCTATTGTTAAGTGGAACCTAAAACCCAGGGGACCAAGAAATTCTGGATCCACTTCGTTGTCGAGCGCGAGACGCCGTCGAAGTACAGAGACGCGCGGCTCTTTATCGTTTTAGAAATACCATGGGACTTCAGGCTCAAGACGACACGTATAAGTAAGTATACGCTGTCGACACAAGCTTTATTGATAAGTTCAATGGACAAACCCGGGATAAAGCGCAATTCATAGTAGCACTATAGATAATCGCAATATGATGGAACAAGTTCCAGTCAACTCAGAAGAGTTACATGGCATTTTCCGACAAAACCTAATTCAGTATAGAACCAAGCGTATTTGTTCGATAGTAGAGCTCAACTTGTTTTTGAGTAATAACGAACTAGATAAGGCGATTATACTGACTCTCTAACTACTCATAATGTTCCTCAGTATTCAGATTTAGTATCTTTTAAACTCCTTGAATGTATAATATAGACGTTGTATATATAGCAGGTATAGTAGTTATAATGTTACATTCTTGTTACACATAAAATTAATATTTTGTGTTTTATTTACAAGCATAATATCTGGAGCTCAAAAAGTTCAACGACTACTATATTCATTCATATAGTAAATGACGAGTACCAAATAGATCGAATATGTCATTTCCTAAATTGGAGTTAATTGGAACGAATGAGAATTGACATATCACATGTATTTCCTCTTTTATAGATGTGTAAATCTTAATATTTCTTTGAATTATTGTCCAATAGAAAGAATAGATAGGTATTTTTTGTAGATCAGCGTATTAAAAGTGACCAAATTTAACTGTAATATTTACATTATTAACATATTATGCTCATGACCTACTATATGTTATTCGTCTATATACTATTATATAAAAGAACAACCTGTCAAAGCTGTGGTTATTAATTTTTACTGTATCATTACGTACTAAGGAAAATTAGAATAGAACAATAAAAATAAAAGTACAATCACAAATTTCAAATTTTATTCTAATAAAAAGTAATAATAATTAAATGCATTATATACACTATTCTTTGTTACGGCTTCACTACTACCAATAGTATTAGACTGTCAATTAATAATAATAATAATAATAATAATAATAATAATAATAATAATAGTAATGACGTAAGACGAAATTATAGCTGACTATTCTAGAAAATTTAACTACTTTTATAGTCTATTATATTTTGCACACATTCCTCTCTCCTATTTTCCCTTATTTCTATACTGTTATAACATAATAAAGAATATTGGTATTTATATGATAAAATATTTAGCCGATTAATAATCGTTCAATTTTAGAATTTTTTGATATTCAGCAGAAAATATTCATTTCTATTTTGTATTTTTATTCTATATCTGCATTTTTTATGTTAATGCACTTAAACAACCTTAGAATTTTATAATTTTTAATAACAGTTACAATAATTCTATTTAACCGTTTTAATTTTAATTTTTTATATTAAATCTTAGCTACAAATGTTTGTGTTCAAAAATTATTTTATATTAAAGGAGAAAATTTCTCGTAACCTGATATACAAATTATAACAGTTAATTCACAATATAAACGTTAAAAAACTTGAAATTTATATGATAGATACAGTTACTAAAGCAAAATTAGATATTTAACATGAATTAAATTTATTAACTAGTTTTTAACAAGTATTGAAACACGTTTTTGAACTAAAAATTAATATTTAAAAACTTGGATTAAAAATTACAACTGTTGCTTACTTCCATGCTTTGTTAAGACTCGTTATGATATATTCTATCACGAACGAAATATTGGTGAGACATCTGGTATAAGATGATCAAATCACTCGCGAGGGTCAAGGGTGAAGCGTAGTAGCTTTATAAGCTCAGTACGAAATTGTCGCGATTTATATGGTCAGTTTAATTAATTATAGATAGTTCAGTGTTAAAATATGTCGAGTAAAGTTGTTGTAAGTTTTTTATGATGAAAAAATCGATTTTATTTATTTATGCTCTTTTATTAAAACACACTTGATTTATTATATTTTGGACATAATATTAATTATGCTACGCATTAGTATTTACAAAAAAATACTATATAAATAAAGTAATAAATTATAAATTATAAATTATAAATTTGTGGAAATATTTGATGTTTAATTCTTGGTTGATAGCAGTGAAACATGTTGCTACAAAAACAAATACTGTGTATTATTTAACTGATTAATATTTTACATATACATATACATATACATATACATATATATATATATATATCTGTTTATTGTAAATTCTGTAGTAATATAGATATACGTAACATAGAAGTATAGAAAGGTACAAATAATATAGAGGATTGTTTAATACTTCATTAATGCTTTTGTAGATTAATTCGTCATTGTCTCCTTTACCGGTCACGTCTGAACCTATCGCTTTTTTTGTAAGACTCTTGCCCAACGCAGTAGATTTCATGCATGAATACATTTTAATCTTTGACATACTTATACGCTGAATCTTTCTTTAACTTTTTAATACGTTGTGTTACTTAGGTAAATAATTTGTTCATTTGTTTTCTAAATATAAAAAGCATCTAAATATTATAATTAAATAATGAAAAATAAGAGACGTTATAATACATAATCTTCTACTTTCGTAGTGAAATTTCTTCTATAATATTAATTTATGTTGATTTTGTTTTTCAAAAAGTAAATTAACACTCATTAATTGTGTGGATATTGAATACATTTAATATAAAAATATAGCATTCAATGCTTAAAAAAATTATATTTTCTATAATTAAACGTTATTCATAACAGAATAAAATCATTCGTCATAAAAGAGGTACTCTATATGTTGGTATATAAATATATTTGTTAAAAACTTGTGTATATCGTGTATTTTCTGAAACCATACGGAAAGCATGTAATTATCAATTTTTATTCTCTGTAGATACAATTGAATGGATATTTTTCGGTTAAAGATTAATTAAATTGAGTAAAAGAAAAATATTTACTATATACTTATAAAATAAAATGCAAGTGTGCCGAATTAAATTTTCTGCTGGGGTAGGTGATTTTAGCTCTCCTGGTAATACGCAATAGAAAGTCGAAAAAATTTGGTCCGAACATAGATTTTTTATTTCAGCAAAAATCAAGGCGAAAATTAACGGAATGACGGTGCTTCAATTGTAAATGAGAGAAAATAAAACTTTTTTTCTGCCATAAATCAGGTGAAATTATAAGAGTCAAAATATCAAAAACTTGGAGATTCATATGATATCATAATTTTAATCGCACAACCTATTAAAAATAAATTTTAATTAATTTACGTGTTTTTAGAAAATTAATTAATATAAAAATAAATGTTAAAAATTGAACGTTAAAATTTATTTCATTACTAATTTCACTTTTAATATAATGTAAAAATTATATTATAAAAATAACGCAACTGGGTTTAAAAGCTATAAGGTAAGTATATACTGATGCTCATACAGAAATTTTATAAAAGCTATTACAGAGAAATTTTATCAAGATGTTTTGACGAAGGTTTTTATTATTATTCATCTGAATGCAAAACTCAGAACAGTTCTTGTATCATGTTTATTTAGATTGTTGATCTAACCTGCCCAGCTGTCTTTTTGATCGTCCAGTAGTTCTTTGGACCACTTGAGATTCCGGAATTTTTCCCAAAATTTCTGTTTTTATGTGTTTATTGTCTGATTTAAAATATTACAATCTTTTCGATACAGTACGCCTACCCTTTTTTCAGATTGTTTGACGGAATTTGCACCTTGCTTAACAAGTTGATCTGCCTTTTCATTCCCATTGTAGCGCGAGTGATTCGGTATTCGGGTTATGCGGACTTCTCTCTGGTCAGATGGTTAAGGACACTTCATCTCTTTAACCAGATATGACGTGTATCTCTCCAACGTCTTAAATAAAGATTAACTATCACTATATACATACATCTACCCCTGATACTTTTGAATTTCAATTTATTAACCATGTTTCTAAGGTGGTCATTTCTGTTTGAAATACTACATTATGTTTCTTCAGCCCATAGACTATGTCTTGTATACGTTTTGGTTCACAAATTCCGTATTCAGTGCCTTTATCTGTCTTGCATCTCCCATTAAATTAGCATAATACCACGTTTCTCCTCGAAAGATTTGGTACTCTGTTTTTATACCATTGCTACTCACTCTCTGCCGCATATTAGTCTGTAGATTCATTTGGCTTCCGTCCTCATGTTTGTGACTGTTTAAATATTTATATTTTCGGACAGAAATTCAAGCTGAAGAATTCTAAGTTCAAACAGTGTTTTATTTCATATTATCATAAATAATATACAAGGTGGATCTATTTCCTATAATTATGGAAAATACGATATTTTTAATTTTTAATGTTACAAAAAGAGAAATTGTAGAAGAATTTCTACTAATATAAGTAAACTAAAAATAGTAGTTTACGTAATACTATAATAAAAATTCTTATGTAATTTTTCTTCCTGATTTTGAAAATTTCCTTGAAAATCCTTGAACATTTTTTGTTAGAGAAGATTAAAAGTAAGGCCGAAAATGTGTATAATAGACCATCAAAATAAAAAACTTATGTACAATAAACAGATCTCTGGTTTTTAAATTTAGTACTTAAAATACCATTTCTTATTTTTCATAATATTATTTTTTAGCCAATTAAAAATACAACAATCCTCGACCCTTCTCAGAAATTTCGCCCAGAATCTATCTACAATGGAAAATTTGAAGATGAATTCAGAAATTATTCAGAAGACTCCGATGATCCTATTAAGGAACGTGTTCGATATACTTATCTACAGATGCATACATATCAAACAGTAGATTTCGTCAAGTGTACGTATTTAAACTATCTTATCTATCTTTATAACTACTAATGTCAAAACTAAATTCATTTCATCGGATAAATCAGATCGAGTCTAAGATTTCTTATTGAAATCTATTCAATTCAATTAATATTAACATTTTAAAAGTAAACATATATTAAATTAAAATATACATACAATTTTTTTGAATTCAACAAATATTTATTAGAAATTGTAAATCAGGCTTAACATTTAAAGGGTTAATTCATTATTTACGCTTGATTTTGATCTAATTTATAAAAAATGCGCACGCGCAGTTTTTTTTCGGACGATGTTTCATACGCGCCTAGAGCACGAGTGACGAGACTCGACCACCACCAAGTCCGCTGCCACATAAGCAAATAGAGCTATAGCTTATAGCCACCTGTAGCTTTTAACCCTCTCAGTGCGGACTTAGTTCTCAGCCAGTAGCAAGACGAATGAAAAGATGTGTCTCTTCGCAACGAATTCGTGCTCGGCTACCGCAAAGTCCCGTTTATTTTTATTCTTTTTAAATTGCATGCGCTTATTTTATTTCATTTAATTTTTAAACTTTTCAGTTTCCTTAACCTCCCATCCGAAAAATTCGAATTCGATATCTAATCTTATATTCTATTCTTCTTCCCACCCGTCCAGCTATAATAAGTAGGACAGTAATTTGTTTATAGTATTTATTGCGCACAATCCTAGGCACGATCTATAATTAAGACCAGGGGTTTCACCTTAACGTTCGACTTCAAGGTCATTTTATGGTTAAGCTAATTTTTTCAAACAAAAATTCTAAATTTATATTCAGGAGTCCAAAAGAGCGAGAAATTTTGTTTCAAAATTTTTTCAGAAATTTTCCTTAACCTTCATATCACAAATTAAACGAGGAATGAAAAGATGTCAATCTTTGATTTTGAATTATTGCACTACGTATTGTTTTTTTCGTTATTTTTGAGTGAAATTCACAGAAGACTTTAATAATCGTGAATTTGTATGAAAACTTGTTCATTCATTTATATATCTTGTTCCTTTTCAATTTTGCAAGATAAAATGTACTGAAAAAAAAAACTTTTTTTAATGTTACTTTAGGTTACATAAAAACTCTGAGACAAATCGACAATATTGCCATTATGTCTGATAATTTAAATATCGGTTTGCTATAACAGACTTCAGATTTTAATAAAGACAATCAGGATTCCGCTCTCTTTGAATATTTTATTTATTGACTTCTTTTGTTTTCATTGATATTAGTATCAATATGTTGGTTGAGTTGAGTTGGGTTGACTTTCGTCGAGAAACGCGCTGAGAAATTATAAGAATTTTAAATGAGAATTTTTCTAGTTCTTGAAGTGAGCGGACCTCGGCTTTCTGTGATATTAGTTTTAGCACGTTTGTTCTTATCATGGAGGTAGATCTATTTGTATAAGAGATAGAAACTTCTTTTAATTAATAGTTTACACTAACAGAGTAATTAAGGTTTAAGTCACTCAGCAACCTACAAAATTATCACCTTAATGCAATTACGATACATAAGCAACACGACTAAATAATACTCTAATAATTTCATTCCAATATGATTCGAAGTTTACTTCGTTCATCCTATTTTATCGAGATTTTATAATGATCAATCTAAAATAGAAGTCCTTTTTTTCGCAGCTACAAGTAAACTATTCTCTCCGCACCCTTCATCCGTTTTAGAAATTTAGCATTTGTGTGCAATTATCTCAAGTGTATTTCACTTTAATTAGCTCATGATAAAAAATCTAATATTATTTAATACGCCCATTTTATTGTCAAAACAATTGTTAAAACGATTGTCTATATAAAATGTTAGAGCTATAAGCGCTCCTTCTAGGTAGATTTTAGAACATCGCGTATTTTCCTAGTTCGCGTTGAAACATGTCAGTAATATTATAACACATACAGAATAATTCGAGCGGCTAAGCGTTTAACACCGCCATACGGTGTACTATATACTAATAAAGTTTAATTAGGCATATTTTTATACATCGAAAATTGTCTTATTATTTCAAATAATCTATCGGTGCATCCGATCAATTTCGCGTGCACAGTATCTTACTACGCTCACAGTTGGTGAGCCTCTGTGTGAGATACCTATACGAATCTTAACATAAAATATAAATGATAAATAAAATATCTAACATTCCTCTTTAACTTTTAAAATATTTTATATCTATATTATTCTCCATTTTCAGCTCAAATGAAAAAATGGCTCAAATTTGATAAATGTAAGATGACTATAAAAGAAGCTCTAATTAAATTAAATGAATTAGTTGATGAAAGTGATCCCGACTCAGAATTACCAAACATAGTACACGCTTTTCAAACTGCGGAAAAAATTAGAGAGGAACATCCAAATGAGGATTGGTTTCACCTCACAGGACTCATACATGATCTTGGCAAAGTATATTTAATTATATATATAATAATGTTTATAGTTTAAAAAAGCGTAATATTTTTTAATGGCTAAAATAAATAAAAAGCCTAACTTTTCAAAATTACACTAGAAAATACTAAACTCAATCATTAAATAATCTACTAGTATTTCTTTTTGAGCAGCATCGTTAAATAATTTTTAAACAGATGCATTGATACCATAAGTGGGAGGCTGTGCATCAGTAGTTTAATATTTAAATGATGTTACAAAGTCGCGTATCTAACACTTAATTAATATGGATAATGATTTCACTTAGAAGAACTGTGTTTATAATTAATTAGTTTCTTTTTGAATGTAATTGATATATTTATTTTTTGCTAAATATACATGTTTCATAATTACTTGAATTGTAAAAGAGTTTATTTAATTTTAACTTTAATAATATTCGATTAAATTACTCGATAACATTATCTATTTAAAGATCAAACTATAACGATCATGTAAGTATGTGTTTGGAAGTATATCAGCAAAAAATTATAAAACCCTATTGTCTTGCTTACAATTAATACGGCTGCAAGTCATAAAGTAACACTATTGATTCTCTGTATAAATAATTTTTTTTAAATATTTTGAATTTTATAATACATTATTAGAAAAAATTTGCAATTGAAATGTAAGGTGATGGCATTTTACGGTGAACCGCAATGGGCAGTTGTAGGAGATACGTTTCCAGTGGGATGTAAATGGGCTGATTCAATTGTATATAGAAAAACAAGCTTTGAAGACAACCCTGATAGCAACGACTCACGTTATAAGTAAGAATTTTTTTACTTTATATTATTATTAAAGTTTTTTATTTTTTTTATTTTTATCTTCTATAAAATTTTAAGAATAAAATGCAAAAAAATTACAAAAAAATTAATATACAAAACTTTACCTTAAGTCAAAACTAATACAATACAAACAGCTAGTTTTTTAAACGAAAAAGAAACTTAAAATAAAATGCAATAAATAGCTTTCATAAATTATACATAGAGGAAGGAAGGCTTCTTTTAGTTTTTCTCAAATTTCTTCTTTTGTCGTAAAACGAGCTGTCGCTCTAAGGCAATCAACTAAACTGAAACAGGAAGTTCGTATACTCATTACTAGGCTATGTGCTCAATATTTATTATTTTAACGTATGTGCGAAGAAAAAAAGTGAGAGAGAATGAGAATCTTGTATAAGAGAACTCATATGCAACTCTTCTATATAAGTTCAATAGAGGTATTTGTAATTAAGAGTAATTATAATTATTGCAATGTTTTGTAAAAAAAATATATTTGTGGCAATAAAACGCAAGTGAAAAGCTTGAGAATAATAATAATAAAATTAAATGTTTAATTGACACATATTGTAGTTTATATGATAGGTGAAATCAAATTTCTTCTATTTAACAATATCAGACTCGATATTTATTTTATAAGCACAAAATATGATTTTCGAAAATGAAAAGAATAAGTCTTACATTGTACAATGATGATGTGATTGTTAAGTCATGAAATTTCAATGAACATACAAATTATTTTTTTGTATTTGACCTAAGTTGAGGAATATAGTAGGCAATTTTATTAAATTTTTTGATATATAAATTTACATTATTTTAATTAAATAGAAGCTATAACGTGTTTGAATTTCGACTATAAAAAAGAGTATAATCAAAATAATAGATGGTTTCGATTCTTGGCAACTATGGAACGTAGTTCATTTTAACAATATTAAAAAAATGCTTACGAAACGGAGTTATTCGCAAATTAGGCCAATTCGGTTGAATTCGTATAGTGAATATTACTATCGTAGATTAGTGTTATGACCCAGTCTATCGACCGCGCTTCGCGCATGGTCATGATCTATGGCGATGGCCGGAGAGGGGAAATCCGACTGCAACAGCACCAGCAGGTGCTGGTCAGGCATGATTTCCATTCAAACTTATACATTCGAGTACGAAATGTCTCATCTGACGGAAATACATCGTTATTGGATAATATTATTATTGGTGTTCGACTCATTATGGCATCGCCTGAATATTTTACTTTTATATTTGTTGTATCTCCACCAAATACAGTTTTTAAAGTTTTGAACGCAGACGGTTCACATACCGGTTTATACCATAAAATAATACGTTTATTAATACATTTCATCAACGGAAAAGAACAATATTTATTAAAATTACCCATTTCTCCAAAATTCAAAAAATAATGAAGTACCGCGTCAAAGAAATAATTTTTACCAGCATTTGGTGGACTGACAATGAACATAGTATTTTTTTTCAAAATACGTTTATCTATAACGTTTAATAATGCAGTTAAAAAATATTTTATTTCTTGTTCGTCGTCATTAAATTGAAAACGTAATGGACTTTTTTAAATTGTAATAATATTCGCCAATGTGTCCGAAAGGAGCGTTAAAAATTATGTTTTTACTTTCACATTTTTCGTACATTTTATAAAATTCAATAAAATTTAATTCACATAAATTTAAAGCGTGATACTCTAAACATTTTGTTAACATATTAGAATTTCTCGGCACCCATTTAAACTGAGAATTTATCCATACTGATAGAGAAATATATGATTTAATGGGGACGTTGGGTATTGTTGTAAGAATTCCGAAAGCCGCCCTCCGTCACGGTCTTTTTTACTTCCTTTTCTTTTTCGATGAACTCTTTCGATAGTAGATTGATGACTTTGTTGACTGCTAGCTCTTTCGGATCCACAGCTGAAGATGTCACGAATGTTGTTCGATTATTCGCTTTCATCCACCATTGACTTTTCGGCAAATTGCAACTTCAAAGTAGTTAATTTCCCGTTCGTCTGCTGTGAAATAGTTTGACAAATTGATCCAGTGTTCGATGTCGAAGTCGATTGACCGAAAAGTTTGTCTACGAAGTTTATTTCTTCTTGTTTCTCCTTTAACTCTGATGTCTTCAACGCGGGTGCATCGACAATGGGAACTGGTGTACGAGCAGTCGTGGACGATGTGCCAATGGTCTCTATGCGCTGCAACGATAAAGATGCTTCCCTTGAAGCTTGTTCGTACCGTTCGAAAAATGGCGATAAATCTTTTTGTGTAAAACATGTATTATAATCAAATGGAACCAATCAGTGATTTATAGGCCCATTGTATTCTTAAATAATAATTTTCTAAAATTATGCTATTTCTAAGTTTTTTTTTATTAAAAATAAAATAAATATAGAAAAATTTCTGAATTAATATATTAAAACATAACAAGCCTGAACTTTCTATTTGGCCTCATTCAAATTATATTTTCTTATGTGTATTTCAGAAAAAATGTCGAATTTCTAATAACGATATATTTCTTGTTACAGATGTTTATAGCAGACATAGGGAGTTACTCAAAGTCACACTTAAATAGAATGTTATTTATATTTTATCATATTGTTTTAAAATAAAAATATCTTGGTTAATAGTTATTAAAAATTATTTGCATTCTTTAATAATAATATAATATATTTATTTTAGTACAAAGTATGGAATGTACAAACCTAAATGTGGACTTAGAAATTTAATCATGTCTTGGGGACATGATGAATATTTATATAAAGTTTTGGAATACAATAAAGCTACATTACCGAAACAAGCTTTAGCAATGATTCGATATCATTCATTTTATCCTTGGCATGCTGGTGGTGATTACAAACACTTTTGTACTCAAGAAGACTTAGAAATGTTAGATTGGATTTTAGAATTCAAGTAAGTAACAAATCATAAATGGAAATAAACTTGGGGTAACTTTTAAAAATGTACTATTTATTTTTTTGCCTTGCAGTAAATATGATTTATATACAAAGAGCAGTAACATTCCTGATATCAACAATCTTTGGCCATACTATGAACAACTTATTGAAAAATATGTTCCTGGAATTTTAAAATGGTGAACGTACTTTCAACGACAATTTTTCACTAAAATGAAAATTATATTGTTAATTAAGAAAAATGGAAATTAATATAATTTATATAATGGTTAAACTATGTCCAAAATATAAATCAAGTTTTACTTTGTTTGAGTCGATCCTAGTTCTTTTCTTTGATTTTTTTGACACACTAATTGGTGGAGAGTTTTCATTATCAGAAATTTGCATAGGCTCTTCAATACCTTGTTTTGTACTGTTTAAATTAACTATTTCTTTAAAAAACAAATTAAAATGTTTAGAAAAATTTATGTATCATTTAACAAATTTTCAAAAAATTTTGTACCTGGTAAATCATTAATGTTAAGAGAATGTTTACATTGTGGACATTTGTATTCTTTTTGAATATTTCCATATCTAACTATACAGTAATTATGAAAAATCTTATCACAATTTTCACATTTATACCCCTACAACATATAAATACATGTAGTACAGTTAATTTTTAGAATAGTTAGAAAAATTTATGTACAATTTTCTTACATGAAAAAGAATTTCTTTACATAAAAGACAGTTTTGAAAATTATCTTGGTAAGTAGCCCTAAAATAAGGCATAAGTTCTAAAATACTTCTTACTCCTATGTAAATATACCCTTCCTAAAATAAGTTGAAATTTGTTTTAGATTTATGAATTAAATTAATTTAAACTTTTTTGAATTTCATGCCTACTTTTCTGTACAGCCAATGTTTTCTAATTAATGTTTTTAAGAATAGATCAGCATCGCCCATTGACAACTTTGTATCAAGATTATTACAAAGATTAAGACAATCTGTACTTGAAATACATCCATCTTCTGCACCAATTATTTCAGAATAGATTTCTCGCAAAAATGTTCTTTGTGGCTGTGTGAACTCCGATGGAATTCTGAAACATTTAATGATTGAAGACAAATAGTAAAAATAGAAATAGCTAATGTACAAACTATTAGTTACGTTATTGATTCTTCATGAGTTGTACCAACAACTGACCAATATTTATCTCCAGTAATTTCACATATAGCAGCTTTCATTGTCATAGCTAAAGGAGCTAATTTATCATTTATAACATCTGCAATTTTTGAGACATTTACCTGGTTATCTAAAAAATTAATTTTAACACGTACATTAATACATAGTGAATGGCAAATTAATTAAAAGTAATACATTCGTTACTGATTTAAAAAACGTATCAATTCCTGAACTTGACACTCACCAAAAATTTTATAACATAATACAGTTGCATCTTCATCTAAAACTGCTCCTCCTTGCATAATCGCTTGCAATAAACGTCGATGTCGATTATCATAATTCATTGTTTACTACCAAACTATTCCTTACTACATATAAAATCAAAAGTAAAACTCCTTACGCAATACTATAATCAAGGATACTTTCTTGTTTTCAATGTTAACCAAACTACTACAAGAGCAAACTTATAAATTTAGTTGAAAATTCATAATAATATATGGAATTATTAATATTCAGAACTTTATGTATAAGGTTAATGTCATTTTTTCGTAGATTGAGAAATTCGCGCTCTCTAGTTTCAAAGAATATTTCGTATCCAATCATGCAACTTGTGCAATCGTACACCTACATGACTCACACACATACTGAACCGTGTATGATACTACTGCAGTATCATCCAGCACCGTTGTTGCTATAGGCTGCTCTCCTTACCATAGTAGCATTATATTTGATGCTGTTATAAGCGATTATACATTTATAACCATTATTATTTTTTTTATATTTTTTTGATTATATTTGTATATCTTACAATATCACAATGTTCACATACCAGCTATATAGAAGTCTTGCTAGCAATTGATTTTCTACAAGTGATTCTAATCACTGAAAATTTAACGACTGGAGACAATATAAATCGACGAAATAACTCGATATAAATAATAGCCGCACCCAATGACTGAACAATATTTATTAATAATGTTAATAAAATGAAATTTTTAAACATTAGGATAGTTTCATGGATTATAGATGGATAATATATTTCAATTACTTCCATATTATGCTATTATTAAAAAAATATTGTTTCTAGAGAAAAATGTCAGTGTTAAAAAGAAAAAATACTAAATATTTGACGTGTTTGGATTTTTACGTTATAAAAATTCTTTGTTGCTTAATGTAGTAACACAGCCATATTTATACATTATTGAATTTTAACATCCTGTTAGTTTTATATTTAAATATATATTATTATATATCTGATTTTACTTCTTAACAAAACCAATATTAAGTTCACAATCACTTTTTATTCAGTATTTCTGTTTGTTTCCATTCCTTAGTTATTTAGAATGAAATCAACAATCATGATATTTAGATACAGGAAAATCATTCATAATTAAAATTGCCCACTTTAATGTTGTATAAGATAAGTATTGATTTATTCAATTTTGCAGGTAACTTTTTATTATGGATTGAAAAATAAAAATTATTCATACAAAATTTTTAATATCAAGCATTTTGCAAATTATTTTTTTCGTACATATTTTAAAAGAAAAAATTTCTATTCTTTGAATTATTTTATTACTTCTTATCAAGTAGACTTTGACTCTTTTGCATTTTGAAGACTTTGAGTAATGTATAATTTGGCTAAACTTTGAGCACAAAATTGAGAAATATGTTGACTGTATGTATTAATTTGACCAGCAGTAATCATTGGATTCAATCTAAGGGGTACTGGTATAGGACGAATCAGCTTATTTATGTCCTCTTCTGGTAGAAGTGGTTCATCTTTAGCAGCACGAGCAGCATTTTCTTGAGCTCTCTTTTGTAATAACCTATTTTTGTCTTGCTGTTGACGTATAACCATACTTTGATAACGATTAAATTTAATAGCTTCTTGATTCAATTCATCAACTCTATCCATTAAGCAACGAAGTTGATTTTCTAAAACAGAAGCAGTCCCTAGATCTAAATATTTAGTTCCCTCTTCTTCTGGTACCATTTCTTCTAGTTCTGACATAACAATATTTGTTAAAGCACTGTTCCTTACAACAATTGGTAATTCAACAAATAAATTCTCATATCCAATTTTTAAATTTTTAAGAGCTTCTGATGTAAATTCACCATCTTTATACATTTGAATAGCTTGAGGAGTCAACCGATAAGCTTTAAGTGTTAAAAATCCTCTTGCTGATTTAGCAGTATCATAAATAATAACTACTGATTCTTCAATAGATGTTTGATAATGATATTGAGATTCCAATAATGGCAAACTCAAGAAATTGCCAACATCTGTACTTTGATACCATCCAACGTGGAAATGATCTACATTAACACTAAAAATAAAAAATTGTCATTAGTTCAAAAATATTTTTATTTTGATATAGCTAACTATATTATTGATTTATATTACAATTTTTGTTATTGCAACTTAAATGATTCTTACACCTTATATTATTAATAAATAAGATAATTATAGATTTTTTAATTAATATTACTTGATTTTGATTATAATGCAAGATTTGAAGATTGCATGAATTTATTTATTAGTAGAAACATCAAATAATTTGTTTGAAATGGTAAAAAATAGTAAATAGTAAAAATCTTATTGCTGAAACTTACATACGAAGTCTTCTCATCATGCTTAGTTGATAGTCTTCTTCATCAACAACATCATCATTTTTGGAAAATGGAAAACAATTAGTGATTTCTAAGCGTCCCTGTACATTTAATCCAAGAAGAGCACCTTGTGCTACTTCCATATTTCCAGATGATTCCTCATGACAATGTTTAACCATCTTCATCACCACCAAGCCATCGCATTGAACATAATCAATACGAGGCACAGCTTCCTGCTGCACTCGACGTGAAGGATTTCGTGAAGACATTTTGTTATATTTCAAATGTAATTATAATTTTAATAATAATGTGTTAACTTTTCCAGTTTTGAGAACAAGCACGCTATAAACCTAACCACGTTCAATATTGTACGTGATTATACCAGAAATTAATAGAAGACCAGATTCGACTTTTTCGAGGCAGCACTGTCGGCACTGGGTAAGCCTGGCAGTCGCAGTGTAGTTGCACACATGCACGTTAAGCCCTTTGAATTAGAGGCGCTGGTGGCACTGCAAACAGCTAGCAGCACATGTATAAATTCTTATAATCATTTTAACTGTCACCAATAATCGCAAAATTATAACTTAAACTTTTATCCTTTTAATAAAAAATAACTAGTATTGACTAAAAATTTCATATCCAAATTTGATACATAGAGCAAAATACACAAATTAGTCCCTCGATTAGTCTATTCACAATCATTTAAACAAAAAAAAATGATAGAAAAAATTATTATTATTGAAAGCATGTTTTATCATTCTCATAATTTTATCAAGAATTCGAAAAATATCGTATGAAAACGAAATACATAAAAAAACATTCTAGAAAATATTAATTAATTTGTTAATATATAAACTTAATTATTCTTTTTTAAACATTCGTAAGCCAAGTTAACATCATCATATACATTAATATCACTTTTATCAATATTTTAAAATAAATATTTTTTCATTTTATAATTATTATCTTTATATTATTTCATTTTATAATAATTATTTTTTTATAATTTATATTTTTTAAGTTAAAATACTTTGATATATACGCCGAAGGAGTAAAAGTGGTACAATTCACTTGTGATAGATAAACGATCATTCTAATGTATAAATGATTACTCAGTTTTTGTTGAATTATGTTTACAATCGAAAATATTTTTTCAATTGCTGCGTTTGAAATTGTAAGACTCAGGAAAATGCAATAACGTAAATGCAAGTTTATTGTGCATATAAAATTTTGTTTCTATATAAGTTCTATATAATCTATTATAAATATACATAATCTTATTATATATAATCTAACTATATAATCTTCGAAGATATAATCGAAATTTGCGAAATATTTTACTACTTGTGCAAATTGAATAAATTTCAAATGCAATGAACAGGAATGAATTCATGATTGGCCAAACCAAAAGTTTGATGAATTTTCTTATGGAAACACGTAGCTCCAGACTTTAGATTATCCTTATGAAATTAAAGTAATCTTTAAAATAACCTGGAAGTCATTAACATATAAATATCCTTGAAATATCCATCTATGGAGAAACGAGCAAAATCATGATCATTAATATAGAGATAGAATAGGAGAGGTCCAAATCTAATACAGAACCGTAAAAGACACCTAATCGAGTAGCCGAGAGTCAAGAAGATATCTATTCAGTTTACTATACCGCAGTTGTTTTTTTACGATTGCAGATAGGCACCAATTCATTTTTGTATCTTCCCGAGAAAAAACTACAAATCCCATGATCTCTGCTAGTTGTTATGGTGAAATTGTGTTATACGCCTCGCTAAAGTCAAAAAGTAACGTTGCACCAGTCTTTTACTCTTATAGCTTTAGCTGTCCGTGCATCTTTAATTATAGTCATTAGCATGTAGTTTCAGTAAAACTTTGCTGTTTATAATCAACTTGTAGAAGGTTTCGGATGTATGAATTTTATATATATAATTTATATATAATTTTCGGATATGTGATAATTGAACAGCGAGAAGTCCATACAAGGTTTATAAGATTGTAAATATTACTAAGTTAAGTAAGCATATCATGTAATGTAAAGAACAAAATAATATTAAATAAACAATGTATAAATATTTAGTAGATAAATATCATCTCTAAATATCTCTCCAAATATATCTCAAATGAATTCATTTTTACATTATTTACCTTTTATTCAATTGATTTTTCCATCAATATTTATTTATTATAAATCAGATAAACTTCGTTAAATTCATGAATTTTAATATTTGTTTAGTATTGTTTAAATTTAATCACATATTATTCAGTGTATTTAGAACAAAGAAAATTTAATAAATAAGCGGATCTTGCAGTGCTTAAATGAGTGCCGCATATAAAATACAATCAAATGGTTTGTGAGGTGTTTTATTCATTTGAATAGCTTATGAGCAGTAGGAAAGTATGTTTTATATGAAGTACTGTCAAGTGTGGTGAGTGCTGTATATAGGTGCTGTACTGCCAATATATGGATGCTCCTTTCTGAAAGCGCATGCGCGGTGCAGAAATACAAATTACAATGCAGTGCAGTGCAGTTCAAACTACTACACCTATGCGTTGTACGATATACCTGCTATGTTATTAGTTACTACTACTTACCTTATGCAATTCTGCATTGCAGACGTCAGATTCGAATTGATATTCGAGTGTATATATTTACTGAAAATTTATTTTGTATTAAAATTGAATGACTACTGAAAAAGCTTACCATAATGAGTAAAAAAGGTGGCTATTATTGTGCTTTTAAGAATTGCCGAGGTCTTTCTCGCCGCGATAAAAGAAGTTTCTTCCGTTTCCCTAAAGATCCACAAAGGTATTCATAACATTAATATTAATACGAATTATTAACAATAAAATTATTATCACTAATTAGTATATAAATCAATATAAATATAAATTTACTAGGTCAAAAGAATGGGTTAAAGCGTGTAATCGCAATGATCTCCTCGAGAAAACACCACTTGAGCTATTTAATAGTTACAGAGTGTGTGCAAAACATTTCACTGATTCAATGTTCCTAAATGATTTAAGAAATAGACTGCAGCCTAATTCCATTCCAATGCAAATAGAACCTCTGGAAGGTTCTGATGATGATTTACAAGATATTGAAAAAAGCAAAGATACATTTTCGAACTGTCAAGATCCAGTTGCAAAGATTTTAAGTAATTGCATATTTCGTGAGTGTTTAATTTAATACTTTATTAAGTTTATAAACAAATAGAACCCACTGTGAATGATGTACTGCATATTTTTGATTCTTATAAAAATATGTTTTCTCATCAGCTATTCTGTAAATACAATATAACTTTTGATACTTATATTAATTTTTATTTTTAAAGAGAAAATTTCAGCTGATGAATTTTTCAAAGCTACTGGCATACGTATAAATGAGCCTGTATCTGCAATTAAAACAACTGAAGAATATTTACAAAACTCCTATCCATCTGATAATGTTTATTCAAGTACAAAGGCTAATGACATTCTAAGTGATACTGGAAATGAGTTAACAATTAATGTTAGTAATGAAGATCCAAACATTAGTTTATCAGATGAAGCATTGAGTTATCAGGATTTAATGAATTCTTTACCTATGTCCTTAATAAGTGCACCTAGTATTGAATCACCACTGGAAACAAGTGAATTACCTTTTATGATTTCAGATAAAATTGATAAAATAGATAAACTACCAGAAAATGTTTTAGAAGATGAAGACATAATTTCATCATTCAGAAGTCTGTCAAATACCTTTGAATCATTAGATGATTGTAACATTTTTAATGATAAATTGGAAGAAGGAACACAAACTGAATTTGAATTCATAGAAACTAAATTAGAAAAGAGTTCTCAAACTAAATCAAATTTTATTGTTGATAATACTGAAAAAGATCAAGTTGATTCAAGAAACATACAAAATAAATTGGAAGAAAGTAGTCAAACTGAAATGTGCTACCTAAAAGATAAATTAATTAAAAGAAAGTTTAAGAAAACATTACAAAATAAGAAACATGAAATAAAAGAATTAAAACATAGAATTCAACAGAATTTTTTGAATACAATAGACAATATCACTTTAGATCAATATGAGTTATTAACAGAAAAATTTTTTCCAAAAGAAACATCCGATTTTATAAAAATTCAAGCTCGGTTATTTAAAAAAAGAACTAATGATCGTAAGTATTCTCTAGAGTTTAAGAAACAATGTCTATCTTTATTTTTAGCTGGTCCTAGAACTTATAAAAATTTACAAAAAATATTCTGTTTACCTGCAACAAATGACTTACAGAACCTTAAATTATGAAATTGGAAGCTTTAAAATAAAAATAATTAATAATAATAAATTAGTAACATTTTTAGTGTGTTAATAGGAATTAGAAATAATCTTTCTAGTGATAAATTTATAATATTTAGATTTACATTTTATAAGCTGTGATTTGTATTAGGTTTTTTAAATTTTATTATTTATAAGCTTTTTTATAAATATATAGGGAATGAATTCTTTTATAGTTAAATTTATACAATTTTATAAGATATTTATATGACTGCAAGAGTTACAGTATTTGCATATCAGCTATTTACATTAGAAATTTGAAGCATGAATTAGGTATTTCTTTACTAGAATATCTAATAAAACTTCATTCTATGAAAATCCTAAGCACAAAAATAATATTATATTAGTATTTAAGCATGCAATTAAATAAATTTTTTATACTTTACACAAAAAAATTTTTAAATCATTTGCCCTTAACCTAATCCAATCAAAATAATTACCAATAATTTTCGATTTTTTTCTTTTGGCTTACAAACAATTTTAAAGAATACTGATCTAATGTAATCAAATTAAAAGTTTAAAGAGCAACACTTATTTGAATCTAAAAATAGTACTTTAAGATTGTATGAATAGAAGATATCTGCTGCTAAGGAAAGTTTTTGAAGGACTACTTAAAGAGATAATGTAAAGATTTTGATTTGATAAAACTTGTTATTTAAATATATATATTTAAATATATATGTATATATATACTTATATTTTGTTAAATGATGTGAAACATATTTTCTTCATGGTACAATAAATTTTGAAAGTCAATATGGGTTTTAAAATATAAAGCTCTTATAGTAGTAAAATAATATTTTATATCCTTTTCATATACTTACAAATTACTCTACAGATTGTACAAAATAATATTTTAAATAATTAAAATATAAATTATTTTTTAGATCTGTGTTCAAACTGTTGTCTTAAGTATTTTAAACCAGCTTCAACTGTAGTTGCAATATCAACATTTTTATGAACTGATGAATCTGGAAAATAAAGTTGAAATTAACTTTTTGAAATTTTAAACTTTGTGATTATAATTATAGTTATTTTAATTTAATAATATTATCCATTATAACATTATAAATGAAATTATGAGTCTAATCCATTTCTTAAATATATACTTTATAGTATATTTATAATCTCTACACTAACCTTTTGTACATTGTGGATTTACTGTTTCTTCTGATAATAGTGATGAATTTGAATGCAACAGTTGAACTGGTTCATTTGATTTAAAATTATCACTATTAGAAGAATTGTTTGAATTTACTGATTCTTTTTGCAGAGGTAATTTATTTATAGAACTATTTAAGTTTAAAAATCCACCACAATGAAAATTTTCATAAGTAGGTCCAAATTCTGTAGTTCTTTCTGCTCTTTTTTTATGCACCCATTCTTCTTGTGACATTACATACCATTCATTTGTTTTACCCAATGTTTTTTCGAAAGCTTCAACTTTATTATCAATGTCATTTGATTCACTTTTACTTTGTTCTATATTAGCAAGTACTATAGAATCATTGGTTATACAAGTTTTTGTATCTTTTTCACAAATATTAGTTACACATTTTGTTTTAATATCATCAAAATTATCATTATTTGATGTAGTTGCTGAATTAAGTGTATCATTTTCATCTTCTGCTGGTAATCCTGCTCTTATTCTTTGTCTTAGGCGTGCTACTCTTAACCTATTTTGTTGCATTTTATTTTTGGTTTCACGTATTTCTTGATTTTCTTTTTGCATCTTTTCTGTTTCTTGTCTTAATTTTGATAAATTTTCCTGTTGCTTTGCTCTTTCTTCTTCATCTTGAGAAAAAGCATAGTATCCTACACCATGTGACCTTGCTTCATCAAACAAAACATCTTGATAATGAATATCAACTTTGTTTGTTAAATTTTGGGTTTGTTCTTCCCATTTTCTCCTCATCATTTCTATTTCTGGTTCTTTTTCTGGAATTCTATCCTCTATATAAGGTATTTTTTCACTTATGTTTTCATGTCGTTTTTCTACAAATTTTTTTCTTAATGATTCATCTTTTTCTTTCATTTTTGGTAAATCTTCATGTAAACATTTTCTAGTTCTCCCAAAACAATCTGTATATTCAGCCCATTCACTATCAGATTCATAATCACTTTTACTCTCAGTTTTTTCATATATTTCTTCTTTTAAATGATCTGATGAATCTGGTTTTTGTTCAAAATCAACAAGAAAGTGAGGGCTCATATTTATGTGAGTTTTTGATAAATTGTCATATAATTTAGTTTTAGCTTGTAACATTAATTTTGATTTTTTTAATACTTTGGCACTTTCAATATCTTCTGGATTATTTGGTTTTTCTTCTTCAAACTTTTTCTTCTTCTCATTATGACTAGATTTTTTGCTTTTTGTATTAGACTTATTAGCAGATTTATCATTTCCAAGTTTTATTTTAACTGCTTCAATCTCTGTCTGTTTTCTGAGTAATTCTGCTTTTAGTCCCACTAAAGACGAATAATGGATATTGATCTTACTATCGTTATTCATATTAAATTATCTGTAAATATCTGTACGATTATAATTATAAAATTACATGATACTATATAGACAAAATTTCAGATACCAAATTAAATGAAATCATTTATTCTGTTCAAATTCGTATATGTACTACATTTATGATGACATTTAATGACAATATTATGACACCACGATCCCAATGATCTAATGTAAATAATTATGGTATACTAAAAGAACTGAGGACTAAAACTGACTAAAACATAATATAAATATAATATATATAGATATATATAGTACACTGTGCCCTTCTATCTTCGATAGTTCGATAATCGATTCGACAGCACGGCCATTAGATCGGTGTAGTGATTACAATTTTACAGCTGGAGCCACTCGATCTAGAGTACTGTTTATAACATTAATTCTGCGCTGGTGTAAAGCAGTCACGTGCGTATAAATATGCACAAATACAAACTACAATATACAATGCAATACAATGTACAATTTTATCTGCCGGGTACTACCGCCGCTCGATTTTAAGCAATTTAAGCATGCATTATGTATGTAATTATATGTGAATTGTAATAAAGCTATTGGTTTTGTGTTCTGTTAAAACTGTGATGTATTATATCTTGTATAGTACTACTGGATACATGGTACACTTGACAATATTCTTTTCATATTGTAAGTGGTGTTGTTTTGGCATATTTGATAAGTAGATTCAATTATTTAGGAGTTATTTTTATTTTTGGGATAGCGGCGATTTTACTTAACAGGTGAATTCACTAGTGCGCGTCATATGATCTACATCCACAGATTCATATTTTAAACCGCATTTGCTTGGAATTTTTTCTCTTTAGGTTAATTGTTAAATTATAATGATTTAACTTGATTCCACTAATTATAATTATGTTCTAATAGTTTGTAAAAAAATATGAGTCTTTATGAAGCATTTGTTATGCTACTAGTTTTGTTTTGCTTTGTCTAAAATTTGTTTCATTATGTCTTTGATGTAGGAATACAGTAATAAGTATATTGTGTTAAATCCATTAATAATAGCATTTTTTTGTTGCTAATGTTAAGAAGATCAGGAATCAATACATATGTTGTTTTAATTTTGTCAAGTGTATATTCATGTAGAATATATTTTATGTCAAGCATTATATGATAAATATTTATTAATTTTTTTAAGTTAATTGTATGACTATTTTGAGGATTTTAAAGAAGTTACTGGAAATGTAAACTCTTTTAAGGATTTTTATGCTATTTATAATTATAGATATTATTGAATCTTTAAAAGTGGTTTTTGGTATTTAAAGAATTAAAATAAATAATTTAGTGTGTTTTTAATTTTATATTTTTAGTGTATCTGCAAAGAATGAGTATTTAATTTTTTTTAATTTTATAATATCACTTTCAGAAACTATGTTAATAACAGATTATTTTAAAATTTGTTCACATGGATAAATGTATAGTTTTAGGTAATGAATACTTTTATATACAATTATTTTGTATAAGTATTTCAAGTAGTTTTATTTCATTAAAATTAATCAATTATAATATTAATCAATAGTAATATTGAACTACAGCTACTTCCCCATTTTATTATTTTTCAGGAAAGAAGAAAAGAATTGGATCATTCAGCTTTCTGCCATTTATTTCTTAAAGTTAAAGTTTTCTACAGATTATAAATATTATCATTATTAGTATAAATGATTTAAAAAGCTTCATGTTTCCATTTTAAAGGTAACATTAATTATAATTCTAAAAGAAAACTTTAATATAAATTCAAAATGTATTTATTATACATTTATTATTAATATTTTTTAGTTAATTATAATTTCAAAATATAATTTTAGAAAATTATAACCAATTCTATAAACAATTTAAAAAACTATTTATAGATATTTACTTTTGTATCAATTAAATAGATTATTTCAAATATGATTGATTCTGATACAAGCCAAGTGGAGAATAAAGAGTCTCATGACTTAATTATCAATAAAAAAACTAACAATATTTCAAATAAACGTTCTCGGACAAAATCAACTGATTCAGAAGAAGATGGATCAAACAAAAAAAGTCGCCTTGAAAGTCCCCTGACTGTTGAGGAAAAATCAAGCGTAAATACAAAAATATTTGATAATTCTATCGTTAATGAATCAACTGTTAGCTTCACTAAAGATCCCGATTTAGTTGATGATTCAAAAAAACTGGAGAATGATTTGGAAAAAACTAATAATGAAGAATTACATAAAACCAATGGTAAAGATAAAGAGTTAAGTGTCAAAGAAACAACTGACATTAATAATCATTTAACTAATGAAGCATCAGAAACTAATAAAAACATTGAATCTAAAAATGTTTCAAAAGTTATCGAAGATGAAGAAAAGTTTCAAAAATGTATAGAAAAAAATGAACAAAATTTTTACACTGACAAATCAAGTTTTGATAACCAAACCCAACAAGTAAATATAATATTTAATTATTATTATATTGTAAAATATTTATAAGTTAAATGTTTTTTATTTTTACAGAATAATTTATCCACAGAAGAAAATAAATCGGGAAATATTTTAAAGTTAAAAAAAAAACGAAAAGAAGATTCAGAAATCATTAATGGAGTAGAGCTTACAGTTGAGTGTGCAAGTGATCAAGAATCCAGTGATATGGACGAGGTTGAACAAAATCTAAGTACCAGAAAAAAAACTATAATAATTAGAGAAAAACCAAATGATTCAGAGCTTGATGCCAGTTCATCAGAAAATGAAATATCTAGTGTGCACAAGACTGAAGAAATAAAAAATAATATTTTCCCTGCTACTGAAAGTCTGACCAAAAAAGATGAAAAAGAAGGAAGTGAAAAGGTTTTTCCAAAAAAAATGTCTTCAGAATCTAATAATAGTTCAGAATCCAATTCTGATGATGAAGATTACAATCCAATTGCAAAAAAAAAATTAAAAAAATCTCCAAGTCCTAAGAAAAGTCCTATGAAATCAGCAGAAGTAAAGAAAGGAACAGGTCGTCCCAGAGGAAGACCTCCCAAAAACAAAAATATTTCAAAAACATTATCTTATGATGAAAATCAAGAAAAACTCGAAAAAAAAGGGGAAGAAAAAGAAAAAGACTGTAAAACAGTTCAAAAAAATACGTATGAAAAAGACAAGAATGTTGATAAAAAATTAAAAGAAAATAAAATAGATATTAATAGTCAATCAGAATTAAAAACTAAAGATTCAATTAATGAAGAATCTAAAGAAGATAAAAGTGATAATGAAGACAATGATAATACAGATACTGCAGATGGAAAAAAAAGAAAATCGAGTGTAAGATTCCAAATTTTAATATTCATGCTATAAATCAATATGCTCAATTTTAATTTTAAATTAAAAATATCTATTTCATATTTTTTTCATATCTTTCACTCTTTTATAACAGTATTATCACAACTTTATATCAACTTCAATATTACTATTTTAAAACATTATCGTTATTTTATGTAAACAATATGTAGTAGTTGTCATAATCTTATATAAACAAGTATTGAGCAAATTAAATAACATTGACTAGTTTTACGAATAATGTACAGGAATTAATTCGAAAGTGGTCAATAGTAGCAACTTGACCAATGTACAATATATTAGTTTTGACTATTTAATCAACTAAACTTAAATCGTTTTTAAAAAATTTTAATTAATCTAATTTTTCGTTAATTTTTTTACTGTAATACCAAATAAAGAATGCTAAAAAATAAATTAAAAAAAATTTATATGTCCAAAATGTCCGAGCGCTACGGTTGTTTCATAGATCATTCAAAAGCGCATTAAGGCAAGATAATGATTATCTCAAAAATTTCGGAACAGTTGTGTCTGATTTTTATATAATTCGTTCCTAATTTTTGTTACTAAGATCTGTGGTTCATCAAAGTAGTTTCCACTTAGAATTAACTTAGAATGTAATATTCACATTATTAAGTAACTTTAATATGCACAATTTATTTCTTATGCATATTTAGACGTTATGAAGACGCATATGAAGTGCACATAAATATGCATTTATTCTTATTATGTACTCAGTTACATTTGTTTATCATTCTAAATCATTCGTTTTAATTTCTATATATTCTTAATTTTCATATCGTTTTGTAGGATTTTTTCTAAAATTTAATAATTGATTTTTTTGTAAGGATAGATATTTTTTATCATTCAATTAAAAGTTAATACGGACGACGCGACTTGAATCCTTCAATTTTTTAACATTAAATAAAAATCATATAATAACATATTGAAATATTTTCAGCAACGCAACATTAAAAAGATAGATGATTTGAAAAAGTTTATTCGAGTTGCTGGAATAAGAGTTCAGTGTTATCAAACTTTATTAAAAGACTGCAAAACTGATGCTGCTAAAGTAAGATTTTTAAAAGAGTTCTTAGAAAACCATGGAGTTATTGGACGACCAACTTTAGAGAAATGTAAAAAAATCAAAATAAAAAACGAAACAATGAAAGAAGTACAGGAATTGGATACAAATAATATTATAAATGAAAGTAAGTTTGTTTAAACAATTAATGTTTAAATTATATTTTTCAATCATAATATTTAAACATTTCTAATATATTTTAACAGCACGGACAACCAGAGGCCGGTATTTGAAAAAATCTCAGGTTGAAACAAACGCTGTACCTGTGCCACATGTATTTAATAAAATAAAGACAATTATTGATAGTAGTAGTACCGAATAGTGCTTGTATAAGAAAATTGTCAAGATCTAAAAAAATTTAAATAATAAGTATAACTTATGATAATAAAGCATGAACTAAAATAAAAACATTAAACTTTAATTTCTCAATTCTTTCATGTTTCTGTTAAAGAAAATAATATCTCAGTAACTAACTTTATAGATCAGCTTTAATCTTTACATGTAACTAATATGGTTGCTTTTGGGAAAGAAGGGGTGAACTACCTTTGTCCCCTACATTCTACATGTAATATTACATAAAATAATATTTATTATTATACATTAAATCTTGCATGTAAACTAATTTTAAATTGAAAAATATTGGTCCTGTTATGACTAAAGTTATACATCTATAATGGTTAAATTAAATTATATTATTAGACATTACTAAGTATATATATTTTATATACTACAATTATTGAATAAAAAATACTAAGAAAAAAAATATATAACATTTAAGCTAAGCTTGTGAGAGTAATTCTGTCTGAAATATCTAAAGGACTGGAATTTATCTTGTCAGAAAAATCTTTTATTTTTTATTTGACTTCCACAATTTATTTATTAGCCATCTTAATATACATATAAAAGTATCAAATAAATTTATCGTATTGTAAATAAAATCTGTATATCTATTTCTTATTTATATTGTTTATAAAATTTTTAAAATATAAAAATATACGTATTTATTTATATACAGGGTGTCCGAAAAGTCCCGAGACACCCAAAAAATTTTCCAGCTCACAATATTTTTATAAATGCTGGAGGTCATACTTGTAGTAAAATTCAACGAAGCATCCAACGGTAACCTTGGATTTGATCTTGAGCTTCACGTTGAAGGTCATTTCAAAGTCAATTTTTTTCAATGGGGCACCCCTATTTTACAACGACAAAAGAGCGGAAAATTGCACGTCCGAACAAGTACTCAGGTCATAGGTCAAGGATCACCTTGAAGTTCATTTGAAGAACATTTAAACTAGACTTAAATTAGAAAGTTTAAAATCATTTAAACTTTCCATGATGAATCCAATGGTGGTGACCTTGACATTGTCACCAGTCCAGTTTTTATCATCACTTAGTTGTTCTTGGGTAATGCTAAATGTTTAAAAAATTGACCTTGACATGACCATATATATATATATAACAACAAAATACCCATAAATTCTTATATATATGTTATATCTTGTTATTAAAATATTCGTTATTAGTTGTAATACATATATAATATCTTTTTTTATATACTTTGTAAAAAACTTTAATAGGTACTTTTGTAAAGGCTTTTATCTCGTTCGAATTACCTAATAAACTTCTAATCACAGAAATTCAAATTTAATGATTATAGTAAGCTTAGATATCATACTCATACATCAATTTTGTATTTTTAATTATGACTTATTATATTTGGAATTAAAATTGATTAAAATTAACAATCCCATAGCATTTGATAAATCTGTGAATCTGTTTCTGTAAGATTTTGGAAAATATTTTTATATATACTTCAACTATTAAATTTTTCACTATGGATACATTGATATTATTTAAAAAAATATTTTTCAATATTTATATCTATAAATTTGAGTATTGTAAAAAATGATTCACCACAGCCCACTTTAAAATTCATTTATGTACACAAAAAACTACACTAACGCAAAATCAGAAATGTTCTTTCTCTTAGATACTTTCATTTTAAAAACTGTGATACAATTCTGAGGCGGATTCACTAAAGGTGCACTTTTGAATAAACTATTTGATAGTTTGCTTTAAAACTTTGGAATATAATGAAAAAACAGTTCAGTCTATTCAACAATGGTGAGGCAGGCATTGACAAGAATAATTTCTGGGTATTTTATTGTCTAAACGTACTTGACAATATATTAGCATATACTTTATATTATCTTTTTAAAGCTATTCGATGCATAAATTCAGCAATGCATTCCTTACTGCAAAGAGGCTTGTTTTGTTTTATAGCTATCTGACCACCAAATAGACTTTTGTTACACGTGAAACAACTAAAGCAATCATCTGTAGCATGAAAATTAAGATTTTTTATAGATACTCCCTGTTGATCAGCAGCAATTACTTTATGGCAAGCACTGCAAGTTTTAGCATAATTATTTTGATAACATGAGAGACAAAGAGGTTTATCATCTTCAGATATATATTGTTGTCCAGCTAGAGGAATATCACAATCCCAACAGCAGAAATGCTTGACATGGTAATTATGTCCTTCTGCTACTGTATATTCTCTGACAAAGATGAGCTATTCAATAAAATAAAAAAAATCATATTGTTACATTTGTTTCAAAATTTATTAAAAGTATTGCAAATAGTAATTATAAGCTTACTTCATCACAAGCAAAGCATCGAGGTATTTCTAAATATTCAGCAAGATCTCTTCCACAATATAGTTTTCCTTTGTATGTAAAGTAAACTAAATCTACTAAAAGTTCATTACATACACAGCAAGTAAAACAACCTGGATGCCAGACTGCACCTTTGATTTTTTCTGCAGTGACAACAACATCACCACAATGTATATCTTCCTCACATTTGTGACAATTCTGATATTTAGCTACACTCATAGTCATACCTCCCATTTGTTCTTGAAGTTGATTAATATTCTCTGGATTTTGAAATACTGTAGAGGCACCAATTGCATTTTCTGGAAAGATTGGATTATTTAAAATGTTTGAATGAATTACATTAGATTGAATTGGTAAAGAGACTTGAATATCAGCTGTTAATCGTTCAGAACATGCTGTATAAGGTACTTGATCAGGCAATTGATTTTTATTATGTTCTGTGAAATAACCTGATTTACTTTTCAATTTATCAGAATTATCAAAAATACTTTTTGTTTCTGTGTTACAAACTAATGGTTGATCTCTAAAACATAAAATTAATATTATCACTCAATATTTCTATTACAAAACATACAGGATATTGAAAATATGTTTTTACTACTTAATAGTTTTACCTGATATCTTCAAATTCTCTTGGTAATATTTGACTTGGGTTTTCATGTTTATTGCTGTACTTATCATTTAATTTTTCTCGAATATACATAAGACCTTTTTCATCTAAACTACTTCCTACAATATCATTTGTATTTTTATTACTTATAGGTAATAAAGCATGGGATAACATTTGTTCAGCAAGTAAGTTATTTGCTGGTATATCATTTGAAAATTCTAAATTTGGAATTACTGCTGGTGTATTTATTTTTTCTACACAAGATTTTAACTTATCTGGAGAAATTTCACAAACTTTCTGTGGTTTACCAAATTGCACCAATTCTTCACTTGCTATAGAACTTGGTGTTTTAAACTTTAATTCATAAGATTTTGGATTATTTGAAAAATTATCTTGATTGTTTGAATAATTAGAATTTTGCACTGAATAGTATTTTCCTGGTACTTTAGCTATTTCAGCAAAATTATTATCATTAGACACATTTGCTAAAGCATGATGATATTGTCCAAATTTAGTATTTAAATTTTTAGATAATATACTTTCTTCTTTTTTAGTTATATCTATATTAGAGGTTGCAGGAACATTTAAATCACTGTTTAAAATAGATTTTACATTTGTTGGTGTCTTTTTTAAAAGAAAACTACTTGGTGTACGCAAATTTCCAATTACACTGTTTTGACTTAACAATTGTTGACTATGTTGTGGACTAAGTGGTAGCACATCAGTTGCATTTGCTGGAGTCATCAAGGAAATATTAAAGGGCTGAATAGTTGCAAACTAAAATAATAAATTTTAATAAAAAATAATAAAGTATTTCCACAAAATATAACTTATGTTTTAACATTTGTTATTTTTTTTAATATTAACTATGAATCAAAAAATGTACTAATAGAAAAAATATATTAAAACATATTAATAGATACAAATTTTGAATCAATTAAGATGGAAGATAAATTTAAATATATATTATACAATAAAAATAAGAAAAAAATACCTTTGAAACTTTTCCTTGACCAGCACAGTTTTTTAGATTATCTAAATATTTTTCAAATTCTCGTTTTTCATGTTCACTAAGTCCAGCACATGCTTTATAATCAATATCATGTAAAGGCAATTGTTTTTGAAGTTGCTGTTTTCTGAATGCTGCACCAGCTGAACCCTTAATTGGCATTTTTTCTAAAGGTATGGCTTTCATATAATCAGCAGCTAATTCTTCTGTAGTATCAGGAGGTATCCAATCAAACTGAGTTTCAGCTTGAGCTTGTTTCTTATCATTGACTTTAAGTACTATAATATTTATTTATTATGATCAGTAAGATTTTGAAAAAAATATAATAAAATACAAATAACTTTGTAACTTATTAAACACATACACTTACATACAGAATGTTTCTTTTTATTTTTTAGACTTGGTCCAAAGAGTAATTCAAATTGTGGGAAATCATCATCATCAAAATCATGGTTATCACCTCTACATTTGCAATTTTTGCATATTTTTCTCCAAAAATGCAAGTCTAAACCAGGACATGATGACTCACAGGTTAGACAAGGAGCACCAGCTCCTGTTTCATGGGCTAACCGTGGCTATTAAAAACAATTAATGTAATTTATGACAAAATTCCACTTCATTTTTAAAGTGTTTTAATATTGAATTAACTCATATCATTTATTAATTTCAATATTATTAATTATTAATAAATACAACAATTTTATATAAAAAAAAATAACAAATTGAAATTATTTTATTTTTAACAAATCTTTTAAAGAAAATATAGGCTTAATCACTGGAAATGCTACTTATAAAAGTTTTTTTTTAAATACATAAAATAAGCTTATTTACCTTTCGCTTTCGATTTTCAAGTTCTAGCAACCATTTCGGTTTATCTTCCTGATCCATCATTAAATTTTCTGTATTTTTCTTATATTAAAAGTAAATTTTTCATAAAAATGCAATACTTTTAATTTTTTAACTGTAATTACATGTTTATTAAAGAAATGTTTATATCTGCCGATGATATTCAGGGAATGACTAAATCACTAATCTAACTAAACCAATAACATCATGACTGTAGTTCGTAAGTGACTCCAACCAGCTCCAACCAGCGTATATTCCAGCTGATTCACAGAGTCGGTCAGTTTCCGTTTTATACAGCTGGTTAACTTTCAAGCGTCTTGTCCATCCCAAGGGGCACCTCGATTGCTGTTTTTAAATAGAGATAGGAGTAAAAAGACAAAATTTATCTTACATTATATAGTAGCAGAAGCAGTGTATTTGAATGCTTATATATTTATGTTATTGAGTCATAAGTTTCAAGTATAATAATAAAATATTAATCCACTTATTAATGCATATTTAAACAATTTTTATCATTAAATAGATATCTAAATAAAAATATACTATATTAATGAAATAGATTATAAAACTAATAATATCGATTTATTTATTAATTATTTGTTATTTCATTATTTAAATACAGTTAGCAATTGTATATCAAAGTACGATAAAACTATTATTTATGTAAGTATCATTATATTAGTTACATCAATTTAGACTCCTTCAAATGAATTTTTTGAGTTCTGATTGCGCATATCTACGCTTCCCATAAACTTATCTAATGATATTAAATAACATGTTTATCATTTTTCCTTTTTAATTCTTAAAAAAATGTTGTATAATGTAATAAATAAATAAAGATGAGTAGTTTTACAATCTATTTTATTGTCAAAGTAACTGTTTATTTTATAAAAATAATTTAAAACATGCATTAGTATATGGGTTTTTATGGGAAGATAAGGAGTTAATTTAAATTTACGGATTCGCGTTTCTACGCTCGAAATGTACAGGCGTGTATACTATTTTTTGTGAAAGCTCGTATTCGCAATACAAAATCAATGGGAGAGATTGATATCCTCTCGCTCAATAAAAAACCATTATGACTGATTTTAAAAGCATGGTCACCATTTAAAATAGTTACAGTATACTTTATAAAACTGAACGTACGCAGTGACAGCTTAAAAGGAGTCAACTCAAAAAAAAATATGTCTCCCTAAAATTAAGCTATAGTTCTTGATTATTATTCCATATTAAAATCAAGATGATCAAAATTAAAGATACAGACCTTCAGACATGTTATCTTCTCGACAAATCAACGCCAATATTGATTTCAAATGTTTTTCCAAGCGTGCCAAACAGTAAGATTGAGGAGATGCTTTCAGTCTACGCAGTAGTACCTAAATAAAAAAATAACAACTTTGCATACAGGCTTAATCCACTCGGTTACATGCACCTGCTAAGTCATCGCAGACAATTAATTCTATGTCGAGCACGTACACGATATCCCGAAATGAGCATTGAATTTATTTTTCTAGTTAAAGATTTATCATTTAGACGTAAGGTTGTACTTATACTTGCAGATTAGCTGTACGGAAGACCTATTAGAATCATGGCTAAAGTACTCGAGTTCATCTTGTCAAAGAAATATTTAATATCAAGAAATCAAGCAATGGTGTATATCTGAATTGTGTGATATATCTAAATTACGGATATAGGTCGGCATTGCGCCTAAAGCTTTTAAGTTTTTAGTTTTTTTTTGTTCGGGTCTGCGATTTAAGAACGGTAACTGCATACAGTTCATATGTCTTCTGAATGGCTTGATCAGAATGAAACCATTAGATAACACGAATTTACTACTAGAAAGTCGTGAAACTGCATTAGAGCTCGAAGAATGTTTAGGGGGATCTAAGCTTAGGAGATTTTTAAGAGCATCCGCGAGTTTGAGGTTGTTGGCCGGAATGAAGAAGCGAACCTTTGATTAAAAAGCTTATTCCATAAGATTTGTCTTTTGGAAGATGACCTGCATGCAATTAAAAAGCATGCTAATAATCTGAATGCAATTACTGTTATGTTTTGGACAATCAGAGGATAAGGTATTGTCGCATCTCTGACTATCTGCTTACCCTGCAATACTCCTTAATACTGAAGAGGTAAATGTGAGTGAAAACCATTTAGTCTTCGAAAAATCAAAAGGATGGTTCTGGAGTTAGTCAGATTATAGTGTTGGCCTTGTTTCTAATTCAGCACTGTAAGTACTGTAATTTTAAGATCGCTGGGTGAGTGAATTGGAAATCTGATCGAAAATGGGTGAAGTTTGTGCGGAAGTAAAGACAGGTCATTGGGCTCAGCGAAAATGATGTAGGCAGCCGTATACCTTGGACTGCACAATAGGCACGAAATCTTTAGAGGATTAGAGTTGGGCTTATTTAGCGTTGCTATTGTATAGGGATTGGACGATTTCGTAAGTGACGGGCTCGATTTAGAATTACCTTTGGTCATTTTTTGGAGATAGAGGAAAAATCGTCCTAATCAAGGTAGTTACAATTTCTTTTAAGCGAAGAGAGGCTTTTTAGGTGTGAGTATAGCTGGAGACAAGAAATTAAAAAACAGATGTTGTATAGGGAGTCAACTACCGCATATTTCCAACATTGAGAAGTTGCATTCTTCCGGTTACATTTGTACCCAATTAATTGAACCTAACAATTCTATTTACAGTTTTTACAGGAAATAATAAAATGTATCACAAAAACAAGGTTAATTAGTTTATTGAACATGTTTTCACACTTATTTTTTATAGTTAAAAAAAATATATCGTAAAATATTATGAGATAGATATAAATTCTAGAAATTAAAAGTTTAATTGTCATAAATTAAATATTTCAGCTCATCAAGCTACTCAAAAATGTAAGAGACTTTTTTATTAGGAGCTGTATAAAATCATATATTTAATCATATAAACTGCAGTTTATCTTAAAAGTGTAATTTTGAACATATTTTATAAAGTAAGTAAAGTGCATTTGTATTTGTGTTATATTTATACAATATTCAAATCACTAATATCTTTAATTATCTTGAAAATGGAAAGCTCCCACTTGCATAACCTAATCCAACACCACGTTGAGTATGTGTTGTTGCTCGAGCAACTTCATATTGCTGCTCCATATTATTGAACATTTCTTCCTGTTTCTTCAAAATATCAGGGGTTGATCCAGCAACTGGAGTGGCCGGTAAATCTTCTTTAATACCCATAAGCCTTTTAAATTTAGCAGTAACTTTACCGTCTTGATCATGAGTGAATTTCGTTCCAACCCAAGTATTTGTTGTTGATGTCGATGTAGGTGCATTATCAACTTGTTTCTAAAAATAAATTGTAATCAGAATAACTACATAAAAATAGTTTCACATAACTTAAAAGTTCATTAATTTCTTTCAAATGAGTATGTATTTAAAAATTCTAGAAAAATGTAAATGATTTTTAATATTAATTAATAAAATATAAATTCGTATAAACTAACAAATTAATTTAAAAACTTAATGTATAAACCCTCAAACTTTACAAAATTGTCTCACGTGGATTTTGTGTAATTATCACGCTTTGGACCTACCAACTTTCCGTGCTGACAATTGCCGCAACTTTTAAAAGATGATAAGTACTTCATTCTCACCCAAGACAATATTTGGATATTTACAAAATCTTTTTTTGAATCGACTGTTAATGCGCATTAACGGGAAATGTCACAGTCTGAGTGACAAAGAATAGTGCCAATGCGGAGACATGGTACGTTTGACAGGTCTGATATTTTACGGACAGATCTCGTAGTCCGCCCATGAATTGCTTATTTCTAGCTATATCTCGAGACAGCTGAGGTAGTGCTGAAAATTTTCGATTCCAGGCGCGAAACTGTATGATGCTTCAAACGTTTGTTTGAAAGAGTTAGCTTGGATGCTCAATTTAACCGGAATATTGGGCTTTATAATGCCCGAAAAAAACTGGGACAATTGCAGTTTTTTTAAGAAGTTCTAGAATGCGAGCAGAAATGCGTGTTCTACGTTCTGAAATTTGAGATAGAACGTAAGACTAACTCACTGAATTAGCTATTGGATCAGCTTTTATCCATTGGAGCCATCGGTGTGAAGCCAGTAGAGAACTACTTCAGAATCACTCCAAGCATAAAACTGCAACCAAGGAATCTGCATCTGAGATGCAACGAATAGGAGCGATTTGATTCCGAGAAAAGCGGTGCGCAGCTCTTATTATGGAACTGTGATACTGCTAGTACCTGGGGAGATGTGTCGAATGAGAGCAGCTTGGTTTTAGCCCAAAGAAGATTCACCGTGAAACGATCATCTCTAACTGACCAACAACAGGTAACGGCGGCCATTACTTAAGAGTCTGGTGTCAGCAAAGCATGTAACTCGAATCTATATGAAGCTTGACTGCCGAGCCAACGCGGAATGGTAAGAGATCGATCGATGGCAGAACTTTGAAGTGACATCCAAACCAACTTCTGCTTCCACAGGTCCTAATGGCTAATTTTGCCAAGAGAATGAAAAGAGCTAGCCATACAAGCGTGTCGAAGAGGCGAGCGAGTTTAACGAGGCAGTTAAACGGGTGAGGTTCATTAAAGCTAATTCTGGACCTATGTAAGGTTAACGAATGGAGAAGCAATCGGAGATGATGTTGTAGGCCAGAGCCAACTCAATGACTGATCCATCCGTTTGAATTGAAACCAATAATATTGCATCATAGAATCTGGATCTATGTTACTCATGAACTCGGGACTATTAGATATTCATTTCATGAAGATGAAGCCGTATGCCACAAGTAGCCCCCGCAGCTCATTACGACGGTATCGAGCATCGATGAATATATAAAAAAATCATTAAAAAAGTCGTCTACATAGAATTCCTGCTAAACGGCGTCCACGACAGCAAGAAATGATTCCCCCTCATCTTCGCAAAGCTTCTGAAGTGTTTCAAAGGTGAGAAATGAGGAGCAAATTTCACCATATGTGATTCAGTGCGTAATAGTCCGGAGTGATGTCCTCGAAAAGGCTCTACATAAATCTGCCGAAATATTATCTAAATATCCGCGCAGAAGGGTATACATTTTGGGGCATGTATAGAGGGCTCCATCCCGATGTTGTAGGCCGCAAGGCGTTGAATACAACCCAAAGCTTCTACTTGCGATAAAGTTACTGTCAAATGTCGTGGTGCGGGATATAGTAAGACGGTAGGTCACTGTTCTGAAGCTTGTCCTTGATAAAAAGTCTCATGTGAATTCACCAGATGTACTCCATACTATCAAGTCGAGATATTCGGCTCGCTGCTTGGATTCGCTCCTCATGCATCGATGGACTGAGGGTAAAACGTGGTAGGCAATCACGTAGCTCCCTCCCATCATTGCAATATATTCCTTCTTCATTGGCAATGGAACGAGTTTGAAAAGCTTCTCAGAATTGGCACTCAGAATAATGACCAATCCGCACGGAATACCAGTGGGCGGGCAAAGAAATTTCAGATACCTCAATCGACGTGCATTTGATCAGATTGCCTAGATTCTTCACAAGCGGTAAGTAGACTAATGTAGGCTCATAGGATGGACCGAGAAGGGCTCGAGTCTATGGTCACCAGAAGCGGCCATCTCTGAGTGTGACGATGAAAAAAGCAAGACGGAATCAATGCGACATGCTGTGCAAATCATCTCACATAATGCATGTACTTCAACCGATCAACTTTTATTCTGAATTAAATTCTGTTCGCGTTTGACGTGGTGCGTGGACAAGCGAGGGTTGACGGATACGTGAAATGACTTAAAATTCAAAGTCTTTAAATTCCCCGTAAAAATATGTAAGAAAGACCTAAAATCTTAGTTTACGGATCGAAATAAAAACTATAAGCAATTATTGGTGTAATACAGTGGTTTCTATGCATATATCAACTTTGACGAATTTTGACTTAATTTTTGACAACACTTGTCCTTTTTGTTCTTGATGTTTCAGGAAAGTTTTCTTTATTGCTTCAGCAGTTTTTCCTCTCCTTCAGATATAAATATATTTAAGTATAAGCCTTGGGTAACTAAAATGCATTGAAACTAAAGCTTAGCTATTGTTTATTTTAGATTTAATCCATCTTGTTCATGTTAGCCTTCGAAGGCTGATTTACTTTAAGAAAAATCAAAAGGCATTCACCGATGAACGTAAATAAGATATTCATAAAATGATGAAAATTTAAAAAGTCAACCAGTGTAGACTAAAGTTAAATTTTCATCATTGTATTAATACTTTATTTAAGTTCATCGATGAATATATTTTGATTTTACTGAAAGGAATTCAGCCTTCGAAGGCTAACATGAACAAAATTGATTGATTCTGAAGAAAACAATAGCCAAGCATTAGTCTGATATAGTGAAATATTATATACTGATATATACTGATTAGTCAAATATTTTGAGGCTCATATTCTTTCATCAGAATCAGAATCCATTCATCGATGAACTTAGTAGAATGAATTCATGCATGGATGAAAATTTTTTTTTGGTGTGCAGTTACTGACTTGTTACATTTTTATAATTATTGCATGGATTTTGAATATTTGTCTAATCGACAAATGTATTTTAATTTTATTGAAATAAAGTTATCTGATAACAAAATATGTGAATTAAGACTAATTTTGGACTATAGATATTAATAGTCTGCAATTAAAGAAACATTACAAACAATTTTTTATTTATAACCTACATATAGCAGCATATACCCATTCAGCCTTATATGAAGCTGTATCTATATATATATGTGAAAAATTACACTTGAAGGCCTTTGCATGCTGAATGGTGTAATTTCATATTCTAGAACGGCGTACAGCCATTCTAAGTTTTTAGATTTTGCACACTAAGTACTAAAATGTAGAGTACTGCGGCTAGCACCTAAAATATAAGTTCTAACACTTATATTATATATGGCGCGCAATCTGGTTTACTGATGCTGTGTCTGTGTATATTGAGGTTCTACTCATAGAACCTACTTTTTCGATGGATTCTTTTCTCCGTGCAAGTTGATTGGACGTATTGCATGAGAAGAGATCAGCGAGATACTGAGGCTAATGCAACTTCAAGAGCTTATACGTATGTAAACACGTGAAATATTATTTCTAACAATCCCATCCAACTCAATCGATGTCTCAGTCGATGGACTTATATCCATCGTTGTTTATACAACGGAATAATAATTGAAATGCAGAAAGATGAGAGAGCGTCCCAGTATAACGCGAAGAGCCTCAGTGGTATACTGGTGGAAATACCTTAAACTACAAAGTACCCGATTTATTCTTTTACAAACAAATTCATTGTAGGTTCTTTAGGTAGGACCACCGATCAGTATATCTCTAAGACTTTTGAGAGTAGGGGATAGAGAAACTCTAAGATCCTCGCCAAGATTAATTGAATTAAACCCGAAAGACTCAATATCGGCAAGAAATCTGTAAGTTACAAAAAGAATCGTAGAAGTCTTCCCAACATTGAGTTTTATAAAGGCAGCTATTGCCCAATCTGATACTACACGCGCTGCAGGTTTTGCTCCTGCGGCCAGGTCATTACTAGGGACATCGAGAAAGTGAGAGGGAGTCAACATCAGCGGAACGAGACAGCGTGCTTTTCTCTCTTTACTTCGTTCCCAATTGGAGTAAAACGGTATGTTCGAAGCACAGTACGTTCGGCTAAAAAGACAGACTAATTCTATCTATTCTTCACTCATTCTCCCCTGTAACACCTACTCACTAGCTTATTAAAGTCTCACCCCAAGGATCTCAGTTCCTGAAGATCTTTTAATAAAAAACTATGCTGAGAAGATCGCTAAATTTTACGAGGTGTTCAAGTCCTACCTCTTCTCGCACTTTTTCTTTTTTGCAAACGGTTCCAAAACAGAATTAAGAACGTACGTTGGTTTGGTAAGCTTCTGTCCGACTTCCTCTTCTTCAACTATTCTTGCTTAATTTCCCTCCCTAACTTTGTCTTTGCGATAAAAGCGTTAGCCATCTGACTCTTGAGCTCATTCTACAGGAAAATTTTCCTAATACTATCTTCTTCTCTAATTCTTTAAGAACCTTATAGCCAGTCCTTTAAAAACATCTCCAGGAGAGAGATCACATCAATTAATCGTCCAAGGAAGACTCATAAAGTTTCCCATTTGGTCTTGCAGCATGGATGAGAAAGATTTGGACCAAATCCTATGATTCTGTTCCAAGTTTGTTACTCACTACTCGCTATCGGAACGTCTAGTTATCTTCACTCGAATTTAAATTTCTCACCAACGCATCGCCTTGAGCTCAACTCTTCGATTGATTAATGGTCATACAGCAGGGCTGGTACTACAAAACGCAAGAAGAAAAACGTGGCGCAGATCCAATCAAGCACTTCAGTTTCTACGCTCTCAACATTACCGTGGCAGCGCAGTGGGATTACGGCGTCTACACCGCTGTCACACGAGTTCGCATGTCGCTCAGGAGTACGATTACAAATATAAAAATTAATTTTTCGAAAATCCATGGAGAATCGATACCTTCCATTAGCTTTCTTTACCATTGCCACTGAACTGAACTAAGAGCTAGAGGGCAGTACTATTACATTTTTTTCAAGTATTTCATTGGTTATACATCAAATCTTTTATTTTCTTGCTGCGTAAAACCATTGTTTTATTGGACGAGGAAGTTCTACTTTAGGTTCATGCTTGATGCAACAGGTGCAATACAGTTCAATGTTTCCTCCTCAGTGTATTTGCATAGCAAGTTCTTCATTATGCTCAAGCTCTTTGGCGTTTGTAAATTTGATGCCTAGGTGACAGTCGGTGTCTAGCTACGATTAAGTTCAGTTAACTATAAATTACAAAGTTTTAATCGACAATGTTTAGGAAGATCTTCATCCAAATGTTGTAAGTAGTCATTTAATAGGTCAAAGTAGACTAAAAAAATTGCAGAAATTTGACAAAAATAATAGTAGTTACTTGACTGGACTAAAAAGGTCTGGAATAGTTAAGTTAGTAGATCATTGAAGACATGTTTTTGACTAGCAGTATTTACTTTTTATTTATTAACGATTTTGTTAACAAATTTACTACGTTACACTATTTTTTTTTTAATTAATAGCTACTTTAAAGTACCTTAATTCATTGAACTATATGAATCTCAGAAGAATGCATCACAAATTCCTGAAAATAAGCAATGGAAGAGTCTCGGAAAGGTAACCAAATTCTAGATTAGTGATCAAAATTAATCAAAATTAATCAAGCCTATTGCGAAGATAAAGTTTGCCTTAAAAAGAACACGACTCGAGTCAATGCAAGTGACGAAGCAACAAGGAAAATTATGATACATAATTATACAACCAATCTTTTAATTCCTTGTCTCCAGCTAACCACGGGATAGCTCAGGCAATTCTAAACAATTTATTTTTGCCGTCGTGAAACTGTCAGATGCACCCCCGCAAAGATACAGGAGTTTAAAAAATGGTAAAAATCCAGTCCCTACGGCCTATTCGTCGCAGCGAAACCAATGAGAGTAGCGGAAATAATCAATTGAAGAGAGTAAGGCAGATCTATCGGGGCCGCAAAGTAAGCGACCGGCTTGGCCCCGCCCTCTAGGCTAAGACGCGTGCCGATTTGTAGATTGCCGAAACTAGCAACAATAGAACGTCGGGCCCCAGCAGACCATCAGCAGGGGGAAGGGAGTCGCAGGAGTCGTGCCGCAAGCCGACTGCCAATTGTGGCGAGTAGGCCGCACTTTTCGGCCGCGGAGTCTGGATTTTTACCATTTTTTAAATACCTGTATCTTCGCGGGGGTGCATCTGACAGTTTTGCGACCGCAAAAAAATGTTTAGAATTGCCTCAGCTATCCCGTGGTATAGCTGAAGACAAGAATTTAAAAAAGGTTTATTATTACTATTATTATTATTGTTGTTCTTATTATTATTATTATATTAATAAGTCGAAGTGCCACAAGAGTAGAGGAACATTATTAAAGATTTATTTTTAAAATAAAACTGTTTTTGATAACTAAATTTGTTATCTAACAGTTAAACCTCATATATTCATTTTTACTATTTTCAAATAAAAATAACGAACTTTTCTTTTTTCATATTGTATAATTAATTTTAAATAACGAACCTTATTAGCCCACAGTAATTTCCTTTTTTGAATTTGTTCAGCATATTTTCCTTGAGTAGCAGTTGCAAGCGGATTATAAAAATTCTTTTGAGACGAATTTGCTGGCATATCTCCATCTGAAACTTTGATCTCTATTCCTAACTTTTCCAGTTGAGCTAATTTGGTTTTATTTCTTTCTTCTCTATAATTAAAAGATCGATATAATGATCCACGATCTTTAGATCTCGATCTTGATTTGGTACGATCTTTTTCTCTTGAATTTTTGTCATCTTTATGATAATCTCGTGGTTTTTCATCTTTTATACTTCGTCGTTCTCTGTCTCTATCCCGACTTCTGTCTCCGCATCTGTCTTTATCTTTATTTCTATCTCGATCTTTTCGTCTGTCTCTGTCATTTCTTCGGGCCCTGAAAGAATATATCAACACTATATTTTATTAAATTCTTACTTCATCACTAGAATTTCTAGCTAATACCAAGACACAATTATAGATCCAATGGCATTTTTTAACGGAAGATAATATTTTGCGAAAGAATAAATATTATTATGAATGTTTTTGTATGAAGTTTAGATTATCAAGATTAAGGGAAAATTATGTACAATGCAATCATTCGTTATATTAGCGCTGTAAATAAGGGATGAGTACGTATTAAATTGCAAACACATATTATCGGCGATTTTCATCGTCATTGAATGATATCCTGACAAACAGCTTGTCATTATCTGCCATTGTGAAAAGCAGATAAGATATATCGCACTATCATAGTCAGTAAAGTTTATGGATCAAACTTTGGAATGAGTGTAAGGATACTAAATACCTTGTGCGAATACTTTTGGAATGTAATTTGACTCCATACAGAGTTACATTGAGGCTAGACTAACTGAAAAAATTTATATAATTTTAAAAGTTAAATTACAAAATAATGTGGGAAGAAAAGAGAAAAGTGGGTGCGAGTGCGGGGTAAGGCCGCGGGCCTTGCATACTTGTCAAATTTGGAAAAATTTTAGTGCTTTCTCTGCACCCGAGAGACGAGGTCAAAAGCAGTGTGCACGTGATCTACGACTCTTTTTGGTTCCAACACGTACGACACGCCACACGCAAAAGAAGTTGCGAGTGGGTGTGGATTCACCTCGCGACGAAGAGAAGTCAAGACGACCTCTCTCCCGGGCGGTCCTTCTAGGCGCGTGGAAGCATCTTGGTGTCCCTGACCAGTACAATTGCCTGTCGATTATGCTTTAAACATAACGGCGACCTAACGTACAATTTGTGTACAGCTATTTTTAATAAAATACGGCCACAAGTATTCAAACTTGCCCGCGAAATCTTCTGGATTTTTTTGCCTAGTAGCGTCGGACCTCATGCCAACCTCGTCCCTCTTCTATCCCCATTTATTAGGCCACGATCACGGAAATCACGCCACTTCTTTGGTGATCAATTTCACGATTATAAGTAACATGTAACACTCAACAATCCTATACATGGATTTTACTATACTTTGCTTTAATTTTATTGACCAATGCACCCATGACGTTTTGTCGTTTAATTGGGACTATAATCGGTTCCAAGGTAGAACTGTATGAATGACGCATAGAGGTAAGAAGCTGTACCGGGATGACCGAAAGAATTTTGTTCTACAAACGATACGGTATCGTAATTCCCAAGAGAAAATAATTATATTATTAGAAAATTTCATTATATTGATAAGATTTTCGTTGGAGCTAATACGCTTTTATAACTGGCTCAACTTCAGAGTCAGACATAGATTTACCGACAAGACAATTTTCAAAACTAAATTATAATACATTAAGATAAACTTAAACGGTAATCGATAGAATTTATTTCTAGTATACTGCCTTTAATCCGTATGAAGTTAAATTATTATAGAAAAAACAGTAAAATAGAAATATCTCGAGCTTGAATTTTGTTCGAATGCGAACTTCTAGAACCTCTAGTTAAATCTCTGATTTTTCAAGCTATATCATTAATCATTATTTCGAGTGAATTTCAATCTTTAAATGTAAATTAATTAATCACACCTCTGGTTATTTTTTCAGTCAGATACTCGAGTCATTTTCTTTATTTCGATATATGAACAATACATAAGTAATCTACTTTTTTAATGAACAATTTGAATTAATAAGGACAATAGACAGCACGCCAGTAATGCATTCGATCGATTACTTTAATATAGTCATTATTCTCAATTTAGTTTCGAAAATGGAAATATCAGTACATTGTCTGACCCCGGAAACCTCTTATTGCCGAGAATTCGCTATAAATGGAGCGCAAACAATATACTAATTCTTTAAACGGCAGATCCCATAGTTCAAGAACCAGAAGAATCAAAATGCTAATTATCTTCAATGATATACAACAATCTCCGATGCTGTTCAAATACTTGGAGCTCGCTACTTAATTTAACAATATGCATTTCCATATCATTATGAATTTTTATTCCATCCATCTTCTTGGATTCTCTAAAATTTAAATTTTCAACCAAACGAAATGTACTTATATTAAAAACTTAATTGTATAATCTTATGGAATGGACAATACCCATGTCAATGTCTTTCAAGATTTTTGTACAAACTCATTGACATACTGATCTTAAATGAAACAAACTATTGCTTAGTCCTTAACATGAGCGTTGGACATGGCTCTTTAGCCAACGCATGTGCATAAAAGAAACTTCTATAACGTTATGGCTGGAATACTCAAGCAACTTGCGCCATCTACGGTATCTGTATATTTGTGATCTATTTGTATATATGTAACTAATCCAAAAAAAGTTAAGTCAATGTTTATCACAATCACAAATGAATGCATTGTTAATTCTGTTTCGACCCTTCAAGTTATACTCAGTAATTTTCAGAGTCGATAAAAACGAATCAACTTTAAGAATGCTTCAATTCAAAGATAAAATTCTGACAAAGAATTCGATTTCAGCGACCCTAAAACTCCCGAGTAGAATTTTTCTAGTCGATTTGAGCAATTTTAATTGAAATTAAAGATATAAGGTAACCATTTTTTAAACGTCTTTCTTAGTTTTGACATTCTATTGCCAGAGTTATTTTCAGCAACCTCAAAAACAAATAAATATATGTTTTTTAGAGTGTTGATCTTTTAAAAAATTGATACAATTTAGAACAGTTGGTCGAATCGTCCAATGAGCTCAACACTATTTACTCGAAGCGCGAATTGATCATAATAATCAGTTATCACTTCGGAAAATAAATTCACACAGTTATTAGCCAACACATAGCCAGGTATGATTACTTGACCTTACTAAGTAAGACTTTACACGATGCAAGAAAGCGTGAGCAATTTATTTTAACACCTGTACCTCGCGAGTAAAAGATAACAAAGGAGAGGGTAGACTACAGCCTTTGAAAGGACACGCGCTGTATAATACCTCGAAATCAGGCGAGTACAACTGACTCCAGACTTCTAAAGAAAATTATAACTGAGCGAAAAGTAACTTCGAAAACAGACATTACCAGGAGCTGCACGGATTAAATGGTAGGCACTTAAGAATCTAGTACCTCACTACCCCAAGATGCGCGGTATAAAAGCCCTTGCTTACAGTTCGCAGACGGTCTTGCTTACGGTGGAAAGGGAAAACGTGATGAAGCTAGTTCACGAATGTATAATGAGTTAGCGAGACTCTGCATGTAGCAGTCTTCACAAGTTTTTAAAGGGAATTTGCGCGCAAAATACTTTAAAAACTGCTTATTTATATAAAGCGTTATTAAAAGATTATGGTTTTCAATGTATAATTAAAAATAAACATTTTACATATCTTAAGTTTATAGACTGATTAATACATACCAATATTAATTTTTTTATCTACAAAATGATAGATGCTGAAAAAGTGTATACCGCTGCAACGATGACCAATCCCTGTACAAACCTTTTATGCCACGAAAAAAGGAAATGATAGGCACATATCAACGCAGAACGACTTCTTTCAAGTATTAATGTAGTATCCTAGGGATCTTGGACTTCGCCAATCGAAGGGGAGATTAAGAACATTAACTAAATAAAGAGTTAATAATAAATAATAATAAATAATAATAATAGTTTAATAGTTGAATAGTTTAGAGTAAATAAATCGTATTTTTCGTATCGAGGCAAAAGGTTGTCATACGAGGCTAATGCAAACTAACACTATCAGAGAAACTAAATCACGATGGATATAATGTGTGAGTCGTTCGAAATTTAAAAGTAAAGTTTTAATCTCCAAGATTCAAGTGACAGTGCATAGGAGCGATTGCTGAGATGAGTAAGGCTAGTGTACCGGTAGTATCGGTCGTGACTGGTAAATGCGAGTCGCGAAAGATGGCATGTCGAGGTAAGCACCCAACAAAGGATCAAGGCTCTGCTTCGTGGTGAAAAATTGGAACTTGCGTCAAACAGCGTTATTAACCTTGACCATACAAGTTGACCGCATGGTCGAAACGTCCATACTCACATACACATATCTATTTCTTAATCTTAATCATAATTTATATTTTCCTTTCATAATCTCTCGAATGATATAAGCCCTCAAATCCTTCCCTAAAGATATTCAAGATCATCCTCCATCCCATTTCTCGCCTATCCAAATCTAGCTATATAGCTGAGATCACGCAAGTCATTATTGGTTCCAGACGTAAAAATGTCAGTTTCTTCCTCACGAAACTAAGACTGATTCAAAAATAGCAAAAAAATGTAGTCACGGCGGAAAATTCAGAGTTTCGCAGGCGTGATACAGTCAATGAGCCGCTCTTGCCGCTCTGTCCATGTCCCACGATATCAAGCGCTGGCTCCGGGCAATCTTATCTATCGCGCTATATAGGTCTAAACTAAATTAGAAGACAGGCTGTATATTACTTTGAGTTTCTATGGGAGCTACTAGGATACGCGATGGAGTCCACAGTCCATAAAATATTGAAGGCAAATGGGCGCGGATCTCCACAGAATGCGCTGCTTGGATCTAGACATAAGCCCTCATTGCGGAACATGACTGTAGGGGCGATCTACTCGCAAGAAGAGAGTGTGAAGAGAGTGTGTGTGTCCCACGGACATCTTCCAATTAACTGTCAAACTCATATATTTTTTTTGATTTTCGATTTACTTGTCTTGCAATCAGGAAGTCTATAACTTTTCTTCGTAGATGACAGATTACTTTTTAAAATCAAGCGATTCTACATTATCTTTGTCTTTGAAAGTTATTTTGGAAACAGAACCAAACTTAAATTATCCAATGATTTGAAATTGCATTATAAACTATAAAGAGAATTATCTTTGTCCTTTTGAATAAAGCTCTGAGAAATACCAAGCGAGATCAACGGTAAGATTATCAATCTGCTTTCTTTTAAAATTAAACAGTTATAGCCAGACAATTGCTTTTTCTCAATAACATTGTATACAACTTCAACTTTCTTCAGTAAGATCGTTTCTTTAGAACTGAATATTAAGATATTGTTTTTTTATCAGAGACACTATAAACTACAAGTAATACGATTCATTATTACTTAATGGTATAGCAACCGATGTAAAACAACGTAACAGGCTAAATTATCGCTTGTTATACATCTCTCCCTACATAGCCTCATATTTAGCATTACGGCGCGATCATCAAAGCAAGTACTTTCTCGATTAAATTAAAAGGAGATAACTAGGCAGACAATTAAATAGTCTCTTAAATAGCCAGGAGCGTAAATTAAAAAAAATTAAAGCAATTTGACATATTATACAAAATATAATTAATTAAATTGTTCTATTTATAATAAAGAAATAAGTTATAATATTCAATTTTTGTATATCTACCTATCATTTCGATCGTCACGATGATGGTCTCTGTCGCTTTTATTATTAGTTTTTTCTTCTTTGTCGTTCTTAACTTTTCTTCTATCTATATCTCGAGATTTCCTTTGATCTTTCCACGATTTTTTCGCTTCAGTTCGAGATTTTCGGTCTTCGTCTTTGGATCTCTTGGAACTTTTATTGTCTTTGTAGTCATCTATACGCCTTTTGTCGTCCTTCGTTCGAGAACAGGATTTTTTATTTTTTTCATTTTTATTTACTTTGCTGTGATCCAATTTATCTTGTTTGTCATCATCCTGAGATTTGGAATGATCTTCCAAGTCTTTAAGCCTGTAAAATGATTACGCTCTGCAGGGGTATACCACACAGATTCAAATTATTATACAGTTCAATTTCGAATCCTTGTATAAGATGGCTGCATTTTTATTATGTTCAAAGATTGAAAATTAAAATATTACATAATAATTTATTTAAAAATGTTATTATCCATGTCATTAAATTTTTAATGCATAAATTATAATACAAATAATAACATGAGATATAATTCTTCTCAAAAATCAATATATTATTTATATTTATTAATTAAATTATCTGCAATATTTCTTTTTTCATTCCATAAAAAAATAAACAATAAATAAAAATTATAATTTTTCAGTGTCCCAAAGTTTTTGATCCATCTTAGTAGTATATTAGCAAAATATTAAAAATTGATTAAAGTAAATAAAATAAATTAAAAACAATCATTAACTCAGAAACTAATATAAATAAAATAAATCTTATGTTAAACTTGTGATGGAAATAATAGGTTTTGATTCAAAGAAATTCTATTATTCAACTTATCCCCTTGCACTTTCACCATGCAACAATAAAGTTCAATTGTAACTTTCTTATTTGAACTCTTACCCAGAATTTCTTGACAATTATTACCAACTGGAGAAGCTTAATCAAAAATAATGAAAATTGGAAATTTTTTTCATTTTAAATTAAATAAAAGATAGATAAAGTTGTATTGTTTTACCAGAAATTATTTATTTTAGTTAAGTAGCTAAACTGTTACGTTTGATCATTATAGATAAGCTACTTGCTCGTATGAATGAAATTAGATAGGGTTAATGAAAGAACATTAATTTTTCATATTTTATATTACAACAATTAAAATAATTAAATCAATGCTTCATTTATATATATATGCACACATACATAGATAAATTAATCATAGAAATTATAAATTGTTATAAAAAGTAATCATACTTCATTAAACAATTAACATTAAAGAAAATTGTACAAAAAGTATTTTATACTTTAGTTCTTCAATTTTTAATATTTTGCAATATACGTTAAATTCGTTCATATAATAGTTTCCAAACCAAATATAAATCTTTATTTGAGACTTTAATAGCGAACCAGTATACCTTTGCTCTGACGTTTCTTGTATGGAATTCTCTGCCTGTGAAGTTGACACTTTTGGTCTACTATCACTCCTTTCACTGTCTGTATCATCTGATGAATTACTATTACTTTCCTAAAGAAATTGTTATTTATTTTAAAACCTTTTAAAAACAAACAATATATAGGTAATATACATAGGTAATTTATGAAATAAGTAATTTTAATCTATCCTTAAAGTTTACTATAAATCTTTGAAAGAATCCCCATACTATATTTATACTGTATTTATACTAATGTTTAATTGATAAAATTATTTTTGTTTTTGTATAACACTTATTTAAACTCTATACTTCAATCATCATTTTTGTTAAAGTTACTTTAAGGCATCTTGACAAACTCACATACATCTTTAAATAAAAGTTAATCTACTTTTATACAAAAACTTTGAATACATGATTTAAGTTGAAGAAATCATATTTTGATACAAAAAAATAAAAAAAATGTAAAAAAATTTTTTTATGCAAATCTATTGAACATTATCAATGTACTTAGATAAAACAACAACAAAAGAATTATACTTCGCTCATATCCATTGGTACTGGATCATAGATTGTATCACTTGTTCTAGAAGATACTGACGATTTGTTAATAACACTTGATCTTGACACCTTCGATAAGAAATATTTTTATTTTAATCATAATTTTTATGAAAATAAAATTAAAGTGAAAATAAGTTAAGGTACATAAAAGTAATAATATATTAAATATATAAACTTAATATATTTATGAAAAATGTAAAAAGCTACTTTTATGAATGATATAATGATTAATAAAATATGATTATTCAATAAATTAAATTTTTTTACACTACGTTCCTATATTCTATAATCAATTCAATGTATGAAAACAGTTTAGTTTTAAAAAATAATGGAAATTCAATCAAACTTTATAATAAAATGAATGTAAAAACTTGAATTTTGATTGGACAGACATAACATATATAATTTTAAATTAAGTTTCGAAAATTTTAAATCTTTATATTGATATTTGTTTAACTTAAAGAGTTGCAAATGTTTCTTGAAAATTTTACACACCTCATCAAAATCGTTACTGGTATCGCCATCACTGCCATAATTCATAAGAGAGTTCATAACGGCTTTTTTATTTTATCGTAAACGATTACTTCTTGAATATAATATTGTATCATATATTTAGATATGCAATATATCAATATGTATTGCTGTGAATGAATACGATTTCCATTCTCTTACAAATATGACACCTGCCGACAGTTTCCTATTGGAAAATTTTCAGTATGTATTCTCGTCCGGTCCAGGCTCCAAAAATATGTAATTAAAAAAAATATAACAAAATCTATCCGTGATTGTAACCTCTTAACACCGATTACTTCAATTGAAATCCATTCAAATTTAAGAGAAAAAATTCATAAATTTGAAGCATCTTTGCAAAAACTAAATATTTTAGAATGCTAAGAAGTTTAGAAAATTCAACTCTCACTCGTTCGAATCGAACAATCTTCAGAAAATTGAAAAAGTCCTCAAGTCGGCAGTACAACTCAAAAAAGACATTTTAATATACATGGACTTGCTTGTATCCAGAAGGCTAACTACTGATGAAATTGCTGACCATAAAAATGTTCTAGTTGCTGTAATACTATGCAGGGGCACTGTCGTCGAATCACTCTCTCACTCCTAATAATCTTAGTCCACAAAAATGTACACTTTGGCAAAAACGAAATACGACTAGCGGATACATCACTAAAAGCACTCTCCAAAACCGCTATTTATCAACATTGTACCCCTTCCAAACGTGTGAAAAGAATTTCTAAAGACGTATATTTGCAGATGACTATATCTTCGCAAAAATCAAATCTTTCAGCATGAACCTCGTTTTAAAAAATTGCACCCTCACCATTCCTAATTATACTATCTCAAAAATATGTAAAAAGTGTTACAATTACATAGAAATTAAGGCGGAAAACAGATTTTACTACAGTAAGCGTCGTAGTGAAGTCCAGCAGGTTCTTGCGCATGTGCAGTCAGCGTATCTGTCAAAACAATTGCAGAAGAGAGGAATTGCAGAAATGTGGAGAAATACAAGTATAAAATTTGGTTAAGATAATCATTATAATTGAGCAATTGCACAAATGTGGGCTCACGTGGAGGGTTAAAGTGCAAACGGAAATACTTTTAATAACGAAATATTTAAACATTTTTTATTAATATATAATGAAATTGTTCTTATATATTACTGATCTTAAGTGATCCATTAATAATGAAAGTTGTACAAGTAAAGTTATATCATTGATAATAACGAATTATAATGAACTAAATTAACTTATCAAAAAATATAACCAGTTAGTAACATACAAAGATAATTTCATTATTTATTAGTAAATAAAATTTAAATAATTGATGATTAAAAGTGTTTCTGCTTGTACTTTTATGCTGCATTGTAATATCATCTATTATCTATTATCAATTATAATATTATCTAGTTCAAATTTTGCATTTACGCTATTCAGCATTTCCGCTTCCGGTTTGTATAGGATTTGATATTGACTTGCAGTGACCATTGCAGTATTTTTCATTTCACATCTATTTCGACAGCTAGAAGCGAAATTTTTAAATGTAACGGGTGCAAAAATTCTTCGTCGTAATATCAAATAACTCAACTAATTTAACTAATCAATTTTCAGTAATATCTCTGACAACCTTTATGATTTCAAAGTAAGTTACCGTCGACTAACCGTCGACCCTGGTGTAACTTCTGCCTTAACTGATCAAAGTATCTATTCCATTCAATACATAAATTTTTCCTGTACATAGACTAAAAAGTCCCAAGACTAACAAAAAAACTATCTATTTCGCTCCAAATTGTGTTTATTTATTAATATAATCTCCATTAAGAGATTGTACAGGTCACAAGCTTACCTGGCGCACCCACATCCTAGCCACGCGTAACAAAATTAACAGAGCCTTTATTGGCCTAAAACCCTTCTTCCCTAACAAAATAATTTCCTAAACCAAGCTACAGGCCTTCAAGGCCATAATTTTTAGTATCGCAACATACGCTATCCCTATTTGGGGTACAGCTCGCCCTGACAGACTCAACCCTCCAAAGGTCCTTCATGCGGCTCCTTCGTGCCACTCTAGGCTGCTCCTGGTTCATTCGAAATGCCCAGATCTTCGCGACTCCTTGGTCAACCACCCCAACTCCGGGGTGCAGACCCTCCTCAACTACACTCCTAAATCATATGACCTAGTAACCAGGGTGCTTTTCAGCTCCACACTATCCCTCGTCCTCCCTGCTTCCATCTCTAATTTCTTCCTTACCCATTTGCAATTCTTCTTGGAGTTAGAGGCTGTTTGGCCTGGCGCCCCTCCAATTGGGAGGAGTGTTTAGTCGGTAAAAATCCGACACTACCCATTCGATCGGCCCCTATCGCCGCCTATCGATGTGTGCCCTTTGGGAGGGTGTCTTTTGAAGAAAAAAGAAGCTCTCTCAAAGGTTTAACTCGGAGTGATTTGCCCGCATACTTCGCGCCGCTAGGTCCACTGCTCGAATTCCCCCCGTCGCGACACCCGCTCGCGCTCTATGGCTCGGGTATGCACTACAAGTACCCCCGCGCCTCCGCCCCGCAGGGAAACCTGACCACGAGGACAAAGGCATGCCCCCGCGAATCCGTTCACACCGGTCCAGACGACTGATCCCCGCGTATCCTTACACAGAGGACAAACCAGGCCACTCGACATCATAGTCGGTCGAAAGTGTCGATCCTGCGCTTTTCCCATCATAATATACGACTTTGGCGCCCTTTCGCACGCATACATAATCATAATAATGCGGATCAGTGACCCGCCTCGCTAGCGCTGTTACATTATAGCACCGATCAACAATTGCCGTAAGCCGAGTTCGTTACATCACTGTATCTTAATATACTAATGAATATAAGCGTATACAATGAAATAAATTTATACTTTATATTTATAAAATACATTAAAGTAAAAATTATTAACGTTTTAAAGTACAAATATATGTCTCAAACATATTATTTTAACAATGTATATAAATTAGTAATATAATTGATGAGAAACTGTAATTTTATTAGATAGAAGAAATTAAGCGTTATTATTAACGACGAATTAAATTATTTTATTAATTATATATTAAACAGAGTCTGTTCCGTTCAATTCATACTGTAACGTCTACAAAGTAAATGTAACCATAAAATATTGTTAATATCTATTCAGCTAATATAACAGTGCACTGTTATGTATTCAAACTAATGCTTTCAATCATAGTCAGTATACTGTAACTATATGCATTTCAATGTTCGCCACTAGATGGAAATGATCAGAACAATACGTTTTGCTTCAATACATGTACAGTTAATTAATTAAGCAATTACTTAATTAATTAAATAATTACTAGGTAGAAGAGTGTTTTCAAATAAATTATTAGACAGAATTTTTTATTATAAATCGCGCATCTATAGAAAATGCATCGTTTCCAGTTCCTATGTTAAATTTTTAGGTGGCTGGAAATAAGCACTTTTTGGCTGCTGAGGTTTGATCAAACAGAGGGGTGGTACATTCCTCTGTTTATGACTTCCTGCCTCGCTCGCCTTGCGCTAGGGGAGATAGTCGCCGCGTCTTCTCGAGATAGAGTTGATCTAGTTAGCTGGCAGCCTTTCAAAATATTGTAGTAATCGAATAAGATTTTTTTATTCAAAATAATTTCATTATTTAATAATATTTAATAGTAGTATTACTAGAATTCATTTTTAAAAAATAAAAATAAACTCATATAATTTATAATAAATTTAATATAAATATGATTGAACTATGATACGATTAACTTTTAAATACATTTCATCGAAATGCAAACATGCTAAATTGTAAACCTGATTCTTATTTTTCTAAAAAAGTGATTAACCGTAAAATAATAATTATTGCAAGAACTTTTTATTAATAAATTCGGCAGTGCTCTTTTAAAATTTCTATAATCAAAATTATCATAGTGATGGTTGAGCTCATTAACACAGGCCGGCAGCGGCTGACGCACAGCCATGTACACAAATCGAGCCGGCAACAGCCGGCAAGCATGTATATTCACTAGCAACCTGGCTCTCACTCCTTCCTCTTTGGAAAGTGTGGACAACTCACGAAGCAACGGCTTTGTCCGCAAGAGGGAGCATTCTCGCGACAACTAAGTTGGCGCGGCTCAGACCCATGGAATCGGCAATCTCTACTAATAATCTCTGGTCGCAGCACTAGCGAACGTTTTCAACAACGCGCTACCTTCTGGTTAATTATCTAAGCGTATGTAGACTTGAATAACAGGTTACAATCCTACCCCCATGGCCCCACCATCACCGGAGTTTTTGGACTTGTATCATATATACAACCGTGATATTAGTATTTAGTGTATTACAGATTACTTTATATAGTTTATATATTCTATATCAATATTTTCTATATTCTCAAACTCTATAATCTTTATACCTATATATACTTTATTTATGACCTAGAGATCCGAAATCAGTAGGCTCATTAAATTTTCTAATCGCCATATTTTATTAGTATATTTTAGGACCCAGTGCAAAAAAGCATCAGCTGTATTATTGTAATTTGTAAATGGATCGTTGGCTTAATCTCATATTTAGAGGGCTGAAGAGGCGGCAACTCTCAATATCACAAACTACTTGCGACCGAACGGTCATTTAACTTGGACCAACTTGATCGACATGGCAATTTTAAAACAATCCGTCGCAACAATTATAATCTACGTTGGCTGTGTTTAACCTGGATTAGATATAATTGTGGTACAGATAGTCTAAGAGCAACACAGTGCAATGAGTACAGGCAGTCAATATTATTCGACATCAGCTAAATCGGAACATGGTTGTAAAGAACAGCTTGAATTTACGGGGCATCAGCAATTGTCTTCTGTGCATGTTGCTGTATCAGCACAGCAACCACCACCACTCTCTCCTGAATCTCTTGTCAATGGTTTTCTCTCGGGAGATTTACTCAAGGACTTTTTAAAACCAAATAAAATTAATAATTTGCCCCACTACACCACTGCTGCCAAGCATGAGAAAATACGTCTTATGATAGAAGAAAGTATAAGGTCAGTTATTCTGTAAAAAAGATCTAACTTTATTTTTGTTTATATTTGTTTATATTTATTTCCAAATATATTTTGAAGCAACTAAGTTAAATATAATTGTTTTTGTTGTGATGATAAAACTATTTTAAATTTAAATTCATTACAGTAATAAATATATTATATTTTTTCTCATTTATTCTTCTATTAAAATGAAGATTTTTATGATATTATAAAGCCTACAGTCCAGTGTTTATTATATTAGATTTGTTTATCTTTATTCTAATTCTATAAAAAAAATTTTAATATAATTGTATTATGATAGTAAAGAGTCAAGATCTCACGTTCAAGAAATTTTTTCTCAAGTGGAGCATCTCAAAATAGAAGAAAAATTATTATTGTATTTAAAACTTCCAACATCTTTAGTTAATGTTAGTGGCACAGATCCACTTAGACAACCTTTAAATCCATTAGGAAACCGTTATGAAATTCACCAAACTATCATGTGGATTAAGACACATCTTGAAGAGGATCAAGAAGTTTCATTACCAAAGCAAGAAGTTTATGATGAATACAAGTAGAAATTACTGTTTTATTTTTAATTTTTATTGAAATAATGATTAATAAATTTTAATGATTTTTTTATTTCATAGCATATTTTGCTCCAAGAACTCGATGAAACCTCTATCAACGGCAGATTTTGGCAAAGTTATGAAACAGGTTTACCCATGTGTACGACCTCGTCGACTAGGTACTCGTGGCAATTCTCGTTATTGTTATTCTGGAATGCGAAAGAGACAAAAACTAAATCCTCCAACATTGCCATTAGTGAGTGAATCAGAAATGGTAAAAGGAAAAATCTTTTTAAGAGTACTTAGTTCATTGCTATGATAACTATATAAAATCTATTTATCAAGAAATTTAATAATAAATTTAATAATAAGTAACATAAATGAGAAAGTAGTATGTTTACAATATCTATCGTATTAAGTTTACTGATTTAAAAATATTTTTCCTTGATTCTAAGCATTTAATTAATGCTATTTAAAATCTACTACAAAAATGACTATCTTTTACTCAGGGCGATGATACAGAGTACTTTACAGAAGAAATGCTTGGGGCTGCTTCAACATTGATTCGAGAATGGGCTGAAACTTTATTAGATGCAAAATTTCCTACACTGTATGCCTTGGGAAAGTATCTTGTAAACAATCTTTGTGTTGATAGTCAATCTTTAGCTGCTATTTGTATACTTAATGGTTCAGAAAAATCTGAAGTTATAGCAAGTGAAGGTAAAATATGTTGAATGCATTTAAATATTTATAAACGTTAATTTGGTATTTATTTAAATTAAAGTTAATAAATATCAAATGACAAATGTATTTTTTGTCAAATTGTAAGTAAAATGTAATTGTAGACCGTCATTTGGAGTAGTAAAATGGTATTTTTAATTCAGTTTGTATATTATTTATTTTTTTAATTCCTAATGTTTCACAAAATCGTGCAGTACTTTACTTGTTTTAAATTTTAAAAATTTAGAAATCTTGTATGGTTTTAGTAACATATGGAATAAACTTGTTACTATATGGATAAACTTTATCTTATTGTTTGAATAATGATAATATAAAATTTACAGCTAGTTCAGAATTACTGATAACACCAGAATCGCTAAAAATTGCCAATCTTAGAAAAACTCAACGCCAATTACAACGAAAACTTCAACAACGGGAAAGTATACGCCAACAGAAACATCAAGATTTCAGCTGCGTTTTGCAAGTAATATTTGTTTTACAATTATCATTTTTTAAAACAAGAATACACAAGGTCAATAATAATGAATTTTTTTACGTTTTGTTTATTGTTGTAGAACCAAGCTAAAGAGAAAATTGATAATCAGAGTAATGATGGTGTTGGAGGAGTAAGTAAAAGAGTTAAAAAGGGTAAAGCAAACGTGAAATATTCGTTACAAGATGCAAGTTCATTAAATAAATTACATACTGTAGATGTTATAAATAATGCTCAACAAAAGAAAGTTTTTAAAAATAACAACCAATCTTGCAGTATTTCACTGCAGTCTAACTGTGATAATCTAGTGATACAGTCGCCTGAAGACGAATTAAATTATAAAGATTCTATAGTAATGTCAAAAACATTTACACGGAAGCGCGCGAATGTGAATATAGTGACCCAAGCGACTAAATCGAGTCCAGAAAAACAATTGAAGTTAGTAAATACTCAGAATGAGCAGTTATCTCTTGATGGCATTAATGACTCTGCGAATTCGAGATCTAAGCTTTCTTCACCTGCAAAGCAGCAATCTACGAAAATATCAGTGATACTAGCTAATAATTCACAAGCGACCAAAAGTAATAAAGCTACTCATGAGAGCACTGTCTCTGCGTTTGTTATTCAACCCAAAAAATGCGATAAACAATCACTATTAAACTCCAATGATTATTCTAAATTAAATAGATTACATAATGAACCGCAATTAATTAGTGAGTCAAATAGATTGAACAGAGATAAAACTCTGCCATTCCAAGAACATTCAAAACTGAAAATTAAGGACAAATTTAGTTCTACTGACAGTGATGCTCTTAGTGATTATTTAAATGGTGGTAATAATTCTCAAGAACAAGAAGAAGAATTACTTCAATACTTTCAACAAAGTAATTCATCAAGCTCAGACATGGAGTTAAATGGATGTGTTAGTGACTTAGAACAAATATCAAGACAAGACAAAGTTTCTCAACTAAGAATTATTTTGCAAGAAAATTTGAAAGATGTAATAGTACCGACTAGTAAAGCAAGACCACAAAACTTAATCTCAAATAAGCAGCAAATATTTCAGAAACATAATTTAATTCTGCCCACTATTTTAAATCATAATAACGTACTTAATGCAAGACGACGAGTCAGTTTTGGGACAAGTGCTGTTAAAAATAGTCAGGATAATACAAACAACACAAACATTCTTATGAACAATACTGTTCCACAAAGTCCGAACACGCGACGACGTATATTCAATTTTACTCCCATCTCTCCTGGACCACATTCACCCATTAACGCCCGAGCATCTAACTCAAATTCTGCTAACGTTAGTCCCTTTGTATCACCTCGTAATACTCCAGTTCCTCGTTCAAGAAGCAATTTACAAGGTAGTTGTCGATCACGCAACTCTCACAGAACTCTTTCGCGCTCAACATCTTGTAACGCGTCTTGCTCAACAATAAAAAATGACACGTTTATTGTCCCAACTTCAGGATCTGATATAGTTAGTTACGTTTGTTCGCCTTTAAATTCTGTTAATAGCAAAACCACATGTTCTTCTCAAGTAGTATCTCTGAAAGGACAGAACTCAACATACCCTCCTTTTCTTAGCGATCTTACTGTTCAAGATCCACAACTCCTTATTAATTACCCAAGTCAAGAAAATTTACAAGAAATAAAGAACATTTCTCAAAAACAGCAACCAGCTGACAAAGAAATAAGTGATTTACTGCAAAAAGAAGGGACCAAATTCACTAAAGAGCAACTCAATTTTCGCTCACAATCCGTTCCTTTACATAGAATGGTCAATCCTGTTCTTCTTTCTCCTTTATCACACCAACAAATAATGCCAACTTTTGTTAGTCACAGTTCTAATCCATCGACAAATAGTTCAGTAGCTGCAACGCCTGTTCCCAGCGAATTTAATGATTTTGTTTCAATAGGGACATCCGATAATTCGAATTACTTAATTGATGTGGATCCATTAGGACGCTCTAATGAATCATTTTTAATTGAGAATAAAGAAATCATTTCGGAAAATTTAAATAAGATATTTGATATCTTAAATGAAGAAAAAGACTCATTAACTAAAGATATTGACACTGATAAATCATCAATTAATTTAAATATTATAACTGCGGAACCATACGATAACATCACTTTAAGTAATCAATTAGTTTTAGACGATTCAACTGAATTAGAAGTAAATTGGGCAAAAGGAACAGACTTCAATAATGCAAATGTTATAAATTCTCAGCTGAATATCTGTTCAAAAACTGTACAGTCACGATCTTATCCAAATACTCCACTACCTTTACCTAATTCTTCATTTAAAATTCAGTATCCAGAATGTAGTAATGGTACAAGATCTTATCCGACGACTCCTTCACATAATTTGCAATATCAGGATAATTATACAAGAAGCAATGAACCGATGCTTTTTAATCCATCTTCGAATACCCATAATCTTCACAGTGAGATATCAAACATTGGAAGTGTTTGTTTAACGAGTGTTCCATGTGATGTTGCCGATTTTGTAAAGAACGACATTCCACGTGAAGAAACCGATGACCTAGAATCTCTCACCAACTTCGAGGGATTACACGATGTCAGTGTTCTTTCACCTTTGTTTACAGAAGTTGTTGAATCGAATCATTAAAGGGCGTCAGACGTTTTATACAATAAACATCATACTAACATTGCAATTTTTGATCATTCACAGTAAATTTTAAATTAAATCAAAATGTTAAAACAAAGATTAAAAAAAAGTGATATCTAATATGCTAAAATGTGTCAAAGCACAATTACCTTTGTTTGTTTGAAATTTAATGAGAATGATTAAATATTTACATTATCGGCATCCAACGATCTCTTAAGGCTTCAAAATTTTCAATGAACATTCAAAAAGGACAAAACATAATATATTAGTGAACTTTAAGAAATTGAAATTGTATAAAATAAATCAATTAATCGTAAGAATCGAAAATTCTTTTGATACTTCAATAACCCATTAAATTGGCTAATATTAATATGTGATGAAAATAATATTTATACATACTATAAAAAATTCATTTTTTTAAGTGTAAAATAACAAGTCACAATTTTTTTAGATTTATTTAAGGAGGCTACAACACTTACTAAAAAACTCATAGATGATTACAAAATTTGTATTTTACGTACGAAAATTATATTATGTTGATTTTTAAAATCAAAATATTATAGTTAATGCTATTGTTTTCCCAAAGTATCATATTGAGAATACTAAATTTCAATGAGTTTAATATTATTTAATAAAATGGCTCGTAAAAATTTATTCTTACTCTTAAATAAAATCACGCACCGCCTTAAAACACATGTACAATTACGTTTAATTACCAGGATTAGGTAAAAAAACGTAGAATTGAAAACTTTACTCAAGAAAACATTGCAAAAAATGTGCAAACATCAACATTTTTTTAGTGCCAGTACCAAATAAATTTTAATATCACTTTTTTGTGGGATTTTTTATGTTATTTTTTACTCTTTTTTATAAATTTTATATAATTATCAAAAACACAATGAACATTTGAATAATCCGTGTTTTCATGGAATCCCTTACTTGCTATAACACCAAATATCGAAGCGGTCTCAAAAGTTTCTATTTATAGTACTTTATTTTTTAAACTCAAATTAGTTGCAATGAAACACCAACATACAAATCGTAATCATTAAGTATTTTATGCAAAACATAGACTAAATTTTGTAAATATTACGACTTTTATGGACTAAGCTTTGTATCTTTTTTGCTTAATTATCATTTTCTACAATACTTAATGATTAATTAAAATTAAAAAAATTACTCAATATTAAAATTAATCTTTTATTTAGTTTTAGACAATTTTGTATTACTTAAGTATTGTTTACGTAACTTTTAATATAATGAATTGGAATTTGGATGGTAATCTGTACATACTCCATATTGTTATTCATGTTTGAAAAAAAGTACTGTAACCGTAAGAAAAAATGTTATAGATCATTTTAAATTAAATATCATGATAAGTAAATATATTAGATTGTTTAAAAAAATCAGTAGATAATGATATTATATAAAAAAAATCTACCAAAATTTGATTAGTTTAACATATTGTTTTTAAGAGTGCTGTCATTCCGATCTGTACGCCACAAATGGCAGACTTGAGTGGAACATTATTTTACTCCACAACTTATGTTTCCAGCAAAATGGTTTTTAAAACAGTCAGTGCACTAAAAAAATCTTCAAATTGTTCTACACGGGTGCTAGTCTCGCCTATTAAAAATAATTTTAGACACATTGTAAAAACATAAATTTAATGCTTCAAAACTTGTCTGCCTTCGAACAAATAAGAATTTTTAGAAACATTAGAAAATGAATTTTTGTAAATTTTAGTGATGTAATGTGATATCAAACACATCAGGTGCAAATGTACCGGTTAATCTATAATTTAAAAATTGTTTTGACTTTTTAATCTATAATCCAACACTGTTCATAAAGTAAAATTATATACAGTACTCGATACAGTATAGCCGTACTATTATTATTATATTAATCACCACCCATCCCAACAAGTTTCAAAAATAAACTATAGATTAATAGATCTTCAAATACAATTTGACTTCAAATGAACCTTCACAGTTTTTCTTTTTTTTTCCGAATTGAGAACATTTAGAAAGTTGGCTTCTCAAATTTTATTTCGTCAAAAAATAACATTTTTGAATATTTTTTTCGCCAAAAATGCACTTTATTTACATTTTCCAAAAATTAAATCTAGGGAAAAAAATAAAAAATTTGATCTGAATTATATAATTTCATGTAGTTTTCAGTAAGCTTTAAATCGATCGATTTCCTGATGATTACATATAGATTAATATTTAATAAAACTAAATATCTTGTATTAAACTTAAATTAAACAGACTAAATTATATTTTCGCAGTATCGATATATTGTCTTGAAAAAATATAAATACGCAGCATGTAGAAAGGAAAGCGCTATGTACACAACATCAAGTGCAGTTTGTCTAGTTTTGAATAAAAAATAAAAAACCACCACGATTTTCAAGTAATTATCTGCTCATGAGCACACTGTAGACAATGCTTACTGGGATTAAAATTAAGTTTATATTCAATTACATTTAAGTGCAATTTACGCGGATTTTTAATATACCTAATAAATAACTCACTGCATCATCACTAAATGCACTTGCAAGGTACTCTCTCGCGCCATTTAAAAAAGACCAAACAGGTTCTAACCTTTTTGAAAAATTACCCGGAAGACATTGACTCAAAAAAACATGTTTCAAGAAAGAAAAAGCATCGCCTCTTAAATTCAACATTGACAACTATTTTTAGACCAGAAATTATTCTTTTTAATAGTAATCTATTATTGATACTCAATGTAAAAAAGTAATTATAGTATTAATTATATTAATTTCATTACCGTTTGTTTCTTACAGTAGCTTGGTCGTTATTTTCATTCTATTGTTTATTTTATTTCTAAACGTATGTAAATGTAAAAAGTGTATAGTAAATATAAATAGTTAATTCCATAGGATAGGATAGGATTAAGGCCTTCCTTTACTTCTATTTGCCAAAAATTTTGAAATCAATAAATGATTTGAATACAGCGATGAATAATGAGGTGACGAAATGGAGAAGGCTGAGCCCGAAAAGGTGTTGTGCGGTGTGGTGCTCAGTTGTACAAAATTCGAGGCAAACCTCCGAACAAAACTCTCCTTCAGCCACAGCAATCAACTTCGTAATAGACTCCAAATCTTATTTAAAAAGTTTAGTTCCAAGAATTGGTGAAACATTTATCAGGCTTGGCGGTGTAGTTTTATCGCTCTTGACTTAACATTACTTTCGGAAAAGTACTATAAAAGCACAGGACCATTATAATATATTTAAGAAACGAACCGTTAAGGTTCTAAGAAACTTGATATGATTGTCAATATTACAGTTACAAAGTATAGCAACACAATCGATGTTGCGTCATTAGTTAACTGAACTGGCACAGGTAGCACGCTGCAAGTGCATTTAATTTTCATGCAGTAATTTATTTGTTAAATATATTAAAAATCCGCATACCGTGCACTTATAGAGCTGTTTCATAGTTGAGCTGTTTTGAATTTGTTATTTAAAGCGGAGATTGCACTAGCGGCTTTCTCTTATGATTTTGCGTATTTACATTTTTTCAAGCCAATACACGAAGGATCGCGAGATATAGTAAAAATGCAATCTATACAGTAATAAATTATTTCCCAATAATTTATATTCTTTAAACAAAATGTGACAAAAATGCACTTATTTTTTGAGGTCAGTCGCGCGTTACTCCTCGCCTGTCCCTCACCCACGGGTCTCAGTTTATCAAGTTATCGAGTTATTAAAATTAATAACAGTAAAGGCAGTAACATATAATTAATTATATCATGTTCATGCATAGTTTTTAAAATGAGAAAATATTTAAATTTATTCTGTTTAATTCTAAAAGCGTATTTCGTTTATTATTTATTCATGTACATATTATACATTTTTTTTATCGATATACATAAGCATTTGATTTTTTAGTTTTATTTTAATATAAGGTTTTTAATATCTTTAAACAACAAAGATGTTCTAAATATGTAAAAGTTTTTCTGAAATAGATTCAAACCTGCTTCCTAATATAAAAAAGCCATAGAAATTTGCGTCTTAAGTCGTCGCTTCAATTTTACACGATGTAAGTTCTTAAATCGTTTATGATTATCACGAACGTATGCGGTCAAAATTTATTATTTTAAATCGATGTTTTCTGTTTATTTATAAGAATTAAAAAGTTATTCGAAATTTGAAATACGTACGTTTATTTAAATAAAACTTTAGCGAGCCACAACTGACCACAACTGCTCGCTTTCTGTACATGGCTGCGCGTAAACCGTCGTCGGACTGTTTATTACGCCCGATTATTCCCATAGCAGATTCGGCTCTGATCGAAGCCCGTAGGAGCGCGAAACTGTGAACACAACGGCAATGCTGTTCATAACCGATGATCCTTTGAGTCAGTAAAAGCGCCTGAATAACTACCAGCTTGTAATGATGTGTCAAATTGCCGGCTGAACAGAACGCAGAGCTGAATAGAGAATCGCCGATCCTATAAGATCAAGCCGCGCCAATTCGTACTCTCCGTTACTCTCCATCCTCTGCGAAGTTATACGTACCCTCGCGATCAAAAAATGAACTTAACGCACTTGAGGCCTAGGGGAAAATGAGCGGGAAACAAGGGCTTCGCCAAAGCTATCCCCGAACCCCGAGACACCGACTCCTGAGTTGCAACTCGCGTTAGGAGTCCGAAATTTAAAATAGGATTTAATATGAAATCGCATCTATAATTTTATTATGTACTGGAATTGATAATTCTTTCAATATGTTTATCTTGATTCATATACCCTTAAAAGTAATTTCTCATTAATTGTATAAGCAGATTATAATAATTTTTAAATTTGTTTTGAAACTATTTTCAAACTAACCAAAATAATATAAATATCCCTTATAAAATTCAAAAAAAAATTGGAACAAAAGGATGAATCGCGGACGTGAATTGTATGGATCATTTTGACGTTTTGTCACCCTTGTTTTCTTCAGTTTTCCCATAATTTCCTCTCAACTAAAGTTTTTTTCACCGCAGGCGCCGCATTACGCGTAATAATTGACGCGGCGTGGTCCTACGGCATCGGCGATTTATTTATGTTCATCTCTGTCCTGTGCAGCCATCACACATAAGTCAACATATAAGCTTGTCGTGACTTAACGCTTTCAAGCACACAGAATCGCCGGTACATGCAAAAGACGCGACACATGAGTTCCTGATGCATAGATATTCCACTAGTGGAAATTTGTGGACTCTTGGAAGAGTGTGACGAGTCACGGGACCACGGCTCCGGAAGAGAGAATTTATTCTGACGGTGCCTATACAGACTATATATGCAAGTTGGCGCGGCTCAACCCACATAATCCCCTCTGGTCCCGTCTGGTCCCGGCTGGTCCCGGCCCCCGTAGCATTGACAATCTATACTGTATAAAGTTGACAGACTATCCTATAGTGACTACTAGTAATTTCACCGGTGTATACTACAAGAGTATATTCTGTTGCATTGTATATTTTCTGGTTTAGCCAGGTTTAGCTTCCTTCAGCCTCCTTATTTAGGTTATAAACGCACGTTTCACTATTCTTTAGAATGGCTAACGATGAGTATGCAGACCAGGTAACTATTATTGTTTTGTAAACAAAAATTGATTATGAAACGTTCAAGAGAATAAATTAATATAATTGAATTTAATGTAATTATTTCAGTATAATACGAACGATGGCTACGGGGGGTCGACGGACGATCACCCTGATTATAGTAGAAATTTTCTGCAAGTACCAGAAGTAGTCAAGAAGTTTCTTATTTATCTAAATAATTGTATCAATGAGGGTATGATATTTGAGATCCAAAATTTATATGAAAATACATTTCCGAAACTTTCTGAGCAGTTTTTTGATAATTCACCATGGCCATGTGAACAAGCAGTAAAGAATATTGTTGATGATAATCAAATATTTATTACATTTTACATGGAATTATATTACCGTCATATTTATGCACGGATGCAACCTACTTTAGAACATAGAATGAACTCCTTTTACAATTACTGTTATCTTTTTAATTACATCTTGCAAACTGATGAACCTGTACCACTGGAGTTACCTGACCAATGGTTATGGGAACTTATTGATGAATTTGTGTATCAATTTCAAGCTTTTAGTCAATATAAAGCTAGTATGTCACAGAAGTCACAACTAGAATTGGAATCATTAGCTAATCATAATAAAATATGGGATGTTCTTTGTGTACTAAATGTACTTCATTATTTAATTGATAAATCAAAGATAAAAAGTCAGTTAGAAGTATATGCTAGTGGAGGTGATCCTGATTCAGTTGCTGGAGTTTTTGGAAGGCATTCACTGTATAAAATGATGGGATACTTTTCCCTTGTTGGCTTACTTCGTGTACATTCACTTCTTGGAGATTATTACCAAGCTATAAAGGTTTGTATATAGTTATTATTTTGTATTAATAACTAGTTTTTGTTACATAATTAAACAATATTTATATAAATACAGGTTTTAGAAAATGTTGAATTATACAAAAAAAGTGCATATTCTCATATACCTGGATGTCAAGTGTCAACAGCTTATTATGTTGGATTTGCTTATATGATGATGAGAAGATATGCAGATGCTATAAGGACATTTTCAGGAATTTTACTTTATGTACAACGTACAAAACAATTGTTTACATCAAGAAGTTATCAGAATGATCAGATTAACAAACAAACGGAACAAATGTATCAATTATTAGCAATCTGTTTGGTATTACATCCTCAATGTATTGATGAAGGATTACAACAAGCTCTCAGAGATAAAAATTATCATGAAAAAATGTATAAAATGCAATGTGGTGGTTTAGAAGAATTTGAATCGTGTTTTCAGTTTGCATGTCCTAAATTTCTTTGCTTGTTCCCTCCTAATCCTGAGAAGACTAAAGAAGATTATATAAGGAATGCTATAAAACATCAAACTCATGTTTTTATGGAAGAAGTTGTACAACAAAAGATGCTACCCACTATTCGTTCTTATTTGAAACTTTATACCACCTTGCCTATAAATAAATTGGCAACATTCATGATGAATAATCAAAATGAAAACACAGATTTGAATGATGAAATTGCTAAACTGACAGTTTATCTTTTATGTTTTAAACATAAAATGAAAAACATTGTTTGGACTAAAGGTTCTTCTGGACTAGATGGCAAATTTCAGTCTGGTTCTGAGGTATGTACTTAATGTCAAGTAAATATTAATACTTATGTAAATATTAATTTGGAAATTTCTCGTTTCATTTAAAATTATAATAATTTATTTATAATAATTTATGAAAAGTTTAAAACTGAAAATACTTAATACTATATATTTTTTATTGTTTATTCAAATTATATAGAATTATAAATTTAAATCATTTTGCAATATTTTTTTATTAATATTATTTGTTTCAGCTCGATTTTTATATTGATCATGATATGATTCATATAGCTGATACGAAGGTTGCTCATAGATATGGAGATTTCTTTATTAGAAAAATATTAAAGTTTGAAGAGCTGAATCGAAAATTGCATCATATTAAAATATAAAAATTATAATATCATACAATAATTATGAAAATGAAAAATATAAGAAAATTTGAAATACTATTTGTTTTATTTTCTTGTAAAACAACTTACATGTATGTTTATTTGTACGTACTTTTATTCTACACTTAGGGAACAAATAAATTAAATTTGTACGAATTAAGTTTTAATTTAAATTTTTTAATAATTTATAATACATATGTTACAATTTAATTAGTTGTATACAATTAATTTGTCTTGACAAATATTAACAATAAGTTTTTCGTTATCATGATTCTGCACTAGATGCCTTCTGTTCAAATATTTTACTTGCTTTTAACAATATATTATTACACTTTGTACTTCCATTTAAAAATTTTGAGTTTTGTAAATAATGAAAAAATCTATTACCTCTTTTATTATTGAATTGATTTCTAATTTCTTCAGCTCTACATATTGTTCTTATGCTTGAGAGATAGTCTAAAGCTAAAACTTGACGGTCTAAAACATTTGAAGTAATTTCCGATAGAATTAAATCTACATCATTGTTCGTTTCTTTTTTAATTAATGTCTGTCTGTGGATATTTACTTTGTTTAAATTTTTTGAATCTTTTGAAACATATTTTAAAACTGCATTACTTAACCAGGTTCCAATTTCTAAATTCATGTTTTCTAAACTAGAGTACAGTCTTGAATCTTCCACAGAAGAAGTGCTAGGTTCAGATTTCAAATTCAATGAAGAAGTTGAATCTTGACTTTCGATTAACGATGATATTAAAGTAAATTTATTCAATTGACTAAGTAAGACGCAAACATCATTTTCTATTATTTTCATATTACAACCTAAGCTTTTTCGTTTTTTAGACGATTTTATAACTGATTTATAAATGCGCGTTTGTGTATCTTTTAATGAAAAATTATCTAATGACAAACATGTACGTGGAATACTCTGTTTGCCTGGCAATAAAAGATATTGCAATTGATTCAAGCCTTGTCTTAAATCTCCACTTTTACAAAGAGCCTGTAATATGTACATTAAAATTTTAAAACAATATATTAAAAAAGATTGAATTAATTTTATTGTAAGAATTAGATGATTTATATATATGATTTTTTCAAATTTTAACAAACTATAGATAATGTAATTAATTTTGAGGTACCAGACAAAGGTGTCCCTTAAATGTCCCTCAAAATATTCCTTCAAAATATTATTTTTGTTAATTATAATCAGAATTGAGGTTCAATGTATTTTAAACATTATGAAATAAATATATATCAAAACTAAAATCAGTGAGTCTAATCGTTCAAGTAACGTTAAATTAAATGCTTTATACTTACAAGTAAATAGGTTTGTGGAAGCTTATATCCAGTTTCAGCTAATGCAATAAGTTGCAGTAAAGCTATTGCTTTGCTACCAGTGACTGTTTGAAAATTAATTTCACACCGATGAGGTGCTATTTTAGATAGATGAGAGCATGTATCTCTAAGAGTCATAACAATTGGTCGTTTTGAATTACAAGCTAACTGAAATGCAGCTGATATAAATCCATCATCTTCTTCAAAAACTAAGTCTATATCTTCGAGAAGAATAAGAGAGTTCTGTGAAATTTTCGCTTCTTTTGGTAATGAATCAAACACATTTCTCATATTTGATTTTTTTACTCTATGAGATTTGGTTGCTTCATCAAATTCTTTAAATAATTTTTTTCCGTGTCTTTTTGATGATGCATTTATTTCTAATACCCTAAAAATTTTAGAATATGAAGTTAATAATAAATATTTTAAATGTATTTTAACAAGTACATTTTATTTGTACGTGATATTTAAAAAAAAACAAGGAACTTTTATAATTTGTTTTGAATTAAAGCTGATACAACTTGTATGTATAAACATATACTCATGCTTGCTTCCATTGTTAGATTTTGAAATGAAATTTATACATATATTGTCTAATGCAATAATTATATGTAATTTACTTATACTATTTCATTTACTTATAACCCAATTCCTGAGCAACAGCATAGACACTAGCAGATTTTCCACTACCATGAGGTCCAGCCAACACCGCTACTTGATTGTTTTCTGCATTACTTGACATGCTGCAATCTGATGTATAAAACTCATCACTACTGCTGCAATCTTCAATAATTTTGAAAGAATTCCAAGTATGTAACCAAGATTTAAGTTTCTTTGCTGCTTCTTCATTACCTACTACTTCCATACTACTGATAGGTTTATATTTGTCAATCCATTGTCTACTGTTTTGTTTACTTTTTGTTGAATCATTTGAAATATTAATAGACTTTTTATTACAATGCTTTTGTCTATTGTGAATTGTATATTTAAAATTTCCAAAATTTGATATCCTTTTTATAGACTTCCATATGTTTTGAGCATCTAAACAATGCAATTCTATTTCTGATACTACTGTTTCAATATTTGAATCTTCACAAAGGGATAAATTTTCAGAAATATCAGATAGATTTTCATATTGCAATATTTCTCTCATGTTACAGAAATCAAACAATAGATCTAACTTTTTAATATTTTTTATGGTAACATTCAGCAATTGATCTGTTTTACTACAGTTATGAGGCAATTGATTAACATGACTAACTTTAGGAAAATATAATAGATTTTCAATTATTATTTGTTTTTCATTTTTACTATTGCAATTATATTCATTTAAGTCTGTCTGCAAAAATAAACTTCTTGCAATTAAACTTTCTGAGTTAGGCTTAATTTTTTTGATAAATAATGGTGCAAGTTTTGCTTTTGACTTTCGCTTTAATGAATTTTCTTCTGTTTGTAAGGATTTAGCTTCTTTATTTTCAATCAAATTGGTTTTCATTAATTTAGTATAATTATTAGAAATATCCAGTTTTTTCTGTACATCTGTTTTCAAACTTGCTTCATTATTAATTGTCAAATCAACTTTATTATTTTCATTATTTGGATCATTCAAGTTACTGGAATTTTTAATTTTCTTTTTTATTGGTAATAGTACTTTTGGTATTTTATCACTTTTCTTCAAATTAATTCTTTGCTCTTTAGATAATGGAGTATAAATTTCATCCGTCTCATCAAACAACTCCAATCCTACAATTATTGTACTTAATTAATTTATATAATATTTATTATCATTTAGAAAAGTATATAAAATGCGATACTCAGAGATCAAAGTGTTAAAAATCATTGCCATCAACCAGACTGTGTCTAGGAGACTCCTAATTATTTTTACATCATTTTAGAATACTTACTTACATAAATATCATTTAAACTATTTTTACTGTACCTGTTGAACCTATATTTGATTGTAGTTGAATTTTTAATGACCATTTTATTTTATTTTCAGGTTTAGTCAATTTTATTTGTTCACTTTTATCGAATGAAATTAACTCATTGGATGGAATAAAATGAATTCTATCAGCTTCTTGTGAATGTTTTATATCTATATCTATATCTTTTTTTTCTTTTGTCTTTTCGTTGGTAGAATTAATTGAAACTTCAAAATTTTGAGGTCTATGGACTTCAGCTTGAACTAAAACTTTTGAATCATTGTGTTTTTGATTTGTAGATATATCTGCTTTGCTAAAAAAGTTTTAATAATTAATCAATTTCAAATTTCAAACGAAGTTTTCTTATTAAATAAATTTTAACAAACCTAAAGAACTTCAATAAATTATTTGATGTGTTTGTTTGGATAAATTCATTGTTTTTTGAAACCATTTCATCACTCTGAATTAATTCATAATCTTTATTTGATTGCACAATGATTTGAGTTTTTCGTTTATCTAATATTTTTAGACTATTACAAGACTTTTTCTTATTCAAAAAATTTTTAGGTGAATATTTTTTTTTATTAATAAGCTTTGTTGATCTCTGTACAGATTCTTGCCTCAGAAAATCACTTTTATGGTCCAATACACCTTTCTCCTGTAAAAAACAAATTTATATTACACATATTTCTTTACACAGTTAAAATACAATTAAAATCTGTATTTATATATAGTCAAATGTGAGTCAATACTAGTTAATTGCAATATTTTTGTACCTCACAATGTTCTTTTCTTATCCTTAATTCTTTATTTTTTTCTATATTGTTAATGTTATTAATTGCGTTGCATTCGTGTTTATATACATTATCGCAATCTTTTGATAGGTCAGTGAAGTAATGTTTAATATCTCTCATAATAGTTATTTTACTTCTACTATTATGTCTGCAACTATTATTTTTAAGAATACACAATTTTTAATTATATTTCTTTATAATTATACCATAAATTACTTAAACTTTTCATAAAACTAAAACCAGATACCGCCATATACCACCATGAACAACTTAAAACAAAGATTAGCAGAAAAATCGCTTATAGGTGACAAATCACGAATCGTTGATAGTGACAGTCGAAAAACTGACTGACTGATAGTGTTAAACCGTCAGTATGGCGGAATGCTAGCGGCTGATCCGCGTCAACTTGTAGGCCCCATGAGAATATTTCCTCTTGCGGACAAAGCCGTTGTCCCGTAAGTAGGAATAAATACTGTACTTAGTGCGAAGTGCGATTCGCGAACAAGTGCGAATCACAAGTGAATATTATATGTGACTGGCTCGCTTCTTGCATTCGTGGCTGTACGTAAGTCGCCACCAGCACCGGCCTGTGATTGGTGCACTCGATTGTTACCAAGTAAAGTCGACTTTAAAATGACCAATTCCTTCCTGACTGACAAATATATAAAAATGATTTAAAAAACTCTTGCCCGATAGGACTGCAAATGTACCCTCAGAAAATGCTGTGGGAGGAGGATAGTTGACGAAGAATCGATGAAATTATTTAGACGTGATAGAGGTGGCAAGTATAAATAAGTCCGAAATGGAAGAGTAGCTGCGAAATTTCTTAAGAAGTTTTCTTAGTAAACCTTCTCGTTGGTCCACCTCCTCATTACCCTAAATTTTCCGATGACTTGAAATCTATGCGAGGAGTACTTTTTGACTTGCTTTAGAGAGAATGGTTTAAAGTAAGTCTAGCGAGTCAGTGAAGGTAATGGATTTAAGATTTTTTTTTGCTAGATAGATTCAGGAGACAACTGAGACCGTTGATGAGATTTTAACAAACTAAATATTTGGAAAATTTTAATTTAAACAAAAATGTTTGGAAAATATTTTTGAGATTTAAGACTATAGATATAAAATCGTAGAATAGACGAAGAGGAAATCGATTTGCCGTATCGTATGAAGTGGCCGAATGCCCTAAATACGGGGAGGTTAAAGATGAAGAGACAATCTAGAGCCAGGATTATAGGGTTATCGATGAATGGGAAGGCTGGGGATAAATATCATCATAAATATCATATTCATCTATAATGCTGTATTCATATTAAGAGTTAGGAATACGAAGTGTAATGGAGATAGGATAGTGGTAGCTGAAGTTATTATTTTGTAGAACAAAGCTTGTTAGTGATGGAGAAAAGATTAGGAGCTTGGAAGGTTCCATCAATGAAGAACAGGTTAGTGGGATTCCCCCAGATTTATTGCTTGGAAGGAGTACTCAGATAGAAAGTTCAATACTTTGTGTCAGTGATGTACAGGTACGAGCATTACCAGGCAAAGTTATTAAAATTGAAGTCGCCACCTAATATCTCGCGGTCCTGTTGCAATAAGGAATTAATAAGGCTTTCGATGGGTTGTGGAAAACTATTATGTTGAAGTGGGTAAATTGAAACTATTAGTTTTATTTTACTTTTTGTTTTTATCGACACTGCCTGAAGAACAGGTAGTTCCTTAGTGGTTATTATGACCGACTAGATAGGGAAACATTGAACACTTCATTCATAATTAGACTTCCGCTGTCCGGGTGGGAAACGGGGTGTAAAGACGCTCCTAGCGCTAGTACATATGTGCAGCAAGATCTCAAAAACCAAGGAAATTCGCTATAACTGAATTTAATCGTATAATTTCGTTGTGACGACGCAAGAGCACACGAAGTAGAAAAAAGATAAATTACTTCAACAAATACAGTGAAGAAGAACTGACAAATTACTTTTGATAGTCAGGACACCATCATAATATTACATTAAGCTGCCTGCTTCTGAACCTGTGTGTGGTTTCTTCTCTTATATAGACATAAAAAAAGTGCAGCAAGGAGGGGCTTGCGAAGGTGTTGGGATGTTGCGATTGGACGCCGCTGCTAGCAGATGAACTCGATATTGAGTTGTCAGTCGCGCGACTTTACCTGACACATCTCTTGAATTAATGTTGAGCTGCACGATATGTAACTGATTATTCCTTCAGGACTTCTTCGATCTCCGCAAATGCGTATAAGAGGAAATTGATCACTCAAGAACTGAATTTATTCATAACCTTCTGTTTGATTCCAAGATCTTCCAATTGATCAATTTTGCAAGATCTGACACCAACTGCGGAGATTAGGATTGCTATCATGTACCAGCAGGTCCTTAGATGGACTCACTCCGGATGAGCTGAATTCTCAATTTGTTGATTTCGAGTGAAGTTGGTTAGATGGACGCCGTATTCGACTTGGTTTGTGATGAAGGATTTTCTTTTAGTCCTATGGTAATTAATATAGTGATTTTAGGAGGTTTCAAAGTTCTAATCTGAGACAGTTGGTGAGGATAGTGTACTATATTGTGTAGTAGTAAAGATTTTTCCGCTATTAATTCTTATTTAGTACGCTTATTCAATGGCGTGCTGGCAAATGGTTGTTTTGGAGAGGTTTGGAGAAGGCACATATGGAGCCTAGTCAAAAGTACCATAGAGACAAAATAATTGTAAGCCTACTGGACTACTATGCTTTTTTAAAAATTCTTGAAAGATTCGTATACAAACCATTTATGAAACATTTATTATACCGAAACATCTTGAACCTTTTCCATACAGGTTGCAGGAAGTATTGTTCCACTGAAACGACCTTATTCAGACTAATTAAAATGTACGGTTTGCGATAGATAAGAAACAGGTAACCTTACTCTTAACTTCAAACTTCAGTAAAGCCTTTAATACTCTATTACTGGCTATATTACTGGTGAAAATGGCAAGAATGAGATTCTTTCGTGCGATGCTACGGTAGACGTGAGCTTATCTGCATACCCTAGCTTGGTGTAATACTGGATGGTAGCTTCACCTGAAAACAGCACATTGAAATTGTAGCGGAGCATCTAGATGGGCATTGCGGCAGCTGAGCGAAAAAAGAACTTGCGCTCGAGGTTCTATGACAGCCGCGGGCCACAAACGGTCAATGGGCCATTGACACCGAATGGAATGATGATGGCCGAGCCCTCGAGGCTCCAAGCAGTCTAGTGCAAGCTGACGCACCTCTTGTGTTGCCCCGCGCCCTTGATAAAACAGGAGAATATGTCGCTGTTAAAGTTTCGAAGGCGAAAGAGAAAAAGAAGGGAAAAGACGATACCTGAGCCCATAATCCGACTGGGGGTAAGACCCCAGGATCAACCTTTGTCAGAGGGTTAAAAAATTATATATCGTCATTTTTTGATTGTTAAAGAATGTTTAGCAAGATTTTTCCTTGCTCATTTCTCCTTTTTATAAAAAATAATTCATTGGCCCATACAGGTAACCTCCCTGCGAAAAACATATAATGAAGATAAACGCATCTGGGCCAATGTGTACTTTTGCAGATACATAACTTTGCGTAGAACCCAAATTTTAAACTACACCAGTCATCAAAACAATCCCAATATTTCCCAAATCCCAATATATGCAATTGGAACTTTTTCTAAAGTACGCTTCCGAGACGGCGCTGTACGGGAAAATATAGAAAACCATACAGTTCCCATGACGCCCCTTACTACGTTTTTACAACTCGTGTGACCCGCCAACCTCAATTTCTGTACATACGTCACTACAAATGTTCATCATTTACAAATGAAATTACTTGTATGGATAATATGATAATAATTTTTTTTGTCAAAACTTTACTTCTTACAGCCTAATGTAAGAAGGGTATTACAACAAATGTTATGCGTAAATTCAAATGTGAAGTTCGATGTCCACGCAGTGTCAACTGCTGACAATTACTGTATCACAACAGTGTTCCCAACTCTAGAAACTTATACCCACTTTTATATATAGGGAAACCCCATATTCTGACGTTTAACTACATATATGCGTTGCAATTTCACGTTGGCTTATATATATATATATATATATATATATACAGATTGTATTTTACATAAGCTTCAGTCAATCTTAGGGTTTTATTTATGGTCAATTGGTCATTTTGGTCAAATTTGGATATAACTCGTTTTTCTATGACTTCAACGTTATACAGATATATATGATTACAGGCAGAATTCACAGAATGCAAACCAAACAGTAGACATTGTGCATTCTGTAATAGCAATATCAAAATAATCAAGATCTAAAATTCAGTGAATATAACCAAATTGAAATGACAATGAAAAGTGACTAACCGTAGTTATCGGCTTGGGTTCAATTAAACATTGAGATTTATTATTTAGTACCGAAGAGGACAGAAGACAAGTAGATAGAATCATATACACGTAAAGTCATCACGAGAAAAAATGATGTTTATCACAATATTTATATATAAGTTCTGAGTCGACACTCGACAGTTTAACGGCTGATTCAAGAATTCGACGTTGTTTATGGTAGGACAAATGTGAACTCAAAATAAATACGAAAATATGTATTCGTAAAAATAATTATATTGATAATATTTGAGATATTGTGACTATAAGTACTTTTGCACATTTTGCAAAATGGGATGTTGCTACAGTCTGTGTAAAGATGACAATAGCCAACAGGTATAATAACTATATTTTATGAAAATATTTTTACAATTATATTATTTTTCTGACCTATAGAGTCATTACCTTATCTCTATTTTTGATAAGCCTATAAGGAGAATATTTTTACATTAAGCAGTTGACATTTAGTTGCTGATTATCATCTTTCTTAATTTCAGGGTGGTGAAGTTAATGAGCGCACACATTTACTTGTGGATCCAGTTAGTAGTAGTACCAATATACTACGAGCTCATAGGTAGATTTAACAATATTTTATTTATGTATTAAAATTACTAATTATTATTTACATCAAAATAATTTTTAATATCTTTATGTTTTAGTGATGACTTTGTTAGTCCCTATGCTAGTTCTGCACCTAAAAAAACAGACGAACAAAGTGCTCTTAATCGAATTCTTCATGAAACTGCTGCGTATGTTTAATTTATAATTTTAAACATAATTTATATAAGAATTCAATTGTTAAATAAATATAATTCTGTATTTATTGTTACAATAAAATAAACTTCATTACTTGTAGGAATATCATAGATGTAGGAGCCTTAGATTCTCATAATTTAGAACAACATGAATATTTAGAGAGATCAAGAGCATATGCAAAAAGAATAGAAACTGTAGGAATTAAGTTGCCTGAAGTTTCTTACTGCTTATTAAAGGACATACCTGCACCAGAACGAGTACTAGGTTCTGAACCAATAACGCAAAGTGATAAAAAGTTGGTAAGTTGAAATATAAAAGTTACTAAGAATATAAAAGTAATCATTTTAAATATACTTTTAACATGAAACTAAATTTTTTCATTGTGCATCAAAGATATTGTAAATAATTGGTTTTTGCAATTCATAGATAACCGAATTTCTTAAAAAGTCTGTGACAGCATTAGATGAAGTGCAAGTTATACACAAGGAGGATCTTGTAATTCCATTCATATCGTGATCAATGCATTCACCATCTTATATTCGTGGAAAATTACACAGAGCAACATCAACTCAGTGTTTAAAGAGACAAGATGAGTTAATGGGAATATGGGTAAAGTCATACTTTACTGATTAAAAGATTGTACCAAGGAAGATATTTTTTTTGTTTAAGATAAATAAATATTTGTTTTTAATTTTACAAGTTTACTGTACCAAATATAATATTTATTTATAAAATTGCAAATAATTAAGTTAATTATTTTTTGGCAGATATTAGAAAGTATTTATAAAAAATTGTAATTTTCGCAATTCTTTACATATATTAAATTGTTGCAGTTTTATATATGTAAATGTGTAATTAATATTTGTAAAATATTTGAACAGGTTCTATTATATTTCATTTTATAAACCATCTATCAATTTATACACTTTCAATAAGCAATTTATAAAGTGAAATATAGTATTATTAGGATCAAAAATTTAACAAAACTTTTTGAAAAGAAAAGTTGAAATTGCTTTATTAGATAAAGTAGAAGTATAATTTTATAAAAGTGTAATGCTATAGGTAAATAATATACGATCGGCAGTAAATTTTGTCAATGAAAAATAAGGTATATGTTTTAAATATTTACTTTAAAATAATTATGATGAAATGTATAAATATTTAATGAGTCTTGCATATTAAACTGAATACTGTTATCTGGATATCATAAGTGCAATTTTTCAAATAACGTGATTGCATTACAAATGAAAAATTAGTTGCAGGGATTCAAGTCAGAAAATGGTTAAAAACAAATGAGGCACTAATATAATAATTAAGAATTCTACTGGAGACAATCTGTTTTTTTTATACTAATTAGCACAATTTATTTCAGTATATTTTCTAAAATCATCCAAATAGATTTCAAATAACAATGTGCATAATTCTTCGCGATATTTTTGAATTATGTCAAAATGTACAATTTTTTCAAAATTAATTTAAGCTATTAAAATTATTATATACAGATTATGTAAATTTTTTACATGGAAATGTACAGCATAATGAAATGTATATCTTCATCATTGTATAATCTCAAAATATCACTCATATGAAAACTTGTTGTTTTACATTTGTTATAATGCTAAAAAGTTGTGTTTTCATTCATCGTTTTCAAAATGTAGTTAAATAAATGTAAATTTTAACGAAATAAATAATAGTTGCTTATTTTTATGTAATACTTATTTGTAAACAAAAATAATAAAGAATGAAAAATGTACATCTTACTTTCAGTCTCTAATTTACGTGCAATAAGATAAAACAATCTATAAAATTATATGGATGCAATAAAAATAAACTGGTTAACTCTGTAACAAATTCATCTATGATGGTTAAAATAGCTTTGTAAATGTATCTTCATAAACTCCAAGAAAAATAATGAGCGTTTTATGTAATTTTTAATTATTACAATTTTGGAAATCAATGTGATTTCCGTTTATTTGTGTTTATTGTCCATAAGGCTCTAATTTGTGAAATACTTTTGCGTCAAAGAACATTACAAATACATAGTTTTGTTCAAATCACATTCTATAAAATTGTTTAAGTTTACAATTTCTTTTATAGAAAGAAAAATAAATATAAATGGAAGAAAAAATAATGTATATAGTTTTATTTAAATAGTGCCCGGAACGTACCCATGTAAAGATGCTATTATGAATAATAGAAAATACTGCTGGAAAGTGCGGGAGTATTGTGACGTAAGTGTACCAACAGTTGGAACAATTGTGGTTAAACTCAAAAGTATGTTTTATATTTTCATAACTTAGCATCAGTTAAATACCCAGACTCTGCAAAAGATAAAGATTATTGTAGAACAAGCAGATTTGGTGGTACATAGTTTGAAAAAATACATTCTTTGAATCGAACCGTTCAGCGGAAATGATTTATGCGTATCAACAAAGGTTGAAAAAATAGCTAAAAGGCTACCTGTATGAAAAAAAATTGATTGTTATAAGAGATCTTGAAGTACCTACTCGATTCGATAGTCGTGTGCAAATAAACACAAAGCAAAGCAGTGGAAAAAAAGATAAAATATCTGTGTCCTTTCCAATACATATGCAAATCAAGGCAGTTTAAACGTAACGCAATGCAACTCACAGGGTGAGTTCAATTGAGAGACGACGAAAAAGGGAGAGAAAACGAGGGAAGAGGGGTAGGCAGGATGTTGCGAGCACTCGGGAGCAATTAGTCGAGCGGAGCAAGTGCGGGGGTGGCGGGGCGTCACGGCGCAAGGGCGAAGCTGCGCACGTGCGGCAGGCCGGCGGTTCGAATTGCCGCGCGCTTTCCCCGGCGGCTACGGTCAATCAGGGGCGCTGCGCGTCAAGATTGGCCGTCGGGCGCTTCCGCTGGTGGGGCATCGACCCGTCGGCGCTCGGCCCGCTCGGCCGGCGCTCTTGCTCGGCCGCGGCGGCTCGCGCGCCAGTTCCCCCCCTACCTGCGCCACCAATGCACGGCTAGCTCACTGGCGCGGCCTAAGCCCGACCATTGGTCCTCGATTGCGCCCGACCAATCATTGGGAAAGTGTGCCCGACGAAAATATCCAATGTAAGTCCACAAATTATCGCAGGAGCCGCGAGTGCCCGCGACGCGCGCTCGACCGCCGAGCAACTGCGAGGAGCGGGCCCGGGCCGCCCGAGGCCCTCCGCGGCGCCCCAGGAGCAGCCGAGCGCCGAAGACGCGCCGAGCCAGCCGCGCCATGTTTGCCGCCGACGCGGCAGCTGCTCCGGGAGACGCGCCGAGCCGGGGACGCGCCCCGGGCCCAGCGCCGCCCTCCTCGCCCTGGGCCGCCCACGCCTCCCCGGGACGCGGCCCGGAGCCCGGAGCCCGGAGCCTGGAGCCCGGGGCCGCCCTTGGCCTGGGCCCTCCGCGATAGAGCCTTCCCTTTGTCCTCGCTGTATTGACATTTTCTATGGATACATGCACACCCCGCGTACGTGTGCAATTGGCTTATCTGTATGTACGCGCAGCCTACATTTGAATAGATGCCGACTTTCGTACGGAGCCGAGTGCGACACTGTGTGCGTTGCCTGTCGCTGCTCGCTTCTTGCTCGCTGCCTGCACTCGCCGACTCGCGGGGCCGCTGCTCTCCGAGCGCGAGCATAATGAATACCTGCGAGCACTCAATATTTCCCTCGGCGCTGCAGCGTTCCGATGCACTCGCGGGCCAAAGAGTTCGTTGCGCTCTTCTGACCACTCGCCCACCTTACCTCTATAAATCAATGCTTGTAATTCTTTTTAAACATTTGCAATTATTTTATTACATAATGTACACGTGCCTTACTTTATCTGCACTTGTTGGCTCAGGAAAGCATTTGTTTACAGTTCAACAAAAATTTTTTTGCAAATTATTATATATTTAATTTGTGAACTTTCCTTAATCATGTTGCTGCAGTCTGCATGTAAAAACGTGTACTGTGACAAAAATTAGATTTTATAGCCACTATAATAATATTTATTATAGAGACACTCTAACATATGTGTACAACATTTTCAAGTAATCGTTTGTGACAAATGCTATATTTATTAATATGTAATATGCAATTGATGTTGTTACCTAATTACTTTTAATCCTAATCTTATGTACATATCACTTTAATTTTCAGAATTTGTTATTGTACCAAATTTAAAAATAGATTTAAAAATTTAAATTACATCTTAAGAATATATGTAGTTGAAGATCATTTTGATTAATCAAAGCAAACATTACCCTATTAAGTATTAGTTTCATTATATATATATGTATACTTTTGTGTATTCATTGTTGTATAAACAATGTTTCAGTGTTTAAATAACAATGGATCAACTAACAGAAGGCCAAACGGTCATGGTTGGAGGAGCTGGTGGCACAGTTCAAGTTGTTCAAATGGGTCAAGGTGGACAAGCTATGATGCTTCCTCAGGCAATTCAAGTAGCTGCACCAAATGGACAGATACAAGTAGTTCCCGTTTCAAGCTTAGCTGGTGCTGGACAGCAAATAGTTATTCAACAACCACAAACACCTCAAATAATCCAAACTCCAGATGGCCAGACTTACATTTATCAACCTGTGCAACTGGAAGGACAAGTACAACAACAAACTCAGCCAACTGGTATGCATTTACATCCTTTTACATTTGTCTCAAAATTTTACAGAAAATTAATAATTTGAAATTAATATGATGGTTATAATATTATAAATTACTAATCTTTTGTAATTTTCAGTAATAAATATTAATGGAAATTTAATGCAAATTGCAAATCCAACCACTCAAACTACAACTACAGCGGCATCATCTCCAGTTCAACAAATAACTACTCCAGCTGCTGCGGCTACACAGGCAGGAAACATTGTCATGGTGATTACAACAAAAAAGTCTCTTTCACTTTCATAGTCCGTGTATATATGTATTATACAGACTTGTAGTGATTATAGAGCAACAATGCATGCATTATATAATATATTAGTATAAACTCACATAGGTCAAATTGTTTGAAATACTATATAAATTATATACAGATACTATGTAGAGATAGCATAAAACATAGCGATTGTAAATATGTTTTAAAGTATCATTCTTACTTAAACGTTTTGCCTGTTTTATTAACTTTTTAATTAAAAATTTAAATAATTTAAATTAAATCTTAATATTTTTAGATGGTGCCTGGTAACAGTGGTCAAACACAATTTCAACGAGTAGCTCTTCCTAATGCTGAATTTTTGGAAGAAGAACCACTTTACGTTAATGCTAAACAATACAGACGGATTTTAAAGCGACGACAAGCAAGGGCTAAACTTGAGGCAGAAGGAAAAATTCCAAAAGAAAGACCTGTAAGTATAATGTTATATTATATTTTTAATCAATACAAAAATAAAATCTTTATTGTAATATTGGTAATTTATTTCAGAAATACCTGCACGAATCACGACACCGACATGCAATGAATAGGATCAGAGGTGAAGGAGGTCGTTTTCACTCTGGCCAAGTAAAAAAGAGGAGGCGAGTATCAATAATTGCTAAAGACTTTAAAAATATTAAGAATGTGCCCAATACGCGCTATTTTTTGCGTTTTCACTTTGTAAATATATGCTGTACTTATTTACAGTAGAGCGAATAATAATGCAATGATGGCACAGCATATTGCAACCTCAACCAGCAATAATACAATAAGGACTATAACGATACCAGCATCAAGTGCAGGAATACAACATAATTCAGATATGGGGTCTACTATAATTATTGAGGTATAAAAGAACCAATTTAGTTACATGTTAAGTTACTATTAAAAACATGTTATTTATTTTTAATTAAATTTTATTATGTTTTATTTGTCATGATAATTATCATTATAATTATAAATATTTGCAGAATGGCTCTGGTAGTGATGGTTTATCAGACATTATAAGTGATGGAACATTGGTTGATATCAAATAAGAAGACTTTGCATTAGAATAATTATTTCATTTAGAGGTTTGTACAAGACTTCTGAATTATTCCTAGGAAGTCTGTGATCTTTTGGAAAGTTCAAGAAAAAAAAATAGTTTTGCTACCACCAACCAGAAAACGCAATTCGCAAAAGGTGTATATATTTATTATTTAAATGCGCATAGCGTATCGATACTGGTTAGAATTTTACAGCTATTAAACTAAGAACTTTAGTTTAATTGTGTATAATTAATTTATTATCATACCAGTAGATTTATTTGTAAAAATTAGGAATTACATTCTCATTTTATAAATTCTACAAAAATAATGCAGAACCATAGATTTTTATTTAGGTGAAAAGTTGAATGACATTGTACAAAATTTGACATTAGTCTTCAATTTCTATTTTAGTTGTGATTCTTTTCCGATGTACGACAAAATTTTTATCTAACCAATTTTCTTTTCATTATTTTTATGCGGAATATGACGTAGATAATTCTAGTAAAGAAAGTATATTTCAACTGAGAAGTTGTAATTCTGATAACCAAGATATGTGCTGGGTAATATTTCATTATTCAGCTCTTTATTTGATTGCCTTAAGTTTCCAATATAGATAATAAAAATGAGAAACAAATTTTCTGAAAATATAATGCAATTAGAATGCACGTACAATTAACATTAATTTAAGTATAACTGCGTTATTAATTACGCTATTGCTGCTATCACCGAGTGAAGAGCAAGTTGCTAAAGAATCGTTTTTGTACTGATGTAGAAAAAAAATTCTAAATGCAAGAAGAGTCTAATTTGAAAAATTTATAGCTAGAATAAATCTTAATTTTCATTTCAATGCGTACAATTTGTATTATTAGTTCACAGATCAAGTGTATTCACAATCTTTACAGGTTAAATTATTTGATTAGTAACTCTAATTGCTACTTATGTAAATAAAGGTTTGATTGAATGAATGAATAGGTGACTGTTTTGTAACAATGAAAGTGAATACGTAATTTAATAAAATTGTAGAAAATGAGAATTAAGTGAAGATAATACATTATAAAGTTTTTTTGTAACAATTATAAAAACAATTAATAATTATGTGAAATAGATTCTATGGCACACTTATTTTTTTATTAAAAAATTTTAGACAGTACATTATTTTTAACACTCTTTAAAGTCTCTGAACAGTATGATCTAGGACTATTAAGACCTTTTTTAACTTCTGTTGATGGTTCAATAGGACGTGGCGGACCGAAAAATCGTTCTTGTATTATTCGTTTTCCAAGTTTGCCAATAATTCTTTGATACTCAGAATCTTCAGTCCTGGATTAAACATAAAATACACATAATTTAAAAATAATTTTATTATTAAAAGTATGTTCGAATCTTTAAATAAAACTTTCAACGCATAAATCAATTTTTTTTATTTTTGTTCTGTTATAAAGTATATATGTTTTACATATTTACATAAAATATAATACAAAGAGTATCATTAAAGACGTGGAACTTCGACCAAACTATGTAATTAATCATGACTGAATCAATCAAATAATAATTAAATAAAGTAAAAGGTCGATTGTGCGTTGTAGTAAAGCAATAAATATATAAATTTATGCCAATACGTATATTAAAAGACCTTATGCGAAGTATTTCTCGAGTTTTTTCATCAACTTCAAAACTGCTGCAAGTTCCAGAAAATCTTTTCGTTTTGAAAAGACCAGATTTATCCCAAAAATCGGGATTTCTAAAAGATCTTGATGTCGAGGTTTCTGGTATCCAACAATCATCTGCTAATATTACTTTTTTTGAGCTTTGTTCGGTTGACTTTTTATCTGTAATGTTTATATATTGAAGAAGTGATTCGTGGTAACTTTCGAGAATATACAAGAACAACACCGTATAGTGCGTTAGAAGCTTTAAAATAGTACATATATAGTAATTTCATATTAATGTATTAAAAGTCTGTAAGTGAAACAATGAAAACAAACTTTACATAAAATAATTCGTAAACAGTACAATATAACGAAACTTCAATAACGTGTCACGTCTAAAAAAAGACTTCAAATTGAGTATAATGTGTAATTTTGTAAGAATTTGATTAAGTATTCAGCTGACTGAATTAGATGCGAAGTACGATATATCAAATACGAGCTTCATAAAATTTATGAGCCCTTCCAAGCGTCGATTACAAGCTGTATCCGATCCAAGATTAATATTATTCATTATTTATCCAAAAATGTGCAATCAATTTTTTTTCAATTATAAAATTATTGATACAAGAAAAATGTATAGCAATAAGTAAGATTTTTGTATGCAAAGTAATTGCGAAGAGAAAATCGTTTACTTTGGAGGGTTGGAACGCAAAATGTAGTGATTTTATATTAAATACACTAATCAATAACAATGAATATATAATGTGGAATAACTCTTGCCTGATTTCTTATTGTATATGGATTGATATTCAGATGCAATTAAATTCATTTTAAACCGGTCAATGTAAGCCTCATCTGGAGGATTCTGCGCCATGAACTTTTTCACGTGCGGATTTTCATTTCGCACCTTTGTGTATCATAATGCAAATGATAAATACAATTAAACTATTTTGTTAATAAAATGTGAGCTTTCTTTTATTGAAACCTCCCTTATTATTGCCTTAATATTGTAGAATTATTTAATGCCTTTTTATTTCTAAATAATGTTAGGGCCAGAAAACATTTTTTATTTTTTATGATTTTACCTTTTGCATGTAGTCTACAAAGCGCTGCGATCGAAAGCGTTGTGGTAGACCATTATTCGTACTTTCAGTATATATGTATTCTTTAAATGGATCAGTTATTAGATTTTCCTCCTTATCCACAGGCGAATACGATCGAGTTTTTAGGACTCTACTTATTTTTTTATGATAAAATTCTTTTTTATTCTGTGTTAAGAAATTACGAGTATCGTCTTCTACTTCGTAAATCATCCTTTATATGAAAACTCATAAATTTATACAAAATATTATCAAACTGTTTATATTTTTGTGAAAGGTTACGTAAAATTAAAATTGACAGTTATAAGATCATTATTAGACATTAACTATTTATAAGCAGCTCTTTATATGTGTTTGATGATGCAAAAATTAATAGTAATTAGAATAATAAAAGTATCTATTGAAATCACTGATTAACATCGAAACTCGCAACAGAATTAAAAATACGAGGGAAATATTTAATAACTATTCATTAAAAAATACGCCAGTATATTTAATTAACTTTATTCTTATATAATCAGAGAATGAAAACAGAATGTACGTTATTAATAATAAATTTATATTGTTTTTTGTTAAATATTTTCAAAAAATGTCAAACAGTTTAAATTTTTATAATTTTAATACAATCCATAACACAATAAATCAATCGCTATCTTCATTTTCAAGATTTGCCCGTAGCATTATTTTAATCAATTGTTTGTGTTTCTGAGCTGTCATTTTTCGATCATTTTGCATCATAATTTTACCACCAGTGCGCCCATATGTATCTTGATAAAACGATAGTGGAAGAAGCAGACTTTTTGAGGATGCATAACCAACAACTATATAAATAACAAATATGATCACGCGAACAATTCTACGCAAATCTAATTTTAAGTAACAACAACATTCATGATTAAAAGATTTAAAGTCTTACTTCTGCTAGCCGAATACATTAATCTAGGAATTGTACCGGTATAATCGCTCATGTATAATTTTTTTGTATAAGTAATTAACTCGTTTTTTGTTTCATTAAAATCATTTCCTTTTTTATCTCTAGAATTTATATTATCAAAAAAAATCTGATTGCTAGTTCGTAAACGATCAGTTTTAAATCTTGCTAAAATTTCTTCTGAATCTTTATCTACAGGTTTCGGTTGTTCAGTATGCTTGCTTTGTCGTTCTGTTTCCCAATTTAAAACAGGATAAATTCTGGATCAGTAAAACAAACATAGTTATTGGAATGAAACGGTATAAATGAATTTAAATATATTTATTACAAACAAAAAACGTTAAACGTACGGGTTAACTTTGCTAAACCTTTTGCTTACATATTCATGTTGAAATTCTGAAAAAAATGCTGAGCAACGTTTATTCATTTTATTTATTGTAAATTTTAATTTAATTTATTAAATTTAGCTTATACGTTTTATTTTCATTATTACATAATATTACTATTTAATTTAATCTTTTTAATCTCTGCTTTAAGGTTAAAAATTACATAAAAAATGAGATCTAAAATGGGTGACTGAAAATATATTATACAAATAAATGTATATGTACTTTAGTTCATCTGCACAACTACATAATTATACTGATTAAGAATTTTGTAAATAGCGCGATACACGAGTATGCTCCAATCTACCACATTTGACTAAGAGTAAATGACGCATCGGTGTCGCAAGCTCGCAGTGACAAAGGTAGCGACCCATGGTAATATAAAATATAAAGATATAAGAAGACCAATAGATTTGTTAAAGAACGCAGTATAAAAATAGAAAAATTATATATAGCTTATAAAAAAGGGAATGTAATATTTATATTATTTGAAGGGAGGGTGGGAATGTGACAAACACGAACAAGTCCCGAATATGCAAAAGTACCGGATGCGCAGAAGTTATGACAGCTGAGCGCGGCCGAAATCAAAATTGTCGCATTGACGTTGTGAACCACCCGTATAGTTGAAGTAATGCAGGAATCGTATGAAGCATTATCGCAGGAGTATTACTAATTACTATAATGATGTTTGTGTTGAATCGGTAAGTAGAAAAGAAGTAAGTACGTTACACACGTCGCGCGTCCTGTACTCTGAAGAAATAGAAAATAGCATTCGGCTTTATACAATTACATGCGAACTTCGTGAAAATAATAAAACCACCTTCTATATTCATATAGGAATAAAACATTTTATAATATATACATAAGTTTAATTTTTGCGTTTTACAGAAAAACACTACATACTCAGCTCAATTTTTCTTTTACTACTTTTATATTAATGTTTTTGAATAAAATGTATGACAACAAATTGATTTTTAATAAATTATTTTAATTTATTGTTCTGTTAGTTAGCCGATAGCTTATTAAAACAGAAGGGTAATCAAAGCGTGGAGAAAATAATACTTAACCAATACTTTGAATAAAATGTTTTGCATTTTCCCATTAAAATGAGTTTTATTTTATAAAAAAAACGTTCACTTTATACCGGTACAACTGGTAAATACCACCGACGCCACCGATTCCGAAAGAAGACGCTCAATTACTCAAACATATCAAATTCGGATAGAGCCGAGGCCGAAGCGACTGCAAGGTGCATGCTACGATATATTATTGAACGTTCAATCCTGAAATCTGATTTGCGCAGCTGAGCAAATCGAATTTGGCTCAGATGCCACCAGATATAACAAAATAGTTACGAATCTATCGCTAGACGTAGTGCAGAAAGTGGCTAATATACTCTTGAACCCTCCGGCTACAGACCAATATGAATTATCAACTCTACCAATTTTTCAATGAAGTGCAGCTTGACAGCTGAACGCCCTCGCAACTGCTTCGACATATGAGGAGACTAGCCGACAATGCTATCGCCGATATAGCACTTAGGATAATATGACACGGCACGTTAGCAGGATATGCCACTATGAACTGGCTGCGCTCACAGACGAGCTGGTTGCTCAAGACCCTACAGTCCAAGCAATCACCAACCGAGCCACACTATAACCAACGCCGTCGAGTGGCTTTTCGTCAATCGCGTCCTCACCTCGAGCTTTACAGAAGTTGGCCTCAATCCGACTGGGAATAGCGCAACTCATCGCAATGTTCAACCAACAGACAAGAATCCTTCACTAGGTTGCCGCCGCTGTCAAAATCAATTTAGCCAGAACGCGTAGTCGCTCACTTCCAGAAGTTTTACCAGATTAACGAGTCAACTAAGACGAGCCTCTCCAGCCCTACTGGGCGACGGCGACTCAAAAGTGTGTTAATAGTTAACTACTTTCCATTTCGTACTGAGATAAATAAAAGCAAGCTTATTATTTTATTAAATCGTTGATTCATTTATTTATTAGGCCTGCAGTGAGATTCTCTTTTAATCTTCTAGCAGCTGTACATCCAAATATATACAATATACTACGCAGAAGCTTGCAGCACTGCACGCAGGTGATGTGACCAGCATACAATGGTGCATTGGGCTGCATGCTGCGTCAACTCTCGTTTCTACCGTGCTTAGCGTGGTGTGGTCAGGTGTGGTGAAACCGCCGGACTGCCAGAGAGGTCAATTTGAAGGCGCGACCGTGTCGTTATCCGCAGCTAACTCCATTGGCTACTAGTATTTTGGAGTCTGGGCACAAAATTTTAATAGTGAAGAACTGCCACATTAATGAAGGCTATAGGCTGAGGGAGAGGAAGATGTTAACCAGGGAGAATAGTTTAAAGAATTATACGTGCGAGAGAACATAGCGTCGGCGCGGTGAAGTTTCGGTCGCAATTTACAAGCCTAATCGATACTAATAATAACAATACTAATAAACTTCAGACTATTAATCTTAATATTAAAAACGCATCGCGGAGTTGTGCGGATCGCCTCAAGCCTGCCACCACAGGAAGTTCAGGAGCGCAAGAAGCTCCCTATCTTTTTGCTCGAAGGCGCTTGCCCGCCGATAACGAGATAGCGGGTGTGGGAGTAGCGAGGTTAGGGGAGTGGCGAAATGGATCGGCAAGTCGTCCTGACCGACAGCAGCGAGTAGCTACTGGCGCGACCGCAAACTGCAGCGTCGGCAGCATCTGCGCCTCGGAAGTCGGAGGCGCGCCGGAGTAGCGGGTTTCACGGCGGCGAGACACACGCGAGGCCTGCTGGGGCCGCATGCACTCAGCCGTGGCACGGGGCCTCCGATTCGGTGGAGAAGTCGGCTCGACATTTTCTCAGAATCCGCGGCCGGTTGGCCCGCCGTCAACATTATACGTATATGCATATACTTATACACAAATATACTTATATAATTATTTTTACATATACTTTAAATATCCGAAAATAAAGTTATGTTGTGTAAGTTTAACAGCACTAATAAATTTATAAAATAATAACTGAAAATAAAGACTTTTGGTTGTATGTTTAATTTATTTGTATAATTATACAGCTTATTTAGTTATTATATTATTAAAACACTCAAACTTAGATTAAAATTCAAATGATTATTATGCGTAAATCTATTATTACTTACGTAAAATCTTTGTGTTCGATATAAATTTAAAACTCTGAAGTAGTAGTACAAAATATAATTTTTTTTGTGAACTTGAGTTTTTTTATATTCTATTAAAAGCTTGCGTGGATCTATGCGAAATCCACATGGAATTCAGTCAATTAGTTGGATATATATATGGAAATACATGCGTATAACTCGTCTGAATATCCATTAATATATTTTCAATAGGAGTAGAATATAGAAAATTAGTATAAGTATAATATTAATACACAAATATTGCCAAGTATATACTGTACAGATATATACAATTAATATTATTCTCTATGAAATTTGGACTGTTTATCAATACTTAATTTAAATCCCATCAATAATCTAAATGAAAAAGAATAAGTTTTTTATGCAGAGAAAATAAATATTATTTGAGTTATTTATACACAACTTCTCAATCGCTTCTGCAATGGTATACAATACCTTAAATGTAAATCCCTAAATAGACATGTAAAACTTGCAATACCTATATAACATAAAATGGAAACTTATATTAATTTCTTGAATAATATGTTTATTTCAGACCTCTTTCAAAAATTAAGTTTAACGTATTCGAATTTTCGCGCCACTTGTAAGTAGCAAACACAAAAACATAATATAAGTGGTGGCGCCATCTGATAGTCATTGGTTTTCGGAACCGCTGACTTGGCCGGCTATCTTATATATATTAGGCTTCTGAACTATGGAGTCTGGGGACTGTAACTGGGACTATCCCGATTCCCGAGTCCCAAGACCTAAAGTATTCTTGATATAAGCGTCTTTTCATATCTCTTCTCTGGTATAACCTTCTGCAGTCAAAAAAGTGCCAAAGCCGCTTCGCGATTAACTGTACGTAAGTAAAATTAAAGCAAGTTTTCTTTGAAAAATACTGTATCGTTGTCATTAATAATTTCAAGAATATCATGGGTTTTGGTCGGACTTGGATCGGCATGATTTAAAATACAAAAAACTAAACAAATTCAAGTTACATTCAATTGTAACGGCCCCACAGTACAGCGTCGCTTCAACCTTACACATAACGTATAGCGGCAATAAACGATAAATAGTAGTGCGAAATTTTACATTTCTCAAAGACTATAGAAAAAAAACGTGAATCTTCAATCGTTTGGACAATACCCATACATTCGCCATGGCATTACCAGCTAATTATAAACAAGTGGCAATTAATACTTCTAACATTGTGACACCAACTAATCGTAAGTATTTTTAATATACTAGACTAACATATTTTTGAGAGTACAAATAAAAATATTTATACAATGTACAAGAGTTTGGTTCAATAAAAGATTATCTATAATTTTAGAACGAATACGAGCTTCTGGAGGCAGCAGTGGCAGTGCTAGTTCTGGTGTAAGTTATAAGTAACTACAAAATTATTGTTATTTAATCTTGATTATTTATTAATAATTCAATTACAGAAAGATATACAGAGTCCATTCATACAAACTCCTCATGGACATCCAGGATTTACACCTCAAAAAGTTGGAAAAAATACACCGGTACAAGTGATTTCCTATCTACATTAATATTAATAAATAGTTTTACAACTAAAGTGTTACAATTAAAAATATTTATATTTAGGCTGACTCCAGATTGCCTAAGCCACCAAAACCTCCAGAGAAACCATTGATGCCATATATGAGATATAGTAGAAAAGTTTGGGATCAGGTAAAAGCTCAAAATCCTGAATTGAAACTTTGGGAAATTGGAAAAATTATTGGGCAGATGTGGCGAGATTTACCTGAAGAAGATAAAACTGAATTCATAGAAGAGTATGAAGCTGAAAAAGTGAGTGAATTTTGTTGGATAATATTTTTTCACCAAAGTCAACTATGAATGTTTAAGAATTTCAATCTTATAAATTATGCCTAGGTTAAAAAAAATGAAAATTCTTAGATTATTATATTTTTCTATTACAGATTGAATATGATAAGAGTTTAAAAACTTATCATAATTCACCAGCATATTTGGCATATATTGCAGCCAAAAATAGAGGTAAATCTGGTACGTTAAAATTTGATATATTACTACTTATTATTAACTCTATAATTGTCATAAGTTTATTTCTATTTGCATTTATTTTATCTTAGTTTTATGTACATACATAATAAATATTCTTTACTTTCTTTTTAACTTTAATTTCTATTAATATCAAGATGGATGTATATTTTAATGGAAACTAAAACGTAATGGTTATTAAGTCACAATTAGTATTAATTTTAATATGTATTAAATTTTATTAGAAATTTAGATTGATCATGAATATGTTTTAAATAGCATTGTGTGCAGCCCAACAAAATCCTGATGAGCGTGAAACTCATGAGCGATCAACTGGAAGCAGTAAAAATCAGAGTGCACAAGATAGACGAATAGATATTTTACCAGCTGAAGACGAAGATGGTAATGATATTATACTGAAATTATTACCAAAAAATGGTTAAGCTGCATAAATACAATTTTTTATCTACCATTTTCAGATCAAGATGATGGATACTCTGTAAAACATGTGGCATATTCACGATATATAAGAAATCATCGTTTAATTAATGATATTTTTAGTGACACTGTTGTTCCAGATGTACGTTCAGTTGTTACAACCCAAAGAATGGTGATTTTACGTAAACAAGTACAATCACTAACTATGCATCAAGTGAGAAAAAAAAGATAATTCTATAATTTATTAATTTTATTATTTACAAAAAAAGGTCATTAATGGTTTAAATTTTATTGTATTTATTCAGATAAAATTAGAAACAGAGTTACAGCAAATTGAAGAAAAGTTTGAAGCAAAGAAACGAAAATTTATTGAAACCAGTGAAATATTTCAAGAAGAATTAAAGAAAGTAAGCATGCTTTTTTATGCTCGATGTTAATTTAAAAAATTTTTAGTATTCTAAAATTGTGAACATTTATAGCATTGCAAACCGGCAGTCGATGAAGAAACTTTCAATGAAATGGTTGAAAAACAGTATGAATTACTAAGAAAAGATAGATTAAGAGGTTCGGAAAAAAATCGTACAGATGGACCACCATCGACTGAATCAACTCCAAACTCAACTCCGACCCCTACACCAGCACCTATGAATGAGGAAATATCTTCAGAAGTATGCAATTTTAAATTCTTTTTTAAATTCTATTATTACAATTCGATGTGCAAATTTTGCCAATATATAGATCACGTCTCACATAATTTTAGGGTACAGATAATGAACACACAGAGAAAAAAATGCAAGTGGATAAACCGTGTGAAGTTAAAAAAGAAACAGCTTCACCGCCATATATAGAAACAAAAACTGAGTCTAATTCGCAAAACCATGTGATTTCTGGTGTTAGCCCGAACACCACAGCAGGATCAAATTATCCACCATTAAATAATCAGCATCAATCCCAAGGGTCTCCTCAAGCTCCACAGCAAATACCTTGTCATCAACCAATATCACAAGGTAAGGAAATCATCATAATTTATCCGGGGTGTGATGTCGTATATTTTAAATAATTATGTACAATAAAAAATAAGTTCAAAATTTATTCATTTAGGTCTTGTTAATCAACAACAAGGTACTACTCAACAACTTCCTTCTCATCAATCACAATTACCTCAAGGTAATTATTTTTATTTGATGCAATACTTTCATGAATTATTTTTGTATATAATTTAGTTAATCGTAATATTATCCGAAATTAATTTTGTATAAAATAAATTCTAGGATCTATGAATCAACAGCAACAAATTCCAACACCCCCACAGCAAATTCCTGGACCTCAACAACAATTGCCTCAATCACAGCAACATCAACCTACACCCACTCAACAACAAATGCCCTCACAATCTATGCAATCTAGATCTCAACCACAAATAACTCCTGGTAAACTTTAAAAGATTTTATTGAAATTAAATTTTATGCATTACTTGCGTTTGAATATAATTTAAATGTTTATCCAAAATCATAGGGTCTTCAACTCAACAACAAATGCCGGTTCAACAGCAGATACCTCATGAGCAACAAATGCATCCTCCTCAACAACAACAAATGCAAGGTATTTAGTTTTAAGATATTTTTATCAAAAATTGTAATAAGAAAAAATAATAAAAAAATTTTTTTCTCAGAAACAACAAATTCTCAACAACAAATAGCTTCTCAGCATTCTCAAATTTCACAATCAGGTGATAATTTAATAGTGATATTCAATAAGAGTAGTTTTATTTCATGGCAATCAAAATTTATTTTTAGGTCCACCTAATCAACAAATACCATCACAACAGTCTCAGCAAGTTCCACCTCAGCCTCCACAATTAATTCCGCCACAGCAGCAAATGCCTCCACAGCAGCAGCAGTTGCCTCCGCAGCAGCAGCAATTACCTCAACCGCAGCAACAGCTGCCTCCACAGCAGCAACAGCTGCCTCCACAGCAGCAACAGATGCCTCCACAGCAGCAGATGCCACCTCAACAGCAACAAATGCCTCCTCAGCAGCAGCAAATACCACCGCAACAACAGCAAATGCCTCCACAGCAGCAAATAACATCTCAACAAATGCAATCACAACTTCCTCACCAGCAATCACAACAATTAACAGGTTAATACATTTACTGACTGTTTTAATACAGCTTTTATAAATATTTGCAGTTACTGATAAAAAAAGATGTTACGGTTTGTATTCTTCAGGGCCTCTTTATCAACAACATCAACTACCTCAACATCAATCTCAAATACCGCAAGGTATTCATCAAGTACTTTTTGTAAATATTGTTTCGTGATGATCTATACTACAAAATAGTTGTTACCGAAGAACGTGCATGTCATTGTTGTTAGAAACTTTTGTATTTTCTAATATTATATTTTATTATATTTTTGAACATGTTCTTTGTATTTGTATGATTTTCAGCTGGGCCGGGACAGCAACAACAATTACCACCTTCGCAACCACCTTTACCCCCTCAGCAACAACAATTATCATCTCAACATCAACAACTATCTGCACAGCAACAACAACAAATATCTCCTCAACAACAATCACTTCCGTCCCAACAATTACCTTCACAGCAACAATTGAATTCTCAACAGCAACAAGGACCATCTCAACAACAACCGCCACAGATACCCCCTCAATCACAACAAATATCGGCTCAACAACAACAAATGCAAACGCAATCATCGCAAATGCCTTCAGGTTTAATATCACTGTTGTATATGAAAGTTGATCCAAACAAAAATAATAATTAAATTATTGAATTTATATTTAGGACCGAATCAACCATCAATGTCCTCACAACAGCAAAATCAACAACAAATACCTACTGGTATGCATGTTATACATTGTTCCTTTCATATAACACTAATTATTTGGGCAGATAATTAAGATATTATATTGTAGGTCCTTCTAGTCAACAGTCATCCATTTCGTCTCAGCAGCAACAGCCAATTCCGCAACAAATAGCACCTCAGCAAGGTCAGATGCCCCCCCAACAGCAACAGATGCCTCCTCAACAACAACCAATGCCTCCACAGCAACAACAGCAGCCAATGACTGTTCAGCAGCAACTTTCAGTTGGTAATGTATACAAAGTTCTTATTAATTCTAAGAAACTCGGTAGCATTATACTATATGCTCTTTTTTAAAGTTAAACGTTCCTTTTTTATTTATTTTAAACTAAAAATATTTTATTTCAAATAGGTTCACCTTATTCGCAGCAAGTACCACCACATCAGCAACAGATACCTACTGGTAAAAATGGTTTTTAATATGTTAAAATTGTATAAAGATACAATTTAATTTAAAATTTTTTAATATTTTCAAAAACTTAGGACCTCCTCAACCTGGTAAAATATCCCAACCACCGTCAACAACAGCAGCAGCTGCCGTAGCAGCCGCAGCAGTAGCAGCTGCAAATGCTGCTGCAAATCAACTGTCACCGCATCAACCGCCTGCGGGAATGATGCCCAATCATCCACTTCCTCCACATCAGGTTCCTCCAAATCAACCCGTTCATCCACCACCTGGTGGTCCACCTCATGCACCACCACCGGGCATGATTCCTGCAGGTCAAGGTTATCCTCAACAGTATCAACCTCCCGGTGGTCAACAAGCTCAAAATGTACCCTTAGCTCCTCGTCCACCCCATGCCTCGTACGGTTATCCGCAACAGCATTACCATCAACCTTACGCTCAATACTCCCATCCATATTATCATCAACCTTATTCTCAATATCCACCACATGCAATGAGCAGACCGCATCAGCATGGTTCTCACAGTCCACATGGACCACATAGTCCCCATTATCATCCACAAAGCCCTCATGGAGACGTCGGCCCGGGTGGTAATCCATCTATGAATCCTGGTGCCGCTACAAACAGTTCAGATCAACCAGGGAGTGCATCGTCGTATCCACCTACGTCAGTCCATAACGATAGTGAGCGCTCAGGAGCTTCTGAAAGTCAGGAGGCTCAGACTGAAGGAAAAACCGGATCAACTTGAGTTCGGTCGTCTTTTTATACATTTGTATCGAGACGCTAATTTTAAGATAATATAATTGGTAATCGTTCGGTATGAGTTGATTATTTAGCTGTAATTGTAAAAATAATAAGCATATAAAAAAGTAATGAAAGATAAAAAAGTAGACTAAAGTGCATATTTTCAAGAGCGAAATTTTTCTAGGCGAGAAATTAATATCTTGCTGTAGCTAAGAACACTTGTTTTCTACATATCTTCTATTTTTTTTTTAAATTATATAAATTTGATAGATTGCTGGAAAGATAGTTTTAAGTCTGACGAATTTTACAAATTTTTAATTTTTATTGATATATTATGTAAAATAAAAGCGACGCAATTCACCTATGATGATTCAAAGGTTTCAATAAATAGACGTCAAATTTTTAAAATGAAAATTTTTGTTTTTTATTATATACATTAAATGGTACCCTTTATTATTTTACAGCTTTCATTTGCCATAAACCATCATTGAGATAATGGCAATTTTCTATACCTACTCCTTTATTTACTTTAGCTCTGAAAAGAAAATATCAATGGTAAGCACTAATTATTTAGAATGATGTAACAATGATCTTACATTTCTTCTGTTGACAATGTTGTTATTCCAACTGCCAAAGCATGATGTTTTCCTTCTGCCATTAAAGCCTATTTATGTATTAAAGAAACTAAGTTCATTGTTTAAATTGAATGAATTAAAATAAATGTATACATAACTATAAAAAAAATTAAATTTTTACATATTTGATTCTTAGCATATTTGATTCGTAATATAAAAAATTTGAAATACAAATAACTACTTTAGTTTATATATTTTTAATACTAAAAATTTTAAGCCAGTGAAAATTAAAAAAGTTTTTTAAATGTATTTATAAATTTATAACAAAATTTTATCTAAAAGGATACAACAACAGTGCCTTTTGGAACTTCTGTCATTTTAGCTCCTTTTGATGTTAATCCTGGACACATTATATTTGCTCCACTGAGAACAAACTTGATTGCTCCTTTGTCCACTTGTTCTAATGGTAGAAAAAATGGATCTACAAAATAATTAATAATTACAATTAATAATCCAAAATATACTATTACACTTTTACAAACGAATTAAATGGGATCTAAAAAACGTAAAATTCTTTACATTTATGTAAAAGTTTTAATGTTGGCATCCAAGGACTCTCCCTCTGTCTGAAGAAAAGTAATTCGCCTGCACTATTGACCATAATTTCAATGTGATCATGACTAAAAATAAAAATTAAAGATTTCATATAATTTTATACATCAAAAATATAACTACATGTGAAATGTTACCATTTAACAAGCCTAAAAGAGTCCTTTTTAGGAATAATTTGGTCGATATACTTTTCCAAAAAAGGATAGGATTCTAAAAGTTTTGATCGAATCCCTTTTTGTACAGATGATTTTAATTGCTGAATACTGGAAACGCTGTCTTTTTCATCAAATCTGTCAATTTATAAAAAAGCAAGTAAACATATTTTTTTGAAGTACAATAATGTAATTTATAGAAAACAAATTTATAATTACTTTTTAAACATTGCAAAAAAGTGTATTTACAGATATGTATGTATACTTTTATTATCGATTATTACTAATAACAGAAATTAATTAAAGGTATAAATAAATTCTTGACTAGTTACAGTTGATTACAGTTTGAGTAAAAATTGAAACTTTTATAGGTTATATTTGTCATTACGGCTGAGACGGTACGGACGAAAATGTATGTGTACAAAACGGTTAATAGCCAATCCGAAATCTAATATGGCGGAGAAAGATCGGAGCGAAATGTAGCGAAATGGGTTCAGAATAAACCAATCGAAATAATGTATTTCATTTGTATCTATTAACATTTCCATAAAATAGTCAATAGCGATAGAGCAGAAAAACCGCATACAGCAAAATTGTATAAAAATTTGTATCTTTCATTTCTTTAAAAATATTTGTAAAAAGTCTTTGATATGCATTCGTATAGATGCTTTATAAGTATATTTTCGATTCGTAAAAATACATTATACTAATACAACTATGCATATGTGTGCTAGATTGCAGTTCTATACATCGTTTTACTTTTGTTTTCTCGTAATTAATTTGTCCCTGATCGCAGCCTGTATTATCTATTACTATTTATAGATACTATTCTCTTTTTGGATTTGCTTTTATTCCACAGTTATTTTTAGAAGTTTAACTTTCCATATAAGGTATAACTAGAAATAATGAATGTGATTTTAAAAAACAACATGTAATATAATAATTTAAATGCATGTACGTGTGAAATAGTGTACCGAAACATGATACAATTAAACTAGTGTTTGTGTACTCGCGCCCACATGGTATCACGAGCTCGCTTAATTTCGAGTCTTGATTTCTCTCTGCCTTTTTTCAAACTTTCCCTTTTGTCAGAGAAGCGCACTGCTATGCAGCGCAACACGAGCAGTAAGCAGTTAGGTAGTCTGCACTGATCTGCGGCCTGCAGCCGCTCGCGCAAGCACATTGGAGTTCTCAGTACGCATATTAAAAAAAATGTGTAAGAACTGCATATATATGTATAAATTCGCTTGAAGAGCGTGTATAAATTTATTAATTTATATGTAAATACTGTAATAAAGCGTCACGTTAATAAGAATAATTCATTCTTAGGCGTTCGTCCAAATGAACGAAACAATTATATAGTAATATTTCGTAGCTATTCTAGTGATCCGCGTGACTTTTTTTAGAAAGATTCAATTTCGATTCTGCATATATATTTCAAATCGCAATCACAATGATCGCCATCAAAATAACATTTGTTCAATAAGTTTAGTACAAAATTATTTGAAGTTGATACTTGACTAATCCCGAATATTATAAAAGAAAAGAGTATTACAGTTTTAACCTTTGTCTCTACATGAATGATCATCATTATCACGAATAAATACATGCAATAAAGTGAGACAGACCAAAACTAAAGAGGAAGACAAAGCAGCTAGCAGCAGTGCAGCAGCTCTCAGGTCTCGCTGGCAGTCAGCAGCACAACAGTAGTAGCAGAGGGGAGAGTGAGCCATTTTGTGCATTGTGAGCAGAGCAGCTGTGAGTACATACTCATATAGTGCGACATGAATATTCTGAAGGACAATACATTTAACTGTTAGATTTCCGTGTCCATTTTCTAAAGAATGTTGCGACAATTCGACTCCTCAAACTAAGTATCTAGGAATTATGCCATGAAGGATATCGTTTACATTAGAGACGTCGCTGAAATCTGTGGCTAGAGATAGATAAGTTACAGCATCCGGGAGTGCTTCAAGAAATATGCTCAGCTAAGCGTGCCTCAATATCAAAGCGAGCTAACAAGGCAGCTGATCCTCTTCCGTGCAGAGCGGATCTTTATTCTTTTATGACGACAAGATTCTCCAAAAAGGAACAGGTTATTCATTCACTTTAGACTTCGACGTATTTGATTTTTTTTTATTAGATTTTGGCTCCGCTGTCGTCAAGTCGTGAGTATTACTTTTGGAAGTAGCTAAAAATAGTTTTCATTATTAGAAATCTAATAGCATAAAAAAGCCATTCTTTAATTTTTTTTTGTACCTGTCTTATTCTGTCTCCCTCGCTCTTTGCTTATCTTTTGTTTTTTTGTTTATCTTATTTTTTCGGTTGATTTAATCTTGTATTTGTTTTGAACTATATAAAGTTTTTTAGCTCCTTAAAACAATTCTTATCTTTAAAAATCTTAGTTTAATTGTAATTTTTATAAGCAATGTAAATATTAATTTATTGACTAATTTGTTTTATTTTGTGTACAATAATAGAGTTGTGCATCATTGCAGTCTCTTGGATCCATTCAATTTTTGATTGTATACATGTAAATCCAATTTTAGCTCTTTTAACTTATTTACAAATGCAAAAGTATCTCTCTCATTGTCATCTCGCATAATCTTTCTTTTCTTAATTTTTAACTGTTTCTCTGAGACATTGAACACAATTTTCCATCATCATTTTTAATATACTAGAAAATTGTAGCAATGCATTACATGGGTGAAATTGTCATTAATCAATTTTTACAAATAAATAAAATATGAATAAATAAGATTTTATTAAGGCATGTTCTTAAGTTGACAATTTTATTTTCTAGTTATTAAGATATAAAGTGAAAATTCATGAAAAGGTTAAACTTTTAGTTATGCATTTTATACAGTCATGTCTCTAGAAAAATTTTAACACTAATAACTAGATTAGTATTTGAAAAATTCAATATTTTGAAGACTTAAATACATATATGCTAGTTATGCAATAACAATCTATTTTAAACCTTAACTATTAAATCATCTTAATAAGATCATTTTTATTCCTTATTGATTAAATAAGATGTTTTTATGCATGTATATGTATAGAGTTACACATATGTATAATATTAAAAAAATATAAATAATTACCTTTCAGTAAATTTATCAGTTCTGCATGACAATTGAAAGATGAGTAGCGAAAGTGATAACACCGAAGGACACAACATCAATGATGTTGAATTGTCTTTGACAATGCCAATAATACAAGATATATGTCAAAATATATGTGTTAGCATTTGGATGGATAAGATGAATCAAGGGATTCTGTCAAATACTCATTTTGAAGAACATTGGCGTATTTGGGTTCCAAAAATTTATAGATTAGAACCAACTGATAATTGTTTGGAATGGATTTTTAATGAAAAAGATGCTCAAACAATTTTGTATGATCCACTAGAAGAATTTATTTGCAATGGAAATCCAAATGAAGTTTTAAAACAACTAAGTCAAATGGACAAACCTCCATCCATGTGCGGAAGAGTTTTTAAAAATGGAGAACCAACATACAGCTGCAGAGAATGTGGAATGGATACAACATGTGTGTTATGTGTTACTTGTTTTAAGCAATCAGCTCATCGTAATCATAAATATAAAATGGGAATTTCTATTGGTGGAGGCTGTTGTGATTGTGGTGATCCTGAAGCATGGAAAAATGAGCCTTTTTGTGAAATTCACTTAGCTGGTACTAAATTAAAAAATATTCCTATAAACAAATTACCTAAAGACATAACTGAAAGAGCAACTATAACATTTCAAGCTGTTCTAAAATATTGTTATAAAATACTGTCAACAGAGCATAGTCTTGCAAGAGTCCCACCTCATCTCTCTTTAAAAAATCCTGAAGATGAATCTATATCTTTCTTGACACCTAATGATACATATTGTACTGTTCTTTTTAATGATGAAACTCATACTTTTGATCAAGTGATATCAACTTTAACACGTGTTATTAAATGTTCTCAAAGAGATGCTATAGAATATGTCACAAATATTGATAGAGAAGGAAGAGCTGTTGTGCAATGCTCTGGAATTCAACACTGTAACGAATTAAGAAATGAAATTGAAAAGTTTACATCTAGGCACAGTAATCGTCCATTAAAAGTTTTGGTAGAACATGCTCATGTAGTAGCTCATCAAATTTTTGCTATGAAATTATTGGGTTGGTTACAACAATTTATTAGTAATTGTGAAGGCTTTAAACAAATTTTTAGTGAAGTTGCTTTAAGTTCTAAACCTCCTGAGATGTCTATTGTTAAAGCAATCCTTGTAGGAGACTATCAACTATGGAAAGCAGCAAGAACATGTTGGCATCGCCTTTTTATCTCAAGCATGTTAACAGAATATGAAAGTAAAAAAGCACTAGCTGTTGTTTTTACCAAGAATTATGGCACAGTACTAAAAGGTTTTATTCGGGATGATCATGATCATTCTTATTCAATTTCATCTCTATCTGTGCAGCTTTTTACAGTTCCAACTTTGGCTCATTACTTAATAGCTCATCATAATGCTTTCATGATTATAGTAAATACTTTTGTTTCTGAAAGTATAAGAAGGTGCAATTCAGCTGGTAAATTAGAATTTGAAAGAAATACACAAAATAACTCCTTCAAAAGAGCACAATATATTTTGTACGATCTCAGATACCTTTTGAGTGCTAAACCAGAAACATGGACTGACGAGTTACGTTTAGGATTTTTAGAAGGAATCCCATTACTTATGGTACTGTTGGGATCCATGCAGTGGATGGATGCAGTAGTTAGACAGGTTGGTCAACACATGGAGTATGAACAAGAGTGGGAACCTGCTTTCAATCTTTATATAAAACTTTCCCCAGTGATAAGTCAGACTCTGGAGTGGTGTGGCACAGATCGCATAATCTTAATCAAAGTTTTCCGAATAGTTTTGAATAAACTCGGAACACAACCTGGTAGAGTATCGATGAATTTACACGAAGTATCAAATCACAACGCTTTTTGTATTCATTATGACGTTTCCACTCAACCTGTATCTATTCATCTACCACTCTCAAGGTTTGTAGCTGGTCTGTTTTTGCATCTTGAAAAATACGATTTGACTTACGACAGTAAAGAGATACAAGGTAATTGTATTAACACATTGACTATAGAAGAAATAATTGAGCCTGTGCTTAGGGCACAAGTTATGATATCCCAAGTACAGGCCGGCATGTGGAGACGAAATGGTTACTCGTTGGTACATCAGTTGTATTTTTATCATAATGTTAAATGTCGCACAGAAATGTTAGATAAAGATATAGTTTTGCTTCAAGCTGGAGCAGCACTCATTGAAAGTAATGAATTCTTAATTCATATACTCAATAAGTTTAATTTAATAAACTGGGCTGAACAAGATTTTGAAACTGCGCGCTTAAAAGCTTGTGAAGAAGATAGTATTCGTCAAACCATTAATCTCGTGGAAGAATTCTTGGGTATGTTTATACTTAAACACTATTTTTATTCTTATAAGATTTGTTCCAGTATATTTAACTTCGTATTTTTATAGCACTACTAATAACTATTATTGGCGAGCGATATGTTCCTGGAGTTGGTCAAGTATCTCCAGATGATTGTCTAAAGCGCGAAATTATTCAGCAATTGTGTATTAAACCTTTGTCTCATTCAGAATTAAATAAAACTCTACCCGATGACGTTCATCACGAGACCGGTATGGAAAAAGTGATAAATGAAGTTGCAGATTTTAAAAAGCCGCAGGTTGCTTCGGCTATAAAAGGAGTTTATGAACTAAAACCTGAATTCTACAATGAGTACAATGTTTTCTTTTATCATTATACAAAGGAAGAGCTAAGTAAATCTGAAGAAGCACAGCGTAAAAGACGAAAGACTGCTGGTGAGCTGGAATGCTGCCCTCCACCAAAATTACCAAGACTTACAAAAATGTTTAAGCTTGTGGCAAATCTGCTACAATGCGACATTATGTTATCCGTCATGCAAATAGTTTTAAGCCGCGCACTCGATCTCAAAGCAAGGAGTTTCTCAGAACCACAGGTTCATAAAGTTCTTCATTTAATAGGTTACGCATTACAAGAACAGGAATCGGGTGATTATCCTTTCTTAGCCTTCACAGAGAAAGCAATCAAGTGGGACATTTATAAGCTACTCGAAAACTTACATACTAGCCCCAGAATCGATGCACATAAAGATCTTTTGACTTGGGTACTTGAAAAGTACAGGCTAGTAGCGGGTGCATCAATAGCCGAGGTTGAGCCTGTAGTCCCTATGCCGCAGACTTCTGATGCTGGTGATACTGAAAAAGCAGAGAAAGGTACTTCATATTATAGTTTACTTTTTTAAAAAATCTATGCTTTTAACAAAAGCAACGTTTTTAAAATATCCTTTTCGACACATTTCAGGTAGTCAAGAATGGCGAAATCAAATGGCAGCTAAGAAACGAGCCCAAGTCATGGCTCAAATGGCTGCAATGCAAAAGCATTTCATGAAGAAAAATGCCAAGTTGTTCGAAGAAGCTGCTCTGGATGTTTCCAGCAAAAAATCAGTCGATCATGGGTCAGCCATGGACCTTAGTGAGAGCTTGGATGAAACACCTATTGCTCTCGGTCGCCGACAGACGACACGCATGTGTTTTGAAAAATCTTATACTTGTATTCTTTGCCAAGAAGATCAAGCCATTAAAGCTGATGAACCAGCCATGGTACTCGCAGCCTTCGTGCAGCAGTCGACGGTTCTTTGCCAACGACCACCTCCAGATCAGCAGAATCAACAGCAGCATCAGCAACGCAACATGGCCGAAACTTGTACGCTCTTTTTATCATCACACCTGGGAGCCTCGCCACATACAAGCACCTGCGGACATGTAATGCATGCAAACTGTTGGCGAAAATACTTCGACACCGTCCTCGCAAAGGAGAATCGTCGACCCTATCGTCTCCGTCAGCCGGCTAGTTTTGACGTTGAGAAGCACGAGTATCTATGTCCTCTCTGTGAATGTTTAAGCAATACTGTATTGCCAGTTTTACCCCCTTTAGGACTTCTTCAAGCTACACCAACAGTACAGCCTGATCTACCCTACGAAAAATGGCTTGAAATTATGGACGCAGTTTGCAAAACGCACGCTATATATCATGACAGGCCCCGTAGATCTTATCCCGCAGATGATTGCCGATTCTGTGATATAGGTGCAGGTGATTGTTTAATTTATAACTTTATACGATCTTGAATTAACTTAACCTTGTTACGCACTAGAAGAAACGAGATATAAATTCTACATAGATTTTAGTCAAATTTTAAATTATACACATTTTCTTTGGACTAGATATTTAATTAGATCTTTCAAATACTTAAAAATTGTTGTCATAAAAGTAAAGTGATGAAAATTAATATGAATAAATGATAAATAGTCTTAAAAGATATTAAAATTACAATCTTTTTTCTTAATTTGCATTCAGATAAACCACAGGAATCATCTCGTTCTTGCCTGATTAGCACTATAAAGTCATTTGGTGCCGACGGCAACGTTCTTCTTGATTTGTATGCTCAACCGGGCCCCCTACTATCTGCAAATTTAGTGGAGATGATCGGACTATTCACACGGAGAACGTACACGAAAGGCCTGAACTGTGATCCAGTTAATTACGATCGCGATGATGGCGATATTCCCCTTCTCGCTTGGAAATCAACCGCTTACACCATCCACGCAATAGAGGTTTACCTTAGAGATACAGAGAAGCCCTTACTGGGGTCCCTATCTTCTAGACAGCGAGATAGTCTAGAAAGTTTGGCAAGAGTTTCGGCCGTATTAATCACTACGTGGCCAGTCGACGAAATCGAGTGGCACAATAGCGAAATACTTTTAACACTATTCGCCGACACCTGTCTTGCACTTTTACTCTCAACTTCCGAAAGCCGTTGGGATATTGTAAGTTGGGATCCATTTGGCTTGCTCGTCACTTTGCTATCTTGCCTTCCGGTTTTAATGAGTAATCCTTGTAATAATCGATTCTCGATCATCACTGGAAACGTGTGTGAGCAGTATGCAACGCGTATGGTTTTCACAGCGCTTGTAGTTAAAATTCTCATATCTTCGGATTTCGAAAACTACGAGACTATGGATGTCGATGACGACGACCTTGCGGAAACGAGCAAACGAGTGATTAATGAATCAGATGCAATTTTCAAAGTAATGCAGGCCCTAAATATCTCTGTTGGAGCGCGTTCTTCAGCTGACGACATTTGGAATCAAGTGAAGAGATATTGCGCACCTTTCTTGCGATGTTGCGTTTTATATTTTCACTACATCACGGATGTGCCCGCACCAATAGAACTAACCGACAAATACGGCGATACCTTCGAAAATATGTGTAAATATCTCGGATTACCCGAGACCTGCGAGAAGCTCTTCGATTCGGATGCTGTATTGCAGTTAGCCATTGAGTGGAGCAAGAATTTAAGAGCTAATTCTTTACTAAGTGCAAGGCTAGATCCTCTCAAAATTAATAGACTGGTCGAACTTCCCGAGGACTACAGTGAGCTCATGAACACCGTGTCGATGTTCACTTGTCCGAACAGCGATAAGGAAGACTCCCGGAACCCGACAATGTGCCTCGGATGCGGCGACATGCTCTGCTCCCAAAGTTACTGTTGCCAGGTCGAACTCAACAAACTTATGGTTGGGGCATGTATCCATCACGCGAATGAATGTGGGGCTGGTGTCGGCGTTTTCCTCCGCGTACGTGATTGTGAAATTGTATTCCTCAGAAGTCCAAACAGAGGCTCCTATGGCTCACCGCCCTACTTTGACGAGTACGGAGAAACAGATCAGGGTCTGCACCGAGGCAACCCTTTAAAGTTATGCAGAGACAAATACAAGAGGTTAAATCAAATGTGGCTTGGACACGGCCTCTACGAAGCTATCGCTCGAGGTATCGAGAGTTCGAATAACATGACCGGCCAGTGGCACTTCATGTAATTAAATATTATCAAGATAAAGTTTATGATATTACGAGATATCGAGCTCCTTTTCATGTTTGAGTAAATTTCTCTTTCATAATTCGGTACAGCGTGGACATTAAGCCTAAATTAGCGTGCTTTTATTAATGACGAAATGCGCAACTGGAAAATTTTCAAGGATCTTCAGAACAGTCCAACTGTCGTGCAGTGTTTTATTGAGTGTTTTAAAATTTTCGTATTCATTTATATGAGGAAGATGAAAATTAACTATCGAAAAGTCAATAAAAGTAAAAGGCTTTGATCTAGTGCTCAACGTGATTTTTGAAAGATTTATCATAGTTTGAAAATAGCAGCTAGTATTACATTTGTTTATTATGATTTTTTTAATTTATCAAAGGCGTCATAGTTTATTTCTACTCGGCGAAAATTGTAAAGTAGAAAAGAACAAGATATGTACATTTAAATAATCGGATATTATATAATGTTATGACCATTTTACATTGTTTCAGAGTTTACTGGTCATTCAATTATCATTATAATTTTTTATTATTACTATTACTATTATTGTAATAATTGCAATTAATTAATGTATTATATTAATATTATTCATGTCACCATTGCAATCACCATTGCCATTTTGTAAAATATATTATTTAAAATAAGTTCTTTAAAAAGAGCTTTCATGATAACTTAATATTGAAAATATAGCATTGAATTGATTTAAAACTTAATATATTGTATCCACATATTTTTTAAAAATATGATTGGAAAATTCTTTTAAAATTTTTATGACTATTCTTTTGAATACAAATATCTTAAACTAATTATCAATGTAATTTTATTAATATACATTGACGACTTGATTCTATAGATTTAAAAAAATTTAAATTTAATTTATTTAAATTTAATGTTTTAAGATATTCAATACTTATCTCCTACAATATAGCACAAAAATCTTAATATTTTCATAACTTTTTTTGGAAATATATTTTTTCAACATAAAAATTAATCTTTTTAAACTTTATGTAGATTTTGAAATCCTTAGTATTTACATATTCATCTTGATTTAAATTAAGAGTGATAACAAAAAATCTTCTCTAAATATAGTAAAATTTTAGGATTTAAACAAGAATTCGTATTTTACTAACTGCAATTCTATTGTTTGTAAAATAAAGTAAATTATTATTTAGAATTTCATTAGTCATTTACGAGTTAATATTCTCTTTAAAATAGAGTTTAAATATAAATTATATTATTAATTAGAAAATCCTCCTTTGATATGTATTTTGATATTTCATTTTTGCAAAACGGATTTACTTAAATTAAAGCAAAGGTAAGTCGAATACTGTATCACGATGCTATGGAAATATTTTTTAACTTTTTCAGTGTTTGTATGTGTTTAGCACAAATTATTCTGACTTATATATTTCATTTTTCTAACATTGTATCTATGTACAGTATTACTATGATGATCTATCATTCATTTTATATAAATTTGCAATCCATACCATTAGAATAATTATACACTTATTAAAACTATACCATAATCTCTATATAATGAGTACCTATTATGGACAGTTTATTGCTCAATGCTAATTTTTATATTTGAAATTATAATCTTACAGGATAATAATGAAATTATCTTTATTAGATGAATAAGTATACAGTATTTTTGTATTATTTGTTTTGCTTGTTTATCCCCTGTACATGCCTGTTTATGCCCTGTATATGCCTTATATTATTAAATATTTGATTAAACATATCCAATTTAATTTGTGAAAATAAAAAAATAATAATTTATAATTCTTATAAATACGCAACTTATTTCTTTCTATAGCAAAAAATTGTAAGATAAAGAAAATCTTTTGAATAAGTTTTTTGAAATATCACAATATTTAAACTATTATTTTATGGATTATATATAATTGAAGATACAACTTGTGCAGTGTTCAAAAGTTGGTATATAGAAATATAATATTATCAATCATTGATAAATCAAATGTTAACTAGATTTTTTTCTATAATTCATTCAACCCATTAAAAATGCTTAGATGAATAATGATTATACATTATAATATAATTACAATTACATTGATTAAATAAATAAATAAAATTTATAACGTACGTGAAAAATATGAAATAAATAATATGTTTATTCTATTACTCTATGTAAAACAATAGTAGTACAAAAGTGCATTCTTAATATCTACTAAATATAATAATATGAAATTATCAAATCGTTTAATAAAAATTACATGCTGATAAATAATCACAATCAAAATTGATAAAGTTATAACTAGTGATAATAACCAACACTTTAAAATAATAAATTGTATTTTTATCCATAGTTTTGTTATACAATTTCATTATATATATATATATATATGCATCATATACATTACAGTGAATATTAACGCTGCATTATATAAAAATTACAAAACATTTATAAGAATATATTTTTTTAAATTATTTAATTGACTAAATTATGGTAAAAGACCAATAGTTTGCAAGCACACTTGTGCAGCTTCTGCTTTAGCTAATTTCTTATTAGGACTTGCAACAGCTGGTGTATATTCAACTCCATTTACTTTTACCTACAATTGTAATAAATGTTTTAATTTGATTAATTATAATACATAAAAATCTATTCATGATATTTTAAAAAATACCTACTTTAAAAATGAAGTTCTTTTTATGATCAGGTCCACATTCAAGACATAATTCATACACAGGGGCTTCATATTTTCGTCTAGAACAAAACTCTCCCAGAAGAGATACTGGATGTTTGCCTTTAAAAATACACATTTATTACAAAACCTAAATGAAACATGAATAATAATGCATAGAAAAATGTAATCATCATCATGTCTTTCAAAACTTGTCATTTAAAAAATGCAGATACATCATAACAATTTGCTTTATTTAAGGATACAGATTGAAGTTTAAGTATTTAATTTAAAGTTAAAATAAATTTTATTAAAAAGTAAGTATTAATCTATGCGATAAATTACACCCTATTTTTTTTATAAAAATGTAATTTTGTTAAGTTTTGTATAAAATTTAAATAACTTTTGGTAAATTTGGAACTCTAAACCTACCTTCCAAGGTCTTCGTCATAGGTGGAGGTGCTTTAATACCCTTGACAGATGCTACTTTTGACATTTTACCAAGTTTGGGAGCTCCAATGTCTTGGTCTGAGATCAAACCTCTTTTATCCAGCTTGACCTCCAGTTGTAAAGGCTCTAAGGTACCCTCCTTGTTCTTTCCTAAACCCTCCCCTGGTCTCCAACCCATTTTTTGAAGAAGTGCCATTCCCATACCCCCTGAAAGTGGCTGTGCAGTCAATAACTGATCCTAAATAATTAAATTTGTACAGAAATCCAAATTAAATTATTTATATTTTTATGCTATTTATATAGTTAAATATTGTGAATATATTTAAATGATTTAGTTAAGTATTATCAACAAAAATGTTGCAACCCAAAGTCTGTGCAACGACTTTATTTAAGTTTACACTATGATTTACAGTTATAGTGTTTTTATAAAAAAGCTAATGCCGTGCAATTTCATGGAAAACATGCGCAATCCATTATAAAATTGGGACATTATACAGACTTGTGATTATTGTTAATCGTTTCATGTTTATAAAGAAAAACGTATTCATCAATATTTTATTTGGCGAACCTTGAATGAATGTTTTCGTGCAAATTCCCTATAATTTCTCATACAGTTTCCTATTCCTTTGTACAAGGTAATAAATAAATTATAATTGATTATTTTAACACGTAAAAAAATTATACATATTATTTCTATATTACATTATCAATTAAAATCAACTAAGGTTGAATTAAAAATCTAAATTGTAGTTTGTAAATTTTTGAACAATGTTCAACACTCGAAATACTTACCAATAAATGGAATAATCAGAAACTTCAGGCTGCTGTTGGTGTTCCTTTCCAAGTATAGTCATGTGCCTGTAACAAACCCTCAGGTGGATGCAGATTGTTGCTTAATTCCTGTACCAGTCCATATTTTTATTAATCTAAGTATTATTTTTAATGGTTTTATATAATCATTGCAATTAAATATTTGTGTTACATTATCATACTGATTTACATTACATTACATTAAGTTACTGATTTCAGTGGTAGCTCATGTTTTAGATAATTAATAAAGTATTTAAAACTGACTGGTATAGGATTAAACAGTAATCCCATAAAAAAATCATTATTAACAGATAATCCATTAATAATGATCTTTTCATGTCCATGCAGGCACAGAATCCACCTCTTTACAAGGAGTGGTCTGTGCCTACAACACAGTCTTTGTAATGCCAAAATAACATATAAATTCTATTTTGATATTTAACAAGACTGTACCTGAAAACTTGTTACAGACAAATTTTCAATTTGCCAAAATATGAAGTAAAATACTTGTTTTTTAAAACCTTCAAATATTTTTACTTAAAACTACTTGATTTGCGAATTTTTAAATGGCAACGTTAAAAATCCACAAATAGGAAAAGATCTAATAAATGAATGTGAAATATCAATTATGATTTTAAACATCGTTACCTTACGTGCCCATGCTTGATGTCCTGAATTTAGTTCAGCTGGTGAAAGCACCTTTGCTCCAGTGCTACCAGTGAACTGACCAGGAAGTTGCTTACTTTCTACCCAGGTTTGCATCTAATTAAGAAACATAATTATTTGGAAATGTTCATCAAAAATTAAAGTTTTATAATAGTACTTACCCCTGATTGTGCTTTGTGCATTTCATGAAGAGCTTGCACATCAAACGGATTCTCTGATAACTTACGCATTGCAGCTAATCTTTGAGATACTATTGTACTAATATCAATTGGCTGTAAAATATTACAGATAATAAATAAAACTTTTCTGAATAGAATTTATTTGTAAATATGTGTACTGACTTCTGCAGGAGCAGTTGGGAAAATAGATTGTTGCTGCACTGTTTCTGGAACAGGTATAGACTGTACATCTAGAACAGGTTGAAGGGGTGGAACACATTGAACAGGTGGTTTTGTGGATTGAATCGGTGGAACCACTAAAGGTAAATTTGCAGGTTGTAAAATTTCTTTAGCAGCAACAAATAATTTCTTTGATTCTGATTTTGAATTCTTATTATTAGGTTTTGGTGGAACTGGAATCCATTCAGACTCTAAAATATATTTTTTAAATGATGAAAAATATAGAATTTTTAACACTTAAATTTAATTTATATATAATCCATTTTTACCATTTTTTCTGTGATGTTGTCCACTAGACACAGGAAATTGTAGACGTAAGGTATTTGAAGCTTCTATTGTTTTCTCTAGAAATGTTTTTGTAGGTATCTGTTTTGAATCCTAAAATACAAAATTTTACCCATTTTACATATTATAAATGAATTTTATAATTTTTGTTATCAAAAATACTAACACAAATATTCATGATGATCGAATTTGGTCTTTCTTTTATAAGAAACGGATGATGAAAACCTTTATCTGAATTACTTTCATCATCGGATGATATACTAGATAATTCACCCATAGCTTCAGATTTTGAAAGAGACTTACAAAAATCTAAATAATAAACGTGTTATTAATAATTTATAATAATTTAAAATAAAGAATGATGGTTTCTGAAAAAATTCCAGGCACCTGTCAGTTCATCAATTGTTTTTCCTCCATTTTGAATAGCAGCAATAACTTTATCTTGTTGAGCTAATGGTAGTTTTCCCTTTATAATCATATTAATCGCATTCTTTCGAGCAATTTCTAAAAGTTTTTTCTTATCTATTTCTATACGTTCCCTAGAACATACATAATTAAAATTTTATATAATTATTGGTCAAATATTTTAATATATATCTCAATAGCCTTATTTACTTCCTCTCTCTACTTCGACTACGATCTCTCCATCTGCTTCTGCTTCTCTCTTCACTGTGACTTTTCAATTTATCGCGTCTATCCCTGGAACGTCTATCTCTATCTCGACGTCTTGAATCCCGTCTATCTCTACTTCTACTTCGACGTCTACTTCTATCCGCTATTTAAATAAATAGTACATTAAATATAAATAAGCTTTAATTGATGATTAACATAAAATTTTTAGCACTGTACAATTGTTTTACAAACATCTGATTATAGGATTCTGAAGATGTTGAAAATTAGCTTATATAAAACTCATATTTAAATTAAATTATCTTACCACTTCTGCTTCGCGTTCTTTTCTCTCGTGATTGGCAACTGTGACTTCTTTTATTATTTCTATCTTTACTCTTATTGTTGCCTTTATTATCTTTGTGATTATGACTAGTTTTAGATCTTGATCGACGATTACTTTCAGTTTGTTTCTTTTTATCTTTTTCTTTTAATTTAACTCTTGAATCTTTTTTTTTGACTGTACTTTGAGATGGCAATGGACTAACAGAATGCCTTTTTTTACTTTCATGTGAACTGTCAGCTTTAGGATCTCGATCTCTAGGTGGAGTAGGACTCAGTGTCGGTGTTCGATTATTATTAATATTTTCTTCCTCATCACTGTCTGATATTTCCCCATCCTCCATGCGTTCAGCCTTTTCTTTTTTTTTATTTTCAATTTCCTTTACAGTATTATTGAAAACTTCACTATTCTTTAAATCTTTTATTTGAATTTTACAAGTGACTGAATTTTTTGTTTTTTCTATTCAATAGAAAATAAAAAGTAGTTTAGTAAGTTTAAACATTTATTAAAACAACACATGAAAATCATGACATTGATATAAAGATGAAAGTAGTTCAATATGTACATTGTACTTACCAAGTAACTTAGGTATTTCTGGTGCTTCCATATCATCATCCAACCTTTTGGATATAGGAGGAAGAAGAGGACTATTTTCTTTTTTTTGAGATTCTTTAATTTCATTCTCTGAATCTTTTTTTTCAGTTTTAATTATTATTAATTCAGATGATGTCAATTTTGTTGTCCCAGATTCTTCTAAAAATTAATAAATAGGAGTCTTTAAATTAAAAATCTTAAGTAATATTACATTTAATTTTATAGTATTAAATATTTAATAATAAATCTAATGAACGATAATTAATTTACTTAACAAATTAAACAAATAATATAACATATCTTATAATTTAGTTAATAGCAGAAAATTTTGTTATTCTATACCTTTTATATTATCTTTAGATTTATTTTTATCTAACTTGTCTAATTTTCTAATTTTTGAGCTTGGTTCTTCCATATTTAGAGATTTCACAAAATCATCTTCATGTTTCCTTTTCGATTTTTTCCTTTTCTTCTTTTTTTTTGAACCTATGAAAATTAATGTCAATTAATTCAATCTATGCTCTAAACTAGTATAAAAATAAAAGCTTATATTTTAATTTCTTGATATGGTTTTGAATAGTTGTTTCAGTTCAATATATAAAATTTTTTTGATAGTAACTAACAAACCTCCACTCTCAGTTTCAGTAGCACTTTCTGAAGAATTATGTTTTGATTTCTTCTTATGTTTATGTTTTTTTTCCTTATCCTTATCACTTTTATGTTTATGCTTCTTTTTGACCTTCTTCTTTTTAATCTCAGATGTTTTTTGTTCATCTACTTTTTCAACCTGTATTTTATCATCTGTTATTGATGAAGTTTTTTCTTCTTTTTGATTCTCCCTCTGTTTCTGCTTTTCTTCGGCATTACTCTGATCTGCTTCAGATTCATCATCTTCATCATCATCAGGTACATCAAATGTACTAAAAAGTTCTGTCAGAATTTCATTTGATGATTTCTCTGGCAATCCAGGTTCTGGCTTTATTTTTACAGCATCTACTCCTACAGTAGTAATTAAATTAGCAATGTCAAACAAATCACCCATTGTTTTTTATTTGATATAATAGAATCGTGTAAATTAAAAACTATAAGTGTTTCTTCATTATTGCCTACACAAGACAATAAATGTAAAAATTATTCAATTATAGAGTAAAGAAAATATCATATTTTTAAGCTTCTCTAAATTGAACTGGTTTAAGATTTTGGAACTTTGGTTTTTGCTTTTTAATATAAGCTGGGCTGATCCAGTACTATATTTGACTATTATTCTACACTTATCACTCCAACTCTGGCTGTATTTCTGCGAGATTTAGTTCAGTGGTTGTAGACTACAAGAGCAAAAAACAAAATGAATGCTTTTAGTACAAGGCAACACTAAGGAGCACTAAGGTATTTCTAAGTTCATAATAGATTCAAAGGCTGGTCAAGACCATTGCATTTCGCAAATCGTCGCAACTCGCAAAGTCGCAACTGGTCGCAACGAACAGCCTGCGAAGAAAAGAATACAATAGAATTAGTTTATTGAGTATATAGTAGATCGACTGCAGCGCATACTCAGGCTTTCACATTAACTAAAAATCGCCCTCTGCGGGATTTAATTCATTACAATACTCGCGCTGACTCGCACTGTGCGCTGTGGTGCGCTGCTGTGCGCTACTACAGGCCTGAGTAGTGAGGACACGATCAGGCACGATTATTCTATACTCCATAGCAGTGTGCTGCAGCCTACCGACTGTGATGCCAGAAAACCAAGACTTTTCGCGCCTGCGCAGAGCGCCTCTGCGCTGATAGGCGAAGAACTCGCGCATAGTTTGAAATAGGAGGTGCTGGAGGGGATAAAGTAGGAATACGCGCCCGCACGGCGCGTTATAAATTGTACCACATTAATATTATTAAATGTAAATAAATACTACCTAACAATAAATTTTGTTACAAAATAACTTAATATTTGTAAAAAATATGTATGCAAGTCATATGCTTAAACAAGTCCCAACATGTTATAAAAAGTTTATGCAATGAGCCCGAAGGTTTGGACTACAACATTATAGGATTAAATATTTAATAAAATAGCAAATAATAACATTTAAATGATTAAATAAATTATTAGTATATATACGTATTAACGTTTAAGTATATTTATAAAAGAAATTACATTAATTTATTTATATATTCAATACAATTAATCAATACATTATTTATGCAATAAATAATACTTTGTAGACATCAAATGATTGTTTAAATATTAACATATTATGAGTTTAAAGTTATAATTATAACCTTTAAATAATTATAAAAACCCTAATTTTATTTTAAATCAATTGTTTCATATTTAGCTTCATTGTGCATTTTAAAAAAAAGAGACCGTATGAAAATAAATATGTGCATATAATTTTATAATAATAATTATAAATTTTATTATAATAATAATTATATACTCAAATACATAATTTATGTTTAAACATAATGTATTGACTAATTGTACTTAATATATAAATAAATTAATGTAATGTCTTTTATAAATATACTTAAACGTTTATACATATATACGCTAATAAATTATTTAATCATTTAAATATTATTATTTTAAATATTAGTTTTTATGTACATTTAATAATATTAATGTAGCACAATTTATAGCGTGCCGTACAGGCGCGTATTCCTTCTTCATCCCCTCCAGCACCTCCTATTTCAAACTATGCGCGAGTTCTTCGCCTATCAGCGCAGAGGCGCTCTGCGCAGGCGCGAAAAGTCTTGGTCTTCTGGCATCACTGCCTACAGGTAGCACTGGCAGGCTAGCAGCAATGAGACTTATACTCCGTGTAATACATAACCATGTGCACCATTGTGTATGGTGTAGAATATCAAACGTGATCAAACGTACTTAGTCATAGCCATTTCGAATTAGGTGTTGTATTTAATTCGTAGTAATTCAAATTTCATTATAACTATGCTTTAGTTTTCGAATTCCGAAACTCTATTAGAGTTGTCTTAAAATGTTATAAAATTATTGAAATATTTTGAAAAATATTGTTAAAAATGTTAAAATGTAAATGTTCAATCAAGAGTCGGATTGTTGTCCATAGTTTTAATTTATTAATCAAATATATTTCTACTATTAGTAACAGAGATTTTTCATGCTACTATAAGAGAAATCCAAGAATTTTAATGAATTATCACTCTGTTAGAGGAATTAAGGCATTAAATCCAGTATCTAATTATTTAACAATGGAAAACAATCATGTTCGAAGCATATTAGAAAACTCTGGATATTATTCTAATTCTTTCGCAGCTCCTTTAGTATTTGAAAAAGAGATAGAACTCATTGAAATACAACAATTACTAAATAAGGAATGGATTTTAATGAATACTACTGAAGTCATACAAAACTTTCAACTTCTTTCATATTGTGCTTCTAAAAATTTAGAAAAGATAGATAATCCTAAATATCATGAAGTATTAGCAATTATTACAAATAAATTTGCAGATTTCAAAGATGAAGAATTGCATCATTTTATAAATTGCTTAGGACTATGGCATAATAATAATGACAATCTGATTAACACTAATCTTTGGAAAATTTTAAATAATGAATTATGTAAACGACTACCAAGATGGAAAATTGATAAAATATTTTTGACAAATGACTTATTATTTAAGTTAAAGTTATCAAAAAATTTAGATTTGATTCACCATAGCCTAATGAAAATTGATTATAAACAAATGTCTCCTACTAATTTAGTCCAATTTATATTTTTATTAAAATTATACAAAAATATTCCTTATAATTTGACAAATGTTGAGTATAAAATAGAAGAATATATTAATGAATTTAGTATAGAAGAGATAGGAATAATTGCTATGACATATTTTAGATTTAAAACTAAAATTAGAAGCAAGAAATTGATTTTGAAATTTATGCAGGAACTAACAGATAATAGTCATAATGTTAGTAATGTTTCTTTAAGTGCAATTTTAAAAATTTTAAGGTATGTTCAAAATTTATTCAAATTTAGTTATTAAAAAAATAAATTATATTAACTTTATATAAATTTTACTTTTATTTCATAGCATAATAAATATTTAATAAACATTATTTAATTTTAGATACAGTGTTAATTTAACGACTTTGGAACAATTTAAAATTTTACTAGATTCAATGATTAATCAAATTCCACGATATACAATTCAAACACTAACACATGTTATGCAAATACAAAGCACATTTTTGCTTTACAATGAAAATCTAGTGTCTCAAATTTTAGAGAGGTTTATTACTAGTTTTTATTTCAAAATGTACTTATTAATATTTTAATTACTTTTCATGCAATCAATATTTATTTTAGATACAAAATTGAAATAAAAGATGCTAGATTAAAAGATTTAGAAAGGATATTTTTTTCATTGCATATCTTTAATTATGATTCTAAGCTTACACATTTTTATACAGCTGCTTCTAATGAATTATTAAATCCTAGAAGAGTGCAAGAAATTGAAATGTAAGCATTAAACTCATTATTTAATTTAATGCAAATAAACATTATTTTAACATAATATATCTATATTTAAATATCTAATATTTAGGTATTAGAATTTAATTTTATTATTTTAGTTTTAAAATTCCTTCCAGTGAACTCAATTCTATTAAGACATTTATTTGCTCTTTGAAAACAAAAAATATTTAAAAAAATAATAAATACAATAATTGTAATATTTAATATTTTTTAAGGTTCCCAAAGTCTTTCCTGTATAGTGTACTGTACATGATACAAAATAATTTTTACTCAGAAAAACTTTTAGAATATGTATTAGATAATAACTTCATTAATAAATCATGTAATTATGAATTTAAAAATATGAACAGAGAATACCTTGTGATTGATTATTGTATAGAATTAGAGCACCCAGAGTATAAAGGACCAAGATTAAAAAACAGATTAAGAAACTTTCTTTTAAAGGTAAAAGCATCATTAAAGCGGGTGCGAAACCCATTGTGGTCGGTAATTGGGCTCTACTTTACTGATATTGTACCAATAATTAAATTTGTACTTTAGAAATATTTTTAGAAAATCAGTGGTTGAAGTGGTTGCTTTATTTTTAATGAACAACCAGAATGAATGTATCTGGTAACATTTTTAAGTTATATTCTATTCATAATTAAATTTGATCGTGGTCTCACAATGCTTTATAGCGGCAATCCCTTTTACAAAAATTATTCAAGTTTCGTTCTAGTTTTATGATCGAGCCCCTAGATCAAATTTTTTTAAAAATTGATACAATATTTTTAAACCTAAAATGAAGGCTAACTCACAGCCTTTTTACAAAAAAAATATTATTTAATGACTTATTTAAAATAAATCTTTAGAAATCAGGCTGTGTATTTGCCTATTTCTTGAAATAAACAAAATAATGTAGTATTAAATTTTCAAGTATCTTTGTTCATATTCATCTTCAGGAAACTGAAACGAAAATTTCAGACAAATGTATCAAATTCAATTATGAACAGAATAACTTAAAAATGTTACCAGATATAGTTCATTTAAAAATAAAGTAAGTACTACCACTGCATTTTTAGCAGTATTTCTGAAGTACAGAAATATTTAATTATTAGTATGATATCGATAAGGTAGAGTACAATTACAGTCCATAATATGTTTCACATCACTTAATTTAAGCTGTAGTAGTAGTTTAAAAAAAATATTAATAAATCATATTAAATATATATTTTTATTTTTGCAGAAATTTGGAGTACTTAATGAAAGTTTCAATCATGTGAAAAATATTAGTCAAGGTCACCAATTGTTAACTGATGTAATTTATACAAGCAAGGTATTGTGATATTTATATAATTACACATTATTTATAAATTATTTATTATTTTAATACAAAGTTAATGTTACATTGCTCTCGATTTTGGATAGTAAAAAGTTTGAAAGCCTTATCACAAGTTTAATGTTACCGTACTCAAAAAAAATTTTGGTCTAAAATTTAAATAAAAATTTTATTTTAAAATAGATAAAAACTATTGTTTATATGATTACATCAATATAGGTATTTATGATTTGAATATTTATCCACTATTTTGCATAAATATTTTAAATTGTTGTACATATATCGAAATATTATATTTTGCATAGACTGTCAGCAAGAAAAGTATTATTCAAAATTATTGAACAATTTTTTAGTCTGAAATTAAGACTTTTTAAACAATTTTTGAGCAATACAAAAATGGTAACTAAATACTAACATCTGTTACCCACACTGATTCTTTAATTCGATTTTTACAATGTTTTACTTTTAATAATATAAAATTAATTTTGAATTTTTAAGTAAAATACTTTCTTTTCGTTATTTAGTTTACAGCTTTTTTAACATTTAATAAATGTGGAATTTAAATTTGTAGAAAATCTTAGACTCTGAGTCTCTTATTCGCGTGGACAAACTTTTACCACATTTTGATACAAAATATATCGTGTTTTGCCGTGATCCAGAAACTAATCAATACTGCTCATCAGTTGAAGAACTGAACAAAATACCGCTGGGTGAAATCAAATATGCACCTCAGAATGGAAAAAAGTGGTATGCTATCGTAATAGCCACACACAATCACTGTTTTAGAAATAATGGTAACATTACTGGTACATTAGCAGTACAAATGAGACATTTGGAACGGATTGGTTTTACCCCTATTTTGGTACGTATGAATATGACATAATAGTACGTTATGTATTTAATTATTGTTTAGTGTTTATCATAGGTATAAAATAGGATTTTTCTATTGCCGCGTACTATGTATTCCGAGAACTAACTAATTAACGGAATGTTGAAAATTTAACGTTTATTGTCACAAATATATGCAATACGCATTCAAACATATCCTGTTTTGGAAAATTGAGATAAAAAATCATATTTTGTATAATTTGTTTTATAAAAGATGTTTTGTGTAAATTAATTTATGTATAAAAAAATTTTTTTTACTAATTTCAGATTTCAATTCATGATTGGAAAAAATTGAATGGTATGCAGAGTAAGCAGATTTTTATGCAAAAAATTTTATTTAACTAAACTTTTTAAAATATTGTACATATTTTATACAACCATTTTAAAAGTGTAAATATTGTATCAAGCAGTGAAAATTAATTTTACAAAGTCTATATGATAATAATAGCATAAAGTTTTAAACTAATTGACTTGCATTGTTATGGGGATATCGTTATTTATGAAGTGAAGTAATTATATTGATTAGCTTACTATTGCTATCATTATCTTGAAAAAAGAGCTAAATACAGTAAGAGTAATTGAAAAAATATTACAATTACAATGTACAATAGATATTGGAACTTGACTCAGAGTTTGGTCTTCTAAAGCGTATGTTATTTCTAAAATTGAGTCAGCATTAATTTATTTTAACAAATTTATTGAAGCAACATATTTCATTCAATTTTATTACAACGCAGTATACTACAATCAGACAGCCACACTATGCTGATTGATTTAAAAAACATACTTTGAAGTTTTCGCTCCTCCTAAATGCGTGAATAGATCGTTGTTTTTCATCGTTTTTCACAGATTCTTTTCTGGTAGGAAATTGACCATAAATTATAGCCTTGCGACTAACTTATGCTAGATTGTGCTAAATGCTTTATACTATAGATAATTCATAACCTCAAATACACAATATCAATAATATCAGTTATTGGAGGATCGTATATTATTTTAATAGTTAATCAATAAAAAAATTATATTCTTATATCAAAAACTGCTTTAATACTAAGAGCACTACCCGTGCTTACATTTACTAATAGTTACATTTTTTAATAGTAGTAGTATATATGTATATACGAGAAATAGGTTCAGATATGAGGAACAACGCACAGCTGTGCGCATCGAACTCTTTCCACCTCTCGATCTAGCTATATCAGCTTCATGCATATCTTCAGCATGTATTTATTCCTTGTAAATCCAAATCTCTTATCCTGCCATAATAATATCATGATCTCTGATAATACCACCATGAGGAGTTAGATGCACATGCGCGCACGTGACTCTTGAAGGCCGAGTAAACAAAGAGCCTAATCTGAACCTAAGCTACCTAATGTGTTCAGACTCCAGAGTATTGTCTTCTCTCTCTTTCTCTCTCTCTCTATAAATATATGAATACAGAAACTATAAGAGCATTGATATTAAAGGGTTGGTACAAGTGTTGTCGAGTTGTGACTGGGGACCGTTGTTGGCGGATGACCTCGACGTTTAGACTGCGGTCGCGAGGCTTATATTCCAATCTAATGTTGGCTATCAACGACTTGCACTGATAAAGGTAATTAACCTAAATGAAAAACGCCTACCTTGGATCGGGCTCGAGCTTCGTGACCTGCAGTGCAAAAGTAGGGTACTTTACAGACGGTATAGGAGGATGGGACAGCAACAATTCCTTGAGGAATTCTTCGGTCTTCGCAAATGCGTTCAGGAGGGGGTGGATCAGGCGAAAACTGAATACGTTCATAATCGTCTGTTCGATTCTCAAAACTCCAGCTCAATCCGGCATGAATTGTGGAACTTAGGGTTGCTGCCGCGAGCGAGCGGGTCATTGCACGGGTTCACGCCGGATGAGCTTAACACTCACTTTCTTTTTTGAACTTTGAAAGTTTTCGTGTCTAATGCCATCGATGACAGACGGATAGATGCTGTGCTTGCCTCTGCTGCAGATGATGGGTTCTGTTTCAAAAGTATAAGTATTAATGATATTATTTTATCAATGTCTAAGTTTTCATCTGAGGCAGTTGGTGAGGATGGCATCCCTGAGAGGCCGCGCACTCTGCAATCTCAAGAGAGATTTCAAGAGATTTCAAGAGACTGCACGGGACTACAGTGAAATTCGGCGGGAATCGGCGGGACTCGCGCGATTTCAATACGAATTTTTCACTTTTTCGAAGAGTACGCGACTACGCGAGACTACCTAATTTCTAATATTTCTAATTGTTTAATCCCTTAAAATTATTTAAATAATGTTCTACTAATAATGTTTATTTAGTTTATTAGAAATATTAGAAATATTTCTGGACCAGATGATTTTCGGCCAATTTCTCTGCTTTGCTTTTTTTCTAAAGTTCTTGAAAGAATTGTATATGACCAGCTTATGGAGCACTTGGTGTCACACAACATCCTTGACTCACTCCAAACAGGATATAGATGAAACAGTTCTACTGAGACTACCTTGCTAAGACTAACAGAAGACATACGAACAGCTATTGACAAAAAACAGGTGACGCTACTGTTACTATTTGACTTTAGCAAGGCGTTCGACACTATTTGTCCTGCTCGACTGTTAGAATTTATGAAACGAATGGGCATCTCGCGGGGGGTGCTGACGTGGATTCAGGCTTATTTATCCAGAAGAGAGCAACTTCTTATAGCTGACAGGACAAATACATCTTTCTGACTCTGTACCACGCTTGGTGTCCCTCAAGGTTCCGTTTTGGGACCTTTACTTTTCTGTCTTTACATTAACGACTTAGCCCTTGCTCTTAACTCCATGGGTGTACGACATATTTTATGTGCTGATGTCCTCCAGGTTTACCTTAGTTTTTCTCGGGATAACCTGGAGGCTGGAGCTAGACATGTGGTGGCTGCTGCACGTGCTGTCTCGGGCTGGGCTTCATCTGCATCCTTGAGGCTCAATGTGGGAAAGACATCTGCAATTTTTTTTGGATCACGCAGGTTTCTTTCCGACATTGAGTCTACAGGGTTCAATTCTATTTAACTCGAAGAGGGAGTGGTTGTGCCTTTGTCTGGATCGGTAAAGAGTCTTGGTGTTGTACTAGACGCGGGTCTTACCTGGAGGCCGCATATCGAGTTAGTTGGTAAAAGAATCAACCAGGTGTTATATAGCTTACGCTTTTTCCGCCAGTACACCACAGAGGCTCTTCGGGCGAAGCTAGCACGCTCTCTAGTCTTTCCTCATTTTAATTATTATTCCATTGCTTACTTAGATGCATCCCAGGAGCTAAGGGCAAGCTACAGCGCTTACAGAATTATTGTGTACGGTATGTGACGGGCGCTAAGATGGACGATCATATATCCCCATTCAGGCGTCGATTGGGTTGGATAGGAGTCGACAGCTGGAAGGAATATTTTATTTACTTGCAGATCTACAAGATCTTATGACTGCATAAGTCGGAGTACCTCGCTGATCTGTTCTCTTCCAGCGCTTCAGATCGGCCGGTTAGGGGTGACTCTTAAGAACTTTCTGTTCCATGGATGCGCACCGAGACGGGAATCAGATCATTTTCTGTAAAAGGTGCTCATCTGTGGAACAATCTGCCATCCTGCATTAGAAATGCGTCCTCCCTTAGTCGCTTCAGGGGGCTGATGATGGAGCATCTGAGGGTATGGGACATTGCAGTTTAACTATTCTAGTCAGATGTCCTCATGATTGTGTTCTAATTTGCATCCTAAATTATTATGTTCTCTGTTATGCATGTATTATAAGTATATGTGTGTATGATTGAATTTCATATTCATTCACTGTAAATACTTACATTTACTCATTGTGTGTATGCGTGTTTGATTGTGATTTGACTGATAAATAATAAGAAAAATGTGATTTATTGATTTATGTATATTTGTTTTTTTATTGTTGTTACTGCGCTTCATCTGTGATGTTGACGACACTGTGATAATTTGTAATAATTATTATATAACTGACTAATGATGCTGTGCGATAATTTTGTAAAATTTTAAAATAAAGTCCTAATCATTTTAAGCATAATTTCAACATAATTTTTAACATATTATGCTAAATAATATAAATAAATGCAGAACATAAAATTTAACAAATTATGGGCATAAGCTCCTCAATTTCCTACCAGAGTAGGTAGAAAGGAATTAATAAATTAAGCTGATTTTTAAATATTATTTTATATATAGTTAAATTATTCAATTTATCCGCTCTTTACATACATGGGTGTCCAGCGAAGTTTCAGGTCTAATTCGCTGATCATCTGTAACATTTACATTACATAAATTAAAGATGACATCTTCGACAGGTGCCAATATGATGCTCTTTGCAGTTTCTCACCAAATCTCCAATGAATGTTCATGATCCTGAAACAAAATCTAAACAATATCTCGTTATGTTTTCATTCTCTTTGTCTGAATCTATTGAAAAAATTAAGCTACTCTTCTCACACAAAAATCGCCTGTCTGTATAACATTTGCTATGCACAACCATTCAAACCTTAGTTTTATTCTCGAGACGCCCTCTTCAGAAGAGATATTGCCACTGTATGCCGCAAAAGAAATAATGAATATAGTTGAACATTTAATTTACATTCTAAAAATTTAAATTCCGCGACCTACCTTTGCGAAGCCGAAATAAAGAACATAGATCGGATACTTTCTTGGAGTTTCCCCAAGATTAAATCTAATTTTTCACATGATTGAAACTTTCATTAAGTACTCCAAATTTCTGCAAAAATAAAAATATATATTTAATATAATTTATTAATATTTTTTTTAAACTACTACTACAGCTTAAATTAAGTGATGTGAAACATATTATGGACTGTAATTGTACTCTACCTTATCGATATCATACTAATAATTAAATATTTCCGTACTTCAGAAATACTGCTAAAAATTCAGTGATAGTACTTACTTTATTTTTAAATGAACTATATCTGGTAACATTTTTAAGTTATTCTGTTCATAATTGAATTTGATACATTTGTCTGAAATTTTCGTTTCAGTTTCCTGAAGATGAATATGAACAAAGATACTTGAAAATTTAATACTACATTATTTTGTTTATTTCAAGAAATAGGCAAATACACAGCCTGATATCTAAAGATTTATTTTAAATAAGTCATTAAATAATATTTTTTTGTAAAAAGGCTGTGTGTTAACCTTCATTTTAGGTTTAAAAATATTGTATCAATTTTTTAAAAAATTTGATCTAGGGGCTCGATCATAAAACTAGAACGAAACTTGAATAATTTTTGTAAAAGGGTTTGCCGCTATAAAGCATTGTGAGACCACGATCAAATTTAATTATGAATAGAATATAACTTAAAAATGTTACCAGATATATTCATTCTGGTTGTTCATTAAAAATAAAGCAACCACTTCAACCACTGATTTTCTAAAAATATTTCTAAAGTACAAATTTAATTATTGGTACAATATCAGTAAAGTAGAGCCCAATTACCGACCACAATGGGTTTCGCACCCGCTTTAATGATGCTTTTACCTTTAAAAGAAAGTTTCTTAATCTGTTTTTTAATCTTGGTCCTTTATACTCTGGGTGATCTAATTCTATACAATAATCAATCACAAGGTATTCTCTGTTCATATTTTTAAATTCATATTTACATGATTTATTAATGAAGTTATTATCTAATATATATTCTAAAAGTTTTTCTGAGTAAAAATTATTTTGTATCATGTACAGTACACTGTACAGGAAAGACTTTACTTCAAGTAAACTAATAGTATTTTTGAATTTATTGCCTTTGATCTTTGTCTTCTCTCTTTCTACCATGTCTATCTTCATTGCCGGTATAGTTGTGACCAGCAGACTAGTCTCTTGCAGTTCTGTGACCGAGTTCTGTATATTCTGCGTTCGCATACACGTGTTATTTTGAGTTACCAGCATAAATTTTAAAAACAAGTGTATAATACTCGATAAGTAATTATATTAGTTTTTAAATTATATTTTATTAATTTATATTAAGAATTGATTAAAACACAATAAAATGATTTTGTTACAAAAACCACTACACAAACTGTTAATTTATAACGGAAGAGCATTAATAGTTAAAGTAAATTCAGACATAACATCTTTTTCATGTATTGCTTATAGTAAACAGACATGTAATGCGAATAAGAATTTAAGTAAAAGTATTTTAGATCATAAAAAATTGCTTACAAAACCTATCTCACATTTATTTTATACAAATAGACTACTTAATGCCGTTACAAAACATAACATAGATACCTACAGTTTTTTGGATAGACTCGTCTATTCTGAGACTTTGGCAATACCATTGCCACAAAAAGATGATTTACATGTTGAGCAAATTGAAGAAACGTTGCAAAAAAATTGGGCTGATTTAAACAAATCTGAAGTTTTACATAATTTTGAGCTTTTATCTTATTATGCTTTAAAAAATAATGAAGCTATAACTGATGATCCTAAATATCAATGTGTAATGGAGGCATTAATACGAGAATGTACAAAATTTAGTGATAAAGAGTTGCACCATTTATTGAGTTGTCTAGAATTTTGGAAGAAAGATTTTAATGAAGAATTTCAGAAATTTTGGAGTAATATAGACAATGAATGCTTAAATAGGATGAAAAATTGGACTGTAAATGAAATTCTTCTGACTAATGATCAGTATTATAAATTAAAATTACAAAGAAGGTCAGAATTTTCATGGAAGAGTTTAAAGATTCTTTCTAAAAAAATAAGACATTTGTCTCCTGAAAATATAATTCAATTTGCATTTTTGCTGAAGATGAATAGAACCATTATGATTAACATGTATAATCTTGAATACTATGTAGAACAAAATGTGGATAATTATTCAATAGATGAATTGTCAATAGTTACTAATACATTTATGAAAAATAACTATCGAATTAAATCTGAAGACTTTTTATTAAAATTGCTTAAAAAATTAAATTGTAATATTAGTGATATCAAGGAGATAACTTTAAAAAATATTGTACAAGTTGTACGGTAAGTAAAACATCAAAAAAGAATTTAAACTAATTAAACTAATTAAACTAATCAAATGTGTATATTATTTGTTTAATAGAGAAAAGTTATTTTGAAAAATATCAATATGCTTACGCTTAATTAATATATAATTTTGTATTTGTAGCCATTCGTACAATCCAGATATAAGAAAGGAATGTGATACTTTATTGAAAAATTTAGAAACACGAGTTTCTGAATATTCTTTAAATACTTTGTCTCATGTTCTACACTTTCAAAAGGTTATAGGAATACATAGCGATCTATTAATAACTGCAATTATTGACAGGTTAATTATAATTTAATATTCTATATGCAATTATAAGTATAACAAAATAATTTAAAAAATATTATTTACTTTTTAGATTTGAAAAAGAAATTAATGACACAACTATAAAAAATATTGATTTTGCGATTGAAGCATTGTCTTTTTTTAGTTACGATTATGAAATGACTTCATATTATTCAAGTGTCATAAATCATTTAATGAATCCGGATCAAGAAGATGAAATCAACAAGTAAATATATAATGTTATTTAATCTACTAATTTTTTAAAATAATTTTAGTTTAATATAAGTGATAATCTCATGAATTGTGATTAAAAACAAGAATTTATTAAAGCTTCTATTATTAATTATAAAAAATTCTACTTAAATAAAATTATTTTAAGAGAAAAGATATAACATAATTTGGTTCATAATTAGAAAATTACAAATATTCTTTAGAAATAGCTAAATTATAAATAAAAAAAATAATTATATATGTATAAATTATTAGAAGTTTAATACATAATTATGTACAGAATACAAAGATATTATTTTAAAGTTAATAAAAATAGTTTTTATGCTCTCTACAGTTGTGCATACATAAATGTGCAATTACTGTAGTGTAGCTTTCAATTATTTCTTTTCAATTTGTTTAAGTGTTTTCATTTTGAAGTAATATTCTTCTTTTTTCATTTGTTATCTACATGACTACTAGAGCTGATAATGTTTAAAAAGATAATTAATATATTACTCTTTTTTTAGCATACTGTTCACGCATAAGAGTAGATATAATTTAAATTTAAAACAACACAAGAAATACAATCTATGTACAAAGAAAACTATATTTGTTTTATATCATAATTCTGAAGTATTATAAAAGTATGCAAAATCGTGATAATTACAAAAAACTTGAAAATGATAACAGTAAGATAATAACTACTAAAATTTTGTTATAAATACTAGAGTTTTCTTTTAGAGTTAAATACAAAATTCAGAAAAATTCACTCAATTAACAAAATTAAATTTTTGTAAATTACTCTTTGAAACTATACATTTGCAGTAGCCCTGTTAGACTTTATTCTATAATGAATCTTATCATATATCCTTCATGAGGATTACAAGTTTTAACTCAAAATTTATGAAAAATAAGATGTATTCTGTGTAGTACTATTATTGATACTATTAAAATGTGATTTTTATATATTATATAACAGACTATCCCCCATGACACCTAATTGTATAAAATGAAACAGATGATTTCAATAACTTGTAGTCAAAATGCTTTAGATTAATCCATGAATTTACTAGTAAATAGTTGTAGTGTATTAAAGTTTACAATAAATTATATTCTTCTGTATTTTAATATTTTCTCTGCATTATGAAATCTCATAGTCAAGTCAAACTTTGATATTTAAGTACATAGTTTTCATAATGTAATGTAAAAGAAAATTACAAACTTAAGTGATGAAAATACACTAAAGTTTATTATTTAAAATAATCTTGCTTATAATAGATTATTTAAATATGGTAGCATTGACCTAAGTATTTAATTTTAATATGATAGTTATAAAACAAATAACAATTTTTATTTTTGTTAATATGTTCTACATATGTGTGGGATATTTATAAGCATAAAATATGTAATTTCATATAATGTGTATTTAATATTAAAAGTGTAAATGCTTAAACCTTATATGAAAAGTGTTTTATAAGGTTTTCAATAAAGTAAATAATTATGATAATAACAATAAGCTATTATTAGGATTTTAATAATTATAGTTTTCATAGATTTCCAGAACCACTGATTAATATTGCATTGCACATGATTCATGCTAAATTTTTACCAGAACAAATTTTGAAACGCATCATGGAACCTTCGTTCATTGACAAAGTTAGTAATGGTGAAAAATTTAAACTTCCATCAACATATCTTATGTTAGATTATTGTTTAGAACTTGAATATACTAAATATAATGGTCCAAGATTAAATAAAGATTTATTATATTTCCTTGTGCAGGTAAATAAAATTATTAGGAATTTATATTAACTCAACATAAATAACAAAATTAAATATTTTTTTAGAGGTTTGGATCTCTCAAAAAAGAAAGAAAAAGAGAAGAATATCAAAAACATTCTTTTAAAGATGTGATTGAAGTATGCAAGGTATTTATTTATAAGTTTAATTGATTATGTACATTAGTATGCATAAAGATTGTACAAAACTTTAATTCATTTAATTCATTGCCAATAACTATTTAATTTGTAGATCAAATATTTTTGTATTATTTATGTTTAAAGTAATTCATAAGTAAAATAATTTAAAAAAATTTTAGCAAGTTTTAGAATCACCATCTAAAATGTGCATGGAACGGCTTCTACCACACAACAACAAAAGATTTCCAGTTCTATGTTACGATACAAAACATAATAAATATATATCACCAGAGAACAAATTGTCTCAAATTCCTTTAGGAACTGTTAAATATGCACCAAATGATGGTAATAAATGGATGATTTTAGTATTTTTGAATTCTCACGGATTTGTAAATGGTAAAAATAGTCTGGTTGGACCATTAGCAAGCCAATTACGACACTTGGAGTGCATTGGATATAGACTCATTAGAGTGAGTTTTAAGCAAGCAATATGATATTGAACTATGCAGGACTAATATAGAATTCACAAACAAAATTTTTTTACTTACATTAATTAGGTTAAACAAAATTAATAGTAAAAATGAATAAAATAATGATTTTTAATATAATTTTACTTTGAGATGAATCAAGTAAATGGTAAAGTTAATTGTTCTAATTCATGGTTCAAGTTTTTAAATTATTTAAAATTTAACATAATAATTACAACGTTGGTTTTACCAAGTTATTATGTAACTCCTATATTGTTCTCACATAGTTCTCATATAACATATAAACAAACTTAATATAAGTATTTATCTCTTGGCTTACTGAGAATGTTCTATTATTTTTCTAGATAAAATCAAATGATTGGGAAAGTATGTTAAATCAAGCTCAAAAAGAAGAATTTATTGCAAAAATATTATTCTAAAAGCATTTTTTTTATATATGTAACAGCAGTAATTGAAAATTTATATAAGAAAAATATTTTAATATTTCATAACTTTCTTTACCACATTAGTCATAAAATTATTAAACATGTATTGATACATGTGTTAGATTAAAATAAAATGTTGTTATATAATATATTTTATTATTTACATAATAAATAATCTTAAACAATTACATTTATTTAAAGTTATCTTATTACCATATACATCTTGATTTATAATGTATCTTATACTTATACTACATTACATCTGTACATACCATTTTTACATTAAACTTTTCATTGATTTGTCTCTAGTTGTTTTCCTAAGTTAATTATGATAATTCATAAAAAATTTCTTGCAACAAAAAAATATATTGGTTAATCTAAAACTTTATGTAACCATTTCTTTATAATTTCATATGTAAGGAATAGAGTTGCTGTTGATGGAATTGTCCTAATCAATGTAGGTTTCAAGCCATTGTACAAAGCACCAATTCCTTCATTTCTTACGATATCTTTAAATACTACTAATGCTGGAGTAGACAAATTTTGAACCTTAAATAAAATGCATAAATGTTAGTCTTCATATTAAATATTTTTTTTAATTTAATGCAATTAAAAAGATAAAAAAGTTGTTACTTGAATTCGACTTTTCACTACATCAGCAGGAAAGATAACAATCCATAAGAAACAACCTCCAACTGCTCCAGCTATCATAGTCCTTTGCCAGCTTATATCATGCCTGTTTTGTCCTGGAATTGTCAAGAGTTCTCTTGTCAATTCATAAGATCCAAAAAAGAAAAAATATCCTGGCATTTCTCTAGCTATAGTCGATGTTAATCCACTATACATTCCTTGGATTCCAGAATTTTTAATGATTTGTTTTGTTAACTTCCAAGGACCCACATAATTCTAAAGTATCAAACAAGTTACTAATTGTAAATGAGTATATGTTATTAGCTTTAGTAATTACAATATTAAAATTTATTAATTTACGATTTTGGAATTTGAATTGAGTTGAGTGCTTTGCACTTCTCTCATTGCTTGCAATCGACATTTTATTAGCTCCGTTGGACATAATGTGAGAGATGAAAAGAATGCTGCAAAAAATCCAGCCCATGCACTACCAACTGAACTTAAATCCTCTACTTTAGAAACGCCTGTTTTAGAAATCACATGTTAATATTTTCTATAAATTTTAATTTTTTTATAATTATTTCAATACATTTATTATTATTATAAGGTTGAAAGCATATAAGCAAGCATATATCAAAAATTCAGAAATTTTTTATAAAAATTTTTTTGTTTGATAGTTTAAAAAACTTCTATATTTACAATACGTAAATAAAACCTAAAATTTAATATTAATATGAATTCTAATTGTAATATATAACAAGTAATTTTGTTATAATAAATTTATTTACCTGTGAACTTTGCTACAACTTTTTGGCAGGTTCCATAAGCAGCAAATAACACAGAATTCTCAGCTACATTTGCAACTACAGCTGGTACAGTTCCTGCATACAATCCTCTTACAATTCCATCTGTTTTTAAAGTTGTCATAAAACAATCTGTCATTCCTTTATACATATTAGGAAAAGTTTGCATTTTAACTTTAACAGTATCTAATGGTTGCCCAACATAAGTCACAGATGCACCACCTTTAAAACAAATTTTCATTTAATACTATTTAATTTTTTATTTTATGCAAAAAAAAATTTGAAATAATTGAATTAAAATTGAATAAATTTTTTTTAAAAAATTCAAACTTTCATTTCATCATCGAGTAAAAATAAATTTAATTTATTTTAGAAAACGAATCTTGTTACTTAATAAGATTAAATAATTAATCAAATGCAATATTTAATTATTAACTTTCTAATTGAAATATAAGAATAATTTGAAAATATTACTTTACATTTTATAATGTAAGTAACTGAATATTCTTACCAAGTGATCCAGCAAAAAAGTCAATAACACCATCCTTCACAGTACTCAACTTTTTACTATCCGTTTCCAAACTACTCAATGACATGGTAAAATTGTAGCTTAATAAAATAGTAAGTAATGCTCTCTGGAAATATTCTAGAGATGAGAGCTGACTAAAATTTTGGAAACATGCATATGCTTCTATTTATCCAGACTCTAACTGATAACATTAGGTAATTTTTCTTTTCTTTGATATGTCTGTAAGATTTTAAGAGATGTAACAATAGATGCCGTTATATTTTTTTTTTAGTTTGGAGGAAATACATTGATTCACTGATAACAAATGTTTCTCCAATTAGATTAGAATTCATATCTTAACTTATCATGCGGATGACGTGATAGTCGAGTTAAGTCGCATTCAAAGAACAAATACTTAATTACATTTACATCAATAAAAAATTTTTTAACACAAAACTGAAGGCACCGGTAACTAGCAGTACTTTGTAAATTGCAATAGTTGAGCAATATTATCGGCAGTTTGGCATGTGTTGAATGTGAATTGCGACCGTGTGCTCATCGAGGCCCAAGCTCGTGCTTTCTGTGAAAATAATCATTTTCATAATAATGCATACTGCGTAAATCGTATGTGTGTTTTGCCCCTTTCGGCATTATGTAGGAACCAAGGAATGATTATAATTGGATCAGTTTTGGTCTTTGCCAGATTTGTGAGTTCGTGACAAACCATCGTTCGAACATATACGAAAAAATATTATTAATGATGGTAATGGTAGGAAGCTGTTGTATCATGCTCTGTACACGTGTAGTATGTATATATTATAAACCTGCATAAACCACTATCAAAGCTACTATCAAGAGATGCCGACGGTATAGTTCTGTCTGGTTCTGTCAGGTTCTGAACCTATGACTCCTGATACATGACCTGAGCTCAGCTGAGCTCCAATAGGATTCGTTTGTTCTATAATATTTATCCACAATCCCTGCACTCTGATCACCAAGGCCCCGACTCTGTAAGTCCCGACTGAGTGCTTCGGAAATTCAATAGTTTTTGAGTTCTCAATCTTTTGGAACGACTAGTTTTGCATTTTATATTAGCTTATAGATTCAACAATTATTAATATTTATTTTATAAATAATAGGTAAACGTTAGTTAAATAAGATAGTAGTTTTAAGTAGTATTTAAATTTTTATTTTAAACGTTAATTATAAATTTTTTATAATTTAAATAATCTAGAACGACAAATCGATTAAATATAATTAACAAAAATAGTATATTCTAATCATATCTAAATAATTTTTTATGATTCTTCAAAGGTTGCAGAAAGTGAGAACCTCGCAAAAATTTATGAACAAAAATATAAAGAGCAAATGCTGAATATTTGACACTCAACTTGCATTCAACAACTCTTTCATATCCAGTTAATTTTAAGGTTACTAATATAATATGTAAACAATACAAAACAACACAAGGTTTCTCAAACACATACTATGGAATTCACACAAGTTAATGAGTACAATTCTTCTGTACAAGAATCAGATTTAGCTACGTGTAATTTAGAAGAAAATTTATTGTGGAATAATCCAGAGTATAATATTAGTGCTGAAAATTTTATGCCAACAGAAGGCTCTGTTTTGAATTCTGAAGAATTCAGTGAACAATTTGCAGGAGCTGAATATAGGGAAACTCAAACTGTACTTACTGATGGATCAGGAAGTGGCTTTGGAGTTTCAACTGTTAATTATGATGCATTTGAAGAGATCGTCTGGACTGGGAATCAAGGAGGGCATATAACATCTTACTATGGACCATTATTACAAAAATATACTTCTTTTCAAGTCCATCCTAAACAAGAAGTTCGGCAAATACGCTCCTTGACTAATGGAGTACTTGCATTAAGTCAAAATGTTTTAAGATTTCAAAATCGAAGAGGTTTGCCTATATATACATATGCATCTGCTAATATGGTTGATATGCAATGTTTATTGTGTTATTCGTCAACAAGTATGCTAATGGGAGGTCACCAGGAGAAGATTATTGATTTTGATTTGAATACTAACAAAGAAAAAAGATTAATAGATATAGGTGAAAATGGATGTGCAATGCTACGACAACATAGTCGGTTGATATGCGCTGGTAATGCTTTTGGAAAAATTGAATTTAAAGATCCAGTTACAATGAATACAGAACATACATTAAATACTCATAGTGGTTCTTTAAGCGATTTTGATGTTCAAGGAAATTATTTAGTAACATGTGGATTTAGTAATAGCAGGCAGGGTCTTTCAGTCGATAGATTTTTGATGATATATGATTTAAGGCAAATGAAAGCCATAAATCCTTTACAAACTTTGATTTATCCACTATTGCTCAAATTTTTGCCAAGCTATTCAACTAGAGTTGCAGTAGTATCACCATTAGGACAAATGCAAGTACTTGATACAATATATGCTAATGCTCAACCATCACTAACATGTTTATATCAAGTAGCAACTGGTGGAGCAATGATATTATCTTTTGATGTATCACTTACATCTCAATGTCTATGTTTTGGAGATTCTGTTGGTTCTATGCATTTATTAACTTCCAGTGTAACAGAACCACAATTTAATACATTTTCAAAACCTACAGAATTTGTTGACTCTGACGAAATTGTACAATCTATAGATATTGATGATGATAATACACCTTTAAGTACTATGCCTATTGCATATAATTTAAATACATTATTAAGTGATTGGCCAGAAGAATTTTCTAAAAAAGTTTATAGGAAGACTCCTGCAATAGATGCAGAAATTTTAAAAATAATGAAAATGCAAGGATCCATTGGCTATGCTCCAAATCCTCGACCACATCGTAGAAGACAGCAAAAAAAAATTCTTCATAACAGTTAAAAAATATTGAGCTAAAATAAAAATTAAGTGATCCAAAAGATTAAAAATTGGTCAAGTACAATGCATCCTTAAAAAAGTACTTTCTAATACAACTTGGAACAGTTTTTATTTGATACTTTTATTGTAGTATAAGTATGAAAATAGTATTATTGTGATTTTTGAGACCTATGTAATAGTTAAATTTTTCTCAGATTGATAACATTCATCCATCAAGTGATTATTGCAAGCAGAGAATCAAGTCTCCAACATGCAAAACATTAGTAAATTGAATTTACAAATTAGTATTTAAAATTATTAAGTATATGTGGAGATTATATGATGGTATAAATAATATTTTTTTAAAATAATAAATAAAAATATTATAAATACATGATTTAATAATATAAATCTAGTAATCCAAATAAATAAATTCTTTTCTAATTAAATGTTTTAAATATTTATTTTCACTTAATTGCAATAAGTAATATAATCAATATAAGAAAGCAATATATTTATCTGTCAAGTAAATGTAAATTTTTAAAAATGCTGTAATTTTATGTAATAAAATCAATATTATATGAAAAAATATTTGTAGACATAGAAACGATTAATTACAATGTAAATTAAAAAATTATTTAAAAACTTTAGAACATTTAATCTTTGTAAATCGTTTGAGTATGGGTGTACTATTTGATATATTATAAATATTAAGTATCCTTAAATATCGAAATCACCAAAGTAATACGACGCATTTCTAAAAAATATTGTTTGAATAAACATTAAAAACTAATAAGTTGTTTATACAATCCTTTGTAACTTGTAGAACAGGTAAGAATACCGATACTGCAAAAAAAAGAGTGATTTAAAAAAAGTAGTATATTTTGGTCCAAAAGATCGATAAGTTATACTTTTACTATGACTACAAGTTTGATTTTGAAAGTAATTTAATGAATGAAAAAGCCTATCGTTACCCCAAAAATGGAAAGATCGTACATTTCTATAATTCAATTTTTATTTATTTTAACATAATTTATTTTTTCTATTTAAAAATTGGATTTTAATTTTTAAATATTTTAAATAATAGTATTAAGATGAAAATTTAATGAACCAGTTGAGTCTTCCGACCAAATTCTACAAATATTTAAATGGAGCTATAATTCGGATCTTTTTTCAGCATGAAGCGAATGCAACTCTAAATCTTACATTCTTTTAATGCTATTAAAAGTGCAATTTTCTTAACAACTTTATTTTAAAGCAGTAGTAAAATAAAATTCTTGTTATTATTTAGTACAAAACTAAACGTTATAAAATATATACTTATATAAAATAAATACACAATTTTATTCTAAATCATCTAAAAAATTTTAACATCTAAATCATGAAGTGTTATTTATTTTAAGTACTTCCATTAATAAAGTATCCATATTTTTGTTTCATCGTTTTGATTATTTTGATTGCGTTTGATGTGTAACATTCTGAATATACGAGAGGGGTTTAAAAACTTCGTACAAAAATGAAAACTACTTAATTTTTCAGGATGGATTATTTTTATTTTTCAACATAATCTCCTTTTAGATTAATATTCTAAAGTCCAAGTTTTGAAAATTTCTCAGCATATTCAATTCAAGTGGACGCCAATTACGAAGAAATAAACCGATCTGGCTGAAACTTGGCGTGGGTTCTTCCAAGAGATGCTACTAACTGAAAATAATTTCGATGCACAACAGTAGTGCCCTCCCTCTAACTTTGCAAAGACTTTTCAAAACGCACTTGTATTTTGTAAGACTTAATTCGCTAACACTTCTATTTTTTCAATCAATTTAATTTTTACAAAACTATAGGTTAAATGAAAACTATCAAAGAATACAGTAAATTTAGTAGGAGGTCGAAAACACAATTTTTAAAAATTGTACAAAGATATTTCAATAGTTGTTAAAGAAAAATCTGGTTATCTGTTTAAAAAAATAAAATAAATTAATCAATTATTCTTTTTATTCTACTGTTGAAAATAAATTATAATTAAACTTTGGACATGGTATCGCGTATGTCCAATTACTTGCATAGTTCTCAATATATTTTTCCTTTACAATTTAATATACCGCTCTCACGACACTCTCTCGTCATCACCATTAAAATCCCCAATTATATGGTATGAATACTGGAATATACAAATGTTTATTGTTTCTTAGTGCTTGTTATTAATCCTTATTCAGAAGTATAGGTGAAATAATGCAGATATATTCATTTCACGATTTAAAAATTATCTGATCATACAAAGGAAACAATTTCGCTATAGTATATAAGATCTCATTAATTTGTTTTTAATTTGTTAAATAGTTGTGTCATCCAGACGTATTTTCAAAATCACAATAAGACACAAAAAATCACCTTAAGAAATCTCAAAAGGCTGCTAAATGAATACTTGATTGTGACAATGCTTTCGAGACTATTTTATATTTTGTTCTTTTTAAACATTAAATTCTGTATATATCTTACTTTTGAAATTAATAAAAAACAGTCACTTTTAAATACATAAATCTCTGATTTACACTGATGCAAAATAAAATGCTTGGAGCAGTTTAAATTAAATTCTGTAAACAGCAAAACCAAAATTTTGATTTATTATATTAGATTTAAATTAGCTTGTATATAAAATTTAAATATATCTCAGATACATTTTTTGTTCTCAATTAAGCAGTTTTAACATTCGAATCGCAAAAATAAATGTACAAAGCCCTTATGAGCTCGATGCTCTAATCTTATGGATGAGAAATGAGGTATGACGATTAACATTGTTCAGAATATTGGGAAATAATAAAATATAATTCTTTTATTTATTAAAATCAGTTTTTTATTATTGTATTAGAAATTTTTGCTCTTACTCCTTACAAGGACTGCACACTTTGATTCAAATAACATCTAATAACACCTTGTTTTCATGTAACGACATTTCGACAAACAAACATTCAACAACGATCATGCAATTAAAAACAGACTGATATATATATTTCAGTGCATGTGAGTGCATGTCCAAGCATACAGCATATTGCGATAGTATCACTAGTCACCAATGACACCGAGCCTACTGTGATCTATAGTGTACACATATAGACTGATCACATATATTACTTGCATGGAATAAATGCAAGTATATCCGGCTTACGTCGAAATTGATTTTAAGTTTCTAAGCAGAGTCTGGTTTCAGTATGGAAATAATTAAAAAAACAAGTAAAGTGAACGTGTGAGCGGTGAGTATGAGGATAAAGTAAGACATAGAAGGGTAAGATCCCGGATGCTTTTGGACTTTACTGATTGAAAAGATGACACGAGATTGAAAACTAAGCGACTATTGACTCCGAAGCGCGAGAACGGGGATGAAGGGAAGAAGGGTCAGATCCGTCTGGTCACGAACCGACGATGGATGTCGGGAGAAGTGGGGAGGCGCAGACGTAGAATGAGAATCGGCCTCGGGACTGCTCGGCACTGGGACATGGGAGCCGTGGTGCACATACTACAGCTTCGAGAACTCGATGCAGAGCCAAGATCCGAACGGGAGGCTGCACGCGTGCACTCGCGGGAATCAGCGGCTCGCGAGCGCGCCTAGGATCTGCTCCCCGGGGCAATCGAGCGCCCGGTCGAGCGGGGGTCCAGCGGCCTCGGCGACGCCTGCCAGCTGGAATTCGGAGCGTGGCCCAAAAAGAAAAATTCCGTGCGCGGGCGAATAACGCAGAGGCAAGCAAAAAACGCGCGCGCCGCCAGGGCTGGTCTCGCGGCCGCTGGGCCGCCGCGGCGCTGCTGCCACCGCCGCCGCGGCTGCACGCGTAAACGCGCGAGCGACGCTGCGCAGGCGAGAGCTCGGCCGGAGCAGCGAGCCCACGTTGTCGCAGCAGCCGGGCACACCCACGCCGCGCGGACGACTCCGGCCCGGGGGCAGCAGCGGGGGAGGATGCTGTTCGCCGCCGCCTCGCCCCGCGACCTCTCCAGTCGGCGCGCACCCGAGCCGTGAGAGCGCCGCCGCCGCCGCCGCCGCCGCCGCAGCCGCCACGGGACCGCTCGCCCCATGACGTCCGCCCGACGGTCTGTAGAACCATTAGCCGCAGTCCCGGACCTCCTCCCGCCCTCCCGCCCGCCCTGCCCCTCTGGCTCTCCGTCTGCAGGACGGCCACCGCGGCTGGCGTTCGCGTAAACAAAGCTTCCTTGGTACGTGGATGCGGCTTCGCTCCCCAGGCCTTCTCCGCCCTCGCCTCCACCCTCGCATCTTCTCGTGTCCCCTGTGCCTTCGCCCGCCGCTGTCCCTTCCACCTTCTATGGCGCTCGCTCGATCGTCGCCCGGGACTCGGCCCTCGGGAGCCTGGGACTCTGCGGGCCTGCGGGACTCCGGGTGTGGGGGAGAGGCATTAAGCTCGCTCTGCATTCTGTAACCGCGCTCGGCTCCTCGGCAGCAGAAGAGATTCGATCGACCTCTTGCACGGCCGCGAACGCTTCACGACTCATTGTTTGTTTTCTTCGCTTCGGTAGAAGCCGCCCATGCTTCGTCACTCTTTCGCCCCCCGAACCCGAACCTTTTCTCGACCTGCTGGAAGTCGCCGTGGATTCTACTAGCCACGGGTGCGCATGAGCTTCTCGCTTCTTAGTAAGGGACGGTAGACTTGCTAGAGAGAGACGGCGGACGTGCAAGTGTACACTCGGTGAATTGGATCGACTCGGAAACCCCGAGGTACGCGAGTGTAATCACGACGATTTTCCTCCGAGAAATTCAAATGACAGACTGGCATTGCTAAGTGGAACGATTGCCGTTTTGCAATCGAGCTTACCCCGTACCCGTGTAAGGTGCAATATATATGTAGGTACACTGCTATACGTCTAGACTCTAGAGTGAAAGAGAGAAAGAGAGAGAGAGAGAGAAACATGGAGAAAGAATGGAAATAGTGAGGGTCGCTTTACAACAACTGTCTTTTAAAGGGCCAGACCCAGAGTTTTGCTTCGATTGCTGGATGGATCATTACTTTTCAAATGACAGTCTGTTTTCAACCGAAACAGTTGCATCGCAGTTTTTGCCAAGTACGATTGATTGTCTTTTGAACAGTAGTCTATCGTTGTATGCCAGTCTTTACACTCGTTTGGTGTTGGCTTATACTCCACAGTCCACACTTCCTATCCTGAACTATCGTAGCTGATACTTTGTACCCGCAGCCTAATTATTCCAGATCTTGTTACTGTTTAGAAGATTCATTATGCATATGGAGAGCTTTTAACAATTTCTCTTTTTGTGCATCACATTTTGATGAAAAATGCATCATAATTTTTTGTTCGCCTTACTTGCTCCAAACTCATCTTGATGCCATCTACTCCCACGGTTTGTACAAACGAATTTTTTGCTTTTACATGTTAAACTGTCTCTAATGATTGGCCTAAGTAAAGTCACTACTACAACAATGTTTTATTTATTCTTTGGGGATATAGTATATTTGCAAAAAACTGATTTACGGAGAGTGCAAAATAAGAGGTTAGAAAAATTTTGAATATTCAATACTTTTATTAAATATGGTAAATACAGCGAAAGAGTTAACTTCGAATCGAAAATGACATAATTTAGTAATTTCATTGTGATATTAATATCTACACATTCCTTGTGGATTTATTTGTTGTATATTGAAGAGTAATAATTGCTTTATAGCGATAGCGTTTTTAAGAACATTTCTCTTGATTGTATAGAAACGTATTTATTCTTTGATCAAGTACCTATATCGATTATTAATACACTAAAGTATAAAATGTATTAACGACTGTTTCATTTATTAGTAAAGCATAGGAATAAACTGTTTCGGAAAGGTTTAAGTTTGCATTTTCGAATGTTGCTCATCATTCTTTTTATCTACAGGATCTAAAACTTCGATTTGCTAGGCGAAAGGCACAGAGATCATTTGGCTGGAGCTCGTCCAGCAGCTTAACGGCTCCCCGTATGTATGGAGCCGAGGAGTGCGTACAGCGTATTCACCCCAACATCGCCCATAGCCGAGACACACGGCAAAATCTTTTCCCCGTAAAAAAAACGAAGAAATATCTTTCGCTCGACGTGGGTACATATAAGTATATACACCTGAAAAACACGCGCAGCATGCGCTGAAGCTCGAGGGGAGCCCTCTGCTGATTTCCCCCTCTATGTTCCCCGCCCCTCCTCCCCCTTTCGTTGTCTTGCGAGGGCTCGAGGCTCCGCTCTGCGCGCTCGATCTGCCATGATAGATCGCGTCGTCGTCGTCGTCGCGCCTCTCGATGCGTGTGCGCCCCGAAGGAGCCCTCCTACGTCAGTGCATCTCTCTCGCTCTGTCGAGCTCGCTTGGCCAGCCAAACGGTTCGTCAACGCGATGTGGAAGAGCCGTTCGGGATTTTGAGCTGGTGGAACTGTGGAAGACCTACCCCGGATCTAAGCGGACTCGACCGGTGAGGAGGACGCTCGAGAGCCTAGGCATTGGAGGCGCGCGCGCAGACGTATGCGAGAGGCTTCTCTTCGGCCATTTCTGTGAGAGAACGCTAGCTCGCTCTCACAGCTCGCCTTCTCTCTCTTTCGCTCCCATCAGCAGTGTGTGTCTCTGCGAGGCATTCCACGGAAGCATCTCCTCGCGCGATCGTTCTCTGTCGCGACATCCCGAGGGTTCCGAGTGCCTTTCACCCTTTGGTCTTCTTTCGCTCGTCGAATTGTCATTTTGAAGCAGCCGAGAAGCTAAGGGTTCAAGTTGGCCGTTGTGCGACCGTGTTTCTAACTATGTCTGTCTCACTCGGCGGTTCGTTACCACTTACGGGCTGACCAGTCCGTTTCTAGAGCTCGCTTCTCTAATAACGGCGGAGAACTTGACCGTGGAGCGAGAGCTCGTATTTTTACATTTATAGTTGTTAGTTTGGTTTTCGTATACACTATTGAATAAGAGAGTTTTTGCATTTTTAAATCCACTGTAATATTTCGATATTTATAGATAAGGAATTATCAGTGAACATAATCAAAATTTAAATTAGGCATTACCATTTCATTAAATAGATTATTTTATAAGGATTTTAAACATTAAAATATGTCATTGTATTAACTTAACTAAAATTTTTCAAAGGTTAATAACTGATCTTTATAAAAAAAATGATAGACGTTTTTTTTGTTCTGATCGCAATAAAAAAAGTAATAAAAAAATTGCACATTAAAATGAATGATAGTTATAAAGACCAATAAAATTAAACTATAGATTCATTTTTAATTTAAGTTATTACTAAAGTTTTTAATAAAGTTTTAATTTAATTTGCAGTAAAAGTATAGATCGCAGGATGGTGGTCGACTGCTTATCTGCTCAGGGTTCTGGAGGACGGAAACACGAGAGAAGATTAGGTGGTTCCGTCAGTTCCAAAATGCAGCCTAACGTGACAGCTGGAGGTGGCATGACACCTAAGGAACTTTGTGATAATGACGACTTGGCAACTTCTCTTGTACTCGATACCTATTTAGGTTTCACAACACACAAAATGAATACTAGGTATATACTTACTTTTTAGTTCAATGAAGAATGATATTAATTACTGTTATATATTTTATATCATTTTTCTATTTATATGATTATTTTATTTTTAGGTACAGACCATTAAAAGCTAATAAAGATGAGCTTAAAAAAGTTGTTACAGAATTTATTCAATCACAAAATTATGAGAAAGCATACAAAAAATTAATAAGTGGAGATTGGGGTGCTCGTCTGCCTCATACTAAATCGAAACAGCAACAGATTAACTTAGAAAAACATGTAGGCTTTCAATTTATGTGCAGAAAATAAAGTATACTTAAAATTAAAAACACACTATTACTTCTTTTTTTTTCTTTCAGATTTATCGATACTTAAGGGTATTTGATAAGGAATCTGGTTTTGTTATAAAAGCTTGTTATAGGTATTCTTTAGAAGGTCAAAAAGGAGCAAAAATCTGTGCAACTAGGAAATGGTTAAAAAATGATAAAATTCCTTGTCTTGTAGGCTGCATAGCAGAATTAAGTGATAAAGTATGTTGTACTATTACCGTTTATAATATTAAAATTTGAATTATTTCATTAAAAAATATTTTTTAAATCAATCTATGATTTGATTGTAGGAAGAGGCTGCCTTATTGCACCCAGGAAAAAATGATTTTTCAGTTATGTTTAGTTGTAGGAAAAACTGTGCCCAATTATGGTTGGGTCCAGCAGCTTATATTAATCATGATTGTAGAGCAAATTGCAAGGTCAATATTTTTTACATATATTGAAAATTTGTTTACTAAACGTTTTTACGATATAAAATAATATAATAAAATTATTATCTCAGTTTGTTGCAACTGGTCGAGATACTGCCTGTGTGAAAGTTTTACGTGATATTGAAGCTGGAGAAGAAATTACTTGCTTCTATGGGGAAGACTTCTTTGGTGATGGTAACTGTTACTGCGAATGTGAAACTTGTGAAAGACGTGCCACAGGAGCTTTTGCCAACCAAAAACCTGGAGAAGAACTAGAATCAGGTTTGAATATTGAAGAATAATATTTAAATTTATAAAATTTGTACTTATTAATGATATTTATAGGTTATCGATTAAGAGAAACTGATAACCGTATAAATCGTACAAAACACAGACAGCAACCACCGAGTGCCAATAAACAGCAAGAAAGCACACTTACTGAAAGAAATGGTGAGATTAGTAATACTGCAGTTGCCCCTCAATCTCTTAGTATGAAGGAATTAAGGCGAAAAGGCCTGACAAAATACGATGCTGAGCTCTTGATTGCTCAAGGTTGCCGATTCTCTGATATTACTCAGCAACCAGCATTAATGAATAATGAAGAAAATGCATCTCAAGATTCCACAAATACGCAAGGTTCAGCTACGAGAACGCTTAGAAATAAAAATCAAGCAAACAAGACTGAAAGTAATAATAATAATAACAATAATAATAACAATAATCGCAGCAACTTAAAAGGTTGTCAACGAATGAGGGCTTCCAGGTACATCCAATTTATTATTTAAATTACATTTTATAAAATATTTAATTTTAATTTGTATTTTCGTAAAATTTAAGGCTTCAAAAGAGAGCAGAAGCTAAAAGAAATAAAGGGAATGAAAGCAATGGTTTGCATCATGGTACAATACACGTCCGTCATCGAAAAGAAGATTCTGATAGAGGAGAAGGGGATGAAAATTGTGTCTTTTCAAATTTACATAAACACAAAAATCAGGATACGTCCATAAATGAAACTGTTGATGCATGTCATCTTCGAGATCATCGTTCAACAAGTTCAGAAAAACAAGATGAAAATCATCAAGATGAAGATTGTTCATCAAGATTGTCAGAAAGTGCATCTTCTACTGAACAGTTAAATTCCAAATTGCAAGATGAATCTGTAGAAAATGATCGTACATTTGTTATGTATGGAAAAGAACATAGTGTAAATTCTTTTAGTCCAAGCCACACCAGCCTTGTGTCTCACACCAAGTTTCATAATGTGTTGGATATTCATCCATTAGATGACTCAGGTTTAAATCAGTGTTTAAAAAATGGTGTAAAAAGTTCACAGTGTTCTATGAGTACTGATGTAATGAAATCGGATAGTGAAAATGAAGTGAAAGATGCAAGTACAATCAAAATTGAAAATTCATCCAAGACTTATGATCGTTTATTTACAAATGACAAAAAAGAATATAAGTTTAGTGAAAACGTGGCATATGATGTGACTTGTAGAAAATCTCCTATCCTTGGTAAAGCTCCACGAAATTCGCCTTTTCATGAAACTAAAGAATTCCATAAGCTTGGTTCCATGGAAGGCTCTGCAGGGGAAACTTTAGAATCTAATATAAATATTAACTATGAACAACCCGAAATAACCTCAATAGTACCTTCAAATACCTCTGAATTCCATGAAATAAATTCATTCGATAATAGTTGTAAGTCAAGCTATCCCAGTGACATTAAGGATTGCGCCAAAATTATAACAGATCAGGATGACAATATTTTCTCTGATAACAAAGCAAACGGAGACATTGTTGAAGATACTGAAAATAATACAAATGAAACCACCCCTTCAATACATAGTAAGGAAGAGTATTCAGAGGATTTCCTTACTAAAAAGTCGGAAGATACACGAAGCTTAACATTAAAGAGATGTAATAATACAGTTCTAAAGTCTCATAAAAATCACAAAAAACAAACAGAGCGATCATCAAGAACAAAATTAAAGAAGTCAAAAAGTCGTAGTTTATTGGACAGGTGCAGTGTTAGACTGACCAGGAGCCAAAAGAAAGATTCTCAACAAACAGTTGTACCCATTGGTACTACTGATGATGACTCTGGAATTCAGGGAGATATTTACGAATTCAGTGAAAAAGAGAGTAATCTTGAAGACATTATTATGCCAAATCGTGTTCCACATTTAAGAGATAAGTACAATGAAGCAAAAGAAATTCCATCAACCTCAATAATACCTTTGAACCATTGGCGTAATTGTGAGAACAATCAGGATGTCTTTGATCGCAGTAAAACTAGGCAGTCACGAGAAAATTCAGTTAGCAGTGAAGACAAACACGAGTAAATTATTAAAATTATATATTTTTTGAACCGAATATATTTATTGAATTTAAATTTAAATATAATTTAATTAAATTTATATTTTCAAAAGTTTTTACGAAATTTCTGAAATATCTAACTAATTTCAAATGAATTTTTATTATACTTTTTAAAGTTTTATAGTTTAAATGAATATAGAATAAATGTAAAATACATATTGTAGAGAACATTTTATGAAAATAATCATAAAAATATACAATCAATATATTTTTACCTTTAAAATTTTAGAAGCAGTAGTAATAGGAGCAACAGCACGAGTAGCAGAGTGAGTGAACCAGCACCGACGCTACAACCGTCTTGGCAAACGATACACCCCCAACAGCAATCTTCGAGTGAAAATCCGGAGAGTCGTGTTTATCCTCCAACGCCAGAACGACGTGGTCTGAAGTTAACTTTGCGCATGAAACGCTCGCCGATTTTAGACGATGTAATTGAATCCGGCACAAGCCTAAGTGAGGATTGCGGCAATGATGTGCCGGAATACGAGGTGTTGCGCGTTGAGGGTGTAAACGATGAAGAAACGGAGGTAGTGAGACCTCGAAAGAAGCATAAAACTCGAGATCGTGAAAGGCGACACAAAAGGCGTGAACTCATACTGGATGCACCGCCCCCACCAATACCCATGAAAAGGCTTAGGCTTATTTTTGGCAACGAAACACGCACCATCGATCTGCCGCACTCCTAACGTTCGGAGATGCCAGGATAGCGGGAGGAGGAAAACGATCTTGGGGAAGACGATGAGGATGAGCAGCGGGAACTGCTCAATGATTATTTTCGATCCATTTTTTGTTAAACTGACGTTGGTCGTATCGAGCAACTTTTTTCATCTAATCGAAGCTACCAAATTTTGACTTTAGTGCAATTTTATTATTGATTTGGAAACAAAATTGAATTTGTGATCGTTTATGATCAGGTATCAATTATTTATTAAAAACATGATTTTACTGCAGAATATTAAAATCTATCTTAAATGTTTTAGTGTGAGTAAGGAGCTAGTAATTGCGGTATTTTATAACTACTCTACTGAATAACTTAAGCGATATTATGTGAAACGAGATTCGCTGTAATTAATTTAAAATTTTCATTTGATCTCTTCAATCTTTGTACATTTTTTTAGCATTAATTGCATTCGTTTTAAAAAAATTTATATTTTCAAATGTTTTGAAATATATATATTATAATTGTAAATAATGAAATACATTCGATAAATTTTGTAACAAAAACTAATTCTAAAACAATTATTGACTGATTATAAAGTGATTCCATTACTATCCTTACTAATTATTTTTGGTATTAATAAAAATAATTGCAAGAGATTCAGATGAATCTAATTAATAAAAAATTATTCTGTCTGTGCTTGTTTTCTAACAAGCTTAAAATAAAATATTTTAATATTCAGAGTAACCTGAATTTAATTCTAACACAAAATGGATTAAAAATAATTTGTTAATCATCGTTGGTTTCAATGTCGTTTTCCATTTAAAAGTATTATAACTTTTGAATCCAAGAATACCCAATGTTAACTATTTAGCAAGTTGCACCTTTTGTATTTTTCATAATAGGCGTTAAATGTTTACTCTAGAACATTATTTTTTATTAGAACATTTTCATATGCCGACTTCGATCAATAATGGTTAAAGTTCAAATATATTTAAAATAATTATGGGCACAAAAGATGCAGTTTCTAAAGTATGTAGCTATATAAATTGGAACTTTTTGCCCCGCTATACTTGAGCAATTCAGAAAGCGAGGATTGATTTGCACGGACTTTATGTTTAGTAAGTTTCTCTAGGTCATTTCAATCTTTCGAACTTCATTTAATTTTCAAAATATTTTAAAAGAGTTGTTCGATGCTTTTTACTTAGGTTATTAAAAACGAAATATTTTATACTTATAAAATTGCAATTAAGCTGTTTATGAAGCGAATCATTTACGACTGAACGTAATTTGATTTTTTGTATTTAAAGATTTTTTGTACTTTATTTGGCAGTGATCCATAAAAGTCCCTCTTGATTTTAGCTAGTCTTAAAGAATAATGTTATAGACGTTAATTCGTTGGTATAAACAAATAATATCGTACGTATGCCCGTTTGTGTTCGGAAGCTACGTTGTAAAAATTGTTCTGATCGTTATTATTAACTTTTGATGAAATAAAATTACTGCTCGGCAGTCTTAGCCAATAGTTAGCGGAAAAGAGAGAGAGAGAGAGAGTGGAATTGAAAAAATTATGAACTTTAGAAAACGAGAAGTTTCCAATATTTTCAAAAGATTGTGTATTATGTATGTACGTACACATATAAATCTAATTAGATACAAATTGAACATTAGAAGATTTACTTTTAATAAATCGAATCGTAAATTTTCGATCAATCGTTAAATTTAAAATAATTTGTAACCTTACAAATGTGTAATTCACCTGATGCATGAGACAGTAACAGCCAGCGCTAATATCATCTGCAACAAGGAATAAAATGTATAAATAATATTTTAAACTTGTAGAGTTATTTTTTGTTGCAGGTATTGTGTAAAAAGAAAATTTTACAACTGTACTCACGACGTAGTACACATAGATTACTTGAAAAAATTTTATTTTTCTTTCGCTGTGATGTTTCAATTTTTAAATTACTTGACGTTTTTTTTTATTATCCCACATAATAATTTTTTATTTATTTTATTTATTTGAATACAAACATTTTTACAAAAATAATTATTAATAATTAAATGTGATAAAGTTATAGATAAAAAATCAATCAATGTTTGTTTGCTTATAGATAAAATTTGTAAACTAATGTTTTTAAAAATATTTTGCTATTTTTAACTCATAAAATGTAAAAACTCAATAAAATCTATTAATGATTGGCTAAAATTTAAATTAAGCAAATAAGATAAAATGGGATAAAAATAAAAATAATAGTTATTAAATTGAACAAAATTATCATATAAAACGATGTATTTAATGTATTATATTTACATTTTTAATGTATTTGTGTTACAAAAATCAAGAAATTTCATAACAATTAATATTTATATGATATTAATATGAAATGACAAGAAAATATATGAAAATTTGTCTAAAAATCAGTATTAAATTGTTTAAATTTAATACTCGGTCGGTAACAATTCTTGAATTCCCATTGAAAAATGATTTTACTTTATTGCAGCTGCACACTACAAGATTGGAATGTAAAATGACTCATAAATTACTATTAATAACTCCAGTTTACATTCATAAATACGGATTTAAATAAGACAGAAAGGGATGGTATGATATTGTTTGACGGATCTTAATAAGTTGCATTTTAAAGTTATAGTAATTTTTAATTTGAACTTACAATAACTTTTAACTTCTTATAAGTTATTTTTAGTAGAAGTACAATGTATTCAACGTTCAATTGAACATACGAGATTTTAAATCGTTGTAAATTGCTTCCAATAGCTTTATTAATTTGAATTTGTGAATTTTATAAAAAATATTATTTAACTGCGAAATTTATGAATGAAAGTTATTTATTTCAATTTCTTTCTGTCTTTCTCTTTTTCAATAAATATGAGTAAATAGCAAACAACATCTGATATTACTCTTGCGTTTGTCGAACTTGATTAACAATAGATTTACGCGTGTGAACAGTATAATGCAAAAACATTTATTGTAATGAATTTGAGTCATACCTTGCTTAAATGAAATACGTAAATTATCGACGAAAATAATTTATGAATTCGAGTATTGATATTAAGCTTTAATCTTTTAGGTTTTATTTGTTTACCGCAGCTGCTCTCGGACATTATAGCAATTGCGCGCCTGATCAGTTATTAATGAGATAAGAACATGTTTAGAAGCATCACAGTGTATACATATATTTATAAATACTTATATATAAAGATGCAACATAGAATAATACAATTTTAAGAATAAATAAATAAGCAATGTAATATATGCTAAGTATAATTTATAAAGCAGACATATACATAAGCTAAAAAAAGTAAGCATCAAGTAATAGTTGATTCTCTTGAGGAATGCTACCGAAAATGCTTCTCAAAAGAAACAATAACAGAAAAAAAGATTTGTGATATATAAAAAAATAATATCTATCCTTCGTTTTACTATACATTGTAATTGTAAACAAATTAGCATAAAAGTTTCTGTGCTGAAGTGACAGAGATATAGAAGCGAAGGGCATCATTGCTAAACCTTAGAAAGGTTAAAAATTATAAAATTACAATTGTATTATGTATAAATATCGTCATATGGATTTTCGCGAATAAGGTGAAGAGACATCGCTAGGATCTTACAGTCTCTTCGACCAAAGTTGTTTTCGGCTGTATACAAAATTAAAAAAAGAAAAAAATAGAGATGTATGAAAAAGGAACAAACGTGCTATTTTCATATAGCTGATAAACGAAAGAGAATGCAAAGGTTTTCGTTTCAGTGAAAACGAAAAAGTATTTTAAAAGGGAAATGGTAAAGGCTCAACTTGGTGGCATTCAGCGCCTTTTCTTTTAATTTACGAAATATTTAATATTTAACTTATGAGGGATTTTATACGGGCCGTTCTGTTTTGTAGTGAATATTGTACATGATTAGTCCTGATTAGTCCGTGTAAATGTGAGACAAATACAGGTAATTTTGTTCGTAAAAAGTATAGGTAATAAATTTAGAAAAATTTAAGTATCTGCATAAAAATATATAGATCCATATCAAATGTTATCAAACGTAAGCATGCGATTTTATGATTTTAGGTGCTTAATTAAAGTTATATGTCATTACTTTTATGTCTGATATAATATTAAAAGAGATTTTAGATTGTAAGCTAATACCAAGTATTGTTATCCTTTAAGGAATATTATCTAATGAAGCAATTAATTTCATCTTGTAAAATTTGTAATACAAGTTAAACATTCTGATCTCTATTAGTAAATAAATTTTTATATAATTCAATTTTTATCTTTCTTTTTCATTAAGGAATAGAAACAAAATAATAATAGAATTAAGTAACATTGCATACTTTTCTTTAAAAGTTCAATATGAAACAAAAAAAAACGAGCATAAGCATCTGAAATTTTTTTTCATATTCTGCCTTATTTTTTATTGCTTGAATGATTAAAAAAGTTATTTCACAAAATTCGAATGTAAATTTACATAATCATTACTTCATGAGATATTCACTGTAAAACAAAAAATATTATGTAAAATCTTTTACGTAAAACGTTTTTACATATAAGATCCCACTTGGAAGTATGCGGGTTTTCGTCTAACTTTTATTCAAACACAAAAAATGTTCCTGTGCCGCTAAGTTGAGCATTTCATAGGGCAGAAACTCGCACACTGCCATTAAATAAATAATTTTGTAGAAATGATTTACTCAAATATATTCTTATTCGGTTTTTTTACAAGATTTATTCTCTTCAAGAAAAATTTGTGATTGATACAAAACCCTTTATTTCCATTTGTAAATCTATTATATAACACGTAAACTATTTCTCTAAACACTTTTTGCATATCACTATTTCTTTCTTGATTTTCCTTGTCGTAGATCACATATTTTGTATAATACAAAATTCAAGTTTGCATAAAGAATGTGTATAAGAACTGAAGTTAATATAAACATGAACCGTACGTCGATGTGCATAAAGAAAGTATGCATTCGAATTAATATAATTAGAAAATATAGAAATTTTCTTTGAGGTGTACTGAGGTGTACCTTTGATAGAGTAAAAAAAAATATTTTGTAATTTTATTTCATTTTTCATTGTGTATATGCTAATCATTAAAATCTTACAACCATAATTGGTTTGCATGATTAAAATTACATTGGTATTATATAGTTATCTTTTATGAATTATAGCTATATATTATTTAATAAATTATTTTAATTTAGAATACATTTTTACGCTAGATTTCTGAAATTAATTGAGACCTAATTAACTTAATAACTTAAAATTAATAATTTAAATTTGAATAATTCATTGTTTTCAAATAAACTTAATTATATAATGTATTTATCAAAATAAAATTGTAGTACTAATTTTTATATACCATTTAATTTTTAATTTCCTCTCTTTATACTAAACAGCAGTTTTTTAGTAGCACAAATACCTATATATAATTTCAGTCTCAATTATTTAGTATAGTATCGTATCGCATAGTACTATATTATAAGTTTGTGTTTATTGGTATTAATACTGCATAACCTTTTCTTTACACACGTGGAATACGAACGTCAAAATAAAAAGATTGATGTAGTTCAGCATTAATCAAAATGTCCAGTTTTATGGATCTGAAGCTCAGTAATTGGATTATTAATCAGTGCAAAGCAATTGGTAAGAATGAGTATTTTCTGAATGTACCTCGACATCAGTATATTTACTACTTTAATTTTATTAGGTGTAAAGAACCCAACACCTATTCAAGAAAATTGTATTCCTGCAATCTTAGATGGAAAAGATTGTATTGGATGTGCAAAAACAGGCAGTGGTAAAACATTAGCCTTTGCACTCCCAATTTTGCAAAAGTTGTCAGAAGATCCATTTGGTATTTTTGCTCTTATTTTAACACCTACAAGAGAACTTCGCTTTTCAAGTATAATTAAGCACATATAATTTATACAACTATTAACTCTATTAGCTTTTTTTAATAAAAAATTGTTAATGATTTTAGATCGCAGATCAATTTTCTGCAATTGGTAAATGTATTAATCTAAAAAAATGTACAATAGTTGGTGGTATGGATATGGTAGCTCAAGGTCAAGAATTAGCAAAACATCCTCACATTGTAGTAGCAACACCAGGAAGATTAGCAGATCATCTAGAAAGTTGCAATACATTTTCATTAACAAAAATTAGATTTCTTGTACTAGATGAAGCCGATAGATTACTTGGAGGTCATTTTGATGATCAATTAAGTGTAATATTTCAAGCTTTGCCAAAAAACAGACAATCTTTACTGTTTAGTGCTACTATTACTGATGCTCTTGATAAAGTTAAACAAGTATCAAGCAAAGAAATGTTTATATGGGAATCAAAAGATGATTCTGGAGTTGCTACAGTCAAAGAATTAGATCAAAGATATGTTCTTTGTCCCAAAGATATTAGAGATGCATATTTAGTTGAAGTTGTTAGAACATTTAGAACAGATAATGAAAGTGGATCAATTATGATTTTTACTGATACTTGCAAGTATGACATTTTTCTCTTATTTTATTTTATTTTTAATTTTTGAATTAGCAAAAAAAGTTCCTTCAAATATTGTGTAATTTCTGAATTTGTAGACAATGTCAATTACTATCTATGACGTTAAATGAAGTAGGCTTTGAAAATGTGGCATTACATGCTATGATCAAACAAAAAGAGCGATTAATGGCATTATCTAAATTTAAGTCCAACCATACTAAGATTTTAATCGCCACTGATGTTGCTGCAAGAGGTTTAGATATTCCTATTGTTGCTTTAGTAATTAATCACAATATACCAAATGTACCAAAAGAATATATACATAGAGTGGGAAGAACAGCTCGTGCAGGTAGAGGTGGCATGGCCATTAGTTTAGTAACACCCTATGACATCAAATTATTACACGTTATAGAAGAAACAATTGGTACAAAACTTACAGAATTTAAAGTTAATGGTAAGATAAAATTTCTTATACTTTTTGAAAGATGTTTTTAAATTGTAGTATCTTATTTGTGTATTTAAATTTACTGCAACTGAAAATTCATTTTATGTGATAAATTCAAATTTATATTTTAGATAAGGAAATTGTTACAATTTTTACACAAGTGTCTGTTACCAAGCGAGAAGCAGAAATTAAATTGGATGAAACTGATTTCTATGAGAGAAAAAGGATAAACAAAAGGAAAAAATTAATTTTAGAAGGAAAAGATCCTGAAGAAGCTGATGAATTTATGGAATATAAGAAAAAACACAAGAAACCTAAGAAAAAAGAAAATACCAATGAGAAAAGTTCATTAATTGGTAGTTGAAGAAGTTAATTTATTACATAAAAATAATTTTTATCAAAATTGTAAAAAGTGTAAAGCAATCTGCGGTGTATGTTTTTATACACAAGTGTATATTTTTAATAAAAAATTATTTATAAATATATGTATATTTAATTAAAGGATTACATTGTTTTTGATTTTAGTTTGAAATACACCATTATTATTGAAATAAAGTGCTAAAATTCGTGTCATTTGTGTAGGTAAAGATAATTCAACTCAGGTTTAATATTTCTATGTAAAGTTCAATACTTTTATTTTAAAAAATTCAATACTTATTTGTAATTATTTTATAAGGAAATCAAAAGGAAAAGTTGGTGATTAATCAATTTCATTTTTTATTTCTCTGTAAATTTGATTACTCAGAAATAGTACAAAAATTAATTATCGATATATTTTATACTTATATATAAGTTCTAATAACACAGACAATAGCAATATTTTTTTAAACTTTCAATATTCACTGTCATAAAAAACTACAGGGTGATAAAGTAGCACTAATTTATATTTCCACCCTTTCTGGTTTGTTAAATGTTTATTTTGTACGTTTTGCATATTTTTTATGCAATGTAACTTGTAGGTATCATATAAAAATAGTTAAAACCTATCAATAGATAGTAAAATTTGATTTTGTATAAAGAATCGAGCGTGTAACTTATATGAAAATATATGTAGATCAAATAAGTATTTAAAACTATAACGTAATGATATAAAATAAAAAAATACGATTGTTCAAGACGTTAAACAATAAACTTGTTTTGTTTAAACTCCCTTTCTATGTTAAAAAACGGCAATAACAAAGCTATCTTCAACATAAAGACATGGCAATAAATTTACTTTTTAATTCTTTTTTCAAGTATTATATTAAAGTCGCGCCCTGATTTTATCTTCATTTTGTATCAGCTGTAACCTATCTAAGAAGGTGTACAATTCTGCAACGTATTCCTTGGGTTGTGCCCGGTAATGCCCAACGTGCGGAGTGTTTTCAAATACCTTGGTATATGTCTAGAAGAAAAATATGCAATATACAATTTGAATTGAAACGTACACAAAGTATTCGTACATCACTACAAAATCGCTACATATTGTGAATACTTAAATACGAACCTTTGTACCTAAAGACTCCCACGAATCTCTAACTCTCATATTACTTTCCAGAGATCCTACTGGATCAGTTGTACTAACTAGGAATAATGCTGGAGAATGAACCAAATTTAAATGGAACAATTGGCTCGATCGAATCCAATATTGAGTTGCCTGTTTGTGAAAAGCTTTCATGTGATACCTAAATAATACAAAGTCTAGTTAATTTTGAGTGGTTGAATGTTTACACGCTTCAATTTTCATAATTCCAAGTTGTAATTTCGAATTGAGATTGGCACGATTACTGTCTCTAATGTTTAGGCACTGAACCTTCGAAATGCGGTATCGGTGCGTATATTTCAATATTTGGAAAAAAGCAATTTCTGTTTCGACTAATTTAATGAAATTTGCTGTTTTAAAGTATTGTGCAGAATTTGTGTGTGCATTTATGATTGTGATTGAGAATTGGTATGATGTCGAGCGAGCTTTTTAAAGTAAAAGGTCGCATAATTTTTAGTATTACTTTATTATGTATTAGATTAGTTGATGCCTCGGTTGATGCAAAGAGAGATGCTTTAAAATTCGAGCTAATATGCATCTGTACCGGTATTTAAATTGAACTTGTTAATATAAACACGACAAAAGTGTAGAATGAAATAAGTTAAAATCGTAGCCTGCATATACAGACAACAGTTATGAGATTTTCGTGATTGTACACATCACGCAAGTAAGAATTTTTTATAATAAAGACTTAAAAAGGTCTAATTATAAATTGTTCAATAAAAGATGAAATATTAACATGCAAATATTTGTAAATGATTGGCCTGAAAAAGTATTATTTGAGTGAAAATCATTACTCACTCGAGGTACTTTTTCATGACATTCTGAAGGACTTCATTGTTAGGGAAGACGGCCTTGGGGGTACCGATCGTTAATTCGCTTATGTCAGCGGCGCTGTCCCACACGTGCCCGACAACTCTCTTGATAACGTGATCGTACTTTTGCCGGTCCTTGTGTACAAAGTCAAGAAGCTCGCCCCACATGTAGCCACCTACGGAGAAGCCGTGCAGGAGTATCCGCTCGTAGTGCTTGTTCTGTTCCAAGAACTGCAGGAGATCCGAGGCTATGATCTGCAACGGAATTCGGACACGTAGGGTAAACAGAGTCGCGGGGAGCTAAGACGAGCGGCTTACCCTCGATCCCTTGACGGGCCACATGAGCTGCCAGGGAGTTATGGAGACGGTCACGACGTCGAAGCCCTGCTCCATGTAGAAGTTGACGAACTTCATGATGTGGTTGCGCTTGGACATGAGCCAGCAGAGGAGGACGAGGAGCGGGCGACTCTCGCTGCCGCCGGCGCTCGGGTTGATCACCGCCGCGGGCTCCCTGACTATCGGGAACTTGTTGTCTTCGGTGAGGAACTCGATATTCTTCGTGAGCCGGTGCGTGCTGAGGAAGTTGCAGGCGACGAAGCCGAAGACCTAGGCGCCAGGCAGAGGACACACCGATCGGTCATTACATATCGCTACGAGGGAACGCGTCCGCGGCGCAATAGCGCGAAGCAAGTATGGTTTACCATGTTGTCCCTGGGCTTGGCCGAGGAGAACTTGGGCACCGCCTGGGCACCCAGCCGGGCTCTCGCCAGGGCGGAAAGGGTCATCCTCATGAGCGCCATGCTGCTCTGGCTGTGCTCTCTGGAACAAGAGGCGCGGGCGCTCGATTGGCATAAACAGCGAGCTTATACGCTATCGACGGACATTGGGGGGATACACATATCCCGGCGACGGGCCGAGATATCTCCTTTTCTCCCCAGCCTCGATATACCGCAAGCTGCGACGGAGGCAACGCCCGCACCAGAGGATCCGCGTCCCGGCTGCGCATTGCACGCCGCGGGAGATAGCGCGGCGGCGGTCGTTTATCTAATTGGCGGCGGCCGATAGTCCGGGCTCGCGTGTCCCGGCTTACGTAAGCCCCGCTTTCACTCGCGTCGCCGCGGCTTCCGCGAACGCTGGCCGCGCGCGACTTTGAAAAGGGAAGCGCGGGACCGTCGGCGGGGGCCTCGCAGCGACGCCACGCATATATACATATATACATGAATCGATCGGATACCTCGCGGAATACTGGCCGCGAGAGGCGCGACTCCCGCGGCCGGCTTTTCGCGCGAGCTTCATCTCCGGCTTTCTTTTCCCCGAAGCCGTCAGCTGCGGCCCGGCAAAGGAGCGCGCGGCCAAGTATATTATGCCCCTTGCGAAAATTCACGCGGCCGCACTTTTTTTCACCGACGGCTGCACAATCGCTCGCCGTGCACGCCGCTCCGTCCTTTTTTTTCTCTTTCCCGCGGCGCAGCAGGAAAACGGGCATCGCGATGTATATTCTTTTCGCTCCGTGCTTTTTTTTTTGTCTTTTCGTACCGCAAGCGCGCGTTTACACGTGCATATGTATGTATAAATACATGTATGCTCGCGCTGGCAGCGGTATATACGCACGCCGAATGCAAAGAGGCACCGAGCACTCGGGCAGCATCGGCTGCTTGTCAATAAACTCGTCGACTCTGCTCGTCGACGGCAGCGTTACATATGCACCGGGCGCAGAGGCTCAAACCGCGATCCGGAAACTCTCCGACGCGTCGCCGCGGAACGAGGAGTATGGACGAAAGCACGAAAAAAAAAAAAAATAAAAGAAGGATCGCGGGCCTCGGGAGAGCCGACGCGTGGCGCGCGCGTATTTTTAGCCGCAGGAGCCGAGCGCCGGAGTCCGCGCGCGCGTGCGTACACGCGTACAATATATGTGTACATATATATATATATATCTCGCGGGAGCGAACGAGCGGACACGATCGGCGAGGTCCGCGGAATGCCTCGACGCGGCTCCTCTCGGGCGCCTGGCAACGGGACGCCCGCGGCCTCCGCCCCGCGCCTCTTCCCGCCGCGCGGACTCTGCACGCGAGTCACCCGGAAGGACTGGGACTTTCTACCTGGCTGGCTGTCCGCGCAGCAGGTGCCGCGCGCGCCGGAATCGCTCCCGCGGACGTGTCGGTTTCGGAGTAGCCGCTCGCCCGCTTGTTTTTATCCGTTATCGGGCCGGACGCTATCAACCTGAGGAGCCGCTCGCTGCACGACGCCTCCGATGTGTATACGCGCGTGTACTGGCTTGAAAAGCGGAGGCCAGGAGTTAATTGGAGAGATGGAAAATTAGCGATAAACCCGAGAATATGAACTTCTTCGAGAGCTTCCATGACTCGATTGAGAATCTTGTATATCGAGCAATGGCCGCTCGCACCCGGCGTATATCTGCTGATCAATTTAAAGGATAAGAGACACGCAACTCACGTGTTCAATTGCTGGCTTTTCTCAACTTTATCTCCATTTGAACTAATTATCTTTCATGTTTTGCAATTTATTAAACTTCGTATCGAACTCGCAGTCTAGACAGCTATATACTCGGCTATATAAGGGTTTCCAGGCTCAACGACTTCCATGAATCCAAATAACAATCGTCCTGCGGTACTATTCCCTTTAAAAACGCCGAGAAGACGCTTGTTTGGGGGCTTCTTATGCGTTCGCAAACTTCAAATTATCTTACGACCTTCGCTCTCGCTGGAACTCTTTTAACTACGCACGATACCCGTTTTCTCACGGCCCACCTTAAGAGTCGTTCTCCGGTGGCCTCTCATTCTCTAAAGACGCTCCCCCCTTCCTCCTCCTCACGTACTATGAGCGACTGAACTCAATTTCATAACATCAACATTACCAAACTAACTCCGACATTTACATAGATTTTGAAATTTTTAAAAAAAATGTTTAAATTATGCATACCCAGAAGCTACAAAAGCCAGTCAGAGTCAATGCTTAGCTAAGCTAATTTTTGAAATTATATTAATAAGTTTTTAAAAATAGACACGAAGAGTAGCATGTACACATTAATTTTATATTTTAAAAATCATTATCAAGTCATACCGTGTAATGAACTAAAGGTGAAGGTCATACGAACACTCAAGATAATTGATAATATTTATATTTTAATAAACTTTTACTACATGTAAATATTTTTGCGGCGTGCGTCTTATACCCTAGTTTGTTATAAAGATTTCAAACGTAACTGGCTTTAAAATAAAAATATATGCAAAAAGTCTCACCAAATTAACAATCTTAATATTGTATAAAGAAAAAATTATAATAACTTTGCAGACATTATCATTCTTGTTACGATCGAATGCACGTTTCTCGGCGCGGTCAAGATCGATTTATGTTTCAGCTAAATTCATGTGTAAAATAACGGGTTTTGAAGTTCACATCCTTGGTATGCAAAAAAAGTAATATATCTTTGGTATACAGAAAAAAATCTGTGGCCTATTTCAAAATATTTGCAATCAATAAATAAACTAGTGTTGATTTTATGTAAGTTTAATAACAATACATTATTAAAAATAATTTCTGTAAATAAATAATAAAAGTATCATCTTGAAACGTTAAAATCTTTGAATTTGTTTGTCTAAGCATACGTCAATACAATATTTAATATTAGCAATACAGATATGTCAAATTAATTTATTTAATATTAACTAAGTGTGCTCAAATTATATTAGTTTTATTAGAGCGTTAATAAAAGGTGCATTAAAAATCTTAAATTGAATTTATGTTTCATAAAAGTGTAGGCTACTCGATTAGAGTGCAGTATAAAAGCGTCAATCGCTCTTATATATTGCACAATTTAAACTCAATTTACTAGCCGGACAATTATAGGACGCAAAATTGAATAATAATTTTAATGAGCTCCAAGTGTGTACCGTTTTAGAATACGCTCGAGCATGAAGAAGTGATAAAAGTGAATAGCACGAGTTAGTGGGCGATTCGAAGGGATCGGCCAACAGGTGGTCGGGCCGAGCAGCGAGTCGAATCCTGCGTGCTGGCAAGCGCAAAACGACGCGGCGGAAAGGAAATCCGCTGGGAATTCGAAGCGCGCGAGCCGTGCGGCCGCACGGGAAAGCGGGTGTACGTAGGAGCGCGAGGCCGGCTTCCTGCTTCCATCGGCGCGTCAGAAATCGATAAAAGAAATACTCCGAGGCGGGTCTTCCACCTCGAGGCGCGCGACGATCAAGGTCGCGCGATAACACTGGGCCGCGCGCGCCGACGCCGCGTGTACACACGCGCGCATACTCACGGGCTTGGCCGGGGAGGCGGGGTCGGGGGTGGCGGCGGGCGTAGCTTCGGAAGCTCCTCGTTATCTCGGCGCAGGGCCTCGGGAGCGGCGGCTGGTGCCCCTGCGCTGCGTCCTTACTCCCGCGGGCTCATCGCCCCGCGGCCTCCTCACTTTCCGTCCGGCGGCAGAGCCTGGCCCGCGATATATCCCACCGGCGGCGCTCCTCGCGACCCACGTCCCGAAGGGCAGGCCGTAACAGCTGATTGCGCGCGGCCCGCTCGGCCGACGATCGACTGACGCTCCGCCGGCGAATGCGCGGCCCGCCGCCGGAGCCCCGCTATATATAAAACCGTGCCCGCGGGCCCGAGCCGCCCGACGCCCCGGCCGTTTCGAACTCGCGGGGAGACGCGGCTATGTGCTCGCGCGGCTGCAGCCAACCGCGCCGAGAGCCCGAGTGCGCCCATAGCCGCCCGGCGCGCCGCTCTCAGCTGCCCTCGAGCCGCGCTTACGGCCACTGCAGACGAGGCCTCAAGCTTATTATGCTTTTTTACCCGATGCGCCTGCACGTCTACGCCTTTGCTCTCTCCCTTCCCCTTTGTCCGACGCGCTTTTCGCCTATCTACCCTCGAGGCTCTTTCTCTGCCTGCAGGATAACTCGGTGCTTTTCACCGACACTTTTCCGAGATAAGCGGCGCGCGCGCGCGCTTCGTGCGTCAGTGTTTCAATTTTTATCAGCAAAACAATCATGCATCAACTAGTTGAAGGGGTGACGCTCTCATAGTTTTTCAAAACTCTTCTTGCGCTGCTGTCTCATTTCTTATATTTATACTCCCAATGCATCGATTCATAATGTTTTATTCAATAACTCAAACAATGCGTCGTTTCAATTCATACAAGCGATATTACTAATATCTTTATTCGGAGATTTAAAATACACGCATATATACACTACTGCCAGACCATTTCAGAAGTTCAAAATACTTCGGAACGTAAATGCCACAAAGGATCACGTGTTAACGGTACCAATTATCACGTGTTACTGGCGTGATCCGTCGCCAGATACATCACGTGATCTAACCTTTATACACCTACACCAACAAGTGATTCATCTACACCTATAAATATATGGAATTCACTATCGCCGAATCTGAAACAATGTAAACCCCAGAAATATACGCAGCTGCCGAGGCAGCTACGTTATTAACCATTATACTGTTCGAAAAATTATATTATAACATTTGCCAATTAAACGTCTGACCTATAAGCACAATCATTTAAATTCAAATTATAATTTACATCGTCTCATAGGTAAATTTAGATTGTATAAAAAAATCTGTCATATGATAATTAACATTCCAAAATTCTTTACAAAAACACTGTTTTGAAAATGATTTTATGTCAGTTATGCATATATGAATAATACGCATACCGTGGACTATTGATAAACATAGCCAAGTGATTAAGTAGAATGTTTCATACTTATACAGCCAAGTGGTACAATATAGACATACTAATCACATTATTCAAACAGATATTCAATTTTTAATTTATTTATCAGAAATAGATTTAATTTGCAACATAGTACAGTAAAAATAATTTATGAATTGTATATTATGACTTGTCACACCACAGTCCATAAATTATATTTATTTATTTTTTACAATAAATCTTTTTTGTATCGAATCAATCTTTTGTAGACAAAACTATGTAAACATTTGCAATATTGACAATTTCACGATAGATATACCGCACTCCATAATACATTGAAAGAGTTTAAGTTTCAATCAAACCAAGCCAATCTATTTGAATCGACTTCGGAACGAGCTTCGGAATCGAATGTTAATTGATCAAATAAATTTAAGTGTGCCAACAAATTGGATATTTAAATATTTATATACCTATTATCGATATCACCCATAATTTATATCTCATTATTAATGATAAACAATAAATTGTAAGCATATATTTAAAACAAAATACGTTTTTGCATAGTATGCAAAAATGCACATAATGAATAATAAATTAAGATTAATATTTTTTTTATTCCAGAGTATTGGAGAATATAATAACAACAAACAAAATAATACATAACTTATTTTTTTAATGAGAAAGGATTGATAAAAATAAGAAAATATAGTTTCTTTGCATTCATTTATTACAGATATTAATTATAGATAGGTATTAGACATGTCTACAATTGTATTGTGAAAATTACATTGGGCGCAAAACACTAACAACGTGCTTGCAATTCTATACGCTTGAGTAGTAGAATATAATATCTAATGACATTATTAATGATGGTCAATGAATTCCCGGACGATTTATAAATCGTTTCAAACAAGGAGCATATCCGTAAGACACCATAAGTTTCACTTGATTGAAACGGCCTTGAAGTCGCAATAAACCCCGTCTTCATCATAATAATTTTTTTGTTCGTCTCGATGAAACAAAAAATATTTATGTTTACATGTACATATGTGGCTGTATGATTCGAGGTACATACGTGTATATTTATAAAACGTACAGCCGACTCTTTTCTTTTTTAATTATAGTTCATAGCTAGTATTTTTATATTTTTAATGCTATGTATCACTACTGCTCATTAAAAGTTGTAAATACTGACAATAAATAAGACGGTATACGATACTTTATTTTATTCTTCTGTTTTTTCTTAAAAGTATTCGGGTGTACGTGTGGAAAATGAGCCATCGCTGTTTATTTGTTCAATTACGAAAGGCGACATTTTGCTATTTCTACTTCACCAAAGCTATGAATAAAATTATCAACTCTCGCGCATTTATGTACATGCAGTCGAAGATGTGTTAGGTACTTGTATTATTGCTACTGGGTGGACTTAACACCACGCCAAAGCCAAAAATGAAAGTGAGAACATTTTTTTATTCCTTGACTACTTGGTCGTCTTGCCATTAAAATGGGCCCTACTTATTCTAATATTATTTATATTAATTCTTAGTAACTATATCATAGCATTCCTTTTACGTGTTTAGTTTCTGCAATTCATTCATCATTGAGTAACCAATTTTCGTGCACTATTTGAGTAATAAGTTACTTAACGCTTACTTACAATTTCCTTCCAATTATTTTTTATTATTTTTCCATACAAACATTTATATAGTTAAACGATGTAATAATTCTATACGGACGTACATGAGGCAGTTAACATTCACGAATGAGGGATAATTAGATACGCATATTATAATATAAAATAGGACATAAATTGTTTACATATTAGAGTGATTACGTAATTTTAATTTTTACTAGAGACACGTACTTAATAATTAACAATTTAAATTTGTCTTTTATAAAAAACAACAATACAATGTTGTTTAAAATACGTTTAAAATATGTTTACACGTGTAAAATCATTATTGGTTGCATTTGCAATAGCTACAAAATATGTAGAACATACAAAGCGAAAAATGCCCTCATTCTGACGTAAACTGTGTATTCTCGTTAACTGATAAAGGTAATTTAACCTTTTAGAGTTAAAAAGTTAATTTCTAAAATATCATTATAAATCAAGCTATTTATAAAGCAATTTAATAAATACACAAACACCGAGAATAATATATTTTAATTCAAATAAATATTTAGTACAATTAAAAATAGAAGCATAACAAATTGCATTGCAAGTATTTATTAAAAATGTTTTCAATAATTTTTTATTATGAGGTCATTACACTAATAAAATTGAATAATTTATTTAAAAATGGTAAAAAGTTTAATTATATGATATATTAAATTCCTATACTGGTTTGTAATTTTAAAAGAATTGAAATCCATGAAACATATTGTTTAAGCCCTTACAGAATAAAATCCATTATGTGGTTTAAGCTAACATCCATGTATCAGTAAAAATGCTTAAATATGACAATTTCAAAATAGAATAAATTCTTAGACCAGTTAAAAATGTTGTACAATTATATGAAATAGTTTTTATTAATTGTAACATTATTATATTGTTTTTGCTTCAAATAATCAAAATTTACCAATATTATCAGTATAATATACCCTTAAGATTCATTAAAATTTTTTAACATTATATTGCTTAATTATTTTCCTAATATATCATTATTCTACTTCTATCTTTAAATTAAAATCTATTTTCTCAGTGATATAATTATGTATTTGTATCTCTATTTTACATATAAGAATTTTTGTAAAATACATGTTTTTCGACGATTTAAATGGATCAAAAATATTTGTACTACATAGAGACGTTAAAAACATACAAATACCAAGAAAGATATGAAAGTATACAAATATGTAATAGAAACATAATTCATCACATTTCAGACTGAAATCTCTTGTACGCATGTAATCGTAAATTCTGAATAAAGAAATTCTATCGTGAAAGCTGATACCACAATTATATATTTTAAAAGTGAAAGAAAAAATTTCATTTCATATGATGGTATTCTTCATTCAAATTTGATTAATTTTCTAGATTTTTAGACAAATCTTATTTCAATAAAACTTCAAAATACTTTAAAAATACTGATTCACCGACATTGTAAGGTATACCTTTTTCCAACCAATTTTTCGTGATAGAATTATTTATTCAGATGCAGCGTTACATTATCTAACATTTGTAAACACCGCAAAATTCCTATTTTTTAAATTTCTTCTAATTATTTAATGCACAACACTTACTGCAGCATCATAATAACGTAACATTTTATTGTATTTCTTCTAATAAATGAAACGAAATACATTGATTGATAACTATTAATATTTTCTTAGAAATATAATAAATATTTTTGATAGAATATTTAACTCTTGATTTCATTACAATGATGAATTCTTTTTATTTTTAAATTAATTGAATCTCGAAAAGACTTTATTAAAAAATCTATGAACAAATGATGTTTAATATTAATTATTTAAGTGATCTCATGAATCTCTAACAGCAATCTTTTGTAAAACGAAAATCTTAATGTTTCGTGCAGGCAATAAGAAAACACGAAAGAATACTGACAAGTGAACACTGGAAGAACAATCATACTGAATAACAAGTGAAATTTTTTATTGCGCAAAGATAGATGTAGGAATTTAAAATATCTGATATTTTTCAAAAATATAATTAAAAAACAATTATTAAAAGAACAAACAAATTAAAATTAGCAAAGTATTGTCCAAATACAACAAAACGTATTAAGTAGTCTCTTTGAGATAACTTTGATTCTTTTCCTTTTTTTAATTGAAACATAAAGCCAAAAACATAACATTTCTAATGGCAGTACAAAAATTGCACGAAATTCAACACTTACGGGTTAATGCTGCTTTATTATTAATCGTTACGTTTAGTCGTTTAACCGGTCATGTCTACTTTTGTATACGTATGCATGGCAGTTTGTGTTCTGTTTCTCTACATATTTAACGTCATTCGACGAAGCTCACGGCGAATCTAATTCATTTCTAATCTGTGCGCGTATCACATTGCACTGTCTTTCTTTCTCATATTCATCAATTTTCTTTAAACATTAACGCAAGAAATATTCGTGTATACATGATTAATTTTTTTAATCTATACTTAAAGTGAATATACGATATGGCTCTCGCGATATATACTGTATGAAACGCGATCGCTATTATTTTTGTATCATATCGATACGAATGTAAAATGAACGGCAGCATGAGTTTTTATCAGTCTCGCGAATTTACTATTAATGAGAGGGAAGGTCAGCTGACCAATGTCCTCGAAGCCAACGCTCTATGACGATCAAAATCGTCTTCTAGTCCGCATGAGATGATTGAAAAAGCGTGGCGATGAATGAAATTAACAAAGCTTATAAGGTAAATCGCGGACTTTTTGGAGTTGTTAGTCATTAAGAGACGGGGAAGCGGACAATTATTGCTCGAAGTTCCAGTAGGATATGATTCATTGTCGCTCTAGATCTCAAAACTCTAGCTGCGACGTGCAAACAAACACTCAAAATTATACGAGGACGCATCATTATATTTACAACAAACATTATTCAAAAAAGAAAGGAGAAAATAAATCATAAAACAACAGGCATATTTCACACCATTATCTCCTCGACCGTTCAATAACATAGATATAAAAAATCGATAGAACACTTAGCACCGCTAATTTATAAAAAGAATACTGTTAACAATAATTTCAATTATTGATAATTTAACGATAATCAAAGCATACAATTATTTAATTGTTTTAGTAATATAAAACTAATTGATTACACTATGGTTATATGAATTTCGAAATTCCGAGCAAGAATTTGCAATCAAGGACTCTATTAGACAAAATAGGAACTTTCTTAGAATTTCCTGAGTTGGCAGAACTATCTTAGCTTCATTAAAATGTCAAAGATTAAAGTTTTAAATTCAATTTGAAAATCTCAAGGAGAAAGCTTACTGACATAAATATCAATATTACAATAAAATTGTAGCGAATCCGAAAAATTTTATGTTATCAAAATACTTAATTACACCGCTCAGAATTATTTCAGTGAAACGCACTCATTTATAATTTAAAATACATATTTGACCTTGAACGTGCAAAAAAGGCGACTGAGAAAATTTGTACTTATTTAAACCTACACCCAAAAAACTTATCTTTTAATATTCCTGATATTCGAAGTAATTTCCGAGGTAAATTCTGAGATTCGTTTGTTGAATAGTATAGCTGCTGTATAGTTGAAAATATACGTTGAGTAATAACGTAACTGCCAGCGATTGCACAAAAGTGAGAGTTAAGGCTTTACACGACGTAAATATGAATTAATTATACCGAATAAAATTAATAAATAAAAAAAACAACGTTTAAAAATTCTTTTTGTATATATTGTAAAAAATAGAAGTTTCGGACTCACCATCATGGGGAATTCTCGGAATTCAACACGGCGTTTGTAATAAGAATTATTTGACATATTGTTGTTTTAGTACATTATTAGTTGTATTCTTGCTAAAGGAACTTGATAACGAGTAGTATGGAACTTTGAGCATTTCTGCATGATAACATATAATCCGGCCTTATCAATTTTGCATATGCAAGATGAACCTTTTCTTGCCAATTAACAACGTACACACTATTGCAAATTGCGATTATTATCATAAATTAAAAGAGAATCTGCAAATATCTTTTAGTCTTTCACCGAAAAAGCAATCTCTTGCTTTGCTTGAATCGAGGCTTGAATTCTATACACTAATTGTATGCTTTGCGCTTACCAATATGTACATTGATTAGCGGTGCCTTATTCTCTCGCTGCTCTAGTATGTAAAAAAGACTTATAATACATTTAAAATTTGAACCAATGATTTTATCTTCTCTCTATTAATTAATTATTAACCATTCGATTAAAATCAATTTAAAAAGAGTTAGATTATTTTATGCGTTTCGTGAGATGGACGCTAATAGTTGTCTCTTAAAAGAATTAAATGAAATCGATTCTAATTCATTCAAATTGAATTTAAAAATTTCAAATTAAGAAGCACACTTAAAACGATTTTCTGCGAGACTTATGTTAATATTTGAGAATAATTCTTTCAAAGAAAGCACCATCGCATTTGTTAACTTTGTTGCGTTGCGCACACTTGTTATGAAAATTCACACGCAATCAAACTCAAGCACAAAAGTTATTGCAGTGTGCACGACTGCAACTCGAATAGTCGAGTTTCATTTTGTGATTCAATAGTTAAGAATAAGAAATTTGCGAATGTAGGAAAATCGACGGCGCGCGGCACCTCGTGGCAAGATTCTCTCGTTCTCTCGTTCACACTCTCACTCGTTCGCTTTCCTCGGGGAGCGCCGGTCCGAGCTTTGGAGTCGTTTTCTTTTGACTGCGCTTTATATACAGGTCTCGAGAAAGAGAGTGGGCCTCACCGGATCTCAGAAGGCCTCGACGAAACTAGCGGGGAAGAGGCCCGTGCGCCCGGTGCGCTGCTGTGTCCCCTTGTACCAGCCGTCCTCTCGCTTTTTGTACGCATAGATTATATCGCCGATGCGAAGCTCGAGCTCGAATTCACTATTGGGAGGATACGGTACGATGCACCGGAATCTGTAGACCCGTTCGCTGAGGAAAAACGGATAAGAAATTTTGTTAATTGTTGCACATTTTTATTTTTTTCAGAAGACGAATTAAATTTTATAAATAAAGATAGAGTGCTATATTTTATACAAAAATTTTTTATATTTGAAAGTATCGAAGGAAGGCATTATCTTATCTCAATTCTCTACATTCGTGACGATGTTTGTTAACACGTGATAGTGTGTAGTAAGTAGTAAATATGGGTCATAATATTTTCTTTGGCTTACTTCAAATAAATGAAGCATTTCATTAGTTTATAATAACAATAGATAAAATTAAGGCGAGTAATATAGAGTATCTAATCAATGACCTTAATATTTACTAACATTAGATTACGTTCGAATCCAATAAAACTAATAAATATTTACATTCATTGACTTCGTTCTTAACAGACTAGATAAACTTAATATACATAAATAATGGTACTGTTCTTGACTACAAGACGCATTTTGACTCATTACAAGTGAATTATTTTTTAATTTAGGGATTAAATATAAATAGATAAAAAGTATGAAATTAAAATTCTGAGTTTTTATATATTAGGAACCTGATATTATTAATAAAAGCGTTAATATATAATGTTCATAAAAATGAAATATAATGTACGTACCGACCACCTGATGAAAGCTGCTGTTTCACTTGTTTTCCTGTTCCAGCATCTAGTGAATTACTTTTCCGATGATGACTCGTTGTGCCGGTGATGCTTGATTCTCCAGCCCTGTATACAGTTTGTAATTTTACTTTCACCAAACATCAATTCGAGAAAATAATTTTATACGAACTTTTACGTACGAACAATTGGTAAGTATTAACTTTACATTTTTTTAAATTAGTCAAATACAAAAATCTGTATAATAATGTTATTATTTTTTATTTTGAGTATGAATTAATAGAAATTTCGTTGTATACGTATACATTTAAAATGATATTACTCACCAGATCTAAAAAAAAATCAATTAATAAACACAAGTAATTTAATAATAATTAATACTTAGCGAACTTCATGCCAATGATGTGCAATCAAAACAAACTAGCGTAAATATAAATAGCATTTTGCCTTAACTAAGAAAACATGTTTTTTTATTACAAATATATAAAATTTCATATTTATATAAAACTAAGTAATTGTGTTGTAAGCTATGGTATACATTTAAAAACAAATAAAGCAAAATGTAAATTAATAAACACACAAAAATAATGTAAAAAAATAGCTTTTGCATGGAAACTGATGGAGTGAGTTGCAATGTTAGTTTTACTTTATATACATATAATTAATAATGATTATGTTGTAAGATTTAGAAAATGATATAGGACATTTGCACGTTGTATTTATAATTTAAAACAAGTTTTTGGTTCTTGTATAATAAAACGTTCCCCTATAACACAACGAAAAGTTTGGTATGGAAATAAGATATCAAAAAAATTTAGAAGATTACAGTTGCCATTTTTTGTTTTTCGCTAATAATTATTGCACATTAGGTTTTGCTTTTATCATAAATATCATATGTGCTTACAAGCTGGATATTATTTAATTTTTTCATAAATTAGTTAAAAAATAACATAAATTTTTATTTGACTCTTTTCCTTTGAACTTTGAAGAGTCAAATAGTTATAACTAGGTGCAATAACTAACCTCTGGAGGAAGGTAGCAGGTAAGGAGGGTCTCTCCTTGTGCTTTATTCGCTGGGAGGTTGTGGAGTGACCCTGTCCGGAATAAATGCGATGATGGCTGTTTGTTGAAATGTTTATCTCCTGAGGTGTACCTATCTGGAGCAACTGACTTGGGCACGACCCCGATCTGATTTGCCACCAGTATCGAACCCCCAGGGAAATATTAGCGCACAGTTTAAGGAAAATTTCGATGACTATGTCATTTTAAGAGAATCGTGTAATATAATCGTAATCATAAGGATTGTCTCAGGAGCTAGATAATTACAATTCTATCGCTCTATAAGAATTATTAAAGCATTTGATTTTGACGAGGAAATAAATTGACGTAGAAATTATTAATAAATTAAACACATTATTTAATAGGTAGAAGCGTTAATCGTTAAAAATTTTATTTTAATTTTATACTAAAATATAAAATATAGAATAACAATTGTTGATTATACTACATAAATAATTTTTAATCAATGGAAACAATTCATTAGTTTCTTCAATTATATTATGCTAAAAAATATATGGAAGTATTTTTTACTCAAATAATTAAAAATATTTTGTTATTTTTTTCAATTTTATGTAATATGATAATTAAACATGAATTACGATTAATGATAAAGTATGGATGTGTTGATATATTTTGAAAAATCTGAGAATTTTGTTTTTAATGAAAATGACTTGTAAACATTGGGAAAAATGATTGCTTTTGTTAAAATAAATTAATTTTTTGAAAAGCACACGTAACAAAAAACGCATATCATCAAACACTAGTACATGCAGATTTTATAACATTTGCTATAACATGCACGTTAATCTGCATAATATACTTTTTTGCGATAATAATTATGATCATTTGTCGTTTTGTAAATTAAAATAATGTACAATGAAGCAAAAAATATATTGTATTGCATACTCAAGTTATAAAAGACAGATCTAATATAATTGTGCAAAAACATACTTTAACATTGCAAATAATCGCTTACCGAACGTGAATTGGATTTACCGATGAAGATTGACTTGCATTGCCATCATCAAATACTGGATTATCCATTGAATAAGTAGATGGTGGAGGAGACTTAGATTTTTTGATGTTAGTTAAACGACGCATTAATGATACTCCTTTTTCTTTTTTTTCCTTGACCTATAATTTTATTAATAATTTAAAGATCGGTACACCCAAATTTGCTGATCTTATAATTATCATAGATTAGAATGACAATAATTTATTTTTAATGCTGCTAAAAATTAACCAAATATTATTTTGATAGACTTCTTACTTTTTCGGTAAACTTTGGTGTTGTGGCTGAAGCTGATGCAGTTGAAGTCGAGGATGCATGAGCAGAATTTATTGGACTTTTACAGGCATCACTAACAGATGTTGTTGTAGCAAGTGATGTAACAACTGCAGTAGTTGTAACAAGTGGTAGTTTTCCTGGTGAAGCTATAAATAAGAAAAAGAGAGATGTGACTATAAAAGTTATCACAAATATATTTAAATCAAATATAAAGCTTGCTAATATTTTTAAATATAATTAAAATTAAAAAGGTTTAGTAAGCTTATAATGTCAAATGATAATTCATTCATACCATATATTGCAGGCATCACAGTACTGTGACTTCTTCCAATCGAAGCAATGGGACCGACTTGTTGATCTGCTAATCTTGGTGGACTTTGACTTTGATTAGTTTGTTGCCTCTGACTGTGCCACACTACAGTCCCAGCCGGTCCTGGACTTAATGCGCGAGGCGGTAATTCTGGTGGTAGTAGTTTATATGATTGTGGAGTAAAACTTTTCGTTTTCGCATGTGTAGCAGCCATAAGTGCATCACCACTTCCTGCTTGAGTTGATGGCAAAGCGCTGCTTTGCGATGGTAGAGTGCCGGGTGATCGGCAGACCCATCGTTGACACCTACTATTTACATTATTATTTCATAAGATTTATTAGTCTAGTACTTCATATTAAATAATTATAGCTTTGTATGTAAAATTATACTCACTTAGCGGGTGCAACATAATTTCCAGGAAAAACACCACATTTTTGAGTACGATTGGAGGTACCCTTAAACCAACCATCCTGGCATCTTTCTGTCACCATATAAATAGCACCTTTCCTCAGTTCTAACTCATCTGCTTTTTGTGGCTTGTACGGATACAAGGCAATATATGCAGTTGGTAAATTACTAGTTATCCCTGTTGCTGCAGTTGCTGCCAATGAAGCTCCTGCGACTGCTGTTGCGTTAGATTGAGATTGTATGCTACTTGTTGACTGAGAGAGCACCAAGTCACTACTGCCACTACGCTTGTGACGAGGATTCGGTTCATTAGGATTACTGCTTGCCTGATAAAATAAATCACTTATATTCTTCTTGTTTCGTAAAATAAAAAACTAATTAATTTGTTTAGTAGTACATTCTTGCCTATGATTTTTATTATAAAATATAATTGGACAAAAAATCTTAAATTTTTGTAAATCTAACTTTATAAATTAGTAGAACTGAAATCTTAATATTGTTAGTAAATCTTCTTACTTGAGTGGAAGTGAATGCAGGATCGTTGGTTGCAGCTTCGGCTCCTCCAAGAGCTACATCTACAGCGAGACTCAATATTTCGGCACTATGTCGATGTTGGGGTTGGGGTTGATGCGAGCTGTTAATAGCTGTGAAACTATGTCTTTTTGTACTATGTCTGTTTGCTACTGTTGGTGGGGATATGGCTGGACTACTAGGGACTACTTGGCGCAGTACTTGAACTACTAGAACTCGGACTCGTTATTACAGGCGACGAAGTCGTCGTTGAACTACCGCCAGATGATACATTTGAACTTGAATCCGAAACTGGTACTACGGGTACCTAAAATTGAAATTATTCATGTCGGTAAATTATGTTTCTAAATTTAATGGTTAATAGATTTTTTTTTTAAATGATGCTTTATTGTACCGGAGTAGCTTGTTGTCTAGGTTGACTTGATGCTTGTACTGTGCGCGTATGGTCCGTGGGTATGAGTGGAGTAGTTTCTTCATTCGTTGGAGTTGGTGGTGCTACACGAGATGGTCCTGGTTGAACACTAAAATAGAAATAATATCATCAGTATGAATGCAGTTTTATTCTGTTAACTAAATACTAACTAATATATGTTACTCACTTTGTGGATAATTTCATTAACGCTCTTGCAACACTATTTAATTCTACAAAAGCTAAAGGGAAAATTCCTATTCGATCAAGAAGTTTACCTTCAGCCCAGTTTTCATCTACTCTTCTAATGACACTGATAACTTCTCCCTATAAATGAATTAATTTTAATTTAATACATAAAATTTTAAACTGTTTATTTTTTTAGTCTAATTTTAATCAACATTAATAATACCTTGTTAAAAGTTAGACAACCATCTTCTTCATCGTTAGACATCCTAAAGTCATAGAGAGCTTTGCATTGAGGAACATGTGGAGGTAAAGGAGTCATCACCTAAAAATATAAAATAGAATAAGTTTATATCTAAAAAATAAGACTTTATTCCAATATTTATACTCCAGTAAGTAATTCAAAGTACCTGAACATATGATAAAGGAAAAACACCATGATTAGTTCCACATTCTCCAAAATACCAGTTATTATCAATTTTTTTCCTTAAAATAATAGTTTCTCCTTTTCTGAAACTTAAATCCCTATAACAAAATTAATATGTTTATTATTTTTCTTCAAAAATAATTAGGATTGATATATAATTATATTAATTTTATGATAAAATCATGTATTTAAATTAAGAAACTTACCCTGGAACCTTAGAGATATAATCATAAATGGCACGGCCATATTGACGAATATGAAGATGTACTTGTTTTGCAGCTATATTAACTTGTGCGGACTCTGGTGTTACTATAGCTATTGGTGGATTGGGTATTACAGTTGGACTGGCTGGAGTAATTTGATGTCCACTTAGTAATCTTTGAGGAATATGGTTCCTTTGAGGTGTCTTATTTCCCTTAGGGGTAGCATTTCGCATCCCTTCTAAAATCCTCATAAGGAGAACATTAGGTGGTAATTCACCAACTTTAGCATTAACAAGTACACGACATTCTGGACAGCGTAATTCCCTATGTGTGCTAACTATTTCCTCTAGGCACTTTTTACAGAAAGTGTGTTGACAAGGTAATACCTTACTCGATGTGTCTAGTCGCTCCAAACACACCGAGCATTCCAGTAGATCATTTAACATACATTCATCCATTGTTTTGAAAATGTCTGTATAAGAAATTTAAATAATTAAAAACGATATAATTTTTCTATTATTATTATCTATTCTACTAATACAAAACATTTTAATAAACACAAATAGATTCACATTCTACAATTGTCATAAATTAATACAAGACTAAAATTTAAAAAGAGTATTTTGTTTCTAGAAAATTCATTTTTTAAAAACTTTAACAGATATTCCACAGTACTAAAAACTAAATTCTTGTAAAAACTATTTTATATATATCTGTCTTATAGATTCCATTAGATTCTGGATTTTCTATTTCAATATTTCAAGAGACTTCTATTCCATATAATTACAAATTACAAATGCATATTACTTTGAAAATGAATGTATTTTAAGTAGTTGAGATGGTAAAAATGAATTTTGGTTAAGTTCCAATTAAAACTACGTCTTTTAAATAAGATTATCAACACATAAATACAAATTGGACAATATTTTTTTTTATCTTTATGCGCTAAGTTATCTTTAAGCGTTTACGAACATATTCTTACCTCGTCTCTGACAATTCTGATACTTAAACACTATTTACTAACAATAGTTAGTCCTTGGACTGAATGACCCATCATAGGTTCGCAGAAGATTTCATCAGTATATGGATAAAACATTCAACAGGAGCACCTTTTTCAGTGGGGTATTGCACAGAAGAATCGTTGGCTACAGCCTGCAGCAGAAGCTGAAAGTAACGACTGCTTCGGAGCAAAGAGGAACGGTCACTTTCCACCCGCGTAATCTTCACGATAGGCGAAAAATTCGCTCGTGAGTCAGAAAGGTTTCTATTTGGCAAAGGCCAGCATTGTGCTCACAGAACAACACTGCAGCATGCGGTGAATCGTTGCGACTTTCCCCGCACACCCCGATATCTAATTATCTGCCTCGGGCGTAATCTCGGCGAGGTAGGGACGGGCGAAGGGGAGCGAAAGGGCGCTCGAGCGTGTGCATGTCCCGGTGTCGGCTCGCATTCCTAGGGCCCGCTCCGGAGAGCCGAGGTTCCTCGTGTCGACGACGACGCCCCCATCGCCGCGCGCCCGCGGAGTCGTTCGCTCGCAGCGGAGCGCACACACCCTCTCGCTTGCTCACCCGAGGCGGCGGTGGCGGCAGCCAGAGCAGCAGTCCGTTGGGTGCACTCGTCGCTGTTGCTCCGCCATTTCTTCATTTCCGGCTCTCTCTCGCTCTAGCGCCTGCGAGACGGCGCATCTTCCCTCTCGCTTGCTCGCTTGCCCGGCTTAAATGTATATCGCACCCACAGAGTCTCGCTCCCACAGCCTGTCTCGGAGCACTGCACTGTCTGCATCTCTCCCTCTCTCTCATTCACTTGCCGCTCCGAGCTCTTCCGTACAGTCCCCCCATGGACTTCCCCCCTCGGAGATGTCTACGTGTGCGCACGCGCCTACGGTTCTCCCTCGACTGCTCCGGACGCAGACGCTGCACCTTACACATCCACCGCTCTGTACTGCGCGTAAAACAGATGAGAACATTAGTGTGGTTATCGGATGCCTATATAAAGAGAGCGCGAAAAGCCGCTCTTATTTCACGTTTTTTAGATAATTCTCATATCGATCATTCTATTTATCGGCAACCTACACCTTGCGCAGCTCTCACGTTCAAAAAGGTGGTAGATGGTCGGCAAACGCGTTCCCGAGGCTCGTGCTACAGCCTGTAATATAATATAAGATCACGCGCGTAACTTTTACACCCGTGTATGTGTAAATTTGATCTTTTGCTTGCAGGTGCGTAATTGCAACCGAGGCGCGCGTATATGTATGACAGTAAGAGCGCGCACGATTCGCAGACGAGTGAGAGGGAAAGTATTTTTTCCAGACGCTCTCGCTCTCAGTGAGGTGACACGCGCGCACTTTCGCATTGCAGACAATGAATTCTTAAAGAATTAGCGAATTAGAATACTGAAAAATGCAAAGCATTTTCTAATCATAATAAGAACTGTTTTTATAATAATTCCAATCTGCAATCATTGCTTATATCTTTTTGTACACATTTCAAATGATTTTTCAAAAAAATCAACTTCCACTTAATTTACTAAAAATTAAAAAAATTTTATACAGCTATTGTATATTTGAAATAAATTCAAGGAGGGAATGTTCTTATGACTAATTTTATAATCATATCGCAGCGTATAATATACTCTAATCATATCTTCGATTAAGTACAAACGATTTAAGAACACATTTTAAATATTCGCATAAATAAATTAATTTTACTTTATAATAAAATTCTTTTATCTTTTTGTCGCTTGAAAAAATATCTATATGAATCTTGTACAAAGAGTTGGGTATTTGTGTTGTGCACTTTTTTATTATTAGCGCTAAGAATGCGAGTACTATTATATATTGAAATACTTTATTTACATGTGAGTGGACCGCTATATTATAATGTACAAGAATAGCATTTACGAAATTGGCATTCATCTATATAATATCGTATTTCTATTTTGTATATTATACTTTTAAAGGCATATTTTATGGAATATGCTAATTATATAAATTGTCTTGTACTAGAAATTAATATAAATATTCAATATTATTGGATTCTTCTACGGAACCTATAATGATGTAGAAATAACTTATAAAAGTTCTGTAGTGTAAAACTATAGAGTAATAAGCAAGAATTTATAAACTCTTTGTTTTTTAAATGTACATAAATATTCTATTATAATACATGCCTATAATTTAAATTGAATATTGATAATCATCGTCCAAAATTGAACAAATCTTCCAGATATTTACATCATATTCTATCAAAAATTTAATCCAAGTAAATTCATTATTCTCTTCATTTTTTAGACAAATATCTATTTTCAAATACATAGTTTTTACTGATTCAGTAGCGTAAATTTCTGTTAAATTAAAACCTTTTTCGCAGAATGTATCTAATACGTTGTATGACAGTTATTATAGAACAAGGTCGATGTTGAAATGTTTGACCTTTTCACTTTATGTTGAATTATTAAATTGTTTCTTTATTGTAGTAAAAAAGTATATTTTAAAAATTATGCAAAAAATAGTTTAGGTGTCTGATTGTTTTCTAAATCTTACCCGTCACCGCATTTATATTTTTTATAACATAAAATAATATTTCTCTTATTTTCGTGAAAAATTATCGTCAAAAATAATACTTGTCATTTAACTTGAATTTTACCATCGTTATTTTTATAATATTTGATAACTTTCAAATGTTAATATTTCAAATTAATTTATTGGTACATATATTTTAATAAAATTTAAAAATGTTATTATGTCTTTAATAATGAAATAATTGTTGTACAAATCATAACATATATTTATTTATTTTATTGTATATTTCTTTAACCATGTTCATACATCTATACACAAAATGTGGATTTTCCCAGCTATTCTTTTACGATATCAAAATAACTATTTTATAAATATAAAGTTTATTGAATATCTATACATATAAATATATATGATATTTACTATTAGTTTGTATGAGTTAAATAAATAGTATTATATAGATTTAGGAAAAAATTCGTGTTGTTTTTCCCAGTAGACGGCATCAATTGTTGTAAATAACTTAGGAAACACAGATAGTGAGACCATCGAGGACACTGCTAAGTGATCGTTGGGAAGGTTTAAACATACAAATTGGTATGTAAGTGGTTGAAAAGTTTAATGGACGAAATTATAACACTAAGAGTGATATGGTTTAATAAATTTCTGAATAGCGTTTGAACATCACAACTGCTTTTTTGTTGAATTTCTTGTAAAAATTATCAAAAAGTGTAATTTTTGATTCTTCTCTAGAAAAATAGGTAAAAAATTAATAACTTCTATTTAAAAATTATGTCTTTACTTTCAAGGTATAGTAAGTTTTACTGAGAAACCGTTTGGTATAATTAACGGTGAAAAAGAGTCACGTATAATAATTGCAGGTCTTTAATGATCGTCTAGATGAGTGAACCGGTACAAAGGTTCGCGAAGTGAGAATTCACGCCAAAAATGACGATGATGTATTTATGTAGTGGGGTTAGAAGTGATTCGTGCATCCTAAACCATACGATTTTTTGGTCAGACGATTGATTATCAACTGGTTTGTGGACAATAAAAGAGATTCGGTGAGGCAGCTGAAAGAAAGCAGCTCAAATTAAACAATAAGAGATATATTGCCTCTACATCATGCCAACGCCCAATCACACACTTTGATGACCTATCGAAAATTGTGCGAGTTTTATGGTTGTGAAACTTTAATGCATCAGCCGTATAGACGGAGTATATAGCCACACATTTTCATAACACCCTTTGACAATTTTGTCATTTGTTCCGATCTCTACAGAATTCTCAATCAAATAAATGTGGTTGAAAAAGAAGCTTGTAAAAATGATTAAAATTTATTTTTTATTAATGTTATCATAGTCTACGGAAATTGTTGTAATTTAAGATTAAAAAATCAGAAAAATTTTAATAAAAAAGATTCTTTTTCAAATCCAACATATTTAAAATTTAAGTATCATAAAAAAATATTGTAATACACAATCAAAAACAGAAAAGTGAGAGTCGTAGATTGTATTATGCATTATATTGTAGAATAATAAACAAATAAAAGTATGTTAGATTTTCCAGTAAACTGGATGTTATATTTTTAGAATAAGAATTAACTATGATATTTTGTACATAATATTCATTTTTAAATTTTAGTATCAACCGAGGTGTGGTGTAAGTTCAGCAAGATACAACTTAATTTACAGAGCTCTGCAGTCTATAGCATACCGTCAGAGGTTAGGATGGAATGCAAGTTCAGTGCAGTATTTGCTTTGCTTCAGTAGTAAGTACACAAAAGTACACTATAATTAGTATCACGTAATACCGAATTAAAATCCGGCTTACTGAAAATCACATTCGTTAAATACTTTTCAAAAGGGCGTGTGTAATTAATATGGTTATGTTAGCGAAATCGCAAGCTGTAATTAAAAAACCGTCCCTTTCATATATGAAGTTTGGTAGCAGATCCAGGAAGCAACTTAACCTTACAATGATTTGATACAAGCTAGCACATTTCAAAGAACATTTCGTTTTATAAATTAAATAAATTATGTAAACAGAATCAGAAGCAGAATCTCGTACATTGTCAAGCATATATATCGTACGATGAGTACAGCGAGGCGATCAACCTTTAGAGCGTTTCAGAGGGGCAGGGGAATGAAGCAAAACCGAAAAAATGAAGTGGTTGCGTGGGGGTCACGAGAGGGGACAGAATAGCGGTTGATTACGCGGGGGAAGGGGCGAGACGTGGCCGCGCGGGACTATATAGGCACTGGTGAGGACCACCGCACGCCTTGCAGGAGGCCCGACGGGGAAAGAGTTGTTATGTATTAGTCACGTCATGTGTCACGTGATCAATTAATGCCTTATGGTCCGTGGATCGTCAATGACGATCATCGGTTAGGTCATTGTGCGCAACAGCGCCCTTTTTTATTTGGCGCCAGATTTTTAAGCAGTGGATTCAACTACTATTGTTTTACGTTTGATATTTGTAGAAAAAAAACTGTACTTCAATTTCGAATTCTTACGTGGATTAATAAAAAACGAAGAATGCTTGGGATGCTTCCTATATATTTATTTCTTATAAGCATAGCCGTAAGTGTCTATTTCCGTTTCAGACGTAGTTCAAACTATGACAAATCCATGGACAAATCATCTTGCAAATCATAGATTCTCGCGCGAGTCTACATACCTACTTAAGCGCTTAGATGTTTAGAAAACCGAATGTATTCATGTTTCTGCAAAATTATAGTTTTGTATGCAAGACCATGGAATTATTGTAAATAGATACAGTTGAAGCATGTAAGATAAGTAAGATTAGTATTTTACCCGAGTTGATACCAAAGTCACAAGATCTTTGTATTACTGACCACGAATCTTCTAGATTTCCAGTGGAGAAAAAAAGCAAAAAATCGAGCAAAAAATAGAAATTAGCCAAGATAAAAAGGGAAAAACTAATGACAGCCGAGATAGTAAGAATAGCGATTTACTACCTTGTAGCACATGCGGTGCATTTTGACAGAGGAGAAAAAGCAAATACGGACATAGGAGTTACGAGGAGGAATAAATGTTTCGGATGCAAAAGCAGGCGCGGAGCGGTGAATCCGGTGCCGCGGAGTGGGACTCGGGAGTCGGGAGGTGAATCAGCTGCGCGGCAGGATCGGGCGGCGGGCTGGTGATCCGCGGACACACGTGACGGTACGGCGGACCGTCAGGGCGGGCCTCGCGGGTGGGGCGTGGAGGGGGCTGGGGTTTGCGGGGCGGCGGGGGGCTCCTCGCAGCTCCTCCAATGCATCGGCGGGACGGCGGCCCGTCCGAAAAAGCGCCAACGGCGAGGCGGGGAGGTGGGGGGCGGCGCCGTCGCGCGAGGAAGACGAGGAGAGCTGGCGCGGCGGACACGTCCGCCGCCATGACACTGGTGTAGTCCCGCTCGTGAGGCTCCCGTGTTTTGGCGTGTGCGCGCGCGCCAGGCAGCCTCGTGGCAGCGGGCCTCCTCGGCCCCGGGCGGCAGCAGCAGGAGCAGCAGGAGCCAGGCGAGAGCCCGCGGAAGCCCCGGGGGCCGCGTCCCCCGCGCCCGCCGACCCGCGCCTCGCCGCGGCCTCACCTCTCCACGTGCCCCTGTGTGCGTGCGCCGCGGCACCGCCGCCGCCGCCGCCGCCGCGAGTCGCGCGCCCCCCCAGGCCCCGCTGCTGGGCGCCGCGAGGGAGCCGCGAGGAGCCGCGAGGAGCCGCGGCGGCCCGACCGACCCCGGACCCCGGACCCGAGACCCATGCCCGCCGCCGCGCCGAGTGGCGCCGAGCCCAAAGACCATGCCACCGGACACCACGTGAGTTTCTCTTTCCTCCCGTCCTCTCGCTCTCTCCCCGGCACGTCTGCGCACCGCTGCCGAGGCCCCGGGCGCCCGCCACCGCCCCCGGGCGTCTCCGGCTTTTACGACTCGCGCGACGCGCCCGACGTAACCATATTCGCGGCGGCCGAGTCGCGTCGAGGCTCGAGCTCCCGCGCGCCTCCGCGCCTGTGTGCGTGGCGCACGGGCGACCATCTTGCCGCGCATGTTTTCCCCGTGTATGTGCGCCGCGAAAGAAGGAAAAAAAGTCGGGCCGCGCGCGCGCGCGCGCCCGGATTGAGAGATCCAGCGCGCATTTATTTCAAGCGCGAGTGCGCCTCGCCGCCCGCGCGGGAGGGAGGGAGCGAGAGCGGCTCCTGCTGTCCCCGTTGGCCCGAGCGCCGCGCGCCTCCGCGGCTCTTCGCCTTGGACAGCGGCGCACCCGTGCTCGTGTGCGTCCGCGCCCGCCTCTCTGTGTGCGTCGCGGCCCGCCTTCTCGGCCTTTTTCCCTCGGCCCGCTCTCGCTCTCTCTCTCTCTCTCTCTCTCCTTGGAGCGCGCGCGCGCCTCCGCGTGTACGTACACGTTTCGAGCTACGTTGACCGCTAGCCTGCCGATGTAACATGGTCGCGCGCTGAATGCCACTGGGCCTTTTCAGCCTCCGCGCCGCGAATCCTGGGGGAGGCCACGACGCTTTTCGCCTCGGGAATAGGTTAGACTCGACGCGGATCTTCGGTATGGTGTTTGTGTTCGCGCCGTCTGTTGTTCCTGCGAGGCTTTGTTGCTCGGCCCAATTCCCGATGAGTCACCTACGTGCCGACCGCTGCTTTTTCGGACGCTTTTTTTGCTTTCGCGTTTCGTAAAAAACCTCGCCTGTCTTTTTTTAACTTTTCCGCTGCCCGGCAATGTTTTTCAAGTGAGTCGACTTTTCTTCTCAGTTTGTCCAGTTCTGGAAAAATATACTCTATTGTAAGAACACTCGCTTTTCGAGCAATAAATTTTCTTCCTCTTAAATAACAAAGCGCGCAGATAGCAGAAAATGGAAGTATTATTGTATCTGCCTTATTCTATGAATTTCGTGCGAGAACTTGGAAACAAAACTAGTACAATTAACCTTGAACCATAAGGCACATTTTGTCTTTCCTTAAAAATATACACAATTGTAGTAATCAAAACTTTAGCATCGTTTTTATTTCATCCGCATTGATCAATAAACAAGTGCTGTTTGATTTTCCGTTTCCACATCTGTGCAAATAGGAAAAACTTGTGATCGAAAATTTCTATGCAAAAGTCTACTTATGCAATGTTACTCTAAAATTGTTGAACCGAATTATTCATATTTATTGACGTCTAATCCTTTTAAATAATTAAATGATTTTTCTTATCAATATCATTCCCAATAATTGTTTAGTGAAATTATAAAATTTCAAATTTAAACTTTTTTAGTATTTATTTATAAATACCTATAAAATTATGTTTTATTAAAATTTCATCTTTAATTTTACAGAATCGACAATGAAGAATACTGGAAGTATTTGATTGATGGTTTTCATTGAGTAAAAATGAATAGTGAGCAGCATGCTCTGCCAGCGACAACGCAGGCACAACAAGAGGTAAATACTTGAATAATCGTCATTAAATTTTCTGTCATATTATAAATGCATCTTTGTAATCTCGTACTTATATTTTCTGTAAATTAATTGTGGAGTTTGGTTTAAGCAACATGTACAGTAAATCAAGTTTATCTATCTATTATATTTAATAGCATTATTTCATTCTCTTTTATATATATCTTTGCACTTCTGTTTTCTGTATTGGTTTTAATGGTTGTGATATAGCGTTGTATAGAAAAATTTGCTTTTATCTCGATAATAATCCATATTTTAAAAGATTTGTAGAATGCACGTTTTTAAATAAATTATATGCATTTAAGTTGAATATGTATGTTAATAGCAAAAAACTAGTTGGTACAATATTGGTAAAAATTTCAAACTACTGCAACTTTTTTACACCATTTTCTTACATTTTTTTTTATTTCGCATACTAATCTCATTTAAACTAAAAATTATCCAAAAAAAAAAGATTTCAGAGCATTTTGTTGATTGGTCATACTTTTCTGCATGCTAATGCATGCCTGATTGATGTTGTAAAAATGTTTGGATGTGTATTGGTAGGAAGTAAACGTGGGTCAGAGTGGTCGCTCCTCATATCCAGGCAGTCTGGCTACCCCGGCAAGCCTTGGTAATGTAGGGAGCAATCCACACTCATCTGCGGACCTGCGAGTAGGTACAGCTGTAGCATTAGCCTCCTCAGTAGCAAAATACTGGGTCCTCACCAATTTCTTTCCTGGACCGATACCCCAGGTATCAGTGTACCATCATCCTCATCACAGAAGTGCAGCAGGAAGTAGTGAGGGTCAAGCAACCAAAGATACAGCAACATTGTTAAATCAAGATATGTCACTAACCTCTGGTGCTCATCATCAGACCTCTACCTCCCACCACCATCATCAACCATCTATTAGTAGGAGCAGTCATCACAGTTCATTACCATCAACACCACAGGTTTGTGTTAATAGATTTAATATTTTACAATTTATAGTATACTTCTATATACAAGTATTACCTATTTACACATTTATGGTTTAAACTACCATTTTTATTAATTGTAATATATTTTTAATGCAAGTAAACTTAAAATTGAATATCACATCTATTGCACAAAATTGTTTAGAATACGTATAACACAGTTTGAAAGTACTTAATTATTCATGCAATATCAAGAAACTGCACTTTAGACATGTTTACATTATATTTAATTATATTATTAAATATCTGTTTTATTGAAGATTATTATTATACTTATCTACTTTAGCTTTAAATTTGCTTTGTAATAATCATGATTATTCATAAATATTTATATTTAAAGTTTCCCAATGCAATCAATAATTGAATTACTTTTTTAAAAAAAATTACGAATAAACATAAATGAGGTAGTAAAGCTATAATGTAGTAATTTTTGAAAATCCATTCTAATTGAACATTATATAATATTAATACTAAAAGATGGAAAAATGAATTTTTTAAATAAAGTTAAAACGATATAAACTTTAAAGATACAAAAATTTACTTTGTATTTGACCTTTAGATTCCAGTCTCACTTCCTGGGATTAATTTAGATGGTAGTCAGCTTCAAGCCAGTGTGAGCCATTTACAGGCAGCTCATGCTCAAATGCAGCAACAAATGCAGAACCAACAGCAGCAAGCTCAGCTGCATCAGCAGCAGCAATCTCAGTCTCATCATCAGATGCAAAACCATCAAAATTCTCAAGGTTCAACTCAAACTGCTCAAAGTCAAACTTCATCCAGGGACCATAAACCAAAGGAGGAACCATCAGACCATTGCAATGATAACCAGGGACATTCTCATACTCATCAGCATCAGCAGTCACAAAGTTTACAACAAAATTTAATACATCAGCAGCAACAGCAACAACAACAACAACAGCAACAACAGCAGCAGCAGCAGCAGCAGCAAACTCAGATTGGAGTCAATGTAGGGACTTCCTCAAATACTGACAATGCTAATTCCAGTGCAGTGGAAAAAGTTGAAAAGAAAGAAGATGTTCGGCAGCTAAATATGACCCAGTAAGATTATGTTTGAATTTTAATAATCATTTTGACACATTACTATCAGATAATAAGATTTCTTTCAATTAATGTGGGATATTGCAAGACATGTTAAAACAGAATAAAGTAGTCATCAAATTTTGCATTGATGAATTTAATCAATAGTAATCATTAAATAAGATATTATAAAGAAAGCTTTATTTTAATTAGTAATGTAAATAAGGTCAAATTAATTTATATAAAATTTAAAAAAAATTAAAAATCATAAATATGGTGAGATGCTTCCAAAGTACTAAATATAGCTAAATATATGGTTTGTTTTTTTAAATAACGTTTTATTGACTAATCTTGCTTTATTATCTGGTGGTAGAATAAATAAGGAATGCTTTTCAATGTGAAAAACAATTAAATTTTCCTTTAAATTTATTGATATTCTAGATTTCAAGTACCTGATCTAAAGACAGGGGGTCATATGATGGATGTGCGAACAGCTGATGGATCTATTGTCAAAATTAGTGCTTCAAGTGATCAAGACCTTACAAAAACATTAGGCGTTGATATATCTCAATATATCAATAAGGCAAATATTTTTTTTATGAATATGTGTGATCTAATCCAAAGTTTATAGTGTCAAATTAATTACATTGAAAATGTCATTTTTCCGACTTCTTTAAAAATGAATGATTTAAAATTATTGAATGGAAATAACATGTTTAACATTAGTGGCTTTGAGTGTCAGTCATGTGCATGTTGTTAGATTATAAGCAAAGTTATATTTGTTATTGTCACTGCTTAGCTGAAAATTTTTAATTTAATTAAGTATTATCTTTAATGTATAGTTACTAATAATTCTAATTGTATTGCTTTAATAGTGGGTAGAAAAGTAGATTACAAATTATAAGTATCCTATTGCAAATTTCATATATGCACAGTAATGTTTTAAATTACTAACATAATCATACAATACATTCAAATAATTTAAAAAGCGTTTTTATTATTAGGGTACTGTTAATGTCGAAGAGTTAAATCAGATAAATCAATTGCTGGCATATCATGAGGTGTTTGGGAAGCTGCAGAGTGAAATAGCTGCTGGAACGACACTAATTGGTAGTACAGTCCCTACGCAAACTGTCACAACTATACAAAACGGCACACCATTAGTTCAGCAGGTGCAACTTAATAAGTTTGACATTAAGTCCAGTGACGGTGAGGCAACTCCTGGTCCGAGTGCTTCACCCGTTTCTGTTGGTAGTCATTCTTGTGAAGTCTGTGGTAAAATCTTTCAATTTCGTTATCAGTTAATAGTGCATCGCAGATACCATACAGAGAGAAAACCTTTCACGTGTCAGGTGAATATTATTAAAATTGGACAATCTTTAAAAAAAATTTGATTGAAGAGTGTATAAAATGTTTAATACTTATCAGGTGTGCGGGAAGGCCTTTACTACTGCGAGTGATTTGACGCGCCATGGAAAATGCCATTTAGGCGGTTCTATGTTTACGTGTGCTGTGTGTTTCCACGTTTTTGCTAACGCCCCTTCATTAGAACGCCACATGAAGCGACACGCTACGGACAAACCGTACAATTGTACGGTTTGTGGAAAAAGTTTTGCAAGGAAAGAACACCTTGATAATCACACAAGATGTCATACGGGAGAGACTCCTTATAGGTTTGTAATTTGTTTAATCTAACAACAATTCAAAGATACTTTTAAAATCAATTCAAATATCAGTTTGCATAATAATTTTACTTTTACTTCATTTACAACTCTTGTTTAAAAATTTGATGGTCTTAGTTCTCATTTAACTTGACATATAATGCCATGAAATTAATTATTACAACACTTTATTCAGATGCCAGTATTGTGCAAAGACATTTACGCGCAAGGAGCACATGGTAAATCACGTGCGCAAGCATACGGGTGAAACGCCTCATCGCTGCGACATCTGCAAAAAATCATTTACGCGTAAGGAGCACTTCATGAACCACGTGATGTGGCATACTGGTGAAACGCCCCATCATTGCCAGGTTTGCGGCAAAAAGTACACTAGGAAAGAGCATCTGGCGAATCACATGCGTTCGCATACTAATGATACACCGTTCCGATGCGAGATTTGCGGTAAGTATCCATATTACTGTATTTTAGTTTCTAGTAAAATTAAAAGTATTAGAGAATTACTTTTTACGTGTCATATTTAATAAATTTAATATTATTGATAAACAATATATAAATTTTTACACGAGTGAATTAAGTTATAAAAATTTTATTGGATAAATTTAAAATATGCATAATGTAATTTAGATAACAGTAAACTATTTAAACATGCTGATAAAACTCAAATTTTTAGTTTATATTCAGAAGCTGGTTATACCATAAATATATTTTTATTAATCTTTACATCTACTGAGAGACGAAATGTACCAACATAGAAATAAAATTTAAGAAAATAAATATATTTTTATGACTATGTTTGCAGATGAATAATTACAAACTATTAGACTATTTAATGCACATTTACATAAGAAATTTGTTGAAAATTCAGAAAATGGTATAAAGAAAATAGATATCTTGCACTGAATTTTATATGGTTAATCTTTTAAATTTCTACACAATATGACAATTTCACTTGATAGCTTGTTTTATAAAAGCATGCCAATTTAATGGAAATTTATTCATTTCATCTCTCAGTGCAGTTGTATAGAATGACACAGCACATATCAACTTTTATTTTTATTAGAATCGTAATTAATAGCTTATAAGGATAATTAGTTTTTTAATATCTTTTTGCCGAAAACGTTTTCCAATACTTTATCAACAAAGACGTAACAAAGAAAAAATATTTGTTCTTTTTGCCTTAAAAATCATTTTCGTACGCTGAGTAAAAAATTGAACAACCGGCAAAGATGACAAAAGATTATTTACACAATGCTGGAGTAAAGTATGAAAAGAAAACCAGTCGACAGAGTGAAATATCGAAAGCGCTTGTTTGGTCGTTAGCGTTTTGTAAAACTCGCGATCGAATAACGCGTGCGCAAGCCGTAACATTTAGAAAGACGGAGGTAACGCACAAGTGGCTTCTTCTTAAATCGACGCGTAAATACATACTAAGAAATAAAAGGCCGCGGGCCGGGGACAAATACCGCGAGGACTGGCTGTGTGCCGCGCGCATAGCTGTGGGGGTCGGGGGTGGTGGGAGTAAAAAAGGCAAGCCGCCGACGGTAGGGAGGGAGGGGGGGGGTGGGAGGGCCCGCCGAGGCGCGCATAAAGCCGGTCACCCACGGCAACCGTACGAAAGATAATCCATCGCGCCTCGGCGCCGTCGCCGCCGCCGCCGCCGTCGAAGAATAAAATTCGCGCTAGGATTGATCGCGGCCTCCCCCACCCCCCCCCCTCGGCGGCGGTGCGCCTCCGCCCGCGGGTACACCCCCGCGCCGCGGCCCGCCCGCCCGGCGCGAATCGCCGATGGGTCCCCCTTTTAGCGCCTTTGTCGAGCCGGCGGCGGCGGCGGCGGCACGCCCCACCCCCGCGACTGGCGGCGGTGGCGGCGGCTCCCCGCCCTTCCGCCAGCCCCCACTCCGCGACCCCCTTGTTTACACCGGCGCGGGTCCCCGCTCGATTAACCCGCCAATTTTTTTTTTTCTTTCTCTTTTGCCGCGCCCCCCGCCCCCCTCCTGGTAGATATACCGCGAGTCATTTGGCCTGGGCCGCGGCTTTTTTTTTTTTTTTTTTTGTTTAATTAGCGATGATTAAGCTGCGGGCGAGTCGATCGGTTGCCGTAAAAGGCCCTCGCGCGCGGTGTATATATCGGCTAACGAACGCCCGGCTCCCAAGGGCCGAGAAGCTCGGTGGGCGTGCTCGCGGCGAGGGGGTGGCGGCTTCCATTTTTGAGCAGTAAAAAGGTTCTTTAATAAACCGGCGGGGCTGCCCCCGCCCCCCCGGATAAACCGCGCGCACGTATACGCGCGTATATTCGGAATTGTAGAAGTCGGGGCCCGCGCTTTAAAGGATGTAATTTATGCAGAGGCGTCCGCGAGCCGGCGTTTCTTCCTCCTCCTCTGTACCCATATCTCGGCCCGGTACCCTCCGCGCTTTCCCGTTCTCATTTGAAAGTTTGCCGCGCGTACGGCAATATCATTCGAGGAATGCTAATCAATCCCCGGGCTCGGCGTCTGGCGGCGCGGGTGCAACGGCCCCCGGGCCCCCGGGGATTGGCAATTTGACATTGAGAGGGCCGGCGGCGGCCGCGTCGGAAATCATCGGCGACCGCGCGGCGATAAGCGAAGCCGGGTTGGGTGGGGGAGGGAGGGCCCGCCTAACGAGCCAACGGCGGCGGCGCCCGGGTGTCAGGCGCAAATCCACTTGGGCGCACCCCGCAGCCCTTAGGGCCTCGGGCGCGGCGGGGAGGGCGGCGGCGGTGGGCGGGCTGGTGGGGGGTCGTCGTCCCGGGGCGGGAGGAGGGACGCGCGTCGGCGGCGGGGGGAGGAGGAGGAGGCGGTCGGTCGCGCGAAGGGAGAGAGAGGAGCCGCCGGCGGCGGCGGCGTCTCTCGCGCGATAATCGCGGCCTCAGACGGACGCGACCCTCGGGGCAGAGAACGACGGCGAGCCACACGGAGCACAGGGAAGCCCCCAAGAGCGCACGCATGTTCGACGCGGCCTTCCGCTCCCTCAGCCTCGAGCAGCAGCTGCAGCAGCGCGATGCCGTCGCCTGCTACCTCGTCAACCTGAGCGGTTCGTATACACGGGGGCGGCCAAAGCGCGGCCGGCCCGGGCTGTTGACGCGGCCCCGAGCGCCGACGCCTCGGCAACGATCCCCCGCGAGGCGCGCGCGCGCCCGGGATATGTATCGGCTTCGATTAGCCGGGCCGGACAGAGTCATTAGCCGGTTTTATCGCGTGCCCCGCGCCGACCGACGTGTATAAAAAACCCGCGGGATTAAAGGCCCACTGGTTACGCGTACGTATGCATGTGTATATGTATGTATATATTGGAGCAAAAGGAGTATAGAGTATTGGAAAACCTATTGGGCCGTGGGCACAGGGAGAGGCCAGGGGAAGGACGACTGCGCGCCGGCCCCTTTATTTTTTTTCTCCCCTTTTCTTTTTTATACGCCAGCCCGCGTCTTGTAATATATCGGATTGAACGTCTTTTTTTACGAAGCTGCGAGGCGCGGCGTCGGGAGGAACGCAAACGAGATTCCCCCTCGCGTTTTACAGCCGGGAATCTCGGCTCTCGAGCAGCGTTATAAACAACGGGGCGATGCGGGTGCCATTGTGCCTTGGGGGACGCCAAGGCCCCTCGTTACGGTCCGCGGGCTTGGGGCCTTCCCGGGGCTCCCCCGCGCACGCAACCCGACCAATCGATATTTTGATTCCCGCGGCTGGCGCACAAAATCGAAAGGAAGGAAGGAAAAAATGAGAGAGAAGCAAGGAGGAGAGGCGCCGGCCGATGACACGGGCGCGCGGTGCTATTCCGGCAGTGTCCTTGCCTGGCATTGCCCGAGAGGAGAAAAAAAAACAGAGAGCGGGAGAGGGGCGGGGGTCGACTGTTGACTAACCGCGGGCCCCTGGGCCTTCCTTCCAGGCAAGTCCTTCACGCGCAAGGAGCACTTCACGAATCACATAATGTGGCACACGGGCGAGACGCCGCACCGCTGCGACTTCTGCTCGAAGACCTTCACGCGGAAGGAGCACCTGCTGAATCACGTCCGACAGCACACGGGTGAGTCACCACACCGATGCGGCTTCTGCTCCAAATCGTTCACCAGAAAGGAACACCTTGTTAACCACATCCGCCAACACACAGGTGAGAGCGGTTGGCAGAGATGTTCACTTCGGCAAAAGCTCGAGAGGGCGACCGCGGAACGACTACTCTCACCCCGACTGACCCACCCACACCCCCAGCCCGCACACAACAGTGATACCGGGGAGAGTCAGGGCCTCCCCCTCACCCACCCTTCCACCCTCCACCCACCCTCCCCCTGTCTAAAGAGAGGGAGCCCCGTCTTCTCGGGCCGCGCGCCGCGCCCTCGACCGAGCGCACTAGCTTTATCTCATTTGCCTCTTTAACGACTCTGTACCGCCCGCTCCTGCCTCGGCTGCAGTCTCGCAAAATTAATTGCTTGGGATTAATCCAATTGTCGCTTGTTGCAGCCGCCACCGCGCGCATCTCGGCTCTTTCATTCGCCCGATTATCTTTGTCGGCCCTCGTCCGCGGCGACGCTCGTCAAGCCACCGGCGATCCTCGCTTTTCTCCCGGTCGATTTACATTCCGCATAAGGTCGCTTTGACCCGACCGCCGCGGAGCTTGCACGCGCCAACGGTCGAGCCTTCGAGCTCGAGCTTTTCCACTCGAGCGAAGCGGCACGTTTCTTCTGTTCGGATAGCTTTATTTTTTTGTCTTCGGGCGGTCCATTTTGTTGTCAAACGGTCGCGTCAAACTATTCGCGATCTTTCAATAATACTTACTGCGTTTTCTCGCAAGAGTCGTGGAACTGCCATTTTAACGTTTTGCCAGATATCTACGTCTTCCTTCGTGAGCATGAATTTTTTGAACGTTCAAACTAAACAGTAAACGCAACTCGCAACAAAAGCTCCTAATCCAAATTCTACTCTGTGTTCTCCCGCCAAAACCAAAAGTCTATTATCTCAAGATGTCGATTTCAATCGTTTCTACGCATCGTTCCTCTATGCTAACATCATAAGATTTGTCACAATTCTGCCTTATACACCGCTCTCATACATGCTTGGTCATTAGATACATTTGTTTTTTTTTTCTTTTTTTTAAATCTACAGTTTTTTTTAATGTTACTTAACCAGTTCATGTACCTTGTACAATTGTTTATTTCTTAATTTATATGATTTTTTTATTTATATAATCTTCCGAATTATACCAACACCGTGAAAGAATGCGTACGTTCTCTTATTCTTAATTAATTTAATAACAATGTTAATAAACAATATTTTATAAATATTCAAAGTTTTCAGCTTTAATATCATTGGATTAATGATAAACCAAAAAATTAAATTTTTATAACTGGTTAACTATACATTAATAAACTGTTATTCCCCAATTATAGATTTAAATTTGTTTAATAGGTTAGTCTATGCTGTTTTACTAAAAAAAAAAAACTTGATACATGGTCATTAATAATATTTTGATAATAATTCTTGATAATTATTTTAATGTTTGGATAGAATTAAATGCATAGACTCTCCTTAGATGCAATACACAAAGTTGGCAAGACTTATTAGATTATAAAACTTGTGGTTATTGGTGTGCAATACAATGTGTATCTTAGCCGAAAATGTTAAATTACCTTTAGCTAAAAAATTGCAAACTAACACAAAATTCATTTAAGAACCACATTTTGAAGTACTCGTGCAATTTGATCGATCAATGAATTACTGTTTATTTATTTGCGTTGTGTTTTTTAGTATACAAAAATATGCTAATATAATTATATTTTGAATGTGGTAGGTTTTGTGTCGTTTCAGAATGCATGATAAATATTTCATTTGATCATTTTTCTATACAACTATAAACTAACTCATAAGTCACTATCAATTTCCTGATGTCTAATTTTACAATACATAACAAAAGTGATTATTACGATGTCTAAATATTATTTATAATTTTAAAAACTATGATTGAATGTATTTTAAAAGTTACAATAGTTTTAAAGAAAGAACTAAAAAATATGTATTTCAATTAGTACCAAGGCGCAATCAGCAGCGACTGTGAGCTTAAAAAATTTCAATGATTTTTAAAATTTGTATATTATATGTGATTGTATAATCATGTTTGTATGATTTTGTTTTATGTTTATTTTCTTTATTTTTATCTTTATTAATATGATTTCATTCAACGAGTATTGCGTTTTTACATCAGGTGCACGATTTTTTGTCTAAAGGTGTATAATGTTACATACAATATTATAAACATAAAGAAAAGTATTAAACAGCTCCCAGACCGAAAGATTCGAACTGCCACTTGTGCATTGCATCGGGCAAAACTCGCCTTGTGCAGGTGATGCCCCCATGTCTGTGTGACGTAGGAAAATGGCACAGAGGTCACGATAAATACGGATTAAAGTGATTTAGGTACTCCAATATTTGGCACGCTGATCATTTTGAAAATGCAGATTTATGTAACATTGATATAAGGTTGCGTGGAATAACCAAGTCTGAGAATTTGCTCGTGCAAAATTTGGAATACCGATCGGCAAACAGTGTGACCTTTTTGCTATGAAATGGAAAAAATATTACAAGCGCTACGCCTTTCTGGGCGCGCGATATAAAAGCAAAAGAAAAAATGAACGAAAGAAGCGCGCAGTAGGCTAGTAAGGGGGGCGCAAACGAAACGAAAGAAAAAACCGGAATTGTAAAAAAAATGCAGGAGAGACGCCCTTCCGCTGCCAGTACTGTCCGAAAGCGTTTACGCGGAAGGACCACCTGGTGAACCACGTCAGGCAGCACACGGGTGAGTCACCGCACAAGTGCCAGTATTGCACGAAATCCTTCACGCGGAAGGAACATTTGACAAATCACGTGCGTCAACACACAGGCGAGTCGCCCCACCGCTGCCACTTCTGCTCCAAGTCCTTCACGCGGAAGGAACACCTGACGAATCACGTGCGCATCCACACCGGCGAGTCGCCCCACCGGTGCGAGTTCTGCCAGCGCACTTTCACCCGCAAGGAGCACCTGAACAACCACTTAAGGCAGCACACCGGCGACTCGTCTCACTGCTGCAACGTCTGCTCCAAGCCCTTCACGCGCAAGGTGAGCGAGAAGACGAGAGGAGGCGAGCGGCTTCCCCCCGGGCCCTTCCCAGCCCCGGAGGCGGGAGGGGCCCGGGCCGCGAAATCCCAGCTCGGTCGGATGACGGAGGGTCGTGTGTCTCGGTTCCAGGAGCACCTGATCAACCACATGCGCTGCCACACGGGCGAGCGGCCGTTCGTCTGCACCGAGTGCGGCAAGAGCTTCCCCCTCAAGGGCAACCTCCTCTTCCACATGCGCTCGCACAACAAGGGCAGCCAGGCGGAGCGGCCCTTCCGCTGCGACCTCTGCCCCAAGGACTTCATGTGCAAGGGCCACCTCGTGTCCCACCGGCGCTCCCACTCGGACGAGCGGCCCCACAGCTGCCCGGACTGCGGCAAGACCTTCGTGGAGAAGGGCAACATGCTGCGGCACCTGCGCAAGCACGCGACCGAGGGCCCGCCGACGCAGGTGAGCAGCGCGGCGACGGCCCTCGCGGCCGCGAGCCAGCAGGCGGCCGTCGCGGCCGCGGTGGCCGCGGGGGCCGCCGGCGGACCCGTGCTGCCCCTCCCCTCGGCGGCCGCGGCCGCCGCCGCCGCCGCGGCCGTCCTCGTCGGCCACCCCCTCGCCCCGCCGCCGCCCCCACCACCGCCGCCCTCCGCGGCCCCGGCCCCGCCCGTCGCCCTGCCCCAGCACACGGTCGTCGTGCCGACGCCCCCGGGCGTCCTGGCCTCCTACTGAGCGCCGGCCCCCCTCGCCTGGGGGCCGAGGCCCTCGCCGGCGCGTCCTCGCCCGGGCCCGCACCTCCCGCGCGCTTTTCTACAGGCCCGGCCAATGTAACGGGCCCCAGCCCCCCACCACGCGGTTATCCTCAGTTACCCACGTTGCGCACATAACTTCTCTGATTTGGACGAGTAAAAGGTATCGTATAATGTTTCAATAACGACAGTGATGACTTAGCGCCAGCGGTCGAGAGGGCCGTGCGCTTGCAGTGATAGAGTGCGTGTGTGAGAGAAAACGAAATAGAACAAGGGACTAAATTGTGCACGAATTGCGTGATGATATTCGCTTTGGACGTTTCTTACGAATGAAAAATAAAACCGTGAGATCTCTAGAAACCAAAAGTCTGTTTTTCAAATCGTAGTTCTTACTAGTGGAGTTGGACATTGCATCATTCAACTGTTTTATTATTATTTCTCGGCGCTTATCACGTAGGCTTCGAAAATCTTAGACGCCAAGACTATTTTCATTTTTCTATATAGTACACAAAATTCATCGTTTCTTAAGTTTTTCGAGTGCGGTTTAAAAAAAAAAAGCATCTTGTACTATTCAATGACTTGTAACGAGTATTATATGACCAACGCTACTCCAGAAAGAATACGAGTACGATGAAAGTGAAAAGAAACTTTCGACCCAAGATTCGAATTAAAATATGGGAACATGCAAAGGAATGATAAAAAAAAGACAAACGAGCAATTGCTAATTGAATGGTCGCTTTTAGTACTTTTTTCAGTATTTATAAGCGTAAAATCATACAAAGATTCGATTTATAGCAGAGATCACAATCGAAACTATAACAGGAAATGTTATTATTTTCATTTATATATTTGTTTGTTTGAATTGAAAATTCAACGCGAAAATTAAAGTGTACTATATTTATATTATCAATAAGTTTACATATTAAATATTATTTAAAAAATAATAATTGTTACAGCAATATTTTTATTTAAAAAAGAAAAACAAAAGTGTATTTAAAAATATATTTATGTTGCTGTAGTTTCGCTTGAGTTCTCAGATTTATAGCATTAAGTCAGTTTAGAGGGGTCCATGCGTATTGTAAACGAAAAAATTAAGAATATGACATTCGAGATATTCGTTCACCAGCGAGTTTACCGACGAATTGCAGTCAGCCGTTAACAGGGCATCAAAAAATATTGATAAATTCTCGGATACTCTCCGGTGAACGAAGACGACGAAGAATTAGCTCTGCAGCTAGTAGTTTGTATTTTGCACCATTTCGTGAATCGATATTTGAAGTAACGGAATCGTGTGCTATATATGTATACATATATACATATATATATACATATATATATATATTGTAAACCAGGATAAAGTAGTTGAAAAAGAAGGAAGTAACTAAACTAAGAAACAAAATATGAAATATATTATACGGTATACATGCAAAGATATATAAGAAGCGAAGAGAGAAAAAAAGTTTCGCGAATATTTTTCGTTTACCCAGTTTTATACAAGTTCAAAAAAGGTGATCTAATGATGAGTCGACGTGTAGATATACATTACACTTAAGTACCAAATGTTCGAAAAATTTTATTTTAACGAGACGAATTTCACACCTTTAACGTTGTTTCCTTAGGCTGTAGCAATTTATTTTTCGAGTGCAATACAATATAAAAATACACTGCTTATTTCTCTCGCCTGTGAATTGATTGAAAAACTTCACACATATGAGAATTGGCGAATGGAACATATATTGCACTAAATTCGTCTCTACGCGCAGCTATTTGCAAACGCGTTTTATTTTCTACTTTTTATGCGTCGATTTGAGAAGGTCATCCGTAAACGTTCTAAATGCATAAAATTATGTTATTGTGAAAAAAAATAAAGTTTACTTTTTGTACTAAAAAATTGCACATTTTAAATTGTAAAATAGTAGATATTTTATAATCAATAAAAGTGTAATTTTGCATAACTTTTCTAAAATAAATTGTATATTAATTATAGATTCGAAATCTTGTCAGGATAAGTTATCTTCTTTTCTATAAATTTTTATGTAATTACAATACTGTAAGTAGTTGTAATCCAGAGTAATTAGCAAATGGCCTGAACATAAGCATAGTATTTTAATATTAAATTTAATAAGTAGATATAAAACAAAAGTTAACATATTAAAGAAAGATTTTCATATTTTTCTAAATAAGCATTAAAAATTATGAATAATTAAATAAATGTTAATGGTTAAGTACGAACATATGCCCTTTATAGAGCATTATTCAGTTGGTAATCTTTCTTAAGAGGTCAACCGAATGCTCTTTTGTGAGAAAAATGAACTTCTTTGGATGACTTCTCACCTCGAACGATATTCAATAAAAGTTAAAACTGAGTACTATGATTTTAGAAATCGTTATAAGGCCATGTATTTTATATGTAGCTTTAAAAAAATAAGAACAGACAGAATACGTGCGCAAGGCGTTCGACACCGTGGCTGAAATACGCCGAAAGAACGCGAATGTAAAGGGACGTGCAAACGTTCCCTTCGCCTGCGAATCCAAAAAATGAAAATTGAGCTAAAAAGTCTCGGTGTCAAGCGATTAACTTAAATATATAATTATTGTATATTATTAATTGATAATGAGAGAAGTAAATTTTATCACGATCACGATGTTCGAGAAACACGACCTCCTTCCCACTTTCTCCTTAGAAATCTAGATTCATATAATATATTAAGATGAATATTATTAGGTATATTCAAAGCAAGCAGTTAGTTTAATACACTATTTGAAGAAGTAAAGATAGAAACAGGTAGAGTTTCGATCAGAAATATTGTTTCAAACTTTTAGTTTTTTGAGTAAATAAAATTTTCGTGATGCAATAATAATCCAAATTATTACGTTAAAATATTTCGATTATAAAGTAATTTTTATTAACACTTGTACTGTACATATTGTTTTTTATGAAGATACAAGAAACAAATTTCACAATCGTAATCACTACCTGGATGTAAACAAAGATAATGCGAAGATTAATGAAAGAAAAAGAAATGTATGTTTTATGGTACGATGTATTGCTAAGAGCGAATGGCAACGTATCTATCTTAATATACTAACACGAAGAAAGCCATATTACCTTCTATATTCTCTTTAATTAAGAGAATGAAACCCACACCGAAATCGACAGAGAAGCAAAGAAAAAATGAAGGCACACGGGCAAGTGAATATATATGTATAATATATATACAGCAAAGGCTTATATACATTATGTGTATATACCGTATATAATACAGAAAACCAACATGCTTCATCGAAAGATAAACTCGGACATAATTGATTGATTCTTTATTTCATACATAAATTTCATAAAAAAAACATGAATATTTGTAGTCTACTGTTAGATCAAATTCCGTAAGCTGTCCGGAGTTCATCTTTCGATGTGTCATTGAATTTTAAGATAAGAAGAAAAGAAAGATGTAACAAGATTATAATAGAGATAATGTTTATATGGATTATTATGATTAAATAATATTATCATATGTTACAAGTGTAAAATTAAGAGTTTGTTTATGCTTTAAAGGATTTTAGTTTTCTGCTTGTTTCAAAGAAAAAAATATAAAATGTAAATGACAAGTAAAATTCAAATGATTTATACTTTTTTCTGAGTCAAAGCGTTTCTCCGCGTACATTTTGTTTTTAATAGTGATTAAAACGATTTTTTGTTATTTCCGTAAAGTAAACACTAAACTATAACTCTAGAAAAATTTTGTTGTAAACAAACGCTTTGGCTTGGAAAGAAACAGGGTGACGGACAGAATCAGTTTATAATTTAAATTTAGATAGAATGCAGAAGAAAAAAATATGTATAAAATTTTATTAAGCACCACTGTATTATTCTGTATCCCAGTTGTGACACAATATACACTGGTGTTATGTTAAATGTGAGAATGTCGTTTTTTCTTTTTCTTCCGACGTGACCTTCCAGTGTCTAATCTTTTTGTAAGTAAAATTTCTTTTTAAAGATAGCCACGGATCAGATTGTAATTAAAACTGCATTGTAATTAGCTTGATTATAATTGAAAAGAATAAATCATAGAAATAATAATACATGAGACTACTTACTTTCGTTTTCGTTCTAGTGTTTTAAATCTTGCATCAGTCATACATTAAATTACTTTACAATTATTAAATCTTCAATTATTAAGAATTAATTGCTAATTTATAAATAAACTCCTTATTTAAAGATTCAGACAAATTTTTATTAAAAATAAACAAAGATACAAACATCATGTTTGTGTATATTAAAATTTTTTTTTGTAAACCAGTGTACCAGTGATTTAGTGAACATTTGTATCGAATTATATACAATATTAGTATCAAATACATGATTTTTTACAATCTAATTCATTTTTACAATAATATATATTTACTATAATTGTCACTCTTGATTTTGATACATGCACATTCTAAAAGTAAAATAAAAAATATATCTACGTATTTCTAAATCGACTATAACTCTAATAAATTTATAAAATATAAAAAAATAAAATGTTAATTCATTTAATGAAAATAATAAAAGTTATTTTAGTAAAAATCTTCTTCTGCTACTGCAGTAGAAGATGTTTGATTCTTTATCTGCTCCTGACTTAAATACATATGAGCAATCATTTGAGCAGTGGTTGCATCTTCGCTATTTTTATCATCCCGAATTCGAATGAATCTTGGAAAACGTAACGATATTCCCTTTTCCGGATCAACTATACCTTTTGCTGATCCATGAACTGGAGATAATGACAAATCTGCACATTTCACTTCCCATACTAGTTTTGGTTCAAACCAGTGATCCGGCTCAAGGCTGGAATCACATCTATAATATGTTTTTGCTTGTTCAATAACACATTCCTTCAAAGCTTCTGTATGCTTTGTAAGGTCATCTTCGCTAAACCCTGTACCAATTTTACAAATACTTTGATATTCCTCATTTTCTTCATCATAACAAGCTAGAAGGAAACCACCGTAAGTTCCAGTTCGTTTCCCTTTACCTATATATCCACCTATGACGACTAAGTCAAAAGTGTCGCCTACCCCATCTAAATAATCCTTTTTAAGCTTCAGCCAGTTTCGAGATCTCTTAGCTATTTCATATGTAGCCTCTTTTTCAAGTGTTTTAATCATTAAACCTTCACAGTTTCCTTTAATAGATTCATCAAGAAAATCTTGAATTTCATCAACTGATTGAACATCTATACTTTTAGCAAAACACCATTCACCTTCAACTTCTGTGAAGTGTTCTCTAAGTAGTTCTCTACGTTTTTGCAATGGTTCTTGTACCAAAGGTGATCCATTAAAATATAAAAGGTCAAACATAAAAACACACACTTGAACTTTAATATCTGCTTCATTTGCATCTTTACGTTTCCTAGTACTTAGAATTTGGAATGGAAGAATTTGTTTCTTATCTTTATCCCAAGCAACAGCTTCACAGTCTAGGACACAACTTTTGACAGCTTCTCCTTTAGTATTTGTTACTCGTTTTATTATGTCTGGATATTTACTAGTGTTATCTTCTTGATTCCTGCTATAAATATTTACCGACCCATCTTCTAAAATGTGTATTTGTGCTCTTTCTCCATCATATTTATATTCACAAGTAAATTTGAATCCTTCCAAACGAGAAAGCACTTCTTTAATGCCCTTTGTAGGATGAGCAAGCATAGGTTTCAGGGGTATTCCCGGGGTAAGTTTGCATTCATTTGGTAGTTCTTGAATGCCTTTTTCTAAAAGAACTGGGATAATCTTGTTATAGTTTGGACAGTGACAGTAAGTTGTTTTAAGAATCAAAGCTATTTCATCATATTTTTGCTTAAAAGAGTCACTGGATTTTCCCTTTGAGCCATTTAATATTTCAAAAGGACGATTTTGTTCTGGAGGAGTCATTGCACATGCCAGTGCTATGGCTTGTAAGACCGATTGTTCAGCCAAACCTATTCTTAGTTTTCCTGCTAATGATCTGATTAAATATTTAGCTTCTGAATGTCGACAAGCTACAAATAACGATTGTATTTTGTCAACTTTTTTCATTCCTGAAGATGTGCCTGTTGTTCCAGCAATTTCTTTTAATTTTGTATATACAGCATTAACAGTTAATGGGGGAGGTTGGAACATCATTTTTTGATTTGATCTACTTCCTTCAGCAATAACTCCTATATAGAAAAAGAAATGTTAATATTTTAATTAAAGAAATCCATTTACATTACAATTAAAAATAAATTTGAAAAAAAATATGTAAATATAGCAAATTAATAAAATAAAAAAAAAGAAAAACTGTAATGCTTACCAAGGTCTCCAACTTTTTGTAATTCTGCTTTTATTTGTGCTAGTGTTCTACCAGTTGAACTAGCAATTGCTTTCATTAAATTAGTCTCAGCAATTCCTAATTCTAACCCTTCATAAGCTGGAGCAAGTTGATTTAGACATAAGTAAATACTAGGCAATAAATCATTAGGACTTAAAGCAATAACTGAACGAAAATAGTTTGATAAAATTTCAATAATTTTTAGTCTAGCACTAATTGTTTCAATAAACTCAAATGTTTTTGTGAGTGCTATATAAGGTACTTTTTGTCCTTCGTTCCAAAATGCATCATCAATAGGATGGTAAGATGATGATGTTGGATCATAGCTTTGACTTTCATTAGTTTTGTTAAGTTTTCCAAAGGTAGTACTTTCATTTGAGGATTTAGCTGTAGATTCTTTTTTAGGTTGTTCCTCTCCTTTACTTTTATTGTTTTTGTTTTTTGGGGATTTGTTTTTACCTCCAGACTCATTTTCCACCTTTTTTGGTGGTGGAGATTCTGATATTGATTTTTCTAATTCACTTGTTCTTTTTCGCTTTTTACCTGAACTACTATCATCACTTTCTCCTTTACCTTCATTAGATTCTAATTTTTCAGATTCGTCATTTTCAATTTTTGTAACAATTTTGTTTTCATTACACTTGTCTGTTTCTTTATCAATATCCTCTGATTTTTCAAATTTATCATTCACTACAGTCTTGTCTTTTATATTAGTTTTAGGTTCATCATCTTTATCGTCTTTATAGGCGAAACATTTTAATTTATTTGAAACTGAACTATTTAGCTTATTTACAATTTTTTTATCCCGGTTACTATTATCTGATGCAGACTCAGATTTAAAGTCATCATCGTTAACTTTTTCTTTGTCTTCAGTATCACTTTCTTCTGATGAATCGCTTTTTATTTTTTTGGAAGGTGTACCTTCACTTGATTTATTATTTTCTTTACTTTTTCTTGAGTCACTATTTTTCTCTTCATCAGATGATGTATCTGAATCAACAATATTTTTAAGCCTGCTGTACACTTTTGATGTGGTTTTATTTCTACCTCTTGTTTTTAGTGCCGGAGTAGTTTCTTCTTCTGATGATTCTTTGATGTCAATGTCATTTGATTGTGAAGAATCTAATTCACTGTTATTATCGTGCTCCTCTTCCACTTTTGACTTTTTATTCTTATTAAACTTATTAGTGCCGTTAGATTTAGTTTCTTTTACTTTTTTGGCTGGTGATTTTTTATTATTTGTAGATTTTCGTTGTTTTCCGTTTTGTTTATCATCATTACCTTTCTTGCTAATCTTATTAGCCACCTTATTTGGAGATGGAGATTTTTTCACCTCACAACTTTTATCTCTTTTTCTTTTACCATTTGATACATTACTTTTATCTTTTGTAATACTATTGTTTGTATTTTCGTCATCCTTCGAATCTATTTTATTATTTATTTTCGTAAAAAAAGATGTAATACTTCTTTGAGACATTTTCGCGCCAAACCAATTTAAGTTAGGTTAAATTTTTACAATTTACGCGCGCTTTCAACCTACGAAACTGTATGTAAGTGCAACGCAGCAGTATATAGTGTGAAACAGTGTTATTATAAATCTGCGCATTTTGCATTTGCCACAGCCCACAGGACTACACAATTATAAGCAATGATGCGACGAGAGATCCCGACTTGTTATCGCTTCTGCGCCATTAGAATGCTTTTGTCGAAATAAATTTTCTTTTTAGAATTAATAATTTCTCATGTTCTGATAAACCCGCGAATGTAAATCGCTGGAATATACTAATTTTTGGAAACCAGTCTCGAACTTGCAACGCAATACAGCAAGAAATCATCCTATTTTTGAATTCAAACAAAATATTGTTTCTACCATTTAAACAGATGAAAAACTTGGATCAAAAACATTTTCTATAAACTTGAAATTTTTAAAAAGTTAAGTTTTAATACATAAAACTGTCGACTTGCTACCTCAGCGTATTAAATTTTAAATCAATGGGAAATCAATTTTCAAAATTTCTACAAATTTTAGAAATCTCAATTCACGGTTTGCAAATTTGCTGTCAGATCTTAACTTAAAAGCAAGACATACGAGTAAACTGAGCTTATTACTAAACCACTGTAGAAGTCTGATAGCGTGTAATATTTTGATTTATAAATACTATTATTATTTAACGATTTATTCATAAATTATATTGTATAAAACAGTAATGTCCTCATATCAAATCATAACATACAGCTAGCAAAAGCTGCAGAATAGTAATCATTTTTGGCAGATAAAAAAGTAGTACTTGGCTTATTGACTTAAATATTTAAACATAACATAATACAAAGACACAGATAACTTTTAATAATGGCTTAGACTGAATAAGATCCTCATACATGACCGGTTAGTTATTATGTAATTTTATAAACATTTAAACTCGGAATATTCTTTGTAAGAATCTGCTCTGAACTAACAAAATCGTTTCTTGCAGGAGATAATATGTTTTTTATTTGAATAGGGACGATGACATTTACAAAGAATTAAATGATAATAATTTAGGGAAAAAGGTCCAATGAATAAATTGTAATTAATGAGGAATGCGTTTATAGAAGATAACGTAAAAAATAGTTGCATCATTAATACGTTTGCAACTAAGAATAGTTCTATTAATATTGAAATTGCAATAAAAGACTTCCTTAAAAAGTGATCCCTTTGAAAAAATTGGTACTACAATCATTTATTCTGAAACTATTCAAAAATACTTGAAGATCATTAAAAAGTAAGTACATATTAATACATTTTTGCAGCTCAAGCCGGAATTTTAATAAAATCGACATCTGCAGACTCTGAGAGATTGTATTCTACAAAAAAATATTATTTAATTTATGACAATAATATCTAATTTATGAAAAAGAATTTGATACTAGTAAGTACATTAGTTAACAAGAAATTGATTGTTGTGTTATTAAATATAATAAAAAGGCAAAATATGTCAAAAAATTAAAAATATTGAATAGATATTTATTACGGCGATTATTTAAAAAAATTATTACGATCATTATTTAATACATTATTAAAAAATTTGAATAGTTTAGAAGTAAATTCTTGGTCAACATAAATTTGTAAATAGGTAAAATTTTGAGAAATGGTTAATGAATACATGAAAAGTCATTAGTTCAGTCAATAAAGAACAATTTATTTAAAATAATCTAAATACAGTTCTATATACGATTATTTTTTTGCTTTTTGCATAAAATAAAAATTGTAAGTTATAAAACAATGCTGGGTAATGTACATTACACAGTATACATTTTTTATTTTGTTTTTATAACAAAATCATCAAATCATTGTATTAGGTATGCACTTACATTGTTTCATGCAGCAAACCTTTTGTAATATGGTAAATTACGTGTTAAAATCCTACGAAAACAGCTATGCATAAATAAAACACGAAAAAACGAGTCCTTAAAACGCTTACAATTTTTTTATTTATAAATTAACATGATTTCTGTCTCCTGAAAATATGTCAGTTGTCTTTAGAGCAGCATGCAACAAGGTTCTATGGATTACCTCTATAAAATATTTAATCAGTATAGTTATATAATTACGTTCAAAAAGACAACTGAGAGGACACAAAAAATTTGTGCTATCGTATAAAGATATACTAGGTCTATACAAATTAGACAAGTGTTTGATTTGTACTTGTTCATTTATGTTCCAAAACTAAGGATTGCAGTATTTTTAATCAATAAGGTGACTAATAATTAAGTTTATGGATTCAAACATGAATTATAAATTTAAATATCAAGATAAATTATTGTTTATTTTTATTACGTATATAGTCTGATAAATTAATACGTAGCTAATCAGTGACTGCATATCTTTGCAAATACAATAATATCTGTAATATCATTTATAATTCAAATATATCTTTTAGTATTGAAATGCAATAGTGTCAATAAATTATAAAAATAACAAAATAGTCTCTAGCTTCGCTAATTATAAAAAAAGCACTATCAATTTGCTTTAGATAAAGTAAAACAAAATCTTAAGAGACAAATATATGAGCTAATTAGGTTGTACTCTAATAGAACAATTTTTGCAAATTCAAATATTATAAACTTTGTAGCACATTTGTAGGATTGTGATTAATTGATTGACATTAGCACCTTTTTATTTTTAGTAAGTATATCTAACTTTGATATTTAATTAAATATTTTTAAACTAAAATTATTCTCAAATTTATGCTACTACTTTATTAATTGTAGTTATTATCAGTCAAGGTAACTTAATTATAGGAATACTAGCTACATGCTGCTCAAAAAAAGTGATACTCAGTCCATGAATTTGTCTACAACACGAAGTTACTGTCTAGTAAAGCTGGGTCAAAGATATATTTTTATTTTACGTCTTTAGTGCAATTTCGGTGCAGAAGAAAAGAACAGAATAAAATGTAAGCCTTGACAAAGCGAGTTACAAAGAAGAATTAAAATACATATAATGGCAGTTGCAGTTGCACTTTGTGCCGAGTAAAACATAAAATACAAAAAACGGTTTATTACAAATGTTATAGCATTGATTCTCTTATAAAAACAACGCAAAATTTAAACGATTAAAAATACACAACATTTACAAATATCCATATTTAACATTTTTTTATAATTAACATGGATATTTTTAATTATTACAAAACTGCAGATCAATTGTAATCGGTATTATGGATCATTACAATTCTGCGAATAGAATACTAAATGAATAGTAAAAATTCGTCGAAGTATTAAAAAAAATTATTAATTGAAAAGAAAGAGGTGACGAAAAAGTTAAATGGCATTGATTTTATAAGGTTAATACAAAGCAATACATTTTCTGCACAATTTTACCACCGACACTGGGATATTAAGAGTAAAATATGATTAAGAATTAAAAGCAAAAATTTTTTCGCTTTTAATTCACAATCACGAATTTTACACTGTGCATTTACAACTCCTATTCTCTTCCATTTACATTTACACCAACCGAATAAATTTTTTTTGTTTATAATAAGTTTATATAAAGTTATATTCGAAATACATTTGTTTCATATTTTGCAATTACATTATTCTTCTCGAAACGTTTCCTTATAAAAACGATGACTATCGCTGGAGTCTTTATTTCAGAAGCACATAAGGCTCCTGTAAATTGGTCTGTTCATTGGATTATGGAGCAAAAACACAAATTGATATGACTGTTTTCCTGTCACTTTTGTTTCCAAGGCACTCTTCTTAAAGACTCTCATCAGTATCCGAACAGACTCAATAAGAAATTTTATACAAAAAAGTAGGGATAGAGAGAGCCTCATCGTACATTACTCGATGTCGAATCATTTACCGCACCATTAAAATCTTATGTGATCAGATCTTTTCATGATCTATGGCTCTTTCATTAACAATTTTCTAACAATAGTCAAAACCATTTATCTGTATCACAGATATTCTTATTTGCAATACCAAAACGATCTTTTCTTAAATAGGGAAGTAATTGCTTACATGAGATTGCAATTAGACCAAAAAGTGGTATAGAACTAGACTATATGCATACTATTATATAAAAAAGTTTAACATCCAAAGCTCTTGAAATTATCAAAAATATTGTAACAAAATGTTCATACCTAAAACGGATAAAAACTTTATAGCCTTTCAGTCAAGAATTGATATGTTAAAAGGTATAAAATATTTTTCACAAAAAATTTAAGACAATTTTTATAGAAGTAACAACAATGTAAGAGTAAACCTTACTATATGCTTATCATGTACTAAAAGTACAATTGATGAGTCAGTTATTGAAATTAAAATGAAATTTAATATAGTTAAGGATCTCAACCTTCCAAGTTCAGCACGATGAGTCTTTGAAGTGATAAACTGTTTCCTCAGCGCAGTACAAAAAGTCATGCATATACAATATATATTTCGATCAGAATCGATTGTTTTCGCTCTTTGTTTCTTTCATCGAATATAATCTCTCCTTTAAATATTTACGATTTAAATTAAAGCTAATGTACATTCTTTTTTATTTCATTACTTTTCTTTTCTATTATTTCTTAAAATTTATATTTACTACATAATTGAAATAATTCGCGCAATTACCTAAGACTAGCCGAACGATTTGGCTAGGTAAGGAACGCACAGATTTTTTTCATACAAATATTATGCCTCGCTAACAAACTTATTTACAAATTTTTTTTATTTGACATAATAAAAATCATTGTAAAAACAATTTTTAAACATAAGATACTAAAGGCGATAATAATAATTTTAGACTGTATAGTTTTAATGATTTTTGATCAAATTATTATTCGATAGGTAACCAAAACATGATAAATAAATATAAACATAATAAAATTATTTTAATTAAATTATGTTTGCAATGATATTTGTATGTCAATCCTTAGTTCGCGCCGAGTTTTCTCCAGCTATCGAGATACATATTCGTATTAAACGACCAAACAATATCAATTCATCATTATTGCGTGTAGATTTTATTAACCACGACAAATTGCCGATCTCTTGCAGTACTTGTTTTTAACATAACAGGTCTTTTAATTTTATTTCGTATTGTTCTTTAGATGTAAAATATGATAAAGGATAAAATAAAAGTAATATTTTTTAGATATAAATTTTGATGATGATTTCGACAAATTTTTATTATTTCAGTTTTAAGTTTTAAAAATATATACAAAATTTGATTTAATTATTTAATGGTTAAAGCATTCTTTATTGCTTTTGATTTTATTTAAAATATATTTGATCAAAATCATTTAGGAAAGTATACAGAAAATTGTTTCAGAAATAAGTTGTCAAATAAAATATTTTCATGTAATGCATACATACCTAGTATTCATATTTGCATTTTATTTCATTAGGATTTAAAATGAAAAGATATTAAGAAAAGTTTTTCATGAAAATGAACTTAATATAACTTTTTGGATTGATCAATCACATTATAAGAAATCAAATTTCATTTTAAATTCCAATTTTTATTTGATATAGTTAAATATATTTTAAAGTTAGATAAATACATCTATTGCTTGTATTATGTTACTAGAGAATATTTACTCGATAGTTGGATAGTATTATTATATTGACTGTGCTCATTGTTACGCGTTTACCTAAATTTTATGTATTTAATATTATCCGATAATAGAATAAATCTTTTATTCTTTTTGACCGCTTGAAGCACATTTGAGAGCTATACAAGCGACCGCGGGGATATGTAAAATGTTAGCTCGATGAGTTTACTGTTTCTTTTGTACACACGAAGGATAAGACGAGTATTGGGACGTTCAATGTACCTTTCTACGTTTTTTCTCCTGTTCTATCAACTTTAAATATTGCTCAAGTTACTTTTGTACATACATGGTATGTTTAAAAAAATAGTAAGTATCGTAATGATTTTGCTGATAATTTCTCGTTTATTTTAATAGTAAAAAACAACAGATTGTAAAAATAGGTATTAAACCAAATCTTAAACAGTTTGATTAATATTTGATTAACATTAAGTTTCACATCTATACAATATATAGTCAAGTAAGTATTAAAAATAACTTACATATTTATTTTATAAATATTACATAGAAAAACCAACAGCAAAAAAATAAACGATACTCTAAATATTTATATCAATACATGAACCAAGTCTTAGAACATCAAATTGAAGTGCCGTTAAATGATTCTAATTCTACGATTAACGCTTTTATGTATTAATTAAAATTCCGTCGTCTAAAAATTGGATGTTTTTTCGAAAATTTGACGCCGCTCAAGTCTTCGAAGTTTCTTGCAATTACCGGTACGAAACCAGAAATATGTATATTGGAGGCGAGTAAATTTTTTCTCTTATTCGTCTTTTTCACTTTTAATATTTACAAAGAGAATTAATTCTGCATCAACAATATTGATGATCGTTATTATTACCTACCCAATGTCTAGTGCACTTATAAGTCGTGAAATGTTTTTTCAGCGAAATAAATGCGGACTTTTGAGAGATGATAAACCTGTTGGCTTAGCCAATTGCAGCCACCTGGAACATATGTAAATTATTTTTAATATTTTTTGCTAATAAAAGTTATATCAATAATCTCTATTGTTGGTATTAATTTGTCTATATAAAAAATAATAAAAATTATAACAAATATAAGTTTTGTTTATAATTATTAAACTATTCCGCTATGAAATATTAGAATTTGAGTATTTATTATAAATTAGTTTACTTAAAACAAATTAACTTACAAGTTATTCGACGGCAAAACCACATGTTTCTTCTACTGCTTGTGTAAGTTTATCTAACATTTTCTTATAATTTGGATAACTTTGTGGAATATCGATTCTATTAAAACATGTGTGAGCCTTTGGCAAATTCTCGCTTGGTGCATCCACAGCGTGTATTGTGAAAAGACGAGGACCTGCCGCTCCTGTTGATCCTGCAAAGAGAATTCACATAAATTGCGTATCTTTATAGCAATCTCGTTTTAAAAACAATATTTCAAATTAAATATAGATTTTAAAAGTATTTAAATATTTTAAAATAAATATAGATTTATAAAAAATAATTATTGTCGATAAATAAAAAGAAGTTTACCTTGTAATGCTTTAAAACCCTGCAACGGGACACGCGAGCTTCCAGTCACAAACTGTAGAAGCCTAGCGCGCATTTCTTCTCCATATGATTCAACGATCTGCCAAAACCACTTGACAACAGGAGTATCAGGCGTGCAGTTTTTCAATCTTGTATTTTGCTTCCAGTCACTGATGTCAATTGTACCCAACCCGCCGATAACAAGTTCAAGTTCGCGTTCGTCGAACGGCCGTAACAACTGCGAAGGTATTAATTCATGGAAGCCCTTCTGTAAAGCCAAGAATTGTTGCTCGATACCACGCATGAAGCGATAGTTAACGTAGAGCCTAACATATTCCATTTTATTTTCTTCCGTCACTGGAATGTCCTTGCCGCCTGGCTTTAGTTCGTGGTTTTTTAGAACCCCGAAGCTGCTGTGTTCCACTGAGAAAGTAGCATCTAGTACTCCATCTATACTGTTTTCTCTATAGGGAGAAAAGGGTTTATTAATTGTTTAATCTAATTCTTTTATAATATATTTTCCCTTATTCTATTATTGTTTCACAAATTATAAAATCACTTACAGCATCCACGTTAAGCTTCGATGTAATTCAGGATCCACACCCTCAATATCACTTAATGTTATAGCTTTGTTCAGCAGCATTTTATAAAATGGTGTTGTAAAACCACCATCAATGTGGTGACCATGAAAAACGGCTATACCGATTATCCGACCGGCAAAGTGGAAATACGATAGATGTTCCGGATTAATTCCGGAATCAGCATTTATCTGTAGTGTGTAGTTGTCGTCTCTCGAATATTGAAACAGGCCATATTGAGGATTGAGCATTTCATGGGATAATAAATACAGCCACTCTCGTGCTACGCCTCCATAGTCTAAGCCCTCCTCACCTCTGAATTTCACCATTAAACGTTTTCGCATATCTTTTTGACGCATTTTCATTATCAGTCTGTAGGATTCCTAAATTTTTAAATATAGTTTAATTTTTTTTACTTTATTAAAATTTATATTTTAATTTACAACGATCCATCGACTTATTTTCTCTATATTAGTAATAGTAACATTAAGATGTTTGAATATCTTTTGACAAAAATATAAAAATATAAAATACCAACTAGTAAATACCTCAAATATTTCATTTCTCGATACTTCTAATCTACAATGCCCGGTTTGTGGCTGAAGTACATTTAATTCCGCTCTTAAACACTTCAACTTCGCAACGAGATCTCGCTTATATTTTGGAAGAAGTTCACTTTCCATTAGTTCTTTGGGTAAATCCGATACGGTTTGCCCGTTTGGAGTAGGTGGAGCTTCAGCTAAAAAATGATACTGGCTTTAGATAACTCTAAAATTAGGTATTTGGTGGTAAATTTTTATGTTACACTACTTACACGTTGGAGTATTGTTGTTACTTGCACCTTCAATCCTCGGTCTTTGTTGATTCACATTTTGAGGCGTTGCTGGGAGTACTGGCGTCGTAACATTTCCTGCTGGTTCTGCCCTGGTCGGCGTCGATGCATTGTTACTATTAGATGGTTGAATAGATGTACCATTTATGTGCCTCCTACGAAATAAACAGTTACACGTTATTGAAATTGATCAAGAATTTAATTCAATCGTTTGTTCAAGTTCTGGAATTGTTCACGCTCGAGTAGCATTATTAAGCATTATGCATTTTCATTAAGGAGATTACACAGGTGTGGGGAGAACTTGAGTACAAAGGAAAAACACGAGTAAGATAATTGCGCGGTGTTTCGATCGACAATAGTTATATTGCACAATTTTTTCATCGAGCCAGGAGCTTTTGCGCGGTAAGTCGATTTAGCATGAATGATAGGTAAAGCTGGCGGTGCTGACTCACTTTAATAAATAATAGATCATCTGTGCTGAGAGCCGGGGATCAGTGAACTGTGTCGTTCGATTATTGTGGTCAACGAAATACACCCGGCCACTTTGAGTCTGGCGCATTTCCCAACCACTGGGCAGCGGTCCTAAATCCTGCTCATTAGCCGGTAGGTCCCGAGGGAATCGGGGGTCATGCCACGTTGACGAGCCCGTCGGAACGTGGTAGAAGTACACCTGACCTTGCTGAGTCTTTCTCATCTCTGCAATTAAATTTTCACGTTACTCTGGATTTATCAGATGTCACGTGTCTGTCTCATTTTGACGATGAGCTCATTATTATTAAGATCAAGCTGTCAGTATAAATTATTATAAAGTGGTTAATTCAACTGTAACTGCTTTAAGCTACATTTTTGGATTTTTTTAGAAATAAATGTTGAATTAATTTGAGACAAACGGCTTCCTATGTCTGAAGTATGAAAATATTTTTGCACGTTAAGTCAAAACTGTTGTAATAATGAATAATTCTCAAGAAAGATGATTTCATTCCTATAGACTATAAGATATCATTGAATTTTAATATAACTATTTATTAATATTTTAATTAATTATATTTTTTATGTACCACTTTAAATTATTATTAAAAATAATTTTATTTTAATCATTTAAATATTAAATATAATAAGTAAATAATTGTACACTATAAAAAAATAAGAAATTTCAATAGTGTATCTATATCGTTAAAAAATGCGTCAAGTTACAAAACCTTCTTGCAAACAAAATATTCGGAATAAACAGCTTTTATTACAAATTGATAAATATTTTGAAATTCCGCGGAATTGCAATGTCTATGGCATTGCAAAGAGATCTAAGCGTGCATCAGAAAAAAACACTGACCATATCCTTGCGGAAAATCGAGGAAATTGCCATCGGTCCTTCTCTCGCCCGCCATGACCCCGCTGTTCCTGTTGCGGTTTGGCCTGCCTGGCCTCCTCGCCTGGCTGCCGTTAACAGGCCGTTGCTGGTTGCCGTTTTGTTCGTCCGCGGGTGCTCTAGCAGAACGCGGTCTGTCTCGTCCGGCTGACGGCGGAGTGTTGCGCGCATTTTGCTGGGCGGTTTGGTTCGGCGGCTGGGTCGGTGTGCTACGCGGCGTGTTTTGGCTCGAGTTATCGCGGCTGGGGGTAGCTGAGCCCCCGTTGCTTGGACTCGAGGCCTCGCTCGGGGCCGCGCCGCCACCGCTGCTGTTCCATTGGTCAGAAGTGCGTCTGGAGCTACTAGGACTATCGTTTCGAACGTTCGGTGGACTTCCTCCACTGCCACTGGGTGAACTCGTTTCTGGACAGGCAGTAGGCGGTGGTTCTGGCGTCGTTGGTATTATTGCATTGTTAGGCCTATTATGAAAAAGATTTTTTTTGTATGGGCACTGTTGGAGATTTTCGTCGTTTTTTTGTGAAAGTTATCTAAAGTGAGATTGTAGGCGGTAAAAACTATGATAGATCAGTGAACTGTTAAAAATTTACCGTGAATTTGGACGGATCCATTGTGTAGTACAGGTGTAATGGTTAACATAGTATAATCGACCGCTTTCGGCCCTTCTTTCCTCCCAACCATCGGGTAAGTCGGTTGGACAACTAAGATCGCCTAGGAGATCAACGACAGCGTTGTGACCGACGGTATTGCTGACCGCCCCATTGTGGCCATCGCGCGATAGCAACGATACAACAATTTGCCCCTTTATTACGTCCGTATCATCTATGTTAGCTTTACAAAGGTCCAAACGTTGATCTAAAGTATATGTGTTAGATTAGAGATGTATAAAACTGAACGAATCGATATCGTATTTTTTAATTGTTTTGCAGATTTTAATTGCCAAAAGTTATTATGAATTAAATTCCATGTATTTAAATTATATTTATATAATGCTTCAAATAGTAAAAATAAATATATTTTAAATAAAATTTATTACAGCCAGTATCTTTGAGCCTTTGAATAGTGTTTGACAGTATTCGCACGCATCCAAGAAAACCTCCGCCTTGCTTTTTGTTTATTTTTCGGTGATTCCATACTGTTATGGTGATGCCATCGTTTTTTCCGATATACCTACAAGTTATTAATTAATTAATGGAAATATTTACAACGATTCTTGTACACATAGTAACAAACAATGTAAATTTCTTAGTGTGAATAAGTATTCATATCTAATCTTAAGGTTGCAATCAATACTGATTTTTAATTTTTGATAAAAGGTACATGAACAACAATTTTGATTATTTTCAAATAAACTTACAAGTCATAGTGTTGATTCCACTTTGGATCTAGAGTAGCTTTACACGTATCAGTGTTATGACACTGACCAGAACCATCGACAGTAATTTTTGCAAAAGGGTCAGGTAAACCTGTAATAAAAAAATTGAATATTTTATTATTGTATTCCAATTTGGATAATAGCTCTTTTAGATGAAATATTTTCTACTTACGAAATAATTCTTTCCTTACAAGATTTCGAGCACATAAAACTGAAAAAATAATTGATTATAGAATGTATGAGTTTTAAGAATGAATAATAAATTTATACTGTAACGGTCAGATGATGTCAATCATATTATCAATGTTAAGAAATAAAATTGAATAAATTCTAGAGCGAACAAGTAAGCGATCAAGCGAACGAGCGGGCAACCGAGAGGGGGAAAATATAGTGAATGAGATATTGAGTTGAATATTCAAGAGAGTTCAACTAAAGAAGCTATTGAGAGAAAAAAATTAGCTTGCTGCACAGTTATCAATTAAGAATAAGTACGCGCGTATTTTACACCGTCAACGACGACGTTTTAATGTGACTTCTCTCCCTCTTTAGATGAATTCAATTGGCAGCTGCATTAATTAGACTTCATTAAGAGTTAAGTTTAGGGAACTGGTGTTACATTGTATTGCTTAAATTCTCAATGCCATATAAAGCAGGCTCTTTAGCAGTTTTATTTTGGTATTAACATAAAAACAGTAAAAACGAAATATTTTACTGTAATTATTTGTATAAAAATCAACAGTTTTCGATTTCCAGATTATAGATAATATACTCATATTACGATACATGACAATTTTATTAATCAAACATTTTCTTATTTAATAAATGATTTGGTATGATTAAATTTTGTAAAAGTTTATTTAAATCGATTGAGTGAAGATAGTACATTTTAGATAAATTGATAATTATATTATAAAATATAGTTATTATTTTTCCATTCTTCATATTTAATTGTCATATTATAAATTTCTGCATGAGAAAACAAAATGTATAGTTGTATTTGTACTTTTCACAATATATTTAAATATGAACATATTTACACGAACTTATTTAAATTTAATTAATAATAGTTTATTAAACCTAATAAATATTTGTATAGTTCCTGCCTATAAATTAGTTATGCATATTTTTAAAAGAATTTACAACTATTTTAAAATCAAAAAATTAGCTTGTAAGATGAGATAGCCTTCAAGTATAATCCAAGATTCAAATCTAAATTATAAGATTCGTGAATAATCTGAACTAATCAAGTCTAATCCCACATGCCCTCAATGAACCTGTCACTTGCATTGCAATGGTCTAAATCATATTGTAATCTACATTTTGAAATTGCATTACATTTTGAAATAATATATTTATATAAAGAGATTATAACAAGAACTATAATTCTCTAAGAATTGAAAGTCTCCATATTCATGGCAATACTAAAAATGCACATCGTATCAAAAAAAAAATATTTAGTTGTGGGTTACTTGGATGTCTTGATTAATATAAATGTTAAAAAAACTTATTGATTTTCATTCAAGAGGATAAACCATTAAATTTTGAAAGATTTTGAAATATATTATTGAGTCAATTGGATATCATTTTTTTAAACCTGATGCTTAAATTTTGAAAAATTTTTTTGAAGAAGACAATTAATCATGCTCCATAGAGGTTCGTTAGTCGTTGAAATGAACATCTACATAGGATAGAAGCAGTCTGCTCTTTTAGAAAAATGGGAGAAAGACATAGGACGTAGAGCGGAACAAATCTGGGTCTAATGACCATTAAAGAACATGAAAGGGATCCAAACAGAGAGTTTCTTGGACCAAACTGCCAAACCCTCGGGTTGTCTATCGTACACTAAAGTACTCGCAAGTACGAAACGTGACTTGCTGCGGTACTTCCTTAGTTGCTTGGGGGCATGAGAAGTCTCTAGGAGCAGGTAGACAAGGTCGGATCAGAGGACGCGTGCGTTGCATTCCTTGTCGACGTCGTCGTCGAGGAGGCGCCAGAGCACAGTTCGCTGTCTCGCTCGCTCTTACTCTGTCTGCCTGTCTGTCTATCCTTCACCGCGAAGCCATATTGAATAATGCACAACAAAAACAGGGGCCCGAAATGCGCGAGGAAAAGGCGGAGTTGCGAAGCGGTCGCCCCGAAGCACCTCCAGGTCGAACACTCACTCGTTAGGCGGATCTTCGTCGCCGCGGTTCTCCTGCTACCGCCAGGATTCGACATTCTTGAGGCACATTTGCAGCTATCTTTCGGTCCGGAAGCGCAGCAGCGCGCACACACGCACTCCTCGGCTCGGCTGCTCCTCACTCTCTTGCACACTTGCAGTTTGCGCACACCAGCGCGCCCTCGTATTCACCCTATGACTCCATCTCCCTCGCACGCTTTTCGTCGTCGCCGCAGCCGACCGCCGAGCGGTACATAAAGTATGCCCCTCGAGTAGGCCGCCCGACGCTGTCTCTCTTCCGTATAGTCGCGTTCAATGTAGGTGCAATTGTGTGCGTCTTACTTGTGCGAATGCGATTTCGATGCGGTGTGGGCGCTGCGCACCCACACAGATGGCTCTAGGGTCGGTGTAACGTTCTCGGCTGTCGCTCTTGCCTATGGATTGCGCTATGTCGGGTATTCTATCGCTGTCTTGTTTTTTGCCGCGCTGCAGGAGGGAGCGCCGTCTCTCTCACATCTCGTCCATTTTCTTTCTCTCTTATGTATCTATCAATATCTATATATATATAATGAAAGCGCCGTCTGGTCGGAGCGGCGATCGCGCGCACTCATGCACACAAGTGAACATACGTTCGCATGCACATGTAATTATGGATTTGTCATTCATGTGAATGAGCCTCGATAGCTGCATTTTGTAGATATCGATATATATCGTTGAAAGCAGGCCTCACGATTGATCGATCGCAAAAGTTTCGACCTTTACGATATGCCAATGGCGCCAAATTTTAATTTGAAAAAGGAAGAAAAATCACAATCTAAAAAGTTTATTATTATTTTTGGAAATTTCACATCAATATTTTCTGTTCTAAATAGTTATAACGTTATTTTACTTGTTTTAAAAACTTATGAATTGTAATAAATAAATAAAATCAAGAAAAATCTGTTAGTCTCAGAATGTATATAACTGAATTAAGCTAATTGAAACTAAGTTAAGGACACCTGCGAGATATAAAAATAAGAATTCAATATTCACCGAACAGAATTTATTGGCAATTGCCTGAGTTGTCAGCTAGTCGCTAGATTAGATTAGCGCTTAATACTCGTATATTGCGCTGTCTGGTGGCTATTATTGTAAGTTGCAAATGTAAACTCTTTAAATCGAAAACTATTGCTGTTTGTGTGTATAACTTACGTAAGGAGAAATTTTCAGATTTTTTGTTATTACTGTCCATCTTCATTCATACATCCGTTCCTGTATATTGTGTGATATTGTAAATATACATATTTAATATTGCACTTTTGGTATCAAAATGGTGCAGGCATAATTATCATAGAATTGTAATTGATTTACAATGGACTTTATCACAATATGTGTAATGTTAAAAACTTTTACAATAAATATTATAGTTGTATAAAATGTTTTGTTAATAACAACAATTTATTAATAACAGCTGTCGATTTATAAAACAATAAACCTGTACGTCTAAAGATATCGATTTTTAATCAGCATATATATTTCACGTGTCACTATGCGTATGCACACTGTTATATTAACGTTAATGTAAGGACGAGCAAGTATAAATATTATATCTAAGATATCCAATATGAAATTACAATCTAACGATTTATTTCTTTGCAAAAGTAAAAATGAAAAGCCATAAAAACTGTTAATTATAAACTCATTTTATATTCAAATTATATTATATTTGACATTACAGTTGTAGAATCTTTTTTTAAATAATGTTTTGTTTAAATTTTTTTAAAAACCTGATCTACAACACATAAATAAAGATGAAAAACGTCTTATAATATATAATCAAACTAATTTAAATCTGCGATTGTATTAATGATATTTAATTGAACGAAATAGTTAGAATATGACCTTAGTATAATTATAGGTACTCACTAATGTTTGCACTACGATGACTGAAACGATAAATTTTATTTACGGATTAATCAAGCATTATGATCGTTAAAACGTGACGTGAAGAAAACCTCTTACAAATTTATATCTGAGTCTAGATTTAATCCAGTTGCTATAGAATATTTATTTCTTATTTCAAAAGATAATAATGAAAGAATTATTATTTATCTACTGTTTAGTAATGAATTACTAACGTTTTATGATTTTATAACAAATTATTTTACACTTAAGTATTAAAAATGTCCCAATAAATTTTAAAAATATGATCACTGTCAATATGATTACACTGTTAAAAAAAACCTTAAATTTAATGTATAATTCAGTTACAATTGTAACTAAAATTTCAGTTTTTCGCACCTGAAATGAAATTAATGTACAAATTCATTAACACTCGTGTAAAAAGTTTGTAAATTTTTAACGGAAATAATATATAACATATATAAATTGGTTCAAAGATTGAGACTACAATAGCGGTAATGGGTTCTCAAAATATACCTATTTCAATGAGAATCATATTTAACAGTTTTTGGGAACGTATAGTTATGCGTATAAGAACTTGCCTTCAGCCCACTGTCGCGCTCTTTAGATTATAAACATGAGTGCGTTTCAATACTTTTATCCCCACCCTGCCACTCTTTCTTTCTTTCTAAGGCCTTCAAAGCGTGCGCGATCGTGTTTTTGATTGACACTTGAAGACCCCGTTCGAATCGATACAGTGAAAAATTATGACAGTAAGATTCGACTGCAGACTACAGCTGCTATTTTTCAAAATTAATTGCATAAAAGCACAAAAGGCATCATTCACAAGGATTCCCTATGATAAGTAATATCCCAGATGTCGTACAAAAGTAAGTAATATTTTTGTTCTAATTTTTATAAGTTATGTAATACTAAAAAACTAATTTTATTGCTTAAAGTTATTGTATATTTTAACATTACATTATATTTACAAAAACCGATCTTAAATTCAAGTATTAAGTGTAAATTATAAATAAATTTCGTCATACTTATTTTTGTTTATAAATATAATTGAATGTGCACGTTACTAAAATTTAAATATTGGAGGACAATTTTCGTATGATATGAATGCAGTATCTGCAGTAGTTATTGGACAAAAAATTATTGTCGATTGTCAAAATGCTCTTCAAGGTATTTTAATTACTTTCCTAGGATATTTTATATTTGGATATTGTTATACACCCGAAGTGGAGAAAACGTTGGAGTTCATGTATCGTAGGTATATTTATAAATTAATAATTAACGTGAGAAATATAATTGTAATTTCAACTATTATCACATTTTTTTTACAAATTTTATTCATTTTCGTAGGATCTTTTTCAAAATCAATTCTACAATAGAAGCAAAATTAATTCCAAAAGCTACACGACGACAGAAAAGCTAGGATACATGTGTATTTAATTTTATTTATTATAAAAAATGCAAATAACTGTTAAATAGTTATAACTATTTAACTAAATCATAAAAAAAGCGTATCAATTTTTCCCAATGAAGAATTAATGCATGAAAATAAAAATTCCATTACATACATTAAATTTAATATATATAGTGCATGAATTTTAATGTATATGCATTAATCTATATTTAGTTACGTTTATGAACGTAGCTTCAGTTGCATTTACATTAAATTTCGTTACATTAGAAAGCAGGCGAGCCTGTGAGTGGCAGCTACACAATGAGCGATGAGTTGGCCCGCGAAAGGTACCCTGAGCAGTCAAGGGCCCAGGCCGATTTACATAATCGTAGGAGGTTCATGGACGCGATCGTCGTCGGGGATCGCACCACCGTCATACTGCTAATAAAGGAGGGCTGCCCAGTGAACTACCCCGAGATCGACTCGCGCTCCAAGACTCCCCTGCACGCAGCCATCGATGCGGGCTACGTGGACATGATCCAGCTCCTGCTGACCGCCGGCGCCCAGGTCGACGCCGTCGACGCGCACAAGGAATCCGCCCTCTGCCTATCTATACATCAACGAAAAATTCTACCGGCCGCTGCGCACATGGCCGCACAGTACGGCGCCCTCGAGGTCGCGGACCTGCTGCTCCAGTACGGGGCCAACGAGGACGCGCGGGACATGAGAGAGAGGACGATGGCCCTGCACCTGGCCAGCCGCTGCGAGCTGTGGGACCAATTCTTCTCGGTCGACCCGGATGCGTTCCTGGTCGCCCTGCGCGACCTTGGTGCCGTGCAAGTGCGTCTCGTGGAGTTACTGCTGCGCCACGGCGCAGCCCCGGACGCTTTGGACACCGAGGGGGCGTCTCCCCTCCTCCACGTCCTCGCGGGCAATCGCGAGGTTCTTCTGCAAATGCTGACCGACCAGCTGGGCGAGGACGTTGCGAGCGACCTGTGGCCGGCGGCCGTTGAGATCCTCGAATTGGCGCGGCGGGACAAGTTTCTGACGCTCGTCGCCAGTGGCGCGGACCCGCGCTTCCGCAGCGTCGCGGGGAACACGTTGCTGCACCTCGTCCTGCAGGGCGAACAGGAACAGTCCTTGTCGATGCCGGAGAATCTGTATCGCGAGCTGCAGGGCGGGGACGCGGAGCTGGCCGGGGCCGAGGTCGAGGCCAAGAACGTGGCGTGCCGCTCGCCGGTGCAGTTGGCCGTGGAGGGCCACTGGCCGCGTACCCTGGCCCGGCTGCTGGCGCACTCGGCCGGCGTCGCGGGCGTCCGGTTCCTCGACTACCGGCTGCCCGGGCTACGGTCGCCCGAGGAGTTCGACCTCTTCCAGACCGAGGCCTGCTACGAGGTGGTGGCTCGCGTGCTCGAGCGCAAAGCCGAGTTGGGCTTGCCCCGGGACAACGAGCTGTTATGGTTCTGCGGGTGCTGGCCGCGGAGTCCGGCGTGCCCGACCTGGAGGCCTGCAGCGGGGCCGAGCTGCCCCGGCTCCTCGACCTGGGGGACGGGAACCGCATGAGCCTCTGCCTCTCGAAACGCGCCCTCCTGGACAATCGCGGCAAGTTGGCCCTGATTCTGGAGCACGTGTGCAAGCTCGAGGTGGCCGGCCTCCCCGTGGACCGGCGCATCCGCCGCGAGTGCGCGCATTTGCGCGCGGCCGGCCTGCTCGATCGGAGCTTCTCGCAGGAGTGCAAGGACGAGATCGAGAAGCTCAAGCTTATCTCGATCGACCGGTACGTTTCGTTCTATACGACCTGTTCTTCCTTAACGCCACCGAGGTAGCGGTGCGTATCGGCAACGATCACTTCAGGAGTGCCATCAGGCGCAACTGCAACGGTCACGTAAGGGGTCCCTTTAGGCGCAAATGCAAAGTCAACTTTCGCCTTTACAACGATATCATTGTCAAACAGTTTTGCAAGGGCCTTTTAAGGTCGATCCTCTTGCTATCGGCCAAAGGAACGTTTGAGTTGTATAATTGACTTGGAACTACCTGACCTCTGCTCTGAAAATATCCTCAGTCACTTGACTAACGAAGATTTGTGCAATTTTACCTTAGCTTTTGAAAACTTACTTTAATTTAAAAAACTTACCTTATTATTTCAAGGAGGTATGTTATGCATGAGAAATCTTTGGTGACATTGAAGGCGCAAGCCCTCGTGCGAGTGATTGATCGTTGCTTAAAAAGCGGCATTAAATATTTCAATTAATATGTGTACATATCAATAATGAATAATAAAGACCTTGTACATTTTAAAGACATTTATTATTTGAAGCTTGCATAGAAATACAAAAATTCAATTGTAAAATAAACATTGTGACGAACATATATTTTACCATTCAAATTTTTCTTTGCTGCGGCACATAGCACAGTAATACAGTGTATACAGTTTTGGTTTATCAATGACAAGTGATTCCTATTAGATCTGCCAATATAAAAATATTTGTGCTTTATGCAACACGTACAAAATTATAGTATTTCCATATTCCCTGCAAGAAATAGAGGTACTTTTTTTGAGGTTTGTAGTAGTTCCGCTTGATACGGCCTTTTTTTAAACTTAAAATCTAAAACATGTTGTTAATGAAAGATGATACTCTTGTTAATTTACATGCGCGATAATTATGATAAATGTATCTAATATTATTGTTATTATAGCTATACGTAAATAACGTTTTAATACTCGTTTTAATTACGATTGTACCAAATTATTTTGAGAAAAGGACTGCGAGCTACACAGAGTCTTAGGCCCTATAAAAATTTTCTTTAGAGTAGCATATTTCAATATTTTGTACTATAGGATTAATTAATCGCAAAGGCGTTCAACAGGTGTAAAATATTTATTTTTTATCGGTACAGTCTAAATAAAATACTTAATAACTGTGTAAAAACGATCTTATATTTTACCTTATTATTCCTATTGTACCTAATTCGTTTGGTAATTTTATTAATTTGAAAGCATTTCACACTGGACATAACTTTGAACTATACACAAACGTGACACAATATTTTATGATTATAAGTCAATTATCATTTTTAAATATAAAATTGTTCGATAAAATAAGTAGACAGAAATCTATTTGACCATTGTTCAACAATATTATAAATATACTAGTCTTTCGGTAAAAACAATCATTTAAGTCTTATGACGACGATTCAACACATGTGTATCTCATCAGTGTTGTTTCATGATCGTATTATCAAAAAAGACTTACAATATCTATCAATGATTTTAGAACTTTTTACTCTGTTTGTCTTAATGCAATGATGTTGCAATTGAATTGTACGATTTTCTTTACCAATAATCGAAGCAATAACAAATAATTAATCATTCTGAGAAGCAAGACAACGTTGCGGTGGACTTTTGTTAATTAAATGCCAAAAAACAGCAGTCCCTTGACAATGTGCATGCATAATATGTACTCGTGTAATGCATGTAAAAGATGTTCTAGTTTGAGTATCGTTGATACCTACGCATAAAAATTCTAAAAGTATTGATAATAAATTTTTGTGAAATTTCATTGAGATGACAAAGAGATTTTTGCTTACAAAATTCCAATGAACTTCAAACTATAAACATAATCCAACTATAACAAATATAAAATAAACTTTCTTGAAAGTGAAATTTAATTCTCCAGACTGCACTGCAGTGCTGCGTTGGCAGTGTTAAAAACATTTTTTTGACGCAGTAAATATATAAAAATGCAAACAATATTCATTCATTTTTTGATTACGCTTAAGATAAACTTTGCTCAGCTAATCCTAATAGAACCCCGCCATTGATTACCATCAAATCGCTCGAAAAAGCAGGATTGCGACTGATTGTCACAATACAAGCGACTGAAGGCCACATAGAAGAGGACGAAGCTGGCCAAATTTATCTTTAACGCGTGCGCAGAAATGGAAAAGCTCGCGCGCGGCTAGAACATCCTTCACGACGGCGCAATATAGATGACGCGATTTAAGGGGAGGTGCTACGATCTACGCTTATGCCTCGCCTCTGAAAGTGAGGAAGGCATCAAAGAGAAAGATAATGCCCTCAATGATGCTGATGGAGCCCTTGGCCATGTAGGTGTCGCGACTGGAACCGCTGCTGCGGTATTGGTTGTGATCAATCACGAGGGCGCCGGCAGCGATGAAGAGGACCACACCGACCAAGCTGAAGAACAGGTCCTGCGGCAAAAAATTTGTTTTAATAAAATTTTAATAAACCATTAAAGAAACTATTATATTATTCTTATAAATGTTTCTCTATTTTGCATATATGATTTAAAAATTATTTTTAATACATTTCAATCAATTATATGTGATTTTATGCGAAAATAGCTTTTATGATTCATTTAACACTTACGACACGTCGGTTTACTGGAGTTCCCATGATGCCACCGGCGAAAAGACCGACGAGAATAATGAGATAACCACCAAATGTTCCCATGGTCAACATCTCCTCGTGCATATTGGAGCTGTACGTGTGATAGTGCAGCCCGAGAAGGATGCATACTAGAATCTATAAAATATTGTAAAAAATCTATATAGTCTATATAAGCCATAAAAATATTGTAAAAATAGAAAATCTCTCAATGATTATTTCACTCATAAGTTTTATCTTTAATTAAGCTGGTCAAGAGTTTTAATTTAATTAAGTTTGTACGTGTTCTTGACATTTCTTTGTAAAATTCTAATTTAACTATATCTTCAATTTTCATTGATTTCCCGAAAATTATACAAAGAATAAACGATTTACGCATTGTTTGTTTACGAGATATTCTTTCTGTTTCAATCGTACCCTTGAAAATTTGTATATTTGGCACGTGCCTATTACGGTGTTTGCTCTCACCCTCATTGTTCCGTAAATATAATGTTTATTTTGCTCCTAAAACGGGATACTATACGGGCGCCTGTACATAGTTATATAATATTGGTCGAATAATTTGTTTAAACATAACCTTATGATAGTTTTTATGAATATATAATTTTTATAATTGAATAATTTCACAAAACATGAAAATAGATTGTGTATAGTTCCCTTAAGATAGTAAATTAGAGAAATCAAAATAGCGACAATCTAAAATTTAGTTTTGAAAATAATTTCAAAACCAATAATTTCCATATTCGTAGATCTAGAATTAAATATTGCATTAAATTTTAGTCCATTATACTACGAGATCTATATATTATTTTTATTTTATCTATTTTATTCTGGATTGTAACTTGATGGTTACGCAAATATAACACGATTCGAAAAATATAATTTAGAATTATATGTAGTTACCTGAACAAATAATCGAATGATGAATTGTTCATCAAGAATGTCACTAAATCTAGTATCTCGGTTATTATAGCGTAATAGCGTGAAATGAATTATTGATGAAACAGTAAATCCACGAGATGTTGAAAACGGAGTAAACAAGTGCATAGCTGGATAAAATAATTCAAATATCGTCAAATACCGATCATTGCGCTTCTCATTTTCTGTGCGAATATATTCGTCTTGCTTGATATAAGCACTGATGACCGGAATAGTATCTATCTATGTTAGTTTTTTGTTTAATATTATAACTTCAATCATAATATCAATATCGATCCTTTAGTTATAATCTAAGTAATATTTTAAGATAAATTTTATTTCAGAATTCATTTTGTATACACACAACGTACGCTTACCGAAAATTAAGTGTTCTTAATTCTACATTTATAGTTTAATTTATCAAAATAGATTGATACTTAAAATTCAAATTCAAATTTAATTCAAATTAAAACATTGAATTATTCAAATTTTGTAATATAAGCTAGAATATAATTTTATTATACTTAAAATCTACGATAAGTTTCCAAATCTTTCAGATTATTGTTTACATTAAGACGGGTATTGTGAAATTATGAATGATCTAATGGCATGTTCGGTTAGTAAATAAACAAACGTATGTTGAGACCTATATTCATCAAATATACCTTTAAAAGTAATATTTCGAAAACAAAATTCCAAGCAATGACACTGGATTCTGATATTGTTAATGGTAAAGCAATATTTCAAATTTAGTTCATTCAATTAACTCTTGAATTAACTACCACACAGTAGTTCTGTATAATTTCTCTCATTCATATAATCAACGAGAAATTTAATCATTGCAGCGGAAACTGAACAGGTCCTTCAATAATAAAAAAATACAACTTTGCACCTTGACGTTCAGTTTCCTTGGCCAAGGCTATTAATTCCAGGTGTATACATTGTATGAAAATATGATCAGGGCGTACGGCGCGCGCGTTCGGATTACACAATGCGCTCCTGATGTCATCGAGTCTACAGCTGTACGCATTACGTTTCCATGCCCGAGACCTGTTTCTCAGCGGCCTTGCGTTCCACGGTAAGTACAGTGAAATTTGTGCACGCGTGATTTTTGAATGCTCCTTGAATTACGATTCGAATCAGCACGTTTGCTTGCATAGTCAACCGTCTGCTCCGTTTTAAATTTATTTTGCCAGGGTTGAGATAGTAGGAGGACGATCGACTCGTTTATGTATATAATGTACATACTTCTATATCAATTTCGCGCGCTGCACAAGCTATATATAAAAATATTTTTTAATCGTACATGATAACTTATGTTTTTGAAGTTGGGCTACTGTATTGATTTGATAAGAAAAACTTTATCATTTTCAAAGAGGAATCAAACAACTTGGTATTAGGGAATAATAGGCGTAGACGCGTGACTCATCTCTTGTAGTCATAGGTATTTTTAGAAAAGCGTGATTAATACATATGTTTATACATGATCATTTCATTCAGCTATTGTATTTATAAAAAATGTATATTGTTTTAGTTCAAACAAATTTCACATATTAATTTTTTGAAAGGTAATCGTATTTATACTTTCCGATAAATTTTTTAAGTCTGTCTTATAATCTTCCTATTTAGCATATTTTCTCTTTAAACTATAAGTTGTGTACACAAATAAATCAATTTAATTTAATTTATTCAATTTTAATTCAAATAATAAATTAAAATTCGGACAGAGTTTAAATTAAACATTTTTTTCATTGATACATAACTTAATGTATGTGGTATGAAAACATTATTTACAAAGTATCAATGCTGTCTGAATAGTTCTTGTGTACTTATGTCATCGTCAAGTTTGTAATTAATTCAATGTTAAGTCGATTACAAACTTGATGTAAATCAGATGCGAAAGAGAAAAAACATGCGTATTTATTTAATTATACCTAAAAATTATTGTGATAATTGAGATAATAATAACTTCTTCGATTAATTTTAAATTGTCAAAAAATTTTCATTACAAAATTAAAATCAAATGAAACTCTAGCATATCCTTTGTTCTTTATGTTCAAGTATATTTTATGCTAATTAAGATTGGTAGCTAGATTAGATAATATATTATATTGTTTCTTAAAATCATGAAATAATATAATGAATTTGTAGTTATTTTTATTGTAAACTGGCAAGTTTCTCGAAACAGATAATAAAAAGTCAATGAGGCCATTATTAGATAAACGTTTTCTCGATGATTCAATCACCAGACTTGTATATGATGCACAATTATCATGACGTGTTTCTTACTGATTTTTCCAATCCAATTCAAAACCACGTTGAACTTTTTAAACCTTCTATTGCGAATACTTTAATGTATAGCAATATATTTTTGTCACTCCGTTTTTTTAATTTGCACATATACATTTCATAATCATTATTTTTTTGTATTATACAATTAAAACTTATTTACAAGAAATTGAAAAAATTTAGAACTTATACAATATTTATAAAAAGCAATTATGAACGATAATGTCTACATAATTCATTTTCAAAATGTATTAAAAAAGCTCCGTAGCTAAGTAATTTTACCTCGAAATGGTAATTTACAAATTAAGCGTAAATAACATAGATCTATATTTTATGATACGAATCTCTTTAAACAGAACATATGCACGCTTTTTACGCATAGTTTTTCAGCATAATTATTTGAGACATCAATCGTATTTTATTATAGTCAAATTAAGATACTTACGAGTTCAAGAAACTTGATGATGGTGAGCCTTGTAATGTTCGCCATTTCTCTTTTTCTGAAAAAGAAGATAAAATATGAAAGTTTTAAACTTCGTAGACTTTTTGTTTAACTGATACAGAATCGTGATTTATGCAAGTGACATTATTTTAAAAGTAAAATTTTTTGGATTCTTTTGCAAACCATTTTTTTTGTAAATGTTGAAAATACATCTATATGAGCATTCAAGAACTTTTTTATAAATTTCATAAGCATAAAATCGGAAATAATAAAGGAACATTTAACAATCGGATCCATCGTCTGAGTTTATGCTGCCATCGTACTTAATTCGGATCATCTCCCATCCCCATAAACCCCATTTTCGATATGCACGCGTATGTTCGCAGTTAAAATGCGGTAACTGCGCAACGAACTGTTCGGGAGTAGGTCACTAGTAAAAAAGAGCTTGCGGGCTATGGGGCGAATGCGCGGGGGCAAATATAGAAGGCAAAGGGATAGCGATGTACAGTATTATACGGGTTGTCCACTCTAGAGCATAATAAGTCGTAACGTCGCGGGTATCTTGATCGATAGCGCGAGTTGTGGGGCAGAAACTGATGACGCGCAGTTTGACATACAAAACGTGGCCCCATCAGCTACGCACCAAGTGTGTTGCGAAAGTATATCGTGTGCCCGTAGGGGGTAGTTTCTAGAAAAATTCAATTCAAGCATTGGTCTGACTTTACTTTACACGTATTGTGGCATATTATAGATATTAAAATTTTTAGTAAATGAATTTCACGATTGCACACATCTTTGAAATTTTTTTTTAAATGTACATCCATTATATGAATTAAATACAATATGTATCACTTATAGATTTGGATCAAAGTAATATTTTATATTATAGTTATAGAAAATTTATTATGTATTGTATTTATTTATAAGATTAGGTTATGTTCTGCAATTTGATTAAATTTCAATCAAAATTAATTATTTAATGTATAAATGTTTGTACTAACATTGTAGCTCCTTGAGTCATGATTTCTTTGATATTTACTCCTTATTAACGAGCGTCATTTGATGAATTATTGTATGTAACGCTCGATAAAATGTGTTAAGAACTAAGATACACGGCGTAATTAACTTATTTGACTGTATACAATAATAATTTGTAACCTATAGTAACTATAGTTGTTAGGACAGTTTTATATTAAAATAAAAATATTAAAAATATTGATATTGTATAATTCGGTAAGTATATATTATAGTTTTATATATTATAATTAATTTTTATATTTCTTTATATAATATTTAAATAAATAGGTTTAACTATTTTAAAGTTTCAACTATGGAGAATAAAAAAGTATTTCTCGAAAAAATACTTCTTTCATTTCTTTTTGTGAATTTGAAAAATGAATCACCGTTATTACTTCTATAAACAGAAATATAAAAACTTAGCAACGTGGTATATGCATACAATAATAATGCTTGTACAAGTTCATTTCTATAAATAATTATGATATATAGGTATATAGATAAGTTGCTGATCATTCACTTATTCACCGAATTCCATTATTTTCTTAAAATTTAGTAGCATAACATAAAATAAAAAATATAGTAATAGTAAAGAAATAGTATTTTAAAGTATTGATTGTAGTACGTCTGAATTTAACAAATAAACAATTCAATAGACTGATTTATATAAACAATGTTGTAGTTTTAACAATTCATTTAAAATAATTATAACGCAATAAAGAATAATTCATCAAAATCAATGTTTCGAAATGAGAATTTTAATACAAAAATCTTGGTTCTACACTAACCATACTGAACTATAATATAGACATAGACGAGGCTATAGACATGATTATCGGTTAATGTATATAAGAAGTTCCGTATATTCAATGCTGATTCAGAAGTTCGCGGGGAACCGGCTCTCCCAAGACACTAATTCCGAAAAGCACCATTATACACGACGGGGTTCATTATAGTTGAGTTAGTGCTCAGCAGGGAGAATGAAAACTCGAAAGGCCGCAGTAATTGTAATTTATTTTTCAATGTTATTATACTATTTTCGCCGTGAGAGAGATCCGCATCGTCGCGCCAGGCGGGGCTCTGAATTTTATCTCCCGGCGAGATTTCCGCGAACCGACTAATTGACCTTCGAGCCACTTCCCATACGACTTTTCGTCGCGAGTTTCTAAATGCAGTTTTCATAAACAACAACGAGCTTCCTTCAATTTGCCAAAAAAAAAAAGAAGAAAACTCGTGCCTATATTAAATTGGAGAATTCGGCGGTCAGCGTCGAAAACGTGGCAGCGGGGCTAATTGGGGCCCGCCACCAGACGAATACGCACTACAATACACATGGCAGCAGTCTGCGGAGTCCGCGCATACCCTTGGGGTTATTTTCACGCTAGCGCCTAATCTTGATCAGCGTTGTAAATAATGCCCCCTTCGCGGGGGAGAACAGCACAGTCCGCACGACATGTATACCCGCCCAAGGAGGTTAAGCGGGTATAGGGCAAAGAAAAAGAGCGCGCAGGGCAGTTTGCTCAAGTTCACACGCGTGCTCGTGGCCGATGACGTGCGACGGGTACAATTAAGTCGCGGGGAACCAGCCTCGATCTGGACTAGTCATCTTTGTAGAAAGTACAGACGCAATGGCGGGAGCACCGCGACGCCTATAACTCGCCTGTTTATGTTCCTTGTAAAAAGTTTAAAAGGCTTTCTTGTGGAACAACAGCTAGACGTACTATTGACTGGGGGGTAAGATTGAGAGAAATACTTAAAGGACACGATAACGAGTGCGATTTAGGTTTAGATACAGGCAAAGAGGGCGGAGTTAGAATAATGACACTGCGCTCGTTTACGTTGGGCTATCTGCAATACAGGTGTAGGCTTCAAATGGTAGTACATGACGCGCGCATAATCTTTTCATCGGACTCTTTATTGTTGACTTCGATCGATAAATAAACGTACATTTGCGTGTTTGTATAGCACTCGGTTATATAGCGTATAGAGATGTAAAATGCAATCTTTGGTCACCCTGGTGCTCTGGAGCTTTTTGAATTAGAATTGTAAATATCTGTGGTATATATGACATTCGCACATTTATATTTTTATTTTATATTATTCCATTCAAAGGCACGTGATCAATCTATGTATGAAATAGTGCACATTTTAAAGATCACTAACTAATTTAATGATTATGTATTTTAAACGGTGACTCAGAACTATAAAGGTTAAAATAACAATTGATAAAATTTAAATTCGAATGCAAAAAAAATGATATCATGCTTATATATTCTTACGTGATTTCTCCCCTTGCGTAATTTCACGAATAGATTGTGAAATGTAATTTAACAAAATTCAACGTACAATTAAAATTTAGTTAAAATAATCGCCTTTTTGTTTTAGAACAATGATTATAATAGACAGACTAATTAAAGTTAAGGCTGAGCAGCCGTGTAATTATATGTCATCAAAAAATAACCTAATTCCAAGTCCTAGAATAAGTCATAACATAATAAATGACACCTCCACTTTGTTCTTCCCCGACCAACCAGCATATAAAAGTATATGTGTGCTCGTCATATCCCAAGGCGCGGAAGAAAACTAATTTTACAGCTCGAAGCCTTTTGAGCAACGAACGCGTCACTCGTTCACCGGGGCGGAGAGCGACGCCAAACTTCTCTCGAGGGACAACGCCGTCGGCGAGATGAGAGACATAACACGGGGCCGCGATCCTCGGCACTCGTACAAAGACGGCCGGTTGGTGCACGTGCAGGAGGAGGAGGAGGCGCTAGACCGCCGCCGGTACACACATATATATACACAGAGTGCGTCAGCGTTATATTCGCGCCTTGTGAGTCACGTGGAAAAATGCGCTTTTCACCGGGTTAGAGCGTCGCGGCGGTTTTGACCCACTTCCCCGCGCGCCACAATTCCACCGAGGTTATTGTCTCATTAGCGTATATATATATACATGTACGTACGGGAATCCCCTTAACACGGGGAGCGGTACGACTTAACGCGCCGGGGGATATATATATATGTGTGTACGTAAGGCGGGAGGTGTACGGCAGATCGCCGTCGCCTTCCGGCTTGTCCGAGGAGAGTGGGACACGTCTAGACGACGTGGTTCCTGTTTTCGAGGGGAGTGACGCTGGATCGCTCGGGGGTTTGATAAACTTGCCCCCTTGGCTCCCTCGGCGCGGCGGTCAGTTCGATAGCGGCCGGGAATGTTTGATTAGAGTTACGTTATTGTTAACGATGCCGTCATATCTTCACCAAGTTATAACAGTTTTCTTGGTCGCTTTAAGTAACAACAAATGAAGCTATATGTAACACTAATTTTAGATGATTTACGAGTCTCGTTATATTCAACGACTGGCGTTAAACTGTTACAGTATCTTTAAGCACGTGCAACAACCTGAATTGAGTATTTGTTGTATGCAGTACTTGAGGCAAACGTTTATCGGTGGCACGCCCCAGTGCAAACATAATAAAATAACAAGGTTTATTGTTTTAAATGCTCTTTAAACGTGTTTGACCACCGCATAATGTCATTATTGATATAATAGATTTAAACGAAACGCCTATTAAATTGACGGTATGTCACTGCTGTTCGTTTTTGTTTAAAATAACGCCTCAGGATTAAATATATACGTGACGCTCGGCCCGTCTATCTATACATTATGCTGTAATCCACTTCAGGTCAAGAGAGTGAAAATGACACGGAACTTTTTTTTTTTTGAATTCTTCATCAAATGGCATCATTCGTTCCTTCCCGTTTGCCTACGTAAAACCTATACACACCCCGATATCAAAACCAATCACTTCAACGGGACTATTATTCTACACTCTGACCGACTCTATATCTGCCCGACACGTAAATCCACTCGAATGATCAAACAATGTCGAAAGCCTCTTCCACGGATTACCGGAGGTAACAGCCGATCCCAACGGCCGCAAGGGAACAGTCGCATATATAGGCGCGAGTTGACGCGACTCCCCCGAGGGCAAAGAGCTCGCAGGCGAGGTCGCCCGCAACGGTGTGTGACCCGCCGTCTGGCACGTATATATATATATATGTATAGTTACACGCGAGCTGACGGGCGCGTGTCCTGGAATCTCGCGTGTGCGCGCGTATCATCGGCTTGCAATCTTATCGGTTCGGCCGCGCGTCATCGGGCGGCCGATGATTGGCCCCGCGAGCTCGCGGGCCGATTTTTCCAGGTGTACATTCGCCCGCCGGTCGACGCGGGGGTAGCCGAGCGCGAGGGTGTAACGTACCGTTTATACGCGAGTTAGATCTGCGTTGTTATAAGAGTGTACCTGTGCGATTTTAAGATTGATTCGAAGCCTTGATAGTGCCTTTAACACTGGATTCGAAGGTAGATTAAAGCACAGTCGCTAATGGAGAGAGGGTGAATTTGGACTTAATTCACTCATCGCATGAGGCTATCTCGTGGCTTTTCAATCGAATCAATTGCCATAGCTTCGGTGGCAATTGGCTTTTCACATCTGATTGTATATCAAAGTTTCGGCGGTTTCACGCGATACAGGCGGGTTCCTTTATTCTCGAGCACTCAATCGGGCAATTTATCCAAAGAGCATAAATTAACATCTGATATTGCCAGGTGACCCCCTCGAGTTCGTTTAGATTTTATGACGGTTTTTTTAGAGATATTACCCACGAAATCACCCTATTGCAATACTCGGGGCTCGAGTATAACGATGTACATAAGATAATAGGTTAAGATTTGAATAAACTATTACGCCGTACGTATATTGCGCGCGGAGGAAAAAAAGTGCACAAATCAATACGGCTATCAGAAACGCACTTTCTCCCGCACTCTCAACAACCGTTCCATTTTCAATCCCGGGCCGCTTCTTCCCCGGCGCCTCCCGACAGGGCCGATTTTTTCCCCGGGCGGTGCATCGTTATTTTTCGACCGGGGGCCATCCGGCCGGATGCGCGCGCATTGTATTTATAACGGCCCCGGCGTTGTGGGCCGCGCCCTCGCGGGTGCACGTGTGCCTCCCGTTCCGCGTGGTCGCGATGTCGAAAGCCGATCGTTCGATCCCACGGTTTCCCGCGAATAATTCTATTTCCGAAAGAATTGAGAGCACGCTTATAAATATACGCGAGGGGCGCCCGCGAACGCCTCCGGGAGGAAGAATTTATATTGTATTTACGTAAACGCGCCGCGCGGTCAATGCGACGGCCGCCGATTCTCGCGGGCGTATATGTACACACACGGGGGGGTGGGGGGGCCTGGTACAATATTCCCGAGCGACGCAGTTTCTCTAGGGCTAAATGTGTGTATATAACAATAGTTGGCGAGCTGGCGCGCTCGAGGTTTCCTTACGAGCGTAATCAAATCGTTATCGCGGGCTCTCTTGCGCACGCCGTTCGCGTCCCGTTCGTTAACACACTGTAGCTTGTATTAGTAGTAATCACTAAGCGAGGGTGAAAAAAAAAGGGGTATATGTACGCAGGGATAAATAATCCATTACGCGCGGGATGTCGGCCTCGGGAGGCGACTTTCGTTTATACGAGCGTGATGTACAAGGCGGTAAAAGCAAGCTAATGAATTAGTTCCTTGGTCGCGTCCCTTGGAATAAACGCCAGTTTGTACGGGCGGGCTCGGTTCGCGTTCGGAGCGGTGCCAAGTCACCGGCGCCATTTGCTCCCGCATCAATCTTCATTTGCCACCGCTGCAAATTAGCCGTGTCTTCCGATCGGCCGCTCGGACGATTTCTTCCCCCCCCCCCTGGTCGGCCGATAACAAAGGCCCCGTGTGCGCGCAACCTCGCTCGCACGGAGCGCAACGTGCACCGGACGATACACACGATCGGGTGATCTCTCACGGCTGCAGGGGGTTGGGCGGCGCACCCCCGTCCGGAGTGTAAACAAAGTAGGCCGGCGGGGACCGAGCGGGCGTAAACACAAGTCCGCGGCCGGTGACCCAAAAGCGCCGGAGGCCGCCGCTCTCCTGGCGATCGCCGCGCGCTAAATAAGGCCGCGGCGAGGCGACCCTCGGCCTTCTCGTGCCCGGGCCTTCTCGTTCTTGCCTTTTCCGCGGGGGGAGATCGACGCGCGGATGCTGCGCTCAAGGGGAGACGGTCCGTCCGCGTCGGTCGCCCTTCCTCCCCCGCGGCCTGCGCCCGGGCGCCTCGCCGGCGCAACAGGTGCTCACCTGGCTGCTCTTTCGGGTGTCGTATAGGGCGGGGCGGGCGTCGCTCGGCGGAGTTGCGGTCAGGTGCGTGCGCGCTCGGCTGCGGCTTGGCTTCGACTGTGCCCGACTGTAGCGCGCGCTCCGGCCGCCGGCTATAAGTCCCCGCTTCTTCCCCCGCCCGCGGCCGCTGCTCCACGCGCGCTTCCTCCCTGCCCCGCCCGCCGACGCGGCTTTTCCCCGCCTCCTTCTCGCGCCCGCCGCCGCCGCCCCCGCGGCTCTTTTTCCCCCGGCAGTCCCATTCCTCTTGGTTGTACATATGGCTCGTCGCCTCAAGGTCGGCTTTCCTTTACCGATCCCCCCGCGCCCGCGCCTGCATGTGCCTTGCTTTCTTGACCATTGCTCGCGCGGATCATCCTCGGCTCGTTGGCCAACTTCTTTTCGTTCGTCGCGCGCGCTTTTAACAGCCCATGTACTTGAGTAAATGCGTGCAGCCCGGGGCAGCCGGACCGGAGGCGTTGGCCTGCGTTGAATCGTCCGTGCATTTATCTAAACTATAATTGCCAGGCTCGTTTGCTGCCTCTATAAATGGACTTCCTTTGCAATTATACTCTGATTCTTAATGCACTCTATAATGTGCCGTTTATGATGGAGTGCCACTTCATTTGTTACGTGTAGAATATTTATTTTAGGAGAGAATGCAACCGCAGCTTATATTACAGCGCAATGTTTATTGCGTATATCAGCTGTTATCGGGCGGTAAGCGTTGTGCGAATCTCCGCTGGATAATTTCATTAACATTCATTATTATACTTCGTATTGCTTTGTACTACTTAAATAATGGACATTCCACTGTGTATACAAAAAAGAACAAGAAAAAATACAGCTTATAGACCTTCTTGCTAATGACATTTACAGTGCTAGGAATACACTCATAAATAGAACATTCTAACCAATGTGAAAAAACTTAGTCCAAATTTTTCTTTACGCTATCGTTTACGTGATAATTAAGCTTACTTTTGAGTACTGTACTTCTCCAAGCTCAATCCGTTTCTCAATTAACTTTTATTAAAAATAGTCTATTCGAGAAAAAATCCTTTTCAGGACGACGTCGCAAACGACACGTTATTACAACCCATCGAGCTGGTTCATCGAATAAGGAAATCCCATCACCGTTCCTGCGCAAAACGTCCACCATCAGCCATGCCTCATCCAAATCCAATCTCTTTTCATCAGTCGAGAGAAATCGATCTCCATTTTGCGTATTCTCGTGAAAGGCGCCCTCGCCATCCCCGCGGCCCATAAACACCGTTGAAACAGCAGCGGATCTCGAGAGCGGGTAATTATCGTTACCCTCGCGCACGCGAGCCTCAAAGTAACGATGATCCATTACCGTATCCCGCGGGGATCGGCCGCCCTTCCTGTCCTGAAGGGCGAGCCGAGCTTATATCGCCCGGCCCTCGACGATCGCGCGGGATTAACATCGGCCCAGCCCTTCCGCCAGCAATTTTCCGATTTCCCGGGAAGGTCGCGCGCGCCCGCGGCGATCGGGGCGAGACGAGTGCGTACATCTAAAACGACGTTCCGCCTCGGAGGATGCGCATCTGCAGGGCGGGACGCGCGCAGCAGACAACCGCCTTCTCTCTCCTCTTCTGTCCGTTTCTCCCTCTTTCTCAGCGACTGCTGCGAGGTCAGCCTCCGCGGGAGGATGAGCCGCGAGGTGGGAGGAATGCGCTGCAAATTATTAGGACCCGAGATTGTGTTTTGCGGGCGCACGGGCACGGACTGTAGGCAAATGTATGCTGGGAACCCGCGGCTTAAGGGCTTTCTACCATTGATTGCACGGTGCCTTGTGCACTTAACGATTCTTGCGATTTCGTTTCGATTGGCGTCAGAATATACTACTCACTAAACATGGACGTTTGCATTTTTTTTTATGCGAACAATGCTTTGGAAAATAGTCACTTATTGTCTATAACGACGTAATATGTGATTATTAACGTGCTTTTCGCTTTAAAAGAGCGATATTTTGTGTAAACTAATGCGTGAAACTATGCCTTCAGCGTAGGAATAAGTCAGAGCTAAGTAAGGTCAAATTATTTAAAAATAGTTTATTCGTGGTATCTGGAACAATATCTATATTAAGAAGAATTTTTCATACTTAAATCAAGGTACACGGATCACGCCAACTCGCACTTTAAAATGCCCTAATTTCTTCAAAAGAAGAAAATTATATTACCGCGCTTACTAGGAAAAACTTTCATAAATTTTTCGATAACGTCACTTTAAAATTACTCAAAATGTATTAACTGTGCTCGTGAATTAGATTTCATGGTGTTTATCTCAGTTTTTATTTAGAATTAGATGCTTATCTTTAACGTTAATTTCTCTCTCACCACGGTGTGTATAATATGACAAATACGTAAAACTCAAATTATTCAATACAAATATTTAAATTATATATCAACATCCATTTCCTTTTGTATACACTTGTACACAGTCTGATGCATTATGACAATTAGAGTTGCGTCGAAAAACTGCTCACGCAAATGTTTATTGGAGTTTGTCAGAACGAAGCAGCGTCTTCTCTTCTGAGAGGCACATTAAAAAGAGGAAGTTAATTCAATACAAGAGGGAACGCCGGGCTACTTTACGTATATATGTATCATTCGTGGCAGGGGAAAGAGTTGCTATATCCCTCGCACTGCGTCACTGCGTTCTATATATATATATTATATACGTGCATACGTGACTGGAGAAGAACGTAAACATTAAGGTTGACGCACCAATGCCTCTCTAATAAACTTGGAGTTCCGCAGTATTAAGTTTTAACTAGGTTTTTATACGTATTTACGATTTCTTTAAGTCATTGCATTGGATAATATGTTTGCACTTACATAGATTGTGCATTTTAGTACAATACGATGACTTCGGCAGCCTTCCTGATTAAAAAACCAAGTAAAAAGCCGTAAAAAGCACTTTGGACCAGATTTGTACTTCCAGAATCGAGTCGCTTAACAATTATAACACTGCACTGATCAATCAAAATCGCCTATACGAATGTTTACCATTCTTATTGTTTACCATGTTTATACTTATGACTCCGAGTAAAGTTGATAAGGCTCACTGGAGTAGTCAATTTTTCGTCTAAGCCTGTATGAGAAGAATCACAAAATCTCGTCTACAGTATACATATCTACTCCTGACCTTGCCAATCTATATCTAGAAAACCACGATGTCATCTCCCGCGAAAAAATTAGGATTCGGTATTGAAGATGCAGATGTCTTGAAGCAGAATTCCGGGACGTGAATCACACTGAGGCGCTTTTTGATTGAGTAAGTTCTTAATCGAACGTAGAGTTATGTCAAAAGTGACGCATTCATCACAGGCGCTTCCGAAGGTATACTTCCACATTGGATAGAATTAATTGATAGCGGATAACAAAAGTATATCTGATTAATAAAAAAAATTTATTTTTCTATGATTAATATTGAATAAATTTTATTATCCTTGTAATTATTTGGTTGCTTGAAATTTTTAGTTGTATGAGCGTAAAATACAATTTTGTAGCTATTATTACCGTATTCAACAAAAACGTGAGAAATTATTCAAACATATGCATCTGATTCTGATTCCCAAGATAAAAATTCAATGTACCTATTATATATACATAAACGTTTAGAAAATAAATGTCGAATTTTTGCAGAAGTATAACGTCATAATATTGTAATAACCATTAGTCATTAATTAGTCATTAAAAATGCATGGAATTTAGTTTCTTAGAAAATACATAGGTACTAAGTATATGTTAATTTAAAGCGTTTGCGTATACTATTTATCTCACGTTAAGACATTTTTTAAAAGATTAAATGTTTTTTTTTGGAAAAATGTTACATATATAAGTTAAACGATTAATCATGACTTTTAATTTTAAAAATATAACTCTGGTTTTATATAATATTTTAATTATTTACAGATTCACTTTTTAACTAGATATTTAAAAAAAATTTTATCTTGATATTCTCATAGACAAACTTCTATACATAACAGGATCTTTATGTGTGATTGCCTTTTGCTTTTTCGTGTTAATGTACAAAAAGAAATGAAGCACTTTAAATCTAAATTCATTTAAAGAATGACCTTTTGCCTGGAGTGGGAACATATTGTAAAATATTCAATAAAACCTTTTTAGAACGATGATATCATAATGATCTAAACAAGTAATTGAAGTGAGTTCGGTCGAGATAATTTTTCTATAATTTCTATTATGCTTATATTATGTATGCTGCAAAATCTGTATGAAAGCACTTGAGTCTCATTGTATTATATTTAATCGAGTATAGCTGTATTTAAGATAAATAATTACTGATTAGAATTCATACATGTATTTACATTATTATTGTAAGAAAAAGAATATATGATTTAAATATTTAGAATACATCTTTATGTTACCATATATTTAAAAAAGATCCAATATGTTCTCAGTAAACATATTATTTTACATCTTTAAAAATTATTCTTCTCTAAGAAATAGATGATATAAATTACCCTTTTAAATCAATATTCATTTAGAGGATATAAAACACGTTCATTTGCACAAAAATAAACTAATTTATATCATAAATTTTTACCATAACTGTGGCTCGTAGATAACAGTTGTAAGATAAATATTTTTTGCAAAAGCGTTTCACTTAATCTAACTAACGTAATACATATGTGTCTGTATTTGAAAAAGCAGCGGTGTAAAAAGTCTAGTAGATATGTAGATGTATAGATATTACCGTCTAAAACTAAATCCTACATTATTTGAATTACTTGAAATTCGTGGATTAATGTATTATCAGATTGTTTTTTGCGGCACATTTCTTTACAACAGCAGTATAAAATAATAGGTTCAGCTTCAATATCCTAGAATAACAATATCAATATTGAAATTAATTTTTTCAAATAATTATTTACAACAAATTTTTTAGTCTTGATTTAAAAATTCTATTTGTTACTATGATTAATTTAGCTTATGTTAATATAATAAATTGCGTTGGTAACGGTTGTCGGTAATTTACAGACTGTGTTACTGAACGGCGTGTTAATACAGTATTCCGACGTTAGATGTCGGTAGTTGTTATATAATTTTGTTTACCTCTGTTAATACAATGAATAAATTATGTTCTACAGACATAATTAATTCCATAATATAAATAAAAATAATATTAATTAATATAGATCAATTATTATTATTATATATATATTAATATTATTTATTCTATAATATAGATTTTATTCGAGTTTGTTACAAATAAATTCAATGAAATTATTATTAATGTTAATTTTAATTATATTTATTATAATAATTATATTTTGTAATAGAAAATATGTCGATTCTTAGACTAAAGTTGTGGAATAATATATATAATAAAAAGATTTATTTTTTACCTTTGCTACTTTTAGTTTTCTTTGAATTATCTGTTTACTAGGAGGACTAAGTTCACCGTAACAAGTAGAATATTCTTTAACCGTTTTCGCGACTGCTTTTTCAGCATGTAACGATCTTTTTCCTATTTTCATTCCTTTTTCAGCTTCATATTTTAATTTACATCTATGCTAAAATTAAAGATAAACATGATAATTTAAACAAATTTTCTTATAAAAAAGTAGTATTATATTTATTAATGAAACAATTTTGTAATAACACATCTTCAGAAAAATAGTAAATTAAAAGAGTCACTCACCCAATGCATAAAGTCGATTAGCCAGAAAGCAGGAAGTAGATATAACATTGCACCAAATAGTGAGATTGTACAAAGAATGACATTATGATAGAAAATCGGATGATACATGACGGCATCGTCACTTGGCAGATCATCGATATCTAAATGTTTTTGAGTATGTGCCATTACGACAATCGACAGTATGATCATTAAAAATGCTGCAAATAGATTACCCACAGCAGCCTTTAAAACAAAGGTTTAAACCTTTTAAAGCTGCTTATAAATATCTTTATATCAAAATGTATTGCATTTATAAGTTCTGTATTGCAAAATCAATATCAATGAATATTACTAATTTCTGTCACCTTCCACAGTTTTGTTTGGTATACATTATACAAAAAATAAGCATGTTAAATGTGCCTAAAATTTGCAACATTAGAGCTTCAATGAAAATTTCAAAATTTCATTATTAATTTATCTTCGAAAATTATTTCGCTTTCGGGTCGATTATATTGTTGAGAAACATACTATATGATCTTTATTTTGAAAGGCCAAACGATAATCCGCCGATAAAACTTTTAAAATGAATAATAATAATCAGTGCATTTTTTCTCAATTATTTATTTAAATAAAGCATGATTTAGCATATTACAAGTTTAATTTATTGAGAGGGAGAGTTTTCTAAAGCAGATGAGTTTACTACTCGAATTAAACAGGTATTTATTAAAGATACGTCTCTCAAAGTCAGATCCCTCTTGACTAAATCGGATCGCATTTGGCCTTTAATTTCCACTATACAATACCAAATGTTCTCATCGAAGATGTTTTTCAAAAGCATGGAGTTGTTCTTAAACCTAAAATAACTAAGCTTAGTGCAGGGCTTATTGATGTAGGCTACATGCACTTGCTTAACAATCGTCGTGAGTTTCACGTTGATCCAACCGATGTTATTAAAATTCCTTATTGCTATTACATCACGTAGAATCATATAATTTATTTGATTTGCTTTTTTCATGAAAGTAGATACACAAAGTAAAACATTGAAAGTACACAAAAGATTAATTTTCAAGTTTTAAGTAATCCAACTCTTAATAATAATATTAAAAATTTATCTTCTATGACTATAATTACAATGGATAAGCGAGTTATTCCTTCACCTATAACTGCTATAAAAATAAAACAGAAATAAAATAGAACACACATAGAAAACGTAGCCAAAAAACTTTTAAACGACCGAAAAAGAAGCTTTTAAAAATTTCTTGAAAAAATTAATTTTTTAACTAGACGTGATTATGATTGGAAAATGTGTCAATCATAACCTACAAACTTTATATAAGTCTTTAGAGACTCTCTCGAAAATTAGCCTGTCCTGGATAGCTACAGATACCGATTATTTACTTGTTTTTTCTAATAATGAATTTTTAAGTGCTTCGTTTTCATTTCTTGAATTTATAATTGTGCTTGATTCTTAAAATAAAGGATCTCCAGCAATTTGAAATTTTACAAATGCTGTGTATAAAATTTAAAATTTTACATTTATATATTTTATCAAATGTAGAAAAATAAAAGTTTTACATGTGACTGGAAATATGCTTTTGTTCGTCACTTGTCTAAGACAGGCGGTGTTAATAGCATTCTATTTCGTTTATTTCATATGCTTGTAAACTTCAAAAAACCTTTATAAAACAGACTTCAATGGTGGTGGAAAAAAATAACCTTTTGATATTTATCCAAAATGCTTTTAGAAAAAGTAGATAGTGCTAGGTAAATGTTTTTTTTAAATTACTGCTTTTGATAATTTAAATACAAATATATAAATGCGCGTGAAAAATTATATAATTGCGAGATACTAGAGTGGAAGATAATAAAAGCGGCATATCCTAGTATATATAGATATGCATATGTATTATGGGCTATACCAATTATTGAATTTTCAGAGAGGGGATTTTATGAAGTTTACAGGCGAATCACGATACATCTTGGTATTTTATGATATATTTAGGTAGGTACAGGATTTATAAAAAATTAATTATGAAATATCAATTTTCATTGGAGCCCCAAGATTGCAAACTTCAGGCACAGTATATGTTAAATGAATTAACATGTACATTATTTTAATCGAAACCTAAATCAAATTTATTCATTTAATATAAATTCATATTTTTTCAATTAATAAGTTTGTTAGAACTTAAATATTTATAAAAGTAATTTTGCATTAGAACATTTGATAAAATATTATTTATCAATTAATTATAATTATTTATAATTTAATATTGTTAAATATGATATTAGAACTTACAAAAATAGGTTTGTTTTTGAAGATGGACGAACGCAACCATATAAAACACATGGATATACTAAGAATTATGCAGATAATATAGCTATAAAAAATCGGATTGTCTCCTTCCGGTATAAAATAATCATCTTTTTTATTCTTAACTTTGGCGTTATTATATAAAAGATGAAAATGAAAAAATGTGAAAGCTAATCCTGCTGTTAACTGAAAAAATTTATTAGAATCCAGTTTGTTTTTATAAAAAAATAAATTAAAATATTTTAATATTCTAAAATAATTTTAGTACCTCTTCTAGTATCTCTTTTAATATCTCTTTATTGTTATAATTTAACATAAGAATCAATGTTACTATCTTAATTTTTAAAGGCCGATATCGTAAAAATAATTCATAATTTATGCTACATATTAGAACTGCGTTTGTAGAAAATTTATACTCTCTAATGTAAAAATAAATTTGAAAAATATTTAGCTTGCTCCTTGGGTAGTTTATTGGTTAAATTAAATCTGTACTAAAGTAACCTCATTTATACATGATCATAAAAGAAAATGAAATTGGTAAGATTTCTTTTCAGAAAAACAAGACTTTTTTCATATCCCAAAACTTGAGACAGAGAGTACAAAAGCTTTAAGTCAAGTCAAACTACAATTTTTTTGTTCATTAAACAGTAATGCAGATTCAATAATTGTCAGGTTAGTATCGAAAAATAAGTTAGAAACCATAATTTTTAACGAATATTACAACTGTTATAATATAAATTAAAAATAATTAAAATTAATTGAAATAAATTGAAAATTGCCGAATGCTGTAATATATAGAATTATTAGAAATTCGAATGTTTTTCATTTTCTTTTCATTGAAGAATTGCTAGGTTGCTTTTTGTCCTTCTACCTTAATTTCCTCGTATGATTCTTTTTTACCATTTTACGTGCCGATCATATGAAAGATCGACCTACTTGCGAAAGACTACTCACGGACTTGTTACGAGTTCAGTTAAACTGGCGAAAACGATCGTCAATGCGACTTATTCACTTACAGTACAATTTCGAATTTTATTTTCCCTGAATATGAATGGGTATTAGTATTCATAACAAAAAAAGCCGAAACAAAGTGCAATAAAAGATCAAAAAATTCTGTTAAAGTTTTTTATTTTTTGTTTGTTTGTCGTATTTTTGGAAAATAAATACTAATAAAATTTCAAATTACAGAATAGGTAAATGAAACCAAGTATAACTATATGAGCGTTTTGTTTTCGTGGTTATTGCAAAATCTAACGTATCTAAATGAAAATATTACCATTGCATTTCAACAGCGTATTGTATTTATATGTAATACATTATGTTACACCATTGTTTATGATATTTATAAATTGTAAAAACCTATTTATAGATCTTTTCTGCATAAAATAATTGTGTTCATTTCCCTATTTTCGAAAAAAATTTACTTAAATCTAAATAACGAAAGATAAATTTAAAGTAAAAATATCGAATTCAAAGTATTATTAAATTTAGTTTCTTACAGTTGAATAGGTGGTAAACGTTTGACGATACAATTTTTACGAAACATATGTTGATACTAGTTCTTTTATCACTTTCTAGTAAAATAGTCACTCAGAAATCAGTCACGAAATCGCGTTGATTTTACACAATGAATTTTAAAAAGAACTTTAAAATATATGCACGACTTTTCGTTGGTATATATTCTTAGATTTATACGTTACTTGAATACTATTGTCATCATTTGTTAATTTAATGATGAACGAAAAAAGTGTCATGATGGTATCCAAAATCTTAACACTTTTTTTTTTAATTAGTCATATACTTATTGTGGTAAGTGTATTAACTAAATGACAGTTTTTTTCAATAATTGTATTTATTTAAAGAAGGTGAAAAGATAGAAAAGTATTATTTTTTATGATTAATATCTTCAATTATCGTGGTCAGAAATATTTAAATATATGAAAACAGAAAATAATTAACTAATTGTAATATTTATATTAAATGCAAAATGAAATTTCAATAAATAACTTCATCATTTATAAAATAATGAGTCAGATTTTGGTATTTGCAATTTTATACGGAAAATTTAAGTTTCGAGTTGTTTACTCGTCTATCATCGTAGATTCATTTTAATATGAATTAGATGTATTTTCATTTATTTGAGAATATATTTTGATTTAAAATAACTATTAAATATATAAATTCTTTTCATTTTCATATTTCTACATTTTTCAGGGATCGCTGGCTGATACAAATGCTCCAAACGGTAATATTTTTTGATCATTACATATTAAAACATAATTAACTATAATTAATTTATAGGCTTCATAGTTAAGTTAGTGATTTAACTATTAATATTTTGTCAAAGAAGTAAAGAATATTTTTTCAGGTTTGACACCTGGCAGTAGTCCTCAAAATGGTAGCCCTCCACCTTCAAATAATCCTGTGAGTTTTTAATTATACGTAATGAACCGACAGATAAACATCGAGATAACATGCATTATGAAAATAAAGGGTGCTTAATACTGAAAAAAACTTTGTACATTAACGTCTCCCGTTATAATCAAAATAAAAATTATTTTATTTTGTACTGCTAAATATTTGTATTGCTTTGCAGGATTCATCGAAAAATGATAAAGATTCAGAGGGATGGTGGCACGCAGCAGCCGATGTACTCGATGTTTATTGGAATGCGAAAAACCAGGTTATAGTTGATGCTTTAGATCGTATCAAAACTGTGGGCGGATACACGCAAGACTTAGCGAAAAATGAGCAAGACGCTCTTACAAAAGAGGCACTCGAGTTAGCGGCAAAGAGTCAACAAATGTTTGAAACAGAGAAATTGAAATGGGAGCGTGAGATTCAAAATTTGAAGAATACAAGCAAAGATTCGCCGAACTTCAAAGAGCAGTTAGCTGCCATGGAGGACAACGCTAAGCAAGCCATGGATGCATTGGTTGAAAGTACTTATACGGCGTGGAAGTCCTGGAGAGAAAAGGTTGTAGGCGCTTACACCCAAGGGGCTAATAGTGGGTAATTGAAAAAGTACAAAATGGATATTTCCAGTTTGTAATAAATGATAAAATCATATCGTCACTAAAAGTAAATGGGTGGTTTTTAAAAGTAAACTACATTTCACCTACATTAATAATAAAAATTTTTAAATTGTATAATATCTTAATGAAATAAATGGTATCAATTTGATATGATATGGATTTGGTTATTACACGCGAAAGTACTTCAATAAAGCAAAATTGTTAGTGGATTATAACAATATGTAGTATAAATAAATTAGCTATTTGAAATAAATTTGTAATTAGCATAAAAAATCTTGTAAAGTCATTAGAAATAGGGGAAATAAATTTGTGTCTATTTAATTTCATTTTGTACATGTATAGTGTTTAGTTACAATAATTTTAACATATTCATTCGTCAAATGATTGATTTACCTAAATAAACAAAAATCTATAAATCTATAAAATATTTTCTACAAAAATATATTATTTTAATTTTTGCACGTCATCAAATAGATAATTAAATAGAAAAACAAGGAAATATTACTCCAAAAAAAAAATTTAATTTGCTCGTTATAACGGTTTGACACGATTTCGTGTTTTCTGTTTTTATAATCGTAGTAATACTTTTCATGTTCGTTCAAGCTATTATAATATATTTTTACTTATCAAGTAATTTGAGATCTACCAGCGATATGCGCTGCTTTAAAATATTTTAGCAGAAAAAGCTTAATAATTATTTAGAAAAAGAACTATTCCTTAAAATGTAAAGTGTGCATAATTAAGGTTTTGTCTAGATGAACAGTAATCTGTATACAACATTTGTATTATTAAAGATGAATAATGTTTATAATAAGCATATAAATAATATTCTAACCAATTTTTAAATATAAGATCTGTTATATCTCTAGTAAAAAATAAAATTGCATGTCAGCCAGATTTACAACTCGAAAAAGATAACAGAAATAGAATAAATCAGTATTGGGCATCTTGCTTCTAATTAAATAAAAATTTTAGACACATAAAGTCAAGTACGCATGAATTATATGCTTTAAATAAAGACAAATGCTTGTACACATTTTTACAAACGCTTTGAGTGTTCTAAATTTTTTGCAAAAACAGTATAATGTCAACGGAATTGTAGATAATGAATTAGTTGACTCACTATAGCATTGAAAATAATCAAGCAAGAGACAAGAATATTCTAGCAATACTATAAGCAATAATCGACATCAAATTCTTTTACATTGTATTTAAAAGTAATAAAATTTTGGACATACGCACAGTTTGTCCTACATGGAAAGATGCATAGACAATATACGATAAGGTTTTATTTCTCTCTGGAGATGAATTTAGATTTAGAGGTTCGTTTACTAAAGCAGCGGCTTCTTCAATTTTTAAAAAATCTAACTCTGGACGATTTATGTTGTTTTTTTGATGTCTATTAACATTGTTTGTTGGCTCAGAACTTTCCCGAGTTTTTTTCTTCCACATATTGACGTCAATTTTAAATATTTATATTTAAGTGACACATTGTTTTATGCTGTAACCTCATTTTTATAGAGCAAAATAAACAACAACCATCTTTTGTCATGATTGGTCATGATGAATACGTATACACACAACTAATTTTAATCATATTATAAACTTTTAATTTACTTTCAGGGTGTAGTTTAGTTTTCCATCAATGTGTAATTTAAAAGTATAAAAAATAATTGGTGTGATAAAACAAAGTCTTACCTCAAAATTTTAAATATATACTTTAAACCCATGGAGAACAAATTAATTGGACTACAACTATATGTTGAAATGGGGGCCCTAAGTCAACGTCGCGTTCCAGGGGCGAACGGCAAGTTAGTGTGGTGGAAGAGGATAGGTACAAGATTTAATACAACAAGAATAAAAGTAATTAGATAAGCTTAGATAAATAAGATAATCTAGTAAAACCAACATACAAGCTCTCCCTTATTTTGAAGCTAGCTGTTTTAAAGAAAGTATTTTATATAGAACGGAAAGATTTAAAGACTTTCTATAATTTTGTAATACCATATAATCAATTTTGACAAGGCCTATACTATTGAAGACCTTTAATTCCTTTCGAATGGCCTTAATTTCAGTTAATTTCTTTCTATCACCTAAATGATATTACGGTCTGTTTAGTTTGCGAATGTTTCAATTTTCGACATAACAAAAATCAGGACACCTAAATCAACCGAACAAGGTGATTAAGTGATCATGTTTTGTTTCGCGTTTGGCCGAAAATTCAGTCACAGTAACGAGATTGAATATATCACGAGTTTAGTAGCAATGTGTTTAACACATGAAATATTAAATAGTTAAGTCAAAGAAGGTCGAATCAACTTTCAAAAATCAGGAATATTAAAAGAAAAATGGAAAAATTACACGTGGAATTGTGATATTTTTTAACTAAGCCTAGACCATGAACACGGGTAGACTGTACACATTCAGTCTGTCATTACCGTTGAGGAAGTAATGCAGGTATGATGTAGAATACGAGAAGGCTTTTTATATAGAAATAACGAAATCTGTCACTATTCAATAGACCAAGAAGAGATTGTATTGTGATGTACGAGAAGTCATCAATAAAGCAATTGTTCATGTTGCTATAGTGCGGCTTCTTGCATTCGAAAGTTGATGATCAAATGCAAAGTCAGCAACCGTTTAGGGTAAGTCGGTGATGGACCAAAGGCTTAGCTCTACAATTGATGTGGTTGGTACCTATTACACAGATTATAATTATATACATTCACGAAATAAATTTGAATAGCGAAACATTTATGTACGTATACTTTCAATGTGTAAACTGATCATGTGAGAATTGACCATATTCAGTAGGCAGGATTTTCTCAGTCTGTTTCATTATACGAACGTCAAGCAGCTATCGCTAGGCAATGTCCTAGTTTAAAACTTCCCATCCAATGAATGCATATGCAGTGTTTGGTAAAACTTTCATGGATTAACATAAACAATTTTTACGTGGGTGATTATGTGATATTTAATAAATTTAATATATTAATATAAGCTATTTATATTTTTCAAATACATAAAATAGACTTTGGTGTAGATTAGAATATGAACCAATTTATGAATTTTCATAATTTGAATCTTAAATTGTAACATTTTTATGTTATTAGAATAAAAAATATCACAATTTTGAAAAATTTAATTAGTCTATAGATTTCTTGTAAATTTCATTCAGTTACATTTTTAAAATTTGTTTATTGTGTTATTTTTATTAAATATATTTGGCTATTTATTATATAAAGAAAAAGAAAATTAAAGAATATAAAGAATTTCAAGTAAAAAGTGAATACATAAGGACAATGTCGAGCCAAACTGCATACAATGCAATGCATATAGACACTTGGAAAAGCCGCGCTTCTAGTCAAATTACGCGTATACCATATGATGTGAGTGGCATCGATTTTCTGTTATCCTTCTGGAGTTCAAATATTGAGATGCGTCAGGGGTGAGTCTCGCGCGGTTCAAATCCTACCTTTATTACAAGTTTCGTATGGTGGGCTTTTCCCGTAAGACCCTTCGCCTCGGCTTCCAGTGACGTTTGATTCTACGAATGCAACTGAAAAGTTTGAAAGGAAGAATGTCGGTGAGTCATTCAGTTTTCTTCTGTCATCCAGACCTCGAGAATCAAGAAGTTTCTATTTCTTTTTTTTTCCGATTTAACTATTTTATAGCTGAATCGAGATGCAGCTAAAGTTTGACTAGTTTCTTGGAATTCCTTTTTAAAAAGCTTAACAAGTTTTGATGCGCTTTTTCGATTTGTTATCTATTATTATAACATTGAGAGAAATCACAAAATTTACTCATTTTTGCCATTCTCCCTAGTAAAATGATCGTAAATTGATTAAACTGAGGAAATAACCAAACTTTATAAAATACTTATTAAAATACCTATTATTTTATCACTATTTACAATATATGCGGAAAATTTTTAATGAAAATTAATAATCTTACTAAAATTTAGAAATACTTTTATTTCGTACTTGAAATATTGGTACGGAAATTATCGAAATGATGCAGAACAGTTTAATTTGAATATTATTACTCGCAAACAAAATAGTAGGTTTATTATAGTATTAAATAGTCACATTACAAAAAAGGTATTTTGTGAATAAAATGTATAATTACTCTTTCGATTAGATATTTGAATTAGTTTGTAATAGAATCTTCTCGTTGGCTAATTTAATAATAAATTGATCGATTATCGGCTTACTAAAATTACTTGTACATAAGTTTATGTGTATAGATTGCACATGAAATAATATACTTAATAAAATAATAATATTTATAATAATTCTATTTTATCACTGTAAGAATTTAATTTCAATTTTCCTAAATTATAACAATTACTTACATATACTCTCAATTATTCAACATAATCTTTCAGTGACTGTTTTTTTTAACAATAGGTAACATTTCCTTGAGTTAACCAGATTTTAATATATATTTATTAAAATATATGGAAGAAACGAGCAAACAAATTTTATAATTTTCAGCTATAGTTAATGGAAAGGACTGCATTCTCATGTGGTTAGAGGATCGTGAAATCAATTACATATCGCATTCGGACGAGACTACTGATACATATTCTACTTCATCCTAGACATCATCAATAACTACTCATCATCAGTTTGATATTCACGATCATTGTATAATCATCTGAAAAAGAAATTATGCTCCTTGTCTAGATACAACTCGCCAGAGAAAGAATTAGCCACGAGCAAATGTGAGAAAGATTTATTCACACGAATCAAAAACAGAATCGAGTTGAGAGGAAGATCCATAGCACGTGTGTAAAGGCAAGGGGATAGCCGATACGTGTTTGACTTTCGGGCCAATTAAAACAAACGGTCGTTCCGCGAAATTACGCCTTGGTATGTGCACTGCAACCGCACACGCACGTGTGTTATGTGTACACTACGGGGAGAGTTGTTGCACGCGCCCATCACGGAAATAGAAGGCGCGCAAAAAAAGTGCCAAGAGACGCGCGCCGCTACTTGAGAAGCGATACCATGAGCCAAGGCCTGGTGTTGCGCTGACTGGGTCGCAGAAACTCAATTGATATTATAATTTGTGAGACTTTCCAAAAATCGAACAGGAAATTACAAGGACGACCTCGCGTTGTTCTAAAATCGATTCTAATTGCATTATACAAAAAGGAGTCATTTTTAATAATTATAGCAGCTGTTTTATTAGTTTTATTAGTAAATATCAACAAATTTATTTAGTTGTAAGCAACGGTAATACAAGTATATAGGAATGTAACGTGCGCTTTCTTGCAACTAGTACACAAGTATGCGGTACATTTAATTTAGAGTCTCGAGGAGATATTTACATCATGCAAAGGGAAAAAGGACAATTAATAATATACAACGAACAATTGGTGTAATGACTTGTAATGTTTAATAGAAGTATTTGCATAATCTGAAATAAACATGGTCTTGTTCTGTTGTTGTTAGAATATGCATAAGTACATTTTTACTGTAATATCTTTAAGCGAAGTGCACATTCCATTCAATTTCTATATTGACGAGCAAGAATATCTGCACACTTCACAATGGCTCATGATGGTGCAATAAATTAAGTGGAAGTGCGTAACATGTGTCTGACTGCAGTGTAGTATAATAGACTAAGCGATAAGAGTGAGTACAATCATAAACGTATATGACATTATCAATCGTCTCAATTGCTTTTTTTCGATTGCACAACACTCGTAAAAAGTGGTTCATTTATAGATATTGATCAATTGAACTCGTGCTAACTTCATGTTTCTTGATTAAATTAATAAAACGTATGGTGGCGAGCACGTGCAGTACCTTTTTTGCATTCTAGGAACTGACACGACACATGATTGAATATTTGCAATGTATGGAGCGGAGGATATTATGCGGTATCGGATCATTCGACCACTTGCACTCGATGGACATCTGTATCATTGTATCTAGTTTGAATAAAGCAAAGGAAAAGCCAAACTTTTAACTAACGAACTGAAGGTGCCCTAAACAATCAAAAGTTGCAGAAGCGTGGCTACGTAGACTTGTTGATTTAGCCCAACGACTGGATGCCTGTACTCGAAACTCGAGCACTCGAACGCCAGACGCTCAAGTTTACGCGGCCGCTCGGAAGTTCCAGTTTACCGGATTTTGGTCGTCTTTCGTTTTAGCGAGCTTTAGGCCAAAGAAGCTTGCGAAGTTGGGCTCAATGTGGAAGAGTTATCCAAGCTGTAATATAATTTTGGCAAACAAAACTTTTCAAGAGCGCTCTAGTCTTGCAGTTTCAGAAACAACTGCAGCACAACGTTGCTAACGATACCATCGCTGTGCCCCGTACTCGCAATAAACTGCAAGACCCGCATAATCCTTCTTAATTTTCTCTCATTTTTCAATCGCAACCTAGTACATGTACACCAAGGACTGCTAACACAAAGGATGAGCATTGACGAAAAAGCTGAGAATAAAACGAAGGGGTGAAACGCAGGTTGCCGAGCGAGAGAAGCGCAAGCAATGCAGTAAACCAGGGCTGCTAATTGAACGGTCGTCTCCGCTCGCGGCCCAGCCGGCGAAGATCCTACGGGCGCTCATTGAGCGATCGGCCGGCAACGCTTACACGGCGCACATGCGGCTCGTCAGGGCGGCCGAAAAGGGGGAGGCCCTCGCGTGATTTATCGGCCGCGTCGGCGCTTTGATCGCGCCTTGGAAAAACAAGCGGCCCTCGCGAAATATATAGCCCGCCCTCGTAAAGCCCGGCGGGCCTTTCTTTTCGCGGAAGCGGAATATATAACATTCGCGGGGATACGCACATATCCGCCGAGCGTTCGCCGGGGGTCTAGTGGGGACCGCGTCTTTTTCGCAGGGGTCGCCCCGGCCAATGTACGGAGGCCGCTCGATTCCGCTGAAGGAAAAGCTAAGAGGGAGAGGCCCCATATATATATATGCGTCACGCGCAACAACCGATCAATATACACAATGTTATGGGCGCGGGCGATAGGGATAAAGCTTGCGATTGGGACAGACAAGGAGCGAGCGGAGATAGGAGCCCTCGCGCGGGCAGTGCCGCAACACATTGACATTGCGTCCCGGTTAATTAACATGTTAACCGCTTGTAAATCTTCTCGGTAGGGCAATATAAGCCGGGGAGTTGCATTAGCGCGAGCGGGGCGCACGCACACGCGCATGTGCGTTTATATGAATAATAAGTGGAATAATTTTTATCGCCGTTCCGATGAGCAGCGCGGCCGCGCGGCGCCGGAGATTTAACGAGAAGCTGGCGCTCGCCAACTTTTCAATAAGCCGGGCTTCTCGGAAGGCCCTCGCGGTCTGTTTACCCGGGCCGCCGCCGACTCCCCGGGGCCTGCCTCCGTCCGGGAAGCCGGGCCGGCTTCCGGGGACGGGGCGCGCCCTCGCCCGCTCCCCGGAAGCCCGATAAAAGCCCGCGAGCCGCCTCGGCCCTCCTGCCCTCCAAGCGGCCAGACCCAATTACCCGTCAAAAAGGAGAAAAATTGCGACGCGGCCAGGAGGATCTGCCGGTTGGCGATGCTCCACCTCGGGGGGGGTGGGGCACACTCCCCGGCAACGGTAACCCGCGGCCCTTTGACAAGTGGCCGCGCGGTCGAAAGCGCCCGCGGCGCCGGCCCCCCGGCAGCTAGCGGGCCGCCTCGCCCCGAGGAATGCCCGGGCAAAAACTGACCTTCCGCATTGTGCAGCCCGCGAGTTTTTAGCGGGGCCCCGGGGGCTATGATCTCCGCGGAGGAATGCGGCCCCCCCGCTCCACTCTTACTTTCCGCGGACACTGCGTGTGGATACATATACGTACGCGCGAGCGTGTGGAGTGCGCGCTGCCACCGCACACGCGTGCACGGGCGCGCGCGTATTTATAGCGAGGCGCGGAAATCGGCGGGCGGGCCGTCGTCCGTTTCGACACGCCTCGAAAGCGGCCGCCGCTGACGCACGGGGCACTTTCGCAACTAGCCCGGGATCTATGGCCCGGGGCACTTTCTTCGCGGCGCGCGCGCGGAATGCCGGAGAGCGGCCGCCGCCCCGGAAGTGGCCTTGGCTCATCGGGCGCCCGCGGCCTTGATAAGCCGGCCGATGTGAGCCAGGGGGGGCACCGCCGCCAGGGCGATTTCCGGCCGCGCGGGGACGCCTCGCCCTGGGCCCGGCCGCCCGATTATTTTTAAGCGGCGAACGTCGCTGGGGATTGACGACCGGGCGGCGTCAGGGCCGGGGGAAACGTGAAAGCCGCCTCTTAATTGCTTCGCCCGTGTCAATGCGCTCGACGTCGAAAGATCGCTTTGCGTTACACGTTACTCTGGGGGAAACTTCCGAGAAAGCTCACGATCGTCCTTTGAATAATTTTTATCCACCGCCGCGGTACAACGTGTAATACTTAATTGCCTCGGTTTGGTCGCGCTGGAAAATCCATTCGACTGCTTCGCTAGGGCTCCCCAACAGAAAAATTGAGTAGAAACTTTTTAATTAGCCGCTGCACTTGCCAGTTTACGTTTGGGTAAAAATTGTTTTAATTAGGTTACGTAATGCGAGTGCGCGGGAAAATTTTTCTCAACTTTCCGCTAATATACCGCGCTTTGAACAGTGGTTAAATTATAAACTTTTTTTGAAAACCGTAATTAATAAACACCTGTTTATAGAAAAAGCGTAGGCAACCTACGCAATAATTATATCAACGAAAAAGGTTATTATTTTGCATCAGGCTTGACGCAAGATATAAGTGGGGTTTATATAACTTATACGGGAGAACAAAGATAGGCAACTTAAGTGGGCGAAGGAGCTCAAGATTTTGGGGAAAACACAATGACGAAGTCGATGAAAGGAAAACGCAACAATCCCGCTTGTAGGTGTAGCGCACTTTAGAATAAAAGAGAAGCAAGCCTGTACTTGCTCAACGTTGATGAATTGATGCTCGCGGAGATGAACATATGTTGGTAGTTAGCAGAGGCGGAAAGTGAATTAAGGATACCGAGGCATGAACGAATGACAAAGTAAGTGTTCGTAAAGCTAAGGAGCGCCCGAGCCAAGAAGGGTAATAGGCTCGAACGCGACCCGAGAAAGGAAAAGGAAAACCTGGCCTGCCTGTGAAAAGGCAAGTCCGGCCCAGCCTAACGATAGTTTTATTAAACGGCCTCTTATTTATAGAACGATTTAATTGCGTAAGAAGGGTAAATCGCGCCAACATCAATCTAGTTCGCACGGGTCAAAATTAGGCGTATCCGGAAACAAGGATTCATTTTTTATTTCGCACGCCGTACAACGGCGAGAAGCGACGGGCCGGACGGGCGTGTATATATCGCGCATCAAGAGCCATTTTCCTAACTCGCCCACCCCCGGAACCAAAGGAGAAAAAAAAAACGCCACGGCGTATATACAAGCGCGGGGCATCAGCCGCCGACTATATTTATCGCAAAATCATAAGCCGGGCGGTGTTTCGCAGGCCGCTGGGGAGACAGAGAGCAGGAGATAAAGAGACAGACAGGGAGCGGCAGGGGAGTGGACGGGCGATTTTAGCCCGGTGGGTTCGGTGGGGAGCCGACGGGCGGCGCGGTGGGAAGCTACCGAATTTAATAGAATAATAAATGGACCGTCTGGCGGGGGCGCGCGCGCCGGCCTCATGGGAGCGGCCCGCCCTCCCCTCGCCCCCGCTTACGTATTCCGCTTGAGGTGCACTTTTGGCACTTAAGCAACCGCCCGTTGACTTTGCGCCTTGCACCACCATCGCCACCCCCTCAAAATTTCCCCGGCGCAGCGGAGTTTTCATAATTTAATTAATACGTAGCGCGGCCGCGCGGGGGAGCCTGGAAACCGCGCTCGGATATAATATACGTGGCTTTCCACCCGGAGGAGCCCGCCGCGGTTTTTCTTTTCCCCCGCCCGCGGCTTTGCAAAATTTTGGAGCCGATGTGTATATATATATACGTGGGCCCGGGGTCGGCTATCGGGGCCGCCGATCGGCCGCCCGGGTTCGTCTAATTAATTTGCGCCTTGGGGGGAGGAAAAAAAGGAGTGTACCGCAAGCCGGGCTGTGTGCGCGGCTGCCTCGCTTCGCGGAGCTTGCATGAATTTTGCAAGAGAGCGGAAATTTTCATCATCTGCCAACGTGTGCTTTGTACTACGCCATAAGGAATTTCAATTGCCGCAGTGAATATACAGACCGTACGTGGAATATTGTAATATATTCCGCGAATTAAATAAATAACGCGCGCGCTTGAGCGTACATTTTACTTTCGGGAACTTATGTACCCTCTCTTATTTTCGCCAGAATGTTTCAAATGGCGAGAATTTCTCTTCCTTATTTAGACCTTTCCATTTAATAGCTGCCACTTGTATACACAGTCGCGGTGACGATTTACTCGCGTAACAATAAATACTTTATCGATCAAAAGCAAAGTCGCCAGTTTTATACATGCAAAGCGTATGCAGTCGTCTGAATTTTATTTTTCATATGTGTTTTGCAAGTCATGCAAGTTTAATCAACCAATACTGAATTTTTTTTAAAAAGAATCTACTATAAACTACTGCTATAACATTCTAAAATTATGTCATATTTTCTTTGTTTCAATGCAGAGTCGTCAAAATAATGTGTATACATAAAACTGACATTAAATATATATCTTTTTGAAATGAATTTTCCTAAGCGTTATTATCTACTTCTAATCATTTCTGAAACGTACTTCATTCTTTTATTCTTAATTCATTTTAAATGAATTTGTGAATCATTTTAATTCTATGAACAAACTTATATATAAAAACCTTTAGTTTTTTTCAAGATATAACAAATGTATCTAATAGAGAATAAATAATAGGTAATTTAATACTCCAGTTACCGATGTGCAATGTGAGCAATGTGGATCAAATAATTACCCGTGTACTTCATGATATTCAGCTTAACATTAATTTAATCATTTTTTTTATATTTTTTTTTACAAATTTAATTACAATAACTTCTTCTTTTTATAACTTCTTGCTATGTACTTTAATGTTGTACTGCTTAGGTAAGACTGGCTAGGGTTAAAGCCATGAGTTAAATTCAAAAGTTTATTTAAAATCTATAGTGAAAATAAATTAGATAGATTAGATTGAAACGGATTGTTGATTTCTTTCCTAGGGTTTATTAATCATTTGTCCAACTAAAAAGGTGATTATTCTAGTGAAATACTTGTGATTCATCGAGTAATGATTCAAGTATAAACGAATCTGTTTCTGTGTCCCTGCTTCAATATAATAAATTATGACTACCAGAAGAATTCCCTTTAAATAAATGAGTGTGTGAATTAATCGCAATTTGCGAAACGATTATATACTTAACGATCAAACTTTCGATAAAATCATTCAGAGAATAATATGAAGTAACTTTGCCATTGAATGCTATACGCGTCAGATGTGGATCAGGAATAACGTTGTAAAACAATCATTTACTCGTGTGACAAAGATGCACAATGAAAAATGAAAAAATCAAGACGTTGAGAATAACACGTGCAGACTTTTGAAGAAATTTCTTACAAGACGCTCAGTCAATGATATAGAAATGAAAAAAAAGAACAGGCCAAACGAAGTATCGAATGAGAGACTATGTAAATCAGAATTGAGAGGCGATTGAAGAAAGTCGTGCTAGTACAGCGTTCGTTCGCCTCTTCGCAACCCTTAAATGGCCCGCGGCGCAGCTGCTGACTTGGCAGTTTGTACGCGCGTATATACAGACGCGATTTTCGCGGTGTAATTTATGTGCGAAAACGGCCGGGACGGAATGTGCCGCGCACTTTATTTATACAACTAATATCGGTGGAAAAGTGCGCGCGACTCTGCGTCATGTGAATGCGCGAACGTTGCTACAATACGTAATTCTATACATTCATTGTTAGAACAAACTTGCACGCGATGCCCGGCGGCAAATACGGATAGCCGGGGAGAGAAAGAGACGCATCCTGACAATAAAAGCACGGGCAGAAAGAAAACTTTGTATTCGGAGGAAAGTTTTTAATTCGCAAGAGCCGCGGGAGAATTTGCACGTTATACACACGTATAATGTATGCAAATAACAATAGGCGAATAATGCTTATTTAATGGCTTCAATTATAATAAAAAGCTCTGGCGTTTAAAGATTAAAAAATGGGCACAATCTATGTAATATATACCGCGGGGAGGAAGTTTGCCATAATTTTCAAGCGCAGCGGCAGCAGTAGGAAAAATAAAAGCTTGACGTTTTTCTCGTGCTTTTCTTAAGGCGCTTTTTTCCTTTTTTTTCCGCTCTGAAATCTTCGGCGCGTCAAAGTTCTGGGTAGATGATTACCTCGAAGACTCGGAGGTATTTTCACTTAAACTTTTAAGCGCTATAATCTATTTTCGCGCTCGGAGCTTTAGATCGAGCAACAAAGATTCGAGCCTCTAAGCAGAGCCCCGGACAATTAATTCTATTTCCGAGGCCGGGGCCTGCAGGAAGCCCCGGGAGGCGGTCCGCGAGCCGCGGCTCCCTCTCGAAGCACACGGGTGAAAAAGCGGCCGGGGAGTTTCCCCCGCGGGCCGGCCGCGGCGCCTCGACAGCTATCGGGACACCGGGCTTTTTGCCGGGCGGCGTAAAATTACCGGGCAAGCCCGGAGGAAAGCGCGGACTGTTTGAACGGGAGTCGCGTCGCGGGCAAGAAAGCCGGCGGCTCCCCTCGAACAATGCCGCGGACACCCCCGTCATCAGCGCCGGCGGGAGACGATACAATTTCCAAGGCAATTAGAGCCGCGCTCGCTGCCCTGCCCCCCCTCCCCCCACGATTGTCCGCGCCGCGCGGAAAAACCCCGCCGAAGAAAGAAAATTGCGCGCGGCCTTCGCATTGTGCGTCGTCGGCGCTCGCGTCCCTTCATTCACCAAAGCCGCGCGCCTTGATTGCGGGCTATATCCGCACGCGCGCGCGTTTTTTACGGGGGAGAGCGGGCGAGTCTCGCGTAAATGCGGGGTAGAGCGAGCACCTGCGGGAAGGTGCAGCACCGGCCGATTCGCTTGTTTACGGGGGTCAATTTTTTAATTAGCTTTGCAGGTGCTCCCGAGGCGCGCGGCCGCCGCCGCCGCCGCTCGGTCCGCTTTTCCGAATGGCCGCAAATTAGCCGCCGAGCTGCCGCGCAAAAACCCCCGGCAAAAAGGATCTATTAGCATTTTGGGGGGAAAAAAGCACACTTTTAACCGCGAGCCTGGGGGAAAAAAAAATGCCCCGCCGAATATCGAAAGCCCCTTCGGAATCGGAATGGATAGATGTAACGCATCGCGTGGCCCCGTGCTTTTATGCACTGCTTCAAGATACACGTTTCTATTACGCGGGGCTTCAACGGTAAATGCAAAATTCATCGGGTATTCGGGCGCGCGCTTTACATCCCCATTCAATATCAGGATTTTTCATCAATATCTCATTCAAATCCATGATCTACAATTCGAATGCGCTCGTAGTTAGACACAACGAAAATATTTGTATGAAAAGGTTCAATCAAACCGCACGCGCAAAGTTCATAGGTCGACTCATCGCATTGTTGTACGAATTCGTTCAGGAAACGATACTACTGGGAATGAAATTCATGACAGAGAACAGAGAAGGTTACATATGAAAGACAGACGCGAGAATGAAACAAAAGTGCTCTCACAAGCAAAATATCCGTTACGATGGAATGCCACTTGGAAGGTTTTGAATGTGAGTTACGTGCATTGGGGCATGCGCTCGGATAAACTTGAGCAAATTGTTAAAAATAATAAGAATTCCATTATTTTCTTTTCTACAATTTATTGTATAATAATAACATTAAATATTGTTTTAGCATAAAATTGGCTTTAATTAATTTTATTTCTATATATGTAGAACAATGACTGTTTAAATTCATTTCAGATACGAGATTTTGCGAGAATAACTTACCGATGCTTTAATTCGTGTAGAAATTTAATAAGTAGTGTGATATTATTTTTTAATTTGCCTTAAAAACATAGATATTTTTCTAAATATAAATTAAAAAATCTGTGTCGATATATTAGAATGCTATAATAAAATTAGTTTAACTTGAAATTTATTTAATTGTTGTTTATGCGGATTATTTTTATAAAATAATTGTCTTTAATTAACTGTTGTATTTAGAATTGTTGTTGCCTCTTTAATTATTAAATAATATTAATTATTTCCAATTCGCAACGTATTACTTGCTCTCATTGTTCAGTTACAGTGCCACTTGTATTCTGACATGAAATGTTTCGATTAATTTTAGCCCAATCTGACTCTTGCCGATCTCAGAAATGGCTTCTTTTATTGACGATCTGTCGGAGCCAAATGTCTAGTCGGATAATCGCAACCCCAGTGCACGCGCTCGTCCCCTCCAATATTATAGCTCGAGGCAGTGCAAGTATTACAAAGTCCCGAGTTTGATAAGTATCTTGAATCTGCTTTGCTAGTTATACGGTCAAATAATGTTCAGTTATAATTTTAAGCTTATGTCCACAATAATTTATTAATATAGTGATTATTATTACACTGGTTTTTAGAAAAAATATAGACTTTTTAATTTTCGAATCGAATTCACTTATTTTATCTAATACCATAATACCTCGTACTTAAAAATAAAATAAAGCATGATTCACACACGAGTTATAACTCATAGTTTATATACAAAAATGGTCTGATAGATGTATTATTTATCCCACAACGGTATATTTTGCTACATTAAATGTAATTTTCGTTTCACAGCACGTCTGATTGGGGCATGTTTAAATTCTTATTTATAAATAAGTTCATTGTTGTCTGTAAATCGATGTCTTTGTTTGCGTTGATTAAAAAATTAGGATTAATTCCTTGTAAATATATGGTTATGTAATTATGACGAGTAAATTGGTTCAATAATTTGTAGTATTCAATAAAATACGAATACGTGCATTATAATACCTCTTCTGTCTCAACTTCCTTTGTTTGAGTAAGCTTTAACGTGTGTCTGCAGGACGGGTAGAGGTTTAAATCCTTTTTATTAAATCATAAATTATGACATTGTTTAACAGTGAAATTATTATTACGCAGATGATGCATAAACCAAATTGACAAGGAAATGCGAATGACGCGCAGAGCGCTCAAAGAATATTCCCTCGCAGCGGCCGCACGACTCGGGAGCATATTTCCTTTGAATTTCCGCCTTAAATCCGGAGAGTATTCCAGCGGCGCGCAACACAGATGCCCGAGGGGCCTGACATTCTCCAATGGCAGTAAAAAAAAAAAGGGTAATAATATCCGAGGGGAAAGGTTGCAATTGCGAGGCGCGCGGCGTCTTCCGCGGGGCTGCGGCTCGCGCAGGCCCATATAGCCGGGGTTAATTTAAACATTCGGCCGCAGGGCCGCGGGGAGCCGGGCTGCGGAAGGGGCCGACGGGGGCAATCTCGGGGTTATTAGCGGCCGGCCGGCGCAAGGATTTAATTCGTCATTCCGGGGGCGCGGCGGCCATGTTTGCCCGCGCGGCTCCCCGGGGGGCAGCCGTCCCCGGCCGGAGGCTGTGGGGCGGTCCACGCGCGAACCCCCGGGAACTTTTGTCTCCCGGTGGGGCGGCTAATCGCGCCACGGCCCGCGATTTACACGCCGAGCGTCTTATCCCCCGGCGCGTGTCCCGGCCCTCCGTGTAACCGGGAGAGAGAGAGAGAGAGAGAGAGCGGCCGCACCCTTCCGCGTGGCGTTATCACGCTGCCCCTCCCCCCGGGCGGCGCTCCCGCGTTTCGGCCCTTAACGGTAATACCTTCCGGCGCGTCCCCCGGCCGGTTGATTTATTCCGGGCGGCGGGGCTACGTACATCGGCATAATGCGCGGCGTCAGGTGCGCCCGGCTTCGCAAAGTGTTTCTCCCGCGGGCGCCGCGCGACTCCCTATAAATATCAACTCCGTGCCCCGGGAGAGGGGGGGGGGAGTAGGGGACTTTAATCAAGCCGGCCGCCGCGCCGCCGGGGAATCAGAGCCCCGAGTTATTTACGAGCGCGCGAGGCCGCAGGCCGCCCCCGTCGCCGAGCCCCCCGGAACTTGTTGCCAGAGGCCCGGCCAACTGTTAGTTTTGGGCGTCGGGCCCGCCGCGGGTCACTCGAGGTCGCCCCGGACTTTTTCTGCCCGGCCACCGCCGCCGCTTCTTAATTCCCGCCTTTACTCGGGCTAAGTGGCTTTTAATGCAGGAAGCCTCCGTGCAATTGCTGTTTAAATGCCAACCGCTTGCGAAGGGCGTCTCCAAGACTAGTCGGCGGGGCCCCCGCTGCACGCATAACCATCGCATTAATTGCGTTAGCGTCCTTTCCTTTTATCGGCCAATTATGTTATTAAAACTGCCACGTTTTATCCCTAAATTCAATTGTGTCCGCACGCTGCGCTTTTCCCCTGCGAATGTATTAATCTCCGCTCGGCGGCTGAACTCTTGCTTGTCACTGCACGGAGCGCATTATTTCCCTACGAGTACCCCCGTTCTTCTCTTCCGCTGCTGGAATATAGCTTGGCGTTAAGTAGCATACTTTGGCTGAATTATTGGGAAATTTCACGACTGTATGTCGGACAGTTTATTGTCTTTAGTATGCCACTGGATATTCTTGTGGATCAAAAAATTATGCGTTTGTACTCAACTGGTTTCAAAGCTGCGACGAGGAATGACTGGTTCCGGGAGATAATGCGCTTCGAGTGGACCAGCATCGCACCGTGTGCATCCTTGGAACCTAAAACGATGACCACTGGCCCTGCAGAACAATTGTTACAACATCTCATGTAGACCATAGTTATGGGTATAATATTTAAATGGATTTATTGCGTTTTATCGCGTAAATCTTACCTGCTCGCGCTATAAAACACGTGTTTTAGGGGTTCTTTGCTTGTGTTAACAGACAATGTACTACAATCTTCTTAATGTTCATGCCTCTCCACTTTATCTTATCGTTATTTTTTTCTCTTACCCACCAAAACAGTATCTGCGTCTCAAAACTAATTTATTAAGATGCTTTCTGCAATCTGCGTATTTACTTTCTGCTTCGTATTTTCGAGTGTTATCACAACCATCTTGAAAGTTTTTTTACGATCGGGATAGAGTGGCTTGGCTCGCAAATTGAAGTACTATTTTGGAACAAGTTTTTGGAGACTGAAAAATTATGTTAAAGAAAACAAACTTTCTTTTGCCATATTCCTAACGAAAAGGAACAGTCTAATTTAAAGTTATATTTCGTTTGATCAAAGGAAAATGTCATCATTTCCGGTATCTACAATAGTCAATATCGTATACATTTGAGAAAGTGTTGGATTATAATAATATTCTTCTACACAAGTTTTTAATTAAAATATTCCAAGCTTATCTTCACTTGGACAAGATTAGCGTTACTTATTTCAATAATATTGAGCCTTGCCTTGCCGCAAATATTATAATATTTGTCGTGCAAACATTGAAACATTATTTACGTACGTTCAATTGTTCTTTTCTGGAGGAATTTATTTTTTTTTTCAAGTCACCACCGCGTTATTCTAAACAGGCGCAGGAGCACGTTTCTCTTTCAGCAGCTGCCTTAGAGCCTGAGCCAAGTGACTAATTAAATGTAAAAATTTATCGCTCAAGCGTAAAAGCATCTGGCGCACGTCGTTATCCGTATAATGCCGCGTTTGAGACGTCGCCGCGCGGATAGGAAGGGCCGAGAGCGCGGCGTCCGCTCGGGCGTAACGTAATCAAAACGCGGATTCTATCAGGGGAAGTATTAAGGGCTCGAGCGGGCAATTTGGAGTACTTGTAAAAGGCGCCCGCGCAGCCGGGGCTACGTGCAGCCCCGAGATTCCCAGGGCCTCCATTCCGCGAGGATTTCCCCGCTCTTTTCCCCGGGGAGAGCCGCGCGCTTCCGGCCGCGGGATCGCGTTCCCATGCTCGCGGGCCGCCTCTTCGCCGAATAGATTTGGGGGCTAATCGGCGAGGAGCTGCCGAGATTCGATTAAAGGCGCAGCGGCCGGCGCGCCTGAAATACCCGGCTCCGACACATCCTTCCTCATTAGGCGCGCGTCTCTCCCCTCGCCCGTTTTCCCTCATCCTCGGGCTCTTTCACTTTTCCCGGCCGCGGGCGGCGCTCCCTCCCTCCCCCCCGCGGCGGCGGCGGCGTCTTGCTGCGGGAGCCGCGGCTCCGGAGTCCGGGGGCAGGAGCCGAGCCGCCGCCGGGGTCCGGGCCGCGAGGGAGGGGCTCGGCCGTCCTCCTCGCGGCGCGCCGTCGGCTACAGCGGGAGAAAGAGAGCGGCATGCGGCGCGGCGGCTGCGGCGGCGGCGGCGTTGGCCGCGGCGGGGGAAGGGAGCCTCGGCGGCGGTAAGCGGCGCGGCCGGCGGCAGTCGGCACTCGACGCCCGCGACGACACGAGCTCGCGGCGCCCCCCTCAGCTGTGCAGCGCGAGACCGAGGAGAGGCGCGCGCCCCGGATATCTGGACCGCGAGGGAGGCTGCTGCGCCATGAGGGCCTGAGGGCGCGAGGGCCGCGTGGGATGCCAGGGGCCGCGCACGTGCGCGCGCCGCCCCAGAAGCCGAGGTGAAAGTGCGCGGCCGGAGGAGCCGAGAGCGCCGGCGCCCGGAGCCGAGCCGGGCCCCCAGCAGCCGGCTCCCAGTGTCCCTGCCGCCGTGCCTCCGGACCCGCGACCACCGCCCCGGTCGACGCACCGTCGCCCGCGGCACCCGCCACCTGCGCCGAGGCCCTGCGAGGGTGAGTCACGCCGATCCCCGCGCGCCGATCGCCCCGGGGCCGAGGGTAAACGCGGGAAAGCCGACTTTCCCCGGAGGCGCCCTGCGCGCCTCGTGCCCCTGCCGCTTGCCCGGCGATCGGCTCGATTTCACCACGACCGCTTGATTGCCCGAACCGACGTTTGTTTTCCTTTCGAGCCGACTCCTCGAATTGTGGCCGACGATGCTACCGAGTCGATGCATTCGATTTGCTCTATCGATTTTGTTTAAAGTGCATTTTACGCAACCCGACGCCGCTCCGCCGCTGTTGACAATGTTCCAGTCGTTTTACCGTACTAGTAAAAACCCGCTGTTTTTTTAATCACTTGCAACGCGGCTTTATTATCCTTTTTATTCAATTAGTAATTGCATCCGTGCAGCGCTTGTTAATTGTTCCTTTTAATTATTTTCACATATCAAGTGAGCATTATAATAATAGACGGGAAGATATAATGGAAGCGTTATTCTAATATCATATAGGCATTTAAGTTGTAAGTGGGATTAAGCACATCGGGAAGAAGAAGAAGAAGAAGAAGAATATTCTGTGTAAATTTTTTTTTTCCACCAGTGAGAAAACAAGATGCGGCCTCAGTGCTTTGAATTCTTCACAATAGTATAATATACGCGAGAAGTCTCGTTTTTAGACTGTATTTATCTAAGGATGTGGGTTATGTTCTTGTTTCTAAATTTAGTGCCCGCGACACGTGCTCATTGAGCAGATGCTCTTTCGAGACCCTTTAAAATTTTCAACATATTTCAGATGTGTACAAATATATACACATACATGTATTCCATACAACGCGCGACTGCGGGAACTGTGCTCGCGTACATCGCCGCGCGATTTCTCCTGCCTTTTACAAATTAATTGATGATTATTCTTAATAAGCAAACAGATAATACCGTGTACACGTGGGCATAATATTGAGCGCGCGATAAAGCATCGCTCGGGGCGAAATAATCTCGCTCGGAGATACGGCCAAAGGCGCTGTATTAAAAGCGCCAATTGCCCCGGCGCGAGTAAATTGTTTCGAAAATCTATCGGCCGGTGGGGCAGGTGTGGGGCAGAGCCGTTTCTCAAAATCGACTTTACGCCTTTATTCCCGCTAAGAGAAGGCGCGCGAGGCGAGAGCCTCTGCCCCGCGCGGCTATTACGAGCCTTTCGTCAGAAAAATTTATCGGCTCTTCACACTAAGCATAAATATTCGATTACGCGGAGGCACAAGTCGATGCCGAGGCGCCGCCTGAGCGTTAGATCCTCGCGCGCGGATCGGCGCGATCGTCCGGGGGCACGTCGGCCGATTACCCGACACGGTGCAACGGCTGCAGGAGCCAAGAAGAGTCAATCGGTATAGCGACGAGCGTGCGCGCACCAAAGCGCGGTGACCTTCGGGCCGCCCCGGGGAGGGGGGGGGAGTAAAAAAACGGCCGCTCCGGCGAAAGCTCGCGGCGTCGAAAGCGACCGATTGGCTTTGATAAGGCGCGAAAGTGCGCGGCTTAACGGGACCCGTGCGGGCGGCGCCAAGTTCACCAGTTGCCTGTGCTCGCGCGAAACCCTATATATATATATACGTGTGGGTATCGCACCGCCGGTGGAAAGCTTTCGAATCGTTAAAAGAATATCTCCCGCTGGCGTGTGCATTGTGCAGCGCTTGCGTCGCCCCGCTCGCGCTCGACTCCCTTGCGATGATTATTCTCTTTTCTTATTGCATAATAATATGTAAAATAGAGTTTATAAGTGCTAATCTAATGTAACGCAATTTTTCCTTACTTTATGATCTACTTACGGATTCTTTTTCTAACGACCTGCGCGTAATCTTAGTATTCAAACACACTTGGAAGTAGTTTTTTTTATCCCCGCGCTATCATTATTTCTCTTTCTCAACTCTTATTTTTCGCTCTGTTAGATATAAATCGGAATAAAGAAATTCATAATAATATATAATGCGATTTCTTAGTACGTAACGAGCGTACCGTTAAGATTACAACCGGAAAACAAAAATGAGCCTCATTTTAGGTTCCCTCTATAATACTTTACTTAGTTCATGAATTTTAAAAGCGTCGCTCTCTTGTACTTAACGGCATTTTTCTTTCCGCGTTGCATTTTTTCAATTTTATCGAATGTAATTTCGCGCAGAGAGAAATGCGCGTACATTTTAATGTGTTAATTTACGCTTGTATTATTATTCGGATTCACCAACGGCTTAATCTGCATATTATTCATCGGGAGTAAAAGGCGCAGGTAAAGCCTTCCAATCGACCAAGCATTATTTGATTGTTTACCCGTCTGTAATAATTGTTGATGAATTTAATTGCTCGGCCGTACAATCGATAACTCAATTCATTTATACGGTCATTATGGCAAACAAGGCAATTATTAGTTAAAAATTATAATTTTACGCAACGCTGCCGCGGATATTCAATTATACATAATGTAAAAAGCGATGATTGGACTCGAGGAATTGCTAAATTTGCTTAAAGACCTACCGCAGCTACTTGCAACGCGCCGTTAACTGTAGATGCAAATAAAAAATTTCAAAATTCCCACAACTTCCGTTTACTTACCGAGTTTACAATTTGAGTAATGCGTTTTTTTCGTTGTTTGCTTTAATATATTCGCTGCATCATTAACGGCCATTTTTGTCCCAGCGATTATCCAAATGTTTTCAGCCGTCGCTTGTTTACAAAACACACACGGCACTCTGCGCGCTGCACTTTGCCGAGAAGAAGCCTCCGGCCGGCCCAGCAGAACCGGCACATCGCCCCTCTATATCGCGAACCCGCGCAAAAAAGGCCCCTACGAACTCGGCCCTCGCGGGCGTACATAATACCCGTGCGGTACGCGTAAAAAAAAAAAAGGCTCACGGGAGGCACATGACAGGCGCTGCTTGGACAATCGAATCGAAGTCGAACAAAGCTTTCGATTACGATAGTCGAAGGCAGGGCGCGCGCGAGGACCGCCGCGGAGATCAAAGCCCGCGAGCGGCCGGTCATCATCCCGAGGGACAATGAGCCCCGCGGCGGATAACCCAGCGGCTTATCACGGCCTAGAAGAGGTTTTCCCCGGCAGACGTACAACCTCGCCAGCGTGCAGAAACATAGGCGCGCCTTTTTCCGTCTATGTGTACCCGGCGGCCGAGGATCGATCGGGAAAATCGGGGCCAGGTGCCCGGGCCGACAAAGCCGCGGAGGCTCGCCGGGCGCACAATGGGCCCTCGGGCGTTGCTCGCGGAGGCAGCCGCCGCGCCGGGCAAAAAAGCCCCGCTTGGGCTGCAACCAGTAGATCCAGTAGAGCCGGCCGGCCGCTCGTGTCGCGACGCGCCGCGGGGATTCCAGGTTAATGGAGGTTGGAGCCGCGCGCCCGGCCGCAGGTGAGCGGCTTCTCGCCCCCCGGGACGTAGCCCGCCGCCCTCTTCCCCGGGGCGCTAATTGACCCCCGGCTGCCGACGCCCGCGGGTTCTTTTTATCCCAAGTTTAGGCGGCTCGTGACGGTAGACGACCGTGTAAACACACGCGGCCGCCGCTCGGTGTATAATCGGCCCCTTATGTCCCATACCGGCGGCGCTCTTACGAAAATCATGCACTTGCGCCGCGGCGCGGGGATCGATCAAAAAATCACGGCGAGGCTCGTTAGAACGCCGTAGCCTCGCGGCGGCCAATCAATCACGGCTTTCCCAATGCATACACGTATTATACACTAGTGCGTGCGTGCGTATAATCCCCCGATGAGCCGCGCGTCCTTATCACGGGGCTGAGCTGCGCGGCCTTTGAAAGGCCTATATACACTGCGTCCTCCGGGCGGCGCGTCTCGCAATCGGCCGCCGCCGCCGCCGCCGCCTCGTAATTGTTTATTCGTCTTTGTCCGCGAGCGAGCGGCCGAGCCGGCGCCGTGGAAAAAGGAGGCGCGCGAGCGCGTAATTGCGCGCGCTACGTCGGCCTCGCGATTTTCAATTAAGTGCCGGATCCCCCGGCGCCGCGCGGCTTTCGCAAGGGCGAGGCCCGCGGTATTTACGGCCCGGCTTTTCGGCTAATGACGTAACGCGCGGGCCCCAATCAGGGCAAAGGCTCTTAAGCGCCGTATAAACGTCCGGTTAATGCGCGCGTAAGTTCCGAGGGCCGCGTAGCGCCGGCAACTCCTCCGCTCTCCCTTCCACCGCCGTCAAGGGATACCTTTGAGCAAGCCTTAATTGTGTAATGGGTTCGATCGATGCCCGGGACTAGCCTACATTTTCGTCAAAACTCGATCATTTATCAGCCAACCTAACAATGCCGAGCTTCATTCTTTTTAACAGCTGGTGATAAGAAGCTAAAATACATGGCATTCCAAGTATCAAGGTTTTCACCGAGACATTTTATTCTGTTCTAAATACACGGTTTTTTAGGTTATAAGATGGTAATTGATATACCTGCAGTAATTTAGACTGTTTTAAATAGAAACAATGTCTTGGATTTCACCTGCAACTATGTAAAATAAAGATAGCATGTTTGTTTTTACGCATACAATGTCTTCAACGTTCTTATATTACACACTCTTTGAAATTTCAAAGGAGTATTCGATTAGAATCTTCGAGCCGATTCGGCTACTTTCTGGTGGAATGATCGGTCTCGCTCGAGCGCCACTTGTACACGCGGTAGGTAAGAATCGGCCAAGCTTGGCCTCGAGTTGTCAACGAGGCTCGCAGGCTCATGTACGCGCGCAACCCTCCGGTGATAAGACAATTACCGGCAAGGGGCGCACTTGTACAGCGTGACGGGCGATCGCGCGGGGCGTAGGCAGAGCCCCAGATTGACGCTCGTATCGATCAGCTCTGGCGGCGAGAGGTGCCCTCGGCCTTTGTACGATTATCGCTCATTACGCCGCTCGTTACTTTCCTTTTCAGCGGCAGTTAAGGGAACGCTAGGCCATTGTGTCCGCGCGGTCAATCGCCGTAAATTCCGCGCGATAATTGCAGAAAAAAAAAAAAGGTCGGCCGACAGCGTAACCGGGGCGCGCGCGCGCGACAGGTTATGTACCCCCCCGCGGCCGGGACAATGGGATACATACAGATATATAGACACGCGTAAGGGAGAAGCGGAGGGCGGCCGGGCGTATAAAAAGGCCGGAGCTTCTTTGGGCGGGTTCCGCGGCGGAAGCGCCGGATCGCGGCGTGCGCGTCGAGGGCTCCCGGGGGACGCGCCGCGCGGATATTCAGCTATATTGATTGACAGGAGGAGAATGCGCGCGAGAATAGCGCGGCCGCGAGCGCGCGTAAGTTTTTGCAGGCGCAGGCCGCGGAGGTATTGCAAAAAGAGCCGGTAAACTTTGATTGCCTCATTTATCTTCTTTGTCATCATTACAATATCTTTATATTGTGTATATAATTTATCGAAGACGTAATAAATTACACACACGGCCGAAGCCGGCAATAAATATAACACCAGTGTGCACAAGGAATGCGCGCGCCGCTCAAAAGTGCAGTAAAACCGGTAAAATTAACGAGGCGTTTTTTTTTTTTTTTCAAAAAAAAAAAAAAATAAAATCCCCCGACGCCGCGGATAATAATGCGTCGACGCTGCGTTACGCGGCGACCTTCGCCGAATCAAAGTTGGCCGGCGATAGGCCCGCGGGGAGATAGGGCCGAGCGCGCCAACTCCGACCTATCGCGCCCGGCTTGATCAGCCGTTTCATAAATCAGGCCCTCGGGGGGAAAAAGAGAGCGCGCCCTCCGGGAGAATCAAAAACTAATCGGACACATCCAGCCCCGAGGAGCTTGTGTGCATATATAACGCGAGCGCGTGGGGCCCCTGTGCGCGTGTATATATACGTGCACGCATCGCGCGGGGGGAACGCGTGTCTCCTGAAATTTCACGCTCGGTCGGGGGCTTTAATTATTTCCCATGGCCTCGCGCGCCCTCGCAGCCGAATGATTAAAGGTCTAATTGGACGTGGCGATTAAGCGGCCCGCAAACTTCCTTTTTTTTTTTATCCCCTCGGCGCCGCGGCGTTTCTTCCCCGGGAGAAAGTCATTTTTGCCCGGCGCGCGCGCGCGGGGCATTTGTCAAGCGCCGGCAGAAAGCGCGACGTTATTCAACCGCGTTATTCATCCTCCGGTGCGTTATTATCTAACCCCCGGCTCGCGTGGGAAAGTGACGAGTCTCCTGTTATCAGGCCCTTCCCGCCGATCGCGCACAACCGCGTGGTTCGTGCCGCGAGGTTTCCCCCCCCAAAAATAATAAAAATCACCCGTGCCGTCGTTGTGTACGTACGATAATTAGGCCCAATTGTTTGACGGGGCAGTCGGTTGTGTACGGAATCTGGGCGAAGACTTTTGGAGGCGTGATCGAAAGGTAAACTTGGTAAGAATTCCAAGGCTGCCGTGTCGGGGCTTACCCAAAGCCTTTTCGGCAGAAGGCTCCACCGGCTTGGGCCGTGTTGATAAACACCGCTTCAATTGGACAATATTTTGGAAAAAAAAGTGCAAGGCTTGGGAGCACATTTGCTGCCGCGTATGAATCACCGGCCAGGTGATTGACTCGTCGGAATCACTTGCACGGTACATTGATGTATCAAGCGTGCATTCGATAGACTGGTCAACAGCGCATGTACATATTCCAAGATTCGAGGATAAATTCAACCGCTCGCCTGCTCAAACTTGTCAGTTAAAAAACAGTAACCGACAGTTTGCAACTATATGCGCAGTGCAGCCAAGACCCACGGAAGTCGACCTCCTCTAAGGACCGCAGCGCCCTGAATTCCCAAACGAGGTATACATCTCGGAAGTTGGGCGGAACTTGTTGGGCCCCCCCGAGTTTCGCGGGAGCAGCCGCAGGGCCGAAAATCCAACTGCGCTAAGGCAAACGCCGAGCGGCGAAGACAAAGCCAGGGCCTCGCGGCCAGCTCGCGTATATACGCATGCACACGCCAACGTACATGTACCGCGCGGATGCGGCCGTGATTCACGCGCAACCGAATCATCGTCCGGCGGAAAAAGTGAGCCTCGCACTTTGGCCGCGGAAGCAGGCGACGCGTCGAGGCCGGCTAATTGCCGGGGGGGGATACGGGGCGGCGCCTTCCTTTTTATGCGCCGTCGGCCGCGCGGGGCCTTGATCGTGAAATTCGCCGCGGGACCTTCCTCGAGCCGTCTCGTGTGCCCGCGCCGGGCGGCTCTTAGGGATTCCCTCGGGCGGACAACGCGCGGCCATTGTCCCGGCCTTCCGCCGCGGCCCGCGATCCGGAAACCCTTTCCGCCATTCGGTTGCTGCATCGCCGTCTAAACATGGCCGCGCAGGCGGGAGGGAGGCGCCGCCGAGGACTGGCTCTTCGCAAGCGATGACTTTCGCGCGAGGGCCAGGAGGAGGAGGAAGGGTCCATCTGGCGCGGGACCCTCGATGATTCCCCGGTCGTTGTACCCCGCGGCGGCCGCGATTACGCGCGTCGAACAGTGGCTAACGGTCGCCGCCGCCGCGTAATGAAGAGATTAGCGCCGCCCCGCGGACGCCTCTGCACTGCTCTCCCCGCCCGTGCGAGATCCCAGCCGCCGAGAGGGGCTATATATATATATATATGTGCGCGCGAGCGAGCGGAGAGCCTCGCCGGCTATTTTCGGAGGCGGCGACCGCCCCGACCGAAATACGTCCCCCGGGGCCTCTCCCGGTTTGTTGACGGCTGCCGGCGTTGCGCAAGCCCTGCCGGAACCACTTGGCCCTCCTTCCCGGCGGGCGCGCCGGTTCGCCACCGGTGCGCGCGCGCGTCTGTGTGCGTGTGCCTGCTGGACTCGCGGGAGATCGGCGGCGGGGGGGTAGGTTGAGCCGGGCAATGCCTCCCGCCACTTGTCGTCGGCGCCGCCGCCTTTGATGCGCGCCTCCGTGACGTCAAACAAAGCCGCTTATAGCGACCTATAAACTGTGTCAATTTGGTTTACAAGACCCGATAGTCACTCCGCCGTCTGGCTGCTTTTCTCTCGATGCCAAAGACTCGAATAAGTCACTGCCGCCGCGCGGCCCGACTCTATAAATCTCCCGGGCTCGAGCCTCGAAGCGAGGCCCGGCCATTCGGAAGTCGGGCCGTTTTGCAAAAATATACTCCTCTACCTTTGATACCGCTGCCTCCGTCTGCCCGCACTGACACGCTAATCCGTTACATGCCCGGACTAAGGAGAATTTATCAAGAGCCGACAATGCTTTTAAGAATTAAATTTAAATGAAGGTTTTGATCGTTTTCGATGCTCATCCCGCTGGCAGCGCCAACTCGAAATTTCGTTTAACCTCTGAATTCTGTACCGATAGCCCGCCTCGACGTTCATTCCCAACACGCGGTTGAATTTTTTTTTGCAGAGGCCAGCTGAATACTGTTTAGATAAGCCTAACCGCGGTAGAAATAGTTTTTTCTTTATAGTCCTAGCATGTCTCCGAAACGCAACCTCAAATGAATAATACAATAATCAACGAACGCAAGGCACATCATTGAAAATATAAATAGAGCGCAAAGTGCCGCTACGATTTCTGTTTTGCCTTGCGAAGCGGCCAACTCTCAGTCTCCCTCCGCAGAGTCCACAGCGATAACAGGCGCGAGCCGCTCGTTAAAGTGCGCATCGCCGTTCGCGCATACACGGGCAAGCTCACTCGCGTCCGCGTGTTTTCCCTGACTTTTCGAACGAGCGAGGGGGGCGGGGGCGGAGGGGCCGGCAGACCGTCGTCCCCCCTTGGAGCGCGGCGCGTCGTTATCCAATTGGAAGGGCATTATCGCGAGGCGGTCCCGCTTGGCCGGCGTCCGGTCGGCCCCCGAAACACACTTCCTCGCGGCGGTCGGAAGCCGGCCTGTATTCCGGCCGACGGCGGCCAAGGTCCGGCTATACCGAGAAGGAGCCGCCGCCCGGAGAAAAGGGCGTTCCGCGCGCCGCCGGATATCCTGGCGCGGCGTTGCGCAAGAGAGCGCGGGCTTTTCTTTTCGGGCCGCGGCTTCTAATGGACGAGCGGCCCGCGGGCCTGTCATTACTACGCGGGTGGGTGAGGGGGGGAAGAAAGAAATCTAAAAACAAAAAAAAAAAAACGAAAAATTGAATGAAAATAAATGAAAAAATAAAAGAAGGGGAGAAGGAGTAATTGCCTATAAAACCGTGGGGAAAGGTTGATCATTGGCCAGAGTCGGCCGCGGCGCGCGCCCGTGTCGGAAGTAGTAGGCCGGGCTTTTTAATTAAAACTGGTTTCTATAATGGCGCATTGCGCATTAAAATTGTACCCGCCACCGGCCTTTACGGGGGATTAAAATTAGAGATATTTATAACCCGAGCGGCGGGCGAGCGGTGGCCTGCCCCCGGGGCCGCCGCCCGTTACGGCCGCGCCGGGCCAAAAAACGGAGAAAGCCCGCGGCCGCGGGAGGTTTAAAGGGCCGCGGCACCTGCTGCGCGCCGGGGCGCACCTGACCGCGCGACTCCGACGACGTTCCCCCCCTCCCCCCTGCCGCACGGCCGAGCAGGTATAGAGGAGCACGTGCGCGCCGGCCCGGGGAGAGATATTATATACCTGGGCGGCGAGGGGAGGGGCCCGGGAGGCCCTCACGCGCCCGGACGGGCCCGACCTTCCGCCCGAGAGCTTTTCCACCGGGCCGCAGTTTCGCTCAGCGCGTTACGCGGGCAAGACATGCGCTCCGAGGTGCGGTCCGAGGCGCGCGGCGCACTCGCCCTGTGACCGGCACTATACCTGTCCGAGCCCCCTCGCCCTCCTAGTCCCTTGCCTTGTAGCTTTACTTTGTTTCTGGTTTTTTTTTTTTATTTTTCTGTGCTTGTGTTGTGCTTGTTGTGACCGCCTGGGAAAGGAAACTACTGCGCCGCCGTAAACTTGCGCGGAGGCTGGAGTGCGCTCCGGGCCGAAAGCCAGTACTGCGCCGAGGATGTAAGTCGTTCTCCAATTCGTTATTCCCAACTGATTACAGCGAAGCCTCCTGTGTGTGTGTGTATACAATGTTCGCTCCGATGCGTGTACACGCTGCTAATGCTCAGTTCTGCTTTGCAACTGCGTACTAACTCGTAATTAATGAAGCGTTTCTTTTCGAATACAATGCCACATAAATTATCCTAGCTGTTAAGTGTCAGATACTCTCAATGTGTCAGAGGCGTCGCGTGCAACGTTGGGCACGAAAAATTCATCAGCTGTGTGGCTTGAATACGGAAGTTTTGCCGAATACGGGGTTTCTTAATTAATACCAACATGTGCATTTAATGCAAGAGTCTTCGTTGTTATTTTACTACACGGACAAATTTTTAAACTGTCCCTATACTTTCCATCAAACGGGAAACAGACGCGTGTCAAAGCAGGAAAGTTACTATACTTTACAGTATAAAGGTACAGTTTACTGAGAAACGTAGTAAAAATTCTTATAACATTTCTCTCAGCGTACACATCGAGAGAGAGAGAGAGAGGGACGAGAGTTTATATTTTCGCGAGATTCGCTCGTTAGAGATACTCGGTTCCGCCCTCGCCTCCCAATTCAACTAATGGTGTAACTAATTCTGTAAATGCGTTACACCTCTCTGCCACTCGCTCTTCCAAATTAATTACTTGCATTACGTAATTAATTCCTGCTCTGGGAATCCGGACAAATAAAACGTTTCATTAGGCGGGCCTGCAGATATAATTAATTAGGCAGTGTTTACATCGAAAGAGGCGCAGGGCGGCAGGTCGGAAAGCCCGCGCAGTCGCGTCCCGCGGAGGAAGTTGAACGAGATCGCGGCGATTCGGAGGGCCCCGATAACGGCCCGCGCGCATAATCAAGCGCTCCAAGGGGGCCGTGAAGAGCCGGCCTCGCAGACCCACGCCCGGGTTATCGGGCCTGCGATTGCACGATGGCCGACGGGATGTGCGCCCCGACTCGGGCCCTTGCGGCGCACTCGGCCGAGGCGGCCACGGCTCGGTGCGTCCTCCTCCTCCTCCTCCCCTCCCCCGGGGCGACGTCTCAATCCCGGGCGGGGCCCTCGGCCCCGAGGCGTCAGCGCCCTCGTTAACGGGGCGGCCCAGGTAGAGGGCGCACGCGCCCCGGCTTCGGGGAAAGCCGCGCTCGCGGCGCGACCGTGCCCTCGCGTAATTGCCGCTTCCCCGTAAACAGGGGCGCCCCGGGGCCCCGGGCGACGACAACAGGTGCGCGCGCAAGGACTTTCCCGGCCCCGCCCCGCACCCGGGGGCCCCGTTCCTCGGGGGTTGTTTTCAGTTGCTGCGTGCGTGCGTGCATCCCGGGACGAACGGCCGGCGCGCCGAGGCGCAAATTTAAGGAGTCGCTGTTTCGGAAATTAAAAAGCCGCGCCCCGCTAATGATGCTGTGGCCAACGCGCGGGCGCGCTTTTCTTTTTTTCTAAACCGCTTAGGAGAGATTTAGTGCAGCCGCCGGGGCGTTCTAATTGCGTCCGGGGCTCTCGACGAGCCGCCGAGGCCTTCTTCTTCCCCCGTCCGTAAGTGCAGGGCGTATTTTTGTTTACCGCGCCCAGGGGAGATAGTCCGAGATAGTCCCTCGGATAAGATACAGATATTCTTATCGACGAGGTGTTTTGGAGATGTCGGCCATAACAATGCAGGTGGAAGATCTTGTTGTGCACCGCGCTCGAGATAATACGCGTTCCACTAATGGTTTCGCCAATAAAACTTATCCGATAACATTGTTGTAACGGTGGTAAAAAAAGAACGTTGCAAAGCGGGCGGTCCAGTGAAGTTTAGGGTATAGGCGGTGCTGGGCGCAGGCCCATGGGCAGGGCAACGTGTCAAGCCCTAAGCTGGATGACGAATGTGTACCTTTCACGTTGGCTTAGGATATCGGATCTGCCAGCTGTTGCGGTATTAAGTCAGCTAATTATCAGATGAAATCATCTCGCGATCAAATTGAGAAACGTACTAAGGCAATATAATATCCCGCGGCCGTGTAATACCCAGTCCTATTATTCTCGGCAATCTAATTTTGCGGGAAAGGCTCGTTAATGACTTAATACAATAACGATCGGCCGATTGATTATGCATGAGAAAAGCCGGGGAGCGCGCGGATACAGATCCAACAATGGCCGAGCGCCGCCGCTCGCGCTATTTTAGCCCCGTTTCCAAGCGGCCTTTAATTCCCGAGGAGGAAAGCGTTTATCTAAAATCGATCGGCGCTCTTAATAAAGGCTGCGGGAGCCGGAGCACGAGCCGACGCTACCGCGGCGAGCCTTTAATCCCAAGGACTCCCCTCCCCTCCTCTCCTGTCCCAATTTGTTGAAACATCCACCGGCGGACGGCGTTGAACACAAACATCAAAAAAAAGGGAGAAACAAATCCGGCGGAGGGCCGCGTCCGCGACTCTCTCGGACGATCCCCCGCCTCTCTCCGCGTTGTACGTACGTGCGGCGCGTGCGGAGGATGATCCGGCTCGGCCGCAGCAATAAAAAAGGGGGGCGTCCGGCCCCTCGCGCGAGATAAAGGAGCCTCCGGGGGCCGCTCTCGCGGCGGCAAAGTGGGCCAAGCCAGATGCGCGTGTGGGTCAGTGCCAAATCGGCGGCGGCGCCGGCTCACGGTCAACGCACCGAGCCCCGCCGCCGCCGCCGCCGCCCGCCGCGCTATCTCACCCTTGTCATCGGCCGGGATCGACCCGCCAGTCAGCTCCTCGAGATTGCTCATTTCCACTCGATTTCCATTGTCCGCCAGCGTTTGGGGAGCTTCTTCCTCGTCGGCCGCCTCACCGATGGGTATAATACGTATGCCGGGAGGTACGGGCAGCTCGGGAAGATTGACCCCTGCGGTCTATGTATATACACGTAGGTGTGCGCGCGTCCAGCTCGTCCCATTTTTCTCCGAGATGGGTGTATTATCCGTACGGTTATTGTATTTGTTTGGCGTGACGTTGGCCATTGTTGGTTGCCCACGGGTGAACTTTATTCCCCCGGCTTTGTGTGTATACATCGTCTACCTGCGAGCGAAGAAGATGCTGCTAATAGAGGCGACGACGGGAGAAGGAAGCAGGGCGCGCAGGATTGTTTTTTAGCCGCGCGTTATAATCGGCGGGGCACCTAACGGAAGGTAAAGTCCTAGGAAAAAGAAATTGGAAAAGGCTCGGCGGCTTGAGCGCGGCTGATTAAAAGCCCGTGGGGCCGGCATCAATAATCCACCCGGGCGCATATTAGGCGGCGCGCGGGGAAGAACTCGAGCGGCGCACTCGGGCCCGGTTACGAAAGCACCCGGGGGACGATTAGCGGGTACCGACACCTGGCCACTCGGCCGGCAAGTGGCGCGGGCGGCTCCGGTTGCCGGTAACAGGAGAGCCTTGGGAGCCCCCCGGCGACGCGCGCGCACGGTGTATATACCCTTGGCCGTGAAAAACGCGGGCCGAGTAACGTTCGGGGGCCGGCTTGTTTCTTTTTCCCCTCCGCCGGGCCACCTATATACATCCGCGATTTCTTTTTCGCGGGCCGAGGAGAGATCGAGGCGAGTGCGCAGGCGGACCTCGCGACGAAAAGAAGAGTGGAGACGAGGTGACCTGGAAGGAGAGAGAAACTCGGTCGGCCCGTCCCACGCGGCCGGTGTACCCACGCCGATATCGCCTCCCGCCACCCCTGGGGATGCTCCTGCCTGCGGGCCGCCCCCTATGTCGTCCGGCTTCTTTTCCCGGGCGGCCAAGGACGCGGAAAAGCAGCCTCCGGCCGCCGGGAGAGAGTCGCGCCGCGAGTCCTCGTCGGCCGTCCGGCGCCGTGACCCACTTTCGAGGCCGCTCGATCGGCCCGCCGCCGCCGACGCAGGATCCCCGAAACTCGTTCGGGCCCGGCAGAGCGGCCGCGTCCCTTTTCGCCGGGAAAGCGCCCCGCCGGGGCTTTCGTCACCGCCTAGGAGGACGCGCGCGGTCACTGACTCCCGGCGCGGCCCGGCGAAAAAAAAAAAAAAAACGCCCCTCCCCGCCGCCTGCGCTGTGTTTTCCGACGGGCGAAGGCTGTACTTTGTGCCCGCGCGCAGGCGCCGCCGGCGCGGTCGCGCCTCCTGCCAACCTGGCGATTTCAACAATGAGCCTGATAAGATTCACCCGGCAGGTGTACATTACGATTAAAGAAAGTGGGTCGATTTCTCGCCTTTAGCTGCGTATAATATCTAGACTGCTACGCGCCATGTGTACTCATTGCGTCAGCGTCTTATTCCTCCTCGCGGTCACCTACGATGCCGCCGCGTCTTATCACACGATTGTTCGCCAATTGAGCCCCTTGCGAATCTCCGAAATTGGTATTCAACCGCGCAGAAGGAGTGCGCCCATTCTCGTAATTCAACCGACTGTCCATTCGGTGAATAAAGTCGATTGAAAATCAACCGGCCACTTAGTCATTGCTAGAAATCTTTATACTTTGACTTCCGAAAACTAGCGTTGCTCGTTTATTTTGTGGCATTAATGCCTTCATAAATACAATGAAACGCTTCAAAATGGCGCCTGCTTAAACTGAAAAGCGTTTTAAACTTGCCGGCTTCCCAGAAAACTGCTTACTTTTAGACGTTTAGTATCATTCCTTTGCAATTTGCGAGATTCAAGCTCACCTTTTTTTTTTCCTGCACCGTCAGTCACTGTTCGCTATATGACGAAGCGACACGTTTCGCGGAAAATTTTTGAAAACCCTACTTGGAAATTGATGCAAAGTAGCGCTCGCGATATTGTGTATTCGTTAAAACAGTCCGAAGCGTTTAATTAACAAGCAGGAGGAAAAATAATGGACGCGGCTCGGGGAAAATGATCCGCGCATCAAATATTTGGTTGTTTGCCGCAATGACTTCTCGTCAAGCGAGCCAGCTTGTTTTCCCGACACCCAAATAATTCACCGGAGCGCGATAGTTTTCCCGGAACTTTCTATTTGAATAGAGCCGGTAAGCCTAGGGCTTTTAAATAGCCCTCGATTATTTTTAACTTTGCCTGGGAGAATATATAAATCCGATCAGCGCCGTGTCGATTTCAACCTACTAATCTCGCGTATGATTGGTCTCCGCCTCTCTTCCTCCTGCATTTCCCCCCGGCTTAAATATTATCTCGCCCGTCCACTCGCGGCCGCGAAAGCCAAAATCCACCCCAACAAACGCTCACGAAAGCCTCTTCTTTTCTGTTGCAGATCATCGGGAAAACAAAGACGAATTGTCAATAATTCAAATGGTGAGCATTACTCGAGGACCGAGGGGCCTCCTCCCTCCATTACCCCGTCTGCTGACTCCTCCGGGCGGGCCGACTGCCTCCGTCGCCGGGCGCGGGGATCGAATAGCCCCGGGACAAAGCGCGAGGTCGAGCGGAAGGCCGACTGCCCGGGAAATTGGAGTTTTCCGCGGGTGAACAATCAATCCGCCAGGGGAGTCGACCCATCGACGCATTGTTCGCCCGCGGCTCGCACGGGAACTTAAGCGCCCGCAGGCGTTTGCGCAACCGCCGCGGGAAAGAGTCCGCGCGCTTTCCCCCGGCACGCGGAAACGCGGCCGCGGCGAAAAGGGGGAAAAAAAGGAGGCGCGCGCGTCTCCCCCCCAGGCTTATATAGGCTCGATACTTCTTTTTGGTTTTTCGCCCGCCTACCCGCCGGTTGGGAAAGCTTTACGTAAAGCGAGCGGGTTTAATCGTTTGTTTCACCGCGGGCGCGTGTGGCAAGCGGCCGGCAGCGGATTAATGCCGGCGCGCGGAAAAAAGCCGGGGGGCCCCGGGCGAGTATAGGCTCCCCTGGCGGCCCGCCAGCGGCCGATCGGCCAGCGAGAGAAACAAAAGAGGTAAGTTATCCGCCGAGGAGCGGATTAAATCGGCGGCGAGATGTGGGCCTCGATGATCGGGGCGAGTCCGTTGTTGCGCGTGCGCGCGGGGCGACTACGACGCCGGGGGTGAGGCGCGGCGCCGAGGAATGCAGGCAGCCCCCCGGCTAATTGGCGCCCGCTCCCTCTTCTTTTAATCAACCCGCGGCGGGCCCGGGTTTTTTCCCCCCGGCGCTTACGGTTTGCCGGAAGCGCGTTTAATTGGCCCCCGGGTGATTTACTCGCGGCGGGCTTTATACGCGCTTCCCCCCCTCGGCGCTCGCGGCTTTTTTTTTTGTGCCTTCCTCCCGCGGGCCGATCGGCGAAACGAAAGCTCGCGGAAGAAAGGAAAGTGCGCGCGACCAAGAGTGAAATTTCACTGTCATTGGTATAGCGCGCGAAAGCCGGCGTCTCTCCGTAATTGACCGTCCGCTGACCCAGAACCGCGCAGCCGAATAAAACCCGGCGCGCGTTCATTGGCGCGGTTCCGGCGCTTTCCTCCGATGGCGCGCGCTTGCACCGCCGCCGGGGACCGAGCGGACAAAAGGAGGTCGATCGGAGGAGACGCCGCCTCTTCCCGAGGCACGTGGCCGCGCCTCTCGCGGGATCGCCTGGCGCTCGCCCCCTGGCCCGCCGGACTTTCCGCGGCAGGTTTCCCCGAGAGGAGGCCCTGCGCTTTTCTTTTCTTGTACGCGGGCCGGCATACCGATGCAGCGTTCCCCCGGCATGCGTATGTGGTGCGCATCTTCCCGGGTCCGTGTGTATAAGCCGTCGTCGGCCGGCTACCGGTCGCCGCGTTATTCCCACGGCCCGCGGAAAAACCGGCCGGCGTCCACTTAGCTCTCGGCTTATCGGCCGATCCGCGAAGGAGGGGAGGCCGCGGCGTGCGGCTATTATCACCCGAGCGTGCGCCTCGTGCCGGGCGGCCGCGCGCAGTCACGCTCGCGAGGAAGCGCGCCGCGATCGGTGGCTTTTCCCACACGCGCCGCCCCGTCATTTCTCCCGGGGACGAGGCTCTTCCTCGGCCCGGTGATTCATCGGGGGCACGATCGCGGCCCGCGACGCTTATCGATGTATGTGCCCGCCCCCCCCGGGGGGGGGAGGAGGAGGAGGTACGTGCGCCGCGCTTCCGGGTCACGGATGTACAATGCCCGGGGCTCTTCCTCCCGGGGGGAATGGACCACTCGACCACTCGGAGCCGCCCGGCCCTTCGTCTCGCCCGCTCTTGACCGACTTATCTCAACAATCTGCCACCTTTCATGAGGGTTTCTATACGTCCTCCCCTTCCTTATGGACTTATCCAGGCTTACGCGGCCGCTGTTACGTCGACCCTTAATCTTGATTTATCAAATATTCCTTTAGGCCGGTAAACATTTACGCGAGAGCCACAATGTCTCGTGCAGTTATCGTAACGGTACTTTCTGTCTATAATATCGCTTCTCTTGACAATGCCACTTTTTTCAAATTTACATTTTATGGTATTTTAGCTTTAGCTTTATTAACCAAATTTTATACATTTTGAATATTTACTAAAATGTTATGTGTACTTTGATCAAAGTATAAGTAGTATGTTCTAGAGTTCGTTATACCAGATGAATAGCATTTCTGCGATTGTATTTAAAATTTCAGGGATCGTCATTGAATATAATTATCTTTTTGTACAAAGATATTTTCGAAATGACTGTAGAGTTCTTACAATCGAGTGAGATCCGCAATACTGTAAAGTAAGACCGGCCCTGTAATAAGCCTTGATGAATGTACGATTACAGTAATTGCGCTTGCGAATCGAGGATGTGATCAGGCACCCATTGACTAATCTGTCATTATTTATTAATTGAATAAATGTCACGAGTTTTGGGGGAATATTTTATACTATCCAAGAGAAAAAATAATGGAAAATCGTAACATCTCGACGTTTCCAGTTTTCTGCGTTATTTTTTACAAAGAGTTAACGATTGAATTTTATTATAGTTCTTTGTATACTAATTTAACGTTCGCAGTACTATGCTTTCAAATGAAATATCTGTGATCTTATTATTTATTGCCAACGATTCCTTTGAACACGGATAGTTTGATGAAAGGATTGAATTTTTTGTTTCATAAATCATAAATGTAGCTCTTTTTGGAATACACGCTCCTAATATATAGGACACGTCTTCTTATCCAATAAAGTAAAAGTCGCATTTTAAATTAAGTTAAATTCCGCTTTTTGGATTTTAATTTACGATATACAGGTGGTAATAATTTAAAACCTGTTGGATTCGTGCTTATATTACTCAATCTTAATCAAACATCAAAAGAGTCAATCGTTTTCCAAAGATATTACTAATTACAATATTCCCTTCTGGCAGATTTTTTCTCGTGCGCGTTTGATCGATGCTTTTAAATAATTGTAAATACATAAATTACGAATGCAATAAAATAAATAAATTCAGATATATATGAGATATTAGCAGCCTGGCTTACATATATTTAAATGCATAACAACACTTGCCGCGAGTGTTTAGAACACATTTACTATGAATATGTACATTTGCGTAACGGGATTTTTTTACTTCGAAGAGGAATAGTTAAAGTTGATTGTCATTCAATTTAATTCGTTTCAATACGTCAGCATTATAGCCATAAAACTTTAAATTAAGGCAATACGTTTCATTTAATTCGTATGGTTTCATTGAAAAGTGTTTCGAATAACTGTTTTTAGTTTTAACTTCAAATATTAAACTTGACCTATTCTTCGAGAGAAGTTGGAGGAGAAGCGAGTAGCCAGCAGAAAATATAGCTTGCGCAAGTTTATGTTTCTTTTGGAATTTAAAGTAAAGAAGCCGGTGTGAATTTGAATATCTGGCGTTAAGAGTAAAAATGTCGAGATAATATCTTGAAAGTGCACCGTAATCGCATATGGCATCTTCCATTAGGGAATTTTAAAGCACGTGTACACAAGGTATAGATAAATATTACAACGTCCCCTACAACGTCTTATTTACACGAAAGCGCATTATTCACGCTCACTTATTGTGGCCGTATTGTTGCAATGCACACGTCTAAACGGTGTCCCGAGCTCGGACGTGAGAACCGCTAAAAGTTTATTTTTCAAACAATATCCGGCTTTTATTTATGCGCGCGAAAATTCCCAAGAAGGTCCGCATCGGTAATTACCGGTTATCCAACATACGTTCCGAGCAAGCGGTTTCTTTGCGCTTTGGGGAATTAGGCAGGAGGCGGCAGGACCGACGGCAGGACGGAATGTCCCAAATCATCCCGAGTAATTTTCCGTCACGGGCCGCCCGTAAGCCCCCGTCGGAGATCCTAAAAACGCCGCGCGACAATAGGGCCGCGCCGGGCCCCTACACGCACACACACATATACATATCCCCGAGGCCGGCGCACGTGGGAAAGCGGGGGCGGGTGACGCGGCGCCGCAAGATGCAGCCGGGGCCTCGGTCGCGCCCTTCGCCGGCACTTACGGGCCGCGCGCGCGCGCGCTAATTGCGCCTCCTCGACGACGGGCCGGCCGGCCCGCGTCTTGATTTATGGGCTTTCCCCGAGCCGGTAATTGCCCCCCACCCCTCGCGGCGCGTGTGGCAACCCGCGCGATATTAACCATAATAGAAGGAGAGAGCCATGTTTATCGGCCGGTTTGTCAATGATCGCCGGGCTTTCGCAAGCGCGGCTGTTTGTCACAACAGGCGCGTGGCTCGCGCGCGCAACCGTTCGTGCACCGAGCCCGCGGCTCACCTTCGCCGGCGCATCGATTGTCGAAAAAGAAAAAAAGAGAGAGAACGATCGAGATTCCCCGCGCGCGCCGCCATAGCGTACATATCGGCCGTAATGTAGTTTGTTGAGCTTTGCTTTTATTTTTTTTTTTTTGCTCCTTCTCCCCCCCAGCGGCGAGGTTGCGCGGCCGAAATTGGGAAACTCCCTCGTTATACGATCCGATTCGCTGTGGAAACGCGTCCGACTGGCTTTGATATGAAAAAAAAAGGGGGGCCGGCACAATTGAAATTACAAAGTATCGGTTTTATCGCAAGGGGAAAAGCCCGCGAGCGCGCCGTTCGCGGAAGTCTCTAAGCGCGCGCCGGAGGAAAGTTTGGCCATTACCCGATATCGCTCTGTATACATACACATCGCGCGTACAACAGTCTCTTTTTTTTTCGCGACGGCCGGCTCCGGGGAGAAAGAAGGCCGGGAGGGGGGTAGACAGTCGATCGGCGAGTGCCAACTCCACGCGGCTAGAGCGCGGAAGAGACCCGGGGGGGAAAAAAAAGGCTCGGCCGCGGCCGACCTCTCGATCGCGCGGCTTACGCAAGACGCGCGTATATACGCGCGCTCCTTTGTCCGCCCGGGAGTTTTTCGCACCGGGCTTACGTGCAGGCCGATGCTGTTTTCCCTCGGGGTCTTTTTTTTTTTCCCCGGCGAGGTTGCGCCGCCTGTGTGAATCGTTGGGCAAACCTCGGTTGGCGCTCGCAATTTGGCGGGCGGCTCCGAAAACCCGCGGCGCGTACATCGCCTCGGTCCGCGAATAGACGCGCCGCCGGCCGATAGGCTCGAGTCCCGCCCGATCCGAGGATCACAATTAACCCAACATCTCCCGGGAGTTACTCCACTTTACTCTTTAATGCGCATGTGCAATTCGATTCAAGGTTAGGCACATAACAACTGGCGCACCAATAATTTTATTCAATTAAGCCGCTCGCTCGGACCGAGGCTCTCGATGCAATCGTAGGCCCGCCGCGCGCTCCCCACGAATATTCCAATGTTTCTTATTATTTTTATTCCTGTTGTTTCTCCTCTTTGACGCCTCTCCAGCCTCCCCCCCGCGATCGAATTTACTTTTATCGCTTGCTGTTCATTGTACAGAATTGTTTCGGGCTTGCGCGCCAGTGCGTCTTTTTTTTTCTTCTTCTTCCCGGCGGCCCAGCCGCCCGCGCGTGAAATAGAACGAGCCGAATTACGCCTAGATTGGAAACGCCCGCGTGGCTATTAACGAGCCGAGGCGTTAAACGCGCGCGCACATATCGTTAACTCGGTGGGAATCACAAGCGGCCCCGCGTCTCCGGCTCCTCCCTTCCACGCGGCATCGGAGAATCGGCTACTATCCCCGGGCCGAAAGGCGACTCGCCGCATAAAACGAGCCGCGCGCGCCCCCCCCTGGCGACCGCGAGCCGCGGCTTTTGTAACCGCGGGCGCGCGCGCCCGGAATCTAGGTTAGTGTGCAGTGCGCCGATCGAAATATCCGCGCGGTTTCTCCCGCGCTTTTATTCGCCGCCGCGAGGAAAGCCGCGTCCTCGCCGTAGACTCCGGCCTGGCGTGGGAGAGCCGCCCGGCGGATTGAAAAATAACACCAGGCATTGGGAAAGAGGGCGCCCGTGGGGGGGGGGGGGGGGAGAAGCGCGCCGCGCCGAGGCTTGTTATTCTACGCCGGCCCGCCGGCTTCTCCCTCCTCCCGTCCGCCCGGCTAATTAACTTTTCGGCCCTGTTGTCATAGGTACACGCGCCCCGGGCTAAGCCCCCGCGGACCCGCCAGCCACCGCCTCGCGCCTCCTTAATGAAGCTTTCGCCGCATTATCTCGCAAATTGGACGTTTAACGAGGCTCCGCCCTCGCAAGAGTCTCCGTCGACACGACAACCGATCTCAGTATATATTGCGACCGTGTACCGCGCGACACGTATTTGTACAGTAATTAACTCCATTGCTTTTGTATCGAGACAAATTACATTCGAGGGTATTAGGCCTCTTCGTACAAATAAGACCTTGTTGTTTTGTACATATACCACGATAAGCAAAATCGAACAGTTCATAAAATTAACCTACAAATGCCATCGAAATTTTATGAGAGAATGAGGTAATGTGTATATAAGATAACTCACGCCTCTGCGTGTACTCCTAATGAGGAATAAAAATGTGAAAGCTAATTTAACCTAAAACATCTATACTGAAAAACGAACCAAAACAACAGCTGTCAACTGGCTAGAAAATATTGGATTATTGTTCAAAAAGCGAAATTGTTACAGTGACAATTTGTTGAAAGAGTACCGTTAAATATGCAATTGTGCAATTGCGTAGTAATCTTCACACTGGGAGTATAAAAACAAATACAAAGGTTATTGACGTAGCATTGGTATTCCAAATAACCTGAATCTGTACGGCAGCAGTTATATACCTGAAGGTTAATTAAAGAAGGCCATATTTGTTCTGTACGGTTACAAAGTCGTAATAACGTACTCGACTTTGTTGTACACTTTGAATTTGGTACATTAGAATATGTGGATAAGGAAATAGGAAGCGAGATAAGGCTTTAATAAGATAAGATAGCCGCGGAGAGCAAGGAAAAGAAGCGCGTCGATAATGGAATTTGGACAGAAAGCCTTGCTCGGCTGGTCGCGAGCCCCGAGAGCAAGTGAAGCGGCACGCTGGTGGTACACGCGCAGATAAGTAAGCGGTCCTCCCGTGTAAGAGAAAGGCTTCTTTCGTTATTAAGAGGCGAGGGCCGTAAGCGACGTCCGCGCGAGCCCCGGGCCCCAATCTAGCATCGAACAGTGTATCGGAGACACAGACCGAGAGTGCAGGAGGCAATAAAGAAGCGCGAGCGCCCCGTGTAGATAAGCGGGATATGTGGCCCGGTCCATCGGAGGGATCGGGGCGCCCGGGGAAAAGAGTCGCGCGCCGCGGCGTCGCGCACATATATACGCGCGGAGGCCGCGATAAGGCGTCAAAGGCCGCGCGAGGTGGAAAGCCCGGGAAACGGGGGAACAAGGGAAAACACTTAAGATGGAAATCTGCGCGGGGGGGGGCGAGGGGGGCCGCCACCGGCCACCTGCGTCGCCACGCCCCAACTTATCACAGTTCAAGTTCGCAGACGCGGGCCCGCCTCCCGAGGGATCTTCCCCGCTTAATGCGCCGCGATCCTCCGAACTCCCGGGGCGAGAGGCGCGTGTGTGCGTAGAGTAGCCGGCGCACGTACGCGGCCGTATGCGTCTATCGGCGACGATGGCCCCCCGCGCCGCCCGTGAAAACACAGCCCGAAATACCCCGGCCGAGGGCGTGAGTCCGTCCGCGCGTCCGAGTGTATTTTTCGGGAGCGCAAGGATACACGGCTCGGCCGCTCTTCCAAACAAATCGCCATGGCGCCCGCCTGTTTTTCCCCGGCTTTTTTTAAACGGCAGAGGGCACGCCGCGAAGGCTGTCTGGCGGGCCGCGCGCGGAAATAAACGGCCGGCCGAAGGGTTTGTCTGCCCGCGGGATCTTCCCCCGGACAATCGGGCAGGCAGGTTTTAACGAGGCGCGGACGGTGTGTGTGCGGTCTTTGCAAAAAAAAAAGGAAAACAGGCCGGTCTTCCCGGAGGGGGGACTACATTCGCCCGGCTTGCGCGTAAACAAAATCCCCGGTGTGTGTGTGTACGTACATCTTGTTTAGCGGGGCTGATTAGGGGCGCCGATGTAAATCAAGGCCCACGGGATGATGGCTCCTGCGCCGCGGGCGCCGACCGACGGGAGGAAGCCGCGGGGCCGATAAAGCATTTTTACGCACTGCTGCCGCTCGGCGGAGCGCCGCGATTGTTTTATGTATTCGCGGAGATTGGCGAAAGAGGTGAATTTATCTAACTTACCCAGGGACGTTTAAAGCTCCGAGGCAGCCTGGGCCAGGCGTACATATATGGCGGAGCGGAGTCTTTTTTTTTCTCTTTCGCTTTGCGTTGGTAGACTCGTTTCTCAAAACAAACGCTTTTGCACTAGTTTCAAGGTCTGGAATCGGTTATTTTCATTTTTGACGTCACGTGCCCGCGTATAGGCACTTATAATCCTCTGTGGCGTCTCTGTAATCTCGCACCTCGAGACGTCATCAATTGTAAGGGGATATAGTCGTAATTTCCGGTGTTTTCGTGATAAAAGATTTTATTTTTCGAAAAACAAGCAAACTTGTCGAGGAAAACGATGAATTAATATATTCAAATACTTTTTTCTACAAACTTTAAGTCAATACGATACACATAGAATATACTGGTGGGGTCTCTATATAGTCTTCGGATGATGGAAGTAAAGGAAATATAAGTAAAAGAAGTTGGTTCCGAATTAAAAGCAATAAAGGATAAAATAGATTTGATGAGCGATAAATTAGATAGAAGTGATTCGACCAATTGCAGCTCGGTCCTTAACAGCATTTATTTGTGTTTCGAGTCCGTAACCTTGATTTAGATAATTCATACCCGACTAATATGCAGCAATTTTCGCATACGTCAGTTCTATTAGTGTATGCATGCAGTACAGCTCCGGTGATGTTTAAATTTGAGTCGAATCGTTAAATTAATTGAAAAAAATTGAAATTATGTACTTGTGAATATCCGAGGTACACTTTTCTAAAAATTCTCTTGCTGTTTACAATAATACAATAAAACATAATTCAGATTTACCTGGAAATACGCGGATTTAGTTATTAAAATATTTAATAGCCTCGAAGCACCATACATAACATATTTAAATATAGATATTTACCTCAAAATTGGCTGTTTATAGTTACGTAGAATTATATCGTGAAAAGTGGATTAGGAAGAGAATATAATCCAGCCCGTAGATCGAATAATATCATAAAACAAGGTAAAAAACACGTTCACCTTTGAATCTAAATGATATTCTCAAAAGTTTGTAGTGTCGAGCTGACCGCTAACGTAGCGTGTCCAGAAGGAAGGATTTTGGAGGGTTATATATTTTGGAAAAAAGTAAAACAATGCCTACTTTGTCGCTTAGCCAGAGGGCAAAGTGACCCGGCGGCGAAAATAGAATCTTTATCACGGGAAAGCCGGGCGAGGTACACGGCAAGTTAACAACCGAAAATGGCGCGCGGGGTAATTACGGAGCAGGAAGCGAAAGCAGAGTGCAGAGGGCCTAAACGAGGTTATAAAGGGCCGGCCCTCGAGGCACGGCGCCCCCGCGGCCGGAAAAGCGAGGCGCGAGAGTTCATTGGCTCGGCCGAACTACACCCCGGCGATCCGCCGGGGGTCGCGCGCGCATATGTGGCCGCGCCGCCGACGCCGCTTCCGATTTATGGCCAATAATCCGCGTCGGCGCGCCTAACCTCCGCTCCTTGCGCGCTTTCTCCCCGATTTTTATTGCCCCCGCAATAAAATAAAAGGCGGCGCCGCGGGGGGGGAGGAAAAAAAATAAACACCACGAGGCTCGGCCAGGGCCGCGCGGCAAAGCGCCTTTGTCCGGCCCACATAAAAGTGTTATTTAGGTCTGCCGGCCGCGTAAATCTGCAATTATAATCCGGCGGCGCCGATTGGAAAAGTCGGGATTTCGGCGGGGCGCAGGGCGCCGGCCATAGGTGACCCGGGCGACAAAGGACCGCCGGTGGGGGTCAACGGCCCCTTCCCGCCGCGGGCGGCTGACGGGAGGATCGGAGACGGAGCCGCGCCAGGAAGCGGAAGGCCGCCGGCCCTATATCCCCCGCGAGGCCCCTTTCACGATCGATCGGCCGCGCAGCAACCGGATTGCCCGAGGAGAAAGTCCCCGGAGCTCTCGGTGGATTTTGGAGGATAACCGACTCGTAGAAGATAATACCGCTAAGGGAGAGCGGGCGCCTGTACCTTTTGGGATGGAGTAGCGCGCGGAGCGGAAATCGACGCGGCCCTCCTCGAAGGAGTCCGTTCCCGCCGGCTTATACGTGCCTCGTGCTTTTCCTTTTTTTTTTTTTCATTTTAATCAATTATGCCTCTTTCTTTTTTTTTTCACGTCGAGCTCGGGACTTCTCCCCGCGATTTTTTTTTTACAATCCTGTATATATATATTATATACTGCCACAGGCGAACAATGTAATTAGCTTCGATCCACTTGACTCCGAATGCGCAGAAACGCACGCGAGGAGCCGCGGTATCTCCGAGAAATCAAAGCCGCGCATTGCGCAGCCTTTTTCATACCGCGCTCCCTTTTATCCCGGCCGACTTGGTCAGCCGCTAATTTATTCCAAAGCGCACTCCCGCTTCCTTTCCGTTTTTTTTTCCCCGCCCTGATCGTGGCATTGATGTTCTTCTGCGCTTTGATCCCTTTGAGCTTCATTGTCCGGGGGGGCCCACATATCCTCGCGATTAAATATATATTTGCCTGCTGAGCCGAGGAATTACCCGAGGAATTATCCGAGACCGCGGCCGACCGACCAAATTAATCACACATTAATTTCCTCTTTGAAGATTCATTGCCGAGATAAATTCGGACGTTATAAATACCAATTTTACGGGCAGTAGCGCGTCATTGTTTTGATGACAAATTTAAAGATTTGCTTGATAAAGTCGTCGGATTTATTCCGAGATTATTTGCCGCTTTTATGCTTATTTTTATGTCTCGCTTTACCGAGCAATTATTTATCGAGGCATTAGTACAATAATTCCTGCAATAACCCGTTAAAATAATTTGCTAATTATTTCATCAATTCAATAAGTTTTCCGCGCTGATCGCTGCTGCATACAGATTTTCATTCGGTGGATTCCAGTTTGATTAAAAGCGTATAGTGAGGTCATTTTAAAAATTGATCTATTAAAAGAAGCGCTGCTGCTCGATCCTCCCAATTTACAATTTCATAATTGATTTACGAAATTGATCGGACGTTTTTTCTTCGTCCATCTGTCTTTTATGGTAATTTTACAAGACTTATTTTTACACTCGTAACCTCGATAAACTTGACTTTGGGATCAGTTTTAAAATAAACGCCATTAGAATTTAATATTCTAATCATTTTCGAGAGCCTAATATAAATCAGTTTAACTTGCAAGTAATTTGTTTTTATGCGAGCACGTGTGAACAGTTTGGTAAGAAGGATAATAATAATAATTTACTTCATTATCTCAATAAACTGGAGTAATCTAACCAACGTTAATTCACGTGCATTATAGTTTTATTTCTCATGGGGCTGCAGGTACAAAGGCAATGGCCTTCAATTAATTGTATAGTTCTCAGAATGGATGTAGGTCAAGAAAGGAGCCAGAATAAGGACTGCGATACCATTTCTCTCGCGCGTGCTTTTCCACTCGGGGAGAGATCGCGCACTACTTCAATGGACTATCCCCCGCGGTAAAACTCTCATGTATACGCGCGTTTAAACCCGACCCAACGAGACCGCGTTGTTGCGCAGGCCCGCGGGCGCCCGGGGGAAAAACAAAAAAAAAAAAAAATCCATTTTCCAACGATTGACTTTCTCCTCGGCGCGGATATACGCAAAAGTCCGCGATCCCCGGGCGCGCGAGAAAGTATCAAGCGCACGAAACCGACAACAATGACAAACGGGCCCGCGCCGACTCTCCCTCCCACCGGCGTCGGCGGCCGCAGGGGCCTCGGTTTTCCCAGTTGTTTCTTTTTTTTTTTTTTTCTTTTCCCGCGGCCGGCTGCCTTCGAAGCCCATGGTTATATAGATATATATGCGTACGTATTTCGTTTTCCGCGAGCTCGCCGGGCACGTTTTTCGCAGGCTCAACTTGTTTACAATGTGATTTTACGCCCGCTTGCCTCCCGCGGGGGACGCCCGAGCGTGAATGGTAATTTTAACGAGGGAATTAGAATAAATTAAAACTCCCCGGCGTACCGGAACGCGCCGCTAAAATTGAAAGAGAAAGAGGCGCCGCTCAACGGAGGCCCGCGCCGAGGATTCCCAAGCGCCGTTATTAGACTTCTTTGCGCGCGAGCGAGCGGGCGAGCGGGCAAGGTTATTAACGCCGCCCCGTAAATCACGCCGGGCGCACTTTATTCTTTTTTATTTTTATTTTTATTTATATTTTTCCCCCGCCCCTTTTTTTTTTTTTCTCTTTCCTTTTCCCGCGCCGCCCCATCGAGGCCCGGATTAATTTATCGATCGGCTCGCCCGCGGCCCGGGAAAATTGAAAATTATACGCGTCGCGGCCCCCGCCCCGGGATGACGAGGGGATTTCACGGATTAATTACCGGTGTTTGTGTGCGCGAGTGTGCGCGCGTCTACCGCGAGGACCAGCACGGCCGGGAGGAAGATATAACGCGCCCACCGAGATAAGCAGCTGCCGCGGATATATATATATAGGTGGGCGGATTCGTATCGCGCGGTACCGATTGTCCCCCGAGCTGCGCAAATAATTGTGCAGTGTGATTAGACAACCAGTGACTCGGCTCACGGCATCACGTAAAATTGAACTCACCCACTCGCGAGGTCGCGGGCAGGCAGCCGATCGATGATGGGTTTTCAGCCCGCGGAATCGGGGATGACGCCGCCGGTAATTGGAGGCCGATAATTGTTGCGCGGGCCGAGGGCCGTTGCGGGGTAATTTTGGAGGGGCGACCCCGGCGTTAGTGGAACGAGGTCCGCTGGGGGTCGCGCGTGTTACACACCTGTTACATGGACGCCGACGACACGGAGCCGTCGCGTGCGAGTCGGCCGCGGCGCGCGGCTTATAGTCGCCGCCCGGGGCTGAATGTTCCATTTTCCTTGCCGTTTCGGGTTATATATGGGAGAGGCTTTCTTGCTTCCACGTCTTTTCATTTTGTGTAAGCTTCTGGGAAAGTGAGCCGTGCCTCGGTCGCGGAACCTTCGGGGATTTACAAAACTAGGCGCTTAGGACGTAGAAAAATTATTTACACGTTTTCTGTGCCGTGAGTGTCATTATTTTTAAACGATTTTAACAATTTATATGTCATTTTGTAATAATAGTGGTAAAGTAGAGAATGAACCTCAGAATTAACAGAGGGCTTTTTGCTTTTGTAGCGCACCAGAGTAGATCACTTAACACTTATCCATCTATATTTATATTGGCCCTAATCGCCTAGCTATAACTAAATTACAGTGTGTACTAGGTCTACCTTTTCAATTCGTCGGTATGCTTTTTACAGACAGTTTTTTCCTCAGATGTTCATATGCTTAATGCTTTAGGCGCACTAATTATTGATAATAAACATTTTTTAATTAAATCTATCGACTTCTTGTACTTATAGGCTTGTATAAGTCGTATGCGATTCGACACTACTGCGATACTGAGAGCTAACCATACAACTTATTTGCCAACTCTACACCCTTGATAAGTAGTGTAAAATTACGCCTTTCCGCGAAGCTACCTCTTATTCTCGAGGTTATCGTGTCAGCCAGTCCGCCAAATTCTCAAAAAAAGTTTCTAGCACATTTGCGTTCTAAAAAAAATTCGGAAAATATTAAAAATCAATTGCATTTTACACATTCAATTATCCGTAGAATATTGAAATAAAAAATCGACTTGATCGTGCGGAGGAAAAATGAAGGTTGCCGTAAGAGAATATGTGCGAATGACCACCCGAAACTGGGTCCCTTCCCCATAATCCACACCCCGAGTCTTGTACAAGCGTTTCCCGGTAAACCGGAGCGTGTCTACCGATGTCGCAGCTCGGAAAGCGCAATAGAATTTCCCGAATCCGTCGAAAGTCGTTTGCCCGGCAGCGCTAACGAGCCGAGGGCCAGGCAATCAGCCGATGTACGGTTACGGCCGCGGGCGATTTTTCCACGAGGCCGGTGCATCCCTGGTTGGCCGCTATCTCAGGCGGGCGGAAGCCGCTCGCTATCGCTCCTGATTGCGCCGGCGGGCGCGCGCGCGCGGTTGCGCAAAACTCGCCGCCGCGGGCACGAATGCACACATGTGCACGCATGCGCGTACCGCGCAGAAAGCCGCGGGCCTTGTCCCGCGGGCGCAAGGTCAGTGCTCCGCGGGCCGGACGCGCCCAACCGCGCGCGGGCTTCCGCTCCGTTTTTTCCCCCGCGCGACGAGGACGCGGCAGGGCCTCTCGTTAGCGGCCTCCTTGCGTTGCGCGCACCCGGTGAGTTGTACAACGGCTTGTTGTTGATGTCCGGCGGGGCCACGCCTCGGGGGCCCTTTTTTTTCAGCGAGGTGGAAGGCAGTCGGAATACGGTATCTTCGGAGGCGGGCTTATCGCGCCGGGGTCTATTCCGCCCCCGCGCGGATTTTTCCGCCCGCGGGGAAAGGTTGCGCTCAGCCGCGGTGTGACTTTATTGCCATTGACGAGGCACGAACTGAGAGCCCGCGGGCCGAGGGGAGAAAAAAAAAATGAAAAAAATCACGGGAAGTCGCCGATAAAAATAATCTCGCGCCAAGGCTGAGCTGGACCGGGAAGAAATACTCGTGTTTAAGCTACTCGCGCTTTATCTCAATGCTTAGACTGCTGCGCTGGAAAAAGGGGCAGGGGGGGAAAAAAAAAGGAGAAGAGCGATAAGTGGATCTATATTTCTCGGAGAAGCCGCGAGCGATTCACTCCATTCATTTGGAGATTAATTACTGCCCCGAGCTGCCCAATCAAGATTTGGTCAGCGGGACCGAGATTGGGTTTGAGTTCCCGATAAGACGAATTAAGATATATGGCCTCGTGTCGAAACGCGTGCACAATATCGGTTAGCGTAACACTCCCCGAGCGCAATGCCTTTTGTTCGACGGTGCACGAAAAGCCCGTGAACGCACACCGGTTAATTAACGATAATCCAGAAGCGATTTACAACGATAGCCATTATCCTAAAGCGACGCTTAAAGTCTCGCTCGGGCACAGGCGATTGCTCGGTGCGCGCGCACACACAAAGTTGGAGCGCTCGGTGAGCAAGGAGCTTTCGCTCGGCTCTTATCAGCCCCGCTGACGTTTTCGGAAGTGCCGCGCTTCCACATTGCGCGCCTCCCACGTGCTCCGCAGCTGTGTTTACAAATGCACGCGCTGCCGAGCGGCTCGCGCGCGCGCGCGCACATATATATACACACTGGTGCAGGGGCCGCGCAGCCATTCAATTGTCGCGATCTGCCCGCGTTGCCCGCGCTTTGCTCTTGAACCACGGGCCAATTATTTCAACTGGAGCCACTCGCGGGGGGCAAAGCGTTAAATTGAAACCCACGCCTCCTATCATCCGAGGCTACAAAACTAACCGGTGACTGTTTCCTTTCTGTTGCAGGTAAGCGAAGGGTCGCGGGCGGAAAGCGAGCTCCTGCCGATCCTATTCTCACGCGGGCCGACAAGGTAGTCGCAAGAGTGGCCCGATCGATCGGCGAGCACACGCGTGTCCTCCGCGGGGAGCCCGCGTGCAGAGAGGCGGCTCGGCCGCGGAGATATAACGACCCCTCGAGCCCGAGCCCGAGCCTCCGCGGCGTTTCCGGGTGAAAAGCCTCGCGCGTCTCCCCCCTACCCGTAATTTCCCTTCGGCGCTCCCGCGAATATGACGCGTCACGTCGCCGCGGGGCCCCGCGGAATTCTCCCTTTTTTTTCCCCCTCCGCCGCCGCCGCGCGCCTCGTGATCTCCTTCGGGAGAGAGAAGCGCGCCGAAGCTGCCGGCCTCTAATCTCCGCGGGAGGATAAAGGGAGCCGCGCGCGAGCCGCCGCCGGTCACGGCCGTGGAATGCTGTAAATCGCCCGGGAAACCCGGGGGAAGGCCTCTTTCACTTTCGGAAAGGCCGCCGCTATGCGCCTCGGGATCCCCCGGGCGCTTTTGTCAGCCGAAGACGAACGGCCCCCTCGCCCCGGCGATTGATTCGCGCGCTCTCCTCCGCCACTCGGCTTCTCCGGCTGCGCCGAATACTCCGGGATTGATTGAAAGCCTCTCCTTTTTTGTTTCCCCCGCGCGGGCTCTGATTAAACGCGAGACTCGAGTCGCATTCGTTCCGGACATAAATCCTTGATACGGCTAAAAGGTAGTGCAAACTTTACGCCAAACCGAGCAATGTGAAATATACGTGCGGTCGTTGTGTTGCGGTTGTAATCTTGTAGCTAAAACATAAGCACGCCCACGAGGTGATAATGTTAATTGACAAGGAAAAAAAGCACCGATAACTTTGGGCTTCGTAAGTGACAAGCTTGTAAAATAAGAAAATTCGGTGCGTTTAGATTGTTTGCGTGAAACTGTGCGTACGCAGGATGTGACGTGTTTCCTTCGTTAGATGAGTGTTCAAAGACGCGATTCAGTAAGTCGCTCAATTAGTTCACTTGTTCGAACGGGCAACTATGCCTATCCTACTTAATTCGTTTTTTTATAAGAAATTGAATAGCGAGTGCGTGCATCTTTTACAAAGTGTGCTTTTGTTAAAAAATAAAAGTTTCGCTTATAGAAAATCATGCGTATAAGATTGCGTTTGCATAATTTGTTAGGGAAAACATTTAGTTCTATTAAGACGAGCACGTGATCGCCTAGGCAACTGGATAGAAGGTATTTCGACTCGTTGGAGATAATCCAAGTATATATTTGCAGTTGAGCAGTGAATGTTGACTTCTGAATTTATAATTTCTGCAAATAGCTGGGCATGATATCGATTCGTATTATAAGAGAAAATATGTAGACTTTCTTTTACCATGTAATTGATATAAATGTGGCAGTGTGCAATACAGCCTTCGATAGTATCTCCTCGTGCAAGTTAGATTGTCTTTTAAATTAAAATGAAAATTGAATTACCAGCTTGAATTATAAAAATAAAAATGAAATTCCTTAAAAAAAAGTTACAATTAACTTGACGTCGTAGAAATTTTTCACTGATCACTAATTTATTTAAATTTTTTATACTGCCCCATTATGAATATTGCAATCGCTTGAGATTTTTTTTCTACCCGTTCGGGGAATTTTGAATGTTTCAGATATTTCTCCTTGCGCGTATAATTACCCCGGAGCATTGTAATATTTTTTCCCGAAGCCGATGGCCGACTAAACTCCGAGTGTATTTCTCTCGGTCTGATGAAAAGAGATCTAGTAGCCCGGCAATTCTTAGATTGAATAAGCAGCGAATACCGTCGTATTGACCAATAACGCGCGGCCGCGCTGACTGTGCAACATAATCGCTCCAATTAAAAAAGAATATCTCAATCTGCGCGCGAGCCTGGCACTCGGGGGGCCCCGGCGTTCTCCATCGCATAACGACCGCCTCGACAAAGAGAGAAAGAGCGAAAAGAATCCGATCGCAAGGTGCACCGAGCGGCCAACTCGCCGCGCGCAACCTGCACTTTCAGCAAATCACGAAAAATTTTCCATCTGCTAATGATAAAAAGGTAAAAAAAAAAAAAAAAGTGGGGGGAAGGCGGGCGCGCGCTCGCGCTTAATTACGCTCGCCGCGAGCTGCGGCTCTATCAGAGCGTGTCTGAAGGCGCGCGGCGATCGGCTTCGATTGCGCTCTCCCGGCGTCCTCGGGAAGGAGGGGAAAAAAAAAAGGAACAAAAGAGAGGAAAGATAATCTCGGGAAATGGAAAGAATATGCGCGCGCGGGGATCGGGAGTCGAGCGGGAAAAATTTGAAATCGCTAAAGCAACCAAGGCGCGCGCCGATTGATTTACGCGGGGTATTCGATTGGAAAATTGTCCCCCACCAACACCCCCGCCGGGGAAAGGCCGTTACGCAAGGGGCCGTTCGGAATCGCGGGTCGATATCGGCGCGCTCGACCTTTGGAGGAGGCGCGATGATGCCGCGGGCTTACATCGGTACGTACTCCGACGGCGTCGCCTGTGGCAGAGTCCCAGCACGAGTGGCGGTCGGTTCCTTGTCGATCGGCCGTTGCGCGTGAGGCCAACGTCGGGCCGCATACTTGCGGCCGGTTAAGAAAAAAAAAATAACGCATGAATTTATTGCGTCCGAGGTGCTTTGACACAATAACTCCCCTTTACGCGCACAGACGATAGTATAACTTAATACGAAAGGCTTACTACCAGGGGGGTAAACATGATGTATTTATTGAGACACTATGGGAAACCGGTCAGTATAAATTTACAGGCCGATAGTCATTAAAGCTACTCAAGTGCCGATCCGTGTATACTTAATCGCGCAAAAGTATAGACTTTATCGGTGCATATTATTAACACCCCGAATATTGCACTTGCGACCCGCGATAATGCAGTATAACAGGTTTGCATTCTTTTGCCAGGGAATTGATTTCGACGTAAATTAAAATCTGATTAGGCATACCTGGAACGCGTGAGCAGCTCTTCTGCGAATGAGACCATTATCCGAGTGTGGACATGGTAGCGTTCCTCTTCCATTGTCTATCTTGGGTTAATTAGCGAAAATGATGCGTGCCCGTGAAACGGGTCGACGGTCCAACTGCGAACGTCGCGTAAATAATGCCGAAATTCATTGGGGCCATTGAACAAAAGGAGTAAATCTTTGAAACGCTTGATTGTGGCTGTCAAGTAACTCTGAGCGATGAACCATCATCTTGATTTGAGCCATTGAATGAAAGACAGGCGTGACTTTATCGGCGTAATAAATTAAAAATAATTTACAGCAAAGGTGATTGTAATAGATCCTCCAGTCAACGGCACTTAAAGCTTAAATATAATTTTAAGGAGCGTTTAAATGTTGCAAAAACCGAGAGAAAAACAATCTTTGTTGCACGGCGGTTACGGGCAAAACATAAAACAACAAAAGTATAAATCTCGTTTATACATTTGAGCCAAGCGGCCATGTCGAACCGTTCGATATTCAGGTTGAAAGCACGGCTAGGATATATATACATATATACAAATATACGCTCGATGCAGGCCCCGCGGCAGCTGCGAAGCGCGAACGCGCGTAATCGCTCACCTTTCAATTATGCCCAGGCGATTGTAATGTACACATACCTGGAATCGCAGTCGGCGGCTCCCGCGAGGAGCCTCGGCGTATAAATCCCCAATCGCTCATTGGCGAAATATAAGCGTCAATAGCACACTTAAAACGAATAAATCACAGTGTGCTAATGGCCGAGGCAGGCATATTACTTTTTTTTTTCAACTACGGCTACGTATACGTGGCCTATCGGGGGCAAACCGCGCGACTCGCGGGCATAAGGCGCCGCTGCTCAGCGGGCAGGAATGTTTTTGTCGGGCCGCGCGCGCGCGCGCGCCTCGAAATATGTAAGCGCAGCCCGACCGCGCGCACCTGCCCGCCGCGATTCACCCGGCACCGGGGCGAATGTAAGGCGGTGCGCCGGAAGGAAGCCTTCGGAGCGCATTATGTACACGCGCGTAAACCTCCGCGGGAGAGTCGACGGAACGGCGCGCGTGCCGATAATAAGAAACAAAAGCTTCATTTTATAGCAGTGGCGAAGCAGCCGATCGCGACGGAAGCGCGTACACGCCCGGGGCTTGAACCGTCCTACACCCGTGCCCGTCCGACACCCCGATTCGCGCGGCTATCTCGCGAGCCCCTCTCCCCGCTGCGACGCGCGTGTAATAAGATTTCCCGGCGTGACTCGGGCGCCGTGTGCTTGCGCGGCCTGAAGCTATCCTGAGGCGCTTCCGTTAGCTTCTCGGCGGACGAGGGGCGCCGCGACACGCTCGACTCGGCCCCTCGAGCTTAGCCTGGCCGATTATTAGCCTCGCGGCCCCGTCTCTCGGCCGGGCGGCCTCTCTGCCGATTTCTCGGTCGCGCACGGGGAGGGGTGGGGGGGGTGGGGAGAAAGCCCGGCGCGCTGCCCCTTTTAATTTTGTAATAAATTCAGTAGTCGAAATACATTACGTATACGGCGAGTGCTTCCTCGGAAACCAGTCGGAGCCGATCGGCCGATTCCCACAGCGCGCCTCTCCGGTATAATAAGGTTATCGAGAAAGTGCGCGGGGAGAGGAAAAATCGGCCGAATGCCAGCCGGCCATGTGTACATACGTGCATGCGTGCATGTATCTATGCTTGTGCGTGCGTGCGTGTGTGTGCACACTTGTGTACATGTGTCGGCCTTGGCTGCGGTGGCCTATACCAAACCAGACCCGATAGCGCGCGCGTCGCGCCGAGGATTCGCGCCTCGAAGGTGAAGAGCCTCGCCTGGCGCCAAGCCCCGCCGGCCGATCTTTTCAAGGCTCGGGGAGCCGATCTCGCCGCCTCCTCGGCCCTCTCTCCCCGCGACGGGGGATTAATCGGGCATTCCGCTCTCCCCCCCCGCCACCTCGCGGCCCTCCTTTTTTTCCCTCCCCGCTTATCGTTCCCTTACTCCTGAAAACAAGAAGCAGCTGTTATTTATAGCAAAATATTGTACTTGTTTTGCAGCGACACGCGAGATTATAAATTATGTATGCGGCCGCCGACGCCGACGCCGCCGACGCCTTTTTTTTTTTTTCGGTCGAGCCCGCCAGCCTCTTTCGCCGCCGCACGAAATTTCTTTCAATTTGACGCCGTCATTTTAGCCTAGTCCTTCCTTTTTTTCACCCGGTATCAAACGCTTTTTCTCACTGCTCGTACCTCTTTTTAGCAATTAAAAATCCGCCTTATTTTATTCATTTTTTTTGAAGGTTGTAAAACTGTAAATGAAGCCTGTGATAAGTTATGCCTATACCTTAAACATGTGGAACACATAACTTATCGTAAAGTACAAGTCCTTTAATGTAGTATTTTTAGAGCAAAGCAGCTGCACCTTTTTTTTTCACAAACAGTAAAATTTTATACCGAGCTTAAAGATTCTTTCGTCAATATGGGCCCCTACTGTCAACTACGAATACAAGTCCCCTGTAATACCTTTAAATTCATCACGGCATTATACGAGCGCATTAAAATTATAACTCGAGTGAAACACTGTTTATGGCTCAGCTGGGAGAATAAGAAATGTATATATGTATATCCGAGCGCCCTCAAGAAAGAGCGGGGAACAGCCGGTAGCGACGGCGCGGCCTTTATCAGGGACCTTTGTTTTTTTTTTTTTTTTTTTGAGCGAATCGAGATAAGGAAGAGTCTCTCGTTAAAGCCGGATTGCTCGAAGCGCAGCTCCTTTCTCTGCCGCGTCCGAGCTCGCGGGGGCCTTTCGCCTCCTTAGCCAAACGAGACCTTCATTAATTAGAGAGCCGAAAGACCAAACAGCGCCAGTGCGCGCCCACCGAGTTCAAAGTTCGTCAGACTGCCGGGAAGCCGATAAATTCCGAGGGCCCGTTCCGGCCTCCCCCCCCCCAACCAAAAACCACAAACGGCCGCGCCCACGAGAGTCGAAGCAGAAGAAAAAAAAACTAGCCCCGAGGCGATAAAGAAATTTTTTGTTGGATTCGGGGGAGGCGGCCGCCGTATATATTTATATCGGGATATAAGGGGACAAATTTAGAAGCGGCCGCGAGCGCGAGGAGCGCGCGGCTCCTCGGCCGCCGGCCTTGCGCGGAAAAAGCCGTATAGCAGAGCTTTACGATAGGCCTTTTGAATTATTGGCGCCTCGGTCTCCCCGGCCTCCGGCGCGGCGCTTTCCTTTTTTTTCTTTCACCCCCCCCCCCCTTCTTTCTCGCTCCTCCTGTTTTTCGCGGCCGGCTCCGGGGCGCCACGAGGCGGACAAAGCCCGGCTTCGCGCCTTTTCGCCGAGATTTATCGCGATTGTTATCGCCGCGGGGGGATTGAACGCGGCGATTACGGGGGGAATTATTTCGGCGCTCGGGTATGTCGGCCCCCGTTATTGATCTTGATTCGAGGATCCCTCGGCCAATGGGAGCCGGCTGTTGCGCGCGGCGGCGCTGTAAATTAATCGGGAAAAATCGCCCCTCCGCACCCGTAATGCCCGTCGGATATAAATAAATAATTATTTACGCCCGTTTACTTAACGTAATTACGCGGGTTGAGTGAATATAAGCCGCTGGGTTATTAGCAATAGTTACTTGCAATAAATGAAATTATTCACGGTTTAGAGCCATTCAAAGTATATATTAAACGCATTTTACTTGCTGTTTGATTTCTAAAAATATACATCGTAATTAGCATTATGAAACGAGAAAATAAATTCGACGCAAAATTAAACTGTGTAAACTAAATCACCCTTTCAGTTATACATATATATTTTCAGCTGCATATTTCTAGGCAATTAATTCGTATTTATAGCTCCTTTGTAGTTAACTTTTTTTTTTTTCTGATATCTGTGCCAGAAGTTAATAAGCTTGGGAAACTTTTGAGATAGATTTGCAAAAATATATTTGAGAATTATTTCAACGCTTTCCGTGTTTACATAACAGGACAATGATAAATTCTATGAACAATCCTCATTGGTGAGGTGAGAAAGACACACTGCGTTTCCGGTGAAAATTGTGCCTTGAGAGGCGCATTAAAAAATACCGTTAAAAATACAGTTTTTCACGCAAAAAGTATGTAAGTGAATGTGCACTAGCCTTGCCTACTTATTACCATAAATACTGCATCTTCGAAATAAATTTGGGTCCTTAATTTATCACAAGGCATTAAAAGTATAATGAAGGAGAAAACATGCATAGAGTATAGAGGCGGCCGTGGAAAATTGACGACTGTACACACACACGCACACACACACGCGTGCATACACACACTCACCGTGGGCCAGCGTCCCAGATTCAATACGAGTCTTCGACGAAAAGGGTGTCATTATGCGTACGCATCTCGGCGGAGAGCGCATCAATCGCCGAAATCCTCGGAGGCGCGATCTTATCTGAATCGGGCGATCGGCCGACGGCCGCGTTTTTCACGCAGACCCGCGGCCGAGCAATTGTTAACCTCAATCGACAAAGTAAGCCGTCGGGCGGCCGAGGCGCAAAGAGGCCCCGAGCGCCGCGGCCGCGGCCGCCGGGGCAGCTTCACGTGCGCGGATCAATCGTGTACGCGCGGCGGCCAAGTGAGCCGAAGGCTCCTCGCGCCGCCGGGGCAAATTAATCCGAGGAGGAAAACGACGTGTGTGCGTGTGCGCGTGTATACACACAGCGCCGCGGGGTCACGTGGCTCGCGGCGCCGGCGAGCTGGAAGCCTTTCGAATCGCCCGCGACACAGACTCTAAGCGCATTCCGCGGGGATTGTAATTGCGGCCGTTCCTCGGCTGATTACTCGCGGGTGCGCTCCAGTTGCTGGCGACGCCGGCGGCCCGGCCCGCTATATCTTCCCGCGGCCGCGGAGAACCAGACGCGCGGCCTCTTGGCGTCGATCCTTCTTTTTTTTTTCACCAGCGGCTTCCGCTGCTCTCGCTCTGTGTGTGTGTGTGTGTAGGCCGCCGGTCGTCGCCGGGGCGCCTCATGAATATGCACAGCCGAGCCGCGGATATAGATTCGGAGGATGCGCCGAGTCGGCAGCCAGGTGGTCGAGCCCCGGCCGCGCGCGCGCCACTTGAGACAGTGCATTCTTCCATTGGCAACTGGCCTCGTTGATTTTGCGGGATGCGCCACTCCAAACTTGCGCGCCTCTGCAGCCTCGCGGCTCCTTCGGGGAGCGTTTCGTAAGGCTGCTCTGCCGGAAAACTCGAAAACTTCTTTTTTTTTTCACCTCTGGCCATCGGTTCTTGTTATAAATTACATTTCTTTTTAACTATTCTCGCGCCGACAGATATTTCTATTTTATACGCGGCCAAGTGATATATTGGTCCTGTAAATATTCCGCAATGATACATTGTAACGAGTTGTTATTCAATTGTTATTTTACTGTCGCATCACTACAAAACAAATTAGCTATAATAAACAATATCTATATCTATCTAATCTAATGGAGCCTTGAATCAACAAAATTAACTTATAAGTGCAGACTAATCCTCGCGCATGTAATCTTTGTGCGTCAAAATTTTCTACTTATTTAGAAGTACGAGGTAAAAAAGGGACTTTCATCCTTCAACCTAGCCACAAACACGCATTAAAAATTTACGTGAAAATTGATAAAAATTCTAGCAGTTTGCCAGCTTTTTCTTCTTTCCCTTAAACAAAACGCGATAGAAAGTAGAAGCTGCAGCCACATTATAATACGCGGTGTAATATGAAATCATCATAGATTTAACAGCGTAATAAACAAAGGCCTATAAAAATGAGGATTGTCATCAATGAAATAACGCACAGGTGTGCAGTAACCGCAAATAATGTATAATATATCGTTACTTTCACTCGGTCTTCCCGCTAAAGAAGCTGCGCACGCCGCAAGAGCCCGAGCGCACAAGAGGAATCAATTTCCCCGGGACAATTAAGAGGGGCTAATGAAATAAATTGAAAAGGATTCGCGGGGGGAACGATTGGCCCGAGCGGCGTGGGGGGAGAAGTAGGTTAACTGGACGCGGAGGCGGGCGACTCGCCGGGGATGGGGGAAACTCGCCCGTGAACTGCTAATTGAACCCCGATAAAAGTCCCCGCGGGGGCGCGCGGGGCGTCCGCGGGGGCGCCACCTCGGCGATGCGTCGATCGGTCGGCTTGGCGGCCCGGATAAATCAATCTTATCGGCGGGGGTCGCGCGCGGCCCCGTTGGCCGAGCGCCGGTAAGTGTGCCAGGCGCGGCCGGCCAATTAGCGGCTCCAAAGCGCGGCTTGAAAACCGCGGCCCGAGGTGATCGTCTTTCCTTTTGGGGGCCGGCGCCCCGTTTCCGCTCGGCCGCGCCTCGCCGGAGGAAGCGTGGGCTCGATTCAAAGACGCCCGCGGGTTCGTTTCTTTTTTTTTTTTGTTTCAGCCCGGCCGAGGTCGCGGGGCCGCACTCGCATCTCGCCGAGGCGCTCGCCCGGGCTTTCGAGGGTTCATTATCGGTGGGTTACGCGGTCGATTACGTCGCTGCTCATCGGGGACGAGGTGTATCGGTACTGGGCGGCGTTGTGTCGGCGAGCGAGCTAAGTAACAGAACACGACGCGTGAATTATATACTAGCTCCCGTGCGATTGCATTCCTCGGCCGGTGGGGTAATCTACTGGATGGCTCAAGAGACGGCTTCGTGAAACAGTTGTTTTTTTTTTTTCTTATTTTTTTTTACTCCTCCTTTCTTTTAGCTCCGCTTTGGGTCCTTTTTTTTCTCTCTCTCTCTTTGGACGGCGTCATTATGGATGGAAAGATTCGGCCGGCTATGTGCACAGCCGGTAGGAACTCAGCGGCTAAGTGCACCGAATTGCTCAATCTCCATTATAGATGTAGCGTCGCTCGGTCAATGCTCAAAGAGGAAGCCGGCTCCCAGTGGAAATCTCCCCGCCTACTTTATGCAAGGAGAATCTGTTAGGCGACGGCCCTCGATTCCAAATTAATAATACATACGCTGCCTCCCCGGCGAGGAAGACGCTCGGCCTTCCTCTGCATAGAAACAAGCATTGAAACTCGCGCACCCCGGGGATCCGCGGATAAAAGCCTCCCCGAGAGCCCGGCTGCTCGTGCGCGCCCCGGCCGCGCTTTTACCGAAGCCGACCTTTTTTTTTTCCTCTCCCGTACTCCGGGGCCGAGAGCCGACGACTTTTTCCCGCTAGCGGAGGATCTCCACCGGGCAGGGGTGGGTCACAACTCGGCAGGTCCCGGCCCTACATACCTCTGCCAAGCGGCCGCCTGTCGGCCAGCATCCGCCGGGCGGCGCCTTCCCCGGGGGCAGAAATATTTGCCGCTTGGCAGGCCGCGACGTGGACCGGCGGAGCGCGTCTCGAGCGCGTATAAATATTCGCGGCGGAGGGCAGCGGGCGGCCGATTGCCCAAGACGCGGCTCGGCTCGCCGAGGGGCCACCGGGAGGGAGAAGCCGTGCCGCGCCGCCGCCGGCGCAGCCTACTTTTTTCCTCTTCTTTTATTGCCGCCGCGGCCTGTACTCGCGCCGCGGGGAGCTGTCGCGGGGAGGGGGGAGAAAAATGTCACCGAGACCCGCCGAATGCCGGGCGTTGCGTAAAAAACCGCCTCCTCGGCTGTGCGGAGAGCGCCGGGAGCGAGCGGCCGCAGACGTCCTGCGCGAACGATAAGGAAGCCGATTGACCTCGATGAGGAGCGCCGCGGAGGCTCCAGGCCGCGGTCTTCCGAATCGAGACTCGTGCCGGTGGCTCGGCGCGGCTACTGCCTCACCCACATCCGTCAAAATATAGACCAAACACACGCAGTCGGTGTACATCTGCGAGCGGTTGATGTAAGATCTCCCTGTCACATACGCGTCAGCGGTTTTTCGAGGGTAGACTACGTGCCGTCCTCGAGTCGGCGTTGCGCAGACGTTCCCAATGGGTGCCGCGCGGTGAAAAAAGGGGAAAAAAAAACCCACGGTCGCGACGAGAGCCGGCGGCGCATCGCGATGAAACCAACGGACGCCTGCACACACACGGGGCGAGGGCCAGCTCGGACCTAGACTCGCGGCGTCGCCGGCGAACTCGTAGAAAAAGATCCGGCCCTAATTGAGCACACCCGCGGCGGCAAGAAGGAACATCGGGCATACGATCCGCCCCGGCTGACGTGGATATACATAGACGCAGGCACCCTCGTTACGCGGACAAGGCGCCAGGCAGGTCGATCGGGCTGCTGCGCCCGCGGCTGGGAAGGGGGGCCCCGCCCGTCGAGATAACGCGTCCGGGGGAGGCTTAACCCCGGGCGCAGCCCCGACGGATGGTGCACGCCCCGGCTGACGGCCGCGCATATATATATATACGGCCCGAGCGAAACCTCCCGCGCCGGGGTCAATGGGAGCCCCTCGAGATGCCCCGGGAGGACTGGCTGATTGCCCCGGGCTCGACGGTTCGGATTGGGTAACGCGCCGGAAGCGCCATTGCGGCCCGTAGAGGCGCCCCGGCCGCTCCTCCAAAAAAAAATGATCGAGTTTCCCGCCGAGCGGTGTAATCGCCTGGGTATAAGCGCCCCGGCCGAGTTCACCAAGTCTTAATCACCGCTGCTTAGCCCCTCGATATACGTACGTACACGTAAGCGTATAAAATTGTTCCCTCAAACTTGGATATTGCCGAGTCTCCGGGGGGGCGGCAAAGTACACCTGCGCGCCCGGTATAATCTGGAAAGTTGCCGCGGGAGACGCGGGCCCCGCCCGCCACTCCGAGTAAAACTCCTGTAAAGGCGGCTAATGTTAATCTGTAAGTTTATATTGGACCCCGCGACTCCTGCCTCCACTCCGACGGCTAATTAAATGCCGCTTTTTACCCCCGACCCCACCCTCCTCCCAGGTCTCGTTACTCCTCCGGGTCTTACACACTCCAGAGCGCGCATCATCAGTCGACCGAACGCCGGTGCGTCTTCTCACTGCCGCCTACGATCTTCTCCCGAAAAAAGCCCCCCCCTCGACCGCCGCGGAACCTATCATATAAGACGGTCGACCGCGCGCCATATCACCGGCTGTATAATTTGCGCGCGCCCGGGGCCGCGCGAGCTTTTTCGCCGCGGACGCGCAAGCTCGCCGCGAGCCGGCGCGCGGCCGTGAACTGAAAATCTTGGGAGTGCCCGCGAATTCCTGCGCGCGATTAATCGGCTTTTCGAGGAGGAAAACCGCCGAGCGCTCGGGGCTTGCGCAATCCGCGCGGGGCACTCGTACATACGCGCGCGCGCGCGCGTCGGATATAGATATGTGTGTACACATATATTTGTGTGTATAATTGCGCCGTTTAATTATCGGCCAGCGACTTTTCCTCCGATCTCCCCCTTGGCGGAGGCGTGACGTAATTAGTGTAATTTGTGGGAGGGGAAAAACTGTTTAACGGGACAGCGCGCGCGAGTGCACGGCCCGAGTCTATAAATATCACGAGATCTCCCGTGGCCGTATGACCGTTAGCGTGCCGATAGAATAATGAGTCGAACCGAAAGTGTTTCCCAGTTGAAAAACGGTACACGTGGAATTGTAGTCTTCCGAGGCGTACTGTAATATTCCCTCCCTCGAATCCACGCGCGGCAGATACCACTCGGACGACGCGCGCCTTTTTTTCCCCGGCAAAAGAAATATATACAAGTGCATTAAATTTTTTAAGGCGACAAGGCGCGCAATAAATTTTCGCTTTCAGCTGTACTATTATCTGTCAAGACGGTATATAAGATTTCCGAGAATAACTCGACTGTCGTTTGATTTTCATGAAAAAAAAACCATTGAAAAACATCTTATACGCTTTTTTCATGCACATGTCAATTTCGTACGAAGGACGTGCGCTTTTATATCATTTCATTCCATATCAAAATGAACTCTTAATGTTACCCTCGACAATTTTCTGGTTGTTATTTTCATTTCAGTGCTGTAACTAAGTAGCTATAGGGAAGCACGCCACGTATCATGGACGATCGTGCGAATTTTAATACAAACTACGTTTTAAAGACAACTATACTTTTTTTTCCGAAAATTAAACATCGTACTCAGATTGAGAACAATTAATAACGCATTCAGATTACTCGGCAAAACGGAACGCTTTTAAATCAGCTCTCTTCTAATGCGTTATATATATGAAACCTCTGAATGGCTACAATTTGGCTTAACAAAAAAAGGAGAGAACTGCATGAATAATGCAAAGGCTCGTAGTATAGAGAAAATGATGCTCTGACAAGCGCACCGGCGATATGCAAGTATCTTTATTTTTATCCAAGTACTATCGACAACATAACGCTTGAAGATTATATATAGTATTGCATTTGATTTACAACGTAATAGTCAATCAATAAAAACATTATTTTTGTCAAAGAAATATTACATTTATCAAAATATAAAAAGTCTTATAATTTATATATATAAAGTTATGTGGCGTTTAAAAATAGCAGCATTGTTTGTTTCAGTTATAACAATAATCAGAACGACCTACGGCCGGTATTGTTGAGGCTGCGTGCAGGGCCCTTCCGTTTTTACCCTCTAAGGCGACTCGTTTCGACATAAATCTTATTTATAAGACGGACCTTGGAACGAGAGCGCAAAAGCGCGAAATTTTCCCCGGTAGCGTTGCGCTTCTCGCCTCGGTCGTGACATGCATTTCGCGCGGACGGATGTGTGACCTTCCTTATCAACCGAAACACGATCGCGCTTCGATTCCAGAAATAAGATACCTCTCTCCGCTGCCCAGAAACAAAGTGAAAAAAAAAAAGAGTAAAAGTGGAAAAAAAAAAGATGGAATATAATAACAAGTAATACAAGCGCACACTCGTAACAACATAATTTCGGTACGACGCGCGCTTACAGAACTGTTTGTTTGCCGAGCGGCCTGTATCGGCGCGCGCGGCGCACTTTTTCGCATTCGTGTTGAAATTGAAAATAAGCTGGCCTCGCGCCGAGCGCTCGTCGGAGAAACCACCGTACTTAAAGGGGCAGCCGTACGCGCACCGACAATTGCAGGTTATCGTTACGCGTCCCCGGCGGATTTCGCGCGGGCCAAATATAAACTCCACGGGCGCGGATCCTTTTTTTTTTTCCTTTTTATCGTTTCCTCTCCCTAGGGCCGCGCGCGTACGCACGCGGTGCAACACACCCCGCGGAGGGGAAAAAAAGAACGAAAAACTGAATGAAAAAAGAAGAAACAACAAAGGCTCAGTCGGTACATATATATATAACGCGGAGATGAAGTAAAGCATCGGCGCGAAAGGTCATGTAACTGGCGGCGAAGGCGGCGCGCGCGGAGCCGAAAGCGCGGCCTTTTCGGAGCACACGCATGTATCCGCGCAAACGGCCGCGCGGAACGGGACCGCGTACCTGCGCGTAGGTGCATATTATGCGGGCCCGCGCGCGCGCGCATGACAAGAGGAGCAGCCGCGCCTCTCGCGGGAGAGCCGCCCGCGGGATTTTCGGCCGCGCGCCCCCTACAACGGGGCGGGGGGGTTTTCTGGGCGGGGCCGCGCGGCAAGGAAAAGGAGCCGGGGAATGAGCGCGCGGGGGGGTGGAGGGGCGGAGAGCGATAAGAGCCGTGAGGGGAATCCCCGGGCCCGCGTTCCTATTTCGCGCATTCCTATTCAGGTGCGCGGGCGAGTGTGCCGTAATCCCCGCGCGTATATTAGACGTACAAATGCACATGTGCGCCTCGCTTGGGAATCTCGCGAGTATCGATGGCTTCGCTCCCCCCATGCGCGCGAGGACTTGCGGGAGGCACGGGAGCGCGGATCGGAATACAGCGGGCCGCCGGTGAATGATATTAGCCGGGGCAGCCGTAACCTCGAAAACGGCGTAAAAATTGAAGAGGCGCGTTGGACCAAATAGCCCGGCGAGCCGTCCGTCTATACACGTATATACGCATGTAGAGAGATTTCGCTGCAGCGCGACGGGTATGGACACTCGGCCGATTAGTCATCGAAATTTCTAGAGGAGCCCGTTTCACAAACAAGCATCATTTCACTTTTGATGTTTTCACGCGGCCGTCAGCCGGCCGATGTGGAGCGTTAGCTTATCCATTATCCGGGGGGGATTATACTATTTAAGCCGCCGAGCTATTTCGAACGTTATAATATCACCTACGCATACTTCACTTCCGTGGACAACGAGAGCATAATTTTCGTTCCTCTTGTCCCCCGGCGGGCGGCAGCGCCTCTCACTCCGGATTGTGAAATGGAAAAGGGGCCCATTTTTATGGTAAACCGCCTGCTCTTGCGCGCTTTGACAACTGGAGATTACTTTCTCAGGAGGAATGCGCGGCACATACACACACACGCGCGCGCGCGCTCGTGTGTACACTTGACAGCGGCTCGGGCGCTCGGGAGGCGCCCGCGCCGCGAGCCCCGGGATTCGGCGCAGACGGCGCCGCTCCGCCGGCCCCTATATACGCGCGCCCGGGGCGCGCATTCCTCGGAAAAAGCTCTCGGGGCGAGTCGGCCGGGCGGCCGGCCAAGGAGGTTGCGCGACAGGTACCAAAGCGTCGTCGTCGTCGTCGTCGTCCCCCCCCCCCCGGCGTCGCGCGCGCCCCCTTGGCGCGGCTCCATAATCGCGGCGCCTCCCGGGGGCCTAAATCGCCGCCACCTGCGCCGCGGCGAGAGACTAATGGCCGTCTGGAGGAGGCGCGGACGGCGGCGATCCTCGGGTTCTTTCCTTTTGCGGATCGGCCGATCGACCGCCCGCCGATTATTTCCCATCGGCGGACGAGAGCTGTATCGAGTGTCCGGTAACGATGCCCGCCCCTCGCAAAATGGGAGAGTTTGTTTTTTCCCGGCTCGCGAGCGCCAGCCTCCGCAGCCCGGGGAAAATGGCAAAAATAAATTTTACTTATCAACATCGCGAGGTGTTTTAAGGCTTAGATCCGCGGTGATATTAGTATCGTTTACACGGGCCGCGGCTCGTTTCCAAACCATTACGGAGGGAAAATATTAATCTTCTCATTATTTAAATGTGAGAAATTTAACCGCATCAATTTTGTAAGGAAGTCTTGCAAGGAATTTAAAAGACTTTTAAAGTATGATTGCTTGCAGCTCTTAATTTTCTCGTAACCCTAAGTGAGGTAAACGTTCGGCTTAAAGTCACAGGCAACTTCCCCTTTTGCTACATTGTAATAAAAATTAAAACGCCTTTCAAAGAAATTCGATTGCATTTTTCATTCAGCAAAGTTAAACAAAGGCACTTACCTTTTTAGTATTCTTGTCATAACGCGGTAAAGAGTCAGCGTAATTGTTCCAGGGTATATATATATACATGTACACTTTAATTAAACATGTCAAACCTCTAATCGATGTGTGTTTTTTGCATCCTAGGTATTACATGCATTATTTATGTTATAATCCGGGAAAACCCAGAAAACTTACATTATGAAATTGCACAAGCACTTTCAAGCATTTAATAGCTCGGACTTTATGATCCAGAATTACTTTTTGATTTCAATATTTTTTTCAGCATTTATACAACTATATCATTCCGATATTACGAGGCAAACATATCGATATACAGTTTATTACATCGAAGCTTCAGGATCCGCTTCCTTATTGGCATTTAATATTTACAATACCTTTGAGTCACTTGCCGACTGGATTCCAATCTATCCAGAGCAAACGCTTATTTTTATGTAAGAATAATAACAATGGGATGGTCAAAAAATATATCGGCTTCTTTACAACTGAAGAATAAAAAGAGGCAGAAAGATGTCGTGACTAAATATCATTTCGAAAGCTAATTGTCATTACAACTTGTCTCGTTTTAGCGCGCGAGTATAATAGCAATCGTAATACCTCCTTCTGTAATTCGGCTGTAGTGATTATAAAACTCAGAGGGAGCAGACGCAGAGCAAAGTGCGTTTTTAATCTTTCGTGCTGTTATCTTGCGTCGGTAGAAATAAAAAATTTAATACGTATTCTTGCGCCTGCAAGTTGATTCTGAGAAGTGAAATGCCCCTTTTTTCTTGGCGCCCACAAACCTGCGCGTGATCTTCTCAAATTATCGAAAAATTGTTTCGAACAGTTTGGTTTTAAAAGCTGGATCAATGTACATGAAATTATACACATTTTTCTTGGACTGTCACAGCTGTTTGTATTTGTATAGTTAAACAGCTTGCAAAAATACAATTAGTTTAAAATAACCGAGGTATCATTAGTAGTAGTTGTGTTCCACATTAATTATAACTTGTTTTTTTCGAAAATTAAGACATATCAGGAAACCATACTTCGGCTCATTGTAACCTAATATATTAATTTTTCAAAATTGTAATTTTGGCGTAAACTACACTAGAAACCGAGCCAGAAGCAACTTTTTAAATCAATATATTACACTGGACCTTCGGATTTCTGATAGATTTTATTCGACTAGATTTTTTTAATGTTCTTCATAAGTAAAATTTCAAATTTTAATTAATGATAAATATTTTATTGTAAATATTTATGCCAGAGTAGAAAATTAGTGTAACATCTCGTGAAAGTTTCCATGACCGGCAAGACGGATGTCACTAGGAAATCCGGGGTTTAATAAGTTTAATTTGTAGATCGCGCATGAAAAAATGTTGAAATAGGAAAGTTGAAGAATAATCTCTCTATTAATTATACCTTCAACATGAAGGACAACAAGCTGAATATTGACACGATGTAAACAAAATTTAAGAGTAACGTAATGAACAAAAAATGCTCGTGTGCTCGTATACGCGTGTATGAGTTTATAACGAAAACAGATAAAAAAGAAAATTTTAATTGCTTTCAAAGTAACTTCCTTATTTTCTGTTTTTAAATCCAGTTCTTGATCCACTTAACAAGAAACCTATTTAGCTTCACTCAGTAGGTAAATAAAAGGGAACTGTTATTTAATTTTTGTATTACAAAACTTACAAGATTGGCATAAAGGCATTATATATAGGTGTATTTTTAAATTATACGACTCGAATCGAAAGAAAAGATGCAAGTGAGTCACAACGTAGAGGAATTGGCGATGAACGCCTCGGTGAACCAGTTACGAATCTGATAAATCCAGACGCGACTAAATTTCGGGCATAACTCGTTGGTCGGAAACAAAAATATTTGACCTGGTATGTAATTAGACTGCAGCAAAAGAGACAATGCAACTTGGCAATGGCTTTTAAAATTTCGCCCCCGTTTATAAACAAGATGTGCGAGAGCTCGGGGCTCTCGAGGCTCTGCGCCGCGAGGAAATTCAAGATCGGTCAGTGCGCCTGTCGCGACGACGGCGTTCAGCTTGCTCTCCTCTCTCCCCCTCCCCCCCTTCCTTCAGTCTATCTCCCTCGAAAGAAGAAGAAGACGAAGAAGAAGATGTCACTCGCACATCTCAATGACGGCGCCGATGCGATCGTCCGCGGGCCTTGACTTCCTGAATCCCGATCCTTGAAGCCGGCCCAAGGATGTCTTGTACCGCGGTTTTCCTGGGAATGCAGCCGGGGGGAGGAGGCCGCCAGGATGTTATTCTAGTCTTCCTGTTTTCGCATTGCGTAACCCCGCACTCCTTATAGTTCGATCGTTATTTCACCCGAGCTGCTCCAGTTGATTCTGGCGCTTATACGTATATATGCATATAGTATCGTTCTCCAAAGTGGCCGCATCTTCGGCCGAGGACACGCGCCCGCCGCGTCCGTTTCATCCCGGGCTTCGTTAATTTAAGCCTGCCGTCCGAGTTTCTCGTATGTACACGCGCTCGGACTTTGCAGGGCTTCGCGTTCCGCCATACGGGTAGAGAGATAATCGCCGGCTCTCCATCGACGTCTGGGAATCTCCCGCGCAGAATTGTCATAATGGCCCATCGGCCAGCGATTACAACTCCCCCCCGTGTGATTAGAAAGGCGGCGCTCATCCGGGCCCAGCCTCCGTCAATCACTGTGTACCCGCGGACCAACTTCCTTCCGCGCGAAGAGCGGGCGCCTACACAAAGGCCCGCAATAAACAAAGCGGTAGCGCGAGGCCGCGCGCATCTCCTCCGAAATAGTTTCCCGCTTGTGCCATATCGGGCACGTAGCAATCGGGGAATCGCATCTGCCGGGCGCGCGCGCGCACACACACACACCCGCCGGCGGCGCTAATTACAGCCCGCGGAGGGCCGCCGCACAATGAGGCGCGCGCGCGCAGATAGGATCGTCCGATGCAACCCATCCCCCCCGGCGCGATAATCTCCGCGGCGCGATCGCTCCCCGGCCGGCTCTTATTATTACACGGCGGGCCCGGTGTGCGCGTGCGCGGAGGAGAGCCGCGGCTAGTCGCGCGTGACCGGGATCCGCGGGGGGCGGGCGGGGGGAAAGAAGGCCCGAGCGCCCGGAGCGGGGGGGAGAGGGAAGAGGCGGGCGCGACAGGTCGCACGGCCGTTCTCCCTGGCGCCAGCGACTCCTGCTCGCCCGGTGAATGTCTGTCTGTGAGAGGTAGGGGCATCGCCGCGCGCCCGTAATAAAATCGGACGGACGCGCCGCCGCCGCCGCCGCCGCCGCCGCCGTCTGGGCTCGGCTCCTCCGCCTACCCCCTCCCCCTCGATATCAACCTCCGGAGGAAAATATCGGCGCGAGGGAATGAACCGATCGTTGGCTAACTGTTAAACAAATATATCCTTGGGTCGGTCTCGGGCATCCCTGCCGAGGCGGTACCGCGTGCGTCGGCCGATCAGCTGTTGCGGGGATACAGCCTTGAGGCCGTTCTCCACTGTTTTAGTCGCTCCTTGCCACTGATATCGCAGCGCAAACACGGGGCAGGAGAGCGCCTCGTTACTCGCAGCCGGCCTTGCTTCCGATAAATCTCATTGATAATATTCTTTGTCCTTTCGCGCTTTATTGTACGTATCGTGGAATCGGATGACAAGATGCACTTGATCTAAAAAAAAAAAAGGAAACAAACATACGCTGAAAAGGCTGTTTAAACTTGGTTCGTCAAGCAGTTAACGGACGAGCTCGACTAAATACCAGTTGAGATCCCGACATAAGCCGGCTGGAACGCGTCTGTCAAACGCCCTGGTTTATCGGCGCTCCTTCGCGGAACTTGCCTCTGAAAAATGCCCTCTTCTGTTGATGCGCGAGCATAACTGTTTTGCCGGGGCAATCGGCTATCGAGGCGCTCGGATCGCGCGGCCATTAACGCGCGCCCGGGGCGTTAATTGTCCGCTTATCGGGGGCTGCCCGCGCGGCCAATTATACGCGCGTTAGAATCCGCCCGCGGAGCGAAAATAGACCGCCGGCAGATTGACAATCGCCGCGGATACAAGACCGCGGCGCCAAACGACCGGCCTCGCACGCGTTATTCGGGCGCGTATGTATAGGCGCGAAAGAATTTCCGACGGGCGACCTTCCCCCGCGGGGTAAACGACACAAAAGAGAGCCCCGGGGGCCGATAGGGCCTTATCGGCGCGGGCACTCCGCGCGACCGAGAGCTCCGTCGATAAGGGGAATTGCACTTTTTTAACGCGCCCTATCGCCCGGGGCCCGCGCGATTTATTCGACTCCCGCGAGGCGCGCGCCGTCTTCCGCGGGAGTCCGCCCCGCGCTATCGCCGCCCGGAGCCTCGCCCCCGGGACTTTGGGGGGCCGGGGGAGGCCGACTCGCGGCCCGCTGAGTTATACAGCGCCGCGCTACTTGACAACTCGCCCCGAGCTTCGCCTTGGCATTATCCGCGAGCTTCGGGATCCTCGAGGCTTACCGCCTTGACGACAAGCCTCGGAAATGTTTATTCCCTGAATTTCCAATGTACTCTTGCACTGCCGAGCCTTTATTCTTCCCCGGAGATCAGCCAACCTTCAATTCACACTGGATGTTCCCTGTCATTTTTATAGCGGAAAACCGTTTTTTTTTTCTCGTCAAACTGCACATTTTTTCACTCGACTTTGCTTCGTCTTTGAGGAACTTTGTTGTCTTAAAATAAGCACATAAGTACGATTCTTTGAAACTCAAAAGAACTGCCGGCCTAAAAATAGACAATAGAAAACAAAAAAGAATGTAATAAAGTTCATAGTTTTATTCTGTAACACGTTTATGATTAAAAGATATTGCCTTGCGAAAAAACACATCAATTAACCCTGTGTCAGCGCGGACCGAGCAGACAAGACCTTATTCTTCAAAATAAGCTGTTTTAGCTTTAAATTTTCTTCTATCTTTGAAAATGTTAGAATTTTTTACAAATTCAATTAATTACATCTCGTTCATTTTACATTTAAATGCATCAAGTGCCTAATAGGGTTTCTTAATGTATAATAAATAATACAATTATTGAAAAAAACACATTAATTTAGATGCCATAATATATAACTCATTATAAAGAGCATTTTTATTTATGAGCACTGCATAATCAGTTTTTGTTCACCTTAGATGACCACTGAGAAAAATATATTATGCTTATTAATAATAAAAATGATAAATCGAATGTACATTTTTTATATACTTGCGTATAATTCGCACATTTGACAAAGTATGCGTATAAAATCTCTCAAATATAGTTTATCTGTATGTATACGAAAAAATATGTACCTGGATTCTGGAATGAGTCAGTATAAAAAAGGCCACTTTTCAAATACCACAATTAATTACATTTAAAATATTGAAAATTCTTTGTATGTATGTCCAGTTATTAATAAAAGGACAAAAAATTATTAGGAAAAAAAACGTTTACAAAAAATATTAATATATTATGTTATCAGTATCATATCAGTATGTATACATTTATTTACAATTTCTTTATCTTTTTAAAGTAATATGTTATGGTTATGATATAAAATTACATAAAAACGAAGGGTGTTAAGAAGAGGCAGTTTCAAGATTTTATTTATTTGTTATTGTAGTTTGTCAATTTTTGAATGCATTTCAATTCCAAAGTTAATATTATAACTATGCATTAAATAGAATTAATTTCATTGCTCAATAATAAAAACTAGTTCATTAACCGCATTCGGAAGCAAAAAGAGAAAAATTATAAGATACTGATTAAGATCAAGATATTTAAGTAACTATTTCATTAATTTTAAGATATTGTTTGATTTATTTTAACTTAATTTTTAATTAAATTTTTAATCTTCAAGGAATATTGATCAATACTAATAATTACAAAGTTAATATTTTAACCTGGCTTTAAAATCACTATTATCAACTTGTTAACGAACCGAAGATCAGATCAGATCTGGATTTTCGATCTGATGAAAAGTTTCGAATACGTAACAACTTCTGACTACGTGTTAACTGGTTACAAAAAACTTAATTTTATGTGAAATTTGTATATTATACAACAATAATAAAATTTTCAGTTTATATCTTGTGATCAAGAAAATATAAAAAGATTCTCATAAAATTAAATTATGCTATATAATATTGAAGAGCATAAAAAATACATTTTATTCTACTTGACGTAGACATATGGAGTCAATGATATAAAATAAGTGCCTTCCTTGTAATCTATTAAAATTAATAAATATAAAACGGTTCATTTTGGATGGTTTCCAAAGACATTGAATTTCGCTCTTGAATCTAACATAGAATCAAATGATATTTTCATATGAAGTTGCCTACTGATTGGCTAATGAAGTAAACAAGTTTTTTGTCGAATTCGCGCGAGTGAGACATCAAACTTTTAAGTTTTTATCGCATTTAAAAAGAATCCATTTAAATATCCAAATAATGAATGCTCCTCATTAAGGCAAATTATATTATATGATCTTCATCGAGCCGCGTATTTTTATAATAAGGTTAAACAATTTTTCTTTAATACAAAAGATCCACACTCGGCTACAATAATAACCATAATAAATGGCGTCCAGTCGTTAAGAATTAACATCAATAAATCACCAATGTTTCACTGTTAATATAGAAAAAAAACAAAGAATTCACTCTTGTGAATTACGAGTAGCCGAGTGTGTGTATAATGCAGGATCGAGGAGCGAGATTTTCCAAGAAATTAAGGACATTTTGCGCCTCGTCGTAAATGTCGCGCGCGCAAAATTTATTATATCGGCAGGGAATTCTCGGGAAACTCTCAGTCCACGAAATTAATCCCGCGCGTAATCCTTTGCGACGACTTGGGGCTCGCACACGCGCGCAATCATTTGGCTTCATTCGAAAGCTCATTGCTGCCGAGCTCGTAGACACTGTACTCGCTGTGCCTGGATATATCCGTTTAAATTCATGCGCAGCGAGCGTTACGCACACTGGGCCCCGGCAGATCCGGATCGGACCGTTAGACTCATACGGCCGATCGCCGCTTTTTTCTCTCCCCCGAAAAAAAAAGGGGAACGCTCGTTACCTTTTTGCCCGGGTGAGTGGCTCTCTCCCAGATAAACTTTCCGATGTTCTCACCGAGTCGTCTCTCTTCCTCTCCCTCATTTCCGCCTTCTCTCTCGCTCTCGCTGTCTCCTTTCTTTTTGGATTGTTTGTTATTTTTCGGACTCGCGGCTTCTTTACGTCCCTGGCACTGTCACGAGGCCTCGGCTCGGTCTATCCCCCCCTTTTTTTTACTCCTGGCCGATCGTTTGCGATTGGATTCGCGATGGCAAAAACTCGCCGGAGGGTAGGTCGTCAGGTAGACGCGCGTTGTTTCCCCCTTTGTGAGCTCGAGAAAACGAGCACAAAGTGAGGGCTTTATGTTGTCTTCGTCAGCTCGGGAATGACATTTCAATCGGAGGTATCGAGAGTCGTTTTTATGACCCAGTAAATGTATATGACTTTTCAATAAAAGCTCTCGCTCGTTGTTACCTGCGAGCTCGTGTAGGACGATTTGAAAATTTTGTTGCCAACGATATACCGTGTCCGCGGAGAATTTTTACACGGTCGCGCGTAACTCGGAGTATTATTGATCGGTTAAATTCTCGGTTAAATTATCATTCTTATCAGTATAATTAATAGTAAAGCCGGGTGTATACATTTATTATATAATAAAAGGATACAAGAAAAATAATGTTTCACTTGGAGCGAGCTGTTGAAATAAAAGCGTTTGTATAAAGTGAATTTACAGGCGCGGCAGTGCATAAAAATTCTCTACCGTGACATAACTTCCTTATTGGACTGCACGTCGCGCGGGCTTTGATACACCTATTAAAAGCCGCGTGCAAACCAGGGCTTCATCGACAAACTCCATTCATTATTAAACACCGGCTTGGCATATGTGTTGTTACAGTTTCGTTTAGCGAAGAAAGTTAGCCTGACCCATAAATATACTAACGTGTTTATAGGTAACGCTGGCGCGTGTCGCGCCTGCAAATTCAAATCAATCACTCGAAATAGGCTTTGCGCGGCCAGAACTCGTTCCCATACAGTTGCAGGTACAAAGTGCGCGTGAAGAAATATAAGTTACGTATATATTTGAAATATGAAATGCGCGAGACGATATTATGTAAAGGAGACAAACTAAAATTGCACACTCGCTCAAATGGAAAATGGGAAATCAAAGTTTCACAGTAACAAATTGGACTTTACACTTGTGGCACGCCGGTATCCGCGGGCCCACGCGACAGATTTCAAATTGATACTTTGCCGGAACTGGAGTCGCACCGACAATTAACGAGCTCGAATAAATCACACATAACCTCGTTAAAAGTATGCGGCAACGCGTTAAATTAGACGGAATCATTAGTCCCGGACCAGCCCACGGGACAATAATACATATCGCCTCTATCAACAGAGTTGTAAAAAGCGCGATTAGGCACCGGCCGGCGTTCTTACCTCCGTCGATAATATCCACTCGGACCAACAAAAAAAAAAAGAATCCCCCGGCGCGCGCGTATAGTAAAAAAAGGAAAAGGCCCCGCGCGGATCCTCGCCCCGGGAAAATCCCCCTGCTTTCCACAGGCCGCGGCGCGCAGATCCTCCACTGACTGGTACCCCTCCCCGGCTGAAACACGTTCCGCGTGTCCTTGCGCGCGCGAGAAAGACGCCGCGCGACGTACATATCCGGATGCGCGGAGAACAGGTATATATACGTACGCGTGTACGCGGCGGTCGTGTCCGCGGGTCCCTCCTGATTTTTCGTCGGCGCAATCGTCGCCGCGGGGGCAGGCTTGATTTTATTGTCGCGGGAGCATCGGGCCGGGGGACGCGTGTTTTTTTTATCCCCCCCCGCGGGCCATATATATAACCCGTTCCGAGCGCGAGGCGGATATTATTATATTCGGTTTATTTTGCGCGCGCGAGCCGCGATTAAACGGTGAAAGACGCGCGAGACGGCCGACGGACTCCGCGGGCTTTACTGCGCCACCGCTAATTGCTTAATAGGGCAGTAAAAATCAGGGCATTCTTAAAATAACGCCGGCAGCCGTAAATCAACGGCTATGGCTAGCCCGAGAGTCGCGCGCGCGCGCCGAGGGAAGAGCCCCCGACAAATATCGTCCTTCGGGGATGTGGCCCCCGACCGCAGGTCGATTCGGCCGAATAGCGTGTATATGTATAATATATACATGTGTCGCTGGCGCAAAATAAAAAAATGGACCTCTCGGCAATTGCTGCGCCCACCGGGTAGAAAAAAAAATCCATTTTTCCACTATATCGGCCGATCTGCACCGGTTAATATACCGATATCTGGTCGGAGGGAGAGGTAATAATAAAAAAAAAAACCGAAAAAACGATCACGCGGAACGTATATTAATGATTTAGATCGCGAGGCTGGGAGCCGGTCGATATGTATGACAATGCTCGCGCGCCTACCTGTGCAGCCCGCGTGCACCTTGCGATCTGGCATTCCGCGGGCCGCTCTCTTTCTCTCCTCTCCCCTTCACCCACGAAAGCCCCTGTTGTTCTTTTTGAGCTCCGTTGGATTAGGCTCGGCGCTCCGTAGAGGACGTCTGCAAAGTCGCGTGTGATGTACGGCTCGAGTTGGCCGGTAGCGGCGTACACCCAAAGGCGAGGCTAATTCGACGGCTAATTCCCGATCCGTTTGAAGATCGCGATATCGGGCGGCAATTGTGCGGCTGATGAGGCAGGTCCGGGGGGGGGGACTTCTCCGCACACTGGTTTAAAGAGCGAGCTCCTCTCTTGGTCATGGAGCCTTGAAACAGAGCCGGACAACCAACAGAACGGCCACTGCACTTGTGTCCCGCAAATACTATTGTCGTACAAGTTTGACTGCTCGCCGGTCTGCGGCTTTAATCTAAACGATAACACTTAACATTCGCGCCGTAATTACGGTGCGTGTTCCGATGACGTATAAAAATCTCGTGGTCTTTAAAAATTTATACGATCCAGTTACGCTCGAGTGTATAATTTCCATAGGAAAAAAAAAAAGAATCGTTATATTATGCGCTTACACAACATTTTTGCGGAGTATATATATACACAGCGAGAAGTGCGTAAGATCATAAGGTTATAATCAAAGCCGAAACAGAGGCCCAGGCCGGGCAGGCAACAGGCGCTATCGGGGAAAAGGAAAGAACAACCTCCGCTGAATTTCGTAGGAGGGAATATATACCTCGCCCCGTTGGCGAATGGCGCGGGCGTGAAGCGAACCGAGGGCCGAGTCGACGGCCCGAGAGCAACTTGAAATTTTAATACAAGTCGCGAGCGAGCCGCTCGATCCGATATCAAGATACAGTCGGCCGGCTCCTCCTCCCCCGCCCCCGCCGCCTCGATCTATTTCGCCTCGTCGATGTATACTCCCCGCGACAATGTGGGCCCGGCCCCCGTCCTTCGGCCGCTTCGAATCGAAATGGAAATTTCGCCGCTCGAAATTCGCCTCGCGGAAATACCCGGTCTTTTCGCGCCCTTTGCCCCACATCGCCCGGGGGCCACGTACGTATTATACACACGTTACGCGGGCCTCGTCCGTTTCGGTCGGAGGAATCAGCGGCGAGATAAGACCGGCGGCGGGATGAGCGCGCGGGGCCGGCTTTCTCCGCGACCCTCGCGGCATTCCGGCTTTCTAGCCCCGCCCGGCAACAACACTTTCTCTCCTCGTCCGCGGGGGATACATCCGCACGGCCCACGCGGCTCTCCCGGGCATTCCTCGCTGATTTACGAGCGGACCTTGCCGCGCGTATTGTCCCGCCCGCTCGTCGATACAACAGACACACACACACACACAGGTGGTGTAGAAACGCGTGTATAGACGGCGCCCATTGGAACACACACACACACACATGTATACGCGTCCCGGCCGCGCGCCTTCTCGGCCCGCTCGCCAATTAGACCCGCGCGGTTCCTCTCTGCCGTGCATTGCGCCACATCGGCCCGCGCCGCCACGGCCGAGGAATCGGCGGTGCTGGCAAGTGCGCGGGCGCCGCCCCCACCGAACTGCTTCGCCCGGCTGGGTATAGGAGCCATTGTCACCGGCCCGTCGCTCGATTGCCGTGCGATTGACGAGTGAGCGCCTCCCCGGGGAAGGCGCTCGTATATTGCACTCGAGTGCTAACTGTTTCTTTCGTACTCGTGTATGTATAATACATGCTAATTAATTGGAGGATCGATCTGTCGATGCGCTCTTGTACTGTTTTTCTTTCATCTGGTAATTATTCACTTTTCAGCGCTCGTGTTTCTACTGTGCGCGGGGTTTATCAGCGCGATATTCATAGCGTTGCATAATAAATGTTATTCTTTTAATTGGCTTTTACGACTATCTTCCGTGCAATAGGGTTGAGTAGTAGCGCGTCAAAGCTCGTCTCGGCGATTCTCCAAGCTCGCGCGCGGTCTCTCTCGAGTTTAGAACGATAACCTTAGCGATAAGAATAATGCGAATGCGTTAGGGACCGGCCGAGGGAGTGGGGAGCCGCTGACTAATGGGAGGCTTTCTGCTTGCAGGCACCACCGATGCATCTCTTGTCAGGACAGGACAGGTGACGCGTGAAAGCGAGTTTCCGGGATCGAGGCGCGAGCCAGCGGCCAGAGCCAGACTCCCAGAGCCCCGGGAAGCCCCGAGCCCCGAGAATGCCTAGCGCGGGCGGGCGGCTCAGGCGCGGCCTGGCCCTGGCCCTCCTCCTCGGCAGCCTGACGGCCGCCCACTGCCGCTCCACCGCCGACGTCTTCAACGCCGGGGCCTTCGCCCCCAGCTCCGACTCCTCCTCCTCCTCCTCCTCGTCGGCCACCTCCCCCACGGGCCGCAAGACCCTCGACCAGGAGATCGGCTCGCCCTCGGAGCTCGCCTGGCGCGCCTGGCTCCTCGTCGAGAACAAGGGCGCCGTCCAGTCCGCGGCCCTCGACTCCTCCAACATCCTCCGGCGCATCACGCCCAAGAGCATCTTCATCGCCCCGGAGCTGGTCTCGTGCTCGAGCGGCTACTCCTCCGACGGCAAGGGCAACTGCAAGCCCGACCCGATCAAGCTCGACGAGGACGCCCAGCGGCAGTTCTTCCTCAAGCGGCTCAACGCCCTCTACAAGTTCGGGGCCAACCGGAAGAAGCCGGAGGCGGGGCCCCTGCAGATCAACATCCCCATCGCCATGCCGGCCAAGCCGGAAGTCGACCTGCCCACGCCCATCGTCCCGGTGAGGGCGCCCGCGCGCCCCGAGCCCGTCACCGACCGCAGCCCCGAGGCCGTCACCGTCCTCGTCTACGAGGTGGCCAACGCCACCAGGCCCGAGGCGCCCCCTCCCGAGGAGCAGAGCTTCTTCCTCGGGGCGCCGGGCGCCCAGACCTCCAAGCAGCCCCGGCCCGTCGCCGAGATCGTCGAGGAGGTCAACGAGACCTTCCCCGGCCTCGTGCAGGACTACAAGATCCCGGCGAGTCCGGGACCCGCGGGGCAGAGGCCCCTGCAGGAGAAGCGCGTCGACGAGGCCTCCCCGGCGGTGGTCCTCCTCCTCCCGGTCACCAAGGCGCCCCGGCTGCCCCCGGAGCCCGCCCAGCCATCGAGAACCGAGTACGCCGAGGACCTGGGGACGACCCAGTCGCCCCAGGAGGAGATCGAGCCTGTCGCCTCCACCGTACAGACCGTCTCCCCCATCGAGGCCCAGACCGACGAGACCCTCTACGCCGACGAGGAGACGCAGACGCGGCAGGACGCCGAGGAGGAGTACGAGGAGGCCACCGAGGACCTGGAGGACTCGACCGAGACCGAGGAGGAGCTCCTCAAGCCCGGTGAGGCCGGAATGATGCTCTCCCCGCGGAACCAGGACCTCATGCGCTCGCACCACCGGTTCTCCACCACCCCGGAGGCTGGTCTGGACGAGGCGACCTCCACGACGCTGCTCGAGGCAACGACGCCCCCGGGATTCTCCACCCCCGAGGCCAGCTTCGCGACCGAGTCGACCGAGCCGCCGAGCACGACGACCGTCGCGGCGACCACCGAGCCGACGGAGCCGACTCTGCCCACCGAGCCGACCGAGGCCCCGACGACGACGCCGCGCGTCCTCGCCACCTCCAGCACGGCCAGGAGCACGACGTCGACGACGACGACGACGACGACGAGCGAGCGGACCCGAGAGCAGCCGATCCCCCCCGAGGTCATCCTCTCGACGCAGGCGGGCCTCGGACCCGCTCGCGGCAACCACCACCGCCACCACGTCGCCAGCCTCCCGGCCGAGTTCCAGGAGCAGCTCTCGGGTCTGGTGCGCTTTCCGGAGCCGCGCCGCGAGGGCTACGTTCGCTTCCCCAGCGACGAGGTCAACAGCATCCACGGGCAGGAGGGCTTCAAGGAGCGGCTGGCGGCCCCCTACGTCGCGGACCTCGCGCCCACCAGCAGCACCAAGAGCAGCGTCCCCGCGCGCCGCCAGCAGCCCTGGCGCCTGCCGCCCGTCCTGAGCGCGCGCATGGACCGCCAGCAGCAGCAGCAACAACAGCAGCAGCAGCAGCAGCAGCAGCAGCAGCAGAAACAAAAGCCCATGCTCCTGAGGTTCTGGGCGCGGATGCCCCTGGTGCGCGACCTCACCTTCTACCCGACGACGAGTCACGGCTCGCACAACGAGCCGACGGCGGGCCGCCGGCAGGGCCCGCGCCCCGGACCCGCCGCCCCGCGCCGCGTCAGCCACTACAAGGAAATGTCGGCCCACGACGTGAACCGACTCCTGGGGCCCGCGGCCATCACCGGCTAAGCGGACCCCAGCCCCACTTCCCCCCCGCCGTGGCACCCGGGGAGGATTCAGCGTGTCGGTAGACTGCAGCAGCAGCCCCCCCCAGCGACCGATCGTACTGAGGCGGCTGGGGGACCGGTTCCCGAGCTCCCATATCGACCCCCGGCCCGCCGCGAGCTCGCCGGGGATTCCCCCGGGGAATCCCACCTCGGCCGAGGCTCCGGGCCGCGCCCTCGCGCCACCTACCGGGGGCCATCTGACCCCGGTAACGCCCAGGGCGCAACGGCCCGCCCGAGCGACCGCCGCGAACAGTCGATCTTTACGTACTGAGAGGATCTATGTATCGACGATCGTATGTAGCCTAGCAAGTAACCTTTTTTTACGGGCGAGACGCGCTCGGGCCGACCAAGCCGGGGGGAGGAGAGTACTTTTTCCGCGGAAGAGCCGTCCTCGGCAGGGAGTTCGCTGCGAGCGCTCGCACGCGCGCGCGCGCCCAACATACACAGGGAGCGGCGAGCGGCTTTTTCACCTCGCCCGCCTGCCCTGCGCCCGATAGTCGCGCTCTTCCCTTTTTTTTAAAACGAGATTTCGCTCGCGCCAAGCCATGCACCGCCGAATCGTCGCTCTTCCGACTTTTGTAATATACAAACATAATATATCATCAACATTTATATTATAATAGATAAACAAAGAAGTCATATCGCTGTTGTGTGGTAACATCGAAACATTGTTACTCTTTATATAGAAGTCGAAAAATCTGTATGTGTGTTTGTTTCCTTATCCCAATTTTTGCATTAAAAAAATTGTTGTCTATTAAACGTGTAGGATTATTATTCAAGGAGAATAAACAAAGCCGCAAAGTAAAGCATAGAGAAAACCGACTTGAGATTAGTCAAACGTATTATTATAATGTAGTCGCGACTTTGTATAAGCGCGGCGTCGCACTTTTTTACACTCGCATAATAACTTATACGATACTCAATGATGAAGGGAGGGTCGGGGGGCAAGTTGTAAGGCAATGAAACCGAATGTAAGTCGATCGGCGCCGATCGATCCGTTTTGTTATAAGCATAAAGAAAACAAAAAGCATTTAAAACTGTTATTAAGTAGAGAGATAGAAAATGTGAAGCTATATTGTTTAGCGAACGAGATAAGATAAGCGAAAATGTAGCGATATTCGAGAAAGCATAAGTCACGACAGCGACCGATGTTGCAGGCATATAATGAAATTTTGATCATTGATACAAACTTAAGCAGATTTGTAATAACGATTAAAAATAAAGACAATCCGAAGTACCCAATAAAGCTCTCTTCAATTCGAGACGAATGAACTAATTATGGACTATGCTGCGGTAGATTAAAATTGATTTAATTTTCTTTTGATTTGTAACAAATGTTTAAGGAATAAATGATATAATTTCAGTTTGGATTGATGCACTTCTTGAATGCACGAGACGAGATAATTATATTTTATTTTATTCGGTTAGGTGAAAATCAAATTGTATATATAAATATTTTTTGACTGCGCTTCGAAATCGTGTAAACTGTGCAATGAGTTTAATTTAATTTGATGCCAGTAGATTAATTTTCTTTTCTCTTATGCCATTTCTTGAGAAAGGCCTCGGTTTAGCTGGCGTTAACTGCCCAAATTGGTACATACTTAGTTTGCGATTAAGTAAATGCATGGTCGATAATTGGAGCACTTCGATTTCGATGAAAGACGAGCGCAGATGAATCAGTATATGCACGCACATGCACGAGCGAGGCGAGATTATTTAATAATTGACATTGCGGCCAGTAGCGTGTACTCTGCATCTCTTTATATTCATTTTCTTCTCAATGTGCTGTGTAATGTCTCAACGTATGAATGTCAATTCATGTAAATATTAATTGATTTTATTATTAAATCATAGATAAAAAAAGCATAAACGCAGATTGTATATATTTAGCGTAACGATATAAGTGTTAACTCTATCGTAAAGATGTATTAAATGTAACTGTATTAAACATTATTGTATTATTTATAGCAAAATATATATTGATGTATATTGCGTACTTTGTGCGTTCTTTTTTCATGTAACCTGCAAAGAAACCTAAACTTTTCTTATCAAGTATATTATTTGTAATAAACTGTAATTATTTGCATGTTTAACCTCTTGTTTTTTACACAACAGTTTATTTCACTTGATTATATTTTTGCATTAATAAAGAAATTTAAAACGATTATATGTACAATTTTCTTTTTCAAACAAATTTTATTATTTTAAGTTAAATTACTTAAACTCCTATAAAAACTAATTCAAATAACAAAATAATTTACAAACTTTCTGATATTTTTAGTACTATTCAGGTTAAAAATGGATTTGAGAAATATCAGGGCATAAACTACCCACTAAATACTATAATGTATAAAAAATGTAAAAATTAGTTCAATAAAGCGATTAGCAAAAGAAAATAATAAAAGAAAATAATACACGAATTTGTTATGATAAACTTTAAAGATAATATTATTACAATAATTACACAATTTATTTGAAAAGTTTAAAAACTTTTAAAAGGGTTTCGTTTTTATACCCTTGAAGCCACGAGCAACAATAAATTTTTCTGATGACTCCTCTCTAGTGGCTGCAGGTCTTACTATTTTAATTTTCTGATAAAACTTTGCAATATCATTTTCTAATTGAGTGGACAAATATCCATCCCATACTTTAGTAACAAATGTACCTTCATGGACAGTTACTTTTAGAGCAAATTCAAATGCAGAATATGCAAGTTTTATAATATTTTGATGATCAAATTCTTTTATTCCTGAAGCATTCGGTGCCATATCTGACAATACCACATCGACAAACTTTCCATCTAGTGCATCACATAACAATTGTTGAGCCATTTGTGTTTGAAAATCTAAGTTTCCAAAAGTAATTGCTCCATTTATGGGATGAATTGGCAATCTGTCTATTGCAATAACTTTTCCCATTTTTTCATCCAATAAATCTCCATTGGAATTGCATAAATGTGTTGCAACTTGGGTCCAACTTCCAGGTGCTGCACCACAATCTACTACAAAATATCCTGGCTCTATGATATCAAGTTTTTTATTTATTTCAAGTAGTTTGAAAGCACTACGACAACGATAATTTGACTGTTTTGCTTTTTCTACATAGGGATCTTTTAATTGACGAACTATCCATTGTTGAGAACTGTGTTTCTTTCCTTGCAAATTTGTTGGCTTTTCTCTCATTAAAGGGAGAAATTTATGGAATCTTCTTACAATCATTTCATTATTTGGCTAATGTCGATCTGTAAAATAATTCGTTTTAATAATAATTTTTACAATGATCCTTAAAATAATAGATTTAATAAATTAATAACATTCTTAAAAAGTCGAACAGCTTATTTTATACCATTCCTTACTTAAATCTTTTAAATACATTAAGACTTATTGTCTAAAGATCATTACTAAAATGATTAATATCAACATATTTCATGAAAAGAAAATATAAATATTATTGTCAAAAATATTACATATTTTGTAATTTATAAAATCATTTACTTTTAACTTAAAGGTTAGTTTTCTAAAGAATTTATTACTCAAATTATAAACTGTATTATACTATACAAGGCTAGTAATTGTATACTAGTAATTTTATTCTATTAGATATAAATTAAATCAAATAAAATCAACTCTTTTCAAAGAAATAAAAAATAAATTAAAGTTACTATTCTAAAATTCACATACTCTGAACCGCTCTGGACAACACGCACAATGTTGTGCAATGGTGCCATCAGCATTCTGTTGTATAAAATGGTGTAAACTATTATTACATATAGAAGAATTCTAGTTCTTTTTCTAGGAATATAGTACGTTGGTATACATTGTCATATAGTTAATAATTTATTTACAATATTTTACATTTATCCATTATATTGTCGTTGTATTAAAAGTCATTTATAAAATATTTATATTTTACAAAGAAAATTCTCTGATTTTAAATTCTAATTTCATCAAACATAATATAAAAATAATCTAAAGCGCGTACATTCTATTCTGTACTAATAATTTTCAAGATGCACTAATACGTTGAAACTTTGATTACAATTTTTATAAAATATTATGTATAAATATAAGAATCCATTTTGAAATTAAAATTCAGAGACATAAGAAACACATGTTTTAACATCATTTATTAAAAATATTACTATTTAATATAAGATAGAGATAGAATAATAAGTCAAATTATACTTATGTATGTAACTGTATACAACATAAATTGACAATAGTAATTTTTAAGCCTTTTATGCGGTTTGTTATTGTGTATTTGTAGTTGCGCTACAATTATGCACTTGAACAAACTATATTCACAATTCCCATGCACATAAATCCCTAGTGAGTCGAACTAGATGAACGAACCACCAATTGCCACCAATGTTTCAACCAAAGTCCTGAGCTCGCAACTACGTCAATGAAAAACAAGTTAAAAAAAATGGAATCTTGTTTCGCAGAAACTTAGAAAGAGAAAGAGAGAAAGAGAGAAAGAAAGAGAGTAGAAGATAGGGACGAAGACGGAGAAAAATAGAGAGCGAGAGAGAGAACTGCTCAGTCGTGCTGTCGTCGCGCTATCAGCTGACCACGAGGAAAACGAAGGAGATACTTTGCGCGGGCGCGAGCGAGCGGAAAATCCTGTTGCAAACATCGGGGGAGAAAGCAAGACACATCTGCACTTTGGGAGGCAGACGTTCCAGCGTTATTTTTCCATCTGGATTTTCAATTCGATATTTACCGCGTGGGACGAATGGGAAAGAAAAACTGCGGAATGCGTCAAGATTTCGGCTGAGTTTGCTTTAACGGGGACAACAACGTTTTGGACTCTGTATTGTAGGAATAAATAGGACGCGATGAATCTAAGTACGGGAAATCCTAGTGGCAACGGCTTACTCTATGCCGGCTTTAATCAGGATCAAGGTACTTTCTATCATGCTCATCAGTATATTTACGTTTTTGAACATTATTTTACTTCGTTCATTTCTTATTTACTAATTGTCTTAGTATGGATATATTGTAAATAATTTTTCCAATTTGTAAGCATATTATTGCCTAATTTATAAAAAATTACTTTTTTTGTAGTCGTATCAGCAAATTGATGTTTCGCTTATACTTTGCAATGACAGATTCTCAATTAACTTGATTCGTATTTGGAAATATTTTCATTCATAAGGTTTGCTTATATTGGATTTAAAGAGTGCAATGGAATAGCAATTTACCAATATAAATTTATAACTTTTTGAATATCGATATACAACTATTCAGAGTAATCTATAAGTTTCAGCTTTTTAAAAATTACTCTTGTAAAATTTTTAAGAACTTTGTTGTTTTTCAAATATTTGATTTATATAACGTGTTTTTAATATATATCATATGTTTATGTCATATATAATTTTTGGCGAAACAAGTTTTATTACATATGTTTGTTTTACATTATTTGGTCTTAACTTTTACACATAAAGTTTTATAAATTATAATAAAAACAAGTTAAAATTAAGTATTTTTTGATATTTAGATGTTTTTCAAATTTTTATACCATATTTTTTGCAATATTTTATGTGACCCATTTGCGTGATAGATGTTAATCTGTGGAAAACTTATGTCCAAGTTGTAGTAAAAAAATTTGTTTAAAATTTGTATTTCATTTCAATATATTATAATTATAAGAACTATTTGCAATAGTAATTGCTTGTCTTAAAAATTTACCATATTTTCGTAAGTTAGTTTCATGTTTTATTCACGTGTCTTTGAAACATTTTGATAAGCTAATTAAATTAAAGATTAACTAATGAATGAGAGTTGTGAGAGAATTATCTTTTATCTCTTTTCGATGTATTTGAACTGTTTTTATTAAAAAACGATTATGAGATGAGCTTGTAGTAAACAGATAAAGTTATCAAGGCAGAAATATGCTTTATTGTAGCATTTAATTATGCAGGTTGTTTTGCTTGTGGAATGGAAAATGGCTATAGAGTTTACAATTGTGACCCACTTAAGGAAAAGGAACGGCACGACTTTCCAGAAGGTGGCTTGGGTTACGTAGAAATGTTATTCAGGTGCAATTATTTAGCATTTGTTGGTGGAGGAAAAAATCCAATGTGTCCTTCAAACCGAGGTAAGGAGTAGCTTTTTTATATTAAATTTCTAAGAATAAAACTTTATAATAGACATAAAATAGCCTAAAATTTATTAAAATATTTTGAATCTTTATATTTATTGTGTAGTTATAATATGGGATGATTTAAAAAAGTCACCTGCTATTACATTAGAGTTCAATGCACCAGTCAAAGGAATAAAATTAAGAAGAGACAGAATAGTTATAGTTTTAGAAGGTGTTATAAAAGTTTATACATTTACACAAAATCCACAACAGCTTCATGTTTTCGAAACCAATCCAAATCCAAGAGGATTGTGTGTTCTTTGTCCAAATAGTAATAATTCTCTATTAGCTTTTCCTGGCAGGAAAAATGGTCATGTACAAGGTAGAATAAAGTATTCACAGTTTAAATTGATTACCTTAACATCGTATTTTAGAATTAATCTTAGAGTACTATTGTATCTTATTTTTCGTTACTTAAAGTCAATATTTGTATTATTAAAATAATGAACATAATTTTTCTACAGTAATAGATTTAGCTAATACAGAAAAACAACCACTAAACATTGAAGCACATGAAACTCCACTATCTTGTATTGCATTAAATTTACAAGGAACTAGATTGGCAACAGCATCTGAAAAAGGTACATTAATACGAGTGTTTGACTCTCAAAATGGAAATATGATTAATGAATTAAGACGAGGTACACATCATGCTAATATATACTGGTAAGATATATCATTGTAAGTAAATAATGTATGCTTTAAACTGTAATAACGAATAAAATAAATATCGTCAATTTTAGTATAAATTTTAATCATGATTCAACATGGTTATGCGTCGCAAGTGATCATGGAACAGTTCATGTCTTTGCTGTTGAAGACCAAAAATTAAATCGACAATCCAGCCTTGCTTCAGCAACGTTTTTGCCAAAATACTTTAGTTCTAGCTGGAGTTTTTGCAAATTCCAGGTACCAGATGGACCTCAATGTATGTGTGCATTTGGCACTGATAACAACAGTATAATAGGTAAATTAACATTTTCTAAACTTTCCTAATCAAAGATATTATAGTTAGTGTAGGAATTATAAGACACTGAAAATGTAGATTTTGTAGTAATAAAATTTATAAATATTATGGTTACAAGTACAGTGTTTTAATAATGCATAACATCGTTAATATTTTTCCACAGTTATATGTGCCGATGGAAGTTATTACAAATTCGTTTTCAATAATAAGGGAGAATGTACAAGAGATGTTTATGAACAGTTCCTGGAGATGAGTGAGATGTGACTCTCAGCAAAATCTTCTGTGGAGAAAAAGACTCCTGTTTGTAAGAGATACTGTGATTTATACGCGCGTAGTAGATCTATTTCGTGCGTTTTCATTCACTATACATATTGCATAAAAAGCATACGTTATTATACATATTAAGAAAAATCATTTCAGTGGTACCTGGTGAGCGCGAAGATGGAAATGAAAATATTTGTATTATGCGTTTTATTGCTACCAGCCATTAAAAATGGCTCGATAAACGTAATGCGTTTAAATGCGATCAGACGTGTCGAGAACTGATTTGATACATAAACTTGCGTCTTGTCGAACAAACGTAATGTTACAGAGGATTATATAAGATGACAGAGTAATCATGTTTGTTAAACTCTGCGATATCAAGTCGAAATTTTTAATAGTTTTGTCGATCGATGTAAATGTATACGAATTAAAGTTAACGTCAACTCGAGTCTTTTTTGCATAATAAAAACTCGTTGGCAAGGCAATTCGAACGTGGGTAAAAATTCTGATACGGAATAAATTTCACACACACATATATATATATCTATCAATATAAAATTTTAAGATAATTTTCAATTTTTATTGATTCAATTGCCAAACAATTTGTTATTTTAGGATAAGATTTTATAAGTTTGAATAAGAAATTGTACTTATTCAAAGTTTTTTAAAGAAAAGTTAAACAGTGGAGTATGATTATTTATATTAGATATTAAATAAAAAAACGAAAAATTTAATAACAAATATTTGATACTATTAAATGTGCATACGGCCACTTTAAAGGTTAAAATTCTAGTCCACGCGTATTTATTATATAATAAATATATATATATACATATATCAAGTATTTGTTAATACTTTCATATTTAATATAACTTATTTATATAATAATGAAACATAAGACTGTTGACGTTAATTTTATATTAATGGTTAGCAACAAAACCATTTAACAATTCGGCGCTTGCCTAAATAACGCTGAAATTAGAAAGTTGTTGCAAATTTAATTTGTGATAAGAAACAAGTTTTTAGTAGCTCTAATCAGATTTAATTATTTATCAATAATTTACATAGTTCATCTTCAATTTTATGAACTGAAATTGTATATAATTTAAAAGTAGATATTTCGAATCTATAAGTTATATTGCTAAAAATTGAAAAAATTCTTGTTATAAGATAGTTAAAGTAAAGATTAAATTTCATTGATTACTAATTGTTCGGTAATACTTGCCGAAAAAATGAAATTTATCAATATATTAAAACGAATTTTTATTATGTATTTTGGTTACTGCTTTAATTAACTGTCTCGTTAATGCTCTATAAAACGATACGGATAAAGTACTTTTTATTTTTTTTATGACGAAGTTGCTTCGGATTGTTCATTGCATAGTTAAACCCCTGTAATAATTTTTATCAAATTATTAATAAACAATAAAGAACAAAAGTATTTTTTTACAGTTTTGAATTTTCATATAAAATTTTAATTCATGATTTGCTAAAAAAGGCTTAATTTCGTAATTGAAAATACTGCGTAAAGTAATATTAATTATTACAAACGAAAGTTTATGTTACACATGAATATACTACTAGATATTATATATGCTCTCTAGGCGATCGCAAAAATTAATGTAATTTAAAAAAATTATTTAAGCACGAATTTCAGTTGCCTTCGTAAAGAAATATTATAAAAGAAGTTAATAAAAGATTTAAGTTAACATTAACAGTACATCCTATCAAGATTTTAATTTCTGTGCTAATATATGATAATTAGTGATATACTGTTAATGTTTGATTATTTACTTTTTGTTGTTTAATTACGATGTTTAAATCGCTTAAGGCGAAAATATTTTAAATTCATACTCGATTAAAATTGTTTCATTTCTTAAAAAATACATTTCCATAAACATCTTTAATAATAAACTAAAATTCATCCAATAAATGTAAAAATATATAAAATGTCTTAACTGGATTATAAGACTTCTGCCAGTGATAGAAAATGCTTATTTTATAATTAAAGAAATTAATATAACAAAATGATTTATATATCTGAAAAACCTTGAACGTGTACCTTGTAGTTTAAATAAATTACTCTTATGCTTATATATTATTTGTTTCATATATTTTTAAAGTAGGGTCGCATAAAAATAAAATTCACTATATAATATAAAGTTTGATTCATCTTTGATAACCCATCGCGATAGTCCTGTAGCTATGAATATTCTTGTGTCAAATATATACTAACATTTTTTTTAATACAAAATAAATAAATTAGGACAAAAACCTAATTGAGTTCTTTATTTGATACGTTAATGATTATACATATACATAAAAGATAATGCATTGTGAATATTTAAGTGGGTAACAAATAAAGCTTGCTTAAATATCTAGAAAGTACCCTATAATTACATAATTCATTATTTCATTAATAAGCAGAAACAAACGTTAACAGTCAAAGTTAAATCTCCAATATACTGTAAAACACACTTGTATTATACTAAAAGATGATTTTTTCAATATTATAAATATTTAATAATCAAATTGACAAACTTTACAATGCTGTTTTAATACAAAATAGTGATTCAAACATAATACAATTTTGTCGTAATTCTGTATAGCATAATTCAACAGGATAAGACGATAAAAAGCATTTAATAAAAATTTGTGATATTCTTTTTAAAATATTCTTATTCTGAATTTACACCGACATAAATGATATTTTTATTGATACAAATGACTAGATAGTATAACAGCTTTAACAAACAAATCAACAATTGTGTAATTTACATTATTATAGACAGAAAAAATAAACTATAATAATAATGAAACTATATGCATTTAATCTATGCAAAAGTTTAATTATCATAATAACCAATTTTATTATACATAAAAATATGAAAAGTATATAGTGCTTTCAAATCATTTAAAAGATAAAGTTAAAAATGATAAATAACTTAATCTTCAAATTACATAATTATTTCTGGTTATAAAAAAAATTCTTCGATTTAACATACTTTAATTTAATACAATAAAAATATTAATATATTTTGTACACATACGCATATATGTATATTCGAATCAAAAACTTACAATTCAGTTTTGAAAAAGTATGATTATGATTATCTATAAAACTTGTTTTAATACTAAATTATATAAATAAAAAATGATTCTAGTTAGTATGTAAAAAACAGTGACGATGTATCGTGATGACAGTATTTCACCTAGATTTTGCCATATATTTAAAGCTATTTTCTAAGTTTATTTAAAATGTAATATCGTTACTTATGTTCATTAATCCGTTTTCTAAAAAGTATTTGTGATTATAATTCTTTAAAATTTTTGTATTTAATTTAAATTGTATCAAAGATTGCTGATTGTAATTCAAATATTTTTAGATAAGTGAATTTAGTTTATAAATCATAAGCATTATTAGTATTTATGACTTTGTCTATTTGAAATGAACCTTTAGAAACATTGTAGATCTTATTCAATATTAATTCGACAATAGTATTTGTATATGTATATGTTTGTTCATACAAGAATAATAATTACACACGTATACAATAACGTACGTTACGTTACGTTGTATGAATGTAAATGCATATATATGTACGGTCTTAATGATTGCTTTTTATTTGATATAAGTGTAGTGTATGCTTCTTATTACTAAATTAGCTATTTTAAAAGCTTTTAATTAATTTTAAAAGTATTTTCTTCTTTACATTGAATCGCAAATGAGAATGTTTCAAGAATTTTTGAAATTCGGACATTCATTTTTCATTCATTGTACTTTTCGCATCCTATTTATTTTTAAAGACTATAAATAATGTAATTTGTTGCTTAAAGCATATCTTATCACAAGCCTTTTAATAGAGATAATATATACTAAACGATAACTTTAATACAAAAACTAATAAATTCTTGGCTTATTTAATAAATAAATTGAGTACAAAGAAAACTAAAAAATTCAACAGTTGAAATAAATGAACAATGTAATAACAAATAACTAAAAATGAAATGGTGTAACAACATTCAATTTGTAATAAAGTATTATTTAATTAATCAAAAATAAAAATAAATGAGAATATTATACTAAGGGTTTGCCTGGCATAAAGAATACAAATACTACAAATTGCACTATGTGATTCTGATTGATTCAGATAAAGTTTCTTTTGGTGCAAAGCAAAAAGATCATTCATGCCATGAAGATTGCTATCATAAAATTCAAAGATTCTTCCAAAAGCTTTCTAAATTCAACGTATCAAACTTTAACCGTGCATTAAAAGCTACGCGCACTAATCGTTAACGGAATCAAGGCGATCGCGACTTCTTCACCATACAGCGACGGAATTGTCAAAACGCGAGGCGATCCTCCATTCCCCAAGAGGGAGGCTGTATTAGTAAGAGTACTCACTCGCCTCTTTCTTTTGATCTCTCTGCGCTTCGATTGACTTACCCCTAAGAGGACAGCTAAGTACAAGGCTAAGAGTTTGCGGGACGTCGTACTAAAATACGCGCGCTACCCTCGACGCAAGCAGTACAAACTGGTGGTGCGCACGGCTACTCGCGACATCCAAGTACCAAAAATATATGCAGCAGCTCTCCCAGCAAAAGCCCCTTGGGCACACGTCCCCCGGAATTCCCCTTGGAACGAAAAGCAAGGCGCGCGTTTTTAAAGGATAAGCGTCGTTGACGCGCGTCGTCCCCTTCATACGTCGTAGGGCTGCGTGAGCGGAATATGTTGCCGCTGCGACTTCTTGCTCGGCTCCGAGCCCGTGCGCAAGTACTTCTTGTCGTTGATACTGTGCACTTCGTGGATCACACCCTTCTTTATCTCGAGGAAGCGATAAGTGCTATAGACAACGAGCCACATGTAGAAGCAAATGAGTGCGAGGGTTAGCACCAGCAGTCCTGCAATTGTAGACATGGTTCTGCAGTTTTCTGCCGTTGTTGAAGCAATGCCATAAGAAAAACGGTATCATTTCAATGTTAACTATACAAATTTGTATATAGTAGATTTGAAATGATTTAAATACTCACTTTCAATAACATCGGCCGTTCCGCCGATCAAGGCGATAAAAGGACAATCAACTTGGACAAGGAATATGGATATGACCAAGGCTACTATTATTGTCATCATAACCATCATCCAAGGCGTCATCAAGTAACGATTATTCTACAATCAGAAGTGTAATTTTTATCATATTACAATGACATCGCAGTCGATAGATAAATCATATACACTATTTTTTAACGTACCATAAGTGCACCATAGAGTAACATAAGTGTTGAAAGAAAGTGTACGATTACAATTATCAACCCACAATATATTAAATAAACTTTTTCTGTAACAATAATGCAATAGATTTATTATTATATTATTTGAGAAATGCACAAGTCAACCCATTTTTAAGTTAATCATTAAGATGTACTAACCAGTGGCGTTATGATGTGCAAGTTCCATACGGTGACTGTTTATATGTTTGGAGGTGATCTCCTCTAAAGCTTCGCGTTCAAGCACGTCTTCAGTGTCGCGCTCAATCATGTCCTGGATTCCCGCTTCATGCGTTAAACCCAGGACAAAAAAAATCATCACATAGCCCGACAGCACCTGAGATGAAAAGAAGTGTTTAGTTAACCTTAAGTTTTAGCCACGTATTTAACTATCTTCAATAACTGAACTTCGAGATTGTAGAATTGTAAAATAAACACTGAGAAAGATCGAAAATATAAATTGAAGTTAATTTAAATAACTACATTTTATTGTTTGAGTAACTTTATTAGATCTTCTTTGAAATTTGAAATTGAAATGAAGATTGATACTAAAATTAACATAACAGATTTGAACACGAATTACAACAGAATAAGAAATTGTTTCATTCCGAAATGCAGAAAAGCGCGCACTATAGTACTTTAAGAAACTTGTAAAATATTTCATTCCGATGTATATTCAGAAGATGCTTTGAAATACAAATAACTCGAAGGAATAATTGTTACAGAACTGTACGAATAGTATTTTCCTTTTTCAATAGCTCGGAGCTTTAAAGCTTAGTTTTCTTCCGGAATTGTTGGGCAAAGCTTTCATTGTCTAAATATTTCAAGTAAGAGCTTCTCTAGAAATTTTTGCTTGGATAATGATTTGATTAAGTTTCTCCGTGGAATCCCGGAAAAGATTTTATTTTTACCAATTTATTTAAGAAATATGCAGGTATTCTTCGAAAATATATTTTTTCTCATATTTTATTTTATAAAAAATTAATATCATGCCAAGGAGATTGATTTGAATAAAATAATTGTTAATCAATTAAACATTGCATCGACAGACGAGAAGATGAAAATATGTAAAACATGCCCAAAAATGAAAAAAATCTATGATTAAAGCTATATGATAGATAAGTTAATTTAGTCTTCAAAAATATGTCCTATCTGCTTCATCTAATTAAATATGATCTGATTTGCTTACGATTATACAAGATAAAGATATACCGAAATGATTAATTTAGAAAAAATTGAGTTGTTAAGTAATGACGTACAAAAAGTTTTCATTCAATTAAAAATTAAAATCAAAAATATGCAGATATCACTTTTTGTTTTTAATTTTATTATTTAGAACAATAAAGAATTTATCGGATGAAAAAAATTTGAAACGGAATATGAATCAGCAAACAATTTTGAGTTTTACTAACCAACTGCAGTATGGCAATGAGGATCGTCCCCTGCCTTAGTTGAAAGTAGTGCAGGAAGGTTTTTAAAAGTCCAATCTTCATCGTGAATGCTGATTTAAATCGAAAAGTCTGGTGAATAAGGAGTTGAGTTATCGTGGCTTCAGAATTAGGCTTTAAATTTCCTTAACTCTATTTTAATCAATGTTGGAAAATTCTTTACTGGTTTCTGTAAGAAAAGTTAATTTTTCTTTCTTATCAAAATTATACATAAAGTTTTCCTTTTATAAAAACTTTATAATTTTTTCTCAAAATTATGAAATAGATCTTTTTTTCTTTATCTGTTATGAATATTCATATAATTGTACAGGTTTGGGAGTAACATATTTCATTTATTGCGGAAAATAATCGGTCTAAACCAAATCTATAGCCGATGCATAGATTTTATGATAAATTAAAAGGTCTCTTCTACTTCCAAAGGATCAATTTTTGTTTGAACACAATGTTTTTTCTAAAAGACTATAACTAAAGATTATGCAATTAGTATATGTCATTGCGATTCTATATTTGTGGAAAAATAGCCTCCAAGTTTGTATTGAAAATAGAACATTGAAAATAGAAATTGATTGGACATTTGTGCTTTCAATTAGATAAATTCAATAACGGCGCATTGGCATATTCATTAACAATTATATGCACAAATACATACAGGCTAGTGTATTGTGTATTTAGAAATAACTTAAGCATTTATCAAACTTCTGTTTAATAATTTTTTTAATGCAAAATGTGTTGAAATTTTAGTTGTAATAATTAATGCTTTGAGAAAGCAGGTTTTTGTGTACTTTTAAAACAATGTGGGTCAATTGATTTATTATGAAACAATCTAAGAAAATCATTAAAAAGTAGACCGAGGCAAGTGCAAGAGTAGTTAGTCTTATTCTTACAAAGTCGATTTTTAAAACGTTCCACTCGAAAATAAGGTGAATGCACGAAATTGGAGCGGAAAAAATGATACCACGTGAAAAGTAGTTTTCGCTTGAAAGCAGCGGCTTATAAGCACGCTACTTTGAGACGCATTAAAATTAGATAGCGCGCTCACGGGGCGCTCGGTTTTATGCCGCTTTTTCATGAAAAAAAGTGGGCTGCGAGGAATCCGCGGCAAGGCAAGCCATGGTTTTATTATTAAGCGGGCGTATATCGAGGGCCCGCGCTAAATCGAGCAATGCGGCACCCAGCGCAGGCTTGCCGAGGGATCAATTAGCGAGGTGGGCGGCCGAAGGGCGGACGGTTTTGAGGAAAGGTCGGCTCGCCCCGACGGGGACGACTAACCTCGGGCCGGTGGTGCGGGGGAGGTGGCCCTCGTGGCCGGGGCCCTCCTCGGCCCCGCGGCGAATCGATGTAGCGCGGCGGCCTCAGGCGCAGTCGATCAAAAGGTGGGCGCACGCGAGGCTATAAGTGGAGTAGCGCAGCCGCCGGGGGGGACGTCGACGTAGCCCTGCGGCCCGGGGCGGCGCTCCACGGCACGCGATCGCCCGCGCGGAGGAGCCTCGACTGCGAGGGCCGCGGCACCGCGGCACACTCGAGCCGCCCCCGCGCATGCGCCCGCCGCGCCCCCCGCGCCAGATGTTTACGAGCCGCGGGACTCTGCTGGACGGGGCTGACGGCACCCCCCCCGCCCGCGGGGATGATGCGTTACGCGGGCCCACATGTAGCTTCCGTCTCCCGCGGCCCGTGTCCCTTTTGTTCGCTCGTCGCGAGCTGACCAAGTGGCAGAGGGGCCCGAGTACCCCGCAGATATCGCGTGGCGGACACCTTTTCCAGAGGGTCGGGCGCGCGCCCGCGGGATGCCTCGCTATGATTCTCTAATTAAAGCCGTCTCGAACGAGGAAGACCCGGATACAGTGTCACCTTTCCACGACCTCCCCGGCCGAGTACCTGTTCACCTTCGGAGCTTTATTAAGTTCCCTTTTTTGCTTAGGAGAGGAAATCACTTTTTTTTTTGCTCGTGCTAATCCTATCTTCTGGTCGATATATTATATATACCTTTAGTTAATTACACTTTATGCCGAGCTTGCATTTAAAAGCTCACTGCATTTTTTTTCGTGAAGTTTTAAGTTACTTTATAGGCTTTCAATTGATTATACGATTTGGACTGCAACAGAAATATCCATTGAAATATAATACCGATGTGCATTAACTGGAAATAATGATAATGTTAAATTCGCAATACCGTAACACCTGCACAGATACACGTTGATATAATGATAATCGATCTCGAAACATTTTAGTCGCTTTAATTCATCTATGTAAATACGCATAAACGTAATTTTTAATATTTATATCGTTTTAAATAAATGATTTAATCGACATTTTGAAGCGCTTGACGATTAAATCGTAATTATACGCAAAATAAACTTACTAGAGTACCTACGCAATTAGATTTTAATTTACAGAATTAAAACTCATTTAAATTTCACTTTATTTTTCATTTACATTTCACTGCAGGATCCTTTTTTTTTGTAGCAAGCTGCAAGAAAGTAAAATTTTATACGAATATTAAAAATTCTACCGCGGTATAAAACCTAAATTATAATCTCACCATGTAGCAATTTTTCGTCCTTAACGTGGAATTATTTTATGTTTAAAGTAGCAATATAGCATAAAAACATTTTATTTTTAAAAACATCAAAATTAATTAATAAATTCATGATATTGTAAAATATAAGGTTAAATATAATGTCGACCGAGATGTAGACAATATCAGTTGATACGTTGCAAACGTTTCTAACGTAGCAGCTCTGAATTTCTTAAACTATAGAAAACATTATTAGATTATTTGAAGAAAGAGTCAAATGTCTAACAGATATCTTTATTCGCATTATCATGACGTATAATTTATATATAAAATGCTCATTACTTATTTCATACAACCGTTTGCAAATAATCTTATAAATAATATAAGTTTACTTGTGCCCATTCCTATTATTAATAATACGAACATAATTTCAAAGCTTCGTTTTGCGAAAAATAAATTCGATATAGGTCCTTCTATAGATTTGTTATTCGTATAAAGGGATTTATCGCCATACCTTCTGCATGCAATCTAGCGAGTGTCCTTGACATCTCCTTTGATTGATTGTGGATCAATAGGAGATTTGGGAAGGTTATCATTTCCAGGCGAGGGAACCGAGAAAGCCGGCCGAAAACCGAAAAGTTGGTTCGATCGCGGGCGCAGGGCCTCGAGCCGGTTGACTCATATCATCCGAGTAGCCATAGAAACGCCGAAGTTGCACATCGCCGCCGCGCGTTTTGATTTCGTTCGCGCGCGCAATCGTTGGCGCGATCCCGTGGCTCCTGGCGCCCGCTCGTCCTTTCGTCTTTCCCGGCTCGTAACTTGCGTCCCCCTTCTTAACGAGTGCGTTCTCCCGGGGAGCGAAGATGGAGAGGAAAGCGCCGAGGGTCGGAATCGGCGTTGGAGCCTTCCATAACCCTGCGAAGGCCACGTACAGCGCAGACACCAGGAACTTAATAAATCGTGAGTTTGTCGATGGAGTTCCGATGTTACGTGGTCGGTTTATCGGCCGATAGCGAATTTGCATCATTGCGAAAGAAAAGAGCATGTCTCACTCTTGCATTTTAAATATGTGTAAAATGCTTATTATAGAGAAGGAAGACACCTTTCAAATTGAATCATCACTTCAAATATCTGAATACTTATTTGTATCATTATTTGGTATTATTTTTTATCTGTATTTTATTTATTAGTACAATTTGCCCTGCTTGTAAGTTTTTATTAGTTTATGACTTACTACAGTTATATGTCTAATACTTAACGGCTGTTTTTTTACAATTATTCCAAAGTAAATAATTTAATACGTGACAAAGATATAGCAAAATAAATTATATAAATAACGCAGTACCTATAAAATTAGTTCTATACCTAACTAAATATTTATAAATGTTAACAGTACTAATGGAGGAATCGAAGTTAACGATGATGCAACGCAAGTCCATTCACGAAGCGATGAACAGGGGAGATTCTTTGCCCTCATCGAGGCCAACTACAAATAGGGAGAATCGGCAATCGACCGAAATCCAAGTATATGTTTTGCGATATAATAGCTTGAATTTTACGCGGAACAATCGATACGCCCGCCTTCTAAATTACAGAATTTGATTTGGCGAAGGTGAAAATCAAATCGCAGTAATGACCGATTGAACATTATCGAATTCCACTTTAACAGGTCGAATATCCTTCCGTGTGGAAAAAAAGATCGCGAGATATGATTGTGAATAGCGGCGCTTACGAGAGGGAGCAATACAGGCGCACCTCACCCTTACGTAAGAAAAATCAATTTCAGTCAAACAATCTTTTGCGTACTCCAATGCGCTTCACTGCATGACTAATGCCTATATTGCCGCTAGGTATCTGTATGTACACGTTATCTTTTAATACGCGTCGCTGCATTCGACAGCTTTTCCGTTGATGCGGTTCGTGGCGCTGACAATTGATTTTTAAAGTAAACTTTGACTTGTATACACTTGATAGATTTAATAGTATTATTAATAATTTTCTTTAACGTTACTAGTTTTTATTAAATATTTACTTTTAAACACCTATAGCTATGTTAATTTGTATAAGTTTGAAGTAATAAAAAGAATTCCTTAAATTGAAAATCAGCATGTTATATTTATCGTTCAATTGTAGGTAATAAAGATAAACAGAAGAGGCAACTGGCAAGTTTGATGGCTTATGGTAAAGAAATGCCACCAACTCCTCGTGAACCGAAACTTTTGCATAAAGCTAGACGTGTTCCTCAGCTGAAGGAGGATGATGATCCTTTTGAAGATCGTAAGCATGATTTAAATTCTAACTAGATGAATTGTACAGAAACTAATAAGAAAATCATGATTATCTAAAATAATTAGTGTATATTCTTATTCAATTTGACACAGTTTAAATGCAATATGTAATAATATTTGGAAACTAAATGATTTATATTTTGTTATCTTAGTTGTGCAAGGCATTCGAGAAAGAATCGAGTTTTTGCACGACATGGAATGTTTAGGACTTGGAAAGAAGTACAAGCCAATCATCCACCAAGAAATTGCTCAGAAGATCCGGCTGATCGAGTCATTGGATAAGAGTAGATCATCTGAGATTAGTAAAGAATTGGAAAAGATTAAGATGGAACGGCCACCACCTAAACCATTTCCCCTTGGAGAAATAGATGAATGATATTTTTAATCCACAAGGCTCATACGGTCATACACTATACGTTTTTTTATTAACTGTGGCGAATCCAAGTATGATTAACAGAAATTAAGAGTGAATATTTTGTGCAACATTTATATAATAATAATGGGTTAGCATTTCATGTGTTTATTACGCTTTGTATACCATTTTTAAACACACTTGCCTGTATAATGTTAAGTAAATTTGGAGTAATAAAAGATTAGATAATCTTATAAATGAATTGCGAACTTTGAGATAAAGAATTGGTTTCACAGTCAGGTGAAGAGTTTAAAAGTTAATTAAACCTTCGAAGTGAATCTAATGCACCTGGTTCACTCATGCTTCTTTTTTCACCAAAAGTTTTAACTCTTTGAAAACATTTCACGAAACATTATTTTCTATACATCGAAACAAATGTAAAGACGTTTAAAAAGCTGTAAAAAATACAGTGAATTTTATAGTTTAAAAATGTATAAGTACTGTATAGATTCTGGAATATGAAAAAATATTATGACGGATGCGTAATTAGTCGTCATTGCTATATAAAATAAAAATTCTAATGAGGAATATAACGCGAGTAAAACAGAAACACTTATATTTAAGATTGTTTGTATAAATGATCGTTGAGCTATAAATAGTTGGTGGGACAAAACAACCCTTTGCCATTTCCCAGCCGCGCGAGCAATTTTTCCATAAACGGTTAATAACCAGTAAGACCGGCTAGCAACTGGAGAGCACATCCACGCAACCGCCTGTTTGTACTTCCAGCGTCGTGAGCCGATTATGTGAATTAAATCCGCTTCTCGCCCGTTCCTATAATCTCTTGTTTATTGGTGCTTCAATATGTAAGTATGCATATACGAATAACAAAATACAAAGCTACTTACAAGGCGACATTTTTTGCAATTTTATTTTCGCTAATTTGTGATAAACATTTTAATTCTCAAACCAATGCTATTGCGAAATAACTTATTATCTCTATCTCGATATATATGAAAGGTTAATTAAAGAATTGTATGTTTTATTAATCTAACAATTATTTACCTGATATAATGCAAATTCTTTATAAATAAACATTCTAAAACAAGTTTATTTTAATAATTACTTTTTTTAAATGTTTTAATAGAAACATTTCATAAGAAAATATTGATATGTACCGATGGATAGCTGTGTTAAACGGTAGGTTTATTAAATTAAAAATTATTAAAGTAATTATTACAATAATGTATCACTGTAAGATATTAATTTTGAGATTAATATATAGGTGTACTTTTGACTAATTATTCATTTATTTATCAACCATAGTTAAATCATAAGGAAAATAGTATATTAATATAGAAGAAGCATATTTGTTTTGTAATCATAATTTATTGCTATAGATTATAATTTTTTATGTGTAAAAATAATATTAAAACTTACCGGTTAATTAAGATTTTAATCGGTACTTATTATTAATTTTATGTAAAGCAACGTGATGATAAAGTTCCAGATTTATTGAAATTGTTGTAACATAAGTTTAATTATAATAAATTATGATAACAAAATGAGCCTGTTATAGCAAACACGAGTTTACCTTAAATACGAGAATGAATATAAAAGAGAAAAAAAAATTTGTCAGAAGTGGGATTCGAACCCACGCCCTCAATGAGGACCAGAATGCCCAGATACTCGGTATTAACCGAGAAGGTTATGAAGCCTTGAGTCTGGCGCCTTAGACCGCTCGGCCATCCTGACAGTTGGTTTTCGAAGCAGAATAGACACACTTATAGAACTCAATATTAGTCACGTAGCGTATTTTTAGAATCGGCCATTCGGTTCGCGAATTGATTCGTCGTGATGAGAAAACCACGATGCTCATACGAAACAACGTAAACAAATAATCACGTTATTCGATCCGACAAAAGACCTTTAATCGCAAAGAATCTCGTGTCAAAAACGCGATTCTGCAATAAAACCCAATGATTGCCTTGCAAAGACCGTGAATCGCGCGCGCTTTAACGTTAAACACAAGCATTAGCATGGACGCGTGTCGAAAGGAGGTGGTTTTCGGCCTGAGAAAGAAGAGCCAACGGAGGAAGCCAGGAGGAGGCGAGCCCGTCGCCCGCGCAATCGGAGGGGCCGAGGAAAGACCCCGAGGCAACGGTGTTGTCCCCCTTCGCTCGGCAGGGCGCCGACTTACCGGCTGAGCGGCCCGGACACGCGGCAGAATTGAAAGGAGGAAAAAGCCCGCGAGGCTCTCGCGCGCACCCACACGCGCGGAGGCTAGGAGCCGGGACGTACGCGCGCGGCCAGGCCCGGGGGGTAGGAGAAAGCCGCGCGGGGAGGGGCAGGGAGCCGTCGGGCGAGTGGGGCCTCGCGGTGGGAGCGAGGCTAGGCCCTCGGGCCGAGGTTAGTCGCTCGCCGCGCGGCGATCATGCCGTTCTACTGCCGGCGCGCGCACCTGCCCCGCTGAGCCGCCGCGGGCCCGAGGATTGCCAACATGGCGTCGACCGACCTGTCGTTCGGTAAATATCCGGGGCCCAACGGGTGAAACCGAGGCCGAGCCTAGCCGCCGGGCCGCGTTGTTTTTTTTTTGTTTCTAGCGGGCCGCGGCCGGCGGGAGACACGCCGGCGTCGTCGGGCCCGCGTACCAAATGAGCGGGCCGCCCGCTGTTTTTGTCACGTCGCTTCCCTATTGCTCGGCGCGTGCAACAGGTTTCCCCGGGGGGGGGCTGCGATCCCTTGCCTTCGGCGCTCGATCGACTTTGCGTTAACATTTATTATTCGCGGGCTTCGGCTCGAGTGGCAGCAGTTTACGGGGATACATCTGTAATGAACCAGCAGTGATTCCGTGTTGATGCGTGGTGTATGTCGGTCAATTGCAACCGAGCACGCAGTTTATATATATACGAAAGCCGGCTTCTGTTTCTCATTAGCTTATATCGCACGCGGAAACATATTAAAATCTGTACGCGTGCATTGGAGAAGCCGGGCTTGAATGCGGAACAGCTGTAGCAAGCGAGTCTGTTTTCATTCTTCGATAAGTATACACCTTGTGCCTTGTATATACATGTAATTTGAATACATGTATACTTGTGGAACCGCAACGTTTCTCCGATTTAAGCATCTGCATCGGTTCGATTGGGAGTCGTTTCCGTATTACGTTCATTTTTTTTTTCTTCCGAATCGTATGTATCCGATCGAAATGGCACGATACTCGTAAATTTATGATAATTTCTCCAAGCTCTGTATACGACCCGCATCTGTGAAGCGAGATATCGCTCGTAAAGTCAACTGCAATCCTCGAAAGTTTATAACGTGCGCTACTGCCTCGTCGTCTATAATTTTGAAACGTTAATAAAAAAAAAAATTCACGATAGAAGAAAGTGAGGAGGTTTAACGTGAAACGCTAGGGTAGGGCTGCTCCGAAATTCCGCACTCGCTCATGCACGTTACGTTCGCAGGCTCCATACCGGCCTACTACCGCGACGTCTACGAGAAGATCTGCTCGCCGAGCAGCGGCAACGTGGAGAGGGAGGTGTTCAAGTCGCTCCTCGTCAAGTCCCAGCTGAACAGCTCCGTCCTCAGTCAGGTACGAATTTGAATAAGTTCTTTTGGAGTTCGTCCGCCCACGCCGCGAGGGCTACACCACATACAGCCGCGCTCCAGCTTATCCGTTGCGTGTACGCACGCTTTTGTTACGCGTCGGCAGCCACGCACACTGGAATATGCGCTGGCGTTCAAATTCCTCTTTTTTTTTATTTCACCCAGACTGAAGAATGCCGAGCGTCTGTAAACACGCGAGGATGCTCTTGTGTCATTGAGTGTGCCTTCTCGCCCGAAATCAAAACGGATTACTGGGCCAGTAAAAAATTAAGACAGACTATCAATTTTGATAAGTAGCAAAGTAATTGCCAAGTCAACTTTTTTTTAACTTTTGACATTTTTACAAGACTTTTCTACTGATTCTCCCACGTTTAATCCTTACAAATTCAATATTGTTGTCAACAAGTATTTTCTGTTTAAGACCTCAAGCGACCATCTATACGATCGGACTACATAGTTATTTAATCAATTTTTTAACGAGAAGGTTATATCAAGCATTTTTACTATTAATTTTTTATGGCTATTTTATAGAACATTTAATATGAATCAAAAGTACAGTAGGAAGGATTAATAAAATACATGAAACATTGCACTGTAAATAGATTTGGTGATTAGAAAAAAAAAATTATTTCAACTGATAAATAGTTTGATAAGTAACTATATATAGGAGGGGTATGTCATAAGTTGTCCAGTATCACCTGATATTGAAAGATAGCACTCGTATTCTTTGATTTACTTTATTTTAAATAAGCTACTCAAAATACATTAATTTAATATATTTGTAAAATTAAAATTTGTACAATGATGTACCAAAGTATGTTAACCTTTCATATTGATTTAAGTCAATCGGTGATACAATCTTATTGATTTATCTCAATAAATACAGGAAATAAAATTATTTAGTACAGTGTAACATTATAACACAATCTTTCTTGTCAGTACAAATTTATTACTCTGATCAGATAATAAATAGTTTCAAATTATTTAATTACATAACTTGCTAAAGCCGTTTTATTTAAAATATTTTACAGTGATGATTGTTTCCATGAGACACTCACTCATTTACATTATTGATTACGTACTCAACGAGTAATGAGCCTTATTAAAGAGTAGCAATCAGGCTTGTATATCTTTGAGCCACAAATTAAATCGCTTTTAACTATTTTTTTCATTTGAACTTAAAATCAAGACGGCTCTATTTCAGTAAATTATAACCTAAAATGGCTGTACATGCTGAATTTATGAAATGGACGAGATTTGTATATTATTTTTTATTTTAGAAGTTGTATCTGCATATGACAAATACCTACGCGCTAAGTTTATTCCACTCTAAAAATTTAAAGAAACTCACGATATTTAAATTCTGGCAAGCTTCGCTAAGATATCATCAGAGGAGGCTCTGTCCCTTTCACTTTCGGATCCGTCAGCTTTTACCGCGCGATATTATGCGCGGTTTCCTGTAATCGTAACTGTTTTTACATCGAAAATCTGAATCAGACAGATAGAAATTTGATTCATGGTTTTTAAAACTTGATCAATTGTTTGTCTCTCAGTTAGATGGGAGAGTAACGTTCTAAGAGCCTGTGGCGAGGGATAAAAATACCCGGTAAAATTGCGAATTGTATGCCTCTGCACCCGCTTTCTCCTGGGGCAGAACATAAAGTCAAAGTATGTCTGTTATATAGTTTGCTATCTCAAAGTCAGCGGCTGCCGATGGGATATAAAACAATTTCATACGCTTCTAAATTTATGACGGTGTTGACCATGTAAAATAGTTTGATTATTACATGCACAAAATTTATTTAATATTTTCTCCTTGTTTTTAAACATAATAATCTTAGATTTTTTATTAAAATTAGTATAAAATTAATGTAAAGTTTAATAATATAAAGTTTTATAAAAATAGAGTTTTTACGGATGTCATCATTTATGAGCTGTTCTTCTCAAATGTAACCATTCAATCTGTTGAGTGTTCACAGGATGCTCTAACAGATAAAGCAATCCGTTAAACCTTGGAAAAATTGTCACTGCGCCAGAGTTATGTAACTGGAAAATTAAAATTGATGTGACAGATGGAGAATATCAATTCGGCGAAAACAAATTCATGCAGAGTCATTCATTATACGTGCCTAAAACATAATACTATAATTGACAATTACCTAGTGTCCACAGCTTCAATCTATCTAAGAAATACTTCAGTATCGTTAATACCACTACCCAGTATAAAATTGACTTGACAAATGCAATAAGCTCAATAACTCATTGAGGTTCGCTCTGCATGTGCTGGATTGTAACCATAATTTTAATGATAAGGTGGAACGTGTCTTGGCGGACTGAATATACTTTAAAACGCCCATTGTTTCTAAATTTGACTGTCTGAAAATGTAATTATGATAACTTTCAAGCAGCAATTATTAGTATTTACATATGATATTTGCTCAGAGAACCACATGGTGGTATAATGCATTCAAAACCACCCGGAAATTCTGTTAAATAATAAAGAGACTGTTGTATAGTATAAAATCGTCTAGTATCAATTTTTTCTAATTAGGTTAATCTATTTTAGTTTTATTTAACTCTGAACTGCAGCTAATGTCTTTTCCGTAACTTCCTGAAATACTTGCATTATCCTTTTTTAGAGTTTTATTAGTGATCGTGGTATGCATTTTGCTTATGCTGCGCAGATAACTGCCAAACTATCGCTCCGTTCGTTTGTTAAATGCTGTAATAATCTCGAAGAAGATATGCAAATTTTTTTTTTATATTGACGTCTCTTTTTGTCAGTCGATACTTTTACGAAACATGAAAACATAATGACGCTTGTAACAATCAAACCATGTAACTTATACAGATTTTACATTTCTTTATACTATTATACTTAGAATCTATGCTATCATGTTTTGGTAATAATGAGAATTATATTTTCGCAATAAAAGTATGTTGAAAAACTTTATCAAGATGTAAATTTTGTACTTTTTTTGGTTACGTCGTTTGGGTAAGATCAGTTTCAACCCGTTTAAAATACAACCCACTTAAATTTTTATCGTAATTCTATAGTTATTTCAGTATTCATTTTAGTAATTTCATAACTTTAAAAATTAAAAGTTACAAATTTTTGTACTTAAGAATTGAAGAGTACGTTTTTATAATATTTAATAATATCATAAAAGTATATGTGTACAAAATTAATGTAATTGGAAAGAACGAACGATTTATATATCGTGAAAAAAGGCATACTAAAGTGACAAAAAATTGTTTTCGTTGTATTATATTTTCTGAATATTATAACAGATAATGATTGGAATAAAAACGCTATGAATCACATACATGAATATTTTGCATTTTATGTAATTACAAAAATTACTGGAATATCAAAGGGTTAGCGTATAATTTACTGTAAAGAGTAAAGTAAAATATATTGTAAATTTATACATGTACGTAACCTATAACTTGTGTTTTTCTATCATATTTAACTATAATATCAACTATTATACTACAACGTTTAAGAAGTGTTTCTTCAAAGTTAAACTATCTAATATTGTTTCGAAAATATAATAATAAATGTTTATTTCTTGTATTTATTTATAAAACAGTAATGCTAATGCCACGATTTTGTAAAGTCACTAAAGAGTCTAAAGTAGTAATACTATAAAAAGTGTTAGAAAATGTCCTAAGTCAAGGTTATATTATACTTTATGTTTACAACGTATGGATCTAGGTATGGATACAATCTTTCACAGCGATAACATTGTAAGCTGTAATGAATATTTAAACATAGTTTTATAATTCTGCTTCATAAGATTTTAATTAAAAATAGTTTTTAAATTCTAATGATAGTTCAGGTGTTGACAAATGACTAATTAAAAATTTGACAATTCAGAGAGTACATATAGATTTAATTTTATTCTATTATACATTGTATCGGGCAATTAATTACAAATTCTCACCTGTTATTGTTTTCGAAAACGTATTACTTAGAGAATGCATACTGATGGAATGAAATAGATATACATATTTATAAAATTACTAAAGAGAGACAGATATGCACACAGGCATTTCTGATAATATTCACTCATTTATAGAACGGACCAAGTCACTATAATTAAGAGCGTTTTAATTTGCTATGTCTATAATAATGATCGATGTACTAATCATTAAATTGTAAAGATTAATATACACCTACAGTATGTTACCATTAGTAAACTAACCAAATAAAATAAGCAATAATTTCTATATTTTTTTATTTAACTAAACTTGATACAGAAATACAATAAATTACTTAATATTAAAAAGTAAAATTCAATTAAAGGAGAAACAATAAATTTAGTACATTTAAATTCGTAAGTGTGTCGATTATAATGCCTTAAAGCATTGTGGAGTAGAAAACTGATAATATGTCCCCTTCTTCGTCCTCCTTCCATTATTACAGCTTAGCGTGCATACTTGTATAACCAGCCTCGACTGATCATAAATCGGGAATCAGCTACAGATGAAAGAAATAACAAGAAGCACGCGGATCTGAATTCGAAATGTATTCCTCGGCGTCGGACGAGTGCGAGATTATCACTCGGCGTGGGGTCGACAAGGCCGGCCGCGATCGTCGCGCTATTGCGTCCACGTGAACACGCGCGCCGCAGTAGCGCGACAGAGACGGAGAGGCGCACTGATAGGGACATAACGGACGAGAGCCCGGTTGCGGAATGGGAGCGATAAGGTGCGATTACGTAGTGGTGGGAGGCAGCAGAGTGTAAACATGCCGGCCTTTTTCTAGGCTCGTTGCCGAAACTGAAATTGATCGTAAGCTCGCTGTTTCCGGGGTAATTCACGGCGAACTAACAATGGCCGACTTGTAATTTATTCCCTTATAGTGGGCACAGTATGCGCGGAGCGTGAAAAATGAACGAAAGGAGAGAGTCGACGGTCGAATGGTCGACAGTCGGCCCGTAGAATCCGAGATTTGTTGAATGGGCGGATGAAAAAGTAGGAGAGAGGCGGGAAAAATCCAGCGGCCCCTGCCGCGAGATCTAGGGCCGCTTTCTTGCCAAGCGACATTCGCCCTCGCGGTGCCAAATTCATTTTTTTATCCTCATTCATATTGCCTTTCCCGACCTCTCTCTCCTTATCGTTTTAACGTCTGGCTATTACTCGTGCGTACAGGTACACTTGAATTAACGTATTACACATTGTGCTTGTTTACCAAAAATCAACTTCGCGCGTGAAAAGTTTTACGATCCAGTGGTAGCAACGTGTCTAATCAAACCCGATGTTTGCGGAAACATCATTGTTTGCCAATTAAATTCTATTCTCGTATAATTTTGTAAACTCTAAAAACACATTTTCTCGTTATATGTGTATAATTTAATTACAACACGTAATAATGCACACTGTGGTAATAATCCCTGAAAGGATGACTGTGGTGGCTTGAAAACGTATAAAGGTAATAGCACCTCCTCTTCTTATACGTCTATTTTAAGAGCACAAGGTCCCAGATGACAGAGTGAGTGATAACTGCGGATACATCAGCTCTTAAACCGCGACTTTTTACCCGCGCGACAAAGACATAGCCGAGTTCATTACTTCTAGCGCTTCACTCCGATAACGCGGCAGCCCTCGTAACCTGAACTTAATAACGGGATTAGCCTCCCATACACCCACATCGCACAATCGCGAAAGTACACACGGCAATCCAATTGGCGCAGCGAGGCGTCGAGCCATTTACCCCGGGCTAAAACCTCCCGCCCAAATGGACCGGCGGATCGATGGGCCGAGTGCCGCGCGCGGAAGGACGACCCTCGCGAAATCGGCGAGCGTGTAACCCTCGCGCTATAAATACACGCCCGGCTCGAGACGTCACAAGTGGGTCCATTAAGCCGACGCGGGGACATTCGTCACCGCGGCCTTGTCGCCGCGGTGGCAACGCCCGCGAAATCAAAACCCGTTCCCGCAGTCGCGCGATCGATGCCCGGCGATCGGCTCCCAGCGAGGCGAGGCTCGTCAGCGATCCGCCCGGGGAAATTCCGCTGATTTCGCTGGGGCGGCGACCCGAGGTTATATCGGAGGTGGTGCGCGTTTGAGCGGAAGGTTCGTTTTCGCCCGGGATGGGGAGGGGGGCCATTTTTCAGCCGGACTTTTTGTTTGGTCCCGCAGTTAAGAAGTACGTTCGTGGCTCCCTGCGGGAAATGCGGGAATCGGCGGGCTGGACCGCCTGGGAGGGGATTCTGCGCTCGATCTTGATTGTAATACTCTGTGTGCAGCGGCGTAGCGTGCATATAGTAGCTGCGTGGCAAGCGCTGGCGTTGAGGTTGAGTTTTAAAGATTTGTCGTGTGATTTTCATGACGATCTATTTTTTTAACGCGGTTCTATGCTTGTAGAAGAAGCGTTTCAGCGAGTTTCTGAAAATGCAACGAGTACTGGAGAGGTTGTTTATATATGGTCCATTGTACAGTGTTGCCTTTTATGCACACACTCCCACGTATAAATTTCAAAGTTCAATACGGTTAAAATTAATTGATATTCAGCTAACGCATTGCATTATTTTCAACGCTATTTCTTTTAACACATCTAATTGGCAATTAAAGTTCGTTGACGCGTGCGAGACTTAACGGGAATCTTCGAAGGTCAAGTCCGCATCCATTTCTAACAAGCTAATGTCCCCGTCTTCTACTTGCAAGATAGATGGTAGAAGTATTATTTAGTTACATAAATTGGTGATAGAATCGGCAACCGTATTTTATTAGTTAAAAATACTTTGGATTCATAAAAATGAATGTGCAAGTAGAAATAATTTATTTTCACGTTTCCTAAGATAGAGAATGTAAGCATTTTAAAATAGAAGTTTAAAAATACTTTGCTTCATTTTTAGAAAATTTTTACGCATATTTACTTTAACTTACACGTGAATTACTTAACATGTCATTTAAAATTACCATGTACATTATGCTTTTAGTGCATTATGAACTTTGGTTGATTTTTTTGTATTAAATAGAACGTTACAACTTTTTAATTTAAGAGTCAAACACCATCATAACTGTGTGGGATGTAATAATTATAAGCGAATAAATTATTATTACCACATTTAATCATTATAGGTATTACGCTTTTTTACATTTTTACAATCAACATTTCTGCGAAAATGCACTGCAAAATCTGCAGTATTATCAGAGGCATTATCATCCTTTCAAAGTTTACAGCTGCATAATATTATAATATAAAGCTGAAAACAACATCATACACTGTGGTGCACCAACATAATTTTATTTGTTAATAATTTCTGAAATATGTAGTAAATATACATATAATAAGCTTTTTGATAGTATATTATTTAATTTTAAACAAAGTATAATAATACAAGGTAGTAATTCTTTCAAAACATGATTATTGTTAATAGATATATAAGTTATTATATTCTGTTATCTTTCAAACTTTGTTTTTACGTTTTACAACTGTTAGATTCTGATTATTTTTATTCTACTTATTTTCCCTTTAAGCTTCTCCTATAACTTTGCAGTTTAAATTCTTATCCGTCTCAAAATATTTTTACAATTCAAAATTCGACGAAAAAGAGCCAGTCTGAGAATAAAATATAATATCCGAAAAGAAAGATTCGCGCTCCGAATACACAAAACCTTCCAGGCTTAAGCGGGGTATACAGATATACTCACGGCGCACCTCAAGGCAAACAAAGACCGCATTGCCCCCACTTCCGACGCGTAATTCCTTGCAACCCTCGTGTGTATCCGCGGCTCGATCCGCGTGAAATTTCGTCGCGACCCGCGCGAGAAGAATGACAAGGAAGAGAGACTCGCAGGGGGTTTACGGTTAGAGCCGACGGAAATATCCTCGGAATGCGCGCACCTCGGATGCGCGGAGCAGCAGCGCTCGAGCTGCGATGACGCCGTGGAACTTCAAGCGCGATTACGTACAGCGGTTTTAAGCCGCGGTTTTTACGTCCCTCCGTTCGATTTACTCCCGCGCGGAATGGGCCTCTGTATCCCTATGAGACGCTGGGATATTTCCCCCCCCTTTTTACATCGCTCTTTCTTATATGCGCCGCGTTTTTATAATCGCGTGCATCCGGCTGGAAAATTGAGTGGCTCGAACGTGCGTTTTTTTTGCAGAGATACGTTTTATCCAAAATTAGAAAGATCTTAGTTAGATTGTACACAATCAAGCCATGCAGTATAGGATAATTTGGAACTTATGATACACACGCGCACTTGCAATCAATGCAAATCGTACCTCGCCACTAATTAGACTAAAACGGACATTTTTCCAGGTATTCTCTTTTTTCCTAACTCGAAGATAGTGGAAATCGCTGTCTGTTTTACTGCTATTCTTTGAAATAGTCAGATAAAATATTGTGTTGGTTGCAGTGGATGTTTAGAGAGGTCATTGATCTCTACAGAATTCAGCCTCGATGCATATATACTTACTTTGTAGATTATATTTAATAACTTGTATATTATACATCATTTATAAAAGTCTGCGAATATAATATATATATACATATAATTTTCATTTTAATAAAAAGAAATTTGAAAAGCATAATTATGAGAAAAATGCATTTAGTATCTTTTCTAGGAAGAGTTAAAGATACATATTTTAAAAAATATCTTTTTACTGCAGTGTTTAACAATATATTATTCATGATGAATAAATAACAATTTAAACTGAATAATTTAAATTCAAGTAGACATTACAAGCCTGTGAAAATAATGAATATTCATGGGAGAATATCAATTTATTAGTGAAGTATATATGATAAGTATATATATATATATAAGAATGATAGACCAGTCTAAAATTAACTGGTAAGATTGGATAATGTTTTAACAAAAACGCAGAACTATAAGCTCATTTTTCAAGTCTCTGGATAAAAATTTGTTAACAAGCTAGCCACGTATGAGAAATATCAGAGTGACAAGAAAAGATATACATGTTTATTTGCTAATACCTTGATCTTACAAATAAATCTCTATACAATATTAGAGAATATAAAATATTAAACATAATGATATTAAAATTTTCAGAAATAAATATTTATTACTTTTTTACAATTTTGTTCATCAAAAAACTGATTCTAATAGTTATAGTATTATATTTATAGTTTAATTTAAATATTTAAATATTTGAAGTTAAAAGCCTTATGATGTATATTATTATGTAAATCAATTTATTATCTTAATTCATGAAATTAAAGATGATTGCCAAATATTTTATTTTATTTTTATTAAAATATGATGAATAATTTTCGTTAAATCAATCATGAGAATATTATAACTATAAATAATGATAATATTTCAAATAAAAATTAGATAAATAAAGTAAAAAATTAAGCTTTTCGGTACATTTACCGAATTCTAAAATTAAATATGATCGTAAACCTAGTATTTCAACAGTTATCCTGTTTTTAAAGAGCGAGAGGATTTTGGCGTATTTAAGTAACATTCTAGTTGAAAAGAGCCGATAATTGCCACTTTAAATAAATAATATTTGAAAACTATTATATAATTGGTACCGTCTTTGTGTGAAAAATTCTAAAATAAAGAGGAATAACTATGAATAAATTAAACATAAAAATGCAATATGTAAATAAATGAATAATATTCTTGCACTGAGATCCAAGTAATTTGGTAGTTACAATGTTAAAAAACAGAATGTAGTTTCTTTCTATAAGTATATAGATAACGAACAATAGCCCCAAGTCCGAAGATGTTATCTTTAAAATTATTAGAAACAACTTATTATGTTACAGATATGGGAGTTGGTCGATAGTAAAGTTGGCTACTTAACAAGGAGTGGATTATACAAAGGTCTAGCTCTCGTGGCATTAGCTCAACAAGGGAAACAGCCGAGCGATAAGCTTTTGGAAAATACAGAATCTCAAGGTAAATTTTCATTATACTACAGAGCTTTCGAGTACAATTAATTATCATAGATTTAATGGAAGAGCCCGCAACTGTACATTAATTACAGTAATTTAGTCCTAAGCACGGCTTATATATAGTATCCGAAACTTTGCTACGCGGTACTTATAGGAATAAACAGGAAAATAAATCGCGACCTCCCATGCCGGTATGGAATGCAAAAGAAGGACGAAGTACGCATTGGCGTAATATTCTACCTCGTGCCTCCTATCCTAACCCTCGCGCGCGGCAATAAATGCGAAACTCAGATCCATTTCATCAAACGAGCTTTATACAGTCGGTAAAAAAAAAATCCAATTTTCACGGACAGGGAGAGTGCAGTGGCATCTTGCGCCGGCGCGTACATGTACGCTCGCGATTCGGATATTTTTGCGAGATCGTATAAAACCTTTTAAGATTACACGGACCTCGTGAGAAATGCACATTGCAGTCGGGCGTGCGTGTAACGCTATAAGTAGATACGCGCGCTATCCGGCAAGACGCGCCATCGGGGAGCGTGTAGGATTTTCACTGCATGCACACAGTGCCGCGGGTTTTACTGCCGCGCGGCCGGGCCCCTGCACTTTCACTGCACTTTTCTCGATTCGTTCCATCGCTTATTTAAACGATTCAAATTGCCCCCTCGCCTTCGCTTCCTTCACGCTTACGCCGGGTAAAAGGTCCTTCCTTGCTCGGGAAAGCCGGGCTAAAGAAAGCCTCGCGCAATGGCTTTGTCATATATAGAGCGGAGGGTCTTTTTCTGCTCGCGCGCATGTCCCTCCGGTCCGCGGTTGCGGGAAGCGACCTCGAGCGGAGCCAGGCTCCGAGGGTCCATCCGGCGCGCAGCCTCCCTCTCGGCGCGAGGAAGCCGCCGGTTAGACGCGATACCAGCGCGCAAGGCGCAATGCCCCTGGGCCCGAGGCGAAAGACCGGAAGGCGCGTAACAGGTGTGCGACGCTCCCGTGCGGCTCTTTCTCGCGATTACGCTAATCTGCCGGGCGCGGCGGTGGGGGCAGTTGGCAGGAGCCCCGGCTGTGTCGTTGCGCCCGTGCATGTGCACGGCCCTCTCGTTCGCTCTGCGCGCGCTCGCCTAAACCTGCCCGAGAGACGCCGAGGGGGATATATGTATATATATATACACGTATATATATATATATGTGAGCGCGCTGCGCGCGGATAAGGCTGCCGGCCCTTTCGCCACGCTTTCGATCCCATTGCTCCGTGGCCGCTGTGCAATTTCAACGAGTCCCGCTCTGACGCGCAATATAACTTCTCTTTTCTACATCATCTCCCTATAGGAAAACAACCGTCGTGAGCTCGAGTGATTTTTGCCCGATGAATATTTATTGTTATGATTGTGCGAATGCACTTTCACAAGAGTCTTTTTTATCTCGGGGCTGTTCTTTGCTAGAAACCAATGCACAGCGTAGACCTGCAGAGTCACTGCAGTATATACATATAAAGTCTTTTTCTGAATCTGCTGAATGTACACGTGCTTACAGAGAACGTATACATATTATGAAATTGAAATTACGACCTTATGTCTACTCTCTCACTCGTTTTCTTCAATTGCTTCTCATGAGTATTATACAGGTAAAATTTACGTAGTTATTTCACACGTAACACTTTGGCATTCACGATGGTATTTAAGCAATGTTTCATTAACGCGGACAATTTTTAGAGCGTACCGCACCTATATATATATGAAATTTTCACTTCAACATTCTCTTACAGTAATTAAATCATTGAATTATATATAGAATGTAGTTGTAAAAATTGAATTTGAAACAACGTAGCAAACTTCAAATTCTAGATTTGCATGAAATATTTTTAAAACTAAATCTATGATTAAAATATACAAATGATGTATTTTGTATCGGTCAATCAAATAATTCTCTTTCTTTATTGAAAATTGGATAAAATAAGATAAATAAAAATAGCATAATCGATTGAAAAGTTTGTTTACAAACATTGTGATATGACAAACAGAATCATTTGTATCTGCTTCGCGTATTTCTATAAATTGAGTTTAATATATTTGTCTTATCTTGCAATTTATCCTCATTAAATTTATCACAAAATTTCACTTATACAATCTTGATGTATAAAGAGATTATGGCTACTTTAATTTAATCGAAATTTAAGTACTTAATAAACCTTAAAATAAATTACGTATCATGTGCCTGGCGCAAGTAAAAATGATAATTGCTAATGAATGAATGACCGAATTCTCTCAGAATTACCGGTGCCGACACTGGGTGACCTGTCCGACATCACATTACTTGCGCAGCGTCTGCACAGGGGCTTCAATCCTTCAAAGTTAAATCTTACATACACGGACATTTGCAATTTAGATACGATTGAGGTCAACCTCGTTCCCGAAAAAAAGGGAATATTCCTCAAACATGTGGAATACCAAGTAACAAGTAAAGTAAGCATGTACATAAATACAATTTATTATAAATTTAAGTATATTGAAATTGATAAGTTTCAAGACTGAATTTTAATCTACTTAATTAATGACGAATTTTAAATAAGAAGTTTTATATTCATGATTATCAAAGTATAATTATATAAGAAAAAATATAATATTTATTTTAATATTTATATTTTAATTAATAATCCTTAATACTGGATTACTTTTACAGAGGTTTAATTCCATGGTCTACAGACGATACAACGATTTCATTTCGCTTCATGAATTGCTCTTGGCGAGGTTTCCTTACAGGCTAATACCAAAACTACCACCAAAGAAGATTGTTGGAGGTACTACTATGTAACATGTGTTTAATAGGATACTATTAAAAATTGCGACTATTTATTTAATTGAAATTCAAAGTATAGTGATTTTCTCGGGGATTTTAATACATTCTTTGAATGTTTTATTGAAGCTTTACATTACAGTTAGCCTTTCAAGTACAAAATAAAAATCTAAAACATGGTTTAAGGGGATTAATTTGCGCAGTAAAATATGGTCCAGTGCTTATACACTACTATAAAGATAACGCAAAGCTTAAAGCTCTCACAAGTCTAAAGAGCAAAAAACGTAATGTTTGCCGCATTGCTACAGCTGACTCGCAGTTCCTGGAGGAGAGACGGCGTTCCCTCCTGCGCTTCCTCACGCTGATAGCGCGCCACCCGGTAGTTGGCCAGGATCCGATCGTCCAGTTCTTCTTCTCGTTCAAGGGCGAGGAGACGCAGCACAAGATCCGCGAGGTGTTTCGGCGCGTGCCCGACGAGTTCGCCACGTCGGAGCTGTCGAGCCGAGCCAAGGAGCTCGTGCCCCCGGAGACCCTGACCGAGTTCGGCAGCGCCCGCGACCAGATCCGCGTCATCCTCCTGGGGATCTCGAGGCTGAAGAACATAGCCGACTGCCTGGCCATCCGCTCCCACAGCTACGCGGTCGACATGGCAGAGCTCGGCTCCCAGCTGAGCAGCCTCGCGAGCGAGACCCACGGCACGAGCGCCTGGGCCACGGGCGGCTCGACCATCTGGCAAGACATGAAGAAGGGCTTCCACATCATCTCCAAGTGAGTGTCCTCGTCGGCTTGTTTTTTACGTGGTTCGCATTCGACGAGGCGGTGTAGCGTTTCGGTGTGGGTTCTCCCTTCGGCAGCTGCTGGGCCATCTTTCAAAAGAATCGCAAGCAGTCGATATTTACTCCATATACTATTTGGACAAGCTTATGCTTGTAAATATTGATTGCACGCGGAAATTCACGAGTATCGTTACCAGCAATAATATTTACGCTCTTTTGACAAGCTCCAGATAGAGTTTAATTTGTGCTTACGTTTAACCTTCTGCATATCTAGAGATTGACATTGAACTGACGACCTAATGCACCAACGCAACGAATATATTTCGCAATTAGATAAACAATTCTTTGTCAAAAAGTTATCATTAATGAGTTTATTTTACGTGGGCCTTTCGTTCAAATATATCATATTTTGTCAATTTTAAAATTACTCGCTCGTACAAAGACAGCTAGTGATCGCCCGTTTGTTTGAATAGGAATCGATATTAAAATAATTGTTCGCATTATACAAACGATATAAAATTACAATTATTAACAACTCATAACTCTAGGGAATTCGGACTGCTCTCCTCGAGGGCTCTGCAACAGGCGGTAAGGGAGGAAACTACGGTGTGCGAGCGCCTGAATCTCCTCCTCGACCTTCTTATTGCCCACCGAACCCTGTGCGAAAGACACGAGCGAGGCGTGAGCGCCGACCACCAGCGTGCCCTATCCACTATGCTTTCGCTTAAGAAGCGACAAATGCAAGGAGTCATACGTGGCACCGACGTGAGTACTGTTTAAATACGTTATCGTTTAAATAAATATTAAGTCGTGTTAAAATCAAAATACCGCAAACGAAGGAAAAATTGACTATTAGTACAAGATGAGATGATTCGGAAAGTGGGTTTAAATTAAATATAAACATAATTATGGATTAATTAAAATGTACTTTGTGGGATGAAAATTGCTAATTGCATTACACGTGTAAACATTATTTTCGTTTGCAGGCGGATACTGTGGAGCACTTGGAGAATAGGATGGTAGCCCAAGAGTCAGTGATCGCAAACGTCGAGTTGAGAAACCAGTTTTCCCTTCACTGCCTGCACATGGAGACGCAGTTGGTTCACGCGCACCTCGAAATCTTAGCCACGGTTTTACAGAGCCTCGTCACCGTTCAAATACGTGGACACTCTGAGGTATCGATTACTCAGCTAAGGTTATTAGGCATTAATCTCCACATTTAACTAAGAACAATTTAACATTTTTTAATTATAGCTAGCTGAAGTCTGGAAATCGATAGAGCCGACTATAACAAAATGCTTGCCGGAGAAAACGTCTAGTGGCTCCAACGGAGTTTCCTAGCGAATATATGTTGTTCTCTTTATTGTTACTCTATCGACAATGAGGGTTTTGAAGAACTGTCACATTGTTACAATTGAAGATTCAAGACACTGAATTGAATTTAGTGTTCGCAAACCATTTTTTATATATATTTTTAAACTTATTAGCACGTTAATTAAATGCAAATAATATTATAAATCTAAAAGATTTTCAAATGATTCATCGTTCCTTATAGCGTCGTACGCAAATAGAAAACGTGCCTTGTAATGTAAGCGAATGTATATATTGTAGAATGAAATATATATTATAAATATTTAATATGCGAAACTGATGCTACAAATTTCTATTATCAAAGTGGTTCAGTCCATTGCAATCACAATTTATTAAATACAATATAAGTATTTTAAAAATAATGTTATGAACCATTTTCAACGATTAATTATTCTTAAATATTCTTTATAAGTACTTAATTATGAAATAACACTTTTTCAAAATTAAAGAAAGATTCTTAAATCACATTAAATAGTACTCATGTATAATATTATTATAAATAAAAATTTCAAAACTTATAAATATTATTTTTACTTTCACTTCTGTGCACATTCCAAAATGATTTTTATTTATAATAATAGCAATTTAAATCATTATAATAAATACGAAAAATGTAATAAGCATAATTTTGAATTTGTAAATAAATGTTTACTTTTATAATGATTATAAAATGAAATTTATGATAAAATATAATTTTTTAAAATTATAATATATTTTATTATAATGATTGTACAATTATGACTTAAAATTATTGTGTACATAATAATAATAATAATTATAATAATAGTAATAATTTACGTTTCCTTTTAATATAGAATTCTTTTGGGTTACTTTATTGTATAATTTAGTTGTAACTTTTGTTCTAGATGACGGTGTCAAAGGACAAAGTTGATTTCTAGCATTTATACATATCATAATGCCTTTGTCATGTTAATCATTGTGCATAATTTTTAAAACTCAGTTACACTTATAAATTTGAACTAGTTACGATTTGCAATTATATAGATTGTATTTACAAAGAGTATTATCTCAATAGTGGCACTGTAACTTGGCGATGTAGAGTACGTAATAACTAAATTTAAAACGTGTGCAAATATCCGAGTTAAAATCGGATCCGGTTCAAAACTTAATCATTAAACTCTTACTTAACACGATGAAGGCGATAGACTTGTTGAGAACGGGTCGAATCATTGGTTAAGTGACCAAGAGTCGATCTCAATTCAGATTTTCTATATTTCAAGGTGTATAGGGATGAGAATAGGATTCAGATAGACCAACTATTACTGCGAATACATCATGTAAAGATGCATTATGATACACAGACAGCTCGATTATTTTACACAATAAAGTTCTATCTAATAAGTAAGTAACAGTATCAGAAGTATATAGTAAAGAGTAATGCAAACATTTTCATGTGTCAAAATGATACTTATGAACTTTTTCAAATAAAATATAGTTAAAATAAAAGGTATATTTACATATTACCTACATTCAGTACAGTTTTTTGATTATCCATCTATTCAAATATTTATTGTATAATAAGTTTATGTGTTAAGTTGTTTATCTGATCAATTAATTAAATAGACAACCCTTAAAAAGTATTGACATAGTTTTGAACAAATATTGATTTTTTAAAAATATGTGATGGAATAAATAATACAATAGCATATTTTAATAATTACTGGACATTTTTCGTAGTTATAATATTCGTTAAATTTTCCAGTAATTTTCTCATTAAATAAATTTTAAGAGATAATCAAATTTCTGTTCAGTAATTTTCAATAAAAATTATTCTAAAAATGCAAAATCAATATTTATAATTTTGAAAGACAAATGGTCAATATTATAATTATATATACATATACATATCCAATACATTGTATAGAAAACAAAGTTGAAAATGTTTCAAATTTTAATAACGTTCCAATGATTTTAATTTTTAACTTTTACAGTGTATGTTTACTATTTGTAGGTAAAAAATTAGAATATTTTCTTCTCGAAAAGCAATCATTTAGAATATAGTGAATTGCTGTCTGTTAAAAAGAAATATTTTCATATAACATTTGATCTACGCAACACGACAAAAAAATTATATTAAAATTATAGAATAATAATAAAAATATATAAGTACAAAATTAAGTTAATAATTCGTAATAATATTAAATATTACAGTTTACATATTTATACAGTTTACAGATTGATTTCTATAAGTTTTTTAATTGATCATACAAAGCTAAGTGGATACATAATTATGTGAAATATTTTTGAAAATTTTAATGAAATGGATAATAAACAGCCTTAAACCCAACGGACTCGATGAATGTATGTAATTCTAAAAAACATCTTAAATATGATCATAAGGTTGCCAAGTAGGATTATTTTTGGATTAATTTTACTTACAATCGAAGTATCCACAAACGCAAGCCATTGGACACACATTTTGAGAACAGTAATGCAGCAAAATCAGCCACGTCAAATAATTGTGTTTTCAAGTGCTCCATCTGAACTAAGTGACTTGGTTTTTCAAAAAGTATTGGTATCATTTGTTAAATTTACAATTGATATATCGAAATTTCAGGAAAGTAGAAACAATCATGATTTACATGAATTATCGGTATTCATGAATGAAATAAGTTTACAAGTATTTATTGAGATTTACAATGACATTAATTCAACAACAAAAATATACAATAAATTAATTTTAATCGATCAATTTACCCCTACATTACCGAGACCTAAATGTTTAGTTTTAATTTTTTATACTACACAAAACAATAATTTTAATAGAATATTGTATGATGCGTGGAAACTTAAGTTTCTTGACTTTTCGATATTAATTATCAATGAAAAAAAAAACATTTGTGAAATACTGAATTACAATCCTTTTCGAAATTCATATCATAAAGAAATTCTAGAAGAAAGCAGTATTGTTTTTCCAGACAAATTATTAAATATGCATCAATTTCCTTTTACAATGCCAAGAGTGATACAAGTTCCATATTTAATAATCAAAAATACTCAAAATAATACTGAAAATTCAGAAATAATTGGAAAATATATTTTTTTTTTTGATATTTTTTCAAAAAAAGTCAATTGCTCATTACAATTTGTCACGAATAATTTATTGAACAATATGCCAGTATTAGATCAGAAAAGGAAATTAGTGAATTTCTTAGACAAGAACATATTTAATGCTAGTACTTTCCCTTATACATTAGGTTCGGGATTATGTAGAAATAAATGTACATTCAGTTTTTGTTTCGCACAAAGTTATACCGGTATTGTAGTACCTGTAGTCAAACAGACTGAAATTAATATTCCTATACATTCTATTTTGTATTTCTTGATTATTATATGTATTGTAATAATTTTTTTGTTTATAATAATTAAAATTTTTAAATTTACCAAATCTCTTTGGAAAGTAATGTATATATTTCAGAATATTTTAGGTATGGCCGTTCCTAGGCAACCTTCCAAGTCTATAGAACGAATTTTCTTTTTACTTGTTTCTTTATCGTCGATTATATATTCGACTATTGTTTTTACGCGATTAACTGAACTCAAATTAGTGAATGAAGTAATGAAGTTCGATACAGTTCAAGATATTATTAAAGCAAATTTAACTTGGTACATGACATCGTATACCAAAAATCGTTTGACTTATGACGATAATGATGAAATTATTAAGCAGATCATAATAAGATCTGTAGTTTCTGGAAATTTAACTTTTATTACTTTACAAATATTAAAGACAAAATCAGGAGCTATTACAACAACAGCAGATTATCTTGATATCGCTACTAGCACTTATAACATCAATGGAACTATGGTTCTAAGGCGTATAAAAACAGTACTTTATACTGATTCTATATCATTTACATTTGAGAAAGCATCACCATATATAAGAACGTTTGACAACGTTTTATTGAAAATTGTTGAATCTGGTATCGATAAGTTTCATTATCGTTTATGGAAAGACAAAAAAAATACATTTGTGATAAATTATGGTGATTCAAATAAGTTCCAAACAAAAGAAATTATTTTTATATTCTTAGGGTGTTCCCTAATATCAATTTTAGTGTTGATTATCGAAATATGTATTAAATTACTAAGAAATTTTTGGATGGCATCATGTACGTTTTAATATTCATAATTTAAGTAAATAATAAAATATTCATGTAAAACTATTCTTGTTTTCTTCAACTTTAGGATTTTGTTTTTGTAATTGTCATAAACATATTTTAAAATTTAAGTATCGGTAGTTTGCGCAAATTCTTGCTTTTGAAATAAATAGACTGTTTTCTAAGAATATGTTTTCTAAGAACGTCTTCAAGATTCGAATATATTTATCAGAAAAATAAATTTTGATTACTTTTAAAATAATATGTATATATAGCCTGGTAATAATATAATTCTTATACATTAATACATCTGGTATTACGATAAATAATAAACATAATTGATCTTGAGAATTTCGTGTTTTTTCATACATCTTGGGTAAATCGAAAAATATCAATCTCTTGCTGCATGATGAAAGCGGATGAGCCAAATACACAAGAAGATTTCAAGAATTACGACTTACGAACTTCGTTTTGAACAGTGAAAAAAAGTTTGTCAGCGTACACGGAAAAAAGTAATAGTTAACATTTATCAGATAGCCACTACCTTAAAATAAAAAGTAACAGCTACTTTTCGTCGATCCGGTTATAGCTTATTCTTTAAAAAAGAAGTTACTTCTTTTTATAAATTTAAATTAAATATTTTGATCAATAAAATTATTTTAAAGGTTCTTTGAAACTACATAATACATGTCCAGATGTACTGAAGTATTGAAATGAATGTCGTACTATCCCTATATTTCCTCGCCCAGATGTTCGGCAATGAGGTCCAGGTCTAGCACTCCGTAGGTTTTTGTTTGTTTCTTCTCGTTTTGTACATTTAAGGTTTATGCCCCTAGTATGCGCGGTAATAAAGTTTAGGTGGAGCACTTCGTACTTTTTTCTGTTCTAATGTTTAGCCGCTTCTTCGAGCAACATGGACATGTCTTCAAAATACCGTACCCCACCTTGTTTCAATGGGCATTTATCTTATCTCTTTCTTCTCATCCTCAATTGACTTATAATTTATTATTTAATATTAATAACAGCATTAGTAGTCATATTATTTCTGCGTGTTAACGTTTCGAGCGCGTCACATTTTCACCTGGTACAAATGTAGTTGTATCAATTTTTGTGATCGGTCGCTCAAAGTTCCCGGTAGCTGTTCGGACCTTTGCTTCGTGAATTTGGTCGCCAGAGACCGAGTGTAAATCTCTATCACCACCCCTTTTCACTACGCATTTTACTGCGCTTGCTGATTAACTAATAATACCACGCCCTATAGCTATAGTGGTTGCTATGATTGAGTCCACTTTTTTGAAGAAAATGGGTGGGCAGGTAGACTCTCGTTCGCGTAGCATGATGCTCAAGGCAGTTTTCATTGAACGCATCATCCACTCCCAAGATCCATCAAGATAACTAAAAATTCAATTTATTTTATGTCGAGCAACAGCAACTCTTTGAGCTTCTGAATCAATTTTCGTAATGGTCAAGCCTTCAAAGTCCTTAAGTTCGAACTTGTATTTAGTCTACTCACCACCTCTAGTTGTATGGCGCAGATGGTAAAGCAAGTGAAGAGTATTCTCCAATGTTTGTCATGGTGTTACGCAGTTATTATCTACAAACGCTGACAGGGCAATTTTATTAAGAATTGGACTACCTGAATCGTATATGGAACGAATACTTTTCAGCTGAAATCGGACCAGCTGGAGATCAGCTGGAGACCAGCTGAAACAGATTACCTCTGTTTTCGGGATGGGTGGTGATGATACCATCACCATGTCAACGAAAAATTTCTGCCCGATCCCCCCATTACATCCCACATACGTCCGATTCTCATACTCCGTTGAAGTCGACTTGCATGACCACGATACATTACCTTCGTAACCTTCTGTGTGCGGGTGGTCAGCCTCGAATATCGGCTCGCGGAGCGGCCTTCGTAAGGACAATGACGACTGCAGCATCCCGTCACGTTATTTGACAACGTTGATCAAATTTTCGAGAGTTATAACTTCCAAAAACACGATAAATCGAAGCTATCTATGACCGTACTGGAAATGATCGGCTCTACAGACATTAGCTCAAACAGAGTCCAAAAGTACCCAGGTTGCCGTTGACCTAAGCCTACCTAGCTTCAGTCGGTGAGACGGTTCGTCCACCTCCTTGTGTATAATTTGCGTGGCTTCTAAATCCTATATTCCTATACTGAGTTTCGATGGGCACTAATCTTATCTCCCTTTCCTTATCTGCAGATAACTTATAATTTAGTATGTAATATTATAATATTGTGGTACATCGTCTCATGGTTTCACGCGTCACTTATTAACCTTCTTGACCGTTGCAGTGAGATATTACAGGTGTATTCCTGCAGGTGGAAGCTCTGAGAATACTAGAATTCTACAAAGATTTTTCGGCGATTTATTACATTTTATTGTAATGGTTGTACAACTGATATAAAATTATGGTATAAATAATAATAATATATATTTTTTTAATATAGAATCCTTTTGAATACTTTATTGAAATAAATAAAAATACACTCATTTTCTTTAATTTTGGTTGTTGCTTTTATTCTGGGGACCATTACCGTCAGAGCATAAAGGTTGATTTTTAGCGTTCACGAAACATCATAATAGCCTTTGTTGTATCAAACTCTTTGCAGACATTTTTTAAGTGAGCTATAAATAATCAAAGCGTTGATTATATTCCCATATAGTAGTAACATTTTGCTATACAATTGTCCACGTACGATAATCAATAAATAAAAAAATTATAAACATCCAGTTAGGAAAGACCCCGAGCTGAAACATCTCGATAACGTTGTCATTTTTAATATTTATAATATTTAGAAAAATTATATGATGGGATTGAGTCAGTGATTAACACCAGCTTTGCTACTAGGTAAACTTAATCAGTAGTCATTGCGATAGAAAATTCTAAAATACTAACTAACACATATATAGAAACAAGCTTGAAAACTTCGTATCCTCAACATTATATTTGAAAACTAAAATACAAAGAATATTATTATTAAAAACAACTGATTCTAGCAGTAATTCCTGAAAGTATCCCTACTGTAAAAGATCTACCTCTAATAGACATTTAAAAATCTTGATACGATATAGCATTATAATTGAAGCAAACGTGAATTAGAATCATTTCTAGCTATATTGATTTTTTTAAAACCTGTAATGGTGGAATAAATAGAATATGTAATAGTCTAATAATGTCTGTATACTTTTCTAAGTAATTTTCTTGTTAGATCAATTTTGAGAAATAATCAAGTTTAGGTATACTAATTATGTCAAGTAAAAATTATTTTAGAAATGAAAAATCAATATTTATAATTTTGAAACACAAACAATTAATGTTATAACGTTGTTAATTTAAAAAATGTTTCAACGATTTTTTTCTTTACTCTAAAAATGCATATGTCAGCTATAAACACACCGCTAAAGTATGCATAAACAACAAGAATATTTTCTTCTCATAATCTAAACATTAGAAATATATCGAATTGCTGTATATAAAAAAAATGAAAAGTTTTTTTCATTGGTAAATAATGTTTGATTTATATCAAGTGATTAAATTTAATTTACAACAATAAAACTATCGTAACATTCTTCTAATATAGTATAAATATAGTATAAAATTAAGAGAGTAATTCGTAGTTTTATGAAATATTACAGTTTACTTATTTATACAGTTTACAGATTGATTTTTATAAACTTTTCAAATGATTATAAAAAGCCAAACAGATACTTGAATCCTGTGAAATGACTTTTATAATTTTAATGAAATAGACAATAAACAGCTTTAAATCCAACGGACTCAATGAATGTATGTAATTCGAAAAAACATCTTAAACATGATCATAAGGTTGCCAAGTTTGGTTATTTTTGTATTAATTTTACTTACAATCGAAGTATCAATAAACGCAAGCCATTGGACACACATTTTGAGAACAATAATACAGAAAAATAAGCCACGTCAAATAATTGTCTTTTTAAGCAATACCTGTAAATTGAGTGATATAGTTTTACAAAAAATATTGGGATCATTTGTTAAATTTACAATTGATATATCGACATTTCAGAACAGTAGAAACAATCATGATTTACATGAATTATCGGTATTCATGAATGAAATAAGTTTACATGTATTTGTTGAAATTTACAATGACATTGATTCAACAACAAAAATATATAATAAATTAATTTTAATCGATCAATTTACCCCTACATTACCGAGACCTAAATGTTTAGTTTTAATTTTTTATACTACACAAATTAGTAAAATTAATAGAATATTGTACGATGCGTGGAAACTTAAATTTCTTGACTTTTCGATATTAATTATCAATGAAAAAAAAAACATTTGTGAAATACTGAATTACAACCCTTTTAGAAATTCATATCATAAAGAAATTCTAGAAGAAAACAGTATTGTTTTTCCAAACAAATTATTAAATATGCATCAATTTCCTTTTTTGTTGCCAATGTTAAAAGAATTTCCTTATTTAATGATACAAAAAAGAACTAATAGCAGTAAAAATCTAGAAATTTCCGGAAAATACTATTTTTTATTTGATATTTTTTCAAAAAAAGTAAATTGTTCATTATACTTTATAATGGCCGATTTATTTGAAAATCTGCTAATATTAGATAAGATATTGAAATTAATTAATTATTTAGATAAGAACCAATTAAATGGTTCTATTTTACCTTATACATTAGGTTCGGGATTATGCAGAAACAAATGTACATTCACCTTTTGTTTTGCACAAAGTTATACTAGCATAGTAGTTCCTGTTTACAAGCAGACCGAAATAAATATTCCTATAGATTCCATTTTATATTTCTTGATTGTTATATGTATTGTAATAATTTTTTTGTTTATATTAATCAAAATTTTTAAATTTACCAAATCTCTTTGGAAAATAATATACATATTTCAAACTATTTTAGGTATGTCAATTCCTAGACAACCTTCCAAGTCTATGGAACGAATTTTTTTTTTACTTATTTCTTTCTCGTCAATTATATTTTCATCTACCTTGTTTACGCGATTAACAGAACTCAAATTAGTGAATGAGGTAATGAAATTTGATACTATTCAGGATATTATTCAATCAAATTTAACTTGGTATATGACACCACAAACTAAAAATCGTTTGACGTATGATGATAACGAAATTGTCAAAACTATTGTATTAAAAGCTATACCTACTGGAAATTTAACCTTTGCTGCTAATCAAATGTTTAGAAAAACAGCAGTTACTGTGTTGGCCGGGGATTATATAGATTTTGCTATAAAAAATTATAAGGTTAACGGCACTGTCGTTCTAAGACGTATAAAACCTGTACTTTTTACTGATTATATATCATTTAGTTTTGAGAAAGCATCACCATTTTTAAAAATATTTAACAAAGTTTTATTGCAAATTATTGAATCTGGTATCGATAAGTTTCATTATAGTTTATGGAAAGACAAAAAAAATACAATTGTGATAAATTATGGAGATTCAAATGCTAACTTTAAAACAAAAGAAATTATTTTTATATTCTTAGGGTGTTCCCTAATATCAATTTTGGTGCTGATTATCGAAATATGTATTAAATTATCAAGAAATTTTTGGATGGCATTGTGTGCACATTTGTAGTAATAATTTTAATGTATGGAAAAAATAATATGCTTATGTTATATACAAAAATATTTAAATAAAAAAATAAGTACAATATTATGTACATATAGACCATTTATTCATAAACTAATATATTTTATGTGATATTACCTATAAAAAGATTTTAACATTATATATATGTACATATTTTAACAATGATTTAAATATTATTTGACAATAAATAAGGATACATTTAAATTCAGGAAAATCTCTTGTATTCATAGCAAATATAGAGTTGTGTAAAATTCTATTTATAACAACATATAATTTTCTTCTGTAATTTTCACGAACAAAATATATGTCATGGAAATAAATTTAAATCATGGTGAAAATTATATATAAGCTATACGTATATATGTCATCCGTGTATAAATATGTTTTATAAACCATAGTTTGTACATTAGTTTCTTTCGCATTAAATAAACTACATCCAATATTTCAATACATTACTTTAGTATACATTATTATGGAATTATTTTCCTTTTTATTTTCGGACCTGTGGACCGAATTCAAAGAAAAATAGAAATATAGATAGATAGTAGAAATGCTTGAACAATTATGTGTTTTCATGCTTTCAACAACTTTTTAATTTATAAATTTTATGCATGTACGAAAATATCATAAATTAATAATATCACTTCCATTCATGAACGGCATTTGAAAAAAAATAATGTATGCATTAAACATTGTACCTATACTTTTAGTTTGTCCCATTAACAAATTAAAAAGAACGTAAAATGGTGTTCATACATTTATAGCCAAGAATAATTTTTTTTATTATTCAAATTCTGCAATGCTACTATTATGAAATTAATTGCTTTTGAAATTTTATGGTAATAGGGAAACGAGTACATGATTATTATGCCATAAAACTTACTTCTTAAACACAATGACATTTATTTTTATTTCATTTAGATGAAAAGTCCCTAGGAATACGCGCATGCGCACGTTTTGATTGAATCCGAATTCTAGTTGTCAGTTGTGAGAATGTAAAGAAAAAATACGGGAATAATAAAGCGTGAGCGCGAATGCTCGCGAGGTTATGCGAGGTAGCAGCTCGGTAGATTGTTCGAGTCCAGTTCGTGACAGTATTTACATGCACATGGTCAAAAGCGGACTAGATCGAATAAAAACGGGGAGTTTTGCGAGATCCCCATATTCCTTTCTTTGGAATAGTTAAATCCTCTCCCCCACTCCGCCGTCCGCTGTTAAGTGTTGCGCGAGCGTGTTTTAATCGGCTCGCTCTCTTTCTCGTGTCGTAAAATGGCCGCGAAACCGCACTAACCTTTCTCTCTCACTTCCTTCGTGACTCGGAGAAACGAGGGTTAGCCTTTTGGCAGGTGGAGGAGGTATAGTGAAATCAGGGGGAGAAAAGAAAAAAAAAAAGAAGCGCAGCCCGTCGGAGGTGCAACCCCTAACCTCACTTTCTCTCTCACGTCTCACCCCACGAGAGCGCGTTTCTTCCTCTCTCCCGTTGCCAGTGTGCGGCTCACACGTACAGGCAAAGCGAACCCAACCTCAACTTGCGCCTCGCACGCCATCGCACGCGCAGCAAGGCATATATAGCGGACTCGAGGTACGAACACACCCATGCTCGTGCGCGCATTCACCTTCCATCTCTGTCGGGCGAGCACGAAACGTCTGTTGCGAGAGCGAGGAGCGGGCGCGCACACACAGGCAGAGTGGCACACGTGTGTACGCGTGCGCGCGCGTGCATCCATGAGTTGAACGTCGTAGTAGCGGTGGTAGTGGTGTGCGAGCAGCAGCAGCAGCAGCAGCAGCAGCAGCAGCAGCAGCGGAGCAGCAGCAGAGCAGCAGGGACAGGCTCTGCTTGGGCTCTGCGCTGGGCCTGGTGGTGTCGGGTGTGTGTTCCGTGTGTCCTCGTCGTCCTCGCCGTCGTCAGCTCGCGCTCTGGAGCAGCGGAGCAAGCGAGTGGTGCGCGGCGCAGTCGGGAAGGAGCTCCTCCGCGGAGAGGAAGCCCGCGATCGGCCGTTCCTTTTTCTGTCGCTTCCCCCGTCGTGCAGAGGCGTGTGTGTGCACGCGCGAACATTCTGAAGAGAAAAAAGACGAGGCGGACCGTGTGCCGTGCACACTTACGGCGGGTGCGCGTGTGTGCTCGGGTTCTCGCTGGGGAGGAGAGGAGCTGCAGAGGAAGAGCCATGAGCGAGGACAGGAGCGACGAGGACTCGATAATGGACCTCTGGTACTCCAATTGGGAGCAGCAGTGCGTGGAGGCGATCGAGACCGAGCCCGATTACGAGAGCCAGCTGCAGGGCGAGAAGGAGCTCTTCTCACAACAGATATGGTCGAGCTTTCAGACGACCGCCACCGCCATCGCCCAGCTCTACAAAGGCGAGCCCCCCTTCTCAATTCTTATACACGCTCTTATATGCTCTTTCCGTCTTTCTCATTTAAGCCTCCGTGTTGTGCTTCGTAGGTTCGTTGTCGTCTCGCTTTATCGCGCGTGTCACTCTTGGCTGCTTTGGCGATTCCTTGCTCACTCGAGGCGACGTGGTATCAGGAATGTTTGGTAATACTCTGATAGTAGAGCCTGTGATACTCTTCAGACTATGTACGTTTGGACCTTCAGGATTAGCTTACCAATTCTCTTGTTCCCTTTCCATTTTTCAGATTATTGCTCTTCAAATTCTTTTTCAATGATATGTCTTCGTTAGTATGCCTCGACATCTATTGATTCTGGAACGCTGCAGTTGCACTGAATCTTTTAAGGATCGCCCATTAAGTTTATTAGTTTGTCGTGTTAGATTGCTTTCAAAGGCTTTCCACTGTTGCAACTTCCTAATTAATGAAATACAATTTGCTTTTATGATCATCTGCATGTTAATCATGCTACTTTGAGTAATTTTTTATGTTTGTTTACATTATATAGAACCTCTGATTCAGAGCTTTATTAATGAGTATTGTCTAATTTTCTCTTTAGTTGATTAGATCTCTTTGTTAACATTGAGCTGTCAATGTTTATGATTGAATTGTGTAGTACTTTCGAGCTTCTAATTTACGTTAAATTTTGAAATATCTTAACTTTGAGTCGAGTCTGACATGAACTATAACATTTATCTAATTTTCTAAATTAGATTGAATTAATATAATTACTTATATTGAATTTGTCACATTAAAATGTAATTTGCATTATACATATTTTTAAAATTAACACGACAATATTAGTTGTTGGATTTAAATTGTACATGTACATATTGTGCATCATTGTTATCATAAAAGTTGCGTTCTAAATATTAAATGTTGAAACATTAGTAAATGCAGATAAAGGCAAAAGAAAATTAATATTAAAAGCTCTGCTTTGATGTTTATATTTAAATTTACAAGTATTCTTAAAATTTTATTTATTATTTTCTTGGTGTATGTCAACAAGTGTCATTTGAACAATCGGAAACATATTTATGTTTCATCAAGTAATATTGTTTTAGTTCTATACAATAATGATAAATACATTATGATATCAGTAAGATTATGTACTAAAAAATGGGGCTAATTGCTTAATAATTTTAGAATACTCCAAATCATTTTTTTTTCTCTACAGTTAATTGGAAAACGGTGTTAATATCTATATTAGTTAATTCATTACGAAGATTTTATTATATTGATCATACTAGTTGTTTAGGAATCAAAGAATGTATGCATCAAAATATGGAGACTGCATTTTAGGTTATGGTATCACTTTTATCTTTTAGTCTAGTTTATATTAATGTAATTTGATAATCTTTAAGCTCGTATCATATATTTTTCTATTTATCACTTGATATTAAATTTTAATAGTTGAAGTTAGATCAAACTATTTCTATTATATTAAAGTTTTGTTTGGATATCTATTTACTTTGTTCTTTGCTCGACTTGTCGCTTAGAAGTACAGTTAGTCTCTTTGTTTATGTATTGTTCACAATTCCAGTTGAGTTTCTAATTGATAACTTTATGAAAATGTACATTTTTAAGACCACTTTTAATTTTTAAATAATAATGTGAAATAATTTAAGTGAAATTAATTATTTAAAATCCAGGTCTTTTGAAATAGATGTGAAATTTTATATAATGAAATATACATTGACATTCCAATGTAGTGTATATATATTTATAATTATACAATTACGTTGTATACAAATAATTGAAACATTATATATTTGATAATTGAATATAAAAATTTATCATTTAATTAACGACGATCAAATCATTTTATTATTTCAAGTTCAGTACAATTCGAATATACTTTAAAATTGTTTTACCATTTAATGATTATTACAAACATTATAATTGCAAATTATCTAATAATTTTGTAGTTGTTTTATTTTAATTTTAATAATATTTAAGAATTTGTTTTACCAAAATCTAAGAAAATTATTAATCTACTCTCGCCTAAGAACCTTGCATAATTTTTTAGGTATTCTTTAATCCTTTACTGTTTCTACATTTATACAGATATTATAGTTTAGAAAATGTTGTTTGTTATATGATATTTTTGAGGAAATCATTTTAATGGATTTATTTAAATGAAATGAAACAGAATAAGTGATATTTTGGTATATTTTTTATTCAAAATTTTAATAAAACATATAATATAAAGATAATAATGCTAAAACTAACATGCTTAAATATGACATTGTATTTTAATAGAAGCTTATTTAAAATATTTCTTTTGTAACGTTTATTTATAAGTAATGCATATTTAAAGCTTAATTTTTCGTTTAAAGCTGATTAAATATTATTAGTATATCTTTAATCTTTATAGCAATTAATTTAAATTGTATCAACTTGCCATCTTTATAATAAGTTTGGTGACTCTTTTTTATCGAGGTAGTTAATCTCTAAAGTTAACTTATTTTTATTTTTAACACATTCATTAACTGCATGTATGATTCAATGTACTATTTATATTTTTCATTCTAAAATATAACACATGTACAAAGGCAATTATTGCGTGAGCAAAAAGAAAAAAAGAAAAGCGAAAGAGAACGAAGTTGCGAGGAGTTTGCACAAGGAAATGCCAGCTTCCTAATTTCGTTAACGGAAGACTGAAGTAACAAAGTTGAGTTTAAAGGAGCGTTCAGAATGACTTTGAATCGCGTTCGGTTCGTAATATATCATTAGGCGACTCATCGTCAATTGTAATAATTTGAAAAAAAAACGTGAAAGCGTCAAAGCTCGTTTGACTTTGTTTACACCGGTGCAAGTTGTCGCAGCATTGATTGGTGTAACTTATCGGTATTAGTATAGTACGGGACAACGTAATCCAGAATGGAAAGCGACAATGGGCGCGAGAAAAAGGAGAAAAAGGTCGCGAGGAGAGGCAGCCGAGTGGGCAAGCGTCGCGTATAAATAACAGCGGAGTGAAGTTAGAAAAAAAAAGAAAAATTGCATCTCGAAAGAGTCAGCCTCGGAAATGAAAGCTGTCGAAAGGAGTTGTAAAAGCATCGCGGCCGGCTGCCAAGACGCTCGGGAGAGGAAACAATGTCGAGAAAGGCATAATAGCGCTCGAGGTATCCGCGCACGGCTTATCGAGCCTACGCCCACACAGACGCTTGGCCGCCGCGCGAGAGGAAGCCCAGTGTGGAAGAGCCCGCGGCGGGGCGGCGGGGGGCCGAGCGGCCGGGGAGGGGCGAGATCGGCGGCGATAGAGCCCGGCCGAAAATCCGCGTCACCGGCGCCGCCGACGCGCATCCGTCAAAGAGCTAAAAATTGTCCCGACGCCCGGGGGCCGGCCCGGCATTCCCCGTCGATCGGGAGCCAGACTCCTCCTCTCTCTCTCTCTCATCTCGATATCGCGGTGATCGCCTCCGCGGGGCCCCTCCTCCCCCCCGTCCATTAGCCCCCGCGCCTCTCGCGCGATTATTGAGCCGTCCTCCGGGGGGCTTTTCGGCCCTGTAACCCAGAAAGCCGGGGCCCGGTTCGTTAACCGCCCGGCGAAAAAGGGGGGCCCGGCCCGGGCGCCCGGAAGCCCCGAACAGCTGACGGCTTTGTCGCGGGGCCTTACGCAAGCGCAGTGGGCGCCCGCGCCGACTGACCGGCAGTCGATATATATGCGCGCGGCCGCGTCTATTTCCGAGGGCGCATTGTACTCTGCGACCCGGCCCGCATCTCTCCCGGCCCGTCTAACGAGGCGCTCTTTTATTTTTTTGCAGATCGCTCGCAGGGGACGTCCTTCTGGTCGCCCTTCCAGACGGCCGCGGGCACCGTCACCTCGCTCTTCAAAGGTGCGTATGTATACACATGGACGTCGGCCGGGAGGAATGCGCCAGGGGCCCGGCGGGGCCGGATCACCTGCTCCTCGCTCCCTGGCCCTCTGCCTCCGCCCCTCCTTTTTACTACGCAGCTCCTCTCCGCTCTTCTTTGTACCTGCAACGGCTCCTCCCCTCCCTCTGGGGCCCATCCCGCGCGGCCGCCGCCGCCGCCGCCGGCTCCCAATCCTCCGCGGCGAGATCCCCGTATATTCCCTTTGTTTACCGCCGCGGCCTCCGCTCGCCTCCTATACCCGTGTACCCGCGCCCTTATGCATGAGGCGCCGAGGAGCCGCGCTCTTGATTTTTCTCCCCCAAGGGTCGGACCTGTCTTTTTTTTATGCCTCTTTCCCGTTCCCCGTGTATCGCTTTGCCATGGGGGTTATTAAACCCGGCGGGCCGCGTCTATGCGAGCGCGCCAGGGACGGTTACACGCTCCAGCCCTTTTTTTTTCTCTCCCAGTCGATTATTTTTCTTCAACTGGCCGAGCGCGTACAAGTCGGATGTGTCTTGTAGTCGCTCGAATAGCATGGCAAATATTGTCTTTGTATTATTACTTTGTTGCGGTTCTTCGGCTACCGCGACGCGTTCGTCGGAAGTGCATCGCAGTTTTATAAATTACGAGGCCGGAGAATAAAACAATTTATGTGCGCGGCTTGTAACAAAGCCCGAGTAAATTCAGGATTCGACGCGGTGTAAATAAAAGAACGAGTATTTTGTACGTTTAACCATATAAACAATCAGGTCGATACATCTCAAATAATGTCATTAATATCAATTGAATGATTCATTAGAGTACAAAATGGCACCTCTCCTCCGTTTTTACAGAACAGAACAGCTTGTTCGGAACAGAAATCTTGCCTGGGTTTTTCGAGATCGAGTTTGAGACCGTTCTCGGGTACGCAAATAGACAAAATCGACTGCCATTCGGTCTACTAACGTTCGACTGTTCTCAATTCACTTCTGTTTATACGTTAGCTCCAACCGCTTGTATTTATATGATTTGAAAATATTAATAGACGTGCAATCGATCATTAACTCAATGTTTAACTGTGGAATACCGAATAATTAATTGTGCACCTAATTTTAATTATAATTAAAAATGATTTAATTCATGTCCTTTGATTCCTTTGTCGTTCAACTACCTTGTGCATACTTTATGACTAGAAAGCTATTATGCAGTTGTTAAAAGACTGCTGATTCGAACGATAAGTTACGTTCAATTAGTCATCCTTCAAGCATAATTCTCGAGGGTTCTACAACAAGCATTAAATATTAAAGATATATTGTTGTTTTCTGAATAAAACTTTTTTCATTCCTTTTACATACACGTATCTGGACGCGTAATTTCCTTAGATTATAATGCGCAACATTTGAACGACGAACGAGTTAGTCTACAATGAAAAAAAAAAAAAATTAATTTGGACCTATTATCTTACATGCTCTGCAACTTTTAATTACTGCACTGGTCGAGGCAGCAATTTTCTAGTTATCCCGAACGCGGCGACAATTTTTTTCTGATTTATTCGATTAATAAAAAGCTCGGTAATAATCAGGCGCAGTTTCACATGCATCGTAAATCCCGGCAATTGCCGTATAGCGCGTGTATTATTTCCCCCAGCGCGAAACAAGCTCGGAGGAGCGCGGATTGTGGAAGGAAAAAAGCAATTCGGAGCGACGTATGCACTTACAGTGACATACCTGCTAATTGGCCCCTCCCACCATAATTCATTAAGCGGCAATTACGCGGAAGGCGAGGGGCGGGTGGGGGTAGGCGAGTTCGGTCGGCATAGGCGGCGAGTCCGAGGAATTTCGCCCGCGGCCGCCGGCCGTATATACGTATATAGATACGCATATATATATATATACACGTCGAAAGCAAGCGCCGGCTGTCGGGGAGGCCTCGGCTCGCGCATCCTTCGGGCCGGGATTCCAGAGGCGGCTCGAGGGCCGCCGCGCGGAGGCTGCGGGCGCGAGAGGGACCCGAGGCCCCGGCGAGATCCTTCTCCCCTGCTGCTCCTCCTCCAACTCCCCCTCCGGTTACCCTTTCTCCGGGCGGCCGTCGGCGCACGCAGGCGCGTCAACAGCTGACCTTCGCGGCCGGTCAGCTGTTCGCGGGGAGAGGCTCGTCGCCCGGCCGGCCGAGCGAGACCCGGGGAGAGCGAGCGAGAGGGAGGTGGGGGAGAGCCCGCGCGCGCGCGCGCTGTCCTTTTATTTTTTGTTTTTTTTTTCCTTCTGCTTTTTGCCCGCGCGCGTCTCGGCCTTTTCCTCCGCCCCTCGGCGCGCGACCTTTGAGTATATATACATGTCTCTCTCTCTCGCTGGCTCGCGCGCGGACGACGAGCGGCCAATTATCGGGCGACCGAGCATTGTTGCCGGCCCGCCATCGCCGGCGGATAAGGACGCCCGATAAGCGGCCTAATTACCGCCTCGTTGTCGCGCTCCGGGCTGACGCGCACTCGGGCCGGGCCCCTTTGCCGTCCGAGCGCCCGAAGCCCCCCGGGCGTGGCTTTTTTCGGCGCTTCACCCATGGCGACGGGGACCTTTGCCAGTTGGACGCGACGCGCTCCCCCCTTTTCCCTCCGCGAAGCGTGTAAAAGTGTTGGCCCGCGGGCCGATTGCCTTTTTCACGACTCGAGGCGGAAAAAGCCCTCTAATGATTGGTAAAAGCTCGCGCTCCACGCGTGTACCAAGTGCTCCGGCTAAGCGAGGAAACGTGCCCTGGAAACGGCTTTGAGCGCGCACTCCGCGAACTCCGTACCTAACGAGGGCGTACCCAAGGAATAATTAACGATACTTTTCCAAGGTCTAAGCAAGGATCGCTCGGTGGCTTCGGGGGGGGAAAGAAAAAGCCGCGGTAGAAATTCGCGGGGATTAAGGTCCGCCGGTCTTGTCCCATTTTTCCACGTGCGCGCACGGGCAAACTCGTGTTCCGCGCAGGATATCGCGTGCCCGGCAATGCAGATCGCTAATAAATTAAGCGTCCACTTTAAGAGATTAGCCGGGCGCGCATATTAACGCGAATTGATCCGTTTGAAAAAAAGAAAAAAGCCGAGGTATAACACACGCGTGTCGTGTACGTAGATAATTCGGATTGAAATGCGGGGCGAGCGAGGCGGCTGGCGTCATAGGCCGAGAAAGGCTCCGGCGTCACGGCGAATTTGCGCCGCGCGCGCGCGATATCCTAACGCGCAGTTTGGACTCGGCTTAACGGACAGCCAAGCGGCCTAATCGCCCGTGTAAGGAGATCGCCACCGGGCGGCCGTCTCGGTCCAGGGGACACTGGGGCGCGACCCCCGCAGCAGCCGACTGTACACGGCTTTTGCGCCTCTTGCAGACTCGGCGAACGGCATCCGGCGGTGCAGCGAGCTGGGCCTCGAGGCCGGCAGGCAGAAGCGCAGCAAGGAGCTGATGAACTGGGCCAGGAAGCGGAGGCGCAACATCCGCAGGGAGGACCTCCTGGCGTATCTCGCGGGGAAGCCGCCGCCGCCGAGGCCGCACTCGCACAGGTGAGTCCCGTGAGCCGCGGGGGGTTGACCCGGGGTGGGACACACCATGGCTTAACCCCTGTGGAAATCTCTTGCGCAGGAGTTCCCCGAAGCCGCGGATGATGGTGTGCGGATCCCCGCCCTCGCAGAGCCCCACGGCGAGCATGGTGGTGTCCTCGACACCACCGCCTGGCAGCGATCCAGATCCAGAGCTGCACACGTTTCGGGAAGCCATCGCTCTCTCTGGTACGTGTCCTTCCCTTGTGTTTATTTCCGGCGGCGCCGTTGCGCAAGCCCGGCGCTTCTTTTTTCTTTTGGGGGGGAAAAATCGGTCGGCTGCTTCCGCTCGTGCCGATCGACTCGAGGGCTGTCGGTTTCCTCTTAATATCTGGAATGCCGATGCGGGGATATTAGTGAGCGCGAGGCCTGTCGCGCTGCTTGCCTCTTTGGACGCTTGTTGTGCACCCACTTGAGCATGAACGAGCAATTTCAAACGATTTATGCGACGATATTTTGTATTTGCTGTTTAGATAAAAGGCATTAAGGAAAAATCGGTCTTGGCACAATGTATACAGACCCCTTATCTTTCGTTATAATTTCATTGATTCGTCTTTCGTGCGCAACATCAGTTTCTAAACTCTAATTGTATTCGGCTATGTAGCCTTAGTCTTAATATTTATCTCTCGCTCGTGTAAACTTGAAATGTTTCGAAACTATATACTGAGAGCTGAAATATCGCATTCGTTACATTGCAACCAAATGAAAAAAGAAATATTTAGCTCATTCGATGTCTGCGGAACTAGGGCTCAGTCAAACGAGATAAGAAAATTCTCGGGTTATTTTTTTACCTGTCCGCTTAAAGTATTTATACAAAAACGTTCTCTCTACTCAAAAACGTTTGTTTACTTAAAAATCTCTCGAGTAAACTCTTATGGCAATTTTGTAATTGTCGGGAAAAGGGAAATCTTCTAACCTAGCATTGTGCCATTAATTAACGGCCTCGCAAGAATCCGGCTAAATAGACATGAGAAACTTGTATTGCATTTGTTGCGTCGCAACGCCGGTGATAAAGTTGTGCGTCGCGCCAATTAAAAGCGGAGCTCGCGAGAGATGCGCCAGTTTCGAAAGCCCGGGGGGGGATTATCAGGAGCACCGGGTGGGAGGGGGTGAACAAAAAAACTAGGCCCGCCCCCAATGCGTTGGATATAAAGTTTACCAAAAAATTGCAGGCTCACCGATGTCACGGCGCACCGGCCGGCAGACCGAGCTGTCAGCCTTCATCAGCAGCGAGTTCGCCCGGCATCACAAGCGGCCTGCGTCCCACGACGTCGACATGGGCTCACCCACGCATAAGCGAACGCGCTTCATGTAACAGTGCGCGAAGCGTCGCGCTAAAGCAGCCACCAATTATACGAGCTCACCACTCCCCCTATTTTTCGTTCCCCGTGTCGATCGATCAAGGCAGTCGTTCGATTGCCGCTCGCTACGAGATGACGGCCCGCGTGCGCCAGGCCCACAACGACACAATATATTTTTCCAGCCCGCAAGTGTACGCCAACGTTAAACAGTCTCTCCTCTTATTCTCCTTCTAATTGTTTCTTCTTTCCCGCGTAAGAGTTCGCCCTCGCGACGAGCCGAACGCCCCCGAGGCAGTCGACGAGTTACGGAAAAAGAATGCGAGTGCGTGCGTGCGTGCGTGTGTGTGCGAGAGCGCGCGCGCCCGCGACTCCGCGAGTGTGCGTCGCGGGCGCGTGCGCCTGTGTGTGTGTGTGCGCGCGCGCGCGCGCCTGTTGGGAGAGAAAGGCGAGAGGGAGAGCATGTTCGATCGACGGCTCGCGGATTCGGCATTTCTTGCAACGTGCCTCGCGGTACGACACCGCTCGGATTTTTTGCTACCCGGGAGACGACTAAGCTACCAAAGAAACTTCGATTGATCTCCGAATTGAGGGATGCGCGATCGATGGGCACCGTCAAATCTTTCGTTATTTTGATATCAATTTTGAAATCTTATGTTATTACGATCGTTGTGATTCATTGCTTTTTCTTTAAGCAACAAATTATAAGTAACTATGAATAGATTTTATTGTAGCAGAATTCGATTAGTTTAATTATTCAAAGTGTCTATACATTAGTTAAGTGATATTTGTGTTCGAACAATTATATCATATATTAGAATTAAATTTTATTTGAGGGTGTGGGTTTAACAACTGATTGGATTCTAAGGCTAAAGAACATTCTACAAAGCCATTTGTAGCGTTAATCGGGTGATGTATAATATTATATATGTATTCTGTTAATTATTTTTATTAAATTATTAGTACTAATTCATAGAAAGAAACAACAGCATCGATATCAGAATAATGGAAGGGATCCGTGCTTGTGATCAACTATCAAACGACAATTTAGTCATCCACAAAGGGATAAAAGGTTCTCGTGCATTTCCTACATTTGACAATTGCATAAAATTTCACGTTTTATAGATTTGCGCGATTCTTTCTATGTAAAGCAACAGAGAAAACCTGTAGGCGATTGCGACTGTAATGAAGTCGAGCAATTGCTCTATGATATTCGCTTGAAACACAAACTAAAATATTAGCGCAATTGCATCGATGAGCGTTGAATTTTCAACGACATTTCCTTTTATCCCTTTTTCCTCTCTTTGCAAAAATGTTCGAGAGGCATGAAATGCAATGGCGTCGTTTCGAATGTGCTTAATTACCGTTAAAAGTGCCGATAACAGAAGAAATATTCGTGGTTGTGTCATAGACGAACGTTTCGTATGCGAAAGATCTTAGATCTGCGATACGACTAATTTTTTAGTGATTCCGCCTGGATATGCAATGGCGAGTTGTTCCTATCTTTATCGATTAATTCTGTTGGAGAGAAAGATAATTTAATAGATAAATTCAGAGCAATAGTTATTTTAAGATACATTAATGTTAGTACGTATAATATTTATATGCTTCTTTGCTGGTTTTGTAATACGTTTTTTAATCATAAAAATAAGAATTTATTTTTTTATTTATATATAATAAATTCATAAGTGAATATCACGAACGTTGATGCTAGAAGAAATTCTTATATATTACTAAAAGATTTGAAAATATGAAAAAGAAAACAGTTCGGTGTCATACGCCGCAGATCTGAAAAATTTTATGAAAATAAATTAACTAGATTAATCTGATTTTTTCTTTCATCGGGCGTCAATCGAAAGAGGTCGGAACAACTCTGATCGCGCTTCGATGTGCGACATCAAGCGGATAAGTGCCGATTTTACGGCTACGAATATTTTTGAATTACTTTATACTTCTCGCATCGCCTGGTGAATTGCGTGATGCGGGACGTGTGATAAGGACACGACAGTGTTGCGCAAAATGTGAGTGCGATCGTGCAAGAATTTCCATGGCTAATTTAAAACGAAGACAAGATAGATCGAAATAAAGAAAGAAAATAGGAATCGCTGCCCTTGCTTATTATGACTATTGTTATACCTTAATTACATTATTATAGTAAATTGTTATTTTGATGTCTTTATAATTACAAGTAATAAAAACTTTTTAATAAGATTTAGTTGTGAAGAATCAACTTCAAAATTACCTAGAGGAGCGTAGATAACATAAAGAGAGTAAGATTAGTTTTATAGAGGTGTTCAAAAGATAGTATCAAATCTTAACGCGAAAATTTGGTAGCTTATTTGCATTTATAAAATATATTAAAATACATCAATTTTTTAAATTATCAGGAATTATTTTATATTCTGAATGCTTTTAGAAAGTTTGTAGCGATTAATTCGATCATAATTCTATTAAAAGTAAAATTCAATATGACTAATTTTTAGCGATTCGTCTACTCAGGCAGTTAAAATTTTTATCTTAAATTTGCAAATGATGTATTGAATTTTTTCAGCGTTAGGCAGCGATGGTGACTGTTGGTGTTGTTTTATTTGCACACATTTAGGAAAAGGAATTTTTGTTAATATACCTATATTATACACTAACGAGTTCAAGTGGATTCACCTACCTATATGTAAACATAAATACTGTAGCATAAATAATACAATATTGTAAATGGCGTACAATGAAAACCCGGTTAATAGGAAAAATGCTTGTTAAAAACAAATAATGTTCCGTTTTTCATATGTGCAATCTTTAGGAATTGATGAGACGAGAGGAGAATGCGTTGCGGTGTTTTCAAATGAATGGATATGAACAAGGGCTATTCGCACTACTCTACTACACGGCCGAATAAGTTTTTTCTTATTTTACCGTTAACATTAATAAAAATTCATCCCGATAATTCTCCGTGAGAGTTATAAAGGATGATAAAAAAAGAAAAAAATATCCTTGCAACAAGCGAATATAACTGTAAGCACGATTGTTTCTCTTTTTGCAGTAAATCGACCATGTAATTATGTACATGATATATAAAAAAGATGTATGAACATATTTTCCTTTCGTCGATACGTAGAATATTATAAATATTAACTTTAATATAACAATGAGTCGATCACTTGTAGCAATCAAGAGATAAGCTTAGAGTAACGAGTTTTTGTGTGAATAGTATTGATTTTTTGAGTACCAATCAAAAAATTATTAATCTACTACTAATGCACTAAAAATCTCGAAAGATCAATGCTTACAAATAAGAGTGAAACTTTATTTTTCTCTCTCGGCACTCGTTTTCTGGCATTAGAAGGACGAATACTATTAATTGATGTATCGTGAAAAGTAAAATAAGCTGTTCTATATATATTTATAAAAAAACAGCATTAAATGGCTTAAGAGAAAAGAACATTAATTCTTTTTATCACAAAGTAATGGTGTAGTCCTCGAAATTCTTGATGCCAAGTGACTCGTCTCTACAGATTATAAATATGCATATTGCTAAACTCACAAATGCAAATAGTTAATCAATAAATGTGTGGAATGGACCATTGCTGGATTTTCGTACCTACTATTCCGCGAAAATAAAAAGCAAGCGATAACAAAAGTATGAATTCTTGATTGTAGAAATACTTTTATAAAACATGTCGACTATTCAACTAGTAGCCTAGTTTATCTGTTAGGAAATAAGATATGCAGTTTATGATTATGAACAGGGCATATTTTACATATTAAACTTTATTTAATTATTAAACGTAAACTGTTTATTTTATTTCTGTAATAAACTTGGTTTAATTGTAATTGAATTTAGTTTAGAAATATTGGAATATAAATTATTTCTGCAGTTAAAGATTCAATTGTACATTGCAAGGTACAGAAATACAAGAATACATTGCGGTAGCTTGTAAGTGTCGTTCTTCAGCACAAAAAAAAGAAAACGCTGAAAAGTGATGTTTTTTCTCGCAAAGAAGAAATTATGTAATTATTTTCTTTTTATTAAGTACTCCGTTCAAATGCAGCGTTGCGAACTCGTTGAAATTGTGTTATGGCGGATGTGGGCAGCTTTTTTTTTTCGAAACCGACACTTTATGGTAGATTTAATTGTTTTATAGAAGTAACTTGCAGTATATATGTAGTCGCATATTTTAATGTTTATTTTATTTATGAAAACTATTGTCAATTTTGCATTGGATTGCAAGAAAATATTTACGATATAATAGAAATGCGATCTTGCAATTCATTAGCAAACTAACGTTGTATAAAGTGTAGACTATATTATTACCTGTTTGTTACTTTTGTACAATTGTTAATGTTAAACAAAAATGTTGGAATGGTAAATGAAGTCTCTTACCACAGTAAAAAAGATGCCTTAATCTTTTTCAAGATAGGCACGCTAGTGATTTAAAAAAAATAAGACTTTCTAATTTACGTCTTTATAATCTATTATTTGTAGTTTAAATTTTATAATCTTTTGTCCTTGTAAGAATAATTTATCTAGTACGAAATTGTAAAATAAGATACGAATAAATCACAATAAAAGTAACTTAGGAAATTTTACAAGATATTATTTCTAGTTATACTTCTCAAGACACATTTAGTGTCAAAGGCTTATTTATACCTTGTAAAAATATTATAAAGCAAAATTGCTCGCGTGCCTATTATTTCGTCGCATCATAAATTTTCAGCGAAATCGCGACGTTTTCAAACAATCAAACAATCAACGTAGATATCATTTTTAGTAATCAATTTTTCTCGAATTTTAATTTAGATCATTGTACAATATAAAAATAAGAATAATTAGAAAATTTGGCTTTGTTTTCAAGTTCGAGCAACGCGAACATGTTTGGTTAAGTTTTTTGTTTGTTTTGTTATTTTAGAGAACTGAGCACATCGATTGCCAGAGGCGAGCATATAGTTGTTATCCAGCTGTAAATATAGTTTACCAGACTAATAATATTAAATAATGAATAATTTTAGGTATTAACGCTACTATTGATATCACATTTAATATCAACTATTAGACATTTGATAGCTTTAATTATATAATAAATGGTCAGTGATTAGGAAAAAAATTTCGGTATAAAAACTATACTTTACCCACTCCGGATACTTTGGAACCAATACCAGTCCTTTTAGGACTGACTACATTCAAACTTAAGATTCTATACGCAAACAACTTATTCGTTGTTTCATTTTTTAATTAGATAGATCGATACTTAGGTACTGAAGTTGCTATATTTAGGACCTACACATCTTAGAAGCTACTGACTCGAGTTCGTTGAAGTCAATTAATCGCTTTTTTATATTTTCACAGCGAGAACATTTTTTTCAAAATTGCAAATCATCCTAATTATGGTAGTTTCTGGTTGTTTGTTTTGATGATTTCTTCATCTTGTTAGTTACAATACAATTACAAACAAAAAATTTCTAATAGATTAATGAATATTATATATAATAAGTTGGACCATGTTTTGTTACTAAAGAAAACTTCATTATAACTGTGATTAATTGCTTTAGGACTCAAATTCGGTTGCTTGTAATTACATCCAAAAAAGTTAAAGCACACGATATTTGCCAAAATGCGAACAAAAATTTGGTTACTCTAGAGCTTCCGAAGTGTAAAAATATTTCAAAAGGTTTGGGAACGTTTTTCAAAGTTTACATGATGTAAAAACTTGCAATATGAATTTTTATAAATCAGACATACTTCTAATTAAAAAAATTTTATTACAATCAAATTCTCACATTAAATTTTTAAAGATTTCTAATATAGAAGTAATTGTTACTCTAGATTTTGGAAAAACAAAGCAGAACGAGAAATCAGTTAATTGCGGTTAACTGTATGATTTATATTTGTAAAATCTTGAACAGTGTAAATGATCATTCATTACTGAAGTTTCGCATTGAAAATATTACGTTTCGATATTTCAATATTTCAGTGTATTAAAATTGTATCTTGTACCGAGTATATAAGCGATAATGTGTAATGAAAGAATAAGTATTTTTCGATACTTTTGTTTTTAAAACAGAAAGTCATAAAAATATTTAACTTCATGTATATTGTTTTGAAGCCTAAAATGCGTGCACACAGGAAAAGTTTATTATTAGATTGGAATTGTAAACTGTTGAAATTCTTATTCGTTAATTCACTCTTATTTTGTAATATATCAATTCATAGATTAATTTTGATACTCAATAACGCATAAAACTAGGTTTCTGAAGAAAACAATTATTTTGAAAAGCAGTAATATACTTACTGATTCTATAATGAAATTAATTGAAAGTAATATTTTCTATACTGCGGACATCACTCTTCTTTCAATGTGCATCAATAAAAAGCTGGTATCAAATTTACAATATTTTTTTATTTAAGTTAATCTAGGCATTTTATTAAATGTATTTGTGTAAATAAATATTTTTGAAAAATCTAAATCCTGTTTATAGATAAATCATTAATCATTTTCAAAAAATTATCCTACATCACTACGATAAATATCCTTTTTAATAGTTTGTATTGTAACAAATTAGATAATAATTAAATTTTATAAATTTTTGTTTTTACAATTATCCATTATAAATTTTAAATATGTCGGTATCGCGTGTTTACTCGGTATTTATGAAAAAGAATTAATGAAACAAGTATATCAACATTCATTTATTCTACTATACATATTGTATGTAATCCGTCAACTAAATTAAATTTAGTTTTATATTAAGTAAAACAAATATAAAAACTAAGATAAAAAATTAATTTTATTGTACAATCGATTCTAAAACATAATTGTTATGAGTATATTGTATTGTTTTGTTATCAATTTTAAATTAGATTATGAACAATTAAAAACAGTAATATATGTACATTATGTGGTAGAGTGAAGATTATGTAGGAAAAATGTCAAAACACAGAAATTTTTTTTGTAAAATAAGTTTAATAAAATATGTAACTATTTACAATTCATTATGCTAAAAAGTTTTCACTATTTTTACAACTTAATGTTATACATTTTAACTGTAAAAGTGTAAATTTAAAAGTAAATATAAATCTTAATGGAAGTTGTATAACACAAATAAATGCTGTGATATCAGTAATTGATATGCAAAATAGTAAATGAGCCATTTGCAAAGATAAGAAGAGGATTTTATAATCTATAAATGATAAGAAAATGGGTCAATCATAAGAATTTTAGACCAGTAGTGTTTATATAGTTATAGTAGCATTTAAACCAATCATTTACAAATACAGTGTTTGGGATCAAACTGCATTCTAATTTATAAATTAGTTTTATGGAAATATTTGGATACTTTTGCTGCCTTTTTTATGCCTTTTACATTTTCGTAGGCTGATCAACAAGAAATAAGATCTCACTGTATGTTGGAAGAGCTTCTCTAATCTTTTCAAAATAGTGCATTTGAGTAATTAAAAAAATAATAAATTTTTAGCAATTTAAAATGAGAGTTTGAACAGATAAGCTATAGGTACCGTTAAAAGTCATCTTATCTATTTAACACTCGCTGTTATCACAAATGAAAATCTCTTAATAATATTAAAAATCCATACACATGAATCTTCATATGAGGAATAAAATAATGAAAGTAAGATCATGTTCGTGAGGCTTAGACTAAAAATCTAAATTTGGTATTGCTAATTCTTCAACAGCTTCCTTTTGAGACGTACAACTCGGCTGGGGAAGGCTGAACCGAAGAATCTTCAAATATTTTTGAAACTAGACAAAGAGAGATAATAAGGCGGCGCATTTGGAGTCTGCATTGGAAGAAGGAATGTACTCTGAGCGAAGAAACAGCTCATCCGGAAGTTAAGGCGGCAGGGAGGGCTTTGAAGGAGGAAGAGTAGGAGTTAGGCCCTCTCGAGCCGGAGGTCCAGGGCCACCGGTCCGCGGCGCTCGAGGCGCAGGGTCCGCGGGCCCCGGGGGCCGAGCCGCGGGCGCCGAGTGACTTTGATCCAGAGCCGGAGGCTGCGCCGCGAGGGGCCCTCGTCTCATAACTTGATGTCCTTGATGATGGTCTCCTGCGTCTCGAGAGCCTTCTTCCGGCTGGCGATCGCGTGGAGCAGCTTGCGCCGCGGGCCCAGGGCCAGCTTGAGGGCCGCGACGTCCGCCTCGGTGAGCAGCATCAGCGCCTCCAGGTCGATCTGCTCGGCCTCGAGGGTCGGGTGGATCGCCGACAGGTTGTTGGCCACGAGGAACCGCTGCAGCGGCGTCCACTCCTCGTCCGTCTCCTCCTCCTCTGCAAAGTCAGGGGGCTCGTGAGGCAAGGTCACGAGTATCGCCGGCCGATCGGCCGCGGGGGCCGGATCTTATTAGCCGGGGACAAAGCGGAACAAAAACAAAAAGGAGAGAAACCGCGGCCACCGGAATTGGGGGGCGCGCGAGGACAAAGGCGGAACAAAGCGCGCGGGCGTCGGAAGCGGCGCATCGCGATGGCCGCGGGGATCCATCGCGCACAAGCGCGCCGGACAATGGGGGAAAAAAAAAAAAAAGGGACTCGAGGACGAGTCGGCGCGAGCGAGAGAGAAAGTGCCTCGGGCGCGGAGTGTGCGCGTGTCCGGGCGGAGGCGCGCGAGCCTACCGGAAAGCAAGTCATCGTCCCACATGCTCTGCCTGCGCGCCAGGCTTCCGGCGCTGCCAATGCTGATCTCCTCGTTGTGCCCGTTGCCATTGTTCCGCTGCTGGTGCTGCTGCTGCTGTTGCTGCTGCTGGTGTTGCTGTTGCTGGCCCAGCTGGTGGTGGCCCTCGCCGTTGGCCGTCGAGGTCGACCCGTTCGACGAGCTGTTGCCGCTCGGGTAGAGCTGCTGCTCGCCGTTCGCGTGCCGGTGCACCTCGACCTGCGTCACCGGCATCTCGTCCAGCGCCGCCGCGATCTGCAATCGGACAAGCGCGTATATAGTACCCGGGCCTCGTCCTCCTCTCGGCTCTCCGCGGATCGCCGTGCGCCGAAGGGATCACTTTCTTTTCGCTTTTTTTTTGCTGTCGGATCGTATCGCCCGGAAAGACAAGTTCGGCTTGTATTCTAATGGCTTTTCCCGATCGGCGTTGATATTGCCTTACACGCGCGTAGTATATAATGCACCGCGACCGCTTGACGTTTAATTAAGATTGAATGAATTCTAAGCGCAGGGGAAAAAGAAAAGCCGAGACGGAGGAGCGAGCGAGAAAAGGCCAGTTGCACGCTCGCACCTACGCCGGTTTTCTGCCTTTACATAACTCCCCTGCACCTTTTAACAAGTTGTTTATGTAATAAACGCGCGAGTCACTTTACATATTAATTTAGAAAGTGATTTGTATACGAGCTGTACTCGGAGATTTGCAACATTTATCGGGGAATTAGCATAATTCATCGGCGCGATCGCACGAGCGGAAAATCCATTTCTCGCGCCGCCCGTGAAATCGATCCCGCGCGAGCTTTCCAAGCGAGATCGGCCGTTCCTTCGAGGATCGGCCCGCGAGCCGCTATGGGAGCTCTCGCGAGGCCCGGGCAATTAGGCGGGGCGCAACAATGCCCCCGGCGGCGGCGGCAATTTGACCAGGCGCGCCCGCCCCCCCCCGTAAATCTGTCATAAGGCGCCGTAAAGGTACTGCGGCCGTACGCCCGCGGGCCCTCGACTCTCCCTTTTCCCGAGGCGCAGCGCAGCCTCCGCCAAGGGCCACGGCGTGCGTGCGTGCGTGCAGGAGGGGATAGCCGCCGCGAGGAAAGAGGCCTTTCCCGGCGGCGAGCAGCTTCCGCTCCCGGGACTTTTTGCGCCGCGCTGGACCGGAGCCGAGCCGCCGCCGGAAGGACAAAGGCGGCCGTCGTCGCGGAATTCGCGGGGATGGCTCCCCCCCCTCGGTAACTGTACTCCGGGCGCTCGGGTGAGTTTTATCGGCGGGTATCGGGCCTCCTTCGCAGTTCCGACTATGTAGCCCGACCGCGACGCTCGACTAATCCCCGGGTCAGCGGACCGTCCGGCGCTCGGTTTACCGAACAATTAAAAAGGCGCCCCGCGGGAAAAGGACGGCCAGCCCCTGGGAACCAGTTTGGCTAGGCGAGTCGCCGCTCGCGGGGCACTGACCGAGCGCCGGAAGGCGACCGAGCCGAAGCCCGGCCTGTTGAAGATGCTCGCCGGCTCCTGGAGCTGGAGGGCCGCCTCGCGGCGCCGGCGCGCCTCAGGTCCCAGGGCGTCCTCCTCCTCCCCATCCTCCTCCTCCTCGTCCTCCTCCTCCTCGAGGCACCGGTCCCCCAGGAGGTCGGGCGTGCTGCGCGCCTTGTTCAGCGTGCCCCACACGTCGGAGACCTTGCCCCGGCGGAGGACCGCCTGCTGCTGCTGATGCTGGGGATGCTGGACCTGCTGCGGCTGGTGCGCCCGCGCCCGGCTGCTCGCCAGGGTGTTCGTGTCGTAGGCGCTCACGTACATCACCTCCGAGTCCCTGCGCAGGCCCGTCAGGCTGCGCACCGACTTCTTCCCGTCCACCTCGATCTGCGGATTATGCGAGCCCGGTTACTGGATTACAGCGAGGATCGACCGGTCCACCGTCGCCCGGTTACCTGGCCCACTTGTCGCGCCCGCGCTTTTACGGCCCGACCAGTTTTCCTTCAAAATTATGACCAACAGCGCTGCTTCTACGTAGGCCGTTTTTTCTACTCGATAACGGACAACAATCATTAAAACACGACCCGGAGCTTAATCGATTATTACGTGCCAGTGCAATAAAAAATCATTTCTCGCACGTATATTTTTTATCTATATGGCTGGAATATGGTGTGATAATCGCGATTTTTCACATAATTTACAGCATAAAACTAAATGTCAAACTGCGCAGGTCGTACATTTAATCCAAATTGAAATTCCAACACATAGTAAATTATAGCACAAATTGAATATTATTCGAAAATTGTTGATTACTTTCAAAACCTTCTCTTGCAATTATAATTCTCAAATTATGATTTTTTAGTTTTCCCCAATAGATGCGTAATACGTAGTTTCGAAGGTATTTTAAATTGGATATTGATCAGTAGAACTGGCTAGGGCGTATGTATTCAACCGACAATTTTTTTCCCTTGATTCGAATACATTGTTTCTCTCGTAAAAGCAGGCTTATTTATCAATATTATTGATTATTGAAACATTCCAAGATTGCAAGCATGCATTTTTTATTTAATCTAGGCAGCGCGCAATGCCGTGGCTTTATTGCCCGATGGAATAATTCACGTATATCCCGAGTAATGATTTGCGATTGAGTAATAAATAAATCGTAAACGTAACATTGTGCGGCAGGGGGCTACTGTTTCCATTTGCAGTAACGAACAATTTATATCGGGGTGTAATCTGATTCGGCCGCGAAAGAAAAGCCACGAAAGAGCGTAATAACCGAAATTTATAGGCCGTGCACGCCGAGAAATTTGAATGGCGTAACGGCTCGGCAGCCATCGAAATTCATCGAGTTAGAGGAACGGGCAAGGAGCCTACGTATATACATCACAATGGGATAGCCCGACGGAAAGGCAGAAAGTGAGCCGGGCTTTCGATTACCCGGCTGCTGATTGAATTCAGGAATTACGTGCCTTTTTTACGCCGGGGCGGCTCCGGCCGCGCGATAAAAGAATCATTGCAATCGGGCGGGCAGCGGCCAAGCCCCCCCCCCCCGCGCGCTTCATGTTTAATGGGCCTGGCGGAGGCCGGCTCAGTTAGCCGAGGGCTGGCGGGGGACTCACCTCGACGACCTTGAAGTCGTCGACGGCCCGGCGGGCGAGGGCCTTCCTCCCGACGGCGCTCCCGTGGCGCTTGGTCGCCGTGCCGACGATGTCGCTGAACGTCGGCGAGGGCTTGAGCCGGCCCTTGAAGGTCGAGAGGGCCGCCCGGTGGGAGAGGAGGCTGCCCGCGTCGCCCTCGAGGCCGCGGGCCCGCTCCTTGAGCAGCTTCTTCTGCTCCTTCTCGGCGCGCGACTCCGCCACCTTCTGCCGCTTCACGTACTCCTTCAGCCTGCAAGGGGTCATCGAGTGCGTGATAGATATAGCGCCCTGCACCTTCCGCTCTTTCGACTCTGCCTGCATTATGGTATAAAGCCGCTGCCGAGGAGTCGATCGTTACTCCTACGCCACCTGTACACGGGGACGGCTGTTTGGCGAGGGGGCGGGCAAATATTCACTTTCCACTCGTTCGTTTCTCTTAATTTTCTAAGCCAGCCGGATTTGCATGATAATGGGGTTAAGCGAGCCCACTTGTTTCCCCGGCAAACAGTGCTATCGAGCGCTTGATAGTACCGGCGACGCCCGAGTCGTACGTGCATTCGAAAGCTAATGGGCCGGCCGAGCAGGGCTGCAGTGGTAGCGCGGAGTCATCGAGAGTTAGAAAGGCTGGAAGGACCGATCGATCAGGAAGACAGTGTATCCGCGACGCTCCACTGCGTGAACGAGCCCTACAAAAACGGGGAAATTTCTACTTCATTTTCGTAACTGTTGGATGAACTTCAAAGGTTATACACGTTTCAACAATGGAACTTTCCGCGAAAAGCATTACACCGGCTCGAAAAGAACTCGATTAACTCGAGGCAATTAAATTAAATGGCATTTGCAATTGTAAATTTCATCATATTTTTAAGCAGGGGTACAAACTGCTTACCAACTCAAACGGACGGTAGGTGCTGGATATGCATAAACAGCAAAGCAAAGTGGGCTTGTGTCTACATCAATTCGGTATGTTTGTGAATATAACAACAAGCGATATATATATATACATAACATTTTGAGCGAAATTTGCTCGATAACTGTAAAAAAGATTGCTATCCAGGAAAATGACTCGAATGGTTATATGAACGATCGATATACGACCTTTTTCGTTGTATCAAATACAAAGTTATGTTTTTTTTTTTCGCGAAAATGAAAAACAAGGGCTCTCCGGAAGCTGAGTACGCCCTGGCCTATGTAAATCAATAACCGATGCGAATTTGAACAAGCCAACATTTTCGGCTTCCTTAATAACCGGCCGTGAAGTCGAGATCTCTTTCATTGCTTCTAATTAGCAGGTGGATTTGGCACCCGGCCAACCTTTCCAAGATCCGGGACAGATCCAGTTATTTGTAGGTGGGCGCGGCCCCGAGCGGGTCACGAGCACCGAGCAATTAGGGGTCGGCGGCGGGGGGTCGCGGTCCTACCTCTTCTCGGCGTCCTTCTCCGCCTTCTCCTTCATCATCCGGCTCTTCTTCCGGCTGGTGAGCTCCTGCTCGGCCTGGGCCACGTCCAGCAGCTGGAGGATGCGCTCGCGGCCGTTGATGGCCGCGAGCTCGCAGGCCGAGTGCCGGTCGATGTCCAGCGACCAGATGTTGCAGCCGAACTTCACGAGGAAGCGCACGCAGAGCTCGTGGCCCCGCGCCGCCGCCAGGTGCAGGGCCGTGTTCCCGAAGTAGTCGGCCTTGTCCGGGTCGCCCCTGTCGCAGTTGCAACCCTCATTAGCGCCGGGCTCTGGTTATAGGTCGCGTCGAGGACTGTGTCTTTCCTCCGAGTGTACGTGTAGTACGCCAGTTGCGCCCATGGTGTTTGTGTATCGCGAGCGGCCCGATTGAAAGCGAGCCCCGCGGGTGCACACGTATGCGTGCACCCGGTTCGCTGGTCATCGCGTGTCCTTTCCGCTCCGCGTTCTGGACTATATAACCTACTTTTTTTTTTTTGACCCACGGTGTACGTGCGGATCCTCCCGCGCGGCAGTTTCCAATACTTGCCGCCGCGGAGCCAAAGCGCGAGCAGCTCGTAAAAGCCGTGATTTTTCCAAAGCTCCTCGTGTCGGCACATCCAGCCCGGTGTTGTGTCCGCCCGCCAGCGATCCGACCGTTGCACTTTTGTCAATTTTACGAGCTGCCTCCGCGAGCGTAAAAGTAACGGGGAAGCGCCCGATGACAAGTCGGATATATGCACTCGCAGCCGGTCAAGTTTTCCCAGTGAAATTCGGCCCGCCTCCTACCCTGAACGACCCAATGAAAAGTTATACGGGCAACGGTTCCGCGCGCGGCACAACATCCTCTGGGGCCCCCGGGGCGACCGGAAGCCGCCGTATCGACCTAATGCACCCAGGTGGTGTACATACACACACATATATATTGATTTTTTTTTTGTGTTGTATATTTTTTTTGTGTTCCGGGGGAGGAGCCCCTGGGGAGGTATTATAACCCCAGCGCCGCCTCGAATACTAATGCGCGGGGGGCCGAGGCGCGCATCCCACTTCCGGTCACGCGAGGAGCCAGCGGAGCGGCGCCCCGATCTGTTGCGCCCGGCGTGCGCTGCGTGTAATTGTCCCGAGGCGCGGGCCGACATTCTACACACGCGTACGACCTCGAGGCTTGCTTTTGTGCGGATGCGCCCCGGGCCCCGGCGACCGCGAAATCCTTTTCCGCCCGGCGCAACTTCCGCGCGCGCATCTGCCGAAAAAGTAGGCCGCGGTGAGATTCGTGCCTTCCGCGGCGGACGACTCGAGGTCCGCGCTATAAAAAGACGGGAGGACTCGTTGCTCGGGGACGCGGGCTAATCTATATATATGCGCCGAGGTCCCCCGGGTCGTTTCTCTTATCGGTGTTCGGCCGAGGGGCAGCCGCTTTCCGCGCGGCCCGATTTTCATCCTTTAAGAGCTTCTGGAAGATCATTCGGGAGATACTGGTTATATTGTCCAGGGCAAGGCTTCCGGCCGGTCTTTTCAGCAGTATTGTCGCCGGCCGTTATAAGATGCTTTCTAGAAAATCGCGACGGCCATTGCGCCGCGGCATATTCTGCGAGCGTTTTATACAACCTATATATACATTGCATTCAAAGATGCGGCAAAGTTTGAAAGCGCTGGTTTGACAATTTCCCAAGTTGGATTGCTGTGAATAAATTGTAGGATCGCGTGCCCCCCTGTCGTTGTTGCATCAAACTTTAACATTCGTCCATACTATGTACTGTGAGATTGTTCCGGTACGGTCAGAAGTTATCGCGTCTCCCAGTGGAAACTATGATTATATTTTCGAGAAGGCTCCCCACGCACAAAAGAGTTCAAAAGACCCGAGGGATAGGTATACCATGCACAGCGTCGAGGTGAAAAAAAAGGATAACGGCCGGTACAAAGCACACAGCCGATACACAGCGGTCCAGTCAAAAACTACATCACCTGTTTTTTCTTCCTATTCCTCCCGGGTGAGCCAGCTCTTTTTTCCCCCCTCCGCTTTCAAGGAAAGCAATCCCGCCTGAAGTATTCACCGGGCCCGAGCAATCGAAATTGGACGAAAAGCTCCGTGATTGTCGGTTGATGTAGCGGCCTGCACGCACTCGATCCAACCGCGCCGCCTACGTATATATAACACGCCAGTCTGCCCGCGATCCAAGATCCGCCCGGCGGACGTACACCCGTGCACGCTTGGCGAAAAAGGTCCCGAGGGAGCTGGCGCGTATATACATGGGCGCGACTCCCACCCGTGATTACATCCGCGGCTGATATTCGCGCGGCCCGGCGTTCCCTCGTCGCTTAGCGTCGCGCATGTGCGGCCTGCCGAATCGAGAGGGCCTTGCCCGCCATAATTCACCACAAGGTGCGGATGAGTGTATAACCGCGGTGGCGGTGGTCGCGATCGATAAGTGTGTATACATGCGCGTGTGTGTATAGCCCTGAGTTTTGAGAATCATCGGATAAAATGAGCCCTGCGTTTGTAATTGTAAACGAAATTGGATGGAGCCGTTACATTGTGTAACGGTCTTCGTGCGAGATCGGACTTTTTGCCGAGCGGCTTTTAAGTAGTTCCGAGCATACTTTGTAACGATCTGACGGTCACGAGCGGCGTTAATAGCTTTTATCGTAATTTTTCTAGTACAAAAGTTTCCGTTTGTTTATCATTCATAATTCTTTGTTTTGTTAACAAGCTAGTAAAAAACTTAGCGGTAAAGCGCTTTTAGCGCAAATTGATTTATACGCTAGAAAATATGGTTCCTATACGATGACTTTCATATATATATATATATATCTATAAACCGTATTTTTTTTTCTACTATTATTCGTAGGTATTTCGTTTAGTACCATAGTGGACGATGCGTGTAATAAATAATACAGCGCACTAGTAATTAAATTCCGTGTAAATACAGGAAGTCTACTACCGTTGTGATTAATTCATGTCTTTTCCATTAAAAAAGAATAATGGCGATTGATATTGTCAGATGGAGTATGTACGAACATGACGGCATCGAATCTAGAAATTAATTAAAGGGTTTTAATTGACCTTATACGGATGTTCGCAATTAATGCTTCTTTTCTTTTTGCACGTCTTTCCTCTTTTCCCGTCACTCTTACTAGGCTCAATCAGTACGCAGTGGCTCGTGTCGCTAGGTCGATAAATTTAAACGGGATCGTTCTCGATTATTTAGTGTGCGATGTTTCTGGAACTCTCACTTTGCATGCCGACGAGAAGAGCCTCTGCTATATATTAACTTTTATTCTCTAATAAATTTTATTGGTACTGTGGCCTGCCTTAAAAAATGGCGCACCATTTAAATTCGAGTATATATATTCCGAGCGTCATTGGTAATTGTTAACTATTAGGATCTCCGGAAGAAAATTGTCCCGTAAAATTTTCACTGCCTGCGAAAATGTCAACTCCTCGGTCTACCTTGGTAAATCAGCGGTTGAAAATTACAAAGTCAGATGATTTATTTCTCACGCGATGCAGTGGGCAATCGTAAAATGAGGTTAAAGCACAAGCGTTAAGAGTTTTATGCCTTTGCAGTACCAAAGAGGTTTTACAGTTGATTTTTATTCTTTGCCGAAGGAAGTTATTCAACAAAGATTTGAATTTAAAAATGAACTTGGATTTCTGTAGAGGTTTCAGGATTTAAAAGCTATTCTATAGTGCATTATCAAATTAATTATATCCACAGTTACGCAGGGTTGACAAGATAGAAATTCCTAACATCTGTTAACAAATTATAAGATATTACAACAGCTATTATATCATTATAAATTGCATTTTCTCCACTTTGTGATAATGCGTGCACGGATTTTTCTTGGATCTTTTACGCGCAATTTTCTAGAATATTTTTTAATAGCCCGCAGCTTGCGTCCCTCTGTCAGCATAAGTGTGGATAAATTGCAAAAAAGTGAGAAGCCCAGGGAGAACAGTTAAGCAAAGTCTATAACCATAAGGATTTTTTCCCTGGCAAAAAGTTAACTTAATAAAAATCCGAAACTGTTGCTAATTTAAAAGCCAAGAAGAAAACGACCCTAGTTAAAGTGATGCGTTGTTTTTCGCGCATCGAGAGGCTCCTTAAAGAAGCTTAAACGCCGCGTCTTTACGATGTAAGGTGCAGATCAATAGCCGCTGATAAAAACTTTACGGTGTGAACGCGAAAAAGCAAGGATAAGCCGGCGGTTGTGTGTGTTTGTGTGTGTGTGTGTGTAGCTCCGCGGGCCGTACCCTCTGGCTACGAGAAGTCTCAGGGCTTCTATGTGGCCTTCAAAGGCCGCCCATAACGTGGGGGTCATTCCACCGTCGTCCCGGGCGTTGCAGTCCTTCCTCGTGGCTTCCTTCAGAATCTCCAGAATGCTGTCCTTCGCCGCCCTGGGGGATAAAGAAAAAAAAAGAGGCTCCAGTCAATTACAGCGGGCACATCGCGAGGAGGACTCGGCCACGCGCGCCCGCGGCAAAAAGGAAGAGAATTCACTTACGTACCCGCGCAAACGAGCGGCCGCAAAAACGAAACCCTCGTCCTTTTCCCACCCCCGCGCGGCGTCGACAGGCAAGAAGTCAAGGCGGGCGGACGCGTTCGCGGAGCGCGCGAAGAAGCGGCCGCGCCCCAGAAACAGGACCCGCCCCCAATCGCCGCGCGATCGACCCGTCCCGGGAGGCCCTTTTTTTTCCCCTCCCCCCCTCTCGGCTTTACTCCCGGGGTGTCCTCGCCGCGCGGCTTTACACCCGATGTGCAAGCTTGCCGCTCCAGTTTCGGAGGCTCGTCTAATTTTCCGCCGGTGCCCCCCGCAGTGGCCTTCGGCCATTGTGCGCTCCGCGGCGAGAGCCAATCTCTTTTCGGCCGGTTTTTCCGCCTCGAGAGCCGGACGCGCGCCGCTCCCGAGAGAGACGCGGCCGTCGAAAGTGCGACGGTTATACTTTGTCTTCTTTTACGTTATCCGCGTGGTGCACGCCTGTGTGTGCATACACGAGCACCGCTTGGTCGCAGTTGGAAGTGTGTACCGCAGGGTTCCATTTTAACAAACGGATAATGATCCGAGCGCCGCGATTCCTTTTTCACTCGGCGGGAAAAAACAAGCAAGTTGTTATCTCGACAACGGCCCCGATAAAATAGATTCTGTCATTTACCCTCGGTCGTTATATAGATTGAGTACCGCGTGTATACTCGACTGTATATATAGGGGCTTTCTTGCCGTCGCGGCGAATGCCGCGCGCCCCGGGACTGTATCTTTTCTTTCTCCACGCGCAGGCATTAATATTGCCCCGCGATATCTTTGTATTATATGCCGCGTTAGATTGAACGTAACGAGCCCCGACTGTTTCAATTAATAAATCGTCGTTATGGAATAAACCGCAGCGGGATAACTGGTTATTTGCAGGAGGTAATGCCAGCTGCGACCTACGAGACATTCCGCAAAAGGCCTTTTCATACGTGTACGTAGACACAACCCCTGGGCAAACGGACACTTTCCTCGGGCTTTGACTAATTGAATCCGTGATTACCTCGGCTGCCCTCGGCGCGCGCGCACAGTTTCCGGCGCCTACGCGCACGCTTACCAAGTTTCACAGAGCAAATTTCCCGGCAATTACAACAGTCCCCGGGGACGGCCAGGACACTCGATACCCGCCCGGTCAAGATCCCCCGGCTCAAAAGAGAGCGCCTACACCCGCCCGGTCTAATTTGTCACGCCGCGCGAGGATATAAGCCACGGCGTCTCGGTGATGGTTGTCGCGAGAGCGCCACTTTCCGTTTTATCCCAACGCAGGCTACAACCTTTTTTTTTTCTTCTTCCCAGGGAAAAAGGCGCCTCCGCGCTTCTTTTGCACAATTAGCCGAAGGCGCGCCCACGTGCCCCGCTCTCTCGCGAGTCGAAGAAACGCGAGCGGCGCAGCGACAGTTTCACCGGGACGGCTTTCTTTCAGCGGCGCGCTTTCCTCTAATTAATTAAAAGAATTAAGTGCTTATGCCGCGCTGCGTGTGTATAGTAGACGAGCAGACGCGTTGCCGAGAGCCGTGGGCGTCGGGAGTCGATCGAGCTCTATATTTAGTCTAATGGAAAGAAAATTATATACTGGGTATACGCAGTAGTCCAGGGGTATAGATATTTAATATGCATCGGATTTTATCTCGCACGTATAAGCGTGTATATAACTCGATTCTTTTTACTCGTATTATTGCCAACTGTTGCTTGTTTTCATTATGTGTCAATAATTTTATTCTCAAGTATGCTTCGTGTCACGAGTGTATAGTATAAAAATATTTTAGCATATTGATTTATGTATACATGTGCCTCGACATCTGCGCATACATTATAGTATAACGTTTTTGACAGTTTGTGAAAACTTTCTCGAAAATACTCTGTCTCCATTGAAATGCAGCTCTTACTAATTGGTATATAACAATAATAGATCATCAGAGCTAAAGAAAATTTACTCCACTTTAAATTTGTAGCTCATCGCATTTTTACTATTTACATAGAAATAAGGTTAGATTTTATTTTTCTGATAATAAAGTATACGGTTACTTAACTCAGACTTGCAAGGAATCTTAACAAAATGCTGATTATCGAAAATTATTTCCTGTTCTTACTTACAAGCGCGAAGTGCAGTGAACGTTTCATCATTGTAAATTGTAATACGATGAACCGTTATAAAGTTCTTGAATCCTGTAATGTATATCTAGTATTCTTTTTTTTTAATCCGTATAATAAATATTATATTACCTTTCACAACTAAGCCATGTCACAATATTTATATGATTTTTCTAATTATTCGAACATTTAAATGTTTTGAAACACCTCATCAACTTATTTTTTAATTAATGAACTATATATTTTTAGATTCCCACATTTGTTAAAGTGCATGAGACCTTAATCAGCGATTCAATATTATTGCACAGCTATAACTTTAGATTATATGTATGAAAAATTAATAAGAAAGAGCTTTCTCGCTTTTACAAGTGTTGAATAGCTAGTATTTAGCAAAATATTGAACTTAATGTTACCTATGTATAGTAAACTACAAAATTTCAGATATTTATGCAATATGATTTGATGTCATGCACTGTTAATACGATCTTTATTTGACGTTGAATACAGATCATAATATTATTCTTAATTAATTTTAATTTAGTTAATTTTAATTACATACTACTAATGTCATAACGCATTATATTATAATTATTCATTTTATAATGTATTACGAAAGTTCTTGCTGTAAACATTATTTTGCAGTTTTCATAGAGGATGTACATAGGATTTAGAATGAAAGTTACGCTCATGACAGCCATTTGTTGAAAGTGGCTATACCTTTATGGGCGAGGTGCGCTTGGATTCCTATAGAGGCTTTTGCGTGATATATCTTGCCTAACGCTCGCTAGCTTGCTTAATAGTTCATAACGTCTTTGTGTTGCTGTAGTTTCATACAATCTTAGTCCATCTGACTTTCAAGATATTGATGTAAAATAAATAGAACTTTTCATCGTGCCTCTTTAAGAAATTTTAATTTATAAAATTAAATACCGATTAAAAGATTTATAATCATCGTATTGTGCATATAAATCAAGTAAAAACCAAACACGTGCAGCTTAACTTGTACAATACTGTTTTATACATATATTTTGGTTTTTCATTTAAAATTTTACCGAGAATTTTACTTTTAAACAGACTTTTAAAAATTAAAAAGGAAAAAGTCATATTAAAAAAGATGATATTACAACTTTTAAAACTAGATATATTCGCATTGTCTTCCATGAAATAGCGCACAATACTTTTAAAATTTCACATTTCATGTGGTATTATGTTAAGCTTTCATTTTTATTATACATGTTTTATTTACAAAAATAATTTTTATAGTTGTACAAACTATTTGTTTTATATGTGATTTAAACAATGGTTAGATGCCAATTATTAAAAACTGTCGGTTATCGTTATATTCTTTTTTAATTTTTATGGCAACGAAATCTCAATAGTGTTATACGTAGCTCGTAATTTAGCTTATTATTCACGAGATTATTCAACGATCTTAGCATTTTTTATTTAAAACAGTTTCATTCCGGTAATTACGTGTTTTAGAGTTCTATATACCAGCATGCGTTATTATACTGGGTCTGCTCCTCCTTGATGCTCTCGAGCGAAACGCAAGCGCCATGTGGTAACAGCCGCCACCTGTCATGCGCAGCCTTCTCCTAGGCCTTTGCGGTTTTGGTATAAGAGTCTCGCGTAAAAAGGAAGCTATGTACGCACGTCGCGAAAGCCGTAGCACAGGAGCCATAGACTCTCAACATAATTTGCATTTTGTAGAGTTAGACTTTTGGCCTATATTATTCCATTGTCGAGTAAAACATGGGTGAAATAAATGCATCTGCCCGTGCCCTATATATATAAAATTCAGTTATAATAGAAATAAAAGAACAGAAAAGAATGCACGTAAAAAGCATTAGTTTTTAGAATAGTAAAAAGAATGAACAATGATTTATAAACAATGGATTGTTTTCCTTGTTTCGGTTCATAATTTATCCGAGAATTTATCCGTAAATATAAGCTGTAAAAGTTTAAAAGTATAATGAACGCTCAGTTTTTACGTTAAACCGATTTAGAAACAATTAAACGATATAATATCGATTACATCTAAAATAATCGTCGAAATAACCATTAATCATATTTTAACAATTATCTGAATTTTTTGAAACGTTTTTACTTGTGTAAAAATGTATATCGTAGATTTTCTTATTGTAAGTTTTCATTCTACAAATGAATTTTGTACAGAAAATTAAATTCGAATAAGGCAAGTAAATGTTAGCTTTATATGATAATTAATCTATTTTAGCATTTTTTTGCAATTCGCAATAATTTAATGTTATTGTCAGAAATGAATGTTGGTCTTATAAAACGAGTTCTTGTTTAAAAATTTGAATTAAAACCGACAACAAAAATATTTACACTCCAGAAACTTCTTAGTGTTTAATGTCATAACTTGGTAATAAATTGCACCCAGTAGAATAATGCATTAAATATTTGTCACAGTGGCTTTAAAAGTTTTGCAATACGTTTTGTACTACAGTAAGAATTTTGAGTCTTTACATTTCTGCTCAGGATCGAAGTCAGTTGTGCGTAACCATGTCAACCTCGCGTACTAACGAAAAATTTTTTGTAGCATGAAATTATAGATTGGAAAAAACGACCTAGAATGTATAATAATAGCAAGATATTATTATTGCATTTAAATTTAAAATATATATTATAATTATTGGCGTAGTGAGTGTAAACGAGTACTGATAATAAACACGAAAAAATGTTTAAACAAACAGTAGAAAGTATTACAGTGAAAGCCAGTGAAAGAAGTAACATGAAAAGTCTAGAACATATAAATTCTGTGTATTGCAAATCACGATAGAACCAATAATTTGTAATCGCTGCTGTAATCGGAAAAAATGTTAAATTTTCATCTACGTCGAACGGCGCTTACTCTTTGTACCTATTCGTCGATATAAGTCATTTTGACCAAACAACTATAGGCTCTATAATTTCGCTTGATTAATGGGCATTTCTGTCACACTGCAATTAGTGCGGTTAATGCTAAGCCGGAGAAGTACAAAAAAAAAACGCAGCACGTGCAGGAAAAGCGATTTTTACGATGGAATTCGCAATGGGTAGTTACTAAATCTACACGCGGCACGCAGTTTCGCACAGGCGCATTAGCAGTTGCATAACTGCACGCCAACAATTATTAATCCGTGATAAGTCGTTACATCCATTACATCCCACACCATACACGCGCTGTGCATACACGCCCGCGTATACGCGCAACACCCCGGTATCCGATGACACTCCCCCCCCCGGCGAAGCCCAAGGTCTCGCCACGCGGTCTCGCCACCCCGAGCGGCGACATCGGCGACCCGAGGCTAATCCCCGCTCCTCGGTTTCCCAAGGGGCCGCCGCGGGGCCGAATCTCCGGGCGGTTGCGCCACGGGCGATTCCGCCGGCGCGCCGTCTCCCTTGCGCAAGGCGCCGGCGCTTCCGGCGAAACGCGCCCGGCGGCTCTATCGATTGGCCGGCCTCCGCGCCACCCGAGACGTCCGCCGTCGCCTCGCATTGTTTTTTTTTTTTTTCCCGCGGCTCGCGCGTGCACTCGCGGGGAGGAGATCGGCTTTCCGCCCCGTGTCTATGTGTGTGTGTCGGGCGGCGGTTTTCCGGGGAAGTCGCGTCACGAGCCAGCGGGATTGTGTGTACCTTGGCCGGCGCTCGAAGGCAGGTTGGAGCCTCGGCGAGGGCACTCGAGGCAATTTTTACGCGCTCCTTCGGATGGGCGGGAAGTATAAAAAGCAAGCGCGCGCCCCCCGTAATTGAGTGCTCACGTGGTACTGCATTTAGTTTAAATACGCAATTTTCCCGCTAATTTGGGTGTTATTAAAAGACGATCATATCCTGCACCGAGATTTTCACCCCGATGGAACCCGAAGGACCGACAATTTCCAGAAAAATCCTGTTTAACTCGGAAAAATTTATTAGAATTTTTTTTTTATACCCTGTATGATAGAGAAAGCCGGGGGACGCTTTTGCCGTACCACAAGAATTACCGTAAATTGTAGTGAAAATGAATTTTATGCAAAGTTTCCTTTCGGGAAAAAATAACAGAAGAATCCTAGAATAGAAATGAGTGCGTGAATAGGAAATACAACGCCCGACATATTTTTTCTGAGGCCACGGTGTACCTGGTAAACTCAAGTCTAACAATGCGTTTTATTTGCGCAGTCCTCGAATTACACAGCGACTCGTCAAAAAGTTCGGGTTTGGTTGAGCGGAGCTAAGCAAGAAGGATCGCCGGGCAATGACAAGAGGCCCCCACTCCCGGGCCGCGTATGTAATTGATAAAGCAGAGGGTTTTGCAGCCTTGAAAGTAACGAGACGCCGGGGAGTTACACAAACCGTAAAATCGAGCGAGGCGGCCGAGCGGCCGTTGCCGGCGGCGTCGCGCGATCCTCCCGCGGGCCGGCTGCCGTGAGGGGGGGGGGGGGCAAAGCCGCGGCGGCCCGCGGGACGAAGGCCTCGCGCGAGGCATCGGTTTCTGGTTATACGGGCGCCTCGGGGGCCCCCCGAGAGCCGCGCGGCTCGCCCAGCTGGAAATATTACGCGCGGCCGCGTCGCCTGGCAACGGGGGCGCGCGTCAAAGTCCGCGATATTGCAGAGTCGGCCTGAGAGCGCCGAGCAATCCGAGCGCGACGCCGCCGCCGCCGGTCGCTCCGGTCTCTCTCTCTGTGTATGTGTGTGTCTATATACATAGATAAGCGGCCGCGCCGATATATATATATAATGGCACACCTGCGGAATGCGCCCGCGCCGATGATTATTCGCCTGGCCATTGTTCCCCGCGGGGGTGAACATATCTCGCGGCAGCGCGCCGCCGAGGACGAGTCCTTCCCCCCCCGCGCCGATCCGATTGATTCTTGTGACGCAAGTAGGCCTGCAATTAGGCGGCCGAGCCCCCGTTTCTTCTTCGTGGCCTGTTAACCGGCGGGCATTAAACCCGCACTTTTATCGCCCGGAGCTTTGATTGGCTGCGATTAACTTTACAGTCTGCGCACCGCGGCAGAGGGGGTATATATGATCTACAAATAATCCCTAGTGACATACTTTGGTTTTTACGGGTTTGCGCATACAAGGTGCCTTTTCAAATTTCAAGATATATCCCGTGCATTCGTTCATTTTTTCTCCTCGACTTTTGCTCCGCGGTGCGCTTCGAATTCGATTCCCCCATGAATACAAAGAGGAAAATGGCTCGGGTGCAGGAAGTTGTACAACAATAAAGTGTTAAATTATAGTTGGGACATTCGTGATTTATCGTGGAGCGCCGGAGAGGCGCCGAACCAAGCAGAAAGATCGCCAACGCGAAAGGAACCCGATTGTCAATTTTATAAGTGCGACCGTCCCATTATCCTGCTTATTAGGGCGATAAATGCGGGAGAACCGAGCCCGAGCATCGCGGATATTCCAGTCGGTCTGACTTTGACCGCGCTCGCGTTGCCATTTCAAAACGCTTTGTTCGGACGAGATTTTGGGTAATTTCATTACGAAACTTTGGACAATTTTCTAATTAAAACGAATGACTCGTTAAAGCAGTGGATTTTTTGGCAATCTCTTGCGGTGAGCATAAATAGATCCGTGTGGCAATGAGCCTCTCGCGCCAGTTTCAAAATCCTGACAAAAAAGCAAACGGCCCCGTAAAGATTTTCAATAACTCGAGCCCCTTCATAATGATTTAGTTGCACAACGCGACAAGCGCATTCGTTATTTGCACTTGGCCTCTCTCGCGCAAAGTCCTCTTGAGCGGCCGACGTAGCGTGCGGGTCGATTTTTTATTTTTTCTCCCCGCGCCATTGTCCCGGCCGTCAATCGAACGGGGCGAACAGCCCAACTGCAGCTCGGCAAAGCTCCCAATGGAACGTGCAAATATGGCTCGTAGTCTATACCTGGATCGGCGGATGATCGGCGACGATCGCCACGGGATCGGCGCCGCGGCGCACTCGGTTACCTTTCGAAAGTTATCGAGCGGAATTCCAACCCCCGGGGCCGGCAGATAATAGCCGGGATAACGCACACTAAAAATATCTGCCCGCGCGCGCACTCGCTCCTAGGCGGTTTACGTAAGCCCCGCGTACACGTATATATGTATCCTCGGCGGGCGCGCCAACCTCCGCGGGGGTTAGCGATCGCGCACTCGCCGATTAGCCGGCGGGACAAAGCACTGGACCGGGAGGCTGCGACTCACTTGTGGAAGCGCTCGCTCGTCATGTTGGCTCCGCGGCGGGGCGCCGGCTCGCGGCGCTCGCGCGATCCTCCTGGGTGCACGACCCGGCGACCGAGCCGTCCGGCAGGCCACTGCCGCGCGCCGCCAACCGGCCCTGGCTCCCCTGCGCCGGGGGCCCCCGCCCGATAAGCCTCTCTCCTGCCGGCGCCCGAGCCCCCACCGCCGGCTCTCACCTGGGCGCCCGCCCCGTGGGGACCAGGTGTTGCCGCGAGCCTGCCTTGCCGACCGAGCCGCCCTGGGCCCGCCCGCCCCGAGGAGTACTTGCTGCACCTCGGCCGGCCTCTCCTTTCTTCTTTTTTTTTCCCAAGCTATATTAGATCTTGCCCGCGGGTACACCTCCTTCGTCGGAGAGAAGGGGATCGCTGCTGCTCTCTACGAGCTACGCTGCTAGAGCTCCGAGACCTCCGGACGAGCTTATATATCGATAAAACCTTTATTTTTTGCAAGCCTCATTATTTATGCTGCCAATTTACATAGTAGGGTGCCTGGAATTCCAACAATGCCGATAAGCTTTTTCTGCTTTTTATATCAGACTCGTAAAACGGAAATTAATTAAATAAGCTTTTTCGACGACTTTCCCGCGCTCGATATACACATTTTTTTCATTTTGTTTTTTCACCGAGTCTGCATAAAATTTCTATTCCAATATAAGATCCGAATAATTAATTTAAGATATGTTATATCTTGCTTGTTTATTAAACACAAATAAAAACAAAACAATTATATTTAGCACTTGCGGTATTTTGACGTTTAACTATAGTGGCACGTGTGAATAAATAAAATAAATACTTGTTCAACTTGTTTACCTAGGAACTCGTTGAAGAAATTAAAAAAAAACCAACAAGTGCAGCGAAAAAAGAAAGTGTAAATGAAAATTACTCGGTTTCAGTTACTATAATGAAGGCGCTAGGACCGAAAGGAAGTATTTATGTAATCACTGTCATTGTTTCTGGTTTGTTTGTGCTTTTTTATTTATATTTCACAACAATCAGCATGCAAAGGTTACATATACAATAATTCACAAATTTCACAACGAGGTAATTACAACGTTCTGCTGCTCGGAGATGAGCCGCACGATTTTCAAATTCATCGGCTTCGTGATGCCCAATCCAAGGCCCAATCGCTCGCCATTTTTCAGACATTTACTTCTTATCACCGTTAATAGTATATTTCTTCAAATTTTGGCACACTAAGTTTTCGAAAGTCTTGTTGAAGTTTTGAAAATCGTGTACCTGCGTATACTTATACACAAGATTCCTCACTCCCGCGCGGGACTTACAGCAGTCGATCACAGCTCGATTACGATTATGTATATATATATATGCGTGTGTGTGAGTGTATTGTGTGTTTTGTATATGTATATTATAAGTATCGTCTCGCACTTATATATTTACAAAAAATCAAATGCACCGGTGTAACGGTCGATCGAAATATAGCTGTAAGAGAATAACCTCTTAAACGACGTGTTCACATCGGTCACTTTTACTTTGCTGCGTTCATAAATCACCGAGCCGCTTATTACAACGACGAGAAAAATTTATATCCAATGTAATCTTATTGATTGACACGAGATAATAGCTTTCGCTTAATTGTCGATCCATTTTGATTGACCGATACACCATTTATATTTCATAAGATATTCAGTGCATCTTCGCGACACTAACATTTCAAGAATTCCATGATCGTATACACATTTAAACACGTTATATCCTCTAACGCTAAACTTGCGCAATTTGAACAACGTACTCGTAGAAAAATGCGTAATAGGTCTAAAAAAGTGTATCTACACATCGTCTGTTGAATGCATTGCGCAACGGCGAACAACAGAAATTCAACATTAAAAACTTTTCATAATATTTTCTTTATATTTATTGTTTTTACAGTCGATATTCACGTAGACAACAAACTCATCAGATTTACCCGTATTTACTCTCTCACTCATTTCTTTTTCCACCTATCAACAGCGTTAAATTTAGCATCATCTACGATATAGTACACTTAACATTGTCAACAGTGAATGCCCTGAAAGAATAAATTTTTATTTTTTCCAATCAAACGAGATGACGACAAGTCGCACAGATTATACATTATATTTGACAATATATACTTAATCGTACGCTATCTTATATTTTGGATTTTTTTATTTTCATTTAGTACTTTAGAAAAAAATTTGCCAAAATGGAAGTATCTCATAAAAAATCATCTTTCAGCAGTCCACAAGGGCGGACTTGGTCTACCCGGTACAAGTAGACATGTTTATATATAGGCATCAAAACTTAGCCATCAATATTGTATATCCATAACAGTATAGCAGCAATTAGATCCACATCTCCCGCTTTTCTTGGGAATTATTATGAATTACATGTGGGTTTTCCAGGGTACAAAAATATATTTACAACCGTAGGCCAATAGGTATGAGTACGATCGAAGAAACTAGTCAGTTAATTGATTTACGATCGATTACATGGACAGGAGTCTAAGAAGTAACAAGTTTAGAGAATCTCTTTCTTTTCTTTCTATTCTAAATTGATTGCTATAGAAAAAGGCATATTCGACAGCTGCTATGATAGAGTATTCATTGTTAAACAAGTTTAGAGTTCTATCTAAAGTATAGTAGTAGTTCGGCGGAAAAATTGCCGGTATTCTTAGCGAACTCGTTTCCCACGCCTCATAAGATGTGACGTTCATTTGCAAATTTGCAAATGCTTGATGAGATGATTGTCTCGATATAAAACGCAATTCGAAAAGTGACACCTCAGTACATCTTTAAGAAAGTTATTGTAAATCGTTGACAAGTTCGTAATGCTTTTCATTTTTTCACTAGAAATAATGAATAATTGACTTTTAAGTCAACTAACTGTGTATAAAAGTATATATAGAGAAATTTTATACTTTTTTCTAAAACTGCGAGTTTAATTACGGTAGAGCAACATGTGCGCTATATATAGGCACGTGTAGAAGAATAAGAGCACCGAATAACATTGTAGAAAGAGATCTTTATTATAATATGTATTCACAGAGATGCATGTAATGTTTGTATATTTCTTACAGTTTGCTACAGCCATTTTTAATTCTAGAATCTCAAGTTTTCTTTTTAAACGCGATGATAACTATATGCGAAGATATTATTCTATAATACTGAATAATGCATACGACTTTGACAAACGCGTGATATACGGTCAAATAACAATTTTACCTCAAGCCCAATTCAAGTAAGGAGTATACCTTAAACTTTCTAAACATAAAGTTCGTTATTCACGTCATAAAATTGTTAAAGCATAAAAAGAGTATAGTATATTGATATTTTCAGAAATACAACGGACATAAATTAAATCTCTTTCTTAATGTATAATGTATTCTACAAAAATATATTTAATTTGATTTAGTAGATAAATATAATATCTATCCAGTTTGAAAGCATGTGTTTTATTACTGATAAATGTATGTCAATCATGAATAAGTTTAAAAGTAAAAGGTAATTTTAGATAAACGTAATCTCATGCTCCAGTTGAATCGATACTTTGTAATGGTTGTGTTTAAAAACTGTTTCTAATGACTTCTTATTCAGATGATTAAATGTATTTGATTTTTACAATATTGCGTAATAGAGAAACTGCATGATATATACCAATATTTCGATTGCGATTCTATAAATTTCAAAATAAAATCTGTTTCTGGATTATTCTTGTTAAATTGTTTTTGAAAAGCTAAAATTATTAATGATATCATAATTAATAATGCTATCAGTATTCCGGTGCACGTTTAAAAGTTATATCACATTTAATAAGGGCTAGTTGTACTCAAGTATAATTTTGGATCCTTCTATTATTGATGAAGGATTACTTTATTTTATAGAACAAAATGATACAACTCTATAGGGATTTATTTGAAATTTTGTAATTGATGAAAGCGACTTTGAAGTTGCATGCATTTTAACTAATTTTATTTTGAAACTATTGGAGAATGAATCTGTGATGATCTAATATCCAAATGATAATAGTAAATGTTTCTATTAATACTACTAACATTAATTTCAAAATATTAATAATCAAGTGAAAGAAAATAAACATAACTAACAATGGATTTTTAAAAAAACATGCACTCATACCGAGGTTTTCAAACTTATATGAAAAGTTTCATTCGTTTCAACATCATAATTGATTCAGTCGTCAAACTGATCAAATTCATAAACACAGCTGCACGGGTAACTTAAGTGCCCCTTGTTTCAAGAATATGTTAGTGTCATACCGTGAAACTGGTGCTTAACGCAGCAAACTAATTCCGCGAGTTCTACTCCTCGGCGATATCCAACGTCGTTTCCTCGCACTTAGGAGTCTCCTGGGCCTCAGGAGCGGCGGCTTCCTCGACCTTATCAGGGTTCTCCTCTCCGGGGACGTTCTCTTCCTCGATGTCGACGAATGTCTCATAGGCGGCCTCCTCGGAACTGAGGGTCTCCTGCTTGGCATAGTGGGCCGGGTTCCTCTGGTCCGACGCCAGTTGCGAGGACTCCTGCACTTCGCTGTCGGGCATGTACTCGAGCTCGGGCTCCTCCAGGAGAGCGTCGGCGTCCGCCGCGCCGTCCGACAAGACCGTCGCCGGCCCCATGACATCCTCGTAGTCGCGGGGGTGACTCTCGCAGTCGGAATTGTCGCCGCACCGACTTTCCTCCGTGTCCAGGGACGTGGCCGTCGTCGGCGTGAAGTACTTGAGCTCGTAGTCGCCGGCCGAGCGGTCCTCCAACACCACCTAGAATCAAATCAGGGTGTCGGGCCTCGGAGATGAAGCGGTCGCTTCGACTTGTCTGGTCTCGAGTGCCGCGTTATCGATCGACCCAATCGGTCATATAGGGAAAGTCAGAGATGGAACGTGCGTGCGGTTTGAATTGATTCGTTACTTGTAATTTGAGCACACGTGGTACTACAGCGTTCTTCTAATGCGACCTCGAATGCCACGTTATTCGAACAGAAAATCAGGTCACCGCATTTCCGAATGTAATTGTTCAAGGCCGTAGCATAATCTTGTTCATTCAACTACAATCAATTTGAATGCGCCGATAAGCGGGATCTGCTCATAGCCACAATGTACACTCGAGTGTACACCCACCATTTGACCTCGTTAAGCTAAGCAAACATCTACACGCATGATTAGCTAACCTGTGTATTTAGAGAGTAGCGGCTGGAGAGGGAATCGCCGCGGTGTCGATCGAAGGACCTGCGCCTGTTGTCGTCGGACCGCGAATGGTAGAGCTTGTGGGGTCGGGGCTTGCGCTGGAGGCTTTCACCGCTGCTCGCCCGGGCCCTGCCCTCAAGCTCGTCCGCCAGATACTTGGCGCAGTCGGCAGTGAAGCGCTCGATCGAGTACTTCCTGAGTGGGTGGATGGATGGGTGACGGGGAATAAGAGGGGACACGTTTGCTGCATTAAACTTTGACGTACTCGATCAAGAGACTTTTTGTTTGCCTGTTGCTTCAGCGCGGATAACTTGTCTGCTACTATTACTTTTCAGTGCTTTTACGGTTCATATCTCGAGTTCTTTTGTCATTTATTTAACAGTACGATCAAGTAATCGGACGATGACTTTTTATAAGAGAAATATATTATAACAATTTATGTAAACTTCTTTTTAAAAAACAAATTATTTCATGATACTTTCATAATGAATTAAAATTGAAATTGAAATACGACCGCAGATATACTTTACGTTAAAATAAAAATGATATTACCTGTAATCAGATCTTCGAAAATCTGGACTTCTCCTGAATTCAAAACTCGCCTTTCTTTGACTCAATGATTTTTCCATTCGTCTCTCGCTACCTATTTTGTCCAGAGACATTTTTCGAAAGTTGGGAGATGAGATCTTCCGGAAATCGCGTGGAGATGATTTAGAGGCATAGTCCCTCGACGCGAGATCCTCCAGAATACGCAAATCTATAGAGTTTCTCTTTCTCGAGACGAAATCATCGGGGTACCTAATGCTGTATGCACCTGGGGCATGTTCAAGATAGTGCATAGTTACTTTTGATTCCTACCATTTTTATTGCCTAATAATTTGCTAACCAAAACTTACACTGATTGAAAACTAGCATGTTCTAATTATGGAAAGTACATATACAGTCATTGTCAATTGATAAACAACAAACCTGGGACCGAGATTTTAGGCGAGTAAGAACGATTGAGGGCAGCTATCCTCTTGGCTTCCTCCAGATCTTCCGCATCCTCAATTTTAGTCTGACGGGCTAGTTGATGACGTCGAGCTGTGTCCGAGCGGTCCTTCACTTTGAGCGTTATTGGGCCCTTGTTGGGTATATGTAGATCCATGGCCATCGAAGCTTGACTACCGTGCAGCCTCTGCATCTCGAGGTTCTCTCTTGGCTAAAATAGAAGTCATTCTCTAAAGATTGCAAAGAGCTTAGGGGCGGAAAAAAGAGCGTCTCTTCACCTGTTGGGGAGTGTAGCCGGGGTTATCGATGGAGATCGCGTGCCTCTTAAGAAGTTCGGGGTTGAGGAGGGCGCAGCCGCCTCCGAACTTTGGCGCTTTGCGTCTTGGCGACTTCTTCTCGACGAGGGTCGGGGCGCTTGGGCTCCTTTTCATCTGACTGGTGAGCCCCTTGTTCTGCAGATTCTTAGAGAACTGCATGAACTCGGCGGTTAGCTGCCGGCGGGAGGTTTCGCGAAGACTCGGGCTTGGGCTTCGATTCACACGGAAAAGGCCCAGCTGGTGGTCCCACTTACTCGTTTGACTCGAGGTCGACTTCCGGTTACGTTGGCTCTTGGCGTTTTTCAGAGTTGACGCCTGGTTAAAGCGGAAGCGCGCGGGGACTACTTTAGCCGCGCTATCTCGCTGCCTCGAAGGTCATTACGCAGGCAGCTACCACAATGAAACCTGCGAACCGTGATGGATCGTTGACTAAGAGAGTTTATGTGCGGGCTATAGTTTAAGAACTCAACACTTCCATTGAGCACATTCTTATAGATATGCGATTTCGCGTTCGTATCTCATTTTTATAAAGCATTGTTAATTTGTGGAATACATCTCTGATTGACATTTGAACAACTAGTGATAAAATTCTTTGAATATCATCATATTTTTGTATCCGTGTTTTACTAGTTTTTTATTTAATTATTCTATCTTTATTTACCAAATTAGTTGTAAATTGTACATTTAATGTTACGATAAAAATTTAAAATAGTAAATTTAAAGTCGTAAATTAGATAAACCTAATATTAATAACTTTGATGCTAACTTGTAAACGAAGAATGGTTGGTCAAAAACCCCAAAAATGTAAACGCATAACCAGTTATTAAATATCTTATATGAATATATACCACAAGAAAAGGGAGCGTTCCCTTTCTGCAGCTACAACAATGGTCGATTCGGTAGGCCAAATGCATTAAAAATGAGCAAAATTTCTACTATAAACATTGTCTTATCTACAGTATATCCAATAGATACAGTAATAGATGATTAAATTATACAAGTGAATTCAAATTGTAAGTTACTATCTTGTTCCGTTGCTTAATGACATGACGAATATTTATACTGTCTTTTCAATTAATTAAATAAATAAGGGCGTTCAATAAATCTCTAGGATTGAAAGAATGAAATACTAACGTTAAAAAATTACGCGGTTAACAATTTTATGGAAGACCATCATATTAAGCAAGTATATATTTACTCTTCATAATCAAGTGCATGACTTTCAAATTCAAACAGTATAAAATTTTTCAATTGTACGTTATCTACTTCGACTCATTGGGAAAAATATTATTTTTGTAGATTAATGTTGATCTAACAGATGGACGGTGCGCGCTGCAGGTTTATTAACGCACCTGCGGGCTTACCCTCTATCCTTCTTCCTCTGATCTCTCCCGTATTATTCTGAATACACATTGATGCGCACGCGTACTGTTTACAAGCGCGCTTACTCATGCCGTACGCCACGCAGCGTTCCACAAACACACTCGAGCCGCTGCGCGCGAGTACGAGCGAAGAATCACGATAAAGCTACATCGAATTCGACTATAGTCAGCGATACGATCTCGTCTCTTTTTACGTGCACATTAAATCCCGTCTCGAATTCGTGTATTTTCAGATTTACTATTTTTAAAAAGGCTTCTCACGTTTATTCGAGGTATTTGAAAGTACGTTTGTTTATGTATAGTTATACGTAAATTACTGCGTACAATTTGAAGCCGATGAAAACTTTAAACAATTCAACTTATGTTTCGTTAAAAAAATATTATATTTTAACTTCGTTTCATAAGCAGAGAGTAAAGTTTAATGAGTTTAACAAAGTTTAAAATTTAATCACAATTCTAGAGACATTCAATTACTTCTGAACTTTTTACAGTCGTTCAATCTTTAATTTATTCACATCTGAATTTACTGGCAGATTTAGTAATAAATATGAATAAAAAAAGAATGAACAAAATTTTTTAATCAAAATTTGAGAAAAAAGAATACAGATCGGAATTTACAAACTCTTTATTTTACCACCACATTCTTATAATGGATATTGATCGACTATATTAAGATTTTCAATGTTTCGTTATTTATAATCACGGATTTTTTAATAACTATACTATACTTAATAAATGTATTTGCTGAAACATAATTAGCGAAATTGCAAACAATAAAAAATTATCCTTTAATTAAAGGCTAATAACTGTAATTTAATTGCTATATAATGTTTCTTTTATATTTATTTTGCTTTTTTACAATTTAGTAAATAATTTAAAAAGTCTTTGATCCAAGCTGTCTCATTTCATTCATGAGCAATTTTGTTAAAAAGAAACAAAAGAGAAAAAAATATAAGTCATTTGAAGAATGTATATAAATACTAAAATTACTTATAATTCTAATTATAAGACTGTATTTATATCGTGTAACTTTTGTTCGCTATGTTGTATTTATTACACGTTCAAATATCAGTTCAAAATTTCCTCTCCGAAGGTTCAAAATGAAGGTTCACTATCTTAAAAATTGACTTATCATTATATTTTTCGTTTAGCATGTAAACATTATTAACCGATAAAGTAATGAAATAACAAGATTAATAATAGTAATTGTAGATATAAAATATAACAAAAAATGACTTTAATTAATTAATTACGACATTTATTAGCTTTAAAGTACGCGTACGCTACAGTTCTGTAGCAAATAAAATTGAAGTGCTTAGTTATGTATGTAAAATGTGTTTGAATAATTAAAAATAGGAGGTAATAGATAATGGATAAAGTCAATCATAAATTTTTTAATTATTTAATGTTTTAAACAATAATGGATAATTGATCAAAGCTTTCAAATCATACTAAAATGAGATCCAGACGGCCGATAATGTCGATTCCTACGTTACCGTCCAAAATGAATAGCCATGATAAATACACGTGGATTGAAAGAAATGTTGTAATGTTACAATAAATTTTCAATACAAAACAATGTCACAATAAATGTTAATAAAATTAAATAGACCTAAGTTAATTAATAAAGTTTTTATCTACGTTTACGGGCAAATGTTGTAAATTAAATATCGAAGATAGCTTTGGCTCGGATAAAAAATTATAACGATACTCAATGTTATAAAAAAATATAAAGGAGCCTCGTAAAAAGTAAAAGCCGGGGGAAAAGGAGGTCAGATAGGTAATTGCGTCCAGTAGAGACAAACTCATCATGAGCCTCCATAGCTCAGGGGTTAGAGCACTGGTCTTGTAAACCAGGGGTCGAGAGTTCAAATCTCTCTGGGGGCAGATTTTTTTTTTTTTTCCTTTTGCCTCCCATCCGCAGAGACAGCGCACTCGCCGCGAGTCGGCCGGCCTTCGAGCCGGGGCCCTAATTAGGCCCCAGAGTGGGGGGGGGAGGAGTGTGTCCAGTCGGCGCCCGGGATGATTTCGGCCGCGACGCGTTCGGCTCGTCCCCCCCCCTCCTCCTCCCGGCGTCAATCGATAAACGCGGTCCCGGCCTACTTTCGACGGCCGCGCAATAATTTTCCCACCGAGCACCCGTTGTACAACCCGCGCGCGCGTCTGTCTTCCCGGTGTCAGTTCTCTCGCGGGCCCCGCCGATCGCATTCCGTGTTGCCGGGGGTGCAGGCGCTCCTCGCCGGAGGCGCGGAGTGTGTACACAAACACACACACACGCGCGTGTGTACGTATACTCGCGGTCGTTCCGCCGGCGTTCTATTCGGCCCTCCCCGGCAATTAGGCTTTCACGGCGACTCTGATCCGGGAGATTCAAGCGGGCTTATGCGGCGAAATATACGAGGCATTTACGCGGTGGCGTTTCGCCTCGCCACTTGAAAAATGAAAATTGTCTCTCGCGCGTTTGGGCACGCATAGGCCGGACGGTGTGGTTAGGGCGGCGTTGGCTCGCTTGGAAACTAGTTTTTTTTTTGAACCGAGCGTGGGGCAAGTCGAGTCCCGTTGAACAATATTCGAGTTGACTGATTGAATAAGTTGCACGTCGTGGACGTCTACTTAGTTTAAAAGAAAAAAAAAGGGAGGATAAAAAAGAGCCTGCATTTGACGATTCCATTATTCTCACGCCTTTCGTGCGCGTTGGACTGGCACTTGCAAGTTAGAATAAGAATGGAGATAAAACAAGTTTGTACGTTACCTCCAACGCCCATGACTATCGGTCCGGCGTAGCTCAGGTTATTCAGATGAAAGCCCCTCGACTCGTTTTTCACCCTCACTGTAAGGTTTCCTCTAATTTCTTGCGCAACGGACAATTGATCTGCGTAGTAACCTGCCCAAGGAGGCGGAGAAAAGATCGATTGGAGTTATGAGAAAAGGATAAAATTTGCGTTTGTAGATTGTCATGGGTGTTCACTATTAAATAGTAAAAAAGTACAATTCAGCGTAAGAAGTATTGCTTTTTAGTAGCTGTATTGCAGTTTTTCTTTTAAAGTACAATTTTTTTTGAAGAATTAAAAGCATAATTCAATTATATTTCATAAATTACGAATTCGTGAAATACGAATTGTTTTAATTTAAATTCATGATGTATAATTACTAAAATGGAAATGAATATTTGCATATACATGTGTCGATACTAACGGCAGCATTATTTTTTAAATTATCATTTATGGATAAAATCACTTGTACGCGTTAAAACGATAATTTTTAAATAAATTATATGCAAAATTTAAGAATAATTTTCAAAGCAACGTTTCGTCAAAGTCTATATTTGAAAAGTATGACTTTTGAGAAGCTCGTTGCACCATAAGCCATGACTTTCGTACGATAGCATTAAAATTTGTGATTATTCGTATAATTACCAATTGTAGCCATGCAAGCTCCTAAAAGCATTAGTAGAAGCCCTATGCCCAGAGCTTTACAGGCGTGCCATAAGCAGCGTGTCGTCACTTTACCCCGTACCACCTGTACGATTAAATTGCTTCGGTTAGTAATGAATCCGCAACGCTGATCAATATTGTGTATGTCGGATCATCGCCAATCAGCAGCTTTGTCGTTCTCGTTCTAATCGCCCAAAAACACTATTCACACTATGGAGATATTTGTGTTAAGGGAGGTTATTGAATAAAAATCAACTGATATTTTGCAGGGCGATTTATATATATATTATTTTTACACGTCGTAATTCATTAACTGACTTAAGTAATGATATTATTTTTCTACTTTGATAAAAGTTTATTGTTAAATGACTTATAGTCGAGTCACTTAATTCGGTGAGGTTATACAATTCGGACCACGAACTGTAGACCAGATTTCAGCTAAAACGATTCTCATTTAGCACTCAATTATACTAACAGTTCAAAGCCGGCCGAGTGCAGTATCCGTAAATCGAAGTGCCTACCACGACTAGCAGAAAGCACTTAGCTTTACTAAATTAATCTCGGTATCGGAGCGCTTAACGTTTTGTAATTATAAAAAGCAAATATAGAGGCAAAAAAGATGGAGCCAAGGATTTTACAAGCCCGAGTTAATTGTATGCCCGGCTCAAATGGAATTCGTAGAACTGTTTGTTCTATTTTCCCAAGTATATAGGGATGCTCTTGCGCATAATGGCGGTCAGAGTCAAATTACGAACGTTTCAGTCCTTATTTTTTGCAACTTGACCTACAGTTCAGAGAATATTTTTACACAAAATTACAAAGTTGGTAGAATTATTTATTCTGTTGGTTCTTAGTTTTAATTTCTGAGTTGAACTACGAACTTTAAATAAAGTTACATGTTTATAATTAAATTATAATTTTTTATATAGCTTATATATATGGTATGTTTGCATCTGAATTTAAGTTGATGAAGTAAAAACTGCGTATATTGCATTTAATTTTCTAGATTGATTTGACAAAAAATTGCTACAGAATTTTATGCTTACTAAAATATTAAAAATTGAGTATGTTTCTGATTTAGTGCTACTAAATACTTCAATTACGTAAGTATAATAACATGTACAAAATATACGCGATATATAAACTGTATAACTGTATAACTGTATGCACTTATGCGATGTATAAATTACGCAGAAAAAGTAAAAGTAAAAGGGTAAAAAGATAATTTAAAAGATAATTGATATAAACTTGTTTCTCTACAAGAAAAAGTTTTAACAAAAAATATCTACATGTGGGGTAGTAGATTCTTATACCAATAATACAAATAATAAAAATTTCTTCAATTAATTAAATCATACAAGAGGTACACAAAACTAGCAATACTTTACTTGCCTGTTGCAACTCTTATGATTAGTTACAAATCAATTTTAGTATGCAATCATTGTAATTGTTATGAAATATTAATTTATAATTTAAATAGAATAATGTAGTACTAGTGGAGTTACATATTATAGTTTGAATTAATTAACATTTTTAGAACTACATAGATCTTCATAATTATCTGAACTAATTTGGGTAACATTTAAAACATGAAATAATAAAGATATGTAAAATAAGAAAGTTGTGTTAGCGAAAATTTGTATGGGAATCTTGTTCTAAATTATTTGAAAGGACTTGTTTAAATTTATAATCCGATTGCGAACATTTTATTGGTTTCAACAATAGCACATAATTCGTTAATAATAATTTTGTAGCAGTATAATTTATCTATTGTGTACGCGAAACACAAACTAATTCTATTCCTAATTCCATTTCTAGATCCCAAGCATGATTTCTATTTAATGCACGTACAATCGTGACTATGGAAATTTTGTTGTTAAATACGACTTTCTTTCAATCTAATTAGACAAACGCAGAATTCTATTTTAGTTTACTCAATCATTAATAACTTCCCCGAAAATTTTTAATTTAGATAAACATTCTGCTCACTAAAACCCGCAGATTCTATATATAATTATTAATCATGATTTTTGAGTCTGTTTTAACTTAATTGAGACTTATTATATTTTGTTCAGATTTGTTAAAAAACATAGCCTTTCAAAGTAAATTATTTTTAGATTGGAAACTACCTATTTTCAGCGTGTGCTACTTTGAAATAAAATATAATTACTAGGCATATCTGCAACAGTAATGTATTTTTAAACCTTAGTGTATAATTAATATTTATTGAATTATCTTTATATACTACGTATCTTTTAGAGTGTTTATTTTACTTATTATTTCAAGGTACAAAAATATTCTTGTGTTTAGTTAACTCATTACTGCTTAAAATTCAGAATATAAAAAAAAATTTCAATTTTATAAAGTACTTTTAGATTATCGGTACCATATTTATTTTCCACTATATCGGAATTAAATTTTAAAGATGGCAAGCGAAAGAGAACTCTCAAAGATCCCTAGTGGGGAGCTTCTTGTCCATTTCTACAATTTTTAATACATTTGCCATTTTTTCTAAAAGTGCATTAAATACATGATACATCGATCAGAATGTTGAGATATTTATGAATAATATTATTTAAAAATAATTTATTTGTTTAAATATGTACTGGATAGTTGAAACTCCTAGAGAAATTCTCTGAAGCTTTAGATTTATGAATAATTAGATATCGATAATCTAAGTTTAGTGATTTTTATGCACAGAAAAACAGAAAACTTAATACATACAGAAAAATGTAACATTAATTGAAATCAATTTATAAACATAGTTTAAACTGTGACATTACTTTGAATTTGCCTTTCCTATGTAAACATAAACTAGATCATATAATAAATGTAGTTATAAACTAACGTATAATCGCGTGTTAATATGCGCATAAACGTCATCAAAGAGACTGAAATCAAGATAGTCTCCCGCAATCTCCTCTCCTATTCATTCAGTGTACGCGGAAGCCTCCAGTCAAAGCTTTTCGATTTCGATTGCTGAAACTAGCCTGCGCACACAGTGCCGCAGACAGGGTACATTTATTCCGTACCTGAACGTTCCAATGTGCTCCCGGGGCATAGGCTCGTCTCTGAGTCCCCTGCCATTGCAGGCTGCTTTGGGGCATTCTGCGATCCTCGGCGCTGTGGAAACATAAAGAGCGCAGTATCAACTCAACGCCCGTAACTTTGTTACATTTTTCACAGTTTCCTAGGAATTTTTCGCTGTGGCTTTTTACCCCAGGACAATGGGATTAAATTTTGAAGGGGCTTTTCATTCGCTTAATGGCCCATGAAGGCTGTTTACGCTCGTCGGAAAGTGGGGCAGTTGGGTTCCCTGGTGCGGAGGAACTTGCGGAGGAAATGCGGGCAAATGGATTCGCGCGCGACGTATGTGCACACCCGGAGTGTTTTGAAAGCTCGTCGCGCTTATCGCGAAATAATGTTGCGAGCGGCCAAGGATAAAAGGAGGATTGCATTTCATACTCACTATGAATGGGGTACGTTTTCGGCAAAATAACTTGCCGAGGGAAAAAGGATGCTAATATATCACTGGCTTTATATGTAGTCTGGCTGAGAAATTTAGAATTTACAAATTTTACGCAAATTTTACGAAATTTAAACCATATAATTCGTTGTACTGAAGACAAAGAGATATGTGTTTTGTAAAACTAAATTTTGCCAAAAATTGTTTAATATTTATTTACTACTTAATTAACAAAGTTAAAAATATTATTTTTCAAATTTTAGTACACAATTCACATGAATAGTGGGGTGGTATATATTCTCCTCTTATTGTAATAATTTTTATGTTTCAAGTCTTTTCTTATATTTGTTTTTGTGCATTTTTTTTTACTTCATTCATTTGAAAATGTTTGTAGGACATATATGAAAACAAATGTTGCTTATATATTTATGTGCATAATTTTTGTTTTTATTATTTTTTTATATTATGTGAAAGACCAGTATATTTTTTAATCAACAAAATTAAAACTTTTTGCTTTTATTTAATTGTTTGACTTACAATCATATATACTTTAAATTAATAAAAGTTTTTCATTAGAGTCATTGCAATTTATTTCTATAATGAGTATTTCCAAGAATCATTTTAGATTTATTTCAAAATAATGATTTGAAAAAACTGTATGCATGAGATGCCTATATATGATACAACTCATTTAATATTATTTTTTGCATATCATCTGGAATATTATTTATAGAGCAGACAGAGCCGCAAAGAGAATATGCTAAGAGTACCACGACTTCACGTTAATGCTGAGGTATACGTAAAATATCCTGTTTACAGAGTTGACTCGAGCGGCAAGTTTTTTAGTTGCAGTGCCGTCTTTCCCCTAATTGATCCCCGCAGGCCATGCGACGGTAAAATTTTCACGAAAACTTTGGCTCCTCATTTTTCCTTGTTAAAGCTGAAGAGGCTGCAACAATAGGCTACGGCCCTCGTATGTCGAGGTCGCGGAACTTTTGCGAGATGTGAAACCAATGTGGGGGAATGTCGAGTGCAACTTTACGGCTATCGGCAAAACCTTTTGCGGGTGATACTGGTTAGGTCACGTTACTCTCGATTCCGAAACGTGTCAGTGAGTTTCAAGCTATTGACTAGAAAAATATGAAGCTGTTGATTGTTGATTATTGTTGAATAAGGAAGTTTAGGAGAATGCAGGTCAAATGTATTATAATGCATCATTCAGCTTGATACTTGCCGTGAAGCAATTGGAGCGCGCATTTTCATCAGCGTCTACGAATTCGACAAAAAATGTAAATTTCTATTTGTTTAAGTTTTGAAATATTTATCTTTACTAAAAACAAGTTTATAAAGAACATTAATACAAAAAAATACGGTGTTTATAAATTATTATCATAGTATATTACGGAAAGAATACGGAATTCACTTCACTCGAATGATAAACTGCATACGTGAGGAGTACATTTGGTTTCCCCATTCGTTGCATACAACACTGTTTCTTTAAATAATACATTGTATGGAGTATTGCACCAGCAGACAATTTATGCATAAATGTTTTGTCAATTCTTTGGGTAACTTATATATGGCAATGCGCATTCATATTTTTAAATAAATGAGTAGTTATAATATGAGAATTAAAAAGGCAGGTGGTAGATTTTTTACCATGATCTATTTTTAGACATGTTGTGAAAGTCTTTGTAAGTATTATGTTAATACTAACATATTTTTATTATCAAAGGCATACTTTCTGGGAATCTCAAGGTTACAAACTATTTTTGTCCAATCTTTGATAATCTTTTATCGATTTACGGGCCTACGGCAACCGATAATAGAGTTTTAAGTGAGTTTTAAAACAAATCAAATCTTTCACGCAGAGACATTGATTCAGAGATGATGTCTTTGTTTTAATATTTTGCTTTAGTTCAAAATGTATTAAGAATCATGAAATAGTAAATTATCACCATAGTACTTGTATTATTAGAGAATATCTGGAATTTTATTAAAACTGTATATTTTACGTATATCCTATTCACAGAAAAACATTTTCAATTATTAAAAAGTATTTTCTAAAGTATAATTGTTTACTTTTTGTTCTGTGTAATAAAGAGAAAATAAAGCTTAGATATATTTAACGTGATACCTTGTAACTGGAAATTAAGAAGACAAAAATTGATTAGAAGTGATAATACATTTAGTACCGTTTATTTTTAATAGTACACACGCAATCATCTATTTATTGTGTGCTACAAGTTTAATCGTAGAATTTTAATTAAAAGAAATTTCATGTAAGATGCTAAGGAATTCTTTCTCATTGAGGACTAATTTGAAGTCGACCAAAAAACCTTTTCCAGTAAAGCATCCAGCGAGGATTTATAAAAGGTTACTTGTTTAGTATTTAATTCAACCAACCAAAGTAATGTAACAATCAAGTAATCCGTACCAATACAATAGCTATCCTATATTTTTTTAGAGGTAGGGTCGAGGAATACTTTTAATCAATTTTATAAACAAATTGAGAGTAAACTTTTAGTTACTATTTTCCTTTCAATTAACTACGTTTAAATTTAACTTTGAAATAATCTTCAGCTATGGAATTAAATAGTAACAGACATAGGTTGTTAATTAAAAAGGAATCTTTCATTAACTATAATAATTGGGCAAGTATAATAATTAGGTGTAATTTATGTAATGTTATAATATATAAATATTCTGTATATCTGTAGACTATATCTTAAATAAAAATCTCATAACTATTTATTTTATGATCAATAAAATACACCTATTATAGCTATGGAATATAAAAACGCCTTTCTTTAAACTTATAAATATTACTTTAAGCCTATGTTAGAAATTTTCAAAATATAATTAAAATTTTAATTATATTATTAAAGAACCATAAGATTTATAGTGTATTTCAATCAAAATGTAACTAAATGAATTTATATTCATAAAGCTTACTTAATTCATCATCCAAAATTAATTAAGGACAAAAAGTATATCATTTATTATCAAAAAGCACTTATTTTCCATTACCATCATTTCGAATTTCGAAATAGCATCGAGTTTCTATTGAACGAACACACGGTTATTATTAAAGGCTCACGTTTCACGTCAGGGATTCGATGCGAGTAGTCTATATGGTAAAGGTATATGTAGAGATTTGCATGAAGCGTTTCTCAGTTATCTTGAAACTCGGGAAGTTGAGGGAAAGCTCACGCAACCTCAGTAAAATGAACTTGGTTGCGCCTCTTGCATTATTGAGTTATTTATACTTTTATAAGTGGTAAGGGTATTCTTCGCATATACTGTAATTACATTTTGCACGTTTAGTCGTTTACTATTTTATAACGTTTTTATTAAATTTTATGTGAAACTATACTCTAATTAAAGTGATATCTCTCGTATCCATTATATTATATCCATTTTATATTTATAGAAAGAATATGTAGTGAACAAATAGATTTTTAAAACTAGTATATATACAAGTATCAAATTACATAAAAGTAATATATAAAAACTATTCTATACCTTTTAACTTTTTAATAGTGCTTCAAATCAAAAGTGCTCCTCGTTGAAATTTAACGAACATGCATTTTTTCCCTCTGGGGAGGTATGTTTCGTATTTCGCTAACGCGTACACGCGCCGACTATGTGCGGATTCTCTAAATAAAAGTAGTAAAAATGTAAAAGAATTTAAATTTAAATGCTTTAAAATGCTTTAAATGCCTTTGCTTTAATACCTACTCGCGCACACACATATACGTACACTTTGATTCGTGTAAGACATAAATGACGTTTTATTGTTCGGTTAAAAATTTTTATTTATTCAAATTATTAAAGGTAGAAGAATAAATCGATATTAAAGGTATTCCTCTACGATCAATTGTGCAGTTACAGCAGAGATATCAATTAAAGAGACCCCGTTAACCTTCCAGTTTGATTACGCGAGATTTTAATCGAACGAGCCAATGTAGATCGTAAAAATACAATCGGACAGGGTAATTTCCCAGCGTCGGCCCTCGGAGAAAAGTGGGCGCGGGTAAAAGCGCGCGAAAAGCCCCTCGGCCCAGTCGGGCACAACTCACCTCGGAAGCGCGCCGGCGAGTCCCAGTGGTCAGAGCATCCCCTCGTCGGCGCCTCCTCGCAGTTGGGCCTCCTCGGGGCGAGCCTCAGCCCGGCAATCCGGGGATCCTCGCCGGCGGCCAACCCCCCCCGGCGTGCCCTACCCCCCCCGGCATGTCCCGCGGCTCCTTTGTCAGGGCGCGCGTCCTTCGGTCGGGCGGCCGGAGTGAGGGCCTCCGCGCTCCGAGGGATATCTGCCGCTTCTGCCCGGGCTCACGGCGCGCGGCCTAAAGCAGAAGGAGACAAATGCACTCGCTCCCTCTGCCGAGGTAACGAGGCGGGCTCGAGCGACGCGTCGCATTAGCCCCGGCCCGCGATTAACGCTTTACGAGCCCTGATAAATGTTGCGTTGCGGCGGACGTTAATGTGCGTTAAGTGAATTGTTATTGGACTGCCCTCGGATGGATTACGTGGACGGCCAACTTTCACGCGCGGCCGCTTGATTTGGCATGCCGGGTCCTCGGCCGTTACCTCTGGCGAAGGATTCTATCGGAAGAGAGGAACAAAAAAAAAAACCGCGTGTTTTTTAACCGCGCCACGGGAGAGGAAGATAAGGCGCTGTTGCGTTTGCAGCCTGTGTACGTACACACGATAATTGTGCCGTGCGAGATAAACATAAATGTTTACCTTCCGTGGCGCGCGTCCGTCGACGAGGGCTTCTCCCACGTAAGTTACGGAAGAAAGGAGCGCGGGGGTAATCGGGTCCTGCCATATAAGTTTATATCCGGCGCGAAGTTGGCCGAGACTCCTCGCCGCGGGTAAAGAGCGCGCAAGTAATCGAAGGAACTTACTCTTGGGGCATTTGGCGGGCGAGATCCGGCTCGGCTTGTAACCTAGAAACAAGTGAATCGATCCTCCCGCTGGGCCTCGGCGTGCGGCCGCGCCGTCGGTCAGGGTGCGCCGGGCCTGCGCTCCTGGGGCCGGGGCCCGCCCCGGCCTACCGGCGGCATACCCGCACTGCACTGGCACTGGAGGCGCGCGCGCGCGCCCGCGACCGCGACTGGCCCAGCATCCGCGGCGGCGGCCGTCCGGGGAGTGTCTCGGCCCCGAGCAGCAGCATCATCATCACCTGTTGGTCCGCGCGCGGCCGGGTCGACGCGCACGCGCGCATCGATCCGCGCCCACCACCCCCTGGCCGTGTGTGTGTGTACGTGTGCAGGAGGCGCCCGGAGGACGAGGGCGGGAGGAGGCTGCAGACCCCCCTCGGGCCGCCCTGGGCCCGCCCGCGCCCAGGACCTAACCCCCCGCCACCGCCCGCGCGCTCCTTTCTTCAGGGGCTTACTTTATTTCCCTCCTAATGTCTAATCGATACCGCGCCGAGGCGGCCTTTTTTTTACCCATGCCCTTTCGTCGCTGATGTCTCGGGGCTTTGGGGTTTTGACTGCGCGCGCGCGCGCGCCGGAGATCAGCATCGCTCGGGAACAATGTATACGGTATCTCGCTGCGGGCACATTGGCTTTAGATATAGGGGCTTAGTCATTTTCCTAATTTTGGATAAGATAACAAACGAACGAGTGGGACTGGAGATGAAGCTGAGTCAAAGAGATTTTATTGTAACATATAGCGGGGAGTAATATCATTGCATCCATTTGTGCGACGTTATGCGATGTATGTAATTCGTGTAAAGTTAAGTGTTTGTTAAAATATTAAAACGCATGTTGCTGAAATGATTACGGTATTTCAATTACAGAAGAGAATTATTGTTTGAGTTATAAGGAAATTATGGTCCAACTGACAAACTCAAGATTTAGAGTACTGAATTTCATGTAGATGGCTCGTGCTAATTAAGTAGAAGTAGGTCGAGTTAGGCAAGACATATCCATTCCAAATGCACGTCCGCTAATTGTATCAAAGATTTAATAAGACCCGCCAAACTCATGTCAGTAGCTCCCGGTATAACTTCCGCGTTTACGGCTTCTTTCAAGCACTAATGTCCAATCCATCTTTTCACATAAAAGCTTGGTCGTTATCAAAAGGCGAAATCTACGACATAGTAATTAAATGTGGACCCACTTTATCAAGCGTAAGGAGCTCCGCAAATGTCGCTAATTGCGAACCTTTAGGGGTATCTTCTGCACCAAGTAACTTGAAGACAGCATCGATCCTCGACTACTTGTGCACGCTCACATACAGCTCGCGATTGATCTTCCTTATCTATCGAGTTGCGGGGATTCGCAGCTCAGCGAAAGCCGTTTTAGTGCCCATGAAAGCGAGGCCCTACCTTCTGGTTAGTTGCCCTGTATAATACAGAGCTTTGGAAGTGATCCGTTCTAAAATCAACAAAGAACTTTGAGTCTATGAATTTAAACTATATCCACTTTTGAGTTATAAAGCGGATTGTTAAGTGCTTATGTTATTCATTCTTTTATTAACACTTTCATTTCTTACGGTGCAACTATTTTGATTATTTATTACAATATATTAATTTGAATGGATTTGCATGTTTACCTGAATACTATAATATTATGTTGGAATATGCGAATTTACACGTAGTTATTATAATCAGAACAGCTACAATGTAAGCATGGAGAAATTAGGGTAGAAATTAGAAAATCGATCTATTTCATAATTAATACCTAAATGTATATAGTGATTTCTTGAGTAACGTATACAACTTTTCTGTATCCCTTGTTCCAGGCCACATAATAATAACGCGTGGTTTACTGCCCTCAAGCCATGTACAGTATACTGACACTGTTCTTTTTCACATCTCTACTCTATTTCTTTTATATGCAATCGCATAAAAACTATGTTTGCTTTTATAAATGTGTACACTCGACAAATGTAATGTATTTTTTAAGCAACTATTGTAAATGATTTGCAATCGAACTAAAAGAACGATGAAATATAATTTTACATTTTTAAATTTCCACATTATTTTAATACAATATTGTTTCTTCAAAGTATTTAATTGCTACGTAATGCTAATTTAGTGATTACTATTTCTATTCCTGGTATAAATGACGTATGCACAAGGATTTTACAAAATTATAATTTTATTTACTTTGTATATCACTTTTCAAGATTTATTGCTATTGGGCATTAGAATCTTTATCCTTATAGTATTGCTGTTTGTGGACATATATAATGAAATGATAGCAATAACAAAGAAAAAAAACACGATTCACAGATCACTATTATAAAAATATATTTCAAATTCAAAATACTATACTAGTTTTTGATTGTTAGCAAGTTTTAATCGATATGTGGATATAGAGTTGTAGTTAATTTATAAACTAATACATTAAGGTATAAAATCAACTGCCTAATGAAATGTAAATTTATAGAAAAATATAAATCATATAGAAATAGTTTTTAATATAGTTTATCTTATTAAAAATTTAATGTTATTTATCTTATTTTTATTAATGAAAATTGTATGATCTTTTGATTGAACTGAGAATTATTTTCGGTAATTAAATTTATTTAATGAGTAGTTTTTGGAATGTTTCAGTCTCGCGATTTTAAATCTGTAACTGCGTTATTAGTTGCAGGATCGTGTACCAGCTAAATATAAATCGATAACATAACTTATCTTCAGAAATTTTGTATTAAGTAGCATCTACAATTGTACATCTGATGATGAAGTATAGGAAAAAGTTCAGTTTTTGTTCAAATGCCTATACCATTATTATTCAGGATTCCTTTGTTTGCCATGCCATTGTCATCTGCAGGGTCGACTAGAGTGTGTTCTATCTCGACTAACTGATGCAGGACGTTATCTCGCTTCAGTCGACATTGATCAAGTTCAAGAGTTAGAGTATGTTATGTAATAGTTCTATTAAACAGAAGTATTATACCTATCTATAAATAATAAATTACATTGACATTTACCTATGTTACGTGTATATCAAAATACTTTTGTTTAATAAAATTACGAAATTCTAATATTTAAAATGCAGCTTATACCTCGGTGCACTTTCAGTAAAGGTAAAGTATTATCGTTTAATTACAAAATGTAAATTATGAACTTATATATTCAAATAATTAATAATTTTAATTAAAAATCTTGTTGATAAATCTAATTCAAACAATTCAGATTTATTATAACCTCACCTTTCTTGCCAAAATAAAAATAATTAAAAATTTATATTTTAAAATTTAAGTGAGATTATTATGCTATCATGTTTTATGAATTAAATTTATGAAAAGATACTAATAAAAATAGTATCAGTATAGTTAAAAGAATATTAAATTTATAAAGTATTAGTATTTTTTGCTTTATTTTTAGAAGTATATATTATGTTATAAAATCTTACATTTTAAATAGTGGTCTTTGCCAACTTAGCTTAATCTGTTATCTAATTAAACCTTTTATTTTAGTATTTGTTGCATAAATAGGGAAGTGATCTCAAAACTACGCGAACTAACAAAGAAATCAAAAAAGAATCCGGAAGAAAATCTGTTTTTGAATAGAACCTACCTATATTGATATACTTTTCCAATATAGTAAGGTTCAATATCTTGGATATCTTATGTGTGAGAACCATTAAGCTTTTGAAAATATTGGTTGAATGTTATAACGCGAAATTTTTATAAACAAATCTTTGACCTCCAAACGATTTTTCCAAGTTTGGAAACAAAATAATGTTTGGGGGCCTGATTTGGCGTATAAAGTACACTTTACTTTAATCACTATGGTACAATGGATGTATGAACTAGTACTTTTATATGCTTTGATAAAACAAGCCTTCAAATCTTCTTCGTTAGATGTAGTCATTCTTTTATTACTTGCTAAATAAAAAATTGCAAATTTAGCTCTGCAAAATATAGACAAATTATGACAGATTATTATCTACATGATATCCAATTAAATCCACTGGATGTGAATTCGTCATGTATCCAATCGTAAATTTTTGTTAAATTTTCTAAACTTTAAAAACTTTTCTTTAAATTAAATAATTTCATAAACTAAAAATTTTTAAAAAATTAAAATTTATGTATAAATGCATGATAGATTGTATTTGCAAATGATATTTGATAACTTATATACATTTAATTAATGAACGTCTAAAATTAATTTAATAAAACCCAAATATTACAAAATTTGCTAGTTCATTAAAGTATTGCACCGTGTCATAACTCGATGAAGACGTAAATAATTTAAATGAATTATGTTTCCAATTATTTTCATATCTGCTGTATACTCTCCAGACTTACTGTTTCTTTGCAGACCTCAAAAGAATTCTTTGAGGAAAGAGGTTTGGTTTAAATAAAAATGTAATTATCGAAGTTGAAGCTTATTTTGAAAGTGAACAAATCATTCGATGAAAAAAACCGCAAAATTAGAAGAGTGCTGGATATTGAATCCATCGCTATGCAGCCAGTTGTTACTTTTGGGTTCACGGCTAATTAAGCGATGTATTACGTTTCATTCCAAATGGGATTGAACACAATGTAAACATCATAAGTAAAGTTACAAGAATTATTAATTATTCAGGCATTGGATTAGTTTCATAATCTCTTTTTACTAAACAAAAAAATAAATTCAGAGAAAACCTTAACTATTCATTATTCTAAAACTACTAAGCGACATTGTACATTTTTAAGTGTACATTTTTTCATTTAGCTCTACTTTCTTAGTTATGAATTCTGATTTACAGTACACAGGCATAATTAAAAATAATTTTTAAAATATTTTGAACTATTAGCAATCTAATTTTATGCATAAACAATTTTAATTTGAAATTATTTACTGAATTAAAAGGATTTGAAATAAAATAATGTTATAGAAAATAATGATATTATATGCTTATCAAACAATATTTTGCGGTTTTAGTGAATATATAACCTTAAAGTAATTCTAAAAATTTTTTGTAAACCCTTCATATTTACTGACCCATTTAAAAATTTTAAATTATTTATAATAGACACAAATAAAAATAATTTTCGGTTCCTTGTAATTGAAAATGATTTAGTTTTATTATTATAGTAAATATACTAAATAATTTGATATGCAGAGTTCATAATATTGTGTCATTGCTTTTTGACCGATTTTAATGAATTTTAAAATAATTCAAAATATTTAAGTAGAGCCATATAATTGGTAATTCGAAATTTATGAAGACTGATGAATTGCAGTAGTCGATGTATTTTGATTAAGCGACAGAATCAGTACACGATGATTCATTAAAATTATAATCCTTAGTAAAAATAATTAAATACAAAATAATCCTTTCAGTGATATTTGGCTGAAGTATAGTCATTTTTTGTAGTTAAATTATCGGAAATATTAAATATGTAAAGAAATAGACTCAGTTAATATATAAGGCTGAATATAAATAAATTGACAAACGTTTAAGTGCATAAGTATTTCTTTATTATAAGAAAGTAAACGTATAAGGGACTGGAAAAATAAAATTATAAAATCTGGAATAAAATAATTTTGCTTAACAAATAACAAAATCATTGTTTAAAATAGAATCATTGTTAAGTTATTATTTCTCTAATTTTTGTTTTGTTGTATAATTTGCCGTTTAAAGTGGATAAGATCGCGGAATAAGATGGCGTATAGTTGTAATGCAAGAATCCACCATTTTTATTTATTCCAACTCACTAAAAGCAATTATAAAATAAATATACATTAAATAATATATACATATATTATGTTTGAAAGGAGCGAATAAAAATTTCAACGGTTTGGCATTTAATTAATTTATTAAAACTTCTAGTATTATATTAATTCATCTCTGTATTTTCTCTTCTGTACATTTTTGACCCTCATTACATCTGTATCTTTTTTACTGCTAAAGTCTCACATATAAGACTTTTTTCACACGTCAAACACGGGATGATTATTTACTTTTTTCTGTCGGTAAGATGATAATAATCGAGGTGGAAACCAAAGGGTTTCTCTTTTAATTTTTTTCATTAATTAATTCATTTTCAACGCATTCAATCAAAACCTCAGAAGCTTAATACTCCCATATATTTATGTATGTATATATGTGTGGTTTTTTCCAGCTCCTATTCGCAACCTATCGATTATCGGCTTTAATTTTCTTATTTTGGCTCACTCGATCGACTTCTAAAATCATCCTGGGTTATCATTAAATAAAAATTTGAATAAATTTCTCTTGCTTATACATACTTGGAATTAAACTCTGGTTTAATTTTTTATAAGATTTGCTCATTGTTAACATTTGGGTCATCAAATCTCGCTAATTGGTACGTAATACTCTATATCGCTTATTAACTTTTTACACAAGAATTCTCGATAATCTTTTTCGACAATATATTCAACTTAGTTAACAAAATAGAATAAATAATCGTTCTAATCTTCTGAAATTTAATCAAAGCTTGAGTTCTATTACCTATTTTGATCTTAACACATAATAAAGACTAAAAGTTTATGAGCACATGTATTTTATATGTGATTCTTTCTAAAAAACATTAATAAAATTACAATTTTTCTCTCGTAAAATTATTATTTTTATTATTTTTAATGCAATATACAATCTTAGATTCAAAAAAGCGCTGTGAAGTGCCACCTACTTGTAAAAATATGAACTTGAGTACCCAACTTCTTTAATCGTACGATAAACTGAACTTTTGTTTATCGTATATTTTTAATTATTTTTCATTATCTTTTATTTAAGTCAACTCTATAACTTTGTACAATACCTAAAAGGTTTCAAGAATTCTAAAACTTATATTTAAAAATTTTGGTGTGCAGTTGTTTACCTTACTTTTACGACAGGTGGTAAGAAGAATACCTACTTTATCTAGTGATTTTAAAAGTCAATCTTTTGTTATACGAAAGGTTGGTAGATGTCGCTTCTCCTTTCTATGCAATTTTATGCTAAATTAACTGCACTCCTTTAAAACATGTGTACAGAATGTACATTTGATATATTTATGAATAAAAGTTAAACAGAATGTTTTCATTAATATCGTATCATTTAGCTCACATTAATTATTTCTTTGAAATAACTATTAAAATTACATAAAATTTTTGCAGAGTAAAAACAGGTTCGTCAGTATCATCCCTACTGACTTATAAATTACAATTTTTTTGATATCACAATATTATATAATAACTAAAAAACATAATAAAATTCATATATCATTATATAACAAGAAAATTTCTTTTTAATAAATTCTATTTTATAATACACAATTTATGGTACCTTTAAAATCTCCTAAAGTATTAGTAATAGCTTATTTTAGAATCATAAAATATTTTTATGTCTCATTCATTCCTTTTATTCGCAATATTATATGTTATTATTATACTACACGAGTTAATTATAATTCGGAAGATTTACAAATTTATAATATAGCATTAATTCATTTTGAATGTTAATGGCTTGTAAAAAGGATAAATTACTTTTGGTCCGAAGCAGACTAATCGAGATTATTATTATTAATACTTGCGTTTTATAATATTTGTATACTAGATTTTTTTGTACAATGCCAATAAAACAATGGTCATGTACATTTCAAATATAGGTAATAGTTATCATCTTAATCTTTTAAAAAGAGATACTTCGATATTGCATTAAATAATTTCGAAACAAATACCACCTTCAGTGGTTATGTGAACCTCAAGCTTTGATCAAGAATCAAAATCTTGCACACTTTTGATGGAATTCATTAACATAAGTAATGAATATCACATTCACTCTACATGTTACCGGCATCATCAATAATTTCACTGCACATATTTCCAATACTTTTTTCATATTATTCTGTTTTCAGTTGATGATGTACATTTACGTTAATGTATTTATAATATACGATTCCAAACTTGTAATTTGTGCGTTTGGACTTAGCCTACTAATCATTTTTATAACATTAATTTGTAGTCTAGGCAGTTGCGTATTTTCAATAAAATTTTTTACGCTACTGATTTTTTTCAGCCTAGAATACTATTGTTTTTCCGTTTATTTCAATAAAAACAAATTCGATTCCCTACTTATTCAATTAAATTTATATCGACGTCAATTCTTCGTGATTAGTGCGATTCCAAATAAAAAAGTACCCATTTAAGGTTTTACTTAATTTGACATTAACAATTTTCCAATTTAACTGATATTTAAAAATATTTTTTATCACAATCTGCTAATTTGTCACTGATTTTTAACAATTGTGATATTTTTTAATCATTTAAACTTAATTCTATCGTATTTCAGCTTTTATGACTTAGAAATGTTTTGTAACTAAATTAATTTTTTGCTATTTTGAGACGATTCACTCTGCAGAGTTACAGCAAAATAAAATAATTTTCATTCATTACTATTCCATTTTGATTCTCACTTCGTTTTTTAGCCTGTTAACGGATCTCTTAATATATTTAATATTCTTTCCATAATCTGATATTACTTTATACACAATTAATCTTACAAGGAGTTAACTACTTTTAAAATTATTTACGCATTTGAATAATTTTATGTTATCACATATAATTTTTATTTGTTTTAAAAATGATATTAATTATAATAATACAACTAAAATGAAAATGTTTTTTTCCAATTAAATAAAATTCCTAAAATGTGATAAATATTTGGTAAATCTAACAATACTTCTTTATTTCTTAATTATGTATATTAAAAAATTATTATTTTAAAATTTTTGGATAAAACATAATTTAATTAATGACAACGTATTGATAAAAGTAGTTAACTTTTTCATGCTGTGACTTACACTCGTATCATATATTTGTCTATATGCACATTTTCCCGCGAATTTTTTAAAGATTTTTTTCACTCAATCCATTCAGTCATTATCATGTTTTCATTGAAACATACATACATTTAAAATGATTATCTAGCTTTTTATTTCATAAAATATCGAAGTTGAATTATACTTCCTCTCAATATTCGTTGATCCACATGACGACTTGGCGAATCGGATATTCACCTTTTATTTCATTTTTAATTAGCTATTAATATTCATACAATTTTTCTTTAAATGTTAACGATATTTATTGAAATTACTGATTCGCAAAGTCGTTGTCTGCTGGTGCTCCTTTTTTGTCAAACTAACAAATTTTAAGAATTGTTTGAATACGAAAGTGCTTTGTAGACCATTAAATTAAAACATTTCCACTTAAATCTAAACTTAATTTTATATATAAATATTGTACACATTTGCAAATTAAAACTATAAAGTTTTACATGTTTACATCGATTTTTAACCATCAATATGAGTTGAAAGGATATTTTAGATCCTGTTAATAATGAAAAGCTTTTCAGCACTGACGACTTTCATCTAGACAAATTGTTTTTTGTTGTAACTTGAATAAATTTTCTTTTCGTACAGAGCATCGCAGTTAGTGGATCAACGGACAATCTTACATAAGAGAGACAGCAAACCTCGCTCGGCTGCTCCGCTCCATGATCGTCACCCTCACCGATAATTGTTAAAGTTATACAGGTACCTAAAAAACTCACCACTCCGAGCTTCATCGTAAAGAGTAAGAAAAGTTTTTCCGTGTATCATACAAGCTAGGGAGTCCTACGAGATAATTCATTTTTTCGTTACTTTTTTTTTGTTATTATATTTTTTTGTATATTTTTCATCGATTTTATGGGTGAATGCGTACTGTATCAATTACATTTCTCTTCGCTACTTACGTGATAAAAAGTTTACCAATAATGAAAAACGACCGTTTGAAAATAAACGCCGGGAAGCGCGCACGCATGCCTCAAATCTCTCATATTTTCTCGCTTCGTATTTTCATAGCGCCTATTTTTTTTTAATCCTTAGTAATAAACTGCGGGTGCGATGTGTGTATACAACACTTCCCTTTCGCTAAAGCGCTCCCCTTGCGATTCATTTTAATACGTGTAGGCGCGTGTGGTTGGTTATTTTTGTTCCTTTCTTGTTTCTCACTCCCTAACTTTTTTCCACCGTTTTACCTTTGATCGTTCTTTTTCTATCTTGCGTTTTCATAGCGTATAACCTTTGCGCAGTGTAATCGCTCGCATGTATGCGTGTGCTTTCAAGAGGAAAGAAAAATTGCGCATATTTTTAAGCTTTGGCAGACTTGGATGATAATCCTCTCGGAAAGCTTCAGTTTACTTTACATTGGCACCTTTTTTGTTTTTGTTTCTTTTTTGCATCTCTTCTTTATTCTGTTTGCATCTAAAGGGATAAGAAAGTTTTTACCACTTTCTATGAAGCTTTCAAGCGACGAAAACAAGTTTTGAGTTTTGGTTCGTTTGCGCATAACTATTTATAAATCAATACTTTATTTTTAAAACGCCGTCTGATGCAAACTAGTTTTACAGTAAAGTGCTTGAAGCTTCTTAGTAAACTAAATACTTTTTCAAAATACTACATGTAAAGTAACAAATACTTTTAAGGAAATTCAGTTTTATGCTACAATTATGTACATATCCATCTTTGGAAAACTTTCATGTCCCTATAGCTTTATATAATATTTAGTGCATTCTATTAGTGTATTGGTTTTTGTTCTCATTTTTTCTGCGCATTATGATCGATCGATTTAGTTATAATATCAGTCTAAGATGCGTTAAGCAGGTTTACTTTCTATAGTACAAGGAATTGGACTTGAGCGTTCAATAAAAAGAAATAATGCGAATACATATATTTTTCGCTCTACATTTTCTATAAATTTAATTTCAAAGTGGAAAATCCTTAAAGCGAGATTTTTCAATAATCATTTGGACGCTTGGTCTTATCGATATGAAAATGATTTGTTTGTGGATTGGCAGTAAAGGTCGGATTGTGAAAAACAAATCGCATATTATATTTACATATTATTTTCTAGCACAAGGTTGTATATATATTTTTTTAAATTTCTCAGGTAAGAAAAAGTATCTCTTATTTCCTCAACAAAGATATATTAATACTCTTAAATACGTAAATATTGTTGAAGTACACTATGTTATATATATATATATATAATTTTTTAAAATTTTTTTCATGTATAATTTTTAATAAAATCTTGTATATAACATTAAACTCATGTTTTAAATGCACTATGTGTTTTATTCAAGCGACTAGTAAACATTATCTGGTGTATATTATTGTTCTCTCTTTGCTACTTATGCCATTTGCTTTTCACAACTTAAGAGCCTGATATTTTGGCACTTGAATTACATTAACTCGCAATTGTAAGAACTGTATTCCTGAACACGTACAACTTATCTAAATATAAAGTCAATAACTAGTTATTCGCCGATCATTATAAATTATAAGTAAATCAGTTTTATATGTTTTCAAAAGGGTTAAGTATTACATGAGCGAACCTCGAAAGTGTTTACAAAACAGTTGAAATTATCAAGTCTCTTGACAGTCTCATATACGCAAAACGAATTTTTGGCGTCAAACTCATATCCATATGTCAATCGTTAGAAATACGAATCAAATCTATTCAATCTATCAAGCATTTTAGTTGATTCGCACGATTAACTTTCTATACGCAGTTGTTTGTTTAAATGTTGCTGTCACACGACCAGGAAGTTAAAAAGTAAAATAAAATCGATCGTAGAGGAAATTTATAATTGTACGAAAATTTTGCCGTTTTATTAAAAAAACTCGATAAAAATTATTGTATTTGCATTTATATTCACGATTATCTAGACAATCCCAAAGAAAGTTTTTTAAAAATATTTTATTAGTTAAAATGTTCTGTATAACAAATGTGTTGATATTTTAAGATCTTAGTTGTATATGTAACTGTTAGTTTGAAATGAAACTGTTTTTGTACAAGCTTAAAGTTAATTTTACGCATAACTATATAAGCAGAAATAATTTATATATCATTTTCATTAATGTTTCTCGCGATATTAACCGGCTTAATAAATGTAATGTATATTATTAATTCTTTAAAGAAGCTGATGTGTATAGCGATAAAATGAGAATAAAAATATTTCTGTTGTTATTCTGCGTTGCAAAATGTGTAAAAATATAAGTGATCGAAGAGGTTCCGGTGCCTGACAAGATACCGTTTGCAAATAGTAGGATAGTCGAGGGAAGAATCTTAAGCATTACTTCGTCTGAAAAGGCCAATGCTAAAAGTGGGCGATTAAATGCAATGTATAAAACGTGTGTAGCAATCGGTAGAAGCCGCAAAAGCCCCGCTAAAAAATACGACATTCAGCAATTCCTCCGATCGATTCTATCTTACTGCACTCGATGTCGGCGAGCAGCGGAACGAATGCTCATATCCTAATTCCCTTCGTGCTGCACGCGATATTACGCCTCGGGATAAAATGGAACGGGAAAAACGATCGATCAAGGAACTTTTGTCGGACTCCTCCGTGCCCAGGATGATCCCCTTGCCCCCGTGTGCGCCATCGTTGACTTGGTGGTGATGCTCTCGGCCCCATCGAGCCTCGCGGATTTTATGGGATGCTGCGTTGGTTTAAGGCAATCAGGAGACACCGTAAGCGCAGGCAGAGTTCTCCGGTGGGCTGATCTTTTCCACTGGGAGCACCGCTGCCTTCTGCCACTCATCCCTCACCTGTTAGGAACAGATTTGTTAGTGAGATAAATCTTTTAATTGTACGTTCCATTTTCCGCGTATTTTCCTTGTTTATTTCATTTAGATTTAGCTATCAGTACAGCTGAATGGAAATTCGTATTTAGAAATATTATAAATAGTTTTATATATGAAATTTATAATTGTTTTGTGCCTGTGTTCTGGTTTTGAAAATTCAATTTGTATTCCTACAGATGTAGCTTTTGATATTGACAAGTAACTTATATAAAATTAAAATACTTTTATAAATACGAATATACGAATAAATACGAATGTTATATTTTCTCCTTAGAATACCGAGTTTAAGCCATTTTTACAGCTTATCAAAAGAGCGCCATAACTCATTCGTATAGACTTTGTACTTTATTTATCAAAAACTGGTAAGATTATATTCAGGTTCGTTTTACGAACAAAATTCACTGACTATTGATTTTATATTCCTCCATGTGTGTAAAATTTTTATGAATCAGATATTTTTTGATGAAACTTATAAATATACGAGGAATATATTTTTCAATTTTAATAAAATAATATATAAAATCAATAAAATATTAATTTTAATATTTTCTATTACAAAGGATTTTCTGTTTTGCACTTTATACAGTACAATATTATTGCAATTTATCTGCATTACCTGTTCTACTTTACTGAAGACTCGAAGGAGATTGAGGCCGGCGAGTTTTTTTATGTCCTCCTCGGTCCACGTTGGATCCTCAAGTAGAGTGGCCAGCAATTGCGGATACCGCGACACGTCTTCAAGACCCGTTGGAGTACTGGGGAAATAGAGAGATTAGTGAAAATACTGCATCGTATAGAAAATGGTCGTTTAGAAAGAAATTCACCAAAGTACAATCTTTTAATTAGACGAAAAAATAAACGAGAGCGTAATGAAAACAATGTTTCTCATCGCCTTTGTATACGAAAGAATTCTAATTAATTATTTTATAAGACTCTTTTTTGTAAAATTATAATTGATCATATACTAAAGTTTAATAACTTTTACCAAGTATATAGAATTTACAAGTTATGTTATCAGTCTTCATAATTAAGTACATTTTAATAGAGTATATTTTATGCGAGGGATTTCCAAACGTGTGTCTAACGATAGTTTAATTAAGTCGATCAATCAAGTTGAGTATAGAATCTAATTCATTCCCTTCTAATTTATTTAAAGTTTGATTGTCAACAATAACCTGCTTAATATGTATAATATTTTAATTATACCCGCTGATAATATTTTATTTTTCTACATTTTATTTTTGAAAAATTCGAATGACATAGTGAATTACTAAATTTAGAAATTTCAGAACACTTCGGATCACAAGCCAAATTCGTATTTTGCATTTTGGTGAATCTCGTCGCTCCTTTTCGCAAGATTAGTTTCTTGCTTATAGGTGCGACAACGCATGCTGGAGGATATAGGAACTATGGGGTTGAGGGGCAAGACGGGGATTTCGATAGTTACAAATTTATTCCGTCGAATCCGGCGCCGATGCCGACGTGATCGATGCCGGCCACCTTCCGTATGTGATTGATGTGCGCTGAAATGGAATGGTTTCATCCTGTACACGTGCGACTTCAATTTCGACTGGGGCATCGCTCGTCCCCCCTCTCTCTCTCTCTCTCTCTTCCCCCTTTCGTTTTTTATCATCTCCTCGCACTCTCGCGTTCTATTTTTGGGACTTCCATGGCGCTCCCTATTTTTTCACGGCAACCCCTCACCGTTGATTGGAAGAGCGACGATCGCCCAGAGATTTGCATTTAAATCCGCGGCTCTCTTTGCGGTCCTTAACGCTTGATCTGGCTTTCAGGCGAGATCCGTGCACTTTTTTGCGGTCTCTGGGCGTTCGAGCAAGAGCGTGACTCATTTTTTTTATCTTTCGGCACTTTGCTTTTTTCGATAAGCGATAGATCGAACTTATATGCTCGGCAGCAATTACTCTGTATCATTGTTGTATGTCATTGACTGAGTTAATTTTTAGGACAATTATATATCACGAAATAGTTGCAGAAATAACCAATTTTAAGTGAAAAATGTCTTATGCGAAATATATTTCTATATATTTTTAATTTTATAATTAAATTACTAGATTTTAACAAAAATAGAATATACTTATACTATAAATCGAACATTGAATGAATTTTATTGAAAGATGAAATTACTGAATTATTTTACTTTACAATGTTATGTTTTGTTACATTAAAAGTAAAATTATTAAAAGTAAAATTATATCGAATATCTTCATTTAATAAATTCATCAACATTTTTCAAATACACTTTAATCAAAATATTTTGTTAATTTTTTTATTAATACTAATAAATTCATGTTAAATTGTTTGCTTAATTTTACACTTCGTATTTATATAATAATTTTAATTATTTATTATCAATATTGATTCGAGTTAAAATACGTGTATTTCTATTTTTACAAATAAATGATTTACTATATTAACGGTTTTGACCAAAAATAAACTTGTAATAAATCATTGAATTATTGAATAGTATTTAATTATAATTACGTCGAGAATCATTATCAAATAAAATTACACGGCATCGCACGGTTGCAAGTAAGTGATCTTTATAGATACATAATTATTATCTGTAACTCACCAATTACATCCTTTATAGTTGCTGTGCTGTTGCATGTTATGAAGTAAGTATAAAAAGGAATCATAGCTACTCCGCCATTTTTCGCCTGAAACAGGAAAATTATAAAAGCATTAAGATAAATTCATCATTTCTGAATAAAAAATAGTTGGTTCAAAACCTGTAAGTCGTGACATATTCCATCAGTTGTTAGGAAAATCGCAAATATAATTTATAAAGATTTTATTGAACTTCAAAACCAAAGAATTTAAATATATATCCACGTTGAAATAATTCTAGTCTGATATTTTATAAATTATCAGAGATTTAAAGTCGATAAGCTGCGAAGAAAATTAGGTTACAGGAAATGAGAAAGGGGGAGGTGATCGAAGCGGAATAAATTTCAATTCTCTCAGTCGGTTACAATTCCGAATGCATACAGCGGAATCTTCATAACTCGCGCGGGCACAGAAAAGAGTCCACGGAGCAAAATTAAATTCAATCCGCATCTCGATTCAGCGGAAAGTATCATAACTTCCGACGCTCGCGTTTTTCCCGTCCGACGGCCGCCACAATGCAGCCGTACGTATATATACATACACGCACACGGCGGAAGGAGCCGGGCGCGTGCGCGGCTACTCGCCTATTCATATAACCTTCAATTTTCGGATTGTTCAGAAATGCATTGTCACCGCATTGTCGGCCGCGAGGGAGTCGCCCGTGATTAGTCCTTTTGTCCCCCAGTCCGCTTATGAGGCCTTGCATTATTTGTAATTCGATTTGCGTCAAAAATCGAAATCGCGCAGCCGTCGGCCGTCGACGCCGTCGGCCCTGCGGCTGAGCGTTAATCAATTATGCGGCCGCGTCCCATCTCGTGGCGCGCCGCGCGCGATCGCCTCGCGCGTTCGCTAATTATTCAGGTGATTTTCCAAATTTTGCGTCGTTGTCGCTCGTGTACTTGGCATCGCGTGCCCTTCACCTTGTCGACGCTTCCCCCTGCCGTGGGCAGCTTTGTTGCTCTCTCAACGCGGCTTCTCGGAATTTTTCCCCGGAATTGAGATTGAAGCAAGAGTGAAAAATGTAGAATGCGACACGATCGCCGTGGAAGAAAGAAGTGCAGTGCACCGTTCACTGGAGTATATTGTATAGGTGTATAAATTGATTCTCACCGACGAGTTGTCGAGGGGCGTTCAAGTACTGTTTGATTAACGATTAATTAAAAGTTTGCGTTAGGAATAGATTGAATTTTTCTTTCGCAATTAAGTTGAAGATCGTGCTCGAGACAAAAGAGCATTAGCATAAAAGTAATATAAAACATCTTTAAAAAATGTTTGTATATCATTATCCAGAAATCGATTCTTTCGAGATAGATTCTCTTCGGTAGCAAATTCATTAATAAGTGCCTTTTAGGACGGCTGCCTTTCATTTTGAGGGTATCACAAGTTTCTGGGAAAAAATCCGTGTAGGGGCGAGCCGAGCACAATTATGATTTACATTTTTAGAAAGCGATTCTCTTCAAACTTTTCATGTTCGTCTCTCCCGCGCAAAAAGTGGCAAAACTTTCGGGGGAGGGTTCGGTAAAAACACGTGCGCGCGTGCTTACTGACCTAAATTATACCCTGCTAATGTAAAATTATACATCTCCCGCAGGATTTTCAGGGAATGCGAGTAACTTCATAGTTATGAAAATTAATGCGTTCACATTACATGAGTTTTGTAAAATATTGATAATTTAATTTAAATTGCGAAGGCGTATATACGGAAAAGATTGAATATCAATTAATATAAAACGATTTGCTTCACAAATATCAATTCGCTTTTTATATTGCTTTAAAAAGTATAAAAGTCTATGGAATTGAATTTTTATAATTATTGTATATTGATTTTTATCACGTCGCAGTCGAGGAAAAAATTTCAATTAAGTATCAAGACATTGTACTTCGACTTGTTAATCTTCTTTGGCTTAGCTTCGGTCTTTCTAGCTTCATACTTCATAATAGCTGTGTTTTAATTTCTACCTTAAAATAGAGAAGACCATCGAAAATATTATTATTTCATTTTCTATAAAGTATAACAAGCTGAATTTAATTGTTAATAGTTATATACCGATGGAAGTCATTTTCAAAAGATAAATGTTTCATTTTAATTGCGTGTTAAATTTTAAGTAAACGATCAAATCGGATTAACGCATTTTCATTTAAATAAAATAAAATTTCTAATAGAACTATTATTAAATAACCTGTGGTAGAAATGCTAACTGATACCTAATTCATAATTAGATAAAAATTGCACAATTCGCTTCTGCTAGATAACGGCATTAGCTTATATAGCTATTAACGTCTTAACGTATACTTTAAACAATTATTGAGTAATATTCATTAAATCTATTTTGAAATTAAGCAGTTGTGATTAATTAATTAAAAATAATACTTGATTCATTGAAAATAAATTCTACATCGATTAAAAAAATGTTTTCAGCCAAATATTTTGATAGTTAAATCTTAAAAAGTACTAATCAATAATAGATTTAATTTGATATTAAATTGAAAAATAGCAAAAAGTAATCCGTATATAAAGAAGAGAAAATATAGACAATTATTTAAATAAAACTGTATTTCTATCCCTTTTATTGTAAGATAAATATATCTTTATTCATTTATTTATGGTTGTATTTATTGATGATTCATAACAAATAGTTGCAAGCAATTCGGGTCTCAATTGTAGGTGTGTTTTTCTTGGGCAAATAGCTCAATAATAAACAGTGACGATACTTTCACGTTAAAAATATACCTGCACGTGAAAAGCACGTGAGAAAGCAATATATATATATGTATATCTTTTATTGTATATTTTTTTGCAGAAATTTCCTGTAATTTTTTCGTTGATCCAGAAAACATTCTAACATCTCCAAGTATACAAAATGCTATCTAATAATTCCCCGTTCTAATAATACTGCAAAAATGCAGGGCAGCTCACGCGAGCACCGCAAGATCTCTCAGGCCAGGTATTCCGCGACATAGCGCGACCGTGGCATATACGGGGCTCGGGTGCACGCGAGGGAAAAAGTGCCGGGCCGCCGGAGATAAGGGGGACATATTAAAAAAGTTGGGGCGCTTTTCTAGGAAGCGCGAGAGCCGGGCGTTCGATGCGGCTGCCCCCGGCGAATTGTGCCAGGATCAATATTTAAATTAGCCGCTCTTTTTTCGCCGCACCTCCAAAGTTGCCGTGTTTTTCTGTCCGCACTAGTTACGCGCGGAGTTTGCTCGGACGCGCCGCGGGCCGTGTAATCCATGTCAGTGCTTTGTGGTTTTACGAGCCGGCTTTTTCCCCGCCTTCTATGTATTCTAGTGTGTATTCTGCTTTTGTGATGCCGCTCCTTGTCTAGGCGAGTCACGAGGCCGGGGCATTTATTAATCCACTACGAGGTTGAGAGTTTCCAAATTGTAGAAATGTATTGAAATGCGCTTCATAAAGTATAATCGTAATATTCAGTTGGAAACATTGGAAAACTAATAGGAATTGACTTAATTAAATAAGTAGGGGGTTTAGTGGTTTGAACAGTTTATCGACGTTTTTTCAAGCTTGACGAATATTTAAAACAACTCTCTATTATGCTACTATTGGAATGGAACATCTACAAAGTTTTTTAGGTTCTTAGGAATGTTATATTTTTAACTTTTATCTTTGCTAAAAGAATTTTTGGTAAATTTGTTACGTAAATTAGGGATGTCTTTTAAAATCCAGTAATAAAAAAATTTAAAAGCTTTTTTTATAATTATACATTATTTCTAATAGAATGAAACCTCTCAGGGTCCTGAGATTGCCATCTAGGTTGAAATATAAATATTTAAACATTTTTCCTTTTGCGTGTACACTTTCTTCAAAACTGCTTGATGGATTTTCTTGTAGGAAAGCTTTCAAATATAAGTTTTTTATATAGCTTTTTGGATTCTTGCATTACAATAAGGCTTAAACTTGGATGTTTTACATTAAATATTTGAGTGATTAAATGTTACATTTTTAATTTAAAAATTATACAACAATTTATTGAATCATTAAATATGTATATAGTTTTACAGCTTCGATTCTATTTAGAAGCTAGTTATTTTCTTAAATTTTATTATTGGAAATTTTTTGCTTATAATATCATCCGTTAACAGGAATACCGTCGTTACCAAATTATTCTCTTCCGTATATATAGAGTTTTTAACGCTCATTTTCCATAAGATAAAGTGATTATGCATATTAAATACTAGTTCTTTGTTTTAAAATCTATGTAGATTTTAAAAACTTTAATTCGACTATTTTCTCTCTATATGTGTATAGCATTATCGAAACATTAATTAAACTCTTAAGGATATTTTTTTGTAGAAATCTGATTTCTCGCTTTAACATATCATTGTCATTCATTTTAGCTATGTACCCAGTATTTTTTATTACATATGATATCTTATAAAAATATGCGTACATCAACATATGAATAAGATGAATATGCACATATATTTATGTTATAAATATGCTGCCTGTAAATGCATCAGAATCTAAAGGGAAAAACAGGTGTACTGGTTAGGAAAATGAAAAAGGGATTATTCGTTAAGAGGAAAGCGGGGCATTAATCCAGGATCGGGCATAGAACAAAGTTTCCCCGAAGATTAACACTAAGGACCGCAAGTGGCTGCGCGCAAGCAGTTCGGAATGAGCGGGCGATCCGAGGAGCTCGAGGCGTCGCCGGAATCTCGGCGAGTCCATCTCCCCCGAAAGTACTTTCGTCGCTTGCTCTCGAAAGGCATGACGCTGCGGCGGCTGCGGCGTCGGCGTCGTCTTTGGGGGGAGGGGCGGGGGCGGCGCGACCCGCCGCAATCCTCTCCTCCATTATCGATTCCCGGGGCGCAACAGCGATAGTGGGGCGCGATAAGACGCCCCGCAGCTCCGCGAGAATTGGGCGCCAGCCCCCGGAATCGCGGGCGGGCCCCGTTTCCTACAGGTTAATTAGGACGGAAGCCCGCCCGGTGATTGATAATGAATCACAATAGGCTATTATCCCCGGGGCTCGGGGGTCCGCCAGGGCCAACGGAGGTAACGCGATCAATCGGCCCGGCGGGATCGGGTGGGGCCGCGGATTACCAAGCGGCCGAGGCGTTTCCGCTGATCGGGGAAAGTCGCCGACAGTGGCAATCGGCGCCGCGACGAGCCACCGCGATATTGGCTCGGGCCTTTTAATGGCCGACGGCGGCGGCCCGCTCGGCTGAATTATGGCCCGGAACAATCAGGCCCGCCCAGATCCAATTTCTACCGAAAAACCTCCTTTTCCAAAAGCAGCCGCGCGATCCCGCTCAAAGATGAATTACGCGCGTGTAACGATGTAAAGATACGGGGTGGAATCCGGTTGTAAGCCGGGGGATTTATGGACCGCGGGGGTACAAAAAGAAAAAAGAAAGCGAAAAGCGAAACATGGAAAAAAAAAAAAAAAATTGAAAAATCAAAGGCCGAGGCTGGGCGAAGCCCCTCACACGCACCTTGGGACTCGGACCTTCCGCTGGCTTGGCCATCCCCGCGGACGCACGCAATATCGCCCGGATAAAAAAAGCTCCTCGGGCCGGGCACTTTAACCGGGCCCGGTAAACCCGGCGCCCGGTTTACCGGCGCAACTTCTTAGTCCCCCCCGCTTAAAGTCATATTCGGCCCGGGCGATTAAAGAGCGCGAACCGGTCCCTGGGCCGGGCGGCATTATTCGCCCGCGCGGGGAAAAACACTCGGGGAAAAAGGCGGGGAGCTTTAAAGCCGCGGGGGTCGCTGCAAGCCCACCCATAAACAACTGGCCTGCGCGCCCGAAAAAAAAAAACGGAGGAAAAAAAAAAAAGGCGATGCGCCCCGGGGGATCCATTAGCCCGGAGCCCGCGGCCGAGATTCCACGTACACACACACATATATATATACGTATATATGCACGCTCACGCGCGCGGCCGCAGTACCGCGCCGGGGAAAAATGAGGCTCGCCGGCGCGGCTTTCTCGATCTTGTCCGCTCGAATAATATCCACTGCGGGCAACAAAAAAAAAGGCAAAATAAAATTCAGACGGGCGAGAGGAAAAAAAATAGGATGGGTGACACGCGATCGCAGTGGGGCGACCGCGATCATTGCTCGCGGAAAAAGCGCAGCGTCTGCCGAAATTTATCACGCGCCCGGCTCGCCGGCTTTTCTTCCCGTGTACTTCCCGGGAAGCCGTCGCTCTGCGGTGTCGCGAGGGACAACCGTTCGACCGAGTTTGCGTGGCTTGCGCGCAGACTATGTAGTTTCGCGAGTCCCGTTATTAGAAAACGGCCGGGGCGAGGGCGCCGCGTCGGGGTTTTTTTTTTTCACGGATCGCACAGGATGGTTTTTCAAGCGAAAGGCGGCCCCTTTTTTTTCAATGAGCGCCGCCGTTTGCAAGGGGGCACTTTATCGTTTGCTGTCCGCGCGGGGTATTACATCGCAGGAGCCTCGGGGATATCAATCGCGTTGATTGGGGCACGTGTTCCGATACTGCATTTGCGAGCCGGAAAAAAAGAGGCCGTGTCTCACGTTGCGCGGATATGCTTTCGCGGGCTTGGTTTTTTTTTCACGCCGGCCTTATGCTCCCGCACCTCGCGAGACGACTCGTCCACGGTGAAGCAGCGGACTGGCACTCCCCGGGAGAAGAATTAGCCCCCCCCGGTCTTAGTATCCTTATTTTTTCTTTCCACTTTTTTTTTTGTTGACCTCGGCCACGGGCCGATCGCGCGCTCCTCTCGAGGGCCACTTTGCGGGGCGGCCCCGAGACAAAGCCAAGAAGATTGCGCCGCCGAGTCGCCGCTAGCCGGGACGTTGTTCCCCGGGCCGAGGCGCTCCTCCTCCATCGATTCATCTCCCGGGGATGCCTCGGCGACTCCGCACGCGCTCTCGGGGGGCTCTCCCTCTCGTCTCACCGGCTGCCGCGCGTCCGGCCTTTCTTTCGATCGCACGGTAATGCCGTATCATCGGGCTAATGCCATTATCCTTCTTACCGTGTTGACGGTGGGTACACCTCTATGGATTTAAGGCCACTGGCAATCAACGCGCGTCAATCATAGAAAATTAATCGGCCCACTGTCGATGCGTATAAGCGGATTATTACTGGCCGCGTGTGCTTAGAAACGTTACGTCGGGCGTCTCGGAGTAACGGGCCTGTTTCGCGAAAATGACCGGACAATTGTTGGGTTGGATTGTCCCGTACTCCCAGGCCGATGCTTCCCCTGCACGCGCTATGTAAAACTCGACGTGGGATATATTCGCGATAAATGTCCTTTTTCGAGACGCCTGTCATAAATCAGCCGCGTGTCGAGGATACGTTCAAAGCAATGGAGCTCCGAGCAGCTGGAGGACAACGAAAAAACCTGGGCGCGGATGCACGTTTGAAAACCTGTGTCACGTGCCGAGTTTTTTTTTTCTCGCGCAGTCCGCTGCGCAATTCCACACTTTGGGAGGTCTGACCAGGTTGGTATAAGTGGACCGGGGCGGATCTTGAAGTATCGCCCGGCGGCGCGGGGAATCCAGTCGGTTTCAATTAAGTCCCCATCGAGATAAGTGCTCGGGGTTGGTAGCCCGGCCAAAGACGGAGCCCGCGGGATCGCGAGTCCCGATGATCCCGCCGGCCGGGCGCATCATCCCCAGGCCGCTCACGTTGCCCTGCAATTCGCGACCGGCCAATCTTTTTTAATTAAAGCCCCCGAGTCGCTGCATGCGCCTCGGCTTAATTAAAAATTTTCATAATGCCCGCCGCGCTTACAGCTCATTCGATCTCCCGGCTGATCTCTCACCGGCCGCCAGTGTTCGGCCGAGGGCCGCGGCTCATTAGCCCCTCGTGTTTCCCCGCAACGCGGCTCTTTAAATCACTTGTGCCCTGTGAAGGGCGCGTAACGAGCATTTTTTTCGTTGCGAGCCCTCCCGGTAATTATGCGATTCTATTGAGGACTTTTTACGGCTTAGTGATTTTCAAGAGAGAGAGAGGGGGGGAAGTTGTAACCAATTCGCTGATGATACATTTTTGTTTCCTCTCTAATGCTAACGAAGCCTTCTGCCGGCGGATAAATAGAGCCGTGTAATTTTCATTACTCGCATTCTGTGCATTAGGGCTGCTTCCGGCCAAGTGCAAAAATATTGGTTCGCCTTCTTTTTACGTTAGCGCTAGTCCACGAAAGTCGCTTAATTGCATAGGTCGCTGCGGCCGGGCCCCTCTTCTATTTTTGCAGTTTAGTCCTTATTACGTGGAAAACATTGCTTTGGCGGGAAGCTCGCGGGACTTTGCCAATAAAAAGCAATAGACTTTAGCAAAGTACGAAGTTGGCAAGTCAAATTGGGTTTTGCTACGATAATAGAAAAAGGCGCGGATGCATTTGTTTTACAAGCACAATTTTACAGATCGACGCAGCCCGGAAGTTCAAAGAGCTTTTGCCGGCCGAAACTCGAAACTCGTTTAATGGGGCCGCTCGCGGAATCCAGAAGGAACTTACATTGCTCTTCAAACTCAATCCCGGAGTTTATTTGACAGGAAAAATAGCGGAGCGCGGACCAATTAACCGGACAAAGAGCCGAGGGGAATATTATCGACGGTGGGAAACTGGCAAAGAGCGAACCGGTGTTCGCGCGCCGGTCTTACCGACCGGCCCCCGGAAAAATCCGCCACCCCCGATGGCTTGCGTCCCGCTTTTTTTTTTTCTTTTCCTCTGCAAAAATCCCCGACGTCCCCTGATTTTTACAGCGGGCCATTTGCCCCGCATCTTCCCCGATATTGCCAGCCGGGAAAACGAGGCGGCCGCGAAAAAAAAAAACCGATCGGAAAAAGCCACGCGGCCCCGGCGGCTTTCATTAAACTCCCCCCGGGGCTCATTCGTTCCTCTAAACAAACGCGCGCCGCGGGCAAGTCAAACAGCCGCGAGCGCGTAAATCGCGCCGGCGGACAACAATGCGCGCGTATAAAAATCCCGGGTCAACGGGGAAGCGGGCTAACGAGGGCCGCCCCTCAATCGGGCCCCTCCCTCCCCCTCCGCACGATTTTGACCCACCCGGCCGACGGCTGATTATCCACCCCCCGGGGCGCCGCGGCTTCTTTTTTTTTTTTTGTTTTGTTTCGCCCGGGGCGAGCCGCCTCGATCCGGCGATACGAGCCGTAATTCGAGACAAAGTCCGCTGTTTGCCCTCGGCCGCGTCCCCGAGTTACGGGGCAACTTAGATTACTTTCCGCGCTCTGGCAGCCGTGGGCCTTTTGTGCGCCCCCGCGCGAGCGCGTTCTTTCTTCCCTCGCGGGCGGGGGGGGTAGCTCCTCGCCCGCCGCTCCATTTCTCTCCTTCCCCCCGGTCAACTCTTCGCCACCCCCTCCCGGCAAGCCGTATATACCTCATCCGACGGATTCGCGAGCCTCCATTTGCTAATTGACCTCGAGCCGTCGCGAATTTTCCACGGGCCTTGAGCCGAGTGCACCGCGTCCCCTCGGCTTTTCTTAACCCCACCCACCCCCCGTCCGCCCCGCCGAAAGCTCGTGCCTATGTTTATTCAGCGCTTCGGCTCGCCTTTTTCTCCCCGCGTCCGTAGACCCGCCAAGACGCGGCGACTTTAATTAAAGCCCGGCTGAAAATCGAGGAGCAGACCCTCCAGCGATACGCGAGGTCGGGCCGCGCAAGTGCCCCGATATCTCCTCCCCTGTTTATTTTATCTTATTGTGTTTTTATTGGAGCCAGGTAAGGAATCTATCGTACTCTATTTTCGGAAAATCGATTAAAGTTTCTTAATCTCGAGTACGTGCACTAGCACTGTCTATAAGTTACTTATTTAGAGCGTATAACTATTTCCATTGTCCTTTGCCCAAACAATGATAACGTATAAAAACTTCCATAAACTGACTCGATAATATAGCACTCTAGGTCGAAGACTCTATTAAAAATTCTTAACTCGAGTAATCTTAACCTTCAATCTGTTAATAGCTGTTGAATCAGGTAGTGCAAAAAGCTTGTTCTTAACTTTAAAGTGTAATATAGATTTTATTCTAATTGTTTTGATGTGCGAGTCATAATACTAATGATTTAATTTTTACGTGTATATTTAAAATAATAATAACTTTCTTATGGAAAAATGAAGAAATTAATTTTTTCTTTTCCTACAATTATCTTTGATTACATTCTCTCTCTTTCTCTATTTCCTTTATTTCACTATTGACACTGCACTCCATCTGTAATTATTATTGACGAACTATAATTACTTGTGATTTTATTTATGTTTTACGTGATTTGCAATGAATAATCAATAGAAGTAATTGACATGCTTCATTTTTGAAAAATATTTGCAATTAACAAATGTCTACCTATGTATCTACCTATCTATCCCTTGTTAATTTTGTATAGTTGAAATTTTTGAAGAAGTGTGAATTGTCGAAGTAATAAACATGTGTATTAGATTATTATCAAAGTACCGGAAAACTAGTTATTCTTATATATAAAACTAGTTGCAATGTCTATCTTGAACTTAGAATTAGTTAAGCATAGTTATTGATTATAGTTATAAAGAGGTGATGCTTTACTCGGGATAGTTTTTAATACATTAACTGTAATCGTGCCATTTAATTAACAACGAAGTGGGCACTCCTTCAAACGAAATCTCATTTTATACGGGGTGCTTACAGAGACACATTTAATTTGCAAGTCTCTTTTTCATACCGATCAATATTCAACGACCTGTAAAGAAAAGCTTAAAAAATTACGTCTCTTTTTGTCTTATTCCGCCGCGCTTTGCGAGGGGGTCGCGCGGGCAAGCATTTAAAGCAATCTTCCGCTTTATGGAAGCGACATCGTAAAATGGTTTTTCTACGCTCTCTGACTTTCCGACTATATTAAAATGAGGGGGCGATGCAGCCACGCTTTACCGAGCCTTCATATTCCACCGCGTTAACATTATTTCTCGAATACTTTTTCTGCCGCGCGGCCCGCATGTACCGAGCCCGCACTTAATTAACTTAATACGCGCGCGTATTGATCGCCCGGTCGCCGCTACACTGACCATTTTCACTCGGTCCATGCCCCCGCCGCGCTTCCCCCCCCCCCCCCTCCGCCGCGTATATACCTACGGCCCGGCCGGGCCGCGTGTGTCCCCCGGCCGCGCGGGCCAACCCGCTTCCGCGAGTCGGCACGGAGGTCGCCCCCGTCGGCCCGTTACACGCCTGTAAAAGAAAAAAAAGGGCAGAAGTTGGGCCACTTTATCGGGGGACGGGCCGACGTCGCGCTGACTTCCCATAAATATGCAGCGGCGTGTACGCGCGGGCGCTTAAACGTCGTTCGCGTGAGTTATGACGATCGTGCCGTATTAAAGTTGATTAATGAGTCTGGGAGCCGCGGGCGACAAACGCCCGCAGGATAGGGGGGGGGGGGAGGGGAGCTCCCCCCGTCTTGGGGAAAAGATGCCCGAGGGGGAGAGAGCGAGCCAGAGATTATATGAGCAACATTGAAAGCGGCCCTAATGAAGCCCTGGCTAGTCTGGCAGAACTGATGCGGACAGAGTGTACCGACTCTCGGGCTGCCGTATGCGAATCCAGTTAATTTGAGGTTGCAACTGACGTGGAATTGAAAAATCGACGGCACGCATAATTAAACAAGTCCCCGGGAGCTGCAAAGTGATTTGGCCGATTGTTCTAGTCAACTGTTTAGCTGTGCAAGCCAACCAAGCAATTAAACTCCAGATCAATATTGATTAGAACCAAAGTCAACAATTCACTTTTCAATTAAAAACTAATGCAGTGATTGATTGGGCTACTCTGTGAAAAAAAAAACGTTTAATACTGTGTACCTTCAGTCATAAGTACAGATAAAAATATTTCAAAATTTTTAATTACCAGCGTTTCCTCTGTGAAAATATGCATTAAAAACGTTTGGTAAATTTAACCAATATAAAACAACGAAATTATTTTTGCAAACATGTATATGCATCATATGTATGAGCTTCTAAACTTATATACGTTTGGTATGAATGTATAGGATATGCTCAATAGTTAGCATTATATTATACGTCTTTCTCAAGTATTTGTCAAGATTAAATTAATTCAATTAATTGTTAGATTGTTAAGTCAAACTACCAGAATCCCTCGAATCGAAACGATAAGAAAGCAGCGAAATAAGGCGAAGAGAGTATAAAAAAAGCATAACGAAATTTTCGAAACGAAGCGTGCGACTTAATGCGAGCTCTAATTAGTCGACTAATTCAGGCGAGCGATACGCGCAAATTTAATCCGCATCGCGGGCACTTATTTATTCATTAAGAAAAAGGAATAGCGGCTAATCTCGCCCTCGGCCGGGCCCTGCGCGAGCGCGCGCTCATCGCCGGCAATGAAAAAGGACGAGGTGTAACGAGATTAGACGCGGGTGTGCGCGCGGCGGCGGCGGGGGGGGGGGATGGGCGACTCCGGCCCGGGATTAAAGGGAGCGAAAGGTGAGAGGCGGCAGATGGGCAGAAATGATACGGGCGGCGCCGCGGCACTGCCGCAGTGGCGCGTTGCGGAATTGCGTTCAAACGCTCGAGATAATTTCTTGAAAGTGGATGCGCCCCGGCTCAAAGGGACAAAGCCGATGTTTTAACCGCGGGAAATACGCGCCTCGCGGCCCGCGCGCCTAATTGAAAACTAGGACTGGCTCGTGTGCGATGCGCGGCCTCGCCGTAGGCGGCCGCGAGATTTACCCAAGGCCCTTGGGCCGAGCTGGTGATCTTTCCCTGGGAATTTTTTTCAATTATGCCACGTTGCAGGCCCTCGCGCCCCTGTACCGTCACTGCCACGATCCTAGTTGACTCGCAGCCTTAAGATTCCAACCAGAGTTTTCGCTCCGACTGCCGTCGGTTTTCAATTCTGGTTGAACCTTCCGCTATCTGATGATGTATTCCGGCGCGACTCTAGGCGGAAATCAAACTTGCACATGTAGCGCATATTTCCTTTATATTTGCAAGAGACAACCAAAACAGATTGCTAGATGTAGACTAATAACGCGAGATACACGCTATGCAAGTAAATATTATGCAGGGATGAAAAGAAATTGCGATCCGACCATTTCATTCCTAACTCAGCACAAGATTATGAACCAACAATTTATGATTACTAGCTCTGATGTAAATATGTACGCGGGGTCTGAAGTATATAGTATAAACCCTCCCAGCATCCGCAGGTCAGCAAACTTTCTAGGATTTAAGATTCTAGCCAGCTGTTTCTGCTTCTAGTCGCGTTTGACACGCTCACCTTGAACATCCAGTCTAATTTCCATTAGTGAAATTATGTCGGCCATTTTTGAAACATTTTTTGAGGAAAAATTATTTGCCATTATACAAATTAGTATTATATAAATTAAATTATGAATAAACTTATTTATCTCTCAGTTAATATTGGAATACAATTTTCTTTACAATATTCCAATTCTTTATTACCTGCGATTCCAGAACTCCGTGCACTGATAAACAGTAGTTTAATTTTGATTTTTCAACGTTAATGGCAACGAAATGAAATATTTGAAATGAACTGAGACTCGTTGAAATAGGGCAAGTAGATATTAAAAAAAATAGCTACGGCCAGGATATTATGTTCCATCGACTTGCAAACCAATTAATTTGCGAGAGTCTCGCTAAAGCCAAATTTCATTCCCGTCGTTTTTTCCGTGGGAACACCCACTGGCCGCTAGTTATTATTGTAATAAAAGCGAGCCCTACTCGAATTAAAAGCGAAAGGGGCAAAAAATCAGGCCTCGCTCGCCCATTAAAAAGGGCAACCGCTGCAGTGCAGCAGTATCGAGCCAACTGCCCGCGGTGCCGTGCAGTCCGAGCTGGGCTTCAAGTTGGCCGGCGCGCGCAAAAAAAAGGGGCGCGAGCTTCGCGTAAATCGTCGGGCGGGGAGTAGATTAGGCGAATGGGGGCGGCGGGAGGGATACAAGGGCGCGGGTTCGAAACATTTTACTCGGTCAGGTAGATAAAGCGGACTCACAAGATTTCTGAGCACGTCGTCCGGCACGTTCCTGCTGGAATTGCAGAGGGCGCGCGCGGCGCTGTGGGAGAAAATCACCGGGGCCTTGGTCGTCTGGAGGGCGGCGTTCATCGTCCGCGTCGAGACGTGCGACAGGTCCACCAGCATCCCCAGTCTATTCAGCTCCCGGACCACGGCCTGGGGATCAGATGCACAACGAGTCAATGCTAATTCGCAGGTGCGGCCCCGCGTCTATTGTCGGGCGCGGGCGTGACCGCGGTTACCGCGGCCTCTGTCCCGGCCGGCTGCGCCGGCTTTTTGCTGGGGCGGGCCTTGGCTTTTTCGATCCGCGAATAAATAATCAGAGCTACTCATGCTACAGACAATTACACGAGCGCAACGTACGGATACAAGCTAACAAACTACTGACGTCTACTTGCAGAATTGTTGGAAAAGCAGTGCTAACACTACAGCATGCATTTTTTATAACCTATTGATACAAGCTTGAATCGATGTAACATTCGATTCACATGCATTTATTATTTATATTTTTTGTTAATTTAGACAAAAATGAGAAAAATGCAATTAGAATAAAAAAACGGTACAATTGTACCTTTGTGAAATATAATATTATTAATAACGTATTGAAGCTTTACGCTGTTCAGCTGTTAACAATCGGTCTATATCGAAACATTACAAGTAATATTTTTTAGCGTAAATATTTCGTACACCTTAATAGAATAATTAGCAATTATAATTTACTTGCACGTTTTTTTATACCTCTGCAGCGGAATTTGCATTTACCTCTGTACAGGTCACTCGTTAAATTGAATTATATAGTGACAGAATAAATAAATAAATATAAACGTTGATATTAAAGTATTATTAATATAAAATCCAATAAAATACTGTAATTGCAGCTCGAATAAGGTTGCACCGGCGTTTTATCGAAAAGACCCAACGAATCAAAAGGTCCCGTCGAATGGAGGACAGCATCAATTCCACCTCCTCCTCCTCCTTCCCAGCCTTCCCCGGGGCTCGACATTTCCACGCGCGATAATCCCTCGCGCGGTAATCCTGCTTCGCGGGTCGAACCGGTGAGGTAAATACACTTGAAAGGCTTCGCGTTGGATTAGCCAGGCAACGACGACTCGAAGCGCCTGGTATGCGATAACTCGTGATTTCCAGCTCGAATGGAGGCAGCCCCCCACGTTCGTAAATATCGCCGCGCGACTCGAGAGAGAGGGACTCGGCAATTGATCGAGAGTCCCGGGGAAAACGAGTTTCCCCGCGCGTAGCGAGGGTCAGCAATTAGTCAGCCGCGCTGGCTTTTGACCCGGTGTTGAACGAGGCCTCGCGGGAGGACGCCTCTCCCCGAAGACGAGGTTCCGCGGAACGCCGCGCCTCCCCCGGGGGAGCTTGTATGCGCGTCGCGCGGCCTCGGCTGCGATTCATCCCGGCACTCGGCATTATTACGCGCGGCCGCTCGCTTTGGCCCGGCCCCCGGATTAACCATGTAACCGGCGGCGCACAAAGCCGGAGGTGCCGTCGAGAAGGACGGCCCGCGGCTGTCGATCGATACCAGGCAAGGCAGGGACCTGCGCGGCCGGCCGCGGCCTTGTGATTGGATTAGGCTCGGCTGCACAAGGCCGCTCTTAAAAAAAAGGCTCTCATTAGGGATGCGCGATAAAGGCGGTCATCGGCCGGCTGCGCAAATCCATCCGAGTGAGTTACGCGGCGGCGAGCCGGCGCCCGCGGGGCGTAACTTTTACTGGGTGATAAAAGGAGGTGGAAAAATGGCGGGCTCGATCGAAAACATTGGTCCCGATCAGAGTGGCCCTCGCTGCCCACCCCACCCTCCGCCATTAATTCGCCAAAGTGAGCCGGGCTCCCCAGCCCACCGACCCGCGCGCTTTTTCTCGCTCCCGCGGAAAGATGCGCCCTCTCCGAGGGCCCGGGCGCCCGGGCAATCGCGAAAATTGTCCGATCCCGCAGCTGCGGCGAGCGTCGCCCTAGTTGCCGCTGGTCGCCCGCTAATTTCACGTGCGGATGTCCTTTGGTTTGCAGAATTAGCGGCTCCACGGAGCTTCGGTATTTACGCGCTTGTTTATCTTGATTACCGGGGTCATTTTGTCTATATAATTTCGATCAATTGATCTGTCATTACTTGCAGATGATCAAGTGGAATTTAGATGCGTGTAAGGGAATTGATGGTCAAGCGATAAAGCATTGACTGGTCCTGTATGTTCGTTCTCATCTCAATGGCGCCATTAGTCTCAACCCTGAATTTTATTGCGTCAGCGATCGATATTTTTATTAATAAAATTCTTTTTGTTTACAGCTTAAGGATTATTAAATCTTGTATTAAACCAGGAATACTTTGTCGGTTATATAAATAATTGACATGCATCAATAAATCAGAATACGCCACAGGCAATTATTGTATAAATCGAGCAGCCCAACTGCACTTGCATCGCGATGATAGAATCTCAGCTGATCCTTTATACAATTGAAGAGATGTTTCAAAAAGATGTCAAAGTAATAAATATGTGGCCATGACAACTTTTTGAAACATTTCTCTGTTTCTAAAGTATCAGTCGGAGCAGGGGACGCACATATTCTTCGCAAAAACCATTTATCACGGAGCTTGAAGCGGCTTTGTGCGCGATAACGTCACATGTCAAATAAATAACGAGACACACTTCAAAAAATTCAATTCGTTTTTCTCACCGTTTCGACTGTAATTCAAATGGTACTTCGTTTCCCAATCGGAGACAGTGAGCAGATTGCGAAGGATTCTCGACTAATCCTCGTACTGTCCTTTTCCGTTAATATTTATTTATGAATGTTTTTCAATTACAAAGGATCAACGGTTGCGAAGTGCACATATATAAGAAGCTGGAATAAATGCAACAATGAAAAATCCATAGGAAATTCAAGACAAACGAAAAAATATTAAATTTGCAGCCTGCACGATTCTTTAAATGTGTACTTTCTCAAAAAAAAAACAAACTATTGCTTTCGAGCTTAGATTTATATTTTAGACAAATTTCCAATAATCTTTCAATACATTATTTGAAACTATTTGCCCGCCGACTTTCTAGTAAAAGTATAATTACGCGAAACGAATGCAGAGCCGTGCGGTTATTATCAGCTCGCGCATTAACTCGCCCCTCGCGGCCCTCATAAACTCCGCGCAAAAAACGAAGCTCGAGGCACGTGGAAAAGGGTTAATAAAGGGGCAGCCGTCGAATTCTCCGGGATCGCTCGATATTGCACGCGCGGCTATACCTCGAGCGCCCCATACCCCGGGACCGGACCCTCGCTACATACAGCGCAGCCAAATATGCAACGAGGGGCGCAAGTAGGACAAGCCCCCCCCCCCCTCCCGACGAACGATCAAACATCGCCCGAGGAAATTTGTTTGTTTTCTTCTCCCTGTTATCGTAATATCGTGGCCGCTCCGTCAAGAGGACAATGGCTTTTTTCATATTTGCCTGCCTTTTTATCGGCTCTTCGTCTGGAATGCGCGTTATTGGGCCCGGCGTTTGTTCGGGTAATGAAATTATAAGTTGAATCGGCGCCACCTTTAATGAGAATTCTTGGTTCGACAATTTTCCTCCTACTTGTTAATGAAAAATATTTTCTTACCGGGAGAAATTTTTCAAAAGAACTAAAGTTCCGCGACTGCAGTTTCTCTTTGGTATATAGCTTGTACATGTTGGAATTATTGTTGTACTGATAAAACAATGTTTGTAAACACAATAAAGAATGGCAAAAATATGTACATAATCTAAATTTAAGTTAAAAAGGTTTTTTTAGTGTTACACAAAACCGTCAATAACATAAAGTTTGCGAACACTTGATAATGCGTTAGCTATCTTTATAGGTTATGTTTATTTATACAGTAGTAAAATTCAAGTTTATATTGACATTCCCCGTGAATTCAACTTTATTATTTTCATTTTACACCGTATATGTCACATATCGCACTTCAAACTATAGCGGAGCTCAAATTTTCATGAGATAATCTAACAGTATAAAGTTAGTCGAGTGCTTTTGAACATTTTGTTTGCGCATAATGAAAGTGCGGCATAAAAAATTTGAGAAACTCTGTTGCGAATTAGACCTAGAAGCTTCCTAAAATTACACAAAGGAATGCGCTAGGGTACAAAATCTAGATTCCGCAAATCCAGGTAGTACTTCATAACGCCAGATTGGCACTGCGGTTGCAGTTTTCCTCTCCACTTTCAAATTCTCCAAATATTTCGGCTTAATTACTCAAATAGAAAAGTTTTACGGTTAATCCGAGCAATGAGATCTACGCATTCAGCCGAGCAAAAACCAGCCAATTTTGATCCGTTCCCTCTATATTGGAAAAAATCATGGCAGACGTGTGCGCCCTTGCGCTTGCGCGCTTATCCCCAGGGGACCGCGATTAAAACTGCGGAACGTCATTGGCGTTAAATAAATTTGCGCCGAGCCGCCGGCGCGAATGAGGAGAAACAAACCCAACAAAAATATCAGGGTCAAACTATCAAGAAAGAAAATAGTCGAGCGCGGTTCCGATCCGCAGGCCGCGCGCTACTCTCTTTTCTTTATAAACATACCGCGGCCGTGGCCCTCCAACTTTCGAGCCGGCCGCGCTTTCATCCCCCCGATCCCCCGGCTCTTTCCCCCCTTTTTTTTTTTCTTCTCCCGCGCCGGCTTGCTTTTTGCTCCGGCGCGTCGGCCGTTTCGGTCGACCCATATTTTTTCCCCGGCGGCGGCCGATGCGCCCCGGGCGCAGTCCACCACTGCCCTGCTAAATGATTTGCCGTTGCCTTCCGTTTGTTTCATTTACGAGTGGGACTGCCGAGGCCGCAGCTCTTAGAAAATTCACCGAGTGCCCACTGGTCGAACGGCTCTCGCATCGGCGTTGTAAAACTCCGGCTTTACCGGTTTTATAAGCCCTGACGCGTTGCTCTTTCTTCGCGGGAGTACATTTTTTTTTTCCAACTTGGCAACCGTTGGTAATTCCTCGGGCGACTCCTCGATTGGCGCGCCGGTTTTCCCCGGGGGAATTGATTGGTCGGCCGAGTCGCCGATCGCTGTACATCGAAGACTCGCGGCCGAGAGGCCAATGGCAATCGCGCATTAAATTTTCGAGCGTTAAGGGAAAACAGATAAAGCGCCGGCACAAAAATCGCGCCGGCGCCCGATAAAAAAGGAATGGCTGCGCGGGCGCACACGTACCCGGGGAATAAAACATAACCGGCGGGTGGGTGTTGGGGGTTGGGCCCGGCGGCGCACTGCAGTTGTAATACCATCAAACGCGCGCAATCGCCGCGCCCGAAATTCGAATTCGTTTACCGAAGCAATAAAACGTGGCCGGCAGCCAAGGGTCCGCGAGAGCCCCGGAAATTAACGCCGTAACGAGGCGGGCAAACAGCCCGGGTAAAAACTGTCCCGCGGCCGGCGATGAAATAACGAAGAAGCTGCCGGGTATAATCAATATAGCGGCTGGCGGTAGCGCACCGCCCGGGAGAATCGACGGGGGGGAGGACGCAGTCCATTAATTCGGCGGCGCCGGCCGTTCTTTTTTTTTTGCGCGCGCAGAGGAATCCGGCCGCCGATGGCACTTCGATTTCGGTATTGGCTGTTTGCTCGCCGCCGCGCGGGCTTGCTTTGAAAGCTCCGCGGCCTGCGGAGGATAAACACAGCCGACGGCCGCCCTCGCAGGTATTACGGCTTTGACGCGCGATCGCTCCGTCCTTTCACCTCCGAGCCGTCCGCGGACACGACTCGCGCCGCGGCTCGGGCTACTGGCCTCGTGCTTTTTTTTCCAGCCCTGCTTTCTGCCGCCCATGCGGATAATCACGTTAATGCACTTCCCGGGAAATTCTGAATTTTAAGGGGATTGAATTGGAAAAAACTGCAGTCTCCCTTTAACCGGAATAATTGCGTTCGGTAGTCATTACTCTGGTGCAGGGTAAGGGCCAGCCGTGTACCAAGGACACGGCTTTACCTAAATATTAAAGCAATTACCTTTGCCTTCGTAAAAATAATTTACGTACTTCTTGCAGTTTTTAGGAATCAACCTCAGAAAGAATAACACTTTATGTTCATGCCCATTGTACGTACATTTTGTATGTAAAGCTTCTTTTAATTTTCAACTTTTTATTATATTCTTTTAATTGACATTTTAATAAAATTATCATAAATTCAAACAAATTAATCTATGCTAATTAGTTTTGTGCATGTTGACCGATTTCGAGGAGGAGAGCTACCCCCTTGCCTTCTGGTCCTACCTCAGAATGGAAACTTGAAGGCTCAATTCGCCTGGAATCAGCGACTATCATTCTGGAAGGAGTCTTCCTTTTGATTCCGGCTCTTGACGCTAAAATCCCCGGAGGATTAATTACCAATTCTAAGAAACGTTTGCGTCTATAGCCAGTTACCATTCACCTAATACATTTTAATGCGTCTAGTTTGTTGAACTTTTTTTAATTTTGATTTTTGATTTTTCAATACCTAAATTTATTGGTACACAAAAAATTGGGGTTTGAAAATTAAAATCACTTTCGTGCTCAGAATATCATGTACTATTGTAAAACGAACTACAATAAAAAAGAAACGCGTGTTGTCATGCAATATAGCACATAGTATAGCTTGATATTTAATTTGAGTCAACAAAATTATCATTGTATGTATATATCCGTTATGTAGTTTTAACAAAATACCTAATTAACATACTTAGCAATAAGTTTATGCAAAGCTTATAATTAATTTTGGTTTCTAAAATTTTTTGAAAATAATTAATTTTAGTAATTATTTAATGCTTAAAAGTTTTGCGTTTAAATTTTTTTTCTATAGGTTAAATTTTTTTTTAATTCTAATCGCCTGACTTAAACAGCAGCAAGTAATTTCTTAATTAAATTTTGAAAAAACTTACAAATTAACTTAAATATAAAATATACGTTAAACTTTGCATGTTTAAATAAAATTTTTGCTTTTTTGCAGTTTAAAAAAGGCAGAAAGCGAGTCTGCTTACCTTTTACTACCACGTGCCTGAGCAAATCTTTGCTTTACCACTTATCTTCAAGAATTGGAAGCTACGCTATTCTATTGCCTTTTGTTTCCCAACTTCAAATTTTATTTTAATTTTGACATCTCAAGTAGCTTTAATAAATCAGTCTGGCTTTGTCTTATTATGCCTACCATATTATCCTGGTATCGTCCGAGGCATCGTTCAAGGTAATAAATTGTTGTTATGCTTTAGAGTAGATGGTAAAATGCCGCAGACAGACAAAATAAAATGTTATTTAATAATTTACTATTTGTAATGCGTGCTAATTTTATATTGCATTTGTTCACGAAAAACTGCAATTTTTAATATACTTTATTACGAAAAATATTCTCAAACTTTTTAATTCAAAATTACCGTTATGTCCCCAAATTTTCCACAATTAAACATTCTGTAAATACTGACTTTACCTAAACTACATGTTTATGAATCTTTCATATTAAGCTTTAAGTTTTTGGAATACCCAGCAAAATTTCAGTATCTAAAAAATTCTGTTTTAAAATCTTCTTACAATCGTAATATTAATGATATAAATGTATTTCAAAACAAGTAAATCGTCATTTTAGGATGGATAGAAAAATTCATCAGGCTGTAAATAAAAAATTCCGCGATACTGCTCTGACCTACCTGCAAGGCGCCATAACTATTGACGTCGCAATTCGGCGCGAAAGCCCAACGTGTTTTCGTCGAAATCTACTCGGAGGAGGAGAAAAAAAACGAGGCATAGGGTGAAATTAATAAAATATGCAATTGCAGTGCATCGCGGTTTTATTGAAAAGCATTCGAAACAACACGCGGATTCGCGCTAAATCCTCCGGAATATCGCGGATTCGTAACCTGCGCCTGTCTCTAACGCGCCGTGCTCGAATAGCGCGCGGGGAATATAATAAAAGGTGCGGGCGCGAGCCGCTTATAAAAATTCACTCGCGAATCACGTATTCCGTGTGCAGATACGCGATTTTTGTCGCTCGCTGCCATGCGGGAAATTAGGTTTCTTCTTTTATTTTGGCGACCGGCGGGGCATCGACGATTGATGTGAATGTGTTTTTTTCGATTGCAGTTTCGGCCTTTTGTCGTCGATCGATTTGTGGTTTGGTGGTACAATTAAAGAATTTCAGAGATTATGGGGTACCGCTGTGTGGCAGTCGATTTATTAGCAGTAAATTGATTCGAGCATTGGCTGTGAAAATTATGTTATTAATACGAATCTATTGTCCATTGTATTTTAGCGGTTTATATATATGAAGAGATTATACGTTGGTAAAAGTACACGTTACGCTTTTATTTTCACTCAAAAGAAATTTTTTCCGCTATCCATAACTTTTCAATTATGTTCGAATTCATGATAAATTAACAGGATGAAAAATATCTCACTATACTTTTTGATTTAACAACTATAAATACAAGATTCTTAAGAATTCTTTTATTGTTCCTGCAAACAACGAGTATTTTCATGGATTAATTATCATTTATTTAATTATAATGTCATATTTATCCAGAATACGCGAGAGTTATGTTTCACAAATTTATGTCTGCAATTATTTAACGAGCAAGGCAAGCAAAAAAGTATGCATACGTACGTTTTCCATCGCCAAATACTCAGTTATCGAAACAAAGGTATGTATTTGCAGAAGATATATAATGAGATTTTTAATTAAAGCTGTCGTACAGGAAAAACCGCTTATATCGCAATTACAACAAAAAAAAAATACTATCAAGCTTTTAATTAAAATTCACGTTAACGAGACGGTATATCTAAAACTGTAACGATAAAATGATCATTGCCTTAGGCGAATTATCGGAGGCACGCGCGTCTGGCATTTTATTGGTCTCTTTTTGCTCTCTATCTATCGGGCCATAGTACCTAGTAACTGAGCATATTACGACTTGAAGAAATTTCCAGCACCCTGTAAAAAGGGCCGGAGAATGCCGGCCGCCTTTGCAAACTACCAATCCAGCGCTAATAAAAGAAAGGCGGAGCGCTGGCTACGGAGGCTTGACGAGGATTCTATTTTTACGTCCCCGCGCGACAGTATTACAATATCTCCTCGGCGCACACGCTGTAAAACCATCTCCGGGCGGATCTATATTTCAAGAGGGCGCATCATCCGGCGGCCGTTTCCGCGGCTGACCGAAACGCGAGCCTTTTTTTTTACGAGGCCTCGAGCTCGCGAGGAGACGCGAGGAGCCTCGTAAATTAGTCTCTGTATTTTACATGGAGGCTCGACACGGCGCCCAGTTATTCGAGCATCTGTCAGGTGCAATCGAGAAGTATCGCCCCAGATTCCCGGCTGCTGGCCAATTTAATTATTGGGGTAGAAGGGACCGATTGCGGGCTTTGCAAGAGACAATTGAATGATAATGAAGTAAAGTTCGATTGGAAAGGCATTCGAAGCAGTAAAACAAAATAATATCAGAGTAACCGGCGAACTGTATAGGAATATCCTCGATTTGTTATCAAGCATTAAATTTTGACTACGTCTGGTGAGACGCTCTTTTTACACGGTATTGTTTACGATCCTTTTTTTACGCACACACGCAGTCATTTTCTTGATTTTATGTGGGTCGAGGAGGAAGGGCTTCCTTTTATTTTAATGTCGCTCGCTACGTCGCAAGAAAATCCACTAGTTTCAACGAAATTGCTTTTACGATATCATTTCCATAAATTGGAAAATTGTTTTCCTTGCTTTATACATGGTAAAAATATGAATTGTTTGCTATATTGAGGTAACAGAAGTACTAACAAATCGACATAAATCACAGCGTGCGCGGTATACAATTTATGAATTTTAAAAACGTGAAGGAACACACGAAGATTTATACAGGTTTCCCAAACTATATTGATAAACAATGAAAACGTCATCTTTTAATCCGTAAACAACAAACTAAATAGTACAAAACTAGCCGAGTTAAGCGTGCAAATGAGCATTCCTGCATGCGTACAAAGCATCATCATGCAGTGCCATAAGCGACTTGAGAAAATTGTCGTTCCGTGCTCAGGAAGACAAACAAGCGCGCATGCACGTTTTGCATCCGCTTTCTCTCTCTGTGTCTCAAGCTCTACGTTAGTACGAGGGTCTGGATTGCACTCACCTTTCCGAATTCGCTGAGGCCGGGCGTCGAGTCTTGAGTGGCGTTCGTCTCTCCAACCGAACAGACTGCCCTGCCGGAGAAATATTTGTTAGAATAACAGTGCCCAGGGAGTCCTTTAGGGGCGCGGAGAAAGTGGGCGATGGGGCTGTTACCGTAACGATTCTCTTTTACGAGAGTGTTTTCGCGTATGCCAACGCGTTCGAGAAATAATAGTTATGGTTAATGGCTTCCGATGGGGTCCGAAGGTAAACATTGTCTTAGAATTTTAAGTGGGTGAATTTTTGTGTTGCTGTAAAAGGATTTCGTGTTGATCAATAACTTGGCTGTGTATGCTACTTTTATTGGTTTACTTACTTTACTTCGATTTAAACTTTTATTGCGCGAGCAATATGGCAAAACTTTAAGTACATTAAAATTACTGCATGTGTGGAATGGAAATGAAAATTCAAATTGGAAGCTTTATGAGATTGTATAATTCCAGTTTTATATGTAAGTATTAATTTATCCTCGTTAAATTCGTAATATAAATTATGAAACGTACCAGGGGTACAATACACAAATTTTTACGATTTCTATAGTAACATAAATTAAAATGGTTACTCTAGTGATCCCTACACGATTGCTATAAAAAATTACATACAGTTATTGAAAAATCTTAGTGGGAAACTGTTTAAAAAAAAACAAAAGTACGTTGAGTTTTGATTACCGGAAGAAAGCTTTGAGGGAGTTTGACTGGTTACGAATGAAAATGTATACGTGTAGCCTAATTTATCAAGTTAAGATAGGCAGATTGTATTCCTATCTCACGTATCCGAAAAAAATACCATGTGTTTTAGAGATAGCATCTGGCACATTCGTCATATCGATAGAGCTAACTATAGGAATAGCCGTACAAAGTCGTATCTTAGAATTTCTTCGTTTAAGAAGTAAGTCTTAAGCCGAGGCAGACGCAGGGCCGACCTACCATGTATACCAGCAGAGTCTTTCAGGATCAACGATCAAGTAGAGTAATCTTCTTCAAGGCCGACGATGGCACGGAGACTTTTGCGAATCCAATGCTGAAGTGTAATCTTTAGGAAAGACAGGGATGGAGAACCAGCCCTTACTCAACATGATTTATTGCTGAGCCCAGGGGTGGTTTTACGCTCTTATAATCTTGGCGTTATATTTAAAAGCTAAATTTTCCTCTTTTTAAAGTTTTCAAAGATATATACGTTAAGGCGATGCCGTGCGTGATTTATACGCGATTCGTTTCACAAATCCTTGAAAAATATCATTAACTCCCAAAATATAGAAATCTAGTTTCTGTTTATCCAATTTTTCTTATTTTGTCTTTGCAATGAGTATTGATATCGGTCCGACACATCAATTCGCCCAACGTGATAACCCAGGCCGAGGGCAATAACACAAGAACAATACTAGCTGTACATTTGAAGTGAGATGATTATTTAAATTTCGAATAGTGAGGCTTCCACAAGCCACCCTAACCAATCGTTAATATTTTGGCCATGGTCCCGATAAAAATGGAATGTAAAAGTATCCGTAAAAGGCAGGAAGGGAGGGGGACTTCGATCCGGCAAAATTCGTTCTCCGTTCGCTCGACAAGCTGACGCGTCTCTTATCCGATCCGATGCGTGCACATCGGCGCTGTTTATGCCAAAGCGAAAGTTGAAGCGTGCCATGCGCTTGCAGCATTCCCCGTGTTTCCGAAGCTAATGAAAGCGAGGAGATGGCAGTTTTCGGTTTACGAGCTACGCTTTTTCCGGATTTATTTGACTTTCGGCTGATGCGTCAATTCCGGTTATATGAGTCCTTCATGCGCGTTGACTTACAACCAAGTCTAAACCTCTCATTTCATCCAATTCCTGCAGATAGAAAAGACCAAAGAGTACGCTATTCATTACTACATAGGGATCATAATTAATTATCATAAGTAAGAATTAGTCGGCTTACGAATCATTAAAAATATAATTAAACATGTATCTCGGGTTGGGATGCATTATCATTTTTACTCTATCTAATTGATTGACAAATTATTGTTTATTTATTATGAATCGTGACATTGATTTAAACAGTTAATTAGATAAATTTAATAAAATAAATTAAATAATTTTAGGGATAATTAAATTTCTTCTTATTGATACTAACAGTTGATGATACATAGTTTATGGATACAATAAAGTAGTTTATTACAGATCATGTGCAGTTCAGCGTTTTGATTACACACCGTTAAAAGAAACTACCGATACAAAGGCCTCTATTCTATACGATGCAACTCTTGCGTTCGATCACAAGTTCTTTTTCTCAAGGAAAACTTGGACGGCAAGAGGCAGAGATTAGTTAGCCGGAAGAAAGAAGACGAGGAAAATCTGATTTGGTGGAAAACCTCACTCGCAGATATCTTTAAACGGTTTCGATTAAAAGCCTCGTCTTGTTTTGTCAGCTGGTAAATCACGAAAAAACTTGGGGTCTTTTAGAATCGAGGAACAAGTCTTTGTGACCTCTTGGGAGATCGGGGAATCTGAGGGCGCGTCGTTGACTTTTTCTTTGCTCTATCTGCCCGAGTTTCGGGACCCAGTTCCTCTATCTCTGTCTTCCTATTTACCTGTGTATTTATCCTTTTTCGTATTGTTTGGGCGTGCATTCTATGTCTTTTGTTCGTTTTCTTAGGTTCTTTATTCTAAACATTTTTTACTAGATATCTTTATTGTAATATATAATAAATGTGGTTAATCAATTTATTATTGGATTATACTATTTACTATAATAATACCTCGGTAAAATAACAATGAACCTTAATGTGTAATAATGTAATATTGAATTTGTGTAATTGGAGAAATTTGAGCATTACAGTGCAGAGGACTGTACGGTCAGTCGAATTTCAAATTATATCTACTGCAAAATAACAGTATTATAAAAATAAGTAGTTATGACGATTGCAAACACAGCAATTTATGGCAATTTTCATTTATTAGATTATCTCGAGCTTTTGTTGGAAATTCTTTCTTTGTAAGGAAACAACTTTTGTATACTGAAAACTGTTGATGATTTAAATGTGATTTATTTTTAACTCTTGTTAACATTTTTTTATGTTAATTATTTATACCTGAATTAGACATGCATATCTATTCTAGATGCAGCGTAATATTATTGAACCTTAAAAGCTTGAAGATAGGTGAAAAAAAGAAACTTTTATTCTCCAAATCAGGGAAGTAGCAGTGAATCCATATCACTATAAATAGTAATAGTGTGTAGATTCTTTAAAGGGTAGTCTTTTACAGTTTTAAAATAATGACTTAAATTAGAAATATTTCGTAAACTACGTCGTTACGTTGTAAATACTTATTTTCATCATATAAATAAAATTGACATTGTGCTTTATAAACGTTAATACGTGTAGCAAGAAGTAATGATTGAATTTCATGTATGTAGTATGCCTTACTGCTTAAAAAACATATCACGAAGACTATAATTTGATTGAAAGACTACAGATAAGCCTAACCTGATTATAACCTAAGAACTTATCTGAAACGGTTCGATTAATTCTGTATGCACGAAGAGAAGAAAGAGGGTTCGGGCGAGCGCCGAAGCGGAAATTCGGCGCAAGAATCGAGTGTGGGAATTGAGCCCCAGGGCCATCGATCAGGAAGGAAATCAGGTCCTCCAATTGGCGGCATTAGGAAGCTCTCGCCGTGAAGCCGGCGGCACTTATCGGGGCGGGCGCCGGCGAGGAAAAATTCAATCGGCCAGGTGCAATCTCGCTTGGCGGGGCTGCCAGGAGCCGGGACGCGTCATTAGGCCTCGGGAACACGTTCGAAAGCAATTTCGATATTGTTCCAATAAAAGCTCTCGCGCGGCCTCGGGGCCGTGGGAGGGGTTGGCTGTAAGTCGCGCGGGGATTCCCCGGGCCCGCTGACTTTTACGACGTCACACAGCCGGCGCAAGCGCACCCACGGAACATTATCGTAAAGTTGCTCGGCTGCTTTCCTTGCACGGCGCGCGCGACGTGCCTCGCTCATCCCGCCCTCGAGTTTCGCGCGCGCGCCGCGGCCTCTCTGTATCGGGGCCGCGCCCGCCGGCGCCCAACTTGTGAACTCCGTTAGCCCGCGTCGCGACGTCACGTGGATTGAGCGGGAGGCGAACGGTTATCGGGGCCGAATTGCCCTCGCACCGGCAATGGCGGCAATTTCGCCCTTACGACACCGAGATCCCGCTGCCCCGAGAGTCAATGCCACCGCCGATTCTTTCTTCCTAATCCGAGTTTTGATGCCTCGTCACGGTCCAGCCGTTTCCCGGGAGCCCGACGATCGGCCATATTTGCTTGCTTTTTTTAACCTCCTTAAAACCCCCTAGGCAATTGCCGGTGTAAATGCAGTCTTGTAATTGACAAGCTAATTGCCTAACAAAGCTTAACCTCGGCGGTATAATTAGTCGAATTCCGTCATTATTCCATCTCGAATTCATGCATAATAGCGTAGGTAGAGCCGCGTTACATTATTTCCCCAGGATTGGAAGCAGTCCTAACGATCGAAATTACACAACAAGCCCGAGGTCGCCCGCCCGAATCGTCCCGTAGCACATAATGCCAGAGGCTTAATCGAATAAGCGATTTCCGGGCGATAATCGGCTTCTTCCGCCGGGCCACGCGGCGCGCCCTGGCCGACGGCTATGTTAACTTATACATCATCGTAAATCTATCTTCTGCCGGGCGCCGGGAGTCGTTAAAGTGCTGCGCGCGACGCGCGAACTCGACCGCGCGCGGCCGAAAAACAAAAAAAAATAAAAAATATAGCAGCTAAGCGGCTCTGCGCGGAGACTCGACGGCGGGTAAAACTACGTCCTGCTGGGGGAATTAGCGGGCGCGCGGGGGAGGGCCAACTTTCGCGATCGCACCTCGGCCGCGACGATTGGTAGAGGATAAATCCCCGACTCGCCGTGGAAAGCAGCTTGCGGGCGATAATTCGCGGGGGGGCAACTTTCCCCCCCCCCGGGGCGATGAAATCGTCGCCGCCGACGGGCCAACTTTGGCGCAGACACAACGCGATCGCCGAAAAAAAAAAGGCCTCGCCGGGGGGTTTATTTATAACCTGCTCGGAGCCAGGCGTCGCGCGCGGAGGATCGGGAAGCGTAAGCAGTTGCTGGACGGGCCCGCTGTTCGATGAAAAATGGGGATTGGGGAATATGGGGGATCGATCGCGCGGGGAGAGGCGCCGGGCCTGTAAGCTGCGGCTCCTCCGGCTCGCGCCATCTTCCCCAAGCGTCTAAATATGCGCGCTCGAGGATTAAACTTTTCCATGCGGATTTTGCATCCCGTGACGATCGAGTAATTATACATTGTGCTTATCAGCCGGAACGGCAAACTATTTTGATCCTAGGTTATTAATTGAGATTTCCTAAGCAGATTTCGAAGCTATACATTTTATACTACCTCATTATACGTCTTCTCGCCTTCCACAGCAAAAGCTGCATTAATCATTTTTCGAAAAATGATTAGTTTATGCAGTCGAACGGCTTCGGTTCGGCGCCAAAAAGTTAAAATATTTGGACAACAGTCAAGCCAAAGATAACGTATATATCTACAGAGCCATTCACTGTTATGAATCGACAATTTTTTTTCAATGCCCGTTTATACTGTTAAGAAAATGCAGTATGCGTGGACGAAAAAAAAAACACCGGGATTGTTTTGTTTGAAAAATATAAATTGGAATTAAAATTCTCCCCGCCGCACAACGATTCCATCGAGCCACGAATACACCCGGTTTTTTGCGGTGAGCCTGGCCCGAGGCCGAGACGAGTCCGTGAAAATTTTCCACGAGCGGAGGAAGGTATTAGAGTGGCGTTCGGGATCGTGAGCTGCTTCCTCCCGCAGCTTGTTGCACGCAAGGGATTTCCAAGATGCCAGCTAGTGGAAGAAACGCGTAGCTGAAATTTTCGACAAGTTACAAGGGTCAAGTATTTGGCTTGCTTTCGTGTATTGAAGTGTTATTTTCAGGTTGATTAGTTATTGGATCGTAGTATTTATTACGTTGGTCAAAATGGAGAAAGTAAAATGACATGCATTTAATTGAACAAATAACTGTTTAATTACAAAATTTATTTTTAGTAGAATCAGTTGATTTTAATTTATACAACTGAATGTTATAAATTAAATACTCGATCATGTGCATTCATATTATAGAACTTTACTCGTACATCATATGATAATATTTGAGCAGCTTTTAAAAATATTATTTCAAACTACATTCATGTGTCAACGATGTTTGAAAAAAATTTAAATCTTTAAATTTTAAAGACTTTATTTCTTATTCAAATTTAAAAGAGAAGATTTAATCTTATTACTTCGCAGGGCACAGTTTTCATTCCATAAATCTGAAACGGAATTAAAGAAATTTAAATTACAGTAATAATTCATCCTCATATACATAAGAGATCACATGTTACACATGTTTCATTTCGTACATTAGCCCTCTGTTGCAAATGAGATATGGATTCGGCACTTAATTCAGTATATCATAATCCACTTCTTTTCGAAAGTTATTCTGCGAATAATGTATATTCTGCAGTTTTATGACTCAATCTTTTCACAGTTCCAAAATAATCTACGAATCCGGATTTATCACAATGGATATTTTTGACAAATCTGATCAAATATACCCAGGAATTGAAAAATTGCGTCATGTAAGGCTCGTAGTGTTCGATAACTAGATTTTAAAGCTGCAGGTAAAAGGTTTTTTTCTGCTTTGGTAAGCTACATAACTTTACAGTAGACCATTTAAAACCTCGCATGTTTGACGGGATACGAGAAAAGGGGTGTTTGGATCAATCAGTCACAAGGCACAAGAGTAGTGCGATTGTTTCAAAAGACTGCAACCTTAGCTCGTTCAGTGGATTCTCATTTTGAAGACTGAAGTTTGACTAACAAGAGGTGGTAATTTCACTTGGTCTATCATAATTAAGCACCTTGTGTTCTCTCATTTCCACGTCGCGGTCAAATTCTTGTCTCATGTTAAGGTAGCTCCGGCGTTTAGGACCGTATAAATGGGAGGCATCATATGGGCACGAATCACCCGAACGCTCATTATTTGATTAGAAAACATTGCATTAGAAAAGTAAGAAAATACAAAAAAAGTCACTGGAAAAAAATGATACCGCACGAGATGCGAGAAATGCTTGTCATATTTTGTACTTATATTGCAAATTTCTCATACTTGAAAGTATTAACACAGATTTGATTTACAGAAGTGATTTATTGCTAAACATTTGGGGATTTTTATGGGGAATTCCATAAGACCATCTGTTAAGCACAGAGATAAAGACTGTGTGAAAACAAAATCCAGTATGTTGGTGATTGCAGAGATAGGAGGAGGGATTTCAAAGGTTTCTTCGAATTAAATGACACTTTATTCGTTGATTCTATTTATTTTATATATATGTGTGTATACGCGTGTGTTGCTGCACAATATACGTCTGCTTTGGAAGTTGGAAAGAGAGTGAGTTCGGAGCCGCGCTCACCTGCCGCAGTTTTCCCTCTCCCCTTTTCAGCCCTTTGTCTTCGGCGCGTAAGCGATTACAGCGCTTTCCTCACGCGACGGCCTTTACCGTCGGCTGCATAGGCCTAAAAGCCCGCGGCAGCCCCCTGGCTTCTCCTTTGTCGACGACCGTGAGACGGCGCGCGGGCAGACACCTTCGGCCCGACTACGCTCGCGAACCTTTTCCCCCCCGCGCGAGTAGCTATTGGGCCTATCGTCCGTCTGCGGCCGTCTGGCGCGGCACACGAACGGACCTCTCGGCCCAGCTCCCCGCGTGTTTTTAATGCGCCTTTCTTGGCGCGCATTTCCATCATTTTCCCGCGCCTTTACGCGGATTCCGAGAAGCGACTCTCTTGCTCTTTCTCCTCCCAACTCATACTCGACTTGTACCGCGGTGTGACAATTTGTTATGCACATATCCGCAACACGGTATGTGGAAGGAAGATACTGATGTTTTGAAAATTTGTAGACAACAGTTTCGTACAACAGAAATATCTAGTTGTATGAAAAGAGTTAAAAATCCAACGTTTAGTTAAGCATATTTTAAAGTAAATTAGATATTGAATCGGTTAGAATTTTGTAAGAAATAAAACCGATGCTTATGCATTTAAAACGTTCATTAATTAAAGAATACAAACATTCGCACGTAAATGAATGTAAATATTGATAATATATACACACGTATAATTTAAATGAATTAGTGAACGAACCGTGAATTCTATTCGTTATGACCTGTTTACAGAAACTTGAATATTCATATCAGTCAGGCAATCTGCATAAAAAAGGGATGCTTAATTAGAGAGGAATTGTCTAGGCTGTAGAGGCAAATGACAGCGATAACAAGGAAAATGAAGCCTGCTCCCAAACTCGAATGACGGTCCACTCTAATCGAGCAGACGGCAGGGACGGGCTCTTGAGTGCGCCGGAGTCGGCCAATTTTCAACGAGTATCCTCTTCCGCCCTGGAAGTATTATATACCCCCGCGCACACCGGCAGAGGACTCAGGGCCCGCCGCGATGCAATAAACATACACAGCAGTTCATCATCGCGGGGGAGCGAGAGCCGCGCGCTTCAAAGAAAAAGCCAATGACTAAAAGCAATTTACGTTCCATCTTCTGCCCCCCCCCCCTCCGGCGAGGCCGGAGTAACGACGATTTAGGGAAGCGAGACACGCGCGCGCTCTCTCTGAAAAATCTAATCCCACGGGCGAGAGCACGCGAGCGCAACAAAAGGAGGCGGCCGGGCCCGGCTCGGCAGATATATATACGCCGCCGGTGCGTCTTCCCCGCGGCGGCCCACCTATGGGAATTCAAATTCCCCGATAAAAGTCCGTACTCACCAGGAAGTGTCGCAGGCGTGCGTGAGGGTGAGGTAGCGGGCGCCCAGGCCGTAAAACGTCCTCAGGACCCCGAGGGAGTTCCCGAGGGAGTGGCCGCCCTCGACCCCAATCAGGCTCGCGATCTTGCCCTCGCGGTGCGCCTCGATGAGACCTGCAACAGGCGAAGCCCTCGGTATTAGACAAACGCCGGATCAGCCGGCTCTCGGGGCCATTCCGCAGGCTCCGCGGGGCCTCGGGGCTTTCAGCCCAGATTTTTTCGGCCTTGATGGCAACCTCGACCCTTGGGGACTTAGCCCGGAATTTTCTTTATTCTAACGAGATTCCCCGGCGTTGCCCACTTTCCGATTGGGCCTCTGGGTTTTCGGCAACGACCTCGGGAGATTCGTTAAATTTGAAAATATTTCTGTTGCCAAAAGATCATTTTCTCAACTAATGCCCCCGATGCATTCAAACTTTCTTTTTTGATTTACCATAGTGACTTTCAAGGTGCTTTGTTTTTATTACGCACAAGTGCAACCGTCGGTAATGGTGGGCATCTTTCATGGGGGGTTTCTTTTAAAATTCAAGATTCTGGTGAAAGATTGAGCTAGCTCAACTTTTGCGTAGGATACATTCTTATCTAGGGTACAAACAATGATCCAACATTGGCGAAAATCAATCCCAAATTATTTTCTTGCTACATTTTTGATACGTCCTCTGATCTTTCGTGTATTTTCTAATTAAACTGTAACATTTTAATACAAATTCTACGGTTTCACTATTTTGGTTATACTTTACTCTTTTTGATTTGATTTCATAAGCTACCTTGATTCAGTGTTCTGTTCTACCCGCGATGACAAGCTAGGGATGAGTGAGCGAATTATGAAATTAAAGTTTCAAGTTCTTGCGAACTAAGGCTGCTGCGCGCAAGACCAACTTTGGTTTTGATCATACTACTATACGTCTGGAGACTGTTGTTAAACTTCCAACGTACTTTCAAGCATACCTTACACTAGATTAATTTTGGATTATTGCAAACAATAAAAAAATAATATACAAGAACCAATTCCTAAGTTTATTTTACTTATATGTGCAGAAATCAGTATATAACCGTGAGTATTTTCAATGAAATAAAACGATTCGACATAAGAATCTGTTCGTAAAAATGAAACAAATACATAGATAGAAAAATTATATTATTTGCAATATTAAATTGAATATTAAGCTGTTAGAGTCACGTCTTTTCATTTTGAAAATTTATTCTGTCTCAATACTGTTTCTGAATAATGCATGGATTTGAAATCTTATATAGATGCTTTAGAGATTGATATATTTAAATATATTCCGTAACATAAGGAAATGTACCAGTGACGATTTAAAAAAAATTCATAAGTGTTGTGCGATTTGTACATGAAAAATTAAAAATACTCGTTTATCTTTTTAAATAAATATCGAGATAAATATGCATTTCAATTTCAACGTTTAAAATATAAAATTGGTTTAAATGCGAAATGGTAAAGTCAACTAATTAGCGTTTTAAATATTTAATAAAGCTATACTTAAAATTTTGTTATTATAATCTCTTTTGCATAAAAAATGACTAATTGAATACAAACGTTAAGATTTTATAAAATTATTAATCTATTTCAAATGCAATGTAAAATTAATAAAAAGATAATTACATTGAATTAAAGAAAACTAATTAAAGTTCGATTTTATAAACTCGTGCGAATTTAATTCAGGAAGGCTGATACAAGTATATAGCTCGTGTGTCAAAAAAAGCGAATAATTCTGAATCCCGAGTCACGTGCTGGAATTTGATGCTGCGCAATTATAACAGACGAGAATTATAACGTAGACGCGCTCGTTAGTTATTAATTACTCGTTAATGGATGGCCCCGCTAAACACTAACAGCAATTTCGGATCCGACATCCGCGCCTCGACACGCGGCGCCGCACTGCCAATGTTATCGTGACACGCTTTATGACGATGCTTGTAGTGGCCGCAAGGACGTGCACACGTGCAGAACAATAGTGGCGGCGATATTTTAGGTATCGTGGGAAAGAGGACATTGAAATCTAAGAATCGACGTTAGGAGCCTGGGCATTTAAGCGGGGAAATTATAGTTTTCGGATTTTCATTTCGTCACATGCGTGCAACTGCAGTTAATAAATAAACTTTTGCCTCTCCACGGAAAACTTGGGTACTTGCCTTTTTAAAGATTTCCCTTGATAACCTAAAGTTTTCGCATAAAGATCCTTTGCTTCGATTCTATAAGCAATAGAGAATGCAAATTCTGTTTCACTGAAAAAGTTGAATCGCAGGTTTACGGGCAAACAGTAAACCAAATTGCTTTCTTTAGTTTTGCCAAAATTCGGGGACGTAAACGTTTTTTTACGGGAATGACTGAATTCGTACCAGAAAACACGAAACGAAGCGGTGCGCTATGTGTGCGCGGATCAGATGTGACGGAGTCGAATATGAAAATTCATGAATATTCACGCGTATTTTGCCGGAAATGCACAAACTTCTCGAAATGACCGCTACTGTTCCTAAACTGTTTAAACTTGGGAGAAGTCGCGTGGAATTCAAATTTCAAATTGAGCTTGTAGAGGGAAATCGCCATTTTGACAACCTACTTTAGCGCTGTTACACGCCCCGTGTAATTTCTCCCCAAACCACGGCTATTAAATATTTTAAATTTCTTCCTCTACATATTTTTCAAATTAATCAAAGGTTATATAAATTTTACTTTCTGGAACTTTGCTCATTAATAATTTTTAAGAATAGCCGCGTGTTTCTCATTTATTTGAACCCTTGAGAAGTTATTATCCTAGACAAATATAAAACCCGGACGATTGTTATATTACGAGTCATTTTGCATCCTTCACATTGTTTCTACTTCAACGCCCCCCATTCTCACGCTGCTCCCATCCTTGGAGCTTTCCGTGGATTCGCTAAAATTGCTCTCTCGACTCCAGCGACAATTTGTTACCCTTCGCTTACATCTCTCGCCTCGCTCTCTTTCCCCCGCCTGCAATTATTTACCGCTTTCAATTTTTCTCTGGCGTCACAGATGTCGTAAGGGGCCTCTCCCCTCACGAACAATGGCTTTTTCATTTATTTGTCGACTTGTGATTTCTCCCCGACGCGCGCCCGGAGCAATTTGAAACACTTAAAAGACCATCCGAATTTCCCGTTATTGTTTGTTGCTTTAAGATGCAGCCATGTAAAGTGCAAAGAGATGGCAAGAGTCGCGTGCGCGCGAACCCTTCACTTGACCTACATGCTCTGCTGTTTACTGGAGTGCGAGCGCTCTTCAGTGCAGGTCTCCCGCTGCAAGCACGAGCGTGCGGCGAATGTGCAATTTTAATGAAAACGAAATAAAGGCCGTTAGCGATCAATATAAATAAATTATCAGGCGAATTTACTTTTTGCACCGAGCAAGGGCCAGTGAGTTTGCAAACGGCATTAAAGGAACTTAATTACGCTAGACTTATATACACTGCACGCGCACGAAAACGGTTTTTTCGTCAATTTCCCAGAAAATTCGTTATTATAGTGTTTTCGCAATTTTGATCGAAAACCAGTTTACTCGGCGATCGCGTCTACGCTACATACATAGGGGAATAAAAAAAAAAGTCTCGAGGCATTTTCTCTGTGAGTATATAATTTCCAGCAGTTTCATTTTGGCGTGTACGCGTTCCCTTTGAGATTCCGGTGCGCGCCTTTCTCTATTTTCAATTTAGTTTTGAATCGAAGGGGTTCGGGTATTTTACATGACAAATTCAGTTATCCGCTTTCATTATGCGAGAATAAGAGTTTCCCCGGAGTTGGAGCTACCAATGATTTTCCGAGGGTGCGATAGCGGATCTATGGGAAGTAATCAGATTCGGGCGTCAAGAGAAGTTGGTAATCTCGCCTAGAAATATGAACAGAAAGGCGAGCCTCGCGCGGCGGATCTCCGGGAGGCATCGAGAGCTATACATCAATCTCGAGCGTAATCGTCCGCCGGAACGGTTTGCGTTCCGTCCGATTTCCCGTGCCCTCGGATCCATCTTATCTGTCTGCGCACTTGGAAAAGCTCGCCAATACACCGGGCGAGTAGCTACCGCGGCGCATCAAGTTTGCGCGTGGCGCAAACAAGCCGCCGCAGGCCTCAGATGCATCGCGCGGCCCCACACGTGTGCGTGTACCTGGGCGCGCGTGTGGGTGCCCGGGCAAAATCAATTCCTGTTTATCGAGATGGATTAGTTTAATTTGAAAAGTGGGGTGACGGCGCGCCGCCTGTGCCAGCTGATGCTGAATCGGGCCCGGAGGAGAAGTGCTTTTCAAATTCTTTACTCGCCAATTCGATTCTCTTTTTATGGCTTGCGCCAATTTGTTGGGCGAAACAGGGTGATCTTGACGCAATGAAAAGTGACTTTCGCTCTGTCCAATCTGTCTCAACTGACATCGACTCTCTTTTGTATCGTGCATCAAACTGCTTACGACGTACGTGTATAACCTAGTTAACAGCATTTTTTGATGATTTGAAATGTTATCGACACTATTTGAAAAATGACCAGGAATGATAGTTGAAAGCTTTGCTAATACTGCTTGAAAGTAAACACTTTTTCATCCTTCTAAAACATACTGTTTTCGAAAATTATTTGATATACTTTGATCTATGATATTTGCATGTACTAATTCGTTTGGAAACTCAAATTTCAGAAATTAGATATAATAGAATCGCGCGTACAGAGCCGACTTGAAATAGAATCACGGAAATGGAGTTTCGTGTACAAAGTAACATGAACGTCTACTGGGAATCGACGATAAAGTCATGCAAATCTGAGTTCTGAAGTCAATAATTAGTGCGCTATCAAAGGTAGTTGAGGGAATTAAATTATTGATTTGAGTTATAATTTCCATCTAGAACGGATGCACTGGACTTCTCCGTTACGCTTGTATGCTCTTGCAGAGGAGTTTGCTTTGTTCAAAACTGAAGTGCCGTATAGTCATGAGCTACGTGTACTCCAATTTTTCTCAAAATTATTTTTTCAGGGCTTTTCTATTGCTATTCAACTAATTTCACTGCTCTATTTTTTGCAAATAACCTAAAACTGGACCGCCTACAGTATACTTGTTGATTTTCATCACATATTACATTCAAAAAATTCAAGCATCTCGCCACTTTGCAATAAAACGTATCTCGAAGTTAACAATAACCAAATGAAGAGCAATAACGTCTGCATGTTAGATATTCAAAATGAAAGATCAAAGCTAATATTTGTGTATAGGCCGTGAATTTCCGAATAGAAGGTATATGTGGCTCCCAAGCCAGGGATTAAAGCCCCGTCGACTTGGGCTTCATCCGGAAATTCGATTTTTCATTCGACACAGCCAAGCCTCCATTGAGCCCCTGCTTCGGGCGACCGGGAAAAAAAGCATTATTTAAAAAAGTCGCGCTGAAATGCGACGCGGCCTCCTCTTTCATCAGCGCGGAGGGGGCGGCTGGCGTCGGCTGAGCTTACATTCCGCGTATAAGCCGGGGCCAAAAAAGGTCCCTGCTCTGAAATTCAACGAAGCATTCCAAAGCCAAGGCGGCGGCGGCGGCCACGCGCGCCTCGTAAAAAAAAAAAGAAAGAAGCGCGAGGAGCCGGGCGTCCGCGCGCTTTTTTTTTTTCGGACCCAAGCCGCCTTTTATTGCCCACGCCCTCGCGCCTTTACTGCCGCGATCTTCCCCGCGGCCCGGCCGGATATCATCCGCGGGCGGCTGGCTGTCTGGCCTAATTGAAGGCCGCGCCCGCGGCTATCTCCGCCTTTAGCCGCGATAAGGCGCCGTGGAAAACGTAACGAAGGGGCCTTGGCGGCTTTAAGAACTTAAAGACGCCGCCCGCCTGCATCGACGACTTTAAAAGTGACCCCGCGCTCGGGCTGTCTTGCGGGGGCCGCTACGAAGTAAGCGCCGTGCATTGTTTATCGGGAGAGCTGGCGAAAGCCGCTAATAATAGGAGGGTAAGGAGGTCGATCGGGGGACAAGTGCGATTTACAAGCGAAGGAGTCTGGCCGTTAGTCGCTCGTGCGATAATGACGCACTCGTGGTATTCGGGGGTATCGGCTGCTCGGCGGCACGCCGATTAAATTTGGATTAATCACGTTGTTATCCCCAGAGCTGGATAATGCAAAATAGTGCTTCAGAAGTAAACTGTCTAAGCTCATAAACTCAAACTCATCGATAGAACAGTGCGCAAACTTGAACTTAAAGGGAAAGTAACCATTGTCGTACACGAGTTTGCCCCTTAACATGGGCCAACCTCCAGTAACACATGCGCCGCGGAGAACTTTTTAAATTAAATACAAAAGTTTGGTATTTTTTGGACCGGGAGAGCACGCGAGGAAACAGCGTTAAAGTTTCCAAAATACTCCGGGAGATATATTCCGCATTTTACATTCAGTAGAAAACATTGAGGATGGCCAGACTGGCGCATAAACGCACCCTGTCGTTTTGTGACGCTACCTTTACGACCGAAATCCTGTACTATCGCAGACCTCCTCCTTCGGTATTTACATTTCAATGAAGCGTCTGCAAAATACAAGAATCGCGCAGTTAAAAACTTACTATATCTATTATCCGATGTTACAACTTCCCATATTCCTTCGGAGTCTCGAGCAAGGCTTCTTTTTTCCCTTTGCCAAAGTAGCGAAACTAAAATTAAACTGCCCCGCTGTGTTTATTTTTTATTCGTTAAATAAATTTTGCCCTTTAATGGTAACGGGCCACGCGATGTTTTTACAGGAACGCTGTTTAAGCTGTACTTGAGAATAATTCAATTATTATGACGGCTCGGTGTAATAGTATTGTACCGCGTTATTATGATGGTCTAGTATCAGAGTTTATTATGCAAGTTAATAATTTACGAAGATTTATTCGTCCTTTGTCTCAGCATTGAATCCCGTTAGGTTAATTTATAACATTATAGCGTGGGAAACTGCTGGGCGCGCGAGCCGCTACCTCCGACCCGCGGCATTCATTACACGGCGATGCAGTAAAAGTTGGAAACTCGTTCGTTTTCGAAACGCATCCATCAAAAAATTTTTCTCATTTACTTATTTCCATGCGACTTTCTCTTAGGGGAAATCGATGCCCAATTTTAAAGTGCCCCCATCACCCGCACTCGTCAAACTCTCCCAATCTCGAAGCCTCGAGTCACGGCCCATTTTTTCCGCTTCCTCGGGCTTACGCCCTGCGTCTGCTTTAATTTTTTTTTTTTTCCCCCCGGCGCGGCGCCTCGGGGGGCGCAATCGATGCGTCTCGGATCCCGGAAACGCCCATCAAATGCGCTTACGAGGTTAGGAGTTTATTTTTATACGAGCCGGTGATGAATCGCTCCCGGTAATTGACTTTTACGGGCGTGAGTTTTATTGTCCCTCCCGGTGGGTCTATGATTGGCGGGCCTCGGATTAAAACGAACCGCGGCGAGTTTCGCCACCATTGAATTATATGACGTTGTTGAGATGGCGCGCATTTTAAGTTTCGTCCGCGGTCGGAAAGGCGCACTCGTAAAATCGCCGATATCACCAACCAAACGAGTATTATGAAATACTTTATCGACACCGGCTTTGCTTCACGACTCGGATAATGCCCGCGAATGAGTCTCGATACGATTCCAGGCTTTCCATTCAACCTTCATTTTGTTCATGTTTTATTTGTTTATCTTCTTTACGAGCTGTTCCTAATTCATTTGTTATTGATAAAATGTATATGTCTTGGCTCGTTTGTTTAACATTTTCAAATTCTACAGAATACCGTAGTTTGATTGCTTGTTATTTTATTTTTCGTACAATACTCTAATGGATTCCATTATTACAAAGTGACCATGTTTGAAATCATGGTATTTCGTTATTCCGCCATTATCAAATGCAATCTTTGTTTACAAATCAGTTCGTACATGTTAATTATCCTTTATAGAGGCTTTGTTGGGTAATGCTTCTCTCTTCCTTTCAGACTTCAGTTCTATTCAAACGTTACTCCACCCGCGTTTTCTACCTCCACTTCGTGAATTTTCTTTTTAAAAGTGTGGAAGAGAGAATCCTTTAATGGTACGAGCAGTTGTCTGAGCACGAGGAAAAATGAGGCGCACGATATGAGCAAGTGTGATCGAAAAAGTGAAAAGTGGGATGAGGAAAGCTGGGAGAAAGTGCGAGGACGAGAAAATCTCTGATAGCGTATGGACAATTCGGAAGAAAATGTGGGGTAATTCTTTTATGTCTAATGCTTTTGTCGAAACTCTATTGCTCTGTAGGTATAGTCTTATCGCATTTTCGAATCAGACGTGATTTTGATCGTAGACTCAATACCTTATCAAATGCTTAAAGAGGACTCGAAAACCATAGGATAATACAAATTCTTTAATGCGAAATTCTGAAGAATGTTTAAAGTGATTTTGAATTTAATACAAGCCTCCATCTCGATTAGCATGTTAGCTAACTTTAACCATCACATTGAATATTCAAAAGTAAAGCGATTAAATACTATCTGCGCTTGTAATTATTTCGTACCAACACCAGTACTGATAATAATAGTAAATAATAAAAATGATATAGCTAGAATAACGGTAGGTTTGAAATAATAATAATAATGAAATAGCACGCCTCGATAATTCAAAGGCCGCGAATGGCGCTGTACGAACTTGGCTTTTGTATTAATTATCCTAATGCGAATCGACAAACGGATCCGCTATTCCCCATTAGATGGAAAAGTCGAAAGTATAAGGTGTAAATCGCGTGTACGCGCACAATGCGTTGTATACCGAGCGAGGCATCCGCCATCCCGCTGCCGACGGCAAAGTTTTTACGATTGTCCGGTAATTCGGAGGCAATTCTAAGGCGCGAACTCGGGGGCTCAACGACCCCTGCACTATGCGGGAATAAACAGCTAAGCTTCTTAGGAAAGTGCCAAAATTATGCTAAAAGGGGGGGGGGTTGGGCGGAGGCCGCTCGGGCCGTCTGGTTTTACCGCACTTTTGTCGCAGTGCCGGGGCGGCGCGGCCTCGTCAAACTCGTAAAGCAGAGCGCGCCAAGTGCCGGCCGGCGAATACGATCGGCCCGAATGCCGCGCCCGAAGATCACGGGCCGCGCGGAAATTTTAAAGGAAAGATAAACGAGCCCGGGACCCCGGGAGTATCGGGGGCTGCATGCAAAACGCGGCCCGCGTATTGTTCGCCCCGCCGGCCCCACCCACCGCCCGTAAATCCCCCACCCCGAGAGATGCGCGAAAATTAAGCCTCTCGCCTTCCTTCCGCTTTTCTCCGACTCGCGTGATTAATCCCCTCCCCCCCGGGGCGCCGAGGACTCGCCTTCGTTAATGCCTCTTTATTTCTCGCCCGGAGGGGGGATGGGCCGGGCCCGGCCATTTTTTTTTTCGGCCCCGCCGCGCGATGAAAAACGCGCCCGCGCGCCGCCAGATAGCGCGGGAATTTTCAAGTAGCGGGCGTTGATTCGTTTTTCTTTCCCCGTCGCCGTCGCCGTCGTCGCCTTCTTTTTATCCGGCTCTTAAGTGCGGTCGGGAGATTGCGCTCTGAACTTTGTCGCCCGGCCCGGACTCCCGCGGACTGAGCCGCGATTGTTGCGCACCCGAGGTCCTCTTTACATTTTCATGATCTTTCATTTCGTAATTATTACAATTACGCGGCGGTCAAAACGGCCCGGAACTTTTTTTCCCGCGTGTTAAATGTGACCCCTATGTACTCTACTTTTATTAAATGCTCGGCAGTTCAAGTCGTATTGTTTGAAAAAGGATCGGGCCATTTTTATTAATTACCCCGAAGGAGCAACCTTTCTTCGTAATGCTTTGATTTTAATATGAAAAGATTGGATTACGAGTTATGAATTGTGAATTGATTTTTTGTAGAATGTCGTTGTGCTCGCTTAGTTTCTAAAGCGATTTGGTAAAGGTAAGAGTAGAGCCAGTTGATATTAAATTGGATATTCCAAATTTTTTGACACTGAATAAATACAAACGATAGAAATTGCTTTACAGTTTTTAATTTTCTTATTCTAATGGGAAATTCCTTATTTATTTAAAGGTTAAGACGTTCAGGTATTTTAATATGTCAATGCACATTTACAGAAAATAATAATAATTATGCTTATTTGTTAAAGAAAATTCTAAAATTACATTCAATTATTAAGATTCGATTGATGAATACATCATATAAAATTTCATTAGTAAAGGTTTCCGAGTAATAACATATTTGTATTTTATTTTTCGCATAAAGCTCAATAATAAATCTTTTATAATTTGCTCATTGTTATGAATGAATACCTGAATGTAAATAAATGTCTGCCCAATATTTGTAAATTATATTTCATTTTAATCACTGTAAAGCGGGATTAAAATAATTACAAACATTAATCGCTTATTTAAAACATGTATGTAACAAATTTTAGTTGTGTAGAGGTAGGATGGAGTTGAGATAAAAAAGCGAATTGAAGCGAACGTATAAATGCAATTTATTTGGCGATGTAGCTTACTCGATGAGTGATTAGAGAAAGAATGGAAGACTTTAAATCTTTTATCTCCGCGAGCGAACGCTAGTCTCCTTTTCCTACTTACGAGGCCAGCTATGCCAAACCACGGAACGACGAAAATGGAGTGCCGGGCGAATCTGCGTATCCCCGTACTCTTTTGTGCTACTCCAAAGTCTATTGGGGCAGACTACGCAGTTTATACCTTCGTTCTTGAACCAAGAATGGTATATATGAATCCTCTTACTCGCGAGTTTACACAGGCCGAGTCGAAGTCCTGTTAGGAAGCCGGCTCACTGACCCGCCATTGCGCCGGGACTCTACACAAATTCCGCCCGGCCACGGAATAACGCTTATGAATATATGTCACCCCCTCCTTCCAACTTTCACCCAATCTGGTAGTCATGCTCGTTGTTCATTTTATTTATTTAACAAATATCGCAGTTTCTACGGATAGCGATATCGTAGTTGTACGCGCAACGCGCATATATTACAAATCGAATCTTTCAATGGATTTCATAGAAGATTAAAGTTCTAAAAGCTCTATGAATAGTCTTAAAATATATTTTATGTACATTTCTATTCAAAGTGTTTGTTTGGTACCAATTTAATATAGGTACATTTTGTTCTCGTAGAAATACAATCCTGAATATTTACAATCCGATATTGATTATATTGTTACCAGAAACCATTATATACGAATATTTTCAAAATACAAAAACGCAAAAATTTGGTTAAGCAAGAAAGATAACCGCGCTTTCCAGCGTAAAATTACACAGAAAATTTGCGAAGCATTGTAAATATTTGTAAAAACTATTTATGATGTAAAATATTGGATGAGTGATGACGGAAGGATATTTCGCGCGTTCCGCAGAATTCACCGAGTATTGTCAGACGCCGCGAGCAGTAACTACGTTTACTACCCCATTTTTCATTGTAGCTTTTTCAGGCGCAGGCAAAGCCTTAAATTAAATTTATGCCATTTGAATATTCATGCTCTTGGTCAGCATGCCCCATGCATGTATCTATTTTTTTTTTTTTTTTTCAAAAGTACAATGCGCAAAAACATTTTGCCCATTGTAAAGGCCCCGGCGCCGCGGCCCCCGAATGCCGCGCTAATTCCTCGCTCGAGCGGCCGCTGGGGCCGCCCCGAGCGGAAGGAAAAGCCAGCGAGTAAGGTTGGACGACACTCACCGTTAACCGAGGTCACCAAGGTCAAGTGCTGGGCGTTCATCTCGGCGAGCCTCCGTATGACGTCGATCTGCTCGAGGGACAGCTGCACGGCGTTCAGCTGGGCGGCTCCGCAGGGCACGTACGCCGACCAGAACTGCAACAGGCAAAGTAACCCATAAATCGACCGGCTCAACCTGCCCCCTTCTTTTTCACTTCCTTGTAACGGCCGGGCAGGTTTTCGGGGCGGCGCGGGCCTGCCTCCCGGGGACGAGGGCACCGCGGAACACGGGATTTTTTGAGTGGGTTTGGGGCCGGAGAGCGAGGAGGCCGACCGCAGCGGGCCACTGTTCCGGAACTCTCGTCGCTCGCTCGTCAGAGCCCCGGGTAGTTTGGCGGTCGCGGCCCCGTCGGCCGCGCGCCCGCGCCCGATCATTAACTCGGACTAATGCCCGGATTAGCGGCCCGACCCCTTGTCGCCCCCGCTTTTCTATTACGCCGCCATTAGGCACTCGCTCCCGGGCATAACTCGGATTCGCTGCGCATCTACCGAGGCCCCTGCGGTCGCCCACTCGATTACTTCTTAAGCTGCTTCTTCGCCTGGCTCCGGAACCGCGAATACTTTTGAAAACGACCGAGCGTCACGCTGTCACGCTCGCCGAAACAATTATCATTCAAAGCTTTTCTTTTTTTTTTTTGTACGCACGCCTATGACAGCTGCGCGTGAAATTCCTGAGTGCAAATGGAAACCATATCATTTCGTGGTACACAAATTGCAAAAAATATCAATCAAGCGAGATTTAATGGTCTTTTCATTATTAGTGTATATGGAAATAAGAATTTTTTTTGACAGGTTATGGTTGCTTTATTTAAAATGTACTAATTTTTGAAAATTTCTACTGATTTTGCGTTCATCTCCTCTCTTAGTGTATGTAAACAAAAATAATCCACTATAATTGAGAACTTGCGTTTATGTCATTTGTTTTCTCTGTAAATGCAGAAAATTATAAATACGATCAAATTAGCAAGGACTGCACAAATTTTATGATGTAACAGAAAGGACCACAGAATTTTTTTTCACCATCATGCCTGACAGTCATTACACTAGAGCTATCTTGATTACAGCGGCAAATGAATTTCTCGGGAGGGCGCGTCGGAAGCCTCTTTTCCAGGGCGGCTCGACTGTCAACCTAACGTCACGCGGCCGCGGAAGGAGCAGCCGCGATTATTTCCTGCAACTCCGCAGAAAATAATCCAGCGGCACTCCGGTAATTATGCGGTTTCGATTCGCGCCCGCCAACTTCCACTCAGCTCGCGCTGATTCGGCTCCTGACCCTCTTTATGAAAGTTGCCTCGTAACGAACGTCGAGGCCAGATCCGTATTATAGCCACTGCTACCTGTTTGCAGTCGTTCCCCGCGGGAACGTCTCACAGCGCGAATATGGCGAATCTCCCGTTTTTTTTTCTCGATTCTAACGGGTTATTTAATTTTTCAGGTGGTCAGTGTTGCGTGTAATTTGTTCGGGATAAACCCCAAAATAATTCCCCATCTAATATGTATCCAAATTAGGCTTGGGGCGGTATTACATATTCGAGTAGGAGCTTATATTCGCAGTATAAAGTGTGAATAGAATAACAAACAATTCATAAAGCATACTCGCCGTAACACTTATGGTTCATTGCAGCAATAACTTTTAATAGAGGTTCATAACTCCTAGTCAAGGTCGAAATTACGCGCGCGGCCTCGAATCCGCCAGCGCATTTTGGTGGATTTTGGTGAGCCGCACGCAGCTTAGCCGCGCGATTCGCCCACCCTCAAACAGACGCTTTTTTCTTACGCGCGCGTCCGCAAATATATTTGCCCGAGGTATAATTTATGCGTTCCTCGGTCAGCGCGCGTCACTCATCTGTGTTTAGCCGTGCGCCGGGCATTAGCATAATTCAACAATCGTTATTCAAGCGAAACTTAATTGATTTATTAATTCGATTGCCGATTCCCCCGACGCCAGGCTAGAAAGGATCGGGTGATATTGGTCGACTGGCACTTCCGTGCCTGGCCCTCGGATTTATTTCACGGCTCATTTGAAAATTGTCCCCCGAAATTGCGAAGTAACCGATATCAATTGAAATCGGGCGGCCTGCTTTTGACGGGCTCAGTATATTTAGAACCGGTGCGTTTAATTTATAATGCGACCAGCTTTCCACTTGGCCGGAGAGCAAATACACCGTTTAATTATTTGTACAGTTGGTTATTCGCGGCTATGCGTTTGGCTTTTATTTAAAAGCCAATTTTTAAGTTGCTCCATCATGTCATAGAACCGCCAAAAATTTAATAAACCTCGCGAGTTCTGAACCGGTCTATCGTTATTATTATCGTCAAAGTCATTTTGCCAGATTCCGTTTTGCATCATCTACCGCCTCGGCAAAAGTCTTGGAGCCGGTTAACAACGCAGGTCCCCTTCGTCTCCGAATATCTAATTAAGGGGCTCGCACACCGGATTAGCATAATATCGCGGAGGTGCAGCGCGGCTGCGCGAGAGGGGCTTAATACCAATCGCTTTAGTCGGCCGTTGCGTGGCTGGTCGTAGCCTCCACCAGACCCGAAATTCAATATTTACGCTGGTGCAGAAACTTGCCCGCGAGTAATTAGACCGTCCGGGTAATTGGTAGCACGACCGCACGTCAGGGTTGTACGCGCGCCTGTCTCTCAATCGTCCAACGACAATACCGCACTTTCCTCCGTCACTCATCGTTTTATCAGAAAGTGCATCGATATTGTTGCTACTTTGATGAAACTTTGACAGAGATAAAAAGGTACTTTATGTGGATAATGTGTATGAGTTTGAAAATGTGAAGACCGAGCGCTTGGTACGCGCTATGACATATTCCTCGCAAGATATACATCGAGGTCGTATGTTTAATTTATGAGAGAATGTTTCAGTTTTCAAAATACAGTTCTCAAAGTAAACTTTTGAATATAATCCCTGAATAAAAAAGAATATGTTGTACGGGTTTAACGGGGAAAAGCTTTTTACTAGGATTAGCATTTCTTTTGTTTTATGAAGGGTGCAGTAACATATGTATTTCGTATTATAATATTCAGAAATCGCTAGCTATTGTCTAACTAACTATTGTTTCAATCGGATATAAGATAAAGAATAGTATTCTGATTTTCATTAATAGTACATCTTTAACAATAATGTTCGAAATTTATCTACAAAGTTTTTATTCTTGAACTCTATTTTTCCTATTCTTTCTATTTTTAAAAGCTCAGTGAGGAATTTTTATTTCGGTAGTCAAATATATAAAATTAAACAATTAATTCGTTATCAAGAATATCTCTTTTTTTAATTATAAATAAATACAAATAAAAGACCAAAAATATTTTTAGACAAAAAATGTGGAAAAAATTGTTTGGTATCTTTATTGCATTATATATATTCATCACAATATAACAGTGTAACATGATGTCAATAAAGAAAAGTTCAGATTGACTTTCACTTTACTTTGTAATATTACATTTCGTATGGCCTTTTCCCACGTATTGCGTAAACACCTTGCTTGTCTCCAAACAAAAACAAAGGCAAGTAAGTGATCACGGCAGACATAATACAATAAAGAAGCGGTATGGCTATAGCAAGCTCTCCTCTGATCGGACTCCAACACCGTCGCAAGCATCCTCTCTTGATCCAAGTACGTTGTCACTCTTGAGACTCAAAAGTCTCGCGGGCCGAGCTAAAGTTGCAGGAGAAGCCGCCCACCCTCCAGAAACTTAATCCACCGGGTCGCAAGGGGCTTTTAATTTCGCGGGCGTCTCGAAGCCATTTAGCGGGGCTCTCATATCGCTCGCGGGCGTTCAAGCGGAGCAATAACTCGCGCGGCCGAGGAGCCGTGCCGTAAATCAAAACGATCGCAATATTCACGGTCCTAGCCCGTTCCCGTCCCCGAGCCCCGGACACGTCGACTAAGTTCTATGCGGTCCAGGTATGTCGAGTCTTCCCCCCACCAGCGCACTTTTAAAAGGGATCTCGTGAAACTTTGAATCGGCAATGGAACTTGGATCGAACCGATTGGCATGCCGTTTTTTCCGCCGGCGCGATAGCCGCGAAACTACTTTTGCCTGGCTTAATGCATTAGATTAAATTGCTTCGAAGGGGCAATGAAGAGAATAACCAGTGAGCCAAAAGAGGTCAAGAGAATGGAAATGATAATGCCGTGATCTACGATTCGGGCAGAGCCTTCGGTTGAGAGAGAAAGGCTCTCCCGTTCTTTTGATCTTTCATGACAGGATACCACAAATCAATTCCGTGTCCTAAGAAGCATTAAGTAGGAAGTATCTGGAATTGAATCTTTATGTTGCTTTAAAAGAGTTTAAAGCGCTCTATTTTATTATCAAAATCGACATCAAAATATTGTTTTACTCCTCTGAATTTACGTGCTTCTTCTATAAATCAGATTTTAACTATAATTTGTATGTTTCATGAATAGGAATTGTATTTAATAGGTAATTACGGAAAAGGGTGAGAACTATTGATACACTTTGTATTTATTGATGTAAGCGAAGGGATGTAAGGGATGTTGAAAATATACTTCATACGAGGAGTAAACAGTTAGCGCGATTCGTTTCTCTCCCCACGCCAGCATCGAGTTTGTTCATGCGGTCGTTGATTTAACATTGCCGTAGTCGGAAAAACTTTTAGCCCGCGTTTTCCGTGCTTACTTATACATAAAACTATCGAGGAGATGCTTACGGTTTCTATATTTATAGCGTCCGAATATGGCAGCGATGTTTCTGCATATCTACAAACTCCATGTCTATTCGGCAGAATCTCCTACCCTCGTTGAAAGAATCACCAGATTCAAAAACTTCCCTGAATTATACGGTTAATCGGCAACAAAAAATGAGCTGAATAAGAAGGCGACCTAGTTTTTAACATTATTTAGCCCTTTGCGTTATTGCCTTTGCCTGATGCCTCCATTCAATTTTTCCCTTTCAGCAACGAATAGCTTGCTCTTTCTTCCCTCTCTCTTTCATACTTTCTACATACAATTTATGATATATTTATAATCAAGTTTTGCACTTCATATAATTTGTGTACATTGGTAAATATGAACTCCAAAAGCATATTACATTAAAATATTAAATATATTAAATTATATTTGTTATATTACATTAGTTATACTATCGTCAGTTAAATTAAAATGTTAGTTGTATTCTAATAGTTTCTTTCTCAAGTCAAAATTGAAAAATTGGAAATCTATAGTATTAAAAGTTTTAAAAGTTAACTCATACACTATTGTTTACTTACAGATTACCTACAACGTGGAGAAAAAGACTATATATATACCTAGAAGCAGGTAGTAGAATCGATAGAATTATTTCTTTCAACAGTGCAAACGCGTGTATATTTTTCTCTGAATTAGTGTTTAATCGAAAAATAGACGACAGTTCGGGACTCTAAAAATAAAGTCTAATCGACTTTGGAAATGAAAACAGGAAAAGCTTCATCAGTCTGCATAAGCTTACGAGTCATTTTCTCAATAACATCTCTTCGTATAAATTGGCAATCTAAAAATAAATGGCTATCTAGGAATAAGTCTAAAAATGAACGGATGTAATTGAATTGACTCTTTCCCAACAGTCTAAATATAGAGCAGGAAAAATAAATCAATTTAACAAATAAAATTTACTCGTTTGTATTTCACGGACATTCAGGTTCAAACAGACTGTAAAAAGGTGGACGTATGCAACAGCTCCTAAAGCACGCCTGACGTCTGACCGGAGCCTGACACGCACCACTATTACTTTTCAAGCCTCCGACTGGAGCCACAGCAGTCAGAAGCGGCATGTACAAGAATCGCAAAGGGACTTTCTCTCGGCCGCGTCTCCCAAGACCCCCTTGCTCTTGTTCTAATATCGCTGCCGCGGGGGCGCGTCAATCACGCTCACGGAGGCCCTTGGCGCCCCCGCGGCCCGCAGCAGGTGAAACGCGCACGCACTATCGCCTTTACGGCCGAGCGGAGGGCGTCGCGCGGATCCCGCGTAAATCACGCGCCGAGGCGTCTGCTATTGAAAACGGAAAATTTAACGGCCCGACGTCGTCACCGTCGCCGGGGCCGCCTCGTAAACGGGCGCCGCGGGGGCGTTATTTCGAGATTTGGACAGGGGCAGTCGGTCGGAATCGGGCCTGATAATGCGCGCGGGAGCCGACTTTTGGTTAGCCGGATCTTTGAATTGTAACGCGATGCGGGCGATTGACATCCCCTCGAAAAATACGGCCTTAAATTTGCGGAGATGCTGTAATTGTGCCCGGAAAATTGTGGTTCCATGCCATAAAATTATCAACTGATGCTAGTAAGTATAATTCTCAATTTTCCTTACTAAGCTACATAAATTTGAAAAAATAAATAGATCCAAAGCATCCCTTACTTTACACAAATATAACGACATACGCATCCTTTTATTAAACTGTTTGATTTCTAGTTACGATGAATAGCAAGTAAACGAGCGACTTTTAATCGCGTAAATAGAGCTGAATGCATACATGTACGAGCAATGATTAAGTTTCTTGCGATTTCCCAATTTACGCGAAAATATCAGTATTAGCACAATGAGATGCAATCAAAACTCCATACATAAATATAATGTTACTCATATTATGGAAACAATATATTAAATTCTTCACATATAATTAACAAAGATAAACAGATAAAAAATTATTACTGAATATTATGAAAACAAATGTTGTATTTTCTCTCTAATACCGAAATCCGTAAAACATTTATGGAGAAAAGATACTAGGAACAATTCACAGAATTAACATTGCTCATAATATCTCTCTTTCAAGAAAAAAGTACCTAATGTTATTTTTGTGCATTGTTCCTTATTATTTTTTCCCTGTAAAGGTCTTTATGCTTTAATAAATAATTAAAATACAGAAACTCAGAATAAAATGAGATAAGGTCTCTTAAAGATTTATAAACTGTTATATCTTATTTTCCACAATAAATGAAGACTTAGTTTTAATGTAAACTGAAAGCTATACAAAACTTCCAAAACAATTAAACTTGAAAGCTGTAAATACTATAAATTATTTCAGTAAAACTAAGTTTTGTTATCACTACACTTCTTTATCTCCATCAGAATTGTTACTTTATTTAAGAGTCGCATCGTAAATTTTGGGACTTAAAATTATGTTAAAAACTTTAAGAACCCTGAAGTAAAATTAATTATACTGTCACTCAATCGAAAATGTATTACATTTTTATCAAGTGTACATAGTATTTATGTCTGCTGGCTTATAATATATTTTTACAGCATGTGCTTTAGTAGATCACTGAGTATCAAAAATGTAATCAAGATAAACAGTACAAGACTGCATTGTAGATTCAATGATTCAAGAACGAATGCAGCTAAATGTATAGTTACAGTTGTCTCGTATCTCTGCAACTGTATTTCAAATTTCAATACTGTACGATTCTGATGTATTTCGGATGGAATAGATCAAATGTCTTGTACAGAGGATACGCATCGAGAATAATGTAGACTTTCATAACAGTCGTTAGTACTGATGAAGAATAACCATTTTCCAACAACAAAGAATACAGCAAAAGTCAATGAACAAGTCACTTATAAAGGCACAATTTTACTAAATTACTAGGTACATTTGAAAAAGATTAAAAATGAAGTTGTAGAAAGGATTCCTCTCAGAAGAGAGTTCTCACAGTTGAATGCAAATATTTCACGATGGACTTCTGGCACTTTATACAGTATTCCATTATTTATGTTTATACCGTTACTTGAACGTTAGAACACTATAGTATATAACAATAGCGTTTCTCTTTTTCTATTTATCCTTCGATCTTTCTTTCGGCATCCACTCCAACTGTATATGAAAACTAAACACAGGTCGTGCGGACTTCCAGACACCGTTTATCACGCGCGGTGGCCGCGCTGCAAAAGAACCGAACGTCACCCGTGAATTATGAATTTCCGAAGTGTTTAATGACTTTGCGCGAGGTCTAAGCGTGATAAACCGAGGACTTATGGCGAGCTGGCTGTGATTACATAAATCTGCCATGACTTTTCAACATTGCCTTATAGGTTCTGATCGTGAGTATTTTCGCGTTTGTCTTTAGATTTTATAATCATCAGATTTCCTGGCAATGGTAGCATTTCAAATAATAGCAAATAGAGTACAATCTTACCGTAGATGTTTGTGTACACCACGGATCGCACAAGTCAATGGTAAAATCTCATAGGGTCACGAAGAAGAAAAAATCAGCCTTATAGAAAATGCGTCGATTTATTTAATATTATTTTTTGTTATTTTATTTATTTAAGATTTCATTTAAGACGTTGACTACAAAAAATGGTCAATTTTCCACGAGAGTGCAATCGACTTAAATATAGAAAATGTTAAGTTCTTGTATAAACAAGCGTGTAGAGTAGTCGACATGGTTTTCATTTCAGGACAAAGGAATGAAGGACTGAATAAACTGTACTGTACACTAATCGACCGCAATACGATCAGTCTTGATCTAAAAAATTCCTTCCTCTAGACGGTTGATATTTTCAATTCTCGAGTCTTTCGTTAATAGTACAGTTATGTAATTTTGTAGAAAAACGATCCATTACCGACCACTAAAAGTACTATAGCGTGTATGTTAAAATGTACAATTCAAGATTCTTTTCATAAAATTGAACTTACGGACAGCAGTAATGGTGGTCTGAAGAGTCAGGAGAAGGAGTGCCCGCAGTCAAGTCCCAATAACCGCCTCGTAAAATTCGAAAAACGGTGTTTCGGAATGGCTCGGGCACATACGCACATTCTCCTAGACTTTACAGATTTATCAAGCAGCAGTCGGTGGGAAGGCCCGCTTAATCCGCGATCAGACCTGCGGTGGCAGTTTCCAAGCGCGTTTATCTGCGCCAGAGTCAACCGTTCACCGCGGGCTCGTTCGAGGCCCCGATGCCTCCTTATTTCAGCTACTCAAAGAGAATCGTCCTTTACGCCACGGAGCTTTTATCCGCCCCACCCCCTTGATGCACTGAACTCGCCGACGACTATGCGTCGCGCTCTTCTTTTTATCTCTGCTCTCGCGCTGCGGCCGTTAAACGGCGAACGAGCTGCGTTGCAGACGTGTGCGCTCCCGATCGAGCTCTGCGAGGATGGCTTTTTTACCCCCTTTATCTTTTATTTTCATCTTTTTTCCTTTTTTTACTAAGGGGCAGAAGAATCGATATCTAGGCAATTCATCCTGCATTTTTAGCGGCTCTTCCAAATATTCTCAGGACGTTCTCTTTAAATTCTATATTTTATATGGTTAATTATTTAAAGATACTATGTGTAATGCGTCGTAACATATAGCTTTATAATATGTACGTATCTTATTATCTTAGTATGCACATTATCATTTATTCAAATTAACTGCATTATGTTTTGTGCTGGGTATATATCTTTTAAACTAATCAAAAAGACTAAGAAAATAATTTATTTATAATAAAAACTATATTATCCTTATTTGTATATCTGTCTCCATTTAGTGAAGGATTATCGAAATGTTCGAAATTCTCGATTACAATATTGTCGTCCATAATACTTTTGGTATGTCCTATCGAATTCAGCATTATTACAGTACTAAAGGTCAATTTAAAATTGCTTTAATCCTAAAAAAGAAAAAAAGTTTGTTTTACCTCATAGACCTTAATCTTTCAAAAAATTTAGTTTATCTCGTTTATCTCCGTATTCGAATTCATTGAATTAAAATATAGTGAAGGATTTTCAAAATATAAAATGGCAGATCTAGTACGACTGATATGATATTGAAAATTGTATTATTTACAAGTTAAAAGCATATTATCACAGTTCGTCTAATATACTGAAAAATATCTAAAAATATTGAATCAATTAAAATTTTACACTTGAAAGAGAAAAAATTCTTTCTATCACGATGTATTATTATGCTTATGTATGTTATTATTTTTATGGATTATTCAGACAAAGTAATATTATCAAAATATTTTTTAATTACAACCATGTCACTATTATCCACAGTTTAGAAAAAGATAGCCATTTTATTTTTAATTAGAAAAATACATTTATAAAAAAATATTCATGTTTTGGTATTTTTTCTTTTCTAAGGCTTAAAAATACAATAGTGATTTCATAAATTGAAGGAAATAAAAACTAGTATAGTAGTAAGTTATGTTATATTATTTTTTATTTCTTACTTTACTAATAAAGTTCAAAAATAAGCTAGTAATTTCGTGATTGTGGTCGATAATAGGTTAATACAACACCTTTTAAACTGAGAAAATTTATTAAAATTTTACCGTACATATTAACTAAAGTATTACCAGAAACTTTACAATTTTAATCGTCATTTATAGAAAATACCTAAATCAAAGTATATGTCAAAACTATTTGATTTAAATATGAGTTTAAAATTTTAATACAATAATTTTTTTTACTGCTTTCCAAATTATTAATAAAGGAGGGATAAACAAATTTATTACAAGCTAGTAATTTAATTTTATCTCTAATAATTTAATTTGTGTCAAACTGGCTTCAAATGCGTTGATAGAAATTTAAAGTTTTTTTTATTTATTTTGTATTTCTACAATGCCTTTATTTAAAATATATGACTCTACGAAAAACATCAAAAATACAATATCACGAATTTCCATTGCGTTATTTTCAACTTTCCTTGAAAAAGGTATTTGGTGTAGTTGAAGCTACAATTCGTGTATATTATTCTTTAAAAATATAGGGATTCAAAAGCTTTTGATCAATATATTTTTAATTTTTTGACAATTTTTATGTGTATGAATTTTGTTATTAGTCAGATTTCTTTGCATTCAAGCAAGTGAAATGTAGAATGATGTCTATTCCAATGAAGACTGGCTCTAAAAAGGTATAATGTCGCCCAACTTCAAAACAACAAATTCTACTGCATTCGAATGAAATGATTTCTATACCTGATGCACGCACACTCGTATTAGCCGTGAGAGCAGACAATGCAGGAGGCAAGTGGAAAAATGAATGCCCCGCGTCAAGAGTCGAGAATAGAGTCGTTTTGTAGCTACGACAGCTTCGTCGAGATTGTTGCGACTCGATAATTGAATCGTGCTGGAAGGCTCGGGACGCTAAACGCGCTGGGAATTTCCGAGTGTCGCAACTCCTCTGTCCGCCTCACATCTTTCTTTTCGTTCCTTCCCTTCGCGAGCTTGGCAATCGCCCTTTGTTTCTATGTAGTTTCATTTGCATCTCAGTCGAGTAGTTGTCTGCAAGTTCTTACTCTTTTCTCTCTTTCCTCTCCTTCTAAAGAAGACACTGACGCACTTGTTTTTGAAGTGTGCAAGGTCTTACCGAGGCCTTCTTTTTCCGAACCTTTTGCGCATTTTCAACACGCAACGTGAAACTACCTCATCAATTTATCAGCGAAATGCAAATGGCATAAAAATACGGGAAACCAAGTCAGAATTTTCATTGTTTATTTTAGGGATTTTCTAACGCTTTCCTACGCCCTGAAATATTATACTTCATTATTCTACTTGTATGTATATTTTATTTGCGAATGAGAAGGTTTGATTACATTTATGTAAAAAGATGCATAAAATTTGTTAATATTTTCGTTAGTTTATCGTTTTAATGCATCGTTTTTGATATTACATTTTGGTTTTATATTTACATTTATTGCGAAGTTACGATCCACCTCAGTTTTATGATTTGTTAGATATTACATAGAGTAAAGTAATGGTCAGATAAATTGTGAAGATTATAATACAAAACACTTTATAATTTAAAATATACGCGAATAGTAAGACATCTAATTTGATATAGACTTAAATTAGATAGTCGAATGAAAAGTAAAATATGATTTAATATTTTGCTAAATGCTATTGTTTTATTATCATGTTCTTTTTTAAATAAATGTACAAAAATATAAAATTGCTGTATTAAAATTGCATGTTAAACATAGAAATTCTATCTAAATGCAAATCAGATATATTATAGAATGCAATTATTTCTCTTAATTAAAGAATAAATGTTATGGTGCTACTTTAATTTATATATTCGCGCAACCAATTTATAAAACATCTGTGAAAATATTAAAGCGAGCGTAAACTAGTGACTGCGAAGAATGCATAACATTTCGGCGACATCGTTCTCGCGAAAAAAGGTAAAACGTGACGAATGGCAAAGGCAAAATTGCATAAACCAAGCGATAAAACTTTAAATGTCGAGCACCCAAGAGGCGATAGTGCCACGAAAAAGTTGAGCCCGTTTATTTGGAATATGTTTCATTTTCCGTGGCAGCTGGAAAAGGAAGGGAGAGGGAGCGGAGAAATGAAGAGAAATAGAGAGAGAGAGAGATACCACCTCGAGATAAAACATCTTATTCCGCCGCTCGAAAAATCAAGTCGAGAGGTTACAGCAATCCCCTACGTACACGTGCGGCCCTTATTTCCGCTTCATCATCGCACCCCGTTACTTTGCCTTCGCTTTCGAGATTACTCTGCGAATATCTTGGTTATTAAGCCCAGTGCTCGCGGTTGACGAACGCTGTACACAAGCGATCGCCCGAGACATCGCTTCTTCGGCCCGTAGTGTCAATTGAAGCACTTAAATCTTGCTCGATCGGAATCGCGCCATCTGTACTGTCTGCGTTTGAAAGTCAATTCTCAGACTCGTTAGATCTCGAGGGGTTTTTAGCCGGGGAAGCTGAATCTTTCATCGATTTAACTTCCTGTTTTTGCATTCGTTGGGGACGATTGTATTTTTTATTTGAACCGAAAAGTAACAGCAATCCCACGTATAAGAGTCGAAAGCGCAAGTCTCTTTATAATTGAACGTTATATATTGTCCTAAGTATATCTGCACAAGTTAAACAATCTTTATAGGGCACGCACACTTCATTTAATCATTTGTAACGTTCCAAAATATCGCCCTACAAGTTAGTATCGAATTTTGCTAACGCTGCAATAGAGAGCCATGCAAGCGCAACCTTCTAATGCACAAACTAAACTAAACTAATAAACTCGCCCGTGTGGCATAATCAGTTCACTGATCCCTGAGAACACGTCTCATCCCCATTTTAAACTTTAAAAAAAGAAAATAATGTTACTCACGCTGTGAGCGTTTGCAACTCTAGCACCTAAAAGCACCTCCATTCTATCCATGCATGCACTTTAGCAGAACGTTCGTTCCATGCCGAATGTTGGCGACCCATGGTAAGAAAAAAAGTCGATTCGCAGACGACAAAGTTATTCGCAGATAGCAAAGATCAGATGGTGTCGTTGGCAGATAATTCTTTAATCAATCGATGGGATCCATTAAATAGCTATTATTTTTAATGTAGTTTTTGATATGAAACAAATTAATTTTTTAACTAAAATATCAAAAATTACTTACTGTTGCTTACTTAATGTCACATTCATAAAATATACACAGACGTATTCATAGTAACGAATAATAGTCACATTGTGTAAGGATGTGAATTAAATAGATTAGTAATTTGCACTGCTCTATGAGCAGAGTTGATAAAGTGCTTAACGATCAAAGGTAGTCGATTGATTAGTCCAACAAGAGTATTACTTAAGAACATGATAAAAGAACAAAAGAAGCGTCTTTGCCAGTTTCCCTCTTTTCTCATTTCATTCCAATCCGCTCTGTCACTTTAATAGTGTGTGATGGTTGATATTTTATTAAATTTTTCAAACCAGATTTATCTTTGATTAATACAATATCGAACTGATGTAGCTTATACGAAATAGGAATTAAAAAAGAATGTAATGTAACGATGGTAATATATTATTCTTTATATTATTTTTATACACATTTTAACGATAATGTTAAGCAAATAGAAAAATTAGAGATGATATAAATTTTTAATTTGAATATATGTATGTATATAATGTAATATATTATTCCTTATATTATCTTTCTCTATTTTTCTTTTTCATATCGTTTTTACAGTTACCTTTACTAAGCTATTATCAAAATTAGATCACTCTTTGAGAGCACAGCTTACCGCAAGCTATTGAAGTTCGCAGGGAGAGAGAAGTTTTACCTTTTCTGAGCCGTGCACGGGATTTGCAACTTCCAACACCCTAACTGCTATCATCACCAATCTATGGAAATGACCGTTGACCTAGGGCAATTCAACTTGTCCGCTCAAAGATAGCAAATGTAAACCTGCCATAACTGTCAATCATGTACCACAAAATTGTCCATTAGTGAGCAACAGTCATTTGCATGTGGGTCGAAGAGCCATTTAAATGGTGCCATGTAAACAATTTCAGTACATAAAAAATATCCGTAAACAGATAGCAAGAGCTGAATGTGTAGTAGGTAGCGAAGAGCCAATTTCATGCGGCATCCAAAACAATAACAGAGCGCGCGATCAGCGCAAAGTGAGTATGAAAAATTCTGAGACAAAAGGCAATGCCCTCTGACAATTTAAATTGTAATGCGGGCGGAAATGATCTCTGAAAATACGGTAACTGTGGTATACGATAATATTGTAAAAAAAGAGGGTAAACGGAAGAAAGGGTCATTGCGCCAATGGCTATGCGCGCAAGGGGATCCTACCGAGGCTTTAGCGGAAGCTTTTTGGGCATAAGCACTCGGTTGACTGCGGGCTTTCTCGATGTGCGCAAGCTCGAGGCAGGTGCCCCGGGGCTATGAAGCAGCGCATGCTCTTGGGGGTATATAACCTGCCGAAACGAGGCCGCGTCGTGGCGACTCCTAGGGGGCCTCGGCCAGGGGGCCCATGTCACCGAGTCCGTGTGCACGGGGTCAATTTAATCAGCCCTGGGGCCACTTCCTGAAACTCGATTAAGGGGGAAAACAGGGAAAACTCTTCGGGCGCTGGGGGCAAAGGCTGCGGCAGCTCGCCGGAAGAGGCGGGGCGCCTGCCTCGCGGGCTTACGGAGATCGTGACGGAGAGATTTTCCGTCACTTACCCGTTTGCATCAGCCGGCGTCTAACGTCTCGGCCAGGGCCCACAAAATCCATTGATCTTGTCCTTTTTTCTGAACTGTATATGTACATGTACTCCGTGTCCCCGCTTTGCGCGCTATATATTTAGTTGCCAGCGTTAGTTGAAACCTATACAATTACCGACCCGGATATAACTTAGCATGTAACGAGGAAAAATCTTTGTGGTAAGAGAAAGCTGGAACAATAAATATGTATCAATTATGATTGTATATTTTGTAACCTCTAGTTGGATTGATATTATTGAACATTTGAGCATATATTGAGCAATTGAAGAATGTCGCGCTCTTTTAGATACCAGTAGGAAAAGAGATATAATATTGACAAATTTTATATATTGGCATGTGTATGTGTATTTCTACTTCTTTCTTTTAAAGTTTCCAGCACGAACAACCACTGGCTTTAAATCTCGTTTAACAAAAGATGATTAAGATATTACAAAGCAAAAATGAATAATGAAACTCCATCATTTGTATACTGTATGCGTACCAAATTAATTAATAACCTTTTAGTGTAAAATTGTAGCATGGATAAGCATTTTGCAATATCGAATGATTTTCCTATACGATTCCATTCGAGCGGAGGTGTACAAGCTGTATATATATGCCTATGCGGCAAGTACTTCGACCTCTCTGCGCTGTCATGCTGCAAGGAGTTTCTGAGTATCTAAGGTTAGTTCAAGCTCTACCCAAGTTCATATATTTATTTAAGTACTTAACTCATATAAAACTTTAGTCCTAAGAAATAGCTAACAACCTATATCGACCGATAAACTTGTATTATCTATCTTTATTACAATTACACGATACGAGAAGATGAATTCAATATTGAACAATTTTATTTGAAGTAAAATCGATAGTATTCAACGAGTGTAAGAATACGTTCGACGGGAGAAACAACAATTGGTAATGAACAGTTCGATTTATCAAGCAATATTAGAGTAAGAATATTTCATGTCAAGCGCAGTGATTAGTTACCCCTCGTCACTAGCATTGATAATCGCAAAATATTTCCAGTGCAATCGAAACGAAATTAATTGAAATCAACACGTACGACTCCCTCCCTCTCTCTCTCTCTTTCTCTCTGGGAGCTAAAAGTGATATTAAAGCCGGGTTCATATTTCATGATCGCGCGTGTACTCGTAATTACCGGGCGGCTTAAACTGCAGCGGCCCCGTCACATCTCGCGGGGGCCGCCACATGGCGTTTGGCATTTAATTCTCACGAGTCATTAATTAAAAAGCTGTTTTTCGGCCTCGCGCCCAATTTTCAATCAAGCACTTTGCGCCAAATCGACCTGTTTATCCTGGGCCTCGGCGAATCGAACCGGACGCGCGCCGCCGGAGACGCGGTCGGCGCCGCCGACCGGGAGACAGCGGAAATCGATTCGCGGCTCGTCGCTTTTTCTTTTTTTTTCCTTTTAATCGGCCCGCTCGCTCGGTTTTTCCGCCCGCCGGGAGCGTCTCGAGGGCTTCTTGCCGGGCCGGCCCTGTCGATCCATCTGTCGCGCCCTCTGATATTAGGGGAGGGCCAATTCGTTTCCTTTGCTTTTTACGAGGAGCCGGGGCCCCGCCTCGGATCGTAAAGGTCGCTTTTCGGTTTCCCCGGCGCGGCGACGCGCTCGAGCGGAACGGGAGCTTTGTGCTTTTCGACGCCCTGGTCGATTGTTGCTGGACTAATTACTCCGGGGGTTAATTGTTCGTTAATTCGTTATTAGAATATTTTTGGATGATTCAGTTTGCGGTGGTGGGCGGCAAGGGTATTGTTGATAAAACGATTTCGTAAATATGATATAAAATGTGAAAAATGATGCCGAGTTGCTCTGACAAATAAAGTAAAATTTTTAACAATAGTATTCGTTAAATTCGTTAAAATTCATGAGTGAATATATGTCCACATTTAATCCGACGTTCGGTAGTAAAAAAAAAAACAAGCAAAACTGTTAACGCTTACCGCGGTATACCGAATTGAAAATTTTACTTAAAGTATTAAATTTTAATATATTTTTGATGTTAATATCGCATTGAATGTCGGTCGTAGTGCTATAGGAATCTTCCATTATAATAATTAAAATAAATTATTAACGTTCGATTCACGAGTGCATTAATTATAGAAATAATTACAAAATAATAATAAAGGTAAGGACGTAAAAGGACGTTACTAAAAGTGCGTGTACATAAATGGAAAAAATTATGAAATAATATTATTTTATTCAATGCAATCGCTTTAAGTATGCTCGCAGTATAATGGAAGAGCAGAGGAAAAAACTGAAACTAATTAAATTAAAACGATTTGTTCTGGTTTCTTGTCAAACTAAGAGTAATTAATCAAGAGATCTTTTTCCGCATAGCCCGCGTATATAAAATATTGTATCCACAGTGACTTTCAACTCGAGTACTTTAAATTACAATATCAAAGCCGAGTTTTCTCGGGAAACAGCGCTCGTTAAGCGCTCGGAGCGCAGCCAATACTTTCCCCCGCAATTATAATCTCGTGCAATTATTATAAAGCCGAATGCACTTAATGCACCTGTCGCGTATCCTAGTTCAAAGTCACGTCGACAAATTGTCCCCGCTCATAAGCCGAGTCGGGCGGCGCCGAGGGCCCCCGAAGAATATTGGGAATTAATCGCAAAGGCGAAACAGGGGAATCGATCGGCGGGCAAAGCGAGCCGAGGCCGCGGCCGATTCGGCGCTTATCGCCGCTTACCGGGCCGCGCGTCTCCTCGCAACACTCCCCGAATCTCCCACCCCGCCTTTTTCTCCCTCCCCCAGACGGCCCCGTTCAATCTCTGTCCGCCTCTCTCTTTTCTTTCTTTTTTTTATCTCCCCCGTTTTTCCTGGATTTCGACCCATTTGCCGTCTCCGCGCCGCCGCTTCCTCCGCCCCGCCAAAAACCTTTTGTCTCCGGGGCCGCGGATGACGGGGCGCGCGGCGAGCGGGACAAACACCCGAAATGAACTCCCGCGGGCCCCCGCGACCCTCGGCTTTGAAGGAGCCGGCGCGCGGATAAAGGGGACGCGCTCGCCCGATGAATTCAATTCCTCGGCCGGGCGCTGTGTATGGAAAAAAGGAGCCGAGCTCGGCCGGGGCTAAAAAGCAATTAACTCCCCATGGTTGTAGAGGGCGAGCGATTGCGCCCCGTGCGACGGATAATGTACACTCGATGGCTCCCGGCTGGTCCGTCGCGTTAATCGGCTCGGCCGATCGATCCCTTTTGTCTCCATAATCACTTGGTTTTGTCTTTCGCCAAATACGTATTTCGCAGCGGTCAGCCTTATTAAAGGGCTAACTTGACTTTGGGAAAAAGGTGGAGAAGGAAAAAGGGATTGGACTGGACGAGGATAGCCCGATTAGAACAAAGCCGAGTCTTAGCGGGAAAATTATGTTGACGTGTTAATTAAAAAAAATCATAATTTAATATTTCAAGTGTAGTATCAAAACTAAATTATGAAAAATGATTGTTTGAGATTCTTGGTGGTAAAATGTGGAGATAGACTCACGTAAATGAATGTAACAGTAATTAGTTAAAATAATTTTAAACTTTAATGTATAGCGACTAATGAATGTGTAAACCTGTTTGAAACATATATGAGCGTACCATATCTTTTTACAAGATTAGTTTATTTTTTAAATTGTGGATTTAATGTAAAACCTGGAACATGTATACATTAAACGTATTATTTGGATTGTAAACTGGTAAAGGTTTATTCATCTATTATCTGAGAGTATACAATATTTCTCTAGACGGCGACCGACTTTTTTGTACAATACAACCCAAGCAGCAGATAACACAAAGTTTAATGTGCATAGGAAAAATCTTTTTTGAGGCTTTTGCGTTAAAAATATAGATAATACCTGCAATGCACTATTATACCAAATTATTTTGTTAAAATATTATTGATTTTTAAAAATATATTATTCGGATAGAAATTAAATTTGAGATCAAATCTGAACAAAATATATATATATATGCACTTTTAAAATTTTAATGTTTTATGCATTAAGAGTGTTACTTAGTTTTACTTAATTAAAATGAGATTATGTGTAATTGAAAAAGATTTGAATTGAATGTATAGCATAACAAATTTGACGTTATTCATGCTTGTGTATAATTGAATACGAGTGAGTGACATGTATTAAAATAAAAACATGCCTCATTTATTTAATAACTATATTAATAAATAATAAATGGAGCATAAAATAAAAAATAAACCACATATTAATATCGAAAATTAGATTTAAATGCAAAAATGCAGGAGCATTGTATGCGCTATAAAATATACATTTCCGTTGGTGGACCAGTGGGCCAGCTGGTGGCTGGTGTATATATCGACTGACATAGAGCCGCCCCAGAAAGATTTATACTGCTGGAGCTGTATTTGATTTTCCGAACTCTCGGAAGAAAGGAATAAAATCAATTTCAAGGACGTTTAACAGAAATGAAATTCAACCCTTCAGAAACTTGGGCTCCTCACCTTATCGACTTCTCCTAAACTCATTCCGGGAGCGTCATATATATACACTCCCTCGTATTTGGAAACTTCCCCCGGGGCGCTAGAGCCGCGTATCCGTCGGCGACTTCCTCGCCAAAAATTTCTTCTTTTTTTTTGCCCCCCACCCCGCCGGGATAACCCCTCGATCCGTCGCACTATACCGTTTCGTGCACCGGCCGCGGCCGGCGATTATTGAACCCCATTACCCTCCCGGCCCCACTTTGTTTACGGGGCGCGGGAGGCGCGGGAGGAGCGACCGCCACACTCGGAAAGTTGGCGGGCGCGGCGTATAACACTGGGGGCAGGCGACACCGAAATTAATTGCCATTATTTTCAGGGAGCCGGGGAAAGGCATTAAATATAATTTTACGGCCCTAAGTCGGGCGAACTTGGCGGAGTCCCGGGCCGCAAGTAATTCCCGTGTCCCGGGCGCAAAACTTCCTTCCTCCCCCCTGGCCATTAAAAACAAGGGAGTGCCGCGTCGTCCGGCCGGAAGAGTGACCGGCGAGGACGGGCCCTCGAAAAGCCGCCTCCGCCGATGGTCGGCGGAAATCGGGAGGCGGACTTTCCGGAAGTTCCCGCGAAACAAGGCGCGCTTGCATAAGCCGCTCGGGAAAAAGGTCGCGCGGGGATCGGCGGAGTTTCCACTCGGGCGATCCTCGCGACTGCTTGATTAGTCGCCGGCTTTCGGACAGCCGGCTATATGCAGGCTTCAGCCATCGGCACTCGAAAGAAGGCTCACGCCCCCGCGGCCGTGCATCACACCCCCGGACAGTCGGTTATTAAACTTGGAGTCGCAGCCGCCGGAGCATATTAGCCAACTACGTGGGCCATCGCGGGCGCACATGCGTCTTTTCTAATTAGCCCCGGTTATTGCCGCGGGCGGATATATATACGGGCCCCCGGACCTACTTCCCCGCCGGCTAATCACCGGCAAAGAACGCGGATTAATTCGCGCGCTTAGTCCGAGTGTCCCGGGCAATGTCAGGGGGGTCGTCCGCCGGCCCCCGGTTATATTGACCGAGAATTTTTGAGGACGGGCCCAGCGCCCCTTTTGTGCTTTACTTCCGGCCGGTCGCGAGTGATTAGAAAAGCGCGGCGCTTCCGCCATGTGTGTCGGCCCGATCGGACGTATCCGCGCGGGCCAGGGCCGATATCGGCAAGATATGGCCCGCAGCTGGCGGCCTGCGGCGAACGGCCCCCGCGACTCCGGAGCGTCACCTGCCCCCTCGAGAGACGATCGGCCCGCCTGACGCCCCGCCGTATATAAATGCCGCGGCGGCCCGGATTTCCCGCCCTCGCGGCAAAGTGACTCGGCTCCCCTGGGAAATTCCGGCGGAAAGATAAACTGGGGTGCGTAGCTTTGGTCTTCGCCGGTGCTTTTTCGACCGTAATGCCCCGGATGCCGCAGATGCCCCCCCTCGCGACCAATTACGTATCGGGAACCGCCTTCTCGGGGCTTTCAAGCCCCGGCGCTTCATTCGATCGGGCCGAATTTTAAATGACAGCTGCGCGTCATTTCAAATGATGAAAGGGCGGAAAGTATGGCATGGAATCGACGTAGCGGCACTGCTTTGTCGATCGCTTAACATAATTTATACAGATTGGAAATGGGAAACCCGACTGTTAGAGTACAACCTTTCGGATAATCCAATGAAACTTCATTCTCGTCGATCAAATCCTTACGTTTAAAATGAAACTGTTAAAAAGATTATGAGGCATATCTTTTGAGGATAAAAATTATCATAACGGCCGTGATCTTTAATCGATTGTAGAGTTAGTGCTATAGTTCAACATACCATTCAATCGGAATCTACCGAGAAATTTCTTAGACGGTATCCCGCGGAGAAAAGCAGTCGCAGCCTTTTATCTCCCGTCTATTTCGAGAAGGCCAATACATTTGACGCGGATAAAGAGCCGCTCTGTAGACACTCGTGAGTAACTTCCAAGCGATTGATCAATTACTAATTATCCCTTCCTTTCACCCCCTCTGTTCGCGTAAGATAAAATTCTCCGAAAAGTCCGTCTTTTCGAGCTAAAAGCATTGCATACACTAGAATCTACTAGGGGGGCGAAAGAGAATTGACGGATGCCAATAGATGGACAGCGAGATAACAGCCGCGCGATTCCTCGGCAACTGCTACGTTTTGCTGACTGCGCTACAAGGCAATAAAAGTATCGAGTTCCTCCTATCGCTAGATTAACACATCAAGTCAGGTTGAAGTATCAAAATAGGTCGTGATATACTTTTTGCCTTTCATTAGTTACGGCCGACCTATTTTATTCACTTTGATACTTTGCGAATATTAAATAGCTACATTTATTAACTTGTTTCAATTATTTATGAGTTTGAAAGTATTTTACGAGGCTTCGCATCCGCCACTTAAAGTTTCTATCCTATAATAGTTTTTAAATATAGAAAATATTTCTTTTATTTACTTATGCATTTCACTATTAATGATTAAAGTTATAATTATTTTATAAAAACCAGCTTTTAACACTTAAAAAGTACAAAACTTTAATAACATTAGTACAAATAATAGTATATAATCCTAATTAAAGATAATAATAGCAACAGCAGCAAGAATAGTGCACTATTAATTAAAATCAATCGCTGTTGACTTAAAATTGAAGAGCGCCATTTGCAATCATACTAATTAAAAAGGCACGCATTGAATAGTTAATTTCACACTGAAAATCATAAAATGGAGCTAAAGAGGACACGCAATTACCTCTATAAACAGGCCCAATCAAATCGCACTAATTACCGTGAATTGCTCGTGCATAAACACACGAGCGGAAAAGTATGCGGTGGATTTATCGAGGAAGGCGGATTCGAAGAGGAAAGGGTCGAATTTCCCTGGAGAGTTATCATAAAGTGATGCCTGGTTTCCGGTCGCTCGCCGAGTTATCTCCATCCGCCGGTGAGCCGGGCGGCCGATGAAACGGGTAACTCGTTCCTTGCGCCTGGGGAAGACGAACCGCGAAGCGCCCTCGCGATTTCACGTTGCTCATCTATCGGCATATCGCAAGCGATGGCGTTTATTCCTCCCGGCATATACCCCTCTTTCATTTATCGTACACGTCGAACGAGTATATTTTCAGATTGGCCGTATATCTTCCGGGGAGTCGTGTCTATCTGGGCGACTCGATGCGGTCGCGTCGACGCGTTTCGCGGCCACGAATGTCGCTGAGAAAGAGAAAGGCTTTATCGAAAAGAGATTTTTCATTAGACTTTGTACCCTATTAATTGACTTTGTTCGAGGTATCATGCCGATGCTGTGGTAGGAAGATTTTCCCAATCTTCGCTCCAATATACCCGGCATTAATACCGTACTAAAACTAAAAAGTGTTCAGTTATCTTGTCTTGTAGGCTAATGATATTGAGTACCCGTATATAATTCACTTTTTTCAAATATAACATAGGCGTTGTAAACAGATTGAATAAATAAATAGCTACGTATTGTGCATGTTACGAACACCGTTTAAGTATAATAAAATAATTTTTAATTCTGTTTTCTTTTCGTAAGATGTGTGTTAAAATGTAAATATAAGCGGAGCGATACACATTCGGTATTTAAAGGTCCGAGCGGAATATTTTTGTTTTGAATATTGTGTAACTCCGTGCTGCGTAGGGCCTGCGACAGGGGGGTGAGGCCGCGTAAACCGAGCAGCTGAGCTCAAGGCCCGTAACGGCCCAATTTGTAAATAAAGCTCCTAGTGCAGCTACTCCGAAAAAGTGTAATCAGAAATAATATGTGTCACAGTCAATGTGTAAAATTGTAAATAAATAAATGAGCAAACCCAGTGTGGCTGGCGCTAAATTTAGAGTTTATTAATACACTACGTAGGGTTTATGTATTTATTTATGTATTTAATTTGTATATTTATGAAAGGGGCTTATATTTAACATATTTAAAAATTATTTCTTTTAAAATTAAAAATTAAATGCCGGTGGGATTCGCACCGCATTTTGACTCCTAGGAAGCTTTTTTGCAAGTCTCCTGGGTCACGGAGTCGGTGTGTACGGGGCCGTCTAGGTCCCGAGGCCACGTGGCAGTTTTCAGGGAGGTCAGCAAATCTCTCCCTCAAATTGTTTTTAAATTTCTAAATGTAATCTTTTTATTGAATTTATTTTAAAATTCGGTCGACGGGTTTTCCGCGAATCGAGGGCTGCGAGGCGCGAGGAACGCCGTTCCAGGAATTGCAGCCGCGACTTCGGGCCCGCCGAAGGCTCACGAGGTACCCCGAAGGGGTAGTCGCGCTCGATGCATAAAAGGGGGGTGGGGGAGAGCTTGGCGCAGAACTATTTTTAATATGCACGCCGAAGCACTGGCAGACGCTCGCATGTAAAGAACAAATATTTTAATTTAAATTATTTTAAAACCTCCTTTCCCGACATCCTCACTCCTCTTGGTGTGCGCCCATTACAGTGCATTAGAATACAACATTAATAACAATAAGCACGATAATTAGTGTAATATAAACTAGAGTAATTGTATTCTAGTGGGCTTTCATCTCTCTCGCGAAGATTACTTGGTTAAAGTTCAGGCGATGGGGCGAAACGGATGAATTTGCATTACTCCGGAAGCGGAGCCGGGCTCGCCGCCTCGGCAGGCTTCTGGCCGCAATTGCACCGGTACAAAGCCATTGAAAGGCGGTGCACTGAAAGGGTAGACTGGGCGCGGCACCCGCAGGAAAAACCCACGACCCACCCCGAGCAAGTCGCCCTCCAGTCCGTCGGCAGGGCCAGCAGCCCTCGATCGATCAACATCGCGGTCCAATTGGGGCGAATCGACTCGGCGGCCGGAATCCCGCGGCGGCTCCCCGGGATTTGCGCGCGGGCCCGCGGCCCTGCGGATATTAATGGTCCTCGGGGCGCGTTTCGCCGCGCGGCAAAGCCAATTTTGCGAGATGCGGATCAATGGGCGGCTCCCGCGCGCCTGGCTAATCGGCAAAGCGGCCCTCGTGGGGCCATTTACTTTGTGGGGGCCGGCTAATAAGCCGGCCGGCCGAGCCTGTCCGCCGCGGGATGTCATCTTCATTTATCACGGGCCGGGGCCGGCCCCGGCAAGAAGCCCCATTGACAGGTGGGCGCGACGTGGCCGAGGCCCCGGCTAAACCGGGACAATGGACCGCCGCCCGGGAGTTTGCCGAGTCGAGCATTGCCGGTCCACATGCTGCTGTCCTGCGAGGGCGCGGGCTAGTTTTCGCCGAGAGGCCACTGACTTCCTAAGCGATTACTTATCCCCGGATGCTTTGACTTGCTCCCCCTGCCTCCTCGATTATGGGATGAGCAGCCGACAGGCGACCCAAGTTTATTTAATCGCTCATCGTTTCCAAACTGCTCCCTCGCTCCGCGCAATTAATAACCTTGCAGCCCACGATAATTATCCTTTGATAGTCCCTTCCTTCCTTTTACTTATTCATAATAATACTATTACTCTAAACTCTCTTGCAGTGCCTTTGCTAATTACAGTTAGAGGTAAAGTTATACATTATTGTACTGCACATTATATATTCTTTCGTGTGCGTTGCCATTCAAATGCATCAATTCAAACATAAAGTTATTAATAACGTGTAACATTTTAGTACCGATACAATCAATTCCCGACAAATACCAGTATTTGTATAATGATTTAATCAACTATCATCATTTATAAGCAAATATCTTTCGTTCAAGCTCTCTACTTTTTTCTGTAAAGTCGTGTCAATGGCGTAATTAATCTTGTTTTTATTACCTTTTAAATTAATACTTTTTAAAGATTGAAAGCTCGACCAAGCAAAAAGTTTTGATTATACATTTCGGGTTATAGCTACGACTGTGTTTCTGCAATCGAATACTGTTACCATTTCTTATTGATAGGTGCAAATTCATTCAGTTATTTCGTTACAATATCAGAGTGTTAACATGAATTTAGTAGCGTTTTTACTGCAATTTAAATCTACCCCTGAAATTCAGCTTCTGCACATTTGCATGCTAACCTCATACTTTTCATATTACTGCTACACATTGAAGTATTTTATTATATACACAGTTAAACAAAAAACGAAGTCAACAAGTTTCAATCAATATTATTTTTAAAATTATATTTTTCTCATTATCAACTTCAAATGACATTTTCTAGTAATCAATCGATGATACGTAAAAAAATACAGACAAAATTAATATCAGGCCGACAAAGGTAGGCCTTGCTTCGAACACGAAAAATATCTTTTTCACGTAATACACCTATGTAAAAATTTTAGTTTTTAACATCTACGTATTTTTCTATTTACCTTGTACACCCGATGTGGCCGATTACCCATCTCGCCTGCTTCAGTGACTCTTCCCCGATCTCAGTACTACTACGGTAGTGAGGATTAGGTGAAACACGACGTGAACGCGACATCCCTTGAGATGCAATTAGCTCTTTGTTTTATCCTCGGTTCGCGCTCGGCGCCATTTGGCGTACGACCTCGCCATTACGCAAAGTTACTGTTGTTGCCCTATGGCGAAAATTCTTGAAATTCTTTTTAGCGCATTTGTTTACGTTCCAGAGAAATATTATTAAAAACCTTCATCTATTATCATTAATACTTTCTCACATAAATTTTAGCTTTTGCAATTTACATTTCGGGAATGATAAATTATTTCATAACATCGAATGTTATCAGCCAAATTATAATTCAAATAAATAGGGATTGTTTAAAAAACCATTATATTGTTTACATTTTGCCTTTGCATATAATACAATGGATTATTGTTTTATTGATTGCCGCCATGTTAAAACTAGGATTAAAACATATAGTTCGTTTATCATCATCACAGTAATTGCATCCAATTAAGAAGTTTAAATTTTCTGTTACCTACAATTGCATTTTAAAAAGGGATACGTATAAAAAATTGATTACTTTTTTGAGATGAAAAGATATTTTCCATTTCCCAAAAAGATGACGGTCATAATACACATAATGCGAGTTAAAAACTTGTTCTTCCTTCGGTTCCGCGCGTTCTCATCAATAACAAATACGAGGAGCGAGCCGCTTTATTTATCACCGGACATCGCAATCAATTAGCTGAAATAAAAGCGCTAATTAAAACGGGGCTATATCGGGCACTTAAAAGGATCGGCGGTGTCGCCGCAACAGAAGCTGCTCCGAGCCATTCGTCGCGCCATCCATCCGTCAGCATGAAATATGCATCTCCGCTTGTAATTAAATCAAAGTTATTCCGCTATCTGCGCGGGGGCGCGCCTCAAGAAAATTAAGCCCCCCGCTCGAATTACCCCCCTCCCCCCAGACGAGGCCGAGAGGTTATACCTCGACACTCCCGCGGATCCGAGAGAAAACCCGAGGGGGCCGATATACAGCCGGCCAATTGAAAGCCGCGCGGCCCAGCCGATTGTTATCGGGCCAACTGCACCGCGGGCCTGCAAGACCCGCTGGGTAATTTACGGCCGGCCCAGGGGCCGCCTCCCGCCCGCGCATAAGGCAATTTGCGTTTATCGGGCCGCGGGCGCGTACCCCGCGGTAGTTATGCGCGTTCGCCCGCGATTTTACTGGGCGATCCCGGGCGATTATTAGCCCGGCGTCCATACACTTATCGCCGACCCCCTCTGATTTATCCGGCCGGCAATGGCGTATATCGCGAGGGAATGCCGGGAGCGCTCGCGGTTAGGAGGAGGCCGGGGGAAAAGCGAGACCGAGGGGCGTCCTTAGGAGGAGAGCCGAGGCACTCGGGCGCTATCCCCTTACCCGGCCGCGAGAGACATAGATGTATACACATACCAGTGTCGGTTGGCTTTTGGGAAAAAGGGCGGCGTGGACGATTAGCATGTACGTGTGTGTGTATGTACGTGTCATTAGGTCGCCGAGGGATCGGAGCCTCTCGCGAGGAGCATCGTCCGTTCGCGGGGGGGCGAGGTGCCCCTGGAATTTTTCCCCCCCCCGTCGCTCCCGCGATTTGCATGGGATTGATGGATGGAAACCGCTAAGTTCGACGGCCCCTCGCGCTTTTAGACGAAGTTTTATGGCTTTAGTTCGCGCTTCCCTTTTTTTTTTTACGAGGGCGCCCGGCCCTGCGGATTCCAATTCGATTTTAACGACTTGTATAAAATCTGACTGCTTCGCGCGCATTGTTTATCCCGGGGCCGCGGGATGGCTTTGTAATGCCCCCCGGATTTGTATCGGCCGGCGATAAATTTGCCCGGGTGAAAGAGGGGGGAGAAAAAAAAACGAAATCGCGGGCTCCGACGCGCGCGGGAAATCCCGGCGGCGCTCCCGCGATACAACTTTCCTTGCATATTCATACTTTGGCAATAGAAAATCCACGGGGCGGCGCTGTTTGACTGTCGAATCTTAAAGGAGGAAGCGCGGCCGGGGGCTTTGGGTGGGAAGCCTCGGCCGCCGGGGTTTCTTCCGCCCGACGCTTATTGACTGCTCAATAAATTCAACGAATTTGCATCTGCCGTACCTTGAAAACAATTTTATGGAAGAAGCCAGGGCGAGCTTCTCCGGGATCTCTCCTCGAATGGGGGTAGGATATTCGACTGCCGAGCGTCCGCGCTCAGGCGGTCGTGTACAAGGCAAGCGTTATTGAATAATTGCGAGACGATTGCCGATGCCGGGGGGCGCGGCCTCGGTTGATCAAATAAAACTCAATCAGGTTTTAAACGCGATACGCGCGCTCAATCACAATTTTATGGGACAGCCATTGCTTGAGCCAACTATCAGCGAGTGAGATACGTGTGTCAAACAGGAGCAATAACCGTTGGTCACCCTTTGTTGTGTCTTCGCGAAAACACGCTTTACAAACAATAATAAAATTTTTGAACGTAAATAAAAAAGTAAAAATTCAAGTATTAAAAAGGAGAATTAAATAATCAAACTGAATAATTGAGTGTAAGCGATATAATAAGGAAAAGTTAATGCTTTGAAGGTATATCGAAGCAGGTATAACAGTAAATGAATTTACGCGTTTACAAAACATTAGCTCTGAATAAGGAACGATTGAATTTTTGCAGACTCTTAATTCCCTTCCAGCAACGTACATTTAACGAGGCAGCGTAGAATTGATCGCTCGATCGGTCTAGCCGGTCTAAATTGAAACGTGTGGCCTTGATTGTCAATATCGCTTACAGGGATTACATTTGGCGAATGTAAGTTTAACGGGGGAACAACTAGGTTGCCCGCGCCCGGGGCAATCCGCTTTACAGGCCTTGGCTCACCTATTCCAACTACTAATTAAAGTAACTAACCGAAATTCTAACTGAATCCGCGGTAAGTAGTCGCGGATGTCGAGGGGGCCCGCCTCAAAGGCCGGATTTCCACGGGGGATTTGCAAGCGGCGCGTCCACCGAGACCACTCCATACTTAAAAGCGCGCTAAGCGGGCCGCCGCGGCCTTTTTCGCTCGCGGGCCGCCTCCTCGGGGGAGCGCTCGTCGCGCCACCGCGGAGGGTAAGTCTCGGCGGCGACCCCCGCGGAAATCCCCGGCGATCGATGGCCAACTCCCCCGGGGGACGGGTTGCCTATCCCCGCGGAGGCCATTTCCCGGGGATGCATTACAAACCGGCGGGGGAAAGTCCGGAGGTACCCCGCGAGTCCAATCGGCCCCGACTGCCGGGGACTTAGCCGGGACTTAGCCATCTCGGTATTGGCCAACTTGCCGCGCTAAACAAACCGACGCTGATTTACCGCGCGGCCGAAAGTTCGCGGGGGAGCCGCGCGTCAGCGGACCCCTTTACGCGGCCCATCGGCCGGTCCATTGCCCGCGGGGGCTGATTGCCGGCTAAGTTTCCGGGGCTAGGCCCTGCGGCTGACGGCCGCGCATAAATCTCCCGTCGCTCGGCGCCTCTTCGTTCTTTTTGTCCCCTTTTTTTTGGGGGGGGTAAGGACGCGCCTCGTTAAGGGCCCGGCGAGCTCCGCGGAAATCGAAGCCGGCCAATCGGAGCCGCGAGGATCCTTCCTCGCTGCTTGTGCTTATCCGCCGAGAAATATAACGAGGGCGCTGACTTGTACGAGCCCGTCTCAAGCTTATCGCCGCTTATGCACGCTTGTTGGTTATTTTTGGATTATTTATCGCTCGTCCAGCGATGCATACTGATGCGACAATTTTTATCGGGCTTAGTTTACCTTTTGCATGGTACCGATGCCAGATTTTTTTAGAAGCTACCTTACTTTTATCATGCGTTATATCCGTGTCGTCTGATGTTTGAATTCAAATCATAGTTACTGGTGCGGTAATTTGCATCCCGCTAAATCTTACTCATTCAATGTTGATCAATGTAAAAGTTTGCATTGGTATGCAATTAATTAGCCAGCAACTGATGAACAACGACCAACGCGAGATTACAAAGTCTTAAACAGTCGGTTATTGTTTAAGCCCGGTGATTAATTCCTGCGCGCTCAGAGTCCTACGAGAGAAAGGACGTGTCTCTTGCAATTTTCAGTGCAGCTAAGCTGATATTCTCGTATCCCGGTTTCACGACTTACAGGGGGTCAACGAAGGTATCAATACTTAATGACCCGTCCGTCTTAGAGTCCTATCTACTGTTCTTTTATTTCACTTAAATCTGATTTATGGGACGTTCCTTCCGCGCCGCGTATTCGACTTTCTCGCGCCGAGATTAAAAGTGAATGGGGAGGACGGATGTAACCTCAAAAACGTACCGATTTAGAGTCCGTGTTTAATTTTGATTCATTCGACTTAATGTTCTCTGCAGAGGCTAAGGCAGTTAAGGTAATAAAGTAGGAAAGTAGTTCTAGAAACAAGTGGTGTTTTTCTATTATTTTATTAAATGAAAATCTGGGAAAAGTTGAAAAATACCTTAACAGAGTAGAAAGTTTCATAATTGCAGTTTGCACAATAACGTGCCTGGCATATCTGTACATATTCAAAGCGGTGGACGAGTACCTTCTGTAATTAAATGCGTCTATTTTGTATGCATAATTTTGTTCCGAAAGGGCACGAAACAAGTTTCTTCCACGAAAGAAGAAAAGGGGACAATTATTTATAATTTTTATTCTTGATTTTCCCTTAGTGCCGCGAGTCGACCGCAGTGGTACTCATTGTTTCAGTAGCCGAGTCTCCCACGAATTCAGATGTAATTTGTATTTTGAAAGAGCCTGACTCCATTACCAAAGTTTGGCCAAATTAGCCCCGCGCCCGGGCGCAAGAAATTTTTTACAAGCCCCTGCATTTTGACCTGAAATTAAAAGTCCGCGCCGCCTAAAAGGAGCCCAAGGCCCGGCCTTATACCCGAACCTCGCGGCAAAGTCGGCGGCCCGCGCGAGCCCCTCGTAATCCAAGGGCATTATTCAGAGGCTCGGAAGCCGGGAATCGGGCCGGCCCGCCGGGCGCGTCACTCATTAGCCCCAGCGGCGGAAGTTGGGCCGGACTATATATCGAAAATCGCATAAGGCGCAGCGGCAGCCAATCACAACTCGGGCAAGTATCCCCGGGCAATCGGGCTGCGGCAATCCCGGGCGCCCCGAGGCCGACAATCCCGGCTGCAGCGGCCTCCCCCCCCTCCTTCTCCGGCCGAGTAGTCGCTCGGCTGCGCGATTAGGCATTCAGACAGCGCCCGAGTGACGAGGCTGTCAGGGCCAATCGCCCGGCGGCCCCGGCTAATGCATAAGCCCGCGAAGTCCTGCCCCCGGATAATCATTACCCGCGCTGGAGTTAGTTGCGCTTATCGGCCCGCTGATGAATATTCCGCCGCGGGGCCCGCGAGGGCAAGATTGTCATTCGGCCGAGTCGGCCCGATCGAACCGCGCGGCTCATTAATTAGAAAGTCGTTGGGGGGCTCGGGCCGCCCCGGGGACAATCGGCTCACGAGGCCCCGGGAGGAGACACGCCTCCTCGCGCAAACATCCTCCGGATGATAAGAGTGGCCGCGCCACTTGTTGACCCCCGCCCGCGCCGATTGTTACTTATCCGGGGAGGGCTGGCTGCATCCGGTGCTGCCTATCTTTCCGCGGGCCGAGTGCTCCGCAGTTTCCCTCGGATTGTGCCCCAGCACCACCCCACATATTAGTGTGCACGGAGAGGAAGGACTGCTTGTCTTCTATGCTCCATTGATTGCCAGCGGATGTGGATTAGACTGGAGTATCGGTAAATATTTCTCGATACTTGGAAAACTCGGCGATGTATACAGCCTTGCTTTCCACGCAAGAGCTCTATCAAAATACAAGTTGGTCAACAGTTGGGAGCTTCTCTTTGAAAAATCAGAACGATGATTTAGGTGAAATGACCGGAACACGTATAGTCCGTTACTTAAAACACGAATTTACTTGTCCATGACTCACGGATTTTTTTTATAGGGCTAGGCTCATTTCACCGTCAATGAATGCAAAAACCTACGATTGTTTTGCTTACGATACGACTTGATTTTACAGGATACTCCTCAAGTCTGTTAATAAATCGACATTCAACACGGGCAACTTAATACGCCGACGCGTTTGAAGCGCTTAATTGACTAACCGGCAATCCCCGCGGTCCTCTCCAACTCTGTTTATTTCTTTTCCTTTTTTCTTTTTTTTTTCGTCGGCTCCAATTAGAATCGGCGGGCGTCGATCACCGCAACAGTCCCGCGGATCCGGTAACGCCGCCGCGGGCAGAAGACCGCGCGAGAAAGTTGACCCGGCCGGCGGCCAGAGGCTCCGTCGGGCTTTCTGCTCCGAATTTATCTCCGGGCGGCTGGGCGGGGGCCGCACCGCAAGCACCGGGGAGCCTCGGCCCGGGGCACAGAGGCGCCTTTACCCCGCAGGCCGCGCGGATGCCCCTGCCCCCCTGTTAACAGAGTAGATTTTCCTTTGCGGCGGAGCCGCGCGATCGATTAGCCGGTAGATTTAGCAACTGCGGCGGCCGCGCGTATTTACACTGGCCGCTCACGGCTTAGCCGGGCCGGCTCCTTCCGCCGCGGGACGGATTTAGCCCCGCGGGGTGGATTTTTTTTTTCCTACTCGGAGGCGCCGCCGGGTATTCCTGGCGCACGCGGCCCGCGGCGTTATATCAATTAGGAGCCGATGGATCCGGGGGGAATTGGGGGGCCAATTGGATGGGCATCAGGAGCAGATCTCGGCCGAGCGCGCCCTCGTTATTTCCCAGAAATAATTGGCCTTTTTCAATGGGTCCGCGAGTCCGCAATCAGACTGTAGCCCCCCGGTGCTCTGTACCCGAGTGCGCATCAATGAGAGCCTAGGTCGATTTCGCATCGACAGAGTGCATCTTTGGACTACTAACTTGCATTAGAAGACTTGTACATCCGACTCACGTTCGAAGGCTCTGTCATTCAACAGTTGCTAGCTCGTGACTGTGTAACAGTGTCCACAGATTGCAATACTCCGTACTCTTAAATACTTTTTTTTCTTGCTTTCCGATCGGTCTGTATACAATGTAAAACTATATTTTCAACGAGTCTACGTAAAGTGTTAAAATTATCTAATTCGCTATAACAGATTTATAGATAATATAGTGCCGCGAGGATAATAAGAATTCACAATTATTTGTTTTTGTATCTGCGTTGAAGCGCGATTGTGTTCGAGCATTATTTGTTACTTTCCGCGAAAATCAGAGATTTAATGTGTGGCATATTGTAAAAAGTGCGATACGCTCGTAAATACTTTATAAAACAAAAAACACCACGTTGCACGTCCTCTATGCGAAGGATTCCATTAAAAACTCCTCTCCATCGCGATTTATACAACTCGATTGGGAACTAATGAAGCGCCATTAGGGGGTCATGTACCCCGATCAAGTTTAGAATAGCCCGCACGGATGAAAGTATCGGAGAATGGCGGGGAGACGGCATCGGGAGCTCAGCGGGAAAAGCTGCTCAGGCAGCGAAGCGGGCCAAAGCGATCGGGCCGCGGCATAACCCCGGCCACACAGCGAGACATCGGCCCCCGGACGAGCCGTCCCCCGGACGGGGCCGGGGAATCCGCGGCCGGGCCGATATATTTCCATGTCAAAGGTCCAATTACGCAGCAAAGTCGAAAATGGCCGGCTAGCCCCGCAAGATCCCGGGTCCGGCGGCCCGCGGGCTTTGAAGGCCGCGCGAATTAAGCCCTCGGTGGCAATTAACCCGCGGCGGGGCCGCGTTTAGCCGCGCGACGCCCCGCCCCCCTAATGGAATTGCCCCCGATGTATTATTTAAATTGCCGGCCTCGCGCTTTCATTATCCCCGGGGCGGCTGGATTAACCAGTCATAACCCGGGCGCAATGCATCAACCTGCCCGCGGCGCCCGGGCCAAGGTACCCGCGCTCCTTGGGCTTAAGAGCCGCGACGGATGCAGCCGGGCTGCGGTTAGCGCCCCGCGAATAATTCCCCCCTCCAATTTATACGGCCCTGCGAGCGAGCGGCAGGCCGGATTTATGGCCGCGCCCCTGGGCGTGGGGCCTTTTTTTCGCCCTTTTTTTTTACACGCGAGGCGGTGATGACGTTTTTGTTTGGGCGTCGCGCGAGGGCGCAGCGGATTACCAAACGGGTAATCCTCATTTCCGCCTCGTTATTAAAAAGCCCTGGATGCCCGGGATGCCGTTAACGGTTTACGGCGCGGGTTAGCTTCAACGGCCACTCCGACCGCCTCCGCGGATTTAAATAAGTTATTTGCCGATGGAGGCGCGAGGGGAGATGTGCTTACTGTTGATTTATATGCGCTATACTGCCGATCATAAAACTGCGAAATAACTTCGATGTAAGGTGGAATTTCGAGTGGCATATTCTTCAGAGGGATTTACCCGCGGGCCGGAATTGTTCCACTCGCTATCCCGATCGCATCAATTATACTCGATATTTCATTTTCAACTGGTTTGAAAATCCGCGTAATACCAAGCAACGTCGATCCATCAACAAAAGTTTAAACAGTTATTGGTATTGCTCGCCTCGCTTTGTAAGGGTCTGCAAAGCTGTAATACATTATCGTCTTTTAGAGTCTTTCATACAACTATAAAATATCAATCGAGATTTCTATTTCACCTTATACATTGAATTAGTTAAATTAAGTTGATGCCTTTTAAAATTTTACCGCTGATACATAGACGCGCTAAAATTCCTTCACTTTTCCGCTGTTAGTCAGAGGCATAGAGTAGTTGGCCTTTTGGAGTCTTATTTTTTTTGACTTCTCCAACTTTTAAATTTTGTTCCCTTGCATCGTCAAAACTTATAAAAGCTCGCAAAGTTTTTCACGAGGGAGGAGGGTATAAAAATATGTGTAAAATATTGAAAGTTTGTGCGTCAAAATTTTTTTCTCACATTCAAGAGAACCTGTCTTTCTAAAATACCTCCCTAAAACTTATACTATAATATTTTGCTTTAGATCGGTCAAGTCTTTAATTATCTCTATCATTCTATGCAATTTTGCACAACCTTTAAAAGGGTTCAAATTATTTAATGTCCAATTATTTACTTTAATATTTCACTTAATAGTACATGATTAAATTTGTTCTCGAACAATTATTTGTAAGAGAAAATTTTGTTTCCTATAAGTTAAATGTAAACTTTTCCATTTACTTAGTCAGAAAGCTGGTATGTAGTTAATGTAAAGAGTACGTACCGAATTTCCTGAATAATCACAATAGAAGTAATTTATCACACTCTTTTGTTCGAGCATATCCAAAAGCACGCCATGCAGACTAACACTTGGCATGTAATTTAAGCTGACACAGAATAAGATAAAGCCACACAATTTCATTTATCATAAAACCATTTACAGTCTTTAAAAATAATATATTGTGATAAACTAACGTCCTCGAATTTGACAAAAGCATAATTCATTAGAAAAAACAAAAATAGAGTTAGAACAGTACTCTAATAAATTATTAATCATTATTGTAATTCTTATTTTTAAAATTAATTGTTTTACAATTTGTGCATCAAAAGTAGGTATTTATAATTATTTTCCTAAGACCATTTGTTGTAGCATTATCTATTTACCAACATGTAAAGGGCAGTATAATATCGCGGTAATGTTTTCCTATTAAATTAGGTATTTACTTCGCTTAGATTTAATAAGGTTGTCAATCAAATTGCCATGATATTGATATTTCAAACAAAATTAGTAATGTAGTATTAAGAGACCCTGGTATTATACCGAAGAAACTATATTTAAATAAAAACACATCGACTATGTTTATTTTTTAAAAATGTATTTAACTACAAACTATTTTTGTAGATTAAAATATTTCCAACTTACAAAGTAGATTACTTGTCGTTAACTTTATCCGTACATTGCATTTACGCGAATTTCATGCAAATTACTGTTGATCGAGAATACATAATTAACGAGGCGAGTAGTTCCACCAAATTACCCTTTTCTAATAGATTTACCTAACTTTATCGATCTGATATAATAGCCTGTACTGGTCAAACTATCAATACCTTTCATCCCAATAAACACCTCTATAGATTTGAACAGTACGCGCCGATACACTAATCAACGGTCTCTTTAGTCTCAAATCGTTGAAAATTCCAAGAAACCGCTAACTGCAGCCTTAAAAATCCCGGAAGCAGGAAGTAGATTCTCCGTGGCGATCGACTGGGGCTGCAGAGGGGAAAGATGGACGCGGGGCGCAACAAGCGCCGGCGGTGCTTAATTAAATTCCCCGCCGTACTTTGACGCCCGCGGCTATCGACTGCCCTGACTCGGCGGTGCTCTCTATCACCCGGCAAATATATATGTATATAGGTGTGTGTGTGTGTGTATAGATAGGAAGTGACGGGGCCGAGACTGACCTGTGCGCCGACGAGTCCGGCCCGCAACCTCGGTATGTCCGTGTGACTCCAATCGGACTTGGCCCAGGGGTCGACCCTGCCCAAGTCGCTGCTCAGGTTCACTTCTCCCAGCTGATTGTGTACGAACTTCCTGACGTTCCAGGGCAAATCGTTGTGCCTGCGGAGGATCGAGGCGTTATCGACACTCGCCGGGATTGATTGTTGCGCCGGCGGCGGCTCGCCCGCGATCCGAGAGCCGCGCGCGGCCCGCATTCGCAACCGACTGTTTGTACAGACGAGCGGCCGCATCGACCCGCGACTCAAATTGTTTAATTTGCGATTCTCGTCCAAAGTTCATTATTGAATATTCACGAGGTTAATGCGCCGGCGCGGATGTGTGTAACGATGTTTAAGTTCCCCGATCTCCATCCGGATATCCCCTCGGTTTTCCCGTTATTGTACTCATTTATTTACTGCCGCTAGGGCCTGCATACACGAGCGGGGACAAAAAGGCTCGGAGCCGGGTGCATTGGCGCGCGAATACCTACACGCTGGCAACGTCGCTAACACCGACGACAATACCGCGCACCTTGGCGCGGTTCTTTTATTCTTTTTTCCCGTTTGACTCGGTGCACCCGTAGCGAGATGGCAAGCGAGTCTTGTGGTGTCTTTTTCGATGACTCACCCGTCGATGAGAGGCACTTCAGTGAGGATCCTCCTGATGACGTCCAGCCTCTGCTGGTGCGTGGCCGGGGCGGTCTGGAGGAGGAGCGGGAGGCAGAGGCCGCCGAGGAGGAGGGCCGCCGCGAGGAGGAGGACGGGGGCGAGGAGCCGGCATTTGTGCCTGGGGCCGTCGTCGCGCGAGCCCTTGCCTCCGGGGCCGCCGCTGCTGCCGCTGCTCGGCGAGTCCTCGCACGGGGCCGGCAGTCGCACCGTCCCGTTGCACGGCGCCACGTCTGGCAGTTCGGTTAGGCACGTTGTCTGCAAAAGAACACAAGGCCGATTAGGCAACTTTACTTTCAAAGTGGCATAGGAGCGCCGCTTGTATTGTTGACTCGGTCAAATTAGTGGCTAATAAATATTGTGTTAATTCTAATTAGATTGTCACTATGGCGCTCCTGCGGCGAGTAACTTTCCGGAATTCAAGCGAACGCGTTAGAAAGAATTTTAACAGGCTGACGACATCAGTGGGTAACTTTGCAAAATGGCGCCAGGTCGTACGCTAAATGGCGCCGAGTGCGAAGCGAGGATAAAACAAAGAGCCAATTGCATCTTGGGGGATGTCGCGTTCACGTGGTATTTGGCCTAATCCTCAGTACCGTAGTAGTACGGAGATCGGGGAAGAGCCACTGAAGCAGGCGAGACGGGTAATCGGCTATACCGGGTGTACAAGGTAAATAGAGAAATACGTAGATGTTCAATATTAACATTTAATTCCGATCGGCAAGTATTATTACAAAAATATTTTTTTTGTACAAAACACAGTATTTTCTAACAGTACACTCATGTCTAGGTTATACGCAGATTTTTGTTAGTCTAACATTGTGATCGCTACTCGTGAGTAAACACTACTTTTCAACCTAATAATATTAGAGGTCACGCTTTATGCGCCAGCATACTGTATTGTATTAGTTTTGAAATGATTTTTTATAGGTGAAAGATGAAAATAAGTTTGTATTGTACAAACTCGAATCAACAATATGAACAAACTGATATTTGAATCATTTATATTTTCATTGGAAATTTCAGTGGCATTTATCAATTGATGCTTCAATCTATTTATACGTTATTTTAATCAAAAATTATGTCAGCTAAAGCCAGAAATAACACATTATTAAAACAATTGATACATCTGCATAAGACATAAATGAGTATATCGATTTGAAGAATATCTCGTTTGAGAAGCAAATTGCAATCTTTCAAAATATTTCAAATTTATAACAAAAATCAATAAAAAGCCTAGTTTGATAATATAATTATAAATGTAACTAAATAACAAAGTCGCATCAAATATGTATATACATTTAACAATGCGGGCTCTTTTTCTTTGTTGCTTTATTTTTCTTTGACTGGTTTAAAAATATTAAAAACGGCACAAAATAAAAGATTCAGGATTTAAGCGTAAGGGTTTCATTTACCTCTCATAATATATTCATTTAGAAAAAGAGTTGACGTAATACCACATAAAGCTTTTGAAGCGAAGCGGTAGAAATGGAGTGCTATTGTCGGACAACCTGCGCTTCGCGTTGTTACCGAGAAAGTGCATTATTTTTTGCTTCGTAAATCCAGACTAGATGTTTCGTATATTTTTAAAAACATGGTTTTAGAGACAGACTAAGCTGTCTTGTGCCTACACACAAACATAACTTTTATTTATTTTTTAAAAGAAACGAACAGACGTTGGTAGATCTGTTTAACTTGCGCGGTAACGAATATCTTTCCAAGGAATCCAAGGTACGCCTTATCTCGAGGCGAAAAATTTAAATGAGTACGACCAGAGAGCTTCAAAGTTGCGTATAAAGTATTCTCGATTAAGGAAATCGCGAAAATGGGGAAACCTAACGCGACTCCGATCCCGCGCATAGAAAGTTTTTCAATCGGGCGAAAGTAGCGGGCGACGCGCCGAATCCGTTAACCCGCGACGAGCTGACACGTCCGGGCTCCTTTCGAGTAGTCCTGGTCTACAGGTGGGGCGAGTGAAAAAAGAAACGGAGCGCCCCCTGGGGATTTTGGGGTAAGATGATCGCGTGATCCCCCGACGAACCGTGGCGAGCATAATAACGGAATTAAACTATCCGGGCGAGGGCGGGACGGCTCTCCCTCGAACTATCGCGTACCTGTGGCTTCCACCACCTCCGCAGCTTCCCCAATGCCGCCCCTTCCTTTTGTCCGTCTCGCGCGTCCGTTTGCTCTCGCGCGGCGCGCCTTTGACTCGCTCGGAAGCTCCGGCTCCTTTTATCTCCCCGTCGCCCCTCCCCCTTTTTATGGCTGTTGCGCCCGCGTTCCTTCGCCTTTATCGCCCTCTTCCCACTTTGTTCTCTCGATTATTCTCACGGCATTCTTTACCACGCCCTCTCCCACTCTCACCCCCCACACCCCCACCCCCGCCCTCTTTTTTAGACCCTCGCGCCTTTTATCGCCCGCCTGTATTCGGAAGCGTCGGGAGATAAAAATAATGCGGCTCCGTTAACAGCGTCTCGAAAATGCTGCGCGACCGCCTAAAATTTCTTTCCCCCGCGACTGCCGAGTTTCCAAGCAGATGCCTCAGACCGCGTGTCAATTTCGGCGAATTTTCTTCGGGGACGACCATCATTTTTCCTCCACTGCGACGACGGCGGCGGCATTTTTTTTATTAAGCCAAATTATGAGGAATATGGATCATCAGCTTGGCGTGTATATTTATAAAGTGTAAAAGTAGAAGTCTCGCGAAGGCTCGGAGAAAATACTCTTATTTTAATGGATGAACATCTTTTAAATCCTTTTACGAAGAGTTTATCGACTTGGATAATATATGCGGTGATTTAAGTGGGTGCTAACAATGACAAGGTTTCTTACTTTATTGTCATGATAATGTAAGATAACAAAGGCAATTTCTGATCGTAGGGTGGGGCGAAAGTGAGGAGTCGTGTAGATTTTGGACACCCCATTCATTCTGAAATATCACAAGCTTTTATCGTACATTTATTACAAATAGTAAACAGAGAAATTGCTGCCACAATTGCTTCTAATTTTAGTTTTACAATAGCTTTCAAGGTACGTGACAGTGGAATTTCAAGTGCTACTTTCCTCTGATACTTCTCCCTTTTAGTGTACGAGCGATACTTTTTGCCTTTCACAGCTAAGCCCAAAACGTTTTCTCAGTTTACGCGTTTATTTAAACATGTTTGCAACATCTTTTGTAACCTTAGATGTTTTGTTGTAGGCTGCGCTGACAAAATATGCACCAAACAATTTATTCAAAATTTTATAAAAATGACTCTATTGTTTACTAATCTCATAACACAGAATCATAATTTATTTACTTAACAAATGCTATGATGTCTTTCATAAAAATATAGTCATATTTAAAGAAATGTTCCTTAATTTTACCACAAATTATCTTAATGTAACATTTTACAGTTGATAACGTTGTATTAATCCATTTGTTAGATTATTGCTTTTGAAGAGATTTAAACACATCAATTTATTAATATGTTTGTAAACTCACAAAAGTAACTTATTAAACAGATTTATGAATTTATATTAACATTATCTTTGCAACATGTTGTTACTTAATAATGAAAATGAACAGAATGCAGACAAAACTTTCGGAACAGAAATATGCTCATGTACTGAATTGCGAAGGGGTGTATTGTGCAACGTTACTCAGACACGAATGGCGCAATATTTGCGTAAGTATTTGAACTTTGGAAATTCAACGCCATGCGTATTTCTTTAAGAGTAGGGACAACCCTCGTTACGTGCGCTTATAACTTCTGAGAAGCTTTTCCAAAGACTTTCTCAATATGTGTCTCATACTTTCCGAGGATTCGACGTAAGAACGATTCGAGAGGTTCCTTCTATTACATTTTTCAAGAGTTGGCTTCACATTTATCTTCTTTGAGGCGCAGAAAGCGATAGCATTCACTTTTATTTGCGGGACTTAATCGAAAAAATAAGAATCATATAGTACACCGTCTTCACTTTGATTTATTTCCTCAGTTGAATTACCTAGCGAATGGGGTAATTTTAATAGTATTTGTATAATACCTTAACGAACCATTACTTTTTTAATTTTTTTAACACTGGAGTTTGCTTAAAGGGTAATAAATAACAAACTTGTAAACAAATGGTATGTAAAAAAAATTATTAAGTAATTAGAGTATGAGTATAATAATTAAATGCAATGTATACATTATTTTAAATAATCTTCAAATGGTAAAAATAAGTATAATCATAAAATATGTTACTTTAGAATACAATTAATATTATAATATTAAGCAATAAAGCAAGTTTTTTAATTTCATCTCTTTGAAGGTTTTGTCGTGATAAAAAGAGTTTTTAAACTTACTTGATTAAATGAGGATTATAGTATAATATAGGCAGGGAACTTGGTACAATTTTTTCCATGTTACGATGTAGCTATCACGCGGAAAATTTGTAAGCTTATGTAATATATCATGATAAGGTAGCCGTGAAAGCTCTGGAAATAATGTATATTGGTAATTTAAATCTACATACATCTGTATATTGTGTAAGCTGTACAGATTTATTATACAATTGCTGATGAACACAAGAGAAAAATATATTTCTTGTGAGCGTTTGACCGAATAATATCTCTCACCCGAGTTGCCACAAAAAACTGTTCTCCGGCCTTAATAAACTTTAAAGCCTTAACAATTGTACAGAGAAGCATGAAAAAAAGCGGCAGGGAAATTTGCCTTGCCTGTTTATCCCCTGCATCCACATGCCCCTTCAATTTCAGAACAAGCGGACAGCGCAGCTTTCGGTACTTTTGACCTTGCACGCCAGAGATACCTTGTGGCTCGCTCTTGAGCGGGATCCAGAGCTCCGAGTATAAAATTTGCTCGAGATCCCGAGCAAAGACAATTGCTTGTCTCTAGCTGACAGATACACGGCGGCGCTATCGCTGCAGTGAAGCCACGCCTGCAGGACCTAACGTAAACCCGTCCCACCTACAGAACCAGCTGCACTCGCGTTCCGGTTTTCTAGCTTTCTCGTCGAAGTGTCGCTTGGGCTATTTTTCTTTTTATTTTATATTTTAGTAAATATACACAGTATACGTAGTTTATAAAAAGGTTTTTGATTTCAAATATCCTGGCGGAAAAATTGGTAGTTTTGTATAAAAATACGAGGACAAAAATCATTTTATCTTAATTACATTAACTTTACCTGGTTGATAACCTCGTTTCGATTTCTATGTTTAGTTTTTACCAAGAATATTTAATTTATCGTTTTTTAAATCATAATATCTTTCAAAAGAGCTTAAACTTGTATCTAATAATACATTACTGCATATAAAGTTTATATCATCAGTTTAGCCGATCTATCGGTTTTCTAGCAGATTAAGGTGAAAAAATTTGGTATCGTCAAATTTTAATATTAGTATTATATAGATGTTTTGCGAAGGTACTACATATCATGGCAGTATCACATTTTTAAAAATTATAAATAAAATTATCTTTCTTCAACAAAAATAGTAAAGTATTTTGTTGCGTAAGTTGATAGTATAGACTATATAGATATTTATAACAAAAAATATATTGTTATTAAAAATCTCGAAACTTTCTTAAAAATAAATTTCTTAAATAAAAAGTTTTATTTATGTTGCCATAAGGTAATTGTTTTTAGTCTTTAAAATAATTAAACTTCAAATTGTAAATCATTACCCATTCAAAAGATTTTCGATTAATCGCACAAGTGAGAAGTTGCGTATGGATAATGCTTTATCTTGCTAATGTTCATTTACATTTATATTTGGAGATATATTTTGAGAAAAACTATCATGGCTTATTTTATTTTTGTTAAAAAATTTCTTGAATTCCGTGAGGGAAATATGCGTGTACAGCCTTTATACTTGTGATTACTTTCCGGGGAACTTTTATATCCTCGCTTATTTTTTATAACAGTTACACTGCCGACAGCTTTTTTTCAAAATGTCGTCCACAGTTAACGTCGCAGGTCGCTGTCTTCCACACACTGTATTTTCCTCTTTGCATAAAACCACCCTCACCCTCTCATTCCATTTTTTCCCCCCATCTGATTTAATTTCTTTTTAGCTTCCCTGCACGTACCTCCATTCTTTTACTTTTTTAAGTTTTCATTTCACTTAGTACTCGCAAAAATTTATTTTCCTTGGTTTTAAATGCTGACTTATTAAAAACGGATACATTTTCTGAAAATTTCGACAGAATAAAAACGTTATCATTGTTCATTACAGACGGCAGTTAATTAAAAATCTCGACAATAATATTTTTGTAATTTTTTTGTTAAAAATCATTTTTGACAATAAATATGCAATTATGTAATCGTTTATAAAAAACTTTATTATAAAAAGAAATTATAGTACTCACAGGTAGGTATTTCTTTATGCAGATTATTTATTTGTTTCGAACTACATGTAAATGCAGGATTCTATAGGATAAAACTACGCTGCGCATGTTTGACCACGCGGAAATCGATTAATAAAAAAGGTTTGGCATCCATAGATGGCTCTTTGGTGTGTGCGGCATATAAAGGAGTCGCAAAGGCAATCGGGCAATTTTTCGCCTTGTACCAGCGACGAATGTTGAGTCAAACTTGTGTACCTTGCATCTAAGTTTTTGTTCAATATTCGCTTTCCTCAGTGTCTATAAACAGTTTATCACTGTTTAAATAAATAAAGTTTGTATGAATCTTTTCAAGTACCTCACAGTAATTCAAGCGCTTGTATGCGTATAGATTTGTTTTTAAGTTTCTTAGTTATTGCATCGTGCTTACACAGCTCTCATCAGAAAGATGTGGTCACAACTTTTAAGTGACGCGCTAAAAAATTGATTGTATATTTACATAGTTATATACATAATACTGTATTATGAAAAAGTACGAATTGTAAAATTGATATGAGTAGTATATGTATTAATTAAAAATTCGAATATTGTATCAGGCTAATTATTCTATTAATTATTGAATTTAAATTTTTTATAAATAGCCTTAAAAAAATTTTGTATATTACAAATTCGAAACGAAATACTGCCACTGTAATTAATACATCTTATTATAAACTTCGATTAAATTAACTTCGTATAGCCAGAAGTATATCCATTAAAGCTGATTAGAGTTTTGCAAATGAAATATTATTCTAAATTAGTTATTTTTAGTTTAAATGAAATTAGATTGCTTAAAGGTATTCTTAACAATAAATATATATTATCTGATAGGTATGAAAGAGAACTATTATTGACTAATTCAAAAGTAATTATTGTCAGTTTAAAATTCGTTTGTAATTATTCTACCTTCATAATTGATACGCCGAAAGAAGCTTATCATCGAATGAAAACTCGAGTTTAAAATCAGAACTGACAATCGAATTATCGGGCGGGTCTGCGCCGGACAACGAGCGGACAACTTTACCGCAATAGACTCAATGGAAAAGTGAACACTTGTACTGCAGACAAAACTTGTCATTGTGGAAAGATACACAGAAGTTCGTGTTACATCTACTACGAGGCAGTTCCAATTCAATTCATCCATTGATCTTGGGGTCGTACTGTACGATACTTCACTGGACCACCTATCCGAGGCGAAAAGAAACTATCGGGGACACTCATCGCAACCACTGAACATCAATTTGTTTTACTTTGAGCGTAGATACGGAAATTAAGTAGGCAGTGTCGTTTTATGCAGGGATCTGCCAACAAGCCTTCGTTACCACCGTCATTCAATTACTGACTCACTAGGACCAAAGTATATCGGACTCGAATTAACCGAGGAGTTTGACCATGGAGTTTCGGATGCAGAGTCATTTTTTATTAAACTCAGCTTTGCGAACATTGCGGCGTAATCAGTTCGAAAGTCAGCTGAATATTTACTTTACGTTAGAAACGTTGAAGGTTATTTGGTGATTTTGTACGTTTGATGACTACTGTCCGTTGTGGTTGTGCTTGATTCTTGAGACCTTGTTAGACGCTAAAAGTATAATATTACAGGTATAAAAAAATTTAAAAAAGTAAAGCTTTGGTTATATTTCATTATATTAACAAGTACTTTGATCTAGAGTTGGATAACTTTAATGTCTTTTTGTTGTAAATCTAAGTTTAGTTTTATAGATTTGTTTTTACGATGTTATATTTAATTTGAGCTCGTGTTTTTTTATTGTTAGCGGTTTCTCTTTAAATTCATATGTAATTATATTTTATGTGATAAATTTAATAATATGAATCAAAGCGATGGAAATTTATTCACTAAAATAATATACTAAGCTAATTAAGTATTTAAAAAATTTAAAGCCGTTTCAGGCTGTTGCTAATGTGTTCATGACAGGGCTATAAATTTGTCCGTGGACCCGAAACTGAGTGAATTCAGATCAACCAAGACCTGAGATCTTAAGGATTCATTTTTAGTAGAATAAATACATATGACTATTGGACACAAGATTTAAGTTAGCCTTTTAATATTTGCTTTATCTAAATTGTTAGATACTTCATTAAAATGCTGGTTAGTTTTTATGGCTAACGAACTAGATAAATGAAAAGCTAATTAACGATGTATATTTTTGTACATCTAATCCTTTTATTAATAATTAGTTCTAAGTAGAAATGCAGAAATTGATTTAAACCATAAATTCTAGCCATAAAAAGACTAGGAACTGGTTTAATTTATACGAGAGTAGTTAGTACCGAATAACGTAATTCAAAATAATTATAAAAAATAATATTTTTTTTGAAAACTACGGTTTTTATATGAGGTTAATACACAAAGTTTTAGTGAGTACATCTATGCCTTATATAACTTTTTCATCACCGCAGATAAAACACTTTAATAATAGTTAGGGTAATTTGAAGAAGCTTTCCACTGCTACTCATTGTTGATAAAATAATAAAAATGTTGACGTTAAAGGTAATTTAGTAGAAAATATGATCTACCTGCTGTGAAAAATATATCAAAATAAAATTTCCGCTTCGAAATCCATAGCAAAGACCATTAATCTTGCTATATGTTGCTCGCAAAATTGAAAAAGCGATCGAAGCCAAGATATAAAGAAAGGCATAAACAAAACATCGAATCTCCCACGCCGGTCCTAGGGGCCGCGAAAAAAACAAACGCGAAAGTAATCGAATAAGTAAGAAAGGGGGGAAAGCTTGTTCCCGAGGGCGCACAGGGCTTAGCGGACCGTCCGATCTTTTTGTTCCCTACACCTCGACGTAATCCCGTTACCTCCCGACCGCGATGCCGCAGCTGGCGAGCCGTCGCGGGCGCCACTTCTCAACTGACATACATTCGGAGTTTGGCCCCAAGTACAAGAGCGCCGGGCGCTTTAAGCGGCCATTAGGCGCGCGCGCGATCGCCCGCACGATCCACGCGGCGGCCTGTAACTCCCAAGGACTCGGCTTGTAAGGAACAAACTCACGACCGCCGCCGGAATTATCGCCCGCGCCGTCGGCCCCGCCGTGAAACACGACTTCATTATCCGGCCCCTCGGGCGCGAAAGGCTCAATTATCGGCTGGCCTCGTGCGAGACGCGCAAATTATCGCCGAAAACGCGGGCCGCAGGAGCCTCACAAAGCGGCCTCTGCTAATTAAGCGGAGCGGCCCGTCCGAGTGGGCCAACCCCGTGGGAGCCGGGCGGAAATTGGCCGCGGCCCCTGATGAAAAAGCGCCGCGGCCCTGTCGCCCCCTTTTTCATCGGCCGTTCGGCCGGCTCGAGAGTAAGTGGCGTAATTAAGACGAGCCTCTCGTAAATAGTTACGGCTTTTTGCGAAAAAATGCCCGGCGAGCCCGGGGTCGGCTCGGGGCCGCCCGAGCCCTCCCCTCGCATACGGGGCCTCCGGTGCTCTAAAGGTGCACTTTGGCGATTACATGATGAGGGATAGATGCCCGGGGAAAAAAAAAACTCGTCTGATGCTGTCTTTTGCTCCGGGTAAAAAGTTGCCGCGTGTATAGAGAGCCGCGGTGTTCCTTGCGCGATCCACTTACTTTTCACCTCGCGAAACTAATCAATTATTTACCCCTGCTTCTAATCTGTATGCTGTCGCACAGTTCCTAATAGAAAATGAACTGGTTTTTATGGTCTATACGTAAATCGAATGGAGTATCCATTTTCAAAATTAACTTTTGGATGCTATAAAAATCATGGAAAATTGCAACCGTGTGTTAACTCTGTTAAAAATTTGTCTTGTGACGTGTAAATAGCTTAAAAATTCCTTTTTCATCGAAAAATATCGCTAGGTGATTCTTCACAGCCATACGTGATGTAAACGAAATATGGTTTAATTCAGTTATAAAGTTGTCAATTATTTCTATACGTGCGTCTAGAAATGATTCAACATCTACAAATATATTTGTTGAAATGTTATGTAACCGCATAAAACACATATCTGTCATATCCCATTACCGCCCATTCTATTATTTCATTAATACTTTAATTAGTATTTGGCAAGTTATCCAATGAAAGATCGCCAATGATTCCAGTTAATTTCTATATCATAACCGGCCCTAATCGTTAATTTTTTATAAAAAAGATAATTAATATGTGCACATCTTCATTTATTTAAAGTCTTTATTAAATTCTGATTAGAAATACAAAAATAATGTAGACTAAAAATTATACAGATAAGCTGGCTAGCAACTTATTCAAATATTGACTGTTCCAGTAGTAATACGCGAAACAAGTCAGGCGCGCAGGTATTATTTGTTTCAACTGCGTGAGTTTCATTAGACGCCATTGTAATGGAAATTCTGAATAAACGCTTCTCAAGCAATATCACGGCAAAGAAAATCGCACTTTCACGGGCGCGGAAGACCCGGAATGTAAAATCAATCAAAACCGGCGGAATAATCGGCCGGCGGAATTTCGCAGTGGCGAGTAGCGCTGGGGGAGTTCCGCCGCGGCGCCTTGGCCTCTTCTCCTTGCGCCAAACTTTTTCATAATGCAATCTCCCTTCGTTATTTTCCGGAGCGCGGGGTCGCGGCGAGCCGGCCGGCACGGCGGCCCGTAACGAGAAAAGTAGTACAGGGGATAAAGGAGAGGATTAGGCGGCCGCTTCCCAGTCCTTTTGTAATCGAATTCCGGAGTTATATGAGCAGTTGGGCGCACGCAGGCCGACTGCGCCTCCCGGGCTCCGAGTCTGCCCGGCCCCGATTTATCGCCGCGGGTTTAATGCCTACCGGGTGTCCGCTTAAACGCGGCGAGGACTCGCTTCGATCTGCATGCGCGTCGGGCTAAAATATGGCTGATTTAGCCGGGCGGCGAGACGGACAAAGATACCGTTAAACTTGCCGGCCGTTGCTCCTGGGGCGAGTTCTAAAATATACCGGGGCTGTCGCTGGGCAAATTGTTCGCAGCCCAGGGCATGCGCGAGGCTATTTTTCAGGAAAATCTCCGATATTAGACGGGCGCAACGGTATTAATATCGAGTCTTTTTATGCGCGTCAAATTAGTGGATATTAAACTTCGATTCGTATCTTTGTTGGCTTATTTATCAGGCACAAAAAGCACTTGTTTCTCGAGCTATACTTAAACACCGAATTGTGCACAGGCCCGGTCCGCTTTCGATCGATAAGTTGACGTTCTCCTATTGTCCCGCAGTTTGCTAAAGCCAGCAATATTGTTATTCATACGCGCACCGGACATTATATTGTAAATCTTACTTTGTTTACCACTTGGGTGAGGCTCTACTCTTCCATTTTGAGTCGACCGATAGCCGAGACTCGCGTTAAGTTATACCTTCATATACCATGCGATAGGGGGAGGAAGAAAAAAAACAAGCTGTTTAAGGATGAAAATTTCAATCCCTTCGCCGGCGGAAGTCGTTTAACATAAAAGCAATGAAAGCCAAAGAAAGGAGATTGAATGACGCTCGCCGGGCGCTCGAACCCCCGCAGCAAATGAAAAAGGCCGAGTTACACGAGCGCCGCGGTTGCGTAACGCAGCCGAACAGTCCGAGAAAAAGCCATCGGGGAGGGGGAGAAAAGAAAGCCCGGCGGAAAAAGGGACTCCCCCGGGAGAAACGCGATACAGCGGCGGGCGTTCGATAGCCTCGAGAGAGAGAGAGAGGGGACGCGCCGCGGCACACGCAGTGAGCCAGTGACCCGGCGAGCCACTCGGGCATAACTATGCCGATGACCCGAAGGTGCGCGCGGGGGGCGCATTTTGGCAGCCGGGCTCGGCGCGCGAACCCGGATAGAAAGAGAGGCCGAGGCCCCGGCATCCGCTGCAGCGCTGCGCTCGCGTATATATTCGGGTATAATCCGCGGGCGGCGGCAGCGGCGCTGGAAATGAGGGACTGCGATCGGGGCTATATGCCGTTCTCGAGCGCGGCGCATTACACTGAGAGAAGACTTTATACGAAATGCTTCATAAGAATTACTGTGCGCTGCGCGTAATCCAACAACAGCGTAGATAGGAGGAAATGTGTGTATACGTTTCACCGTAATGTTCCGTTAATTCGTAAAAATAAGTTTGCGGTAAATATTACACTTGCGAATGTAAAATTATGTCGTGTGGAATGCTTGGTAATAAATGTTCTTACACTTCTGATGCATATTACGAAACAAGTTTGCGACAACGATAGTCGAATTCCCCTTTCGAGACACTGTTGAATTCTTCAGTGCCGCAATTGAAATCTTACACTTTGTTTAAGTGCCGCAATGGAGGATAGTATAGCAGAAAATGCAGCTTATTTAAAACCTGACGTGGAGAGGTAAAACTACCGAAGCATTTGGAACAGTATATGCAAAGATGATGGAGCTCAATTTGCCTTTCTCTACTTGTAAGTGTATAATATACCATTGAAATATAAGTTGTCATCTTTGCGACGCTCTCGATATAAACAATTGTATGGTACGTGAATTGAAATAACGCTATTTTTTATGGTTATAAGATATCACGATTGCTAATACTCTGTAACCATCTAATTCTCGATCTAATCCCCAGGCGATATTGCTTTTGTTACTATACAAGTATCTAATTAATTTAAGATTTTTACAAGAGATATTTTCTAAATTGAAATATAAATAAATTCTTATTTAATCGTATATTTAGTCTTTTTCATTAAATATTTTCGTATCTTTTCATGAAATTCATCTACACTGCGAGTTAGTTTCGTAATATAAATGAACGTACTATCGAGAATTCCAAGAATTTTGACAGCCAGCCTATAAGTAAAACGTGCCTTTATGGAATGACTTGAGTTCATATGCATCGAATGGCGCCGAGTACGTAGTATATAGAAAGTCGAGGCAAACTACTTATACTACAGGGGGACGGTCTTTGCGCATTATTTATAGGATAGCTCTCAGTGCGGTAGTAGTGTTGGATCCCAAAAATACTCATCGGAGCAGACAAGGACAAAGTATAAGATCTAAAGTACCGGTTATTCAAGTAGATGGGTAAATTTTTTAATAAATCATTTGGACATACACGATGTTTTAATGGGTCATTTAAGGTAGAGTTTACCCGAGTAGCTTAAACTATCGAGTTGGTATGTTATATAATCATTTTGATTAAAATATTTCAAAATTATGTTGTACAATTTTTACTTTTTGTAGTGTGCAGTTTCACAGAATACAATATTTGAATTTTATAGAAATTCATGACCTGGGTAGTATTTATTTTTTCTCAGTACATAACAATGAAACTACTATATTTATTAACACCTGCACCACCGGGTACGAGAAATTCAGGAAAGTGGACTGGTGCATGAGGTGTGATTGCGGCACTCATGATATCGGCACTGAATAACGATCCGTGTCGAGGTTCATATTACCTCTCCTTGTGCAGCGATCCAGGACAGTTTATACCACTAGAATTAGAATCATTACCAGATTTGTAGTACTTCACTTTGTTTAGCTATTTAAGTCTGTATTTCTAAATTATATATAATAAAGAGCCCTTAAAGCTTTTCTTTATTTCATCTCGTGTCGTCTCAAAAATAGACTTCACTATTTCAATCCTATTATGATTTTGGGAAAATGATGCGTCATTTATTCCGCAAATATGAACATAAAAAATCAATAGAGTTTTTGTAGTAGTTTTATGTAATTTAGCACTTCGATATCGAATATTTCAGTTTTGAAATAGTATCATAAGTTTAGATGTACTATAATATACTTTATTAAAATAACAATTTTAAGACTTCATTCTTTCCGCAATGATATAGAAATATTTTTTCTCGTTAAAAGCACACATATTTCAATTGGCCATAAAATGGTTGAGAAAAAAACATAAAATCGCAAAGATACATGTTTTATTGCATCTATAAGTTTACAATAATAAAATCTTTGATGGTGACTATAAAAATAAAAACAAATCTTTTACCATTATCCTGTCTTTTCCAAACTAATTTTTGTGACTTGATATTGGACGATATTTTCAGTCGTACATCGTCTAAACCACGGTAATAACACGAGTATATTTGGATTTAATAATGAATCCGAAAATGTTGGTTGCAGCAATATTTGTTGCCTTGTATCTCTGACTATAAAATAAATCTGATACATCCCACATATAATGGAAAAGATATATTTTGCAATTTAAGATTTGTGCACTAAATAATATAAAATTTTATTATCGCAATATACAAGATTAGATGATTAAAGATTCACAAGATTCACAAGATTTTATTTCTGATACAAATAGAAATTTGAGTTTTAATAAATACCATTTAAAATGTTTATTGGTAATTGAAACGCGTATGATCAAAAAATGAGAAAATGAGTTTAGTTTTGCGTTTTCATCTTCAAAATAAAATAATTTATTGAAGTATAGATCTGTGCGTTTGGTGAGCAATGACATTTAGTTTCTAGCTAGCATGAAACTTAATTCCTACACGGTAATCTTTCGCAAAGGCGGCTGCTGCTTAGCTTCGAAAGAGGTAGCAACACCTTTTGCGTAAACCACCAAATAGGATAGAAAGAGCAAGCAAGTGGGAGGGTCGAACTCACTCTTTTTGAGCTAACTTTCACAGCCCGTGTCGAACGAGTCTTCAATTGATCAGCTAATCTCGTAAAAGCTTTTTAAAGAAGCTAACAAGATCTAGTAGCGTAGCTTTACGTACCAGGTAAAAGTAATACCGTAACTTGTTTCATTGCCTCATATTGATAACGATTTTCAAGTAGAATATAAACTTAATTGATTACAGTAAAATATCTGTATTGATTCGTATAACTCATATTTTACTAGTGTTACTAATATTGGTCTATAAATATGTTTATTTGTATTCAGTAATTAATAAATCAACATAAAAAATAATAATAACGAAGAAAAATTATTATCGATAAAATTATCTATCGATAAAATCGATAAAAATCTATCTATCGATAAAATTATCGATTTTACGCTATTAAAACTAGCATTTTATAATCAATTCTGTTCATGAAACTTTTTGACATTGACACATCAAACAGTGATTATAAGCCGAAATTTGCTTGCATCGAAAAGCTATTTATCACTTCGTATACAATAGACATTTGAGTATGTATAACTACTTGTTCCAATCTGCTGGAGTCTAGTATCAATGTAAAATGAATTTACGATACATATCTAATACCTATCAGAATAATAAACTTTTGTTTTTGTAATACTGTGTAAAGAAATCTCATAAATTACAATCATAAATCATATTTAGAACAGTTTTATAAAAATACAAACATATACTTCAAGGAAAGTAAGTATCTTTATTTTGAAATGTATATAGTTTATTTATTCTACAACTATTAAATGCCAAAGCGTAAGGCAAGATTCGATCTATTTTCATAAGTGTAGAAATCGTAAGTTTAATACAAGTTTTCGTTTTAATGTAATGTATGTAATGTTATAATTTAAAAGAATTCACATGAACTTTTTATGAATCATACATAATTGATATTTCTTTTTTGAAAATTTAAAACTTCTTTTTGATGGCTTTCATTCTCACTGTGAGAATAACATATTGTTAGTTTTTTATTTATTTCATTTACTAGCGCTGTTTCTGGTGTTTTTTAAATATTTGTTTAACGAAATGAATAGAGTTAGTGTATATTATTGTTTTGGAGTTGATAGTTTTATATTGCTAATTGTTTCGAGTATTAATAGCGCTAGGCAGGCGTCAGATCTACAATAATTGGGGAATTCGAGCATGATAGAATCGTGATCATTAATTGAGGCGACAGCTCCTATTTCATCTAGTTCTTTTATTACTATTGTTAAGATACGCTGATAGTTTGGGTATTGTTGTTTTATTTGGCTTAGAGTGGCATTTGGTTCTTGAAGAGTTAATACTGTTTCATTAATACCATTTTTTATCTAGAAGGGGGAGTTGTATGTGTGGTATGATACAATTTTTATGTTTTATATCATGAATTCTTTGAGGTACGTTTTGATTCTTGATGTGAAGTTATGTTTTTAATTGCTACTGGTACCGTTAAGCTTGTTATTTAAGTTATACTTTAAGATTGAGTGTATTTGGTTTTTAAAACCAATTTAATTTAAAACTTGCTTGTCATATTTCGTCGGGTTTTTTATTCGATGCATTGTGTCAAAATTTGTTGGTCATTAAAATTCAATTTTTTGGTATTTAATGTTTAAAAATTAAATATTTTACTAAAACAAAAATGTTTGCACATAAATAGTAAAATCTTTTATCTGACTATAATGAACGAGCAATGGGAATAAGGATCGAGTGGAAACAATTTAACTAAATCGCACATGATTGATGACCTAATGAATTCACGAAGGTTTGCACGAAGATGGATGCTAATCAAAAGTAAATAATAGCTGAATTTTTAAATGTGATTATCATAAGTGACGCTACTCGAGGGCTTATTAGCATATATACTATTTCTCAAAAATAAATGAGAATTGCGATTTAATAATTATAAATTTAAAATCCAGAAGATTTATCTCAGGCATTTGCCTAACCTCGTTGAGTCCAGTCGCCGCACACTCGCTCTGCCGATTGGGCATTCGGAGGCCAATCCAGTCGGTCCGTCCAAAAAACTCCTCGTAATTAAGAACGAAGCCGTGGGAGGCGCGCGGGCGGACTAATAAGTTTAGCATTTTCGTGGGAGCGAAGTGGGAGGGCCCGGGGCTCCGCATCCGGGGCAATATTTCCCGGATATTCCGCTTTTCGCGCTCTCGGCTTCCGCGGGCTTTTGTTCCCGCTTCCTCCGGGCCCTGCTCTTCAACCCTTTCGCCCGGCCGGCCCGCCTCCCCGCGGGACCAAATAAGCGTCACTAATTTCTCATGCTCGCGGGGGGCCGTCGGGGCCTCGAAGGGAAAGAGATACGCCCGGGCGCGGAGAATGATAAAGCGCCCGGGCGGACAAGGAGGCGCCGCTGTGTATTTTGTTATGGCTTTAAAATGAATAAATATCCATTTAAATTTTCGAGGACTTTAAGCCAATGGGATTTGCATGGACGCGCCGTATGCCTTTATTCGCGGGCGTAAAAATGCGCAGCGCCACGACAGGGACTCGGTTAGGTATTCTTCCCGTAGCCGCGGCTGCGTAATTTAATGCCGCTAGGGATGCGCTTTGCTGCCGACCAACCGGGCTAATCTTTTAAAATTATGATTAGCGCGTGCACGCGTCCCGAGTTGGGAATCCTACCTATTCGGTAATGATATTTGGATTACGACTTTGAGCTTTGTATTCTCTCTGATCATTCTGCTTGCATGCATAATCGCTACTGGGACAGTTGAACGGCTTTTATTTATACGCTTATAATGCAAAAGTAGGTTTTAAACAATTTATTGAGATTTACCCGGAAAAATTTGTTAGGAAGTTTGTACTGTATGAAATAGTAAGCTGAGGTTAATACACGGTAAAGCGTACAGATATCATACATTATAGTAAAAATTACGATTATACTTCATAATTTGTTCTAGTTTTAATTAAAATTACTGTATACACATGGTCATTTATATGATTTAACGTGTGTGCTTTTAGCTATCTGATATACTAAAAATTATTAACCTTTTTCAAGCGTAGCCTGAAAATAAAAAGAAAACACGTCGTTATATTAGTATAACAAGGCGCATTGATTTGCATTGTGTCGTTTAATACGCTTAATCTACGAGTTTAGTTTAATTTATTTACCATATTATCTCGGAAACAAGGCGCAATCGTGCCTGCGTGACTCATTAATTGCTGCGAGAGGAAACGATCATCTAGGTCAACCGCGGCCTCACGGAAAGGAGTAAAAAGTCGCGCTGCAGCTACAAGACTACGATGCCGGGGATAAGAATAGGCAAGTGCGCCGAGATAAGGACAGGAGGTCGCGGGGAGGCTCGGAGCCGCGGAGATTTACCTCTAAACTGGAGCGGCGAGTCGGCCGCGGCGGCGTCGGCGCTGCCGCCTTTTGTACTCCCGCCTGGCTTTTGAATCCATGTCGAGGAGAAATTTATACGAAAACTCGACAAAGCTCGCTCGACTGGACTTGGCCCAACCCGCGGCCCTGCACGTGTGCCATCTCCTGCACTTTTTCCCATCCTTTATCGCCGGAGCAGCTGCGGCCCTCCTCTCGTCATCCCCCTCCGCCCTCTGGGTCAATTTTTTTTTTTTCCTTCCGTGTCCCCGCGGTCGACCTGTGCTCCCCATTATCATTTTTCTCACGGGCCGCTTTAAACGCCGGCTAATGAACTGCTTCCTTCCACTGTGCAGTTGATATTCGGACGATCGATCTTTCAACTTCTTAAAGCGAGTATTTACCGGGCGATTCCTTCAAATACAGTCGTGTATAAGTAATGTCGCGACTTTCTCAGAGTTTGTATAATCAGTACGCGTTTCTGGGTGGATTTTATGCAGCGGAGCTTAGTATAATTTGTAACAGTCAAGTGAAAATCTTTTGATATCGCAACGAACTTTGGAGCAAGATTTCATTAGTACTGCGCTCTCCAATAATGCAAATATTTACACTGCGTAATCGAGTGCAGTGTAATAAATTTATGGCCCTTATCGGATTTTCTCGCTCCCTCGCTTTTGACGTCTAACCTATCTCCCATCTCCGCAATATCGAGATACTGCATTTTTTCGTTTGTCGGCCCGCTCGTTTATCACCTACACTCCTCGGCTTCTTCTTTACAGGCCTTCTCTATGTGCCCGTTTATTTTTATACTCGTGCGTGACTCCTTTTTTGGCACTTTTTGCACTCACTCATAGTTTTGGGTTTTGCTTTTGGAATCGCTCGGCTATGCCCGACTCTCCCGAATAGTGAGGACGCGGCGACATCTCGCTCCCCTTTCCCTCTCAATTTTTACTTATTCCCAACTCGGAGTATGTACAAACGGGAGGCGCGCGCGCGCGCACCTTCACAGTTATCGTCTGTTTGCTCCTTTTGTTGTGCGGCACCACTCCTAGTGCGCGCTTACGTGTTCCTTTGCACTTTATTCTGCCAGGAACCTTATTTCCCTCTCCCTGTCTCTCTCGCTCCCTCCTTTCCTCTTTTCCCTTTTTTCTATTTTAAAGCTTTTATCTTTGGGCGTATTTCGTGCTGGAGAATTGTAATATGGACCACCTTTCCCACGCTGAGGAATGGAACCTTCAGGAAGGATTGCCGAACAATGCAGCAAACTGCAGCATCTATACAACTGCATGTGTACTAACACAAGAAACTGTATTTCTTGTAACATTAGTTGTCGTACATTATGCTCAGAAGTAATTAAAATGAATAATAGTACGTGTCAACCGAAGAAAGAAAGTATAGTTCATAAATTAGATGTATTTTTTAAATACTAATTGTAGAAGATATCTTTTACCTAGAAATTATTTATATGTATATGAATTGCTTTACTTTTTATTTTTAAATTTAAATTTAATTAATTTAAATGCTGTATAAATGTTTCTTAAAATATTTTATTTTATAAATAAATTAATATATAGGAACGCGAAACATAATTCTTTTAGTAATAGAGTCACGAGCGCAACTTGACATCAAGGCGTGGGGAGTCTGAGCACGCAGTGGATTAACCCAGTAGCTAGAGGACTCTACTATATATCATTTATTGTTTGAAATATTTTACTTTTAAGTAGTTTATGAAGTTGAATCTTAAAACTAATATTTTTATATCACAATAGATTTAATATTATTCAATTGATTTTTATAAAACCACTTATTTCATCAAAAATATGATAAAATACACAACTACAAATTTTAAATAAGTTTTATTTTCACCTGCTAAAATAATATTTTTACTACAATCCAAGAACAATTAACTTTTTTAAACCTAGTAAAGAAGATAGAAAGATATTTCTATGATGAATTTTGTTTAAACGTACGAATGTACAATAAATAAAATTTTTATAACTTATCATTTACATGTTTTCACTTTCAAGTGATAAATAAGCAATATTTTGTGTTTTAGAAAATTGAATGCTCATGAGAGAGAAATGAATTACACGGTATAAATCTCTGTACAAACCTAAGTTGATTGCAAAATGCCTTAGGCTGATATAACCCAAATAGCAGATTAAACGCATGAAATTTAAAATGCACAATTAAGGTAAGTGTATGCGAGGAATCTTGGAAGGCATGCGATTTTAAGCTGAATGCTCGAAAAAGCAAATTCACGATAATTGTCGGGTTAATATATGCGGAGGATAATAAACAGTCGGGAAAAATTAATGAAGGCAACCATAAGTGCAGTAATGAGTTACCAAGGATTTGCAAGTAAAATTCAATTCTAACCTTTACCCTATATTACCTGTAATATTAATATACTGATTATCATTTTCACTCATCTAAATATCTACGGGATTAGAACGGCCCGACAACAATGGATTATATCGATTATATAATGGAAAAGGTATTATTAATAAGTTTGATAATTTATAATATCTATATATGAAGTGGAGTATTTAAAGGTGCTTTATGATATATTAAATCGTACTCTTGCAACTGTACAGGAAAAAAGCACCTTGTGACAATTAAACACTGTAACTTAGCGTAATAGTGCATAAACGACAACCGAGATGGTTATTGGAAATCCGAGTGAAGAAAGATTTTTATTATCACGCGTACAGACTTGGAATTACGATCTCTTCTTGAATCGACCAGAAGCCGTAAATCAATGCCACTCGTTTCGAATCAGACGGCGGTGCGGTCTTTACGGCGATCTAATCGAAAAAGAGAAGGAAAAAAGAGGCGCACCACTTAGGCCGAGGCCCCAGTCATTTCAGGATAAGCGACGCATTTATTTACCCAACACTTGTACCACCAAAAATAAGATTCCGAAGCCCAACCTCCTGATGATGCTGTCGGTTCAGCGTTAATTGGAATTTTGGTAATTCTGTAACATCGCTTTAATTAAATTTGCCTTAATAAGAGCTTTTGTCAAGAAAACATGTTACTATGGGCAGAACATAGAGCGAAAGTACATTATAATTAAAGTAATAGCGCCACGCTATTTTAATGGATTAAAGAATATTGTTTAATTAAAGTATTTGATTAATTTATATATTACGCTATAATAAAATAACGATGACTAGCTTTTTCTTTTTTTTTTGTCATCCAATAGTCCAATGGTACAGATTATACGTGTATGAATTTCAAAGGGGAATAATAAAAACGCTGCTGCACATACTGTAATTTTCTTTCAACTCCATTCATAAAAAAATATTATTGCAGAAAATATTTATACACGTGAATAATAAAGAGAATGAAGATGAGTTTCAAAAAGCGAATTGATTTTTCGAAAGCAAAACAAACTGTCCGGTACAGATGACTCTGTACCTGCACATATATCACTTACGGTGCACGGGAAAAGTGAAGGAAGAAAAACAGAGGATAAAAAATTCAACAGTGGACACCCGTCAAAGTTCCTCATTACGTTCCTTGTGTGAAGTAAAAGCTCGAAAACAAGCGCGGCCAAGAAAGTAGAGGCGGTGCGAAAACAAAGGGAAAAAAGCGAGAGCCGAGGCGGAGGATGAGGAGGATGAAGAGGACGAAGAAGTGGAGGCGAAACCTTGAGAGCGGCGACGGCGACGGGGGGGGGCGGGGGCGGCAAGGGCAAGGGTGAGAGAGGGTCTCTGGTGCGGTGCGCCGAGAATGAAAAGCCGTTGAATGGAGTCTTTGTACGCGGGCGGGAGTGGTGCAATATTCATCGGGCGGGGAAAGTGCGCGCGGCGCACTATCTCCCGGGTGTCGGGCCGGCGCGCGCACGGTTATTGCCGGTAAATAATTTAGCGGGCCGGCGTCTCTGTCTTTCATGCCCGAGACATTCGAGGCCGGGCGCCGTCAAAGGTGGGCGCAGTCTGGCCGCGGCATAAAAACGACGCGCAAACTAGCCGGGGCTCGCGATAACTCCTACCCGGGCGGCCGGATCCCCGGAAAAATTCGCCCGTAAAATTGCTTTAGCCAAGTCGTGTCTGGCGCGGTGTTTTGCCCCGGAGCCGCAGCGACAAACGCCAAGTTTCGTGAATTGAATTCGAGTTTCTTGTCGCTCGGGGCAGGGCCTTCGAGAAAGATGTGCATCTGCTTTACGGGTGCGTGAGTTGGGGAACAAATGTGACTGGGACACCCAGTCTTCCTACGCGACAACGGAATTTCATCGCGCCTCACTGACTCCCGGAGTTTTCACTTGCCCCTCGAAAGAACAACAAATTCCATTGCCCTCTTTTTGAATTCTATTTTGGTTATTGTATACAGTGTGAAGAGTTACAGTAATGCAAAAAACCATCGTTGGTCATTCGCTAGACATCTTTTTATCTAATTTTGGATATCACACAGACTTTTGTCAGCCGTGTTATAAATTTTCAAATTTATTTTAACATAGCCTTTTTCGCCATTAGCCGATAGCCTATTGTTGGATGCACGATTTTGCAACATCAAGTGTCCAGATAAGACCTTTTTCAAGCTCAACACAAAAGTTTACCAATCTTTGAACCTTACTGCATTGCCTGTCCTCGAAAATACTAAGACGGATCTACAAATCAGTTGTACACTATGTGTCTAACGCATGAGTAACCGAGAATGCAAATTCAAGGTCATTTATATAGGAAGAAAAGGCACCAATGCAATATCGATCTTTGTGGGACATAAAATGTGGGCGGAAGACAAAGTCATTACTATAAACTATCTGCAATAACTAATTGCTTTCTCCTGGATAGCCAATTTCGAATTCATGCCACCGTTGTTCGAAGGAACTTTTACTAAAGTCAAATAGCAACAATGGTGTAACAAGTTGACTACCCATGAAGTGCCATTCGTTTTCCGTCTATCTGGACAAGTCAATTTAAGTTTAACTGTAAAGTCGAAAACCAATTTGTACAGCGTGTCCAATAGGTTATGTTAATGTTGAGGTCGGAAGGAAGCAAGTGGAGGTGAGGTAGAATGAAGAGTTGATATATGTGGGTAATTTATATTTATTGAAGATGTAACGTACTGAAGATAACAAGAGTGCTCAAGTGGTCAGGTTGCGAACCAGCGAGCGAGTGACGAGAGATCCGCGGGTATGAGCGCACACCTGCCGCGCTTTCCCCCACTTTTCCGCGGCCCTTTGTTCACCGGCGTCGCGCGAGCAGCTAATTCCGACGCTTTCCCGCGAATTTTCCCCCCTTCCCTCCGATCGACCTTCCGTCGGCGGCTGCTTTCCAGCAGGACGCGGGCAGGATGTGTAGGCCGAAAAGCATTGCGGAAAGTCCCTATCTGTCTCTCGTCCATCGGCGGCCGCACACAGGCGGCGCGCGCGCAGACCCTTCGACTGGACTCACTCCCGCAAGTTCTTCCCCAACTCGAGAGGCAGCCGCTTTAGCCTGTCCGTCGGTAGACCCTATGGCCCGGCTCCCAGCGAGCTTATTCCGCGAAGATCCCCGCCGCGCTTCTCTCTCTTCTTAACTTTGTCGCGCCGCGATCAAGCCTTTGTTTGCGATCGAGGCCTTTTTTATGCAATCGACGCCTGTGTTTATCGATTTCGTAGCGACGATTTCAGGCGTCGCTATACCTGTCCGTAACAGGTTAGCTGGTGGTAAATTCTTCATCAGTTGATTATATACAATTTTTTATGTTTTTAGACAAAAAACATAAAAGAGATTTAATAAAAAAAATTTATTGAAAATAATGTCGAAGTTTTATTTTTAAAGACAGGAACAAAGTGGATTTGATACTGAACAAGTGTATAAGGCGAAAACCTATAATCAAAGTATGTAGCTTTTTGACCGACAGTTTCATAAGCGAATACGTATTATGCATTGAAAGGAACAGAAAATGCTTTTTAATTATTATTATAATGTTTTATCAAACATTGTAATCGCTAAATATTAATTTAAATCCAAATCATATGAGCTGAGAAAATAATACAAATGAGAAAAACTGCTAGTTAAGAAATACATTAAATCCTATGATTACACGTATTACCCGTATTAAACCATTTAGTATATATAAAGGATATTTTCATTAGATTTTTATATTTTAATTATTTTTTCACTCTATAAGGTTTCACTTCAAACTCACCTTATAAAAAGAAATAAATTTTCCATTTTGAATGGAAACACGAGTGGCGTACAGGAAACCAGTCCTCTATTTCAATGTCCAATCGAGGTACGTGTACGTTGAGCTATTGGTTTAATTGCTTTTTCAAAACTTGTAAACTAAATCTTTCTCTACGAGAAGCTTTAAAAGTTGTTCCGAAAATCAGCAGTGCCATTCTTACATCTGTGTCTTTTCTTCCATAAAATTTCTTATAAATACTAAACTCCATTCTCATTTCCGATGAAAAAGAAAACTTACTCGGTTGAAAAGCCTGGTAATCAAAATTAAGTACGGCACGACAATCATATCCGACCCGGCAAACATCTCGCGGGCTGAGGTAAACGAAACGAGCAATTATAACGATATACATTTACGTAAACTCGGAAAAGTCTAAGTTGCGCAAAGTCCCCATTGCACGGCGACGGTAAGCCGACGTGGGATTTCAAGAGCGGCAAAGCCAAAGGTTCGAATAGCGCCGCGGTCGCCGCGTCGGAATAGATTTACGCGAGAGGCGAGCACTTAGCGGGAGCAAAATATATCCCCCGTCCCCTTTTTCCCCGATTCGAGCGGCGGAGATATCTGTTGTCGGGCGCGGAAACTTTTCCCGGGGGGCCGCTTGCGCGGTAATATTTCGCCGGGTGCGCAGTTTACGGTTTTTGCACTTCGACTCCCTGGTGAAATTAATAAGCGCATTCGCGAGCCGACGCGCGGCAAAGTCCGACTTGAGGTCGAAGCGGATGGAGGAAAAACGATTTGTTGTTTTGGGTTTTTTGTTTCGTTTTGTTTTTCCACTGGCCCGAGAGCGACACCTCCGTTTTAAGAGGGAGATCGACAAAACAACTTTTCAATGCGAACAGTCGTCACTGGTAAATCGCTGAATTTCAGTTAGTCTATCGAACAATAATCATGTTCTGTTATTACAGGTATTACGCTATACACGAGTAGATTAAAAGGGCGGTTTTAGTTACAAGTTCGGTATTAATTAATTTTAAAAGCGCTTTATCGATTCATGTCATGAAGGCAGGGCAGGTTCACTGAATAGTTTCTTAGGCGCCCCGTCAAAGGAATACTATATAGCATATAAAGCGTTCCTTCGCAATATCCCTCAAGTAATCGACGTCGTAAAATAAAATATCGATTGAACATCATCATTATATAATTAAACAATTTCGTCCCTCGAAGTAGCTAAGAAATACGTCATAAAATATAAAAGGGTGATAAAAGAAAAGGTACATTGCGCTCCGGATAAAGTGGTTCATTTAAGTAATGCGTTAATTAATAAGGGCACGAAACACGAGACAAATTATCTGGATTTATACGAGTACATTGATGACGTGTATTTGTTCGAATCTTGACTTAATCTTTAAAATACAGAAAGGTAAGGACATTTTCTTCAAGTAGGAAATTTTGTCTTCTAGCCAAAATAGTTCAGAATACATTAACAAGGTGAATCTACAATAATATTGCGAATGCTCCGTAAGCAAGTGTGCATTATAATGCGAAGCTTTCCGTGCGATCATTTCACCTATATCGGGGCATCTAAGGTGTGAAGCATTATCAATTCTCAGCGGCGATATTCCTCGGCTCCTGAAACGAGACTCCACGTAGGTACATCGGGCCCGGGCGAAAATAAGGCCGCGCTCGCATCAATCCTCCTCCTTCTTGGCCCTCCATTCGTCTCCGCCCCCCTCTCCCCTTCGGCATTGGCGACTCCGGCGACTGCGGAGGCGAGAGTCGGCGTAACGGAAGAAGAAAAAAAAAAGGCGAAGGAGGGAAGCGGGCCGAGCCAGGGCGAAACGATCCATTTTCCCGGGACCATTTTTCATAATGCCGCGGCTCGCGCTTTCCATCTTCGATTTCTCTCACTGGGCTGCGGGGTAGTAGTGCGGCAGGGGCTCGGGGAGGTAGGACGCTGGAGGGGTAGCAGTTTAAGGGGCCGGAACACATCGAGGAGAGGAGGAAGATAGCCTTTCAATGGGCGCGCACTCGAGCCTCCGAACAGAATGCCGATAATGTTTTATGCATCCTTGGAGGGGCGGCGAGCCGCCGAGCGAGTGACAATAAGGGGGGCCGCGAGGTAATTCGTTCCCGGTTTTTTTTTCTAGGTGCTCGGGAATTAGGGGCGCGAGTCGGTCGACCGGCGGGAAGATATTAAAATCGAGGCGCCGCGAAATTTGTTCGCGCCCCCGATTTTATTAAATCTCGGGCGGAGATTTGGTCAGGCGGCCCGTGAGCTCGTAGACTAATTCCGGCCCGAGGCTCCTCTTGATATTGAAGCGGGAAAGGGGTCTAGTGTGCACCTGTCACTGCGCGCGCGCGCGCGAACCACTGCAAGTCTTTTACTGCTTTAAAGCTTTCCACCACTTTGCCTATACGAATCCAAGTATGTGAATTTTGTTTAAGCTGTGTGCTTGCCTGCAAATCCTCAAATTGTGTCGCATTGTATAAAATGCGAGATTATGTCCATGTGCATATATTTACTTTTGAAACACGTTGAAGAAAGTACGATATCGTGACGGTTATAGCCCGAATATAGTTTCACACAAGTTTTAAAGAGGTTTACTCAGCATAGATGAGGATAAACTATCTTCTTTCTATTCGTTTCAGAGTCGGAAGAAGTAATAAATATGAACGAATAGAAATAAAATAATTTGATTATTAGCTTTTGAAATGCGTTAGTTCAATTCGCTAAATAAAAGTAACATTGAATATATCGAGAATTAAAAAGCTATCAGTATTTTTAATGAATTATACTCCCTTGGGTCTCTGTCTCCTTTTCATTTCCCCTCGCATCTGCCACCCTCGACATAAATTTACAAAATTTGATTCACTTTCTCATTTATCATTTCTTATATACAAGTTATTGCCGATCTCATTACTCAAACTTAAATAGATGTTTTAAATAAAGCCGCGCACAACATTGTATTTGCTTCAAGGTGACGAGTTTTGCATATATCCGCCTCACCTACCCCACGCACTCGTTATACAACTAGGGTTGTCCTTTTTTTCCTCCTCAAGTCGTTTATATAATAAGATAAGGGTTTTTAAGACCCCTGTTGTATTACTTTAAGGTTTTCTATTAGCACTATCGTACAGCTCAAGAAACGAGCTTCCAATTGACCTGATTTCAAGTTCTCTTATTATGAGAACAAGCCAAGAGTTTTGTCCTTCAAGTTTGGCAAGTCTTACCAATCTCGGGAAGTATCTATTGAATGTTGGAAAGAAAGTGGGATCGTTTCCGGGTTCGGTCAGACTTTCGGAAAGAGCGCGAGTTATTTTAGAAATACAAAGTTCACGCTCTTGCGAGGGGAAACTTTTCTATTAACGTTTTCGTTAGCTCGCCATCAATTTTCTTAAATTGGACCATTCAGTTTTAAAACGAGTGCGCGCCAATAAGAAAAATAATCGCAGCGCTTTATTTATTCCGAGTAAAGAAGCTATTGGGGTTTATAGGTATATTAATTACTTGTGAATTCTAGGGCGTGTACATTAACTCATTTGCTGCTTCTTGTTTGCCAACATACGAATGATTCACATCGTACACCGGTTAACGGTAATAACGTTTTTTGTTGCAATCTTTCACTCAGTAGCTCAACAAATTATCAATTAATATTGATAACGCGTTCGACAGCAACTACATTTGAAATCCGTAATAAGCTTTTCAAAATGACAAAGATTATGCCTTGCTAGTACATAAAAGCTAGACTTGGAACTTTCTTAAGCAATATTGCCTGCGCAGCGAGTTACAAAAACTCGTTAAACAAGCGAGCGAAAGCGCAGCCTAGAATGTCTAAAACTGAAGGCACTGGAGGATGAGTGGCACGGGCTCCCCCATCCAAAATTCAAAGGCATTCGAGAAATTCAGCGAGGCTCCGCGGACTAACTTAGACGATCGCGGCCGCAGCCGCGAGACAATAAACCCGAGGCCGCCAGGGGTAAAAGTGGGCAGGACAATCATTTGGCGCCGGCGACTTATCTCTCCCCTATCGCTCGGGCGCGATTTGTCAGAGGGGCCGGCAGTACAGGCGCCCGCGTAACTCTTTCAACTGCCGGTCCGCACTCGGTTCCACTTCACCGGCCCGTGCGTCTCGCCCGCGCGCGCGCTTTGTCTCCCCTCCGCGGTCTTTGTGCGCGCCCTAGGCTTTACGGGGCGCGACCCCCTGGCAGGTTTATGCGGCCCCGTGATTAATTTGGTTTATTACGCTTTTCCGCGCGGAGTTTTTCGAAAAAAAAAAAAGGACACCGTCCCCGTTTTTGCCGGGCGCTGGGAAGGTTTCCAAGCCGGCGCCGATGGACGACTCGGGGTTTAAGTGCGCGAATAAATCATCCTGACAAGTTTTGAGGGTTGACCGATTGCCCGCGGCAGTTCGACGCTGTCGGATTAAGTTATCGGGGAAGCTGCGCGTCCCCCCGGCCGTTAGCGGATTAAAGGCCACTTTGGCTACATCTGTACGCGTGCGTGTGCTAGCTCGGCCCCGAGCTAAGTGACCGGCCTCGACTTTCGAACGCGGGATTTTTTTCCACTGCCCGCGGTCGGTCCAACTTCCCAAACGGTGCGACGCGAGTGCCGGGCCAGCGGACCGCAGTACTTGCTTATATGGTACTCCGCCGATTGGGAATAGACCTGCTGAGCGAGATACCGAGGCGATAAAGGTCTACACGGGAGCGGCTCCGCCCGCGCACTCGAGAATGATTGCGTTAGCGGCGGACAGGCGAAACAAGATTCCACCAACTGGCGCAGAAGCGAGAACGAATTGCCGGGCCGAATAAAAGGCCCGCCGCCGGCCAATATAAGCCCCGGGGCTGCGGTCGACTGTCGCGCGCGAAAACAATTTCCCTCCCGCGACCTCGACCTCTTTACCAGCCGGACCTTTCCCCCCTCGCGCGTTAATCCTCCCCGGCGGCGATTTTTTTTCCCCCGCTTATTACGTACACCCACGGAGGCGCGGGCTTTTTCCGGCGGGTTCAACGCGCCCCCGAAAGCGCGCGAACGAGCCCGGGCGACGCGAAGACGCGCCAAGCGAGATTCGCCCTAGTCCCCGGGGCCGCGACTGTCGCCCGGGATAAAGCGCCCTCTAGCGAAGGCTTGACCCCTGTCGCCGCCGGTAATTATGGGAGATCGCCGAGGAGTTCCGCCCAAGTATTCCGGCGCTCGCGGGGGTCTCGTTGACGGATAGCCTGATTTTTGGCCCCTCGCGCGGTTGGCCGTCCGCCGGCCTGTTCTCGCAGCTATTTCGGCGGTCGAACAAGTTTCGGCGTTTGTTTTAAATAATTGCAGTTACTTGCGCGTTCGATGAATGTATCCACCGCATTCCCACTTAAAATGGGAGTGCGGCTGTGTAAATAAAGGCAGTTGGCCTGTTAATCAATTTCAAATTCGTGTTGTTGAAGATCGCGAAAATATATTGATTTTATATTGCACTCGGTTACAACGTTGTAATTGTTCAGAACCCATCCGTACGCGTACATCGTAGGATTCATTTATTCGAGTTTTCAGTCAATATTTTAAAACCTATCTACAGTTGTTATTGTATTGGTTTTGCAATTAAATATAATTATTTTAAAATAAACAATCCCATTTTATTATTTATACGCTGCTTCAATTTCACAGTACCATTTTATACATTTAGTTGATAAATTATTAAAACACTGAATTAATTCCAAATAAATTTATAATGAAACTCTATAATTTCTAAATCCCTAAATTATAACTTCGTTTAGTCAGGAAGTTTCGGACGTAAAACATTGTAGTAGTTCAGTTAAACTGTATGGAGCGGGCAAACTAATAGTATGCATTTAGCCTTATTTCGCGATTCCCACGCAACATTTTCTCGTGAGTCCTGGATAATGTATTCTCATGCTAAATATGTTAAATGATTGCATTGTGCTTAATTTATGAGCATCATAGTCTGAAATTTCCGAGTTTGTCTTGATGTCTACGGCCTAATTAATGCTTTTCGTTCAAAGGGTACCATGAAATAGGAAGTCGAGATTTACTTGCGCTAGTTACAAACATTGCTCACGGGCTACAAGATGCTTCCTTTATCATTTATGCATCTCAGCCGTGAGAAATATATAAATTATTTATGTTTTTAATGAATTGCAATTACAACATTATTAGACAAAATAAATACTTTACCATTTCAAGAAATGCGACGAACGAATGAAGTATACCAAGTGTACCAGTATAAAAAGTATACCAAGTTATACAGATACATAATATCGTTAAAAATGCTTGGGAATAAACTAAATATTATATTTGAAATTCTTAATCCTTCGTGAAATGAATCATTCATTCCAAAAAAACAAATAATGATTCTTGTAAAACTTAAATTATAAAAGCATCATTTTATGGTTCATTTTATGAAAACTTATAATTAAATTCAAAATTAGTCTTACATGTTCTAAACTAACAAAAAATCTCAATCTGCTAAATCCGATGTGTAAACTCAAGATATCAAGGGGATATATGCGGTATGCAGATGCTCGTTATCGCGATGCAAAAGCAGGCTTGGAATTCCATGCTGGGAATCAGCTTGTGATAACTCCCTACCACCCCTTGTATTCCAGCCGCTACATGTACAATTGTAGTAGGTTCAACTAACAAAAAGTATTTCATCAAGCTTTTGCCGAGGCAAAAGTGGTCGTTTGCATTAAGTGTCGTTTCGTGTCCTATCTCTTGTCAAGTCGAGATGATGTCTCAGTGAAGCAGAAGTGGGCGAGACGAGATAATTAATGCCACTTTCGACACTCCCACTCTTGAGCCTACATGTAGGATATCTTACATCCGAGAAGATAGTGGATGCTTCAAGGGATAGATAATTAACGAAATCGAGCGGAATCAGAGGGCTTAGTTAGGGAGATAACGTTTCTCCTTTTTAGAGCTAGGTCAAAGAAACGATTATGGTCATTCTTATAGCTAAGTTTAAATTTTAAAAACATCGAATTATGATTTTTTTTAAATATCTCGATCAACTATCACAAAGCTTGGATTCATTTTTTTGCATATTGAGAAAATCTTGTGTTTCGTCTGAAAAATAAGCATTCACAAAAGAAGAAAAAATTAAATTTCATAAACTCATTGACTAAATGGCGTGAAGGTACACATTATTATTATTAATGTTTTATTATGTTATTATTCGATAAAAGGTATTGTTTAATTAATATTCATAATCACTTTTATTCATTCTGAACAGGAACGCTTCCGCATCGCAAACTAACGAAAAAAATGATCTCTGGTAAGATTAAAAGAGTCGAGATTTATTCTTTTAAAAGCATCCTGAGGCTCGTAAAATAAATCTGTGCGTTAATTCGAGGCAATAAAAATACGCGGATAGCCCATTTTTATTGCACCATCATTATCACCCGGAACGCGATGAATTTCGTTCTTTTAATGTTATTTCCCTGCGATACTTTACAGAAGACAATGTCTATACTCTTTTTCCTATACAATGCATCTAATGTAGACTTCAAATTATAGGACAATATAAATTAAAGGCATTTCACGGTTTAACCATTACACCAAGTATGTGAGTTGGCAACAACCTCCACATAAGACTACTTAACACCCACGCCCAACTTAACATTTATACCATTGCTCGCTTTCCAATCCATCGTCGATGAAGCGCAATCGTTAGAATATCCCTGTGCCAACAGAGAACGAGAGTTCGCATTGCTCGCCAACGGTAGAGTAAAAGTTTTCTCAGGCCCCCGCCGATAAATAAACAAAATCGCTCTCGCGTGCGCGATAGCTCCCTTCCACAGACCGAGTGGAAAAAGGGAACAGCTCGAAACAGCAGATTTTCACTCCAACGGCAAAAAAGCTCTAATCCCCAAAAAGAAAAAAAGTCGCCATAAAATAAATCTCCCCGTGGAGGGGAGGAGCGCCGCACGGTCTTTCTTAAATCCGGGGGATAAGCGGCGCGGCCCCTCCCGACACTGCTGCAGGTGAAGAGCGTTGCAAGACAGTCGACGCCCCCTCGCTGGATCTGCATTCTCAGAAGCTGCAGGCCGAGTTTCTCGGTGTACTCCGCGAGCGACAAATCGCCCCCTATATCTCGGCCCCTGTCCGAGCTCACTCGCTCGGATAAATGCTTTTACGCCGGGCACTGCGCGATTCGAGCGTTCGTTATAGGAGTCATAAGTACATGGGGCTGATGGTAGGTGGCGCAGCTAACTTTTAGATGCATGGCTCTTCAAGCTCCTCTTTTTGTTTTCATGGGCCCTGACACTAGATTCATTGTTCTGAGATATGGTTGCTGATAATTGTTGTTTTCGCTGCAGAGTGCGATATAAATATTGTAGATTTAGTCAACGTAAGTAAAAAGAAGATTTTTTCCCGTACATCATAAGATTTGTTGTTTTTATATTGGTATCTAGAACAGTATAAACTAATATACCTAGAAAAGATTTTAAATAATAAATAAACAACTACTTGACTATTGCTCCATATATACATTGCAAATTAGTCATGCACCGATGTTTTGGAAAAATTTCTTGCAAAGAGAATATTTTAAAATACTACTTTACTATTTTCTCACGCGAGTCAATAATTTCTTTCGATCGATTTGAATTAATCATGTCCAATTCAATAACTATCTTATTTTTTATGTATTCAGGTAATGCAATCTTCTGCTATTTAAAGATAAACAAAAACGATATGTATTTTGTATTTTCCAAAATTGGGATATCCAAATAGTGCAAAAGATAGAATTTAATCCTATATTCAAATTGTGTGTGATCCTTCGATTTCTGTAAAATTGTGTAAAAAACATATAAATAGTTTGTAAAAAGATTGAACGAATATTTATCCATCAAACGAAGCAGCATAGGCGAGATTGTGGTTAATATAGCTACGAAAGAGCACACTGGGTACTCTGGCCTTGGCCGTGTGTTCCCTCCTAATGTACAAATATTTCCCCAGCCTCAAAATTCAAGCACGTACATTATACGTGCCTTTGCCACCCCTCGCGTCTCCTATCCTCCGGGCACTTTTGAATTCGCGCGATGTTAGATCACGACTTTTAGAGAGAAGAGACGCGTTATAGACTGGCTGGCGCGCAGAGTGCCGAGGCGCGGAGACGACGCCCCTAGCTATATGCAGAAGGCTACTTTGAACTTAAGTTCCCCTATTCCTTCTTCTTTTTTTTGATAGTCTAGCTCGGAGATGCCGCTTAGGCGACATGGCGCTACCTGCATGCATATACCGTCATGACGCGCCTTTCCCACTTTGTCGAGGCTTCTCGCAAATCTATCCTTTGTGAGATTTGTCGTCTATTTTATTCCCCAGTGATGTAACGCCGAATATCCATTTTATTTTTTACGCTCGCGTATTTTTCCGCATTACATTATACTGCGTCCAATCGATACCTGGGAAATATTTTTACTCCTAAGACTAGATAATGGATTGGGTTTAACGGAAATCCATAAAAACATCCTTATAGAAAAACGGTCTCCTACCTAATTGGTCATTAATTTTTCTAAAATCCTTATTGCTGCGCAAGCTCTCGAGCGCCTGGCGGTTTATTATGTTACGGCTTTTGCCTCGACCGTAGAACAATCGATCCGAGCTCTCTTATAAATTTATGAAATTCGGGAGGATTCTGCGGAAAATGTTAAATGAGTACCCGCAGTAGCAAACTGAGCATCCACAAACTTTCGCCCCTGCAGCGCATCTACAGTTCCGCTCGGTGTTCCACCGCAATTCTTTACGGCATTGTGGTGTATTGTCGTTCATTGGTTTTACCTCTGAACCCCAGTATTTCATCACGTAATTTTTCAACCCTATAGTTTTTTTATCCCTTCATTTTCTGCTTTTTCACTTCGTGATACACTCTGCAGACTCGATACACATTTTACTTAAAATAGCAGAGCGATTTCCCTTTTTCTTGAGGGTCGCCTCAATGACTTCCCCTAGCAGTTGCAGTTTGACCCGACAATTTCTCTCTGTCTTCTTCAAAATTTGGAGCTCTTAGGATCTTTATCTTGAGTTTGGCGCGAGCGAGCAAAACGTTCGGCAGACGACGTCGTCTGCGCACGAACGTAATTTCTCTCTCTGCCTTCATTTCTCCCGCCTTTCGTATTCCGGTACTCCATACAGACTTTCTTCCTCGCGGTGGCATATAACTGGCTGAAACATTAAGGGGGATATGCTAACAGGTGCATATGAGTTTCACAGAATGATTCTCTTTAACGAGGCTCTAAAACTTTGGTTTTTCGAAAGATAACCTTACTTCTACTTTTTTTTCGTTTAAGCTTTTGATGAATAATATTGATAATTTAGCTTTGTAATATACGCATATCATGCAATTAAAAAATGGACAATTGGTTGAGATTTATTGGAATGGAATAAATATTTATTTTTTTAATTAATAAAAGCTATTTACTTTGGCAATTTATGTTTTAATTTCAAAACTTTTTCCAAGTACTTTTATTACATGTTTGTTTTCTATTGGCGTCAATCTATTTGAAGCTACGGCACCGTTTATATTTTAAATTATAAAGTTTGTAATAAGGGAAAAGTCAAGGAAATCGAGAACTTGATGAAATTTATGAAATTCCTTTTAAGTTGCGAGTAGAAATATGCCGTCATAAGAATTAATAGGTGCAGAGCTTTAAAATCCTCTTCCTCTTCAAGTGCGCATTCAGCTCGCATTTCATAGAAGACTCGAGTAGAAGATGGAGCGTGCGGCACTTTCGCTTCCATTTCATCGCCATTTACTATTTCGTTTTTTTAGACTCATACAAGCATTACATGTAATCTTTCTTCAAAGAATACAGACGAACTTACGAATCACAGAAAATATACCATCTCGCAGATGATTTAAATCAGTACATGTTACGATAGTTTTATGTTCAGAAATATTAAAGCTATTTTTATACGAATGAGTTTAATAGATAAATTGAAGGATGTGAATTTGTATTTATTCTTAGGTTACATGGACCACCGTAAAGTAATTTATAAATTATGAACTAAAATCGCTTTTAGCTATAATGCATGCTTTTTTCTAAGTGGTTTATTATAATACATCTGAAGTATTCTGTGACTGTACGTTAAGAGATTAGTACGATAAAGGTAAAGGGGTTTGATTTTGAAACAATTTGATTCTGAATTATATTTGTGTAGCATAACTGAGTTACTTTTGGAAAATTCAGGTGAGGTCAGCAAATCATGGTTCGACCTGGGGCTCGGCAGATTTGCTCAGTAATAGAGAAAAACGGCACGAATAGAATGTCACAGCGGGAAAGTGGAGGGGGCAACCGAAAGCACTCAAGGAAACATGAAGGTGATACGCTCGCTGGTCGAAAAAATCCATCGAGCGATCGAAGAATTAGATATCATTTGCTTTCAAAATAAATTAGTCGAATATAGTAAACTGTTCGCAAATTTGAATTTTCCAAATTTAAATCAACCTACAATTTCATGTACACACTCGAGGGACAGCACAATAGTTATAACATATTCAATGGAACAAGACACATATGTATCAGAACATACAATTCAGCTGTATAGCCGCAAGCTTGAATTTTCGTTTTTTTATAAATTTGTGTCGAAAAAATCACAGTAAAAATAAAATATAATCGAAGAGAGAAAGTCAGAGAAAATGTAAAACAAGAGTTCAAAATGTAAGCACTCTTTTTTCAAGAGAGGTTATAAATCATTGAAAGAAATATATGTAAAGACCATGTTTAAAGACCTTTGTACATTGATTCGATTGTTAATAAATTTTATGGAATTTGCAGATTAATTTTATGAATTGAAAGTTCTATTGATTCTACAGCATATGAGATGGTCAATTTTATATCAGAATACGTCATTTATTGCAAGTATTTTGGACATTGCCATATTTTCTAAGAATAGAAAAATTTCTATCGAGTAGAATCTTTAACTTGTTTAAATAATTATATCCCATTTTAAAAATATTTGAAAGGATGCATTAACTATTCAGGGTAGTATGATCATTTTAATTAAAAGTTAAGTATACACTTTAAATAGTTAATTGACTAGTAAATGAAATTACTATTATGGGTCCCACGCAATGTCCAAGCTCAGTTTAAGCTTTGACTGTCGTTTTCGTTCAGTTTAATGACAAATATTCATAACTATTCCAGCAATGTAAATCTGTGATTTTCTTTGATTTTCCACTAACATTTTGATTGTAGACAGAATTATATAGCCAGAGTATGCAAGTTATTATTTCATTAAGCGTACGTTCCATATTCATGTAGATGATTATATGCTTGTGACTTAACGATATTTTCTAAAAACATGAATATTTTTTACACTTTCTTGTGTTGAACTACGAAAATCATTAAAACATGCTTTTCCCTAAAAGTGCTGACAATGTCGATTGAAAAATGATTAGGTTCAATATCACGTCGGAAATGTCGCGCCACGATTGTTCCAAATACGACTTCGGTAGTCTTGCAGACCAACAGGAAATTAGACTCTTTATAACGTGCTCGCGATTCTGTTTTTCGTTCGTAGTAAAGGTCTAATCGGACAATAAGTGGCGCGTTCACTTCAAACTAAAGGCAAAGAAAGAATTGTAGAAAAAGCGCGCACTGCAAATCCTCAGCGATATCGATTCGGCGCCAAGGCCACTGCGATGCGGCTCGGACAGCTTTTCTTCTTCCGCCAGTTCTGCGATTGTCCTCCCGTCACTCTCGGATACATCAGGCTTGGGACAGTTTATTGTGTTGGATAGGAGGGACTTGGGAAAGCGGATTAAAAATTTTTTGCGATGGATTTGACTGGGTTTTAACGTCACTCCTTGGAATTATATTAGTTTATGTATTTGTTCAGAGATACACCACGTGAGTGTTTTCTTTATTCTCATATATACACAAATGAGGAAGTTTATTATATAGCTCCGTATGCACTTTTTACGTACGTTTTAATGTTGTCATAGTATTATTCGCATTTGTGAATTCCCTACAACTTTTGATGGGCTTAAGATAACGTATTAAGTTTTAAATTCGTTAATAATTTAATTTATAATTTATTGAATGCATTTTTATGTAGACTAATTTATTATTTATAGCACAGCATATATAGATTATATTAGATTATTTAATTGTGAGAAATTTATACGAACTATCTGATATTGTTTTCTAAAAATATAAAATGTATCAATGTTTTTGTAGAATTTATAAAACAAAACTAGCACTTATTGCAATTTATTAATAATAAATAAAAATAATTTTTAACATAATGATTAAAACAATTATCGCAATTATAAAATAAGAATATAATTGTAATATTGACTTGCGCTAACTAAGAATACTATATTTTATTGCTTTACTTCACATTGGATAAATTTCAACGTACAACAGCACGGGCACTCTTGTATCATCCGCAGTGCGGTGTTTGAGAATCGATGTGTTACATGATACTATATATATACAATTATAGTTCATAAATAATCTTAATATTTTAAAAAGGTATGTAATATATTTTAGAATCTTTGTTGCAATTTGTAATATATATATATATACACACACATATATATACATAGCTAAGCGAAATTTAATGAAAAACAGTTTTTTATGCTATAATTTTATGCTAGAATACATACTTGCGAGATTAACAAAGCATATGCTTGAAGCGCGTGCAGAGAAAGGGTATAAGACGTTTTATTATACTTATGAGGCAACTGAGGACAAAATTGGCTAATGAAAGTAATTACTATAGTTTAGAGTAAAAATTGTGTTCATTTTACCAAAAATTACTATTGACCAAAATAAAGTGTATTAAACATTAATGCACGTAAATTCATTTTAAATAAATTTTAGGTGAAACTCTAGTATTATTATAAGTATACTATAATTTTTAACTTAAAACATTTGTTATATTCGTGCCACTTTTATTGAATAAAAGAGTTTAATTAAATGTATAAGTCCTCTGTAGAATCTACAAACCTACAATACTAACATAACACTCTTCTAAATTTAACTTTCATGCCACATACAAGCGTTGAAAAGAAAATCGGGGACAAAAAATATAAACGAACGACTACGTGAGTGTACAATTCCTCTTTATGATCTCCTAAAGTTGATCACTTTTTGCAAATGAGTGGATTATTTTCACAGTAAGTGTATTATCTTGGTATAGAACTTGCGAGAAATGTCCATCTCTTTTTGCGCATATTTTTTTATATGTGCTGAATGAGAATTCGTTCCTCTTATGTGCTGCCTCCCTTTTGTAACAGAGAAAAGCAGCGTGGTCACTTGCTTTCTCTGTACATTTGCACGCGTGTCGGTTTACAATCGATGTCAAGTAGTTGTAACCCAAAACGCCTTTGTGTACCATAGTATAGACTCACAAATGTGTGTATAAGGATGTCGTACCTCGTGTTGTACCCTTTCACGGGGGGCGTACACGCATTAAACGACGACTGCCTGCGCGTACCCTAAAAGTTTTCATTCCCTTCATTCTGGCACTTTCGATGACTCTAGCATACAATAAACAGTGAAATCTGATTACATGTGTACAACCATTTCAATTTGAACTATATTTGATTTTGGCTACTAATTAATGAAATAGAGCATATAAAAGTAGATATAATACTAAAATTTTATCCGAAATCAACAGTACCATGACTATTCGAAGATTGTTTGAACAAGAATCATGATCAGTACCAATCGAGGCGCCAATAATACCTCTGGTGCAATTAAATTGTTTGCAAGTGAGGGAAGGCAAATCTGGGACATTAGCCGATGTATCAGTTGCAGATACACATCTTTAACGAGCGTCTGCTTTCTAGTCCGATACACTAAACTCCTTTTACGAACCCACTCGCTCATCCGTAAAACGCAAGTGCGTATGGCGTACATAAGTTAATGTTTATGGCTGTACTCGTACGGATTGTAAACTGTCGCTCTAGTTGTACTGTGCGTCTATGTATACAACTCGCTATACTGCATGCGAGAGAAAAGCAAAAAAAGATGATTGTCTAGATGAAGAAGGATAAAACAGCGAGCGGTTAGACTAACAAAAATTACAAAAGACGCGCGGGTGGGAGTAGAAAGAAAATTAAGCTTACATTATGGTGGATCGCTATAATTGTAACCGTAATTTTAAGTTTAAATATAAGCAGAAAGTTTTCACGGAATAATGAGTATAGTAAATTGAATAATGAACAAGCCTTGTAAATAAAATAAAACTAAATTTACAACAATATGTAAATACTGTTGTATCTGAGTGCGTAATTTGGTGACCGTTGTTTGCTAGAGGTTATATAACCTTTGATTTACCTGCATATTCAGTATTCCGCATGTGTATACCAAATTATGTGTATGTGTGCGCGCGAGTGTGAGTATAATATACATACATATAAAAGGTAATCTAAGTATTCAATCATCTTTACGTTCGATGGTTGGTGGCACATTACACGGCAATGGATTTGCTGCTTACGGCATCGTTATTCAACATATCTCTTATTGTTATGCAGCTAGCTACACATTTGTCATAGGCTTGTCGAAGAGAGTTGACAATATAGTTCAAAATACCAAGTTCATAAATAAAGCCATATATTATATATTTAAGGAAATTCAATACGAGATAAATACCGCGGAGATTGATGAGTGCAATACGTTGGTCTCAATAACCTTATGAAGAAATGGATTTTATTCAATCCCAGTCGGAGCCTGCATATCGAGAACGTTGGCTGGCTCGACGCCGGAGAGACCAATCGACTGACTAATGCATCCACTACTTTGATATATCAAGATTTTTGAGCATAATTGTAGATTTTGCCGGTATTGAAAAATTATAGTCAATGTTAACAAATGAGTTCATATTTATGTAATCCCGGAATTATTTGAATGCTTAGTACAAACAGCTACGCATGTTGACGTTCGTGAAGTTTTCAAGAGCTTTAAAATAGATGAAAGGCGAGTTGCTCGTGCATGACTTACACTATTCTCTCGGCCAATGAGCACAAAACTCATCTGCTCAATTATGTGGGCAAGAAAAAAGTTTTTGTGGTTGGCAGCTCTACGAGTATCCCATATCCCATTCAGTCATCTACAAAATGTGTGGATGGTAAAGCATTCAATCACCTGGAGATATCATACTTTATCATTTTGGCTTTCTCTCGAGCTTTCCAAACTAATCGGAAGAATACAGAACGAGATATGTTTGTCGAATATAAGTTCTTTATCAATTCTCAGGATAATCCTTACAAATATTTAAATTTTGACATTGATTACAATCAAAACTCTGTACTATACTTTCTACGACAAAAATCATAAACTACTGTTTTATTATATCGCTCACTACTGTCTCATAGCTATAGACAGACTTTCAAAATGCTTCAGTGGGCGTTCATTTGGAATTTAAGTCCCACAATCACTATGCCAATTACGTCTAATTATATCCGTCTAATGTGTCATTTTACTTTTTTGGCAAAAAAATATGTGTTCACTACCCGTGAAAAAATTCGAAATTGCCACAGTTTGCACTTGCAACACTAGAGTTTATAAGACAACCTTTTTAATATTATCGAATTTAGTATCAATAGAAAATAAAATGAGAATATTTAACATAGTTATTAGTCAATAAGACAATCGCAATCAATATGAGTCAAAGACCCATCTTTTACCCAACTTCTACAGTGAACTTTATTGGCTTAAAGAATACTAAATAATCTGGCATCCGCGTTACGTATTATGCCATCATTGAATCATTTTCGTCTTCACAACAAAGTCATCAATAAGTCTTTTAAACTTCTAGTCCTATAAGAAGTTTTAAATAAATAATAAAGAAAGACCTGCATAAATAATATTAAACAAAACTTGTTTGTAGAATTTTTGTGAAATAATTAATTGAAAGGTGTAATATTATACAAAATCTAAGCAATGATAATTGAATTTTAACAATAATGTTAAACATTAATGTTTTATAAATATTCTGCGGGTAATCATATATTACATTAATAAAAATTATTATTAAAGTGCCAATGTCTATATTTTTATGTCTACATTATAACAACTTTCATCATCAGCACAATATTTTGGATACAATATACCCAATTTTATACTTATAATTAAGTCACCAGGTAACGGAAATTGCCAGTATAATATAGAGCATAAAATTGTCATCAATATAGCATAAAATGCAGAATATTATGATCATTTTCTACTCAAGAATTTTACCAGAGAAGGTCATATTTTATCCCGAATATGGCATTTGTAAAAGTAAAGGGATAAGGTAAATACTATTCACTGGATAAAACTATTATTATTAATTGTACTTTTAGTTACAAGGCAATTACAATCTGACATAAAAGATCTAATTTGGGTTTTCATTATGAATCGTGAATATAGTACAATTTTGATTTTGCTAAGTCCATGTAAAAGTTCTTTGAAGATGATACGAACCCAGGTGCGGAACATGGGATCTGTTACGAACGAAGTGAGCAGGTGAGCGAGGGCTAGACTGTGGCCCCGTAGCTGAGCGATCCGTGGAGGCACGATCGAGTGGATTGCTCACTTTTTCTCTAGAATCGAGTTTCGTTGACCGTTGGAAATGCGACTAGATTTCTGCAAGCAGCTCAAATTACACGTTTGTATTGCGATTCTACAATTATTGTAGACGTGGGGATAAAAGGAGGCCTGAGTCACGTGAGGGCGAAACTTTCGATACGCATGGAAAAACTTTGTGCGCGATGAAGAGACACAAGGCCTGCGGATCAGCGGCCGAGCCACGATGTCGCCTGCGTCACTTGCGAATATTGGCCTCCTGTGATGACGCATCATATTGTGAATACTGGAGGACCTGCACGTTACTTGAATAAAAATTGTCTATATTCACACCCAGTGTTGATACAGATTATTTGCCTTCACTTTCCTTTTTTGTTACACAACAAATAGTAAAGTTACTATCTGTAAGTAGCTGTAGTCGGTCTCTGTGTCGACAATGGGCAGTAGTAGGAAGCGGACGACCGTATTCCGCGCTACAGTGCTCAACGCCTTGAAAACGGCTACTGCCTTCGGTCATATGCGTCTGAACTCTCAGGCTGGAGAGTTGCTATAAGATCGCTCACTCAAAGTATTTAAACACAGTTAGCATCTCCTGATCCCCATCTACTTTTCCACATGTCAATGAGATACGTGGTTTTTAACTTTCTCACCTAATTAATATGGAAGCACTAGCACGATCGCAAAATATATAGAGCTATGACTTACCCCACATCACTCACAATACATACACTTCGTACCCTTAGTCACCTTCGAACCCTTCGTACCCTTCGTACGTGTCTGATTTCGACTCCTATAGGTTTACTGATTGAAGCTATCAGCAAAGCTTCTTTATCTATCGACTAGATTTTTCATTAAAGAATATAGATTAAGATTATTTTATTGATATATTCCTTAAATAAACTATAAAAATAAATATATTTAATTAAATGTGTGATAGATTAAAAAAGACTATGATTATGATTACAAAAAAGATTATGAATTGTCTATTTAGTATTAAATAAACAATCTATATCTTTAATATGGATGTATGTTTACGTGTGTGCGCGTGCGTATGTGAGCATCAAATTATTATTGTTAAATTATGTCAGTAAATAAAAAAATTTATAGAGAGATACTTGTTAATGTTTAATAATTTTTTATGACACCCTATTGCACCGCATGTTAAGATATGATAATGTTTAATAATACTAAAAAATACTCTGTAATACTGCTATATTATCAATATATTATGGTATCTGCATCCTGTCATAAAAATAATACTCAATAATATTAAAGAATGCTATAAGACTATAGTCGGAAATACCCCTGAATATTGATATCGTATTATTGGTAGTTATGCCCTTTTATACACAGTTCAGTTACTTATCATATGTTCTTACATCAAATAAAATGCTTAAGCTCAAATTAAAATACTTTCCTTCAATTCTTTTTTTAAGTTTGCTAAGTACAAACATTATTTGAATACTCAAGGTAAATATTCAAGGCTTAAAGTTGTTTTCATTTTAAATTTAATAAAAAATTTCAGGTTTTTGTCACTTTTGTTATATTTTTTAAATAAACTAATTTTTTTACACTTTAAAGTTAATAACGGTTAATAAAATTTATAAAGACGATAAAAAAGAATTTTAATTTAGTAAAAAAAAAGCTACAGCCTGATTGCAAATTTAATACCTACATTTAAAGCCCTTAAAAAACAAAATTCATTGGTCGGTTCAAGAGAAAGTATACGCCAAACCGAAAACTTTGAAAAACATATTTAAGTTAAGCGAACCTATAGACTTCTAATTTATCAGATTTAACTACAAATTTAAATATATTTTACTAAATTTTAATAAAATTTCATAATTTAATCTGTCGCTATAAAGTATCATTCCCAATAAAAAAGTTTTAGAAAACTATTGATTTGTTACCTTACATTAAAACTGATTTTTAAAACTAATTTTATATATTGTAAAAACAAAATTAAAAAGCTGTTTCCAATTTTCAACAGAAATCATATGGAATTAACAGAATTAAAGATTTATTAAATTTTAAACATAAAAGTGACAAATATAACAATAAATCTCATTTTTTAAGGTTTGCATATAAATGCTAACCAAAAATATTTTCACGCTAAATTGTAATAATGCTCAATATTTTATATGTAGATTTAATTGTCATCGTGCTTATGATGATGTTCAGTTGTTGATGTTGATGTTGTTGATGTTGTATCATTAGGGGCTATTGTTTGAACGCAATCACAAATGGTTCCATTCCAGTATTGACAACCAAGGCCACCATTAGTACAACACCATTCTTCAATACATTGATCTGCGAGAGCTACAAAAGAAACATTGCTCCAATAAGCAATGTTGATATCGTTGATCTTTATGTTTTGTTGAATAAATAATTATTTTGTAACGTAATTTGTAAAGTAAGATCCTATGTACATTGCTTATTCATTTTTAAATTTATGTTAACAAAAACTAAAAAATATAAACTTTTATGATACCAAAATGAATCTATAAGCAGAACGTATGTTTAGAAACTTCTTTTAAAATATTTTATTTATACATTTATAGAATATTGCACAGTATTTCTGTTTGATATTTAAATCATCATTTGAAAATGCTTTGTTTAATAAAATACTCAAGACTGATATGTATGAGGATATCTTAACAGCAGAAAATGCTACAATAAATTAATCTTTCCTTTTTCAATTTTTAAGTCTATTTTTTTTAAATTTATCAGCATAATTTGCATTATAAATATATACCTACTTCGATCCATAGATGTAGCCACAATTGTAAGCAGCAATAATACGACCAATTTAGACATTCATATTATTTTGTAAAATTGTCGCTAAGTAGCAAGCCGAAAGCTAAAATTGTACTGATTTTATTTTACTTTTTTAAGTCGAATCCTTTCTTTTTTGTATAAGTTAAATTCAAAATTACAAAAAAAAACTACAGCTAAATAAGTATTGATTGTTTTTTGATACAGATTATTTGATAAATTATAATTGACCTAAATTATACAGTTATCTGCGAAAAAAGGAATATTAAAATATTTACGTTCAATTCGATTTTTAAAAATTGCATGCTTACTATAAATATATGTTAAAAACATTTTTAAATGACTGCATTTTCTATCGGTAAATATGTTAAAAATAGTATTATTACGATAATTTGTATTGAGTTAAACTCTGGAAAAATTTAAATATTTTTTATAGCCATATGTTACCTTTTGCAGAAGAAATTTTCAGAGTAATTTTTATTTATTTGTATCGCAAGTATTTTTTAATATTTTTTGTTTTGTTAATTTTACTGTAATATTTATTATTCTACACATACAGCATGATGTTAAAAAAAACAATATTGTTTTTCAGAGTATGATACTCTGTCGTAAAGAATTTCATATCGAATTTAAATATAAATTACAAACTTGCTTACAAAGTAAATAATATTTAGATTTAAAATAGCCATTACTAATAGTACGATTTCTTTTATTCTAATGTACTCATTGCCTTGAATAAAATACTTTTTCTATTTGTTATATTAGTATATTTAATATATAAATAATATAAAATTGTAAATCCACCGTTAATTTTATTTTATCACTTTTCAAGCTGTATGTTTAAAAATAGAAGGCTGTGTCGTTGGTGATATGACTTCTTTAAAATTGATTTTTTCTGCATTTTATGATACGTCTAGTATAATAAATTTTCTTGGAACAAATTTTAATTTAGCAAAACATTAGTAGAATACAATCAGTTTTATTCCTACTTGTGATACATTTACTGCATCTCTTATGAAAATGGTACACATATACCGAATAAGTGATACACGGTTTCTGACCGTAGTCTAATGAATACAAGAGTGTAGAAAAAATATGAAATATAGAATAATCTTGAACCTTCTCGCAGTGTGTACTCTGATTAAAAGGAGAAAAGGAGAAAAAAACTAGCTGAAAAATAAAACTAACATAAGTGTGATTCTTCCGCAAACAACGTGAAAAGGCGCTCAAAAAAGGACACTCTTAAACTTTTAATTATCAAATATCACAAAACATGATTGAATTTTATTTAGTACAAATTATTTATACACTTGATACATTTTGAATTAAAAATCGTTGAATGTATAATAACAATTTTTTTTAATCCCCATATTAAAGTTACTATATTGAATTAATGTTCTAAATATACTTCGAATATTTCGGATGTCCTTGTACTAGTTCACTTACACTAAAATAATTTCAATTGAGGTTTTTTTATGTTATCCATCAGCGGTTTCAGTCGGTGTTAAGTGTTTTATTATATACATAATTTTATTTATGAATGCTTAATATCAAGACAGAAATGCAAGCAATAATTAATCGAAATCTATAATTTTTAGAAATTTACTTAATTTATGAAATAAAAATGAAGTGTCTATGGAAAATTGACTTGTTTTTAAAAAATAATTTAAATATAGTGAGAAAATATTGATTTATTTTTCAGTTAAATTTATTTTATACTTATTAATGTAAAATTAGTATTTTGAGAGAAAATATTTCTAAAATTTCAAAGCGAAAGTAAATCCTCATAAAATGTAATGAAATACGATATTCACTAAAACTAACGTTACAATTTTAATACGTGCAAATGCTTTTAATTAAAAAGTAAAAGAATAATAATTGCATACTTGGTTCTAATTTTCATTTCAACATTTCATTAGATAAAGGAAGGAACACCTTTTTATTTTAATTAAAAGGTTTTCATTTTCTATATAACAGTATCTTTATTTGCATTCTCTAAACTTGCTCAAAATTCTCTTTATTAAAAATTTTTGAAAGGAGTGTACCTAAAAAGTTAAAAACACTAAAATTATATAAATATAATGTAAAGATTTACCTAAAAAGAATTAGTTTTGTCAATATTACTTTGTAAACATTTAGTGATAAAATTAAACGAGGCATATTATAAATATAACGCGATAGATTAAAAATATAAAATAATAAACAAGATAGAAATAACAAATAAAGAACATTATGAAACATAATTCGTAAAGACAACAATAAGTCTATTTAATATCTATATAACTTTTATAAACGAAATCCACGCGTAGAAAAATAGCTGAGAGCGTTACACCCGAAGTGAATCGCCAACTTTCACATAGCGCATATTTTCAGTATATGTAAAACAGAAAGCAGAGTCAAAACAGTGGTAGTTTTTTATTAGAAGGCCGCCGCGGATTTTCATTAGCTCTGCCAGTCGACAAACACCAATATAAAGCTCGCTATCGAAGAGGAGAAAAAGCGGAGGCGGTATTTACCATGCACAAAAGGCCCAATCTCATCTATACACTTTCCAGCTTCTAATTTTGCGGCACTTAACAGTATTTTTATACCGCTTTCGCCCGTGCAGTCTAGCCTCTCGTCTTTTTGCTTCTTCCCGTCTGTCGTCGCCTCGTCTTTTTATCTCCGCCGCCCCTCCCCACGCTGTATCCACATCGCCGCTGGCAGCTGAAACCCTCCACGGTTAAAGGTTTGCTCACAGGCCTGGCAATAATACCGACAGTGCCTCTGCCAACATTATGTAACGACGTAAACGCGACGAGGTGTAAAGAGATTCTTCCGCTCCGTCTGCGCGCTCTACTCCGCGGCGTCTTCCCTATACTAGAGCACTTTTTCGCTCTGTCCCCCGCACGCACGTGCACACGTTTCCTTTCCCGCATCTCACTTGCGTTCTCCTTTGCTCTCTCTCTCTCTCTCTCTTTCTCTTATCCCTCGGGATATTACTGTCTTTCATTGCCATTTTTTCTTCTTTAATGTCTTTTATTGTTCGTTGGCGCGCACGAGTTTTGGGCGGTGAGTCTGCACTTTTTATCCCTTTTATGGGGGACTTATTGCGCTCTCGATTTTAATCGCTTTGCGGGGTAGCTCGTTTCATTCGTTGACAAGTTGGCTCGTTCCTTACATAACGATTGTTCTTACAGGAATTGCCGATTGTCTATAATGTTTTCTCAAATACAATTTTAACTACTTATGTGATATTCTTTTTTAATAATAATCTACTGAAACATTAAATTTTATGTCTATATATTTTTGAAACATCACTACATAAAATAGTTAATTTAAGGAATTTATTTTATCGTATAATATTAACAACGAGTCATATAAATCTATTAGGTATATATGTATTTACTAATATTGCGGGTAACTGGTACACTTTTACTAAATCTACACTTACATAAGGTAACTTCTCATTTGTATTCACCCGTCTTCTCTTCGTTTGCTGCAAGTCAACACGATTTACACGTGCTTGAAAATCTTTAAGAATCTCCTACTTTAGTAGGCCTTATGTAGGTGCAATTCACACTGTTTTTCAGATTCTTTATGAAATATACTCATCAATCAAACCTTATTTCCCAAGAATCTACCCTAAATAAAAAATTAATGTCTTCTTGCTTTAAGAAATAACTTTTCATACATTATTAACAAACTTAATAACAATTTTCTGAGAAAATGATTTATTATTTTATTCTTACTTTGATGTAAATATAAATGCTTTATTTTTCAAAACTAACTATATGAATAAATTTTGACAAAGTAGAAATCGATGCACATGTCTCGGACGAATAAAAAAACAAGATTTAATACCTATAAATATTAAAATTATAACTAATTTCGTAGAATCTCTAGTAATTATTGAAAAAATTATAAATATCATTTATTCTAGGCTAGATGTACAAAAGTAATTAGTCCAAACGAAATTTTATGTATTTAATTCAGAAGATAATTTTTTTTACTACAAAATTAAAAAAAGATATTACTCCACAAAGATTTTAAAATAAGAAAAAATTGACGTTGCATGTTTTTATACTTCATTTTATTTTTCAAATAAATTTGCAAATAAAATTCAAATATGAAGAATGTATTAACTACAACTAATTTTTATAACTTGAGAATATAACTTTAAGCCTGAAAATTTAATAAGAAGTTTTAACAAGAATTTTTCAAATGTTTCCACATAAACAGATTTGAGAGACGTGATTTCACGTGCAAAATTTCGTTTGCGTACTTGCCTCTATTTCTTATTATGCTTTATGCTCGTTCCGTCTGATATATACATATATATACAAACGGCCTAGTCGTTCAAGTCTAACGTAGCGTTTATGTACAGAATTACACTAAAGTTAATTCACTGAGAAGTTTTAGCATTGGAGATATTGTCTTTTAATGAGTGTCTGCTGATTTCTGATACGAGCATTAGTTTTGCCTCCACCTATCGACGGAAGTGGTAGATTAATAGAGAAACAATCGAACTATGTGCATAAAAAGTACATAAATCACATAGCCGTCTGATAAAAATTTGCGGGTGACCATATATCAAACGTAATTTTCTATTTTTAATCCTCAGTGATACGTTTCCAGGCTCAATCGTCCAGGCCTCGGTCCAAGCTCATAGTACGTTATCTTGTATCTACTAGAATGACATAACGACATGCCGTTACGCCAGGCCGATTTCAATCGGCATTTTCCATCTCTACAAAAACAAATACAAACTTTTTTGTCTTTCTCAAGCATGTGTATAAAAACTATAGTTTTATCCTCTGCATTATAATGAACGCGGTGATTGTTATCTTATCGATATTTCAGTAGTTGTTATTACCGAAAAATGCTTTTCAAACAAACTTGAAAAAGATCGTAAATATTTATTGAACAAACCGTAAGGATACAATTTGCGAATAAAATATACTTTCTCCTAACACGTGTGATTAACGTTATTATTTCTAAGGTCGATAAATCGAAAACAATTTCAGTAATTTTAATCACTTTAAAAGTAACTGCGCGCGGCGTAAATAGCCTGCTCCGTAACTTTAGCCCACGGAGCAGAATGTAAATGCTCGTCAATGGCAAAGAGAATCGAGTAATTACGTTACGAACACGTACTTTGCGCGGCGATTGCCACGTCGAGGATTGTACTATTATTGCCGTCGGCAACAATGGGTACACGCGACTGTGCAATCATCTGAGTAACAGCCTCAGCGACGGACATTCAATTGTTGTTGCTAAATTCCTTCGGCAATTCCGCTTTATTCTCTCCAATTTTCATCAGCGCTAAAAACGAACGAGTGAAGTCGATCGGGGTTACACGACCCGGTGTCTGCAGCAGTCCTCGTTTACACGCGCTAACCGACAATGCGCGCGGACGTGGGCCAAGCTCCTCTCTTCAACTCAATTCGTTGTCCTCCATCCTCTCATTTCCATCGATATCCAGGGTACCGCGAAATCTGTTCTCACCTTGTCAGGCACAACGCGCGCGTGCATTTTTAGATTTTATTGTTATAACGGAGGAAATAACGGCCGGGTTATGAATATATATTATATTAGCTATGGTCGGCCACGTTACTATTCGTAAACAAACCAGTTTTGATAAAAAATTTGTGTACATAATTATTGTAATTGATAAGTATCTTTAAAAGAATTTCGGATTTAAAAAAAAAAGTAGTATATTAAGAAATGTTGTAAAAAAATGAAAAATGTCCATATGTAGTCTTCTACTTTTTCTATCGGCATGGAGCTATGATATATACCGAAATCTATATTTATGAGCCTAGATATATGAGAAATGGTACCGGGTAAATTTCGGATTTGGAAATTCAATAAATCTCTTTTGTATCAGATGTGATATCTAAATTTGAAGTGAATAATATCAATATCGTTTCCCGAAATATAATTGAGCCAGAAACAGTTGAAATTGTAAAAGAATTTAAATATTGTACATAATATTAGCTGAAATAAAGGGAGAAGTGATTTGTATTTGAATCAATTCACAGGTTCTCGCGCAGGTACGTAAAACTCACGTACAATATTTGAACAATCTTTTCGAGCGTATAGTTTGGCTATTGCAACACTTAATGCGATCAAAAAGTACATCGATACTGAACCAAATTATGAAGTCCATTATATTACCATCTGCTTTCTAAGGCGATAACGCGACAAGTGACTTGGCCGCAACACCAGCGCTTGTATGAAAAAAGGAAATCGAGTATTCTCCGAGGCCGTAACGTAGCGTTCGATCGCGCGTCGACTCGCGCTACTGGCGGCGGCGGCATCCGGTAATATAGGGAATGCAAACGACGAGCAGCATTACCAAACAGAGGCCCGAGCGCCCGGGGCACATGTGCACTCGCTCGGCGATTTATTGGTCCACTTTTATTGCTACTTTATTGCAGATGAGGTACGGCGATAATGTGTTTTGCGCGCGGCCGCCGCCGGACTTTTTGTCAGGGGATTTTCATCGATATTCCAAGGCTTGCACGCGCTCGGCTCGCACCTACCTAATGAACTGTAAATGTACGGCCGCGCACGGATCTCGTCCTGGATTCACCGCGCTTTTATGGCGGCTAAGGATTTCCCCCCCGGTTACATTGCAGGTTTTTATGGGCCACGCCATGGGGCGCGAGCCGATGGAGACGTGTCGAGCGAGTTGTCTGTTAGTTTGACCTTCTTTTTTTTTCTTCGATCACCTGTTGAGGTTCCGCGGCGGGAGCTGTTTCCCGTATTAAGTGTTACCACTTGTTTCTTTAGGCTACGCACCGCGAAATTGGAATACGAATAATGAATTGAGGATAAGATACTTTTTATAGCGGTTGAGTCGCTTATATTGCACAAGACACAGAGCAGGAACCTAAGAGACCGATCGTTTTATTGAGTGTTTTATTTAACATATTGTGGTAACGGACAGAAATATTTAAATAAAAACTTTCTCTTGCCTATTCATTTGTAAGACTCAGCAGGGTTGAAACATAAACAAATCTAGGTAGATGTGTTCACATGTATGTACCAAATAATTATTATGCAAAAATTGTAAATAAAAGGCAGAGCGAAATGTGACTGGTGGTCGCGGAAAGTTATTTGATATTGGGTTGCGATATTGGATTAGTTTAGATTAGATAATTGTTTCAAATGATATGAAAATAATAAATGGGCGGGCTTTGCATCACAGCTGACCTGTATGTGAAGGCCCTTATCAGGATCTTGGGCCACGTCGTCAAGGCGCTTCGTGGAGGCTTTAAAGCCGACGCGAGATCAGGTGACTCCCGAGGAGCGAGGGATGACGGGTAATAAGCAGCGAGAAAAAGGGGGAGAGGTTAACGGTCCCGGAGGAGCGAATTTTAGATTCAAATAGCATAAGCCGAAGCTCAAATAATTATTGAATATAATTTAAATATAATTTATTTAAACCCACTCCTCATCAAGAACACACACGCACACACAACAATAATAATTGTATTCCAACTTACAAAGCCAATAAAGAGAAAGGATCGTGAACTGACCTGTAACATAAAAAATATTATAGATATAATAAACTTTTAATACATAACAAAATTTAAATACTGAGTTTTTAATTACATTATTTTATTGCTAAATTTATATAAATAATTTCAAAATACGAAATATTTAATTAATTACATTATTCGGAATAGTACAGTAAAATAAAGATATTTATTTATTTGCATAGAGAGAATTTTCTTCAATTTGATTTATACGAGAAAAATTTTTTTGAAACGGATTATTAACCTGCAAAGTACTATCTAACAAAATCTTTAGAACAACAATTTGTTTTGTTTTCAAAGAATTTGTTTTTCTATATCAAGTTGCAAGAAGTAATATTTTTAAAGCAATTGCGCTTGATAATAAGTACAAGCATAAATGAAAACTTCGTATTTCTTAATATCATTTTAGATCATTTATAATATTATTTCGTAATAAAACGTATAAAAGGCAATTCACAAAGTAAAAGTAATTTAATATTTGATTCAGTATTTGTTAATACAACTTGAATGCCTACAATGAATGAAGTAATTTAAATACGTACTGATAAACAGAACATAGCATCATTGATGGATCATGTTGCATTCGTGAAATTATTATAATTATTTTAATTTCAAACTAAATATATTTGTTTGTTCTTATTTAGCTAATATAAGCTTGATACATAACTTGATACATTCAAGAAATTTTACCTACTATTCTAACAGATTTTTCTTGTATTGATTTTTTATTTCAGGCTAGCATGGAGTTACTGCTAATGTATATGAATTATATGGTTGATAAGCACAGAAAACAGTGGTTTTATTTACTAATAAATAAATAATAAACATATATGAATATGTAACTACACTTCGTTCTTATTTATATCAGTCATAAAACTGTTTTTAAATATAAAAAATGTCATTCTGTACATAACCATATTTAGCCTGTTACAATATGATTCATTCCACCAGCCGCGTTATAATATCAACAAAAATTGTACAGAATAATTAAAATGCAAAAATGTATCGTCATAAAAAAAATTAAAAAATACAAATAAATCATGGTCCCGTCTGAGCGTCAAAAATTTTAAAGTAAAATTCACTGCGCTCGCGGGGTCAAAATTAATAAAGCCCAGCGCGGACGTCGGATCTGCGAGTGATCTATTTTTAATATCTCGAAATTATCAAGGCTTGCCGCCATCCCGAGAAAGTCGCCCGCCTGCCAACTTTATCCCGCGGCTCTAACGAGGTTAATCAATTTCTTTTTTGTCGTTGCTCTCGGCACGCGGTGGAAGTAGAATCCTCCCCCTGAAAATCACCTCGTTACTGAGAACCGCGAAGAGTGCACTTCAAGCCTGTCCCCTTCTCCTCGTCTCCCCTTCTTCAGCTGCGCACCTCTCTGACACTTTCTTTGCCTTCGTGGTAGGTTCTTTGCGCGACGGCGGAAATGCGCGCGAAGGAATTACGAGTTTTTACCTTGAATTTAGTGAGAAAGGATGGGTGTGAGACGAGGAAGATTGTTTTGCGAATTCTACATTTGAGTACTTATTTTTAGCAAAAATAAAATTACATTAGAAAAGGGTTGCTAAATAATATAGTACTAATTCCATTACCATTACTAATATCAGAACAGTCAAAAGACGAACTCGAATTGTAGAAAAAATTAATAAGTGAGGTAGAATAATAAAACATAAAAAATGTATTTTTAATTCTAGCTGTATCTTTAGTACGATAATTTATTGTTCAAGTTCCGTTAATAAAAAATATAGATCATGTTCTAAGGAAATGCAATTGATATGATAGCCGAAAGGACTCTTAAAATCAAAACTCTTCCTTTCCGCTATATTAAACATATTAATTAAAGTATCACATATATTATTGATTACAAAATCATCTTAAAATTTTCTTAAAATTGTAACTTAAACATCTAAATCGTCGCTCTATAAGTCCTTTTTTAACACACCGCCTTTATCAATCAGTAATCGCTGGATATTAAGAAACTACTACTAACTGTTATCTGTTATACAAATACTGTTATTTTATTAATTTCTATTTTAAGGTTGAAATATACTTGTCGTTGATATAAAAAGTTTAATACAAGATAAGAAATTAATATAGTATTAACGTTTTTTTAATACTTCAAAGCATTAGATGTATTTTTTTAATATTTTTAATTACTTTTGTAATGTAACAACACATCAAAAAAGTAAAATAAAAAATTGAGTAAAAATTGAGCTTAACGGGATATTACATCTTTATATAACGTTTCCTTTGATGATCAATAAAAAGGAATATATTACCCTTGATAGAATCGAAGTTGGATTTCCGTATAGATCAATCAGAATTTTTTGTACTCGCTGGAAACTCTATTACCTAGTGTTATATAAATTCAAAATTGATGTTTCGGTGAACCAAAATTCATGTGAAAGAGAAAGAAAAGTATTAAAAAGATAAGTGAAAACAAAATGCTATCAGCCTCTTTCCCGTTTAGTTAATTAAATGGAATAAAGTAAAGTTTTGAAATGATCCATTTAAAATATAATATAACACGTCGTATTAGACACTCAGTAAATATAAATATTCAATACAACATTTTTTGAGAATTATTATTAATATTTTTATTAATACAACTATGTTACTAATTTTATTATTCAAGTAGACGTAGATAAATAGAAGATGTAGACGCAGAATGTGTTAAAATAATGTTCACTTAATTTAAAAATACTTTTTAATTCGGGCTTACGCATATGCTTCGGCATGCATTTGAAAACGATTCTGAGCCAGGCTGTCTCCCGCCCTCTCCCACTTTTATGCATCGAGTGCGGCTCCCTCTTCGAATCTTATCGTTTGCCTTCGATGGGTCCAAAGTCGCGGTTGCAGTTCCCAGAACGGCACCGCTTACCCTTTGCGATCTTTGTTTCACTCGTTCTTTTGCGAAAAAACCTCGATTACATCAAAATATAAATTAAGTAAGTATGTTTTCAAAATATTAAATTTTACACTTGCAGGAGACTTGCAAGCAAGCTTACGAATTTGTTACGATACAATTTATTTTTAATTTGTATTTTTGGAGCAAGTGTGACTCGCTTTATTTATATTGTGAGTCGTAGGGGCTTTCAGCTCGGTCGCTCGATTTATACACGACCTCACCCTCTGCCGCTGCATCTCCGCAGCTGCGAGGGATGCAGGCACTCAAATATAAACAAATGTTCGGAATTTTTAATTTTTAAATGTTTCCGATTATGAGTATTTATTTTTCGTTCATTCAAAACAATTTAGTTACTAGTATTGAAGAATTACTAGTATTGAATATATATAAATGCTAACGGATTTAAATGAGATTTTACACAGTATCATACGCGCTTATTGTATTTGTAACAATTATACTATCACTAACACAAATTCTGTTCGCCCTCGTGGTCTCCTGCATTTTTTGACGTTCAGTACAAGATTTTGCAAACGAATTTTCATTGAAGAGTGAAATGTAGTTGAGTCAGAAACCAGGACGTGGAGAAGTGAAACTTCGAGCGATAACGAATCTTGTTATCTCCTGACGCTTCAGCTTTCTGGCAATTATCACCGTTGACCTTACATCGAGAAATTTATAACGACTTTAGTTTTGCCTCGCTAAGCGGTTTGTCGCTATAAATGGTCAAATAAGGCGGGAGACTACTTTACTTAACAGTTTACTTTATTTATTTGAAGTAAAAACCGATACACCTTTTTTAGAGATGCTTTTCCATCGTGTAATCATAAAATAATCGAAAATCTCCCATAGGCCCCTCTCCCTCCCTCCTTTGGCTCACTCGGCGGGACAGGGCCTTCCCCCTGCGGACTCCCCCCCCTCTCTTGGCCGAATCTCAATCGCCTTTGGCCTGCACTCCCTCTCATTCCCATTTTCGCGGAACTCGCCTGTCCCGAGCCGCGAGCGCCTTCCTTTCTCGTAACATATTGCCATGCAATTTTCTATAAAACTAATACAAGATTTTTAAATCAAGAAAGACAGCTTTCCTCATTGCCAAAAATAAGGCCGCGGGACTTACAGTCCCGCACACTCCGACTCAGATTCTGGGATACCTACAAAGGTAACATTTTTCAGAACCAATTTAGTGCTTAAAAGCTAGAGTAGCAAAAACTACCGCTTTTATAGATACAAACTATTGAAAATTCTAAAATCTACTTTATAGCTTATCACCTGTCATACATTTTGTATTGTAGGTTAGAATATAATAATTATGTCATTAATATTACTATATTTTAGAAAAGAGAATATCATTGCATATTGCACATATTTATTAAAAATCGAATTTTTACAAGTACAAATTTTATTACAATAATAAATATTCAAAATATTTGTTTAGTATTTTTATAGAGTACATTTTGACGATTATTTTTAGCAATAAACTACACTCCAGTCTATGAAAAATAGTTAAATTTCTACCAGGAATATAGTAATATGTTTACGAATTAGAAGTAACTATATATTGAATGACATAGCTACAGAAAAGACTAAATAATTGAAAATAAGAAATCACGGAAAAGTCTATTCTCTCCATTTCATTCTTCTTTAATAAACGAATTTATTAGTTATAGTACAGCAGTAAGATCAATCTTCTTGACTTGCTACAACGCAGCGTCCCCAAGGTTCTGTATTGGGACCTCTTCTATTTAGTGTCTATATTAATGAACTTGGGCTTGTCCTTGAATCTATGGATATTAAATATATTGTGTATGCTGATGATCTTTGGGTGTACCCTAGAATTTATTAGAAAGATCTGGAAGCAACATCAGTGAATGTCGCATTTGTTACGCATGTAGTATCAGCTTCTACATCGAAATTATCAAAGTTTTAAAAATCGCTAATTATTTTTAAAATTATTATTTCTCAATTCAAATTATCCGAGATTACCTAAAAACCACATATTCACTACAATTTTTTCATAGCGTTATTGGAGCGATTCAAAGCAAACTAGTATATCTTAATCAAATTATTGATCTATATATCTTTTAATAAGATGCCTCTATAAAGCTCATCGTAAAATTATAAAACTTGATGCATTTGTTCGTTTTGTAATAGATGCTAAATGGAAAAAATATATCACTCTATAAGTACGTATAACTATCTACATTTATATTGCTATGTTAAAATCTTGCATTTATATAAACCGCAGGAATCTTGTCTCATGCAATTCGTTCAATTCGAGATTTGATCAGCTTATTATGCCTGGAACTTTCTTTATATTACCTTGCAACACAATGCAATTCGATGAATCTTTTTTTACCTGTGATTAGTAAAATTGAAATTTCCATAAATTATTTATAAAAAAATGTGAGATATATTAGATATTCATATGAGTCAAAGAATGGCTTCTTATGCGGCAGCTAGGTTTCAACAGTTATCTCTGGACGTTATTAGACCTCGTATAAGATTTGAACTCGATTTTCGTTAACCTCCGTGTACCAGAGGCCGCAGCATTTCTTTCGGCCATTCTTGACTCAAGAGTAAAGACACGAACTTTACGTCCTACCTAGTTTGAATATGAATAGATACGGTAGTTGGACACACTGACCGACGGGATTTCCCTCGCTATTTTGCCTCCGACGCTTTGTCACCGAATTGGTACGTACGAAACAACCCGCGAGTGAGATAACGTACATAGAACGACATTTATGTTAAATTTTTATTTTCAATCAAATAAACAATGTCATTTAACTTATGTACATATATCGAAGTCTTTAATTCCTTGCTGCCGAGCACTTCTTCGCTCGCTACCTCATTTACAATTTACACGTACTAAGTACGAGTATATCTTTATTGCGTAAAATGGAACTCCACGAGGAAACAACAAGAAGATTTTGTTGTAATAAGGATAAAGTTGGTTACTTTAAATATAGTCGTTTTTATACTCTTAACTTAAATATTACAGAAATCTGCGAGAAAATCGTGATGTCGTAATGTGAAATGTCCACTTCAAGGTCCATATTCTTATACACTAAAAATTTTATTTACGACGTGTCACTCGCTGTTGAAATTTTGTTTAAACTATTATATTGAAGCGAATTTCGTTTATTAGAAGCATTGGAAGTAATCTGATCTTTCTTGTACTTATTCAATTTACAATTTTGTTTCTTTATTATTATTAAATATATTATTGGTAAAATTATTGTTGTAAATTATTATTAAAAATTTTATATTGACGGTTAAACGTATTGCGATTAATAAATAATTAAAAAATCGTAAACCGACTACCCTTGTGAGATAAGAATCAACAAGTTGCACTGATTTTATTTAAATATTCATAGAATATACTCGTATAATTAAAATGAATTCTCTTAAAAATTATTTATATTGTTTTCCTGCTAGTTTGAAACTGTGTTTCAAAAAGGTTTCTAGTATTCAATATGCTCGTATAATGGTTATCGTAAACTCTGTTGTATTCGCGTTTATTAAATTTTAATAAAATTATCATGTAATTATTAAAATAATGACGTACATGTACTTCATACTGTGACTACCGACTGTGATACTTCATAATCGATTATTTTTCATATTTATTTTCAAATAAATGATATTTCAAAAATATAAAATTATATAAGTTGTATATATTTTAGTAGTCATACTATTTTAAAATCTATTTGGAAAGTAGGGATGATTATTAAACAATAGCTATACCTAGACTCACATAAATTAATTTGATGATTACAATTAGATTCTCATAAATTAATACAAATTACACACAATAATTTAATACATGCTTTAATTGTAAATTTATTGAATAATATAAATTAGATTTTAAATTTGAATTTCTAACCGATGGAACAATAGCCTTATTATTGTTTAGTAAACCATAACGTTTTTTTTTATGTTTATCGAATGTTTAAAATTACATGTCACTATTCCTGGATGCGAGAGTTGTTTCGCCCTACCTGTACGTAATTTATCTCCACTCACTTTCTAACCTTATCTTCCACGTAGTGTGCGAATCCGCTTTGACAGCCGTTGCGGCTCTCTCACGCGTCAAATTTTTCCGGGCACCCTAAAAAGAACCGACAGCTGACAAGATGACCAGCCAGACTATTTTCCGGTCTCTCTTCCGACTTTCTCTTAATCGATTTGACTGCCGTTTAATTACCACCTGGGACCTCCTTCCTATTTACGCGTGATAAAATGCGCGCAACGTGTTCGAATGTCTAATTTACTATCATTTTATGTTTTTTTCGCTGCCTCGCATTCTTTTCTGCTCTGTATTTTTGTTTGTGCGGAGAGTGGGGAGGAGAAGACGAGGTAGATAATATGATGTCTATGTCCAAGCCACTGATTAACATCGCCCAGTACTTTTAACATTTTCTATAAAGTTCGTTAGCAAGTGTCACAATTTCAGGAGGGAAAATAGCTCCGACTTATTGGTTTAGATAATTTTTACGGTAAAACTATTAAGTTTTTATATAGCAACATTATTAGATTTGACAAAAATAACATTCGAGACATTTAAAATACTTAGTGTTTATAATTAACTCTTTTAAAAAAAGTATCAAAAGCAATAATTGATGTAAATAATAAAACAAATAAATAAAATAGATAAGATGCGCAAGAACGTTTCAGATGAAAAATAATATTAACCTAAATTAGAAAATTTAAGAACATTTACTAAGTACATTTATTGATTTTGCTTTGTTGACGTCCATTATTGATGAAATACAAAGTTAATTTTATAAAGACTTGGGCATACATTAAAAATTAAACCAGTATATTTTATCTTACTCCACATTTAGGCTTAAATGACCCAAATTTTTCTCGCTAAATTTTTTTTGAGAGAAGGAAATTTGATATCTAGCTGGACTCGTTGACCTTAATGAAAGACATTCTATAATTTTACGTTTATATAATATGCATTTATTAAGAATAATTTTGAAAGGGGTTGGAAAGTGATGGACAAATTCTTATCATTCAGTTATTTGTCATGATATATTGAAAGAAATGTTTAAAAGGGAATATAAAATGTAAATTAGTACGTACTTATGAGCAAAAGAAGAGGAAAAAAATGCTTGATTAAAATTAGCACGGAAATTTTAAATCTTCTTCAGAATTTTTAAAACGAGAATTGAGAGCTACGAGTTTGGTTAAATGATGACCCACTGGATAAGTATCTGCATTCATTGATAATTTGATTATGAAAACTGTATTCTCGAATAGTTAATTGAATTTCAATTGAATTTGTGTAATGTAAAATCGCATTTTATTGCAAATTATTAAAAATACTTTTAAATTATTATACAAAAGGAAAGTGGGGTAAATTTTTGTACGTTATTGTCTATTTAAATTAACATTAAAACAAAATAAAGTAATCTTTGATCAAAAAGCACAGATTTGTGACAAAATAGGTGATTAATATTTTATTTCTATAATTTTGCATAAATTTGTGCTTTGCATAAATATTGATTATAGGTATTTAGGTTTTTTATTTTATTAATACTGCAATAATTTACGGCACGCATTTTGAAACCTAGACTACTCATTAATTCAAAAGTAAAATGCACGAAATAATGTTATCCTAGTATATCGGGGGAGGTCCGCAAACTTTCAATAGTCTCGTACCTCTCGTTTGCTCCTCAAAGGGGCTAGGAACAATTTCAATTGCGTATGTCATACGGAGAACTGACGGATGCAAATCCTCTAATCCACGCAAGCCTGCGCCGTATAACTTCTCCATACCGATAACGAAACGCCAGTGCGAATTGGCAGCGGTTTTGCCCGTGCAAACAAAGTTCGCTATGGCCAGTAAAAAAGTAACTGGCGTCGAAATCTCTCGTTAACCCCTCGCCCCTTTTCCATCCACCAAGATCGCTGTGGGCAAATGACTATTCCAATCTACATTTGTCCGACTCTTTCCTCGCTGCTCACACGCGAATTCAATTCCGACTCGTTTAATTCAGCTGTCCCTTAGTTTCCCTGGGGCACTTGAAAGTCGCTTGTTTTTACGGGATGGAAGTGGGCACATGATAAACGAAATTTAGTAGGTCAGCCAGTTGTACGTCGACGGGTGCCTTTCCGACCTGCTTGAAGGGTTAGTCGCTGCGGCAGTTGTCGCCTGCATCGTTGGGCGATATTGCAGAACGATAGAGGCAAGATTGCCATTTTTATGCTTCGCCGTGCGAAGAAATCGTACGTGTATGTAAAAACTGTTATGCGTCGTAATGCGAGTTAATATCATGCCATTAAAAATGTTCTTAGAGAAGCAAAATTTACATTCTTACAGTACAATTTGTTTAAAAAGCTCAATCACTTGAAAAACATTTTAAAACAGTATGGAGTTTACATTAAAATGTGTTACTAAAGCTTTTTAAAGAAATTAGCTACATGATCACATTCCATTGAATAAATATTATAATAAACATTCATTCGCGGAAATATTGTTATGCAAAAAAGTGAAATAAAATGTTAGTAATTTAAAGAGACTCTTATAACAAATTAATTTTGCGGCATGGAAGCATTTAACAAAATATGCATTGATTTTACATTATAAAGAAACCTTGATTTATATTCGGCGCAAAAATACGAATATTTTAATATTAAGGTTAATTTGAAAATCTCATAAAATAAATGGCAAAAATTTATTCAATCGTCCGTACAAATATTGTGGTCTCCGAGAAGAATCATTGACTGGAACATTTAAGCAGATTATTTTTCCGCTAACTAATAACTGTATCATTCAGCCTTGTGAATAATATGAATCAAATATCTGTAAAAGCCATTGGCTATAAAAACACAAAGACTCTATGCGATACTGCCTTTATATTAAGCTATCCGCATTTGGCGCAATAGAATTCTTTTCATTTTAGTCTATCGCGATAGGACTTTGGCCTAGTAAAGAGCATCACCGTTGCGCCGGCAAAAAAAATCCCGGAAAATAAGAGCGGGAGAGGAGCCAAGGACGCTGGACATCTCTCTCGGCAAATCAGGTCAGCGGATCCAATTGTATGCGATGAGGGCGAGGGCCGCCGTTCGCGAAAATCAAATTTGTCCGGGCCGTGCGGTCGAGAGAGCCTGTCCACCTGTCAAGCCCCGGCTGTCCTTGCGTGCATTGTGTTCAGCGAGGCTCCGGCTCGCAAGCGCGCGTGGCTGCTCCGCCCCGCGAATAAAGAATCGATGAGGATTCTTTTTTATCGCTATTCGGTTTTGTCCCGAGCATCGTTTGAATTTCCACTGAGATTCAATGTGGCTGTTTAAGGACGTTGCCAAGTCTAGTATTGTTGTTCTTTAACGAAGCCGGTGATTTTTTTCAGTAACCTTGTTTACTTCTCGAATACTGCGTATTGTTGCGCCGTGTATACTCGCCCATCATTGTTCTGCAGTTTATCACTTTTTAGACTGCTTTTTCGAAATTTGATTGCTTGTCTCCTTTTAAGAGGAAAATGCCCGGTTTTATGGTATACTAAGTTTGTATTGTCTAGCATTGGTATTATGTAAAGCAAAACCTTAGTTCTCTCCCCGTATAATATTATTTGTCAATTATAGAACCGCCTGGCTGATGTTGTGACAAGTAGAATATGTTTTCGTACAAAGTTTTTCATTCTCAGTTTATACTTCAAGAATATTAATTGTGAGTGCAATAAAAATATTATTAAAAATTGAGGATACATTTTTGAGTTGTATAAACAACAATATTAAGAATCGCTTAATGTTAGAAAACAGTAGATATGTTCTATCCTAGCTACAGGTTGTATAGAATTTATCTGCGAAATTCTAAGTAATGGATCCATCTCTTACTGGATCAAAAGTGTAGGATATTTAAATATTAACTATTATATAGTTTGAGTAGTGATGTGTGATATATGTAAATTAGAAATAATCCTCGGAATAATCAATTATACATGACACTCGTATAGCCGAGCTGCTTCAGAAGTCCCCGGGTTCCAGCCCCCACACACCGCAGCGCGTCTTTGCACCTAACACTACCTCCATCAGCGCGCACCAGCTGAAGCGGCTGACGCTTCCCCTCTACCGCGTTTTTATTATCTACAGCTACAGACGTCATTCTCAAGTGGTGGAAAACTACCTTAGCTGTAACGCAGCGATCCATAGACGATATAAGGACTAGCGGGGCAACTCATAGTCGTTGAGGTTCAATATCTGCGAGCTACAATTCCTCTGTATATACAGATCAAGGCCTCTCTGCGGAACATGTATCACTTTACTGCACGAACATTCTTTTTTGGAAGCATTTTTTTTTTGAGAATCCTTATCCAGGAAGCAGAAGCTTCTGCAGTGCACAGCTTCTTAAGGACTGGGCGGACCTCCAGCTCCAAGGCAAGCGACTTCGACAGCCGCCACACCGGACAACAGCCGAGTTCAGGATCTTCTTGCTTACTTCGTCCGGCAGACGCAGTGCCGAACAGAGAAATTGGCAGTCGAACTGCAGATATCACTCCGGCCATTCACCCGCAGCATCGGGACTAGCGCCTCGCGAATTCGGATGTGTCATGCGAGGACAGAGATCCTGCTTGATTCTGCCCCGTGGTATCGCCCCTACTGATCGGATCCTTACCCCTCTCTCTTTTTTAGCAAGACTTCTAACATCGCTTCCATAAGCTTTGCAGATATCATTAATGAAGCACATATCATTGAAATATTAAAATTGTAATAAGATTAAAGACGCAAGCAACTAGTTTTTTGACAATTCCATATTGCATAAGTCCAAATGGTCACAGGGACATTTAATATGTTAATTACATAATTATATGACATAATCAAATTAATAGAAATGTTTCTATTGACAACAATATGAATTATAGTTTCTGAAATTATTATACCATTTTTATTTTAATTATTTCTTGTGCCCAGAATGTGTAGAAAGTGTATGTAGAAAAAAAGAGATGACGCTACAAAGACAAAATTTTTATTAACTTAAGAATAATTAATTGATAAAGAATGCTTAATAAAATCATGTAATTTAATTAATTAAATTTTAATTAAAACTAGACGTACTGGGCACAACTATTTTTCCGCTTATATTTATGTTACAAGTTCTCTTACCATCAAATTTCGTAAAAATCTCCCTGGAAAACGTAGTCCAAAAGAAACACTGTAAAGGATTGAATTAGACGAATAATTGAAGTCAACTCTCTTATAAATTAAAAGTAAACTCATCAAGTGGAAAATCCGGAATTACGGACAGCAAGCAATTTATAAGGCGGTCTGGATGAGCGAAATTAAGTGTTTCGAAGACGCGCGGAAACACTTGACCTTTCATTGTCCCAGCACCGGTGTTTTGCGATAAGCCAATAAAGTTCTCGCCCGAGTTCGAGAATCCTCGAGTCGAACGGACGCAACCCTTTTCGCGCGTCGAATCGGGAAAATGGCTTTCGATCTGATGCTGCGGCGTCGACCCGAGGTAGCCGTATTTCCTTGATTATGATAGCACGTACGGCAAGGTTATTGCACGTCGAGATAAATCATAAAGAGGTACGATTTTGCGTGAGCGGAAATCGCATCGTAGAGGATCAAATGACCCTGTCTACTACTCGTGGAAAGGGGCACAGTTATGGTTGCATCGATATGCGTTAGGTTTTGTACCATCGTTGTATAGTAACTTTATATTATTAAAATTTAGATTGTTGTCAATTACGACATTTAATTTTACAACAAACAAACTGACAACAAAAAACTACAATAAGTTCAAGAGCAATACAATAAACTATATTTTTTAGGTATAAATTTATAAAAATCTTATAATATAATGTAATAACCATAAACATAACCTTTCTGGTAAAAAATTAATATCCTCAAAAATGTGAAAATTACACGTAGAATAAGATTTTATTTTTATTTTATTAATATTTTTTTCAGTTTTATGTTCACTGAAATTTTTTTATATAAATCGAAGAAATACATAATAGAAAAGGAAATAAGATTGTAAAAGATAAATTTTATATCTTAAATTTTAGAATTAAGTTCAAAGAGTCATCGGTCAAGTCAACTCGATTACCTCGAAAATTTCTTTCCATCCTACACATGAGTGCGAGCACATTTCAGCGTCAGAAAAAATGTCCGTGTCGTAAAACTACGTTGTATGTCAAGTCTTTTTTTTAGCTTTTCGCTCGCATATGTTTAAGACGTCGTCATGGATCAGGTGTTCTTTTTCTTCCTCACATACTTTTTTATATCGGCCGCCACAAATTGTTCGTCACAAAGAGAATTTACCGCTCGAAATATTTTCCGCGAGTTCTGAGAATTTAAATTACCAGCATACATCTAACTCCAGTAAATCCTCGGTTACGATGTACGATGCTATTCCTTTCTATTTTAAACTCTTATAATAACTAAAACAATAGTAATTTAATACTATCAAGAGCAAATAGATACAAATTTGCGTTTCAAATTTTATAACGTTTCCTTTTCACCATTGCAATTCTCTTTGAGTGATCTTTCGCTGAAATCCTACTCATCAGCAAATAATATATTCATTTGTTAAAAGCCACGTCGAAAGTTTAGAGGTAAAAAATTACCTCCACGCTTAGATCCGATTTCTCTTTGACCGCGTCGCGAATAAAAATGCAGGGGAGCGTTAACGGCGGCGATCGAGTCACGTAGACGGAAGGTAAATAAGGATCAAACGAATTTTTCTCAATCTCCTTCGCGAAAAGAGGCTCGCGTTCACTCCCAAAATAAATCGCCGCGGATGCATGCGTGCGCCGGGATAAATTACCGGAAATAAGTTTCGCTCGTGGCGGACCCGTGCACATGTATGCTCAACTCTTACGCTCGCAAACAAACACAGGCAGCCGATATCTGGAGAATTTCCAACGTCGATATCCCAAGAATCATGTGTATCCCTGCGAGTGGTTTCGAAAAGCACCTCGAAAAGCACAGTTGCAGTTGTAAAAGGGTGTGGTTTCATTTCTGTAGTTGAATTCTGCACGAGAAAAGTTTTATTGTTTTCCATTGAATGAAAAGTATTAAGAAATAACATTGATGTATATCTATACAAATGTATTCTGAAAAGAGAAACTAATTTATATCTATGTCCAATAAAGATCAATCCCCTTTAAACATATAAATGGAAAGAGCTAATATAGTATAGTAGGGATCCAAATGAATTGAACAAAGGTCTACAACTACAAGAATAAAAGGATGTATGTAGTAATAAGTTATGTACATTTCTCATGACTATTGTTAAGTATGGAAAGTAAATAATGTAGAATGAAAATATTCATAAAAAAATGTCTTTTCTTTGCCTTTGATGCAGATAACAGATGATTCGACTCGTGCTTTAGCAATAATCTCAAGTCGCATTAAGCTATGGCGACTATAACAAACGTTTAACAAGACCCAAATCTCAAAAGGCAGTTCGCGTCCCCTGTATTATTCCCCGTGCACTCTCGACGATTACAGTTATCGGAGATTCAGTCGGCGGTAGAATCATCGCTCTCGAGCTCAACGCGTTGAAATAATTTTCGCCGTCCGAACTCAATTCGGGTGTGGGGGGGGAGGCACCGCCGGGATTCAACCACCGTGCAGCTCGTCCATGAATATTAAAAGTCCACGGCGTTAAAGCGAGCACCGGCCGCTCCTTACGTGCGCGCATAACCCGGGCGCACTTTGGCCTCGAACTTTATTTTCCATGAATAGTAATTCGTTACGCAGCGACCGCACCGTATAATATTTCGCTCGAGCTCTCGCTTATCGTTGCCCAATAAAACGAGCACTATCACGAGGCTCGTGCGCCTACGTATCCAAAACTCGCGCTGTCCCTGCCGTACGTATATACGCCGCGCGGCACTCGGACAATATTTTTAGAAATTATAGCGCACACGAGTTCGTTGCTGCGGTCTGCTAGGGTTGCATGCTCCTACGATTTCGCGGAAATTAATTAAAACCATACGCGTGGCTGGTAGTTTATTGTTGTAACTCATAAATATGGTAATTAAATCCACTTTGTAAGAAAAATAATAATATTAAATTACGGGTTTGGACAAAACAACCTGGTTAATTTATTTCCCCCACTCGCCCACCTTTTATTGGCACAGACCCCTCTTCAAATAACATTATAAATTGGAAAAATAATGAATTGAGAAACTCTGGAGAAGAACTATGCATTCGACAAATATTGTTTGAAATTACATATTAACTCTTTTAGATTATTGATTGTAATCTATAATTAGAAATTACTTTAATTTCCTATAACAAAAACAATGACTTTTATTAAAGTATGCTATTATTTGTTGCGACTACATAGAATTCCGTTATATTCGTTATTTATGGAATGGCCTCAAAACAACTTTAAAGTGAATTAGTTTCCATAAGTATTGAATAGTCGATCACTGAATTCCAGACCTCGATGAAGTCGCCTTGAACTTAATCATCTATATTGAGTAAATTACGCATTGTCCTGGATATCAGAATGCGCGACGTATTATTGTCAGCGGTGCCATTCATCGAGTAAGATAAATGTTTATCACGCGTGCGCAGGCAAACCGTCAAGATCGGTAATACTCGATCCGCACCCGATAAAAAAGAATAACACAGTGCGAAGTAGCCCTTGAAAATTCCGACTGCCATATTAGCCATTCACAAAGCTCGCCCGCGATTGAAAGGTAAATCCTGTAATAATGGAAAAATAAATTCCGGTGGAAATCATTAGGCCGGGGACAGGAGTGGCGCGGCATCCCGAATGGCCGACTGGGAAAAAGCTGTATATCAATTCGAACTCTGACGCGCAGCGCTGCGTCGCCCCTACCCCCGAGCGCGACAACCCGTGGAGATCGATAAGCCTTACCCATTGAGGCGTGAAACGCGTTCGCGCGCACGCAAAGTTGCGCACGTAACCTGGTATATTCAGGCAGAGGAGCCCGAGCTCCGAAGACAGAAGGGAGAAAGAGAGAAATAGAAGCAGGCCACGCCGGGAGGGATGAATTTCTAGGACGTTAACCTCCCCTTGTGCGTTCGTTATCGCCCGGGGGTGGCCTGGGCGTACATGCCACGCAAATTTTTTAAAAAACTTCCGACGCTCTTAGGCATGGCTGCGTGCGGATCGTTACGCGCCCAATAGACCGTACGGGCTGCTTGTGATTGCTTACTTAAAATTGATATGCCTCGGAGGACACGGAAGCGGCTCTCTTCGGGCCTTGTGTACCTTTTATCCCGGACCTCCGATTCAGTGTCGTTTATCTAACTTTTCCGCTAAAAGTTTTCCAAGAGAACGGGGTTAATTAATACTTTTTAATCAATACGGACTGGGAGTAAGTTAAGGAAGTCATTAAATTTAAAATTATTCGTTTTTATAATCAATTTGAATCTCGATTGTTGCGCAAGAAAAATGTCGAGTGAATTGAATGCAAGGGTTTTTGATAAATAATTTTTACAATGAAAAGAGTTGGTGCTGAGGGGTTTGAACATTTTGAAAGACTTTATCATCACTATACTAAGATTAATGTTTTTATTTTGCGCATACGCACTTTATAAAATCATTTTATAAAGTCAAATATTCAATTAATAATTATTGCCTTTTCAAATGTAGTCATTGGATTTATTGGACTGTTGCACGTAACGAATAAAGTTACAAAGTTTCAATCGCATTTGAAAGTATGTGTGTATACGATTAAATTAAACTGCAGACTAAATAAATTTTTCTTGTAAATTATTATGAATATAAATAAGAGCAAAAAATAGTCAATAAAATACAAGACAAAATAATCTTCATTAATAAACAAATAGGTATATGCGTTAGTTTTACATTATAAATTATAATTTTAATGTATTCGTTAAGTTTCATGAAGAGTGTTGTAAGTGTATTAAGTAGTGAATTAAATAAAAGATAATATTAGCTGTGTGAATTTTATTCATTTAATTTATTCAGTAATAATCATCAGAAAATTATATTAAATTTTAATTAGGCTCATAAAATACTCTATTTTACAGTTAAATAATAAAATAATAATAAATAATAAGTAATAGTGCTACTTAAGTTTTAATAATATAAATACTAAATCTTCAATTTTATAAACAGTTATTATGAATGCCAAATTTACTACCTTCCGTTCATACGTTCTTTCGGGCACTATTCCTCTGTCAGCAGATATTTGTTAATTACAATATGCTATTTGATAAATATACAACCTACATTATAACAATATTCAACAACTTGTATTTCAAAAGTTTGAATGTAACAGCTTCAGGAAAACTAGTTCCATAAGAACTTAACAATAATATTTGCAATATAAATAGTATTTTCGGAACTTAGTTTTTAGCTAAAGTATGTTTATAGTATGTTTTTTAGAAAAGTACCACTTTATCTAATATCATAAACAGTAATAACGATATTAAGAACCCTAGCGAATACAATATTCAGTATATCAGAACTCTTGGTTAGTTCAGGAAGTAGTAGACTGAAAGTGAAAAGAAAAGTATTTTGATGATGTGCTTTCTGAAGATAAGGGTGGTGAACAAATATACGTGATATCATAGGCTATTATACCTCGCTGACAGGCATAAACTTATTTATCTTAAATAAATTTGGAGTAAGATAGCTAAAGGATGGCCAATCGAATATTATGTTTGACTGTGACCTTAAAAATTATACCGAATTATTAAGATCATAACAGTTCTATATAACTACATCAAATTGATGATTATTGACATAAAATATATCAGAAATATATATCTTGTGTATACAAGGGAAATTGTAAGGGACTTGTAACCAAGAAAACCCTGTTACTTGTCCAGATTAATGAAGATAAATGAAGAAACAACTGTACTATACACCATCTGGTTTCTATTTTAAAGGTCGAATTCCATAAATTTTGTACCTGTAACAGAGTAATCCAGTTATCATATTTTTCTAAATAAATATTAAAATAAGTATTACAATCTTTAATGAATGAAGTGACACAAGATTATCACGAAACGTTGATGAATATGCCACTTAATCTCATCTAGCAGCTTTAATAGAGCAATTTCCGTCAATATCCTAGACTGCAACTAGAGTGGTAGGCATCTAATTACTATTGATTCAAGATAATCGGTCAAATATACGTCTGTATATTTTTTCAAAGACTTAGTATATAAAGGCAAAAAGAAAATTGGCCTATAATAACTAGACCCCGGAAGAACTTTATTTAGATATAAAGAAATTGTTGACTTTTTTTAATAATTTCGAAACGAATGTTTTTGAAGTAAGTGATTTAAAGTGATTAATTGTGATAAAGAAATCATGCTTATAATTGAAACTGATCCAACAAAAGCGATTACAAAGTATGGTATAAGGACAGCTGGAGATTTATGAACTTTTATATTGACGAACAGTGCTAGTATTCATATCATTATTTTTACTTAAAGATATATCAAAAGAAAGAGTCTTTTAATCCGAAAAAACTATAAAAACTTTATAGTTATTACCTGCCAGTATAAAACAAAATAAATAATATCTAAAAAATTAAAGAATATTGTACCACTGACGATTGCTTTATAGGAGTTTCCGACATCCTAAAGTGAGTCAAAAATATTATTAGATAATCAGATGTTAGATGATGTTAATGTGGGAAAAAAATAAAAAACCCTTATATTGGTTGAATATATATGTATCTATGTTGGTGGCATTTTTATTCGTTGATTTATACGACAGCATTGGTCGATTTGCGGTTGGCGAAAGAGTGTACAATGCCATCCCTTTGTCACCGCTAGCGACTGCAAGTCACTTTCCCACTTGCGAGGCCCTTTGCGACTCTCTCGGTAGAAAAGCCCGAGTAGCGAGTTCCGCCAGGTCTGACGGCTGCAGGCTCTAAACTCGCGTGCCACTCTAGTGCGTCGCGAAAACGGAGCGCGGAGCGAATCTGCGTATCCCTACACTTTTGCATCGCTACAAAGTCTCTTCGAGCGGTCTATCGCCTTTGTCCTTGAACTAAACGTGGTATAGATGACTGCTCTTATACCCCTGGGATTCGGTCATCTCGAGACCGAGTCTCGTTAGAAACCCGCAGTTGGCTGACCTGCCGCTTCGTGGAGGATCAACATAAACTCGGCGCACCCGCAGAGAAACGTTTATGAGTATGTCTCGATCCCTCCTACCAATCTCTCAATGATCTGGAAGTTACTCTCTTAATTATTTACGCTTTTAACTATTTATTTAACAAATATTGCATTCTATATAATACACATGATTGTACATGCAGTTTACATTTTCTTTGCCTGTATATTAGCAACGTGATGTGCTCAGAGGAAAAATTCAGTTCATTGGTTCTGTTAAGAAATTACGTTGAGCGCAGAGAGAAAGAGAGAACAATAAATTAGTATTAACGTATTATAATTATAATTAAAGTCTGATTATTTTTAGTTAGTATTTATTTAAATTACGAATGGTTCAATACTTGTATAAAGTAAATAAAATGCAGTAATAATCGGTTACTTTACTCAACTGAAAATCGGACACAGCAAACCTATAAGTCTCCGAGAAGAAGCAAGCAGAAAATGAACGTCCCTGAAGTTGAACTGTATTTACTCAACTACGCAAGAGCCAATGGAAACCTCAATATGCCCGCAACAGCATGCGCATCACAAAAATGTATGAGAATGCTATAAACGATGAAAATCGAGAGAGTGAAGCTTACGGTACGCCAGTCTACTCACCGAGATCCAAGAGATGGAGAGGCAGACAGAGACATCGATAAAGAGAGGAGAAGGACAGAAAGATGCAAGGGGAAGCAAAGGCAGTTGAGAGGAAGTGGGGGAAAGGAAAAGTCCAACGAGGGAGTTGTAGCTCCTCGACGTTCGTCGACGCCACTTGTTTCAAAAGCTTGATTGTTTCCTGATGAGTTGTCGGCCCTCGGAATGGCGGTCGAGGCACACAAGGAGGAATGGGCAGCCAGACAAAGTCTAGCGGTATAATCTGCGGTATGCACGCCGTAAGTAATCAAAAGATTCTTTAACGAAAACTATTATAATCTTCGATCTGTTGCGCAGATTAGGTTCGACAAACTTTCGAATTTATTTTCACGAACTTAGAATCCCGTATATTTCGCTTAAAGAAAATTCTTATTGTAATTTCTTTATATAGTTCTAATATTTAAAAACTATGCAGAAAGCATTATTTATGAAACAACTTTGTTTTGTAAAATGTTTTGTAAAAATTATAATAAGAGTGTTGAAAAATATAACATAAAAATGTTAGTGTACTGAATTGGAAAGCCACCTTATGCCTTACCTAGACTACAAAAAATAAATAAAAAACTGATATTTAGATTAAAGGTGTTGTACAATAAATTACGAATATAATTCTTTCATAATATCTAAATCTCCAAAATGTAAACATGTACGCTGGAGATGAATAAAGAATTCAAAGAATTTTGGAGCTACTTGCAATGGCTCCGAATTATATCAAAATACGCAATGTATAGAAAGTAGGGGTGAACTACTTATCGAAGGGTATTGCATTTGCGCATTATTTAGAGTAGTTCTCAATATTATAGTACTACCGAATGTTATAGGTTCTATCGAAGCAAACAAGGACTGGATATAGGAATCTAGATCAGTTTGTTAACAAATGTAATGAGTAGTTTTTAATTTTAAATAATTTATACGTAATATTACATCATTGGCACATCTAAGCTGGGGTATATCTATGTAAGTCTTACTGATGAGTTCAACAAGTAACTCCGAGATGAAACGCAATGTAATCTTGAATACGCAATTGAATACGAAATACTGCTACTTTAATAGTTTATACGATAATATCATATATTTAAAATTATTTATGAATTCTAAAATGTATTAATTATAAATTAGTACGATAAACTTTTTTTATAAGTATCTGGTTGTTATTAATTATCGAATGAAACTAATTATATATTAGTAACTTGGTACGAAGTACGTAACTTAGAGTTTATATACTATTAATGAGCTAATTCTCTGCATACTTCACTTAGCCATTGAGGATAATTGCAGCTGCTTCCCAATCTATTATACAGATTCAAAAGTTAAGTTTAAATATACATCGAAACAGAAGCTCATAAAAAATATTAAAAGATTTTCCTGTAAAGTTTAAAAGTGAAGTAGTTATGGTAATTTAGTACTCATAACTAATGGTATTATTCGCTATAGTGAAATCCATCAACAATAGCTCTTATATAAATACATGATATTTTCTAAATTTTCATACTTATTCAAGGTCATATTTCGTTGATAACCATGTACAAATATTTATGCAAATTCAATTTAAAATATGTTACTTCAAAATGATGAAAGAATATATTATTTTTGCGTCAGTTATTAATTTACTTTGCTAAAGTTTTAGATATGTATTATATTTGATATATTTATTTTTATCGATTTGAGATAAAAATACTAAAACGTTCGTTTAAATCGAAGTTGGATTCCATCCAGATTTCACCCACAATTTTTCGTTCTGGCTGGATTCTAATTTCAATTCTGACTAGAAATCCTACTACCTCGTATCGTATTCTAGTTGAATTAGATGAAATTAAGCGAAAACCCGACTTCCAAATTCTACATTTATATTTATTATGTGAAATAGAGAATTTGTAAGGACATATGAACAAAGACAGCGGATCAAAAACAAAAGAAAATGCCATGAATCCCTCATTTTATAATTACCTTATTAATGCTGGCCCGTAGTCGAAAATGTTTAATCTCAAAAATTTCTTCACTAATCTTATTTACTATATCATCTCATATTAGTTTATATAATTTTATGTGTATCCTTTGATTTAAAAGTCAATATTACAAAAGGCATGACGTATTGTCTGTTGAATTTAAGAAAATGCTCTAATGCATAAACTTTGCATTCTAAACTTGAGTGATTAAAATGTATCAATTTCCGTTCAATTAGTACTGAAATCATATTTTAACAGATAGATTTATTTTATGAATTATCACGAGTAAATATATTTCTATCAAATGGTTAAAAATGATTAAATTAAAAGAATACCCTATAAGACCAATTTAACTATCTATTTCAAGACAGAAAAAGGTAGTCTATGTATTTTTTATTCCGAGAGATTTAGTTTTCTTCCTGCAAAGCTTAGGACTGTCTCTTTTTATAAAACTTTTTAAGAGATCTCGTTTCCTTTCCGTCGACCACCTCTTAATTAGAAAATTTATCGCTCGTGAATAAAAATAGTTCAAAGATATTAATAGCATACTCATACTTGTACCTCGAGAGCTCTTCATAATTCACAAATTAAAGAGTCTTCGAAGGATAGTTCTTTCAAAAGTCATCTATTCTGCTCGCTAACTTCCCGCGCGATATTTTTAATACATCGGCGTAATTAACTTGGGGCTCCGATCCCCAAGCCGAAAAACAAAAGCGGCGCGCGCGCGCGGGGGGAGAATCAATTTATTCCCTTCGAGCACCGAGTCAGAAAAAGGGGTGAAAAAGGCCAATCGGCTTCGCGGCCGGAAATAAACGCCGGGGAATAAAGTGCTCCTAGGCGCTCATCCACGGTGAACGCACTTTTCAGAGCGGCCCGCGAAACAGCCGGCGTTAAAAACGCGCTTAATTAAACGAAAAGAAGGCCAGGCAATCTCCGACGGCGGGAGAAATCGATGCGCGGCCCCTCATAACGACGCGCCCCGTCGCCGTATAAATTCGCGCGCGGTCGCGATTTCTTCCCCGGCCCTCGAGCTGCCGCGCGGGCACGAGGCAAACGAGAGTCGAATGGGAATTCGATAATAATTGTACCCTCGTTCCGCCTGATCGCGCGATCGAGAGGATGGGCCCCCGGCTCCCTAGCCCCGCGCTCCCTCCTCCTCTTTATCTCCCAGTACCCTTAGCCTTCTGTTTTACGCTCGTCGGGTTTATTTTCCCGAGGAGCGCGTTTTCCTTTCGGAGTAACTGCGCGAGAACAGGAGGTCCTCACATTTTGGGGGGATATTCCCCGCGGGCTGCGCTCTTGTAATTTCATTTTCATGCGCATTAGTTGTGAAGAAAGTGAGCGGAGCCGCGTTTTAATCCTTCAGATTGCCGTACAGGGGAACGCGTGGGAATCGTTGAATAGAGAGTAAAGAAATGGCGGGAAAACTCGCTCTTTACGGCTCTAGGGAAACAAATTCTAAGGAATGTGTGTCGCCAGATTGAGAAAAGACTATGTACACAAGGACATAACTATAAGTTAAAAAGGGACTAGGAGGAAGCAGGGACAGTATATGGCCTGACATCACTCAGCCGAATACAAGAGCATTCTTACCGAGCTAAGCCATAAATTTCCAGTCCGCGCGTACTGCAGACACTCAAGCATACGATTTGTTATTCATTTGCATACATTACCGCGACGTTCGCACGGGTACGAAGCTGTTACTACTCCTCCCCCTCGCCGCACAAACATCTCATTCCTCTCAGTTTTTCGCGTCTTCTGCCCCTTACTTACCTCGAATCCCTTCCGGCCTCGAGGTTTTCCCTCTTCATCTGGAGTCTTTCCTTCTCAAATATGAATGCACACCTACGCTCGCCGCTGGTTTCCCCGACCTCCCCTGCCTCCCTCTATCTGCCTGTTCTCTTTTTTCTCTCTTCCTTTTATTATTTCTCCCTCTACCGAACCGCATACGCGTTCTCTTATATAAGCGAGTGTCTGCAGTGTGGCGGCCATAAATTTCGCAGAGCCGCTCTCTCGCTCGTTCTCTGCGGAGCCGCGTTCGGACTTTGTCTTCATAACTCTTGCGTGGATATTGAACGGAATAGAGAGGAGCCCGGAGAGAAAGAGAAAGAGAGCTTGAAAAAGCGAGAGAGAAAGTAAGTAGCGGGGAATGACTGCCTGTATTGCAGGCACTGTCGCTTTGTTATTCTGTTTTTCTATTCGAGTTAAAACGAAACATTTCCGCAGATAAATTCTACTAATAGGCAATATACTAATAACAATAATTATAAATAGAGTGAAAAATATGTGTTAGTGAAAACGAATGTCTATTGATTTGATAGATTAGTTATAATAGCCGTAATTAATGGTATTGAATATTTTGATGCTTTCTCGTATGCATGGTCAAATTTTCACAGAATTTAAATGGCGAGTGTGAAGTAAAATCACTGAAGCAGTTTAAATTTCTATATTTCTGATAATTAAACTGGAAAAGGAAAGCAGTTCATTTGCTTAACATTTTCACATGTGAAGGCTATTTTTTTATTGAAAATATATTGAGTTTTGACTGTCAGACGGTCAAAAATAACACCGTTACATAAAAAAGGGGTCTATAAATTTGATCGGATCTATGCATTTGTACGTATTTCCATGCTCTGAATTGGAATCCAGAGTCAGTTTATCTTATATGGCTTTAGCATTTTAAGTAAATTGTAAAAAAAGACAGTAAATATCGCGGAATACACAAAATTTAAAAAGCTTATGTTGACTTTGATCAAACAGGTTGTTTTAAACATTCTGAAATAAATTAGTTTTTAAACTTATCAATTTTTTCGGAATCGAAAGTTACGGAATCGAAATTATGGAAATGTAATTGGAAAATCTAAAAAATTTGTGAATATTCTTTCGTGAATACTAAAATATTTTTGTTCTTAAGAAGTTTTTAGTTAAATTTATAGCTGTCATGGTAAAAACTTATTAACTTGAATCTAGAATTTACTTTTAAAGTATGTAAAGAAACGTGAAAAAATATATATATTATTTTTTTTGTGCCTAGGTATAATTAATTATTAATATGCTATAACAAATCTTCAACAAGTCTTATCGAATTGGATATCTATCATTACTCTAATGTTGCAGTCATGGTACAAGCTTTAATTGAGTCGTATAATAATCGATAAAATCGGTTAAGCCGAATAATCGATTTCCTTATTCATTAAAACGCATCAGTTATTTCAATCTTATTAAGCAGCGACTGCAGCGACTTACTCTACCGCGTATATAGCTCGAAGAATCGTATCCGGACCTGTTAAACGTACAATTAATAAATTGAAGAAAAGAATTTGATAGAATTCATATTACTCGAGAGAGCTCACAGGACGGTGTCCCAGGCAAAGAAAGCAGGACGTAAAGCGGCAGATATCGAAGAGCCGGTCAGCTTTCATCGGCAATCCAGTCTCGATCCGCTTGGCTGCGGTAATAAACAAAATCCACGTCGAATAAATCCCGCGGGCGCAGTGCGTGGGCCGGCATTTTTTTTTTAATACCTCGCTCGATAAATCCCCGATAATGCGACGAGATCGTGCGCGCGGCCAACAGCCCTAATAAATTTGGCGAACGCCGGCCAAAAGTAAAGCGGCCCATTAAAGCCGCGCCGGCGGGGCCAGGGGATCGATGATCGCCGCGGGGTGATCTGGCCTCCGGCTTGCGACGTCTGGAGCGCGGCCGCGGGAAGCGGATCCTCGAAAGCGGCGCCGGAAGCCTGGATTCCTCGGAAGAACTTTCGGGCGAAACTATGAAAAATCCCGTGGAGATAGCCGGGGTAGTAAGCCTCGCCGGGGGTTACGTATGTATATGTATCTTCGGATACATTGAAATGTCTCCTCCGTGCTCGCGGATCTCATAAAGAACGGTCTCATTGGCCGCGGGGTCGATACAGCAATGGAGCCCCGGGGGGTTGGCCAGCGAGCTCCGTGTGCCCGCACGCGATACACCGTCCGACTAATCGTCGACCTATCTACTTGCAGGGTCGCCCTGTCAAGGTTAATGCCTGGCTTCTCGGGCCGGCCCTCGCCGACAACCCATTAAACTTCTTTCTCGGCCCTTTCGCGGGCAAAAGGGGGTCGGCCGTGGCGTCGCGCCAGGCCTAAAAAGAATGAAAAAGCGAGGGAAATTCATCTAGAGAGGCGATTGCCGCGCGGCGTCCCGAAAAACCGACCATCAGCCCTCTACTTTACAACCAATAATCCCAAAAAAAAAGAAAAAGAATAAAAGGGAAGGGAGGGCGGCACTGCTTGGGCAGCGGAGCGCGAGGCGACGACGGGCCGCCTGAAAAAGAGCCCCGGCGAAAAAGAAAAAAAAAAAGGAAGGGGCGGGCCCTTTCGCAGAAGCTCGCCGCGGGAATGAAAAAGAACGAGGCACCTGCCATGAAAATCCTGACAAAGTATCGGACGAGCAATTAATTTACTGTCGAGCGGCCGAGGCTTTGCCAGCGGCCGACAAATAACGCCATCGGCCGGTCACCGCGGCGAGCCAACTTTAGCCCCGTGTTTCGGGCCGCGCGAGGAGCCCGAATGAACCCGGGATCCTCCCGCGGCGCACTGTATTAAGGCCCCTTGTTGCCCGATCGCTCCTCCCGTCCTCTATTGTTGGATCGAGGATGATTAATGGGGCCGCGGTTAAGGTCCGACCCTTGGGACGGCCGCCCGGAGCCCGGCTTCCCGCCCCCGACCGCCGGGGAAGCCGGCGTTTTGTACGCGCCTCAATATACATGTATACAGAATCGAATTGGCCGTCCGCGGAACGCGCCACAGGTTGAATTTGTATTAGATCGGCCAGGACACGCGCGCCGCTGCCTCGCCACCCCCCCCTGACTGTCTTCGGCGAAAGTTCCGCGAGCCAGGAAGAGCGACGCCGTCTCGGTGACGCGGCCCCGCCCCCGCGACTTTCCGCGAGGAATTGAAGAATCGAGCTTATCCGACAAGCTCGGGGCCCGGGCGGAAATCGAGGCAGATTCCTGTACCTGCCGGGGCTCGAGGGTTGCGCGCTCCCGAGCGATAGCCGCCGGGAGAATTTGCCGTATCGCCCGGGCGAGGATCGATTCGTCCGAGGACGTTTCCCCTGTGTTTTCCACCGGATTGGCCCGGCGTGCCACTCGCGCGACGGTTTGTTTTGAAAATATTCAAATTTTTCTTTTTTTTTTCCAGCGGAACGTCCCCTGCTGCGAGGACGTGTTTGCCGCGCATTTGTTCGCGCTCGGCTGACTTCGGCATTATAAATTTAAAAGAGTCTCTCGAGTTGTAGTCGAGAGCATCGCCGGATCCCATGGCCGAACGACCGGGAGCGGAATAATAGCGCGGGGGAGGAGGCGCGCCAGTTTCCCCGGCGGCGATTTTCATAACGAGCCTACTTATCGGCAGGCACAATCAATTACCGGCCGGGCCGGCTAATAAATTAAGATTAAACGGCCTCGCGGGCCCTCGAGCGGGGCCGAATTGAAAGCCGAGGATAAAGTTCTCGGGGAGTCGCGCGGACTGAGCCGCCTGGCAATTAAATGCGATATTCTTATTTTTTCTTTAACGCGGTATTAATTGCCGGGGGCGCCGCGGCGGCATGATTTCGCCCGGGGGGCTCTCGGGCGGCCGATTAAAGGTCGCTCGATCACGGCCGGCTTTGATGGCCTCGCCTAACGCCCGCTCACATGCCGGCGGATTTATCGGTCGTTGGGCCGAAGGAGCCGTCGAATAGATAAAACTCGCTTTACCGGCCGGGCCGATGGTACCCCCCGCGCGAAAAGTTTACGCGGAATTGTAAAGCAGCCCGTCGAGCGGGGAGTGTCTGCGCGGCGGCACGACCTCGTCCCTGTTTTTAAGCCTCTTTCGGAATCGTCAAAGTTACCGAGGTTGCTTCGATGGCTATCGCGCTTTCTTTAATTTCATTTACCTCTCAGGGCGTTTATTGTTCGCCGAAAGGACCGAGGAACCAAGATAGAAGTTTAACGAACTCAGGTACCTTCTTCGCTAGTTTTCACAAGGTTCCCTGGGTAAAATACGAGTATTATACATCCGTTAAGTACTCGGTAAGAAATACAAACCATTCGTGACTTTTAATTCTACAGTTACAAAAATATTCTTTAAAATTATTAACAAACATAGCTTACAATGTACCATCTTCGACTCCAAGTTAAATCAATACCGTACCATCGTGTTGTGTATGAATGTGTGTAATACGTATTTCTCCACGGATCATTGCTAATAATGAATCAATATTTTACAAAACCAAATACTTTCGTATATTAATAGTTAATTGAGATTAATTGAATTTTTATTTTCTATTTTGTTTTTTGTCTACACTGCGTGTCTTACTAGATTGAGTACACTAGGGATGGACTTATCGAATCAAGTACAGCAACTTTTTTGATTTACAAAATCTATCCTCAGTTAACTCAAAAGTATAATAAAAATTCTTACATTTCTCTCGGCGCAGTCAAGAATGCATGTTAATGTTATACTAGCCAGTGCAATACTGCACGCAAATAGTATCTTATACTTAAAACCGAGAAATTTTGGTAAAAATCCAGCAATATGTACGGAAGGGAAGAGCTGTAGCTTTACAAATGCCTGGGTAAATAGTGGGCTGTTATTGTTGGAAGGGAGAGAAGAGCGGCGAAACGTAGGGTAAATTTACTCGGGTGATTTCGGTGCCTTTGTAAGAGGGCCGGCAGCGCCGAAGATAGCCGCGCCGTAAAACGCGGGAGAATTGAAAAAGGGAGGAAGGCGCCGATCGGCGGACTGGCGGAATTCGGGAAAACGGTGACGCGTCGGGGCGCCACAGGCATTTCCGTCATTTATCGGGGGCCGGGCGCGCGTATCGATCCCCCCTCCTCGGAAACCCAAAAAAAAAAGGAAGAAGAGAGAGAGAACAAAACGCGCGCGCAAGCGAGCGCGCGGCTTAACTCACTCGGGGGAGTGTCTGCCCGGGGACGCTTTCAAAGCCGGGGAGGAAAAAAATAGCGAGGGCGGCGGCCTTTCTTCGGGGCGACCTTTCCATGCGTCCCCCCACTCCCCCGCGGCCCTTCGCCGGCCACCTGCGCCGCGATTTCAGGCTCGACTTCCCGGCGCGGGTCTCGATTGTTCACGCGCGCGCGTGCGCGCGGGGCTCCTTCTTTTTTTTTCCCGCCCGGCGACGCCGCGCCGGGGACGAATCGCCCGATTAGCCGGGCGCGCGGGCCGACGCGCTCAGTGGATTGGCTCGGCCTCGCGTCAGACGGGCCTGCCGCGCTCGATACCCGCCGCCCGCTTTTTCCCCGCCCGCTTTTTTTTCCCTTGTTTGCCTCGCGGTTTTATTCGCGATTTTCGGGGTAGGCGCGCGCGGCACTTACTTAAGTGCCGCTGGTGATAAAGTCTCGGGCTAGAATACAAGGGAATGGCGCGCATCGTGCTTTTTCTAGGAGAAAGGAGGATTTCCCGAGGTGTTCATTTTTCTAAAGGATCTGTCAGCAAGTGTTGCGGATACAGTTTTGGGGGGACGCTAGAGCGCGCTTTTGGTAATAAGCTCGTTTTAATAAAAAAAACTGTTTGATGTTATATAAGACAAATATGTTGCTTGGCGCAATCAGTATTCGTCGCTTAAGCGGTAAACGTTTACCGATTTCAAATACTCAAATGTTTGAACATTCCAACTATTTAGTCATTCGAAATTTCAAGTAATTAAGGCAATTCAAATAAATTTGTATTTAGCTCTCCTAGTGCTTGACGGATTTGAACTAATCAAAGATAGATAATCATCTGCCGCGTGTAATTGATAATTTAATAGATTACGCGTGCACAACCCTTGAAAAATCATTTCTTTCACTCAAATGTACCGAGCGTCTTTGATATCCAACAATTCCCTTACAAAAGAACGTTGTCTACAAGATGATAAATTATTCTATAAATGTGAAATGTGTTCTTTTCTTTATACAACTATAAATAACACTCGAAAGTGCAATTAGTTAGCTGTGGAAGTAATAAATTTATATTAATTTCATGAATCAGAGCAGAAGAAGTAATAAATCTCTAGAGTTCCAATTATTCAAAAGTTTCACAGTTTCATAATACGTATACTCGTACGAGCTCTGGCAAAGTATACATTTTTCGACGGCGTAGTCGATATTCCGCAAAGCCAAGTTCTTAAGTTAGATTTATACATCTTATACTTGGATTTAAATAATATTTCGTTGTTAGGGCTTTATTGCGTCGTTTCAGTTCAAATCGCGTAGAAAGAACCGTAACGTACATTAACATCGCGTCTAGCAGTGTATATATTACACATAAACATTTCTCCAGGACGCAGTTGAAAAATAAAGTAGCAATAAATGCTGGGGGGGAGAGGGAGTTGAGCGGAACGGCGACCTCCAAAGGGCTGTTTTTCCCCGTGCAAGCGGATTTTTCCAAGTTCCGCAAGAGTGACCAAAATGGAGCGAGGAAAACACGCTGGAATTACAGCGTCAATTATATGATCGGGCCGCCCGAGGAAAAGTGCACATCGGGCCACGGGGCCCGTGGCATAAAAGCCGAATGTTTCCATTGCTCCGAGCGTGAAATTCGCGAGGGCGCGACTGAGCGTGGAAAAGCCAAAGTCGGGCGGGTGACCCCCCCGGGGCGCACTTTTCCGCCGGGGAATTTTTCGCGGGCGCCCCGAGACAATGAGAGAATTGACGAGTCCCACTCGCTGGCGCCCGGGGCGATAATGCATTTCGGTATTCACCGCACGGGACGGCCTCGGGCCCCCGGCGATCGGGACGGCCCCCGGAGCCATCTTGCAAATGGCTAAAAATGGACAAAAAAAAAAGGGCACCTTGTCGGGAAGTTGGACAAAAAAAAAAGAAGAAAAGGAAGGGCGAAGTTTGAGAGGGCCGTTCCTTCCGGCGGACAGGAGGCGCACGCGCGCGCCGACGGCCGAACTTTATCTCCCCGGCGAAACCATAAACCCGTAAACTGGGCGGCCGCGAAAGGATGCCAGACGGGCGGCAGCCTCTCGGCGACTTCAATTTGAGTAATTCCCCATAAATCCAGGGGGCTTCCGTCTTAATTCCTCCGGGCGGCGGCGGCCCGCCTCGCGCGCCTTCGCACTCTCTAACTCGGTTTTAAAATTTCAACCAGGCCTCCTCGTATTTTCCCGCCGCCCGGGCCCTCGGCAATCGAGGGCGAATATTTCAGGGGCGGCCGGAGCATATTATGCCACTAACTTACAAGCCCGGTCTACCCTGGGTCGCCGCGCCCTCCCCGAGCCACTCGCCACTCCCGCGGATGGAGCCAGATGTTTCCGGCCCGGCCCGCCCCACTCCCTCCGCTTCGAGACTTATATATACACGCACGTATATATATATGTGTGCGCCCACGGACTCCAGCTGCCCTCGGGATCGTCGAACTTTGGGACACTTTGGCGGATGCATGACGAACGGCCTCCCGTCTTTCCGAGCGCTCGCAGAGGGTCGCCGCGGGGCCCTGGAAACCGGCCGAGTTTCGACGATTATCGTTGCGCCTGCCACGCCGTTAGTCCCGCCGGGGATTCCATGGGCCGCCGCTCTTTTTTTTTTATTTTGCAGGCATGTTGACGGATGTTCGCGGGCGGGTGATCCCGGGGCGATTGCGCGGCTGCACCCGTTCTGACCAAATAAACCCGGCTTGGATTAATTATCTTAGCTACGAGAATAATGGAGTAGTTGCGTTGTTTTGCTTCCTTGATGCCATGTAAGTGGATATTGGTTTCTATATGACCTCCAACAACTGAAACAACTTGAGCCTTGTACGGAATAATGTCTTCGTCACCAAACTTCTAATGTATTAAGTGTACATTAATCTCGAATCGAATTCAGGTTTCATGTCCATGTGCGTTAGTTAGAGAGTACATTATTCATCCAATTATCAGAAATGGGTAATGCTTTTTAGCAGGGTAAAACAGTAGGAGATCATGTAATCAACTTGTCTTCACATTCTAATATGTATCAAATATGCATGCCCACAATAAGTTCTTCAAGACACATTTCCTACAAAGACGACCTTCTAATTATATAATGGACTTGGCAAGAATTTATCCTTTCTATGTGGTAATGTTAAACATTTAACACAAAAAGTTGTACCTTTTTCATATAAAGAGTTTGACTAGTTTGCTTCTTGTAATTAAAATACCTAAATTTGTTGAATTTTAAGCTTTACTTTATTTTTAGGTTTTATAAGATAGAAGTGTAAATCTCCTTTAATCGTTTTTTTAAATCTTTAAAACCTACTATGGTATGCTTTATATTTCCTTTGATTAGTATATATATATATATATTTCATGTTGGACCGATAGTATAGCTTATGCCTCTCACGGGCTTATGCAATGATTATAAGCCCCATAGAGAAAGTGTGCCACGAGCCGTTAATCCGTTGTCACAACCGATTCTGGTAATGCATTGTACGCTATATCACTATATCGAAATACCAAAACTGTAATTGAAATTTATATTTCGTTCTATATAAACACTAAGCTTCAGAGGCTTAGATTTGCGTCAATGAATAATGCAAGTCGGATGAAGTTAAATTATTTCTTACTAAAGGGGATTGTGAAATTTCAAAGTTGATTGCAACTCTTGTTTATGGATTACTCCAATCAAAGATTTTAACCTCCAATATGTTTACCTCATTCATCATAATAGGTGATAAATCGTAGAAATTAATTAAGGTAGGATTATAGATTCATCTTTAGGAGAGTCTGAACCTGAACACTGGCAATAGTCCAATTCAGTATGCCAATTCAATATAGTAACAGCAAAAACTTATGGCGTTTGTAACTCGAGTTAATCTTCTTATCGATACAAAATATAAGCTTCAAAATTATCAAAAATCATTGTTAATAAACAGAGTTAAATAAAAAATAAATATTTTAACAAGTTTGATTATTCTTTAAAAAATCTGTGAAGTTTCATATTAAAACTTTAGCATTTTATTGAAAAGTACCCCAAAACTTTGTTTTAATTAGTTTCAATATACTTTTTACAGATTTTTAGTTATACTCGCAGTTTTTATCAAAAGTAACATTTAGATATAGTATATAATACAAAATTAAATATCTATTAAACTTCATTTGCTTTAAATATAATTTTTATATTTAAAGTAAACAAATATGTTATTTATTCATCAGAATATGATAATAAATAGTAATAAAATCTTGTTTTATATTTGAATATAGTTCATTCATTTAAAATTATGTACGATAATTTGGGCAACTATAGTATGTATTAAATATAGATGCGCTCATAATACAGCACAAATCGAATAATTATTAAATGAAATATTGAAAATACCTTTCTCTTGTAAGGTACTGATCATAGTACGTAGTCCTGTATTGTACATACCTGAAACAAAAAGAATAGAAAATGATTAAATTTTATATTATCATTATATAGCTTTGTCTTATTTAATCCAATTTAAAGCAATAGCGAACGCGAACATTATATGTTTTATTTATTTGAAAGATTCACTTGTCTAATAATATGTGACATTAATAATTTTTTATTGTTTATTACAGGATTAAACTGAAATTGGAAAAATTGTATTCTGAGACGAGTTTTTCTATAATTAGAGCAGAATAAGTAAACAGGGAAGATTTTCTAGTGCAATTGTTATAAAAGTTGGATACATGTACTGAAAAATAAAAACAAAATGCAGAGTATCAAATTACATTTTAATCCGTGATACAATTATAAAAAACGTACAATTTTTAATAAAATTTGAGTATTAAATTCGATAGAAGCAGAAGTATCATGCCATCTTCTGGCCCCAATTTCACGAGTATGCACCGAGCATCTATTGCACGAGCTTAAGATATCGCCGTAGCCCGGAGAAATACAGGGATAAAAGGATAAATATTTGTATAAGACGAGAAGAGAATAGAAGAGACTAATCATCCGTATCGACAATATATCGGCATAAACATCTAAATAAATATTTATAACAGCTGTTGCAATGATTTTATTAAAATACAGTAAAAATTGAAAACTAAAGCTTTAAAAACCGACGATCATTTCATGATAATTTAATAGTTGTTTAGATAAGGGTATTTAAAACAATTACGATAGAATATTATCGATAATCGACGAGGGCTTACTCCTGCTATTGACTACGTTTTATAGGGGCCTTGTAAATGGGAGGAATACCGCAAGGGCGCGGGTAATCCAAAAACAGAATTAGCATATAAATTAGCCATAAAGCGACTAAAGCTCGGGCGAACCTCTCCACGGGGGATTACTCATCAATAGTCGAGCGGGCCTCTGAGAATTTCACTCGGTGCGTTCGACCGCCTTGGATTTATCATCGCTGTATAGATTTGGAGGAGTATTTCAGGAAGGCGCATCAATATCCGTTCAATTTCGATAAAGGCTCGTGGCATTGCGGCCAGACCTTAAAGGGGAAGCAGCGCGCGAGGCTCGCGGCGGCGGTTGCGCATCGATGTCAAGGTCCCTCCCGAGCGCCGCGAGAAGAGCGGAATCAATAGGATAAAATCGTCCCGCCGGCCCCGCGCGCCTCGACCGCTGACGGGCACGTGGGACCCGCACAAGGGCTCTACCTATCGGCCCCGCCCGACCTTCCGCCTGCACTTCCGGCGCCGATTGCGCGGCCCCCTGTCCCCCGCGGCCGCTTCTTCCACCCCCCGTCACGCACTAGCCCTCGAGTTTTTTTTTGACCGATCGGTCGCGGATTCCGGGTTATCGTTGGGATTACCGGGCCGCGTGGGAGGAAAATGTGCGGGGGTAGGGGAATTATTTTCACGGAGCGGGAGAGCGCCGGGAGTTGGCGGGGAGAGGATTTTCCGTAGGGAATACGCGCGCGCGCCGCGTTCTGTTCCATTTCCTCCGGGCGGACGGCGCGGATAAACAAAAACTTGGTCAAAAGTTTCATCGACTTTTCTGCCCTGCTCAATTATGCCAGGTGGGTTTGTAGCCGTGACGCGATTAGATGCTTAATCCGACAAAGTGTACAATATCAGGACGCCGATACGCGGCTTGGTGTACAAGCAAGGGATTGCGAATTTTGGCGAGTTTTCTGACGATTACGCCCGAAGCCTCGTGACAAACAGCATTTTAATAAATTCTCCGTGGACTGAGAAGCCGAGCGCTATACCGGCGGCCCCGTTGTCTACTCATTGTTTATCCATCGTTTCGCGGCCACTTTATACCGAAAAAAAAGGGGGCGCGACGTAACGGCACCATAAAAAAAAAACCGGGTGTCTAAATTCAACGGCCAATTTGGCGAATATCCACGGGGCTCCTCTTTTCGAGTTGTCGCAAAAGTCCAGTGGAGCGGGCGAAAATTCCCCGCGAAACTAAGTTGGGGCGCGCGGGAGTATCGCGCCACCCTGTCAATTATAATTAGCCGATAGCTCGGCGCGCGATAAAACCGAGCACATAGCCGAGCTGCCGCGGTAATCCGAACTGGAGCGCACACAATTTAAGTGGCGCGATAAATACGAGGACGCCGAGGTGGCCCCGGGGGCATAACGAGGGAGCAAATAAATCGAGCAATTCAGCCCAACCCAATTCCCCGTCTTATGTGCCCCGGCGGTGTTTACGTCTCACTCCTCCGGGGGCGGCGCGGCCGGGAGCGATAAGTACATTGTCGCCGGGCCGCGCTGTCAATATTCCCTTCTTCCGGCCCCGGGATCGCGCGGGCGCCTCTCTTTCCCCGCCTCCTCCTCCTCACCCTCACCCTCACCCCCCCGCCCATCCCCGTCCGACGATGACACTTGACTCCACTTTCGCGCTCGCCCCCGGCAATTGCCGTCCTCGAGGCGCATTGTCATTCGCACGCGCCACCCTTGCCAGTGTGTGCGCGCGTGTGCGACGCCTGACCGATATTAGCTCCACAGGTCTGCGCGCCTATATTCTGTATACACATCGTCGAAAAAGTTTGCCGGCCGCGCGCGCGCATCGCTCCTCGGAGACTAGTTCCGGGGAGGAATTTCATCAGCGCCAAGGCGGATGAATAATAATTGATTAAACGACAAGCGCCACGGGGCCTCCGATTCCGGGCTTGAAATTTTTTTCGCTGACGTTACAGAGAGGCCAGGAGATTATACGCGAAAGCCGAACGATGTATGGCTCAACTTTTGCGCTCAACGATACTTAGAAAGGTAATACGAGTTGCGGTGTAATGCTTCCTGCATTAGCCCATCCTGATCGATCCTGTAAATCACCGAGGATTGATTGCTCGATATTACGATGTTATGTAACGTATTTCGAGCCATGGAAAGATAATTGCATTTCCATTCGCTCCTTTAATTCCACGTGAATAGAATTACATGATTATTTGCTACACAATTTCACCAAGCTTTTGACAGGATCTCTTATGGTCGAATTGTAATTCATTCTGCTGTCCGAATTCGTCCCCATCGTGCACTTTTCATTATTCTTCACTCCATAGTCCATGTACATCAATGTGCAGGAATTAGTGCGCTCCTTTGTAATGGATTTGAATTTTGTTTTCGAATTTTCGAGTGCATGCATAATTTAACATTTAATTAGCTTCCTGCCATAGAATGAGATAATCCGTTTATTACTTTTACATTCTAGTGCGACATTAATTTCCTCGCAAGCTGAAAACGGGCGTTTCATACTCGTCGATGTTCGCATAAAATCCCCGGTCTCACCATTTCGCAAAAGGACAACGAGCGACCAAGATAAAAAATAAATCCAAGCGGAGCCTGGTCACAGTGCGTCTTTGTTACCTCCGACTTTACAAGAACTTAATTTTTTTTCAGGCATAATAATTTTATCGATCTTTCTTTCCTGGTAAAAGTTTAACGAGTCTCTGACAAGTTTATCTTTAGAATTTATAGTCTGGTTCAGGTTATAGCCCGATCCTATTCCTAATTGAATAAAATTTTCAGATGCACAAAAACAAATCCATATTAGTTAGCTTATTCCAGCAGTATACTGCCGAATGAACGTTTATCCTAGCAATCTTTAATGATTTTAATCGCATTCACAGGTTAGTTTTATGGACTTCAAGCGCCACCTGATTACCGCGTTGGCCATAAAAACTGTTGAATGTTCTACCACGACTCTGCAGCTAATCTGCGTTATACCCTCTACTTCTTCCGCTGTATCGGTTTGAGGTTTGATTTCAACTGGGACCCCAGGGGCCGCCGTCGGGGCAAATCTGCGCTGCGAACCTGGGACGAGGCTCGGAGCGAAGGTGAACCGGCGCGACGGGGCTTTCGACCGGGGCCCGGTGGTCGGGGGGATGGCCGGGCGCCGTGGAGCGCGCGCCATTAGCCGTCTTCCGGGCGGGTCGCACTTTGGGTCGCGGCGTCCAAGTGGCCTGCGCCAATTGCCGGGCGGGTCCCTCGCTCCCCGTTATTAATCGACCTACTTAGTTTAATTTTGTTTGCCGCGGGAGGCGCTTTGTTCCCGGGGCTTAATTGAGCAAATGGAAAGCGGGCGGCGGCGGCGGCGGCGGCGGCGCCGGCGCGCTTATCGATCACGCGCCCGCGTCGCGTTTTATCTTACGATTGCGCCCGCGGCGGCCTTTGTTCCGCGGGGCCCGGGGGTCGCTTCGGCGGCGGCCTCGGCCAGATTGATCGCTCGGATTGAATTATCGCCCGGCTTATCGCTCCTGGCGGGCCTCTCGAAGGGAGACGTCGGCCGGGCCGCGATAGCAGCGCCCTCTCCGCGGTCCCGCCGCTGGCGGCCAACTTTTACGCCATCTGGCGGCGGGCCCGGCCGACCGGCCAAACTTGGGATCATTGGAGGCGCATCTCCGGGCGGATCGCGGGTTCCACGGGGGAAGACCAGGGGGGAAGGCGGGCCGCCCATAATGAGAAGATAAACGAGTGGAGGGCCGGAGTGGCAGAGAATCTGGGCGGGAAGAGAGGGGCGGGCGAGGGCCGCCGGCAAAAAGCCCGCCGGGGAAGGGAAAACAGACGCGGACGGGAAGTGGAAGAAAGTGGATTGATGCGGGGCTTTTTTCGGGGCCGGCCCTGATACCCGCCGCTCCGCCGAGATTAATGGCGCGGTTGCACTTACAAGCTGTCGTACGCGCGGCGGGAGCGCGAGGAAGACGGAGCGCCGCCTCGTATGAGCGATGCCGGCCTCCGCGGGCCGATTTATACGTCGCATCAAGGAGCGCTTCAATTACCGCGGCCCGCGGCTCTTTCCCCGGCCGGCCGTTCGTTAGCCGCGTGCACATCCGGGGGACGCGTTATGCTAATGCAAGCCCGCCTATTTTTGTCTCACCCGCCGGCCAACGAGTTGTAGTTACGGCCGCGTTAAATTGAAAATCCCCCGGCCGGCGGTCGATATATCCGCCGCAATTACAACGGCGGCCCGCGGAAAATATTCGCGCAATAATGTCTTAATGAACCGGGGGCCGGGCAAAGGGAGCAGCGGTCCCATTGTGCCTTGTAAAAAGGCGCGAGCGAGCGAAGCCGGCCCATAGAAAGCGAATGCGTCTGACCGAGGCGCTATAAACGCGCCCGGGCGAAAGGGTTGAAAAAAAAAAACGCCGAGTCTAGCGGGAACAATTCCGATATCGCCCGTTGGCCGGCCGGCGGGGGCATAATTACAGCCGCGTCCGTTATTCACCGCGGTAATTATGACGAGCAGTCGGCCCGTCGGCGCCCGCCGACCCTCGTAAATAGCAATTACGTAAAAAAACGCGCTGGGTTGTCTCTGCCGCCGCGGGCCTGCGGGCTAATGTCCGCGGAGCGCGTGACATAGTCGAGCGCTCGGACCCAGCGTCCTGGTAATACCCTTGATCGAGTCGTTATGCCCAACGCCGCGTGATTTGCAAAGTGGAGCCGCCCAGAATTGATGGGGAGAGTTTTATTGATTCTCCCGCTGCGCCGAACGATGGATTTATTAGAGGCGCGCGTTTTGTTGATCACTCGGTCGCTCGGCATGTCTGCAAAAGTGGACGGCAATCGTACGATTAACCCATTGAAAATTTAGATTCCATTACAATGTCGGGAATTTGCAATCTTCCGGGATTTGGAAATTACTTCCTTTTGTTTAATCAAAATTATAATTCAAATGATTTTATGAGATATTGTATTAGGTTTTTATTTACATATTTTCGACCGTAAAAAATTATTTACGAGCCCTATTCGTGGTTACCTAATAAATTTTATAGCAGAAAGTACGTCATATTATTATTTCCAGTAAAATGAGTCCAGTAACGCGTTTGTTTAAAGCATTCGTCAATTATTAGTCTCAACTACGTTCTTCGTTATTATCGGATAAACTTTTCTAGCTCGTGCAACAGAATCCAACAAGCAAAAAGAACTAAGAAAAAAGATGAATTAAGCAAAAACATATTATTTTTAATTGTTAATAAAGTAACGTGAAACTACAACATACTGTACTGATATAAAAAATAGATCTATTTATCTAGCTGTACCTCTCTCTCTCAATTATTACGTGTAGATAGTAATAACGAAACAAATAAAAAGGATTGAACTGCGGCGTGCTATAAATTTGAAGTTGAACGCGACACTTCACCATTTCAAACTATCGTTACACCATTGCGAGTAATAGTGCTTAGTCGCGCCATAGACTCGTGACAATATATATGTATGAATATAGATTTAGTAAACTTACTCATACAATGTATCAACTATATAGAGTTTAGGTAACCTGTGACTTTACTTCATAATTTTTTTGAACGTGTGAGAAACGAAGGCTCCCATCATATTTTCGTTTATTTTTAATCCGTTATCTTTGCTTATTTGTCGTATGGTTACTCTCTCTTGTCTGACCTTCGCATAGCAAATATAAACATTGGGTTTGGAATTCAAATTCCTAAACAGAATTGAAAGCAGAGTCGAACCAAAACGAAAAATTCTAATCGTAATCTAGACTTAATCCAAAATAAGATCTCTACCGGATATTTTTTTATATAATAAAAATACCATATTATCCTTATATTCGTAAAATGAGTGTATGCGTTTTCATGAGCATTTTCTTTTGCTGTTACTTCTTATATATGGTAATCTCTGCTGTTATATACGCTTAAACTTGGTTAAATTCGGTTTTCATAAAATTCACCAATATTAATTTTATTTATAATTTGTATAATGTTATTAGAAAATCATAATTGGTAAAAGATATCAACCATTTGCGAAATATAAGACTAGTGAAAAATGCTAGCAGTCAGAGTGAAGGAACCTCACTACACGAAACCCAAGATTTATGTCGCTAAAGAGGAATTCATGAAAGCTATATTAGTATTTATGATACAAAGCAAAGAGAATTGCATGCGAGTTGATGTATTTCTTGCAAATATTAATACAGACTATAAAACTAAAAATAATAAGAATTTAACTACATACTTGCAATAAGAAACTCTTGTAAGAAAAGCATGTAATAATCAAGATTTTTGATACGTATAACATACAAATTTTTAGATAATAACTTCAATCTTTTACAAAAAAAATAACAAAATAAATGTAAAGAGCAAACATTGAGTTAATATTTTTGTTTAAAGAGTGAATATTTGAAATATATAAAAATGCACATACAGGTTAGTGTATATAAATATTTAAATACAAAGATATAAGTTATCTCGAGTTTTCGATTCATAATTTAAAAGCTCTGCACACTCAATGATTTAAATAGCAGCCACATCTAGAATATTCTTTAGTTCGTGAAACTCGAAACTCAAATATTATAGGTTTTTGCACTCTATGTAATTCATTAACTCCATTTACTCCGAAATTTATTAGCACATTTTAAAAGGAACAAATGCATTCTGGGACTGTAATTCGAATAAAAACTTGTTCCAAGTGTCGAGGCTCATTAGCACGTCCTTTGAAAAACACTCTAAAAACTTATTAAGCCGTCCTAAAACGAAGTTATCAGCGCTTGTATAAAACTATTCGTTCGATAATGGAACCTCGCCCTTAGCGCTGCGCCAAGAATTCATTATCCCGACTCCTTGCACCGGCATAACGTCCAATAAACAACAATCGACGTTTTCAATTTCCGGCTTTAGAGTTAACGCGATTCCCGTAGCTGAAAAGCCTCTGGAATATTCGGAAATTCTTCTTTATCGGACCCGGTGCGAAAATGAGGTTTGCGCCATCCAACTTTCCCTTACTTTGAAAAAGTCCCGTATTCTCTTGACCCGTGCGCAAGCGTACGACGAGTGCTGCGCTGATGTATTTTGCATGATGCAAAAAAAAATGGAGAGTAGCGAGGAGGCGGCGTCGTTTTTGCGGTAGAAGAGAAAACGGATTTATGAGGTAGTAGCTCTTCAACGCGCTGCCGTAAGACTGACTCTTATCTAAAACTACAAGGACAAAGACTCCGCCGTACGATGCACTAATGTCATTCCTAAATCTTCATTATTATTTTTCCATTTGGCTAGTTTAGAATTTAAATTTATAGAGGTAAATGAAATTGATTAAACAAGTAGACTACAGCTTCATTGAATTTATTATTGAAAATTAATTTAATTTTGTTTACTTTCTCCACATGGCTACGTTTCGTATTTACACATATATTTACAACGAGTCCGGATTGTCTAAAACTATTTGTTACTTTGTCTCAATGGTTGTCCGCTTCACTTCAACTACTGGATTATAGAGCTTTACACCGGTGAACGTGACCTCACTTGAAATGACATTTGCCCTTTACTTTCTATTTGCTACATATGGACTTGATACAATTCTGTATGTTGAAAAACTCTCGTTCATCCACAAAATTTTTTTGAATGCTTTGTTTGTTATTTGAAAAAATTAGTTACTATGAGGCTTATGTAGAAACATTATTTTTGAATTTTTCCTTTAATATTAAAGTCATTCATTGTAACAATAAGTTTGAAAGCAGTTTAATGATAATTCTTTCTATAAGTTGAAAATATTTGTAATCATATACTCATGAGTTGCTAATTGTAGCAATACTTCTGAACGTTTGAAAATCTATCTCAATTATTCCGAATCTCAAAGAGTTTCATTAACTTTTTTGCTTGATATCTTGAGTATCATTATCCTTTGATTAAGTCTGTTTATTTTCAATCATTTTCTCAAAACTTTTTGTTTAATAACAATCTGTGTAATAACTATTATAATACGATTTAAAGAAATGAAAAAGTTTGATAAAATTCTTTACAATATCATATTGATTGTTTATAGATTAAAAATAATAATTGAAAAACCAATTTACACCGAAAAAGATTTACCATTATTTTTTTAATGTATACATACGTGTAAAAAGAAAATAAATTCAAGAAATTATTCTCTTAAATCGCTACCCTTATTCGCAGGTATTGGATGCGTTACGATCCAAATTGTTGCTGTAAAAGATATGGCTCGTTTAAAAGAGCGTGTAGTAAGGTTTATTAGGTATTACGATTCTTTCTGCCGTTGATAAAGAACTTTATCTATACAGCAGTAACACTGTCTCTGAACATCGTAATGGTCAGTTACCAATATTACTTTCTTATAGGCTTGTTGCGCATTTTATCGGTTTCTTTACCTATATAATATATAATGCATATAATGACATTTATCACTTATTTATTATTTAATTTAATGAAAGAAAAAAAATTACATTAATTAAGATTACGAAATTTACATGAGTTATTTTTGTTTCAATATTTTAAGGTTCATTGCAGCGAAAAGCTCTAAATTCAGTATTTGTTAAGGTAGAAGAAACTTTTTGGCAAAAATAAATGTTTTATTTGTAGTAAAAGATAAAGGAAGAAAATAAAAGGTATTTTTTGAAACAAAGGTTGTTAAGAAGCAAATCTGTAACATGATACGCATGATATAAAACGCGAATTCTGAAGTAAAAATACAAGGGGACATAAAATATTCATGTAATTTTCCTTTTATTTTTTTAACATCTTGTTAGACTCTTCTCTTCTTTAATAATCATTTTCAATGGAAAATTTATCTGAAGCTCCGGATCTGTTATCCCTCGGTAGAATATATAGAAAGTGCACGAGTTCGGAGATTATAGCGGAAATATTGATGGGATCCCGTAAAAACTTTACTGGGTAATGCTTTTCATAAAAGGAGGAGTCCGACAAGCTCTGTGAGCTTTTTTATTAGAGCGCGTGTACTCCAGGGGCAAAAACTTACTTAATTTTTAGCATCCCCATTACAGATTCTCCTATGTTCTTTTCATTACCGCCTTAAAAGGAACTTTATGGTCAAGCTATTTTTTCGAAATGCTGGACCAATTAAAATTACACGTAATTAGCAGAGCATCGCATTTGTAGGGGGGCAGGATCCGGGAGCCGAGGCTCCGGCCGGCTAGTGAACAAAAGCCGTAAAGGTAAACTCGAATGTTTCTTGCGAGTGTCTCGTGTGCCCTTCAACCCGTACGCGAGATTTAGCAAGAAACAATGGTGAGGCAGCATCGCGATTTTTCCTCCCGAGACTACCCCGGATTTCGCTTCATTTGAACAAAGGAGAAATTAAGAGAACGCTAAAAGGCGTCGGAGGCGTCGGCACTGGGGGCAGGTTGGAACAAAAGAAAGCCGGATTAAAACTGGCCGGATCGAGGTCCTTTATCATGCCAAGTGCTCGGCCCGGGCGTCGGTTATTGGCGACTTTTCTTCCCTTAATATCAACCGGCGATGGAAAATGACTTTTAATCTCGGGTACGTACCTATTTGAGGTTCAAAATAATCGGGGAAGGCGGACCGGGGTGAGGTGGGGAGTAGAAGGACGCTTTTATTTACCCATCAGCGGAGATTGCACATCGCGAGGGCTCTCCTGATGGGAAGATTATCTGCTCTAAAATCCTATTGTACTTTCCTCTTTTCAGCGATAACCGTTTTCGTACAGACTTTAATAAACCGATGTAAGAAGCTTTTCGTTTTCTGAAGCGCTCACATCCACAAATCGTAGCTTCCAGTTTGCAGTTTATTAGCCCAAGAGTTAGAGTTTACCCTTGTATTATAATAACGATATAGAAATCCAGCTAATATTTTCGCATTTTGTATAATACTTTTGTAGCACTTGAGTATTTTCAGTTTTTACCGTGTATAGACTAACTGATGATTCATTGATCAAGTTGCGTTGTTTTATAATTTGAATCATGATTTGAAATCAAATAAAGGTAGGTGTAGAACAAAGGTTGCTTCCATCGTTGGACCAAGTCGACAATCTCTATTGGAGCGTATAACGAAAAAGAAGGGAATCTACTTCTTTTGAAAACGAAACATAAAAGGGACGTCGAAAATTACGCACTGCGATGAGACTCAAACCGACGCGAGAACTAGGCGTGTGTATATGTGGGAAAGGTAGAGAGAAAGGGAGTAGGAAAGAGAGAGTAGGCGAGAGGGTCATTGTCGGGCACACACTGCAAAGCGACTCGGCCGTCGGTGACGTCTTAAGGCGTCTCGCGGAACGACTTCTTGCCGCGACGAGGTAATCCTTTGTCGGCGATCCGAGTCTTTCACTTTGTTTCTTTCCCTTACCTTTCCACCCTCGTCCCTCTCTTTTCTTCCCGGCAAACCTTTCTCCTTTCATCGGTGGACTCGCGCGTAGCCCCACCGCTTAATATTTAACGCGCGCCAAAGCGAGGGTGAATTGCGAGCGGGGAGGGTCGCCGGGGGTATTTAGGGGGTGGGAATGTCTGCAGAGAGTAGAAGGATAAGGGCGCCTCCCTAGGGCAGAGCGCAGTGTCAATGATTCCCCAGTCGGCTTTGTGCTTGGTGATAAACCATAAAATTTGAAAGGTGGCCTCTTTCATTTTTGAGCTGGAGAAAAAGTTGAGTTTATTTCGACCTTTTTTCTGTCTTTGTCGCAGCTTTATGTCTTTTCTCCATTTCAATTACCGTGGCTACGTCAATGATAAATTACACGGGATCGAAAACGGGATATTTTTGCATATTTCGCAGAGACTCGTGTGCCAATATTTCGAAGTTAAACATCAATAAAACTGATAAAAGTTTGCGCTGGTCAATTAACAAGGAATGAAATTTATCCTATCGGTGCATAGAGAAGATAAGAAAATTTCAATTAAAGTTAGTAAGTGTAAGAAACAGAATGTCTCTCGCAGCTGTAGAAATAATGAGCTTGAAAACTTGATTGCGTAACCCGCTCTTGTAGTGAATCTGCTGTAAACGACACCATCATTTACATTCCAAACAAGCACTACGCAGCAACTCATTTATGAATCGCCCCAAGTGCAATAACAGATAATACTAATAATTTATGAAACGGGCAGTATATTTCTCTCAAAAAGAGCAAATGCGCTTGTTTTCTCGAGAGAATGCCGGAATCTTCTCAGTTCTGCGCTCATTACGTGATGTCGGACTGTGTAATTAAGCCTATCAATTCGTGCGGATACGCCTGTTTGATTGGATTCGTGCAAAGGCTGTCAATTACATCATTAGTCAAATGCAATTTCAACTACGACCGACATTATACCACCATATCGACACAAGAAGAGATTCTTATTGCAATATACTGAAAATGCGTGTTAATTTATGTATTTGGTAAATTTTTAAAATATTCTTTCATGACTCAAAGCTAAAGATGTTAATATTTGTTACTGCAGTGAAAATCTTAATTTTGTCGACGCCAAGTGTGCCAAAGCCACTCACCGAATTCAACTCGCAATTAGTTGCAAGTTCTCACGCAAGAGAGCTGCACATATTTCAAAGTTTCTACAACTTCATACGTTGCCTTTTTATTTCTCATGCTCACCAGTATGATCAAAACTTTTTCATTTTTAAACGAAGCTGTTTATGTTGCAGCTTGTACTGCTCGTAGTACAACTTTAATTCATTATACCGTCAATCGTCTTTGATTTTAGTCCTATTCAAAACTTTCTACGCTAACCATATTTATTTTAGAAAAGTACGAAGCAGCACTAAACTCTAATAATATAAATCTGCACGGACGAAGTTAATCATTGGATTGTTGTACTTGTAAAGAAACCATCCGCATTCTTCGTGCAGGTGGCAATATAGATAATGTATTTACAAATAGACTTTGGAACTGTCTCGTAGCCGGGAGAACATCCAGATCGTGCGATAGCAAACAGCGCTACAGAGCGAGAGAGAGAGAGAGCACAAAAAAAACGACATTTTCGCAAAGCCGGGACTGTCGTTTGAAAGCTAGTTCGACAAAGGTTGGAGAAGATAGCGCCAGGTGAAAAGGGCGCCGACGGAGGGCGAGACGCGGGAAAAAGTCGCTGGCTCGCGCGTGCGGAAAAGGGTCGCGAGGGCCCAGGCAGCCATGGGCTAGCGGACAAAAGGCGCGAAATCAGGGGGCCCTCGAGGGCGTTGTACGCGCTCGACGGAGTCGAATTGGTGCCGATCGGCGCGCGGCCTATTTTTCCTCCCCCCCTCCCCGCCCCGCTAAACGGTTTTCGCCGCGGCGCCCTCGATTAATCTTATCGGCCGCGGCGACTTTCACCCCCCCTCCTCGCGCGCTTTTTTTTTTTTGCACCCGGGCCGCTTTGTCAATGTAGCGGCGCGGGCTTTGTGCGGCCGAGTCTTTCGGGAGATTTAATCGCCACTTCCTCAGATTATGTGCGCTCGGGGCATTTCCGCGGGCTTTATTGTCCGCCCGATAAACTATTTGAGGCTGGGCCGCCCGCGGCCGCCCGATGAGATTTATACCGGGCCATTTGAATTACAATGCTCCGTCGAACCTTGCGGCCCGTTGCATGATTTACTTGCCGGCGCCGCCGCGGCCGCCCGCCTTTGATTCTCAGGCTCCGAAGGATTTTCCCTGCCTTTTTGCCCCCTTCGCTATATTTTGAAAAAGCTCCGGTATAATCTTGCGCTTCCTCCCTGGTATTGGCAGGGCAATAATACCTTTGGCGCGAAAAATCCGCGGATGCACTGAATGGAAGGGACGAAAAAAATCACTGAATTTAGGAGGTTTTCATTTGGGTTTCATTCATGCGTTAAACTTTGTTTGCAACCTGATAATCGGAAAAATGCTATATGTTTGAAATTTTTAGCTTTTCTTGAATGGGGACACATTGGTTAAAGAATACAGTACTAATAAGGTACTGCAGATTAAGGTAAAAACTAGGGGAATAGAGAGTAATTTTAGCGTACACAAAAGGTAAAGGGTTATTACTATAATGTATAAAAATGCGCAGGGTACAACGAGCCTGTCCCCAGCTGGCAATTTGACGTAATATAAATCCATTAAGATTTTCCATAAAAGTGGCGGTAATTACCCTGTGCTTTTGGGTACCCTCGAGAAATCGGGCGTTTTCTCGTTTGGGAATTACCAGCTTGGTAGCCAGCCACTCGAAAGCATCCAGCGCGCAATTAGCCTACATATAACTTTAAACAGCTCGAGTAGTTTGCCGGCTAATTTAGTGCGAGGGCGAGGGGGCGGAAAAAGGGAGAGAGAGAGAGAGGGGAAAAAAAAAAGCGGAGAGGATCGCTCGGTGGCGCGGCCCGCGAACTCGTCGCGCATCAGACGTCGGGGAATGCGCCGGCGAGCGCCTTTCCCTCCCGAACTGGCGTCGCGCGCGCGCCTCCGACTCGCCACCTGTTGACTCGTATTTATCTAGTATTCAAATTCAGGGCGGCCCCGGACGCCGCGGAAGCTCGCCTCTCCTCCTCGCCCCCACTCTCTTCGCCTCTCTTTTTTTTTTTTCGTAGTTTTTTTTTTCTCCCCCCCCCCGCTCCCTCCCCGAACCCTCGGAGCGTTTTTCGAACGGGGGGGACAATGGCGCGCCGCCCGGGGAATAGCCGGGGCAATTAAGGGCGGCAATCGAGGCGGCGCTTGGGCGGCCCTCGTTCCGCCCGGCCGCCCCCGTGTTTTACGGCGGCCCGAATGGCGTCGCCGCGGCCTCTTTCCGCGCGGCGAGCCTCCGGCGTAAACAGCCGGTTTATCGGCCGGGCAATCGACCCGCGAGGCCCGCGCCCTCGAAAGGGTGCCGGGCTAATTGTCGGCCGGACGGACGCGCGGCAAACGGATCCATCTGCCGGGAGACATTGAAAACTCGCGGGGGAGGGGCGCGCGACGCTTAGAGTGTAAATCGAGGGCCCTAATGGGCCGCGGCGCTTTACGAGGAGGCGGCCCTAGGAGGGCGCCGCGCGATATCGGAGACGGGGGGGTGGTTCCGGGGGGCCACTGGCCTCCCCGGCATCTTAATTGGCTCCCCTGCCAGTCTTAGGTTAATGGGCCCCCGCGGGCGAATGACAATTCGCCGGGGCACCTCGAGCCCGGCTTGCAATTATTGTTATTGAAATTTGGCGAAAGCCCGCTGCGGCCCCGTTGGAGCGTCGCGGCCCCCTGCGCCGCGCCTCTGTCGGCGTTGCCCTGGATTTACGGTCCATTGCGCTTTCGGTCAATTTTTAGACGCACTTGATTGATTGACGTTGCGGGAATACAGACGGCCGCTATACAAACGCTGAAAAATGCGCGTTGCGAAAATATACAAAAAAAAAGGAAAAACAATACTCGTGTCTCTTTGGCCAGCGCAACTCGGATGAATAATATCAAAATTGGCGGGCAAGGCCTTTTCTGTAAAGCAAGTATTTACCCGCATGAATGCACGGATTGGTTTATGAAATCTGTTATCTGGCTCGCCTATCGCATAAGCTCCAAACGTACTGGTATACGCGCGCGTACATTCGATAGTCGCAAGAATTAATGCACTACGAAGCCGGCTGTTTAACCAATTTTCACGGAGCTTCTTTTCTTTTCTGTAAGTTTCCATCACTCGCCCTCGAGGGAGTTCCCTTGGTCGCCCTGCGCGCAAGCCGCGAGAGCTTCTTCATCGGCCGTAGCCAAGCGCAACTGCCCAGGAGGACAAGGAACCGCCGGCATTTCACGGAAGAGTCGAGGCTACGATCCCCGAGCAACGACTACACGCGGCCGGAAACTTTGCCGGCGCGCGCGTGCGGCCCTCAATCCCGGGGCGATGTCTTCCTCGGCGTCGTCGTCGTCGTCGTCGCTCCGCCGGGGGGAGTATAAATTAACCAGAGCGGCCCCCGGAGCTACGGCCCTGTAGACAAACGCGGCGGCCCCTCGCGTGCCCCGGCCGATTAAGCGGGCGCGTTAACCTAAACGGTAATACGGCCGCGTGCCTGGGCGTTACAAGAGGCTTCGGCCTCGTTGCGCCGCTTTAATAACGTCAGGGGCGCCGGGGGCCCTTCGTCTCCGATGCCCCGGCTTAATTCTTACCTCTTGCGCCCCTCGCCCAACCCACGCCTTACGTGCCCGGGAGAGGCCCGATTACATCCGGCCGCTCGCTTGGCTGCTTGTACGGGGTGCCAGATCTCGGGACAGCGATTAACTCTGGGCTTCGCTGCTTGATTATTGAAGATTTGTACCGTAAACGTATGAGGATCGGGCCGGGCGGCCAGACCCTGTAATTCCCGGCGATAAGATTATCGAGATTTCGGCTAAGAAGTTTCGCTCGCTTATTCTCTTGTAAGCACGAAAGCGCCGAAGGAGGGCTCGCAAGTTCTACCTTAGATAAACAGTTAGATTTTACTCCAGAGGAGGGCTATGTTCCAAACTAAATTTAGGATATTCATCGTCTTGAACGCCTTACTAATTAATCATAATTAATGTTTAGGCACCATTTATGCATCGAACTCGAAGTATTTCCCGGCCTGCTAGGAGACGTGAAGAAGAAATTAAGTAAAATACTCGAATACTGTTTTTACTTCATTCTGTTTAATTGCCTCGGTAAAAGCCTCCAAATTTTATTTGATAAATGTGTATTACAAAAAATACAAAATTTAATTGTAAATGAAATCGTTATTCGCGAATTTTATATAATACTTTGTAAATAAAAAAACAATAATACATTTATAGATTTATCAAAGAACTCTAGACATTATGACGCGGAATACAAGCTCAGTTTACATACTCTATATGCTTGTAGTGCTTAAGTACAAGAACCCAAATAAACATTGCCCTGTCCTTTGCACGCTCGTGTTTTTAGCATCTTAGTTTAATTTATGAAATGATGCGAATTTCATGCACACTCAATGTTCTCAAGTGCAGAAACGGCCCAAAGAGGAATCTCTATATAGAGTACGTTTCGTGCCGAGTGGATAGGAGCGTCGGAGTGGGGATCCTCGAAATCTCCTGTGGCCCTTACATCGCGTTGACGGCAAAGTAAACACAAGGGCCACGAAGAGGGGATGCATGGGTCCGCCTTGCTACCGGGGATTCGATATCAACTTGGACGGAGCGACAGTATTCCCACGGCTCTCGGATCCAGCACGTGTAAGTTCATTATCGCGGTTTGTCGATTTTTCTGCTGCCAATATTTTCTAAGCACAACCGGATTGGGCAATGCGACATATAGAGGGACGTCCAGGGCATCCGATGTGTAAATACACATGCAGATGACGAAAATACGTTAATCTATTACTTTTAAAAGTTTGTCAGTAATAGGTGATAAATATGGCTCAACCATCAACCGGTAGCCCCTTTACTTTGGACGCGTTGACTAGAAGTGAAAATCATTATATGTGAATAATAAATTATATGTACTTAATATGTAAAACATTGTCTTTATTACGCAATTTCGTTAACTTTACTATTTCGTTAACTTTTACTCGGTCAAAGATTGTTTTAATACATATAAGTTTTCTCTGTAGCAAATGTGAATTGTTTTTAAAACAAATATAATTTATATTTTATTTTAATGTAACACTGACACGAATACTGTATAAAACATCCGACAACCGTTGAATTAGCTGCAGATTCAGCTTGGCTTAATTCCGTATCCTGCGAAACAATATCAAACAAACAAACACCCGGTGAAGATCCGTAGAAATTCCCTTCTCCGCGTGATCCCTAATTTTTCCCCGTCCCCCCCGGCTTCCCTTCCTTGCCACTTGTCGAAATCCTTTATCTGGCATTTGAAGGATCTACGCTCATCGCTTGCCTGAAACATTATAAAGCCGTGGGTTTCGCGATATTGCGCTCGTGAAACGCGAGAGATGCTGTCCCACTTTTCTGGGAACTGCGCGAACCTTGTTTCGAGTTACGTTCGCGAGGCTCGCGCGCAATACGAGTCGCCCGTATTGTCCTCCGTTTCTGTTACCTATAAGTGAGTCTTTCAAAATCGAGGCCCGGAGTTTGCCTCCGTTAAACAGCTCTTAATTGATTCCTCCGTTGTTCGACTGCGCTTTTGTCCAACTTTATTCGTTTCCTTTGAGAATCTTGGACTTCTCGTCTTATTGGATTGATGGAGTGTGCGTAAATTGAGTTCCTTAATCTTTGTACAATTTTTAAAATGCTTTACGAGCCATTTAAACCTTTGCAACTCGGCGAATTGTATTGCGCAAAATAATGATACGTCAGAATTAAAAAATTAAAAACTTAACAGTCTTTTACAAAAACTAAATATTGAATTAAAGTTTTTAAGTTCTCTCGTATGAATAGTATTTTAAAAGAATGAAAAAATATATTGAAGAAGACATTCGTCACTTTTTTTATTATTATAAGAATATACTTTTTTTACTTTCATTTATTAATTATACATAAGTTAGTTGAACAGTAAAAATTAATTGATAAAATATAGGCTTGTACACTATAATCAAATAAAACTGAAGTATTGCAAATAGACAATATATTTCAGTATAATTTTCGGATGTGCACATAAAGAATAGACAAGACGCTATTCGACTACACATATTATGCATATTATAAAAAAAATTATTCTTTATCAGCTTCACCTTCTTATAATATGACATTGTATTTATCTTGCATGCTGAAATATATTCTGAAATTGTAATTAATATGCAAAAATGTTTTATACTTTACTGCTTGTGAAACCTCGATTAAAAACTAAAAGTTATACAAAAAAAACTTTACTGGGTTGTTTATACACTTTTTTAATTTCTGTTTAATGTTATTATTTACGACTGACTATGTGAACTCCTTTTTTTAAAGACCGGACTCTCTCGCTCTCTCTCTCTCTCCTCCCTCCGAAATTTACGAGCTGAGCCCGAGCACATGTGACCAATCCTCCCCACCATCCGACGTGGACTCGCGACCGGGCCACTGGCTGCTCTGAGCCCGATCGAACAATCCACCGACCCTCTTCACAGGGCCTCGATCAGCCCTCTTCCGATACGGTTCACCGCTACGTTGCCCCCGTGGAAACGCTAAGGATTCACCTTGCTCTCGCCAGCGGCGTAAATCGCCTTATAGCCGCACGGAGTCCAGTGCCTCGCGCACGGCCTTCTTACCGCCCCCGGGTATAAGCGGGAGACGTTCTATAACGTCGTTTCCCAGGACGGCTCGAACATCGATCAACCATCGACATCCGCTACTTTGCTGCTCGCGCAAACTCCCTTTAAATATACAAGTAAGAAAAAGATGCGATCAGAGTCCGGGCGATAGCAAGCCCAAGGCGCTCAGCATTTTCCTCGCATCCGTCATGAAAAACCTATAAATTAATATTAGAGGTAAAGAATCGTCCTTTTTTTGCCGCGTTTCACCGGAAGCACTTCCGCTCCAAATATTCAGAGAATAAAATAATACTCGAGCTGAAATTCAGTTTAATTACAGTACATTTTTTATAATATGTCAGAATAGTGTTTAATTTGTTTCATATTCAATGTCTTCATATTTATCGGAGCTATTCTCGTAATATGATTCTACTTTTACATACTATTTTATCAAGATATAATTTATAAATTTAAATCTAGCTAATTTGCTAAGTCCTACCGTAATTTGGAATAAACAATCATTATCTGTGGAAGTAAATTATTGTGCTAAAAATTAAACTTTACTAATAAACAACCAAGTTCCTCGTTATCTTCAATTACACTTTTGAGAATAGTACAAAATACTAATCACGATTATCACTCCCAGTTTCTCTTTGCCTGCGAGATACTGTTTCGTATTTCCAAATCTCCTATTGTGCCTGTAGTCGAATTTCTACATCCCACATCCCTTACTAAGCCACCTCCATCCCTTCTCGGGCGAGTTCACTTGTAGCTTCCGGGATATTCCCCAGCCTTTCTTGGCAACTTCCCTCCACTCCCCGCAGCTCGTCGAGACGTGCGACTGCTTCTGTTTCTAACTACAAGTCGTTCGTCTTTATAATCGTTGATTCTGCTTCTGACGATGTCTCGCGCACACGATGCGGTCTCGTGCTCCACGCTCCGCGTACGTTGCTCAGAATTTTTTGCTTTAAATAACGAGTGTGACCTTTTGTTCGTGTTCATCTCGACAAAGGCGATGCATTCGCATCAATTTCATGCTTCAAAAAGTCCAAGACATTTTGCGTATCGTTTTACTTTCAGAACGACGTATAAGTTTACGAATAACCGCACAATCTAAGAGCATAAAACAATGATTTTATCGATGTCATTCTTTTGATATGTAACAATTGATTGAGAGGATGTTAAACCTGCAATGAATCAGGAATAATTACAGTTTTGTTTTTTAGAATTTTGATCCTCTATGCATTCAATAATTATAAACAATTAATTAGGTTTGCACATATTTGTACATATTTTATAAGTTTATTGGTATTTTCTTGAGTATTATTTAGAAGTGAGTTGATATTAGTCGAAATTTACAATAATGTTCTTTCTTGAGAGTATTTAAATATACCTTACTTTCACTTGTTGATTATTACATTGGATGAAGATGCCAATTTTAGTAATGTACATAAGTGGGTCGTTTTTGTACGATTTATTCTTATGTGCTTTATTGCTATATATTAGTGATTAGATAGATGTAATTTCTCATGCTGTATAGGAACATTTTTTTTCAGATTTTCACAATTCATTTTATGTTTTTTAAACACTTTTCTTTATCATTCTTTATCACATATCTTTAGCGATAGGATTATTTATTTTTTTGTAGAATTTCTCATGTTATTAATTTTATATTGTATAGTTTGAAGAATTGGATTTTCAGTACATATATGGTGTAATTTGTTTAACACACATTTTTCGCATTTATGAATATTAATAATGATATTTACCTGATATCTCTATAAATTCAAGTGCTTTAAGCAGTACTTATATTTATATTGAGTTGTAACTTTTTGAATAGTTCAGTGGAAATTTATATTCTTTATTATTTATTATTCATAGTTTAATTTATAGATAACACTATTGCCTAGAGTACGCGTTTATTAAAGTTTATCAACTCCCCAATTTTTAGCTGCTATAGCTATCAGAATATTTAAGCAATTTTATAAATTTTGCTTTAAATTTGTTGTGAGAAGGATTTGCCATGCCATTTTTCTGCTGCACTAAAAAGTATACAGATGTCTTATTAAGTACTATAATTAAGCGTTTGATAATACTATTATAAACACTGTGGAATTTAGCGCCCTTCGATGCTTGCGGTCTTATATTTCGCACTATGAGTAAGTACATTTTACTTCCACGAGTTCCAGTATAAGACTACCAGACAGATTATTCAATACTTGTAATATTCGATATTTCTAAAGGCAAGTCCTAAAAGATAGATAGAAAACTTATTTAATTTAATAAGCAACATGTATTACTTGTTAATGAATACTAAGGTATTTTTACAATTTATTTTTAAATATTAAACGTTTAGATTCTCAGTATAATAATATTCTGATTCTATAACTTATATTAATTGAATATTAAAAGACGAAGGGAGACCCTTGATTGACAATGACAACGATTGTACCTTCGACTAAGCCAATTTACACTGGAAGCATTGTTCGAGTTTCTCGAACCCCGAATGCATTTGCTGTATGAATTAGGAATTTGCGAGTTTTGGCGCGAACAAAATTGAATGGTGAATTTCAAGAAGCTGAAGCTTAAGTTAATGCTTTGTATCCTTATTTTCGATAAATTGCTCTTTTACTACACGTTTTATTGAATATTCGCTTTTTTTTTTGAAGTTACTGCAAATCAACTAAAACCATTCAATTCGAAATATTTCGAAAACTAACTATTCTTTGATAACATTTATTTCATTTTTTAACTGTCAATCATCCATTCTCAATCGTTTGTTGATCAAATTATTCTATTTAATAGCGATTGTAACTGATATTTTACATGACCAAAATTGTTTTTATTTACCTGTAGATAGAATTTAATCGTTAAAATATTATATAAAAATCCAAAATAAATAGATTAAATTTTCACTAAATTAAACCTTGATTAAATATTAGAAATCCTGAGTATATTAGAATTTATACAATATTATTTAATATTTAAAAAGTACGATTGGAAGAATTTTGCCGCATCGGTCAAATGAAGCTGCCGCATAGGCTTGCGTGCACGCTCAGCAAGGAATCGTCTGCGGCCGTGTTTCCTCTATCACCGATTGCACAAGTAATCGATAAAACGTGGTAGCTCGAAGCATGCAGCATTCGCGAGCTCTGGCTACGAATATCCTTTTGATGAATTGATGAATTTATAAATTAAATTTTAGGAGAACATGCACTTCTTTTGCTACCGACGCGTACAAGGAATAACAATGACCAATGTTTATAGGAAAGATCACTATGATACTTCATTTAAACTTAACTGTAGTTAAATATAACAGCGCAACAACATCAATGAATGAATGTAAAATAAGACTTAACAAATAAGCGCTTTTGCTTCTTAAGTAAATGTATGGTATAGTTATTTATATTTATTTTTCGATTAAAAAAGTACCGCTTATATGAAGTATTGCATGTGTACATATATGTCTGCATGTAGTCTCCCTCTTTCGAGTGATTGTCTAAGTATAGTCTACCTTTTCACTTACCTATCCTGTGGTACATACTTTAACCTATACTATATTTATTGTTGAGAAAAAACACATTATGTTACGTACGAGTAAATAATTATATTAGCTAGGCACAAGCAATTTTTTAATCAGTTTTCATAGTTTTTATCAGAAAATAAATGAAGTGGAAAATTCGAACTTTTAAAAGTTAACAATTTAATTATTGTAAAACATAATTATTATTAGTGTAACTTGTACTATTAATAGATAATATTATTCAAAAACTGTTGTATAGCATGGCTTTCGTAGATAATTTTCTTAGCTAAACTGTTTCTGAGAAGCAACCCTTCAAGTACGTATCCTCCAAGTATACCCTACATCCAACAACAACCCTCGTCAAGTTATCGTCGGCCGCACAATCATTTACTCCGTGTTACCAATCTGTTTGCTTATTCGCTACGAGGCAACATAATGCCGAGACATGCCGAAAAAGGATAATATCCTGTGTGGGAGTAAGGCTTTTCCTCGACGGTTCTCTGCTACTAAATCGTCTAAAAGATACTTGAACGGTCTTGGTTAAAAGTACGTTATAAAATAAAGCAAACAATCTAATAATTTTTATGTAACCATTGTGGTCAAAAACATCTGAATCATCGACAAAGTACGCATTCACTTTATGATATAGGTGATATAGGTGATAAATACGAGCGTCTGATAAAAACCAATTATTATTACTTTGTCCACACAATTTATGATAAACCTAATCCGTTTTAATTAATTGTAGATATTCAAACCAACAAACTGACTACTTTTCACATAAATAAGACATAATGTAATCTGTAACTTCAGAGCAAAAGTTAAACTAAAACTGTATGCAAAGCAAGATTATATTATACAGTAGTATCATACTCATAAATCGCCTGATATAAACATTCTTAAAAAATGCATAATTCATTCAAGCGGACAGGTTTTATCATGAAAATTATTAAAATTATTTGAATAGACTAGGGTTTGACGAGCGTGAATATCAACTATCATTCAATAGTCGACGTCGAGGAACAAAGTGAGCCGCGTCCGCTGGACTATTTAGCCCCTCGCAGTCGCCGGGGAAGAAAGCAATCCATTCATCGGAAGCATCAAGTGGGAACGGCTTCCCCGGAGCGGAGACACGTCGGGCCGCGGAGGAAGGATTCGGATCGGCCGGCTGGGCTAAAGCTTGGGGGGGGGGGTCAAGCTCGGCGAAACGAGTGACAGGTGTAGTCGCATTAGCATAGAGGCATTCGTTCGCGTGCGCCTGGGCGCTCGGTCCGGGCATAAACTATGTATTATGTATGCGGGCGGTGGGTGTGCACGGCTGCATGGCTGCGGCGCAGTGCACGCGCATCCCCGGGCCGAGTGCCGCGCCCCACCGCCGGCGCCCGAATTTCGTGGCCCCATGTGTGCGCCCTCCTCTGCGGCAGCGGCTCTTTCCGCAGCTTCTTTGGCGGCGAGCATTAACGACCCCCGCCAGTCAGCCGCGGTGCCGCCACAGGCCGCTCCGTTAATTGCGTTCGCTTTCTCTTTGTTTTCTTATTGTCCTGGCTTGCGCGCGGGTTATTCAATTCGCGTCGGCGGGATCATTATGGTTGTCGACTCGTTCCAAAGTCCTAAGGGCGCGTGTTGCCGCCCTCGATCCGCTCGATCGCGAAACAGTCGTTCACTCGAGCACCTTTTTTAGCCCAAGTTTTAATGACGCCAAAGTCTGGGAGGCCGGCGGAAAGCGAACTTTAGCCCACTGGATTAATGCAGTTTAAAGAGTTGCCGTTTGAATAACTGTTCGCAAGTTTTTTCATCGCTTTACAATAACGGGCTCGGAGCAAGCGATCGAATATCAAAGCTGCAGCGTGCAAATCTTGCGCTTTTCTCCGAACATTTGCGACCGCGACAGAAATTTTGTAGATTCGCACAAATATGTTAATTTGAGCCATCAGATGCCCGTACTATCGGAATAATGCATGCTGGCATTTTATGCATCGGCTATCAATATCGAAGTGCTCCCTTAACTCTGCAATGCACATGTACAGTTTACAGAATCTCTTCAATTTCTAGTATCCGTCATGGTACTAATTTTACAGATGGAAATTGTATAAAAACTTTTTATAAAGTGGTACATTTTTCTAGCTCTAAAGCTACTTTCTTCAAAAACTTTCCAACCGTTCAAAGTAATTTTTATGTCCTTTTTGAAAGTACCCAGGTAAGTACTTTGACCATCTATTACCTCTCCTATAACACCCACTAAATTCCCTAGTAGTAATCGAAGTTAAGTTTCCGCTTAGATTGTAACCAGCATTTTTCGTTCTAGATGAAAACTACGAATCTACGTATTCTGGGACGTTTCCAGATGAAAACTCAACTTTCAAACGCAAATTTGATATATGCAGGAAGATAGAGAGAAGAAAAGATATGTATCTAGAGTTATACATGGTTCGACCGCCATGTAACTACCGCAGCTTTAAATGAACCGAGAAGTGAATTGTGCGGATGGCATTAAATTAAATAGACCAAAGCTAAATTTTAGTCTGGGTTGATTAATAATAGCTCGTCTTACTCGGAACAGGGGAAATACTCATCTCGAACGTTCGTTTACTATTTATAGAACAAAAAATAGAATAAAAAGAAAATCGAGGGCTATGCAAATATGCAAAATACGATAAAAAATTTATACATAATTTATGAAAATATAAGATACTCGGCAAGCAAGGGGAAATTAAAAAATACATTTTTTGAACATAGTCGTACCTTCGGATTCTTTCAAAATTCAAGTGGCAGGACATTCAAGAGAAAAGTTGTTCCGAGCGCAGATGTGCTGCGGCGTGCGCGACGTGTATTGCGTGGCGCACGACGTCTTCTACGCGATGTGTCGCATCCATAAACAAACGCAATCAATAAAAGTAAAAAATGAGGCGGCCCTTTTACTTCTTCTGCCGCCACAAGGTTCTGTATAGCCCTGTCGTGAATATGTGGCAGAAGCCGTGCTTTGTATGAACCCTCTCGGAAGCTGCTCAGCATTCAAGGCGGCTCCTACGGCCCTGGTCAGAAAGGCCGGTCTAACTTGTAGCAGGGTTCGACCCAAGACGCGTGTATATTTAACAGTCGGCCCTTTTAAACAAGCCTCGGCGCGGGGGAAAAATCCGTCCTTCGAGGCCTCGTGAAAGCCGCGGGGCAATACGCCCCGGGCCGCCGTTGATTCCCCTCGCGAGAAAATGTTTCCGCGGGGCGCGCGGAAAAATTTCGGGGCCCGGGGCTACGCGTACACAGGCCGCCCCGGCACTCGACGGGCTCGTATAGATACACACCGTGATAAATCCCGGGGGGAGGGCAAAGGAGCCCAGCGGCCCGACATTTGTTCGCCGGCCCGCGGAGGCTAACTGGCCAACGATTTTTTTTCCTCCTCCCCGTCGGCTGTCCTCCGGGCGCCGCTGGCGCCCCGCCAGAGGCCTCGCGGCTTTGCGCGACTCGGTCGGGCACCGGGGGATTCGGGAAAGAGGCTCGGCGCCGGCCCTCGGGGTGCGCCCATATCCGGTTAATGAAATATATCGGCCCCGTCTCCGCGCCGTGGAAAACAATGAATTTCCCGTGGAGTTATACCGCGGAGGAGGACAACGCGATCATCAGCGCCTTGTAAATACGCGGATTAGCGGGGGAATATGGCCGGCTCGGCAAAGTCGGCCCCGAGCGCGGCGCGCAGAATGACTGCAATTAATCACCCGCGCCTCCTGTTTGTACATGCATGCGAAAGTTAACCGTGTAATTAACAAGGGGAAAAAAAAAACAGTTGATACGCCGTGTCAAAGGAGCAAGTTGTAACGCAACGCCCCCGCGGCCGGTGTCCTCCCTCCTCCCGCTGAATAATGAGTATGCTAAAAAAGCTTTCGCATTTTTGCTGCCCTTTTACCCCTGTCCTCCTACCCCTCCGAGCACTACTCTACGAGGGAATAACTATTATGGTTGTTAGCGCTAAATTAGAATGCTAGAGCGACCGCGTACATCTCTGGAATAATCAGGCCGGGAGGAATCAGCATATTCATGCGCCCGAGGAGCTGCAGAAAAAGGCCTCGCGCCACGTCTGCCACGCCCCCGGTCCCGGGATAATCTACTTATTGGAAAAATATATATGCTAACGCCTTCCTCATCGGGCCAATATCTGTTTTGAGCACTCTAATCACATTTACGATGCATTAATCCCTTTGTTTATACGTTTTAGTCGTACGCAGTGGCCTTTCGTTCCCCACCCACTAATCAAATGATCTCGACGCACTCGCTATGCATATATGTACGTCACTTTCTGTCTAGTTTGACGAGGAACAAATTTTATTGGTCTTTTCACTTTTTATGTTTTTAATTTTCGGTGTTTTGTAAGCCTGTCGATGTCACTATGCACTCGCACAAATGCGAGGCTGCAACGAAATATTCGATCCATTGCCAGACAGTTTTGAGCCGCGCTCAAACTGCATTCAGTATGTACACTCTGCCTTGGATGGATTGGAAAAAAAATTGAATTTTACATTTACTTTGAGATTACCTTATAAATATTGATCGGCAGTGAACTGCGCCAAATTGCCGCGGTTCAACCGCCGCCGTCAAAGCGGCTAGCGCTGTAATCAAATAGAAAAATTGCCACGTTCCAGCGTGGCTCGAAACCAGCGCGGCAGAAACCCACCTTCGCTCCGCGGGTAAAATCCGGACAAAGCCCTTACGAAAAAAAAAAGGGGGGCCAGACGACCTTAGCGGGACGGCCGCGACGTCTAGCGCATCGATGGGAGTTAATAAATAAACCCTTGTCCGCGCGGACGAAAGCTGATTTCAGACCGGGGGGGATCGCCGCGGAGGGGGTGAGACGGAGTGCCGGCATCGGCCGCGCGCTCGAAGCCTTCCGAGGAGATTACTTCCGGTCGGCCGCGGCGCTACCCTAGTTTCCGCGGAATAATCGCCTCGGCGCGAGTGACACACTGCCGCGGGAGGAAGAGCAGAGCGACGCGCCGCTGATGGATAGGTACAAAGTGCGAAACTCCTTTTTGCTCCCGGGGTCGGTGCTGCGCCGTCCACCGTTCAGTTCGCCCTGATAGGGGGTCTCTAATTTTTTTTTCTCCCCCCCCCTCCAAATTACCCGGGCAGCGTGACATTAGAGGTGGGCCGTGGAACGAGGGTCTCCAAGGAGGCCGATAAATAATACGAATAAGTACACGTCCAAAGTTGCCAATGCCGCAGTGATTGAAAAAGGCAAAGGGAAAAATTCACCGGGGGATATGAATACACGAGTGCATCGTGTTGCAAAGGAGTTCCTGCCAAAGTTATAATGGATGCATTCGCCGATTGCTCCGGGGAGCAAATCGCAAGAAACTCCACTGATTCCCGAGAAATAAACAATATGTCTCGAGGAGAGGATAGAAGTGCCCGTGTGTGGATTGTGTTGAAACAAAACGGACTTTGACGCGCGAGCAGTGAAGGAATAATAAAAAAAAAGCGACAGCATCGCGTGTGAAAACAGCAACGACGCCCAAAAAAAAAAAAAACCGGGCCTCGACCTTTGGATTTATTTGAAGTTGGACAGGAGCCGAGCATCGCGGCAGCCGTAAATAAATGCAACTTAATCTAATTGAACACCTGAAGTTCGTCCCTATAAATTTGGAATACGCAACTTTTATGAAAGGGACTTGGAACAATCGCCGCTAACAAGCCATTGCATCGGGGCAAATTCAATAATATTCCCTGCGGAAGCGGCGCGAGCGCGCGTCAAACACTTTTAAATTGACTAATTAAGGGACTCCTAATTGGACGCGACGGGCGAATAGACGGATAAGGCCGGCAGGGTGAAATTTATTAACAAAGTTCGCCCCGGGGAAAAAAATGCGAAATCACGGGCGAGCGGTAGGAAAGTTCCTAATGGTCAGGTCGTTATTTCAGCGGATCGAAGGTCCCCTCGGAATCGGCCGCGTCCCTTTAAGCCCCTCGCGCGCGCAGTTGCATCGATTACTCGGGCGCGACCGACGGGGCCGAATCGAGGGCCGGTTAAAAGGGCGCGGAGACGGCGGGCCCTTAGCCGCCGGGAAGCTGTCCCCGATCCTTGCGGCAAGTTGAGCGCGCTTTACCGCCCCGGGAGGGGACGCTCTAATTATTCAGCTCGCGCGGAGTCCCGAGGAGGGGGGGTAGGAAATAATGCGATTCGCGGACGTGCGTGAGTGTCGGAGCGGGCACTTTTCCGCTCGGCGGCGCGGCACCGGACCGCCGCCGCCTCTCGGCGGGTCATTGATCCCTTTCAAGGCGGGATTGCCGGGCCGGCCGTTTTTCCAGCTGCCCTGGCGGCTCGCTCGTGGAAGGCCGCTTCTTGGCCGAAACACGCTTTCAATGAGTTATGGCCGATTTGGTAATGAACACGAGAACCCCATGATTTATTCCGCGGATAGGTCTCCCACTCTATACGGTTCTTTGCTATTTGTTGTGGAATAGGATTAACGTTATTTACGTGCACGCGTTTCCGCGGAAAATGCATTTTGAGCTTTTGATATTGTTACGTGACTGAGTTGTGCGGTTACGTTTTGCCTTGGTGAACAAATCGCTTTTCGATTTTTCTCGCGGGTGGCCGCGAATCGAAAATGGAATCAAGAATAAATAATCATTAAACGTATCATCCAATTTTAAAAATATGCACACAAACATTAAAGATATGAACTTCTTTTTAGCAAATTTTAATGAATTTTTCCTCAAAGTTTCGTTGAGCCTTATTCAACAGTTTGTCTTTAGTATACTTTACTTAGTGAAATTAAGCATTTTATAGATAAGCGCTAAAATTTTGACTTTGCATGATTTTTTCAAATATTTATCGATATAAAGTATGTTGATCACAGTATGAATAACTGGATAAATTAAAGAGCCTCAAATAACATTATAAACGTATTTCAAAAATTGTGATGTGAATTTTCATGCTTCAACAAATACACTTAAAATAAATACTTTAAATAACTCTCAAAGCTTTCATTTTATTTTTAGAGTAAATGTGCGTTGAACATTTTGAACAATAACTTTTCCAGAAGATGCATAAAAGGAGATTAACGATCAGATAAGTTGTACATGCACGAATAGCTTATTCGCACAAAGAAATTATTTCTAGCAGTGAAAACGTTTCAGAAAAGTTTACTAGAATTGAATTTTGAAAAGTCGCTTGGCTATTGAACGTTTCTTGAATAAGCTGAATGGACAAAGATCTTTTGAAATACATTCGCAACTATGCATGAATAAAAGAATTCTTACGGATTCTGTGCACTTATTGAGAAATTGATTGATATAATGCACTTACTTGAAATACAGTATTCTAACAGCATGGAAATTAATGATTGGTTTGTACGTTTCTTGGTTAATACGATTTAAGTATAAGGATAAATTTCTAATAAAGAAGAATCTTCAAAGTATACAAAACTTAATTTGCATTTAAAAATTAGCGTTGTACAACGTCAGAAAGCATATAAGTAAATTTTCTGATTTATTACAATTGTGTACCTAATAAAAATTATTAAAAAATTTTTTCTGTTATTTTAAGCGTTTTAATACATGATCTTCTAAGTTATTCTTTGTGATCAAGTACACAGAATATACATGGTATATTCATAAAATCTTATCTGCTTTTAATACACTCGTCGCATAGTACAGTCTAATTATAGATATTTAAATTATCAAAAATATTTAAAATATTAACACAGACACTTCAAATATAGAACAAGAACTATGCATATTATTTACATTATCAATATACTTAAAAAGCAAAAGCTTCAAAACTTCATTTATAAAATGTAGACAAAATATGAAACTACCTATTCACATCCAGGCTCATTATATTACGCGACCAAAACAGTGAAAGGTGTTGAATAACGCGGTCCAATAAGGCGGAAGCGCACGACACGCTGCGTGGGACAACGCGAGCAGGTCAATTCCGAATCGCCGGTAAAATTAATCCAGCGCCCGCCCGCAGAGATTTCAATTTGCGGCCCCGTAAACACGTTCGACGGCAATGTAGAGCCATAAAACAAAAATGGCCCAGCGCGTTCACGCGCGCCCGCGGAATCCCCCTAGAAAATTTTTCGAAGGGAAATAATGTGATATGGGCGGGGGCCCCCGTTCCCTCGAAACGATCGCCCCTTCCCCCCTTCAATATCCGCGCGTGGGCGTGTGCCAGTATATGGGTCAGAAAAGTGTGTATACCAGTCCACTGGAAGCCCAAACTCCCCTGCAGCAGCGGCCGCATAATCGTAAAGACTTAAGTGTGACAGATAGCAACATCTGCCGTTGGCAAAGCCCCTTTCTCTTTATTTACCTTCGTCCCGCTCTCTCCTCTCATTTCCCTTCGTATCGCCCATTCAGTTTATCTCCGCTTCTCTTATTTATTCTGTTTTTCTCGCTATCACTTTTTTAACTAATGCAAGCCTCCTGACCCTTTTCCGAATTCCGTTTCCACTTTTTGTTAGATGGGAGCTTTCCAAGCTTTTCTCATCCACTTCATCTATGATTTATATCCTTATTAATGTTGCACCGAGTGCGCGGACACTGCCAGGATTCCGCATAAAAAGCCGTTGTGAGACAGGCCTAACTCGATTAATTTATAATTCTTTCATATTTCTATATATTCGTTGCTCTTGCTTTTTACTTCAATTTGCAACTTGATTATAAGTCAGTGTTTCAAACATTCATTTGTTTTTAGTCCCATCAATCTGCAGTCATAAATTATTCCTAGTATATTTAGTATATGAGAGGCTTAGTTTCCTTAACCCCATTTATGCATTTCCAACCGCGTAAAAACAATAAATGTCTATATTTCACCTTTATTATGTCTTGATTATTAATTATGATTGTGCATGAATCATTCAAGATTTTCATTTCAATATCTATTATAGTTTATAAACTTGCAAAACGTCTAATACGTCTAAACATTTATAGAGATAAGAATAAACTTAATTAATCAACAGATTTTTTGAATCGAGTTTTTGTTATGTAAAAGAAATCTGACCCCAAAGAATATAATATAAATGATATACAATTTGCATTATGATTGTAAAATATATTTTTATAATTTAGTTTGTTATAAGATTTTCGCACTTTCCCACATTTCGTGCCTTTTAATAGTTTATATGGTTCTAAAGTAACCTAACGAACTATTAGACTTGGTCGTATTACTTTACACATTAATTCAGCCAAAAAAACATTTAAAACTAAAATTTTTAAAAATCATAGCGCCTTGTTAAGCGATGTTCTAAAATTTTCCCAGTAAAGTCAAAGCACTCCTATACTTATTAGCGACTTAAATGTTTCCTCGAGACTTTCGTAAATTAATTACTGCTATAGCCAAATGGCCTTTTAAAATGACACTGCATTTTTCAGGAAGCCCCCGCCCCGTTGGGCAAAGTCCTGCATCCAAAATGCTGGATTGTTTGGTTCGACGCGAGGAAAATGTTCGGCGCGGGTTTGACGCAAATTTTTAAGTCGTTTACCTCAGTCTCTCTCTCAAGTATTCCGGCATCTCCGCGGCTTGCGCAGCCCTGTCACCGGGCCGCTCGGCGCACTCCTCGCGAGCAGTCTCGTCAGCACTCGTGCGGCTTTTTAACTTTGTACACGGCGGAGTTTTCCCCGGCGTCTCGCAGTCGACCGAGAAATGCATATAAAAGATGAGACGCGGCGGTGGGCGGGGGAGCGAAGAAGGGTGGGATCGGCGCCCGCCTCTTACGCTTCCGTTGAATAACTCAGGCCGGGACGAATTAAGCGCGAATTACGATTCCCTTTCGCGGGGCCGGCTTAGTCGAATCAATCTTTTACAATGATTGCCCCCCCGCGTCTTTTTGCGACTCCCTTCGCGCTCACGCGAGATTAAGAGACCGGGAGCCGAGGCCCTTGGGGATAGATTAAATTTTGCATTATGAGCCGGCCCGCCGACGAGGAGCTGTGCGCGGGCGGATCAAAAGTTTTACAGTTTTAAAAGCTCGCCTCTCTGTTATTATAGACGGCTGCAGTCGGTATTGCCGTGAAGCATTTATTGCCCGCATAAAGTGCCATTGGTTAGGCGCCGCGCGAATGTATTAATAATTTTAATTAAAATGTTGAATGTTTACGGGCGCCGGGTCGGCTCAGCCCATTTTATACGGTACTTCAAATGCACGCGGTGAATGCGAAATTTGAGTGAGCCCCAACTATAGTATATGTTTTCCGTAATATCGTTTATACACGGCCGATTATAAGCTATCGAGTTTGAATTCTTCCGACCCGCTTCTGCAGCATGTAATACGACTTCTGCCCTTCAAATTAAGTGGATAGTGTATCATACGTGAAATTTTCAAACCACCCGAAAACAAACACTATTCGTGTACTTGCGGATTGATGTTAAATTTGGGTTGTTTAATCAAATTCTCTATGCACGTAATATTTTGGGAATCGTAAATTACAATTACTATTGATATTTTGCTCTGATTACTGTCAACAGGATATAAATAAGACTCATCTAAGATCAGGACATAGAATACGTCCTATCTTAATCACAAGTGCCTAGACAATCTCTCTGATAAAAGCCTCCCCCGGTCATAATCAGAAGGCATTATCTTTATAGGGGGTACTTGGCACTATAACCACATTTCTAGTCATCGCTTATCGAAAATAGTCACCAAAAACATAACCTGAGGAAAAATGTCTATTGCCCATTAATATTAAAAAAAAAGCCCGTTATCTCCGAGGAAAAAGCACGAACATCGCTCGATAATGAAAATGCCAAAAAAAAAAGAATAATCACTCACCTGATAGTCCATATAATTCCCGTAACCCATGTGGTTGCAGGTGCAGGCACAGGCCTGTATGTGCCGGCGCATGTCCAGCTCGAGCTCCTCGCCGCAAAGACCGCGAGCCGTCGCGCTCGCCATCATCGTGTCGCCCATGCAGTAGCCGCCCGTGCAGTACATTCGGGGCTCCGACTGGTCCAGATAGACGCCCCCGCCGCCGCCGACGAGGCCGCCGGTGTCCTCGAAGCCTGGACCCAGGCGACTCGTGCACCGCGAGTCGGTGATGTAGCCGACGCGCGACTGAGGCCTCGGCTGCTGCTGCTGCTGCTGCTGTTGCTGCTGCTGTTGCTGCTGCTGTTGCTGCTGCTGCTGCAGCTGCTGCGGCTGCTGGTCCTCGAAGCCGAGGCGTGACTGGGGCCGCTGCTGGTAGCCGCTGGGCGGCTGTATCGCCTCCTGCGGGTGACACCATTTCCTCATTATTGCGCCCTGGGGTGGGAGCGGTTATCAGGGATGTGGCCCCAAAGTCCCCGCGGATGGGACTGTCATATATTCCGGGCTTCGGGGATGAATGTGGGCCGTCTTGGGGTCGAGGCCTATCCGGCCGCCCGTGGGTCAAGCTGCGAGTTTCGCAAGAGATTTATTCCGGATAAACACCAACTTTGTACAAATTGGTGTACAAATGTCTAGCGAGGTTGCTAGACTATTTTCATTCTCCCATAGGAACATTCCTTGGAGAATTCACAAAAGAATTCTATCGATGAAATGGCAAAAAACTTGGTTGAAACGATTTACCAGCTTCTAAATCATTCGCGAATTTCAAATTTTTGTATCCAAAAGCAAAGTAAAATCAAAAGTAAAATATAAGGCTGTTCGTATTTTTAGTACACTGTAATACCATAAAAAACCATTTACATAGATTTATTGGTAATTTGCAAAACACACTAATATAAATATATGGTAGGCGTGTGTCAAAATCAAAACAAGAAATATGTACGCGTAATAAAAGAATTTATGGTGTCAAACCGATAAATACAACGTTTTTGCATTACACTAATATTTGGAATAAATTCATTAATAACTAATATAAAATATTCTTCATAAATAGAGTGCAATAAAATTTATTTAAATCCTTTAAATTTGTTACATAACTTATCAACTGACACTTAGCTTATGCCAACTGACTTTATCAATACCTATATTTAAGCATTACGCCTGGCTTTGTGTCGAATATTATACGCGGAATGCAACAGTTACAGTCATTGTTACGCGCGAATACCAAAATATTTGCCATTACAGAGGAATATTAAATTGTCAATAATTACTGTTCCGCGGTACGGCATAAGAGGAAAGGCCGGAATAGCCGATGTGCGCAGGCCTTTCGGCCAACGCGAATGGCCGCTATAAGGCCGGGGTGCATATAATTTTATTCCTTCATTTGTCTATAGGGCGAGCGCCAGGATCGGCAGCCAACGAGCAATTCCAGGGTCTCGGCCGCGCTTCAAAGGGAAACGCGGGCATTCACGGCAATTTAATTAAAGTGCGTGACGGGAATCCACGCGGCAAAAATTCCCGCAGTATAATGTGACACTTTAATTATCGCGCTTTCAATTGGGCCCGAGTCCCCGCGCCGCCCCCTCCCCCCCCCCGGGGGGGGGGGAAGATTCTGCAAGAGACAAGAACATTCCGAGAGGCGTGGGCCAAGCCATTCCTTTAATTGCCGGGGAATCGGTCTAATTTTTGAACAAGTAAGCACGGCCGTCGAGCAATCTCATCTGCAAACAGACCCTCCTGCGCGCGGCTCGACTAATTAACACGTCTCACGGGTGAATTCCGCTCCCCCATGGGGTCTTTATTAAAGCCAGGCGGAAAAATCATAGCGGCACTCGGGTTATATGCGCGGCGCCCGGGGAGTCCGATACGCCGGATTACCGTCCGTCTCGGGCGGCTCATTAGCGGCTGACGCGGCCGGCGCGGCCCGCTAATCAATTAAGTAATGCGACGCGGCTGCGAAAGGGCGCGCCGCGGCCCCCCGGCGACCCAGATCCCTGGCATTCTAATCGGCTTACGCCCCCCCGCTTCCCGCGTTGACCCAGAAAAGCACCCGGGCCCACGGATTCGAGATGGAAAAACTCCCCCCCCCGGTACGTACACACACACAATCCCTTGCCGCACACTTTTTTCCCGGGCGGCCGCTCCTTGGGCGCGATCGCGCTCGATTTCCGATATGTATGTAGATACGGCGCTTCCATCCCTCTGGCTTTAACGCACCGGGCGCCGCGGCCGGGGCTGCGGATTCTGCGCCCGGCCTCCGTGCAGCCGGCCTTGCCGCTCGGCCGTGGCTCTGCCCCGATTGCACCCTGGGCGCAAGCGCGCCAAATTGAATTCTCACCGGGGCCGAGGGCGCCCCGCTTGATTAATAAATTTCCCCTTACGCTGCAGTTTGCCAGATTTTTCGGGCTGGCCCTATTGGTTCCATTTGCCGGCCAATCGCGCGTTTCATGAATTATGCCGCAGACTTTGACCCGCGGACAGTATGTTGACGATGCGCCTTTGGCTTTGACGCTCGGGGAAAGCGGGACCGAGAAAGGTGCTAACAATTTGGGAGCGTTAAGTAGAGATTTCGAGGTGGGGCTCGGCTGTGAGATAGTCTGCTTCGGCGCTGCGCCCCCCTTATGCAGATGTTCCTAGGGTGTATTTTTAAATCGATTCGATTAAGCGGAATTTCTTGGAGAATTACATTTTGCACAGTCAGGTTCTAATTGTCCGAAAAGGAAAAATCACCCGATTTAAATTATTGGCTAAATCGTCCGAAAATTTCATTTCCAAATGAAATGGACCATTAAAGACTACTCCATGACCAATCAAAGCTATTTGTCGGTAATAGATGTGTTACAAGCGAGTCATTTAGCTTTTGTCAGTAGAAGGTAATTTAATGACTTTTTATCTTAAGAAAAAGCTAATATTCAGAGGGCTATATGAAAAGAAATAATCAATAATTGTTAATTAATGGTTCAGTAAACGTCAAATGAAAAAATTCAATTTAACTCAGTTTCGCGTTAGTAGCGCGTTTCTATGTATTTTATTTTAAGAATAAGATAGATCTGTACTAATAACTAATTACCTAGATATTTATTTTAGTAAGATATTTCGTTATGTTTATAATATCGTTTCTATTAAAGTTCTCTTAAGATTATAATAATTACGTAAAATATAAACACACCCATGACAATCAAAAAGAATATCTGAAGTAGTAAGTTGATCAATTGTACAAATAAAAAACCTAAGTTGTAATCTCGGATCGCCTATTTTTTAAACGAATAATTCAATAAATATCAAATATAAAATTATATATTTATTAATTGAAAATGAGCTGATAAAAGTATTCTAAATAGAAAAGCAAATAAAAAACTCTGTTCTTGTTGAATCGTTATTGAGAGATAACGTATTTACAATCAGTAGTGTGATGGATGTATGCGCCATCGATTGTAATAATAATTATTTATATATCAAACTATTATAAAATGCGTGCGTTTAGTTACATTTCCATTATTTATCTATTTTCGATTAAATTTACAAATGTATGTTTTTTGTAAGCTTGCTCGCTATGCCTAGTCTCGAGGAACGAGGAAAGCCCGGTAGTTTCGAATATATAAAGTTTGTAAAATGTATGAAAGTCGGGCTACACCTGTGAGAATCCATAAGGGGTTCGTGACTTAGCCGTTCCGCTCGGGCAGTCATAGGGTCTGCCCTAGGCGTTATAGGTCTCGTGGAATTACTCCTTGTTAATGAAGACCGCCCTATGTGCACGTGTGAGAGACATCTCCATGTGTGGCTACACGAAGAGAAGAATCCACAGAAAATAATAGCACTAGATTTTGAGTAGCAGAACATATTCTAATACTAGAACATTTTGATCCGCTTCTTAGTTAGTAAATTTGTACTGCTGACGATACCAGTTACATTGTTCGTACTGATACTCGTCAATTTACTATACTAGATGTCGCGTGCCTATACTTTAGAATTGGAATTTTCAGTTCCAGAATTTTTAGCACTGGGTTTTCCCGTTTTAATTAGAGTTGAGAAAGATATATGCAATTAATCTTCAATGGCAGATTTCTAAAGTTTTTCTAACGAATACATACGGATTATAGTATTATTTATTTAATTATACCGATTTAGTTTGATTGTCTATCATTTAAATTAGAATACATTCATCAATGAACCTAAGTAAGATATACAATGATGAAAATTTTAAAAGTCAGCCAGTGCACTGTTTGACTTTTTAAATGTTCATCATTTTATGAATGTCTTTTTTAGGCTCATCGATGAATGTATTTTGATTTTTCTGAAAGGAATTTAGTCTTCAAAGGCTAAAATATAGAAAATAGATGTTACATGAAATAAGCTAGTAGCAAGAAATTTAACTTTAGTCTGCAGTTGATGACTTGTTACATTTTTATAATTATTGCATGGATTTTTAATATTTGTCTAATCGACAAATGTATTTTAATTTTATTAAAATAAAAATATCTTATAACAAGATATGTGAATTAGGACTAATTTTGGAGAATAGATGTTAATAGATTGCAAATAAAGAAACATATTCTTTAATAAATATCAAATTTTTATTTATAACCTACATATATGTGAAAAATTACACATGAAGGCCTTTACATGCTTAGTTCTGCGATTGCAGATTCCAAAACGGCGTATAGCCGTTCTAAGTTTTCAGATTTTGGACACTAAGTACTAAAATGTAGAGTATTGCGGCTAGTACCTAAAATATAAATTCTAACACTTATATTATAGATGGCGCGCAATCTGGTTTACCGATGCCGTGTCTATGTATATTGTACACATAGAACTTACTTTTTCGGTGGACTTCTCTCTGTGTATTAGGCATCGCGGCTCGGCGACTCTCGCAGCCCTTCGGGGAAAGTCGGGGAGACTCGGAGCGCAGGGCTCCGCGGTGAGCGCGAGAAAATTGGACTATCTGCGTAGCTCGGGAGTGGGGATAGCGAGCGGCGATCGATGAGCGGCGATCGAGGAGCGACGATCGAGGGCGAAGCTGAAGCTTTATTATTGTTTTGGCCGACCGAAAGAAAAGGCAAGCGCGAGGTTACCTATTGCTTTGTTTTCTACTCTTTGTTTCGAAAAAATCTAACTTATAATTTAAATTCAACTCTTTGTATTACTTTAAATGTAACCATTTCCTTGTCCTATCCAGCACAAGTAGTGAGAAGTGTCGAGTAAGTAGTACCAAACATCAAGCCAGGGCTTGGTCCTGCGGTCTCGCGTTATCCAGGCTAAGTGCAAGATCGATCAACAATGCTTTCTCTTAAGGAAGCTAAAATTCTCAAACAGATATTTCGAACTGTCTCGTAAAAGTACCCCTAATCCAGGAAACATCTCATTAAGCAACTACACATTAAATCAAGTTCCTAACGATCTTAATTACTGAATTAAAAAAAAAACAAGAAAATACAAACTGGAAAATACTATTTAAAAATTATTAAACCATGTTAAACAATATAACAATCTGTTAAAATTCTAAAATAAATTAAACCTTGTATGTTTTATAACATAAACCGTAATATGCAAAACTAATAGATTAAATACAATATCAAACTAAATTGTATATTATACTTACTATACAATTATCCTCACAACTATTCTGAAGCATGTACATATAATGGTACATTAAACAACTATTGTACAAACAATTACAACTAGGATATATTGAACTATGTTGTGATGTATAAGTGAACTATGTGAAACACATTGAATCTGTAGTTTATACATATGAGCCTAAATAAATAAATGAAGAGAAAACATAAAAAAGTCGATTAAGGACAGCTAAGCTATTTATCTGATATTACCGCGTTCAAAATTCTGCTCCTTCAGCGACATTTGCCGACAAATGTCGGCCCGTAAATATCCCGGGAGCCCGAGCTGAGCGCTGCAGTATACATCAGTTTACGCGGGGCGTCCGAGGTAACCGGGAAGGAAATCGCGCCAGCAGCGCAGCCGCGCTACAGCGAAGCAATCGAGGGCAGGGGAAAAAATAGGCGAGTTAATTCATCGGAAGGCGCACGGCGGGGGCCAATAACTCAAGGGAAATTCCCGGAGGAGCCTCGTCGACTCGGGCGGTCCTCGCAGCCCCGGGGCGGGGCCGTCGGGCCGCGCGAACACCGCGAGCCACGGGTGCGGCTTTGCGGCCGCGGGTCTTCCTCTCGCTCGAGCGCCGTCGCGGGTCCGCGCGGCTTAACCCGCCCCCCTCCCCCGCGGCACACTTTTATGCGCGGCCCGGGGTACGCGGAGGCATTTTTCAAGGGGATCGGCCCGCGCCGACGCGCCCGGCTAATAATCGCGCGAGGCGCGTCGCGGGGGCGCCCGGGGGACGGGCCGTCATAAGGGGCCCCCGGGCCGTCGGTCGATTCTGCGAGCTCGGGGATTCCCCGGCCGACCTCCTTTTCCGGGGGCCGCGCCGGACGGCAGAATGCCGGGCTTTGGACGTTTTTGGGTTAGGAGGAGTGGGAAGCCCGGCCGGGCAAATCCCCGGCGAGTGCGCCCTCGGCAGAATTGAATCCGCCCTCGGAATGTGGTCGCTAAGGATCCCGGCCCTCGCCGCGGCTCCGGATTGCCCCGCGAGGGCCCGCCGCGGGCCTTTTTTTTTCCCGCGGATTAGCGCGGTAATCCCGGGCGATAAATCGGCCCGCTAACTCAGGCCCGGCGGCCAATTTTTTTCCCGGGGGCTCGGGCCGCGACGCGGACCCCGTAACTCAGGCCGGCCGGGATATGAGCCGGAAACAATTACCGCCCCGGAATACAGGGCTCGCGTAAACAGCTGGCCCTCGCGAGCCGCGTTGATTGCGGACACGCCCTTGGCTCGATAGGGTCGCGCGGGGGCCGCGCCCTCCCTTGGACACACTCCAACTGCGTCAGCGTTGATAAATAATCCAAAGCTCCGGACCTTTCACCTACGGCGCTTGCCAGTGCCGCCCTATTGTTAGCACGCGCGAGAGGAGCCCCGGCGGAATCGTACGACGCCGTCCCCCTGTGCTAACTCCGTTCAGAGCTACGTCGCGTAATTCATGGCGCCGCCTAGCCCTTGCCAATACGGATGGATGCACTGGATTTTTTTCACTCGAGTGAGATTTCTGCAAGCGATCGCAGAAATTCATGAAAATATCATGCTAAAGTCATTTGTCATACAATTCAAATCCATATACCAAAGATCTTTTTGCAAAATTAAGAATTTTGACAACGCTTGGCTGTTCAAAAATCACAAATGAATTTACGCAATGGTGTTTTTATTTTAGATTCAGAATAAAAAGAAATTGTAAAAAAAATTTCAAATCACTTCAGATAACTGCATTTCGCCATCAAAGATAAATTTCATTTATTATGCGTGCTATAATACAAATTTTAATTCAAAATGCGTTGTTTCAGAATTCGCGAGAAGAATAACTTACCGCAGATAACATTAAAATTAATTATTTTTGAAAGTATTTGATTATACTTCTTTAGTCCGTTGTACTTGTATAATATATAGCTTTGAATAATATTTGGAGTACGCGCCCGTATTATATTTACAACGAAATATTTGCTTTTGTATAAGAAAATGTTAAATTTTAATAAACGCCAATGTAAATCTCAAAGGAAGAACATTTAATCATAAATATACATATTTTCAACATAAATCATTTAATTATCATTTAAAAACGCATCAAATAATACTTATATATGTAAATCAAATCTATCGATTTAGTTTGCCCAGAACAAAAAGAATTCTGATTACTTATAGGCAATCCATTAAATAACACAGAAACTTGGAAAAGGCGAAAATAAATAATTCGCCTAACTGACCACCTATGCGTCATGGCGTATATATGAGGATCGATTTTGAAAATTCAAATCGGAAATGTCCGGAAATTCAGTAGGGCGGGACTTAACACAAAGCCGAAGAACGCGCAAAAAACCCTCGACTGGAATATTTCACGAGAGCGCATAAAACATCGAGTGCAGGCCAGGAAAAAATTCGCCAAAGGAAATAAAAGACACTGTCGACCCAATTCCCCCGTCGATCGACAAAAAAAAAGTTATTCGCTCCTCGAAAATGCAAAAAAAAATGGAGACTCCTTTCTAGGCGGAGGACCGGGCACTTGAATTCCGTTGCGCAGCGCGTCGTATCTCCCACGCCTAGGCATTCAGAACCTCCCAATTATCGCACGGTCCGAGAGATCAACCCGCGATGAAAAGGCGCGATCGCGCTTCGACACCGTGACCCCGTTTCCTCCGGAGTAGATCCTTTAAGAGGCCATCGCGCCGATCTATTACCAGCACTGCTTTATTTTCGGACCTTTAAATCAATCAAAACGCGCCAACTTTCAAATATTGGCAGTAGAATTTACCTTGGCCAAGACGGCCTTGGATTATTCTAGGAATCTCACTGACTTTTCATTACTTACAAGGTTTAATTATTTTAAGCCGTGTAAAACGGATTACGCATTCTTATATTTTTATTTACAATTTATTTAATCCGCGAAGTTTTGTAGATGTATCTCTTAAATACTATTCTCGTGCGATAAAACGGCTTAGTTAATTTTAGTGATTTAATGCTTGTTTTTTATTTTCAATAATTAGCTTAACTTTTAACAATGCCAGCCATCTTTAAAGCAATTAGCAATTGATTTTTCTATTTTTGCAACACTTTATCTCTCTAAAAAATTCTAATATGAAGATTGCGGAAGAAGCGGTTAATTAAAAATCGATTCTGTTAATTTTTAACATAAAAATAATACCGTATATTTATTTATCAATATAATAAGATATAAATCCTTTAATAATTAAATGAATATAATTATTTTATCGATATGTCAATACTAGAATAATTGCCGTCAATTTTTCATTTAAGAAGAATCGTTTACCAAAGAATTAAAACTATGTGCATTTCAAGTTTTATCGGGTACAGTTTTATTTTTATTTTAAATAAAGACCCGGTATCGTATTTATTTAATGTCTGCCCGGTAATGGATGAATGCAAAAAAGAACGTGCGTGCTTTCTTTTGTGATTGCCGGGTGATTAAGAGAGAATAAAAGCCAACTCTCCTAGGATCTTTAATGGAAACGGTTTATCGCTAGTCAAACATGATTTATTTGTGATAGCTACTGAAACCGAGGAAGACTATTAATTGTGATCAGAAAACAGTCGGTATTTATTAAAAACAATTGCGTTACTTGCAATTAATTCCCATAGTTTGAATAGTCTTTAATTTGAGTCATAAATTTCTTCACTGATGAATAATCAAGATAACTGTCCGATTCCGTTAGACGAAAATAATTTAGGTTTTTCTATAATTATAAACTACAGTGGTTCTATACAAGGTATCCCTAACTAGTAAATCTTCCTCACCAGTTTCCTTTCAGTGCGAGTAAACGAATGTTGGAGCGCCGTAGATAAACAGGATCACAGAGCGGGGTAAAAATAACGAGTGCCCCGTCCTCTTTATGCAAGCGGGGCCCCTTTAACAATCAAGACAATGCCGATTGAGAGCGGGCATCGGCCCCTAATGAGGCTCCGCGTTTTCGATTACGCTCCATTGTGCGACCTCTCCGTTACCGAATCTTCCCCACGCGTCGGCGAACAAAGCCTGCCCCGAAAAATCCAGCCCATAAACCAGGCGAATTGGACGCATTCATCCGGCCGCAAAGCGAAACAGGCAAAGCCAATCACGATTTCCCTCCCCGGCCGCCTGGCCCGTAAAAACGGCGGCCGCGGCGCCACCCCCGGCGCCTGTCTCTCAAAAGCCGAGGGGAAGGAAGGCAAAAACGGAAAAAAAAAAAAACCAAAAAAAACAAAGGCGTCCGCCGGGATTTACACGCGGACCTCCTCCTACCTCCCCACGAGGCCGAGACAAAAGTCCCGCGAATCAATTACGGGGCGGGCCGTTAGCGGACGTGACGAACGTCCGAGGGTCGAAGCTTCCACCCACACCCCCGGGCACTCGTAAAATATCGCGCGGCCGGCGCTCCGGGACGATTGCCGGGAGCCGCGCGGCAGGCTAATTGGCCGGGACGCGGGCCGCTCAATTAGGCCGCGAGACGCGAGACTCTGGGGGAGGCCGCCAAGGAACGCCAGATGATTGTGTGTCCCCGGAACTTCTCAACGCCTATCGCTGCTGAACTTTCAGGCTGGCGCGTTCGAGTGTGCGTGCGACTCGGGGCGTTAACTCGCACGGCGACGTAGGTGCGCTGATGTGAGAAAAAGGGACGAGAGCGGCTGGAAAACAAGAAGGTCTCCTTGCCGGCAGGCCGTTGCACCCCTCGCGGTAGGTATTCTCCTGTCGTACGGGGGAAGACCTTGGCCAGGGCGGCATCAACGGGCGCCTCAACGTCTGGGGATTCCCGTTGGCTAATTTGAAAACAAGCTGCGAAGAAGCCGTCTAGAGCTTGTTGCAGCTGGTATACACACTTGCAAGGGGGTATCTCGGGGGCCGTCAATCGCAAAAATAAATCGACTGCAATGCGGGACCCGCGATCCGACATTGCTTCGGCCTCGTTCGATGTAGTGCATCGATTTAAAGTTTAATCATTGTGTGCTATAATTTTGTAAACGAAGGCATATTATTAATAGCACACGAAGCATAATGCTTGTGAGGACATAAATGTACCGATTCACGATTAAATAAGAATATTGAAGATTTCATTAGCTCCGGTATCAATCTATCTCGTTGTTGTATCATGATATTATAGAGCTATTACACAAAGGGGGGGAAATGCCAAAGCTTGCGATACACTTCAAGCGTCAGAATGGGGAGAGGAAATTTTATTACGCTTTAATCATAGTATTAACACAGTATAATGCTTGAATAAATTTAGCATCTACGCTGGCTTTTCTCGTATATTTGTTCAAATAAACGAACCTTGAAATTATTTTTAAATCAAAAATACCAATTATTATGAAAGCAGAAATAATTGAATTTTTATAGAGACGCAATTTAATGTTGTCAAATTCGTATTTATCTAAAATGATTTGCTTCTGAACTAACAGGCCATTTGTTTTAGCACAGCTGAAAGAAAATATGTTCGCGAAAATCGTAATCGTATAAAAGGAATTAAGGAGGATCTAGTGAAAGTCAGCTTGATGGACGCATTTTAACGGAGCATGTTTAAGTGGATCTATGCTCGGCATGGGAGGATACGTATTCCTTTAAGTACACGTTTTGTGACATGTATAGATACAGTACGATTATGCCTTTCAATTAAATTTTATATTAATTAATAGGAATAAGTTATTGGTAAAACATAGATAAGCTTTTTGTTTCTTTATTCAAATAAATATAAAACTTTGTTATCAACGATTTCATTAAAATATTTGATATTCGTTGCCGTAGATGAAGATTTAGAAGGCAGGAGTAGTCACAAAATTAAATAATCTTATCTGTTAAAATTTTTGATTTAAACAACTTATAATTGACTGGATTTTTCCAGAGAGTTTTTGACTTGTGTTAGTATTATGAATATTATTATAGAGCAGTTTAAATGCCACTATAACAGGGTTCCATTTAAATGAACTACTGATACTTTATTTTATTATTTGTCGTCATAGAAGGTCTTCTAGAATCTTAGGAAACTTTGTAATATGGAAGTTTGACTGAATGACTATGTTTAATTTAGATAAAGTAACTTAATAACTGTGTATCTTTCGCTCTAATTCAAGCAACATCAATGTCTTTAAAATCATCTAATTAATGAACACATATTCGTACAATGTATCTATACATAAAAATAGAAAGTAAATTGACTTTGATCTGATAAGGTACCTATGTACAAATACAGGTTCTATCACTATTATATAACTTGTACGTTCTTCATCTCAAGTTTTATCGAGTAAAAGCAAGTCAAACTTTTTATGATGCAAGTTTCTTAGTCTTAAGAGAATAGTATAATAATCTTGTGAGTTTCCTTTGTAGGTAAGAAATAATATATTCAAGGAAAGTCATCTGCTTTAAATCACTTTCTACGTTAATATTTGGCTTTTAGTCAAAGCGAAGTTTGCACATTTCAACATGTAATCATACTTACGATTACATAAAGTATTACCTACGTTAAATAATTTTGGTTGGATGTACAAAGATTGTAGAGTTTTATTAAATACTGTTTCATTTAGCAACGTACATTTATTATTGCTGTTTAGTATATAAAATAGTTTGTGGTAAATTAAATTGAAGGAAGTAATTTGTACTTGTTATAATATTCATAGAAAAAAACAAACGTATTAAAAAATGAAATAGTGAGGAATTTCCTTAGAGATTTTCTTGACTACTGAAACAAGCTCTCTCGAAAAATTCCAAGAATATTTGCTGATAGTCTACAATGTTAGCTCCTACGAAATTATGCATGTCCACGTATTATGAATCGCGTCGAGTACATAGCAAATTATAGAAAAAAAGAACAGGGTCTGTTTCAAGGTAGATCGCACTCACGTAGTATTTGACGCGGTCTTCAGTACTCTGAGTAATCTCGGTCGGAGGAACACGATAAGATCCATTGAGGTAAGCGAGAAGATGTGAGATTTGAGATGCTGGGGTCGTACTGCGTGTACATGGTAGATAAGTACATAGGTAATTATTAATATTATTTGCGTTAATATACAATGCTAGTTAAAATTCTAAATTGCAATTCTCTTCAATTCAAACTAGACGAATTTAAAAAGCGGAAAAGAAATTGCAATGCGATTTACGTCTCGCAAACGTATTTTGTAAATATAAACTCGAGGGATGGATAATTAGCCGCCATAATTCTGCAGCTGTTGCAAACGCGGATAATATACGAGCCGCAACTACATTAAAGAAATGACCTATTTAGCCGGCACTCTTCCAGAAAGAAGCCGAGGGAATTGTGAAAAGTAAAAAAGTGAGAAAAAGGAAGCTTCCGGCATTTGTGGGAAAAATCCGAGTCCAAATATGCGAGCCGCATAATCCGGGGCCAACGAGAGGAGAGGAGAGCTCACCTGAGAATAGGAGTCATCCTGGTAGGGCGCCCTCCTGAGGCAGTCGTCGTAACACCTGGTGTCGTAGCCGCTGGGCGGCCGGGGGTACGGCTCCTGGCCCGCGGCGGCAGCCGCGGCCGCCGCTGCGGCCGCTGCCGCCGCGCAGCAGTCGGGGATCTGGGCGCTGTAGGCCTCGTAGGGGCACTTCTCCAAGCGGCCCTGGCCCTGCGCCGGCTGCGACTGCTGGTGGACCCGCTCCTGCGGCCCCGTCCCGTAGCCCAGGCTGTGATGCATAGTGGATGGGGGCCGGGCCCCTCAGGCGCTCGGGCCACCGGCCGCCTCCCGGTGGGCGAGGCTCGTCGCCGCCCGACCGGCCCCGGGCCGCGCGGCCATCCTCCCGGGCCGACGGCCCTGGCAGCCTCTCACCTGGGGACACAAAACCGCGGAGAAGTCATTAGAGCGACTCGTCAGCTGCAGCCGGCTCACTCGATGGATACGCTTAGAGGGGATGGGGCTCGCGCGGCGTTTCCATTCGGGATCGCCGGGTTGAGCTCGCAGATCCCCGATTACGCTTTCAGTGCGCTTATACCGCTGCATTACGTATGAGGTTACATTTGCGTAGTTCCGCGGCTGAATATTCCACGAGCCGCGTGTGTACACGTAAGCCCGAAATGCAGCCCGGCGGCGAGTCGACGTTAATCGCCGGATTTTTTCCCGATGCTTCTCGGGCGTCGAGCGCGGGGGCAACAATCAACGTAGATTGGAAGCGAGATTTCAATTGGAAGCACATTAGACATCCGGCGATGCGGGGGACAGCCGTTATTGCGCAAGACTCGGCAATATTCGCCGCGTCTAATTGATACTGAAGGCGCCCGTTTCATTACCGGGAATGCAGCCCGGCTGCGGCGGGCCACCGCGGGAGTAACTGCGCCCCGGCGCCTATCCAAAAGTAATATAATCGGGCCGCAATGAATGGAAGCGCGGCGGGGCGGCGGCCCCGGCTAACAGGGACTCGTAACCGGCCGGCCGGGGCTAAAGATAGGCCGGGAGCCCCCGGGGGCTTTGAGCACCGGCCGCCGCAACCAAAGTCGATGGTCCGGCTGGAACGCGACCGTTACTACTTATGGCCGTTACCCGCGGCCGTAAGAGTCGCCGAGGAAGAGTCGGACGCGGCGTGTTTATACGCGCGCGACCGTTGGGGGAGGCGGGACGCCCGGACGGCTTTATTCCGCGATCGTTTAGGCAAATGAAAATTCCGATCCGCCGCGTGCATTCGGCTTTACTGCGGCCCCGCGCCTTAACAGGGCCATTGCCGCGGGCAAGTGTTGCCTTCTTTGAGGGCCCGCGGGTGTTGGACCTTCTTGCGCCGACTCTCGCGGGAGAATTAGCGTCGAGGATTATTTCGTGCCTTTTCTCCTTCGCTCCGAGGGTTATAATTCGCCGCGGGGCTATTTTTAATCGCCTGGTTTATAACGCCCTCTACGTAAAGTTTTAAATCGCTTCATCAAAAGTTCAACATGCGTAAACTAATGCAAATTGCCCGGAAAATCTTCATAGACCAACGGGCCTGTAACTTTTTTATTTTCTATCGTAATTGAGTGAATTTCATTATGTACACTTTTTATGTACCTACAAAACAAAAGGTGTAATAAAAAATGTAAGATTTTGCCAGGATTATCGCATTATGCATATCCGTGTTGTATAACTTTTTTTCAAAATGTAAACAGTTTTGGTGAGAAATTTCATCGAAAAAGTATTATCTCAAATGTGAAAATTACGTTTTAGAAAATAATGAATTTCAAAGAATACCCCTTACCGTTAATAAATAGTTCTTTTACTTTCTATACTTGTCTATGGTCGTATAAATGACGCAGTGAAACTGAATCGTGCATCCGATGTCTCTTAATTCATAAAAGCCAAACTTATTCAATGCAACGCTAAAGCAGCCATTGACAATGACGAACGGCCATATATTTGACAACGTAACCAGAAACTTATGCGTGCATATCGGCTTCGCTCGGAAGGACAGACCTCGAGCGTCGCATTATTTATCTGTTTAGTTTCTCAAAACGATTCCCACCTGCTACGGCGCTTTCATTACAGGCCCCTTTTCTACGAGGAGGTTGCATCAAGTTTAAATTTGATATCGATTCCACTTTGTCTTGGGAGCTTCGCATCCGCGAGCCTTTATTATTATCACTTATCATGGCGATCGCGCCACATCCATCCAATTTCTCGCAGCGCGAAAGTTCCCGATGCGCCCTCTTGCATTCCCAAGTGCCGTCACCAACTTGGGAGAATCCGAAAAGCCGTCGAGTTTTAAAAATTCAGGTGCGAGAAAGATTCGAGCTTTTTTTTTAATTGTCCTTACAATCAAAATGAACTGCTGGGAAAGTTTTTATGGGTAACTTTTTACCAGGACTTTGTGGCAGGAATTCAAGGCGACAGTTGAGGCGCCCGCGCCGAGTAGTTCACTCGTTGTGAGCACGGGAGATTTGTTTAACGGGGGCAGTCCAAGTTTGCGATCTCGAGAAAGTTAATTGCTCTCTATAAATATTTCATCTCGATTGAAACGAGGCGTGAAATTTATTGCCTTAGCATGCCTTAAACTTATTCAAACCTACTCAACTAGTTGTACACAAATATCACTTTAAAAATACTTTAGATAAATCTCATATAGAAATAAAATCGCTGAAACTTTTACTTCTTTTGCCGTTAAATGATATTAATTGTTTGTTCTTATAATTACACATGTGCTTATACCCATAGTCTAATTTTAACATTTATTTTGATAAAATTCACTTTCGTTAAAATATCCTTTGAATCAAAACGTCCATAACTATACTTTACAGCGGCAGATATAAAAAAATATGACCCTTTAAATTGAAATTTCAGTATTACAAATTCTATGAATTTGTAAGTAGTGATTAAATTAAACGGTGCTGCGTTACTGCAATATTCATTAGGTTGCTTCAAGCTTTTTTATATTCTACAACATTTGAATTTCTTTTTAATTTCAATTAATTTCAAGAGATGAGATTTGATTGCTAGCACTCATTAATTTAAATAGAATAAGAACTGCTGAAGTAAAAACTTTTGTCATTACGCACTTCAGTGTAGCAGCTGCACGCAATATTCCGGAATTCCACTCCTTTGAAGCCTGTCTTAAAGTATTTAAAACTATCTTGTACATAGACTTTCTGCAATTATTTATATAAATTCAATAGCGTTAATCAGCAAAACACGCCTCGAATCTAATCTTGAGACGATACTCAGAAGGAAAGCCGATGCAGTCGAGAGTAAATTAAAGGTCGTGGAGGAGGTAAGCTCTAAAATTTCAATAGCGAATCGACCCCACTTATAAAGTCAAGTTTCGCGCGGTGTCCGTGAAAAAAACTCGGAGGAGGCCGCGAAATTCCACAATACTGCTGCGACTCGCGGGAACAGCCACAGATAATAAAATGTCAGAAAACAGGCGGATCACTTGGGATACAGATAAGGGAGGGGTAAGTCATCAAGTACCATACTCGCATAGTGCTCGTAACTCGTATACATAAACTAAACGTAAAGTTCCGTTCATGCACCTTAAATAACATTTCGGTAGGACGGAAGTTTGTTCATTTCGTAGAGGCGATAAACTCGAAATGTGGAGGTAGAAGGCAGCCTTTGGATTAGATCAGGGATGACAAATCTAACTAATATAAAGACTATGATGAGTGATAAAGGTAAGAACGGTATTCGGTTGAGATTTGTGACTTTCAAATACTATACGAAAAAGATAAAGATTTTTATCACACGATGCACAGTCTTTACTCTGATAAGACATCGTCCTTTAAAATTTGTTTAATCTTACAAAATATTATCATGTAACTATATTAATATTAATATATAATATTATTAGATATATACGATAAAATATATTCAGTATAACTGAAATATCGCGGTATTCTTGTTTCGAGATTGGATATTTTTTCACATTTATATTACGCGAATAAAATGAATAATCATAAAGTTTTCTTTATTTTTGGATTTATATAAACCAAAATAATAATTACGCGCATAAAGGATGAAAGGGGAGGGTTTTTATGTAAAATTTTAATATTTCTTATTAATTTCCTAATTAATTCAAAATTGTTCAATATCACACTCACTTATTAAATAGGAGCACGCATTAATAAATGCCTCGCGCTCATAATTCAGGCGCGTTAGTCATCATTTTCGATGCCGTGTAATTCGTTAAATATTCTATTTTTAAAAAGAAACTTTTTCAGGGCATAACTCGTTAGGGAACTTCGCATAATAACACTATTTAGTCTTTAAAAAAAGCGCATTAAACGGTGAGAAGGTCGCGTTTCGCACTCGGAACCCTTTTACGAGGCAACGAAAAAAAAGCGAGGGATACAGAGCATGGGGGAAATAGAGAAGGAGACGGAGTAAGCCGTGGCTAGCGGGCGCGGCGAGAGGGAAAGCTAGCGCCCTTGTGGAGGCTGGGCGACACGGGTGAGAGAGAGAGAGAGCCAAGTAAGCGCATCCGTGCCCTCGGCGGGTAACTTTAACGTCGAGCCTTTTACGATACACGCCACGACTCTAAAGCCCCGCTGACGAATAACGCAATTTGAAATTTAAGCGATCCATTAAACGTATTGCCCATCAGGCCTGCGCCTCGCCGGCCCCGCGCGAAATAAAGAAACCCGGCCGGTGGGGAAAGAAGCGCCGCGCGGCGCGGGCGCATACCGGGGGTGGAAAAAAAAAATGCAAATCAAGTCCCACGGCCCGATGTACGAGGAGCGAGGAGGGATACTCGCGCCCGCGCGCCCGCGCCAGATCGTAAACCGCGAGCTTTTATGCGGGCGCGGGGACGGCGGCCCGGGGCCCGGCCGCCCCTCGGATCCCTCGATTCGGGATTCACGGGCCGCGGGGATGCGAGACACGGGCTTTTGTCTATCCGCGAATGCGCCCCGCAGCCTCCGCTTGCCTTTCAGATCTCGCGCCCTCCCCGCGTACGTGGCCTTATTCCCGGGGGCGCGTGTTTCCTCCGGCGACGCGGGTTAAACAGCCGCGGTTGGTCGATATATGTACGCGGACGCCGCGCGCCCGGCTCCCGCCGCCCGGAATTGCCAATTACGCCGCGGCCGGCCTCTATGGCCTTTCGCCCGCCGGGGGATAAGCCGTCGCCGGGAGCTCCTTACAGTTCGACAATCGGGACGACGATCTGTAAATTATGCCGGCCGCTCCTCGGAGTCGGCTCGGGGCCCTGGCTGACCTTTTCAAATAAATGCATTTGCAATGGCTCGTCAGGCCGCCTTTAAGCGCACCATCCGCATGATTCGATCATTCAATTTTGTGCCTGACTCGGTTGAACGTACTAAATCGATAAGCCAAATTAACCCAATATCGTTTCCGTACTAGAATGCTTAACGGATGCTTAGCTAATTTTCAGTTCATTATATTAGTCGAACGGGTCGGTTTAACTGGTTTTTCATCTCCAACTTTTACATACAAAGAGGTACGGGCATACAAATAACTAGCTTTTTCAAAGTTTCGTTACGATTTTCATCGTATCTGCAAGTTTATTTTATTGATTCAAGGTTCTTTTTGAATAACGCACTAATAAACAAGCTGAGATTCTATTCCCCGAGTTTCCCTCGTGTTCTTTCTGATAGATCCGCACCTTGGATTTATGTCTAACTTAACCAGAATACGCTCATCGCCAGGGATTTATTGGGATCGATCATTCGGTTTAGTACAGTTTTTACTGTGGATTCTTTAATTTGCTAAAAATGCACACCTTAATGATTATTTTACAAAATACGCTTGCCTTTCTATTCATAGCTTTTGAAATAGTAAATGAACACACCTCATACAAAAGTATAAAAAAGTATAAAAAGATAAATTTTAAAAAAATATTTGGAAAAAAATTACTTTAACGCAAATATATTTAAATATCACATGGGATAAAAGCTATTCAAACCTAAACAAACAGTTATTTTTAAATTACAAGCAGTACATGATAGCTGTTTTTGTTCCTATAATATCCACGTCCATAACCATTATTAATAATCAGGATGTTCTTGCTAAATTGAAAGTGTGGCTCTTTGCTATTATTAAAAAAGAGTCAGCATTAAAAGCAACAGCCGAGGAGCAGATTTTAACATAAATGATGTGCTCATTGTCATATAGTGGCTACCTAGTATTATACATTTTCGAATTCAAATCTGCCATGTTTGTTTCTAACTTTTTCATTCTTAAATACTGCAGTCGGTAACATTTTTATTCAAACTCTTCTCAAAACTCAACAATGTTTTTCCAATGTTCTTTTTGCCATCATAAGCGAAGCACAAAGCCTAGAAGGAGGCTTTTAGCACCCTTAATAGTCGTGAAGCTTATGGAAGGTGAGAGAGTAAGGATAAGAGTCCAGGCGTAAAGTTGACATTAACGTTCTCAGTCATCATACCATTCCTTCAGAAACGATATAAAAGAAAGAAGTGTGCCGTTATGGATTAGCAAAAACATTTATTCAAAGATAGTACGGTCTGTTTGAGATAACTGCATTTAATTAGAAATTACCATGAGTTAATAGCAATCATATCCTAAAATAACACAGATTCCCTTTCAAGTTGTATTAATCGTTGAGTCACCTACATTCTAAAATATCCTTTAATCATGCAACAGACGAACACGTGCAGTCGGGTGGCTGTTGTCAACTGGAACACAAAAGATCCTCCCCCTCGTCCATCCCCAACTTCTAAATTATAAGGCAATTCTATTAGCGCGCGCGCGCGAAATCGAACGGCGCATAAATTATGCATGAACGTAAGTCGGCGCGGTGCCGCCGCCGCCGCCGCCGCTGCCGCACCGACTGCCGAGACCGCTAGGTTATGAATAAATCTCCGATCTCTCCCCCCTCCCCGGCCTCCCCTGTCTTCTTTATTTCTAACCGACCGTGTCCTATTTGCTCCCGCTCCTCGCGATATGCGTCGCGAAAAGTGGGCGCGCGTATGCATGAATCTCCTCTTGCGGGCAATAGGGCCTCGGATTTCCCCGATCCCGGAGGCCTCGAGAGCACTTCCCTGAGCCAAGTCGCGCGCACGCGGTATTCCGCAGAATTGAAAAGCCGATTCGCCTGATGAATCGATGAGTGGCGCGGCTCCCTATCCCCTGCGTATTTCCCCACGATCCCTTTCTTTTTTATTCATGCTCGCGGCGGGGAAATCGAAAATCACGTCCTATTAAATGATCCTATTCCAAAATGAGTGGAATACCGATGGTACATTGTGCTTTTAATTACCGTAGGAAGCTTCATTACTGTATTATATGATAAAGAATTTATCGAACGTGTAAAGTTCCAAAAAAAGTTACCTCGGACGTTTATTCCGAGGGCATTCCAAAAATCACTGCTACTAAATTAAAGTAAATGTTAGTATCATAGAACGGTAAGAGTACACATGAACTGAATGGTTTGAGTGTATAGCGAAAAGAAAGGGAGAGCGAATTACGAATAAGGTCACGTTCGTGCAGTATTTCATGCATTCTCATACAAGGATTGCAATAGTAAGGCTCATATGGATTTACCAAATCAGGCAAGGAAATAATACTAGATTCTAGTCATACGGATTATTTATGATTGAATGTAGTTATGTAAATATCTAACTAATATTATAATTTGACTTGATTTTATATAGATTGAATATTACTAGACCAACCAGATCTATTATTATAAATATGACTGTACATGTATACAAATCCGTGATCTACCTCTTCAAACTATACTATTCTATTCACAGTACTACCGCTATAGCAGCATCGGCACAACAAATTTTAATAGAAGCTTTGGAAGGAAACATTTGAAAATGAATAGACTTGTGTTAAAGTATGCATTCGACAGAGCACCTGCGGTTCGTAATAATACCAAATAGAGGGCTATAGGTAGATAGGAAGCGAATCCACACAGTGGTCGGTTATATTCTTTTTAGGTGCTGCGTTGTTTTTAAAGCTTCATTGCAAGTGTGTCCATCTACGCTTTAAGTACGGATAATAATAAATGTACAATATGACCATGTATTCCGCGGTAGAACATCCTTGCACACTTTATAAACTTAATAAAACTTTACTCAAATAAGATTCTATGGAAAAACTATAACGCTTCTTCAAAAATTGCCACCAAGCTGGGGGAAAAAATATACAGGGAGCCTAACATAAGTTCTAGGATTTTCTGAGTCGGCTAAGAGCTGGGCATTGTTCAGTGTAAGCTTATCTCTTATAGTTCAATAAAGATATCAATAAGTACCTAAATATATAGAATGACAGAGGATTTAAGAAGCTTCTGCAACCATTAAGCAGGCGAAATGGCTCACCAGTGCGGGCGTGCAGCCTCGAAGATACGGTTCTACCAAGGCATTCTAATGAATTTCAACGCTATTAAAATACTTATTAAAGTCAAGAATATGTAAGTTGTTATTTTTTAAATAATATCTAAAGCCTCTATAGAGATATTAACTTAGTAGATAATAATAACTGATATTATAAATCTCACAGAGAATTCCATTGACTGCTGACAGAAATTCATTAAATTCATACTTCAGAAATTCGTAATATGGAATCAATAGCTATCTCCTAAAAAACTTCTATTGATTATGAATAAACAAATATAAACATCTACTAAAAGAAATGAATAAAATTTTAAAAAATTACGATCTCGTGTACAATTTTTATAAAACATATAATAAATTTTAGTAATATTGCTTATAAAGTACACTATAAAATTTTCTTGAAATTTCAATTATTTGTCATTTATCATTTATTTTTTTAATTCCACTTTGCGTAATTAAAATGTCTGTTTTGTAAACATTTTATTGAATTTTCAATACAATATACTTGAATAGTGATTTACAGGCATATAATTTAATTTTTAAACAAGTGACTGTAAAAATTTGTAGCCATACATTATAACACACGTTCCAGAATTGGTAGCGTATAAGAGAAATGACCTAGTGGCTAAAATTAGTTTTAAATTCATTTGTGCTGTGTAAATAAAACATTCCTCCATCAGTAAATATATAAGATAAAGATTCTATTTACTAGAAAAATGATGATCAAGAGCAGAAAAATTATCTTGCAAAAGATCTTGCAAAAGAGTCGATCATGTTAATTAAACATTTTAATTAATATTATTGTTAAATTGAATAAATTTATTTGAATTGCTATTTCTATAATTAATAAATTGTTATTTCTTTTACAATACAGTTTAGTAAAACTTGTAAATATATTACTTTTCTAAAAGTATTTCCTGTTTGTTCGGATAACTTTTCGTATTTATGATCGAGTATACTCGACTATTTTAATCTTATTTTCATGATATACACTTTTTGTTAGAAAAGATTAGTCGATTTTCTGCCTTTGATTGTCTTCTATTAAAAACCTATATAACAGACATACTTTTAGAAATGTATTTATTATTATCGAAATATTATTACATTAGTTAATCAATAACTAATAATAGTACTTTTGTGGCTAAATTCGTAGAGTCTATTTTATTCAACTATAAAAGCTGATTTTCTTTAATTTAGTTTTAAATAAAATGCTTTTCATTTATTACTTGACGGAATAATATTGACATTCTATTAAAATAATACTACAATTTATGCTAAACTATGTAATAAAAGTCGTTTATGAGGCAAGCAATATTTTAATAATATTATTACAGGACAAGACAATCATGCATAAGTTATTGCAATTGCTGTGTTAAGAAATATAATTTGAAAACTTGTATTTATTCAGAGATAAGTAATAAGAAAGTCAAACAATAAAATGTCGAGCACAGCTGTGCTCAGAAATTATTGTGTATAGGCACGATGATTATGCACGACGACAATAACTTTCAAAGCTTTTGAAAGCTTCCTGACCCAAATGACGAAGGGTCAAAAGGTCCATTAAATTCATAACCATCGCACAATGAAAATAAACACTCACAATCTAACGTAAAACAAAATGAAAATAATAAATTCTGTGTATCATTTTTTAGGTTGGTATAGGAAATACTCAAATTTAAGATCGACGTTAAAGTACAATACTCATGCGCGTTTAATTGATTACATAAGTATTTTTAACCTCTTTACAATCACTAATGTACAATAAATTATTAATTTATTAATTGATAACGTACAATAAAAGTGGCATCACGTCAAAGAATAGTTATATCATTTTGCCAAAGAGAACGATAATTTGATATATTCGAGCTCAGATAAGCAAAAGGTCGCTGCAATGTACTACAACGTAAACAGGCGTGGTCCGAGAGCCCTGAAATTCGGCAGCTCCGGGGAAAGGGCTCGACATCTGCTTATTCATGCGCCTCTTCAAGCTGAGATCCTGCTATTTGTCATTGAGAACTTTCGTACGCTCAACACCAAGCGACGAACACAGGAAAAGTCGCGACTTCTACTGGGGCGCATAAATTCATAAATCCTTCAATACGCATATGAAGCATGGATGCTTCGTATAATCTTCGATTGAAACAATATTTATCACAAAAAATATTATGCGAACTCTAATTCTGCTAGTTCACTCTACACATCTCTCGTTTGCTTTTCCATGCCTTCAACCGTATTCTCCTACTCTTCATTTTATTTTTACTGTTGATGTTTCTCTCTTTCAGACACTGTTTCTTATCTCCATACGATTGTCCAAAAACGTTTTTGCTCGCTCACCATATCCATAGATACACTACGGTTCGTTTTGCACTTCCTCTCTTTCTTTTATTCCGCTCACTGTATAGATGCTCTTACTTTAACGTTTATCAAATGGCTTCTTTTTCCTTTCCGTAGCGAAATACTATAGCTTCACTCTCAGGATTTAAGGGAATCCGTGGGTTAGTAGAGCTTTTAAGGGATTTTTTAAGCTCGGCTGATGAGGTTAAAATTGGGAAAATTTTGTTATTAAAAAAATTACTTTTGATAAATTGTTTTCGTCGTCTCCAAATAATACGTTACTTCGAAATAGACTGCTGAAATTGTGAAATATGCTAATCATTTTTTACTCGATATTATATCATCAGCTGTACCTTTGTTGAAATATAAACAATTAGAATTTTCGAGGCCTATAATAATTCAATGGATGGAGCAAATGCGAATAAGTTTTATAGATAGAGAGGTACCGAAAGCTTGATGGTCGGTCTGTTACCTTCTCTATTTTCTGGCTGTCAAAATTGTATGAAACAAATACAGAATGCAATAGCAACAACTATGGATACAGACGACGGTACCTCGCAAGTCAAACACTGAGCCGATTGCAACTTCCCATTTCTATGGATACTGCAAATCACATATACTTGTAGAGTTAAATAATAACAGTTTGCATATATAAAGGCAGCAGTTGCATACAAATCCTTTAATAATGTTAAATATTTTCGAGACGTAATAGAGCTTTTATTATTTTAAATACAGCTCTTAAGTAAACAGTTTAATTAAAAAGACGTTTAATTTTGAATTTAATTAAGTACTATGTAGATCAGCTCCTATAGAAGACATAGTCATTGAGTTATTACTACTTGAATCGTATAATTCATGTTTTTTGTAATACTTTACTTATCGTAACTGATTTTTTTGATCGTTGTATTTGAAAAAATTGATCGTAACTTGACTAACTATAATTTTATTTGCTACTATTATTCTTACTACCAATAAATATACTTTTATGCTGTACTTTACAAGCTAGTAAATACTGGTACACGAAAAAAATAGAAATATACAAGAATTATTAAAAATATAATCCATTGTATTAAAATACTTAAACTAGTTTTTCTTTTAAAATAATTTGAAGTGTTAAATTACTGAATTTTTATTATTAGACTTATTAAGCGTCTATACTTTACCTCTAATAAATTAAAAATTCTATTAACATTTATAAAACGCTACTTATGACTAGAAATTGAGTTATTCTTGATCTTTAATAGTATACGAGTATTACAATTAATGCTAAATAATGTATGTTTGATTTTTATTGAAGTTCAAATAACATTTTGAACAGTGGAAAAATATTCAGGGATTAACCTCAAGAATAAATCTAAGAAAAATAGGTAAAAAGTAAATTTGCAGAATTCAAATATTTACCTCATCAAAACAGATTTACTTTTACTTTTATTCTAATTTACTCAGAGCGTCAAGCATTTCTCATCTTGCTCTATTTTCAAGTAATATTTCCTATGTAGAAATTAGTAATATTTTACTAATGTCAATTTTAAAAACTAAATATCTTTAGAATATTCTCAAATTTAATTGTTTAAAATTGGAATAAAAATTTATGGGCTACCTGGCAGAAACTTGAAGCATTTCTGCTTATAATATGTTAAATTTTATATTCTAAGAGCAGATTATATAGAATATTATTATATCAGTAAACCACTTCTTAAAGACGACAGGAGTGAACATGATATGATAAAAGTTTATTAAAATAGTAGTTTATTAAAATATAACAATCGTTCATATCATGAATTCAAGGTTACGAATCAATTTTGCTGTTAGGAGATATGCTAAAAACGTATCGATACAAGTTACACAGAAGGCTATAATTTATCATTATTTTCTGTATATTAACAGGGATTAATTCATAAATTTAATTTTAAATCGCTTAATAGGTATAAAAACTGCGTATTCTGTTGACATTGTTAAGCATAAATGTTTTTTGTATCTTTTTATGTAGTAGATATTAAATTTTGAATTTAATCTCATTTTCTAACTCTAATTTTTAGTTTACTATTATTATTCTCTTAATATATAAAGTATATGATAGTGCGTTTAATTTAGGTAGATATTAAATTCCAAGTTATGTATATGTAAAACAAATAATGCGTATTTGTACGCATATAGTATAGGTGTAATAAGTACATGCAGAAACAGAATTATCATATTACTACTGCTTTATGTTTCTTTATTTTTGCTAACTATACTTATTTAAACAGACAGTCCTGTAAAAAATGCACTTTTATTTTGAAAAGGTGCCATAACTTATGATTAATGTATCCTAATAGATTTGAAAAGAAGTATACAATTACTATTATAAATAAATTACAAATACTTTATTTATTAGTTATATGAATCAAGCATATAATAAAATGGACTAAATTTTCAACGGTATACTAATGTTTTTTATTATAAAAAATATTCGGTTTGAAAGACACGATGTGAACGACACGATGATTAATTGCTTGTGATTTCAAGTTGGTAGATTAACATCATGGAAGACTTCCAGCGCAGAATTCGAATAATTTGAATCTACGTGTCCCAAGAGCTGCTCAAATCGTACCAGTAGTACGAGGCACGTGGCAACCTCTTGGTGTAGATCATCAAAGATCTCCTACCCGCATAGTACGTGATACGAAAATTTTCTTCCCAAATGCTTTATTTATATACCAAAATGTTAACAAAACTTCGTACAACTATCTCATTGTTACAGATGCAAACATGATATTAAAATCAGTAATGTTCTTATACACTCTTGCTCTTACTTATCGAGGTTGAGCATTGCTGTAACTTCGGTTATAATTGACCTTCTCAATAAATAAATTTTGAATAAATTGTAGATATGAAAGTTAGGCCTTTTAATAAAGCATTGAAAAATTAATATTTTTAATACTGTATTAGTGCTTGTATCTTAATTAATTAAATGGTACTATTTTCAATTACTAATTCAAGTATCAGTTGTAATTTTCAATTTATATTTTATCCATTACTTAACGCACTTGGACTTCTTTAGATTTGCAGCCTAAAAAAATGATACAGGAAGTAAAATTATTTTAAATCATATAAACAGTTTATCATAAATGCTGCATGATTAGTGCAAAAACACGCGCGCGCGCGCGCGCGTGTGTGTGTGTGTGTTTAGCGGTAATTACTTACAATGCATTTTTTTTTCTTTTCTATTGTTGATTGATTTGCACATAGTTGTTGAACTTTTTGGAGGCATTTTTGATCAATCTTCTGTTAAAAATGTATTTTGTAGATGAAAATCTGTTTTGCTTATATAAAAATATCTAAACAATACTTTATTTATCATTTAACTATACTTACAGGATTGGTCTCAGCCCAAACATCATCAGCAGCAAAACTAATTGCGGCAAAAAATATAAGTAGGATGCAAAACTGTATTATGTAACGAGACATGACTAAAACGATTATCTATAATTTTACTTGACAACTAAGTTACTCAGTAAAATTATTCGCTTTTTATAGTATGTACGTATGTAATGTGATTAAATTTTGTACGTTACCCGTAACCGTAATGTTTACCGATAACAGTTTATCAGTAAAACGTGTATTTTTACGTCTTAAAAGTTTGATTGAATACATTTTACTCTGTTTATCAATCATTTTAGTACACCTTTAGGAGATGATTTTCGTTTTTTTCTAATTATTTTTAAGAGTTGACGACATGTATTTTTGTGTATTTAATTTTCTTTATTGATTTGGTTATGAATAATTAAAATTTGTTATCAACATTGCATCAATATTTTTCTTTTAACGTTTTTTCTTTATATAATGTACTTCTTTACATAAGTAAAGCTTAGAACGTAGATACGTATAAGGCACGTATTTAAAATTAAAATAATGTGTATGGTCACATTATCGTTGTCATAACTGCAATCGCAGCTCTATGCTTAACAGTGTTAATTTATGTAACAAAATTAGACATATGTGTATACAATGTAGTAATAATGATATAATAATATACTCTAAAAAAAATAAGTCTATAGGTGTACTGACATTGCCATAAATTATTATGGAGAATAATTTAATATTATGCCTAAATTTTTGCCTATGCATGCATAATTGTATGCCTGTCATGTCTGAAATTTAACCTTGAATAATTATACGAATACAGTTCATTCAACAAACGTGTCATACAAGACCAAAATAACAGAGAATAATTGATATTGGTATACAAGAATGGAAAATAAAAATTGCGATCATGCATGATTATACCTACAAAATTCTCTTTTAACCGTGCACCATAGATTACCTCTATGAACAATAAGTTCCATACATGTATCATACAAACTCCTGATTTTCCACGCTCACTTAAGGTCAAATTCGCGCATGGGCATTTATGAATTATGTTTTTTCAAGAATATAATAATATAATAAAACATTATAAAATTTTAATTCTAAGTATCTTGAAACGTTCTTTAAACTAGTAAGTATTGCAAATTCAATTATCAGAACAGATATAATAATTATTAAAAAAAATAATTAGAAGTATAAATGGTATTTTGTAACGGAATCAACTTTCCATCTGATTTGAAACAGAAAATTATAATTAGTGTTGAGATTATTAAATTTTTCATATTTATGTCAATACTGCAAGATTATAAAGCAACTTCACGATCAACTAGAATGCTTTTAACTCACTCTCGCACGCTTTAAAATACTCTGTGTAGCTTAGCATATGGATACAGAAGTCTTATAACATAGCTATTGAAAACATTTTCTTCCAATGCTTTATTCATTTAATTTCTGTCGTTTTGTATGCATCTCTTATTCTTTTAAGAATAAGTTATTTCTGATTTAAAAATGTAGTTCTGTCGGTGTAGTTGTGGAAAAAGGTATTGGTTAAATAAGTTGGTAAATGAGTCTTTTTTGAGTTTCAAGTTTACCGCGAAACGCCTTGAGGTTTTATACAAAAGCTCACGTTGCTTTTGAAATTAACAAGATTTGTTGGACTTCTCTTACCCGTATGCCTAAAGGTGAAATGCGCCAATAGCGAGGTAGTTACTAAGCTAGCCGTCCCTAGGAAATGTTGCGAAGAGAACTCTCCTCGAAGTTTGGTCGTTGTCAGAAATGAGGTTAGGTTGAATTTTTGCTCAATTGGACCCTGAAGGGTGGCAGTGAGTAAGGGTAAGACTGTGTCTATCGCGGAGCGACCTACGGTATATAGGCTCATATTCCAGAAAAATTGCCCAGAGAAAAATCTTGTAGTTTAGAATACCACGCGTATATCGGTAGATTTTAAAATATTGTTTTTAAAAGTTTGTAAAAAAATCTGAATTCGACTTTTTGAATGTGTTAACTTATTGTGCTACCAGATTATTGTCGTTTTCGTTTATAAAAAATATGTAAAACTTGAATTCGAAATTCATGAGTAAATAGCGCTTTATAATACTAAATATTATTAAATAAGCGTGAACTATACAATCGCTAGTGAGTAATAGCCAATTTCAGTAAATAGTTCTTGACTATTTTAAGTGACCTATAACATCTTTTTAGGGTATTATTATTTTATTCATGTATACTTATAAAGTCAGATGTTATTCACACTATTCTAATATATGTATTCTTATATGTACTATGTGACGAGTTGCATTAAATCCAGGCAGTGTATTATTGTAGTATATTTGTACACTATAGCATAGGAAATTTCAGCCATTCTTTAGTTAATTTTTAATCTAACTACATTTCTTTTTCAACTCTATTTCTAACTGAGAATTTTTTCGCTGCTGATCTGTTTCAATACATTCGCTATGCTTGCACTATGTGTTGTTCGATGTGGCATCAAAACTTAATATAGATTATATGTAAGATATAACAATAGAGTTTTGGATATTTATTGAGGAAAATTGAATCAATTTAAATGTCGTCAATCTAAAGGTCAATTAGAGTTAATTTTAGTTAGCGTAGGCGTAAAAATAGCTAGAAAATAAATAACATTTCTAACAAAATAATAATGTTCAATTACATAATGGATAATAGTCTAAATAGATTCAGGTAATTCAGGTAACAGTGACTTCCTAATATAGTGTACATTCAATCTGCTAATTCATCTGATCGTCCCTCGTACAAGAGTATAAAAGTGATATAGGTAAAGCGTAGAAGAGTGATTTTAAATTCAACAGTCATTCTTCTTAATAAAATTTCCTTCTGTCGCTTGCGCATAAATCTCCGAAATACAAACTGTCTGGCTTGCATTTCCGCCTCTTTGCATGCAGTCGCATAGGAGTCGTAGGTGCGAAGCGCTCCCGAGACTTTATTGTCTTGCTTTCTAACGAAGCACGAATCCCATATTCGCACGAGTTCGGCGGATTTCACGGAGGAACGAGGCCTACAGCTCGGGCTCTAAAGTCAATCTGCGTCTTTTTCCCCCTTAGGGAGCTCCCCCTTCATTACGTTCTTTTTGCGGGATCGATTTCTATTTAGCCCGTAGTTGGTACGGTTTTTTTTTCCGTGCTGCGATCAGTTGTCCTGAATTGACGCATTTCTTTGTGCGCAGCTCATGGCCAGGAGGAGAGGGGGATATATCGGTGCGCGCAGCTTCTTTGAGGGCGGAAGGAATTCTGCACGACCGAGATTCCAGAAGTCGAATTTTTGGGCTATCGGGTCATCGTGCCGGGCGGCAATTGGGTCGCACCCTGCAAGTGATTTCTTTCTTTCGCTTCCCCACATCCTTTGTGAGAGGCCGTAGCGTGACACGTGTACTTTTCGGATCTCGTGGGTTGGAGTGGCAGTCGCGTGCCGTTTGAACAGAGGGGAAATTAAGGAGAGAACCAACTTTCATCTTCAGCTTTTAAAATGTGTGAAGTCTTTTGCTTTCACGTTTTGTTGAAACATATTCTCTAGTCTGTGTATTTGCGAAAGCTAAAGGTGAATTAAAATAGTAAAGACTAAATTTTAGACTAGAATTAGGAAACTTAGAAATGTTTCTTAAATATTATTATATTGCGTCATGTTCATACTAGTTTAAACTTTATAGACAAATGAAAAAGTATATAAAAATGTATATAAGAACTTTTTTAATCTGTTGCCATTTCTTTTTGAAAAAGTAGTATTTTTCATTTTGTTTGTTTATGACAGACAAATGAGGTGACATTACTATAACAAAACATGCGGCTTATCTATAGTGTGTGGCATCTAGAGACTCTGAAATGATTCACATCACGACAAGAAACCTTAAAACTATAATTTAAGAGTCATAAAACGAAGAACGAAAAGGTGCGACATATACCGTTATACCTCACAAAAAAGTTAAGAACTTTTGCTCTAGACAAGATATATATTAAAAATATATTTACCTATACAATGAAATAAATATAAACAACTAATGTTGACTTGCAAAAATCGATTATTCTCTTTAAAATAATATTATAATATGAAAGTGTCAAAAATATATAAAAAAAATCTATCGTACGCTTTTACAAGTACTTCAATTTACAGAATATGCTAGATTTTCTTTGGAAGTAAGTTGATTAAAAAATTCAGTAAATTTATGATGAAGCCTTGCTTCTTTCAACGTGTTCAAAATCAAAAAATATAAGATCAAATTCAAAAGTTGATTAAGGTAAAGTTGGAAATATTGAATAAAAATCGATATTTCAGAATACTACTTACTATATACTCCTATAAACATGGAGAGTAAAATTAACCGCTACTAATTTTACTAAGACTATCAGCTCATAAAATTATTAATCGTCATGCAAGTTTATGATAACTTTAAGAATTATGATGTAATATCAGTTTCACTATATATAAACATATAATACAAATGCAAAATGTTATTTACTCTACACTAACTGCACGATAGTTAATATATAAGATAGTTAAACTGCTGAAACGTTTGTTGATTTTGTGCCTTTAATAAAGATGCAATATAAAATATGCTCCTACCGAAGAGATAAAACTTTAACAGAATCATCAAGTTCCACAGTCCTTATCACTTTCTGAATGGACTTTTGATAATGGCAATCAAAATCTTGCATGAATCCTATAATAACCGAGATGACGCAAATTGAAAAGTATACAGCACTAACAAGCACGACTGGGACTCCCTTTCGATCTCGGAATAATAACGGTTAAGCACGAGCTGCACCTCGGCGTATGTGATTATAGAAAATCACGATTCCCAGGAGGGGAATCGATCGCTTTATTAACGTCGCGCGCATTACTTCCGTCCCGCGAGCGATTCCTTCGTATACGAGCGGCACTTATCCCCCCCGCCGGAGGCTCCCTCGCGTCCCTAGCCCGCGTGCGCGGGTCATTCATCTTCGGCATCGATATTCTCCCCCGCGCAACGACTCCATCCTTCGGCGGGCTCGCAAGGAAAAACCCGCGGGGCGCACGCACCAAAAGCGCATTAGCAGGTAACCCATTAACGGGCCGTCCCATTTTTCAATTTCAGCCGTGCCCCCGCGTGTTTGCTTATTCCTCCCCCCGCGGAATGCGCCCGCCTCGGCTTAATGTTCTTGACGCGGTTGCGCGGCCCTCTCGTTTTTCATCGGGGAGTAGGAGCGCAGTGCGCCTGCGCCGAGTGACGAGAGCCCGACGCGTAACGCACTTAGCCAACTTACTTTATTCGCTGTTTCTCGCTGTCGCCGGCGCCGGCGACTATTAGATTACCGGCACTCGAGGTCTCGCAGCAGTGTCTGGGCTACATCGATTATTACCCGGGCTTCTCGCTCCCTGCTGTTTATAGCGAGTAGGCGAGTCGGCCCCTGGCATCCGAGGGTAGTGCAACGCTGGCATAAATTGTCGCTTGTATTTCTTTAGGCTTGGATTGTCAAAAATCAGTATCCGAGGGCGATTTTACAAAGGCCAAAGCCTGTTCGTTTCGTAGGAGCGGGAATTGGCTAAAAGTGTTTTATGCAAATGCAATATCACGCCCCAAGTGTGTGCGAATTTCACTTCCAAACTACACAATTTATTTTATGTAACTAACACAAAGTGCGTGGTGGTAGTATGTAGCTGAAGTAATTTATGTAAAATGTTTGTTAAATGAAGAAACAGGTTTGCATAAATAATGCACACACACACACAAACGAGTTTTCTTAATTGCGTAAGTTTCGCGTCGAGAGATGTACTGATTGTATATCAAATTATAAACTACCTCACAGCAATGTGTATTTTGAGATTTACTTCATTCTAAGTATATGTAACTATTTTGTATAATATAAAACTATTGTTTGTACAATAAATTTTGTAATTTTTATGAGATATTTTTGTATTCATTATTATTCGTCCAACTAACATAACTTTTATTGTTTAGTTAGTATGCATATTGTTTTACACAATGTTTATTAATGAGCGAAGTATTAGTAAAGCAGTGCTGAATATTTTGTATCTAACATCAAACTTTTGGTTTACAATCTGTTAATTTGAAATTGTATTAATAAATTGTAATTAATAAATTATTATTTTATGCAGGAATGAATCATAAACTTATTGATGTTCCTATAATGATATAAGTATACATTAAAAATGTTATGATTTGAAAGTGTTTAAAGTCAAAATACATTTAAACACTAAAATATAGTTTAATAATTATTAAGCACTACGTATAAATTTCATAAGAAGAACATAAACATTTTACTTATTCATGTATTTTACGAAAGTTTGTTCCTTGTGTTTCATTTATTTAGCTGTAATTATTAATTTCACGCAGGCATTTTAGATTATTTTAACTTCAATGAATAAACTTTTGTAGCCGAATTTCTCCCTCATGAATTTACATGGTTTGGGAACTTTACAATCGTAACCTTATATGTGAACGCTAACCACGTTGCAAACCTGGTTTTATTTCACAAACATTGAAGTATACGATATATTAATAATATTTATCTTACAGTTATTATTTTATTTTTCAAAATTAATTAACACTTTCTACATTATAGTTTATAGAAAGTTTTTTATTCAAAGAAATGAAAATTTATTTCTAAAATCGTTATTTATATTATTATAGCGAAAATACATCCTTAATAGAGAATTATAAGACAAAATTAGAAATTCAAACGTTTTCTCTCAATTGTCCACCTTTTCCGTTATGATTTTCTTCTTTTTTATTCCACTCCGATTTTTTATAGAGTTTCCGTATATACTACAGCGGCCTCATTCTATTTGCTTCGGTGAGTATCAAAAAGTTGCGAAAAGCCAATTAGTTAGAGTTCTGAGAAGATACAATGCTTTTTTCCTCGTTATTTCCAACTGCTATTCGTGTAGTACCATTTTTAAGGGACATTTATTGTGATTTGGAAGGAAAGATATAGATTTTTTTAATTATAAGTTTACAGTGTGATAAATAATACATATTGTATATCAATGTAACTTTAAAAATAATTTTATCTTTTAATAATTATCAATATTCTTTGAATCGTAAGTAGTATTGATGTTATTGCAGCCTCGACCTCGACAAAAGCATTAATGCTTCTCGCCCGTATCTCGTTATTAAATAACGCGGCGAAAAGCGCATCAAACATTGGGAAGAAATAGGTGGCACAAGGATCTGGGGGTGACGCCGAGGTGCGAGGCAAAAAGACCAATTCTCAGGGGCGAATAATCCCCCGGCAGGCAAGGGGCCGCGTCTCGTAAATACGTGACCCACATTAATATCGGCGGGCAGGCGGGCGAAAAAAGCAGGCCGAGGCTAAAAAAACGCCGCGGCAATTCCGTCATCCACGCGCTCGTTTTCTTCCCCCATTTTTTCAATTTTTCCGATTCAGCGGGCCGCCCTCGTAAAAGCCAAGCCCGGGACGAGTGCGAGGGCGGGGAAAGGGAATTGCCAAAGGAGAATAATCCCGAGGCCGCGCGAGGGTATGAAAACATCTGTTGCCGAGGGCCCGACGCCCGGGTGAAAGGAATCCTCTCCGCGGGAGGTTTGATAACGCGATCGTCCCTCCCGTCCCGGAAAGATTTTCCCGCGCGCCGCACGAAGCGATCCGCGCGCCGCTTGACGGAGGGACAAAGGCGCGCGCGAAGGGAAAAAAAAAAAAAGAGCCGACGCGAAAGGTCGAGCTCCGGGGAGAAAAAGAGCCGGCGCTGCGGCCGGGATATCGCGTTTCATATTCGACGGAAAATGGGTTAATAAGATTCCCCCGACGTCTTCCCCGACGGCCCTCGGCCCCCGGCGCGCAGGTAAGTCTGCCGCCTTTCCATTGCACTATCGCCCCAGCCATCGTGACTCTTTGTTTTCGAATATTCCGTTTTACTCCTCTTCCCTTATGTAATGTTCCCTCCACGATCCTTTATTACTCTTCATATTTTAAATCACTGCTATGCATCTTTAAACCTTTTCATTCAGACGGATTTGATTGTCGTTCTCTACTTTTATTCTACTCTGTCGCAGCAGACTCGTTTTTATTATCAAGTCGTGTAACTCTACTAAGTTGATGTATCATTCACTACAGCCTGGTCAAAATCAAGCTATATTTTCTTATCAGGTAAGTAAAGTACACCTAAAACGTCGAACTAGAGTACACGTGCAATGCGCATGGATTTTCATGGGTGGGTTTCTACAAAATTTTAAAAAAGTAGTCGAAAAATAAACCAATATAATGCATCCGTGTGCCAATCTCAAAATTACTTTTTACGTAATATGCAACAATAAATACATAGTAAATATATACTATATGATAGATTTGCCGAGTTTAAAATTGAGTTTCCGCCCAGAATTTACTCACAATTCATCGACAGTAGTAGACGTTTCAGTCAGAAAAAACAAATTCTGTTTGAAATCTGGATTGAAATTCAATTTAAATTTCTATCACGGAAATACATATTTCTAATTTAACGTCTAATATTTCCATCAGGGATATTTCGCTAGACATTTAAGGGTATCATGAATTTAAAATTGTAAGAGCCTTAAATTATGTACACAAATCGATTAAAAAGAGTTTAAAAATTTATTATTCCAACGAAAATTGCAATGCACTGCATTGTGCAAAATTAATCCAAAGTCCGTGAAACTTAATACCTTTATGACTGATTATCCTACCACTAGCTTGTGCTACTTTAAACTTCAAAAAGTCGATTTTCCGCAACGATAAACTCTTTCTAAACTCCCATGCGCGGGCACGAGTTATTATTAAGATACATCGCTCACAAGCGACAAAGTTCAATTTTAGAAGCTCCTCACTCAAAGGGTCTGAATAAGAAGGCGCCCAGCCGCGTAACTGAGTCTCTCTTCTATTACAAAATTCTTCGCTCGGTAATGACTAATGAGATCCCACCGGAAGGAGGCGCATAAAGAGGCGCCGGTTCACTCAGATGCGTCGAATGGAAAGTCTTGGGTCGTACCGATCGAACGGCTTGATTATCTCTTTGAGGGCGACTGACCCGTCAAAGGACATGATCTGAGTATGCCATAGCTCAGTGGCACTCGTTTCACATTTTAATTTTCCCCAAAAGCTCTAAACACTCGTTAAGTCCATTGAGATCGATTCGGTAGTTTTATGCGTTATCTCTAGGACAGCGCAGAAGTCAATCGACAATCGTTTCGGGAAAATCAGCGATTGATTCTGAATAAATTGATATCGCCTTTGTTTGAAGCAAGCCAACTTTCATTCGGTCGATATCTAGTTCGTTTATGCGATATATCCGCGATATTGGTCTCTGTTTAAAGATGAAATTGAAACTTTGAAACCAAGTGAATTTTTCAAGTAATTTGTCTTAATAATTCCAACTCCCCTGTCAAACTCAGAGTGGAAAGCAATTACGTAACAAACGTCTTGGGAAATTGAAACCGGCCGTTTCTTACGTCGCGAGTCTCGGCGGATATATACGGGGAATGGAAAAGCGCGCCGAAAAATCAACAAAGGCTCGCGGAGAGACTTCTTCTCACCGCATTAAACTCGATCCATGGGTTTCCGGTGAGGACTATTATCCGATTCTGCGGAGGATCGTTGTCGCTCCCGCATCGTGCACGGCTGACTGTCTGCGCCCAGGAGAAAGGCGCCGGGAAGTAGTTACCGACGAGTGTCGTCAGACGGGAAGTTCGTTAACCTCGCTCACGCTGTAACTGACGGATCATCTCGTACACGGTCATCCAGGCATGAAGATCCTAATGCGGTTACGCTTTAGTCAATCCACCTGCGTATAATCTATCTTTATAACCACTAAAAACGAGCGAGGCGTTTTTAAAACCAATCGATTGTTTGTGGCATCGGCGAGTCTTTGAACTTAATTAATCGAGCTCGTATTGATGGACTAGTTCAATTAAATTTTTTTTCTTTGTATACGAAATTTTCTGTTGTCGTCCGTTCCGGCATCGCACACGCATAATGCATTTTTTCTGCCGGTACGGCTATACGGGAGATATAATTTTCAAACGAATTCTAGCGTAAAAACACTTCCACGCTGGTATGCAATTTTCTTTGAAGTGAAAAAAAAAAATGTTCGGCTGCGAATGCTTCCTGATAAAGGCTGCTGAAATAATTCTGTTTACTTTGCAATTGCTCATCATGTTAAAAGCAAATAATTAAATAGGCGAGTGCTCACAAAGACGGATTGCAGTTGAAAAACTCGAAAAAGTGCTAATAATGGCCGTTCGCCGCACCGCGGGCGCCGCTCCGCCGCGGCGCGCCGAGGAAAGGGGCCGGAAAAGAACAAACTCGGACTTTGGATTTTCCCGGAGGTGCGCCTCCGCATATACATTCACCGTTCCTTTGTCTGTCGAATCGAAGTCCGGCCCGTTCCTCGAGGATCCCCCGCTCGGATCGCTCCTATAACGGCCTCTCATCCCCGGCTCTCTTTTTCCGAGTTCCTCCGACTCCTTACAACGACCGAGCATTCTCGCGATGGCCTTTAAAAAGTGCGCGCCCGCAGAATCTGTTCCCGGGCATGAGCCTCAGTCTAAATTTTTACCCATTACCCAAGATTCCTTTTCCCGGCTTACCTTTAAGTGCTGGGGAGGGAAAAATCGGGGACTCGAGAACAAAAGACAAATAGTGGGTAAAAGCGTGCGAAATGGGTTGGTTGGAGTGCCTTTGCCAGGCGTACTAATTTTCATGACTTTCAATGCTGTTTGACCAGCTTTTTACCTAAAAACGTTTGGTTTCCTTTGTTTCAAGAGAACTTTATACATTTTTGTGGCGAATATGAAAATGTGCTATGGATAGTACAGCACGGATTATACGTAGAAATTGAAGCCCGGATAACTTACATAGGTACATGTGAACACAAAGGTTCTATCAACCAAAATGCTTTTAATGTCGAAATACGCTCTACTATTGACACATTGTTAACAATTATATAACATGCGGAAGGAGCACATTAAAGGATTTTTCTTCCATTAAAAGATTCATTACGCTGCTCAATCACGAGACCAGTTTTGCATATCTACTTTCATGATTTATCACTCAACTTCGCTTCTGCTAGATTTCACATTTCGTTAAGCATACATTTGAGCCATACTACTTTTTGGACTGAAAGATACACGTGAAGTTATATTACTTTGCTATTTTAAATACATACAATACCACCAAGGCCCCCTGACCGATCCTAATTGATTACTGCTGACATAGATAATTTTAATAAAAATGGGAAAAGAAAACGAGAGAGGAAAGAGCCGAGGAAAGGAAGCCCCAAGCATCAAACGTCGAGCAATGTAAAAGGTACCCTCTTTGTACGTGTGTCATCGTTTGGCCCCGTGAGCTCCTTTCAGTTGGACGACTTGGGCCAATGGTAGCGGTCTAAATTTTTCTGGGATCGGATGCAAAGCTCTCGTACGAGCATGTGCAGTGTATGCGGTGTATATGCGAATCCATTTCGCCGTGCGGAGCAGCCTCTGGATATCAGCCAATTCTTCCCTTATCGCCAAAAGTATGTAGCGCTCGGGCGACTCCTACAATTTGGTCGCTATTAAATTTTGTGTCTCTTTCGTTGCATTCGCTTTTAATTATGTTACAGCCGGCGCTTACTATTTATTTTTTGATAATATATATATATATATAAATTGGATATAGCTTTGTAAAGTAATCTGTTTATTTAAGTTATATTACAAAATCCATACACGTTTTCTTATTCAAACGGATAACTAAACTATAAATGTTTATTAGTGTAATACTCTATTGTAATGTATATAGTAATTTTTATTATGTTTGCACAATAGCTGTAATCACTTTTTTCAATTTGTAATACTATACAAGTTAATATTATAATAGAATTTAATGTTTAATTATAATGTTTAATGTGCGTGTAGTAAATTAAAAGTAGTCATTATTTTGGCTTTTACAATAATACTCGAATTCAAGTAATGAATCATTCAATGGAATTCCTATGTCAATTATTTAAACAATATCCATTTTATGAGAATTATGCTATAGTAAAGTATAAAACGCTTTCCATTTCCGAAAAATGAAATAAGTCGATAACAAAATTACATGAATAGCTTTTGCTTGACTTTGGTTATAATAAATTTGATCTATTAGTCGCAATTCAATTGTATTAGCAAGAATAAAAATGTGAACATATTTACATAAACCATGCTTTTGATCTCTCTGTACAATTTATTACATTACAATTGACCATAGTGAATTAAATAATTACAATTGAATTATCGATATAAATTATCATTGTAGTAATATAGTACAGTTCCATATTAAAATTTCCATTTACAGTTTAATACTAAGGAATGATAATATATCTGGAACATTAAATCTGGATAAAGCCTGAAATAATCAAAATATTTGATGCGTGCAAATGATGCAAATCGAGATAATAATTGTTGTTAATCTTTATACTCATGATACAATTGAAATCGAGAAGGATTTTCTGTAATTGCGCTCATGGAGACTACACCGATTCCCCCGTATTTTTCAAAAAATGCAGATCCATCTCGAATAGCTTTCTCTGAACAGGATCCTAGCGTTACTTCCAGCACAGCGAATCTAATAATCAACTTTTCAACATGCGTAACTTCCGATTAACACGGATCAGCAGCCCTCGCCCCTGTTCGATAAGTATCGGGAGGAAGCGTAGCCGGTGACATTCCCGCAGATTTCTGCTAGTCAAGGCTCGATGACGCGGCAGTTTAAACTCCTCCGCCCAGGATCCGGCAGAAGAGGCAAAGTATGCGCGATGCGTCGCCCGGCAAACTCGGGCCAACTTCCTGCCTATTAGTAATTTCGGCCCGTCGGCTCTTTGGCGCGCCAAAAATCCCCGCGTCCTTCGTCACGGCCCCGAGGCCTTATCAGACGCCCATCGAATAAATTTTTGGGGGTGAGCCGGCCGCCGGCGAGCGTCGACCCTCGGGCCGTAGGGTCAGCACAGCCGCTTGCGATGCGTCGCGCGTTACGGGAATTTTCACGCGTGACGGGGCCGTGCCGTATAAGAGGGCCATTCGCCGATAAGCGCGCGCCCTCGTGGAGCAAGGGGATATAGCCGGCCGGCCTCTCCTTTTTCGCCCCCTCCCCCACATGGACTAAATCGCGAGCGGCGTATGCGGTGATTTTGAGGCCGTTCCGTGTAATTGGATGAGCTCGGGATGCGCCGGGGGTATAAGGTTAACTGGGGGGGGCGCCGATTGCTTTTGCGGCACTCGATGCCGCCCGCCGCCGCGCATAGTCCCACGTGCTCTCATTACTTGACTCGCCTGTTTATTGCCTGGCGCTTTCACTTTGGAGGGCTTCGAATTGCTTAGGGTTAGGCGATCGCGTGCGGTACATTGTTTTCGCAAGCTGCCAGAAGTGCCCGAGAAGCCGCTAATCTATCGGCTGTGGCCTTTGATCGCGACACCTGTTAGTTCTTCCCTATTGCCGTGTTGCTCCAAGTCTCCAAATTAACCATGTAAATTACAGGATTTCCTGTTAAAGTTCTGTTAGTATAGTCTAAGTTAATTAGACGAATTGATTGCAACTAGAATTCGAATTTTCCGAATGACAATTAAGAGTAATTGAACGGCTTTAGGCCCGTGAGAATTTATCTTTATTTGGAATATCGAGGGCTTTGGCAGATCCTCCTGAACTACGCCACACTGTTGGCACGTGCTAATTGCCAGGGAATATTTAATAATTATTCGGTGGATAATTAATTAATCAGTCAATTACAGACTCGCTCTAGGAAGGTAGTCACTTGTAAATGAAGCATTAACCGTATAAATTATTGTAATTACACCGTTTACGACTTAAAAATAGTAGCTGTTTAACATTCGGAGTCAATGGCCGCTGATTTCGATCTTTCTACTTAATTTCTTCGAACTGGTCCTCTACCAAAATATTAAATTGCCCTCCTGCCGTAAATCGTATTATTTAAATATCGAGTAAAATGTTACGTATATTAAAGAAAATGTTTGATCCAGGTCTTGGAGGAACTTTTAATTTTTCTTTCGCACTTCTTTTAAAGTTACAAAAAAAAAGCCATTACCATAAATTTAAGCATTCGAGTTAAAGCAAAAATTTTCAGTCGAGGGGAATGAATATCGTATCACAAAGAGCAGTCTAGCAGTTCTTCCAGCAAGGAGGAACGGGGACTACGAGGAGACAAAAAGATATGTAAATTGTTTCGCTCGCCTTTTCTCCCGACGAGGGGACACTTACACCGTCGATTCGAGAGCTTTAATTCCTCGCCTTACCGGCTGAGCGGCGCCAACAAGCGCCGGCGAAGGAAAGTCTCGGCCCCCGAACCGCGAGCTAATTATCACGTACAGAGGCCCGCGGGGGTGACTTTTGATCGGCGGAAGGTGCGCTGCACAGCCGGCCCTCGGCCCCGAATTTATCAAATTAACGAGGCCCGTCTAATTGACCCTCGAGCGGGGAATTTCTGCCGAGCGTTAATTGCCCCCGTCGAATTGAATTTTTTCCCGTTGATTTATTGTTCCAATGTCGAAAACCCGCGCTTCCGATGATCCGCGCCGGGCGCTTTATCATTTGCACGGGCCGCCTGATTCCCGCCCTCGCCCAGGGTATGCACACGCGAATCGGCCCCCGCGTGGAATGATATACCCGATCGCGAAAATACCGGGGCAAGTCGCGCGTTATTGATAATTTTATCACGGGCCACGCCTTTCGAATGCGACTGGAATCCCATCAGCGCGCGAGCCGATGTATATACCGTTCTTAAAACTTTAATCGGCCGCCTCCCCCCCGGACTTTCTGCAAAACTCTCGGTAGGGTTATTAATCCTCGCGCGGAGGCTGCGCTCATTAGGCACTAATACCACCCCCTCGTCCCCGGCAGCTATGATTAGCTACTTAGCGTCCGCGCGCGCGCCGTTTCCGACTTTAACCGGCTCGTCAAAGCGGCGGGAAACAAACGCGGCTCGTACCGGCGATCAAATCCGGGCGATTAAGTGCGCCTGAGGGGCAGGGTAGAAAAATGACTGGGCGCGCGCCCTTTCACGAGGTACAAAGTGCGTTTTAGGGCCGATCGCCGGGGCGATCGAGTTGATTAAACGCTTAGCGCTCCTGCGCTACACGTGTTTCCCGGGGAGACGTAAAGAGCGATGAGTCATTAAGCCCAGGGTTATCCCCGGAGGAATCTCCGGGAAAAATCAAGCGGCCCGCTCCAAGGCTCCCGTGGCGGGGTAGCCGAGCCCTCGCGCCGCGGCCGACGTTCACGTGCCGCCCGTGTGTACGTGTGCGGGCTTCGAGGGGGATGATTTGGCGAACGAGTTGACTTTCATAACGATGGGAAGCGCGGCTGATTGCCGCGAGGCTCGCCCGGCCTGCCAGTTCCGAGTTCGACTTCCACTCTATCATCCCAGCGTCGTTTCGGACTTGCACGTCGGGGGAGACGAATTAGCAGTGGCAAATGAAAGTGACTCGGGGAAGATTGTGACGATATTTGCTGCCAAGGGTCCCGCTACGTAATCTTCGCCACTTATCTTAATAATAGCTTTCGCTTGATGTATTCGGCAATTGTATTATTTTTGGATTTACGCGATTTATTACATCTGCTTCCTGCATTGCAAACATTACAAGAAAACCCAGATGATGCTGGTGTGCTTTATCCCGGCAATGCTTTTTATTGAATTGTACTCTACTGGAATTATAAGCATGACGAATTTCATGAATTGGAAATGCCTTGATGACAAAATAAGTTTTGTTGTAATTGTGTTACGTCAAAATTGAAACTGCAAGTAACCAAAATAAACAGGCATTCTAATATTTTTAATTCAATCGGTAAACAGCACTCGTATACGGTATTGGATTGATTTCAGAATGATACATTGTTTATTAATTTGTTAGTAAGTTAGAACTTTACGTATCAATGGCAAATGCCGCGAAGAATACGTTGAACAAATCCATTGGTACAATTTGAGTACGCGTTGAATTTAAACAAAATTTATACTTTTCAATCGTGCACTCCCAAGTCCAAAAATAAATTGTCACGCTGCATCGCCCAGTGTTTTCTAACCGTAAACATGGTGGCGGCTAATTTAGTTGACTGGCAGCTAGGCACGCAAAACTTTATTTATCAAATCGGGCAGCTTTTTTGCAATAAAAGTATGTGGAATTCAATTAAGATTTTATTTCAAGATAAAACAGTTAGTTGTGCAAGTTAATTATTGGAAAGTAAGCGCGAAAGTTGAGGAGAAAAAGCGAGCATTTAACTCATTAAGAGACGAGTTTTGCACGTGCTGAAAGTAAGTTAAATTTTTATTCTCTGTGTATTATTACTTACGCTCTGATTTTATCCGGGTAAATGTTTCAGTTTGCAGTCCGAGTGGAAGAAAAGGCCGAGGATATGAGCGTCGGGGCGCGAGTTAACGCAATAACGAAGACAGTTAGCAGGTGGCAGGAAAAAATTCCCGGCCATTAATATCAAGCAACAAACACAGGGGAGTCAACTTCATAACTGCATTACTCTCTTTGGCCGTCCTTGGAATTGCCGCGGCGGGTCATTATTCAGCGATGGGCCGGCGGCTCGCGGGCAGGCCGTTAATGAAAACCGATTACTTGATTATCCTAATTGAATCCATTGATCAGTTTGGCAAAGTAGTTTAGCCGGGCGCGCGGGCGCGCGACCCCAGCGAGCAGTTAAGGAGGCTACGGGGGGCGGATCTTTTCCCCATAACGCGCGCCTCCCCCGCACAAAGAGGCAGCCGGCGGCGATCGTAAAAGGCGGAGGATCGGCCCCCACGGTTGTATCGATCCGCCGTGCGGGGGATCCCTCGCGCACTGTCGACACTCACTGGGCCGCGGTCCGCCGGCGGCCTAATACTCCTCGCGCACTGCGCCCCACTGCCTCTCGACACGTGCCCGCCCCGGGGAGGGCCGTCGGTGCGGGGGGGTCGCGCTGCCGCGGCGCGCCGGGCCAGGGGTTGCGCGCTCCGCGGGTGCCGCGGCGAGACTGGCCGCCCGGCCGGGCCGGCTCCCATGGCAACCCCCCACACGGCCGCCTCCCCGCCCCGGAGGCTGCGCGCCGCCGCTGCGCCCGGACCCCCCGAGCCCCGCGCCCTTTTCCCTCTCTTTTTTTACCGCGCGGAGCGTCTTTTTTTTTTCCTCCCGCCCCCGGACAGCCCTGATTAAAACCCGGTGAACTTGCCCTATTTCGCGGGCCCGCGGCCCGGTTGATCGCGGCCCTCGCGAGGCCCGATACGTACAGGCGAGGCCCGATTTTTTCCCAGGCCCCATTGAGCCCGCCCCGCCGAGTTTTAGGAACTAATTACAACTTGGAGGATTGTCCTACAGATCACTGTCGCCGGCGGCTCGCTTTGCGGTAACTCCGCTCCGCGCGCGCCGGGCGGTCGTGTCTTTTTTTTTTTTTCAAAGCCCGCGCCCTTTGACTAACTTGCCAAGGGAGCCCGCGAGAAAGTTATACTCGCTGCTTCATCGCGTTGATAATCCGATGGAAGGGAAATATTTGTTGTTCGGCGGTTGTTTGGCTTGCCTTTCGATGTGCAATCAATACGAGGGAAAGCAAGTGTAATGTAAAGCTAGATTATGCTAAAGATTAAACTTCGCGAGGCTTACACGCGTTGAAACTTTGCCTTTGCGCGCGCACTCGCCATAATCGCTGATTTATGCAGAAGAGGCACCGTGGCAAAAATGACTAGAAAATTTTGAGCATACGCTTAGCGGATCCATTTCATTTCCTTCGGATTATATTTATTCCCTTTCGACCGGTATTACGGCGACGCGTTAAAACGAGCCCCTTTTTATTCGAGAATAATCCTATTTATATTATTACCCATTATTCAGCGAGCTTTATATGTTTTATCGTAAATCACTTACACTTGACAGTAAATAATGTAATAAAAATTTAAAATTACACCTCGGCCCCGCAGTAGTTCACTTTTAAATAAATACTCGCAGCGTCAACTAATACTTTATATTTGCATAAAAAGAAGCCATCGTAAAATTAGACTGGCTCGCGTTACTCCTTTCCCGGGGCGCTGTTCCAAAAGGTATTTCCCCGAGCCGCGCACTCGGGGCCGCATCGGCCGACCCCCTCGACGTTATATCCGCGCGCTCCCCGAGCTAACGGTATAAAACGGAAATCATGATGTAGAAAAGCGTCCCCTCGATCGCGTCCCGGGCTCCACTTGTCCCGCGCCGCCCGCCGAGTAAACACCGCCGGGGGATCAGTAAAAAGCGACGCGGGGCCGCAATAACGCATCGGGGCTCGCCGTTATAACAAGGGGGCTCATGCGCGAGGAATTCGCCGGGGGTGGGGTAGCCGGGCCGGGCTGTCCGTCAACACGGCGAAGCAAAAGTAATTGCGACAACGAGGGAATCGATGCGCCGAGGAGCCGTTCCGCTCGGCCTCCCCCGGGCGCCGCTCCCAGCTCAAGGAGGTCAGGCCGCCAGACTTATGGTTTCCACGCGGCCGTAAGGAACGACGTCGCCTTACCGTCTGTCCTCGTAACGGCCTAACGGCCCGAGATTTACGGAGGGCCGCGGCTAAGCCACGGGGGTTGGCCCGCGGAAGCCCCGGCCCCGCCCATTTTTCCCCGGGCTTTTAATTCGGGATCGCTTGTCACCTTGACCGATCCCCGATGCCCGGGGCCCGCTCCCCCCCTCCGACTAACGACAAGGCTTTTGTATCAATCTGTTGGACCGCCGCCCCGTGCGTTTCTCCGATTTGGCCGACTCCGCCCTGACCGATTGTCCGCCCGCACCGATGCTTATCATCGTTTGTTTCGCTTAGGTGATCATTATAAGCGCAAGGAATTAATGCTTCGCTACTGGGACGCTTTGGTCCAAGCCCAGAGTGGCTCGCGCATCGACTGAATGGGATTAGTCCGTATTGACTCTTGGGTTTTTTTTTTGTAATGTTTTTTGAGCAACAAAGCAGCACTTCTGTGCTATAGACAGTTTCCAGCGTACAAAATGTGGATAAAAGTATATTCAACTATTCTCGCACAGATTGAATGTCGGCTTGACCGTTGATGAACTCTTCTACTTCTATACAGCTGTGTTGTAATTTTATTGTGTAACGCGTGCAGATTCAAATGTAAATTCCCTGCATATTTCGATAAGACACAGTGAACGGTTGAACTTAATTTTTCTATTTCATCCGCATAAAAGCATCAGCGATTGATCTGCAAACCTTTATCAAATGTCTCGGATTATCGAGGAATTATTCGACTCGAGCTCTCTTTAACATGAACTATCGACAATGGCTCTGGAGAACCTATTATTTGGTTGACAAAGAACATCTTGCGCAGCACACTTCCCGAGGGTTATAGCGATTGCCCGGCCATTCTTACGAATCATCACTGAAACGAGCGAACGCGAAGAAGTTTGAAAAGCCCGAGCAGCATAAGTCGTCCGGCGACTTCCGTACAGCCCGCGACTTCTGCAAACATCTCTAACACGCGGCCGCTACTCGTAAAATGGCCCTTTACCGTGGAATCAGCAATCTCGCGTCAGCTCAACTATTTCATCAAGTCTTAAATCATTTCTTACTCGCAGCGGGTAACCCTCCGCGAGAGCTACAGCTCCGGGCGCTTAATCTCACCCAAGTTGTGCACGCGTACACGTGCGCTCATGTAGGTCTCCGTACTCGTAACTCGCTACAAGTTAACCCGAAAGTCAGCTTCGAAATCGCCGGGCGCCCGAAATTCGATTAGCTGCAAAGATTCTCTTCTGGCTCATGTACGCCCACTGACATTACATCATTTTCGTCGAGCAAGGTCGATCTAAGAGCGATTGTTGCTCTCGAGTGGTCCATCCTCCGTTCTTTCAAGCGCTACAGTGATTCAGATTAGAGTTTTCACAATCAATTTTAAGGCAAAACGGATAAAATATATAAATATAATTTAGACAATTTATTGCTTAACACATTTGAGAGGAAGATATAGTTGAGTAATATGAATATTCAAAAAAAAGTTCATTGGCTTTACTCGGGTTTATGTTATGAAAATCATCTTTTAAACAACTAATTTATCCTAACTCGACTGTGCTAATAATATTATACAACAAACTTAGGGGTTATTCTTTACTTGTATTATACATTTAAATTAAAATTATAAATGTAATAGTCAGCGACAAAATTTTTCAAGCATACTTAATTTTTTTATTAATTTAAAGCTAATTTCATTTAGATAAAATTAATTAAGTTCCTTTCTTAATAACTTTTTCATTTTTATTACTTAGTTAAATGATATTTAAAGAATGAAACAATTTCAATATGTTTGTACTATTTTTTATTTCCTCAAGGTGGTTTAATCTACATAGCCGCTACATAGAATCACGTGACAGTTTGTTTCACAAAGTCCGTGTATTTGATCAGTATAAAGATATAGAATTTTGACTAAATTACTTTATTGCATGAAACTAGACATTTTATAATATGTATATAAAACAAGGTTGTGTGAAAATATAAGGGATAATTGATGTATTAAAAAGGCAAGGACTAACTGAAATCGCGTGTATTACTTAATTATTATTAAACAGAATAATAAATACTTAAAGAGATACTTCATACGCAAACTTCAGGAACATTGAATTAGTTTAACAACTTTAATATATTTACTTTTTAGTTTTTTTATTGTGTTATGATTGTATTTCAGTACTGCAGTTTTTAAAAAGTATAATAACAATATGATATACTTAATATTACTAAAGACAATACTTAAAACAATTATTTAATAAATAATATTTACCTTATAAGTTAGTTACTATACTATTGTTCGCAATAAAAGATTTTTCATCACTCAAAAATATTTTTATTTTATAATATCAATCATTTTCAATATTACTTAATAAAAAAATTTAGAAGCTCCCCTTTTTCTATCTTATAATACAATTTATAAAAATGCATAATACTCAATTAGCTTCTCCGCTTCATCATTTTTACTGTCTGATGCTTTTGAATAGAAGGCGGTACGAAGATTAGTGAAGGATCTTTCATATTGAGCATCGTAGACAAAAGACATCATAGGCGCTACTTTTGTGTATAATGCTATCCCGTTCGATTCGTTGCAGTCAGAACGACTACCGATCAAAACGCCAATAACAACATTATTCTTTAAAATAAGCGGACTACCAATGTCACCCTGTATAATATTAATAAAATATAAATTATATGCAGTATATAATAATTAAAACTATAAATGCTTGAAGTTCAATGAATCGCGTAATAATTTGTTAAAGTATAAAAACAAAATTTAACTTGTAATTTAAAAATACATTTTTATATGCATATACTACAAAAGTTTAAGTTTTCAAACATGTTTATATAAAAGTTCATTGAATTCCAACATAATTGAATGAAGTTTAATATAAACTTACATCACAAGTTCCTGCGAAAGGAGGGTGTTGAGTCACCTGACCACAAATATGATTGTCTTGAAGAGGGTCAACAGAGTATCTTTTACATACCCTTTTGTCAACAATATTTGTTTCTGCCGATTTTAGTTTAGTACAATGATTGCAACTATGTACGGTGTCATCGCCTTCGTATTCACGATTATTTACATCTTGAATTCCAAAGCCAACTACAACGGGCTTCTCTTTTATATATGCAGTTAGAGTTCTCGATTTGTTTGGATAATTTAGAAATCCTAAGGCTTTGTTTCTTGAAAAGGGTAAAAGTTTCTTTAACTGCAAAATATAGTAAGCACGAAATTAAATTCAAGATTTATTATCTTATTAACCCTAGTACAAATTTAAATTTATGCCAGGCATAAATAAAAGTTTTATATATACGATTTAGACATACACATGTTAGTTTGTCATATTTTAATTCGTGGAATCGATTTTCAATGATTGAACTTATTAGCCAATATTATATTATTGATTTAACTGAATAATTGAAATCAAAAAAAATTTCAAGACAGCATTATCAAAATTTCTTGCGATACGCAAACATATTACTACGATATAGCTATATTATAGTTTTACTTTTAACAGGGTTTGTTTACATTTTTTATAAAACAAATTGTTTTCATGCACGTATTTACCTTTAAGACGGCGATATTACCCTTATCAATGTATTGATCGGGATACTTCATAGTTAATGGCTTAGGATTAAACATTTTGGGTACGTAAATTTTTTCTACTTCTTCGACAACTCTGTTGGGATCATTCTCGTTACTGGTATCGATCACTCCACCAACAATTGTATACTTTGCCTGCCGAAAATTGTTGTCCAAATCCAATACACAACTAGCAGCCGTCAGCACATGTTGACTTGTAATAATGGAACCACTACAAATGTGTTTACCGTCGGCTCGTAAAGAAATCGTAGGTATTTTTTCGTTTACATTGACATCAGTTCCACCAACAATGCATTCGACAGATCCTTGTTAACAAAAAATAAATAACATTTTAGTTTTTAATCAATTGTTAATTTATTGAGTAATGAGATTCAATATCACTATATAGTTTTCGTTGTATATGACAAGTAATAAAATACTTACCGATATTGTACCAGGATATCGTTAAGAAAGTAGAAATAATTACATATAAATTCATTTCTTTCATGGTTCCAATAAGCAAATGTATTATGTACAAAAAAACAAAACAATTCACTACCTATCGACCCAAAACTTTTATATGACTTACATTTCTTATAATAAAAATGCCTCGTATAAATAGTCTATTATCAAAGATAATAAAACACTATTTTTATTCATTAAAGTTGTCAAATATATACTTAAAATTATTATCAGTAGCTAAAGCGTATTTTCTAAATATCTTTATTCCTCATTTTTGATAGCAGTCCTTATAAATTAAATCTATATAAATTTAGCGACTCATGAAACACATGCGAACAATATTACAAATAAAGATAAAGAATAATACAAAGTAATCAGTATTGAAAACGTGCAGTATTACTAGAATTAATTAATACGTAAAATAAATTAATCTTATTTAAATACTAATATTTATTTCTCTTATTAATTTGAAGATGAAAGAATTTTTCAAATTAGTTCGAACCTTTATAGCGAAGTTATGAATACACTTTCAGTAACACTAAAATTAAAGAAAAACATTTCCCTACGATATAATTGACAAAAATTGTATTCGAATCTGCATGCTCATTGAATGACGTTATATTTCAGAAGACAAGCATGTTATCGCATTATTCTATGAAAATTATCATTATAAAAAATTGATACTTAAATCTAATTTCGATAATTATATTTAATTTTCATTACATAACGTTTTAGACTTTTCTGGGAGAAATCTTACATGAACGTCCTAAGGTCGGGAAGATTAATGTGTTGATTTTAACATCCATTAAGGTTATTCTTACGAATCTGTAACATAAAGTCTAAGAATATAAATAATATCTATAAAAAGATATGCGATATTGAAATATTTTTAACTGTTTTCTAAACCTATTATATATTACACCTATTTTTTTCTTCATAAAAATTCAAGTTTGAATTTAAGCTCTTCAATCTTTAATACATCGATTTCCAAAGTTAGTCTTATTATTATCAGAGTTTGCAATACCGTGTTAATTTTAATAGTTCTCCATCATACATGTTATACGAACACGTTACATCTATATTTTCTACTGTCTACGGTTTTTTTTTTGGAAATAATGAAGACCTTACAATTTCCATCTATAAATTATACCAGAATTACTCTAGGTGATTTGCTCGACGCATTTATAGTCACTGTGATGTGTTTTAATTAAAAGCCAGAGCTCAATCAAAAGATCAGTCAAATTTCCATCAGCGTATCATTTCTTCAAGAACGGTGCAACTTATTTAATAATCTAACTGTGTACATTTCGAACGGAGTATGTTTGCTCAGCCGAGATGGCTGAAAGAGAGGTAAACTCCGGGTCCGGTCATATCGGGTTGTTCGGGTGGCCTAGGCGGCCGGAAAAGAGGCGACATCCGAGTCCGGTCGTAGAGGGTTACACGGATTACAAACGACACCCTCCCGATTTTTACCGACTAAACACTCCTCGCAGATGTAGCGACACCAGGCGAAACGGCCTCCAACCTCAAGAAAAATTATGCTCGATGAGGAGTAAATAGGGATGGAATCATGGGAAAAGGATATGAAGTGGCGAGCTACGTAGCACCCACAATACGCAACAGTACAAAGCGAGACAGAAACCTAGCAAACGAGCTTGCAGAGATTGGTTACTAGGACATAGGATTTAGAGGCATAATTGAGGAGGGCCTGTCCCCGGGATAGTGGTCGGCCAGAGAGTTGCGGAGACTGGTGGCGCATTTGGCGGCGGCAACAGCAACAGGGGAGAGACCCATTTCACGAAAGATCTGGGTATTTCGGACAAACGAAGGGTAGCCGAAGGTATCCATATGGATACATGAAAACAACAATTCCTTGAAAGCGGCTGCGGCTAGGTCCCGTTCGACCACATCAGTCGCGGCAGAGTTAATCGTCGAAGTGTTAGAATAGAGAAGATGTGGTCTGTCTCCTTAATTTCCTCTAATCCAACCAGAGTATGTAGCTCGAGAAATAAAGACCCAACACTGGTATTGGAAGCTAAAAGCTTTACACTGGCAGCTCAGATACGTGACAATGTCACAAAGAAAAGCGATTTCGGGATAAAGGGCGCGTACTTATATTGTTCTTTTTTGAGGGCTACCTGTGCCGCAAGCCGATGAAGCACGTTCGTAGGAGCAGTCGAGATGGAAAGCATCTTGACAGCCGCTGGAGCAGCCAGAAACCGGCCTGACGAAACACTCCGGCAGTCCAACCGGGCACGATGACGCTCAGCCTACAAGGAGCCGTCAGGTGGGGCCACACCAACATACATAGGCCCCGAAGGCAGCCCGGCGGAATGCTGAAGCAGCTGGCAGAGAGAACGGCAACACCGTCATCCACTGTCGTTGCATCGATGCTGACGCTCGACCACTAGTAGCACTACATCTGAAGAGTAGAACCAGCGCACGGCAACGAGGAAATCAGGCTAAGGGAAACGGGAGGGTCCGAAAGAATGCGAGAGCTGCGAGTGGAGCACGGGGGCGAAGGGCAAGAGCATTCTCGCGGCACACTAAGGAACTTACGTGCGAACGAACGGAGAGACAGAAGCAGCAGCGGACGAGACACTCTCTCTCGTCCCAGACCTCGACCGAACCATACGCGCCATCGTCCGACGTCTGGACGTTCTGGTCGATCCAGTCCCATGGAGTAACCCGTCTGGTTATCACCAACTACAGAGAAGCAGAAGGACCGCTGGCATCCCGTCCCAGGCCACCTTTATATCAAACAAGCCGGAGGGCCCACGGTTATCGAGCCGACACCGTGACACAGCGAGTCGCACGACTCCGACGATCCATCCGCTGATTTCCTGGTCCGAGGAGGCAATGTCACAATTGCCTAGCGCTATAGAGATCGAGGCTACCCGAGCAGACACAAAAACAGGAACCTGGAAGGCGCGGTAAGTCGGTGCTGGTTGGTGGTTCCAAAGCGGGGATATTAGAGCAGGGCCAGTCAGCGGACCGGGACAATTGTATCGCATCCATAGGCAATAAATCACAACATTTATTTTGACATATAGAAGTAGATTATTTAGCGATCTTTACCCGTGCTTTCTATTTTTCATTTAAAATTAAGATTGAGAGAACACGTTCGGAGCTGTGCCTCTCCGCAGCAGCCAGCGGTGCTTTCCCTGAGACTCGAGCGGCTACCTAGCCAGAACGAGCTCGCTTAGCGCCCGAGGAAAATACGACGAGCTCGGAATACAACAGAGCGGACCGGGGGATAAACGCCGCGACCTGTTACAGATATACGAACCATAGGAGTGCCCAATCTGTCCGACAGAAAGGGGACCAAGATTGGCATCAGTCACCTGGAATTGTTCCGCGTGGAATTATCTTAGCATGTATCCGCGATAACTTTGCTGTTGGCACCGACCACATAGTCAAGCCAGACCTAAAGAAGTCGGGGTATTTACGGCCCTTTCCAAGTTCTATAACCTCATAATGCTGACTGGGTTATACCCACAAGCATTGAGGATACATCGCTAATCAAGGCTAATCAAGGAGAGAGTGAAATCGACTCTCGATCTTTGCCAGATCTCACGATTTCGACAGAGCGTCTCGGGACCCGTGAAGACCCGAGACTGAGCGAGAAAGAGACCTCGGAGATTCACTGTCTCCTTTGATTTTAAACCTCGTCATCGAGCCCCAAATTGAACAAAACAGTGGAAGTCGATATTGAAGGGAACACACAACCGTTCCGACACACGACTCACGGGAGTGCCCGATCAGTCACCTGGAACTGTTCTGGGCGTGAAAGGGTATCTTGTCGTGGAAGTGCTACCTCCCACACTACAAAGAGAGATTGTTGCGGATATATACCGCGACTATGTGGAGATGATCTCCGGTCGGGTAGCGGTAACGAGTGCTCTACAGCGGGGTCGAGGCCCACTTTTATCCCGTTTCATGCGGCGGCTCCGATCGCAACGCGGTGGTGGGGTTGCAGCAGCGCGGTAGTAACGTTACAACGGCGCGGTAGTGAAGTGAGCTCCACACAGCTCAAAGCGTTCGCTGTGACTGTCTTTCTGAAAGTGGCGCATTTTATTTTATGCGGGAAGTGCGGACCTCTACGAGAGTCGGGAAGTGTCAACCCAGCGCTTTTTTACCTGTTTGTAAGGCTCGCGGAATTTGTACGGTATATATTTTATCTGGATTTACGTGTTATTTTTTATAATATATCTGTTAATCAGGTTTTACATAAATCGGATAATATAAATTTAGTACAAGCCACTGCAAGCTCCCAATGTGATAAATGTGTGATGTCCATATAAGTCTTAATTTATTATGTGTCATTCTACTTTTATTGTTGTATACCTTATAGTTATTGCGTTTTTATTAGGTTTCAAAATTTTATGAATTGTTAACTAATTTTAAGTTGTCATAGCTCCAACCGGGAGTGAGGTGCGGTGTGATCGGCCCCCTTACAATTCCCTTAAAGAGTTGAAAACATATAGTTTATATTTAGCAAGGGTTTGTTTCTTTTCATCCTACACCATAAGCATACCTAGCCGGGTCGAACACCCCTAGACGCTGCTGACCCTCGCGTTTATTAATGATACCGAAAAAGAAGAATCCTAAGAAAAAGGGAAAGAAAATGGGAAAACGTTAGTTTACGCAAATTTGGAGTCAGCAATGAAGCAGTTAACTGTGCTCCCTGGGATTTTCATAAACTTTAACTATGGGAATCTTACGTTAGGCAATATCGACTCAACCTCGTTATATATAGACGTAAAAGTACCTGAGACTAACCCAAACTTTTCGCATGGCCCCCATTTCCTCAATAATAACAAATTAAATCATCCACATTACACATAATCTACTCAAGTTAGTTCCAAAATGATTTGATTTTATTAATATTTAAAATATAAAAAGAATGCAATTGTAAATATTTTGACTACAGCTTTTATACTTTATTTAATCAATACTTAAACAAAATATGCAAAATTCTTCGATTATATCATTTTAGTAATTTTTTTTTAATTTACTCTAGTAATTTCAAATGCAAAAATTATTAGGTGCGCAATTTCACTTTCGCCGTTTTTCTATTGATTGTTGCAGCGGTAACTGCTGGTTGAAATAGGCAGGTAAAAAATTTCATACAGTAAGATTGGACATCTATCAGAATAACGATAGCACCACATAAGTGAACTTGTATTTGCATCAGAAATGTATTCTCGATCGAAAATGTCAGTTGTCGAGCCAAATTCTCGTCATTTGCGGGAAGCATTGATTTTTTGCTTTCATTCAAAGAAAACTACAGCTAAGGCTTATTGAATGCTCTTAAGTGCTTAAGGTGAGCCTACTCGTAGTGAAAAAACGTGTCGTAAGTGGTTTCAACACTTTAAGATTTTGATGTCGAGAACCGGCATGGCGGTGAATAAGAAAAATTTTTCGAAGATTCCAAACTGGATACATTAATTGTTGAAGATTCGTGCTAAACGCAAGAAGGATTGCAGTATCATTAAGAGTTACACGACAAACAATTTCGAAACGCCTCAAAACCATGGGAATGATTCAAAAGCAACGAAATTGGGTTTCATATAAATTGAAGTCGGGGAATGTTGAACGACGTTTTTTTTCTTGTGAACTGTGACTTCAAAGACAGAATCGATAAGAACTTTGACATCGCATTGTGACCAGCGACGAAAAATAGGTCCACTGCAATAATCCCAAACGCTGAAAATCATGGAAGATACCCGGACATGACTCCACATCGGTGCCCAGACCGAATATTTACTGTGCCAAGGTTATACTCTGTATTTGGTGGGACCAGCTAAGTATGGTGTTTTATGATCTGTTGAAACCGAGTGAAACCATCACAGGGATCGATATCGAACGCAATTGATGCGTTTGAGCCGAGCATTGCAGGAGAAACGGCCACAGTACCAAGAGAGACACGATAGAGTTATCCGGCAACACGACAATGCTCGGCTACATATCGCAAAATGTACTTGGAAACCCTAAAATCAGAGGTCGTATCCCACCCGCCGTACTTTTCAGACATTGCTCCTTCCGACTACAATTTGTTCCGATCGATGGCACATGCCCTAGTTGACCAGCATTTCCACTTTTATGAAGAAGTCAAAAAACGGAATGATTTTTTCGAGATGGTATCCGATAATTGCCCAAAAGATAGCAAAAAGTAATAATTAGGAATGGGTAGTACTTTAAATCATAAACAGGTAATTACTTTTTAAGAATAAGCCTCAAATTTTCTAAAAAAATCGGCGTAAGTAAAGTTGCACATTATAACTTTAGAATAAATATATAAGTGATACTGATTTTTAGTACATAGTAAATACTTTATTAATAATAAATAAAATTGTATAATATTGAACTTTAATTACTTTGTTTTATAACTCTGTTCAGTAGTTAATTAATGTTATGCTTAATCTTTGACATCGAATCAAGAGCGAAACATATTATAAAAATAAATTGATCTAAGATGGATTTTAAATAAATATATTAAGAAATAAGATAGCCACAGCTTCATCATCCACAAAATCACCCTCCGTGCCTGGAGAAAACTCATAACCCTGAGCAATTCCCTCGCAATTCGTCCAGGACGACGGCAGTATAATTTAAAATGTCTTGAAAATATCGGAGCCCGTCCTCTAACGTCAGATATACACGCAACGCGTTTGTATAAAGTAGCGAAACTTCATATCAAATTCGAATTTCTGGTAATTTATTAAAATGCTATTCACATTAATTCATCCGTAAATAATGCCTGCTTTGTTTCGCAACATTAAAGCCAGGGTCGAAGGACGCGTCAAGTTTGAACGCGACGATGGCTGTAAATTCCCGGTGGTTTCGTGGTACTATTGTACCGGATCCGATTGCGAATACCCCCATGTTGATGACAAAGAGGCACTTCTATTAAGCAAAATTGTAGCCCTCATCGTATAGAAGGGCCCAACTCGCGAGCCAAGTTGTCTAAAGCAGCTGTATACGCAGTCGAATGCCGCGGTTAAAAAGTCGACGGTTAGCGATGACACTCGGTAACGGATTACCGGAGACGGCCGCTTCCAGAGTGCTGCCAGCATTTTATGGGCTGTTCGCGCGAGCTCGCGCAGCGCATGCCTCGATCGGTATGATAAATCAAGAGGATTGGATTCCTGTCGGTTAGAGATACGAAATGCTTTAGTACTACTGAATCTTAGCTTAATTGTTTCTTAGTTTGAATCTTAGTTTACTGTTCTTAGTCAAATTGGACAATTAGCTTCATTTAACGTATGACATTCAGAAAATATGTATTGATCATTTCGGGACACTCGATTCGCAGTACCATAAAAGTATATCAAGAGCATCTAGCGATTCAGCCATGCATTTAATAGAGGCTGTGCATTTGCCTCTGAGCAGTCTATAAGGAAAAGCCATTTCGTTTATAAATAGTGGTCGAAATTTCATACCGCAACATGGCTTTTATGCCCTCGAAAACTCGCTAAACGACAAATGTTTTGGCGTCTGCCTGCTTCGCAGTTCTTGTATCATCCTACCTACAACTGTATTTAGCATCATAAACTTTGACTTATATCTGCATGAGAACAATTCAGTAAGTCTCAAGATATAAGTATTTTCTTTAATTATCTCACTGACAATATGCAGAAAACATCTTAGTAAAATATTACCTAAACAATTATCGACAACTCAACTTGATATAGGTAAAAAATGTCTTAAAATAATTTATAAAGTAGCAGTAATTTATATTGGTAATATTTATAATTATTTTAATAAAATTCTAGATATCTGAAACTTCAACAGAAATGATTATGAAATGAAATAAAATTCAATAAAAAATGATTTATCATTAATAAAACTGGATAGTCACTAATATAATAATTCTTAATAAGACTATTTAAAAGTGGATATACTCATTTGGATATTATGTAAAATTATTTTTAATGAAATATTTTTATATTGCATAAATAATTTGTGTCCATGCAAAAGTAATAAAATAGCTATTACATCATAGTTTTTCAAATTTATTTGAAAATTATTTTTTTTAAATAAAAATCCTCTTTTCTAATTTAAACAATCTAAAGGAAGCAATATATTTTACGTTTACACATGTACTAAGATAATTTGTCTCTATCGATAACTTTTGTGCATTATTTTTGTGATGCTCTGTATACTGATTACTAAATGAACAGAAATATCGAACAATTTTCAGCTACAAACCAACTATTTGTTATAAAGTAATATTACTGTATATTCTTACAGTTATTAATTCTTATATAAATTTAATCATCACATGTTTGTTTAATTTATAATTTAAATCTCGGTAAAGCTGGTAGCAATTAGCTGCCAAAGCTACCATAAAAGCCGAGGTAAAAGCTTAATTTCTTTTTTCATAAATAAATCATAACCAACAAATATTTTGATATATCACAGTCTACATTGTATATCCCCATATTTCTTTCACAATAATAGAAATTTCTAAATCCTGCACGCGTTTCTCGTGGCTTTCTCACGAGGCACCTTTAATCTTGTGTATCTGACAAGCCACCTCGAGGTCCCCTTTCGAGGGAACGGAGCGCGATTCGATTGATCCCGGCTGAAGAAGAAAAAATAACCTCTGGTCTTCTTCCCCGAAATCGGGACCACTAAGCCGCAACGTTTGTACGCCTGCCCGTTGCTCCTTGTGCCATATATACGCGGTCCGTACTTTTACGGCTGCTCGCGCTATAAGAGCCTTTTACGATGTGCGCCCGCGCACGCGGACGGAAAGAATGATAATAGCCGAGATTGTCGGGGTTAGGGAGTGTTTAAAAGTAAGAAGTTTACAGTTTCACGCGTGATAATAGGATTGTAAGCTTTATCGTCCTGTATATCCAAGCTTCCTCCCTATATTCTAAGTTTGCTAATCGTTTCCAGTTTTATGTGTCACGTAATTAATTTTCTTTTAGCTCATGTAAAACTTTTTTTTGTAAGGAAAGAATATTTAGTAATATATTTTGGAATTTTCTTTCACTTTTTATTGGCATCTAACATTCAAATAATTTCTTTGATAAAATACGTTATTATTCAACATAATAAAAAGCTTCGTAAATTGTTATAATAATATGGTTCTGTTAATCTTGCTGTTGTATTGTTTTGATTAAAAGTGAAAAATTAATTAGTCGTTCACTTAAATGTAACATTTACTTTCCGCAAGTTCAAGAGACTACGATTGGTTACAAACTAAGTAATATACAAAGCTCGATAATAAAGTTCTACCTGTAGTTCATTAGCCTTCCATTATCATTATGTAGGCAAATCATTGCTCTGCATTATACCTTTTCAGCGCATCCCATCATTTTCCAATGTGATCGTTACCAGCCTCAGCTCCAGTCGAAGCAGACCAACGAAGCGTCGTATATAGGCAACGGTATATAGCGCTCGAACTCGAGTTGCGTCATAAAGGAAGTGCGGGGCTACTGCATAAAGGGAGGATTATTTCGAAAACGCGACAGAGGGAAGCGCCGAAAACTAATGGCCGCGCCGAGCGGCTTAATGAAAGGGGTAATTAACAGGGGCGGAGGAAGGAGGGACACCATCGTATACATTGTCTCCTCCGGGTCATTATACTTATTCGGGACGATATTCTCCGGAGGTTGCGAGATATAATCGACGGCCACGCGGCTGCATTAGGAAAGCAGGATTAGCGCGCACCCGCGCGTTTTGCTCCTCGACGCGTACTTAGTACGAGCCTCTCGGATTTCTTCCTTGTTTCTTTTACGAGGGGCGTTATCGTGGCCTGATGAGATCATTATCGCCGGGAAGAATGCTTCTCGAGTCTAGCCTGAAACGCCATTCTTCGGGCGCCTGCTTACTGGTTCAAAGTGCAATTTATTCCGTATTGTTAAATATATTAAAGTTTAACAAAATTGCTAATATCGAGGTAGTTGATATTCAATGTGTTAGACTGTTTCTAGAAAACAGAAAATTTTTGTTTAGAGAATAGGACTTTTAAAGCATAAAACATTACGTAATGCATTGCATTAAAGATAACTATTGCATTGCAATAATTGGTATTTTAAATTTAAATCATCATCTTGACATTCTTACAACTATTGTTATAAATGCTGTAGTTATAATGTAAATAGAATGTAAATTTATTTTGAAAGTCTTAAATGATTCATTTTTATATATCAATTCAGAAAACTATAATATGTATCATAAATTAATCTTTTATAATATAATATGATTGACAATGTTATAAAATGTACATTATTCATATGATTTTTACACATATTTACATGTATAAATAGAAATATATACACATATATAGCTAATTACCACATATGATAATATGTCATTTTTGTAGAAATTTACCATGACAAATTATTTTTCGTAATTTTGATTTTTATTTTTATCAAAACAGAGTTTACGCGGAATTTAAATTTACAAAAAAGGGAAAGAGATGCTGTGCACAACAGTTACACATTCAACTGTCCTTCATAGTTGTTTAATTTACATTTTAAATGCTTTTTAATACTTGATACAAACATGTAGATTCTAAGATTATCTTGTTCTAGTTAATTGCAGATATTACGCGATGATATATCAGTCAACAATATTTCATATTGCACTAATGGAGCAATTGCAAAATGCTCCGTAAGCGATAATAAAGAAACTCTAAACTTTTTGTAAAAAATTATGAATAAGTTTTATACAAACATTATAATAAATAATTTAATAAATAATTCTGAACATCTCTATAGATTAATAAATAAATTTTACCTCAATCCTGAAGTATCTATCTTTTGTGATTCAAAATTTGGAACAATGGCACATCAATGTTATGTACAAATATAAAACAGTAATTAGATAAGTAATTATTTTGGAAAATATACGTTAGATTAAATAATCATTATCAGTCTTTGATCGACAACATGACTCTTATAAAAAATCAGTTAACATAATTATAGATTACAACAACAAAAATATCCAAAAATCACCGTGTCCAAACGAAATTCCTCAAATCAAATTAAATTTTGTAACGCATGATTGGTCTTTTTCTCGATCGGTCGTAAATGAAACAATTTCTATGTAATGATCACCCTCCGGTTTATGAGTAAGCAGTTTTACTTTTAAAAACTGGAGTTTAGAATCAATTACGACGAATTACAATATAATACAAGATTATATACGCATGTAGGGTGCGTACATTCGTTTCTGTTTTAATGATAAAGCTTAAAAATGGATAAAATTGACAAAAAATATTGGCTCTTCGTATAATAAATAATATTTTTCATCAAGTTTAACCTGAACCGAATGCTACCTACTTTTTTTAAAAGCAATTTTTTAAAGATTTACTGGGTGACAATGAACGGAGAACCATAATAACTCAAACAAGGTCCACATAAATTTTTGCATGTTTTTCACTCAATATCTCAATTCGGTCCAGTACTCATTTCGATAATACCTACATAGAAGCTTGATAACAGGGTGCAAAGGATGATGCAAGATAAATAGTTGTGTGAAGCAGAGTGGAAGCGGAGAGAAAGGTATGCGCCATGAGAGAAAAGCTGCAGCCGAAAGAAGATCGTTTCGCGAGAAAATGCTCGTCGGGCGGCGCGCGTGTGTAAGTGCAGGCGAGTCTCGAAGGGGTGAGGGAAGCTCGCTTTGAGCTGCTCGGATTGTCGCGTAATGCGCGCGCGAGAGCAGAGCGCCGGAAAAGCGCGCCTATCCGTGGAAAAGATTGACGTTTCGGATCGATGCCCATCCCCTCCTCACTTTGGAGATGCGAGCGAACCGAAGGAATCGAATTTCACGGGGGCCTGCCGGCGAAAATGAAAATGCCGATGAAATATTTATATATGTCGCTCTCACTCTTTCCTTCTTGCGCTTTGCTAAATTTCGATCTCGCGTCCTGTGACTTCCCTCAGACAGCCGTTTCTCTTATCAGTTTCTTTCGTAACATTTTAGACAATACGATCAAAGAGGCATTGTCTTGAGCAATCAGCCATTGATCTTACATCGGTAGATCCCCATTTCGCTAGAGTCCACGATATGAACTTAAGAAAATATAACTATGACTTCTGCAGCAAACAAAATAAAACTGCTGTAGTAAACATTTTACCCTTTGCGTATACCATTCCGCTATCTTTCTGGAGTTATAAATTACTTTTGAATTTACTTAAAGCGTGATTCCAAATGTATTTATTTTTGAAGTTCTAGAATTCTTTGATGTGTTTAACTACTCCAATAAACCCACAGTAAATAGAGAGTAAAAATAACAATAATTTAAAAAATAATAATGCGCATTACTTTCAACATTTAGATCATAAAAATGGTATAAACCTTTCTAAACTTTAAGAGTTAAAATTAATTTTTTGGTGTATTTTTTTATTCAACATACGATGATAGATATCGCAAACAAAAATATTTGAAGAATCGTTTAACTGCTGATAAATGTGTATGTATAATTTCTCTACGCGTCAAAAGCCGATAAAATTCTCTAAACTACTAAAATAAGTATTATCTATATTTTAAATAAATGTAAGTTGAATAATATTTATGTATAAGCTACCAATGCCCCAAGAAAGTGCAAATATACAAGTAAGATATAATTAAATCAGTTAAACAAAAATTTTTAAGAATCATTGCAAACCGCAGCTGTAATTCTCGATTATTAATATCATTTATTTAATTTATCTAGCTATTAAGTTGTTCAAGACTATAAGTATAAGTGAAAAGTATCAAGATTATGTTTTTAGTAATAAATTACAAATTCATTTGTAATTGGTTTTGTGTTTTTATATTATTTCATTTTTCTAGATTATTTTATTTTATAACTGAGTATTATTATTTACTTAAATTAATTATTTATTAACTGTATCGGTTCCTGATTATTCAGGAATATAAAATATTATTACCTTATAACTAAATAATTATTAAAATTTATTGTACTATAATATACTATTAAAGACTCTAAAATAATTATAAAACTAAGTATCAAAGTAACTGTTAGCCTAAAAACACTAGGTACAAAAAACAAATCAACCATATCTATAAAAGAAAGACGAACAGGGTGAGCTTTGAACACCCACTCCGCAATCTATAGAAAATTGTCTGTATTTCCAAATTACATAAATATGCAATACATTACCGAAAATGCAGATTCTCAGCCCAACTAGTCTAAATGAAGGATCTCTGCACAGTGACAGATAACAGAACGATAATTCACATCTCCGACTGCATACTAACTAACAAGACTCTCCTTCTCTCTTTCAATCAACAAGCAGCTCGCAGTTCCGTCATCGGGATAGATCAGATTTCAATATAGGTAAATACTAAATTCAATAAAGAATGATACAACTATTAACAATAATATACTACAGTATATATCCAGATGTTAATCGTAAAAAGACTGCATTTACATAAAGCATATATTATATAGAATATAGTATAACAGAATATGTATTTCCATTTCTAATTAATTAAAAACATTTTTGTTATGTATTTATTGTATTAAGTTAATGTTATTGTTTATGCCTCAATTTCATGTACATAGAAACTAAAATTAAATAATTGTCTTATGTCGAATTAACTAAAATAAGGTTTATTGTACTCTTTTAAGTTAAAGCAATTGATTAAAATTTGACCAAAATAATCCACCAAAATTAACTTTTCACAAAACAGCTCTCACTAGGTTCAATTACATATGCATTAAAAGGCATGCAGGTAGGAGGGAAAATGGATAGTTTCATTGTAGCTCTGTATTGCTTTGCGGCTTTGCAACCATGCCACAATACAGTGCTACTTTTGGATTACGTAGTAGTGAATGCGACTTTCTGCTGTTCTTTCTATTCAATCTCACCTTACCCTTTTCGCAAGTTAAACTAATTTTCTACTTGTACTATAAAACCTATAACAAGAAATATATTACTATTAGAAATTCACTTTTTTCCTGAAAACATTAAAAAGAATAATTTAATAATACCAACTAGTAATTTGAAAGCCGATATTTGTTACATATTAATTTCTCAAATGGTAGTACTTTTATTTTTCAACGACTCTTTAAAATTTAACCTCGAACTATTTAACAAAAATCTCTGGAAGAATAGATAATAGACGAAATTTCGTTTGGTTATATTTTCATTTTCAGGTCCTCGTTACAAGTGTAAACAGCCCTCAAATGAACTATACAGCTTATTACTAGATACGAAATTGACGTACTTTTCTCCGCGCCTTTTTCTCCGCGAAAGGTGATGACCTCCGAATCGCCTAATAGACGAAATTCGGGGAAGCAACAGTCAACGCAACATAGACCCTCTCCCAAATACATTCCAGCTAATTAGCGGCCACCCCTACCACAGTCGACTTGCCGGCCTTTGCCTCGTCGTTTCGGAGAGGCCCAGGATTTCGATCTCACCTCGTGCGCCCTTCCACACAGGCATAACGGCCGTGCTGCCTTCGCACCGTGCGCACCTTCGTTCGCTAGTGCATAAAAGGGGCAGACCCTAAGCACGCACTCTTTGCTTCACTGGACTGTCGCGCGGAGAGACTCCACTCTCTCCAAACTTGGGGTGAACGCCGCGCCATCTCGGTAATCACGTGATTAGTAATCACGCGAAACTTACCTGCTTGCTAATCCGGAGATTCCCTAGTTAACCATAAATTACCGCATGGTGTATTTATTTCACCCAATAACTTATCCCCTCCCAATTTACCCGAGGACGCGACTGTCGAGGATAATCAGCTCAACAACTCCCGCCTTTGAATTGACGGCGAAATGTCAAAGTAATCTTTCATTTTATTCTTAACTAAATATAGATAAATATATTAAGAATTCAAAAACAGAAACTGTCTCGTTTAAATAATAAAATGCTTCTAAAGTTTGTTAAATACTTCTGCAAGGATTCATGAGTCGGTTTATAATAATTGTTACAATAAGCGATACAAAATATAAAATATTTCTGTACAGCTTTCGAAAGAAAATTCACAGAAACAGATTTCGCACGAAAAGGATCTAGAATGAAGAGTAGTAGTGAGATAGAAAAAAATGCGCGCGAGGTTAGAAGTACGTGCGAACGAAACCAGAGCATGCCTAGCTTACGAAACCAAGAAAAATGATTCCCTCGAGGGGTTCAAAGAAATTGGAAGGTGTAGGTGTAAGAGCTGAACCGCAAGTGGCTGAAAAAAGAGCGCCGAACAGAAAAAGAACAAACAAAAAGTAAAAATTGCTCTGGGAAAAGGAGTGCGATAGTCAAATATGTACATACACTGGTCTATCTTTCTACTCTCTCAAAGGATAATTTTGTCTTTCTTCCCACTTACTCTAGCCATTCGTCTTTAAGAAGCATAGTAACAATGAGTAACAACGCGCGTTATCCTACTATCTCCATCATCTAAGTAAAAAATATGCGTGTTCTAGTGCAAGTCAGTTCTGTCCTCTTTTATATGAGTGATTGTCCTAATGTTAATGTGACTTTTCTGCTTTCTCACAAATATCATACTCACAGTATTCTTATATACTCACTGAGCATCCGTTACATACCGCTCTCAAGAATGTTGTGAGAGTTAAAATCTTGTCAAGATTATAAATAAATAAATCATAGAACAATAATTAAAATTAGGCAGAATTTTTTAAAAATTTAGAATAGAATAATTAAAAATTTCCTGATGTACTAATGGAAAAGTCATAAACTATATAATACATAATCAATTCGCATATATAATCTTCAAGTTAGATCCACGTCTATATCACATATTCTCTTTAGGTGAGATCCGCTTCGAATATAATTTCAAGACGCATAACGATTTCAGACAAGGGCATAACAACGTCTCATCAAAGTTCAGGTGAATAAACCCAATGAACAGAAAAGAAACTTGCTTTTTTAAACCGAATCGCTCGTTCCCAGCCAATATTAAGGTAGGAAACGGATGTATCTCAGTCTGACACCAGACGTGTGACAACCACCACACATCTAGCCCAAATCGTAAAGTTATATATGAAAGTTATTTCGTCGCCCTTCTCCCCTTTATTTTTGTGCCCATATAGCGTCGAAAACTTCGACTGGCCTTGCTACATCCGTGTACTTCTCCTTAGATGTTTCGAGCAGTGAAGGACTGAATGTTCAGAAGTTGGGTAGTAACTGGGGTCCTGTTAGAGAGCAGTGTACCCTGGCGAATATCTGGCTGGAAACTGTCTCATGACAATTGCTAGCATATTAGAAAATTATTTGTTGTCAATAATCCTTTGGGAAAATCTGTGAAATCATAAGAAATGAGCAAGTTCCTTTAGTGCATATTTACCATTTTTAGCATGAAAGTCCGAATATTGAAAATATCAATAATATCGCGAACTTTAACATTTTTTTTTCTATAGTCTTATTTTTCTTCTTCATTCTTTAACACGTTTCTTAACACTTATTTATTTAAAGAGATTTTATTTCAATTTTGCGTTTTCTCAAGTAATTTGGCGTCTTATCTTCTGATTTACTCATTAATTTTTTTATTTTTTTATCCAGTTTTGCATTTCGGATTCCTTTATGATTCGATCACACGCTAATAATTCTTTGAGCAGTATATTTTAGCACCTACATTGTCGAGAATATGTGCATTAGTTTTAAGAACTTTTTTACCAATTGCCCGAACACCTTTAATAGTAAATGATACAGCTAGGCAAACACCAGAGAACCAAGAGTTCATACTATGACTATTTCAATAGTCTAAAATTTATTATTGGGCAATGAGACATAAGTTACAGGTTTAAACTATTTAACCGTTACGATGCCCAAAATCAAAAATATTGATTATACGTAATGATAGTGGTAATAAAACAAAAAACTGATCGGCTATCGCGTGAACTAAGCTTGCAGACTGAGAATCAATTAATTGCACTTCACCGTAAAGTTTTCAATCCACTTCATCAAGTTTTCAATCTGCAAGTCGCTTGCTGCAGTGTTATTATGAAATTATTGAAATATTGCAAGTATCCAAGAGTTAAATTTGCTAGGATAACCAACCCTATCAACAAAGTATTCTTTTCTTTCACATTTTCCTGCAGATCTAATAAAACACACCTCACCTGATGAATTTGATAATTTTTATTAGCCACTTGCTCATAGTGCATGATTTTCAGCTTTTTGTGGTAAAATATTCTTTTAATAATTTTATTTTGCAAAATGCACAATTTGCAAACAAATTCGTCATTTCAAAGCTGACACAATTTAACAAATTTCTTGATTCAAATTATTTTCAGTTTGCTTTTCAAAAACATTTTTTTTACAACTTATGCGAGCAAAGTTTCCGACTTTGAATTTAGATTTTCTTTAATGAACCTGCCGCTCTTTCGTGCGATTTACTTAATTTTTTTCACAATGTGTGCGTGAATACTTACACAAGCAGGCAGTATTTTTGTCTTAGGCAGTATATATATATATATATATATATATATATATATTTACTTTACATGCTGTCATTTACCATTCACGCACTTACACTTACTATTTATATATGTACATATACGGGTGAGCTATGAATTTTAGAATAACTCCAGTTGGTATCTCGGCATAGTGCGTGAATGGTAAATGACGGCAAGTGAAGTAAACGGACAAAGGAAATCGGTCAACATGCACGATTAAGTAAATAAATAGGGCTTATACTATAGTCTCAAACTTTTTGTAGTGCCTATTTTCATTAATTGAAAGTCAAATTTAACCTTAAAAAATTCTTTTGTCATTACTAGCAACTAGTCTGTGGAATATTAATTAGTAATTTTATACTTAAACTAGTTAAAATTAATACAACTCTTTTTTACTTATGACAATTTGCTTTATTATTTATTATTATGTATATTTTTAAAGGAAATGCAATCGCGAATTTATTGATTTGTACCAGTAATGTTAGCAAGACACGATATTATATAATGCTAGCTATAGATTAGGTTAATATTTATATGTAAATATCATAGTTATTATATAAGACACTTTTTACGCATAAGATAAAAATTGCAAATATTATAATAATTGCAGTGATATGATAATTTTACAGGATATAAAAAACGGTGTTAAAATTAATAATTATTTTGATATAATTTTGCGTTATGTCTTTAGTAATGAATTAGATTTAAAACTGACTACATTCCAATGTCGAACGTGATTTCGGTGCTCAGGAAATTTAAAAGGTGTTTTAGTACCCTCCTGATTTAATTACAATCGTACGGATATTTTTTATATAGATTCGTGCTCTTCGGAATATGCATTTTCTCATACAGAATTCCTGGACAATCGGCTACTTAATCGAACCGCGTGATTTTCTTTTTCTTTTTCTAAAATTACATTTTTTGACGTTACGAGACATAACAATTAGCATTATTTTTTTAATTTATGAAATATATATAACGCTTATTGATTGCAAAATACTCACCTGTTTAAATAAATTCAGAATTTTAATTCAATAATTTAAAAAATAAATCAGAATGTAAAATAATTTTGATTTCCCAGTATTTATTGAGTTTATCAATATGTACAATACTTGTACGTAATGTAATCTTTGCATGAAAATATCAAATTTTTGTTTACAACTCATTAATTTGTCTTTACGTAACATATGTTACTTAGATATAAAAAGTTATTATTATTTTATTATGTTGAATTATCAAAAGGAATTATTTCGCAATGCTATTTTTTTGTTCTACATTTATTTCATATCTGATAAGCGTGCACACGTAGAGCCATTTAAACCGTGTAAAAAGGAAAACTTTTTACTGATATACTGTAGGTATTGTATCGATTTTCATATATCTAAATCATGAAAACTAGAAAATATGTAAACTATAATTAAGTGATTAAAATAATGTTCTTCATGGAAAGTAAAAACTAAAATAAATGTTATGAACAAAAGTTTTAGAACAAACGTTTGGACTAAAATGAATATGCTTAAATTAACGTTACTAAAGTTAGGCACGTACTCTATTTAATCACGTTTAATAATCTTATAAAAATAGTCATAATCTTATATTAACGAGATTTGAACCTAGTTTTTCTTAAAAAAGTATTATCTAAATCTGGAAAATATATCACATGGTTAAAAAATCATTGAAATATTATGGATAATACATGTGTATTACCGTAATACATTTCATTATTATATTCTCTAATTCATTCTTCTACTCTATTCACTCTTCTCTCAAATTACTACAAGAATTGTTCGGGGCAGATCAATTAATATTAATTGGTAGAAGGAAGTGTCGTCTGAAAACTGATTATGGACATGGCCCGAATTCCGCGCCATAAGTATCGATGATCGTATCAACAGTAAAACTCCCAAGTTGCAAAAGGCACATGGTTGGCGCAGAGCTAACCCAGTGAGAGTCATCATGGCGAACACATGTTCCTCCGCATGAGGTGCGAGTATGCAGAAGTAGAGGTTCAAGCGCCAACGGTGAAGAGTCCGATCGATTTCTTCGACGGGGCGTATGAGCGGAAATGAGCGCCGAGCGATTCAACAGTTGTATGCGGTGGTCAGACCATTGTCGACTTCGTAGCGCAATTCAGATGACTGCGCACGCGATTGAAGGACTTCCAAGGATGAAAACGCACGGTTCGTGCTATTTGTCAGTCGGCCATAGTAAAACGAGACCAGCCTCGAGTATTCCAGATATTCCTCATTCCTTACACAGAATATGAAGCCATTGTTCACGCTTACTTCTGATTTAAATAACTCATATCTTGTGTATGTATAAATAGACGTATATACTATTTTTCGTGTGGTGTTGTTAACGCCGCTATACCAGAACTATGTATCTCAGTTAGGCCACTATAGGTAGGTGACAAGAGGATATAAAAGAAGAGGCTCTTTAGTGTGAATGGACACCCAATACTTTCTCGCAATATTTTTCATCCGAAAATAAACAATTAAATGTTTTTGTGTTCCAAATTTAAGTTAAATTCATAATAAGTTAATAAAATAATGTATATAATTTTTAAACACAAATTGTTTCTGATAGAACAAAGAAAACGTATTGAATAAAAATATGTATTGAATGATTGTAATAAATGATTATATAATGCAATTATTAATAAAAATCTATATTTTAATAAATGCGAATAAAAATTTCGTTATATTGTTTGAAATAATATATACTTATCCATGAGTGGTTGTATCAATAACGAGGATTTATCCTAAAACGTTTACCTTTTATAGGTTTTTCCTGCTTCACAGGTAATATCTTGAACAAATGCTGGATGAATAGCTGTCATTAAATATTATAAAATACTGTAATTTAGTCTGTGAAAGAATTGTTTAGGGACGAAGCTTAAACTTAATAAAAGAGCATTTTTAATTTTTAAACAAGTATTTTTAAACAAGTTTCTTTTATCAGACCAAATTTTCTTTTGAATTATTTTTGAATTATTAAAAAAATATATAAAACAATTAAAGAAATAACAACAAACAAATTAGTGCGCTTGATTATGTTGTGCTCATACGCTTAGAAAAAGCTAAAGCATTTAAAACCCTTAAAGGGCAAGACTCTTCATGCACCCTCCAATTGTAGCTCAAGTGCCACTCCTTACCTTTGACGTCCCAGTCCGTTCGATTACTGTTTTTTTAATCGAGCAGCTTACTTGCTGGAGATCGAAAGCTATTTGACGCAAATAGAAGGTTCAAAAATTACGCTCATGTACCGTACTTTGGTTGAGATGAAGTCAAGCTCCTCGAAAATCTTACGAGAATGAATAATTAAATGATTATCTGCAATCTCAGACTATTCTTAAAGGTCACTTACGTCAAGGTTGTATCACATTTCTCATATGGTGCACTATTTTTACAATTTATATAATTATTTGAGTCTAAAGAGATGATGTACAAATGTTTAAAATCATTGAAACTTAAACTTAATAAATCAAAAAACCGAATTATAAAAATAGAATGATTTAATCATTAAATTTACAATTTTGGTAATAATATTTAGACAGAATCGTATAAAGATATAAATTCTGTTGCAGTGAAAATATTGTTTAAACGTAATTTATTTTGAATTAAATACAAAATAATAATATTTATAAAATTATATTGTATCAGGGCTAAAATCAAATACAAGAACGTTATCCGTTAAATACGTAAAATTCATCGATCAAGCTGTTCAAAATGTGATTAATCCTGGAGTCAACATTTTAATAAATTAATATATTACAATTACAACAAAAAATTTAATAGCTTCTTTAATCAAATTTAAAAAATTTTTAATAACATTATATTTTTTGTTGCTGAAATTTGTTATTTTTAATGAACTGTGAATAAATATTACATACTTTTTTGATAAAATTTATTCAAGGATAAACTTTAATGCATAATGATGAATATAACTTTTGATGTGTTTTAGGATAAAGCTATGTCAAACAATGTCACGTTACCATTGATTAAATATTTTTGTTCTTTTTACATAAATTCTATTTCTGCGAATAATTTATGCCTTCCCATCCTCATAGGTTGATATTGTAGTATTCGTATTGTTTAAGTTATCTATATTTATTTAGGTATAATTAATACTCAAGATCAATATTTACCCAATTTGTAACAAATCGAATGATTTATAATTTTTAAATCAAAAACATATATATTGTAAGAGACAGCGGTTTAAGTATTAATTAAGAAAAAAATATAAATTTGCAAAAATTGTGTATGTACATATCAATAAATTAAATTACATTACAATATTCTCATTACTATGGTTTATATTTTAATATTACAATCAAAGGGGCAAGGTATTTTGGCTGACAGTCAGATCGGCTTTAGATATTTAAATAATAAATGTTGTTGTTTCTTAGTTTGAAATTTTAATTTAGTTATGTGCAGGTATCTTTACGAACTTGGGGCTGTGTCGCCAAGGCGGTTAGTCGAAACCGAGGTCATAGCCTCAAGCTGAGATCAGATCGTACGACTCTCCTGAAATTATGTTCCTAGCCTCTAGAGTCACGGAATATGGGGTCGCAGTATTCGGCCCCACGATCGTGTTTCGGTAAATTAGGAAGGCCCGCAAACTCTCGCCCAATTGAACAAATTTTTAAAAAAGGAGCTAAATTTCCTGGAAATTAGACAAGCCGCGAGTTGAGAACCGCGGGAACGAAGGCCACGGGGCTCTCGCCCCTAGAGTCACGGAGGGAGCGGGCCCAGAGTCGCCGCGGGGTGAAGAATGGGACGAGAGCAGGCTGAAGACGCGGAAGTATTACGCGAAGTGGGGGTCGGTCGCGGAGTGTCAGCCGGATACAGAGTCGAGACCCTCCGCGCGGGCCGACGAGCAGATCAACAGCCGAAGCTCACCCAAACTAAAATTATACAATTTATACAACTTTACTAAACCATCCTCTTCTATTCTGCCACGCGTATTTAAATTATCATATTAATTATATTACATAATATAATTGATTAGTGTATTATATATGTTATGTGTAATATTTACTTGTTATAAATTCAAGATAATATGTAATTTAACTCTAATTATTTAGCTATTGTCATAACGATTTCCATTAAGATAACATGTTCAATTATACATGCACTTCAATGTGTAATAATTAAAATACTTGTCTCTTATATAAAATATTTGGACTATTTTTAAATGAAGTTAAATCAATATGTTATTAATTTCACGAATATGTAATTAACATTTCCGTAACCACGGTATTATCTAAAACATTTCAGATCGTAATAAAATGATAAATAATTAAAGATTTTATTAAGCAAATTATAAATTACATTTATTTCAATTTTTAATATTTAGTGGGGATTTTCAGTACAATTATATTTGATTAAATAATCTTTAAATATTTTAATATTTTAATAATTCATATTGTTAAAGCACTTAAAAAATTCATTGTTAATAATTTGCATAAACTTTTCTATCTATTTTTCTACTTATTTCATATACACTCTTTGGGTGTATTTTATTTCCATTCGGGTGAATAAAGCGCGAGGGACCAAATGGATTACCGAGGCGACAACACAAAGAAATTCGCCCTCCAGCAAGTATATACACGGCCCGTACAGATCGTCTACCCCTCGCCCCTCGGCTACTGAAGACAAATATACACAAGAACACGCATACCGGCAGAGAAGAAAAATAACGTAGAACTTGGGAATAACCACAGTTCACAAGTATCTGCAAGCTTATGAAATAAAAAAAACCATTGACGTTGAAGAGTGTTGCGGAACATAACTCTTCTGGTGGTGCATCGTTCACTTTATATCGCACATGAGCGGAAAAGTTACAGCCAACTTCGTTACTCCGTAAACAGCTAAAGCACTGAAGCTTTAAGTTTAGCCGAATAAGCAGATAAAGTCGCATACATTGACCGAGCGTTATGAATTGACGCAGCTGCATGGGTGAATACGAGGGTGAATATGGATGACTGTATTAGAACTAGCGAAATTAAACTGTAGATAAACAATAGAATAAATTCACTGTACATCTAATTCTAATACAGGAAGGCGTGAAAAAGGAAGTAAAAGCTTCTGCGATAAAAATCTAATCAGGAGCGAACTTGGTGCTACCGGGACAATCTGAGATGCAAAAAAAAAGAGCGGAAAAAAGCAACGGAATTGGACGATGCGACAGGCGAGAGAAACGGGGGCTGCCCAAACGTATTCTTCCGCCTGGGGGTCGTGCGGCACTCTGAAATTTTACCCCTCTAGCCGTCGATCCGTCGTTCTTCCTATCTACGAACTTGCCAATAAGTGCAAACCTTCCGGATGGATGCGTACCTACGGAAAAAACTCAGAGATGATCGAAATGCGCGTTATGCGCTTCACGAAGAGGGGGAATAAGAGGGGGAACATTTAAAAGAAGCGAGACAGGAAAGTTAAGCGAAACGACAGAAGCTGAAAGCGACGGCGACGGTGCTAGAATATCCAGACGAATCCTTTAAGTGATTCCTGACCATGAATCTCATCAAAAGAAGCGATAGCGAATTTCAAAATGGAAATGAAATGCAACTTACTTACAATGGAAACATAATGAAACTTCAGTTTTATCTATGAGTACGTTAAATTTCTTGCTGATAGATTCAGTTATTTACGTTACGTTTCCGAAACTACTATGCATGTATTATATGTATATTAAATACATATATTTACAATATTTTACATTTACACATTAATTTATTATACATAAATTATGAAAAAATGATATTATTTTGACTTGCAGTTAATCAGAAACGTACATTGAAATTAATTTTTCTATAATTTTATTATTGCTTAAAAGTAATATAGTAAGAAATAATAAGAAAATTGTATTATCGATAGAATTTAAAGAAAGGTATACTATATAGGAATAAAAGATTATGTAAGTTTATATTACTAATAAGCCACGCTGCACTTGATACAGGGGCAATGAAGTCTTATTAATGTAAACTGATTATCTCATCAAACAGAGGTTATAGAGTAGGAACAATACCACGCAGGAATTAACAATGATTAAAAGTACCAATTAGTATAAGCAAGTATGCTAGGAACGCTTATAAGCGCATTATACCGTCGGATCATGAATACCCCTCAGCGTCGTCGATCCGCTTGTGAGAAGAGGATGCCGGACACCACTAGAGTTTGACGTCAGGTCATCCGCACCCACTGCATAGCTTCTATTTCGATGTTTGGAGCCAACATTATATGTTTAATCATTTTATTTTTAAATTTCAAGTTAAATACGTTTTTTTTCTTACTTGATAAATAATTTTATAAAAAAAAAATTAAAACTTTAATCCTTTATTGTTTAATAGAAGGTTCAAAACATAAACATTTACATTAAGTAAGTTAAAAGTATTCTCGCAACAAGACGATGAATTAAAGCCCGTAATCAAGCATTCAAATGAAAATAATAATCACTAAATCAACAAAGCGCAAGATAAACAAAGGGGATAAAACGAGGGCGCATAAAGAAAGCTTTGAGGAAGAAAGGTACCAAAAGGCCTTAGAGAAAGAAAGTGCGTGGTAGGAAAGTCGCGAAGTTTGAGTGCCCTAACGAGAAAATTAGAGAAATCCGAGCGAGAGCGTGTGGTAAGACGTGCAAAGAAAGGCAAGAGACCGGCGAGGGAAAGAAGGCGCGTCAGAAATAAAAGTAGTCGGATGAGTCAAATGAACGAGATGCGCTTTTAAGTTTTGTAGTTTTTGCATCTACCTCCCAAAGGTAAGGCGGAAAAAAAATTCTTTCCGATCGTCATGCAGATTTTGCCAACGGCTAACTTCGCCGGAAAGTCGAAGCGAGAAAACGGCCGACTTCGGGGAGGCCTCCGTAGATTCCATAATGATAGACCAGATGAAACTGCCAGAGAATACGCAATTTTCTTGGGTACTTTTGTTTCCTTCATCGCCTCCCTCTCTGACTTTCATTCAATGATCTATTCACAATTTTTTCTGTACTATAGATTGGAAAAAAACTACAGATTAACTTTTTACGATGAAAGTCTGTTACAATCTTCGGGTGAATTATTTCTTTAATCTAATATAAATACTATTTTTGCTTTCTTAATGAAGATCAAGTGTTAATATTATTATGTTCACATATACATAACAAGTAAATAATATTTGCAAAAAGTAGATCGTTTCTTGTATTAAACTTGAGAATAATCTGGCAAATGACGTTTAAATATATAGTTAATAATATTTAGCTATACATCATTTTCAAAATATTTATGTAATCAATATTTTATTAAAATTGATTTTTATTTTCTTATATTAGAGTGAACATAAGCGCTAGAAATTTTTCATCTGGTCTGGTTTATTGCTCTAATGACTTAAAAACTTAAACTTAATTTAATGACTTGAATGCCCAAATATGTATTGCCGTAATTATTCAGTGCATTGCATGTATTATCGATATCAGAAAAGTAGATCTTAATATCAGTTGTTACTCGATTCTGCTACATAACTCCATTTGTTTGTGAAACTATATACCGTTGACGATATCAAAGAAAAAAGCAGTATTTTTAGAAAATACTTATTTGCAAATGATTATTAAAATTCGCATAACCATTGAATCCAGAAAAACTTTTCGAAACAGGTATTAGTGAGGGTATTACGCTTAAAATATATAAGAAGTAGTTACCTTAATTGCTATAACTGTCTTTGCTAACTCCAGTATATCCAACTGGGCGCGATTATCAAATTACTTACTTTTCGATGGAACTGACACCATAGCGATCACTATTGCGACACTGAGAACTACTTTAAATAATGTACTTATATCTATTACTCAACCACCAAAATTTCTGAAATTCTATCTTGTACATTTATCGACATTCCGAGACTACTGTTACAAATACCGACATTTACTACGTATTCCAATTTCAGTGTATATAAATAGTCGATTAGATCTATAACAATGACTGTTACAAACATATTAAGCGTGCATCATACTCTGTAAAATATAATTAAAATAATGTTAATGTTATATATTGTACAAACTAGCCAGTTAACTAAATTTGAATAAAAGAGGAGTAAGCATTCCTGCTTAGAGACTTTTAATAATTTAAAATCCCAAGCATTTGTTTACATTTGAGTGCTCGCGTCGCGGCAGGAGGTGAGGCCACGTAGACCGAACAGACGAGCTCAAGGCCGCTACGGTCCAAAAAGTAAATAAAGCAACTCACACTTGCTCTGAAAACGCGAATTAAAAATAAATTATATCACGGTTAATTTGTAAAATTTTTTGAAAAATAAATGAGTAAGTCTTATACAGCTGGCATTATATAATTATAATTATAATTATTATTTTCAATGTATTTCGCATGGTTATTAAATTTAATTTATAAATTACCATTAAAAATCTAATGCGGTAGCGATTTGCGCCATGTTCGATCTGGTGTGAGCAGAGCCTGAAAGGGCTCTGCATCCACTTTGCTGAATGTGTTTTGTTGAGGCCATTGTGCCGCAGTTTACCGCGTGTTGACTTCTAGGGAGCTTGCTTGCAAGTCTCCTGGGTTATGGATTTGCTGTATATGGAGCATGCCGTCCAGGCCCCGCGGTCATATAACAGTTTTCAGGGAGGATGGCAAATTTTTCAAGCATAACTTGTACTAATAATTTTTTAAAGTTTATGTACTGATTTTTATATTTCAAATCAGTCGAGATTTTTTCGCGAAACAAAGGTTGCGAAGAGTGAGGGGCGCTATTCTGAGAATTTCAGCCGAGACATCGGGCCCATTAAAGGCATACAACAAGGCCCGGGGGGGAAATCGCACTCAATGCATAAGAGGGGATGCCTGGAGAGAACTGTTTTTAACTGTATGCCAAAATCTGTATGTATGTATGTATGTATGTATGTATGGATGTACGCTGAAGTCCGCATTAAAAAGTATTTGCTAAACGAGCTTTGATTATTCCAACACCTGATATTATCCTCACTTTTATTTGTTTACATCCATTTTAATGACAATATATCGATCACAGATAAATTAGTTATATATCAATCACAATGATAAACTTGCAATGATTGATTTACGTACTATGAATCTCTAATAGAATAAAACTATTACCAATGCATACATTTACATGGTAGACATCAGACGTATATTATAATAATTCTACATCGTACGGTATACCTTAAAAAGATCTATATTAATTTGGTGTGGCATTTTATATATAACAACCGGATTATTTCTTCGTTACTCCTTGCTGTCTGTGCGAGTAGCGGGATGAGTCCCCGTGGCACCATTGATTACGTAGCTGCGGCTTGCGCCCTCGCACATTTTCACACTATCGCTATGCCCGCCGCAGGACTATGCCACTTCTGTTTAGCCGCAAGCGTTCTATATATACTGGAGTCTAGATACAAATTCGTACGGATTCTAATACTAAAACCATTGTTAGCGTAACAAACATCGTAAAAAACATGGATGATTTACGAGATATATACACACATACTATCTATATTTGCAATGTTAATCTTGAATTCGTAGTCACCGCATAGAAGACTAGGACGACCTTTGGTCTCTACTAGCCCTCATGCAGCTACCAAAGTATCAAAATTTTTACCGATATCCACAGAAACGACACCTTTGAGATCGTCCTCATCCACTTCCAAGAGCTCATCTGACATCACGAAAGATGCTTCCAAGTTTTCTTGAAATGACTCTTTCGTAAACTTTCTCAGAAAACTCCTCTATATGCGAGTCTGACAACTTCACTCGCCAACAAAATAAATAACATGCATTGGAATGTGGCTACTGTAACTTTTGTTAATTTGAAATCTAATTTTTATTTTAGTTTTTATTAAATTGTATTAAGATCTTGGTTAATATTATAAATTCAAAGTTATTTTATAAGTATTTTTATGTAATTTTTTTCAGTTTTATTTTATGTATTTTTATGCATATTTTAAAAGAATTTGCCATATGAACATTAACTATTGTGTAATTATTAGAGCCTTTAATATAAAGCTTGCCGACTGAACACCCAATTGCCACTGCATATCAACACAGCTGACAAATATCGATCCAAAATAGTCCAAACTTTTTGTTTGCCGAATTATTTTTAAAAAGTACTGTAATTGAAATTCCATAATAAAATACATGTAGAGACTACTTATTACACCCTGAATTCGATAATTATGTCTCAACAATCCACTACTTTCACTCAAGTACCTTGAGCCTAACAAAGTGCTCAAAATGTCGTGGTTTATATAAACAAATGTATTTTTAAATAAGCTTTAACTTAATAGAATTATGTATTTGCCAACCACAACACAAATAAATATATATCTCATAGATTCAGAAACGTTCAACGGTTTCCTGAAATTCCTTTGCTTGAATATTATTGAAATGACAGAGATTTTTTATGTAATATATTTTGTACATCAATATAATATTTCTCAAATATCTAAGCAGACAATATAAAATCAAATAGAAATCAGAAAATTATTACGCAAGATTAATTTTGTAGTATTTTTCAACATTTACTAAATAACTGTAGAAAATTCCTTTAAATGGCTTTGTTTCTTGTTCTCTCCAAGGAAGATTAATAGGTAGTTATTCTACTTGGCTCATTCGTGCCGCAAAAATGCACTGGGGAAGATTTAAGAAATAAGGGAGGGGCGAGACCCACCGAGTGGACTGGCGATAAGATGAAGCGACGACTATACTATGCACCTTTATTTCTCACTTAAGTACGTGCCTTAGGTCTTTGTGTGTAGTCTAGACATAATTGAAAGTCTCACTTCCAACAAGGAAGAGTGATCTATTTTTCCTATGCAGTAAAATACTCAATTTATTACAGTAAGGTATATAGTTACGAAAATAATTCATCTTTGTAAACGAGTTTTTACAGAATTTTAATATAAGAACACCTAAGAGTAGAAATTTTAATGTTCATAAATAACTACAATCTTTCTGTTAGAAAACTGTATAATATAGAATAACTTACTCTGAAATTTACCAAATAATTTACTTTATTCAAATTTTGCTCATAATAATTTTATGCATAAGAATCATAACTATTATTGTCAAAATATGATATAATTAATAAAAATCAATTGTCCTTAAATTATTAAACTTTATTACAACATCAGAAATTGGTTTTTTTCATAGGTGATGAATATTTGATAATTAGTAACTAATTTCTGTGAAATGATTCGTACAATAACCAAGATTAGTTGTTCATATAATCTGTATTTCATTGTGTATATCTATAATCTATATAATATTATTATATTATTCTATTATTCATCAATAGTAACAATTTTATTAATTGTAATAAAATCGATATTTACTCATGGATCGATCTAATACATGATATAAATAATTTGAAAGAATATATAATATTATAAGTATCTCGAGTTCACAATCGCTAAAGTTAGCAGAGTTATTGACATCTACATATTCGAAAGATTTCAGTATTCTATTACTTAGCTTTCAGAGCTTATTCTCGTACCGTAACAAATGGCACAAACAAAGTCCTTCGGAAAAAGTGATTAAAAGTCACTAATGTATGCAAAGTAAGTGGTAGCAAGAAAGAAAGTTCTACTATCAGCGGACAGAGTCGCGGCGACACACTTACTCGCAGCTAATAAAACTTGGCGTATTCGTACTCTTAGTGCTAAGAAAGAAAAAAGTACAAAATCACTGAAGCATGTCGATCCTCTCACGTCGTTTTCAAAACTTTCACCAATCGACATTGACTCCAACTCACGGGTGTTAACGAAAATTCCTCGGAAACAGTCGTTACGGATCTCCTGACCAAATGTGGACTTGCAGTTGTTCAGTCCTTGATAGCTAGGCATTAGATAAATTTCAGGAGAGGACTGAAACTAGTATTCAAAGAAAATCAGCTACTATACTATTAAATTTCGATTATTAAACTCATGTAATTGCAGAAGGAACAAAAACAGTGCTAAAGTTTTTAAAAAAAATCTGTCACTATAAACTATAAAAACAAATCACTTTTATCGGATTATAGCCTGAAACACATCTCTGTTTTGTTATTTCTAAGAAAGGAAATGAAGTGTGCACGAAAATGTGCTTCTATTTTAAACATGGAAGCGAGCATGGAAGCGATATAGGCGCGGACAATAGGATCGGAAGAGCGTCGCAAATTTTGAGTTCAGTGACCGTACAATCGGTCGAGCAGCTCCCCCCTTTTCGAGGAGATCAAGAAGTGGCAAAAAGAAAGCCCCGGATCAACCGCAATGGCGCACCGGCAGAAGTAATCTCTCCACTTGGTCCGCGAGGCCGGGACGACGCGACTCTCCAGACGGAGGACGAATTGTGTTTACCGGACAGTCGCTCACCGAGGGGAAAGTGCTTTTTACCCCGGGCCCATTGTGCGGCATTGTTAAGTCGGGCAAAAGCCCGGGCGAAGATGGAAAATTATTCGTCTGATGGAGCGCCGGCGAAGATCGAAGGCGCGGCGCAAAACCAGAGCGGCGGAGGTTCGAGTGACGGCGCCTAAACAAGGAAGCGCGGGATCAAAGCGCGCGTCCAGGGGCCCGGGGAAGAGGAATTGCTCGATAAATTCGTGTTTACGCCACCTGACAGCGGCCCCTCGAGAAAAACGATCCTTCGCCTCGGCACCTCGCCCGCTAATTCGCCCAAGTTGCCCGGAGCACGGGGGCGACGTGAGGCGGGTACGCAAGGGCCGCCCGCGCCGATGGCTCGATGAGTGACGCGTAGGCCGGCCCCCGCTGGCACGCGGTCCAGCCCGCCCCCGCAAAGTGCAAAACTGCAAAGCGCACTCTAGCTGCCGCGAGAAGGCTTACACGGGGACCGCTCGCGACCAAAATTGAAATCTCCCACTACGAGGGCTTCCGACTTCCCTGTCATCCCCACAAACGAGTTACCAGCCAGACCTGTCCCGAAAGTTGGCCTAAGACTTACTTTTGTGTCTGGCTTGTTAAGCTGTCTGGATGCGAATACAATAAGGTTTCTCGATCAGGTAGTATATGCCATCTTAAAATTATTACGTGCATGACAGTTTTGAATTTAAGTTTTTTATGACTAGAGTTTGGATGCACATTTTCAAATTTTCAACTATGCTCAAGTCTCTGCGTAACCTGTTCATGTTGCACAAAATCAAAGCTTAATAATTAGTTCAGCAACTAATTATTTGGATAAATTAGCAAGGAAGCGTTGGGGTTACGTGTGCTTCCACACTTGGTAAATAAGTTTCACCACGTTTTATTCCGAACTTTCTAGTGGAGCACGACGTAAAATTCGATAGTCTATTTGGACACCTGCTCGCATATCGGAGAAAGAATTAAAGTCCAGGTTGTAAACTTTGCTCACGGCAAAAAATTCATTAGGCGCCAGTCTCCTGCGCGCCGAATTAATCTGGCGCAATGTCTGTATGTGACGCGAGCTATATAGCGAATGCAAGCACCAGTCAAAAATGCGCAGATTAATTTAATTTCACGGTAAGCTGCAAAGTAGTATGGCTTGGTTCCCGCCCGTCTTATATTCACGTGGAAAAGGTTTTGCACCCACGGGTTCCATGAGCATCTGTCGCACGCACACAAAGACTTATTCATTTTGCTCCATAAAGCAAGTGACACACGATGTGAAATTAAAATTTAAATACTCTAAATAGGTAAAAGGAAATAAAGCTTTAAAAGATGTGGCTCAGATGTAACTACACGAGTCGTGTGTGACGGAATGAACAAAAAAGTCAGCTCCTTCATCTGACTTAATTAAAAGCTCAACTGTATGGTACGCTGCGTGTTATGATTACTTTTACCTTTAGAGCTTTTAACTCGCTTTACTACTAAAATATTAACAATATTATCAACACTATACGTATTATATAATATGCAAATGTCTTTATTTATAATAACTTAAAATCATACGATTTATTTTGACGTTTCAGAATAAATACTCTAGAATAAATCTTGCTATTTTGACATTCTAATGCAACAAAACCTACTGCTGTGTTATGATATTTTAAAACTCTCGTGATGAAAATTTCCATAATTGCGAATGAATAATACGATATTAGAAGGATCGGCCCCTCGCGCACCAAAAAATTGACGCTTATAAAAAATTTGTCCGGTATAGCGCACCCACTTTCGACACTCGGTGCAAGGGATTTATTCAGGAGCTGGGCTGCGCAAGCTATTAAAGCGCGCTTTAAAAGCACATTCCGCATAAAATTACAATGAAAACGTATATAAAACGTTTTCATTTCGCGGGCGGAACGTCGAAAAAGGGCAGTCTATGGTCGCAATTGCAGGTGCAAAAAAAGCGCACTAGGAGGCGCCGCGCGTCAAAGAAGATGCGCTGCGGGTACACGGTATTAAGGCCGTGACCGCGGAGTCGTCGACGTTCGGCTGCATGCGCAGCATTCTCAGAGTCCCGGGATATATGAAATTAAATTAAATTACCTGGGCGAGCCCCAGCAGCCCCGTTACAGACTGCGGCAAAGCGGAGACTGCGGCTCGACTCCTCCTGGGACGCCCTTTGTAATTCTTACACGACTTCCTCTTATCTGGCTTTCTTGCCCGCTGTATCGGCGACATTGTCCGCATTGTTCCCGATTAGCCGCGTCGAACTTAATAAGCCTCAAGGCTCTTCTACTGAGTACACATGACTTAGATCATGAGAGGTATTTCATTTTTATAACGTTCTTATGAAAATAAAATCAAATATTTCAACTTCACATATTCATGTGTTTAAAGTCCACGTATAAAGTATTAACTGATTTTTGAAGTCAAGGTGTTATCCAAGTCACTAATACATTTACCTCTTTACGCAAAAAATTTTTATTTTATTGAAAATAGCAGGTTTAAAACTAACTTAACTCCTTCAATTTACTTGAAAATTATATGCTGAAAATTATCTAAGGAAGTAACTGAAAATCCGTTAAGAGTAAGTATCCGTTAAGATCTATTGCAGGAAGAGAGTCTTTTAAACGTAACACCTTCTAACCTAGAAATATCTCTTGAATTTATATCTCATTTTGAAATGAGAACGAGACATTTTCCATCAAGATTCCGTTACGAAACAAAATACCATCTTGATTAACACGCGGTATGGTACAGACATACATGAATGTCTATGCTTACTTTACTCCACGGCTCATACGCTCCCGATTACCTCTCAATTTGTCACAAGCTCAGTTTTACACCTCGGGCAAACAGCTTCATTTCGCGTTGAGAAAGACGAGGAAACAAAGGGCAGTCACGCACTCGTTCAAAATTGAGATACCTCGAGGGCAGCCTAGAATCGATTCGTTGGTCCCATTTCTGTCTCGCGATCTACGAAGAAAGAAAGGAAGAAATGGAAATGGGCCACGACAAAATTGTCTGCTCCTGGTAATAAACGTCGATGGTAATTGATCGTTATCATACACTACTGTATTTTGAGCAATTTCTTTAAAAGCAGCAGAACTAAGCAAATCGGCATCCAGAGAAATTGAAAAATTCAATGAATAAAAAGCTACCGCTATTGCTGTCGAGGCTTTATTTTTAATCTGTGTTAATGCAACTATAATGATCGTCTGTTCTAAATTCTTATTTTTAAAAAGTATCTTATTTTCAAAGTATTTTCTTTTCTAAAATATATAATATAATATGAAAGACATAATAACTTATAATTGTAGAGTTATAAAAATGCATATATGGTATATATTTATTAATTATAATAATTAATTTCAAACATTTATCAAATAATTCATTACATAAAGTATGATTGAAGTTTTACAGTCTGTGCATATTATAAGTAGTGAGTTGATAGTGTATAAGAGAATAAATTTTTGACTGGAAATGAAAATTCATAATATCCTTAGAAGGCCATTAAGCTTTTAAATATCTCCTCATACCTCGAAGCACTCTTTTCCTGCCCTGCTACTCTCGAAAAATTCTGAGTGGAAGATGACAGAATCACCGAGAAGCACTGAAAAAGTGGAAGGGATGTGCCGGATATGAGCGGCGTTTGGGTCGCGAACAGAAAAAAGTCGTCTCTTCCGTTGGCGACAGAAAGGAGAAAAAAAGGGAAGTTGATCCTTCGTAACGAGATGTCGTTGAGTAATATCTCGGTGAGTGGGACGAATTAAGAAAGATGACTTGTAGGAGGGCTATATGCTCTAAGGGAGATTTCTAAATATTTGAGATGCGGTTTCCTACTAGTAAACATAATCTAGGCTGAATTACAATCCCCGATGTAGCGCTCAACGGAAGCATTACAGGCGAAGTCCTCTAGCAAGCATCTTTCAGTCAGAATAAGCCGTATACTTGCCGGAGAAATGAGAGCGCAGGTACTTTCAGATTGTCAGGTAATTTTGAAATATTGCAAAATTCTGTTCTGGAAGATCATAAAAGATATTTATTGTTGCAACCTAAGAATGTAAAAAAATTATTGTATTTAAAAAAATAGTATAGAAATGAGAAAAATGTTATATCTTTGCATTCAAAATTAAAGAAAAAGTATAAAACTGTAGTCACAAATCAAATATCGATAACATAATCTTTTAATAGAAAAAATTCTTCGATAGGTTCAAATATGACTATAAATTTTAACATATTTACTTAATCAGATCAAAACGGCAATTAAATACTTCATAAAATATGACTACGTATCGACTGACTATACTTACATAATACATGGCCTGGAAAGTCACGAAATTAACAAACAATTTTCTTTGTCCATCAATATAATCTTTATTAAAATAAATGCAATCATGCCAACACTGCTCTAACATTTCAATACCACTTTGTAGAACGATTTATTTTTTTCCTTAAAATCGATTAAAGTTTCATCGATAACCTCTTTATTCAAGCAAAATTTCCTACCAGTAGCATTTTTTGAGGGCTGAGAACAGCCAGTAGTTTCTGAGATTCGAATCTGTAGAATACGGTGGATGTGGAAGGAATCCGTAACCTAGATCATAAAATTCTGAAATCGTTTTCAAAGATTTGTAAGATGGAGCATTGATTTCTTGAAACAAAAATTCTTTATTTGCCTAATACATGCGGTCTTTTTTTGCAGTTTCTAGCTTAAAATACTCCAATAACACTGTTAATAAAACACTCCAATAACACATGTTATAATTATGCACATAATACCACGTATATGCCAAAATACCAAGGCCATATATAGCCATATATAGGCCATAGTCTATCTAGCGAATTGTTTTGCTTACGAGCACTTTGGGTGAGGTTCATCAGTCGCTATCCAATCAGATGACAATCGTTTTGATTCCAGAATAAAGTGATCAATCCATGTTTCACCCACTGTCACATGTCAACGCAAAAATTCCGGTTTATCACATTTAAACATGGATAAACACTGCTCAGAACACATTATTGTTTTTGGTGAGCAAATGCGGTTCCCACTGTGAGCAGACCTTTCTCATAGACTTCTCATGAATTTTTTAAATCATCAAACCAATGTTTGACTATTATTTCTGATGGAGCGAAATACCCATAACACTTTTCAAGATATTGCTTCACTTAAATAGTCTTTTTCCCATCAAAAATCAGTGTAAATATGAAATTGTTTTTGATCCATGGTTTAAAAAAATAAAGTAGCATCAATCTTAGCACAATAACTTACTAACTAATAAATAGAAGATCATGAAACTTTAACAACTATCTTTTGAAGGATAATACTAACTAAAAATAAAGAGATTGCAATAAAATTAGCGCCATCTATGTATCAGGCCCACGATTTTCAGCCCATGTCTTGTATAGGATATTTACTATATTTAATTCTGTTGCTTATATTCTATAAGCACAATGGTTCTTTCAATTTTCAAATTCGTTGACTTTTAGCAAAGATAGGCCTAATCATAGTTATCAATAAATGTAGTTAATTAGAAACTCATTAAAATACATTAGGCAAAGTAAGCGGAGTTAATTGGCTCGCGAGGTTGACGAATCGGATGCCACGACAGGTCAAAAGGGCGGTCTTGCGCATCTTAATCGATCGCAAAGAGGAGCGGTATAGGCCGGCACCGTGCGGTCCCGCAGTGGAAAGGGGAGACAGGACCCTGGTCTTCAACTGAGAGGATCGACATCCCTTGAATTTGAAAATTGAAAGCAAAATTGCACTTAGAATATCATGAACTATACGCTCGTAAAAGGAACTGAAACAAATAGTAAATACTTTGTACAGTCTACATAAATGAAATACATATTCCAAATGAATTTTCTATTACCGCAAAAATTATTACAATTCAGAATGAATAATTAAAATGAATGAAATGTCAGTAAATTGAACATTATTTATCGTGTTAATATTATTTAATTATACAATTACAGTTAAATCTAAGGAAAAGTATAATACGGTTTTGCAAAGTTAATATTTCTTTAACAAACAAAACAAAACATATTAATGAATATTAATGTAACGAGACCTGAGTGATGCAATTTGTCTACTGAAGGTTCTTAACAATGGAAAATAGTATAATGTTGTCCTGAATTTTATTAATTGAACATATAATTGTACATCTTTTTGATTATAAAAGCTCTTAGTATTAGAATAAACTTCGATGGACACAATTACGGTGTAGAAATAATACTTTTTTCAATAAATTAATAATTAATGAATTGTACACATTACACTTACATATAAACAGTTTTTAGTATTATTGTAATACTGTTAATAAATATAAAAATTAATATTTTAAATTACTACACGCTTCACTTTTGTATCTAAAAAATAAAATAAGTTATATTATAATATATTGATGGAGTATTCGTAAAATAAATTTCTGATAGAACAATAAATAATGGTGTTAAATATAAATAGTCTTTATCATCAAATTTTTTACTTAAAAATATTAATGCAAAAAGAATAATTTTAAATAGCGTTATGCAAAGTCTGATTTTGAATGATTGCCAGAAGAAGGGTTATCATCACAAAAAAGGAAAAAGGGATGTACTGTATAGAGCCTAGGAACACGATTCATCCTAGGATTCACCGTTAAAATATCGAGTATTTTGCCTTTAAACAGAGAAACTTTTCTTTGGATTCGGATGGTGATTTACGAGTATATCTGTAATGTACATCTACAGTTATTGTTCAATTTGGCTAAGCTTTTGTTTTAACCTTTAATAGTTTTAATATTCGTAATATTTATTACACATAGATTAAATTTATGGATCAAGGCTCCATTTAAATATTACGTTGTAGGGAATTCAATGCAAATTAGTAGTTATTGTATTAGAGCTAATACGGCTACTTTAGAAAAATAAATAATTATGAAATTATTTACTAAATATTTATTCTGAACAACGTTATTATTCGTTATTTATTGTTATATCGAGAAGTCACAACAAACCTACTTTAAATATGAAGCCTTGTTCACAGTAAGTAACTACTAGATATTTGTTAGATATATACGGATGATAGATGTATAGTACATGCAACGTGTGTAAATCACCGCTTCTAGAAACACTTAGCGCATTAATTGCACTTTTAACAATTTTTGTTAAGCCTGAATCCGTGAAATATTAATTAACTCAAAAATGAAAAAAAAATACAGGATGTTTATTTTTACAAATACATAAAAATGTCTATGTAAGAGAGATAGTTAGGGATCGTAAAATTAATGTGATAGTATAGTTTTTACACAGACTATTGATTTAGCTCTAAGAATTTTTTTAGGAAAATGAAAATGAAAATAATGGCAAACCTCAAAAATTGTATAAATATAGCGTTAGAAGTATATCTATAGGTCTTATGCAAATCATGGACATCCTTCTTTCTGTAAAAGAATTAAAATTCGTCACTAGAAAGAACTGTAATAACACAAGATTTTCTATTTATTATTTAAAATATCTAAACTTGCATCCGTTCAGAATTTCAAGCCGTAATTTCTATTAATTCTTTCTTTCCATTGATTATGTCATAGTGAGCAATACGAATATTATCTGTAGCCTTTTCGAACATTGATTTAGTTATAAAATGTACATAGCTTGAAATTCTCGTGTAAAGACTAGCATCCGTGTGTTCATTGCAATCATCATGGTGTTGTACTAATATTCCAATTAAGACATTGTCTTTGTGAACCAGTGGACTGCCAATATCGTCCTGAAAATCATTAGCAAAAATACTTTTAAACACAATAATTACGTTTTTAATCAAACTAAATTTGCTTATCTTAAAATAATTGTATTTATTTTATTTAAACATATTATATAACTATAAAAAATTATTTTAGTTTTAAAAGATGCGATATTTCAAATATAATATTGAATAACCAAATGTATTCTTCACTATCATTAAATAAATATAACTAAGCTGTATTAACTTTACTAAAAGCTAAACTATATTAAAAGTTTGTTTATTGATAAGATAAGAAATCATATTTTTGCATTTTTTTAAAACTTTTTAAAGATTTTGCTTGAGTTCGATTTTTTACATAAAATTAAGTAAAAATTCCATTAACAGACGAAATCAATAATATTAAACAATAATTGAATATTCGATAATAACAAACACACATTTTCTTACTTATTGCCAAATGTTAGAAAGAATAAACGCTTTATCATTAAACGCAATATGTACAAACTTATTCGTGTGGATGGTTCCACCTACATCTACCCTAGCCTTTTCACTTTCAATCAGTCAAAGCAATCGGTAATAGGGGACAGTTCTAAGAGCTTGCTACCAAACACTGATTTGTATAAAAGGGAATCATCGACGGAATAGTTTCCTCGACAGCACTTCCCGGAAAAAAACATTCATGAATGTCTATTTCAATCTTGTATGAATTGTCTGATCATCAAGTACCTTCATGAGTAATGACATAATCATTCAAAATCAATTTTCAGTTATGATAATGTATATTTATGCATTCACAGGAAAAAATTCATGCATAATATTACAATTTAGTCAAATTTTACAACCATTAACAGAAAATCTGATCTAATTTCTAGTAATTTAAGATCAAAAAGTGAATACTGATAGATTAATTTTGTACAATAAAAATAAAACTTACTTCACAAGCTCCTTTCACTTTCTCAAAATCTGGTAGTATTTGGGCACATAGATGTTTGTCGTTGAAATCAATTGTTGAAAAAACACGCTTACAATGCGTTTTGTGACAAACATTAGTTATATCATAGTTAAGTTTCGAAGATTTTTGATCACTTATATCTGAATTTTTCCAGTATCTTTTAATTCCCCGATTATAAATATTAGGTCCAAAACCAATAACAATAGGATGTTCTAGGTAATACGTTGGATAATTTTTCATTTGCGATCGAGCAGGTAATGCTAGTGATCTTAATAGGTTGTTTCCATTTATCCTTATTATATTTTTTAACTGAATAATTACATAAAATCAATTATTAATCATTCTTTTTCGACAAATTTAAATTAATATATTTAATCAAAATGTACCTTTAGTACTGCTATATCCCCTATTTCATTATAATATTTAACATTAGATCGCCGAGCTATGCGTTCATACTCCTTGGGGATGAAAATTTTTTGCACATCCTCTCTGATTGTAGGAAGATCAGTGAGTCCGCCCAGAACTGAAAACTTTTCGTTTTTAAAATTGCCGTTATCGGTGGTGACGCAAAACGCAGCTGTGATTACATGTGCTTCTGAAATAATAGCACCTCCACAGATATGTTCATAATTACTCTGTACCGAAACAACGTATTTAAATTGACCAGGTGCAGCATCCTTTGTTCCAATTAATCCTTCGATTACCTCTAATAATTTAATAGTTAAATTATAATTTGTTTAAAAAATATTAGTATATTATATTAATAAAATTTATTTACATATTAGGAAAATAATTAACAAAATACTAATTTAATACTAAAAATACTAAATGCTTAATGCTAAAACTCACCAATCTTAATACTAAAAATAACCAAGACACTAATTAAAATAAAAAACAAATCATAATTCTTCATTTTTTATTATTTAAAAAAGTTTTAAATAATAAAATTGATTTAATTTATTAAATCAAAAGTAATATTTTATTGAAAAATAGAATTATAAAATAATTATCTAAAAATAGAATCAATAATAATAGTAAGAAATGCAATAAAACTTTAGTTGTTTCTGATTAATATAGTAAGTTTATCATTTAAACAGGTGTTCATAAATATAACAATTAGTTGTTCAAATAAGCATATATGATTAATTTCCATATTAATAATATCCATACTTATCTTGATCAATTCCAGAAAACTATAGTTACAAATATATCAAACAGGAGGGGTTTTATTATCAATAAGTACATCACCTAAAATTCATTCATTAATAAATACACGTACATATTTAAATGACTTAATTTTATGTTTTTACTTTAATAAATAAGATGATCTCTTAACGTTATTGTTTTAGTACAGATTACAACTGTGTCCAAATATTTTTTACATAGACATTTTTATATTTGGAATGTAGTAGATACGTTATATTGGGAAAATTGAATGCTGAATGTATACATCTTGATGGTACAGATTTAAAAATAAGTCATAATTAGATTGTTGTTTTATTTTTTAAGCAGATCTGTTATCTCTATGGAGATGTTTTTTTACACTTTAAAAAATTGACACCTACTCCATAAATAAGATTTCTAAGCACATACTCGCTTTTTATAGTCAGAATCCCATTTACTCCACTACTTAACCAATTGCTTTAATTACTTTAAATATTGTTAAGAAATTTGCATGCAAATGTATTCTTCATTTACATTTAATAAGAACGGAATTTATTGTTCATACAATTTTTTAAAACCAAAAAATCCAAATATTATTAATTGAACTAAAATATTATTTTTGAACATGCACATTCATCTATATGATTAATATTTTTATCTGAATTTGATTTCATTTATAATAACTATCTAATAATTCAATGCTTGCATCAATGGTGACGAGAGTACGTATTATATTAAATTATGAAGAAACATAATAAAAGTTTTAATATAGTTTCATGTAATAAATTGATTTTAATTGATGAACATATAATCACTAGTTACTTAATTCATTAAATTGGAATATTACACGGTTAAATCCTTTTTACAAAGAATTTAATCATTACTAGAAGTTCAATATTATTTACTGTAAAATCTTGCTAATTTTTTAAAATATAAGTGTCTTAATTCATTCTTCTTATTTAATCAACTAGAGCTTCAGTATCAAATAACCAATATTTTAAGTTTTAATTAAGTATCTCTCTAGTTGGCAATATCTACTTGATGTAAAGCAAAGGTTATGTTTTTAAATCCGTTAATCCGCTTAATGCGAAGACTTGTATAAATAGAAAAATAATTCAAAATCTAAAGACTCAAAATTAGTACGAATTATATAAGTATAGAATTCCGTCTTGTCAACCTTTTGTTTACTCATCAAACTTTTTAGATACTCAACTTATGCTTCTTTAGATTTCTTTCTCAAAATCCAGGGTTCAACTTATCCCCCGAATTTCGGCCTACGTGCCGCGGTCGGGTGCGCGTGACCTCGGCGGCTCCGCGCGCGCCCCTCCCCCGCGGACCCAACACCCACTTCGCGGCATGCACGCGAACTGCAGCTCGCGCCAGTCGCAGTTCAAAGTTCAGACGACGCAGGTCTCTGACAGTCACCGACCCGCCTCGCAACGTATAGCCGTCTTGCGAAAAGATCTTGCATTTCTGACCGATCCCGCCCTCAAACACTCGCAACCCACGTCCCCGCGGCCGTCGAATAATCGCCTTCACACGAAAGGGGGATCGGTTCAACCAGGGACGCCCGTTGCCTCGCTAGCTCGGGAAAATGTTTTAAAGCAATTGGGTAAAGTGGGTCTGCGTAACTTGAACGGTGGCAGACCTGAGGCGCTCCGCGTATGCTAGATCGCGATGTCCGCACTCGCCGTGCTGCTACGTTGGTCAAATAGCGTTACTTTTGTTCAAAATCATCGCCACGCCGACAGTAAGTCTCGCGCCTAAATCTCAAATTTAATAAAAAAAAGTAATCTTATTTCTTGTGTTCCTCTCATTCCCATTTCCCAGGACCTGCCGGCGTCAATAAAAACGTTTTTATGAAATAAAGTAGTGATTGAATCTCGAATGAAATGATTGTTATTAATATGCAAATATAAAAATTAATTCTATATTCTTTAATGTCGATATAATGTCGATGTTTACTCAAAACATCAACACTGTCGGCGTACATCACAGTTAAGACCATGGAGTTTATCCATAATTTTATCGTGGAAAACTAGGGAACATTTTCAAATTATACACTGAAGAAGTAAGTATAATATAATATAAGAATAAAAGTAATTTCACCTATAATCTTTTAAAAATATGAAACGTATATCAAGCAATGTTTCAATATATCTATTCAGAAAAACATAATATTTACATCTGTATGTTAAAGTGTTTGTATTACATGTAATAAAAATTATATTTTACGAAAACGTAAACTGTTATCAAACTGTTATCCTTAAAAATCAGTTTATAATGACATAAAATGGTAAATCTAACTTACTTGGTGGAGAGATCTAATCTAGATCAGATTGGTGAGTCCTGCAGATCGATTGTCGACCTTGACTGATAAAGACTTGGGTCGTTCAAAGTGTTTCTCTCACTACTGTCTTTAATAATTAAACTAGAAATTCAATATTATCAGTTGATGAAAGCTACTGTTTCAGGAAGGGAATTTTTTAACAAAGAGTGCAACCACCGCGAGGCTGGTACTGACAAAAGATTCTGAATGATATTGTGTAAGTTTAGGTAATAGATTATAACGATCATTTTAAACCATTCTCCTGTTGCATTATCATTATTTAAGATCAGATGAATCAGAAGCCACCACCAACAAGAAGAAGCAGTCTGGTATGATCGATGCATCGAGCAGCTGCATAAAGCATTTACATACCAAATAATAATTTCTCAATAACCATCACTAATTTCATCTCTGTATGTAATGAGTGCGCGAAGTAGTGTAATGAATGTCAAAGTTTAGTTCGTTTATTAATAAATCAAATCCTTAATCAAATCTAATAAAAGTACTTATATCTTATATACCCGAATCAAACATTAAATAGTTTCAATTTAAGATCTTTCAGAATGCATCAATCAATTCTAAGTTAAATCTATAATTTTCAAAAATTTCTAAATCGGAGTTGAATGGGTTGAATAGGTTGTTTTGAACCTTGTAGGTCTCGTCCAAATATAGTCAGTTAACTATTAATTTTAAATAAATATTCATTACTGCTATATGAAAATATTTTTTACATTTTATTGCTTAATTTCTGGTAAAAGCTACATGATGATTTTATTATCACGAAGAAATGTTGGAGTTAAATACAATTTGACTGCGAAATTTTCTAGAAATTTTATGGTAATCTAGGAAAGCTTACAGGAAAAAAAATGAAAAAATGATGGGTTTTTTACTTATGTCACTGTTGTACGCACTATATAATGTTACTACCGATAAATATTGATAGCAAGTTCTCGTGTCCATAATATTTTTAAACATTTGAGTATAATCGTTCTTTCATTTCGAAAATATATAATCATAGAATGATTTAAACCTTTTCTTAAAGTTAAATGTACATTTCAACTGTATAAAAATAACATTTGAGAGTAGTTAACAATATTAACAGTATTAGTAAAAAACGTAAACTTGATTTCTTTTATAATTTTTTTTGTATTTGCATATACCTATAATTAGTTAAATACCCTATAATGTTTCTTTACCCAAGCGATTAATAAAAAAATCATGTTGCGGCAAAATTAATTATTTATTATATCATACTATATTCAGTAGCTTTTGCCAGAGTATTGTTAGTAAAATAGAATGCATGAATTCGTAATTTATGTATGCGTGTGTATATGCGTATATACATCGACGTGTGCAAGTGAGGAAAAATGAGAGAGCTAGGAGGAAAAAAAGAAGACAGAGGCCCGAGCATTGGACACGGGCCAGTCGTCTTGTTTTAAGATATTGCTTTCTGGCTGTATTGCGCCGTAAACGTCTACTCGAAAAACGAAGGCACACGCGCAAGGAAGGCAAAGAGAGTATTCGAGTTGTTCTACATAGAAACTGCCCCACCTGGTTTCATGATATCCAGGATGAACTACTTTTAGGTATTTTCAGACTCAAAGTCTGTCTTCCATTTTTTTTTAACATGCATATCTATTTATTCTGATTCCGACCCTTTTTGCAGCAGCATAGGTAGGGACACCAGTATTTTAAAATTTCAATCAGTTTAAATAAAAATATAGGAAGCATTTCAATTTATCGAGGACTCTCAACTTTTATTTCTCATTAGCTTAAAACTTACATTAATGCATATTACAAAAAATTAGAGCGTAGAAAATATTTCAGAAAATTACACTATCTCTTAGGTGAAAATGGTGGACTTTCGGGAACTTTCTGCTTGCCATAGGGCTCGGAAGGAATCGATAGCCTCAAGTCAAATCATCAATTATTTAGGTAAAAAAGGAAGGCGCCAGGTATAAAAGTGAGGGATATTCGTCCAACTACTTAAAGATGCTAATGAAAAATAATGGTACGCCGGCGGCGAGGAAGAGGCTAAGTGTACAAAAAGACGAAGAGGCGGAGTGCAGGAAGAAAAGTGAGTGAGCTGATGAAACGAAGAAGTTCTTAGCGAGGAGAGACGGAACGGTGGCACGATAGCCGAGGGAGCTTAAAACTTTTTGGCATTTGTATCGGCCAGGACTGCTTTACCGGGTCACGTGTTAGCAGAACAAACAGTATAGGCAGAAGCGAATGGTGTGTGTTGTAACGTCGAATCTGAGAGTCTCTCGCTCTCTCTCTCTTTCGCCCTTCTCCACTTCCACCAATTCCGCATTGTTGCAATTCACTGCACCGCAGGAAACAACTCCCGCTCTTTGACGAAATTGAACAATCGCATTCGCTCTTGCAATTATCTTTAACAAATGTTGCATTTTTATTTGTTTATAGCTAATAAATAAACAAAAGACATATATTTGTGAGACTATTGATACAATAATTATACTAACAAATGTAGTACAGTTTGTGGAATACTATTGATTTTCCGGGGTCACATCTTGAATGCACAGCAACTGTGTTATATTTAAATAGAATGTAAATAAATCAAATTCTCGAAATAATGTCGAAAGTACGTCAGAACGATATTGCAAGCGCGCCGTGTATCGATCCCTCAAAATAGAGCTACTTTTCCGCCACCAGATTCGTCAGCTAATCACGGTGTCGGTACGCGAAGTACAATCACTCATCGGATGACTCGAGTTCGACAGATGTGAGTACCCCGAAGTACTTCGAGCTTAGTAGCAGCTACTTGTACATTTAAAAATGATCGAACATCGCATGCGATACCCAAATGCTGCACGCTATATATGCCGCTAGCTTTCGATAATGGTATATTCGATCGCAGCATCTACATAAGCGACTGCCCCAACACCCTTGGCCATTGAGCTCGCAGCAATATTAACGATAGGAGATGATCCCTGGGGTATTTAAGAGCAAATATAGGAAGGAACAGGAACTCCCTACAAATTGATTAAAAAGAAAGAATTCCCTCAATCACAGTGTATTATTAAAAGATGTACGCGATATTAAGCCGTAACAAAAGCTTAAGTATTGAAAAGTATTAATTAAATATGACACCGACCTTCCTGGGTGTTATTATGTTTGCCTGTGTATTTACGCGTACTATTTATCATGCAATAAATTTATATAGATTTATTGAAATTAAAATAAATACATTTTGAGTCTGATTTTCCTTTATTTACACGATAAACCACAGGCTTGTATAGGTTTCTACCCGGGTGCCGGTAATTCCTTTAATTAACGAATGAACTGCACCGGGTGTAAAATCGTCGGAAAATCGCGCTTACTCAGCTCGGCGGTATAAGTGAAAGCCTAAATGCGCGGGAAAACCCAGTGGGCGGGTAAAAAATGTCAATAGCCCCGGTGCGCACAACTATCCGCGTCAAAGAGGGCTTTAAATGCTCGAATTCGCGTGCGGTATACGGCACGGCCGCGCACTCGCGCGATAAGCTCGATTTACGCCCGGGCATCGGGTGCACGCGCGCGGGGCCAAAAGAGCCGCGGCCCCGCGCCCCGGACAAAAAGAGAGGCGGCCGGGGGGCGGATTGTTTGAGACTCGCGTGTCGCTTTGATTCTGTAAGCGCGATTTTCGAGGGGCGCCCGCGGCCAATCGACCGTGTCGCCCGACTTTTCCCGGGGACGCCGGGAATACGGGCCGATTAGCGAGGGGGAGTGCGCCCACCCGATACACGCCCGCGACACGGTCCACTCGTGTATTATGCGCCGCGGGGTTCATAAAAGCGCGGCCGCGCAGTTATCGCCGTGCTTGTTCGCCGGGCGTTGTCGCTTTTCTTTTTTTTGAGGGGCGGGGTAATCGGGATCCTGGATTTTTTCGGGGGTCTCTCCTTCGGGACACTTGGCGCGCGGCATAAGGCATGGGGCTCCCGGGCAAACGGAGCCGCGGGGCCGCCAGCTCCTCGGGCCGCCTCGTATTTCAAGCTCAAAAGGACACCGCGCGCTGGCTCGAACGGCGCGTGCACGCCGCCCACGGCTCTCCACGTGAAGCGCCGCGCGAAGAAGCCGTAGACGGCGGCTGAGAGAGAGAGAGAGAGAGAGCAGTTGATCTCGAGCAGCGGCGCGCCCCGAGCCCCTGAATTGCGTCCCTCCAAGAACCATTTCTCCCGCGGCCTCTCCTCTCGACCCGCCCTCGGCCTCTCCCGCGCCCTCTCCTCCTTCATCTTCGCGTATTTTTTACTCCGCCCGCGCTCCTGCCTCCCCATCCATCTGTCTGTCTCGCGCGAGCATCCCTCGACGCTTCCCGTGCAGCCTTCCCTCCAGACGGAGGCAGCTCAAACTGTTTTTGGTCATTTTCTGTACCACTGCAGCTTGTTACAGTTTACGAAAGTGACTTGAACGACCGCAGTTGCTAGTGCCCGTGAACTTCAGAACATTTTTCTATTTGTGTATTTAGATATTCAAATTTAATGTTACGCTTCAATTTCATTGAGTTTTTCGGGATCAAGGCCTAAACCCAAATTTGTCTTCAAAACCTCTTTCGAAATCTATATATTTGTACTTGGAAATTCAGAAAAATTTCCTAAATAACATAATATCTGGATAAAAATCGGGATATCGTTAATTGTGTTTCAATCCAATTCACTTAAATTAATTTTAAGAGGCACTCAAAGCCTATGAAATAAAAACCTAATTAACAATGATACAATTCATCATTCAAGCATTAAAAGCAATTGCCTTCAATTGCATAGCAATCTATTTCATAAAAGTTTGAAAGCTGTAAGAAAGCGCGAACGGATGTCAAAATTTAAATCGTATTCTTTACTTGAATCTTAAAGTGCAATACATTTTCAGATAATCTGCATTAACCCTTTAAAAATTAACTCTTCAGGACTATATTTTACAATAATGAAAATGACTGCCTGGATCTTTGGTTTGCCTGGTGGATTAATACATAAAACCGTGACTAATAAACTTGACCATAAACACGTGAAATATCTAATTTGACTCTAAAACTACTTAAACCGTTAAATATCGATATAATAATAGAATAATTTTTATTTTATTAGTATTTTACAGTTTTAAAGTTTTTATAGTTAGCCTTGTTAAAAGCTTCATTTTTTAAATAAAAATTATATGGTAATAACAATATAACAGTTCTTTTTAATTTAAAAAATGTATAATAGTTAATACATCCGTGAATGTATTTACAGTATATCTACAGAAAATTAATATTTATGAAATTTATATACACAACATTTTTTAAGAAGCTTAAAGTAACTGTTTGGTAATGAGCTCCGATACTATTCAGATTATGATAAATATAGTCTGATTACTATAATGTGTAATCTAGCGTATTCATTACTGCTTTTAGAAAAGTAATAATAAGTTTACAATAGCAGCGCTAGAAATGCGTACTAGTTATTAATAGTCGTAGTAAAAATTACTTTGTAATTAATAAGATAAATTTACATAAACTAGTCACGCGCTAAAGAGTGACATAGGTGGGGAATTTATAGATAGACAAACATGTGTTACGGACAAAAAGGACTCAATAGATACGCAGATATTTGCATATACAGTTTAGTTAATTTATACACAAATTTTACTCGGGAAAAAAACACGCGCGACCGCTTACTCAATAAAACATCAGATCAAAGGTTTAAGTGCAGATGCACTAGGAATCGTAGAATTTTAAGAAAGAGAGCTCGCAGCGCATCCAAGGACGTATCTTCCTGTACCTGTGGTACTAACCTTTCGTTATTCATGAACTAATAACTTATATTTCCTTTAAGTTAATTATTTAACTAAATTTTTAATTTAGTAATCGTTCAGTCATCAATTATGATACTCCTATTGGTAATTTTTTTGTATTGAACCATTACTTTCCCGCTCACTCAGTAACCGCATGTAGCTTATAAAAGTTTTTACGGAGATCTCCTGGTCTGGCGTCGATTGGCTTGCACTGACGTCTCGTATTTCAAGAGTATGACGGAGAACTGCGGGTTTTGCTTCTGCTCGACCTGTGAGATTGTGAACGCACGCTATAAAGCTGAGAAATTTGGACAGGAAGAGATATGATTCTTCTCACAACCATAAGGCGCTTTTATTTGCTCATTAACGAATGCTTTTTGCTATCTCTTCGAGAATTTCTTTAAAACTGATTTACTACTGTAAATCGCATACTATTTCCTCATTTTATTTTAATTTTCATAAAGAATATCATTACTATTTTAATAAACTAAATTTTACATTAAAGTTTTTTTATGTTCTTAATGCGTAATAAGTATATTTGAAATGAACACAAATTATAAGCGTGCGTAATACTATGTAAAATATAATTAAAATAATGTTAATTTCATACATTGTATAAATTAGCAAGTAAATAAATTTTAATGAATAGGAGTAAATATGCCTGCTTAAAGACAAAAAAAATTCTAAAAATTAAAAATCCCAAGCATTTGTTTATATTTGAGTGCTCGCGTCCCTTGAAGCCGCGTACGCCCAGTGGCAGGGGGTGAGGCCGCGTAGTAGACCAAACAGCTGCGGCCCAAGGCCGCTACGGCCCAAAAGGTAAACAAAGCGACTGACACTTGCTCTGAAGGTGCAAATTAAAAATAAATTGTATCTCTGCTAATTTGTAAGATTTTTTGTAAAATAAATAGGCAAATCAAACGCAACTGGCGCCATACATTTTTTTACGAGTTTTTTTATTAAAATTAATTTATTGAATTTATTAAATTGGTGTTGAAAATTTAACGCGAGCGGGATTTTCGCCGCGGCTGATCTGGTGCGAGCCTCGGTGTGAGCAGAGCCAGGAAGGTTTCTGTACCTACGTTGCCGAACGCGTTTCGGCCATTGTGCCGAATACTGTAGTTGCGAGTTTCCAAATTTTTTTCGGTGTGTCAGTTATCAAGGAGGACGGCAAATTTCTCAAGCATAACCCATACTTTTAACATTTTTAATTTATTTACTGAATTTTATATTTCCAATCGGTCTATATATTTTCTACGAAAAAAGATCGCGGGACTGAGGGAGGCTGTTCTACAAACTGCAGCCATGACTTCGGACAACTCCTCTCCGAAGAAACATAAGGGGGCCCGAAAGGGGAGTCGCGGTCGATGCATATAAGAGGGGAAGGCCGGGAGAGAGTGGCGCAGAATCGTTTTTTAACTGCGCGTCGAACAGAATATAATTCATTATAATATCACCACTTCAACACACGTACTTATATTGTTTACCGGATATAATATACTGGTTATATAGATGCTCAATAAATAATCTTTTGTATTAAAATTTAATATATATTTCCCAGAGATTTATATTTAAAAATAATGAACAATGACAATATCGAACTTTAAATAACGCAAGAAAAAATATAGAGCGCTACAGCGTTTAATTTTAATAATAAATGCAATACCTGCTAACATTCGAGTATACTCGAATGTTCGTCATACACATACCCGCAGCTGTTGTTTCTGAGACTGCTTTTGTGCCTGAGTATCTAAGAGTCAACGATGCGCTTATCTGTATAGTTTCCACCGTGGCGCTCCAGTGGCTTTATCTCTCTCGATCCTCGAAAGATCCGGGAGATAAGGTGATCTCAAAATATGTTACTGCCACATTAACAAAGATGCAGGCGAGCGAAATTGCCCCAATACAATCTGCAGTTCTTAGACCAACGCCCGCGCCGCAGATATTCTCCTACTTATGCGAACTAAAGCCGTCTAAAATTTTCGGCTCGCTTAGATGAACCGCGATCCATGCAGTTTCGCGGGTAAATACTTCTTTTCTTTTATTCTAAAACCAGCGTTGGTAACCTTACAGAAATACGTAAGAGTATCATCATTACATGTAGAATATTTTTCTTAAAAACTCTTTCTTGAGGATAAATATTTGTTTATTCGAATAGTGCATTTATGACTTTAATTTAGATTTAATCGTGTGTAAATCGATTTTTAATTTTAAATTTCAGAATGAAAATGATATGAAATTCAATTTCTTTTTCTATTTTTCTAATGTTAATATTGTCATAATACTATGCGTTTCTTCTAGAATTAAATACTTTTCAGTTTTAATTATAACAAAAGCAAATTCATTATATCACTAATAGGATCGTAACAAGTAATTTCAAATGCATGAGTTCACCTACAATTTGCTTCCTTTCAAAATTTTCCGTATTTGCACAGTCTTAGTTACACAATATGACGAAGTTCGCATGGTTCGACAATTCCTTCAATTCAGAGCGAGATTCCGAGAACAATGCCTTGCAGTCCTCCATAATTCACTGATTAAACAATGACACGGAGACGCGGAGGTGTGCCTGTTACTAAGCAAGTCTTAAACTTATCTCACCATGGAACTTTATTAACTCGTTCATGCTGAAATTACAAGGAAACCCTCGAGGAAAGCAGTTAAAATCAATCATTTAAAATTCTTACGTCAAAAACTTAATGTTGACTGTTTATCAGACATAAAAATCTATTACGCATATCCTAACTGATTATGTAGTCTTATAATGTACCCATTTTCATTTATTTATATGTATAAATGTATTGTAAGATAAAAGTTTTTTAATCAAGATCAACACAGAAACATACCGATATAAACATTTAGGAATTAATGAGATAACTTATGCTTCCTTCGCTAAGCATCTGTTTCAAAACACTGCGGCACAAGAGAATCGGGAGGGATATCTCTTTTGCGCTAACGCAAGAAGACATGAAACTTTCAGATCCTTCCTTCCTCGTTTGCTTCGAAAAAAGGATTTTTAAAGTGCGCGTCCTTCTCATCGCATGTAGATGCGAGCAACATAAATTTCGCAAGCGTCCTGAGGAGCGCGGGCGCGGCCTGTCAGTCTCCTAAAAAATAAATCGCCAAGGACGGGCAGACGCAGCTGCACGGGGAAATTCGCGAAATCAGCGATGGGTAACATAATTTTATACGCTTTTCCACAGCTGCAGCGCTCGCGAATTCGCATTTCCATTACTCTCGAAAAGCGCGCCTTCTTATACCGCGTGGAACCGGGGTGGAAAAAGAGTTGCGTCTAAGATAAATGGAGGTTTGGCGATCCTTTAGCCAATAATTAAGTGAGTGTTTTTACATTAAATTGTCAGAACTCAATCGTCAGAAATACCGTGCAATGTAATTACAAGAGTAATCGACGCGAATGTAAGTGCGAATAACCACTGGAGTGCTCTGGATAATTCTCTGAAGATAAGCCGGTGTCAAAAAATAATTTCCCGCGCCATGATGCGAGACAAAGCGTGCCCGGAAGAAAAATAGGATTTCCCGGGGTCGAAATCCGCGGAAAGCTCGAGCGAAAGAAACGTGGGTGAAAGGACGGGGAGAAAGTAAGACCTAGGAGCGGTCACTGCCGTGAGGCAATTCTCCGAATGTACAAAGCCACAGTCGCACGCACACATGTATGCTTGGCACACGTGGGCAAGCCGCTGTCATGCGTGAAACAAAGTGCCGACATTGTCGGGAAAATTGCTTCTGCAATCTTTAAGAGCCAAACCCCTTATTCAACCGAGTATCGTTACATTTCTCTCTTTATCAGTCACAACCGAATTCGCGATTGTTCGGAACTGGCGTTATTTGTCAATTATTTTCCATGTTTCATCTTAAAGTTACTTTGAATCGAGCTTTGAATATGAGAATAATTTGTAATAAATAATATAATAATAAGAAATAATTTGTAATATATTTTAATATATTATTTGTTTGTATAATTTGCACATGAAATATGTATAAAAACTTTATTTTATTTTAATTATCTGTTTAATAGCAGTTATTACATTCATGAACGATATACTTATATGTTACACATACTCTCTCAAATGTATCGTTTGAATAATTTTTGTTCTAAAAATACGAGTTTTTATGTCGAAGACAGGACTATTTTGAGCATAAAATATACAATACTAAGCAATAACAGTTTGAAAGTAACACTATTTATTTATATTAAATTGGCGTTTATAATATTCCTTTTTGTCTAACATATTACCGTAGCATAAAATATTAACCGAAAATTTAACAGTAATGACCTGCACACAATACTAAGATTATTTTCTTCTTAGAAACATATGTACTAAGAAATTTATAATGGTTCATTTTTTGTTACGAGCTTTTCATCTCGCATGTACCCTCATCATCTCTGTACGCCTGAGAATCCGACAGTTCAACTGCCCACATGTCTATGACAGTGTGCGCCGAGTATTTGCATGAAATTTAAATATTTTGTAATTAAAATTTTTACTCTCGGTAAAACGAGCTCTTTAAGGTTTACGTTCATGCAATAATTGTGAGTTTTTAAAAAGATTTAGTGAGAATTGATTTGAGTCTGATGAAAATAAATTGAATGAATATTTTAGCCTATAATTAAATGTATCGAATGAAAGTTTTGCGTGAAAAAAAATATAATACATACTGTTAATTGGAAATGATTTAAAATAAATATTGTTAATTTGGCTGTAGTTCACACAGTGTTAGATTTTCGAGATAAATTGTAGAAAGAGAAACGAATACGGCAATTTTTGAAATTTACGAAACGCCACGGGCATCGTAAACGATTACTCTTCCTTTGCAAGATCTAACGGGCGAGTCGTCTCGATATGAGATTATTTTTCGTCGAGTTATACAAGTTTAAAGTTATGAGAATCTCGATGCATGTAGGGGTGTATAGGATATGCAGCAAACGAAATCCATGGCCATAAATTGAGAAGTACATACCTAGGCGCAAAAAAATCTCCTATCGAGGAGATTTAACATGGATTTCAACGCGCAGAAATGAATCATGAATTGAGGTTAATTCTACAGGCAAATCGAAAAATCCTCTGCTTAGGTAAATTGCCAGCAGACATAACTGAAGTGAAGAACAGCCCATTACTTATTATCCTGAAATGCGTTTGTGATCGTTGATTAAAGTTACTTGGAAGGCACGTAGGAGTGAGCGTCTGCGGGCCGAGTCCCCCGCCCGCGCCGCCTATCCTCAATCGCGGTGGCGACTCTCATCTCCCGCGGCGTCCCCTTCCTCGTAATTACTCTTTGCACTCGGTTTCGCGCCTGCATCTTCCGCGCCGACGCGCGACCCTCGCCCGGCTCCGGGGCTTGTTTGCCCGGCCCTTCTTTCCACTCGCGGGTTGCGCCTCGGGGCCGCCACATCTCCCGCATGCAATTGGCTCGCTCTCGACCCCTTCTCGCGGATCACGGGGCGCATTCGAAATTAATGCCGCCGTGGAGGCCCCCACGTCAAGGTGCCTCCACTCCCGCGCGCCCAGCCCGACATGTGTCTTTTACGGTCGAGGGGATAAACCGATTAGATCGCTGAATAATGCTTCCGTAAATACGAATGCCCGCTGTATAAGTCGCGGCTTTAAAGTTATATAGGCGTGAGGACAATAAAATTACACATGCGACTCTGACCTCGATTTCGAGGCCATCCCCTTTCTTCCTTTAGTGCCCTGGAATCGCAGTGTTTGATGAGCGTTATCGCCACTGGTTCTGATAGATTACGAAACCGATCGCCTGGAGCGGATGCCCCTCAAACTTATTGATTTGCATTTCTGCATAATATAACGGTAGTTTACTCGTCGTTTTAACCAATCGAGCTATTGAATTAATAAAATTACAATAAGTATCGTGTTTTATAATGTACTTTATTCAAGATTTTTGATTGTCCTTGATCGTCTCAACTATGAAAACTTGAAAATTTCAAATTTCAGTTGAACGCTTATATCTTCTAACAAATATAATGATAAAATGATCACAATAATATAATGATAAAAAGCAAAGGGCAAGAAAAAATCGTTGGAATAACCGTCGAAGTTACTCACATTCTACTTAAAGGAAGCGGCCAGATTGTTGGAGGTAAGACAATTTCGCCGAGTATTTCAATTTGTCGCCCCTCGGCAGCGCTCGCAACGGAACACACAAACTGCGAAGTTTCATGCTTACACAGCGCGATTAATTGTCAGTTGAGAATTCCGATACGGGCGCTTGCGCGAGCAGCAACTGGATACTAAAATTGATCCTGTATAGCACGTTTTACTATCGGAATGTTGTTTGCCGAATCATCGATAGCACGAGATTTACGCATAGGAATTCAACAAGAAGTATAACCTATTAGACGGCTACGAAATTGGTACCTCTAACTTGACAGCATTGTCGACGGTATTTTCCAAGATGCAAGGCGCGAAAATTAAAGTTCGCTAATACTCCTCAGCCACTTTAAACGTTTTCTTTTTTAATTATTTTATAGCACTGGAGAAAGTGATAATTCATTGACGCTAATCGAGCGTCCACGTTATAACTCGTAAATCTGCCCTGTCCTTTGAAAGATAAATACGTCGTAATTGAAAGTGGCCCACGCACAAAAGGAGGGAAGGAAGGTGAAGCCGAGAGGAGTGCGGTTTTCAGTCAGCTCTGGGATGTATAATACCGAGCACGCGGACAGAACGAGCCGTTGTCGGTTTCCCTCCACTTATTACCAAGATTCTGTTTTACCCTCTAAATTTTCTATTGTGCTGTTGCCGCACGGGGAATACCTTCTGTGTGCCCCCACTCACCCCGGTTCTCGTCCTGGTCTTCCGTCTTCCTTCCTCTTGCCCTTTCCCTTTGCTGCAGTTACGAGTTGATGATCCTCTTCCGTCTCCGTCATTACGAGTGCGTTCTCTTAATTGTACCATTTATTTCTTGTTGGAGAGGTTCACCTTACACTCTGATTAGAATAAAATGAATGCCTCGATACAAACTGGAACTAGTTGTTTGACTATCAATTAATCCAAGCTGTGCTGTATTTGTACTAATTAACTTACTAATTAACTTATGTTAACTTAAGTTTTACTTTTTGTAATTATTAACTTATTAAAAATGATTCTTTTAGTTGTAGATAAATTGGTTTCCCCACATCAAATTATAAAATAAAGCCTCGTGAAAAATAGAACAGCTCTATGAAAAACTGTATTTTAAATCTGTTTCAAATCTAGAATCCTCGTCTATTTGTCCAGGAAGCCCTGCAACAAATGATGCCTTTGTTACATTTCCATATCGTATACATATTCCATCTTTCCTCTTTGTCTATCGTGTAGCTCCACCGCAGTTAGTGAGCTCAGTTTCTCGGTTCAGTTTGACCCCGATTCCCGTCTTCCTTTGAGCATCCTTAAACCTTTAGTTGATGACTTTACCCCGCATTTACGGCAGATTGTTCGCTTCAACTTTTGTTATTGTTCCGGATTATTGTTTGCAGCAGTGCTTAGATTATACGGAGAGTTAGGGATGAAGCGAGAGTTTCAGAGTCTCATTTGATGTATCTGCACCTTCCGTCATTGATATGTTACCAAGCTTTTAGATGACAAAGAAAAATATAATATTTTTACTATTTACTCATTATATATTCAATTTATATAATAATACAATTCTAAATAACCTTTTAAAAATAAATCATTTGATTAAAAATAATGACTGACTATTGCTAATGAAAATTAATCGTAATCGATCATCATTGAGAAACTATTTAATTTTTAATGTAAATTAATATACAACATAATTTTAAAAATTTGAAGAATATTTGTAACATTCATAATTGAATATAAAAATAAATTTTTATAAATAAGCTATTAAACTAATTAATATATTCAATTAATAATTTATTAAGCACCTCTTATGAAAAAATTCAAGGTACATTGTATGGAACTCCTAAAGAATTTCAAAATTGGTAAAACAAAGTATACTGGAAATGATTATTTATTATTATTCTTATCAATATTATTCATTGCCCATGACTTGATAACATAACATTAAATTTAGAGGAAAAGGTTAAGTACAAAACCTTTACAATCTTTCCTAGAATTTTAGATCTTGAATTTGAATTTGTCTTTAACCTTGACTTTGAGAATTATATCGAGGTCATGGTTATTTTATCCAATAGAAATTCCTATTTCTCGTCATGAAAATTAGACAATTTAACTACAGTCGCCTTCGCGTAGTACTGTACGATGATTGAGAATATTTCACTGTTATGAATGCAAACATACAGTTTTGATTTGGATAAACGTATTTCCGCGAAGAGGAAATATTGTGCAATCCGTGATGTGTTGTGCTTGCATCATGATGAGAGATTTCCATATGACCATAAGGTGGCGGGGCCTAGGCGTGTTATCGCGAGGATTTCAAAGAAAATGACCCGATAGTGGGGTACGAGCACTGATCCGAGAGCGCTAGTCCCTCGAGTCGTTAAATGCGCAAGCAAAACGATGAAGTACTTGCTATTCCTTTAACTCTCCTATGGTCTGGTACTCTTGTATTTTCCGTTACTCATTATATCGTATGTAAATAGTTGATAAATAAAATACTCAAATAAAGTACTACTTTTTTTAGTAAATCGTTTAATTCGTTTTATAATTTTATTTCATTAAATTCCGGTTAAACTTTTGACAATTTCATTTATACAAATATACTTAATTAAAGATATACCACTCATATATTGTATTTACAAACACATTTATGCAATTTCATTATATATAAACTCTTATTTTTAATTATTAAATTTATAATTATCGTAAATAATGAAAATCCCTTGCTTCTATTATAAATTAACATAAAACTTAATACATTATACATTACACTAAACACATAATAACAATTTCAACAATAGTGGAGTTTCGTCAAGGTACTAAAGTATATTGATCTAAATGCCACTCCATCAGTGCGTCATATATCCTCCATCAGAATATTGGCTGGTCCAGTCTACGACTATAGATCAAATATCACTCAGATGATGTGAGTAATCCACGTGCAAATACCGGTGAATTTATAAACCACTCTGTATCTATTTCAGTTAAAATATTCCTGTAATTAATCAATTTCTAGTATTTTAGAAGTAGTGTGAATATATTTTTAAAGACGAGAATAATGATCACTTCGTAATTCAGTACAATACAAAAAACAATTCTAGAACTTTGAGTAATGGAACAAAGGAATGATCAAAGAAGATATAATCTATTAATTCGTATTTGTTCAAAAGTACTTCCTTCAATAATAATAAATAGATTAATAAAATTCTAAATATTAAAATTTTTTAATTCTTTTCAAGCTATAGTAAGAATAATCTTCATCAATTTATCTTTAAAAATATATATTTAAACATTATCATAAAAGAATTCTTCTTGTGTTGTTTTTAAGTAGTAACCATATTTGGTGATATTCTAATATACGTTTTGTTTTCATTGACGTCATTACTGCATGATTACGAATTTTATTTACATAAAATAAATATTTATTTTTTGCTAAAGATTGTAAGCATAAATTTAATAATCAACTTTTTATGCTGAAAATCAATTAACTATGATTTCAGATTGAAATTTCATTCTCTTGCTATTTCTACAATTGGTTGAATTGAAATATAAAAAATTATCTCAGCTATCATTAAATCTTTCCTTGTCATTGGCGTATTAATATACCTTCTTACAATTAAGAACTTTTGGTATAAATTTTTGTCGAAACTAAAAAGTGAACGAATCAATATTATTGAAGAAGATACCGTCAAGTAGTTATTAGAACTATATTGAGTCTATATTGAGTGAAATATAGCAATGAAACATAAAAAAGCTACTTTATTTTTGATCAAGTATTATATATTCAATATTGTCACAATTATTCAAATTTTAAATTTAATTTCAGACTCATAATTTAAATATTTAGCTTTTTGTGTACTTTTGTGTCCATATTTTCAATATTACACTAGATTTCTTTAACTACCTGATAAATGTAGACGTATTCAAATTCAGTTAATTTATAATCGATTCACTCTAATAGGAGTGTTTTTAAGGTATAGACGATGTTATTCATAATGTAAACAAATACTTTTTTCTTCAATGTCAACGCCCTTAGATTAACGCTAAAATAATTGTCATTAATTATTGGTGGTTTTATATATCAAATATTCTTTTGAAGAGCACGATGAATGAACTAAGCTAGATGCTTCTTCGTCAAGGAACCAAATCATTCTTCTCAATCTGATGCATTTACTTATCAAAACTATAGTCTCCACCTGTCAGAATAATTTTCTCACCTAGGGCTGCTCCTTTGTCCTACTCTTGGAAAGCGTTAGATATATAATCGTCGAGGCTTATTCAATATCTATTTGGCTTATTTAATAAACTATTCTTGGGATTAAACATTTACAGTTTGTATCTTTTTAATGAGGTATAATATTAAATATTCTTTATAATATGATAGAATTGTTGATCATAAAATGATCGTAATATGCTAAATGTTATACTTCATAATCACTTTAATTCAGACTTACCAGTGATAAAATATGACAAAAATTACACATATTTAAATCATTTGACTTGAAATATTACGTCTTACTTATATTCTATATGAATTAGAGTTTCATGAATTTATAAAATTTTGTAGAATTTGATGTTTGAATCATTATCAAATCAACAAATGTATGTGCCATCGACCTAATTTTTATGAACATATCTCACAGGATGGTCACCTCTTCGAAGCACCTGTCTACACAGGAAAACTCTAACGAGAATAATTAAGGCTTCTCAGAAAACTATCGCGAGTAAATATATACATGCACAAGGGAACGGATCAAATGCATTTAAATAGACGTGGTGCGGGGCGCGCTTGTATATAACAGGACCTATCGCAAAGGACAATGAGTCAGATTGAACTTGCCCTCCGAAGCATATAATCAAAGTCCAACAAGTCTAAATCATATTGATTTGTAATACAAATTCATTTCTTCAACCTATCCTCAAAACCACATCATCAGCATCATTTAATTTCTCTGCGAATCCTCTACAGCCCTCTTATGTTCCTCGGGCACTGGGTGGTCGAGCTACTTTTTTAAAAGGATTATAACCAGAAATAACTAAATTTATTGACAATATAGTGATTTAAATTGTTAATCCGTATGGTATTATATATTATAATTGGAATATTGTGGTTAAATTAAAAAACTAAAATTTAAAATATTTCTAAGTGTTTTATATTTTTATTCAACAAATTTCTGATAATGTAAATCTTTATAAATTCAACTTTCCTTGATTTTTTGGGGTCATTTTTCCGATTCAGTACATAGATATCAGATAATTAAATAATTAGTGATTATCTGTCTAATAGAAAGACAATCAGATTTAAATATATATAAACAAATGCAACGATAGATTAATCAGTCAAATAAGAGAAGAGACATAGACACAAATTCATAACAAGCCATGTAGCAAGTACAAATTTAATATAATAAATACGCTAAGTATTTATTTAGCATAATATATTCATAATAATGATAAGTTTTTTGCATATAATTATGGTTAAGATTACAATTATAATTACAAGCAACCAGCTTAATTTATGTTTTAACAGGATATGCAGCTCATTCAGAACAGAAAACGTATGATAACTTGAAATGCATCTTTGCAATTTTTTGAAATCGTTATAGCACTCATTTTTGGTAAGAGCTCTTTCAATGTATTCAGGAATGAGCCGAGCTGCGAAAATATAGGGTCTCCCTTTCTTTGGTCGGCAATTTGACGAGGTGGGAACACGAAGCAGAGAACGGCGTGGCGTAATGGCGCCAATTTCAGGGGAAAAGCTGGGTCGGCCGTGTTGAATGGCATCCGGCGGTAAAGCGCAGGGGTGGGCCAGGGCGATCCATTGCATCGGCGGGGAGGGGATGCGCGAGATATCGTGGGGCCTCGAGAGAGCTCAGAACCGCGACCGGGAGGTATGATGGGGCGCCCTGTACACTCGGCAATTTTGCGAGGTCGATCGACGGAGCGACCACGCGGTGCGCGATACACAGGCCCGGTGTACTGTGGAGATGGTTACGCGTTGTGGCCCGCGCGGTGCACATGCACAGTGCGGGCGCGCGACTGCGACTACCGCCTCCGAGAAGCCATAGGCTACATATATATGTAACGCCCTGCACGAGCACGACTGTTCGGCCAAAGCTGCATGTCTGATTGGAAGACGATTGCATCCACGCACGTACCATCAGCTACGTGGCATATTACTAGGTGCGTGGGTACCTTTGACGCTATACTGTCCAACGTAACTCCATATCGTCTTGAAATATTTCGAATGGCAAATCCTACATTGCATATGTGCTTTGGATTCATAATCAGTCATTTGAAAAGCTATGACAGTAAGTACCAGTCGTAGTAGATACTAGATCCACAATATCAACAAGATGTAGGTGAGTCAAGAAGTATGTTCTTCATTAATATTATTGAAAAAAAGAGGACAGTCGCAGTGGCAACATGAACAATAAGAGCAGCAGATATTACACTCAATGGATATAGCAGTTCTCCTGCAATGCCATTTAATCACCCAATAAGTACATACAAATGCTTGAACCTTTAAATCATTAAAATCTATCATTATATTCAGGAAAAAATTTATTTCAAAACTAAAACGTTAAAAAATTAGAAATCAAAGTTAAATGGTACAGACTTGAAAAATAAATTGTTCAGCTATGAATTTTAGTAATATTTTTAAGCAGAGTAAAACAGAAAATTATATTGCAATTTGTACTATGAAAGATTTCTGTGTCTATATTGTCAAGCCTGCTTACTTGCAAGTATTGCTGATCATGAAGTCAGAGTATTGTGACCATCTAGATACCATGGTCACATGGCTGTTTTGAGAAAGATCGGCAAACAACGATTTGGAAAACGAGGAAGAGCTTTCGACGAAACAAAGGATGCGGGGTTGAAGGACACCATTCCGAAAACTGCAGCCCCGACATCGCGCGCTCTCGAGGAGTCCAAGAGGACTCGAAGAGGATGCCGCGTTCGATGCATAAAAGGACGTGCCACGAACCCTTACGGCCTTCGGGAGCTTCTCGGGCGCAATCGTGACTGCATCAGCTACTAATTTTTAGCTCAGTTGAACGCGAGGTTGATCGACATTCCTTACGGGTCCGCATTAATTTGGACTCCGATTATCTTAGACGTAAGGAGTCCACTTCCCCGTAAACGGTTATCTTCGAAACTTGACACAAAAGAGTAAAAGAGCTAGATGCAATACTACTTTTTCTAGGGCGGGTTTAACCTATTTCAAATATCTTAAGAAAAAAATAGTGAAAATAAAACAGATAGACACCGAGATTTTATTAACTAAACGGTGTCACGTGTATCTTTCCATTGAAATTTGTGAATAAATTAACTGATATTGTTAAATCAAATATTTGCGTACTTATTACTTCCCTGTATCGCTCTATTGAGACAATTTTGTCCGTAATAACTAGTAACAATGAAGCGAACATAAATACGAGAGATCATTTCCTTTTATTTGGATTTTGAATGTTTGAAAAACTATACACTCCAATATTTACCTGAGAAAATCCACAATGTACATAGTATTTCAATAAAACTGACTCATATATACATTTTTGCATGGACGCGTTAATCTTTTCGACACCGAATGACTCTAAGGACGTTCAGTTTCAAAGCTCTTCCTATGTTACTGACATATACGCGGTGATGCGGATGCTCCGCTAAATACGAAAAACGAGGATGGACCGTAATGGAGAAAGAAGAAAAAAAGGAGGATGCCGAGTGCTGAGAAGCAATGGGGGAAGGAAAACGGAGTCGGAGATATCTCGAGGGGTGGGACGAAATGGGAACGAATCGGGAAAATCGTCGAGCGAGAAAATGGGATGGAGGACGCACGAGCATAGTCAGGTGGATCCAACGAAGCAAACCAAGGAGAGGGAAAAAGAGGAAGCGTGCGAGATCGTGAATGAAGTAGAAATTAAATTTCACAGGCAAGACGAGGGAATGGCATCGAACGACGAAAAGAAAGGATAGTAAAATCATGTATAGTTTTATCAAATTTCACGTATAAATTCTGTCTCCGTATAGAAAATAATTCCATACGTATTTATAATATTTGAATTATTAACTTGATTTAAGTTAATAATTCTTTAATGTCTACTATTAAAAAATAACCATTCATTTTAGATATCAGTCAAACCAAAAAACTATCTATACTTATCAATCTAAATAAAGATCTGAACAACTATGTTACTAATCATAAGAACACTTAAAGGTAACTTAGTCCTTGTATACAAAGTTTTGGTCTTTTATCGCAATTACAAAGCTGTGGAAACTATCTGATTGAATGCAATTCAATGTTTAAGAAGCTATAAAAAATATAGTTATAGTTGGTGTGATTTTTAATGAAAATTAATTACAGGACAGTTTCAATTAAAATTTGCAGTAATTATTCCAAATCGAAATGTAAATTATGTACATAATGTATACTCGGTTACAGTTCTCTTGATGACCCATGCATGATGGATTCCTTTGACGCGTAACTTTAACTTAGAGAACAAGAAAAACTCACAAGGGACCATTTCGATGCTATGGAGTTACTACAGAAACGTTGAAATGCCTTTTATCACCAAAAACTCTTGCTCAATAAGTGACGAGTGGATCGACACGTTGCAAAAGTGATCAAAGCTCTAATGTTCCTCACAAATTCAAACCGCGCACGTCACTTTAGATTGCTATTATAGCATTGTTCTGCCACTGTATAATTCATATAAACAATGAATAATCTAGCGAATATGGAAATAACTATCAAAATTGTCTTCAATTGCAAATAAGCATTAAGCATTCAACTTTAGTTGCCCACTACCAACCTTTTCACCAATTGGTGTTCGAATTCAACTTTATGTAAATTTTCGGGGTTAATATTAAGATCTCGTTATCAGTGTCGACGCGATTCGCGCAAATACCGTTTTTTACCAAAATTCACTAAAAACTAGATCATAACGCGTTGCTTGTAATATGAGTTAATCATTTTCACGTCACTATTGACAAATTTACTTTCTAAAAACATACATAAAATACAGGCGAAAATGTGTTATCGACTTCAAACTTCAACTGGCAATAATCGAAAGTTATATTTACGAATGACACAATATCGACAAATCCCGAATTATAACTAAATTTTCGGAATTTAATTGTCACTCAATATATTAAAACATTTTATTTAATATTGTATTACAATATATCTCTAATTTACATTTTAGTCATTTCTACAAATTTATATTTTATTTATATCCTCATAATTTTTTATCTATGCTTCTCAAATAGACAATTTTCTGCAGTAGCAGCATTCATAACTATGTATTTATAATGTCTACATAATAGTTCGGCATAACTATATCGTTTTGTATAAAAATATGTTATAGTTTTTCTATCAAAATTAACTTTAGAGTAATCAAGAAAAAAATTACAATTATAAATAAATGTTCTAATGTTCCAATATATTTCATACATAAAGCAATTCCGAAATTTCAGAAGAAAGAAGGATGATCTCGCAAGCAAAAGACGGTATAGGTATTCGGAAAAATTCCGTGGATGAATAAGAGGAAAGATGGCGACCCGAATACGTCCGCCTCGGGGGCACAATCTGCCGAGCATCTTGGCCTCCTGCCTTTTCCGACTCCACGTGTGAATTCCGTTGCGCGTAGCGAGCTTCTGATATATATCCCCCGCAGCTTAGTCTGCTTTTTATCCTATACTTATGGTAATATTTAGTAAGGAACCACTAAAAAATTCACCGACCATATACATCGGTTGGTAATGCCAACGAAGAAAAAAAAGCTCGTACAAAAGTAGTCTTTCGGTTGAGAGGTGTGCGTAAAAACGTGTTTATGGAAATACTATGCAATACGCGCATAGACTAAGTCATGAAGCCCTGCGAGCTTTGTGTACACTATTATAATCTACCACTTTTAAAACGACGCGATTTATTAATTTATTTATTTCTTTATTTATTAACTCTTATCCAAATTTTTTCTATGAAAGTAATTTTAATTTTAAATTATGTATAAATTATTCTATAAATTTAATAAAGTAATATTTTCAGTTATAATCAAAGAATTTGCATATAATTTGAAAAATTTTATGATTTATGAAAACATTGATTACATCATTGTTTCGTCCACGTACTTATCAACTCTAGCACCCAGCAATCGCAAACACACCGTCGGGTCATTTTCTTTCAAATCCAACCGATAAAATGGCCCTAGGCCGCACTCGAACTCTTATCGAGTGCCATCGACTTTGTATTTTCATCGAGATATGCAGCTTTCATCATAATGCAAGCACAATATGTCACAGATTTCAAATCACAGAATATTTCTCACTGTCGAAAATACGTTTGGCGAATTCAAAGTCGTGCGTTTGCATTATTAATGAAAAAATATTTATAATTACCGAATACAGCACCGTATAAAAACATGATTATTTGTACCCTAGTACCCTGTGGCCTTCCAAAAAGAAATATTATCGAGGCGTAATTACTTTTACTGGCTATTGACAGGGCCTTTCCCAATCATGTTCACCCGAGGAATTCATTTCACTGGCTAGTGTAACAGACTTCGTGTTCTAAAGTCACATTTGCCAGTCGATATCCATCAGAAGCTATTATCATAATCATTCAATAAAGCAGCTATATTATTAGTTATTGTATTTCAAGTTAAATGAAATAAATGATCGTTTCAATACAATCTATTACAATAATTGAAAATTTATTTTTGTCAGGATCTTATTCATGACATGTACTGTAGCTTTCCCTGTTGCATTTTGAATTGTTTGTATATCTACACCTGCATAATTTCTGTAACTGATGTGACTGAATAATAAAATTTTTACACGACGCCTTCTATGAAGTTTGAAATTATTTGATTTACAAAGTAAACGCTACATAAATTTAAATTCCCTATATATTACTCAATGCACGTTTGTTTGATGTTTAACTAAAGATATTTATAATTCAAATTCTTGCTTTATTATTATATTTTTATGTCTCGTGAACTGCATGATTATCATATTGTTTATGCTAAGAAATGTAATGAATTTCTTTATGTCATATATATTTATGATGCATAATAAAAACTATAATTCAATCAGTAACAATATAAAAGATAAGATGTATATAATTTTACTAATTCACATTAGGTATTAACGTATGCATTTACTGATAGATTCTGATTAATGAAGATTTAGTAGTAAAAAGTTCACATAATGTAAATAAATGTGTTCGAGGGAATTCCAAGAATTTTGATATTTGGATTATTATATGCTAATAATAAAAGGAAGCTGTGCAAAATAACCCCGAAAGTGTAGAAAACAGAAAGTGGCGATAACTAATTTTTGAGAAGAGACGCATTTATATATAGATAAGTAAAGAATAGGATTTGTTATTAGTTGATATTAGTTGAGTTTTAGATGAGATTGGGGTTTAATTGATGTTTTAAATAAGAAATGAGCGTGATTTGTATCCCAGCCGAGCTGTGTCCCAAGGCCCTTTTAAGAGCCTCGGGCCATGTCGCCAAGGCGCTTCGTGGAGGCCTTAAAGACGAAGCCTCCTAGAATCTATGTTGGAGTGTACGGGACTGCAAGTCCCGTGGCCTCGTTTTTGGCAATGAGGAAAGCTGGCCAATCTCTCCTTGATTTAAAAATATTATATTATATTGCATTGGTTATAAGGAACGAAGGAGTTTGCTGCTCGGCGGCTCTAACGGCAGTGAGTTCCGCGAAAAGGAGGGTAAGGGGAGCGGGCCGAAGGCGATTTAGACTCGGTCGAGAGGGGGGAAAGTCCGCGGGAGAAAGGCCCAGTCGCACTGAGGGACCAAAGGAAGGAGAGGGAGGGGTAGGGAGAAAGAGGAGGGGCCCCGTGAAAGGTTCTAGATGCGCTCGCGGCTCTCCCAGACTGTGAGGGATGACGGCTAATGCGTGGCGAAAAAAAGGAAGGAGGGGCTAACGGTCCTGGAGAGCGAATTTTAGATTTGAACAGGCCGAACGAACAGATCAACCGGCGAAGCATAAGCCAAATTATTATTGGAAATAGTTTGAAATATTATTTATTAAAATCTGCTCCTCATTAAGAACAACACACGCACAAAAATAAGTATACAATTATTTCTATTTAATTTGCTATTACTTTCATATTATTTACTTAAATAATTATACACCATAAATATCGCTGTTAAAATAAGTGACGCAAGCACATAGTATTACTAATTTAAAATACGAAATAAAAAAGTTGAAGAACATACACTGTACAATGTCATTAATCAAAAGTGCAAGTCTCTTCTCATAGTCTAAGGCCAAATAATGATTACGCGGGCAATAAGGTTCATCGACGAAGAATTGACTGCAGCTCTCTGCATAATGAAAAAAAATCGAAGCAGCGTCAGGATGCAAGAAGTCTCAGGAGAATGTTGGGTTAATCCTTTTATGATTGCCCGCTGCTTTTTGCCTTCATAATATTCTTCGCCTATCAGCTGTCTCGGCTTCCTTCTCTAAAACTCTTGCCATGGTGACTACAGCCGGATTTATCAAGCCTTATCAGCGGGATCTGCTAACGACGTTGCCGACTGCGACCGATGAGAACGCGTCGATATCGAATAGGGAGGATCGGGTAAAACGATAAAATAACTGCCGACTAAGCATTGCACTTCTCGAGATAGACGCCAAAACCTCTTTTGCTCCTCATTCTCTCTTTCTCTACACATTTCTTGCATTCTTGCTATCTCCACTCTATTTTAATCTTTGGTTCAAATTTCCTTTTTCTTTCTCTCCGTCCCTCTGTATTGATTTTTTTTTATCCCTTTCCTCTTCTCCGTTTTTACGGATCATTTCTCGACAATTTTTTTAATTTTCAATCGTTCGTGAGACAATCTTCGCACTATTTCGTTCCCTGATTTTTCAACAATCATACATTTCATTGCATACACATAAATTGTACAGATTATCTTATATCAAATTATCTATGCTTATTATATGATTGCATAACGATACTGTTCTTTTATACTCACGTGTACGAGGATTCTTTACTTTTTTAATCCTGCTACGGCGACAACTGAACTGCGTGAAGCGCAGCCGGTGAGATTGAGAAAGTTCCACCGTGTTTCAATGCATGCATTGCAAATGTTGACTGGAAATTTTTCTTAAGTTAAGTGAAACTCATTTGAAAGCCAAATCTACTTTAAGTGTTAATATAGGTGAAAATATTGGAGTCCAGGCCTACCATCATAACATTTTCTTTAATTTTGTTTACAACAATAACTGATTTTATATTTAGCCTTTTGTATTTAATCGTAAAAAAATAATGTAAAAATATGTTATTTATTAATAAAAAATATATAGTTCAATACCAGCAAACATAGACTTAAATACAATCAAGATGTAGCACAGGTTAAAGAAACACAGTTTAAATATTAATATATTATAATTAAGATTATAATTAAAATAATTAATCAATGATAATTAATTAATAATAATTTATAATTTGTAAAATTGTTATAATAATTCTAATCATATATTTTGTTATATTATACAACGATAGTGTAGATAATATATTTCTCGATATTTCTATTTATTCTAAAAAAATATTTTAACAACATTTTTGAATACGGTAGTAAAAATTACACATTTAAAACAACAATTTAATGTATTTCTTTTAATAACTATTAATGATGTAAATAATTGATAAAAATCTACAATATTGGTATCGAAAATCCGTAATTCACTGCATTGGAGTTGGCAAACAAATGAGTCATCAAGTATATCAGGGGAAAAAGAGCGAGAAATACTTCCGAGAATTAACGGCAAGTTTTCTCTCGCCACAGGACATATCGGCGACAGGAGTGGACAGGGGACGGAGCCACAGGGCCGCCAACGAGCGATCAGAGGACGTACATGCAGACGCGCGAGTGTTAACGAGTAGTTGGCTCGTTGAAAGGGGTGTATGTGTTGGTGTGGGGCTGCAGCGGTTCTCGTCACGTCGACTCGTCTACTCGTCATCGACAGCGCGCTCGCGAGGGAGATGCATAATGTACGCGCGCCCATAAACGCGCGTGTTTTCGGCCGTCGTGCTTATCGATTAATTCATTCCGTTTACTGATTATAGATAATGTCAGATTAGTGCGCCCGGGAAAGGGAGCAAGACGACCTATGTACCGGATCGAAGGGACTATGGAATTTATATATTATGTCTGTGAAATGTTGCTGGTCTTTGATAATCGGTAGAAATGAATGGGACATGTGGGAATTCGGAAGCCATGCTGGCAACCTTTGAAGGGCCGACCTATTATCTAAGTGATTAACTTTTTAGAATAGGAAGAATTCTCAAAAAGATGTCCATTTATTTCTTTTAAAAAACTTTTAAAAAGAATAATTGATGAAACTATAATCATTATTCACGTACTAAAAAATTATATTCTCTTTGTATAGATCAATTGAATGATCTTATTATCTATTATCAATTAATTAACATTATAATTCAGATAATCAAGCATTTTCTATAATTATATAAAATACTTACTATTAAACTATCAAACAAACTCACTTATCTTTTATACACTTATATTTTTTTATTACCATGAATTCTAAAATTTATTAGTGTACATATAACACTTCTTTCACATGAATACAAGTCTTGAACTCGTTCTTTTTACTTGTTCTCTTTTGCAGGTAGCCTTTGTCGATATTATGGCATAGAGTTGCAGTGAGAGTTCTTCCGGAAGCAAATCCTTTTCATGCTAGCCATCTATCGTTTCAAGCTGTCGGCACTTGTTAGTAGACGATAGATTCACGATTCAGTTCCTAGCGAAGAAGACATATGTGAAGATGTAAACTATGCCAATTGTATAGTAATAAAATTATGATTATAATTATAATTAAAGTTTTACATAAAAGTATTTTAAATGAGGATTTTGATTCTTAATGGAGTTCTAAGTTTTAAATCAATTTATGTACATTATATTTTTAAGATTAATTTTTTTATAATTTCATCAGTCAGTTTTTAAATCCAACTTATAACAGTTTCTCAATATCATGACTAATTTTAATTAGAGGTGTATTGTGACGTAAATTCTAACGAGAATTTCACTACAATATTAATGACTTTATATTAAAATGATTATGTAATACTGTAATACTGAAAACACAGAATGTCTAAAAATTAAATAATATATTAAAAATCCACATATACAAGATTCTATTTACTCTATACAATATTTGCTGAATTAAATTATTAATTATAGTCCATAAATAAACAATGTATAGAGAAAATGAAGTTTCGTGTCAAAAAATTGAAATATAGTTAATAAATTAAATCTAAATAAAAGTCTGTAATACTGCTAAACTTTGATATTTGTTAAAATTTTTATATTTGAAGCATTTCATCACTTAAAAGATTTCTCTATATTTAAAATCCTTGTTTGAATGGAAAAATTTAAATCTGTTTACAAGTACATCATAATAGCTTTAGTAATAATACTTGTTAGCTAATACTTAAAAAATTATTGAAAGATTATAAAATAATTTTAACTATTATTATCAAGACTTTCTCACATACATAATTAGATGGAGTAAGCAAAATAATCAAATCAAGTGTTAATTCTGAACTTAACTATATACACAAACTGATGTCTGACTACATATCTATACTATCTACTTAAAATGTTTATGTTCCTGGAAATCGTAAATTCATATACGAATGCTCATGACGTTTAAAAACAGTACCATAACAATGCCGACTGATTGCGGTGTAATATAACGTAACGTAATTGTAAATTGTATTGGATTAATTGTCAACAATTTTTTTAATATTACTCATCGTTTTTATTATACATTAAATGTGAAAATACTTTGGTCATGTTATGAAATACGTATGATGATAATAATTATATCGGATCGACAATATATCGAGCTAACCGTGTATATATTAAACTTATTTGATTACAGGCTATGCTAATTATCTTTATTATCGAATGTCAAAAATCAAATAGGAATCATTAAGAACATTTATTTTATAGCAAAAAGAGTAGTTTCAAGTTACAGAAACAATTTATAAGAATATTATGTTGACACTTTCATAAAAAGAAATTAGAAGATTTTATTTAATATGAAAATAAATTAAAAACTACAAAAAAGTAAGCTTTCGAGCCTATCATCATGTAACATACAATGACCTAGACCACTATTATAATAAATATTTCCACGAAAATAAAACTATTGGTGCCATAAATAGTAAAAAACTGTTAATAAGAAAATACACATGGTGTGACACATGAAGTCTTTTGAATTTTTAAAAATATAATATTGCCTATTCTCAGTGGTCTGACGATGGTTTGTAAATGCAAACTCCGATTTAAGCAAGGGTGAATAGCGAGTATAAAGTGAATTTGAGTACATGGATTTGAATTATGTTTGGATTGAGCAACAATGAAACCAGTGTGTATTTATAATGCATAAATTACTCCACCTATTGTTTGTTCAAATAAAACTTAAAATAACAAAAAAAATGTTTAAAAACACGATTTTGGATTAATTTGTAACAATAATCGTAGTCTATACTCTGCGCTGAAGGAGATCATATATATGTAAATTCTTTCTTCGTGAAACAATCGTTTTGTAGAATAGAACAATCGCTACTGTTTCTAATTAAAAGCTGCTCGAATATTCACGTCGGTATTAGAAGGAGGACTCGTCGCCATGGATCTGTCATTAATCCAAAATGCAAGTCCATCAATGCCGATTATCGATGCAGCCGACGTGCTTTGCGAGAAATTCAAATTATACACGTTCGCGCAAGGCACGTGCAATTAAACTCGAGCCGTTTCATTTCGTGCATACTTTTTAGTTTTTCTCTTTTCCATACTACTATCCTTCCTATTCCTTCCTATAAAGCATGAAAAGTTCGATCCACGAAAAAGACAATTTTTTATTTAAAGCAGTATGTAACAGTAAAGTACTGATAGACTACGTAAAAGCTCGTCAGGGATGTATCGAATCATGTACACTATAACATGAATTATCTAAAAAAGAATAAAACCGTATGCGCAAATTGTAGTGATTTCTCAATGTCTATAGTCAAGATGCATAGTACTAAGTTTGCAATAATAATAAAATTAGACATATTAAGGTTGTACGATGATCATCAGTATTTTTAATCGACTTTTAAATTTTAAACTATTAATTAATATAAGGTTTGTCTAGATCATATTTAAACTTTTTTTATTATATAGTGTTGACGAAGGAATCACTGTACAATATAATAGAAAAAATCTATAGCATCATATACAAAATGTATTTCGTGAAACAAAAATATATACGAAAAGTATACAACCATTTAGCTTATCCTCGAATAGTTACATTGTATAGTATTTACAAAGGAAAACTTTCTGCTCACTCGTTTCGGTACAATAAGCTACCGACCGATCGGCGTCGAGAAGCTGGAGGGAATATCGCCTTCGTATATCGCCTCCCATCGAATTATCCCATCGGAGTGCCTTGGAAAAGTGCCCCTCAACAGAAAAACGCAAGGTGCGAGGGCGCGTGTATCCGATGGCAGCGCGTCTTTCGTTCGTATGAAAAAGAGAGCTCGCTCTTATTTATTTGCGGACCGCCGCACGGAATTTCAAATGAGCTCCACGACACACCAGTGACTATGTGTAGACGAGCCTCAAGGTGAGAGCCTTAGCTCTTTATATAGGGTACGAGGCGAAGATCGATTGGCGCTTACATTTAGCCAATTTTTAACGAGTTCATATATCATATAAAGAACTAAAGTGTCAGAGTAAGTACAATTCTCTTGACTCAGATTTGTGGATGTAGCATATTTCTTGCGTTTACATAGTTTTTAACTATAATTCAATAGATTTTAACAAGTATTCAATTGAAAAATATACTAAATGATTGCTTTTCTCTAAAATTAGGTCCTAGTCAAATTTTTAATTAATTTTTAACTAATTGTATGCAGAATATGTAGAAAAACTAATTAGAATATATTTTAATTTATTTATTTCAATTTCAATGAACTTTATACGACATTTTAAATGGTAAACTATTGGGAATTAGATGGAAAATATAAAAAATTTTAGAGTATTCAATTTAAATTAAAAAAGATATTATATACATGAAAAATTTGGAATAATAATAACAAGTTTATTATCGAATAACAAATTTTATTTCATTTATTAATATATTGTTATTAGTGAAAAGTTTTTTCTAATTATAGAATTTATTAAAAATAATTTATGATGAATAAGAAATAAAATGTTACGAAAATATTACGAGGCAAACAAATTAAAAATTAAATTAAAAGTGTTTACTAAATAATACATTGCTCAGTAAGTTCTCAGCTTAATTAATAAAACAACAACTGTTAGACACAGTTAATTTCATTGAGTGCTTTTATAATTTTTTTACAACATTTTTGTAGAAGGATCTGCCTTTTCTGTCTAACTAGGTTAGAATTTTGGCAATAATTTTTACATTGATCCAAATCTATTTAGGTGCCGTATTCTTTTAAACTTTTTTCATTTACATTTAAGGTAATTTCTTTTTTATTTTTCACTTTGTAGATCCAATAACGTTATGTAATAATAACTATGATTTTTTTTGCTTTTTTCAAGGTAAGTAACAACTTAGTATAATTATCTTGTAATTAGTTAACGTTTTTGTTAGTTTTAATTAACTTTTATTTATTCAACTAACGATCTTTTTAATTCTGGCGTATAATAGTGGATTCATATTCAATTGTTATCACAAAGCATATTCTTTGTTGTTTGTGTTATCATCTATGTACCTAATTTGGAACTTATTGCGTTATTTTATTATTTTAACGATTTTACGAATTCCTAAAAATTATTGTTGTTTTAGTTTGAAAAAGAAATAAATAAATAGGATGGCTATTTAGTCCGACAGTGCTTTTAAATCATTAGTTTATAGTAAGTATGATCGTAATGATAATGGCAAAGCTGAACGGAACGTTCAATGAATACATCAATCTAGCAAATTAAAAATTAATTTTTAATTTTGATGGATTTTCTCTCCAGCTCAGCAAATATCAGTGCACAGGGATAATACAAAATCTATTATTAATACCAACAGCTAAAAAGTTGAGTGTTACGCATAACAGCGAGCCAAATGTTTGTTGTAGTGCATTGTTACACAAAGTCTCAGATTACTAACAAAAAAATTGGAAACGTAATAGTACTCCGCAACATTAATGTCAAAAATAAAACAAATCAAGTTTTTTGAAATTTCTTTAACACGAAGATTGCACGTATGTCACAAGGGTCATTAAATTGTCAATAAATTAATGTCATAACGCGTATTTGTATAATCTATATTATACTCGGTCTCAGCACGTGGCATGTCTGCAGCACTAAGCAAGTGTTCGTGGAGCTGCTCCTCTTACGTCCAAGCGGACAGACGTTCGCGCGGCGCGCGGGTATAGTGCGGCTTCGTACGCCTAGGTGCGGAGAGCGCGCCGTGCGAAAGCGGACCGAGAGTCGACGTGACCGAGACTCAGGAAGCAGTTAAGTGACTCCGCGGCGGTTGCGATTCCAACTGACCGCGGCGCGACTCCCCTCCACCGTGCATCGAAGCGTATCGCTGATTGGTGGTGGAGTGCAAGGGGGAGAGGTCAGTTGGAACAACATGCGAGCGCTCGTGGAGGCATGCCAATCCGACCGCGGACGAAATTCGTAGAGTTCGACGTTGGGGGAAAAGGCGCGGCTATAGGTGAGCGCGTACGCCAAGAAGATTAAAAATTAATACAAATGCATGATAGTTGAATTAAATTTTTATTTACTGTAAACTGCACAAATATCGATGAAATATATCATTAGAAATAGAGTGTAAAATTATCTTATGTTATAAACCATATTTTGCAAATGATTGTGTTAAACAAACCCTATTGAAAAGATATGAATGGATATTTGAAAAGATTATCCTCGTGTATTTTCATATGGATATTTAATTAGATTAAATGCATTCCATATGGATCCGATGTATATCAATGCGTAATTTTTTAAAGTTATTTAAGTAAAATTTTTAAATCAAAATACGTTACAATATTTAAAAAAAATTTATTAAATTATTTATTTTAATTTATTAATTTATTTATTTATTTATTAAATTTGTGTATAGATGCATAACTAATCCACAAGAAATCCATGCAAAATTCATGTGAGTGTTGACTATTTTCGGACAACGAACGAATACTGCGTCGGAACAACTCTTGTCTCTTAATAAAATTACGATTCAATCAATTTTGGACAATCTTTATAAGGTGTAGACTATTTCTGCCCATAAAAGCTTTCAGTCATTTATCAAAATAATGTAAATCACTACAGTAATTTGGAAATTTTTCTATTCGTTAAATCTAATCTATAAAAATTCATTTGTTTTTGAGTTTCAATTATTCTTTAGTGACTTCTTATTAGACGCATTAAGCTAATGCTATCTTTTCAATATTCACATGAATATACGAGAATTACTTATCCTAAATTTGAAATTTTGATCGCATTTCAACATTATAAATTAAATACTATCTATGTTTGTACATTAACTGAACTATTTCCAAGCACTTACGGGTGTTAAAACTGCGTTGCCACCTAGCAGTTTTACGCACAGCGTATGATTTACGAATATACGATTTTAACCTATATATTTAGTTGTGTAGTTGTTGCAGTATAATTAGTTTTTATTATAATTAATTAGTGTATGCATCATATGATGATGTTAGAATGTCTTGCTGATGGGTTCATAGTCGATTTAGATCGAAAATACATCGCGCTTGCGCGAGTGTAAAGAATGAGCACTATAAGCTTATATGATGGTGTAAATTACTCAGCTAGAGTTGGATTCAATCCGAGGTTATTCCAAGTCAAGCTATAAACACGCTAAGGGTTATGCAAATCAATTTTCGTCAAGGGGCAGACGGGCGCACGATGAAATGGAAAATATGCAAAAGTTGCCCTGTTGGCACTACGACGGTATTAGTCAAATTATAACTACAATTATTATGATTATTTTTTGTCTGTCCTTCTCATTTCACAGTGCATATTACAAACCATACCGCTCAGGCTTCATTCGTTCCTGAAACTGGTCGTTTATTATGCAGTATATTTTTTGTACAACAATTAAAACTTTAACCATTATACTTTGTCAGAGGTCTTTTCCCAAAATTAAAAAGCAAAAGAATGGTGATCAATTTGTTATCTATTTATAGTCAAATATCATAAAGTTCCTAATGAACTGATGATGATTTAAATCAGACTAAGTGATACATGTTTTTGGTACTTTACTCCCTATTTATATATCATGGCTGGTTCCATATCATTTATTGTTTATCGAAATAATATTTGAGATTGAATAATTATAAAATTATGATTCAGAAATTAGATTCGAATGAATAAAATCTGATAAAATTCCTCATTTTAATAGGCATATACTTTTGCGCAAAGAATAAACAAGTATCTATATATTTATCTCTGTAATTGAGTTTTCTTAGTATACATTATTTCGTAATTACTCGCATTTATTCTTATTACTCGTTAATTTTGATCATTTATTGTTTTATAATTTATCCATCGTAATTGATAAAATTTTAATTGTTATGTTGGTAAAAGATTATGAATGGTATAAATGTTTTAAATACATACTTATTATTCAATAATTTTTATTTTAAATGTGGATTAAAAACTTTTTAATTACAAGAATACGTTTTCATTTAGTAGTCATTATTCGTATATATATGATGTTTATATCTAATTTGGAAATAGGTATTCATAATTTTTTATAAAATACTGCTCAAATCACACCAAATCATTAATTATTTATTGTGAATACAACTATGTAGGTTTCGACTAACCATGCTAATTTAAAAGCTTGATAGTTAATTGCAATGACAATAATTACTGTACTGTACCATCATTAATTAAAAAAAGATTGTCTTACATAACGTATATCTTGATAGGAAAATAAATGATAAATTGTTAAACCTTCGAAAAAAGAATTTTGTAATGCGTGTCATACATATAATATATCTTTGAATTAAAAAATAATTTTTTTTAATTACTCAATAGTATTATAAAAGAGTGGTGGAAAAAATTATATTATTTACAATAGGTCACAATAGCTAACGTTGCATGATATTACATACTAATCAACCAAATTACGACATTAAAATCTGAAAAAAACATAATGAGGAGTCATAATTAAGAGAAAAACCTAAACACGACAAGATTATTATAGTTCTTCTATGAAATTGATAATATTAGAAAAGTTGACTGATAATCACTTTAGAAATTTTCTTATAATTCTAAACACATAACATGTAAATGTATAATCGTAAACAAACAAGATCGTATAATCAACAAACTTGAATGAAATAAAAATATTCAACGTCCAATTTATATTCTCTTAACGCAACCTTTTGAATAAAGAGGCACCGCCTATAAGAATTCGCGTCGTTGCGAATGCACATTCAGAGTCACAAGTTTAGATTCATCTAGCAGTTTTTCTAAACTGTCTCAAGAGAGTTTTCTATTTTACGAAAATTTCGCAAAGCAGAACGGCGTACGCAATCTCAGAGGTCTTTTTCTCTCCTGTAGGTGGAAAGATGACACCGCAAAAATATTCGGGTGATTACCGGAATTACAGCCTTTGATCGCCCGAGCGTTTGCGAGGTGAATTCCAAGACGAATCGAACAATTTTAAAGTTGCGGGGAAATGCGCGCGCATGAGTAGTCCCGAGGAGTCCGGTGTCTCTTTGTGATGGGACTAATTGCCGCTCTGACTGCCGCCTCTCATCTTAATCTTTTTTTCTTTAATGACTTTTTCCTACTCCGAAGCGACGACGGTTGCACTTTACGATCAGGCTATAAGTATTATGCCGAGTTTATGCTTATGGCTGGTTTTCCTGTCTGGGAATTTCACATGCATCATTCTTAGACTCTCTGTAATCTATTTTTGATTTATATGATATATTTAGCCTACACATCATTGCTAGACTTTTGACTATAAATTACCATACTAGTTTGACCTTCACTCGATAACTACTTCTAATGATCCTTCTAACATAATATAAAAGTTTGATAGAGTTTAATGAACCAAAGGTGTTCTCAAGTAATTAGAGAATTTAATTTAATTAAATGCCTTATCGCTGTTTCGCGCCGCATTTCATTCTTTTAAAACAACTGGCAGAAAAGTTGATAATGGTTAAAATATATAATAGACACAAGATACGAATTTTAGCCACCAACTTAACGATATTAACCAACCCTTCTAAATATCTGAGCTAGCGACGAGATAACCGGGCTCCATCGTCGCACCTCGTAATTCATGCATCGGCGAGGCTCAAAAATAGAGAACGCCTGCAAACATAGCCAACAAGCGGCTAACGGCGAAATAACAACGGCGCCGCGTTGAGCGGGAAAAAGCACGGGGAAGGGAGCGGGGTATAGAGCGGGACACGAATGCGGCGCGGCGACCCTCGGCACTCCCCCCACTTTTACGAGATCAAACGTCGGTATAAATTACCTAGGAGGCGTGCGGGTCCCCGCAGTAAAGCCGGACATCGCGCGTATAAATTTATCCCTGCGACCTCGTGGAGATTACCGGGCAAAAGTGGAATTAATATCCGCGGTTCGTTAACGGCCGCTCGGGTGCTCGGGCCATCGCCAACTATCGTCGCGGCGCGGGCGACCGGCGCGACTGATCAACAATGAATTTACGAGGGGCGGTAATGAGGGAATTAGGGGCTGCCCCCGTCCCTGGTCTTCGGAGAGGAGCGCTCGGCTATTTCGTCGCGTTTCCTTCAGTGTACATGACAGTACGCGCCTGGGAAATGTCCCCGAGCAGTGCCATTTTCGTGGTTATTCAAAGATAACTCGGAAAGTAAAAATTCGATATGTCCGGAGCTTTCCAAAAAATACGTATGTTAGAATTTTATTGTGACGTTGCACTTTTTATTATTTCGAGTTATTATACAATTTTTGCCAGTGCAGGACGTACCATTTTTTGAGATCTAACGTATTTTTGACCGTTGCACTGGTTCGTTTAAGAAAATACACGAATTCGTTCATCAATATCACAGCGTAACAGTGGTCTGGAGGTTTTGCAGAACGCGTAATGCGGTGTAACTGCCACACAAAGTCCTCTTTGTATCGAAGTCTATGTGGCGTCCTCCAGACTGCACCAGGTGCCTCGAACGCTCTTCACTCTCCGTTATCTCCACTAAACCCACCCTGAATCAATTATTAACACTAAAACGTCTAGTTCGAGTCGAGGGTATTTATTGACTCACGGGGTTGGCAGATGAGCGGCAGTCATCAATATCTCAATGGCCGATTGTCAATACCAATATTCCGGGAGGTCGGAGTGGCCCGCGGAGGCTACACTTATACTCCCGCGCGAAAATACCTTGAAGTCATCATTTATCGAGAGCCCGATGCAACTCGCAGAAATAGCGATAAATCGCTCACTGCGGGAAGCCCCGGTCAAGGGCTCAATGTATTTTCGTCGACTGTACGTTTTTTTGCGGGAGCCGGGGCCCATTCTCACCTTGATCCCGAGCCGCCGCGAACCGAAAACCACGCCGCTTGCGTCACGAGTCTCGCTGCGTGCGTCCCACTCGACAGAGAAGGATGGTGTGTGTGTGTGGATTATTCGAGGACACTTTCGGCTTATACCTGTGGATTAAGCTTATTTTCCGAGTATTGTATCGGGCAGTTAGTTACAACACGGGGATCGATTCAGCAGAATTAAATGATTCATTTCGGGCTTGGTATCTGCGCAAGCGTGACGTACGCTTTTTTTATTTGAAGGAAAAGGGAATAGATTTCACAACTATATTTGAACATTGTATATATAAGCAGTGTAAAGAGGATTTTTATTATGATACAGTAACATCATTAAGAATATTAAAACTATTTTTTTTGGAGTTTACTTATTTTGTATTACATAAACAGTCTGACTTGGTGCAATTTTAATTATTTCGTAGCTCGCAGAAAAACGGCTCATAAATATTTATGCATGAAATTTGACTATAAATGAATATGTATATGGTCAAGAACAAGTATGCATGTTCATGACTTATAGTTTAGATTTTCAATATTATATGTAACAATCAATGAATCTCTTTTACCGATGTTTTTAGTTATTGCTGCGCAATTTTAAAAATAATTTTTAAGTGTAATCTATGTATATGTGTATAAGATACATATATAAACACACATTGATCGAATATACTAACTATAAAGAATAATAATTCAAGGCCAACTTTCAGGTATATCAATCGCTTTGTGTTCTAAGTTAATCATCATAATTTACTAAATCTCTTTTAAAGAAGTATTGATATACGTAGGAAATATACGCTTTTTCGTATATAAAGAATAAATACTGGAAACTCCAAAGTTTTGTCCAACATTCAAGTGATACTCTAGTGATCAATGTCTGAAATTAACTGCGTCTATTAGGATAATGCTCCTTTGATAAAAGTGAACTCTATAATTTTTTCCCATGAATTGATTAATCGTAGAAGAAGACAATCTTTCATTCGGCATATCTAATGCACCAGCTGCCGTGGCCAGATAATCAATTGGTCAAAATGGTTCGAAAGCAGTCAGCCGCGTGCTCGAATTCGCACTTTTCGCTTAATAATCAAGAATCCGCGTAGGGCATAACAGCGGAGAGGCGCGTCGCTGAGAGAAACTGCGGACTCGCCTTTGCTATTTTTCCAGGTATACACACTAGAAGCATCCTCTGATCTTTCTCTGCATTTCAATGACGCTGGGGAGGACGTACGCGAGCATCCATCTCCCGCCCCACTTTCCGCAGCAGTCGCAGCCGTCCCCTCATGAATGTGTACATACTCGCGCTCTCCCGAGGCAAGAGGCCCTTTGCTCCTATGCGGAATTCGCCACCCCTAAGAGGGAAAAAGTCGATCGGCCACCTTGCCTCGCCTTTTTTCGCCTGTCTCTCTCCATCTTTCTAGGCCGTCATGGCTTGTGCTGCCTTGTTGCCCCGCCTTCTAACTTTGCCCTTACAGTGCAGCGCATCTGTCCTGAATTTATAAGGCTGGTGGCTGCAGTGCAGTCGTCGAGCGACCCTGCAACGATGAGGAGTGATTTATTGCGAGAGCCTCTCTCCGGCTAGCTTGAAGATGCGCCTGTGTTAGATTTAAAGAATCCGAATCTTTTTCTGGCATGGTTTGCTTACCACTTGTGCGCAAATGGATTTAATATCAGCTTCCACAAGGCCCCGACTCGATTAAAAAATTTATTCACTTGTGGTTCATTAATCAAGGTCCTACTAACTAACACGTGATAATTAAGTACAAAATTAGGAAATTATTAAGTAGAATTTACACCTATTTGCGGGTAATCATTTCAATTAACAAACTAGTTATTGGAAACTTACATCTGAATGTAGTTTTGCTAAATAATATTAAATCGTATTTGAAATAACTGCTATAGATTTAATATTCTTTAAGTTTAAATAGTTAATATATTCTAATTAGTTTTCCCATTGATCTATTTCATATTTTATATTCCACAAAACTTTTTTATATTTTTTAATTGGCGATACCTTAAAATTATAAAAAGAATAAAATTAATTAATACTATTAAATACTATTGTATTTAACAACATAAACCATTCCTATGGTAATCAATTTTAAAACAGTTACTAAATGTTGTAAGTTATATTTTCTCCTAATAATAAACTTCGTAAAAATGCGTTTAGATTTATAAAAATGAAAAACAATGAAAACGACATTTCCTTTTACATCTAAAACTTACTTATACTTAGTTATTAATTATTAACTATGATTTAAAATACACTCAAAACATGCTTAGTTTTCTAAATTCATAATCCATAACCAATCACTCAAAAAAAGGAAATGTGCTTTATGAAAAAAATAGTCGGATCAACTTAGAAAGAATTCACAAACAACATTCGCTTCATTTTTTATACAATGCAGTCGTACATGATCACTCGAACGAGATACTTATACACGTGCAAAAGTCGTGTCCCCTTGTACTTGTTCGTAAATACTCGATTTTTTTTGTTTCGCCAGTGCAAACGTAACACGATGCGCATATTTAGAATTCAGTTGCAAGCTGCAAACTCCATCGCATTCTATGGCCCAGGCCTGTACCGATACAGTATATCCTCGGCTACTGATGTATATGTACATTTTGTGTTGCCGTACGGTACACAGCTTTTCTGAATACATGCATGCGCTCTTGTACTTTCTTTGAATTTAACATGCAAGTTATAACGCGTGATCATTCCTATTTGCAAATATCTTTTACAAAGATTGATGCTTATGCTAAATAAGGAGGCGTCTGTTGTTTTCATTTTCATAATACCCTCTAATAATTATTGTAATATTAAAAAAATATTTTTACTGAAAATGTCATTTAATAGTGCTGATGCGACTAGTTCATTATCTATAAATTGGATCGAATTTATTCCAAAAGCAATCTAAAATACATTTGAATTTTCTTTGATTTTAAACAAACGAAATAATAAAAATATTTCTTTTCACTTACATAAAATGAAAAATCATTTAGATGTTAAGTTTTTTGAATGATAACAACATAAATAAACAATTTCTTATATTAATATATCAAAATATTAAACTAAGAAATTTAAACTGTCATGTACAAAATATCTACTTACTGTTTAATCTGAAGTTTTTCTTTTTAAAAACAAATATGGTATTGTCAAGATTTTAATTGCAATATATTTATAAGTTTATTTATATCCTAAGAATGTGATAAACTATATACATCGTACACCTTTCAAAAAATGAAAGGTTTAGAAAAACTATACAATATTTTCATAATCTTGCGTATTTACAAATATACTTTATACAATTACCTATAATAGAATTGCATATCATATATACTAATAATATCATACTACAATATCATCACAGTTGGTTTAATAGTACGATAACATAATCTTTGTCTTAAAAGTCGCATTTTGGCACTAGTAAATAAATTCAATTTACATTAATAAACTACAGACAACACAATAATTTAAATAAATATAAAATAATTAAAATCTAATATGGCAAATGATATTAAGTAATGTTTGTTGATTGTCAACATGCTGGGCAGTGTTCATTTTAATACTTTATCGATTTAGTAACCCAAATGTTTGCGTAATACGCTTCATTGATACTAGTGATACAGCGATTTCTCACGAATTAATTGACAATCACAGCCATTTGTTATTTGAACGGTTTGTTCTTCAATCGATTTTGTTAATTTATTAAAGGTTGGTACTTTTTTCCACACAGTCTTAGATTTGCAGTAGTTTATGTGATTTTCTGGGGTTCGGTCATCTTTACAGTATTTTTTAGCTCTGAAAAGAAACAAAATCATTAAAACATAGATTCCCTCATTAAAATATAGGTTTTAAATATAAAAACAATTAATTAAAGCATAATTAATAAACTATATGTATGGTTAAATATTATACTAACGCGCATCCAAGAGCTTTTTGTGAATACATTCCTGGTAAATTTACTAAAAATGTGCTTTTGCGTTCCAAATTGATTGCTTCTTTTGGATAGATTATTTTAACCTTAAAAATTAAAAAGGAAATAAAAATAATGTATTCAATGTTTTTGTTAAATTGTTAACACATACTTCATAATTTAATGATATTAACCTGATCGTCACAATTTGGTCTTTCGTGGTGTCGATAATGAAAATCGCTGTCATCTAACCATAACGTGTTGATCCCAGTAGAATGTTCTGATGAATATAAACCACTTATTGGAAGTAAATTTGATTCGTATAGGATTTCTTCGTCTTTGGATGTATCATCGGAATTTATCATCCTGGCCAATGAGTTTTTTTTGGCAGTGCGAATTTTCTGCAACTACATTAATATATAACACTGAGAATTAATTTTAATCATAAAAAATTCGGTTACAGAGTGAGGTATTAGTTAACTCTTTCCTATAAAGCCGACCGACGAGGAAAGACTTTTTTTAATGTTTATTATTAATTTACTTTTCGAATTCTGTGTAATTGTGTGTAATTAATTGTGTGTAAATAATTTTAATAAATAATAATCAATTTTACTACATAAAATTATTAAACAAAATAAATATAAATTTACATAATCTATCATTTTCAACTTTTACAAGAACCCTTTTTATATAGAAATCCTCTTACCTTGCGTTTAAAAGTATCTACAAAAAGTTGCCTAATTAATTCTTCAGGATACTCTTTAACATCATAGCATAATAATTCTCCACAGGAAGTTGATAATCTCTGTTCAATTTGAGACCTCGAATGATAAGTTTGAAGTTTTTCATGATGACTATGGTCGTGTTTCTAAAATCAAAAATTTAATGACGTATAGTATTTCCACTTATATGCTTTCTTTCTTCATAATACGAATAAAAACATACCTTAAAGTTTCGATGATGCCTAAAAAATCGTTCAAATAAAGTTAATCGTTTAACTTTGTGATTCAAAATCGCATCAAATCCAGATTCATGTCGATGTGGATAAGTTGACATAATTTTAAAGCCCGAAATCACTTGAAAAACCTTAAACAATAAAATTGTTTGTAATAAATTTAAAATCCGCACGATGGTTAAATATATTTATTTGCAAGGAGAATTTCATTAATAAAATTATAGCAACTATTCATTTTTTTCAAAATGAAAATAATCTAGTTTATGAAAAAATGCTTTTAACACATTAACGAAATACAAATTGCAATTACTAAAACATATTTAAGTTAAATCAATTATTAAATGACATTTAGATTATTTGCAAAAAAAATTCATATAATTTAAAAGAAATTTTTATGTCTCTGCAAATGCCAACCTTTTCCATAGTTTCCATCTAAGTAAATTATAAATTAAATTAAAGTACTTAATTAATCCGTATAATGCTATATATTTAAATTATTGCAAAGCTTCTAAGAATGTCTACTATTTCAGATAATAATTCATTAATTATTCATTAAAACTAAAATAATAGTGCCATATATTAACCCCTTTCACGAAGCTCGCATTTTATCAAATTAATTAAGATAATTGTAATACCAATATATGAATGAAATGTAAAGTACACAAATACATGTAAATAGAGTGTTATGAAACGCACAACTACTTATCCTAATTTTTAATTACATCCTTAAGCGATAAGCTTCTAAAGGTTTAACATGAGATAAAAATATCTTCTTCCGCGGTTAGCGAGTCTGATAATGAGTGTGCGTAACGTAATTATCCCCGTAATTAAGTTACAATCAAGGCGCAAACTTACCGAAATGAGTAAAATCACGAAACACATTAAGAACCTTGAAGATGCACTACCGGCAACCCGATTCGCCATCATGTACCGAAGGGACGATGCCAAGCTGCGATGACCAACAAAATCAGTATCGCCACTTTCGCCACTCGCGCAAAACTACCGACACTCTCGCGAGCGCTGAATGCCCACTCTTTATATAACACACGGGGCCTGTTGGCCCGAGATTAGTCACGGTGTGTCACCCTGCCGGTCGGGAGGCTTCGTCTCGTCTAATAGGAATCCTGGACCGAGGCTCACTTTTTATTCCATGGCTTATCATTCGCCGTTGTCAACGTCAATGTCTTCTCTCGCCCGGGGGCTCGCCGCGGCGGCTCGGGCACATACGCCGCGCACCCGCCTTCGCTGCTACTACCGCCACGCTCTTATTGTTGACACTGAATCCCTCTTAGATTTTTCCGTGCGCGTGCGACCGGTTGCGGCTAATTGTGGTTTTATCCGCACCTATTCTCTCGGACGCACTTCTTAGCTGACGCAGAGGACCAACGTCAGATTATTGATGCGACTCCACTATTCCATAATTAATCGCTTAGAGAAAGAAGTAGATGAGAGGAGGTCAATGGAAGCAGACTGGAGCGCATAGTGATTCGGCAGATTTTAGCCTTAAGCGTCCTTCGGAAATTTTCACACTTAACCGTAGCTGTTAAGCGAAGTCGATTTTATTAAGAAATACTAAGTTTTAATCACGAACTGCATACTGCTCAAATAACAAAAGATGCAATATAACTTCTAATTCTTATTTTTTAAAATCTACGAATCGTGACGTTATTTTATAAAATTAAAAATAAATTATATTAAAAGTATAAAACAGCCTCTCTATCTGCCACTTTCATAAATTTGAAATTCTATCATATATAAATTCATTACAATATACCAATGATCAAAAAAGAATTATTGTAGTGTGTAAACTCTTTCTTAAGTTATACGAAATATTTAGATTGTTAAGGTTATTATTTGTTATCATATTATTTATTTATCGTTTTAGTTAATATAATAAGTTAACATTCAACTACGATTTAAAAAGGATTAAAATTATAATACCTTAAAACTAAACATTTATTCTAATCAAAACTTTTACTAAATTATTATTATTTTCATCAAGATTATAAAATATATGTAAATTATTAGATAAAGTTAATTTCAAGTGACATTGCGAATGCATGACATCACTATCAATGATCGATGAAACAACAATATTCACATGCAAAAGAATTTAATCAGGGTCATTTTTATGCAGTGACATATCATTTTTTTATCTATAATTAATGAGTTGTACTTGTGAACTTAAGGAAATAATATTTTATTATAACTCTTTTATAATTGAAAATTATCTAATTTTTTTAAATTTTATTATATTATTTATTTAAAAATTATATCATAGCGACATATTAACTTAAATACTTATAATTAAAACTTATTATCTTACTATTTTTGAAAGTACTTCTGATTAGAATTTCAGAAGTATAAATAAAAAATGTTGAAATTTTTATAGTAACTTGTTTATGTTTGTATTTACAATTAATAATCATATTTTTCTAGAGTCATCACAGACGTATGTGAATTTCCGGTTTTGCTACGATTTAGCGTACATCAAAAACGCACCGCAAACACGTAATCAGTGTATCCCGTGCGTAAATACGCACGTTTATATCGTCCAATCACACTTGATAGTGATTCTATGTAGTAATTGCCGCCTGACGCCACACCAATTCCTCTCGCTATAAGAGTCAATACCTGTTTGTAATTGACGAAAACGTTTCTTTATTCTATTATGCCGATAGCAGGCATAATTTCTTAGTAACGTATAAATTTGTATCTACGTAGAATTAAAAATTCTGATTTTATTTGTGTAAGCTACTTCAATTACTTTAAATTAATTAGTAATCTTTTGTAAATTTTACAACCTTCTTTTTATTTCTGTTATGTTACTTTAATATTTTCCATTATAAGATAAACAATAGATTATATAAAGTTTTTACAGCTATTTACAACATGAAAGAAACTTAATTGATGAAAACTAAAATTGAATAATACAAAAATGACTTTAATAAATAATAAATAGCATTAAATCCTCTCCTAAAAAAATAAAAGAAATCGCAATTTTATTTCAAATTTAATATGAAGAGTTGAAATTTTTTAGATTTGATACATTGATTTAAAATTATACGCACTAATATATCAAAACTAAATCAATTTATAACAATTATAAACAATATTTTGGACTTTTTGATATTTAAAATATCTAAATTCATATAAAATAAAAATATTAAATTAATATTAATTTCACATTTCAATGTACGTATGATATTTAAAAATTTATAACGTATTAATTATGTTATTTAGGTTTTTAATTATACAATATAATTTAAGTAATGTTATTCAATTTAATAGAAAAATACAAAAAATTTATTTTTATTATTGTTATAAAACTTTGTTATTTTTTAAGAAACATCTAAAGCAATTAATGCTATGCTGCTACTAAAATATCAAAATATAATTATTATACAGCAAACTCACAAATACTCAAATTATTTACATGATTTTTGATAATCTGAAAAATCATGTACATTCTGTTATTTTGTAGAAGAGAGTCAGCATTATTTTTTTAGTAAATTTATTTTTAACACATTATTTAATACTTATTTAAATTGAAATAAAAATTTAAGTAAACAATATGCATTTAAAGAATTGACAATATAATTTTATTACTATTTATAAGATTGTAAGGTTTTCGAATAAAAACAAATTAAACTGCAACACATTCATTTCTTGAACAGATAATGAATTCTATAATTTATTAACAATTTCAGTTATTTCATGATACGATCTTTCCACAATTTTAGTATGATTCGATAAACCTATAATAATTTATGGAATGAAGTTTTATTGTTATAATACTAATTTATGAAAAAATTAAATCTAAAAATTAATTTTTTAGATATTTTATGATATATCTAGTAAAATATTTATTTTGTAAGTAAGAAATGAAAATCTAATCGATTTCATTTAAATATAAAACAAAATTCAAAATTATAAAATATGTTATGAATTTATTTGTTACTTATCTTTCCTTTTTAATGCGTTTAATAAGCAGCATTATAATGTAGAGAAACTATTGATAAAATCATAATATGACAATAAACAAATAATAATAAAATAACAATAACAATAAATTTAACATTAGTATTATATAGAATTAAAAACTATAAATGAAAGTTATAATAAGTAATACAATATTAAATTTCTAAAATCATTCCTAACATTCACTTTCATAAAACCAATTTCGTTTTTTCAGTATCTGTTAATCATTTTATTAATTAATATTGATTATTATTAGTATAAATTTAAATGCATTTTATTTTTATATAGTTGCAGAAGTTATAATGAACATCAGTCAGCAAAATTATCGATTGCATTTCTTTATTTGCATATACGCACATGTTGATTTTATCTTTAAATTTTCGCACCATCATCCTGAAATTTAACTTCGCATTCCAAGAGAATTTTATTGCTTCCTTCGCCAAATCACAGCGTTTTAAACATGAATACATATTTTTTCGCAAAATTACGAGTACAATACCAAGAAATTCGATCTGAATCAGCGTTCGAATATTTCGAATAGCGGACGCTGACGCATAATGATTCCGGCGGCATCTATTCAAACCTCTGGACCACGTTAAGTTTTTATTCAACCCCTTATCTTACTTTTATTAGTTCCGTATGATTAACTGGTGTAATGATAAACAATGCATTCGAATTCATTTTGATTAATTCTATAATCATTAAATTTTTAAGTCATAAAAAAATTAAATTCTAAATAATTTTTAACCTAATTATTAAATTATAACTTGCAATAATACACCAATTTTTATTTTGCATAGTCATTAATACCAGAATATATTTATTTTGATACTAGCAGTAGTATTTTGATAGTAAAAATATATAATTCTTATACAATTTTGAAGGATGCATGTTACGATACATTATATTTCAATAGCATCCTTGAATGAAATCGTAATTGTAGTAAATAATTATAATTATACAACTAGATATGCATACATACTATCACAGTATAATTTATTGTAAAAAAAATTGATTACATTATAATAATAATGAGTATTTCACATAGAAAATATTTTTATCACAGACAAAATATAATATAACTACAATGATAAATAAATATTTACAACCTTATAATAAAATATAATTTTGGTGTACAGATAAGTAGAAATTATTTTTCTAAACTTAAAGAATTACATATCACATATAAAAATAATGATTTTATAAATTTACATCTTTAAGAAAATCTTGCAGAACTAATATTTACCACTGACAAAAAAGATGTTTTCTAATCTCATTCTAATACTGAAATTTTCATTCAATACTACCAGTAACGTGTATTATGTTTGACCATTGTTAACATTAAAAAATTTTATGTTAAAAAGCATTTAAGCAAATAAAACAATATACATTAATTAACAATGTAAAACTTTATAAAAATCGAGATTTATAAAAGTATGCTGTCTTTCTATCGGTCAACTAAGTTATTTATGGTAGAAACTAGTAGTCAAACATATACTTTTTGTATTTATAACTATTGCTAAAATACTCGGAGCATTTATAAAATTATTTGAACATTTTTTTTCAACTACTTTTTCTTGACATTCAACTTAATCCATTAAGTCAGAGATGGACACTTTTTTAGCTTTTACCTACAAAATGGATCCTCCTAAAGTTACGAAATGCACATGTACAAAATAAGTCTGCATTTGTAAAAAGATTTAGTAGTAGTATACAAAACGGTTACGAAAAAAGTGACATTTATTTAGTTAACAAAAAATACAGTTTTTGGATTATTGCAACAAATTATTGCTGAGAATTTAAATCTATATTTAAACAATATTACGTGAATACAAAGTGAAATTATTTTATCAAACGAAAACTGCATTTTCTAATAATAAATAAACATATGTAATTTTTAATGATCTTGCATTTTTTTTAAATTCTGATAGTACATTTTAAAAACACAGAATGTTTTACACAAACATGTGTGTGTTGTTACATTTTATAAAAATCTGATCATAGTTAATAAAGTTATTGTGAAATAAAGACTAAAAAGTGTTTATCTTTAGCTTAATAGATTGAATTTCGAATTCTTTGAAAATAATATTATTATTAATAATATTCAACATAATTAAGATTTTGTAATTTATACTTTATATTGTTGAAATTAATTTCATTACAAAGTAATGCACGTTAGTTTATCAATAGTATTTGATACAGAAAACATCTCGAATCAGGTGTAATCTTTAATACCTTTAATCAATAATAATTGATTTCACTGCAATTTTCAAGTTAATGATAAGTACGAATTCGTTCACAAAGACAACCACTAGGTACTTTAAAGGTCGTCTTATTCGTATTCTCTAGAGTAATATTTTGTCCAGCACGAATGGATGGATATGATACCTCTTTATACAGTTGTTTGCATCGATAAGTAGAATTTTCGGGCTCTGTACTTGTATCGCCACAAGGGGCATCTCTTTTACTAATAAAGAAGATGACAATTAATTACAATTGAAATTTACTTGTATTATTGCGTATAATTATATGTATTATATAATTACTATGTTAATAGTGCTAATAATTATTAATATTAATTAATAAATTTACATACTTGCATTTAATAAGAATCGCATCTTGCCACCATCCTTCAATATTTACGATAAAATATGACTTTCCATCAACTCCTTTACCTTTCAGTGGATAAATTCGCTGCTTCTATAAACAATTTTAATTTTATAAATAGACAATTATTTTACATTTTACCACTAAAATTTTAGGAATTACTTACAATCTCTTTACAGGCTCCAGGTACATCAACAAAATTATCGAACCTAGATTTGTAAAACAAAAGAATTGAGTACATGCATTAAAAAATATAAAACAAATTTAATTGCTATATATGTGTGATTTTACAGATTCAAATTTATAATCGTTTTTCTAATGTTCCGTTTGCATGAAAATTGAAAAATGTTACGTATTTATCAATTATTCTTACCTAAATTTCTTAAAAAAAAAGAATTTCATCACTTTTTACATAAAATGACTATATTGACTGCTTAACATATGATATACTACATAGTATTATTTAGATCGAGTTGAAAAAAAATTGCGTACCCACTCCTAGATAATACATTGATTTTAGTACTAACTACAGTAGCTTCAAATATGCCCTAAAATTATGAAAAAATATTATACGATCTTATAAATAGATATAACTGTAAAATATAGAATTATTATTTACTTCAGCTTGTTTTGTAGAAACAAGATTCACAATTTTATCATACGGATAGTCAGCTGCTGCATATGCTTCTTTACATGATGTCAGATTTTGAAAACAATCAGTAGTAAGATAATTTTCGAATGTATCTTCAAGTCCTGTTATACTTTTCTAAAAATATAATTAAAAAATCTTAATTAAGGATAAAACTTAAGTTATAAAAAAATGAAATTGATTTACAGATTATCCAAAATTTCAAAACAACTAAAATAGTAAGATTGAATTCTTATTTTTGTTTGTTTTATATATAGATATCATGTAGACATTTTAATAAATAAAATTAATAAAACGTTTGTATATTATTTACATTAAACAATCAAAATGTTGCATCATCATAATATTTTTTTTAATTTTAATAATTTATTTCTTAATTTGATTAATTTATAAAGAATCTGAAATAAAATACATTGAATTGATTGTTTACTCAATTCTTGATAAAAAATCAAAAACAAGCTAAAATTTGTAATCTATCTATATCTGTCTTTTTTGCTAACAATTCAAGGTGCAGCACTAATTAATTAACTAATTATATGTTGCTTACATATTTTACTGCAACTTTTGTGCATAGTATTAATTATAATTTTTAACTTGTGAATTAAGTACTGAATTTTTTAAAAATATTTATGGAGAAAAACAATAGATTTTTAAGATTTTTAAGATTTTTAATGATCTAATTCTATTCAATATCACGAAATATCTTGATTTAAATAATTAGTAAATCTATTTATTATCAAAACTTACCGAAAACAGGAATACAACTGTTGTAAATATGATGTTTTTGAAAAAGTTGATGTTATGAATCATGGTTATCGTTAAACCGATTCAAGGTCTATGTTGCACTATAAAATGAATTTCCTATTTCCAATCCAGTGAAATTTAGAATGACACAGCACTCTTGTCACGCAAAGTTCAACCGGTGTACATCCACGTTGTTGGTCAGAAGATCGCGTGCCTTATAACGTAATTTGTGAACGAGATGCTGACTTTTATTCCAGTTCTTATCACTTATCGTTAGGCTCCAACTCTCGTGGGCGTAATGTTCCACGTGTGCGAGAGCAAGAGTGAAACACGCGCGCGCGTGACAAAAAAGCGAAAGAGAGTGAAACGGACGAGCCTTCTAAGCGCGAGTCGGATTCTAGCTGAGAAGCCGAAGATTGTTTGAGTAATTATGTGCTTGATCAAGTATGGGGGAAGAGTTTCGTCTCGCCTACTAGTGTGCTTCAGACAGTACTAATTTTTCTATACTATTCATGTTCTGTGAAGTATTGATGCACATAAAATCAAAGATAGGTCAACGTGCCGATGAAGGAAGTGATTTGTTGTTGAGATTAATTATTTGTTTGTTCTTTGCGCCTTGTGCTTTATAACATTTATATGTTAAGCTTATCATTGCTAAGTGATAATATTCTTTTTATTGAAAAAGTCTTTGATTAAAAAGAACAGGTTTGTACTATAATGCATAATTTAAATAAAATATAAATGATCATAACTATTTTTTAATTTTTTCGATCGTCACTTATAAATTTTAAACTAAGTTCACACATATACCATTGCAATAGACATCAGTAGAATGACTAATACGTGTAGGCACAGTATCGATGTATTTATAAGTGGCTGATTCATAATTCCTTATAACAATTAGTGCTATCTCTATGCTGATTTTTTGGATTAATCCACGTCGAATCTTAATGCAGGATCTCAGATGTTGACACAGTGACGGCAATAAAATATGCGAGTATTTGAGCGTGTTACATAGCGTTGCGTAAACGTCACTCGCGTGGAATTCCATGGCTCGTTGATACTGTGTACTGGAAACTCATACAACGTCAAACTTTGGTCGCGTGAAATAGTAAGGAGAAAAATTTCGCAAGGCACGAGAAAGGTAAAAAGTGACGTTAAGAGAATACGAGAGGAAAAGGAGAGAGAGAGAGAGAATCTTTTATTATCGAGGGAAGTTCGGAAGCACTCGCGTGCCTTTACAAATACTCACTGCGCCCAGGTTAGTTCATCGTCCCGTCGTGATTTCGCGCCGGTCTGGCACGTGCCTGAGGGTCTCATCGCCGCTTTTATCCGCGCGTCATCGCATCTGTTTCGCACTGAAATTTTTATTAAATCTGGAAATGAGCCATCGATGAATTAGCGTTTTATACTTTTATCGGTTTGCACGAATCTGCTATATAATAGGCGATGGGTTGAAACAAGTATAATACGTAAACAATTATTTTTCAATTTCCTTTTGTAACCTAATTTGTTTATGTTTGGAGCTATTGCGTGTTCTGTATATATTATAATTTAAATTTATATAAAATTTTTATGTTGAAATTTTATTTGATTTTTTAAGCTCGCTTTTTAATGTACAATAAATAGTTTCTACAAAAATTTAAGATAGAAAATGTTACGTTACATAACATTAAAAAAAATACAAATTTAGATAAAAAATACCGGAAAAAACTAATTTAAAATTTATTAAATTTACATTTAAATAATCTTTAAAATATAAAGTAAAAAAATTATCGTAACTTTTAGCATTATTTTTTTTTATTTCACATCAATCAAATAGAAAATTAATTATTATACCTGTTTTAAATATCTATACTATAAATAGACCATTTGATTAATTTATCTTAAAATATTACTAATAATAAACATCGAAAAGTTTGAACTACGTTATCATAATCTAAAAACATATAACATTGTTTACTAAAGAATTAGTATTGCATGTAAAGTTTAAACAATTTAATTATATGTTAATATATAAAGATGAAATTAAGACATAGTATATCTCTAAGTTGTAATATATGATTATTGCAGGATAATATTAATCTAAAATTTAAGAAGATATAAAAGTTAATTATCATTTGTATAAATAAGCATGTTTAGAATAAATTTTTTTTAAATTCCTTAAAATTTATACAACATTTTTTAACACAATTTCGTCTATAGATTTGTAACTATATGATGATTCTTTTTTTTACTTTTTGAAAATCTATATTTTCAATTCTTTCATTAGTGGCAGACGATGATTCATCTATCATATGTATTACTAAAATTATTTTACGCCTTATTTTATAAAGCATGTATAATAAAAAGTGTAATACATCACAATTCAGAATGAGTCAGTCAATCGTATTTATTTCAATTCAAATCAACAACTAATTATCATGGCAGCGGGTGTCAAGCAGCAGACATTTCGACGCCGTCCATGCAGAGTGTGTACACATGTTTACCCGGTAGCTTTTTGCTTACGCAAGTCATGATTATATGCATACGCACACTGCGTGTTAGCTGTCGATTGATAATTATGGTGTAGAATTTTCCCTACATAATAGTATCTAATTATATCCTACAACTTATAAAATAACAATTTTTGTAATTATAATTTGAAATATTATTTAATTTCCTGATTTAATTACACATTTAATTATTAAATTGTTATAACGAATTCATTGTAATTCATTAATGCATAGATGTTGTACTTCAATTTTAAAGAAAAATATAAATGACTACATAGGTTATCCTTAAAACATTAGTTGTGATAGCCACAATTCTTTAGAATCGACTATCAATAGTTTAAAAACTTTTGTAAGATATAAACTTAAGTAAGATAATACATTCCAATAATTTGTTTATAGTTTATAGAATTCCTACATCTTAAGTTTATCCATTATTACAGAGCTTATCCTGAACAACTAATTCCAAAGCATCTTAAGATAAAAAAAATTACATTAAAAAAATTGTTGAAGCAGAAATATTTAACCCAATAAAAAGTATATTTTAATTTTTAATATTTTGTTTTGAGATCATTAATTAACCCAGAGTAAAATTTGGCTGCAATATCTACTTTAAATGAGTGTCTTTCTACTGATTTTTAACAGACGTTGAGGAAAAGCGATCATGTCAAAATTTGAAATCATAATTGACCTCACGTAACGATGCAAGTTGCGTGATGCCAAACAAGTATTCATACATCCGGATAATGACCTCCGATAATAAATGATATCATGGTCATCAAAGGTGTCAATTATTGAACATTTGGAAATACCAATTTGATATGTTATTAGAAATGAAATTTTCATCTAATAACCACAAACATACTAATATATGTAGCCTAAATGATACACTCATTTAGTAAATCTTAAATGCAGAAGACTTTTCTCTCATAGGATTTTTAATGTAGTTTCTACAATCAGTACGAAAACAAGTTCTTAATCTTATGATCCAAAAATAAAAAAAATTAATTTTATACAAAGTAATGAAAGGTCCTTTTTATCCAGCTTTTTATACAACATTTAATTATCAAAATACAATTATAATGGAATAACAAAGTCTACCAAAAAATCAGTTGTAACAAGGTTTCTACCTATATAAGTTTTAAAATTTATGTGTAACTTGTTCTCAATTAATACCAAAAGATTCTTTTATATTTGAATAAATTTTTTGACAGTGTTTCCTATTCCTTTCTAACTTCTAAGATGCGCCTTGGAAGTCATGCGCGTAGCACCGAAATCCATTGTCACAATAATATAATAGTAAATAAAAATTTAGTTAAGCCTTTCATTTAGTAAAAAGAGTACACATGGTTGCTAGTTTTTTTGTTTGTCAAATAGAATATGTTTTATTATAATAAAATTGATAATTAAAGTGACATAGACTAAGTAATTATTTCTTGGTATGTAGACTAAGTGTGTAAATAATTACATTGCATTTATTATACTTTTTCATGATAATTATTTTTATGCATTTTTTGTTCTTTTAGCCGTTTTTTAAATTCCTGTTGAAATATACGAAACGCTAAGCAATTAATTTAAAAAAATCAGCCATTATGTTCCAATTCATAAATCTATAGATAATATTATAATAAATATAATCGCTAAATCTTTGAACGTCGCAATATTTCCTATATTCCAATCGAGATACTTTGTTCTCTGGTTTACATTGGGCAACAGAATTTTCAAATCTAACCATAGTCTACTGTGATTACTACTACAACTTCAACAACTTTGTTACCTGCACCAACAAAACCGGTTGGCTACCTTGTTAAAAATTTACAAACAAGCGCTCGTTCGTATTTCCCGGTTGGAGACTCGGCTACGAGAGGAAAAATTTAACGATGGTAGAATGACCTCGGTAAGAATGTGCGATTCAACACGCAGTAGATCGAAACGTAAGAGAACTACATTTTGTATCGATTTACACTTCGTGTCAAATATGAGGGTGGTATAATAATGGATATAAACGTTTAATTATTATAAATGATCTCTGAAGTTTAATATTTAATATGTTAATAATCAAATAAATTACTCAAATAAAGCAATAGATTCAATAATTCTATATAAATCTTTGTATGTACATTCTCAAATCTCGATTTCTTTTAATTTTTATTGATTATTAGAAAAAATAGTAATGAATGTATATACGTGAGTTTTCATTATTTTACTAATTAAACTCTATATTGTTATTTGTATCGCTATCGTTCCTTAACATATTAATTGTGCCATTTTGGACTAATAAATTGTTTTCTACTAATTTGAAAATTTTTAAATAAAATTGTGAAGTTTTTTAAGTGTTTCTATTATACATTAAATAAAAAATAGAAATATTTTAAAATTAGTATTGAACAATTAATTAGTCCAAAAGAACATAAAAGTACTATCATTGAAGCTTTAAATCATGAAAATCCATTCATTTATTTAAACTGCAATATACATCAAAGTCAAAATTTTGAAAGATTAATATTTAAAAAATAGACCTAAAAATCTCTGATTGATCTTATTCACCTATAAGTTTTAATATATGTTTTTGAAATAAATTTTGAATTTCTAATAAGAACACATTTCTTGTTACTGACGTTAATGTAGGGTAAATGATCGATGCATATTACTAAAAAAATATCCGTGTGATAAAATGTCGATAAAGTTATATGTATTTGCTGCAAATATCTGATTGCTGTAATGATTTGACCGACAAATCCGTCGGTTCTAATTATTAAGATTCAGTCCCGAGTGTATTTTCTTCAGGAAAAAGACGTCTCGCTTGGACAACTGGAAAAGGCCGTGGGTTCACTTATCTGCACGTGTCATTTGTATCAATTGATCTCTGAACTTCTAGTTGTCACTGCCGTCTGTTCTCGCACGGCAAATGCATAAGCGTTAACCTCACTGACAATTCTACTGCTCCTCTTTTAATCGCCCGCAAACTGCAATAAAGCAGGTGGCAATTGCGCGTTTGGCAATTAAATCTTAATCGCTTACATTTTCCAGCTCGAACTTCTGTTACATTGTTATCAGAATATACACTATCATAGTTTGCTGTGGAATTTTCATTTCCGAAAACAATTACTCCAAAACGTGCGACCTTGTTCGACGCATGACAACAATGTGTCTCGAGGTTAATGCTCTGTTCATAGCTACAAGGTTAAAAAATATATATTTTTTGAACTTTAAACTTTGGCTATTCTATGTAGCACTAATAATAATATGTTTGTTCTCTAGTTTTATTAATGAGCTATACACAATGCATTAGTAAAAAGAATTATCTAAATTAAATATTAAATTTTATAAATAATGGCTTTGATAAAAAGTAATTATTAAAAATTTTAACTTTTTTTAATTTTCTTTGAATTTTTTTAAGCTGCCTCATATCCAATAGCCAACTGACTATTATTACTGCCCGGAGTCGATCGATATTTAATCGCGCACACACATATATATGTTTATGTATTGTTTAGCTCATTTACGCACGTTGTTTATTTTGTATTAAGTCCTAGTATGGCTGCCGGGCTCATCAGTAAGGCTTGCGTAGACAGATCCTGCTTTAGACGTGCAATATTAGTATAAAACTATAATTAGTCTCCTGATACTTTCAAAAAACATTTATTGAGGTTGGAGTTAAGGACATCGGTAACGTTACAGTGAACTTACAATAAGGTCTTGACTGAATTCTACCGTAACAAAGCGATGCAAGTGTTGTATTCGAAAACTACAAAAACTGAACCTCGAAATAATAAGGATTCGCGTTTCCCTGTGCTTCAACTACCTCCCACCTTACCATGAATCAGACGCGAAGTCCCTTTACCTCCCCTTCGCAGAAATTCCGTGATATTCGGTATACTTAAATTCACGTCGTTTCGTAAAATGAACAAGTCGATAATGTCGAGGATAATGCACTGCAGTAGAATACTTGAGATTCTCTTTGTTTGAGTTGTAAGTAGTTGTTTGATCCTCGATTTGATTGATAAAAATTATGTTTCATTAGAATTATGTTTCGCTATTTCATTAGAATGATATAGGTAGCTAGTCTGAATATAATGCGAGACATAATACGTTAATATGTAAACATTCTTAAAAGTAATCTTGCATAAAATAACAAAATAATAGCATCTTCTGAAGCATCACAAATATTAAAGTAAATCTAAGAGAAAAGTGGAAAAACCGCGTTAATGACATTGTAATTACGGAGAGAACAAGAGCGTGGAATATCCAAAGCGCTAGGGGGATCATGCAGACATGAGCCGGGTTAACGTTTGTTCGAATTCCGATTTCGGCTGCATCGAGGCGGGTGGGGGTACAAACGTGGAAAGGAGAATGAGCGTGTGATTAATGTCCGCTTGTGCGGCACGTCGGGAACGCGCGAGAACCAAGAAGTTCGGTATAACTGTCTTGGAGGTGGGCATGTGTTGCACGCTGACCTCCTACATAGCCAAACATTCTCGGGATATCGACTACCCCACTCCCACTTACTATCCGTTACAGCTGTGCTTGATAAATTCAGAGCGGTGGTGTAGTATGGGAGGATCAGCAGCTGTATTCCAGTTATATATTTTGAAGTGACTTATTTTTCATTTACCGAGTACTTAGACTGGTATAGTCTTATGAAAATGGAAATATCACTATAGTTTAAAGACCTTTATTTTCGTAGCCGAATACCATTTCTTGTCAACAGTCTAACTTGAAGCTTTTCAACGAAGGTTTCCTTACATAAAACACTTTATAATGAGCACGTAATTGTAATCAGGTGTAACATTGTTATAAATTATAGCATCGATCTAAATTTACAACTGGAGAAATGAATTGCGTATCTTGCTTCTACAAACATGATTCTCTTAGTCAGCAAAGCAAGAAAGGGGGTATAGGATAAAAGATTGCAACTTTTAAAAGGGGATACGCGCAGATTACAAAGACCATGTGTCATTGCTTTGATTTTAAATCATTAAGAGTGTAGTAATATTTATAAGTAAATTGAAAATAAATTACTTTAATAGTTATTTAGTTTTTTTTTCTTTTATAAAAATTTAGGCAATATAGTATCAGATAGCTAGAATGCGAAAATTACAAACCAGCCAATAGTTTTGCAATTATAATAATTCTTAGGGCATTTTAACATCATACCGCATAGCCACACACGAACGTTATTGAATCATTTCAAAACCATAAAATGAATCAAAGTAGAAAAATAAAGTATCATCAAAGCTACTGCATTTCTTACTCTAATTAAAAAAGTGACAGCTATTAATTAAATATGATTTTCGTATGTTTAGACATTTGCAATATCAAGATAATTAAATATTAATATTTTAATCTTCATATAAATATTAAAATTAAGGTTGTAAAATACTAAATAAATTGAAAATAATCACATTTAAATTTATGAATTTTTCTGATATTTTTCTTGGTAAACACTATTTCAATATTGTACAACGTCTATTTCCTGTTAATAATATTTAACTGTAAAATAGTTGTTATATTTTTTTATATTGAACTAACAAGCATTGTCCTGTTCTTAATATTCTTTACGAATGGTTTTTAGATATTCAAAAAACAAGAATATTAAACAAAGTTAGTAAAAATTACAAATTCTAATTTTAGAAGGTCTATATTACCATATTTATTTTACTTTTAATCATAATGTATTAATTGATGTGAATAATACATAAACGCACTGCACTTATAAGCTGCACTTACTTTCTCCTATATCATCAGCGTTATATTGTTTACTGACTCTCTTCAACTGCGTTTCAAAAATAAAATAAGGTGGATAAAGCGAAAAATAATTATTAATTATACATGTAAACTGAAATTAGGTACTTCTCAGTTATTTTTACAGTCTAAAAGAATTGGCTCATTTGTCACTTATTCTATTCGCCCTCGCTTTTAGTCTCCGACCTTTCTTCCTTGACTTGACTATAATGCACAAGCTCTTCTCTCAATTTTTGTTATCCCCTTTGCACTCTTCTCGGGTCCCCTTAATATTGGTAATTCCATCCTCCACTCACTACACTTTGACTTTTATCTACTTTGTTCGCATCCTTCGCTCCTTTCGCTCGGCCGCCGAACCCATGCGCTTTGATTTTCACCGCATCATAAAAAATATTGTAAACAGAAAATATTCAAGTAAGAGAAAGAAATCATTAACTTACAGATTAATGACGGTAAACTACTACGTTTCCTACATGTATTACAGAATGGAAGTATCAATAATAATTCTGTTAATTAAATTGAAAAAAATACCAAAAAGTCTCCGATATTATAAGAAAAATAATTTTATTGGAAATTCAAATGCATCCATCAATGTACACTCTTTCAAGTGTGACAAATTAATTCTCAGATTCATTCCAATACTCCTCTAACTTTTCTATGCGTTTTTTGTACAACTATTTGTCTTTGCTCTTACAGTAGACCACAGTTTCGATAATCACTTCTTCATTTAAGCCAAATTTCTTTCACTGGCGAGTAGAGTAAGTGATGTAGCTATCGAAACGTAATTCATTCGATTTATCAACCATTTTCATCGACTTGTGACACGGGTACCTATTTTGGTATAGCGAAGCAGAGCTTTTTTTGCATGCAAATCTGTTTTTTCTTGATTACTACAATCAATCTACTTTCAATCTCTATATACGAATTTCTATTTCTTAATCGACCCAGAAAAGTCATATAATATACACTATTAAATGATTTACCTTTTTGCGTAGCAAGACAACAGTGCTAGACTCGAGTCAGTACCTATTGGATTATAAGTAGTGCAGTAGAGTCGTGTCCACTAAGATCCACCGAAGCAAATAGGCTGCAGATGCGATCTCACAGAAGCTATAAACTAAACCGATAAGTAGGCAAGCAGATAAATAGTTTTATTATAAATCATTTGTGCGTGACCAATAGACGTTCGCACGCCGATGGGCAAATGTATTGATTTTGGTATCAATCTATTATAAAGTATTTAGGCGCGTGCGTCTGCGGCAGGGTCTATCTGCGTAAGACTTACTCACGACTTCAATAGATAAAACCAAAACATATGTATAATCAATATAACTTGATGACCCTAGGAAATAAACATACATACAGTTATATACAATTGTTAAGCAACTTACTATGATTATACATGTAAATTTTAGTATAAAACTATAATTACGCTATCTTTAAGATATTAGGTATCTCAAGCAACTTAATTTGATGACCTTTTTAAAAAATCCTATACATTTTTTTCTTTTCAAAAATAAATGCCATCTGTTAATTCTACATTATAAACTGCAAAAAAGCGCAATACTCTAGTAAATGAATTGCCATACCAGTATTACTTTAATAGTTCATGAATAGCTCATGATATCGTAACCGAAGTCGATATAGGAAAATGTACACCAATTAGCGCAAATATTTTTTTCAGTTATTTATTTATTGTCGCATTGACAACTTGGTGATTAGCCCTCGTTATAAATTCATTTTGAAATTTAATTTAAATCTGAGTGGAATCGGTATACAACCCATTTAGTCACGGGTTTACGTACTTTATTAAAATTCAGCTTCGTACTATATGATATATAATATATAATTATGTTTATTATATTTAAAAATAATAATTATATGTCTTTGATAATAATATCTTGTAAAAATCCACTGAGTTATGCATACAATACTAACTAGACCCCATAAACCAATTACCCGAAGGGAAAGGCAGCAGGGAAAAAGCCTCGGAAAAAGCGCTAGCGCTTGTCTTATCAAGGAAAAATGTTAAGGTCTACTTAATTAGGTCGTCTCCAAAAATGCCAATAACAGGGCTCCAACTTCGTGCGGTCCTCGTACACCGGCGTCTGTCCTTTTAGCATGCGAGCGTGGTCTCGATCGTGGCACAAGCTTCAATAGTGCAATAATTTAGGTCTGTTAATATCAAGAAACAATTTGGTCCGGATGAAGTGTATTCGCCCAATTGTGGGGGTCAGTTAACTATTGTTTCACCGTAGTTGCATGTTGCATTCGTGACTGTATGTGGGAGAGAGGCTCCCAAGAGAATTAGGAAAAGATACGAGCAGCGACGTTTGCTCCTCCGCGCCATTAAACGCTCTCTTAAATTCATTTGCACACCAGCATATGTTGGCGTGGACCGCGGCGAACTTCCGCTCGGCGCGTGTATTCCTGTGTTTTTTTTTTACCACGACTCTGCTCTAACTGCTTCAAATTCTCGCTTGTTTGCAGGCTTTTCGTTGCTTGCATAGTCACTACCCACCATTCGCGTTCTCCTGTGGTGGCTCCAAAACAGCTTTATACCTGGCTTTCTTTACCCGAGCTTCCAGAGGGAAGTAGTGCCGTGGCATACGAGTACTATCTACATACGAATATAAGTCATAATAGGAAAATTGGTACGTATAATAAGATTTAATTAAATATCTATGATTGCTGGTCTACACAAAAAGATCAGATAATTTAAAAATAGTCTATTTACTGATTTTCTAAAGATTGAATTTACAAATGGATTTTAAGTAGCACCATTTTGTTACGTGATTAATTAATATTACTGTTATCTTTAACATCCTGTTATATAATAATTATCTATCATAAATTAGCATAAAAGGATTAAAAAATGTAAATTATTATTACATACCGCTTATTATAACATGCATTTTATCATTGTCGATTGATTACTTTTTTTCAGTAAAATTTTAAAAACTTTAGACAAGAAACCGCCGGCAGAGTTGGTTAAAAGAATCATTTCGCTGAGTAAATGCAATTAGTACCCGGGTTTTATCGATTAGCCCTTAAGTTCCGACCCTCTCCTTGTGTCCGCAGTCCCTTTTCGCAGCCGCTGCAGCTCCCGTAAACCAAGCACATTTCTCGAGGCGCCAAGAGAGTTTGCCAACCTCTTCTACAGCAACGATCGCAGATCTTGATCCTCTGCTCCGTTATACAATGCAGGTCAGTGGTTTAGACGATTTTTCGTGCATTCAAATGCCGACTGTTGAGTAAGAATGATAATGCACCCCAAGGAAATTTCGCGCTCGACTCACCCGGCAACGGCAAAGTTCCCAACAGAAAAAACAATCACCGACTGTTTATACAATGACGAGGATTCCGATTAAAAAAGTTTCAGTGGAAGTCGAAAATCGAATCTCTCCTCTTGTTTCTCCTGTAATCAGATCGCGGATTATTCTCGCGTTTCGCGCGCGGAAGATCTTTTAAAGTTATGCAATTATATCGAGGCTCGCGCGCGGTATTAGAGAGCACGGAAATCTTGGCAGCCAAGGATGGTCGACTCTATAGTGGACGATTAATGAATAACTTTAAAAAATGCGTCGATTTATGCAGGTTGGCGCAGGAATTCATAGAAGCTGTTGGATCTCCGCTAGATAAAAGCGGATAATTGCATTTTGAACGGAGTCCATTTTGCAGGCTATAGCGATATTATTCGTTCCTTCTGATACTTGCGAATATTTGGTTTTTCGTGTAGTGCACTGTAGTTTTGATTTTAAATTTATATAGAGAATTTTAATAGAGGCTCTATACTGTTTATGTTTATTCATGCTGATTGGTTTGGTAGAATTTCGCATCCCCGGAATTTCCTCGAAACCTTAAAAATGAAGGACAAACAAAGAAAAGGGTTTAATAAATATGCATTGGGCGCATCTTACGCGTCGAATACTAAAGGGGAATTTTCGAATAATGTATATATTAAATGTAGTAGAGAAGATTCAAATAGATAGTACAATCTAAATACTCATAGAATATTAATTTGAATGGATGTTAGTTGACTTATTTTTTATAAATGTGTAAGTAAACATTTATAATTACTGATGCAGTGTATTTAAATAATCGTCGAATACAATAACCACACGAAAAGGCTTATTCAGCTAATATGTTTTTAACTGCAACAATCTGTATTCATCATTTAAGACAATCCGAACAAACGTGGCGAAGATTAATGGACAAAAAAGGGACAGACGATTGCGTCAGATTAATCCAAGGGACTCGGGCCTCTTTCAATTTGTCTTCTCCTCTCCGAGCCACTGACTCGTTCTATATAGCTAGATACCGTCGGCAGGGATCCCGAGGGTTAACTATACCGCAAGAAGGGCGGTGGAGTGCAAAACAAAATTAATACTGGCTATAAGGCAGCCGCAATCAAAGGTGCGACCACTAGGAGGCGGCACCGCTATTTATACACTTGGAGACGGTGTTTCAATAAGAAGTATCGAGGACGTTTGTTTGTTGCCTAGCGATATATATACAGATATACATACATACATACATACATACACACATATATATAATATACATACATACATACATACATATATATATATATATATGTAAGGTCTATTTTAATGTTGTGTATTTAATGTGTATTTTCTAATACTCGCAAAATTCCATGTTGGATGGTAAAACCGTTGGATGGCTTCTGTGTACTATCAAGGAGATGTATGTAATACAAAGGTAAGGTGGCAAGTTCAACGGGCTTAGCAATGAGCAAACGTATGTGTGGAGACATGTCCCAAAGAGAAAACTATTGAATTTTATTGGCCGAAAATAAATGTCACATTAAATTAATGCATCATATAAAATACAATTACTAAAAAACTTTAACAACGGCTAATAATAAAACGTTTTAAATTTCGTTTAAGAAAGTAAAAAATATATAACATTCATAACAATCACAGCATTCATTTGTAGAAAATGAAAAAGTAGTTATAGACTTAAGTACCTCGTTTAAATTAAACTTTTAAGGGAATTGTTAAATTTCAAAGCTCCTAAAACAATTTCGCATAAGAGCTCAGTCATTCTAGAGTATAGTTACGAACGAATGAACGAAGATTAAATTTTTCTGCATGCTTGTATATTCATTTTAAATAGTTCAATATAACATTCGAGGGTTTGTATTATTAAATTTGAAAGTGTTGGTAATTTGAATAATTCATTTTATTCTTACAAAATTGCAAATATAATGTTATGCTGTATTATATATGTAAAGGATAATTATGTTATTAAGAATAAATTAAGACCTAAGAACATAATAGCAAGTTACTGTTATTATAAATTAGCTCAAAGAAATGATTCCGGCTGGCGTAATTTAGCTAAATTTATTATTTAAATTTTAAAGACTTTAAGTCGTGGCGCAGTACTTCCTCCTCGGGGTCGCCCCGGAGGGGACCCGGCTGGGCTAGGCCCGGGCGGCTAACCTCACGGTAGTCGACGCGGGAAGGAATCGCGGAGGAAGGGGCGATCGCAATAATTACACAGAAGGCGCTCTGAACCACATGAGTGTTCTTTATTCGTCCGGACGTACACTCCCGGCTACAGAGGGCGGCGGGCCCGCCCAGGATGGCTTATGCAGGGCCGCGATAACCCTCACCTCGACCCGGACGGTTCGCCAGGAGTTTCGTCGCTGGAGAGCCGCTGCTCTCCGCGGCCCCGGAGTGTCACGGGAGCCGCCGCCGTCTCGCAATAACGCGGGAATAATCTTTCTCGCGCGATATAAGCGGGAGTCGCCACCTACCTGGCTGATGCAGCCGGCTGGCTCGTCTTGAAACCCGTCCGCGGCTTCCTTCGCTGTAGCCTGGGGGGACCACCTCACCTAGGGGTTGGCTCGGCAACGCCGGGGCTCGCTGTTGGGGCCGGTGAGTGCAGTCACTCGGTGTCGGCCCCGGTGCAGCCGCACTTGACACGCGTGGTCGGGGTCGCGGTTCGTCCTTACTCCGCTGGCGTGCGAGGGCCTCGCGTAACTAAACAGGGAGTTTCGACGCGGACGATCATCAGGCGATCGACGCAATATTTTTTTCGCCGAACGCCGCTGGCCGCCGGCCGGCGCTGCCGCGGAGCCCCGGGCCCTTGTTTGTCAACAAGGCCGCTCGAAGGCTCCGTCACAAAGTTGGATTTGTATCGGGTATATGATTTTTATAAGCTGCAATTTATGCAAATAGAAATTGTTTTGCAAATCGAGTGCCGTAATCTGGATTTTTTAAGATTTAATAGCTTTTTGATATTGCTCTAAAGTCAGATTCTAGGATTATGTCAGGACTTTCCGAGGGACTTTCACTTTAACTTGAATTGTTTCAAATTACTTAAATATTCAGATAGAAAACTTGATATTGCATAAACATAAAAATTAATGAAAATAAAATAAGCTCTAGATCAAATAAATCGTTACTGTTTAACATTTTAATCAAGATGAATAGAAAAATGTTATTTCACTAGAAATAGATAGAAAAAATAAACATGACTTTGACAATGGTTGTGTAAAAAAATTTTTTTACCCAACTGTGCATACGATCGCACTCCTCTGCAAAGATCTACTACCCTGTCAAACCCGTTAGTAAATAAATAAATAAAGGAGAGTAAGAGGCAGGAGAATTTTTATTACACGGTCGACTGTACCTTGGAAACGACCTTCACGTCGGCGATTTGGCGCGCGCTGTAAGGTGCGAGAATTACGGGAACCGCCGCCTCGGTCGGGGATAATTCACGAGGGGCAATCTCCGAGGCGACCTTGCCGCGCTTGGGCTGGGAAACTTCTTTCCGCGGCGGCCCCCGAGCGGGCCGCAGCCCCGGGGCACCGGCACCTTCATTCCACCCGACGTCCCGGTCACCTTTCCCGCTAATCCCCCCCCCGGCTGCCGGGGGAGAGAAGAAGAAAAAAGAGAGCGCGCGGAAAGCTCGCCGGCTGAAATTTCGCCAAGTCGTCGCGGGCCGGTTCTCCCGGCCCCCGGGTAGCTTGTTATTTAGACAGCCGCGCGGTCCCGCCTTCATTAAAGCCCACTCGACGGGTGAGCGCCGCGGCGGAGGGCCGCGGGGGCCGCGTTAGCACGCGCCGACGGCGCCCGGGATGTACGTGTATAGGGGGGGCGCCCGCGGCCCCGCCGAGCAGGTGTATATAAGCCCTGTGTGGCCGGTCTGCCCGCCAACTGTAAACGCCAGTCGTCCTTTGCGATCGATTGGCGAATTGTGTGGATTCGATGCGCCGAGCGGAGTTACACCCAGGGCTCGGTCGATGATTTCGCTCCACTGCGCGGGGGTTACTTTATATACTCAATTATTTCTTTGAGTCTTTGTCGTTTTTATTTTTTGTTGAGTGAGATCGTTGAAGGCATTTCTTAGGATGGTGCGCTGCCCCGGGAAACACGAGTTCCTTGCAATTGCGGGAGCGCCTCAAGTGGAAAACTTATGAACAGCTCGATACATAACCTCAACAGGAATGATCTTCAAGTGCAAAGGCGGCTTTTGTTTTCATCTTTCTTAATTACGGGATCCTTTCGAGAGCTCCGGCCGCGCTTCCGCCGCGGAATCCATCTTTATGCCTTATTGGTTTTCCCTCGAGCAAGCCCTCTTCGACTTAATCCGCGTCGATATATACATAGTGCGGTAGACGACCCCCGCAGGTCCACGTCAAACTACAACGCGCCATATTACGAATGCATCCAAATTCGACGTAGCGTCGTCGACTTCGTTATGAAACTCCGTGTAGTCTTTGAAGTTCCCGCGCGTGATGAACTTGATCCACGAAGCTCAAACTTCTCTATGCGGCGCACTCGCCTCGGTAAAAGATGCACGGGTCGAGTTGAAGCCGCGCGAGCCAGGGGATTGTCCGAAGCCGCGCGCACGCAAAGCTCAATCTTGCCCGCGTGCACTCCCGGGAGCTCAATGCCCTGTAGCCATTACCGATGTTCGTGCACGCGTGCCTCCTCCTATGCCGGCGCGTTAATACGAGATCGTTCCGGTAACACCGCGGGGGGGGCGTTATATAGATCAGCCGAGGAGGCGCCTCGCACCTCCGCCTCCCGCACTTTGTAGCCCGGGGAGACGCGTAATCGGCCCTACCCCATTTCCTGAAAGATAATCAATCCGACCCGCAGCCCTCAAGACACGCGCGATTAATTAAGCCGCATGTCCATAATGCCCGGGGAGTTTAGGCGTCCGCGTGCCTAGCCGATAATAAGCCAGCCTGTTTACACCTGGGCGACGGGCGGACCTCGGCCCTCGGGTACACCTAATACCCCTAACGTAGCCCAATCCGAGCCGTCTCGCGAGCTTTCCTCTTTCCTCGCTGTGTATATCGATCAAACACCTACACGCGAGACCGACTCGTGGGAGTCTCCTTGCTCAAACCTCTAAGTCTTATAAATCATTGCAGACCTCGTGGTACTTGAACGACCTCAGCGAAAGCTTAACTTATATGCTTATTACATTTGACTTGGAAGTTTGGCTTCGTTACGCTCGAGCTTTATTCTAGCGAACAGTTAGTCAACGTTAGTTTAATCGCTCTTTTTATACATATGCTGCTTAGCGTTTTAAACACCTGCGGTAAATGTGGTTCTTATATTTAGATCATTTTTATTGTTATAATTACCTGGGATGGAACTAAAATTTTATTTCAACATCAAAGATGCATTTTAATTTTTCTTAATGTTTTTTGGGAAAGACTTTGAACGTTTACTTTTTAATTACCATGTTTACTTTGAATATATTAATTCACAAAGCAATTATGTTCTAGACTTATTGCAAAGTAAAATTTTACAAAGTTTCCAGAGTAGACAACGAGAGAAAAATTTTCGCAAAATCTTGTGAGACGGAAAGAAGGAAATTATTCTATACTGTGAAGAGTTTTTTCATTTGAAAATTGAAAAATCTATAAATTCGCTTTTTATCGCGATTACATTCATAACTTAGTTCAAAATATACTTACTCGTTTCAAAACTTACAAAAAATCTGGAATCTACATCATATCTACATAAGTAAATTTACTATTTTTATTTTGAAGAATTTTGCCGCATCTTAAAAAGTATACATAAACACTATTAAAATATCAAAACAATTTACAGAAAATTAACAATTTAAAGTCTCTTTTCTGCATATAATCTGCACTCAATAATTAATTAGATTACGTAAAAATCGATGTTTGATTATTTCGCTTGACCCAGTCCAGCGATCAATTTGTAACGTTTACGATGCTTCAGTTTGTTTTTCCATCTCAAGGGCTCCGTTGACTCTAAACCATATCGCGAAGTAGTTTTAATTTGGGAATTCAATCAAACATCGGGAGCATGTATGAATTCGCCTGAAAAATCGAACGCTGCTCGTCGAATTACATTCGTGAAAGGAGTCACGCTCGGGATGGAAAAGGTTCAAAGAACAAATTACCAGCATGATGTAACTCGCTCGACGCTGCGGGCCGGTCAATATTTAAAGTTAGCTGTCGGGAAAAGATTTCCCAGCCGTTCCTTCTTCAAATAAAGTATTAAACAAACAGAGAGGTCCGAGTGCTTTATTCAAAAAGGTTGGTCAGCGAAAGATGTGGCTTTATCCCAAATTGAAAATTATTTCAGGACCAAAGATGTCGGTGCTGCGAAATTTGAATCCAAAAAAAAATCCATTATTGCGATATATATCCAATTCTGCTGTAATAAAAACCGCGCGAATAAGCGCAATTCCCGATGAAACGGGAGCGATAAAAACCCGTTGAAAATGAAATTCGCTTCAATTAGCCTGAAAAATGCATTCGTTTACATTTATGCAGGTGGGCGGTGAAGGATGCCCGCGCTCCCCGATTTCCGGGCGCCACAGAGCCACGGACTCGCTAACTCGGCCCGCATGATAAAATGAAACGTTCGACGATACTCGAGGCGGCCGATCAACCGATAATAACTGCAACGGCGCGGTCTCGATTTGAGCCAATCCAACCTCTCCGAGCAATAGAACGCAATACCCTCCCGATATAAGAGCTATATAGAGGCGTCGGGGGTTCTCGAGTCGCGGCTAGAAAAAAAAAAGAAAGGAGGAGGCGGCGCGGCCCTCGGGCTCGCGGCCTCGCGCTCGTAAAATCCAAGGCGCACTTTCCTCGGGCGGCTGGCTCCTCCGGGGCCTTTCATATTTTAACGCTCCCCCACGCGAGGCCAGCCCGGGGAAATGCTCAAGATAAACGTTCACGCGTGTCGCCGCACAAGTGCCGCCGCCGCAGGCCCCTTAAATCTTATTGCCGGCGACGAGAGCCAGTCGCTTTGAATTTATTTGACAAGCGTTATGCGCATACATATTGGGGCCGCGGCGCGCAGGCGATTGTGCCAAATTGTTTATACCGGGGCGGCCGTCGCCCCGGGAGGAGGCGGCAGCCTCTTATCGCGGATGCCGTGGCCCTGATTGCAAGGTGGCTTTTTGGCCGGGCGCGGTGAACTGCCGGGGCGGCTGGATACTTTCACGCGAGGCACTTGCGCATTCGGGGAGAGTAGCTACTCTATGTTTTATCGGGTGTACCTTCTGCGGAAGGATTTTCAAATTCATAAAAAATTAATTTTTCACGTGAAATTAATTCAAGCGTGAATATATCGCTTGAAATGGAAATTGGGTTTTACTTAAATTCCAAGAAAAAACAGCTAATTTCAAGATCGAAAACGTGCTGTTTGTGGCTTTTCACTCCTACACCGAGAGAAGGAAGGAAGCTAAGATTACCCAGTACGGGATTAGTAAATCGAGAAGTAAAAGGTCAATAATGAACCGTATTAAATTTTATCGTTTTTAGTTTACCTATCCCGGGGATAATCGATACCTTTTATACTTTGTATAATAATTAAATATAAATTTAGTATTATGGAAACTTTATTGATTTTATGATCTACTTATCTTTTTAGAAATTTGACATTTATTAAATGAAAATTATTCAAAATCATGAAATGAAACCATGCATTTAAATATGAATAATTAACCATATACGGCTGAGTATAACCAATACTTTTTTAATTAGGAGTAGGATTCCATTAACCGATTTAGGCTAGTAATCCTATCGATAAACTCGCCTGAAAATGGTTTAAATGTCTACTGGAATAGTTAAATCGTTGATTGTGAAAATTTATTAGTCGATTAGTTGTTTATTTTAACAAAATTGACATATTTACAATATGCTTTAAAACCGTCATTAAATAACGGAACTATGGAGAGTATACAATAGCAGAGTATTTTTAACTTTTAGTGTCTACTGTAGAATTTAATGCCTTAAAATGTAGAGATTAATGAGCAAGACCGTCAACAAGTGTTGACACATCCATGTAAAGATATAGGGCATTTAAATTCTGGCACAACAGAAAGTGTGAGTGTGAGAAATGCATTATACTTAACGACTCAGCTTTGACGCGCATATTAACAGGAAGATGAGGGGCAGACTCTTGGCGGTGCAGGTGACACATTAATCATCGTTCGGGCCACCGAGGACCCCTATTCCGCCAGTCCCTTATACGGGCGAAACCAACTGGGGCTAAGGACGTTTACCCGGAAATATGACTGACGTGGTAGCAGGTGCTCTTGAGAACGAATCGATCGTTTTACTTGAGATCAGCGGATCGAATCTATATACGAATCCTTATTCAGGCGCCCTTTTACTGATTGATTTCACGGAAAGCTAACGCAAAAGAAGCGTAATTTTTATCCCCAGTCTCGCTATCCTCTTTACCCGGCAAATAAAAAAAGCTGCCGTCTATCACTTTTCGATTTATTTCAAATTGAAATCAGATCATTTCAGATCCAGTTTCTTTGCAATTTAAAGAACGTTTTCAAATTTCTCCAGATATTGGCACTTAAGAAACTCTTCCCGTCTTGTCTTCGATAATAGCGAATCGAATATCAGCTTTTTGTTTAAACTTATATACCATCATATTTTATTTACATTTTCTAGAATACGTTTATAAGCGTAATTCAATTTAATAACATATCTTTGACATTTTTGATGTACATGAATAATGTCAACTTACCTACAAAAACAATTTTTGATAAAATAGAAATAATATTTTTTGTTTTCTACAAAAAAATACTTCAAAGATACATATGTATACCTATATGCATACACATTATTTCAGTAAATACAAAAAATATAATTCTGATCATTTGTAATAAATAATCAGATTAGTCGGCGATATGTCGAACAGAAACTTTTATATAAAAACTTATTGTTATTTATTCAATTTGTAAGACTCAGCGGAAGTTAAAACATAAACAAATTTATGTATACATGCATACAACAATTTTAAATAAAAGGACAGAGTGAAAGTGGCTGGCAGTCGCGGGAACTATATTTTATGCGTGACATTAGTTTAGTTACTTTCGAACGGGGTTCAATTGATATTAAAAATATAAAATGCTCTACTTGATTGAAAATATATTATATTGCACGGGACTCTCGCGTCTAGCGGCAGCCAGTTCCATGAAAAGGGGGATGAGGGGGAGAGCGGTCGAACGCGGTCGAAACTCGGCCGAGAGGGGGAGGGGTCCGCAGGGGGAAGGCCCTGTCGCGCCAAGAGAGCAGAAGGGGCAAGGGAGGAGGAGGCCCGTGGAAGGTTCTGAACATACTCGCGGCTCTCCCTGACTGTGAAGGATAACGGGTAACGAGTAGCGAGAAAGGGGGGAGGGGCTAACGGTCGCGACTCGCGGGGGAGAAAAAATTTAGATTCGAATTGGTTAGCAAATTTGACAATGATGTAATTGGGGCCAGCGTAATTAATTAATTATTAAGTAATTATGACAATGCAATCACTTAATTATACAGCCAATTATGGTAATATGTTAATTTTCAATTAAATTAAATCAAAAATAGGAAAATTTAAAATTTAATGTACAATCCATAAATGATTTTCTATATTTTCTTTGCTTTATATTTATAAACTTAAAATAACATTAAAATTTTTTGATTAGAATTTTCATTCTTGAAAATTCCTCAATCAGTTTAAATTCTTTACCAAAAGTCAAATTTTGAAGAATTAAAACTTTGCACCAAGAATACAATATAGATGAATAAATAACAAATTGTTATTAAATTTTATTCTTCAGAAACAATATTGAATTTTTAATAATAATTCTTCTTTTTTACTAGCTGTATTTATAGTACAAGTATTACATATTAAATTGGAGTCTTTACTTGCAGATTCATAAAAGCCTTTTAAATTTTAATGTAGCGTTCAAGGCCGCACAGCGGAGGCAAGCTGAGTGTCAATAAAGAGGGTTCAGGGCGGCTGGAATAAAATATGTGGATTCCTTTACATATTAAATAATGCAAAGGAATGTAACATCAATTCGCAGTTTCTTTTATTCTTCTCAAAATAAAAGATAAGAGAGTAAAAGGTGTGTCTGCTACACTATACACTATAGTGTGAAGTTGTACAAGCTGTCGAGTTGGATTTGCGGACCATGGGAAAATTGGAGGCTGTTCGAGTGCTGCTTTATCGTTGATGCAGACATAATGGAGCCTACCTCTAACCAAAATCTGGATGGTTCGCTGAAACTATCCGCACAGGCGAGACCATTGCGACTTCTATGGGAACTGAGAGGTTGAATCCTTCAATTGTGAAGTAAGTGTGCATCAGATCGAATAAATCGACCCCGGGGCCTGCGAGACTCGGTCTAGGATGTTCTTCGGTTCGAGAAAATTTCGAGAATTCCGATGGGAAGCGCTGACAGAAGTGGAGCGCTGGGCCAGGAATTAGGCCCTAGCCGCAGTGGAGGGGAGAGTGTCTATCCGAACAAGTACTTCCGAACTCACTTTTATTTATCATACATCGATCCCTCGTCTTCACGTTTTTATGAGAGCAATAAGTAAAGATTGTGATATTAAACAGAAATTGATAAATAAATTAATTTTTAGGTTATTATACTTTGATGTGTGAAATAAAAGGTAAACCTCATAATAAGTATACTAATATATTCTATAAAGCTCTCACATTCTCTTTCTCTGTTACATCAATTCCGTATAGAGTTTATTTGCTTCTGACTAAAATGTAATTCTGCTCCTGTCTACCCGTCGTGCACTTTGCATATGATTTTCTCCTTTTTCATCAAGGATTAAGTGTACAGGGATGAAGATAATGCGATACAAACACTGATAAAGTAAAAAAAATGTTATGGATATCCGAACCTACAGATATGGAACCTACACGTATCGAAATTCTATCTATTTTCTAAAATGCTATCTCTTATCATCGTCGAAGTCGATTGAATTAAATTACCAAGTGTTTGAAATTCGCATCGTTCCTACTCTAATACAAATTGAAACTTATACATTTTTGTTATTTTTAAAATAAATGCTTCTTTGTAACATTAAATTTTTCAGATTAGAACTGTAACGGATAGAGATGATTATTATATTAAAACGTATTATTATTTATTATATTACTAGTATTATTTATTTAATTGTAAGACTCAGATTAGTTTAGTTTAGATTAGGGTTTCATTGATGTTTTAATAATAAACGGGCGGGATTTACATCCCAGCCGAACTGTATATGAAGGCCCTATTCAGGGTCTTGGGCCACGTCGCCAAGGTGGTTCGTGAAGGCTTTGAAAACACACACATACATACAACAAGAATATAAGATCAAAATTTGGCAGTGCGATATGCATAACATGAGACGTGTATGATATGTAGGTTTTCGCGATTAGTTTCTTCACATTTATTGTTGTCATTATTTATTACCTCGTCTGTTAACAAATGATCTTTAATTGACCTGCTGGCCAAATGAATTGAACATTATAATTACGGTTGTTATTATGGCATACTCGATAAATGTCTGACCATTTAATTAAAACAAGTAGTTAGAATCTATTTACTAGTATTTAATCTTTAGGGTTGTATTAATTTATTAATTATTAGCTTAAATAAAGTATATTTATAATTCAATTTACACTGTGTAGTCAACTGTTACTTACATTTACTTGATAATTTTCTACTTAATTAAAAACCTATGTTAGATTTACCTAAGTTTTTATTAAATTTTTTTTCCATGTACTAGAAGTTTACATCAATACTCTAGAGAGAAACATCATTTTTTAAATTTTTTGACTTTGATATACATTGCGATTTGATCATTTTGGATGATTAAAAGCATATACAGCGTTATTTAATTTTGTTTAGTACTTCATGTTTTTAAACAAATTAAATTATATTATCATAATGCTATTCTTAGCTCAACATGATACAAGCTACATTTTATTTAAGATTTATTAATTTTATAACAAATTTATCAAGATTAGAAAACAACTGCATAATCTCTTCTACTGCATGTCTTATCCATGTATCGCAATCTATTTAATGGGCTCAGCGACGACAGGAGTAACTCTGTTACCGAAGGTTGTTTCTAGATGGAGTCATTGAGATCAGTCAAGGTGCTAGATTATCGCCAAGTGCAGCAATTGTATATGACTACTGCAGTTCGAAGGACAGATTTTCGACAATCCTGACTGTGGCACGGGGTAAAGTATGATAGCGACAGTATGTAGTTGTTACAGAATAGCTTAATTACACCAAACTAAATGTAATGCCATGATAATATTCTTTATACGGCTAAATTTATAAATTTTCTATTACAATTGTTCCTTTATCTTTATCATAAAAGGTATAGTAAGGTAAAATAGCTGTATTCATTGAGTCAATAAATTTATATAAGATCTTAGCGCGCTTTAACTTTGCTGATTATGAAAGAAAGAGAGAGCATAGGAAAAGCGCGTAGATGCTCTACTTACACGTACGTACACCGTATTAAATTTGTACCACGCATGCTTGTGGCCCCTCGGTAGTGATAACGGACTGCCCTCTGATTTTCATCGCCACTAAGCTGGCGCGCCCACATAGGAATGAGGCTTTTTTATTTATTCAGGAGACCGTAACGAGTGGCTCTCGTGGATTCAATTATTTTTTCGGATTTCGCAGGTACGCACAGTGCATTATTCTGCAAGCTGCGGGTCTCACCTCAAAGATAAACGAGACGCGCTGTATTATACCACGAATGGTGATGAAAATTGCAGTTTTTGTGTTTATTTTTTGCTCTCATGAGCGCTGAGGTTGGATAAGACCGAAGCAATTGCATTTTTTCTTTAATTATATTATTTTATCTCGTATTATTCTGGAAAAAATATCATCAACTATTTCGATGCTAATGTATTTATTTGCATGTCGAAAATTTTGAAAGTAAAAGATAATTTAAGTGAAAATGAAACAAAAAGAGTACAATTTTAAATGAAAAATTATAAAGTGCTTTAGTGGCCACTTTTCATTTAGTAAGTAATATTTTCAATAACTTGCAAAACATTGTTTCACAAGGTTATAAATTAAATAACCTCTTTACATGTTTTATGAGTTTTATATTCATAAATTTGTAAAATAATCTTGTCTCAGGATCATAAATCTTACACCTTTTTCAGATCGTTTTCTGAAATGTAAAACTATTCTTAGATCCTAACTAAAGGAACTCGCGACAATTGCTTGCAAGCCAAAAACGCTCATCTCTACCAGGAATCGCATTAGTGCTGAAAAAACATACTAAAAGATGTAAGTTAAAAACAGACTGTCAAATCAAACAAATTGCTATACTTTACAGTGAATATTGCAGTTGCTTTATCTGCAATTACTATTGTATATTAATCCTTCATAGTCGCAGCATAGTAATTTTAGATAAAATAAGACCAATTTTTATTGAAAAATATAGTGGTTTTTAAAACTTGACATGTCTGCCTCTAGCTGACTCAAAAGCACAGTAAAAGTTCCTCCCCAATGCAGAGAGTACAAAGGGCTTTCATGAAGATCTTTAAAAAAAGGGTACCCGAAAAATATATATGTTTGGCAGAGCGCGGTAGAACTGGCGCGATGAAGTCTCCAATCCGTTGGTGAAATAGCTAAAGCCTGAGCCATAACAGGGTCGGCGAGTTACCTGACTGCTCGATGCTCTAAAATCGGGCCGAGTCACAGGAACGCCCGCGCGTACAAAATTCACGGGGCGCGCGAATCGGCCCATCCGTCAGAATTACCGACGCGTATAATCTCGGGGGGGGAGCGGGCCGGTGCCGGTGGTTCGCGCGGATCTCCGCACTTTCAGCGGTGGCGCGTAATCGCCGGGGGCCCCCTCTTTAATAACCCGAGGCCGCGATTGCCCGCCCCGGTCTGATTTACCGCGCGCGGCTCGCTCTCGCGCGCGAGCCGCGGAAAGTCGCGGGGGGAAGTCGCTCGAGAGCTCGCCGGCGTGAAATTTTGACTTTGCGGGGGATTGCGATTTGACGCATGGGCCCCTCTTCGCCTGCTCCTTCCGCGGGGGCTCCGCGCTCTTATCAATTTCCCTGCTATGTGCACGCCTCTGCCGGTACATCGATGCTTTTCACGGGTGGGCGTAAAACATCGTTCGCCTATAGGAATCTTTGTTAACGGAACGAACTCCGTAAACAGAATGGTAATTTAAGTAGACTTCGAAAAAAAGAAAGGGTGAATAGCGGCGGAGTTTTATCAGTGGCTTGTCTATTGGTAGAAAATTTTAATAAGAGGAAAGACTATCCATAGCTGCACTTTTTCGGCGTGATCTTTTTTTATCCGGGTTATCACGGGCAACTTGCCACTTTTCGGATGCTTCAAAAAGTGGAGCTTTCCGTGATTGCGAGTTGAGTAATTAAGAGAGAAAGCTGACTATCGCGAAAATAATGCCGAGTAAGCCACTTTTCGGTAAAGAAATGCTTGCCCCTCTGCATCATACAAACGAGACCACCTGCATCTAAATACATCGGCAGAATAACCAGATAGAGAGAGGGGATTCGATTTGTTTGATGTACAGGAGGACGCAGTGTATAAAAGAAGAAAATTAAAGGAAAACTCAGTTGGCATTATATTTCATCGCGTGATATTATTAAATCTTTCGCAGTAATCGTCAAACAGAAAGGATTGCAAAAGGCACAATATGTAGTACCGTACCAGAGGAAATAAATTAAAGGGCGAGAGTGGATTGGGAAAAGGCAAGTGATGCATAGTGTAGAGGCGCAATGTACGCGCCTTTCCGCCAGGTTAAATGCGAAATGTATTGCGAGGCGCGTATCAAGCGTTCGACGACCCACTGGTGGAGCACTCCAATTAAGGCTAATGATTTTACGCGCCGCGTGCGCCTTCGGCCCAACATGCACATTGGCCGTACCCTACCACCCCTTTGACCCCCTACTTTGTCCGCTCTCCCTTATTCGACCACTCGATTAATTGTCGCAGTCGCGCCGGCTTGGAATGTTGAAATTGAATTGATACTCCACCAATTGTATCTCGCGTTCCATTATGTTAAGAAAGGATTCGAGTGTACAACTTCGTAGCCCGCTGAGTCATTTGATTCATGAGCCTCGTGCTGTCGGGGCACGGTCTGACCGCACCTGGAGTGCTTCTACTTGGGTCGAGTCTCTCCCTGCAAAATCGGAAAAGGAAAATCCAATGGAAAAATCAGACGGTTGAGATTATCATAATAATGTTTAAGTTATGATTTAAGCGAGGTAGTTTCAGCCCCGTATACGTAATATATATATATATTAAAAGTGCAAATTATAACACGCACCGTTTAACAGACTCGCTCAAATATGCTCAAATTCTTAGATGGAACGCCTTCAATTACATTGAAATACTAATATCAAATTGAGTCTTGATAGTGTCTGGTCAAATAGTTTGCCGAGAAACTCGAAAGGTAATCGCGAGCGTCGAGCATCTGTCGGCACCCAGAGGTCATCCACCAAAGCATCAACAATTTGTCGCTGGACAACGCTCGAGTACAACCGGAGACGACGACCTGCGGAGATTGACCAAAGGGCCGAGGTGGGGCTGGTGGTCCGCCCCCGGGGGCAGATTCCCGCCAGGCAATTAGCGCAGGTAGCCGCGATGTCGCGCGGGACTCGAAAGGCCACCGCATTTCGCGTGGGACTCGATGATCGGAGCGACTTAAAAGGAAGGGAAACGCATTTATTAAGGTGCACCTTCGGGCAACGGTACAAAGGTAAGAAGTTTCTTGGACGAAAAGAAAATTAATAAAGATAAAACGTATACACTTAGTTATTAGTATAATAATTCTATTCTTATTAAAGTAAAAGTTAATTCCTTTGTCTAAAGCAATACTTCCTTTTTGCAGTAGTACATATAGTTTAAAAGAGACAAAAGTAACTGCTACTAAAACAAAGTTTCTCCTTCTTTAGTGTTCTTCTAATCTTCGGATTAAAAAGTGGACATGACTGACCACATTCAACTTGTAGTAACTTGCGAATAGTATCTATTACTGTTTTTATCGGTAAAAGTATCGACTATTTACCGGCTAGATAGTTTTCGTTTCATATCGAGTTTCATAATTATTGTCGGCAATCCTTATCTACTCGCTCAATTATAAACATGTCATCTCTTAAGAGTCCATGATTCTAACTCGAAATAATCATAACATTTTTAGCGAAACAAATGATGCATCTGATATGTACTATATACAACATCTCAGCAGATTTTTAACTTTTAATTTTAATATACTATATATAGTATGTAGAAGAAGCTTAACACACTGTCTACCCAAAAATAAACCGTGAAAATAGCTACATAGAATCAATACATACGAATATTAAGAAAAGTCCAGAATCATCAAGTCATTGGCCAAATTGCTAATTTCAAATTGCAATTGCGAATTTCAAAAGACTTTATACTTCGCATATTTACTATGTCTCCAAAATTTCTTTGCTTACGAAATTGAATTGAGACAAGAGCTCAAACCTATTAACGATCAATTCTATATGTACTTACCCTACATCTCAGGAAGAAATAAACGAATCAAATTATCTGTATAGACGAGCATGTACCGATTTAAATACGTAACTAGGTAGATATTCGATATCAACTAATGACGACAAATTTATTCATTTTATGTATTTATATTTTTTCTAATAGAAATTAACTAGAATATAAACATAAGCATATTAAGCCACAATGTATAAAACATTTGCAATATGTAATACAAATAGATTGAGCGCTTGAGGTTTCTATTAAATAGACTTCATAATTCACTTCACCTCAATTTACCGCGTAAAAGAAATTACACATGATCTAAGGTTTATGATGGAATACCTTCCCCTAAGCTCCTATAACCCAACGAAACCCAACTCCATTATCGAAACGATGACAAACGAGCGTAAAGTGCGCGACGGCCCCAAAACTCTATCTTGGAATTGACGACGCGCACAATCGGAACTCGCGGCGAATCCGTCGTTTGTCACCATTCCACGTCCTCGCACACTCGTTTGCAATTCCGCACTTATATACGAGCAGTTCCTTTAATTACGCGTTGCTCGAGAGGCAGTGGCGCACATGCGACATTTCTCTTCCTCGCGGGATTGCGCGCGACCGCGGCTCGCTACAATGGCCCATTACATAATGGAACACGAAGAGGCGAGCGAACGAGAGGACCATGGAGGGGAGACACATAATGCGGCAGCAATACGCCGTGGACTCGGATGAAGGGGTAGAGGCGTTTGTGGCGTACAGGATGCACTCCACGAATACGGCCTGCGCTGTAGCCTTCAACCCTGCACGCGAAACTTCTCCCGCTACGTTAAGGGTGGTGAAAAGGTGCCAGAAATCGTTGAAATCGTTACATTGAATCAACAGTTCACTAATTTATGATTTAATAAATGTATACATATACATTGATTTTATTCGTTCATTTAAATAAATAATAATACAGAAATCACTATACTGTTCTACAACTGTTTATATTGCTTACTAAATTATACAATAATATTTAAATATAAAAATTACATGTAATTACATAAATTTTACTACTGATAAACTTAAAAATATAGAAATAATAGAAAAAAATCATTTAATTTCTTATTCATGTAAGAATGTAAATTATGAAAAACAAAAAAGTTAAGAGCTTCTTCTAATATAACAGCATTATGAAGATCAGCTAAACTTTTGTCAAGTTTACTTTTGCAAATTAGCTTTTAATCATATACTACCAACCACTACTAATAGATCATTAGCTGTTGTTTTTAGATTTTTAACTTATATATAATACATGAATCTTAAAACTTTTTTCATTATGTCATATCAATTACCAGCTATTTCAATAGCATTATGTTGATTCTCTCTCATATTATGTTTAAACATAGCATCAAAACCTAAACATCAAGTTGTCAAAATATACTTAAGTGCATTTAAGTTTCTCTTCTCCACTTCTATTGTTACGTCACTGTATTTTCCACTGTCTAAAAGTACTTTATGCTCAGTAAGCAAGTTTATTTTATTTATAAATGATTTAAATAAATTTTGATATCCCAAACTAATGTTATCTTATCGTTATCTAAGTAGCTTTTACTATTGGTACAGTACAAGCTACTGATTGAAAAAATACTGATACAAAATTTGTGTTATTTTAATTATTAACCATTGGAAGTATTATGTTATATTAGGTTACGCCATTTAGACTCTTCATTACATTCTACAGTAAATATAAGAGATTTGACTTTTTTTCCTACTTTATATTCTTTGTACATTTTATAAAGTCTTTTATGATCCAATTATTGTTTGTATGTCCAGAATTTAACTCCTCTTTAAAATCTTTGGCCTGAAAATTTAATATCTTTTTTAATTTCTTGTTTGGTGGTTCAATGCAACCCTGAAATTATAAAAAATACAATAGAGATTAAAAACTGGTTTGTAAAAAATTGAATTATATTTTATTATTAAATATTAATGAACATTGAAATAAATATAATGTATGACTTTAAACCCGTTTTTTATTATTCATTTAACTTAAAACCGTTTTTAAATTATAAAGAAATAAAAACACATTAAAAATTAATTAAAAATATTTACTCATATAAAAGATACTAACAATTTCTGCTTCATATTCGTCAGTGCTAATCCATGACAAGCCTCACTTATTGTGTCTTCTTAGTATTCAATTCAAAAATTCAACTTTTACCAATAATATATTTTTCAGATAAATCAAGATGAATATTACTTTGAACTGCAATTGTTAATCTTCGTTGCTAAAAGTGCAAGCTACCATCAATAACATCGGTTTCAAAACTCCCATACGTATATATGCTATTTCCAAGTAGCAACTATAGAGTAAATTTAAAGAACCTTAGAAAGAAAGCAAGAGAGCCCACATAATACTAGCGAGAGTGTGAACAACAAAACCTCAGATCTGCCAAACCAGCAGAAGTAGTTTTGTAATATAATTATACTAACCAGATCTAAATCCTAATATAAATACTAATCAGATAAAAATATTTGTTTAAATATTAATTTAACTGTGTATTAAAGAAGGTTTCTTTATTCAAATTATGGCGCAATTTTCAGTACGTACATATCCCACATTCCACACCGACATAATATATCAATTTCCTGGTATGGACTGCACATTTTGCGATTTTACGAATAACTACATATATATATCTATATTGTAAAAGACACTAAGTTACCCACTAGGTACGTTACTAGGAAAAGGTACTAGAATTCATTGGATAATGGATTTCCGAGTCTGCCGGTCTGGTAAAATTTTGCTTGTACATGATCTAGTTATTAAACCGTTTTTTAAATTTTTACGTTTTCATACTAGATGTAATAATACTTACCAAACTACTAGATTTGAGTATGTAAATCTTGTTATCGCATAGTTTGTAATCAGTTGATTAGAATTTTAGCTACTTTTGTAGAGTACAAATCAGTACAAATTACAAATACACAGTGTTCAAAGATCTTATAAAAGATTGTAGTTTAAGCTTACGAAATAAGTAGTTATAATATCGTTGAGCTTAGAGATTAACAAGAAAATCAGAATGCTGTATTGTATGGGCATAAAACTGCAAGCCCATCTTCGATGTTGTACAGTCGCTGTAATTGATGTGTGAGTTGTACCGTTGTCGCGGTCGTTTCATTTGCAGCAATCACGGCGTCAAAACAACGAGAGACTTCCTGTTCTTACAAACAGAAAAACACTATTTAACAGAAAATCACGTACGCTTATTCAATTGTCAAGTGTTGTCGCTTTGTACAGTAGTTCGGAATCCCTCCTTTGTAAAGTATAGAAATGGCCGGGTTCACCGAAGGTGCACTCGTAAAAAAATTGTTAGAATTAAATCCATCACAACAAAGTATACAAACTCTTTCATTATGGCTAATTCATCACAGAAAACACCATTCAACAATTGTCAAAGTTTGGTTTAAGGAGCTTTGCAAATGTAAGTTAACGTTTCTTTGTATTTACACTAGTTCTTAGCTTTTTACTGTATTCGATTATATTTTATAAACGTAATTTTTGTAATTGCTGTAAGTTTTCAATGTAACAAAATTAAAAATATTCCATAAAATACTTTTTACAGTTCACATTTTATTTGAGGTTAGAGTGAATATCGTCGATTCGTTATGATTCCTCCGCGCGCTCAAAAGCACGTCGCGGCACTTTTACATTTGTTACTTTAATGAATTCTTTATTAGAATTTTTATACATTTTTCTTGACGAATCTTTAGTATTTTTTATGCTTTAAATATTTATTTTTTCCTTCAAATTATTTTGAAGTAAATTTAAAATTTAATTATTGGTTAGAAAACGTCTTGTACAATATTATTGTCAGTCAAATCCAATGTTTGTTAGCCATAACAAAATGTACGTAAAATTAATAAATTATTGATTAACTAGTAACAAGTATTTATATTTCAGCAAAAGACAATCGTAAGTTGATGTTTATGTATTTAGCAAATGATGTTATACAAAACAGCAAGAAAAAAGGTCCAGAATTTGGTAAAGAATTTGAAACTGTGTTACCAAAAGCATTTGAACATATGAAACATTTTGATGAAAAAACAAGGGAAAAACTTGGCAGGTTAATTAATATATGGGAAGAAAGAGGGGTATATGATAAACTGCAAATAGGAGAATTCAAATCATCTTTTAGTTCAGTTTCTGAACATATTAAAGAACCAGGAACACCTCCACCAAAAAAGAAAATAAGAATTGAAAATGAAAAGGTTCTTTTTAAAATTAAGATTAAAAACAATTACTACTTAAATTAATTATACTTAGAAAAAACATTATATTACTTTACATGATAATAATTAAATAATTTTTTAAATTTTATTGGTTTGTAGAAAGAAAAAAAGGAGAGAAAAAAATCAGAAACAGAAGTGGAAATAGATGGTACCAAAGAGCTACACGTTACACTTAGTCCTCGAACACCAGGAGGTGATCCGCCAGAAACAGAAGAATTGATCAAAGCTTTAATGGTTAATGAAATTTTTATATCAGATCTTTGCTTTGATTTTTGTATAAGACTATTTTATTTTAGTTTCATAAATATTAATTAATTCATAAATTTTAATTTTGTTTTTACAATTAGAAGATTAATTAAGAGATGATGAATATCGGAATTAGTTTTTTGATTTTTAAAACAAATCACATGCTTAAAATAAATAAATGAATATACATACCATTCTGGTTTTAAATAAGTTGTAATAATTAAATTAATAAAAACTTATAGTAAAATTTAAAATTTAAGATAATTAAATTCATATTTTATTTCCAGGAATTAGAAAATACAGCATCATCTGATGCTGCTGTAAGGGAACGTATAGCATCGTTGCCACCAGAAGTTTCTGAAGTCTCTCTCCTTGCTAATTTAGCTGATCGTACTGCTGCAGATCAACTTAGTATTGCTGTTAATGAAGCAGCAGCTTTGTTAGCTGATTATAATGGTCGATTGCAAGCTGAAATGGAAGACAGAAGGAGATTATTAACAATGCTTAGGGATTATACAGTAGCGCAACGACAACTTTTGCAACAAGCACAGTCTACATTGGAGGTATAAGCTTAAATTATTCTTATGACTAAGTATTTAATTATTAAAACATAAAAATTATTATCCCAATTAGAATATTAAATTAATCTTAATTAAAATATTAAGAGTTTGACAATTGTATTTTTTTGTGTATGCCATATTTAATAATGATAATAATATTTGGTAATTGACAGAAAATCATTTATTTTTCCCCTTTTTAGGATTACAAAGAAAAGTTAAAGAAGATTTGCTCTGTACGAGCAGAAGTAAAATCACACATTTCTAATCTTCCTGACCTGACGCAATTGCCAGATGTCACAGGTGGCTTGGCTCCTTTGCCTTCTGCTGGAGATCTTTTCTCCATGCATCATTAAGTGATTATTTATATTCGAGATTTTCGACCGATTGAACTTTAACTTTGCAAGTGTGAAGTTTACTGAATAGTTTTGTGATGTTAGTTAGTATGAAGGGAATGAACTGTTACCTCTCCCTATTATGCGCAAGACTAGACATGAAGTTTTAGGAATTAAGCAGAAATGTTTCTTATGCATGGGATAAAATTTTTATAATAATGATGCGACATTTTTTAAAAAACGTTGATCCTGTGGTTGAACGTAAGGTTCATAACTATGCAATGAACAATTACATATGACGAAAATGAAGTAAGAAACCTATTATATAAAAATTATATGACGTAAATCAATGAATATATTTAAATAAATATCGATTTATTTAGCCTTTCATATCATATTATGAGCCTTCAGTATAATTCAAATTCAAATTTTCAAAATGGATAAATGCCTATAATTACGACTAAAGATTATTAAACATATTTTTCTGTAAATGATTTAATAATTTTTTTTATTCTAATATGTTAATTAAATTTTTTTAAAGTAATTGAAAAAAGATCATTTGATATGATGCTTTTTATAAAACATGATTCTAGAGAATTATTTTTTGTGTAAAGTCTACTAATCATTAGAACCAAAATAACCTTAATAATATGCAACTCGTTAAATTGTTTTGTTATTCTTAGAAATATGTATGTTTTAGATACAACACTTTACAAATATTTTGTAAATACACTGTGGTCAGATTGATTATTCTCTAATTGTTTTGAAATATTTCACTATAAATTATGCATATTTTCTATTTCTTCATATTTGTAGGCTAAAATGAATTACAATACATGAATTGAAATGTGTTATTTTGAAAAAACAGATGTTTAATTGCACATCCTAAATTGTAAAACCATAAAAATAAAGGAAAAAGATTTACTATTAATAAATGTTTTAAACGTTATATGTTGCAAATTTTTGGTTGTCCTTGTCATGCTGGGTAAATTAAGACAAACATTCATTAATTAAAATTCCACATGTTACTATTTTATTAGCAGGTATACAATGCACATAACTTCATATTGAATAACTTTATAATATTTACATTTTACTTTCTTAACAGATCACGTAATTACAATACTTAACAAATATTTATCAGTACATTAAAATCAATTATTTAAAATGATATGATGATCAGTTAAGAATAATTTTTTAATTAATACGCGCAAATACAAAATTTGAAAAATGATCAGTTTTTTATGATATTTAATTTTTATTAAAAAATATTTCATGAGTTACTATGCAAATACTAAAATAATGATAAATATTATCACAAACTCTTGCTAATATTGCAAAGAGAAAGTATAAGTTTGTTATTCTAAAGTTACATTTTATTTCATATGTACACTTTAATTTATTGTGACTGCAATTTATAAAATATTTTATTTTATCACTTTCACATCTTTTTATCAAAGGTATAAACTATTTTTTAATATAATACATCATTAAAACTAATTCTATCAATTAACTATGGAAGAACTAGAAATATACCATATATTTTAGCACTTCTTATACACACTATGATCCTTTCTGTACAACAATGTTCTTAATTTTTGACTACTTATTTCAAGTTTCATGAAGGTGAGAAGGCCTGTTAGGTTTCAAAATTAATTTTCCAGTATCATCACAGCTCATGTTGAAATCAGCTAGAACATTTCTAGCTCGTTGTGTTATTATACTAGGGGCTATTACTCTTCTGTGAACACCCAACATAAACAATATAACTGAAAATAATTAAAAATATATCACTTACAAAATTAAGCATTAAATACTTGAAACAATAGATTTAAAAATTTAATTCATTATTTTTTTCATAAATAGTTTATATAAAACTAGTTCAAAACATTTTTTATTTATTGCACTTGCTATTTGATACGTTTAATCAAGTGATTTGTACCTAAAAATTTCTAATTGCCTTTTAAGGTTTTATTAAACATTCATTCTACATACGTAATAAAAAACTAGCTGCTGTGAAAAATGGATGGTTCCATAAACTTTGTGTAAACGGAACTGCTGAAGTATTTGGATCTGTAAGCCAATGCCAAGCACCTACAGCTGTACACACAGAAATAAGTCCTAACAAAACTGTAAATAAAAATAATAGTTTTATAACAAATTTGATTAAATCAGAAATTTGAATTACATGATTTTATTAAATACAATTGAAAATTAGTACTTAAATAAGAAAATTATTTTAGTATTTTTTAATTTTATAATGTAAAACTTACATCTCCATCGTAAGGTTGATGGTTGTAAGCTCGCTATAACCTCAGTCAAACGTCTTTCAAAGGCTTTCAAATCTATAAAATTAAAAATATCAATTCATGTTGATGGACATAACCTATATTTTTCTATTAAATTGTCAATGGATTTTTTATTACAATTAGGTAAAATAGAAAATTACTAACCTTCACAAACAGTTTGATCAAGTGACATCTTCTATTCGTTAAAATTTAATCAACAATTTAATCTGTCATTTATGTATACTAAACATGCCATTAAAATAATTTAAATTTCACTATTTGGAATACTCAGCCATAGTTATTATTTTAAGCTTTAAATCAAACAACATAAATTTAAGAACAATCAATGCGAGTTCATGTAATAGCAATAACTTAGAATAATCACATATATTACGTTAAGAACCAACAAGGATCAGTCAAAACTAACAGCAACAACATAACACATCCAAATACACCAGCCTTGACCAGCCTAACACTAGCTATTAATCTACTTTTTAGGGTTTGTCCAGATTGGTATGTTTGTCCAAGTTTGTCCATTTAATACCGAACATGCGATTATTATGTATAGCCCTCTCAAATTATATTATATCGAATTGGGGACATATTTTAAATATAATTTGCAAATTAAATTATAACTGCTTTTATCTCGGTAAGTATGTGTACACGTAATTATATTAAGTAAATACATATTACAGTTTGAGATTAACATAAAATTTTAATTAACAATTTCTTTAATCTTTTTACAAAGGAAATAAATGAAATTGCCATATTTAGTTCAGCTTTTGCTTTTTAAATCTTAGAAAGGTAGTTCTTATAAAATTGTTGATAGTTCTTCAAAGTTGTAAAATTCTAATTCGGTTTTGAACTTGCGCCTTATTATAAAACTTATATACTTTTTCGAATACATTTACCTTTGTAAAAATAATTAAAGGTATTTACAGTTATTTCCAAGGTTATTTCCGTTCTGAATTTTAAATATTTGAAAAAAATGTTTATATAAATCTGATATATATATATACATATATATATACATGTGTGTGTCATCTTACATGTAATATATTATAATTCCTTATAGCTTTATATTTAATTACATATTGTACTTTTATATGCACCCTAATCATAATTCTAATTAATAAGTAAAGATTGTTCTAAATAATTTAACGTTATATTTAATATTGTATTTTATATATATTTAATTTTTAAGAGTAATTCGTAATTTATTTGAATATTCTTAGCAGTTTATTTATGTGCATAATTCACTAATAAGATAACACAAATTGTTGCTTTATATAAAAAAACGAAAAGCGACATTTTCAAATCATATGCTAAAGCGATAGATATGGTTTTTTGATGACGTATTTTCTCACTCTAGAGTACAATTTTTTCCTCACTTATAAAAATTTAAACTTATGATTCTTCAAGAAAACTGCTATTTTAATTGGTTCATTTGAAAGAATTTTCTCACGAAACGCTGTAACGCTTATATTTTTTATCGCAAGTTAACCAGCAAAACGTAGCGTTTTAGAATATGAGAGCACACCATTGCACTTCATGAATTCTATGTATACATTTAATAAAAAAACTCAAAATAAGATAACCAGAATAAGTATACAATTTTTGAAAGAAATTAAAATTCTATAAGATTCATAAGGTACAATAAATTTTATAATTTATATATAAATAATTAAAAAATTAAAATTAATATACATATACCTCTTTCTGTTTGTCCAACGCAAGTAATTGGCTGCTCAGACAGACCCGCAGGCTGAAGTTACTACACCTATATGGTTCCATTACTTCAATCTTATATTTTATCATGCTTTTTACCTATGCCTAATATTTATCATTTATTATTTAGATTTTTGTCTCGAACGTCTCTGCATTAATCAACCCTTTCGACCCCGTTGATCGACCCATAAGCTCCACACAATTGTTTTTTTCTCCTTTGCACGTTTTATAGTTTTGATAAAGTTTATAATTTGACTGTGTCATATGTCTCTCGTATTAATTGTAAATTATCGATCGTTATATTATTTTATTATATTCTCTAAGTAGCGATTAAATATTATCCTGCATGATTCCCATAATTTATTTTATTTTTTTTATCGTCCACCCACAATAGACTTTTCTGAAAAAAATAGAAAAAGTTGCTACAGGAATCATCATTAACAGTCATTAAATTCCAGTTTAATTCTAGTTAAAATAATAAAAATTGTATGTTCAATCGATTATAATATTTATGGAAAGAATATCATTAAAAGAAATTTATTAAATATTTAGCGAAATTGAATTCTACTGTTTTAAAGGAACATTCAAAATAATTTATATTTTATTTGAGTTTCATTATTCGGGAATAATGATTCCCCTATCAGAAATCCTAACAACAAAAAATTATCCAGAAAAATCAACTAAACCAAATATTTACGCATTCAATTTTATGCTTTGCATTTAATGAAAACACAAAATTAGTTACATATAAATGTAAAATTAAATTATTGATAAGAGTAAATGAGTCAAGTATTTAATATTAAATATTCCATATATTTATTAAAATGTCATAAGTACAAAAAATATTCTATATTTACAGAAAGCTTCAAATCTTTAAAAAGCTTTAAAAATCTTCAAAAATGTTCGAAATGTATAAACCGACGTATATATTGTAACAAATTATATTTATCGTTAATAAACATTGAAATTACTAGCGGGTCCTGACTACGGGAATGCTATCTTGCATTTACCGCTGGTCACCAATCTATAGTTGTTTAAGCACAGTAATACGGTGGACTACTATAGTCTTTGTGATAAAAGATATTCATATTTTAACTTTTACTCCTTTTCTATATTTCTATGGTTTGCAGGAGTTAGAAATGAAACGTTAACTATGCTTAATAACAGTATGAACACATAATTAAAATAACAAATTTTACCATTGCATATCGTTATCGTATATCTTTCGTAAAATAAGAAACGTTTGTTTTAATATTTTTGTGTAATGGCAAATTACATAATATTACATTCATTAGAATTTAAATAACTATTTCCATATAATATTAGTTGTGATTAATAAATGTTTGATGAAAGAAACTTATGGAACTTGTGTAATAAACTATAATAATTTTTTTAATTGTAAGAAAGACAGTAAACAAATTATAATATTTTTAATTATGCTAAATATTTATAAATGGTTTATATTAGAATGTAAAATCTTTTCAAACAAAACATTCTTTATATTTTATTGTATTACTACTACTAACGAATTCTTGGTTCAGAATTTAATGAAGTTTTGTACTATGTACTTTAAAAAAAAGACTTTGTCAAAATTTAGTTATCTCATGGCACCTGAGAAAAAAATCATAAAAATGTCAAATGCTGTCATGTGTTTGCTCACTTGATAGCAATACATTGGTAGTACTCCTTTATGATAATTAATAACAGCAAACTATTCTATTTTAATAGACAAAAATTAAATTTTTAGTAAATAATATTATAACTTAAGAATGGAATAAAAAAAATCAACGAATACTTTGCAATTATTAATATCTTTGGTTCTGCTAATTAACTGCAGCTATCACAAGTTTTCCTTTTTTTACTGGACTCATCTGATGGACCAAACTTTGATACCTGTAATCAGAAATTTATAATAAATATTATTTTAACTTCACACCTCATAAAATTAATTATGCTAATTACATTATTTACACCAAATTTCAACAAAAATTAGTATATTATGCAATTAGTACATAAAATATATGTTTTCACAATAGTAACAAATGCTGACTTTGTCAGCCTAGAGTATCTTTTATTTGTTACAAGTTGAAAAACGTATGAATATGTTACATATGATATATTTTGATATATTTGATATATTTGGGTGCGTAAAATTCATATTATTGATCTATAAAAATTAAAGAAGTTTCTTGAAAAAAATAAAAAAAAATGCAATATACTTTTTTCTCACCACAGTTTGAAATGCTTCAGCTATTAAATGAGGATGAGAATTTAGCATGACCTGAAAACCTTCAGTATTTGTCACATTTTCACCACTCGATATAATAAAATTAATAGTTTCTTTTTTTAAATTATCAGCTTTATAACGATCAGCAATTGTTAAAATGTCAGCTGCATTTTCAAAATTTAAATTTTTAATGATGGCCTCCTCGCATACAGTTTTTAAACCTTCAATTACATATTGATCAGCAGCAGGTAGAAGGTTAATTGCAATTTGTTGAAGATTATGTATCTTTCCAGTATATACAAATCGTATCATTTCTTTTAATACATTATGATCAAGATTAACAACATCTATAATACTAGTTTGTGTTTCATTAGTGTTTTGAAACATATTTGAGAATATTGGGCTTCGAGCAGCCATTATTGCTTTATGAGCATAAAATTTCTTATCATCAACAACAAAAGTAACGTCACAAAATTTACGATCTTTTAATAATATTTCTAAATCATTGAAAGCTTTAGCTTCATTATCTGATGATTTTATTGGTGCAACTTCATAGATGTTACTAGCCTGTCTATATTCTATATCACAATAAATTGTTAATTTATTATCTGGTAATAAACCATTTGTATCATCAAAAAGAAAATCTCTTAAGATGTATTCTCTGAATCCCCAATCAGATCCTTCAGTAAACAAACGAGAATGATCTGATCCTGTTTCATTAGTTCTAACTTTTTTATTGTTGAGAAGAGAAAATTTATATTTAACTTTAACTTCCCCCACAATAGAAGATTCAAGCTTCAGAAATATAGATACATAATCAGAATATTTTTTCTCAAACCCCTTTGGATATATATGAATACGCCATTTGAGTTGATTATTATTTCCCATTGAGAATATTGGTGATTTTATTGATTCACCAGTCTTACTATGGCAAATACAGAAATTGTTTATGGTCCACATAAATGTAGGGATACATTTAACCATCTGCACTTTTCCAAAACTTTCTGTGTTCTTAGCACTCATTATTAGTTAAATAATTTCATTAGACTTAAAAAAAAACACACTTATACTGTATGCCATGTCTTGGCTTTAATTTGTAGGCTTATGCACTTTTAACCTTATACAAATAAATCATATGTTCTTATTTCTTTGTTACATTTTGTTGTAGTATAAACAACAAAGGTAAATTTATCTTCGTTGGTATAAATAGCAATAATAATTATTCATATTTATAAAATTCGGACCGACAAACACTGTTGTCAGGAGCAGTTTTATATACATAAAGTACATAAATATATGGAATAATGTAGACTCGAGTCTCAAGCGGCTGAGCTTCTATGATTGGAAAATCGTATATAGTCGACAGTGGGCACTCGGTAGTCAGCAGTGCTCAGTGTTGGTAGCAGGGGGCAGCCACTGAGCCACTAGCCGTCAGCTTTTCTAGCCGGTTATTCTGAACATATATATTTTAATCAATGGAGATGTATAAATGTATTGTTGCACAAATTTTTCGTAAATCTTCTTGACTATACATTTAATACCGATTTAAATTACAATTCATTTTCAATACATTTGATAACGATTTTTATTTAAATTAGAATTCATATGTTTATTTTTATACATGCATGTAAACAATAAACAGAAATAAATTTATAAGTATATTGATATGAATTATATTTTTTAAACAAACCTAGTAATGAGCATTATTTATATTTACATTCAAAATATATTTATATTGTTATTGAGAAGTAAGAGTTACTCGACTACAATTTTTGAACTATTTTTAAACAATTAGAAGACATTTTTGGATAACATTTATATTTAAGATTCATCTCTGCAGCTATCGAAGACTATAAGTATTACTGAATACTGCTGGTTTTAAACTAGACTACATAGTACTATATTTCAAACCGTGTGTCACTATCTATATTAGATCTAAAATTATGGTTAAATTAACAGAATAATACATAACTGAAGCATAGCTGCGTTTGATTATCTTGCATAAGTGATGTTATTTATTAAATTTCGGCCTACTTCATTTCATTCCGAAGGAAAACCTTTTTATTAATGGACTAAACACTTTAGGCTCTTTAAAACTACTAGCATATTAATTATCATAATTTATTCCTTATATAAGGAAACAAATATTTTTTTCTTGTATTCGCGATGATATCTCAATTACTCCATTATTTCTAAAGTCACGTTTCTCGGTTTACTCTACCTTTTACAATATTTTTGATTTCATTATGTAATAATAATTTAATAGAGTCCTTATATCATTACAAATTATTATGAAATTAAATTTTATCCGGTCTCATTTTGTTATGAAGTATAAGTCGAGTTATTTATGCCTCGAAGGATCAGATTAAATAAATATTTAAAAGAATAATCTAAATCTAATAATTTAATCATGATGATATTCGCTTTATTTTTTTCAACATAGGATTAATATTTATTAATAATTGATGAAAACGTTTACTGTTTTTAATAAAAGTTATTTTATATTTGATGTAAGTGTAAAATCATATCGGTATCGTATTAGTACCTTTTTATACATTCTTATTCTTTGTTATTAATAATTGAATAATATTTCATATAATATTAATGAAGCTCATTGCAAGAAAGCTTTTAGAGATTACACGTATACAGGTGAACATTCTTGAGGAAAAAGTACTTGAGAACGGTACTATTTGAAGAAAAGTTATGGTGACAGGTACATTGTGCGGATAATACTCGGGATAATACAATTACTGGTACTATCGTTGGTCGGCAGACGGTTATACAATGACGATTGGTCTAGGCGGCGACTCGATGGTGCCGAGGATTTTCGGAAAGAATGCATGAGTCTATGAAAAATTCAGGTCGTTGCTTTATTATTTATTATTTTTTTTTGTGAATATGCACGTAACAAGGGCATGGGAGTTTTTTCGTAAAGCCAAAAGAAAAACGAAATAATGGATATTTTCAGTAATCACTAGCAGAGACATTGCGATTTCTTTGTAAATTAGTGATATTCTGCAATTACCAATGAAATTTATTTGAAAACTCAAGTTATTCTTATTTTAAAACATATTAGATGAATTATATAAGTTATTATCATATAATAAAATTAAACAATATTAATAATTAAATAATATTAAAAATCAAAATAATGTAAAATTTTAACGAAAATGGCCATTTTTTTGATTATACAAAACAATATTCTTGCCCTTTCAATTTATTGAATCAAAATATACAAGAAAAACTTAGGAGTTAATATTAATTTTATTTGTATCCATCCAGAAATTCCTTTAAATACGAAAAAAGTAGTTTGTACCGAATTTTCGAAAAAATTGTCAATTACCACGGTTTTTTTCTAATTTTTCATGAAATAACAGCAAATTTTTGTTTTAGCGGGTCAACATAGATAAAGGAAGTTTACTTCTTCGAGACAACTAAAAGTAAAAAGTATGAACCGATATTTAATGTCTCTTGACTCAATTGTTTGGTACTTAAAGTATTTTCTTTCAAAATATAAAAATACCTGCGTTTGACAATTGCAAATTAAATATGCATAGTACGGTTGCTTTTGTCAAGCTTGTAATATAGTCACGGTAAAATCGAAGACTGATGAAGATATCCAAATCCATATCAAGTCATAAAAATTGGTTTATAATGTCACACGTGGGTAGACCAATAACTATAGACAAGCTATACACGAGTCACTGGCCCTCTACTCAGTGGTCAGCACTTGCAGTGCTTACTGCAGATGACTGTAGTTGCAAGTCACAAGTCAGTAACAATACCAATAGAGTTGTCAGTGTCCTTAGCCCATAGTAGCCATGTAGTGATGTAGGCACGCTCCCAAAATCCTATCATTGATGGACATTTTTTTAGTCCACTGTTTGAAAAATAAAAACAGCCGTTAAAGTCATTTCTTTTAACAGAAAATGTATATGATTAGTGTAGAGCCAAACTTTAAAGCTGCGTAAAAGAATTGTGTGCAAAAAATTGCTCATGATTTTTTAAATTTACAACAATATTCACTATACAAAATGAAATTAATTAAATAACTTCAAATTTGCAAGCCAAAAATGCTTATTCTGTAAAATGTAAGTTATCAGCTTCATTTTTGGAACGAATGATAATGTTTCCAAAAAAAACAAAATTTCCCTCAAGACGAAAGATTACAATTTTAACCCCTACAAGAAGAAGTACTTTCAGAGTAATAAAAAATATAGCTATACTAAATGATTTCATTGTCACTTATATAAAGATATCAAAAATAATTATGTTAGAGTAGTAATATGTTTTGAGGGGGGTAAATTCCAAATCGCTGTTTGTTTATAATAATAACGAAATATTTTTCTCCATGTACAACATAGAAGTACCTAACACTCGACCTACATGTACGATATTCATATAAGTATATAGGACTGTTCAAATAAATGTAATATTAGCAGAGCTATATGTAAAATTTGTATATAGTTGTAATCTATTATAATATGATTTGTATTTCTCATAATCTGTTCTTTTTCATGATTTGATTAGGTGTGTTATAATAAATATCTAGTAATAATAATATGTGAGCAAGTGTATATGCACTTATACAGCTGTTGTATAAATATATACCCATATTACCTTTAATTATTGCAGAGTTTAAAATGAATATAGAGCATTCTATTTATGCAAGCTGGATTTTCTTGACGTAAGTAGATTAATTAAACTCCATATCTTGCATTTTATTCATTTATGACTATTATTTAACTAAAATACTATCTATTATTTCAAGATATGATGAAAATTATTATTTATATTACAATATTAATTACAAACATTTAATTATTTAATTAAAATATGCTATAAAAATTTAATTAAATATAAATACAATGATCTATATTTTAATTAAGTAGTTGATCATTCTAATGTTAATAAACTATATATTAAAAGCTTATAATTATACAGATATGCTCCTAATGCTGCTTTATCCATGCATTTGTTTAAAATTATTTTTTTTGCAAATGAAATGTCTACGAAGAAATTACTCTGAAATATTAATTTTAAAAACACAATTTCTAATAATTTTCTGTATATGAAAGTAACATAAATGCAATACATAGTAATATAATATGTACATACATGCGTGCGATAGTATAGGGGACACGCGTATAGCCGACTATCTAATCATTGTATGAAACGAATCTTAAGTAGCACATTTACAATAAAAGTATTGAATTAATTAATCATAATTTAAATTATTATCTGCATTGAATTAATATTTAAATATTTTTATTAATGTTTGAAGTCGATATCAATTTGAAAGCATAATTACGATTTTAATCAAAAATTTTCGAGCTATCTATGTGAAAAGTTTTAAATTTAAAATCAGAAACATAGAATATCGATGTTAGAAAATTAATCGCTCTAGTTGAATTTAACGTTTGTACTCTTGATTAAAACTAAAATTTTTGATTTCACAAAATAACTACAATACCCAGTTTCTTTTAAATTATAATTTCTGAAACATATTCATTTGTATGAATTTCTAAGAATAATTTACAGTTAATAAGAAATTATTTGTCTATTATTTATCTTACGTATTCATGCATACATATTATGTAGTATGTATTTATATAAGTAAAACGCATATATAAAGAATGGAAAAGAACAAGATATTTAATAGTTTTTGACTTTAAACCATAAAATTACACTTAAAATATATTTAAAATGTGTAACTATGAGTTAAAATTACTTCTGTTTTGTTTCATCACCAGTGCTCAAATATATTATGGTAAAGTACATAACATTTACGGGTTAAAAACAGTGTATTCTCAAAAGATTTAAAAACATGAACATGTAGTAAGGTTTATTACGTTATATGTATTTTCATAAACTTGTTCGTGGGTAGATTGAGATTACTGGAAGTTACATTATTAATTTATTTTATTATGTGTCATTATCAAAATGACAATTCTGCACAATGTAACGATGCGTTAACACATTTGTTTTTCTTTTTATGTTAGTTGTTGTGTTTGTTTTATATTTTGGTTTTTTTTTCATTGTAGTCATATCATTTTATTTTGGTACTGTTCTAACTTACAACATGTACAGTAAATTTTATATAAAAATGAAACAGTATCTAGGCATAACTTTGAAAATATATCAAAATTTACTAAAACAATTTTTTAGTACACTACTAGTATATGCCATACGCTATACAGCAGTATGGATACGTTACAGATTCTATAAACTTGTACATTTAAACATAAAAATTATATATTTATTATTTTTATGTAATATATTACATAAAAAATAATAGTTCGATAAGCATTTTACATAGAGAAGTCATGTGTTATTAGTAGACTAGGAGCATCATTTTGACATTCAGTACAAGTCCGTTGAGTGAATTCCAGGCAGTAACCGCAGAGACATTCGCTTGCACATTCGACTTGAATAGCTATGGATATGTATCTGAACATTATCAACATGAACTTAATATATTTCAAACTTAATGAATATGATACATAAAAATTACAAATAATAATGTACCTAGTAGACAAGTCTGAGGGATTAGCCTTAACATGAGGCTAATCTACAAAACAGTCATTTGATACTTTTTGAAGAGGCTTATGAAGGCAGTTAAAAATCATCCTTTAGACATGGTTAGAACATTTTAAATTTTGAATCTTAAGCATAAGACCAGTAGTATAATCGTATACTTGCTTATAGCCTCTCTATTATTGTCAACAATATTCAAAAGGGTAGTGTGAGTGCTATGACCTCGGTGAAATTCACTAAGGGATAATAACGGAGAGTTACAAAGCTTAAGCATTCTTGAAGAAATGTCATCTACATTTACGGCCTTAAACGATTTGGTCAAAAGAGCAACATTAGTATTACTGAAAGATATTTTGGCGGAATTAAAAAAATATTCCTTAAAGGGTAACGTTTTAAATAGATAAGAATGAAAATACAAATTGAGAGTATTGGCAGAACTATGAGAGAGAAAAGTATGAAAGGCGATATACATAAAGCGGTAAAAACGTCTATTTTGTAAAGCTCAAGCCAAAACATTTTTTAAGTCAATTAAATTTGGGACAGAATTGTGAAGAGCCCTAAATCGAAGTTCAAGAACATACGGTTTATGAGGCAGTTCTATTTGCAACGCCTCGTGCACGTATGAAGACTAAAACATCATGCGTGATCAAAGGTTCATGAAAATAGGACAATGTATGAGGCTTCAACTGCATCAAAATGATTTAGATACATTTTAATTTTGAGCGACATTATCAATGGATGAATCAATGGTCCACGATGAATACAGGGGTGCAGGGTATAAATTAATAAAGGAAGACAGGTCAGTTAGGCGCAATTCAGTAAGACTGTTGAGAATAATTTGATGATGGTGATTAATCTGATCATTGGAGAAATCAAGTTGGGCTTAATTAAAGGAGTAAGCAATTTGGATGAAATCATGACATCTTTCAAATGAGATTACAGTTAAAAACAGATAGATAGATATTTTTATTATTTGTATAATGATTTATAAAATATTGTGCATTAACAAAAAAATAATCTATCTATATGTAAATAACTTTATTCTTCACCTTGAGTCTAATTATACTCATATGACGATAATCACGGCCACAGCTCGTCAAATATCACACGGTAGCACAGTCGTATTTCCAATATATAATTTTTCAAATAATATCTGTAGGTCAACATAATCTCATATACATATACAAAGTAAATACGAAAATAAATATAAATCGAATAATGATCAAATGAAATGAGGAACATGTAGCTCACGCATACGCATGGGTATAATCTAGGTGTGTGCTGAATTTAACAGTGAAGAAGAAATGATGCCATTAAACGTAAAATCAAATTCTCTCAAATGCTCCATCATTAGTCTCTTAAGAGTCACATGCCCGGTGCATTATGCAGTGGAGATGGTCGGTTGGTCCACATATTGGCATCTAGAGCAAAAAATGATTTTATTCCAGTCTCCATGCGAATCCGCGGAAAAATTTCTTTTGGGTCACTTCGAATTGAAATACTAATACCATGGGTGGCAAGACCAAGATTATTGATGTAGAGACGAAAAGAAATAATACGTCACCTGTCAGACGTCGAATAAATTATAGAACCAAGATGATCGATCCCGTCACATATAAAAAGTTGCTCTTTATTTGTTAAATATGAGCAAATCGATTGAAGAACCCCAGTTGAAGATACTACGCGCCTCATGCATTGCAAAAGCATAACATTTTTCGTTATTTTAGAAGAATTCTTCTGTTTTTTAGAAGCTGAGGTAGTATTGTTTGTCTCAGATATAGTTTATCTTCCTTTTATATCTCAAGATTGCTTCTTCGACATAATGGACAAAGTTTTGTCCGTTACAAAATTAATAGTTAAAAATCATAATTTGTTAATATTAAAAATGTTATTCTTTAAAACTGAAAAGCCAAATCAGTTTCTCTACTTTAATAGCTATGTGGCATTTAATTAATATTAATATAAACAATTAATATATAAATAAATGCATATATAGTGTTATCAATCGACAGTATGTAGATTGGTTTTGTTGTATGTAGTCGAAAATGAAATAAGGTGAGATAAATTAATATATTAAATTGAATCATTTAAATAATAAAATATTTTATTAGACACAATCATAAAATAGTTAATGGACGAAAAATTTATAATTATTAATGTATTTCATTTCAGTATTATCTAACCCCAATATAGTGAATATTACATATAATTTTGATATTAAACCTACTCTGTTCACGTTACAGCATGTTGAATATAATACAAAAGTTCGTGTGATTTTAAAATGTCTATTAATATTTTAATTATTTTACAGTTGAAGCAAGATTAAAAAATGAAAGTATAGTCGGTGGATATGCAGCAAATATTGGCGATTTTAAGTACATGGTTTCAATTCAATTATATGAATCTCATGTTTGTGGTGGTGGTATCATTGGCGATCGGTTTATATTAACAGCAGCTCATTGTATTGTTGATTCGAATAATGATTTTATTGACGCATTGTATACTGTCGTTGCTGGAACGCAAAATTTGCTGGAGGAAAGTACGAAACAGATTCGAGTATCGGTCGAAAAATCATACTTATCTAGAGAATATAGACAGGTTAATGTCAATCTTAATTTACACTATCGAGAAGTCGCAGATATTACAGTATTAAAGGTACGTGAATTTTTCTACATCATGCAGATATAACGAAAAAATTTTTTAAATATATTCATGATTACTAATATACATCAATATTATAAACCTTTACTTAATATTAGTATAATATTAATTCTATGAAAAATATGTACAATTAATTTTTGTATTTGTACATAACAGTTAATTTTATTAAGCACGAATTTTGATATTTTCATTGAATATTGACACGTTTAATATCTAATAGTTTAAATTGTTTTAACCGAAATCTCTTTTAATTTTCTGTTTTTAATATTTAATTGCTGCATTATTATTTATATTAAAGTGAATGAATATTATTGTAAAATCCAGTTTAACTAATATTTCGCTTGTAATATCTTATACCTTTCAAAGCTAGTTACATGCAATACAGCTTTGCAGAAATGATTTGTTAAAGGAAAACATGAACTGCTATGGATAAAAAAGTCATTATGACCTAGTTAACTATTGCTTAGTGATTTCTAAAAGGCATTTAAGGCATATTTTATACGCGTGAAGATACTTTAACAATATAGATTAAAATAGTTATTAGTAAATAAGGGATGCAATTTTGCTTTCACCGATTTTTTTTCCAAAATTTAAGGCTTTATTCTTAAAAAGTGATTACTAATTTATGATCCAAAGTGTCATCTTCGATCAAGAATATACTTTTGATGCAAACACAAGTTCATTGATACGATGCTGTCGGTATTTTGACAGATGTCCAAACTTACTGTATGGAATTTTTGACCTACCTACTTTAACTGGCACTTATTGCAGCAGTTATCTATCGAAAAATGGCGGAAGCAAAGTTGCCCACCTAATAGATTTTAAAGTACAGAAAGAATTCCGGTCCCGCAGAAAATGATTTAACACACAGCTTTAACGTGTGATTAAGTTATTTTTCGTATGTCTTAAAAGTTGCCAATGTATTGGTATCCACTTGTAATTTATATCATGTAGTAATCCATACCATCAGGTAACATTGCTGGTAGCTTATCCACTATGGGTGGGTAGGTACGCCCCTGGACATTATTGAAAGCATTTTTAACATCCAGAGCAGCTTTATATGTCATACATAAACTTTGCATTAAATTAAAAAAAAATTGAAATTACTGTAATAAAATTGGATTCCAACTGATATATTTTGTTTTATAAATTTTTACATTTTAGTTGAAAAAAAAATTAGGACTTGGAAGAGATAGTAGATTGGCACGAATGTATTTCCCAACTAAACTTGAAAATGGAGATTTTCCAACATACGAAAATTCAAATGCTTTTATAGCTGGATTTGGTTGCGAAAAGATGAAAATTGTACACAATGGGGATTCTGATGTTCTAACAGAAATAATGGAAGTAGTTAATTATAAACTAAGATACGCCGCGCCAAAAGTTCTTTCTAACAAAGATTGTATGGAATCATTATCTAATAAACCATTGTACGAGTGTCATCTTTGCGCGCAAATTCCACAAAATAGCCCTGATATAGATGAAGGCGTGTGCGCTGTAAGTATTGTTATTATATTACTTCTATTAAGTTTTAAAGGCATATTAAACTATTTAAAAATTATTGTTTTAAAAATAAATTCAAAAACTTTTGGAAAAATATTAAAAAATATTATTACCTCTAACATTAATTTAAAGCGTTATCCCTAAGATTATAAAGGGTATTTTTCAAATCTCACTATAATTGGAGATCTAAAATTAGTACAAGTTATAAAAAGGTAATAGATAAAACAATCTATTTCTTTACAGGGCGACAGTGGTGGTCCACTTGTAATAGATGATAATGTTGTAATTGGTGTATTAAGTACAAGTCCAATGGGATGCTCTGAAAGAATTTGGCCAGCAGCATACACAAGAATTACATCTTATATGAGCTTTATTGAGAGCGCATTAAAAGATAAACTTTTACCTAATATGAAGTCAATGACTTATAAAGTATAATTTGTAAAATAAATATTAAGAAATTACCGTATAGTAATATAAGGATACATACGTAATATTTAATTTAAGTTTAGATTACAATTTTATAAGCAGTAGCGTGGCGAAGCGAGTGTAGAATTTATAGATACGAGAGTTTTAGATCTGCTTAATTTCTTCTCATTCCCAGTCTTACCAGCGTTAACAAAGGTCAGTAAAAAGGCCGAAACTGTGTATTCGTAAAAACTACAGTATTTGTTTCAAGGAATGCATCTGGATGCAGTTAGAGGGAATTTGACAGAGATATATCATTAAAAAATTCTAAATAATAGAAATAGATACAAAGTAGTTCAAATTAAGACTTTTGACATTATTGAGTAAGATGTTTTAGCTAATATGAGTGTATTGAATTGTAATAGGCATGTCAATTATGAACGAGAAATAAAAATGTTGAATGGAAAATAAAAATTGTTCAGGCAAAGGTGCATAACCTTGTTTTATAAAATTATCTTGTACATTATTATCACTTAGCGTCATATCTACTAAAATATTAAATCTGTGGTTACTATGAAATATCCTGGAACCCTTGTTCTGGACTTGTATCACGCGAATAGTCGTTCACTATGCGAAATACATTGCGTGTGTGCGTGCGTGCGCGCGCTTGTGTGTGTGTGAAAAAGGGCGTGTATACCTATTCCATAATTTTTCCAAGTAATACCTTTTTCACTTAGTTGACTACATACAGGCTAATTCAATCATTTCATGAATTGCGAATTATTAAATATTTGACCTAGTTATTTTTTGCATATTACGACGTTTGATTCAATTCTTCGATCCTCACATGAGAATAAAGACACATCGTCGAGTATATCACACAGTTTTGCTCACACTCTTAGGTGTTACGAAGATTTTTTAACGACTTTTTCTCTTATAAGCTAATAAAATTATAAGTCTGACTCAATAGCTACGTAATTTTATTCTAACCCAATTCCTTCTCCTTTTCTTACAACCATTAGCCGAGTACATAAGCTAATTTTACTACGACGCAGAATAAGCACTACATGATCGTACCCTAGCGCTTGGATGATGAGCCAATGGAAAACAAGTCTATCTTACTAATTTCAGTTAATTGAACTTTTTAAATTTTTTTGTAAAAATATATTTGGAATGGTCAATCTTATATCTTCGAATTATTAATAATTTCTTAAAGAATTATATAATTCTGGTATAACAATTTTGTTTTTGATGAATAAGCGAAGATGCTTATCTAAATAATTAACCTGTATTCCTTGAGTTTATGTGTTTCTTTTAATATTAATTTATTTATTGTATATAAATATACAGTAAATAAATTTTTTTATTTTCAGTATTTTGAATACTTATCGATCCAAACAAATAACTTAACAATTGATACTTCTTAACTCGTATCTTGTGCGCGGTTCGTGGATATAAGTATTTGTCATTAAATATTTTTTTAATTAATATAAATATTGTAAAAATATTAATGTAATCTATTTAAATTTGATGATGAATTGCATTTTTTATAAATTGATAAGAAAAGTTAATAGTTATGCATAAAAATAAAAATCAAGATCAAATATTAACAATATCAATAAAACAATGTTTTGAAATTTATTATATTTAATATACACTACATGCATCAAAAATTGACATAAAGCAGGTACAAAGTTTTTTACATGATACGTAAATCGGACATACCCAGACTGTGCTAAAGTATCTATAGCTAATACATTCCAACTTTCGTATTTTGAAAAGACATAAAAAATATAATCACTGATATATTAATATAAAAATATTGACTATTAATTTCTGTACAAGAGCATATTTTTACATAAAACGCAGAAAATCATTTAAAGATTTATAAAATACAAGTATCTTATACATTTCTAATACTTTGTTATCAATTGACTATTTTAATTCAAATAAATATCCATTAGTAGCCGATAGTGTAACATTCTTCGATAGTATGTACAACTATTTATTTATCAATTTATGAATGAAAATACAGATTCCAATAATAAATAAAACTAAATTTATCTCAAAATTTACATATATTTTAAATTAAATTTCATATTATATGTTCAAATTTTCTTTTCAATGGTTAATTTATTAAATATTTTAAATTAATAAACAGTATACTTAATTTATGTACATATTTTTTGGAATAAAAAAATAGAACTTTTGTGAACTAATTAATGCAATTGAATCTTCAGCATTAAGTGATGTTATGAATTAAACTATTAAAAAGTTATCAAGTTTTTGTACATCTATTTATCATTCATATATTGAATTCTTAAAATTATATTTAATTTAGATGTTGAAGTTTTCTTATAAAGTGGTCAGCGATGCAAAAGAGTCTTTCCGACTTTTCTGGTGATAAAGGCATATTCTCTGCTTTATGATTTTCGAAATCAAAATCAGAATTCATCTTACTTGATTCTGTGTGTATAATTAAAAATTATCATTTAATAGTTTATTCACATGAAAGCTATTTATTTAATATTTATATTTGAAAAAAATTACAACTTATAATAATTATTTTAACAATTATAATAATATTAATTAAAAATAGTTCAATCAACATAAAACAAATCTATTAATTTTTGAATTTATATTAACTAATCAATCATCAAATAAATCTCATTTGTCTAAAACAAATGACATTTATATATGAATCAAAAAATGTAAAAGCTTATTTTAAATTGAAAATCCAGTATGCTATTCTTTAATAAATATTTAATATTGGAATAAATAAAATAAAGAAATAATAACTAATAAATAATAATAAACTATATTCTGCCTCTTACCGTATTGTTCAGCGAGTTCCTCATCCATAAAAATGGCGTGTAGCACCATCATAGAACCGAAAAATCCGAAAGCTCCGTAGTATTTCAGTTGTTCCCTGAACCAGCCAGGTTTTTTGAATGCCTCGAGATCCTCTTCAGACACCTCCATCCTACGCAAGTTATGCAGAAACAAACGTTCATATATGTCGATCAACTTGTCGGTGTCGCGATCAAGTACATCTGATCTTGCCGATGCGTATAGAAAGTACGTAAAATCAAAAGCGGGCGAGGAGTGGCGACAAATCTGTTAACATTTGTATCAATTCAATTTTAAGATTATAGCAATATTATAGTTTTAATAATTTGCGCAGAGAATATGATTGATAATAAAAAGTGGAATAGTGTAAAACCTTTGCCTCTAAATCTAGAAGTCCACAAATTGCTTATGTATAAATATTATAGTTTAAATTAATTGATTATATTGAGGCTCTTAAAAATCACATAAATGCGAATATATTCAAAGCGTCATTTTTTTCGATAAATTTTGATTGTTCAATATACACATTTTTTATATCTTATTATACACAGAATCATTATAGACTACTTAATATTATCCATAGCTCATGTACTTTTTACCTGATAGTCAACAAGCTTTACTTGTGCCACCGTTCCGTCGGGATTGTGTAGGAACAGTATGTTATTGTTCCAAGTATCACCGTGCGTAATAACCCAATAGCGTTGATCCTCGTTAGATCGTGGTACCAATAGTTGCAGCATTTTCTGATGAACGTTTCCCTCATAATTTTTTAGACAGTCGATGATATACTGAGCTTCGGGCTTCTGTGTTTTCACACTTTCAAGACTCAAAAAAGCATAGGTCAAACCACTTTCAAAAAACGAACCGATTGTAAAACCCTTATCTAGTACGAACATATTTTCCCTAAGAGGTGTTACTAATTCCAGAAATCCTTCAGGATCCTGTAACTTGATTTTCATTGACGATGCATGCAACGCCGCTAAAGTCTGAGCATAAAAGTTGTGTGTAAGTACGTAAATAAATGTTATCTTGAGGGGAAATTATTTAAGTTAAAAATATTCTACAATTATACCTCAGTATTAATAAAAGTATTCATGATTCTAAATACCTCGATTACAGCAACGCAGTGATCTGAGTCAAGAAGCTTTCGACGATCACAGATAGAGAAATTTCGCGAGCCTAGATCTTCCATGATGATTTCATTTGGCTCTGCGAGAATACAAGCCGGCCCAAAAGGTCCTAGACGGGGTAATATTTTTTTGTAGACATGTGATTCAACTATAAACATATTGTCATTATTCATTAATTTGGCGATGTGTGGATTCTGCAGAAGAAGTTTTCGCATAAAAGACTTCTCATAAGCTGTAAAGCAAAAACATTGTGCATAAGTACTTAATTTTAGATTTCAAATAAGCTTAATGTTTAGTCAGTAGAAGTATTATTTTAAATTTCGGTACATACGACTTCCATTTCCTTGTTTTCCTTTTATTTTCGTTCTAAGCACTATAGATAAATAATTTTCACCAGCTTTGGTACCATAATCTTCTTCTGCTTCCAAAATAACGAGTTTTTGGTCATTTTCATATTTTCTTAGTAGTGGTGTATATTGCTCTATAATCTCTATTATGCAGAAATAAACAATTTATTATTTTTTATTTCAATTAAAATTATCTTGTTTTACAACAATGTCTTACAACAATGTTTTACAAAATTATTTTCTATTAAAAACAATTAACATGCACACGGTAAAATTTTAATATCTACATATTTTGTGAATCTATTAATTTATTTAAATTTTAATAACCTGCCATGTACTGTTTTTACTCAAAAATATATTCATCGTATGATTCATCACTGTCGAAATGGTCGACTTTATGGTAATACATTTTTATGCTTCTGAATAAAATGTTAATTATTCTCAATCATAACATACTCAAATGTTTTATTTTTAATACCAATTTTTAATATTTTATACAATTGTAAATTGTTCTTAGCTGTATTGTCAGTAAACGGAATCATGAGGCCCTACCATTATTCTAATTATAAAAATAAACTTTTTCAATATTTTTTTATATATTTATATGGAGACTGTTGAAATTATTGTTTTCTTACGTGCTCAATACTATGAATTCAAATTTCGTTGAAGCTTTCTTTAATGAATTTTAATTGTTCTAATATTTAGCATTATATTACATTAACCAAAATATATTTTAATTTAAAAAATTTTCAATTTGAAAATTTGTAATACTAGATATTTTGGTAGAAAATAGAATTAAAAAATGTTATACCTTTATAAATTATTCAAATGTAGTGGAACATATGTGTATACCTCTACTTATGTCTGACCATAACCGACACTTTCTACTACGCATGGAATAATATGTTAACTATAGCCAATGTGCATTTCTCATGAATTCTTTTTGTATTTGAATCATAGAATTCCATATCTTTTAACGTTTTTACAACTCGGATTAACATTACTGCAGTAAAATGCAAATTCAATGCTTCGCTAATAAAATGATGGCAATAAGGAAAAATGACTAATAACTCAGTGTGCCATTTTTCTTTCTTCTGATAATTATCGTGAATGATTATAATCATTAGAAACACATTAATAATACTTTGCATTAATAACCATCTATTTGACAAGGACTAAAAAACAGCTTAACACTTTGAAATACGATATCAGCAACAACAATTATTTTTTAAATTATTAAAATATTTATCTTATCATTATGATTATGAGCACACTTATAAAACTATAACATTATTCCAAATTTTAATCCAATTAACGCGTCTTTATCTATGTTACAATATACAACTACAACATAATCATGGAAATAAATGCACAGGTCTAAACTAGAAAAAAATGCTCAAAAACTCAATACGGTGATCAAAACTGTCAGTTATAATTGCACCAAGGCCCTATTCTCTAATCATCGGAATAATCATAAAGCGCAAGGGATAAAATTGTCCATGGGTTAGAACGCGAATGAAATGAAAGCTGTCTATTAAGAGAGCTAAGACAGAGAGGATAGTAGAGAGGGAGTGGAGGTGCGATAAGCTGGGTAAAAGCTCACTCCCGATCGTATTCACTGCGCGTCTGCCTGCTGGCAATGGCCGTTATACCTAGTGACATAGTACTAGCGGCTCTGGCTCGGGCTCTGGCCTGCCCAAGGTCCCTGCAGTCCGTCTCGCCAATTGCAACGATGCCGCATATACACGCTCGGCTCCCACTCCCCGCCGAGGAACGTGCGCAGTTGTAGTTTTGCGCGTAAGCTCGCGACCCTTCTTTACTCAAAGTATGCGATCATTATCCACTCAAAATTATAATATTGACTCTGTGATCAAAGTTACACGAACTAATAATAACTAAGGACTGAGTAATAATACTAATTGATAGAACAAACCTACGCTTACTTTATATAGCCTGGTGAATAGATAAGTGTATTTTGAAGTATTCTTTACGCAGAATACACGATTAAAGAATGTCTCTGTACAGTTTATTTATTGAAAGGCGCGTAGATTTTAAATCTCAACTTATTCTTTTATACTATATACAAAACAATAATTTCCAATTATAGAATTCCTCGAATAAAATAGGCTTGAATTATTAAACGGTGTTGCTATAAATTTTGTTAACTTGATAAACTTTAAAACATCTTACTTATCTTTATCGCACAAACAGTGGAATCAATTACATGGTTGTGAACTCAAATGTTTCAGAAGTGCATAAAAATCCAATCGCAAGAACAATCGTGTAGAATTTTTGACACGATTTTGCTTTCTCCGCGCGCGTGTAAACGAGAGCTTGAAATTCTAGTACTAAATTAAAAAAAAAAAAGAAAAAAGCGGGCAATTATCTTAAAATGCTAGGCGGAGAAACAAGGAGCGGCTACGATGTTGCATCAAGGAAGGCGAAAAAACTGTTAGTGCATTAATTTAACTGCCTAACGCAGAACGAGACTTCTTATAATTTCATTTGTTACGTCAATTGTGTAAGACCGTCGCTGCGCTTAAACAATCAATTTGAACGCAAAAGAAGTTAGTGCACGCGCGATCGAGTCGGAGCGATGCATCCGCGGCGCGATCTTGACGCTCTCGCGTGTAGTTTTGCGCGCGCAAGGTCAGCCTCTCCGAATAGTAACTCGCAGGCGTTATATCTCTGTGACTCGCCTATCTCTGTATTTATAGCGAGTCGCCGCGACATTGAACGGGCCGTCGACTGCAGCGGCTGCAGTAGTCCGCCGCCGGCTCGGAAACACGTGCGTCCGTCGCATGTGCGATCGATGAAGATGCCGCGACTTTTTCCCTTCGGCTCGTTCCCCCTTCTTTTTTTTTCCCCATGGCTGTCGCGCGGGCGCCTCCCCGAACCGATCGATCGCTCGGCACGAGCACCTTGACAGAGGCTGCGCCGAAGGATGTGAATATTATTAGACCGTGATGAATTTGTTGCGCGGTCGCTCATTGTCCGAGCGCGCGAGCGCGGTATTTTCAGTTCTGATTGATTTCGGGGCGCGCTATGAAAAGCCGCTCTGCCCTCTTATGTGATCCTCGACGCGGCCACCCGATCAACGCCGATTCCAAGCTCTTCGATGTAGATTTTTGTGCTTCTTTGTTTCGAGCGAACGGTGAATGCGGTGCATTTATACAAACGACTGCTTCGGCTGAGATCGGTGTTGAGCGTTATAGTAATTATAGATATTACATAACGTTCGTTCCTTTAACTCGAACTAACTAGCTTTTTCACATAGTTTGTAGCGAGCTGAATTCTCATTATTGTTATTGAGCACGCCAATGCTGATGTTTACATTCCATGCTATTCGATTCTTGAGATGTCATTGGTAAAAGATGTAACTTGTAATCTATTAACCTATCTTTAATTAAACAACCTTATTGGTTTCAATCTATCGGATTTATCTTCAGAACAGTCTGTATATTTAAATGTTAATACTATGTATGCATCGGTACATTCAACTAATTTATTGCTTAAAAGTTCTTAGAATTAAATTTGCATGACCAGTTTATAAAGTTGAAAAACTAGTTACATCTTTTTGAATCGACTTTGCAATGAAGAATCAATTACAAACATTAATCGTGCTATATAAGACCTAATCTGTACTTAGGTAAGCTTAACATATATAATAATCGTTAAACAATTTCTTAACATAAGCCTCGAATTAAGCACATATTTGTAAGTTATTAGACATTTCGTTAAATCAACAATGGTCAAATTATATGTAACAATAATGAGATGATACATTTAAATGCATGTGCATTTTTCAATAGTATGTCCATTAAATACGTTAGCGTTTTTTACATTAATTAATGAGACGATAATATAATGTATTGTAATTGAAAATTGCTATTTAACAGATAAATAATCAAGTATGTATACAGCAACAGAGTGACAAATGAAAGCGTTGAAATTGTATTGAAACTTGAAATAGGTCTCGATAACAAAGATACGTTTGCAACAATTAACTCGGCGGTATAACGATTTTTAACATATTAATTCAATTTAGTTGACATTTGACGTACTAAACGGATAAAAGCAGCAAAAAACTAAGATAGTCCGAAATGGAAAAAGAACTCTGAGCAACATTTGAAACGAAATACATGTGTCGTCGAAAGCAGAGCCGGCCGAATATTATCAATGATCAAACGGTATATGCAAGTCAATCGAACAAGTCACTGCGCGTGAAAAAGGTGCCGAACAATCTCGGCACAAGCCGAGATAAGAGCCGATACAAGCGTAAGTGCGCAAGCAAGCAGTGGAGCCGGAGACACAAGTGCATGGCCACCATCCCTGGGGACCGTACATAGTCAAAGTCCGCGTAGGAGCAGCAGCAGTAGGAGCGGCAGCAGCAGCAGCTCGAACGCTCGCGCGCGTACCTGACACACTTCGGCGCTCCATATTTCCCGCAATGGGTGCCGTAACAGGCGGCGTGACAGTTGCCACTTGCAGCAGCCCGCACTAGGCCTAGGCCGGCCGCGGACTATTCCGCGATAAAAGCACTGCCGAGCGCCCGCGCGCATTTCCCAACGGCCCACGGGGGGCGGCGATTAATTCCGGACGCGCACACGCGCCGCCGCCGCCTGCAAATCCATGCGATTTCGCGTGCCGACGCCGCCGCCAACGCCGCCGCCGCCGCCGCCGCCGCCGCCGCTGCCGACGCCACCACCGCCAACCGTCGCCGCCGCTCCTTACCGATCTCGTTGCGCGCGCGCGCGCTTCCGTCAGCTCCTACTTCTCCTACTCGGACGCGAGGCTTGGTTTTTCCTTTTTTTTTTTTTCCCCCCGCCGATTAGCCGCACGCCGCTGCTGCCGAGGCGTGAAGAGCAGGAAGAGGATCCGCCGGCTCGTCTCTGCCTTCCTTGCGATCGGCTTCGCCCCCGGCGTCCCTCCCTCCAAGCTTCGCCCCCTGAGCTTCGCGAGATTCGTCCAGTGAACTCGCCGATCGCTCGACGGTTTTAATCCCCTGCCGATTCTACTTTTACGAGAGTTTTAGCGCGATATTGCTAGTTCTCTTTTCGCACTTCTGGCGTTAATATTTTTATTTTAATTATGTAAGCTTTGTGATTTGTTTATTTAATTACCGTCACAGTTGTTTTCTAATATTCCAAATAATTAAAAAATCTGCGTCGTGAAAATTCAAGGTTTATTTTAAGTGATAAACTTAGCTTTAACAGGAAAAATATTACTTCGACTATTGTTCCGAACCAAAGTTCTCGAGCAAAAATATTTAATGATATGTAATTATTGCTTCTAATACTGCAAAAAAACATATTTATTAAAGGTAAAAATCTGGGAACCAGGAAACCCATGTTACTCAACAAAGCTCACTTAAAATGTGTATAAGATCAAGAAATAAAATTTTGTTCTTGATAATTCAGTGCAAAACAAAAATATATATATGAGATATTAGGCTATTGCGTTATTGGATCTATTCGATATATTTACAGATCATCGCAAACCTTTTGTTTTATGTCTAAATTCATAAAGTACCTGTTTAAATAATACATCAGAAAATTATGTACCGATGTAATATTTGCGTAAAAACAAAAATTTAATGATATTCGTACGTTTACTATTTACCTTTAAATTGTTTTACAACGCTATAAAAAGCAAATGAAAAACAAATCTATTTATTACATTTTTTAATATTTCGATATAAAAGCTTATTTGTCACAAATACCACAGGTAATTAATTAATAAAATAGAAAAAGGTAAAAAATAAAAATCGAAAAGAGGTGCTATATCTTTCTGTTTTATTGCATTTATAAATAATTAAACATGAAAAATAAATATTAAAAAATATCCTTATATAAATGTAGATAATTTAAAAAAAATTTATTCTTCTGCTCTTCTATTTTTTTAAACGAAATAATATTTATATTTGTATTTATATTGCAATAAATAATTATACATAAGATTCTAAGTCTCCTTTGATAATCCCAATGCATACAATGGTATCTCATCGTGTCACCGTAAAAAACCTATCAATTAACTTTCACCTGCTTTATTGCACAATCAATAGCTCTTTACCTCTTCTCATCTCAATAGTCAAATATACCTATAGTTGTTGTTTATAATTTATGGAAAACATACGTGTCTACAAATTTTTTACGTAATATTATTGTAATGCAATATTCTATATTATGATAAATAAAAATTGTTATACGCAAATGTTTAATATTCGGTTATGTCATTAATTACTTTTTAAGTTAAAAACAATATTGCGTATTTATAAAAATTGTCTAGAAAATAATTTATTCTTTATGAATTCCTATTCCTAATAAAAGAAATTGATAACTTAATTTCAATATATTTATTCCAATATGCCTTGGTAAGATTATTCTTCTATTTAACGCATTTTAAATCGTTATTTGAATATCGTACATTTACCACGGGCAAGATCACATACAATTCTCAATGTCAATGTTGATTATTGTAGTGTATTACAAGCAAGTGCAGCGTTTATCCGATGAGTCTCGTCTTGCATTTAGTCGCGTTTTTTATCTGTACTATGTGTTTGATAATAGTTAAGTTATAAAATTGTAAAAACCTTCAATATTAAAAAAACGAAGGTAAAAAGATTAGAAATTAGATAACATTTTTGTATAGAAGTTAAAGAGCTTTTATCTAGATTTTTTATATTATTACTTTATTTCTTTATCTATATTTGTATAATATAAAATCTTATAATTCTTATTTTGTAAATAAAAGTAATCTATAACAATGTTATTCATTTTCATAACATTTCAAACTTTAAAAATAAAAGTGTTAATAAATATTATTTTACAAAATATTGAATAGATTTTTTAAAAAATATTTGTTACTTAATAATGATAATAATAAGTAAATAATAAATGAAAAGTTTAATTTTTCAATTTTAAGATATTTTTTTTAATTCAAGAAATACCAAAATATTTAAAAATATGTTTGTCACTTTAATTGGATAAAAATAATATTTTTTTTCGTATCTAATTTACATTTAAAATATAAACAATTATCCTAATAGAAACATTGTTAATACAACAAACATACATTGTTAATATAACTAATTGTTAATTTGTCAAATATTGAACAATTTAAAAAAATTCTAATCTATTTTCTGTCGATTCGTCAATAATTCTGTTTATTTCAACACGAATTTCCGGAAGTATTAAAAACTACAGTTACTGGTATAAAAATATTGTTGATAAATATGTAAAGCATAATATTAAAACTTTTTAAATTTTGGCTCTATATCTGCGTGTGCGCATATCTCCAGGCTCGTCCCATGCACAAGCATACAGTGTATACATATGCATGTATCATTAAATTTTTGTTAAAAAATTCCTTAATATATACATCTAAAAATTTCTTTATCATATATTTATTCAATTAATATACCTAATTCATCACCACATAGCATTTATTTTTATATTTTTGTTAGATTTTGTAAAACAAATTCAAAATAAGTCGCTACTAGTGGTAGTATTTAAATATTTAACTATGCTAATCTATTATACAATAGACTTTTTATTTAGTTTTTGTTTGTTAAAAATATTGATTGTATAATCAATACAATCAATTACACATGAACTCAAAGTTTTGTTTTGACGAACTCAAGTAAAAAACATATTCAACTAATTTTGAGCTTTAGATTTTAAACTATTGTTAAACAGATAAGTAAATATAAAATATTTAAAGCTTGAAATAGTATTGAATAGAAATGAAATATTAGAATGTAAAATACATTAAATAATATAGTATATTAAAAACTTTTAAAAATTAATTATAGTAATACCAAAATTCTTTTAAAGGTATTTAGAAATTTATTTGTAAGAGAATAAAAAATGTTTTTATATTTTTAGTTTGATCTTGATTCCTAGTCACTGTATTAATATCAATTGAGAAGGTCTTCAATTTACATTGATATAATAAATTTTTTTGTTTACATTCGTTTTTATTAACTCAAGAACTGTTTTTTCATCTGGCCTCTTTTACACATATTCACAGTATTTCTGTATGCTAAACTAATTTATTTGTTCAGATTTATTGACATTTTTATTGAGAGTTCTTTCGAATAAGTAAAATCTGGCCATTATTAATAATTTTGTATCTTCAATAATCTTAGTTTCTTAAATTGTTGCCAAAAATGTGCAAGTTTCTAATAAGTTAATTACTAATCTTGATTCTTATTGATTAAATTAATAATTTATTTCTTAATAATGTTTAAAATAGCAGATATTATACTATTTTTTTTCTTCATAATAAAACATTATAACAAAAAATATTTTCCTATAAATTCAAAATGTTTTATTGGGAAACATTCCGAATCAAAAATAGAAAAACTTTGAAATAATGAAAAAGTATTACATTACCCAAAAATCTCACTTAATACCTATAAAATTCCTTCTAAATCAAAATCCATTGAATAATTCTACTTCAGTAGAACTCTCTTATGGATGAATAATAATAGCCTAATTATTTATATCGATATTACGGAATTACGCAATAGTTTCTTCAATTACTTCGAACGTCTTAAGAAAATACTTCTAAGTAATAATTACTACACAGGTAGACATTATCTAGTGTAGAAGAATTGTTGTATATGCATTAGCATATCGAAAAAAAATTCACAAAAGTAACTCAGAATTACATGAATTCTATTTTTCTGGTACCTGAACAAAAACAATCTAAACTATTTGAACTAGTTGATTAATAAATTAAACTATTTAATTGCGTTTATAAAATTTATTGCAATGACTGCAATAAAAAATATATAGGCTTAACAGTTGCGTTACGTTCATGTTTACAGTGATAATTTAGAGAGAAATGAAGCTAGTATTTATACAAATATTATTAACATCATTAGAATATGTAATTAGTGTTTTTACTATTTGAATGCTTTTAGATTTCAATTATAATTGTTATGTATCACACGTTTAAGCCTATGCATTCTTATTATTTACAATTAATCTATTTTCTTTATCTATATATTATCTGTATATTGTCCACAAAGAAATCGAGCTTTATATTTTATGAATAGTGAAGAAACTTATAGGTAAAAGCAAATTTTAAAGTATAGCAATTTTATTTGTGTTATATTTTTAAATATTTTAATTTTAAGTAAAATTATTTATATTTTTTTGCCTCTTTTGAAGAGGTCTGTAAGTACAGGAGGTATGTCGCTGTATAAAGTGCTTTTTGCTCAGCTTTTCAACTCGTTTAGATTAGTAAGACCCAATCTCATTAAACAATATTAACCGAAATTAAAGACTAAAAGTCTTTCAAATTTATTTAATAGGATCCAACATGCAATAACCTTCAAAGAAATATAATTTTCATAATAATAATTCGTAATACAAAAGTGCAGAGAAAATCTACCGCACGATGCGTACCATAAAACATATCGTTATTTACAAAATTTTGTTATAGTGCGATTCCTTACATTAATAATAATATCATCCACTTTAATCTAATATAAAGCTAATATATACCTATTTCTCAGGTACGTCTTATGCTTCAAATCTCATTAAACAGTATCTATTAGCATATAGGTACCTAACAGTTAACTTTTCCCGAGCATGTATATCTCGTTTCGTTACATTATGAAAATTAAATGAGAAAAAGCTTTCAATGTCATCTGAAAGAATAGAGAAAATTAAATACAGATATAATTCTGTTTATTAAAGTTTCTTAAATGACAGAATATTATAATTGCAATTTCTTAGTACATAGTTAAATGCAATTTCATTTATCACGTGTTTGATTTACTTCAGCTGGCAATGGCCGTTATACCGAGAGTCATAGCACTGTCAGTCTCTAGTAATTCCAAGGCTCGGTATCTCCCACTACCTCGCGAGAGCATGAACTGTATCAAGGGCGCACGTGTCTCATATGTCCGCGAATTATAGTCGTGCTTTGATGCGTTTACGCTTATGATGGGATTGTTCTTGGGCGGATCCAGCTAGTAAAAGTCGTATCAAATACCAAGTGCTAAGTGACCGTTCAGACATTCAACTTCCTAGTATTAATTAAACTCTTTTTATATTGTTACAAAATCAATAATTACCTCACAAAATATAGAATACATAATGGTAGAAAAATGAGAAAAATAGTGATATAAAGAAAAGCAAAATAGAAAAAAACAATAAGTTCAATCCTCTAACTTTGTATCTATTGTTGAAACTTATTTCTTAATAAAAAATTGAGTATCAAGTTAGATTTTATATGAATGTTATTTTGTATGCTTAATTTTTTTATAATAAATTCGTTAAATATAATTATATTGAATGAATAATGATAAAAATCATAACTTAAAAGATGTTATGAATTATGTGTTATGGATAAGAAACCGGTTTAACCCTGTTACTGCAATTACTTCAAATGTCAAATCTATGATTTGACTATTAGTTTAAGAGTGGTTTTGGTTAATTTTATTAATATTTTAATTTCTATGTAAAAGACAATTTAATTGTGTATAAATGGAAAATAGGACTTATAATCCATGAATAATTCATTACCAAGAAAACTATATTATTCCCCAATATAAATCTTCTCCATTTTCTAATCATAAATAATGGAAAAATTATATAGTTTAAATAAATTGTTGTCTTTCCACTTAAAATTAATTGAAAATTTTAGACATGGAATGATCTAAATCTACATGGTAATCTTGTATTTCAATGTTTGATCTGGTGTTTGATAATGATCTTATGCGATTTTTATCATATTTACACTTTTGTTTTTGTTATGTAAGGTCCCATTTGATTAATATGTTCAGCATAAAAATTGATCATTTCTTTATTTTTACAAATATCATATTTCTTTTGTCTTTCTTGGACAATATTCATTTATGTTATGCAAGTATAGGCGGTAGTAACGGCCGAAGCGCTTCAGCGCGGATCGAGTGAAAGGAGAGTGCACGATTTAACTCTCATTTGATAGTCGTTTGTGTGCACATTCGTGTACATATACGTACACCTTCTCCCATCCTGAAGAGACACAGGGAAGAAGAAAGATTCGTATCCGCTTTCGACACACTAGTTTGAATTGCATTGTTTCAATTCAGTAGCATCCTGACACATTTACATTTTTATACTTTCACACATGAGATTAAAAATACTCCAGGATACTGTCACGAGATCAATTCGTAACTGAAAAAATCACGAAGTACAAAAAATTACATAAATGAAATGAGCAAAAAATTAATAATTGTACGGTAGATTAGCAGTTATTACTAATGTATTGTTTGTAATGTTAACTTATCAAAAGAAATTGTGAATGATATGTAGTTTTACTTAAATAGTTTTGGGTGAAGATAAATTTAAATGTAGTGCGTAAATTTTGCAATTAGATCTCACCATTATCAGTCGTTGACTTTATTGCCTTGGATTATTAGTTTTCAAACAGACAGGAAATATGTCTATATCTTGATAACAAATGCACGATCAACAAGGTTCATGGTCAATGCAGTTAGCAATTTAAATTAATAACATTTCTAACACTTCACACTATTTACGTTTAAATTAAACGTCATCCAAAATATATTAATGTCTATATAAAATGTAATAATAAATAAATGTTGAAAGTACAACAAAAAAGGATATTATCGATACATAAAATTAAAAGATACAAGAATATAATTACGATATTGCAATTTATAAATGCACACAAGGGTAAATTTAAACGACAACAACTCATCATTTCGATTATCAATAATATTAACTTCTTTGACCTAGACATCATTAGTAAGCTCAAACTTCATTATAGACATGTTAAGTCATTTTTAGTAAAACGATTCTCAAATTAGAAAGTAATCCATTTTTTTGCCTTTTATTTTTATGTATTTTGCAACGATTAACGCTGTGACGTAGCCCTTGGGCGGCCTTCCACACGGCCGGCCGTGTGAGTAAATAAGGACCCGAGGCTCCTTTGCGGCGGGCGCGAGGCGATGGCGGTCCTCCCGACATCCCGGGGCCGCGAGAGCAGCGGCTCTCCGGGTCGGCTTCCCCGCCGTTTGTAGTGGGGTCGATGCGCGCCCGTCGGCAGTGTGTGTCCGGGCGCGAATAAACGATGTAACACCCAGAGCCCCCGAGTGATTATTCAGAGGTTCCCCACCCGGGGCTAGCTTGGCCGGGTCCCTTCCGGGGCCCCTCCGAGGGACGTCGGCCTCGGAGAGGAAGCACCACGTCACAAGAGGAAGTCAATACTAACTTTATAATACGTTATAAGTATATTTAATTTATATTGTAGTAAGTTGCTAAAATGTTAACCCGGAGGTATGATTTTAAACAATAAATAAAATTAATACTAAATCCTTAGGTTATTTTACACAAATGATTTAGTTATTTCTAATTATATTTATACAATTTATTGTGCTTAAAGATTTTCATATTATAATAAATTCAACAACACTTTAGCGTTTTTTTGTATTGCACAAATTAATTATTTTTATTTTTCGTATTAAAGCTAAAACGTTTTAGTGAAAACAAAAATACTAAATACAAATAATTAACGCTATTTTAGTTAGTTGAAGTAAGCATAACATATAATTGATCTTAATTTGATTTATTAATACGCAAAATACAAAATTTATAAGAATAACAGAATTCACTAGTTTTCACTTAATTGAGATAATTTCTTACACTAACTGCTTATTCATTTATTGTAATTTAGTATTTTACATTGTCAGTAAAATACATTTGCTCATACTTATAAATATTTATGAGCTTAAAGACAAGTTACCAAGCAATATTAATATCATGTAAAAGAGAGTCATTATTACTTCATTCACAATATCTGGAGAGGTTATCTATTTACTTTTTATTTTGTTAACTGTCTAACCTTATTTATATAATACATTATCATTAATTATTATTGATGTATTTGAAGCAAAATAGATTTAATTATTCGAGATAACATAATATTATAGGATGCGATATAAGAAGATTTTTAAGATGCTAGTACAAATACTCAGTACTATCTAAAATATTTCCAATGCATAATAATGTATTATATCTAAATCTTAAAATATCTCTACCCAATTACAATTTAAGAAAATAAAATCTACATTGCATAATTATATATTATAAAAAGGTGGTAATCGTTACTAAATACTGCTTTTTTACTTAATTACTTAATATTTAAAATGTATACGTATGTAGGTAAAATGTACGATAAAATTTCGTTGTTTTGCGGAATGCAATATTAATATTTGTAACGTATAAATAATTTAAAGTTAATCATTACATAGATAACATTAAATACCACATGGCATCAGATACAAGTTGATTTTATATGATTTTTACTTGTTACTATTCCCAAAGAAAAAATAAATTTATCATTTATGCAACACAGAATACATCACATATAATGTGAATAAGATTCATTGCATAGCTATTTGACATAATTGCTTGTTTTGTATTAATATTGATTTTTGTTTATTATTAGAGTTATTATATCACTCATTTCATCATTGTCAGTATATTTAATTATAATATAACATTTTATAGATTTATAGCTATGTATGAATGAAAAAATATGTTATAAAACGTATATCTATATTTACAATAAAAAATGAGTACATGATAAAATGGAAATATCTTTTTTACGTTTTTTACCATTTAAATATGGCATGAAAAATGATTTTTTATAATAATAATAATTTTTTCCTTTATCAATATTTTAGAACAATTATATCGAATTAAGTTTTAACAAAAGAGTTCAACCTTTTTTTTACTGTTGCTCAATAATACTTAATTTGGAAATATATAAAGTGAAATTAAATCAATACAATCACTCTATCTTTGTATTAGTAAAATAATTAATATTAAAGTCAATATCGGCGGTCCAATCTGTCACCACTGTTCCATGATTGTTCATTGTTTCCCCAAAATCGCCCACCTCTCTCGTATTGATTATTGCCATTTCTCTGATTATCATTAGCTTTGGGTGGTAAATATGAAGTGCTTTCCCAATTTCTAGTGGTACTTCTAGAGTCATTCTCTCTGGGAGGAATTGACGTTGCTTTATTAGACTTTGTGTCATCAATCGGTTTGCCAGTGATAGAATTCGATCCAACGAGGATCTTGGCGCCTGGCAAACCTTGACCCGTCCCACTCGGTAGTCCGCCGGTAGGTCGCCTGCCCAGGAATAACTTGGCTTTTCCTACAGTTGTGCGTGAAGTCGGCACCGTTGTAATGGACAGAGGTGTTGTCTCGGCGCTTAAGTAGTTTCTATCTGGAGGAAATGGTGGGTTTTGCGTGCTGCTACTTATAGTTGGTAATGGATCACGATAGACGCTAGAAGTTTCTTCCCTGATAAGGAAGGGAGTTGTAAGTTGATATTGTCGGTGTTGCGGACGCTTCCTCTTGAGATCTGCACTATCTACTTCCCTCTGTCGTTGACGGTCAACATCGTCTTCTGTAGGACTGGAATTGATAAAGCGAGGACTCGCAGTTGACGCTTCGAGGCTATGCTCATACTGATCTTCCGGAAAGTCAAAATTGTTCCGATAATAATGCTCAAATTTGACATTATTTATGTTGGTTTTATTTTGATCATTATTTTTAATGTTTGTATAATAGTTATTTTGGTCTTTATAGTTAATATTATTATTGTAGTAATCATTAGTTTTTATATTATTGTTATTTTGATTGTAGTTGTTGTTATTTACATAGTTACGATTATCTTGCGGAAGTGGGTGATTTATTGGATTTTGATAAAAATTATCATTTCGATTATTATGATTATTGAAGTTATTTCTCTCGTCTCTTTGAATTTGACTGTTGTAGTTGATACTATCTATATAATTGTTGTTTTCTCTTGGTAGTGGAAAGTTTTTATTTCTTTCAGATTCATCAGATAATCCATTATTCACGAAAAATCCAGGACTGTTGTCATTTCTGAAAGATAAAAAACCATTTGTTTACTTCATCATGCTTAATATTATTTGTGATTGTTTGCAAAAATAATATTATCTAAGATAACGTCGTAATTCCTTTAGCAAATGGGTTTACATATTCAATAATTTAGATTCTTGTATTGTATTCTTTTATTTTTTTTGAGTAATTGTAAAAAATAATAACTCTAATAACAATTTCAGTTCTGATTATCTTATTTAATTATTGTGTTATAATATTAACATTTAATAAAACTATTTTTCTGGAGAGTTGAATAAATAATGTTTTAGCATATTTTAAAATTTAAAAAAGAATTTGTTATTTGATAGTTCCTGTAGGCAGCTCCAAAGGAGGCAGATTTCTCAGAGGCAGTGGTTAATTTAGCAAGACGAATTAATATTTCAATCAAAGCGGCGCAAGTGTGACGCTCGGTTCCGCCCGCTCTCGCAAAGGACGCGGTTTTCACGACAGGGTATCGCTCAGAGCAGCCACGGGCGCCTCGGGCTTGCCTCCACGGAATAGCACACTTTCCCCGCCTTTTTGCTCGTGAGGCGTGATGCGCCGCGAGCGAGATGGCGGGTCAAACTTCGCGACCCTGGCAGTCTCCGGGATTCCCCTTTCTGCGCTAGGCGGGAGCGCGCGGATGGGCAGATCGTGGCCCCGCGAGTTGGTTCGGCGGGTTCCGGATCGAGCTCGGACTGCAACGCGCTCGCCACAGGCTCGGCCGACGCGACGGCTATAGCTTCTTGCGGAGGAGCCGTAGGGAGGGGGAAGCCCTTGTTCGGCGGGCCCAGCGTTGCCGGTGGCTGCTCCTCATGCCCCTCACGAGGCTATACGGGAGAAAAGGCGATCCCGCCGTTTCCCTTTGGCCACGCGTACATCATAGTCGAGCACTTTTATTTATAATTCTTATTAAATGTTTGTCTTATTATATTCACTATTTCTGTAAAAAATTTTCTTACATCTAGATTTCTAAATTATACGCATCTGATATGTTCTTAGACCAGCCAGTGTTATATCATTATAGATACGTCCTTTTCTGTGCACAGAAAAGAAGTTACAATAATAGTGACTTACGAGTTATTTATATTTCAAAGACATCATTAAAAAAAAAGGAAAAACATTCTAACTTTAAGATACGATTATATCTATCTTTAATTGATTAAATCTAGTTCAATCAAGCAAACAAAATAATCGAAAGTTTTCCTCTTACCGAGTTGCTTCCTGATCATTGAAAGCTGGTCGTCCATCACGCTGTACCTTTGCAAAGCCCCGCGGTACATTATCTGGGATTTGACTCGATCTTCCGAGATATGCTGCAGTCGTGGCTGTCGTTACCGCGCGCAGATCCTTTCCGTAATTGGTATGCCCATCGTTTCTCTGCTGATAGGGATGTCTCTCTACTCCATCGTACGTTGACTCCTTCCGACGCGAATCAGAGTAATTATCGGTACTTGAAGACAGCGAGGCGGTAGAGGCTGAACTCTGGCTAACGGTTACGATAGATGTCGATTTCTCAGTGGACTGATAGTTGGAACTGGGCTGTTGTCTGCATAATGAATTATTTGTGAGAATTTTAGTTAAAAAGGTACACTAGCAAATAATTTTGCCTGGCGTCAGTGAAAATAATGCCGAGTCCAACGTGTGTGGCAGATCTGATTATGCGATAGATAAAATCGAGTGCATATATCTTTTAGATAGTGAGAAACGAAGTTACCTAGTAGTCTCGATTTGAGAATAACTTAAAGTCTTTATCCTGATCTATAGAAATGGCAAGTTAATAAATCACTAGATAAAAACGAATTCAAAGAGCAAAATTTAATCCTGTGTATAAATATTTAACTTTAAAAAACATCTTAGATATATAGCAAATGGGTTCAAAAACTTATTTTATCACATTGATTTTAAGAGGTACAAGCAATTTCCTATAATCAATAAAAGCAAATAATCGAAAATATTATTTTTATCTTAAAAAATCTTAATTGTTTACAAAATGAGAAACAAACGAGATGAAAACATAGTATCACTAGCATATTACCTCTTGGGGCTAGAATAGTCCTCATATATGATATTAGCTTCGTCGCGAAGATTATTAGTATAGCCGGAACTAGCTAACGAAAGATCGTTGTTTGCTCCGTTGATCGAGTTGTACTGTAGCGGAGCAACAGGATCAAGGACTTCAGGATCCAAGGGCTCGGGCTCGTTCAAAGCCTTGTTTAACGAGTAAAGCTCGGGAGCCTGTTCACATACAAAGTCGTACCACCAGTCACATACAAAATGTCGCTGATTAAAAATGCTGCCACTTGGACAAAGGAACGAGCTCTTTGATCCTTGAGTACTGCATACATGGAACACCTATAAATCGAAATTGTTTACCGAATGCCAATCGAATAGAATGAATAAATGTAGTAAAATATTTGACATTAAGAAAGCTAGTATATTTAAAATTTTTGTTCCAAATTTAAATATCAGTGATTAAATTATAACATATATCTTTGAACAAGTTGTTATTTATCAAGCAATCATTTTCAAGCAGTTTTTTCAATCAGTTTTTTCTAGTATCTATCGTTAACTTCCTTTCACACACAAACTCAATGTTAGAGAATTTTCTGTTTCACCAACTAACACAGTTCGTGAAATTTTAATTACACAAAATAAGCTGGATTAGACATAGATCGTGAAAAAATTAACTGTATAAAAAAATCTCATTCAAAGTTATCACTTAAATCTTACCTGACATCTCGTTTCGACATCGGCGTAGTAGCCACCGGGTGTTTTGCCGATACAAGTAAATGAAGTTTCGGGTATGCTTGTCAGATTTGGATAGTCTTTGCCAGGGAGGCCAGGAACTGAATCTTGCCATCCATTCGCCACTCCATCATCAAGTTGAACACGGAAATGCCGCTCATCCAGTCTCACCGGCTTTTATCAAAAACAAGTGAGAATGAAAGTGAAAACTTAATTTTGAAAAATGAAAGACTTAAGAAATTCAATGTTTAAAGATTAAGCTAGATAAAGCTATGTCCAATTCAGTATTAAAGTTTATTTTTCGTAGCAATATGTATGGAAGATCTACAAAAAAACGTGTCTATGATTTTCGAATTCGTGCAGAAACAGATGATAGAAAATAAAACATAAAATTGAAATCTTTCAATTGTGAATATAGGTTTATAAGTTTAAAATGATTTGTGGAAGACATAGTAGATGTATAAAAATAAAAAGTGGATGAAAAACATTAAACTCGTGGAAAAAGTTTTTTAAAGCTTGCCAATTTTTTTACGTTTTATTTCTTTTTATGTAGGTTAACGACTTAAGTTTTCATATGTTACACTTTCACCATTTTAATATTTTATAGAAAGCTTTCGAAATTTTTGTTTTATACTGCACATAAAATTCTCTTGCAATTTGATAGTTATGTCTGAATTTTAATACGAGAAGTCACAATGAACACACTAGATCAACATTTAGATATTGTTGTCATTTGAGTAAAATTAACTTATATATTTGCTATAATAATATTTACATATAATAGTTTTCGTATAAAATTCATAGATTTTAAAGCAATAATTGATTATATCTTCTAGTAATTGTAACCATCAAAGACAGACGTTTGCAGAAGCACACTTTTTGGGTCATACAATGGAATTACCGCTCGGATAAGTTGGTACCTATATTTCCTTACCCATGTACCGCTTGAATCACTACCGTTAACATATGTATTTAACTGCATCGTATAAGTAACTCATTTGCAATGTAAGTGTGTGTTACTGCAACTTAATCGAAACAAACAGAATATTTTGCGTCTTAAGCCTACTGCGAACGTTCTTCAAGTATCTATCTTTGTTTTCTTAACTTGGAAAGTTTTAAGTTATGTCTACCATGCAATGACTTATATTATCTTTTCAAAGGTTAGATAATAATTGTTAAATCAATGTTTACAGTTAAAGCACATCGCCACAAATTACATTACATCAATTCTATATTTATCGAAAGTTCTTACGTAGACATACTTATGAAATTTTGGAAGACGCTATTATTTGAGTTTTTCCCAAAAAACTGTTTATCGAATAAAGAGTCTAGGTACAAATTAAGCTTTCTAAAATAATAATTTGACATTCTTTAACAGTCTACGGCATATTAGCATCCTTCTCTCGGAATAATTATTATTCAACCGTTATTTAAGGGCGTTCATTAACGGCAATTCTAATTATAAGGTAGCGTAGCGTAACGCAACGTAACGCAACTGAATTCAATAGAGCTGTGTCTGAAAAGCAAGTAATAAGAATGAAAAAAAAAGACCACGTATCCTTCCTCCAGGCACGCAGTGGCGTGTCGCAGATGACGCGCCAGCGCAGACTAGTCGCGCATAGAAAGTCATTTTGATAGAGGTTCCAGATCTCTGGAGAGATTGCGTCACACGCGCGCGCGCTGATGCGCGTGTGCTTAGCCACGGGGGGAAAGAAGAAGAAAAAAAAGAGCCCCGTGGCGTCCTCCACTCGGCAAGTAGTAAGAGGCCCGTGAGAGTCAGACCGATCCCTCGCGCTTGCGGCTTGAAATCGTTTGCGCGCGGGTAACGGCGGGGAAGCCGTTTGCACATACATCCACGCGGCTCACGCGGATTGCGCAACGTGTACAGATCCCGAGGAGCGCGCGCGTCACAAATCGCCCGGAGTTGATCGGAGCGCGGGGCGCTCGGGATCGCGGGCCGGGTGATTGATGCGGGAGGAGCCTGCGACGTCGTGGGCTATTGGGGCCGAGGTGCCGCAACCCGCTCACCCGTGATAAGACGCGCGAAAGAAGGAACTGGCTGTTGGGCCCCGGGAGCTGCGCGCGTTGCGGCACCGCACCTCCGATTGCACACCTTCGCTTCGACGAAACGGAAAATATTGTAAATTGCGAGTTATTATCATCATCCGATTGCGAGAGCGCCTCAAAACCTTTTGATTCGAAAAGATTTTTCGGCTGTTGCAATGGGCCTGCGGGAAAATCCATTTTGGTGCGATGCCAGCTTATTCAAGAGAGTCGTTGCGCTTTTTCCCGTAATTTTGACCCATTAAGCTGGCGGCCCGAGTACCGACGTTTTTCCACTTTTTAACGAGAGCAGATTAACCATTTCCTAATGGATTTTCTCAAATGAGAGGAGCCGCCGTATTATTTTTGAGTGTCAGGTGGTCAATGAGAAACAAAAGGCGATGCTCTCGAGATGCCGGATTTCCATTTGAAATGGTCTACCTGTGTGACCCGAACGCCATTGTTTGGCAGGCGAAGAAGCAAGCGGTCGTAAAACTGCTAACTTCCTTGACCCTGAGGAATGCGCGGAAAAATAGCTAATAAAATTTATCATACAAAGTGCAGGGCAAAATGCACTTTTACCACGTCCGCTTCTTTCTCTCGAGCGCCTATAAATAACTGTTTCTCCGTATGTGGCAAAGGAACCAGTGGGCGAGACAGGGGCCTTAATTCGCGCACATCGGCCGCGGGCAGGAAAAATTATCCCCGACGTGTTTCCTTGACAAAGCGGAAGAGCCGTACGTATAATTCCGACGGGCGCTCTCGCCTTTTTTTTTTTCCAGAGTTACGTCTTTTCCGAAATTCTGCGTACTCTTCGCGGGGAGACGCAGTTGCATGAGGCAGGCTCGCCTAAGGAGGCATTCTTACGTCCCGCGGAGTCTCAGTTTCCCGTGCTTCACAGGCGACTCGGGCGGCTTTCTCACCGGCGGCCCACCGCCGGGCGATAAATCAGCGGGAGCCATCAAGGCGTAATCAATTATCACGCTGAGCGTTGAACCCGGAATCCGGGCTTTTTCCCGTCAATTAAGAGTGACCCGGGCCAAGGCCCGGCACAACTCTACTCACCGGCTGGGAGAAAGCGCAGGCGACCAGGGCGGCCGCGACGATTAGGCCGATCACTTCCGACGCCATCTATATCCGGGCCTCTGTCCGGCTGGTCCCCTGGAACAAGGAGGAAAGCCAATGAGCGAGGGGAGCCTCGGGTGACAACCTCCTCCGCGTGCCCGATCCCAGGAACAAAAAAAAATCCTCATCCCCGGCCGCCTGACGCAACGCGTATAAACGGCCCGGCCGTGGGGGAAATGGAGCGCGCCGGTTGCGTAAGCGCGCCGAGCGGTAATACGCGAGCGTGTGCAGTGCGCGGCCGATGGGTATCTCATCGCGCGAGCGCGGTTACCCTATCTGCGGGCCGATCGTCCGGGACGGGGGGGCCCGCTCATCCGCCTTTCCCTACTTATGTGCGGGCGCCTCTCGGAAGGCGCGCGACTCTCATCGCGCCGGCTGACACTTCGGGCGGAGCGCGAGCCAGCCGGTGAAAGAGATGCGCTCCCATGCTGGGGCCGGCCCGTGCCCCTGCTTCCCGGGGAAAACGAAACGCGGAATTGCCAGTGGCTTAACGACCGATGCTCGCAATGGCCGCTTCCACAAATCGATAAAAATAAGCCCGGCTGCGCGGGGGCTTTGTTCAATTTGCATCTCGATCTTGTGTGTTTGTCGTAAGTTTCCTCCGCGCATGAAAGTTTTCATTCTCACGGGAGGCGCGTTACCTAACGCGCCGACTAAACGCTAAATGACTTTGAAGTTTAATTAATCTTCGACACTGTGTGCGATTTCAGAACTATTATATGACCGTCATTTGCATCTCGCACAAAGTCGTAACAAAAATCTTCATGCTCTGGTCAAAATGTTAAAGCGTAAGAACATTAAATGCTTGTTAAAAATTTAACAATTGTACACTGGCAGTCAATGCCTTTATGCGCTCGCAACTCTAAAGAGTGAAACATTAAGAAATCTCGACACTTATCATTGATAATAAAGCAAAGACGGAAGCTGGTACTTAGGCTATATATTTGGCTTTCAAAAAGAAACTCAAACTTTTATTATTAGGCAGAATGGGCAAAAGCCGTAATAACAAATAATATAAAAATATCATTTGGGTAAATTAGATATTGCTGTTAACCTATCATATTTTTTGCACGTGCTTAGCGCAATAAGTGCCCTCCTAACTTAGTAGGAAATGCATCATAATGTATTCGGAACGTGCACTTTTAGCCCATTCCCCGTATTTTATAGTTTTCTCAAGCGTTAAAAAGTACTCTATTTTAGTACTCTGCTTAAAAAGTCTTCTAGTCCTCTACCATAAATAGAACAAATATTTTTAAAAACAATTAGTTTCTATTTCGCTTTAGAAAGTTTTTTTTTTATTACTTTTTATAAACATTTATGAATAACAATATAAATTTTTATACTAAGTAGAAATTCGTAAAAGTTAGCCTAGCCAGTTATCTTAAAAATTTATAGTAAAGTTAGTGTTTAACTTTTTATTCCTAATTAAATTTTAAAAAAAATTAGACGTAAAAAGTTAAGCTCTATATCAGTTATCATGTTTAAAGTATGGTTGCTGTATTTTACGATTTCATATTACGTTTATAGCTTCATTTTATGAATTCAACATTCCATTTGATTAATACGATGACCTTAAAAACTATAAGAATCTTCAGTTAGACTATTATTATTATTTAAGCTTCATTTAAATTATTTATTAAAATATTCTAATCGTTAAATTCATATTATAAAAAATGAGGGCTTTAATTAATTACAATCTTTTTCGTATCATTTGATGAAATAGTATATTCCATTATTTCCCAAACACATGTGATCTATTGTCGATGATAGTTAACCACGGACCTTTTCCATGTAACATATTTCCGTTTCAAACACCGATAACTCATTTGAAACCTTTGTATTTCATTTAAAAGAACTTTCAAGCAGCTTTATCAGAAAATAAAATTGAATTGTTATAATGGTATTTGATTATGAAACTAAGTGTCGGATTATATCTAGAAAACGGTTTCACTTGGCTACCATCAACAATAGACGATCAAAGTATGGGTCAAAATATTCACAGTAGCATTATTAAATCAAAATTATAAAGCTATCCTTGGACAAGCAGTTTTCTATTCATTTAATTGATACATAGTATACCAATAAAAGAGAGGCACTTTTATATTGTATTTCTTTAAGCGATCATTTTTAACAACTAAAAAGTTAAAACAAAAAATAATTATTTAAATTTTAATAATAAATTATCATTCGTTAAAATATAAATTAAAAAAAATTCGGATTAAAATATTTTTTAAAAAGTATAAAAAATTTAAAAGAAAGTAAGTAAATGTACACAAACAGTTAATACATGTACATATTTGTACATTATACGTATATATATTTTAATAGCTTTAAATTTTACGTATCAATTATTTTATTAATTACTCATTGTTTGTTACCTAATATATTAGTTAAAAATTTTAGCAATGTTTAAATTTAATAAATTATGTTTCAGGAAATAGTTTATAATATACAGAAATAGAAATTAAAATTAAAATTATTCAACTGGTATTATGTATTACGTATCTTTTCCTTATGATCTTTAATCATTTTTTAGATAAATAAAATGATTTTGAAATTTAATTAATATAAATAACTTCTCGTACTCCGCCTAGTTTAAAAAATGAGACGCATAGTAATTAATTATCAGATTTTTCAATTGATAACAAAGCATGTAAAGTGAAATTCCTCTTAGGTACAGTCACTTTGCGACGTGAATCTACGAACTTTCTTCTTGAGATAAAAATTTCCAGGCGCATAACCTTGCACAGCTATCTCCCCTGCACTCGCAGCCTCAGCACAGCATCACCATGGGAACTCGAACTCACGCGCGCGGCTACGGAGATTATAAGTTCCGATATAAACGTGTATCCTTTCACAAGGTAAGTATCACCCACGCCTGCACTGAAGTACTTCCGCGATAGTATTTTCGCAGCACTGTAAATATGTTCTATCCTTTTATTTTCCTGTTATTACGTTAGATTTTTTTTTTAAATTCGGTATTTTTAGGGGTTAGTTAAAATATGCTATTCAAATTATTTATAAGATTTGAACGAAAGAAAAAATAATATTAAATAATACTCTAAAACTAACGAATAACTAAAATTATTGATATAATAATTTTGTAACAATTACATGTTAATATTACAAAACACTACATGAAATATATAATAGCACTAAAAAACGGTACACCAGTTCTTCTTTAAAATCACACCATAAGACATTAATCTTCAATCAGAAGACTACATATGCTTTTGTTTTAATCCATCATTTCCCAACACCTCACTGTTTTATGAAAGGCAAAAAGTGAAGCATCCAGTGGATGTTAAAAAAAATTGAATCTGTAAATAATGATTGCTTACGTTTCAAGAATTAACGCTAACAACAGAAAGCGATACACAAAAACTCAAGGTACAACACACGGACATGAGCGCCGATCCGGCTGGTGAAAGACACGCCCGCACAGGGATAAGCTCGCGAGCGCTCGGGAGCACGAGGGAAAGGACGAGCGACGCGGCGCGAAGAGTCGAAACGAGGATCTGCGGGTCGGCGAGGCTCGCGGGCGCTACTTATACGTAGCATCCCCACGTGTTGCGGCCTCTCTCGCTCGCTCCTCGCGGCACACGGGCTATCTCTAACGGGGCCCATTTGTTCGACGGCGCGCTCGGGCGCTTTGAAGTTTTGACTCCGTCCGGGGGTTGCGAAAGCCCTCCCTTGGGTAGGTCGCGCTCTCTTTTAGGCGTTTTCAGGTGGTTCCGCGGAGAATTTTCGCACGATGGATCTCGTTAGACGGAACGATTAGATAATACTTTCGTGCTTGATTACTTACGGGGCAGGTTCGAAAGTAATTGGCCGGGTTTTGTGTGGACAATTATGTGGGTTGGTCATTGCGATTTAATGCACTGCGAGATTTCATTTTAACGATTTAGCATTATTCGAGACTTTATTTTGAAACATCATCTTAAATAATGGGCTGTATCGGTTTATCCGCCTGGTCACTGATCAGACCCTCGGGAAATTCGTTCGACTCTTAAGCACGCGAAACTTAGGTAGCCGTAATAGACACGCTGTTATATGGAAATGGAGTTTTATCTAATTGTTTATTAGGATGTTGATTTTATGCAGCGTTTTGTAGTGCCATATTTTATTTCCATTTTTACATTACCATTCAATTTTCTTGATTAAAATTACCGTATTTACTTTCAGATGTAGTTAGATTAAAATGTAATAGGCGAATTTCAGGATTAAAGCAAAAGAGATATGTTGTAATTCGCAAAAGTGTTTAGTATTTCAGATTGCGCGAATATTAGTGCATGGATTGGAATTTCCTCTTTCTCTATTTGTTGATGTAATACTCCGATTGGTACAATTTCGACATAGAGTGTTTTACATTTACTTACGTTATGTGCATCCTGAAAAGAAGATGAAACTAAAGTAGATCAGTTTTCTAAACATATTTATGAGCTCTACGAACTATTTTGAAACTACAATAAATTCATAGTACATACAAACGTATAAAATTCATTATTTATTCATATATTACTTATATTGGATGTTCAACCGCATAAGCACAATTAACAGTTTTTAATCATCGGTTACATTTGCAGAATGTCTGTACTTCTACATCTATCACTTCACCTCAAATCATTAGTGTTTTAAATCAAAAGTTTCTGTCTTTGATTACCTTTTACTGTTGGATAATTGCGACCCAATCTGAATGCATATCTACAGTCTGTCTATAGTTTATGTGACAGAACTAAGTACAACAATAAAACTAAGCATGTAAATCTTTTTCATCTCATTTCCCTCGGTCATAGATACTGTTTAAGTATAGTTATACACGAAGTATTATGCCACTCTTCTTGATATAACAAATGAAACGCTTATGTTACTTCAGAATTTTAATATTTTTTGACATACTCGTGTATTTTATAAACTTCAAAAAAGCACATAATAAATATTATTATTTATCGGGCGAGTGGAACAAACGGAGCAGGCCGTAAAAGAATTTTTTGAAAATATTCGGTTTGCCTTAATTAGCAGCCTCGTAAAAATCGATGCACTTATGAAGAGCCGAAACGCGTTTCAACAGAGGAGAATTCCCCGATCGTTTTACGATTCGCCCTACAAAGTCGGCTAGCGATACACGTAACGCGGCAGCGCAGTTCCCCGGGAAAAGGCAACAAAACGGGCACATCTGCTGAAATGGTCCAACGGGCCCAACAACTCCCCCGTAGGGATCCACGCGAGAGTTGCGCAAACTCTTCCGGCCGCCGCGGCTATATAGGTGCACGCGGTGCTTGGACGTCTCCCGCGCTGCCGCGTGCAGGGGCCGCGATCGAAAGTTCATAAGCGAGTCGCGGGCGCCGCGGGCGAAAAGGAGAGCTCATCGGAAGAATTGCACGCGGGCCGTTGAGCAAGCACGCGGGCCGAGATGCGTTCCAGATTAACTCCCGCCACCGCGGCTGCACTTGGATTTAGAAAGCCGAGCGGGCCGCGCACGTGTCGGGGAGCGCGGGCCACGGGCGTACATGCGCTATCGGTCAAAAGTTTATTGCCGCGCCGCGACGATTTACGCTTCGTACGAGAGTGTCCGGAGTGCGTCTGCGCACTCGTGGAAAAAAAAACCGAACCGTACCAGTTTTGAGACAAGTTTTCACAGAGGCGATTACAATGACAACTATAATTGTGGGAAACTCCGGCAAGGTAACACGCGGAGCACAACACGAAGGCAAGTACGCATGTAATCGGAGTATTAATAAGCATCGGTTTACCCGGCTAGACACACATCACCTTATACGCAACTCAAACTTTCACGTGCTTTTCCCGGGGGTCAATAATACCTCGACGTCCTCCAAGGCAAATACTAGCACGTTTTCTTTTAAAATGAAGAGAAATTCTCGTATGATTGCGACAATTAAAAGACCGTAACTTAGTGAGGCTGCTGGTCCAAAGTACCGATTTATGATTGTCGTCGAGCGTTAAAAATAAAACAGTTTATTGCGTAAATATAGATCTTGTTTGAATGATCATTTTTGTTTATGATCTTTACTGTTACAATTTCATAAATATTACAAATAATAAAATTGCATCATTTTTCTATCATATTTTAAATGGTTGGTAACGTATTATAAAAGTATTACTGTATCAGTCTTGTCTCATTTTTTAGTGTACATTTTCAATCACAGTAAATACGATAGATATCAGGATTATTTATTATACATAAATGAAAGCAATTAAAAATTTAAAACCTGATTCTAATACATGTTAAGATTATGTGTATGGTTTTGTGGCATCGATTTTTATATTGAAACCAAATTTTTAAATTGAACGTTTAAATAACATACTTTTTAATTAAAAAATGTTAAGTATGATAATGTTAAACTAAAAAAATGTTTAAATAAAAACTGTATTATTAGGGTTAATATATAAGTGTACGTATATCTATTATTTAATATTAAGAAATAATTATTACCGAGTCATAAAATATTAAGATATAAAATTGGCTTTTTAAGGGCTAAAATAGTAAATTAATATAATTAATAGATTCCTTGCTCAATGGACTATAAACATTTTTTAGAAAATTGATAATATTTTTATGGTATATGTTCAAAAATTCTTTCTTCAAAATTACATAATTCAAATTAATTTTAAACTATCACGTATGGTGAAGTTTAAAACCCTATTATTAAGTGATTTTAAACTTTTGAATACGAATAAAAAGATTTTGATGAAAAAACTAATAGACTAGATTCAAATTAAGTTTTGTGTTTCAAAATTTCAGGTGCAATGAAAGACTTAAAAAATCTTATAAATCATACACGGGCTTACAAGGATATATAATATACTACAAAATCTGTAGGATATAAAAGTGAAATTTCTTATTGAAGTAATTAACGATGACCTAAAGTTTCTTATAAGGCGAAGAATAGTGAATGTAATTTATCTCGCAGCACCTGCAAGAAAATCTAGGGAATAATTGTAGGTATTACTAATCAATTATGTAGTTTAAATTATAACAATAAAAATTTAAAAATTAGTATGATAATCCGCTGTGGATGTAACTACATGTCAAAAAGTACAAAAATATATTGTAGTTGATTGAATTAATTAAATAATATAGATAAAAATTTAAATAATTAAAATAATTAAAAATTTAAAAAATTAAATAAAAAATCTAATACACAAATCAAATTTATCACCTGAGACAATACAGGTGTCAAATTGTAAGCAAACTTTAATCTCTTAGATTCAACGTAATCTCATGGATATACTTTTATGTATTAGTTAAACAAACTAAACGATCGAATTCTATTGAGCTGTATGTATATTAACTTTGAATAATTTCTTATTGCGAAGCACTTACAAAAATCTTACAAAAAGTAAATTTTTTACCTTTCTATAGATATCATAATTTCAATTATACAATATATGATAAAAAATATTAACAAAAAATCTTAAAATATATCTGTATCAAACCAGCCTGATACCTCCATATACAGGCACGTACACGCATGAACGCGCGCGCGCGCACATGAAATTATATCTGTATTTATATTACGAGCAGGTATATATTTTCTGGTTTCAATTAATTTAAGAAAAAGTCTTTTTTGTTTAAAAATAGGATTATGCTTTTTTACTGGACAATATTTCTGTCTATTGTTTTGAAGCCAAGAATAATTTTTTTAATATAAATTGAAATTGTTATAAAATATTGATTTGCAATAAGATCTACATTACCAAGAAGTTCTATTAAATACTTACACTTAATCTTCTATATCAAAATCCACCTGAATCTTATTTAATAACAATACTTGACTTTTTTGTCGAAAAATGTTTGTTTCGAGTCAATGACTGCGAAACAAATTATACAAGTAATAATTTCTTAAATGTTTAAAGATTGCACAAATTTTCGAAACAATATAATTTTACATAATTAATGCGATATTCCAGTGTCGTAATTTAAGAGCATTTAATTAATATTATTAATTTATTATTATAATTATATATTATAAAAAAATTTATAATTATAAATTATAATAAATAAAATTGGTTTTTCTGTAAGTTATCGAATTCACTCAATTCCTTTGTATAAATACTTCTATATTTACATAATATACTCTAATTATATAATAGTTACCGATTAGCAGATTATTAAAAATTAATCAGCACAAACTCTTCAATTATACAAAAATCTCACTTTTGAATTTTAAATATTAATTATTGATTGACAAATCCATTAAATTAAACAATAATTTAAATACAATTTATGATTTAATATAATAATATAGGCAAATTTAATACTTGTATAAAATCTTATGAATACGATTAGAATGCAATGATCAATTAAATGCAAATAGTTTGTTTGTTTCGAAACATGGCACAGATATGTATCTTCAGATTGCCTTCATTACACTGTGTTACTTAGTCTATTGAATATAATTACTATACAACGCGCAATACAAGTATTTTTAAAGGATTTAAATTGGAATGATCTCGCACTTACTAACTACCGACACAAAATGCTTCTTATATATAGTAAAATATATCTAATAAAATATCTGTTGAAATTATGTGTTATTATTGAGGTTATTATATTTTTAATTAAAATAAACGATTAAAAGAGTCATATATTGTGTAAATAAAAATACAGAAAGTGCTTGGATCATTACTACAAATTTATAAAATTACATTTTAAAAGTATGGTTAAATTCACGTAAATCTTTGATACAATGTCTTATGTGTAATTAATTATAATAAATGGTTACGTCATTTATTTATATTAACCATAAATATTAACTTAATTATTGTATTAAAAGATTAAATTTATACTGTATTACATCTTCATAAAATCTGAATTGATCGAAGTTAGCCATTTGACACTGCCTGATATATAAACCCTTTAAATTAATATACATGCTAGTATCTTAAAATGTTCAGGAAACCACTCCTGTGACGTTGACACTTTCACTCTGCATGTAACGTAAGCAAGTATTTATTAAATACAATCTCATAAATTCATTTTTGCACACTAGTTGGAAGTACAAGACGTCTGATTACATATTGAACATTTCAGGTTATAATCATACAGAATAATTTTGTCAGTATCTATAAATTAAAATAGTATATTATGTATTACAGTTTATATTTTATCAGAATTGAACATTTTATGATTTGTATTTGTCACATACAAGTATGACCTAGATTTTAACTAAAAATTTTTATATTCAAAACATACATTGTATCAATCATTTCTTTATAATACTTCAACTATAAAAATCATTATAAAAATTCATGATTTGACAGTCTACAATTTATCATGTTTATCATAATTAACACATTTGTTTTTTACATTAATAAGTAAATATAAATGTACAAATATTACAAATACATTAGGATTAGAAAATAGTATTAAATACATTTTTAATTCTCGCATTTACATCATCATACGCTATATTTACGTTAAATCAGACTAACATTTTCTTCACTCATGCTCTTGAAATATTTATCTCTTCTTCGATTAGAAAAATTACAAAAAAGTAATGCAGATAAATAAAATATGCTCCATACAAAAAGAATGAAATTTCTCATTTTTATATCGCCTGCACCAAAACTAACTCTTTATACAGATTAATAGAGGCATGAAGAGAGAAATGGAAGCAACAAAAACACGTTGATTTTTTTCAGCTGGTGTAATCTGTTTTCACTTTGTAAGGTAATTTTGAATTATCTGCGAGCCAGCCCAGCATTATGAAGTATATGATAAATTTTTTCGCGAGGTATCATATCAGTATCACGGTGAGTTACCTGCAATAAAAATCAATATTAAATACTATTACATTTTGTAAGTAATTATTACTGCTTAATTTCTTTAAAAAATTTCTGTATGAAATATACAACTGGGAATGAGATTGTTAAATCGGACAATATTCCAAGTATATGGAACAAAGAATGTATATTTAATGCATATTTTTTGTTTTTGATATTTTAAACAATAGACATATGCTTTTAACATTTAAATTTGTAGATGAATCTATTTCGTAATTTTACGTTTGGAACACATTTCATATGGAAAATATTTCTTTCAGTTTAGCATTATACCTGCGCCTCTTTATATCCGAACCAGGAAGGTTGGGCAAGCGCTGCAACAATGTGCGGATTCTTGTAGAAGTCGTTCTTGAGTTCGTCGGGCAGTGCAGCTTCCATTGCCGCGTTCTCTAAGACCGCGGGATGAGGAAGTGGCGCTGAACTTCGGATGATAAACTGCGGTGCTGCGGAAGCAATGCCCACAATGGCTAAGAGTACCAACATTCTCATCATGCTGGAAGCCAAAGTTAGTCACGAATAGCCTAATCATCAAATATTGTATACATGAGGCACATTCTTACAAATTATGAAGATGATTTCTTTTGAAAGGTGATTATCAACTATAATATAGACTACCGTTAACCTAGTGATGATTGCGAATTTAAAAATGCTGCCTTGTTAATATGAAGTAACAGTTTGTGGGCGTCATATAACTTAAATTTCAACTTAACGTCTTAAGTATTCTTTGAATTAATTGTTGAATATAATTATTTCTTTGAATTTTTATCTGTTCTTGCCTCCTTGCTATAAAAATAATTTAATCATAAACTACATTCTCTTTCGCGAATCCTTTTAAAAATTCATAAGCCGCCTCGTATTTGTTACATGAAATAATCATCAACCTATAATCTATATTATTAAAAGAATTTATGGTACTTCGCTTTCCACCCGATAACATTAACAATTAAAAAAATTACATAGGATCCGCAAGCTCGAGCATCATCCAACCGTCCATCGGGGGAAAACAAAAAATAATTACAGCTTTCAAGTACCTTTGTCCGCATATTCCCCAATTACCTTTACGCAAGTGCTTAAAAACACATAGTAAAGCCAAAGCCAATGGCGCATTGTTTTCGGCTGCCGCGCGGAGAGTCGGAAATGCGAGCCAGTCGCCTTGCGAGAGGTGAACGGCTGGCCCGAGGTAAGCGCGCCTTCGGTGATCGGCGGCATTGCGCTTCCTCTCGGGAATGCCGAGCGCCGCGAGCTATCTCCCATGTAATTTTCGTAATTCTCTCTGACACTGATCCCGATGATGCAAGCGCGCTCCGTTTTTCCATTATTGAATATAGACGCTTTCTACTTCAAGGGGATCGTGGCGCGATCGCCCTCTTTACCCCCTTTGAATCGGACTCGATTCATTTTCGTCAAGTGACCATGAAGATTGTCGAGGATAACGTGTTTTATTACCTCTGAAATTGCGTTTCTAGAGAAGTGGCGAAACACACGATGAAACTTTGAATTGATATTCAATTCAACGGACTTTCGGAGCGCGTATACTATGTATTTCAGTGATTGAATATTAGGTGTTCGAAGGTCAAGTAATTTTCTTTAAATGATTTATAAATCCGTTAATGAAATGAATAATTTTTTTTATAATATTCTAAAACTTACAAGATATCAAAATCATAAAATGATATAGTGTTCAATGGAATAATTCAATACCAATGGAATCAAATAAGTATCATGAAGTAATCAATGAAATACATTAAAATGATTTTACGATTAACAATTATGGATAAAATATTATAAAACAGTTAGTATTAATTAAATCGTTATTTTTTATTAATTACAATTATCTTAATAGTTATTTTCAAGAAATCTTATGCATTATTTTTATTGGAATCCCTAATGCATTAAATTCTCCTGGTACTATAGATATTTTAATTAATAGAGGAAGCTATAGTTTGGTTGGAAAAAATATTGCATACACAAATAGCTGGAAAAAATATCTATTTTATTCTTATTTTTCTTGTCAATAGATGTAAATGTTGCGAAATTAAACATAATCATCTAGCAAATATTTAGAAAATTGTTATCAAATATAATGCGTAAATCTACTTATAATAACTCTCGAACAGTTACTATCTACTTGTGTTCTCTCTACCTATATTTAAGTGAAAAATTTTAAATATTTCTTAATGGTTCTATTGATTTCATAATAATAATTTTAAATTATATTAGAATAAAATTTTTTCATATAATTTTTTTTAAAGGTAATGAATATTGTATAAGATTTGATAGTTTGTTTTCCGCATAGGTTGCAATCAGAATTTTAAAATCTACCTACATTTTGTCTGCTTGTACAAATCTAGCTTCTATCTTATGACGAATTCTGACTGAATTCTAGGCGGAAATCCAACTTTCCAATCTAGAATTTATATTTACAGGAAACAAAAAGTGAGAGAGAGACAATATGTATGGAGTTAAATCTTACTATCTGTAATAAACTGCAATTTCAACTCTGTTTTCTATTTTTTATACTATATTTTATAAGGTAATGCATGCATATTACATGTAAAAATCATTATTTGTATTCAAACATTTGACTGATCAATTTTTTTAGTTTCATATTTAAAAATTGTGCATAAATTCTTAAAATTGGCCTGAAATTCCAATAAAATTTAAAGGTGAACTGTACAGGTAAATTTGTTATTTTTGGAATATTTTGACTTGTAGGATATTAAGTGGTCGAATATCACTAAGTGCAATAAGATCGAAAATAAATAAGGACAAATTTAATATTTATAATCCTGATAATATGAATTCCAAGGCATAAATATTTTCATTAGACGGAACAAATTCGCATTTTTATGCCGGCAAATATGCATAAAAATTTTAATAGTCAAAATAGTTAAATAAATTTAAAAATATTTATTAAATACATAATTTGAAATATGTTTGATTTAAAAATAAAATGATTTCTCTACTACCTGATTAAATAACATCCTAGTAATTCTATTTTTTGTAACCAGATAATATGTTTCTAAATCTATCCACTATTAGAAGCAGCGTATTATCGTAATACTAGCAATTTGACAGCTATCACTCTATTGAAGTACTGAACTATTTTTCAGCTGAGAGATGTTTTAAATTACTACCAGGGTATAATTAAAATTCACTTGTACACGCGATAATTGGATCGTGTATCATAATGAATATTTAGCCGAAGTACAATCCCCCTATTCATAGCTATGAATTTCCACACAAATTCAAATCTAATTTAAATCATCCGCATCAAGTGAACGTGAGCACTCTAGCGGCACACTTTCACTTTTTTGGAGAATTACGTAAAGACCGTAGTTCTAAAAAAACAAGCGACCACAACATCCTACCCTCGATCTGTCTCCAAAGCTAGTGTCCTCAGCGAACTATCCTTATCTCACCGGCACGGGCAGTCTCAGCACGCGGCACCAGACTTTAAAAATGTCCGGATAGGCGACAAAAGCGTTGTCGCGGTATCTCGCACGTAACTGACCGCGAGTTCCGCGTCCGCCGGTCTCTTATATAGACAAGAGCAACTCGACTCGGGCGTAGGAAGCCGGCTTTATTTTTTTCCCTCCTTTTCATCTCCATAGGCTAGCAAGTCACGCGCATGGTTTAAAAGCCTCGGCGCTCTGGTCATTGGACCTGCGAAACCGAGCGCACTCGCCTTGGGAACGCGAGTCGCGTGGAGGGAGAGGGACCCGATCGCCTTTGCCTCCTGAAAAACTGAGTCAAGGGTAAGCGCACGGGCATTCTGTTTTCTCGTTTTTCTTTCGCTCCCTTTTGCGCTGTGCTCTGCTCCTACGTGAACCATCGTTACGCAGAAATGGCGCTCGCGCTTTTGTTCCTCACCCTTTATTTCTGGGAGCATTTCTTTCTTGGCTCACCATCTCGTCGAAAGGTCGAACAATAAATATGGTCGTAAGGCTTGGAAAGCTAACGTGGAAGAATCAATATGGGATACTATATATTAATGCTAATGGATTACTCGTTTTACCTTAATATTGAAAAACAAAAGTACTAATTTGCAGAGTTTGAGTACATTCATTTATTAATTGAACGACAATTTGAAATATCTTTGATTAGAATGACAATACATATTAAGACAATTTTCATTAATCATTATAATTATATTTGATATACTTTCCAAATCTACAAAACTTTATGCACTTACATTTCTAGTTTAATATATATTTTATGTTCAAATTAACTTTTTTGAAAAAATGTATGTAATATTCTTTTAATTTTAAAGAGTATAAATATATAGAATCAGGTTAACTTAGTTTTTTACACTCTATAATGTATGTTAAAATGTAATGTAATGCTAACTCAAAAATCAATAAAATCTTGAAAAATTAATTAATTGCAAAAAACACAACAAATTTAGTACTGATTTCACAATGAATATCTTTTTAGATCTAAATTTAACTCTTATAATGACAGAATTTTAATGATATAATTTTAAAATATAAATTTATTGGAATAATTATTGATATGCATCACGTGTGAGCTTTTCGATTAAGAGGAATATTTTTCAACTACTTTTTAAATCATTTATTTCAGTTAATTTATTATTATATTATGTAATGAATATTCATATTATCGCGTTTTGTATTTGCATTGTATCAAGAAAAATAATCTTTAATCTGATATTATTCGACATTATTACGGAAATGTCAAAGTCAACAATGAGAGTCAAGTTCAAATTTTCATTCCACTTATACTTCCTGTCACGTATGAATTAAGTCGCGCCAACAGACATTGCTTAAGAGGAATTTATTCGATTTTATTTACTTTAATTTTTTCTCGATCTCCTTTCACTCTTCGCAAAGGTTGACCTCCGATTGAAGAAAAGGTACAGCCTGAAATAATAGCGAGGTCTGACTGCCTACAATGTAGAGTGACGTGTCCATTCATTAGGAGATAATTATTAATTTTGATATTCAACATCAGAGTTATTATTAATGGGAGATTAAGAGATGGATAATTGTAACGATTAAATTTCATTAAGAAGTATTGTTTCAAATGAAAATACTCTATTTGAGTTGTGAAGTACTATAAAATATATTTCAATTCTTTAATAGTATTATATTTGTAATAACTGATCTGGTATTTTTTTTAATATAGTGTTATTGTAGATTTGCTACAATTTTTAAATAGAATATACAACTCTTCCAAAATAAACCAGACAAGTGATCTACGATGAAATAAGCTATCATTAATTCACACTTCACGTATTGGTTGATTGAAGGTTAATTATGGCCAATAAGTATTCGTTTCATTAAGCACTCAATTCGTATAAAACTTGTTTTCTATTTTTACTATTTCAAAATTGATCACCTTTCTGTTCAATCTGGTAATGCTTTTGATTCAATAACATACACTTCCAAGATACTATTAAAAGTACTTAGATAAGGATTGAAATTCAGGACAAAAATACGTGTGTAAAATAAAATTAATTTAATTGAAATTCTACCATTAAATACTATTGAATGATACCATCAATTTATAAAAAAATCCTCTATAATACTTTGCAAATGAGTAACAAAATGAATCTGAAAAAAAAGTTGAAAGTGACAATTTTCTACTATTATCTACTGTCAATGTAGATTATACTTAATATATTTAGATAAAATTTGTTCTCTAAAAATTATAATATAAAAATTTTGACACAAACAAAATTATTGAAACTTATTGCGATTGGGATAAGGATTTTTAAAATAAATTTAAGTCGGTATTTTTTTCATTTTATATTTTATTACCTAATCAAATGTATTTTTACTTATAATTTCATGTTACAATCTATATCTATTACGATATACAAATGATAACGCGATTTTGTCGAATGCATGTAAAGATGGTTTTTTTTCTTTCTTACTTTGAAGAAACAACGCAAGAGTAAGAAAAAAGGGGTCGAATAATAAATATAGCGATGTGAAAGAGTATATAATCTTGAGTCAGAGGCGATCGTAAAACACTTGATGTTTTAGCTGTCCAGTCTCCATGTTTTCTTTCTTCATCTACTTCATCATCTCATTTTTTTAAAAATTTTCTTTGTTTACTTATTTACCTTCAAAAATCAGGCGCGCATTTTTTCCATTATATCAATGATTTTTCTTATTGTGTTATTACAAGAGAAATGAACGCGAGTCGATCGAACGCAACGCAACGATACAAAGAGCGTGTTTAGTAATATTTATATATTTATATTATAAAGTCTAATGAATTCATATTATATATTGTACTTAATTCATTAATATGGTAGCAGCCTCGCTCTCTAATGATACTAAATGTAATAATTGCGTAATGCATCGGTAATTATACTTCTTTCTACTTCTTTCCCTCATTCTCAATCATTCCAATCATTACGGAAACATCAACAATGTGTCCTTTCCACTTTTCTTTCTTGTTTTACTTAAAATAATAATATAATATACTCGTCCAAGTGACTTCATTATTTTTCGTGTAACCACTATTTATAATATTAATTTATCGGTCTTCCCTTTAGCTTCCGCTCAGAGACAACAATCTGAACGAGATTAACTTGAGGGATTTAGACTTTGGAACACATCACTTTCTCCAGCTTACGCCCGTTTCCTTCAATTTATCATTTATTAATCCCCAGCTTCGTATAGTTTAGTAATCACAATAGCGTTATTCTGACAAAATAGATTAGGGTCCCGTGGACAGAGAGTAGAGATTTGATTTAATTTGTTAATTATTATTCTATCTTTTCGATATTATTTTCCACCCTTTTTTTTATTTCTAAGATTTTCCTCATTGGCGTCTGTAATAATAAATATAAAAACTTGATATTAAAAAAAACCTTCTTTTATTTCTTTTCTGTCGACTCTGCCGCTCTGTCTAAGGAACCCACTATAATAGGGCACTATAAACAGCAAGTACCTAGGCTAAGTGACTTTTCGGTTTTCTAAAACTTTGCCTTTACAGTGTCATTCCAAAATTTGGAACTAAACTTTCCGTGCGTAGCTTCATTCTTTCACTTACCCTCATACAAATCTTCTTTTGTATTAAACGAACTTTTCTGTCTCATGAGTAATGCATCGATAATCTATTGATATTAAATTTTTTTATTTTTAAAAATAAAATTTATCGTGCGATTTATGAATATGTAAATTAATGTGCATGTGTCTGTATATTTAATAACAATAAATATAAAATTAAATTATACGTTTACTTAGTATCATGTAATTAAAAGGACTTTATACATACAATTAAATTTTCTAAATAATTCAAAAGACGATCGATGCATCCACATTTCAAGTTTCCATTTATTCAGATTGTGTACCATTGCGCGCGCGGGAAATAAGAATGCATAATATATATAGCGTATGACGTCTTTTTTGCATCGTGACACGAAGCAAAAAGTGTAGTGGTATTTTCTTCAACCATTGCGTCTCTTATACAGAAGATTATACAAGATTAAGATTTTCGCTTTTACCAAATTCCATTTACATTATGAATGTATGTTATATTAGCCTGTATAAAAAGAAGCATTAGTTAATTTATGAGGTTTGCCTGCCCCTGTAAAAATAGCTGTGCATATCGATGAGTTTGAATGTTTAGTTTTAATGTGAATGAGAATGGTAAATTGACAGTATTTTGCTTCAAAAGGAAGCGACTACAATGTTTATTTAAAGATAGAAAACGATCCCGATATCCTCCTCGACTCCATACTAAAATACTTTTATTGGCCAACTAAAACATATCATGAGCAATTTGTCTGATTTCTTAAGTTTTCTCCTTTATTTAAAATATTGAAACAATTCAATTCGTTGCAAAAATGTTTTAAATGTATTAAAACGTTTGATTTTAAGAACGCGCACTTTAACTATTCTCATAAGCTGGAAATAAAACGAATATAAAGTTCATTTATACAAAAAATTGTGATTTTCTGTTATATTTAAGATTCATTTGAATGATTTATTTTTTCAACGATTCATCAAAAATAGATTTTTTAAATCAGTTTTTATAAAAAATTCCGTATACTTTTGATTTGATTACGGAACAAAAGTGAAAAATACGTAAAACGTTAGATCGGGACGTTTCAAATTTCTATTTCAAAGTGAAACGTTAAACCACAGTGCGCGCACTCAAATACTGCTTTCTTAGTATTTCCTGCACTCGATGTACTAGTCAATTTAATAGATTCACTGAAATAAAAACAATACACAAGTTCGCGTAGGCTAACTCTCCAATCTCGTGGGTGTGAAACGCTATAGCGCGCGAAAGGAATGATAGCGCTGAGGTGATTTTCACGATTTTCAATTTCTGTTTGTTGTTTGCAATGATGCTCTTCGGTACTTTAAATAGAGCTTCAACTTTATTCAGGAAGATGTAAAGCGGTTGATAAATTTAGGTTTTTCTATTTACCTAATTAAAACGAATGTTTCAAAGCAAATTATCGTCGTTCACATTGAGATACAATTAATCAACATTAATCTTAATATTGCATGATTTCGGGAGAAGAGACTTTCGAAAATTGTAGAAAGCTAGTCGCACCTATACGTTGTTATCGCATATCTTAATTTTCGCTTACACTGTAACTTACAATGCACAAGAAAATTGAAATTCTAAAACACGTAGTGCTTTGATTCATTTGATTTGGAGAAAAAATTCAAGTGATGCAAAACTTTTGAAATTCGTATATGCATAACTTTATTTACAATTTAACCTGTATTTTATTTAATTTAAGCATTGTAAGTTAAGAGCTTTATCGTGTAAAAGTCATCATGAATGGAAATAATTAAAGCAAATATTTATAGAATAATCTGTTAGAGTCAAAAATCGAGCCTTGTTATATTCATTTCTATTAAATTCTTGTTACTCTTAAAAGTTTTTGATCAAATTGTAAGAAGTTGTAAGTAAAATAAGTATTAAGCTCATTTTTGCCGTGTTTTGATATAAATGGAGAATATAATATCAGCTTAAATTTTGCGATACAATCAAATTCATCAACTCTTTATACATCTGTTTTTTCATTATATTTTGTTTGTTTAATTAATTGTTAAATCTCTACTTGAACCTACTATCTACTGTATCAACCGCATTTCTTGTTTCTCTCACGTTTCTAGAATAGCACTGTAATCATAGCCTCTTAATTGCCAACTGAAATATATTTTATGTACCCTTCGCGCGCGAACCAACGTCAACCTTGCTCTGCATCGAATTCTCTCCCCTGTGGTTCCTTGGACATCAAGTAATTTTTTGCTCATGATTTTCAAATTAAAAAAAGGTAGCTCGCGATATATAACGACCTCGTAAAAGCATATGTGTGTACGTATCAATACTCGTCGAGACTATATGCACACGAAAATTGAGTCGTAGTCTAAATTCGTAGGAGTGAAAGTTCGGCTGCACAAATAAGTGAACATGTCCCCAATTGAATATTGAGAATTAAGCGGTTACGTACTCAAGTTGTATAAGTAAACTTGCAGTTAAAGTGCAAAACGAGCAATCGCTCCTAATCATACTGGTCATATCTTAGCCCCTTCGTTAGGGAAATTTTCACTCCGACAAACATAGAGAGAAGGCTCCGCAATTGCAACTCCGGCTCCTTTCATACTCGTGCGTTTTTCAGTTTTCTGTCACTCTTGAATCATTTAAAAAGTAGTTCGTGTATTTTAATGGCTGTAGCTCGAGAAAACAGACTTTATATCGAATTTACTTCTTAGGAAGTGAACGTTATCATAAATTACGGCAAGATTATTTAGAATTCCAATTATGAAAATATTAGAAAGAAATTGCAGCTAATATATTTTTGTCAAAAAAGAATATTAGTGATTTACGTATCAGTCTTTCTCCAGTTATTTTGTCACATTACCATAGCACAAAAATATTTAATGATTTTGAAAATATGCCTACAACCTCGCGAACGTCAAAGAAGCTGCTAGAAAATATGTGAAACTCACTATTTTTAAAATTGACGCCTCGCGAAATTGCAAAATTTTCGCTTTATATTTAAATCATTGTCAAACCAAACGTTCTGCTTAAAAAAAAGTATAGAATAACAATAGTCAATTGCATTTATCAAAAGTACAAAAAGAGAGACTAAAGTGAAACGGATATGTAACGTTGAATGTGAGAAAATGAAAGGGTAATAGCACGTGGTAACAGTTCGCGCGTAATCCAGAGTCGCATTTTTGGAATTTTAGTCATTTTTCACTCACTATCTCGTCATTTCCCTCTGACATCCTTCATTTAATCTTTAAAAGTTTAATACGCGGCTTGCCTCTCCCAACATCTTACACGCATGCTGCTGGGACCAGCTCAGCCGACTCTAGTGTTTTTTTATTTTTATTTACTTTTGTTTAGTTACGGTAAAAAATAGCGTAAACGGCACTGTATTAGGAAGAAGCAAAATACACGTTACATTCTCATTATTTTTATTGTTGATAAATGCTATAGTATTTTTTTATTTATTCCTTTAAAAATCTTCTTACGTAACCTCACACGAGTTTCTTTATACGCATCGATCTTCTCGCTTTCTGATCTCGCGTTATCCCTTCGCCCCCGCTCACTGTAATAATAGGTTCGCCTGTTACTTACCTGCCCTTCCCTTATCAATAGTATTATCATTTATAATTAATATCGCTATTTTTACAACACGTGAAATCGTAACATCGTGATAGTCACGTTCTTCACGTTCAAAAACCTCATCAACGCCTCTTTCGCTTTGCTTTACATTTTCGCAACTCTCGTACTACTTTTCCATTCACTCTATCATTCCTGTCTCAATACGCTGAAATTTCTAGCAGGTAAAACGTATTATTTTTATTTTTCATTCTCTATACAAGCGCGAGGCAAAGTCGTATTTCACCCTTTGGCGAGTCGAAAGCACGTCCTTTTCGAATCTGGTTCTCGACTTCATCGGTTACACGCAGCGCTGCGATCGATCTAAAGGGAAAAATATCGATCAGCTCATCAACTGCAAAAATACTAGAGCTGTACATACACTGCCGATTCAAACCATCGATCGATTGCCAAAGGGTTAATCGGTCGATCGATCGATATTCTGTAATGACCGATTGACTACTTTGTTGAACTGACATCAATTATCGAAAAATATCGACATATCAATTCGTCGAAAAATAATGTATTATTCAAAGAGAAATCTCTATGTTTCATTCTCCAAAACATTATCATTATGAGAATATTTATAAATAATCTTACTACATTTTATAACAATTAATCGATTAAATCTTCAATCGTCCATGTTTGTATTCACAATTTATCATCAAAATCGATAATTTACAAAAAACTTTTAATTACTACCATAATAGATAATCGATAATCAGCACTGTACATAATCGAAAGTCAGAGTAATAAGAATTCATAATCATATTCATGGATAATTAGGACAATTGTTAATCAATGGATCGATTAATAAATAATTCTTTGAGAATCGATCGAAAGATGAGCACGCGCTAACTCTCGCTAAATAGCGATTTCGCCTCGCTTATTTTTCTTCGTATCCTTATTGAAAGGTACAATCCTAGAATGTGTGTATAATATATTATAAACTCGTCAAAATCTACTTTTGACGTATCATCATCTTTTTGTAACTCGACTCCTCTTCCTCCAATTTCATCCCTCTACTGATCTCTTTCATCTTTTAAAAACTACGCGATGCATCTAAAGTGATGACTTATTTTACTAGAATCCTCGATAATAATTGAATCGGATAAATTAATACTCTTAACTGTGTAGGTTCGTATCTCTCACCTACCTAGGCTAGACTCCGACGGAAAAATATATTTATAAAAAGTTTTTAATATTATAATTATATTATTTCATATTATATTAATAATATATATATATGTATATATATTATTTATATATTTATATACGTTTCAAGCGTTCTATATATCATTCTAATTCTCTACTTAATAACTAAGCTCTCGCGTATTCTCGAAAAAACTCATGTTCATATGATTTAGCAACTTCTAGCCGGTGCCTTTTCTCGTTTTTTTATTCTTGGGTCCACTATCGCTCTTCATTTCTCTTCTCGTTTATATTTTATTTCGTTCGATTACAGACTTAAATTGTGTTAAAACTGTCCGTACCTTATTTTTCTTATCATTCTTAATTTTTGTTAATATACAAAGTAATAACTCGAGTGAAATTCTTGGAACAAAGCGACGCTCACAAAAATCCTTACCATCTCGATTGATAACAAATTATTTTCTGGATGGAATCCGTTGCTTCTTCTTTTCATTTTTAAAGTATCTCCCGAATTAAGTTATGTGGAAAACAATAATTTTTGCTGAAAAATATTCACAAAAGAACACATCGATCTTTGCGAAGAACGGCTCTGCTCCAACGAATTGGAAAAAGTATATTTATTGATTTCATTCAATGCTTTGTCCCTATCTCCAAAATAGTATTCATATTTTGTTTTTTATCAACATGCTTATTAAAAACTCGTTAATACAACTTGTTTGTTTACATTTTTCTTTGCTTTATCGCGTACACTGCATTGTTATTTATTTTCTCACTCTCTTTAATTAATATTTCAATGCAATTATGTCTTGTGCCTGTAGATTAAGTGTGTGAAATGTGTTTTTCATGAAATTCTCGTATGTTTTCTTTCTCATCATTGGATAACTGTAATCATTAAGAAAATTTTTTGTGCTCAAAACACCCACGGATATACTTATTGTTATACATCAGAGTTGCATGGCTTTATATTGAATGAATAATTCATAATCATCATTCTACTTTTTTATCTTTAACTGTTAAAAGATAAAACTAAAAGTATTTAAAAAATTTTTATTTTTACTCTTATTTGTGTATCGGCGAATAATCTGTTTCTATTACTTTTTGTGCATAACTTGTATACCAATGATCATCACAATAGTTAAACGTATTCTATAAATATGCAATTATAATATCTTTGGTAAAATGCCTGAGTCTTTCGTGTTTGTTTGTATATAATTTTGAAGTTAAAAGTCTGGGCAGTAAATATGACAGTGAAAAAATATAAATCATGTCTCGGATTAAGTCTTTTCGTCTAGATTATATTTTACTAGAAAGTGTGTTTGAAATGAAGAAATGGAAGGATTGTAAAACAAGTTATTTAATTTTTTTCTAAACTTCGGTAAAACCTCAAGAAGATCATAACGTTTGTCTTTGAGAGAAATGGCGGTTTCTTTTTTATTTTTTTATTTTTCTCTTCTATCTCCCGTAGTCTTCGATAGACACGCCGATTTTCCAATATCGTAAATCTCAAATAACAGCACAATGACAAATAGAATTTTTTTAAATTTCATCAACTCTTACGATTCTAACAGTTTGACTTTAAAATTTCTTTCTTTTTATACAAAAAAGCCCTTCTTCGAGAAATAAAGTCTCTTCTGAAAGACTGAAGAGGACTCATTCTTAATCTTGGACTTTTTTAAAAAATAAATGAAGTGTTTGTCAGTGATGCATTCAAAGTTTTATACTGTACAAAAATTTAATCTTGCTAAAAATATTTACAAATATTTAAATATCTAACTTATTTTAATTATTATAAAAAGTATTTTTAAATTTTACGGTTTAGCATTCCCTTAAAAAGCGATTCTTTATTTATATTTTGAATAAGTTAATTTTCTTTTTTAATTAGTTTAAAAGTTAAAGCAATTTTAAAAATGAATGTTACACTGACAACACAACTCTTACTTTAACCAGAATTTAGCATGCAATGAAAAACTCGTCAATTGAAATATTCCACAATTGAAATACGATTGGTATTGAAAATGGAAATGGTAATTTATTCTACACATGCGATACGAGCATCCAATTTCAAACATAATAATACTGATTTTTTTTAATATCCAATGAATTAATGTGAATTGTCAGGTGTTGTCAACGCGGAGGAGAAAATAAATATAAAAACCAAAACATCACCATTAAAACCATTATTACATTTCATTTTTAAAAAAGGAAAATAATAAAAATCATTGTGTTGAATATACATTGTATTTTTTAAATTAATAGAGGGTCAAATTTACTTAAAAACAAATTAAAACTTATAATTACTTATGTATACAGATACAAAATTACAAGCTAACGTACAGGCAAAACAATAATCTGACTATAAAATCGACTTAAATTAAAAGAAAACGTCCTCCGCGCAGTCTCGCAGAGTCGAAATTTATAACGTAGTTTAATGTCATGGGATATTTGTACTGTCTGTCGAGAAAAACAATATCAATAAAAATGATGGTATTTATTGTAAAAAAAAAACGTCAAAAAACTTGTCTGCTATGAGTGTTTTTCAGTCTTATAATGGATTCTTTTATCTTTGTTCTGTTTTAAATAGTTTCTGCAGGTAATCATAGCCAATAAATGCATACTGCAGCTTCGAAAACAATAACTGTAGATTCACAGTCCTAAGAGAAATGCTGTATTTCTATGTAGTGTTTTATGATTAATTTTTGTCTGTATAACAGTTTAAACTCCGTTATTTTAATTTGAAATATAGCAGTGTATTATACGTTAAAAAAGAATTTCGATCGCTTTGCCAAAAAATAAAGAAATAAAAAATATGTTTAAAGTTTAAATGCAACAGCTCAAAGACTTATCAAACATTATGTTATCAATTATTTTTTGTATTATATTGACTAACAATTGAATATATATTCAAAAGCATTAAATCAAGATAATAAAGCAATGCAATACCAATAGAAATAAGTAATTGTACGATATAAACAAAAGAGCTTGAAATGCATATTTAGTTTCCGTTTAGTATTAATATATCCCATATCGTATTGCAATTTATACGTTTTTCATCCAAAAATTTTTTCCGAGAAAAATTACCCAAAGAGAGCGCTCGTGAGTTAAAAAAACCGTCACATAATTTTCCTTCCATAAACTTTCCTTTCGTTCGCCTAGAAAAACATCTCGTCATATAGAATATATCACATATGCGTTACTTCTAAACACACTGAAATAAGAAGCACTTTAAGATAGATGTCTACATGCACCATCCGGCCCAGAATAGATGGACTAATTTTTCGTTATTTTTCTTACTCTTCTCTTCACCTTCATACCGTGACTCTCGTATAACTCGTAACTGCTGTAGTATAAGTTTTTGTATAATATCTATATATATATGTGTCATTATTATGTACATATCAAGCTCCACTTGCTCTGATCTCAATAAATCGTAAGTCGCATTTTCTCCTATTTTTTTCATACATTCTTTCGCACTCGCTCCTCGACTATTTACGTATATATGCGAGTGTTCGAAAAGCGCGTTTCTGAAACGTACAAAAACTAAGTATCAACCTTTAGATATTTTAATAACAAGTCAATTAATGTTTTAAAAGTTCATTTCGTAGTTTATCAATATTTTCAATCCAGTGACAACTGATCGATCTATAACTTCCCTTTATTTTTTTTTAATTTCGTTTCTACTTTATACCAAAGAAATCAATAAATAATCTTAATAATCATTACGTACGAGATGTAGTTTCAAATTTTCGACTACCAAGATGTTTTGCATGTACTTCAAGAAAGCGCTTGACGTTTTCGCCTGAATTACGAGCGATTGCACAACGACAGTGAGACATTGTAGATCTACAAAACTTATTTTTATAATAATAAACGCGATAATTTATTTTTCAAAAAAATATCATTTAAAATAGTACAACAACATAATATCTTTAACGTAAAAATAAATATAGGTCACCGGACTCATCGTCGTCGTTTATATCATTTACAAACACTTTGGCTTTAAAAAATCTATCGACACACCTTGATATGTCGATGACAAATGTATCGAAACTCATCGCGAATACAACAAAAATAATTTCTTTGATTCCGGTTTTTCTCCTATATACGAATCTACTTTTTATGAAAGAGAAAAAACCAAAATCGGATTCGGCTCAGAAAAACATTTCCTGCCGTCGCGACATCGATTTTCAGCATTAATTGACACGTCGAGTCGCAGCATGACCGAGCAATGATAATAATATTAATTATAATATAGACATAAAATAATTATAATAGCAGTGGTAATAATAATAAAAATCATGATTTTGTCTCGCTTATCAATACATAACTGTTTTTTTTGTAGTAAGCCTAATTTTATAATCAATCGATCAGTTAGTTATCGTGACTATTCATCTCGCTGTTTTTCGCACGTTTCAATGAACTTCGGTTAAAAATTACACTCTAAGTTTGCAGCAGTATCGTAAAGTTACGATAACCTGTTTTTGTGGGTTTTTCTAAACCTTTCTTCTTTTCATATTTTGTTTTGTCAGCGAAGGCCTATGCTTCTCTACCCTTAAGTGAAAGGGATTTTTTAAATGGAAAAATGTTATTGCACCGCGATAGCGCATAAATTGTGATAGTAAATGAAAAAGGCCGCGTCTAGGCTACTTTTTCGCTTTTATTATTCTCGGTCTCTAGTTGCTATAGTTCATAAAGAGAATATGTCATCCTCAGAGGAACCTCTGATCACTTCGAATTCATTATATATATAATATATATATTTTTTATATAGATAATCTAAGATACGAGGAATTAATTCTTAAGCGTTAATGTACAATTTTCATATTATACAATTTTTTTCAAGTGCCGAGGTAACACTCTCGAGATGACCGAATGAAGCGAAAATACTTAATATCGTATGAATTACTTTGCACTAACGCGGAACAATAAAATTTTTCCAAAATCTTAGCTTTGAAACCTAATGCAAATTTGCACATCGCAAATAACAATATTTGGGTATTATTAAGTGAATGGGAAGTCCTAAAATAAGAAAAAAGATAATTATTAGAGCTCCAAGTTTAAGATCACGTTGTTAAGAGAAACGGTTTGTGCAATTGATCATTGCTTAATCATTCATAATGTATATTTACAAGAAAACTATCGAAGATTTACGTTTGGCAGTTATTAATTATTAGATACTTTCGCTAATTGCTCTTGTTTTCTTAAACTCGAAGCTTAAACAAGTGAACTAAATTGGAAACTATGCGTTAACGGGTTTAATCAAGAGAAATCACTGGCATATATTATTGTGTACATCATAAATGATTAAACTGAGCCGTTTCTAAATGTAACGAAGTATCTTGGTTACTCTCAACGTGGCAGTGGTATCCTCTTTCATTCGAATAAATGAAGTAGGTGACTTTGACATGCATGGTCAGAATGCTCACGGGAGAGCTACGGAAATCATATGTGTACAAAAGTAATTCGTACATTAATGTACTCGAAGCAAGAATGTGTGAAGGTGATTGGTCGAAACATAAAAGTGATTCTTTAAGTTTAACCGTGCAACTATAAAAAATGTACCTCTATTTAAATTGCTACAACAAACAACTAGGTACAAATTATAACCACGTAATTCAAGAAAAATATTGTGCAATATTTACAACTCGATACTAAAGAACATCTGTACACGGTAAAAATAACTGCATAATCTTTCAGTTTGTTAAAAAAGTGACCGTATAAATATACAGTTTATACTTTTTCGTAATTAAATACATTAAATGAAAACAATTATAAATATTTTTTAAATTACTCTAATCGTTAAACTCGTTTCTTTTTCAATTAACAATCTTATATTGAAGAAGAAAAGGGTTTTCAAGGACTATTCTACGTAAATAATAATCAATCCTTATTAAACAAACAGTGCTCTAATTGTAAAAATCTACGAATTCTATTTTACAGTCAACGAACAAATTAATGGTCTATTTCGCGATGACCATTGACTCAAAGGATCAGATCGCGCGTCGACCGACAGCGTCTGCTTGCTACTGGGATGCAAACAGAGTGTGAACAAAGGAGTCCAGGCGACCAAACACCTTCTCACGTTTGTGGGAACGAAACCGGGTTATCGAGTCAACCTTGACTCATACAGCGATGCGCAATATTATTATTAGTAGTGTCAGCGTACACAATCGAGGCATACTCGTTGCAGCAGTAATGGGACGTCCCAGCCTCGAGTGCTGCTTGTTTCTCCTGGCACTATGACCGATAAATGAAGCTGCACGGCGGCGTGGGCGGGGGCGGTGAATTGCTCCCCTGGATGATGTTATTGCTTCCTTGCCCGTTTTGGCTGCCACTTCCTAGTGGCACGAGCGTAGGTGACGGCGAGGAGGAGGGCGGAGACGGCGAGCTCGAAGATATGCTCGACGGCGGTGACGGCGACTCAAGGGCTCGGCTACCACCTGCAATTTTCCATCACGTCTGTGAGACAAAGTGATCCAATTGCTTATATTGTCTTTATAATCCTTAATACTAACAATACATACATTAAGCAGCCAATCTACATAAGCGAGAAGATGAAGCAAAAAGAGAGTAGAGTTCACAGTTCGTCATTTGCAAAGCATGCCTTTTAACAAACAACTTTTAAATTTGAGCAATTTGAACGATTTCTTTGAAAAAAAAAACAAAACACAGCTCTAGATGTACTTCAGTATTGTACCGATATGTACGAAAAATCATTTCCCGTCCAGGCATCATGCAGTACCAAAGAATTCGAGGAGCTTTAATCCGAGCTCGTAAGCCGTTAAAAAAAATCTACAGATTAGAAAGTTTTGCTCTCTAGAAGGCGACAAGACTATTGGAGGGGAAAGAGACCCACCTAAAGCGAGATCGCGAGTAGAGTGACCCTGGTGGTGTCCGTGGTGGTGGTTGCCCGACCTGTGGGACGAGCCGCCGTTGCTGTTATTCCCGCCGTTGGTTCTCGAGCCGGTGGCCGTCTGCTGGCGGTGCTGGGAGCGCGCGGGCCTGCCTAGGCTCCGGTGTCTGCCTGCGGCTGCCGCCGCCGCGGCGGCCGCTTGTGCCGCGGCGGCCGCGGGGCCCCCCTCCTCGCTCGTTTCTCAGAGATAGACCTTCTTGACGCTGCGGGTCGTGGCGAAGCCGTCGTTGCGCCGGTAGGCGTTCTCGCCCTGGTGCGAGCGCAGGGTCCCGAAGTTGTCGGCCCGGCCCGTCGGCCCGCGGTACCCGTAGCCGTCCGGGAACTGGAACAGCGTCTCCGCGGGCGTCGGGGGCGGCTTGCGCATCGTCCCCTTGGGCGAGTGGAGCTTCGGGGGCTGGGGTACGAGGACGGGCTCGGCGTACGTCACCTCCTCCTGGGGCAGGAGCTTCGGCTCCGGGGCCAGCCGGCTGAAAGGTCCAAAGCGGCGGCTTAGTGCATCACCCCGTGCTTTGTGCACTTTTATAATAGAGTTATTCAATTTCATCAAGTTTCCAACTCAATCTGCGCGCGTCATAAGTTTTGCCGCGAGTTTTGCATTTTATATTATGCAATCGGTCGATTCGGCCGCGCCTAATGTTACCGGCCCTCTCGGCTTCATTTGCACCTCGAACTTTTCAATTGATCAAACAATAAATGCGCGATGAAAGATTGAGATAATGAAAAGTGCACGGGCAGCACCTACAAACTTTGTAATAAACGCAATTGTTAACGCGAAAAGTGAAGCAATAGTATTCATCCACTTTAGCGAGGCGATGCAACTTCGAGGCTCTAACAAATATTTACTTGAGGAAATGGCACGAACTATTTCGCAACCCTTTCAAGGAACCACCCACTGTTCCTCGTTTTACCGTTTATTTCTTTTTCTTCATTATATGACTTTCTATTTCATTACGGCTGCATTTACAGACCCGAGCTATTGACCCTTTTAATAAAGAAATGCATTTCGTTTTTATTTGGACAATTAATTTTGCACAAACGCCCTTTTTCTACACTCGAAGGGCGCACTTTTTGTTAACGCTGCAAAAGCTTACCAGTGCGGTAGAGCGTTATTTTAAAACGTTACGTTAAAAGCATTTGTCCGTTGGATTGCTCAATCGATTAACCTCGAGTTTGCATACACTCGTCGTCGGGCTTATAATAAGCTCCCTTTTACCTATTGACATTTTGCCGCTGCTCAAAGTACTCGTATTCCGTGTCCGGGTAGGGCATGTTATCGTCCTCGTCCTTCCTGCACTTCCTGCCGCAGAGGTAGCCCGCGGTGAAGCCGACGAGGAGGGCCGCGAGGGCCCCGGCTACCACCGCCATCACGAGCGTCTCCACGGAGTACTGGGGCGGCGGCGAGTCTGCAGCCGAGACCTCCGGACCTGAAACAACAGTGTCGATTCGTTCAAGGCGCCTTTGGGATCTCGGGCGTCCTCTAAAAAGTCAATAGACCCTTGTTTGGAGCGTAAATACCAAGTAAATGGGTATTCGCCTTTTAAACCGTGTCGCCCCTACTCGCCTCGCGAGAGCCCGGCGCTTTCGGAAAAAGGTCGCGGAAGCCGCTCCCTCGCTCGGCTTTAACCTCTGAAAAATACATTTACATCCCAGCGAGACAATGCGCCCCCGTGATTTCATATTAAACTCCGGAAAGTTGTCGAGTATGGTTTCGTAAGGTCGGATGTACATTTTAAACTTCTTGAGCAGCATCCGCTAGCCCGCGATCTGAAAAAGCCGCGTATTTTCACGAAGGAAGAAATGAAATCGCGGGGCCTTGCGCCCCTGCCCGCAAGAAATTTTATTTAACTTTTATCAAAGTGATACTTCTGTCCTTATTGAAAATATCGGCTTTATCAAGAGGCAAAATCCATCGAGTGCGCTTAAGAGGCCGTCGCCCGCAAAAGTTGCCTCCCCCCCGTTTGCCGGCAAAGTTTCTTATCACTGCCGCGCAATTCTTCCCCTCCGAGTTTTCCCGTCGGGCGGGGAAATCGGTCGCGTGCACTCACCGGAATTGCTCTGCTCCTCGTCCTGCATGATGTTGATGATCTCGCCGCTCTGCCCGTCCTTGCTCGCGACCATCGAGTCCTGGGGGAACTTGTCCTGGTTGGCCGAGACCGCGCCGACGATGAGGCTCTTGAAAGGTGGACAAGCCGCGTGCTGTCCTGTCGCCACGCTTTGGATGAAACGGTTCGCGTCCGTTGCCGCCCGGCCAACCAGCGCACGGCACTTCAGATCCACGCGATCCCAGGCGCAGTATGGATCCTGCAGCGCCACGCACTCGCCTGCGAGAGGAAGGAAACATTTCCCGTGTTAAAGTCTGCATCGTGCTTTTTTTATTATTTACCTTCGCTTGGTTCTTTTACTGCCAGTAGTCTATTTTTCCTTTTATTCGATATTTTTATAAAAGTAAATACAGCAAGAGAAAATACTCGTAATTACTCACTACAAAACACATTATTCTTACTAAAAAAATTGTTTTTTTCACGTCCTAATGAAAAATTGACAAAGAGCAATTTAGTATTCGTGGAGAGTTTTATAACTATAAACTTTCGAGTTCTGTAGCGCTTTCGTGAATAAATATATCACTTCAAAATGCTCTGCCATTGTAGTTATATCGCATATCATAGAAACTTGTGTCAATAGGAGCAATGCAGTTTGCGAAAACTAGAAATTTGGATCGCATTCAAACTTCGACTATGAATTTAATGAAAAGTCTATAAAATTTCAATAAAATGTATAACTTTTCAGCATAATAATAGTATTTAAGCTACTTCAAGAAATAAAGAATGGCTTCCAATCGTACATTTTAATTGTATTCCTTTTATTAATAAACTTGAATGTGTATTCACTAAAATTAAGGAAATTTGAAATAAAACAAGGCATTGTTGAAAACAATGGAAAAGTAAAACGTCTGTTTTTATTTAGAGTATAAAAATATATTTAGAGTAGAGAAAGAGTGAAAATAAAATATTTCATCACTTTAATAACATTATTAACTCTACATAACAAAACGTTATCTGACTATCCTTGCAGTATTATACAGACCATAAAAAACCTGACCTTTGCATTATGTATATTTAATTAACATTTACAACATTATTCAGAGCATTATTTCATTATTAAAACATAACATGAATCCAGAGGGAAAAAAATTACTATTCCCTACGAATAATACTACACTTTTTAATTATTCTTCAAAGTTAAAAGAGTTAAAATCAGATAGTAATTTCGGATAATAAGATTTAATATATTTTGTAAGTATTTTTCCCACATAGTAATTTTAAACTACTACAGTTTAAAGTTCACAAAAACAAAATAAAAGCCGTTAATAAATTTCTAGCAATATGTTGCAAGTGCTGAGTTTCACGATAAACTTTTACGATGTAACTTAGAGAACCTGCGTTACATCTTGCCTCATGTTCGACATCGAATCTCGATATATACTTTAAAGCATAAAAGAAAAATTGCCCAACTTTTTCGCAAGCAAAACAGGCGCCGCACGATTCTATAGTGAAAATAAAATGCATTCATCGATGAAGCACAATAATAAATTTAAACTAACTCGTACTGATTCTTACAAGACATAACAGTTTGTCAACTGCATACTGGCCTTTAAGTGATCGATTTATGTTGAAGATAAAAAGAGTAAGAGAATAAAGACTCACCACAGGCGAGTATCCTGCCGCTGTAGCATCGATGAAGCCTGAGGGCCTGAACTTGGCTGTCGGCGATAACGACGAGTCTACCATCCTCCAAACCGTCGCCGAACTGCGTAGCCCTCACAACCTTGATACCGCGAACCGGAACCGAGGCCGGGAACACTTGAATCTCCTCGATCACCACTGGGTTCACCTTGTCCTTCGAGTCCGCCGACTCGGCGTTTATCGCTTTTATAACCTTTCCGTTGTCCGTCCCAATGAAGAGGACATCGTAGGTTTTACCACCCGGAGTCTTCACTTGGGGATCCACAGTGATCTGCGTGAATCTGTAGCTGCAAAGTTTAAATTCGAAGTCAGTGGTTGAAATGTTATTCTTAAAATTTTGAAGGTACTGAGGATTGAGTTTATTATTTAACTTTGTCTTACAGACGTTTGTAACAATATAACATTAGAATAATTTATAATATCACCGTGTGTATATATACTGCAAAATACAAGAACAAGTGATCTCGCTCATGATTGCGATTTTTAAAGGTCTTTACAGGGGCCTTAAAACGTTTATTGCAACGGAAGTGGTAGATTTATGTAAAACACAATGATTCTAGTAACTAATGATAATAAATGACTCGTCCAATGAAACAGATGGCCACTTAAGTATAGTTAAGAAAGAGGAATCAACTCACTGAAAACTTGTGCGTATGACTATGGGTTGACCGAAGAAGCTCCTGACCGACTCGTCCATGAGCGAGTGGCTCTTGATGAAGTTAAGGGTGAGATCAGGGAGGGTGCGAGAGTCATTGGCGCATTGTCCAGGCCTCGGGTCAGGGACCTTCGAGCTCTGCACTGGCAGCCAGTTGGAGTTGAGAGCGCTCTGCTCCTTGAAGTTACCCTCGAATGTATCCGCGATGTCCTGGAGAGAGAAGGCGCACACAGCTGAGCCGCTTATGCTGTTCACAGGTGTAGTGAATGTTCCATAGATCAGCTGGGCTTGAGTGCCCCCATACACGCCCGATATTAACTCTGTCGTTGATTCTGTGGATTTAGGTTAGAGGATATGCTATGTAGAACATCAATTCATGTGTATAAATATTAATCTTACGTTCTTACAAATAGTTAAGTTCTAATTTGGAGCAGTATCGAAATTGGACATGGTTGTAATTTACTAAACTCGATTTTTCAATTTAGAGTATAAATAATTTAATTGATCTGTTCACGGATTAAATTGTATCTAAAAACTCACGTAAAATATGATGTAACATACGTTACACAATATTAATAATAAAACCAACGGATATTATTATATGTTCACACACGTAAAAATAAAACGAGCGAATAATATTTTTACCCGAAGAATCAATATTTGAAAAACTTTTAGTACATACAATTTTTATTATAAGATCAACTGTTTTTCAAAACATTTCAAAAATATTATACCGACTACCTTTTTTATGACTTGCCAATACTGCTTTTTTACAAAGCTAGCGTACATAAGTTTATTATTGACTTGAACTTTAATGATTTTAATTTTTGATGAAAGAACGAATCCGTTTCCTATGCAAACTCTTACGGGTGCGCGAGAGATACATTTCTCACGCGGGAATTGAACTTTCCATGCGTTGTTTTTAAAGCGTATTTCAGTATTAAACAAAATTAATCACTCGCTGCTCGAGTTTCCGATCGCTTCGAAACTCCCCAAGCGGAGCAAATGTATTCGGGCCGAGTAGCAGTGGCATTTTCAGAAGCTTATTTTAATATATTGCTGCGGCTACGTCAAGAGGCGGGGAAAGAAATCGCAATAACACTTTGGAGCGCAGCGGCGGGGGCGGCCATACAATATCCAAGTGTCGATTTCCCGATAAACTTACGTATTTCATTGAAGTAAAATGGAAAGTCTCCGGTGACGGAACAGTTCAGCCGGGACTTTAAGAAAGACGTCCATCTATTGCGAAATCGGTGGGGTCCGCCTCGGTCGTACTTGCACACTCTCGCCACCCGGGAGTACACCGTCTGAAATCGAACAAATAATACGAACGTTACAACTTTCTTGGTCGTAAAAATCTTGAATAGAAAATTTTATAAAATATTTTTAAAAAACATTTATAATTCAGAATGTAAGGCACATTTATGGACACTGTAACTTGGCTAAAATATGAATATGTTCTTTTTGTTACATTATGAGGCCCGTACTATTTATTTTACTGGAGATTTAGTTTTCTAACTCTTTAAAATTATAAGAAAAATCATGAAACTCTCAGCGAAGTATATGAAAGATAAAATAAATGAATAAAGTAAATTGAAACGCAAAACGGACTATTAGCGTTTACATTTTCACAATTTGGTTAGACCGTGCAGGATTTTTCTCTGATATCTCAGAATAGTTATATATATATATACTTAAAAATATTCTCAACTGATTTAAATTTTGACGAGTCAAGTCGAGAATAATCGTACTTATGAATACAAATGATTAATGCAGATGAAACAAACCTTGCCGCAGTTGATGTACTCGACGGCTGTTTCCCTGAAGAAGAAGTATACGAAGTCTCCCTGTGTCATAGAACTCACGAAATTCGGAGCTGAAATAATAAAGAAAAAAAATTAATTTCAAAACTGTATTTTCGTAAGAAAATCTTGAAACTATCATCATAATTTATTTCAAACATCCTGTATCATTTTATCAAAACACTAAAAATTGTCATATTCTTATTAACAATCGACTTTTCTAGATTTTTTTAAATTTAAATAAAAAAAATTGGTTCCAAAGTTTTCAAAAAACAGGTCAATGTTAGCAATGGATAAAAGGAAAGAAAAGAAGAAGTGTCAAGATATCAAGTCAGGGTTTGAAAAGTGGATAAAAGTATCTAGGTAGTTTTCGAGATTAAAAGGTGAACAGGATCGTTAATCTAGTGTTCGGAAAACTTTTCCCATTAGGCATTCTTGAGGATCATTCTCGATTGACGCTAATTGGCGAACAGTAATAAAGAGAAAAAAGAGAAAAATACAGAACAAAGAAAGAAATAGAAAGTAAAAGAAGAGACGAATATATAAAGCGGTATAGGTTTAGATATTAAGAAATAAACTGACATTGTAGGTAAAGTAAAATTATGGATTGATTTGTTTCATATGATTGTTTTGTTAATTTAAATTACAATTTAAATAAAGCACAATTGATTTGTCTGAGTGATTATTGGTAACATTAATGCTTAATAAATGTAGAACTAAATATTGAAAAATGTATTAATATTCTTAATAATAATGGTTTATATTAATGATTAGAAGATTTAGTCATATGTACATATATATGTCTATTTTCATTAATATATTGCGATCGAAACCACTCACCATTAAGACTCATTGAATCATACTGCTCGGTCTGTAGTGGTTCCCTGTAAATGATTGGATCCATGCCGGTAAAATCAGCGACCGTACCAGTAAACAATTCGCCATCTACATATACGTAAGTGCTGTTGTGCTGTGGATCATAGGGGCATAATGCTTTGGCCAATTTCTCACTGGTCATCGTATAGTTGCCGGAGTGAACATCGTAATTGCGACACATGGGTTTGAAGGCATTAGTGCCGCATACTAAGAGGCTGTTGGTACCGTTCTTAGCCAAAATTCTTATGTAGTTTTGACAATTCTCCTCGTCTTTGCCCTTCACTTGGCACATTCTCACGTCTCCGTCAGGCGAATACCATGTCAAGCGTTGATGTTCCGTTAAATCGGTGAGACTGAGATTGTGGACGAGATTCCTGTAGTACACGTAAATCGAATATTCATCAAGTTTTCAATTTCAAAAGTTGTTTTAATTATGATTAATGTTTTTCATTAGATAGAAGATGCAGAAAAAGAGTTTTACTAATTCATCGTAGAATATTCATGAATATGCAAAACTTAGATTAACATTTTTTTTTGAGTAAAAAAATGATCGAATATTGAGGAACTCCATAATCTGTAATAGCGATTTGTTCTACTTTCTTTTATAAAATTAAACCGATTTGTTAATAATCAATTGTCTGTAGGTCATTTTTACAATTTAAAACATTATCTTTATCATTAAATAAATTATCTTTATTTTCAAATATCTAAAAACTCAGGAATTCAACTATAAAATATCTTACTATGAAAGCGAATAACACACGGTTTCCAAAATCTCAAATATGTTCTGGCCACAAAAAAAAACAAAAGATAAATGTCGAGCGTGCAAAGTCAGTGAATTCCGTCTGACATAATACCGCCATCTTCCTCTAATGGATTCTATTTCTAAAGCGCAACAAATTAAGTTCATTCACTTGTTCATTCATCTCGCGTGACAAACTACACACGTGCTTCCGTTACCGTTGTGTATACACAACGTCAGTCGACAGTACAGCGCGCGCACGCCAAGTCAAGGAAACAAAGGTAAAGCATCGCCTCTACGGCGCAATATAACGTATCTCTCTAAGCCCACACCTGAACCTAGGCATACACACGCGAAGGCATGAGTCTATAAGCTGCCTTCCAATCGACCATTGGAATAATTGAGAGGCGGAGGTGGCGATTTTCCACTCACCCTTTGATAATTCAATCCTACACATTCATAGGCATTAATGAAAAATGATTTTAATTGCACTTCAGAGCAGTATTCAGCATTCACTGAATGGAGAATCATTAGGCGTCTTTTTAATACTCTCGAGTATTTGATTAGTCGTATACATCAAACCGATACGTAGCAGTTAATTGTAAATGGGCAATTAAATATTTTTGTATCGTATTTTTATAACAATTCTTTGTTCATAATTACGGTTTCAGTCAACTAATCTTTCTCGTTTTGTCATCTTATTAAATGAATGAAGACTTAATTTAATAAAATTAACATCAAAATAAAAATTATTGAAGACTCCGACAATATACGTTGAAACATGTACGAAATAACTAATGCAGACGCGCCTTGTGAAGTTTTAAAATGTCGTTAAAATAAAAACTAAACGTCAAAAATCGATTACTTTAAATTAGCTATTTATGGTTAAAATATAGTTAGAAATGCTACTTCAATATCCGTCTCTTGTGATTTGTTAGACCTCGCGTTAAACGTTGAATAATATTCTATAAAATTTCATAAAAATTAATCCAATCTAAAAATCAGCATTGCATTTTATTTCTATAGGAAGAAAAATACCGGCAATTGTTAGAATTATTATTATTTTTATTTATGGAATCAATATTGCTTGAATCAGTTAATATCGTACTGGCCTATATCTATCTATTTTGTCTATAATAATAATAATATATGCAATTTTTAAGTAAATTGGAACCGTAGTAACCATTATTATATAGCAAATACTAAATTTATATTACAATGTTCATATTATTCTATTACAGTTACTTTAATCAATTAATTAAACGTACAATCAACTAGTAAATAACAACCGGAAATTGTTTGAATATCTAATAAAGCCTTAAAGGAAATTAATTAAAACTGGAATATTATTTAAATAAATGTAAATATATAAAGAAGCTAAACTTCTGAACCACCTACAAACATTCGAAAAACGAAGAAGGATTAATAATCATTTGACTGCCCCTCCAACTCGCACATAATTCTCTGAAGAAAGGCCTCTTGCACATAGATCGATCAAAGCCTCTCTCAATATCGCGTACGTGAATTATAATCACGGTCCTCCTTGCCAATGCATGGACCACGTCGGCCGCAGATAAAGATACCCACCGGAGGCGGGTTAATTATCCGGGCCGCGGCCTTCCCCCGGCGCTCCCAATCGGCGCGGCGGCAATTAGCGTAATCCGATCGATGCCGGCAGCCACAGCGCCGGCGCCCGCGCCGCTGCCGATCGAGCGCTCGATATCACGGAGTTCATTCACGCACCACACGCCGATTATTCCCCGCTGATTATCGCGCATTCACGGCGTCATCGGGGACTGCCCGTGGGTAAGAGGGGCTGAATACCGAGTTATCAAAAATGCACCCCAACCCCGGGGTTGGCGAGCGGTGCGCGCGGTCCCCATTAGTGCGCCGGCTTAACGACGTGCGTCGACTGTGTGGCTCGAGCCGATTGATTTTTGAGGACGTAACAAGAAATCACTACTTTCCGGGTTTTCGCATCGCGTACTTGCTCTAGGCTTTGTGTGCGTGCAGCCTTTTACGAGGCACGTGATATTTATCCTGTTGCAGAGAGAGAGGCTGATTGAATGATTATGAGGGCCAGTGATTGCGACGCGCAAAGGTGCATTGCGCTAGACGATCGATATTGTTTAGGTGGATGAACGACGCGTACCTTGATTGTGGCTAATTATTGCTCTGCCTGATTTCAGTCGGTATCCCACGGACACTTTAGCACGCATACTTCGGACTTGACTTTGAACAGTATAGCAATTTGCTTATAAACTACTGCTATCCCTAAGGCTGATCACATTCATTGCACTAATATTACGGAGCTGGACATCATTACACGTTCTCTATTTCATCAATTTAACGTTGTTGATTTGAAACTATTTTTAACTCGTAGGTCCATAACAAGAGAAGTTCATGAAGCGTATAATAGATTCATTAAATGCAGTTTAAAAAATTCAATGTTGTATTTATGAAACTAATGCTCAAATTAATATCCATCTACTTGTTTACTTAAAATGTTTCAAATTAAGTGCTCTTTTATACTTCTAGGTATCAATGAAATTGGGCAATTGTGCAATAGTAAAATGTAACTTCACCGCACAAGAAAATGGCATCAGTCTATAAGTTTACGAAAAACGCAGACTACGTATATTATCGATTTTTAAGAATGTATTAGCGAAATACTTATACATTATCAAACCAAGAAAAATCACGGTCGTGTATTATTTAGGCTCTCAGTATCGTAATAGCGTCGTGCCTCATAAAGGAGCCACTGTATCAGAAAGGATCATAAACTAAGTAATTAAAAAATTAATATATTTTCTAAAAAAATATTACATCTTCATCAATGAAAAACGATAAAATTTTAAATTAAAGTAAATTATTCAAATTAAAGTATAATAATTTTATCAATTTTATATTAATAAAGTTAATATTCATGAGTCATACATTTAAATATGTACAATGACCTACATAAATCTATCAATTATTGATTATACAAATTTGATTTTCTCGCTTATTAAATATCACACTAAGAATATAAATTATCAGAAAGGATGACCCAGTTAACGAGTAATATAAAACTATTAAAAATAAAGTAAAAAGTACGAATGCAAATAAAAAAATAAAGAACAAAACAAGCCGGACAACCGTGCAGCTCTTGAGTTGAGTTCATGAAAAAGTAGAAGAGCAAAGAAAAGCACCGACAAAGGCGGCATAAAGAAAAACCGATAACAAGTGATGGCAGATCTGAGAGCATCCGCAGTGAAATGTATAATAATAGAATATGCGCAGGCTCTCGACCCTTTTTCGGTTTCTTTTGACCTTTTTAATTAAAGTATCTATGTAATCCGCATGAATCTACCCGGAGGAAGATGAAGCAACCCTCGAGTAGGTGCGCATGTATATTTACCTTCCACCGACGAGTAGGTAGCTGCCGTCTCTGAGCATGAGGCGGAAGTAGTCTGTGTGGGTCTCGTTGCCAGTGAACCTGAATACATCCTCGGCACCTGGTAACAGAAAAGTGGACGTGGAAAGAATGAGAAACGGTTTTGTTACTCGTTTGAAAAGTGGAATTACTCTCCTTCGTCTAATTAGCCTCCGCTGCTGCCTCTCCCCCGCTAACTTCTCTCCTCTCCTTCCCTTTCTTTTTTGCTCCAAGGTTACTTTATCCGGGCGGACAGCGTCTGATAAGACGAGGAGCCGACCGGGAAGGAGAGCAAGAGAGACGACTTAATAACAAGTAACAACTTTCGAGCGAGATTGGAGAGAGGCTGCAGCCCGAGGAGGAAAACGAGAGTAAATGATTGAAAGCTTTATTTGCGCGCTCTCGGGCGGATTGTGGGTTATGCGCTGCAGGTGTGCCTGAGAAAAAAAGATACGCCCGTGTACTCTCGCCGTATTCTATGAATTTCTCGGGGGCGGAAACGAGTGGATCTCGCCTCGTAATCCGACGTTAGAGCCTGGCGAATCGAATCCCCAAAGTTTTACGGCTTATTGCCGGAGAACACTTTTAGTTTATTGGGAAAAATTCCCTCGATTACTTTACGCTTTATTCGATCCTCGTTCCTTTTTCGACCGAGTCAAATCAAATGTGTTCCTGCTTAGTCGTTAATTTAACAATGTATAGGTATAGATGCACCAAGGCGAAATTAAGTGCGTTCGCTGCAAGGGCTTCAGGTGTGTATACTTTTTTCATATCGCGAACCTTGATCTCGAGTATGTTTTGCAATTTACGAAAACTTGTTATCCAGTCTGTAAAGTTTCCAGGGTAAGCTGTTCGTCCCACAGTGCTGGTCTGTAAATCTACAAGAATGGGAACTTATTTTTTTATAGTTTGAAGATAAGCCTGTCCCTGATGCGAACAAGAATTTCATGTATGTGGAGTATTCGAAAGCCATATTAAGCTACGCAATAAAAAATTACTTTAAAAGATTGAATTTTGGACCCTCGAAACGGACTAGCTGATTATTTTATTTGCCTCCCAATATAATCTATATAGTTATTTCTTACAGCAGAATTTTAAGGTTTTAGATAATAATATTTTCTAAAGTTTATTGCAATAAAATATCTTTAGGTTTTCTTCCGAGAAGAAACTAAATTTCATTTACTATAATAAAATAAATTATGTGAACTGTTGAAAAGTATGTAGTCACCATGTTTTTTTATTTTATCAGAATTATGATTCAATGAAATGAATGAATATTATAGAAGCGCTTTAAATATAAAAATTGATACAATGCAATTTTCGCTGAAAAGATTAGACAAATATGTTTATTTTTAACGTCTGATGTGATATGATATTTGCTTTCAGTTATATAAAATACATAACTAGATTTTTCTACTAAAATATGGAATATTTTCATTTAATCTTATTTTATGTGATTGAGAAAACGTTTTAAGGCTTGGTTTTTAATCATACCATTTATTGGCAATGATGCTAAGGGAGTAATTAACTTCTTTCTGTAAAAATGGTCTCAAATGTTTTAATGTAAATGAGGATTCTACTGCACCATTGTCGAGAAAAAAAATTGTCCGGCAAATCGATTTTTAATTTGGAGATTGATAAGCTAACAGTGAACCGTTATTATTTTAAAACAATATTGATTGTTTGATAATGTTTGATCATAATACTAATCATGATAATAGTAATCTCATCATCATAATAATCTCTTGGGTAATTTAATGCATTATATGTAAAATCTCATTAAATTCGTTATAATAAAAAAAGTAAGATCGTTGATCGATACTAAAACAAACCGAAACAGAATAAATGCTTTAGAGCTATTTTAACTAAAAGTTTTATAAATTTAATAAGCGCTTGTAGAAGAAACTTCCTTTATCTGGGGCGCAAACGAAGTGGTATAAAACGTTTAAAATATAAAGGTTTTTAACAATATTAAAACATATAAATTATTAATTAATTTCAACACTTTTCCGATAATATTAGCTAATGTGTGATTTTGTAAAAAGATTTTAAACGAGTTATATCCGCTTATTATAAAATATGAAATGGAGCTTTACCGAACTGCATTCATATTTGTGTCAAATAATGTTGAAATAAAATTAAAATTTTTTGTATTTTATAGATGCACGATCTGTCCCGCACTCTAAAACAAAATGATTTACTCGACCTGAGCCTTACATTCATCCGCAGGGCAAACAAATACATTTACAACGAGCCACATGCAGCTATATCAATGTCCGAGAAAGTGTAAAAATTTATCGTTCAAACAATTGCCACGACTGGGAAAAAGCTCCACAGTCGCAAAGCTCGGCCAGGAAGCCGGGCCGAGCCGCACAAAAAAAAAAGCAACGAGCTTGAACAACTGCGGCGCACCGGCCGGAATCCCCATAATCGCGGGCAGTGCGCAGCAGCAGCTCATAAATAGTCACGGGGACGGCCGCGTTTACAGCTCGACTCGACAACAAGCCTAAAATCGTAAAAGCCCGGCAGCGGCGCGAGTAGGCCCAAGCGGCCCGCGGGAAAGGATTTCGCGGAGCCGCGCGCGCGCACAAAAGCCGGGCGGGGGGGTATCTACATTCGTTATCGGGGAATTAGCATGGGAATTCCGAAGTGGCGCGGGGGCGCTCCTAGCTGGCGTTGCCGCGGGGAGGTGAGCCGCGGCATTAATCGGGATTTACGATGATTTTCAGGACGCCCGATCAAAACGGCGAATCGTCAGGGCGCTCGGTCGTGCGCCCACCCGCACATGTCGAATTGAATGCCCGACGTGACTGGACTCGCGGCCCGCACTTTCAGGCGGCCGCGCGGCCGGCTCTGTCAAGCGCTTGCGGTCCCCGCAGCTGACTGCAGGTCAAAAGTTTATGGCCGGCGCACTTCCCTTTTTCCTCCTTTTGTCCGCTTTGGCCTCTGTCAGTTATTCCACATCATAGAAAATGAATTATTATTTCATAAAGTCCGGAGAAACTTATTTTAATTAAATACTAAAAGTATAATCTCGTCGTTTTTCTTTATTCCGACTCGTTTTCAACAGAAAAATTAAGAGATTCGCTCCTCCTTTGTCCATATTCCAACTCATAATGAAGCAAATGCATACGTCTTAAAAACATTTATTAACTTCTCCACGTTGGTTGAATTACCAAATAATATCATCTAAATGCGGAATATCAATGCAATTATTATTATATTATTACTTAAATCATCCCTTTGATAAACGCTACGTACAAAAAAAACACGTGCAAATCTCGGGAAAATATTGACAGGATTGAGAGAGTATAAAGATAGGGGAGCCTTGACAAAAAAAAATTGTTTTACAAACACCGGGCGCGTTTCAATTGTTAGTTTGTTCAGGTTCCGTACACTGTGTCCGCTCCTTCGTTGCTTTATTTTTGCCCCATCTATCTCGTTGACGGTACAATACTGATGCAAATCCAGAAATTTTGAGTTCATTACGTGGATGGCTGCTTTTCATCATTACACCGATCGGTCTATTGTTTACTTAGATCTAAGTAAATAAAAAACTAACTCCAAAATATTGTATTAATGAAATTTTTTAATTCTATTTTGTATTTAAAATTTCTATTTTGATCTTTAAAAAATTATATTTTATATTCCTTTGTATCAAATTAGTTCAATAATTTAGGTTGTTTGTAATTAATTCTGATTATTTATCATATAATTATGTATACTAATGGACGCATTGTATATAATATATGTTTTAAAATATTACTCCATCTACCACCCCAAAATAACTGCATTTAAACGTGTGCTAGAATTCAGTAGTGAAATATAAAGAATTGTAATATACATCTGGACATAAAATAATTTTTGATGAACACGTGTGTGGAATTTCAAAAAGAAAGCTTTTTAAAATTTATTTTAAAAGCGTAGCGGACATAAAACAGCAGGAAAATGGGCTATATATAGTGAGCTTTACAATTATTCTTCTTAATGAATACAATCTTGTTCCTCCACCTACTTTACTTATCAGCAACATATGAAAAGACCGAAACACAATCGATCCTGGATACATTATAATAACAATAGCCATTCCGTATAAATCGTAAAAATCAAAACGACTTGGCGCGGGCGCGTAGCTTAGTCAGAGATCGTAAAACACACAGAGAATGAATTCCCTTTGATATCGAGTAGCGCGCACACACCGAATTACCTTCGAAATTAAAATCCCATTATCCACCTGCAGATCTAGAGGAAACGTCTGTCTCAACGTCCCTAGCGTTTTTTCCTTCTGCGTTCGGCTGCACCGTCCGAGACAGCCATTCTTTCTCCCGCTTTTATCTGACGTGTGCGCGTCGAATCGATGGGCACTGAAAGAAAAATTCCCCTTCTTTCTCCCTCCTTTTGTGCGTTGCACATATATACCTATATAGGCGTGCAAGGGATTCGCGCGATGGAAACTTCGCCGTTCCCGGTCCATTCTCAGGGTCTTTTACTTACACCCCCGCCCCGTCGCGCATATATATAGATAACGGGTCGACGTCGTCGAGGTGAAAACTCGTCACTTTCAGAACGGAAGCTCCGCGAGCAATCTTTCTCGGCTTCCTTTTTTCCCATCGGCCGTTGCGCGGAAGTCACGGGGACTGTTGCGCCCGGCGGGATCGCTTTCGAATCGGGCGCGGCGATTTGTTTTTCAGGGATAAATCCATATCGGACAAATTGCGTTCTTACGCCGCGCTGCAGCCGCCGAGAGAATTGCGCCATTTTTCTGGCCTTTTTCGCGCGCGCGCGCGCGCGTGTACTATGGCTCGGCTTGGGGGAGGGAAAAGGAGCTTTTGTTTGCAGTTTAAATGCGTTCTGCGCGAGCGCCGCAGAAGCTATTTCCGAGAGCTGATGTTTTTAAATGAACGCTTTTGTGCGCGCGAGGACCGGCGGGGAATACAAGGAGCTTCGCCGGTATATAGATTGTTCGGCTTTTTATTTATAGAAAAAAGTAGACGGTTAGCCGCTGAGTGCCAATCTGAATGGCTCCGGTTAATTTAACGGAATATATAATATTCAAAGAATTTCTAGGTTAATGATTTTCTTCAATTTAGTTTTCATTTCATCTCTATTAACTAAAAGCTATAGATTTTGCTCTTATTACAAAGCTTTCCAAAGGCTTTCAAAAAGCAAATCAATCAATGTATACAACTTCTGTTTACATACGAAAATCAAACATTCTGAAATTCTTCGCATAGCTTAAACTATATAGGTACCATTTTAAACCGTTGAGTAATATTCAATCATTATAACGTGAATTTGATGTCAATTTTTTCATAAATATCCTTTTTGTATGAATAAAAGTTATGTAACCTCGTTAGTATAATACATCAATGTATCATTTCAATTTCTGATAGAAAATCGCTATTGCACGTTTGAAAGAAAAATGCATTAAAAATTCTATTGAATTTAAACACTTAAAGTTATTAGCGTAATACGACCTACATCAATGTCGTCGGATATCGGATAATATCTAATGAAAAACTATGCAAAATTTGGAATCGGTTAAAATGCTATAGTAGTGGAATTCTCTGCATATCTCTTTTTTAAATTACATCGAATTTCGTCTAAACTTCGTGGTCGCTCAAAATCGAATTTTGAGCGGTATAAAACTGGTAAAGGAGGAGAACCAAATGTGGCCCAAAACTTGTGAGCGACGAGTACAATCTCACGGCAACGACAAATATGAAAAGACCGAGGGAATTCAGATTGTATTCTTCCTCCGAAAATCTTGAATATTTTCATTTTTTAACGAAAGCCTGATATTTGTATAATTTCGTTATAAAATTTCAACGTACTTAAAAATATAAATTCTTTCTGGTACAGCTAAAATTCCTTTAGTGTATATTATACATTGTATTTAATCGATTTTTAATAGTTTTAAGATTACTATTTGTCAAAACAATTAAAAGATAATTTTTTTATTTTTTTTTCATGTTTGCAAATTTCTGTAAAAGGCTGTTTCCTATATATTTGGATAATCTCAATTTTAATGACTAGTGTTACATGAAAATACTAATAATTTGAAATGTTACGATTCCACAGTAATGAGCCCAATTACTAAAAACATTTTCATCGACAAAATCATCTTATAATAAAATACATCAATTATATATGCCTAAAATATTTTACATTTAATTACGTCAACTATACTTTTTTGATTTAAAGAATCTGAATGTATGACATTTTTAAATTATTTATGTAGTTAAAATCCATCTAATATAGCCATCGTATTTTCAAAATGCATTGTATGAAAATCTTTTTTAAGAACAGAGTAGGACACTGATTTCCAAGCGAGTCTTAAATAGTACTTTTGAGGATATTGGAAAAAGACAGTAGAGGCATAATTATTTCCTTCGCAATCTTTACTAGTGGGTACAAGCAAAAAGATAGGGAGTGTAAAAGAGAAAAGTGGCGCAGATGGCAGCAACAGCAGTAGCTATGTAGGAATTTCAGAAGAAGCGCCCATAACGTCACTAGTTTTCGTGGTCACATTCTGGTAGGGCGTAGCCGCTACAAGTTTTCCGATTGTGGAGAAAGCTACATATTACACAATGGCGCATCGAGCGAATAGAGCCTTATTAACGTGGGAGGCTGGATAGAAAGAGAGGGAAAACGAAGGAGATGCTGGACCCGCCTGCATCTGCTACCCACTTGCGGTATATACGAAATGGCATCTGGGGGAAAAATGATATACACTACCCGGGCGCTGCAGCTCGCTGAAGTATCGTATCGACTTTCATGGTTTTGCCTTTCCCTCGATTTTCTCCCCCTTTCTCTCTTGTGCTCGCGGTATAACGTTTCTATCTATCTCGGGGGGCAGCCACTGCTGGTGCTCCACTGTTTTAAGAATGATGTCTTGCGGTGGGCAGAGAATCTTACGTGGCCACCGGTTCCGAACGGAAAGAGTTTTTACAAGTATTGAATTTACTAGTAGTATTGCTTTCACAGTGATAAATTTTAACGAAGCATAACTGATGAGTTTAATAAAGCTGAGATAAAATGTATAGAATAGAACAGTCTAAGAATAAAACTAGTCGGTACAATGAGCGTGATGGCTTATCATTTCTATTTAGAGAAAGCTATAAGCTAGATTTAAGTCTTTATTTCAGTTCAAACATATTTTTTGAAAAATCATAATATTTATATAGAGAATTTAAACCTTCTTTTATTTTTTAGAATACATGACTTACCAACATAAACATGACTTGCAATCCATATATTCCTTCTCTGTAATTCATTATTATATAGAAGCGTTTATCCCTGATTAAGCTTTGACTTAATAATCAAACTCAAAAAAGAAAAGAATTATTAAACAAAATTGTGGCATAAGTGAGTAAATTCTAAGAAAAGCGTTTAGGAAAATTTTGAAGTGCAGTTTTCGTTCAGTCGTAAAAGAAAATTACACATTTACAACAAAGTGATACGCGTTTCTTTTATAAAGCGTGTCGACCTTCCTTTAAAATAACGAGTGGGGAGAGGAAAGACGGAGGGAGGAGAATCGATACCATATTTTACTCTGAAAGTTATGAAATTTTAACGCCAGCTGGTACGCATGTGTCCCACGATATACGCAAAAAGTATGAAGAAAATTGTGCTTTCTGAGGAAAACAACTTACTTATTTTATCACCACCTGTTCGCCCTTTCATTTTTCATTTTCCATTATTCTTTCCGAGAGGAGGGCAGCTCATGGCATTAATTCAGTTTATCCATACTCATGAAAGCAATAAGCGGCGCGCGGCCGAAGGTCGGCGGACTATTGTTGCAATTATTTCCAGAAGAAAACTTGGATCGATGTTTCTGTGGTTATTTTAACTCGAGTTTCCCATACAGCAATGGTACCATGGAAGCAATCAATTTAAAGTTCGCAGAATGGAAAGCCACTCTTTCGTTTCAACCCTTGAACTGTTAAAATTGCTTTCTAGCGAATGCGCATGTTATTTAAACTTCCCAACGATAAATGCGAATAGCACGAAGCAAATTAAAAATATGCGCGCTCTAGAGGCTGAACGAGGAATATTTCACTGGCTCCCAATCAATCGTCCAGTTGGGGGCCGTTAGCATTTCTGCAAAGCCCATACGATCGACTTGGTCGTCCTCCTAAACATTTCCAAGAGTGCGGGAGGCAGCAGCTAACCCTCGTCGAGCGGGCGGTAAAAAAGACGAGGCGAACGGCAAGTGTCGCAAATTGACTCATTCAACGATGATCTCATCTGAGCGAAAGAGTCACCACCCTCCACTCGATTGCCGCGTTTAGGAACAAGCCATTGCGTCCCGGGACACACGTCATACACACGGCCCGCCCCCTCGCGATAAATCCTTAAGATTCCGGTGCCGTGGAAGGTCGTGGAGCGGCGCCCCTCGGTACATTCTTTAGAATCCGCTTGTAGGGTCATCGTCTGTGCGGCCGGCGGCGCCGGCGCCCGCGCCGCCCCGCGTATCGATCGAGCCGAGGCGAATGAACGCGGGGAGATAGCGCAAAAGCCGCCGAGGAGGCAGAGCAAGGGATAGAATTCGCTGAGAGCAGCGGCTAGGGAGAAGAGACAAAGAGTGGGCGCGCGGCCTCATGGGCAGGCCGGCGGCGCGCGCACACCACCGCCCCGCTCGAGAGAGAAGGGCGTACGTGTGGAAGCCGACGCCCTCGTGTGCGAGCCCGGGAGTCCGGAGACAGAAAGATAATAGGGACGGACGGGGCTCATGCCAAGGAAAGAACGGGGAAGGATGTGTGCGCGGGCGCCAGCGGAACCCCGAGGAACCCGCGGCGGGAAAGAGAGGGAGGTCAGCTTAAAACCCATGTGCAGCGCGACGCAGTGTTATGTGCGCCGCTACTCGCCTACTGTACACCCCCCTATCCTTTCTCGCTATCGCTATTCCCTGCTGCACCTGATTGCATTTAGGTCTTCCGAGCATTCTAGCTCTGATGTTTCTTTACTTTCCTCCTTTTCCCGGGAGAATTGAAAAATTTCACTTGGCCTCTCCGAAAACTAGCGTATATTCTCTCCGAGTGGTGTCCCGGCTCTTACACCAAATTGCGATTACGTTTAAATCGACTGCAGCCCTGTTTTATTCATTTATAACTACTCTTTTTATTAATGCATTTACCATCCGCGTTTGAAAGGGGCATATACGTGCCTGCCCGTGCAAGTTTAATCCGTTCGATAACCATCGATCTTTTTTGCAACGATATCCATGTGTGCCTCGAGGTGTGCGACCGAAAAACTGCTCTACTTGCGTACTTCCCACGGCAATCTAGATTTTTGGCACCGCAACAACGAAACAGGCGGAAAAGGGAGGCACGCCCATCGAGACAGGGCGCGGCTTTTGAAATTCATAATTCGGGCAAAGCTTCAACTTTCAAAGCACGGCCAATTCACTCGCAAAAGCGAGCTGCTCGGTCGACCGACTATGTCCGGTCGGCGAACTTCCCTCTTGAAACAAAAAAAAAAAAAAGAGGGAATTATCCAACATGTCCTGGAAGCGAGTCACGCTTGTCCGAGTCGCGACGGTCTGGGCCGTCAACATGACGAGTTTCACGCGCCGCTTGTCCAGACCGATCCTGCAACGCCCCCCCTGTCCACCGCGCGCGCGGGGGAATCCCCCACGAAATTCTGCAGGGGGAAGGAGAGGCTTTTTGTCTGCGCTGAAATTTCGTCGTCGACGTCGACCCCTCGGCGCTTTTTTACTCGCCATCGGCTCGGACCGGCCCCATCTTTTTATGCATAGGGGGGAGGAGATTGTGGCAAGTTTATGATTAAAAGTGTTAATTGCCGCACAGCATTATGTGCATTGTACTCTATACGCCAGACGAATTTCTGTAATTAATTGAATAAGTTCGAGGGCTGGGCCGCGCATGAGATAATTCAGCCTGAGGGCTCAGACTCCGATGCTGCTGCTCTTTTCGGTTACGGCTTTGAATAAAACATTTCCTTTTTTGCTTCGACAAATGGGCTCTGCAAAGTTATGTACAATAGTTGTATTTTCTCAAATTTAGCAGCAAAATGTATAATGTTTTCATCTCAAGTTTTGTTTAGATACAATTATTTTTTAATTTTTAATACCATCTGTATGTAAAAGATTATTTTTAAGTGCTCGTACATTAGCTAATATATTAAAAGATATCCTGTAGAGCTTGTTTCAATACTCTCTAGAACTAAAAAGCGCTACAGTAAACCATGTTTCAAATATTCTTGTTGAATAGTCAACACTAGAGAATAAATAATAATGAATTCCGTTACTCCCTGTATAATTTTACTATGACTTCATCTGCATAAATTTGACTCATTTCTCTTTGTAAAATTAAATGCATATCACGAAATAGATGAAGAAATTTGCAGGAGTACGGAATTACAATCATTCCTACACCCTTGCAGGAGTCGTAGCATTGACTCAAAAAAAGATGGATGATCTTGCGGAAGATGCATACGATTCGCCATTTTACAGAAATATTTTGCGAGAGATATCGCAATACGTATCTTGATTCGTGGATTCTTTTTAACCAGCTCTTTGTGTGCAAGTTCAACATTTTTCTCGACGTTTCGCTGCTTCGATGTTTTTTTTGCAATATGTAGTCGGAGGAAGGTTCGATGAGAAAAGTACTCGAGGTGAATAATAATGCCGAGCGACGTCGCTTGCGTCATAAATATGTAACACGTTAATCAGTCAATTATTATTAATGCCTGAAATTAATTCAATGATACAAGTGTATGGAAGGATCTATACATCAGCAGCACTTGTGCGCATACAAGTATGAATGAGCTTCATTCAAAATCTATAAATTATGCGACAGTTTAAATCCGAAAGCCTCAAGAGTGGGAGAGGGAGTTATGGGCATAATTTATTGTAAAAGCCGCCTTCGGCCGGGTGGGAGTAAATTGAATATTGCGTGGACTGTGCGGTGAGCCTTTTTGAAAATTGGAACGCGTCGCGCGCATTCGTTTTTGTTAAATAAATAATGGTCTGTAAGCTCGTGAGTATCATTAAAATTACGCGCGTGCCCCGGTCTGAACCAAAGCATCTCCACTTCTCGTGCGCGCCCACTTGTCCTAATCCATTATTTTTTAACGCTCGGCATGGCCGGACCCTTTTCCACCTCGGCTGCTTTTTCGCCCCCTCTTCCCCCCTCTCTTATTGCGCAGGCTGGCGCGCAGCCCTTCTCTGCTCATCCGCGCGCACACTTGCTAACTCCTAATTGCAATGATGAGTAAATTATTAGATTTCAAATGTTCTAGATGATGATTTCTAGTCTTTCAGCAAAAAATTTCCATGGATAACTAAATTTACAAATTACATTTCAGTATATTCCCATGCTAATTTTTGTAATATAATTTTTCTTTAGTACAATATTCTTGACAAATTTACAACACGATATTTTTTTAATAATTCAGTTAATTTCGTCCAACTTTTAAAACATGATTCTCATATAAAAGTTCCTGTCAAAGTTACCATGGTGACTACTTAAGATAATAATCAAATTATAAAAGCTTTCTAAAATAGATTTCAGTCAAAGATCTCATAAAAACTTTTTTGTAACAAAGTTTCTGTATTAAAACAATTGATTTGTACACAATACATATAGCAAAATGCTTTACTCATTTTACGTGCTCATTTTTTATTGTAATAAACATACTTATTGTATTGAATACAAAAATAAACAATTAAAATCAATTAACATTAATAAACGAACCTGGTTTTAATGAATCTAATACTGATCTACGTTCGAATATATTGTTTACCGCTACTTTTAATACAGATTTCTGAAAAAATATCGGTCAATTTATCTTGAGTTAACCTAGTTTTCGTACATGTTATACATACAAATTATTATGTATTTTTCTTTTATGAATAACTATCCAATTATCTACCTCACGTTTTAACTCTTAATACTAATTATGTATCACGTACCAATCTTTCATAATAATTGCTATTATTAATAAAAATATTAATGAATATCGTGAAAGATCTACATTGATCATGTGTATTTCTATTATGTAGGATTACACATAAACTATATTATTATATACGTATCAGATTTTTCTGTGTTCTTTGCTTGTGACAAGTAAAGTGGCTGCTGAACACGGTGTCAACGTTTTATAATATGCATTTATAACAACAATCATAATTAATATAATAATAATTGAGTACATTTCATGCTTACTCAAATGGAAAAGTTCCACTGTAATCAGTAAGTAAAAGAAACCAAGTTTCAAATTAAGATAAATTATTCCTTTTAGATATAAATTGAATTGCTTTTTAACGAAAAGCCTTCTACAATAGAATTTGATATGAGAAAACTTTTTTATTTTTATTCTCTCGTTGCTAAAATCCCCCAACGCCTATACTGTCTGTCTGGCTTTCTATTTTTAACCAACCGTGGTCCTTCCCTCTTTTCCGAAACTGCACACATATGTCTCGTGCGCGTGTGCTCATTCCGTGGAAATCCACAGCAGTCGAAACGTCGGTAAACCGCAGCTAATGAACGAGTCCTACTCGCTATTTTCTCACTCCTCTATCCTCTCCTTTCCCTGAGCCACCTCTTTCGCTCTCTATTTTATCGTCACTCACGATAAAGCTGTCATATATACGACAACGTCTGCTTTTACGAGCCTGCCGCGCTTCCATCCCGGCCTACAGTGAAAGAAGTGCGCAAAAAAAGAGAGCAAGAGGGTGGGTGTGTGTGCGCGTGAGAGAGAGAGAGAGAGAGAGAGAGTTGGGAGGACCTAACGGTCGTAGGAGCTTTTACGCGCGGCCAGCTGACACTTCCGTCGATTAAAGTGCGAGCGCTCGGGTCATCATTTCGCCTTGTTAGCCGAATGCGCGAGTGGGAAATTGGCCTCCTTCCTCCTTTCCTTTCTTCTCCCGCGTCTATTTTCTCCTCTTTTCTAAAGGCCCTTTCAACTGATTTTCGGTGAGAGGTGCTGGCCAACGTGGCGGACGAAGGGCTCAAATTATGCAGGGGTTCGCAGCGAATCCGTATTAATAGTATCATCTCCCTCCCCAATAATTAGAAGTCATTGAAGGGATTTTATATAAAGGCTTCCCAGTGAAAGATTCTAATTTCGATATGAAATGGTCGCAATCATAATGAGCACTAAAAATGTGCTCCAATAGAACGCAGAATCAATCTAAAACTAAAGGCATATTTTAATTTAAAGATTTAACTTTGGTGCTCGAGTTGCACGTGAAATAATTTCAGGTAATCCTTGATGCGCCGTGTGAATTATCTCGCAGAATACCTGATCGACGGTTGATACGATAGCGGCCGCTAGGTGCCAAGAAGCTGCTGGTGTGGATTCACAAGCGGTGCAGCATCCCGTGGGAAATAAATAGAGTAACATCCCAGGAGATCTATACGCCTACATCCGCTTTTGAGATGCAATAAATGACAATCATTTTGTTAACTCGAAATTCGGGTTTCGTTCTACTGAGTGCTTCTTTTTGCTTTGTGTTATTAATCTCTGTTGCGATCACTGCAAGACAGGAAGACACGAGATATTATCAGAGTTCATCGTGGAACGGTCCTGGGGGACGAGTGGGGTTCTAAGGTTCGAGGGTCGGCTCGATTCTTGTCTCGACCTGACCTCGGCAGATCCCAGGCCAGTACACATTAATAATCGTTAAACACGCCCGTTGTCAGATCGTTAACACACAAGCACCCGCGAGTTTAACCAGAAATACTTGCCGTACTTCGAATATTATTACGGTAAGTTAATTTAGGCGACAATTTTCAATTCGCGCCTCGTTCAATTTTCATACTGAAGGAAAATGAAGAAGGAGTGGCCAAAAGAACAAGAAAAATAAGTAACGCGCAACCGAGCCGGAGGTGTGATTAATCTTCCGGTATAAAGCCGCACCACTTGTAACGTAATTATGCCGTATTTCACTTTTTGCAATTTTCACGTCTCCATAAATTCGCTGCCGCCGGCCTCTTTACGTTTACGCGACACTAAATAACGTTTGACACAAACTGCTAATAATCCAGTAAATATTAGTATCGCGCGCAAGAAGCGCTTAGCTACGGGTTGATTGCATAATCGATACGCGTCCCCTCCTCTTCTTTTCCTCATGGGCGGACGAGCTCAAAATGAAAGAAGTGGCGACGGAAGAAGTGTTCACATTTTGCCCCTCCCGAGAGAGATGGTACGAAAAGGGAGCAAGAAGACGCGCGCCACTGATTTTTCCCCAAGACGCCGGGCCTGTCGAGGTGGAGCACGGAAAAAGGCAATTGCAAGGGACGCCCCTCCCTTAATTCCTGTGGATGGCCTAGATCGATGGTAGAGAGCACACGCGATTTAGCCAGGGAAAACAAAGCCCCGCGCAGACAATTCACCCAATCAAGCTCTTCCCCTTATCCGCGGTTTTCTTTCCTCGCTCTTGTGTCGTTGGAGATTTTCATGCGGGACGAGACAGTTCAATAATAATCAGCTCTTCGATAAACCGAGGTCTGGGAAGAAAATTCGCGAAATGCGGTGATTGCAATTGACTGCCTGGGTTTGAACTGAGCATCTATTGGCGATCTAATTCTATTTGAATATAAATCTCTATTGAATTTAAAAATTTAGAATCAATGATTGCATGATAGGCAAATGCACGTTTAATTGCTGATTTCGCATAATACAGCTGATAATTTTGTGATATTTTAAGAAGTAATTCTTTGCGTGACGAACAGATTTGCTATGCAATTCAATAATTGATTATACGCGAGACTTTTTTTAAGATTTCTTAGTTAATGCTCGTCTAAATAGGTTCTTCTCCCACTTAGTCTAAAATAAATAATGCTTCGAGATAGAAAATGGATTTTTACTGTAAGCTAATTTTGGAAGGTAAGAAATACTACATTAAGGAAATACATATTAATTATTAGTTCACCTCTTTCTTTGGAGAGTAGTCATCCTCCCATATTAATATTCATTTACGTCAACGCAAAGTATATTTATACCTTACCGAGTGCAGCATGTACTCAACGGTTTCCGCCCGGAGATGGTATGCAAAGATTTGAAAAAGGTAACTCACCTGAAACAAGAAAAAAAAGAGCATTTTTAAAACGTATGCAGTATAAAAATCCGGGTAAGGCATATTTCACGTTGTGACTACATTTAACATAAAAATAAACGCGCGCTGGATAAACTTGTGAGCGCGCTAAAAAAGTAAGATAATCCTGAAAAAACTACTGCCTTATACGGGCGGGTGGATTGAGAAAATCCGCGACAACGATTGCAAAGAGGGCAAAGAGCGAGTTGGGCGCGTGCGCAGCGCCAAAAATATAAGGGAATGGAAAATTCAACGAGCCCGTCGAGTGGATAAAAAGGAACTGGACCGACCGCGGCAAAACGAATGCCAAACGCTCACATAGAGACCGTTCCCTGCGCAAACAAATGCGCAGCGGATCGAGTTTACTCGGGGCCCGAGTGGACACCGAGAGCCGGACAAAGGAGCGGCCGCTCGTACAGAGGGGGCAAGGAGAAGGAGCGGTACGTGCATCGTTTCGCGAATCGCCAACCCGCCCACGTAGGGCTGTTTAGCGCTGCGGTGTCCCCTGTGTGCGGGCGCGCGCGCGCCCAACGCCGCCGACGTATAAAGAGGGGAAACTACGAGGCTCCGCATTGAGAGTGTGCGCTTTGAATTTTCCGCGAGGAGACGAGAGCCTTGAGAAATTGAGATGGGCCAAGAAGATGGCCGCCTCCTCCCGACGTATGCGTTTGCGAACCGTTCCTCACGCGGAAGAGCTCCTCCACTGACGTTGTTATCTGGGTCAATGTTTGTAGGTCGTTTATACGGGAGAATTAACGACCTCGTGATCAAACATGCACTGATAATATATTCTGCATACAAATTGTATGCACAGTCGGTACAGTTGCACAGTCGCAGATCAAAGAAAGAATGTTAACCGAAGTTATGACATTAAGTAATTGAAGAGGAGCAGGCACATATCTCGAAGCTTTACCAAGTTGCCCGTCTAGTTGTTTCAAGCGCATCAATTAACGAGGCGAACGATAACTGGCGTCATTGAAGTTAATTTTCCGGTCCCATTCAATTACAATGGTGCCCGAGCGTTTTGCATTCAAAACTGCACACGTATTCGTATACTGACTTGTAACTGCAAGTGTTCCGACCGTTTCAATTACGCGAATTACACGCAGACGATCCAAACAGCGACTATAAATGTCGAACGGGAGAAGAATGCTCGCCACGAAGAAAACGATAAATTAATTTGCGACTATAAAGTACTTGGCAAGTTATTTGAGGAAAGAACCGCCCGCGCCACCCCCTTCCCGATAGATCTCTGCAAAATTCGTTATCCATTCCTATCTGGTGCTTCGTAATTAAAAGTTTTCGCAGCTAACCGGAAGCCGGCGCGTGTAATACTCCTATGAAATCCCCGCAGCTGCTCGTCGAAACCTCATCCTTCCGTCTATATACTCGTTAACACACACGCGATCTCGCCGTCTATTGAATTCTAAGGGAGAAAGAGATCGTCGCGCCGTCTTCGGAAATCCGCGAGTCTGCAAGCAATACAGAGAGACGACGGCTGAGCTATAGAAGGTCGGGACGAGGCTGAAAGCGATAAACCGAGGAGAATCGCGAGTAATCAATGATACGTGCAAATAGAAACAAACAGGATTAAGGGAAGGCGGAAAGTTGAAGAAGGCGCGTGCCAGAGCTTCGCGCGCGATCTATAGACAACTGCACGTAGTATAGACCTAGAGGATCAACTGGAGGAGTGAGACCTGCGAGAAGTTTGTTTTAAGGATTTTTTTATTCAATATAAAAAACCCATATTGTGACGATGCATGGTTAAAATAAATCCATCATGAATGTATCATGAGTTTAATACGTTGTGATTTTCGCATGTCTATATACAGATGCACTTGAACTGTGAACGACAGCGTCGGCCTGGATCTTTTCAGCCACCGGAAACTGGTATAATAAAAAGTCGAAAGGGCCCTTCGCTTAGTGCATATCTGGCAATATTACTCAAGTAGTCAGTACTGCAAGTACGATAATGCGTATATAATTTAAAAGGCAAAAAAGGCAGAGATACAGATTGAGAAAAAGGATCGAAATGAAGGTAATCGTGGAGCGCGAAAATGAAGGGGATTGGAGGCCACTTGCCTTTGAACTGTTTGGAAAATTTGGAATTTTATGTTATACCCGATTGACGCACGCTCATCTTGGATTTGAGTTTGACAGTAGTGAAATTTGATAGCAACGTCGATTGGAAAATAAAAGCGCAGCCTTCTAGCTTTTATCTTTGCTTAAAGTTTGCCTATGTTTAAATTTAAAAAATATAAGTTTTTTGAGCTGCAAAAAATGTGATACCTTTCAAACCACATCAAATCAGGAATAGGTAATGTTATAGACAGTTTCTTTTGGAGTTGTTTTCGTGTATCATCAACCGGCTTTCGAATGCTGAGGATAAGTTTGCAAGAATAATTTAGGAAGATTTTTGAATGATTTTTGGCACGAATGGATAAGGTTACAAAGCCACAACAAGCTGATAGAAATATCAATAATGCTTTAAGTTTACGGGTAACTATATGTGACGTAAACTGTAGAGTTTGTTTGATAGGAACGAGTGGATTTCGCTCGAACAAATAAATCAATCATTACCGCAGAGCCGCAATTAAGCACCAACGTCATCGGATCAGTAGAACGCAGCGCATCGGCATCAATCAAAACGGAAAATAGCGAGTTGTTCAATCGGCGTAACTCGCATCTTTTTCGCGAGCGAGGCCCCCCCTAACCAAAGCCCAAAGGCGCCCCATGAACAAGGGCCAATTGAAGCGCGCGAGATCGGCGGCGGAAGCGTCGAGTGGCGCCTGCGCGTTTCAAAAAAAAAAGAAAAAAAAAAAGCAGGTCTCGATGGGGAAGACAAGCGGTCCGAAAATCAAAGAGCGCGAGGATCCTCGAGACGCGGCTGCCAATCACTCGGAAGCGCGGGCCGCAGACTCGACCCTGTAAAAAGGCCGTAGGGGGGGAAGACTCGAGGGCCCTCGAGGCAAACGAGCTTTTTCACCCCGTGTCCATATAAGACGGCGGCCATAAATAATTCAGGAGCGGGGCTGCGCGCGTGCGCGCGTCGCCGATGAGGAAAAAGCCGCCTGGGGAGCGATATCGCCCAATTCCCCGGGTCGCGCGGGCGCGTCCTCGCGAATCAACAGTGCCGAGAGGAGGCGCGGGGAGATGATGAAATGAAAAAAAAAAAAGAGAGAGAGAGGAAAGGGGGACGCGCTAGGCGCGGAGGGGGGGAGGGGCTCCGCGGCCGGCGCCCGGGAAAGAGAGCAGCACGAAGTTGCCGTATCCCGGGATATTGCGTATCGGGTAGGTAAGTGGATTTCTCGCGTCGGTACATTCGCGTAACATAGTATTGCACTCCCCTCGTGTTAGCTCGCGAAAGAGCCAGCCGGCGGCCTTCCTCCAAATTGAGCCATCGCAGCGAGTACCGCGAGGACCGTGGGGCAACTCGCCCCACGGCGAATGGGACGCGGCTAAGCCCGAAAGGGTGTTACCTATTTATTTATTGGCCGGCCGGCGGCCCGCTCCCCCTAATCCCTAAAACGCCCGGGCGATTTTCCACGCGGGGGGGTAGGAGTCCTAATCGCCGATGGGCCGATATACGGGGTCTCCTTTCTGGGATTTGCCTTTTGACTCGGCGGCCGGCGGCGCCGCACTCGTTTCGGTCCCCCGATCGTGGGGTCGGCCGGAGGTCCCCAGCCCCCGTCGGCGCCGAGTTTTGTTATTGTTGGATCCGCGGCCGGGGAGATTGCCCGGGCAGACAGTCGAGAGTCTGTTTGGATTTGATTTCGCTTTAATTGCAGGCTGGCTGGCTTCCTCGGCCGGCTGCACTCGAATCCGACGCGGTGGATGGCATAATAAGCTGCTTCACGGGATCGTTTATTAATGCCGATCGGCACTTTTTTTTTCCCCGAGGGCGCGAGGAATCGACCTTTTTTTTGGGGGGGCCAACTGCGCGGCCCTAGCGAGGGAAATCAGACTTTGGCGGATTGCAGAGGACTCGGAAGCGTTATAAATGCGCTGCGAATCGAGTGGGAGCCCGGGAAAAAAATCAACCAGGATTTCCAAAATTTAATTTCCTTCGTTCGGAAGCGTTCCGGTTCATCCGCAAAAACGTTGCATATCTGAACGGATTCTATTATAAGATTTCATCGAGCACTCGAATATTTTTTCCCCGCGGTAACTCTATGCATGTATATTCGGTTGCGCCGGTTTTATACTTTTAATTTCGACTTTGCACTCATTGGACAAATAGATACTGTATTTCTAATTAAGCGAATCAATCAACCAAATGTATTTATCAAACAATACCAATGGAATCTGCGTTCATCAGATAACCCAATAATTACTCGGATACGAAATAGACGAAATCAGCTCACCGCGGCGTGCAACGAAAAACGCAAATTAATTTAATAAGCGCGACAAATTATTACGAGTGCGCGCGGACCTTCTGCGAATGATTAATCAACGATTATTATAACGCCTGAATGTTCACGGGGCGCGCATATATATTCCCATGGCCGGCGCTGCGGCAGAAAAAGCGCCGCGAAAATTTTTGGGTTCACCAACCGAGTGCATTATATTTTCGTCAGCGAGCGGACATTTATTATCGCCGGGCGGCCGCTCGCTTTTTTTTTTTCTTCCTTTTTTTTTTATCGCCGCCAGCCGGCCGGTATCGTTCGATATATTCCGCATCGAGCAAATATAACTCGCGCGCGAGCGTAACAAGGGCCGCGCGGGCGTGCCCGGGCGACAGTAAAAACCAAAAGTGTCAGGGACGAGGATCGGCGGTGGTGGGGGGGTAGGGGGGTTAGCCGCGCTCGGCACAATGGATTATTATCCACAAGTTGGCGAGTGCGCCGGTTCCGACAGAGCGAGCAGCCCCGAAAACAAAGTTCTCCTCTTATGTATATAAATTTATCGTTTAATTTATTGTATGTAAATGCCGGGCGCGTCGACTTTTATGCCCGCGCGATTCTCCGCTTTGTCCCAACTGCGCTACAATTCGGAGGCAGGCGCCCGGGGGGAGACTCGCGCCAAATAATTACGCGACACTTTTGTACCACTCGTTATGCCGGGCAGTGTGCGATTGTAACGGAAATTACGCGAAAAATTTCGATAAGTAACAGTGGCCCTCGGAGCTTTATCTGCAATCGGGCGACAGCCGGGGATAAATTGAACGCCGCTTTAAATTTGTACGAGTCCCCCCGGCTTTATCCCGCCATAGAGAATTACAATTGAACGGTAAGTATAGACCGCTGCGATAGGCATTGGTATAATCGCTATCAGAAATCCTTCGACTTTATATTCCTCGTCGATGATTTACAGATCGGCGCCATTAGAAAAATAAACGAGGAACTTGGGTCGCAGGGGCAGTCGGCGAAATGAATCAACCGGCTCGAGTCTCGCCTGGAAACGCGGGCGATATCGCTAATCAAAGACTCGGGCGGGGGGATACAACGAGCGCATAAATCAAACGACTCTTTATCGCTTGTAAGAGGGCTTTCACAAGTAAACTTTATACTCAATGAGAGAATGGAGTACCGCTCGGCGGCTCCTCAAGCCCCGGCGTAAATATAAAATCATCAATCGGAACGTTCCAGCGGTCGAAAGGGGCGGCCTTCCTCTTTTTTCTCTTTTGACGAGGCAGCCGCGAAAGAAGCCGGGCCCAGGCGCGGACACACAACGCCCGGGGGGCGCGCACTCCGCGGAGACGGTGCGTCGCGCGGACGGCCCGCGACGGCCACCGATCCACGCGGAAGGGCTTCTTTGTGCGCGGGCGCGGGCGGAGAAAATTGATCGATCGGGCCTCGGGTGGGTAAGCGGGGGCCGCTGCGTTGCCGGCCTCCCTGAATACACTCCGGAGCGCGGCAGATTGGCTCGTTGACCTCGTAAGATTGCTCGGGATTTATGAGGTTCGTGTCGTCTGTCGGTATTGGGGAATGATGGAGCGTATAGTCGGACTCCCCGATGGCCGGTGCCGCCGGGATCTCGCGCTCCTAGCCTCCCCCCGGTAATTACTTTATTGGATGTACGTATGATAGTGGGCGAGCTCCGAATGGGTAATGGAAACTTGTCGATAAACAGTTATACCTCGATGTCGACTCCACTTCGTGGCCGAGGAGGACCCGGGGCTTGAAATACGAGCGTCTTGATAACAAGACCCTGCTTGCGCCTTCGCTAATAACTCTTTAAACTTCCTTAATAGTGCACCTCTCGTGGAAACGTTCATATCGCTCATTTCTCCCCCGGGCGAAAACATCTTGAATGCTCGATAGCGTTACGTACAGTTCGATGCATACACACACATATATATATAACCCGGATAACGCGATCGCTTCGATGCCAATGATCGCGTATTAGTAAACCCGAGAGCAAAAATATAGCGCATTTATTTCAAGAGCTCCAACTGGTTGAACTGCGCGCCGAACGCGGTCAAAGTTCCCTCTTGTCCGAAAAAAGCAGCGAATGCGCAGTGTACAGCCGCATCTGCCAGCCATAGTCGACGTCGGTGCGCATAATGAGAGTTAAAACAAAAAAATATCCTTGCTTCGAGCAAATATCCCTTGGCCTCCTCGCACGTATCCCATGTATCGTGTCCGTTCATTTTTCATGCTGTTATGCAGGAATGATATCGTTTCGCTTAATCCGTTCCGTTGAAAATTTCAGAGAGCAATCGACGAGACACGCGCCTCAATTACGAGCCGCGCGATTGTCCGGGAATTATATGAAACGTAAGCAACTCAAGTGCCAATAAAAATAATCTATTTCGAAGCCTTTCTGTACACACACATACATGTATATATATATATATAGGTGCGGGTATCCATTGAATCCTACTTTTATCGGTGAATCCATCACCCGAGAATCGCTTTGAAAACGCTTTCGCGGCTTTATTTACGAACTGCCCGGTAATCTCTTAAAAAATACCGCGAAACTTCCAAAGTTCCATCTCATGCGAAAAAGCCAGCTCTGGTGCAATCGGCGAGCCGGCGATACGTCAATAAAACCATATCGATCGCTTCCGAAACTCCCAATCTCAGGATATCGCTGCGTGCACTTGGTAGGTGTATATACCGGCGAAGGAGGAGCCGGCCAATTGGCTCCCTGCTGCTCTCTCGCGGTCGGCGATGCGCCTCCGCCTTAAATTTTATATAAAATGACGCGTCGAATTTCATTGCCGCGCGTTTAACGGCAAAGAGCCGCATACCGAGGAGCGATTGGGGTTGCGCCCCGGGCCCCCGCGTTTTATCCCCCCACCGCCATATTGAGAGTCATCGCGTTGCTCCGGGCTTCCTCTGTCGCCGCGCGGATAGATCGGCCCGAGTGGGACCCCGAGAGAAAAATACTTCGATACAATTACTCAAAAAGTAACATTTAATTTGACACTTGTCTCTTTCAATTGCAAAGCTCTCTACAAAGCCTGACCTTCTGTTGAATGGATCAGTCAATGTTTTTGATGGCTTGGTTTATCAATATACATTGATGACTAAAAGTACAAAGGAAAATATCGTACAAATCAATGTTTCAACGCAATCGTTTAAATAACTACATGTGCATTTTATAATATAACATCTGCATCACTAGATACTTTCTTTAAATCTGTTTGTTAGTGATTTGTTTTCGTTTAAACGTGTGCTTTATATATTTTCACAGTACATCAGGATTCGAAATGAATCAAATGGACATGTTACAACTACGTTATGGTGAATAACATAACATTATATTTATCAAACCCTAATATTTAGACTAAATGGCGAAAATGTTGATAAATTTTGATAATAACTGCGTGCAGAGAATTCCAAGAAATTTGAAATCCGGTTAGCAGTAAAGGTAACTTTGCCACGTGCACCGAATGGCGCTGAGTACATGGCCTATGGAAAGTATATAGTAGAGGCAAACTACTTATCAAAGCGGAAAGCATTTGCGCATTATTTAGAGTAGCTCTCAGTACCAGCGTAGTGTCAAACCTGACAGGGCACCTAATAGTCAGCGGAACAGGCAGGGACAAGATACAGGAGTCGTGATCTATGGGCTGTGCCGACGAATAGGCAAAAAGATAAGTATTGTTTTATTAAAAATAATTTGTGCCCGTGCAACATTATGACTCATTTCTAAAGCGTATCTATCTACAAAAGTCTTATAGTTTACAGTCCAGTATAAAAATAAGATGAAAACGTAACGCAGTTAACGGAATTACACTAATTTCACCACAACGAGCTTCTGGATGTAGATTTATTTTTGACCATTAACAACAATACGTTTATATTGCCTTAAAAAAGTGTAAAAATGGTGAGAAATCAACGTTTCTTTTAAATTTTAATTTAAAAAACAAAAGATTTTAAATAATAAAAGCAATGCTGCAGTCGATGAGTGGATTAAATGGACAAAACCAATTATCCGATTTAAGTCAAAGTGAACATCAGAGAATGTTTGTGGTAAATTAATGTATGCACATTAAACGAAGCTATAGAACTCTAATATAAGATACATTCCATTGCAGTTATAACTTTCCTTGGTAAATTGTAAATAAAAAAGCGTTCGTTATCACAGATATTTGAAGCACGAGGAAAAAGCAAGTGTAACACAGGCTTAATACACGAAAAAAATCGAAGGCATAACGCTCGCTTAAGTCACATTAATTGACCCACTCGGGTGCGTTACACCACCTCTGCATCCTGTATTTAATGGCAGGTTAACGCACGACGCAATTGGAGTTACCGTAAACAAGTGTAGTTTTGCCACCGAGCCAAGAAGACCGGCCAGTTTGGAAGCGAACGCGGGCGTAAATTGGGTTGAGGGCGGACCCGCGGGCGCGCGGCAGCTCCCGGGCGGCTTCCGGCGGATCGGCTCCGGGGGGGGTTTCGGTCCCTCGAAAATATGCAGATGCGGGGTCAGCGGCGGTCGGGGGGCCGGCCGCAGAGTGCGACGAACCGAGGGCCTCCACCCCCACCTCTGCGGCTGCAATTAGACAGGGGGGAGTCCGCGTGCATCAATGCGGACTGCCACCGCACAATGGGCCGGCGGCGCGCATAAAGCATGACCTTCGCCGGGGCGTCGCGGGGCGCATTGTGTCGCTTCCGCGGGGACCGGCGTGCTTTTCCTCGACGGCCGCGGCACACTCGGGGGCGTCGAGTGTTGTTTTTTGTACGCGGGAGGTATCAGTTGCCGAGGGGGCGCCGCGCTCCTCTGATCTCCCCTCTCTTTCTTTGCCAAGGCGGTGGGCCCCGGCTCCCCGGTCACCGACTGACGCACTTTCCCTCCGCCGCCGAGTGATTGCGGCGGCTGGAGTGGTTGGCGCATTGTTCCCCGGGTTGTCGGCTCCTCCTCGTCGGCGGCGTCCTCCTCCGCGCGCTTTGGCCCGCTTTATCCCGAGTGGTATCAAACGCGCTTCGAGGCCTCGGCAATTTGAATTTTCATCCGGGGATCCCCGGTGGCCGCCTTGCCGCGCACCGACTACTCACGTGCGCCTCTTTTTGTTCATTTTGTTTTTTTTTTTTCTCTCTTTTTTCGCCCCCCTTTATTCCAAAGAGTTATTGCCCTTTTTCATTTTCTTCGGGGATTCTTGAAACATTTATTAAATGCCGCACCGCCGCCCTCCTATCCGCGCCCTGTTAAAATTCCAGAGGGCCGTCTGGCACTGCGAAAGGCGAGATGCAACTCCTGCAAGATACAGCGTTCTCAAACTGTTTGCAACAATAAAATATCCAGTCGTCGCGTTAAAGATATACTCTGCGCGTTAAAATTTCATCCCAAAGAAGCCAGTCTTATTTATACTACGGCCATTGCACGCGCAGCCCGAGTACACGGGACACGCGTGTGTACAAAGCGCGATTTCCTTTTTTGTTTTTTTTTTTCCCCCAAGTGCATTTGACGCGCGCCAGCTCGCGAGAGAGGCTAATATATTAGTAATAAATTTAATGACGACGCGCGGGCACAAAGGAACCGGGGAAATGAAGAAAGGAGCACATTTTTACAGAGTGTTAATAAAGCTTTGCAAGCGCGCATTAATCAAGTGCACTCGGTCGGGGCTATAAAACAAAATCACGTCACCGCCAGAGTGCGGCCGGCCGGCTCTTAATTAAAGACGGTATTTTTCCGCGGGGCTGCGCAAATTCCCCGTAATAAGCGAAACTGAAGACGCGCGATCGTTCACCTGCCGAGACACGCCGAGGCTTCGCCCAATTTTCCGATCGATAATTCAATTAATTCCGCCGGGCAGAACCGCCGGCCGAGGGAGCGCCACCGGCTGCAGATAAAAGAAGACGCGGCCCGAGAGTGGGAAGGGCCTCAGCCCAGTCGGACTATCGCCGTCGGCGCCTATCGCTCAGAGCCCCTCCCCTGTCCCCGAGTATCGACGTTAATGAGGGGCTTGTCAGGCCGCGTGCGGTCACGCCCGGACGGCCGGCCGTCTTATCGGGATGGAGATGTAAGGCGGGACGGGAGTTGCCGGCGGGGCCGTTCATTTGCCCGGGCGAAATTGCGAAAACGTCAGCGCGCCGGGGCGATTTAGCGCCCCGCGCCCGCGATAAGCGGGACGTTGATGGACGCGCAAATAATATTTCGGGATAATTAACGCGCGCTCCCGGGGGCTTCCCCGGCCGACGCCGACGCCACCCTCGTCTAGTTTAAAGGGCCGCCCAAGCTTGTTAATTGTCAGTCGAGCCGCTCGAGTTTCTTTTCGCGCGCACGGCATCCGCCGGTATAACGAACGCGCCTTCTTCTTCCGCCTTTTACCGGCCCGACTCGTAGCCCCCACCACCCCACCCGACCACCTTTTTCCCACCATCGTCTTCCCTTACCCGACTGCATGACTTTTCTCGGGTGTTACCGAGCTCTGGATCGGAAGGAGATGATTCTTGCCCGCGAGGGGGAGCCGTTCCTTCGTTCCTATTTCTGAAACCCCTGGTGTTGTTTGCAGTCCCGCGAAATATCGAGCCGGGATTAAACAGTGTGCAATCAAACGAAACTCTTCTGCTGTTTCTGACTGCATTACCGAGCTTCTTTTGAAATCAGGGGAACTAAGATTTTTCGACACTAACCAATGCTTATGGAACATCAATGTTTTGCTCCACAAATTTCTCCCGTGTCAAGTCTCGCTTGGATCTTTATAAACAGTAAGATGTATTTAACCTGATTGTCTATTCTGCCCAGTGCAAAAAGCAAGGCTAATTCTAAACCAGAACGAACAAAATCCGTATCTCTGCAAGGAAACCACTGGTAATAAACGATCCATAAACTTTATTTCCATAAGAATCCTCCTTGAATGATAAAAAAAAAGGGGGAAAAAACACAGAGAGAGAGGGTGGGGCCGTTGAGTCTAACAAATAAATGGTAAATCCAACAATACGTGCCCCGCTATGCATAAACATACAAAGGCCCCGCAGCAACGAGCCGCGACTGCGACGACAAAAAGCCACGCGAGCGCGCCCGCGTCGTTTCAATTTTAAATTCGTCCGAAAATTCACGTGGGCGTGAGGAAGAGCGCGGGAGAAAGGATGAAGGGCGGGACGGGAGGAGGCGCCGCCCGCGGTTCTTTCCTCTCTTTTATTAGGTTTGCGCGCCGCGTGTGCGAGCCGCCCGTGCGTAGGTGGAGCGAGTAAACAAAGAGCCCGGCCCAAAGGAGGATTAAAGACGCCTCCGCGCAAAAAAAAAAAAAATTAGGTGCGCGAGAGAAGGTTCGGAAGGGATCGGCTTCGCGATCTGCCTTTTCCTGCCTCGCGCCGCTCGGGTAACTCTTTGAATTAACTCCCCGGTTGGCGCGCGCGCGGCGCAGTCTCGTAAGGTTTCATTTCGATAAATCTTCTCGTCCGCGGTCAAAAGGACTCTTTTCTAATTTTATTGTTCGTTTGTTAGTCAATTGCAGAACTCTGCAGAGGTAGCATTGCGTAATTTATATTGCGTATCATTTCAGGCAAAGTGTTATATGCGCATTAATTTTCAGATTAATATCATAAAACATCGTTTGTTTTTGACAATTACTATAATGCGCAATAATTTCAAATCTTGACGTGGCGCTTTGAAATATTATTAAAACAGTTGGGATTGAAAGTCTGGCGTACACATACTATAGAACATCTACATCAGAGCGTCATTATCATGTTTAGCAATTTCATAAAGAAATACCTGTTCAAATTCCAGCTAATATCTATTTTATAAATAGCTATCTAACAAAAACAACAGACGCTATTCAGATTATTCAGAATTTAATTAAACTAAACTTAAAGACTGCAAATTCCAAAACTAAATAGCACAAAATGGTCGAAATTATATTCTGACCAAATTTGAAATAATTACAAATGAGATGTGGGGCTATTATAAAAGATCATTGAATTAACTATAAAAATTGGAATTTTTCGTTTGCCTTTCTGCCTAGCATTTAACCTTACACATTTCTGCTTAATTTATCCTTCAAATTAATTTTAATTTAATTTAGCGTACGTGTTTATAATTATAAGCTCGGTACAAACGAACAAAGATGAGTTAACAAACTTTGGCGTTGCAAACGAAATAAAGAAACAAAGCACACGGTATCGTGCATTTAACGCTTGCCGTCGCTTTAAGAATAAAATTGCTTTTCGCCCAAGCGCATTATTAAAAATATGGATAAATTGCATTTCTATTCGGATAACGCGGGGCAGAAGAGCAAACCGAATCGAAGCCTACAGCGAAAGTCGAGCTGGACGAATTAATCCGAGCTCGCAGGAGGGTCGGCTCCCCGGCGGGCCGACGGTTCAGCCGGGCTTATTTCAAGGTCCCCCGCAGACGCGCGTTCCCGCAGACCGCACATATATAGAGGGTTCAAAGCGCCGGGCAATCCGGCGGCAGCCGGGGCCGCAACCGAGGGCGCCCTTAAAAGCCGTAGTAGGCTCGCCCTGGCTCGAGCGCCAGCCGCGTCATCCACGGGGACAGGGCCGCATCGATCCCCGCCCCCGCGTCAAAGTGTAATGCGGGCTAATGCACGGATGCTGCACGTGCGCCAATGCAGCCCTCCTGAATTAAAGACTCGATAAGCCCTATCGGAGGACGTCGTGCACACGCGCTGCCCCCGGTCACTTGCCGATGTACATATATGCATGTAGAGGCGCTCCTCTCTGTCCGCCGCGAGCCAGTTTTATATTTTGCATATGTATGTATATGTACGGTCGGTCGCGTGTGCGACGCGCGACTCCAATTTCGGGAGTGCGGACGAGATAAGGCTTGATCGCTTGATTTGTCGCTCTCGGGGGCAGTTATGCGCCGGCCGAGTGTCCCGGGGCTGGCCCGCGCGCGCTTCCAAAGTATAAGCACGTGATAATCAAGGCGGGGGCTTTTTAAATTTTGAGATAGGTTAAATTATGTGACTGGTAGTTTGAGATAAACTCATAACGGGCTATTTAACCGAATACGATTATGGAATCGCTTTTATCGCGGGCTATCCCGAGCAAAAGGTTTAACTAACAAATGTAGACTGCGGGTTCTTTTCAAAAAAAAAACTGAAGGGGCTGCTTGATATTACTCGATTACGTAGCCACGAGATACTGTAAGTGGAACTTCTGTTTCCGCTTTTAATTTGATCTTGTTTTTTTTTGTACTTGGAATACAAATTAAGGAAATTTCAATGTTGAAAATATATATCAGTACATAATCAGCAATACCGTTAACTGATAAATAATGCATATCTTTCATTTGAGCATCCAGAAATCCGGGTGGAAGTAACTTTGTATTGAATATTGAATTTTCCAATTTAGATTTTCTGAAAATTTGTACCTCTGCAGAATTCGTATACATAAATAACTAATAAACGTGCAAATTTTCACGTAGCAAAATTTATTCTAAAAGCACATCTTCACATTAATTTTTATTAATTCATCGGTAGTCTACGGTACGTAATTCCTAATAGATATTGCAATCTTTTGAATATTGCCCAGGCATTTGAATGGAATAAGTAAAAAGAATAAGGGCAGTTAACTAGATATTTTCTTCCTTGAAATACAACAGTATTTCAAATTTTTTAATAAATATTTAATACAGCATAATTAGTTCCGAATTCTAGAGACGTGAAAGGGGTTCGTAGAAATGATCACAAAGTAAAAGCAACTTTAATTCGTCCGATAGACTCTAGCGAATTTCAAATCAAATATATGGCGGATTATCTTTATTCATTAGGTCAAACATTTATTTGAATGTTTGTTATTAACCAAGTTCAGGAGATCCGCGAATGATATGGCATCATCAGCTATGCGCAATGAATGTACGTCAAATCGAATGGGTTGTATAAAATAACGCAAATAATTAAACATAATAGTAAGCTTTTAATCAGTTTAATTTGCAAGTGGGCGCGTATATGTTTGACATACAACGCACGTGCACCATTTGGATAAAGCATTTCTGAATGGGAATGCCTGTAAAGCTCATCGGGAATCGGAGGTAAAATTCGACTCTTACGATTAAAATAATGACGCGCCGCGGCAATTCGCACCTCTCAAAAGCATCGGGGGGGGCCAATCAAAGGAATTTCCACGAAGCCCGCCGGCAATAGTCCCAGCCCCGAGCGAAGGGAACTTTCGCGCTAAGCCCGAGTCGCAATATTTTCCCGGGCTCTCCTCCGAGGATCCCTGATTTCCCGTCGGCGCGCATCAGGAATTCGTGTCGCGTGGGCGCCATTAGAAGCGGAAGAAAAAAAGATGTAAAAAGGGGCCAAAAAGAAAAAAAAAACAGGCCCGAGGTCGGCTCTCCGGTGGGTCTCGGCCGGCGCGGGGGTCCGAAACGGCCAATTAGCATCGGCGCCCCGCGCCTTACTCCGCTCTGCGAACAAACGCGCGCAATTAGGCGGCTCCGGGGCGCTGATCAATGCCGGACGCGGGACAATGAAACGCGCCGGCAGCGACGTGACTGCGGCCCTCTTGTCCCCGGCCCCGGCGGCCAAAGTGTTATTGGGAAATTGCCGCTAAGCCGGCCGGGAATTCCCGGTGTGTCCCCGTGTCTCCCCCGTCTATATCTGGTCCTCGATCGCGATCAAACTTTATGCGCGCCGGTCCGCTCGGCCCCCGGTCGATCGGGGCCCGCGCCCTTGGCCCCTTCTTCCGCGGGGAATTCCGCGGCGGCCTTTCCGATCGAACTGCTTTGGTTTATGTACGCGGCTCGCCGCCGTTGCCTTCCGCGGGATTCCCCGTTACGGCCGTTACGGATGCCTTCTCATCGGGGATTGCCTCGTCCTTCCGAGGATCGCAATCGAGAAAGATTGTACTTCAACATAGGCCCGCGGTCTTCCTCTCCCGTGCAGCGCGAGTCTCCTTCGCACCTTGTGAGCCATCAGAAACGCTTCGAGCGCTGACTGGAATTCGCGGACATTTTCTTTCCTCGAATGTAGCGCTAGGTAGGTCGATATTACCGCCGTCCGCGGTAAAACTTCGTTAAATAATTAGCCGTGCAGGCAGCCGATATGTGCGCAATGCAATTTCAATGCATGTGCGAGTCAGGAAATTTCACACGAGGACTTTGGCGAATTGCATATACGTGTAACATAAGCGAAGGAAAGAAGAACGGCGGGTGGATAAATAATAAAAGCAGGAGGAAGGAAGAAATGGTCGTTCCTCCCTCTGTACAACTGCAACGCCCTTGTCTCGTGGTCAATTTGGCGTCGTTCGGCGGTTATCGCATTAAGCTCCACCGATTGGAACGCGCACCCAACTTGTTCTCTTATACATGGAAAGTTCTTTTTTTAGCGATCGATTGATTGCACCCTAGCGGCAACGCGAGATAACGAGTTATTATTAGCCCTGTAGCTACCAGGGCTATTCCCGTTACCTTCCTTCTTATACACCCTTCCCTTATTTTTTTTTCATTAACCTTTTTATCTTCCTCGAATGAAAGTACATCGGGGCACATCAGCGGTACGAGCTGATCGATTGGATCCCGCGCGCGCTAAAGCACCGGTCACGGCCTCGATGTACGTACGTAAGAAACGCATCGTATCTTGAAATTCAAATTTCACTCCGTCATCGGAAAAGTTCCCGGGGCGGATTGGGGTGGTGGTCGAGTTGTACAATATAAAAAAAAAAAGGCGCAACGGTCGGACGGCGGGACCGCAAACGCGCGCGGGTGTATAATGTCCATAAATTTAAAATTTACATTCCCTTTGAATATTTCACCCGCTATAAATCGCGTTTCCGTGTCAGAAATCGCGCTTTTTTTCAATAACCGATGCAGTTGCCGCGGCCGGCAGCCCCCGCGGGCCGGGGCCAGCGGCCCCACCACTCGGACGCCTCGTTTTTCAGGGGGAATAGCAAAACAAATAATAAAAGAAGCGGGCCGCGCGGGGGCGGAGGGCGAGAAGGTACAGGGAAAAAGGACCGCCCGTAAATAACGGCGAACAGAAGGCATTAAAATCGAATCACGAATGACCGGACGCGGGGCGGGCGCTCGTCCTGCAATTTTTTTTTTTTTTTTTTTTTTTTGTTTTAGTATTCCAATCAAAAAAGCGTACATGCATTAACTTCGGCTTAATGATTCATCTGGCGGAAAATCGAGAAATACACGCGGCTTATCTTCCTTTAAATGGACATTAAATATTAAGCATTATGTGTCTTTAATATGTAAACGGTTATACCAGTGGAATATTATGGGCGTTCATTAATTATAAATGTTTTTAATACACTTTTCAAGAAGCACGTGTACTTTTCAGAAAAATCCATACCGTTCTATTCAGCCTTTTAGCAAGATGAAATGTAAGGAATTATTTATCCCTGTAGTCGTTACACGTGAAGTCGCATTCTTCAAATACACGCGTTACTCTTTCCGCTACTGCTGTTGCGGCCCGCAATTCTTTAGATTTATCCAATTTTCAGGTTGTATCAGTTAGAATTTTTATTGTACTTTAACGATATTACACGTCACTCAAAAAATAAACATCCCGTGAAGTTATATTAGCAGTTATTACGTTATTTCCACCTATATCCGCGCGCTGAAATAATACTCGGATAATGGAAAACTAAATTGTTGATTCGATTTGCGCTGTGTAGACGATGAGTCTAGCGTAGAAATGCGGATGTCGTTCTATTTTCATCGTAGTTGTGTACCACGAGGTCAATAGCACCCTGTCCCTCCCATGGTTGGCAATCGATGCGATCGTTCGTCTTCCCCCCTCCCCCGCGCATAATTGATTATTTTCACCAGTCCGGCTATTATTACAAGCGATCGATCTCCATCTCGCGCGGCAGGCGAGCCCAGAGGAAGGAAAGGCGAGATTCCGTCTTCCTTCCCCCCCCCCCCCGCCTCTCTCTCTCTCTCTCCGGGGGTTTCTTTTGCATTCGGCCCCTCGCCCGCTCTCTCCTTCCACCTTTGTGATTCGACTTCGATGAATGATGAAATCGAAATCACGTTATTTGCGAGGGCGCCCGCTCTAAATTACATTCCCTGCTGCACACGAAAGTAGCGGAGATAATTTTTTTTTTTTCTTCCACCCGCCCCGACCGCGCCCGAGAAACCATTTACCGGAACTCACCCGCGAGGTAAGAGCGCGGAGCCGCCTCGGAGGGAAATTCATTTGAATTTGAAATGTAAAAATTTTTCTGAATTCGAGATTGAGTTGTTTTAGGCGCATTACAATAAATTGGCGCCACCTCCGTACGATCAATTGGCAATTTTCCCATGAGCGGTTACGTGCCCTCGCTCCGGCCCGCGTCCCACAAGTCTCCCAGAGTAACCGTCTATCGAGATCAACCGGGGAGTTTAAGCCTGCAAGGCTAATTCGTAAACGCAAGGAAAGTGCATTATTATTACGTGCGTCGAATAACCCGTGCTCGCCGAGAGGCGTATACGCGTCCCCGTGCGGATAGCAACACTTTTGTTTAAAACCAAGGTCGGGAATGGAAAAGCTCGCACAGCCTTGTAAATTCGTCGAGACGTCCATCAAGCTTTGAAGGGGGTAAAATATTCATGGGGTCGGCAGTGGGTACAGCGAGGAGGCCTAGGATGCACAAGAGACTCCCAGGCGCGGAGGCCCATGTCGATACGTAAGAGGGCGCACTCCCCCGAGCCAGTCACAGGCTCCCTAAGCCGCGAGAAAGCCCGGGAGATATGACGGGCGCGGCGCGGCGTCGATCCTCGGCAAAGTGCGCCCGCCGCGGAAAGAAGCGGTGACGGCCAGGCAGCACCGGCCCCTTGTCACGGCGCACCAGTTGGCCAAAGTTGCCAACGCGACGCGCCGCTGGCTTTGCAAAGTGTTAATTCCGCGCGGGTGGGCGCACCGACGACGACTCGCCCGCCGGCCTCTCTGACGTCCCTTCCGGTTGGGGCCGCTTGGGGTGGGGTGGCGCCGCAGTCTGCCGCACCCGTGATTATACACACGGCCCTCTTCCGGCCGGCGCTGCACTCTTTCGATCCGCGAATTAAGTTGACTCTGCGGCCCTTTGTCGCCGAGGGCCCGGGGCGCGCCGGCCAAATGCCTTTGAGACGGATCGGCCCCGGATCTATTTGTTCCGCGGCGGTAAGGACCGCTCGGGCAAACAGCGGACCCTCGGCCCTCCTCCCCGAGGCTTGGCCCACCTACGTTGGCAACGTGTTGCTGGCGGCGCTCCCGCCGGAAGCCCTCCTCACTCGCCGGTTCTTCCTCGGCAATTGCCGCCTCGTGCGCCAACTTACCTGGTTCATCAGGGCAGGGCCAGAGGATTAAAAGCCCTCCGCGCGCGGCTGCATTCCCAAGCGACTGGGATTTTTCCTTCAAATTGCGTCACCCGGCGCCCCCCCCCCCTCCCTTCTTCTTAACCGTTTAATTAGCGGCCAATCTCCCGTCTAATTCTCCCGTATAATCAACGGCAAAGCGGCGAGCCGGGGAGAAAAATACTCCCTGCCGAATAGTCCTGGCACCTCCCAAAGGCCGCGGTTGTATTTTAAATAAGTGCCCGGCTCGTGGCTCTGCCGCAGTGTAACCGCAGCTCTTATTTCCTCCTCCTCGGCACCTCCCGCGTCCCTCCTCGCCCTGCGCCCCTCCGCCGGCGCCGCTCTGCCCCTCCCCCCGCGGCCGGTCCCACCGACTCTTTCTTCTTCTCTCTTTTATTCTCCGTCTCCACCTGACTTCATCACTGTCTCTTTAAATCTCTCCTCATCTCCCTCTCGAGGCTAGGGCGCCAGGACTGCGAGCGCCGACTCGCCTCGACCACCTCGCACACCCACGCGCGCACGTACGCCCTCTCGCCGTCTATATACCTATCCCAACGGTCCACTCGGGCGATCCGGGCGCAGGAGCAAGACAGATAGAGCGCATCGGAGAACAATTGGGAGCGTCCCCCAGCTCCGTCCTTAGACCGTTTCTCTCTTTTTCTCGCCCTTCCCCCTCGGGGCGATATAGGAGATAGAGGAAGCCTGCCGATTACTTCGGGACAATGGCGCTTTTCCGCGGTTTATCTGACACCGCGCGGGCGCATACAGAAGAGCCAGCGATGACCTCGGAAGGCTTTATCCTCAGCAGCGCGCTTTCCGCCTGGCCGAAGTCAGATCTCCTGATACTCCTCTACTTGCTACCGATCAAATCTCCCAATATTTATACACTCTTTATCTTCGCTTGTCTACTCTTCAAGATCCGTTGATTTGCCGAACTGAGACTAGACTGACTTTTTCAATTCATTTACGGAATCGAGTTCAAACCATCGTTAAGAATTAATCAACAATTATCCGGGTTAAAAAAATATTGATTATTGTTAATTAGTCTACATGTATTGATACTTTTCAGCAGTACCTATTCCAGCGTGCTTAATGCATCGATTTTTCGCTTAAATCGCACGCAGGTACAATAGCTTTGTAACGTTACGTTTGATGAAAATGACTAGTTAAAAATTAGCTTCATTTAAGCTACTGCGATGCTTGTCGCGACTCGCCAATGAACTTTAATTGAATTTTTTATTTTATTAAACAAAGTTATTAAACGAGGTTTTCGAGAACTCTAATTGCCCGCGCTCTTATTTCTACCAATTAATACTTTTCGCTCTAGGAAATCCGTTGATTCGAACGTTGGCCGTTACTTATAACTTCAGGCTCGCCTCTTTTTCGACAAATATAATTAAGTTTTCGCGAGAACTTGGGAATATCAGCAACATAAACGCATACTCACGGCTCGATCGACCCTGCAAGTATTAATTGGGTCAAAATCATCCACTCACCTGAAACAGAAAATGAAAAAATCATTAGGAAAACAATCATCGACCACTAATCCAATAGCGCAACCATAAAGGCACGCGGCACTAGATCTAAGGGAGTCATCAAAGCCAATTCTCGTACCCGTCACGAAGCTATACGCACGGCCTAATTCAATAATACCCCCGCCTAATAACCCAGGGACCCCCGGGCTAACCCAATAAAAGCAAAGCTATACCCTCTCTAGCAGGACGCGACGAATTTACGGTACTCGCGGCGTCTGGCCGAGCAATCGATGCATGCCGAATTTCAAGGCTCGTAAAGCAGTAGGCCCATACATATACTACGGCTAAATAGGATGTGCGTGTATGTAAGGGGGTCAGCGGGAGTCTCGAAGGTGCACCTCGAATTTTGCACAAAGCAGTGTTAACTATTCCGCAGATTCGCTCCTGTGCCCGTGCTAGCGAGTCGTGATACGTTAATACAAGAGGCACCGGTGACGAGGGATTTCACCCCCCACCTCCTCCCTATTGAAACGTGGGTTTCACGGGTTCCTCTGTTGTGCAATGTCATGCATTGAGAAAACCAATTGCGAAGTTGTAATGGGGCCAGAATCTTGCCCCGTCAACTTGAATTTCGTGAATACGAGCGCAAATAGATCTCTATGTCAGATTAATATGAATGAATTCTAAAGGAGTTTGAATAAATTCGATGCTTTTTATTGGTTTTCTATTCGTAAACTTGGCATTGTGCTACTACTTGGTTTTAAGCGCATTAGATACACTGAATTAAAACTAAAAATTATATTTCCAATTATGCCAAATCTATACTAGTACTTCTCTCCATATATCTTCTAATGTGCTATATCCGAAATAGTTTATAAAAAACCGTAATACAATGTATATACAAATATTAGTCTGCGAATATAATATACAGTAAAACATAAAATAAAAATGTGCATTAACCTTACAGCAGTAATACTACCAACATACATGCATTGGATTAATTTATCGTGTACTGAAATTCGGTACATTAAATTGAATTTCTCTTTTACGTTAATTTCCTTATTATACTTGTATCTATTTGTATTCTCAAATAAATAAAAATATAAAATTCCAATTTTTTATTTATCCAATAATAATATCGAATCACAAATCAATACTTCAAAAGCTACCTTACCAATGTTACATACATTACATGTATAATAGATTTAAAAAATTGTATTTTTATTGAAACTCAAAAGCTACTCGACGCATGTATAAAATATCACTTTATACGTGTACCCAAAAATAAATCTACAGCGTTTTTACTATATTATTCTGAAAACTAAGAATTGATTTATTAACATTTATATAGCGTTAGTGTTCTTCATATTATTCTTTCTGAATTCAAATAACTAAATATTTAAAATATAAGAAGCTGCACTAACGAATAACATAATAGGGAAGAATAATGTATGTTTCTAAACGTTTAGTTTCCTACTAACTTCTCGAATGTGCTCGCTTGCTTGACAGAAGTCTAGCAACTCATATCAGACCAACTTTGATAATGTTTACCACACACCTATTGTTTCTAGTTTCCATAACAGTTTCCTGTTTGGATTCGCACAACCTCCATTGCCAGGTGCCTCATCAAGTAAAAAGAATTCTCGGGTAGATCAAAACGTAATAAAAAGCTAATTTAAAAATCTAGACCATTGTCGCCTTTTACTCGAGATTTGATAAAATCATAAAATCGAGGTTTCACATTTGATTGAACGGTAAAACAAGACCATTTATTAGTTTATATCCTCTAAACTTAAAAGGAACTGAAATAGACTTCGCCAGCGACCGATACTCGTATTTCTTTATCGTTATTTTATAGCTCGCAGCAAATCAATAAATAGATTACTCGTTGTGGAACAAAAAATAAGCCTCGGACCACTTAAAAGAACGTGTTGGGACAACGAAATCGCGAGTCTGCATTACAAAGTGGCGGTATTTTCATTTGCCTTGTGTAAATGGTAACTGGTCTGCAAAATCACTTAATTATCCCGCGTGCTCATCCAGCGGATGGGAAAACATCGATATTTCCCCCTTGGCCAGGGTACGCATCGACCAGTGCAGGTCAGCGACATCTCGCTGAGCGCAGGGAGGATGGTGGGAGGAAGGCAGACAGTGTCATCGTCCATGTCTCCGATCCGGGAATCGCCTTTAATGTTCTTCCGCTCGACCTACCGCCCACTCTATCTCCCTGGCCTTTCCCGAGCGGCTCCCGGCACAGACGGCACAGACACTGAGGACGCCTCGGGGGGACCTTTGACTTTTCTTGGATTATGTATCGAGCGCCCGGGGAGGTCGCGGCCGAATTTACAACTTCCCCCGGGTCCTGCTCCCCACGTCTGCGCGCTCGCGCGGAAGATATGAGCGACGTGCGCGGGAAGAGAGAGCGGCGCGTACGCGGGCGATTCAATTTCCTGGAGACGCCGCGCCGAGAAGTTTCGGGGGACGCCTGGGATTGGCCCTGATGGATTTGTAAGTTCCGCCGGGCTGGCTTTTTGTTCTCGACGAGCTTGTGCGCCCAGACTTTAATGGAAACCTCTATCCAACGTTGTGTGCGCGCTTGGAAAGCACTGGGGTGGGTTGGTAATCGCTTAGAGACTTGCAGGGATAGTTATTCGATGCGATAGCACTCTTTTAAGAACTTGGAGATGTGAGAGTGACCATTGTAATGGTCACCGATCGATTGATGAACGTACAAAGTCGGTAAATTTAGTAGTAAATGTTTTTCTTATTTCTTATACAAGCTAGAAACCATAAAAATTTATAATACCACAGTATTTTTGTGGATTCCTGTCTAAGCTAAAGGCAATTTATGGAATTTCACCATTATTTTCAGTATTATTTATTTTTTCAGAATTGAAATTATAAAAAACGATTCCAATCCCTTCCAATTTGTATGCCTAATTCTTAAGTGGAGCTTTAACAGACTAGCCCTCTATTAGACAGCATGATATATCCCAGTCGTAAACGTTAAACGTACCCAACCTGGATAAAAGACCAGCCTTAACTAACGTTGGATCTTTTTCCCAAAACTATCAAAGAGGTAGCTAGTAAGGGTACAATTTTTAAGTAACTAACAATGTTCTAAACGAGTGCGATGTATCTTATATGTTTTTATACAAAGACTTGCAGTTTTTATTAAAAACATATCCGACAGAACAAGTGCAACAGCAAAGCGGCTTACAATGTCTACCAAGTTTCCATTGTTCTATCTCTTTGAGATTTTGTTAAAATTTATTTCACCTGAGTTTCTCTCAAGATGGAGTCCAACTAGGTCCTCAAGAGTACAATTTCGCCCAGCCATACACAATACTCAGACTCACTCAGAGTGCCACAAACTACCTTCTTATTGAATACAAGTCCCCTGTAAGACGTGCTCGTGTTTTTTATTTTGAACGGTATCGGTAATTTTACTACTTCAGTTATTATTTATATGTTTCGATTTCAATATTATATTTCAACGAAACGTCTTAAAAAAACTTGAACTATAGTTGTTAAGAAACTACCATGAAAATGTAAATATTTATTGCCTGTGTACTCTAATCTTAATTAACGTAATAAACATATTTTCTTCAATAAGAATCAAAACTGTATTCCTTATTGTATGCAATAAATGATTATATAATCTTGGTTTCATTAAAACTTAAATTAAAATACACAGAAAATATTTTGATATTAATGTAATAATATTCATATTTGTTAGGATTACCTTAGTTTTAAGCAGAGTTAAAAAATAAGTTTATATACGAAATTGATGTAAAATATTTAATTTTTATTTAAATTGAATCATGCAAAATTAAATATCTGCAAAATAATATTTAGCGAAGCAATACAACATACCGTTTTGGAAAAATTAATTTCAAGACACTTTTATGCAAGAGATCTTAATATTTCCGGGGACAAGGACCAATCGATCTGTCGTAAAGATGCAAAAATATTATTTTTCCGGGCAGGAGCCACGAAAGAAAAGCAACTACATAGCCCCATTCGAATGCTTCACGCGAGAAAAACTTCTGACCCTCGGAATCGTTAGCGTTGTTCCAAGAGGCGCCACGTTAAAATAACGCTTCTTCAACTTTAATAACAACCTCGCGTCGCCTCGCCCGCGCACAAAAGAACAGCGGCGCCAAAAGTCTGAGAGATCCATCTCGCGAGCTCAGCCCGCCATTATTCACAAAGGGAATTAAAGAGTCCAGCGAATTTCTTTTTTCCCGGTCTCGCGTGCACTCGCGTGATTCTTGAAATATTTAAACAGCGGAAAGGGTAAACAACGTGGACGTTATTTTCTACGCGACTATTGATAACAGACTAGATTTTTCACTTAATTTTTACTAGAAATTAAGGGTTTTGTGTATAAGTTAAATATCATACAATAATATTGAAAATGGTAAAATATACAATTTAAAATATCGCGTTTCTTATATTATTGTATATTTTAATTTTAGAACTTAAAATTCCCTTACCACATTCACTTATTGCTCTTCTACCCGAGCCTTCTACCCCTCTTTAACATAAATTTCCTTCGAGTTAAATATTACATTTACAAATATCATACTTTATTCATTGGTCAATCACATGTCTGCCCTTACTTTTTATTGACTACTATCATTTATAACTATTTATTGACTCTAAACAGAGTATTTGTTAAGCTTATTTATTTTAGTATCAATTTTTAGGTTTTCATAAAATTATAATAAGAATTATAATGTAAAAATAATGAAAAAAATGAGAAAATGCTGAATGCTGATGTTGTGTTAAACTTGAATCTTGGTATTTAACTAATTTTTAGAATTAATTTGAGAAATTTTTTATTTTGTTATTCGTTAAATAGTCAATTCTTATATATTCACAAGTAACATACTCACAATTAATTATAGTAATGCTTAATTATAATTTTCTTATGTTTATGTTTAAAGTTACGGATACTTATTCAACCATATAACTATCCAACCATACATTTTGCTCGATTTCTTTGAAAAACTCTATAGACTATTGAACATGAAATATGTTTGTATAAAAGAAAGTAGAAAAAAATACTAGAGATAAACGAATTTATTCTATGTCAAGAGATTTGGTGTGTTTTATCACGCATGATCGACTTTTGCCTTTGACGTGCAACTACTCTAACACGCCCTGTTGATTTCAGTTTTCTTTTATCGGTCACTGATTTTATATGTAGTTATTTATTTAATACTTCAAATAATTCTTGTGCGGAAAAGAATAGTTAAAGTAATTATATTGTATATTTTTTGTAAAGATTCGACGAAATATGCTAAGGGAATAATTTAAGTAAAACTTTTTATCAATTTTATTAATAAATTAGTCTTTTCTGCTTAATATAACGATTTTTTGGTTTATCCTTGTTTTCAGTTACTATTTTCATACCTTATAAAATTAATTATTATGTATGAGTCGAGAATATATGAATTTTAAATTGATTTTAAAAATAATGCAGATGCATATGAAAAACGTCATTTTAAAAATAGAACTTAAATGTATAATAAAAATATTGGAATCATTACAAATACAGATATAATGATTTTTTCTTCGTTTTATGCAAGACTACGAATATTATACAACTAAAATAAGATGTTAGGCATATATTTTTCAGTAATCAGAGTATAGATCCGTAAAATTACATAAATCATTACATATTTTTCTTACAGTTGGAATAGCCTTTTGTAGCTCAAATTCATGCATGGTTATACATTTGATTACAGAGGTTTTGTGATAGTAAATCTCCAGAAAGTAAACAAATCGCATAGAGAAAATTCTAAATATTTCGTTAGTTGGCATAAATAAAAGGGAGTGTATATAGTAAATAGAAAATAGGGAAGATCTATTTTATACAACAAAGGGACCGCTTTCCTTCTTTACGCTTTGAAAACTCTTAGTATTCCGCTATAGTGTCGGTGTACATAGAACTGAGAAAACCGGAACCTTTAATAAGTAAACAGATATTAATGTATTATTTTTGTGTATATATATAAATTATTATATAATCAAATTTATTTTTTATAAAAAATTTAAATATATTTTAAATCATTATATTAGTAGTTTTTCAAGGTAATATAATGCAGATACTGAATATCGGTAATATTGGTATGAATGATTATACATTATGGGTAAATCCCTTGGAATTTTAAATTCATTGCATTTGAAAATTCATCACAAATATTCTGAAATAAAATTATCAATATCTTGTGTAATGAACACACACGAAGATTAAAATTAAAATATTTGTTCTTTACATGTGAGCGTCTACCAGTGCTTCGAAGTGCATATAAAAAATAGTTTTGCGCCGCGCTCTCCCCCCCCCCCTTTTATGCATCGAGCGCGACTCCCCCTCGGGGTCCCACGTGAGCCTTACGGAGGGCCCGAAGTCGCGGCTGCAATTCCTGGAACGGCGCACCTCGCGCCTCGCAGCCCTCGATTCGCGGAAAACCGTCGACCGAATTTTAAAATAAATTCAACAAAAAGATTAAATGTCGAAATTTAAAACAATTTGCGGGAGAGATTTGCTGACCTCCCTGAAAACTGTCACGTGGCCTCGGGACCTAGACGGCCCCGTACACATCGACTCCATGACCCAGGAGACTTGAAAACAAGCTCCCTAGGAGTCAAAATGCGGTGCGTATCCCACCGGCATTTAATTTTAAATCTTAAAAGAAATAATTTTTAAATATGTTAAATATAAACCCCTTTCATAAATATATAAATTAAATACATAAATAAATACATAAACATTGACTGTGACACATTATTTTCGTCTACGCGTTTTTCGGAGTAGCTACACTAGGCGCTTTATTTACAAATTGGGCCGTCTTGGCCTTGAACTCAGCTGCTCGGTCTACGCGGCCTCACCCCCCTGTCACCGGCCCTACGCAGCACGGAGTTACACAATATTCAAAAAAAAATATTGCGCTAGGACCTTTAAATACCTAATGTGTATCGCTCCGCTTATATTTACATTTTAACACATCTTACGAAAAGAAAACAGAATTAAAACTTATTTTATTATACATAAATTGTTCGTAACATCTTGGCAATCACATTTAGTTATATCGCACCTCGTTACGTTGATGTCTGCTCCTGAATTCTTGACGCTTTATTCTGTCCGAGATTCCGCCCCTTTTTTTAGAAACCTCACCGCTTATCTACCGCTGTATTCTCTCCTGTATTGGATATTTTTTTTCTACACTCAACCAAGCATTTTACTTGGGTATTAGCGTACTGCCGAGACTTGATAAAAAGAGGATAGCCAGAGAAATGGAAGGAGAAAGAGAAACAGAGACGAAGAGGGAAAGAGGCAGTGAAAGGATAGAATAAGTCTTGATTGAAAAGCGAGAGAGACGAACGGAAATTCGGCTATCGTTGAATTCACGGGACCAAAAATCGCCGATGCGGCGTGTTTTCCTCCGCAGATGTCGACACCATCCTGGAGTTGATTGGCCGACGCGGCCTGCATCGAAATCGTGCGTCAAAACCAGGTGTCAAGGGAATAGCACCGGCCTGGAAATTTCGAGCGTTCGAGAACGTGCAGGGGAGAACACGAACGAGGCGAAATTTTCGTTAACCAAGGCGTGTGCTAGCCGTACACGCCTCTACCAGCCGGTGTATTTTTGTCGGTGTCGAATGGTTTTGTTTCGATCGTTGACTGTTCGTTCGCGCAAAAAGTTATTCATTTGTCGCTTGAATTGAGGTGCTCGATACGTTGTGTAAACAAGGCCTAAGGACTTTAGTTCTTTTAATAGAGCTTGCTTTTGTTGACAAATTTCAAAACTGCTCCCGTTTTACGTCATTCCGAAGTTCCCGCGTGGAAATTATTTTTGATACGGACGTCTCTTGTAGGATTAACACAATTTATACATTCATTTATATTTAAAGATTTATCAAGAGATTTATAGAAGGTGTAATGCTCGGTATAATGTTTGCCATTAAATTATGTTAATAAATAAAACTGTTATTTTATCTTTATTGTCAGAGTCGTTCTATTCTTTTCACGTAGATACAATCTGCAGATACATATTTTCCTAAAAATGAACGACAAAGGTGAAAAAGTATAACCATGCCTGTGTGAATTCATGTGAACGTATAGAGACGTGTATACAGAGCTCCAAAAGCTGCGATCGATGGCTGTGGAGGCTTCGGTACATGCGCTGAACGGATTCTACACGCTGAATATACGTCTTGGCGCAGGCGATAAAACTACTGAATGAATGGAAAATAAATTTAACAGAGCCTTAAATTACTTTGTTCTCGTACTTTATGCAGTCTACTTTCACAAAGTTCCAAATAAAAAAGGGTACACACGCAGTATACCTATGTATTGAGATATACCCGAGGGTAACGGTTTTTTAAATATAGCTAGATTCAAACCTTATAACGGTTGCTATTTAGTTGAAATTTATTTGTACAACAAAGTAGAATTAACATAACTGCAATGCAGTGGTAATATTGCCGTATTGAACCACATGTATCGAAGGATATTTCTCCGGATCATCGATGTTTAACCTTTGCCGGCAACCGTATAGTTCTGCCAATAATAATTTAACAGATGTAACTTGAATTATTTATCGTGTATATTCATAGTGAGTTATCCCATAATAAATTTGTCGGCTTTCCACAAAGCATGTTTTGCCCCTCGTGATACGCTGGGTAAACAAAAGGCTAGGACAAAGCAGGGCGAGTTAACAACACTCGAACTCTTCGTCAATTTTTCATTCGGCCGGAATTCCTTAGCAGCGGCCCGTATAGCACAGGGGCGGCGGAATAAACAGTCAAGAAATTTCGCAAACTGCGGGGAAGCGCCACTTGAAGGCGGCCCCCGTCCCGGGCACTCGGTCCTCCTATTTTTCACTGCCACGTCCAGAGTCCCATTCTCGAAGTCCCGGGAAAAACAGAGCGGCGCGCTGAGCACCATTCGCCTCCCCTCAAAAAAACACCCACCATTTCTCAGGGCATCCGGCAAATCGAGGGAGTGTTGGGGTGGGGGGCGGCGGGGGGGTGGTGAAGAAGGTGAGGCTCGCGAAGGCGTGCATTTCGCATCAACAAGTGGAGCGCACGCGCCAACCAGTCCGGCCACGTACGCGCCCTTTCACGGCGTATCTCGTTATTCGGGGGAAAGACTCGGCGCGGCCCTTTGGAGCCGTCTGCGCCGCTGCGGAGCTTCCATCCGAATATTCGAAATTGGTTCGTCGGCGGGCGGAGTAGCGCAGGGGTGCATCGGAAAGAGACTCTTTTGGGGCTAGGTGAAGGCGTCCAATGGGCTGACGTCAGGCCGTGCCGGGGATTGAATAAACGAATGTGGGGATTAGCGTATATCTGAAGCCAATCTTATTCATCTGGCCAAATGCGCCGTGAAGATTGATTCGCGCCTGTATCCGAATATCTTAAATATAACCGTGTAACGGAAATTTCGTTGCATATTTTACTGAGTCGATAAGTGAATGGAACAATGGCTATTAATGAAGCCAAATGCATCAATGTCAATGTCAGGCGGCACTTCCATCTTAATTATTTGTTTCGGACACGTCACCTGATTTTCCAAGCGGTTCTCATTTCGGGCATTAATTACCGATAATGCACATCACACGGAGACGGTAATAATTAACTTCTAAATATTTGTAATCAATGGGAGCGAAATCAATGGTTTAGCTGGGGGGGCATTAATACAAATGTCACATGCAGCGGGCAGGGTGGACTATCCCCTGAATGTGGTTACGCGAACGTCCGTCGGCCAAGAGTAATAAAACGAGCTTACGCAACGACCAGCGCTCGGTCCAGCGAAGACCCCGTGGCGCACAGAACGAGAAAAGGGAGTTCATCAAGAGAGGGATTTACGACATCGCTCGGCCCCAAAAAAAAAGCGGGTGCACACGCGCGCGCGCGCTCGTGTATATGTGTCCCTGTGCGGCCGGGGTCTGGGCGGGAGGAGGAAAAAGTGCACGCGTCGGTTATTGACATACGATGCCGCGGCTTCCCGACTCACGTTTTTCCGGTGGGAGAGCCGCGGACCGCGCGGTAAACAAAGTCGGTATAAAAGTCCACACACTTGAGACAAAGGGGTTTCTAGTAGGCAAACAACCTCTGGCGGCGGGCGCGCACACGCACGCGCGCAGAAGAAGAAGACGTGGAGCCGAGGTGGAAGGCGCGGGCGCGCGGCGGATGATTTAGGATTTCGTATTTACGGCGCGCGCGTGCGCGCCCCTCGCCAGCCTTTCCCCCAGCACTAAAGATTTGTTTTACGATGACTTTTAGGGATAAGGGCGGGGGCGAATTTTATAATCGAGCCGCGCTCAATTTAGCCACGGAGATGCGCCCCGACGTTCGCACGTCTGCAGCCAAGTGCGCCGGTTAACCAAGTGTGCTTTTGAGCCCCGGTATAACTGGCGATAATATTGCGAATGCGCGGAAATTGTTATTTCAAAGCTATGGTGATGCGCGTAATATTTGAAATAGCCGGGGAATTTCTTTTTATTTCCTACTCCTCGGCCGTTAAACTTTAACAGATTAATTAATCTACAAGAGAAAAACAACGAAACGCCTCTCCTTGCGGTTTATTCAATGGTAAATAATTTGACATTAAGCCCAATTGTTTGTATATTTCAAAACGTAAATTCTTATACTGTAATTGTAATTGTATTTAGCTTTATCTCTTTTTATTCGCGCAGTATCGCAATACAGCAATTATAGAAGATCGAGTTAGTTCATGATGCTTGTGGCCGCCAGTGGCTAAATCGAAAGTCACGTAAAAGCTTTTTCGCGTACAGCAATTTTCGCAGTCAATAATAAAGAAAGGTAAAATATTTCCAATGGACCGAACAAAAGTTTTTTTTAAAAAAAAACACAGCATTAACGTCAATCTCATTACGTTATTATTGCAATTTTATCATAAGTAAATAAACAAGCGTTGAAAGACTCGTTTAATCTTCTGGTCGTTACAAAAATTATTCCAAAGCGAAGAACCAAGAGCTCTGCTTTTTTGCGCCCAGGATATTTGATTTTTCATTCGAGCTCCGCAGCCTGGAACGGATATAACGGACTGCCAAAGCGCATTTCTCGGCAATGAAAACCGTTCCCCCGTGATTCTTCACGAGAGAATCGGCGTAAATCCAGCTGGAGCCGAGGCACGCGCGCGGGAAGAAAAGAAGCCTCGCGACTACGGCCTCTCCTAGGCAATCATTGACGGACGCGCCAAGCGGCCGGCCGGCATTTACAATTAGAGGCAACGGTACAGTGCACTCGCGGGCGCGCCGCGGCGCTTATACCCCGAGACACGCGCCACTCCCGGGCATTGTGCGAGTGACGGAGGTTCGTGACCAGCCGTCCTGGTTAATTCCGGGAGACGTCGCCCGTCTCCCGGAGACGCGGCGCCGGGGGCATTGTCGCGGCACTCACGGATCTCCGCCGCTCTTTTATTCTCCGATGTGCAGCGCGCGCGGGTCGTGGGCCCCCCCGGAATGCCGGACGCCCGATATCCCGAGGGCGCTTTAGCGCGCGAGTAATTCGCCGAAATGGCCGTCCTTCGGGAGGGGCGGGCTTTTCTTTTTCGCGCGCCGAGCCGGTCACGAAGGCGCCTGATGAGGGCGCACGCGCCTCCTCGGTTATTATGCAAATCCGTGTAATTGGCCCAGGATGCGGGAGCTGGTTCCCGCGCGCACCAAGTGACGATGGCTACGGCTGATGAATTAAAATTTAGCGCGCAATTATTTCGGTGCGAAAATTATTGAATGGCTCAAATGGCATACTGATGCCCTTCGGCTCTTTTAAACCGTGATTAATCTGCCAAAAGTGTATAGCATTATAAAGGATGCCTGTTCTTGCTGAAAAGAAGTACCCACTTAATACTCTTTTACCATCCTCAGAGCCATCGCAATACCTATAAATTTGTATTTACATTTACTGAAGAATTGCATAAATCAATGAATTTCTTTAAAACGATAATTAATGGTGTAATTAATGGTGTATAGAAGAAGGCAGCGCGCTCACTGACTTTTAATTATTCATTGTTTTATTACACGTAATTTACGCTTATTCCGAATACAACATTTATTTTAGTCAGTAATTTATGACACGTTGAAAGATTTTCTCTGTTCGTTTCATGCATCTGCTAGATATTGATTTATATGTAAATTATATAACAAAGAAATAAATTATATTCCTTTTAAATATTTGAATATTTCAAATTGAACAAGATTAGCTAATTATATCTTTGAAAATTCCTTTCAGACAAAAATGTTAGTGTCATGGCAGAAGCAAGTGAGCACGAAATAGCGTTGACTACCTGCGACAGTACAATAGGGGAGACCGAGTCATATTACGTAAGATGGGCGGTTACGCGGAATTCTGCTGAGTTGCGACATACGTCGTATGTTCGCCAACACCTAAGGAACTTCGACCTAGATATTTGTGCCCTCGTCCTGGGAAAGAGTAAAAAAAACCAATGAAGTCTTACATCCTACCCTTGGTGATGTTGAAGTTAACTGAGACTTATATAGGCCCTGGTTAAGAATGACCACAAGTATATTGCATCTAGAAAAAGCTTCAAAATATATGGTTCACGCAAGGCTGAAGTAAGCTGGTTCGTTGCTGTTCGAAGATAGGATGTAAAAGGATCCTTGATAGGTGCTATGCGGAAATGGTAGACCTTTAACGTATCTAAGGCAGCTGAGCTGGTCTGTAAAAGCTTTACAGGCGCGTCTATCAGGTAGACCTAATAGGATACGTTAGTTCTAAATCTATTTCAGCTCCTAAGAAAATAGAAACCACTGTATATCTTTGATCCAAATTGCATTAAATGTTGAAATTATTACATTTTGCATTGCTTTTATTAGTACTTTTGTAATTCATATAAACCATATCTTTCTCTTTCTTTTCTATTATTTTAGCAAGTCAAAGTATATAAGTACGAAATCCCTTAAGTTAATATAAGATTTTTGTTTATACCAAGTACGCTTACATTTCGTAATGAAAACTTGATTTAATGAAACCGGTATTCAAGCACTAAAAACGAGGCAGTTTATTCATAAAATTAATTGAACTTTATTGGATAAAAATGCATCTGTATATTTTATTTTTAATTAAAGAATTTTCAGTGAATAACTGCGGTCACTGAAATAATACTTTTATCTTTTGAACATATCTATTATTCACATGAACAGTATATAGAACATATACTCTAGTTTTTCCAGTAACTATTTCAACTGATTTATTTTCGTAATGTTATCGAATCGTAAAACAATTATTATTTATAAAAAGACGTTTATTTAATTATAATTAGTATGAAAATTTTAGCATGTACATTTTACCCACGAGGTAAAAATCATTTAAATTTTGACTAAGAAAGAAGAAGCCCGCGTATGCAGAGTAAAAAGTATATCCCACAACTGCTTGAATGCAGAATAAAAAATTTGCGAAACTGCCGATCCTTCACGAGGAGATTTCCAACACCCTGAGGTGTCTCGATTTAGTGCCCTGCCCCTCTTTCGCAATTACACCGCGATTCATCCCGTCACGTTCCGCTAGTTTACCACAGGGAGCGCCTAGCTTCAAGGCAGGGCGAAAAAAGTGGTCGCCAGACGGTGCTCAAAGGGAGATCGAGAAGCGGAGGGTGATCTCTCTCGTTTTGATTGAACGCTGGCCCTCGTCGATCGTAATTGACTTTCTCAAGTGCGTTCAGGAGCTGCAAAAGTAGCCCTCAATTCAGCGATATGTTCGATTTAGGGCTTTCCTGGCCTCGTATGTGGCGCCTTTGTCTGATTTGTCTTTGTTACGAATTGAGTGCCTCTAGTTCCGGCAACCATAATCATTCTACTATATTTCTTACGAATATGTTAAAGAAATTATTTAACATTCCATGAGAATGTTTTATAACACAAGCTATTAGCTTTTAGATATATTTAATAAATTAAAGCTTTGAATCGATTTCATAATATGTTTTCCAAACTGATAGCAAATATTATTACTAATATTTTACAATAGAATTAGTACAAATGTGATACTAAATTCATGAGTCTTACAGGAATAGAATATTTTACAAAACTTATTTCATCTTTTAAAATTAGATTTTGAAAACATGGATAAAATAAATAAAATGATCTTTTTACATCAGTTAAAAGTTTTTTCTAATTCCACTAAATATTATAATCATTTTCGATTCTATCTAATCAAATTTAATTCCCTAAATTAAAGTTTTCAAACTGTATCAGAATTCACGTTTCAACCTTTAAATTTGTTACAATGTAATTTATGACATTGATTATACAATTACATTGCATGCAAAACAGGATGAATATGCATCGAAGAGGGTTGAGTTTGTATCGATCTATTAATTGTTAATATCATTAAATTGCAAATGATGTTACAGTGCTTTGAATATTACACGAATCCTTAACAGGATTCGAAATGTAGAGCACTGCGTAAAATTGCCGCGACTATCGATTATCAGAATTCAGCAGTACTCCCATTTACCTCTATTCCATAGAAAATTGCTTTCCTCTGCTCCTCCTTGCCCAAGTGCAGTATATAACACGATTCCTAACCTCTGACAGGTCAACCGCTTCGCGAATCCGCAATTATTCCAAGCATTTGCTTCTCTCCAACCGATTCGAACGATTACCTTCCATCGTCTCTAAAAGGAAAAGAGGCCATTTTAAACCATTCGAATTTCCTACTGTGCTACCTAGTAGCACATTAGTAATACAATGTGTGCTGGTCGGCTCTTGAATTGAAGTTCTATTATCGATTTGCCCCCTTGATAAACTTATGATAGCCTGGTCGGCGCCAAAAGTGAGTACCCGACGCGAACCATTCGCCCGGCAATATTATATTCCCACGAACAAGATTTACGTCGTGGGAGTTTTCTTGCTCTCGTGCCGCTCTAATCCTTTTCTACAACTCCGGCGCTCCCGGGCGTTTATTAAACTCACCCTGGCTATGTATGGATCCGAAGACGTGGGCATAATAAGGGGCATCGATTTATCGCGAATTTATATTAAAATCCTTGGACTGCTCTGGGGTCCGTAAATCAAACGCGAGCAAAGGCGCCTCATCCCCGCAACTCTGATTCGGTATTCATCGGGGGTTGGGTTGGGGAAAGTGCATCAGTTACTCCCCTGGAAAGTTTGTCATTTCAAGTTTCGACGCAGGCCTTTCAATGCGCCTCTGTACAGGATTCCCTTCAATTCGACGAGCATTCTTCGCTACGAGTTTATAACAGCGATTAAGTTGCGATCGTTACAAAATGTCTATACTTATAATGTGAAACTGCTTGCATTTCTATTCTGGCGCAAATTCTTTCATCCTCAACCAATGGGGGGGTGTTTTGATAAAGTTATACAAGAATTAGGCATATTTACTTTGTTGCGTGCAAAAATGAAAAGTAACAATATGTGTATATACATATATTTGTTTCCAGCGAAATCCTCGACACCGCATACGAAGGATAAATATAAACCCCGTGTTTGTTCTTGCAGTGTTGGTTAAAGCGGGCGATTTTCTTCATCTTACATTGGATAATCTCTTTCTAAAAGAGTTGGTACATTAATAACTCATGAATTATCTTGTTTTGCAGCATCTAATGAAAATCGTTTTTTCTTTTGCAATAAAAGAACAGTAAAACTTTTTTCAAGCAATTTCAAGAAAAGAAATAGATGATAGAGCTCTTTAACGTGACCCTTCACTTCATAAGAGCACAAAAAATGTTATGTGTTTCTTAATTAAATAACTCTACATAATTTAAAAACAACAGTTTTAATAACTGTCAAGAATGTATAAAAAGTTGCACTAGATATTCGTAAATTGTAAGATATTAGTTATTATCTGTATTTTGTAGTCTTTCGAAAATGATTCTAAAATCAAACTAGCGAGAAATATTGTTAATAACTAGAAAGCTGATGAATAAACTTAAGAATGAATTTTTCTATCAGTCTAGGTAATACACGATAAGCCCCCATGTAACTTGCACCACCGTTGTTTCTGAGAAATAAAGTACATACATCACGTAGAAAAATAGGCGAGTGCAGAGCGTTATCATGGTAACACCTGGGGGCGCCCACGATATATTCATTTAATCGCGTTCAGGTGGTGGAGATATTATTATTATAGATGCGTACACGAACACAACCACGGATGCAGCCATGACCCCTTCATAATCCGCCGCGCATTCGGACAAGCGGTTTAACATGAATAATTAAAGTTCGGATTGCGTCATACACAATGAGCAACTTGAAACTTCTCTAATGCTCTGCACAGACTTTTGTTTTTATATTGTTCAGTAAAACGCAATAGACTTTGTATCTCGTGTGATAGAATACTAGATATATACTAGTATATCTCTGTGTTTGACAAGTACTAAAATTACGGCCAATGGTGGATATTCGAGGCCTCGATTTGCGCATGTTCTGCGATCCGTCACGATCAAGATCTGCTCCAGACATTTCCACTGAACAGTCTTTTTTATCTTCAGCGGAATATAGTTATTTTATAAGTGAGATAGGATATTTGACGGATTTATCAAATAGTTCTTTTAACGAAACGGGACCAGTGATTTATCTGCAGCTAAAATAAAGAAAATGTCTTAGATAATTGGATGGTAGTTGAAGCGACAGTCATTACACGCCAAGTACTGCAATGTGTAGAGAAGCCACAATTTAGATAAACTTGATAATACGGAGATTGGCTTTTCTTTTTTACAGCTTCCGTATCCTTACTTAATTTTAATCTCCTACTGCATCTTGCTGTACGTACTCAAATAAGAATTCTTCAGGGATCAAAATGCATTTAACCATGTTAATTTTGTATCTTAAGAGAGACTATCTATGCCTCTGAGAATACGTTTTGAAGCTCATGTGCGTCTAACTTAAACTCGCTTGCGTTTACAATTTGCATAGTGCGTATTAACGTACTTTTTCATTTTCGATTCCCATGCACAATGTTCTTTCTCCGTTGTATGCAATTATTGCGTAATCTCCAAGAGTACACCTCTCAATAGTATCAAATGTCGTAATATACAGCCCCTTCACTATTTCTTGCAGTTGAGATGGAACACAGAACATCGCCCATCGCATTGGCGATGCCAGGACGCAACGCAATTGCGCAGAGCCTAAATAATAAACTCCGAGAAAGTGCGCGGGCGGACGATAATGGGCCGCGGCACTTTTCCCGCGCTGTTCCTTTAAACGCAGTGTACACCGTGCGAGGAGCCGCGTCCCGAATACTAATTCGAGCGCGAGTCTGCCCCACCCCTAAGTATCCTCGTAAAACAAAGAAGGCCGCGGCATTTATCTCCCGCTCGCCGGGCTTAATGGTGTCTTTTTCTCCTCCCTCAGGGGCGCACGTGCTCCCTTTGACGGAAGGGCGGAACAGAGCGATAAGGCCCCCTTAAGTCGCGCCTCCCCGCCCGTCGCGGGTATCCCCCGCCCCGAAACGCCAAATCCCGCATCCGTCTTTCTATCCACGGAAGCGCGAAAGAGTGCTGATACAGCCGCCCATCTTATATCGTGCTGACCTTTCTCTTTCTTCCGAGTTAATTGTCAGTTAGATATCAGGGTATACTGGTGCTCAACCGAATCGTAGGTTTCGAGTATCGATAACGTTTGCTCATTTGCTTTTGTGTAGGCAATGGTTAGCTGGATTAGTGTTTTAATTGGATTTTTACCAAATATATTTTTATAAATTTAATTACAGTTAAATTATTTATAATTCAATGATATTTTGATATTGTTTTCCTTGAATATTTTAAATTGGTAGAAAATCTTATAGTTACAGAACTTGTAGTTGTTTTTATTGTACAAACATACTATTTTACAAATTGAAAATACCAAGGTTAAAATTTCGAAGAAAATCAAATTTCTGAAATTCCGAGAATCCTTTTCATGAATTTTGTATTATCCATAAAGCGATTTTATGAATGTAAATTTATTTTCTGATTGAGAAGTATATAATTATAACATTAATGTTATTTCGAAATCACATCTGGAGATATGCAGAAAGTGGATCATCTGTTCGTAACCGCAATAACTTCACAGGCGGACACTTGTACATATGTGCCATCCTCGACAACCCCCAAATTACCATGCTTGTCGTAAGATATTGCAGATTAGATTTATAGGAAGATTATTGAATTTTGTTCTAATTCAAAATAATTTTTCTGCTGTAATATTATGAGTGTGATATTGCCTATATGCCTTATTAGTTTATTACATTTTACTTACAGTGTAGTGTGCCACGTATTTGATATTTACACAAGCGTCAAGAGTTACTTTATTATTATAATTAAACGACCATGTGACCTATTTAATTCCTTTTCCATTAATTTTTTACTCAATTTGACTGATTATGTTAATCGCCGACGTTATCGTATTCTCGGGACGAAAAACAAGGAAACCAGTTGTCTCCACTCGGCTTAGCAGGAAGGTAAAAAAGATTGGCATAAGTTTTTACGTGCAACCGAAATTCATGCTAAGGAGGCCATTGGTAAGTGCTCCCAGCTCCGGCCCCCAGACTAAAGGGACATCTGCGAATTGTAAATTTAATGGCTGGGCCGAGGACTAAGACCCACGATCACACTAATTTTATGCGCCCGGGCCATTTCGCTCCTCGTAATCCGACATATGGCGTTTTCACTCCCTGCCCCCATCTCCCCGAGTGCACCAACTCGGCGAACTTCCAATTCCGTGGGTGGCAGAGAGAGAGAGAGAGGGGAGTGGGCGGTGGGGAGCGGGGGCGAAGAAGAGATCGGAGCAGGTGGGGAGGGGCCCTTGGAGACGCGCGCGCCGGAGCGTGTTGCAAATCGATACGGGATTAGCGACTGATAAATAATTGATAACCTTTATTCCATTAAAACAGCTTTCAGTTTTTAAGCGGTGGATTTGCCAGGGCCAGCCGTGCAAATGGCATTTTTATCCGTTCCCTCGGCGATCCCTTGAGCGGGCGATCCCTCGGAAAGCGCGCGAGGATAAGGGTCGCCTTTCAATCCAATCAGTTTGAAACGTCTACGCCGGTAGTGTGAATATTTTCCAGGCGTATATACATCGCTAGGACAATCCCCTGTGCCCTCGCAATGATCGGTATTTACTTTTCTTTTTTTCCTTTTGCTACGTCGAAGGCATCGGCGTGTTGCCTCGGCCGCCGGGACAATCCTTACGGCCAACTTGATTTTCCAAGGAACAAGGGCGCGCCCCTAGGTGCCCATCGGCCTCCTCTGGAATCGAGCGCGTCGGGCAGTCGTTTTTTTTTTTTCCTAGGTGCGGGGCGCCCGAGAAGTCGAAAGCGACGTCAGCTCGGGTGCACAGATCAATGGAATGGGACGGCAGTGCCCATGAATGAGCCCACCTCGGTCCTGCAGTACATCCGCCGTCGTCCCAGCGGAAGGCGCAGGGTCGGAAGTGGCGGCGGAACGGTAAATAATCTAGATAACCGGGGGACGTCCCTAAATTTCCGCGGAGACGGAGCCCCGGTGGCGGCGCCGTCGGCCAGCGCCCCGTGAGATTGGATTGTGCGAGAGATTGCGAGATGCGCCCTCGAGATATATGTACCTCGCGCGCATCGGTAAACAAGTGTACGAGTACCTTGGGCGGCCCACACACACACAGAGAGCGAGAGTCGTTGCCCGGGTAAACCACGGGACTTGTAAGAGAGTTACTATATTCCTCTTTTAATCCGGCGGCGCAACTGCGCATGTGGCACTAATGCCAGATAGGTGTTTTTAAAACAAGGCAGTTAATTTCCGCTCTCGGCGTTTTAACCCGGCCGCCCGATGTTTAAGGCTAATCGCGGGATCGATCCTCGTCGCTTTCTAATCTGCCGCGATAACATATTTCCAATGTTTAAACCAACTCTGCTTCTTTCTCTTTTTTTTTGTTTCAAAAAACACGAGTCCGCTTCACCCTCCCAATCGTTCTATCCCATTAACAATTGAAAGTGCACTATACGGACGGTCTCTCCCGGCAGGCCGCGGCGGTTAAGGCGTATAGGAGCCAACCGGGGGAAATAGTGCAAAGGTGCGATTCGCGGTAAGCCTTTTGGGCGAGGCGCGCGGGCCCGGCGGAGGTGTCTACGTGGCCACAAAAGTGGGCACACTCGCCGAGCCGAGCTGCCGAAGCGAGACCGCGGCGAGTCCTAAGGGGCTCCGTGTCCGGGTCACGAGCTCCCGAAGACGAGGTCGATTCCTTCCGTCCCGGCCCCGCTTTCGGATCACTACTCCCGCCCGTGTTTCGCCCACCGCGAGATCTAGCCACGGGGAGCCCCCTCGGATGCAGATATGCATTGGGTCGAAGGTCGGAGCATCCGGGTTGGAAATCACGGCTCCTAGGAGCCGTTGCCGGGATTCCACTCGGTTTCTCCGTGTTCTTCGCCAAGGCAGCTTGATTTCTTAACGCTCGCGATTAACCTACATGTGTATATTCAGTGTGTTTATGGTTATTAGTCGCGTGTATCAAGGCTGATCGTCGCCATGTGTCCGCAGCTCCGAAGCGCCGAGGGAGCGCCCGCCAGCCGTGCATTTTCGGGCAAATGCAGAATTGAAGTGTCTTCAGTGTAAATTATTCGCGAGGCAGGCGGGCGTCAAGCGAGCCGCACGCGAGCGGGGGCCAAAGTGCAAGCTCGGAGCTTGCGAGGCGCCGCGCCGCAGGTGCGGACTGGCAACAAAGCTCGCCGGGCGGACATCGGGCCGCCGACAGCTCGAGGGAGCCGGCAACTGTTCTGCACAGAGCGAGCGCATCGATGCCTCGGCCTACCCGCACGCGCTTTCACATATTTAAGCAGACTGCGCGTCTGTCGTTTTGAATAAATGAGAATTTCGGTCAAGTGGCCGTGTCGGCCCCGAGTCCTCCGGCCGACGGTACAATCCCCGAGGTACATCCTCGCGGCCGAGCAGCGAGTATATAAAGTTCCGTCTTAATTAAAAGGTATTGTCGGACAAATATACGTGGGGGTCGAGTGGTCGCTTCGGAAATATAACTTGTGATTCCGTTAGAAAAGCTTATAATTTAATTAGAAATAATCCCGCGGGCGGGCATTGATTGCAGTTTTCTTAGGTAAAAGGTGGCTCGGGAGTTAATTTCGCCGCGGGAAGAGGGCTTAACAAGGAGAGAGGTAACCTCATACCTGGGCTATTGCCTAGTTGACGCGTCATATCCGCGGCCCTGTAACACCCGCCAACTATTATCCAATTGAATAGTTGTAAACGCGGCTTGTATGCCTCGCGCCGACTTATACGCGCTTGCCAGTACTAGTTGCCGGTGTGCCGGGGCAAAACTTTGCCATTAGGCGAATATTGAAACGTCACCGGGACATTAGGTGGGATCCAATTAAAGTCTTAGGAATGCAGTTAACTTTTGGGAAACTAGGCGGCGTTACGCAAATGTGGCCGCGGCGCGCGCGCGCCTCCTCCTCGCGCGCAATTGCGCCGCCTGAATTTCGTAATGACGTTTTGAAACATAAGCGTTTTCTCCCCGCGAACACCGAGCTTTTCTTTCCCCCCCCCTTTTTTCAAAAACTCACACGATCGGACGCCACCAAAATATAAAATCAAGCACCCGTTGGGGAGAAAAAAAATGGCAGCCGGCCCGGGGCGCGCAATCTAAAGCGCGGCACATATCAAGCCCGGCATTTGGCGCGCGGCCCTCGCATTCACTCGCGGCGGCGGCGCCCGGGGACAAAGCGCCGGTTCAAGTGCGCCCCGGCGGCGGCGACGCGGACGCGTCGCGATTGCGTCGAGCCGCACGCCGGGGTGAGATGCGATCATCGCGCGGCCTATCTCCCGCCGCGCGGGGAGTTAAACGCCGCGCCGGGGATTATCCCGGCGGCCAAAGCGAGCGGGCGGGAAAAGCGCCGGGGAGGGGGAGGCTCGATGCGGCCGCCTAACGAGTGCGCCGGAACGTCGTGTATATATATAGTCAGCCGGGCTTCTTCGCTCGACTTGGCCGCTGGTGCGCGCTGATTTTTAGACTCGCGCCTCTGCCAAAGTTGGCCGTTAGTCTTTTTTTTCTCACCCGCGCGCGTATGAAAATGACTCGAGTGGCGTATCCAACCGAACATAGCAGTATTTTCAGCCGTTGCTATGCCATTAAGTTGGCCCGTGCTACTTTTTACCGACTGTCTATTATATTCTGATATCTGGTGGACTCCTATAGCAGTCTCGGTATCTATAAGTCGATAACTAAAGTATTTAGTGTGAATAGAAAAAAGTCTGTCTTAATTTCACAGCAAATTTTTATCCATTTTTAAGTAATACAACAGTTGATGTAAATACATAATTTATTGTTCTGTTGGAAATACTGAGTATGTACTTTATAACGTAGTGCATAGAGCGTTGTATATCAACGTACATACCTCGCAAGCCGATGTCTGCTTTAATATATTTTATTGTAAGACAGCTGCACCTAGAGTGCAATTAACAGACATGCTGAAAATAATCCTTAGGCGTGTAGCAGCATATGCGACGCCTATCCTTTGCTTGTCAGACGTGCGTCGCGTGCGAACCTTTAGTTATAGACTTAGTATGTCGGGAACCTTCAGCAGAGTAACTGCGTTACTCCGCTCGTGTACAACCGCTGTCTTGAAGGCGTATCTATTTCAATACTTGTATTAAGAAAACACATATTGTAGCTGTGCAACAATGATGTATTTTCTGGTATGATTAAAGTGGACCAATTTTTCAGCTTGTTAACTTAATAAGATTTAAAACGTATAACATTAGTTTCTGAATACGATCAGGATTAATGTATTTCAACGTAATATTTTATTCTATTACGAATCGCAAGCCAAAAGCTGATTCAGCCGTGGATAGGAAAAACTAATATTTAGACTATGGGTTCTGCCGATAAACGCTGACCAGACTCTCGTACGAGTGTGAGTGGTAGGAGTGTAGCTATAGATTCAATTTCAGTGGAAAATCAGGGCTCGCTAGTAGAAAAGAAAGTGCCAATCGGCAAATGCAAAGCCGGAGAAGAACGTAGGAAAGTAGGGAGAGAGGGACGAAATGGCCCGCTCATAACAGTATTACATGGTCAGTATCTCGCGGAAGAAAAAAGGGCATATTCGCGCCGGCCCGGGCGGCGCAGCTCGGCCCAAACGTCATAAACGCAAAGCACCGGGCTAGAACAGCGGGGCACTCGGACCGGGGGGCCGACAAAAAAAAAAGGAATTCGGCCCCCGCCAAGGCGTCATCGCGCGGCACTTTATATTGGACCGCCGGGCCGGCAGACACACAGTCCAAGGGGGACGCGTGCATCGGCCTCGGCGGTATAATCGCCTAAATCACTGGGCCGTCGAGGGTCGCGAACAATGAAAAGGCCCGGGCCTACGGGGCCGCGCGGTGTCTGCGGGAATTCCGCGGCGCGCAATCTGGCCGCGGCAATAATTCTTCATCAACTCCCGGGCACATCTTGGCCGGCGGCGCCGCGTGACGACGGGCCATTGTGTCCGTCGGCGAAATAACTCGGCCCCGCCTCCGGTCGCCCAGCCGGCCATTGTGTACCGGGCCACGAGCCGGAGGGATTCTTCGAGAGGTTATAACTGCCCCCGCGGGATTACGCTGCTTAGCCCGTTACGCCCGCTCGTAAGATTCCCGGGCGCTCGGCTTTTTGGATTAATTAACGGGCCGCGTGCATTATATTGCGCTCCCAACGTGTCCCTCTGATTTTCATAAGGTTAATAAGTGGAAGAAAAAAAAAAGCGTCCCGGTGGATGTGGCGTGCTGGGAGACGTACTCGTAAGAGTCGTATCCGGAGAGGAGTGCCGGATCGTGGTAAGATAATGTCGATAACGAATACCGTGAAAATAGCAGTCGACACGGGGTCTATATACGTATCGTAAAAGTGAAATACAGTTTTTAGTAAGGAAATAAAAATGCAGTATTAAAAAATTAAGTATTATACTGTCATTCATTAAAACATCTACATTGTAATTTTTGTTTCGTATATTAAACGCGTGGCTGCAATGTAATAAGTTACTGGGAGTCTGATGATGACCCTTGAAATGTTGGTGTTTTTGTTAATCTACGCTTCATAAATGTATATAACTGTATTTCAACGCATTTTGCAGGTTGCCATGAATATTGTGCTCAACTCGGCGAGAAAACGTCAGAAGGAGGCAGCAACGAAATGGAAGGGAGGAGAGCGGTTGCGGAAATTCTCCCCGAACCTGTGGTGGAAGTACTGCTTACATACACGTGTACAACTAGGAGTTTGCTGTGACTGCCTTGACTCTGCCTTGAACGCCGCCAGCTAATTTGGACAGTTATCCGTACAGTGACCATTTTATTCGACCACAAATTCACAGAGTTGTTATTTTTATTCCTAGGGCGTTTACGTAAATCGCTCCACACATTCACGTGCGCGTATATATATATATATGTATCGAGGTATGCCCGGCGATCATTTGTATAAGAGGCGAGGCTTTTTCGTCGGCGAATCTTCTTTTTTGATATATGCGTTCCGCCCCGATTCCTCGGCGCGCGCTCTACACCGGCAGAATTATGCAAACACGTTATGTTCAGCGTGTTTGCGGACACGCATACCTGCCGAACTGGAGCATCCAATACTATTTGTCACGCGAAATTTTATCAGGCGATATTTGCACAACACTCACCCCGGGCGCAGCGGAGCGCGGGAAAAGGTTCGCTCCTCCCATTGGCATACACGGGCCGTCGGCGGCATTACAACCTCGGATGCGCAATCCCGGGCCAATTAAAATACTCGTCCCCGGGCCACCCGTCGGACTCTTTCCCTTTTTCCCCCCCGGGCGAACCTACAATATCATCTCGCAGTGGCCGGTAAATCGGCGGCGGCGGCGGCGGCTCCTCGACTCCGCCAATCCATCGACGGGGGCGGAAAAAACGGGGGAAAAAAAAATAAGAAAGGGGCGCCGGGCGAAACAACGCGCGGCATATTATATTTATCGGGGGCGCACGCGAGCCGGGGCTTCGTGCAAACGAGCGACGTCGCCTTCCGTGCAGACGCTGCATCGCGAATAAACCGGGGGGGGGCGAATCGATAGAGGGCGACGGCGGGCCGGCCGTTGCCTCCGCGGATTTCCGAGCGACGGGCCCGCGAGCCTCCGCGGCGCCGATCGCCGGGCTCGGTGGATTAGGAAAAAAAAAAAACGGCCGGGCACGCGAGGCCTTCCTCCGCGGATCCGCGGAAAAAAGCCGGGAGACGGCGCCCGGTCGCCCAATTACAACCGGTTGTTTTCCGGCCGGGCCCGAGAGGAAAACAGGGGACGGGCCCGCGGCCAAACTTTTCTCCAAAACACGCCCCGGCGTGCGGTTCTTGCGCGGGGAAAGTTTCGGACTCGGTCCAAGCGCAGGACGGGGATGTACACAGCGGAAAGGTATTGACCGAAATAGGGGGCGTGGAGGAGGAGGGGCGCGGCGCGTCACAACAAATCGCCCGTGGAGACCGCCGGCACCTGCCTCATTACCGCGGGCCGCCCGATCGCTCGTTAAAAAAGTCTTGCGGCCGGCAAAGTTTGAAAAAGTACAGCAATAACGGCCGGCCGCGCCTTGCGGAATATCGCGCCGGGGATATGGGAGCGGAGGCGGCGCCCGCGGATAAAACGCGCGCCCGCCCGGGGGAGGGAGGAGAGGAGACCCGGGCAAACTATCGGCCCTGCGCTGATAAGCGACTCGAGAATCAGCCGAGGTCCCTCTACCCCCGGCTGCTGCCGGGGCCGCCCTTTTATAGAGGACGTCCGTCGGAATAAAACTCGGCGCGCATATAAAGCTGACCCGATATATCTCGTGCGCCTGCGTCCTGCGGCCCTGTGTACAGAGGACGTTGGGCCTCCTCCACCCCCCCCCCGTCACCCGGAGCATTAATTTTATCGGCGTTTTTACTGCGACCCTAGCCCCACCTTTCGCTAGCTCTTCCCATAATCTCGCCCTTATATTTACTTTTCTTACGGCCTGCCCCGGCCCTATTTCCGATATAACGCGGCCGGCTGATTAGAAAGGAGCGCGCGTGCCCTGCCTCCGCGCACCGCGACAAATTACTTAGCCGGAGTGCTATTGGTTGTACGTTATTATTCGGCTAGTTCACGGTCTAACGATGCAATAGAATTAATGGCCCGTGAATTGATATACCGCTCATTTATAACCTAAACGGATAAAGCGTCCTGCCCTGCGGATCATGCGCGGCGGCGCTTTGGGGGAAAGAAAATAAAAAACACACCTCGGCGGGCAAAGCGGGCAATCCTTTTTTTTTCATTTTTTTTTTGCCTAACCCACCCGAGCGCCAGCCGCGGCCGCAGCGTCGCGATTCGACGAGGCAATTACCTTTCTCGGCTTCTGCGCCCGACGGGGCCGCGTTCATCAGGGCGGCACCGCAGCCACACCGCAGGGGCCCTGCCCCCGTCCTCCCCTCGCGCCCCACCGCCCCCGTTAATAATAATAATAATAACAACGATAATGATAATCCGACCGCGCGAACAAAAGTCCCCCCCCCTCGATTAAAACTCGCCCAAATGCAATGGATCCCCGGCAAGACGAGCGCTCTCCGGCCCCCACAACTACCCGCATCCGCGCCATTTGTCGTCGCGCCGGAAAAGAGTGGATGTGCTCGCGCAATAACCGGCCACCACCGCCAGGCGTAGGCCACCCGATCGATGATCGGCCGATCTCCCCCCGCGCTCGCCCCGATGATTCATCAATCTCTCCAGCCGCCGGGGGATCGTAGGCGAGCCGCGTGTTGTCTGCCTTCGCCGGTGGCCCCTCCTCGCCCGAGCAGGGCTTTCGACCCCTCGCTCTTCGCGACGCGCTTTAATTATCACAGCCGCGTTACGTCCGTACGTTTCCTTTTTTTTTTCACTCTTTATCGAGGCCTCAAAGCCGCGAGACGAGGGCCGGCAAGTTATGTCCGGGCTTTTGACCGATTGCCGGCGGGGGAGGCCGGCATCACGCCCCGGCGAAGCGGCATCCGCGCTCTTCCCGCTCAAGGGCCGCTTCTCCCGGGGTGCAATCGGTCAGAGATCGGCGGGCGAGATCGGGCTCGATTGCCCGATTGTATATTGCGCCTCTCGAGGATTCGCGCGCCAGTTGGCCATTGCGCCCCAAGCCCGGGACAATCCCATTTTAAGTAACAAAGAGCTAATTTAATCCTCCGGGATCCTTTAACTTTGTCCCCGACCGCGCGACTCTTATTTAATTAACTAATTTACGCACCCGGACAACTTGTCTATTTTCAAATTAAATTGCTCCTGAAAAATTGCCTCCGCACAAAGGAATTTTCCGCTGCGCTGTATTATTTCATAAAGAACGTTTACACAGTCGGGGATCCCAAAAAAAAAAAGTGACCAAAATAGAAGTGCTTTTAGTTATTTATTTGCCAACGGATAACAAAATCTATAAATTAGAGAGGGGAGGTCGCGGGCCGTGCGATGCAATTAATTAACAACTGCGGTAACAGAGCTAACGGCTTTTTGGAATTTCCAATGTTTTTATAAAGCCTCCGCGGTTTTTCCGCGACAACAATTAAATACACTGCAGGGAAAGCTCGCGTTACGCGAATCTCAACTATCATCATATTTTTTTTATTTATTTGACAAAGCGCATTTTTTAAATTGAAAGTCCTTTTAAGGTTGCGATCGCGCTGTTTTACACGGGGGTCGTTCATATACGCGCACGGAGATTCTTCCACTTTTTTACCTAGAAAAAAAGGTTACGGAACTTTGCATGATGATGTTAACAAGAGTTTCTTTTTTGTAATCCTACGACAATGTTTTTCGAAAATCGATAGTCTATAGGGCTTCAATTATTCTCTTAGTGACAGTTGGAGAAGGTTGACTAGATTTTTCGTTTTGTTTATTCGTAAACAAATATGTGCCGTGTGCCCGATCTCGAAAAAAAAATCGAAACCTCAAATATGTACATAACGTACTACGTTTTGCGCATGTTTGTTTCGCGTGACGGGAGCTGCATCTTGCATTTTTGAAAAAAAATGTCAAATTCCGCATGTGTACGCGATGACTGACTGATTGCACGTCGGTCAGTGGACCCTTTCTCTTTTTTTAAACAGACAACATAAAATTTTGATTGACTCGGCGCGGAAGAAAAATGAACTGCCCCCGCGTAAATCAATGCAGCATCGAGAGGAGGAAAAACTTTGTTCGCCCGTTTCTCAATTGACTCGGCCGGAGACTCGGACGATGCGTTCGCCGGCTTATACGCCATACCAACTATACTCCATTAAAAGCTACACTTAGCAAACAGTCATCAATAAACGGATCCATTAAAGCATTGCCCGAGCTTTATAGTTTTTCCGCTCCGGCGTTATTTTACCGAATAAGTGGGCGAGCGAGCGCTTTATTAAACCGGGGAAAGCCCTTGATATAATAACCCCCGTGGCCCTCTTGGCCCCCCCGGGTAGGTCGGCCGGCGCGCAACCCGGCGAATCTCCTCTTTGTAAACATTGTGTTCCGCCCGGACGTAGGCGTACATAATGCCCTCGGCTCCTCGGGCCGGCGCGTATTTCGCCGGCGATGCATTAACGCGTCCAGTCGTGTCTCACGGTGTCGCGGCCCCTCCTCCGCGCGCCCTCCTTTATCTCCCACCCCACCCCCGGCCCGTCTGCCCCGTAATCTCCGCGCAGCCTCCCTTTTTCGGGAGCCGGCGCTTGCTCCAGTTGCCCGCGCCGAAAGAAGCGCGACCGGCACGGGAGAGAAAGCTATGCGCGCCGTACATAGCCCGTGCGTTTAATCTCCGACGGGGACTTTCTTTTTGAATGATTTACGCCCGGGCCGCGAGGAGGAGTCGTTTCTCGGTTTGATAAGCTCCCTGTTACGCAGCTGCTTATCGCGCCGCCGCTCCTTTTTCGCGCGTCCCCGGCCCCGCCCCGCGCAATTATATCCGCCCGCGCGTCGCTCCCCTGCAAGTTTTATTAGCCCGCCCGCGCTCTCCGCCTGGATTTTTGGTAAGCCTCCAGCTTCCATGTGAATATATTATGCGAGAGACCGGCTTCCGCGCGCTCTCTCTCTCTCTCTTTCTCTTGTTGTCTTTCTCGCTTTCCCGCTTATAAATATAGAACGAGGGGAGTTAGTGTTTACTTATTAAGAGGACACCTCAAGAACGCATCGGTCCGTTTAAGGAGCTTACGCGAGCGCTCATCCGCGAATCGGAAGAACCCAGCCATTATGTATTTTTCTTTGCCGACACCTCGGCCCCCTCCCCGCCCTTGAATTAACTCCAAATCACGCTCCGTATTTTATGGAAATTTCTTGATAATGCCTTTGCCATAATGCCGCTGTATATTACGTGGATGTACTAATTTAAATCGCCTCTCGCACACGTGAGCACGTCTGAGACACGCTCACGTCTTACTCTCTCTCTCTCTCTCTCTCCTGAGTGATAGTTTCGACGATTCCCAGCCTCTAAATTTTTCTTATCAAAATTTCCAGGGAAGGATGAAAATAAATTCCTGCTCCTCGCGCACCCTGCCTGTACGCGGCTATTCCAACTTTTTGACAATGTTCGTTATCACACCTAATCTTCATTCATCTCCCATAATCTTATCGGCCACTATTTTCTATCCTCTTATCTCTCCTTTATCCCCTACCTAACAGGGTAAAATTAAAATAGAAACACTTGCATGATAAAACAACACATTTTACGCTCGCAATAATTTATGTACGTATTTTAGTTACTGCATCCGCTCGCAAACGTAATTATATTATTAAAGTTGCGCGAAGGTCCCGCGAGCGCGTACTAGCGCAGTAAGCTGCCCTACGTCATTTTACTGAAAGCCTGCCTTTCTTCACAAAAACCGCTGCTCTCGACCCCTCCCGCTGTATTTCAAAATCTTTACCCCTGTACAAATATCGGAAAAGCTATTTAGATAATGCACAGTTTTGGGTGCACTGTGCTCCCCGCCCCCGTGTATATATTACATTTGAAACATACGCCATGCCGCGTTGGAGAATTCACCCTCGCCGATTGGATTGTTTCTTTGAAAATGCCAGTCGGTTTTCTTCTATAAGCGTTTATAAACTATTATATTTATCTGTATTATGTGCTGCATTTTATACCAACCTCCAAAATACAAATAGAAAATCGGAGAAAATGAAGTGAAAAAACTAGCTAGAAACACCTAATCTGCATTCCATATTCCTTAATACTAGTATGGATTTTCTGGGGACGAAAATAAAGGTGACCTTCCTTCATTGGACAAACAAAGTTGTAATGACATTTAATTTAAGGTTGGGATATTTCTTTCCGAGCATTTGTTACACGAGAGAGAAAATCGTATTGAAAAGAATTGAATTGAAGCTAGGAGTACATGGAATACCTACTAACGACTCGATATTTTGAATCGCAGCTGTTAAATTGTAGCAACGTGAATCCGGCGGCAGAGAAGAAGGAGCGAGGGGCCGAGAATCGGGCGGCGGCGACCTCGAAGAAAGGCAACTGGCAAGGAAAACGATATCTTCGGAAGATTAGGACGTCAGACCGCAGGAGGCTTGGGAACTCGGGGACGCAAATCCATTGGAGGCAGGGCCAATAACGACGCTCGGCACCTCCGAAAAAAGGACACTTTGCCGAAAGGAAAAAAAAAAGAGGTCGGGCCGGGGCCGAGTGGGCGGGACGGCCCTGAGCGATGGCCGCTCGTTGTCCGCGGGCGAGTCACTCGGCCGCCCGGCTATTTGGATAATCCGGGGCGAGTCGGGGACACCCGAGGGCCGGGCGCATCCGCGGGCGGCACGTCGCCCGCGCCACCGCCATTCATAAGGGCCTCCTCTCCGCCCGAATCCATTTCCCGCCGGCGGCGTAACACGCGCCCGGCATTTTTCTCCTCCGGCCGATATCTCCCCCGGGCTATTTTTCTCTGGGGGTTGCGCGCGCGCGCGCGCGCCAGATCGAAGGGCGGGTTTGCGCGGCGCCGGGGATTCCCGCGAGGAATTGGGATGGGCCCCGTCGCCCGGGGCTTTCAATTACCGCCCCCGCTTGAATAAATTACCCGGCGACGGCTCCTCGGCGATATTCGCGCCCGGCACCTGCCTCCCTCCTTCCTCCCCCACCCCCTCCTGCGCGCGCACCCCGATGCTGGCTAATTATCGCGCGCCAACTGCCGCACTCGTCGTCATCCCCGCGCCTTTTTTTGTTTTTTCAATCGGATCCACGCGTCTTGATCCTGCGATTATCGTCAGGGCGCTGGTTGGTTTGGCCTCCTCGGCCTCGGATGTCGATAAGACGCCAAAAGACTGGGAACTCGTTTGTACTTACGAAAAAGGTATCGGGATGGTCTCGGTGCGCCGATGTACCGTTTCGGAGTTAACCGAGTATATATATATATATTGAATCGGCAAATTGGCAAGGCCTCGGTGTCAACTTACCTGGAACATAAAAAAATTCAAGAATTCATAAAATATACGCATGGCGGAAAAAGATACATAAGTAGAGATCGCTCGAGAAGTATAGGTTGAATTTACGGGAATTCTTTATACCAGGGGCCGGGAAATCAGCGCCGATTCAAATTCATGCGATAAATGTTGATTTATATTCATTACTATACCTACGACGCTCGTAGATTTTTAATTCCGCAGTCCGACAAATAAATTGACAGTACGGCGGATAAATATTTTAACGGTAGAGCGGGCAATATAGCGGGGCGCATAGGACCGAGCGGCGGCCCATCGATTTCCGCTATGTGCACATTTCGCAAACGAGCCTCGGCATCCTCGGCGCGCTTTAGTTTTTACACTCGGCAGAAGAGTCCGTTGGCACGGACGCGTCCTCCCGAGCCCCCCATAAATTTCCATCCCAACTGCGCGCCGGGCCCATTATTGCCCGCGGCAATAATCACGCGCGGGGGGCCGCCGCCCGCGTGATATAATAAAAGAATAATCCCCCCCCGCCCGGCCCAAGGAAAACAAAGAGAGGAGGCGGCGGCGTCCAGCGGGCCCGTTATAAAAACGTTACGCGGAGGAATAAAGCGGCGCGGCGTCAATTAGACGTGAATTGCGCAACAAAGCTTCGCGGGCATTAAAACAAGCGGGGCTCGGGCCGATCCCGGCCCTCGTTGCCCGACCGTTGAACTCGGTCAATTTTTCTATCCCGCCGAGCGCATAAGAGAATAAACCCATCAAATGGACGGCGGGCGGCCGAGAGAGACGGGCAGAGGAAGCGGAGAGAGCCGCCGCAGCGCTCCGTCATTGTCCGCTCGAGCACTTCCGAACAAGCTTGGGTAATGACGCGTCCCGATGCGTTTCTCCGCTTTCAAGATCTCGTGTATTACGATGATTTACTCGGGAGAGGAGGGCCGAGGCCCGCCACCAAGTTGGCCCGGATTTTTACCCGGCTTTTTTTTTATCGCGTACGCGCGCGCGCGCCCGAGTTCGTCCAGGCGACGTTCGTCTAATTCGACGGGTGTGCGAATATATGCACAACGGTGTAATCGCTGCTCTTCGTTATCCGCGAAGACGCGTCGCGAAGAAACGAAGAAAAAAAGCAGCTTGTTTGCACCGCTGGAAGCTAAGAGTAAATAATACAAATTGCAGCCGAGGGGGAATCATTGCTCTAATTCCATGGTATACATGGGAAAATTTAATAATTGCACGGCCGGAGTCGTACTCGCAGCGGAACCCCTCGTCAACTTAACATTTAAAAAGTAAATGAGCTCGAGCCGTGCACTTATATTCAACCTAGTATTTTTGCAATCAAAACTCTTCCGATGCCAGTGGAATATAAATGCTTTAGTTTTAGAGAACGGTAAATTGCCGGGTAAAGGTTCGGAGGACTGACAAGTATCGCACTCTATACGGCGGTTAAATTAGTGCGTGGCCCTGGCTTAACTTTACTAGCTGCTCTGGAGGTACAATTAGCGATGCTCGTTAGCACTCGAAAAATAAGCACTTCCCCCTCGCTTTACCAACAACATTTAACCAAATGAAGTGGTAAATCGGCCTGGAAATCTTCGTTATGTGCCCTGGCATTATTAGCCCGAGGACGGATATGAAGCTGCGTGCGACTGCGCAAACTATCGATTTTAAAATGAAACTCGCACTCGGACGAGCGCCACCCGCCAGGTCGCATAATTTGACAAAGATGAATAATTTTCATCTGGTATAACGAAGGCTCTCACAGGGGTGGGGGAGCTTCTCCGAAGAAAGTGCGCGCAGCCGGCGATCGATCCCCCCGGCCGTTAATCCCGGGCGTAAACCGGCGTAATGCCCGCAATTAAATACAAGCCGGGCCGCGGCGTATTAAAGGCGCGCGGGCCCAACTTCCTCCGCGCGCCCGCGTCTAATCATTTAATTCGAGCCGCACCGTAACACATCGCTATCAAGTAACAATTCCATCGGGCCGGCGGCCCTATAAACTCACCCCCGTAGCGCGAGCGCGCGCGCCCTGTCAAACTTTTAGATCCCCGTCCGCGAACTATGAAGATAACTCTCGCCTCGCCCCCATAAATCCATCCTCGGGGAAATCCCTTCCAGTCCTGCCGAAGAACCTGGGCCCGCGATCGGCGACTTTACGAGGGGGGCGCGCGTGCGCGCGCCTCGCGGCTGATTTACGCGCTTTAGCCCCCTCCCGAGCCTACGTTATTAGCGGGCCATTGGCCGCTGGTCACCTGGTCGTGCTGGCCCAATGCGATTAGCGGGAGATGGATGGGGCCGGCGCCGGCCGCCCCCACCCCCACCCCCCAAGAAAATCGCCCCCACCCCTCACGGGGCTTATCGCGATTTGTTCGCCGCCGCCGCCAATTTATCATTTCCGCAAACTGTCCCCGAGCGCGCGACCTCCAGGCCCATCGCCAGGGGAGCCAGCCAGCCAGCCTCCTCCTCGCCGCGGTCAAACAGATGCCCCTGCCCCCGACTACGGCTGAATACAAACGACTCCGTCGCTCCGCCGCCGGCCGTTGCTTTCAACAATTCAAGACGTGCTCATTAAAATCAGAAGAACACCGTGTCGGACATTTTCCTGCTCAATTATTAACAGCGGGATTCAATCCAACGGGTTTGACAGTGAGATGTTATGTTTAATCTAAAATTCATCCTTGAAATAGCGCACTCCCGACTCACCCTATAGCAATCGGTGAGAAAAGCATACTAATGATTATCCACCAGGATTAGTCAATTGAAAACGATCCAATGCTTCTTTTTGCTATTTTTTTTCTTTTTCTCTTTTTGGCACATGTCAAGATATAATGTGTATATGTATATACCAAATGTATGTACAAATTCAATATGTAGTTAAATTTACTAAAATATAGTTGATTATTTTAAACAATCTTTATCTATACTTTTATTCAAGTACTGTATGCTTTACGCTTGCTACTGGTACGTTGTAGCGTCTATCTCATTATGTACGTTAGTCAACCGGTCTCTATAGTTACAGTCTTCTTACCAAACCAAAAATCTAAATTAAATTAAGCCAAGTCAAACTTATTTTACTCTTTAAAAGTTAAAACAAGTGATGACAACAAATTTGAACAATCAACAGTATTGTGTCTATGTAGCATGAAGCAGTGTATTGAAGTAAGTTCGACTAAACCGTCGACTTAACCTAAACAATTTTTAAATGTGCAATCAAAATTGTGAATACTGAAAAAGTGATAGATTTCTTGAAGTATTTTATCAAATTTTATCAAATTTCTACCAGGAGATATATCATTTTGAATTGAATTCATGTAAAAAATTGTGAATATATGGGTGACCTTTGAAATATATCGTAATTAGACTCAAATTTGACTTTTGAATACCTATATTCTAAGCCCTTCCAATGTAAATTCCATCAAGCGGTTCAAGTTACAGTCTATATGCAGAAGAAGACCAAATGTTCGTATTTATATTTTAGCATAGAATGAGCTGTCAGAATTCCGAGAGATTTCATTTGATGAAAACTATAGCTAGCTGCATTAATAACAATATTCTACATTCAGTTCTGCTAAAATTTTTTTTTCGTTGTCAGTTATTCAACGCAAAAAAGATTACGGGTTTAGTTTATATGCCAGAATGCTCGAGAAACATTAGAATAACATTTCACCATTGTTTATATATAATTTATGTTGATAGCAGATTAAGCACATATTAAAATTATGCAAGGTGAAACACTTCCGTTTACAAGGAAAAGGTACTTTGTATTAAAAATTATCCGGGCTCGTTTAAAAAGTGCTTGCGCAAACCCCGCGAGGAGAATTCTCAGGTAGTCTTCCTTTATATACATAAGGCCGTGGGGATCCGGCGGGATCCGCCTGCACCGTGTCGCACATGAGAGGGAAATTGTAATAGGCGGAATATGTGTGTACGTTAGCAAGGGCTGTAAGCACACATATAGTTCGGCGGCTCACGGCGGTGGCTGCCACTTAGAAAAGTAAACCTATAAATGGGACTACACTAGGCGCCATTTGCTCAAGCGGGAATTAATAGAGGCTTTATGTAGCGTATTCGGTGTAACGGTCGGGAGATAACGGCCCTAATTAGGCGGCCCCCGCCATTCTGACTCAGCCCCGGCAGCGGGCCCCTCGCGAAAAACACGGGCCGCGCAAGTTGCGCGATCCAATTACCCGAGGCGCTCGCGCGGCGGCGATGCTCGAATCTCGCGGCGAGTCCGCCGTCTAGTGCCCCGCGGCCTTTGTGCCCGGCTCCCCCCACTACCGCCGATGATCCTCCCGCGGGCAGGACGACAGCCCGGCGCATTGTCTCGGCCCTGCATAATTAAGCCGGCCCTCGCCCGGGGCGCCCTCGCGGTCATCAAATATTTCGCGCGATATGCTACCCCACCCCCGGGGGGTCGGATTCCGGGGGGAGCGCGGAGATTTTTTTTATCCCCGGCATTGAGCCGCGCGCCCTCGGTTGCGAATATCAAAGCCGCGCTTTGGCCTCAAAGGTCGGGGCGATCGCGCGCGCGGCGGAGGCGGCGGCGACTCATCGGCACGCGCGGGCCCTTCTTGGGGGGGAGGGGGCGGCTCGTCCTCGGGGAGTCGCGGCGGGCGCTCGGTCTGATTCGCCGCGGACAAGGAGGAGTAACGACGCGTCGTAACTCGCGAGCCCTCCTTTTATGCGCAACATTGGCTCCCCTTTGTTTGTTCCCCGAACTTTTAACTTTCTGTAAACGAGCAACATTTCTTGAGGTTACCAGTGGCAAACTCATTTTCGGGGCTTCGCGCCTCTAAAAACTTTCGAATGAACTCTATCTGCTTTATTGGTGGTTTTGCGGATTACCCGAGAGCCTTTTTTCAACTTCACCTATGAAATTAGTGGACTTTTTACGAAGCCCTATTCAAAATCTCAAGTGCACCTCCAAGTTTGACTTTATCTGCATTTTTTAATAAAAAAAACTTGAATTAAATTGCACTCGACAAAAATTTACGATTTAGAACCTCTTCGTTTCAATAAGGACCAAGGACTAACCCCGTGAAAGAAATGAACCCTTTAAAAGTATTCTTTCGACTTGTTTATGCGCGTTGCCTCGCGTTTTAAATAATTTAATTAGAAGAAAATTACACATCTATTATTATTTTGGAAAGAAATTGGTTGGGCTATTAGTATATAAAGATAACTAATTAAATACTCGTCCTCTTATTCTGCACAAAGTGTATAATAATATTATACTACTCTCAAGATTTTCTTACCCGCCTGAAATTTCATCGATGTCATAATTTTTAATTAAATTATAATTACATTATTAATGAATTATTTAATATAGAATTTAAATTTTCAATTATTATGACTCAGTTTTTAGCTTCCATCGCATAACTAATTAAAATTGTAATTACACAAACACATGTTATAGTAACTTAAATTTCAAGCGTACGCTTTTACAGAAACGAGTATTTTATAGTTCGATAATAGGCAAAATATTCCCTGCATAAAGTACCGAAATATACATCTATTTTATAACGTGGCAAAACGATTTTAAAGAAAATAAGGCAAATTACAGATAACTACAAGTTACCAACTAAATATAATTTCATCGAGTTTCATACATATAGAGTATGTAGGAAAGTAATGGTTAATTTATCGTGTTCTGCTTTTCAGTCAGTATAAAGGCTGATTAGACCAGTACATTGAATTATTTTTAATCACAGATGTCCTTGCTATAACGAACTTTTATTGATTTACTAATTACAGCGAATCCTTTATTTCTGTCAGCGCACCGCTCATACTCATCAAGCAATTATTAATACTTCATGATAACTTGTAAAGTAAATATTTTCAAACGTGAAACTTTAATCTGGTTTCTATTTATAAAGGCAGTTTATTTTTATGACTATTCTTTACTATTCTTTAATATTCTAAATATCGAAAGTCGGTATTTCGAGACTATGAAATATAAATTGACAGAAACTAATGAGATTCTCTTTAAGATTGTCACGACTCGCAGGTGCGTTATATGCAGTGAAAATTGGCATACGCGATGACTGAAGCTTTAAATTTCGTATATATATCAACATATATATATGTGTGTGTGTTAAGTTAATCGGCTTTTAATTATTTAGCCCTCCTCCGATTGAAACGAACGTACAAATGATTGGCATTATTATTTAGTTTTTCCACAGAGCATTGAACAAAAGCCGCACGAGCGACAGGAAATCTTTCATTATTATTATTCAAAACTTAATACCCAGGCTTTAACGAGTCACGGGCATCGAGCACAAGAGGGGAATCCCTCGGGTACTAGATTAGCGACAAAACTCTGAGTATAACGAAGCGCGTCGGCTTCCAGCAGCGGCTCCGCAAACTAAAACTGACAAACACGGCGGAAGAGCAGCGATTTCCGGGGACAAGCGATCGCTACCCTCGGCCTCTACCTCACGTATATACACGTACCCACGCATGCATATCGCAGGGCCGGCGAGTGTCTCGGCCCTGGGCCCCCGGCACAAACAGCAGACCCCCTCCCCCCCCGGCCTCACCAATTATGCACAAGCGCGGCCGAGAGCCAGTGCAAACACAACCTTGGGGCCCGCCCCGATATAATTCGACCGTCTCCTAAATAAAAGCAGCTGAGGGGGGTGGAAAAAGCGCGGGCGAGGCCGCTTTGATCGAGGTGGGCCGGGGAAATATTTATCCGCGGCATTGTCCCGCGCCGCGGCGGCGGATCGTTCCACCCCCGGGGGCGATACCGCCGCGCCGGCGACTGCGCAACGCCCACGCGCGGCTCTATGATGCGCGGCGCGAGTAATGATCTAGGCCCGCGATTGCCTGTCGCGCTTTAATTTATAATAGGGGGCGCGGGCGGCGCTCAAGGGGCCCCGGCGATACAGCATCGGCCGCGGTGAAAAATGAAACGGCCGAATTGATTTAAATGACAGGTGAGCCGGGCGCCGGCGCCCCCACCCCCCGCAAAATCGTCGATCACTCTTCTCGAGTGCATCCGCTATAAGCTGGTTTCATAAAGCCGCTTGCAAGTAGTTTCGAGGAAGATCGAGCGAGATCGCGAATATGCCATTTCAAGTTTTTTCTTTTTTTTTTTTTCGTCACAAGTGCCCGCGTGCACTGAGAGCTCAATCGATTGGGTGATAAGTCGCCGTTTCACCTTGATTCGAGGTGCGTTTCACTCCCCCGCGCCCGGGGATTCTGTAATAACTTAACGAGTTTACTCGGAATGTTTTAAGTTCCTCTCTACTGCTTGTAATACCGAAATTTAATTACATCATAATGAAACAGTGCCTTTCCTGCAAGATTTAATAAACGCAGTTTTGGGCTCACCTTAATTTCACGAGGTATTTCCCAACGGTTTAGCCCCCTGTAGTGTCTTTTTTTTCGACTCCGCATCCAGTTGAAATTAAATTCTTTAAGTTTATTAGAGGTCAATATATAGAAAGTGCGAGGGCGAGCCGCGCGGTTTCCACCCATAAAAGAGTATAAAGAAAAATAGCAGTTTCAGAAAGAAAGTTTTGAAATTCAGAAATTCTATTTCCCCCGTGATGGCTGCTTTATTATTTAGCCGGGATTTTCAAAATGCCGAAGCAGTATACTCGCAAGTTGCTTGTGAAAGTTTCACATTACAACCAACAAACTACTAATGCACTAATTACGTTACCAATTGATCAATAATGCACAAAATGGAATGTTTAACGAGTTGTTGCTTGTTTTTTCCCCTTATTTTCTAACCAGCCGAGAATCCCATTACGGAATTAGCCGCGCTTCAAAAGTCTTTGGCCACCGACCAGGTGGCGAAATGGCGCCGCATTAATTTGTAAGAAAAGAAAAAAAAAAAAGATAAAAGAACTGTTAATTTTTTTACGGCTCGTCGGGAGCGCTCCATTATAAAGTTTTCGAAATAGTAACGAATTCGCCTCCTCAGCCGAGGCCGTACATCCCAGTCCAATTTCCGAGCTCCGAATTAATTCAACGAGCCGCGGGGGAAAAAACGAATCGCGCATGCGAGATTCCCCCGCACTCGCGGCGTCCTCGGGAATGGAAAGAAAACAAGGCCGCGCGGTGCAGCCCAACAAATTACCGTCGGAAAGCCCGGCGGCCGGCGGCGGCGAGCCCCCGGCTAACTGGGATTCGCACACGTCGCGTGACGCGGCGGAATGATCGCGCCGATTCGTAAATTAAACGGGCGAGTAATGCCGAGTCCCCCCGGACGGGGGGAGCCACTCGCAGTTGGGACACTCGGCCTAGGGTGTATTAGGGAGAATTTCGATTGCCCGCGCCGGCCCTCGTGCCCTAAGGGCCATCCTCGAGTGGGAGGCAGCCGCCGTTCGCCCGGCAGAACTCGAGACACGGGCAGACGGGCGGTGGAGCGACGCCGAGGTACTACCTACCTGACAGCCGGAGAGAGAGAGACGGAGAGGAGGTCAAATCGCGCCCGTGGAATTCGCTGCTTTGGTATTTCGCCGTCTAATTTCCCCCGAATCAGGTGCAATTTCGAACACTCGGCTGCGCTCGGGGCTGACTATTCCTTTTTTTTTTTTAAGAGTATGCATCGAACCCGCGGTTAGGATTCTAACCGTGTTAACGTGTGTTTGCAGTTTTCATCGCTTCATCGTGCCGGGAGAAACGAAACAAAATAGCTTCATTTGAATGCCATTAGAATAACATGTTTTATTCATTGTTATACGTCTTCGGATTATGTAAACTCGCATCGAAACTTGGAATTTTAAGAAAATTGGAATGACGCATAATAATTATGCTCGTTACAGGCATCTACTAATAACTGTTGCGCAAAGTCACGCATGCTGACATGCATCCTGACGCATAACCTTTGTTCCTAATCCTTATAACCTCTCGCGTCGTACAGGTCAACGGGCAAAAAGATACTTGATTCATGAGGTTTTCATCTACACGGAATATCTAAGGATTGTATAAGTAAATAATACACAACATTTCAATTATTGTTTCTCTTTAGCGTGTTTAATTTACTGATGAGTCCTAAACGCAGACCTGCGAAACATGTAGGTTAAAATATTTCAAATTTACTACAAAAAGGTATCTGTTCCTCATCGTAATAAAATCCTTTGCATTTATTCAAATATATATATATATCATTTTTATCTACAAATTATCTGTATATTAACTGTATAATTCTACGAGAAAATAACTGAAAATAATTGATAATTGAAAATTTCCAATACGTCGTAACGTATATTTGAAAAATGAATATGCTAACTTACGTGTATAATGTTGTGCAGGTAAGTTCTTATGATTTTACATATTACTTTATAAGTTGTTTATCCATGACTCTAAAATACACTGTTTACTTTTGCTTTCATAAACAACTTTCGCACTTCAGAATTTATGAATGAAAAGTAGTTGAAAAAACTTTAATTGCTTAAAGTTTTTGTATTTACAACTTTTAATAGGATAATCAAGATATTTTTTGTAACTTTAAACTTTAAAATTTTTACATTTAAATATATTTATATTTTTAATCGAATTTTAAGAATTTAGCAGCAAGTTTTGAGCTCGATTTGAGTATTCGCGTGGAATCATAGAATTAAATACTTTAGTCTGCTTATAAAGTTTAAACAAAAACCAAGTAAATGTTTCAAATCCAGTATTTATAACAATAATAACTGAAATAAGACTTTCTCAAACTACAAAGTGTTCAAAAATTTTAATGAGCACCTTTTGTGAGGTAAAAGACAAGGAACCCAGATATATTACCTCATTTCGCGCGCCACTTTCATTTTTAATTTTAATTTAAAGTGCTGCACTCAAAAGTGATTTACTTCTGGGAAGAGAGAGAATATGCATCTCACTTTATTAAAAATGCGTTCTTAAGAAACGAAAAATCTGTTACTTTAAGCTTGAAAATTGAAACGGTCTATGTCATTGGGTTACTTTGTGAATCTCGGTAATAATCGTTTTGCAAAATTGAAGAGAGTTTTCATTATTTAATCGCTTGTAAAAGCTCGCTCTAGTGAAATACATCTACCGCCCGGAAATGACTAAAATTATCTGATTTAAAATAACAATCCTTCCCAAGGCTATTGGTTAGTTATCATGAATATTCCCAGTCATTATCTCAAGTTTATTAATTCAAGGATACACGTACCCAGAAAAAGGATTCGTTAAGAAAAATGGCTAAAAACAAAATTGGCTCCCCGCAAGGATGACAAAACGAAAATTCTTTATCAAGGTAGGAGAGATGGAGGCGAGCTCTAAGGGTCACCAGTGACCCATAACTTTCATGAATGCGGCGCCCATAGAAATAACCGGTACCTCATGCAAGCTTTATAACAAAAAAGGTTCTAAAAAATAATTCTTCGGCGTTTTATAGTAGCCTTAAATTCTACTCAAGTCTAACGGTTCTGAAACGCGAGCCTGCCTCGCCCCGTTTAATATTCAAACTATTAATTTTTTGAATCCCCCATTAAAAGCCGCTTAGTGTAGGGGGACACGAGCTTTTCGGCCAGGAAACCTGCGAAATTGCCGTAAGACTTCAATCTCCGCCTTATCGGACGTTGGAATAAACGTCACGTTGCCGGGCGGCGCCTGTGCTCTCGGCCCCCGGGGTGAAAAAAGCTCGCAGACGAAAAAAGTCAAAATCCGCGAGCCGGTGGAGAATAAGAGAATCGAGAAGACAGAATTACTGCAGGGGCAGCGGCAGCGGCGGCGGTAGTAGCAGCGGCAGTGCCGCGTTGCCGCGGGGTTGCAGGGCGCCAGGGGCGAGGAACGCCGCCCGCGCCGGGGAGGGGCAAGAGAGTGGGGCCGGTGTATGGGGAGTCGATCAATAACACGCCGCAGAGTGGCGCTAGCGGCGCGTCCCCGTCTCCCTCTCTCTCTCTCTCTCTTTCTCCCGGCCTTTCTCGCGCCCTTTCGCTTCTTCCGCATCGGCCGTCTCCCTCGCACCGCCAGCGTTATTTTTCATGCTCCTTCGCTCTCTCCCCTCCTCGCGCGTGTTTCCCGCCGCCGCCGCCGCCGCCGAGCGTCAAATTTTTTTAATAAAAAGAAAAGCGGGGGTGCGAAATTCGAGAAAAGGAGGGGGAGAGCGCGCCAAGGGGCTGGTGTGCGTGCGAGGGGCAGGGGGAATTTCCGAGTCCTCGGCGAGAACGGCGCCGGCAAACGATGCGCTGCACGTGCTCTCACGGGCCCAAGCGAGACGGGGGATGCGCCATGCGAAGGCCGCCTGGTGGGGGTCCGGGAGGGAGCACGCGCCAGAGAGAGAGAGAGAGAGGCCAGAGGGCGGGTGGCGGGAGGGGGGAAGGGAAAACCGCGCGCGCGGAGCTTGAAAATCAATAAAATGCTCTCTTGCGACGACCCTCCATTTTCATTCTGCGCTCTTTCGCCGCGATTTCCCCGTCTCTGTCTCTCTCCTTCTCTCTCGTTTCGTCCATCTCCACTTGGTTTTATCTCCTTCTCGTTCTCTCTCCCACGCTTCCTCCCCGTCTCTGTTTCTATCTTCATTTATATTTGTACAAATTTCTACTTTTTTTCACGACATTCGATGCCGGTACGAAACGGCATTGTTTCTATTTCGGCCCTATAAAGCCGAATGGTCTTTATACTCCTCTGTTTATTTACGAAACATTTTGTATTATTTCTTACTATTACGATGTATATTATTCGAAAGCAAAGTTGGTTAATGTCCAATTTGTAAAACTGAGATGATATTGTATAAGTGTAACTTATGTGCATTAAATGAGGTAATAAATTTATAAACTCGTCGCAATGAAACGTTCCAGAGATCAATTAATAATTGTAATTAGTATGCATTTCGAGCGTTTTAATATGTAGCTCCATCTGGCATTAATTGAAAACCAACAAATATTAAAAATCAATTCATGGGCACTGGCAGTGTATTTAGCTGGAACCTTTAACGCATTAAAATTCAGCGAAAACGTTGCGATACAGCATCGTACAGCAAGTATTTTAATTCTACTGCATTTTATTTGCATTTTGTGCATACTTAATCATTTTACTTTTTCACCCTACGGTTGAGCGCAAAACATTTATTCTAATCTTGGAATAAACTAATTGTTTGCAGTGATATATACACATATATACGTACATTATAAAGCGAGATAGGAATGTCTGCACTCGAGGGTCTTACATTGCGCGATGTTAATGCTGTAACATAACCTAAGCTTGAATAACGATGAAAGGGTTTCTTTTTGTTTTTATGATTTTTGCCCGGCCGTTAAGTACATGTTACGTGTTTTAAATAGCGCAGTCGGGCCAAAGCTTAAGATCTTACCCCGGAGGAGCGCGACTCGCTCCTGTCTCAACTCCCTCGGAAGCCAGGAGAAAAGAAAAAGCATATTTTATAAATGTTTGCGCGGAATAAAGAATGCCACGCGGGCGCGTTTGATAAAAAAGTTAAGGAGCTTTAATTTCCCGGGGCTCTTACGCGCGGCAAATTGCCGGGCGGCCGGGGCAAATTTGTTTATCAAACCCAATTAGCCGCGGGAGGGGGCGGAAAAACGTCGCGCGTCAAAACGGGGATCGAGCCAAAGAGCCAACTAATGAGAGTCATCGGCCCTCGAAAAATTTCCCAGCATCCCTCCTCTTTCGCGCGTCGATCTCGCAGCGGCCGGCAAGTCCTCCTAATTACGCGATTGGTCGGAGCCGATCGGCCTCTCCGCAGACGCCCGCGCGATCGCGACAGAACCGGATGCACAACGGGGAGGACTTAATTAGAGGGGTAGGTCCGGCCGCGCGGATAAAGCCGGCGGCGGGATCAAGGGCCGCGTAAACAAAAAAAAAAAGGGGAGCGCGCCGGGGCTTTTCCCCCCGGGGCGCCCTCCATTTTCATATCAGGTTTCCCGGGGAAGGCCGCGTGTGTACACGCCGGTCAAAAAAACATCCAGGCCGCTCCATTATCGGAACAATGCGAGCCCCGTGTATCCTCTTACTTTGCCGGGGGGAGGTAAAGAGGCCGGCCGTGATAAATCTCGCGCGCACTTTGTCCGCCGGAGCCTAATCGTCGTCGTATCATCGATGCCTCCGGACGACGCCACCTTTTTTTCTTTATAACCCGGGGAACAGCGGAATCGGGGTGGCAATCGTGCGCGTGGCGTAACGCCCCCCGAGCAATTATAACCTCCCGACTCGAAATTAATAAGGCTCTCGGGATTAGCGCGCCCGCCGCGGAATTGAATGGCGTGCCGGGGCGGAATATCGTAAAATTCCCGCGCAATGATCCGGCCGTTCCAACTTCTCGCTCCGAAATATAATTCAATCTAACGCCCGGCCGCGCGCGCAAACTTCGTTCCGGCCCGGCGCCGCCCTCGGCGCCCTCTCGCGCTTTTTTCCAAACGAGCCGGGGGCCCCCTTTTTTTTTTCGCCAGAGCCGCCCGGTCGTTGGACGCCTTGCAGCGATAAGTCCTCATTAGCCATTCAGCGTAGCCCGAAAAGGCCAAATTGGTCCCACTCCCCTGCTGTCCAATCCTGCCCGATCGTCGAGCATCCCAGGCGCGCGTTATTTCTCTTTTATCCGTCGGCCCTTGTTTTGACGCCTTAATTAACGCCGTTCGATTTGTGGCCTCGGCCGAAGAGCCCCGACAATTGCTCGGCAACTTTTGTCGCTCTCCCGCGACAGTTGGTTGGTAATAATCGCGAAATTAAAGCGACTCCCTCACGCTATTCCGAGCGATTACAAAGGAGGGTCGATGATGTATTGCAACGGCTCTGCGATTGTTCCAATTACAAGCGGTTTCGTTGCTTTTTATTTACAATAATAAAGGAACCGTTGTCGAATGAGAGACCAGTTATAAAATTGTCGTTTAATGGACTCTTCTTCCGTGCACCTCTATTTTCTCCTCCATTTCCTCCGTGAATAAGATTAACCAGACTCTATCTTTCCCTAGGCAATAGCGCACCTTCGATAATTTTCAAATTGCGACTTATTTTTAGAGAGAAAGCAATATGGCTCGATGTGCAACAATAGAAGGACCGTGGGAAAAAAACTTCACAAAATACACCATCGAAATATTTTGTTTGTATCTCCCCAAGTACGTGGTTATTTTAACAAAGATACACGTCGCCCCGGTGAAAAGCGCTGCGCGTCACGTCACGCCGTGTGTATATTTTCGAGCGCCCGCGTTTTTTTCTTCTTCCCCCCTCGTTAATGATCTACTCCGAAGACAAAAAGGCGTTGATTCTTCCTCGATACTTTATCTGGTGGATTTTCCAAAGTCCACCCTCGTCCACCGAGTCGCGCGGTCCCGATAAATTGGCGTATAATCCACGCGCCGGCGCGTGAACCGGGGGCCACAAAAATCATCCTCCCAGCAGTGGCTTCTGGAGAATCTCATATAAGCTCCGGCGATCTCGCGACACAATCACCGCGACATCTGCCCGGGTCGCGTGGCCGTCGACTGGGGCGGAAAAAAAAAAAAATTGACAGGATTACACGGCTCCTCCTCGGGCAAACAAAAGTGGCAATATCCGCGTAGGCCGGGCACACCAGCTTGCGTGCAATTTTAATTCCCCGCTGGGAGTGTGTGTACGGGCGGCCTCAAGGGACAATCCTCGACTCGGGCCGCGTCAGCGGAAGCCGGCGTCGCGCCCTCCTTCTCCGGAGAGCGTCTTCGCTGAGGGCCAGAAATTACAGGCGGGCCAATCTGGATCGAGTGCCGGGCAGAGTAAGTGTCGCGGCGGGCGCCTGCCCCCGGCCCCGGCTGTCCGCCGGTTATTCGGTTACGCCCTAAACCGGGCGAAATAAGATTACCGGGCGGCGACACCCGGTTAGATAAAAGCGCGGCCGCGCGGTCGTGGCTCCTCGCGCCGGGGGGGATCGATATGCCGCCGGCCGGCTAACGACTGCGGATTATACCGGCCGGGTCCCCCGGTTCTTCCGCCGAAGGAGAGAAGAACCCGCGGCCCGATATCGCGCCAGTGCGCTGGATCCTAACCGGTTAACCGCTGCCTCGCGGTAAATAACTTTTATCCGCCATTTCAAGTGCGCTATGCCCTTTTCATATCAATTTGAATGCGGTATACGTGACGTTACTTGAAAATTCGCCTTTTCCACGCGGACATATTCGCTCTGTGGGTTTACGTGTCGTAACTGGCAAATTTATTGGCATATATAAACATTTACCCAGTCTGGATTGGAATAAACTGACTATTATTGGCACAGTGCCACGGTGCGCAGCCCCTTCCCCCTTCCCTACCGTCCACTCCATTCTTTATAACGATACGAAAATTAATTCACAAGAAATGCTGGAAACAATTCCATCGAATCTTCTATCGGGGCGCCGAGAAATCAGGCCAATTGCTTCATAGATTTTAAGTGCACGCAATGTTTTTTAACAAGATTTCCTAAAAAATTGTCCGGTTTTTTCAGACCACGCAGTAATTAAATAGAGTTTTCGACACACTGCATTATAACCTGCGAGAGTAAAAAAGATACCATCGAAACTTGAAATTTCGATGCTATTCGGTGTACGGTAAGCAGTATTAATACTTTCAAAGTGCATACATAGTAATAATATTAAGACTTTGATCACCAAGCTTTCGAGGCACAAACTCTTTGGTATGTAAACAAATGCGCTAGGGGATTCCAAGAATTTGGCAATCGAGCAATGGTAAAAGATTAAAGTACGTATACCGTATGTACAAAGTCGGAGTGAACTACTTATCAAAAGAGAACGAGTTCATGCATTGTTTAGACTAGCTCTCAGTACCGGGAAGTAGTGCCGGATCCGATAGGAGCCATCACACAAGGCAAGGACAGTGTATAGTCGTGATGCATGCGTTGCACCGACGAGCAGAGAAAGAGATAAGTGTTTTTTTAGTCCAAATAATTGGTGTACTTGCGGTTTTATCGACATGAGATTCTGTGAAAGTATTTCCGCGAGCTGGCAAGTCTGAGAGACAATGCAATGGATTGCGCATACACAAGCGCTTAAATAACCTACTTTGCTGTATTATATCGCACATGTATTATATTACATCTGCTACGTGCGTAATTACCACATATAGTCCAGAGCGCGAGGCCTGCGAGTGAACGTAGACAATAGATGCTAGCGGAAAACTGATGAAAAATAACGGTTTTTATCGGGCAATGTTATTGAATGACGATAAATTTGTAAAGGGAGCCGAGGGCAGAGAGGAATTCGGGCTCCAGCCGCGAGAAATGCAGGAGCGAAATGATAGGAACTGCCCGGGGGGTGGGGGTAGGGCGGACAATAAAGCGGAGGAGAAAGCTCATGGCAAACGCACTCGAACCGTACGACGAGGTGCACTCTAATTAATTAGATTGTCACTCGGCCGCGATAAATCCCGAGTATTAACGCGGTGTATCGGACAAGGCGACGCGTATTCATGGGCGAGCTCGCGGCGCGGCCATTAGGGCGCATTGGCACGGGGCGCCGGCCCTCGGCCCTCCCCGCAGCGAATTAGCGGGCTCAAATTGATCAAGAGCCCCCGCGGGCCGCGCCTCCCCCCTCCCTGCTTTTCCTTCTTCTTTTTTTTACGCCCGGCAACTTGAGCGGCCCGTTACGGCGGGGGCCGGCGGCTTTACGGGCGCCAGCTCGCGGCGCTTTACGAGCCGCGCTCATAAGCAGCCTCGGGGAGCCTTCATCCGGCGCCCGGCCTTTTTTTTTTTATCGCCGCGGGGATGATTCCGCGCGGGGTCGGTACGGTCGTCGTCGTCCCCGCTTAGGCCCGGCCAACTAATGGAATCGCCGAGGCCGCCGGGAAAAATCAGGCCCCGCGATGGCTCTCTTGTTTCGGCCCGCGGCGCCGCGTCCAGATTGAAAAGCCCGCGCGGCATCGTGACTTAGCGGCAAGCCAATTCACGAGGATTCACCCCGCCGAGGGTCAAAGGCTCCAATCGACCGCGTCGGGGGGGAGATTATTTTTTATTATTATTTGCCGCGCGCCGCGAGGCACCGGCCGGGCACAAAGACGCGGCGGGCGGTCGGGGGGGAAGCGCGACGACCGCCGAGGGGACAAGAAAGCCGACCGCCGGCAGGAGCGTGCGTCTATATACGGGCCGGAATAAAGGGGAGAGGCCAAGTTAAGGGCTCCGAGAGTCAACAGGGACTTGGTCTTCGTCTCGCCCCGGGGGCCAGACTCGCGAGCCTCCGAGCTTTCGCAAGCTCGCTCTCTGACGGACGGCCCGGCGGATTGATACGGACGTGGGGCCCTGCTCGAGGCGGGCATTGACGCTGGGCCCGCGAGCGATATTTTTCCAAAGTCTCGCCGATAAGCCGAGTTGCCGGGCAAATATTGATCCCCGGCGGGCCGGCCTTAGTGATTGCGAGCCTCGCCGACTGTCGTTTTGTTCTCTGAACGAGTGCGAGCTCGCGTGTCGCGACGACGCCCCGCACTGTTGTTCGTCTCAAAGTAATGCGCCGAGGGCGTATAGAGGAGAGACGGCCCTCGCTGCACCCGAGCCGCGCCAGTCATCAGCCCGGCTGATTGATTTCGCGTGCTTACCTGCAACACAAAGGCAAAACAAATTTCGTTATAATGTTGTTCTAATGCCACTCTCTCGTGGATTATTAATCCCAACTTCTGCTTATTTCGCTTATTTCCAATATACGGCTAAAGATATCGCGTACAAAGCAAACTATCAATTCGATGCGATACTCGTCTATATGCTCCAGTATGCTCATAACAATCGAAAAGAAATTTCGGATAATATCTTGAATAACTAAAAAATTGTATACGCGTTAAAAATTTCTGTCAAAATATTTATCAAATCAACGGCTTAAACGGTTGATGCACAGCCTACCATTCGAACAGATACAACTTTTCGTCCACATTTTTTACACTTGCAATACAGCCGGCTGTGACGCATTCTTTGTGTTTGAAGAAGTAAATTGGGAAAAAGAAATGCAGGCCCTTTGTCGTAAAAATGGACGATGAACAAATGTTTCACGCCTTTGTCACATGGACGTGTCGTAGGAGGGCGGTCATTCGCCTTTCTCCCCCTTTTTCGCCTAGAGTTTTGTTGACGGATAAAGAAATTACTACGCAGACTTTCCTCAGCCGAGAAAATTGGCTACCCTTTGAATTTTTCATTATTTTCGATCGGCGTAGCTATCAGCTATTTAGTGCCAGTAAAATTCAAGCACCCAAAGTAATTAAAGAAGCGTCTTGTAATTTACCAGAGCGGATGAAACGATTAAAGGTGTAAAGTTAATTGAGCATTCGTAACAGTACTATTTGTGTTTTAAATGCTTTATTGCGAGCGGGTTAATGCATTAAACGAGCTTATTTGCAATTGATTTATGTTGTTCGGGTTGAGCATTCAAGAAGCACCTCGTTTACGCTCAACAACCTTCATTTCAGAGACGTTTGAGCGAGACAAGGTTTTTTTTTTTGACATCGGGCAAAAAGGCGAAAAATTACATCGAAACCACTTCGCGGACAAAGCCGGCAGAGGCCGCGAGGAGAAAAATATAAATGGAACGTCGGAGGAAAAAGTAGACCGCTAACTTTGACTGCGTCCCTTAACTTCTCCATATCGACCAGAAAGATATCGGATCCCTCCCAAATAAAAGTTTTTCCCCGCGGCCCGAGGCGCCCGGGGGATCGCCGGGGCGCTTTTTCCACCGTACAAAACATCATTCAGCTGCCATTCTCCGCCGATGCATATTCATTAAAAATTGCTCATTCGAGGCGAGCCTTTGAAAAGTGTGTCACCGTCCGAAGAGACAGAGAAAGAGAGCGCCGGGGACGAAGGCGGCCCCGCGCGCGCTCTTCCCCGGGAGGCGCCGACAATGCGCGCCGGGGACGAAAAAAAAAAAAAAGAAAAAGAAATTAATACGGACAATCTCCGCCGAGCGCCGCCTCGGCCCGACCCCCTTTTTTTTTTCTCCCCGGGGCCGCCGCCTCTTTCTTTCGCCCTCGAGGCGCACTCTAATTTTCGAGCGCCCTCCTTTCACCCCCCGCCACCCCCACCCCGCCCGCGCGATTATTGCAAAAACGGGGCTTTGTCGCGAGGGGCGGAACCGGGGCCGCCCCGTTGGGCCGATTACCGCGGAAATTTACCGCGAGCGATGCGCGCTTGTATTTTGCTAATAAGGCTAATGAATTGCGGAGTGACTACAAAGGCGCCGCAAACCCTTTGCCGTAAGTTCGGCGGCTCCTCCGCGCAAGCTGCCCGCGTATCGATGCATGTACACGCGCGTGTATACGTGTGCAGGGTCCGGGGGGGCTGCGAGGCTCTCTCCGGTTGGGCGTGCGCGAACATTTTGCGGGATCCCTCGCGTTATTAACTTTTAGTTTTACCGGGTGACACTTTGCGCGCTAGTGGATTCCGTTAACTCCCTGATTATCTAGTTCCCGTGGATGCCGATGCCATTTGCGCCAAGCAATTTCGGTTGGCTAAAAATGGAGTTGACGCATATAGGATACGTGCTTGCGCTGGACATTTTTTTTACTGCGCCTTGACGCTCTATGAATGTGTAATATCTTATCTTGTTAGTTATCTCGAGTCAAAATACAGTCTCGCCAAAGTTTTTGAGAAACTTAGGGAAAGGCCGGATGCAGAAAGCAACGACTCGATTGTACCGCGCTTGTAGTGATAAGGATGTAACTTGTAACGATAAATCGACGCTTTAAAATACCTGATGAAGATTTGTGTCCGATAATTTTTAATAAGATAAAGGTATTGCTATTTTAATGAAAATTCACTCTCAAGATAGAGATATACTGCGGATGGTAAATTGTGAAATTTCTCAAATTTTCCATTCAGCAGAATTTACGCTTTTTGCGCTCAAGGCAATTGCGTAAATTTCATTTCTGTCAATTGGAGGGCAATATTTTTACATGTTGTTGGTAACGCCCTTTCACATAGGGAGAACGAATAGTATTAATTAACATTATTCCACCTCGCTCCTACCAAAGCTCAACCCATTACATTGCTTCTGTCATGTGCACAGTTGACAAAGACACATTTTGGATCCATGAATCGAGCAGGTTTTTTACGCAACAAATTGAAAATGAGCCCTCGAGCGAGCTAACGAATTACAGTGTGCCTGTGAATGCGGTATATACACTGTGATCGAGGGACGGGCTACAAAGCTATAAATTATTATTGATTCAGCGCGGTGTAGCAACAGCAACACCAATAGGCAGAGCGCAGTCGTAATTAAATTCTGTTTTCGCACGAAGTGCCCCAACGTATTTCGCGAAAACTGCCGACACGTGAAATTTGCTCGTTGCTCGGACTTTCGACTCGACTCATGTAGATGGACTAGTAAAAAAAATCCACTTGTATTGGCTTACCCGAATGGATCTTGAAAAATGTTAAGAAGCTGATTTTCAATGCGGCGTGTACTAGCAAGAGCAAACAGAAAGGTTGAGCTGAGTTGTTTGAATCGACCAATTGAAAATGATTAGTTTTTTATTTAAAAACCACCCGGCAAATTAATAAGAAGTAAAAAATTACAAAACTTGTGTTTTTCGAGTTTATATTTAGTTAACTATCAGAATGGATAAAACTTTTTTATATGTGAACTTCCTATAACGCTTATTTAATTTTCAATTTAAAAGCTTATTGATTTTGCCATACTCTTACATCTTAATCCAGTTGGTAACAAAAAAGAACGTGCAGCTTAAATTCCTGAGTGCACGCAATTGTTACACACAACGTCACTTTTTGCTCTTACATTGTAATTGAGGGATTAAGCATGATTTTGCGTGGCGATAGTTCGGTTGTTTATTTTCTCGTGAAAACAAATTGAAAGAACACTCGTTTTATTGCTTACTTTCAAATAATTTAAGCGAGTGTTGTCAATTGTTTTAAAATAACTAATAATAGCCTGTGATGGTTTAGGCACGTTGAGTGACAGTCACGCAATTTTTACACCAATGATTATATACACATTAGCATATAAATAAAGCACATATAAGGTAGTTTAGTTCAAAGAACAAATTTTACTAAAGTTTTAACATGTTAAAGTATTCCAAAATTAAGCAAAAGTTAATTTATATAATAATAAAAATTAATTGTAAACAGTTTGTTATTTTGACATCAAATTATTTACTCAGTAATATAAAGCATTAAATAATGCAAGAGTAAAGAAAACATTCGAGTAAAAATAATAAAGCAAGAAATAATGCCGTTACTTACGTAATATGAATTCAGATATCGAATTATCTTTCAGTTTATAATGTTCATTTATGAAGAATTCAAAATATATGCGGGCTGATAAACAACAAGTTTTATTTATTTTCGCAGGAAAGAAATCAAATCGTGTAGTATATTAATCACTGCCCCATGTAAAAGTAGACTTTAAATGTTTTACTAAAATTCAGATATTGCAGAGCATAAGGAAGCGTATTTTATCTGGACACTAGTTTTAAAATACAATATAATGTAACACTTTTATCGCGAATTTTTTCCCTCATTAATTTCACAAGAAAATTCTATTCCCACAATTACAATACGAATTCTGTTCCTGCAGGTCATGCATCTTTTTATACATCTGGCTTTTTTATGCAATTAATACGAACGACAGAAATGAAAAAGTCGTTAAAAATACTAATAGTCTGCTTTCTAAAGCGCTGTCCTAACTTATTTTATATCGCATCTCACTAATTTTTTACAACTAAAATTATGCATTAAAGTTTTACTAAAATCATAAAGAATTTACAGCACAGTGTCTTTTAGGAATTCCCTCTATTTCCTGCCTCTTTTAACAATTTAAAAGTAGAAATGGCTGAAACACAAGGCGCCGAGATATCGAGTAATCGCCCAGGCAAACGTGTAATGGTAACACAAAGGTCAACGGCTTGCCAGCCTTGGAATGCATCTGCTTATAAAGGTATAAATATAAGTTTATTTGAAGTTTGCTTTTTGTTGGTTTAACTTTATTCGAAGGTATTATTCGCGTGAAATCCCTCAACTGTATTAAACACGAAGAACTCCACGAGTTCTGGGAGATGTCAAGAAAAAGTTATAATTGCATTTCGAGTGATGCATGATTTTGGTAGATTGGCTAAGTTTGTCCAAAAAAAAGGAGATAACGCGATATCCGTCCTAAGCTATAAAACATTCAGAACCCGTGAAATTTTCTTAAGCCAAAAACGTCTGCCGGCTTCTTTCGAATCCCTAGAATTTATTCAGTGTATCCTGTGTGGAAGGGCCCGTGGAGGTCGGGAGCGAATGTTTCATTAATGAAAAAATCCCTGTAAGATTAAAGCGCGCAATAATTGAGCGGCGATTAATGAAACTAGCGGGTAGAAAGTGCCCTCGAACGCGGCCACTCTACTTTTAACAGCTAGTCGGGCTTAAATATAGATCGAGTCGCCGAGAGGGCGAGGCGGTACAGGGCGCTAGAGGGCGCCCTACAGGAATGCATTAACCGAGATATACGTATAGAGATAGGTACGCGGGCGCGGGGCATTAACTCGCGGGGCGCGCAGGGTCGAGAGGGCGCGAGGGAGCGAGGCAGGGCCGATGCCGCGGCCCCCCGTTAAAGGCTTAAAAATCGATGTCGGGGGCCGGGGCGCAAACAGCGTCCGGCCGCGCGAAACCTCGATGCGTGACTTGCGAGGGCCGGGCAAACAGGGGCCGGCTGCCGCGGCCGGCTGTAATCACGGCAAAGTGCGTCGGCAAACAGAATCCCGCGGGCTCATAAATGTCCCGCGCCCGCTGAGTAATCAGCCGGGGGCCCGGGCGCTAAACGGATTTTTCCGAAAGCCGCATACTAAGCCCGGATCCGATTATAATTACGCGCCCGATCTCCTCGAATTTCCCGCGAAATTTCCCCCGCGCCCTGTAATATGCAAAGCCCGGGGCAGCCGCCGCTCCTCGCGCGCCGCCGCAGCCTCCTCGCGACGCGCGTCCTCTCGCCGTCGTAGCCTGAGTAATTGATAAATAAATCCGCCGTTAACCCCCTGGCCCACTAACGGACTCCGCGAGCGCACTCCCTCCCGCCGATTCTCAGAAATTTACGCCCGGCCAACTCGGGGCGCTGCTAAAGTTTATGCCAACTTTATTCCTCCGTTGACTCGCGTTCCTCCGAGTATCAGCTGCACCGCCGGGACGGCCGCGAGGTTAGGATGGCCATTCGGCTTGCTTTGTGCTTCGGGATTCCGATGACGGTGCCGATAAAAGCGCGGGGATAAATCCAACGGGACACAGAGGGGGAAGACTTGTTTGCGACATTAAGCCCGTCTTTTTGCCCGAGCGCCTCATCACCGCGCCTGAAAAACAGACCTCGCGAGGGCCGAGACGGTTGTTCGGCTCCGGGGTTCCGGCCCCGGTAAAAAGGCCACCCGGGCGACCGCCTGCAATTTGTTTCGCTACTTGTTTTCGACGCGAATAAATCTCCCGATGCGCCCCCGCCCCGCGACTTTTTCCTTCATTAACCGAGTCATTTGCCGGACTTAATAAAGCAAGATTAATGCATAATCGGCGGCAGAGCGGGGAACTCGTGCGGTTCAGCATCTATCACTCTTTGTTTACTGCGCGTCAACGCTCGTTTTCTTGTCAATCAAGCGCCCCACTCTCCTGGAAATTCAGCAGGTTTTTACGCGCGACTCGTCAATCAAATTAAGACTCGAATCCATAAAATTAACCTAGATGTACAATAAAAACGACGCGGCAACCGCGTCTAAAATTATCATGTCGCCTCGAGTGGAAAACCAAAGGCTGACTTAGTCCATAAATTCTAACAACGAACTGCTCGCCGACTCCTTCAAATTCCCATCAGGCCAAATGGCACGTAAAACTTTCTATTTCGAAATTCTAATCTCGTATCAAGCGTGGCTACTTGCCTCGCCGGAAGACAAAGAAACGTCCCCGGCGTGGACGCTTTTTATGTGCTCTCTCGCAGCCTACGGAATGGGAGCTCCTCGCGTCACGCGCTCACCGCCGCACGAAATCCGAAAAACGCTCATCCACCAGCACTTACTGCAAGTGTCAACAAAAAAACTCCGGCAATTTTTCTCTACCCAGAAACGGACTGAAAAAAAAAAAGAGTCACGGGCCGAGGCGCGCTTGACAAAGGTCCCTCGCGGGCAGGAGCACTCGTCGGCCGTTCCCACCGATCCACCACCGCGGGGAAGCCGCCCCTCCCCGGCGGCCCGGGAGCGGAGGGGCGCCTTAATGAGAACCACCGCGGGTCAATCGTAGCCGATGACGCTGCACCGCCCGAAATAAAAAAAAACGAACAAACGAGCCCTTCGCGGGCGCCACCCCGGGGGGCGCGCAGCTGACCGCGCGACGGGGGGAGGGCCGTCGTCGTACCCCTGCGGCCGGGGGATGCGCGAGGATCGTGTCCATCGGGATAAGCGTGCTGGTGCAGTCGTCTTGGCGGCGGCCGTATAAGTGCCCGCCAAGTCGGCCGCGCTCGGTTTGATCCCCGGCCGAAGGCCATGCACAGCTCGGGGGACTTCCCCCGAGCGCCGGCTCCTGGCCGCTACACGCCCTCCGACCGGGGAGAAAAATCGCCCCTTTAATCAGTATCATTTATTTATCGTGTCGGGGAGGTTAAAGGCCCCGACGCGGACGGCGGCTGGCTCTTATTGTCGCGGCGTGCGCCCGCCGAGCTAGTGGAACGAGCGTACAATTAGTCAGGCGCGGGTCGCGCTCCGACTGCGTTGCGCCCCTCCCCCAAGTAACCCAAATTAATTTATTGTTGCGCATTTAGATAGAGATCAAATTTAGTACACCCGGTATTGATCCCGTAATTGTTTTGCCTACAACAATTAAATAGACGGGCAAATTTCATTATATGCAATGCCGTGCGTTATTTTGCCTCGGACCGTAAACGAGAGGATTGAAAAATTAATAATCGAATCACGAGCTCTGAGAACAAAGTATGCACGCTGAATTGGTTACCAATAAACGTGGAATGATTATTTTAATAAAATTAACACATTCATAAGGCAGATTAGTCTGGCAGCATTTCACCGCGTGGTAAAAAATACCCAACAGGCTGTACGTGATATTGATGAAAAGTCTATTACAGCAACGATATATTATATCTATTTACAGATCGATTTAAGAAAGTTCCCTTTGCAATCCACGAGGAGATGAGTAAAAACACTCGGCGCGCTCTGGAAAGCGGATTACTCCCTTGCAGCACTGGAGAGCGTTGAAAACGATAAGTCACTTCAATAAAGTGAAAACATCAATAGATCCGTATTTCCAAAGCAAAATCCTTTCTTTATACCTTTTCCTGCAAGAAATCGACAAAGGTGATGCCGCGGCATTTCTTTTTCTTCGAAAATTCAATTTACCGGGGGCGCAAACTTGATAATAATCATTCTTCCGCCCGCGCCCTGCCATTACCTTTATCTAATTTATTCTTTTTTTCTTTCTGACTACTTTGACGGAAAATTGATAGCATCTAAATCGGCAAGTTGGATCAAAACAGCAGCGGCGTGAACCGAGCTTGATTTCACTTTGCACATAAAACGCGAGACGCGATAAAAATATTTTAATTAAAGCAGTGGTATTTGGACGTTTTTCAGAAAAAAGGGCAGTCAATACATGTATGTATGCAGGAAATACATCGAATAGTTTTAGGAGTAAATCGCATTTAATAAACAGAAAATATTTGGGCGATGACGAAGAAAAGCTATCGATCAAATACTTTTAGCCATAATAACCAAAAGCACACGTTTGCCCTAAATACAATAATAATTACACTGGAAAAGTGACCAATGAAAATAGCCCCGGAATAAACTGTAGGAACAAAGCAACGCTCCGCCTTCTTGATAATTGATATTTGCCCAGGATCGAAAATACATTTGCGCCGCATTTACCGCGCGCCTCCAGCCGCCATCGGCTGAATACTTAAAATGTACATTGGTAACTAAATAAATACCCCGCAACAGACCGTAGGGGCTGTAAATTTAGATCCTCGGCTGCTTATAGCGCGCAGCCGGCGGTTATGCGTTAAAGCCGGAACACAATACTACTGACAGGCGCACTTATAGCCCCTGCGGACGTGGCGCTCGCGGATTTATCGGACGGGGCTCGCGGCCTCCGCGTCGCCACGTCCCTGCCTCCCGGAGCCGGCCAATAAAACAAGTCTCTCAGCGGACGCGGCAAGTTTTTGCCGCGCGGGGCGAGGCGCGCCGCCCGCCTTTTAAATCGGCGGTAATTGGCAAAGTGTGAGCCGCACGTACGCGGGCAAAGCTTAGTGATGATTAATTTCGGATGGGAAACTTTGTCCTTTGACCGAGGCTACGTGTCGCCGGCTCCCCTCGCCCAACGCCGCCCGCTCTTACCTCCCGCGAGTTATTATTCCCCGCCGGGTATTAATTCTTATTGTTTCTCCATTTTCGCGGGGGAGGATTAATGCAATCCCCCGGCTAGTTTTGCCAGGGACGGGCCGTATTAAGCCGGGCCGACGACGGGGTTATTTATCGTGTCGTCGGCCGCGGCGACGGTGGCCGTTTGTTTGTTATAGCCGATCTGATGATCGAAGACAAAAGTTTCGAAGCGCCGTTAACGCAAAATCAATGTCAAATTGATCAAATTCAAATTGATTGTTAACGTGTCTGGCATTTTCATCAAGCGCGCGCGCGCGCGCACAAAGCAACAATCGGCGGGCCGAGCAACAATCGCGATACACGCAGGCGATCGCGAGAAATTGATTTTCGGACTCAATGAAAGCTGAATAAATAATTGCTGGGAATAGGCACGTGGGGGTCGGGGGGAGAGACAATGCGTCCTTTGTGCGCTCGTTCAAAATCATTGGAATTAGTCGAACGAAATCATTCCCATGACACAATTATACGCAGCAATACTTATTGTAAAATGTAAAAGCCATGTAACTTTTGGCTCGGCAGAGTACCCATTGAAAGAAACCCGGGCCCCTTAGACACCTGTTTACTTTCCGACTCGTCCGAGTTGTACCCAGGGTCCCGACAACTTTATAATTTGATTACAGGGAAAAATATGAAATCGCAATCGGGATGAATTAAAATTGACGTGTAAATATAAACGAATGAAAATTCGAATTCCGGGAATGTATATATTGACAAATAAATACGGAGAAAAATAGAAACGAGAGAAAACGATAAATAAAGGGAGAGCGAAGGTATGGGGTGCGGGCAGGGCGCACCGGAAAATTAAAATTTTTTAATAAAAACTCCCGAGCGACGCGATATCCCGTGCTTTCGAAATTCATTACGCTTTTGTGAAAAGACGCGCGATGCCCTGAGCCGTGCAGCCAGACCGCCGCAGAAGACCCGTCGCTGGACCGAAGGGAAAAAAAAGTCGGGAGCCGCGCTATCGGGCGCAATAAAGGGTCGCGCCGGCCCGGAAAGAGGGTCAGAGACAAGGCGGCGCGCGGCCCCGAGTTTAAAATTGAGTTTGAGTTAGGTGGGATGGCCCGTTACGCCCTCGAAATACCCAATCAGCTGTCGGTATTTCGGCCCCGGCGCGGCTTATCTCAATAAGCTCACGGGGCCCGGGGAGGGGGGGCCGTCCACTTCCTCGCGGCCCCGATCGAATCAGCAGTTAATTATGCTCGGGCGACGTTTTGCCCTAGCAGCTCGAGAAACGCCGGTCGATTTAGCGGGCCGCTGCGGCGCGACCGCGTGGACAGTGTTCCGAAAATTCCGCCGGATTTGCAGCGACGCGCAACCCGGAAATTCGACTCGGGTATCGATGAGCTTGCGGTTGCGGCCCGGCCCTATTGTATGGGAGTTTGCACTTTGCATGCTTCCACGGCTTTGCAATGGTGTACTTTTCTAATTTTCTTTCCCCTCTCAAGTTTGACAAACTCATTTTATAATCATTAAGACTTCTTCAGCTGAGATGAAATTATTTTAAAACGGCCAGAAAAAGCACAAGACTTTTCTAGAAGAAGTACTGTATAAAATAATTAAAATGGTCATATCAAGATCATTGTTATTATTAAAAACGTATTTAAATCTATATTGAATCATCGACATTGCAGATTATAACGGTATTATGTATAGACACTGGGTTATGAGATATTATATATTATTTGAACATATATATATATACATATAGTTTAGCATATGTTTATATTATATACAGCTTATTTACTTTTATCAAATTACGGAATGTACTGCTAGTTCTATAAATTTGTTAATATATTTATTACACAAATGTATTTTCAATTAATATATCGCTATCTCTCACAAGGATATATCATATATATCTGTACTTATCCTTACCACCTGAGCGCTATTGTCTTCCTTTATCCATAATTCGATTTGTTCGAACTATATCCAAAATTGTAATAAAATTTCTTTATTAAAATAGATATTATTTTTGGTGAAACAGCATATTTTAGATGACTGACATTCTATTTAGCACTAATTATATAAATACATGACAAATACTAAAAAGTGTATTAGACGGTTGCTACTAAGTACATAAAACGTAGGAAAACGTTAATCTTCATATGAATTTAAGAGAGCATCAAACAGAAATACGTACCACAGCCATCCTATTAAAAATTTAACTGCTTTTTATAGCTTCTATGTGTTATCAAAAAATAGAGCCTTAAATGAATAATATCGACCAATGATTGCAACATGATTGAAAATAAAAACTAAGTATTTAAATATAATATAACTAGCATATATATATATATATATGTATTTGTACATCTAAAAATAGTCTAAAAACAGTCTAAGTTTTAGATTTCAACTAGAGCATAACAATCGTCAATCAAGTTTAATTATTGCGATGAAAATATCTAACGATTTATTGACAGAACTATACCAATAATGAGAAAATAATTTTTTCAAAACATTATTTAAATGTATTTAAACAAATTAATATTTTTCAAAGCATACATTTTATTACTATTTAAATTTGATTATAACTTTATAATTTTAATTGTATTAAAAGAGAATGAATAAATAAAACGAACTGAATATAGAGAATTCTATTTACTTGTGTTCTACATACAACTTCATCATATAGGTCAGAATAAAATAAAATCATATTTTAGATTTTCAGAAATTTAACTCGTATAAATAAATTGTCAGTTTATGAAAAGAACAGTTCGTGTCATTATTTTTGCATATTTTTAAAATTTCATTACAGATTTAGCATGTTAACATAATGTTCGCCACATTGCAGTGAAAAAAGCTGTCATATAAAATTTAAAAATCTTTTACTGCCAATGAGCTCAACGTAATCAGAACGCCTCGAATCATTAACTGGATAGTGATAACGGGACCGAGTATGTCTTATTTTTGCGAACTCCGCACCGCAGTCACCTCAACACGCTGTGCCTGCGGTCATGCGGTCGCATCTTAATATCTTGCAGCATTCCTGCACTTTTTATCGCACGCTACTCCATTTAATGAAGCGATAATTGCAGTGACTCGTCCTTTTTGCTAACTGCTTCAAGAGTACGCTGTAATGGAGGCGTATTTACTTAATCGACCGCGAAGGTATGCATAGCACTAAGTAACGATGCGAGTGCGCGTACACAAGCAGGAAAGCAAACGGTATCGTAAAGTTGACAGGGCTTACGGTTTCATTACAGTTAACATAAAAATTAATGCGAAACATAATAAATATTGACATTTATTTTCTGACAGTAAGAAGATTGTACGTGATTCAATAAATTTAGTACGCGAAAAATCGGAAAATGCACTTACATTTTTAGAATGCAAATTTCTTTAAACAACTAGCATTTTTATATTTCATAAATGGGACTTGTATTTAAATGAAGTCTTATCAAGCCTAAGTATATTATATTTCGATATACATACTACAACATTTAATATATATCCATATACTCATGTGAACCCGCGTATACAAATTATATCATTATTTTTATTAGACAAATTTATACAAATTAATTTTTTGAATCTTTTTATTTCAGCTTAATGAAGATATTTATGATGCGTATACTCGCACTATACACACATAGTTTATAATGTGCATGCTTCCGGTGAGTTAAAATTTTTTATTAAATTCTATGTAAAAATTATGTTTTCTTATGAAAACTTTTTAACTTGTTCTTACAAATATAGAATTTGCTCGTGAATACCTCAAACATTGACAGTTTATTGAAGAATAAATGATGCAGTGATCATATGGGCCGTCCGTTGACCGAAGCATCTGCAGTGGATATAAGTTAGTAAAAGATGCAGGGTTGCTGCGCAGTGGCGCGACCTCGGGCGTGGCTATCACCGGTAGGCAAGGAAGTGTGTTTATTGGAGCTAAATCGATCTTCTTGGAGATAAAATATAAATTTGAATAGCTCAATAGTAAGATTACATAATTTTAAATTCAGGATCAATAAGTTTTTGAGCGAAACAAAATTTTTATAGGGAAACATAATTTGTTATTATCTCGTTAAATGCCGTTTTGCCCTTAATTATCCTTTTTTGCTTGCGCGTTCATTATGTATGTTAAAGAAACATTAAAAATAATTCTAAAAGGTTGCATCGTTTTGTAAATTTACTGTTTCTTTACTTTAATCTTAACACAATGAATTATGATCGATTAGTTACTTAAAAGTTTTAAGTGCTGATAATTAGATGATAAAGTAGTGCTTTAACTACCAACGATTAAATCACTAGATAACGAAATATTTTATGCTTATGTTTATAACCTGTATAAACATATAATATTTCAATCTTGCGGGTTGAATTTGAAAATTCTTCCATTTAAAATGGACATAAAATGTTATAGATTTTACTCAATTTTATAACTGTAGATGTCCTATGAGAATTATTAATTATTATTTTTATTCTATCATAACTTCTCCATTTTTATATATTTAGAAATTATACTGTTAATTCATTGGCTAATGCAAATGAATGCCCCGCTGGTCGCTATGTCTTCTTTTGCATTTCGCACAAATACACTTAAAATAAATAATTTATAGTTATGAACTAGATTTTACTTATAATTCTAGTAAATATCTGGGCAATGTGACAAAAAACGTTTGTTCGTACCCATAAAGATTACCCATTTACTACCGTGGGAGCATAAAAAGTACTTTATTTGATAGTATAAAGTGAAGGAATAGATTTCCTATATGGAATATTGACCACCTCTTTTATAGTTTGCTTCAAAAAGAAAATTATTTTCAGCCTTATGTCGATAAAAATATTGTGATCAGGGATAGTGCAAATCAATATTTTGAGACAAAAATTATGTTAAAACGATGGCTTTATAAACATTACTCGTGCAGTTATCTCAGTTCGTATACAAAATTTTCCACAAAATTTTGAATAACTTAAATTTAGCACCAGCAGTACTCGCTGGCCATGACTTTTCCAGGAAATTAAGTTAAATGTTTAATTTCACGCGCGTTACACCAAGTTTTTCCTGCGTGTACGAGTTGGTAAAATTTCGGCGAAATGTTAGGGCTAAAGTAAACGAGGCGAATAATTGCTTTCTTACTAATCGATTTACCCTTATAAAAGTTTAATACGCGTCGGATTCAACAGCGCTTGCAGCTGCGAGGTGGAAATTACAAGCGAAATTCCCGGGCCCAAAATGCACTTTCACAATTCCCTCAGCTATCGGCTTTTCGTTAACCTACATAAACGCGTCAGCCTGGGCCAAGGCCTGGATGGATTGCGGCGCAGTCGATCGGCGTTTGCAAAAATCCGTTGGCAAAGTTTGATTTTCCACTGAAAAACGAGGGAGTTGGACTCTTCATTAGCCCCGATAGCGGCGGAAGGCGTCGCGAAGAGCGAAAGAAGCTGAGTCGCCACCACGGAGCCGCGGCGGCTTATCGGGGTCGAGCGCCCGGAGAGAAACGACCCCCCCCCCTCTCTCGCCCCTCCCCCCACCCGCCTAACACATGCACCTCGGTCGCCGTCGAACCTCGACAAAGGGCGAGGGGCGCGGTTGATTTGTTTGTTTACGTAGCCTAGGGAGCCGCTTGTGAATTTCCGAATCGGTGTAATAATGTATGTGCGCAAGGAGTTTCAGTGTCGGGGTTGGCTAGCATTTTGCTTTATCGCACTTTTGAATCTGAAGTTGGTAAGAAAATGTTTGCTCATGTGGTAACAGTGGAATTCCAGTCGACTGTTATAAAATATTTTATTTTTAAGCCTTCGCAGTCATCACATTTATCGTTTTCTTTTACTATTATTGCGTTATTTTACTATATGTTATCGTATGAAACTTAATTACTGTGCTTATGTTCATTACATTTTTTATTAGCATTTCTAAATTGAACGTGACTCTTCCTGTACATTCACATGGTAATTATGCATCTAAGAAAAATATTTTTTAAATATCTGGCAAGAAAAATTTGGATGAAAGTGGTCAAAAGGAGGTAATTAAAAAGCAACTCGTAAGTAGTTTCTTTATCATTTATGTAGAGTTATGGAGACATATAAATACGTAAGTTAATTGCATTGCAGAACATACACCGTTATTAATTATAGTCAATATATTCACAATCTGTTTTTTCTGTTCTTTTAAGGAATTTTGTCTTGCGAGCAGAAATCATTATACGCCATTTGAAATTTAAATTTATATATACAAACTGGTGAAACTATAGTTGAAGTAGCATAGCAAAACTTGTAAAAAAGTGCTAAAAGAATATCGTCACGTATACATTATATTGCGTTTGCTTTATATATGGGGGACGTTCGAACCTCGACGATGGAATCCCGCGTTGGAGGCTCAAAACGCCACCTGTAAAAGTTTACTCGCCTCGGGGCATAAAGATTGGCCGAGCACTTTGAGCCATTCAACGGCCACCGTCAACGTTTTTTGCATTAGTTGCATTTGCTAAATTAACGCAAGGCGAGTACACAACTTGTTATTATTTAAAAATACACGTTAGATTTATGCAGGCTTTTTCCGCCCTGCTTAGCACGACTTTTCACTGCTGTTGGACTTATTAATAGCTTGGAAATATTATTTTTGTAGAAGTAATTTTTGCAAAACTGGACATTTTAAGTCAAATTACGATAAAGTGTAACAAAAAAATTAACATGAAACGATGTTAGAAAAAAAAAACGAAATTAATGGATAAATGCTAAATAAAGCAATAGTTTGTACGTGGAAAATGTAAACACCTACTACTACTGCACATAAAAGCGAGAAATCTAGCAATTTGACTTTGCTACATCCGTAACAGGTATAAGAGTAATATTTCACTCTCAAAATTGTAGGAATTGTTTCAGCTGTAGAGCGCTGCTCGGTTGGGCCGTAATAATAACTATAGTTTTCGGTCGCAAGCAATATATCCCCAATGGCTTTTCTCAAAATGAACTTTTGACAGTTAGAAAACCCAATGAGGCTTCATCAAGAAGAGGTTTCTTTATTTAGAACAATTATTTAAAATCCAGTAGCGAGAAATGGCGGAAGGTGGATAGAAAGCCCCAAGGGAGAAAAGCGAAGAGAAAGGACGTGGCCTACTTCTTTTTTCCTCATTTTCCGCCGTTATTCTTTTTTACCCACTCTATTTCCTCCTATTTTTTTTCATCTCGTCCAGTTTCTCACCGGCTCGACTCGTGTTCTCGTCGCGTTCCGTTTTGACGTCCCTCGAGCCTTCGATACTCGAGTATGAAGAGTCTCGGAGCAAATTTTCGTCGTGGGTCTTCGAGTAATTAAGAGGAGCTCGAGGTGTATACAGCAGCCTAAAATGAGCTACCGGAGCTCTTCTCCCTTTTGGACTTCAAATTCAAAAAGGGACTGTATATTAACTTTTATATAAAGGTACCTTGAATTACCACATAAAAATATTCTTTTTGAGCCGAGTGAAGGAGTTTTCATTTCGAATCAAAAATCACTTTAATAACAGAAATAAAACGCATAACTTTTTGGTTCTGCCGTATCTTTACACGATTAACCATACTTCTCTTTAAAGCATCAATAAAACGAATAAAGTTAGTACGCACTTTTATTTTAGAAAACGCAGTACGAAATACCCCAAAGACTTTCTCAAGAACATAAACAAAGTTCTTCAAACGAAACTCAACCAGCACATATAAAAAAGTAGCCAACGTCAATGCTCACCACGAGTGAGCGACTTGAAAAAACTTCCTTGCGCAAACTCGGAAAAAAAAGCAGCAGTCCTAGCTTTCGTCGCGATAAAAAAGGGGGCGGAGGAAACAAAGCTGGGAAAAAGGACAGCTGAGAGTTATTTAACAACGTTCGCCATCCTTTCTCCTCCTCGGGCTAACTGCCATTTCCCTTTAAATGCACGGAGCGCGCCAAACAAATGCAATCCACGAGTGTAGAGCGCAGTCCTGAGGCATAGAGAAAAGCCTCAAAGGGTATTTCATAGGTTTTATCTGCGAAAGAATGTGAGAAAGGAATATATAACATCGCCGCGAACGGATTATACAAGTGTAAGAGAGAATGAGAGAGAAGGATAGTGAGAAAGAAAGAGAGATAGTAACGCGAATCTCTTTCGGTGAATGAGGAAAAAAGGGGGCGAAAGGAAAGGGCGGAAACTGCGCTCTAACGGTCGACCGCAGTTCGTGGTGGAGCCTTGAACTTGCATTTCCGGTAATTGAGTTTAAAATTGCGCGCGTCACTTCCCCCTACTACCTCCTACATTGCGATTCTTCTTTTCCTTCGCGTCCATTTGTTTTCTCCCTCGTAGTACGCGCTTCCCTTTTTCCTTTCTCGCTCTTCGAATTTCGTAACTTCAAAGTAAACTAACACTCTTGTCTCTCGTTTTTTCATTATCGACATCATGGCTTAAAATTTAAAATTAGAAGAACATTTACTGTACTTTAGATCATAGACAATCTTTTTAATTAAATAGAAAAGTAATTATTTTAGTACATGCTGCAATAATATGAAAAAATAACATATTTATAAAAACTTTACAAGAGTAAAATTTCCAATAAAGTACCATTAAGTAACATCATTTAAATATTTAAAAAAATCTAATTTTATCTCAGATTATTTTACACACAAATAGTAGTTCGTTATCGGAACTACTTTCGAGTATTACTGCAACAAACTCCTATGTAATTAAATGAAATAAAATATATCCCGGTAGAAAATGGGCCATGAATTAAAATATATAATAGAACCATTTATCTTTCACTCGCTTAAAAGTAATAAATAAATAAAATATATTTTTAATAACTAGATCTATCTTTTTCATAAAGATATGAGAGTAAAGCTTGAAATTTTCGTTAACACAATTTTCAACATAATTTTGATTTTAAGCTTACTGCGAACCTTTACTAAAGGTGTATAAATTGAATATGTTACACGAAACGTTTTCAGAACCGAAATTTTAATAAACGTTGGTAGTTATTTATTTTAATTTTATACGAAAAAAGGTTTCAAACTGATTCTAAAAAAAAATTTCGATTTTACTTATTTAGGAGTTGAAAATAACACAAAAAGAATATATGAAACCTTTATTAAGAATTCCAGAGATCTCATTTTAATCTGGGATATAAATAACCTAATTAACCTTACGCTGTCATTCAGTAATAACTTTGTCGCACAATGGTAAGTTGTATATTATGCCCCTGCCCTTATTCAAGTAACTTTATAAGATAACAGAAAGACATCGCGCGTAAACGAGTTTAGAAAATATCAACCTTAATGAAGGTCAAGTGGAGCGCGCGTGAACGCGCAATAAAACTTCGTTAAAGGCGCAGCCATGGCATGAAGCGGGTAGATCCTGTGTGGGTGGGACCTCCTCGTTACCAGCAGATCTCGTGACTGTCGCTTTTTTATAGAAACTGTTGAGTCTCGCGTTAAGGACGCGGCATCTAATTTTAGACTAGGGTTCGCCTGGAGATGTGGACGGAAAAAAAAATTCGCTCGTCAAGGGAAATTGCGGGGGTGCAGGGGATTCGGAACTTGAGTAATTGTGCGGACAATTGAGGAGAATGCGCGTGTCGTTCACCCCGTTTATCTCGAACTTTATTGGAGTCGTTTCTTACACTTTAAAATACTGCAGAAGCACATAGGAATTTATTAATTAAACGACGCGTGACCATTGCAGTCACCATAAATTATCGATATTTCACGAACACTTACGTAGGAGCGGAAAAGACGGGGGAGTGGGGTACCACTCGACTTACTAACCTGCAACAAAAAGAAATATAACAATTTATTTATGAATCAAATGTGGTTTATTCAAATAACATATTTAAAATGCGCAGTATATTTCACATTGGTTATACATAAAATATGTAACGATCAACATTTCAAATTTTTAATTGAATCGATAAATAAAATCGCTTTAAAATCATCATCATAGCATCGTAAATATTAACCTCTTAAACGAGTTTTACATCAGATACAGTCTTAAATTTGATATAAAGTAGATTTGATCTACATTTCTGGTCTAATGATCCAATGTAGCGTGCGATAATAATAGATCAACGAGCAAATACAGTTTTGGATAGATAATAAATCTTTCTCTAACAGTAACCATTGGCCACGTGTATGTACTTGTCGAATAAAAATTACAACAACAAGCAACCTCGTTAGACATTATCTCGTTTCCGAGAGAAAGTTCGTGTATGTGGCAGCGCTCTATTTTTAGCAGCGCGCGAGCGTGAGATTCAACGAGGAAGCCATCTGCAATTAGTCAGAACCAGGCCACTCTCTGGACTTTATCTCGTCACCGGGGCACCCCGTCAAAGGAAGACGCGCGAGCGTTTTTAAAGTCCCGCGAGGGACCGAGGGCGAGAGAGAAAAAGCTCTCACTGCTTACTGTGACGGAAGAAATTATAGCGGTGCACGATTATACCTGGGAAAATGTGACACGGTTTCTGAAAACTTTCTGCTTCGTTTACTTTTGTGCACTTGTTTTTCGCATTCATTCTGCATATTTGTTTTGTTTTGTATTGAAACAGATAGTATTTAACTCGTTTAACGCTCTCTTTAACTAAAATAAAGAACATTCCGTAAATTAAGAATCGGCTTTGAAGTCTTTGGAAGATATTGAAGTTCATTTTTTCAAAAATACATAGCAGTTCGATTTAATTGACTTATTTAATCAATCGGACTGCTTTTTATATTTAAATTAGTTTATCTTGTTTGAATTATTATTTTAATCTTGTTTAATTTATAATGAATCTTATATGAAGAAAACATATTTTTATTCATCAGGGATTACATTTAAGAAACTTGTATTTTTTCTCGTTGAAAAAATCTATGAGTGTAATTAGATATTAAGTCACATTTATTTTTTCAAGAGCACTTTAATAACTTAAATGTCTCTCAACTTGTTTTTTCAAGCTCACTTCTGCTTCCATCTTGAATTATACACATCATTGATTTCATTTTTAATCTACTTTCGCGATATTCACGGTTTCACTGTATTTCAATTACTCTTTTTCGAAATCGAATTACCCAACCGAATAAAAGAAAAGACAAAGGCAATGTTTTAAAAGCGTATCTGTTTACAGAAAAAGCTCGAGGAGGAAACCAAGGCGCGAGCGATCATCCGACGCTGCGTAAATCGGAGAAAACAGAGAAAGTCTAAGAAGAAACTGCCCGCGAGCCGTAGGATCTGTAGACCCAGCTAATGAAAAACACTCGCATAACAAGTACCACATTTTGCGAATCCCCGCGCTCTCAAAGTTTGATAAAAAGTAATTTTATTCTCGTCCATTATTGAAATGAGTAGCCGCGATGTGGGAGGGGAGTAAAATGCTAAGTGAGTGGAGGGAATTATAAATTCACCGTAGGGAGACAGTTTCTTTTCTGTAATCCAAGTGTAATTAGATCGCCGGGTGTTAAGGAAGTTATAACCTCCGGAACGTCTAGGAATAAGTAATGACGTTTTTCGAAATGATTTCGGAGAGCCAAATGTTTGCAAGCTGCTCTTGGTCGGTATGCTTTATGGGCGCCCTTTTATAAAGACTTTCGAAACACATTCTCTCAGTCGAATGCTCCGAAACTCTCGCAGAAAAGGAAGGCCCGATTAAATATTCCTGGAGGATTTTCAGGTTAAACAGTTTTTAAATTGCAAAGTAAAGAATAATGATCCGCGACCCCATTTCCCTCTTTTCAGACGCAGGGGGCAATGAAGCTCACGGTTAAAAATTTATCTTCCTTACTTTTAAGTCTATTTGGATTGTCGACAGCAAGATAATTATTCTTATCAATTTTCAAGTGCGCCGCCCCGTGATATAATATCCTTCCTTGGCTCCTTATATAAAAATAATGGCAGCGCGACGTTACGGGATTCCCCCGCTGACAAAACCTCTATACGAAATAACGACTGTTTTCCAAGCTCGGCGGACGACAAAAAGGACGCACCGAGTGCATGCGGAGTGTCTCTCTTACCACGTGCAGTTGCGTAATAACTTCTACTCGACGAAAAGGAGGCGGCTGATAAAAATCGTCGTCGCGCTCCGAAAGCGGGTAAGGGAATCGCAAATCGAGTCGGGCGCAATGCGCGCCTCGTGCACCGCAATAATATATAAGAGGGGGGGGGTGGAGGAGGTAGAAGGGGTGTACGTAAGGAAAGCGATATCTCGCCCGGGGATCGCGGTCGCGCGCCAACGAACGTAAACGTCCCCGATAAAGCAGCTAGGGACCCTCCCCCTGCTGCGACTAATTGCCACTCGTGCACTACCTGCGCTTTCCTTTTTCCCTCCCTCTTTTGTTTTCCCTTACACGAGAGCCGAGAATTGATTCGCGAGGAAAGTTTCCCCGGCGGCCGTCCGACTTCGCTTCGATTGCACCCCCCAACTATTTTCGGAAACGGCTCCTTTGTGGCCATCCCCGTTTTTTTTAATTGAATTGGTTCTTTATTCGCTTCCATTGAGCTGCTTCCGTCGGAGCTTTTACCGGAAAGTTTCTTACGACTTTGATCGTCCCGCTTCGGTCTGCTGTGTGCCCCGGGAGGAAAAATTATCTGGCGTACCGAGGGGAGAAGATATACCGTGCCTATATAGGTCCCGGGATTTCCGATATACCGAATAATCCGAGGCCCGGTGTACTTGATGCGCGAGATGCAACCAAGGGATTGCGATAACTAAGCCTGTTTTAGTTGAAACAAATTATGAATAATTAGGGGATGTCCCTTTTTGCGGGCAAAGTTTTAGTTTGTCTTGCCCAAACTTTCAAGCCCGGGATAATATTAAAATAATTAAGTTGGCGACCATAAAGCGCCTTATAATGCGAGTTAATTACTTTTAAAGAAACGCAAAACTTGAAGCCGGATGTGCCGGAATATCGAATCCGCGCGGGAATTCCCGTACGCGTACGAGAATGCATATCAAATTTCTGCCTCTTTAGAGGCACATTCTTTCTGGAGGCCTCGGGAAAAAAAAAAGGCCGATAAACCGAGCGCGGTATAACGTCGAGAGCCACGGGGGAAAAAAGGAACGGGAGAAATCGGGGAAAACTCCCGTGTTAAGCCAGATAAATATTTTTTCAGCGTCCCGAGCGCCTCATAGTCCGACTGAATAAATCACCGACCTAACGATATTAGAAAAGCGGTGAATCTGAGCCGAGGAACGCGCAGGACGAATGGGGCTGGAGGCCTCGACGTAAACCGCGAAAGAGGAGCGCGGCGTCATATCCATTAAGAAAGTTTCAAGCGGCGGCCCTGCGCGGCTACGCCCCGAGAAATTAATGGCCCCGGCGAAAAAATTGAAAATTCATCAAAATCCCAGGGAGCTTTAAAGCCGCTCGCGCGCGCGCGCTAGCCCCCCGCCTACGTCTCCTGCGCCCGGGCCGCGCAGAACCCCGATAAATCTCGCGCGCATCTCACCAGGGATAAAATAGTACATCTCCCCGCCCGCACCTGTTTTTGCCCCGAGGTTGGGCCCCTCCTGCCCGGTATGTGCGATAAATATTTTCGGGTACGAGGTATCTCGCTTGCAATGCGCTCTCGATTACGCATCAATGGACGGGCCGCTGTATATAAATCGACAGTGGATGTTATGTATTGGAAGGAAATCTGCCAAGAGGTGGCTTACTTCCGGCAGATTTATTCCTACACAGTGGGAAATCGAAGCTATGGTTCCAATTTTCAAATCTAAACCTTAGCGGAACGTGCAATGTTATATTTGCATAGTCGAGTAGATATTATATTGCGAGTACGGGATTCCCGATTAAAGGTAAACGAGAGAGGTATTTTTAAATTAAACAGTTCGTTACAAACTTGTGACAGTTTTATTAAAAAATAATTATTGTGTCGTGTATTAAAAGAAAAATGTCAATCAATCGGAAATCGAACAAAGAATTCAATTGTATATTGGCTTAAAACTATGGAAATAGTCATCAATTTTTTATAATGAAGCAGAAAATGGAAAATGAATTATTGATACAAACAGACGTATTGAGTTATGGTATTCGCTAAGTTGTTAATTAGAAAGTAGATCGATCATAAATATGGCGATCGTTTAAATTCATCGACAAGATGTGTACAAAATAATAATCATTATAATATTTGTTGTTGTTATAAAACCATTTCATTTCAATACATGGTATTATATTAACATCGTACAATTCAACAACATTAACTATAAACTTTAGAATTTCTTGAAAACTCGATTGATATATAAATATTAAGTTATTTTTAAGACATTTCCTGGTGAGCACAGAGAAAAACTCTGTAAAATACAAGATGAAATTTACATTTATAGATGTGTACATTTATACCACATCTTGTATTATTAGATATAATTTTAATAAAATTCTCACTAAATTTAAATATTCTTGATATAATATTACTATATAAATTGTAGTTTCAACCACCAGAAAGGTTGTTCAATTATATGTAATTTTAGACTTCAATTAACTTGAACAGAAAATTAAATAATGAAGACGTAAATCAATAAAATTAGCCTGCAAATGCAATAAAGATCATCTAAGATATTCATATTTCATTAAAGTATTTATAAACTATTATGATGCATATTGTGTATATAAACATTATAATATATTCAAAACGGGAAAGAAGGGAAGTGATTTACCTTCTTTAAATAACCTAAATGAGCTAAAATTATGCTACAAATTCTATTTGGAAGTTTTCTATTAGTAGTAGCTGCAATATAATGTTTAATGTTTTTTATATTCAACTAAACAATAGAAATATACGGAACACGACATACAGTTTTTTGTAATTGTAGAAATGCTAAGAATGTTATAAAAATACCCGCTACTGAATTTGTTTTTTGAAGAGACACTTTCATTACATTAGCCGTTCCAAAATATTGACTATAATATAGTGCATACGAGACATTGCAGCGTGTTCCAGACAAGCAGAGAACTACTTTCTAGTGTATATATATATACATACATATATATTTCTCGTACATTTAGTTCTTTGAATAAATAAACCGAGCGTAAATGATAATATTTAAAACACGTTTAGATGGTTTAACTATACCGTTAGATTCAAGTAATTATTCAATTTGAAGGAGGAGCATAACCAAACCTGCCGGAAGCAACTGGTTGTCACACATTAATGAGTTTTATAATGTCAATGCTGGTATATGAAGGAAATTGTTTAATTAGCATACTAGCATGCGTGATGACGCGTTTTTTTGACTTTCCACTCGGTACCCTAAAGCTAGTAAGCGAATGTAAGCCACAACTGTCAATGGTAAAGAATCAGGATGAATTAGCCATAATGCTATGAATTTATAATTAATATATTTATATTATCTGCATGAGTAACAAGATCGTTTTTTAACACCTCATGCTCCTTATGAAAGAATCGAGAAGGATAGAAGAGCAGGCGAGGAGTAGACTACATTTGAATATACGGATGGAAATACTCTCGTTATGAGCAATTTCATTAGAGTAAGTATCATTTGGGACTATTATCGTATTTTAAGAAGTCACTACGAGTAAGTAATAACGCCATATTTCAACGCTTGTAATTTTATCCTGTTATTCAAGCAAGCAATAGACATGCATGCGTCACGAAGTAAATTAATTACTCTGCTGAAATTATTTAATTTCATTCGACTAATTTATTTGACAGGATATGGAAAATTTTTATCTGATGCAATTACTGCAAATCTACCGAAAAACTTAAGTCAATTATAAAGCACTTTGAACATGTCCAAATAAAATGCCGATTGATTCAAATCGCGTATCCAGTGCAACATTATCGGAAATTAAATTTCGTTTCATTTCCAAACTAAAACAATCGCACGCGGAATCGGTTCAATACATTCCAAGCGAATAAAATGCTTTTCCACGTAGAAAAAGGAAATTGACTTTTCATTAGAGCTCGCGAAGACAGAGAGAGAGAGAGAGAGAGAGAGAGGCAGCCGCCGATACTCTGAAAAATATCGGAAACACTCAAGTGGCCCCCTGCTGAGCTAATTACATCTTGGCCCCCCTCTTTCTTAAGGCGAAAATGAGATTGAGAGGCAAGGAGAAAAGCAGGCAGGAGGGAAATAGACACAACGAGAAAGGGAAGCGCTCCTCGTATAGGCAGAAACGCTCGCGCAATCACAGAAAACCTCGACAAAGAGATAATTTACTCGCTTCTAATGGCATTATGCGGCGGGACGGGGTGGAGAATTCGCGCTCACATAGCTCGAAACGGGCCTCCACTCGTGCCACACCGCGGGGACGGCAAAATTGCCCGTGCACAATGGAGGTCGGAAAGAAGTTATACGGGAGGGCGAAATCTCGTTCGATTGCGGAGCGATTCGACCGCGCTACTCGGAGACTCGTGTTCTCGAGTGGTGGATTTTTGGGCGATGTGCTGGGTTTCTACGACCAGGAGAAGAGCTGGATTAAAGCCGCTCGAGGAGGTCGCCACTTGAGAGGCGAATTTCCTTAATACCCTCCAAGGATTTTCGGCCTCTGGGAGCCTCTGCTGGAAAGAAGACAGGCGTTCTGTTTATGAAATTACCTCTGCAGCACCGTTAATGACGATGCGAGTGTTAAATTTAACTCGTTTACCATTTGAGCGCTCGCTTTCAAAGACTTTCGCTGTCTCATTATTGGCGCCAAGCACGCAAGCCTTTCCTTACTAGACATCGGAAGCCACTCAAATGACTTTGAAATAATAGCGTTTCATTTTTATGAGATTCGCGATATTGGACAGGGTTAACAGTGTTTAAGCAAGAATTAAATTTTTTTCAAGTTTTTCTTTATTAAGATAAAGGTAATGTACACCATACCTTTTTGGTGTATTTTCTGATCAATTACAAGCTTTAATAAGTTTAAAATAATAAATTAGGATCAGAAATACGATAAATGCCTAGAACACAGAATGATTTGATAGAATCAAATGAATAAATTACAGTGGTCCAGAATTGAATGGAATAACAGAATAGATGTTTTAAATACAATAGCAATTGCTTGACTTGTTGTATGTGATTAAATTAAAGCTAGTATAATCAGTGGCTAGTGGGTAGGTGGCATAATAATCCGTACGATAGGCTTACAAGGATAGAATTGCTTTTCTATTACACCCCACTCAGCAAATCTTGACGTTGGCCCAAGTTCCCTCTCACTCTCCTCTCTTGGGAGTGTCATTGCCTCCCCCGGTAACCATGGAGAAGATTCGATAATATGATAAGATGAATATTCGACGGTAAGACGTTAGATTAACCCGCGCTTCCAGAAACGTTTCGACAATCAGAAGCTCTACTGGTTAATTTTTTATGGCTGTTTCGTCTTCTAATGAAGATGCATCCAGATGCTCGTGAATTATGGTTTGCCGATGCCAATAATCGATAATAGACTGTCGATAATAGAGTACGATTTAGCACATGGATTCTAATTGACACGCAGATATCTCATGCAGAATTTGAGCACCACTTTATAATAATACGATAAACACACAATCAGGTCACTTAAGAATAGAAATCAGAATGAGCGAGAGTAAGGACGTGGAAAGGTATATACAAAGACGTCGGCGGTAGCGCAAAGTGAGTTTGTGCCACATTAGGGTGCATCTCGCTTCCCGAATCTGTCCTACAATAGGACAAATGCGAGGCATTGTTTATCAAGGCTTCAATAGCTGACGCGCTTGTTGCGCAAGACATTAATTGCGCGAGTGTAAGCTCATTCTCCACCAGAGGGTTTGATACTATCAGATGAAACAATCAGCATCACCTGGTGTGTATTGCACGAAACTTATCGTACCACGAAAAGTAATTTGCCTACACGTTTATCTTTCTTTGTTTCATAGTTCGGGATAGATAGATTATTATTTTTACAATATTTTGTAAACGAAAGCAAGTGTTTACTGAGTTGTTTGTTTACAAACATTATCAGTTATTACAGAACTAATGTATGTATGTACAAGTAAAGTAATATGTATCAGAATTTCGATCTCATTTAGACTGTTCGGTATATTTCTTCAAATGAATTGATTATAAACGCGGAAATTTAATTAAACAATTCAATTAATTTGTAGTAGATATTCTTGAACGTTGTTACAAGTTTCAATTGAAATAGACAAATGATGTCCTTTCAAAATAAATGTCACTCAACGATTCGCATAAACAAAAATTTATTGAAAAGAACCCATTAATTTTTTTTGTACAACAATGTTGAACAGAGAGAATTATAAAGAAGAAAAATGAACGTCAATATGTTTCCTCAATGTGAATGTATTATACAAGTCAATTAGCCAGTATACTGTGTCACACTAATTGACTCGTGTGCTCAAATCGCATATCCCTCGGCATATCCAAGTTGTACACTTTGTTTCTAGAAAATAAATTATTCAAAATAAACAATACAACCTTTCTTGTTAGTGCACATATAAAAGTATAAAATTTAGAATAAAAATATATACGTATACGTATATATTTATTTACTAGCCTAAATCGATTCGTTATATTCAGACTGGGAGAAATATTATAAGAATTTTCACTATACTTTTGAATCTACTGAGGACAGAGTTGTTGAACCGACCGTAGAGCTTGCTCCTTGTTGTCAAGGGCCGCTACTATTCGGAGCGCGGAAATTCATTTCCCGTGCGGCCGCCAGGCATCGCTGCTTGACCCACACTCGGGGCCCTTCGGATGAGCTCGAGCAAGGTCGGAGCATAAGGCTCTCGCGGCAAGAGGTTTTCCCGCGAGCTTTAGAGGAGGGATAGCGAGATAATAAGCGACGCTCTTTTGTTTTAGCGCTAAAGGTAAGACACCTTTGTCTTCATGTTATTGGAAATAAATTCTATTTCATTATTCATTTACATCTCTGTCTATTTATATGTGTTTGAATACCTTTCTGTAAAAGGCCGCATCCTTGTCCTAACCACCACAACTGATCATGTCCTATACTACTGCAGCATCGATACTGACAAGTTTTATCCCCACTTTTTATTCTTATATACGTACTCTTATTTTTTTATCGTTTTTCAGTCGCCAAATTCTCACATTTTTCAGTAGCACATTTGTTAGCAAATCGCAGACTTGTGTTTAAATTATGAAACTGTTGTAATCAAAGGATCTATGTCGTGTACTGAATTTATTTATCAGATTGCATGATAGAGTCGTCCTTTAAAACTGTTAGGTAACCGAAAGAATTTACTATGCATTTAATTTATTATACAGACAATACTCTATAAATTTGATAAAACCAAGTTAATATCAAAATGGCCATAAGATTCTTGAACATTTTGAGAGTATATGATTCGCAGCGCCTATCACAAAATTATTTATTCAGGGCACTGCAGCAGCGCCGATGCGACATGCTATCCACCAATTTCATCCTCTCTAGCGACAGCGTGGCTATAACAATGAAGATATCATTCCTATCCACATAGAATCCATTCCATGCACTCACACTCATATACGCGACTTCGTTAGTCCAGTGTAAGCTGGACAAACAACAAAAGCGCGTCCGCACCTAATTGGATTACCATAAAATTGCCGGTGCTTTCATTTTGCATTTCCGAGCCTAATGCGAATTCAATTGAAAAGTTTTGGGCGAATCGAGCCCTCTGTCCGTTGTAAATTTTCTACCGATTTATCGATACGAGCGCTACTGAATTGCCTAAGTGCGTAGAAAAAGGAAACCGATTCTCTGCAGACGAGAATATTCGTCAAGCATTAAAGCACGTGAATTCAAACGTGACTTTGGAAGCTCCAAATCGATTAGTTAGTTGTGTTTTTTAGGCAACGGTACTCGATTGCAGCAAGTGCGGGAGTTTTTGCTACTATAAATGAATCAGTTGATAAGAATAAGAAAGCTTTTTTGTGTTTCCAAGTTATTAATTGATTAACTGCGAGGAATCCTCTCTCCCCGCGGGCCATCCTCTTCTCATTCATTAAACGCTCGACGTGCGAGCGGACCCCATCCGAATTATTAATTATAGCGGCTGTGCAGGGGCGCGTCATTTTGCAAGGCGACCGGGTAATGGACGCGGGCCGATAATTAAATCAGAGCCCGGGGAGAAGCGGCGAGAAGGACCGGGTCACGAGTAGACGCGGAGGATTCGAAGGAAAGAGGGCGAGGAGCGCGGAGAAATGGGGCCGATTTAAAGGGCCGGCAGCGGCTGTTTCAGCGGCGGCCGTTGCTTTTTCGGTTAAGCCCGCCGGTATTAGAGCCTTTTTTAATTGGCTCCTTTATCATTTTCTTCGATAACATTTAGTCGAAGGTTAGTAATGGCCCCGCAATGACTCCGCTTAATTTTCAATTAAGCAAAAAGCGAGAGATCGAAGCCTCGATTGTTCCCCCTCCCCCCCTGAGTTATCAACTTTTTCCCCTGGCCCTCCGGGGCTCTCCCGCGGTACACACACGCCGGGACAACAAAGAGCAACCCGAGGCATCCCGTAATTACATTCACGATCGTGATTTTCGTCGGGAAAGATGGTCGACGGGCCCCGATGCTCGCGGCCAGCTCGGCCTGACTCCCGCGGCCGCGGAATCCCCGCGACAAGCGCGGGCCGCACGTAACGCAACTATAACAGCTGTGCCTCTGCGGAGGCATCGCGTCGGCCCGGGCTCTCGGCTCATCATGGCGCAACAAAAAAAAAAAAGAACGTCCGGCTCGCTGCACCATAATATATTCAGGGATGCCTGATAAATTCTCCAGGGGGCGCCGCGAGAGCCCCGGCGTCGGACGGCCCGGGTAACAAAAGCCGCGCGGCGCCCGGGACGCGCCATTTACCAAGAGCACTCGGCTAATTTTTCACGCGGAAGCCCGCGGGGAGGGCGGGGGGTCGGGGGCAGCGCGCGGGCCCAAACAAAGGCCCGGGAGATCGAAGCTTTCCCGAGGCAAGCGCGCCCCCCGTAAATCAGACCGTCCCCGAAGAGGCGGCGGAAAGAAGGCGCATCGCCCGCCGAATTGCCGGGAGCCCCGCCTCCCCATCCTCGGCGGGAGGATAATACTCGGGCCTTTATACATACATATATATATGTGTGTGTGTGTGTGTACCCTCGCGGGCGGATGCTATTTGGACGTGTGTGTGTGTATTCATTGAGTGGTCGGGGGGAGCTGCCGGCGCCGCCGCCGACGGAGAATGAGATTTCGCGGGGGCCACGAATGCTTAAAGGCCGTATTACATTCCGCAAATTTGAAGAATGCTCTTATTGCAGGCAGTCTCGCGGAAGCAATCGGCGATCGGGCGCGGCGTCTGGGGTTGGGGGCCGGGCGATCATCCCACCCCCCCCTACCAGGCTCATCTCGGTGCAGGCGCTCTCGCCTCGCCGATCGCGGACTAATTTTCCCTAACGACCTGCGGGACGTTGTTATAATTAAGGGGGCCAGGCGCTCGACTGCCGGCTCCTCCCGCGGCTTCCGCTCTCTTTTCCCGGGTTTTCGGATCGCCGGGCGGAGAGGGCGCCGCGGGCGCCGAGAGAATGCCCCTCAAGGAATATAACGACGGTCCTTCCTGGACATTTATTCAGATGAAATGTTACGTCGGCCGGCGAGTCGCCCCCTCCCCCCGGGAATTAATGCCGGCCTCCCCGGCTCCTCCGCGATATTTATATTCCATTTGTCCCCGGTCCTCTCGGCCCCGAGCGCGCCCCGGCGACAGTCGATAACGAGGCTGCAGTGTTGCCAAAAGCGGCGCTAGCCCGAGGCCGAGCGTAGGATAATGCGAGCCGGTAAAAAAAAGAAAGGCCGCGCGGCGGCCCTCAAAAGAATCAATTACAGGAATTTAATTACAGGCCGGGGAGGCACTTGCCCGGCGCCTGGGGGCACTTGGAGAAACGCGGCCGTAACGACTCCGGCCCGCCCCGGCGTTATCGCGAAAAACCCGGGGAGGCCGCCGGCTACGGTCTCCCGGGCGGCCGCGTGGGGAAGAAAGAAAAAAAAAAAAAAAGAAAAAAAAAAAAACCTCCGATCGTAAGCATCGCAATATCAACAAAAACGTTAAGGGCCCCTTTATTATCACTGTAAAGCGGCGCGCGCAGTCATCGGTCAGCGTAAAAGCCGCCGCCGCCGGCCGATAAAAGGAGCTTATAAAAGCGCCGGGCGCGCCCCGGCATGGCGAGCCCGCGGCTCTTGCCCCTCGGCCTTCGTTAATCAATCCTTGTTACCGGCCGCGTACCCGCATCCCCTCCACGGGTGCGCCCACTCCTTTTCCGCGTTCTCCAGAGGCCCTCGACTAATCGGCTTGTGCGTATGCATGCCCTTATTCCTCCCCCCGCCTCGATTCACAGGTGACCGTCGCCCTCATAAGCATGTTTATTCTCGGCCAACGCACACGCAAACACCCTGTCGAGAGGCGAGCGCGGCGGGTAAAGGCCGAATCGAGGCGCACGCCGGCGGAGCGAACGAGCCCGCGCCCGCGGCCACGCTCCTCATTATATATATATATATAGAACCGCGGGCGCCCCGGTCTTTTTTATACGGGCCCCGCGGGGGATAAAACAACCGTTCCGCGCGGCATAATCACGGGGGATGAACTACCCCGGCAGCGACGGCCGGCGTATCTCCGGCCGGGAATACGCACGCACACGCGTATATACGTGTGTATTCACAATCTAACGCCGAAAGAAGGAAACAAAAATGGCGGGGAGTGGCCTCTGATGCCGAGGGCCCGCGGCGGCATTCCGCCCTCGTAAAAGCCATCGCAGATCGCCGCGCGAATTCACTTGGACGCGCGATGCGCCCGGGCGCTATCGTAAAATTCCCCGTTAGCGTTTGAGCCGTTGACGAGGGCGTTGTTCCCGCGCCCGCATATTCCGCCCCCCCCACCTTCCCGCCGGCTTTTCTTCGGGGACCTCGCGCGGACAATATACATGTATACCCACCAGTGGGATACATTGCCCTGGTTTTTAGTGGGCCCATGCGCCTCTGCGTTTATGCCCCGTTAATAAATTAGGCCCTGGCCTAGAGAATTGGCCGGAATGGCGCGGCCGAAAACTCCGGTTTTAAAGCGCGGATATGGGCCGGGGGTCTTCATCGAGATTGTCGGAAAAAAAAAAAGAAAAAAAAAAAGGGATTGCGCCCACTTAAACAAATGGCTCCAATTTCAGCGATATCGCTTTGCGTTCGTTCTACCACTCGAGTCACCCGTAAATTCTTATCGTTCCGCGGGCGCATGCGGTTTAACGGCCCACGACGAATCGCGCCAACGGACGGAGTCGGCTTACCCCAAAAACTCATATCGAAATCAATTGTTCTCCAAGGATTATGAGGGCTCCGACTGGTCCTACATGCTACTCTGCTCCTTCCGCCGTCCCTTATCACTGCACAAAAGGGTTCGACTACTGCTTGCTCAATAACGCTTATTATCCTCGTATATTGGATACGTTATCACTCCTTTCAGGCTGATGTAAATAGAAAACTGAGAAATTAAATGATTTTTCCTCCAAGTGTGTTTTCTGCCCTTATTCGACAAATGGAAAAGCTCAATATTTAAATAGAAGGTTAGGATCTTTTTAAATGCGACAAACGAATGCTCGGCTATAAACAACTTCATTGATTAAAAAACTTGAGCTTTAATATGCTACTAATTACCGGCATCTACTACTTCTTTTAAAAAGACACCTTTCGAGAATATAATCTAATCGAGTCTGTCTATTTTTTTTTTGGTCTAACTTCATTAATCGGATTCCTAGGTATTTTAAGTATCTACTTTGTACTTTATACGATCTATTTTTAATGAAAGGATTTCCACGAGAGTAATTTATCTGTTTAATGCTGCAAAGGGCTGGACTCCGCGTAAAAGCAGAGCGCACAGTGGGATTAAAAAGTTAGAAGAAGCGCTCAATGGGATCCTTGCGGATCTGTTTCGAAGGCAGCCACGGCTCCCTACCCCCTCTCTCTCTCTCATTCTCTCTCGCCGTTACAAACTATCGGAGCGCGTGCCAACTATCAATAACTCAGGTTCTCCCGCGCGCTCAAGGGGTTTTTCCCCGAATAAAGTGCCATTAGAAAGGCGGGATCAATCATCATCGTTCACGCGATAAACCGCTTGATGCGCCGGGGCCCCCGGGGCCGGCGGCGGGGGCAGGAGGAGCGGTTAAGAAGCGCCGCGGGGAAAGCCCGGGCCCCCGCGGGGGGCAATAATCGCGACGGCCCGCGGAAAGACCGGGAACCAATCGCGCCGGGATAAATCAGCGGCGCGCGGGCCGATTGATCAAAGCGGGCCGCGCGGGGATATCGCCCTCGATCCGACCCGCCCGTCCCAAGACGCCTGCATACATACGCGCGCACGTACATACATATATGTATATGCAGTCGTCGCGGCCCTCCCCCCGCCGCGCAGGCCTCCCCCGCGCCCCCGTAAAATTATTAACGACCCTCTCCGGGGAACGGCGCTGGCGCGCGGGCCAGATAGTATTAACGGTTTAATGCCTCCTCTCGCCGCCGCCGCCGCCGCGTTTTAGGGAGGAAAAAAAGGGGCGGCTTATCGTTTTTTAATCGGGCCCCTAAATCACGCGGCGCTCACAATAAAGGGGGATTTTTTTTTCCCCCGCTCTGGGGAGGTGGGTAATTAATGGCGGGACGCGGCGCCGCGGCCGATCGGCCCTCGACCCGCGGCGGCCCCGCCGCCGCCGCCGCTTTCTAATCCGAGCCCCGCGCGGCAATGTATCGGCCGACGTGCCTCATTTTTTAATCGCTACTAAACCGTGGCCTTTACGAGCAAAAACTGCGGGTTTAATCGGCTATTTTGGCACTGCGTTACTACCCCTATCGGCCCAATCGATCGCCTGCATTATTCAGATTCGCGCGCTTGCTTTTTACGCGCGCTCAGCAAACTGTTTGCGCGGACTTCTTTATCGGGTCTATCCGATCGGCCTGTCTTGCCACTGAACCCTACCTCCACGGATCAAAAGTAATGTGGATGCTTTTCCCATTTCATGTATATATATATGTGCTTCTTCATTTAGACGGTGAATACTTTATCCATTAGAATCATTAGATGAAAGGCGAAAGAATTTGATATCTATTACTGCTTTGAAAAAGAGACAGGGTTTTTTTTCTTTGGTGTGAATACTCGTAAAGTATACATGCAACTAAACCAGAGCCAAAGCGAATAGCTACAAAATCATATGTACATGACGCTTGAAACAACGTCAGCTCTCACTTCTGAAGAACGGGCTATCTCAACGACCTAATTTTTTCCGAGTACCTTTTTACCGTCATCTACGAACAGTTTTTCCCGATAAACTTTACGTAGAATGTAAAATGAAATGTTCCAATTCAATAAACGTAACCAACCTTTAAGTCACAGACACATTACATTACTGTCCTCTGTAATTTCAGATGATTTTACGAATATTCGCAGATAATATCACGTTTTGTTCATCCTTTTTCATTTATTTTATTCAAAATACACATTTTACCATTTTAATGGAGACTCTTCGATTGTATTTAAACGAAAATTGAGTAGATTCACGTTCGTTCGCAAACGATTGTTTCTTATTTGAATAATTAATATGTGTTTAAAATGGTATTAAAAGTGCATAATTTGCGAAAACTGAATACGTCATTCAGCCACAATTAACAAAGGATAAAGTGATATTATCTATTTTGTGTCAATTTTTAAAGCTATAAAAATAAATTCAAAGCACGATTTTCAAGGAATAGGTCATTATTGTGTTTATAATGGACTACATAATGACGTTTCACATTGACACAACCAAAGTCATTATTCGGTCCATTGAAGCAGGGTAAAATGCATGTTTCGACCTCGCATAGTGTAGCACAAACGAAGCAATATTCATCTACCGTTGCTCGCTTTATTTGAAATTGAAGCAATTTCAAACTGAAACTGCTGAAAAATTGCTATCAATTTACTTCTAAGAGTTACAAAAAGATAAATTTGTAGTCGTATTAGTTTTTAAAATTAAAGCTAACATTATATATGGCTTAGGCGACAAAATGAGTTAATTCTTATTATTCAGAAAATATGTAAACATGACATAAACATTTACACTCACTAAATGCAACGGGGTAACGTGTGACATATGCTGGTTACATATAGCTTACCTGCAACAAAAAGATAAAAAAGAAATGAGTGACGGTATAAATGATTTGATAAAATCATTAAAAATAATTAAATAATTTTTTCGAATTAGTACCAATAATGAACTTATAAATAGAAAAATATCAATATTCATCATCTGTATTTCAATCCGAATTATTATAAACTTATATATAACTGCTGGGATCGTAAATCTGCAATAATTCTTAATAAATTAAAAAAAAATTAATCTCTTGTAAAGTGTATTACTACAATTTAATTAGCATGCTTAGGATTCCACTTTTAAACAAAAAATATTGTAGTAGATCGCACAATTTTAGGTGATTTTCATTGCAGTTATTTGATCATTTTAATTATTTAAGCTCTATTTGAATGATTGATCTAGCAAATTATTGTTGAATTAATTTTTTCCGTAAATTTAAGCTAATAGATTTCATCAATAAATATATCATTTATTTGACGTACTTGAGTTTGATAATCTCAATTCAATAAAATCATTTAAGTAATTACCGAGACTTTTATTTGTTTAATAAAATATATTCATTTTCCTTAAATATTGAAATTCTAACAATGACCATTGTAATAATATTCATTCTCAAATATTCATCAACTCAATTAACTATGCTTGTTTAAAAAAACATGCCTAATAATGATAAAGTAGTACAGATAAAAACTCAATCTAGGCTAAACTTCAAGATGTATTGTTTTCCAAATAAAATGTACAAGAGTAATTTTGACTAGTATTTGCGCGTACACATGGTACAGAAACCGCAATTGGAAATGCTGAAAAAACTACAACTTTCTCTGTTCATACATCAGAGTATAGTTTGACGGATACTCTTTATTCATAGGAATGTTCAAACGCAAAAAGTAATACGATATTTTACATTGCTCGGAATAAACGATTTCATTTGTCAGTAGATCATTGGCGTGTTGAGGCACGAGGGCCGAGAAAGTGGCGCTTATAGTAGGTAAACCGAGGGAAATATGTCGGCGGGCCTCCGAGGCACAGCGGCGTCTAACCAAACTCTGCAGTTATCCACTTTATTTCCCGCAGGTCAGCCGAGTTTCCAATTAAGTAGACAAGCTCGGGGGTTTGGCAAGGGATCCGGCGGCGCGGGGCTCGGCGCGGCGGGCCGGTTAAAAAGTTACGCCTCGGTACCGGCTGCTCGGAAAAAATAGGAAATTTGCATGACCGCGAGGCCCCGGCGGTACAAGCCGAGGGGATTCGGACTAATAGTCGGAGGGTCGCCGGGGCGGCGGGGGGGGCGGCCGGCAAAGAAGCCGGGATCGAGGCCGGGCCAGAGGGGCTCGCGGCAAAGTTTCCTCGTTAAACATGCCCCGAGATCTTGATTTCCCGATGCTCGCCGCCGCCGCCGCCGCCGCGCGGCCAAGTTCCGTAAGGAAGCCAATCTGCCGCCCCGCCCCTTTTTTTCCTCCCCCCGGCCGCTTACTTTCGGCCGGCCTCCCCCTACCCGAGGGTCTTACTTATCGACGAATTATCCGGCGAGGAGAGCGGCTGCCGAGGATTCGGACTTTCCGCCGAGGAGGACTTAATCACCGGCGGATTTAATTGCTCCTGGCTGGCGCCACGCGACGCCCCCGGATAATTGTTTATTTGCCGGGTGAGACGACGTTTTTCGGGGGAGGTTTTTGTTTTTCTTTTTTTTGTTTTTTATTCTCGGGCTTGGCTGCGTGACGGGGAGCGATTACAGCGGTTCCTTTTTTTCTTTGGGGGGTAGGGGGCTGTTTCACCCAGGCCCGGGCGTAATTACCGGCGGCGGATATATATAAGGCGGCGTTTAATTATTAATTCGATAAAAATGCGTCTTGTCGCTCGCGGCCCCTGATAAACGGCCCGTCGCGGCTCGGATGCGCCGCCGGGGCACCTAAAAATTTATGAAGAGCAAGCCGCGCTGACACGCGCGCCGGGATTAATTCAAACAGTGCCCCGCGCGTTCCATTAATTTCGCAAAAAATCTCGCCTCGCGGGGGGAGAACAAAAAAAAAAAAAAAAGAAGAATCTGGCAAACAACGTAACGCGCGCGTGGCCATTCCCTTTCATCCCGTGGCCATCCTCTCCCCTCCCGGCCGTCGACTAATTACTCGAGGATTCGATCAAAGCCTTTTTGCGAAGAAAATCCACTCTGGCTTTTTGCGCGGCCGTCTTCAGATTTCCAGAGCGCGGAGCGATGTGCTCCCGGGACCGTAGCCCGGCGCCGGATCTCCTCCCAACGCTTCATCTCCGCGTATATATTCGATTTGCCAGCTGCATGCCGTGCAATTAACATTGCTCGAGGTGGGATGCCCACCGGTCGAGTGCAGGAGCCGGTGAGTTAGTAGTAAAAAGAAAAAAGAAATATCCCGTGTATCGGTAAAGCGGAAGGTGAGCGAGGGAGTCGGGTGTGCGGGGGCGTCGTCCCTCCCCGGGGCCTCGGCGCAACAGGAAGGAAAATCTTCCACTCCTATTAGGGACATTGCCGGAAAGCAATTCGCCCGTGGCGGTGACGCGAGGACGCGGGGCGACGTAATAGACGCCGGGAGCCCATTAAATTTTCGCACCTGTCGCCTAGCCGCGCCCTTGCGTCCCGCGGACAGGCTCGCCCCGGCAACTTCAATGATTTCCCTTCTTTTCCCTTCGGTCGAGTCCGACTCCCTTTGTTTTCCTTCCTCTCTCCCCGGCTCTCGTGGCCCGGGATTGCGTAACGACTATTAGCTCCCTTAAACTTTCATTCCTCAAGTTTTCGTAACGACTGGACTGGCGCGCGCGCGCGCCTCTCGCCCAGGGACAGCCCCCCGTAAAACCGCTATATATACACACACCGGCCCGCGCGTTATGTCCTCCCCGCGCAGGAAGACGCGCACTTTTCATTTACGCGCCCGGCCCTCTTAAGATGAAAAAGTTGGATTGGCCTCTCACGGGCCACGCCGGACACTCGCTCCGGCGCTAAAAAGGATTAAAAGCCCGCGCAATCGTTCCTCACCCCCCGCGATATCCCGCGACGGTTTTCTTTTTTTTTTTCCCCCCCTTTTTCCGAAGGGTAATTGCGCGTCCTACCCGGGGGCACGCCGACGCACACACCGCCGCGAAATTCGCGCGCGGCTCTCTGGGCGCACGCGTTATTGCCCCCGGGGGGTGGGGTAGTCGTCGCGCCGCCGGCATTCCCGGAGCCCCGGCGGCCGCGCGTCGGCGTGCCCGCCCGCCCCGGAATGCCAACCCTTTTCTATTGATTTTGCGCGGGCGGCCGGGAGGTTCCCTCGCCGAAATCCACGCTGCCGGCGGGGCCGCCGCGGGTTGTCCCTCCTCCTTGCCCGTGGCCTCTTTATCTGCCCGGCCTCGCAGAAATAATTCTATTACCATTGCTCACCAAGTGCCCGGGAAGACCATCTATTCCCGTGGCTATCTGGCCCTAAGATAAACCATCTTTTCTTGTGTTTTCCTTGCCGCCCTGCTTTGATTGGTTCTAAAGACTATACTAGTGTTATTGGGCTCTAACTTTAACGGCCGTTTAATGCCGGATTAATTATATCCGTGCCACTAAAAGTAGTAATTTATCGCTTGATTAATTATCAATATTTTGCGCAAGCCATGTAATAAACTTTCTCATTAGATTTTTATCTAATTTTACCCCGTATATTGCTCTCGCTCATAAATATTATATGTATATATATATAATAAAATGACTTTTTTTTTTACTTTGGTTGTGTAGCAAGCATATCTCTTATCATGCTCAAAAATGACTTGGGAACAAAATCCTGCCAGTCACTCTGAATCCTCGACACGAGAATGATCGTTGCAAAACACGGTTTTTATGATTTCAATCAAATACATAGTTAGTACCTCGAAAGTGCTTTAAAAACTTGATTTCGCGTAAATTATATATTGCTACACTGTCCACATTTGACGAGAAATTGGAAAAGGCAGCCCCGCGAGTGTTTACTATCCGGCGCGGTAATGATATTCCCCGACAAATGTTTCCGAATCTACAGCTTGGATCGTCGGGCTGAAAAGTCGAATCTTTTGAAAGAGCGATTGGACGAGGCAATCTCGCGCAGATCGTCCCGGCGAAAGCCACGTTGCACACATACACTCCGGTCCCTAAAACATTAATAAGCAAAATTACAAAAAGGGGGTATACGTGACCGCACACAAAAATGAGCTAATCCGGAAAATCAAGTATGCATTGAAAATATGGAAATAATGAAGCCGGGGCCGCCCGGGGGATACGCAACATATCAAGCTGAGCGTCATTTGCCGGGGAAACGCGGGCGGAGCATGAACGCGCATAAGAGCCCGCGAGTGCGTCGGGATATATCCAAGCGGAACAAGGCCAGTCCGGGATAACGACCAAAGGGCAAACGCGCCCTCTCGCCTCCTCCCGGGGCGCTCCTTCTTTTTTCTTCACCTGCAACTCCCCTTTTCGCCGGCCGGCTAATTACCCCCGCCCGAGGATCTTGATAATAATCCAATCGGCGCTCCTCGCGCGCTTTGTACACTGGCCCGCGGAGTTTCCTTTTTCATTCAAAGGGCCCGCCAAAGATCATCCGACCCGCGTACCCGCGTATTGTTTACTCGGCCGCGAGGCTCTCCCCTCCGCGCCGAAATTCAATCTGCTGCAGATGCCGGGGCGGCTGCCGCCGCGCCTGCTTCTGAATTCCCTCCTCTAAGTGCATTTTTGCTTACTTGCTCTTTCCGGGGGAATATACATAAGCGCGACGCGGGGGGCATGATTTTCCGCGAAATGACGCCGGGATGTTTGCGCGAGGCGGCCCCGACGCTGCACACGCGGTTTAAGCTTCCCAGAGCTCGCGCCGCGCCGTTTCCGACGGTTTAGTTTGAAAATCGCTTTAATACACTGCGTATTAGCGGGCGGGCGGTGCCCGGGCTTTATCAGGGCTCGCGAGTACGCAATAATTTTGCCAATGGGTGTACTATGTGACAGGGTTTGAGGAAATGATTTTGTTGAAAAAAAAAAAAAAAATGGCAACAGTCGTGGAAATAAGGCGTACCTAGTCAAGTGAGCCGTCCCTGCAAGGGTAAAACAACGAGTCCAGATGGGTTTATCGTTAGCGCACCTTTTCTCTCTCTCTCGGTTTTTATGACGAGTTTTGCAGGATGAACGGAACGACGACGACGGCCTTTTTGTCGGAGACGGAGTTCGCGGTGGCTTTTTTTTCCAGGCGGATCGAACTCTTGTTATCCCCGCGGCGCGCGAGCGGCTCGCATACCGCGCGGCACCGGAAGAGCGCCCCGTGTAACCGGAAACGGCAAAAAAAGCTCGCACGAGCACGAGTATGACAGGGCAGCCATTAAGATAAGCGTTTATCAAGGAGTAACGAGGGGAGCGGGGGGGCCCGCGGCCTCCCCGGTCTATCTCGAGGGGGGGGGACAGGGCTCGCAATCCTTTCGCCGCGCGGGCCAAAGCGCCAAATGACAATTAGCCCCGCTAGCGAGTCCCTAGGGCCTCGTAAACATTTAAGCGCGCCCTCGGATTTGCATTGCCTGGGCCTTCGCGCGGCCGGGGGGCCCTGTAAATCCCCCGGAAAAATACGGCCCGCGGGATTTACGGCCCCGCGCGGCCGAGATAGAGGAACGCGCGGGGGCTAATGAGGAGCGCGGCGCCGAGGAATCAAAGCGCAATCGGGGCAGGCGGACGGGCCGCGGCGGAACGGCATTAGCGCGAGTCACGCCAGCCGACGCCGCCCACCCCGCCAATGAGCGGCCCGACTGACGGCACGCGAGGCTAAGCGCGCCCCTTATTAATATGCGATCGGGGGGCCCCCGCTCGGCTTGCTAATTTTCTAATTTATCGGCCGGGGGACAAGTGGCGGCGCGATGCGCCGGGACGGGGCCACTCGTGCACCCGGGCAATCAGGCCTCGAGTATACAGTCGGCCGAAACGCCGGGGAGTCACGCGCGCGCGACTGTCAAGTGCCCAAGCGGCCCTGCGGACCTCGGGGGCCGCGCCCTCTGCGATGACAAAAAAAAAAGGGAGAGGGGGCACGACACTGCCGCGTCGCCCAATGCATTAACGCCTGAGGGGGGGAAGCTGGCGATCCGGCCGATGCCTTCGGCTGTCTGGTTAATGCCTCCGAGAAGTAGGGAGCTGCACGGTCTAGCGAGAAAACTATTCTCCGCCTCGCGAAAGTGTTTCGGCGTAAAAACGAAGGCCGAGCGGGTCTGTCGAGGAAAAGGCAAACAGGCGTCTTAGTCACTTTGCGCGCCTCGACGATCTGCCCTCTCCTCTGCCTTTCCTTTCCTCCCAGCTCTGACTTTCCGACAAAAACTCCATCGAGGTCTCTTTGCTAACTGTAATCGAAACCGATTGTTTTATTAGTTACCCCCGTTCAAAATACTTCCACGATAAATTCAGTTAGCTAAAAAATAACTTATTAGATTCTGTAACTGGCTGTCCTATTTTTTCAAGCAACCAAGCTTTTTGAATAGCTTTTCCGTTGCAAGTTACAGCAGCCCTTCATGTTATAAAAGTAATCGATAAAGTTGGCTTGCAATAAACCTATAATCCGTAAGTAGGGACCAGAGACGAAATAAAATTACTATTAACTCAGAGTTGCTTGCTTTAATGAATATTTTAATCTCCACGTGTCCTCCTGTGAGCATTTGTATATTCATTGATGCAAGTTAGTAAGCATAACAGACACATTCGCGCAGGCACAAGTCTGAGCGCGAGCCGAAAACGTAGCCCGAGCGTGCGCGTCGCATCTTTGTTAGAGTTTCCTAACGCTAGCTGAGACTGTCATTTTAAGCCCCTTGATAAGCTAATAATTAATTAATGTTCCCGAGTGCAGCATCCGCGAGTGAAAATGTTATTAAGAGGGAACTGCTCGGACGTAGCGATGTCGCGATAAGCAGCTTTAGTCCGAGGGAAAATATGCTTAAATCGGGAGGGATTACATAGCTGGATTTCAATTGAATGGAGCCGGGCGGAGAGGCGGCCGTTAACAAACAATTGCGCGCGGCCGCAAGACCAAGTAGCCTCGCGCTTCTTTTAATTAACCGCTTTTAAAAATGACTATCGCCCAACAATGTACAGGAGCTTTTCATTATAATTGCCCTTTCAGGTCGGAGATTTAGCCGGGCGCGGGCGCGCGCTTACCGGCGCCCTGCAAACAATGAGCCGAGGAAATAAAGTGCGTTCAACAAGACCGACAAGCGTAGCCCCGGCGGCGGCGGCCGCCCCGTCTCCCGCCTCCCTCCCTCGGGATTAACGAGGCGGCCAGGAGCCGCGGGGGGGAGAAAAAAAGCCCGCGGGAGCGGCAACAATGGCGCGGCCCGATGACCGGGGGGGAGGAGGGCCGTAAGTGCCGAAGGTCGCGCGCACCGCCCGGGAATTATTTCGATCATACGGCGCCGCCGCGACGCGGGAGCCGCCCGGCTAAAGGGGTAATAAACGCCGCTTTCATTGCCGGCCTCTCGTAAAGCCGCGCGCGGGGAAAAATAAACGGGCGGGCTCCTTCGGAAGCGAGGAGGAGAGCCGCCCGCGGCGCGCCCCGGCCCTTCGATTTCGAGGGGCTCGTCCCTCGCTCGCGCACCGCAGGGCTCATTAATTCTTAGCGCGCCCTACCCAAGATTTACTTTCCCGGGGCTCCTCATCTGCGCGCCCACCTTCCCTTACCGTGCCGCTCAATAATGCACCCGGCACCTGGTTCACTTCTTCCTGCACACCGAACCCGGTGCTACAACGAGTACTCGAGCCCATTGTGTCCAGGTAGCTACTCACGAGAAACTCCCCCCGTCTTTTGAAAATCTCTAGATTTTTTTGCATTAATAGTGCCCTTCAAACTCCGATGCAAGTAGTCATGAGCTGTACTAGAACTTTTATCATAGCATTTAGCAGATGTTATCGGCTATTTTAATCTAAAACTACGCTTGGTATACGTAATCGTCCCGAATCCATACATGAACTCTAAGGATCGCGTGGATTTTATACTTAAATTTAAATCGTTGACTTTCTTGTATGCAACTGTTACATCAGCAAGGGATCCAAGTCCTGAACAACAAGCAGAAAGATAACAATACTGAACCTTTTACAAGGGATGCTTTATTTAATCCTATCTCCAGCTCCAAATAACAATTACTACTAAAAATCCAGTGTTATGAGAAATTGGTGTGCCCTTTTGATTTGGAAATATGTTTATTAATTAATTTATTATAATATGTTAATATGCCTACTGTTATAGGTGCATTGGAAGTCTAAAAAGCGCATTTTGTTCTTTGTACAAAATGTCATGCGAATTTGTTTTGCTCTTTTAAAACGAAGAAAGTTTTTTAGACGTATACCTGACTTTTACTTGTTAAAAGTATAAAACAGATTCTCTTGACATTTTCTCAAGCATTTTCTGCTCTTACAAAGAAGGAAACTCGGTTTTTAGACTTTCTACTGATGATTTTTCTAGCTTTAGATTTAGAGTGAAAATCTTGAATCAATAGATATTAGATTTCTTGTAGGTATTTCAAATTGTTGTAAATGCCACACTTTGATACCATTTCTGCATGAATTATTAATAATTCGGTTAAATTAAAATATTCTTTAAACTGAAATGTTGTAAGAAAGAAAAAAATACTATATACTTTTCAGTAAAATAATCAAAAATTTTTTACTGTACAGTAGACTAATTATTTTGATTTGACAAGTCTGTTCCCATGTGACTCCAGAGTGCGGTAAAAATCGTTACAACACTTCTGTCGGAGCGGATATCGGCCGGATTCAAAGATTACATAAATGGTTATAATAAAAAAATACACGAATCCTCTATTAAACGTACTAATTAGCAATTACTTTGAAGTTGAACTTTACGCGTTGGCTTTAAAAGTCGATCATTTTATTCGAACCTTTTACAAGTGATTACGAAGGTTTTACCCTCCCGGCCCACCGAAACCCCGTAATTGCCGTCCTTTATCTTCCCTGAATGCGCACAATTGCCGAATGCCGCGCCCAAAAGTTAAACGCTCACTCGGCCACTGGTGTATTAAATTACGGCGCGCGAAAGTCGGCCGCGTGTCCAATTTTCCAGCGTGTCCCGGGCTCCGAAATCGGATGGCCCGATTATTCCGTTAATCGAAAGCTTCGCAGGCCGCGAAACGTTAAATTATTACAAAAACCGGCCTCGCTTTGTAGCCTCGCGTGGCGACCGGGGGGTGAAAAATAAAGGGGTGCGGGCTTGTGTCGAACAAAAAAAAAAGAGAGAAAAACCAATAGGCGGCGCGTGACGACGCGGCCCCAAGGGCTGGCCCCGCGGGACGCCAGGCGGCAATTCGCATGGACGAAAACAAATCTCCGGAGGGAGGGCCGAGGAAAGGGCCGGCCATTTTCCACGGAGAAATGACGCCGAAAATCCGCGCGGAAAAGCCGCTCGGCCGTTAAAGCGGGCGGAGGGGACAGGGCCGGCGGGAAAAAAAAAATATATATATATATATACGGCCGGCGGATCGGCTTCCTTCGTCGGATTTATCCGCGGGGGCCGCGAGATTTACCGGGGATTTATTAAAGTGAGTGTTTAGTATTGCCGGCGGGGCGCGCGGCCTCCGCTAACTCTGGCCCTGCCGGCCTCCGATCATGCGATTGCCTCGGGAAATAATCAAGCGAATATACCGTCCGGGGGTAAGCGCTCAATAACCTCACGATAATAAAGCCGCATTACGGATCGGATTCGTGAAATTTTTCACCATCAACGAATAATTGGATAACGCCGCTCGTGTAACCCACTAGTGGACCAAACTGAAATTCCTCGAGGCATGCCCCCGCACCGAATGAGCGTTTAATCAGGATTACGGCCCCGGCTTACTCTCGTTTCTGGGGCAAAATTTAAAAGCCGAGCCTTCGACGCAAATCAATTTTTTTTTTTTTCCCCCAGAAACACGAGTGCTGTAATAGTTGTTTGGTTCGCGGTGACCGACCAGTGTCCTTCTGTTTCTCCTGGGCGGTATCCTTTACGAGATACTTCGCTCGTACATATGTGACTGCATCTATCTATCTTTCATCCTTAATTTTGTGGTGGATGGTAGGGTAAACGAAGACAGCGCCGCGCCGAGTGTAGCGGGGAATAGCCAAAGTACAGTTTTATCGAGTCGGCAGTGTTTACTCGATATGCACTTTGGGGAGGAAGAGTTGGGGTAGTGCAGGGGGAGCAATAGTATCGGGTGACTGGGCGCTTTTCGAATCCAAAACAATTATTTTAACGGTAAGTGGGGCGGGCGGCGCGCACGGCTCTCCGTCTCTTTCAATCCCTTGGAGCATAGAATAATCCTAGTGGGAGTAGCGGGGCAGCTCCTCTCCCTCCGCGCTTTGGGGGAGCTTTACGCAAATTAGAAAGGCAGATAAAGATATGGCGGGCGGCCTCGCGGCGTACCCACGTCACTCATTGTTGGGGCTTTAGACACGCGGGCGGCGCGCGGCGAGCCGCTCCTCACGGGGCCCCCCCCTTAACAGCGTTACACTTTTTTTCGATTCGCGCCTCGGCCCGGCTCCCCCCCAACCCCCGAAAAGTAATTGCTTTTGTTGCGGATTCCGCGGCGTGTGTCTGCCCCGTCCCGGTGGCTGCCTCCGGTATATTCATGAGGGCCAGTCCCGGGGAGCAAGGGGTTCGTTATTAGAGGGCGCGCGTGCAGCACCTCTCGGCTCGCGTCCTCGTCCGCCCGGGCATCAGTGTCAATATTCATTCGGCGGCGGAGAAGGCCTTGGGCTCCGGCTCAAAATCCAGGTGCTCTACCGGGAAAACTCCCTATTCAATCAATTAGGGGCAGATATAAGGGCCCGTGCACTTTGGGAGTCGGGCGCCGGGCCGTAACGCCACCTCCTCGCCGGCGGCCGATTACCCGTAAGGAGGCTTTTTATGGGCTAACCTCTGCGGGCGCCTCATCCATTATTAAGCCCGAAAAGCAACGACACGGGCCCTCGTGAATTTATCCTCCTGCGGCGCTCGGCGCGTGGCGATAAATTCCGGGGGGCCGGGGATTTTTCTGCCGGGGGGGGCTCCTCCTCGGCGACGACGTCGTCGTCTCCGGGTGCCGGGGTTGGTGCACCGGGGCCACCGGGAGGCGGCGCTGGCGCCCGCAGGGAAGGGGGGGAGAGTCCCGCAGAGGCGGGGTCGGGCTGCCGGCTTCCGGCCCCCGAGGTTGCGGTGCACTTTGCCCGCCCGGGGCTGGAGGGAAATGGCTTAGGGGGATGGAGCGCCGGCGAGGGACGGGTTATGGATTGCTCGGCCGAATCCGCTCGGCTTCTGTAACCCGAATACCTCGGCGGCCGCCACCGCGTCGCTCGGGCGCAGCTGGGGATAGATTGGGAGAGTCGGCTAATTCGGCCCCGCTGCCGGATTAAAAGGGAAGGTTTTGCGCGTTCGATTGTGTTTCGCCCGGCGGCGGCGGCCCCGACTTTCGCCCGAGAGCCGCTCTTTTCGCGCCCCGAGTTTTCCGCCGAGTTTCCCTCCAAATGACCGTCGCTGAATACTAATGGCTTTGTTCTCGCGAGATCCGCCGATATACCTACTCGGCGGCGCGGCTCGGCCCCCTACTTTTGGATTCCGCCGCTGCTCGCGTTAGATCCTAGAAGAATACTTGAAAGTTGGCCGGAGGAGATTTAAAGAGAAATCTGCACGTATATACTTTGAATCTTGAACAAATACAGTCAAAGCATTGTTCCGGGCGCGCGGCATGATATATCGCTCTTCTTTCCAAACGCGAGGCCCCTGATTATCATACCCCCGAGTCCCCGTGAAAAAACAGCTAAAAACTTCCCGTTTGTCAATGGCTCCTGCACTATGGGGACCGAAATAAAAACTATTAGGCGCATTTTCTCGGGTACGCTTCTTCGGCTCCAACATAAGCGATCCCTGAAAATGACCGAGAAATCGCCGGTAAAAAAAAAAAACAAAATTAGCCAAGCATAAAAGTGAGATATAGCCGGGTGCACCTCGTCGACCGTCTCCCCGGGAGTTTTCCGCTGACCGGGCGGGGCCATATGCCGAATCTTCCCGCGGCGGGAGATCGATTATCCGGGGCGCGGGGCTCATCAGTCAGCTGTCGGGCGCGTTTCAAGGTCCCGGGGCGGCGAACACTTTCCCGCGAGGCAGGGCACGTAGGGGCGCCTACCTAGGCCGCAGACGGGGGCGGCAATCAGCGGGAGCCGCACGTCCCCGGCGCGTCATCCGCGGGTCAACAGCCGCGGGGGCCGTCCCTTTCTTCCGGCCGCCCGGGGGATGTATATTCCGCGGCGTTATTGCGCCGGCTTCATATTCCTGCCTCCTCGGCGCCTTTTCCCGGATTAATGTCAATATTGGGCTGACGCGGGTGCGCCGAGTCCGCCCCCCTCAGCGCCGACAGCCGCGACGCCCTCATTTGCAACCGGAATTGATATACAATCCGCGCCCGGCGCTTCTTCCCCCCGCGCGGGCTCCTAACCTGTTTGTCGGCTCTCGGGACGGGCGCGCCCTCGCGAGCCGCCGCCGGGGCGCTTATTACCGGCCGGACCGACAAAGCGCTTTATTGCGCGGACAGGCCGAAAACCGGGCGGCGGCCCGGGGCTTTCGATTAAATTTGATTGCGCGACGGCTCTGGGAGGAAATAAAAAAGGAGCGCGGCGGGCGATTGCGCGCGCGCATGCGCCCCGCCGGGGCCAAACAAAGGAAGGCCGGGGGGGAGGGTGTGGAGGCCCGCGACATCGCCGCTTTTTTCCGCCGCTAATTGCCAAGAATCGATACGGGGACTCGGGCCAACAATATCGCCCGAGTGGTTAACAAAAGCCCAATCGCTTTGAGCGGCCCCGCGAAAATTTCGACGCGAAAAAATTGCGCGCCGCGCGGACGCCTCGTGCTTTTTTTTTTTCCCCCTCTGCCCGCGCGGCCCGACACTGATAAAACCGGGGCCGGCCGGGCCGCCCCTCGAAAGACCTTGTTTATTCGCGCCTCCCTGGTAATAAGAGGGGCCGTGTATGCGCCGCCGTGCGCATATTGCACTCGGCTCCTCGACGGAATAATATGCCCCAGTTATCCTAAGAATTTATAGAAAAGCCCCGAATCGAGACGGATTGAATTACTCCGCCGCATGCGCTTCTGCTTAACCTTATGCATATCGGATACTCGACTCGGCCCAACTTTTCAAGCAGGGGACTCCCCTCTCTTTTATCGTGCTTCGTTTTTAACGGACAATATTTGTAAGTGCATTTACTTTGTAGTTTGGACTAAAACCATTCTGTAATATTTGCAAAATAAAAGTGGAAAAAGTGCAACTTTGATATTAGCCGCAGCAAATACCAAGTATTTGTATTTGTCCCGGATAGCCTTTAGCTAATATAACAAAGTAATACCCAATATTGAACGGCTCGAATTAACTTAATCATTGCTAGTATGTTTTAAACAAACATTCATTAAAACTTTCTTCACAACTTTGATTAGAACTACAAATACCAGTTACCCTTAAACAACCCAACAATATTGCAGGAGCTAGTGCAAACTTGAGCAAGAATAAAATCAAGCTACGCTTAAACAAGTCCAATTACAGAACAGTTCAGTACCTGCAGGCGTCCTCGATTCAATTGAAGCGTTTGACACGCAGCTTGGCACCTCTAGTCGATCACATGAACAAATTCCATGAACTGCGAGTGATTCGCAGAAAGCGTGTCCGCCCTGGAATACTTTTTGGGAGGGGCGCCAAAAGTATAGCGACCGAACAAAGAGTAAGGCGCAGCGGCGACAACCTTGCTGACAGTGTGAGTGAAAATCCAGAGGGAGCGTCAAAAAATAAAAGTCCGAAAGTGCAAAACTGCGCTAGCACGTCGACAGCTGACACACGCAAAATCTTGTTATCGCAGCGCGATGGGCAACGCTGACGGAACGAAGTAAAAAAAAAAAAGGGAGGGAGATCGGGCTGGGAGGGTGGAGGGGACGAAATGGTCGTGGGAAGGAGCTTATATATACATATGAACGTAAAGGTTTGTACGTGGAATAATTGGGTGCGGCTCGTTACAAGATTCCTATCGCGATAGTGTGAAAATGGGGGGAGAAGGAGCCGAGGATAACAAAGATAAAACACGCGGCTGGGCGGAATGGAGAGATAAAGAGGCTCCCTTGTGAATGAAATTTTTATTTCGCCAGGCGAGTCCTGGCTAGGCGGGAGATGCCGCCGGGACCTTTTTTTTCAATTGGCCCTTTCCGCAATCAGCAGTTTTTACAAGAGGCAAAAGTGCGCCCCCGGCCCCTTAATAAATCGGTACAATTAATTCAACCCTTATCCCGAGACGAATCTGCCCCCATTGTGCCGCTGCAGCCCACTGATACCGGGCTATAAAGCGCTGTTTCAAAATGTCATTTAATATTGCAAGAAGAATCAAATGGTATAAAGGATTGCGAATCTGTTGGAAAAGCATAGTGGCGGGCCGCTGGTCCAGGTGCGTATACTGCGAGCGCGCGATTCGCCATTCAAAAAAGAATAGCTTTAACACCCGGCACCCTACAAAGAGGGACAGTAGCGCGCCAATAAGAACGGAGGACCACCGTTCCGCCGGGGCGACTTTCCAGTGCGCCCAGTGATTTCCGCTGCGATTTCCACAGCGGGTTTTATGAAAAATTCCGGCGGGGAGGGCGCGGCGGGCCCCTCGCGCGAGGACGGAGAGATTGAGAAATGGAAAAGGCGCGATAAGGACAGCCCTCGGGGGGAGGGTGGCGGGGGGAGAGGGCGGGCCTGAGGTGAAAAGCTCCGCCCGGAAAGAGCTCGCCGGCTCGGCGAGATCAAAGGGCGCCGATGCTGTATAATGCGCCAGGGCCGCCGGGGCGGGGGCGCAAAAAAAAGGAGGAGGAGGAGGAGGAGGAGGAGCGCGGGAAGGGGCTGGGAAAAGGCCGCCCCCGCCGTTAATGTATAAGGGGCGCACGTCGCGCGCGTTAATTTAATAAAGCGCGCGAAATTCGCGTGGCGGGCGGGGCGCGCGCGCGCGCGCTCCCTGGCGGGGGTTATTACACGAGGTGTCGGCGCGGCCCTTCACCCCTTTATGCCCCGCCGGCGAATGTAGCGTTAATTGTGTGTGCGTCGGCCCTGCGCCCCTGCAGCTTTCGGGCGCGCGCGCACGCGTAATTATCGCCCGAGCTTTTAGCGGTCGTCGCTCGGGGGGGGAGGAGGAGGCGCGGGGGCTCCCGCGGGCCGGCCGATTCTTTGGGGGAAGGGGGGCCCCGTCGTCTTCCGGGAGTCGGCCACCTGCCGGGATTTTTCCGCCCCCTAATTTCATTTGGCCGAGGCGGGCCGCGCGGATTCATAGAAACCGAGCCTGAAAGCGGCATTGAGTTAGCCGAGTTGGCCGGAGCCGCTCGAACGGCTTATGATTTTCCACCGAGTCGTCGAGTTGATATAAAAGACGCGGTCGGTGTACATTCCCGTGAAAAGCGGCCCCCGAGCGATCGCTGCGCAGCGGCTCCCGGCGTTACCTTTTACCGAACGCCCAAACTGACTTTCCGCGCCCTGTGGTGCGCGCGCGCGCGCCTGCGTATAAACAAAAAGCCGACGGACCGCCCTTCAGAGGCACGCGGGCGCCCGGGCCGGGGAGGGCGGAAGACAGCCATAGACGTAAATGCGCAGCGGCCTCAGAGAGAAACCGCGAGCAAGCTTGGGGAAAATATCTCGGGCGTATTCTAGCGGGAGGAGCGCTGCCGGCGCGGCCCCGGCTGCGGCCCGTAGTTTGAAAAGCGGCAAAGTTTAGAAGCGCGCCGGCGCTTTCCCGCCCCTCCCCCCGCCGCCCGACTCGCCGAGGAGAGGACGTCCGGGGTATCGTTATACGCCCCTGCAAATGCACTTAATGCTTAATTGCATCGCGGCTCTCCTTTTAAGCGGCACTTGATGATGACCGCGGTAATGCAATAGCGGCTTTCGCGGAGCCGCCGACTGCGCCCAAGGAGAATATCATAATTCAGGGCGCCGCGCCGAGGGCACCGGCCCCGAGGAGAGAGGCTAAGCTGCCGTTTTTCCGAGCCTTCTTAAGGTTATCTTCCCTCCGGCTGCCGGCGCCCTTTTTTCTTCTCAATTTCGTCTACGTCTCGGCTAAAAGTTGAACGACGAGGAGGACTCCGAGGACCGCCAACTCGAATTCATCGAGTCATAAAAGATTCGCCTTTCATTGGAGAGGAGCGAGACTCCAATCTGACGCGATTGCAATTGCGATCGATGTGTGTTAAGAGGCAACGGAGAGGAAAAGCCGCTTACGCACCATTTTTATTCCACCGAGCTTTTTGCGCCCGAGGGCGAAAATTGTAATGGGACGGAAACTTTTACCCGCCCTACGAAAATAGCAGTTCCTGTAATGCTCGAGTGGATGGTTAGCGGGGATAATGTAAAATTATGTGGATGAGTATCAGATTTTAATCCAGGTCGCGGATTTCGATAAAACTTTTACACGAGTTCAACCCCAGGCAAATAGCGTAAGCCACTGGCCCTGTTGCTTGCGATAAATTTCGATTACCAAACTTTTACTTATTCAACGAATAGTTTTAACGAATATTTATAAGATCGCCCGAGTCATTGCAAGGAATTGAATAACTTTGCATTTTTATATTTGCGTTAAAATTGCATTTTAATAATATACGCTCATGACAAAACTTATGAATCAAGTGTTACCTTTTATCTTCATAATCTATTGATTCCAATACTCTGATAATAATTTTGTTTTAATGAATAGTATATATACGACAGTTTTATCTAATCCCTTATTGTCCTGCCTTTAAGCTTACGTAATTAGAAATTCTATGATTATGATATAAGAGTAGATTAATTAAGGAAATTCTGAAACACCGAACTATATGCAAGAAAATTCTAGGACAATGGAACAGAATCTGAGAAGTTGTTTTAGAAGTATAGAATAAGGAATTTTGTCAAACTTTAATAATTATTTCTGAAATATTCACACGTATGAATTAATAATCAAATAAATTTATAGTTTTTTAACTCATATTTGAGTAAATTCTAGAAAGCCCTACTCCTTTCTATTCCGAAATTTCTGTTTAAATCGCTTTCCTCGTGGGTTAAGAAAAATTGTTAAAATTCGAGAAAAATGTTATAGATGATAATACGAAAGCACTAGCAGTATGTAGCTGAAAGCACGAGCTCAAGCCATTGGGAGTGAGGGCTTACGCGCGCGCATGCGACCGTGAGAGGGCACAAGGTGAGATACCGAAAGTGCGGATCCGCATTCACTCTCTCTTCGCCAGTGAATCTGTCCATAAAGCCAAGCTTCAATGCTGTAGAAATGACAGCTCAATCTAGTCACCCGAATAGAGCGCATTCATACAGTACATATCCATACAACACATTATAAAATAATACAGTGTAGTTGCATCTGTAATTGAATCTATAAGAACGCCTTCCTCAAGACACTGAATCTTTCTACTGTACAACTATGCCTGTTTCATTCCACATATATAATGAAAAAGTAGCACTCATATCTGACTCGAACAGGAAAATAGAATTCTCATTTCTGTTCTTTGTTCTTTCTTATATTAATGTGCAGAAGCTATTTTCTCTTCACACCTATCCAGATCAGGGTCGCCGTTAGAGACCCTCCTTGCAGCCTTTATACGATTTCCATTAAACCCTCCTCTATCAATCTCTCTTTTTCTTAACCATTGGCGTAGATTTCAGTTCGTACAAAAAGACGCAGAATCATTGGCAGTTCTGCTTCATTAGATTCCTACTCATAATTCTTCGCTCCCAAGTCAAAGCAGTGAAAAAGACCTTTCATCCAACTCGTATAATCTTATACACGATGATATAGGTTAAACTTCATCTTTCCATCTCAAAAAATACTAATCTTTGCCCAACATTTCATATATCTGACTTGATTAGACACTACCTATCACATTTGACTTTTTACAAATTATCTTTACTAAAGACATCTAGCTTCAAATGTACCAGCTCTTCTAAAATTTTAACAAAGTTTTTGGATAAGTTCATCAAAGTTAAACTCACTTGCTAATTCCCCATTAACCGTAAGAAAAATGATGACTGATCCCTGAGTGTAAAATACTTGTACCCTCCGCAACATAAAAATAAATCTTTTTTTTAATTTATGCAAAACTAGATGGTCTTTATATTGTCGTGAAACTGAAGAGTAAATCTAAAGTTACTTTCGTTTCAAAAAGATGCTAAACTTCGTTGTGCCAACTACAACGTTGAGAATCGCGCAACTTGAAGAGGGTGTCCTAAGGTCCCGTAAAATTAACTCCCTGACAAAACCACGTTTAACGACTCTCCGCCTCTTCGAACAAGGCAGATGCAAATCCTTCCTCCTATCATTCTTACGTTTAGGCCATCCAAAATTTTCAAACTCCGATCTACCTACTCCAATTAAATGGCATAATTTTATGATCAATTTACCCGTCCTAATATTGTAACTGTCCATGTATAGTTTATATTTCAAATGTTTTATACTTTTTCTCAATTCAAATACTAAATGATGCCGATCTTCATGAATATCAACAGATTTTGCAGAGTCAAATTCTTTATACATCTACATACCAAACTACTTCATTTACTCAAAAGATCGTCACGGTTCCAAGAAGGGAAGAGGTGTGACTACTCAAGTTCATAACTCCCTTCGCCAAAGCCATTCGAGCAAAGTACCCTAGGGGAATTTGTCGATGTAGATATCTCTACCTTCGGCATCCCTTTCGAATGATCTTCTACTCTCTCGAAATGCTGACAGTAAAATCGCCGCTCTTAACCAATTTTTCAATTTAAACAATTCTATTATCCATACTGATGACACTAGCACCAAGCACTCAGTATGAGACTGTCAAATTTCTAACCCTAAAGTGTCTCTACACTAAAGAACATCTCTCGTCATAATTTTTCTTTGTAGCATTCTTCCCATTTAACGAGAAAACTCCATAATTTTTAAGCTTTAAACTCAGCCATATACCGTATCTCTTCCCAAAAGCATCCATGGTCTATCCGCTAAAAACATTCTTAGCAGCACTGATTTGAAAAAAATCATGTTTGCACTCGAGATCGCTTTAATATATTTTGTCGGCAGCATTTAGAAATAAATTAGATAATTTACATATTTATTGTCAATAAAAATACACAAATAAATATAGTGCGATAGGTTTGGGCTATTTTAATTTAAATTTTAATTCACGATATTAAAGTATATTTTAAATGAAACGTATAAACAATTTTTTAATAAAACTAAAAACTTTAGCTAAATCGTAATCAATTGTCGATGGTTACTATTAAATAAAAGCATCATTTTTGGGCTTGAAAGATGACCGATACTGATTCCGTATATACATTTGCCTCTATTACAGAACCTCGATAAATATGAATATTATCATTCGGAAAGAAGAAATACGAAAGTTACACAAATGTAATGCGAAGCGATCCCTTCGTTAAAAAAGGTACACACTGAAATAACTACATTAGGCACCGCAGCAACTCTCGAAACATTATTACGCAATTAAGGCTGCAATCAGTGCCCGTATCATAACCAACTTATTTCGCAATTACGTAGTCAAATCTATTTAAATCCGCAGTGGCGTCTGTACGCGCGGCTACAATTTATTCCGATCCCGCGCCGCGAATCAGACAGGAGCAAAAAGAAGCGCGAGACGGCCGATACAAACGAGCCTAGATAAAAGTGAGACATAATAACATTCCGTAATCCCCGATAATTTCCCGGCGAGAAAGGAGGCCGAGCGGAAGATAAAGGCGCCCGAGACACGTTATGCAGTGGGGAGGAGCCGATTTAAATATACGCTGCAGCGAGTCCCGGCGATCGTTTATCGTTGCCTGCAACGCGTCGAGGCGAGGATGAGGCCTTGCCAAGAAAAAATAATACCATGCGCCGAGGCGCGGCCGTTAAGCTCCTGAAGAATGCGAGGGACTCCCGCGAGTGGACGTTGTTATCGGGCAGCGTCGAAGCGCATTTTGTATTTATGAGGGAGTAACGAGCTCTTATTCATGGCAATTGATTCAAAGTAGCGCGGACCCCGCGCTGTGCTCGGTAGAATGCTTGCATAAAAAATTATATGTTAATCCGAGACCGTTAGTTCGAGTTATGTTTATTATGAGCTGACTTTTATAAGAATCTTTTTTCTCTCTTATAAGGGTGGGAATTACACAGTCAAGTAGTTTCAATGACTCCGACAATCGAACCTGCCAGCAAGCTTTATCGATATATTATTTTTATCTGCTTTGCGTGCAAAGCACCAGAAGCTCATCGACCTGTTTCTTTTTTGCATAAATTCTGAATCACGGTAGTGCAGACGCCGAGTTTCCCGCGCCAAAATACGTCATTCGAGTGAGATAATTGTTTTGCACTCTCTCAATTAAAGTTTACACGACCTCCGAGGCAGAAATTAGAAAAATAGCCAAGGTTCGAGAGTGTGCGGGTCCAGCGAGTCCGGCCGCTGCACCGCCTCTCGCTCGCCTCTTTTTACCCGCAGTTCGTCGCCATGGGAGCGAAGATGGAGTGCCGAGGGGTCAGACTCCCTCGCGCGCATTTGCTTCGCGCGTACGCGCGCCCGCGTAATGGCGCCGGACGCGTATCCCCGGCGGGATCGAGGCTGAGCGAAGGGGCGTCGGACGGCTAAGCGCGTAATTACATTTTCGACGATGTTATCAATTTTATTGCCCTATACAGCGCCGCATGGGATAAAGGTGAACGCGGCCCCCCCGAATATACCTGCCCGGCCATTATGAGGTTAGGGTTAAGGCTACCGAATGGTTGCTTAAGAGGGTACAATTGACGGCGCCCCCGATAACCGAGTCGATCACCTGCGGGCCCCGCGGCTCTTTGACTTTGAGCTTTGAGAAAGGGGCTGTCGCGCCTCACTGCTCCCGAAAATTTGTCTTTGTCACGCTAACGATAATGCTTTCCAAAGACGATTTCTGCCAGGATCTACTTTGAATGATGGGATTATTCGCTGCTTTTAAGCAAAAATGTATGTCACGAAGCTGGTTGCTCGACATTATAATATTTCCATTTTCAAGTTATAACGGAATGCAAACTTATTTGTTAAGAAATTTCATTTTTGTTTTGACAAACGACCAGTATACGAGTAAACAAATAGGTTTGCTCGCAATTTAAATATGTGTTTTTTAATTATTGTTTAATAAACCTGTGACAGTGTTACGCAATTTTGATTATTATCGAGAATTATTACAAGCTTTTAGTAAGTTTAATATCGGAAAATTTATATTAATTTAAAAATGAGATATAATTTAATATTTAAATGGCATGTATGTGCTTTTAATGTGATTTCATTATGGTAAATTAATGTTATGTCACTCGAAAATTCATTACCTCATGTCAGCAGTATCAGCTGCATTAGTAAAGTCTACACTATTAATTACATATTTATTAAAATATTATTCTAATTAGAATAAATATTTAAAAAATCACTCAATAAGTAGCTCACCGACTTAGGTTATATTTCAACGATGAATTTTTAAAACTAGCATGGTATAAAACTGCAATGGCTGCAAACCTCGCAGCAAATGGTTACTCACCTGAAATCAAAAATAGAAGCAATGGTTATATAGATTCAGGCCACAATTAAGAAATAATTTATGCTTGGTAATAATAATAATAACAAAAATAAAATATTTAAAAATATATAAAAATATAAAAATATATTATAAAAATATTCATAAAATTATTGAACAAAAAGGGTCTAGCAGTTGACCTGCAAATCAGTTTTCAACAACGGAAAATTGTCCAAGCTATCTAATTAAGTCCCTGCCTTACCGGCAAAAAGGTCTTAATCTTACGCCGGGAAAAAATGTTCCCTCTGCCGACACATTGCCAGGGTCCCCTTAAAACTCTCGCGCCACCTCGGCTCAGCTTGCCCGACAAAAAGGAAACTTAAACGTCTCCCCTCTCAAAAAAAGGAAGAGCCAGACTAGGTCTTCCCACCTGGGCGGAACTTTTTCTCCCCCTGCATAACCATTCCCGGGGCGTCGTCGCTCCTTCCCCGGAACAACGCGCCTGCGAGGAAGATCAATTACATTACACACGTGCGAGGGAGGGGGGGGGGATGGGGTGGCAGGAGAGTAGCGACGGCGGCGGCCGCACCGGGCGATGGAGAAATTTGACTTTCAGATTATCAGAGTGGCGCTGCAGGCCACCGGGCAGAAGTGCGCGGCGGCCGGCGCGGGTGGGGAGAGACAGAAAGGACTGATTCAGCACCGAGAGGATGAGCGGGAAAGAGAAAGAGACGAGGGAGAGACGGCGGACAGATAGAGCGAGAGGGAGGAGCGGGGCACCGAGGTCGTTAGAGCTCCTAATGAGAGTCCCCGGTCCTCGCCCTTTGCCTTACCTCTGCCGGCCATTTTCTCTTTTTCCCCCGAGCACTTAGCCGTCGCGGCCGAAGACGTCGCTGGGATTAGAGAATCTTTTTGACGCGCGGTAATTGTTCCACATCCGGTGATCATCGAGCTGTATATTAATGGGGGAAGCGGGGGAAGGGCTCTCGAGACGCCCGGAGCTTAATTCCCGCATCGCGGCTGATGAATGCGAATTTTCGAGGCGAGTTAAGCGCCGGGTAAGCTCCCGCAGCGCCCCCTACCTTCGGTGAGCCGAGGTGACGTAATGGCGACTGAGAAATTAAGGGACGAGCAGCTCAGTTGTGTATTTAAATTGGGATTATCGGCCTTTCGGCGAGTCTCCTCGCTTTCACGTCGCGTGTAAGTATTATTTAAATTCGGTTTCCTAACTCCGCGGATATTCGGCCTTGCTCTGTACTTGCTTAAGAGATTGGTACTATATTAGAAACTGAAACCGAGTACAATTTCTGAGTCTCCAGGGAAGGGTCAACTAGAAAATATTTTAACCAAATAAACAAGAAAAATGTATATGTGATGAGGAGTAAGCTGATGCAGATAATTGGACCTCGATTGTTTATTTTGATTTATTTCCTCCTTCTTGTATATAAAAAAAATTATAAACTCAGAATGGAAATTGATTTTTATGGAGAAAAATATACACAAGAATGGAATATTTTTATTTAAAGTATAAACACACACGATGATGCAGTGCAGGAAAAATATTAGAAATAAACTTTGATGAAACAATACATCATCGGTGTACTCAACTTGCGTCAGCTTAATGTGACAATAGTCATGAATCGTTTTTTAAGCTGTGCACTTTTCAGCAATGTCTCGCAGAAGGGAATTATGAAAATCGTCAACAAGAGGCAACATCATCTGAATAATGCAGGTACAGTGTTTCATTGTTCTCGTCTACCCGGGCCCTCTTAAAATCTCTTTCAAGTCCGCTTATTACCGTACTTATCAATGTTGACTTATTGAGAAAGGACGAGACAATAAGAAAAGTTTCCTACTACAGGGGCTAAAAGAAAACGAAGGAGATTCAACGTTGGTCTAAAGAGCTGCAGGCTAAAATCACTGAAGATTATCAAAACAATTGTATGCGGTCATTAGTAATTAGAGTCGCGACTGAATAGACGCGTCTCGCGGCACGAATAGCTTCAGCCGAGGAGTTGAACGCACATAAGTAAAATGCATACAAAGTGTATCGATCTTAGAGGTGAGTGCATTCTCATCGCATGAATGGTTTCGATTGTTTACGCCAGCGCTAGAGAGATACGCTCGCTAGTGCGCAATCGTTCCGAAAGAATTTATATTCGCGCGGCACAATGAACTCGCACTAAAGAGACGAGATAAAGTAAAAAAGTGCCCGCTAATGTACGACGGCTTGGACTTATAAGTTCCAGTTCAGCAATTTCACTGTCCATTGTCTTTCTCCTTTCAATTACACGTTATTCTTCTCGTCATAATTCCCTCCTTGCACATCTCGTTCTCGAGGAACGCAGATGTGTGCCTGAAGAGAAAAAGTAGACGACTCTTGAGGGAATACAATATAAAGTTGTAAAAAAGTACGAGGTGGATAAAGAGGGACAGGAAGAGAGAGAGAGAGACAAAGAGGGCTGCTTCCGAGATTTTATCATCTCCGACGTAGTATACGAAGTGCGAGAGGCTCTTCGGATGGAGAGGTATATATCTATAGGCAGAGGAGAGCTAGCAGGGTTCGCGCGGTCATCCGTTCGATATTGTTTCTGCTCTCTACTTGTGGCTTCTGTCTCACAGGCTTCCTCTAAACGAAAAATTAGATGCGGATGGAGCTATTAATTAAAAAATTACAAGTGTTAAAATTTCGGTGAAAATCCCTTTGATTATAATAAAATAGTGGCCCTTTTTATTTTTATCAATACATATGATATTTCAATTTGTAATGCCATGGCAATTGTTATAATTATATATTTTAATTATCGAATATTTTTTAGACTTATATTTGACTAAAAATAAATAATCGATCCGATGAAGAAAAGAAAAAGAGGTGAAAAAAGAGTTCCGGTACAGGTAATTGCATATCAGTGCAAAAGCGTTAAGTGACATGTTACTCGGAGTATTTTTAGGGTAACTTTTTATATTTCCGCTCTTTTAAGTTCGAAGTAATTCACGCACTTAAATTAGAATAATTAGTCTAGTTTTTCAAGAGATGTTGCTTTTGTTTGATGGCGTCATTCCGGAAATTGTAACCATTCTCAAAACCTGCAATTTTTTGTCAACCGGCCCTTTTTAAATTGGCTATAAATTGTACAAATATACAGAAAATATTTTAGTCTAATATAGAATTTGTCATGACAATTTAAATGTTCTTTTCTACTGTTTAAACAGATTGTTTGCAGTTTCACTCAAGCTTTACAACAAACTATTCTGTCTCAAATTATATTAGACCCAGTATACATAGTTCCCGGTTTTAAACACAGTAAAACCAAACACTTATAATTGCATAACTAAATGTCTAGTGTGCTGGCAAGAAGTGTCATTCTATCTGAATTATCCATCACCGAACTAAGAACAATGTTATGTTTGTGAGTAACGAAGCAATTCATCAGAATATAGAAGATGTCGAATTATGATGTATAGTGCGCTTTAAATTCTATCACTTTTACGAGTTTTGAACGTTTAATTATTGTAGTACGCTATCGTTTTAATTGTTCATATAGCAACGAAAGTATTATTATTACATTGACATCATTGCATCGAATAGCCAATCATAATTTTAATTATCACAATCTATATATTCTGTACGTCTTATATGTAAGTGTAGTTTAGCGATATAATAGATATTTTGGTTTTATTCATTATAAAACTTAGTAAATCCCTATAAAAGCCCCTTTAGTGCCAAAGCCGGTATCCTTGGCGCTAACGCCTCCATAGATATCCTCATAAACATCATCCGATGTTGCTTGAACTCTTGGCATATCGGCCATCCCAAGGGATAGACTATACGCGTTAAAGACCGAATTTGGATAGGTCCAAGTTGTTTAAAAGTCCCATTTATTTAACAGTTAGTCGTTCTTGCAAACGAACTCGGTAAGTTCTCGTTAAGAAGAAAAACTTTTGATAGTTTGCGGTATTTTGAAAGACAATTTATTACAACAATATCCAGAGGATGCACGTATAGCGGGAAAAGGCAGAGCGGGGCCGCCGTAATCTTGTATCGATTGGCCAACCGAGCGGAACAAGAGGGATGCACCGGGGAAGCTCCCGAATGGAGTCCCGAAGGAGCGTTTACAAAGCAGTGCACTGTTATTAATACCAAATCAATCTAACCGACGGGCGGCGAAGAAAGCAGAGGAAACGAAGCGCGCGAGCCCTCGTAAAACAACAAACAGATTGAATCGGTCCGCACGGAGGCTCTCAGCCCCGACACATATCCCGGCGGTCCCCCGCCTTCCTCGGGGAGCCTGCACCCGAAATAGAACTCGTCAGGGCCATCCCCCGAAGAAACGCACGTCCCTCCCGAAGCGTTTAGCGGGCGCATCCTAGAAAACTCGGTCCCCGGCTAATCCGTCCCCTCGGCGAGGTCGCGCGAGGGTAAAAATAGAAAGGAGGGGCGCACGCGCGCGCACGCGGAGAATGCAAAGTCGCGCGGAGAGAGAGGCAGAGGCTCGGGCGGCGAGATGAATCGCGGACAAGGCGCGGGGAGGAGGGGAGGCGGGGCGGCGCGCGGGCTCCCCCCCCTCCTCCCGCGCTTTTAATTTTTCCGCGGGGTCATTTACGGGTCGTCGGCCCCGCGCCCTGTACATTCAGACGGATATCAGGATTTCCGCGGCTTTTCCCGGCCCGGGGGCTTTTCTCCTCCGGCCGCGCGAGCGCGCGCGCGCTTTATTATTCCCCGTGCGTTTTTGAGGGCTGTTCATTAGGCTGAGAGAGCGGGCAAAGGCGCCGGGACAAGCGTTGGGAATTAAAGCTGCTTAAAACTGATGAAAGGATGCCGGGCGGTATATATATATATATACGTATATGTAGGTCTTTGCGCTTTTTCCGCCCCGGATTCCTTGCCCGGGGATCGAAGCGATCGATCGCCGCGTGGAAAAACGGCCCCATCCCCTTGGCAAGGGGTATCATTTCCAGTTTGCGCGCGGCGGCCGAAAGTATAGCCGGTGCGCCGGGGCCAGCTTTCATTTAGCGCGGAGAGTAATGCCGCGGCATTAAATTAAAACAGAGATTTGTCAACGAAAAGTTCCCTCTCGCGGCAGCCGTCGGCGCGGTCGGCCCCCGTGAAAACAGAGATTAATCCCTCCCACCTGCAGCCAGGGGATTTTTTATTAAAAAATATTATACGCGGAGGCGCGGGAAGACGCGGCGCGTCGAGACTCCAAAGCCATTGGCTCGGTGATGATTCAACCCCCCCTACGCGGGAATTATAATTCACTCATCGGCGTAATATCGCCCGCTGGATATCAGCGCGCGCAAGTATGTCCTCGGGGAAGTGAGCGGCTCATATCGGGGAACAATTACACCGGGGGGTCCTAAACTCCCGGCGAGCGCGAAGAGGCCCGAAATAATTTTTCGCTTTAATTAACTCCCGGGCTTGATGCTCGCCCTAAAAATGTAATTAAACTCGAAAGACGCATATTTCAGGGCGGCGCGGGCGCGGCTCCTCCGCCGGCATCGCAGCGCGCGCGAGGAATTAGCATTTCCGACCGAGTTGCCGGCCCCGGCAATAAAGGCCGCGCCCAAATTCCCGACCCGAAGAATAATCAAGCATCGGACGCGCGCGCAATATGAACGCGCAAAAAGCGGGCGGGGACGGGCCGCCCTTGATTATACCCGGCCCGCGGGGCCGCCATTAGGCCGCGGCGCACGTACACTCGCCCTCGAAAACGGCAGCGAATCCCCGCCGCCAAAATAAAAAAAAAAAGGGCCGACGCGGCTCTCGCGGAGGAGGAAAGCGAAAGGGCTTCCGGCGCCGCGGTTTTGCAGGCGGCCCCGCCCCGTTTTTACTCCCCCCCCTTTCGCGGGGGCGCGAAGGGACGATTGTGCCGGGAGAGCCGGTCCAAATGTCCAATTGGTGAAAATGCCGGGAGGGGCGCTGGGAGCCGCGGTGAAAGCCCGCTCGCGGGATGGATAAGCGCCAGTAACTAATTGACCCTTATGGCGCTTTAAATGCCGGCAGAGGCTCGCTGCACTCTCGCCCGAGTTTCGATTCACTTTTACGCGCCTTTTTATCCCTTCCCCTTTGATCAATGGGTTCCCCGGCGGGAAACTCGCCGATACGCGAAAAACGAAGGATGATTTTTCAACGACGGCTTGCTACCATTTCCACTTTGTCAACGTCAATTTTTCCTGCGCGAGGAAATCAGTCGGCTCTTTCGAGAAACAGCTCTGTGCGTAATATACGGCAACCTATATTTTGGAATCAACTCGAAGTCTGATTTTTATTTTATCCACATTCCTTGCTCTATCAGTTCGTTAAGATGCTGATCTTGTAGGATATCTTGGAGGTCGACCAACTTAGTATCCAAGTGAATAATAAAAATATACGCGAAAAAATTTATTTTTAACCCCATTGCACAGTCGGTGCCAAACGAAAAGGCCAGGAATCCAAAGACAGAGACCAAATGCCTCACTCGAGGTAAGGATGCAGCCGAAAAGTAGCATCTAGATTTCGCAGGCGTTTTCAAGTATGTGCACTGCAGCCTGAGCTCGGAATTGTTCAATACCAAAGTTGAAGTGAAGTTGGAGGGCGGGGACCGCGATTAACATGAAGCAAGCTGCGAGGAAGCGAGCGGGAGTCAGGTGAAAAGGCGAAATTGAAAAAGGGGCGAGGAGCGGGCCTCGAAGCCGGCATGGCTGGTTGCAAGGAGGCCGGCTAATAGCGAGCGGCGACAATAAGGGCGGGGCGGTCGCGGGCGGGCATTATTATACGGAGCGCGGGATAATCCGGGGCGATTAAAAAATTAGCATGCAAGCCCCGGGCGCGGGCTTTAATTAAAGGCGCGACGAAAGGCAAATGACGTTAAAAGCAACAGCGGAGGCTGGGCGCCGGGGGCCCGAGAGGCCACTCGTCAGGGCATTAGGCAAATGCTCGCGGCGCGCGGGCTCCGTCGCCGATGTATCCATTGGCCCGGCACTCCGGCCCCCATTGAGAGCGAAGAAAGAAGAGGGCCGGGGGCAAAAATTCTTTTGGTTATTAGAGCCGCGACGGTTGGAGGGGGGGAGCGCGCTGCCAACAAGTGCGCGGGCTCCGCACGTAGGCCCGCGGAAGCACTTTGTCGGCCGGCGCAGTGCGGAATTCGTCCGAAATTAAAATGCCGTTAGTGCCCGGGCGGCGCCGCGGCGAATACTAACCAGGCCGCGCGCCCCGCCGAGGAGCTCTTGTATTTGCAAAATAAAGCCGGCCCCCCCGGGGGTGGGGGGGGGCGCCGGCGATAAAAGTCGGCGATAAGGGGGGCCCCGCGGAAGCCGGAAGCGCGCGCCGGCCCTTTCATCCCGGCCTCCCCCCCGCTCCCCGCCGCCCGGCCCGGCTTTGAGACGCCCCCGCGGCTCAATGCCGGGCTTTGAGCCGGGGCGGCCGCCGTCTTTTTTTGCGCCCGGGGGCGCCGATCCGAGGCCCGCATTTATCGAGATTTTCATCGGCCCCCGCGGAGAGCCGGCGCAAGAAGCCGCCCGGCCAAAGCCTACACATATATATATCTGTGTGTATAACCACGGGGCGGGCCTAAGTAATTACACCCTTTTCGCGGGGTCTCGCGTGACACGCACTCGCAAAAAAAAAAAAGGCTCGAGGCGCTGATATAACGCGGCCGGTGTGTACGCCTTGCCCGGGGGATCATTTGCCCGCGCGGCCCCAAGTACCGTGTAAAGCAAACAATGCCGCGACAAGCGCTAATCGACTTTTATGCCCCCGGGCTTTTATTCCCCCGCAAGCCGCATTCCGGCTGTTGCGCCCGGCCCGTGACGGTTTATTTTCGGCCGAGCGGGAATAAATAAATAAAAGGCTCGATCGGACGGAACAATATCAATTTATGTAGGCAGGGCGCGCATTGAATTTTAATATTGATCGTTCTTTTCCGAGACCGAGCACTCGAGCCTCATTGACACCTTTGACGGGGCAGATCCGTTGGCTCTAGGTTACCTGTCGCCTAGTTCCCCGCTGCGTACGTCGAGTTAAACGCCGCCAGCGGGAAAATGCCCGTGATGTGCAGACATATTCCCCTAGGTTCGAGGGAGGGCCCACTAGCCCAGGGCCGGCGACGCGAGATTCCAAGCAGAGCCGATATCAGTTCTGAACTAGCGCCAGTAACAACGACGGGGGGAAGGTTTCTACCAAGAAAAAAAAAAGAGGAAGAGGCCGTCGCGCCGAGTCTTAAACGCGGGAGCGGCGCGTCAAATCCGTTTAAAATAAAATTGAATTTTACTTTAGCGGGGCCGCCGTGGGGCTCTTAGTCCCCCCCTCGGCCCTCCCTCGGATATAACCGCCAGCAAATTCCCGGCATTTTTATATCAACACGGAGTATCGCGGGGGAGGCTAACCGCTTTTTCCACGGGCAAAAGGAGAAGGCGCCCCCGGGAGATGATACGAGATCGCCGGGCGGCGATATCACTCGTGGGGGGGCATAATGAATTCCGACGGGTGGCTGGAGAAGTGCATGGGCCGGGGACCACCCCCCCCACATCCGGCCTTCTTCTCGGATTCCCGCGCTCGGCTTTTGGTAATGACTTCATAATGCCGTCGCGAGCCGGCCCCCCCCCCCCCCGTGTTTGTGTTATACGCGGGCGGCGGCCGAAGAGCACGGGGGTGGGGAGCCCCGGCCAAACTAATTAGGCGGCCTTAATCACAAAAGAACTTGCAGTTTGAGTTATGGCGATTGTAATTTGAGATAAGGGGCCGGGCGGGACGGCGGCGGAGCCCCGGGGGGTCGCGGGGGGGGCTGGCTGGCGCCGCGGGCCGGGAGGAGCCCGCGCGGGGGCCTCCGCATGGCGGAATTTAATAGAAGGGACTTTGTGCACGCGATAAGGCCGACTGCGGCTGCGCGGGCATTAATGAAAACGGGGACGCCCCCGCGCCCGGGCCCGCCGGCTCTTTTAATAAACAAAATAATTTAACTTTGTTCCGGGCGGGCGCGGTGAAATTGCGCGAGGACAATGCGGGACGTTTTGGAATTCGGAGAGCCGGACCCCCTACCCCCCCTCCGGGTCTGGCTGCCGGCTGTTATTCCTGCCGGGCTTGTATAACGATCGAAAGTATCTAGGAGCGGCCGCGGCGCGTTAAACTCGTTATTAATTGCGCGGTTCGAATTACACACTGCGCGCGAGCTGCTTCCGCCCGTAATTGAATGACACTTTCGTTGAGTAATTTGAGATACAAAGCTGCCGGCGCCGCCGCCGCCGCTGCACTAACTTTATATTATCGCAGTAACTCGCTTATACGATCCCGTTTGTTGAGTGCGCAAGATGGATGGGCTCCTTTTGCCGCCGGCGCCCCGAGGCCGCCGGATGAAAATGCGCAAATGATCCCCCGTTTTATTATTGTATTAGTTTGCCGGCAAACGAGCAAAACAAAAGGGCGTAAAGGGAAAAAAAAAGGCCCGGCCGCGCGATACATCCCCGCGGCAAAAAGCCATTGGGTTTTATCCCCGCGCAGTTGGCCCCTAAAACACGGCACAATCTACGTCGAAACTTTAGTGTTTTCATCAATCATAGCGTCCCTTCAAGCCTCGGCTTAGCCTCTCGGAACTTGGCCGCTTGGCCCGGCCGCCTAACACCCAAAATGCGCCCGCGTTTCCGCGGCGATGGTGGCTCCGAAATAAAAAAAAAACGGATCGGCACAGAGCGGCTGCAAAGCGTCCGCTAACTGGGGCTTTTATCGGCGGAGCTTTGTCGCAAATCCCTCGTCGCGGGCCCGGCGCGCGCCTCGTTAAAGCAATCATCGACAAATATTCGTCGCACGCGCCTCCTGCAAAAAAAAAAAGCGCAGCCGAGGAAATTGGAAGGGAGGCGGCAGCAGGAGCGCGGCAGTCACGAGTTCCGAGGGAGCGCGCGGTAGGCTAATAATACCGGGGCCCCTTTACCCCGTCTCGCCGCCTTCCGGGCAGAGGGACACATTTTAAATAGATTTCTTTCCTCGGCGCACGCGATCGGAGGAGGGCCCGCGTGACTCAGCCGCCGCCTGGCGAGCCGAGGACGACAAAGCCTCTTCCTCCCGCCTCCGATTCGCCCTATCGCTTCGGCCGCGCCCATCCTGCCGGTTTGTATTTGGGCGCGGGAGGGACGCTCGGACGGTCAGACAGGAAACAAGCACCTAATTAGCATCGAGGGCTCGAGTATCATCGACATAGTTTAGATCTTTCTTGTTCGAACCGAGTTGCAGAATAACCGGCGAGTCTCCCGAGCTCTCCCTGTTTTGCACCCTCGACTAGGTAACGCTGTAGTTTCATAAGGCGCTTTCATCTAAAATTTACGCTTATTATCCTGGAGGGAAGTTTAATTTTTCATTTAGAAAGATTTCCCATTATTCGTCGTAGCGCGGTTAATTCCTCCGAATGTGCCCCTGTAATATACAACAAGGACGATTACCTTGGTTTAAGATTCCTTTAAAGAGAAGAAACTTTTCAATTAAAATCATCATGTTGAAAACATCTGCAATTAAGCAGGCAATAAAAAGAAGACGAGCGAACTAGCTTTATCAAGCGAGCCGACTGTTGTTTCGGACTCTCGTTTTTAATCCAGATAAAAAAGATAGGTTTCAAGTTTTTTGTGACGCGCCGTCCTCCGAAATTAATTGCCTTGCATACAGGTGAAAACTTTTCAAGATAAATAAAGCAAGGAAAAAGCGAGAGGGGCCGAGAGAGAAGCCGAGAGAGCAAGAAGGAATTCGCTGGGCCTTATTAACAACTTAACAAGAGGTAGGAAGTTCCTTGCGGAAAAATACCCCCTGCAAAAGATAGAAGTTTACCAAGTCCCCGACAGAGCTTATCAAACTGAAAAGTGTATTCGTTAAGGGGCGAAATAGAGACAAAAATCTTCCGCCGAGAGTAAAAAGTTGTATTACCACGGGGAACTTGGTGTGCGCAACCCACTTTTGGGGGCGTGGCAGCTTTGCTCAAGCGGGCCAAAAATGATAAATTTCCCGGCGGGCCGCGGGAGGCTGTGCGCCGCCCAAAGCGGGGACGTCTCGCCCAGCCTCCTGATTAAACTCTCCGCCGCGGTCTGTTTGATTTAGAGGTTGTAAAATCGACGAGGCTCCGTCCGCTCCATCCCGCGTCCCAATTCCGCGGAAGCCCTGCCCCCGGAGCGAGCCGGCGGGAAAAATCGAGGCCCCGATCGAATCGAATATTTGCGGACGGGGCCGCGCCCCACTATATATACGTGGCCCCGGGTTGAAAGAAAAGAAAAATAAAAGGGCGGCGAACGCGGGGGAAAAAAAAAAGGGCCAGACTGCCGCAAAAACACAGGCCCCCGCGGGGGTTGGAGGCTAGCCAAGGCCGCGCGCCCGCTCGTAACCCGCAGGCCTCGGATGATCGGACCTCGGGCTAAACAGCCCCCGCGAAGAAAGGCCGGGGGGGAGGATAATCGAATCACCTGTAATTTCGCCCCTGTAATTGAGCGCCGGGGGAACTTTGCGCCGGGGCCGTCTCCGCGGGCCGATCGATTAGCCCTCCGATGGAGCGGTTAATCGCGCGCGAGTGCCCGCAGCATCGCGATCCGGGTCATCCGCCCCCCCGCCGAGGAGGAGGATTAGCCGTAGAGGCCCTTCGCCGGGGAATTCCCGAGTGGCGAGGATTTGGACTGCGCGCCCCGTATATATTCTTCCCGCACATTTATCCGAATCACCATATCTTATGCTCGCGGCCGCGGCCCATTTCTCTTGAGTTATGCGTAATCGGACAGCGACACGCTTTCAAACTTTCGCAACGGAATCATTTTGGAGATCACCGCGGCCCAAGTTACACCTGCGATCGATACCCTCCTCCTTATTCTCCGATGCAAAACCGGGGGACTCGACTGGCCACGTACTCGTACTTTTTAAAGGGCTCGTTTAAAATCAATTTAGGAGGTGCATTGATAGGTTTTCCCCGCAATCTATCAGCCGTTACCACCGCTTCTTTGAATTACTCGATAATCGGTTATACCTACTTTGCCTAACGATTTGAAAAAAATGTTTTTTTAATACTAATATGATTCCCTATCGTGTTGCGGAATTTTTTTTTCCAACTGATAACGAGGGATTCGCTAATTCTCAACGAGCTCGGGAAAAAAGCCGCCAGTAAAATCCCGAGCACAGTTATGGGGCAACGACCCTCGGACGGTCTCCACCCACACTTCCACTTTGGACTTAGTCCCCGCGTGATTTCCCTTCTCCCAGGGAGAAAAATGTAACTCTGCGGCCTTAGCATATACATTTGATGCGTATTTGAAAATGGCCGAGGTAAAATTTGAATGCTGCAGACATAAATCAAAGATGGAGTTTGGGATAGATCGGCGCGGGGGGTCGATGGGGCGCGCGGGCTGCTGCTGCACCACCCCCGCCTCCGCGGCAAATCCCCACATTCAGACGGTCCGCGTAAAACTCAACAATAAACATTCGCGGGCGCGGGGAATCCCGGGAGCTCGGGCGGCGTAATCCGCGGTAAACGGCGGCGCCGCGAGTCCGCGAATCAAAAAGCGAGCCGCGCGCCCCCGCGCGGCAGGCGCGAAGGTCCACATTCGGATGTAAATTCGGCATCTCGAGGCCCGGGGCACCCACACGCGCCCGCGAGGGCGCGGCTGAATTTACGAGGCGGCAGCGGCGCCCCGGAATTCCCAAAGTTGCGAGCGCCCGCGGGGAGTGGGTATAGCAGTGCATCCAGCGGGGCGACCCTGCCCCACCGCCGCCTATATATATATATATACATATATATCCTCGGACTCGAGGGTCGCGGGTGGGGGGGATAGTAGTGGGGGGGTTTGGTTGCCGCGCGGCGATAAATTATACCGCGGCCTGAAATTCTGCTAGTCGTAATTCCGAACTTCCTGATCCTTTTGCTTGGCGGGGGCCGCGCGCGGCGGGTCTCCGAGGCCCGGGGCCCGAGGAGGGGCGCGGCGCCGCCCCCCGCTACTGGATTGCCGCGCGCCCCGGCGAATTTCGAAAATTCTAGGCTGTTTTGCGCCCGGCCAAGATTATCCCCCGCGAGTCGAGACGACGGCGCCTGCACGTATGCAAAGCCGGCCGAGCGACAAGAGCGGTGTGTGACTGTATAATTGAATTTCTCCAGTTTAACGGTTGACTCGGCGACGACTCCACCTCGCGCGTGGCCCCCCCCCCAACTGTTTGACTTCGTTCAAACTATTTGTAGATCCCTAATAGCTCGGACTGTTTAAAGAACTTTTATAATTAAGATGGAAGGCCCGACTCCGGCCCGAGGACTTTTTTAATGAACTTATAGGAACTCCCCAAGTTTTTCACCTCATAAACAGGGCTGAGTCATTCTACGCAATTGCGCGTGAGAATTGCCTAAAATATTATTCCCCGCATATACTGCATCTCCAAGTTAACGGTTATGCTTTTCAACTTTATCGTCGCTTCCTAGGTGAATTCCCCTTGAATTCGTTGTCCCCGTCCGCTCAAATATGCGGAATTACAATTCTTACACTTTTTCACCGCCACATATTAGATATACATATTAGATGTAATTTTTTTAAATACTTTGATCGCCAATAAATTTTCCAGCGGGTTTATTATACACGCAATGCAATGATTAGCATTGGGACTATCTTTAGGGTTTTGAATAATTAGTTCGATGATAGCTGCCATGTACTTCACTTGATTTATTGCGTACACAATTAACCCTTAACTACCGTTATGAATTATTTGCCGAATCTTGTAGGTTACAGCTTCACATTATTACTAGCGTAGTAATTATAATTGCTTTGATTTTAAAACCGTATAACGACAGACTTAAATTTTTACGACAATTACATTGCGTTGTTGCACGATCTGCCATGCTTGAAAGTAAACGCTGCCCAAAAGATTTCACAGCTTCATTGGAATCGTTTACAAAGCCGATTAAAACAATTATTACGCGAAAGGATGATAAAACACTGTTTATTTAAGTATTTCACGCGCAAGTTTAAATTACATCTTGAGAGGAGATCAGTCGGTCTCCCACCGAGCCGGACGATTCACCGTAAAATTTTTAACAGACCGCGAAATCAGATTTCGACGAATTGAACGCTTGAAATTGTACGCGCCCTTGTACTTGGCACGAATTTCACAAAGAAGCTCCAACGTTATTATCTCAAATTGCTTCATTGAGGAAAAAAAAAACTCGTGTGTAATTGGCTCTTCTTTCATGTAGCAAATTTAAAAGGAACAAATAGTCTTGTCAGAGGCAGTTACATCCGATCGTAACTCTTTCGAATGATTCATACCCTCGTTTGTGTACCACCTTAAAGGCTTCAACGCGCAACAGAAACAAATATAGATCCCCACACGTTTAATACGCATGCCGTGTGTTGGAAATGAATCCTATATCAAAATCGGCACTCGTGGCTTTATTAATAAAAATCAAAATAAATAAATCAAAACAAGGTGGCTGGTATACGAGGCAGTTCAGAAGGTAATTCGCGTAAGCACTTTGGAGGTTTATTAAGAAGCTTATAATTATTAGCTTAACTTTGTTACAAACTACTTTCGCGCAGCGTAACAATAACGATCGCGTTGACATATTAAGCGAAGGTGATTAAACGCCATAATACGGGGCCAAACAAACTTTGGCTAAATTAATAAATAATCTCGGGGAGTACGTGACCGGCGCGCGCGTCGCCCTCGCAATCACAGAGTGCGCCACGGCAGTGCGAAAGCGCGGCCCTTGCCCCTACCCCCCCCCGTTCGTCGCGGGCTTTCGCCGGCGGCCGCTCCCGCGTCACTATTCGATCGGCTTCTTCTCACGGCCGCCGGGCGCTTCTTACATATTCCCGAGGCAAGCGCGGACACGCGGGAGAGGCCGGGCAAAAAAGACGCGCGGCAACGTGCCCCGACTGCCCCGGCCGGAGACAAAGGAGGAGTGGGGGAAGCCCGGGCCGATTTAACGCGAGGCTCGCCCAATATAATTGCGCGGCTAATGCCCGCCCGGGCCTCGCCGCTCCTCGGGACAAAACAAGCGCTCGCGGAGACCCGCGGAAAACAATGGCGACGGGGTAGGTATAACAAAAAAAAAAAAGAAACGCGGCGTGTCCCCACCCCCTCGCCGCTGTTTGGGGGCGTCGGCGGCGGCCCTCCTTTCTTCCGCCCTTTAATCTCGCCCGGCTCCCGGGGAAATGAGACGCGCGCGCGCGCACCTGTTTATTTTTTTTAATGGGCGGGTCGCGCGCGTGCCCGCCCGCCGGCCGCTCGGACTTTGGGTTTTTCCGGGCGCCCCCGGGAAAAAGTGCCGCGCGCCCACCGCCGTCCACAAAGACCCGCTGAAATATAATTAAACCGAAGCCCCGGGAAGAGCTTTCAAATGTATTCACAAGGGGGGGGGCGGGCGCATTTTCCGAGCGGCCGGCCCCCCCCCCTGGCTTCGACTGCCCCGCCGCCCCCGGCAAACTTATTGTTTTCGCGGGAAAAAAAAATGTGTCCGTGAGTTCTCTTGTCTGTGCCGGCCCGAGGATTATTGTTATACGAAGCTCCCGGGAAAATTAACTCGTCGCTTATTAAAAATCTTACCGGGGTTTCATGGCTTTTTGCCAAAGTGCTGGAAAACCGTAGAGGATCCTGCTGGGATCAAACACCTGTTCGCTGACGAAGCAGTGCGTCGGTGATATATACACGTGTGCGACGTCCACGACGCGGTTACTGTGAACTTTTTAATCGTATGCGAATAAAGAAATGACTAATACTACACCGTGTAGTACAGTGGGTTAGCCAGTGCATTACCATGATTCGAGTAAGAGTTAAATTAGAAATAGGGGAGCGCTCGTAACATTTGATTGGCGATGGCAGCCGAGGCAAGCGGTTGGATTGAGCTCCGTCAAAGGACGCGGGCCTGTATCTCAATTGAAGATCAATTTAAGACAAAGGGCGGGCGCGGGGCGCGTTAGGTGGGCCTCCGAGGGAGGCGTTTGCTTGATTAGCCTTTGGCCGACGGCCCGTAGAGGAGGCCGACTCGCCGAGCGAAGAGTCTTCAAGTCCGCGGGTAATTGGGCGAATCGCGGCGCCGGTGTCAAGAGACCGACCCTCGAGCCGGCCTTTGAGCCGACGCTGCACGCAGGGCCGCAGCCTCCGGCGGCGCGCGATACATGTGCACGTACTCTCTCTCTCTCTTCTTTTTTTTTTGTACCTCCCCGGATTAGGCGGGGGGAGGTATCATTTCTTTTTTTTTTTTTCGGCGGACCGCCGCGGCAGACTGCGGGACTTTATTTGCCCCCGCCACGCCCCCGGCAGATTAAACTTCACCGCGCGCGGTCGCTTTTATTACGAGGGCTTTTTTTTTTTTTTTTTCGGGGACAAGCGCATGAGAAGCTCTGGGCGCGCACGCGCCGAATCTGGTTTAAAAGTTTTACGCCGGGCGCGTGGGTACAGGGGGGGGGCCCGACCTTTCGCCCCGGCGGCCAATTGTTTAATTGCGCGGAGAGCCCAGGTGAAGGCTCTTCGCTTCGCGGCAGCGGCAAGCCCGGGTCGAAGAGCGAATTTTCCCCGGGGAGCCGCGCCGGGGAATTAGGCCGGCTAATTAGTTTTAATTACTGGGCTTTTTCCGCGCGGGAGTCGCGCATATCCGCGGCCCCGTATTGACAGGGGGAATATATATATAAGCCGCGCGCGGCGACAAACAAGGCCGGGGCTTATGTAGCGGGCGGCTGCGCGAGCCCGGAGATTGATACGCGCCATCTAACTTCCGGCACTTGAATTAATAATGTTAATTATTCAGCTGTATCAATACACACCGGTGGCGCGTGTAAAACTCGGCGGGCCCGTGTGTGCGTGCGTGTGTGCGGGCGCGCGCCGGTCTGTTTGATCAAGTTACGCCGGGGCGATTATCGGGCAAGCGCGGCCAGGCCGCGGAGGAGTACACACGTACACGTGTGCGTGTGTGTGCACACATACACACGTGTACGTCCGCATCGGCAATATATATGTATAATTTTGAGCGAGTGTTGGCATTTGGAGCCGGGAATCGCGCGCCGCGGATAATTACTCGGCGAATAGGTCGATCGGCTCGAATGGCGCCAAGTGGCTTCCATTTCATTTCCATCGCGTTGCAATAAGCGGGGATGAAAAGTCGGCCGGTGTGCGCTCCTCTAAAATTATTTTGCGCAAATTTCCCCGGGCGTTTTTCGTTTCAAGGGACGAGCAATTGGTTCTCGCTTTTCTTCAAGCGCCCGGCCTCCGCGGGCTTTCATTTATACAGCCCAATTGGTTATATATTGGCTTTCCACGCTCGAGTTACCCTTAATTGTTAAAATCCAGAGGAATCCGAGCGTGTGCACGCGCTACACGCGCTCCAGCCTCCCGGAATATGTAACAAACGCGGTGGGGGTGGGGGGGAAAAAAAGGCCAGCGGCGACGCGTTTGGAAACAACAGAAAAAAAAAAGAGAGGGAGATACACCGGCGAGCTGTCTTTTAATTAGCGCGCGGCGAGCTTTTGCCAATCGGCGCGGGCCTTGGGCGGGCCTCGCGGGGCGTGGCCGGCGCGTGATTTCGTCGCGGGCGCCAAGTGAAAAATCGAGGGCGATTTCCCCGGGGCGGCTAACGACGCGCTCTCGATTGTCAAGCGCGGCCGAGGCGACTGGCGTATTTGCCCACGGGGACACCCGCCGGCCATGTCGCTCCGCTGCGGGACGATGAACCTTTTGCCGCTGCTCGCGCGCGCGCGCGCCCATAGGCCTCATAATTGCGCCCGTATGGCTTATGTAATTTCTATTTTTTTTCGATGGCCGCGGCGCTTTGCATTTTAATCGGGCGCCGATATACCCGCGCCGCCCGGACACCGCGGACTTATCGGCGCCGCCTCGGCTTTCTAAATTGAAAAGTTTCAAGGGGATTATCCGGCTCGCGCGCCAAACTCGCATATTTTTAAATTGAAACGGAGTTTTTTTTTTTCCTAGACCAAGTTTTGTTTAACGCCCGCCGCCTTTTTTTTTACGTATAGACGGGTGTAAGGATATGCGCAGGGTACACCTGGAAACAAGAGCGGTGTGCGCGCGTGCGAGGATATACACGTAGAACATATAAGTTGCAGACCAAAGCGCACATTCCTTCAAGCGCTTAGTGTATAAAACTTGAACAAAGTAGACTGTGCGAGTTGTGGAAATAAAAGTAAAAACATACGGCTTACCGCATTTACAAACTGGCCGGCCCCTGCGTGGACTACACACAACGACATAGACTAGAAGACTTATCGATGTTAGGCTTACCTGGAACACGAAAAAAACAGAAAAAGGGTATAAAATACGAGAGCCGGGAGAAGGTAACAGAGTCGTTTAGTGGCGTATTAATAATCATAAAGGAGAATCTCGCGGCGGAACGTAAAGTGGTACAATCGCGGGGAGATAATTGCAGCCGCGGCCAGTGAAAGAGGATCGCGCGGCGTGTAATTAAGTAGCGAGGGACGCGTCGCGCCCGGCATACGAGACCGCGCAGGGCTTGTTGTTTCGCCTCTCCGTTTCATATTGATCAAGGCGCGGGCGCGCGAAAAAAAAAAGAAAGTACGCGCAGACTAGTCTTGTCTGCGTGGAAGGGGGGGCGAGGTCCTCGAACCCGCGCCGCCTCATTAGAGATGCCTCCGCGGCCTTAAGAAAACCGGGAAAACAGTCGGGAGGTGGGGATAAAAAAAAAAGGCACGGCTGGCGATGCGCGCCGGGTGATAATTAGGCGGCCCCCCGATTGTCAGTGCCGGCGCCGAGATCCCGCGGCCCCCCTTCTGCACGATAAGCGTTGTTTTTCTCCTTGTTCTCCTTTTCCTTCCCGCGGCCCTAATGCGGAGCGCGCGCGCAATTTCCAGGGCGCGCGGGGACGTACCGCGGAGACGTAACGAGGCGCGGAATATTAAGTCCCGGTAAGGGGGAGCGGGGGGGATCCCCCGGGGGTGGCCCCGATTGGCCTGGGCGATCATCGGTCCTCCGGGTGTCGGCGGGGACTTTTCGCCGGGCGGGCCGCGCGCGTGTAAACAAGCCCGTAAGCCCGCGGGCGATAATAAAGTTTTAATATAAGCCGTAGTCTGGCCCGGGCGTATGAATAAAATAGCGCGGGCTCTCTCGGCGGCTTTGCAATGTAAATATAAAGGCCCCGGCGCCTATTTTACAAGTGAAACGAAAGCCGCGCGAGGAGGCAGCCGGCCGAGGGTCAGGGCCGGACGACGCGGGGACTGCGACGTCCTCGGGGCCCGACGTCCTCTCGAATCCGGGGGGCCGCCCCGGCGCCCCTGGGATTTACTCCTCCCCGCCCGCCGATTCGCCCGCGAAGCACGTACTCGGCCCTCGCGAGCCAAACTTCTTATCTCGGCGCGGCGCAGATGATCCGGAGATGGCGCCCGGAAGCTGGGCCGCCCCGCTCTGCATCCCGCGCGTATATGCGTGTCGTCGGATAAGGAACGGGGGGAAGAGGGGAGACAAAAAAATAATAGAAGGCGGGGGTCGGAGCCGTCCGGGAGCGAAGCCGCCGAGGAAAGGAATCATCGTCCCCCCGGGAGTCGGGCCACCTTGAGGGACGGCGATCGTCATCGGGAAAGTTGGCGGGGGCCCTTGATTAACCGGCCGCGCCGCCACCTCCCCCCGGCTATTTCGGACACGTCCCCTTTCACCGCGCCACTATGCAATTAGCGCTACGTGCTTAGGTGACTGATAATTATGTCGAGGTCAGGGGACACGCGGCCGGAGGGCCGCCAACTGCCAACTACGCCGTAACTATGCCGCCGGGGAACGGGCCGACTGGCCTCAGCGGCGATAAGCCGACCGAGCCGGCCACGTGCGACGAGCGGTACGCCGCCCGGGCATCCGGCGCCCTATCGCCGCCCGGGGGACGTGCCCCGCCCGGGGAGGGGGCCTTTTTGCCCAGCGATGCACTCGCCCAGAATCTCGCCACTTCATAATTCGAGCCTCGGGATTTGGCCCCGCGCAATTGGCTCGCCCGTCAGCTCTTTACTGCGTGGCGCTCGGGCTGCGAATCGAGCGATTCTCCGGCCTAGGACTTGCTTACTTTTCTCGGGGTCAAACTCTCGGCATTACACACGATTCTCGGGCGAAGATTTATTTCGAGCCGAGATGATGAGACGGCTGATTAAATGGAATATGGTGCGTGAAATACGCGCTCGGCCGTATTAACCTGATTATTCATTCTTACGAGTCTATTTGACGCCCTAATGGGATTTACCGCCGGACTTTTTTTTGTCTCTCGCTAAGGATGATAGAGGTGACGATTATGTTATACGACTCCATCGGGTCCAACGCGAATGTTATGCACTCGCGTGTTTACTTGCAGGAGCACTTTGCGCGCTCCGGGGGGGTAAAACTTTGAAGATTTTCCTAAAACTTTGCAGCGCTCCACTTTTTTTTTTCTTTTTTTTTTTATTATTTTTTTTTTCCCCCCGTTTTACGGCAGCGGCCAACTGTTTGAGTTATGAAGCCAAATGATCCCCGGGATTGAAAATAACGTATATACTCCGAGACGGCTGGCGCGATGTGCCTCGTGAAAGTCTTCCCGACGTAGCTGGCGGCGCGCACGTCGCCGCGCGCCAATGTACAGCCGGGGAAACGAGGCCGAGTGGAGTAAGGTTCCCAAGAGAGCGCGCGCGGGAAGCGCGGCTTCGGCGCAATTAAGACGGACGCGCGGTCGCGAGGTGCTCCCGTAACAAAGACCTTCCCCTGGCCGCGCGAGCAAGCGTTTAAAGCAAAATAAATACACGCGGATCATCATCGGCGGGGGGCAGGCCTCAGTTAACGACAATTGGCCCCGGGGCCAAAGGGAAACGCAAAAAAAAAAAGAAACAAGGGCCGCCCCGGCGGGGGGAGCTTCATCCGCAGCTTGGGCGGCGGGGGCGGGATCGATGCGCGCCGGAGTCCGCGCTGTCCCCCGCAGCAGCGGCGCCGGCTGCAGCCTCTAATTCGAGGCCCGGGAGAATGCGGCGGCGGCGGCGGCGGCGGCCGGGCAGTCACGGCGCCATGCGCATGGCTAAGTTTTATTCCCCCGCGGGCCGGCCGGCGAGAACTTTGACGGACGTACGTGGCGGCGCGCTCGCCGGGGGCGGGGGCCCCCCCCCCTTTTTTTTTTATAACGCGCCCCGCACCCCTCGATGTATATACGCCCAAGTTTGCAGGGCTTTTTAATTATCTTTTTAGCCGACTGTCGGGCTACTCCGCGGCCCGCGTTATTATTCCGTCCCGGGAAAAATTCCTCCGTCCGGGGCTTTTCACCGGATTCATGGGGGCGGAGGGTAATATCGAGGTGGCGAGTACGTCGCTCGCTTACCTGACCGTGGCGGGGGTTGATAATAATCAGAGGATCGAAAGGAAATAAAGAAACGGGAGGAAAGTGCAGGCTCGAGCGAAGAAAGAGCGCTGATTCGCCCTTTAAATCCGGGAGTCTTCCCCGGGCTGCCGCGCGCTCCCGGGGGCCAAACTTTCTCAAACTGATTCAATAGAAGATGCGAGGCCCGGCCGTAAGTCATGTACCAGCGGCTCCGCCAATGATAAAGATGATTCGAATCTAACTTCCGCGGGAGGCGCGCGCGCACCCGGACACCACCTCCCCCGTCGGCTCCTCCCCCCGCACAATAACTTGGATTTCCAAGCTCGGCCGCGTGCGCGTGCCCGTGCGGGAACGCGCCCGAGAAGCTAATCTTCCTCCTCTGGCGCGGCCGAAGGCACCCAAGCGGCAAGATTACCGGAACTCGGCCGCGCTCCTCCCGATGCTCCGCGTACGCGCGCGCATAACTTACGTCCGTCCCGCGAGGCAGTTGTACATGTATATATATATACATGCACACGGAGGGGGAAGAAGTTGGCAAGGGAGGCCGCCGGAAAAATATCGGCCCCGGCAGGTAGGCGAGGTTTCATGCCGACCGATGATGCGCCGGGGGCCCGCGGATCACGCGCTTTATGCCGAGCGAGGCCGGAGGGTGACAAATTGCGCCGGGAAGCAACCGCCGCCTCGCGACCCCCTTTTCATCTGAATAATCCCCCGGATGCGCAAAGTCGGAAAAATGGAGCCGCCGCCCCGGCCTCTTCCCGGGAGGGGCTTAACGATCTTTTGATAACGCCTTGACGATCTCTCCGGGGCGCCCCCGTTTTTCCTTTTTTTTTTCTTCTTCCCTGCTTATTGCGCGGCTCGTTACCGCGCAGAGAACCGGGGGACTTCCGCTTCCTCGGCGATCACCGGGGGGCACTCGATCAGGCCCGGGGCCCGCGCCACCGCGACGTCGTCCCGCCGCGTCCGATTCGGGCAGCCTTGACAAACGAGCCGGTGAGCCCCGCGGCCGGCCAATATTGCGCCCGACCGCGTCGGCCGGAATTCCCTCCTCCAACTTGGGCGGGGGGGGAAAAAAAGCTCGGGAGAATGTGGCCGCGCTAACTCGCCGGCGGAAAAAATCCGCGGGCAACTTCGCGCCGGGGGAAGGGAATTTAATATCCCCGGCGGCGAAGAGGGGGGATGGCGCCCAGACCGCGGCGGAACTCGATCGCCGAGCCGCCGGGGGAACCTACTTTTTTTTTTCCCCCGCGCGCGCGACTTTTCGGCTCCCGCGGCAAGCGGGAGGGAATCGAATCTCGGCCGGCTCGGTTGGCCTCGTTATACGGCCGGGGAGCTTTTTTCCTTTCGCGCGGGCAAAGGAAAGTCCAATCCGCGGGAGGAGGCCGGGACGCGACATCGGCCGGGGCTCGGTTCCGCTCGACGCAGTTGTTCTGGAGCCGGACGGCCCGGGAGTTCGGAGATCAGCCGCTAAGTTGGCCGCCTGCCTCGATTACTGCACGAGGAATGATGCCGTGTACGTAACGGCCCATCGATCCGGACAATATGTACGCCCGAGAAGAACAAGCCAACTTTTCAAGCGTTTCATGCAGTGCAGAACAGAAGAAACGCATTTGAACTCTGGCTCTTACTCGTCCTTTTAGCAACGTTAACAATCTTCCGACTATTTCAGCACCAAATCGATACATCACCTTAATCTTAATAACTGACTGATTGACCTGATTGCCCTTTCGCATTTACCAAGCTTCACACGCCAGTAATTGTTAATGATTAAATAATGTTTGCTCTACTTATCTCTTGTGGAAACTCTTTCGAGATTGCACAAGAATAAGGCATTAGCAATCCTATTCCTGTAATATGGCTGCGGCAGTCCTTCAGATCCAATTATTGGTCCTCGATCAATACGCATTGGTATAAAAATTGAACTCAATCGCTAAAGGTTCATATTACTCGGGTAATGGGAAGTAAAGCTCGGTGAGAGAGAGAGAGAGACGGCCTCTCTCTAAATGAATCTGCATTCCTAGCGCATGGACTACATCCGTTTTGGAGCTCGTTCTCGAAAACAACGAGGACAATCGACTTATTCGCGATTGTTCGCCGCGAGTAGTTGTGCATTCGCTTTGGAAATAAAGGAGAAGGCAAACTCATACAGGCGGGGGCCGCTCGAACGAGGGCCAATAATGCCGCGCTTCTGAATCAAAGGGGCTCGTTGTAAGTCAACACGAGGTCGCGATTTGAAAAGAATTACCCGGGCCCGCGCGCCGCACCAGCTGTTTGGGCACAATTCAACTTTCAATTAACGGCCGGCGCGCCACTGGGGGGGAAAAAAAAAAGCAAGCCCCGCTAAGCAGGAATTAAGGGAGATCAATCGGGCAGTTTAATTGATTTCGCGGCCCGGCCAATTCGGCGGTCGGCAAATCGGGGGAGGATGGAAAAAAAAAAGCCACCCCCGAGCCCCGTTCGATTTATACCGCTCAATCTTCCGGGAAAATAAGCCTTTTTTTCCACCCCCTCCCCGGCTCGTTCCGACGCGGCGCCGCGCGACCTTACCCGGACGCGCGCTAATTCCTGCTCGGAGGACCAAGTTCGACAGAGCACTCGCTCGACTTCCCCGCGTTATTTTTCGCCCGGGGGCTAGTCCGCCGCGCATTCCGACGCCCCGCGGTCACGTGAATACTTAAAAGGAGGGCGAGGAGGCGCCGCGGCGGCTCGCCCTCCTGCAAAATTAACAGATCCTCAAATAACCATCAACCGCGGCCTCATGGTATACGGGCTAGTTCGATAGTGGGGATTTATGGGGGAGTTAATTGGCTTTCTTTCTTGCGATATGCTGGCAACTGATTTTTTTTTTCTCTTTCGATATATGTTTATGTCGTTATCGAGGCAATCAGCAAATGGCCAAATCAAATTCGTACAGTAAGAGTCTTTATGAAATCGAAGTTAATGGCCATAGCTAGTAAACTATTCTAAACTACGCGTGAAACAGGATAGGCCGATTAGATTCGGGCGGTACAGATATATTTATTAGAACAGCGCCGCTTAACGGAATATAAACTGCTTATCTTCCCAGACTGGCTCAACTCGTATATGATTTTAGCACTGTATTTCCACCTCGGGGCGATTTCTTAAAGTTCGTTAATTAGGGCTCGGGCGGGGAAGAAAAAGAGGAGGCTCGGGCGCACTGCACTCGATTTGCATAACGAGGCCGCCAAGGAGGCTCTCTCCCCCCCGTGCGTCGCGGCCTCCCCCGCCCTTCTTTTTTCTTTCGCGTCGCCGCGGCAGCAGCTGACTCAGGCCGGCCATTCAGATCGGCCGGGATGTTTGCCCGCGGGCAAGTTAGTCCGAGGGCTATATACGCCCGGGGGGGTTAACTTCGCCCGGGCGATACGCGGCAAGTTGGCCGGATCGGTTTTTCGAACTGCGACCTACGGCTGAATGCGCCCGGGCCTGGCGCGGGATCAGCGCCACCCGGCCCCTTATCGCCGACCGGCCAATCTAGCCCGCGCCGATTTATCTCGCCCGGCCATCGGGATTGACAATTGGGATTCCGCCACTGCAGCTTCCGTGCGAATTATCCTCGAGGTCCAATTGTGTCGTGGGCTATCCGCCCGGGCGCCGGCTCTTATACGTGTTGTGTAAAATCTATCGGGCCGTTATCAGGCGGACATCGACGCCGCGCAAAGCACCACCGCGCCTACCTCAGCCGGCCGTAACCTGCACGTATGAAAAGTGTAAATGCAAGGCGAGCGAAAGGAAAAATGCACAAAAAGCCATGGGGAAAGGTACAAATAGACGCGGACGTGGGTGGAGCCGCGGTTAATACAACGATAATCTGGAGGGAGTGAAATATTCAAGAGGCTAATCTGAATTTGAGTGCAAGAGCTTTTAGGGGCGCGGGGGGAAAGAGCATCTATTACAGCAGCTAGGGCCGGGCCGATCCGGTGAAAGCTTCAAAAGGCCCGCCGCCCTCAATGCGCAGCCTATTTTTTTTCTTTTTTTTGCGCTCGCGCGCCGCCCCCCCCCGCGCACTTACTCCCGCGGGCGGACCCGCAGCGCGCCCCGGAGTTGATAATCCCTAAAGATACACTTTCGGCCCGGGCGAACCTTTGCCAAGTTTCCCCATTAGCATGCGTGATTTTGAATGGTGCATTGTGCAGGGCGCGCCGGGGGGAATTAACATAATCAAGGTTACTCCGCGTCTCGGTATAGGTGTATATATACCGGCCGCGAATTAGCCGGCGGCTTCTTGCGCCCCTCCGGGGAAGCGCGGGGGCCAAAGCCCACGGAGGCAGCGGTCAAAACTTGAGCGGGGGATGAAAAAGTTGAGGTGTTTTGCCGGGGCGGCCCGGTGGCTTAATGGGCCCGGGTAAGCCGGGCTAAGGCGCCGTTTATGGGGCTCCGCGGAAAGGAAAAGTCCGCCGGGCGGCCGGGCGATTGTCTCGGCGCGCAGCCACCGGACGGCCGGGGCTATTGATCGGCGGCTCGCGGCCGAGGGACCACATGGCGACGCGCTCGGCAGTCCTCGGGCGGCTCCGGCGCACAGCCTCATCCTGCGCCGCGGCGGCCTCCAGCCAACATGGCCGCCGGCCGTCACGTGGCTTCCGGCTTTATGGGTGCACCCGGCCGATTAGGCGCCCGGCCAACCCGCCCCGGCCTTTTCCTCCGGCCCCCGGCTATCGCTTATTCAGGCCGCGGCGGCGGCCTCCTGGGGGAAAAACAGCCCGGCCCGCGGGCCCATCAGCCGCTCATCAATATTCCCCGGCGCCCTGGATTATTTAGCGCGATCGGGGCCGTTCTGCAGTCTCCGGGGCGCGCGTCCCCTGCAACCGCCCCGGGGGAGCTGCGCGCGCACCCGATCGGCCAGCCGACCGGTCCTCTGCCTTCCCGCCCTGTCGTCGTCTTACGTCCCGCTGGACCGGCCAGTTCTCGTCCGGCGAGGCAGCTCGTCGTCTTTTGCCCGCGGGGGTGAAAATAATGCTCGATGGAGAAGGTAATTAGCAGCAGCCCGAATGTGCAGGGATCCCCCTCGGCGGCGGGTGGGGGAATCCCCGGTTTACGGGCCGCTCGAGCGGGGTGCGGCCCAACTGCCGGCGCGATTAAATAAAGCGCGCGGGCGTAAAGCCGCGCGAGCGCTAAGGTCCTACTTGATTTGACGGCCCCCCTTATTGGCGCCTCGCCGCGAGACGCCCTCATCAAGGGGCCTAATCCCGGGGCGCGGCCGCGCCGCCAGATTGGCCCGGATCGCGCAGGCGCCGCCGCAGTTTTAGGGCCAGTCCGAGCCCCGAGGTTTACGGCCTCGGCTGGCTCATCCGCCGGGCCAGCCCAGCCTCCGCGTAAAACTCCGAGTCGGCCGCGTTATCTGGCTCCTTTGTCCGCCCGGCGGCGCCGGCCATAGGCGCCCCCCTAAGAGGATTTGCGCGGGGGGGAGGGCGGGGGAAAAAAAAAAGGAAGCGAGTGTCGTCGTCGGGGAGGCCAGCTGGCTCCTCCTCGTCCACGGGAGGGAAAAAGGAAAAAAAAATCTCCCCCGCCTGTACCGACCGAGCGAGAGCCCCTCGAGCGAGAATTAAGTCTCTGTTTGTCCCTCCTCGGCCTCCCGGCGCGCGCGCGCGCCGAGGAAGGAGATTGCGTAAGCTGCCAATGCTCGATTAAGTAGTCTGATTGGAAATTATGCACGAGCGGCCGGGCTGTTTACCCGCCGCGAGTCTTCGAGGGCCCTCGAACAGGTTTTATACCGGCGAGCGGATGGATCCGTAATATCGGATCTGTCTCGGCCGCCCTCCTCGCGTAATACTCGCTTTTTTGTCCGGGTCCGCGCCGGCGGCCCACTCGCCGAGCCCTGCCGCCGGTATTACGGCAAAAATCTAGGACCTTTTATTGCGCCGAGTAAAAAGTGGCACTTTTTTTATTGGCCCGCTGAATTAGGGGATCCCGGCGGCATGCAAAAAAAATCCAGGCGATACCAAATTTTCAATTTCCACCAGCCGCCGCCGCCGACCATACATACGTATGTATAATGTACGCACGCACACGGACGCCTGTCATGCGTCTCGGCTTTTATACGCGCGCTCCCACATGCCCCCGGAAGAATCTCGGCGGACGAGTGATCCCGCCCGGAAATCATCCTCGCGCGCCTTCGTGGCCCGCTATTTATCCCACGTCCGCCGTTCAATTTTTCAAGTCTCCCTTGTCGCGCGGGCCGCGTGACCAGCGGCGGAAAAATTACCTTCGATAACGGGGCGGTGCGCGCGCATCGTCATCGGCCTCGTCGGGGCACCCGCGGCCCGGGTATCGGCCACTTTGCCGATTTAATCTCCTTGGTACGGAAATGTTCGGTCCTCTGAGCATGTAAACCTTATTTCTGGCCGGGCGGCGGAATTTGCATTCGCGTGTCCTGCACGGCCCTCATGAATAATACAATATTGCCGAGCAAGTTTTTTGCCGACTCCATAACGAGTGTTATCCGCGAGCTTTCCCGAGGTCGTCATCTGCCTGCAGCCCGCCGCCCCCGGCTGCAGATTGATCACGTTCCCGCGCTCTCCTCGTACGATTCAAGACGAGCTTTCCATATTATTCTCCTTCTTTCAAAACATATCTATATATCTTTCCGTAGAGCTCGTTCCTTGCGCAAATTGTGCCAGGTTTGTATAATCCATTGATCGTCAAATATTTCTGGAGCAAAATATTCTAGGATCCTCCAATCAAATTACCCAATTCTATTTTCTATTAATTGTATCATAGCTGATGCTTCCATCATTTCTCCGCGGGCAAACTGTTAAAATGCTTGCGATCCTTTTAAACTTGGGATAAAATAAGCTAATTGTTGGCCTTATTGTCTTGGTATAAATTTATTTAAAGCCTGCCTGGATACCGATTGAGAAGCACACACATAACGATAAAAGGAAAAAAACGTACGGATTTAAAGGATATAGCAATGTCCCTCGACTTAGAATGCTCAGCGACTTTTCCGCGGACTTTGACTCGCGCAATAAACTTATCGGGGAGAAGCAAATAGCCGGGCGAATGCAATCACCCAGATTCGCCCGAGGAAACGCGCGGCGGGCGCGGCGGCGAATTTTTGATGGGCGCAAAACGGCCACTAAATAAAGCCTGCCTGGCCGCGACACTCGGAAGCGGCCAACTAGTCGGGTGTATAAGGAAACTATTGGCTAGGCATTCCGGTGCCAGGAGCTAGCGGCCCGGGCGGACGGCGCCTCGGCTCCCCCCGCTTATCTTATCGCGATTTCGTCGGGAAAGCGACCTCCTCTCGCCCCCGCTCTCTGTAATTGACGATTCGAACTCGATCTCGAAGTAATGGCCGTACCAGCAGCCGCTACTGCGACCCGCGCTCCTCCGAGCATCAGCGCCGTTCCCCAAGATTCTGGGCCATCGCTGATAAAATTTTAACGACCCGCCAGCACAAGTCGAAGTGCCTGCTGCAGTGGAGCCAAAGCCACCGCCGCCGCCGCCGCCGCCGCCGCCGCGCCACTGCCGCCGCTACTGTGCCGAGCGAGAAAGATGAACATATACGACCTCTCGGGGCTTAAACGGAAATGGATGGAAAATCGCGGGGTAAGGTGCAGTCGCGCGCCTTCGGCCCCCAACCTCCCCTCCCCCTGGCTATATCCTCCTCGCGGGCTGTGAAAATTTAAGGTTGCGTCAGAACGCTTTTGTCAGACATTCCTCCATTTTTTCTCCCTTCCTCTTCCTCTTTCATCCTTTCTTGGCTTCGCTGTCGCTTTTATTGATGGAGAGATTCCAGGTTCTCCCCCGTAGTAGATAACCTTACACAGATTCGGTTTCAAACTGACCTCCGATTTACGTTCAGGATTGTCAACCTTTTTATATTTCTTTTTACATTACTAATCTGCTTAGAAATAATTCTTTTTTTTCGATTACATTTTAAACGTTATGCATGGATTATTATACCTTTTACTTATTAAATAACCAGCTCCAATGATTCAATGGTAATACATTTTTCAAAGATATCTACCGCCTTTTACGTTAACTTTAAATGCAATTTAAAACAATTATTACGTATGATTTGTGAAAAAGTATTTTGAAAGCGCTTTTACTGACAACTTCAATATAATATATGAACGGATGGGAGGAGAGCCAAGCAAAAATTTGGACAGTGAAAACTCTTCCGCGTCAATCTTGCTCGTCTATATCAACCGCGCACGTCAATAAATTTTTGGAACCGCGCGCGGACGGAATCCTTCCCACGAGCAAATCTCGCGAGACATTTGAGAAAGGCGATCAGATTCCCACGTATTCACAAGTAACTTAAAAACATCGTATTTTTATGTGTTGGAGTCGCATTTCGTGTGGAAAATTGGGCGATCATCGGAGCTGCGCCCTGGAAACCGACATGCGACAACAATGCCTGACGAACACAGCACCCGATACTACAAGTCAACGAAACTTTGCGTTTTGCTCGATATCAAATAAACATTTTTATTTAAATCAAAAGACTTATCTTCACTCTTTTCTGCGAAAACCTCTCCTGATAGACAACAAAATTCTTTATCTTAAATGCATTCTGCTTAAATGAACACTGATCTAATCGCTCTTATATGACCAATTTAAGTTGAAAATTTTATTCATCAAAGCTCTGTATGTTCGAATTTGGAAAAATTAGTTAAATCCACAATCACGTAATATCGATAATCATGTAATATTTATTCAAATGTCGTGTAGTATAAAGTAAAACATAATATATACTTTATGTGTTAACTTCCATGTTTTTTTTTATTAAACCCCGAACATCAATAAAAAATATGCCATGCTCTTAATCCTTAAATCGATTAATGTATTTTATAAGCTGATGAAAAAATCAAACCAAAGTTCTGATTAAAATGTATTTTTATAAAGAAATACATGTCAGATCTTAATGAAGATCTAAATGATGAGATATCCTCATTTAAGTGAACTTTACGCTAATTCTCTACTTGTACTATAAATATTACTTGAATGAATTAATGGATTTTAACGATTTAGAGCTAAAATTTTTATATTTTTTAAATGACTGATAATGAAAAAATATCAATATTATGATATTTTTTCATAATTAATTAAATAAAAAGTAATAGATTTAAAAATATCAAACGACTTGTCAGCTCAAAATGACATAAAATTACTATCATTTCAATTTAAAATTATAAAAATGACTAAAAAAATCTTGTTAATTCGTTCAAGCAGCATGGAAGCCAAAATCAACGTTTTGAAAGATTATTATGTAAAAATTTAGATCCTCAGATCTTTAATTGATAATACTATGCTATTTTCAATGTATCAATTTACTGTGTCAAATGTCTAGTCACAATGTATTCATTTTTACATATATTTATAGTACAAGGAAATAATTGGTGTATCTCATTAAAAAGGCAGCGTGACAGATCTTTAACAAATCGCTTCCATAAGTAAGATTTATAGTACTTTATAAACGACAGGAGCGTTTCCAATTCTTTAGGCGAAACCATATAAATACAGTGCTATTCCTTATCCAACGAAAACTCCAGTGGAGCACTTAAATAAATCGAAGCCGGTACTGCAAGTAGAGTATGAGAATGCGAAAAGTCGCTTAAACTTAGAAAACCCTTCAAGTACCTCAAAACGACAATGTCATCCGTGCACGACAAAGGCGAACGAACGCGAAAACCAGGGGAATCAAGCCCATCGTGGCGAAGAAAGCGGCGAGCGACTGGAAAGTTCGGCTGCTTCACCACAAGCCAGCCGTGGCACGTATATATTTATATATATATAGAAGAGGGCGAGCGGGGGACGCGCAGTCGTATTGATCTTCGCATTACGGGCTCTCCAGACGAGGATTTCATGGAATTGACGCACGTTACTGCGTATTAAGCCGCGTAAGATCCGCGCGAACGCGTCAGTCATGCTCAGCCGTCTCTCTCTGGCGCCCAGGCGGAATCGACGTGGGCAGGTGCGGGCGAACAAAGTGCAGCTCTCGCCGGTTGATCCGTGGCCGAGAGTGAAGAGGACGCGCCGGGACGAGCCTTCGATCGACCTCTGAACCTCGGCGGCGGCCCACTCAAGTGCTTCTGACTTTGAGCGCCTCTGCTTTGGACTTTTTAAATTAAAGGCGTTTTAGACCGCCCCAGTTGTTCCAGGGAGGTTAAAGTGCAGTGAAATTGCATTTTACGGCGCGCCGAGCGGCAATAATTAAGCGTTCTGAATCTGAATACGAGAGATCTGTTGCGTAACTCGTACTCCTCGGCATGAGTTGTTTTCAAACGTCTTTATTGAATTCCTTATCGTTATGTATCTGTATATCGTTTTATTACAGGAAAAAAAACTGCATTCTCTCTTATAAATTTACATTACACTGATTCCTATGGTAAATACCAATTATGTTTAAACAAACAGTAGCGAACAAGTAAACGGATCAATGAATTGTATAAATTGCTGTATTAACTTAAAGTACTAATACCTTTATTAAATCTATTAAAGTATTATAATTATTTCCAGTGAATTCGTCGCTCTTCTCGGCTGCTCATTGCCAACTAAATTAGAATATATAAGCAATATTAGAGCCACTTTATAAGGTCAACGAACGAAGTCGATGAAACTTCGTCTTTGTAATTATAATTGATGTCTATTGTACCGTATAAACTGATTGCCATAATAAAAAGTACGTAGGAGTCGTATCTGTGACACAATTTATCAGTCGTTGAAACATATTTACATAATTTGCAAATGTCATTAAAATTTTACTGATATTCTTACTTTAAAAAATCGATCGAAAGTGCAATAACTTAAACGGCATAGCAGAGCTAATTCATGCTACCTTTGACATGGAGTATTCAAGCGAGACTATAAAATGCGTTGTAAAATACAACAGTATATTATACTTTATTGTATGTTGATCGCGGTAACTATTAATAATGCTGGACAGAATTTGCACTCGTATCCGTTCGGGAAACAATAACTGCCAAACTCGACCTTAACCTCAAAGTTCGTGACCTATCCGCAAACGGACGGGGCAAGAAAATCTCCTGAGCGGAGCAAACAATTGACGCAGAAATTCCTCCATCGTCGAGGGAGGGCAAAGGCTCGGGCAGAGGGAAAAAAAAAGGCACCTAGCCTCGGATATAGAGTCGACTTGTCGCCGCGGCTAAAGCAAACGACGTCTCATTCCTAGCGGGGCTAGAGCTCGCGCTAGAGAAACTTCGCCCGGGCGTCTTCTTCTTTGCTCAGACAACTCTCAATTTCGAAGTTTCCGCGATGGGCAAACGGCGGGGCGGGCGGTGGGCTATATAGCGCGAGCCCCTCACCTCGAGCCCCCCCCTCCCACGAGTCAATGATTCGATGCGCGCTTTTTGTCACGCGGAGGCGCGTCGCATCGAATTCCCATCGCGAGTCGCCTCTTTGTAGCCGTCGGCCGCGGAATCGATATGGCCGCAGATGAATGGACAAATCGCTCCTCGAGTGACAAGAATGACAAGTGTGCCGCGCACTATATACACTCTCCCGCTCCCTTCGGCTCCTCGCGCCAGGGCCCAAGCTAGCAGGGCCCCCCCCCTTTTCTCTTTTTTACTTTTCGATTATTCGCGCGCGCCCGCTCGAATGGCCGACTTTACTGCTATTCTCCTTTAATCCCGTCGTAAATCGACGCATCCCCCCCACCGCGGGCCCCGGCCGCCACCCCCGCCCCACAAAAGACCGACGTGACTCGTTCGCGGCTCTGACTAAGCCATTTTTTCCCTCTGCTCCGTCCCTCTCCCTCGGGCTCGCGCCGCGCGGCCGCCTGGCCGCCTGTTCGCCCACGCCAGGCCTCCCTTTGCGCTCCGAGCAGCGTACAAAACTCGGCGCGAACTGCTACTAAATGCTACGTACCCAATTTCGAAATTTATCATCCCTCTAAGAAACTTTCGTGCGCCAGCTTTTAGTAATTCCGTTGACGAAACGGGGCGCGAGGGGCGGGGCTTTTTTGTCTTCCACGTGCGGTGACCACCACCGCCCTATACTGGATACTAATCCAGCGACGAAAAAAATGTCTATTCATTGATAAAGCTACGCGATGATGTGGCACGATTTCCTACAAAATAAAAATTTATCTCTCGCCGTATTCAATGTTAGAAATAACCTCGTCCAAATGAATTCCTTATCCGAGCTATCCCGCGCACATTTAATACAAGGTGCGAATGTTCTTCTAGCGCGAATCATTGAAATAAAGCCTGAATGTGTCAGTGAAGCGCTCGCGTATAGATTAATCGGTTGTTATTTCGTGCTTCGATGAAAACAGACTATTAAATCACAAATTTAGACTTGACGATCAGTGAAATTTCATCTCTGACTAAGACGTAATTGGCGGTATTAGATTTCGAGTATTATATTTATAACTGACAGGTTTAATAAAGCGATAGCAGCAAATTAAGAGAATTACACTCGGCAGGGATAATTGCCAAGTTAGCCAATTTTTACAGTTATGAAAATGATAATTTCATTAATGACATCGTTTTTTCTACCTGGATAAACGCGTATTTGGAATTGAACGACGAGTCCTGTATAATTTAAAACTTTTCACTTTATCAAACAAAAGAAAAATTTGAAGAGAATGTTAATTTTAGAAATTTAGATTCGAAATTCGAAAGCCATATTCACTGATCTGCGAAAACTTAAAATTCGGCTTCTCGAGTTAAAACGAGTCAAGTCGGTCAGACATCTTGTGCTGAAAATTGAAAGAGGTATCGACGTTCCTTGATTCCATCGGGTTAAATAACACCAATGGTTCCACTTAAAAGAAGAATAAATCTTGTTTCAATCTATAATGCTAGCATATTTTTGTCTCATGTCCAAGATTTGATACTGTATTTTCCTCTTAATGGGAATGTTTCCCATCAGCATAATCGACCGCGTCAATTTTCCAGCGTACCATTCTTGATTTATTCTGGAAAAATGGCAACTCAACGACAACAGTAATTAACTAAGTGAAAATAAATCCATCAAACTAATTAAAATTAGTGCCTACGTCGCGTCGTAGAAAGCAATGCATCATTAGCGCTACTGTTGACGCCGTCACTACTTTCCAACTCACTAACCCCGGGGACCTGTCTCGCTCCGGGCGATTGTGATTCGGAGGAGGATATGAAAGCTGCGCACGACTTTATTATCGAGGAGCACTTGGCTTAATAACGCGTCCGAAAGCAAGAAATTCGCAAAAGGACAAACGTCATCAATCATCCACAATCGATCATCGCCGACTCATAAATCACTCAATTTCTAACCTCTAATCGAGGGATCGGGGTAACGGTGAGCTCACGCACCCATTAGGATTACAAAGAAGCGCCTGCCGCGCTAAACTATACGTATGCGTACACCTTCCGATAACTTTTTCCCACGAGCCGCGCCAAATTAATTCCGAGTACGTAACGCGTGGTACGCGCACGATGCCGCACATATATACCGTGTACCGCGCGTATCGATTCTCTGGCGCGTCCGCCTCCCCCTCCCCCCCCCCCGCCCCTCCTAAACGCCTCGCTCAAGTCGTTTCGCATTAGCGTTTGTTTAAGCGTCGGGGCGAATCGCGTGGCCGCCTTACGGCCCGGATTAATTGGACGTCGTTTGTTGACGTCGTACTCCGCACTAGTCGATCGTAAAAAGCAATGTCTGCGCGCTCGCCTGTGGCCGCAGCTGAGCCCAAGAACCGTACGACCGCGGCTTTAATCCGGTTAAAAAAGGAAAGTCCGTTCCGTTAATTTTGGTCGTTGACCTGCAATTGAAATTAGTCGGGCTGATGCAGGGGCTCTTCGATGTTTCGGTTCGGGCTTGCTGTTTGAGTTGTTACTGCCACGAGGTATTACCGAGTTTCATGCTAATTGCATTCACGCTTGTATATCTTGACGGTAAAGGTATTCTATCTAATGTAGCGACACTATTAGTTTTCTTAAGTTTATAATATCGTTCAGCAGTGCTCTCCAAATGATATTAATATAACTATTAAATGAGGCATACTAAATATATCATCTCGTATATAATAATTAATGCCTTGTGTGCAATTAATATCACAATAAGTTATTCCTACTTTTATATGGCATTAAATAGCACATAATCTTTCCAAAATGGAAACGTTACAGCCATTGTACAGACAGTAGTGTGAAAACTATAAATCTAGTAACAATTGACCTAGTAAGAATATAATATTTTAATGTCGAGCCTATAAATGATATCGTAAATGATGTATTGTACTTACATAACGATGAGAAAAAAAAGGTATACTGTACGTGACTCACCTGGAACAAAACGAAATAATTACAATTTAAATACATTCATATGTATTATATAATTACAGCGTTAATACATCAACGCACGCTATTCGGTACTTTTTGTCGCCACGCCGCTTTCATTTAAAAACATGGAGCTATATATATATATCGCTATATGTGTATATACGTCAAAGTGAATAAATACTTTGAAGTATATATGCAAAAGTAATAATGGAATCGTTAAAAATCTTGATTGTCATGTGGAAAGTAAGAGTTGGTTGGAACAAGCAATATTTTAAAAGCGATATTAAAACTACGACTCATTCTTTGACATCGAATAGCTTTGAATACTTCTACGGGATAAATTTGCAGCGACGATTCTATGGGAGTATCAATTTCGTCAGCAAATGAATCACTTCTTTCGCACTTGTGCCATATGCGTCACAGCGACGCATCGGATATCTAAAGTGAACAATGTACGTTTTGATGACGATCGCGGGAAACGTTACGCTGATTTGGCACATTCAAGCTGCGCCTCTCTATCGAGGCTCATTATTAATAACCCCCTCTCGAGTCCATTGTGTAAGCGCAGACGGTGCGCTATCTTTAAATTAGGTATTTGCAACGGATCATTGGGCCCGTCAGGTAAAACGCTTTATAACAACGATTACCCAGCTTTAAAGCATGCTTTATAATATACAAAACGTCACCGATGTGCCCCAGCGAGGCGCGCCTTCTCATATCTGGTTAATCTACGTGTAATATACAAAGTTACTAAAGGGGCAATAATTACGTCGCAATTGGCTTGGGAATTTCGATTTTTCCGCCTGATATATTCCGTTGTTGCGGCATTTTATTCTCCTGCAGGTAAAATATTTCAAGTAAAAAGTAGCTTTTGACTGCGAGAAATGGATCGATGGCGTCCCGATAGCAACTAGTCATGTATTTTACGAAATTTAAACGAACTCGATCGTAAAATGTATTCTTTTAGAGGCGTTTGACGATTTCTATACGTTTATTTTACATTCTAAGCCGTCCGTGTTCATTAATCATTAAACGTCACAAGCCATTATGTCCTTTAGTTTTCTCTTGAATTTTGTTAAGCTCGTAACTGACAGAATGAAAGTTAAGTTGGAAAAAAGCATCCCCAGATAATTGTCTCACATAACAGTAGATTGAGCTTTATAAGCCTTTAAGATGTTAATATCAGCGGGGAGTATTTCTAATTCGGAGGAAAAAGTTTGAACAATTGCTAGATTAATCTAGCGAGCGATGTTGAAATAAAGGCCAAGTTGAACAAAGAAGAGGAGGCGGGGTATAAGAGAGGAGCGGGCGTAGTGGCACCGGGCGAGGGGGCATTAGGAGGAAGAGAAGAAGGTGATTCAAAAGCCGAGATCATTCCCAAAGTCGCCTGTAAGTTTCCACTATCTAAATGGCGTGTCGGTCGATTAAAATCATTAAGCTCAACTCGACTGTGGCTCGCCGGCTAAAGCGGAGCGAGCGAGCGCGCGCCGAGGAGCCGGCGGCCGAGTGCCGCGCCCGGGGAGAAAGGAGGGTCTTAAGATTCAATCCTCAAGGGCTCGCTTGTGTATCGTGTACACTGCCGCGCAAACACATGCATGTATGCATGCGCGAGGGGGGAGGGGGCGGGGAGGGGCTCTCGACCCCCGCGCGCCAAAGACGGGACCCCGGCCGATCCCGAGGAGCCGGTCGTCGTCGCCAAGGGCTCGACAAGAGCCCCCCCCCCCAACCCCCGCGGCGCGCGCACACGCGCGCTCCACTCGGTAATCACCCGGCCCCGCCCCGCGTCTTGCGCCGGGCGCATGACCGCAGCCGTGCATTCGGCGCGGGCCTCGCGAGCCGGAAGCCGAGCCGTACACACGCCCTCTCGGCATGATTATTCCGGATTAATTCGCGGGCCGAGTTGCGGCCGCGTCCGCGGATTAGAAGGCCCGGGGTCTGCGCGCGCGCGTGTGTGTGTGCGCGGGAGACGCCGCCGGCCTTGGGCCTCCCCGCCCCCGTAATTGGCGGTAATGCCCAGTCCAGTTACGCGGGCTTTTTGCCCTCTTTGTCCGAGGCGGCCGAGCGACGCAAAAACAGGCGATTATCGTCCTCGGAACAGATGTAGTGCGCCAGGCCGAACACGTATCGCACACGGCGGCGTGCACTCGCCGATGTAAGCGGCCGATAATTTTTTTTTTCTTTCTTTCTTTCGCCTCGGTTTTTCAGGTGGCCTCTCGAGAGAGAGAGAGAAGAGAGAGAGCCGCGCGCGGAACGATTTTTCGGATGATTAATCGCAGGGAAATATACAGGCGTCTGGGAGGGTGGGCCAGCCGAGGGGGGAATAGCAGGAGTCATAACCGAGGAATTTTCAAAGCAGACTGCATCTGTTTGCCGGGGCGATCGCGTGCGGTCGGGCCGATAGCGCCGGCGAGGTTCGAGGCCACTCGCGCGGAGATAAATGGGCAAGGACGCCGATATACAGGGCGGCGGCCACGCGGAGCGGCCAAACGGCCGGGGCTGCTGCTGCTGCTGCTGTTGCTGTTGCTGCCGCCGCCCCGGGCCCCCGCGCAATTTAGCAAAAAAAAAAAGAAACTACAGTTCTCGGTTAATGTAGCGAGGAGGAGCGGCCGCGGCGCGGCTAAATATTCACGCGGCGTCCCCCCGCCGCGCTTTCAGTCCAATTGATTGGCCCGCCAATTGTCCGGCCTGAATAATGCATGCGTTATTCCGCGATAAACCAATTTCGGTGTAACCGAATTAAAAGTGAAAAGGAAGAGAGACGCGGGCCCGCCTTCCGCGCCTCCCCGGAGGACCCGCGCCGCCCTCCCCGGGGGATTAATGCATTATTGATACAAAAGGTCCCGCGATAAATAGAGAGAGAGAGAGAGCCGCCGGTGGAAAAAGGGTATTTCGCCTCTCCCCGGGCTTTCTCCCGTCCCCTGGCTGTGTGTCCAAGCCGGCCCCCCTCGACTGGGATTCCGGCCTTTTCCCGGCCCGCTGACCGGTCAACTTTCCCGGGAGCTTTTCCGCCGATCATTTTCATTCGGAGCCGGCCTGAATTATCGGCCGCCGGCTCCCCGTTGAATAAGTCACCGGAAGTTCGCCCGACTAGAGACGCGCTGCCTTCTTTCCCGAAACCAGCGCCTAGGAGAGTAGTAGGGCGACGCTCCGACCAACTGAAGAAAAAAATAACCAACAGCCGCCGTCGCTAAAAACCCTTCTCCCCACCCCCCGCCGTTAACCGACCGCTCGCCAGTGTACGGGGAGTCGGCCCTGCGCTCCCACGCGACCCTTCCCGATACTACCCGGGCGCACGCCCGCGCCGGCCGTGCATCATACACGCCCGGCGGCTCTCGCTAAGCGCATCCCCGGCTAATTAATTTTTCGCCCAGCCGAGTGCACGCGCCGCTGATTAGATAGACGGCCGCCGGCGCAATAAATCGGCCGGCAAAGTCGCCGGGCCGTTGGCCGCGTCCGCGCCGAGCGGAGAGTGTCTGGGCCGCGCGCGAGGCCGCCTCGTATCTGCCGCGTCATCGTTTCGCCGGCTCTACACGCGTATACGTGTGTATATATATATAGGTGCGTCGATAAGCGCCGCGGCGGGACGATAATGCCGAGGCGTCCGCATAATCCGCGCCGGGCCGCCCGCTCCCGGCCGACTCCTTATCAGCATACGAACAGAGACCGGCCTCCTCTCCCTCAAGAGGGACACCCGACGACTCGGCGCCCTCTGCCGGCTTTGTTGCCGCGGCCTGTCCCCCGTCCCGGGCAGGAGCCCGAGCCGGAGCCCCGCCGAGCCCCGGCTTTTTAGGACTTATCTTCGACAATTGCGCCTTTGTCCCATTAACCGCCGCCCGCTTATTTATTCATCATTCTGCCGGGATTGTATTTACGCGTGTCTCCTTTTTCCTCCTCGGCCCCACGCCGCCCCGCCGCCCCGCCGCGTGCACTTTATCGCCTGCCGCGGCCGCCGCCCGGCAATAACCGCTGCACCATATACCAACTGCCGCTTCGTTCTTCATTCTCATTTATTTATATATATATATATATATATTTGTATATATATCTATATATTGAGCAAAGCAAAACCGTAAATGCTATCAATTGTAGGTTATGTAAATGTCCGAATGACGCTCGTGTTTCAATCTCTCTCCAATATTATTTGCTGAATTATGCTTTTGTAATTCTAGCCATTTTCCAAAATACTCGGAAATGATTATACCTGAATTCTAGTCATTTTCCGAAATACTCGACAAATTATTTTACCTGTCGAACAGGGGGCAAAAGCAAAGTCCGCTATAATTAATTCAATTATTTTCGCTTTTGTAAGCGCTTCGTCCGTCCCCGGTGCACTCCCTCCCCTCCCCGCCGCCCACTGCCACCTCCGTGTATTTTACTAAACGGGTAAGTCTGAGAAAACGAGTGAAAGTAGTGTCAAGAAGATTCCTAAATATATATAGCGATACGGCCTGTAAACGAGTTAGCTATTTTACGCGATAATTGATGTTTCCAGTCATTCCGGGCTAAGTACCTGCGAGCGCCCCGTCTATAGTTTGTATGCGCTACCACTTAACAATACCTCCTAACTTGCTTTGCAAGGGGCAAGCAATTTTTTACAACAGTTAACTAAAACCTACAATGGAACTAAACTTCCGCCTCCTCGCCATAAAACTAGACTGTCCCTTAGTCACGTTTCAATGAAATATGCGTCATTAGACTCTCGAGTGTAACATTAACGTCGTGTATCAATTAGGGCATCGAGTAACAACTCCCGAATCTGATTTATTTTTCACTACTTTGTTCTTCAAAATTGAACAAGCGACCTAACGGCTTAGATCACACTTTAACGATCAGATCGAGATAGAAAAGATATAACTCAGCGGGACATGACATCAATCACCAGGAGGCAAAGATAAAATCACGAGTTTATAGAGCTCACCGAATTAGATCCCCGCAATGCTCGTTACTATTCCAGTTACAGCATGAAGAATCCAGTTTTAAACGAAGACGGTCAATTTACATAAAGAGTCTGGAGAACGTGCGCAATCAACACGAATCAATCGGCCCGGGAACTAACCAGTTCTGCCCCCGAGTCTCGTGCGCCCGGCGCTGATATATACCGCGGGCCGTCCAGGCGGCGTCGCGTCGATAAATTAAAAAGCGCGCGGGGGGCCAGCGATAAGGCGGGAGGCAGCGCGGCGCCCGCGAGCTGCGCAAATATAAATTGAATTAGAATTAGAATCACGAACTCGCTCGTCGCGGGGAGTTACCCGGAGATACGCTCGCTCGCAAGGAGCTCTGCGGAGCGGGGGCCGGGGGGGGGGGGAGAAAAAGGCTTAATTTGGATTTATGGGGTCGCGCGTGACGCAACGAGCCCGAGTTGCGCGGCCGCCCCCGCAACCGCCGCCACCATGGGGTTAATTATTATGCCCCGACGGCAGCGACAAATCGAAACTTGATCGGGGAAAATGAAAAACCGAGCGCCCGGGCGCAAAAGTTGGGCAGTTACGGAGATGGGCGGGATGGCCGCCGGCCGGGGCTCTTTTTCTCCTCCTCCGACGAGGGCCGCTCTCTTAACGATTATTCGCGCCAACTGGCTTTTTATTCGGTTATAGTGTACGACCGCCGGTATAATTCAAGACGACCCGCGCGCCACCTCCCCCTGCGCTCCCTCTAGCGGTCATTTTTCGAGAAGTTTCCGGGGCCGTGCAACTTTTCCTGCCCGCGGTCGTCTCCGTCTAATTTTTTCCAAGTTAGCTGTCTGTAATGCGGAAACGAAGCTCCGGAGCCCACCCAACTATACTTCCAGTTTTTTTTTTCGGCTGTGTGGCCACAGCGAGCGACTCTGCGGACTACTGATGCGAAAATATTAGCTGTTTGAAAAGCGATGCGGTGATTTATTGGGATCGGATGTGTGGGCAAAAACGCTAATGGAATATCAAGCAGTTAACGCGGACAAAGAAAAACTTTCAATGCTCCTTCCCGTAACTTGTTTTGTTCAGATACGCAGTATCGCTTAGGAGATCGGCTCCATGTAACTAACCGTGCTCGCCATACTACCCATGCATTCATATCGACATATATCTTTGTGATTTATCAACGGACAGCTATCATAACAAAAGGCATTTACATATACCAGCCTCCGAAATCTCGCGAAAGTCAAAGATCCTCCCCAACTGTGGTTTCAACCATCGTCCATGTATACACGCACGTACACACAAGACCGACGAGTCTTACAAAGGAAAAAAATGAAACGAGCATCCGGGGGTAATCGATATACTCCGAGAAATCGGTAGCTGCTCGAGCACTCGAGTAAATCAAAACCTAAAACGTCCGACATACGAGAAGCCGGAACTTAAGTTAGGAGAGCTCGAGGAGGAGAAAAGATTGGGCGCACTCGGGCACAAAAGGGTATCCAGTTCTCGAGGCGGGCATAATCCAAAAGCAACCGCTGGGAGTATCGACGGAACCAGCTGATAATCAATCTTCGCGGTCGTGCATGCCGAGTTTGCGCGCGCCTACGCTCCGGGCCCGCGGTATTAATCACAACGGCCGCAAGAGGGCGAGCGCGCGGGGCGCGAAGCAAAGAAGCCGCCGCGTGTAATTGTCAATTAGCGTAGTCCGCAATTAAGTGCCGCGTAGGTCCTTCCCATCCCACCTCGGCCGCCGCAGGATTCCGCGTACGCGTGTACGACCTTTCCGTCCACACGGGGCGTTGGCGTTGGGGCACGCGGCCATATCTGCGCGCGTCGACTAACTTGCGCATGTTAATGCAAATTCGAATGGCATCCAGATGATAATGCCGGGCGCGGGGGGGCTCGAGCCACGCTCCAACTTCCCCGTGTACCTGTGCCCCTGTTTATGTGTGTGCACGCGCCCGGCTTGCTGCGACCGCGCCCGGGCAGAGTGTGCGGCGGACAAAGAGAAAGAGATTAGCTTAGGATCGGGTAATTGATTTATCGCCGGCGGAAGATCTTCTCTCTAGAGAGGATCTGCCCTTTTTTCGCAGTTACCCCGCCTCCCTTTCGCCTTTCTCGGCTTAAAATTCTCATTCGTATTTTAAACGCTTTCGGTTATCCTCTTTTCAGTGGCTTTTATAAAAATTATATCATTGCTGTTCTCGACGATAGCTGCAACGGACCGCCCTATAAAATATTTCTATATAATGATCTATGAGAGATTTTACTTTTTGTAAAAAATTACATTGAAACTTTTACAAATAAAATTTCACATTGGTACAAGCACAGCGGATATAAAATTTTAATTCTTTAATACCTTAATGTGGTAGGAAATTGACAATTGAAAATGGAAAAGGTAATAACAATCATGAAAAAACAGAAAAATTCAATGAAACGCGACATTTGAACGTCATGAAAACCATTTGAATTTTCTCCTCGAGTGAATGTACAATAATTTACAAATAATTACGAAACAAAAGATGTGCGTAGATTTAAAAAAATTATTCTTGTTAAAAAAATGATAAATAAGTGATGATAAAGAGTAAAAAGTAACGAATAAAAGATAAAAGGGACCGCTAGAGGCATTTAAGTAACGGTGTAGTTGTAACATTTGCCTATTCTTTAGCGTTTCACGAAAGGCAAAGGGGTCCAGGAGGAGGCAAGTAACGAATTGTGCAGTGCTTAGTCTTCTCAAAATAAAAGGAACAAAAGACCGGGCCGCTACAAAATTTTCAACAATTGCTCGTGCACACAAGAATTTTATTGTAGATTTCATTCGCTAGCCATTTGAATGGGATGATTGATTACCCCCCCCCCCTCCTTCCCCCCGTATTCCCACCCGTCGCTCCCATATGGTGCGATTCAAAATAAACATTCCTTAAAAATTCATTCGGATTGTCCAAGCAGAGGAAGAGCATAGCGGGATCCAAATGAATTTGTGGACTAATTAAAACCGTCAATTGTACAAAAGAGAAAGAAAAGCGCACTCAATTTTCTCAAGCCTCCATTATTTTGTATACGCGACTGTTGATGAAGAAGAACGGGTTAAGCCGCGATTATATAGACACGCACTACTCAAACAATGTCTGAAGTAGATTACAAGTGGATAATAATGCATCCTCTTAAAAGCTCAGCTATACTGCAACTCGGGGGAATAATAATAATAACGCTACTAATAATAACACCGTCGATTCCCGGAGCGAGGCGGGCCGACGGCGGCGGTGAGCGCAGGTTTTTCGGTCGCGCGTACGAGCGCGTATATATATAAAATGATGGATGAATCAATATCGAGGGCGTACCGAGGGGCGGGCCCGCGCGGAAGGTCAAAAGAAGCGGGCGCACTTGGGATTCCGGCGGAGTCGAGGCGTATCCATCGGGGCAGTGGCCTCGCTCTCACGGCGCGCACGCGGCATCGCATCGCACCAACGCGGGGCCCGTGTATATACGTGGGCCGGGCGGGCGGGCGCGCGAGCCCCGGATTAGGATGAATTTCGCAAGCACTCGTTATTAACATAACAGGCGCCGGGGCCGTTCCCCCCCGGCTAATCCGGCCTCTCAGCCGGGCATATCAGGCCGATCTTGCCCGGTGTATCCGCGGGCGTACACGCGTGCACTCGACTCCGGAGGAGTTGTCGTCGCTCCCCGGGTGTGTACGTATGCGCGCGTAGGCCCGCGGGCCGCGCCAATTTCCCGGGGTGTTTGCGCGCCGAGGGCGGGTGAAAGGCCGGGGCCGCAAACAGCGGCGGCCGTCAAAACAAAGAAAATAAATCCGCGCTCGAAAAGCGGCCGCTGGGGCGGAAGCGGCGCGCGACCGGCGGGGGGGTTGGGGGACAATGGGCCGGGCGCGCGCGGGAACAAACGCCGCTGCAGTGCACTCGACGCGAGTAATAGTCGTTGAGGAGGCGCTGCTCTCGCGCGCCCCGCGAAAATGATCCGCTCGGAATGACGCGCGCCCTCCCCCCACTCCGTTCCGTTGCGCCCTCGAGCCCCGCTGCGTGTACATACGTGTATATATATATAGCTCCTCTCGAGGCAAGGTTGGCGCGCGCGCGACGCCCTCTCCAGCCCCTTTTTTTTTTTTTTTGTTTCAAAAACGCGTGTCTTTAGGATGAGCGCTCGAGAGGTGGCAGTCGCACGCGCGGCTCGAGGAGCGATGTGGGGCCCGTAAGTCCAGGGGACTCGTCCAGCGCGATAACACGCCCGTGGGCCGCTGCGGCATTTGTGCAAGTGGCCGACTATTTCCGGCCCTGCGACAATCTATATCGATCGCCGGGTAGACGGTGTACCGACCTCGCGGGCGCTATTTCCGCAGAGCGAACCTTCGTCTGTGCGCATTCTCTAGGCGCGTTAATTGCACCGATCCGCTGTGTATTCTCAAGTCGACTGCGCGTATGTAGGTTCAAGAACAGTCGTGTAAATCAATCCATCGAGCCGCGCAATACCCCGACTCCGCAGGGTGAATCGATGTGCCGGGAGGGTGGGAGAGCCGCGGCGGAGGATTTCCCGATCTACGCTTTATTTAAAACCGCTGGTAAGTATAATGGAGAGAAGGAGCCGGGAGTCCCCGCGCCATTCGAGTGCGCACTCAAAAGTTCAAAGCCAAACCTCCCCTCCCCCCCCGGGCAGCTGTATTATCCTGCAGGGTAAACTGGGGTGAGTAGATGACGCAATGAAGCCCGGCCCCGCCGCCGTCGACCGCCGCGGGACACGCGGAGGAGGGAGAAGGGCAGAGGGCCAAGGAGCGGGGGGGGGACCGGCTGCGGGCCTCGGGTCACGTGCAGTTATATAGGCCTCGGTTAAAAGGCCCGAGAGCGCCCCGGGAAATTTGCTTCCGACAATGCCGCCGAGTTGTTGACTCGTTTCCCTCCTGTGTACGCCTGCGTCGCCGGGATTTTTCTTCCGTTGCCCTTGCCCCGCCACGTGGCACGCACATGGCTCATTTTCCTCGTTGACTGGAGGAGCTCCCCCCCACTCCCCCTCCTGTGTCTCCGTTTTAGAACGCCCGGGGCGCCGGGTCTGCCGCCGCGCGGCTTTCCCAGCTAAAAATAAAACTCCCCCGACGTTTATACGGGGCAAAGACGACGGGTCCGAGGGGTCAATTAGGCCCGCGGCGTCGCCGGTGTCCAGAGCGCGCGCTGCGGATATATACACACTAATCGACCGCGGCCGCCCGTGGCGGAACGTACCCCCGGACGTTGTAAGCCAACAATTGGGATGCTGGCAAGTCAATTAAATATGGCCGGGCGCGTTGGTGAAAGCACGCGAGCCCAAATCGACGGGCTGCACGCAGTCCCGGGATCGCTTTAAAAACCGCGGCCGGGCGCAGAGTGAACCACGGGGACGATTATACGCCGCAGGCATAAGGCGGGCGGGCCGGATATCACATGGTTAGCGGAAAATCGGAAACGCCCGCGCGGTGGGATCAGAGGAAGGAGACAGCGGGGGGGAAAAAAAAAGGAAGGGTCGGCGGCTATCTCGTGGGCGTCGATCAGACCCCCCTTGGACTCGACCCCGGCGAGAGCAAGGGCCCGGGCTGTGCGTGGGAGGAGAGCCGGTGGACGCGGCGGCGCGCGGCTCGGGTCTTTTTGCCCGGGAGTTTAGGAGGGTCGTAAATAACGATTGGGAACACGGGCCCGGGCCGCGGCGGGCTACTAAAACCTTTTATTGTGATATCAGGTAGAGTCGGCGGAAACAGGGTCAAGTTCCCGTGTCAATACACGGCCCGCCTAATTCTCCGGGCGAATCTCCCAAATGAGAAACAAACAAACTCTCGGGCTATGTGCTCGAGCGGCGCGTACATCCGCGCGGTGCCCGGGCCCGACATTCAATTACACGCCGCGGGCAAACTGCAGCAAGGGGCAAAAGAACAAGGGGCTAGCCGCCGGGGCGATCGATCCCGAGACGCATCCGCGGGTCCGCACGTCGGCAGTAACAGGGCCCGGGGATCACCGGGCGCGTTGGCCGGAAATTTCGTTTGACGCCTTTTACACCGGGAGCGCGAGAGCCGGCTCTCCGCTGCTAATGGCCCGGGCTCGACAAGCTCGGCCTTACCCTACCCCGGAGGTATCGCCTGTGTATACACCGTCGCGGGGTACGCGCGGAACGCCTGTACAAGCCGCGGACGACTTGCCGTATTATAATTACCAGGCTTCACTTGCAAATATTCCATAAACATTCGACACGCGCGCACGTTAACGTTGCGGCCGGTTGCCGCCGCGCGGATTGCTTACTTTCGCCCCCCAGTAGGGGTCCCCTGGCTTGCATTAAACAAGCGCGCGCGCGCCGAGATTCAAATTCGACAACAAAAACAAGTCACTCGGTCCGCGTTTCCTCTCGTTCCTCTGCCAGGACAGGTGCACCGTCCGCGATAATCGCCCACGAACCCAGAGCGCCCGTAATCATTGCACCTTGTCGCGGCGGTCGGGAAGAAGACGCAGCGCCGCGCGGGTACCGCCCGCCTCGGGAAGGTCAATGCCAGGGGGATCCAGGGCGGCCGGCTGCCGAAGGCCCGGCCGACAGCTGGTGCAACAATGACGGGCCTCCTCTCGCCCGGGCAGCGGCTCTCACGTGCGCCACGCGCCCCAAAGGCCGCCGTTGCGCTCCGCGCCGGGGATTTACTTAGGACGGCCCCCCGAGTCCTCGTGCATAAGACAGCAAACAGATATCATCTCTCCCGAGTCATCTCTTTTTTTTCCTCCTCTTCTTTCTCTCGCCTCCGATATCCCCCCTCGACGCGGCGGCCGCGCCTCTCGACCCAATGCCGGGCTCTCTCTCCTCGGTCCCGCTCCATTGTCAAATCGAACGTCACGATGGCATTGTGCTCCCGGTGGTATGGGTAAACAGTGCCAAAGCCACGGGTCTTGCGGTCCGCTTTTCTCGGCGCGTTGTAACCTATAGGGGCCACTGTTGCCCGCCGATCCAACGATCGGCCGCCACCCCCCTTTCCCCTGATCAACGTAGCAGCGATATATCGACCGATTCGTCATAATTCATCCTCGCAACCTATTCGTACGTCGCATTATTAGATTATTCCTTAAATCTTACAATTTTATTGGCCGATTGATCGATGATTATCGAGCTGGCGTACGTACGCCTCGAGAATACAAGTATAAAAAAGAAATGGCAAGCGTGGCCAAGGTGCATTAAGCGGCATCAATTATCGGGGCCGAGCTTTAAAACGCGGACAAACTGCTTAGTGCCAATGATAAATAACGATAAAGAACTGGCAGCCGATCGGCGGGTCAAAAATCCTACGATTCCAAAGGTTATTAATTCCAAACGACCGGCGTATCAAACTCGTTTGCGCTCGTTACAAGTGTGCCTATTAGCCGTCGTCCAAAGAAAAACGACCCAACGAGCCGAGCACCATCGTGGCCGAGGGAGAGGGCGGCAAAAAGGACTTGCCCGGCGGCCGGTCAACCGCGGGCGCGCATAACGCGCGGGGGGCGGCCTGCCCGTGGCCACGTGACCCGCGGGGCTCCGGGGCTCGCGCATATAATTAGCGGGCGGCGCGTAAAAAAGTAAGCAGGTCATAATAGGGGCGTAAAATAGGCGCAAGAGTCGGGGAGGCGGCCCCGCCCGGCTCCACAATTAAAGCAACATTGTTCCGGGCCTCCTCCTCCTCGGGGAGGCGCACAGGCGCCCGCGGCGCACAACGACAAGGGTAAGGAAGGGGGCCGATGTTCGCGCGGGCTCACCCCGGCAAATCGTAAAAACTTTGTTTACGACTGGCTTCTACATTAAATTAAAGCCTCGGCCGCGGGGAGACGGGCCTTTTCTATTTGGCCCGAGTGCCCCGGCGGCGCGCGCCCGCCCGAGCCCGACGAGTTGTAAAGTAAGAGCGACGTCGCGGCAACGCCAAGCCTGGATTTTCACGTTGCGCGCGCACGCCCCGCAATAACTCCCGTTGTACCCCGGGCCCGCGGCGACTTTGATAAATATTCCTCGCGCGGCCGCCCCCGAGCGCGCGGATAAGAGCCATCTCGGTGCCCGGCCGATTCCCCCCGCGAGGATCAGCCGCGTGAAGCGGGCCCTTATCCGCCGGGGACTTTTCAGTTAGCCCGGCCGCCGGAATATTAACCACGTCACGGGGGGGGGCACACGTGTACACGCGTCCGGCGCGTAACGCGTGTATGCGGCTCCGCGCGGCTCCGGGGGAACGCGCGGGAGGACAACGGGCCGACTTTTCCCGACCGACTATTCTTCCCCGGATTCTTCCCTCTTTGTGGCCGGGAAAGGCCCTAGCGGTACACTCTCTCTCTCTCTCTCTCGCGCCGGGACACAAGGTGATGGGGGCGCGGCTGGATAACGGCACTGTAATAAAGCGCGTGCGCTGCAAGTGCGCGGGCAACCGTGTCGGGGATAGAGCGGCCGGTTTATATCGGCGGGCGCCTCCTCGGCCGAGCGGCCCGGGGCAGGGCTCCTCGGCCCCTGGACCGAGGGCCACCCGCGGCAACGCCGGCAATCGATAGGGGCATAATTAGCGAGCGGGCCGCATGAATAATGCAGGCGCGGGCCGCGAGGCGGAGGATGCCGCGCGCGCCTGGGGGGCCGGCTCGGGACGCATGCGCTACTCACCTAGTTGGACGTACATCTTCGGCCTGACGTTCTCCTGCCAGGCGGCGTCGGCGGCGCCGAGGGCCAGGAGCCCGAGCAGCAGCAGCAGCAGGGCCTTCCCGGCGGCCATCCTGCGCGGCTGTGGCTGCGGCTGCGGCTGCGGCGACTGCGTGAGCGCTGGGGGCAGCACCGGCTCTGGGGGGCGGCTTCCTGGGGCGGCGGGCGGCGCGCGGACAGCTCACTGGGCCGCTCCGGGGTCCGCTCCGGGCCTCCTCATAGCCGCGCTCCGGCGGCGGCACTGCGCGCACACTCGCGGCGGCGACCTGGGGGGCGGGGGCGGCCTGCTGGCTGGCTAGCCTGCGGCACTCTCACTGCGCGCCGGGGGGAACCTCGCGCCTCGCGGACGATCGGCGTCGGACTGCGGCCCGAGGCCAATCGGAGGCCCCGCCGGCCCCCCGCGCCTGCGCGCTGCCCGCCGCCGCCGCCGCCGCCGCCGTCGCCGCCGTGCCCCACTCCCCGGAGCCCCCACTCCCCCGGCTCCCTGCGCCACCCGGCCGGCAGACCTGCAAGCAGACAACCAGGCGGATTAGTCCCTGCTCCCTGCGCCCGGACCGCCCGGGCCTACGCCGCCCTGCGCCGCGGCCTGCGCCTCGGACATTTTTCCACTCGCTCCGAGCCTGCCCGCTCTTTTCTCCTTTCTCCAATCTCAATCCTTCCCATTTGTATACCCGCCAATTCCCCTCTCCGACATTTTTACTAGCATTTGTCTTCCCTCTTGTAATTAACTCGCGTCCCTAACGGCCCTGCGGATCCCCGTGTGCGTAACCTACGTTAGCGACTAACGTTTTTCTCGGATTCAATTAATTGGAAAATACGCGAAAAGAATTTACTAATAAGCTAAAATGAAAAAGCCAATCCTTGTTATTTAATGACAACTTGTACAAGTACAAACATAAACAACTTTCTTTTACATTTTGCGCATGTAGCGAACCAGCTGTCGAAACTATATTAGACCTCGCGTTAGACAATGCGTAATAAAAGTTAAAGAGTCTTTGAAAGTATCAAGAATTATCCAAATTTCCATTCACTCATAAACAAGCTTTCAATACCTGCGCAAATTACTTGCGCCTATGCATTTCTCTGCACCATCTGCATCTAATATCAGAAACTAAAGTGTGGAAATTAGCGCATGAGTACGTTTATGTGGCAACGCAAGCTTGATTTGTGTATTCGCGTCTGCTATATGCATGTATGCTTTCATGTATCAGCTTGCACCACGCCTATCCCGTTAATTTTTATAATAGTACTTTGTTCCAAGTTGTGCGCAAATTATTAATAATTATACTCATTGAAAAATATTTCAGAGATAAACATTTCGAGAAAATTAAAAATTTATAGTAATTTAAACTTATTGTAATACGAGCAGAGATCGACTGATATTTTTAGAATTATTATAGACTATAATAATGTAGCAGTAGTATAATTTATGATTTTCCACTGCTTGACAATATCGCTTGATAGAGACATGTATATTCGAATATTTAGGATATCATAACAAGGATAATGTATATAACAGTCTTATATTATAATTAAATGTAGAATAAACGTTAAAGAGTCTTTGAATAAATAATAATTATTATTGAGAAAAAATTACTATTCAGATATCGAAGTCGTATAAATCTCATGAATATAAAATAATATGGATTTGTAAAATGTAACCGCATTTTTGAATTTTATTTAATATACATTAACCTTATTCCAAGGTGCACAAAAATGCCATTATTCAATTCAATTTGAATACATGGCAATACACGGCATGCTTTAAACACAGTGAATAAAGTAATGGCTAAATAAATAATAATTCATAACATCCTTGATAAAATAAATATTTAACATAAAAGCATAGGTCACGTGGGCCCCTGCCGCCTATAACTATAAAATGCGAATTTTATCTGATGGATACGTGAGGCAAAGGTGTACGAGCTGCATGTACGTACCAGCCGAGGTACTGGAGGTGAGATGCGCTGAACCTGATCGTAAAACAAATTTTACAGGATGCATAAGTAAACGAAGAGCGTAAATATTTTCGTGAAGGGGGAGGTATAAGTATACTTTGAACGCATCTCCGGCTTGTAAGCGCAGGGGAGAAAATGGAGCTTATTCGGTCTGCTTTTTATCGAGATGAGTGAAAAGCGCCATGGGACGGGGCAACAAAGCTCTTGTTTCGTTACAGAAACTAACCTACAAATACAGAATCGATATCGGCTTCGCCATTCAACTAAGTAAATTGATTGCAATTTACTCCAAATATTTATTCAAAGACTATGATTTTACTTTGCAATTTTGTTTTGATTTTCTTTTTAAATGTAGGTTTTCAGTATTCTCGTCGACTTTCGTACCTTATTTTATTCGAATAATTTTCAAATGTATTCAAATCTCAACTTAACATCTCATGTAGTATCACGCGTAAAAAGTCTACCATCGGGGTAGTATGTACATGTTTCATAAGTTTCAAAATATGCACATTTTTTATACTAATTTTGATCTTCGTAAAAAAACACTAGGAATCTATATAAACGGTGAAACATATTAATGCATGTACATGGATCTGTACTATGGTATTGATATTGTAAGATATATGAACATAATTTCTGTAGCAAAATTCGCATATCCAATAACATCCATAACAATAATTATTATAAATGAATTAATTGCCGTAAACTAATATTCAATTTTATTTATATACATAAATTATCTTTATCAGAAACAAGGAAAACTTACAAAAATTCACTTAATTAAAAAAAAAACAAACTGCAATGACCTGCGCATACAAATGTTGTGACCTGTTTTTTTCTTATAAATTTCTTATTATTATGCATTAAGCGTTTGCATCTTCGAAAGCACATACTCGTATGTACGAATCAAGGTGTCCCCGAATCTGCATGTCAGAGTTTGAATTAAAATGCGTCTTTAAATCGTTTTTTAATAAATAATTTCTTATAATGTTTATATATAATAGGAAAGGCTGTAAAATAATACAATGAAAATTATTTTGAAACTACCATGAACAGTGATAAAATATTTGTTTTCTATTCTTTTAGTTTGAGGAAATGCATTAACTTTAATGCTAATGCATAATTCTTCTTTTCGTTACGTTTATAAAAGTAGCTTTCATTACATTTACATTACTTTTAATATAACTTTTTAAATAGTGTCGAGTATTTTTTAAATATTATTTATCAAAGGAAGGTATGCTCAGATTATTTATCTAGTTAGAAAGTTTTAAATTAAATATTTTGCATGATTCTAATATTGAAAGACCGATATGAACTTTGTTGCAAAGTAACGTACGAGGAACAATCGTAGGGTCAATGTATTGGGGTACATAATGGAAACGGTCGCTAATAATAGCATTGCAGTTATAATTGATAAAGACTTTAGCATTGTATCAGGATTTATTTACATTCTGTTCCACAGTATAGAGATTGGAGTATTTTAAAAATATACCGTTGACACGAGAACGACGAAAGTGAGGCAACCCGCAAAATCATACATAATTGTATTGTCATCTATGTTTAAGGAGATTAGAGCTCGCGGAATGAGATATAAAAATTCTCTTGTTTGCGCAGATCTTTGGAAGAATTTTTTGTTATATACGAAGGGTTTTATTGCGAAAATACGGGAACAGGGAAATGCGCAGACGGATAAAAATGTTTAGAAAGAAAAAGGGAGAATAATATTTAAAATCTCATAAAAGCGTAAAAGGCATTTGTATGTAGGAGTTTGGGAAAAATGCTCGTAAAGATTTTACGATAAGATTTTGAGGCGGGGAAGACGCCCTCGGAACTGCCCTAACTTTTCCCCGAGCGATAACACCCGTTGGCCAGCCGCGTATAACGCACTGGACGAAAACTCCGCGGTCGGACAATCAAGCCGGGGGAACTTTTTTGCCAAGGGCTGTTTCATCCCCCCCGCCCTCCATTGATTACACACCTCCGAGGGTATGCGCGGTAATTAGGCGGCTCGTCAGGCCCTGCGGCATGGGCTGTATTAAGGGCCGGCCGGAGGCGGCGCGAGCCCAATAAGCATCGAAATAAATCCCAGCGGCTCTACTGCACATCTCCCCGGCGGCGCGTATACGTATATATTCCAATAGGGCCCGCGGGCCCGGCCGCTATGCGCAACTGGGTCACGTGGACGCGCCCCCTCCATCTAGATATGTGCGGCGATTACGCGAGGCGCGCCGGACAATGATAAAAAAAACAATGTATGTTTATATATATATATGAGTTCGTCAATGGCTTTATTAGATTGGCTGCGGGGGCTTATATGCAGCTGGGGGCCCGAGCGCATTGCCGGTGTAACTCGTGCGCGAGTTACGTGCCCCGATTATATCTACCATCGGCGCGTCCGTAAAGCAATTTGGCGCTCCTAATTGCATTAGCGCCCGCGGGGGAGGAGTATGCGATAGAGCCCTAGTTTTGCGGGCCGCCCCGGCATTAAGCACAGCCGCTTTTGCGTTTTTCATATATACGCAATAATTTTATTCCGCTGGGTAATATCGACACGAGGGGCCGAGGCCGCGGCGGTCGTGGAAAAATAACCGGGCGGGGAACGTCGTGTGCGAGCGCGAGATCGTGACCGTCTGGCTTGGCGGCGCCCTGCAAAAACTATTGTAAATATGGCATGTACTATTGCTCGAATGGATATAGCTCACTCGCATGCGCCGATGTTACGAGTGGGACTTGAAAACAAGAACTCTTCTCATTCCCAACTTTGACTTTAATAGTCAGACCTTAAGAACAGCCCCCCGTATACCTATATATACACGCGCAGGATATACAAAAACTATTCGTATAAAAATATTGTAAGCTTTTATGAAACGTTACGTTTCACTTTATTCGGACCCGGTGCATCATTAGGACTTTCTCTTGCGACCAAATCCTTTTTCGACACTATTACGTGTCTTTAATAAGTGATTCGGCAACGCGTAATCGCGCAGCATCGAATAACTTGTACAACAAGAATCCTTCAAATTATGAGTGCATTAAAGCTATGCAATAAAGCAATAGCTTTATCAAGAAAGTAACAAATAGACTAAATTTGCGAGCGGCGCTTCTCTGATAACTAGCGCAATAAATAACAAAGAAGCATCATCTTAAATGCCTGGTGGGAGGTTACTCAAGTTTAATCTGGTATACATTTACTTTCAATGTTCCGGCCGGCATTTTCTCCAACAGTTTCTCCCACAGCGGACGTACATGTTATCCACAAGATGAAAGGAATGTCGTCCGCCTCCCGCCTCCCTTTCCTTTTCTTTCGCCTTCGTTACTCATCCATAGACGCGCAATTTTCGGCCTCCCGAAAAAGAACGTCAATTCCGATCGCATATATACATCGCGACGAGCTGCCGCGTGAATTCCTCGCGCGTACACACAGGCCGAGCCGGCCCCCCCCCCGATAAAAGCGATAACAGGGGCCAATGGGGAAATTTTGCCGAGGAGGCCGCGTAAGCGACGCGCGATGATTATGAGGCGGCCGCCGCGCCGGCCGCAGGTGGAATATAAACATTTGACCGGGGCCGCGCAGTCGAATTCGTTATGCCATCAGCGAATTGTCCGGCGCGCGACGCCCGGCGCATGCGAATACGCACAATATACGCGCGCCGCGCGATACACGCATGTCGTACATATATATACACATCGGGTCCATCGGAACGAAGTTAGGCCGGCCGGGGATAAAAGCCGCGGGCCCCGACAGGTGACTAGGCCCCTGCCCCCCCCGCTAATTAACGCGGGGGCGCACGCGCGCGTTACGACGCCGGGCGGACGTGGGGGCGGGCTGCAGGTGGATATGCCGCCGCCGCCCTCGTGACTGCAATGTCCGATTAGGCTTCCGCGTGGGTGGCGCACGTACGCCAGCTGCCGCCCCGCCCGCTACGTGCGCCGCGCCCTCGGAGCGCCGGGCGCGCCTGCGTGTGTGTGTGCGTGCGTGTATATACGGGACCCGGGGGAGCGGAGATCGGCCGACCTCCTTGTTTACGCGGGGCGCGCGCTTCTTCTTTTTTTTTTTTTTTTGGAGGAGAGAGAGCGTCGTCGCCGCCCGGGAAATCCCGCGCGGCCATTGTCGCCCGGGAGATATGCGCGCCGGCCGGCTTCTCGATATCAATTTTATTCGGGCGATTGTCAGCGCTAAAAGCGCCTTTCGCGGGTTCGCGCGCTGCGGGCCCGCTCTGGAGGTTCGCCGGGCGAACGTTGTATATATATACGAGCGACTCCGTCAAAGGCTGAATGAACCTTTTACCAACAATTCTCTTATTATCAACGGAAGAAAGCTTCGCGGTCTATTGTTGCAACATTACAGGTTGTAGCGTTGTGGAGTAACGAGTGCGTTCCTTTAACAATTAATCACTCAAATAACCTTATATTGTCGGTGAAATACTCCGTGCATTTTGGGGGTAAACGGAAGAAATCATTTGGAGAAGTGAAAATTTTCCTGCAAATATGTAAATATATGTATATGTTTATTGGGAATTCATTCATGCGAATGCTTCGTGAAGAATAACTTATAAATAACCTGTGAATGATTTTAATATTAAATTTACAGTTTCAACTTATACACGCTCTATATATACACACACGTATATGCAAGTAGTAATATGCTCTAATTCGTAGCCTTATAAATTAATCTGTAAATGAAACGAGAGAAATTAACGTTATCAAAAATTACCATACGTTGAAAGATAATAACTATGACTAATACGATGACGATGATTGCGATCTTGATTCTTTCAGCGTTTAAATATTTATTCAATTTAGAGAATGTATTCAAATGAAGGAATGTAGGTAAAAAGTCGCCTTAATTTTTGCATTAGTCCTAATTTGATAGAACCTATATTAGTATAAATCAAGTTTGAATGTAGCCATCGAATACGCAAACGCATTTTACTTAATCACATTATCCGCGGCACAAACTCGCTATCAAATTTTCTCGTAACTCGTCCGGATTTCCTTTTCCCGCGACTACTTTGTCGAGTTGCATTGAGCGAAATTTAGATGATACCTTAACGGCAGTTTAGTCAAACTATCCGGGAGGAATTCCGAAGATGACGAAAAAGTGCCATATATGAGTGGGGTGGGGGTGGGGGGGGGGGGTGGTCCGCAAACTGTTGGACCGCAAGCACAAGGGGCCAAAGCCACGCTTATATACGGGGCGCGGGCTGCAGAATCCGTGCGCGCGCATTCCGTGAGGGCAATCTGCAGGAGTCGAAGAATCAAGTTCCGAAACTGCCGGCAGGCCGCCCGCGCACACAGACACGCGGGGCCCAGGCGCAGAAACACGCGTAAGTATCTCGGTACACGTCCTCCCGGGCTCGCGACTAATTCCGTCAGCTGTCTAAGCATCGCTATCGCGGAAGCAGCCAGAGTGCGCTGCCGCCGCGGCGGGTAGGGGAGGGGGGCGAGAGCCCGCGCGCGCGCGGTCTCCCCGCAGCGAATCTAAGTTTGCCGAACTCGCGAAATTACGAATTAAAGCGCGCGCAGACTCCGCTCCCCCGGATTTCAATAAGATTAAAGCCCGGATCTGACGCTCGGCCCCGCCTCCCTCCCTATATATCCGCCCTCGGCCGGGCCCCCCTCCCCGCCGAGCCGCACGACCCCAGGCGCACCTGGATATAGCCGCGGCCCCGCGCGCCCTTATTTCGCGCTCCTTTTTTTTTTCGCGCGCGTAAACATTCGAATTCGCCGGAGAGCCCGGGGATCGTGAATTCGCGCGGGAAAGTGTAAAATTGGGAAAGCATTCGGGCCGGGTGGATAAATTGTGCAATGAGTCGGCCCTGCAGTTAGCGCCTTTGGTTCTAGTAATTTAACGTTGGCGAAAGTTGAACGCTGTTTTACGAGTCCGCTATTCCGGCTGGGAAAAGCGGAAAAATTTACTAGTCCGGTACTTTTTGGGCCGGCGCGGCAGAGGCTTTTTCATTTTGCTTCTTTTCACCGATAGTTCATGCCGCTTTTCATTTATCACTGGGCAAAAAATATTGAGCGAGATCAATTGAAAGAGTTAACGCTCCCTATTGCTTTAATATATATACAAAACAGGCTTTGTGCCGTTTTTTTTTTATATTTCCATTCTTTTACGAATATATAATTTGCTTAACCGTAAAAAAGTTTCGTGGCACGCTAGTATGTTGTGCAATAATTATATTAGTTGCTCGCTCAATGTAAATAAAGCATGCGCGCAATTAAAAATTGAAGCGTTTGTATACACGTACAAATTGTCGTTTTATTTGTGACGTTTTTAATTATTTTGGTGGAATAACTCACTTTTTGAAATTGGATTTGCTCTTCTGCCACAAATGAAGGAAAACAATATAAAAGTGCAACAATAGATAGAGGAATTTTCAACTTGGCATAATAAATTAATCTCCCCAATTATCTTTAATGATCAATAACAATATAAAGTTAAAATTACAGGACACATGAAATGAAGATGCGCCTGGATATACGTTTAATATTTATTTATGATGCTTAACCGAGAAACGTCAGTTAAACGTTACGGGAACAATGACTTTGTCAAATAAAAATAGCGGTGGAGCGCAATGGTGCTCGTGTCAAGTATATGAGAAATTCAGTGCACACACAGAGCCGCTGCGGTTATCTGGCGCTTACTCCAGCGGCCGAGTACACACAGCGATAAAGGTACTCGAGTTGATAATAAAAAGCTCGAGTGTTCGAGTACACGATTCATAAATCACTTTTATTCGACACTCGGGATTCGCGGAAAACCTGTCGGGGGGGCAAAAAAAAAAAAGGCCAAAGGCCCTCGGCGTCCTTTGCTCCGGAAAAGAGCAACAAGGAATAAATATTCCCCTGGCTCAAACAAGGCGCCCGCGCGGGCTTTGTTATCCGAGTTTACGTCGCGTCGCGTGCGCCAAATAAAATTTCATAATAAAATTTTATCTCGGGCGCATCTTCCGAATGCGCAAAGGCCCCGGCAGCCGGACCCCGAAAAAGCCCGGGAGCAGCGGGCGGCCCACTTTTTCCCCTCCCCCCCGAGATGGGGCCACCGTCCGCGGCGGCGCAATCTCATTTGCTCCTACGGCGCGGACAACGAAGGGCGCGGATAAAGCCGTAATGAAAGATATAGAGTCGGAGCGGCTGAATCCCCATCCCACCCGCGTCGACCGGCATCGATCGGAGTTCTCCCCCCCCATAGATATACATGTATATATACGCGCGTGTAAGATCGATGGGCCGCGCGTCCCCGCGTCAAATCGCGCGTGAAGGCGCCCTTTTAAACGGCGTCGCGTGCGCCTCCCCCCACACACCCGCGTGGGAATCCCCCGCGGGGAGGAGCGCGCGGCCCTTGGCTAACTTGCCTAATGGGCCCAGTGCCGATGCAATCTGCCTGATTGCCGGATTAGGCGGAACGAGCGGGAGCGCGAGGTACGGCGCCCGGGCCAATCGGCCCCCCGCGCCCGGAGATATCAGCCCCGGCTTCCGTCGCCGGCCGATATTCTCGCGCCGTTGCCTTTTTTTCCCCCCCCGGCTTTTCCCCCGGGTGTTCTGGGCGGGCGGACCGCGCGGGATGCAATTAAAGCCCGCGTGAGCGGGCCCGCGTTTTTCGACCGGTGTATAACAATATACGTGGTGTAAGTGTTGACGAGAGGCTCATAACGTACATACATAGGTGTGCGAGCACGATCCTCGAAAATTTAATTTATGCGTGTAGTTTAACGGAGGTCGGTTTCCCTATCTAATCGGCCATCGGCATCGTCGGCCAAATTGCATCCTGGCGGGTTTTGATGGATAGATTCAAGGACACGGCCGCGCCGCGCCATTATTCCGCGCGCCGTACTTCCTTCCTTATTGTTATTAGCCCGGGCGATTTGCGGCCGCGGCTCACGGGAGCCGCGGCCGGGAGGAGAATTAATTTAGCCGGCCGCCGGGGCAACGGCACCGTTGCTTTTTTTTTTTTACAGGTACACTCGCGTGCAATCTGCGCTTTTTTTAAAAAAAAAAAGAGAGAAACGACACTCCCGATACTTAATCCAGGTTCCTTGGAGGCGAGCGTCCAGGCCCGCTGGCCGCCCGGCAATTATATCCTTACAAGGGCCGCGTTACACGAGCCCTGTAACGATCGCGCGCATGTCAGCCGGCCGTTCGGGAATAAATAACACGTGCTCTCGCAGGCGAGCCGCGGCGAATCGGGAGGTAAGCCCGAGGTGCCCGCGCGATAAAACGGGAGCGAGAAAAGCCGCCGCCGCCGCCGCACGGGGGACACTCAAAACACATACTCTTCATTCCGCGCGCCTTTATTCCCCGGGACTTGGGCGGAATCGCTGACGCGGGCCCTCGAAGACAGGAGAAAAAAAAATCAGCATCGGTCCCGCCCTCCGAAAGCCCGGGCGTAAAAAAAAAAGAAAGAGGGGGGACGGGTGCGAGCGAGGGCCGACTCGTCGTATTCCGCGGATTTTCCATCCGGTGTGAGTTCGAGGAGGGCACGAGAAAAAAAAAAAAAAAAAGTCGAGCGTCGCCACGCGCCGCCGGGGAGAAAATAGGATCGGCCGGTCGTTGTACGGGGGCTCCCCCGGACGATCTTGACGTTCCGGAGGAAGCCACGAGGCGCCGCTCGAATCGCACGGGCCGGCCGATTCCTGTAATTAATAAGGAAGCGCGCCCCGGTAATTATCGCGGCGTTGCGTGCGCAAACTAGCGGGCACAAACAGAGATAACGAGGGCCGCGGCAAATTGGATTGCCCCCCCTCCCCCCCCGGACTCCCCGGCGCCCGGACCTTTTCTCCAATTTCCTATATATCTATCTGGCGGCACTGGCCCGCGCGCCGCCCCCGCCCGGAAAACTTTATGGCGGTTATTAATTCCCCTCGCTTTTTGCACTATTACCGCGGCCGCCCCTTTTATTTCGCAAGCTGCCCTGCGGATCCGGCAATTACGCGCGGACAAGGTACTCGGGTGTCGTATCAGTACTTGGGTTTCGTATTCAACTTATGGCTCGAACACGAGCACTTGCAGGCCGAAATTAGTCGCGAATTTCAGAGCTATATAACCGCCTGTATGGAGAATAAATCAGAAGCTGCGTATGTGTATAGCGTCCTTTGATCGGTCGTGATTTTCAAGGCTATCTCCCTCGAGAAAAAGGATTGTTTGCACGCACGGTGAATCAACGACTTCGCTTGTAAGACCACTTGGTTATTTGTACATGATATCCCGATTCTTTTATGATAAGCTCGTGTGCTTCGTGACCACACGCAGGTGGGCAGTATGATGTAGTGCAAGGAAGACGAACACAACAGGTAAAAATGTAAACAAAGACTTGTGTTCAGACTTTGAACTCGGGGCGATGCGTCAGGTGTGAAAGCTTCTGCGCCGCGAGCTTTTTCCCGGGAAATCGTTGGCCCCGGTGAGCCTGAACCGCGAAACCCTTTGTCTCCCTCTCCCGCGAAGGCAGCGATCGCGTTTCGCCCCGGATGATGTGGGCATCTTCCGGTACCGAAGAGTGCGCCGAGGTTTTATCGCAACCATGTCTCCATGAGCCAGGAGGTGTCCCTTTGCTATATGGGAATCGTAACTTCGGCGCGAAAGTCTGCTCTTCCACGCTCGGCTCTGTGCCGCGGGAAGAGTTCTCGCCCTGCTCACCCCCGGCTAGCCCCCCTTTAAACTCTGACGACCCTTTTTATCATTACTCACCGCCCGCATGTATCGATCTCGCGCATAGGCAACCCCATCGGCCAGCCCTTAACGCCAAGTATTTATTTTACAAACATTTTTACGAATGCGGTCATTTGAATGGATAGAAAAAACGCATACACACGAATGCAAATATGTAGGGCAAAATAAGATCGATCGCCAGGTGAATCACAACTCTTGAAGGTCGCCAACGACATATATATGTGTACGCGGGATTTAACATGGTCACGGGACACTTAAATGCCCGCTGACAGCGCTCCGGAGCGGCCGCTTTGTTTACCTTTTGGGCCCGCGCGGTCCTGAGACCTCGTGTCTCGCACTAGACGTCGCAACTCCCCATGGAATTAAGGCGTATACCACCCCTTATTACGCTTGTTAATTTCTGTCGGCAACAGCGTGTGAGCTTAGAATCAACGACGTGATTATATAGGAGAACGCATAAACGATGGATCAGCTTTCGTCCTATTGTAAAATCTTGTTTCTATTACTTAAAATCCAGATGGAGTTCCCGGTCGTAATTAGTATGAATTCTATGGAATTCTACCGATTTCGGCTACTAATCTCGATAAGTAAACATTAGCGTGTGTACTTTTTGGCCCATGTGTATAGTTAATGCAAATCCCTAACTACTGTAAGAAACCTTCCTATATATATACGCGAACTATTTTCGGGATAAACATATAGTCAAAGTGAATTTAGCTTTCAATTATTTTGGAGATTACGTCCGAGGGACTCGGCGGACTGCAACCCTTATGAATTAGGCTCGGACACCGAGTAAATCGAGCAGTAAATAGCCGTTTTGGTAACAAGGTAAGTACAGCTTGCGAGGGCACATAGCTTCGACATTATGAGTTGATGCACGACGGAGAGGATTTGCGGTAGAAAAGTGGCTAAATAATCGTCGTCTAGAAAGTTTTGGGTTTCGCGGAGCTCGATCGGGGAGGATAATTGGCTGGAAGCGTTCCAGGAGGGGAATTTCCAATCTGAGGAATTTGGCGAGTGCAGCGCCGCGGCGGCGGCGGCCGATCGGCAGTAAGGAAAATCCAGCCGGCCCAATTAGCGGCCCGCAGCCCCCGTTAATATTCGGCATCGCGCACGTGTAGCCGATAGCCGTCCACCTGGTCCGTACGAGCCGCGAGGAATCTTCCTACCGCGGCCACCGCGAAGGGCGAGAAAAGGTCCTTCGTTAATCGGAGGTCGAAAAGGAAAAAAAAAAAGGCGGAGACATATATATACATATACCTAGAAGGCGGCGCCACTTTGGAGGGCGCCTCCGCTGATAAAAACCGCATCGAGGCCGGACGGGCTGGGGGCGATATTCGCCGGGCGCAGGCCTGACAAGGGGGATTACTCCCGGGCGCGCGCGCGCGCCGGCGGCCCCTCGCTCGCATCCCCATTTTCGCGATTATGTGCTGAGGTCGCGCGCGCGCGCGCCGCCCGGGAAAAACTCTCGCATTTTCGCCGCCTCGGGCGCGCCTCGCAAACTTCGTTGCGCCCCCCCACCCCTCCTTTTTATGCGCCACTCGTTTTATTTAAGGATCGACGAGCGGGGAAAAATTGTTTTTGTCGCGGGTCGCCGGGCCCCTGGCCCACCCACCAATTATTCTCCGGCGATAATTACGTACTCGAGGGGCCCGCGCTGGGTATACTTGGGAGGATGAAGCCCCGCCTGGGAGGACGCGTATATTTCGCTCGATTGCTCGATATGTAGACGCGCTTTGCGCCGGCCCTTTGCGCCCTCCTATTTCTATCCCGTGCCTTTCTCCGCTCTGTAAATGACACCGCGAGCCCCGCAATTATCTGCATGTATACGCGGCTGCGAGCGCTATATATATATAGGGACTTGGAGGCTTCCTGCAAATTGAGAATGGCCTTGCACGATATGTACGTGTTATGCCGGGAATTTCGCCATGGCGCACGTATATATCCTTAAAATTCTGACGGGCACCCCATTTACCTTGAACGCATTTTCGCAATAAGCCGATCAAAATGCCGTGATAGGTTCGTGTACTACATATCTAAGCATAATCTATTTTTTGGTAGAAAATTCATCAGGTCCTCTCTCGTGAAAATAACAAGAGAAGACAATATTCGCTTGGTCGCATAGTCAAAAAGTCCTTTCAATTTTTGAACAAACATATTTATTTCACTATATATATATTATATGATCCACGTTATCTAGTGATTGATGAACATGTTTGAAACGGTAACATTGTTCATTATCGAGTTTTGACGATGTAATTTTGAAATACTAAATAGATTACGAGATGAAACATTTCGCCGTACACACACATATATATATATACGGTCTCGCGCAGTTGCAAAGCCCGACTGGATAGCGCGTGCAGCCGTTGCATTCTGGCCAAGGCTCCGCCTCGTGATACTTCTGCCTGGGATCGAGGGCGTGAGAATAATTCGTCGGGCTTGGGGCTTGCCGAGCAATCACGCGCGATATTTCGCGGAAGGCGGAAAGATCCTTCTCGGCTTCCGCGCGGGTAGCTCGCCGGTGCGATAGGTTGCGCCTGATAATCACCGCTTTCCTCGGGCCGGGCGCCAAGTGTTCCCTTCATTAGTGCGGCCAGCCCCCCACCCTTTAATTCCCCGCGTGCAGGCCCCTTCGTTACCGCGGCAATTTTTCTGCGCCTTTATCGCGGCGATATGGATCGAGGCCCCCACCCGCTAATGAATTGGGCTCCGCCCGCGCACGGGGGAGACCTGGGCGGGGCCGCCGCGCACGGCTTTGCCGCAAGGGCTTCTTTGTATATCGGCCCGCGCGCTCCCCTTTGCGCGTGTCCCGCGCCTTTTTTTTCCTCCGCTCGCCCAGCCCCCACCGCGGATCCCCGGGATGTGGGTCGGGCCGGCCCCGCGGCCCCCTCTAAGGTCGCCGGCTCCGACTCGGCTTTTTGATTTGCGCCCCTGGATGATAACCTTGTCGCGCCCGCCGCGGTTTACTCCCGATGCGCCGGGCATAAAGAGTACCGCAACGTCCTTTTATATTTCAAGCGATGTGATTGTCACCCTCGTGCGGCCAACTGGCTTACGGTACCCAGCATACATTTCTGGGTCACCGCCTTATGTAAGGAGAAATTTTCGTTTTTTCCTTTCAATCCGATTCTGCGCTCACGATGCAATCAGAAATAACATACCTACAGGCTGCAGTCGTGTTGTTCGAGGGACAGCCTACGAGTGTGCCCATGCGCGCCTAACATATCATCCTTCAGAATTCAACGGCGACATTGAATCATGTTTGATTTTTGACGTATCGACGTTCCTTTCTACATTTAATCATCTTTAATTATTAAAACTTTATCTCATTACACGTAAATAATCCAAATAAATTGTATTCAAAATGACAATTAAAATACAAGAAAACTTTTACCAAAATTTAATTAAAGCCTGCAGAAAAAAGAGTAATTTTGAAATAGATCGACATTCTTGACTTCATATTATAACACTCATTAAAAGTTATACAGTAAAATTGTACAAATGTAGAACAACAGGTAATAGTTCCTGTATATATTCTTTTCAATTACTCTCTAATGAAATTATTACAAAATCAAATATCTTTTTTTTACTATGAATTAAATGCGAGAAATTTCAGTCTCACCATAATTATCTGATAATTATCAAGTTTAACAATGTAATTAAATTTATTCTAACGAAAAATGGTCCATTAATAAACTCATATTTTTAGAATTTTAAGCCTATTCCTGCCTTGCGTAGATAGATGGAACTTTAAAAATCATTGTATCCGTAGAACGGTACAGCACAATTTGAAATGGTCGAGAAAACGGGCAAAATGAAGTATTCGCAATCATTTGAAATTGTTTGACGGTTGAAAATGAAAAAAAATTAGTATTCCCAACCACGAGTGGGCGAAAAAATTGTTTTGTCAAGACTTTACGATGCAAACTCCACAAAATTTTTTCATTTCCCACACTGCGCGCAATCTTTTCATTATTAATCATCCCTTTTCGATAAACTCGAAACAAAAGCATCGGCTGTAAAATAAAAATGGGTATCGGTAGCACAGGGGGAGAATAAAAAGCGGGCCATTCAAAGAAAATTAAACTCGCGAAAGCGTAATGATTGTGGGGAGCGCGGCGGTGGCGCAGGTGCCATAGGCCAAAAACGACGACGGCCGGCCCGCGACCAGAAGCCGCTTAGGAAATATCATACACTCGCTGCGGGCGCGGCGTCGCCTCGTTTATCAAGCGATCCGCGGCAGTTCGCGAAAAAATAAACGATTTTTTTCGGCCCTTCCATTTTTCACGCGCCGAGTGCAAGCCTTTCAGCCGCTGTCAATGGGGCGCAATTAGTCCTGAAAGCTAGGAATATACCTGGAGGCGCGCGGCGCCAAGATGATTTCTCGCGAGGGGCCGGGCACACGAGCGCCGGCCAAGCGGTTTAGCCCGAGTACAAGGAGCGATAATCGAATTTCCGCCCTCGCGCGAGCCTCAATGTGCTTGGCCGGGCGGTCCGGGGTAAAGAACGCGCGGCGGATTCCTATTGCGAGTGCTTTTTTTTTTGGCGCACGCAACAACCGTATCGGCTCGAACGAGATCCGGCGGGCCTTTTTCCACCGGTGGCGCGGACGGCGCCTCTTCGCCGTAACCTCGTTCCATCGGAAATAAGAGGGAAAAGCCTGGGGAGCGCGGGGGCGGCGGGCCGGGGCCGGGGGAGACAAAGAAATCACTGAAATGTACATGCGCAAGTCGGTACGCGACGCGCCCGCTAACTAGCCGCTATTGTTGCGGTTCGGCCCGAAGAAATGCCGAGAGTTTCTCGAGCTATTCCCAAACAATGGGGACGCCTGAAAAATCGACTCCAAGTAGGCTTAATGAGTCGGATTATTCAACTTTGGAATCTCTTCGAGTTCCGAATGCCCCGAGTTACTTTGACTTTGTCAATTTTGCCTCATAAGTTTATTATAGCCCTATTGTTTTATTTAACGATTAATTGTTTGATTTCGTCAAGACTACCGATAGTAATAGTCAAAGTTTGATATAAATTCGCTGAGATATCACTCGGAAGACAGTTAATATTAAATGTTAAAATCGTTCCGCTAATTTATGCCGCTCCATATGAAATTGTTGAGTATACCGAGAATAATAATAAATAATCGCATTAATAAAAAGGATCCGATGTGCGAAATCCGTGAAAAATACCCTGTTCGATCTGTATTTTATGATTTTAATGGACAGTTTACTTGGTTTTCCGTATCGATTTCCAGTCAATCACAAGTTCTTTCGGCAAGTGCATTTCTTTTGCTCGCAAGCTAAATGCGCACTCAGCAGCAAAAAATCATGAATTTGATCACCCTTCAACCTATCCGACCGTGTGTTTTTGCGATATTCCCCTCTCACGAAATAAGACTCAACCGACTAGCTAACGAATTTTTTAATCGAGCCTCCCGCCCCGGCGTCAAGCGTCAGTCTCGAACAATGCCAGCGGGTGAGAAGCGCGCATTAGCGCCGCGTGAAAAGCAAGGAACAATTAGCGAAGACGTAAATCTCGCATAAAACACCGGTTAATTGCGGGAAAGTTGGCAGTCGTAACCAAGCGGGCAAAGTGCCGGGCCCGGCGGTGTAACCGCGATTAATACGATCGACCAGTCGACCGGCGAGCCGCGCGTCCCTCCTAATAAGCAAGCCCGGCTTTTGTCACATACTCCCCAAGGGGCCCGAGCGCCCGGCGCGCCTCGAAAGGCTCTCGCTCATTTTACCATATCCCCGAGCGGCGCGCGTCCCAAATACCCGGCGAGGGGGCGCCGCGAGCAGATATACACGTATAGAGGCCGGCCGGGAGGAGGATTTTCCGCGGCAGAGATCGAGAGCCGGTGATGGGGCTCGCGCGCGGCACTGCGGCATCGACTTCATCGGCCGATCGATTGGCGCGCCCTCTCTCCTCCGAGCGACAGCCGCACGCATTCCGCCCCCACCCCCCACCCCTCGCAACGCCCCACTTGAGCCGCTGCAGCCATCCGGAGGCCGCCGGGCGGCGTCTCTCGCCAACTCCGCGAAATTCCTCCGAGGGGGGAGGGCGCAAAGTCGGACTCCCATATCCGGCGTCCATTCCACGAGCTGTTCGCTCCCCATCTCCGAGGCAGCCGCGGCCGCGGCGGGGCTCGGGGGGAGCGCGAGGCGCGCCCCCACCCCCCCGGAAATCGAACGAGGACGCGATCCGTAAATGAAGATTAGAGATTAAGGGAAGCCGGGAGGAGACCCGCCAGCGCCTCCCGCGCCGCCAGAGCAGCCCGAGGCCCGTCCCCACTTATGGATGGATGGATGAGCCGCGGCAGTCGCCGGGACCGGCAAGGGCTCAAGGAATATCTGTACGTGTAGGTATATACACACATATCGAAAGACCGAATTATTCAGCCGGAGAGTGGGGCCGGGAGGGGCTTGGCGGGGGAGGGCTGGGGGCGCGGGGGTTCAATCCTCCGGCGGGATGGAATGGTCCATCGACGCCGCGCTAGCTGTACGGTTATATCACGGTAATATTGACGGTGCCCAGAGAGGGAGCAACGAACGAACCAGTAGAGGAGAAAGGGAAATTGTAGCCTTTCTCAATGAACTCGAGTGCTAACTTTAAGCTTTATCATATAAAAGTTTCGAAAGTTTCCGGAGAATCGCTTCCCCGCTAAACTAGTTCAAAGCGTGATATACTTGGGGATCCCCCTTGCTTGGCTCTCATTTGCTTGGAACAATACCTAGGCCTAATATCTCGTTATTCTACTCTGAGTTTTCGTCTGATTAGCTGCAGGAACTGTTTGCAGCGCCAAGAAGTGAAAATGAACCAAAATCCAAGTGGTCCGCTTCGATAGTCAATACCAAGATTATGCTCAAACCACTATTCATGTCCTTCCTTCGCGCTTTATTTCTGGACCCTTTCAACCGTTCATGATCAAAGCTATTTTTTTATGGCATTTGTCAAACCTAGTTTTTTTAAAAATAAATACCCCAAAATAACAATAATTGGTCAAAAAGAAATACTACTCTAACTCTGCGATTTGATATATTTTCAAAGATCAAGCCCAATTGCTTTTAATCTGGCATACGTCGTTCATTCTAGGTCTACGTATAGGTCATAAGTCACAAATTGATCAATATCGACATGTTATCATTCTGGAAAGAAGAGTACATAAATCCTTGATTTTATGTCGTAAATCTGCAAACATCCAGTTAAATGTCAGGCACTTTCTATTATTAACGTACTGACTCTACAAAAATCCTAGTGTAACTGTAGTCGCGGGCTGCTGTTCGATCGCTGTGCAGCGCAGATAGCGAAGAGATATTCCACCAAATTTTTGTATCTTTAGTCGTTAGCTTTAACCCCGCCTCGAACGGTTTACACAACGAGGAATTAAACGCGGCAATATTTTTTCAACATCAACATTTCATGTGGTCCTGTAACCCTTCACTTCACTCACAGGCCCAACATATTTCGCTGTACTCTGGCCGGGAAAAAATGGCCAAACTCGACCAATCTCCAAATAATGGGAAAACAATCAAAGGCTTGGCAGCAGGGGCCTACGGCGGTCTGCACGTCGAGTCAATAAACAACGAGGGCCGAGCCCATTGGACGATAAACATCCCAGAAATGCCGGTTTGACAGGCCGATCCCCCGGCGGCGGCTCCTCCAAGAGGCGACTCGGCGCGGCGCCGCCGGTGGCTGCGTGGCAGCCCCTCGCGGGCCTCGATGCGTTACGGCCCGGTCGACACAAGGGCGGTTATGCCGGGGGGCGGAGGCGGCATTGTGCCGAGCGCCGAAAGGAGACAGCCCGGGGACGTCCCCGGCCTCGCCGGCGGAATGACAGTAATTAGCAGCGACGTTATGTACACCTGTCTCGGGCGGCCTTCCTCCAGGGAGACGCGCGGCCGGGCGATAGTTTCACCTAATACGCACCGCGGCCGCCTGCGTGTCGGGCGAGCTCAGCCCTACTCGCCGCCGCCAACTGCGCTACTGCATCCCCCACGTGCAACTAGCGTAATTAATTGGGATGCTTGCTCGAGATTCTTACATGGCCAATGAACCGCTGTGTCCGCTCCATTTCCGATGGCCTTATACGACTTCGTAACACGCCCTTTGATCTATGCAATTATGTACTCATCAACTATATTATATTGTAACACTCTTCGACTGCGAAAATTTCTACAGATATGTATATTTTTCTCTGCTACACATTTATATTCAGATAATTTACTATAATATGATTACATTCATCAGATACACGTTATTATTATCGTACGAATTAATAGGAGCATCTATTAAACTTGGTTATTGTGGTAATTCTTTGCTTTTATGAAAAATGGTCGGATGTAATTAAAATAAATCAAAAACAAATTCTTAAAAGTCGTAAACTTTGCATAGCTGTTAAGGTTATCTGGAATTTCAAACAGGTAATATTTAATTTCTATTTAAATATATTAACGAATAGTTGTTAAAAACATGCCACCAATAAAGCTTACTGCTATAATAATTATTGAAAAACTTCAAATGCTAATATTAGATCTAGATTGTATTACTATTGGATTTAAAATAGCGATTTAATGTATAAATTAGATAAAATACGTCAATTTATGTGCGAATAGATTTGACCCCAAGGGAATTTTATGAACCTCAAGGTTACGTGTACCTATCATCGTGTACCCATCTGATGTCCGAGATAAAACATTTTACAAATGAACTTCACTTAAAAGATGGTTTATCAAGTTGAAGAATGCGCTCGATTTGTATAATCTAATCACATTAGATGAATGTTTTTATTTAAATGATACTTTATCACGCGACTTGTTCGTTACGACCACAATGATTATTTTTAGCTAAAGGAGATAATGGATTTTTATTTACATTTAATATTTATAAAAATTATTATATTTATACTATCATTTTATTTTTGTAAAGTTAATAAGTTAATAAATATAAATTGATATAGTAGTAGATATATATAATTAATTATACTCTAGATAATTATAACATATTAAAACGTTTGTATTATATATTTTCAGTATCTATATTCATTTCATCTAAATTAGTTTGTTTTTATTCTCATAATTAAGTAAAAATTAATAAGTTTAAATTTCCAAATCTAGAGTCAAGTTTGCAAAACTAATTACATGTATTACACCCTATTTGATGCAAATTTAAGTCTTAGCTGGAAAAAGAAACGGACTGCAAGTAAATGCATTGAAAATACATCAAATTTAAGATGTATCTATAGAAATGATATTTGTTCAGCGAATGCCGAATTGAAATGCATTTGAATTACGTTGCAATAGCAGACATGCATATCTAATCAAGAGGCAATGAAGTTATAGTAGCTTCAACTTATGTTTAGATGTATGCATATAAAAAGAAACACATTTCTGAGTGAAATGGACAATCGGGCTAGATGGAAAATGAGATTTTATTAAAACTAGAGCATGCCGATAAGGCGAATCGGAGTCATTTGCAACAAAGCAGGCATTAGCCGGATTGAATAATTCCTAGTCATCCCCGTTAAAAGCTAGCGATGGCGCTGAGCCGCAGCTAAACAAGATTATTCATACGCGTTTAACGCAATCTGGGATGAATCATCGGCGGGCGTAACGGCCCCGGGTCCGGGCATAAAGAATCTGCCGGCGACGTCCTCGACGAATAAGTCCAGCGCCCCAGATGCAAATAAAGCGCCGTAAAAAAAAAAGTGGAGAAAGCTCAGAGAGCGCGGCGAGCGCGGCGGGCGCGGAGAAAATAAAGAAGCCGGGAGAGATAAATATAAAGGAAGGGGCGCCCGGGCCGGGCCGGGCGCGGCAAAGAAAGGGGAGGCGCGTGAAAGGAGCCGTCGAATCTACGCGTCGTTTGCTCGGTCGCGGAAAGGCGCGATTTACGAGGCAGGCCGATTTCCGCGCGCGGCGCGCGCCAGCGTAGGATGGATCGAGGCACCCCGCGAGGACGCCGGCCGTAAACGGCTCCCGGGCGCCCCGCGAGCCGCCAGGCCCTCGTAAACCCGGCCCTCGCGCACCCGTCGGTTCCGCCTTCTTCGTCGGCCCGGCTAATGCTCGGGCCGGCAAGGGCGCCGGTCCGCTGCTGCGTGCCGCGGGCCCGCGGCGGACTCCTCACCAGGGGCCGCTCCCGTCGCGCGTGAAAAATTGCATATGGCCGCGCGCTCGGCGTCCGCGGGCAGCCGGTGCCGGCCCGTCCAGTCGGGCGTGTATTGAGAAATGGGTTAAGGAAGCGCCGCGGCGCATAAATCACGGGCGTCCGACGCGCGCGGCCCAGGGCCGGCTCTAATTCGATTCCGCGCCCGGGGATTTTCGCCGCGGATGGCACGCCGCGATAAGATCCGCGCGTTGCGTGCATGCGCCGCGCCGGCCTTTGTGCGCCCGCGCCGGCGTCGCGTGGCTGCTTTATGGTCCGCGAGGAGGCGCCTCGGCCCCCGCCCATTTGTCTCCCGCGCGGATTTTTATTGCGCACCCCGAGCCACCTCCAAATTTTTAACGCCCGCCCGACGCCGCCAATTTTTTCGGCCATTATACCGACCGCCTCGCCTCTGCATATGCTGCGCGGCGCCGCGGGACGTTTTGTCTTGTCGGCAAACCGACAATCCGAACAAATTTAAGCTCCCTTCTCCGCGGCTCTTTAAATCTCTATATCATACCGAATTAGAATACGCTGCTCTTTTCTATTCCACCGACTGTCTGGTCACTTGAAAAATAGGGTAACCACGGAATAGACGGAATAAAAACTCACCAACAGCGTAAATTTTATACGCCCGGTTAAGGATTCACTGAATTTTTTGAGGGATAATATTTCATTTATATTCCAAAAGACTACGCGTACAATTGTTCAAAACGTCACGAATAAATTATACTTTTTTATAATCCTACAAATTCGGTCTGTTTTAGGTACAATTCGATTTACACACTTTTGTTAAGGCACAAACATGTCAAGTAATAAATCAGAAAGACTACATTTTACTATCAAACGTACACGCTGTTATATTATTATATCTGAAGTTTTTAAAGATAAACAAATACGTTGAAATCCAAATATTAATATGAAAAAAACATATTACATGCATTACGCTGCATTTGAATAAGAATAACTTTTTTATTTGTAAATAAATAAATAAATTAAACAATATTAAAAAATTATACTTTTGCTTAATTTGATTTTATAAATATTTTAACATTATTAAACATTAGTGATCGTAAAATGTTAGAAATTTATATTTCTATTAAAATCAGTATGGCACTGAAATAAATCAATTGATACTTGTATGAAATTAAACAAATTTTTGGAAAATTAGTTTAATAACTACTGCAATACCCAGAGATATTTTAAATATTTGGCAAACGTGTTTCTTTTCTAATAACAACTTTTGATACCCTACATGAGTTTACTGAGGAATTAAGTAAATTTAACCCAAGTCTAATGAGTAATATAATGTTGTGATTGTCGAGTAAACTTGACTAAGTATACGGCATAACGGAGAACCGCAACAAACATCTATACAATTTACTCAATTGGCTACAGCAAACGCAACGTTTTTTTCTCAGTGTATGTAAAGCGTACTCGGCGCCATTTGGTGCATGTAAACTCACGCCATTTCGCAAAGCTACCTTTTACTATTTCTAAATAAGAAAAATTAGAGTACTATATAGCCTATTTGATTCTGTTGACTTACTACTAGAAAATCTAAGTAATGAAAATCTATCACTGTTTCCTTTTTGTAAGTTAAATATCCATTGATAAGGATTTGATCTATTTAAATATGCAATATGATAAAAAAGTTAAAAAAGTTTATATTTCAAAGATAAATATATATTGTTTGACGATATTAAGTATGTCAGTTAATTGAAATTTTCCTTTATAATCGTCCTGCAATTATCAAATATTATGTATGTTTTTCGACATATTTTGAATATCATGTAATAATTAATAAATTATAAAATTATATTTTTATTTAATATTATAAAACATTACAATTGCTATTCATTTTATGAACAGCAATTTAATAAGTCTATTCTAATAAAATTTTACTTTTAATATGCTTCCTGCATTTGCATGAGGAAATAGTTTTTTTTCGAGAAGAGATTCTGATTTAACGGTGCAATAAGCTGCAACGTCGAAAGAAGGTGGAAGGGCTAAAAGTATAACAGACCCTCAAAATGCTGAGATACGCAAAGGAAAAGGAAATTTTTTTTCAATAGTCGTCATGCAAAGTCAGATCTCTTGTCGCATATTTCAAGGAATCCGAATTTGAAACGACACTTTACTTGCCACGACCTCATGAAAATATCTTTTCCGACACCTTCGATTTTTTCGTTTCCTGTTTCCATTGTCGTTTCCGTCTCTACTTTCCATGTATAGTAAGAAATTTGAAAGGAATATCGGGCTTGGTTAGGATTAACTTTATATTCATTCGATTTTATGCGCTATTTTAACACCCCAATTCATTTGTTCCTGCCTGATAAATATTTAGAATTGTCATTTGATCTATTTGAATGACTCACTCTAGTTTATTTTTACCGGTTCCAAGAGATAACTAGAACGTTAGACGATTTTAAATATTGACAAAAGAAAAAGCAATAGGGACAGCTTCACTACGAAATGAACGGGAAATGCTTAAGGAAATTTGATGAAGCTTACAACTAGAATTTTTGTTGATACTAGTAAAAAGAAGGATAAAGCACTTAAGCCCATCGTCGATTCAGTGAATGTTGTAGAGCTGCACATCTCTCTCAATTCCCCTCTCAAATTGCCAGGCAGGAAAATCCCGGGCATCGATCACCCGTCGATCCTTGTCGCCGCGTCGTTTTATCCGAAAAATTTCCCCGCGGGCGCGGTACTGTGTACATCGAGCCACTACCTGGCTCAGAAGCTTTTCAACCTCGACACGGTCGAGGAGCCGATGAGCCATCTCGAGTGGCACTGCGCGAAAATAGACGAAGTGCGCGTGGCACGTGATAAGAGGGGGAGAAACGCAGTTGCACAGACTCGAAGATGAGTCCCTGCGTCGATTATTCTTCCCCCTTTGTTGGCTGGGGGCATTATCGCGCGGCTCCCGAATTGATAGGGCGCGTACACGATGTATTTTGGTGCCCAGGGAGAAATATACGCGCGGGCGGATCGCTCGGGGGTGTGGCGGCGCAACTCGAATTTGTTGGATTAACGCTTGGAGTGCGAGAGTACTGGCGGGCTTTTTCCTTTCCCCCGGCAGATCGATTGGATTAAAGTTTATTCCTTGTATGTAACTGATAAGAAAGGTAGAGAGCCGCGTACCTCGGGGAATCGATTTTCGAAGGGATGTACTGCGGCGGGGGCGCCCGGAGAAGTAGCTCCGGGGAAAATAAAAGCCGGCCGTGGCTTTTATGTATCATCGACATAAAAAGTGACAAGTGGAAAATGCCCTACGTCTCTGTTGTATCGGCCGAGGGAACTTTTCAATTACCTTCGGTCGAGCGAGCCATTGGCCGCAGGCGGTTGATCGTTCCCGAAATGCGGGTGAGCCGATATTATGCCCCGTGCACTCCCCTCAAAATGAAGTCCCCGTAAAAGGGTAGCCGCATAGGCGTCGGGGAAGGTCGCCGTGCAGAGCCCCGGGCCGGGCGCTTATTTACTCGGGGCGGTCGCGAGCTAATCCCCGAAGGCGAGTCGAGCGCCCCGCGAGTTAATTATTTCCCGGGGCGCGGGCGCGAGGGGGGGAAAAAAAGGCGCGGGGCGGAAAGTGGGCGCTTTCTTATGCAGGCGACCGCGGCCGTAAACAGCGGCGCGTAAAATTACCGGGAAACCCGGAGGCTGCGGGAAAGCGGCTTACACGCACCGCTTTGAGAGGGCCGGATCTCCATTTCCTCCCCGGCTGGGAAAACAAGGCGGGGACTGGCGCGGCTCGCGGCCCCGCGGCGCGCCTCTCGTAAAAGCCGAAAAATCAGGCGCGGTCCGAGGAGAGGGAGTCGGCCGGGCGCGCGCGTAGGTGGACGAGGCGCCAGATGAAGGCCGCTCGTAAAATTCCCCGTAAAGCGCGCGAGGGGTCGATATGTGTCGGGGCCGCTCCTCGCGTAGTGCCGCGAGGGGACGAGGCCGGCCCACTTTTCTTTCCCAGCGTCTGCCGAATGATAGCGTGAAGCGGCCGCTCCTGCCGCCGGCGCCGCTGTTGCTGCCGCTCTGGCCCTGATTTGAACAGCTGCCCTTGGCAAACTTTGGAGCTGGGCGCGCGCCCGCGCGTGAGCTCCCTACCCCGGCCCCGTTTTCAAAGTGAAACTAATATTTCCACATAAGGGCCGTAATTGTTTGCAACCGAGTGCCTCGGTATATTTATCTTGTCGTACGCGCTGAGGGCCACGCCGCACCGCTCCTCATACAAATTCAAAGCGCACGATGCGCGATCGGCAGCGCTGCAGAGCACTTGCTGCTGCACCTCGTGCGCAAGACACGTAAAATAATAGATCGCTCGATCGACATGCTGGACAATGGACCATTTTTTACGGCCAACGTGTCAATCAAATGGTAAAAAATCATCGAAGACGTGATCATAACATTAGGTTAAAGCGTCCTTGGCTTAGATATTAAATGAAGGTAGCTGTCAATGGAAAAGTTTAGTCGTACTTTAAATTCAACTTCCTTTCTTATTCTGGAGTATTTGATTATGAGCGTTTGGTAGCTAAGAGCATTATGTGCTGAGACGTTTAGATGATTTTAAAGCATATTTATCACGTAAACTTCCCTTGTATTAAAAGTTCACATTGCTATAATCATTGAAAAAGATTTCAATGTATCTTAACCTAAAGAAATTTTTAATTCAATTGAATTTGAAAAGAAATTAATAAGTGTTTGTTAATTTATTAGTCATTTTTGAGACACATTACAACCCTATATGCGCTCTATTTTTTGCATTAAATGACAGTACTGCTTAGTCTGCAGCAATAGTGATACAGCACGGTATACTTTAAATTCTGAATACTCGCTTTAAGAATATATAAGGGAAAGATCGCTATAAAAGTTTCATCTAAAATCATATCACATTTAAGGTATAGCTAGTTGAAAAATGTCTAAAAATAGCTCACTCTTACGAAAGTACCAAAAAAATTGGTAAAAAATAGTCTCAGGCTACAAAAAATGAAAAAGTGAATTATTATCACCTGTTCGATCGTGTGTACGTCAAAATACAGTTTTTAATGTGACAAATTCCCACAGTCCACTTATATATTCAAATCCCATCTTACAAGTCATACATAAATCACTGCTGATAGTTTAAAGGGCCGTGAAGCATCGTGTGCTTCGAAATCTCAAATGTTATTTACAGGGGCCAGAAATAGGAAAACTACCAGAAAATTAAAAGGAAAACACGGTAAGCTCGGAGGCAAACAACGTAGGTGCTATACGATGAGCCACGAGGCCAAGGTGTATGCACGCGCTCTGCTCATAAGCAGCCGTTGACGGACATGGGCCGATTGGGCCGATGGTTTTTTTCCGGAAAACGTGCACACGTGCACTTGTAGGTGACAGTCGATGGGTAGAAAAGCTCCTAAGAGTGCAATTAGGAAAAGCGCAGGGAAATGCACCTGAAGGGTTTGCCCGTGCTTTTGACAGCAGTCACCGGCAAACAAAGGCATGCTGGGTGTATGGCCGGCTGCGCACAGTTATAACCGCTCGGCTCTCGCGGTCGGGCCGCAGTCCCACGTATATAATCACAAGGATAACCCGTGAATATTTTGAAAACCCTTTGAAAAGCCATCCTCGGACTCCTTCACGTCACTCGCTTTCCCCCCATAAATACCACCGCGGGCCTGATGAAGCGCCGTAGATCTTTGTATCGGGGCCGAGGCAGCCCGAGCTAAAGGATGGCTTATTAATTGAGAGAACGAGGCGGGCGGCATCTCCGGGGCCAAGCTCTAATCCCACGGGCGCCGCGGATCAGGCCGTTAAAGCAGCTCGATCGCCGGGGAAAAGTGTATCCCGGGCGGCGCGGCTCGCGGGGAAAAAGCCGCGCCTCGAAAACTCTCCATCACCGGGGATCCGGGAGATAAAACGCGCGGGGCGCGCGCAGCCTCGGCGGGGCCGGGGGCAAAGACAACAGCCCCCGCATCGACGGCATTAAAATTCATGAGGATCTTCATTGGGGGGAGGAGCGATCGGCCGGCTCGCGCGCTTTAACATTCACTCCGCGGCGGCTCGTATCCATCCGCGCACCTGGTCACCGGCGCCGCGCGGCCGATACATCATGCACCGTTACCGTCCCGTCACCTTGCCTGCGACGCCGGAATTTCGGCGCGTGACTTAGGATCCGATACGGGCCCGCGATAGCGGCTTCTCTGCATATATGTACACGGCGCGCGGCCCTCCTTTTTTCAGGCTTTTAAAATACGGCCTGTTCTTTTTTCCTTTTTTTAAAATTTCGCGCGCGGCCCTCGCTGGCGCCGGTAAATCATGGCCTCATTGTCTCTGGCCGGTTTAATTATCGGCGCGTGCGCGGCCGCGGCCCCGCGATTAATTTCCCCTGGCCCGTCCCGCCGCCGGCCGTACCTGTAAATTAAACTTTAAGCTTTGTTCAGCGCGACGATAATCGTATTAATAACCTTCAAATTTTATGTACATTGTGCCTGCGGTCACTTTTATCGCGGGCAATCCGCATCAGGTGGGCCGGTTGCTTACATTCGCTGGCAGCTCTCAGGTGAAACGCGACGCGCATTATACGATAATTGAGGGATTAATGCTTAGCTATTAATTGAATAGAATGTAATTTAATGCAGTTTATAACCCGCCAACTAATAACCCGTAAATCGTACAATTTATTCATTAACTCCATTGAATATGGGGGATTGCGCAATCTAGGGAGCTTACATTTTTAAGCTCCCGGTCACTGAAACGTTTTCCGCGACCTGAATAAATAAAACTCTTTTCAAAAATGTAAATCGATTTTGATTTATTTTATACGTCAAATGACTTTGATTAAATTTCAAAAAACCGCGCAAGCAAATTAATGCGCGCGACCCGAAAAGCCCAATGGCCCATTTATCCATCGGGGGTTCGCCCTTTACGCGTACAAAAGCTCGAACGATTGTTCCTTTTCCACTGTATAAAAGAACATTGCAATTATTGCTGATATATTCAGCCCTTTTTCCAATCGGCGCACATAATAAACGTGAAAACGTGCAGCGAGCCAAGTCGGGGCAAACACTTGCCCTGGAAGCAAGAGAAAAGCCCGGGCGCGAGCGTTAAATAACAGGTGGGCCAGTTCATCGGTTGCCACTTAAAAATGATAGCAAAATACACAGCCGGTACGTAAGGCCGCTGCGAAGTCAATAAACAAGCTCGGGGATAAAAAAAAAGAAGGAAAGGGTCGGGGGCTCCGTAGGAAGGAAGCTCGGCTATACGGTGGAGTAGCAAAAGGAGGAGAGCGCAAGCTCGCGCGCCGGGTAAAAAAGTCCCGGCGTCGAAGCGAAACGGGAGGACTCGGGGCGTCCTCGCATGATAAAAATAAAGCGGCCGCATGCGCACTTGACGGCGCGGCCCTCATCCGCGCGGGCTGCGGAGGAGGCAAAACCGCCCGTCCTCGCGCTTCTCCGCGGGGATTTTTCCCTCGCGAGTGTGTACAAAGACGCGGCTCCGTTGCATCACACCGAGGCCTTGTGCAATCGATATGTATATATATATAAACGCATGCACATGCACGCGTGGATACGTAGACGCGCGGAGCCCCGGCCGCCCGCGCGATTTATGCGCCGCGGCGACGGAGCGCGCGAGCCGCCCCCGCGCGATGGAGATTGCCCCGCTTTGTGGGGGAATGAGATTTTCGGAATTTATTTTCCTACCGTTTTGTAACGGGCTTACTCGGCCCGCTGGGCTTTTTCTTTGTCCTCGAAAACCGATCGGGCGATTTTTTCGCGCGCGAAAGCTCCCCTACCGAGGGCGGCACGTAACGCTAACTTATCGCCGGAGACCAGTTGCCGAACAACGGAACGGGATCCGAACAATTGTTTACACGGCCGATATAGGAAATAGTGACCTGGAAACCCCAGTCAAAGGAGAACTCGCATTAGCCTATCTCGTACCATGTGGTTTAATACACCTAGCGCGCAACCTACCCCATTTCAGCCAGATGCTATGTGCCGTTATTTATCAAAACTTTTCTTTAATAAGTTCTTTGATTAATTAAAGAAACTTTATAAAATGAGAAAGAGTATTGGAGAAAGCAATTTCGCTGAAAACGATAAATGTTAGCTTGAATATTTGCCCAACTTTTATAATACACCGGATTTGATGTATGCGATTGTCATAACAATAAATAACAATCTAGGATACGTATTATATTTTAAAAATGTATTCACGCTTCATTTATTATTGCATAAAGTAACAACGAATAATTCTGATAAACATCTATGTTCGCGAATCATCTTACCGCTTATTATCAAGTAAACTTTGCTTGTTTACTTGCCGAAAACACCCACCTGAAACAGAAAAAACAAGATACAATTGTTAATTTATGTTCAATTGCGTGTATATATTTTGTTTATACAAAATAGCTTGAAACTGAAGGAGTAATCGCTTCATTATGTGAAAATGTTATGTTATCACGTTGTACAACAGAATGGTAGAGCACTGCCTTTGTTCTTCGTAAAATCCTGAATATTTCTGGTTCATTCATATGCAAACTAAACTATGTTATAATTCGTACGCCTCACCCCCCCCCCTCCCCCAAACAACAAAATTTATTTTACAACATATTGTATTTTGAACGAATTGAATGAGTATTTTGCTTGGTAGCCATATTGGGAGATCGGCAAATAAGCAAAGGTGCAAACCCGGAAGCGGTGGAGCCACTAGGAAAATTGCCGGCGTGCCTCGGAAGTTGGGCCATCAGATGCCAGTGGGGTCTCACGCGTGATCAATAACTTCTTTCTAAGTCGCTGTCAGGCGAATGGAAAGGAGGGACCGCGCCCCACTCAATTGGCCTCGGTCCCGCGCAGATACAAATCTGCGCGCGGTGCGCGCGTCCACCGATTGTCCCGTTGTAAAACCTCGCCTAAAATTCGTCGGGGCGCTCGAGCCGGCCGCCGCCGCGGCGAGCTCTAAGGGCCGCGCGTAAATCAAAGCCCATTGGCCCTTATCGGACCAGCGGGCCGGCGCATAGTTTCCATAACTTGCCCGCGACGTCGCATCTTGATTCGAGGACGCGCTGCACACGTATACACGGGCCTCCACTTCCGGCGGGGTACGCACGCGTGTGTATACAAGCGACGATCGGCGTGTCCGGGCAAGGACCGGGCCCAGATCACCGGGGCGTGCATTAGTCATCGCGCAGGGCTTCGGCCGCCGCGGAGAAAGGAACGGCCCACGCTCGGGTAATTTTCGTACACATTTTTCCAGGGCGAGTGGCAGTTTTTCACGGCTGGCTTCTAGGGGAATTTATGGGGCCGTATTGACCCGGACGCCGCGCATTGAGATGTAACGCTGCACTCAATGAAACGCCACCCCTGCAGCGCCGCCCGCGTCGCCCGCCTCCCGCTCCTCGGCGCCGCCCTCGGGCTGCGCCCGCGGATCGATTTTTCTTTATGCCCGGGTGACGCTGTTTCGATAGTTTCATAGTAAATAGGCCGGTTATATTTAATTTCGACGGTTATACTGCGCGGCGAATAAAGCTTTATGGGACCGTTAAGTTTTACCGGCTAATTTTGGAAATTAGTGCCAAGCCAAGGCACTAATTATGAGAATCAATGCTTACGCACCGGCTAATTACTCAACAGCTATATATACGCTATAGGTAGCGTCTTGCACTGGCGCGTCGCGCAATTTCGCGCGTGTTCCGATCGATCCGCTGGCAATTCCTCAAAAGCGATCGGCAACTTTTTCTCGGCCGCGTCACCTTGAAAGGGAAACGCAAAGCGAGGGGCGCAGCGTCTTATATACAAACGAATTGCGAGTCTGGGTGAAATATTGACTGAGAAAATAGTCTTAACTATTACACGTACTGTATACGAGAACAAAAAGGTATTGTTATCCGTTGAAACGAACAATAAATTGTATCTCAATAACGCAAGGACATATTTTGCAATCTTAATGTTCGTGTTAAAAATAATTAAAGATGGTATAAAAGACACGGTTGGGCAATCATAATTCGCTGATTCTGTACTTGAATAGTGTGTTTTCATGGGTACGACGTTCGCTGACATCAACGAAGCTCAGAGTAGGAAGTAATCGATTTAGTCCGCGACTTGGTTACAGTCCGAATCCAATATTTAATACGTCGCAAGCATTTGATAGTTGGCAATTCTTATCGTTTAAAGATACAAGGCAGTTAAGTCAGACCGGCAGTCTTACTGCAATTTTCAGTCTCCTTAGAAGATTCAAGATTAAATCTGATAAATTGAGCTCGTGATAAATCTCCCGGCAGGAGCTTCGCTAATAATTCACTAACTATGATGATCGACACCAGTGTCGATAATAATTATAATAATAACAACAATAAGAGGACGATAAGAAGAAAGAACAACAATAATAATAATAGGTGGAAGAAGCGGCGTGCGCGCACTTAGTCCAGACGAATGAGCAGAGTATCGGAAGCGCCGTTTCCTGGGGAAATATGCGCGCGTATAAATCGTGGGACGCGTGAAAACGTCGCGGCCTCGGCGGCGGCGCGCGGAGCCCTGACATGCAAAGGAGATTTCAAAAAGCTTACGGCCCGTTATGCGTTTGCGCGCGAGCGCGCCTATAACCCCCGACTCCCACCCCCGCCTACGTACATGCGCGCGCGTATACATGTGTATATATATATATGTATGTACGCACACGCGCGCGCTCGTGCTCGCACACGTACACGGCCGTAGCCGCGTATATTTGTACAAAGCGAAGAAATTCTCCTCGGCGCGGGCGCAACTGCGCGGGCGTCTCCCGCCGCGTACATCTGCGCGCTCGTCTGCGCGCGCCCGTGTGGGTGTGTGTGTGTGCAGCACACCATGTGCAGCAGCCGTCGCCACCCGAGAAAAAAAGGGGGAGATCTAAAAAGGTCGAGTGAGAGGGAGAGCAAGAAAAGGGCCGCACTGCGCACACGGGGTATATGACTCATTGCCATGTTGAGCGAGAGAGAGAGAGAGAGACGGCGGAGGAGGAGGAGGAGGAGGAGGCTCGATATCGGCCGCTCGACGCCGGCGCTCCCATGTGCGCGAGATGGGAGATGCTGCCGCCGCCGGGTCTATGTGGGTCGTGCGTACTCGGGTTATTATGCCGGCGCGGGCATGTTCCATGGGAAATCTATGGGATATGGGCTCGGCTGGCGGACCTGTTTCTTACGAGGCTGGAGACTGAAATTTCGTTGCTCTCTGCGCCCTTCGGCCGTCTGCAGCGGCCTGGGCCCTCCCGCCGGCCTCGTTATTCCCTTATTACGCTTCTTGCGATAATCTATTAGGCTAATGGATCCGCTTATTGTCGCACGTCGGAATTAAATGCTCTCTATATCGTTTACTCCTCGCCCGTTTATTATACGAACAAATGGTTTGCTCAAGGATCGCAATATCTTTTAGTGCAATGATTATTAAAGCTTTATACGAGTTTGAACTAGAGAATACGATAACAGAGAGCATACAGTCCCCCCGCAAATATTTTAATTGTGCACAATACTATTCTATATAATTTCAGCACGTTCTAGGTTATGTTTAGTATTTGGTTTGTTAGACCAACGCTGGCCATTGATGTGCATTTTGTAAACTTTAATGGCTGTAATTGCTGCAGACCAACCGTTAACTTTCGTCAGAAATTCAGCGTTAACTTCAACCAATGATTTACATTTAAACTTGATTAAAAATAAGGCAACTTAAAAATAATCGAGGCGATGCTTCATTAATGAGACGGAAGTTTTGCTTAATGATCAATTTTTTTTGGAAAAGTCAGTTCAAAGTTCTTGAAGTTCATAAACTTTGTATTACCCAATATTCTAACTTTGAAGATGAAACTTCAGAAACTTAACAGTGCGTAATATTTTCGTTTGCATAACGAAACAAGTAGAGACTAAATAGTCAATCACCTATAGACATTTATCAATATTATCAAATGAATTATCTTTTTTATCCGTCATTTTAAATAAGTGCGGTTATACGATGTCAAGAATTTCACAGACATTTCATATTTTCTTATTTTCTTTATAAAAATAGCATAGAGAATGGAAACGAAAGGAAAATCGATAGTGCATAGTTGCAAATAAATCTACTACAATTTTATACACAGATATAGCTCGTGTAAGGAAATATAGAGTCATAATTTAATTTACAAATTTACATTGCCTCGCACATGTATAGGTTATTAATTGCTTCAGTCTCTCGAGTATTGGTGTCTTCAAGCATTGAACCTCTCTAATAGTTTTTCTTAACTATATCGAATGTGTGTTTTTAAATAATGTTGCTGCACGTGGGTTTAATATTTGGTTATAATTAGGATGAAATTTTCGTACATTGAGGTAGCAAAATTTTCTTTAAAGAACACAATTTAAAAACAATTTGGACGTATAATAAATTATGAGCTCCCTTTTGCCATTTTGGTTAATTTTTTCTGCCCTCCCGCATATGTATTCAAGTTGAATAAATAACAGAATTTTGTAATGGTAATTTACTCTTGCAGTAATTTATTCAATAGTAATTATTGAAATAGTTCTATAATAATAAGTTACGTCATGTTCAATGTAGGATTAGTCTATTAATATTGCTACAGCCCTCTCTAGGTACGGAGCAGTAGTGTTTAAACATTACAGAGAACATTACACAATGGAGTGAATACGCTGCACTTTCCTTGATTACGTCTTTAAAATATATAAAAGTTTCAAAAAACGTAAATGCTTGAACGGTATAACACACAATTGTATAGAATCCGTGTATTCGATGCTATAGAATAAAAAAGTCCATTTCAAGAGAGAATGCAGCTTTGTCAATCAATATTATAATGGAGCTGCGTTTATAATTTTTAAACGAATTTGCTGGGCTGATCGTTGGTGTTGGGCAACGCAGCGGCGGCGGCGGCGGCGGTGCGGGCGATGCGGGCGGAAATGACGAAAGTCTAATCCTGCCGAGATCTGGTATTTATCATTCACGCGAGTGAATTTTCTTGGGCGGTGGTCGGTGCCGGGCTGCACCGCTTATCTATTATTGAGGAGTATTATCTCTCCGGGTATAAGATAGGTTATATTGCAAAAATGAAAGCCGGGCGGCGGTGGCGCCGGGAGAATGAAAGTGGCCAGGCGGAAAAATGCCCTAATATATATATAAAGCACATAGAAAAACGGCGGAGGGGAGAAATTTGGAAGGGGCCGGGAAAGTTGCCGTTCGATTGGCCGGCGACGCGGGCGCGGCGACGGAAACTCCCCGTCGGCGGCTAAACGAATTCGGGCGGCGCGGGCGTCGGGGTGGATTCGGCGATGGAGCGACTTACCGCGGAGTCGCGGCTGCGGCCTTTGGCCCCGGTAAAATATACAGGTATAAAGTTGGAGGGGCCGCCGCGATTCGGCGAGTCGCGGGCCCGGCCGCTAATAAAGACTCGGGGCGGGTGGAGGCCGCGCGTCAAGAGTTTGCCCGGTCTAAAGGATCGGCGCCGGCAGTCCTGCGGCCCGCTGCAGTAGTTCCGACCAACTCCGCGGCTGCGGCGCCTTCATACATAAATTAGGCATGTGCAAGCATTAAGGGATCTTGTAAAGTCCAAGTTCTCTCCTCCCCGCGGGCGGCCCCCGTCCCCGCCGCCCCGCCGCGTGATTTAATTTTTTACTCCGGCCGCCCGGGCCGCAGCCGCCGCGGCGAGTTTTATGACTCAATTCGCGGACGTATTTACCGGCGGGGATAAAAGTTCCCGGCGACGGGGCCGCCCGGCGAAAACAAACCAACTGCACGCGCCGATCCCCCCCGACTTCCGGCTTCCCACCTGGCTCCCCCCGTCCCCTCCATTATTCAATATCTCGCGGCTAATCCGGCCCGCGTTCCGGACCGCTGCGACGCGAGCCGCCCGCGGGGATCCGAAGGGACGGGCCGGTTCGGCGCTCTGCCTCGGACATGCGCGCCGAGAGCCTCCCGGGCCCGAGGATCGCCGGCCGGTCATCGACTCCCGGGGCGCCGCCCGCGCGGTCCAGATGCTAATGTCCAGGAGGGCCGCCGGCCCGATCGATCCGGGCCGCCATGGCCGCGTCCCTGGCCCCGTAACCGCGAGCCGCCCACCATTTTTCACGCGGTCGTGCGCGGCCGGTACGCGCCTCGGCCAATCAGCCCCTCCCCCGGGGAGACGCGCCGGGGGCTGGCGCTCTTCGAAGGAGGTCGCGCGCGGGACCCGCCGGCCAATTATATATACATCGTCGAGGGGCTGTGCCGCCGATAAAGAAGGGCGCCGGGTTGGATTGGGGGGTGGGGGAGGGGGCGTACATATCCGCGGGCCGACGGGAGTCCCGAGTGCGCGGGCGGCGAAAAGTCCCCCGTGGCGGGACATATATACACACACGTATATAGCGGGCCTCCCCGCGCGCGGCTTATCGCCGACACGCCCGACATCCGACGTCGAATACAAAAGTCGCCGGCGCGGCTCCCCTTCCTCGGTCGATAATAGCAGCCGCGCGGGCCGCGTATCAGGGGGATCGATCGGCCCCGGGAGCACTTGGGAGGAGCCGGGCGGCGAAAGACGCGTCCTGCCGGCCGCCCCGCCCCCCCGGCAAATGAGCGGGAGGACGACCGCGCCAACTATCGGGAAGGCCCGCGCGCCTTTGTTCGAGGGTCATCGCCTAGCCCCGCGGGCCGCGGCGCTCGCCGATCGTCCCTTAAAAAGAACTCCCCGGCCGGATCCGCGCGGCCCGTTCAATTTGCGGGCGGCGCCGGCGCTTTCTTCCTCCGGGCCGATCCGCCCGATTGCGCCCCGCCCGGGAATACGTAATTCGACGAGGCGCCCTCGACGATCGCGCCGAGGGCTCGACTTTCGCCGCCGAGTCTTTGCCCAAGATCTGCCCGAGGTTTATTGCGTCGGCGGCGGCGCTGCCAGTCGGGGCGGGCCGGGAGGGACGAGGGGACCCGCATCGCGCTATCCTTTTACATTCAAAATTTCGCCCGGGTCGCGCGATACGTGTGCGGCCGGGTACAAAATTCACTGAAATATTGAAGTGCCGCCCGGCGTACGTGCCCTCGAAATCTCGAAAGATGTACCCGCCAGATATACTGGCAGTATACCTTGGCGTAATGCAACTCCGGGAAATCAAGCGAGCTGTGCACTGCAGCCTTCCTAACAACTTATAAACTTTTCCAGGAGTGCTTTCACTTTGACCCAGAGTGCGACTAAGACGGATGAGTAATTGCAGAGGCATTGTTATAATCCGGGGAAAAAGCCTGCAAACTTATTCCGATGCGAGTTTACTAAAAATTCCTGTACACGTAGCGTTACGAGTTTCAAGTTTGTTGAAAGGGTACTAAGTGCAAATGCCCAAGTTAACGACTAAAAATCGCAATGCTATCGCAATGACATCTACGATTTTACAATCCCAAAGAAAATATCTCTTAAAAATGTTACTTTCAGGCTTGTAAAAGGACAGTTCGATGATATCTCTGTAAGCCATATGCTGGTTCAGCACTCTAATAAACATTTTATTACCGAGGTACTTTACGCGTAAAATAACACCCCCGTGCGCAAGACTGAAAATACTAAATCTTCTCGCATCTGGATTTTTTTTTCTACCTTGACGCAGTAATTTACCATGTACGTTACGTTTCATAATAAATGTCAATTCGTAGTAAACGTTATGCCATTTCGGAGTAAGCATTCAGCGACGTAGAATACGTCGTACGTGTATTCTGCACTGTTCATTCGGCCCAACATTGCGATCGTTAATATTTAACGCCGTTTCCGTGACTGTTTAGATCCTTGGTTGTATTTAATACGAGAGCGGGAGAGTTATTAAGGGCCGAGGCAGCTGGTGCATGGAGGAACAAATGGCTCAAACGTTTGAGGTACGCGCACCTGTTGAAAATAACCGGACAGAACACTTATCGATCGAGCACATTGAACTCTAATTCGCCTATACCTCCCTGCATCAAAATCAAATGGCCTTCCTTCCCCTAAAATACTCGCACGTTAATCGTTTTACGAGTGAAAAAAATCATTTTTAGACTCTGCCCAAATATTTGGCCAGTGACTAGCTACTTGATTCTCCGTAAATTAGCAAACGTTGTACATCTAACAGACAAAAACCTCGAGACATCAGTCAGTGCTAAACAGGATTTAAATTTAACCAATGAGTTATCAAGGAATTATCCGTCCATTATTAGCTTACGTTTAAGATTCAGCGAAGGCTAAACGTAATCTGTAAACATACGTATACTCCTGTGTGTATATAGGTTACCTAATGCAGAAACTCTGCCCGAAACTTGAAAAGTTTTTCGTTTTAGCCTCGCTAGTTTCGTTTTACATTCTGTATGAACGGATTCTTCAGCGTTAAAGAGACTCGAGCTTTGGCTTTTATGCAAATGTCATAATCTCCACATAAGTGTATAAAAATGCGCCTAATAAATCGGTAAGCATTTTCCACAATAAATTTTCAATTTGTGCGAAAGGATTTGAGTCTTAGTTTTTCCGCGGGATTACTGGCGCGGTATACTTCATTTTCGCTCGAAATTCCATCGGAGCCAGATTTCTATTTTGAAATTGATGGATTAAAAAAGCTCTTTTCGACCTAATAAAAACTTACCGAGCGGAATTCCCAACACAACAAGCATCAATTCACGAAGGCGCGGGAAAGAGAGTAGAGCCCATCCCAGATCCATAATCCATAAATCCCGGCCAATAAAAAGATACGGGGGAATGTCGAACTCGGAAGTTGGAAGCTAAATATAAAAGCCAATTTGGAGATTAAGACGTCCCGGGGCCTTGGCGCTCGCCCATTCAGTGCGCCCTCTTGTAATTTTAATTAAGTGGGAGGGCCGAAAGGGAAGAGGCCCGCGGATTATGAAATGCCTCCGCGCGCTCCCGTTACGGCTGAAAAGTTGGGCGGCGCCGTCGTCGCCGCCGCGGCTCAACCCGGAGTCGTCGAACTTGGGGCGGAGAAGAAGAGGAGGGTGGCCAACCGGATGACCGATATATTTTCCTTTTCCCCCGGAGCAGTCGAGTCCGCCTTGATGTACGAGCGCCGGCGAGTTTTCCGGATTCGTCAGCGAGTCGTTTTAATAACGGGAGGGGGGGGGGGAAGGCGGCCCCAACTTTGACCCGCGGCCCCGCCCGAGCCCCGGATGATAAATGGGATCGACCGCGAATTTCTGAGTGGACTCGATCGCGCGCCCGGATTTATCCGCTCCCCCGCCGGCTGCCTCGGGACCCGTGTAAATTTGTTCCTCCTCTCTTCTTCGAATTCCGAAGCGATTATAAAGAGAGCGGCTCTTGCATGAAATCGATCGAGGGGCGGGGTGAGGGGATGGCGAGACGATTTACTCGGGGGGACGTTTCGGAGGTGCGTCGCGGTCGCGTGGGAGCGGCCCGCTGCTTTCTTCTTTCCTCGGGGGCTAATTTATTAAGGGGGAGTCAAGTGGATATATCTCGTGCTTTTATATATTATACCGAGTGGACTCGAATGATTATGCGACGCTCGATAAATTTATAAGAAGGTATTTTTGGGGGGACGGGGGTGGGGGGGGGTGTTTTATCGCGGAAAACGCCGAGCACGGCGGAATGTTTAGCTTTGATTCGAAAGGGTGCGGTGAATAATTTTATAATATTCCCGGTGAGACATTCCGTAAGGCAACTAAGTGCAAGTTGTACTACTTTGGGGTTAAGCTCTTCAAAGTCAAACTTTGGGAGATCCCTTGTGTACATCGGACATTAATTACATGCGGGACGGTCGCTACGTGCGCGGAGCAATATTTTAAATATTATGTATATTTTGATTATTTGCGACCCTAATTAAGTTTTAAGCCGCGTTATTATCATGGTTATAAATTATAGGTTTATTAGGAATTAAAGATGACGCAGCTGGTTATAAATATGAAAATGACGAGCAGCGGATTAAAAATTTATTAAAAATTAATATAACGAATCGAGAAGGAATCAGTGATAATCGTTATTACCCATAAAATTAAATAACCAAATAATCCGTTACAGAATATATATATAAGCAAAGCCAAATAAATGTAAGTAAAAAGCATTTTTCTATGAATATTTAATATTTACGGCAGAATGGAATTTCTTAGAATTCAGGAAGTTTCATTCGCAGTATAACTCGCTTCGTGGTTTTTTTATACTCCGGAAAAGCTTAAATTTAAAATCTTAGCTCATTCTATCAGAAATATCGTGTAAAGTCGTGGGGGAAAAAAAAAAAAAAATTCTTTCATGCGCCCGTTTCACCGAATTTGCAGTTTATCTCAAACGCTCGAATCGCTCCAATTTAGCCGGCACAGGCGAACAAAGTAGCACCGATTATAAAATCGCTTGATAACAAGGGTCTATAGTTGATCGATGTCGCGGCAAATGAAATTTTCATTAAATGTGCAAAGCGTTCTCATCCATCGACTCGTCCGCGGTTATGCGTTTCACTTAAAATTAATCCAACCGCAGCTCATCCCGCGATCTCATCACGTCTCCGGGCAAAGTAGGGGCGCGGGCGGGGGGCAAGTCGCGGGGCAAGCGGCCGCGGAGAAATAACAAAGCCCGGCCGCAAAGCGATTAAGTTTGTTTATCGATCGGCCTTATATACGCCGCGGCTCTATCGCCCCCGGCCGGTATACATGTACGTGCGCGGCCGAGGCAGTGGGCGCGACGAGTCCGCGGACTACCGAGTCGAAATAACGAAAAAGCGGCCCGTCTTGGTGGCCTGCCAACTCCCGGGGTTGAACGACAGGTCACAAATGCACTTGGCCTCGCGCGCCAGTCGATGTAGCGCCGCCGCCGCCGCGGACGCCCCCGGGAGACGGACGAGTATTAAGATTTTAATGCATCAAAGGGCATAAAGTTATGCGTAATGCGCCGTAAAATGCGATGTTAATCTGTCCGCTGAAAGGGTGCATGGTCTCAAAAGTATTGTGCAATAAAGTCCAATTCGAGCACTAAAAAGGCCCGCGGCGGCGCGCCGGCCGAGCGCCCCATAAACCCGCGATACTCGTTAAGAAGCTTGTTTTTTTTTTCCCCCCCCTTTTATCAAGTAGCCCGGGCCCCCCTTCTTTTTTTTTTGCGCGGAGGAATCGCCGATCGACAAGAGAGCCCAATTACAATGTCATTTTCCCCGCGGAGCGACGTATTTTACCGAGGCGCGAGCTGCCGATCCTTAAACTTGCGTAAAGAGACAGTAAAGTTTTATAATAAAATCAGTCTAAATGCTAGAGGGGCAGGAGGGCGCGACGAACGAGGGCGTAAACTCTTTGCCGGAGGGACCCGAGGCACGATCAACTCGGCGCTCTCGAAACGGAGCGTTAATTCGCTCGTCAATGCCTCGCGGACAGCTCCGCCGAGGACTAAATCCGCGCGCGGATTAGAGGAGGGCGCATATAGATAAATAAGCAGAGGCCCGATTTCGGAGGCTGCAGCCGGCCCGCCGTAGGAAAATAGAGCCGCGCGGCGCGCATTAAAGTTTACGCCCGGGGCATGGCTCGTGTAACTATCCCGTAACAGCGAGTAAACTGCACGAGATTAGAAAGCTCAGCCGAGTGCCTATATATGTGTGCGTACTTTTGGCCGGCGCCTGAAATTCCGCGAAGGGTCCAGGAAGCTTCCGTCATCGGCCGGGGATCAGGGCCTTATTTTTTTTTTATTCCACCGGCACCCCTTGTTCGTCGCGGGCCTTAGTTAGCCCGGGCGCACCTGCGCTTATTGCGCCCCGGGCCAATTTTCATTTTGACCTCGGCGGTCGTCAATTTTTCAGGCGGCCCGCGGATGACTTGCGCACAGCCGGCCTCCCCTTAACCATTCACGCGGCTCCGCGGGAATCGAGCGGGGTTTTATTACGGGGCCGGGCGGCCAAGGTCGCGATCGCCCCGCTCCCGCGGATAGATTATCGCGGCTGCTTTGGAGTAACTCGATTAAGGCCCTAACTCGGATGATCCAGTTAGTCCTAGTTGGGAGGCCGGGGCCCGGAGCCCCACGCGGACGCTGCTCCTTCAAGCGGCCCGCGATACAATGTGCTTAACAATTAATTAAGTGCGCCCGCCGTGGTTCATGTATATAGAGGGGGTGTGAGCCAGCGGCGCGGCGGCGCGGCGGCCCACCGCATCCGGTGAGGCGGCGCTACGTGCCGATAAAAAGTTTTCGCGACCGGACCCCCCGCGGCTATCTCGCGGCCGCGCCCCGCGTCTAATTATACTCCGCGGGGGAAGCTCGTAATGCTTATCTCTCCCCTTTATGTCGGTATTTATTATGGGCGCCACTATTTTTCCCAGCCGGGAGCGCCCCGGCATAAGAACTCTATCGGTGCGGGTAATATTGATCAGTGGTTTATGTGCTCCTGATTCCTCGATGCCGGTAAACCAAGATAACTAATGGAATATATAAAATTAGGTTAATCAAGTGAAAAATAGCGAGACATTATCTACGATAATAAGCTTTGCATTCTAACGACCAGAATTGCGAGCTCTTTACTTAGTTTGAAATTTTAATAAGGATTGATGGGAAAACGTGATGCAGCCACCTGCACAGTCGGTCTGTTATTTTGATAAGTACAATTTTATGTTTCGCCCCGTGTTTCTCTCCTGCTCTATGCACTTATGTTGAATAATTACAAAAATGTCTTTATATGCGTACAAATAGCCGTTAGGCCGCAGGGGCAAATACCAAAGTTATATCGTACAAACGCATTATCAATCTCGTGCAGGTGCACATAACTCGTGCGCGCCTCCTCCAAGCAGCCGTTTGCATTTTTAAAACCGAGTGCCCGGACCGTTTTCACCTCCCGCCTCCTTCAAAGCGGAAATTCTCGATTTATTATTTCCCCAGGTAACGCCCGCTACGTCCTACGTACACTCGTCGAGACAGCGGTCGCTGTTTGGCTAATCTCGCTGCCCTCCCCCCCCCGAATCCCCGTCGCCGGCCCGTCAGCCGTCCGCCCGAACAATTCAACTACATTCCCAGAGCCGGCTCCGAGGCGTCTCCCCAGGAGGCGGCCCCGCCACCTCGGCCTCCTCCTCCTCTAGCCGTGGCGATCCCCTCGGAGGGCAGCAAATCAAAGCCGGGCGCGGCGCACGCGAGGCGGCGCCCGCGCATAAACGTCAGGCCCAGCTTGGCCCCGTCTCGCGATAAACCGGAGCTTCGGCCCGAATTCCGCGGCACGCGTCCCCCGTAATTGGCCGCGGATAAGGAACGCGAAAGGGGTGGGCCGCGGCCGAGAGTTACGGCTCGCGTGCCGCGGCTCTTCCTCCTTTCTCCGATTGGTGGCGCCAGCGGGTAAACAGCCACGCACGCCCCGCCAAACAGCCGCGTGCCGCGCATTATGTATACGCGCTCGACGACGACGACGACGCCACCCCCCCCCCCGCTAATTTTATATCCATTACCGCCCCCCCCCACCGCGTTATTATAACGCGAGCCGAGCAATTTGCATACGCGCAATTAATGACGGGTAATGACGCTCGAATGGCTCAACTATAACGGCCGCCGGCCCGGGATGCGAGCGCCCCCTTGATTTATTCCCCGATGCATCTTTTATCACTTAGGCCTCGTGTATTTGTCCGGCGTAACTATCAATAGCCCCTGGCTCTCTTGGCGCTCTTAGGCCGCGCGGCGAAAAAAGGGGGTTCCCCGAGTGCTGTGTGGCCAATGCATTCTTAACTTGCGAATGCCGGATTGACCATTGTTTCCGATGCCAATGACAATGTAGCGAAAATGCACACGTGCAGTGCAGTTATAGGACTTAGGCAATACCCAGAAGATTCATTAAAAGCACATGCAAGCCATCCCTCAGTCGCAACAAAAACTGCATACCATTAACTAATTAATACTTAAATAGTTAACGCACTGAGGCGTATATACATCATATAGAGTATAGGTACAATTACGCCAGCATTTTGTCAAAAAGACACGTCTACGACGCTTTACTATCTCAGCGGTATTTTATCTATTTTCAGGGTACATTTTTCAAAGTGCATAATAATTTATTGCGCAAAAAGGAGGCTGAGCGTTGATAAAAGGTTTTAATTAAACAAACACGCGAAACCATTTATCGACGCAAAAAGAAATCGCGTTCAATTAGGACGAAAAATCACACGCTCCCACACGTACAAGCGGTTACTCGCCGAGGATTGTCCCTTTTTTTCCCCAGGCTTCCACGAAGCACTTTTACCATTATCACCGCGTATAACCGCTCGCGCGCCCGAAATGCGGCCGCTCGCTTTAATTCGATCTGCCTTTCGATTTAATTCGCCTCCTTTGCGTGGCGCGTGCCCGAAAAACCGCAAACTGACTTTTGATCACCCGGGGATCACGGCCTGCACCCCGCCCCCGCTATTATTATTATTATTATTATGGATGGCTCGCGGGCCGATCTCGTTTGCGCGCTGATCTCCAAATGAAGTCGTTCGCCGCAGAAATCGAGTGAAACTGCACGCGCGAATTAAACTTTCAATTTGCACGTCGAACGAGTAGGCGCGCGCGCGCAACCCCCTGCGCCTATTGCCACCTTGCGGGTCCTTATGGAACTCGGCCGCGTTGCACGGTTTGTGGAAAATTTGAAATCGCACTGCGTATACCGCAGAGAGTAGGGGATGCGGGATGTGCGCGCGCGCCCCCCCGGCCCATTCGTTTTTCAAGCGTCCAACTTTCCAATCGAGCCCGTTAATGTATTGATGGCGAGAAGTTACGAGTTTTGAGGGCTAACTTTATGACGCCGGATCCCCGTCCGCGCGCCCTGGCAGATTTATCTCGCACGAAGCCTGCTGTGTGGAAACAGAGAGAGAGAGAGAGAGAGAGTCGCACAAAACTTTATACGTATGTGTTTTACAGAACGCGCACACACACCGCTACCCATAATTCTTGGAAGGATTAAACAAATTATAAGATCACGCGCGGTAGGAAAAAAAATGACAAAATGTCAAAAGTGCATATTTTCTAGGATATGTGAGCCTAATTCCAACGAATAACGAAAGCAGAAGTAGTCCAATTGACGCACGTATTCTTCGCAATTAAACGACAGCTTATGCATTTGTCACGTCGCCAAGCCGACGTCTCAAGGCCCCAGCAGATAGCGCCTAGCAGACTTGCAAACGGGAACGTCGATCTCACTGCAGCGAACTAGCCACGTACAGTCCCTAACGATGCCAGCGCTCTATATCCGAGAACTACCGGAAAACTGAACTCCGAAACCGATAAGGCCCGCTCGTGGCTCCTCCGACAGGTGTCCCCGATGGGTAGCAAATCGAATCGCAGCCTCTTTGGACCCTCTTCCGGATACTCGACTGCTCGACGATATTCGGTACATATATGAATTAATACATACGCTCGCGAATACTTGGGTATCTACCACGTACGTTTCAGTGTAATGATAGAGATTCGTTCCATAACACCCACGAGATTCCCAATCTATGAAAAATAAATGTAAGGCCAGCTGGAGCCTGGAGAGTCGGACCCTTTCCAAATTGTCAGTTCTAAAGGTTTTTTGTTGGGTTGGCCGTTGACCGATCGCGTTTAGCGTAAAGTTTTTATTAATATTTTATATTCTAGATTTTATTTTTACAGCTTTATTGAGTAGAAAAAACTATGATCGTCGTGATAAAAATCGTTTTATTTGAATTTATTGTTCAAAAGTAAACTGTGTCATATGCATAGCAAAACTTTCATGTCCAATCATAAATAATACAGTTGGTTTATAAAACAAATAGCGAATCTATACCCGATCTTCAAAATGGTTATCTACACATCTTATCGTTATATATGGCAATATCTTCCTAACCGCTATACACCCTCTCATTGCAATTATCGTTGAATGTTCCAATTAAGTAGATCATCGGTCAAATAAATCCCCCGACTCTTCAACTTGAGCCAATCACCTCTCAAAATGAATGTGCGGCTACAGAAATCCCAAGTACCTGTACCCTCGAACACTACACATGCAGCCAGCTGCTTTGCACCCTAGCGCACTTTCAATCATCGCTTATTCACAACACTAGACAGCCCCCTTTATAAAAACATTCTGACTCTCTCGATAGGGTTTGTGTCGCGCCCGCCCCCGTACACGCACGTGTTCAATACAAGCCCACGCACCTGGGGTAATGTGAAACCCCATTTATGTATGTACTCGAATTTCCAAGGGTCGAGCGAGGGAGAAAGATATTGGTGGGGAATAAACGCCGGCAATAGAGGGACGCGATGGTCCAATGATTGAGCTTTGGTTTGTCCATCGAGCGGGATTTTCGGTGGATGCGCACATGGGTTGATCGATGCGCACAAGATCAACCCAAATAAATTCGCCAGAGTCGAGACAACCCCCGGTTGATCGTCAAACGACATGCGCACCTATAATGAGTTTTTGCATATTTCTACCTATTTTCAAACTATGTTCGTTGACCATTAATGTTATACGACTTCATTATCGATGCGCAGATTGTATCGATTATCCACATGAATTCATTGTTTATAGGTTGCTATTTGATAATGCAATTGCGAACGGCGCATTTATAATGTTCTTTCCGATTGATTGACGATTAAATTCATTCCACATTTAAACGATTCCTGTGCATATTTAAAAATTCTTTTCTCTCTGAAGCATATTGTACTTTAAATCTTATTTTTAATTAATATATCAATTATATCATATGCTATTATTTTATAAGAACATTTACTGTATCGTTTATTAAAAAAATTACTTTTCTATACATATCAAATATCATTGCCCAATATCATGTATGTATCATTAAATTATTGTAGATTATATCTTCTGTTGATTTATGATTGCGCATGAGAGAAAATTTAAATAAATTAACCTTTTTTTTAACGTAAAATTTAAAGGATCCAAATGGACTTTCGTCTATTTTACGTCTGTTAAATTAGATGTTAATTCTCTTGTTAATTTTAATTGTTATGCGAGTCCACGAGGTTAACTGAGGAGCGCCTCGGGCTAACTACCATGGAGACGTCTCTTTGCATTCCTTTTCTACCCTTTCAGGAAGCTTGGTACGATTCCGAAGGATAACGTAGGGCAACTCACACAGTTGTAAACTCTGTTTCCAGCGGCTGTAGCCTGTCGCCGCGTTCCGTTGAGTGTAAAGTGATCGTTACGACAGCGGTTATACGCCGTGAAATACACCACGACCAGCGGCACGTAGATCAAAATTCGGTTGAAAAGTCGAGTGGAGTAATTTTCAAAAAATTCGAGTATTTTTTAATACCGTGTGTGCATCAGAGCCTACTTCACATGCACGACATAATTTGGTATAAAAACGCTTAAATGGTTCATAAATAAATTGTTAATTATATTGTTAAAAATAATATTCAAATAAAAAAAATAAAAATGAACAATAAAGTTTTTTTATTTTTATCGATGCTTGCTTTTAATAGAATAATATACCACAATAAGAATATAATATTATTAAACAAGTTACATTTAAAGCGTTCCAGACCCGTAATTAAAGTTATACTCGAGTGAATAGACATCGTTTTTTATGTGCAATAATGCTCAAATAATCTGAGCACAATCCAAGTATATAATAGATGAAATACGCGATTTTTTTCCGGCAACATTATTGCTGAAGGGAAGCGCGGGGTAACAATTAGCGAAGAAGCAGCTCGAGGTGCATTCCTCGAACGATTCGATAAGCCTCGCACGCAGGGCCGCAATTAAAGGGAAAAGCCTTGAAATGGGAAAGGGCTCGCTCTACAAATTCGCGCTCCCCGCTCCGAATCTATCAGGCACTCGCAGTCGTCCCCTCGGGGTAATTTCGCGCTGACGGAGATTTTCGAAAAGCGACAATCGGACCAGGGAGCGCAGTCGACGACGTCGCGGGGCGACGAATCACTTCCGGCGCCAGCTTTGTCTCTACTCCCCGGACTGCCGCGTGCACAGTTAGATCGATGCCGTCCGGATTCGCCAGTCTTTTGTCCCGCTCTCTCTCTCTCCCCCCCACCTCTCTCTCTCTCTCTCTCGTTTCCTCGGAGGTCCGCCATAATGGAGCCCGGCAAAGAGGCGCATTTATAGTTGTCAGTTATTAATTTCGCGCAATTTTCCGGCATTAGCGGCCTTATTGAGCTGCGCGGCCGGGGCTAATGGCCAGCCCTTACTCTTGCTTAAGGGCGCGCGCGGCTGCCAATAAGGCGATCCCGAGAGCGCGGCTTCTTGCCCCCGGAGCGGCCTTCCACTCGGGCGCCGCCGGGGACAGTTTGTCGCGCGGGGCTCGGGAGAAAAAATTTACAGCTCAGGAGTCGATAAGTCCGCAACGAGGACTCGCCGCGCGCATCTCCCGTTCCAGACGACTATTGCCGTTGGCGATGTTTCCGGGCTTTGTTGGACTCGCTTCGCGTGGCTGATTGCAACGGCAAAACTAGACGACGACTGATCTATACGGTTAATGTTTTTTTCCCAGTGCACTTGACGCAGAAGCTTTTTCCTTTCAAGCCTGAAAACAAAATCTAGACCCACCTATTTTTCAACTGAAGTTAAAGGAAGTTCAATCACTCTACTACAAAATTACAAAACAATTGTTTATCGATTATTTATTTAAAATTATGTTAGTACCCTTATATTTGTTGTTCCTTTAAAAAACTTTTAATAATAAAACTTATTATTAAATCAAAATCTTGTAGAATCAGGAGTGCACTGATAAAAAATTGACTAAAAATCAAATATTTCAGATTCAACTGATTCTTTGATCCCCACATTATGAACTCTATTTGTCTACTCCAGGTGAATTAAGAGTACCGAGTACCAAGTCAATTAAATAAATGGAGACTAATGAAGAAGAATCTTGATCGCATAGTTAAGTTGGTACTTGAATTTTCTTGATTGTTTGTTCACATAGAAAAATTTTATGGAATTTTTTTACTAAATCGGCTATTGATCTCAAAACACAATCCACATAATTTAAGATAAAATAATAAATAATAAAAACTAAGATTAATGACACTCACCGATTTTTAATCTAAAATTTACTAACTCCTACTAACGGTAGTTCTCTCTGAAAAAAATTTTAAACTTATTTATTAAAAAAACCTTTTATTTTGTACAGAATTCTATAGGATTATAAAGGTATATTTTTTTAAAGGTCATTTTATGTCACGAACACCAATGTTCGCATAACTTTATCAACTCACTCTCTCGATCAAGACTGCACTTTGCACTTGCAGGCTTTTGAGGTTAAGCGCTTCACGACTCACGAGACCTTTGAATAAACGCATCTCGTGGTGCGTATCACAGTAAATACGTGGAAGCATCCAAACGTTAGAATGTTCGATAATTACGTAAGTGTATATACTGCAAATAATAAATATCGTTATATACGAAGCTACGAATGTCAACGGCTAATGCTGTGTCACTCAATTTCATCGAGGATTTAATACGTTTGGTCCGATGTATGAGTTCTAGAAATTTTGCGAGTACGCATTGAAACTTTCGAAACAACATTTACTTTGGGAATAAAAGTATAGATATTAGAGTATAGCTCATATAGCGCATATTGGGAACATTCCTTCAGTTATTAGATTTGAACAAAACCTAGTTACGAAAATTATGAAAGTATTCAAAGCTGTCGGCGTGATCAGTCTTAATGCATTTTTCTTACAGGCAATGCAACTATTCTCTTATATCATCAGTCCATTAACCCAATTAAAAGTTGGGGAAACATTTATAATTCGGGGAACAGTTGAGCGCGTCAACCACAATCTGAATTCGTGCTTTTAAATATTCTCTGAAGTAGGACGTTAATCATTTCATCCGACTAATTATAATTAAAACAAATGGTTATAAAGAAATAGGAAGTCTTCCTCGATCGGCCAAAATCTTTCATCAAGCGCGAGATTAATAAATTATTCCTTCCCCGGAGCTCGGACAAGTAAATATTGCAGCGCCTCGTTAGGAAAGTTGGTCCGATGCTGAAATCCCGTTGGGTGATTTATACACCACATCACCTCGACCGATAAATATCTCACCTTCCCTCTTTTTTTTTCCCCGGTTTGCAGCATCAAGGGGAGCGAATTAGCCGCATTATTAGGATGAAAAATTCCGTGTCCCTGCGGAAGGCTCGGGCGTGTATACGCAAGTCGGGCTCTCCCTAATGCGTTCCGATCTGGCCAAATAACGACGTCTGTTGTTCTCTCAGCCGGCTCTCGTCGCCGGGTCGCGCTCTCCCGCTGTTCCGCGAATGATTACACTTTGTCGAGGAGAGCAGGGATCGGGAGGGAAAGAGAAGAGAAAGAAGACAGGGAGAAAAGCGCTCGGAAGGGGAATCCGAAATGGGGAAACCGGAATATCGAGGAGTCGTGCCCGGCATAATGATAGAAATGTGTGTAGCCGTAGTGGGAGCGCGAGGAGCGAGGGCAACGCCGCCCGCTAGTCCTGTCCCTTTTCGGCCCTCTCTCTCTCCGCCCGGCGGGAGCACAGCCCTCTATCCGTTTTTTTTTGTTGCCCCCGGTGCAGGGCCGACCCTCCCGCGCTTCCCCACCGCCGGGCTTCTCCGCTGGCCCCGGCTCCCTATTTTACGCGCTTTTTTTCCGACTCCTCCCGGCTGCCCGGGCTCGCTTCCGCGTCTTCCCGGCGCCCTGTAAAGTTGCGCGTCGGCCCGCGCGCGGGCACGAAGAAGCAAATGTTATTTACAGGGCTGCAGGCGCGCGGCATCGTTTCCAATTGAAATTCCCTCTGTCCCAATCAAAGTCCTATTTTCCGGGGCTAGCCGGGCGCCGCGCAGCCGTGCCGAGGAGCGATAATGGACCTGAGCGCCGGAGGATGAGCGCGCGAGGGCGAGAAGCCTCCTTCGGCTCTCCCACCCCCGCGCGCGCGCGCCCCACTCGACACACTCGTGCGAGGCCCCCGGTCTTTTTACGCTTCCTCCCCGGTGCCGCGCCGCGTCGCTTTCAGCTCCCCGCGCTGATAGACACGCGTAATTGAGTGTTGCCCTTTTTTTTTTTTTGACGATTGATTGGCAACGCCGATTGCGTTGAGGCGCCCCTGCGCCCCTCGCGCAACTCGAGGAGCCGCAATCATCTTTAAAGTTACGAGCCGAGGAAGGAAAAAAAAAATGGATGGTCTAGTTTGCCAAACGAATGCGAAGAAATTCGATCGAGTTTTTCGTGTCGTAAGAGACGGCAAAGCCTTCGTATGATCGAGCTCCACTTGCATTAGAAATTATTATACGGACTAGCCGCAATAGTTCACAAAGAGAAACTCCACACAATCGCACGATAAGAGGTTCGTGTGCTAAAAAGCGGAGCGATCGCGTGTCAAGTCAAGCAGTCGGATCAGTTCACTGAGTAGAGCATCGGCATTCAGAATGCTCGAGACTCGATTCGATTCCGATTACGGACTTCCGCGCGGACTTCATTCGTCCGTAAGATTTCTTACATCTTCAACAATGTGTTTTTCCATTCTTTCCTCCGAAATTCTGTCCCTCGCGTGAATATTGCTCTAGCTATATAGTCTATGAAAAATAGTCCGAGGGAGATTATGGATGACGCTGTCACCTCTTATCCAAGGTTCAACTTTCAGAATTGCTCGATAAAGTGTGTATCTAGCACCCTGCCTCCATATCGGTACTTAGCAGTAGCGCAGAATGAGACAGTATATACAGTCTATATTACACCTACCTTAACTTTTAAACCACAAAGTTGATCGAGTTCTCAAACAGAAACTGGTTAAGTCTTCAGTTAGTCTTACGCCATCGCAGTTTACTTATAACAACTTGAGTTTTTCAATTTGGAACAACCTAAGTTTTTTTTGTTAACCGATATATCTCTTTCATTCTTTTTAGTTCATGAAACCTAAATTAAATTATAACTCATTAAAATAATTTAAAACCTGAAATTCATGATACTAATTCAAAATACTCAAGGTAAATTGTATTTGAATTTAATATCAAATAAACCAATGTGCGTATTACATTTGGTGTTTTCACAAGCTGATTATGTTAAACTTTTAGTTTTTGGTTAACTCAATTTCCTGTCAAAAAACCTGGGAAACTCGTATTTTCAAACTAAATGTGTTAGAACTCAGTTAAAAATGTAAACAACAGAAAACCAATCTGAAAGTTCGAAAGATTTATTAGTTAGTACCACCAAAGAAGTCGTATACGCGATCGATCATCTCTTTGTATTGAATTGTTACCTAAATTACAAATATCAAAAAATCGTAGCATTTATAGATGTGCATATACGAGTATATGCATATGAGCATGAACGGGTGCACATATGTATACACGTTAAAAAAGTTACATTCAATTTAATGTAAATGAAAGCTACTTTCATAAACGTAACCAAAAGAAGATTTATGATATGAATTATGAAAATAAATACATTTCCTTAAACTGAAAGAATAAAACATGATTTTTCATCAATGCTGTTAGTTCAAGAATATATTTTTTATATCAACTACAAAGTTTTATGCAACACTTGAACATTACAAGAAACTATTTATTAGAAAATAATTTAAAAGAGTATATTTTAGTTCAAACTCCGGTATATAGATTCAACATTACTGATGGACTGACGATCATTTTAAAAAAACTAATTTCGATTCCTTTATATAAACTATTGAAAACATAATGCATAATACAAAAAATAAGAAATAAGAAATCAATAAGAAGAAAATGGATCAGAATATTTTCTTGTGTTACAAATTTCATATTGCTACTGAAATTTAATATGAATATCGTTAAATTTTGTATATTTTACATTGATTTTCACGAACTTGTAAACTTAATGATTTATATAATATATTGAAATATCTATTACTCTTATAACGGAATCGTGCACAAAATTTAAGGTTTTTTTAACAATGCATACAACAAATCCTAACAAAAGAAAATTTGAAGCGCATGCGCGTAATTCGAGGGTTCAATCATCTCACTGTACTCACCCCAATCATTACAAAATCCTCGTTGGAGGCAATCGCAATTGGGCGCAGCCCCCGAAAAAGTATGTCAGTAATAACCGCAGCCCTAAACCCAGTAATAAACCCCGGGATCCTCGCAATCGGGTAAATGTATAGTGGCGGGGCACACGAGGCACCTTATACATCCCCTTGGTGAAAGGTGCGCCGGGTCAATTCGAAATTACAGACTGCGACTACGTGTGCGCGCCTCTACACGGGATCCGACGGGGATATATACACTTTCGACCCTTTCACGAGGGTTCTCTCCTTTCTCTCTCTCGTGGAGCGCAACCCCCCCGCCGACTTGCAAGGCGCATTCTAATCAGGCGGAGTCTCCCGCCTCCTATTTCCCTTTGATGCTTTGAATTTTTGAAAGTGCCCAGCTAGCCGTAAGACGGCAAAAATTGGGCTACGCACCCGTAGAATTGGTCAGGGGTAGACTTTAATGACCGTCGTGCGAATTCATCGAATGACTGTTATTTGTTTATGATTGGCGGGATGAAAGAAAAGCAAGAGGAGGAGAGAATTTATGCGACCGGTTCATGAATAAAATATGTCTAAGGGTGCCCACGTGTACACGTGTGTGTGTGTGTGTGTGTGTGTGCGCGCGCGGCGTGTCTGCGAAAGATGTAGGTATCCTTACGAGGGATCTTTGATGCGTCGGACGCTGTCGGTTCTGAATAATTGAATAGGTCATTTTTAAGAAGTAACTAGCATACGTTTCCGCTTTCCTCTCCAGTGACTGATCGCCCTTTCCTTAGATAACTATGATGCATGAAGTTATGATTCATGAACAAGAGGATCGGGGACTATTTCACTCTGTACAATGCGCGTATGCATATGCGACTAATTCCTTCTTTTTCATGCTCTTTGTTATTATGATGATGCCGCCGCAGCGGACCGGACAGGGCTTCATTAGTCTTAAGCGCACAGAATTGACTTTGCGCAATGAAAACGATTTGCAGATTAGCGTTCCCCACTATATTATTTATTATTCGATACAAGAGGTTATTGTTCGTGGATTCAATGAAAACATTCAATATTGATAAATTCAATTTAAATATAGCAGAAGTTAGAGAAAAGTGAATTAATTTAATACGGAAGAGATTTTTAAATATTTGCAGCATAAGTTTCGTTTGCGCAGCGCGTATTAATAATTCTTTGATCGGATGATACAAAGTAAGCCTATTTGAGGCTAAATCAAAGACTAGTTTAGCCCATAAAATTTATAATACCACTGAGCGATGGGATGCAGAATAGAATGAACCTTTGAAAGCTCGAACAAACGTCCACGATTACTGCCACATCGATCCTCCTTAAATTCACAGGAAGAAAAAACATAAAGCCACGCTCGGGGAAGGCCGTCGAGACCGCAAATTTCACATCCCCGGCGTTTAGCTAAACAGAGTCCTATAGACACATCGCAGATGATCGGATTTTAGAGAAGGAGCCAGCGAACGGAGCGGAGGCAAGGAGGCAGCCACCGCGAATAATAGGCGCTCCGGCGTCCCATCAGCTGTGAAGACAGGAGCACTCGAGCACCTCAAGGCAAAGCTAATAAAAATCAACCGGCGCGCGCGCGGAACAACAAAAGCGCGGGGGCCTCCGCCGTCGGCCCCCGCGGGCGCCTTTATTTGCCGGCGGCCCGAGCCAATTTCGCCAGCGACAAGGGGTTATATGCGCGGCGGCGCGCAAGACACGAGTCGCGGCCCGACTCGCCAATATCCCCGCGGGCGCGGACCGGGCCCGGCTCGCGGGCGCCTCCCGAATGCGCGATGAGCGGTACCCGGGTGACCGGCCTGTTATCAGGGCGGCCCTTTGGCTCCCCCCCCCCCCGGGTTCGCCGAATCGGGGCTTCGACGCGGGTGCGATTGACGCGGAAATTACTCTTACTTTTCCCGATGCTTCGCTGCCCGGGATAGTTATGACGCTGACGATGCTCCCGTCAAACGCGATAATTAATCTAAATGCACGGCTCGATATCTCGAGTAATGCCACGCGCGACGCGTTACCAAAATCTACAGGGTGATTAGTTTAATTAAACGAGTCAGCAGTAGATCCTCGGGTCATTTTTAAACTGCGCAGAACGTTGTTGATTCAAAGTATTAAATAAAGGGAATTAATTTAACACATATCTCTTTGTTTTACTAAGTTAAAATACTATAAGCCATTAATGCAGCCCTGCTGCTTTAGATTGCTCCGTTTAATGGAATCGCACTAATACTTGCATTACTGTAATTTACATTCAATTGAAATTCTAGACTATCCCCCTTAAGAATTGTACAAATAATGATACAACCAGTTAATGGAACTGCAATAGTTTTTTTTTTCTAAAGACTTTATTTGAATAAACATTTGCAAAGGTCTGCTATTGCGGTTACTATTCTAATATGATGTATCAAATCTCAAGCGCAATATATAATATTTGATATTAAGATTTCATACATAAAACAATGAGCGTTCTTGAATAAACTGATTCTTTCATAATTACGTAGCGTAAATAAAAACAATCATTTTACATATAATACGTATTTCTAAGATGCAATTTTAAAAACGTATAAATGATTTTTTAAGTAAACTAATTAAATTAACATTGTATTTAAGCTATACATGTATATGCGCACAATATTAACTTAATTTTCATATTGCAATATGAAACAGCCAAAATAATTTATATTTTTAATTATTTGTATACAATGCATGTGCAATATAAATATAATGTAATCTAGCGTACATCATTCACAACTTCGTAATTGCCGGAAACCTAAAAGTATTTGTTAAAAGGAAAAATTTTACAACAAATAAACCATCGGAGAGTAGAAAACATTTGATACGTATTGTGTTTATCTCAAGAGGTAATCCACCCTCGACGAAGCTTCTCTTTTTTCGTTCATTATCGTTGATCAGTTTTTAATCACGATATCTGCATGATTAAAATAAATCGAAAAGTGAATTAAAATGTGCAAAGTAAAAACGAGATACGTAGAGTGTGGTATAATATCGAAAAACATCCTCGCGGCTTTCATCAATGATGTGCGCATAGTTCGTTCATTGTTCGTCGTTATTTTCTCCCTACTTCTCGCCTTCGCATTCCAGCTTTCGCATTTTCTACACTGCAGAACAAGTACGAGGAACGCGCTGTATTGACAAAAACAATCGATGCTTGCATGAGTATGTAATTTTGCTTCATAAAGCAAAGGCTTTGCTTGAGCGTGGGCATAATAAAACATGCGCCAAAGGAAGAAATAATTCTTCTTTTCTTTCTTTTACCCCCTTGAACCAGCAGTCAAAGAACAAAATAATGAATACGATCGCAAACTTATTAGTATTAAACTTTGATGAATTTATAATTATCTTCCCATTGCATTTATCAATACTGACAACTTTTTGCTAGTATAACGACTCTCTACCAAAACCCCGGTTTTTATACATTAACTTTTTTTGATATTTTTTATTTCCTTGCAACTTTTGACTTCGTATTGCGATTACTGACATCGAAAGCATCCATTAGTGCTTTCAACTTATTATAAGAAAAACACTTGGCTAAAATGATTATAACGGAAAAAGAAAGTTAAGCAGGAAAATCTGAATCCAATTATGTGAAACGACAGTAGAACTGAAAATGCGGCATCGGGTCGACAGTTTTATTAGAATCATTCGCTAACGATATAAAACTTTTTATATTTTGCATTGCTAATGACGCGAAGAGACTGCTCGGCCTTCACTTTTAAACAAAATTATAAGAGAATCCAGTACTTGGTTACCGCTGAGTTTTCCATCACTTTTTCTATTATTCCGATCTGTATATCTTTTATTACTTGGAAAAACTTAAACGCAGGAAGAGTCGGGACATTTCTTTGTATTTTAAAAAAGTATTATGCAATAAAGATGTCGGAGATTATTTTATCAATTTAATCAAATTTTAATAAGTACAACAATGGACTGAATTTAATTGCAATATCTTTTACAGCTCAAGTATTAAATTATCTATTAATAATAAACTTAAACAAGGGTAATACAATAAAGTAATTGATAATTTTAAAAGTGTGAACTTCGAAAAATGTGAGGGAAAATGTTTCCGCGTGCGATTCAACAACGTTTCTTCTTGCAGTTCACCCCTGACCCACTTCGCACACAAGCTCAGGTGCTCTTGGAGTTTCTCGATTCCATTCGTTTTTTTTTTATTTTGGAAGACGACCGTCTCTCCCTCGGACCTTTGCCTCTGAAACCTATCCCCTTTATTAAAACTAAAATTTAGCAAATCACTGGGAGGATTTACCGGCTTTTCTGAAATTTTCAAAATAACCGCGGTATATATCGAATTGGCCCGCACACACGCCGACTCCATGCATAGAATCCATGAAGGCCATGGGACAAAAGCTACACATACTGTTAAGAATAATAACAGCCTCCATGAATATACTCCGGGCTGCGTGGTCACAGGCGCCCTTGCTGGCCCTGAACTCTATATATATACACATGTAATTCCACAAGAGTTGCCCGCATGACGAATCCCGCCTGCTTTAGTTCAAACGGATAATAAAGGCGGATGCCCAGGAATTATGCAGTAGTCATAACTATATCTATCAGAAGCTCTATTGTATGTAAATATATACTTCTAAAGCCATTTATGAAACTTTGCAATTACTTTTCCTTGCATTTAGCCTATATAAATTAAACTCTATAGAGCAAATTATGAAGCATATTAATTTTACGATTCCTGGCGATCGAGCAAACAATTGCATATGGACATTTTTTTTTATAATGAGAAGCAAACAATAAAAAAAATTATTCAAAAGAACTTTAAAATAAATACAATCTTCCCTATTGTGGGAGTACGAGCATAGAAAGCACGAAATGCATTTGCCTCGGCATTTGTTTACCGGTTTAGCGTGCTGTAGCCTTGAGCTTCGCTACTGAATCTATATGGCCTTGAGGGTTGAGAGCCCTAGTAATGTTAACAAAGCCATAATTTAAGTTACGAATATTTCATTTATACATTTTCTTATAATTAACTTTATAGCTGTGTTTTATGCAATGAAATTTAATAATAACATTTCATGGAGACTTAATTACTTTATATCACTTCTATCCGTAACAAATCTAAAAATTATACGAATAATTTAAACCAATTTTAATCTTTTCATACTAAAGCTAATTGTGGATAATTCACGTTATTTTAATATTTTTAATAAGCAGCAATAAAATTGATAAATATACATATATATGTATACGGACTAATTTCTTTTTTGGATAGGTTCGCTTTATGAGCAACTAGTGTAACGAATTCGATTTCTAACATTGAAAATATATCTGCAATAGTTAATGGCTCATGCCGTATATGTGATTTCGGTGCAGGATTCTTGACTCGTTTAAACTGTACTTATGTATTTTGAATTAGATTTTAGCTATGGTCTAGCTAAGTTTTTTAACCAAAGTTTCGTTAATCATTTACAAAGCACAAAAAAATGGCAGGAAAACACAATTTTCAGCGTTATAATTCAATTTGAATTTTTGCATAAATCAGTCGAGCTGCAAATTCCTTATCTTTCTGCTAATGAGTTTGAAAAAGCCCGAGTGTACCCAGATCGCTCGTCCATTGAACGTCTTACTGTATTTCTGGAAAGCCGAGTGTAGCCAACGAGCCGAATAACGAATACTCGCGCGTGCTCCTTAACCCGGGAAAAAGTCACTTTGAGCCGCGTGGCAAATCCAAATACTGCATCCTTAGCACGAAATCAGCCTATACGTACGCGGCATTACAACGTAAGTATCAAGATGGAGCACGTTACGTTCGCCGCTGGCATGCAAGCTTAATTCATCATCATAAACATATCACGAAAAGCCGTGGCTGCGCGACGCGCAAGCCTCTCGCGGCCTATAACGTACACTGCAGCGAGCGCCGCGAGCTCCAAAGGAAGGCGCCCAACGCCGCGGAAGAAGAAATGGATAGGGAAGGCGGGCGCAGCCGGCTGAGACTGAGAGATGCACCGCAGCTGGAAGAAGTTCTTTGCGTGCGCGCGACTTGGCGATTTCCTCGGTGGGAATGGCAATAGAAGAGCAACGAGTGGGAATGCCGGGCCGACTACGTGAACCGACGCCCGGAATCAAACGGGAGTTATAGAGAGAGAGAGGGGGGGGGAGGGGCAGGGGAAAAGGGAGAGGACAGCCTATACACCGCGCGCAGACAACTGGCTCTTGCGGATTCACGGGGAATTCCCGTTGACGAGGTAAGGGGGCCCGAGGATTCCCGCCGGGGGGGCTGAATTTTTCCCTACCGCCGCGCGTTTTATTAGATAAGAGGTGGCCTGGAATGCTCCGACAGGCACGGCACCGCATTGTAAGACGCGTCGGAGAATTGACGAGCCGGCACGACGACAATCGCTATTGGATTGAGTTATAGGCCTCTGCTCTCTCCCTCTCTCCCTTGCCCCTCATCCTGCATCCTCCGCGGCTTCTTTTCCTTCGCTTTTTTTTCGCGCGTGGATGTAGACGGCGCGTAAGGCCGAGTAGGGAATACGTTTTGATTTACGGTCCAGTTCGAGGAGATTAATTCTCGTATCGCGGCCCGCTCGCGGTGTTTATAGGCTATTACGCCTGATAAAAATTGGTATACGGTTACGGTCCCGGCCTTCCCCGCTTCCCTCCCCTTTTTCGTCGTCTTTTGTGCCACCCTTGCAGCTACCGCCGCCGCCGCCGCCGCCACCACCGCTTCTTTCCACTTTATTTCGACTATCAAGCTTTACGTGGTTCAAGATATACATCATCCAACAGTTCCTTTGCTTTAAAACTGCACCTTGAAAGATGTCGCTCTCAATGTACTTACAAGGAGACAATGTAATCGATTGGTTGTACACCTCTAGAATTTTAATTCAGATCAAATTTAAAGATGGCTATAAGAATCAAAGAGATCACCGCTGCTTAAATATAACTGACATTTTACTGAAAAAGAGTCAATGTGAATACATCGTTTCGAACAGTGGAATGTACACTTTACCTCAAAATTAGAAAAAATGAAAAATTTAATTTAACTATATTTCTTAGGCTCTTCGTATAGAGATTCGTTGATAATTTGGTAGGTATATAAGAATATCATTTTCTTACCATCATGGCCCGTAATTAGAAATTTCATAAAATGCGTCGATATCGCCAAGTTTTAATTAAAATTTCCAATTTTTTTTGTCGACTACGAGTTAATGAGGAAAAAATCAAGTTTTAGTATACCCTTAAACTGACAAAGAAATTTGAGGAAATTAAAATTTTCTTCCATAAAATTTTCTTTATGCCATAATATTATCGGTATTATCTAGATGGAACCGTCGAATGTGCTAAGCGACCAGTTTTACCATCCCATAGTGTTGAGCAAAATACATGGGAGCGCACTTCAAAAAATAAAAGCGCTAACCTTGCAATTAAAACGGGGTAGAAAACATATATAGCGAAACGCTCGCCGCATTTCGAGGAAAGCAATTCCAACTCTCTTAAAAATGTCCCTTTGCTCGCCTGTGCACCCGTCAAAGAGGTGCGTTTATAACCCACTTTGAAATTTACTTAAATGGCCTATACTTATATAGCGTGGAAGAAGATGGAATTCGATATGACGCAGTTCTGGAGTGGTGGTCGCGCAGCTCGCGGACATTACAAAGTTTTCGTTACCATTTGCGCGACCGACTTTATACATCGTCAAGTTCTATCCATCCCTCCCACACTTCGTTCCTCCCTCGGATGTATACGCGCGAATAAGCGGAAATTGGATCGTAAAGAGAGTCGGCCGAGTTCGCCTCGTTTTTTTTCTCTCTTCCGCCTCCCTCTTTCGTCGCTCTCGGAGAATCCACAGTCACGGCTTTCAATTCAACGTGGTTTCTTCGTCTCCGTTAGACGATTCTTATACTCTCCGCGCCATGTCTAAAACTATTGTGAAAAGGACTCTCAAATTGTTTTACGTCTTCTTCACAATTTTTCCCTTGCTCTCTTATTAAGCAAGATCTTTCTGTTACATAGTCATCTGCATACTTCGGTTATAAAATTGGTACATTCTGAAGGGCGCATACCAGAGGTAAAATGTACATGTACAACTATTTAATAAATTTATTAATATATATTCCAAGTTTCAATCGCGGTGGTTTTATCTAAAACATATTAATAACTTCAAAAAACGGAATCAAAATAGAATAACATTTTTTGTAGATAACTGACAGATTCTGCTCTCATCCGAAATTCGGAACATGAAATTCTATATAGTACGCAAGAGGGTGATTCTAGATTAATGCATCAGTAATTAAAACGTCCTTGATTATATATCACATCAAGTAGTACATATACACGTGTACAACGTTAATTAACGTTAGACTTATAAGGTTAATTAGATGACCTTATGCATAGGAAAATGCATAATACAGAATCAAGAGCAATACAAGAGTATACAAATCTTACACGTATCGACTCATTTTTGAGCAGTTTAAATTTCAAATGTGAAATAAAATAAAGTGTGCAGAATTGCCGAAGTTTACGGAATTATCAAACTTTACATCATTGTTTCTTTTACCGATTTTCCATTTAAACGGTATACTGCTGAAACAAAATTTATTTGAATTATGGGTTTCTCATTCTGGTATAAGACTTTTTAATTAGACCAATATATATATCATTAATAGAAATTGATGGAAACTAGACCAGATTTTCTGATGCCTCTGTCCTTCCTTTGGTTCTGAAGTTACCGCCTTGGTACTCGCTTGCACGCGAATGGCATTTCACATACTTTCCGTTTTTCTTACTGTACGGATCCCAGTCCGTGACTATCCCATTACAAATCATTATGCAGATTTCTGCTGCCTTCCGCGATCGAATCCCATTACACTTATCGTTTTAAGTATGAGTTGTGCGGATTTCACCAAGATTAAATAACATCCAAGCAGAAATCTTCAGCATTCTCTTGCCATAATTATTGGGAAAACAAAGGTTTAAATAAATGTTTGCTTCTCATTTAAAATAAATTAAAAATTTTAGACATGGAAAAATTTAGATATATTATATATAGTACCCTTGTATTCCAGTGTTTGATAATGATCTTATGTTATTTTTATTACATTTAAACTTTTGTTGTTTCCATTTACGGCTCCATCTGATAAGCATGTTCATCGTTAAAACTGATCAATTTTCTACCAGATTTTGTCATTCTTCTCCCATTACTTCTTATCGCCTCCCTTTGATTAATCCTCTATTAACTTATTAACTTTCGTTTCATCTTGTTTTAGTTTCTTTCTTTAATTTAAATTATTAATATATATTTTACCTATATGCGTATACTGATTAAACATTTGATAAGGATTAAGTTTTTTAACTGCAATTTAATATGTATAGAGCTAGCTAAATTGAAAATAGAAATATCATACAGGTTCGTTTCAGGTTCGTTTTGATACGATAATAATGATTCAAGTATTACCATGTCTTCAAAATGACAGCCTAATAAAACTACTACCAGGCAGGTGATCCATTAGAGAGGTCCGTGAAAAAGACAACACGTATATTTTAATTGTGTAGAAATCTCATTATCGGCGAGTTGCTGTACGCGCTTATTCGTCATAATATATATAGAGAAAGTCTGGTGCGGATTTCGCACGTCTAGCATCGGTAGCAACGCAGGAGAGAAGCGGAGGTTGCGAATTGTACGCGCAGAGGAAGATTGCATACGAGAATGTACCGGAGCACAAAGGATTTCGTGCTTCTTATTCAGCGCTTTCAATGGCCTCTGATTTGCGTTGAATGTTCGACTCAATTTGAAAACTATTATTGTGGGTCCTAGTTCCATGTATATTTATTATGACTTATTGCTTGAGCTTTACAGTTCATATACTTTATCTTTTAGTGTGTTTTCTTGTGGACTTAACGTAGATAATATTAAATGCGGATAATAATACGTTTTCATAAGGAATAAGGCTTTCAGCTTGACTTTCTAAACTGAATTCAACCTTTAATACATTAAGCATAACGAGAAACTATCAGAACCTTACATAGGAATCCAATTTTAAAGAATTCATTGTAACATTCAGTGTCACCACAAAAATACAATTTGTATTTTATAATTTAAAATAAATCATAAAAAATATTTGTGTGTGTATTTATATATTTTCAAGCGGTTTAAAATTAATATTCTTAAATATAAAAATTATATTATTATGATTTTTGATACAAAAATGGTTTAAAGTCTTATCTTTGTACGTTTTTGAAAGTATCATAGAATTCACCGCCCAGTGGAGGAGTGCAGTGACTTTGAATAGACTAAATTGTTGAATGAAATTTAAAGTCAAATCTCGCTTCAAAATAATTAGATTCAATTGTCCAGTATATTTAAAGCGACCGTAGTTAGCTTCGCAAGATTTAAATCTTGTTCAAAAACATTTAAAAAACCTCTCAGGTATATATTATCTAAATAATTTATCTGCATAATATACTTAAAATATATAACTACTATAGCTTCTATCGAGATTCCCATCATTTCATCACTAAATTCTTATACTAAAAAGAGTCAACTTATATGCTATATAAATTTTTCTAATATCGTACACAATTAAAGAAAATTGACGTCTAATCTAAGAACTCACAAAGAACGAACATTGTACACGCACGGCTACAAATTTGCCCACTCCTCATTAACCTCTGTGGGGCGAACACCTATATAGTACCGCAATCTTCTCCACGATAAAAAGGGATTCCCGTCCACGACACCCACGCACCTTTAAGCCGAGGCCAAGAAACAGGATAGTCAAACGCAAAGTGAGCGAGCGGGAAGTACATAAAGGATCGGGTGAAGGCCCTGTTTGAGTGTCAATTTACATTGAAGCTGACGTCCTTCGCCCGCCCCATCACACGCACAATCACCGAGCATTCACGAATCACTGTGATGGAAAAAACTACACCTAACCATGCACAGTCGCGCAGGAATCTTTTTCCATGTATTTTTTGGTACTTCGGCTATTTTTCACGCTAAGGGAAGATAATTAACCAAGATTTAAATGGACATGTATTCGTGCTGATAAGCTTCGCGTGCGCTGGAGAGTCGCATTATGAATAAACGAAATGATAAGGGAATCGAGCAAATGTCCATTTTTTCTCATTATACTTTTATGCAAAGGAGGGAGATTTCTCTTGGATGTTACACAATTTAAATAAAATTAATATTGTCTCAAAAATGTAAATTGATGCTTATAAGATCTATGAATTTAGTTATTTAATGCTTCCTAACAATATTAATGCCAATTTTTTATTATAGATACTTTGATCCTGTCATTTTTTCTATTATTTCCTGTTACAGAGGAGAAAGACTCCAGGAAATTAATCAATGCATATTATTATAAAAATAAAATTCGAAAGAAAAATGACGTAGTAGTTATGTATTCACAAATGGTTTTAGTAATCCATCTATAATATTATTATTCTTATAAAATAATTTTATCTATAATAAGAAAAAATTTTTTCATATTTTTATGCAAAACATACGTAAATCCAAAAAGAGATTCGCTAACCACAATAATAAATAATTAAAAAATTTTCATTTTTATATAAAATAATATAATATATACACTCTCTGTAATCAACGTTAAGTTTCTCAATTATTTGTATCAAATGATATATAACATTACTTCTATCAAACAATTTATGTGTATACATTCAAACAATAAAATATAGTTTGCATCATAAAATATCTTCAATTGCGTGCATCAGTATTACAAACATTATTTAACTCCATAGTAAGTTAAATCCAAACAGATTATCGATTTTCTTATTATAATTGTGTTGAAAAACTGTTATCGTAAAAATAACATCTAAAACTTTTACACCTGTTTATTCTTATTATATAGCTAGCTCAATTTTTCCAAACGAAGCTATATGGGTGATAAAAGAACGAAAAGGAACGTGCTTTAAAATTTGCATTCGTCTTGGAAATTTACATGAAATTTTTTCAATTCTAATTCCTTCACTTGTCGGGCTGGAAACGTTTCCTTAAGAATAATGACGTTGAATAGCTCGCGAACGAGAAGAAAGCGGAATGAAAAAGGAAAGCGAAAAAATAACGTCTTTCTTTATTTCATATAAATCTAATCAATGCCAATCGTCTACTGGCAGATAATTGTATGCGGTCTATCACCAAACTTAGCTGCTGTCAACTTCGTTTCTCTCTGGTCGTTGTTAAACAAATTAATTTTTATTATTAAGATATTTTTACTTCGGCGTATATTACTTAATTCAACATATTATATTGAAGAGTTTGAATTTTAAACAAATTATCTTTAATAATACAGTCACCACTGTTATTTTAGGAAACATAGAAACTATATAAGAATATAGAATTAATTCATTATTTTTTAGCGGAATGATACATATGTATTTTTAAAATAATTATGCGAAATAAAATTTTATTACGTATTGGTAATAGTTCCAACTTCTAAGAGCTTTGCACCTTATATATGTCATTTACACATGTGTAAGAACCACTTTTTTTATGCAATCAATGCAGTAAAAAAGATATAAATATAGTCTATAATGTGCTAATATAGTTTTAGTAATTTATTGAAATGAGCGGAAATTCACAAGATATGCGAATGTTTTCCATACATTATTCCTTAATCCTTTTTTACGCTTCTGGTTCGTAATCAAAAATTTAAATTAAAGTCTAACAAAGTTACTTGTGTGCCTGTAATGTCCCACATTAATTGACTATTTTACAAGTTACTATTACTTTTAAAACAAGTAAAAGCCTTTCATGTATTACAGATTATTATATACGTATAATATCTAAACTTTAAGTGTACGTAAAAGATTAAAACTTATATTTTATGGATGATGCATAACGTGTAGTAGTTCATTTTACTGTATTGTAGAAAAGTATTTTATCTGCAATTTACATAAAACTATATTAAGCACGTAAAAAAAGATATCATTAATCTTTAGTCGTTTAACAAATTAAATTCGGTTAAGTCATTTCTGGAATAAAAGTTTTTATTAAATGAGCTATTTGGTTTGAAATTTACTAGACGTTTCATTTCGCTGATTAAATCTACATGGGGTAATTTTTTTACACGTATAATGGTATAGCATATGTATTAGTTTGTTGTGTTTGTCCAAAAACCCTATGTAATTTGAAGGGCATCAATATTATGTAACAACTAATCAATTTAAAAGTAATACGGTATTTTAATTGAAATTGAATTTAATTTGTATCAGGATTCTACTTCTCTATATATTTTTTTCAAAAAGAATGAGAGACAAAAAAATAAAAGAAAGCGTATCCATCTATATATATGACTACTATTTGTTAGTACATTCTCGTATTTGACTAGTTCAAAACTGATTATGCCAGAAAGTACACAATTCAATTGTATTCGTATTTAATAAATAACTAAAAGCATAGCTGTAACTTCTATCTAATTCGATCTTTGATGAAATAATGGACAAACTAAAGTTTTGTATCCGTATTAGCTGCATAAATATTATTATCAATAATTTACAAAACTATTTATTTTACATAAAACTGTAAATAATATATAGGATTAGGAAAATTTTATTTAAAAATGTAATATATAGTTGATTGTTTTATGAAAAAAACATGCTAACACGCAATTCATGTACACAACTATAAGCAGTTAATAAAAGAAATACCAAATTTAAATAATATGGAAGCTTCTTTTATATCTATGAAAGATAATTTAAATTAATTGTTCATTTTACACACGAAAAAAATATCCCAAAATCTCATTAAATTATTAATTTTTATGTAACTTTTAGCTATGTCTATGTCTATGTGTTTATATTTTAACTATGTCCCTAAGAAATATCAAGAAAAAATAAATTTAACGCAATAAATAAAGAGACAGTATTATAGAGAAATAAATATATATTTGTTCTTTTAACGAAAAAAATACATAAAAAACATAGATCAGAGACAACGGGGAAAAGCATAACATGCTCATATAATATTATTAGTTCAATGTAAGTACGAACACTTGCTTTTTTTGGCTCTATCCTTTAAATCTTTCGAAACATGCTTGAGGCTAGAGTTACTTGTTATTTTTGTACATTCTAATATCTTATCGCTTGAAATCATCATATTTTGAAACATCTATATATTATTCTGTTTTCCTCTGTTTTTTAAGAAGTATAATAATTCTGCCTTTTTATTAGTACCTAGATCTGATTTATTGGAAATATTACATACATTCAAACACATGCAAGTAAGCGGTAATGTTTTATACCCAGAAAATGAAGCGAAAAAGTGAAGTTTAGAAAATGAGGTTTCTCGGTAAAGAATTCCATTTTGCGCAGAATTTGTTTTTCGTTCAACGTATGCAAACATAACGAGCATAATTTTTAAAAACAACCATCAACCCTTACAACAAGAAGGATTTGCAAAAATGTTATAAATTTTTTACTTTCCAGTTTCTCGTGTGCACCATGATTATAAATCACATTTTAAAACATAATCAGCAAATATAATTCTATGCAAATTTAAAAACAGCCATTATAATCTGAAATAAAATTAAACGAATCATATTGCTTGTATACTAGCATTTTAAAAAGAATGACTAAGATTGTAATGAAATTTAAAAATATAGAAATTCATATCTTTCCTGTTGCAGATGTTCTTATTTCGATTATCCTATTATTTACCAGAGTAGTACCTTAGTAATATTACCAGATTACACGTGTATTGTTCTTCAAAAGTACTATAAATATATGTAATCAAACAAAAAAATATGTATAGATAGATAAATGATTATGTTAAAGTTTAGTTAGGTAAATGGTATATTGTATTCATAGTAGAGAAAATATGAAATTCTTAATAGAAATTGAGAAGTAAAAATTAGTTCAAAGATCACGGTATTGTGTTTAATATTTACATCAATATAGATTTTTCAAATCTGTAATATAATACAAAGTGTTCGACGTATTGTATCTGGTTGTATTATATTTTTACACTCGTTTCGAATAAGATTTTTCGATAATTTTGAGGCTGTTTTCGGGTATAGTAATTCTACAAGTACATTGATCCTCGCTGCATGATTTTCAAGCATAAAACAAGTAACAAAAAACATGCTATAAAACGAACCGTGATGATTTTTATATTTAGTTAAAGTCGACAAGCTTTCACTCGCCGTCAATACCATTTTTTGTTTTCATTACATTATAGATCGATATGAAACCAAGTATGAAACATAATGAATCTTTATCTAAAAATTAAAAATGTCTATATAGCTTTAGTTTAATTAATCCAGGTTTATATTACAAAACTAAAAATAATCTCGCAAAAAAATTTTGTAAAAGTTAACTATATCTTCTTTGGAGATATTTTCACATTTATTATCAAATTATTATTACGAAATTGTTTCTACATAAATTATTAATTTGTAAATGAAGAAATAAAATTATTCACTTGACAATTTTATTTATACTCTCTATTTTACTTTATCTAAATTGTAATAGAATGTTTATGGCTAAACTTCGAAATTCTTTTATTGAGCTAAAATTCAATCTAAAGCAAGAAAATATTTTATTGAAAGACCAATAGAACGGCTCAAGTATCGATAATTCGGAAGCAAGCACTGAATTAACTTTTTAGTACTTGCCATTTCAAATACATTTTTCTCCAACCCATAATTTCTGAGCTTAATATCTTCCATTTTTAATAAAGAGTTTTTCCTTTTCAGAACATTCAATGTAAGATAAATTATGAATCTAATATCCCCTTACTTTAATTTTTTTCATTCAACATAAGTTCACGAGAATCTATTTTATACAAATAATGTTTCTGTAAAAGGTACAAAAAACTTTTTTGCAAAACAAATGACTAAGCTGATAAAATTGACTATCTTTTAGACATATTTCAAAGTAAAAAAGATACAACGGTAAATCAAGTAAGAAATGAAAATTTAGTTCCATTAGCATAATTGATTTATTTACCAGCAAAATATTTTTAGCTCGATAATCGTTTATTTGAAATTCTTTAAACTGCTAATAACATCATTTTAAAATAGTGAAATTATAAATCGTCTGCTATTTTAAAAGAAAATAAAATTATAATTAATAGTAATGTATATATGAGAAGATAGATAAAAAAATATAATGATGATTAGTATTTGAGAAATTTCGCGAATAATTAGATGTTTTTCGAGATATTTTTGCTAATAAGATCATTTTTTTAAACAAATTAAAACATCAGTAGATGTTGTGCATTTACTTTTCACAAGATATCTCATATCGTATCATATCTCACAATTAATAGTAAGTTTATGTTTTTCTGAATTCGTGACGAAATAATTTGAAACGATGATATTTTTCCGAGCATTTTTCACAAAAGACTGAAAATCCAAAGATTAACGAGTAAGCAAAAACGGATCAGAAATGTTATGTTTTATAAGATAATTAATCTGCTCATTCTTGCTATGATGAAAATTGTATGAAGACGTCGAATATAATATGTTTGTAAATAATCTGTTATGAAAACGTAAAGCATCTATTTTTCTTCTTTTTTCGAGCATCAAGACAGTAGACAGTGCATATTAAGAGCTTTATCTTTGTAAGCATCCTAGTCGATGATTTTCCTACCGTAAAATGAAAAGGGCTAAGCGGAGACCGAACATCGATTAAAAGCCAATGTCAAAAAGAACAACTTTGTCCGACTTTGGCATTAAGACATTACAGTTGAAAAGAATAGCGTTGCATAATGGACAGATTTTTTGTCGGGCCTATCAGTCGCAATCGATGTGTCATTGGGAGGCCTGGAGGACAAGTAACAATAAATTGGTGGCAGGCGTAAAAACAAAGGATAAATCGGCGTACCTGCCGTTTGCTCGTGAAGTGGCCCCAGTGGCCCGTATGAGAGCGCGCGGCGACGTGCGAGGGAGCAATGCTCCCGCTCGTAAGTTATAGGGGCTGGAGAAAAACTCGGAGCGGGCAGGTATCGGGTGTCGGCGGTACGGAGCGGGCCGAGGGGCTCAGCTGCGGCGAGGCTACGCAAGCGCAGCGAGGGTTCGCGGGTCCAGGATCATCCACGGGAGGCTGCGGCCCGGCTCTCCCACGAGGACGCTCGGCTCATGGGGGCAACACCGAGGCGGGGCACTCGTCCGGCTGCGGCACAGGCCCGCGCTCCTCGTCCCCGCCGCGGGCAAACTCGCGACGTCTGTACACGTAGCGGGGGCAGCCGCCGGCCGCGCACTCGTACAGCTGGACGGTCTCGCGGACTCGGTCTGCACACCTCCGGCGTACCTCGCGAGACACAGGAATGCCTTTGTCGGCCCGCGCGCGACCCGTCCGCGACTCTCGCGGATACGTATACGATGCGCCGGGGAGCGCGACACCTGGCGCCGGCCGCCCGAGCCAACCCCCCCCGGCCCTTTTCCCACCCCGGCCGCGGGACTTTCGAACCGGCGCCCCGGGGATCCGATTGATCCGACGGCTCGGAACTCCGGAGCCCAAGGCTAACGACTCTGCATTCAAGATGCCGAGGAAGTAGGGCCGCGACCCTGCAGCGCCCGCTTGTCGGCCCTCCGGATCGGACTGCCTTTGCTTCCTTCCGCTTAGCGTTAAGCGCCCTCGAGCCTCGCGAGCGTCAGGGCCTCTCCACTCCCGGCTCCCGACTCCACGGTCAGAGTAGGGCATCTCTACTCGCATCTACCGTTCGCCTAGGCCATATTGACCAGCCGTATACCCAGCGTTCCTTCTCTCGAGCTCGGTTTCATGCACAGACCCCGGTATTTCGATAATAATTTATGTCCTCGCTACAAGAAATACTAGCCATAGACTGTAGAAAGTATATTGTCAAAATTCGCGCATAAACGAAGATTTCGAAAAATTCTCTTCTTATTTTTTATACTGGCCATCGAATATTAAAACGAATTTATTCAGTTTACGTATGCTTATGTAATTTTCAATGACTTATCTAAGTCACAAAGGTTAAGAGCTTACGACCTATTTACATTTCAACAATGATAGTAAGATAGTAGATAGTAGATGTCTACGATTAATAAAATTACAAAAGCGTGAAAATTTTTTCGTAAAATATGTTAAAATATGTGGTTATAGGATACCTACTACATGTTTGTAACGTCTATTCATCAGTGGTATATCAAAATTTAAAAAATTTGGTGAAAACTTTGTTTTGAATTAATTGTCATGGATTTTATTCTGAAAGTACTTAAATTCTAAGTATTTAATGCGTAATACAAATATAGTAAAAAATTCAAATTTTCTCATTTTTTAAATAAATTAATTGTTTTTATATTTGAATATTGAAATTGAATAGAAGCAAAACTAAACCTAAATCTTTTGAGATGTGAAAGTACAATTTATAACTGCAGTATAAAAATTATATTAAATATTGCTATTGTCCAGTTATAAATTGTTTATACATAAAGTAAACTATAATATTTAGAAATATTTAAATATTTTATTAGATTGCATATAGTATATATAATATTACAACTGTTTATTACACAAAATAATTTTCTTATAACATAAATTTTATATTAATAATTTTTATATATGCAAATTGAAGAATACAAAGCGATCAGTAAGATATTTCCTTTAGAGGTATCTATGAATTTACAATTTAATGCTTTACCTGGCTATTGCATTTTGTACATGACATCAGTTAAATTCTACGTTATCATAAATTTTATAAATTTCTGTATAAATTACATTACAAATGGCAATAGTCAGAAATACATAAGACTGCAATTTACCCTTTAATTTATTATATATCATTCACAAAACAAAACTAATTAAATCTTTAACAAAAGCATGGCGCTCAATTACAAAATAATTATAATATGTACAAAGATTAAAACGTTTATCGAGTACAACAAAAAGAATAGTTTTTCACCCAACTTTATAATTACTATATATTTGAAAGCTTCTTCGACTGAATCAAGGCACAACTTCGCCGCACAGTACTTAAATGTTTTTGTATAAACTCTTATTATAATTTTTTTATTTTATTCCCTTATGCAAATGCACTAATACTAAAAACCGAAAGTATATGTTAAAAATACATTTCGCTATAAAATAAGATATATTATAAGATGTAAGTCTTGATTAATGTTAATTTTTATTATAATTAAATTAAAAATTCCAGCATTAAAAAAATAATGAATATTTTTTGAAAATACTGATTTTCTAAATTTGATATCTGATCTTAGAAGAAGTGTATTATTTTTAACTAAAAAATATTTAGTCTAAATATTTTATCACAAACTTTTGTTAACTCATAGACATAATAACAATTTATTATTTATTGCTATAAAATTATTATTATTAATATTTTTAATATTTATTTTGCGAAACAAATAATTTTGTTTTCATATACTTTCGGTTTGACAATTTTTATTATAGTTTGCCACATAAAGTTCGTAATTTCTGCACATATCTTATGCATTTGCATATTCATGTTTATCGTTTTTTTTTGATGTCTTATAACGTTATCATAATTTAAAAATATCGAATATTTTTTATTTTTAATGTAAGCAAAAGAAATTTTTTATTTATAAATATTAATTTCTTTCTATAAATAAAAATATCAACAAAAACAGATGAAACTAAAATCATTGAATATTTATATAATAAAAATAATACACTGACATAGTAGTACATCAGATTTATTAACTGGTTTCAATAACCAATATGTTTTAAATTCAAATATTGCTATTAAACGTTTTTAAATGATATAAAAATGTAATTAACAAATAACATATAATTAGAGAAATTTGTCTTCTTAGTGTACGAATAAGTTTTACGAAATATCATTGATGTATATGCAGAAATTATTACATTGATCTACAAGTCTTATTTGAGTCATAAACAATTAACCTTGACGATAACGATGGATGCGTCAGAAAAAAGTTAGCGATATAATTGACATTCTTAAAACGCAGCAGATAAAGCTTTCGCCAGGTATTCTTTTATTATTTCTTTTTATTCCGAGCGCCAAGTTTTACTTAGTTTTGAAACAAAGAAAAGCAAAATCCATTTACAGGAAAACGTACAATTTCAATAATTATCTCTAAATAAGCTGTATTCGCTTTTCGAATCTCAAATACTATTGTTTGAATGAAATTTATCGATATTATACCATAAAATGTAGTTTTATCAAAGATCTTTCGCATTCACAAAATTTAATGTTGTCTCATTGACTATATAATAGTCTTGAATTACAAAAACATTAAAGCGCCTAGTGATGTTTAAGGGTAAAGAATGATCGAGAATGTAGTAATTAATAGTAAATAATTATATGATATCGTTATTTGAAAGTTAATTTAAAACTGTGTTTTTTATTTATTTGACATCTTAACTATTACTTAAATAACTAAATAAAGACAAAAACGTTGTAATTATTACTGACTATATAAAAATATTTATAGTAATGCGATTAATAGTATTTGCATTTATTAAAAAAAAATATTATATTTTAAGCAGTTAAAATAACATTATTTAACCATACTCTACCCTTAACAGACTATAAAACTTTCAAAAAGTACATAGCTTTGCATATGGTAATTCTAGTACATTATATTATACTATGTTAAGTTATATACTGATTGATGATATATTTGGAGTATTAACTATAGTTTTAATAAAATACGAAATCTGTAAATTCCCTCTTCATTTTTATTAAATTGCACTATCTTAAAGTTCTTTACAATTCACACATAATTTAAAAATTTCAAAAACAATTTCTTATTGCTGTGTAAGTTAACATACAAGAAAACTGTGAAAAGAAATGGTTCTGTTATCAATAGAAAACTTCACAATTTAATTTATTTTATTTTTAATACCTTTTAAAAATCACATTTCTAAAACAGTTGAGTTATAAATGTATACTCAAGTTATTTTTCAATTATCTTTCTTTTTACAATTTATTTATACTTTTTCACATCTATTAAAATCTAATAAACATTTAAAATAAACGTGATTAGCTCATAAAAGTATTATATCTTTAAAAACTAAATGATTCTGTAAAACATTGGTGCTTTACAAAAATTATTTGTGTATAAAATCGGATTTTTTTAATATATTAAAAATTGATTATTACTTGTTTATTATACTTTCATTCTGAGCTGTTCATTTACAAATTAAATTCAAAATAATTTCACAATCGCAGAACAATGAAGTATAAAAAGCATGCATTTCTAATTCATCATAAAACAAACATTGTAAAATAATTCAAAAACAAAATTATACACAATCATATACATAAATATCTATACATAAATATTAAAAAAGAGAGAAAGACAAATAAATATTTCCAAGTTGATTAAAGGTTTCTAGTAAGGAGGAATAATAAACAAATTTAAAGACTTTCTCTCACTTTTTCTCTTAAAAACGACGTTATACAATAGGCCAAGGGGAACGATTTAAATAAATATATTAACGCCACACGAGTCAGCATTTCATTTGTTTCTTTTAAAAGTTGGAATATCAAGTTACTCTATTATTGTTTTTCGTTTTGTCTGCCCTTATCGTTGCATAATAAAATAACTAATTTTTAAGAGTTTTAAGAAAAAAATACTCAATAAATGGAATATCATCGTAGTCAACTAGAGAACTTTTTCGAGTTACAAACTTATGTACAAGTTTTTATAATTGTTATATAATCTATGAAGCACTTGTATGTTCAATATCAAACAATGTATCACTTAGAATTTTTTTGTTTATATATGCAATATCTAACGTTCGTTCCTTTACTTTTTCATGATATATAATTATTTTTTAAGTTATCTCTTTCTCATGACCCCGAGCAATATCTTATGTATATTAAATATACTCTAAGTCGATTATTACCTTAGATACAAATCGTTGAATGTTTTCGCCATCATAGCTTTTTGCAAGTTTTGACTTGTAAATGCATTAGAAATTGTATGAGTCGGAATTTTAAAATCATTCGTAATATTTTACCATCAGTTGTCAATCTTTCGTTACCCTTTTCGATCTCTATCTTTTTAATACTTCCATCACACACATGATTTGTTCTTGTAATCTTCTCTCAATCATCGATAATGGAATCGTATATTACCAATTCGTCTATTTCTTATAAGTAAAAGTAAAATATTATATCTATGTTATGTATGTTGAGAAAAAGGGGAGCATCTAGTATGCATATACGTGTACATATATACATTATATTACAGGTATCATCATGAAAAAAGGAATCTCGCGCTAATCCACCCCAGAAAATCCTTGCGAGCCCTCGATTGCCTTGATTAACTTGTCCCTGAGTTGCTGGTAACTCTCATAAGGGGGTAGATCGATACGATTAAAACTGAAAGTAATTTTAAAATTTTTAAAAATTACTTAATAATTTGTTCAGCGAATTTAAAGCATTATAAATGAATTTAAGACCTATTCAATTTATAATATAAATTATGATTAATTGTTGTCACAAGCCTTACTATAAAAGTACTTTAAAGTAATGCCTAAAAATCACACTGTATTTAATTTTGACATTAAATATTAAAGTTTTTTGGTAATCTCGTGAAATTCGTTTTCTTTACATATGAATATTAATTTAATTTTAATTTAAAAATGAATTTCATTTTCATTAATTTTAATATAAAAAACTCACCAAGTATGAGCTCGTGGATAATTATCAGGCGTCCCCCATTTTTCTATGGTAAATAGCTGAGGTCCATTGCTTCCATAAAGCTCTTTAAAGCCGTTCATCGGTACCCTGGATGTACCCGTAACAAATTGCAAGAGTCTCGCCCGCATTTCGTTATTAAACGATAATACGACCCTCCAAAACCATTGAACAGTTATGTGATTTGCGTGATAATCCCCTTTATAAAGCGTATTTTGTTTCCAATCCTTTACGTCGATGTGCTGGATTCCACACATGAGCAGCTCGAGCTCGTGTTCATCAAAAATTTTAACCAGAGTAAGGGGCACAAGAGCATTAAAACCTTCAAGAAAAGCATTCATTTGCTCTTGGACACGAGCCACAAAACGCCATTGGATCACCAAATTGATGTACTCGTCTTTGTTTTCGTTGGTTACAGGCACATTGGCACCATTAGATTTTAATTCGCGTTGGGATGTATGGCCAAGGGATTCTTCATCCATACAAAAAGTAAGTTCTAATTCGCTTGGGTCATTTTCCTTAATCCATAGTAATGAATTATAATATTCTGTATCCACACTTTCCATGTCTTTGAGATCGATCGTTTTACTTAACATCATTTTATAAAATGGTCGAATGAAAAAGGCTGAAAAAATAACAAATTGTTTAAAAAGTTGTAATATGATATAATTAAATTCAGCAATTTATAAAAAAGATTTTGCGTGTCGAAATCAACTAATGTGTTTCTGAACACTAGTAGATACTAACCATCCAAAAGTTTTCCGTGGTAAACAGCCATGCCTGCTATACGTCCGATAAATTTGAAATAATTCAGGTGTTCTTCATTGCACACGCCCGAAACAGGATTTATTTGTAAAGTATAATTGTCCCTATGTAAAACATAAATCGTTGCATTTTATATTTAAAAACATATGCATTCATAAAATGAATCAAAAATCTACTTACATTGCTGAATACTCGAACAAACCATAATATGGATTGAACATCTCTTTTGATAACAAAAAAAACCATTCGCGAGCCAAACCACCATAATCTAAGCCTACTTCTCCTTCAAATTCTACCCATAATTTTGTTTTAAGAATTTCCACCCTATTTACAGAGCTTATAATACGATAAGAATCTTCTAAAATGTTATTACGTCCAACTTTGATTTCGAATTTATTGGGAACATTGTTCTAAAACATTAAGTTAAAAAATTGCTTATAGTTTTTTTCGTGATATGCAGTTGTGCTTAATTTATAAATACATCATATGTACTTTTTAAGATAAGTTAAAGAAACACGATCATTTTACTAATATTATTATTGTTATTATTACTTACGGGTTTTCTGAGTTGCGACTTTAAATATTCATATTTTCGCTTATAATCTCTTGAATATGGAACAGCCTGAAGAAAATAATTTTTTCTTACATTAACATTTTACGAAATTTCAAAAATACAACAAATACATTGGTTTTACATACTGGACCCGCAATTTGAGGATTTGACATTCGTGGATCTTCCCATTGTGTTGTTCTTGTATCTAAAAAAGCATTTTATTTGTGTCTTATGTGAACCAAACTGATGCAAAAAAATTTGATATTTTTCAACGTTTTAATTTTAATGAATTTTTATATTAAAGCTATCTATACAATAGTAATCTGTGTAATGATTTCACTTACTGTGATCAATAAAGAAAATCCTGCCATCAGTATGAACTCTCTCTTCCCAACCTTCTGGTAACGGTCCCAATTGGTCAATGTCACTTCTCGGAGTTGCCGATGGTACGTTATGCCAGGGTATTAAGCTTGGTCTGCCTGTTCGCGGATCAACCCATGTTGTCGCTCGTTCGTGATGGTCGATAAAGAACATTCGGCCATTGGGGGCTAACTGCATACTCCATCCAGGCGGCAAACCCTCACCATTTAAGGGTTTAGGGCTTTCTGCATGGAACTTGAGTAATAATACAGAAGAATACAGTTTAATTAAAGAATATTTTCATTTTGTTTTTAGTACAGAAGTTCCTTTGATTTATTTCAAGATTACTCATTATTAAATTTTAGGCTATTCTTAAATGAAATTACCTGTTCAGATGATCGTCTAGAACCAGCTGGACTATCTACATTGTCGTCATTCTACAGATGAAATGAAAAAAAATGTCTAAGCATAATTTTGATACTAAAAAAGTTATAAGTCTAAATTACTTTGAATTTGTGTATTAACAACAAGCATTTTGAATTATTGTATTTTATAAAGAGAATCTGTAAATATTCCTTAAAACAAAAAATTAATCTTATATATACCATTTTTGTGCATTATACTTTCAAAGTTTTTAAATATAAACAGATTTCTATTTTAAAATTGTTTGAAATTTTTTCATTCAAGTAATATGGTTATCTAATCAAATTTATTTTTTAGTGTATTTTTTAAATATTTCATAACTTTATAAAAACATATTTAGAGCAATATAATCATCTACATATGTGCTTCTGTATTTTTTAAATATATAAATAATATATACCTAATGCAAATATATGTTTATTACAGTTACTTAAATGAAGTAAATATCAACGCATTACTTATAGAAAACATAGTTTTTATTAATGTGTTTTTGTTACAAATGAATTGACTTTTTCAAAGAAATAATGTACCTGGTTTTCATGATCAGCCTGGTTATTATGATCGACTGAATCTCCAGGGTATTCGGATGAACTACCAATTACCCTTTCCCTTAGATCCCCACCCTCACAATCAACCATCTCCGGAGACATTTCACCATCCTTATATATACAAAACATGCACAAATTTCTACATAGCATGCTATTTCTTTACAATTTTTAATTTTGTAAATTAAAAATGTCTTCTCATTTTTTATTAACTTTTTATAAGATAAAGAATTAAATCTAATATTTTTATATTTATATTATTTCGGATAGTATAATGAAAAGGTGTAAATTTAATTGTTAATAGAATATTTAACTAAAATTGTATGTATAGGATATATTATATATGAGTATGATATATTATTAATGCATATGTAGTTAATTGTCTTATAACAAATGTTAATTAGTAGCTTAATAATAATATTTTCTAACTTACCGGTGTGATGCTAATACCAGAAGTCCTTTGTCTACTCTCTGCATCGTCCACACTAATGTGAAATCGTCTTTGAAATTCTGTTGCTGCTGTGTCCAAAATTCTTTGTTCTTGTGTTACTCCTCCAGCTGGCATACTATTTCTGAAATATTATACCACTATACTATAATATTTCAAGAGTGAAATGTTATAAATAGATTAATATAATTAATTATAAGAATTTTAATTTGAATATTATTAAAGTATAAACAGTAAGACTAGTTCAACTAACACACTTTTAATATTAAGCTTTAGAACTTAATACAATAGAAATTTAAAAAATAAATATTAAACTTTTTGTTACATTAAGAATAAAGTAGTTTATTATTAAATAATTTTATTTGTACAAGTTAAATTAAGATACTTACTGAACAGTTGGTCGATCCCATTGCGTAAATCTAGCTATATGATTAACATAGTATGTCCTGCCATTAGCATCTTGTCTCTCCTCCCAACCTGGTGGTAATGCACCAACTGTTGATCCCTAATTTGCAATAAATATGATATTCAGGTTATGTAATAAAGTTATTGATACAAAATACTACAGTAAAGATTGTTAAAAAAGAATCACTTAAAAGGATAATGTCAGTTTTTATAAATAAATATGCAATATCAAACTCTGACTAAAAAGTATTTCATTATTAAAAATATACTTTAATAGTAAATCATAAATTATAATGTAAGCAACATTAAATTCAAAGATATAAATTCAATAATACCTCAGTTGCTTCATCTGGAGTTAAGGCTGAAGTTGGTGTTTGCTGATCCACTATTTCCCATCCTCCTGAATCAGATGCTGCATCTGTTTCTCCAGTATCAATGGCACCATTTAAATCTGATATATATGCATGATATATTTCTAAAGTTCCTTTAACCTTCGATCTTTGATTTGTACTATAAATTTAATATGAATTAATGTAATTTTTATGCAACAAAAAATGTTATTTGTTGTTAATTAAAACTATTATAAATGTGGTATTATAGAATATTATAAATAGTTAGTTATTACAATGTACATACTTTCGGGGACGAAGAATATACTGCTTATTAATAATGGTTCGACCTTCATGTTCTATTGGCAAGTTATTTAAAGTTAATTCAACCATTCCAAGAAAATCATCTCTTGTTAATCTATTTTCATCGAAGACTTGTAATACCAATTTATGTTCATGAGGTTTTACCTAACGTAGTAATGATACAAAATATAAAAATGGAGAATGTTTAATACATATACTTGTATTAATTTTAGATAACTTAAAAAAAACTAAAATAAAGTATTACGTGTAAATAATACTATACACAAATAATTTTATAAGAGTTTCCAAGATAATTAAACTTACTCTAAATATAAATTCTTCAGTCCATCTAGGATTAAGAGTTTTTTTCTTTGTTTTTGTAAGTACAGCATCCACAACTTCATTATTGCTAATGGTATATAATTCAATTCTTACGTAAGGATCACCTGCACCAAAAATGTCTTTCCTAGCTAAATTATGTCCAGCCATAACCCGTAACCTTAGCCTGCTTGTAGCTTCTCTCTAAAAATATAATTTTATAAATTAATTCAAACATCATTATAATTTATTGACAAATTATAAATGTCATTTTTTTATTAATAAATGTATATAATTCTACAAATTTATTTGCAACACCATTCAACGTTCTGTTGACATGATTTTAATCAACGTGTTATCAGATTTCTAAGAAATCCAATGAAAAGATATTCTAATTATGGATCAAAACAATTCATTGTAACACTATAAAATGCTATTAAATACATAAATTATATAAAATTTATAAATTGCTATAATAAGAATACTGTATTCAAAAACTTTTAGTCTGTTAGTCATTAAATTAGTAAATTTAATATAATTTTTTTAATCAAATAATTATAGTTTTAATAATAAACTGTATCTACCAAACAGTACAGTAGTATTAGTCTCACAATAATGTAACAAATACAATACTATCTATAAAATGGTATTTAAAAACAGAACAGTGATTGTCCAAATGATAAAGTTAACTTGTTCGGATAATTGTTTCATTATGCATTTGTATGTCATCAAACTGCAGTTTTGTATTCGATACTGCACTCTACTCCAATATGTAATAAAACAGCCATTTATGCAACATTACAGCTTATAACTATGTACCTCAATTTTAAAATAACAGTTATGTTTAAGAAGATAAGTAATTCATATAATTATCACCTAAAAAAGGTCAAATTTAATCAAAACGAAATTATTAGAAGATCTTACAAATGAAAAATTTACAACAAAACAAAAAGTAAGTGGATAAAAACATCCTAAAGAAAGTCAGGGTGAGGCTTCATTGCTATAAAATCCAACCTGCAAGTTCTGTCAAACTGTCAAAAAAATTTACATACGTCGTTCCCGTCGGCGGCGACTGTCGGTTTGTAGCCGTACACATTTTCCTCTGCCATTAACGAGACGTGCGAGTGCGAGATTTTCGCCTAAATGTCGCGCCCCTTGGCTACGTTTCTTTTGTATTTTTTTCTTCCGTTTAGGAAAATTAATAATAGGATTCACAGTTGTAATTCTCGGGTGCCATTCAAGAAACCTATTTTGTCTTAACCCCACTACGTCACGAAATATCATGAGAGAGACGGATGTGACATGTTTGTCCGTTTTAAAGATGGCTACCTTTCCCCTTTTTATGTATCAGTATATAAAGCGTTGCTATTGCCAATACTAAAACTAAGTTCTTTTATACATTTTTAATAATGTTTAACTAGAGTTTAATAAGTATTAAATAAGTCTTTTCCTGAGACCACAAAATACAGATGCAACCTATAAAATTTGTTCAATTTGAAACAGTATCTTCATAAATTAAATATCAAATATAAAGCGATATACATAATTTATTAACAATTTAATAAACATCAGTTTTTACATTCTAATAAATTTTTACAAAATTATATTAAAAACATTGATCTGATAGTTATGATATTTCAAAAGATTACGATTATTTTGATAATATCTAAAGATTTATCATTAAATGCATCATTTTAGTAAACTAAAAATAAACATCAATTCGATAAAATATTTATAAAAAAATTTGTATTTAAATCTTATAAACAAAACATTGCTTGTTCTATCGTTTAACTATTTGTCTGTCAAAAAATTGAATTGCTCGTTGGCAACACTGCACCAAAAGTACTATACATTTTGTGTCGTGTTTATGTTGCGATATTTCTATATTTATAAGTATTCTTGACTTATATACCTACAAATATTTTCAATGTCAATGTAATTTGCATATTGATTCTCTTTATTTTATCGAGCTTCTCTTACTAGCTTTTCAATAAGCATATACGTGCATTCTGATAGAAGTGATATTTAAATATAAGAAATAATAAAGAAATAATTAAATAACCTTTATAAATTATATTTTTAAGTAAAATGAATCAAAGTTCCAGCTCAAAATCAAACAATTGTAATAAACTACAAAAATCAAATTTTTACAAAATAATGAAAACTGTTTTTATTGTTTTTATCGTTTTAAAACAGTAATAACTGTTATTTAATTATACAAATTAGAAATAACTCATGATAAAGAGATTTGTATAAAATATTAGATGATTTCTGCGAGAATAAAATAGAATGTATCAAATAAGAAAAAATATACAACATTTTAAACATTATACTTACTCCAGGAGGATGAGCCAAAGATACTCTAGTAGGTCGAACATTTGCATTTTGCTGATATTGTTGACGATGGTGTTGAGACCATGAATGAGCTCTACGCCTAGGTTGAGGTGGTTCCACACAAGCATACATTGGGTATGTTAAGGTGCCAGGCATTATCTCCTTAAAATCTAAAATGATACATTTATATATTTGTAGCATCTTAAATAATATTTTTACAATACAACATCATATTAGCATTAACTTTGTTTCACAACCTGTTCAAAAATTATGTTACTCGTATTAGAATACAATTTTTTAATTTTCGTTACTTAATTTTGATTAGTGCCAGAAAAATATGTGACGTTATGTCTTGTCTGATTTGGATAAAAAATACTTATGTACTTATATACTTACGTTTCTGTCTCCCAAGAAAAATGTTTATCCTTCATTTGATATTTGTAAGATAGATTATAGAAATTAAATATTTTTACAAATGGAAGTAAATAATAAAATTGTGTTGCAAAATTATGCTACCATAAAATTAATATGTAATAAGACTGCTTTAATTAATTATCATTAATATAATTAGCTTGATTACAATTTATTAACAACTTTACTATAAGTTGCATTAGCTTTTTATAAGTGTAAGACTAAATTTATGTTATACATAAATTTATTACCATAATAAATCTTTAAAACACGGTCTTTTAATATTTTAAAATTAGTTACCTCTACTCTTTGATTTGTCTCTTTATCCATATGGATGTGGTATTGTGTTTAACTGCAATACTTTTAAATTACTTCTTATCAACCATTTTTACTAGATATAAATATTTTCTACAAAATGTGTCGTTAAAATTTATTCAAAGCAATGCATCAATGTAAAAGTAGAAAATGCAAGCTGAAGATATGCAACAATAAGGCGCTTCACATTTCACTTATGTAAAGAATCCACTGTCGACAGTAATTTAAATTTTCTTGCTTTTAATGCTGTAAAGAAGACAACATTTTACAAAATATTTTAGCACTTTTAGAAATGAAATTATTCACACTTTATCCGAAGAATTTGTGACGCACTTCTTAATATTCGTTAACGGAAACAAGTATCGTTTTTCTCCCGGAACATACGGAATGATATAAAATTGAACTGCTCGACGATGATAGATAAGAAATAGCTTTAAATCAGAACGTGATAACATACACTATAAGCTTAAGAAATGATAAAGTGTGTAATGTGGTTGGATGATTCAAGATTAAGACGTCTTATCAAAGTTTTGATAAAAAATGAAAATGCTGTTGTCGGTCGCTTGCAATTTAAATTACGTCGGCTCATAAAGGATTATGCAGAGGTAAATAAAAAGTACGATCGCAGCAAAATGTTACCCTCTAGATAAAGTATAATTTTTTAAAAATTTTTAAATAAAGCTTATTTTTATAGTTATCCTTATTTTAAATGCGTGGATTTTACATTGATTTTATACTATAATGTTAACATCATAATTTAATCTAAATTAATTATTTTCTATTATTTGAAATGGTATGTAATAGAATGAAAAACTAAAAATATTTAGCGAGTATAATATTACTTTAATAAGAAAATTAATATTAAGCTTACATAAATCAATTCTAAAATGACAATTTTTTCACTATCAAGTATAAAATATGAATAAATTACTTGTGCAATTAAAACTGACATGGACTTAAAAAACATAGTTGTTTACATAGCAAAAATTAAATTCGTTTACTATCAAGAAATATATTTCTTGATGTAACTTAATTTGACTTTATTATACATAATTTTTATGGTAAACCAAGTCCTATTATCTAAAATTTATAAAAAAGATTGCAAGCAAATTCATAAAAATTACTTGCCTAATTTAGAATATTTTTATAAGCTCGACACTATTCCAATAATCAGGAATTATGCGAATCCTCCTATTCATTTATACAATACTACATATCTATTTCAGCTCTTGACATACATAAACCACATTAAAAGTGTCATTGGAATTTAATTCATTAAAAATGAACTTGTAAAGGAACTTGTATTTCTTTTCTTTCTTAATTAAAATCAAATAATTAAATATATTTTTTAACTAATTACCTGGGTGAAAGTAAATAAATAAATTTAATTATATTCAATACATTAGAACTCAAGTTTAAAATAAAAATAATTTATTACAATAGTTTTACCAACGAAATTGCCGAAAATTGATACAAATAAGCAGGTATTCAAGATTGATTCAAACCGTTTTTAATTATTTCCAATGCAACTTTTTCATACGCGAATAAACACCACTGCAAGTAGACTTATTTTATCCAATACATCTATTTTTCTTTTAGTTAACAGATTTTTTCCTTATTAAAAGTTTTAGGTAAATTGGCTTTATTACTCTAGTATTTTTTTATGTCTCCTTCCTTTCATATTTTACATACAACTGCTAAATATTATCCAGAAAAAACGGGACCATTACCTTAACAGTATAAAAGGCATGTTTAACTGTGTATTACAATGCATCGCGCTCATTTTAATGATCGACTTTGTCAATGTATATTGAATGATTACATTATATATTAATAATGCTTTGATTATTCTCTATAAAATAGCTAAGAACTGTTAAGATGTAGAGGTATGACGAATTTAGGCCCGAAAGGTGATTTGTATGTAATTCCCACTTCCGAAAACACTTTATGCGGTAAAGCTAAGTTACATAGGTATAGCCTGCCATTCTCCACACAATGTGACAGAGGCAAACCAGATACCAGGCAGAATTTGCTGGCGAGTCCAGGAGTGCCGGTAGAAGGAGGTTCAATTGCTAAAATAGTGGCTCTATTGTTGTTGGCCCATGTGGCTACAGGGGTGATACGTTTTACAGAATTTTCTTCATACAGAGCAACAATAATGAGGTCTGCTACAGCTGGCAAATGTTTAACATCTTTTTCAACTTTATGACCGGTAAGCTTATAGAGGTAAAGCTCTTGAAGAAGAAATATGTCTTCAGAATTTTCAACATATACAACTGTTTTTACACCATGACTTGACAATTGTCGAGCACAGTTTATGCCTGCAGCTCCAGATCTGTTTGGTCCACAAAGAGCCACTACAGTGGGCCATTGATGAGCATTATTAGGATTCAAACGATGAGCTCCACCAAGAAGTTGTAAGATTATTTCAGTGCCTGCTCGTCCTAATAGCTCAACCTGCAATAAAATTGTCATTACTATTTAATTTCTTTTTTAATTGAGAGACACTTTAATTGAGCAGTATCAGTAGTATATTATTATATTTAATTAAATGATGTTAACTTTATTGTTTTATCAATAAATATTTTTCTTGAATAGTTGAATATGCATAATAAAATTTTAGAATTTTTCTATAAAACTTAATCAGTAACAAAAAAATTTTATTACAAAAAAAGTTCTATATATGTCATATTCTATATTTATTTTGTTTTTTATTCTTTTTCTTTTTCATAATATTGTACAAGAAACTGTTTTTATATAATTATCTTATTATGTTTTTGAACCCTGCGGTGTATCATTTTGTAAAGTGTTGAGCTCATATTAGGTAATCTTAAGTTTAACCCATAATTTGAACAAATTGATATAAGCACCATCAATTTTCTTATCTTCTGTGTTAGTCATACACCGCAAGGCTCTCTTGTTGGTTGGCATGGAAAACAAAGAATATGTATCACGAAGATAACTAACATAAAAAAATCTATTTGAACATTATTTAACCAATACATAGACTATATCTTTAGTCTGTATAATATGAAAAGTAACGAGCAAAAGAAAATGTATTTTAGAAAATATTAACTTTTCAACGTACCCTTCTTTCCCAACTGATTCCTAGTCGATCTGCTGTACCAATTAATTGCGTCTGAAGTGCTAAAGGAACACTAGGAATTATTAGACCATCATCTGTAACATATTCTTTTGTACCTGACATTGGCACAATGATTTGTCGATAAACTGTTGGCTCTGATTCAATGACATTTTCATCATGCCTATACCTTACTTTGTTTTCTCGTTTTTGAGATTGTTGAACAACAACTGGTTTTTTAGAATTTATTTCTATCCAAACAGCCTAAAATATATCATTATTTTTATTATTATAAAAACTACACTGTTACCACTTAATCAATACATAATTCATATCTTGTAACAATGTATAAATATGAAAATAGTTTTTTCTCTTATTATTTCAAATAATTATTTATACATACCTCTTTATTAAATAAAGCTAAGTTTTTTTCAAAATCAAAATCTTTGAGAAGAGATTGATCTATTGGTGTGCCAAAAGCCTGTTCATCTTTCCCACTCATTTTTTTTCTCACTGTCCTAGCTTGGCCTATTTTAAGATTTAAAAAAAATCATATTAGTTACATTAATTCTGAATCCAATAAACTCAAAAAAAAATAATTTTTATTTAAATAAAACAACATTTAATATCAATAATATTTTTATATGAATGTACCTGAACCAGCTTTTCCATTTAAATTAAGTATCTCTGAATAAGGTTGTACTTCAGGTTGATGTTTTTTTACATTTGAAGCTACTATAGTAGCTTGAGGCTGAGTAACTGAGGCAGAACATTCAGAGATTGACCTACCAGCTCTCTTTGCAATTGGCCTTTTCACTGTAACTTTAGATTGAGCTTGTGCATCTCTCTGAGATTCACTCGGTTCATCAACAGATACTATATCAATATTTAAAATATCTTTTGCCCTAAAAACAAATTATATATTAGTATATAAAGTAACAACTTTAGTAAATAATATCAGATTAAAGAAACAAACTTTAGTGTTAATTGGGGAGAATTATGAGGTACCCCATTACAAAATGCTTTTGCAAGTGTAACACTCTGATCATTTAATGCAATGATCTGACCCTGATAGCTCCCTAATTCTTCAACACACTTTATCGAAACCGTGCAGCCCAAAAATTGTTCAGACATTATAAATTACTGTGGAAAAACAGATTAATTACAATTCAAATCATGTACTAAGCTATCAAATCATAAGCTATTACTATCATGGTACAAGAATTATATGATAGATTTAAAAATGTTCTTTGCACAAGTATATATACAAATATTAATTGTACGCATTTTGTGTTGCTTTATCAAATTATTTCTGCAAGATAAATATTCGTTAATATTGAATAAAATTAGTGCATAGTACCTTATTTCATTAACAACTAAAAGTTAAAAATCCTCTCCGTAGATAATTCGACAATAGAAAAATTGTCTATAAACACTAAATAAATACCAATGTACAGCAAATAAAAAGAATACGGTAGAAGGAAAACAACAGGTAACAGGTTATAATCGGAGACGTAACTCACGCAACCACGTATAAGACAAATGAAACAAATCGCAAATGCACAAACATACACTCTGTATGCTTACTTGGCTTACATATACATACACTTCAGATTATTTTGCTATCTCCCGCTTCGTCGCACTTTAACCTTTAGGGTCGTTTCACACAAAAAGAAATGTTGACAATTTTTAAATCTATATGAGTATAATGGAACAGAATATATTAACTAATTATAACCAGGTATATTAAATATATCACAATAACGGCTTCTATATTAAATATTTTTGCTAATATAATTTTTCATTTATTCTAAGTTTAATAAATCAAAGTATTTGTCTCAATTCATGACATGAGAAACACAATTTTTATAACTCAGATCACGTTTTCGCTTTTATATTTTGAGAATTTTATATTACAATTGAGAATCAATTGAATGTATCCATAAATCATAATCCATATATTTAAAATCATAATCTATAATTTTGTTTAATAATAATAAAATGTTTTTGCGATGAAAGTTTCAGTTATACTGTTATTTTTCTTGATAATCTTTTCACAAAAAAAATAATAAAATAAAAAATAGAATGAATACCTTATGGTAAGACATATTTGAAAAATTCAATCAATTCTCGATTTAATTACTGTATGAGACAAGTTAATATGAAAATATAATATGAATTATGTTTCAAATGAGCATATACGAACATGCTGATAGGCACACAGGATCTATTTAATAATCACTATAAAATCAATTATGCATTTATTACACAGAATATTATATTTACAAATTAATGCGAATATATATCTTCCACTAAAAAGTATCAAGTACTTAGAAAAATAAAGTATAAAAATTTGGTAACAATACATTTGTAGTTTGCTAAATAAAATAAGACCTATAGAAGCAGAATAACAATAATGAGATACATTCTAATTACGTGTATTGTTTTTTAATATATAATTCATGCTTTTTGATTCGGCATGAAAGATCGAAATATCGACAACCTAGATATTTTTCTAACTTCAGAAGTACGACAAAGCTATATAGAAGTAAACAGAGCTAAAATATATTTATATAATTTGAAAACAGCAAAAATCCATGAGCTATCATTAATTGTAGCAATGTTTCATGTCAGGTAGTGTACATCGCGTACAAACTGCCTGTGTTGTAAATATTTATACGTTGCATGTGTAAGCATTTACTTTTATCGATACTCTAGAAGTATCAAACCACAACGATATAAACAACAAATAATTAAATAGGAAAGGTATAAATATAGACAAATATTTATTTTTGATTAAAAAAAATAAAGAAAAAGTACAAAAAAAAGTTATTTGAATTAATTATTACGAAATACGAATTAAATAAATTGTTTTGTGCTGAATTGTAAAAATTATATATTTTAAATTTAATTTAAAAAATATAAATATGTTATATTAAATTATTGATAATATATAATAAAACGTTCCATAAGATTTTAAATCATATTGAAACCATTTTATCTACTTAAAAAATATTATGGAGAGTTGCGTCACATACTTATACTAATGTATGCAGATCTCAAAAGATCAAGCCTTTACAAAAAGATGAAGGACTTGAGAATGCAATACTATATTATGTATCAGACTAAACTTGTAGTTTTCGAAATCTTAACCTGCATTTCATTTGTAAAACGAAAACAATTCAAAAAATGATTCTTTCAATTTTAAAAAAAGCTTATAAATAATATAAAAATTCTTAAAATAGATTGTTTTAAAATTTTAAAAAAGCACTAATTTTACTTAAATTCAAATAATTTACTAACAATTATATCATTAAAACGTAAGAAAAGTTTTAAATGTAGCAATATTAAATAGTTTAGATCATGTTAATGGAAACTTTTAACTAGCTCAATATAAAATTAAATTGAGCAATTAATTATTTTTTTATCCATATTGTTTATCGAAAAAAACAATTTAAATCCACAAAAAGTCGCTAATTTGCCCATAAAATCATGCGTTCTGACATTAATCTAAAATTTCAATAAAAATCATCTCACTTTCAAGGTCATCCAATTTTTAACGCAGAAAAAGTGAATAATAAATTCTGCCTTTCACTTTAAAGAATCTTCATGATATCTCAAAAACTTAATTAATCAAAAGAAAAAAAGAATATTGCAATCTTATAATAATATAATCTTAGAAATTACAATAATCTTAAATAGAAAGAATTTTATACTGTTACAACGTATCAATGAAAATTTTATTATTTTTTATACCATTAAAAATTACAATAACAACTTAACTCATTATGTAAAGAGTCAAAAGCAGTATAGATTGTATTTTTTTGTTTTTTCTTGCTGTCCCGTACTTTTTAAAGTTCGTTTCGCTTAGATCATTTATTACTGAAGGATTTAGCGAACTTTCGGACATTTTCGATCCTCTAAACCTGCTTGGAAATAAAAAAAAATTGCAAGGTATAAAAGCCGACAACGATGCCTGAGCCATATCAGTCCATTACTAACCACAGGCTTGTTTACTAAAGTATTCAATATGCTTCGTTTTTTTGTAAGTATAATTCAATATATTGTAAAAAGAATATGCAATTAATTACACAATTAATTTCAAATTTTTTTATAAAATATGCAGGTTTAGAGATTCTATTTTAAGTCTTATATTTTGATATTTAATTATTGTAATCGTTGTCTCTATTTATCTTATTAAAGACATTCAAAATTTTATATTAATTTTGAATTATAATTTTAAATAAGTATCTCTTTACTAATGATGATTATAGTGTTAAAAATTGATTAATTTTGTAGATGCTATTTTTTGCAACAACAGCAATGGCAAGACCAACCATATTTAACACTCCAGACCTATTTTCGCAGCAGCATCGTAGTTTCAATAAAAATATTTCAGGAAAAATGCTGAATCATAATCAGCACTTTGTTGAAAGACACGCAATAAATGTTGATACGATGTCTTCTCATCAGCAACCATTCAATCATCAAAGTACGTTTTATTACAACTTATATTTAAATCTTTATGTAAATACTATACTAAGCAAACATTATAGATCAACATACATTTATTGTACACGCGTATTATTAATTTATTAAATGCTTGAATTCGTATCTGGTTTTACTGAATATATGTATAATTTGATAATAAAACTTTTTTAATAGAAATTCACTATGCTATTCTCTTGAAATTTAGGATCTACTGATCACAACATTGTTCAACACGCGGAAAGAACACATCATGTCCATCAAGGTACCGATCATCAAGTAGAAATGCGGCACAATGATCATCAAGAAAATGTGGAAAAAGTTGCTAGGTAACATTATTATTAAAAGCGTACAATAGATATAATATCTGAATATAATAAAATTATGTTTATGTAAACACATTTTGAAGTTAAATACTATAAATTTTAAGCCATAAGTGTATAAGAATTACGATATATGAAAAATGTTTCTTAACTAATCACGTATTTACGAGTATTTAAAGTCAAACTCATTGAATCCTATAAGAATTATCTACACACACAGAGTTTTTTACAAATGATTTTAAAGCATTTTATTAAAGCTGTTATCTAATTATTCTAGTTACATATTCAGTAATGTTTTAGTATGTACAAGCTGATTAATTAGTGCATCAATTAATCAATCTTAATCGAGTAATTAGCCAAACATCGATTAAAAAAAAAATTCTATAAGGATTTTTGATAAATATATTCTTTAGATATAATAAGGGAAGGACCTTAATAATGATCATGACAAAAAAGCAGGCATAGCGTCGAGCATAGCGTTTCCACGGAAAAAACTGCTGCTAGTGCCCGCATCCTTCAGCAGGACATGGAAGTGAATCCAGATGGGAGCCACTTCAATGTATGGAGTTCCGACAACGGAATTAGTGTACAGGAACAGGGCACAGTGAAACAAGTTGGTGAAACATACGTCCCGGTACGACAGGGTGAGATCTCGTACATAGACAATGACGGGCATCAGTATTACGTAAAATACGTTGCCGACGAAAATGGTTTTCATGCCGAGGGTGAGCACTTACCAACATCTCCACCCATACCTCCGGGCATCGCCAGAGGCCTTGAATATATCGCAGCTCACCCTCATATGGAAACAACCACGGCTGTATGTTACCCATGAACGAAAATATTTAAGAAATCAAACCATTTAAATGTAAGAATTTATATCTTTTACTTTTTCAGCATCCGGAACATTACGACCATGAACCAAATTATCAAGCTCCCATTGTAGTTGACAATTGAAGAAGTAATTTGTAATTTAAAAAAACTTATGTACAAACGCCTGATTCTAAGGATTGTAAAAAGTTATTAATAAAATATAAGACCTTCTTTAAGTGTTATTTTAATTTTTTCCAATTTATTAGTTGGTAATATTCTACGGACTGTAGTGCATTACACAAGATTATTTAAATTCCCGTACTATCTGTGTAAGAAACATATATAATAAATAATCTGATTGTAGCTATTCAAAAAGCTTACAAGTTTTACTATAGCAATGTACAGTTTGCTATTTCCGGTTGAAGAAACAAATATGGCGACGTTCGCACTTCTGAGTTCTGCAGCCTGAAAGCGATGATTAGTTTTTAACCTATATTCTACAGGTATATTGTAAGATTTTTCTGTTTATTGTAATTGTCAGTTTATAAGTAGTTATGATTGAAACCGATAATGATGATTTTAAGTTAGTTAAGTACAATTCTCGCCGAAAAAATAAAATTAAAGTGAAAGTTGAAAAGCAAAATAACATCGTTCAATACTATTCTGTAGATGAAATCGTAAATAAAATCAATTCAGCTGTACAGAAATTTAAAGAGTCTCAATTTCAACAATCATTATTTATTGAATTAAATAAATCATTGAAAGTTTTAAATTTGAGTGGCGTTGATGAAATTATTTGCTATGGTCTTGGAAATTTTTCAGAACATATTTCTTCAAAGTATCAGCTAGCTGCTTTATTATCTATAAAATCTGTTTATTCTTCAAAAGTATATATTTATGACCCTCAATTCACGAAAAATGAAATTGATAGTTTAAAACAATTAAATTTACTTGTTATTGAAGATAATGAAGAAGGCAAAAGAGTTATTAATGATTGTTGTACTCTTGTTTTTATGCCTCATTGTTCAAAACAGCTGACAAATAATTTTTTATTTGCTAATTGGAACTCTTTAATAAGCAAATGTATTTTATTAGGTAATAGTTGGTCTGATCTTGAAAGCCATACAACTGATGCTTTGCTTGAACAAAGTGTATATTTTATAAATAAGTTGAAATCGTATGTAACTGAAATAAAGTTAAAGAATAATTTTGAATATTCTAATACATTCAGTGGAACTTCGTTACATATATTTACGCAGGAGAAATTAAATACAGTTCCATCAGATTTTTGGAAAATAGCATCTAATTTAGTGTTAAACTACGACGATCCTGAGTTTATTAGAAAAAATTAATAATGATGAGTAAAAATCTTATGATCCTAAGACAATTAGCAAATGAAATTCGAAACACTACAGCCAACAAAACAGTAAAGAATAATGCAGTAATGCAATATATTATTGAGCAGAGTAGAGCTCATAAAGAAACATCAGAAGTGTATTGCAAAGATAAAGAAGAATTAACTAATCTTGCACAAAATTACTTATGTTATCTTCATTCTCTTAGAAAATATCAAGAGATTAATAGATTTTATAGTGGAAAAGGGGAACGAAGTGTCAAAGAAACTGCTAATCTTGTTGGATTCAAGCTTCCACATGATCCATAATTTATATGTTATAGTTCCTTAAACATTTAGTTTTTTAGTTCTTATTAATTTAGTAAATAAAAAAAAATAAAAAAGTTCAATTGTTTATTTCTTACTATCTATATTTTAGCATAGATTACAATAGAATACGATTCTTGTAATAATTTTTTTCTATTTAAAAATTTTTAATCTACAAGTATGTACATTTTTAAGTGAAAAAACGTTTACATGTAATATTTTTTGAGTTCTAAAAAATAATAAAAATTATAAAATTTAATTTTAACAGAAGAAAATTGTAAACAATTTACTACATAGTGAATAGTTATAAAGGTATTTGATTTATTTTATTTTATATTGATTTTAATTTTAATAATTCTAAACTGAAGGTAAATTTAATTTTGAGTTGTATGAAATTATTAAAAACTAACCAGGATGAATGAAAGAGAAGATAATGGAAATAAAATTACTGACGATTTAATAAGATTTTGCAAAAAAATACCCAAATTAGTGAGTAAATAATATTTATCTATTTATAATTTTCTTATTGACTTTCATAAAAATCCATTTGAATATTATTTTAAGGAACTACATGCTCACTTAAATGGATCACTGAGTAAAGAAACTTTAAATAAATTACAAAGATTAATATATCCAATGAAAATTGAAAAACATAAAGCAATGGAGATTGAAAAGTGTGAAACAATGGATGAGTAAGTTTACTTTGTGTTGTAATGTCACAAAAATGAATCCATATATTTAAGTTTTTGTAATCAGATAAATATCAAATTGCAGAATATTTGAAATTTTCTCAATTGCTCATTCTCTAACTACAACAGTTGAAGCCATATATATTGCCACATACGAAACAATCAAAGAATTTCATGAAGATAATGTTATTTATTTAGAATTGCGAAGTACTCCTCGAACAGAGAATGGGATGTCTAAAGAAGACTATATTTTAGCCATATTAAGAGCTATTGAGTTTGTAGATTCTTGTATTTTAGTTTAACATAATTTTTTAAAATAATAAATTAATATTTGTAATTGTAGGACATGTAAATCAGAAGGACTAAATATAATAGTGAAGCTTTTAATTTCTGTTAATAGAAAACAGGGTTTTAAAGCAGCAAAAGAAAATATTCAATTAGCTATTGAAATGAGCAAAATTCATAAAAATATTGTTGGCATTGATTTGAGTGGAGATCCAACGAAGGGTGATACATTTATTCAATTGTTAGATCAAGCTAGAAAATCAGGTTTAAAAATAGCAGTTCATTGTGCTGAGGTAATAATTTTATACGCTTTATTATTTATTAAATTATTCAATTCAAAGTTAAAAGTGAGCTTTTCAATTAACATTATTGTACGTTTAAAAAAGTGCGTAAATTTTCAAATTAGATTATGATTCAATATGCATGAAAATAAAATTGATTTTTTATTATGTAAGTACAAACTGATAATGTTTGTAAACAATATTTATTACTACTTCTTCAAATTCAAAGTAAAACATGAAATATTTAGAACAAAAACTTTGTTATTAACTGTAGTTAAAATGTATTTATCCTATGTATTGTTTCAAATTAGTATCAACATAAAAATTTTAATTTATAAATTTATATATTTTTAGGAGAAAATATTATAAAGTAAAATGTTGATGCTGATTAATTATGATTTTTGATTTTTACCACTTTTTTAAAAAATATTTTTTCTTACAAACGTATTATTTAATAAAATTTTATACACTATTGTTAACAATCAAGACAACAGCAAACTATCGTATGTAATAAATTTGAGTAAAAAATGATTCTTTTGAATTTATTAATACTAGTACAAGGCTTGATTATTAGTTAATCCTTGTATTTGGTTACTAAATAATCTTTTATAAATTTCGTGATTATTAAATATAATTTATAACATTGTAGTAAATTAAAGTAACATAAAAATGTTTTTAGGTGGCAAATGAAATAGAGACTAAAGATATTATTAGATTTAAGCCTGATAGGCTTGGTCATTGTACATGTATTCATCCCAATACAAATGGAACCAAAGAATTATATCAAACTTTATTAAATTCAAAAATTCCAGTTGGTTAGTCAAATATTTATAAAAACTTCCAAATATAATAAAACTATTTCAAAAAGCATTTTAATTTCAGAATTATGCTTAACATCAAATATTAAAGTGAAAGCTATTCCAGCTTATAATGCACACCATTTTAAATATTTATACGAATCACAACATCCCATATGCATATGTGTAAGTTGTCTAAGTGATTATTAAAAATGATATCATTGAAAATTATAACAATTTGATATTTAATTTCAGACTGATGATAAAGGCGTTTTTAGTACAACATTATCAACAGAATTGATGTTGATAGTTGAAAATTTTCATTTGAATGAAAGTGATTTAATAAGTTTAATGAAATCCACTGTTGTCTATACGTTTGCTAGTGATAGTGAAAAAGAAAATTTGATCGAGATCATTAACCAATTTGAAAATACAATTTGTAAATAGCAATGTAATTTTTTGAAATAAAATGAATAAGATGTTTAAAGAAATTTCAGTCAATACACCTCTAATAGTGAATAAGTATTTTTTACTTTACCTTTATTTTTAAATACTTCCATGTGAAAAGATTGTACTCAGAAATAATAAGAATAAGACGTAAAAGTATGTTCATTTTTATTTATGATCGTGGGGCACGTTTACATAGATTTACAGAGAAATATTAAGCTGCTATGTTTGAGGAGAGTCTACAATATAGTTAAATGTCATCGGTGTTCTATGTTTATTCTTTTTTCTCTCGTCGATCGATATCATATATATACACATTCATCATTACAATATTATACGTTGTAAGTTTATGGTGCAATTGTTACTTAGTTAAAAAATAATAATTATATATTTATTTATATATATTTATATATATATATATATTTATAATATATCCTAAGTAATAGCCGGCTGGCACTCGCGCACAGGATGGCTCTAACAGTTAACGAATGCCTCACGAGCTTTTTGCCGAATCACAATCGAGCGTGACAGATTAAAAAAAAATAATATTTATATTGCGTGTCACAGTGAACCTTAGAGAGAAGAAAAGAAAAAAATCGCTTAACAAGGAACCACCTAACGTACCCCTTCCCTTTCTCTCTTTATGTTTTTTTATAATACTTGGGTGCAAGAATCTTCATGTATTCTAGACCTCGTCTTTTTAAATTGTATGTCTTCATATCCGCTTTTATATGTATGTATATATTTACGGTACACATTTACTTTGTTTTAAGATAAGATTTTTAGTGATCGGTAAATTAGGTGGGCACGTGGCTTTTCGCTAGACGAAAGCCTGATGGAAACTTAAAATTAAAATTTTTATAACATAAAAAATGTACAATTACTCATTTCTACTAAGATCATTAAATTCAGACTCTCGTATCAACGTCTTTAAAATGAATAAAAAAATTTAATAACTTGCATAATAATATTTCTTTTTGATTTCCATCAAACCTTTTTTTAAATAACCTCATTAAAAACGTAGTTTTGATTAGAAAGGCCTCCCGCATTCTCGCGCGCCAACATCCAAAAAATGCTGTGATGGTAGCTTTTCATCAACTATCGCTAATAGTTAAGTATATAGGCAAAATGATTTCTTATTATAAATGACATGATAATATCTTTACTAGTTTAAATCGTAGTAAGAATTAATTTCTAGAGTAATATTTGTCTTATATAACAGTCTTTTTTGGCTAATCTTCGAACTATGAACAATAAAAATTTGCCTTTCCCTTTTAAGTGCCTTCATCTTAAACCGCATCTTTCTTTTTTGCTTTCTTATATAGTTGAGAATGAAGAAAGACCTACGAGAAACGACGCATTTTTTCACATTGAACATTCGCGTTTTTAATATTCATTTCCCTACTCTTCTAATACCTTAATTTTCATTTAGGTGAGAAGTATCCTAACAACTATGACTAAAAAAAAACGGTCGCTCCTTGCATTTTTGCGATTTTGTTTTACTGCTTTATGTTTTAATATTGTTTACACATCTACGAATATAATTAGATTTTTTTCACACTTTCTACTATTCGCCTGTATATCTCATGAGCCACGAGGAAATTGTTTTGTGATTTGTTTTCATGAGAAGGTTTGTTTAAATTTTGTGTCTTTATTTCATTTTTGCAAATCGTTCAACGCAGTATTTTTCATAATTGGTTACATTACAATTAATTCGTATTGTTAATTCGTTTCCTTGGACAATATGTTGTAACAGCTGTTTCGATAACGCAACAATTTCATTTTCTAGTGAGAATCTTGATACACATGAATTTTAATCAGATAGTATTGAAGTATAACGAAGCATAAAATATAATTATGATTCAATCCTAATGGGCAACAGGGTCTGTATAAGTATGCAGTCGATTATACAAACAAATAAAACAAGCATGGTGTGTTTAAAAGTAACGACCTTGACATTTAAAAAATCTAATTTCGTTGGTAAATCGATAAATCACATTCGTTCGAAATCAATAAAAGTATCGTCATGTGTAAAGGATTAAAAGTTTGAAGACGCTTGAAAGGATTTAAAATCATAATTATCGTAGTTAGAAGAATAAAATTTCAAATAATAAATCAATTGCACCGCGTCACAATGACAATAATAATAAAAAGAGTAAAAATTTTGGTTCGATTCAATGACTAATTTGATTAAAATTCAAGTGTAGACTTTCTTTATCAATGCCATTCTCGTAATATTAAGTACTCGGCTTTGGAGCTCTCGCGATTGTCTCTAGACACAGAGAAACAAAAGAAAGATTGTGACTGCAAGTCCTTCAAATCGCTGGCTCTAGTGCGCCTCTCTAAAAAAATAAGAACTTTAACGATTCACGAGATTTGTCAATGTTAAAATTAAAAATCAACCTTTCAAACGCGAATATATATAATAAAAATCTCGATAATGTTCAATATTTTACTTAACATTAAAAAATTCCAAATCGTCAGATCAACTAATTATTTTCTCTCTCGTTTTCACACGCGCAGTCATACATTCTCATCAGATCCTTTACTTTTTTCTTTGTTAATTAATCCTGACACGATGCTATGTACAAACTTAAAAAAAGATAGAGCAAAAAACTAAGAGAAAACGAGGGAATTATTTCCTCTCTTTTAAACGACGTGAGATACCGACAAAGTGATTTCCTTTCCTGCGTTGGCCAGCGTTGGCATTTAACTAAAAGGTTTAAATAAACAATTTCATTTAAATAAATTTAATCGTGCGAAAGGCGAAAGATTCTCTATATAGTCGTCGTTGCGCTCGTAAAGTGCCACAATTAAATTTATCAAAATACCATTAATTATTTAAACGAACGTTAAAATATTTACGCAACCGAGTCACGTATTATCGGTACCTACTACTGGAGGCCTCATAAAAAGCGCTCGCAAAAGAATTAATCAATAGTTTGTTGGTCATATAAAATAAAACGAATGTACACGTAAAAATATTAATAAAATGCTTATAAAATCTGTAGAGGGGAGATAAGAAATTAATTATATCGGCATACTCTAAACTCATTTAACACGAGGAGACTTTCTACATTATACTTGCTTTGCTGTGAAATGAACCATTATTACGCGACGCGCAAACAGTTGGACGCAAAGAAGAAAGTACAAGACGAAAAAAAACTAAGACTTGGAGACAATAAATAAATTAGGACGTTTTGATTAGGCGGATTAAACGATTATCATGTATATATAGTATGTATATATAAAAAAGAAAAATCAAGTTCATTCTGACTTTGATGATACGACTAATACTATATGAAACGATTCCCGATCGCGTGTCGCTCGCTCGCCTACCGAAATGTCTCCGCCACTCGAGCCGCGCGCCCGCTTCCTCTTAATCTAAAACTAAAGTACAATTTATCATTGTAGACGTGCTTTGCCTTAATATCTCTCTTTTTTTTTTGCGTAGCAATGCAAATGAAACAAAACTATTTTATTCGTTAAAATGTAAATCATCGCTACTAATCGTCGCTTTGTTCATTCCGCGAAAAAAAAAAAAAAAAAATAAAAGAAACTCGTGTCTAAAATAGCTCGAATACGTTCGCCTGATAAATCCGGGGGCCACGGGGGCCCGCGAGGGCCATTCACCGTCCCACGAGCACGAACAATGCGTATTTTCCGCGAGTGGGACAATGGCGAGCAGAGGAAACAATGACTCCGCGAAGCATTATCCATAGTTGGAAGGATCGCTATCGCCGCGGCAAGTGGCGAAACGGGTAAAAGTCCACCGTGCCAATTGGCCGCCGGCAGGAGAAGGCGCATCGGTCGTGGGCGGGCGACGCGGTCCTCGCGGGGCCCAAGTCGGCGGAGACATTCCGAGCGAGGCCTTGCCAATGCGGGAGAAGAAAAGAAGAGCGCGCGCGGAGACTCGCGATTGTAGGTACAGGGGGTGGTGTGTCACGCCGATCGGGCGACTCGAGATGGAAAGAAAATCGGGGCTCGGGGGAGAGAAAGTCTTAAAAAAAATACGTCCGGAGGAGGGGGAGGAAAATGCAAGAACAAAAAAAAAGGTATGGGGCTGTGGGTGGCGGGTAGTCGTACTTCTTTCTCCTCGATTGCACACAGGAATCATCGTACATACGTCGATTATTCACACTTTAACAATACAATTAGATCAATGATCGCGCGGCTCTGGCTCCGGTGGTGGGACTGTGAGTGTGCGGGTGGGTGTCGTGTGGCAGTGGACGTGGTCGTGTGTGGGCTTGTGCGCGTGTGTGTGTGTGTGGTGGTGGTGGCGGGAGCCGCTGGCGCTCCCCTCGGCGTGGTCGTGGTCCAGTGAGGCTGCGTGTTGGGGGTCGGGGGTGAGAGGGCGCCCGGCCGGGCCCGCTACGTCGACGGGAGAGACGCGAGCCGGGCGAGCAGCGGTCGCCGCGAGTCGGCGCGTGTACCTTTTCATATACATGCGTATCCGTGTACAAATATCCGTGTACATTATACATATAGTCCTCGTCGCAAAATTACACATAACTAATGGATAATTATAAATGAATTGTGAATGGGGAGGGCGAGTGGGGCGTGTCGTGTGTGGCGTGTTGTGGGGTGTGGGGCGTGTGCGGGGCCGGCGGTGGTGGCGGGGGCCTCGTCCCCGTCCACGACAAGTCTTGGCTGGGCCGGCGGCTCGGCGGCGGGGCCTCGACGGGGCCGGCTCTCTCTCCGTCCGCCGGCGCGGGTCGCGGGCCCCGGGCGGAGGCGGCCGGTGCCCGTTCACGAGACGACGTTGCGCGTCGAGGCCTTGGTCTCGTTGTTGTTGGTCGAGGCCGCGAGGCTGGCCCTCCCGTCCGTCTGCGCGAAGAGGACGCCCTGGTACATGACGCCGTTGAGCTCCATGCTGACGACGAGGGAGTTGTCGCGGCCGTCCCCTGGGGAGAAGCAGAAGCAGAGGGGGTTAGCCTGGGCCTGGGGCGGGGCGCGAGCCGCGGCTCGGGGGCGGGCCTCGGCCTACCTCGGTTCGAGATCTTGATGTGTGTGCCCGGGAGGGCGGGGACGCTGCTCTCGGGCGGGCTGTCCTCGTCCATGCAGAGCCTCTTGTTGGAGGTCGCGGCCGCGGAGATGTGGTCGACCTCGCGCTTGATGGGGATGCTGGCCCCGGAGGAGGGTGGGCTCTGCCTGGCCGGGGAGGAGGAGCTCGGCGAGGACCTGAGCCCCAGGTCGAGGGCCTCCTTCTGGGGCTCGGGGCTGGCCGGCTGGGCCTGGGGCGAGTGCGAGCTCGGCTGCGGCGAGACGACCTGGGGGTACCCGATGCCCGGGTGCAGGTTGTTGTTGTACATGTTCCAGAGGGTGAGCCGCGACATCTCGATGAGGGCGGCCTCGCGGGAGGGCGAGCGCGCCGGCGGCGACGTGCTGCCCTGCCGGTGGTTCATCAGGCTCTGGGGCGAGCCCGCGGCGCGTCTCCCCATCTCGCGCTGCAGGTGCTTCACGTACTCGGCCATGCGCACTTCAAAGTCCGGTGCGATCCCTGCGAACACACGAGAGCAACGCGTTTCAGTGGGCTCGCGCGGCATTTCCCGGGGGCGATAACGAGCCCCGGCGATCGGAGCGACGGCCAGCTTCCATCGGGAGCCGAGAGCCGGGAAGGAGGCCGGTACCGCGCCCGCGCCCGACGGCTTCCGGCAAGTGTCGGCTCGGGCTCCCGGGGCGCGCGATGCGCGTCGAGATCAAACGCTCGCCTCGCTCCGCCGGCGATCGCGCGGGCGTGTTTGCTCCGCGGGCAATCCCCTTTGAGCGGCCGAGTGCCCGGGGCCCCCGCAGCTGTCGGGGCGAGGGCGGACGGCCCGGCCGAGTGGCCCGCGGCTCGCCGGAACTCGGCGGGCCCTTTGAACTTCCGAGTCGGTCGCGGCCGACGGGCTAGCCGCCGGCGCGCTAAAGACCGCGAGGTGCGATCGGGCAGAGTCCGCGGGGGAGGCCATCGGAATCCTCGTTAGCGGCAGTCATCCGTTAGCGGCTGTCTCCCGGGGGGATCCCGCGATCAATTAGCCCGCGGCGCCTCTCCCCCCCGCGCGATAGCTGGCGGCGGCCCTCTTCTAAATACCCGATTTAAAATAAACCCATCAGCCGGGAGCCGGCTCGTAACTCTCCGGGCTAGGAGGCCGGCGCGCGCGGCAGCTGCGCCCGGCCCATTTGTTTTCCTCGAGGGTTTCGCGGGCGCGGAAAACTCGTTTCGTCGAACAAATTAACCTCCGGGCGTTCCCGGGGCCCCGAGGCCGGATCGCCCTGATGAATTGGAGCGCGCGCCCGCGCGCCCCCGCCAAAAGGGAGCGCCGCCGCGGGATCAAATGGACCGAGCGCGCCAAAGCCCCGTCCCTCTTGTCAAATGGCCCGTCGCGGCCCCATAACGAACGCTGCGCGATTGACTTGCTCTCATCTCTCCGCGGAATTGAGCCCGCGCGCCTCATTCATGGCCCCTTTCCTTCCGTGCATTAATAACACATGGGAAATTCCCCAACGGAATATTAATGGCCTCGGTTAGCCTCTTCCCTATTTTTTTCCGAGGACCGAGTCACTAAGCCATCGTTAAAAACTCGTTATCAAGTTACGCGGTGTAGGTGTGGATTTGTTGAGACTCACCTGCGTTGGGGGGCTGGCCGAGGGACGGCTGCTGATGCTGCGGGTGGTGCGGGTGGTGGGGCAGCGGCGTGTGGGCCGCGCTCCCGTTCACGAGGTTCTGGGGGCTGACCTGGTGCTGGCCGCCCGCGGCCGCCGCCTGCTGGACCGCCGTCACGAGGCTCAGGGGCGAGATCTGCGCGTGGAGGGAGGCCAGGGAGCTCGGGGTGTGGGGGCTCCGCTGGTGGACGAGGCCCTCGACCGGGCCGCCGCCCCCGCCCCCGGCCCCGTAGGCCCCGTAGTTGCTGCGCCGGCCCTCGCGCCGGTTCCCGTCGATCGCCGCCTGCAGCTCCGCCGGCGTCGACAGCTGCTTCTTCTCGCACTCGTACGGGTACAGGTACTTCATGTATCTGCAAGCGGGTGTCCGGGGTTAGTTTAGTGGGCCGGCGGGTGCGCGAGCCGCGAGCTTCCAGGTCGGTTGAGTCACGGGCCCGGCCTGGGCCAGGCCTGGGATTCCGGGGAGTGTCCGCCCGGGGCTTTCTCCGGGGGAATTTGTCGGGCGGCGCGGATATCAGCCGTGGGCCCGTCGGATTTACGAGCGGCCGGCGCTCGGCCCCCATACATGCAGGCACAGTCCTCGAGGGCCGGGTTTCGCAAGCCGCCGGCTGTCACCGGGGCGAGCCGTCGCTCCCGCCCAACGCCCGCACCGTCAAATCAACTCGGTATTTTTAGGATGGGAAAAATCGATGGTCTGCGCGCGCCTCCTCCCGGGCTTCTTCCTTTACGCTCGTTCCTCCTTCGTAGCGCCGCGGCCCGGCTTCCAATCAATTCTAACGGGCCGTTGCAGCCTCGTGCTCGGGGGCTGTTAGGTCGTCGAGGGCAGCCGCGGCGAATGAAAGCCGGCCCGCGGAACCGAGCCCCTAAAGTCTCTATGGCGCGCGCCGGCAATGTATACAAGCCCGGAACGAGAGGAGCCCGCCGGAATTGAAAATCGATCTCGCGTGCGCGGGCGCGCGTCCGAGAAGCGGGCCATTACGCTAATTGGCTGCGCTACTTTGGCAAATGGAGCCGCGGGGGGCCTTCGGGGAAGCAGCGTCGGCCAAAGTCTAAAGCTTACTGGGTGCGTAGCGTGAAGGCCGCGGAGGTTATGCTGGACGGCAGGTGGAGGCCCTTGATGATCTCCTGCCAGAGCTTCTTGTTGATGACGTCGACGAGGCCGCCCCGGGCGATCACCAGGTTGTACAGCTCGTAGAGGTCGAGGACCGACTTGGCCATTATCGGCAGTCGGTTGATCGGCGTGCCTGCAACACGGAAAATCCCGAGAAATTAGACTCGCCGTCACGTCCTACCATCGTGAATATTATTTGCCTGGATTACGCAAACCATACATACATACAAACCATATGTACATGCGCGGCGCACGCGTTGCGCAACGCTTTCTAAACGAATACTTGGCGTGCATCGACATCGGCTGACGGCCGACAGATCGTTTACCACTGATTATTTATCGCTCGCTGCCTCGACACCATCTTGGGGAGTATATATCGCACACCGGTCCGTGGGCTATCCACGCCGCCCGGAGACGCATCGGGGTTTTCGGGGGACCGGGGGATGATTGCACGAGGGGGCATTAGCTCGGCGGCCGGGATTGGCCGCGGCCCCATTCGGCCGCAAGGGCGCACGATCCACCTGGGGCAACTCGCCGGCTCGGCCACGATACATCGGCGTAAAAGCTTCCCCTCGGGGATCGAGGCGCGGGCGCACCCCCGCGGACGCGGGGCGCAAACAAGCGCCGGTTGGAGGGCCGGCCGTAAAAACACCGCGGCTCCCGCTCCTTCGCGTGATATAGTCGCGAATTCGTTATTGCTCTCGTTAACGCGGCTCTACGGGCTCCTCCGCTGGGCAAACCTCGTAAAGCCGGCGGCCCCCGTGGCCGCGGCGCCGCCGGCTTTTACGCGATACTTAAAACCTAGCCCCGGGTAGATGCGTATCCGCCGGCCGGGCTATATATCGGCCCCCGCGGCCTGGCCCACCCCGAGCTGAGCCGGCGATCGCGTTTATAATCCGGAGGGGGGGAAACGGGGTTGCAGTCGCGCCGCCGCCGCCGCCGCCGCAGCGGCGCCATTTTGGTCTCGGGCGCGGGTGGGGGAACCGGCAATTTCGGGCTATCGAGAGCCGGGGCTTGGCCCCTCGGGCTTTATTATTGGCCCGCAATTACTCGTGATATATATACACGGGCGGTTTTTTTTAATGCCGGGCCGCGCGGCCGCGCGTGTGTGCGCCGGGATATAAAGACCGGAGGAGCGATAAGCGGCCGGCCGGGCGCGGGGGGGAGCGGCGGAAAATGGCGGCGATCCACTGCCCGCCGCCGGCCGTACGTGCGCCGCACCGCGTCCCGTACGCGCACACGACGTGCGCCCTCCCCCGATAATATATCACGGGGCGGTTGTTAAGCCGGGGGATACTGCACCGAGCTCGGCCGAGCCGGCTCTTCCTTTTTTTTTCCTCCTCTCCCTCCTCCCCCCGTGCTCCGATGCTGCGCCGGCCCTTTTCTCACATTCCCCGCGGATTCCCCCGGCGCGGACGTCCCTTTTTTTTCGTGGCCGCGCGGTCGCGCGGGCCCCCGGCGACCCTCGGCCCCCCCCCCCCTGGATAATTACACGCGCGAGGACGCCGCGGCCGTTGTTCCCCCCACGCGCGCCGCCGCCGCCGCCGCCGCGACCTGCGCTTTTTCCCTCGCGAGCCCAATTTCATTGGATCGAGACCGCTCGACATTGAAGAAATTAACTGCTGCTCTACGCTTGTTTTGTAACCGAACAACTTTTATATCTTTTCCCGTTAAATACAGAGGAAACGAGGCTAATAATTACTTTACTTGCTCCGTGCATTTAATTAATGTTTGTATTTATTCAGAGCAATATACGATAATTTACTGCTTAGATAATAAACATATTGCATTATTTATTGTTTTCCTTATATAATTATTATTGCCCAATTAGTGGCGCGCATATAACTGCCCGAGTAATTTGAAAAATAATTTTTCTAATATAGTAATTCTTTCCTACACTCGTTCGAGGCGCGTCAAAGCTCCAAATGGTACGCGGCTCGCCGCGCGCACCCAGATTGAATATTCATTTCGTCTTTGCCTTACATACACCTTTCCTGTACACCGCCAGTGGGAGAGCGGATTTTCCTCGGGGCTCTTGCAAAGGCCGCATAGCGGCGAGCGGCGGAATCGTTCCGCGACAGCGTAACGCCGCGCCGAGGCATGAAAAAAAAAGCGACATTTTATTCCCCGACCGCAGGGCCGCCGCTGCCGATGTAAAAGGAAGGATGGCGCGGGATCGAAAAACGGGGGCCGGGGCAGGAGCCCAGCCCGGGGGGCGGGGGCATCTCGAGTGGGCAGCGCAAGATCAAAAGGGCCAGCGCGAAGGCGGCGGAGCAAAAAGTAGCCTGCCCCACTACTCTCTCTCTCTTCCTCCCGGGGGAGATCGGGGATGAAATTATACGACGGCGGCGGCGGCGGCGGCCGGGGACAATTATTGGCGGATCCGCCAAAGCCAATCGGGCGAATCTCGAAGGTCGCGCGCGACTCGCCGGCAGTGGCGACGCCGCCCAGCGGCGGCCCGGGGCAATGAAAAAGATCGGGGAAGCCTCTCCCTCTCTCATTGTGCATCGCCGACACGGGGCCGGCGAGGGCCGGCGGCCGAGTCCTCTGCACTGGCCGGCGACACCGGCTCCCAGGTGTAATTACGGCCAGGTGATCCTTTGACGCGTGTAAATGCCAAATTACCCTGCCCCTCCTCTTCCCTCTCTTTCTCCTGGCCTCTTTTTTATTTCCGCTTCCAATTCGCCCGCTTTCCAAATGTTACCCCACTGATTTGTTTTAACGCGCCATTGTGTCTTGGCCAGTCCACTCTTTATTTATTGACTTTTATCTTTCAATAAACATTTTTAGTGAAACTAGTTTTGCTGGCCGATTAGAAGGTCGTTCAAAGTTCGAAAAATGACGAGCGCCTAATGGGTTTATACGCGGAAAATAGCTCTTCGTAGGCAGGTGCCAGTCCTATATATAGGCGTGTAACTCTCGTCGAGGAAGTTGCGAGCGCAAAACTAATCATCCGGGCATTCTGGCCGTAAGTGCGCCGAGTGCCGCACTCGTAACGTCCCATTTGAATCGACAATAAAGAATCATTGGCGGCGTTATAAAAAAAAACAATGGGACGTTGAGGGGCGGCGCGGCGCGGGCCAACAATGCGTCGTCCTCTCTATTTTTTTCAATCTAGCCTCTACAGCCGGCACATCCTCGATGAGAGCGAGGGAAAAATAAGAGAGGCGGCGAGGAGGGGGGGAGGGGGGGGGGGGAAGGGGCCCGAGCGAGCGAGGGAGCGGCATTTCAGGATGCGATTATGACTTTTCTTGGTAGGGCGTCCAATCAGCAGTTATTTTTATAATGGCCGCCGACGCCGCCGCCGCCGCCGCCGCCACCGTCTCTCTCGCTCCGTCGCTCCTCCTCCTCCTCCTCCTCCCGCCGACTCATCTCTCTCTCTCTCTCGTTCGCGGGGCGTTCGATCTGCCGATTCGGCGAGCGCCGATGATCGAGCAGCCCCCGCCGATCGCGCCGAGCGGCCCCGGAAATCGCTCGGCCGGCTGGAGGTTGATCGCGCCGCCGAGGGGCGCGGCACTCCTTTTCAATCCCCGCGGCGGGAATTGCGCTCTCTCGTGCCGAGCGCCCCTGTGCCTATACTGTCAATATAGGAGCAAATTGATTATCGATTGGTCGGCCGTGTGCGACCCGAGCCGCGCGGATTACGAGAATCCTGCCCATTCGAGTGGGGCGCGTATTGGCCCTCGCGTGCCAACTTGGTCAATCGATACTTTCTCACAGCCGATGTATTAGACTGATAGCCGCTTATCGATAAAGCGTATCTTTATCGTAAATTGTTAATCGATCGGCGAAAGGCGCGCGCTGGCGATCGATCCGGCCTCTACATCCATTGATTTCCCTCGCGGCGAACACTTTGGCTCAGCGAAGCGATGGGCCGCGTGCATATCAAAGGTGGCTCGCAAGGACAGGTGGGCGCGGCGTGTGCGGCGGAGTCGCCCGGGAGGAGCGCGGGGCCGGGGGAAGAGTTGGTCAGCTGGTGATTGGCACACGGGAGAGGAAAGGCCTCGTTGAAAGTCGGGCGCGCGCAAGGCTGACGCGCCGGGCCTGGCGATAAAGTCGAGGTTTCATCGAGGCAAGTGGGAGTTGCCGGGCGGGAGAAAAAGCGCGGGCAGGGGTAAAAAGGGCCCGTGGCTCCCATTACCGCTTTGGCGTTAATCCCCGGCAATTACATTATGCGCTCGGGTGTACATATACATCGGGGCCTCGGAGGCCGCTCGGCCTAATAACAACAATTAGGCGATAAATCGCCGGCGCGGGCTCGTTGCCCGATAAATCGGCGATCGGCCGGCGCGTACCTCATTAAGGGACCTCCTCCGCCGTGTGTGCGCGCGGAGGCCCGCAGCATGAGGAACGACGTCGTATAAACGCCGAGCCGCGCGATCCGCGATTCCGGCCGATGGGTGGAGCGGCCCCCCGACAATGTACCGCGGGTAATTGGTATAGGAAAGAAAGCGGCGCACTTTATGGGGCGCTGCGAGGAGGCCCGGGGATGCGGGCAGGGCCCGGCGAGCGAGTTACGGCGCCGGGGAATCCCATCGGGGCCCCAAGGGCTTTTCCCGGAAGATCTCGCGTGCCGGGGCCACACGGCCGCCTCCCCCGATCGGACAAAGTACGCGGATATACGATATAGGGGAGATAGGGCGCCCCGGGAGTCGGCCGATCGCAGCGCCCGTTAACGGGGGCTTTGGCCACCGGCGCGCCGGCCAGTCCCACATCGACGCTAAGAGGCCATATCTCCAGATTACCTTAACGAACTATTCGCACAAAAGGGAGGCCAGGGGCCCCGCGTGCGGCAAGCGTTGACAGGACACGGCCGGCCGGCGAAACGACTACATCGCTACAGTCGGCCGCGGCAATTAGTTAGGTCTAAGTCGCGTCCAGGCCGGGCGCACCCGAGAGGCCCGGGTAACTCGCCCGGGGGAAGCGTCGCGCGCAGACGACAGAAGGGGGGCGGGGAGGAGCTAACTTTGCCGGGCCCGGGCCTCCGCACGCACACCACGCCCGGGGTTCAAGGAGCCAAATTGGCACCGCGCGGCCGCGGCGCGGGGGTGGAGTCCCGCATGAAATACACGCGACGTTTACTGCCCCGCGGCGAGACGGCCGCCTTTTTTTTTTGCCCCCCCCCTCTCCCGAGCGACGGAGCTCATTGGGACTCTGTCGCGCGGGCGGCGGCGATCGGGGCTTTGTTGGCCGATCGGCGGCCTTGCCCGCGCCGAGGCCCGGGCGCATCTGGGCCCGCGACGGAAATAGCAGCGCCCCCGGAGCCCCGCACAATGCGCCCGTAATCTCGTTAGGGCTTCGCCGAAATATTCGAGTAATTTACGATCGACTCGCGGCTGCTCCCGGCTGACACGTCGCCCGCGCCGCCCGCGCCGCCCGCGCACTCGCCCCGCCAGACACCAACAAAGCCTAGGGCAGACTCCATAAAAGTCGGCCGCAGCCGCAGCCGCAGCCGCTCTTGGATTAATTTTAACGCCGAGGACGAAAAGCCCGGAGGATTGAGTGCATCGTTAAATCGGCCGATGATCGCGATCTGGGCGGCGGCCCGCGGCCCGCCTTTTATTAGCATAAATCTCCGCGGCCGGCCGCGCAACGGCTACTTTGTACTGTTTGATTACAAATCTGCGGGCGGCTCGGCGGCGCGGCGGCTCCACCTCCACGCTCGTATTTTTCGGGTTTTAGTGCAATAATTTAGATTGCCAGCGGGGAGATTAAATGCCGCCCCGAGATCCATTTCGAGCCCGGACTTTGTTTCGTTTTACGACTTTGCCCGCTCCGACTCCCTAAAACTCTCCTTTTACGCGCGCCCACTGGCCGACTGCCGCCGACTCGCGCCAAAGCCCCCCACTTCCCCCACCCCCCGGCAAAAATCGTAAATTACCCGGCAAGTTATGGCTCGCGATAAAATTAATTCCTCGATTAATGATCCTAATGAATGGGACATTCAATTTGTGACGCGGATCCACGTGCGCCGGGAGTGTCGGGACACGGCCGCCTCTATCCCCGAGATCGCGCGCGATCGGCAATAAAAAGACGCTCCTTCGGCAACATCGACTCGGCCGGCTTTTACAACTCGACGAGTTATTTTCTCGGAAATCGATCGACTATCCGCCCGGGCGAGCGCAACGACGCCCCGGCCGCCTCGGCTCTCTCGCCGCGCGAGTATACGTCTAGGGCCACCTGCCAACGCGCCCGTACCCGCCCCCTACTGTCCAGCCCGCGTCCCCGCCCACCGGCGCTCTGTCCCCGACGGCACTTGTCCGTGTATCCGTGTCAACGGCATCGAAATCTCCGGCCGCGCGCGACTATAGTCTGCTCGGGGCGAATGGCCAACCCCCAACCCCGTAATCCCCTGTGCGCCGGGGATATAAACAAGGGGTGAGGCTCCGGGGCTCGGGCCACTTGTTGCGCCCTCGACGCCGCCCGGCCGATCAAATGATTCCCGCCCGGCACCCACCCACGTAAACACGCTTATCGCGGCAATCGAGCGTGGGGCCAACGCCTCCGGCTTTCTTCCTTCTGTTCCATTCTTCATTCTGCCCTGCCTCTCTTTCACAATTCCGTAGGGCTTCTAAGTAAGACATTTATTATATCCGTATACAACCTTTTATCCGATTCTTACATTGTACATCTATATGATAATTTAGCCACATAAGAGTATATAATTATCTTACTCGGTTTATATTTTAAGCTACGATATTGCCACTCGGCCGTATTTAATTGCTTACCCAGCGGATACATTATCCATCGCATCGGTTTAAAATTGAAAAAAGTTTTTATTTGCAAATATAAATAAGTATATATGCATAATACATATATCTTGGAGCTCTATGATTTTTCTCTAGACGCCGATTTAATCGCTTCTCATGCTACCTTGGATATAGTCATTCTTTTTATTTAAATGTACAAATACGAATTTGATGAAAAACGATACGGTCCTGGTATATATACTAACTCCATATGGAGATATGGAGATTATGCGAAAATCATTATGTCTCTGGCAGGCGGCGCTCAGAGTCACAATGCAATAATGGAATAAAACACAATGATATTTATTCCGAGGTGGAGTGGGGCTCGATCGGAGGAGGCTTTTCCCCCTTTTCCCAGCGAGTCCAAGGTGGCTACTATCTCGGTATTTCCATCAGTGTCGCTGCCCGAAGAAAGGAATGGCTGCACACGCGGGCACACGGGCTCCTCAAAGATCTTCCCATGACAGGCAATAGAGGAAAAACAAGGCATTTTTCATAGGGTGTCCTCGGGCCGCGCGCGCGCGCACACACACTCGTGTATGCAACAGTTTGCATGGGAAAGAATGGCGCGAGTCGGTTGTCTGAGAGGATCGGTTGTTTACTGTGCGCCGGCTGGAATCGACGGCCGATTGTCTGAGCGACAGAGCCAGCCCCAGCGGCTTATCGGATGAACCGGGCCGAATTAATCCGGGACCGGGTGGCATCAGGCTTATCGGGGCCGATGAATCGAGGGCGCGGCCGCGAGGCGGGTGGCCCCGATCCGCTGCCGCGCGTTTCCGGCGCGAGACCTGCCCCCGGCGAAGTGAATAAACGCGGGGGCTCGGCCCATAAAGCGCGGGCGCGAACCGCAATAATTGGCGGCGTATAAAAATGGTTCTGATCTCGGGCCGACTGAGGGGGGGAAGGGGGGCAGTAAATTACCGAAAGCCGGGCCGGGGATGGGCGGCCCCGCGAGCCGCTCGCTCGCGGGCGCCTTGTAAAACAAGTTATAAAGCCCCGTGACGTTTAAAAGCCGCTTTTATAAGGGATAGACGCGGGCGGGGAATGCCTTTGAGCGGCCGCCCCGGCGGGGGACGGGGCCGCGGGCGTCGCGCACGTGCGCCCGCGCCTCCCCGCGACAATAAAATCTTCAAATAATATCGCGAGCGATTAACCACGCCCGGGTATTATTATTATTATTAGGGCCTCCTCCATCGGAGGCGGCCGCGGCCACTGAACCAATAATCGCCGGGCCTTTTTACGAGGCGGCCTGATTCGCTCGGGCGGGCGCACGTGCGCCAAGGGCCCGCGCGATACCTACCCACCCCCGCGGCGGCCGCGGAGGGCCGATCGATCCCGGAATCCGGCCCGCCTCCCCCCCCGGGATCCTATATTTACGGGCGGCCGGAAGGGGAGGGGCTTAACGGCCACCACTTGACGGGCAGCACTTGCCAACAATGTGCCGGGGCTTTGATGTGACGTAAAGCGCCCGGCTGCCGCCGCCGCCGCCGCGGTCCTCGCAAAAACGAAAGGAGGCCCTTTCAAACAAGTCGCGCTTTCATGCGCCGATCCAGCGGCCTCGTTTAACGCCCTGTAAATCCCCCGGATTTTTCAAAGTCCGCCGGGGAAGTACACTGTTGCCCGGCCCGCGGCGGCCCTGATTCTCCTTTATTTTCGGCCGGCCTCCACTCGCCGCTGCCAACGAACAGCCGCTATCTGTTATTGTCGTCAAGAGGCCCCCTCTTATCTTCGTACAGTGTGTCGGGCCGATGGGCGCCTGCGCCCACGAATAACGAGGCCGGGGCTCTCTTTATCCGCCGAGGGGCCCGTCGTATCGCCGGCCAACTGCGCGCCCGCCGCGGAGGGAAGCTGGCGGCGGTGGCGGTCCATTTGTCAGGGCGGGCAGTCCGCGGGCTCGGCGCCCTGGCCGCACTCGCCCACGCCGAACGCATACGTCTTCCGCGGGAGACGGATACGCGGCGGCGCGCGCGCGCGACTGACAAATTCGGGAGCGGCCGGCCGCCCTGGGATTCCCCGGCCGAGGAGGTTAGAGGGCAATTTGGCCCGCGGGGTGAGAAATAGCCCGGGGACGGACCGGGGGCCGAATACATCACGAGCCCCCCACGGCGATCGGCCTCTTGTGAAATATTAATAAGCAAATTAAGCGGGACTTAGCGGCCGGGCGGCGAGGCCCCCGAGCCCCTCGTAACTCACTCTTCCCACGCCTGGGAGCGCAAACGAGGCTCTCTGCGAGGGCCCCGCTCCCCACTCCCCCTCCCGCGGCCCTCTTTATCTCCTCGGCGCGCTCGATTATTTATTCGATTCGCGCGCGCACCCCATTTTTCCACCTAGTTCCGTGCTGCACGCGCTTCATCTCGCCCGGCAATCGCCCCGAGCCTGATTAACACAGGCAAGCCGGCGGGCAGCCTCTCCGCTTTGACACCTCTAACTTGTTGCTCCGTCGGATCAATACGCCTCGCTTCTAGAGTTTACTCGATCCTCGGGCTCGAGTCCAGTATCAATATCCACTAAATAATACGAACGATTAGTCATTTGCACATTAATTGCTCGTTTAAATTTAAACAAATCAACTTTCTAAGGAATTCCTAACACTACAGTGTATCGCACGGTAATTTGAATTTGTGATTCACTTGTGCCACTGATTCAATTTTAGAGAGTACTAAATCTGTCAGTAGAATGACACTCTTGACTTATGGACAGACTCGAGCCTTAGAACGTCTGCTGCCTCTTCGCTAATTATTATAATAAGTCATTACAATAAATCGAGCGTTAGCTCTTAGTGCATTCTCCGGCTAAACTGCCTTTCAAACTTCTCGTTTGTCGAGACACCGAGCGAGCCCGAATGAACGAGAGTATCGTCTAGAGCATGCTGCACACGATCCACGTCCTGGGGAATCTCCGAAATTCGGATTCCTCGGAGATGGCCGGGGGGGGGAGGCCCGAGCGTCCCGGTGCGTCGCAGACGGCCGGCAGACGGGCTCGAAAAACGCCCGGCGGAATTCGGCGGGGCTGCACGCGCTGCCCATTAGACGGCGGCACGCGAGGCCCGGCTAATCGGCGCCACCCGCGTCTCGCGTCGCCTCCCCGCGCCGCTGGCAATTCTCGGGCGCGGCCGATTATTAACCGAACCGCGGCCCCGCGGCAAGTGGGTCAGGCGGCGGGCCCGGGCATTATAGGCTTTGGCGGCGACTTTTTCGCGAATTCCCTTCCTCATTGAAGCGCGCCGGCGACGAGTCCCGGGTTCCCCCCGGGCGCCGGCACTCGGCCGATCCTTTTATTGCGCCGCGCGCGTTACAACGAGCCGCGGAACTTTTGATTGTTTTTTTAAGCGGCCCCCGGGCCCGGGGTTTAACGGCCCAGGCGGGAGCGCGGCCTATCGTAATCCGCGGGGCCCCCGTTACATTGCGCGGCTTTTTCTCCCCGGCCGCGACTCCGAGCGCCGGCGCACTTTACTTTTACTTTTACGCCTCGCTATGAATCTCGAATGCGTTATTTGAATAATTCGCCTTACGGCTGCGCAATGCAGCCATTGGCCCTGGTGATAGCGGGGGGCCGTAATTGCGGCGCGTATATCCTTTGCCGGGCCGCCACTGGGAAAGGATCTCCGGGCAGTTGGGTCGGCCGCCCGTCGTCGTCCACTGCCGAAAAAAAAAAAAGGAAAAAAAAAAAAAGGGGACCGGTGCTAACGGCGGAGCAACGAGGCCGCCCCCGGCGACCTTGACCATTGTGCGCGAGCCGGAGCTGCATCTGCCGGGGGCGGCGGGGGGAGGCAAAAAAAAAAAATCATCTGCCTCGGTGGGCATGGTAGGCGCGGGGGAGAATTAGGGGCCGAATCTCCGGGCGCGGGGACAGGGGGCCGATCGTAAAGTCGCCGCCGCCGCCGCCGCCGCTTCCCCGAAGCCCCGGCGAGCCGCGGAGAAAGCGAGGCCGCCCGGGGATGCGGCCCCGCCCCGGATTAGACCGGAACCGCGCGGTCAAAGGATTGCGCGAGCGGCCCTGCAGCGGGCCCGGCCTCGCCCCCGAGACCCTCGTCGGGCTTTCCCCGGCGACGATCCGATCAATCTCGGGACGAGGTCCACCCCCGCGAAGGACGGTCGGACGTGGGGAGGAGGCCCCGAGAGCACCGCTCGTCCAATTCCTCGCTCGTCTCCGGTCTATTTCTCTGGCTCGCTTTCATTCGAGTTTAAGGGCGATTAGTTGGCCCGGCCAAATTGCTCCCGCGCCTTTAGGGTCGGCGGCTCATTGTTCCATTGGCACTCGATGGATCGAGGCGTTCTTCCAAGGCCGTGGAAAACGAGCCGCTCCCCCCCACCCCGGGGGAATGGCTTTCGATCGGCAATTCATCGGTTTATCCAGTTGTTGCGTAAGCCGCTCCGCTGGCTTTGCCGCGCTCGATAAACACTGTAGGATGTCTTTAATTAGGAGGGGCGGCGAGGCCGGGGGGGGCGCTGTTTTACGCCTTTTATACGAAAGATGCATTTTGCTCAAGAGCCGCAATTATTCGCCTTATAATAAGTCATTACGATCGTGGATAATTAAGCGCTTTTTAATAATTTGCATAATTAGCAATGGCCAAAACGCTATAAATCATTAAGAAACGGCATTGGCCGTAAAGCCGCATTAATCGATAATAATAAAAGGCAGGTGGAGGCAGGAGGCGCTCAGGCGCGTAGGAGCGCCGCCGAAGATTTTGTGAAAGTCCGGGGGCATAAAAGCTGGCCGTCGAAAAAAAAAAAAAGAAAAAAAAAAAAGGCGCCTACTCTGTTGGCGACCGGGGATTTACTGCCGGCGTAATTTAATTGCCTCGCGATCCGCCGCGCATCGATGCAAACACGAGAAAGAAGCGTCGGGGCACAGTGTATATATCGGAGGCGGCCGGCGGCGTAATTGAGCTCGGGTGCGCGCGCGCGCGCCCCGGCATTCCGCCGGCCGTACTTTGTTTCTCGCTTTTTATACAGTTTAATGAGCCGATACTCGGGATTGATTAGCCGCGCGTCAATGCCGAAGTTAATTGCTTTTCGATATTACCCGCAATTATCGCCGCATAAAATGCAAAACAATTTAACTAGAACTCGCGAGCGGAATGCGCGCTCCTCGCGTCCCCTTCCCCCCGACCGGCGTCGAATGCCGCAGCCGCCTCACGGCGCGGGGCCCTCGCGAGGCTAGGGCTCTCCTCGAAAAAACCCGGGTCGCGTCGGGCCGCAGCCCGTCGACAGGCCCCCAGGATGCCGCGCGTCTCCGAGGATCGCGCGCGCGCGCGCTTGACCCAGATATATCTCATCGGAAGGCGCCGAGTTGATCGGTCCTCGCATAAGGCGCAGCTTGCCTACGTGCCCCGGCGCTAAATAAGTCCCCGCGAGAAGGAAATAAAAGGCCAGGGCTCGGTTTTTCGCGCGTCGCGAGCCTTTGTTCGGCGGCGGGCGTCTGGCCGTTGCCCCGGGCGTCAGCTCTTCCGCCGGCTTCCGGCGAATAAGAGGAGGGCGTTACGCGCCCGATTAGATAAGTCGGCGGGCCCCGTCTCCGTGTTTGCAAGGGGCCGCTTACCGCCGGCAACACTATTCATCGTTCAGCACCGGCGCCCGTGTCCCCGGCTTTCCCGGGGAGCATAATCCCGAGTTGAATATTTCCACGGGCTCGGCGCCGTCGTCTTCGCACCTCCGCGCCTGCTGCTGCGGTGCACATATATCCGCGGCGAGAGGGGGAGGCGGCCGCCGCCCCGGGGGGAGAATAACAGCCGAGGCCCTTTTGCCTACAGCGCGGGCAATGCGTATTACAGCTAATGACATAATCAAATTATCCATCGATCCATCTATCTTGGCCGGGGCGAAAAAACAAAAGCGCCGAGGCGGCCGAGCGGGCCAACAAGCCAACGAGGAGGCATCGAGGGCCCGAGAGGCGCGAGGGATTTGCATATTAAACGGCTTGAGATTTATAACCCAGAGCGGGAGATAGAGGTCGGAATGGTCCGGAGGTGCTAGCAGCCGCATAAACGATAAATAAGTACCGGGGCCTCGGCCGATCCCGGGCCCCCCGGCTCCCCTCCCCCCACGGCCCTCGCCCCTCGCCGACACTTCTTCCCCCCCCCCCCTGGTGTGCACACACTGCACCCTCGGCACCGTCCGCCCGGGTTTTATCACCTCGGAGGTGTCGGCGCGCGCGCCGATCCCGGGGCGATCCCCGAGCCGATCCCCGAGCGTCCGGGCGAGACGCGCCGGCCGGCCTATAAATAGCGGCGCCTCGAATCGCATCTCCCGGGGAATCCGGCTCTCGGGGCGGCGCGGGTTCGACTCGCGGGCCGACCGGAAACCAAGTGACGCGCGGCGAGTGCGCCCGCGGCGGCCTCTAATTATAAACATGGCGACTGCTCCATCAATCAAGCGCTTCAACGTGCGACGTCTCCCCGGTGCCGCGGTCCATATCTCTCTCTCTCTATCTAGCCGGGCATCGCGCGCCCCCGTGACACGCGCCCCAGTCCCGGCCCTGCTCCTCGGGCTATTATTGTACCCGCGCCGCCCCCGCCCGGGCGGTGGGCCGAGCCGACGGCCGCCAGAGGGAGACTCGGCCCCGCGACGCCCGGCAATAATTAGAGGGAATAATTGGATCGCGGATTAGGTTTGTCGCGCCCCTCCTAAGTCCCCTCCGGCGGCCGGTGTGGCCCTTGCCGCGCGGGGGGGGGAAACAATCGGCGGGCCGGCCCTCGTTTCCCGCTCGAGTGGCGCCGCCTCCGTTGCGCGACTTTTCTCCCCAAAGCCCCGTAAAAGCGCCAGTTGGTCGCGCGCAAAGCCGAGCCGCGAGGGCCGCTCGGGCTCTCCTCTCCCGCCGCCCCGCGGACGCGGACCCATCAATTTGCCCTGGGCACCTCTTGCCGGTTAATCGATTTTCAGATTTATATCCTCCGCAGATACATCCCAATAAACCCTCGGTATTATCCTTTAATTCCCAGCGGTTTCTCCGAGGGTCGGGGGGCGGCCGGTGCACCGGAACGGCGCCGAGGTTTCCCCGGTCGCGCGGGGCCGCCCGGTTTATTTTGAAACGTCGTGAGTTGGTTCCTTGGGAAATCAGTCATCGGGAGGCGATCGGTTTGGCACTTTTTTTTTTTTTAATGCCTCGTCGCCGGACGGATCGCTAATGGATTGGTTGGACGGATTTTCGAGGCAAGGCCCGACGCGTCCGCCGGGCTATCGGCTTTTCGAAAGAGCACTTAGGGGCCGCCCGCGCGCTCGCGCCAACTATATCGGGCTTGATAAAATTATAGCCGAGCTAACGCGGGACGGCGATCCATAATTCGCAAAGACGCCCAGCGGCCCGTCGAACAAAAGCCGAGCAATAAAACCGGCTAGCGGCGCGCCTCGCGTTATATCGCATGTAGCCTTATAATTGTCCCTTGGAAATTGCGGAGGAGAGATCGTTCGGACGACGGCCGAGGCTACAAAAGCGAATGTGCGTATTAAATTTAAACGGGAATTCGACACTTGGATTTTCGCGGGGCGAGCCGAGCGTCCAATGTACAATTTTAAAACTAATTTCTCTCGCTCGGCCTTCATTACGTAAGTTATTTTTCCCACTTTGCTCTTGCGTCCCTTGTCCGAATCTATTTCTTTCCCTCGGCCGAGACCCGAGGCGCGGCTCTCATTTATTTATAAAAAAAACCGTCAAAAACTTGACGAATCATTCGTTTACTCAACGGCGCCGCGACCGCTAAGAGAAAGAAGCCTCGATCGTCTTATATTTATCTTTGCCCGGAAAGTTGAAGGAACCGGATTTGATGGGTTTTTTGAAGTCGGGCCGCCGATCGAAAAATACACTCCGCGCCGCTTCTTATTATACCATAATATTTGACGAATGTACCCCTCTCGCCCGATTCCAATAGCGTTATTTTAGCTCGGCAATTATTTGATTGTAAAACAACGGCCTTGGCGCGCTCTACGTGGAACCCAAGCCGTTGCGCCGCTCGCCCGGCGGATTTACAAGTACGATTCGAATTAAAGCCGCAATCAATCGGACATTAGTCGATAGAGCGCCGGCCGGCTTTTTCTCCCTCGGCCAAGGGAACGCGCTTTACGAGGCATATTGCGCGGCCGCGGCTTTACCCGATATCCTCGGCTTGGCTCGCTTTCAATTAGACGCACAATAGATCCCGTTGGGCCCTGGCGACGGCGCATTTGCATTTCAATTAGGGGCCAAGTAGCCGCCGTGGAAATGGCTTTATAATACGACATAATGCGCGCGGCGGCGGCGGCAGTACCGAGGATGACGAATGGAACGGAGCCCAACTCGCGGTTTCCCTAGGGTCGCCGCGGCGCCCGAGGCATTTATCACCGGCTCGCCGATCGGCTAGTTTACATATCCCGGCGATTCCTCATCGAGGCAGCCGCCGCCGCCGCCGCGCTTGATGAACGTTACGAGTGGCGCGTGGGCGCAGCCTCGCCGTTATTTACGTACAGACGCGCGCGCGCGGGCAACAGGCCGCGGGAGAGACGCTCTGCCGGGGGTAAAACAAATCGACGGCCCCGTGCCGATATTACGCATCGGAGGGCTGGGTGTGTCTTCGTCGGGATCATCCGGGGACGATCGGCACAGCCGGCCGTTAATCTAATTAGCCGGGGCCTTGGGGGAGGGGCGCGCACGTGCGGCCCGCATCGCGACTTCCCGCGGATGCCCCGGCGGGCAGCGGGCGTCGCGCGTGAGAAAGTGGGGGCAGCGGCGCGGGGAGAGTCGGGCCGATAAGCGGAAAAAAAAAGGGAGGAGGCTTCCGCCGGCATCGGCCGGTCTCCTCGCATGGTAATAGAGTGGCCCGGCGGGGGCGGGCCGGCTGAGAGGGCTTGCTTGTCGCGGAAGGCACGCGCGAGGTAACGGGCCGCAGGTGGGAGCCGGGAGCGCACGTGCGCTTGTCGCGCAAATGGGCCTTACCTCTCTTCTGCATGTAGCTGAACAGGTCGTCGAGGAACTCCTTCCTCTTGGGGTCGTCGTTTATTTCGTACAACTGCAACAGAAAGAAGAGAATGGGCGTTGGTGGTGTGAGGGCCTCGGGCCGCCGCGCGTGTCGCTCCCTATAAAACCGAGGCGCGGCCCGGCCAATTGCCGCGCTCATATATAGGGACGGGCAGATTAGTTAGGCCCGATTATTAATGACGCCGTTTAACCGGCCAACGCTCGCGAGAGCCCGCGTGCAACTCGAGAAGGCCCCGGCCGAAATGTGCCTCGGAGCGAGGGAGCCCGGGGGCCCCTACCCCACCCTTGCATTATCATATATCGGTTATGTACGATGCGCCGTATCTAATCCGAAAGCGTCTAATTGCTTTTATAATGCGCCCGCCCGGCAACCCGACACTCCTCCGCGGCGCCCTCGCGCCTCCCCCCCCATTTTCCTCCTCTCGCCCGCCCTTTTTATTACTACCCCGGGTGATGTATCGGTACTGGATTCCCCGATCGGGCCGCCCGGCAACCTCCGCCTCGCTGTTTAACCCCCGGTGAAAAGCCGCGAGTCGCCGAGGTCGATCGCGCCGACGGGGGAAGCGCGCCTAATGGGAACGATAACTCACCGGGCGGCTCGTCAGCGGGGGGACAGGTGATCGAGGCCGGGGCCAATCTGCGCCGGGTCAATCAGGCCTAATGCCCCGTAAGCGCCCGGCGCCCGAGCCCGGCTTTTCCCCCGGACAATAATTATCGCTCGGGCCGCGGGGATCGATCACTCGGCCGCTGCAATTAGCGACGCCTTCCTTCCGTCCGCGGCGGCCCGCCCCGCGCCCCTGACTAATGATCCCCGGATCGACCGGACCCTCGGCCTCCCTGCCCAGGCGCCCTATTCCCTATCAGCGGCTTCGTATTGATTCGTTAAGCTCTTTTAGCCTGTTTATAGATTCCCCTCCGGCCCCTCCATCGCTTTTAGCCTCGGATGTATCTTGGCCGGCATTCGCTGCTCCGCGCTGATGTTACCCATTTTTTTTCCGGCCTTCCAAAAAGATGTTGATTTATTTACTTTAGGAAAATCGGCTATTCTAAACATTGCTGTATGCGGTAGACAAGCAATCTAGGAAACACTTTGAAAAACAAATGAAAGCGTGGAAAAGAAAATAAACTCTCATTCGTTTAGTCTCCAACGACCTTACGCTAATTTCCAATTTGTTAATACACGTATACGTATGAAAAACGAGCACTCGCTCTTGTTTTTTTTATAATTCATCCTTGCGCACTCGTCACGCAACATTACGCTAATTGTTTCAACTAGCCTCGAATAAAATATATACAAGGAACAGTTTGGGAAAGTGCAAGTAAACCCGGCTCGTTTCCCCTCCTCTCTTTGTTTTTCTTCTAGAGGCAGTCGATTATTACAAACGGTTACCCGCTTTATACCGGGTACTTTGACGTATCATCAAATGTATCCACAAGTAGCGTTTTGTTTTCACGACTCTGGCAGCGGCGCGGCCATAAAGCACTTGATCGGGCGGATCCTTCGGGCCGTAGGTAAAAGCGGAGGGTCGGATCGAGGGGGGAAAAAAGAGCCATTGACAATATTTGAGTGGGCAGTAGAAAAAGCTTTAATAGACACGATTATCCCGGGGCGAGATATTTTATTTCCGAGGGCAGGGCAAAGAATCAATAGGGCATTAGGCGGGGGGTAGGCCGGAGCCCAGTTGAAAGGGGGCGAGGGGAGACAGGTTGTTGGGGCCGCCGGCGCAATTGATTGATCTGCCGGGCGGAGGATCGCGGCGGAGGTGAGACCGGGAGAGGCCGCCGCGGAGGCAGGTGGGCCGGAGTGGGGTGGGGGGGGGGCCCGGCCCGAGGGCGAGGGGCCCCGGCTCGGCGCGCACATTCGGATGCGCCTCGGCCCCGCCCACGGGGCCACGGGGCCCCTCTCTTCCTTTTTTTTTTTTTCGCGAGCGCGCCGCGCGCATCGGCCTTCGCATTATGCATCCCCGGGTTTATTCGCGAGGAAGTGCATTTTTCGTAATTACAGCGTTGGGCGGGCGGCGCGCGCACCGGTTTTCCTCCCGGGCTTGCGTTCGTTCCTTTTTTTTTTTTTTTTTCTTCCTTTGCCCCTCCCTGCTGCCGCTTCGTTCTTTTTTTTTTCCTCCGCCTCGGGCCGCGGCGATCGGGGCGCCCGGAGATCCTCGTTAAAGATTGCGCATCGGCCGGCTTTCCACATCTCGGGGGAATCGTTTGCGAAAAATCTGCGCGTCCCGCCGGCCGGCATTGTTTACATTGTTCGCGGGTCTTATTTGCGCGCGCGCCGGCGACGCGTCCGCGCCGACGACTTGCTCGGGTTGGCAAGGTGGAAAGCGGCCCCCCGGGCGGAAGCGCCGATAGGACCGTGCCGGCGCGCTTCCGTGGGATAATGCACGGCCGGTGTCCCGGCGCTTGGCATTGTTCCCCGGCGCCCCCGGGATAAACGCCCGAGATTACGGTAATTGCAGTTATAGTTGCGCGCGGCGCCGCCGCCGCCGCGGTACGATTAATATTTCATATCGCGCGGGGCCGCGAGCGCGGAATCCGCTTAGGAGCCCGCCGGGGAGACGATGCAAATTCCCGGCTCGCGCTCGCCGGGGCCCGAGGATCGGATCGGCCGCTCGGATGGACCGCGGCACGTACGTATAAACGCGCGGGGAATGCGGCCTCGGGCCCCGGGCTGTGCGTGCAAGCCCTCGCTCTCCTCCTGCGCTCGCCGCTGCTTTTTCGAAAAACCCGCGTAATATGCATCCGAGAGAAAATTGAAAAGGAGGGGAGAGGGAGAGCCGGAGGCGGATAACACTCGGCCCCTGCGGCTCCGGCTGGCACATGCGCCGAGCCCGAGGAATCGCCGGGCTACGTGCTCGGGCCGTTAAACAAAAGCCCCCCCCCCCCGTCCTGAGCCCGCGAGGCCCCCGCTCCCACCCCCCGGCACGATGATATTAGCAGCGCGGGCATGAGGCCGCGCTTATTATTCGTTATTCCGCGTTCCTCCCCGCCTAGGAGAAAAAGCGCGCGCCCAGCGATAAGAGGCGCGCAATCGTAAATATGCAAAGCAGCCCGCGCCGCCGCACTACTCGGATTGATATTTTTGAGGGAAAAGAGCCGAGCGCTAATAAGCCGCTGCCGCGGTCGCAATAAACCCGCGGCCGGGATATATTATATATGCCCGAGCGGCGCTTTTTCCGCGCAGATTCGCTTTTGATAAACTCGCCGCGCTCGGGGCTTTCGCTCCTCCGGCCCGCTTTCCTTCTATTATGTCTAATGCGTATATATGCATGCAAATGGAAATGGTCGCGCGGAATTCCGTGAAAGTTCCCCCGGGCGCAGGCGACGAGAGACTTGGTATAGCCGGCAAATGGAGAAATGCCGTCGGCAACAGCCGCCGACCTGCCCGATCGCCCCTTTTTTTTTCCCCCCCCCTCTTTTCTCACTTTGCGCTACACTTTAAACGGTCGCGCGCGCGCGCGGCCTCGACAATCCACGTAATGCGCGCTAACGGTATTTTATAAATTTGCACGACCCGACTGTGGGCACACGCGCTCTCGCGTAATCACCTTTGTATATTTACTTTTGTTCTTTATTCCCGTCGAGGCGAGTGCATTAGGGCACGCAGCGTGCGCGGATAATTTAAGAGAAGGAGATTATTCGACGTTTGTTTTTATTCGGCAGTCGGTAAGGGAGAAATACAAGGCTTTGCGCAAGAACGAGTTGGCGCACGCGGCGGGCGTGTGCAGGGGCTACCGTGTTTGCAAAAGAAAGCTCTCGGCTCGACCTAAATACGTCCCCTGGCTGCTGAGCCGTATTAATGGCATTATTTTATCAGGAATCCTTAAAAGATAATAAAACCGCGATTGCGCGGATGTTACGAAAACTTTAATATTTGCATCGCAGCGGTGCATAAAAGTATTTAGTGCCGGCGGCGCGCCGGGCATATTGGTTCAATGTTAAGCCCGAGCGAAAGGTCAGTATCGCATTAATAGCTCGAGCTCCAGTGTATCCTGTTAAAAGCTTTGCCGACTCTGTTGCAAGCCGGCAATTTGGCTAATTTCGAGTTAATTTGCCTACTTACATGCGCAATAATTAATGCCGGGGGGCGGAGCAGGGCCGTCGGACCGCTCGCCCCTCGGAATCGAGTCAATATCGGCCGGGTGTAATTAGCCCAGGGAGGGCCGCCGCTCGCAAGTCAACGTCGCGCATTGCATTACGCTCGGGAGGATAGTCCATTTAAATATTCATTAGGGAAAACAAATAGAGTGGATGTGCTGCCGGGGCCCAATTGGACGTCGCTTGGAATTGCGCTTTCTCGCGCGTAAAAGAAAAAAAACCGCGCAGGTGGCGCAACAGGCCATTAAAGGTCAATGCTCACTCGATTTATGTAGGTTTATAATCTACGAGTTTTATCGTTGATTAATGGCGGCGAGCAGCGATACACGGTATTGCTAATTTTTCTTCCGAGAAACGATAACGCGCCTCGCGCACAATAAAACGTACGGCATTGCGCGCGGTGAGTTTTTAACCTAGATCGAGGATTGTTTCCCGCGCCCGAGAGCCGCGAGCCAGCCGGCTCGGCGCGTGTGCAGCCGACGCACGTTACCATCGGCATCGGGAGAGAAAAGAAAGCCCGCGGATTGGCGGCAGATCGGAGGCAAGAAGCGCCGGGGGGCCATTAGCCGCGGCCGAGCGGAGGAAGTCGCCGGCCCGGGGGCGCCGAGAGGGCCCGCGAGGAAAAAGCCGGCGCCGCTATCGGCCGGGAGGATCGGAATCGGGAAAAATGCGCCCCGGCCTCGTGCGAGCTGCTCGCTGGCTTTTACGAGGCCTAATTATCGATGCCGGCGGCGGCGGCCGCGCCCTCCCCCCGCTCTCGAGATTGCGCCGCCCTTCCGGCCACGTATTATACACCCGGGGAGCTGAGCGCGATGCGCCCGGCGGGGAGAGACGGCGGCGATCTGGCGGGCGATAGCCCGCCCGCGCGGGGCCTCCATTGGCGCGGGGGCGGCGCCGCGGATCGGCCGCCCTCGGCGGCTCTCCGGGGAAATCCCCGGCGAAAGCTCGCGCTTCCATTATTCTAATGAGGCCGCGGCTAATCGCCCGCGGGCCTCCGGGGGCTTTATGGGCGGAAGTCGCCGAGTCGCCGGTTACTCCGTCGCCAGCGCCGGGAGGACGCCCGAATTATGCATCGCCGCTCGAGAATGCCCCGCTCTTTACGGCCCCCCGTCCCGAGTAAACGCGGCTTTTTACGGCTGACAATTATCGCACCTCGCTAATCAACCCCGAGTAATTTACTTTAATTTCCACGCGACGATGCCCAATTGATTGGGCTGGTAGTTTTAGAGAATCGAAAACGACCCGCCGCTCCTGCTAATAAAAGAAAGAACCATTACGTGTTTTTTTTTTTCTCTCTCTTCCAGACAATAAACTTCGTACTCTCGAATATCGTGCCGTTGTCTGCGATTGCAGGGGCCGATGGCCGGCGTTTGAGAAAATCGGCAATTGTTAATGACGCACAATGCCGCAGGATTTGACTCCTCGTGGCTGTTTCTTTTTCCCCTTTATAAGAGAAGAGATGTTTCTCACGGGGCGGAAGGTCGCTCCCATTCGGCGAACCGGCGGGAAATTTGAAAGGGGCGTCGACGGCGTTCCCAGTTGGAAACGGCCGTAAACCGTCTAATATTCGCGGGCAATAGTAAAAGATCCTCTTTATCAAGCGGGGAGTTCACCGACGTCGGAAGTCCTGCTCCTTTTTCCGCAATTACCTTTGCGGGCTATTTACGTATCTGGGCGATAAGGCCCTTTTACGCTCCCGCGGGGTGGGGGGGGGGGCCGGCGCGCGACGTCCCCCGCAATATCGCCGGGGGCCCCGGCTCGTAAAACCCGCGGGAGAGCGTATCAAGATCGCGGGCGGCCGGGGTTGCGCAGCCCCGCCATAACAGCGCCCGCGCCATTACGCCCGCTCCCGCCGGGGGCATTAAAGATACCGAGGACCCCACCACCACCGCCCCCCTAATTATCCTCATTACCCGGGGGGAAGTGGCTCGTCGGGGCGCCCCCGCCTCGCCGCACGCGCTCTCTCATTCGACGCCCGCGCTGCTGCTTTCCTATTATTCCCCTCGCGGTCGGATTTGAGGAGGTCGCGGGGCCTCGCTGTAATAATGGCCGCACACGAGCATCGGCGCGGACGTACACCCGAGTGCCCCGGGTAGGTTTACGGGGCTTTTTCCTCTTCTCTTTTCCCCGGCGGCCTCCGCTCGCGTAACGAGCTTGCGCAAATAACGATCGAGCTTGCACGGGCCCCGAGTTTGCATAATGACTATAATCAGGGGCGTTTCGGCCGGCGGATAAGCGGGCCCCGATCGATTGTCCCATGGGGCCTGCGCGGGAGGGAAATTGCCGGGCGCCGGGGCCGGTTTTTTTCGAGCCGCGAGTCCCGGAGGCGCCCCGGCAGTTTATCAGCCGGGGCCAAATTGACGGCCGCGCTGACAAAGCGCGACCTCGGGCGCAGACGCCGGGAGCCATAAAACCGGCTAATTATACCGGACGGGGGTGGCCCCCGGCCCTCTCGGCCGCTTCCCGAAAATCGTATAAAAATCGGGCCGTCCCCGCGGCGCGAGCCGCCGCCGATCCCCTTCCCCGGCAGATGGGTTGTATCGGCCGGATTTATCGCCGGCTATCGGGCCCCCACCCCCCTCCCTCGCCCGGCTTTATTTCCCACATTTAGACGGGCGCTTCCAGGGAGAGGACCGGCCGGAACTCTCGCTCGCCACCGGTTCCTCCTCGATTCCCCGCCAAATTACACCTCGCCTTTTTAACTGCACTTTTTTCCTCTCCCTTTTTTCTCCCCCACCCCCCTCCTAATTTAGCCGGGGCCATTGTCTTCGCGCGGCGCTTATCCAAAATCTCGCTCGGGCGCCAAGAGCCAAGGTTGCGCTTTTCTTTTTTGCCGCTGCGCCTCGACACAGCTCCCGGGGGAGGGGAAAGCCGAGGCGCGACGGCTGGCCATGCCACCCGCGTCAATGTGTCCTAAGCGAATCTGTATTATCGAGAGAGTTTATCCTGAAGAGCCCGGACAAGCTTTTATAAAAGTTGTTACGGCAATTGGCAATTGGTGGGCGATTGAGGCTAAAGCCGGCAATTGAAGCCGTCACGGGGGCCGGGAACAGTCGTTTACCCCGCTGAATAAATACGTGACGGGAAATGATTATTCGGTGAAATGCCCGCAACAAATGACAGTGCTTTCGCTTTTAAGAACATGGGAAAAGGATCTCAATTACGCGGGAGAAAAAGGGTCGAAGGGCCGGCCGGCTCGTTTCTTGCTGCCCCCGGCCGGGCGGCCGTCGCCGCGGCGAATCATTCAGCGGGCGCAGGCGCGCGCGCGCTTTCATTCATCGGCTGTTACCCCAGTTCACGTGAAAGCACTGCCACCGAACGATAAAAAAAAAAGAAAAAAAGAGGCAGAAAAGAAAAAAAAAAGTAAGGCCGAGCGGAGGCGGGCGTCCTCCCCCCTCCCTGCCGCGGAACGACGCCCCTCCCCGAAAACCCATAAAAAGCCTTCAATTTCCATCGAAGAGAGCGGGCAAGGACGGCGGCCCGTGGGCCGTTAACGAGCGGCGCGGGCGATCGGAGCGACGCCTGGCGACGCGCCCCCGTAATTGCGGGCGCGCAATGGCCCCGGGGCCGCCGCCGCCGCCACCGCCGCCGGGAGAATCAATCGGCCCCGGGGCCCCGATGCGCCGGCGGATAAGCCGCCCTGGCTAATCCCAGATGAGGCGCCGAGATAGGGCCGCCCCGGGGATATTCGGACGCCTCCTCCCCGGGCTTTGAGCCGAGCTTCCGCCGGTGCACGCGCCGATTGTTCCGCCGCGGCCCTTCCCGGGAGCGCCTCCCCCCCCTCCTCGGGCTTTGTCCCCCCGGGGCCCGGGATTTAGCGCCTCCGCCGGACTCTGGGCATCCTGGCCAATATTAAACGGCTCCAGCGCCGCTGCAGCGATCTAATGCCAAACAGCTGTCAAGGAGTCGACGATATGTACGCCACGCCGAGGCTCGCGCTCGCCGCTTTCTCTCTCTCTCTGCGTCCTTCCGCTGTCCATTGTCTCCCCGTGTTTTCTCAGCTGACCGCCATCTTCCGATTGAGCGTCCGCGCCCTCGGAGGAAGGGCTTAAGAGAAACGAGTGCTCGTATCGAGGCGCACCACCAAACTCCTCGACTGCCAGTGCTGAGAGAATGGCGATGAAAAAACAAACTCAAAAGACTGAACCTTTGAAATTTATCGCACCGTTCAGAACTTTCAATTACTCCGACAAATGTTGGTATTATGCAGTAGTTAATAAACACGCGGATTAACTGCAATCTCGCGTTACAGCCCACGGCCGGAGCTATACCTCTCCGCTCATTGCTGACTCTAATCGAAGCCGCAGTAAAGATAGTTTAGCCGCAAAATGTGCCCGATAAATCCTCTACGTTTCTATAAACGTTTACGAGTGTGTTTTCGCGCCGGCCCCCCGGCACATGAATTTCCCGGGCGCAAACTATATCTCCGTGCGTCCCGCTCGGCAAATCAAAATAGAGCGGGGGAGACTCCCTCCACCCAACCCCGGCGTTAAATACCGGGGCTGCGGGCCTGCCTTCTTAAATCCATCGCAGCGAGTGAGGCGATCGTCGCGGGCTCATTACTGCCGGCGCATCGCCGTAAACGCGGGGAGAAAATACGCGGGGCCGCGAGCGCGGACTTTGTATATATGGGGAGCGGAGGCTCGCAGCGAGGCCCGGCGCTGTGTAACAAGGACATGCGTTATTGCCCCCCGACGACGACGACGACGACGAGGCCGCGGGCGTCTAGCCGGGCGCCCGAGCGAAACGAGCCTGGCGCCCGGCCAACCGGCCGATATCCTCTCCGCCCGGGGAAAGGACAAGTGGCCCGGGGGCTTTTTTTTCCCGGCCGAGCGCGGGTGCGTCGACGATCGTGCCGCGTCGCCCGCTCGGAGTTAGGCGCGCGTTATTATGCCAAGTGGCCGAGGACCGATTTTTTTGTCGCGCGAGTGACCGATCGTGACGGATTGCACGCGGGTTTATTCGGGGGTTCATCAAACGACAAGCGTCATTAGCGGTATGCGCTTCTTTGCCTTCAGAAATAGAAACTCGCGTCTGCGGGGCATTATTCGTCTCAATAACATTTGACGCGTAGCTTTTTGGGCGTTTTGCAAATTGCAGAAAAAATATAAAGTTTGAAGTAAACTGACACCTTTATGCACGCCTGTGTTTGCGGCATAAATCAATTTAATAGTATGGCGCAAAGAGCAGTTCGGTTTGGCGAGCGATATTGTTGCACTTGTATACTCCAAGATATTATTATTATTTATTCCACATTTATAATCTGTTGCGCTAAATAAGACGAGTCTTATAAATAAACCTGGGTGCAAGAGATGGCTTTATTTTTTTGATGGAGCGCCAAAATATAACGATCTAGACATTGTTTAGAACGGTAATAAAGTAATATTAATAATGGTTGATTAATGGAACGTCTATATATAAAGGGGCGAGTCTATATTTAAAAGAGGAAGCGCGCGCCGAGCTGGCCGCTAGAGGCTTGATCGATTAGGATGCAATAGAAAAATGATAAGTTAATTAATTTCTCGGAGCGATTGGGATCATCGGTTGGAAATTTCTCCCGCGCGGTATATTATTAAATGAAGAAAATATTTACAGAGAGCGGCCGAGTGTAATTTGTCAGAGGTTTTATTTGAAACGAAATTAGGTGATATTTCACAAGTTTTGTCCAACAGAGAATGAAAATAAATCAAAGCAGTAAAGTATATTATTTTAAGAAAAGACGATGAATTCATAATTAAGATGGTCGCGCGCGCGCCCGCGCAGCCGGCTAGGTGCACCATTGTTATGTCAAGGGTTTATATTTAGTCCCGGGCGCGGCGGACCGAGCGCAGATCGTCCTCCGAGCCGCGGCGAGATCCGGGAAGCTTCTTGGAAGCGGCCGCGGCTATCAGGGGGAATCAAGCCGACGGGCGGCGGAGCGGCCGAATCTCGCGCGCGGCCCCCCCCCACCCCTGTCGCCGCTGAGGGATCGCCCCCGGGAAAAGCGCCTCGGCCCCGGGACAAGGGCCTTAAGCGGATAATTAAAGGGAGATTAAGAGAGGGCGGCCGCGCAAACAAGCGAGAATAATGCCGCGGGCCCCCGGGGGGAAAAAGGACCGCGGAGAGGTTTATACTTGGCGGCGGGCGCGATGCGACGTGATAAATCGAATCTAGGCGGCCGCGGCGGCCCCTCTCGGCATTCCGGCCGTTCCGCCGGCCCGCCCCGCCCGTGGCCGGCGCGCCCGGGGGATTCGCGGAACGCGCGCTATTTTCGAGATTTCGGGCGGGAATCAAATTCTCGGGCGGTGTCGTCGCCCTCGACACGGATTTCGCGCATTGTGCGCCTCGGCGCCGCCCGGGCCTCCGATCAATTAGCCCGCGGGGGAGGGGGGGGGGGGGAGCACACACAGCCGGGCTCCGAGGGCCCAGTCGATTAGGGGGGGGGAGTAGCCCCCCGATCGACCGAATTCGGCCTCCCGGAGCAAAACTTGATTAAGAACTGACAGTTACAAATCGAGCCAATCATTCCTCGGGCTGTCCCGGCCCGCGGGCCCCGGCCGCTTTGCGTAAGCCCCGGCCGCCGGCCGATTAAACTCGTTTACAGGCCCGGACAAAGGTGGGATTTTTTTTTTGTTCCCCGGCCCTGAGCCGCCTCGCTCTAACGACACTGACCAACGCTCTACGGCGGCCCAATCGATAAAAGCGGCCGCCCCCGCGAGCGGGCCGAGTCAGCCTCGGACGAGATGCCTGAACGCTAATTCCCCGCGGGTGGAAAAGGCACGTTGATGCGAGGCGTGCACTGTCACATGTAATCGCCCCATGAGCCGCCCGGCAGGCGTTTTTTACACCCGTAGCTGGAAATACTTAAATCGCACCTAAAGCGCCCAAGCCTCTCCCGCCCTGTCGTATATGCGAGGGCACTCGAGCGCCTTTCCCGGCCCGCCCTACCACTCGACTACCTTTCATAGTGTCACTTTCTCCTTCGAGATTCGACCATGTTACAATTGTCGGATTCATAAAAAAAAAGGCAGATCACTTGAAAGAGCCAATAGATCCGCGTGGAAAAATGTCGAGAAACCAAGTGGTCCATGATCTCTGTAATTCTGCAATTAAAGTCTCGCAAACTTTCTTTTGCCAATGTCAAGCTGGAAGCGAGCAGCGGCTCGGAAATCCGCCTACGCAGAGGAGCGCGCGGCCAACGATAGCAATTATATATACGCGGCCGAGTCGTAAACCACGCGAATCCAAGTAGTTTTCGGGGAAGAAAGAGGGGCCAGAGTCACGCGATCGGCTCCTCGGCCGCCGATGGCCTACGATCGGAGGCGCTTTTCCCCAAAGGTGGCGGCCGGCCCCCTCGGCCGTACGCGGAACGCGCCGCGCGGGATCTCGGTGGGCGGGCGGCGCGCGCTCGATCTCTTTCAATTAGCGCCTTTCCGAAAATATCCCCGCGGCTCGCGCGGTCCAGCGGCCCCCCCGAGGCTCGTTATCGGCCCCCCCCTTTATTAGCGACTCTGCATCGGCCGGCTCGTAAAGCCCACTTCATCGAACGTCGCCGGCGGCGCGGCCTCGTTACCCACTCGATTTAACGGCGCCCCGTTAGAGCGGCCCGGGCGCGTGCGGCTCCAGCTCATTGCGCCCGCGCGCCAAACAATGACTGGCGAGCGCGGCCCTGTCCAAGGGACCGTGGCGCCTCCGATAAGCCTCCCCGGAAATCCCTTTTTCCCCGGGGGCGCGACTCGCGGGACCGGCCGGTCTACGTATACGCGTAGCGGCCCGCGATCGGCAACGCGCAACCGCCGTTCGGCTATCGCGAGGCGCCGTTAAATCCTCGGGGGAAATCGTATGCGCCGGGCGCCGCGTGAATTATGGAAAACTTTATTGAAATTTAGTCAAATGCAGGCGGATTTCACGATGCTGCCGCGCGGCCCTCGGGATTTAACGGCCCGCGCGAATCGCGTGCGGCCTCCGCCGTAAAACCGCGGCCGGTTAACGCGCCCGCGCCACGGCGCGTGAAAGCGAAACGCGGCGGCCCGAGCGCCCCCGCGAGGCCCCTTCCTTTTTTTTCCCGCGCACGCGCCCGGGCTATTTTAACGGGCAGCGCCCGGGTATCAAGCCGTTAATCCACGCCGCGCCGAGGAATAAATTTCAAATTCGCCCGGGCTTTCTCGAGGCGCGTGTCAACCCCGCCCGCGAAACAAATCGCATACTTTATATGCCGCCGGTGTAATTCAGTGGTACAGTTAGCACTCGGCGAGCGCGCGGGTGTCCCGCTAACTAGGGGGGCTGCTCTCCTCCCAATGCGTCCCTGCTGTCCCTCCCGCCTTCCTTCCTTCCTGCCTTCGCCGAGCTTCCATTGCCCTCCGCCTAATAATTAACGGCTTCCGACTCTTTCCTCCGCGTGCGCCAATTTAATCGCCAGTTCCTCGTTTCTCGCGCAACACCGTTGTACAAATCGGTGTTTACGATAAGCCAACTACCTGGTCATTTCTATCGATTTTCCACGCTTCGGCAATTCGTCATTTATATAACAGTTCATGAATTTATTCTGGAATTTCCAAATATTTACGATATTGTCCAAGGGAGATAAATAACGCGTACGCCAACGCGATTTACAATGCATATCCAAGCAACAGTTGAGGAACTCTGCATTTCACTTTTCCAGCTCGGATTCAACGACTGTTCCTGCAAATGCCGTGTAAATATTCGCAGGCTAGAGCAGCGCTCTATCGTCTCTAGGGGTTTAATGAACGAAGAGACGTCGGTGCGGCATTCCACCGCGGTGAAAGAGTGAAAGAGAGAAAAAGGAAAGCACACACGGCAGTGCGATCGGAGATATCGACTCGGAGCGATTGCGAGCGCAGGCAATCGAGCGGTAGGCTATTATCCAGTAGAAAAGAGGAAGCACGAGGAAGAAGCGGTATTTTTTGGCGGGCGCTTGCGCGACGAGGCCCCGGGTATACCGAGGCTTTTTGCAGCGGCTTAATAATGGGATTTCCGATGAAGCGGCCGCGGCTCGAGGGGACAGAGGGGCACGGAGCAGGCGTAAACGTGGTGGGGTTGGGTGGGGGGGGGCTAGCCGGCCGATGAATAAATTTTCTACTCACGTGCCTCGGCTCCGCGGCCGTTATATTTGCGTTATACTTATCGGGTCGCGTCTCGGCTCCGGGTCGGATACATACCTGCAACAGAAAGCACAGGAGGGTGGGGTTAGCCGGGCAGAGGCGCACGAGCTCGGACGAGGCGCCTTCTCGTGGGAGTCGACGGCGGCGGCGGTGGGGGGGGAGGGGGCAGGACAGCGGAGAGGGTGGGGTCGAGACAAAAGGCCGTAAATCAAAATCAATCATGGAAATCAGGGGAGATATCGGGCGGCGCTTGGTATCCGCTGGGTGTGCATCCATCGGAGAGCCGGGCGCCGTAAAATTTTCAATTTTCCTCCCCCTCCCGCGGCTTTTTCCCCGGCGCCGGCTTTTTACGAGGGCGCCAGGTCGGCATGGGAGGGGGCACATCCCGCGCGCACATTGTCGAAGAAGAACAATGAGCGGGGCGGGCGGGGGCGGAAGCCCAGGAAGCAGCCGCCGCCGCCGCCGCGCGCACCTTGCGCGTTCTACTGCGACGGGCTTTAATCTCGGGCGGCGTTTTGCGCCTCCATTCTATTGTTGTCGGCGGCGCCCCTCCCCCCCCGCGCCGATCCGACCCGTGGGACTGGGAGGCGGCGGCGACGCGGGCACCCGCGGGTCCGCGGCTACCGAGGAGAGCCCGATCGATCAGCGGCCGATGGCCGCGCCGATTGCGCCCCGCGCGAATTAATATCCGCGGGCCGGGCCCGGCCCCCGGTATCATCGCCGAGGGCCGCCCCACCCCGAATAATTATAATTAATGAAAGCCGACGGGGGTGGGGACGGCCCCCGGCCCTCGCCCTGGTGCCAACTTAAAAAAGGAGGAGGCCGCGCGGCCGTATTATTCATCGGGCTCGCCCGATAAATCGACGCCGCGAGACGCGCCGAGATCCAGCTTAATAAAATGAGTTTGCACCTCGCCTCCCCCGCCCATCGAGCGGTCCATGCGCCTTCTTTAGAATCGAATTTATCTCCGGGGGCTCGTCTCGCTCCTCCTCGCGCGAGGAGCCTCTCCCAGCGGAGGAATTCATTAAGTCGCCAATGCGAGTGTCGCTTTGTTCCTATAAATAACGGGTCGTTTAGCGCGGGCCCGATGCACACAGCCTCCTTCAAAATATTATCCGGCTAAATAGGCGGAATGCCCGCCGCGGCGGGTAGGGGCCCGAGCCGGCCAGAGCGGAACTGCGCCCTCCTCCCAACGCCTCGAATCAAATGTCCTTCGGCCCGGCCCGACTCAATCCCAATAAATCAAGGCATAAATTAACCGCGGGAGAAAGAGAGAAAGAGCCGCGATGAAATCGAATCTCGCGGGCTATAAAGTATATTATTGCGCCGAGGAAAGGCCCGAGTCGGTATTAATTCTCAAGTGGGCGCGGTACTTACACCACGAGAAAAGTTTATCAATATGCATAAGGCCCTCCCCTATAAACAAGATACAACGCACGGGCATTGTTCTTATCCAAGGCTCGGACTCGTCGCAATGATTATCAAACAATCCACTAGACTGCGCTTAATTAACTAAACACGTGGGATAAGCAACTGGCGCGAAGAGGCTGACTTTGAAACAAGCCGAGGGCTAGGCGCGGTTTCCCGGGCGGGAAACCGGCGCTCCTCTCCAGACGGGAGGTAGGGGGGAGGCCGGGGCTCCCACGAGGCGGCGAGGCCGGCTCCCTTATTATCGGGGAGGCGAAACAACTGACACCCGCGCGCTAATCGCCCGGGCACACGGCCGCTTCCCCGAATCGGCGCGGCGCTGTTTGCGCGGCCAATCAAGCGCTCCTCGGCAAACAAAGCCGGGGCTCGCGCTGCCCCTTCCCGATGCGCCTCGGCGGGAAAGCGCGCGAGGCCCCGGGCGGCGCCCCGATCAAAAGCCGGCTTTTCCTCGAGGGATCGGCTGGGGAAAGGCCCCCCCCCCCGCGGTTTTCAAGCCGCGGCAGTTAGCTCGGCAGGCAAATCTCCGGCGGCGGAGACACGCGGCCCTCGTTACCGATGGCCGATTACCGAGCCGCTACCCGGGCTATCGGCCCGCGGCGGCGTGGGAACCGGCGGCGCGGCCTCGCGTTCCGCACGCGATAGGCCAGTTGGCCGCGCGCCTAAAGCCCGGCTTACGCAACCTGCGCGCCGCCCGCGCCCGCCCCGCGATATAAACTAGAATTAGACCGCGGGCCGAGGCGATCGCGCGCGTCTTCCTTTTATCTCGCCGGCCGCCTATTCGCGGACGCGCATTGTGCAACACGCGGAAGCCGGGAGCCGGCCGCCGCCCCCGTCGCCCGCCTCCTCCTCCCCCTGCTGGCCCGCGACCCTCCCCCCCCCACCCCGGGGGAGGAGGCCCGACGCCCGAACGAAACCTTCTTTATCGCCCGTAACTCCCCGGTTATTAGCCGGCAATTTGTATGCCGATGCGGGTCGAATTGGAGGGAAAGCCGGGCTCGCCGGGCCCGGCGGTCGTCCGCGGGCGACAACGTCGGTTCCAAATAGCCGCGCCCCCGCCGGGCTTAAGATTCCCGCGCCGGCGCGCGCATTAATGCGCATGTATATAAAGATTTCGAGCGCGGCTCGCCGCGGATCTGGCTTTCTCTCTCCTCGCGGCCGCTACACCCGTTTAATGCCCCGAGCGCAGCCCGTCTTTGTCTACTTCCCCGTGATTTACGATGATAGTTCTCGCGAGCGCGCCCCGCGGACCCGATGCTATTCTCGCGGTGATGCGCGGCCGATCCGCGCCGAGGATCTTATTTATCTCCCACTCCCGCCGCCTCGACGAGACGCCCGGCGCGGCCCACCGTTATATAGTGGGCTTGCGTTTTTTGGTCGCGCCCCAAGACTATCTTGCCGCTGGCGGGCCGCCTTGTATTTCGGGAGCGCCGATCGCCTGCAACTCTATACCGATCTTCCCCCGAATCCACTTTAATCGGCGGCCTGTATCACTGCAGTCGACAAAAGCTCCATTCTTTGGCTTTTACGCGCCCCAGTACGGCCCGCGAGTATTTTTAAAACGCCGATCGAGCCCCGCATTGTGAAATGCCCTATGCCGTATACCAATAAAAAAAAAGAGAGTCAGATTAAAGCCGAAGCGGCTGCGAGGCGGATCGTAACGTCTCTCAAAACTTCCGGCGCTGTAAAACGCCCATTCTTACCTTGGGGATCGCTCTTTATTGAATAGATCGACTGCCGCAAGGCTGTTAAAACTCGGCCACTTTATTAAGCCGTATATCAAGCAAAAAATAATGCCCCGAGCTAACGGATTCGGCTCCGAGCACTAGAGAGAGAGAGAGAGAGCCGATAAAAGCCGCCCGCACACAACGGAAGAGCGCGCGCGCGCGCGTTAAAAATAATCATCTTTATATCCCCTCTTTTGGAGGGAGCACCGCGCGCTATCGCCTACTCGCCCTTTTCACGATAACTCCATGAAAATTCGATACCATTGCCTCCGCTCGAATAAAAGTGGAAAATTTTACGATCGCTAGGCTCTACACCAAATCGGGTGTTTATGATCCGATGCCCATAAAAATGCGAGGTAATGGAAAAAAAGTAGCGCCTGGGAGCTGCCGGCGAGTTATTAATCCAAGCATTGATGAGCTTCCGCGTAGACTCGCCGAGAGATACGCAAGACTTTTCATTTCGTCGGAGAGCGTAAATGTTTGCCTAACCACTCGTTGTATTATCGACTAGAATAATCGCTTGGGAGAAAAATGAATCAAAGCCAACCCTATATTGCCATTTAAAATTACGATACTTCACCAAAGCGTTTAAAAGTTAACGATTTCCCAAGCCAAATGAAACAATACTAGCGACAAACGTTCGATAAATCGATGCAACGTTCTTCGCCGAGCTTCCTGCATTCATTACGTTCCTCGAGCCAAAGCTGGTGAAAACTCACCACGATCGGTTTCTTCAATGGTCGCTTCGGGCCAACTCGATCGGCCGAGGATTTGTTTTCAATTGTCCAGCGGACCACAGGCCGCTTCCAGAAACTGCTAAAGTTTCACTTTTCATTTTTGAATTACCCCAAAGGGGCGGAAAAAAACCGGACGAGATGCGACGGACCGGGACAATAAGCAAGATCGGCAGCGATCGGCCGGGCATTATGCTGGCGAAGGTTGCGCGATCGCCGGCGCGGCAATCGGCAGCGCGTAAACAGGCCCGGCTGCTGCATCCTCGAGAATTCCTAAAGGACGCGCTTCCGAGTAGGTCTGGGAGCCTCGACGGCGGCGGCGGCGGCGGCGGCGTCGGCGACGGCGCGTCCGGCCCCCCGCTGCAAAGGAAGGGCGGGGAGGCCGAGCGCCGTCCGCACCGCCGCCGCCGCCCCCGGCCCCCAATATCATTGCCAAGTGCTCACTGGGCCGTGTGCACGCGCCCTTGCGCCTCGAGGGTGTCAACGAGAGGAGGGGGGGCGGGGGGGGCCGAGCCGGCCTCGAGCCGATGCTTTCCGCTTGGGATCGGCCCCCGATTTACCGATCCTCCCGCTTTTCCTCACGGCTTAGGATCATTTTTCAAATTCGAGGCGCTCTTGTCTTGGTGTTTATGCTTTTTGCTAGCCGATAATAAATGGGCCGGTGTCTGTATAGCATTGCACTTTGGGGATGCGTGCAAAAGCAGGTGCTTTGCAGCTCTTTTGCATCTAAATCAATTTCATGGCAGATGTGCAAACTCGTAACGAGTACATGCACTCTGCGCTACAATATCCACTTTCCATTCAAAGGCTCTTCTCTCTTACATTGGTTTATTGTAATTGTGTATAAATATCTCCCTTTCTGTCTTATAACAACTTGTTTGAAGATTAACAAATCCATCCTAGTGCTCGTTGCTTCAACGAAGAAATAAAACATGAAAGAAGAAGATAATTACAAGGGATAGTCGACTTGGGCATTCGATAAATTAAACGCAGCTATACGCAGTATCGATTCTTTATGACAAGTCAAATTTTCTCATTTCGTTCTGAATAATGAAGCGTGGAAAAAATCCGAGAAAGAACGTTGTAGTTTAATGTTGCGAGGAACACCTTCTACTGCGCTTACGACCGATCAGAATCAATAAGGAATCCTTTACACCGTGTTTCGAGAAATAAACGGCAATCAAATCGATGATAAAATATGTTGACGACCGACCACTTTGTACTAAAACCCTACTAAAAGAAAGCAAGAACGACGCGGCGCAGCCTCCCGGAATCTTCTTAAATCGACGGAATTATCGATTGGCAGAAAAAACTCGAATGGCCCTCCTATATATATCCCCCAGTCTTATTAACGTCTCAATTATTATAAAGCCTATTCGAGGAATCGGTAAGACGATAGGTCGATTTTGTCGCTCCCGAGTTTTATATCGCTCGTTAACTCCGACCCCCGGAGGACATTAAAAAGAGCTTACGCGCGCGTACGTAAAAGTCCCCCTTGGCGCGCGCTCGCGCGAGTACTATATTATAATATTAGGTCGCGCGCGGGAGCGGCGGCGGCGTCGGCGGCGGCGGCGTCGGCGGCGCCTCTCAAGGTGCCGACTACGCCGTAACGCGAGCGACCCTCGCGCTTAACATATAAATGAAGCTGCGGCTTCGTAAAAATTTTTATATACTTTACTCCTTTTTTTTTTCCCCCCGGACCGGGCGCGAAGCGTTATTACTTTTTTCGGGCTCTCCCGGACCGACGCGCCACCGCCGCCACCGATTCTATTTCAGCTCTACATGCGCACCCGCCTCTCGTGCGGTTAATGATGCAAGGGAGGGAACGAGATAGAGAGGCAGCCGCGCCGCTCATCTCGCTCGTTGGGCTTTTTTTTTCTTTTCCACAAAAACCACTGGATACCCCTATCGGGGTTGGCTCGGAGCCCAGCGTTTATCGCTCCCTTGGGCCCGATTTCTCGAAAAAATCAATTTGTCCAATTTTTCAATGATTATACATGGTTGCAGCTGTAGACGCTCCAGGGAGCTCGGGGGCAGGCTAGATCGTCGCTTGTTTTCCCGAGTCAATTGGCAGAAAAGAAATCTCATTGCACAATCGCGGCTGCGTTACGAAATTGGAATTATTTCAATATAAATCATACCTCGGCTCTCAATGTCGAATATTATTTTATGAAGCAGGAAATGAGCGACCGTACAAATAGCTTTGAAGGTTCGCCGAATCTATAAAAATATTCTAAATCACATGTGCCAAAATTCAATCGAAAGACTCGTCGTTCATCCCAATGAACAACATTGTATCGTTCGCATTCTATAAATGAGAAGGATGAGCACAAAAGTATAATTGCCAGTCAAATATTAATCGAAGATTAATTAATCACAATAAGAATGATTATCTTGTTTGCTCACATCACTGTTCCCAATCAATTGATAACGTTGTAAGCCCGGGGATGATTTATTGTAGTGAAAAAAGAAAAGGCAGAAACATTGCGTCTATTGGGAGCTTATAATAGACGCGCGGAAGGTTTTTCACAACATGTCAGAATGCAGTAAACGTCACTGAACGCGGAGAGCGGCCGAAGAATCAACAAGCCCGCGTTTCGAAAGTAGGTATAATGATAATCATTAGCTGGCGATCATGAATCAAAGCCGAGAGTGGGTCTAATCGGAATGAGATAAGTCGATCTGGCCCAGCCGTGGGATTCCCCCGCGGCCGGTCGACAGGGGCGGGGCGGGCCGAGCGGGCGAGGTCGCGAGGGCCGCAGGGACGCTCGGTGGCAATGGCAAAGCCGGCGACAAACCTTGCTCAAGAGGTTCATGGTCGAGTCGCCGAAGGAGCCGGTTGTCTTGAGGGTCGCCGCGCTGGCGCCCTTGGCGAAGCCGTCGTCCTCCCAGCTGTCCGACGACTGGAACATCCTCTCGTGGATGGCGGGGTCCATTTGGAACATCTCGGCGGGCGGCGGCTCGGGGCCGCGAGGTCGGCTTTATCCGCGGGCCGGCACAGCTGCCTGGGGGCGCACTACCGGGCGCCCGGGCGGCCCGCGCACACACACACGCGACCTCGCGGGTCGGGCACTGGTCACTGGGTGCGCCTGTTATCGCCCGGGCCAAGGCTCACATTGGCCGGGAGAGCGCGAGGGTTGACGCGGCCGCGGGAGGGAGAGGGAGAGGAGAGGAGAGAGAGAGAGAGAGAGAGCCGGCGGAAGGAAGAGCGCGGGGCCCCGGCTGCACGCGTGCGGAGAACGTTATAGCATTGGCCGAGACCATTCGACACTGGCCTGTCCCTCTCGCCTCGGAATTCCACGAGCCCCCGAGGGTTCGCCGCTCTCCCCCTCTCTCTCTCTCTTTCTCTCCTTCTCTCTCTCTCTCTCTCTCTCTCGGGCTGCTGGCCCCCGTGGGCGCGCGAGGAGCCGAGGACGCCGCCGCGGCCTATCCTCCGGACCCCCGGACCCCGGGCCGCCGTCGCCCGGCCGACCCCCCCCCCCTCCTCCTCCTCCTCCTCAGCGCCCCGCTCCGCATGGGGTAGGTAGAGATAGATCCCCACCAAGGGCGATATCCCCTTCCCTCGGCCGGCTCTCTCCGGCGGCGCGCGCGCAGCCGCTCCGAGGCGCTCCGTGGCTTCCCCGGCGCGGACACGCCCGGCCGATCCCGCCTCCTGGCGCGCCGCGCGCACGCGCCCCCGCGGGACCACGTGCCCACGGGCTCGTTAGCCCGAGGCCCGGGGCCTTCCGCGGGAAAGCCGCGGCCCTTGACCCAATCGCCGGGGACAATGCCGAGGAGAGAGCGGCCAAGCTCGTTCCCTCGGCCGTAAGCAGTCAATTATTCGCACGAGGAAGATGTTGGCCCAGGTAGCCTGGACGTGCCGCCCGTGCCGGAAACTCTTCCCAGCAGCTCTTGTTTTTTTTCCGCGTCGCAGCTTGATTTTTCGCTCGACCTTTGCCTCCGCTAGCCCTTTCGCTCTCAGCGTCCTCGTGTCTCGAGCTGCTTCCGTTCAGCCGGCCACTTGTCTGCCCCGCAGACGCCCCTAATAGAGGGTTAATCGTTGCATTTTCTCTACATCTACCTGGGCCTTTGAACGAGGCCGTGCGCTTTGTTGCCGGATGGTTATTCGTCATAATGTGCCGGGGGCGCGGCGGGCGCGATCGCCGGGACTCGCACGCGATGCGCACCCAGCCGGGCCTCGGTCGCGTAAATATTTTTCAATTTTCGAGGGGACGCGCCGACCTGGCCGACCCGTGGCCCAGGACCGAGCGGTGGGAGGGGGAAAGTACGCCCGCGCCGGCGCGGCGGTGCATCCCGGGCGGCTCCTCTGCAGGATTAGAAATCTTTTGCCGCTCGGATTTATACCTGCCAGATTCCTTCATTGGTCGATGGTTGCCTCGATATCGATACTCTCCGGCTCTCGAGGAGGGCCGGCCCGATTTTTCTTCTACATCCACAGGCAGTTGCCATTTTCGAGAGCTTGCTGTGCTTGTGTTCGGCCTCGTGCACCGATGCACCGAGCCACTTGTCTTTCCTCGTATTACGATTTTCCTACGCTTTGTCTGTCGGTTCCTTGCTTCCTTTTCCACCGAATCAAACTTTCATTCGTTTTATTTATGCAAGACTTTGGTATTTATTGGTAGTAAATACTGCAGAGGCTGAACAACGATCTCGAGTCGATGTATCGAGAGCCGGAACGAGTCCGTACAAATCGGCTATCAAATTTCAAACTTCTACGTATATAATATTAAAAATACACGGAGCGCCGAGGGGAGGATCTGGGAATTGAAAACATCTGTCAATAATAAAGGGCGCGCGCGGTGTTTTTCTGCCAGTGCTCGTAGGCAAAGTGGAGAAAGAAAAATAGCCGAGGAGAAGGAGGACGGGAGGGGAGGGGAAAGCGAGAGAGCAAGAGAGTAAGAAAATGGGCTTCAGTACGGTCAGGGTGCAATTAATCAAGCTCAAGGCTGGATAATAAGGGACGGAGGAGAGGCCGCTTCGTATTAAGCCCTCTCCCTCCCTCGGACTGGCGATTAGGAAAAGGACGGAGCGAGAGGAGGGGGGAGGAGGGAGCGGGCCAGCGGGGAAGGAGCCGAGAGCCGTGGAAGGATAGGGAAGAACGATGGCCATAGTGAGATATTTAACTAGGGAGGATCTACCCAAGATGATACGAGTTTCGTCCGCGGTAGACATATATACACAGCGCCGATGATGACGAACCTCAAACGTTTGATAACGCGATGGTTTTTACGAATGCCCGAACATTCCCTGCCATTCGTTTAGCCAGAGCAAATAATCCAGTGTTTGCTCTCCTCTTTCTAAAGCTTCGAGTACCTGTAATACATTTGCGATCGTGATTTTCAGAAAACAAACGCCTTTCGATATTGACCGATTGTACGAGATGTTGTTACGTAAAATCAAAAAATCAACGATAAATTCGGTTGAATTGGAGCTTCCTTTCGAGATTTGAAAGGGAAGCTGCCGGAGGTAGGCCGAGGAAGAAGGTGCAGCACAAGTGTCGTCGAGGGCAACTGGCTGGTGGAGGAAATTGGGTCAGAGTCAATTTATTTGAACAATTTGACGGGGGGGAACAGTGGCCGGCGCGGGCGGCAATAAATGGGAGAAACTTGTAGGATCCAGAACAGGCGGCGGCCCCGGGGGCCTAAGACAATGCCCGGCTGATTCATCCGTGCTCAACGGTTTTCCTCCCAGATTTTCTCCGCGGCGCTGGCGGACCGAAATCCTCTCCGGACCTCGGGGATTTGACGCGCGTTTGCCCGGGCGATGTCTCCCCACTCACTGCTTTTATTGCCTCATCCGTGCCTCCCCCTCCCCGGGGCAGATTTGCGCTTTCCCGCGCGGCCGCGGCCAAATTGAGAGAAATCGGGGCGGGCGGGGGGAAGTCGATCGGCTCGATGCGTATTAACGGGCCGAGACGACGCTTAGACGCGGCCCGGCCTCGTTAATGCACTCGGAGGATTTACAACGGCGCAGTCATAAAGACGTTGGGAGTTAACTCGATGTCGATCAAGAGCCGAGGGCCAGAGGCGAAGAAAGCCGCCCTATTGAAATTCGGGGCGAGGAGCGGGGGGGAGGCGCGGGGGCGCAGCCCTCGTGGGAGCCCGGGCGGGTCTCCTCTTGCCCCGGCGGTCTCGCCTCGGCCCCCGACTCGCGCGGCCCGTAACTTATGAATTTTAATGGCCCCCTTCGAGCGGGCCCGATGAAAAATCCGCTCCAAATGAAATTTGGCGAGGCCGCGGGCCGGGCGGACTTGGGCCTCCGCAGCTCAGGGCCTTTGATTCGGCGGGGGCCTCCTCCGCGCCGGGCCCCTCGTTACCTCCCTAATGGGATTTCCGCTGTCAATCGTAATTAGTATTGGTCTCGGTCGGCGGCGGCGGCGGCGGCCGGGGCGGAGGGCACGGGGAGGCCGGCGGCCGGCCGACGCGCACATCCGCGCCGCCCGGGCTTCCGGGTAAGGGGGCATAAAGCAACCCGGGCGCTCTCCGCCAAATCCGCCATTATTTACAGGCCGCGAGAGGGCCGGGGCCGGGCGAGGTCCTGCGGGTCCCCGCGGCAGGAGCGCGCCCGGCTCGGTTATGACTTTTCTTTATTGCGGCTTATCGGCCGGCTCATCGACCGGCGGCGGCGGCGGCGGCGACAGCCAATTTCATTTACCGGGCAAATTTTTACGAGGCGGGCCCGCTGTCGCCATTTTTTTTTTTTTGTTTTTCTGCCCGGCGCGGCGGCCAAAGTGCCGGAGTTAGCCGCTCGGGCCGGGGCCAATTTGCCCGGGGGATGCGCGACACTTTGCGCCCGCAAATTGAGCAATTTCCCGAGTTAAGACTCGAGTCGCGGGGGACGATTAGGCCTCTTTTTCGTTGGGGCTCATTTGGGTAAGTGCGCTCCCCGCGCCCTCCCGGGGGCCGATGCTATCGGGGGGGTGGGGGCGAATCGGCGGGCCGCGCGAGCGTCGTAGGTGGCTGCGGCCCCGGGGCTCGCTCTCGCCCCCGGCCTCGGCCTCGCGCATATCCCGAGCGTTATATCGTAAATCTCGGAATATTGTCGGGGGCCGCAGAGCGCTGCGACGGCGCCATAAACGCCTTTGCCGGCCCCGGCGAGCCGAGGCCACCCCCGCCAGGCAGTAAATCCTCAATTACATTATTGACCTCTGGGCGTCGTCCCTCGGGCCGGGCCCAGGTGCGCCGGGCCTACCTGGCCGGCCGCGGGCGGCTTCGCGCCTCGGGCCCCCTCCCCCACCCCCGATCCACGCGGCCCCCGTGTCAACAGAGCCGGTAAATCAGCGGCCGCGAGAAGCCATTAGCCGGCGATCGGCGAGCGGGACGGTTTTCCCGGCCCGGCCGCGCCCCGCGCTTTCAATCAGCCGGCGGCCATTGTCTCCCTCGCGGCCTAATGAGGCCCGCGTCTCCCGCCGCTGCCGCCGCCGCCGCCGCCGCGCAAATACCATTTTCGAGTAATCGTTAAAAACGAGATAAATCAGGCAATGGCAGGTGCGCCGCTCGTAAAAACCCGGGAAGCGACAGATCTCATGAGCGGCGAGGCCGCGGCGCGCCGCTACCGCGCGCAGCCTCACCATTGCGTTGGGGGGCGGCCGGGGGCCCAAGGGCCGCTGGGCCGCGCGTAAAAAACTTGGTTATTTTTATGCTAATTCCTAGGAGCGTTTAAGGGATCGCTGACGGACGGTGTAGTGCCGCGCGGCCGTTACGGCCTTGATAACGACTCAATAAAACGCGCCGGCGCACCTGCCGCCGCGAATATCTGCACGGGCCGCGAGTGTAGTTAGTAAAGTCCGGGAATTACGATCGGCGGATAATCTCGAGCGAGGGGCTCGCGGGCCGGCCTCCAATCAATTGGGCGTCGCGCGCACGGCTCCGTCAGGCGTCGGGCGGGCCGGGGGCCGAGGCTCGTCGATCCCCGTCGCCGGCGGGGCCGCGGCCTGGGGAGCCGGCCGCGCCGCCGAGCCGAGGGACCGCGCGCGAACAAGCGCCCGAGTGATAAATGATCGAGTATTTAACACTCTTTACGGATTAGCATATAAACTACGGCCAGTCCATAGATCTTGCCTGGCACAAGGCATTAAGCCGAGCGCGCCGCGGTTCTGCGGGTGTAAACGATCCTCCGCGCCTCTCCTCTCCGGCTCTTCTCCCGGCTGCAACTGCCGATGCCGCCGCCGCCGCCGCCGCCGCCGCCGCTGCTGCTACCGCACCCAAAGAGGGCGCGAGCTGCTTTTATTGTTTCACCGACCGCCGTCTCCCCCTCCTCCTCCTCCTCCTCCTCCGGGGCTCCGCTCCCCTCGGCTAAAGCCCTGCCCCCACCCCACCCCCCTTCCCCGAGCCGCTTCTCGCGCCGATGACGAATTTCGTTATTTACGGTAAATACTCGCCGATTTTTCTAATTGCGCGCATAAATTCTCCGCGCCCCTGCGATGAGTTTGTCAGTGATGCTCGGGCTAATTTTAAATTATTACCCCATCGATCCGCTGGCAATTGGACCGATCCTATCGCGCCCTCGAGAATGCGCCGAGCAAAAAGCACACTGCCGGATCCTTCTTACGTCTTACCTTTATCCACACGCCTTCCATTTGATTGAATATCAAAATTCTCGCCTTCTTCAAAGAACACGAGCGAAAGGAACAAAAAATAATCAAAGTATGACAAAGCAACATAAACATTGGTTTGCTAGGAAACAGTATATGCTATAGATTGTAATATCTACATTTCTATGTTACATCAAGGTAATGAAAAATCCTGACGATATTAGTCAGCGAGTTTGAACTAATTATCCAGTTATAAATCGCGTTTAATTTCTAAGTGCAATCGTGGAAGTTAATAAAAGAATAAAGAAAATTGCGGCAGTACTTAGCAAGGACCATACTGAAATTGAAGCAGAAATAGTTTGTCCATAATTGAATAATAAGGGCCATTACGCGATTATGAAACGCCATTGTTTGGAATATACATTGGAGAAAATACAGAGCACAGATACAGTGCGTTATTCCGACAAATTTTTAGCATAATGTTTGATTAGCAGGCAAACAAGGAGCGCAGCGATAAGTGCCCTTAATTATCAGCGAGCGGCGAAGGAGGAAAAAGGAAGGCGGGGCATTGACCGAAGGGTATTATCGGCCTCGGCGGTCGGTGCGCGGCCGGCAAGGAGCGCGGCAGGGGAGGCCGGCGGCGGCGAGGGCGCGTGCGCGGCCTTGGCCGGGGGCTCCCCCCGCCCCGCGCGAGATAGGAGGTGCCGGAGATTCGCTGATTAATCGGTCCGGGGGGCGGGCCCCGCGCATTACCCGCGCCGCCCGGTGATTAGCCCCGGGGGCGGGGGCGGGGGCGCGCGGCCGCGCCGGATTCGCGCCCCCTAACGACCGGGGCGCTTGATTGATTCGGGGGGGGGGCGCGGTGCGCGCGCAGCCGCTAACGACCGATCGGCCGGCTTGGAATTGGGCCGGGTCAAGGGTTCGGCGGGCGGCCCCCAGAGGGCGCCCACCCCCCCCATTTCTCTTGCGGACGCGAGGAAACAACAGGGGGGCGCACTCGACTCTCACCCCCCTCCCCGGTAATTGCGCTTCAAATTTGCGCCGGGCGTGGCGAATCCGCGGGGCGAGGGGGCGCTATCGCTCTTCCGGGCCGATCAATTTCACCCGGGGCACGAGTGGCCACGCGGGCCGGCCGGACCTTCGACGGGGGAGGCGGCGCGCCTTCCAAGTCGTGCGACGTGGATAGATTTACGAGGACGCGCCGGCGTGAATGGAGCGGACCGCGGGGCGAGCCTACGGGGAAAAGCGATTAGCCCACATCTCCCGCGGGCGCGGGAGCCCCGGGGCACTCGGCCGCGGCTAAAAACAAACCCGCGGCTCTCGGGCGCGCCGTACGCCGAAAAAAGGCCCGCGGGCACTTGCGAGAAAATGCATTAAGGGCGCGCGCCCGGGGCCTGCCGGGGGCTAACCGCCCGGGTAATGGGCCGCAGGTGCGCCCGGGTCCCCCCACCGCCTTTATTAGCCGGAACACCCAGGGCTCCCGGCGATCGATTCGCCCGCGCAGCCGCCCTCGACGCGTCTTATCTCCTGGTGTACAGTGTGTCGAGGTACTCGACTGCCCGATCGATTATCCAACGCGAGTTTTTATCGATTGGGAGAGGGATTATATGGTCGCGTGGTCCCGTGCACTCCCGGGTGGCGCTTGCGTAATCCCGCCGTCAAGCGGCATTAAAGCGCGAGAAATCTTTGGCTCGCGGGAGCCCGGCTGCTTTCACCCGCGTCCGTAAGCGCGTGATTAATCATTGGACAATTTGGTTAAGTGGATGCGAGGGGAGCGGCGAGGGGGCCGAGGCGTCGGCCCTCGTTGCGCCTACTTACAAAGTATCGGCCGCCAATGTAAATCACCCTTTCGATCCCTCTCGTCGTCATCGGAGCACCGGTTCAATCAGCAATATATCGCGCCGCCGCGGCTCCTCGTTACTTTAATACCGAGTTTGATTTATCTCGATTGCGATTCGTCAAGCGACCGCGCAAAAGAACGAGCCGGCGGATGAGAGGCCGATGCGAGCCCTAGAGGTGGGGAAAGGAAGGAGCCAGGGGTGGCCGGCGTCGGGGACCGGTTGTTGCTCCACTCCGCGTCAAGATCCGGCGATCGCGGGCCGTTTCTAAGATAATCGATAGTGCCTCGCTTATTCGCGCGTTCCTCCTTCCCGTCCACTAACTCAATCGACGAGCACTCCTCAAATAATAAACAATTTCGACCTTTGCTTCAATAAATACGATCCTTTTATCCGCTCAATGGTCAACACGGAAATCGTTTGATAAGCTCTGCACCGTCTGAGGTCGCTACTTTCGATACAAGATACATTATTCAAATTTGCAAATGTATTAATGAAAAAAGGTTCGTTTCGAGATTGCCTGCCAGGAGAAAGGTTTGCAAAAAAAAAAGACAATGCTCGATTGCCGTTACATGTAATAAATATTTGGTGGAAGGGATAAAATGTTTGGTATTTTGATAGTTTGCCCGCGGATTGGGGGTATAATCTGCACAAGTGGTACACTCAGGAAGTTATATGCGAGGGGGGCCCCGGCGCGTAAGCAAGCGAGGATGATTGCGTTTAATAAATGCCCAGGTATCATCAATCACGGGTCAGTTAAGCGCTCGCGCATCTCCTCGTTACGGCCCATCCGAGCGGACGTTTCATTCGCGCCTCGGTTCATTATGCCCTCTCGGCGGCTGGCCCGCGATCCCCGGCGTCGGCCGGTGCGCAAAAACCATTAAAAAATGAGGTGGCTCTACTCACGGACTGCAGGAGAGGATCGGGCGGCTCGGTGGCCGGACAACCCTGGCCGATACGTACCTGCAACAGAAAAGCCAAAGACATTACAAGGCAGAAAGCTTGGCTATCGAGAGCCGTTGCGGGTGCGAGCCGCGGGCGGAGGAAACCGGGCGAAAGCACGCGGCGGACGTTAAGCCCGAGGGCCCGCCCCGCTGAAACAATGCACCCGGCGACAGTGTTTTGTCGCGGGCCCTCGCCCGGGGCTTTGTCGCCCTCGCGCCTTCCGATTTTATTGGCCGGAACGCCCGGCTCCCCCCTTTGATCCCCGGGTCCCTTTTTAATCGCCCGCCGTGTCCCCGCGGGCTTGAAACTCGAACGCAGCCGGGGCCGTTGCTGGAACGCGCAGCTGCTCGCGTTGACCGGTTGCGTGCGCACGTGCGCCGGGAGCCACGCATCGGCCTTTGGCGGAAGTTGCCCTCCGGGATCGGGAGGGCCCTCGCCGCGGGTGTCGCTCACCTTCCCGCGACTCGTAACGTAAAACGGGCTTGATTAGTCCCCCGCGACGCCCGGAAATAGAGGCCGCGCTCCCTCCTAACCACCCGCGACGAGGAGATTCCTCGTTAATTGACACCGAGCCGGGGCTCCGAGTGCGCCCGGGGAACAAAGGCCGCGGCATTGTTTACCGGGCGTCGCGGGTATCGATTCGCCCCTCGGGCGGGCCGTTGCGCAGTTCCCGGCTGCAGGCGTGCGCGCGCGCGTTTCGCCGCGGTTTCGCCTTTCCTCGCTCGTAAAATGATTAATACGCGGGCGAGTCTCGATTGCCGCGCGGCGAGAGGTCGGCTCGAGCGCGCCGGGCCCTCCGGCAATGATAAAATCGGCCCCGAGGACACGGATAACGCGCGCCTGGGGCAGATCGCGTGGCGGTTTCTCTAATCGGCCGGCGGTAATCGCCGCGTCCCGGTAACGCCGGCCCGACGATAATTCAGGGCAAACGAGCGGGGCGGTAAAAGCCGCGCGGGATCCGCGGCCGATATACACTGTTAAACAATAATATAATGCGCGCCTGCGCGTTAGAGGTCGGATAATTGATCCGGGCGGGGCGGGAGCCTCGCGGCGGGCAAATATAACCGCAACATTCTCAAATTTCACTGTTTTCGCATCGCAGGCAGCTTTATTTAACTTTCTCCTAATTTACGACAATACGTCGGGCGAAGCGCTAGCGCGCGGCCGAGTCACACTTGGCAAGTAATCCGTGACGTTTACTTGGCCGCGCGGCCCGGTCAATTTATTTACTCTGCCCGCCTCGGCTCCTCTCCCCGTCTAATGCCCCGCGTTTACGAGCTAATCCATAATAAAAGGAACGACTCTGTATACAAATTGGGCTGGGGCCCTCGATCGGGACAAATCGCCGCCCGACCGCGCCCCCCGACGATCCCCGCGATTCGACGCGGCCCGACACTTGGCCGACTTCCGGCCGATCGATCGGCTACCGCTTGGCCGCGGCATCAATTATTCCCCGGGCGATCGGTCAGCCGGCGACTCCCTAGTGGTCCAGGGCGGCCGGCTCTCGGCATCGGCCTGCGGTCAAAGGCTTTCAGATAGCCGCGGCGCATTGGGGATTCAGCGCGACACCTCCGCGGGCCGATTAGCCACGCGGCCGGGAGAAAGCCGCGAGGCCGATACGTATCCCGCGGCCGTTGACCCTGTCCGTCGCGCGTCTAGCCCGCCCCCCCCCCGCTGGGGGAAATGGATCCCCGTCGTCCCGGATACTCGTGTTGTCACCTCGCGGTGGCGATATTTCACGCGCGCCCGCCGCCCGACTTCAATGGCCCGGTCATTGTGCGGCCCGCGCGCGATGGATTGCTCCTCGGTCCTCCCCGGCGTCTCCCTTTGACACCTTCTCCGTGCGCCCCTCCCCGCTTTCATGAATTATGGAACTTTGGAGATTACCTGCCGCGGATCCGCGGACGGATACCCCCTCCCCCTCGGACATATTATGTACTTTTTACACGGGTTTTTTTTTTCTTTTTCTTTTTCAACTTTATGTTTAGGGACAAATAGAGGTGGTTTTTTTTTTCTCCTCCGGCGCCCCGTTATGGGAACAAGTTTTGTGTGCTTTAACCGTACTTTAGCCAACACCGGGAGGATAATACGTGCGTCGCCTCCTTTTTCTTCTAAAATACTCTGGCTGCATAGCGAGACTACTAATGGCTCTTTAGAACATCCCGCATTTTGGGCCCGGCCTCTCTGTGGACCCGTCGAATTTGGCCTATCTACGGGCACACGTTCAAAATACGAAATGTCCTTTCCTTTGAGAAAGCCAGGCGCGCCGTGCCGGCGCTCGATTGAATAGGTTTTTCGCAGAGCCGCGGCGCGCGCCATGTTGAATAAAGTCGTGAAACGCGATTATGAACGGTTGGCCGCTCGGTAGACACGTTACGCACTTTACAATCTCTCAACGATTAATTTAAAAAAAAAGTCCCCTTTTCAATAGGGCAAGATTGATTCGGCTATAAATAAAGGCACGGCCGATCTATAAATTGCCGTCGTTATACCCGCGGCCGAGCCACCGGCGGAGACACCGAGTCCGGGCGCATCGGACACGCACGCGAGGCCTCTTTCACGTCTCTTTCAGGTGCACCGGGCGCGTTCACATGCTCATTATAAAATGATTGAAAGAGCGGCAACCCATAAAAGAAGCATTATCATAATCCCCCTCTCGCCCGTGCCCGCCTTCTCCTGCCTCCGCGGCCTGCACCTGTAGGCCGCCTAGGAAATAATAAAAAGCACACCCAAAGCCCCTCGCGATCTTTCAACCGTGAGTGTTTAATCGGGATGCATCGTTTTAATAACCGACATTCGGATGGGGAGCGGATCATCATCATTATCATCAAGCGTGGAACTACTCGGCAATTAATGCGAGAGCGCGCGGCCACGACCATGAAAAATGATTCCAAATATATTATGTTGTATGGGTGCGCGTCTTTCCTTTTTCTTCTCCCGTCTTCAAGCACTTCCATACGCTTATCCGGCTTGTATACATCCACATGTACATGTGCTTGAATTGATTTTTTTTTTCCCAAAGAGATCGTTCGTCGTCAGGCGAACGCTCGGAACGAAACTATTCACTCTTTCTCAACTGGATTATCCGACTACCTCGCATTCAATTATGGCCAAAGGAAGTGAGGAAAATGAGCGCATTATTTGGATAAAAAGTCCCCGTGAAACTGTCGTAATGTAAAACGATATATATTCGTGTATATATCACCAGTCGATCATTCGTAATAATTTTAAGTATACAACAGAGTAATAAAACTTGCCTGACATCCTGTATTAACCAATAGATCGGTTGTAATAAGCGGACAAGATATTTGAATGAAGGGAAATATTGTTGATTAATACGTTGTTGGTAATGGATTGGTTATGCTGCTGTTGGAAGAATTTGAGCCACTGAAAGACTTGCCGGCGAAAATGCCAGAACCAAACAGATGATAAAATCTAAAGATCCGTTGGGACGAAAGATGGTCACTTTCCCTAATCCCTGGTGTGAATTTAAATGCGAGCGGTTTCCAAGTTGTCTGCGATAAACTTAATTACACCGGGTGCAAAAATGATTTACTTAACTGATTAGGAGAAAATCCAAAGTCCGAGTATCTACCTCGAATCTAGGAAGGTTTTTCGCCTAATGCCTTAGCGTCCAGTCGAGAAAAATGGCTGCAGACGACACGCAGAGGCCAATCCTCGAGGAAATCTTGGCTAGCCTAACTTTACTATACTCTGTACCGCTGGACGCATCGGACATGAACGCCGGAAGAAAAAAAGTCGATTCGAGATCCATCCCCGGGCCGCTGAGAGCATCTCGGCCATTGAGCGGCTCGTCGCGCAATCGTCGCGCGCCGCGCGGAAAAAAGAAGCAGCCCAAGCTGGACACGGTGGCGACAATGCGCGCTCGCGCCTCGGCAAAGTGGACGCTTTGAATGACAAAGGGGAAGCCGTTTGTCCCCCCCGACTGCAAAAAAAAAAAAAACCAGCGGCATCCCTATAAAAATTCAAATTCCTATATGCCGAGAGCCGATGGCGGCGGCGCGATTTCTCCGTACCGCCGCGGGCCGCGCATAGGAAATCGAGGGAGAGCCGGGGCTCCCGGAAAGCCCGCGCGGATACGGCCTTTCCAGGTAAAGCGCGGCCGCCGAGGCGCGCGCCGCTGCAGCCGGTCAATCAGCCCTGTCCCCGGCTCCCCGCGGTCGCCCGGCCTTCCGTTTTTCGAGACAAATGGGATTCTCCCCCCTGCCCCAACCTCGCCGGCCGGCGATCCGCGCGCTAATTGAAAGAGGGGAAGTAGATGGCGCGGCGGGCCACCGCTTCCGGCTCCCTCGGCAGCGCCCGCTTTTTCCCCGCGGGGGTCCCCCCCACCCCCCGTTTTAACGAGGGCCGCGTGTATCGCTTATCGGCTTTATGCCCGGCTAAGTATACCCCGAGCGCGCCCCCGCGGCGCAATTATCCCCGAGGCGCATTCCCGGGGCCGATCATCGGCTTTATTGATTTAATTAGGCGATCGCCGTCGTCGTGCCGCGGGAGCGGCGGGGCGGGCGCGGGAGCCCCCCCCCCCCCCAGGCCGTCCCCGGCCCCTCCCGCGGCTCCCGAGTGCAACGTACCGCCGCGCGCGCCGAGATGCGCTAATGCGCAGAGCGGCCAATGCAATTTCCAACTGTCGATTGGATTGGCGCGACGGTAGGACGGGGGGATGGGGTGGGGGGGAGTCAGCGACGCCTTCCGGGAATTGTCCGCTCCTGCGCCGGCTTCAAATTGACGCTCGGCAAGACTCGTCGCCGAGCGCCTCTTTTCAAATGTTAATTTAAAAAAGTGGAGGCCCGCCACAAAAGTAACTGAAATTAAACTTCTTTTCTCATTACTCCGGTCGGGCACTTTTGTAATACCCGAGCGCGAGGAGCTTCGCAACGCGTCCCGACCTTTCAAATATACAAGCGGACACCTCCTGCACGTACACTCGCGTACACTGTCTTCCCGAGCGGGACGCGAGATATTTTCCGCGATAAATCTCCTTGATTTGTATCCGGCGTTAAATGTATATCGATTAAGATTTAAATTTCGCGGGGCAGCCGGGGAGAGCCGAGTCGGCGCGTCAACCACCTTTTTCCCACGTGACTCGGGACTTCTGGTTTCCCCGGCACGCCGCCGGTTTTCCACGCGAGCGGGAGAAAGACGCGGTCCCGAGCCGGAAGAATAACTCCCATTGGCGAAATCGCGGCGGGCGGGGTGGGGGTGGTGCCGGGCAGCATTGGAGGCTCGTTAAAAAGCCGCGCTCGGCGAGTCGCGGCGCGTCAAGGATCGGGGCCATACGCGCCTAGTTCTCGTATCTTTAATGAAACGGCCGCTCGGCGGCGGCCCTGGCGAAATACAATATAAACGCCGGAATATAAAGTATTTTACAGGCAGTATTGGCGAGTGAAATTGCCTCGGGTACCCCGAGGGAGCGGCGGGCCGGGCCGCGGGGTGGGGGTGGGCAGGAGGCGGGCGAGTCGGCTCTCGCCGCTGCCCCGAGAGAGCCGCGCAGCGAGAAGAGCCGATGGCGCGCCGCGGAGGAATAAATTATTGCATCTGCAAGCGTACAATTTGAAAAGTATCAAAGGGTTCGATTTGCGAAAATAATTTATAGGCGATAGCGGACGAGTGAGCGAGAGGGCCAGGGCCCCGGGGAGGGGTTGGGGGGGCGAGCGACGGCTGGGCCCTTCGAGGGATTTTACGATAATGAATTTTTTCCCCGGGGGTACTTTACGGGCATGAAGATATAAAAATATACGTACGAGTCGTAAACTGTCAATCTCGAAACAGGTTTTCAGTTATACGACTTTCGACAAAACCGAGAGTTTTCGAGAGAGAGAGAGAGAGAGAGAGAGAAGGTGGGGGGTAGGGGCGGCGAGCGGGAGAGGAGAGCCGCGAGCGGCCGCGAGAGGCTGCGTAACGTCCCGCGAGAGCTGCGGCGCCGGACCGCCGGCCGGCCACCGCCGCGCGCATTGTTATTGCATTAGGTTTAAAGGCCGCCCTTGTCAACGTTAATCATCGCTCGCGCGGCTTGTAATTTACTCATTTGCTAAGGAAAACAAAGTGCGCTGCTCGCGGGCCCGCGAGCCGATCGCCCGGACAAAGAAACATTCCGCTAAACAGTTTATCACGCTCGGCCCGGCCCCGCGGGGACGCCCGCCGAGATAAGAGAGGCCGGGCGGCCGCCGCGACACAGGATACCGATCAGACGGCAACCGGGCAAAAAGCCCCGGACACGGCCGAGGACGGAAGGACTCGGCCCGGAAGCTACAAATAGCCTCTCGAGAGCGGGGGAAATCCGAGAATCGGCCCTCGGCCCTGGCCCCTTTCGGGGGTGCATGAAAAAAAGGCCCGCGCGCTACCCAGGACTACCCGGAGTATTTCTGTATTTGTGAGCCGGCTCGCGTCGCTTTAATGGTCCTTGACTTCTTCCGCGGCCCCGCTTATCGAGAATGTCTCTAACGATTTTGTCTCTTTTTTTTTTTCTCCGTTTTACGCCTCGAGGGAGGAGGAAAAAAGGCCCGGGCTCCTCGTTATTTTTTCCTTCCCTCCCGGAGACGGATGGCATCGCATTGTTAATGAAACTTTTATTTCTGGCGCGCGGTTTTTCTCCTTGGCCCGCGTGTTTTGATACCGAGGCGACGTCATTAGTCAAAGCGATTTCATTAACGGGTGAGCATAGCTTCCCTTCCTCTCGCCAGGGCTTTGCTCGCTGCTCCCCTCGAGAGCCAAGTGAATGATTGGCTTACTCCCGTTTCCGTTAATTACATACTGTCTCGAATATCTCATCCGATCGACACTCACGGCATCTGCGATTCTACTTTTCCGGATGTATACAAATACACCACGTTATTCATAGATTCTGGATGTTAATAGCGAGCGACAAACTAATTTAATAGGCATTACGAAGATTGTCATGTTCTCGTTTAATTAGGAGCTTGTGAATTCTGGGGAAAACCGATCGAAATGTTGTAAGAGATTAATCCTCTGGATACTTTCACCTTGCAACAAAGGCAGCTTTCGAGTCTGGACTCGAAATCCTTTTCCACTAAATTCCATTAGCGGAGCACATAAAGGGAATTCGCCGGATAAAACGAAAGCCGGGAACGGAGCGATAAGCGGGGGGATAGCCGGCCCTGGGACGGAGGAGCTTCGGAAGCTGGCGCGTGCCGGCAGCCAAGCGAGCGAGCGTCAAAGGGTCGAGGCGCGAGGCAATTACCCGGCCGACAATGCCGCGACGCTCGCCCGCGTACACGGGGAGGGGGATATGACCGTAAGCGCTAATGGGACTTGCGTGCGCCCGGGGATTTACTCTCCCCGAACGTCTTTATTCCGCGCTGGCTCCTCCGGCAGCGGGGCTCCCGCCGCCCCGGGGGAGCGGCTCCTCGTATCAACAACACTTGATACGACAAAATAACAACGCGACCTTCCCCGGCGCCTGTCAACCGGTCGGCGTTTCTTTTCCCAGAGCGAGTCGTCTCGTGACCGCGCTGACACGGCCCAGGTCGGCCTTTAAAATTAAACGTTCCCTCGTTGTTGGACCCATCGGCTGCCCCCCCAGCGCCAAAGGATTCACCGGGCGGCATGGGATGGGAGTCGCCTCGCGCCCGTTTTCCTCGTTTGCCTTGGGCTCCCTTCGTTTTGACAATCGCGACAGGCAGGCGGAAAGGTAATTTTACGCCGAGTGTTTTGCCGCCTCGCGCCATCCCGAGCACCGCTATTTGCCTCAACTTCTTGTTTCCCTGCGCCGGCCGGGAAGTTCAATGTCGACGATGAGAAGGGAATTGTCTCGCTGGCTCAGCCGCCGTAATGCCTTCGTTTTTTTTTTTTGTCCCTTTCCCCTCGCTCCCCTCCCCGCGGCTGCTCCCGCGCGCCCCAGGCAAATTAGCGGAAGTGTCGCGGGTTTCCTTCGCCGGCTCGCTTTATGGGAAATATCTTGATGCTCGGGGCCAGTGCTCCCGGGGGCGGAGGGCCGGCCGATTCCCCGTCGCTGGACCCCTCACGTCACCGGGAGGAGTTTCAATTACGTCCTTATACGCGCCCGCGCGTGTGTGTGTGTGTCCGTCCTAGAGCGGCGCGGCCGCAGGACGAGTGTGGGCCGCGGGCGCGCGCTCCCAGCTCCCCCCCCCGCGGCAGCCTAAAATTAGCGCCGCGCGTACTCGGCCGGCGGCGCAACACAATGGCCGTCGCGGCGGAGCATCTGGACCGCGCGCGCGCGCGCCTCCCGCGCCCAACTAAAATTATCTCCCCGGGTCGATCGGCCGCCGCGCGACTCCCGCGCTTTCATACCGCCGATGATATCCTTTTGAAAAGCCGGAGGAGAGGCCTCGAGGGCCGCGCGAGGTTCCCTCTTGTCTGGCCACCCGGGCGCTCTTCCTACGGCCAATCGCTGCCGATCTCGCGGGCTTTGTCCGCCGATCGATTCTTATGTATAAGCTCCTTTCAGGTAATGTGCCATCCAGATCGAGTAGTCCGAATCGGTGGATTAATATTAATCACTCCTCGACACAATGACCGGCCGCGTCACTGCTTTGACGGCAAATATGACTGTTTAATCAGCGATTGAATAATGATCGGCATAAGCGCGCCTTCCACGTATATATACGCGCCAAGCTCCCTCGGTGTATACGTGTGCCCAAGTGGATTCGTTGCCGCAGACTCAACCGAATGATGACGCGAAAGACGGGGGAATCGAGATTCCGAGGGGCCCGGGCCCGGCGGAGTCATCACGGCGCGAGGCGACCTCGAAGAAAAATCTGCGATCCAGGTGCCGCTCGGCGCGCGACGGAAGGACGGAAGGCGAGAGCGCCAAAAAAAAAAAAAAAGAGGCCGATGATGAATGTCTGGGAGATATATTCGGGGAAATCAGCGTGGCGTATTATTTTTCGTCGCAAGAAGAAAGTGGCGGTATAAGGACACGCGGGCGCGCGCGCGCAGCCAAGGTTTTTGCCGGGGGAGCGGGTATATTGCGCGGGGCCGAGGCGACGCTTTGACACGATGCTTACACACTTTAATTTGCCGAGCTTTCTCGGCCCCCGCGTACACGCCGCGAGATTTGCCCGCAGCTGCCGGCCCCCCCCCCCCGTTTCCTCCTTACTTTTTTCCCCATCTTGGTAGGGCCGTGGAAAAATTATTTATAGCCGAGGCTCGGCTTCCGGATCGAATTAATTGGACTTGATCCGAGAGAACGCGGGGGCAAACTCTTGCGATTTGTTTGCCACGTCCTCTAAATCGCGAGCTACTACGAATTCCGCAGGGCGGCGGGGAAAACCGGGCGCCCGAGTGCCTCGTCCGTCGTCGAGTCTTTCCCGCGGCGAACCGATGAAAAACGTGCCGCGAGTTTGTTGTACACACAGGGTGACATAAACGCGTACGTTGGACATAATCTATAAGCACGAGTTGAACTCGGTCGTCCGAAAACTACAGCGGAAAACTTGTTAATCGCCGCGGCTCGGAAGCTGCTGCAGCTCCGGCCATTAGTTAAGTCTTGAAACGTGGCCGCGCGCAAGACGTAGGTGGAGGCGAGTCCGCGTGGCTTGGGGTTTCCGGCGGAGGGGGCGCCAGATCGGCCCCGGGCGCGTCGGATAAAGAGCGATATTGTCGGGGCGAGGGGGCCCTCCTCGCGTTTCTCCGCGGCGGGCAGGTCATTAGGCGGGGCCGCGTCGGCACAATGTGAGGCGCGCGAAAAAGAAGACGCGGGAGAAAAATGGGGACAGCGGGGGCCGCGGCAGCCGGCAGCAGCCGAGCGAGAGGGCGAGGAGATGGACCGGGAGGTCTCGCCTCTCTTCCCGGTATCCCTCGATATTTATAATCGCGAGGTGGCCCCCCCGAGGCCTGCGAGGGGAGGAGCGCGCGAGATGCGTGCATTAAAAGGCTCGATTCTTGGATTAGCGGAAGCGTAAGCCGTCTCAGATCTCCTGGCATCGCTCCCCCGGCCCGCCCCGCCTTTATTTGCTTATTCTCCAGGCGGACTTTTCAAGGCGATGATGAACTATTTATAAGTTGATTCGATATGGAGTATGCGCTTTTGTACTTTTCCTCTTTGGGCCCGTCCTCCCCTGTCTAGCCGACCATCACTCTGTCTCGGGCCGCGAGCCCGCGTGCCTTTCATCAAACGCTCTGTGTCTCTACGAAATGGAGGATCCACTGCCTTCGCACCGCAGGTGCATCCAATTGAGCAAATGATCAAATTTTCGACCAAACGTCTCGTCTTATTACTCTTGACTACATTGTCGGATCATTTTTACCAGGGAGTATAATGGTAAAAATTGCCATGACATTTCTCTTAGAGTGCAAACGTCAAAATAGTTTGACGTCAGTTGCGTTTTTTTTTTTCAAGCCAATCGACTTTTTTTCCTCGGTACTTTTCTTTTATTTTAAACGAGCTTTTGAACTAGTTGTATATAATCATTTGTGCAAGAAATGAATGGTCCAAAGCTCAGAAGACTCTGTTTTCGAAAGCTTTTTTTATTTGTTTAGAGCGCTCACGAAGCGCGCGCGTGCGCTTATGTCCGATGACACGCAAACTCAAAAGCCTCGGCCGACAATGTCCTCAGCGCGCGAACGCAATAATAGGCCAGGAAGCGGCTCTTTTTTTGTTATCGCGCCCTGCCTCCTCGGCTAGCGCACTCGCTCCGAAAAACACGTGTCAAAGTTTGAGCGGAATCCGCGGAGCCAAGGTCGCGACATGACGAGACGTGTCACCTCGCGCACGGCGCAGGCACATAGCGGCAGGAGTCGACGTCCCGCTCGCGGGCGATATAGGCCGTTTTTCCTCCTCCCAATTTGGCCAAGCGAGGCAGTTTCCTCCCCGCGCTCACTATTTCTGTGTCCGCGCCGACTATCCCGTATCGACGTTGAACGAGCGCCGGCCGGCTCGAACAACGCCTCTGCGCCTTTTCCTCGAGTCGAAAATACCCCCGGGAGATTGATAGTAATAGTCGCCGTTTAGAGATGCAAAGGATTTCTTCAAAATCGCCCCCGACGAATTGCCGCGGCGGCGCAGCCCGCGCTTTCCATATATTCCCCCCCGCGCGCGGTCTAATTTCGCCCCGGTAAAACTTTTTCGTCCTCCAATTACTCCGGCAAGAGGCTCGAGAGGCCCGCCGCCGCCGCCGCCGCCGCGCTCGCGAATAATTTTACATGTTATTCATTCCTGCTTGGATCTTGGCGCCCGCGCCGTACGCCTACTCGTATATATTTAGAAAAATAGCGACTGCACGGTAATTACCTTCCAGTCGAGTACGTCGACGCGTCTATATTTATTTAATTTGCGCATCCATTTACATACGCTTTCGAGTATCCGAGTAAAGAGAGGAAAAAAAAAAAGGCATTGGGGCAATGCGATTGCCCGTGTAATTTCCAACCCTTTCTCTCTCGTCAACTCTTCCAATTTATTCGCGGGTTTCTCTCGCGCAGCTCTATATATGCGTGTCGCGCGCGAAATTTGACTTTTCAAGTTGCAAATAAGCCCGGCCGTGTAATCTGGCCAATATTCCTAAACTAGAGCGAGCCTCTCCTTTCCCCCTGCGACCGATTCCGCTCGCCCGTACGGGGACGAGCGCCCAGCTGTCGACCGTGCATTGATCCTGCACGAGGTAATCCGCGATGGAACGTACGTATTTCCGATCGAGTCGCACGTAAGGAGTGTGTGTTTTAGCGCGGGCGGGGGGACGGAAGTGGGAAAGGGAGGGGATTTTTTCCCCGGGCGAGGGCGCCGGGCAAATACCTTTCAGCTAATTCGGCTGTCCTTGTCCGCGGGCCCTCGGGCTGCGCCCCTCGGCGTGCCCCTCGCTCCGACGAAAGGAAAGTGCCGGCTTTTGTGCAGGCGAAACGCGTAATTTTGCGGGCGCGCGCATTACCGGTTGACGTGTCGCACGCACGTACGGCCCAAGCGATATATACTCGAGTCCCTCGAGTCACTCGAGCCGAGAAACGGAGAGAAGAAAAAAAAAAAGAGGGCAAAGCGCGCGGGTGAAGCGAAGCGCGGAAAGTACGGCTAAGTGCATTACAACCTGGGCGTAAAGCGTCCAATTGTTTTTCCCTGCCCATGTATGCATATAAATGCGCGCTCGGGGATTATTGCGCCGGTTTTCTTTCCGCCGCGCCGGCATGACTAATCGGCGGGATATATATATACACGCCCGGCTCCTTTCAATTTGCGGGGCCGGCACCGGGTGGAGGAGGCGCGCGGTGGGCCCCGCCGGCCGAGGAGGCGCGATGTACAGGTCGGCCGATCGATCGACGGGGCCCACCGCGCGTATGTACGTCCGGGGAGGCAGGGGGCAGCGATTAGTCGGGATAGATCGCTTGTTTGCGGAGGAAGGCTCGCGGTCTAGCCGATGGGGGGGGGCGGGAAAAAGCGGGGAGGAGATGAAGAAGAAGACGGGGCCCCGGAGCAACAAAGCAGCGGGCGAAGAAACGGGAGGCGCAACCGTAACTCCGTCGGGAAGAAAGTCCAAATCAGTTCTACGAATGAGCGCACATGCGCATTGTATGCGAAACAATTTCGCCCGAGGCCGAGTTAGTGCTCGGCCAAATTATTATAATGACTCCTTACTAAAGATAAAGCGTCCGATTCTTATAGCCGGGCCGGGGCGCGCCACGGGGATCCCACACGTTCCACAGACCACCTGCCACGGGTGCCCGCGCGCTCCTCGGGGATCCCCCCGGCCCCAATTACCCAGGCGGTGCGTTTCGGCCACACAATTCCATCCATTAGCTCGGATCGCGATAAGTGCGCCAGTGCGCGAGTGCGCCGGTGAGCACCTGTGCCCGGCAAACGCCGCCGCGACTCCTAGGCCGATGATAGAGCCCAGGTGCGCGAGCCGACTCCTCCTGGAAACCAAAGCGCCCCGGCATCGGCCGCGGATCGCGAGCCGATAACGCAAAGCTCCACGTGGGCCGGCGGGGTCCATTCATCCGAGCGTCACGGGCGCTCCTGCCGAGGCCGCCGGGAGAGAAAAAAAACAGGCAAAGGGCGCCGAGGGGAGGAGACGCGGCGTAATTTACGCGGTAGCGGGGCGAGCGAGCCGAGCGCGTCTGTGTATATCACGAGCGGCCTCCCCCCTCGCGAGTTAATAAAGCCTCCTATTGCCAGGGTGCAATTAGACGGGCGAGTGCGTATGTGCGCGCGATCCCGCCGGCCGGCTGACTTTTACGGCCGTCAATCCCCGGCGATCGGCCGCGAGCCGTTGCATCGGGTCACCCGGCGGGAGCCCGCGGACCGCTGGATATCGGCGGGGGAGGCGTAATCGAGGGCCGAGAGGTCGAGGCGGTGCTACCTCGGGGCGGAGGCGATACGGCGCTTGCGCCGTCTACCCTCGAGAGTCGCCTAACCTCAATAAGGATCATGACAGGGGACGTAAAAGTGCGCCGGGCGAAGGCGCCCGAGAGGCGCACGGGACGAGCTCTCGTTTGTCATTCAGGATATATACGATCGTAAAGCCCCGGCCTCGCGATGCGCCCCTCGGCCTCTCCTCCCCTCTGGGCCCCAAGGTTTATCATATATTTTAGATGTTTAAGGACGCCATTAAAGTAATTCGCCCGTCACGGCTCGGGGGCCGCGCGCGCACGCAAATGCCCTCGCGGCCGCCGAGACAATAACCAGAGTAGGGATATTTTGCGGGAGAGGAGGGCAAGAGCCGTCAATTATCCTTATTACGCGGTCCTCCGCGGCCCGGCCCTCGCCTATACACACACGGCCTGATATACGAGACGGGCGGCGCGGGCGGCCAGGGCGGCCCTCCCTCCGGGCTCCGAGGAGCCGAGGCTTTTCCTCCCCTTTTCCCGCGAGCGGGGCTCCCGGGGCTCCCAGGGCCGCTCGCCGGCCTCGGGGACCTTTCAATTATTCAATAGTCCAAATATCGCTCGGCACAAAGCCGCCCGCGCGCTCATTCCATATTCCGCCGCGCGGCAATCGGCATTATGCCGGCCATTATATGCCCTCCTTAAAATTCCTCCCGGGTATAATGACGCCGGCAAAGTCGCCGCGGTCAAAGAATCTCGGACTGCTTTTCACGTCGGACAGCGGCACCGGGGAAGAAAGGCCTCGCGGGGATCGGTAAAGACACTCGGCCCGCGGCAAGCGCTACGAATCGGGGAGGGGGGAATCCCCGAGCGGTGCAGCCGGCCGATCGCGGAGATGCGGTACTCCGGGACATTGTCGGGCCGCCCGCCGATGATTGCCGCCTGACAAATCGCCGGGCATTTTTCGGCATTAGCCACCGAGGCGCGTACCTTGCGCCCGCCCCCTGTCGTCGCCGCTCAAAGGAATATCGGGTATCGGCTCCCCGGTCAGGATCTCATTCGAGACGGACGCTCGGGGTTTATATACAAGCGGCATCCGAGGAGCGATTGCGGCGACTCGTGCGCGACTTACGCACACTGTGTGTATAATAGCCCCGGTGCCGGAGATGAGCGGTCAAGATGTCTTTTTCTTCTTTTCTTTTTTTTTTTGTGAAAATTAGCATGTGAAAAAGCCCGGGTCTCGGGGGGAATTATCAAGTGAAAAAATCGAGCCTTCAAGAGAGGAGGGGCATACGCGTACGCGCGCTCGACTCGCGTCGCATGGATTAGTCTAAGGAATATAAACGGGAGGAGTATAATCGCCCCGGGCGCTCTGAGATTTCCCGGGCGGCATTCACGGCAGAACTCCGGATCAAATAGAACGCGTCCTCCGCACAAAAGCCAGGGGCCGGACGGGCGACGGGCGACAAATCGGGCCGGCTGATTAATTAGGAGGCAACTTTGTGCGCCGGGCACAAAGTGCGCGCGTCGGGTTGACGCTCTCGGCCGACTTGAAAGGGACCCCCGGCCTCTCGCGGACGATCGCGGCAAGCCCGCGGCCGGCGCAAATGACGGGTTGGGCGCCGCGGCTCCTTGGCGCATCCGGCCCCGGATGACAATGCCTCCTTTCGCATGCTAACCGGCGGCCCCAAAGCACATAACCACGCGCATTGTGCGCCCTCGCCTAATGGCGCGGCCCCCGGGGAGGTTTTCGGGAGGATCGCCCGGCCGGGCCCCGTGATTTCCCACTTCCGCCCGCCCGCGCCCTCTAGCGTGGCCTCGGGCTCGCCTGCTCTTTTTTGGCGCGCGGGCCCGGCGGACGATGATTGGATCCTCGGGTCCTGCGCCCGGGCAATATAAAGCGCCTCGGCAATTTCCGTGATTTATGCCCAACAGCGTGATTGGGTCGTTTTACCTTGCGCGCCCGCCGGAGTTACTTGGTCCGCGCCCTCGCTCCCGATAGCCCGCGTGCGTCGTTTAATTCCTACCCTCGGCAAGGGGATCTCGCGCCGTTCATCGAGCGATTTGCGCCTCAAACGCCCGGACGGCCACGTCACTTTTACGTGCCTGTGGCGACTGCCGAGCCGCCCGTTCAAACAGCGGCTCGCGAGCGCATGCTACTCCCCTGTCCCCCACACACAAGTTGGATAATTAAAAAACAAAAAACCAGAGAGTATATAATACACATATGTATACATGGGCCGCGGCGGGTGCCCAGGAGACGAGGCGCGGCCTCGGCGCGGCTTCGCAGTCGACCGGCCGGGATAATCTTCTGGGCGGAGGCAGCGGCGCGCAAGAGCGCCTCCCCGGTTTAGCATAACCCCAGGGCTAAATTCGCGATTATCCGCGGGCTGTTGTCCGCCGGCGGCCTCGGCTGGATTGCGCGGTGGCATCTGCTGTCGAATCCCCGGCGCTCGGGCGTAAACCCGCGTAAAATCCACCGGGCGCCGGCCGCGGATCCCGGCTGCTGCTGCTCAGGGGGGGGGAGACTACCGCGCGCCGCTCGCTCCTCGGCCGTTTATTGTGTTAGGCCGATCGTTAGCCGCGGGTGCTTGGGGGTAAAGAGCCGCGCCGGCCGCCGATCGGTTTATATATATATACGCCGGGCGGCGGCGGGCTTTTTGCTTTACGGCCGGGAGGCCGGCTCCTTCTGCCCGAGAGCTGCCCTCGTTAACGGCCCCATTCTTATTCGGCCCATTACCTTGTTATAAACTTGTTACGCGCCTTTTTCAAGTAATGCCGACGATAAAGATAATTAAAAGGGCCGCGCGGCGCTCGCGCGATACCCGCACTCGTGGCAGCCGGTGCCACGGGCCCAACGCGACCCCGAGCTTTTTCCCCCCTTCCTCGCCATCGCCCTACCGAACTTCCCGCCTCTCGATTCGCTCGCGCCCATTCTTCGCGCCTCCTTTTTTCCAAAGATCGACTCCGCTCCAATTCCATTTTCTTCCCGATCCTTGCCTTCCTCCGTCTCCCCGTCTCTTTTTATATATTATTATTGCGATATTTTCTTTTCTGCAGCTTGTGCACTTTAATTTTATCGGCCAACTTATCGATCTCCAATCATCTTACAATTTTACTTATTTTACAATTTTAAGTTTATTGATACGGCTCGCGTAATTTACAATCATTTTTTTTTTATTTAAGAATCCTTGTGTTTTCAACGTCGTACATTCGCTGGTTTGTTGCCATTTGCATAACAAGTTTATGGGTACGTAGCAAGAAAGGATTGTATTTCTTCAATGTTATTGTACATTGTATTTTGCCTAAAATTTATTTCGAGCCTTTACCCCGTAAGATTTCAAACAATAAACAAAATTCGAAGATTATTCCTACAACATAAATTGCTACCGAGTGCTGAGTCTATATTTTTCGAATAAGATACTCTAAGATAAATAAAACACACTTGTTTCAAAGTGTGTTTTTTTCCAAATTTACGCGCAATAATCCCTGTATCCCTCGACGCAGAACTGCCCGATTCCCACGACTTGATGGCGATCGACTGGCATTTTTCGATCCACATACGGGTAGGCAGGTAGCTCTTTGGAATTTCGCGCGGTTGCATTGTAAATCAAAGCTTTCCTCGCGCGCGCGCTCTCCGAGTTCGCACGCAGTGCCCCATAAAAGGAAGATCGGGCCCTCGGCCCTGGGCCTCCACCCCCCTCCCACCCCCCGGGGGCCCGGGCCGATCCTCGCGATCCCGAACGATCCTTTAAATATATTCCTTGCGCCACGTCGTCTCTCGCGGGCCGACGTTATTCCTTTGTTCGGAGGCGCGCGCGCGTTGCGCCAGGAGCTCGCGCCGTTTATCCCGAGGAGCGCCTTATGCCCGTCGCCGCTTTTATTGGGCCCTCACTCCCCCCCCCGACCCGGTAATCGGCCGGGGAGGCCAGTCGACCGCGCCGCGGATAACGAGGCGCGCGGCGTAACGAGCTGTCAAGGACGCCGCCCAAGTTTCCACGGGGCCGAGCAAATATTTATCCTTTTTTAATAACGCCGTTAGCCGCGGGATTATATTCGCCAGGGGCCCCCGGGCCTTGGCCGCCGAGCGCGGACGCGCCTCCGATTTTACCCCAAGGTGAGGCAGGCGAAACTCTTTTTTTTCGGAGCCGGGACGAACTGCCGGGCCATCCTTTCGAGCGATTTTGCGCCTGCGCAATCGGCCCTTTGCCGCGCCCGCCCAGTACGCCTTGCCGGCTAATATACACTCTCGAAAATGCCTTATCTCACTTTTCACTCTAATTGACTGAAAGCTTAACCCGTGCACGGAGAAAAAAGCCTAGTATTGGATACCTGTGTAGAGGCCTTAGTAAACCAGACTGATGTATAACTCTTTCGTTCGTTCGATAAGCCGACTGTAGATTATATTGAAGACATATTAACAAAACGGTTCATTTCTCATTTGACTATTCTAATTTGTCTATTTTTAGTTTTTCCTCAAAATTCGTACACTGTATGGTTTTGTTTTCGACTCGATAATAGTGCTAAATTTCGGGATTAGTAAGTTTGTGGATTCTTTAAAGCTTCCGTATTGCTTGAATAGCGGTCTATTTAATAAATTGAGTTATGCATACTGGCTCATTGCTAATTTGCACTTATTACAAGTGCAAATGAAAATTACGACTTCAAATCAATTCTGAAGAGATGTGGGCATAAATGCTACAATCTGTCTCTAGGAATTTAAAACGACGCCGCAAAATTTCGTGCAGCAAATTGTTTTTATGCGAGGAGGAAAAGCAAGGTTTTCGACTGGGAAATATAATACTTTTTGCAGGTTGTTTAGGAGCAGTATTTAAGTATTGTAATAAGATAGTGGGAAAAAAGTAGCGCCGTGGTCGCCGGTCGCACCGCGAACACACCAAGCGGTCGAGCGGGCAGAAACAAATCTTAATTGGAAACAAATGTGCTATTAGTCGGACGATAGAAGGCGCGTCGAATAATTTAGCTCGAAAATTAATAAAGTTTCATGGGTAGTAAAAGGCTCCGTGTTTTTGCGGGAGAGCCCGAGCGAGGGAAAAAAAAAAAGACAAGAAGAAGCAGCCGGAGGGACGCAGTATTCGGGCGGTGGGAGGCGGCCGCGGGAGGAAAAGCCAGGCCGCTATCGGGCGCAGCGCAATGAAAATTAATTTAGCCGGCGGCGGCGGCGGGCCGGCGATAAAGGAAAAACCGCGCGGCTCGCTTGTTCCTCGTAGTTTCCGCGCGCGTGCGGCCACATAAAAAAAGTTATGCATCGGTGTCGCCTTGTATCGCGCTTCCCCGGCGGATAAGAAGCCGCGGCGCCGACAGCGCGGCGTCCGCCCGCGGCGATAGACGCATATACGCGGCCGACCGCCCGAGCGGGGCTTCTTCCCACCTGGCCGGCCGGCGCGCGCACACGTACGCGATCGGGGCGCTTTCATCGGCCGAGACAATGGCCGGGCGCCGAATCTCCCGGCGGGATCTTTACGAGCCGCCCGCGGATCCGGGGAAACGGGCCGGCGCACGGAGGCCGATGCGCCGGGGACTCGGGCGCGGCCCCACGTCGCCCGGGGGGCTGCCCGGGCCGAGCCGCCCGCCCTCCTCCCCCCGCTCACCGGCGCCCGCGACGAGAGCGTATTTCCGAGCGAAATGCCCGGCAATTTGCCGGTTTACGAGTTATTTCGCAATGGCTGCAAAGTATAGTGGCGGGCGGCGCTATTGCGCGGCGATATACGCGCGCACCTGGAGGCCGCCCCGGCCAACTGTCTCCGATGTACCGGCCACTGATTCGGCCGCGCATGCGAGACCGCGCGATCGTGTCCACGCGACCGCTCGCAAAGCTAATCCGTCTCTTTGGAGTATTACTGCGCTCGTACGTACACCGCGGTTTCCGCATCTCGATTGTCGCTCGCTTGTTTATCTCGATGCCTCGCAGCAGCTATAGAAATCATTTCAAACTGCGTCAAATTCTTCTTTTCCTTGTGTATAAGTAGGTGCCGGGCACTTGGAGCATCTCTCGCCTTGCACCTATATAGCTTGAGACCTGGCTCAAAACTGATCGAGGTCAACTGATTATCTTGTACGTTCGTTCTTTTATATAAAATTGTTTATATGAAAAAGCCTGGCTTGTATCCATCTCATCGGTTGGTTGCTCACCGCTCGCCTTACTTTGCAAGGGCAGACACTATAAAGATGAAGTTGTTCCTTACGCTCTGGCTTTGAACATTGTTCTTTTCGTGCTCGAGTCACACATGCGTGGAACAATTTGCCTTTTTAAACACGCTATCTTCCATCTTCAGCAAGGCACAGAGCAGCCATTCGCCATCTTGTTTTTGTAACAACTCTTGAATATTCAGTCGACTTGGTCTGATTATTTGCTGAATGACGAATTGTCTTCGGATAAGACCTAATATATTGTACTTTAATCTTATTTTGTTTATATTTTATTCAGTTGCTTTCATTGCCCTGATGATCGATAACATTGATTATACAGTGCTGCTATTATTTAGTACAATATTATATTAAACAATTTGAACTGCAATTTCCGCCAGGCGCTGCAGGTATCTATCCATCTCTGCCATCCGGATCGCGGAAGATGTGCCGGAAAGCCAGTGAATCAGGTGGCGCCTCGAGTGAATGCCCGCGGAGAGATGCCCCGTGTCCACGCGGCGCCGAGAGGTGTATAGGTGCCGAAGGAAACAAAGGGGCAGTCGCCGCAGTCGGTCGTGGGTGGGGGCACTACTACTCTATTTCAAGACAATAACCGGCGGCTGTAAAGCTGTCGGGCCCCGGTACTCATCCCCGCGTTTAGTTAGCGCGCCGTCTAGACGAGGCCGCGGCGTCCGCGCGGTGCACGCCCAGAGGATCCGTGACGCAAGGATGCGAGGCGACGCGCGCGCCTACAGCTTCCGCGAGCCGGAGCGCACCAGTTGGAGAGGCTCCCCCCGAGGCTCCTACGTTCACTCGATCATGCAGTTTTGGTCTCAAAAAAAACGCTTGGGTTGAAAATAATACGTGGCTATTAAGATTAAAATGTTCAAAGAAGTAAAGTGGCGGTATTATACGTTACTGAAAAGTCAAGCGTTGAAATCCGTCTAGACCGGAGTCGCAGCGGAGTATTAGAATCAATGGGCCGAGGATGATTCCGAGTATTTTCGGCGGAGTGGCCTACTTGAACGCTCGGTAGTATAGCTTAAACGCCGAGTGTTAGCCGAGGCGATAATTAAAGAAAGCCGCAAACAACAGGGTTTTATCGAAGGCCGTGGGACGAGTCCCCGGCCCTAATCGAACACCGCCGGCGTGAAGGGGCGACACGCGGGAACTCTTGGAGGAGAGACGACACCGCGCGCAATCAATGTCCCGGGCCCGTGTTGCTCGGGGCGCGGCCTCGGCCCCGCCATATAATCAGGGGCATTCAAAGCAGCCTTGAGGCTACCTTCGGCGCCTTAATCACCCGCCTCTTCCCCGGATGCGCCGCGCACCAGCGGACGCTCACCCGCGGTCCATTCGGCCGGCGCCCGGGCCTCCCACCAGCGGCCCAAATGATATAGAGGCCCGGCCGGCCGCGAGTGATGAATGCGCCCCGGTCCCGCGGATCCCGCGCCCGACTAGCCGGAAGTTCTCGGCCGCGCACGCACACGTAAACTAGAGGCGCGATTAGGGCTTCTTCTGCCGGTCGGCGAGGAGGCGCGCGCTTGCGCAACCGCGCAAAAAAAAGGCAGCCTCCGCGCTTTCGGGCCCCGCGGCCTACAGGCCATTATCGGTCACGCGCGGGCCGCCGCAGCCCGATGAATATTCACCGCGCCGCGTTGTGCCCGCCCCCGCGCGGCTAATCTATACAATTTCTGGGGCCGGCGTTCGCGGAACCGTTTGCGCAAATGAAGCCGCTCCGAGGAGCCGATGCGTGCCCGTGTGTGCTTGGCTGTGCCTCCCCAGGATGCGCCGCCGGCGGCCCCTTTTTACCCCGGGGCCCGGCCCCACTTTCCCGCCGCGAGGTTTGTTTGCCCCCGGGGTAATCGAAGGCGGCGCGCGCCGGGATCGCCCCGACAATCTAAATGTTAATCGGGCCGGGGTAAAAAAAGCTCTCGGGAAGGGGTAGGGCTAATGGGGCGGGCGCGTAATTAGGGATTAATTGGGGGGCGGCGCCGGCTCGCGCCCCCGGGCCAATTAGCGGGCGGTTCGGCGGGCCCGGGGCGGGGCCGACTCCTCGCGTATGCCTCATCATCGCGGCCCCGGCTCCCGGGCGCCCTGTGTATCGCGTGCGGGCCGCTCGCAGGTTTTTGCGGGCGCCTCCGCCGTTGATTGCGCCGGCGACCCGCCGAGTTAGTGGGCCGCGCGAGGGATACATCCTTAGCCTAGTGTTAGCCAAACCAACCACCGAGGGCGGCGCGGGGGCGCGCACGAGTCGACCGGGCCCCTCGTGCGCGCCTCCGCGGCCGTGGCGCGCGAGAGCCGGGGGCCGGGGGAGGCCCGCCCGGGGGGAGGTCGTCCCCGGGGGAGCCCCCGCCGCCCGGGAGCTGGGCTTTAGAGAGAAATGATAGAGAATGTACTTGCCTGACGCACCTGTTTGAACTGCTCCTCGAAGCTCCAGCTGGTCTGCTGCTGGTGGGCCTGCTGGCCCTGGGCGCCGCCCTGGCAGTGGGGCCCGCCCCCGGGGATCGACTCGCCCCGCGGGCCCGTCTCGAGGCCGTTGCGCCCGCTGCCCTGCGAGGACTCGCTCGAGTGCGAGCTCGCCGAGGAGGGCAGCCCGCTCCCGTTGTTGTTGTTGTTGTTGTTATTCGCGCTGCTGCTGTTGTTGTTGTTGTTGTTCGCGCTGCTGCTGTTGTTGTTGTTGTTGTTCGCCGCGGACTGGCCGAGGAGGGCCGCGGCCGCGGGGTGCGCGTGCTGCCCGCCCGGGGCGAGGAAGGCCCCCGGGCTCGGGAAGGAGAACGGCAGGTTGAACCCGCCCCCGCTCATGGCCGCCTGCAGGGCCTCCAGCCCGCTCTTGTTGTTCAGGAGGTCCATGTCGTTCTGCGGACCACACCCGTCGCTCAGTCGCGCAATCTGTCATCGCGATTCGATCAATCGATCTACCCGATACACAATGTATATCCCCCGTGCATTCAATCAAACGCGTGCAGGACCCGACTCGAAAAGACCGAGAGACTAATACTTTCTTGCGAACAATTTCTTTTCATTGCAATTGATCTGTATTCATTTTCGGGACAATCGCAACAAATCATCGTTTCTTTTCAAAATCATAAACCGAGTGTTGACTACACGTGAGTTGACTCGGGCTAATCGCGCGCATGTACTTTAAGGGGGATTCCTTGATACTGTCTAAAACAAACCTCGAGCTTGATCTTGGCCAAAAAGTGCGGCGGAGTGGCGCTCATGAGACTGTTGAGGTGTGAGAGCGGCGTCGGGGCCGGCGTGTTGTCGGCCGAGGAGTGATTGTTGCCCTGCATCGGCTGCTGTGGCAGCTCTTCCCCGCTCTCCTCATCCTGCCGGTCCGGATCCGACAGGTCCTCCTCCTGATGCGACTGTGGACAGAAAGCATTAAACCTCGAGTTTAGTCCAAAGTGAGAAAAGGAAAATCCATTAAAATAAATACCGCGGGGAGACTTTTTTTTTTTCCCAAGGCTCCGAGGCCTATTCCGCGCCGGGCGTTTCATTACCCGGAACAATGCGCGCCTATACGGCTCGCGAGCGCGCCGCCAAATAAATTTTTCGGCCAGTCCGCGCATCAGCCGTCCTCTCCTCCTATCGCCGCGACGGAAACTAACGGGCGGTGAAAAATAAAAAAAAAAAAACAACGGGCCACACTCTCCATTGGCTCGTGCGGGGGGAGTGGGCGAGGCGTCGGCGCGGCGCATTGTAGGCCGCGCGCCGCGTCATCGAACGTTAATTGTGAAAATGGCGCGGGGGCCCGATAAGCCGGGCCGATAGCCCGCGAGCATAGCCGCGATTCGCCCGCCGCCTCTTCTTACGCGCCCGGGTTTTTATCACGCGGGCGGCGCGCGCGAGCCAGCCGGAAGCGAGCGGGGAGCGAGCGGCTCTCGCGGCGCTTCTTCGCTTTCTAGGAAGTGCGCGACGCGCGGCGATAAGTCCGGCAAAGCGTCGCGTTAATATGCGCCGAGCGCGAACGAGCGAGAAGGAGCGAGTTGCGCCCGAGCTAATTAAAACGCCCCTAGTGATTTTCGGGACGTTTCGTCATTTCTCTTCGTTTTTTCTTTTTTTTTTTTTTTTCACCTTTTCCTCTCGCGCCTTTCTCGAGAAGCCATTGTGCGGGACTTTCACCAAATTTGAGAAATTTCATTGTTTCCCCGGGTAGAAAAGGAAAACATTTAACCGAGTAGGATGTATAAGCTCGCGCGATAAAAATTAAGTCCCGTTTCTTTTTTCTGCATTGAGAATATTTAATAAGCAATGCAGATAGGCCGCGATTGCGAGGCTCGTGTCGAAATCCTACTACATATCGGACAATATGTACCGAGGCGTACGCGCGTATTTTAATGCGCACGGCGGGCGTGCGCGAAAGAGACAAAGTAATAATATCCGGAAAAGAAATAGCGCCGCGGGCCTCTAACAATGGGGCATAAAAAAGAAAAAAAAATGATTTTGTTCGAGCAGTCGAAGCTTATCGCTTGTGCAACCTGCGAATCAACGCCGGGGCGGCTTCTTATACAAGCGGTCGCGCGGCGGCTCGCTCCCGCCGAGAGTCGCCCTCTGCACTCGAGCGGCGCAGGCTGTCCCATGGCAGGAGCTCCCGGCCCCCGCGGCGAGCGTCAATATTGTTGCACGTGCAGGAGCGCGTCCCACCGCAGCCGGCCCGGACACAACACGTGTGTCGCCGCGGACGATGCATACACCCTCGGCTGGATGCGTGTATACGCGCCCGGACATTATCAGACCTCGCGCCCTGCTTTTTTTTAACTTTTTTTCTTTTTCGCGCGCGAGCCGAGAAAGCGGGGAAATTGGACGGTTGTCCTCCCGATCCAGGCATCCGTCCCCCACCCGGCGACAACGAGCCAATTCGCCAATGCGCTTTGCATAAGTGGCGCGAGCGCGCGCGAAAACTCATTTAAATGTCAAGCGCGTGCGGCGAGCGCGGCCGACTTAATGCGACACTCGTCTAATCACCCGGCGGCCCATTTGCATAAACTGCACCGCGCGGGATAATGTACGCGAGGCCGTGCGTATCGAGGGGAAGAGGCGGCGGCGGTTAAGTTTTCCCGGGACGTTACCCAACCGCCGCCGGGGCATTTCTCCCGGGGCCCGTGGAAAGTGAAAAGGCCCCGACGCTCCCAATCGGGGAAGAGGGAAAAAGCGAGGGCCGGGCGCCGATGGCCGCGGCAGGGGACCGCCGCCCGCGTCCCCAAGGCAGTCTCCGGCCAACTCGGCCTCGTTTGCGCCTCGTAAACGCGGCAGAGAACCGCGGGCGGCTGGTCCCAGGGGCGGGCGTCCCGGCGCCACCTACGCGCGCGCCGCTCGGGGGGTCCGCCGCGCCCGGGAACAATGGCCCGCCCGGATGTTGCCACCCGTCTCGGCCCATAATTATTCTAATGAGCGCCGGCGGCGTCGGCGCGCCCGCGGATCTGGAAGCGCAGATCTAGTTCCGAGAAGCCGGTCCCAGTGCTAATAGCCCGGGGAGCCGGCGCCGAGTGAGACATTCCTACCGACGCATCCCGCTCCTCTTTTTTCCCCGCCGGCTCCTCTCTCCCGCGTGTCTCTGCTAGGGCAGGAGCCTCTGCGCAGTCGGGTTCGCTCGCTCTCTCTCTCTCTCTCCCCTTATCGCTCGGCGATCGGGCCGCGATAAAAAGCCACCGCGGCCCTATCTCGGCGAATCTACGCCAACCGGGAAACGATACACGCGCCGATAATGGAAAAGCGAAACAAACTCGTTTAGCTGGAATTGTTTAGCCCCAAGTGTTCCTAGATAACAAGTGCCAGGCAGTTATCGTTCTATCGGGACCAAAGTTACTTTGACAAGCGTCTAATTGCACGTGGGCTCTATATCAACAGCTGCCGAAACATTCGTGCCCTGGCGTACGCGCGCCATTACACCAGCCTTTCTATTTTAGACTCTATAAATCGGATTAAGCTCTTCTCATGCTAAAGGGGCACTGCTTTAGAATGACTCGCCGAGTCAGATGTATACGTGATTCGCCAAATCTGCTATTGACTTTTAAACGCGCGTCCTCGCCGCCCAGACTCGTCAATATAACTCCAATAATAGCATTGTTTCGTTTTATGCTTATTTTATTCCACGTTTGTATACTTGTATTCCTTTTTTATATACATTGTTGTACACCTAGGTTCATGACTGGGCTTTATCTACATTTCACAGTATAACTGTTGCCTCGTAAACTATCGTCGGCCTGTTGACAAATAAATGCTTATCGATTGTTAACAGCAAGGCGATTTGGCAGCAGTGCCTCCGGGGCAGTAAAAAAATTGCGATTACTTTTCACAATCCCTGTGACGGTGCGCGTGTACATGCACGTATTTGCACATGTATATACATCGGCGAGGGTAACAAGCGCCAACAAATGCTTTGCGGGCGATAATTGGTCCAATTTGTCACGAGCGGCGCGCGTCCTGGCGAGGAGCGCGTGAAAAGCCCGAGGGGCCGGGAGCGGGCGGGGAGAGGCGCGTGCCGCGTGGGCTCAGGTATACAGGCCGCGCGGCGGTGTCACCCCGCGCGGGGTAAACAAGTGGGCGCGCCGGCAACCTCCGCCCTGCGGTTTCTCGCTCCGCCGGAGCCCGAAAGGACGCGGGGCCGGGAGAGAGGAAGGGCGCCCCCCCGCCCCCCTCGGGCCCCGGCGACAAACTTTTTTTCCTTCTCCGGCGAGCGGCCCGATACCTATCGGCGCGGCTGATGCCCCCTTCCCCCCCAGTGGCAGCAACGCGCCGCAAGGTTCACCTTGGAAGGTAATAATCCTGCTTCATTTGCGTAATTCCGGCTCGCCCGCCCGAGAGACTCTGTATTTTTCACCCGGCCGTACGTGTATACGCGCGCGAGCGGCAAAAAGGGAAGGGTCCCTCTCCACTGCTAAGATGGAAAATTAGCGGGATATAATTATTCAAGGACCGAGAGCGCTTGTTTCGCGCGGCGCTTTATCGCAAAACAGTGGGTTTTTTTTTCCCCCGGCCCGCGGCCGCGCATTGTTCCCCCCGGCGCGCTCGCCCCCATATTGCACCTGTCAATTTATTCGAGAGCGGGCCCCCAGATACACGCGCAGCGGCTTATTACCCCCCGCCCGCGGGCTATTAATCTCCCGGCCGGCCTCCTCGTCCTTTTGCGCGATCGGCTGACGGATCGCTCGGGTGGGAGGGGGACGGAACACATAACCTAGTCCTCCGTACGGAGAGGCCGGAAAGTCCGGGCGATCGATCGGCGGCCCTCGATCGCCTCGTTTGTCTCCCGGCTTTATCGATCCCGGCCAATCAGATCTAATCGGACGGCAAGCGCGGGTCCCTCCCGGGGGCTCGTCCCCCCCGTTTATTAAGCACATCGCGGCCCCTCCCGGGCCCGGCTTTCGAGGCGGATCGCGTGGGCGGCTCGAGCCCGCTCGAATACATCAAGCGATGTATCGTTTCATCGGGCCCCGCGGGACTCGCAGCCGCCCCCCGATCGGCCCCCCATGTATCCCGGGGCAGCGGCCCGCGAGGATGTCCAAGTTCGGAAATGGTAAGGCGACGCGACGAGTCCCCCCCCGTCTGCCCCCTATCCGATAATGCTAATCGGGGCTCGATTATCGCCCGATGACTCGGCGGAACGGCCGACTTAATGCGGCTCTCCTATATCGGCTGGCGCATGGAAATTCGGGGGATACCCGAGGGCGACGTCGTCCTCGAGTGAATGCGCCTCGAGGAACACGTACAAGTCCGGAGAAATGAGTTGGGTGCAGGCGGGATCGGCCAGCCGTCTCGACTCGGTCTTCCCCGTTCCGTACGCGGCTCGCGAATCGGCGGAAACGATCGGTGTATACACAGTGTCCGAGGCCGATCCGCCGGGGCTCGCGCGGGCCCGTAAAACCGGTTCCTCATGAAGACGTCTTAACGAGATTTGATGTATTAGTCAGGACAATCCGGCTAAATTTATACCGGTAGCTGGCGGGGCCGAGCGGCTTCCCTTTCTCCCGGGTCGGCTTCTCCCCGGGGATCCGCGAGCGCGCCGCCGAGATTTACAGCCGACGTTATTGCGGGGGATTTTTATTGTTTTATCCAGGCTTGAGCGCGGGCCGTCCGCGGCGCAACACGGAGCCGGCTCCCGGATACGCGCGCCCGCGCCCGATTGTCGCTCGGGCATCCTCGGCTCCCGGCGCCGACGGCCACGCAGGGCCGCGGCAACGCCCCCGTCCTTCCTCCCCCCGCGGGGGGGAGTTTATGGAGCCGCGTGAAAGCCGCGGAGAAACCCGCGCGCCAGCGTAAATCATCGGCTAACCGGCTCGTGAAAGCTCCTCTCTTTCTCGAAAACCTCCCAATTAACGCCCGCGGCTCTCGGTTCGCACCTCTCGGCGGCGCACCTGTGCGGGAGGCTGCCCCCGCCCGACACAAGCCCCGGCATTGTCCCATTATTGTCGGCTTTCCCGGGGGCCGTTTACACGGCCGGCCGGCGCCCTCGTATCCCCGACAATGGGCCGTTCATCGGCGCCGGAGGGCCGCCCCGGCTCGCGCTCGCACGCGCCGCCAAGAATGGGACGGATTCGCCTCACAAATCACGCCGGCGCCTGCGCGAGCGGCCCGCGTGACAAACTGCCGCGCGCGTGTCGGGAGAGCCCCCGCGGCTCGCCCGGGACCCGCCCGACCCTTCGGCCTTTCCACGCCGCCGCCTAAAGACTCCCTCGCCGATTTTCAATATCCCCTCCTCCCCGGGACTCCTGCGTCTTTGAGGAGGAGCCTGGCTCGTTCGTCCGATATCCCCAAGCCCGTTGTCGAGCACCTCGTGAATTTAGTGCGCCCGACTCACTCTTGGCACTTACACGACTGAAAACAACGTCGCCCACCGAACGGTTTGACCCATATACGTTCTACCCGTCTGCTATACGCTGCCTTTCAAAAGAATCAAAAAGCGTCCTGCCTTTTGAAAAACAACAATTTTTTTTACGAGTGTCGTATCCACACTTTTCGATGTAATATTCTGAATGCGCTAAAATCTGCACGCTTTCTCATGCATATTTTTATTTGTTTGAATACCTTTCAGTTTAACCATGTAAACATCGTGTAAGGTAATAATATGACAATAGATAGAAGCTTTTACTATGGGTTACGAGTTTTACAACATGTGAATTATACACACTGTAAAAACAATGATAATGTAGATTTTTAATCATGCAGTTAATTCCGAATTGCAAAACCTTAAATTACTAAACAGAAGAATGTGAATTCTTTGTTTTTTCGATGCTAAACTGGCGTGATTATAAAACTATAGACGCGGCATGTTTCTAAACGGTACTAACGACATGCGTCAGCACACGTTCAATTTTTTTATTTTTTTACTATATAGAAGAGGTTTTACATTATAAGTCCATGTACTACTAATTCACTAATTACAATAACATCGTCAATCCCTACTACTGCCAATAATAATCAGATCCAATAAGTTTCTCAATATAAACGTTTCTAACTAAAAAACAAGAAACAACAATTAAAAAAGATTTAAACCTATTATATGGTATTATCCGTAAATTAAAATATGTGGAAAAAAATATCCAATACAACGTTAAAATTTGTGGTATAATCGTGTTTCCATTAGGTAGCGTAACTTTGTTATCAACTACTAAACAATTTTACGCATTATTTTAATAAATTGTATTTTTCGTGGTAAAAGAATCTCTGCATCGAGTATACCGATATCGTACAATGGCAGCAGTTGTTATGTAGTGTGCACCAGTCCCAAAGGAGTTATACATTGTGCAAAGAGCACCAGCAAAAAATTTAAATAAGACGTTAACTCGCGAGCGTATGTACAAGTTATCTAGGGGCAAATTATAGACAACTTCGCTTGGATAAAATATGATTCCTAGGGTAAAAAATTTCAACACGAAACAGCTCGGGAGCTTACAATACTCCGTCGTAGCTTTTTAAGGTATTCATCAAAGCGTTAAAATTAACCGCGTACTTAGCGAATATCCGATGCAAACTGCAAGATATAATTTGCACGATTGTAAAAGCCAATTGCCATACATTTTCGCCAAAGCGACCCGTTAAATGCTCCGCGCAAAAAAGGAAACGTCGAAAGCCGAAAACCTCAAGGGGATAAAATTAATCTCTCTATCGCGGCTGCCAAGCCGGCGCGGGCGGCATGATTCCAAATAGACGGCCGCGGCCCCCTTTATATACGCATAATCCGAGTGCGCCGCCGCCATTGATATTCTCGGCCGGGCGTTTAATTACGATCGTTTTCGGACAGCCACGTGTCCCGCAATAAAGCGAGCCTCGGTGCACGTAGGCAGCAGCCGGAGCGAGCAACGCGCGGCGCGTTCACCTTGCAATTTAATTTCGAAATTTCTGCGAGAGCCGCGCGAGCTCATACATAGACATGAAAAGCCGGGGAGCCGCCGCCGACGTCGTCGCGGGGCCCCTGAGCGTCGTTTATTTGCCCGCCAACGCCGCGCACGGCCCGTTTTATTAGCGCGAAACGATGTAATGCACGTAACTTTAGCGCGCAATTTGCTTAATAACGCGCTGCCGCCACCCGTTTTCATTGTTTTAATCGCGCTCCCCTTTGTTGGCGCGCTACTGGCGAGCCGCCTTGCGAAATCGGCCGATCTCCGAGGCAGGCCGTCGCCGCGACGCCCGCGCCCCCTACCGCCTCTGCCGCCGCCGCCGCCGCAGCCAGACGACGCGTTTCCCAACCGAAATCCCGCAATAAAAAAGAGCTCCCCTTTATGCTCGATAATTACATTGGTAATAAAGATCCTCGCGCGCGGCGGCATTATTTATAACGCATGCAAATTGGACGTTTCCACGCGCGCCCGGACCAACGACGACCCCTAGGGCCGAGTGGGAGAGAAGCGCGGCGACACCAGCCGGACAATAAATATGTATCATGTCGAAATGATACTGCGCGAGCGCCACTTGCGCAAGTGCCCGAGTGCAATACGCGCACTCGAGGAATGGCGAGAATTACGGAGAATAACCCCGAGGATGAATTATTGTCGTGGCGCGCATGCGCGCGCGGCACATCGATGCTTCGTTAGCGTCCCGCCAGATGTCCCGGTAGCTGATCGCTTCCCCGTAACTAGCGGCAGTGCATGAGCATCCATTAGGAATTACCATAATGTTGACGCCTCCCCCCTCTTTACTATTCCCCGGCTTCTTTATGGTGCGAATATGTGCAGGTGTTTCTGACGAAGGTGAGCCGTCGCGGCGCTGATATTATGGCTTTTGCGAAACATTCATAAGCCTTTGGCATCCACTCTACGACTGTTTACTCGAATCGATCCTTCTGGATTGTGCGAGACTCGTTTGCGAATCGTGGAAAAAACTTACAAGTGATTTGTAGTACAAAATGGCTTAAATTGGAGTCTGAGTCAATATAAGTTTTCTTTCTATCCGCGCAGTTTTATGCAATATCAATTTGAAACACTGGCTGATCGCTCGTTCAATTTGAAATTATGCAATTGGCTTTGCGCACGGTATTATTTATAACATTATTCGATTGAACTTGCGCAATTGAAGTTAATAATTGTCAACAACTGGCAGTAGCATTTAACGAAGGCCTATTTTCGAAACATTTAATACAATAAATGGAAATTGTCAATTATAGAATGTGAACGGAAATATTCTTTCCGTTGTATAGCTATCCTGCACTGAACAAAGTATATGCAGCACATTTTTCTTGCATGTTTCTTGCAAACTTGGTAATCTAACTAAAGCTCGAATAGAATGAGTAGAAAACGTAATATATTAATATCGTTAAGAAAGAAGCAAATGTCATGTACATGCGCAAATCAATATTATGCATTTTTCTACGGCTTCATGTAATTATATACCGAGTGGAATGAAGCCCGAGACAAGACTGTAAATATATTTTTTAAGACAATACGCCGATATTACCTAAGACGACAAGAATCCACTTTTATGAATGCTACATTATTCTTCCTGCAAAGCAGCAACCTATTTTGCAAACGCTTTAAAGTCCTCGTTTCACTTTTTAGGCATAATATAACGAAGACAATTCGGTATATACCGAATCTTATATAGTCTTTGTTTCGTAGGTGCAATGCCGAAACCCATTGCCAAACTCTCAATTACGAGGGAATGCGTGTATTACGCGCGGGGAATCGTAATGAAACGAATGATTCCATTGCAGAACGGATAATCAAACGAGTGGGCTAACGGCCAGAGCGAGAGAGCGGCGGCCGTAAGCTCGACCGCCGCGCTACGCTCCATCCGACGACGCGTCCGATCGCTCGCGAAAAGCGGCCGTCGCCAGGGGCAACGCCGTAATTTCCGCGTGTAAATTACCGGGAGCGCGTACAGCGCCCGCTTGGAGGAAGCTCGGAGCTTTTTGCCCGGGCGAGCAGCGACGACGACTCGGGCTGCGCGCGATCCGCGAGGAGGGGGGCAAAAAGAAGCCGGGGAGCCTGCGAGGCGCGGGCGGAGATATTTGGTAATAAGCGTCAAAAGCCGCGCCATGTTTTTTTACTTGCATCGAGAGGGCGGCCCAGGCCCCGGCAACCGCCCCGTTTTTCGGCTCCTCCTGCATTCGCAGATATAAATGACTGGCAATATAGAAATTCCAGTAGTTTGTTTACGAGGTCGGTGTATCCGCCCGCGAGTCCGCGGCGCCTACTCCGTTGCGAGAATTTATTGACGTTCGCTCTCGGGCGGTGCGCGCGCCCAACCGACGCTGTGTACATTTACCGGGGTGGCATTAGTCGCGTCAATGTTTCCGCGCATTAATTGGACGAGCAGGCGTAGAGTCACTTGCCACTCGGTCATCGGCGCCCCTCGCGCCGAGTCATCGGCCCAAGAGGACAATATGGGAGACGGGCCCGCCGAGCGCCCGATGACAAATGCCGAGCGCGCGGCTCGATTTCCCTCCCTGCCCACCCCCCGTCGAATCCATCACCTTCGATCGATAGGGATCGGCGCATTTATCGAAGCGCCGATACGCGGCGGATCCGCCGGGGATCGGCGATCGGCGATCGGCAGAGTGGCCGGCGCATCCCTCCCGCCGAGTTCCCACGTGTCGCGAGCCGAGCCTGCGCTAGACGGGGCCCCAGACGGCCCGGGCGATGGCCCGCCGCGCCGCGGCCCAGATCGTCCCCCCCGATTGTTCTCTATTAATAACCGGCTGTCAAAGCAGCGTTAGGAGATTGATCGATGCACTTTAACGCGGGCCCTGCGGTATAATCTCATTAAAGGGGGCCCCTCGCGCGCCTATCTCCTGCATCTGCGCAATTGTAATGGATTTGGGGCCAGAGCGGCATTACGATATCGCTCCCATCTTTTTCAATGAATATTAAACAGGCTGGAATTGGCCGTTCGATTCGCTGCCGGTTTATTGCGATGTCATAATTTCGATCGAATTGCGATCGACTTAATGTGAGCCGCCGGCCGCAGGAAGCGCGGGCTTTGGCCCCCGCGCGCACCACCGGAGATTTATAACAATCGAGGAGATGGGAATCGACGAGGTCCAAATAATCCGCCGGGCGACAACCGGTCCCCGTGGCTCCCGAGCCGCCGGCCGACGATACCTGCCCTACCGACGGTCCGGCCGGGAGACGCCACCCGGGTGAAAGGCCGGACGATTATTTCCTCCGGCCGCATAAAAACCGCAGGCACAGCCGGGCGACAAAGGCGGCAGCTGCGAGCAGCGGCTCTCGCGCGGTCCTCACGTGTCCGCCAGATTGGGAAGGGATCGTCGCGCGGCGCCGGCGGCTCGTCAGCCGCCTGTCTCCGAACAAGATTTATTTTTATAATGAGAGAGATTCGGCGGCTTATGCAACGGGGCCGCCTCGGCATGGGGCGCCTCTCTCTCTCTCTCTCTCGGCGGGACATTCGATCCGCATGCGGACCCACGCGCTCGCCTCCTCCCCCCCCCCCGCGGCTGATCGCCCGCCGCGGCTCGCAACCGCGCGTCCTCGGCTGCCCGCTCGATATGTATCGAACCGCGCCCCCGGAAGAGCGGATGACACTGTTCCCCATAAAGATCGGCGCACGTGGCTGTCGCTCGCGCCTCGCGCGGGAGCTGCACACGTGACACGGGGCCTTACTCGGAAGATTAGAAGCGTTTGATTCGGCGAAGTCGGCGGCGGCCCCTTCCAAGTGCCGCGACGTCGCCGCCGAGTGACAAATGACGCCGGCGGATTTTAATTGATTCTCTGCCCCGCACACTGCACGCTTGCGTATATACGTGGCGACGCTCTTGGTTCATTTTTTTTTTTTTCCCAGGGTCGGCGATCGTCCCGGGGATTGGAAAAGCGCGAGAGCGCGCGGACTCGCCCACGGCTCGACTCGCCGGCTCGAAATAACAATCCGTGTTTGTATATAAAATTACATATTCAGCGCTCGGCGGTGGCTCGCCGGCGGACTCGCGGTGATTTACGCGCGAGTTATAAACTATCCATTTGCGACTTGTTCCTTTTGTCAATAGGCCCGGCTCAATCGTAAAGCCGCGCGAGGCGCAACCTAAAGAGGATTTACGGTATTGTGTTAGTATTATTGGAAAACTTATTTTCCATGCAGGTGCATTGGCGAATGATTGCAAACAATAAACTGCGCCGACGAATGGCGCTTGCGTTGTCGCGCGCGGCGCACGCACCCGCCGCGATTTATATTCACTGGCCGCGGCTCGTGGTAGGGGGGGGGAGGGCGCGCCGCGCTTTGTTTCTTGCGCTATCCTCGTATTGGGGGCGCGGGACCGACCGGCTCCATTGTTTTTTTTTTTTTTTCCCTTTTTCTCTTTCCCCGGTGGAAATTTATCGAGCGATAAATCCGACGACGAAATACTCGGGGCCGCGCAAGGGGGGAAAAAAAAAGGCCCGCGGGCGTATTTTTCAAGTATTCTAATCGGGCGCGCGGATGCCGTAAAAATCGGCCGGCCGCCGACAAACGCTCGCGAGCGGTTTTTCCGAGCGCGCGAGCGGCCCGGGGCCGAGGGGGAAAAAAAAAAAGAAAGACCGCCTCGGCCCCGGCGTCTTCGAGGCGCTGGCCGAGCCTTCCCGCCGGGGCACATCGCAGAGCGGCAGTCCCAAACGCTGATCCCGCCATCGCGTAATTGCAACGGCAGTGGCAATGGTATTAAGGCTAAAGACGCGAGCGGCCGCGAGAGGATATTGCGATGTGTCCCGCGCAAAGTGCAGCGGTCGATCGCGCGTATAGCCAATGGCCGACGATCGCATCGCCGGCCCAAGAAGACGGGGAGACGTCGGCTTAAGAGGGGAAAAAAAAGAAGCGCCGCGCGGGATTCGCGGAAGGGCCGGCGCGCGCGCCGCGCTTTATTTATACCAGCGGGCGCGGAGGGGGCGGATCTCGCGGATATCGGGGAGGGGGCCGGCCGGGATTTCAATTAATGGGCCGGCCGCCTCGATCCGACCCGGCTTGTGTTTCAAAGCCAGGCCGTGGGATAATTTATCGCTCGGCGGGATGCTTCGTAAAAGTCTTGTTGGGCGGCGGCGGTCATTGCAGGAGAAGCGAATCGGGCCGATACACGTAGGCACGGGCCGCGTATGGCCGTCGCGCTCCGCTCGGTGCACAAAAGAAACGCCGCGCCGCCGCGGAGACGGGCTTCGCGGAAGGGAAGCCGCCGCCCGCGGAAGTTCGGGAGGAGGGCGGGGTGGGGCGGCTTTCCGGGGAAGGACCCCGCGGATGACGGATCGCGCCCGCCCGAAAATAGTCGGCGGCAGCTCCAATTACTACCCATTATTTGGACTATCAATCTGCGGGCGGGCGGCCTATCTGCCCCCGGCGGCTCCCCTCGGCCGAATCGAAAATAAATCTCCGGGCGCGTTGAAGGCGCGGGGAAGCCGGCGTATTTGTTATTTCGAGCGGTGTCGCCGTGACGCTGTTGTGTCGTTTCCCGAGGGCCGGCTCTAATTCACGGGGGCCTCCCCCGCACCCGACGATCAAACCCGATCGCCTGCCGCGGCCACTCGCCCACGCGGCTTCCTCCGGACGTCTGACGAGAGCGGCCCCGGACCGTTGGGCAACGCCCCGGCGGAGAGTAGGGAAAATCGACGAGGAGATCGGCTGCGAGGCGGAGGAGAGGGAAAAAAAAAGCCTGCTCTGTGTATACTCGGGGGCGAGATGGCCGAAGCCGGTCTGTCAACGAAAAGAATAGCCGTGCAGCGGCGCACTGCCGAGGGCCGGGCGATGCCTCGTGGGGGAAAAAAAAAAAGGAAAGCCGGCGACGGGGAGGAGGAAGTCGGGCCGGGCGAGCCGGTGACGCGCCGAGATCGGAAGGAACCAATGTGGTGTATCGCAGCCGAGGCGGCAGCCGGGGGGACGACGCACCTACACCAAGCCGACTCACGAAATAGTTGTCTAAAATTGTATGACTGACGGACAGCGGGCCGTCATTAAAACCCCATTAGCGAGGCCCTCCCCTCGCGCGCCGCCGCTCTGTATATCCGTACGGCGCAGCTTCTCGCATCCCTGGCTCCCCCCCCCCCCCGTCCGGCGAGCCCCTCGTCCTCCCAGGGCCGCCGGCGTTCCGCGAGTTCTAACAATACATCCGGCCGCGCGCGGCGGTATCGACGTCGCCGCAGCGGCCCGTCCAACGGCGCTGCCAACCTCCCCCGCGCCTACGCCAAGGAGCCGCCCAGTCGCGGCTGATTCTCCGCCCGCGCAATATTGACCGGCAGCCCGGGTCTCGGCCGATTCCAGTGGCGAGGGCCCGGCAATCACGCGATCCCGACTCGAGGCGCAAAAGAGTTAGGCCCGACCATTCGTCGGCCCTCGTCAATCGCCCGCCGGTCGATATCCACCACGGAAACGAGAGCGAGAAGACAGGTTAGGAGGCTGGTTAGGCACTCGGTTCGTTCTGACAAACCAAACGTACGCTTTCCGCGTTCAAACAATCGAAAGACACCTCTGATTCGACCTCCGAATCGATACACTCTTTGAGAAAAAAGGGCGCGGAAGTCGAGGACGCGCCTCTCTTTATCTCGAATCTACTTCCTGGCCAAGAAAAATGAAAGCGGCGATCGGCCCGTGCCGCACCTTTTACATTCCGGCGACGCGACCTTCCGATTCATCCGACTTACCGTACCAAAAATCTCTTACGCCTACATATCTCTCCCCTTCGGAGTGCCTATATCGGCGCTATCTCTCGAGCTAACGAGTCGATGGAACATCTTGCCGGACGGACAGAAAGGGAAGCAGCCGGGGCTTTGGACCGGCGTGCCGGCCGGGTCCCGCGGGATTTCGCCGCCGCTCCGCCGGCGGGACACAATACAATTTAAAGCTCAACGTCTGTATAATAGCGGGCGGGACGTGCAAGGACCCTAGGCGCGGCGCGCCGCCGCCGGGCTAATTTACGACGGCCGCGGGCGGGCCGCGCGTCGACGCGTTCCGGCGGATCCTACGTGCAACCCCCCCCTCTACTCCCCCCCTTCCCCCACGGGCCTCTCCGGGTCGGTTCGACCGCGGCGCGCCCGGGGAGAGCGAGAAATCCGATCGTAAAATTAAATTAAGAACGCTGGCGCGCGGCTCGGCCAAAATTTTGCGCCCGGCCAATCTTAGCCCGGGCGAGGCCTAGCGGCTCTCGGCCCGGCTCCCCCCCGGGGCCCGCGGGGCCCCCGATCGCCCGGGACACGCCGCTGATATAGCGCCCGGGGCGCTCTATCGCCGGCTCCGGAGGCATCTTCCCCGGGGCCGCCCCGGTTTATTTTCGCCCCCGCCGAAGCCGAGGATCGGCCGATCATCGGCCAATCGACGCGAGAGCCCGGCCTGCCGTCTCCACGTGTGCGTCTCCCTCTCTGCACGCGCGTGTCTCTTTTTTTTTCGCTTCTAATTAGCTTTTTACGCAATAGCGGGAAAATATATTGTTTCTTTTTTTTTTTTCAGCCAGTTAAAAATAAATTGCAATACGCCGCTTTATATTATATAAAAACGGATCCCTCGCCGCCTCGGGACGCCTGAGTTATTTTCAGGCCGCCGCTCGCATCGGAAACGCTAAATTAACGCGACAAATATTGCAACGAGCTAAATTGCACTCGGAGAATAATGTATAAAATACAATGACCAGCCGGCCGCGGTGGCGTTAGCCCATATTCGATTATTCAACCGTCATCGGTCTTTTGTCGCGGTCCCCGCGCAACGACGACGCGGCTTTACCTCCTTCCTCGCAAGCCCGCGAAATAAAAACCCGCTGCAAGCGAGCCAAGCCAGCCGACGGTTTTTTTTCTTCTCCTTTCAATCTTTGCTCGCTGATTAAGAAGAAAAAAAAAGACCGCCGCGGCCGTTTGACAATTCGCCGTTAAGCCCGTATCTAAAAATCTTTCCATCGACACCCTCTATAGCCGTTGTTCCTCACAATGATATATAATAACGCAGTAATGCGAAAAGCAGAGCAAACAAAGTAGACTAATTCCTAAACCAATTACGTCCAATTATTTTGCATTGTCTCTAGCCGAGCAAGAATGCGGCATTAAAAACTCTTTTTTCCTTTTTTTTTTTTCCTTTCCTTCGAGCGCTCGCAACGAGCAAGATTGATAATCGCCAAGTGGCATTTCCCCCCGGATTTCCCATTATCCATCTCGTGGCGCATCTCCTCGGCGGCGCCTCCGGAGGATCCCCGCTCGCAATAAATCGAGCCGCCTCGGGTCCTTTATCCCAGGCGGGCCGCCGCACTCGTCGCACTGTTGTTCCAGGGGGAGAGAGAGGGAGAGAGAGAGCCGGGCTCGCAGCGCGTGATTCGTGATTCCTCCAAAGGATCTTCCCGGGGCCCGAGGCTCTCGGACGGATATAGCTTGCGGTGCGCGCCGGCCGAGGGCTGGAAAAGCCCGTCCTCGAGCATCTGCCCGCCACGTGATCCCCTAACGGCGTCTATCAATCTTCCCTCCTCCTCCTCCTCCAACTCCTCTTCCTCCTCCGACTCTCCCCCTCTCCCCGGCCGCACCCTCGGTGTAATAAAGGGACGAGGAGCTCGTAGGAGCAGCCCCGCATCTTGATTTTCCCCTCTCCTCCCGGCAACTCGGACCCGCTTTCCACGAAGCCGCATAAGCCCGCTAACGGGATCCTGTATATTTTCGAGCCATGGCCTCTGACTGTCCCCATTTGTGCGAAAAGTCGTGATTATGCCGGGGCCCCCTACCGATTTGGGTTAACATGTGGGCCGCCGGCCGGGAGCTGGCTCGGCGCTGCTCCCTCGGCCAATCGCTCGCCGCAACCGTCTATTGCTTTGGCGGATTTCCCTTAAAAGCCAATTACGAGCCCTACTTGTTTTATTAACCTCTTCCTGAAAATCCCGGCCAAAATAACGACTGCATACATTGGTAAACCGGCGCCGGGGAGGACGGACGGGGAACCATCGGGGAGGGTCTTTTGGGTTTTTCGTCCAATAAATCAGAGTATCGCTCTTATCTAATCTCAAGCACCGTCTACGTCTTTACTCGGGCAATCATCAATTTATCTTTATTGAATCATTCGCTGCACGTGCAGCTTTGGCTCAATATAAAAAGAGGATCAACGTCTCGATGTCCGAGTTTGTTTTGTAGAAAAGGCTTTAATTGCCACACGCCAAGTGACTTATGTTATTCTAGAAGCGAATGGAATTTCGCAACGAGAAGATTGTCAGGTGTCGAGAATTCAAATCATCAATCTTGAAACATTGAGTACGTTATTCATCAGGCACTCTACCACTACTCAAGCGATCGGCTGTATTTGGAATCTTCTGCAATTAACAGCGTTTTATTTATACAAATAGGCTTATTCTCGTCCCCCTTCACGTTGACCTCTATTGTGCTTAATTATAACGCAAATTGAGAATTGGACTCGTCTCGATATCAACCGAAAAGAGCTCGATACTTGGGATCGGCTCGCGCGGCGTATAACCGGCACAGGCAGCTACGATAAACGAGCAGCCCGGTCTGGCCACCTGTGACCGGCCGGGCCAGGACAGCGAGTCCAGGCCGGCAAGGCGCGCGGCTCCTGGCCGCCAACAAAGTCTCAGCTGCGAGGCCGGTCTTCTGCTGCGCCGGCCGGGGATATTATTTTTTGCCGAGCCGCGCGCCGCCACACCCACGCGGCAGCGAGCGCGCGCCCGACCATTAATCATCCCCGGACGTTTATTAATAAAATGTACCGCGCGGAGGCGAGAGCGCGGGAGAGAATGGAGACGCGCCGCCGGCTGACAAGCGGCCCTCGGCCGAATATCTCCCGCGGGTCCATATATACGCCGGCGGAGGTCCGATGTAACATCCCGCCCGCGCTCGCAGGTGCGCCCCCTCCCGGGTGATTTAGAACGGGCGCGGGCCGCCTCCGCTTGTACGCGCCGGCCCGAGGCTAACGACGCGCTGACTTATGGGGCTCAACCCGAAGGACAAAATAACCGATCGTTAACGAAACATTTGCATTGTTCGGGGGCGAGTGCGATCGCACGAGGCGAGGGAGGACGGGGGCGTCGGGCCGGATAAAAGCCCGGGGGGCCGGCCTGACACGTGGCGCGTCTATTTCGGCGGGCCTCCGAGGCGGCCCGGCGCGCACACTCGGCGCACAGGCCCGTCACTCGCGCCCGATACCCGCCCTTTCATCGCCCCCACCCCGCCGCTCCTCCCGGACTCTGTATTTTTACGAGCGGCTATCGCGCGAGATAGCCCGGGAGATCGTTATTTTCGCCGGCGGCGCTTTCAATAAGTACCGGGGCCGGCCGGTTCCTTCTTTTTTTTTTCTCTACGTCATGGAACTTTACCGCCGCGGATTAACACGGCAGATACATCGGTCGCTTGTCCAAACAATTAGCCCCCCGGCTGACGAGTGCCGACGCGCCGCCGCTCCGTGTAAACGCGTCCATTCCGCCCGCTGGGACAATTAACCGGTTTTCTTTTTTTTGGTGCTCCGTTCCACGCGTGTTGCGCAAAAAAAAAAAAGGAAAATGGAGCGATCGGCTTGAGAGTGGGCCAGGCCGCTTTTCACCGGCCCCTAACGGCCGCCTCCGTTTAATCGCCAAACGACCTAGCGCGAGCGAGATATACGTATCGGCGGGCGCGGACATTGAAAATCCAGCCGGTCGAGCGCTCGGGCGGCCGGCAATGTTTTATTCAGCCGGCTGCTATTAAGGCCTTACATCAGGCCCCGCGCCGCGGAAAGGCTCTTTTTCCTTTTTTTTTTTCCTTTTTCCCAGGGCGAAACAATCGCGCGGCGGCGGCGGCGGGTTGACTCGCGAGGCCGGGCGCGAAGCTGGCACTAGCGGTTTTTTCGAGGGCCGCGTTTCCTGCTAAAAACGGGGAGTTCGCATGGACAGGGGGGCCCATTAAAAGTAACTAAGCAACATTGGCCGGGCGCAGATTTACAGGTGTCCGCGCGCGCGCGCACCTGCGCGAGAGCTGTCGGAAAAATTATTAGCAGTTTAGAGCGCGGGCCGCACGCGCGTCGCGGCCATGCAAATGCAAAAGGAAAATTGAATGCTCGCGCGCGCGCGCGGGGACGAGTGGGGCCGAGCGCGCGGTCCCCCCTTTCCCATTGGCGCGCCCGTTCCCCGGCGGCCTTCCAAAAAATCATTAACATTATAAATAGAGGGGAAAGCCGCAGAGCGATTCCGCGATTCGGCCGCAGACGCCGCCGCGGGGGCAAAAAAGCGCCGCGCGCCGCCGGCGTTCGATGAAAATCAGCCGTAAATTATGGCCCGGCATCAAAAGGTCAGCTGCATCATCGCAGCAGCCGGGCCCGGCGCGCTTCCGCGAACCATCAGCCGCCGCCGGTGCGCCATGTCCCGCGGCTTGCGTATTCAGATGGGGCAAAAATAGCCTTCGCCGAGACGCGGCCGCCGCCGCCGCCGCCGCCACCGCCGCCCATTCAGACGGAAAAGCGTGTAAATCACAATGCGCGCGCAGCCCCGGCGCCGATTAACGGGACGGCCTCTCCGCGAGGGGGCGGAAGGGGCCCCGAGGAAGTCGCGGTTTCCGATGCGGGGGCAAAGCCGATTTCCGCGCCACCTGGCCCGAGGCCCCGGCCCAGACTTTGTTGCGCCAAACGAGGCCTGCGTGCGCCGAGTCTCGCCGCGAGCCGACTTTCATGCATTGATTCCGCGCACCGCGCTAGCTTGCCCCCACCGCCCGCAGCCTTCACCGGCAGCAGCGCGGTTTTTCAGGAATTCACCCGGCAAGCGTATCACACGGCAAGGACTCGCATTATTTCCCACAACAATCGAGTCGCTACATAGTTTCCGCTAATGCCTTGGCGGCTAGAGCCACTGCACTTATGTTTACCGTGTGTTGTTTAATCAATAGTACAAACAAGTGCAAGGCATTAGTCAGAAACGTATTGGATAAAATTACGATAAAATTTAATATAGTACTTGTGACTATTTGTGCATCTACAATTCATTGTATCGCAAGAAAGAGCGTGGCTCGACTGGTTCAAATAAACGAATGAAGAAACGAATCAAATGCACATCACGGCTACTTACGACAACAGATTATCGCGAGTTTTACGGTATAATTATTATAATGGCAGGCACACAATGATTTCATCGAAGCGGAACAAAAATCCAAATTTCTTTCAATAATAATTTATCGGCAATTTGTCGCATGCACAACGAGCGTGTCCCCATCGGACAATCTAACGTACTAAAAATTCCTAGCAAATTTTTCATAGCGCAGTAAAAATATCTATTAAAATTTTCTTGGTGAGCCGCGAGGCTGGCCGACGCTTAAACCGCTGCGGCGATTGTGTGTATACCTCGGCACAATCCAATTGTCCGGCAATTAGCCATTATCGCAAGAATGATATTATCGAGAGGCGAATTTCACCGGCAATTGCGAGACTAATATTTATTGGCCAATTAATTTGATTCAGCGCGAACGGCGCTCGCGGACGTAAACGCGGCCAATAGGGTTCCCCGCGCGTCCGGCCGCGCGGCCTCGGGCCGGGCGCCTCTCCGGAGGAACGAGGGCCTCCCCCCCACCCGCTGGAGATTATGTCGCTGATCGCGGATTCGCGGGGATACGGCGCTGACAATGGCGACCGCATCGCATGCCGCGGCCCTCCGGCCGCAACGCCGGCGGCCCGGTACAATGCCAGGCGGGCTCTCCCTCGGCGCAATAATCCGGGGATCGGGCCCCCGCCCACCTCGCCCTTCCCCGCCTCCTGTTATTCGCCGGCGCGCCGCCGCGAATCTCACGCGGCTTTACGTAAGGCGGCGGCGGCGGCGGCTCCTCGGCCGCTTCCCATTGGCCTTCCGCTGCCCGCGCTTTTGTGCCCGCGTATATACATTGTCGATGATGATAATTCCGCCTCGGCGATTGTAAAGAAGCCGGCGAGGTGGTGAGGGAGGGAAGGGCGGGTGGCCCGCGAACAAAACAGCGCGCTCGGTCCGCGCGGCCCGCTCGCGCGCCTTATGTAATGATAATTCTTCATATATTCGTGGATTTAGGTCAGTTATTACGCCATTGCGCAATCGGTATACGGCCGCGTGACGACTCGGAAAAGGTATCCCCGGCGCGGGCGCGCGCGCGCGCACCTGCGCTAATGTGTAATTGTTCTTTTTATAACTGCCTGGCTTTTTTTTTTCTCCGCGCGGCCTACAGTGTATATATATATGTGCGCGCGCGAGCGCTCTCGGGCTCTTTTATCCTCCCGTTAAATTAGTACTTAATCGGCTTTATCTCATATATATTTCATGCGATTCAAAGTCAAAGGCATTAGCGCAGCTTCTCGGGATCCGCTAACGAGGCCTATAAAGCGCCGCACGCGCGCGCCGCCACTCCGGCAAACTCAATTGTTCTTACGTTTTTATGGAGTAAATCGATCGTAATTGCGGGCGATCGCGGCGCGCCGCAGCCTCCCGAGGGTATATATATATATATACCTCGACGCGCAGCCGCGGCGCATCCCCCGGGCGTCGCGTGTCTGCCCGATCGGCGGCCCGGCTAATCGCTCCCGGTCATTACCGCGGGCCGAGTGTAGGTGGGCCGCGTACGGATGCCCCGTACCGTTGCCGGGGCCGTGAAAAACGGGAGGCTTTGTTGCCATGGCAATTTGCATAGAGGGCGGGCGGGAAGCGGCCAATTTGCCGGGCGGCCGACGGGGGCGGCTAACGCGCCTAATGCTCCTAATGCCGCCCGGATCATGCGGGAGATATGCCGGGAGCAACAACGGCCCCGGGGCCAAATTACATCCCGGGGCGCCGCCGCGCATCCGGGCCAATTGGGCCGGAAGCCCGCCTAGGCGCGGGGACAATGGGCCAAGGGCGCACAATGCGCCCCGAGAAGCGCCGCGAGGACGCGCCCCGCGCACGCACGCGCCCGCGGTCTGGTTATTAGGTCACGTGCTCCGCGAGGCAGGCCGCCGCCGCCGCGCACTTAGCCCACTTTTCCTCCGCGGGCGCGCAATTCCCCTCTCCCAGACGCGGCCCGCGCACTCGGCCATTACGCGTAATGCGCTCAATTACACTCATTAAGCGAGCCGGCCACGCCGCATGTGTCACTGGTCCGCGCGCGGAGCCTTCGGTTGGTTTACCAGATGACATGCCGGCCACTGCCCCGCGCACTCGTAAATTCCTCGGGCTTATTGCGCGCCTTTCAAAAAACTTCCGCCGGCTCACCTACGAGCGCTTTCTTCCCCCAAAGCCGCCTCTCCTCTTCGGAACATTCGCTTTTTATTCTTTAAAAACGGGTTTTTGGTTAAACGCTCTAGGAAGGGGCTCTAGCGACGCCCTCGCCGCTCAAAAACGTTTTCACTTCCTACCTTTCGAAAGTTGTCATTTCACATTCCAGGAAATCATCCTGCAAAACGTGACTCCTCGAGCTGTCAGAGGTCGCTTCGTACCACTTCTATATCGTCGAGATTGCAAATTCTTTATGCGCGGAACAGCTGTGCCGCCTTTATCCTCAGTGTTACATACCTACATCTACTGCCATTTTTTGTTTATCAATATTAAACTTTACATAAACATGCACTTTTTGTCGAAATGTACATTGAATTTTTTGTATCGGCACCAATTCTTACTTCTAGTGAATGCGATAAATAAATATCAAGTCCATAACATGACGCTGTGACTTTTATATAAACGGATTTGCTTTGGTAATAAGATTTGATGGAAAAATTTTAATTAAACGCTAAGACATAAATAAGTAAAATGATAATTCGTCCATATATGCAAACACGATAAGCCTTCAATGTCCGTGATTACCTAATTCGGTTATACGTATTCTAATAATTTTATTTAATTAGGAATAAGAGGCCTAGAAGCAATTAAATTAGTTAAGTGAATTAATAAAAGTTGCATCTGCCGGGTAGGTGGCTATACAGGGAATGATAAGCTAGGAATATTTAGTCGAGGTGGTCCAGCGGAGCGAAAGGGAGAAAGGGCTGCGGGCGCTGGTACCGTGCGCGAGTCGGCTTGGCACGAGGGATAAAAAGCCGGGCGCGGGAAGAAGGGAGGAAGGGAGGAAGGAGCCGCAGGGAGGTGGGAGACAATGAAGATACCGGGAGGATGGAGGAAGACGGAAAGGATAGCGTGAGCCAAGGTCAAGGGAGCCGAGCGAGACGGGGAGGCGATCGCATGTCTGGAGCGCGACGAGGGGGTCGGGGGAAACCGGGAGCAGGCGGGTGTCGGTGGCCGGCGCCGATCTCCGAGCCGATCGGCTCCCTCGGCGAATAATGAATAATCGGCCTTGCCACCGGCCGGCGGTCGTGCCGATCGTCCCCGGGCGGCAGACACGGGCCGTCGCGTCGCCCGTCTCGCCGGGCTCCCTCGGCCTTGGCTCCGCGTTCGCGGAAGCGCGCGCGACCAGCCGCCGGCTGAGTGACGGCCCGGCCAATTTTCGACCGGGGCGAGCTTTAATCGGGCCCGCGAATTCGAGGGGCCCTCGCGTGTGTGTGCACCCGAGAGCCGCGCCGCCGGCCCGGGGGATATCGATCGAGGTGCGTGCGCGCCCGAGTCCCGGGCGGCCCCCCGAATTTCCAGCCGGATGAATAAATTAATTTAATGGCGCGAGGTCCTATGGCGCGCGGCGGAAAGCCGGTCGATCGCCTCGGCTCTCCTCTTCCCGGTAGGCCCCGGGCGAGGAGTGCGCCTTCCCGGTATAGGCCTCTCGGCCCGATGTATTGCCAAATCGATCGGGTGCGCACGCGAGGGCCGGTGGCGGCTCGGCGCGCGCCCCCGCTGCTCCCGGGTCCCGGGAGGCGCGGGCAGCCCAGGAGGCGCGGGTTGCGCGCCTCGCGCAGCAAGTGAAACCGCGGTAAACAAAGTTACAATCGGACTCAAGGACTGGCATTATTTTATCACGGAATCAAATCAAAGTTAACTAGCACTTATTTAAACTAACTGTTTATGAATTCTCTTTTTTTTTTTCTTCCCCCGCGCCGGCGCCCGGCCAAAAGCCGTAATTGCATCGGTAATTGCCGGCAAAAAGTAATAAAAGCAAAATGAAGCTCTGCCGAGCCGCGCTCCAACCTGCCACTTACGCTTGCCTATTCTTTTAAACGATTTCTCATTTCTGCAGTCTATCATTCTATTGAATTTTCTAAGAGATAATACGCAGAGCGCCGCGCGGGCGCATTTGTTTTGCCAGGGCGGTCGATTGCCCGCGGGGCCGCCGCCGCCGCTACGAGCCCGCGCGTATGTATACGCCAACCAGGCCCGCGCCGCGAGGAATTCCCCGATTCTCGTTACCGGCCTCCATTGTCATTCCCGGGCGTGCGACCCGCGTAAGAGGAGGGCCGCCGGAGCCGGCAGTCGCTCCCGGGGACTCGCCGTTCCTCTCGGTGAGGCGCGGTCACCTTGCGCGAGGGGGCGCCTCGTGGGGAGATCGGCGGGATCGGCAGCCGGCGCATCGAAATTCCTCCCGCGGCGGGGCTGCGGCGGCCGGCCGCGTCCCACGCTCGCCGCGCCAAATGCAAGCGTAATTTCATCATTAAACGGCGGAGAGGTTGTATTTTTAGTCGATGCGCCGTCCCGGGGGGGCCGGGCCGGTGGGGAGGCTGCCGGCGGGACTTTCTCCAAATGAGACGGGCCGAGAGGGAGCCGCGAGCGCGCGCCCGGCTAACAGCCGGCATTTGGACTAACGCAATAAACGCGCCCGATAATATTCCGAATAATAAATATCGGGATGTAAATCCATTGGCGGAGGTAACGTCGCGCATAAATCAGCGGGCGCGTATATCGGCCGAGGCGGGGCTCGCCGCGGCGCTCGGGGGGCCCTCGGGCCGAGGGGATATCGCGGCCCTGCCGCTGCCCGCGGGCTCCATCCGTCCGCCCGTCCTCCGCCCGTCCGTCCATCCATCCGAGGCATTCCTAACGCGGAGCGGCGGCCCTCGCACGCGCGCCCCGCCGCTCGTAAACTCGTCAAGCCGCTGGCCCGTGGCGGGCTACCGGCTCGCGCCCCAACCTCGCCGCCGCCGCCCCCCCCGCTTCCTCCGCTCCGCGGCCCCCCTCGCCACCCTCAAATCGAATGCTAATCGCCGCTTTCAGTCCTCGACGACATTGGACGCTCAAAGTGTACGCTGAACACAGTGTGCACAGTTTACCAAAATCGGTGGCTACCTGTCACCTGTCACCTATATTCCGCCTTTGAACTTCGTTCAGAGAATAATAAAATTACAGCAAGAATTTATCAACAAGCTTGAGATTACTTTGGAAAAGGAACACTTTTTTTGCTAGAGCGTAACATGCAGAGCACTCGTGGATACGCGCTCGTATCGGTGCGCTTTCGGGCGGTCGCGTGATAAGGATCGCGAGCGGGGCCTCTTGCGGGGGCACCGCGAGAGCCCGGGCAATTAATCCAATTATCTGGGGGCGCGCCTCGGCAAATTGAGCGGGCCCGTGGAGGTAGCCGGGGTCCAGGCGCTAAGCGCCGGTCACGCAATGCATCGTCCGCGCGGGCCGGCGATTCGTGGAAGGTACCGCCGCGCCCTCCCACCGCCGAACGCGCCGCCCCGGCCTTTATCTCCCCCCGGGGCCCTTTTTATGCCCCGGCGCGGCGCGGCCCGAGGGCCGTTCCGATCGCCCCGAGAAATTGGGGACTTAGGAGCCGGCGGCCGGCGAGTGGCCGGCGAGGCTCTCTGCCCTCCCCTATACGGCCCCTCCTGCACACTGTACATAAGTGGCCGGGGGCTCTCCTCTACGCTACTTTGCGCGGCCGCCGGTTGTTCCGAGAGCCGCCGCCGATCCCGCCGCCGATCTCGCCGTCCCCGCCCCACCCCTCGCGACCTTCCTCCGCCCTCGAGTTTTACTGCCGCCGCCGCCGTCGGACCTTCCCCTCGCACCTGTGCTCTTTCCTAAGAACTTTGGGGCTTTTGGGAAACGGCACCCGCGGCCCGGCTTCAACTGGGACATGTGCGATCGGCCGATTGCGCAATCCCGGCCCCGGGCCGCCTCTCGGCTTTCTCCGTAGGCTATTTGCAGGCCCCCGGCGCCTCCGCCCGATTGGCCCAATAATCTCCCCGATAATGAAAAGTCTCCTTTCCTTCTTTTCCCTCGGCTCCCCGAGGCCGCTCGAAATAACAAAGTAACCAAACGACCAAACGACGAAACAACGGAATAACGAGGCGGCGGCCTAAATAGCCGGCTACTTAATCCCGAAATAAAAAAGCACGCCTACGAGTAGGTGGGCTCGCCAGTCGCGGGACCCCGGCGCTGCCGCTGCTCTTGTTACCTACATTATATCGGCCGCGGATAAGCAGGTTGGTACGCGTGTCCGCCTCGCGTCGCGCCCCAACAATCCCGCGGTCGAAGGCCAGCCGAACCCGGGGAGCCATCATCGGCGCTAAACGGCCCCCCGACATCGATGCCGGATCCCGCGAGTGTCGGCCCGAGGCTCGGCGCCTTGTTTACACGCTCGGTGCGCGAGGGATATTTTCCCCGCGGCCCGGCTCTTGCCCCCGCGAGGCTCCGCGTCTCCTCGCCGCGCGGGCTTGGCCCCCGGCCAAATCGCAGCGCCGTCGCGGCGCGCCTGTCTCTCCCTGACGTATCAATCCACGCGAGGCGCGATCTAGGGAAAGCTGACTCCTTCCGATCCGGCGCCGCGGGCGCTTTCGAGGTTAGCCGGGCTGCCCTATTAATAGCCGCTCCTTTGCCCGAGTGCCGACGCCTGACCCGGAATCCCTAATAGTTTCCCCGGCGACTGCACTCGCTTTCCCTCCGCCCCGGAGAGCCGAGTCAATCGTCTCCACGGGGCGCGTCGATTCCGATCGAGGGCGGATGTGAAAAAAAGGCCCCGCGATCCGAGGACTCGCTCCTCGGGGCGCTTTAATCGGCCGTATCGGCTGCGCGCCGGCGGGCCTTTGAGCCGCCACGCGTCTCGGGACACCTTTACTTGCGCGCCTCGCTCCCCGCCGGCCTTGGGGATTTTCGGCGCACGCGAGCCGAGGGCCCGCGCGACTCGCTCGCGCAATCGCCGAATCTCTTCGCTTGTTATTCTTCAATGGAGAGCTAGCGCTTACTCGTATGACTCCCTGTCCTCGGTGAAAGGTGCACGGGCGAAAACCGGCATCGGACACTTACCTGCAACAAACAAGGAAAAAAAAAACAGGTCAAACAAAATATTTGGATGATTGGCAGATGTTGGGGAGGGCCGGGCTCGCGCAACTGCGGGCTGGGCGCCTCGCTCGAGGTTTATCGAGGGATTAGCCTTTATTTCCCCGAGGGCTGCCCGATATATCCCCCCAGCATCGGCAGCGGGCCGAGCGGCGAATAAAGCGCTACTCCCCCTTAGCGTGAGAAGGGCCGTTCAATTAACACCGCGTCTTTTCCAGTGTTACCAAAGCGGCCGGCCATAAATATACCCGAGCCTCCAGTAATATACGGCCGGCCCGGTCAATTTAAAAAGCGAGCAAATTCAATTAAAATAATGAGATATAAAGTTGTTATGCGCCCTGGCGGCAGGTATATTAACCGAGCGGCCGGGCCTCGGCCCTCGCCCGGAGCAGAGCCGGCCGGTGCGAGCGCGCGCCGCCGCCGCCGCCCACCAAAGCCCAGAGTCCCCCTTTCAAAGCCGCCCGGCCGCGAGTCCGCCGCCGCGCAATAAGGGCCCCCGGGTTTCCTTGGCCCCGGCGACGCACTTGCGGGAAGCCCCGCGGCTTCCGCGGGGGCCGGTGTCCCGTTTCCCCGCGCGGATGTCGCCCCCGTGGCCCTTTCCTTATACCCTTCTTCTTCTTCGTTTTTTTTTTTTCGGGAGCGCCACGCGATATCGTCGGCCGTATCTCCCGCGACGGCGTGTATAAACCCCCGCGGTCGACTCCCTCTTTTTTTTCCCCCTTCAATCGGCTGGTTTATGCGACCGGTTAGGTTTGATCGCCGATATTTCATGCGGAGGGACGAGCGAGTGCGCTCCGGTTTACGAGCGCGGACCTCCGCGGGGGATGGCCGGCCCCGCGAGGGATCGCGGAGGAATAAGGCCCGGGCATCGATCCTCGCCCCGCGATGGGATTAATAACCCCCGGCTTATTGCGCCCGGGCAGAAGAGCAATCGGCCCTCGGTAGCGCCGAGGGCCAACTGCGCCGGCCGAGGCTTGATCAAGCACCCTACTTAATTAAAGTGACGCGCGCGGCTCCGCTCCTGCCTCCTCCTTATATGTATTGCGATAGCGTAATAAATGTAAACAGGCACGCGGCCACGCACGTAATAAATGTTCCTTCTTTCGAAAGCATTGTCTAAAGAGCATATATAAACTGAAAAATGCCGGTTAAAAAGTGCACGAAACGTGTATAATTAACATGAATCATACCGCGCTTTACATGCACATTTTACATTGATTTGTGGCTTTTATATACTATTATTTTTGTATTTTGCAACAAAGCCAGTAGTACAATATACAAGAATTGTAAACAAACTTGCGTGCATTATCGTGCGGCTTGTTTGAGTATTGAGCGATACCTCAAAGGCAGTACGCATTGGGCAAGAACCGATACCGGTTAATTTACAACAAAAACTAGATATTGGCCGGAGCGACCGCAGAAGGATTGAAAAGGCTTGACAAAGCAAACAGGAAAGGGAAGGAGACGAGGGCGAGAGAAAAGGCGTAAGGGAGGAGGAGGAGGAGGAGGAGAAAGGAGGAGACAGTGTTAGAGGAGGCGCGAGACAAAGTGGAGCGTGGAAGTAATAGGGCGGCGGCGCCGCGGAGGAGCAGCACAGCTGCAGGGAGGTACGGAGAGGAGGAGGCGAGAGAGACGACGCGTAGACAATCGCCGCCTCGGCCCGCTAATATAAAGCCGCGGATCGCAATATCAGCTTAAGGGCGCGGGGGCTAACTCGATTACCGGCATTATCGGTATCGGATAATATGCAGCGAAGGGGTTCCCGCCTCGTCTTCTTCTTCCTCCTCCCCGGGGGGGGGAGAGCATATTAGTAACAGAATCCGTACAAGGTCCCGGCTCGCGTTTGATATTACCAGCGGCGCAGACGGAGCCGGAATCGATTGATGCGCCCCGAGACGCGCGCCTTCGAAACCTTGCATAATCCGGGGCCCGCGTCTTCCTGCGGCCGCGCCGCCGAAGCCCCGGGGCCGAGGAGCGCGCCCGACTCCTTCCAGGGCAGGTGTGCGCCCAATGTAATCGGCCCCCAAAGCCGCCTAACTCGGACGCTTCCATCCGCGCGTCGCCCCGGACGATTGGCCCGCGCGCCTACCCGGAACGCGCGTAAACCTCGCCGAATGATAATTCGGCCCCTCGCGCGGCTCGTCCTCGGCCCCCGGGGCAATTTCGCGTGCGGGTATTATGTGTACACGCGGTGTGTGTGCCCCCTCCTAAAATTGGGGATCCCCGGGGCCGGTGGTTAAGCGCGCCCGCGGCCGGTCAACGCTGATTAGGCCCCGGCGCGCTGATATTGTAATTGGGCCGGGGCGCGCAGGCGAGCCGGCCGATTAGCCGATTGGCGGGCTTAAGTAAGTCGCCGGCCGGCGGCCGGTCAATTTCATTTGGGAAATTGCACGGCCTAGCCGCCGAGGGCCCGGGCGTAATGACACTACTGCACGCGCCGGCCGATCGGATGAGATCCTCCCGGGTCCTCCCGGGGCCCCGGCTTCCCAACCGGCCAAATTGCAAAAATCCGTTCCGCAGCCGGTCATTACCCGCCGTCTGGGGGCCAGGCTAGCGCACTCGGATATCGCCCCGGCCCCGGGGAAGGGCCGATTCAACGAGCCAATGCTAGAAACGCCGCCGAGGGCCCGCCTGTCATTTGCCCGCAAACCTCGAAGCAAAAGAAAAAAAAAATAAAACGGCCCGGCTGCCCCGCCGCCGCTCCCCCGCTCCTGCGCCATAGTGCAAAATTAACCAATCCTTTAATAAGCCCTAACCATATACAATTGCTAATGACATACGCAACATTTTGCCACAATCTTTGCTGGAAATGTACATCCTACCTGTATATCTTCAGTTATTTAAGTAATAGCTCATTTCACCGAGCCGAGCTTACCTACTTTTAATAGTTGAGAATTAGCGAGATTGGAGCAACCTAGTCCTGGCCAAGTATCCTGTTCCAGTGACAGTTTGAAAAACACCTTTCTTTTTCTATCTCCGCTAATTCCTACCCTCGTTATTGTTGCCGGTATTGTTATTAACATAATCCTATTCGTTGCTCCCCACCTTTCCTCCTTCTATCCAAAAATCCACTTAACGGCTCAATTTTTATGACGATCGATTTATCCGTCATTTCAAAACTGCAGGCTACCCCGATAGGAACGGTATTTCACCGCGAGTCAACTGCTAATTAAACAGTTCTAAACTGTGCACGCCTCATGCAATATGCGCAAGTGCAAGTGGACGCAATGGGCCGGGAAAATGAATTATCGCCCAGTCACTTGGCGGCGGAATTGATTATCGCTTTTTGCCTTTGGCACAATTTGTGGCTGGTGACTTTGGAGCCGGACTCTTTGCGAACCAGAGGGACGCGTTGCGGAAAAGAGCGAGGGAAAAAGGGCGAGGGAGTCGGCGGGGGGCCGGGACGGTGCAACGACACGGACTGGCCGGCGGGCGATCGATAAGCGCATACACGGAGCCAGCATCCAGGGAGGATGCACGAACGCCTCGCGGTCTGCCCGGGGCTGCTCTCGGCCGCGCGGAGGAATGGAGTCCGGCGAAAGATGGCCGGAGAGGAGCGGCCGAGGAGCGGCCGAGGAAGAGGAAGAGAAGGAGATAGGGGGCGACGGGGGAACGCCGCCGCTGATGCGCTCCGCGGAATTTCGGCTATTAAAGCCAAACCCCGAACGGCCTATAAAATTCGTCTGGGCCGCTCGGGCTCCCTGCCCCTCCCCCCGTCGGCCTACCTACCCCACCCCGGGGCCCCTCGCCGCTCGCGCACATTATACAGTTTGTCTGCCGGGCGGGCCGCGGGTATGCATTAACTTCTGCGGTTATGGTCCCTTCTCTCGCTCCCTCGCTCTCGGCCGGCAACCCACGGCACACAGGTGCTCTCCCTCGCTCAGCTGCCTCCTCCTCCTCCTCCTCCCGCATTATCCGGCGTATAATTTTCGTGGCACTTTCATTCCCGAGGCGGCCCCCAGAGCTCGTGCGCACGCGCCGCGGATATCTTTTCGGCGGCCGATGATCGCGCCGCCCCCGGCTCTCATGCGCTTTCCCGCGGGCGATCCTCGCCGCGCGTGCAACAGGGGAGGCGACCGCGGCCGGCCCCCGATATATACATGCGTGCGCGCGCCCGTAGACGCGCCTACTCTGTATACGATGCCCGCCGGCTCCCGCCTCTCCCTCTCCCTTTCCTATCCCGCTCAGCTTCTCCGCTCGGCGCGCGATGCATCGACTTTTGTGCGCGCGCGCGCGCGCGGGAACAAACCGCAGATAGACATTGTACTCGCCTTTACTTTCAACCTACGCGCTCGCTCCCCGCGCGCATACCTCGCCCGGATAATACCGCAAGTCTTTTCAATGGCTGCCTCGGCCGCGTCCCGAGTACTGCCCAATCAGAAACAAAACCTCTCGCCGCCCTCTCGGATGTGCACCAATCTGACGCGTTCATTTTTTTTTTTTCCCCCAAGGCCCTCGCAGGTGTCCGCTCGATACCTTGCGCAAGCCCGCGAATTCGATTGCCCGGGTCCTGTTAACAATTGCGCACTTCCGCTCTGGGCGTTATTGATAAAGGCCAATAAGGCGCTTTGGGAAAAACTCGGGGGGGCGTAATTGGGTCGTTAGAGAAACGAGTGTCGGGGCTGCGGGGCGAGCGCCGGGAGCGGCCGGGTATAACGCTTTGGCTTTTCGAATTCGAAATCCTATCACTCGGCGGCGGCGGCATTGCGAATGCCGGCGAGCGGCCGCCTTATGAAACTTTATTGCCGCGTCCATAACGCGAAATTAGATAATTCCCGCGTTTCCAAATATTTTTTATCCCTCGAATTTCGAAACGGACGGCGCGGCGCTACGGGCTATCGCAACTAGGCCTCGTAAACGATCGGCCTCGATCAAAAAGCGCTCGCGAGAACTAGAAAAGAGCGGCGGCGGCTGCGGCTGCGCATTGTGTGCAGCTGCGCTCCCGCGGCTGTTCGCATGCATATATGTATTGGGACGGCGGTGCGTGCAAGCGCGCGCGCGCGCGTTTATATACATATATATATATATATATGTATAAAAGAAGAAACGCGCTATCGGGATAAAGGCCGGGGTGGGGGGGGACGGCGGGCGAGGGGCCACGGGAGAATGAAAGGATTGACGATTACGCGACGATTATTACTGTAATCAGGGCTGGCAAGCGCGGTTTTACGGGCCCCGCGCGCTACAACTATACAATTTTTATATTAGTCTCAGATACGCTATAGGAGAACGATTCTGTTAATGACCTCGCATACTTGGCGCCCGTAAAACGGCGAAAATACGCTTGCGCGCGAGCGCCCGCGAACCGGTTCATTTACGGCGGCCCTCTTGTAAAACACGTAAAACAGTCGAAAATGCGCATGCGCGGATCATACGTTGTACGGAGCGCGCGTCAGGCCCGGCGAATAAAACTGCGCCCGTGCATCATTGGCCACCGCGCGCGCGCGAGCGCACCCGGGCGGCCCCGCGACGCCCCGGCACCCAACGTATATATACGTACGTGCCCTCTCGCTCGGCCTCTCCCTACGCCCGATCTTCGTCTATAATTACGCAAATTTTTTTAACAACTTTTCCTTTTTTTTTTTGTTTTTTCGTGTTCCAGGCCGAGCGCCGCGCGGCCAGCCGGGCAAAAAGGAGAGGACGCCGGGCCCCCGCGGCTAGCAGTGCGCTGCCCGCGAGCGAGCCGAGCCCGCGCGGCTCCGACATATATTGGAAGACTCCTCGGCGGGATTAATGACTCGGAGCCCGCGGCCTCCTGCTTTCCACTGCCGAAGTTTTCAATGGCCCTTTTTTTTTATGTTATTGAATTTCGCGCCGCCGAATACAAATATGACGCCGGGCCAAGCCGATCGTTTGCCCGGTCAACATTTCCCGCGAGCGACAAGGGCTTGCCAACCGCACGATATAATTTATACGATCCCTGTGCCAAAAAAGTGGCCGAATTCACCAAATGTTGCGCCAATGCTTCATGCAAGGTCCTTCCGCCTAAATAACAACGAGACCAACAGATTCAATTGACCTAATGCCTATACAAATTATGCAAATTGTGTAGCGTTCTTTTAAATTCGCACTATTTTCAAGTAAATTATTCGATGCAACTGAGTCAGTGAGGATTCGCTCGCAAGCACGCATGCGTTTAAATTTTAGCCAACGACTAAAAAGTAACTAATAAATGAATTATTACATGTCGGTACTTTTACGAGGCTTCGTGCCTCTCTCGGCTACCTTTATAATCGAAAAGCGTAAGGTTGTAAGCAGGAGCGTCGCTTACACCGCCGCGAAGTAATCACATGGTATCGAGCGTAAGGACACGATGCCACTCAGGGCTGCCGTCAAGTGATCCTTGAAAGCAATACGGGTCCGCGCGTCACTGGCTGTATACTTTAATCGAGACTCCGACAGCCCCCCTCGCGGATCATATCCACGGACTAGAAGCCTCTTCGTCCTTCCCTGTTCCCGCCATGCCCAAATGTCAACATTCGATACCGCCTCGCATCTGAATACTCGAAAATTCCTTTGATTCCAGTTGCAAATGGCTGCGTTTTTTTTCGCCCGCAAATTGAAGTTGAGGAAGCCGGGCGACGGTGGGGGGGGGCGCTGCACTGGCGACCGGGGAGGGGGCCGCGGTGCCGCCGCGGGATTCGCTGGCCCCCTCGGACGCGCCGCGGCCGGCAAATACTAGGGGCGGCCCGGGGCAGCGCTACCGCGCCCGGGCAATAACAGGGCGAAAGGTACGACGTGGGCGAGGAGGGGCCGCCGCCGGTCTGCGGCCGATCCCGTTGCCCCTTAAACACATAGGGCGCGCGGCGACTTTGTTTTCGCGAGGGGCCGGCCCCGGCCGTGATTTAGCGCCGCGGCCCGGCACCCGGAAACCCCCCCGGGGGCCGCGCGGCCCGGCCTCCCGGATTCGGCAAAACTCGCCGAAGACGCGGCCCCGGGGACGCGTGGGAAAGGCCCGCGCGACGCCGCCGACGATGATGCATTCCGCCCGAGCGCCGATTGTTCTATTAAGCCTTTAAACTTGCGCGGCCCCGGCCTTTTTCCCCCCGCGCTTTTTCCCTCCTTCCTGTCTCGCGGCGTTTATACGGAGCCGCGGGCCTCGAGGAGAGCCGAGAGCCCGCCGGCCGCGGGGTCTGCGGGGATCCGCGGAGAGATCAGGGGCGGGCAGCGGGGGAGGGGCGAAAGCCGAGTCTTCGTCTTCGTCTCGGGCTCGTGCGCTTTCTTGCGCGCGGTTGCACGTGTGATGAATAAGGGGAGGGAGGGAGGGTGGGAGGAGAGGAGGAGAGCCGCGCAGCGCAAGAAGAGGAGGAGGCGGCGGCCGAGGAGAGAGAAGGAGAAAGCAAGGGGACGCACGGTAAGTACATAGGAGGAGACGTTTATATACCCCGGCGATGTCTATAACGCCTCGAGTTACGAGACGCGTTTACGAGCGAGTGCAACTCGCGCCAGACGTCGACTGCGGGACGAGCCCAAGAGGAGAGAGGAGATAAAGATCGAGGGACCGAGAGAGAAGAGAGCGGCCCGGGGAGCTCCGCAGACTCGGCCGCGACACGGCCCGCGCCAGAGAGAGAGGAGAGCCTCTTCCGAAATATCTCTCGCCCCTGTCTCCTCACTCCGCCCCCCGACAACCAAATTCTTCGCTCGCGCACTCGCGATATTGTTCCTCTTTGCTTTATCTTCTCCCTTTCTCCCTTCCTCCGCCCGGCCCTCGCCGCCCCACCTCCTCCTCCTCCTCCTCCTCCTTCCCCCCGCGGCCCTGGCGCTTAATGGAAGCTTTCGAATCGCAAACACCTTTAATGCGAGGAGGAGCCATCCTCCGCTTCTCGAGGGCTTTCCTCCTCTTCTGCGCCTCGGGCCTCCTCCTCCTCCTCCTCCTCCTCCCTCCGCTGCCGCTTCTGCTCCTCTTTTCTCCCGAAAAAGGGCCGAGGGCCGCGAGGGCAAAAAAAAAGGAGGCAAAAGACGCAACGGTGCTTTAGTCGTCGGGCAACAACCGACCGTTGTTTCGGGCCGATCGCCGGCCGCGAGTGCGTCGCGGGCCCGTCTATACGCGAGGGTCTACGCGGCTCGACGCGCGTGCCGGCATCGAGGAAACGGACTCCATCCGCAGTTTTGAATAATCGCGCGCTCGCTCCGTGCCCCCTCCTTTTTTTTGCGCGCGCGCAGGAGAATTGCCAGGAGTTGCCCGTGGCGGGCCAATTTCCTCTTTAATAAAAATAATAACGAGAAAAAAGGTCGCGGCGGCCCCGTGAAAGGGAGGCAAGAGGAGGGGAAGAAGAGAAAAAAAAAAAAGAAAAAGGAAATCTCGAAAGGCCGCGTAATTGCGAGTGTCCATTTTGCTATATGGAGGCGCACAACTCAATACCAGGCGTAAACGTCAAATGGCGTTACAAAGTAAAGGAGACTCCTAATTAACCGGCTGAATAGAATCCAATTTGCGGATTGCCATTAAATGATATTCCCCTGCTGGTCTCCGCGCCTGGCGCCGCGCTGCGCGCGAGTATAAATGACAATAAAACAAACGTCACATAATTCACGCGGCGGGCAGCGAGGCGCGCGCGCCTCCCCCTCGGCCGCCGCCGCCGCCGCCGCAGTCCGCCTCGTCCACTCGCCTCAATTGCCCGTTTCACTCCGCAGGTAGCAGCGCACTTTTTCCACGGGAAATAATACGTGTACCGCGAATGTCGCTCTGGCTCCCGCACACGGCCGCCGGCGCTTTCACCACTCCCGCGCTCCAAACAAAGCTCCGCGCAAGCTCCGCGCGGCCAATCGCTTACCCTCGGCGCTTGCATCGCCGTCGAGCTGTCGAGCCGCGTTAGCGCTCGCGGATTAAGGCGGAAGAAAAAAGAAAAAAAAAGCCCGAGCGCTAATTTATCGGCGAGTTAAACGCCTCGCGGAGCTCCTCCACTTGCCCAATGTGTTTATCCCGCGGTGCAATGTATATGTGCCTTGCGCCGAACAGCAGCCGAGACTGCGGCCTTTTATAAATACGTTTAATGAAGTTATTTAATGATATGTCAGCTGTGACATTAGCAAGCCAATTAAAGCTACTCGCGTAAGGAACTCGCGGGTGCTTCGGGCGAGCGGAAAAAAAAAAGTATTTTTAAACTGTATTATGTTTAGCCGGGCAAAAAAGTATTACGGAGGTGTTAGAAAATGTGTTTTTAAAGGGTAAAATACGGTGAAAGTTAGTATTTCTGACAGTGTGTTAAAATGCGGTGATTTGTTATGTAAAAAAAAAGAAATTTTGTTATGACAGTAACAAAAGTTTTTATGGTATCGTAACCGCATTTTTATTGTGGTATATAACTTTACATATACCAAATGTGTCATAACATTATTTTCGTAACGATAATATAAGACATTATTAAAAACTTGAAGTTTAAAGAGTCATATAAATTAATATTTTATTAATGCAACAGTACTTTTTATAATAAAACTATTACGATCGGTTTTGATGCCGGCGTAAATAAGTGTTAGCGTCCACGACATTTATTATTCCAAGGACATTAGAAATTGCGCTGATAATACGTATTTCTTGATGTCAAATATTTAATTGCAACTTATAACCAACTTTCTCTCGGTAATTACACATTCGATATAGAGAAAATTATTCGCCAAGTTTTTTGATTAAAAATTAACAAGGCCATTATCTTTTTTAATATAATATAATTTAACGAGTACCGTGTATATAATAAGCACAATTTTAAATTTATGTAAACCAAGCACATTTAGCGTAGGATTATCATTAAGGTCAATGAGTAGTATGTAATCTTGAAAGCTAATAGACAAATTTCAAACTCGAATAAAAAATGAATTATACCTAGCGAGCGTATCATTATATAACTTTATCGAATTACCTTATTCGATGTTTGTCGTCGTGCATCAAGCGTTTAACCGGCTAAAGAGCGCGCGTGCGCGCCAACCGATAATTAGACAATCCTTAATAGATCCAGCGAAAACAATAACAATCAAAGTTTAATTCAAAGCAGAAACAGAAACTTTAGTTTAGTAAATTGTAAGAGGATGTTCAGTCCAAGGATAGTAAGGAAGAGAAGCAAAAAACTAAATACACTGCGGTTGAAGTAAGCAATTTTGATTTTTGTACGTGGTTTAAAATTTGCATCACTGGAATGCAACGAAAAAATAATTCCTTCCATATTCCACAGTGCAGTGCTTAAGATACAGTGTTGCGAACAGTAATGGAATAATACATCAATTTAAAGGCTTATAAAGAATAAATTATACAGAGCCCAACTTCCTACATTTTCTCCATTATAAGCGGTCTGCTATTTTTCATTGTTTTACATTAGTAATAAAACGATAAGGTCATTAAAATACGAATAATTATATTGTTTAATCAGGCTCCGGAGCTTTGAAATTGTTTTCAAATTTTCCCAATCACCCACACAATGCTCGTGTTTCTAATTTAAGCGGCCGAGCGTCGTCGCCCGCCGCACATGATCTCGCACACGATGCATTCATGAATGGTCTCGAGCGCACGACCCCGGCGCGCGTGCGCTCAAAGGACGCGGGAGCCCGGGCAGTACACCGAGGTAGCTTCGATCGGACATTGTTTACAAAATACCAACAAGCAGAGTGGCTAACAAGCCGCCGCCGCTAGAGGAAGACGCGGGTGCCGGGTGAAGGATCGGGGGCCGCGGCGGGGCCTTGGCCGCGCGGAGCAACCGCCTCTGGAGGGAGGCGGGGGCAAGAAAAAAATAAAAGGCAGGCAGCACCTGCGAGCGCGAAGTGAAGTAGCGCCCCGCGAGGAGAGCAGAGTCGCGCGCGGGCCGAGAGCGAGAGGGCGCGCGAGGTAGAAAAAGGAGACAAACGGAGAAAGAGCCTCTCACCGGGGCCGCCGTCGCCGCGCGCGGGCCATTAAATTAATAATTTGTGGTCGACAACGCCATTGTAAAATCCGATGCAATCATTGTAATATGCGGGATTTTATTATCGGGGCCGCGCCGATATATACGGCCCATGCTAATTTACTGCTAATTGTATTCCGCGCGCGCGCGCGCGAGAGCCTCGGCTAGGTAGGCACCCCACCCCCCCCCCCGCTCCCCCCGCCCGCCCGACGCCTACCCTCCGCGTCCGGCATCGCGACAATGATGTCTCTGTACGCGATCATCGCACGATCCGGGGGGTTCCGCGCAGGTAGGCCGGGGATTCCCCCGGCGCGCGGGGGCCGGTTGACGAGTCACTCGGCCGATCGCCACCACCCGGGCGCAGGCGGCGGTAAATCTCCCCGGCCGTTACACCCATTGTTTTCCGCGGGCGCGTCGATTGAAACGGCCGGACGTTAACGGCGCGGGCGGCGTCGCGGAGGGCCTAGGCCGCTCTCCGCGGCGGCCTCGCAACGATATATGCACAGGCACAATTATTTGACGAAAAGGCTTCTTTTTTTTTTTTAATCCCGCGGCGGGAGCGAGGTTGGCGGTGGCCGCGCAGACAGACACTCGGTTTCTGCGTATTTTTTTCTGTTTTTCTTCTTTTACTCCACCCGATCGGCGCGCATCGCGGCCGTTGTAAAAGTTTTATGGATTTTTAAATAATATTAATAACGGGCGAGTGCGAATAGAGCGTAACGGTTTCATTATTGCGGCCGTCGGTATTCCGCTGTGGAAATATACTTGGGCCGTGCCGCGCCTCGGCTCCGCTCCTCGGTATAAATATATTTGTAATTTTATAAAATGATATTCCTATACGAGCGGCCGTTAAAGGTGCTTCGAGTGTCGAGTGACGCACGCCCGACGATAAATCGAGCTAATGGCTCGCGCGCGGCCCACCGGCTCCTTTTTTTTTTTTTATTTTCCCGCGCGACCGAAAACTCCCGCGACGTCGCCATCGCGTTGTTAACGGCGCTCGATATCGTATATAAAGGGGCAGGGTTGCAAGGTACTCCGCAAACCCTGGGCAAGGGCTCGTCCTCGGGCAATCAACGCCGGGTATAGGTTATCGCTCGCGCAACCATAATCCAAGCGATAAATTAACATGTTCGCAAACGTCAATGGGCGCGATCGTTGGAGTACCAATGAGTGCCGGCGGCGGCTTTGTGCCCCGCCGGCTGTAAATTATTATCGCAACTCGGTGATTCAGCGGCGACTCGCTCGTCGGCGATCCGCGCCGCCGGGAAAATCGCTCCCGATTCGGCATTTTATCACGGGTGGCTTGGCTAACGGGGCCGCCGGGGGGGCCCACGGTTTGAGAGACACTGCGGGAGGGTCGGCCGCCTCCGGTGCACGTGCCCGCCGCATGTCCTCGGGAGTATCTCCGGGGCCGCCGAGGGGCGGGAAGAGGACCTTCGATTTCCGCTCTCGTAAAAATATACAATCGCCGCGCCATCCCTTTCCCGGGCGGCTCGCGGCCAATCTCGCTTTTTCGGCCCTCGTAAACTTTTATAGCGGCCCGCCGGGCCTTTTATTCCTTTATTGTCGCGCGCCCCGGGAGCACAGGGTTTTCCACGCTTTCCACGCCGATCTACTTCTCCCGAGGGCCTCGCCCCAGTCCCCCAGGAAGAATATCATTTTCTCTATTTTTCAGCCGTGCAGTTGACTCACCGAATCGTACGCAGCTGCGCTTTACAAGTCTCGCTTCGCTCTCGGGATCCGAGAGATCGCCAGTCGGATAACCAATCGCTTATGCTTCGAGGATCGAGTCATCTTGTAACACGAACGCAGTCGCACAATTGATCTAGGGCTGCAGGGAACGTAGCTTTAAAACGGCAAAGTTAAGTAACCGGCATACAGTGTATATTGCTTTCCAAGAAAAAATACTAAAATTGAAAAGAGGAGTTATTATTCATTATTTGCCTTATTGTTTCTTTTATTATCACACTACTGTTACGTCTATTATTATATTATTATTATTATTATTATTATTATTAGTATTAGTATTTCTTGCCACAAGTTCAATCTGATAAGCATTCTTGATTTTGTTATGCAACGGCCATTATTCTATTGTACAAGACCCAGTGGTCTCATTACGCTCCGTGCACTGTATAATTCAGTATGCTGCTACAATGATTTAAGTTACTCAACTTACATACTATTTGCATCTCCTACTTTTTATACGACTACTGATTCATTGCAATTCCTTTTCTGCCCGAGGAAAATTAGCCTCTTTCCGACGCAGGGGATAGCGATCGGGCGCTCCGCGGAGAGACTTGGCCGGGCGCAAGGGACGACCCAAGGCTGCTCGGCGGCGGCGCGGCGGGCAGCTGTCAAGCCGATAAGAGCGCGCGCGTCTCCCCGGCGGCTCGCTCCGCCCGGGTTATATCGCTTCAGAGCGGCCCGGTTAGCTTTAACGATCATCGGGCCCAGTCGGCGCCTCTCGCCGCGAGATGACGCCGACACGCGGCCGAGTGTCCCCGGCGCGATAAACCGCCCCCGCGGCTCACGCGGCTTCCAACTTCGTGACCGGGAAGTCGGGCGTTTATTTGCGCTATCTTTAGAACGGCCGGGGCAGGCGTCTCGATTCGCAGCGAGGAGCCGGCGCGCATCGATCGCGGGGCCGATCGTAAGGCTTTTTTACGCCGCGGACACGCGCGCGCATTAACGCCCGGCTTCCGGCAAAGGGGGTCGCGCCGCCGCCTCCGGCGATAACAGTTACCCTCGCTCCGAAGGGCCAAGGAGGGGGTCCGCGCCCCCGAATTCCACCAGGTCGCTCCGATCCGCGGGATGCAGTCCGCGGAGATCGTCGAGGTGGGGGCGAGGGCACGCGATCCGCGCGCCGAACAATGGGGGAGACGAGGATCGCCGCTGCTGATAAATCTGGCGGCCGAGGAGGAGCCGCCTCGAGGATATCGCGATACGGCAGCAGTACACACTGTAGACCGTTAATGACTGATGGCTTTTCAATGCTAATTCCAAGGAGGAGCCGCTCGTATCTGCGCGGGCGAATCTAGGGTCTGGCTCGTCCCTCGGGGAAACTATGTTGCCGGTACCGCGTGCGCTCGCGTCACTTTATTACCGCGTAAAGATGCGTCGTAATTTGTTTGCTCGCGCTCACATTTGCATCTTTTTGTCTTGGCCGTATTAGCATCCGAAAATACGTTGCCGATGGAGATATAGCGCGCGCGCGAGCACACAGAAGCCTTTCGAGCGATTCGAAACGGAGCGCGTGGAGGAAGAAAAAAAAAAAAAAAAAAATTGGAGCGCTCGGCGTCGCCGTCCCCGCGCGGCTCTCGCGAGTCAGCGGGCAAAAAGATCCCGAGGATCGAGGAGCAGCCGAGCGGGCGGATAGGAGCGGCGCGTGCGCCGCGGGGAGATCCGAGGAGCATTAGCCGAGCGCCGGCAGAGCGCGATTCGAGTCTGCCGAATGCAAATTTTGTTTCGCCGCGGCAATCTTACGAAACCTTGAAATTATGACCCATTTAAGAATTTGTAGCCGATGCCCCGGCCTGGCGCTCTCGGTTTCTCCCAAAGCGTATTATTTAATCAAATTACAGAGGCCGCGGGGAGTAATGACTCATTGAATATTACGATGGCCGGCGGCCGGGCGCAAAAAGGCCCCATGCAAATCGAGAAAGGCGCGCGGCGGCGGCGGCGGCCTCTGTCGAAAGGGGCCGCGGCGGCGGCGGCGGCGGCAGCTCGGGACGCCCGCGCGCCGCCCCGATAAAGCCGCCATCGCGCCTAATGGCCGGCGGCGCGCGGGTGCCCCCCCCGGCCCCCCCGCCCCTCCTCCTCCCACCGGATGCCGGCGCGCCGCCCGCCCGTCCCCGGCGCGCTCCTTCCGCCTGCCCCCCTCCCTCCCCCGTCCTGGGGGGGAAAGCGCCGCCGCGCGAGTGTGGGACCGTCGCCGCGGAAAGTCCGCGCGGTGCTGATTCACGCCCGGCTTCCCGGGAACCGAGGGCCGGGGTCCGCGCGGGGCCCGTTGTTGCACGCCCGGCCGGTTATCGAGCGCGACCCCCGACAATGCCGGCAACAATGTCGCCGCCCACCGCCCGCTCTATCTCCATCTGCCGCCCGGTAATTGCCCCCCCGCGCGCGCCGCCGCGAATTATAAATTGGGTGATTAGCCTCGGCCGGGCCCATTGTTGCCATGCGCGCGCGCGCGTTAATTTATATATATACATGTACATACGTAGGTGTATGTGTGGCTTTGGGGCAAAAAAAAAAATGAAAAAACAAGGCGCCCCGGCGCGCGCCGCCCCGATTGTTTGCATATCTCCCGCGCCGGCGCGCGCCCCTACCTTTTATACACAAGGTGCCCTTTCCTCGGGAACGCGGCCTGCCAACTCCGCAATTTATCCGCGATCCCGCGCGCAAATAGAGTGGGCCAACAACTAATTACCCAGGCTGCGCTTTTTATCGCGGGGCTCGTTACACATTTTCCGAATTCTCCGCTTGGCATCTTTGCGGAAACTATATATCGCTGCTGCCGATATATCGATCCCGTCGGCGTGCGCGCGCCCGGCCGTATTGGCCAATTTCAGAGCGTACACGCGTATCGGCTATCCTTTGAAAAACTTTCTCGTACGTAGGGAATACGTTATTTATCACGGGGAAAATTATTAGTTGGCGCATTCGTATTGACAAGCGAGCCGCGATAGAGCACGAGAAAAATGGGAACAAGCCGCGGCGGGCGATAAAAAAAAATGCAACTTTTTAACGTCGGGAGTAACGAAATTTCAAGAGTGAGCTTGGAAACGCTTTCCCGGCGATTGTGTCTCGGGGCATGGCGCGAAAGACAAATTATTACCTGCGATATGTTAACCTCAATCTTTAATTGCCGTTCCTTTCTGCGGACAAAGAATTCCTGTCGCGCGCTGACAAATTTGATTTAATTTGCGGATTGACAATAAACCGGAAGAAAAATGGTCGCGCTCGGCATTCCTGGCGCCGGGCAATTCCGGGAAAGGGAAAAACGCGCGCGGCACCGGGAGCCAAGGGCCATTGTCTTCGATCGGCTTTCCGGCGAAATGAAAAAAAGAAAGGAAAAAAAAAAGAACGAGGAACGGTTCGATCGGGCGGGCAAAGCGCGCCGATCAATCGGCCGAAAGAGTCCGGCAATTAGAGGCGAGCCGGCGATTGGGGGCACGCGGCCCAAGGTGGCGCTACCGGCGCTGCCAATGCCTTTATCGGGTGCCTCGTTTGCATGCGAGCCGGCCGCCCCCCCGCCGGGAGATACCGCGCCGCCGTGCGGGCGCTGCCGCTTTCCCGGGATTCCCCGGTCGCCCTATTATCCGCTTCGACGGACCCTTTCAACTCCCCCACTTCCGACAATAAACCCCGAGCAATTATTCGCGCGCGCCAGATAAATCACGCGATAATTCTCATACACGGCACCCGCGCATTAGCTTGAAAAATTGACCCGCCGCATGCGTACTATCGGGTCGATTGCGAAACTATTCCATATGCACGGCCGACAACACATGCGATGCCGCCGGCCGTGCAGATTCGTCTTTTCCCCGCTTTTTCCCCGTCCCTCAATCCGAGCGGCCTCACCAGCGCCAATCCTCCTGATAATTATGGAAATTAACAAAGTTGCCTAAAAGACAATATATGGTGTAGAAGGTTGCAATTGCAGCGTAAAAGGCACTTCAAATATTGAAATTGACAAGTATGACTTTCCAAAAATTTACCGATCGGACAAAACGATTTACACCGACAACAAAGACGACTACCTTCTTGAAAATAATTGTTTAAAGGCGTCAAAAAATCAGCAGGGTTGTTGACACGTGGTTTGCATCGCAAGTGCCGCCCGGAGTCCGGGACGAGGGCTCCCTCCTCCGTCAGCCGGCAGGAGAGGCGCAAACCGATCGACAAAACCGGCAAACTCGTCGACGGCGGGGCCGCGGCTCGGCTTGGCGCACTTTCGTCGCTCCGCAAAGGCCGCTCGCAATTTTAATGCCCAAGTATTTAGGTTATTCCGCACACGCGGCTCGGGGGCCCGTGTGTACACGCGGGGGGGAGATACACACAGATGTGCCCGCGCGGCGCGGCGGCGGAGAGCCGAGTCCCCGGGCGCTGTGCATTAATAGTCGCGGAATAGAGGCCTTGGCTCGGATCGTAAAAATATAATTGCGTCGATTGCCGCAACGTTATCTAGGCACAGCGGCGCGCTCGGGTAATGATACGTGCCGGCTTCACCGGCGTTATGACACTCGCCGATGCCCGGCCGCAACACTGTATACGCGCGCGGCGGCGGCCTGCCTCCCCACCCCCCTTCAGAGCCGGCGCTTTTCGCCGAGTGCGGCCGGGCTTGCGCAAAAAAAAGGAGCGCGCCCGCGGCCCCGCGACGATGATCCCCCGGCCGACGCGCGGCCCTTCCCCCGAGAGAGCCGCGTTGCGCAACGGCCGCCGCCTCCCGAGGGCCGATATCTAATTTGCCCATTAGGTTTTTGCCCCGGTGAAATCGGCCGGGCGCGCGCGTGCATCGGCCCGATTAAAAAGCCCGAATTTCAATTTCCCACGGGGCCCCCACCCGATTATTCATTTAATTGTCCGGCTCAAAATAATTTTATGACCTTTCTATAATATATATAGCGAAATTGCGCATTTCGCTAAATTAGCGCTTTTGCAAAAGGCCGCGGGGAGCCTGGTGAAAAAGCCCACCGTAAATAAAGCCCGGTGCCGGGCGGCATGCGCTCGCCTCCATTTTATTCCCAGCGCGCGCTCTATAAATTATCGGTTGCTTTCCGAGAAAAACTCTGGGATTTAATTCGGCGCAGGGGAGAGAGAGAGAGAGAGAGAGAGCCGGCGCAGCCTCCGTATCGTGCAATTATCGAGAGTGACGCGATCCCGATACTTGCATATTATATGCTTTACATAAAGACTATTATAATTTTTGTGCCGGCTCGCGCTTAAGCGGGTAATGCATATAATAGAGAACGTCGGAGAGCTTCGAATTTTCGCAACTACATAATGACGGCTAATTGTCATTCGGCGCGCGCAACAAAGTCCCGCGATAATTCGCCCATTGTGCCCGAGCTTCCGATTGCCGCGGATCGCGAGGACGGCCCTCCGCTCTCAGCCATAAGCCCCGCGACCTCCCGCGGGGGCGCATCTCCCGGGGCATCGGTCCCGAGAAGCGACCAGCCGGACGGAACGCGGCCGGCAAACCCAATGCGCCGAGGCGGCCCGCGCGACGACCGGCAACAAAAGGCCGTCGGGGGGGGCGGCCTTTTAGCCACAAGAGCAGGGATCGCGCGCTCGGCAACAATCGGGAGCCGACAATCACATCGAATAAGGCTCGCGCGCGCGCTCTCTCGCTTGTCGTGAATAACAATGCAGCTAATTGCCGCGCGGCGGGAGGGGCCGGGCCCCGCCAGGGGGGGGGGGGAGATAATGGGGGCCGCGGGGGGAGTCGCCGCGCGCGATATCGAGGACAAGGCGAGTCGCCGCGGCGGCGGCGGCGCGCGGACCCCAGAGCGATTATTAATCGCATTTTACGGGGCCCCGCCGGGGGAGGGGGCAAATGATAGTTATACCATTACGCTCGCGCGCGGGCCGCGGCGGCACCGCCAGCGCGCGGATAATTGCTCGCGCGCGGGATATGCGCCTGTAGCCCGAGCGCGCGCCGCTCGAGGAATTAAAAAATCCGCCCGTTTTTCCGCGGCCGAGCGATAATAATTTGCGCCCGAGCCGCCCGTGCAGCCGCGTTTTCCACAATAAAAAGGGTGGAATGCCAATTTTTCCGCTAAAAATGATACGGTGCACATTCGTCGGCGCGCGCTCGCCCCTTGGCCGGTGCGGCTACCTCCTTTCCCGCGCGAGCCCCCCACCCCGGGCCCACCTTTTCACGGACGCCTAATTGATCGCGCGACTCGCTCGGCTCGCGCGGGCCTTTCGGAAACACCTTTCCAGAGGACAACCGCCCATTAATCGGCGCATTACCCGCTGCCCGAGGTAATTCTTGCCTCGATTCTTGCCTCCATTCTTGCCCCGCTCGCGACCGAAATAGCGCCGGCCGCCGATATATACCTCCTCGGGCCTTGCCTCCGCCGTTTTTCTACCTTTATTTTCCTAAATATCCAGGGGAATATTTTCATTCGTCCTACTCGCAGGCATTAATATTGATCTGCGAAATACTGCAACAATCGCTCGGGAGCCGAATGAGAAAAATGCTCGCTTAACTTTTTAAGTCACGAAATGCCGACTCGAATGCGATACAATTCTCTTACAAACTATGCTAACGTCTACCTTGGCATTTAAAAATCAAAGTCACTGCGTACTTTTTTGAGGCATGAACTGCCGCGACAAAAATTGCTTGGGACTGACTACTAATTAGGACGTACACGATTGTTAGCTCTAACTGACATTTCTCGTTCAATTTTTATTTTCAAAAATTGCGCTTACCTGCAATAAGTTATTTATTTTCAATCGCCGATCATTCTACTATTACGATAAAAGTGTATTCCGTGCATTATATAAACAATGTCTCGAACCTCAATTGACATTAAAACAAAACCGACGGTAAATCTCTTCCCTCTTACTGTTCGGAAAAAAAATATATAATAATTTAATGTATATTTAAGATTTTATTGACGTTTTATGTTATTTTTTAACCAAAAGACGTTTTTATGTAAGTATATACACCTGCATTTTATTTTAGAAATGTGTGAATGAAGGCCGATAGTAACATCATGCAAATTACCTGACAAGACTTAAATGTTCTACGAATCAAGAAACTAAATAGCGGTACTCATTTGTTTGCCAGGATCAAGCAGTTATAACCGCAAGACTCTCGTTACTCAACTTTGGGATTTCCGCTTGACATATGACGCCTCTGAGACTATAAATCCCGGAATCTCTTGTTAAAATAACTTTTAAAAATATTCATTTAAAATACCTCGTATTGGTACATTTATGTTCCTGCAATCGTTCGTAGACAAAGTCTGGCGCACAGTCGTGCGAAGGAACAAGCTTCGCCGACAAGTTGACACGTTCGTGCGTACTAGTGGTTGTTTTTATCGAGCAAATGCGCATAAACGCGGAAAAAAATACCATATTATTGTATCGAGGACAAAGCTAACGGGAAAAATCTATATATTATTGAGTATGCAATGATTATCATAATGGCTTTAATCATTCGCACCTACGGTCTAATTCCTTGCGGTCCGGTTATATATACGATTCCTAGTACAAATCTATATGTAAATCCGTCAGTGGCATTAACACGAGCCGACAGGGAAAAATAAGAAAAGCGCAAACTGCAAAGTCGAACGGCAAGTTGGCAACTTGGCTCTCTCCCTCGAATCTCCATCGATAATAATAAAGAGGGAAAATAGACGCGCGGCTCGCGCGCGGTCCACTAAATCCCGCGGGCGATTCCGAGAAAAGTCGTAGAGCGCCGCGCGGTGCAGAGTGCAAAGTCAATCCGGGCCGTGGGCACAGGCGCCCGCCGGCTTTTGCTACGCGGGCAAGCACGTGCATCTTGCCGGCGGTCCTCGGCCCGCGGCAGGTGAAGTCCGCCGCGTCGCGACACGAGAGAGCCCCGGGGGTCGATGACCAGGCGGCGCGCGCACATCGGCTCTTCGCGCGAGGCGAAACCGAAAAATCAACAAACGATGCGCGCCCTGACCTCTTCTTCCCTTTCTCCGTGTCTCGCCGGCCCCGTCTCTCTCTCTCTCTTTTTCTCGGCTTTTTTTTTTTTTTCCTTGGATTCTCTCCTCGGGACCTATCCGCCGCCGCGTCTAATTCGTCGAATCGGGGACTTTTAATGGGAAGCTTACACTTTGGGGACGGGCGGATATTTACATTATTACATAATTGTGTACGGGGAACTTTCGGCCGGGGAGTGGCGAGTATAAAACGCGGCCTGCACGCCAGAGTCTGTCGCCGAGTGTGTAAACTCGATCGAGTGTTTAACGGTCGAGTTTGTATATCGGCCTTTGATAGGCCTTTTGGCCCAGTGAATTTTTTAATTATTCCTTTGGCTGAATCGCTCCTGCATTACTGAACCGAGCGGCTTGATTCGAGGCTTAATTTATGCCCGCTTCCAAACTTTCGTTTTGAATAAAGTTTCTACGAAACGCTTTGCCACCGGTTGCTTTAAATCTCACTTTAAATCCAACGAGTAAATATTATTGATCTTACCAGACTATCAATATTCGAAATTTCGAGTAAACAGAATGTTTGTTTTGAAATAAACTTCACGTGAGCCTAATAAGCTGAATAATCAAAATTTGCCCCAAAGTACGGGGTACTAAAACTTACCTCTAAGTATACGCAGAGGTATATTCTTAGCTCGTGTTTAAAAAATTTCCTTCCATCTTTATAATTAAAGGATTGTTTGGTTGTCGGCGCGCTCACGGAAACCCGACTACGTTATATACCCGAGATTATACCGTATCCGATTCGGCGGTGAAAATGAAACGGCCCGACAGCCGTGTGTTTTGTTTAATTGAAAAAGGACGTCGAGTGTCGAGCGTCGCTAATGCACATCCATATCGGGGCGAGAGTCGAGAGGAGAGAAGAGGAAATAGTGAGCACGAGCGCGCGATATTTAACTTGGGCGAGCTCGTAATGAAGGTTTCGGGGCCGAGCGCACGCACGAGATCTCGAGGTCCAGGCGAGGGGGTCCAGGCCGGCCTCGCCTCGCGTCCTAAGCAAACCACCGACTATTCTTCCCAGAGGCAATCGAAAGGGAGAAAGAGGCCGGAGACAGAGGGAGAAGGGGTTTTTCGAGAAAGGACAGCCGGGGGACAGTTTGTGTTGAAAAGAAATTTTCGAGTGCATGCCCGGCCGATCGGATGATTCTCTAACTGTATTAATCGCAGCAACGGCCGATGCGACCAACTGGAAAACCAACCAAGGCGCAGAGTGTGAAAAAGCGAATAAGGCTACGACTTTGTTGGCGGCGCCGGTGAAAGGGGAAATGAAAAACGTTTCAACACCTGGATAAGTTCGTTAAGGGGAATCATTAGCCGGCGGTGAATAATGCGAATAATTAGGTGTACAGAGGAGAGCGATAGCGCGGCTTTCTCCTACGGGTCGGTATCTCCCCGGTGGCAGGCGCAAGTCCAACAATACCGTTGGCCGTCGGGGCCAGGCGGCCTGGAGGCGCCGCCAACAATGTCGCAGCGGTTATTCACGCGCTTGCAGTGGGGCCGGCGCGCGTGCGGGCGCAGGTAGCCGGGAGAGCCACCCGGGGGCCGGCTGCGTGCCCGCTAAATGGAGCCGTCGACCGCTCGGATCGATCGTATCACCGCGTAAATCGGCCGTACGAGGACGCGCGCGAGGACCCCGGAAAAACCGGCGCCGCGGGGGCCTTTCTTCTACTCAATGGCTCCTACATGCATCTAACCCCCGGCCCCTCCGGCGGCCTCGCGACTCGATATCGAAGGCACGGCTTTCCCGCGCGCGCGCGCAGCCGGAAGGAGCCTCGGCGTGCAAGTCGCGAGGCTGTGTGCGCGGGGGCAAAGGCCGGCCGCGAGCGCCTGCACCGGAACAGACACCCGGCCGCCGGCGTATATGCCGAGTCACGCGAGGCGCAGCCGATTGGGTGTGTATTATCCGCGATGCATCGCGTAACGAGGGCCGGCGAGACGCGGGTCTATATCGGCCCGATTTGCCGCGGCGCGGCTGGCGTCGCGTGCGCCCATCGATCCGTGGCCCCGGCTTGAGCAAACCGTAAAATTCTACCTTTTAACGATCGCTTCATACATACTTAATGGCCGCGCCGCCCGGTTTTATTTTTAATTCAGTTATTATACGTGCCGAGTTATCGTGCCCGGGCCGAGGGACCTTCGACCGCCCGAGCACAGGGGCGTGTGTGTGCACGCGGGCGCGCGCGCACGCGGAAACCTGCCGTGGCACGTGTCGCAGGTGCGCCCCACTGGATGCGGGTTAACATGCCCGCGCGAATTTTCCTCCGGCCCCCGAGTGCCGAGCGCATCGCCGATATTCTATTGTTTATCTAGGTCGGGGACTCCTCTGCCTGCGCCCTCGAGACATTTATTTTAAGAAGGAATATACTTAGTTGGTTATAAGGCTTGTTAAGAGGTCTCAAATGAAAATCCGCGCAGGCTATTGTTACCATCGCCGGGGTTGTGATTTAGTCAACGGTAGCGGCCCGCCGTATTCTATTAGACAACCTGTCATTAATTTTCATTTTTCCAATTGATATTCTCTCTTCGAGAGCCCGGCGCGCCGGGGATTATTGTAATTTAGCCGAGTTGAGAATCGAAGGGAATGCACCGGCTGATCTAAGTATAACCCTCGGGATCTAAAAGCCGGCTGATAAAAAGCTCGAGCGGCGTAACGGCCCCGTCGACTCGAGCATCGACCACCGAATGAAAAGCCCGCTGGAAAAAGCTATCGGTCCGTCCATCAGGGGCGGCAAAAAGCCCCGGCGGGACGCGAGCCTCGGGCATAATGCAGCGGAGCAAAGCGCGCAATATATATATATATACACGTGTAGAAACGGTGGGTGTGCCGGAGGCGAGCGGCCGGGCGCAGCATCACCCGCGGAGATCGCCGGGGTCGCGGGCGTCCCCGGCGAGTCCGACTCCCCTGCGATATATCCCCTGCGATGGCTCGGGCGCGGCGGAGCCGGAGTGGGCGTGGCCCCGCGGGGTGGGGGCCGCCGGCCAATGGGCGCGCGGCGCGGCCGCCCCACCGCCGCGCCCGGGAGCCGGCGCCCGGCGGGCCGCGGGGTGGGGGGCCCCGGCGAGCGCGAGACCGAGGCTCGCGGGTCGCGGCTCCTCCGCCGCCGCCGCCGACGCCGCCGCCGATCCGACCGTAAATCAGCCGCCGGGTGATTTGCCTTTGATGCGTGTCGCTGAGGAATTTCGCTTTTTACCCAGCCTCGTGATTTGCGCGGCGCGCGGGTAATTTATACCGCTCGTTTTAAATTTACTCGCTTTTATGAGTGCACTTATTTCATTGCCGTGAATAATATTCCTATTTGTTGGCAGAGACACCTTATACTCGCGGGCTCCGCCGCTTGTTCCAATAAGCCTCGTATTAATTCCCCCCGTTTTCCCCGTGTCTTCGTCTGCGCGGCCTCTCGGGCCGGTGGAAAACTTTGTCGAGGGAGGCCCGCATTCTCAAGTGTACACAATTTCAATTTAATGAATAGTCGCCATAATTTTATTACAAACACCAATGATCATAATGGGGTTTTTTCACCCGCTTGCCATTCCGCGTGATTACGGGTTACGAAGGGCATTATACAGTATAATGAGAGGGCAGCCGGGGGAAAAGCGAGAGTTCGTGAGAATCGCAATTAATTCTAAATTTCTAATAAGACAATAAAGCCGAGTGTATAAAGCCGCGGAGGATGCACGGGCGAGAGATCGGGGCGAGAATTCGGAGGAGCGCGGGAGGTTGCACGGCGAGGCTATGGGAGCCGCGCGTAATAACAACACGAGGGCAGGGGAAAAGGGGGAGGGGCAGGAGCGTATTAACAAGACAATTAAAATTAACACTTAAAAGTGGTGTGCCGGGGCGACGGGCCGCGTCTCGGGCCGCGGTGGGGTGGCACCACAAGGCCCCGCGGGCCCTCTTTGCATTCCCAATACAAAAGCGCGTCCCTGGGGCGCGGCGGGCGCAAAAGGGGGCAAAAAGAGGGGGGGGCCCCGGCGTGTGCGTGCGCCCGGCCGCCCGGAGATATGGGCTTTTGCAATTCTAAAGAAGGCGCTCGCCGGCCGCCCAGTCCAACCCCCGGGCCCGGGCGTTCCGCCAGGAAATTACCTCCCAAATCTAATTACCAGATTTTTATAGGGCTATCGTAAAAAAGGGCCGCTGATGCCGGGGCCCGGGGCGGCCGATATAGGCGTCATCGCGGGCCCTCGGCGCGGCCCCGGCCTGATTGACCAATTATACGACGGCCCCCGCGGCCGCCCCTCCCCCCCCCCACCCCAAAAAAGGAAGGAAAAACCGCCCCGGCGCTTTATAGGCCGCCGCGGCGATCATCGGCCGATTTGCCGGGCGCCCCGGGCCCCCGGCGTTCCCGGAACGGCCGGCCCCGCGCCGCCCGGACACACACGTACACCGGGGGCTCTTCCGCCGACTGTCTCGCCGCGCGCGCGACACCCGGGACGTACCGCGGGCTCGTTGCCTCGGGTCGCCCCCCCCCCCTCCCCACGGGACTAATGACCCAAAACAAGCGCGGGTGCGCCCGCGAACAATGTCCGGCACGAGTGACTCGGCCGCGGAGCAGCCGGTGACGTCAGGCAACATGGCCGCGGGTGCCCCCTGCTCGGTGCACACTTCAAAGTTCTTTGGCCTAATGCTCGCGGCTCGAGTGGCCGCGCAATCACGCAGTCCTGCAGCGCTCCGAGTCGCCGAGTCCATACGTCGCGCAGCCGCGATCGGACCGAGGGCGCAAACAGAGAGAAAGAGCTGTTCCCTCGGTTGGCCATTATTAAAACGTGGCCGGGTTTTTTTTTTTTTTTTTTTTTTGCAAAAGTTCGTCTCTCATTGTGCAAGTGCAGGTTTGCGTGAAAATCGGTTAACGGGCAGGTAATGAGCGGGGCTCTCGCGTTTTAGGATTTCGCGAGGCCGGGCATAAAAATTTGGCACATTTCCTGAGCTTTATAGCTCGGTGCAAGTAGAAAGCATTTCGAATGGTCTTCTCGTTTCACATGCCGCTGATTCGCCTAATTTGCCTAATTTGCCCGATTTGCCCTCGGATTTGCCTGCTTTTCAACGAGGGAACTTTCCATTTTCTCGCCCGGGAAATTGAAATCTCGCCGCGGCGGGAGATCGGGCGGAGGTGATGCGGGCCGAGCGCCGGGTACTAGGTGCACTCTCACCTCGGCGAGAAGCGCACAACAAACACGATCTGCACACATAATTCAAGAGCGGGGGGGTGGGGGGGGGAGGGAGGCGAGGAGCCGAGGCGGAGGGGGAGGAGGCGGCGATTGGCCGGGGCGAGGGGGGGCATGCGCCCGCCCCCGGCGCCGGCTTATCTCGGCCGCGGGTGCACTACTCGCGGCGGCCCCCCTCCCGCCGGGCCGCCGGCTCCCCCCCCCCCCCCTCCTCCTCCGGCCCGCGCGGCCAGGACTCCCGCGGCGGGAGGCGGAGGCGCGCGTAGGTGCGACGCCCGCGACATCTCGCCGCGGGCGCCGCGCGGTGAAAGTAGCCGGCGGCTCGACCCGGGCGCCTCGCGGCTCCCAGTGGCCGGCGGGGCTTCCGCCGAGTTGCGGCCTCCCCGCAAGTGGGCCGCGGCACTGGCTCCCTCCGGCGCACTGTCAAGTTCGCCCCGGGCGGCAGTGCGCCTGCGCCGCCCGCGCCGCCCGCGCCGCCGCCGCCGCCGCTGCCCGGGACAAAAGCGCCCGGGCGCATAATTTTAGCAGAAAAACACTTCAATAGCACCGGGGCGGGCGGCGCGGCTCCCGGGCTATAACGGGCCCGGGTTCGCGCGATTCGCGCCCAAGCGCCCCGTCCACCCGTCAAATGCACGCCGGTCAAACTGACAAGCGGCTCGGCCGCTTAAAAATAGCCGCCGGCCCAGATGCGCCAACCTGCCCGGCCGATTCGCTCCCGGTGCTTTTCTTGGCAATTCCGACCTTTTTTCGCGCGGGCGCGCGCCTCCCGCGTCCAGGCCCCGTCCAGCCTCCCCCCTCCGCTCCTCCGGCCGCGTTGCGCCATGTGCATTCTCTTGCCGCGATTAGCAGATACCTACCTTTGTCCTCGCCATTGTCGCAGACTAAATTTGCTCAAAGCAATAAAACGGCGTAATTGCGCGTGCCGTGCACGTGCCGCGCCGCTGCCTGCATCGACGAGCTGCCCGAGCCGCCCCCCGCGCCCGGCCAACCCCCACTGAGCCCCGCTAATTATCACAAAGCTCACAACTCGAGGATTATTGGAAAAAAAGTATGTAAATGACACTTTTATGCAACAGCCTCGATGCTATATTATAAAGGAAATACGATCATTGTGATGAGCTGCGAAAATAAGCGGGTTTCGTAACACTCCCAGCTTCTTCGTAGAATTTTATGAAATGTACACACTATCCTGTAATAATATAATGCCACGTATAAAGATCTGCGCCGCCAATCTTTATTTTCTATAACGATTTCAACAATCGTAAAAAAGCATGTAGCATCGACACAATGTTTATCAGATTGTTAATGTCGTAATGACGGGTGCCGTTATTTGCGGCTAACGGTACGCGATAATTGGACTTAAATTCTATAAACATACGCGATTGAAAAAAAAAACACCAATTTACTAAGCCTGTTATAGGTAGCATTATTTAATTGTTTCGAGAAACAACTATTCAAAAAGCAAATTCGCCGAGATAAAATGAATTATTTTTATTATCCCGAACAAAAACGACGGCTCATTTATTTCGAATAATTGTTCAGGATACGTGAGAAAAAATCGCAAACTTTTTTATAAAGATTATATAAGACATTAACAATTCGCAACGACATTAACGACATCCTGTGCGCATATCAAACAAGTATTACATTTCAAATAAGACGATCGATACTCTTTTTTTAGTCGAGATTTACACGCGTATATAAGGAACACATTTACGAGATATAACATTTTTCTCCTCGGCAGTGCCACGAGCCAATATTTGTCCGACTATCGACGCGTCTGTCTATTAGCATCGCGAAAATACGTGTTTCCTTCGCTTCGATTCCTCGCTTGCGTCAGTCCTTTTATTATTACTCGATAATGTTTCGGCGTAAACGTATGGATATAATAAAGAGAAAAAAGCAAGGGAAAAAAATAAGCAAAAAATCCTGTCGTTTATTAACAACTGGCGAATAATGCTTTTTTACTCGACGCGCTCCTACCAAACCGTAGTAAAATTTAATTATTTCACCGATTGTAAATGTCTCCGCGGCCGCATACTCCAAGCTTGAAAATCAAAGTAAATAAAGTTGACGGTACTGTAAGAAAACAAATCTCGTCAAACACCAAACGGCCATTTGCAAGTTTCGATTAATTGATTGTACAAATTGAATAACGATTTAAATTTCGCTATTTGCCGAGCTATTTGCCTTTTCTCACCTTTTACCCGTATCTCGCATAAAGCGTCGATAATTTATATATTTAACTCTTTGGCATTGAATATCTTTGTAATAATTGTCAACTAATTTTTCATTTAACTTTCAAGCACGAGTGAATTAATCGCTAAATTCATCATTCAAAGTTAAAAACAACGTCCGAAAGATAAACCTCGCCGATAGAAACTCATCATTAGCGCGCGATGTTTGTTTTAATTCGTGGACGATAAATAAACATTTAGAGAAGAGCGATTATCGTAATGGATTCAGCTGTTTTCGCGGAATCGAGCAGAGCTTTAGACTATATAGATGAGTTTATACACGCAGCGTCGAGGGCGGTGAGCACGAGCTCCTATAGTCGGTAGGCGCATGTAATTGGCCCACTCGTTCGAATAATTAATTAAAACTGTTATTTACAAGTGATTTTATGAAAATAAATATTTCTCTTAAAATGTTTCTGCGCTCAAGTGTAGAATAATGTTTGGCTTTGAGCGATAACATTGACGGTTCGATTCTATATAATATCGAGGCAAGTGGTTATATTTTCCAAGAAGCCAATAACCTCGCAGCCAGGGCCGAAGAGCGTGCAAGACTGTCTGTTTTGCTTTATTTTTGAGCCGGTAATAAGTACGAGGTGGCAATTGAAAACAGAAAGGAGCCTATAAACGTAGACGCGCGCGGCCCGGTGAAATTGAAATCGAAATCTCGAAATCGATCGGCTTCTTTCGAGCCCGAGGCCCGTAGCCTCAATAAATTTTCAAATTAAGCCCCGGCCAAAACGATCCCACCCGGCGCGAGGCGTTCGCCGCGGAAATAGGAGCAAACGGCCCTGGCTCCAAGCGACGGCGATTCGTTGCATAAGCCGCTCTTGTTTCTCCTTTTTCCCCGCGGCCGCGAGACGCGAGCCAGTAGAAAGCGGCCGACCCGCGAGGCCGGCCTTGACCGCAGGCCAAATCCATGGGTGACACGGCCCGCGAGAGGGAGGACCTCTCGGCCGATCCTCGCGCGGCCGCCTCCTCCGCGGCTCGAGTATTTACATAATGCGCGCTCGCGCGTCTTCCCCGGCGGCGATTTATCGGCCCGTTCCCCGCGGTCGACATCCACGTCCCCAGGGCGGCCATTTGTTTACAAGCGACACGAGGATTGTCCTTGGCCCCGGGTCGGCCCAAAACCCGCGGCGAGTCCTGGCCGCGGCTCGGACGGCGCCCCCTCGTAGCCGCCCGCGGGATTAAGTGCACCTTTATCGCGTTTCTTGTGCGCGTGGCCGGCACTTCCCCTCGGCGCTCGGCAATTTAGCATTATTAAAACCGGCCCGATAGGCGGCGCTTTCATTCGCGAGATGCCTTATGCTAATCCGTCTCGTGACGCGGCCTATTGCCCCGGCGCATTGTGCGTGGGGGAGGGGGGCAAAAAAGTAAAAGAAGGAAACGTGTGTATAATACGCGTCTTAGATTTAATCGCATCGGCCCTCGATGCAAGCAGCCGGGCAGCGAATTTCCTTTTCGTGCATAAATCGCGAGGCTCGCGCTCGTTCCGAGGCTCACATGTGTGCGCGCGCCCCGAGCCGCCGCACGAGCACGAGAAATGTCTCTCTCTCTCTCTCTCTCTCGTTGGCTTTAATTTAAGCATAATTTCCTCCCTATTTCGTGAGAATTAACAAGACGCACCGCGGATGTTATTCTTTATTTCACGCAAGTCAATTATGAAATTAATATTAATGGGATAAAAATACAACTGCGCCGCTGAGAAGCGCGCTCTCTCCTCTCCGCTCGTGGCGGGCTCTCTCCCGTAGGTATCACGTGCCTCCGCGGCGCGGTGAATCGAATTTAAATAAGTATTGAAATACAGTCACGCAATTGAAAGTCAATTAAATTATACTTTTAAATACCCCCTTGTTACCTTGGCGGAGTCCCGCGAATCGAGTGCGCCCGCGGTATCGCGAGGATGTGTCGCTGCTCGCCGGCCGGGGCCAACGGCTCCGCGAGCAAATTCATCAACGCCCGGGAGCGGGGGCCGATTGAAAAGTTTTACAGAGGCTAACGGGGCGCTTTCCGTCTATCCCCATGGGCCGGTAAAACCGCGGCGCCGGGCGCCATAACCGGGCGAAACGACCGGTTATAGACGTGTACACATCGGGGAGCGGGCGAGGCGGGCCGATGTGACGATTCGGCCGGCGAGCCGCGCGCAATCAGGCCCAACCAGGGCCCAATGATAAAGCGGCCGTTGGGTTTTTGATCGGCGCGCGTATCGCGTGCCTCGCGCGCACCTCGGGAGGGGGAGGGCGGCGGCTCGGGGTAACGGGCCTCCTTGCCGCTCATTAAATCGCGGGCCGATTGACGGATCGCGGGTACGGCGCTCGCGGGGCTACCATCCGCGCCGCTTTATTGCACGATTCGCGATTACTCAAATGGTTTTGAACTCTTGGCGCTTGGCTCGGCGCTCCCCCCGCGGGGTGCACTGGGAAAACTTTGTAAGCCGCGGCACGCACGGGCACGTACCGGGCGCGCGCCTACCGGGATCGGGTAATCGGCGCGGCGGCCGCACGGGGCCCAAGGCCGGGGCTTTCATTCGAGCCGAGGAGCGGATCGGGCCGGTGGGTGCCCGCTTGGAGGTTATGTCCGCGCTGCGACTCACCATGGGGCTGTCGGGCGTGCGCCGGTGGTGCGCCATCCCCGCGGCGATGCTGGCCATGTTGGCCACGGCCACGTCCCCCGGGACGGCCTGGCCCATGGTGTCCTGGTACTCGTCCAGCATCTCCATGGCGTAGGACGGCACCGGGTCCTTGTTCTTGATCCGAATCTTGGCTGCTGGTGGGCGCGAGCGACGGGGGGCCGCTCGCTAACTGGGGCAACGCGCGCCTCTGGCCTCTCTCCGCTCTGGGGCGGTGGCGCGGTGTCGCGCGGCGCGGGCGCTCGCCCTGGCTCCGGTGGGTCGCTCTGGGCGCTGGCCTACTGGGCCATCGCCGGGGCAGGGGCGTCACTGGGTCGCGGGCCGGGCACGGGGTTGTCACTCGCGGGGCGCATGAGTGGCTGGCACGGCGGGCACGGGGGCTCGGCTGGCTCGGCTCTCTGGAGGGACGCGCGCGCACGCTCCCGCGTCTACTTGCGGTCTGAGCCGAGCGCCGGGCTCGGCCGCCGGCCTCCCCTCCACCGGGCCCTGATACGGGCGGGGGGCGGCCGCGCGCCGGGGTGGGAGGCGTCCAGGGGCGGCGCGCCGCCGCTCGGGGGGGCCGCCGCCCGGAGGCGGGACGTCGCGCGGGACGACGCCGCGGCGCGGGGAGCCCGGCGCCTGCGCGCCCACCCGCTCCATTAGCCGCGACACTCCCGCACCCCACCTCGCGCCCGCCTACTCGCCGCGATCGCGAATCCCTTCGATTCCGACCCTCCTCACCTACGCCCACCGCCAAGCTCCTGCCCGAGCTCCTGCCCGAGCTCCTGCCTCTCCCGGCCACTGCGCCGCGCGCCCTGATAACGAATGCCTTGGCCCCCGAGCCCCCGAATCTCCTTCACCTGCATCTTTCCCGCAAATATTTCTCCTTCCTGTTCAGTAGGCAAGCACTAACGACGCCTAATGGCCACCCGAACCATCTCGGCTCTTCTATTTCCAAAACAAATCTAATTATTTCACGTGTACAAATAAAAGCAGGCGTCTTTCTTCCTATGATCGCGTGCCTCCCAATTACATCGATCCTTCAAATTACATCGATCATTCGTTTTATACGAGCCACTGTAAGCGTGTACGACAACGTTACCAAAACGAAGCAAATGCTTCGACTCTTCGGATAGTCAAGTTCACTTGGCTTGGCACCTGTTTTATTTTTCTTTCGTATTTATATGGATCAAAATCGCATCAGCATTTTTTACCGCTATTAATGTATTAGCATATGTTTACATTGTGCACATTTTTTGTGCTATTTTCAAGTTTTAAAGTATGTTGTTGTCGTCAACGTATTTGGAATTATTTAACTTTTTGTACAGTGACAATTGTACGTGACTTATAGAAGAAATCTCTACGTGTCTTATACTCGTGTACTACTATTGTGTAGATGGTCTTGCTTAATTGCATTTTGTCGATTAAATCCACTTTGCGCCCTGCCAAGAAAAATTGTCACGTCGCAAGATTAATCTACTTCTTACTAAAAGCTGTATATACGTATATCGTGTTTACATATTTTATAAATATCGTTCAGAATTGTTTCTCAGAAAATTGTTTCTATTATATTCTTACCAATAAATCAAAAGTATAATTGTACGTTTATTTTTTCGAGCATTTCGTACACGTATGACTGTTAATATTCATGAATATTTTATCATATGTATTATTTCTTTACTTTTTATTTATCTCGTCCATCTTTATGCAAATAGCGATGCTTTTAAAACTTAAATACAAAATTACAAACCTGTTAAAATATTCCATTCTTTAGACTAGATTTTCATTTATCGAGATTTACTTCAATATAAATATGTTGTGGCGTGTCGGCTGACCACCTATACAAATGCTGCGTAAGATTATTTACACGAATCCATTTCAATGAGAATGAGATAAGGTGAGGTCGGGCGCAATCTGGAAGACAATCGGTTTGTAATAAGGCATTAAAATGTATCCAATCGGCAACATTACATCTCATATATAGCCTACAATTTTAATACAAGAAAAAAATACGTATGCACAAAAGCCGCGCTCGGATTATCATACGTATTATTATGCTAAAGCCGGTGTATAAATGTTAAACTAAATACGAAAGCACAGCGCTTGAGCGAGGCATAAAGCACAACGGCTAAACCGCATGCAGACGAGGCGTCGCAATAGAGATCCTATGCACGGCCGAGAAAAGGCAAAAAGGAGGCGAAAACCGCGTATACGTGCACGTGTATATATAGGTATTGCAACGCGCAACTCTATAACACGTGCAATTTGTCGCGAGCGCCCGTGCGCCTGCCTTTCCTTACCCACTTTCCGAGGCGCATGCATACGGAATTTGAGTGCGCGTCGGCAAAATCGATCCTGAGTGGCGCGTTTGTTCGATCGGCGCACTGCCGCCGCGGAGCTAAATCGTTCCCACGAATGAGCCTCTGCCCGAGCTGCTCGCGTATCCATATAAGGTACATTATCACCTCGGGCGCGTCGGGCCACTGCACCCAGCGACACTTTTTCTGCCGCGAACGTGTCGCTCTCTCGCCAAGGAAGGAAAATACGCGCTCGTTCTCTTTTTAACGTTATACGCGGCATTTATCTTTTTACCGCGGCGCCCGCGCCGCCCGCGCCGCCGCGAGGCCCGAGGGGGAGGGGGCCGATCCCGACTCTGAGAATCTCCGTGCACGTCGCCGTCGTGAGATAATGCCGCTCGTAATAGTCACAAATGACATTGCATTAGGTTGCATTATCCGGTTATCGTATATGTACAACAATCATTAGCACATAATATTATGTTATTAGTCGCCTTGCGGTCATTAAAGGATACTCTATTCGAGACAAAATTATCATATAACAGCTCAAAAGCTTACCGCCAATATCACATACACATGTACATACAATTATTTTATATAAATTGCCATTACAGCGATGCAAATACAGATGTATTATGTTTGTAGTGTATACAGTCAATTGAACAGTGGTCGCACTAATTGAAAGATCGATCCTATTTCATTTTACGCTACAATGTTAATTTACATTATCAAAGGATAATCATTTGAATAGAAAAATCGCGGAAGAATAGAGTGGACATTGAAAATTAATTATCACCATAATTAAATCACTTTGATAGTGTAGAGTTGTTGTTAAATATATTTTTGACAACAATTATTCTTAAGAATAACTCGACAAGTTTTAAATTAAATAGACAGGTAGAAAATTGTGACAAAATGAACAAAAATTTATTTTTGTAAGCAGTTTTATACACATGTCTAATTCTTGAAAGTTTAATACAATGTTTCAGATCATAAATTTAAAACTTAGAATGCAGAGACGACAAGGCCAGATATAAACTGGCAAATTTTCCTACAAGATGAGCAGTTTAGTATAATTCTTGACGCAATATTTACAAACAGTACATACGTGTACAGTAATAATAATAAGAAATCTTTGGTAAACTGATCATCTTAGACTATGCAGCTAATGTTAGAACTTTGCTTAGGACTTTGATTGTGTAGGTCTTATCTATTGTACTTAATACGCATAGAAAGTTATTCTCAAATCAAATGATTATAATGTTTTAAAATATACAATTTTTAGATAGCAAAGTCTACAGAGTAGCGCGAAAAGTTGTTTGTAACTCAAAAACTGTAGTTGAAAAAAGCAAATTGCGCGTTGTTGCTAGATTGTTGTTGGTATACATTATTATTATAAATTATTGTCGGAAAAATGTAGACTAAGTTTACGAGTACATTATTTTATAACATTATTTTATTTTATTTTCGAATATTATATATCCGGGGTATAACGAAAACGCCGCGTTAGATGTATAACGCAGAAGGGGAGAGTTTGGAGAAGGCGAAGGTAACGAATTAGTTGGATTCGAAGGATAAAAGCGAGTGGGAGCGAGTGCAGGCGCAAGGAGCGCGGCCGGAGAAGGGCGCTCAGCGTAGGGATATCTTTTCTAGCCTTGGGTTATTTTCTGCTTGGCGGGCAGGAGGAGGCAGGAAGGAGGACGGCTGGACCGTCCCGGATCGAATAAACAAGCGCGAATGAAGAGGGGCCTCGGAGGGGGCAGGGCCCTCCAGCCATAGGTGGAGGAGGAGGCGGGGTGAGGGCAGGTGGTTCCCGCGGCCGGGGGCCGGGCCAGCGGGAAAAATCCCGCGTCAAGGATGCGGTTAATGCGCATCGGCGGGGCTCGGGCGGAGGCTGCCCGGCTCGGCCGATAATAATGCGCGCTCTCGCGCCGATAATCGCACGGCAATTTGGCGTCATCTTCGCGCCTGCCAGAGTGCCAGTTAAAAATGCAGCGAGGCTTTAAGAGCGCGGCCCGGGGAGAGGGCCGATATACGTAGGCACGTATATACGTATATGCACGGACAGGGGCCGCGGCGATCGGCCAACGGCGCACGCGCCGCCGGCTTTACGGCCCCGGCGGCCCGTTAACACCCCGACGGCCGTTTGATACCCAGGCGCTCGCGGCCCGCTAATAAGCCCGAGGAGCCGCTGGATTTTCGCCCGCGGCCGGCACTTTCCGGCCCCCGTCGACTCGCGCCCGTCCGCACCTCGGCGGACCCATCAATCTGCCCGCGTATATAAATGTTGGCTTTAGTGCCCGGCGCCCGGGCCTATCGGACTCCCGGCTCTCCCCGGCGCTCCTCCTCTTATCGCCGCGCGCACCTTCTTATGTCACGCATCGGCCTTTTCACCGCTGCGCTCGCGCTCGCCACTTTCTCGCTCGTCGCGCCAAAGCGGGATACTCCCGGGTCGCGGTCCTTTTCTCTCTCGGCCGACGTCTTCGCGAGATTCGGTAGTCCTTTCCACCCAGCCTCCGCCGATGTCTGTTGGGTGCGCGGATCGCGGCTGACAAGAGTCGCGAGGGCGCTCGCGGCTTTGGAATAAAATTATACGGATTCATAAAGCCCCGGGTTTTCAATCCCGCGGCCATGGGAGAAGCTCGGAGAGAAGCACGCACCGATGGCCGGCCGCGCTGCAAATTATCCGTTGAAGAGAGAGTTGCAATTTAAATACACTAATCAGTACTGTATATTTCACTGATTCATCTTTAGAAAGTTAGGTACACTGTGTAAAGTTTGCCTTTAAACATTCGTGGAAATTACAATAAGAGTGGGACGACAGGCGGAGAAACCGTTACGTGCCGATTCCTCAAACACCGGCCTGGCTTCCCTTCGATTTTTTTCCTACCTCCTCCTCTCGTCCGCGCCGCCCGGAAATCAAACAGGGCGCGCCCACCCCACGCGCGATCGTCCCACATGTACATACAATATGTGCATCCGCGCACGTAGATGGGCATGCACACAGGTGTGCATGCACGTGTATATGTGGTCGAGCGGAGGCCGGCCGAGGATGCCGGCTTCCCCGAAGGACCGGCCGGCCTAAGCGACGCGCGGGTGCAGCGAGCCGGCTCGAAAAATCCCGCGCTTATCGGCGCATATTAGCCGGGGCGCGCCCGCGGCGGGCCTTCAAATTAGCCCCTTTTTCCCGCAGGCCCCGGCACTTGACTGTCGGCGGGGCCGGCCATCTCGCGCGCTCATCTGCATGCGCGGCTATTCGCTTCGCGGCCATTTGCCACGTGCACCGGGGGCCCCTGCGGAGGAGCCCCGATGATCCTCGGTTAAGCGCGCCAATATACACTCGGCCTTGAAAAGAGGCCAAAAGAAAAAAGAAATAAGAAGAAGGCCTCAAAGAAATTTCCCCCCCGCGTTTATTGCGAGAAATTTCAACTAAGCTGCCCCGGCACTTTGGTAAACTCCGGGGGTACATCCACGGGCCTACGTGGGCATGTGTTATAATATCCGAGGCGGGGCGCAGCCTCGGGGCGGGCGGGTAAGCGCGCCGGGACGCCCGAGCTTGTTAAATCCGAGAATTATCCGCGTAATCCTCGCGCCATCGGGTTTCGCAAGCCGGCGTTCCTCCCGGCGACTATATATACAACACCGCGGCCCATCGACGATTGCACGCGCGCATAGTTTCAAAATCCCGCGTTAGAAGCCTCGCGGTGGTTCAAGGCTGCGCGACTGCGCATCCCGGGACGCTAAGCGCCCATTCGCACGCTCTCTGTCCTCGCTTTGCGTGCGGTATATACACGTACATATATCGAGGGGGTCCTCAGCCCCTCCCGCGGGGGATCGGAGGCTGGGCTCGTTATCGCGGGCGCTCGCCCGGGGACGCGGGCATTAGCCCGGGGCGCCCGGGCCTCGCTTGACCCTGCTCTCGATCCTGGCCACCTCGCCGGCGCGCGCATGTATACAGGGGCTTTTAGAGCCCCGGCCGTGTGTATACACGCGGATGCGCGGAGGCTTTTTCTTTCGCACCTCGTGCTACCGCGGCTCATTTGCTCCTTTTTCGTTTTTTTTAACGGCCGCCGGGGGGAGGGGGGGGGGCTCGGCCCGAGGGCCTTGCCGCGGCCCCCTCCCGGCGCCCCGCCCCGCCCCGGCCCCCTGTCTCGTTTATCTCCGCGTGGTCCCTTTTCGCGCTTTGTTCGCGGGCGCGCGCGCGCGCGCGCAGCCTCCTCGCGTTTTATCACTCCGCCGGGATAAGTTTCATTGCGGATAAAGCCCGGCAAAAATGCCCCCGCTAACGACTCGCCGGGCTCTCCTTTCCTCGCGGCGCTAACTGCCCGCTGCCTTGAGAAAGGCGCGCGAGCCGTTCGCGGATGAATTTAATGCGCGATGGTTAGCTATCTAGATCCTTTAAAAGAATTTCCAGTACACATTGTTGCGCGCGCCGACCGGCTCCCGGCGAGCCCCTGCGCCAACCGCCGCCCGGCCTTTTCCCCCCTTTTTCCCCGCCGCGCCAGGGCTTTACGGCCCCGTTAAAGCGCCGCATTAACGCCTTAAGCGCCCCCCATCCCCGCGTACCCCCATACCCCCATCCCCCCATCCCCCCATCCCGGCATCCCCGCAGCCCGCGGATCGGAAAATTCACCGGCCACCATCCACTATCTCGGAAAAGCCGCCTCTGCACAACTTGATTGCTCATTTTTTTCTTCCGATTTCCAGTATTCCGTTAATCGAACAAAGTTTTTATTCCTTCAATCGAAAACACCTGCAACGTGTGACAGGAGATTCAAACAGTTCAATCGAAAAAAACCATTATCTCCTTTTGATTTACACCTCTTAACGTATGTGAAAGCATAAAGCTGAAAGCTCTTTATTTCCTGTAACAAAATATCTGCAACAAAAAATATAATTTGCAATGAACACCATGAAATCTTTACTGGAAAACAAAAAAATTATGTAAATGTATTTCTGACATTAATTAACATACGAATCTCTTTAAAATGTACAAATTTAAAGATTGGTATAATATGCACTGTCTTTCTAACGGACTCGTACGGTCGAATGTGACTTAAATAGTTAACAGGCTTTTATCGAGCAGCGAGGGAATTAGTTAGTGAAAAGCTGCGTATGACTGGTTAATTCTGAACGATGTGCGCGAGCCGGCCATACATAAAGGCGGATGCCGGCTGTAATGCAGCTTGTGCACCTATAATACCACTTAAGAGATATGGGCAGTTGATCGAGAAGAATGCGAGTGGAGTGGCGAGTCGAGGCTCTTAATAATTGCGCTAATCAGCGCTTTAAGCGAATGGCGCGGCTCGCGTGCGCGGGGATCCGCGCGGCATAATGGGCTATCGGATGCGAAAGCGCCGCTAATTGACTGGGATTGGGTGCGAGCCGGCCCCCCGTAATACCGAGAAGCCGCGATTCCCCCGGCGCGGCGCGATTGCGCGATCGGAGCCAGGGGCGGGAGGGTCGGGCGTAGTCCCGGCCCGGCCATATATCGCGGGGATTCCGCGAAAGGCTTCGGGGCGGGCGCACGCGATGCGCCCGGGGGGCTCGGACCGCGGGCCTCGCGGACCCGCCGATCTATACACACACACGTATATATACACATACGCTCGCGCGCGCGCCGGGGGTACCTTCATCCACGCGGACGTGTATAGATATGTACACGTGCATAGATGTGCATGCATACAGGACACGCAGGCCGGGGAGCCGTTAGGCTTCCTGCCCCCGCGAGGCGCCTCGGGCCACGCGAGGATAATGCGGGGAAATGGCGGATATCGGGCGGGTGCGCAGCGGCTCGCGCGGGATCGGCGGTGCGCGAGGGCCGCAATTACCCGCAATTTGTATATGTATATGTATACGAGCGGCGGCCGGGGCCCGCGGGAATTGCGCGTAATGCCGCCTCGCGCCTCCGCGCTTGATATTTTTTGTTTATTTATCGCCGATGTTTATTGGCGCTTATTAAAAGCCCTCGATTCTCGCAACTGCCCCGGCCGCCTCTTTAACTTTTATCGCTCCGAGTGATTTTACTATCGGCGCGTCTGCCCGAGAGCCGTGTCCCACGGCACCGCGAGCCCCGGCTCGGCTGCCCCCCACCCTCCCACCCCAGGACGAGCCGGGAATCCCGCCCGAGGATACACGGCGCCCTTTCTTTCGAATCGGCCCTTTTGCGCATAATGCGATGTGTGCGCGTGCGCCGGCCCCGGGTAATTGCGCCTCGGCCTCTTCATCTCAATCCATTGCTCCGCGATCGATTTACCCCTCTCGCGTTAAGGGCACACGAGCCGCGCGGCCTCGGCCTAATGAAGCCTCGCCGATAGCTGTCCGTCTTCTCTTACCAACTCTCGCGTTTAACGGCCCTTCCACGTACTACGAATGCGATCCCGCGCGTCTTTCCAACCAGTTGATCCGCGGTTTATGCGTGCATGTGTGTATGTACATACGCCTCCAATGATTCCTACAGGAACTATGTATAGACGAAAGGGCTGAATAAAACTTTGCAGCTTGATCAAGTACGAAAATCCTGATCCTATTAAAGCCATGTGCCGGAAGTCGGGGCTCGTAGCAAAGGAGCGAGCGAGGCTTTGGCATAAATAAGCCGCGGAAAAAGAAGGAAAAGGCACAAAGGAGCAAAGCGCCGCGGGCGCACACGCACACACACACACACACATGTACGCGTATATGCGAAAGCCTTGGGCGAAATTAAAAGCTTTCGCTCTTTTTCAGCGGTATCTACATCGAGCGTGGCGAATGACAACGCGGAGGGGCGAGCGGCCGGGCCCATACCGGCTCGGGCCCGTGCGGCCCGCGTATAATTTCCGGGAAGGGCCGCGCGCCGCGCGCGATATTCGGCTCGGTCAAAAAAAGCCCGGGGCGCGGCGCGGGCGGCCATAATTGTTGAGCCCGTGGCGAGCGGCGGTTATACGATCGATTTCCGAAATTTTATAGCGCGGGCGAATAGGGCCACGGCCCTCGGCGCGCCGCCATCCGCATCGTGTGTATATAAAAGGATCGAGGGGAGAGCCGCCGCCCGCGCTATATGTGCGCCCGGGGTTTACGGCTCCGTTTCCGTGCCGGCCGCGCCACCTCGGGCCCCGACCTTTCTTTCCATAAAGCGGAGCAGCTTTTTTTCTCGCCTCTCCTCCTCGCCGGCCCACGAGTCTTCCCCCCCCCTTTTTTTTTTTTTATCGTCTCCCATAAATGGACGCCGATCCTGTAGTTATGCGCCGGGGAGTTTTAGGATCTGGATCTCGGCCGCGCCGCCGCTTAAAAGGCAGACGGGCCCGAGCCTAAGCCAGTCAGCCTATCGCGCTTTTCTCCGAGTCGCCCGATTGCTCCGGGCCTGCCTCTCGTGGATCGCCGCAAAAATACATTAGCATGGAGCACCGGCAATGCAAACTGCCAAGTATACAAGAATAAGCTGCTTGCGCGTTCGCCTGTGTATTAACCAGTTCGTATGAGGAAACGTGTCAAGCTCGTCCTTTCACCTTTCTGTCCGTCTGATCAATTTCTTTCTTTTCAATTTACATTAAAAAGTCGTCGCTCGGTTTTTCTCCTAGTTAACTTTCGTTTAAAATAGGAACGACTGTCTACGTACATACTTGGGCTTGTTTACAAGATTTAGTAATAGAAGACATGCCAATATTGGCATGCCAAACAAATATTCAGAAGGTGCTTGTATGAGTTATAGCATTTTGCAAGGGGCACAAAATCAATACTACTTTTTTTAAATCACAATATCTTTCTTCAAGGATTTTCATAACCTTTGTACAACTCGTATCTTTTATTCTCGCTTTTATTGTTAAATCGTTCCACTTTACTTGCACTACACTCGATCATATTGTAACAAACGTTGGAAAAGAGGCATTTTTTCTCGCATTTTTCCTACACAATTCTTTATTTCATGGCGATCTTAGTAGTCATTTTTAATATTCTCGTTTCTACGGGAGATGGATCTTTGAAGAAGTCTTCTCGAATCTTTATGACTTACGAGAGACATTCGTTCTGTCACTAAGTGATAAAATGAGAGTTAACGTTCCAGATGTTTGAATAATTTTGAAAATTTCTCAGTATGAGATTCATTACGCAATCAAACCCACAGTAATATAATGGCATGTAAAATACGACCTTTTGATTACAGCAGTTATTATAAAAGCTGACTCGCGGTAAATACTCAAATATACGAGATCTATCGTAACGCTCGATTAAGAGATTCTTAAATTTTATAGAGCCCCTTCGATCGGTTAATATGGCTTTATGGACACAAGATGTACGAACGTGAGTATTTCATAAAAAGAAAAAAACGAATATTGCTATCGGAAAGAAACTTCTGTAATTCCCACAGTATATACAGCGAGGCTCTCATCCAACAACACTTGACCGCACGTCTAGCATTCTTTTGTGTATATTGACGCACATTGGTGCGCCTGCAAATCAGGGTGCACCGCGCTTCGTTATAACTATCTCGCAAATGCAACCTTCTCGCATTCAACTCCTTTATCTGGAGAAGCTAACGACGAGTTACAGCCGAGCTGACTTTGTTATACCCACGGTGCAAGTCCCGCGCGAAATACAAACGAAGAAGAACGAGGCAGAAACTGTATTCACCGGCCTGCCGAGTGTATAATATGCGCGCTGCAGAGGGAAGGAGCGAGAAAAAAGTGGCTTTTTCGAGGCGCGGTTTAGGCGCGGCACGTTAAACATCCTTCCATCGAAATGAGCCGCGAGAAAACGAGCGCATGCGCGCACGCGTTATATGTATTTATTATTACGAGTTCCCACGGGTGACGGATATCGCGTATTCACTCGGCTTCGTGTTCACTAAAAGCAAATTATCTGCCTACTACACTTATAGGATTACCTCGCAAAACAGACCGATCCTTTCGCTATTTGTAATATGACTATAGATTAATTCATCCAATCCGCCTTGGACAATGTAAGGCCTTTTCCACTAAACTATATTATATGCTTAAAGTTTTTTCAGATCAATCGTACGAATTGTCACACGTACATTAAACACAGTAGTATACGTATGCACAAGTAGAACGCATGTATATATCACTTAGCATGCATGCGGATGGGCGACAAATTGTTTTAGATGTTATTTAAGTACACGTATACTTCTTTTAGCGTTTTCCAATTATTGCATTGGCTTTTTGCTGTTAAATGTTTTTCAAAACAAATATAACACAGGGAAAAAATTTACAATGTATTCGGGCACTAAAATTCATTTTAATAACGGCAATTATAATTATTAACAATAATATAAACATATTTTATATAACTCGTTGCATAACAGAAGATAAAAATTGACACGTTATAGATGACTACGATTAAGGAGTATTATTGATGTTTCACCTTGTTAAGTAAATGAACTGAGTTGTAAGGATGTGCGTGATACATGTGTCAGCAAACTTTTTTATTGCACCGTTCTTTGAAATGCTTCCATGTAGTACGAGCATTCATTTAATTAAAATATGTTATACTACTGATTCGTTTGCTAATTTCCTAATGCATGTTCACTATATTATCTTTTATAAACATAGCGTAGTGTAACTTTCATTTATAGTTAATCACATTTCTTCAATTAAAATTATCAGTCCCTTATATTTTTTTTCTATCACAAATGTTTAACAAAAAAATGATTTGTATTAAAAAAATTAAACGTGTGTTAAATAATTCTACATTTGTATTTCTAATATACTATATAACATTGCAGTAAAAATAAAGAAAAAAAGTAAACCTAAATAATAATAATATACTACAATATCAATTTTTCTTTTTTGTGTAGATTAATAATGTTACTTTTACACGTGTTTAGTATGCAAGGTAATCAATTCTAATTATTTTTATTAAATTTATCGACTACTGCTCTATATTAGGTTAGTCATTTAAAAAAATAATTTTAAAAGTAGCTAATAAGATACAAAGTATATCGTTTAAATTACTGACACTAAAATGTTAACTTTCACATTCAAATTACCCATGGTATAAACCTACGCCGTATAAACAATCTTTTTAAATTCGAATTATATATAGATCACATGTGTATATTAAGTTTAAATTTTTTCAAAATTGCAAAGTATATTGCAAACATTTCCTTATTTTACATCAAAACATATAACTAATTAATATAAGATATCAATAATAATCGTGACAGTATATTTAATTACACAATTGTGACCGTGAAACGTCATAAGATAAAAAGCCGATGACTAAAACTGTTCTAATTTAAACAATATAGCGTTGAATTCTCTAAGTTATTATATATTATGCACATTTGAGTGCATGCTTGTATAATAACAGATACGATAATAAAAAAAAATTTATCACCAATGTGAAAAAGGTCGAATTATAATACTGCGCGTAATTTATGATTATTTGATTGGATATATACTATGTACTTATATATGGTAAAAATAAAGTTGTTAAAACAAATGTGCACTGAGCTATATAAAATTCGAATGTGGGAAATCATAGGTTCTAGTCAGGTCATGCAAACTAAGAATCAATACACAGTGGGGTTAAAGCTGTAGCTATATTTTTAGCATATATTTTAATTATATATAGCTATATGTTTTGTATTGAATTGCTGTTCGATTCGAGATACTGTATTATAATTTTATCATGTGTTCAATGCAGCCGCGGTTCTTACTTTAGGGTACGTGTGTATAATACATTATAAAAGGCCAGTAAAAATATTAAGGAGTTGTGACCGCTATACGAGATAATATATCTAACAGGTGAGCTAGAGATCGATTCCGGGAAAGTCGAGCCCGTGAATTCCGAATCAACGGTGTGGCGGCATGTTATATGTATCTCCCGCGCTCTCCCGACTCCTATATCAATATTGAATCGAGTAGAGAGCGACAAGATGGCGGTACTCTACCGCATACAGGTGTACAGTTATAATGCATGCGTGCACGACGGGCTCGAGTCCAGGTAATGAAAAGATGAACAAAGGGGCAGGGATTGAAGCAAGTACAATTTTTAACATCTTGTTGTTAATAGTTTGTTAATAGGGTAGTAATATATAGTTTATACATGAAAGGTAATTAATTTTTTCCCAGCATTTCAGTTAGTACAGAAGAGGTGTTTTTATAAATTGGTATAAACGCATTTTATAATATTTTCTTTAATTTTTCCATTTTTTCTAAATTTTCAGATTTTAAACTATTCTCTAAATTGTTATGAAAATTATTTAAAAGTAATATTTATTTAGTTTAATATTCTAATGACTTTGTAGATAAGTCCGTTTAGCAGGAATTTGAATATAATAATATAATTCAGATCTTTTCAATTTGAGAAATGTTATTTACGTGCATTCTAATTTCATTTCCTTTAGGATTTGTAAAACTACTGCGTCGTCAATCAATAGTTGCGATAGCGAGGTGTTATTAACGTCAGTAGATTAGTATAGTGGTCAAAGCAATTCAAAAATATAATTTTTGTTTAATAAGTTAAAAAAACGAAATATGTTTTTGATTGTATTAGCATACATGATTTTTTTTAAATTGTATATTTTTACAATTATTTTTTGACATATTCTTTCTATAAATAGGTTTTAAAAAGGGACAGTAGACGACTGCAGCGTATTATTGTATACGACCGAACTCCTTATCTTGCAAACATTATCATGGGTAATTTTTTTCATAGCTAGATATTTTTTCTTACATGTGCACATTTTCAAAATTATTTATAAAATTTGTAAAATAGTAATTTCTTCGATTGCTTATTTTTTTACTGTTTCTTTTACTTTGCTTGAGATTCCGTTTAAATCTAAATCGGTTTTTAAAAGTCTTTAAACACTCGTATCTTCATTTTCACGCAGAATTAGGTGTTGTTCTCCCTTTTGAGGTCGTACGGCTGATTATCAATAAGATCATAGTCAATGATTTATGCCTTGGTGCAATATAAATGCAAAGCTTCATAAACGAGTCCTGTTATGCTGGATTAAGTACTGTACTTAATACACCGGCCTGAAACGCGCATTGAATTGAAGTGCGCAATAAAGCAATGCGAATCGCTCTGAATTTCCTGCAAGTGTCTACCTGAGCGCGGGCTGCGTATCCGGTGGTATACACAGTACTAGGCCGGGCTGAGCCCCCCTCGGTCTTTCTTCTCCCCGGAGGAAATGATGCGTAAAACGGCACATCGGGAGGACGGGTGTATCGGCCAATCGAACGACAAGCGGCGGCCGCATAAGTACAGCAGCCGGGATTATTGTGTACGCAGAATCGATTGTCCGCCCGTGTCTCAACTGGCCGGCGGCGCAGGCAGCGGCGCAGGCGGCGGCGTCTGCCGTCCTTCCCTCTTCAATATTGCGCGCGCTAATTTGCGCCCGGCTCGCCGCGCATTATTGTGCAAATTGGCGGCGAGAGGGGAGCCACCCCATCGTTAGCGCGTCGAATCAACCGGAAATTCCAGCTTCCCTGTCCGCCGAGATAAATCTCTATCTCTCGCCCCGCGGTATTGACGAGGCATCGACGCCGGGCCGTGTGTGTGAAAGCGGACCTTTTTCCCATCTTGTTTGATGTGTGCTGAGGGACGGGCAGCCGAGCGATTCAATGGGCTGCAAGGGTAATTTTTGCGCGTCGCGCCGTGTGAAAATTCGAGTTTTATATAAGAGACTGCGGCCGCGGGGATGTCTCAGGCTCGAGCGTTTTGCCAGCCTCGATCGCGAATCCACTCGGATATATATACGTACAGCACTCGATGCAATTTCCACTAGGGCATCGAGTGACGAAAATCGAGTGGTCGCGCGAGCGGGCCGATTATGCACACCCTGCCGAATACTCGTGTACGTATATCGGAAGTTCATTTTATCTGCGCGCTTTTGAGGACGGCCCATCGCACACTTTACCGCATTGGGTGCCTTACACGCCCGAGTACCTATTCCCCCCTCGCTCAACAAGCGATTAGCCGAGAGCTAGCTACACACTCGCGCGAGATAATGCGGCGCATTGTCATGAAAATATTAGCCACGATCCAAGACCGGCAATTACGGAGATTATTGAGGCTCGAGGAGGCCCAACCCTTTCTCACCTCCTCTTTTCACCTCTCGGCGATCATCCTCTTCGGCTCTTTGTTGCGCTCTCCTCGCAAATGCTCGAGCGCATAAGAATGACCTTTGGTCGCGCGGCGACTTTTTTCTCTCTCTCTCTCTCTCTCCGCACACCTGTGTACAACATATGTGCGTATATCCCTGTATATAGGAGCGCGCGCGAAATAGAACGCGGTCAAGTATTTCGGAGGTTGCAGGAACTCGTTGCCCGCGCGACAATTAGCTGAATGGCTTACGAATATGGTGATTTCGACCACCTCTAGATCCTTTCACGAATCCACGGGCTATTCTACCTCCTATTCTACGGATATTTCATGGGTGTGGCTTCATTGTGCACTAGGTTTATAAGCGAGCGTAGTTGTGCTACATACGTATATAACGCGCTAAGCGCTGTATAGCTGTGCGTTGCAAGACATTGTGTAAGATGTACTCTATTATGTAAATAATTAAATTGTCAAAAGTAATTATTTTATTTTTGTATAATACCGATTTCATAAATATTAATCGATTTAAATAACAATGCTGCAATATGTAATTTCGTGTGCTCTTTCACTTTGGCTCATATATATTTTTGCTATTCTACGAGTTCGTGACTGAGAATGTTCGTGGCACAAATTGATTTTCCGTTTAACTATTTAAATTTAAATTAACTCTTGATATTTGTAAAATTGAGTATACACGATAATTCTTCCATTGTATGTGTGGTACTAAAATTATTGTAAATCTATATGTTTGTGTTTGTTATTTTGAGCGTGAATATTACACCAACTTAGTGGAATACTAAACTTACCGGATTTAATGTAATCTATATTAACTATATATGTTAAAAGTATTTATATGTCACGAGGTCGGTATTTTAATATTCATTTTTCGTAACAGGGTTAAGTTACTATAGTATTATTTTCTTTTATTATACTTAATTACGTGTAAAAGTGTAGTTAACTAAGTAACAACTGAGTTGAATATATCTTTTGTATGGACATAATGACATAATGAATGTTTTCAAGCAAAAGTAATATTTTGCTATAAAGAAATATAGTAGCCTCATATAAAGTTGGATTACAAACTGAATCTACTTGCAGTATTTTTAAAATTCCTTCTAAAACACATATTCATAGGTCGACCTTCTAATATGTATAAGTCTAGTCATAATTTTAATTGAGTTATCAAAATTAACGAAACAGCTGAGTTTGTACTATATTTCTTTATAATTAATGTTTAGCTCATTTATCCATGTAATTAGCTTTTGCTTTCATTCTTAGTTCTGAAGCTTGATCAAGTTAAATCATGCAATACCTTGTAATTTATATTAACAATAAAGTAAGTAAGAATTTATATTAAATTTTGTCAATAATTTTCATTAAATTATAAATTCTGTTGCGGTTACCAAAATTAAATTACTTACAATTTGTATTAGTTTTAGTTTAATTACATTATGTACTATGTTTATCGAATTTGCTTTTAACTAACTATTCATCATAGTCAAAATTCTTAATATTTTTTGCAATTAAAAATAATGTAACTATCGTCCTATATTTTACTTTAGAAAACAGATTGAATCTTTTCAAATTTATATAAACAAATTAATACATCTTTAATCGAAAAAGAATTTACTTTATATTTTGAAAATTAAAAATTGACTATAGATAAGAATACCATTTGATTTAAAGTTAAAGTAAGAATACTTCCTGTTAGGTGCTGATCCTTTTGCGCGGGACACTTTCTAATATATTCATGTCAAGTTATATATCATGGTATTATATATTAGGGTTTAACTAAATATACCTCATTACGTAGTTGCTCTATTTTCTTCGCATACGTCTTTAATGACGGTATACATATATAACCTCAGAAAAGTATAGCATCGTTATATTAATCATTTAATGAGTTATACTTGTTGATTTTAATCAAACAATATTTTCTCAGTTTAAATGTATTTGCCTGGTTGACGTTTTAACCAGATTATGATAGTACAATAAATCAATTGCATTAAAGTACACACATTATATACAGTTTTGTATCAATTTAACAATGTGAATTTCTCGGAAATTTTATTTAATTTATTTATGGTACTTGTCTCAAGATTATTCCAATTAAAAATCAATTTGCATACATTGTTTGAACTCATGATTTTTCACACATGTAAATAATTATATTGTTCAGGCACAAATTGTTTATAATAATTTTTCATGCCGTGTACATTGTAATTTTTTCATATTATTTCCTACAAGTTTGAATTTCAAAAAGATCAATTGCTAATATTTCTGATTCCGGTGTTTTCTATGACGTTTTATTTAATTTTTATTCAACGCTAAATCTGTTGTAAAAATAAGAATGGATATGTTTTATGAGAATGTGCGTTAAAGTTTTATTTCAAACAATGAAAAAAAGTCGAGGTTCTTGATCATATTCTAGGAATTGATAATTTAATAGAGGCCTATTAGAGGTAATAAATAAAAGAAAAATCGTTTGAGGGACTATTCAAAATATATATTAAAATTACACGAGCCAAAGAGAATCCGTTCTACTCGATTTGATTGCACACTTTTTGCACAGAAGAATTTGATTCCTAATTATTTTTTGCTCCCTACATGATCGTCTTGTAGCATATTTGTAAAAATAACGAGCCATTAATTATGAATAACGACCTTACCGTGTGCACCTGATATGAAAAGAAGTAAAGAATTTTCGTTTTTACAGGTGGTGTGTCGTTGTTGCAAGAAAAATCGAGAAAAAGTACTGTTTTCCATGCATAATGGGAAAGAATGTCGACGTTAAATGAAAGCGTGGAAACGTGAATCATCTTCGGCGGCCAGGGACGCGCTAATGCGGCAGGATCCGGCGGAGAAGAGTTGCGAAGGCGGGAGAGTCCATCGAGCCAACCCCATCGCTCTCCCGCGCACTTACATTATACTGCAGCGGAGGAGGGCCGGAGCGGCTTGGGCGCGAAGAACGAAGAGAGATTGCCCTAAAATTAGACAATGCCGCGGGTCGTGCGTACACTCGTATAGAGGGCCGGAGATCGCCGCGCGATCATTAATTATCGCGGGAGCCTGCGAGCAGCGGCGAGGGCACGGGAAAAGGAGCTGGGAAATCGAGGGGCAAGAGGCGCGAGCTCCGAGGGAGAGATGTCGCCTCCGTTACGCTCAAATTGCCGCTCGCGCGAGCCCAAGATTAATGGCGGCCCGAGTGTAATTGCCGGTTTTTACGCCGCTCGGACTGACGGCATGTAAACAGATATCTCTCCTAGCGATGCGAGGCTAGGGATTTTCGCTCTGCACCCGATCGCCCCTTTCTCTCGCGGCTTTTGGTCCTGCGAGCGGCCGGCTGATTCGCCGCGGGTCCGAGTGCGCCGCGAATTATGCGTCGAGCCGATTGGCTTTGTTGCAACCAGGGCTGATTTATGCGCTTTTTCTAGGGGATAATTGTCGCGTGTTCGGATGTGGAGCTCGATGTCGAGTGTCAATTGTGCTGAATATTCATGAGAGCCGTTATGCCGTTGCGAAGAAATATATTCGAGTCCTATCGATGTAGTTCAGCTTGATAGATCTATTACAGACAACAATGTGTCGTATAATTGTCAAGGTGATTATTGTTTTGTTATCCAGTGTACTTCGTATACTTTTAACCGCAGTTGCGCAGGCAAAAGTAAACAACCTGTAATTTTTACTTTTTTTCCGTTGCATACCTGTTTTAACACTAAGTTAATAAAACATATACATCCATTTAATTGATACAGAAATTAATTTTACTCGTAATAAATTGTAATTATGTTTAACCGTTTAAAACGTACCCGATCACAAATATTGTGCCTCGCCTAGTTTGCTTCGGTCAAGTTTAATAATATCAGTGAGATTATACGTTTAAACACAGACAGCCAGTAATAAACATGTAATTGTCAAATGGTTTATATTCATTATTCAGTGGGGCAAATTTGCAGGAAAAACAGAATTAAAGTAGATCGACGGGGTATCTATTTTGGTCTGGATTTTGGTATGCGGAACGATGCGGAATATGAATGTAAATTTTTATTATTAGAGTTACCATCGGGCTATAAGATCGCTGCAATACTTTCGTATTTTTTCGCAGTTTTAAATGATTACCATGCGCATTCCAGAGTCGACAAAAATCCTTCAGAACGAGTATGGATGTATATTCTGTAGGGCATTGACTCGTTTTCTCGATATTCACTCTCTCGAGAGGGTTCTCGTAAAAAAATTTCAAGAACTTGAAAGTCAAACTAACGTAGGGAAAATACAAATTTTGTTTAAACATCTCCGCGGAGAATCATTAATTTTTGAAAAGTAATATTAAATAATTATTAAGCAGGTCTCTTTTATTGCAAATAATTATTACTCGGACGAGCGATAAAGATTAAACGACTTTACAGCGATTATAACGATTTGTGTGCGTTATACTTTACTCAAGTATTTATTTATGTTGTGCGTTAAATTGTGACTTTTTGAAAGTAAATGTATAAGACTGTAGGTATTTTGATGATCAAGCACGAACACTCAAACGGTCGTTAATCCAAATACCAAACATAGGATTATTGATAGCTCGCAGGGGATTGGAACGATATATAGGCAAGTCGGTGGAATTCAACCGAGGGCGAAAACAATCATTAAATACTGCCCTCAATAGATCGTTAGTGACACGAGTGAATTTTCAAAGATTAATGGATTTGTTTTATTTGACTCAATGTTTCGTAGCGTCAATTAGGTCGGCTCTTTTTATTGCAACGTGTATATACCCAGTCGCGTAGACGATTAGGTTCAACGTCATTATTTATCAAGCGTTTATTTTAAATATTTTTGCTTTATACATTATGCTTGAAATACAGAAAACCAAAAGAAGAAGTCGAAGTAGAATCGAGAAAAAATGGAAACAGTTTTTGCGCGCAAAATGCAGCGGCCTACATCAGGAACAGTATTTTCTCGTCAATATCATACGAGTGAGTTTTTGATGCACGATTTCGAGGGAAGATGAAAATCGATTGATTTTTAAGGAAAATGTATCGTCGAGTCGAGCTCGGTTTGCAGTTGCCTTAGAAAAGTAGAACGCGGGAAAGGGAGGGAAGCCCATTGGCGGTAGAAGGAGGAAGACCAGAGGCTAATTGCACAAGTGTATAACCCCGGGCTGCGAGGATTGGCGAGGAAATCAAGCCGGCGTAAGGGTTGACAGGAGGGGGGGGGGGTGAGGGCAAGGGGGCGCGGGCCGCTCGGGGCAGGGCGGGCTTGGGAGCCGGCTTCCCGGGCGAATCGCGCATTCCCTGGGAGGGGCGCGGGCGGAGGGCGGCGGGAAACGGAGGGAATTCCGGAGCGGGGCTCGGGGGGAATGTGCAGGCTATTGCAGGCAGCGGCGGCGGCGGCGGGGGGCGGGGCGCGAAAAAAGGCCGTGAACCGCAGGGGGGTGGGGTGGGGGGGCGCCCCGCGCGTGCACACGCGCCCGAGCCGTTTCGCGCTCTCGCGCGCCCGTGAGTGGCAGGCTCGCTAATTCTCGCCCCGGCGCCCGCAAGCCAATATATCCCGGCTCTCCGGGGCGACGGGCGAACGCGCACCGTCATCCCTTTATATGTAGTTTCCGAGGCGCGCCTCGCTTACATCCGCGCGACGTACAGCCCCGCCCGAGTTTTCATTAAGGGGATTTCCATTTCCCGAGTGTCATTGCCTCCGGCCCCCGGCAGCCGGGGAGGCCGGATCGGGAATTCGCTGCCTCTCCTATCGATATATATCTTGGAGTACGGGCATCTCTTTTCACTTTGTATATAACAGACGAATCAGCAGTGGTAACCTATATACAACAATGAGATTAGGCTGAAAAGCTCTGAATTAAGTGCGTCCAAACTGGGGTTTTCCGATGCAACGATGTAAGCGACATAGTAGAATCAAACGAAATTAGACACGGAGATGGTGCGAATGAATAGTGGAAAAGTGGTGGTTTGCGGGTTGACCGATGTCGGGGGCAGGGGGCAGGCGAATGAGCATTAGCATCGGGCGGCGGGCTTTCCATTTTATCCGCTCACACGCGTAAGGACGGGGGGGTGGGGTGGGGCAGCCGAGCGGCTGCTCGCGCCCACCGGTTATTAAGTTGGCAGCGAGCGTTTTAATACGGGGCGCGCAGTAAAATAATAAAAGTAAAGTAGAAGAATCGGAGCCGCGGCCGAGCGCAAATGTGCGTTTCTTTCGACATTCATTATTCGCCAAGGCAGTGCATTTCTCATTCCCAGCAATGCAACGGATGTATTATGCAAATGCCCATAAAAAGAGGCTCCAGGCCTGGGCGGCTCTCGCGACTGCGGGCCTACCGCTACGGCCGGCGAGCCAGGGCCGCGGCAGGCCGTCATTTGTACACACAAGAAGGCATATCGAACGGGAGCGCGCCGCAATACGGGCGCTATAAAAAAAATGCTCCCCGCGGAAACGCGCCCGAGGCACGCGAGAGCGCGAATATCAATCTCTTAAAAAAAAAAAAAAAAAAAGCCGGCGCAGCGCGCGGGGGCACAAGTATACATTTGAGCGCCATCGGCGCACTCGTAAAACCTCCCCACCGGCCCCCAACCCCCCCGTGTGTATATATGCACACACGCGCGTAAGGACAAAGTCGCTGGGGCCCCCGGTGTGTATAACAACGCCCGCGAGCGGCCGAGCGCGCGCTCCTATTACACGAGTGGCACGTACGCGAATTCCGACGCGAGCGCCGCGAGGCCGCAGGCCGCCCTGGAAAATCGAAACCCTCGCCGCCCAATGGAAGCCGGCCCGCGGATTCGCGCAAAAACCCGGGGGCAGGTGGAGGCAGGCCGGGGGTTGCGCGCGCGCCGCTCCGACCCTCCCCCTCGGCTAATACTCCTGAAAGCTCCGGGGAGATCGTTAATCTTGGGCGTTTCGCGGCCGCCATTGGCTGGTCGGCGAGTAGCCCGCCGGTGGATGTACACAGACACCCGCGGATGTATATATATATGTGTGTACAGCCCGCCGCCACTCCCTCGCTTTATTTCACTCGGGCGCGCGCGCGGCCCGGTCGCGGGGCGCCCCTACCTCCTCCTCCTCCTCCGGCCCCCTCCGGCCCCTCGGCGCGCGGGGAGGGACCGCCTCCTAATTCACAATGACCTGCACCCGATCGCTGCCATTCGACCGCGAGGCGCCTTTTTCCTCCGCGTATATATTCGCTCGGTAATAAAACCCATCGCCCACTTCCAAGTGCGCCAGATTGCACGAGTCACCCGCGCCCGATGTGCTTTCCTTCCTACCTCGGGTTTCCTGGCGAGCCCTCCTTTGGTCTTCGGAAAGGCTTTTCTCCTTTTTCCTCCCATTTTCAATTAGACAAGATAAATAAAAGGCTTTAATTAACCTTACGTAACTTATCTCTATGACGTTATTCCACGGTTAAAAATTAAAACTGCATTTACTTGCTATCAATTTTATTGCTTTAAAATAAAGTTTAAGTAATACAAACTGTTTATGAATCATTAAAAAATCAGGCCAGATGCATTTTAACAGAAAGCTACTTTTAAAACATGAATAAACCATCTGTTATTACAATTTTTACCTTCAAATATTCTCCTCTCTAAAAAAAACGATTGCCGGAAACTATGAAGCCTTTTAAAAGTCGAAACGATTGGTTCTTTGATTAGGACGATAATTTTGCGCAATGCCTCAAAAGTTAATATAACATTAAAACTCGGTATTAAAGACAGGCCGAGTGAAATCCGTGTGAATTTTGTTAGCGTATATATATCCTTAAACACTGCCCGATTCTTTTTACAATTCAAATACTTGGTCTCCTTGCTGTTACGTGCTCTAGAATCAGAATGTATTACGAGTAATTATGTAATTACCTTGTTATATATACACGTGTGTCTGATTTAGTTTTAAACGATCCAGACGTAAAAATGACAAAATATTCATATTCGTGGCGACATTGTTCGTATATATTTCACAATAATTATCTTGACTTTTTTTATATGAGAATATAAAAGTACTTACATGTACGCAAATTATATTAATATTATACGTAATATAAGGCATTATACCAATGTGAGTCTTGAATTCATGAAACTTTATTAAGTTTTTGCCGATCGGGAGCTATTTGTACGGCTAATTTCGCGAGGCAGAGGTTAATTTTTTGCATCAAAAGAAATCTTGGATTCCGGAAAAATATTGCCGAGGAACCTCTGCAACTCATGCTTCGGTCATTTCGACTCGAACTTCATACGCCAGGCGATTAAAATCATAATTTCAAATCGTAATTTAACAATACGACGGAAACTAATTTTCATATTTTTACTGCAAATGCAATCAATAAATTAACCGGAAAAATTCCGCTATTCTTTTTTATCTCGAAGCCTGTGACATTGCATACATTGCTGTTTATATTACACTGGTATATTGTAATTGCAGTTTATATAAGTTATTCGCGAGCCGAGCGGAGCGGCCGCGGCGCTCTAACAATCGGACGATTAAAGAGCCGCGAAATTTCGCAATGGAAACAGCCGCTCCCGCCCCCGGTCTTTCTTCGCACCCCGAGGGGAAAATCCGCGGGGCGTACTTTCGTATCGGCTCGCTCGGTGTCCCGCACTCGGACATGGGAGTGCATTCTCTTCCTCCCTCGGTCCCTCCGGCCGTTCTCCTCGGCCCTCTCTCTCTCTCTCCCGGGCTCTTTATTTTTCTTGCGCCTTTTCTCTCGACGGAGAGCTGCAACCTCGTTGAGCCACACCCCGCATTAAAGAGGCTCTCGGCAGGCCGGGCAGGGCCCGCGAGCGGCCTGCACCCTCTTCCCCTGGCCGCAACCCCCCCACCTCTCCCGCCCGTGTGTGTATATACATGTGTACCTCCCTCCCCCCCGGACAACACGCGCGCGCGCGCAAATACACAAATATATATGCCCGCATATACAGGTATATATGTATACCGACGGGCGCGTAAGGTATGCAAATCCAACGCGCGATATGCGCCTCGCGTTCCCCGACGTACCTGCCTCTACGTACCTACATGAATTTTACGATCCGCCACTTTTCCCGGCCCCTCGGCCCCCCCTCCTCCTCCTCCTCCTCCCGCCATCTCACCGGGCTCCCTTTCCATTTCTCTCCCTCTTTCTCCTTTCCCCGGGCAGCCTCTCTCGCTCCCTCTCGGTCGGCCCGCTCCCCCGGCAGCGCCGGCGCGACGCGTGTTCTCGCGGTCCCATATAGCGCCTGTTCCAACGCACAAAACACACAGGCGGCGGCGGGAGAGCCGGTCGCTCGCACTCGGGGGTATACGTGTTGATCCGGGGCCGGCGGGTGCGCCCCGGCCTCCCCAAAGTGCGCACGCGGCAGCCGTACGGCGGCGAAAGAAAGAAACACACACCCGCAGAGATAAGGGAGGGCGCGGCGATTTTTTTACCACCCCCACCCCGACTCGGGGTTTATGGCGCGCGGCCCTCCCCGGCCAAAGTACACAGACGTCGACGCGCGCGGACGCACACGGGCGCACGGCTGGCAAAGTGCACAGCGGTCGCGCGCGATAACGAGCGCCGTTTTTTTTTTTTTCCGTAACCCCGTCGAGCACTTTTTTGCGGGCCGATTATTGGGCCCCGGTCAAATTGCACGGGAGCTCGGCTGCACATGACGCACGGCTCGAGGCTCCCTCTGCCCTGCGCGGAGGTGCCGAATTCGCGCGACGCCCGCCCTCGCTCCCCCCCCCGCCCGGTTTTTTTTCCCGCCCTATCGAAGCCCCGAGTGGGCCGAAGCTGCCTCTTTTTTAGCCCCGCCGTAATAAGCGCGAGATTCAATTACCGACGCCGCCCGCGGAACCAACTCGTGCATCTTGCAGTATTCAAATAAATGCAAATTCCCGCGCGGGGGAACGTTATTGCCGGGCGGGGAGGCGGGTAATGTGACCTCTTTAACCAACTCCGCTTGGATGAAAAACTTTGCTTTTTGGTTCTAAGTGCCGCGCTATTATCTTAAAGACGGGGCTGATTTGAATTGGAAACGTACTTTCAGCTTTAATTGCTTTGATTGATTTGAATACTAATGCGAGCTCTAATAATAACTTCAGACGGAATAACAATACCTCGAGGAATACATGCATATCGCTTTACCTGCAATTCACCTATCAAATAAATTAAAAAGCTTTTTCTTTATCTTGTTAGCAAAGCTCCTAAGGATTTAGGTATTATCAGTCATTTGACGATCGAAAGACTTTGTTCAAACATCAGAAGTCTTTTTATTAGTGCAACTCTGCTGCTCAAAATTCTCTCAATTTTGATAGATTTATAAGACAGAAAATATTACTTTATAACAGCATATGTATAAATACTAAAGTGCGAAAACAAATATGAAAAAAACATTTGTTTATAGAACAATCCTTAATAACTAACATTTTATTATCAAAGCTAATAAATCATATTTAGTCCGTACGCAATTATATTTCTATGCGTATATTAATTAAAGCATCATATGATCCATAAATTATCAACATATCATGTAAAATGTCATGTAAAAATTTTCACTTTAATACTAAATGTTATGGCGCCCTCTATCCCTTAGCCTACGAATCAGTAACTATGATAAAGAAGATTACTTTCTTATCCTACAACAGTATATTTTTAAAACTTAATACGATTTTTTGCATAAACTTAGTCTAAATTTATTTAAATAAAAGGTAAATTATTTATATGTAAAATATATATTATAGTTAAATAAATATAATATTGGTATTGACGTTATGTTTAAATAATATAGTCATTTTACATTTGAAAAATTAATTTGTTATTCAACTGTTATTCAATACGCAGACATTTATTTAAGTAATAACATAAATATTTTTGTTTTTTTTAATCCTCTAGTTTATGGGAAACATTGAAAAATTGAAAATTTTTCATTATTTTAATTATGTACATATATATATATTTATAATATTTGTAACATATATTTTTTTTGACTTCCGCAGTTGAATGAACTGGCATACACAATAGCATGAAATGCCTTCAAGGGATGTCTCAAACTTTCACGAGTGCAATATTCTTTTACGTCAAGGCTATAACAGTACTCTAATTTGAGACGACGTCAAATCGGACTAAGGTTAAAATTTAGACACGCATATAATCATAGTTATAGATATAGACTTTACATATATTATATACCCAGGTTCATGTGTACTCTGATTTTACAGGTGACTGATTATTACATGGTTATTTTATTTTCAATATATGCTGAAGTATATTAATGGAATATAATAACGACGTCGACGTCGATCAAGTTATTTTGAATCGTTTATTCACGAGAAAATCTGTTCACTTTCTTTGACATACAGCTTGCTGCAAGGTTTCTAAATCTCACGGATGCAAGTACTTTATCATACGGTGATATCTAGTTTGCTTTGTACATGCGTAATGCTCAGAATTTTTTCTTTAAACATGTACAGCAGCGAATGTATAAAAGTTCTGATTATATAGATCAGACTGAAGATAAAAAGGTGACGGAATAGGAAAAAACAAAGTCAATGCTATACTGCACATGACACAATAGGAATATCGTGCATCATAATTTCGTGTAATCTCTTCACTGACTACTGATTATTGTAACACATGTATTTGCTGGCAAATGTCTAGACCTTGCATAAATGGATGAAAAGGGATGTGAAATAGGGTATAGGAAAACGCCACATAGTCATTATTAATGGTTAGCCGCTTTAGTTTCTAGAAAGCGCGTGTATGGATGACTTGACCGCTTTTTCACAGCGGCGTTGCGCTTATATTATACTTTGCCGGAATACCCCGCCACTCCTTCCAGTAGTGTTATATGTTATCGCAGAAATGAAAAACCGAAGCTCTTCCTTCGAGCGTGCTCGGTCCCGTGAGAATGTCTTTATTTATATATCACGTTCGTTTTCTTACTTAGCGGAAATGAACTCGGAAATGAAAAAATGCGATAAAGATAGTGGTGTATCTGAGCATAACCGAGCGAATTATCGTCAAACCCTACTCCATCATACAGCGGATATGACCGATTCTTAAATTGTAGGTGTGCATGGGCGCAGCGAAGCGAGGCACTCTTTTTATATTTTGTCATAATACAGGAAAGATAGATTAGCCGCTCATCTTAAAAACTATGCTTTTAATTGGCAAAAAAGTTTTTAAAATAATTTAATATAAATACAATACGACAGGCAGCAAAGTTTCTCAAGTATACTTTATGCACACGTATACACATGATGTAAACACGCCTTTGCAGAATCGCGAACTGCAGGAAATAGAGGAATTTATTTTCCAATTTGCTTTCGAAAATAGACATAAACTTAAACTTTGTAATTTTTTTTCCAAAAATCATAATATGTAACTCGTGAAAGCAACTATTTGCCGCATGTCACCCTCGTTTCACTTAAACGATAAATTGCACTTTTATGAAAAAGACCTGTATGCACTTGTTACATAATGGACTACTTAACATTGCGCGAAGAAAAAGTTATTTATACTTTTTTCAGTTATCGTAGTAAAGAAATGAAAGAATAATGCTTAAAACAGCTACATATTTTCCCCTCCTATACAAGTTTATTTTCTATGTCATCGTCATCAATTGCTTCCTATTCTTGCAATTGATCTCTGTGATGAAAACCATTAGATATTGTGAAGTGCTATATCGACCAATCAACTTTTATGAATATAGCTCTAGTTTTATATTTAAATTAAAACTATTTTTAATTATCATATATTTATAATTCCTTATATTATTGGCTAGATAAGATGAACATATCCGAATTATCCGGTTGTTATTATTGTTTCTTGACTTGTACATTTAAACTTATATACATTACATTCATTGTTACTTGCAAGATTAATTTTTAAAAATTATTAAAGAGTCTTTAAAAATAGCTAACGTAGAATTAAGTTATGCAGCATAGAGTTGAATATTGACCATTTTTATCACATTTTTATCTTCATTAATAATTTAGACTTTTAATTTATTAGTTAATACTTTTCATGAAGAGACGAAGGTTTTATACTTTACAACATTAGAATTTTTTATCTAAAAGAAGACAAATTATATAAGATATTTGTTGTAAAATTTATCATTTTATTAGTTTTTTACAGATTATTTTAACGCTTAAACTCATATAAAATAACAAATAATGTTTCAAATAAATAATATTTTAATCAATTATTTTTTATTACACTTGATAATTCTATACATTAATATGTATTTATTAATGCAGATAAAATTTAATTAGGACATTTTATTTATGTTTAAGTTTCAATGTTAATTTACAGTCGGCAATATTTTATCAAGGTTTTTCTAAATGATAAAAAGTAGAAAAAAATAAAATATAAATTATATGGACATTAATTTATGTAGGTATATAAAGTATTAATATAATACAACGTTATTAATATATTTGAAAATGTTTTTGTATTTATATACCAACTTATTATTATTATATTTTTACTTTTACAATGCGAGTTAAATCACAATTTGCAAGAACTGCAAGACAAACATTATTTAAATTTTGCAAAGAATGTTTCTTTTGAAGTAGAACATGTCTTTTTATAATATATTCATGAAATTCAATTAGAATACATTCCATTTAAATTATATCTGAGTGTCGTTCGGTATCACTCAGCAGAATGTTAGGCGCCCCGCGTCGTGCAACATACGAAAGGACACCGGCTTTTTAGACCAATCGCATCACGACAACACTAAAAGAGAGACGAGCATAGGCAGACAAGTTCAACTGCGCACAGCTACGCTCTCCGGCATGCGCAAGTGTGTTCACGGACGTAACACCGACAGGCTCCGAGACGCCGGCAACGCTTGCTTCAGAAGTCGAGAACGCTGAGCGAGACGGAAGGAGGCACACATACACGCGGGTAGCGTTAAAATCACTCCGTCTCTCTTGCTCCGTTCCTCTTCCGTCAAGAGAAAAGACTTGAGGGCTGAACTGAACTGAGGCGGCCACGTCTTCACAGTTTTACACGCCGGCACGGGTCGGCTGTGAGTTCAGCAGGCGCAGGGTAGCTGCATCTTCCCGAGATCCTCATCGAGTACCGTATATTCCCAACGGGTCGATCATCGCCAATTTGTAACGATGCTCGCCAAGTGCGTAACTTTGGCGCTACTCGCCCTGGCGACGACATGCTGGGCCGCCGAAGAGGATGTCCTCGAGTGGGGTGACGGCGACTTTCTCGAAGAGCTTAGACGCCATGATAACACTCTAGTCATGTTCTACGCGCCTTGGTGAGTTATTTGCTTAGCCACCACCTTTTGTTGACCTAATCATTAATTCTGTTAATTTTGAATATATTCTAGAACTGCGATGCGTAACGCTCTGTGCCGGTTTTGTGCGTTTAGAAGACTCTCTAATGGTTGATTAAACGTTTCATTTTTATGCATTGTTTTGAGATAATACTTAAAAAGTTTTATAAACCATACTGTTCCTTGAATGCCAAATTATTTTTTGATTCATTACTGAATTTAATTTCTCTAGATTGAAGGAGGCTCTTACTATTCATTTTATTTTAACGTTTATAATTTATAAATTGTGCACAAAATTGAAATGTTTGGAGTCTAATGCTATTTTCAAGAAAACTTGTAGAAAGTTATGCATTATTTTTTGTTTACTACACAATATTGTATAAAATTAAATTAGTTTAAATAATTGATATAAATTAACTTACAATAATTCATTATGATTTAATTGAATAGGTGTGGACATTGCAAACATCTTAAACCTGAATTTGCAAAGGCTGCTGAATTATTAAGAGGCAGTGATCCACCAATTACCTTGGCTAAGGTGGATTGTACAGAAGCTGGTAAAGATACTTGCAACAAGTATTCTGTTTCTGGTTACCCAACATTGAAAATCTTTGCGAAAGATGAACTGATTAATGATTATAATGGACCAAGAGAAGCAACTGGTATTGCCAAATATATGCAGGTAAATAGTTATGTATTCATATTTAAAATGGTATAAAACAGTATGAATAAAGTATTAAAAAAGATATAAAGTTAAAGTGAACACAAACACTATTTTGTTTGAATATTTAACAAAGTATATAAATTTATATTTTATTTTTTTTTCTATCACTGATTTCAAATTTTATGAATAATTTCATTATTTAATTTATTTTTAGAGTCAAGTTGGACCACCATCTAAAGAATTGACGACTGTCAAAGATTTTGAAGAATTTTTGGATACTAATGATATCTCTGTTATTGGATTTTTCGAAAAAGAAGAATCATTCTTTTCTGCATCATTCCATACTGTAGCTAAGAAACTAAGAGAAAAGGTACGATTTGGTCACTCTAATGCAAAGGAGGTTCTTGAAAAAGAAGGATACAAGTAAGTTAATATTTTTTAGTTTTTGATAAAAGGTTTTGAAAATATTTAATAATATAAATATTTGTAGAGACCATGTTGTTATTTACCGTCCTAAATTGTTGCAAAACAAGTTTGAACCTAGCAAACTTGTACATGAAGGTGGAGATTCGATCAGTGATGTTACCGAATTTATTCTGCAGAACTAGTAAGTAATTCTTAAATAACATTTTTTAATTATGTATCAAATATTGTTGTTACTTATAATTTAAATCAAAACTCTTTTAATGCAGTGATTAATATTATTTAATATTATTTTTTCAGTTATGGTCTTGTAGGAGTTCGTACCAGAGAAAACTCTGCTGAATTTAAAAATCCACTTGTTGTTGCTTACTATGCTGTCGACTATGTAAAGAACCCTAAGGGAACAAATTACTGGCGCAACCGTATCATGAAAGTTGCTAAAGATTTCACTGATTATGATTTTGCTATTTCCAACAGTGATGACTTCAAACATGAACTTAATGAGTTTGGAATCGATTTTGTCAAGGGTGATAAGCCAATTGTCCTTGCTCGCAATGAACTCAGTCAGAAATTCATTCTTCCAGAAAGAATTCAGCATTGAGAATTTCGAGGCTTTCATGAATGATTTACAAGCTGGTTCTTTGGAACCATTCCTTAAATCTGAACCTATTCCGGAAGATAATAGTGGCCATGTGAAGGTTGCGGTTGCCAAAAACTTTGAAGAAGTTGTAACTAATAATGGCAAAGACACTTTAATTGAGTTCTACGCTCCTTGGTGTGGACACTGCAAAAAATTGGCTCCTATTTTTGATGAATTAGGTAAAACTATGTTTTTAAAGTTATAATTTTAATTAATTTTACTCTAAATAAAATAGCCCTATTAAATATTAATTAAGTTTGATAATTGTGTAAGCCTAAAAAACATTTTACGTTTTTACTTAACCTCTGATTTTCAATTTATTTTAGGTGAAAAATTGGCTGATGAAGATGTAGAAATTGTTAAATTTGATGCAACTGCTAATGATGTACCCGCAGCTTTCGAAGTACGTGGATTCCCTACGCTGTTCTGGTTGAATAAAGATTCAAAGGACAGCCCAATCAAGTATGAAGGAGGACGGGAACTAGATGATTTTGTCAAGTACATTGCCAAAAATTCTGCCAACCCCTTAAAGGCATACGACCGAAGTGGCAAGCCAGTCAAGGACGAGTTTTAAAGAACAATTCTTGTTCATTTAAAAAAATGTGGACTTAAATATTTCTGAAATTTGTGCTGTATTTATGTTAAAGATTTTTACTATTTAATTAATTTGTCTACTTTTTTTATAATGATCAAATTTAAAAAAGATCTGAATGAGATAGCTTTAAAACATTTAATACCTTTTTGAGAAGGTTTTCTTTTTAATTAAAAAATTGTTGTTATTTTTTATTTTCTAGTTACTAGAATTATAAAAAGTTACAATAATATATTCTGAAGTTTTTCATAGCAATTGTGAAATTCTTTAAATACTTTTAAATGCAGCATAATAATCAGAAATAGTATAATTTATATCCTATCTTGAATTCTCATTCCAGTTTACTACAATTGCATTTCTTGAAAACAAAACTGGAACAGTTATTCTGGAGGAAATTTTTTACTTTTTGGTGTTTAAATATTAAACAACCAAAATACAGTGCAGTAGAATAATCGTCGGTACTACTTTTGAAAGCTCCTGATTCTTTTTGTATAAAAATGGTTTTGAAAGTACTGTAATGTATTTGTGGCATGAATGATAAGATGAGTGAATATTTCTGATGCTTTTTTAATAAAAAGTAAATGATAAAATCATCGTGGAATCTATTTCGGCACTCATTAAGAAGAGTGTTTAATAATTATGTGTAATAAGTCATGATTTATGAATATTTATATATTTTCCATAAGTTTTTGCAGAAACTGCACCATAATTATTTTTGTAACTTGCTGTTAATCGATGCTTTAATCCACATCTGAGCATTAAAAAGTAAGAGTTGATTAAAATAAATGCATTTCAGTTTTGTTTATACAAAAGTCAATAAAATTGTTTTATATGAAATTGTATAAACTAGTGATATTTGTACTTCTTCCTTATCTTAGATTTTATAACATTACTGTATTCATATACATGAAACTATTTTTTTTAATAATGTATTACATTAAATATAAGTTCTATTATTTTAATATTAATCCTGTCAATTAAATTTAAATTTTGTATTTTTTAAAAAAAATGTATGTGTTATGAAATATTTCTTATCAAATTTAAAATACTTTTCAGATCAATAAAAACATACACAAAGAAAATAAGTTCGTTAAAATATTCAAAAAGCCCGGGAATAAAATGTCAACAATTAGTCCAGTTTTATGATTTACAGTTATTAAGGTTAATGTTTATCATCAAATTTACTTTTAGAGTAATGATTTGGTTAATATTCACAAAATAATAGTCACAATATTTTGAAGTAGTTCAAAATAAAATTATAACCTTTTCCTGTTAACTATTATACTTTGCTTGCGAGGCGCTTAGAAATTCAACGCTGCCATTGTTATTTGTGCGCAACTATTTTCAGTTTGCACAAAAGATTCATCAATCCATGTTTCCTACTTTCGCCACCTTATGAAAAGTCCACGTTCGTTTTGGCGCTAGAATAGCCCTAACCTCAAAAACTATCCAAGACGAGTATCCTGTGGCCACTATAGTCTCGCATTATTCGATGGCGTTATAATTATAACCAGCGAGGGCGCCACCCACGTACCATCAATTTTGTCACCACTCAGCACACTACCTCAACGCCGTCTAGTATATACAGGCAGAATCAGCTTAGCGCGTGAACCTGACACGTTTTATTTTTTTTTTCGTTCCATCTCGAGGCAGATTGTGTTTAGCACCCAATCTCGCTCGCGTATACCTCCTTTTCGGCATTGCCGCCGTCGAGTAATCTACAAGCAGTCGAAGCAGCTGGTCGAGATACATCCAGCAACTCCAAGACACTTGGAAGACTTGGAGTATAGAGAGTTGCTGTGTCGGCACGTAGCGGAGGCTAGCGCGTTTATAAATTTTCGAGTTCTTGTTTATCGGAGGCCAAGGCTAAAAATCATGACTCGTGAGTACAATCGACCGTATTTTTGCGCACTCTTATTACTCCTTTGTTTAGATTTCTTTTGTATCGGTTGATTCTTTTCGTAAGCACTCTGCCATTTCTAAGCTCGCCTCAGTAGGCTGCTTATATTTTTGGAGAGCCACGCACTTTCATGCGTCCCGCGGCTAGAATGGAGCCAATTATGTACGCTTTGATTAACTTGTGCAACGAATCGCATTGATATCTCAAGAATTCATGTAGTAACCAGCAAGAAATGACAGCGAGCTGTCAGGTCTCATCTTTTAACTAATGCTTTAAGTGATTGTCCCCGAATCGTCCTCCATATTTTTCTCTCTGGGGACGATTGCACACACCGTTAATGTATATATAGGGGCACAACATAATCGCAAGAAACATTATCTTTTAAACCATTCGCTGTAATTGCAATTATTACTGGAGTTTGTTTACAAATCGTAAGCACTACCTCCAATTCTAATTGTTTACATTTATCAAATTGGAAGTCGGTTTCACAGACCGTTTAACTGACTCAACATTTCGTCATTTACACGGCTCATCTTTGAATTTCAATACATTTGAGGATTAGCAAATAAGATCGAATTTTCAGAATTTCAAAAAAATCTCAAAGAATATTTCATATAGTCTGTGTATTTTTAGTATTATCTGATTTAATTTATAACTCAAAATACGGATGTATCATCAGATTATTTTAATGAATTTGCATGCCTTGTGTTATACATTTATTTCACCTACCAAAAACACTGCATGTTTTAATATTAAATTTGTTTAAAAAATTATTTAATTACAGGTTTAGTTGTGTAATGTTCTTGTGAAATAATTACAAGGAATTATTATTTTGTAAAAGATGTTTATGAATTTAAAGTTATGATACTTTTTTGTTTAACTAATATTATTCTGTATAAGCCTATGTAATATAATACTTTATTACATAAGTCAATTTACTTGTAATTTTTAAAGAAAATTTACCTTGTATTGAAACAAAGAACTTAATATTAAAAACAGCTGAGTGAGTTAGCTTCAGTGTTTTAACTTTAAATTACTGTATTTATACCACTTTACTATTGCAAAAAAGATTGTGTAATAGTACATTTGAAATTGTTCTTAGATTAAGTAACCATTATACACACAGTTTTAATGATAATGAAATATTTGTTAATGTTATTTTTAAACAATATTAGTTTGTGCAAATGTATTAAAATTTGTTGAAAACTGTAGTTTAAACCATGATCTAAAAGACATAAAAGCCCATGAAATTTAATATTTTTAAACACAATTAGTATAGAATAATTTTGTAATTTATTGGTTTTAGGTGGAAATCAACGTGAATTGGCTCGTGCTAAAAATATGAAAAAAACAAACAGTAAAAAAGCTGCAGGTGAACAGGATAGCAATAAGGGTCTTACTCTGGAACAAAGGAAGCAAAGGTAATGAATAAGTTATTAGTTTGTTAGAGTAATTTCATGAGTTTATTACTTAGAATTGATTATGTATTATTCAATAAAATTAAAATTCTGCTATCTTTGTTTACAGAGATGCTGATCGAATGAGAGAAAAGCAATTGAAAAAGCAGGATCCTGAAGTGGGAAATCAAGCAGTAAAATAATTAAAAAACAATTCAATTGTAAATTAAATATAAATACAAATATTAATGACGATATTAACATAAATGAATTTTTTTGATAAGTTCTTACGTTGCATTGTAAACTTATAAGGACAAGTATTAGAATGAAGATTTATTGAACGAATTTTAATTAGCATAATTAACTTTTGTAAACCATTCAGATCATGACAAGTGCTAAATGTCCTTATGAATCACTCTCGAAACTATTTAATAGAATTGTGAATAAAATCATTATCGATTAAAGTTTAAATCTTAATCGATTGTGTTCTTTAGATTTAGGAGTTGTTTTTAAGTGGATACGAGTGTACCTTACAAATGAGTTAATGATATTGTAAATGTAAATCTTCGATTTAAATAACTTGTAATTAATTTGAATAGCATCTGAAGCGAATATCAGATGTTTTAGTCATCAATCTTAACTCAAAATAAATCTATCAAATGTTAAAATTTTAACATAAAGTTGTATATATTAATTACTGTTTGATATATTTTTAGTGCTCCTGTAGGAGGATATAATTTCTACAATACAAGATAAATACTATTAATATGATCTTTTATTTATAATTTTAATGCCATTTTTCATTATATTCTTATTAAATAATTTTTCTTCATTAGTGAATTCATGTGCAGTTTTCAGATATCATTTACAACAGTAAATATTAAGTCAAAAGTTATTGTTATAGTTTAACGCATATTTCACTCAAAGTTCATTCAAGAAGGTAACAAAAGAAATTGAGGATTGATTTATTTTTTAGATTTTTATTGCACTTTCCCAAAAAAGTACATTTTATTTCATATTTGAGAACTTTTTTTATTTATATTTATTTAAAGTAAAAAAAGAAAACAAAATATTACAATAATAGATTGGTGTAAAATTGTGTAATGTTCTAAATTGATTGAGAAATACAATGGAAGACTGAATCTTACACTGCTAATATGGGAAAGAAATGTGTAAAATTGAATGATGCTTGATAATAATAGTAAAACGAATAACTAACCTCTACAAATCTAATTTGAGACCAATCAGTTTTTATATTGGTGAACAGTTCAGATTTAACATCGATGAATTTTTCTTTCATTTATGTTTTTTCTTATTGGTTAAAAAAGAGGTAAATCTATTCTTTTTTCCTAATCAGTAGGACTTAAAAATACGAATAATTATGTATTTTTAAAAAAATGTAAATTTGTTGGAATATGAACAATTAGATTTCATTTATTTATACAACTTTCATCAACATTTAAAACTATACCAGTTAAAATATTAAATTAGTTTGAAACGTAAATTAACTATGAAATTTAACTTTTGCAGTGAATAAGAGATGAAAGTAAAAAAATACAAACGTATGAAAGATTTTTATAAAGAGATGCTAATGGCACAATGATTTTTTTCCAAATACGTTCCATTCAAGCACCACTGTAAAATTATTTTCTACACCTACATTGAAGTAACACATCGATTTTCAATCGATTAAAAAGAATTAGTATTGTCCTATACAAGGAATTATCTCGTCATTAATCGCAATTTAACAGTTTTATCGGATTCTCAAAATTCACTGGTTTTTATTACGTATATGGAATCAGTTAATATTTTCAGTAAGAAATACATTCATCTTTCCTTGCTTCAAAATCTCGAAATGCTACTTTTTAGCGTACACAAATTTATTCAACGATTTTGAACACACATCAAATATATTTTTGTTTTGTTTATTGTGTAGATATTATCATCTGCATATTAAAATGTAATTATTGCTTAAACATGTACTTCGATGATTTACCATTATAAAATGGCGCAAAATTCACAGACATAAATTTTTTAATTCTTACAGTGTTAAAAATTTGGCAAGAGGCATATTATTTCTTTCTCATATTTTACTTATTTACTTTTTCTTTCCTTTTAGATTATATTTAATTAGCCGACTGATGTAATTATTTGTATAATAGTTGTCATTGGAACTTGCAGTAATATAGCACCAATTACGTGTTTATTGGACTGCTGTATAAAAAACATAGTGTCTTTTATTGAGGAACGCTTTTATTATATAGTCGAACCTAAATATACTTATAAAAATCCACTAAACTGTATACGCTGACGCCCACGAATGATAGACTTTGATACAGATGCCGAGCCTTCTGATGGTCTAAAACGAGCTGATTATGTCGTCAGAATTGCATACCGTACAGTTTCGCATGACGTAAAATCATTGTTTTTTGAAAAAGACGTAGATTTCCATACACCGTTCATTTACAATACAATGATCTGATGCGTGCAAATAAAATAATAAAAGTTTTACACTGAAACGTGCATAATTTCACACGAGAGAACGGACCAATGAGTGTAATTAAGCAAGACGAATATCATACAGCGTAAGGTAAAAAAAAAATTAATCAACCATCGATAGACTTGTTGTGCGATAGGTAGCAGATGAGCTGACAATGGTTTTGACGAATCGAAATAAATAGATTGCGAGCACGTCGTTGAAGGGTTGGCTACAATTCCAAGGAGAGAAAGAGGATCGGTCGAGGAAGGGCTGCCGGCTCCGCGGCGTCCTTGAAGGAGGCCCCGGCAGGGCGGCCGGGCCGGCGCTCTGCTCGGAATCCCAGGCGGAAGCGGCCTCGAGGCATCGATCAAAGTCCGGGCGCGCGCGCCGAGGCGATGAGGAGGAGGGGCGAGTGGGGTCGGGCGCCTCAGAGGTTGAGCGAGCAAATGGTGCAGCTCTGGGCGACGCAGTGGCTGTGCACGTGGTGGTGCGGCTGCTGGGGCGGCGGGGGCGCGTGGGGGGCGGGCGGCGCGGCGACGTAGAGCCAGCCGGCCCCGCTCGGCCAGACCGTCGATCCGGGAGCCGCCGTCGCCGCAGCGAGCATGAGGTTGCCGGCCCCGCCCTCGGCGCCCCGGCCCCCGGGGCCGCTCGTCTGCGAGGATCCTCCGCCACCCTCCACTCACATCACCTGCAAGGACGCACAGAGAGATTAGTCGGCGCCCGCTCAGACCGCGTTCAATTATTGATGACGCCCAGGGCAAAAAGCCGCCCCAAAGGACGCGAGGACCTTTCGCCAAGGAGGCCTAATGGATAAGCCTTGACGACTGGCCACTGTCCGAAATGTAGCTTCCCTTTTAGCGCAATCGCCCGTTCTGATACTTTCGCTTTTGCTCCTCTACTCGATTCTAATTCATTTAGAAAGCCGCGAGTTTCTTTTGAAGGACAACCATTCCGATGTGGGAGGCTTTAATTGTAATAGCTATTATTTTTATCAATTTTTTTTTGATAAGCAGAAGTATGAAACGTAATCAAGATTTGACATTTTTTTTAATGCAAATAATGCAAATGTAATCTAAGGTTCTTCTTCTAAACTTTATACTTGATCTCCATGTAGTAATTAAATAACAGTTTCAATCTTCAATGTAATTGTACTTTTCTCACGCTGAAATAATGGATCAAATTTCATTTCAATTTTAGTAGCATTTATCTTTAATTGCTCAGAAACTTTTATGATCACAACTATAGAAAGTTACTTCAGAATTGTGAAAGCAATCATGAATAAAGTCCGATCCAATCTTTTAGTGTGCTTATTATTGAGTTATAGAAAATAAATAAAAACCTAGAAAGTCTAATATTATACAGTTTGTTCGTTTCAATATTTGTTAACAAGAAGGTTTTGGTGTATTAGCACGACTAATAACCGATAATAGCCGAAGAGCCGATTTTCGATTCTTGAGAAGGAATCGAGTGGTGATGGAAGGACTGATTACCTGAAGAATTTGGCTAGCTTCGAAAGCCGTGCCCGGCAGAAGGATGACGGGGCTGCTGACGTGGCCGCTTTCGACGCAGATCATGTTGGGAAACTCGTCGTCGCCGAAGTCGGGTATATCTCGAGCCTTCTCTAGCCAGGGATTCCACACGACGGTGTCGGGGAAGTTGTACTTCTGCACGCGCATCTTCCTCCCGGACACGACGTTCGTGATTATGTGCTCCGGCTGGGTGTTCTGATAGATACGATCCGTCCACTCGCAGACCGTCACGACGTCCCGGCCCTCCTGGAAGATCTGGTTATCCCGCGTCTGCAAGGAGTTGAGAAAGAAAGACGCTGTTAATCGAGGACGCTAGCGATAAACGCGGGAAGAGAAGCATCGTCTACCTTGTCGATGAAGGTGCAGCCGTGGAGGCCGGTGATCTGACACCTCCTCACGTCCGGCACCTTGAAGTACGTGTGCAGGAGGAGATTGAAGCTGAAGGTGTGGTCCTTGCTCGGGTTGTACACCCCGATGTTGAAGTGGAGCTCCTTCTCCCGCAGGATTAGCCTATACGTCAACCTGAAAGGATAGTTCCACATGGAACGCGTGAACTCGCTGTCCATCAGGGAGAATATCGCCTCGACGTCGCCGCTCGGCAGCCGCTCCGGTGCCTTTTCCACCGTCCAACGGATTATCCTCGCGAACCCATGTCCTGGTCCGAACGTCCACGCTCCGAATTGTGCTATACAACAATGTCGCAGTATTAGTCGGGTCGGTGAAGAAAAAATACGTCAGCTGCTACTGACATTTTTGGCTAAACGCGTACAAGCCGCTTAATAACCTGCGTACAATTGCTCATTGGCATTTAGAGAAAAAGTTAAACTGGAGGTTAAAAGTCAAAGCGCATTAACGTTTTGTATTGCTAATTGTAATTTAGGAGACAGAAAAATATAAAACGAAATTTATATCATTTTAAGCACTAATAAATCAGTCAAGAAATAAAAATAAAGAAACACACGCCGCGCACACACACACATACAATATCTATTCATTTAAAACTTATTTATCAATAAGAATTATGAAGACATAATATTAAATAATAAATATAAATGAAGTGTTCGACTCAAGACGCGCGATTAATATATATTCAATTAATTTTCTGCGATAGTGCATTCGAAATTGTTATTATCAATGCCGTTGAAATATAGTTTTGAGCAAATAATTCCACTGTTAAATTTTATATCTCAGTTTGACTTGCTTTTCTTATCTATAACTTTGGATTTGTCTTCATCCTCTTATATCTATAAATATGAGGTAATTTTTATTCTCTTTCAAATTTTTTTTCTCTTAACGATCAATTTTCTTTCTTGATTAACAGTTGGTTTTGAACTTTAAAACGAATGTTTGAAAAGAACAAGAAATGAAAATTACAATGAGAAATATGGCCTTCCGTTGCTTTATAGTTATTTTTTCATCTCGTTGAACTGAAACTGCGCGTGAACATTCGATGATTGAAAAACTTTGTGTAAAAATAATGCGTGCGTATATATCGGAAGATAGGATTATTTTGAGAAAAAGGATGGTCTGTAATTGAAAAAGAAAGCCTACTGTCTCGTAGCTATACTCACGGAAGACAAATGGGATTCCCCCTCTAATTGCTTTCTTTCCATCGAAAACCGCTTGTTTGCTGAAACAAAAATGAGAAGTAAAGTTAAATTAAAGACAAGTAAACTAGTTTCGATGACTTTATTTTATAATCAATGCATTATCTCTACTAGATAACCAGTATTATTGAAAAAAATGGCGTTTGAATGAAATTTAATAAGAGAAATCTCTTAATGTATTGGAAAAATGTGTATGCAGTCACATCACTGTCACAACATAAGTTTGTGAGAATTGCAAGAATATACTTGAATATTTGTGGTAACGTAACATCTTACCCGACTGTGAGTGTTTTTGTCATCAGCTTGACATGTATAAATAAACACAAGTAGGTAATAGATAACTAAGGCTAGAAGTGTATCAAGGGTGCAGGGAAGGTAAGACAAATAAGGCTATTTATTTAGCGAAGATGAAAATGAAAGAGGCGGCAGCGGAGGAAGGATTCTGACACTTAAGCCGTCCGAGAGCATAGATATTATCCAGGTACGGGGGGCATGTATGGGGGGAGGCGAGGCAGGTGGTAAGGCGGGAGGCGGCCTCCGAAATTGGCGCGCGGCACGAACGAGTCAATCTGGCGGGAAAAGTCGTTGACCGGCGCTAAAAAGGCTCCTTGGCTCGTTGGCTCTCGGGCCGCGGAGAGGGTCCGAGGGCGGCGCGGGCTCGGGCCGCGGGCGAGCAAACATAGCCGCGGCGGCGGTCCCGGCGCGCGCGTTAACGATCTGCGGCGCAGCTTCCTGCGCCCGGGGCGAGCGGCTGTTTTTCACGCGCAGGCAAATGGGCGCGGCCCCAGCGGATTACGCGAAATTTCCCGCGGGCCCCCCGCCTTTGGGCCGATTGGCGCCAGGTGCGGCTCAGGTGGAGACGGGGACGCGGCTGTCGGATGCTGCGCCGGCTAAACGGATGCGGCTCGCGCGCGCGCGCTCGCCTTTCTTGGCTTGGAGGACTGGAGCGGGCGACGCGCCGTCCCCCTCGCGAATGACGCCGTGACGTATCGCGGATTCGGCGCGTCAGCGTCCACTGGTCTCATTGTGCGAGACCGTAACGGCGCATTCCTCCATCGAGTTTGCTCCGCGCCCTCTGCGCAGAACATACATCGCTGTCGTTCGCAGGCGAAAATCCGTCTCCTCTTTTTCCTCCGTCCCGAGAATTACGTCTTTTGTGTGCGACGAATGCGCCAAGCGTTGCGTGGGCTTCCTCGCAATTGAAAACTCACACGCAGTTAAATATTCGAAACTCGCGGAATAATTAGCGAACGAGTGCACCGACTTCTTGTCGTCGGTTTTTCCCAATTGTACGCTAGAGGTCGCCCTCGCGGCGACGAGCAGAAGCATTCCCCGGCAAAAGCGCGCGCGTACACTTATCATATTGGCGAATGGGCGATATATTGCAGGGAAACGGGGCAATAATTTTGCGCGTAATCCAAGTGGCTCGCCGCGCGGAATGCCGGAGGAAAAAGGTAAGAGGCGCGCGCACGGCCCGCGCACGGGGGATGGAATTGTCAGGGCGGGTCGACGAACCGGGGCGCGCGGGGGGTGAAAAAGCGGGCCGGCACTGCAGGCGGACGCACCTGCGTGAGCGGCGATAAGAAAGCGAGTGGGCGGACGCGGGGACGGGCGTCCCGGGGTATGGGTCCCCGCGGGGGCGTCCGGGGAGGCGGCCGGCGCGCCGTCGCCCGCTTGACAGTCGGCCTGACTAATGGTCGTCCTGCATCAGTCGCGCGGCTCCTCGGACGCCCCCTACGGGCTTTATCTCCGGCTTCCGCGCACAAAGCCAAGTTGCCGATGCGCGCGATCGACGGGCGCTGCGACGGCGCTCCTCCGGACCCGGGGGGGGGATGAAGGGGCGCGGCGGCGCGGTGGGTGCGCGGGTAAATAGGAGGCGAGGCGGTGGAATGCTCTCGACCTGGCCGCTCCCGGGGCAGGATCGGTTGGCGGGAGCGGAGATCCCGAGGCGCGCGGCAGTCGGAGCCGATCCGCAACAAGGCGCCGGGGGCAGGTTTTTATCAACAGCGGCCCGCGATCCCTCGCTCGCTCGCTCCCGCCCCTCCCGGCGAAATTTTTCAACCGCGCGCGCGCGCAGGAGCGAACCTGCGCGGAGAAAAAGGAAGAGGAGCCGGCCCAGGAGGCGGAGGAGGAGGAGGAGGAGGAGGAGGAGGCGGAGGAGGAGCGAGAGAGGGCCCGGGAGCGGGCCGCGGGGAGGGAGCGGACTCGAGAGACAAAAAGCGGGCAGCGGGCCGGAGGGTGAGGGGGGCCGGGAGGGGCGATCGCTCCGAGAGCGGCTGACGCGCGCCGGCAAAAAGCCCCGGCGCTGTCTGGTGCGCTTTTTGCCGGCGGCCGCGCAGTTTCCAACGAGCGCCGGCTCCCGCCCCCCGGGCCTCCGGCTCCCCCTCGGCCCCCCTCGTCCCCTCCGCCCGTCCCCCGACCCGAGCCCCCCGTCCCCCCGGCTCCCCGGCTCCCCGCCCGCGATTCGAATTTGGCGCGCGCGCCGCCGGCCGTTGGGTGCGCGCAGGCCCTTTTCCGCCGGGCTCGCGGCGGAATGCGCGCCGAATCCGCTGCTGGCCCCGAGCCGCCGGGTCCAAGGGCAGCGAAAAAGCGAGAGTGCGGCCTTGCCTCGCCTCTCTCTCTCTCTCTCTGTCTCTCGGGCGCCCGCGCGCATTCTAGGTCACTCGCCGGCCGCGCGAGGGCCCGCGCCAAAAGGGCCGAGAGGCCCTTTCGCCAGGACCCCACCGGCGGCCCGGCATCTCTCTCTCTCTCTCTCTCTCCCCGAGCTCGAAACTTTCTCCTCGCGACGTGGCCATCGCTCCTTTATCGGCCCGCTCTATCCCGAAGGTCTTGCCGCGGCTCTCGGCGCGATTAATAGCCTCCCCTCGCGGCTCGTCTACCACGCGTCCTTTCGATTTTTAATTGTTCGCTTGCGACGGGACTTTCTCTCGCGCGATTAAGCAAGGAAATTTATTATGGTGTCCGTTAAATAGAAGTTAATTATGACACTCGTGGTTATAGTGTAACAGTATTGCAGCTCGTAAGGCGTCGGATTGAACAGGGTAGAACGGTAGCAATAATGGTACAGATAAGGCGCGCGAAGGTACAGCGATGATAATTGCGAGGTTGTTGGCTTTGGCTAAAGTTTCACTGGCAGAGTAATGGAGGTCGTTTGACAAAGGGGGGAGGGCGGCGGTATTCTTCGCGGGGCTTCCGAGGCGCGGGAAGCGGTTGATGAAAAATATTTATAATTTTCCCGGGGGCCCGGCCCGTGGAGGCGGTCTCCCCTCGGCCGCGCGAGGACTCGATTATTTGTTAGTCTGCGGCAGGGCGGTATTTAGCGTCTCGGGAGAGGAGGGCAGGCCTCTCCTCGAGGGTTCGGCGGCGAGCGAGGCAGGCGAGCGACTCTCCGATATTACGGCCGACCATAAATTTCCGAGCTTTTGTGGCTATTTGGGAGCATCGAAGCGTCGCATCATTTCAAGACAATGGCCAACTGCGTCTTACTCAGCTCCTCGAAACGAAGAGAGAATAATGGGCGGCGGACTCGGGCGGGTCTGCCGGGGGCCACGTGGCGGCCGGAGCCTCGCCGAGGAGCCCCGAGGACAATGGGAGGGGGGGAAATGTGTCCGGCGGCCGCGGGAATAATTAACGGGCGCCCGGGGCAAGAAAGCCGGGAGCCGCGGGCATTAGCGGGGAATCCGCGCGCAATCTCCCGCGGGGCCGATAAGTCGCCGGGCCGCGAGATAGGACTCGGGGGCTTATTAGGCCTTGCCTGGCCGAGAGGGCGGCTATCGATCAATTACCCGGGGCCGCCGCGGGGAGGGCAAAAAGGCCCGCGCAACCCGGGGCGCAATCCTCTCTTCTCCCCGGGCGGCGCGGCTTTTTGCCACCCCCCCCCGGCCGCGGCGTAATCATGCCGCGCGCGGCCGAGTCACGCGCGCACATAATGGGGGCGCGGCCCTCGGCGGGTCCCGGGCGCCGCCCGCGCCCCCGTCTAACCCGATATAAATAGGCCCGCTTCTTGCTTGGCTTAGTTAAACAAAGTTTCGCCGGGGTTCCGCCGGGGCTCCGGGGCGGCGCCGCGGCGCCGGAGCCCACCCCGGCAAAAACAGCCCTCTATATACGTGCGGGGGACGCCGCCGGGGATTTATCGCGCACCCGCCGGACCCGCCGGACCCGGGATTATTGATGGCCCGGTGCATTTTAATTCGGAGCCCGGCCGATCGATCCCGCAGGCCCGGAGGATTAACCCGAGGCCCAATTAGCCCCTGCTTGCGCGAGGCCGCCCGCCGATTTGCACGTCCGCCGCCGAGTCGTGCCTGCGCGCCCTCGGTCCACCCGAGGCCTCCCGCGGTATCAGCCAACGCGGAGCGACCCGCGGCTTCACAGATCAGTACCGACTATGCGATCACCCCCCCGTTCGTAAGCATTCGCAAACAGGAGCAAAAGAATAGCTCTGGTACATGTTCACGCTATATAATCATATCGAGTAATCGTCTCTTCTTTGTTTTCGTACACCAGCAAATTGCTTTGACACCTTTCATTATAGAACAACCAAATGCCCTCTTTTCAGTAAATAAAAAAAAAATTCAGCTTGATTAACAAAAAAAAGGTGTACATTGGTATCGATGTCGAAGACGCGAGATGATCACGGGAAGATTTGCCGGGCCACCGGAAGAAGGCCCGCGAGCCAACCGAAAGTTCGCTATGGGAGAAAGATCAATCTGGCGGGGCGGCCGCCGTCCCCGGCGAAGGTCATCGGCGCTGCTTCCTGCGGCTGACGAATCGCCCCCGGCTTCCTCTTCCCCGGCGGCAGGTCGGAAGCGCCCGGGCGGCCCTCGCGACTAAAGCGCCAATAAACGGACCGCGCGGTTCGCCTTTCCCAGGAAGACAACTCCTCCTCGGCCCGGGTGCACCTCGCCGACGGGGTGTCAACGGCTCCGCGAGATCGACTCGCGGGCAACGGCCTCGACGGCGCCGACTTGCGAAACCGCTCGTTGCCGTTGCGCATAGATATCCTGGCTATTTGCCTTTCGCTCGATTGATTGCATCCTGCCAAATTTATTGACATTTCAATGCCTTTCAACTGCCTGTGCGTATTTGCACGGGTTAATTAACTTTTTTTTTTACCTTCGCTTTTCTTTATTGCTCGCGATGTTTAGGTGGTTGAGTAAGTAGGTGGAGGCCGCTAAATAAACATATTAGTTAAAACGTTTTTTACAGAGTATACGGATGGAATCAATCTATGTCTTACACGATAGCGTAATCGTTATAAATTATTACAATATCTGTAACAGTCAAGGTAATTAAGTTAATTATATAATATAATTATTGATAATGTCGCGGATCGGAGATTCTGTTTGTATATATAAAATCTCCTTGGGTAGATTACAGATGTTCCCTCGTTATTATTACGTACATCTGCGTGCATGTAAGACGAAAGTAAATTAATCGATACAAAAAAGTGAAGGGCGTTAACATTCTCACGTATAATTATTGCAAAGCAGTCGAAGACCCCCAGAGATATCGTGGAAACGCAAGGTAAATGGAAAGTACCGAATAATTGGATGAAAAGGAGTGCAGACTAGAAAAGGAGTAATTTGAGAGTCATCGGCGGATCGTCAGAAACGGACCGCGGATAAAGTGGCTGTGATGCGCGAGAGCGCGAAATAACGAAGTAACGATTTTTTCATTTTTTCGCCGCGTCAGTTTGATTTGGCAGTAAAAAGAGCGGAGCGGCATAAACTGGACATGCTCGGCGGTAATTAGTCATCGGCTCGCCGGCTCGCCCGCAGCCAGTCCCGGAGCCGGCGGAAAAACGCCGCACTTAACGTAGCTTTGCCGCGCGGAGGAATGGCAAAAAAAAAAAAAAGCCCCCGCGGATGAAAATGTGGGTTTCCTCCGGAGGCGGGCGGCTCGGCCGAGTGTCTTTTTCCTGCCCCCCCTAGGGCCGGGCCTCCTCGCGCAACCGTCAACCGGCGGATCGGCCGAGATATAAGCCAGGCCCTCTCGCGATTAGCCGCGAGGGCCGGGGGGAAAAGAAAGGCGCCCGGGGATTCCCGCACACATAATGCCCGCGCCGCTCGCCTATCTAATATTAATTTCTTTGGCGCGCCGCGCGCCCAAATTACACGCTCCCCGGCGCGCCGCTTTTTCCCCAGGGGGGGGGCAGGAGAGATGCCCCCGCGTCGCGTATAACGCGCCGTTTTTCGATCGCGAAATTTTAACCGCGCGCTCGTTAAAGCTGCGCTTGCACGAAGCCGGCCCACCTGCGCCCGCCCATACCCCCGGGGGGGGGAACTTTTTGCGGACAGAAGCCCCGAGGCTTGTCAACCGGATCGCCGTCGATTCTCCGCGCCGGACGATCGCCGCTTCTTATCGGGGGGCCTGTCTTTGTTTATTTATCGCCGCCCCGACACTCCGCTTATCATCGCGCCCAAAAGCCGATACCATCGCACTCGTTATGTGTATAACGTCTTGCGCGTCGCCCTGCAAATCCGGAGGGGTTGAACGCTCTCTCCTTGGAACGCCTACGAGGAGCCGAGGGACTGCGGGGTATTCCGAGGGACATTCCACGCACCCGTACCTACCTAACTATAATCTACCACTCGTCTTTCTAATCAAATTAATGCTTACACTTTATACTTAGGAATGAGAATAGTCCTTGCAAAAGAAATTGTATCTATACGATAATCACAGTTCTGATAGATAAATAATTTTACGAGGCTTGTTCTCCTATCTTTATTACTTATTATATAAAGGCGGACATTATTAGGTTAAATTATGAAATATTGCAAAACGCGACGAGTTAATCGGATTCGTTAACAAAAACATGTTTATTGGCAGTAAAAATTATCGTTAGTGAAAAATAATTACCCTTAAAATAAGACTGTACTCGTATACTCTATCGGCCTACCCTGCAATCTTGCCGATACTCAAAGCAACAAAAACAACTGTTAAAACTCCTTGTTACAATGCCTTGCAGAGTACAATTATTATAGAGCACTCGAATATAAGCAGGTTAATAATTATTTAAAATAAGATTTCCTACTAAAAACTAGCAATAAGTGTTTTCCGATCCTCCGCGGCTGCTTTGCTCGCAAAAACTTTTCAATTGCACGTTTCATTTCGCCAAAGAATGCTAGCTCCTTTTATTTATTAAAATTTAGCGATGCAATAACTTGTGCACTCACGACATGCGGTCTCTTTTGTTTTACGCATGCCTTTATGCTCTAAAAGTTATCTTATAAATGGTAAAATAAAAATTTTGAAATAACCGATGAATTTTTCACGTGGTATATTTGCCGTCACGATAAATGTACTATGATTAATGAAACAGCACCGATAATAGAAAAGTAATAAATTAACGAAATCAAAGGTGATAAGTTGCTTGTCAGAAAATGAGGCATAAAAATTGAGATTATTATTGCATGACCTTCGCAAATGTTGTAATAATTAATTTTTATTTAATGCACATTCATATAATATCGGTTAATTGGAATATTTCAGAGCATGACACGCCACGAACATAATTAGTAATCAATTTAATACAAGCACGCGGCAACGGGAAAAAGTACGTAAGAAGGGCAAGGCAGGAGAGAGCACGAGTATAGCATGCATCACTCGCATAAACGGAGATTATAAAATCACGGGCTCTTTTTATTAGAGGGAACCCTTGAGCATTTTTTGCCCTTCAAGTTTAGCGTAAGAGCACTCCATTTTTTCCGAATCGGTGCAGAGAAAATCGATTGTAATCGCGTTGAAGGTGGTTTGCAGCTCGGGCTTTTCATCCGTGAAATCAAGGAAGTTGTTGGAAAAAAAAGGTCGATTTTTTCCCGGCTTTTTCTCTTCTTTTTCTACAAAAGAATTTGACCGTTCATTACGGGCCCTCCACCATAAGCACCTTTTTCGCGTAGCACCAGATGTAACACCTGACTTTTTTTCATATTCATCCTCGCGCCTAGTCACGCTCCGGCGCAGTTATTAAATCCAGTGTGTAAATCTGTTTCTATATATACACCACCTATTCTCCCGGCTTTAACGCTTTACCCTGGAATTGTCGATCGATCCACCTGTTTTTAAAACTACTGGTAACCGAATCCGCCCATTGAACAATGCTCGGAAAACCAGTCACACGCAGGAACTCTAGCGTAGGTGGCGGGCTGGATATACGCGGCGTAATCAGCCGACAGAGGATGATAATCCGTGAAGAGGCCGAGGCGGGCGAGAGCGAAAAGAGCGGCGCTGCCGCGGAGGCAAGTAAAGGGGCAAGTGGTCGGGCGGATCCCATAAAGAGCACTTTAGCGCAATTATTGTTGTAGCGATGATAACGAGCCGCGATTTGGTGGACTCGGGCAGTTGCACCGCGCCGAGTGGCATTAACCGTACCCGACGCGAACGGCCGACTCTTCCTCGCAAAGCCCGAGCGGCTATGCGGCCGCGCGAGACGAGAAAGGAGGCGAGATGAAAAGAGAACCGTTGCTCGTATCGTGCGATCGCGATCATTTTGTGCCGGAAACCTTTTTGTTTATTCCGCCCCGAGAGCAGTACTCAGGGTATACGATATTATATACTTGCATTATCGGATGAACCGCACGCACAAGTGGATATGTGGAAAGGTCGAGGAAAAGATAATTGTTCGACTGCGAGACGAACCCACCTGCCATTGAAAGGGAACACTCCGGTCAACAGGGGGGGGGACTCGTAGGCACACGGACTTGTTAACAGTGCAGAGCCGCGCGGGCAGGACGATCGGGCGGCGGTCCCCGAGGCGCTCCTCCGGGGGGCGCATGTAGCCGCGGAAGAGCCAGGGGTAGATTGGAAAAGGCCCGGGGGCTCATCAATCAGCGGGCCGGCGGCTCGCGACGCCCTCGCGAGGAGGCGGCCCCCGGCATTCGCAGGAGGAGCCGCGCGCACAGCCGCCGAGGGATATATATATATATACACGCGCAGACTAATGATCCCCGGGGCTGCGGTTTTTGCCGGCATTCTACAGCATTCCCATTGAGCGGCCCTCCCCCGGCCGGCATTATTCCGCGCGCGAGGAGCCGCTCAACCGATTCCCGCGATCGGCCCTCCCTTCTTCTTCTGTCCCCCGGCCGCCCCGCTCTTCTTTTTTTTTCCCTCGTCCGTAGCCTCTCCCCCCCCGGCCCCGAGCGGCGTTTTCGCGCGGGCCCTGCCGCGAAAACCCGCCGCGGCCCTTCCTTTTATTTTTTCCTATTTTTCTCCTTCTCGCGGCATCTTTAATTCATGTATCGTGTACGTGCACACACGTGTGTGTGTGTGTGTGTATGCATCGGCTCCTGTCCCCGCGGCCTGCGATCGTACGTCGCGCTGATTGATTAGCCGATATATTTCCCTCGGTTGGAGAAAAAGGAAAAAAAAGGTCGAGGTCGGGCTAATTGGGCGGGGATCCCCCGACGCGCTCCTCTGGATTTGGCCCAGTATCGGGGAAGAGCCGGGCCACCGGGGGGTATATATATGTACGGCCAATCGATTATATACCCGGCAGGCCTTGCGCACCTGACCGCCGCCTAAACACTGTTATTTCCTCGGCGGGGGGACGCGGCCGGCCAATCTCCCCATTAGCGCCTCCTTTACATCGCGGCTCCTCGCGACTGTGTGCGCACACTCTGTGCCTGTGTCTATGTGGACGGGCGCGCGGGACCTCGGCCGCTCGGCCGGGGGGGGGAGAAAAAGCGCGCGGCAACGGGCGATTGGACGTCCGGACACTCCAAGGGACACTCGGCCGCGTCCCCGCGCCTCCCGCGGAAATCTAGAGGGCCCGGGCGCAAAAAAGCCACCGAGACGCCGGCTGCCACTGCGTCATTAGTGCCGCCTCTCCCCTTTGTCTTTCCTCTCCTATCCGCCACCGCCGCCGCCGCCGCCGGAGCTAGCCCAACCTTGCCGTCTACCTCCCCTCCGCCGCAGGACGAGCCCCTCCCCGCAACCCGGATCCCCGTCCTGTTCACACACGCGCCCGCGCGCCCACACACACGTACACACAGACAGTACGTGTATCGTTTTATCATCCTCGCGAGACTTTTTACCGGCCGGCCCTTTCTAATTCTCTCGCGTTTCTTACGAGCCAAGCCGCAACCGCCCGCGCATCGCCGCGCTTTTTCCGCGCATGCCCCGTCCTTGTTACCCCCTTTCCACCCTGGTACCGATTGTTTTTTACCGCGACGAGCCAAGCGGGGGGGAGAAGCGGCGGAGAATCCGAGTGTTCCCTGTCTCGGCTCTGCGCTTTATTTCCCTCGCGCCTTGCCCGATTGCTGAACGGATTACTCGTTACACGCGGAAGTTGATTGTCGCGGGGCTCCCGAAGCAAGGACGGTCGATTATCGCCGATTATCGGGAAGGAGCCGGCCGATACCTCGTTATAATTAACGTCGGCTTCAAATGCGCACGTGTACGCGTCTGGTCGTCATCGTTTGCCTCCTCGCCTATTTTCTCTCGAGAGAACCCGCGCGCTTCCACCGAGGAATATATCCTACGCGGTTAAGCAGACTTCGCTTATATGCGTTCAATGCCAATCCTATTAACTTACTCATTATTGCGTTGCAAGTGTTAGATATGCGCTTGTTGGAAATGGAAATTACTGAAAGTTGTTTTAAGATGGGGACGTAAGCACTGCAAAGTACAACTAGCGATACAGGATGTTTTAGGAAAATGTACGCTATATTCATGAGAAGCGTAAGAAATTCAAATGCATATTCATATCAACAACATAACAAACATCAATAAAAATCCGAGTAAAAATCAATGCACTTAAACCGAACATCAATAACCTGCAAATATATTGCTAAAAATACTAAAAATTTTTTTTGAATGCGCATAGGCATGGATAAAAAGATTAATCTTAATCCTTCCGATACATTAGAGGAGTAATAAAACTTCTGATACAATGTAACCTTTCAGAAACATCCTCAAGCACTTCGACCCTGACTTGTACTGAAATTTGTTTCTTCATTCGCCTCCCAAACAAGAGTTGAGAAAGAGAATGTTCGGAACAAACAAGCCGAGTGTGTTTTTGATAAAGAAATTTTATTTTCACGTTCACTGGATATTAAACCGCAGTAAAGAAGATAATATAGTCCTGTGCGCTTTGAAAAGAAAATTTCAAGAATTTCCAATACAAGCTATGTGTCATAGGGAAGGAGGAAACGCTCGGGCGGCTCGCACGTGAGTCCCCGAGAAGCGTCTAACGGGCCGCGCTTCTGGCACACAAGCCTACTTTGCATCTGACACCCCGAGGAGCCGCCGCGTCGCCGCTATGCTCCGACAGAATCGGCCTCGCGGCAATACGCGCTAGACACTGGAGTAAGTGACGGAGGGGGGAGAAAAAAAAAATACACGTACATATATATTCCTCGATACTCTCTGGCCGCAGCCTCTCGGCGCGCACATGTGTGCGGAAGTCGGGAGGGCCGAGTGGAATATATATCGGCCCGCTTCTTAGCTGCGATTCTTGCCACGGCTCTTTTTTTTTTTCCCCCCCCGGGCGGCTCGGGTCCGGCGTGTACACTCGAGCGGAGCCGCGGCGGCCGCCTCGTGAGATGGCTCGCGTGATGAATCGCGCGGAAGTTTCTACGAGGCGTGCGAAAGTAGATACGCGATGATCTAATGTTTGCGCTGGCGCCTATAATCAAGGAATCCCTCGGTTTTATGAACGCGGCATTCTCGCCTCTTGTTTTTACGTGTTAACGATCCGAAATGCGGTGGAAAAGTAAGCGTTGATCAGCTCTGACACGTTTTGAAAAAGCCTTTCTTTGTACGGACGTAACTTATGGGAAAGGCGATGGATTGACCGATGAAACGGACGTTCTAATTGCTTGTGTTTGAGTAATTGGGTGATTAAGTGAGTCGAAAAATAATTGCTTGATACTAAATTCAATTTACCAATGACATCATAATTCAATCTATATTATGAAGCTTATTTCAAAATTGTACGTTTTAATGTTGAAAATCGTAATAGAAGATGAATTAAAACAAAAAACGGTTTATAAAGAAACGAGCTTCAAAAACTCGTTGAAAAAATTATAATTTTACGCTGAAGATAATTCTAGATCAAACTGTGTTGCACTACATGGAGTAAGCGGAATAATACAGAGTATTTATTAAATGTTGAATATAAACTATAAGAAAATCTCGGCTTACATCAAATTAATATATAGTGTCAACGAAACAGATAATACCAAAGTATAGATTAATCTTAAGATCACATGTCAGAAAATCACATGCGCTAGATATTGCATGGTATAATATATCAATGCGGGTCACCACGGGAAAAAGAGCCAGAAAACCCAAGGAGGAAAATAGTCGAGGCGATGGGCGGAAAATAGTGCGCTATCTAGCGCTAAAGCTGCGAATCGAGATTCGAATCGTTACCCTGTCACCGCCTCCGATCCGCATGACAAGTGTCCCCTCGTATCATTGGACGTCGCACCAGCCGCGAACGGCAACAACAACAACAACAACAACGTTAATCTCGCCCCCGAATCTCTGCGGCGGCGGCGGCGGCCCTCGAGATGATTATATTTCGGCCCTCGAGATATTAGAGGCGGCGTGTCCGCCGGGGCCGCGTGTGCATTATACATGCGTCCCGTCTCTCTCGCAGGGGGAGCTGGAGAAAGCGCCGCGTAACCGGGAGGGATGCTGAGAAGGATCGCCCGCTCCGAGGGTACGTGCGCCCGGGTCGGTGTGCACACGCACACACGGCCGTAGGCCTCTCTCGCTCCCTCCCCGGCGAAAACCCGCGCGGGAAGTTGATTAATGGTGAGAATCGGGCGAACGTGTATCGACGCTGGCGCTCGCGCCGAGCCGATGCCAGATAGCGCGTTGCGCCCAGCGGAAGACGCCCGGGCTTCCGACCTTGAGGCCGCCGAGGAGACCAGCCCAACCTATCCGTGAGATGAAAAATTCGATTTCAATTGAGTCGGCCGAGGTTTCGAGGAAGCTGCAGCGGCTCCGACCCGTGACCGCGGCTTTTCCCTTGGCTCCATTTATATTACAGTTATTCTCTTTAGGAATTTGCTCGGCAGACGTTCCACCATTCAATGGACGCAGCTGTAGGAATGTCTTCATCCCGTGATAAATCCATGTGCAAGATCTGTCAGAGGATGTTTGTGGCCCTTTGAGTCGGCACCAAACTCGACCTACGTCCAGGCCGGCGTGGCCAGGAGATTTCGACAGCCTCGATAAAACAGCTCTCGCGGTATTTTTTTTTCTCCGTCATTGTTTGAATGTAATGATTGAATGTACACTTAATAAAGGACTTGTACCGCTAAAGTGACTGCCAAAAGTAATCTTCGAATGACGGGCCAGACGAACGGACGGGTAAGAAAAACGGTACACGTGCGTTATGCCCACTCATACAGGGGCAGCCAGCGTGGCAGGATAGAGAAAGAGACAATATATCCTTCTCGCGTTACAAAATACATACAAATGCCGTGCCGGGGGATAAGGAGAGATACGTAGAGAGCCGCGCAGGATAGAGGAGAGGAAGTCGAGTTGCTAGGATCCTTAATCATCGGCCTTTAACCCTCTTCTTCTGCTCTCCCCTCTCAACCCCGCACATGTACGCATCTACACGTGTATGACTTAGTTCACCAAAACGCAAGATGAATCGTGAGTTTGGCGCGATACACAAGTGCCGTATAGCCGTGCCTCGGGGCCTCCAGAGTTCCTTTCCACGCGCTCAAAGGGGTTACATCATGTTTTTAAATAACGGACGATCGTTATTTTTTTCTTACTCGAACGCTTCTGCCAGAAAAAAAAGCACGCAGGGGGTTGATGATGATTCGAAAACCGCAAGAGCCTTGCTTTCAATTTCTCAAAAAGGATGACACTTAGAAAATATTTAAGTGCCTGGAAGACCTAGGGAAAACTTTACTGTGAGCTAAAAATAGCGGACCCTTCTTAATGCTTTCACGATACTTTCCTGAGTAACGTGTATAAAAGTTGCTGTCAATTGTTGTTCTAATTGAATATTATACGCTGAGATAAATTTTACAGCTCTTTTTTCCATACCGCCTAATAAATTGACCCCAGACTGCTGAATTTAATAAAAAAAACCCAGACCCAATAGTTAATCATGAAGTAGCATTACAATTGTTTGAAAAATAATGATACTTTTTTACTATACATGGTAATTTTTATAAAATTGATCAATCCGTAGCCACTTTATTAGATGGTATCGTAAAAATTACTGTAACATTTCTCTTATATTAAAAGATAATTATATAGTAAAAAAAAGTATGCCTATTCATTCTCAGAGATATAGTTTGCAGCAGCCGCTGATATTATAAGCACATAAGTTCATAGAGACGAGATCAATCGGATTAAAATCAGACCAGTGGTTTGGAAAATGTAATAATAAGGTTTAATCGGGTACATGCGCCCGCGCATACAATGTGCATATATCTTCGGAAGAAGAAAAAAATGAGCCAATTACTATAAAGCGACGATCGCCTTACGAACAAGTTTAAATTGAAACTTGGTAGGCATATACAGTACACGACACACGAAGGAAACATTCGTAAACGAAGACGTCGAAGATTCGACAGGTCGTTTGACCTATAATGGTCGAAGCCGTCATCGATCCTCAAAGCGCTTAAAAGCGAAGGGGGGGTGGGAGGGAAGCGGGCGACCCCCCGCACCGGGCAAGTATCATGCGGGAGATTAGCGCGGCAGCTTGCGCGAGGGACAACAGGTGCTCGTAATTCAAAACGCGATGCTAATTGCGAGGGAAAGGGCCGGCCCCGCCCACGGGAGCGGATTCTCAGGGCCGCTCCCCTCCGCCGCGGCGAATTGACATTATGCATGTACCCGGGGCTGATTACCGGGGCGCGTGTAACGCGCCGCGGGACGCCGGGCCTGCGCATAATGCACACACAGGATCCCGCGGGGCGCGCACCCCCCCTAACCGTAAAAATGCACAGCAGTTAGATGGTCCCCTGGGAGCGCCGATCGGCGCCTTAAGAGCCGCGGGCGCGAGGCCGCTCGCCGCCCCTTTTCCAGGGCGAGCGAAGGTGAATTTATTGTTGGAGGCTCGCGGGACGTCGAGGGCGCCGGAGGTTTGATGCACGAGGGATTGTATATGTAGAGCAGCCGCTGTCTTTTTTTTTTCTTCCCCGTTCGCCTGGCAGTGAGGGAGCCTGTCAATCCGGGGCGATTACTGCAATTGACGCTTGCTTCAAATGTGCCAATTAATTATTTCTCCTCTCTATATCGAGATCAAGCTATTTGAAAAACATGCTCACTCTAATTAGTTACTGATTTGTCCCCTGCCGCTATCTAACTTTTTCACTTTCTTCTTTCTGGGCAATTTCATCATTGTAATATTTATTGCGTATGTGCCCTATGCTCATAACCAGTTGTTTTCAGCTTTAATCATTAAATGATTAGAAAATTGGAAAATATTCTTACTGATATACTAATTGATTGATCTTATGGGTATTTACTAAACAAATATTAACTATTTAATGAAACATCAATTATCCAAGATACACCCAATAAAAAGGTTCGAAAATCTTTTCTCATAAAATAATTGAGATCAACTTTTATTTAGTACAGGAAGAAGATTTACGATTATTATAACTTTTAGTTACTTTATTATGATTTCGTTGTCAATTATTTTGAAGAATCATACATTTTAATAACTTCATTGAGATGATGATGAATTAAGGCATTTTTACTAAATTTTAAAGTGTTGTATAAGAAATGTTTGACAGTTAATTATCAATTTCTAGTGGATTTCTCACTGGTTTTTTGCCAATTACATTTTTATTCTCATTATAAGTAAAAATATTTCGTTTAAATCATTTTTTTTTGTGTGACTGACATATTGCAACAATTTAACTAAATTTTTATCCTCTGCTGACTGAATTGCATACATGATATTAAAATGAATATTATCGCAACTTAAATACAACCCACTATTAAAAAATTACGTCAAAGATTACATATAATTATTAATCTGGGCGTTAATATCAAATAAGTGTTAATTGTAGATATATGCAAAAAGGACTTATAATCGTCCCCTTGATTTTTGTACATGACTAAAACTAAAATGTCCTCTTTGAACTAAAAAGAAATACCTAGTTTCTCTGAACGGTATGGGTGCTCTAGAATTAACATCTCAAGGAAGTCTCGCTCGCGAAGTCGACAATTTGTTTAATCGAGCCAAAGAGTTTTTTTTTTCTTCCGCGCGGGTCCCTCTATATCCCCCCGTACGTACGCGTTAAATCTGCATGCGCGCACGGCACAGCCGCTGCGGCGGGATTCGTTGACGAGGCCGCGCATGCATACGTATTGCGCATACGTGTGCGCGTGTGTATATATACGTATAGACACAGGCGAGTGATACGTCGCGTCCCTGCGAGGCCGCGGGCTCCCGAGAAAAAAGCCGCGACTCTATATATGCTGATGTACCTTTTGGGAGGGGTTCGCGCAACTGACATCCGCGCGCGGTACACTTTTTGCGGCTCTCACCCCCTTTTTTCGGGGATGCAGGCCGCGCGCCGGGGACGAATTTGAATATACAGGGAGAGGTGTAACGCGGGGACTCTGGGAGTCGCGCACCCGTCCGCCAGTTGGCGAACCCGGGATTTCGGCTGACTAGGATATTTGTTTTACGTGAGGGATTAGAGATGTACACACACACACACACACACATGTATATATGTATACGCTTTGGCCGAGAGCGCGCTTATAAGAATATAAACTGCCTTCGCGCCTTTCCTGATAGCCGGGCATTTGAATAATTCAAGTTTTTTTAACGCAATTGCGCTCCGAAGGTTTATTGGCAATTAGGAAATGGAGGCTCATCCGGCCGAGGAAAGCACGGAGCGCCGCATTAAGTGAAAAGAAGTGGCGTTCGGTACAATGGTGCAGGGGCAATTAATTAAATGTGCAGATATTGATTAGGGAATCTCGAGTGGATGTATATACATGTGTATATATATATACGCGCGCTTGGGTTTTGTTTTCCTTTTCCCGCGATTTTTTGCGAGGCGGCGTGCGATTTTGACGTTGGAATAAATCACAGTCTCCGGGCGATAGCCGGCCGTGGAAAAAACGGGCGATTCGGGGCGTCTCGGGCTGCGGCAAAGCGCTGGTTAACTCGGGAGATTGGCTAGTCGCGGGCGAGCGTAATAACGTAAGGAGCCGGCCGGCAGGCGCACAGCCGGCGGTACACAGCCGAAGGGCGGCCGCGAGCGCTCCTCAAAGAGGCTACGGTACATTTTAAAATGGAGGCGCGTAGAGGGCGATTCTACAGCGTCATAGCGGGCCCGGCGTTCCGCTCGAACAATGACTCCTTTGTGAGGGCAGCATTGGGAAGGAGAGCCTGGGCTCGCGGATCCCGCGTATAAAAATTAGTTCTCACGTAAAAAAAAAGAAGGAGGGGCGGGCGGGCCTCGATCAGCGCCTCGGCGCCGCGATCCGAGTCGATCCTCCAAGGCCGGAAGCTCGCCCCGCCGTGAGCTTGCACATCGGCGCCGATGACGCAAGCGCAAGCTTTGCGGCCCTCCCCGGCCGATATGGCTTTACGAATGACGGCCCGATGCATCGCGCGCCAGGGGATGCCTATATTTTTTTTTTCTTTTGATTTCTTTATTATCGCCGGGCCGACTCGTCAAAGCGTACATCCGTCCGACCGCGGCGGGAGGAAGTGGGTCCGTTTCCCTTTTTCTTTTTCTTTTTTTTTTCTCTCCTGCCTCCTCGCGGGCCTGAAACAAAAAAGGGCGGCGCGAGCGGCTGAAAGGAGGCGATCGCGCGGATCGCCCGGATCGCCCTCTCGCCCGAGTTTCTCAAGAGACGCGCCGAGCGACCGAGGCGAGATATATCCACCGGCTCGTTTCTTTTTTTTTCTTTTTTCTCCGCGCGCCGCGCCTTCCACGTACGTACACACGAGTGGACGCGAGGCTCGACCTATCGACGCTCGTTAGCGGGGCTTTTTCCTTGCTCCGCGAGAGAGCCTCGAGATACGACTCTCCGCTCGCGGCTCTGCCTATTTTTTCTTTTTTTTTTTTTGTACTTTTTTTTCTTTTCCTCCATCCGTTGTCGTCGTTCCCTCGCTTCCTCCCGTGCCTCCTACGTCCCGCGTCGCGGTGACGCAACGGCCTCACAAGGTGCGCCCGGCGACTTAATACACACGCGCGCACACATGTATCGGCGGGCGCTCGCACGTGCTGCCCGCGCCGGGCCCGATAAGCCAGCCGGCGAGATACTGCCTGGCCCTCGCAACCGCCTTATCGCCGACTCTTGGGACACGGCTTCTGATTTATTTTTTTTTTTTCCTTCTCTTTCGGTTTAATATCTGTCCTCCTCGCGGCCGGCGCTTTCCTACGGCAGCGTTTGTTTACGCGGCTAATTTATGCGCCGCTCCGCGCCGTCTGCGCCGCGGCGACAGTCGCTCTCTCTCTCTCCGCGGCGAGTGTTTTTTAATCAGCCGCCGCGCGGGAGCGATTCCTTCCCTCCTGCGTATTTATTTACATTGCCATTAGGAGGCGCGCTTTGTTAAACATTGGCCAACGGCCCGGCTTTTCGAAAAAAAAGGGGCGGCCCGCTCGCGCTGGGAGAAAACGGCCCGGCTTCTCTCCCGCGAGGAGAATGTACTGCGCGCTCGCGAATTCTACTGCGCCGCGTACGCGTACACGGCACCGAGAGATGCCGGGGGATTTCGGTGCGGCGCCCGTTGCGCGGCCGGAGCCGCCGGTCAAGCGACGATTGTAATTGACGGCTTGCGGGAAAAATGCCGGGCGAGTGTTGTGGGCGCGCGAACGAGGGAATCGGGGATCGGGGCTGAGGCAAGCAAATGCGTAACTGGTGAATCTTACCTAACGAACAGCTGCTCCTGATTGTTAACTCGCCAGGACACGACAGTCGCACCTGCAAAACAACAACAATTCTTACATGTATTAAAATTCCTCTTTTTTTTTTTTAGAGTTTCGTAGAAAGCGTGTCAATTTGACCTCGCACTCGCAATCAACCGCATCGCATAAATATTAAAATACGCATGGCGTTGTAGACGAGAGACCGGAGACGAATGCTAACGTCCTAATCTACGAATCTCGAGGCAGCGGGCGATCCGAGTGCACGGCTTCGACGCACGACGAGGCTCGAGCGGTGCAAAGTACGCTGGTTGAGCCGAGGCCGCGCGCGCGCGCGCGCCTCAAGACGATAGAAAAAAGCCTCCTCACCTCGCGGGACCTTGGCGATTTCAATCGTTTCCCTGTAATCGATCCGCGCTCCATGACAACTGGATTATCATCGCGCGCGCGTAATCCCGCGGCTTTTCCGCTGACTTTAACGACATTCGGGTAGTTAACGGGTGATTTGTACGCGGAAAAACGAGGCGAGCGCGCGCGGGCTTTTTTTCCCCTCCCCCGCCCGGAATCATAAAAATCCACGTTGGCCGGTGGTTTGTCTTTTTTCTCCTCTCTCGGCGATCCGCGCGAATCAGGTGGGAAAAAAGGCCGCGGGGCGGGCTTATCGCGCGGCTCCTTCGGCGACAAACAAGCGAAGCCGGCCGGCGGCGCCGGCGACGTGGGGCAACTACTTTCGAAACGGAGGCGCGGGCGCGCGCGCCGATTGCGACAGGTTGCACGGGCCGGGGTGCGTTAGTTTAGGCGGGCGGGGCGCACGTGCCGGGCGGCCCGGGGAACCGGTCACTCGTCCCGCCTGGGTCAGCTGCTGCCGCGGCGGGGGTAGGGGGGAGGTCACCAATCACTCCGGCGGCCGGCACTCCGAGGAGGCGGTCTCGCCGCGCGCACTCGCGCCTCCCGGGGATCGGCCGATCGGGAGGGTCGGCCGGGCGGCGGGCCCGGCCCCGGGCGCCCCGGCGCCAAGGACGCACCGTGTAGGTTGATCGTGCAGGTGGTGTTGTTGCCCCGGTCGAGCACGACAACGCTGGTAGCCGCTGCCATGTTTGAAGCGCGAATGCCGCCGCTGCACTCGCGGCCACGGCCGAGAGCGGCCCCCGAGAGACTCCCCGTCCCCGAGGCCCGCGCGCACACGCGCCCGAGGCTCTGTGGTGGTGCCAGTCGGTGCGAGTCGGTGCGCCCGCCGACCGCCCAGCCGCCGGAGGCCTCCGCTTGGGGATGCTGCGGTCGGCTCGCGCGACTCGCGCCGACTCCCTCCGTCCCCCGCGGCCCCGAGGCTCCTCCTCGCCCCGGGGCCCGGACCCGGACCTCGCCCGCCGCCCTGCCGCCCTGCCGCCCTGCCGCTCGCCCGGGGGAAGACTCGGGCGGACGCGCCCGCCTCCTGCGCCCCGAGTCCTCGCCGAGCCTGACGTCACCGCCGACCGTTACTCCCGCCTCACCGCGGCTTCCCGGCGAATTTCAAATTCAAATTTAATGGGCCCCGTGTACTAATTTGCTAATCGACTTTCTGTTAATACCAATCTCGCCCGTGCCAACTCTTCGGCGCCCTTCTCTTCGAATAAATCACGATTTGGACTGTTTCAAAGCTCGTGCGGTGCCCGTGGAAACAAAATGGTCTCGTTATGGCGCCAGCTCGGGACGTTCAAAAACTCGTTTCCAAGAAAGGACCCGGATCCTTTTTCCAACGGTTCCTTCGTTTGCGTCGCGGTGGAAACTAATCGATAATCAAAGTGTATTTACTTGCTACATAAAAACAACCACATTTTCTTTTTACGATAATTATGTATTTCATAGACATATGTTTATGTATGCTGGATGCGCTCTCATTACAACTTTTTCGCCATCCCAGCCGTACGCATAATTTTCCATATCGTTTGTGCTCAATTACATAAGTATTAATTTTGCATTCCAACGCCGTGACTTTCGAAATTTATAACGTCTCTGACTAGGAAAATTAACTCACGCGTTACATTGTATTGGATTTGTTTCGATCCTCGTTTAGATGCTGTCGTTATATTATCATTACGCTTGCACGTTGCACGTCCGTTTAAGAATATGCCTTGGTGAAATTTTCAAAATCATCATTGTCATCTATGCCTCGCTTTCTTTTTCCAAAATGCCACAAACATAGAAAGCACTTTACGCTGATAAATACTTTTACATATATTATTTAATTCGACTAAATATAAAAATATATTCATGTCGAGTGCCTTATTAAAAATTTTCCAACGTTAAAATTAGGAAAATTAATACATTATAGCTACGCTAGTAATAAAATTTAAAAATAGCATGTGTACAAATATCACATCATAATTTGATTCTTTAAGGAATCAAAGAAGAGAACACCATATTATAATACAGTACAATGGAATAGAATATGTCAAGCGATCTATGAAATCTACTCATATTTACCTATACATTTATCAATTATCATACACATGTAACGAAGCATAAATAATTCAATTTCACCAAAGCATGTCCGTTAAACGTTTTTAGAGTACAAATTCCATTTTTATCGTCCTTTACAATCGATTTTATTAGACTTTGTATACATAAGTCAATTGCGCATAAAGTTTTTGCAAAGAAGTTGTTAGTATCATGTAAAAGTTTCGAAGAAGTTATAGATCATATAGTAAAAGTGTAGTGGAAAGTTTATATAAAAACTCAGAATCAATATTTTAACAAACAAAATACAAGTCCGCTGTATCGTCACTTTCGAGCAGATAGGGTTCTTTATTGAGATCCTGTTTAAGAAGATTTGGTCATGGAAACTACCCATGCGTTTAATAATATTTATTCTGTAACCTTTTCCCATAACTTTAATAACTATCTGTTCCAGATATACATCCAGATATAAAGTACGCCAATTTCTTGCCAAATAACGAACAATACAGAGTCATCAATAGTGTTTTATAATTTCTACTATATTCATTACATACATATTTTTATGAATCGCATTCTCTAAGGATTTACAATTCTGCTACGTATTTAAAAATGTTAAGAAAAGGCTGAGTGGTTAGAAGAGCTCCCACCAGCACTTTAAATGAAGATAGTCGGCGTCAGTTTTTTAGTGTTACGAGTGACACTTTTAAAGCTTTATAAAAGCGAGTTTACACAATTAATAAATATAGTCAACTTACAGCTGCTATATACTACAATTTATTTTTGAATCAAGTGCATGTAAGTACATTTCAGTCGGATTTTCTTTGTCATTTAGAATAGTATCGCATTACGTAGAGTAGGTAAACTGTTCCGATGAAATTTGGAAGTACACTTTTACCAGTAAAGCAATACTTCAGAATTCTTAAATTAACTCGCATAGAATTATTCCCTCGCGAGAAAAATATCATTAAAACTAATTTACTTGAATGTATTTTCTTAAGGGGATAGATGTAGTTCATGCAAGATGTTGTTGATAATAATAAATCTGAATCAATTGAATATTCAGAATAAAATTCTATTCTATTTCATTACATAAAGATTCTTAATAGTTAAAAATGAAATTGTATACAATATTAGATCAGTCATCACATATTTAATGCACAACAAAAATCATATTAATTTATTATTAATCAAATACTATTTATCAGTTTGTGAATCATGTAAATGTACTAGTTAACGGTAAAAAAATATAACTAATCACTTATTCCGACCAGATAAATATCTCAAGTGTTTTTCATTAAAAGAACGTCGTTTGAACACATGTTTACTTTAAATAAATATTTAATCAAGATCCATAAAAAAGGACATGATGCATTTGTTTTGGAAGTAAAATTTTCCAATGTATGCGGTAAGACTGGCTAATATTCTTAACGGTAAACAATTGTCTAATATCTCTACGTGAACAGCGTGGCGAGCATCTAAACTGAAAATGTAGGAATTTTAATTATGTCTTGCGTAGCATATTGCTTTTAATTAATTTTCTTTTTGATAATGTTCTAGAGGCAAGCGTGACATATAACATACATATTGCTTGGTGTCCAAAGGATGAACAATTTTAGTTACTTGAAACCATTTTTTTCATTTTTGATCTTAAAAATCACGACAACTCAATGCAATCTAATGTTTATTGCATATTATATAAAATACACAAATTATTCATATTATTGCATAATCATGAATTAATTTATACCTACAGTATAATAAACGGAAATATTTATACATTTGCTAAACAAAAATACAGAATGTTACAGAATGTTGATGAATCACAAACACATTTATTGTAATCAATGACTTATTACTCAGTCATGACGTTTGTACATATATTTATAAAATTATTTTGAGTTACAAAAGTACGATAAATATATTTAAAAAAATTTCATTTTCAAAGTAACTACTCAAGTCAAGCATTATTTAATTGATTTTTTATGCAACGTGATGTTATGCTGAGAAAAGCTCGACAACTTCGGTATATATAGCTTGGATAAAGAGTATATAGTTTGTAGGACTTTCAGTTTTATTTTTCGGTAAATTTTCATATTGACTAGATTGTGGACAATTAGTGTGAATATGTGTTGCACAAAAAAAAAATAGAAACGAAAAGCAGAGAATGACGAACTGAAAAGTACAGACAGTCATTTAGCTAAAGGCTACTCTTCAATTCTAAGTGCAATTTGTAATTTTTTCCTATTTTTACAAAGATATGACATGTGTTTTTTATTTTAGGCCTTTCTTGGGAATTAATAGCTACTACTTTATTGGTTAATTGTCTAACTAATGATCGAAATATATTTTTATTCATAATTTTTTGTATTTTCCTTTTCCTTACAAGTCATCAAAATGTATTGCAGTTTGATTTTGTAGGAGAAACTTCTTTGAATAATATTCTACGTAAAAAAATACTTGAGGTATCTAGCCAAAAACCGTTCATCCATAGAATGGATAAACTATTCATGGAATTTTTATTTTAAAATATTTTAGTTATCTTGTGCATTTACGTAAGGTGTATTTATCTCTCATTACTCTTTCTATGTACATATACTTTTAATACAGTCAAAATAGTTAATTTCAAAGAAGTTTCTTGAAACCTATTATATTGTTTAAATATTACATTTTGATAAAATCTTTTGAAGGAAGAGCTGTTCAGGCCTGCTTGAACATTGATTGGATACTTTGTTCAACTTTACACTATATATTTACAGTTTTTATTGTTTGCTCGAGAAGAAATTATATGTAATTGAAAATCAAACATTACCACTTTAATTGTTTAAAGAGACAATAAAATTATACAGATGTATATGCTTTTGTAGAATAGTAAATAATAAATAATACATTAAAGGCTTTGGATCAATATACTTGTTCAAAATAAAATAATGTTCTTTTTGTTAAAATATCTTTTTTTTCCTTTTCACAGAAAATAATTTTAATTTTACTGTTTCTAAATTAGTTATTTTAATACGATTATTAAGGACATGTGACAAGGCTCTGTTTTTAATAATTTATTTAGAATGCGATGTCCGTTGAGTACAGTGTTTCAAGATTCTTTCACGTGACCTTAAATGTATTTTTCTTAAAATATGTGTAATGTACAATTTTATCACAAATACACGATTTAAAATATTATCGTATTCTACACTTTTCGTAATTCTTTAAAGAAATCGTTTTACATATAATTTATTCTCTTGGCAGGTATTGAATACATCAGGCAAATTCTTCCTGAACATTACGTAACACAGATTTTGGCGCAGCCTTGTTATGCTTGGGAATATTTTTAATATTTAATTCACCGCGTGATATGACTTTGACGCATGTGTGGTCCTTGTGAATATTTTTTGCAAAGCATGTTATTAAAAACAAGTCCTAAGCGTTTTAATCACTTGATAGTTTTCTATTTCAAAGGATGTTTTACATCCAATATAAGACAATTGCATTTAAACATTGGCCTATTACTTATCGCTTTGCATATTACGTTTCATGTTTAATAAATATACAGCTTAAAGTAAACACAAAAATAGCATTTTTAATTTAATCATATAAAATATCTTTTTTTCGTTATTTCGCTCTAAGTAAATTGATGTATACTCGATGTTGTGTACATTTCAACATTATGAAACACAACATACTGAATCTAATATTTGTAAAATTACTACTACAATTGGCTAAAAATTTTAATAAATAGAGAATAAATATCTCTCTGTAATGATTTCGTTCTTACAAATCAACTTTTAATGTGCAAAAATGATATATTAAAAATTAAAATAACGGTTTTATATCGCTGTTTTAAGTAATTGGACTAAATTGGCTACGAACTTGCCAATATCGCACATGTGATATTAAATAAAGAATAAAATGATAAAAACTTCGAATAAGCGTGTTATTGATTATTTTAAGATTTTTCCACTTGGTGTTTCATAATTACGTACTAAATACTAAGGCTGAAAACATTATTTTGCTTTTAAAAAGAATTCATTCGTATTCATTTTCGGTTTACATCCTAATAAATATAGATTAATCATCCTAATTTTTTTTTTTTGAAATTACGCTTTTTATATTATTTTTAATGTACACCGGCTTTTTGTTTATTATGTAAATTGTATTAACGGCTTATAAATATAAACCCAGAGTAGCATTAAAAAGCAGTGAATTCACAGCTTCAATAGTTATTAAAAAAATTCAAAGTTCTTCATTAGCAAAGATAAAATGTAGCATTAAGAAAATTATCTTGTATTTAAGTAATACGAAAATTGTAAATAATATATATTCAAAATTTTAAATTTAAGTATTTTTACCCTTTAATAAATTAGATAAAAAAGTGTTAAAATATAAATTTTTTCAAGAATTGTTTCATTAAAACTACAACTAATATTCCAATTATTATAGTTACTCGATTATACAAAGTACTTCTAAGTACTAGATTTTTTTAAGCAATACTTTAACATAAACGAGCAGCTATATTTTGCACGAGCCCACAAAAATAATTATCTACAATTGTATTTGAATAATCTATCAATTTTTCCACGAAATGTCACATGTAATCAATCCTATATATTAATACATTTTAACACAGCTATTTATAATCTCTTTTTCGATAAAATAAAATGAATTTTCTCGCACTTGTAATTAAATGCAGATCAAATGCATTCGTTATAAGTTTTACACAAATTTAAGCTTTTTTAGAAATACACATACCCTCTCTTGTAATTTTCATTTTTTAAAAATACTAATAAAAGCAAAACATGACCTTTTGAATTTATTCTACTAATTTTGCGAAAATCTTAACTTCTTATTTCTTTTAACTGTCGTCTAATCCTTAATAGTTCTTACATGCAAAACTCGCGAAAAAGGTTATTGTATAATATAATAAAAATTGCGCAATTTAGCTTTATAATACTCAGTGTCAACCTTTAATAAGATGCACTGATGATTGTTTTACCGCATTTTATAACAATGAAGTACAATACAGCAAAAACAGCAAAGTGAGACCTTGTCACCTGAGCATAGTCGCACAAATTTTGCCTTTGAAAATCTTACTTTTGCACATTCAAAGGGATTCTAAATACTCCACCGCTATTCTCGCTATTTAGGAAAAACGATTCATTTTACTTCGTATACAAGTAATTATTCAACTTCGCAGGGACAAGTGTCGCAATTATCCACTGGAAATCAAGAGTTTTCCATTTACAAAAATTATACTTTACAAGCTGAAATTTTTTTTCGTGTTAAAATTATCTACATAATTAAAAAAGCGATCAATATTGCATCAATATATTTAATATTTAACGTGTTAAAATCGCATTCTATTAGGAAGACTTTAAAAGATGCATAAATATTGCAAACAATGAAATTAAAAATTTTTAATACAAAATTAATCCAGTTGAAATATGTTTAATTTTCGTATTTGGATTACTCAATTTCTACGTATTCCATGTACTGTACTACTAATAACTAATTAGCATTTTTAGCACATGGTTTCAGAGGCAGGAGCTGCTACTCCACTCATGCCTTTATCGTTGGGATCGGACTCAGCAGAGTCTCGTGAAGCTGCAGGCCTTGCTAATGTTTGCTCGATCTCACGAGTAACGTTGATTGTGGGTGGTGGGCGATGACATCGCCGACGAGTAGTCGTGTCCTCGTCGATTGCAGAGGCACGACGCAGGCGGGGATGCTGTTCGCTACTTATGAAGAACGAAGTGGTACAACCTGGATGTTCATCGTGGCTACTGTCGTCGTCGTCACTCATGTGGTATCTAATAACGATTAAAAATTTTACCTTTTTATACAAATAGTATATTTTAACAAAGAATAACTATTATTTTTTAAATTATCCTCTAAAGAACACAAGACGTTTCGTCCCACAAGAATAATAAAAGTGTATAGGTTAAATAATTATCATACATACATTTTTCTAGAGAAAATAATAAAATAAAGAAATAAATATTAGAAAATTAAATTAAAAATCTGTTAGTACAAATTAGTATATCCACAATATTATTAATCAAATCGATTTCACTTTGCACATATTCTGTGGTACAAGCACACCTTCTTTGAATGAGATCCTGCATCTGTTGATAGTCGCACTCCTCAGCGTCTCTCAGATGCTCGTTTTCAATTTGCCAGGCAATTTCAACAGCATTGGGGTTACTCCTTTCAGAGGTACTTCTAACTCTGCAGGGCGGAGGTGAGACGGGCGGCGTCCTCGGAGGGCTAAGAAGGCCACAATAGCTCTCGAGTTCGTCGGTAATGCTTGTATACTCGGCGCGCATGGCCAACAGTAGAGAGCGCGGATTGTTTGAGCCCGAAGATTGGATGACGGCAACGCGGGGTTCGGCCCATGTGACACCGCGCTGAAAGCTTGACGAGGGCACGACAACCCCGGAGACGCTGGCGGCAATCGCCGCAGCCGTGGCAGCGTCATCGGCTAGAGACTCAGAACGCGTCCGGCTGTTCTGTCGGCTCGACTTCTCAGCCGAGTCCTGTCGAGAGTCCGAAGTTAAGGTCGCTTCGCCGGACGTATCGCGCTCGTCGGATTTCTCGGCCTTTAGGTCCTTCAACTGTAAAAGATAAATCCAGGTGGATTAAATCACAATACTTCGTAGAATACAAAGTACAAGTTACACGTAAAATAATTAAGTAGAGAGTTTAGCAATTTTTCCAAGAATGTGGCTTACTTCGCTTTCGTCTTGGCTAGTATTCTCCTTCGACTCATCCTGAAGTGTGGTGAGTTCTCCGCTAACCGATGAGTCGTTCCTGCTGATATCGTCCCCAATGACGGCCTCAACCGCCTGTTTGAGCGCTGCCGTGGCCGCTACTTCATCGTGATCAAATTGTTGCTGGTTTTGTCCTGGACCTCCCACGGCCATATTGAGATAAGCCGCGTCTGTCATTGCGCGGATTAACTTTTTTCGCTTAAGTGGTAAGCAAGGCAGGTGGGAGTGAGACTCCACTTCGGACATGCCAGCTTCAGAGCGTTCGGAAACACGCCGAGGCCTAATGTGTTCGACATCAAGGTGGCGTAGAGCTTCGATGCTCCCGCTGTTCTCTTGTCCAGGTCCATTATCGCCACTCCCTGGCATATACGTGACCATAAAGCGGTGAATAACTCCGAGATGTGCCAGGGTTTGTTCATTCAATTCTTCTAACTTTCGGATTCGAAACTCCACCGTCTGTAATATAAAAGTGTATTTCTTAGTTACATAAAAATTGAATATAATTTATTTTGGTTATCAGACAGCTTGTTTTTGAACGTTGTTTAAACAATGATCCAGAATATCGTCAAAATAATAATAAAAATGAAAAAGTAATACCTGTAGCGAGGAAGACTGATTGCTCTCTTTTTTATCAATATCCTCTATTTTTTGGTGCATGTTTTCGACGCGTTCTGTGGTAACTTTTACTCTCTCCTCGGTCGACATCTGAAGTTTAAGTTCTTGCTCACGGAAATATCCTTCGACACAATCCTCCTCAAAATCATACAGACGTTCTTTATCGTCAGCTTCCAAAAAGAGCTTTAACCCATTATCGCATGTTTCACCAGATTGCAGTCTACCTTGTGAGGCGTACCTTTAAAAAACAATAGTTCTTCGATAAGAATTCAACTAGTAAAGAATTATATATTTAGAAAAATATGCTCACCTTAATAAATATCTAATTAAGAGATAAAGATGGGATACAACTATTAGAGGTGGAGGTAAAACAGGTTTCTGTTCATATTCCATGACGACAGTAAAGCGCTGAAACATCCAAACTTGATGGGCGACTGCGTTTACTTCGATGAAAATGTTATTGAAGACAGCGATAAGCAAGTTAATGAGAAGAATATTGGCCACGAGTAGGTAGACTGCCATGGCTGCGGGTGTAATCCATCGTCCAGGTAAGCAGGGCTCCATTCCAGGATTTTTGTCGCAATCCGGATCTATTTGATCAGCGTAAACTTCGCCGTACAACATGAAATAAGGTTCCATAAAGACCTGCGATTTAATAAATAGTTAATGGTTAATAGTTAATAGTTAATAGTTAATAGTTAATAATTAATAGTTAATTCAATGTTAATTTAATGTTTCGGACATATGTCATTATGTTATTTAATTAAGATAGTAATCAAAATAAATTACATCTCTAACAATTCTCCAGTTAGGTTCAGCATTAGGGTTCAATATGGCCTGTCTGGCTACACCAAAACTCATTAATACAACCAATAAAAGCACTACGAAGTATATCATATTTTTCACCATTTTTCCCATCATAGTTACCAATGGACCTAAAACATTGTTATTATTATTATTAGACATATAAGAAATTAATATTTCCATGAAATAATCAAATTTTATACATTTAATTAAACGTAAAACAAAGTTAATATGATGAAAAAATGCGTATCATAAATTAAATTATTGCAAATAAAAATGAAAAAACTAATTCTTCACAACAAAAAATTCGACAAAAACGACGACTTAATAAATGAAGGTCACATTATATTTTAAGAAAGGAATAAATTTATTCTATGTCATTGCATACTATAGTATGCAAGGTATCTTCCATCAAAGATTAGAATCCCGCATATAATATATCCTTAATGCTAACCTTCGCACGTGTTGCGAACGAATTTCATTTCACGTATAGCTTAAGGCAATGGGGTTGAGGAAAACTTGCTAAGAATCCAATATACACTAAGAGACCAATATGGTATTTCATATGGATGAGAGTATTGGATGGAATATTTTAGAAATAAATCCATATATTTATATTTGTAAGCTGGATTTACTTTAATATATTTGCAATAAATTTGATATGAATAAGAATGCGATGTAAGTTATCGTTAAATGTAATATTATATTAGAAAACAAAAATTTTGACAACACACGTGGAATTGTATACATAAGAATATTTTATCGTAGAAATTTTAATTAAGACATTTATTGATAATTATCTAAATTTATCCTTACTTAAAATCTCATAAAAAATTAGTACAATATCAATCCAATTCATGTGATGATACGATTAACAGAAGATTAAATTGGACATCTGATAAACTATAGATTAATTACTTAATAATAATGAATCACTTTCATCATGATAAAGTTCCTCAACTGCATGATTACAAAGTGTATTAGTAAATTAATATCATTAGACACGAAAGAAACAAAAGTCTTATTAGATTTTAAATTATTTATTTAATTAACTAATTATGACATCGCGCGTGTATAAAATACTAAAAATTTAATTTAAACTTTTAATTTCGTAAAACTTCCAATTTCTTTTCTAAATAATAATATGCAACGAATTAAAAAAATTACGTTAAATTATAATTAAAATAATAAATGACTATGAATTAGTACAAGGAATATTTTACCCAGGTATTTGTTGACTCCAAGAATGTTCAGCATTCTGAGATACCAGTACATACAGTCTACGCAATAAATAGTCCTGCCGACGTCAAAGGTGGCAGGCCTTAATCTGAGGACGAGACCGATAATAAAGAATATGATGGCAGCAGCATCGCATGGATTCCACATGTTCCAAGCCCAGACGCTGAATTTGTGAGAGAGTGCCACAGGTTCGGAGGTAGCGATTTCTCGTACCTTCTCACAGCCCATTGTGCAGATGTACGCTATTGCGTAGATTTCTGCCCAGGAAGGTACATCGCCCATACGTACCAAAATTGAGTATGAGAATAGTAGTAGGAATATCACGTATGCTATCTACAAAGATAATTATTAACTGGTTATTATTTGTTTCTTACGTAAAACCAGTGCTTGAAATTATTATTTTGTACTATAATACATTTTTAGAAAGTCATTTTCATTAATTAGTATTTGAATACAATTAATAACACATTTTAACAAGTTTTACTAGATATTTATTCCTTGAATATTAAAATACTCTGTTAATCGTTTGTACAAAAACTGTAAAAAATAAAAACAATTTGGTTTGTTAATTTATTCTACTACGTGCATTTGTAGAAAAATATAGTGCTTGAATTTTAATTTGCGGTGGCACGAAATTAGCCATGAATACGTAATTTAAAGGGAAGCTTTTAAACGTTCTGTCTGACCAAAACCGACTGCTTCCACTTATTCAAATATGTATATTACTCATAAAGGTATTTGTAGCGAACTACCGCTAGTGGAAACGGAAATTCGTGATAACTTTTTGCTACGAGAAATATATTCCATGCCGCATTAGAATGCTTTAGTGTAATCTACAATGGCTTTCGTTATAAGAACAAAACTTTGCTTTTTTCTGATAAATTGATTCGATACATTGTTAACGGCTTAGTAATATAATTTAATTATACTAAGTGAGACAATGTTTTTCGTAGAAATTTTTAATTGTAATTCTTTTTAGATTATAGAAAGTGTTATTATTTGAAGCAAATGGTCGTTAACGAACAAATGTGAAGCATCGATTGTTTTCTATCAGCTGCCTTTCTACGCTCGCAAAATTTCTAATAACTTTTAAGTTTAATAATTAGTTAAACTCTGTATTTTTACTTTCTGTTTGTAATGAATATCAATTTTCAAAGAAATAAATTCGAAAAACCTATTTATGCGAAGTAAATTAAAAAACGTGTATTTTACGGTTTTGTTCATTAGTTTAGATTTCTATCTGTTTATTTATGCAAACTCTATTTACATGCTGTCAGTTAAGTGTGGCAAACTTCCACACCTTTGTCTCGAAAGAGAACGTTATATTTATGCCCTTGACGCGCTAGTAAGTTTTTTTTTGTTGAAAAAAGGAAGAATTTTGAAAAAAAAAAAATAAATACGCTGCACGAAAACGACCTCACGGGCAACACAACAAAAGATTGTTAACAATTGAGTGCAACTCACTGCATTAGCCCAGAATTTGGTGATCGGCGCCGTGTAGAACTCGTAGAGCTTCTTTTTCAGTCTTAGGGGCCTGCTGTTCTTATTGTCGTAGTACTCGGAGAGTATGCCGTAGGCCCGGTGATTGCCGTCGTCGTTGTCGGTGAGAACCTTGCCGTTCTCGTGGACGATTGTCTCCTTGGGTACGGCACTGCCGTGCTCGTTTCCGATTAGGGCCTGCTCCCGACAGAAAGAACACAAAGCGCGATACGCTCTTTTGGACACTGGGACGACACAATGTGTTTGATCGACGGACGACAGGTCAATAAGTAAAGCGTTCACTTGGGCCACCCTTTCCGCCTGCACGGCATCCCCGGCGGCTGTTCGAATTTTCGCTGAATCGCGATAGTGGCTTGGCATCGAATCCGGTCAAAGCTGCGCCCTGTATCGACGGGCGCACTCGCGCCCCGCATCTTGTTCCTGCGCGCGCGCGCGGAAAAAAACTTTTATTCTCATGGTTTTGTCCTTGAACGGGACAATGCGTTTATTTTAAGTCTTTTCTACCAATCGCCCGCAATAAAAATCAGGTTTACGGTAAAGGTTGATCGATAAAGCCATTTTATTCACGACAGTACTTTTATTTGCTAACCCGCTGAGAATGCAGTGCAGTGCGTCCGTCCAGATTACATTTTCATCCTCGACATAACGAATACATCCAAGACTGTTGCTTTAGCATTTTGTTATACATTTTAAAAATATTATAACAATAGTGATAACAATACTAGTACTGAAAATAATAGTGATAAACCATTCTGGAAAGTCGTTGTTTACAGGACAGTAAATAAGTATTAAAGTTATTTATAGATACGTATAAAAATCTTTAGATATAAGTAATGTAATGTATTATATATATACTATTGATATATATAGGACTCGATAGAAGAAAATGTGTATTAAGCATACATATCGTTTGCAATCCAGACAGAAAAAGCGCTCAAATTTTTCAAGCTCTTGTACATATAGTGAAATGTGAAACAGAATTTATATTAACAGTCACAGTATGTTCATATATAAAAGATGAAGATTTATTTATAAAGTAATCTGAAATTAGAGAATCTATTTAAATCTTAATTGGTATAGTTACTTCTCAATTATATATACGTACATTAGAAGAGATTTTTTAAGGATAATGCATACTCTTTGTGCAAAGCATAAGATAGATTAATTAATTTTTAGTGGGGTATCAAAACTATCATACGATGTAAAAATTTAATACGGTAGAAAACTATCTACTATTTACTTAATGGCATTGTATTGTGTAATTGTTTATTTTAAATCGTATTCATTTTAAACTATGTAAATAAAAATAACGTTGAGAAAATAATTTAAATTTCAGATATTAAAATACATCATAATTAAATAGTGCACTTGTTGCTTCATGAAAAACGAAACATTACAAAGTATTAAGAGCCTCTGCCATGAATATGGAAGGTCATAAAAAGCGTGGCTTAAAAGCATTTAGCGGTTTTAATAAGTACCTAAATTACCTTATAACAGCAGAAATACAAATTCTCTTTTTCATCTAGTTTATATAAGATTTGTGTTTAAATTAAGTGAGTGATGAAAGGACACAAACGACGCATAAATCAAGTATAAGAATATAGTTATTCATGAGCTACATTGTTTATGTAACACATACACAAAAATGCATGTACAGTACAAGGTGCATTTCTCATCGAAAGAAAATAAAATTGTCCATACTGTAAGACAGAAAAATATCCTATAAATTTTTTTACAGCACACATATCAGAGTATATACGTAAAAACAGTAGGAGCTTATTTTTAATGGCACCCACTTGACCCGCGCCCGAGAGTCGATCGAATAAAGAACGGTCCCTCGAACGACGCTAATGAAAGATAGAAGCAGGGTAACTGCAAGTTGTGGTGATGCGGGAAACAACGAGAAAAGCGTTAACAATGCGGCTGCATGGCAATCGATACAATGTGTATACACGAGCATTTGAACAGCCCGATTATACCGTTGCTCCCGCTGCTGTTGTTATCGCGCTCAAATCAGGCATAGTGGTGGAGGATGAAGAAAAACGTGAATAGAGCGTATGTATGTGAGCATGTGAAAGCATTTATGATATAAATACGTATATATATACATGTACATATATATATATACAGAGGGAGAAAGCGGTGGTACAGTTCTATACCTTGGCACCCTGCTGACTGCTGGCTTTGTAGCGAATGCTCAGGCTCCTGCGCGGTGGACGTTTCTAAAAAAAAAGTAATCAACGCGGGATGCACCCAGATAACAGGACTATATCTGCACTGAACATGGCATGCGGGGCGCAATGTGTATCAATTGAAGCAAGGCCTTACGCGCGGGCTGTGCTTCTTTTGTCGCAACTTTGCAACGCTATAACACCAATGCACTTGGTACATGCAATGTACCTGCACTACGTCGTCTCGTTTACTTTTACGATATTTGCCGGGGGTTCTTCGAAACTGCACGCTCTCGGTAAAAAATAACAAATAGAGTTGTTGGAAAAAAGATCTTGCTTACACAAGAAATCGCGGAAGCTTTTAAGCTTTTAAGAAAGTTTTAATCTCGCGCTTCAACGAGCTAAAGAATTCTCGCTACTATAGGAAAAAATTGAAAACGGATTCCAATGATGAATGAATTTAGTTAAAAACAATATTTTTCTATTTTGCTAGAGCGGGTTTTATGATTATTTTGTTGTTATCCTTTTATAAAATATTTAAGTAATGCATTTTTTTATCATAATCAAAATGGTTCATAATACTAGGTTTACTGGAATTTAATGAATCCGTTTGAAACGTTAACCAAAATATTATGTTTTCATTTCTTGATAGTTTTGAAAAATATTGTTTTAAAGTAATTTTACTTTGAAATTTTATTCTAATAATTTGAAGCAGCATCAATATATTAGCTATTATTTACAACCCGAGGATGAAGATTGTGCAATTTAATCTGAAAAATGAAATTTTAATCATATTATGTAACAGTTATTGTTGCACTAATAACATGCTATTAAAGTTTCGATTTTCAGTATTTAATATTGTATTAGTACACATCGTGCACAGTATAGCGTTGCTTTTTAGTTGAATTATCTACAATAATGCAAATTGATTGAAAGCGCAGATAAATTGGCTCGTCTTTCATTATTGTTAAAAGGAATTGGAAAATTTAGGAATATTAATCACAATAAAGTATAGGTTTCGTATACTTACTAATAAAAAGAAAAGCTTCAATTATGTTCATAATATTAATCATTGTGATAGAGGAAAAAGCGACACGAAAGTCGCTTATAAATAGAAGAACAATTTTCCACTTATATTTTATTGCGGAAATTTTACTTTATGAATTGCTTTCTCTTGTGGGGTGTGTTTAACGAGACCCTAATGCATTAATCGATATTTCATTACTGTAAGTCACCCACAGCTTCCATTGGCGTGTGATCGAACACATTTATAGATTCTAGACGATAGGTATTAAATATTGAATGATCCCATTCTCTTTTCAAAATGCACTAAACTTGTCATTACTGACAAAACGTTCTCTCTTATATCATTTCGTTATAACAGTAATGCATGTCGGTATTAACATTATAATATAACAATTTGGATTTATGAGCTCAATACTTGTTTACTAATTGTATTTTCTATATTACATAACATTTTTTTATTTAAACTTTTATGTAATGTTATGATAGATAGTATCGAAAGGTATAAGAAATTGATCGAATAGCTCAAAATTAATTTACCAGCATAGTGTCATAATTCATTAAGCTATTTCGAAGGTAATTGTGGACAAATTAATTACCTCGACGTCTGGTCCAGTGGGGGTTCCGTGTTCCGATTCACTGTCCTCATTTTCATCCTCCAGGGCTATCAGATGCTCCTCGGCTGTTTGCGGCATCAACTGCAGCTCCTCCCGACTTTTGAACTCGAGTTGTGTAATGTATACCGGACAAAAAAGTCCTAATATCACCTGAGAAAGTACGCGAATTAATCGTCACCTCTTTTGTTTCTGTTATTTCAAAAATCAACAACGTTCTTAAAAATGACCCCATTCGATCTATGTCACTCTCTAGTAGTAAACCATGTTTCAAATAAGGCATAGAAAGTAAGCTATGAAAGCAAGGTAGTGTTTACGATACTGTTGGTGTCGAACAAAAGCCAACGTGGTTTGGTCATTTGTTGATTGCGTTCGTTTAAGCAAACTGCACCCGATATAAAATGTTACGTTTGGATTGGGATTTACGATTGCTTTACTAGTCAATACAAAGTAATTTACAATCAAATCATTGGGTTTGCTCGGGGGAACTGTAAATAGAAAAAGTAGGACACAAGAGAACTTAGAAGACTCGAAGAATTCGCCGGTTAAACGTTCATTAAAAGACGATTATATATGGAGCTTTTTGTAATAGCCTGTTAAAATAACATTTTTGTATCGTCAGTTAAATCGATACGAATTTACTGAAAAATGCGGCTATATCTTTTAAGTATATCATGATGAAATATTATTATAGAATTACATTAACTGCAGTTAAAATGCAATTAGTTGTTGATAAATACATTTTATTGTTTTTAACAGTTTATAGACTTACTTTGAAATTGGTACTTTTACGGGTGCGGAGGCCACCCATCCAAAGATCAGCCAGGATGATCTGACTGCAGGGGTGAGCAAGAAGAGCTCGATGATTCGCTGTGACGGCGAGGGAAAGGCATGTTTGTCCAGACCAGTTCTTCAACTCAGATGTCAGCAGCTGTTGTGTCTGGTCGTCGTCTTGCCGATAGCAAAAGTCCAACAGTTCTAAAGCTGTATCAAAAATATTTATACACCTCTACATTACACTTTTCTGAGTATTTTTTATGTAAATTACATTTGTCACGGTGAAACTATTGTGTACTTTATATTTTATAAATGGTTTTTTTTATAAAATATGTATAAACTAGGGTAGACTTTATTAAACATTTATTAATCGCGATCAGTAAAGAAATTAATAGAAAACGGTTTATATATAATTTGAATGTATAACTTAATATAACTTCGCTATAGGTAAATACCGGCATTGTGGGTTTAAATTTGAACGAATTTAACCTGTGTGCGATACAAGTTGGTTATTAAACTTTGCCCTAATTTACTGGCTCTGCATACATATTCCACATCTTTTATATACAAACTTTTCTTTAGAAATTTATGTTATAACTTTAAAAATAATTTTAAACAAATACATATATTTAATGAAAAAAGTCAATGTTTAGTAAATAAATATGTATATATAAAAGAAAAGATGAACAAAAATGAACAATAAAATTTTTGTACAATAAAAAGGTCCTTAAATATATATAAAGAAATGAGAAAAATATGACGAACGTTTTAAGTGCAAAAAACGTGCAGTAGAATTTCATATTGAAATTTAAATTTTAGGTAATTTAAAACAATATTCTACCGCGGAGAATGGTTAATCAGACAAATCAAATTTCGTAGCAAACTCCACAATTGTTTTAAAGCAAATAACCGTGTCGTTGAATAGAAAATTTATTCCCAAGCTTTGTAAAGACAATAAAGTGAGCAAGGAAATCGGAGATAAATCGATAGTGCAATTATACTCTTGAATCGGCCTATAACACAATCGCGCTATTACATACTATTATATTATCTCGGTGGTATATTATTAAACGACACAATCCGCGCGATCGATAGCGTCGCCCTATTATTTGCGAATTAGCACTTGCTCATACGATGGTTATTTTCGGATAACGTTTGATGTTATTGATGCGAAAGAGTTATTCAAGCCTGGATGCAATTACTGGAAGGCGAGGGATTAATCAGCCGTTCTTTCCAGTTAAACCACCCATGCATGAACCAGTTTACTGCGACAATTTTAATGAATTCCGAGCTCAAATGCTTATTAAACTGTGTTCGGTATACTTCTTTTTCGGCTTAAAATTTGAATGCCTCAATTTTCTTTAATATTTTAAAACGAAGGGAGGTCGCTTCTTTGAACTTTATAGGTCGTAACAAGGAACAGTGGGCATTAAATAAACGACGCAGTCTAGCTCTTTTGACTCGAGAAGTAGCCCCGGGAAGTAACTCGCGTTTTAGCACTGCAGGTAGTACGTTTATCAGCCGCACCCGCAAATGATTGCGAAACTAAAACTCACCGATGTTTTCAAACTCCCTGCCGTAGCCCTTGAGCTCGTCGTAGACCTCTGTCTCCAGGTCGTCCTCCGCTGCCTCGTGGGCCATGGCCTTGTAGAGTTTGAGGGCGACGAGGGCCTTGGCGAGGGCCTCCTCGCCGTGCTGCCACATGAGGAGGGCCATGTGCTGGCGCTTGGTCAGGACCGCCCAGATGAGCAGCTCGTTGAAGGGGTAGTCGAAGAGGGCCGTCTCCTGGGTCGCGGGTATCGTCTCCGCGAGGAGGCTCATCGTTGACTTGCCCCCGGAGCCCGAGAAAGACCGGCTGTTGAGGGCGATGGCGCAACTGTTGCGGTGCGCGTGGTGCTGCTGGAAGCCACCCGAGCGCTTCATCACCCGCGTGTACAGAAAGCGGAACTCCTTGCGCGTGTAGTGGGAGCGGTAGGCGCCTCCCATTAGCTTGTTGATCACTAGGCCGATGTCATGGAGCGTGTACATGTAGCCCCGCGGGATGTGCGGTCGGACGTCTCGCAGGATGTAGCCTAAAGTGTTCGACGGGCCTTCTTTCTGCAACCAAGCAGCATTGCACAAATTAAACCACTCTTCTCGTCACTATTTCGCTTGAGCTTCAATTTTCTCTAGTGCTTCTTTCATCAACTATTTCCCCAATCTCCATATTTTAAACCCACCCAAAATTTTATCTTAAAATTTAATTCAAAAAGTTATTTACCATTTTATCTACTGAAAAATTTACATTTCATCTAACAGTGAAAAAATGTGAAAGATACAATGTAAAATTATTATCCAGCATACTAAAAGTTTTTAACAAGATATTTTTTAAAATTTTCTGTCAGTTGCCTGTACAGTACGAGTAGAAAAAAGCGATAGAAGAAGAGAAGCTTACCGTATTATACAGCTCCTCGAGCCGCGGTATCGAAAGGAACTTGCGCATCGAGACTCCGTTCTCGAGGAGAAGTTTGACAAAGTCTATCCTGTCGTGCTGGAGAGCTTGCATCATGGACTGCTCGAGGGCACCGGACGGCCATTTTTGCCCATAGACGAATATCTCACTGCGGGCTATGTCCACGCGGTTCCAGATAAGGGCAAGCGAAAGCTGTTCCGCCGGCGAGAGCTGCTGGGACTTGAAAAGGGCGGTGAGGATCGTTTGGTCGAGCTCCTGCGGTTGGTCCTGCGATATCCTGAAGACGGTGATCTGAAAGCCGACCAAGTGACCTTGGGAGTGAACACCGTTTGCCTTTCAAAGGAGCGGCTATGGGGTCGAGGGCCTCACCAAATGCTTTCTGCGCACGCACTGCAGCAGCTCGGAGTAGAGCTGATTGGCCTGCTCGGGTGAAACCTTGAAGGTCCGCTTGATCGTGTCGAGCAGATGGTCCCTCATACTTTCGAGCGGACCCTCCTCGTCCTCGGTCTCGTTTTCCGAGGCGTACCTGGAACGTAACGCGACGAACGAGCGCCCGAGATTATTCATCAGCGTCCGGATAGAAATATTCATGCGGCTAAAAGCGGGGGCTGAGTGGAAGGAGGGAAGGTCGAGGAGACCGTGTATTATGCAGCGGCCACGGATAGGACGAGGGGAGCCAGCGGAAACGGAAAGCCTCGTACTTGTGCATGAAGGCGATGAGATCGGCGGCGCGGCCGGAGCCATCGCACACGACTACCGGCACCGGCGGCTCGTCCGTCACGTACTCCAGGACCGAGCGGATCGTGTTCGTCCCGCCCTCGATGACCAGCGCCACCACGGGAATGCTGCTGTGCGTGTCTAAGAAAAACACAGGACGTTCATCCCGGTTAGAGAGGGAATCTGGCTTCGAGTCCGCTTAGCCATCCTCCGAGACTTACACGGCTGTAGCTTCAGGTTCGAGATGTACTTCTCGAGCTTTCGCCTGAGGACGATCTCTGCGCCGTAGCGGCCGCCCGTTCCGTTGTCTACGAGGAGGAAGTAGGCGTGCCGATTGTTCAGCACGGCGAACTTGGACCTGCGGAGAGAGGCACCGGTTAGGTCGGCTACAGCGGCGCTAGGGCCAGTTAACTCACCAGGGCGAGGCGAGGGAGTCGTAGGGCACCTCCCGGCCCCGGCCCACGAGCTCGTGGCTCTTCTCGAGGATTCCCCATGGCGCGATTCCGATGCTGACTACTCGGCCCTGCCTCTGCGATCTCTCCAGCAGTAGGGCATCCCCCACTTGCCTCGTCACTCCTGTGCGCACACGAGGATCGCTTTAGAGCACCCGCTCGATCTTCTCTCACCTACTGCCTCACTTACCCGTGTTCGTGCCGCCCGTGAAGATCCACGCCCCGGTTGTCTTAGCGGCCTTGAGCAGACCCTTCCGTAGCACCTTCTTCAAGGTCGACTGCAACTCGAAGTTGGAGCGGCCCCCGTGCACCGTGATGAGGAGCTTCGGCAGACCGAGGTTCCACTCGCGGCACAGCAGCTGCACGATTGGTTCTGGCTTTGTGTCGTGGGCCAGCCTAACGTACTGTGACAATCATCGTGGTCCGATCATGTAACCTCTAATTCTGTTTTCCTGATTGCACTTCTACGCTTCGTATCGAATCATCGAGTCATTGAATCGCGAGAGACGTCAAAGTGAATGAGCCTCGTTAGCTGACTCGTAAACTCGATTATTGGAAAACGAATGCGATTCTGTGTTCGCGAGAACACACGGTCAAGTGCCAGAGGAGTCTTACCTGGGCCTTGGTTGGATGCGGCAAGCCCTGAAACTCGATGGTACCGTAGGCATCGGTCGGGCAGTGCTTGGTGTTCTTCCCAGGACTCCATTCCTCGCGCTCGGCCTCAGCGGCCAGGCTCGTCGCAACACTCTGGACATCTGCACCGGTGCCGCAGTGGTGGGTGTACGAGTATCCACAGCAGCACCTGAAATTCCCGGATGCATTCGCGTCAAAGAGGCAGGCACTTTGGTCAGGCCTACGAGTGCCTTCAAGAAAGAGTAAAACAGAGTGGAATTAGGTAATTGTTCACTCGGGCTCGTATTTTGTTTTCCTAGGAGTTATTTGCAGAGTCGAGCACTCCTTGCTGAAGCTACGCCAGGACACTCGTTCGACAGTTGCGTTTCTGTCTTAAAAATGAAGTGCTATACGTACTAGTGAAATTGCACGTTATTGTCATTGTCTTTTAGTTTGCACGTTTAAATTTCCGTTGTCATTTTAAGCAAAAGCTGCAATGTATTAATGTGCGATGAGCTTGTAAACAAGTTGTATAAATGATAACATAAGAATGAGTTGAAAAGTTGATGATAAATAAATAAAATGTTAGAAGAATAAAATAATAGGTTTAGTTAGTGAAAGCGCTTCTCAATATCAGTATTTTTTAATCGGTATTTTTGTAATCGCGAACTTCTAGTTTATGTGAATTAAGTTTTCTATGTTTACCAACCATACTAACATACTAAAATTAATTTAGTTTCAAGTAAACAAAACTGCGTATACTCCAACTTAGTGATTACCTTTATTAATTAAAAAACTTTTATTTAGAATTTGGCTAAGTTTGAAAATTGTTTCAATTAAATTTAATTAGCAGTATTTTTGAGCATTGTTAAGAAGTACTTAATTTTCATTTATAGAAAAAATGTTCTGCAATTTGTACAAATTAACTTTATGGTTAAGTATAAGATACGTTAGATATTTTAACAATTTTTGTGAAGCAGTAGCGATACTGTCACTTATTTTTAATACTATAGTAATCACTGAAAAGCCTTGAATAAATTAATTTAATTTAGTTGCAATATATTTGTTATTTGGTTCATATTATTAACTATTTTGTAATATTACATTAGAATCGAACTTTATATGCATAGACTTTTTGATACTACTCTTTAACTAGATCTATTAATGACCTATTTTTGAATAATGCAAATTCAGCAATCGCTATGCCTACTTTGTATTTATAAACCGATTTTTCAAAATTTTGACATGTTTCAAAATTTTTAAAAGGATAAAAATAGTCCCCACCGGAAGTAATGCAGAACACCTGGGTAAGTCTTACTCTACTCGAAGCTTTCTTTTCAAACTGATTCTCTTTCCATTTCATTCCACGCTCAATACGTGCTTGTGCAACAGGTGGATATAGAACAGAATACATGGTCTCATATGTATGTAAAAGCGCGAGCGCGCATCTGTCTGTCTCGGTGGGCGGGCGAGCGATCGAGCGAGAGCGGGAGAGGATGCACAATTATCTTTTTGTGCCTCACCTTGAGGTAGTGATCACATCGTATTCTGCATTCTTATCGCCCTGTATTTCTTGATACCTACAAACGTAATGAGAACAAAGAACAAAAGTAAATCATAACAGAAAAATGATATGACAAAACACAATTTTCTTTTCTCGCTTTTCTTTCATTCCAGATGCAACATAAACAGCGTCACACCGCCGCGTACACAATGACTAGCCTGTGACGATCGGCAAATTTATTATGAGTGAAGTATACACGTCACAATTTTGCGAGTTTAAGAAAAATAATACACAAAATAATAGTTTTTAAATGATGATAAAAGGAAAAAGATTGATAAATACTTTACTTTAAAAATGCGATGATAACTAAAATTATGCGATTGATTGAAATGAATTACATGCTGTGCTTGAGAATTCATTTTTTTCATTTATTGAATTAGCAATGTTTTACTGTTTGATCGTTTCTATATGAAAGATCCACTTGAAAATACATGAGAAACTATTAATGTAAAACTAAAATATAAGTATTGCACCGAATTATTATGATGTAATATTTATAAATTATCATTTTACATGTACAGTATAATAATATTTTAACACATATGAACATATTTTAAATAAATTTAGGAGTACCATAAAATTATTTTTCATTACATAAATATTTTTTACAGAAGAGGACTGCATTTAATCAGCTCAATTTGAATAATAATTTAATTAATTTGTAATAAAATGAAAATGTTTGTATAAGATATAAAACTATAATAAAATCTATTCAATAAAGGTAGTACTTAGTATTTAATTCAAAGATCGTGCTATAATTTGTATCCTTGTTGAATCAAGTTCACTAGAAATTTTTACCAACATGCTACAATCGATAAATCTTATTCAATCAGATCCTTTACAGTGGCATCTTTATTTTATATGCGGGTTTATCATGTAATTCTGTGTGATCAAAAATTATGAGTTAAAAAAAGTGAAATTGTTGAATTGAAAAAAACTATATATATAAATTTACATGATTTTATTTTGTTTAATGAAATTGCAAGTTTTAATCGAAATTTCGATGTTAGAAATACTAAATAGTGTAACCAACCAATGTAAATTAATGTAACCAATAATTTGCCAATTGTAACAGTTGTGATATGATGTGGATTAAATTTAATTTCTAAATGCTTAAATTCATAAACGATGTATTAATTATAAGATAAAACCTCTATATTTATTTCCACTTTTACTTTTAAATTTCAATACTATTTATCCACTTGTTAAAATATAATTATACTATACTGTATTATATTTTTTTATAACTAATTGGTATGAAATAACAAATAATACTATATTTATTATATTAATTAAAATTAAGCTTTAATGCTTCTTTTTATTTTTTTGTTAATGCTTAAAACACGCATTAACACTTTACTGTAAGAAATTGAAACAAATCAGATAATCGATACACAATGTTTATCTAGGGCCTTAATAAAGAATGAATAAATTAAGCGGTGGATCTTAAAATAAAAAAAGTGTAAACAATACAATAATGCAATGATTGAAGCAAGTCGTCTGTACGTTTGACAAAGCCTTTTGCCGTACGTATTGAGTCGTATATATTAATTACTGTGAATCGAATTAATGCATTCACGGTTTGTCTGCTTTCCACTCGCGGCCCCATCAACATCGTGTACTTCAAATCGTACACATAACTGTACGTCAAGGAAGGAGTATATTGAAAATTAGTAAGAGCTAAGAGGGTCATAAGCACTATTCTCCTCCTGACATACACTTACCGGTGCTCATCCTTCGCATTCGGGATAAATTTCGTGCATTCTCGCTTCTGGAAGGTGGCCTCGATCCAGCTGCGTTCCGTCGACTATGAATATTTAACAAAACAAATTAATTTATCTAACCATTTGGTCAAAGAAATTTACTATCATTTAATGTTTTAATTTGATCGGGGTTCTTGTCGATGGTAAATTTTGATGAAGATTTAGCGATTTTTCTTAAGTATCAAAATGCAATGAATTGTATAATATGAATATCTCGTCAATTTATATTTAAAAAATTTATAGATACTTAAATTTATAAGAGAAAATACTAAAATAACTTATGATGATTTAAAAGAATTAATAATTAATGATGAAAAATGTGCTACTAATAAAATATTATGAATATAATTTAGTTTATTCAATTTTTTCCAGCTCAATCTTGTTTTAAAAGAAAAATATATATTATGATAAAGAATATAAAAGATACAAGATTATTGCATTCTGAACTATTAGACACATTAGTTTCTTACTGTATTGTACAGGGAATGTATAAGTTGATATAAGTACTAAATTAACTAAAATAATTAGCTTGCTAGTTTGACGTAAGATATATTATCCATTATAAAATCAGATCAATTATCTTTTACGTCCGGCTTTTGGAATATTTTATATACATAGATAGCAATGGGTGCATTTTACATACCTACTTATCTCACGTACACAAATTACATAAATACGATTGATATCACATGCATAAGAAATTTTCAAGATACATACTAAGTTCCGTTGTTTTATGCTCCTTCTTTTTAAATTATATTCATTATAAACCATAGAAAATTTTGAGTAAATGAAGCAAAAACTATAATCAGTAAATGCGTAAGGAAATTTTTTAGGTAATACATAAGTCTGAATAAAGATTTTAACTGCAATTCGAATTCATTTCAATAACTAAATATGCAAGAAGTATTGCAAAAACTTTTTCTCTGACTTTGGTTACGTAGAATTGAAAAATTAAATTATAAATTTCTAATATATGTAATATTTGAAATTTTCCATTTTATCATATACAAACTAAATTAGATATTCAAAAATTTTCAAATACTTTATAAATTTCAATTTTTCAAATTTGCATTTTGATTTTCCAAACTTCATAAACTTTTATAAGTTCAGCAAATTATACATAATATTGTTATTAATTTTACTCGTATATCATAAGATTAGATCTTAAAAGTATTATTTAAATTCAAGTTTTTTAGACATCTGCATATAAAGTCTATATTGAAATAATACCGATAATGTTAATGTTAATATTAATAGTCGGTAGATATTGATTTCCAAATGCTTCTCTGAATCATTACGATTGTTTTATAGAAGTACAAAAAGTATATATGAATTTGTCGTTATTATTAGTAATTTGTAATTTTTTGCATATTAAGATTTAGTTTATTATTAAATTTTTAATAAAAAACTAAACTGGTAATTAAAAAATGTACCGCATATATTAAAAGTAAAGAAAACATTTTCTGTTTTTACATTTTGTACAGAACTAAAAAGTATTGAAAATTAGAATCCGATTAATGAAATTAAAACGATATACCTTGACTTTCTTTCGCTTAATTTTAGGAGTGTTAGCTCCACAGATTACACTTCCAATTGCCATCTTGATGAATGTCTGCTCTTTCTCTTTTCAACCTAGATCACATCAAATAAAACAAACCAAAGAAAATAAATAAAACAGAGCAAAAGAATAGAGAAAAGAAGCCCAGAATTCACTATAAAACTCACAGACACAAGAACCAATATTCTCTAAATTATCTTATAAATAGTTAAGTAGTAATATCGCTCTATATTGTCAAAAAATGGTACACGCATGATATCCATTACGAATATTGTCTAATCCATTCCATCATTTAAAAGGAGCTGCACACCTTCACAAACGTAACATTTTTCTCTTCACTTTTCTCTCACTCGAATCGTCGATGTTGACGTGACCGAGTTTTAATTTCAAATGATTATGAAATTCACTTTACGCACCAGAAATTATATAGAGAAGAGCAAGAGTAGGACAAAGCTTTGACTTGGTGAAATTTTACTCACGAATAGTCCGAAAAACATTCAATAGTACGTAATACTTGCTAGTGTATGTGTAGCTTACAAGTAATCGTTCGGAGATAAGATAAATTTGCATCAGATAAGAAGGCAGCAGACAAGAAAACGAGTCGCATTCTGAAGTATCATAAGTTATAGTGTTTCTTCGCTCTTCAGATTGTCCAATTACCGTAGTTGCTCTTCACTCTCAAGGATTAAAGTTTATTGTCTATTTTTCGAGAAAATAAAGAAGAGAATAAAGACAAGAACAAATGTTTTTATATACTATTTTTAGCCCAACGGTAATAGGTTCGTACTATGAAGATTTTGAAGGTGAGATAAATGCTGCAAATTCATGATAGTAATCCTGGACGATTAGTTCAATTAAATTATTTATTTTTATATTAGAGTTATATATTCAATAAATTTAAAGTTGATATCAAATTCTTTGGAAAGCCAAAATATTACTTTGATTGATAAAAAATTTGTAATTATCTCAAATAATGTTAAATTTGTTGTTAATGTGTATTATAAAAAAAGGTCTTAAAGTAGGTCATACTATTCGTTATAGATTAATAAAATATTTTATCATTTTCAACTTAATCTATGTAAGTGATTTGTATCAAGTATAGTATTAATTCGCTTATAAGTTTCTATAATCAATTTGGAATTTTAATAAAAAAAATATGACTGTAGAGAAGAAATACATTTAAGTAGAATTGTAAGTTCCTGGAAGGTCGGTTTCAACTACATTATTTAATATATTTTACAAAACAAACTTAGAATTCAATTGTATTGTACAATAATTACGTTTATAAATTACATGCAAATTCATAAAAGAACTATCCATTTACATATATCATACCGATACGACAGTACCATATGAAGCATGAAAAGCGAATATGTTTATAAAAAATATTCAATGTTTGTGTAATTCATATGTTTACAATTTTACATAATAAAAATATTTTACAAATATATGTATTATTTTTTAGCTATCACATTTATTATATTATTGTATGAATAGAGTAATTACCGTTTTTATAATTTATCATTTTTTTAAATACATAAATATAATCAACCCAACAGATCTCGATAAAGGGGTCTTTGTTTTTGACCTACAATGCATATGTATAAATAGAAAAAGCACTTTTGTTGTTGCATATAATCTTTCGTACTGTCGTACTTTTTGTTCCCTAAAAAGTATTTTAAATCATTGTTCTTAGGGTAATTCGAAACAAAGTCTTCAAAAGTATAATACTTAAATTTATATTTAAAACATTGTTTTATCATTATTATGATTGAAAAGTAGTCAATTGAATATAGCATTCTTACAATAATAGAATTATGTTGCATTTTATATTATATTAACCATTAAATATATGCAATATAAAAAGTTAAGTTACGTTATTGCAACAGCAGTAAGTTAAAAAGTTTTTGTAAAGTTTGAACTATGTGAATATTTATTTTAAATTTCAATAAAATTCAATTTAATTATTTAACGCATGGCTTCATATAAATTATAATTACAATGGTAACAAAATATTTTGCGATATGATTCTAAATAATGTTATAATTAAAATAATTCAGCAACTCACATTCACTCATATATTACATATATGATGTTTTATTTATGGATATGCCAAGAATGTGCATATTCCTTTCTGTTTTACACATATTTCAACATTGATAATGCATTTGTAGCAATGTTAACTACAGTAGTCAGTCTCTTATTTGATGTGATTGTGAAATACAGCGCAAAAGTCGATGCAATGTCCCTTGGATTTCTTATTCGAGTCCTCGGTGAATTCATCAAAGACAGATGATTATCTGATTGATCGATATGTTTTAAAAAGTTAAAGTTTTTATTTTAACGTTGCTGATGCATAGCATTTCCGCGTTATGAATCATACTAGGACATATTTTTTCTACATAATCCTAGGGCTTTTAAAGGATCAGTCAATTGCATTATAATATTATTCGAGACTTATAATGACCCTTGCAAAAAAACACGGTACGAAGAAAATGTGTTTTTACATTTGTTAATATTAGAAGAACATTTTAAATCGAGTTTCCAATTAAATTCTTAAAATACAAATTACGCTTTGATTTATTGATTTTTTACGTAATTACTTGCTTTGTTCTATATCGTAGAATATTTACATTTTTAATTCGTTTCAAGATTATTAATATTTTTTGGATAAATTCGATTTTTCATCAATTTATAAATATAATGAAAAAAACAATTAATAAGCTTACTTGTTAAAAAATATTTTAACCCATACGTACATGTACATATATGTACATATTGATTTTTTCGATAGAAAGTACATAAAAAATCAAATTATTATATTATTTCCTGATACGTTTAGAACAAAACGAGGGAAAAATTGTTTTAAAACCAGAATCTACTAAAAATCCAACTGACATTTTGTTGCTGCTACATACATTTTAAAGCTTTTAAAATGAAAGCTCTATTTGAGGATGGTATTTTTCTGTCCTGCTGCTATGAAACCGGGTATATTCTTGGCCTGGAGGCCACTTTCTGGAACTCAACTAAGCCAACGAATTCTAGCCTTGTTTTGCCAAGATCGATAAAATTCTTCGGTCGCAGAGTCTGCTTGACTTCTGCATAGGTGCGAGTTGCCACCTATATTATGGAGGAAAGATGGACGCGAAACGAAGTTCTAGTAAAGTTATTATCGTAAAAGAAAAAAAAATAGTTTAGGATATACGCGAACTCGCGGCTGAAAGAGCACGATAATAAAACTGTGTTTGCATCGAACGCCTCATCTATATGCACTGGATATTCCTCCCTCCCTGATGTTTCCAAGAACATGACACCAAGCACCTAACTTGGTCTATTTTGTGTAGCATTCAAGAGATGTTTTGTGTACTACTTACTATAAGTTCCAATGATTTAAAAGATATGGTAATATAAAATAGGTCGAAATTTTATATGACCTGGATATTATCACCGCATGCTGGGGAAGAACACCCCGTGTGGTCTTTAAGGCTAATATAATGGGAGAGTATATCCTGATTCGTATAATATACACGTTCATGACATTGTCAGTTACAATACCTACAGTTTCGCCTACAGAGCATCATCTAAAGATCCTATACATACGTTTTCTTAACGAGAACTACCTAGTATGAGGTATGAGAATGTGAATGTAGACTGATTATAAAAAATAGATTGTTTCATATCCACCAAATATATTTCATATAACATTATTCGATAGTACAGGTTATCCTAAGTTATACACATAACCTTACTCGACGAGTCTAGCTGACACATTGAATTAATTTGAAAACTTTAGATTTCTAGGTTTCTATTCAAGAATATTTAAAATTCTCTCCGTCACTCAAGCAACTCGGCAATCCAATTAAATTACTTATCAAAATAGCAGCTTTAGTAGAATGGGCACCGATTTTTGTCTTATAATAAACTCTTTACCGAGTATATTCGACTTATTCTAATACGCTAAAGTCGAAAATTTTAGCTACTCAAGAAGTTATATTTTGTTAGCTCGCCAAAATTCCTAGTACTGATAGAATCAGTCCAGGTACACCTCAGCTGAACGTATTATCTCATAGCCATTTGTACGCAACGTAAACTTAGATAACTATTCTTAGGGGAAGCTTTAGTGCTCAAATCACCTAACGAACTTCTAACTAGCCTTCTAACGGCATGCCAGCTCAGATTTGTCACCGACTGCTCGACTTTCTAAGTTGCCATTGTGAAGTGATTTTCAAGCCTCTATTGTTAGAACTATATTTGAGCGATAAATTATGTGCTATTGTATACATTACATCGCAATGTGAGTTTAAAAGCTCTAATGATTCATCATAGTAATTTACTCAAAATTTGACAATTAACGATACTTTTAAATTACAAATGATTTAATTTTCAAATCAAAAGATTTTATTTGAGAGGTAATATACAAATAATAACATTTAATCGACATAAAATACGATAAAAAAATTGAAATTACAAAATGTAATTTTAATGCATTCTTAATATTTTGTCGTTATTGTGTAATAATAAATATATATTTTTAGTATAGAAACTAGTAAAATTCTATTTATAATTGAACTTAAAATCACATAATCTGTGAAAAAAGTTTTTTCTTTCCAGCTTGGAATATAAATATAAATTACGAGTCGTTTATAAATAATTCATAATATCAATTTTGATATCTAAAAACAAATATTGATAGAATTAAGAATCACGTTTGATCTTAGATTTTGCAAACAAACGCTTTCTATGTACTTACTATTAAATATGATGCCTCTAAATCGATCCCATTCACAAAAATAATAAAAGAGCAATTTAATATTTAGTTAATTTTATACAAAACACGAAGAGAAATAATAACCACAGTTCAATTTTAATTGCTTTATAATAGCTTGTAACTATTATAGCATTGATTATTATACGATAATATGATTTAAATATCAGTTTAACTAGCTATTTAAAGTTTGGTGACAAATGTTCGCAGGACCATTTCTTGATAGAAGGATTGCTATAATTATTTTTAGAGCTATATGTAATATTTTTAGCCTTCAAAATCATTAACGTGATAATTGGTGCAAAATTAAATAGTATTTACTAACATGATACTGTGCGGCAAGTAGTGATGTGAAAACAGGTTCTGGTGTCTCGTGCGTTTAAAAATATATAAAACTAAGAAAATAAGACACGTAAAGCAAAAGGACAAATTTCCCAGTACTTCTTCTGACTTTACATACCACTCGGATGCTCTTGTTCTTCTGAATCATCCCTCTAATTTACGCTGTAGCTGCTTGGCTGGGAGACGGCGATACGCTCATCTTCCGCAGTAGCTGTCGTGGATTATGCTGCATACGCGCTACTGCGCCGAAGATGAATTTTTTGAAATGCTGTTTCGCACAAAATCTCTTTTTTCTCACTTTTTTGTTTTCTTTCCTAGAGTTATAATAGTCTGACGATTATCACCTTTTACTGTTATATTTCAAAATATGATAAAAAACTTCATTTGATTCATATTACTAAATTACGTAAAATAACTAAAATGATTAGCACTAAAACTTTTAATAAAATAATAGAATTGCCGAAAGAAATGTAAAATGAAAAAGTTTTTGGGTTGATAAACTTATTTAAGTTAAAAAGAATAATTAAAATGAATGATTATTTTTCTACAATATTAAAAAATATGACTCTTAATTCCAGTTTAAATTAATCATGGGGTATTACAATTAGATAAGTATGGCATATTGTAATATTGTTCATAATTTTACTTAACATTTCAATAGCATTTGAAGCTCTATTAAATTTTTTAAATTATTTTCATTACTGATAGGATTACTAAAATCTTACCTCTCCTTTTGAAGTATAACAAAGTTATTTCATTTTTATGATGGTCCACTCATAAAATTTAAGGCTTTGTGACTACATAATCGTATAGTTGATGGCAGGCAAGATTTGAACCATGAATTGTTTGAGGGTTCGTGTATGCATATCCTGCTGTAAATTAAAATGATTTACTTGATAATAAATTGATATTTGTACTTATAAAATGAATAGATTATAATAATAGTTCAATATTATATGAGAAGTAAAAGCTATGATAATTAATTTAATACTATATTTATATTATAATAATTATTTAGTATCATGCATAATGTATAAATAGTGATAGTTTATAATATTTAGAATTCAACTACACAACCGCGCGATACTAAAACTTATTTAGTAGTCGTTCCAATTATAAAAATTTAATTAAAAAAAAACCGCCATGTATGCCATTGGAATGGTAGATTTTTTAAAGTATTTTGATGCAGTAGATATCCTGAGAGATATGCATATTTAAAAATCACTAACTTATTTATAAAGTCTGTTTTCAGAAATTTCTCATAACTTTAAATAACTTTAAAGTTATGCAATAATCTATGTAATTAAGTTATTTTTAGACTTAAGCATTATTTGTATACAATATTTCAAAGATAGTGATATTTATTTAAGTTTTATCGCAGAATAATGCCCTTTTTGAAAGCTATATTATTCTTTTTTAGTCTACAATATAAATTATTATACTTCGATTTTGAGTTTTCTCGCTGTTTAAAATATGTTGGCAACGATAGTATAGTATAGTCTACTAATAGACAAAACAATTTAGTTAGAGCAAAGTTAGTTTACTATCTATTTAGAAACAATCGTTTAAAATTAATAATCATGAAATTATATGTATATGCTTGGTACGTATTTATAGATGGTATTAGGTATTTTAATGTTCTTAGAATCTGTGAGTCAACGTGATCATAAAGTAGAAAAATTATTAAACATTTTTTATTACATAATAAATTATTTGTTCTTCTACTTTTAATTATATTATATTTGAATTGTTTATAAAAAAAGTTATTGATCGCATCAGAATTACATTATTCATCATCTGTAACGATATGATAAAGAAGTGTTAGTAATAAAATTGTCAATAGTTATTAATTGTTCGAAGAAAATTTAATTTATTAATTGTTTCATTCTGCTTTGTATTACGTATGAATGTAATTAAAAGGCATCACCGTAATCAGGATTTAATTGCGCAACAAGGTCACTAAATTAGTAGACAAACACTAGAATACAGATTGAACTATTGCACCCCGCCGTTCACACAGAAATTCACACGTTTATGAGCCTGGGAAACATATTCTGCAATGTTAAAAATATTTTCGATAATTCAGGTTTTTTTCTTAAATCAAGTAATGCTCATCTGCTTTAGGACGTTTTATTTTTATGCACTTCGTTACAGTCTTTTTGTACCTCGTATTTTACCTTCTGGCGAAATCGAAAGCGAAATTCTTTCTATTTTTAACCTTGAGAGATAACTACATCATGTTTGAAAGTTTACAGATACGCCCAAAACTCTTAACTCATTTGGAAAACTTAAAATGATATACTTTTTCTCTAATAATCATATTGACATGTTATATTCGATTTCCACTGAAAAATTAGTAGTTTATCGATGTATTGTGTTAATCAGTAGAAGAGTGAAAGAAACGGTTTTTATTATTGTAGATTATAGTGCATCAAAAATATTAAATCAATGTTAAACTTCAAGGATTGAATTTGCTCACAGACCGTGGGAGTTGCTGATAGAATCATATTTTATAGGATATTTGAATACATGTTTTGTGAAAATATACAAATCTATATTGGTTTCTTTTATAAAGGTTCTTTATAATAACGCTGTTTTATTTTTAATCTTATATTTTTACCTAACTTTAGTTAGCCATTTTGTATGGATAAATTATACTTGAATAACGTTTATTACTTTTCATACAATTCAGAAAACACTCGAGTAAAAGAGATGTTTATTTTTTATCGTAAAGATAAATCAAATCATCTGCTTGTTTAAATGTTCAAATAATGACTAAATATTTTTTTATTCGTGAGTAAAAAATCATAATGTTTTATTTATCTACAGTAATGGAATATAATGACACGAATGTTATGTCTTTCGTTCATTTACACAAAACATTAACACAATGCCTAGATCCTCATAGATCGGAACAAACAAGAGTCGTTTAAGTTCTTCTTTTATTAGACAACAAAATACGAGCACACGTGCGATCATAGAATATTGCCGATCCTTTATTAGATTTCCGGGAAAGTCATTTGCACTTGTTATTAGTGTTTGGTTTGTTAGTTTTATCATATTTCTATACAGAAGTTGCACGGCCGGGAGAAATTCAACGTAATATACTGGAGGTAAAACAAAGGACGGAGCACCGGTAACAATTATAACTTTTCCATACAGCCCCAGTACAAGCTAACGATATTTTATAGGCAGGCGGCAGGTGTAACCATTTATTACTCGTCCTTACGTTTCGCGATAAACTTTGCGAAAGGTACAGCCGACGATTTGTTTGCTCCGACGTGCGCCTTATAGATAAATATTTGAGGACCGGTATTGCCCGGCGTACATATAAACACGGCGCGTAAATCGACATTGCAGTGGCTATCTAAATGTACACATCCCGGCCCCGGAATCCCGCTAATCAAGCAATTTCCTCTACATCGGGCAAACGATCGATAAGGTTTTAGGAGGGGCCGGCGCGCCGAGCGCATCATCATCATCATCATCATCATCGGCGACACTTGTCGCGTCAACAAGCGCACTCGCGCCTCCTCGGCGCAGCGGCGGCGCAGCAACAAGTTTCCTCGAGGCGGATTCCCGTCCGCGCCGCCAGAAACAATGCATCGCGCACATACACATCGGCGCCGGCGATTAGCGCGAGCATGGGATGTGCACGCCTGTCTCCAGATCATCGCGCGCGATGCCGCTCGGCGGCCGACTGCGTAATTCGCGGCTTCCGCGTGCCTCTCCCCCTACGGCCCCGACCTCGGCCGATCATCATCATCATCATCCACCGGAGGGGGGGGGGGAGGGGGGAACTCCGCGTATCAGAGTAATGGCGCGGCGCTTTCTCGTTAGCCCACTTTCTCGAGAGGCGCGGGGGCGCGCGCCGCTATTATACGCCCCTAAGCCACTGTGTATACATATATAAACTTGCTTCTTTTTTTTTTTTCGTGCGGCTTTATTGTAGCGCGGGGAGGGGTGTGTTTATGAATGCGGGGGGGTGAGGCGGCGGGACGCTTTGTTTGCCCGCGCGGCCATCCCCCCTCGACCCGCGCTCTTTGCCGCGGGGGACGGGATAATAAACGGAGGGCTGCATAGGTAGCATCCCCGCTAATTCCCAGCCTCTTCCGTTGCGGCGAGACGCCGCGGGGGAACAATGCCATTCGGCGTTCATGGACCGCGGAGGCTGCGAGGAGAGCGAGGGAGGGCGTCGGGGCCGCCCCAACGATTCCCCCCGTGCGTCGCGCCGAGGGGCTTCTGCTCCTGAAAATCGGATATCGAATTGTACTCCAGTCGCGCGGTGCTCGAGATAAGGAATATATACAGCTTTGCCGGTTTGGATTTCAATTTCAAATTTTATGTTTGCTAGAAACGGCTTGAATGGAGTTACTGCTGAACGAGCCAACGGCGTCACAGCTGCTCGGCGGATAAAACGCCGCCAAAGCCTGGGTTAAAAAGTTTATTCATAATTCTATCAAGGTTATGGGGCAACCTATGAATCGGGCGAAAAATAAAAATCTTCTCCTTTTTCGTTTGACGTCAGCGCGAGGGGAGCAACTTTGTCAATTTCATAAACTTGTTGTTGCTTCTTTTTCTTTTTTTCCCTCCCCAAGATATATTATATTATATAGAAAACGTTGCCATTAAACTATCTTATATTTTCGAAAAAAGAATATCTCTTTTACCTTATTCTAGCAGCTTGAAAAACACTTGCCCTTCCATCCAAAGCTGAAAATTCAATTTCAGACAAAGGAGATTTTATACGTTAATAACATATTCAATTTCTATTTTATAACTCTTTTTTCTTCATTGTACTTATCATAGCATTTGGAGCTTTAATTAAAAGTTTTTTTATCGTAATAGCACACACAAAGTAAATCTTGTATGCAATATGGATTAGTTAATTATAATATCGTCCTGTTATTAAGCGATTTCCTCGTTTAAAAATCATTAATACGTACAAGCACATTAATTTTATCCGCCGCAGTGCTGACTGTAGTGTATTATCATAAATGTCTATTTTATACTTTTAAATTATACATCGAAAAGCAATTGATGTGTTGAAATTTTATGATTTATTAAATTTGCTAGTTACGTATGTAAAGTCAACTTATCATCGAGAGGACTTTGTATTTCTTTTCTTTTATAGTATATGGGTTAGTGACGCAGGTTATAATTTACAAAATGCTACAAGGAATTTTCGTATGAAATTCGAATTTGCTAAAAGCTTTTCAATTTCAAGTCAAGAAGGGATACCTGATGTATAATACAGCGAAATTCTATATTTTGAAATGTCGAGTATGCGAAAAAAGAACACCTTGCACCCGCATACAAATAGTTGCAGAAAAAGTAAAGTACATATAACGTATAATATTATTTGTGATCTAAAATTAATGTGTGTGTCTGTTTAAGAAATGAAACATTAGAGCTCCATAATCGAATAATAAATCCTACTTCATATTATGCTGTTAACAGTACACATTTGGATTCAGATGTAATAATAGTTACAAAACCGCAGAGTTTGCAGTGAATAAATCTTCCTCGTTGAAATACGAGAACTGAGTACAAAGAAATGGACTAAAAAGTTAATATAAAACCGTATGTATAAAATGTCCAAATCATAATTGGAAAATAAATCAGATAATTTCATTAACGATCAAATATTTATTTACGTGAAAATAAATTCATTATAGTACAAACGTCTGTCTAATAAAAGAGTTCATTTTTGGAGTGATTTTTGAGTCCAGACTGATATGAGAACATCTTTATGACAGTTATAAAGCATGAATGTAAATCATAATTTTGAATCGGATAATCCATAATATATTAACGATTTACAAAGATAAATTTTATGCGAGAAGATGAATCTAACGTAGGATAAAAAATAAATTGGTTTATAATTCGGATAAATATGTCGTTAGTTGTACGCGATATTATAGCATTGTACATGCGCGAAAAGTGTACATGTGACAGGTTATTTATCACCGCGCAGTTTTCATAATATTGCACTCGAATCTAGATTGTATACATTACGCTGCTGGCCTACATCAAAGGTTTCGATTTTCAAAACTAAGTTACTTCTATATCACCACTTATTTAATGCACCCCCAAATGCACCGATTCTAATACATTTTTTTCATTTTATACACGTGAAGTAAAACCATTCTCAAGATTCTTATTATTGTATATTTGATGTTTATTATAAAATATGTACATAACCAAATTCGATTTCAATCACAAATGTACTTTGGAGATTGCCGACTCGCAACTCGGGCGATGTTAATACTTATTTTAATCCGCGTTAGAACGTTAAATTGCGGATAAGCTTAAGCATATTTTAATATTTATTTAAATGAAACGTGAATAAAATTTTTAAAAATATTTTATATAAAATAAGATTCTTGTAATAGAGAATGGAAGTATTCATCATAAAAGAATTTAAAAATATTGTTCCTGTTACAAGAGGAATTAATCTACCTTTTATGTATGCGTTCTTATTTTTTGCATTCAAGAACGTTTGAAATATTATGAAAAGTGTTAATTTCAATAGTAAAAATTTGTTTAAAAATGTTTGAATAATACACTAAATTACAGATAGTATGAGGATAAAATAATTTAATAAAATTACAGGCATGCAAACCAATTTGTAATTTGTATTAGAACATAATGTTCAATGTCGATTCAAAAGATGATGAATGAATTTTAATAGTGCTTATTACAACGTATTATTATTAAGGAAACTCCAAAACGTTTATCTTTCATACAATCTACAAACGTTGTTGAAAATTATTAATAATACGAATAATCGAATCACGTAATTGTCGACTGAATAATATTAATATTTGTTGTTGGTAAATAAACCTTACATCAATATGGATAAAGTAATGTAAAATTAATTTCCAGTACACGATTAAAACGGACACTTGAAAAGGATATAGAATTAATGGATTTTAGAAAATTGAATTGAGTTATTAATTGAAAAGGATAAAAACATAGCTTACTATCGGCAATAAAAAAAGACGTATAAATAGAAGTGTAACACAGTGCATTACGTCTTAAATGCAAATCAACAATGAGAATGATTTCCTCAACGGGCGTGTATGCAGCGACGGGCGTTTATTCAATTTTATAATAACCCCAAAAAAAGCGCTCGTTAGTATTTCTTTTTGAGAAGAAGATATTCGAAGAGTGATTTAAAGGCTCCCAGAAAAGTGATTATCTAAGCAAAGAAACGAGGCGATCAGCAAACGGGCGCGATAGCTCGGCTCGGTACTTATCGATGCTTCTACAGATCCAAAGCCAAGCGTGAAAACAACAACTGGCTGCAGATCGCGGGAAAACAATCGGCCGCTATAAATATTCGAGGCGCGAGCGCGACGGCTCGAGATAAGGTTTTATACACCAGTGGCAAGGTATCCAACGGCGGGCATCGATCGGCCAAAGATTTTCTCGGGAGCGCGAGAGAGCCGCGGAGACAAAGCGCGCGGGCGCGCTCCTCCCGAAATAGCAGCTCGGCAAAAATCACGGGCGTTACGTAAAATAATCGCGGGGAATCCGGGGGAGCTGGCCGCGGTGCGAATTGACGGGGTCAACACGGGGCGGGCGCGAGCCGTGGATAAACAAAAAAGCAGAGAGGGTGCGGAGGACCTACCTCGGAAAAGAAGGGAGGATCGGGAGCCTTCGCTGTCCGTGAGCTGGCAGACGGCTAACATATTTCTCGCGATGGAGGATTGGCGGCGGGCGTTTGACAGGTCGGCTGCTCGTCCCTCGGGCCCGTCCTGGCCGTCCCGGGCGCTTCTTCTCATCGAGGAGCGGCTCTCCCCCGCTCTCCTCCTCGGCAACTATTTTTATTGTCGTCGCTGACTGGGCCTGCTGCCTCCGGCTCGGGTCTCGCGGGGCAGACGATGTCTCTCGGGCGCACTTATTCTTTTCTCCTTCGGGCGCAATTAACGCCAATCGGCGGACGGTCTTCGCCTCGGACGAGACGTTCGCATCACGCGCCTTTCGTGCGGCGCTGCCCCCTCCAGGGCCTCTCGCTCTCTCTCGCGCACTCTCCTCTCGGTCCAACTTTCGCGGTGGTCTGCTACTGCCGCCGTCGCTGCTCCCTCGACTCGCCCTCCTCGGGGCTACGCACGACACTGGGGGGCTCGGGGAGCGCTCCGGGTATCGGGACCCGCGGGCTATCGCCGCCGAAGGCTTGCACAAGCTCGTTAGCGCGGGGGCGCTCGGCTAATTGGCGGGGCCGTTGACTGGCGGCGATGGCTCGCTCGGCCCTCGGAGCCGATGCACCGCGCGCCGCTGGCCGTCGGTCCGGCTGCCGCCACTCGGCCCGCGGGGCTTTGAGGTTAGAAAACGTGTCCGCTGGCGAGGCGCCCGCGGGGCCAGTGGCCCGTGCCCAGGGAGCAGCTGCGCGCCGACGGCTGCCTGCCCTCGGGGAGCCCCCGCTGCTTTGAGGTTATGGCGGCGGGGCCCTCGGTGGCTCGGGGCCCTCGGACGCCTCCTGCGAGGGGCAAGCCGCGCACAAGACGCGCGAACGCGCTCGCCTCGGAGCTGGGGGACCGGGCCTGGAGCGCTGCCGCGGAGGAGGGGACGCGCCGATGCCCAGCGGACTACTGCTCTTTATGCTCGGCGCGGCCGAGAGCCGAGCTCGCGTCAGTCGCGTGCATCTCGGCCCCCGGCGCGGCCCCCGGAGCCCCATTGGTGCGAGGGAGACGCCAGCTGGCGGGCGCAGACGTCACGCGATACACCTCCCAGCCGCCGCCGGGCCGAGGCCCTCGGCTCGGCTCGGCTCGCTTCGCCAGCGGCTCTCTCGCTCCAGCAACGGCCAGCCCGTGCACCCGCTCCGAGTCCGGACTTTCGCGCCTACTGCACATGCGTCGCTCCCCCCCCCAGCGGCCCAAGCGCGTCTTCTGCTGGGCCGGAGCTGCCTGGCTGCTTGTGTCAGTGTCCTCCTGGCTCACCTCTCCCCCACCCTTGGCCCCGTATTCGGCCGCGTGCAGTGGCCGCGTGTACCGAGCCCCGTTTAAACTATGCCATCCTCGATAACAGTTTTCGCTCTTTCCGACGACGCGCTTGCTATTAAGCCTGTACAGCCTGCGCGAGTTATCCAGACTGCCAGGTGATCGCTATGCTACCTGCGCTTCCAATGTTTTTCAAGCTTTTTTACACTCGCAAGTTACTATGAAAAAATTGTAAACATTGTTCTTTTCGATAAAAGTAGAGTTTATGAACCTCCGGTGGAGGTAGCCTATTTTACAGCGTAAACTAAGTGAATAGTGAGGTTCGTGCAATCAATCGAACCATTTATCTCCGATGGCAGATTTGTAGTATATAAATACCAATAACATTGTATATGGCAATATGTACTAAAACTACATTGAGGTGTCCACTTTTCGTCAATATCAGTCTATACGAAGACTTATTTAGAGATTTTTATGAGACATGTTGAGCAGTTTGAACAATGGAAATATATTAATAAGATCAACTTTTTTATTACTTAATTTCAAATGTTGGATTTGATCAAGCTATTTTTAAGAAGAAAGTTTCATATTTTAGTCATATTTTAAATTTTCTAAAATCAAATATAATACAACAACATCAGTAAATGATTCTATATATAATTTTTATATTTTTAACGTCTTAACATGAAACATTGCCAATCATGATCCATGACACTCAAACTTTAATTATTTTCTACTATTCTTCCGATGTTTTTTCTAAAATTAAAATGTTTATTTACAAAAATGATTTGATTTATAAAATCAATCTCCCAATCTCCTAAAATAATTTGATAATTGGAGGTAGAATTTGTGTCAAATAATTAAAATGATAATTAAGGTAATTGCAATGCAATATGGATTTATACATGTTTACACTTGTATAAATTTCTTGTACACATTGATAATTTTTTACAAATATAATTTAAAGCGGCATTAAAGGAAACCTTAGATGGTGTAAGTAATAAGTGAATAAGAAGTATTGAAAATGAACGAATATGCAAATTTATTAATTTTTAAAAAGCAGGTCATTCATAAAACGGAGAAATAAAAAAATTACAAGTATAGAATAAATTCTTCACGTTATAGACCTAATATTTAATACTAACAACTTACTAAACTGTATGAATTAATGTTAAATTGTATTGAATCCAAATACAGTTATGTCGGAGGTTTATTTGTAAAAACTTTGGTAATTTATTATTTAGTAACAATTGATCATCATATGAAAAGTAAAAAATATTCAATTACATACTTAAATTGATTCAGTAGCTACATGCATACGAATAATAATTGTTAGTTTAACTTCCATATACTGTTGTCAATAGTAAAACAATTTATCAAATTCTAATAAATATAGATAGGCACTTTAGCTATACGTATTCTTCATCATTCTGTGCAAAGAGTTTGATTATTCAACAATTTTTTTTCTCTATCATAATTAGCCAAAAATAATTAAATTCGCTTAAAAAACAATACTAGCTTCTTTTCTTCGAAGGGCATACAAGTAGATAAATGTACTTCTAATTTCCACATTTAAATGTAAATATTACTGAATATTTTTAAGTAATACAAATCACGAAAAATTATCTATTACAGTCCTTTAAAGCTTATAGTAAATGTTTAATGGCATTAACATGTAATTGGGTAAATAATCTATTTTTATATGATTTTTAATTATCATATTGCAATTGAAATATATTTTATAAAACTCAAAATAATCCAGATAAAAAATTCATCAAAGATCGTCGATGCATATATACTTTAAACAGTATATAAGCTACACAACCAAACTAGTTTCATCTTCAAGAAACATAGTGAAATATTGGATATAACTTAATTAATTAAAATTTGTAATAGCTTAAAGTGTATCGTAGACTTTGCTCGAAACTTTAACATTTAATATAAAATATATTATTTATAAAAATATAAAATTATGGTAAGTTTAAGTAATTATAACAGGAGTCGTTATATGTATAGTGATGAACATATGATGGTAAGTGTAAAATGTTGAACTGCAGCTAGAAAGTGAAGGATAACCATCTAACTTATAATAAGTCTAAATTTAATAATACTAAATAATAATATTAAATAAATGTAAATTTAATATTTTATAATACATCTAAATTTCTATTCTTTCAATAAATCTCTTTTGTGCTAATTTCGTCGGATCAGGGTTAATCAGAGTTGTACTCAATCTTTAAGCGTAAAAGAGGCGTAAAACGGGTGGCGAGAGTTGATGTATATAATTACTTAACATACGGCAGCCCTGCAGATGGTTGCGCGCCATATAACTCAACCTAACCCAGCCCTGGCCCCGATCATGCCTATTGCGCGAGTAGATGCATATGTATTCGCATAAATGTAGATGTATATGTATTTGTCGTTCACGTAGTTTTTAACCGTTGCTTCGTATACAAAGTGTAGATCGACACCCTCTCAGCCAAATAGATATCTAAAAATGACTTAAAAAAATATAGACCGAAAGGACTGAAAGTCCACCCTTCGATAATGTTACTAACGTAAAATGTATCTCCACAGTTTTTCCAGGAAAATTTGAAAATGATTTCCAATTTTTTTTACCATAAATTTAAAAAAAAAATATTTTTGGAGTTTTTTGCACAAAAAATTGAACAAATTTTCAAATAAAGAATGTTCCTACTAAATGTTCTTTAAAAAAATAATATCAGGTAAATAATTTTTAAGTGAGTATATCCTCTTTTTTCTATATTTTGTGATTTCCTTCGAATATTGCTCTGAAAAAATATGAAAATTAAGAGATTGAGCCTCTGCACAAAGCTGCATAGCAATTTTAAGTACACCGCTGCTCATTTTGTCATAAATAGTAAAAAACTGTTTCACATTAAACAAGCATATCGCGAAGTATCTGCATTCATTTCACTTTAGTCTAGGTTTAAAAAAGTGCATCAGATGCGTACTTAAATGCACCTTTTACATTTGCATGTCACATTTTACACATACATAATAAATGAGTTACTGTTACGTAAATAATTAATTTTATATTGCACGCAGTATGCACGAGGTCAGCTGAGCCTATTCTTTAATAGATTTGTTCTACTTTGTGAAAAAAGAAAGAAGTTATCAGCAGCTTTTCTGGGTGAAATATAAGTTGTTGCACCATGACTGCTACATATATACCCTACTGCGCATGCGTAGACCAATGTTTTCATATATCAGGCTAGGAGGGTGTCAGTAAAGTACAGGGAACAAACAGAACAATGTAACATGCATCACCAAAAATGTATGTAGAGTCTGAGAACTAAATTATTTCTAAGAATTTAAGCAATCCTCTTTATTTCTTTAAATTATTGTTTTTTAGAACATTTTCGTAATTTTATAACATATTCAACAGTTTGATTATGTTCGAGATTATATCAGATTAGTATATTTATAATCCGACATAGTAGAAATAAGTATTTATATTATTTATTTAATTTTATCTGTCATAAAGGGCGCCAGGCCCGTTAAGGCCTACGCGAGCCGAGCTGGCTCGGCGAGTAAACAAAAGGAAGGGGGCGCGAAAATTCGTAAAAGTCAGTGACCTCTCAGCGCCCGAGAGAGTAAGTACCGCGAGGCCCACGATGCCTGATTTCTCACGGTATATAGAGATTCCGGGAACGACGCGCGCGCAGTTTTCTAGTCCATTGGCGCTGCACTAGTGCTCTGGTGGAGAACGCCGGCTACCACCATCCTCCTGATTCGCACCGGAGGAGGCGTCCAAGCACAGGTGAGCAGCGGTCCCGCGAAGGGGCAAGCCGTTGTCGCCCGCGCCCAGACAACGCAGCCTGCGCTTTTCTAGCGCAATCCCCTCTGTCTCTTTTCGCCGCTGGTCCAGGGTGCGTGACCCAAATGGTTAGTACCCCTGGTCCAGCCCGTGCAGACGACCAAGAAAGATCGGCAGTTAAGAGGTAGGCGAGTTTGTTCGTGGTATAGCGAAGGTGGTGCAGTAGCGCTTCTATAAGGAGCAGCGGGTAACTCTTACCGGGCGACAGGAAGCCGGCAGTACGCGCGATGTGAGCGGGCGAAAGTGATGCCAAACCGGCGCAGAGGAGCTCCCTCTCGTATCCCGAACCGCGCGGTCCTTTTTGGCGTTTAGGGAGGTTCCCACGATCGCACCTGAGAACGTCTCAGAACGGTTTCACGCTGAACGAGTGACACCACGTGCGTTTGTTGTAAACGCGTGGAATATGCAAAATACACGTTGGACCGACAGGCGTAAGTAATTGTACGATAATTATCTTAAATAAATATATGCGCGGCCGCGTGACAAGTGTAGCATACACTGCCCCATAGCACGTGTAAGCGGGTGACGACATTGATGACGCCCTCATTGTACGCGGTCGGGTCGGTGCAACAGTGCTGCATGTACGCAGTTGTTATAATGATACAATTTAATACTGTACAATATTTAATTTATAATAGCTATATTCATTTTACTAAAAAAATATTTCTTTGATTTATTGAATTATTCATGACAAATAGGATAAATAAATATTTATTTACATAAATATCATGACGGAGTAATATAGTATAACACCGAAATGGTATAAGGCTAAATTATTTTATTTCGTCTTGTATAATTTCCGTAGTCTAGTTTATAAGGTAATGTACTTTTATGAAGGATGTACTGTGTTCAAATTCCAACGTCTCGAAAATTTTATTAAAAAAACATACATTTGTTTTTATAACGTTTTGGTTGTATTTTACAGTTTATATTCGTATAAAACAATACAAGTATTAACATATTAATATAAAACAATTAATTTATTAATCGATGCTTATCGTTTATTTTTTGCAATACACAAACTTTTTTTTCAATATAATTTTACATTTTTATATGCAATTAAAAATATATTAATAAAACAATGTAGTGCATCAATATATTCATTATTCACATAAATATATATGCAGCAAAATCTTTAAAATAGAATTAATTTATTTAAGGATGTAATATTAAGGTATAAGTTTAAAATAAGGTATAAGTTTAATTTACTAAGCAAGAGGAGACCCTTGTCTTTAGCTTGAGGTTGGTAGCTAATACTAGATTAGATATTATTTTTCCATATTGCTCTTGTAACTTGTTTTTACAATTGTATAATAACTCGATAGGTAGAAACGCTTTCCTCCCGAGTATGCTTAATTTCTGATTGCTCTGCAAGCCGCACCTTTGCTGATCTTAAATTATATCTTAAAATTTTTGTTCGACCTATCAGCGCTCTTTCTTCATTAGTGCATCTGGATTATTTCCATGTGGTAACATTATTGTACTATTTCATTAAGAGCATATCATTATATTGTGTATTTATCAGCATACGAGATAATAAAAGCTATACCTGGAATTCTACCTTTCAAGCGCGTACCTTTACTAATTAGCTTCATGTATCGTTCAAATCAAGTGAATTTTCAATAATAGTGAATTCGAAACTTATTCGTCAGTGTAAACCATATGCATACTAGACAACATTGTTTGAGTGAACTCAATGGCAATCTTCAGCAATTTCAACATAAGTTAACCACGACGTCTCAAGAGAGAACAACACGTCATTAATAAAGCAGCAAGAGTTCAAACGTAGTTGTTAGAAAAATCCCATTGAGGTAGCATAAAGCTCAATTCTGAACAATCCTGAAGTTAAACAGTTTTCATCGACGTACAAAGCGTTTCGATTTGTAGTAAATTTAATCTAAATTAATAATTAAAAATGGCAAATGTTGATGAGATCAGAAATCTAAAAGGACAGAGAGCCATTCTCAAAACTAAATTCACAAAGTTTTCTAATTTTATTATCAAATTACGTTTGGCTAAAATGGATGGAATATTATATCAATTTGAATCTCTTATTGGGCAGATAAATGCATTATTGAAAGTGCCATCAGCTGAATTAGACCAGTTTGAGAAAGCATTTTACGAAAACATAAGTCTTGCACATGATATATTCGCAGAATCGAATAATGCATTAACATAGACCGCGAGTTTGCTTTAAGTTAATGAATTTCGCAACTTTGGTTTCCGTGAATCGAACTTATAGTCGTTCGATGGTTCGTTCGATTAATGGATATCGTTTTATAATGAGTTTAATTCAATTATACACGTAAATGCTGCATTAAGCAAACTCCACAAATAATTCTATTTAAAGTCTTGTCTAAAGGAATCAGTTCAACAAATCGTTGATTCGTTAGAGTTAGTCGATGCAAATTACGAAGTTATGCGTAAACTGCTCAAAAATCGTTATGATAATAAGTGTGCAATTATACAAAATCACGTGTGGGCTCTCAGAAGTTTACCAATAATTGGAATAGAATCTGCGGCTGATCTACGCCAATTCATGTGGGATAGTGCAAATGGAAATAATTACAATTATTACTAATTAGATTTATTAATTAAAATTAATGACGATTACAAGTGTTACGTCGAAACTCCCCCTATGTGAAGTCGCTTCGTAGTTATGTATTATTGTGATGAGGTATAAATAAATAACACTTGATTTGAGCCTGATTAATATATTTTATTGATTCGTGGGAAAAAAGCCCGTCGGCGTGAAAAACTCCAAATTCCGTATTGATTGTATTTTAACTTTTTATATAATATGTGGAGACAACGCACTTGCATGTATGCAAACCGGCCCGTGCTAAAAAATTGAATAGTGACCGAGTCACTGTTGAGACGTACGTATGACGACCAATTGTTAGGTATCCGAGGAAATTCGAAAAACCGGCTATGGAACGTGTTTTTATATTATTTTATGCTATACAATTTTCTGTGTGTTCAAGATTGTTTCAATACGCGTACCGCATGCGATGGACTTGTACGTGATTTCAAAGCACAAGCAAGACAATATTCGGAGACTAAACAACAAGTATTTTTACACATCGACTGTACGTCTTAATCGCTTAGTTGTCGGCACTAAACTTAACCTTTTTTGGAGGCTCAATGTCACCAGTCGCACCTCCAACCCTAAGCTCCTACCTCTATCAGCATTAATCTCTCGGTTAATCGTAACATGAACCGCGTGTACTTATGTGCGTATTCGTATTGTCTATACCCTTCAAGGCTACTATCCGATACTACATTATCAAATAAATAATATACATCAAATGAATACATATCTTCACGTTCTTAAATCGTTATGTCAACCAACAGAGTCATGGGAAACTTTGCTGATTGATTTACTCACTGAAAAATTAGATAGAGCCACCCATCAAGAGTGGGAAAAATCCACGTATGGGACAGATATGCCGACGATGACTGAATTTTCTACTTTCTTTAGAGAAGCGTTGTCACAATCATGTTTAATTTGCAAAGGGACACAAACTTTACGCCCGCGATAATTTTAAACCGTTGCAAATAAACGAACGCGTAGAAAGAGTCAAGGCGCATTAACTTTACTTCAACCGTTGGAAGACAGGGTTTACAAATACCGATTGCAGGTGGTCAGTATCTAAAAAATGCGAAGGAAAACATAATATGCTACCTCATTATGATTCAAAGGGTTACAAATAGAGCAATAATAATAGCGATAATAACACGAATATATAGAGACTCAACAGCTTTCAACGACTTCGCTTGTAAAAATTAAACTGTTATAACCTACCGCATGTTTAATTAATATTCCAGTTGAAACTTTAAATCAAGTAATTTCAATATCTAAGACATCTCGTCGTGATGCACAAACTATTCTGAAGCCGTAGAATCTTTCATACTACCGAGCATTTGTAATTAATTATCTAATAGGATATATAGTTGAGCAAAATATTCATATAGCTTTTAATAAACCATTGGCAGATCCAAGAAAAAATTTCAGGATGCTCAGTTTTATGGCCAAAAACCAAGCTGGACTGGTTACTCCGCAGGCAATATTAATTCTCCTTACAAAACGATCAATAATATACAAGTGCATGCTATCTATATAGATATATTACATAAATCCGTACAAAGGTTTTGGGAAATACAAGAAGTGCAAGAGCAAAGTTCTTGTTCGAAGAAGAATATAAAGTCAAGCAGCACTTCAAACGAAATATGACACTGTGATCCTGCATCAGAACATTATATAATTCGATTGCCATTCAATAAAAAGATTGAAAATCTGGGCGATTCACGTAAAATCGCAGAACAGCCATTTTACATTTTAGAAGAAAATATTTAGAAAATTCGCGTGAAGCTATTCAACTAGGACATATGGTTCAGATACAAAACCCGATAGAAGACCCGACTCCTGTAACCCCCCATTCCCCCATATCCGCCTCGCAGTCACTCCACCTTCTTGTCTACTGGAAGGCGCGGCCAGGCCCTCTGCTTGCTTTGCAGCCTCGACCACTTCACCCTACACTGAAAAACTTTGAAGCAAAATACATCGGTCATACGACGCTACGAGCTGCGGACGATCGAAGTGTTTCGCAGCGGATTAGTGTCTGACGCTCAGAACAGCGGAGCTCCGAAGCGAAAAGCAGCGGAGGTCCTAAGCTGCCGCACTAGATATAAACACAACGTTCTGCACTGCACCAGACCGATGCTTTAAGCCTCGAGCTTATATTGTGTTTATATATGCAAATCCAATGCAATACAGAGCCTTGTGTTCACATTGAGCACGGTAGCTTTAGCTTTAGCTTTAGCATTTAAATAAAATTATTTTTCTTTCTAAAAAATAATTTAATTTAACTCTAATTGAAATTAAAATTTTTTGCAAGTAGTTTCTTGGGTTGGCAAGCTTTTTGGATCATCAATTTAAAATCCAGCACAAAACATTAATCCAGGTGACCAAATTAGTTACTTATTTCTATCTTCGGAAGGTATATGTTCATGATCCATCCAAGACATTCAAAATCAATTAAAATTTTCTGTATATCCTGATGAATCTATATACGAATTAGTTTGATTTACGAAACTGATCTGTATCCATCAATACATTTCTTTATACTTATTACTATCTGAAATTATTAACAACTTATAGTTTTATAAATCGATAATTTTTGGTAATATTTTTCTAATTTATAGTAATACGGTACCTCAAGATTTTCGTCATATATATTTATTGTTTCACAAGGATCATTTATAATATCAAATAAGCATTTATCTAAACATTGTGGATACTTCATTTTCGGTCTACAACAAGCGATAGCTTTTTCCCTTAATATTTGTATATCATTCTCATTAGATAAAAAATGATTCTTCATTTTTTCTATTACTCTCCAAACTAATGAGTTCATCACTTCAGAAATATTATAACTTGGAGAATGATTGTTTCCATTTTTGCTATAAAAGTTGAAATACGTCTGATCTCCTAAAAACATAAATAAATCATAGATTTAAAATAAGTGCATGTAATTTATTATTGAAAGTAAAATAATAACACCTCGAATAAATTTGTAATCTATAACAATAGTTACCTGTTTTTTTATTACTTTATCGATATTTATTGACATTGATTCTTGATTAGATTTGGTCTGACTATTGATTAATACCATCTATATAATAATACCATCTTTATTGCATCCGGATTACCTGCACCAATATAGTACAGAGTTGGCAGCTAATGAGTTATGTGAATGAATTCATCGGAAACTCGAAATCGTTTTTCTATCATAATCGTTTTTCTATAAATGAAAATATGCAGGTCGATACACGTACGCCACCTTCAAAATTGCTGCCCTTTCATCTATAAGATATGGATAAAATATGGACAAAATACAAGTAAAATATTTATTAATAATTATATTTTAATGATAGTGTACAAGTAAAATGATTTTACCCCTTGAAAAGGATAATTAAAACTATAATTTTTAAACGGTTGTTCTATAGTTGAAGCATCATTATCAGACTTAATAATCATTATACTACTATTGAACATTTCCGCGTCACTTAAAGCTTTCACTACTTTACCGATAGACTCATCCAAAGCTTTAATTACTCCTATAATATCATTTAAATAAATCTCATTTTTTGTTAATATTTGCTTATATTTGAGAAATTTTGTCTACCTACAAATTTTCTTCTATTAATATTAAATATGTATCCCAAAGTTTGATAAACTTCTGTCATGCTACGCACTTCAATAGGATCGAAATTATCACTTGTGTGTGCAGCTACATGAAATATAGGAAGATATAATGGCTTTTGCTTATTATGATCTTGAATTATATTAACAGCTTGTTCAGTAATAAAATCTGTAAAGTATTGATCATTATTATATTTTCCAAGTATTTGTGAGGTATCTAAATGAAAATCAATTCCAATACGTTTCTAGAATACATTTACGGTAAATTATATACTCTTTCTGGTTTCATTCAAAAGAAATTCTACATTTTTCTACATTCAAAATCGCGACATGGTTGAAATAGCGAACGTATCCTCCTCAATATCCTATGATAGTTTAATAATTCACGTACGATTTTCCTACAATCCTTGTGATATATCCTAATTCCTATAAGTATTCAGGCAGAAGTTTTTCGTGTAAAGGAATTTCTCTGGGTTGAGCCCAGTTTGATTTTGCCTTGTGATCCTGCAGGAATCGTAAAAAATAAATGATAGATTATTACTGCTAAGTATATATAATTGTCAAATTATTTATAGAAAACGTTTATTTACCCATTCTGATAAAATAACGATCCGTTAGAAAAGCACTACGTGAAGGGGTACATGTTGGCAATGTATAATGTCGGTTTAAAATAACACCTCCATAAGCTAAGGCTATGTTTATATATGGAGACATATTCGGTGTCGGTATTTGATTTGATCCATGAAAGCCAAAGTTGTTCCAACCTTAAAAGTTTCAAATATTTTTTGAATTTTCAGTAATTTTTTAATAGTTTATAATATTATTGTTAAGATTCCTTTAAAAAACAGATCATTGTTTTTATAAAAGGTTTAATTTTTTTATTAAACAGTATTAGCAACAAACGTGTGGAAAATAACTAGAAGAATTAGCAAAATAGAATATAGCACTGTCGAATACCTGTTGTAAAGGAAACAAGGTTTGCCTGCTTATTGAAGCATGGTGGGAAAAATGTCTGCAATAAAACGTGAAGAAAAGCTAAATATGGCCGTATCGGCTATTACATTGTTTGTAAAGGAAGCTATTATTAGCAATCTGTGGGAACTGGATGGTATAGGAATCAGCGACACGATCGAGCAACAGTTAAAGGTACTGTTCAATAATGTTGCCATAAACACAGGACGCTATGTGGTTAAATTGCCTTGACTGGAAAATCACCCAGCTCTCAGAGATAATAAAGGGATGGACAATTGACTGACTGCAATCCACGATGAAAAAATTGAAGACCCAGATTTATATTAACGATATTAATTATTACGATGCGATAATTAATGAGTTATTGGCTGAGGACATTATTGAACGCGGACCGATTGAGAAGTGCGATTGGGGCATATACCTGCCTCATCGAACCGTCATGAAGGAAGGACGCACTACTGTCATACGTCCAATATTCGACGTGTCAGCTAAGAACAGAGGATCACCATCAATTAACGACTGTGTTAAAAGGGATCGAATCTCACAGAGCTAATTACTTCGCGCTTGCTGAATTTTCGAGAAAAAGAAGAACGTGTAGTTACAGACATTCGTAAAGCGTTTTTGCAAATAAGTATGAATGTACATGATAGAGATTATTATTTGCGATTTATAGGATGACGCCGTGTAGAATTTGTATTTCCAATTACAACATTTTCTCAAAGATGCGAAGGTAGTAATGGAGACAGGCCATTTCGACTTGCGAGGGTGGGAGTATACAAACGATAATTCGGAGAACATTGAAACGTTTGTTTTGGGTACCGTGTGAGATAAAATGAGTGAAACGTTATTGTTTGTTTTAGTGACGATGGTCAGCAATTTTATATTGTAGAAATAATTATTTTAAAAAACAATTGCAATTTGAACATTATTTGTAAGCAATTGTGAAATAATTACTTTGACGAGAAATTAGAAGTATATGCAACAAATGTTAATACATCTCGATGGACGTACTTAATGCAAAATGATGTATTAAGACTTCCATAGGTCATACGAATCATTTGTTTGATGGAAGAAGCAATGGGCCGAGAAAACTCAGGATGAGTGGTACCTCGGTCGGATCCCCGAAATGTAAGCGGACCCATCGGGGAATCCGCGATGCAAGATAATCCGTTGAAAGTATGGAAGCTTGTCATTCTTAAAGAAAAGCGCAGGACAATTTTACGCGAGTGTCATGGTGAGCCTACGGTAGATCATCTGGGCCGCGCACAGTGTCAAGCCATCAGGTGCAGCATTTTAACAACAATCATGAGAAGAGGTCGTTTGGAAGAGAAATCGGGTTCTCTTCTCTACAACGCAGGGCGTAACGGCGAAGCTTGGAACCAACATGTACGAGCTTGCAGATAGCGAAGAAATAGTTGAGAGCCCTATACATGCCGAGCATTTCAAGCAGTACGTAGGGAATAACGAGCTGGGACGAGGGTCCGAATCCTACTATCGCGGGCGAGCGGAGCGCCCTTACTGCCTTAGGCCAAGGCGCTAACGTGAGCGAGTCGACTGTGATGGGCGATAGCACGTCCGAAAGAGCGAGTGCGGCCATTACGCAACAACCCGTTATGATGAAACGGGGTGGCAGGTGCTGGGCCTGTCAAGGCCAATGCGAACCGGACCAGCAGACAATAGAGGCGGTAAATAAATATGAGAAAGAGGGGCCTCTGAAGGCGCGAAGGCAGCGGATACTCCGGACGCGAAATATCCGCTGTTGTCAACTTTCAGTGTTCTCTCGGCGTCCGAGAGAAGGGGTGACAGGCGAAGCTGTCACAGGACGATCGTCGAGTCAGTGAACTCTTGACAGCTTTGTGCCGAACTTTTCGGGAGGGTCAGCGGTGGCCGCGAGGAGCCGGCCACGCGAGTGAAGGATTATCGACGTTGCCTGCACTCGGCAGCGCAGCTCGCATAGTCGGACCGCGTGCAGCATGTGCACACCAATGCAGTCCCCGCTAATAGGGCGCATAACGGCGCAAAGCTTATGCTCACCTTCACTTACCTTGCCGTAATCGGGCGCGAATTAGACGTCAACATTTTCCTTACTTGTTTTATTCAAATAGTTGAATAACTTATTGGCGCGAAAGCGTCTCGCCACGTCATACCCTCTTTCTTCCCGTCCCTTCTTAGACAGTTTTTTGGAGAGGAGTGGTTGAAGGAACCACACCGCCTCTGCCAGAGCTGCGAGAGTAGCTCCTTAGCTAAGCGATCAGTTATAGGTGCCGCGTTTCGTATGATTTGCGACTGGGGTGGTAAGTGTTGCCTACACGGACAAAAATTGTATAGCAAATATTACAAGATTTTATTGGAGAAATCACTATACCGTATCGTAACGTGCTCGCAGACTGCAAGTATATCAAATTATACTATAGTATAACGTAGAATTATATCAAATTAAATTATACACATATATATAATTTAATATATATATTGAATAATATTTATAATGTTTTATATATATGTATAAAATATTCAATTTATATATTATAGTATGATAAACAATTATTTTTTTTTTAAACGATGACAATGATATTCACTTTTCGATAGAGATTACACCGGTATAATTCAACACATGTGCGGCGTTATGCGACGCTACCAGCGGTGCTTCTTATAATTTCTCTTGTTTCGCCCATGCGCGATGGCTAGTTAGTATACTTATACAGTACTTTTTCTAAATATTACAATACTTCATAGCATATATTTCAATATTGTACAGCAGTAATTCCTATAAAGTATTGTAAATTTTGAAATCTTCTAATATTTACTCTACTCTATTGTAAATTACGTTATTAATGTTGTACTTTGTAATACTAATATTTGTATTTTGTCTTATTTGAAGTAGCATATTTTACTGTAACATCTAGTAATTTTTCTAATTTTTGCAGTCTGCGATCACATTACCCTAAAAGTTTGTAATTTTTACAAAGATTATATTAGTGTTTATTATACATATTCTCTCCGTGTACACTTCCTCATTGCACGTAAAAACGGGTGGTGTCATTGCTGCCGCCCGTATTATACACGACCTGGTTAGTGCCACAGCGCTCCGAGTTCCCCCATTATAGTATATTATATAATTATATCCATGTGTTACTTACAATGTCACCTGCCATAATTATTATTATATTTGGTTTTGGTTGCATTTTTGACTGATGTATCAGATCTCTAAATTTTAGACACGAAAAAAAAATATAAAGTATAACATAATCATGGCTATAGATTGATACCAACTTTCGATGGTATCAAATGCGCTAAAAATACATAAATTATAAATTATAAAAATATATAATATAGAAATTAGACTCGGAGTTCAAATAAACTAACAGTAGCATACAAATCAAGCAAATTCTGTATTCTGACAAATCATAATTGCAATAATGAAGTTACTTCGATAGCGACTACTTTAAATTTACTTATTGAAAATATGGTTACATTGCTCCAAGACTTTAAAACTAAGTGGTTGTTAAACATGATAAGATAGATTCAAAATAATATATAACTTATTAAAAATGTAAAATCATTGAGTACCAACATGATAACCAACATGATAAAAATGAAGTTATGATTTAACCATTTTATCAAATGTAAATATTTCTTATATTTTTATTCTTGAAAATTATAATTTGCACATCAATTAATTCATATATATTGCGAAAAATTATTTTAAAATGAAGTACATAAAAAAGAAAAATTAATAATCTGTTTTACTAGTTTAGGTTATTATTAAATGAATATTGGAAATATTATTATATTATTAAAACTAAATACTAGCAGACATTAACGCAATTGTTCTTCTAAAGGTTGTCGCTCGACTAACTGAAAAAAAGACGCATCTCGTACAAGAAGAAAAAACATAGGCTAATGAAGGAATTATCCCTACTCCGAGCGTTTATTGCTCTGTCTGATAGAAGTTTGAAAATACAATAAAAAACCGAATGTTATTACAATTTATTAGGACTATATACTATTCATTGTATAACTGACATTATAAATTGTACAAGCTGGCTAATTGTAAAAAATTAAAAAATTTCTTATATCATTGCTTAGTAATGCAAAGTAAGTTTTTTAGCAATTATTAAAATTACATTTAACATTACGTATTACGCAGGCGTAACAAGCCGCCTTATACCATTGATCGGTCGCGATCAATTTATATGTATTTAGTGGTATCACTTAAGTATCTATAGGTAGTAATGCAATCTTCTTGAGAGATCGTTTGTAAGTTCCACTTACAGTCTTTAGGCTTATTAGTCTTACTACTCCATCATCGCCGGGATGTACATCAACAATATGTTTGGTGTCCCGCTGGAAAGGAGATAGGTTGTCTTCATATTATTTACTGATGCCGAAGTCTTTTTATTTCGTGTATTAAGTTGGTTCAGATGCTGTTTGAGTTCCTGTAAGAACTTCCAATTTGATAATCGACTTGCAGGAGCTTGAGAAAAATTTGCATCATTTGCAAATGACCAGATGTTATAACAGTGAGGTCATTGGGATCAGATGAGATAAGAGGCAATTGCCGAGAATTCAAGAATGCCTCAATTGCTATTGCATGCATATTAAGTTCTTCGAATGTTAATAATGTATTTCCGACGGTACAGAAGACTCATTTGCTAAATTATCAAAAATTTCGCGACTCGTGCCTTTATGTTGTAAAATGAGTAAAGATTTTTGTGTTCATGGTTCGTGTCAACAAAGTTAGTACCTCTATCAGAGTAAATATTCTTACTCTTGCCTCTCCGCGAAAAAAATCTTTTCTGTCAAGCTGAAAATGCATCGGTAATTAGATCGCTCACTATCTCTAAATGAACTGCTTTTGTATAAAATCACACAAAGAATGCGATGTACACTTTACTCTACTTCTATTTCTTAATTTCTATTCCTGAAGGATCCGCAATAATCTGCTCCAGTAATTAGAAAAAGTCTCGATTGTATTAAACGATTTTTCGGTAAATTACCCATTAAATAATCGAAATCTTCTCGAAAAAATGTAACGACTCAATACATGAATAGATGACTCGTCTTGTGGAGTTTTTTTTGTGCAGTTGTATGATCCGTAATATAGCAATTTTGGCTACTTGTAACTCATCGGCGGTGAGCGGGCCAGAGATCCTTTGACTAACTATTAACGAGTGTTACGTTGCGATATATCTATGTATATTATAGTAATACAGTTGAATATTTGTAATAACAATTAATATTAAATGTAATATAATGTATTAATTGATATTAGATAAATAGTTTCTCAATACAATAAAAGAATTTAGTTACATGTAAGTTTACTAACAGGTAAAGATACCCCGTAACAACGGAATTTGAACTTCAGATAATCAATGCCATATAATGCCCATGGCTAATTATATCCTTTATCGCATCACTTAGATTTGGGAGCTACAGTTATAAAACGAAATTCCCATCACAAGCTGATGTATGTTCGCCTATCATAACGGCGTTAAAAAAGTAAGGTAAACGCGAATTTACGCCTCGCGAGATCAAAAATTAGAATCGCCTTACGTCGCACGTCAAAACAACGAGTTATTTAAGAAACGATTACAATATACTAACTTTTATATATATAACAAAACTTTGGATAAAACATTGCTCAACTCAATTTATTAAAAGAAAAAAAGAGCTGTTGAAAGTGGTCTACTTGATCGACGGAGTCCTCGTACTCCAGCTTGCATGGTACCTCGCATTTCTTTTCTATCTTTCTTAATACATATCAAAATATTGTCCCTCGGGTGGAACCTCTCTATTGTCTAATAATGTATGTGAAGGAAGGTTACAAAAACCTGCACAAGATGTAACCGATGAAGATGGAGCGAATTTTAGATACGAATTGGCCGTCGAAGCACAAGCAGAAGCTCAAATAATTATTGGAAATAATTTTCTATTAATTTTCTACTTCTTATCCTCAAGAAGAAAAACACACTCAACAAATATAATATTTATCATTATAAGTATAAATTATATGTATAATTGTTAAATGAAGGAAAGGGATCCTTGTAGCGGACCGATTTACTTCATTCAAAAACGGTTCCTTGAACGGTTCTTGTTCCTTTAACAAACCCTGCAAGACTCCTAGACTATGGAACTCCTAGACTTACGTTATAATTAATACATTAATAACAACATTTTATAATGAAGAAAGAAAAAGAAACCCGCATTGACAGGAGAGGTCAGATCTCCCAATCATCATTTTCACTTTCACGTCATGGAGGAGTATTCCCTCCCAAGACGTTCGAATCTCCTTCGCTGGAAAAAGCCTGCGCTTTTCCCGATTCTTCATTCGTCCCCGATGCCCTCTCCACCGACTTCTTTCCACTGCTCCAAATCATGCGGCCAGAAGCTTAGAAGCCGACGAGGAAACCGAGTAAAGATATATACGAGCGTCATTTCGATTCCGCTACTCGTCCGAGTGGCCAGTGAAGAATTCGACTCCAATTTTCCAGGTCCATCTTCCAAGTTGACCTCAGTTTATTACCACATAGATATATATTTTTTAATCTTAAAATATTGTAGAGCCTTGTACAAAAGCAAGGTTCACAATACATAAAATTTAATAAATTATCTACTGCCAATAATATATATATAGGTTGATTATCTCTCATACCAAGCTATTCCACCCCAAAAGGTGAAGGCTTAAAAAGATACCGAGTAAATGTTACAATCTCTAAATACTCACCTACGTCAGATTATTTTGTAATTATCGCTACTTGTAATTTTTAAAATAAATAAAACACCGAATTTAAAATAATTATAAGTATCGAGTTATGGACCAGTATAAGCCAAATATTTAATTTATTTTTTAATATTGTAAAACCTACAAATTAACATTATTTAAGCTCAAATTCTACTTCTATACTATCTTCAGAAGTTAATACAAAAAATAATCGATAATATATTAGTAAAAATATTTCTATATAATTGTAGCGAACCTGTCTTTCATTGATCGTTGACTCTGTTACGAAGCGCTCGAAAAGGTCGCATCGAAGCGCCTGCCGTCTGAGAAAATAGATACGTCGCGAGCGTGAGCTTAGGGTTCGCGAGAGGATAAAATTGTTTGAAAATATCAAAGAATTAATTTATTCGCAATAATATAGTATAAATAAAAAATTGAACTATACAAATGGATGAAAATTTAGTTTATATAAAAAAATCAACAATACTTTTACTTGCTTTACCATGTATATCTACATAATTATAGCGGAATTATGAAAAGTTAAATTTGGAGATAAAATTGACAAGTATAAAACAATGTTAAATAATATTAGTTATAATCTAAAAATGAGCCTATAGATAGAATAAATACTAAAAAATATATATATACTTATCTTTATACATATATATCTTTCACAGTAAGTTAAACCATATACATTACCTTACCTTTACTTACCTTTTTTGATCGAAAGTATTTCATATTTACTATAATTTAAAATTATATTTCATATTGAAAGTATGGTATGGTAGTTATTGCTCGAGTTATTTTAATTTTAAATGCTTTAAAATAAGTTAAATGCAATTTTTAAAATGATTTATATAATGTATCAAATATTTTAGAAGTATTACTAAAAAAACAAAATAATAATTCCAAATTATTATATTACATAACTATGACTGTAACTATTTTTAATCCGCACTCCATAAAACATTGTAATAGAAAAATAATTAGTTATAATCAAGGGATATTGCAGAAGCTATAGATCAAAGGAAAAGAATACTTGTAGATTTATTTAATATTAATATATTTTCCAAGTTAATTTCCAATTCATTTCCACTTACAATGTACATCAACATAATTGATTAGTTTCTTTATACAATTACAACTGCTAATAAATAATAAAGATATATAATAATAATAAAAATAAGAATATAACAATAGTAGTGTAGAAGTATTGAAAATGTATACGTTTAATAATTTTTTGCAATATACATGTTTGTGTACACATACATATATGTATAATATATATGTATATAATATTAAATAACTATTATCTTACGCATTTATAACCGCCTTTCGAATTTGAAACACTTAAAAATATGAGCGAGGCTTTTAACTATATAGGATATAATATAATACATTGGGTTACGCTAGCTTTATATGTCCATTCATTTATAAATATTTGTCGCATATTCGTATGAAAAAACATCGACTTCCGCACTGATGTGCAAGTTTGCGCTTGAAATTTTTTCTTTCAAGATCACCAAACTTTTGGATTGTATGCATATACATGTTTTTAATTAAAATTTTCTTTTAAATAGGGCTCACTTCTAGAAACCTCAAATATGACAAATAAAAAGAATTCGACTTAGACATCATTGTTAACAATTTCAGAATTTTGTAATTGAATTTACCAAGAACTTATTATAACTAATTAGGACTTATTTGTCAATAACTTAAATTGTATCGACTTAAGATTTTTAAGTACTATAATTTTCACCGAGCACTCAATTAAAACCTTCACGTATTTATTACAAAATGAAGCGCAATAAATTAAATTCATTAAAATAAGTTGATGCCTGCATCACTATAGCTGCATTTTTGTATATGCAGTTAAACAGTGCAGTTATCAATGTTCTTATAGCATTTCGCCAAAAGCTTCTTTCCATTTTTCATAAATCAAACTCTTTTAATACGTTATTATATGAAGTTATACATACATTATATACGCATTATCTGAGTGTGTAGTAAAAGGATCGATCGCTTATTCATTGAAATGAAGTATAGAAAAAAGTGAGCTGACATAAAAATTTAGTTGTGTAATTTACACCATTTATAAATGACTGTTGCTGTCAAGTCACAATTCATTTTTATATTACTTTAAAAACATTTACCAACATTATAGGCTCGAACATTCAAAAATTTTAATAAAGGAAATAAATGTAAGTTTTATATTTGCACTTACTTTTGCAAAAATAGGCATAATATCAAAAATATTAAAACAAGATTAGATGATCGATAAACCAAACTGTTCAAATTTATCAATCTTTTGATCTACTTTAGTTTCCACGAAAATTTGCGTTAGCGCGGTAGATCCTCTCTCGGTCTATTAAATATATTACGGTCAATCAATTATAGCTTACAAATTATGGATTGATTAACGTTTAATAATTAAACTTTCTATTTAAATACAATGCAAAGAAAATGTTCATTAACAAACTGTAAAAATCGTACTTAGAGTAATTTACGAACAATTTAAATACGGCAAGATGTTATATTTACATAATAAATTACTATAATGAAATAAATTGTTTTTTCTCTCCTGAAACAACAATTGAAAGGCATTTTTATCAACTGAGCAAAAATGCATCAAAATTCATTTTGTATTAACATAATTTATTAATATTTGTTATGGTAGATATCGAGATTATTTACAAACGCTTTTACAATTTCAAATTCTTTTCATTAATTTTACAAGATATAGTCGAAAGAAAAATTAACAAAAAGAAGTACATAATAATTTACATAAATAAAAATGATTCGCATGAAATTGCTCTGACGATAACATATGACTTTCAAAAATTACTTAAAACATGATTATTTATTCGAGTTTATATTGCTTAACAGATGTAATTTCTAAAAAAATTTGTCATGATTTTCGTCGGTGAATGATTTTCATCACAATATGAGTGTAAAACCAATATTATATATATAATAAATTCGTTTTATTTTTTATATTCAGAAACAGTTTAAATATTTGGTTGAAATTGTGTATATGTAGGCCTTCTCACGAATTCAAGTGATGAAAATACATCGGCACATCGACTTAAATATTTAAAATAGATAGATATAGGTATCATAATTTTTCGCTTACACATGGTTGTAATAGGAAGAGAGACAGAGAGACATAGGATGAAATGGAGAAAGAGGGAAAAGGAGAGAGAGAGAGAGAAGGTCTAAGAAGGCGACGCGTCGCAGTTGGTTGTAGTCGATCATCAATTCAAAATTTCTTCATTTATCTTTTTCAAGTCGTATGGACAATTGAAAAAGATGAAAAAAGGTACACTGTCTTATGATAAAATACGTATGTGCAGCCATGGAAATACAAAATTGAATTTTACCATCCTATTGAACTTGATACGTCTCATTAACTGTACAATTTCATCGTCTTAATTTATTTATATTAATTTATATAAATCACGCACATTTTTTGCATTCGATTCTTTAAACATATACTCTTATATATGCATATATAATACGACAGGTTGTATGTTTATTTTCAAAAATGTAAAGCGTACAACTAAAAAAGATCTAGTAAGTCACTGGTACTTCGATCTTTGTTACGATTACTTGTATGCTTGTCTGCTTATACCTTAAAACTATAATTAACTATGTACATGTACAAGCGAGCATGTGTGAAGTGAACAAGAAAAAGGAATCGGTCTTTCTAAATGAGAAAAACATGGAACTTGAATACCATCTTACTTTAAAACATGTTTATGCTCTTGTTTCGTGAATTACATTTTAATCTTTACACTCAGTATCATGATTAACTATTTTTCGTTTCTCGCAATAGAAAGAATCGCTTTCTTTTTCGTCTTCAACTTCGTGGATTTATCATTTTTAACTTATATAATTGGGAGATTACATATTCAGGGGTTTTAACTAATCAGTCTTGTATTTGAGGCTCAAGGTGTCTAGTTATTTCTATTATCTCAACTCTATATTGCGTTGCGCACATAGTACAATTCTTTAAATTATTTATTTTGAAACCTTTCATTTTTCCTTCAGTATTTTTGTGTTCTATTATTAATTATCAACTTAGATCTCGTCGATGCTATATTCCTTTACCCAATTATTTAAACTTTGAAAGCGCTGTTGCACATTTTTTAAATACTTTGATAATAAAAATGCAGTTATAAAAAAGCACATTGATTTAAGCAGAATGATTTTAAAAAAAGGCTAATACAATAATTATTTTCTACGTCATTATTTCTTTTTAACTATTTTTAAAAATATTTTAATTCGCTCTTTAGTATTATTTTTTAAATTCAAAAGAAGAGTAACTTCAACAATTGAATTCTACGAATTACTTTATTATCATTATTCGATGTAAGTGCCAACATTTGAAAAGGTCATTAAAATCGAGTACCTTTCAATGTTAAATAATCATTTTAAACAAAACTCTTACTTTAATTGTAACTCTAAAATACAATAAGTGAACATTTATCAAATCAAAGTAAATAAAGTAGCGAAACAGCGCTAAATTTTTAACAATCGCAACCTCGATAAATCAATCTTGACTCTCACTGAGCCATAGCAGTCTAAGTTCTCTCCTCTATTGTGAAGATATGAAGATTTAATTAAAAAGATAGGAAGTACCTTTGACAGGCATCTTTTTGTGTTCTCCATTATTTTACAAAGAGAGAAAGAGAGAGAGAGAGAGAGAGAGTTTAAACGTTTTAAGACGTTCTAGTTAACTCATTTTTTATGTTTATTCGCAGGTTAATTTTAGCACCGAGCAGCCTTTAAAAAGCAGCCTTCAAAAATTTACAATGATTCGATTCTCTAAGTAAGGAGCATTTTCCATAGGTTTTGTGAACTGTTAACCAAATATCAGGCATCTTAAATTATAGTTTAAAAAAGAAACACTTGACTTATTTATATACTATCAGTGTCACCAATAGTTTTTTTATAAATTTAATCGTAATATTTATAAGTTACAGTTTCAGATATTTTGAGAATTTATCAACATTTTTACACAATTACTAACAAAAAAGTCTCTCATAGAATTAAATAAATTTATAGTTAAAATAATTGGCGCTTGAAAAAAAGCCATGTGCTAAATTATAAAAAAATTTCTACATGAATGCTACATTCATGTTATGGTATTGTAATGATTAATACAATAAAAAATCTATTAATAAAATGTTTAATATGTAACTTGTATATTTTAAATAAATTTAATAAATTTAATACTGACAGAAACATCATATAAATAAAATAAGTATCTTTAAAAAAATAATTTAAGCTACCCAAATTTTTAGGGTTACATACAAAGTGTCGTTGGCGCTATTCGTTACCAAATATACAAATATTAGTCAGATCGTAAGAATGAAACATTATTGAGCGAAAAATATACATGATTTTTATATGCTACGGCGCAATGTCAACGGCACAACGTCAATGCTTTTTAAACGTACAATGATTCAGGCTTATCGAACTTATATTGAAGTTGAGCATTGTCAACTGCTTTTTGTAATCAAAAAAAATAAATAGATTTAATTGCCTGAGAAAAGCTGAAAGTTCTGTATTATTGTATGTAATTAAAGTAAAACCATACAGAATGTTTCAACATAATATCATATAACTACATACATGATTCATATTTAATTAGATATAAAATACACGAAATTATTTACAATTTTTAATCTAGAAAACTATTCTCGAAGACATCAAATTATGTACGAATAAACGCTGCAAAGAAAACACTTCATAAACAAGCTATATCCACGATTAGTTCGAATCGCAAATAAATCTTTCGACCGAACACAAAATAATAACAGCTGCATGTATTTTTGCTTATTCGCTAAAGATTCATCAAGGCGCAAGGTAGTTCCAACATTTCAACTGTACAAAATATTTCATCAAAATATAAACTTCACAGAGGAAAAAGTCAACTAAACTGACTTAGCGAAGAACACAGCGGGTAAAGGGACGAAACCTTCATTCATGTAGTTACATTGGTCGATTATCGCGTATCTTATAATGTTCAATAGTTTATGATCAAACTCACATTAAAACTAATACGTAAACTTGTACGCATTTTTGTGAACATACAATTGATTTTTAAATATTTCATGTACCTCCGAATGGGTAAATGTAATTTATGTAAATAATTTTCGAATGTTTATTTTTCTATTACTTTTTAGCCAAAAACCAATAGTTTTCATATATATGTATATATATATGTCTCATCATAAAAGTAAAAGAAATACGGTATAGAAAAAACAAGTTGCAGAAACATATCATAAAAGTTTCCATCATATCTAAACAATTCCTTCGAATTTGATACATAAAAAATATTTGTATTTTTAAACATCAATGCGCACTTATCGTATTATTTCGCAATCACTGCTCAAAGGAAAAATCAGTTCAAAGTTTAATGATATTACCTATTACATATATGGCTGATGATTTTCATGGTTCCCTATAAAAAAATCATAGAATCACTATTGCACGATGAAAATTGATGGTTTAACATTGAAAAATTAAACCAATCATAATTTACATTGCTATAACACAACATTTATATTTAAATTTAAAAAATCCCTTACTAATTATGAAGTTTTCATAATTATGAAAGAACACTTATAACCATTGTATTGTTTTTTAATAACAAATATCATTGAAAATGAGCAGTTATTTTGGAATCTAAATTTTGTGTTTAGATATGTGTTTGCCGAATTTCACATTCTATTTTCATTATGCATTAGTAAATTTTTCTCAAGGGATGCGTGCATAAGCTACTTAGAAAATCAATTACAGAGGAACGTTTACAAAAGAAATGGAAAATTTCTTTGTCATGTCCATTATTCGTTTCAAACCAATGTATTTACTTATTTTTTATTTACTTTCGTCAAACTCGCCAATGACTTAATCAATTTAAAGGAAAAACTCTGACAGAGGTGGACAAAAACTTATTTTATTTTAGTCAACGTTCATTTGACTTCTTCTTGATAGTTTGTTTTGTTACTTCCTTAAAAGCTAAAGACGCCGCGACATGCTAATTTACAAAGTATTATTATATTGTCTATCAGATGCGCGCGCGTTTATCATTATTTTACGACGATTACGCAATTTTCAGTTTTTCCCCATTAAACTTGGATTTATATATATTACATTATATTTTCATAGGATTTTTATGAACACTTTGTGGAATTCTGTATAAGAATCTTTGATAATTTGTAGTCTGTTATTTAGTTATGAAAACAGATATTTCCATAGGTACTTTACTTTCATAAATACTATTGGGCTTAAAGTTATTATGTGAAACAATTTCTGTAAGTTTGCATAATAGTAAAAAGAAACTTACAGTAATTGACAATAATTATGCACTTCAGAGAAATAATAAATACTAAATAAAATACAAATATGAAATAATCTGTTTTCTAAAGTAACTATTTGTGGAAAGTCTGAAAATTTTTCGAGGAGCACACAGGCATACATTCTCTCGAATCGCATCTAGCAGTCGTTAATACGGCGTCATTGTCACTTTCAATAGTTTGAAAATAACAAGAAGGCAGTATCTTTATACGCATAAAAACCTTTTCTTTTTACAGTTGGGAGACGGAATCAATACACATACCAAACCTACAATAAAAAATAAAGGAATCAAAGGAGTATCGTATTTTATATTAATTTTAACAGCTTCATTCTCGCTGTCAATTATTTAAAAGTTTTCCGTTTATATTTTTTCTTATATATATCTATATATATGTATACTTATATCTCGAAATAGTTTCAATATCGCAAATTCAATTACACGTCTACAAGTTTAAAATGCAACCTTACTTTTTTATTTATATTTATATATACATATAAATTACGATTGAATTCTCAAATTCTTTTCATTATTCAGAAAAGAATAAGATAAAACTCCTTCTTTTGGGAGAAAGTATTTTTCTAAACATTATATTGCAATAATTGTAAATTTCATTATATTCTGTTAAATTATAAATTTATATAACTATTGTAATTCAAGAGTATATAGTAACACTTTTATTTCATTTTGTCAATCATTTTTAAACTCTGAAAACATTAGTGTACCTGATGACTATTGAAATTCGCACATTCAAAAACTTTATTAAAATATTTTCTTGGTTATAGAATAAAAAAGTAGGAATAATCATAGAAATATCTACAGCTTATTTTCCTTATGAACATACAACTGATTGAATGCACTAAAAACATTCTACTATTATTAAATTCTAATTTATATATAAATAACAAATTTAGGACTATAAGGAATCATTTGAAATCAACTTAGTATACAAAGTACACTCAACAAATAAACATGAGATTGAATCAATACCCATACATGTAAGGTTATAAAAAATGTTGAACATTTTAATTATAACTTGTAAAGTTATTTAAACCTTTTTCAATAGATGCATGTAACGTCATTGATACTTAATATTTCGAGATAATTATAATTTATTTTGCATAAACATGCACATAAAATTGATAATTTGAAAATTAAAAGCTTAGCTTCCTTAAATTATGAAGTTCTATGCAACAAGAAACTTCCTTAAACTTAATAATTTAGGCAAGTTTTTTTCACACAATTAAATTTTCATGTACAATAATATAAAATACGAAAGAAAATAGTACCAAAAGAAAATTATTACTTTCATTCGCATATATTTGCAACACTCGTGTGGATAGTTTTCTAAAAATACACAAATAATACATATTGACTTATAGCTTTACTTGTATATTTGTATTAGTGGAAACCTACTAAGGTGAATGCCACTTGAAATATGTAATTAAAGTAGGAACATTGCAAATGCAAATTTTCAAAATGAAATTTTAAAATAAATGAACCAATTTACTATAATAAAATAATAATCATAAATAACAATAAAAATAAAAATCTAATTTTACAACCTATTCTTATTTTACAACCAAGAAATAGAAGAGACCACATGCCTTTCTCCCAAAAAGTGAATAGCAACAATACCACATTCCAATAACGCAACTTATCATTTGCGAATATATATAATATATATGCATAATGTATGTATCGATCGATCATTCTCCGCGCTCGCAATGTACAAAAAGAATATTAAAAAGAGAATGAGGGAGAAAAAAAGAGATTATGTGTATGTATGCGAGAAAGAAAAAGGAGAGAGGGCTATACGTGTACATGCATAAGTATATACACATATGTAGGAAGAGTAAGAAGTACAGGAAAGTTAACTTAAGCTCCCGTTACGCTAGGATCTCCCGATAGTCGGGCAGGACCGGATTTCAGTCGAAAATACAGTCCCACAATATCGCGTTCGCTCAGTCGGCGTCTATCTCGGTTTTGCAAGTTAGCGCCGGGGATCAGGCACTCACGGCCCTACGAGTGCTGCCGAGAGCCACCGCCGTCCTCGTCGTCGCAGACGTCGGTTCAGATGTGGCGGCGGCCTCCTCGCAGGGCTACGTGGCCGCACCGCCGATGTAGCCGTTGTTCAGGGGCAATGCTTGTTGCTGTTGCTCGCCTGTTTTGTTCGCGTACTGTTTGTTGCTCGGAAGAGCTGAACTGGAGTTGGTATCGATCTGAACAGCGACGGTGGGCAACTCCGGAGCCACGTCTGCGTCGATAGCGTCCATAGAGGGGAAGCTGACTCGCAGCCCAACGACATCGCGTGTCGGTAGCTGCTCAAGTGCCTCGGGGCTCCTGTTCTCATACTCGGGGTCCGAGCGGCTACTCGCAATCAACGACGGACTTGGCCTATTACCTGCATAGCACAGGAGAAGGAATTGGTGGAGGATACTTTTAATGGCGTTGCTACGCGATACGTTGGTTAACCGTATCGAATGGTAATCGAGTCTAAACTAAGTAATGAAACGTGATAATGAAGATAGCACACTAACCAGGATTAACAGAGGCTGCTATGATGCTCGGACTCTGAGGGCTTAAGGACGATCGGCCAGCCGAACTTTGACTGATATTGCCCTTAGATAATGACTTCTTTTGGGCGAAGGGCGAATTCTTCACAGACTTTACGTTGTCTTCAACAAAAGGTAAATTGAGGGTGTCTTTGCTCGAAGCTAGCGAGCCCGCCGACACACCGTCAAAATCATCAAAGCCAGCCTTTAATGGAGCCTTCGATGAGTTGAGGTCCAGAAAGCCAAGAGCTACAGAGTTTTTGGAGTTGCCCGTAAAAGGCTCCATGCCAAAGTGACCGGAGGAGCCATTCTTCACGCTCGTTACAGGCTCAAACGACGAAAAATCACCAAAGTCTTGTCGCAATGGCGAATCCTCCTCAACTTCAGCCTCCTCTTCTCGCAGATCCTGTAGCGTTACTAGTTCCAAGTCTCTGAAAAGATAGAAAATATGTATCGCGTTCCTGAAGTTCATCCTACAAGATTTTTGTTTAATCAAAAATATAAGCTGGAAGTGTAATTTAAAATATAAAATGATAATCAACAAATTGCAATTAACTTAATTTTTAATTTATTTATATTTTTGTCACTATAATACTAACTTGTCAGTACGCAGAAATTGTGAGGTATTTTGATTTCTAGCTTCGATACCCTCTGGACTGTGGTAGAAACTAACTCTTTCAAACGACTTCACGTCAATTTCTGATAAGAGCATTTCTTCAATATCGATAAAAGTTGGTCTTCTCGTCGCTTTATGGTTCCAGGTTTGCCGCATTAAAACATAAAGGGAATCTGGACAATTTTCTGGCCTTTCCATCACCCCTCCATCGATTACATATCTCAAGACCTATCATCAAATATAATCATTAGAAATCATACAAATTTATTTTAAAAATATTGATTGCACAAAAATATGAAATAACATAATGGCAGCAATATTATGAATTCATTTCACTTATATTTAAAGAAATTTACTTTTATTTATATAGTGCTTTTATTTTTAATTTTTTCACATTCAAGTGAAAAAGAGATTATGTGAATTCTCACCTGATCGTTCGACAAACCCTGATAGGGTTGCGAGGCCAACGTAACCATTTCCCAAAGGACGATACCATAACTCCATACGTCGGAATAGCTCGTGAAAACGCCGTCCTTCAAGCTCTCAGGAGCCATCCACCTGACGGGCAACAGTCCTTTGGTTCCTTTTCTGTAGTAATCAGTCTCGTAAATATCCCTCGTCATGCCGAAATCACCGATCTTGACGGTGAGATCGTCCGCGACCATACAGTTGCGTGCTGCCAGGTCACGATGGACGAACTTTTTGGCTGCAAGATAAGCCATGCCATCCGCGATCTCCATGGCCATCTGCAGGATACGCTTAAGGGTAGGTGGTTGTCGTGAGAAATTCTCGCAGACGTCCGGTCTATGACTTCGCAGATACGTCTTGAGGTCCCCATTCACCATCAGCTCCATCACAACGAGAGTCGGTTGACCCTGCGATACAACGCCCAGTAGTCTCACCACGTGGTGCGTATTAAAGCCCCTGAAAACGTGTAAAGTAACAAGATTATAGAGCTTTCGATCGCGGAATACGACACATGCAGATTGTTGCGCACGACACTCACTTCATGACTGAGGCCTCATTAAGGAACTCGATTCTCTCTCTATCGGTCGCATTTTCGTTCACCGTCTTTACGGCACACTTCATCTCGGGTTTACCCTTGACGACATCTTTGGCTATACCCTCGTAGACCATACCGAAGGAGCCATTTCCAAGCTCTTTGAGCAACTGAATTTTCTTTCTAGGCACCTCCCATTCGTCGGGTATGTAAACCGTACTCACGTACTCGGGATTAACAGTAGCTATGAGCCTCATGCTTGGCACGTTGCGCATAAACTTCTTCTTGAAGAAATAAGCGGCACAGAGACAGGCAACGAGCACAAAGATGATGCAGAGGAAGACAATCATCATGACCTTCCAGGGTGGCATTGTAAGATTCGACTCAGGAATGTCGAAGTACCGAATCTCGGTATAGGCGCCATTACCCGCGAAGCTCGTGGCGCGTACTTTCACCGAATAGTTGCCTGGTTGAAGGCTAGGCAGAATGTATGAGTTGCCCTCCTCTTTGAATTTGTCTCGTGTTGTACATGCTACTATAGTCTTATGCTGTGACATAAAATGTTTGATTAATATTAATAGCTGTATCAACAGCAAATTTTATTTAATGATACAGTTAAATTGATTTATTAGAACATTAATATAAATATTAGATATTGACAAATGTAGATAATGTGATAATATGATAATTCATAAAAATAAGTATGACTTTCATATTACCAATGAATCAAGTATTTTCGTCTATCGTGTCCACAAAGCTCATACAATAGAAAACTAGAGAGTTGACTTACATTTTGAATGTCGACTCGTTTGTACTCGATCTGATAAGCAACGACGACACCATTGGGTTGTAATGGCTCCTGCCATTGCAGCTTGATCGTAGTCGAACTGTCGTTGCTCGTGAGCTTCTGGAGGCGGAAGCTACCGGGCGGGATGTCATCCGCGTGGTCCATCCTCAGAGTTTGCAAGGACTTCATGGACTCGGAAGAGCAGTCGTTTTCCTTGGGGTTGGCGAACTTGTCGCGACAGGCCATCACCATGATGTTGTACTTGCCGAAGTGGCGCAGGTTCCGCATGACGAAGTTGAGGTTGTTGGCAGGCACCTTGCGCTCGAAGTAGATGAACGAGCCGTTCTCCAGGACGTCGTCGGACTTGTTTCCCTGCTCGACGTCGGACTTGTCGCCACGGCGCTTAAGCGACTCCCTGGCCTTGGCGGTTTTCTCCTGCGAAAGTCAAGCGCGATTAGGCGGATGGGCCCGGGGAGGAGAAGCGAATGCCGGATGCAGGGGCCCACCTGGAAACTGTTGAGCTCGCGCTTCATGCGAGCCGCCTCGAGCATGAAGCTGGTGGCGGGCGCCTCTCTGCGGCGCCGAGTGTCCGTCCGCTTGATGTAGACCTGGTTGTGCAGGGCGTCCTCGAAGATGATCGAGCTGTAGACGTCCTTCTCCGACTGGACGGGCTCGCGCTTGGGGCAGGCGCAGCCGCTCGGCTCCGGCTGTATCGAAGCCTCGAGGGCCTGCTCCGCTCGCTTCTTCTCCTCGGCGACGATCTCCGCGATGGGCTTGTGCTCCAGCGGTTGCATGGCTGCGCAATTAGATTTTCCTCTTAATGATTAGGGAAGCCGTCCATTACGTTATCTCGCGTGTAAAAGGCCCTTTCCTTTCTCTCCTTCTGACATGCCGCTAATAAGCCCCTTAATTAATTAGGAATGTTTACGCACGTGCCGCTCGCCTGAGTGCGGTAATAAAAGCAGGCCCGATCAAGGTTTTCATCCGCGCCGTTGAAAAAAAGGCCGAACCTTATTAAAATGCAAATCCCGAGCGATTAAGCAAGTACCGCCTCGATAGCCGAGTAAATCGCCATCGCGGATTATTTATTTAAAATTGAAAATGCCCAGAAAGCTCGGCGTATGGGAATGCGAATCCAGTTAAGGATCATCGATCGAGTCCTCGGGGGCCTCGCATCGCGCGCTTCCAGCCGCGGCTACGCGTTCCGCCTCGTTCGCAGCGCCGCAGCGAGCCTGAAAAAGAGAGCCATTGCCCTCGAAGCGGGCATCGGGCAAAAGCCACCGGGAGACTCACGTTCGTCGCAGTAGTTCCTCTGGCGCAGGTAGACGAGGTCGTAGTGCTCCATCTTGCCGATGACCTTGTAGTGGGTGAGGTTGCTGTTGGGCTCGAGGGGCGGCAGCCAGCTTATGACGAGGGTGTCGCTCGCGTTGCTGTAGACCGAGAGGCTGCGGACGGAGGACGGCTGCCCCGGCAGGGTCGTGAAGTACTGGAGCTTGCTCTGGGCGCCCGAGCGCTCCGTCGATATCGTATACGTCTTCACGTAGTAGGCGTACTGGGTGAACGGCTTCAGGAGCGAGAGGATGGCGCGCTGGGTGTAGGTGCTGCGGGTGGACGAGGGTGAGGTTAGCGCTGCCGACTCTCGGGACGGGCTCGGGGGGGGCGGGCGTACCTGTAGGGGCCGCTGGCGTTCGAGGAGGCGTAGCCGGAGGAGCTGGACGAGTCGAGCTCCCCGAGGCTGGCGATGTGCTTGCCGTTCTTGTCGTCGGCCGCGTTCACGTCGTCGACCTTCCAGCCGTCGCCGCCGCAGGCGTCCCTCGACTCGTACATGCTGATGTTCTGCCGGGGCGCCTCCTTCGAGTAGATGACGTAGCCAAGGAGGGTGCGCATGTCGTGGTGCTTGAACGGCTCCCACTGGACGATCGCGGCCATCGAGGCGATCGAGAAGACGGCCGCCCTGATCTCCGTCACGTTGCACGCGACCTTGTCGCCGTTGCTCGTCGACGAGACCTCGATGTCCGTGAAGGGCCGCAGGCCCGTGCGTTCTCGCAACGCCTCGATTGTCTGGAAAACGAACCGTCGGTTAGTAATCCTACAATTCATTTTATTTCTAGGTGCGTTGACAATTGAATGATAAGATTGCGCACCTGCAGGCACAGCTTGGGGTTGTAGTGAAAGGAGACCTTGGGCACGCTGTTCTTCGAGCCTATCTTGAGAGCCGGCCTCGAGGTCCAATTCCACAGCTCCTGGAGGTTCTGATTGTCCAGGACAACGACCGTGTAGTCCTTCATCTCGAGATTCTCGCCCTTGATCTCCGTGAGATTTTTCAGGAAGTTTAAGGAAATGAGGGGGAAGCTGCGGAAGACCTTGAGGTAGCCCGCGATCACCTCGATGCCGCTGAGGTTCTCCTCGAGCTCCCGGACGATGTTCTGCCCCTCGCGGATCGCGATCTCGAGGTTCCCGTTGATGTAAGTGCAGCCGCGCAGCTTCTGCGCCGAGGCAATACTATCGACCGTCGTGCCCAAGCACTCCTTGAAACACGACCCGTTGCACTCCTTGCATGATAACATGTCTGAAATAGAAAAATTAGAGTACGTTACGAGTCTTCTCATTGTACTTTGTCCTCGTAAAACTCAAATATTACAATATGTATGGGTACAATGCCTCAATGTCATCATCGGTCAAAGCGAATGTAAAATGTAAAACTTTTCTCTTTCGAAGCATTAGTCAAACGAACAGGATGAAAAGTTCTATCGAAAAAAAATTTGTCCCGACTCAAAAGTTTTTTAACACTTTTTTTTTTCTTTTTCCGTAAAGTCACTCGTCACGCGGCAATCCATACGAGTCGTCGTTTGTCTCACAAGAACAATGACACGATAAATCCACGAGCACTATGGTCCTGTGCCGCGGGTGAAAGCGAACGAGTCGATCGACGACTGGCATTGGACCCTTGATAAACAAAGCTTCGAAAGGCGAGGACTGACCGTTTTCCTTGACCTCCTCGTAGCCGGGCGGGCAGTCGATGATGCACTTGCTCCCGAAGGGCTTGTAGGGGTAGTTGTCGACGTTGCTCGGGAGCTCGCGGGGCTTCCGCGTCATGCGGCACTCCTGCTGGGTGATGCAGCGCCGGTTGAAGAACTCGTAGGTCTCCCGGGGACAGCTGCTCACGCACTCGTTCTCCCCGACGATGACCTCGCGGCAGACCTCGCAGTCGGTGGCCTTGGGCCCGTGGCAGCCGCCCAGGCAGAACTCGTGGCAGCACTCGCCGGAGGCAGTGCACGCGCGCTCCCCGCACCCGGAGCACACTGGACAAGGAGACGATGTATTCGGGGCGGTTGCTTCGCTAATCGCAGCCACCCCCTAACCCGGAATAATAAGCCCCCCCCACTCCCCGGCGAATTATCCTTCCTCGCGGGCGCGCGCGCGCGGGCGCCTCCCGACAGGAAGCCCAGCCTCGTCTCTTTCCCGCGTAATGACGGAGTTAAGAGGCCACTCGTTATGCGCAGCGCGCCTATAATCTTCCCCTTTGTAATTACCAAGGATGCTGGGGAATGCGCGACGACGCCGAGTCGAGGGCCACGCGAGCCGGCCTTTCTAAAAACTTTCGCTCTAAATTCTCCCGGGTGAAACTGACACTACTTTTAGACGCCATTTCGTCTCGCTGCACCGAAGCCCCATTCCCGCGAGAAGCTAACTGCCCGGTCTCGCGGGCCGCGCACTGATTCTGCGTTGGATTTTGCACTCTTGCCTATAGCGCGATAGTCGGTGGTCGTCGACCGTTGATCGGGCTTACATTGGCGGGGAGAAAAAAAAAACTCTCTTTTCGATTATCTACCGCCGTCTATTTGCATTAAAGCCTGTTGATAATCTCACGGATATGTACACGTCCACGTAAAAAGTGCACTAGCTCGGTGCGGTGCAGTTTAAAATAAACGCGCCCTATTTAAAATAAGCGATATAGATCGCTGGATTAGAATTTGACGCGCGTTCTATGAAAAGTTATTTCCGCTCTTGATAAATGAAACGAATTTGTGTACTTCAAGGCTAAAGCTAAATGTATTCATGAATAAGAGTCTTGAAAAGCAAATAATTTTAAGACCGCGTCAACTACCAATTGAACATTAATTAATAATTATCGCTTCTTGATTTCCCAAATAATACACATCATGTTGGAATCGATCGTAAATTGAAATATAATTATTAACTCAAAACATTCGTCTCTCTCTGCGGTTCGCGTGCAATAACGCGACAAATATACGATGGCTTACCTTTTTGGCAGTACTGTTTATTCCAACACAGTCTTTCATCGGGTCTCGTTGATCTTGGAGGACAGTCTTTCTCACAGACGGGACATTCGTTCTTGGGTTTATTCGTCTGGAAGGAAAACACGTGCACGCGTTAGTCCCGAGATAATTGACGTTACCGTATTCCGATGAAGCAAGAAAGCATCTCATAATATTGAAAGCCATAACATTTTGACTAATGAGCTCGAATCGCTATTTTAGGAAAGCGTCAACAGAGAGCGCGAGACGACTCCACCTGCCGATCTGTAAAATCACTACATTAATACCGCGAGCAAAATCCTCGGGGGGACGAGAAAAAAAAAAGGACTCCGAGGAGCGCGGCTAAAGAGTATGATTAAGGGAGATTCGTAAACGGGAGGTAGAGCGAGAAAGGGGTGGTGGGAGGAGGGCAGGCAAGCGCCTCGGGTGTGTCATCAACGAGATTTATCGGTGCGGGTCTTATATGCCCCGTAAAATCATTGTAATCATAGGCGAGTCCCGATGCCGCCCCGCGAACGTATCATTTTCGACTCGGCGAAAATTGAGAGACGGGCCGTCGCGCGCGGCCCTCGCCCCGAGGAAGCCGCCCCGCCGATGGCTTCCAGGGCCCTTATGCAGATTTTTAATGAGCCCGTGCGCCGGCCAAGGGCCGTAAGGAGTCGCCGATTCGAAAATTCGACGTTAAGGTGATGAGAAAGGAATGCTGCGGCGTTTAGTGCTTGGGGAACCGCACAACTACCGCTTGACACAATGCCATTGTTTTGCTCCTTCCTTTGGCCTTTGTCCGCCTCGAGGGCCATTATATCGGTTAGCCGTTCCGATTTTATGTATTTTGTATATGTATTTTGTATGCATTCGCATTTCGAGGCCTGAATAATAACATCGGCGTATTCAAATTATGATGAAAGATCGATACATAATATTCAACGATATATTTATAGCCGGGCCATTATCAGTTGGTTCAAATAACAAAAATAGCCAGATAATGCGAAGAGTTTTAAAAAAAGCAAACCTGAAAATTCAGACTCTTTATACCTCGCATTATGCTCTCACGCGGTCCTTTTAAAAATATTCTCTCGCTTCAAATGGACGTGCAAATAGAATTATAACTACGCATTAGTCTGCGCATCGCCCCAATAACTGCATAATGCCTAACAATAATTACGGTGTATCTTGTCATAATTATAAAAGCTTTTAGCTTTTTCGAAAAGAACCGAGCTTTGTCAAATAATGCAATTACTCGTTTTCATATAGGCTAATAATTATTCTAAAAGTTAATGCAAAAAACTGCAATTAAATAGGTCGAATGCGGAGATTAGCTTTGAACGGCAATCATTGGATCGTAACGTCTGCATAAACAAACTTATGGACACGTTTTGTTTCAGAAACAGCGAAGAAAGTTTGCTTTATTGGTGCCTGATAAATTCTTCGCGTGAAATAATTGATGACTCTTTTACAGCGCCAATAATTCCTTTAGCAAAGTAACCGAAGAGCCGGAGCTAGGATAAGCAAATGCTCATCTCTCGCTTGCGGACGAAGCCGAGTAATAGCTTAGCATCGGAGATTTATTGAAAATGCAAAAAAAAAAAAATGTCGAATTAACACGAATAGCCTTATCAACAGAGGCATTCGTTACGTTCCTTTTCGCGGGAATATATAAGCAGGAGTAACGCCGTGTAATTTTTTTTCTCATTGAGCGGATTCCTTGTTTACGCTGCGTACAGGCCAACAATACAATTTGGCATGCGGGTCGGGAAAGGCCACTTACTTATTTCCGGGCGATTACGAAAGCGCTCGAATCGATTGAGCGTGCGGCCCGCGACTCTTGGAGTCCATCCAAGGTTCGAAAAATTTTAAGTGCCCCGCCGCGCCGTTATTTGCATCGCGCGACAAACCAAACTTTATCGAAATAGTCGCCAGTACATTATGTGGCCCCGCCGGAGAAATATACACTGCATCGAACGAGTCTTCCCTCCTCCGCGCGAGCGTAACTTTCTGCGAGTTGATTTAGATGCTCCCTTGCCCCCATAAACTCGAGTCGACTCCTTAATCCACTCCGAAGCGCATCGATTAAGCAAATAGATTAACCCCCCGAGGCGGGCGAAAAAAGGAAAAAAAAAAAAAAGCCGAGAGGCTCGGCCCGCGCGTATACACGTATATATCTGTCGTAAAAAAGAAACAACAAAAAGAAAAGCGAAGGAGGGAGAGAAAAAAAAAGAGGTAAAAACAAGAGTGCCGGAGAAAGCACACAAGTGCATGAAGGTGGCGCGGCGCACGAACAAAAGCTAATTACCGGCCATTTTTCAGGAGGGCGCAGTGCAATAAAAGGGCCCGTGATTGCGCCGCACGAAAAGTTCCATGCGAAATCCCCCATAAAGGTGGGGTGGGCCGGCGCGGGCCGGTGATAAAAGCGCACACGTGCGGCACGCGAGGAATTCGATTAAAGTCCGAGAAAATACGCGGCCCTCGCGCGCGCACTCGTACGCCACGCGAGACCCGGCGACTCGGCCAGATGAAGATGAAATCGCGAGATTAAGAAGCGAAAGAGCCGAGCGGCCGCCCCTAACGAGCCGCGCGCCGCCGCCCGAATCGAATGGCCCGCCGCCCCCATCCATCACTCGGCCCTCCCCTGTCCCTTGCATCGGCCGGGCGATTTACGGAGCCGCGGAATCTGGCCGCGGGTGGGGGCGGGGCCCGATAGCCGACCTCGCGGCGTTAGTCAATTCGGCCGGCCTCTCTTCCGGTCGACCGGAGGCCCGCCCGCCCAGCTTCCTCGACGTCTCCGACTATCTCGCATCTTGGTTAATCGCCTAACGTGGCGGGAGGAGCGACGTGCGCACGGCCCTCGGCGCCGGCTTAACCGCTTTTTGGAAAAGCCTGCCTGGCCCTCCGGGGATTAGGAGAGCCGCCCTCGTGACGGGGGCCTTTTTTCCCGGAGTGCCGCCCAAGACGATCGACTTGCTCAATTGCCATTGACCGACTGCAAGAGAGGATCTTTTCTGTCCTATTTTTGTTTTCGCCTCTTCAAAAATAGAAGTACTCTAGGAAAAGCGGAACTGTGGCTTGTCACTTTTTGTCGTGCCCGCCTGATTGATTATTACGCGCCGATGTAAAGCGAGTAATTATGGCAATTGAAGAAAATCAACTGGTACGTGACGATTATTGCCCATGATACGCGCGTACGGAATCGCACAAGATATTATGATAATAATTAAGTTATCTTTAATTGCAGCTATTACGCGACTCGCTGCACGCGTATTCCAATTTACAATTATCAAATACGCAAACTGAAGCACAAATACAATTAGCCTAATGTACATGTAACTATAGAAACATTGCTCGTTACGAGCCCAATAAATTCACTTCGCGAGGGTCATATACATTTGATTTCAATTTAAACCCCTATGTGCGGTGCATTTTAGGGCTTCTTGTCTACCTTTATGATACTACGCAATTCATAAGGTTGCACGATTCGCTCAACGTCTCTTGATTTTCTACCTCTGCATTCAAGTCCAATTTAATAAGTATGGTTTTCTGCCCTCTTGATTGAGGGTTCGTGAAATGATACTCTTTCCTTTGATTACTTTGTATCCATTTAATTTAAATGAAACTGATAGGTCTTATATATTCAGTCAATACTTCTTTGCAGTACGTAGTTTATTAAATGGTTTATTTTTTCCGCAACTCATTTACATTTCAAGACGTGTCACGGTTAAAGTTATTGAAATGCATATAAATAGATGACATATCATGAATTATATACTGACGCAAAAGTCACAGTAATTTTTGCTATACTTTCTAGTAAAATCACCACAAACTGGCCAATCAAAGAAACAGAATTTAGCAAAATTTGTAATATTTATTCACAAAGCTCAAAAGAACTTAAATTAAAACAGAATAAGCTACCCTGGCAGCAGGTTTCAATCCCTAAAATTAGAACCTCAATAATAATTTAAATTTCCTTTTAATGATTTTGTTGTGACATTGTATTAAATAACGATAGCGCCTGTAAAGTCAAATAAACATTAAAATTTCCTCACGTATTTTAATAACAAGTACATAAAATGTGGTGTCATTTGTACGTGTTGTTAGCCAGTTTATTTCTCAAATTGGCAAAAATATCATTATGAAATTGACGAAAACGCATTTGAAATGCTTTCCTTTTAAAATGTTCTAATTGCACCTCACTCTCTTCCTCCGATTGGCGACTCTATCAAGATTGGAAACCGCATGCGTTTCTTTGCACGCGGACGGAACTGATTCCCCAATGTAACACTGCATTCTCATAATTTGGACAATTACTCCATTTCCCGGCGCGCATCTCAGTCTTAAGGAAGCGACGGTCGCGCCACAACCGCGCGGTAAAGCTCAAGGCTGCCTCGTCGGGCGCCGAAACAGCGGTCCAGCGCCTCTCGGCAGCTGGCGTGTCCCGCGCCTCCGGGTCCGAGCCGTTACACCTCGGAGGGCCGCGGCGAGCGGCCTCCTCTTTCCCACGTTCGCCGGGAAAATGAGCCTCGGCGACATTCCCCATTGACATTGCGGACTCGGGCGAGCGCGCGCGCGCGGATTGACAAGTCGCCACGGCGCTTTTCCCGCGCGCCGGGAATATCTGTAACAGCGCGTCCGGCCCGTTAGTCGGGCCGTGGCCGAGCGCTTGAATTATATTTTCGCCCTCCTCGGTACCTTGCGCCCCCCCACCCCTTCGCGATGAGCCTTGAGAGCCGGGGCTTGCGCTGCGTCCGTTGTCAGCTGTACGGCCCATTCGGCACGGGTGGATATTTAGCCGCTCGGATCTAATAATCCAGCGATCTATTTATTCTCTCTCGCGTTTAAATAAACCGCGCTCAATGATGCGAAAGCACTTGACGAGTTTCCATTAATTTTGAAGAGCGACCTGCCGCGAGATTATTGCATTCCGCCAGCTTCATCAGTTCTGTCCCATATTTCAGTCATACATTATCCCAAGCTTTACGGCATTATGATTTTCCTCCGGGGTGAACTTTAAAAATTTTATCGTTCATCAAGTTGGAGCAAAAAATGCCAGTAATTAACCCACGAGCGTACAAAATAATGAAAATACGTACTGGAGAGGAGGATGGGATGGTACACGTGGGGATATCTTATCTCACCTACTCGAGCTCGAGTGCGATACAAAATAGCTCACGCCACAACTTGCAATCATATCGTGCGAGTATATGCGATTATGCTTATCTGATGATTCAATGAACACAATTAGAATAATGGATATGTAGATGTAAGTACCTGCCCGTACCAGCAACTGTTACGTACATGTGAATAGCTTTTGCTGGATAAAACCCATAATAATATACAATTACGGCGTTATAGCCTGCACAAGAGACTGAAAGGCCGAGAACTTCCACAATCCGCGCGTGTTAATGTCTTCGGTTTGTATCAATGCCTAAACTGACGTTTTCTTTCCGACGCGATGCATTTAAAAAAAAAATCGATCTGATCTTTTATATTCTTAGAAACTCGGAGCAACAGTCCTTGCTTGCCAGGCACTTTTTAACAACGAATGTAAACATAAAAAACACCTGGATAAAAGCTGCGAAAGCTTAAATTCTATTGAATTAAGAATAAATTGTAAAAAAAAAAATTCACACGCACGCGGTGGTCATGTTCCTCCAGCGCGCATTTGATCCGATATACTCTGAATGAGCTCTCGGGCCAGGCTCGCTTGGAAGGGCACGCGAGGCTGCCCGGGGGGAGGGAGCCGGGAAGACCGCGGCCTCTTGAATTACAAAACTCGTGGGGCAGGGCCGCCCCGCCGGTGCGGCGCGCTTTTCCGCGACTCGAGGATCAAACGGTATCCGGCGGATCGCCAGTCGGCGAAGTGCTGTCGATGGACGCCGGGGACGCGCCGTTACACGTATCAGCGCTGCCAAAAATTGGACGAGCGACCTGGAATCGCACGCACCGGGAATAGCGGCAACTGGGATTTATTACAACGAGAGGATGGTCGATAGACCAATAACAGCCGGCAGCGCTTGTCCGCGGGGTGGGCGCGCGCGTTTTTTTTTCATTGTCACGCGTAAGCTTGGTGCCGGCGCCTTTAGTCGTATACCGTCCTGCGAATACTTCGCTACGAGCAATTATACGTTGTACACCTAATAAACGAATACGATTAAGGCTCGGTAACAATTTTATTGACCGAGTAAAGTATCGCGACCGATTTGACGTAAATAGCGTCGATCGGGGCAGATCAGTGAAGAGCGCCAGATCGTAGGCTTGTTTCTTATAAACGAGATAATCAAGGGTGATTATCGTGTTTCCTGGGATAACTATTACGAAAGAATATGCAAATACGCGAGAGACATGGGATATTTACTAGTGAAAGACTCGTTAGCGCAACGTTAGATGTCAACGATTTTCCTAGTTGATGAATCCGTTGGATTCTGGATAGTTTGATAAATGAATTATGCATTTTGGTTATTTTCCCGGGTTCATCTTCGGCATTGATTCATTATACGTCCATATACCTTTACATCGATTTGAGCGTCGTTCTTGTGCAAATACAACTTTAAACTAATTTTTAAGCACTGTTTTTCATTTTAACAAATCTTATTTGTTAGAACAGAACTAATAAAATCAAACCTAATCAAATTAAATACAAATTTATTAATACATAAATATTGTAGAATCATCAATTTTAGTTACGTAAGCCTAGAAAATATCTGCAGGATATGAAGCTTGAAATTTCGTACATCTAACGCCTGGAGAATACGCATAAGAATGCATTGGCCATTGGTAATATGATAAAAGAGCGATAAACAGTTGTAACGACAATAAGGATAATCAATAACAGTCGGCTAATTGGGAAATAATGCAGGCTAGCAAGTAATTACTCAGCTTGAGCAAAGCTTTGGCGCTTTCTTCCGAGGCTCGTCGAAGACGCACTGCAGCGAGGAAAGCGAAGCGAGCCAGGTTACAACAAGCGGTACTCTCAAGCGGCCGAGAGAACCGCGCCGCCGCGGCATTGGATCCCGATCCCGGGGCGGGATTGACGTGCCGCGGGCGCGACAAGTGGCCGCGGTCGAATTGGCGAGTGAATCGTAACTGCAGGGCCGGCGCCCGCCGAGGGACGACTCCGCGCCCTTCCCCCGCGGTCGGCAAACGAGTTTTTGCAAAAAAAAGAAAAAAAAAAGCCGTCGGGAATCCGTATCCCCAGCTCGCGGCGGGGACTTTTTCTTCCGGGGCGCACCGAGGCCCGGATAAAAATGACGTTACCGTTCGGCCGCGGCTATCGAGATCCGAGCGCCTCCTCCTCCCGAGTCAACCTGCAAGTAGCCTGCCCGCGGTACCCGGGCGCGTTATCGCGGCCGGTTTTCCCACGGCGGGCGCCCCTGCAGCCCCTTCGGGGAATCATCCCCGTGACTCGACGGAGTCCCCCCCGCCCCTCACGGCCGTGTGCGTGCATACGCGCTTCCCAGGCTTCTATTGCTCCCCTCGCGAGTCCCGGTCCGCCGCCGACGTTGCGCCCCGCCGGAAACGCTGGGCTCGCGGCTTTTGGCCGAGTCAGCGGGCCTCCTTCGAGCTGAACTCCATAAGTACTTAGCGAGGAAGCCCACTCCTATCGGTCTATTCGTTCCTTATCACTGCGCCCCCCGTCGCCCCGGCACTAGGTGATTTACCCTTTCCTCTGCGCGACTGTCGGCGCGACCTCCTGCGGGAGCAGTCGCCACCTGTCGACCCGACAGGTCCGCGCCTTCTAATTTATCGCTCTCCCGGGCCACCGCGAGAGGTCGTCTTCATCGTCGGCCGCATGTAAACACGTCCCCGAAGGCGACGCTAGGATCTAGAAAAAGCCTTTTTTTTTTTATAGATTGGCCGGTCGACTCATTTGGCGGGAGCTGGAGCCTCCGCGGCGCCCTCGTAAACCCATAAAACCCGGGGGCCGCGGTTAATGGCTCGCCGCCTCGCTCGATGAAGAATCCATTTTCCGCTTCCGGGCTCCTTGTCGCCGGCGCGCGGCTTTCGACCCTGTACCGCGGCTTACGCAGCCGATTGAGAGCCGCGTATTGGGACCGGCGGCACGTGCGCGGCTCTTTGAAGGCTTCCTTCATACACCGCCCGCCTCCTTCGCCGCGGCTTATTTATTCCACCGCCTCCACATATCCGCGGCCCGCTTTATTTTCTCCTTTCGCGGGCGTCCCCTGCTTTTTTATTCCCCTTGCGACTGAATCTCGGCAATTTTACACTTGCACCCGCGAGTTTGGGTGAGCCAACATTTTTCAAGAGATAGCCAATACTTCTACCAAGTTTCGATGAAAGTCGGGTAAACTCCAAATTTCCTACAAATTTCAATAATGGATCGAAAATTGAAACTTTTCGAGGAACTTTCTCAAACACGGAAAACACCATATTTTTATAAAATACGTTTCTAAGGTTTACAATAATTTTTGTACGTTTACAATGCTCATAACGATTAAATCCAATGCTTCGAATCAATATACACTAGTTAATAGACCATAAAAAGCTGCAAGATTATTTCTGAGTTAGTTAATACTCGGTGTTGTCACTGAGAAACCATTGAATTTTGGTTTATAACCGCATAAATGAAAATAAACAAAAATAAGATTTTTTAATTATTATTTTTCTTAAAAATTGTTTATAATTAATAAATTTAAATAACAATGTAAATACATTAGAATAAATTGCAATATGAGAAATACCGAGTACAAAGGCAGTTAATAGTTAAGTTAATTTTTTTAGATAAATCGTAATACTCCCCAAATATAACTCGATCCAATTTCTTAATCACTTCTATTGAATTTGAAGTTGACCGATTTGACAGAGCTTTATAAATTTTTCACACGGGTTTTTTTATGAACTACAGAAATATCTCGATACTAGAAAGGCGCTGAATAGGAAAAAGAGGAGCCTCGCCATCGGTCCTTTATAGCCGAGGGGGCATAATACAATCGGCGAAACTCGCGTCTCGGCGTGCGGCGTAAAATTTTAATCGTCGGCCCGCGGCCGCGCGCCGGCCGTACGTCGGGGCACGCACGTAGGCGCGCGGCGCGTGTGCCGCGCAAAGTGCCGGAGCGTCGCTCGCCCGGGGCCCGGGCGCCCGCGCCGCCCTCTTAGTCACGCTCGATTACGGATGCGCGATTGCGCCCCCGTGGGCCCCCCTTCTTTTCTTTATCCCTTCCTTCCTCGCGGCTTAATCTCCGTACGGCGCGTCGGGCCCCGCGCAAACTTGTGCCCGCGGCCGAAATCGTAAATCGTCCCCCGGCGACGAGGCCGCGTGAGCCGAATCCCAACCGGGGACGTCTGTCGTACGCGCGCGGGGCCCTCCGTGTTTACGTGCGGGGCTGCGCGGGTGTCCCCGCGGGGGATGGATTATTTTTGTCGCCGGGCGGAGTCGGCGCGGCGGGTGATTAGCCCGGGGCCTCCCGGGGGCACCGGCGAGTGATAGGTTGGAAATCGGCCGATAAATTAACGCGGCTTTAATTAGCGGGGCGGGGGCGATCGCGCCGCGGGACGATGTATTTAACGCCCTTCCTCGCACCTCGCGCTCGGCTCGGGCGCTATCACCCGCGAGCGCCGTTTGCACTGGCTGTGCAATTATTCCGATGCGTGAAGCGCTGATTATGACAGGAGCCCGAGCCATTAGCAAATTACAGTTATTACGCGAGCAAACAAGTGCAGACAAGGAGGAAAGCCAACTTCTTATCCCCCGTGCGGTGTTTGCATGGAAACTAGCGCCCGCAAAAGTGCTCGTATACCACTTGATGCTGTTTACAACTTTGCGCGCTCGCCACCTTCCTCGGGTCGGCACCTTCCTCAGCGCCTTTAAGCGTTATTCCTATTAAGGTTTTCTTTCGGCCGCGTAGGATCGGTGCGCGCGCCCCCGACCAATTTGTCCGGAGCGATTTTTCGCGCGGGAGAAATACGAGCGCGCCGCGAGTACAATTGCCGCGCGAATATAATCAAGAGGGAAAGTAGGCCATAATCGATACTCGCGTACGCATACTTTTCCTCGCTTCGAATGGGACGGAGCGAGATAAGAACAACGACACGATACTTGATTCCAGCGAACCCGATAATCCCGCCCAGTGCAATTGTTTCCCAGTGAAAAAAAAAAAGAAAAAAAAAAGAAAAAACCCATTCCCCTCGATACGTGTTCCGCCGCTCCACAAATTTTATCAACACCGTGCCAAGCGACTATTAGATACGGCCACTTGTTTTCGCCTAGGTAAACACGCGCTAGCACCTGTGCCAAGAAATTCCGAAAACTTTTTTCCCCGGCCATTCTTGCCCTGACAATGCGGACATTACGCGGACAAAAGTAGACCTACAACGTGTACACTCGTGCCAATTGTTCCTTCAAGACGGCGCGGGGCGACGTCGCGAGACCCTCCGCCTCCCCGACTTAGCATGGAAAGAACCTCGGCGCGGCTGCCAAAAAAACTGGAGCGAAGGGATGTCGCGAGGGAGCCGGGGCGGCCATATTGCCCGCCGATAGGGCCAAAGGAGACACTAGGCGGTCTTTATGCCCGGGCGATCCGCGCGCATGCATTATTCCGAAAAATTCGGGCGGCCATTCGGGAGGGGGGGCGGGGGCGCGTCGTCGTCGCGCCGCGCGACTGAATTACGAGCTGCGGGATGTATTCCGCGCAAGTGGCCCCGCGCTCGCCGCCCGCCCGGCTTTCCTTTCCGCGCACGTACGCCGCGTTGTGCAACGTGTCCCGATGACCCGCGCGCGCGCGCGCGCCCCTTATATATTTCAGACTCTGCTTTTATGGCCCGCACTCCATTATATCCCGGAGATCTATTCGGAGCGTCTCCCTGCGAGCTATCGATTTTCCCGAGGCAAAAGCTTCCTTCGGAGGTTAATTGTTACCCTGCGCTAGATTATCTCTACCTTCCTGCATAACCTGTAATATATACATATAATAAACTTGATAGCCTTAATAATAAAAAGCTTGCGTAATATTAATTGCCTAATAATAATGAATAACTCGTAAAGCCGAACACGTTCCAAATCCACGGATAGACGGTATATAAAGTTGAAAATGCTTAGACAGGGCATAACGTTGAACATGTATACCTTAAAAGTCATGCGGTGAATCGTGTTTTTACTTAAAATAAAATATCTATCCATAAATTGAATGAGGTAAACTGACTTTTTTATAACTTAATGCTATTAATTTTAGCATTAGATCATCACGTAAATCGATCAAAATATTTTAATCTTACGACACTACATTTTGCAAGATGAAATCAAAATCCGCACTCTGCTAAAAATAATACGAGTAGGCGCATTAATTATCCATTAAAGTATAGAGTTAATTAAAAATTACTAATCGAAACAATTAAATGGTCATTATTTTGAAATGCAACAATTTTACCCAATTCCGCTTGATGTTATAAGAACGATATGTTTTCAAAGATATTTTTATGCATTATTTTAATACATAATTACTAATGTGCATCTGTTTAACTACAGTTCTACCTCAAAATACCGATGTATAAATATTTTTACTCACGTAGAACACGGGACGATCACCACGGAGGTTAAATTCATTTTTGACTGGTATAAATTTTATACAAAACCCAAAGGTAACGTCACTATTTTATTTGAATTTTAAACTTAATACACTTTTTAATATATGATAAGAATTTATTAATAATTGCAGTACTATGTAATTTTGTCTTGTAATTAATCTACAAACATTTTTTTTAAATTGGAAACTTTGAGAGAATTTACATCAAAATATTGCATAATGATATTTTACAAATTTAAGTGAATAAAACCGTAAAAATGTAGTGCAATGAATAATATTGTCCAAAATAAAAACATCAAAATGGAAAGTTGTACTTCTGACACTTTAATCAATGGATCTAATTTATTTTCATTTGTATTGGCCGATTTTGTCTTATAATAAATCTTAAATCACTGTTACGGCTATAAGCAATAGATCACACAATTTATGAGTGTAGCGGTAGAGATACAGATTTATTTATAAAAATTAGCAAGAGAAAAAAGTTGCAAACAAGTATCTTGAGAAACTTCGAAACGTGCATATTTTATACGCCACATCTGATAAATGCAAGAATGTTTTAAATCGACTCTTCCGCCGAATGTGTACGCTAATTTTAATGCGCCGGAGAATAGTGAAATTACACGCATAAATAAGTGTTGAAAAACGGAAGCTTGTAAAACGCACGAGATAAAAAAAGATTTATAATGAAAAACTGGTTCCTCGCTGAAGTGAATGTTACAACGTTCCTGGAACGGTGAAACCCTGGTATTTCTGTAAGCATACGCGGCTCCGGATTGTATTTTTCAAATGCATGAAAATGGATTAACTGGATTCCGTTGCTTTTTAAAATAATGGAAAGCTCGAAGAATTTGCATTTTATTCAGGAAAGCGATAAACAATGGGAATATAATATTTAACAATCTTTTAGCTCGGAGAGATGGAGGAACAGTGCTTCGAAATATACATTGATTAAGCAATGTTTGCGCTTGTATATTGCAGAAATAAACATGACTGGCAAAGATGACTCTTGAAACACATAGTCGTCTTGTATAAAATCTAGGCGTTGCAAAGTACAAACGTGCAAACGGCTCCAAATATAAATGCCGGGCATTGTACGCTAACTAAATCGCCCGAATAATGCCCAAGAACGTTATTGCAATAGCCACTGCTGCAGAGATAGATATTGCAGTGGCAAGTGCGAGGGTCTGCATTCTTTTACACGCGCAACGATGCATTGAAATTGGAAAAAGGAGTTTGTCCGATTGGTAATGTCCCGGGAATCAATTAGGCCCTCTGCCACTTAACTGGTTATAGCGGGCATAACTCTTTATAGCCCTGATAACGAGGCACTTATAATTGCGCCTCGGTTTTTCGTATAAATCGTTACTTTTTTTAACAGCGCCCGGCGACCTCTAGCGCCGACAATTATTCCCTAATGAATCAATAATTACCAATTGGCTTTCAATTGGCGGCGTTAACGGGCGGCCGGGAAGGGAAACAGCCCGGATAACGAGCGCCCGTACAATGAGATAAAATTCGAAGCGCGCCCGGCTGCATAATGCGCGGCGGGTCTCGCGGCGGCGACACGGCCAGTATATATATATACGAGTCTTCGTCCTGGGCCGGCCCCTCGGAAGCCGCGGCGCGCGCTCGAATCGACCGCGAATAAAGGAGCTTAATAAAGACTCGGCTTGAGCCCCCGCGAGATATATATCTCCTCTAACTGTTTGGAATTAGGGTCACTTTAAAGTTCCCCGAGTTTTATTTAGCGCTCCCGGGCACAGCCGCCCCGCTGATTCACGCTCTCCCGAGACCCGGCGGCGAGCCCACCCCCGAATCGCGATATGATTGCCCTCCGCCCCTGGGACAATCCCACAAATCGCGGGGAAAAACGCTTGGCGGAAGTCCGCGCGCGGCAGTTGTACGTCCTCCTCTCGCGGCTCCGGGGGGTTAAAAACGGTCCGCGGGGGCCCTATACTGGCGCCTCTCTTGCGCGCACCTATTCCTCGCCGGCCCTCGCGTTTTTTGATCTAGCGGCGCGTGTCCCGCAATCATTACTCCTCGTTAGCCCGTGCATTCAGAGCCAAATTAATTTTGATTGCCCGCGGCGTCATCGGCGCGTAAAAAAAAAAAGGAGAAAAATTGCACGCATCACCGTGAGGGCGGCCGAGCGGCGCGCGTCAAAGGCCAGGGGCCGCGTGTTCCTGCTTTCGCGCGCCCGATTTCTTCATCATTCCGCCCGGTAACAAGATCGTAATTGAATTCGTCGAGAGCCCTTGCGCGGGCAGCAGTGGCGGCGGCGCCGGCGATGGCTATCGCGCGCGACACACAATAAATTGCGTTGTGTATCGAGCTGATAGCCAATGTACGGCCGCCGCCGCAGCCGGGGGGGGAGAAAAAACCGCCGCGGTTCAATCACCGATGTATATACGGCCAATTTTCGCCAATTCCCCGAGGATTAAATGCCCGACGTACGTCGCCGGCTATTATTGCCTTTGCGCCCAAGAGGACGTTCGAGCGCCCTTCCCCTCCGCGGCAGGCTCGCCAGGTGATTTTCCGCCGAGTCCCGCGCGCCATTTCTGGCTAGCCCCGGGAAATACTAATGTAATACCGGGATACGCCTCAACGAGTATTGCGCAAACAATAATTACAGTTTGTAGTTGGAAAATGTGTCGAAACGTGTGCTTGAAACAAAACGCGTGTCTTTTGATATGGTTATTAGATCAACGTTTCACTTAACAAGCTTGCCCGAAAACCAATATTTCGATTTTTAGAGATGCTTTAGTTAACATATGTATACTCTAGCGATTAAATAAGAGAATAATTGAAGCAAAAAATGTGAAAGATGAATTTATTTTACGCTCATTTGGAAAATGTAATGTATTTTTAGATCAATCGTCGTTATTATCATGAGATGCAAATTGCAGAACGACGAATAAGGAAGGGATGACACTTACCGAGATAACATGCTCTCCTTTGCCAGCTTTAGCGATGATGTCCCAGTCGACGGTATCGGCGTAACAGAGGACCGGATTCTTCTCGAAGCGCACCGAGCCTCGCATTATATCGGTCAGTGAGTGTAACCCGACCTCCTGCAGACTCGTCATCTCGAAGGCGACGAGGGCGTAATTGACAAACAGCTGGTGACCCCTTATCACCTTCAGGTTCGGGAATAGATGTCCAATACTCCGCAATCCTTGTACTCTGCATCAATCCAACAAACAAATATTTTCCGTGTATTCTTCTTCACGAAATATGTCTCACCCTAACACAAATATAACTAGATTGCCCTTTATCCGAGGCCCACGTCTCAAAGACTCGTTTTATTTTGGGAAGGAAAAAATTAAGGCGACATTAAAAGCCATTTATGCATTAAAATTTACCGCATCAAATATATTGTTAAATGAAATGTTGTTACTTCACTCTATTGCTCCCTTCATTATTGAACTAACTGTGCTAATAAAGACTTTCAATATTTAACCACGTACACTAACAGATACTCGAAAAAAATATTGTGTTTTCGATTCCAAAAATATTCAATGACACCCGTTCCTTCTTGAAGCTCAGTGACACGCTACACACTGTTATTATTATGACTAAGTAGATTATGAATCTATTTATGTATTCCTGGGAGAAGCGGTGCGTCGCATCCGCGCGGGTTGAGAAATGAGAACGGAATCTTAAGTCGCAGGATATAGAAGCAATGGAGATAGAGAGATCAGTATAATGTACCTGTACAGCATGAGGTATCCGGTAATTTCCACGAGGTTGGGAAACGTGAGATCCACGAAGGATGTGTCATTGGCATTATCCAGCAGCAGGATCTGTACAAATCCTTCGATGACGCGACAGTTTTCCAATTTCTTAAACTCGCTCACTTTGTTTCTTATGTCTATGCTTTGGCACACTGAAAGTAAAAGAACCAAAAGTTAGTTTAGGAGCTTTTTATGTCTACATCTGAGATTTACCTATACCGAGGTATAAGCATGTAATACAATAAAATACAATAATAGACACTCTTTGAAAGTATTACTCATTTTCATTTTAATGTTTATTCTTAAACCAAAAAAAAATATGAAATTTGGCAAATGATAAGGTAATCAAAAACATTGTTTTTAAGGGCTGATGCAGGGGACAAAATTACTTTCACTTAAATACTCCATAGCATGCAAACTTGACTCAATTTTCACTAGAACGACTGCTTAGATTTTGTTTAGAAATTTAAATCCCTTGTGACTGTACCTTGTATTTTGATTTATGATGTATCAGTCGTTCCACCGAGTGGTGAACAATTTTACGCATAACACACGAGGTATTTTTTTATTTCAAGGCTACCTATTAAATCTGTTTACAGAACGGAAGAGCCTGATCGCTATAACCACGTATATATATGTATATATGCACGCACGCTGAAGAAAGAGAAAGAAACGGAGACATAATCTTCTTTTTGAGCGTTGTGAAATGTGTTTTTACCGCCAGTTCAACACTCCCGTCGATGTTTACTGGATTATTTGACACTCGATTTGTGCCCGCTTTAATGATTCTATGTAAATGCTTAAGGTTTATCACTTCTTCAATATTCTCGCACATTGCGTTTGCCGAAGCGTTTAGAGTTAGCAAACAACATTCAGTAATAAACCGATTCCAATTCATTCGAGGCTTTCCTTTAACCTCGCGCAAGTGTGGAATATTTTCCAATGGGATGTTTGGTAAGAGTCCTATCCAGGTCGCACGCTGCCACGAATATCTCTAAAAAAAAAGGAAATATCGAAAAATGATTTTCTTCAAAATAAAACACCGGGGATAAAAAGCACCGGCTATACATCCCGACACGTTTTAAAAGTCCGTTGCTCCGCCGTAGATCAAACTGCATTCGCTCCACTTCTCGTTTAAAAGCGCTCATCAGTTTTCCCAGGCGGGATAGAGCGCAAGGCGCAAGGGGTATATACCGGGGCCGAGGAGGGCGCCTGGGAAAAAGGCAATAATCAATTGCACATCGGGGCATGAAAATGAACGAGCCCGTCGGCGGCGCGTGCACGTTAAATAAAGCGAGGGGGCGGCAGGTGGAGAGGAAAAAAGAAAGGGACGGACGAGGGGGGGGTCAAACGTCAGGCTCAGGAAGCGCCGCCGGCTTCTTTTTTTTTCGCCTCTTTCGCGGGAAACTAAAATTAACTCGGGGGAGGCGCGCCGATACAGTACAGGGGCTTATGGGACGGGGGCCCCGCCTCGGCGGCGCATCCGCGCCCGTTCAATTTTCATATCTCGGCGTTGCGATCGGGGGCGCGGGTGGGGCCTCTGTACACACCTCATTATGCGCTTTCGGTGAATAACGAGCGAGCAATATGCATTAGCGCGGCGCGCTAGTTCAATTGCGCACGGCGAGGGGGGGGGAGCTTTACACTCGATAAATCAGCCCTGCACGTCGCCTCGAGTTATCCTTCGTCGTCCGCGCCGGTTTGTTCGGAAATGAATTAAGAGCCGCGGTGAGCGTCTATCATTTGCCGCGCGTTTGCTCCTTCCTCAAACGTTACCGATTGGCCAATTCACAAATGATATTCGTTCATAAAAGACGCGGCGCGGGACTCGTTATTACATATTGATTGCGCGGGCTCGATTTCAGTTAGCAGTTAAGCTCCTATAGGATAGATGCAGGATGATATTTCATTTTACATTAGGAATATGCGCTATCTCTCAATGATTTTACTAATCGGAAATAAGAACTACATTTCAATTAGTGGCTTATTCGAGCTGAGAAATGGGTCACTTTTCATCTAAAGTATTACATTGATATCGCCAACTGACTATAAAACCAAGTAAGGATACCTGGGCATTCGTGTTTATTTAGTTGTAGATTTAGCGCTACACATAAATAGGAGTCATTGAAAGGCACGGCTCGTTATCCTCAAAGAAATTTCTTAAATAATAATCCGGTTTCACATTCGAAGGAACAAACTCAAATTAATTAATAAATCTTACCGAGCGGATAGTTTAACGTTGAGTAATAATGATATTTAAGGGAGTAATTTGGTTTAAATTACTTCTGGAGAGCTGTATCAAATGTACACTCGACGTGTCAATTTCTTACGCATAATCGAATGGCGCGCCGTTAGGCCGCGGGAGGAAAAGCAGCAAGCGCGTACACGTCGACCGTGCCAGAACATTTTATCCCCGGCGCGATTGATTCAGCAAATAACCGAAGAGAATTTATCGCGTGTATTTTGTAGGAATGCCACCTTTCCACACAGGCCGACCGCTGACAAATCAATCAGAAAGTATATAACCTTGAACCGGCGGCGAGGCAATCCCGTCCCGGCTGCCGCCGCCCGAGATATTCCATTTCCCGGGCTCGTCGTCGTCGTCGTCGTCGGGATGATCAACCCTGGCGCTCCACGCGCCCCGGGTGCCCCCGCGCGCCTCTTTCCCAACGCGGGCCCCAGGGTGTCGAAAGCCGCCGGGGCCGCGGATCCCCGTCCTTCCCACGGTCGCCTGATCGTGACTCCGGGGAGTCGGTAATCCACCGAGGGAGTTGGCCCGATTTGGCCCTCCCACGGCCCGCGTTGAAAGCCACTTTTGGTGGCCTCATCCTTCCCGCCGCGGCAGAGATTGCTTTTGGGGAACTGGTTGCCCGACTGACCCAAGTGGGCCCGCGCGGGCTATCGCGCGCGGGGGCGATAAAAAGCGCGGCCGACGCCCCGTCACGGCCCAAAGCTGCCCGTAATCGATTCGCGCGCCCCAGCTTAGGAGCCGCGGGCTTTTTCTGCGCGCCCACCCCAAGCTCCGCCCACCGGCTTTCCAAGTGCCCCCTCTTTTTTGGGAGCTTCTTGCGCGAGCCTCCCCGTGCGCGCAAGGCTTTCATCCCTTCCGTGGGCCCTGCACCGCAATCCCGCGGGGCTCTTGGCTGTCGGCTCCGTGTGAGCGTTTCCGCGCGATAACAAATGCTACCCTGATTCTACGCAAAATCCACTCGTATTCAAGCTAAAGGTTCACTCGAGTTTCATTTTCAAGGGAAAATAACTTTCAATTGAAAATTAATACTTTGTTATTACGTCAATAATCGAATCTCCGCCTAGCTTGAGAAGAGCCGCGCCATTGAAGCCGCCTGGCCATATATGATGGAAGAATCCCGTCTGCTTGACCGCGCCGCATCAACCTGCCGCATCATCGCGAATGTCGGGAGTTCGCCCCTCGCGACGTAGCCCCCGAGTCTTCCGCAATATCAAGACTGTGGTGACTGCGCTACGTCTCCAAGCTGATGGAGTAGCTACTGCTTTGGAAGACGCAATTTATCACTCCGTGCAATCAATCCTAAATTTTGAAGCTAGCTCGTGTATTAGTCATTATTTTTATACGATTTCGACACACCCAAATCCGGAAATGGTTTTTTTTATTAACCTTATCTTTTCAGTCGTTAATTTAAAATGAAGCAATGACAATTTAGACAACAGAGCCGATTCGAAAGTTAATATACATAGAAAGATGTGGTGGAAAGAAACATAATCAGATATAAAATACTGACCAGTGCACGAGTACTCGGATAAGGAGAATTTTGTTGCTGTACTTGTGTATCAAAAAACAGATGATTAACGCACCACTCGAACCGCGAATTCCAACATGCATCTTGAGTGACGAATCTTCAATTGATAATATTATGATAATATCGTTCTTTGGTAACGAAATAACTAGCATAGCTGAACCATGAATAACTCGGTTGCACTGCCAACTCTAGCACGACCCATAAATATTCGATTGACTTCATTCTCCACTTCATTACTCTATTAAAAACGTTAATCGATTTCGATTTGATGAATTAACCTTCACTTTATGATGAATATGATCAATACGAGGAATATTTTTAACGGGAATTCAACGTTTTTTATTAATGAATAAATTTCAATTGGCTTACAATTTTATCATTCCTTTCTTTCAAGAGTAAAGCAATTAGGGGAATCAACTCGAAGCCGTAAAACATCGACAACGTGTTACCACTAATTAGGACCCGAAGCACTTTCTCGCAAGTTCGCGCAAAGTATCACAACTCAATTAAAGATAACAACAGTCGGACAATTAAACTAAGCTGCTGCAATAAATCGGTGTAGGGTGTGAAATTTACATTTTAATCACATTGCTTGCATACTCATCCTGTGGCGCCAAAGAAACTATAAATCCTTCACGAACAGCGCACCCGAGGTGCAATTAAAATACTGTACACATAATTAAAATTACGAGAAATTGTGCTCACGGATTCGTAAAAGAGTCGAAACTAAGGGCAACGTGAAACTCGTGCACCGAGACTAAATACAGCTTTTATTGGGCCCTGTCGCACTTGTCAACGTCGGTGAATCTGACGGAAAGATAGTGTAGCGAGTGAAGCAAGAGTCTTCGGAAATTTGGCAGGCGCATCAATGTCTTATTTGCGGAAGGCGCGAAAAGGACCAAGCCCAAAAATAGAACATGTATAGGAGCTTGTTTAAGGTTCCGCTATTGGAAATTTACAATCATGCCTTTTACCAACAGTAATTTAATTTCTATAAAAGAGTGAATAAAAAATAAAATTATTTTGTGTATGTATAAAAGACATTAACCATCAAGAATTTTTTGAATTTTTTTGCATTATTGTTAATACCTACCGATTTTTCCTCGACTATCAATTTATGAAGATTTTTTTCAAAATTTACCAATTCGCTACGTATGTATACGAGATTTGTGACACATATTCGTAAATAAATCCATACATGGTCAATAAAAACAGTTATGTATTGCGAACTGCAGCAATAGAATCGACACTTAAGAAAATTCATTCGCATCCTACATCACAGTCACATAACCTCTATTATAGGCGAATCTTTTTTTATTTTATTCTCCTTCACGATCCCTTTATATATCTTCCACAAATGACAGAAGGATATTTGTTTATTTATTATAGCTAATAGATAAACAAGGTAATTGTAAAATGTAATATGCATCATCATTTTATACGTCAACATACGTGTAAATATTTACATTATGGAAACATAAGTCTGTCAGTTGTAAAATATGTAATTCACTGTACTGTTAAAATGACGAATACAATATATTCAGTTAAGTATTCAATATATTTAAGTTTACATAATATTTTTGAAATTTTTTATAAACTATAATTTTTTTAATTTTAGATCTTTTTATTCTAAATCACCAATTCAGTTAAAAATTAGAGTTAATCAAAAAGTCATATATAAAATATAAAAGTTATAATAATGTAAATTTACTGAAATTCAAGTTTAAATTATCTACTCGTACCTATAACTTGTTGTACATGGTAGTTTGATATCGCGTTAAGTTTGATTGTTTCACCCATACACAATAACACGTCAGATCAGGAAAAATGGAAGAATAACTCATTTAATGCACAGTGTTTGATATTGGCAATAAACAATGAGAAAAACGTTTATTTAGAATTCCGACGTAAACAAAGAGTCGCTTTCAATAAATATTATTACTGATAGCAGGGATTACATGAGTGGCTTAATTTCGGGTTTAATTCATTACCACCAGCTTATTACAATTCTGTATTGACGGTAAGAATAATTTTGGATACAGAAATGTCCAAGAAAAATGAATAGCCGTGAATGAAACAATACTAGTAAGGTTTTTATTCTAGAGAAGAAAACGTGCATATTCTGCGAAGGAAAATTCGAAGTAGAAAAGTTCTTTCCTCATTCCGACCTCAACACGTTTATCTTACTTGCGAACAATGTTTGATTTTCCGCATGAACCGACGATTCCTATGCAATTTGTGGGGTTAGAGATTAATACGATCGTTAGCTATGCCAAGTTGGCACTTGGCAACGCGAGCTAGGATATGAAGCATCCGATACGTATCATCAATTTTCTGCATATTCAGGGCTAAATTAGAGTATAAGAATAACACTTCAATAGAGCCCTGATTTAGCACATATTATATAAAATTTTAAAAATAAAATAAAATTCATAGATAATTATAAGATGGAAATAAAAGTATCAGAAGAAATTATGCAATGCATCTAAATAAATGTAAGAAGCTATTACTTTCCTTAAGCCAGCATAACGTATATATTATTGAAAAGATAAACATCAGTATAATAACTGATTTTATCGCAAAGCCGTAGCTTATAATTTCACAACCTCATCAGTATCTGAACTGAGTCCCTCTCAATTTCGCACTAATTCGACCCCTGATGCCAATAATTCGCATCCCATTTTACTACGTATGAATCGGCAAAATTTAATATTATTACACCTCAGGAGTGCGGGTTAACTCTCGCACCTGCACGAACCCTTTTCCATAAACTTTTTCATTATTCTACGCAATTTAAAACTGATTAGCATGTAGAGGCTTTAATTAAACGTGCCAATTAATTGAAGGAGGAGACGATTGCGTTGACGTCAGGCGCAGGGAATAAGCAAAAGATCGCGAATAGGCGAGGGAGCAAAAGCTGTTAGGGACGCGGCAGCAGCAGAAGCAAGGGAGATAGCAAGTCAAGGGCGCCGGGAGTAGCGGGTAAAAAATCGCAGGCATGAATGGTAAATCGGTGGATGCACGGTAAGCCGCTAAGTGGCGCGCCACTCGTCAAATCCCGCGATGACGATCGCGGGGCCGAGGAAGCGAGCGAGAAATCTCCTCGCGTGGCTGCAGGTGCGCACTAACGAGTAACGGGCGGGCTTCGGGTCTGCCCAAGGGGTTCGGCAGCGCGCCGAGGAGGGCCCCTGGAAAAGGATCGTGCACACACACAGACACAGGAGCCGAGGAGGAATGCGGAGGAAAGGAATCGCCTCGATTTGTTTCGCATCGCCCCCGCGCGACGAGCGAGTCTTTACCGATGCGTGGGGCGCGTCGGTCAATCGGTTACTTAGCGCGGCCCGTTAAATAAGGAGATGGTTGGTGCACTAAGACTCGCAGGCGTGGGCGCGCGCGCGCGCCGCGCGCTTCCCAATTAATTTAATTGAATAGGAATGCGCGGGAAAAAAAAATGGAGGCGTCAATTAAGCCGCTCGTTATAGATCGGTTAATGGGGCCTGTATCGGGCCGCGGTAACAATTATTAATCGTTTACTTATGCGCCCGCCGGGAGCCGGCGGCCCTCAACTGGCGATGGTAAAAACCGCGGAATAATTGACGCCGCGAGACCGTGCGCCGTCCGCCTTTTTTCGCCCCCTGCGCAAGTTTTTGCCGCGGCGGCGAGTCGCGCCATCTTGCATGTATAAAATCCATCCGCGCGCCAAAGCCTCCCTCTCTCTCCTGTACTCTTGTTGCTGGAGAGCAAAGAATTTTTGCCAACACTGGTCATTATGCACCTCGCCTGCACTGGGAGATCTTTCAACGAACGCGTTTAATTAATTCGTTTCTTCTGCTATTTTAAAGCGGACTCCATTGATAATAGAGCAATTTGTAAGTCCACCTGACGGTCACAGCTTGATTTTTCAATTCAAGGAGAATCGTAATCAAACTCGCATTTATATATTTATTCTTAATTAAGACAACGACGCTCGGACAGTTTTTATATGCCCTGTTCAAATAAGACTGTATGTATCTACGAATACATAGCGATATTAATCAGAGGCAATAGTGTATTCGCATCTTCAAGTAATACTTACAGACTACGACTACGAATGGTCAATGTGCTTTATCAACCAAACATTTATTTAGACAATATTTGAAAGCTAATAATTATCTGTTAATTATGAATCATTATTCGTACATTACTGAAAAATCTGCTGATTAAAATACACATACTTATATACAAATAAAACAGGTGAAAGACTTGATTGCATACATTTTAATTTTTAATTAAAACGAGGAAAATACTTTTCTAATAATTAATTAGAATTCTTAGAAAAATACACTTGAATAAGTTTTGATTATTGAGATTAAATGGTTCAATTGCTTATGATTCAGGAATGATTCATTGTTCTTTAATGTATCGATAGAATACTTAGTATAAATAATAATACGAATGATAAATCGTCGTCAAGTTTCTGTTGTTGTGAGCCACATAATGATACCAAATAATTTTGTTTGCGCGATTTGCAGATTCATTAATTTTTATGAATGGAGTAAGTACTCTTTTTTTTTAATGGATAAATTCAGTAGTCGAAGAATCCAGTTAGCGGGCCTGCATTTTCGCACTTTTAGACTGTTTTTCAGAGCTTAAACAACCGTTTAATGGCAACGGCAAGTACCCAACTATTAGAGTATTATTAGCATATAAGATTCCAAAAGCTAACCCGTTGAAACATATGTTTATATTTTGTTGTTCGTTTATTGTCTGCTGTTTATTACACGTGCTCGTATACTTATTTCGAATGACTAACCGCGCTTCTATAAGATAATACATAAAAATGCAAAATTAATTAGTACAATTTTAAAGTTGAATTCTAAACATCTGATTATGTACAGCACTTAAGATCTAAGATATAAATATTAATAACCGACTGTCTGGCTATCAATTTTTTTTATCAAATTGCTTGACAGTTTTTTTTAACATTCTCTTAATTGTATTTGATTCTTAAAGGGCACGCACCGCGACCTATTTTGCTTATCTCAAAAGTAAAAAAGTTTAATGCAAAAGTAAAAAAATATTTTAAACATACAAGTTAAAGGGAAGTTTTTACGTTTCAAGGATTTGCAGAACCAGTTTCTTAGCCTCCATTATTTGCGTGCTCTTACCAAGCGAAAAAGCCTTCATTCTAGAGTCTCCGAATTTGCCATCAAGGACTGGTCTGGGCACCGGTAAAACAGAGAGCCTCTGGTAGACGCTTCGCGGGCCCTGGCATCGTTAGCGCCCGGGCAAATTTTCCTAGCGCGTGGCCAGCGCGCGCACAGTCGAGAAGAGAGAAGAAAGGCGTGAAAGTAGGTCCAGAATGTGTCCGCGCGCTCGGCAATTAAGCACATACCTGCTCATGGCCATGACCTCAGCCATGACTTTTTAATCCGCGCATTTTCGTTCCGCACCACGCTTCCATGGCCATGGAAGGAGGGAAGGGCGCAGTCAACCCGCGCACAGTGAAGGTAAACCTGATCCGTGTACACGCCTCCCACCCCCACGACACACACTCATCACTTTACTTTATCTTCGAGTCACCTTGAGGGCGATCATATACCGAATTCGAATTCAATTTCGATCGGGAAGAATAACACTGGCCGATAAGCATCCGATTGAATTTTTGTAAACGAGGGACAATTCGTGAGAGTAAGTTACGGTTCAAGTAGTAGCGGTTCACGTTTGGTCGTTTGTCATCTCCGGCTCGTTGAATGCGTGGAGTTATGTCTGCGCAAGAAGGTTCGGATTGAAATGGCACAAGAAATTTTGAATTTTTTTTAATTATTTTGCAATAATTTTACATGTTAATAAAAGCAACTGTATATAAGCGATTGAGAAATTATATCCCGAGGAGACGTAACGATTAAAATTCGGATTACACGATAAGTTGTGGATAGATCATTTATATAACTTGAAGTTTATAAAAGAAAAGAATGTACAATTATAGCCCAAGGCTTTATTAACAGATTGCCTGTATCAAAAGGGCCGCGAGGAATCGATGCTGCAGCTCAGGATGTGCTTGACCGACGACGATGAAAGATGCAAAGCCATCGATATAATAGCAGTAACATTAAACTGTTAAACTAGCCATAAAACCTGTGGGAATGTGATCATTAAACAAATTTTTGTTGCTTCGTTAGACCAGTTCGAAACGATTTCCTTAGTAATTGAGATAGCGCCGGAACCATTATTCAGATCGCGTATCCGGGAAAAGCGGGAAAGGCGTTATTATACCGCTGCTAGTGCAAAATTTAACACTTATATTCATATTAATCGCAATAGCGCTGGTATTTACATACAAGCCAAGCTCGACGCTATAATCGATTCGATACGCTGCGATGATTACGATCACAGAATGGGATAGGCTTCAATACATTAGATTAATTTTAGCCGGAGGCACTGTCTCAGTTTTTTTCCCTTTGCGTGCGCTTATAAGTCATTATGCATGCCAGTAATCGATAATTCCCACGTTTGCAACGGTAGTTTTAATCGTTACCGACAATACCGAATTAGAATGGGCTTTTTATTCATAAAAGAAGAGAGTAGAGTCGCTCAATGTCAACTGTGCGCGATTATCCGTAGATAATGCCGCCGACTATACAAGGGCACGCGTCAAAGTATTTAAAATTAAAAAGCGTTTCTAAAATCGAATCAATTGGAATCAAGTTGAATTTATAATGATACGACTGTCGGCTCTTAATTAACATGTCCGTTTATACGCCGACCTACTTTTTTCAAACGATCGAGTATCGAAAATTCTTCCTCCTCCTCTTCTGGCTCTGCCCCTCTCGGTACGTATTTGCACCAGATGTCCAGCCGCGTGGCCACTGCACCGAGAGGCGATCGAAACAATTAAGAAACGGCAACATTCGGAGCGGAGACGAGAGGAGGGGCCGCCGATCGAAGCAACGGCCGCAACGAGCCTCGCGTCATAGAGTTCTCCTCGGCTACTTCCCGGGGCAGGCGGCGGCGGCGGCGGCGGCGGCGGGGCGAGGAGTCGCGTGGGAAATAAAGTAGCTTATCTTGGGCGGCACACGAGATCAAATTAAATATTCATTTCAGCGAGTCTCCTAGGCCATAATCCAACAAATTTACGAATCTTTGTAGTACAATCAAAAAGCAATTAAATCGATACGCCTGCGACCGCGGCGGTGGCGCGGATGGCAAACCGGTCCCGGAGAATGCATGGCCCATTAATGCGCGGGGTAATCTTAAATCAAGCCCATCAATTCCCTCGGCTTTTTGGTATGCAGATGATTCCAAAGATTTTTAGTTCATTATTATTATGAAAATTGATTTCCGTGCCCTTGTAAAGAAGCCGTTGATGTTAATTTACGGAGGGCCGGCCCGTCCCTCGGCCTGCCCAACCCCCGCCACGCGGAGACGCTATGTTTTAGGACTGTTTACATTGCATAGTTTTGCCCCGGAGGCGTTCAATGAAAAGCCGCCTCGCGTGCCTCCTTGGCCGCCGAGCCGCGCATTCCCGGCATTCCCTAGTCGGCGACCGCCCTCGGATTTATCGCCGCTCCCGGGATCGGTACAACCTCCGCCGCGCAAACGAGGGCAAGCGAGAGAGAATTGGTGTACACGCGGGCACCGCTTGCCGATTTATATTCGCCAGGGTGCGGCCGGGGGAGGGGGGAGCTCGGAGTACCGCTCCGAAATATACAAGTCGTGTACACCCCGGCGAGTGACTCGCGGGCGGGGGCGGCATCGGCAGGGCCCTGCTTTACCGCGCGCGCGCACACGGGCCTTTGTAATTCGAGAGTGCCGGCCAGGATTTTCGTGAATAATGGCGGCGGGTAACGGAGGATGACTTCGGAGGCTCGTCCAGAGAATTAGACGAGATAAGGGAAGGGTACGTATATAGGCTCAACAGATGTGCAGCAACTGTTGACGTGCCCGTTTTTTCTTCTCGTGCGGTTTTAGAATAAAATAAAGTACGTTCATCTTTGAAGCAGTGTCGATTCGATCTGCAGAGAAGTGACCTCGTGGGACATTTTTGTTTACTAATAACTGCCGCGTATGGGGCCTTTGACGATTTCCAACGACGCGCTTTGCCAATGGGAGGAAATACATCGAGGCGGGATCGGCAAGGGCCCCGGAGCTGGAGGTGGGCCTATATAAAGTCGAAAAGTAATTATTTCGGGTACTGAAATTGGCACTAAAAATTAGGCCCGCCAAGGGGCGATTCGTCGATAATTCACGTCGAATCCCGAAAGGATGCGCGGCAGGCAGGAGTGCAAAAAGAGGAGGCGCCGAGGGAGAAGCGACGAAGCGTAAAGAATAGTTGTTTATTGAAACGGGGTATAGAATATCGCGAGCCCTTAATTGCGAGCAGCAATCAAATATAAATCGAAATTTTATGGCCGAAGAAAAAGCGGCCGCTGGCGCGCGCGAGCCTCGGATTCGGAATTTATCTACCCGGATGCTCGTATTTCCTCGGCAAGGACGCGCGGCGCTCGGCGCTTGCCGCTCGCTCGAAATTAATGTCGAGGGGATTGTTCGATTGTCGGCCGAGCGTCGCTGCCGACGCCGCGAGGATGAAATCGAGCGCGGCGCCTAAGCCTCGGAATATGATTTGGCGGAGGGGCCCCCGTTCCCTCGGAGCCCGAGGACGTCGCCCGCGCAACAATAGCCGCCTCCGCTCTCTGGCCGTCGCCGTGCGCCCCATCGCCCCCCACCTCCTGCTCCTCTCCGCCCGATCTCCCTCTCTCTCTCTCTCGGGCCTCGCATTTTTCAAGCTTACGCGCCAAATAATTGGGCCGGGCTTTTTTAATTTTAAAATAAATGGAAATTAAAGGGGAGATAGCGCCGAGTGCGGGAATCAAATTTTATACCGCGAGTGACGTCACGTAATGCTGAAGTATACACGCATATCTGTAGATTATGGAAAGATGAAAATTTTGAGCGCTGCGGGTATTGCCAATAACTAAGTGAGTGCTCTTTTTCGATACCGATTGGAGAGAGAGAAAAAAAAAGAGAGAGAGAGAGAAAAGGAAGCGGCGCGCCGCGGCTAATTATATACATTTTTTTTTTTGGTTTTTTCCTTTTTTTTTTTTTTTGGTACTCGTACGTACTGCCCGCGAGAGAGTCCATTTTTCCGGCGGACAACGAAGCGGGCTTTCAGCCGGCGACGGGGCCCGGGGCAATAGTTATTGTTAATGCTCCCTTAATTATTCATTATCTCGTGCGCTTGGCGCGGATCGTGTGTGGCCGCGCGGATCGAGTCGGCGAAAAGCCCGATTGTAACTCAGGGAAGAAGGGGAGCGGCCGGGATCCTCGGGCTCGCCGACGATTCCGGTCGCGGCGCCGCCGCCGCAGCCGCGCTATTTATTAAACACATCGAATTTAATTATCGCTTAATCAGGAAGTAAATGATGGCGGGCTTTAATATTCAAATCGCTCGCGCGCGATTCCCCGAATGAATATTTATTGCGAGATTAACTCGCAACATATTTTCTCATTTATTCGGATAAATGCGGGGCGCGTGAATGGCGGCAGACGGAACCGAGTCCGCCTCCTCGGGCTCGCCCCGGAGAAATAAGAAGCGCGCGCGCGCTTGCGGCTCCCACAACGCCGGCGCCGCAGCCGCGCCTCCCCGGTTATTAATTGCTTTCCACGTGTGCCCGGGAGAGCCGCGCGCGAGACGGAGCCGAGGAGCCGATCGATGATCGCAATTGCCATATATTCCCCCCGGCCCCGAGGCCAGATATTGCGCCGCGTCCGCGCGCGACAACCGATCCCCGGCCGATTAGCCGCCCCCTTATTTTTCCCCGAATCGCCCAGAGGATGCGCCGCCGTCGTCCGCTCGGGTGACCTTCGGAATTCCCGCACGCGAGGGATTCCCTTCCGCCCGCTAGCTGCCCGCGCGCGGCCGCCGCCGATAAGCCCAAGAGCCGCGCTATGCCAACCGTGTGGAGCACTTGTAATCACCCATCTATGCGCGTGCGTGTAAAAAGGAAAAAAAAGGAAAAAAAAAAAAAAAAAAACGAGCCTTATTCCTTTTTCCTGCGCTCCGTTCCGCCGAGCGTTCCGCTATAGGCAAAGAGAAAGTACGGGCCGACAGTTGGCCTCTGCTCGGAGACTATATTATTTGTTTTCAAGAGCACGAGCTCGCCAAAGAATTTTAATGCCGTGTTCCATTATGTCGCTCGAACCAACTCCACTCTCGATTCGCCTTTTAGGAAATCTTTTAACTTTGCGCTTCGAACCTAAGCTAAACTTTTTACATTTGTATTGTTGTTACTCTCGAGAATTACAGATAAACGTTTTCTGCAAAATAACCTGACTCTCCGAGAATTTTCTAGAAACACCGAATAATAAGGCGTGTCTATTATTGCATTCCTTTCGCTGATACATTTCCCACTGCACATTGGAACATTTTTAAATAGCAATAAATATTTTAGCAATAATTAAGAAGGAGCAAAAAATCAACCAATAATTTGTATTCTAACTGGCGGAAGTGTCCCGTCCCATTCACCTTCTCTCTTGCACTCGAGCCAAGAGACAGAAATTCTTTGTGATTAAATTGTATACCAAAATAAATTAAAAATGATCGCTGACTCTATTCTGAACCATTTTTATGAATATTGGCTTTAAAAGATTTTAACCCGTAAATATTTTACAACTTTATAGTCTCGAGCTGCTGTAAATAATATGTCAGTTTCACGACAAAAAAATATTATATATTATAATTAAAAAATTTATCTTTTACAAAATTAATCTTTTAGTAAGTTTTAATAAAGACCAAAAAATATCTAAAATAATGATCAGACCTTCCGAAGAAGAATTCATTATACCAATCGAGGATACAATTTATGAAGAAAAAATAATTACAAAAACTGCATAATTACAATCAATTTTTAGTGCATTCAAAAAATACGCAATGCTTTGTCCAAAGTCTATGATTTTGTTCTATCAGAAATATTAATTAATTTGCAGCACATGTTTCTTTGAAGTTCAATGAACGATTATTGCAATTTCTGTTTTGTGGATTTTTCAATTGCGATTATTGTTTATTATTCAAATCGTAGTATCACGAACGTTTTAACGCCATTACCATCAAAATCAAATTCAATTGTCGAAAACAACATCGCTAAAACATAAGTTATAATATATTTATTATTTATTATATTTATTATATTTATTACGTCGTAATGAATATTTTGATAGATTTCCTTAAAATGAATTGAACGCAATCGTAAGGTTTGGCACCGTATCTGAAGTTGTAGAGCTATTTTGTTGCATAATATTGACTTGGTTACGCGTGTCAAGTGGCCAAGGATATTCGGTAGCCTGTGCAAGCAAAACACGGTAATTCAATTGGGACCATTGATTAAAAATTATGGAAACTCGATATAAATCAGGCCCGTAATAGCGCAAAACGACAGGCGAAACTTCGCGAAAGGCGTGAAAGAAGTTAAGAGGAAGGCACCTTCCCATACATCATGCCCGAGCGCTACCTCGAAACTTCGCGATCTTCGCCTGCCCTCCCCCCCCCCCCATCTCGAGTCTGACGAAATTGATTTCGTGAGAAGTCGGATTATGATAATTGAGACGTTCGAATGGGTCCCGGGCTATTTCGAATCGCGGGAGGCGCGTGTATCATCCTCGGGCATTTGCACACAGGCGCAGCAGCCAGGGCGGCCGGGCTCATTCATCGATGGCTCATCGTGAATGGGCCGTAAAGCCCAGACGCGTGCACTCGGCCGCTAGGTGCATAATTCAAAGCCGATTGCGGACCGCACGCGATATTCCCGGGATCGGGGCTAAACGGCCGATTGTCCGGGACCTCGCGGGACACCGGCTGTGTGCCCGGCGCTAAACGACGACGGCTGCCTTTACCGCCTTTTTCTTTTTCCACCTTTTCGCGGAAATTTTCATCTCCCACGGGGGACGGGGGGGTGAGTGTGTGCCGCGAGTAAGAGCCGCCGCGCGTCTCGTTTGATGGGATTCGACGAGGGCATCTCGCTTTCTCGGATAACTTTATGATCGGTCATTACTGCGCGGCTCGTGTGAACGGGAGGAGTTTTCGGGGCACGGGCGACCGGTTATTCGATCAGCGCTCTCGTGGAAAATGGATTCAGCAGGTTTTGACGTCGACGCGGCTCGAACACGATATGATACTTTGTCGAGGCACTGGCGCGTTAAATTTCGTTCATCTTGTTCCACCTCGCGACTATTGATTAACACTATACGGCCCGGGCATAAGGGTCCATATCCCTCTGCCGGGTTATAATATTATTATAACTAGTCGCCGTGCCTCTTAATTGATCATTCGCCGAATTTCGAAGCACTCGCTTCAATTATAACTTCATAATTTTATGCGCAACTCCCCAGGGATTATTTTCCCGCGTTTTTCCACCGTGTCATTCGGTTGGAAACATTTTATCTAAAATGGCGTAATACTCACAAATACTGTCCAATGAATATTTAGTTTGAAAAAGCCACCGGACTTACCTAAAACATAAACGAAACATGCATATTAATACAGTGTATATTTGAAAATATTGTTTATACATGTTATATACTCGTTTATATTCCCCGGTCGAAAACGATCTTTCTCGATCATGATTTTCTGTCAACCTGTCAATGGGATCTAATGCTATGCGCATAAAATTAATTTATACGGGACGAAAACGCTCAGAAAATGTATAATGCGTATCTATTCTAGGAAATGGAAGAAGCCAGAAAGTATCGATTGTATTCGGTGCATTGGTCTCGAGCAATGACTTCCGAAAGTCATTCATCCCCAATCGAGGATCAAAAGCCAAATGCATGAGGCATATCTGGCTGGGAGTGCAGACAATGTTCTGCTCGAGGCCCGCGCTCATCGGTACGGGCGCTCCGAAAATAGCTTATCCGTACCTCTCAACTGCCGCGTGACGACGTACTTAATGAATGACAAAGCATGTGATGATACGTCTTCCACCTTTTTTCGTCTTCCCCCCGGCCGAGAAAAAAGCGCCTCCCGAGTGCGACACGAGACCCCGCGACAATGGTCTTCGGGCAGGATATTTAAAAAAGCCCGCGCGCAGCTTCCGCCTCGGCGGGCCGCAAGCCCCGCTCGATTTTAAGCTTTCGAGGGCACTTGCACTCGCATCGTGCCCATGAGCACGATACACGCATTTGCCTGGATCAAGCCCGGCGGAATCTGATTTACGCGCCCGCGAGGAGATCGGCGCTGGGCCGCTGGAACGATTGAGTACGGAATGCCGCGGACCATAAATTCATTGGCGCTTTTAGTTTGACCGCAGTTGCGGCGCACCGCCGAGCTAAAATCGACTCTAACCGAGGCTCCAGCTCTATGCAGATACATTTTGAAAGGACGACTAGCGCATATCGATCATCCTTTTGATCCTCTGGGATTTTGCGCAAGGGGCGCAAAAAGAACCGAGTCTTTGTTCGCGTTGTGGCTGCGCGGCCGGGCATTGGTATTGAAGGCTCGTAAATTGCTAATAAGACTCGGCATTTCCCTTGCAAATCGAAATTCCAAGATCCTGGCAAGTGACTCTCTCGTTCTACGATTCTTTTTCACGCTCGTACCTGACCGAGCGCTCGAAGGATCACAAAAAAGCATCTCAACGTGCATCGCAGAGCTGTCTAGCGATCCCAAAATTGCAAAAAATATTTCTCAAAGGGCCCGTCTGCGTAAAAAATGCAAATGCGACGGAGAAAGATTTTTTGCAGAATAAAGTGCCCGAGACAAGATCGACCAGTTGCCGTGTTTAAACATGTAACAGTAAGATAAATTGTTCTTAATCCCCGCATTATAAAGAAACTACGGACAAGAAAACAAAAGAAGTGAGTCAGAAAAGCAGGATCCAATCGTTTATGGCCAAGTGGTTTCAAGTTCAAAAGCAAGGAGAGCTTGTTACTTCTGACTATACCTGACGAAAATACAGCGAGACACTTCGAAAAGTCCGAATAAGAATCATCGTCAAAGCTGTACAAGGATATACGATTTATCTCTTCGATGCATGTTTTTTCTTTTACGTCTCGAGGTTTGTTTACATCTCACTAAATCGCTATATATACACATATATATGTATACTCTCAATATTTTCAATTTAATTTTCAGTGGAATGGCATAAATAAGCATTCAAAATAATTTCCTACCAGAGCTGTAGCACTAAATTTTCGATTAAACTGCTTTCAAAATATGTTATTACATACTAGTATTTTGAAATTTAGAGTCTTATGTAACAAACTTTTTTTATTCATTAACAACGATTAAATATTAGTTTATTAGAAAAGTAGTAAATATTTCTTTGATTAACATTTACTGCTGACTGTAAAAGTTGAGGTAAACCTGCGGTTTAAATATTTGTATTTACAAACAATAAATTAATATTACATTCGAATAAACAATATTATAGGCATTGAGACGTAATGACAAAAAATTTACACGAAACCGGACGGTGACACTGGATGTTGTTACCGTAGCTTAGTAAATACAGAAAAATTGCCTGTAAATTGAGTTACTCTAATTACTTCCTTGTAGTCGTCCTTTTTCTAGAAGGTGACTTGTTCTGAAATTGAATGCCCTCGTGCGAGTAGCGCAATACATTTTTTTAATCATGTATAGAAACAATATCCTTCTAAAGGAGGTAGGAGAGATGTATTAGCAAACTCTGCAGACAAAGTTTCGTCTCGCATCTTCAGTTTCAATTTACGCTTCATCTCATTCAATCTCACTCCTACTCCCTCTTTTTCCTGACTTTACCATTCCCATCCCACCAATTACTATTTTAACTATTTAAGTTCTACTTCCAACTTCCTTTACAATCTGCCCCTTTTCTACAGTATTTCATTAATTTATGGTATGCACATTATTAAGCAAAGTATTGAAAATTGTATAAAACAGTAAAATAAGTTTTCTGGAATTCACTTAATTTTGTTTTTCCAAATCTATAAGTAAAACACGTAATAGAAAAGTATTACCTAAGTTTTATTGGGCTTCAAATTTGATAAATTCATATTAAGCATTATAATCGTTATTGCATAAAACAAAATACTACTCGCGGTATTTAATAAATGGCTTTCCACTATTATATTTGAAAGATTAGTAAAAGTATTTTAATTTAAATAAAATTCCGAGGTAAAAATATTATTATAGTTATATCAATTGAATTTAAAAACTTGTATTAAAAAAAATGAAAAAAAGAGTAAAAATGTCGAGTACTTAAAATAATAACAAATTTTAATGGGACCTTGTGATTGATTTAATTTGAATGCTTAACCAATAGTTGATACACAAGTTATCCGGACATTTTGATAAAATGCAACATCGATTAGTCGGCAAAAGAGGAATTTACGCGGGTTTTGGAAGATACGAATGGCTAGGGGGAAAAGTATCGGGGGAATGATTTGTCGTTCGAAATCGACTCTCAAGGATATTATATTGATAATATATTGAGGGTTGAAAGGTAGGATGCAACGGAAAATGTTCAGATCCGGATTTGAAAATAAGATTTGACGGTTGTCGAATTACTGAATTAGTACCAGTATCCAGGAGTCTGAGCTGGCCATTAATTTTGGATGGACGCGAGAGGAATCGAAAGCCGCGTAAGCCGCGGTGGAAGCGGCGCAGGACGGGAGCGGGACGTCGAATCTCGGCGAACGGTTACAACAAACATTTGTCCGTTCACCCCGCGCTAGACTAAATAACGAGTTCCCGGTGAAAAGAGAGGAGGATCGGGCGGATCGGGCGGATCGGGATTCCCGGGCGTGGCCGCCCCTCGCGGGCAAATATACCCCCAGGGGCCAGCGGCCGAGGGCGCGGGGGGCGCGGCCGAAAATGGCCGCACCGGGGCGGAAGGACCGCGGGGCTGCAGCCGGCGGAAGCCCCCGGGGGTAGGGGGGGGGTGGGGGCCCGGGCCTCGCGCGGCCGTTCACCTTTGAACCTGACGGCCCGGTGGAAAGGGAGCCGCCGCCGCGCGCGGCCAGGTGGTGTGTCTTTGCGGCTCTATCGCGCTCGAGTACGGACGCGCCGGAAGTCGCCCCCGGTCTAGACGATTTTTTTTCCCCCCGCGGCGGCCGCCTGCGCCTCCCGGGCGAAAAACCAGTCCGGCGGCGGCCGCGCGCCGGGGGACTGGTGCACGCGCTCCTGCGGTGCCTCCTCCCCGTCGGCCGGCGGCGGCGGCGGCGCTCCCAAAGGTATTCGTTTTCGCGGATAAAATTGCGCGGGGCGTGGCCGCCGGCCGCGAGGAGGACGCCCGCCGTGGCTCCTTGCCCGAGGAGAGGAGGCCCGATAATCGAGCGCCGCGCGGCCCCCCGATTGAGTCATTTTCGAGATGAATCCGCCGCGGTCCGAGTGCTCCTGCGCTTCCTGTTATTGTCCTCGCTCTCGGCCTCCCCCCCCCCGTATCTTCTTTCTAGAGATCATTCCGCTTTGGGTGTAAGCATCTCCTCGCGCGCCCCAGAACCAGTCGCCTTATAGACCACTGCCAGCGTGGCTCCTTTTCAGCCGGGTTCAACCGGTGGTTAATGTTTCGCGGATTCTAGTTATTTTCGACCGCCTCGATTATTATTTCACGTTGCAAAAATAAGCCCTGCCAACGGAGATCGATCTCGAGTTCAAACACTCGTCACCTCAACGTCTGCTAATTAAGAGGCCGCGTTAAACGAGGCACTTTAAATAATCGAATTAGCACCGCTTTGTTCGAGCACAGTATGCCGTTCTTTCCACACTCGGGTTTACCTGGTTTGATTCGCTAGCCCGAGCCGCGTTACTTTTCCGCTGGCGGGAAAGCGTGCCAGAAAAGCGGCCTTGTCCACCGATTTCCCAGGGTAGCAGCAGCCCAGCTTGCGCTAGTCGACGCGCCATATCGACCCGAGTAATTTATGTCCGAGCGTCGATTCGAAGGGCCGGGGCACGCATCTAGTTTAGAAATTTTCGTGAAAACGGGAGCGTTGGGGTGGGGGAGGCCGGTGGGAAATTGACCGGGCGGGGCTCCTCGGCGCCCCCGGGACCGGCCCGTCCTGCGATTAATCCCGGCTTACCGGCGGGTACGTCCGCGGGCACCGCGCGTGAAATAATCGCGGGCGGCTGGTATCGGCCGGCAGATGGCCCCCGTGGCTCGGGCGCCGGTCGATTTGAGCGCCGATGACAGGGCGAGCGTGTGTATATATAGGTATACCGCGTGGCCCCAATAAGGTCGCCGGGGAGAGGCGTAGGGACGCCGGCGCCGCCCGACTTTCTCTCTCTCTCTCTCTGCCGGTCCTCGGGCCGTTTCGCGCCGCCGGGGAATATCGGGGGGCGCCGCCGAGGAGGCTCCCAGGGGCGAGCCGCCGACTCGCGATCCTAATCGGATCTCGCGCCAATTCGATTTGCAAAAGGAACGCCCGGGCGGACCGCAAGGTCCTCCTTTGCCGCGCTGTCTTCTCTGCCGGGATGTGTGACCGAGGCGCCGCTTCGATATTCTACGTTTGACAATGTGTGTCGTGAACGGACGTAGAGGAGCGCCGCTTGTCCGGCTCTCGGTCAGCCTCTGGCCTTGCGATCGCGCCATTATCATTGGCAAAGGTAGCGCGTCTTCTTCAACCTTCGCGTCGCGTTCCTCAGCCTCGCGTGACTTTGTCCGCGGATTTCTAAAAACGCGCATCGGCGTGCGTATAAAGGTAGGCTCTTTTCTCCTCCCAGGCCATGTCACGCTTGTTCCTGATTCGATTGACCACAGTGAAAAATCCTCCTCGCAGCCAGCGGGCGCCTTCGCGATTCGGACCGACCGAGCGCGAGGAAAAGCCGAGAGAGCCGCACGGCCCACGCGGCATTGGCCGGGGGAAAAATCGGGGGAGCGCACTGGGTCATTTGGGAGGTAATCGGCCGGCTGCGGGGGAAATATCCCCGGCTCGCGGGGCTCCCCATAAATATTCAAATCGGCCGCGGCGGCCCGCGGCGGGAAAAACCGTTCCCGCGAGCGCCGAGTGTAAATCGGCGGCGGACGAGGCGCGCCTCGCAATCGGCCGAGTGGCTCGCGCGCCGCGGAAAATCCACGCGTCCCTCGCTTTCCTTTTTCTTTCCTTTTTGATTTCTTTATTCTTTCGGCGAAAGTTCCCCGCGCCAAGTCCCCAGCCGCTCGGGCAATCGACGGCTGAATGCACAATCGATCTGTGCGTCCTCCGCGGGGGTGTCTCTCTCTCGAGGAATCCTCGCCGGGGGTTTTTTTTTTAACGAGCGCGGCAGAAGCGGGCGCGAAAAAAAAAAAAAAAAATCACCGTTACACGGCGCCTTGTGAAATCGAGGGATTTTTTTTTCCTTTTTCCCCGCATTCTTTGTTTTTTGTCGAAAATCCGACCGCGCGCATGCAAGGACTCGGTAGCTCGGCTTGGTTGATTAATCTTTTTCTACGATTTCGACACGCTCCGGTGCCAGTGCACCAAACGGATTTATCTCTTTTATTTGTTTATCGCGTTAATTTATAAACTTTATTAGTCTGCACTGGCCATAAATCAACGTAATATTATGCACATTATAGCGTCTAGCTGGGGATAAAAGAAGATCGCAACGATCCTCCTTTGGATGGTGCACGGCTATTATCATTCTCTGATATTGTGTAACGTTCTCCTTTCATAAATACTAAAAAAATAACGAACATATAATTAATAATTGCGCGAAAAATGTAGAGAAGGAAGGAGGCTCGGTGTTATTTATAGAGAGATGGGGTGGAAAGGTCGATGGAGAGCGAGGGAAGCCGGCTCTCGAGGAACGGGCGCGCTTAACCCGAATGAACTTTGTATCGACGCCAGGGGAAAGAGCGGCAATGGCGCAGGAGCGACGATCTACTTACGGCCGGCGATTCGGCCTATTTATACGCAGGCCGGGCACCGGCCGTGTCATTAACTCCGCAGCGCGCGCATGTATATATATATATATACACACGCGCATCGGGCGGACAATAGGAACAGGAGCCGCGGGGCGCACATTAATAAGCGGCCACCGGCGGCGCGCGGGCCAACTTCCCGCAGGAAGTCTCCGGCGTCTCCGCGGGCCGCACGCGCTTCCGGCCGGCACAAAGCCCCCGCCGGCCGGCCCCACACCGTTGTTATTACTTTGTATTCGCGGGCGAGGAGCCCCGGCCCGGTTATAATATAAAGGCGCGCGGGAGTTTTCGGCGGGCCGCGAGCCGAGGAGGCGCCGCGCGCGCACATTCAGCCGGCGCGCCGCGGTTTTCTCCCCGCAAATGGAAATGTTATTGCTCGCGCCCGCATACCTGACTCGCGTGTTTATTCGCCGGGCAGCGCTTCTTGCCTACATAACTCGGCCCCGCGAGCGCAGCGCCGCGGAAACTTTTGACGATTAATGGATAATTCGCGGAGAGAGAGAGAGAGAGGGGGGGGTTGGTTGTTGAAGCAGCGGGGGAGGGGAAGGAAGAGAGAGAGAGAGGGGGGGCAGCAGCAGCCGAGGCTCGCGGGCGCTCTCCGCGGCGGCGGCGGCCGATCGAGCCTCGGCCGATCGAACAGCGCGCCGTATAGATTCTTTCACGCGCGAACCATTTCCAATCGTGTGCCCCGTGTGCCTCGGAACGCAAATGGTAATGAAAGCAAAGGAAGGAAGGCACATTCCGATCCCAGGGGAGTGATCGGCGCCGCCGGGCCGGACGCCGCCGCACCGCCGCGGCCCACGGCGCTCGCCGTACAAAAGCGCGCGTAAAAACCCCGCCGTGAGTAAGCGTTTAATCCATGTGAACCGCTCGCGGCGGCCCTTTTGACTAGGCCGATAAGTAAACCCGGCCGGGCCGACCGCGGCGCGTCTCTATCGCCGCGGCCCGCGCCACCTGCCGCCCCCGCGCCCGGGCCCCACCACCACCGGAAGCTGCGCCCGAGGCGAATAAAACACTTCCCCCGAGATAGCGCCGGCCATCCTCGACGGCCGGCTTTTCTCCTCGCTTTGCCCCCCGCTCGATCCTTTTATCGCCTCTTATTATTGCCGATCGTTATTACCGATCGCTCTTACCGGCTTTGTTTCGCTCCCCCGTAATCGCAATCTAACGGATTTTCTCCCGGATTTTCCCGAGCAAAGGCATGACCAACTGCCGCTCGTACCCTCCTTCAAAAGAAATCAAGAATCCTGCAAATCCCCTCGAGGTGTGCGTCCTTCCAATCAAAATGTCGCGTATTTTCTACTTAGAAATAAGTATTAATTAAGATTAAACGGATTACAGGCGCTACTTTTCACTCGAGGTCGAAAAATATTTTTTGTCTTCTCATTGGCCTCCAACTAATAATAATTGTACATTAATTACGCTCTTCTCGATTCAATTATATGAATATTATATTAAAATTAAATTGATTATATCATTTTAATGATTTAATTTCACGTTAAGTAATTGCATCTTTTAATAGACACTTAATATTATTACATAATACAAAGGCTAATAACTTATACTTATAAAGCTGAATGAAATTCAAAAAAAAAAAATACAAAATGTATAATTTTCTTTTTTTGCCAGATAATGTGGCCAGAGGATAAAAATAAAATACCAATCTATTAATAATGGGTGGAATTTATAAATAAATAACGTTAAGAAAAGACGAAGGATTTGAAGCACTTTATGCCTACACTCGACTTTATACGCATCTGGAAAATATTTAAACATTAACGATCTATATAGGGAGGTGGGGCGCTCTCAGGATTATCTCATTGAAAATCTCGGCTAGATGTTATTTGAGATAATGCGCCGTTCTCTGGTCGGCGAGAATAAAAGTAGTGCAGCGGCGCTGGGAAGCGACTCGCGCAATAAGAAAGATTAGCCAGCGGAGGAAAGGCAGGGGGGAAGCTGGCTGGGCGGGGGGAGCGGCGGCGGGCTACCGGGGCAAGTGTCCCCGGGGCCGGTGGCCGGCTCCCTCCGGGGGCTGGGGGGGGCGCCTGGGCGCCGCGGCCCGGTCCGCCCAAAGGAGGAACAGCTGGGGCCTTGGGCGCGGCGGCGGTGGCGCTAGAGCCGCTCTCCCAGTCCCAGCCTCCGGCCGCCGCAAACCGGAATGCAGCCGGCCTCCGTCGCGGCGCATTCCTCGCGGTGCGGCCCGCCGGCTGCCGCTGTCCCCCACCGCCGCGGCCGCCGCCCCAGCCCCGGTTCACGAGAGTTCAACTGGCTCGCGCCGACAAAGACGAGCGCCGGCCGGCGCAGGAGCCCAGCAGCCGACACCTCCGCCGCCGGGGCTTTCCGCGCCCCATTTTCACCTGTTCGCGGCCCGACGACCCGCGAGTCCCCGGCCGGATGCAGCCGGCTCGCGGGCCTTCGCCGCCCCCCCCCCCCCGTTATCCTACAAAGCCCGGGAGAGTGGCGATCGGCAGGGCGCGGAGAGTCAATCGCCGCGGCGGCAGCCAATAGCCGAATTCCCCGCCGCCACCTATCGGAAGCGGGCGGCTCTCGATCGCGGTGACGCTTCCCGGATCCCCCGATAAGTCGATCCCTCCGGAGCAGCGACGTTACAACAGGAGCGGAGGCTGTGTGATCGCGCTCGGAATGCAGCCGATGAAGAGAGAAGGAGCGCGGGAGAAAGACAGAGGGAGAAAGCAGGGCCGCGGATTGGCCCACCTTTTTGTGGCGGAGTATGCGCCGCGCTTCCCGCCATTTTTAGCTCCCTCTCTCTTCCGCCCCGTCGCCTTTCTTGGATGCGCGATCGAGAGAGAGAGAGGAGGGAGGGAGCGCAAGAGTTGCTGCCGCTGCCGCCGCCGCCGCCGCCGCTGCTGCTTCTGCTTCCCTTTCTTTGTACCCGAGCAGCGGCTCAATTGTTGCTCCCAAGCGCCACTAGCCAGCCATTTCGATCCTCCTCGTGTCGATGAGCTCTTGTTTTGCGCGATGCAAAAGTTCCTCTCGCTAATGGGTTTGCGGTGCTCGGGCACGTGACTGCCAGAGTCGGCTAATTGATTTTTTCAGAGGCCCGAGCTCCGGATAAGTGGCTTCAAAAGAAAATTTTAGACCTGCCACGAGCGTGTGATTAAAGCCCACTGGCCTGGCCGGCCGTCCGGCCATTCCAATTGCACGCTTTACTCTTGCTTCGATCCTTCTCCAATGCGGCCCCGGCATTCAATTAAATTCACGAAAACGTGGATACGCGTAATATTTGTAAATGCCCAGTACAAAGGCTGAAAAACTTAAGAGGCGAGGCCGCACGGAAATGGTTTTACAACGTGTTAACGCGCCAACACACCGTCACAAAACGCTCGGCCCATAAGCGATACATTGTATAATGCAGCTTGGCCCCTCGTAAAATCTCGGCTCCCAGGCACCTCTGGCTATTCGGATCGCAAGAGACGGATCGCTTCTCATCGTCTAATAGAAATTACTTTCTCCCCGAGCTTTCTCCTCCGAGGTGGCGCGCGTCCCGGAATTTTCTTCATTATCTCCGTCAAACGGCATCGCACCCCCAGAAATTTCGAAAAACCTACTCCGATCTAACCGTCCTCCCCGGGGGTCCTCCTCCTCGGCACTCGGCGCCCGGGATCATCGCCTCCTCGCCCACGGCTCTGGAAGCGACCGCACGCGGGCGCATAAAGCCGCGCGACAATTTCCAGGAGGACGTTCGCGCCACGAAACTCATAAAGCGAGGGCCGTCTCCGACGGCGGCACGACACCTCGAGCGGCGCACTCGCGAGGAATGCCGGTGCGCGAGGCCCGGGGTACGCCGCGCCGGCCCGCGCGCCTCGCTATTTATCGCCGGGGACAACAATCTGTCGAGATGCCGAGGAAACAGTGACGAACGAGGTGACGAAGGAAAATCCAGGGCTGACGCGCGAGCGCGCGGGACAATTTCGCGGGCGTCGCGCTCGCCGCCGCGGCGGCGGCGGCCTCTTGTTCGTGGGTGCCATCGGCAGCAGCGAGCTTGTGTTCCGCGGCCTACGCCGATTAGCATAAAATCAACTTGCAAATTAAGCGCCGCGTTTATCTGTGTGGCTGTATAGCGCTGATCATTGTTTATTATCCCGCTTTCCATTGCACATTTCAGCTAATAATATAGGTCAAAGCTTACGTAATAACAATAGAATAAACAAACAGGTGCAAAAAACCTATTGTTTTTATAGATAAAGCGTACGATCCATCGGGAGATAAGCTCAAAGTTTGCATCGATGGAATGTAGCGATAAACTTAATCGTCTGCTTTGTTATCCCGTGTGATTAAACGCTCTCTTAGCCACACGAGCATCCTCCGGTATTCAAATAATTCAAGAATTACCGTACTACTGATAAATTACGTGATACTGTACAGTATCGTGAAGGAATTTATAAAATAATAGTTTTAACAAATTAAAATAAGAGAGGGAAAAAGGTATAAACAGCTCTGATTAGCTGTAAATTTATCGACGAATGGGAATTTATTCCCGAGAGAAAATCGTCATGACATCAGGTTAAACGAGTTTCTGGAGGCACCCTCATTCTAGAAAAATCTATCGATAACATCCAGACCTCGGCATAGAGTTGATATTGGTGCAAATCTTTCTACCATAAATGCTGAACTCACCCAACGAATAAAGAACCTTCTTTTCTCCGTGAATGAAATTTCCGACTGGACTTATTTTTAATCGAGTCTGATTACCAAGTCACGTATAGTACACTCAACGTGTATACCGGTGATAGCGTGTATAATTTTTCGAAATAGTGCAACCTCATCAGACCTGCAGTCTGCCTTTTGCATGTATATTCTTTTTCTGTATCTCAAATCTATAGTATTTTAAACCGCTTGTGCTCAATGAATTTTAATTATTTTTCGCAGTTTTATGTATGTCTCACTCTCTCTCTCCAGTTTAATACTGAATTATTGTTAAGTTTGCCAAGAATCTTTTTAAATATTAAAAATTGTTTGTTAATTAAAAAGTTTAAAAGAGACAATCTTCAAATTTAGGAAGATTATCAGTAATCATTTAAAAGTAACATTAAAAAATATAAGAAAAATCTTTTACAAAATTTTGACTATAACAGATGTTAGGTTTTATAAAAGTATAATTTATTGCAAAATTATACTAAATGTTTCGATATGTTTTTTTAAATATCTGTTTTTATTATATATTTCAATTTTATTATTAATTTTTCATTAATTAAGTTTAGTAAAAGTTCTAATAAATTTCAAAAATTAAAAAAGTGAAATTTTAATACAGAAACAAATATGGATGTGCAAAAAAAAAGAACATCAGTATTTTTATGTACAGTGTACGTATAATTATTTAATAGCTATTCAAAGTCAATTAGAGATTATATGATCCGGTATCGATTTATTAACTAAAACATGATTCTAATAAGTTCTAATTTATCAATGTCTTCTATTACTTATCATCGATTCGAGGAAATATCATCGGAAAATTATTAATACACTTCTGCTGTATAAACGATAATACTAATGAGTACACGTAGTTATAATCTAATACAAAATCACATAATAACCAATAGAATTAAAATAATATTTTTCAAAATACGTATTCCAACAATTCTCAGAAATATTTTAATTGAAATTTTAATTTTTTTTTGCACGCTATTATACCAATAATGACGTTTTACAAAGAAGATCAGGGATTTCACGTTATATCTTCGAACTTCAAATTTCATCCTAAAATAGCCGGAATGCTCAAAGAAAGGGCGTCGAGGCTAAGGCCAAAATTACACGCAGTCACGAAATAGCATTTATTTTTGGCAAAACATGTATCGGGGAAGTAGGAGAAAATAGGCATGGCTATAGTGACGCATAATCTGTTCTTATTAGCCGCTTGACCGTTGTGGCTATTTTGCACCGCACTTGGGTTTTAGTTGGCGTCAGGTCATGCGAGGCGGTAAAATGATACACTGCACGTCACTAAGAGAACGTGGGTGCAAACTACAAACGATAGCGTATTATACGCTTTGATGATACAAAAATGATTATGTATTAACGGATAATCAAAGGGTTCCTACATGTCTAAATTATAATAATAGTGCCCAAGTCTTCCGAATAGGCTACATTTTCTTCAGATTCATTTTCTAATTTGAAGTAGGTGTATTCCTTTTTCATCCCTTTCGTTCCAAAGTATAAATTAATTTTCTGAGACTATTACAAATATAACGATTTCTCAATTTTAACCTTAGCACTTCAAGCGTTACTTTTTTATTTAACATTAGCAATTCTAATTGTAAATTGTACATACAAAGTTTTGTAAAAAAATCTTGGTTTTTTATACATATAATTTGTAATCATAAGATTTTTAATAATATTTATTATGGAATAACTTTCGGAATAAAGTGTATTATAACATTGGTTTGAATTGGTTTTGTTTGTCGTAGTTGTACAAAATCTTCATTGAATAATCCATGAAACTGCATGTAAAAAACTGTAGAATTTAATAAAGTATAGCATATATCCGAACATTGTTACATGCCATTTATAGTATAGCACGCGACTGGAAGTACAAAAGAACTACGCAAAGATTAGTCAAGAAACTCGCGCAGTGGCTCGCCGAAGCGGCGCCTTCGAAAATTGAAACCAAATACCGAAGCGGTTAATCTCTTTGGGAATGGACTTCAGTCGATGGTCTCGCACGCGATCAATCCTTCCGCCGATGTTGGAGCCGCAGAAAAACACAATCATGCGCCTCTTTCGAATTCCGCCGGACTCGCTGGCCTATATTCGTCGGCTACTCGGTCGGCATTCCCCGTCGCGCAGGCCTCATAACTTGCCAAGCGTCGGGGAGAGGGGAGAGCCAGACAAAGCGAGGAAAATGGGTGAGAGACTGAACGAAGAAAGGAGAGTAAGGCAAGGAGCTCAACGAGGCTTCAATCGTCCGTCGAATCAATTACCAATGATTGAGGCTCTGACTGATCGGCAAGTCGTCTGTAAGTCGTGACCGTGCGCTTGACGAAAACGTCATGCGCGCTGGCGAGCAACGCCGAGAGAGAAGAAGAAAACCAGGAAAAAAGAGAGAGAGAGAGAGAGAGAGCGCGGGAGGTAGGGAGGGAGGGCATCGCGTGGGCCGTGGGACCGGGAATCGCCGCCGCCGCCGCCGCCGCCGCCGCCGCTCTGACGTCCGACTCTCCGAGCAACATTCCAGAACGTGAAATGCTTACCAACATCTCCCACTCTGCTTCTCTCCCTCTCTCTTTCTCTCTCTTTCTCCTCTCCGACCCCGTCTCTTCTCTACTTCTTTTCCAACTCTATACTTCGACCGGCGCGCGCTACTGAACCTCTTGCTACACTACTTCTTCGTCTTTCTTCGCCGTCTTTCTCGCAGCATCGCTTGCCGCGCTCGAAAATTCCGAGCGTGCGCGCGTGTACTGCCTTCAGCCTCCTTTTTCCGCCTGAGCGCACACAGGACAAAGTTGTAAGGTGGGGTTAGCTCCCCTCATTCGGTATGCCACGCTTTTGAAGTCCTAGCTCCCATGACTCGGGCAGACTCATATTTAATTGAATTACGATGAAAGTGGCTTCTCATCGTCTGAACTGAGGTTGACTTGCAGTTTAATCTTGAAAATCATTCAACCTGACTTCAGGCCTCGTGGCAGTATCTGCCAGTATAACGGTGACCCCCTTTCTTGCTGCAGATATTGATGAATGAATTTGAAGTTCACGGCCTTGGAGTGCAATGTAAATATTTTGACTTGGAGTTCATTCATAATTTCAGGGCAGCACGTGGACTGATCCCGCCGCCACTGCCGGCGGCGGCGTTGCCGTTCTCCTTTTTGCCTCGTCATCGTGCAAACCTTATCTCGTGATAATCAGCGTGTCAACACGTCAGCGCTCAACAATGTAACGGATTTCGCAAGGTGCAAGGAACTGACGTACCGTGACTACTGGTTTTTGATGGAGCGATCACTTAACCGGAGTGACTTTTTACTTCAGCTTGAGTGATAACCCCTAAGAAACCCATTCACGTAGCTTTTGCCGTGTTTTAAAAAAAGTCTGTTTGAAGAAGTGACTTTGCGTGATTGTGCATGAATAGCACTAAACGAATTACTTCATAAATAAACACGATACGTCTTTGTTATACGTGGGAATGTTAGCGATGCCAACTTCAAAGTGTATCATTATACCCACGAAACATTTGAACTTCGACCTTCTTTTTAAACCTTCATTATCTTGCTCATTATGCTTTAGAAACAAGTTTTTTTTAGTTTATCATATCGCTGTGGTATACTTGGTAATCGACCGATCGGTTTTCTTTTGAGAAACTATTATAGCGGTGCGGGTGGTACGAGGTCACCTTAATTTTTCTTTTATACGTCGAACCTGAATGCCAATGACGGTATGGTAAAGAGAAAGTTGTGTTTAGAATATACAAAAACCATGGAACAAGAAACATTATACGGAATTCTTAAAGCTTCCATACAGCTTCAGACGGCTGCTGTTTCAGGTTACCTTATAAACCATCGATAAGGTCGGGAACTTCAAATAAGAGGTAGATCAAATAACGATCAAAGAATGGTTCTCACAAAGAAACTGGTCCGTTTAGGTGGCCCGGTATTGAGTCTAAAACAAGACATTCTTCAATAGTCGGTTATTGAGGGTCTATTTACACAAATGTTTATATAAAACTTATAAATATTTATAAATTTTATAAATAAATATCTTTGATTGAGAGATTGTTAAAAGTATTTTATTATTCGTGTAATTCAATTTTCTAATAATTATCTGGAGTAACGAAGGTGAAGTTCAATATCCTTAGGTCATCCGAATGGATTCTGGAATTACTACCATAAAGCGCAGAACAAGCGGTGCAATTGGTTAACGGCACCTTGCGCGCTCGCGTACTACGAATACTGTTATACTATCGGCGGTCGGGGCGAAAGAACCCGAGGTAGTCGGCCGGAGCTCCGCGTTCATTATTTACAAACATTTTCGCTCTTCTCTTTGCTGCCCTGCGGCCACCGGAACCGGCTGCCGCCGACTCCACCACCGCTTCGATGGCTAAATTATCCCATGACGGAGAGAAGTTCGTATGAGACTTCAGTCTACGTTGATCCAAAAAAGGCACCCAAAACACACCGAGAGGCTCGGAGGTGATCTCTCAGCCTTTCACTTCTCCCTTTTTTCTGCCGCTTAAACGGCATAGATTTCCGGCTAGATTGCGTGGACCTGAGAAGTTTAGGGGCGCAAGAGCGGGCGCCTGTCAGATCGAATAGAGGGCGTCGTTTGTCAAAAAAACTGGTTCGCCCCGTGATGCCCGTTAAGCGAATTGCGTAACCTTCCTACTCGGCTCAGAGGTTTCGTCTCGGGTGCCGCCACTTGTCTGATCGACCTTCGATTATCCACTGGAATTAACCAACTTTTTGCTCTTGCAAGGTGAGATGGCTTTTTGCTTCCTCGAACGTCATGCTCGACTTAACCGCGGGCGGCCCTTTTCGTTCGCGTGCGCCCCGTGGAGCGCCCCCGACTTCGAACATCGGGTCAGCCTTGAAGTATAGTGCTTCAAGGTACTATACCGTGTGCATGTGTATACTTCTCTCACGAAAGCAAGGGTCGCTGCATAAACCACTGCGATCAAGAGGACAGCAATTAAGCGTGCAGTTCCTGAGTACACTATTTTTGAGTATTAAGAACCGGATGGAGGGATCGAGTCTTTATTATAATTATGGGACGCGGTTCAGCGCAGGGGTTCATTAAAACCTTTCCGAGTGAAACTGGCGCCTGGCAACCTAATGAATCTACAGTGCGTAATAATCTGACGATCGAAAGCGATTAGACTGAGAATCCGCTACCTCCCTGGAATTACCCATGACCGCCCCTCTCGTTTACGCCGCGCAAGGCATCTGTAATTCACGGTACTTTCCCATTCGTCCCGTGACGAATCGATCGCTGGCAATTCATTAGCGGCGCGCAACTTCAAAGTGCGCAGAATATACAGGCGTATTACTCGCTGTGGAGGAGAAACGCGCTCGATAATCTTCCGCACGCGCGCGTAGCAAACATCCGCATTCGGATCTACCATTACAGACAGCTCACCAACTTCGCTGCACGAATGACTAGAACTGTATAGTGACGATTACAGGTCAGACTGATCGACCCACGAACGAATATGCCTAACAGCCCCGATATAATCAGCACGCGAAAAAAGAGGAGGAAAGGCAAGGGGCGGTCCAGATGGCCCTCAAGTTAGCGAAAAGTTCACATTGGGGCTCTCCAAACTTCAAACAGGCAAAAGCATACCCCCCTCCCAAGCCCCCCACCTTGTTCGAAGAACTCCGACCTTCTCCGCTTCTCTTTCTCTCCCTCTTCTTCCCTTTGTCTTGACGATTCTCCGCCCATGATTTCGTGTAGCCTGCGTGTTCTTCCCCTCGCGTACTCCCTCTCCCGGGGAAAAATTTCCCGTGCACCAGCTGTGGTACGCAGAATGCACTCTAATTTCCTTTTTCTTGCTCCTTTTTTCTGTCTGGCTTTGACTGGTTTTTCTTTATCTTGCTGATCCCGTATCGTCTTTTGCATTGCATTACTGCGTCACAGTATTTATGTAGCTTCCTTCTCACTCTCAACACTGACCCTTCTTTACGTTGTTCTGTCTTTCGACCACTGTCTTCGTTTTTTCCTCATTCCTCAGTTCTTGTCTTACCTCTGATCCTTTGATCTTCTCACCTAACTCCGCGCTCCACTTAAAGATATCAACTTCCAAGTTCTCACGTGGATACTACCCATCTATTTAACCCTTCTGCCTTTTCTCTCTTATTGTTCTCACCCTCGAATCAGCGCATTGTAACCGCTTATTCTTTAACTATAACTTCTTATTACTTTTGTGTGATACATAAAATGAAAGGACTGATATTACACAAAAGGAGAAGGCGAGCAGGGATACACGCAGAGACGAAAACGAAGACAAGAATGTTACAGGTCTATCGGTAGTGCCTTCGAGCGGAGAGGGAGAGCCGAAGGTACGTCTACGGTAGCAGCAGCAGAAGCACCGGAGAAGATGAAATGACGAGCAGAAATATTGCAAAAGAAGCAAGACTCGTGGGAGGAGTCGGAGTACCGCAACACGATCGTGTTTACACACAGAGGGCCTTGTCGAAGCTACATTGATAAAATCGTTATAACGGGTAGCTCGTCAAGCACCTTTTACACCTGCTCTTTTCTTTATGGCGGCGAGCAGATCCCGATCCCTCTGCGCCTAATGGATTGCGCAATTTGCAGATATCGTCGGGGATTCCTGAGAGAATTACGGGTTCGTTCAAACGAATTCGCGCGTATCGACTCTGGTGCAAACACGCGATGAGGGTTCGAGTGGAAGCACGAGCCACTTGTACACGCGCGAGAGGAAAGCGGCGATCTGCATGTCGGCGCGTTTCTCTGCGCACGGCCCGAGTGCTTCAAGAATTTAGAAGCCAAATCCACACACAGGAATGCGGCGGCGCGCAACAACGAGGTGAATAACGCGCGCTGAATCGCGAACGCGTCAATTCTCGAACGTCGTGGCACAAAAAGCAACTACGCCGTGTGCGACTTTTTAATAATTGAGCGAAAAGCAGCCGCGAAACAGTGGAGTCGGATGCCAGCAATTCCGCGGCGCCCTTTTTGAAGCTACTTCCCACCTAAAAAGCAACAATTTTAACATACTTCAGAAAGCTTTGAGAAGCGAACAAAGTTTAGTCAACCTTGAATCCTCTTTCTTTTTCTCTACCGAACTTCAAGAGAATGTCGAAGGAAGAGGGCTACAAAATCACAGAATCAAGTATTATTTGATTAATGACTCACCAGAATGGACTCACATAATGTACAGAAAATCGTAAACAGACAACTACAGCTTCAAGATCACGCCTAAAGCTGAGTTTATTAAAATTTCTGAAGTTACAAACTATAATAGTGAATTTAAAAACAACGGATAGTGCGTTATACTTCAAAATGACAGGAAGACGCTATTGCGAGAAAAATTTTACTAGCAGTATATAATTAATGTAAATATATTCATATTGATTGTATGTATCTCTTCGGTAGAAGGTAAGTAGAAAAGCAAGGGGCTAAAGGCCACAAACACTTAGAAAAACTTTCAAAATTTTTTCAGGAGTGAAACTCGGTTTGTATTAAAATCACTAACTATAATTTAAAAGTCTGAAACGAAATTACAATATGCTATTAAGACTCCTTGCTAGATAAAATCCAGCTTTGAGTAAATGTAAATCATTTTCTACATTATTTTTACTTTCAAACTTCAAAGAAAAATCTTAATCTATTAAATAAAGTTTTAATCTATTCGAAAAAGGTTTGAATACACTATCTTTTTCTATTCGTATATAATTAACACTATTCTGTTCACTGATAAATTGGGCCTCATAAATAAGTAACAAATTATCAATAAAAACAGATATTAAAGTTTCTTTTACAAAAAAGTGAAATATTTTTCCTATCAAGCGATACTGACATGTTTTACATTCATACAGTAGTTGAAGTTTTAGCGCATGGCGTCAACCAACTTTCACCGACGCACATATGCACGTTACCATGCCAGAATAGTCTTTCCAACGTACACCTCTGTTTTCGTGTAATTTGAATGACGTGTGTTTGTGTGTAAATATAGATACTTTTATTAGGTAATTGAGCTATTCCTTGGAATCTCTATTAATTTAAGTATATCCAGAACAGTAAAGATAATATTGAGCAAAAAATAATCAATAAATTACAAAATTATTCTGTGTAAATTTTGAAAATTATTATATAAAAACTAAACCTTCCCCTAATTCGACACTACTACTTGATGTGTTATTACACCGAAAATCGTTAAATGTTTATAAAAATATTTATTTTTTTACAATCGTATTTATTATTGTACAAAACGTAAGTCGGACTAAGCAAACTTCAAGCTCATCCATTTCTTCGAACTATCAATTTCCATCAGTAGTCTCAAGGGTTTATATAAAGCGCAAACATTCTACTCATATGAAAATGAGAACAGAAAGTGCATTTGGTTACTTGCAGTTATCAACTGCATCAAACGTTCACTCAATAAGCTACTGCCCCTTAATTGCATCCGAGATATACCTCCTTTGTACGACCTCTGCCCAAATGCCTTGAATAATCGAAAACAATCATTACCGACCTTTTAATCGAAAGCTGCGTGTCATCAAAGGAGGGAGTAAAGGAGCATTCGATCGATTCTGGCGCATGCATTAGCGGCTAAAATTGACAGGCGCAAGATTGAACTCACGTTAAACGAGTGCCGTGAGGGTTCGCTCTGCCTTTTCCCGTGGTACACCCATCACGGCACTAAGCGCCGAGTAAAATTGAAAAAGAGTGAAGACAGAAAATCGCTCGCAGCTACGTTTTCCTTTCGTGACCGCAGAGACGATCACGCAATCATCAACCTATCTTAATCAAGGAAGTGATTGAATGTGTACTTGCTTCCGATCGTACACCTTCGTATAATAAAAGAGATGATTATTGAACATCGATCTCTTAGCAGTACCAAGTTGACGTAAGAGTGGCAAATATTTATTGGAAATCTTTATAGTCTACACTACTTTTCACAACTTTACTAACTTGTGACGTGTTAGTGACCCTTATAGTTTGATTTCATATTAACTCGTTACAGTTACTCATTATCTTATCCAAGTTCTTATACAGTTCTTTGCAGTGGTAGTCATGGCCTCTTTTCCCATTTACCGGCTTACATGGACGATTGAAGTTTCGACACAGGTATTTACCCGTGTACCTTTGACTCGTCGTCGTAAATTACGCCGTTGCGGTGGGGAGTCATCGGCGCCTTAATAATGGAGAAAAATCAGTGGACGGCCACGAGCAACTTAAATCGGTGAATTTATTCGAGCGATAATTCATCCCTGAGCAATAATTTAAAGCGCATTATGAACCTTTTTCGCGATCGTGCCCCTCGAATAAATCACACGAGAGGGCGACACGCGCGTGCACGATTTTTCGCGATCGGGAAATTAAAAGCTGGAGGAGCGATCCCAGGCATCACACGCTTTGCGATGCACATTGAAAAACGCCGCGCTTATAGTCCATTGTGAAGAGTCGCCGAGGAGAACTCGATCTTGAGTTATTTATTCTGCGCCGTAATTATAAAGTAAGGATGCGCGGACTCGTGACGATTGAAAGGCGCAAAAGCAAAAGATTATTAGCGGACTTTCTCTCGCTGTTCTAACCTAGTGAAATTGCAGCGGGCGCTCCGAACCGCAACCAGTTCATTATTTCATACGGCGCGGCGTAGTCTCGAATGCATTACTCTTTCATCTTGCACCGCTAATTCAATCTATTAGTGACATTGTTTCTTTATAAAAGAATTTATATATATTTACTTGCTGTGTCCTCGGTGTAACAACATACTTTTACATAAAAAATTTATTAGAACATTTCATTGGCCTGCACTGACATGATATTTTACAATTCAAAACAAAATTTTAAAAATATGGCGATGAAAAACAAATTGATAGAAACATTTATTTTATAGAGATTAGAATACTTTTGTTATATCAGTTTTCATTTTATAAAATACATAACCTTAAAATGTAACTTAAAATAGATTTTACTTGACCAACTTACGTTTCAAGTAGCAATGCTTTGTTATTATTAGATCATACATATTTATATAATTTATTTAAAACAATTGAATAATTTCTAATTATCATTTTAAAAGTTAATTCAAAACATTATTTTAACAATATTAATATATCTGGTTTAATTTATGATAAACCCTGCATTCTATATCTTGAAATTACAACCTATTAAGTACTTAAGGACATTAACCTATCATTCGCGTAAACAAAATAGTTTGAATATTAATATCAGTTTAGACGGAAATTGGCTACCCGCCAAAAAGAGAAGCAGAGAAAACGTGTACCTCGCGACATTGCATAGGTACATCCGCTACTTGGGCGCAATCTCCCGCGCAAGTATCAGGGATCTGCAGGTGTACCATTAACAGGCACCCAACGGCAACTGCGACCGCGGTGGGCACTTAGCTACGTGTAAATAAGCAGGAGTAGTATAATTTGAGGCGTCACGTCGTCCGCACAGGAGGCTATTCATAATATGCCCCCTGCGGCAAGAAGTTGTGAGCAGGGGAGAATTTAAATCGTAATTCTCGAGCTTCGGACACTTGTACTGCACTACTCGTATTTCCGTGCAAAGAGAATTCCAAATTGATCAAGAGTCGAGATTGCACCTCTTCTTCTACGACTGACCACTAAATGAATGAAGAACTGTCTTGTCTATAATACTAGATGAAATGCGTCGTACGCATAACACAACGTCTGTACCTTAGTTTGGCTTCAAGAATTTGCACGCAGCCTTGAAAATATGTTTCGCAACGCCTTTTGTATGCACTCCATTCGGTATTAAAATTTTTGCTGATTTGTAAATTTACGAAGAACATTTATATTCAGAATAAGGATTACTTATCGAGAAACATCTGTTTTAACTAAACCAATATGTTGTCGTATAAGTATAACATAACGGCATGTATATGCCGTACGTTACAGATAGCTAAATTTTTCAATTAAGTTTTTTCAAACTTTTCTATTTTGATCTCATCGAAAGCATTAATGAGCTTTTTTACATTTCCGAAACAAAAATTAAAAATAAAAGCACTGGTATAAAAATAAATATACAAGAACACAGCATAAAAATTGACTAATTAACCTATTTTCATTGATTGAATTATAAACATTATTCATCGTTACTATTGCCGTACATATTCAATAAAATGAGTCAATGTATCAAAGAGTCAACCTATATTTTACTTATCGACATTTAAGATCTTAGTTTCTATTGTTGACGGAAAATACGTATGTATATGGCGAATTAACTAATTACTTTATTACAACGCACTACATGACATGGCACATATCTTCGGGCTTTGCATAATAAAAAGCGCGCCGGTACTTTATGCTTTTTATGACTACCAGAACAATCGACCATAAATACGAGCTATCTATACTATAGCACATATAAAATGTTATAATTAACTGTTATCTGTAAAAACTGTGTAGTTTACAAACCATCGTAAATGAACGTCTCTAACGTGGCTTTCAAGTGTAATTACAGTATTCGGAGATTTTTTTAAATAGTTTTCTTTGATAAATATCTTTTATAAATTTCATTACTTGTAAGATAACTAATGGTATTTATTTCAAAGCATATTGTCATTTAAATAAAATAATAACTTGTTTACTTTCCAGTTTTTGAACTAATGCAGTCTGTTCACTCTTAAGACATTTTATACAACAAAATATATATTAAGATAAAAGATTTACTCTTTGTGCGAATTGAATTTAAATGAGTGTATCTTTTATTTTTGTCCACAGACTTGTGTATGCGTGCGTGATAAATATATATTCTTATTTTAAAAGTGACTTAACATTTATTTTAGATAAATACTAGACAAGTTTAACTAATTATTGATTTATTGAAATAATAAATTAGACTATAATATTTACTTCAATGGTCGTAAATGAGACAAAGTAATTAATAACAATTTTGAATGACGCCAATTATTTAAATAATTACAAAAGTAAGTATCGCTTTATTCATTTTCTACTCATAGTTTGATTGGTAGTATAATAATAAATAAAATAATGTAAAAACACTATTATTTTGGATTTTTAAATTAAATAATGTAAAAGAAATTTGAGAAACTGATGATTTGTTTTTCTTTACTACTACGCTAGAACATCTAAAATAGCTTATGGTGTCAACACTGATATTCTCCTGGCAGCAAACTATCTATTCCTATCCTTAGTGTTGAGTTTTTCTCAGTTTTTTCTCAATATGCACACAAAATCTACCTAAAAAGTCTAGATGAAAACTACATTTTTATCTACTACAAATTCTAGCATTCAAAATTAATTGTTATTATTAAAATTATATTTAGTAAACTTCGCGTGACCTTGACAACTATATACGTACTGGAGAACTATATACGTCTACAGCCAAAAGGTCTGAGAATATTGAATGGCACAAGCGGTATGAGGGATTACCGATAGCCACGACGGCGCCTGCGTGGGTGGCAAAGAAAATTAATTCGGCGGAAGGGCAGAACGATGAGCGACTTAATACGTTTCGATCGGACGCATCGCTTCGTTCATTGTACATCGCACCAGCCCCCTAGCTTTCACGCACTTTCATGGTTAGTATATTATCTGTTAGAATGCGTGTCCTATTTCTTCTTCTTCCAATTCTATTTAATCTAAATTTTATTATTAATAAAATAAAACTAATTTATACTACTTTACACTATAAAATAACAATGACTTATTATTAGAAAAATATCGTAAAATGTATTCAAATGTGAAACAAAAGTATAAGAGATTGTTAATTGAAAATCGAAAAGGTAACCTTATGAAAAGAACAAGAATGTGTTACAAATTGAGGAGACAATGTTTATTTTATAATTTGTTGTGTTTATGTATGAAAGTGTGCTTTTTATATATTTATACACTTCATCAGGTGAGATTTCATAGCCCATTTCATATCAACAGGTTTGATTCATTTCAATTATTGTAATAATTGAGTACCCTCGTTTTAGTTAGTCACGATGATTTATTGTATAATTAAAAAAGTCGATCATTTATAAAAATTCCGCATTGTTGCAAATGAGAATTTTCTATTTTTGGCGGTGGATTGAATCGCTTGTATGTCGCAAGTCAATATTATCAAAAAGTATTTATAAGAAAGAAATTCAACATGTAGTAAGCCATAGTTATTTTGGAAATTCTTCTTATTCCGCATTGTTTCGTACGAAAAATGAGAGTCTTGCTCGTGCGCTTGTCTCTTAAAGAATGCTATTATTGCGATCATGAATAATCATCGCTTTTATTAAAGGAAAGAGATCCGACGCGGCTACTCCATCATCGATCCTCAGAATGACGTAGAAGATCGAATAAAATCACTCAATCCCGAATGCACGACACGCTCGCGCACGAGATATTCCTCTTTTATTTTTCCTCCTCGTTGTGCCCAGTATATTCCGTTATATATAAACTTATCTGACACATCACGCCTGATCGCTTCCTATTTTTTATCTTTCTCTCTTTCTCCCTCTTCTCCTGCAAGTACACACTGGGAATTGCACGTGCACGTGCCGTTGTATATATTTATGGGATGAGTATTTGGCTGCGGATTAATTACTTTGGTTTCCTCCGCCTTTTTTGTGTGCGTGCACATCGCGAATGAGGCATTTGCATATTTCCAAAGCACTGCTTGAAAGTGTAGATGCTTGATCATTTTTTACTTTGACGTGACAATTACCTGAGCAACATCGAAATTTGGCTTGAGAACGTATCTTGTACAAACAAAATAAATGAAGCATCCACATTATTTTAAGTTTTTTTTGTAGACTAACCACATAATGCATGGTTGAAAATTTATAATAAATAAAAAGTTATATGAGTCGATAGGTGCAGTCGTCGACGAGTAAGAAAAAGTCATATTGCTAGAGAATTTATACAGACTGCAAATTGCGCAGTAAAACTTAATTTTCAATAAAATAAATTTAACGTTATCAACATGAAACCTGAATTTGTAGCACTATAAATAATCTTAAAATATCTTTTATTTATAAGTAGAATCGTTTCTTTTTAAATTATTAAAAACTAGCCATAATCTTGAAGATCCATAAACAAAAATATAAGTCAAATCTAATAAACGCGATATTAATAAGAAAGAAATGTCATCCGCGGTTTAGACCCGCAGATTCAGCGAAAGCAAAGGAAACAGAAAACAGAGCTAGAGACTCAATGAGAGCTGAAAATGAGTGAAAAAAATCGTCTTAGAATCTCCATTTGTTTGCCACCAAACTCGCTAGCTCGCTGATGCGAAAATTGTCTAAAACTCGGTAATATACTACTAACCCGTGATCAAGATTAAACTCAGCTATTTCTCTTTCTCTCTCTTTTGAAAGAACACAAGGAAGGATTAGTTGGTGACGATGTAGTCCAAGCTCGTTTCCATGAATTAAATTTAATTCACGAGGAAATGATTTTGTGGAGAGCTAATAAAATGTAAATTTTTTACGAATGAGTGGTTTTTTACTCATTTTTTCACATTTTCAAATGCAGAGCTTTCCTGTCTCGATGAGGTCGCAAAGTTTTTCACGGCTTTGGCAATACTAGAATACGCAACTGTTAGAAAATGCGCGCATTCGCCCGTACGCTTTTAAATATTTATGAGACTAAAGTTTGCATCGCTAGAATGCGGTAGAAAATGTTTTTTTTTCTATGCACTCGATATTATCTTATTATATAAATAAATGCGCTCTCTTGTGATATACCTTGCGGTTAATATTTTTTACATATTAGTTATATCCCGAAAAAAAACGTTGAATACCTTTTTGTTTTTTTCTGTTAGTTAAAATTGTACGATATTTAATTTCTGTCATCGACCTTTCATTTTTCTTGAATGAACGTTTTAATAACTTTATTAAAAAATAAATAAAGATAAACTGAATATTAACAGTAAATTTAATTCTGGTAGTTAGCGGCTACAAAATTTTCCTATCAAATAATTTATGAAGAAGTAGGAATCATGAAAAAGTTTTATAAATTGCTGATAAAGTAAAAAAAATAATATCCAATGTACAAAAAGAAACACGATGAGTATGAATTATTGAGCAATATTAATAATTTATGACTATTAAAAAATGCAATGATTTTATGTCTCAAACTTTAGTGACGAAATAGTTACGTAAATTTAAAAAACTTCCTCTGAGATTCGACGAAGCAACTATACATATTACTTGCCACAACGAATCAAGAAACTAATATTTATATAATGAAATAAAATAAATTTCTTTCATATGTAATACCTGCATTACAATTCTAGCAAACATAAACTTTCATGTTTCTCAATAATGTATGGCAAATATACCAAGATTTACACTATGCTTTAATCATCAAGAAAATCTAAAAATAATTTTAAGTTATGCATGGAAACAAACTTTGAGTAAGTATATATTGATAAATAAAAAATGCAAGAGTTTATACTTATATTAAATTGTAAGTATTTAATTTTAAATTATTATTTATTAAAAGAAACATAATGTCAAATTTAATTAATATAAATTACTATAATTTAAAAAAAATTTATAATCTTTCAAGATGTTTATGCGAGATACAAAGCAGTAAATTATTTAATGCTGCTATTTTCTTAACAGCTAACGTTAAGGTAGTTCTCTAGTAAATGATCACGAAGTATACATTAATCAAGGGATAGATTGTATAGCAGCATACAAATAGTCTGAGTTTGTCTTAATTGCGTAGTTGAGTATGCTTTTTATCCAAACCAGTTTCAGTATTTTACATCTAAGGCTATTAAAACTTTCTATTAATTATTTGCATTTACTTTGCGAAGCTTAAAAAATAATATGAATCAAGGCGTATCGAAAACGAACGGTTAATGTACGTCTTCATAGCATTCAATAACATCGAGGGAAGTACCAAAATAATCTTACTAAAAATGGGAACAGCTCTTTGACTATCCTTATACATCGTCTCCAGCCATTCCGAAGAATAGTCCATTTCGCGGCACGATCCCAGCACTTATCCAAGTGCTCGTGGGCTTCTTCGATATAGCCTGTAGCGCGTATAACCATAAAAATGTCCTTATCCTCGAAAAAGGCAAAAAGGCGCTAGCGGGAAAACGGACGCAAAATACGCGCGTGGACGCGAACCGTCTAGCCCTCTGGTGGTCCAAAATGGTCAACCGTGTAGAGAAAGAAGAGGATACAGAATGTACTCACCCCCTCGTTTCGAAGAATTAAAGAGCCCGTCGGTGGCGGCCTTGGCGTTCTCCGCTCTCGTGCTGCCGGCCTGGGCAAGCCCTAGGAGCATAAGCAGCACCAGAACCACCAGCGGTGTCATCAGCCATTCGGGAAAGAGGGTAAAGCGGCGAGTCCGCCGCACGTACAGGGCGTCGCTGATTTTCTTGGCAGGTTCCCATCTGACGACGCTTGCGGCGCATCTCAGCCAACTGGCCTCGCCCACCTCCCGGCGGCGCCGCGACCCCTTGCTCGCCCTCGCGGTCGATCGCCCAGCGATATCCTCCTCGGCACGATTACTCGCCCAGTGCCTGGGCGCCGAGTCTCTCTGGGCCTCCTGCTGCCCAGGACACTGGAGCCGCTGGCACGGGATGCAGTGCGCCAGCGAGCAGTCGCTCACGCGCGATCCACAGGTGATGCAGTGCATCAGCAGGGGTTCGGGAGCTGCTGGATTCGTTGTCTCCGTGACAGAGTGGCTCGTGCTACTTTGCCTACCCCGATAACTCTGCCGACGGCGCGAGCAGTGTTGGCTCGCGACGGCCGTGGTTTTGCAGTTCTTAGGTATCGGCTCGGGTTCCCGGGACACCTCGGGCCCAAAATCACTCAATAGGTACAACATTGTTCCTAATTAAGGCTCACTTCAATTGGAATCCTCGAGGGCATTCATCGCGCCCCGAGCGAAAGATGCTGCCTTGAGGCCGGCAGTAGTTGTTTATCCTTGGCGTCCGGGCGCTTGTCCAGGCATCGGACGCAGAACATCCCGGACGGATCAGCGGATGAGGTCTTAATGCTAACGGTGCTGAAGATATTTCTGGATAGGATTTCGCTGGTACATCTTGCCTCAACGGCCGAGAGGACGGATGCCAATGCCTCGATTAACTAGCATTTATGCGTAACATTTAAGAGGTTTTCCGACCTCGCATTACCACAATCGAGGCCCAACAACTAGTGGTAACGATACGACGACTTCGACAACGGCAGTTTTCGGGTGGCTCGTCCAGCCGATGACTGCGTCGCATCCTAGAAAAATAAACATAAGTACACCTTTAACATGACATTCAAGATCTACGTTTAAAAATATCTAATAAATGTTTATAAATCAATATCATAAGACTTATTTTTGTAAATATTAACATTAATATAAATTTCAGAACAGATACAGATTTTTTTTTACTTTCTTTAGAAGCCGTTAACCTTCAATGTTAAATATACGATGTGCGAGTGTGAAGATATAGTTAGTAAGCTCTAAGCATAAAGGTAGTTATGAGAATTTGATGTTGAAACAAATCAGTGAATATTAGATAAGAAATTACTGTCTATGCGTTTTTCAACAAGGACGTTTGCTTTCAAGTCGGAAATAAATTTGGAACAAACATGTCTAAAGCAACATTATATCGAAGAATAATATAAGAAGCACTTCAGACTCCCGGTGTTCCGTATTAGTTTATCTACAGTCGCCTATACAACTCGTCGGTGCATTCGTAACGAGGCAATTGCTCCTGCTTGTACAGCACGGCCAACACTCGAGGCCTAATCTTCCTCCTCTCTCGGCTTTCTCGCTGAAAAAATCATTGACTGCGCTTCTAAAGAGAGTGAGAAAAAAAATGTGAAAGAGAAGCCAATAACTGCGAGCGCGCGCGCGCGCGCACGTGTGTTGAGCAGGTCGAAGCAAGGATTATGCGAGTAAGTAAGCCGAGAGGGACTTGAATGGAAATACGAACAAACGAGCAAGAAGAGAGAAGGAGAAAGATAAGAGAGAAAGTATATGAGCACATGAGCGGTGAATCGGCAGAACTTCGACGGCTCATTCACCCGTTGTATGTCTCCTCTCTGTCTTTTCTCTCTCTCTCTCTCCACCCCTCCCCGAGTGCGGCTGCTCCTCACACGCGCGGGCCACATGCAGTACCTCGTTCGCTTTTTCAAACGTGCGAGGTGATTAAGTGCCGAAGCAAGTGCCTCTTAACTCCGCGCCGAGTTTATTCTATTATAGGCGCAAGTTTGTCAGTCGCGACGAGTGTGTGCGCGATGCGCGCGCGCGCGAGATTAATGAACGGCGGGCAGAAGGCGTCGAATGTCGCGGGGGATATCGTAATCCTTCGTTAGGCTCGGCAATTTGCATTGTGTGCGTATACGTGACCCGCTTAATGGACTTTGAGCGCGATTATAACTGATTGACGCCACGCCGACCGGCTGCTGCGCGAGGAATCGCTACTTTTGATCTTCCGTCCGTCTTTCTTCCACTTGAACCACGCGGCACACGACTCTTCTTTGTGTTCTTTCCAGCGGTTCCCGTCAACTTTTGATCGCCTTGGTAGATTTCGGCAAGGTCGTGACGCTTCCTTTGTTACCCGGCCGCTCGCTAAGTTCAAATGAAGCCTATTCTCGCCTTTACGTCCACTTCCACAGTAGGTTCAGAGAATGTCGCTGATAAACGTTCTGATGTTCGTAATGAAACGGCTAACTCATGAAATGTCGTTGATTTAACTTCGAAGTGTTTTAATGGGAAATGAATTGATTGTTAAATGAAAGTATTCCCTGTGAAATAGCTTCAGGACGATATTGAATTAAATATTTTATATAAGTAATATATACGTATATATTTATTAGCCAGATTTTTTCAATCATTCTACAGATATATATCTATCAATCAATTGCATTGCTGTAACAATACTCTTTACTGATTATAAGTTATTTCAATTATAATTGTCATAACAAAACAGTTCATCTCTGTATATTTTACCTATTTAATCCTTTAACTGCGTGTATCAGAAAATTGTCTCTTTTATTTTTTGTTATGTAATTATATTACATGATTATAGCTAATTGTAAATAAATATTGTTTTAATCAATATTTTAATTTTAAAGGTTGTGTAGTATTAATGTAATGTAAGACAACTTTATTATTAAAATATATTCCGAATAGAGAGAAATTTATACGGATGTATAAAATGTTTCATCGACAGCTTATCCTCGAGCTTATCGCTACATTCAACGTTGTTAAACAAGGATAACATTTTCTGAAAGGTTTTCCATAACTAATAAAACGGTAAAATATTGTAAAACTGATCTCTACTGTTATTTTCTCGGTTAGCTAACATTTTTGTTTTTAACCTTTTGTTTAATCTGGTTAAATGTCTACGCCAAGTAAAGAAGACAAATAAATAATATTTAATATACACTATAAAAGCAAACGTTTATATGCATCTATTATTGCAAACTACCTGGAAACCTGTAATTATATAGTATATCTTCCTATTTAATACGTTCTCGCATACAGTCGGGACTCTGAAAAAAATGACAGCGAGAGCAGGACCACTTAAAAAAAAGCTACTTTAGGATTGCACCTACGCAAAGGAAATAATCGATGTGCTTGTATGTAGAGTATCTTTCGAGGCAACAACGGCGAATGTCATCTTGTCAGGGACGTTTACCGCTTCCAATGACAGTCGATTCTGCGAGGAGTGCAGCGCACATCGTCCGAGTATGGCTTAGAGCATGGGCTATACTACGGCAAAACGAGGGTTGTAAAAGTCGCACTTCTTACCGGCCGGAAGCTCAACGAGGGCGTGGCTCTCCTATATATACGCGATACAATTGTCGATGCGGTGTGCATATTTTACCATTAATCGCTGGCCCTGAATCGGTTAAGCAATGCCATCGTAAAAAATCCACATACTTTTCCATTTTTTTCAAAAACTACTGCCCAACCCAATAACCGTATTAATTACGTGTGACACGAGGGGCTCGGTAGTCATTTTCTCCAAGATCCAGATCGTAAACTTTATTAATAAAACGTAACGCGCTCGCATTAATTGGGGAACCGAAACGGTCATCTCGGTCATCACAATAAAGACGCATGTAATAAGCTTATCATCTGTCGATAAGCGTCAGTTTTAATTCCCGCAGCGAGGCACTGCGGAAGCAGAGCTTATGGGAAGGACGATTGGCTAACGATAAAAATCAATCGAACTGTCACGACGAAAAGGAGCAGCAGCGAGTAACTCGACTTGCGCGCGGGAAAAAAAGGCGCTTCGCGAAAGCGCGATAAAGGACGGACGCGGCGGTCGGGACGTAGGCTGCGTATAAGGGTGGAATTTAAAGCACTGCACGCGAGGCATTAAAAGACGCCTCGCTCCGCTCGCTTAGACACGTTCCCGCTGGCAGTGCGCGGAGCTGTGCACGCGTACGAGTTGTACAGGAGAAGAGCGAGAGTCTGTGTGAGAGCGGTGGGGTAAGAGAGAGAGAGAGAGAGAGAGAGAGAGAGAGAGAGAGAGCGTAACGAGTTCTAAAATACAAACGACGTCGTAACTGGATATCCGTAAAACGCAGCAGTTGCGCGTTAAATAACGCGCATGTAAACTGGCTATCGAAAATCTTAGCTTCTTCTCTTTCCTTTCTGCACTTTTTCTCTGATTTTCTCTCTTCTCCCTCTTTTCCTACTCCATCCTCTCTTGTGCCTTTACCTTCTACTCAAGGCCAATTATGTATGCACGGATAAGAGGCTAAGCGGCGTTGCTCGCAATGACTCTTTCTCTTTTATATATGATTATCAATTTAAACTGATTTTTCAGGAATTCTCTTGAATTAATCTTAAGTTTCAGAATAAATTTAAATTAATTTTATTGTTACATATTGGCAATTTAGTAAATAATATGAATTAAATACAAATTATACATGGTTATATATTTTGACCATCCTATCTGATAAAATGATCACAGTTTGGTCAAATTCAAGAAATTGCCAAAAATTATCCGACAATATACTAAATATTAATAAAATGATAGGTATTTTTACGACAAAATTTGATAATTTCTTCAATTTCATTAATCATTTTAGTAGGACATATTGACAAAAATTAGTAAAAAATTTCATTCCGTGCACGAAAAATACATATTGACAGTGATTTGAATTTTATACAAAGTATTTTTCGAGTCCAATTTAGCTTCTGTGAAAAATATTTTTAAAATGGATGTTTAATAAATATTTTTGTGTGGAACAATCAATATTTATTATGAATAATTTATGATTTAATAAGAACACGATGTTTTGTTTTATTTGATTGAAAAATATAACTTTTTAAGTCATTTATTGTGAAAAGAAAAATCATAATTTCACTTACTTTCCGAAACCGTGTATATAAATGTCACTATTTAATAGAAATTAAAATTTGAAGTTTTCCGACTTTTATGATTTTTTTATTACAATAAGTTATAAAATTTACAGTAAATTTTATAAATTCTTCTAATATTCTTTTTTTATAGTAATAAATGATTTTATATTAACGTCACTTTTATAGCAATTCAAATTTTCAACTTACTTTTTATTATATTCGTAATTAAGTTGCTTATGTAAATTTGAAATTCGCGTGAAAATTTCAAAAGCTTGTACCTCTACATTTTCTGAGTAAAGTAATAACGTAAAAGCTAATATTGAAAATTCTATAGACGAAGGTTGCAGAATACAAATAAACAAGAAAAAAGTAAGTTGCGGGAAGATGTTCATTAAAATTGTGCAAATGCCATTGATCCAATTTGACCAGGACTGGTTCATTTAAACCAAATCGGTAAATTGTTTTCCAGGTTAATGAAACTTTGTTTAACTTTCTTTTGAAGTTTGAGTCGGATACCTTCACTAGTATTAAACTCTTTATTTCTTTATTTCATTAAAAAATGAAGCAATTCGTTGGAAAAGGCCAATTTGTGAGTAGAAAATTCACGGATTTTCACCTCGATACGCCGTTACCTTTTAAGTCTGATTAGGGCTAAATTTTTAGCTAAACACTTTTTCCTCTTTTCAAAACTCAAATATGCAATGTCAGAAATTCGTCATGATTCGATTAAGGCCATGTAAACAAATTTGATAAAGAAAGATCGACCAACTCAGTCGATGCCCAAAAAGTGGTTATGAAAAAGAGGATTAGCATTAGCTCAAAAGGAAAGTATTTCAAAGGTGGTAATAAAAGTTTACGCTTCAATTTGTAAAATGTAACTTTTTTTAACCAGTTCGGGTGATGTTCGATCACGTGTTGCTATTCGAATATAGGATGATCGAATACACGGATTAAATTCTTAATTCCCAGAACTAAAGCTCTCCTATGTAAATATTTGCTCTCCCAATCCTGTATCCTGAACTCTGTGCGCAAGCACACATGCCCTCGTTCAATTCCTCCTTCTTGCATTTTTCTCGCGCGAAACGTACGTACGCCGAGATATAAAGAGCGAACGAAAGAGGGATAGAGAGAGACGCACAAAAGAAGAGTGCGACGCGCCATCGCATTCTTGTCGATCCGCGAGACGGCCGAAGTGGAGTAGCGGTGCTCCTTTCCATCTACTTCGAGGTGGATGCGCCAGCTTGGACGGGTCGATAGCCTTCGCTTCCGAATGTCCCCCTGTACTTCGACTTCGGCTGGCGCTGCTCGACAGAGGCCCGCACCGCCATGCCAGAGAAAGTTTGCTGGTTCGCAACCTGCCTCCGCCTCTAACGCGAGAACAGTGACGAAGAGGACGGCTTCAACTTTACCGGCGCTACATGCCCTACGAGTTTGGAAATTGTTACGATGTGGGGGGCCTGCGAAATTGAAAAATTCCCCTTGTCGACTCGAAAAGGATGGGCAGACAATGGGCTTTAAGTTGCTTTAAGCGTTTGTTGACTATCGGGATATTACGATTCTTCATTTTTATTTGAATTTTTCAGCAATAAATTAAAAACTGGTGTAACAACCTTTACCGCTTAATAGCTGAGTTGACTAATTAATTCTACTATTTTTTTTATAAAGAATCAAACCTTGTTCAACAATGTTTTTGGTTTATGGCGCTTTTTCCAGCATGTGCATTTGAAACATAATCATAGCTTCTATATTTTGCTCAAATTTCACAGATTTTTATTATTGTAACATTTACTAAGTTCTGAAATTTGACCGTTGCGGTATCATTTTTATATTAGCACCGATACAATCTTAAGTGACATTAAAGAGTCATATAAGAAAGATTATCTAGAAAATTCAAGTTCTGAATGAAAAAATTTTAAGCACAACTCGGACTGTAAAAAGTCAAGGTAACTTGACTTGATTCAAGTTCGGAGAAAACCGCTAAAGAAGTCAAGTTCTTTTTAGAGATTTCAGCTTTTATTCCAGTTCAAGAGGTCGAGCTACTTTGGGGGAATCGTCAAGCTGGATTAACTTAAATCAAGAAGTTGTTTCAACAGTTGGATGCCGAATTAAAATCTAATTTTATTTAATTTATTAGGTATAGTTTTTACTTGCAATCATTCTCGCTATGAATATCAGAATTATTTCTCGAATTTATTTTTCTTGTACAATGTAAATAAGAAATACACATTTACAAAGGGCCTTTTTAAAATTTAAGCCTTAGTTTTATTCCAGAAAATAAATTACTATTAAAAAGAAGGGAGATATTACGAAGGATTTTTTACATGGGAAACTTTGAAATGCAGATCTTAATCAAATTTGAAATAAAATGGCATACATTCTAACAGTAGAGTCGTGGATACATTCCGACTGCATTTTTGAATTATAATTAATGAAGTAAATGTAGGTCGTTATAAATTAGCTTTGAAAAAAAGAATTGAAAAGCTTGTTACCGCGGAATGGTGTAATTAATAATAAATGTAGTGGTAAGTGATGACTAACGCGATAAAATCGTTTGTATTCTCGGTTTAATAATACTTTGAGAATTACAAATTGTCTGTTTACTGATTTGACCAGTGTGACTACAGAGCTCTTTGGTTGTTTGAACAAATCACTTTGGATGAAAAACAAAACAACAATAACTGTGAGTGTGCCGCACAGCTGTTGAGGGAAAAAACCCCACACGTGATAAAGTGGAAAATAAACAATCGGTTGTTTGCATTAAATAAGCTGGGCGTAAGTAATAATTAATCTAACAGGATGAAGAGGCGATCCGGGTGGAACTCGTTTGTAAGCGATTTGGTTGTTTACACTATAACTCAAGTGAGGTGGCGGTCGTAGCGAGGAAATAACCCACGAGTCGACAAACAAAATACCTAACAAGGCTTTGGCCTCTCGCGGAGGGCACCTCGTTCCCGGCGGCATTAGCTCGTTGGGTCCGGCAATTTGGCCGGCGCGCACGAGTTAGCCCCGCCGGCCGCCGGCTCTCCTCCAAGACAATCGGTTGCGGGGTCTCCCCTTACCGGGGCCCCGTTACCCGCCGGAAACTAGCCTCCTGCGCGGGCGCGCGCGCGCGCGGCCGAATCGTAAATTAAGGCGCGCGCCGAGCAAGCGGGCGAAACAAAAGAGGCCGGGGGGATCATCCGGTGCGGGGTATCGCCGCCCCGGTGAAATCGGACCGAGGAGGAAATAATATTCGCGCGGCGATAAAGCCGCGCGTGCGCGCCCGCCCCCTACGGCCTTAATGCCGGACGATTTAATTAAAGGGGCATTCCCGGCCGACGCCCGTTCCGCGCGCGCCCGCCAGATTTATCGGCGATTCGTGGCCTGCGCGCTTTTATCTTGGGCCGGGGCGATTATCAATTCGCGCCTGCTTTCTAGGCGCCGCGGTGTGGGTTCCCCCCCCATCCACCTCGCGTCCCGGCTCCCGCGCGCCGCCCAGGAAACGCGCCTCGTCTCGCTGTTGCCCTCGTTCAAGGGAGCCTCCGCGGAGGGATGAAGCTCGCGCGAGCGGAAGGAGAAAGTCTTCCCCCGCGCGAGGGAGAACTGGGGTTTTACCGGGCTTTCTGGGCCACGGTTTAACGCGCGTGGCTCCTTCTAATCTTTTAACGGGGTTGACGCTACTGCCTTTGATTTCACGTACAATGACATCGCTAGTCGGCATCTTTTTCTACTTTTTAAGCGTCTTTATTGCCCACTAATTGCTGCACGTGCTTCACTCGGGAATCACGTTTTATTTATGTTTATTGTAGTCAATATTTTTTGACGATTGGTGCTTGGAGCTCCTTATGTACCTATTAGATTTTACTCGCGGTTTGAATTAATTATCCACGCGAGCACAGTATGTTATCTCGGAGGAGCATCTCAAGTCTTGTGAAAAAGGAATTCGAAAAATCGTAAATAATTATGCAAATATAAACTAAACAGGTAATAACATCTATCGCATTTCTGGGTAAATAAAAATGTCAAAGTCTACGAATTGAAAGTTGATGCAAATGATTTATCCTCGCGGCGATAGAAAAACAGTCGTTTGGCATTCAAAAAAGTAACGTAACAATTTTTTCAATCGCCGACACGGAACAGTCGGCGACAGCTCCGATCGAATAATGTGCAACAGAGTACGCGCGCTGGGAGGCGCGCGCGAACGCGAGTTTGTAAATAGCCAAAGTGGCCATTAGCCAAGATAGAGTGCATATAACTCGCATGGACAGGTATACCGCAAGCGGCTTTGGATTTAACGTTTTTCACTCGGCAAAAGAGATTACAGGCCGGCACAAAATCCCCGGGGATTCTTCGGTAACTTACGTCAGGGGCTTTATGAAATTCCAATCGGCGGGCCGGAGACTACCGCAACGTCAATTGACCAATGTGTACGCGCGCCCGGATGACGTCGAAGGGGCTCGCACCTTTATCGGCGGAGGAAAGGCCAAGTTCCGGGGGGGCCCTTTCCTCGCTCGGCCGGCGACGACGACCCAATTGACACGAGGCACGCGCCCCCCGTAAAGTAAAATCCAATCCCCGCGCGCTCGATTCCCCCGGGGGCGGGCCGCGCAACGAGTGCATCGCGCGCGGGCAAACACTGCACTCCGCCTTATGTACGTGTGCTCCCGGCGAGGAGGTGCGCGCGGGTCCAAGCGGCCAGCGCGCGTGTGACCCTCGTCCGCCGAGCCGGCATCATCGCACCCCACGGATTTCCCACACTCGATTCATATACGTTGGCTTCTCCTCGTTTTTTTTTTTTGGAAACCGTTGGGGGACTACGGGGAACTTTCTGATTTACCGACTAATCCGATTTATCAACTGGCTTCTTGGCCGGGAAAATTCTTCCTTTAATTGGTGGGATATATCTCTCTCGGACGCCGCGCCGTTGTCAAGCTAACTACTCGAGGTCGGCGATTGAATTACAGAGGGTTATTTTCCTCCAAGGCTCAACGCAGCCGATAAATTGATAAGGCCAAACAATCGCTTCGGCCCAAAAAAAAAATATCGTCAAGGAGCAGATCCTGGGTGGAAAGTCCCGAGGTTTTCGGCCGACAGGGGTCGTCCAGGGAAAGGTTACTCACTGGGCCGGCCGGCTTCCTCGGCGAGTCCCGTCCTCGTGAGCCGCCGCGATAAGGGATCGCAGGGGCCGGGGCGTTGTTCAGCAGAGCACGAGCAGCGGTCAACTGGCGCGGGCACCTCCGAGGGCTTTTAATTGTTCGCCGAGGAGGCCGGGGGTGGGAGGGGAAAGGGCCGCCGGGGACGGGGCGGGGGCGCCGACGCCCGGCCTCCTCGCCCGCTAATCCGCGCCGATGTGTCACTCGAGCGGAGGACGCGCGCCAGACGGAGGCTCTCTCTCCGGCAGACGTCGAGGAGCCACCGGGGCACCCTACAATTCGCCCGAGGAGTGCCGAAGGAAGCGGGATAGTAGGCGGCCCGAGCTCCGACTGCCAACTGGGTTTCGACGGGCATCGGGGTTTTTACCAGATCGAACGAACCTGCAGATATTCCGTATTTTGAGTCGAAAGACGCGATCAACCTAATGGGGAATGACTAAGCAAGTCTAACGTATATTTGTGTACTTCTACACAGTTTCCTTGCCAGTGTCCACCGCCAGATCCTACACCCGAAACAAGCTTCCTTGGTCACTGATTTTTTCAAGTTTCAAATTTTCTCAAACTTTTCTAATCTTCGACGTTTTCTGGTTTTCAGAAATCTTATTTCTCTTTATTTACTCGCACCATTTCTGGTAATATTTCACCCAAAGCACTATTGCAAGCAGGAAGAAAACATTGAAATTGGCAGAAATGACCTATGTATTTGGCTGTATATAAAGTTTGTAAAATAGATCTCACCTTTATTCTTATTATTTCTTGGGCTTTCGCAAATAGGAATCGAAGATAATTCTCCTGGTAACTCTAGTGCGAGTTAAACGATCCAAAGGCTGATTGGATTCTGCGTCGAAAGCAGGACACAGCTTACTAGGACTCAACTGTAACAAGCAAAGAACAAAATTACTGTATACAATGAGTGAGAATGAAGGAGCCAATAAATCTAAAACGGTAAAACCAGTCGCGGCAAGGAGCGTAAGACCGCGTGTGCGCCTAATAATAATGGCAAATGTCCGGGAGATGTGCGCCGCGGAGTGTAGATGCGGGCTGAGTAACGGCAAAAAATCCCGAGACTCGGGGACGACGACGACGACGACGAGGCTACCTCCGGCGCGCACGAGCGCTGCAGGCGCGGTCTTACTGGATTTAACGGCAATTGTCTGGCCGAAGGTCGAGTTTACGCGCCGCGGTGCTCATAGATAGCAGCGGCGCTTTGCCTTTCAGATGCGGCGCCGCGCGCTGATTGATGCTCCTATGAATTATTCGAAAATGAAAATAGACGAAGCGCGCAACGACAGCTTCGCGCACTTGCCGGGAGAGTCGTCCCCGCGGCGCGTTTGGCTCGCCCGCGACCCAAGCGCTGCGAGTTTAATTAGCCGCGCGCGAGATTGCGCGCCAAGTTCAAACGCGTTTATTTCCCCGGCGACGCGCCCGGGCCCTTACTCTCACCCCCCGTCGCGGGCGCCGCCGGCCCTTTTTTTTTTTTTATTTTTTTTATGGCTTGTCAGGCCCCGCGCGCCTGTCGCTTTACGAGGCGTCGGCGACCGCGGCGATAAATCGACATCTCGTCAGGCCGGCGGCGGGCCGCGAGATCGCCCCGGAAAATCGACTCCTTCCGCCGCCCAGTCCGTAAAACGAGGCATAAAAGCCCGCGCGATAAGCGTCGAAATTCGACTCCAGCGCCGCCGCCCGGTGGGGGGCTCTCACGAATATCCGCCAGTCGCTGGCGCGCCGACGGCTAACCCGCGACTCGTGTGCCCTGGGCCGCTTGCCTGCCTGCGCCCCTCCCTCCGCCACTTTGCACGCCCAACCCCTTTGCCCTGGTTAGCTCGTTCGGTCTACTGATCTCCTGGGAATTTCTCCAGTTTTTTCTCAACGCCGCGCCACTATCACTCTTAAAACTCGGACATAATGATTAATTTTCAAAAATTTTAAGAAAAATTCTGCAAATTAGATCGATCGGATCCCTGCAAACAATTTATTCTGCGGAATTCTGGTAATGTATCGATGGTCCTGCTGGTGAAAATGAAAAGAGCGTATAAAATATTGAAATGAAAACAAGCCCTTGCTGCAATCAAGAATACTTTTAATCGGAACAAGGAATTTAAGCATGAACGACCACGTTCATTTGTCTACTTTTTCAAATAATTTTTTTGCCGCTTCTAGTGTTAATTCGGAGTAATACGATGAAAAGGCAGCAAATACAAACAATCATCGCACGCAGAGAGTAGCAGCCGCACCCCTAGCTCGCAAAGAATTCCAAAGCGAGGACTCGCGACTAATTAACACCGGCCGCAGCGGTGGTATTTTCCGAGGGAAACCAGCTTTGGTAGCTTTGGCGCAGGTGCACCTGGCCCAAGTGTTCCCTCTCTCTCTTCCTCGTGTCGGCTGCGTGTCAACGCACTTTGTGACAATGAGTCAGGTGCACGAGTGACTCGGCTGAATGGCCTGGAGTGCCGATTGCATCGATCGGTGGCAAACTTGCGCGCCGCCTAATCCATCCCGGCCGGAGTCCTTTACGACCAGAGCCTTGCGTCTCCTCCGCAGCTGTAGGCGAATAATAGTCGAGGGAAAAAACCGGCGAAGGCTCTAGGACCAAGGCGTGGAGCGTGAAAAAAAGGCGTGCGCGCAAACGGCACGCGAAGGCCGTTCAATTAGTTCAATTAACTCGCCGGTAGACGATGTATGTTAAGCACCGGGCAAACAATCGGCACGGCCGTCTCGAGAGCGGCCATTCATCTTTGAGAGGAGCCGCTGACGCGACGCAAAAGCGCATCGGCACCAATCCCCATATCAGATAGTCACACTTGCCGGGGGGACAATATACGCGCCGCGGGAGGCCGGAGCGCACCACCACCGACCGGCTTGTTTTCCCCTCGCAAAATGGCGTAATTCATCGCGGATTAAAGACTCGAGAGGTCGTCCTCTGCGTCGAGATAATTCTCCCTAGGAGATATCATCGCGAGGGCGAGACTTATACACACTCCTCGGTGCACTTGTCGTCGCGCGGCGACTCCGGCGCGCAGAGAAAGGCGTCGGCTCGCGTCGTCCAGACGGCGGCGCAGTGTCTCGCGGTAGCCGCGGATCGAGCCGCGGATTATGCCCCGGCCCGGCAAGGTTTCGTGGCGCAGCGCCGGGGCCCTCGTAAACCCGGCAAATTTATCGATATCTATTGAAATGGAAAGGATATATCGCGAGTGCGCTTAGCCGGCGTTTTATTAGCACTTACTCGCGCCACCTGCTACTGTCTAGCCGTTAAAAATGTAACCACTTGCCAAAGACCGATAAATAACCGGAGTTAATAGCGCTTTCAAAGTCTCCTCGGATCACTCCGACTGCACCATCAAATTCTAATTTTAAACTCGCGGGAGGCTTTTCCCCGGAGATGCCGAATCCCGGCAGCGGCCCGATCTCTTTCCGATCTTTCCTTTCTCACGGGGACGAACACATTTTCCCCGGTCGCGCGATCCCTAATGATCCCCATGAGATCCGAGTCCTGCGATCGGTATAAGCCTCGGTTACAACTAGAGCTACAACCGAGATTCGAATTTAAACAGAGATTTCCTTTGTATACATGGCGAAGAGGGCAGTTTGACTGGCGAGTACACAAGCCGCCTGCCGGGCAACCTCGAATAATTATGAGTAATTGTGAAAGTTGTTTGACGTACGCTACACTTTCCGTTTCTTTTTTTTTTTTGGCGCGGGCCGAGCAGTGCGGTCGGCGGGCATGTCCCTCCAAGACTCAATTAGTCACGTATCTCTATACTTGGTACACGCGGGGAGGGATATTAAAAAGTTTCGACGAGCGCTTCGCGATGGCGAGTTTTAATAACTGTCCGGTATTAATACCCCGGAGAGGAGTAAAAAAAAAAAAAACAAAAACAAAATCGGTAGGAAACGAAACATCCGTTTTTCCGGCTCAATTTGCCGGGCGGGGCAACGGCGAGGCAAAGTTTCGGCCGAAGTTCCGGGCGGGGGAGGGCGCACATTCGCCCGGGCCATCCGAGCGCGATGGAACAGGCGCGCGCCCTCGCCGCCCAGGAGCCCAGCGCGGCAAAGTTTTTCGGCGGCCGCCAGCGGCGTGGTTTATTTTTTCAATAAACCGACGGGCCGCGAGCGGCCCGTAATCACTTTCGGCCGACTAGTTTTCGATCGGCGCTCGACTTATCGGCGGCAGTTTCGGAAGAAAATAAAAAAAAAAAAAGGTGGAATAAAGAAAGAAAAGAAACACAAAAAAAAAACACAACCGGGGGAGAGAGAAAGCGGCGAGGGGCGCGGCGTTGTTGGCGGCGCGGGACCGGCCGTCCCTTTTTTTTTTTTTTTTTCGGGGAATTACCGCGGCGCGCGCAATCTCGGGGGGTTTATCTTATCAGCGGGGCAATAGGGGCCGGGCGGAGTAACTCATTTTTGCACTAAGCGGCCCCGCGCGAAGGCTCGCCGCGGCGCTTAATCGTCACTTTTTCACGCTCGGGCCGTGAAAGTCGGCGGGCCGGCCGATAGGATCGGGCTCGCGCGCGCGCGCGCCCGCCGAGATACACATTGGGCATGTAACAATGCGGCTATCGGCCGGGATCTCGATTACGCGGCCCGGCCCGAAAGCGCCTCTCGCGCCCGGAGGAATGCGGCTGCGACGCGGCGCCCGCGGCCATTATGCATACATATATATATGTGGGCGCGCGCGCTCGGGGTCTAAAAACGCCCGGGCTGCTGGCCGCGTGAGTTACGCCGCGGGCCCCGGCCCCGTGGGAAAGCAAATTAAATGACGTGAGAAATTAATGAACTTCCCGATTGACGGTCGCTGTGCCGGCGCAGGCGGCCGCGGGCCCCAACTGCACCCGTGCGACTTTCTTCACCCGCGCGCCGCTGCCTTCCGAGGTTACTCGGACTGCCCGCGTTATAGCTCTGATCTCGGCGCTGATGCGTACCCCCGCGCGCGAGCTATCCTGCCATTAAAAGTAGATTATAAACCAGAAAATACCTGCCTTCGCCGGATTAATTAAACCGGGGAGAAAGCCTTGATGGCTTCTACTAAATTCAATTATCGTGAAAATGTCGTGATTTTAAATAGGTTACAAGTACGCGCCTGTAATTACTAATTAGCAACATTAACCCACGGAATCCTATGCTTATCAACCACAACATGCCTCTATACTGCGTTATTTTCTAATATGTGATAAATCTAATTAGTGTAATAAGTGTTAAAAAAAAGAGTGGATTATTTTTCCATTACGAATTTCTAATATTTCCATGCTTCAACTTGCAGGGAGGAAAATCCATCAATGGAGATCTTTGATCGAGTCGGTGCCGACAATTGCTGCAAACGTGTTGACCTCTGTCAATGTGTTCAATTGATATGCGTCAAAGCAGCCAGCTGTTGCGGGTCATAGTGTGGCTGTGACGCAAATAGCTGGTTCGCAGAGACTCGCATCAAAGTGATACACGAAAAAATGTAGTCGATCGCACGGTCATGAATTGTCAAATGCTCGATCGATATACATATGCTTTCAATAAATTAATCTGTACTTGCAGGCTTTCTTATAAGTTATGCGTTAAACTCCCACAAGTGCCTTTATTTTATAAATTGCAACTTTAATTTCAATAATATTATAAAGAATTGAAATAGAAATAGAAGAGATTGATATTTCATATCTATTAATGTATACAAATAAATTATATAAAATGATTTTGAAGTGGCTTGATTTCAAATTTGAAGTCAACATTGCACAATAACAAATAAAGAATCAGAGATTGATAGATGATTGACTGAATTACATTGTAGGTTAGCTGTCAAGAGTTCAAGGTTCCTCGTAAGTTTATTTTATTATGATGAAAATAGTAAAGCATTACAATATAACTAGCGAATACTAAAATAAAATAGACTGGACTGATTTCTTGAATTTTAAGAAACAAAAAGTTCTTCAAAGAACCTAAAAACGTGAAAGTTCAATATTAATAAAATATATAATAAAATATTAAAAAATATATAAAAAATTATTTTATTTTAGTGTTCAATGCTTTTTAATCTTTTACTATTTATTATTTGTAGTAACTATCGAGTACTAAAATCAAATAAATTGGTTGCTTTTATTTTAATGTATGTTTTAATATTCATTATATTTTATGAATTATATGTATGAATATTATGTTGTTTTCGGATACTGTTTGAATAGAAGTTGCATATACATTTTTAGACTCTTAAAAACAAATGTTGGCGCTTTTTCTTATTTCATGGTCTTCATTTCATTTCAAAGGATCAAATGAAAATTATTTAAGAATCCAGAATCCAGAATCCAGATTATCTTGTTTTAGTATTCGCATGCTATATTTTAACGTTTTACTATTTTCATCACAATAAAATAAACTTACCATGATCCTTGAACTCTTGACAGCTACAATACAGTTTAGTCTATCGTCTTTTAACGGTTATGCCTCGTGCGAGAGAGATGGCCAATATACGCATGCAATAGAAATTAAATTGAAATAGTAAACACCTAAGAAAGGCGTTTATTCTCACCTATACAGAAACAAATGATTTGCCGTGCATTGAGTTACTGCCATGAGAACGACAAAAACATGTCATTTAATTGTCTCAAGTGAAAAATGGGTTTACATCATAAAGGCAGATTACAGAGATTAATTGTTTTATACATGGAAATTGGTGAAGTAATTTTTCTCTAATTGATTCTTCAACAATAAGCAAGGCGGCAACTTGAGCACAGCTCGCAAGCGCGCAATAGTTAAACGTTGCCCAGCAATGACAAGTACGCCCCGGCACAGGGCAAGCACAAACACGGCGGCCTAACAGGTGACGTGAGAACCCGGTCCGCTCGAGATCGAGCATTCCGACTGGATACATATATGCTGACAATGACGAATTACCGAGCGCGCAACCAGGGTCAATACCGCGCTGGGAAGCCGCCCCCGCGCGAACCTCCGCGGGCAAGTGGGCGCGCACCTGAGCGCCGGAGAAGCGGCCGGGCAATTATACGAGGCGCGCCGCCGCGAGCGAGAGGAGCTTGGGCGTCGCGTGAGAAAATCGCCGGCGGTGGTGGCGCCGCGCGGCCTTCCACCTCCCTGCGCCGGGCGGCCGGAAATAAATATTGGCCAAAGGAGGGGAGGGAGCGTCTAGCCGGGGGCCGATAAACTCCCCCTCCCCCTCCGCGGAGACGTCGGAAAAACGCGCCGGTTTTTTTTTTTTTGCCGTCCGCCGATTTTTCCGCCGAGGCGTCCCCGGGGATATTTCCGTTACGATGCAATATCTCTTAATGATCAAATGTCTTATTAAGGATTTTTCCTCGGATTTTTCCCCCGGGCGCGGCATAAGCGCCGCGACGTCGCGTGCTCTCCTCGCGCGCCTAAATAACACGGCGATGCCGGCGCGCCGCAAAAACGTGTTATTTATCGTAACTGCACCGCGCCGCTCATCCCCGGCTCGTACGTCCTGCCGCTGCATACAGAGTATCTCTCCTTTTTACACCCGTATAAGCTATTTTATCTGCGAATAACAAGACTATTTACTCAAAAGATCGTGCGTGTTATTGCGTCACATGGTGTCCTAGCTTTATCTAAGTGTCTGACGAAATGCTTATTTTCTCGAGCTCTTTTGTGCTACGCGCCTTCCTCGAACTGAAAACTTTTTACGCAGCCGAGAATTCGTATACAAATATTCTGTTTGGAAATGGAATTTAATAAATAGCCGAATGAGTGCTTTTCGTCTGGACAAAGGATCCATCGGGCCCCTCATGGAAAGAGTTCCTCAATGCTCGGAATATTATAGTACAATAACATTCCTTTATAACGAAAAAAAAGGATGGGAGGTTGAGTCGAGGGTTAAGTATGCGCGACCAGGGGCTGATGGTCCAACACTCAAACTTTATTAAATTTATATAATTTATTTTCAAATTTTAACAAAATTGATTTTGAAAACCAAAAAAATTAAAATTTAACGCAAAGAACCTACCCTTAAGATGTAGTACGCATTATATTATATACGAACGAGTTACCTACTATTAAATTTGGTTCTTAATTTTGTAAATAATTTCAATTAAAATGACTAAAAATGTATGGATTAAACGTTCAAGTAGAAAAATAGTCAGCCTACAGACGTACCACCCAGGACACCTACAGTTCTAAGGACTAAAAATATCGGAAAAAAAATATTATTCCAATTTGAAAAAAGTTTCTGAAAGCATGGCGGCACGAGCGAAGGCTGCTACGCACGCCCAACCTTCCCCTGTTCGGCGTATCTCTTAATTAAAGTTACATACATCGTTATAAATGTTTTGAATATCTTAAGGTAATCAGTTATACACGCGATGACCGATCTGCAGCTGTTCAGCGGCAAGCAGGCGCTCGGTCAATCGTGCCTCGAAGCACGCGTCCGTGCCACGGGTATATATATAAGCCGTGAGCCGTACATAATAAAGCCCCGGCTAGGCCAGTGGCCCTCTCCCTCTCTCACTCCCCTGTCGGCACTGGACACATGCCCGAAAGGGATTGATCGCGGCGGCGGCAGCTGCTGTAATTTGTCGATTCGGGGAAGCTCGTCTCGGGCGGCCGTGTGCGCCGTCGCGGCGACGCCGCGCGACCTCCTCCGCCCGACGGTCCCTTCGATTAAACGTAGATTTTTCTCAATAACCGGGGATAATTGATTTATTGCCGCGCGCCGAAAGCCAGAGGAGGCGGGGGCCCGGCGCCGCCTCCTCGATTATTCGCGGGTCGGCGGACGCCGTACCACCGCGTGTCCACGGCACAGGAAACAAAAAAAAAAACGATTTGGTTAAGTGAAAATTCCTCCGTGGGCGTGTGTTGTTCGCGCGGAGGTGGCCATTGTTTCTTGTTTTCGAGAGACCTCGGCCGCACGGTGACCGAGGAAGAAACGGTCCTGGAACTCTTATTAGCAGCATGATCGAGCGATCGCCCGTTGTTTACTCGGCATCTTGACGCAGGCAACGGCGCAGCCGGCGGACGCGTGGGCGTCTGGCGCGCGCTCCCCGAGTCTCGCTCTTGACACCTCCGTCAATTGAGCGCACTTCTCACTCACTTTCTCACTCTCTCTTCCTTTCTATTTGCTTGCATTACTGCACAATGTACCTATCGCCAATTTGAAGCAGCATGGATAATTTACAATTAATCGTTACTCACGCGAATTAAAATTTTTCTTGATATGAAAGTAAGGAAATTGTAGATACATTAGTTCGACATAATTGAAAATGGCCATAACAACAATAATTTGTTTAGTTTATTTTCCAATTTTGATCCTAATAAAGTTACATCTTGTAATTACTATTCAAACATAGTTCGTGCAATAAACAAAATCTAGATTGTTTTAGACGGCTAAATACGAGCCTAAATATATATTTGTAATTGCAATAAAAGTAATTCAATTCACAGATCAACCGCAACCTCAATATTTTAAAATTTATACCAGCTTGATTAGTACGGCAAGATAATACAGGGAGTAAATGTATAGGTACGTAGTAGAAAGCCGTAATGATACCTGCTGAACAATGAAGAATTAAATAAAGGCTACAATCTATTTCGCTATAGTAACTGTTTTTACCAAGTAATCTTCATGGCAAATGAATACTTTTGCAAGTGCAAAGCAACCGGGTGATTACAAAGTAAATCGTCAAAGCAATTTGTTTGATCGTAATATAATATAACGCGCCGAAGCACGTGAAACATTTTACGCGCGTCTAAAAGGCATTAGAGATTTATACACTCATATTCGAAAGTACAGCTTTACGAATTTAAATCTATAAATTAAACGCATTAATTTTGTTAATAGTATTCTTTGGTTACAGGCGCTCTGGTTATATTCCTGGGCTATATTTTATTCCCAGCATACAAGCATTTGTGCATTCCAATTTTTTTGTCACCTCAAATTTATGTAGTTCTTTGGGGTAAAGAGGGGGTCGAGTAGTCAGGGTTCTCTTACGCCTACGGGCTTTTCCCTCTAAAGGGTCAATAAACATTTATCTATTGGGCTTAATTGCACTGTTTTTTCCTCATTTTTCCTTGCGGTGCAGCCTTGTACCCTTTAATTAATTGTACGCGTTCTAACCAAGCCAGCAAGCTTACCCACATTGGGGAGGCATTCAACGAAACATAATTGACCTCGGTACCAATCAGAATGGCCAAACAATTGGAGGCGTTGAGCGGGCGTCAAAATAACCAAGCAATTTGCCTGACGCCCTGTAGCCTATTTTGACAGATGAGTAGCGTCGGAGCACCCAGCCGCGATACGCCTTCTGCCGAGAGAGAGAGAGAGAGAGTGCGGTGCGCTCCACGGCTCGCGGGGCGAACGGTCTCACCGCGAAAATAAACAGCCGCGCTGGCGGCTAAACGGGTACGCGCGACCGAGCCCCTGACAGCCGGCGCTCCTCCCCCGCAGTGTCGAGGAGGAGGGCCCGCGTATCGGCACCGCGAAAATTTTCGAGGGACTTTGATCGGGCGAGACGCGCGGCGGCGGCGGCAGGCCGTGTAACGAGCCGAAGCTTCCGATGTAATCTTGAAGGAGGCCTGCTTCCCGGGACGACCTTCGAGGAAGTCGCACGCGACGCGACGCGTCGCTTCTGCGGATGCTCGGTGTGCGTTTTATTATTTCTTTGCACTTGCGCATAGAAGTCTTTTCTTTCCGTAATCGCCCTTTTCAGAACTCAGTGTATTCATTATGCAAGTGGTGAGTTTCTCCGTATAATCGTGTTATAAACTTTTCTTTTAATTATTTTAAACGGCCTTCCTTTAAGGGAATTCGAGAACCGCATAAACTCTAGCTCTTTCCCACATTATAATTTGATTAATTACGTAATATGTTAAGGTTAACATTTTGTAATTGAATAATAAATAATCCAAGCCACGGCTAAGCATCCACCGCGCTTGCTTTTTGTTTGTGCTTCGAACTGCTCCGTTAATAGAATTTAATCAAATGATACTAAAGCAACCCAAAGACCTGAAAGTCAAGCCGTCTTTGATATAGTTGTAAAAAATGCCGAGAAAAATGTTACCCATTCATATATTAATATTTATGCCTTGGAATGAAATTAATTTTTTAGAACCTGTCATTGCACGGATATCATGATTTACCTGATTTACAGTTGAGAAATAAAAGAAATAAGTAAAATTATCGTTAAGGTGTAAAACGGACAATTCCAAATAATTACGCGCTTTCGCAATAAATTAAAGCATTATTAACTTTTGACTCTGATACTTTTATTTTGAAGGAAGAATTGCCTTCGGCAGCATATCTCTGACTCGGCAATTAAAAAAAATGAAAAAACGGCAGCCTCAGAGGACAGAGTAGTAAACGCTGTCGGTAGTGGCAAGCTCGCGGGGTAACGAGATTACGGGGTGCATTAAAACCTATGGGAGCGGCGTATTAACGCGAAAAACCGCTCCTCCTGCCAGTTCCGGGTCTGCCTACGCGCACGACACTTTGCGTTTATTAAAACCGAGCGGTAGCTCAAGGAAAAATCCGTGTGCCCGACGCTCGCTCATCTTTCCCTCCTTTATCGTCCACTTGTAAAACTTCCCCGGTCTTGATTAAATTACACAAGGTCGCATCGAGATCCGTGCGTGGCTCTCGAGCTTCCACACACCTTGGGCATCGATGCATTCTTCCCTTGACCTCGTGGGATGGGATTTTCTTCTCGCGCTCTCGCTCCTTCTCTTTTTATCCGAAGACATGGATTTATAGTCATTAAAATCCACTTGAGTTATTTACAACTTACAATTTTAGAGTAGTGGCCTTCTTGGCAATTCACTCAAAAGGAAAAAAAAATACCATGTACACGTTGTATTAAACAGTGAATAATAATAGGAAAGCATTGGAAGACTTACAGTAATGTTTATGTCAATATTTTTGCGGAACAACCAACGGTAATTTTTACGCAGACAGCTCAATAGAAACGAGTAATTCGTTCAAAGGAGTTCCACCCAGTAGGTCGACCTATACATTCCAGCTGTTTAATCCGCCTTAAAAAGGGTCGGAAAAGCGAGGTTTAATTTTTCTTCCCTATCCCGTTTTTGTGTAAAAGTTAGGGAGGTCGGTAGGTCCATTTACCGGCGGCAGCCGTCCATTTATCGAGGAGCTGCTCGTCCCGGGCGTGAGCAGACAATTACTAGCCCTCGGAGCTTTTCTTCCCCGGAGGCGCTCCGCACGAAGCTTCTTAATTCGCAAATCATTAGCCACCCCGTGAACTCGTCGGGCGAGAGCGGGCCGATGCCCGGGGGCGGCCAGTCAAACGGCCAGAAGCAAACAAATGGCGGCGGCGGCGGCTCGGGCGCATCCCTCGGCGGCGGATGCAGGCCTCGAGACCGACTGCGGCCCAAGCGGCGGGGATCGCGCGCCATTTATCAATCAGGCCGAGTCCGGGGCAGGAGTAGTCCGGCCTCGGCTCGGCCCTCGGACACACCGTCGTCCCCATTAAGGAGAGCGGCTAAATCCCCCCCCGCCCAGGGCCTCCTTCTCTCTCTCCCTCGCGGAGGAGAGCCGGGGCTCCTTAATCGGAGCAAGGCGAGCGTGTAATCTTTGCGGGCGCACGCGAAAAAAAGAGAGAGCCAGCAGCGCCGCGAGAGCCGCATCGATTTGTCAGAGGGGCGAGAGCTTGCAGAACCGGCCCCCGTGTCATAACTTTTCGGAGGCCACGCGCCCGCTGATAAATGACGCCCGCGGCCTGGAGGGCGGAAGGGACAGAGAGCCGCCGGGGGTTGGGGTTGGGGGGAAGGCAGAAGACGAATAGAGCCGATGATTTGGGGGACCTGGGGATTAGTGGTCGCGTGATTGGTGGACCTGCCCCCGCGCGCTAAATTAGCGCGCCATTTTTTAGCGCGGCCAAAGGTGTGCCCTCGGTACCGCGGGGGTGTGCGCGTCGTCCGCGGCTGCTCGATCGACGAGTGGCTCCTTCTTACCGACTGCCGAGTCGTTTATTTATCGATTATGTCGTGCCTCTGATGTATCAGCAGCCAAGTTAAACACGAAGGATCAATGGAGCAAGATCTTTGATTCCCATTGACAATTTGTCATACGAGCTTTTATTATGCTTTATCAGTGTAAACACAGGCAGTAGTGCCTTTCCTTTCAAAGCACGCCTTCTTGATTGATGATTTTTTACGAACAGATGGGAATATCCGAGTCAATATGGATTATGGGTCTGAAGAAAAAATCAATATTCATCTCGCTCACTATATCTTTGGGTTTAATTTAAAAATAATTTTTAATATTATCATCCTTCTATTCATGAGGCGCGTTTAAAAATAGATGTATCATTTACATGAATGTAGAGGAGCTTGATCAAGAAAGTGTATTAAAAAGTTTCAACAGCCTGTTTGCGTTGCGTGCTATACATGCAGCGCACGTGTGTATGCATTGCTTGAAATGTTTTTCAATTATTAGAGTGATGATTATTCTATAATTGCCCCCTATATTCAACTGTTTGGGTACCGGCGGCGTCCAATCTTTAGTTGAAATTACTGCGAATTCGCGAATTACCCCGGGAATGATTAGCATAAAGTTGGCACAATAATTCGACCCTTCATAAGATATGCATCTGCCGGGAGTAATACGGAATAATTAGCTCCTCCGAATGGAAAGTAGGAAAGCAGTTTGAAATCCAAAGCAGCATCAAAGCGCGCATAAAAAGCCATCGCTTCGGGATAACCGAGATTCATGGCCGCGAGTCGTCTTACCGGCCGGCGTGTTTACGCCGCCGCTTATGCACACTCGGACGGCGCGCGTCAAAAGAAAAAGGAGAGAGGACACAGCGAGGGATGGTGAATTCCTTCGGACTAATAACCGCGGCCGATCAACATTCGAGAGCTAGCGGCTAATGCCGCTGGGGGCAGGGGCCCGCTCCTCTTCCCCAAGGACCGCGACGCGCCGGAAGGAGGCAGCTGATCGATGCCCGGCCGGGGCACCTGGCCGACGTCGCCACGCCCCTATCATCCCCTAACGCGCCGCGGCCGAAACTTGGGGCGACGCGGGACGCGCGCCACTCGATTACCGGCGGCCCGGCCGATTTATTGCCCGCTAACTAGATTTACCCCCCGGTGATTGATGCGCCCGAGGACGGGGCTCCCGCGCAACTTCCGGTCAAGCGGCCCGTGTCGTCGTCTCCGTCAATCCTACTTCCGCGGCGCTGCATTAACGATTCTTGCATCGGACACGCGCTTACACGGAGAACCAAGCGTCGGCGAGATTACGGGGCCGGCCTTTTCCGATCGGTCTTTTTGCCCCGGGCCGAAAATAGCGCGCGCTTCAAAGGAGCGGGAAAATCCAGTAGGGGGGGTGGATGAGCCATCGGAGAGGCCGGCCCCCCCCTCGGAAGAATGAAATGTCGGAAGCGGCGCTTCCGGCCCGCGGCCGGGTCTAATTGCGTCGCGCAGGCATCGTTAGGCAGGTCGCCCGGCCCCACCCCGATGGCCCTGTTTGAAGTGACGGCTCGGCGCTAGCCCGAGTGATTTACGAAGTTGCCGGGGCCGCGGCCTCGAGTATCAATCTTGAAGTTCGATCCACGAGGGCCCGGCCCCCCGCAGGACACGTGTCCCGGGGCAGCTCGGGCCTCCTCCGAGGCGGGGTACGAGTCCATCATCGCCGGGGCTCGAGTGCCCGCCGCGGAGTTCGACTGCGGAATCGGCCGGCGATTAGTGTAAATCTCCGGTCGAGGCGGCCCCGCTGGTAACGAGCGCGCCAGTGCAAACAGAGCCCGGCCGCAGTGGATAGCGTTTGAATTAACGTACTTTAAGCCAGGTCGTTAAATCTTTAGGGTCTTTGAATGGTCCGCGTGTCCTTTCGCCCCGGGGGCGTGTTGACCCCTTGGCGAGGCGCGCGCTCAAGGCCCCCATCGATGCCGACCCAGTCCGCGTACGATTCCCACGAGTTGCCGAGAAAATTAAAATATTTACGCGCGAGTGCACTCCTTCGTCTGCCTTCTGATATAGCCTCTCGATATCTAACGCGTGGAGCATAAGATAAGGTGGGCAAGAAAAAAAAATAAAAAAAAAAAAAACAGAAATAATGTCATTGCGCCCGTTCCAATCGGACTGCCTGGCGATTACATGCAAAATACAGCTATCTTGTTTTCCACCGCCGGCTCAGCGACGCTGAGCCGCCTCGTCGCCATATCAGCCTACATCTACCTAATGTCGCCCGCGCACCGTCCCTCTCACTTTCTTCGACTTTTTTTTCTTTCCTTTCGAGGATTTGAATTTTTCAGGGGGCGGCCGGGCGTCATCGGGTCGTCCGCCCCCCTCCCCGGCGACCTCTCAACAAGCCACGGCGCACCTGCCGCGAGGCGAGCGCGCGACAGATAGCAGCTCGTCGATCTCGCTGGCGGGAACGAAAAAAAAAAAAAGAAAACAATCAAATGGAGATCGCGGCGCGCGCACTCGAGATATAGTTGCGCCGCGGGCAGATGCGTCCCCTCGGCCGGGCTCCCGCGATATCCCCGGCAGCCGGTGAAAAATCTCTCCGCTGCTGCCCGGAGCATCTGCGTTAATAGAGCGGCTCTCCCCCCCCCCCTTCTTCCCCTCGCCCGCCCTTCGGCTGCTTTTGAAGCTCAATCTTCAATTTTCTTCCCCCGCGCGCTTATTTCGCCCGATGATCGTGTGCACCCCAAGGGCCAAATTCGTTAAATCAACAGAGGCGTGCAAAGTGATTCTCATCGCTCGCTCTCGCCTCTCATTTATTTCTCTCTCTCGCGCCGATGCTCCCTTTTTTTACCCGGCCCGAGGTTACGGGAGGGAGGGACCTGGCCGTGTTTGTCCTTTCATTTTCCGTGCCTCTTGGCCCGCTGCTCGTGCGAGCGAGATTGCGGAGAGAGGAAACAATGGGCGAGCGATTTCTCGGCTTTCCAAAATGGAAAAGACAACTAGAGAGAAAAGGGAGATCGGGGGCAGGCCGGGGACGCCTCGCCGCCGGGGGGCCAAGGGGACAGGAGGATGTATATCGATGATTAATTTTTTTCTTTCCGATCGATCCCTTCCCCGTTAAATCCAATATACACCTCTGACAAATTTCCATTGTGCCGCGCTGCTTCGACCAAAAGTTACACGACATTACGGGCTTTCGTCGTTGTGCCATCGTGTTGTATTTGAGAATGTCCCGAGACGAGCCCTACCGAATCCCGGAAAAACTCGAGAGCTTTTTCTGTTTTTCCGCGGACTCGATGAAAATCAACACGTAGTACTTTGCTTTAGCACGGGAATATGCGCCTGCTTCTCAAACAAGCATAAAATCATATTAATTTTTAAGGCTATGCAAATTTAAAAAATGTAAATGTTGTTTTTAAACAATTTAGAAATTACCACTTGCAGCCGTTAAAATATAATTGAATCAATTACAAGAATGAGTAATAAAAGTCAATAATACAAAAAAATTCCCCATGAGTCTTAAGTGTAGTCTCTATTAACATATGTAATTCTCCGACAATTTTAAATAATAGAGTTTATATTAACACTTACTATCTTTATAAGCTATTAAACGTGCATTGTATATATAGTCACGAATGAGGCTTTCAGTAACGCTCTGTGTTGCCGGATGTAGATAAATGCGTAATGGGAGCTGTGTAATTTCAACATTCTTCCGTCAATGTCTCCGCGCGCAAATAAAAACAACGGCTACACCCATAGAGTTTGAACTCTGTGCGAATCGCGAGGCACATCGAAAGCCCCTGAATTTCTGCCAAAATTTCCCGTCCAACGGAAGCTCCTTACCCCCCGGTTAAACAACCGGGCCCCGCGAGTGGGCAAGTACAAAAGAGCGGATTGTCGGGGGCGGGAGAGAGGGCAAATGGCTCCGCGGAAAGACGCAGTCGGAGGGCAAGAAGCTGGAAGAAGAAGAAAAAAAAAGGGGGAAAGAAGCATCAATCGGATCGCGCGCGTGTTCCGGTAACTAGGCGGCGATTCAGCCGCGTCATCGCCGTGGCAAACAGGAAAAGAGCGGAATCAACGACGGCCCACAAGCGGACTCAACAGGAAACGACATAAGCAAGACGTCATCGCTCGCGGCGGCAACGATATATACGCGCGCGCCTACTGTCCGAGGTGAGGAGAAACGGAAGTCGGGCCAGCGAGCGAGATAGACGGACGACGACGACGACGACGACGACGACGACGACCAAGTCGCGAGTGCCGCGATGGAGGAGGCGGCCGAGAGGGAGCCGGACCGCCGCCCGCCCGCCAGAGAAGCAAGTGTTCCAGTTATGGACAGGTTCCCCCCGAGCCGCCGCCGCCGCGTACTTCTAGGTAAATAAAACGCCGAGAATTTTCAGCGTTACGTAATCCCGTGGAACCGCGAGGCCCGTCGCTATTTATCACCCGGCCCGAGTAAAAAAAAAAGAAAATTTTTATTTCCACGGCATGCGAGACGCTTTAGGCCGGCGGTCGTGAATACTGATTCACGGGAGCGGCGTATCGATCGGGATACAGCGTCCGCGGTGAGAATGAAAAAAAAAAAAAACACCGGGGATCGACCGCGCGTGCTTTTATGGTTGCGCGCTCGAACTTTACAATAACAGCCTCTCGATGGGCAAAAACAGACGCGCAAATATCCAGTGGACTTAACTGGGACGATTAATCGTTGCGGAGGCGAGCTATAATGCCGTAAACAGCACCTTTTCCTATCTGTATCGGAAGGAAATCAAGCTTTGTGACTGCTACATTGTTTCACGAAATTGCCGTCTGCGTCGCGGGGCAAAGTGCGCTGATTTCTATCTCGACACTTTGAATTTTCTTCCGACCGCACGGCTCGGCCCGTATGCCCTGTCCCGCGATTGCCTATTACGAAAAATCTATTTAAAGTGAATTTAATGAAATTGCTCCACTTTCTTACATCGATATCGTTATTTCTTTTTGTGGGGATACTTCACTCGGCCCGATAGCGACAACGTGAATTCGAATGATTTCGACCGGCCGAGCCCGGAGCACCAATTCCAGATGACGTCAATTTATTTAATGGACCTGACATACGATACGGCGCACCACTCGCGATAGAGCAATACGGTGGACGAGTGCACCGCAGCCCGCCGACCTTTAACGTACGACGATTAACGTAATTGTACGCGTCCCTATGGTAATATTATAATCGCGTAAAATCAATCGGGGGAGGCGGCGGCGCGGCGGCGTCCCTTGTTCCCCGGCGCTATTAACGTGCCCGAGAACACGGGGAAATAGAGGCGACATCCGTAATTAAGGCTTCGATTCGAGCTCTTCGTGATCCGTACACGGTAATTACAAATATCCATTACCAAATCGGCCGGCCGGCAGGAGCCGGGCTCCGCTCCTCGGGGCACGCTCGAATCGTAAAGCGGCGCGGTCACGAGGAGACAAAAAAAAAAAAAAAATTAGGCGAAAAAAAAAAAAGGCGAGGGAAGCACGCGACGCTAGGCGAGAGAGAGAGAGAGAGGAACTCGTGGGGTCAGTCACACCTCCGCTCTCGCGCTCCTCTCGACCCAAACACAGTCGATTTCCAGGCCGTGGGAGAGTCGAGAGCGGAGCATCGGCGCGAAGGACGCAGGCGGGCGGGCGTCGCGCGTGTGGTTTCCCGCCCTCCCGGCGGGAGACGGCGGAACGGGCGGAAAGCGGAGCGCCGGGTGGGGGAAGGGCGATGGCTTTGGGCGGCGGCGGCGGCGGCGGCGGCGGCAGCGCCGCTGGAGGGGAAGAAGGGAAGGGAGGCGGCCGCCGCTGCCGCCGCCGCCGCCGCCGCCGCAGGACCGGCGTACGTGCGCCCGTGTGCGTAGTCGCGCGGGCGTCGCGCGGTGGGGGAGGGGGGGAGGGAGGGAGGGGGGCAGGGAGCGGGGGGAGCCAGAGGCAGAGGCGGAGGTGGCCGGTCTAAGTGGCCTGGGTGGCCGAAAGTGCGCGGGAAATAAGGTGCGCGCGAGCCCGGCCGCAGGCAGGGCGGCCTCTCTCCCTCGGCTAGGCCGGGGCCCGTCCGCCCGGCGGCCGCGGCGCTCTCCCGGCCAAAGGGAGCGCGCGCGCCCAGCGTTTTTCTCGTCGAAGGAAGGGGGAAAAGAAAAAGAAGGTCCTCATTGTGATGTAAAGGTTGGGGGGAGAAAAAAAACATAAAAAAAAAAAGTAACAGTGTACCGGCGCGGCGGGCCATTGTTGTTGACGTATCGATAGGAGAGAAAAGGCGGCTCGCGTGCGCCCGCAGCGGCACATGCGTGCACGCGCGGATGTGTGTACTCACAGGGGCACGAGGACGACAGCAGCAGCAGCAGCAGCAGCAGCAGCAGCAGCGGCGGCACCAGTAGCAGCGGCGGCGGCGACGCCGCTCACGTGACAACACCGCGGTGATAAACTACGATTTCACAACGGCGCGCGCGTACCGGGGACGGGAGAGCCGGCGGGAAGGGAGGTTTCGAACACAAGGGCTTGGAGGTCGCGGACGAGTTGGGCCGCACCGGGTCCCGGAGGCACTGCTGGGGAAAGGCGGGACGGTCGGACCGGGGCTCCGGGGAGCGGTCCCGAGACGGCTTCGGCGGCGGCGGCGGCTTTCCCGAGCGGGAAGAATCGGCGACGGGCGGCGGGTGCCGGGGGCCGGGGCAGCGGCGCAAAAGCCAAAACGTGTACTGCACGGCGAGCGGCGGCCGAGGCGGGCCGAGCCGGGCCGAGGCGCGCCGAGCCCGCCGCCCCTGGCTCTCCCCCGAGCCGCCGGCTGCACACGGACGGCACACGCGCGGCCGCCGGCCCGGGGAGGGGCAGCCGGCGCGGCGCGCGCGCCGGAGCAAGCGAGAGAGAGAGAAAACAAAGTGCGCGGTGGGGGCAGCGGAGGCGGCGCGCCGAGGGCCGGGGGGAGCGAGGCCGCCGCCGCCGCCGCCGCCGCACCGCCGCCGAGGCTCCATTCAGCCCGGGCGTAGTGGGACGCGTAGTAACGCGGGGAGGAGGACACGTGAGGGGCCCGCCGGCGCGCCGCCCAGAGAGCCCACCACCGGGCCCCGGGCGAATTTCATCGATTCGCAGAAAGGGGTCAGCGGCCCCGGTGCACCGGCTCCTCGCGCTCCTTTTCTGTCTAGGGCCGGCGCCCGCGTGCGCGCGCACCGCCGCCCACGGGCCCGCGCCCCGAGCAACACGTGTCACCGCCGAGGCGGACGCCGCTCCAGTGCACTGCTCTCCTAGGGACGGGGCCGCTATCCCTCAAACGCAAGCGATTGTCTGTCGGCCACCGACAAAACGAAAAAAAAATTAATCACAACCGAGCCGCGGCTCCCTGCACCGTACGGAATTCGGTTACCGATGCAGTCGTTACCGGCGGAAACGCGCGCTCCCCGATAGGCCGTGCCGCGGGGAAAAAAAGCCACGAGGCCCTGATGGATCGCGGCCGAAGCATCGACTGCTCAAAAAGATATCGATCAAAATTAGCGTCGGCTTACCGCGCTCGCCACTCTGGATTTGCATACGGTTTGCATTTCATTGCCTGAAATCGCACCGCGGCGAGCGAGCGAACGCGTTCGCGATTTCTCGCGGGCAATAACGAGCAATAAAAGTCCCGGGCGCAGCGCCGGCTTCCGAGGAAACGACAATGAATCAGCTGTAAATCGTTTGTTTAACGCGATAATGCGCCGAGCCGTTCGACGAGTGCCGCGCGGGAGGCATTAAAGACCCGCCGAGCGGACCACTGTTTCCTAATACACCAATTGACGCGGAATAAACGTCGAATCGCCGCGGCTTGCCCGCGAGAGCGCATAACCTCACCGACACAGGCCCATGTATACACGGTTGCGCAAGGGTATATACCTCCGCGCGGAGGTTCGACGCTTTCAGCGTAATAGAAATTCCTCCGTGTTTTCTTGCGATTCTCAAGACGCTTTGGAAATGTTAAAAAGAAAAAAAAGCGCGTAATTTAACGAGTAATTGCCTCAGAGTCACTTAAATCCAACCGCGAAAAAGTATCCGTCGGAAAAAACTTGCATTAATATGACATCCTAGGTCAAGGAGGTGAAATTTTGCTACAAAGTATCTAGGAGCAAAAAAAAAAATCGTATAATCACACGAGCGATTAAACTGCTCCGCTTCTTACTGCCTTTTTTAACTTAATTGTTCTCGCCGACATTATCATCCGATTCAGGATACAACGTCAACACCACGAGAACAAGGAAGTCATCGCGATATTATACGATCACCTGTTAATTGGACGACATTAATTGTGCAATGGGCGCGCTGCTCGACTACAACTTGTACGTGTACTTGAATAATTGTCACATTTGCGATTATGCGTAATTCAGCTTAATTACCAGGTGAGCGAACCGAGTTTCTAACTCAGCCAGTCAGCGGACAAAAAGTGGATTTAAAATACCACAAGTGCGAGGTATGCAATAATTTATAAATGTTGCATGTAATGAACATTTTTTTATTTTATAATGCACTTTTGAAACTCATGGTGAAAAAAATAATCTGTCATCCAATATTAACGTAAACGACATCGATCGCATTCTTTAAAAAATGTCTCAAATATATTACAGTAATCAATTTGTCATCAATGACAAACGTATCATTGTCACATAATCATACTTATTGTTGTTTGATTATAGACTGTTTGTTTTTTTACCATGTACTAAAAGTTTCTGCGAAAAAGTGCGTTTAGCGAATTTTTTAAAGACCTTTATTAGAGTAGATAAACATCTGCTTCTCTCAAATTATAATATGTGTTATCGGAAATATATAGATAAAAATGATACATATAAATCGCATTAAAAATGTAATACAGTAGATTATTTATCTATCATGCAAATGTAGTTTTTAGCTTTAAGGTGGAAAATTTCTAAAGTTTTCTAGCGACATATTTTCTCAAAATAAGATTAGAAAGATTGGTGTGTACTATCTTAAAAAGACTACTCTCATTTTGTTGTTACAAAATAATCTCCGCGGAAAACAAGTGGTCCAGTTTAAAATGTGATACCATGAACACATACGACCTGACAAAGGAATCTAAATGCCGTAAACTAACACACAAATCGTCTTATATGGAAATGAATATCTCACGGATTATAATTGTGTCTCGTAACTTTTATATGCAAATCACTCAAGTTCATTTATAAATTTTATTAGTCATTATATTAACAAGTAATGATTGTGGATACTTCATATTTATTCATTATCTCGTTTGATTTTGATTTTATAAAATTGAATCATAGCGAGATTCATAGATAGCTGTATCACGTGTATAGCTCGAATGTCCGTTGAATCTACAAGGCCAAGTAAATTTATGCATTCCAGTTTCTGCTTAATTGTAATTAGACTTTGAAATTGTCATTCTAGAAATTTCAAATCTTATGGTTTCGTAAGTACATTAAACGTGAATTCCACACTTTCTTACAGATAAAAACCGTACACAGCGAGTAAACGCGCGCACTGCATATCTAAATCTTTATCTTTGCATACTTACAGCAATGAATACTGACCGCGCAGTTATTTAATGGGTGCTTTTCGTTAATGGAAAATAGCTTTCAAATGCACATACAAAATTGAGTTTCCTACTGGGATTTTTCTTTAATGCGAAATACTTTCCGATTTATACCCAGTTCAGTGATTAATCGGCTTAAGCGACGCGCCGCTTAAAAGTGGACGGCAAAATGCAGATTTTGAGAAGCGACTAATGCATTAATGCATGTCCCCGGGAGTGAGCAGCGTGCTGCGAGTTTATTAAACCAACAATAATAATTATTATCATTATTATTGATCTAATGCAGTTTAATGGCCAAAGGAATTTTTTACGCACAAGAAACTAAGCCACGATCGTTATGCATTATTAAACACTTGGGTTATTGTGTAGGGACTAACTGGTAAGAAATTAATATTTATATTTATGTTATGCGAGGAAAAAAATATTGAATTATTGTCAAGATTTTTATTAGAATAGCTTTGATCTTCAGACTCCTGAATGTCCCACGATCCCGCGATATTGGGGCGCGCCCCTAATCATAATTGTAAACCAACATTCTTTGCCTCGTACATAGTTAAAGCTTATGGACATTGTGTATTAAATTTTCATTTAGTAAAATAATGACAAGCCTCGCATGGGAATTGGTTATTAAAACCAAACACCGCGATAACATTTTGAGGCGTAATTGTCAAGTGTGCAAACAGAATACGTAATATCGATTGGCTTTATAGGTTATTGTATTTATTGTATATTGATACAATAAAGTCTCGGTACAAACATGGTCATACAGACGCCACAAGTTATTGCGTTACATACATAAGAGAAAAGGCTATTTTTAGAGGAGCGGAATGTTGATTGCTTTCCTTGTAATCAATCGAGGATCCTCGGGGGGGAACAACAATGCCAATAATAATAACAACAATATCGGGGCTTTAATTCTTTCCAATAATAAACTCACTTGGACGGCGAATAGGATTTATGCGGCGAGGTGTGCGCGAGTCACCGGCACACTCGTCTTCGGCTCCTCGAGCCCATTCGCCTCGAGTGCCGAGTCGTGCTCGAATTCGCGAGCGGGCCGCGCGCGTACATACAGGCGAGATTGAATTTCCGCGGGTGGGGGGGAGGAGGGAGCGAGGCTCGAAAAGCCCCGCGCGCTAATTATGCCTTCGATCACTCGCGAGGGTTTGGCGCGCCGGTGCGCCGGCGGCACCGCTCGCCCGGGACACACACGCACAACAACACCGCGGAGAAAGAAGAGCCGGGACCATTGCGGAAAATGACGCAAGCCACTCGAGAGGAATCGAAGCCGGCTCTCGAGGCAGTCGTAGATAAAGGCCACCGGCCCTCGGTTATATTCCCCCGGCCGGCTCCCATATATCTTTCACCTATTTACTTTGACGAGCGGCGAAGGATCCGAGGGAAACACAAGCGATATCGGCCGTGGACCCGGGGCTAATTCAAGACCGCTCGCCGGCCACCTCGCAATACGCGCGGGCCTCGTTAAAAAAGGTTACACGCGCGCCGGGGCGTAAATACCTCGCGCGAACTTGACCGCGACTCTTTATTTACATTGTCCGGGGGGGCCGGGCGCCGCTGGCCTAACGAGCTTTACGAAAAATGACAATCATTAGGCCAATGATGGATCATTACGCAAAAAATGATACATCGCGGTAATTAGGGTTGGCGCAGGTAAGACGTACGGCCGGGGGGACTGTAACATACGCCCCGGCCCAAGGTAATGACTCACGAAATTGCAAAGGATAAATGCGTACAAGGGAGCGCGCCGGATAAATCCCTTTTCGAATTCCCCGCTAAACGGCGCATCGGCCGCGGCTTTGGCCCGCGTGACAAATATATACGCGCGCGCCCCGGGGCCCTGCCGTTGCCCCTCCTCCTCCTCCTCCCTCCCACCCCGGGCCTACATCGCCGGCGCGCCCTCCTCTTTATTCGCATTCCGGGGGATTCGAAAGTCGCTCTCTTCTCACGAGGCCCGGAGGAGACGAGAGAGTGTCAAGAGGGGATTCTTCCCCGCTGCTCTCGGGCCTTTTGTTTAACGGCCTTTCCGAGAAGCATCCGCGTAACCTGATGAATGCCCGGCTAATAAAATACGCTCGTACTTAACCTACAATCGGGTATTTCCGAGGGATTGCCATGGCGCACCAGTGCGGAGGCGCGGTAAATTGCATCGGCTTCGGTTACTTAGAAACGATGAAGCAACCAGTCCCGACGGCGAGTTTGCCAGATTCGATTGTTTACACGCGCGACTCGCCCGCACCTCTCTTGCTGCACCGGAGATATCGACCCCGCGACTCGCACGATTTTCCACGGAAGCTGCGCGTTCGCTTGGCAGAGGAGGATACGGGATCGCTCCAAAACTGCAGCTCGATCGCCAACGAGTGATCGGCCTCGGTGGACAAAGTTGACCAGTTTTTTTTTTTTTTTTTTACAGTCAACGTGTTAATCAAACGAAGCCCGCGTGTGAATAAAATTAAGCTGAAAAGGCAATAAAAATCACCAAATATCTGTACTCCGAGATGAAATATAGGATGGCTAATCCGCGCGCGTTTTTCTGTCCTTAAATTTGTATTTGAATATGAAAGGGAACTGAAAAGCCGACTCAACCTGTACGTTTTACCGAGAAACTTTCGAGAAACCCGTCTAATTTTTTCTAGGGAATACCGATCCTTGGCTCCCTCACGAATATCCGCAGAGCCGGTGGCGAAGATTGCGCCAGGCAACGGGCGATTAATGAAAAATGAGATAAACGTCGGTGACGAGGAGATCGGAGCCGCGCAACGGGAGGAAGGGCGAATCCAAGCCCGGTAATTGGCCGGGCGACGCGTGCCGGCGATACGCAGCCGCGGCCGGAGGTCATCATCCGCGACACGCGAGCCCGCGGAGAAAGGAAAGCGCGCGCGGGCCAAGCGCACGTGGTCCGCTCGGCGAGGAGCCGCGGCGCACGCGGTTGTTGTTCCCCGGGGACTTGCGTCAATCGCCCCAGGCGGGCTTTCCCGGCGCCGGGCCATTTTTCCCCGGGCGTCCGCGGGGGAGCCGGAGCGCGGACTTCCGAGAAGCGGCGGCGCATCCGGGCGCCGTTAGCCCGGCCGCTAATTTAACCCGGCGCGCCGCCGGCACATATATCGGGGCTATTCCGGGCGCGCTTTCACGCCTCGCGAGTCCGCCGGCCGATCGCAATCTCCGGGCTACTTTGTTTGCCGGTGCGCGGGCGCCCCGGGTATATTTGCGCAGCTGCGGGCCGCGGCCTTTTTCGAGGGCCGCCGAAGCCGCCCGTGACCCGGGCCGTCCCGCGAGGAGACCGCGACGCGGGATCAATTATGCGGAACGGCCTCGAGGCGCGCAATTCCTCGCGTGCCGCCGGCTATTAACTCCCCCCCCCGCCGCCGCTCCTCTGGCCCTCGGGCTCTCTCTCTCTCTCTGTTTATGATCGTTTAATCGCTTACGCGCCCGCGGACCCGCCGGCACACGCACCGTTGCACTGTGCGAAGCGAATTACATCTAGCCGGCGACTTCACACGTTATACCTACAATGAGCCGTACAACGCATTCCCAGAATAATCACCGCCGTTTATTTCCTCCTTATCCAAACGCGCCCGCTCCTTCCTACCTTACTTTGCGGGAGAAAATTAGCCGGCTCCCATGCCCTTCTTCCCTGGGCTTTCGAGTGTGCTTTTTACCGGGTTCCTTAGCTGAAGTGTATGAGCGCTATTTTGGTATTAATTGGACCGTATTAGCAGTTACAAAGTACTCGCCTACCGCTCATGAATTTCCACGGACTTTCAAATATAATCGACGTTTCATCCAACAACTGCTCACTGTTTATTGAGGCATTTGCCGATATTTGTAACTCGCCGAATGAGCCAAATTTTTTCAAAGAATTAAGTGCATATTCATTTTTCCAAAACAGGAGAATAGTCCTCGAAGTAATCAACAATCCCTTAAACAACGCTAATTAAAATTGATTTATGCTGAAATGTTGAAAAAAAAATTTTAATTTGTTATAAATAATAACGAATGAACAATTAACTTGGCCCCTCGATATTAACTTAATGAGCGAAAAATCAGCTAGAAAAATTAGCTAGACAAAGAGTCGAGTAGACGAAAACTACGCATTCGGATTATCACGCTCCTATGGTCCTGAAACGTACGCGTTCCTATACCTATATATCGTGCACGTGTGCCGATGAAAACTGCGTATTATATGGCAGCCAAGGTTCATGGCCTGTTTACTCTATTCTCTGCGCATCTGTAAGGGTACGACACGAGGTAGGACGCCAGCACCTAACGCGGTAGTATTACGTATTTACCGAGGGTACACTGGAACTTTCAAGTGCATATTCGATAAATTGCAGAGACCGGAAGCTGCAATTTTTTATCGCATTTAACGGCACCTCGGAGTAGTCAAGTTTATACCATATTTCTTAGCCTGCGAAGAACACTCTAGGTAATTTCGCCCAGAACTTCGACCTTGACTATGTGAGGGAAAGCCTGAGCTTTCCAGTGACCATCGCGTCGTCGAGCGAGGCTGCGGGTAAACAAATGGCGAGCATAATCGGCGGTGTGCGTAGGACACGGGCCCGTGGACTATCCGGCCGTGGCATCTCGGCTGCAGCGCGTCCGGCAGCGGCAGCTCCCGAGTGCCGGCGTCCGCTTCTTTTTTTTTGTGCACCTGGTGTCGCAGCCTCTCTCCTCCTCGGCACATTCGTCATTCCATCTGCCGAGCGGCGGCGGCGCCGGAGATATTGCGCCACGGACAGGAGACGCCGGAGGCTTTCCGAGGCTTTTGTCCGCCGCGAGCTGTTGGTCCTCGGTGTCGCACGCGCCGCCCGGGCTTATAACTTTCCCCGGGACCTACACACCCTCTGCGCGCACACTCTCGCGTCGCCTCGGACGCACACTCGGGCGGGGCGCGCGCGCGCACACTCGGGACGCGCAGACCACGGGGGCGCGTTTGTTTGCACTCGCTGACCTGCCGGCGCGCGATTAGGGCGCCCGCGGGGAGAGGGATAGTTTTATACCCCGGGGGCTTAGGCGCCCTCTTATTAAGGAAATCCTCTTCGCCGCCCAATAAAAACGGATCCCCGGGAGAGAGAGAGAGAGAGAGGGGCTCGGCCTTGTATAAAAAATTTTCGGGAATCTCAAGGGCAATTTCGGTCGCCGGCCCACCGCCGAAGCCTCGGCAGCCTCGCTCGAGAAATGCTGCTGCCAACGCGCTTTTGTATAATATCGACCGAGAGAAATTGGAGAAAATAGAGAAAATACTCTTTCACGAGATCGAACGGATTTTGTCCAATTGAAATGTTTTCTCTTGGTTATTGACAAATTTCTCCAGGGGTTACTCCATCCGTTATTTTTCCAACAAAATTACCTACGCACCTGCTGCTGCGCAAAAATGCACGCGTATGTTTTTACAATTAAATCAAGGCGTTATCGTGATAATTATTTTCCGAAATTACTTGTCAAGTGCTTTTTGGAAGCGTAAAGATGTCAAAGCGAAAAATCCGAGGAAAAATGATTGCGTGTACAGGTCCACACGTACGGATTTAGCACGATATGCGAGGCAATAAAGTACGCGTGGAAACTCGACAGCGAACTGAATTATTTCTCAGGCGAGTAGCTGTACAAAACAAATGAGTAATCTGGACGGATTGGATTATAACTCCGGGATCATTGACTTGCCTATTGCGCGGTAAATCATGGCGAAAAGTCATCTAAAAAGCCCGGCAAGTCTTTCCTTTTGGGAATCAGAATCGATAAATTACGAGGCACCTACAGTGTCGTGCAGGCATTAGTCAGGTTATTAGGCTTAATCATTGTTTTGATGCGTGCTGACCGCGCAAACATTGAATTGGCGGGCACAAGCCGCTCGTTTTTTTGCAATTAGTGCCGAAGGAAAAAGAGAGCGAGCAGATAAACAGCTAATGAGTTGTTAGGTCATCATCAATGTCGTAAACGCCTTTAATTTTTTTCCCCGGCGCTTACGCGAGCGTGGCCGAACCATTCACGAGTTCGCACTCGCGAATCCACGACGGTTAAAAGAGCGCGGGAGCGCGTCGCGCGCTTTCCTCCGGATAGAATTGGCGCGCGCGGGCGAGGGGAGGGCCGGCGACTGCATCGATTGGGTGGCGGAGCAGGTGAAAAAGCGCAGGTGAGTGGGTGGGGCCGCGGGATGCTGGGGCGGGCCCCTTTGCCCCCTCCCTCCCGGGGCGGCGGTCGGGTTCAACGCTCGGGCCTCGGCGAGGACACGCGCGGCGCCCGGGCCCGGGGGCAAAAACCGCGCGGCGGCGGCGGGTGCGCGCACGTGCGCCCGGAGGAGGCGCGCCGCGGGCCCCCGGGCCCGGGGGCTCAATGGCGCGCCGGAACGCCGGAATACGACGCTCGATAGCGCGGCGCGCGCACCCGCCCCACCCGCGGCCCGCCCGGCGTCCCTTCCCCCACCGCGGCGCGCGCCCGCGGCCCAATCGACTGGCGCGCGCGCCGCCCGCGTGGCCCGCGCCGGCCTGCGACGCACTTCCAACGGATCCCCGCCCGCTCGCCCGGCTCTTTTTTTTTTCCGCGAGGTGTGTGCCGGCGCCGGCCGCCGCGGCTCGTACGCTCGGCCTCCCCCCACCGGCCCCCGCGAGCCCTAGCGCCGGCCCAGACGGAAGTTCGAATAATAACCGTTAAGGCATTGTTCGACGCGGCCCTGGGACGTCCCGGGCGCTCTTCGTTCCTCGTCATTTCCGCCCACGAGTCCTCCTTTTTCTTCGCTCCCCGGCCAATGTTTTAACGAGCATCTTTGCACTGACCAGATATCCTCGGCTCGACCATTCGCTTCCTTTGGCCGTGAGCTTGACCAGCGGCCGCGGCCTCTCGAGCCTTCCCGGTCCTCTCCCCGAGCCCATCTGGACAATATGCGCAAATCTCGACGCTAAACAACTGAATTTTTACCGCCGCGACTGCTGTCCCATTGCCACGAGTTATTTCTTGCAAAGCTGATAATTCCAGCTTCGATTATCAATTTCACTCGCACGTTTTTTTTTTCTTTTTATATCGTTTCCTTCAATCAACTAACGTTCTCGTCACTATCAATCTTACTAATAGCGCGCCTTATCCTCGGCGCACATCAAACGCCGCACTAACGTAACAGGTCAATGTCCTTTCACATTCTTTACATTCCCTACCAAGTTTCTCTATTGATTGTGCATCTTAAAGAAAAACTCTGTATACTGACTCTACCGTGTTAGCACCGTTTATCCACCGTAGCTCGCGCGAGTAGCTGCGTAAAGCACCTTTTTCAAATAAGTATTCAAAGCTGCTGATCCTCTGACGCTGATAACTCTTAATCAATCTTTAAAAATATTTACCAAGACAATTAAAAATATTTAACACAATCGATATGCGTAAATTAAATTAGGAATTGAGCTCGTAAACCGTTATATTACATTTTTGTACCGACTCTTCTACGTTTCACCTACAATCGTTGTTTACTTTTAATAACACACCTATCTTTATAAAAAGCTGATAATTAACATTTGAAATTGATAATAAAATTAACAATACAAGTAACAGTATGACACATTTAAATCCAAATGAAGTAATCAAAGCTGAAACTTTCAATGGCAAAATAACGTGCCCGTGGAATATCCATTATTAATTAACTTTTTAAGAATTAAATATTTGCTTGGATAGTAACGAGTCGTATTTACTCACACGCGTATTACCTACGTATAATCAAGAGAAGAACGTCTGCAGATATTAAACTGAATAAATATTTGCTGTTTTCAATTGACATGAAAAGCATTATTGAAACCTGCTCGTAGTAAAAAAAAATTGCAAGGCCTCAATAGCGACTCGAAAGTTCCTTTAAACTTCTAAATAAACTACAGTTATGATCGCGGTCAAAAATTTAACGGGGTGATTGTAATCGCACTCGGTGCGAGTATTCAGGCTTGAGCGTGATCTCATACAAGATCATAGACCACCTACAATACGGCACTTTGTTCGCCCCCCCCCCCCGCACCTCCCCCCACGGGCCGCTTCACCTCGACTGTAATCGCAGCAACACAGAATCTAACTCGATCTAATTCAAGCGGTCCTTTCTCTCGCACGAAGGGTCCTCGCGCAGTCCTCAAAGCTCGCCACCTCCTTTTGACCCTCGCACAATCGCGGCGTCAAAAGCCGCCGGCAGGCAAATCATGGCACCGAGAAAACAATAGCGCGTCTGGGCACATAACAGATGCGACACTCAAATTTCGACTGGGGGTCAACGCACTGTCACCGCCAGGCCGGGCGCTCTACCCTATACTACGTGTTGCGCATGCCGTGGCGATCATCGAGGATCGCGTTAATTGACAAGTGACTCGACTACCGCGTATTGTCCTCGGTACTTTTACAACCCGCATTTATTTCTGTACCTTCGCTTATACGTATATGTGTATCAAGGTGTACATGCTGACGTTAAGCGCGTAAAGAATTTGGAAAATTGTTTGTTATCTCGGTTTGGCACGCTCAAAGTATCAAAATAATACGGAGCAAAATAAAAATCAAATAGTTGGACACAGCTTATTTCATTGTTTGTAATTAGTATTATTATTTGAGTCTTATTGCCATGTATTTAAACAACTGTACAAAAAAAATTAAAAGTGGAATTCGACGAAGGGAGTAGTCAAGCTTTCGTATCATATTCTTTTAGTAAATTCACTTCAATCACAAAATAAACAAGTTACAAGTTATTCACTATACTTACTATACACATTCAACGAGAGATTCAACGTACCCGTGTACATTTAGTAAAATAATTCTAGTAAGAATTTGACTTTAATATCAAAAAACCATAAGTTGTTATCCAAAATCAAATTTGCTTTGTTTGACGACGAAATAATAATTAATATTAAAAGCTTACCTTGTTGATTGTTCGATGATTCAGTCGTATTTGTCGTTATGGAACTGAAATCAGAAGAAATTTCATGTTACAAATACTTGAAGAATAATATGTATACTATTCAGAATTCATTAATTATATATTATTCATTATCGAATATTTATTTCAGGTATAAAGATATTAAAATGTTTGCTTACAAAAAATTTTGATTCGCTTTTGCATTACTTTTAATTATATATATATATATGTCAAAATTATATGGATAAATCCCAAAAAAGTATGCGACTGTAAAATTTCAAATTAAGCAAGAATACACGTTTTTTTACGTTCACCGAATGCCAGCACGTGCACATAAAATGGCAGAGCTATAAAAGGGACAAGGACAAGAAGTCGCTTCCCAGAATAAGGATAAAGTTCCGTGAAAGAGAATAGCACAGCATAATCATCTACGTGATTGTCGTATCTTCGTACGTCAACGTGGGTATCTCGCATTTTTGTTCTTATCGAATCTGGGAATCAAGTCAAATTGCGTGTTGTTCTCCTGTTACCATCACACCAGGGCATAACTGGCGAGCATTGCGAGTTGCCAGATTTATCGCTAGCTGCAACCACTGTCGCATCGTCAAACTTCTGCTTTGGCAAATGACGCGCAAATCGTTGGCCAGCAAAATGCCGTAGTTTGCAAATCGTGTAAAAATTGTCGTTCGCTACCGATGTATGCGAATAGTTGTAAACAACGTTTGCTGTACATATGTGTTTACTTAATGTAAATTGCCTTCAAATAAATTTGACTACGTTCTACTCAACGTCATAAATACTTGTAAAATTGAAAATACAAGTGTTATTAGAAAATTGAACCTTTGTTATAGTATTTGGTGTAATTGTTTGAAACATTGTTAAAAAATATTCATTATTGAAATTGGTATAGTTTGACCCTAAACTATATAACTATCCAACGTAATACACTAAAAGTTAGCTAAAATTATTAATATGTATCGAACAGCAAGATTATTAAGAGTACGACTTTTTATGTCCAAATTTTTCTTGTATGAAAAAATAGGAAATTTATTTACCGATTAATGTTTTTATCGCAAAAAAATAATCAAAATAATTATTCGAGCGAATAATTAAAACAAACAACTGTTTAATATATTCAAAGAATTTTTTGTATAAATAGCAGTCCCTCAACAACTTCATAATTAGAAGTATAGTAATATATCCTCAAACTATCTCCGGGTATATCTCATTTTATCTTTCATTCGTAAGGTTTATCAATGAATAAACTTGACTACGATAATCCCCGAGAGTTGCGATGATTATGACAGATTCGTGTAGGTTATTGCTACTTACTTTCATCTCCTAATCTAATAATTAATATACATTACATCTGTTTCAGAGTCAATGGCTAAGAATCGACTTGGAGAGTACACTACATGTCTAGATGTCAAAATAAAATTGAAGTTCATGTAGTCGTATGCATTTATTCATGAATTCTCTCAATTCTCTTATATCATGCAGCACTTCGTATTCAAGTTGTATACTCATATAAATTTTAAATTTCACTTACAGGATTATGATAAAATGCAGACTTGCCGGTTTTTTTTTTTGAACTTTATTATATGTTTTAATATGCAAGTCTACGGAAAGCCTGTTCTACGATCATTAAGTATAGAATATCCCCCATTCGCGAGACTCGAAATAACAAATCAAATGAAAATTTTGCAGAATAACGAACACGTGCTTATGTTCCATTGGTAATCGTCATGGTATATTGAGCCGGGCGCAGTATCATCATCGATAAAACAAACAGCCCCAACGATGCCGGGGCTCTCGTCAGTCACTGCTTATACGGCCATTATTATTGAATTATTTGAACAAGCACCCGTACAAGACCTCCAACCTACATGCAATCGCCAGCGGCCGGCGGTCCGCCGGTGGCAAGTCGAACTTGCAGGCTCGCTTTAGCGGCGCGCCAACGTCGCGGCAACTCGGCGGATTAATCGCGGCCACCCGCCGATAAAGACTAATCTCGGGAGAGGGAGCCGCGCCTGGCGCACGTGGGCCGGCCGGCCGGTACTCGTCCGTGTCGCGGCCCCGTGGCGACCGGGCGACGAGGACCGGGACACCGGAGCTCGGCCGACACCCGACACCCCCGGGAGGCCCACCGTCGTCCCTTTATCTCGCGGGGCAGGAATCCGAGCGATCGGCGGCGGCGGCGCGATAAGCGAGCGATGACACTTCTCGGGATCGTCCCGCGCGTCAGCGCCAACTGCTGAGTTGCACCTGCGCCCAGTCGGGCCTCCGCGGCGCTCGGGAGGACCGTGCATGTGGACCAGTGGGTGGGTGGGTGTGTGTGTGTGAGTGTGACGGAGCCGGCGCGGCGCTCGATATGGGCTTTCCAGCTGATTCGCCAAGTTCCTCATTTTTTCCCGCCGATCCTCCGCGCGTAAGGAGAAACTCGACGCGGGCCCACTTTATCAACGCGTGTACTTGCAAACATTGTCCATTTGTTAAGCTGGCCTTTGTCCGATTGCGAGGACTTTTGCCGGCCGAGTGAGGAAGCAAGTCGGAACTTTCTAGCCGATTATGGCAAAAGTTAATTTTAACTTTTTGCCGATCAATTATCCCGCTACAGTTACACAAGGTTTCATACTTTCGTTATCTAATGCTCCATCTAATTTTACCTGCATCCTAATAGAGAAGAGAAACAATAATCCTTTTTCGCTTCGGCTATTTATTTTATTGCGTCATTAAAATAATGATTTTAAGTGCATTTCACGCATTACCATAACCAGCTCTCTTAATAATACCTCTTGGCGCAATAAGGTACTTTGAAATAATATGCTCGAGACGTTGATAAGATAAACAAATCTTCAATAAAAAATATCAAAGCCTTACAGTTGTTTTCGGTCTACGCAGTTGTTTATAAATAGTTTTATCTCGAACGTACACTGTTTATTTATTTAATTTACTTGTTAAGATTTTTCCCGAGTTTTCCTCTAAATCTTCGTTGAAATCTTGTAAACACGTCGCTAGAAAAAAAAAAACTACTCGAAACAAAAATGAACCAGCAAACAATGGTTCGAAACGCTTATCAAGTTAAATGTCGTCGTCGTCGTCGTTACAGGTAACTTTAAAATGGAACGCTATCAGTTATCAGCTTGGCCTAATTCCTTAACCTGGATCGAGTGCATTGCATAGGACGGCGGCGGCGGCGGCGGCCGACATCGAGGGAAATACATCGTGAATCGGGGCCTCCGAGAGCCGAGGGCAATTCCCCCTTGGATTCCGGCGGCGAGGGCCGGCGGGGAAAAAGAAAAGGGGCGGCGGCGGCGGCGGCGGGCGAGACGCAGTTGCGCCGCGGAATATCGAGTGCGCGCGGCCGGGCTTCCACTTGGCCGTAGACACACGCGCGCGGCGCCGGCGGCGCGGGAGCTTTTTCCCGCTTTCTGGGGCGCCGCCGCCACGACCCACATGCCCCATTTGTAGGTTAGGCCGCGCGCGCGCCGATCATTCGGGGAGGGGGGGGGGCCTCGGACGTCCTTCGCGGCATCCTCTCCGCGGCGAATTAGTCTCGCGCCGCCGATACATCGGCGGAGACGGCCTGTACCGCTATCTCGGGCTCGCCGGCCGGATTCCAGCGCGGCGGATGCTGCCGCGCCGCAGTAGAGCAGGCCGCGCGCGGTTGCCATTTCCTCCGTTTTCCCGGTCGCGCGCCGGATTTTTGGAGCGGCGCCCGCGACAAAGAGACGAGGCCCCCGGCCCTTCGTCCCGGGGCCGCGCACTTGTCTCAATCGGCTCGCGGGCTCGCTCGCCCCGGTTCCCGCTCAACCGGCCCGCCGCGGAATTTCTCGATTGCGTCATTTTTCCCCGTCCCCGCGCGCATCGATACTCGGAGCAACGCGGCCGAGAATGCGAGCTAATCCGATGTCATCTGAATCTCAATAAGCATCGCGCTAGCGCTAAGTACTCGCGATTAGCAATCTTTTCTCGCTATTTATCAAAGACGCGTCATTTTTTACTACTGCCATTTTTTACGTGCAGCCCGTGTTAACACTTGATTTTTTTAATTGCGAAGTAAGCTAGTTCGCGTTGATCGTGTATAATGCGATATGATGTAAACACCAATTGAAATAATCGAAGCAGTGCCCAAAGGAAATAGGATTCTCGCGAATGTCCAAGTGGAAGCGAGATCATGTTTCAAAACGCAGCAAAAACTACTGCAGGAAACAACATTTTAGCGAGAGTAGAATATAAATCAACAAATTTATTTATGCAAATATTGCAAACATCAATTTAATACTACATCTCGTTTGCCGGATTGTTTAGCCGTTTTTTGAAAAATCCTTGGCAGGCCGGAAACACGAATGTTTATTTTTTTATCAAAGAACAAGTGACAAACAAGTTTCGTTACTTGTGTCTTTTTATGTTTCTGATCTTTGGATAGTATTATCGGCACTACAAACATCCATTTGTCACCAATGTTGAGTTTTACTACGGATTTTTCCATGTATTACTCTATCTTATGCTGATCTTGCTATTCTTGAATATTTTAGTGTTGAATCACTAATGGTTATTTTAAGAGCATCTCGAAAGTAGCACAACATTTGACGTCTGCCGCTTGCTGAAATCTACCATAATAATCTTTTGATTAGAACAAGTTTCTGGCTTGTTATATTATACCTTCATCAAGTTACACTTCTCAACCCTCGCGGCCCCAAGTTCAGCGTGCGAATCTCTGCCAACTGATAAACTATGACTAAGAGACGCGGCGTCTGTCACGCTGAAAATTCGCGGGAGAAATTATGCCCGAGACAATTTACAGGCGCAGCAGGTATAAGTTAGGGACAATCTCGCGTACAGAGCCATTGTATTGCAATTTGTGTGCACGCAATAATGGTTGTAAAGTATTGCTTCGCAGAAAGTACTCCAAAAATTCCAAACTTTCGCTGCCAAACAAATAATCCTCGAAATAATCGCTAATTAGCTCATACTTTTTGAGCGTGTAACTTTCAATTCGCAACCACTCCCGAAGACTTTTCCCAATAACTTTACGCGCTCAAACTTTCAGCAGTGAGAAAATTGCGCCATGTTTCACAAAATGTACGTGTTTTTCTAATTGGGGCCAATTTATTCACGGCTGGATCCTTGTGACTTAGCGCTGTGCCACGCAGTATGTATGTATGTATATGTATATATATGTATATAACTATATATATATATATATAGTTAAGAAGCGTTATTACCCGCAAATTGCTCTTTATTAAAGACGTTATTAGTAAATTTTAATTGGGCCGAGATGCAATTCTCCGACTCTTCTCACATTTCGTGCGATTTCATTCGAGTAACAACGAAATCCTAATTAAGGGAGAATTTTCTCATAACGTCCGCTTCCTGCTTCCGCGCACTACGCACGGTTACACTCTCTTCTGCCTTGTCCTTTTCGCAAAGTCGCACATACGATTATCCACAGAGTAAGCCGATAATTTATCACTATTAAAAAAGTATATTAACAAGGAGGAAGAGCACGGATTTCCTGCGGATTAACTGTTGCATTCAATTTTTCTTCAAAGTCTATCTCCACGAAATTTCAATTTTATGCATTCTTATTACTAAAATCACATACATATTCACACAAAACGTTGCATTTATAGATGCTTATTTGAATCTATTAAAAAATATTTCAAGTTTTACTTAAAAGTAAATTTGTTATTTATTCATCTTTTTAAATATAATAAATTATTTAATGAAAATATTGAAAGAGTTTTTTAATTTATGCTGAACTGCAGTAAGAGTTACAATTATTTTCATAAGATACGAAATGTGAGATTAAATAAATTAATGATTCATGTGATCACAATGCATTTGTTATTAAACATTATTTTTGCATTTATTGTATTTACAAAACTTTGAAATATAAAAATTTACTATTGATAAGCTGCTTTACTATTGGGATAAATATAATTGATTTATCGCTGTAGAAAGGCAATTCATCCTGACCGATACAATTTTATAAAGATTTATCATCGCATATAAGTATAAGTGTGATCATCAATCTTTTTAATCTTAAATCTATTTCGTAACTTAAACAACTTGACAGTATAGTTTTTAATAGTATAAAATTCACTGCAACGTTATACAAATGATAATTAATAATACTGATAATACAGTACTTCCTCTGTTTACATTAAGTGATTAAAAATAAAAACATCCATCTAAAATAATAGTCACTATATCTATATCTGTTAATTATATTATCATATTTCGCTTCTTTTATATCGATTTATCTAAAATTCACTTAGATCACTGCACAGTTGCAAAAGAATACAAAGTAGGCGAAATATATACGACTGACTGTTGAATTTCTAAATAACATATTCCCACGAATTATCCACTTGCATAATCTGATCCGGCATAACGATAAGAGTAATTCTCAGATTTTATCCTAACCGACTGCGATCTTTTCAGGCTCTCAAAAATACGAGACAATCCGCTTTCATTCTAATATCTTGATTTTTGTTTAAAAAGTACACTAATTTTTTGATACTAATCAACTAGGTGCATTCATTAAAATATTACAGTAGATGATCATTACATTTAGATATTGCATCTCGTATCGCATGCATTTTTGCATTCACCTCACAGAGACATTTCAACTTGGAAAGAAGAAATAAAATCTTGATTAAAGAATCAACCTCTTAATTGCATATTTTGTTTCGTAGAGGAAGTGCACATGGCATTACCATAATACTGTATACATCATTCATCTTCCTTCTTTTTACACTATCTTGTTTCATTATACCTCTTTCATGTTTAATGTTTATTTTAGTAAGCTTTTTAGCAATTTGATGAAACATCAATACACGACTTTCGAAAAAATATTACGGAAATATAATAACATGCTTCAAAATAATTTTATAAAAGTTACTTAAAAGGATTTTCATTAAAGAAGTGACGATTGAGGGAACATGGTCTTGAGTAATTTTATTTCTCTGTATGAATCTCGGTATGAATTGTTCGTAAGATAAACTCAATCGGTTTTAACAGTATAATCTACGCAAGTCGAACGATTTAACGTTATTAACGATGAGTTTTTTCTTAATCGTGTCCGCAACACAGATGCGAATTTAATGTACTTATTAATGCACTAAATCAGAGTGTCGGTAAGCTGCACAACATGACTGGGCTTTTTTTTTGTAACCCGCTTTGCCTCTAGAGCTCAAGCGTAAGGTCTATATAGTCAAGCCAGCACTCGTACATACGCACGAACTCAGTCAAGTAGGCTCAAGCCGATGCGCAGCCTTTTTAGCATAATTCATATTGAGAGAGATGATTTTCACCCTAGGAAATAATATGGCACTTATTACGAGCTGCTTGATGAGATAGAGAATCGTTTACCCGTTCGTAAACATAGTTTAACGTACATGATTTTTGTTGGGTGATGATTTATTGACTTTAAAAAGTATATGCTTATTTTATTTTAATTAGCTGCATTCTAAGTACAGCTTGTTTTATAAATTTTTATCGTAGTTACCGGTGCACATTTGCAGCTTTTATAGGGTATATTTTATTTATTGATTCGTAGCACATATATTTTTATTATTTAATGTTTCGACAGTAAATACCTTAGGAAAATTCGACAATATTTTACAAATTGACTGGTTCACTTTTTACTTGGGAATCAAACAAAGTGATTAATGTTTTACAAACCATTTAAATACAAAGTGCAGAGAGTGAATGAACGAAACTAAATGATAATTGCTGAAGGGATATTGTACTACAATACTCGCTCGTGCAATCTTTCGCAATTCACGTTTTTTGAAGTTTTTCAGCTGTTGCCGTAAAGCAAGAATAAATTTTAAATTAAAACAAGTCTGTGCGCAGTTTTGTCTCTAAGCTCTGTTTTGTAAATAAATGTAAATTGATATGGCGACGACGCCATTTTGCATTGCATGAGCGCCTGCCAAATTACACAACGAAACTTTTATATTCCAAAACTGGAGTCGCAACGCATGTGCGTTTCTAAATTGCCATAATTTCATGCACTGTCTTAGGCTATAATTTACGAGCAAATTAATTTATTCCCGTGTAGAAGCGATAAAACTATGACAATGTTTCCTTTCACTTACAGCCTGTATTTTAAAAAGAAAGTCACTGACAAGCTGGCGAGTGCCTAATGGCACGAGGCGCTTGGCTTATCGAATGCACGACTGTCTCAGAGACAGCACATTGTAATTCTCTAATTTCGTATAATCATACTCGAGATAGGACTCGCTCGGTACAATTAATCATAATTAGGAGGTAAATCTTCGGGCGAGACGGTCTAAAATTTAAATTGCAGACTGTATACACTTGGCAATTGGCTGATCCCTGGCCAATCCGAATCTTATCTTCTGTGCCCGCAAACAGTGGTGCAGGGTACCGAGTAAATCATTATCTCCATTCCGCAGCTCGTTCCACAGGACTATCCGTAAACAGAGAGAAGGAGGAGGAGAAGGAGACATTGTTCCAAATGCATCCGAATGATATTTGAAAATCCGAGAGAGACAAGCCGGCAACGAGACAGCAGGAACGAGATGAATCCTTGGGCGGGACGCTTCTCTGCAATTCCCAGCGTAGATTGCGGTCGTTCGGTCTCTGCAAAGTGCGAACCCGTCCGTCACTGGGGCGTCCTTGAAAAGAAGGAACGCCTGCACCTCCAATCGTTCCCACTCCCGTTGCCGCCGCCGCCGCCGCCGCCGCCGAGGCAAAGAAGCAAAATAGGATTATTTGCGTGGACCCTCGTCGGCTTGGTGCAGCGCACGGACGCTCGGCATAATAAAACCGGCTCGATTTCCATTGAGAGGCGGGCTACGCTGCCGCGTCCGGCGCCCAGGTGGAAGTGCATACACGCTCGCACACACGCACGGGAGGAGGAGGAGGAGGAGGAGGAGTAGGGCCCAAACACAGGCGGGCGAAAAAACAAGTACGAGCGGGCTAGCCGCCGTCTGCGCACCGCCGCCGTGGGGACGACGCCTGGGGGGGGGGGAGTAACTATAGCGCCTAATGGAGGAAGGGCCGCAAGGATCCGGGGCCGGGGCACGGCCGCGTGTGCAGTGCGGCCGATCGATGGGAGGAGGCGCGCGCTTGCGACGCCCGGCGACGCGCACACGCCGCTTTGTTTATAAATAGGCTTCGGCGAACGATAAGTCCGGCGCGCGCGCTCCCTGCGAAATTTGCATAACTATAAAACTATGCCGTCTGGCGGCCGGGTGCCGCACACTGGCGCGCGCCGCCGCGTATTTATGCGCAAGCACACCGAGCCGAGGGCCGCGTGGCGGCTGCGCGCCCGGCCGAGGGGAAGAGGTTCCGCTCAGGGGATAGCGGCGGCGTCCGACCGGTGCGCCGCCGCCGCCGCCGCTCGCCCGCTGCCGATTTCACCGAGGAATGCCGCCGCAGCCGCCGGCGCGTCCCTGCCCGCCGCGACTGATTTATCAATCGGCAGGTGCTGCTCTCGCCGGCCGGGAGACGCGCTTTCGAATCGGGCGACACTGGGCCCCGGCGATCGGGAAGCTCCTCTAAAATAATAGGCGGACTGCCTCGAGCGCGCGAGCCGTGGCCCCCGGGTGAGGCCCTCGACACTCGTTTGTGCTTTTGTTGAAGAACCTCGCGGGCAACCGTGGGATCCGACCTGGCCGCCAGTTGCAAACCGACAATTAAGGTAGATGCATTTTTTGACTTGCCCGCTTTGCAGTCTGCGGCTGGAACGAGCTTCCTTTCAGCCCACTTCTATCATGGCCAAGCGCATCAAGATTATCGAGCTTCTCTTGCCGTTCCTAGTATCAAGCTTACCAATGTAACTGGCTTGCGCAAGGTTATGTGCTCACAATAACAACAAATTACATTATTATCATTTACAATTTTTGTTTGCGCTAGCCAGGGGTACGCATTATACGGTGCATTCCAAAATCTTCTTTATTGTTAGCCTTTTTTAAACTTAACCTTCTTTTTCAAATTTTTTCCAATATTTCATGTGAGTTGGTGAAAGGTATTTTTCAAAATTAATTTTGGTTTCGTTCGCAGTGTTACTTGCGAGGTCGTCTATACACCAGTCGAGACGATGTTTATTTTCCAACTGCGAAAACTATTTTCCACGTAATGCTAAATTTTACATCAATTATCAAATAAATGTTAATTTAATTTATATTTAATTCCTATTGTCACATTTTATTGACTTTGCAAAATGTGGATTTTAGTACGTGAATTGTGAAGACAAAATATTTTCTTATTATGTATAAATAATGCGTTTGAAAATTAATTCAAGATTTGTTTGACATTATACTTGTCTATTAGCCAATTACTTCGACTATAAGCTTTAGAACATTTTATTAAAGCCCTTGCAGCGTTCACTTAAATAAATGTAATTAATGTACTTTAGCAAAGCATAATAGTTACATTTTATAGATATGTATTTTTACCTTAATGTTAGAAAGCTTTGTTTATTAGAATAGACATGTTTTTGTGCCAAACTGCATTTAGATTACGTAGCAGTTGAGTGAAAAAGTCGCACATGTAAGAAACGAAAACAAAAACAGGACTATACGTCGGTAAAAGACCGAGCTGAGTACAATAAAAGCATGATTCATTTGGATTTACGTAACGAGTAATCCAGTAAAATGAAACTTCAAAATATTTCAATTTGATTATAACGTATTAATTATACGTTTACCTTAATATGATGTTCACCTTAATCGTTTTGAAAATAAAATTTTAAGGAAAACTGTAGCTTTTTTTATAATCGGGATTCCGTATTCTACAATAAGTCTCCAAATAAATATTTTAAATCTAAATCTTTTTGTAACATATTAAATTAATTTAGTTTTTAAGAAATTCTACATCACATTGAATAGATTGAATATTTTAATTTTTGTTTGACTTTCATGACAGTTAAGATTGTATTGTTTTCCAATTTTATGAGTGCGTTAAGATTTATATTTATAATAATATTAGCATTATTTTAATTATTTTTATACGGTATTTTTCACGTAGAATCATAAGATTATTAAAATTTATTATAAAATTATTATACTAACGATATTGTTTTTATAATATTTGAACCAATCCGAAAGCATTTTGACAATTATCGCTTGAAATTTAGCAAACTAATGAATTATTGAAACAATATTGAGTAGAATTATAAATGACTCAGATAAGATAAAAAAATGTTATAATTTCGATTAAATTCTGGATAGTTTGTGCATCGATGTAGTCTTTTTGGCTAACATAGAAACATTGCAACGATTTTGTATTGAGTCTGTTATATCAAATAAACCTCGCATTGTTAAAATCCACTTTGATAAGCAGAATCAGTAATTGTGATTTCTATACCATGCGTCAAAACAACTCTTGTTTTCTCAAGTCGCATAAGAATTTGTTTGATAGCCATATCAGACCAAATTCCGCATCAAAATTTATCTAACTTTCTGATTGTAAAATATCCTGTACTCATAAATTTATAATGTTCCATTGGATCAGTATTCTCTTCGATTTTATACACATATCTTAAAGAGTTTGATAAGATTAGTATACAAATAATTACCATTTGCATGTAAAAATTATAGTGTTTTTCATACATTTTGTGAAGGTGTAGTATTTTATTACTCGTCCTATCAATTTAGATATATTGCTTATGTCAATTTTGATAAAATACATTTTGTCAAACATAATTTAATTAGATTGTCCAACGTTCAATGTCTTTTTACGAACGAGTAATGTATATTTAAAAGTTTTTTTAGATCCAATTCGCACAAAAGAAATTAAAAACAAGAAACATTTAATTTCAATATACTCAAATAAATATATTGATATTATTTAGATTTATACGTTAAAAAGCTACACTAATGTTCGATCATCAATTCTGATATACTACCCAAGTATATTAAGCGTTGTTAACGCGCTTAACGACGACGAGGTTCACCTTTAAAATTAGAAGATTACAGGAAATTGAAAGAAATAAGAGGTAGACGGGAAAAGAGGAACATGCAAGCGCAAATATCTATCTCAGCCTGCTGCCTAACCTACAATCTCCGGATTGTCAGTACACTAGCAAAGCGGCAATAGTTTCCGCGATCGAGGACGAAAACAAAATAATCATCATCAGAGCGGGCCTCTCATCGCATTGACTTGCTATCACTAATAATAATCGGCTGAAGATCGTGCACTATCAAAGCGCGGATTTCTAATTAATTGAAGTTGGCGCGATAATTGATGGCGTCAAATTAGTACAGTTACTGTTTGTGCGCGCGATCGCTCAATCGGAACGGCAGAGGAGGCGCCGAGAGAACAAGGGCGAGCGCGCGGAGAAAAACAAGGCGATAATGAACAGCTTACAAATTAATTAACGCAAAAGGACAGAATAAAAGGGAGGCGTGCACTTCAAAAGATAATAATCATCTCGCCCGGCGGGCGGGCCGTGTAGCTCTCCCTCTCCCTTCCTCGTGTAGTTTTTATTTATCTTCAAGTTAATTGGCATCGCACGGGCCAGTTCCGCCCGCTCCTTGGAAGCTTGCTCAGAGCTACATCGTCCGGCTACTGGAATCACAGCTTCTCTCTCTCGCTCTCTCTGTCTCTCGGTCTGGAACTAAGACGCAAGCCAACTCTATAAAGAGTTGAGAATTTGAGATTTCTTTATCGCCTAGGAGGCGTAGATCTCTTGTTTGGAACTTTACAGGAGATTATTTGATTGAAATTAACAAATATAGATGTGCATAAATATATATTATTATATGCTTTAAAATATTCCAAGCTCAAATTGTTCCTAAAATGCTGCCACTAACGTTGTTTTGCAACGTTAACGCTATACATTTCCACAGCTATTCTTTAGGTGCCTTTCCAACACCTACAAAGATTTTTTCAAATCTTAATTTGATTACTTGAATACAAAGTGCGCAGTTTAAGGCGCAGCAGTCAACTGCTTTAGCTGCGAATTAAACTGTGTTATTACTAAGCTATTTTAAAATATCGAATTACTGATATCAAACATGTTTACGTTCCAGATAATTTGAAGATTACTGCTGCCTCGACTTCAGTTCAAAACAATGTAAAACAGATTTTGAGGTTAGGTATCTATGACACTCACCTAAACCATATTTTTAACGAAGTTTTTGAATACATCAAGACTACCAATACATCAAAACAGCAATCTGATTAAATATTATTCAAAGAATAATATGTTTTAATATGTAAAAATTTATGTACATGGTGTGTTGTAATTTATAGTTAACAATAAATATATAATAGCAAAAGATTAGACGTAATATTATCAGCTCCGAAATTGAGTTTTGGTTAAAGTACCAGTTCATGTAGTTAAACCCTTACAATGTTTTTGTACAAAGTATTACGTAAAATAATTCAAGGTTTACTACATATAAAGAAAATAATTTTGGATGCAGTGAGAGAGTGTGTAGAGTTTAAAAGTATATTCACATCAAAAAAACAAAGCTATACTTTAAAATTAACCAATTAATGCTTACATAACAGATGTAATGTGAAAATTTACAGTTCTGTTACAGCTGGTAAACGGGTTTAATAGCTCTACATATAAATTCATTTCATACATTTAGTTTATGGGTGTGATCAACATTAAATTTTGTACCTCGTTTTGTATTTATAATATTTACTCATTTAAACATTTCAATTATTGTGAAATATAGAAATAATAATAATAAAATCAACTGTAATTTTTGACGGATATTGCATTAATTTAGTTGATTAGTGGGGTAATCATTCGCTGCCAATAGCAGTAGTGATATCTTAGGCAGGAATTTTAATTAATATAGTTAATTATTATTCTAACTATTAATTCAAATTAAACTATTAATTCTATTAAATAATTGTCAATTTTAATTAATGTGATAATGAACATACCAAAAATTGTCGCGTGAAGAGGATAATCTCGAGGATAATCTGGATCTACCATCGCGGCGACTGTCTTTGGATAAATTAAGTTCGCTACGCGCCGAAGTCAACATTCACGATAATACGTTGCGCAGTAGACTTGGTCAGTAAAAACCTATGCAAACCTTAAAAACAAGTTATGCTATGCGATTAACTTTTCGTGATACATTCCGTTAGTATCTTCATCGTATTGGTAATGACTTGCTCCGAGATTTGCTCTTGGATTTGCCAGTGAAATCGTACTTGAACAACTCAAAATGGATCTTCGTTAATGTAACTGCAGATTAAAAGGAGTAAAAAACATCTTAACTAGTATTTCGTTTACAGTATTGAACTTCATTTCTACATGCATGGCTTGTTTGTCCCGTTAGCTACTTATGTTCAGAAGGCACTTGTTCTAATTACTTAATCTTGGTAATGCATAACGTGATCTCTCTTTGCTCAATTGGATTCGTATTTACACTTGCTTTAACACTGACGACGAAGTTAATAATTTTACAAATGTCTCCGTTTATATACTATCATCATTCGTATTATTAATATTTGCACCTCACAAAGAGTATTTGCTATGGTTTTCTGTTAAGATTAAGCAACAAATTTTTCGAGCCGAATAAGGCCTAGAGAGTCGTTAGAGAAGACGATGTTAAAAGTTTATTTGCATTTCAAACTTCTCTGCAATTGAATTCAAATTCTAATACGCAGAATGCGAAATTTAATTACTAAATTTTACAGATAAGAAATTAATTTAAGACAAAGTTTTGCAGATCCGAAATGTGGAAAATTGTCAACGATCTGGGACTCCTCAAGCATCTCTTTACCGTTCAATAGCTTTTTAATGACAAGACATTATTACGCATTTTACGAGTTGGACTCTCCTCACTCGTGCAGGCGGTAAAAATCCTGCACTACTAAGAGAAGCACTTGGCGAACGCTTTTATATTTTAATTGCACTTCTGCTTGTGACATTTTGGATACTCTGATGTCAGTTTACTGTAACGAGGAGATCGAGCCAAGGATTGTTTCCCAGCAATTTTGAAGACTCGAAGACTCTTTAACGAATCATATACGCTTATTTGACTACTCTCTATAATCCGGGTCTTTTCCATTCAGTTCGGGTTGAGAAACTTCACGAGTAGGCTTAATGTCCTTGAACAGCTTCCTCCTATTTTATTCAATGTTAACGCGATCCAATCTAGTGATTCACCACTCAAGATACTTTGTATTAGATTTCATAGCACGCTTTTTTAGACGAACCAGTGCAACAATGGGGCTAGGATTTTCGGATTTTTTGGAACTTTGCCGAGAAGATTGTGCTTGATTATCATGGTGCAAATGGTGTATTATTCATCTGCAATATTGACGATTGTTTACAGCCTATTAATATTCAAACAAGCGGTTCAAATTCACAGCCAATAATTAAGTTGATAGCAGTGCAGATACATAATCCTTGATCCAATCATCGGATGTTTCTGCACTCTTTCTCTACATTGCCGTTGTGTACCATGTCCATAACAATTACTCTAGACCTTGTTTCAAATAGTTATTGTTAAAGTGGTTCTTTACGTAGATATGTAATAGACTATACGTATAAGTATAAAATGATGCTGACTATATGAGCAAAACAAAAGCCACGTACGTCTGTATATGTATACATAATGAGGCTGAGTGACCGATAAAAGCGAGGGTGAAAACATAATTTGAACAATTCTTTCGCTTTATATCTTTTTCTCACTTCCGCTTGCCTTAGCTAACTAATACTATGCATTTCAAACTATAAATTTGTTGATATTTTAGTCGGTTATTTTGTTATTTTTGTATCTAGTACGGCGCGCAGACAATAGCTCGAGATAGCTTTCATAAGACCATGTCCGAAATTCACCTATTATAATAATTACTTTCTGAAAATAAGGTACGCTTGACCTTGGATTTAATTTCTAGTTTTACCTTGTCAAGTAAACTAACGAAATTATTTAGTAGTAAATTTCTAATAATAATCAGCAGACTGATTAATTAAAATCTATTTTCGTGATTTTTTGCCCAATGAACTAGACTAAGCCTTAAATGCAGAATATAGGAGAGTCGATCGGCGCAGTGATCGATAGAAATAATCTTGAAACGCTCATCCGATGTTTACGAGGCGCGATATATCGAGTTTGAATTTGCAAAGGAGCTGCAGGCTCTTATGTCATTAGGAACGAGTGTGCAGCAGCATTTGAAAGCCCATCGGTTGCCAAATTGCCGCGATAAAGCCGATCGGCTGTAATTAGCCTTCGAGGACGGCCTCGGAGCTCCGTGAAATTGCGCCGATACCGCACGAGTCGGTTGGTATGTGTGCACCGCGCTCTCGTCGGCTCTCGTACTGCGCAGCTAGTACAAACGACGCGATAGACAAAATAATAAGCGCGTAGGCGGCGGCGGCGAGCCGACGAGCGGGGGGCGTAAACAAGAGCGGATCAAAGGCGCACGCAGCGCCGAAGCTGCGTAGCGCGAGAGAGGCTTTATATACGAGTGGGCGCATGCGCGCCGCCGGCTCGCAAGGGTTCTCCCGGCGAGGCAGCCGAGCGCAGCCGGAGACGCCGGGCAGAAGGTTCGGGAAAAGCGGGGTGGGGGCCGCAGCGGCCGAGGAAAGAAAGAGGCGCCCGCCGCGGCTGAATGGGGCCCCCGGACGGGGAGGAAGCTGGGCGAGCGGGGCGCGCGCCGCGCCCCTGCGTGTCCTTGAGGAGGCGCGGCCCTTTCAGGGGATGAGGATGATCGGCCGGTGCTTTGTCGGCCGCACGTGCAGCGGCCTACAATGTTGCCGGCATTGTGCGCCCGGGGGCCGGCGGTGGCCCGCGCTCGAGGAACGCGCCGCCGCTTACGTAAAGGCCCAGGTAGTGCCTCGGCACGTGTGCTCCGCGGCCGATAATAACGTTGTTTACGTTATCTGTAGGTCACTCGGGGGGCCGTCACGTGCCGCGCAGCGAGGCCCGCGGCCCCGGGGAGTCCCCGCGCCTCCGGGTCGGCACTTGTCGCTCGCGGGTCGACGGCCCGCCTCGGCGGCTGAGAGCCTCTGGCGCGTCTGGGCCGCTGCGGGCCAGGAACCGGGGCGTGGGTGGATTATGCAAGCGGCGGTGGAGGGGAGCCGGGGCGGCGATCGATGCCGGCCAAAACATTGCCACATGCCTCGGGCGTGCGCGCGCCGAGCCTCGCGCCGTCTCCCTCTGTCTGCGGCCTCGGCGCGGGAGAGGCGCGCGTGCACACCTCGCGGCCACCTCGGGAGGGAGGGAGAGAGCTGATAACCCACGAGGGCCGATTTACTACGCAGCGGAAATAGCCGCGGAGAGCGACGCCGCCCGGGCCGCACCTACCGCCCGCCCCGCCGCCGCCGCTCGCGCTCCCTTTCTCCCTTCTTGCCGGCGGCGGCGGCGGCCGTTCGATTGTCGGGGGAGCGCCTTTGCACCTCGGCCGCCGGCGGCTCGAGGCCCGGCTGCTCCTGCACCATTTTCTCCGCGGCGCGGCGCTATGTGCCGAGGCTTCCTTTCGGGACGAAAGCCGCCCTCCTCCCCCGTCACGTGGCCTCGCCGGCAAGGCTTTCGCGCTTTTTACAGCCCCGGCATAATCCCGCATAATCAGGCTCTTCTCGCCGCGGAATCTATTAACTTCTTATCTTATTTTTTCAACTCTTAATTACGGCATTAAGCGAGCAAAACTTGAGCAGACGATACGTGAATGAATAAACCTTTCGGCAAATACCTCGTCCTTGCCGATCCCTGGGTTGTTCGCGCTACGGAAACGTTATTACGCCAAACAAATATTTACGGTAGCAGGCGTTCCTCCTGCACTTATTATATAAAGCTCATCTTTCAAATTGTCAAGTCACTGCATTTACATTTGCAGCGGATCTATATAATCTTTCATTCGATTACTACAATGCGCCCGATGTCGAGTCTCAAGTGCACATGGCGTGGCCACTGCCATATCTAAAATTAAATCTTCATTAAGTAGCTCTCTAATTGTAAATTGACGCTGCTAAATGCATTTCTTTGTAAGTGTCTTCGGATAGTTGAAATTGTACATTTTATTATTAAAAGATTTATTAAGTATATACATGCACAATCTCATAAGCAAACGAGACATGCGCACACACCAAGTTTCCTCGTTTTGTAAACAATTAATTAATCTTTCAAAATAAAGTAAAATTTGTTTATTAAAAAGTTTGAAAGTATTTTCCAACCTGTTTTAAACCTGCACTAATATAGGAAGAACAATACTTTGCCTAAGAAAAACTCTCAAGTTAAGAGGTTTACTTGGAATAATTAGTTTATAGGCGAGGCTGATTAAACAACGTCGCGAAATCACTGTTTCATGTCTCTTATTTTCCTAAATATTTTGTTACATCATTTTTCTGATGATTTCAAATGCTTCTAATGGTAAACTTTGAATAACAAATGTTTGAGGTTAGGTTGTTCTATTTTTAGAAGGTGAAAAAGTGCCAAAAAAACGTTACATAAATATTCAATAACTAGACACTTTTACTGGCTAGTTTCTGCTTTTCTGGCTATTCGGATTTCTACCAGAGAATTGTGAAAACAATCTAAAAATAGAATCCCGTCACAAGTTGGACAGTTTTTAGGATTGTCGCAAGGGTTCAAAGGCTCGATTAAAGTGTCCGTGTGCAATAGACCGTCAGCAGCGTGCATTTAAACCGTAAAGTTGGAACACGTAACGAGGGCGAGGCACAATCCCAAAGCGAGATTTATGCCTTTTTGAAAGGATCCAAGGCCCAGGAGAGGAGCATCCAATGGGATTCGCCTGGTTATGTTTTGAATGGGGACATAACAAGTCCGAGTGAAAAATCGTTACCGTTGCCGCGATCATAGTTTAAAGGCTAGCTCGGAATCAAGGACTTTTCTCGGGACTTTTAAAATATTGTCCCAAAGATTAGCATAACTTGTCAAGTTCAGGCAATGAGCATAGAGCGAATAAATATCGAGGCTCGCGGCGACCAATGAAAATTTCATGCAAACTTTCCCTTACTTATCTGCGAATTATATTCCGAGGAGCATTGAAAGCTCTTTCAAGTTCCCAGACCTTCGATCGAAGCCGTATCGGTAGTCGCGCAACTTTTCTCTTCCCCCGGGTACTAAGAGAGCGCTCGGTGCGATATCGCTGCCCGAGTTTTTTTTACGCAGTTGCTGGGCCGCCGCCGCCGCCGCCGCCGCCTGCCGAAGGAGGGCAAACGAGTCGGCGACTCGGCCGCCGGGAGGCTACGCAACTTTGTTTAATGAATGGAGTTTGAAGGAGGCGATCGTTATCGTAAACTTGCCCGACTACTCCGCGGACGCACGCGTGCCTTTTCTTAGGGGCCGCGATCGATAGCCGCAGGAGAGTCGCGACGAGTCTAGCGCCGCCGCCCAGGAGTTCTCGGAGAAACCGATCGGCCAGTTCCACTTGGCACACGGGCACCCACACGCGCCTCCGTCCGAGGCACCCATACATGTACGCACGGGCGCGCATCGTTACGCGCGTATCGGCGGCGCCGTCTCCTCGGGGCCGTGTCTCCGGGGAGGCTCCGCCGGCCGCGGGGAAGCCGGTGGTAGGCGAGTGAAAGTCCCGCCCGGGCGAGTCGCGGGGATCGCGCCTCCCTCCACGGCTGTGGTCCATTGTCTTCCGGGCCGGCCGCGCCGGTGGCCGGCGACGGTGGGAAAAAAAAAAAAGAAGGAAGGAGCCAGCGCGGATTCGAGCTTTGCGGTTATTACCGGTCTAAACAGCCGCTCGTAAATCGCCCTAAAAATACACCGTGTAACAGGCAAGGATTAATTAAGCGAGGCGCGCGCCTCTCGCGTTTTGTTTGTAACAGCTGCGCTCGTGTACAAATCGCGGCGGCGCGGCCCGCGCTCTAGACGCGCACACATACACACGGGCGCGCGAGAGATCTTCCGTGGCGGCGTGTCGTTAGCGTTTTCAGAAACGATAAAAGGGGCAGACCGAATGATCTTTATGGGGCAATAAAACGCGAGAAAAATCAAATTAGTGCCGCGCGCGAGGGTCGCACGCTACTTATGCCTCGTGTCTTTCATATGTTTTATAACGCTTGCAACACTGTATGCGAATTGTACAAATTATCCCTTTTCATTGCCTTCTGTAACGTATCTCTCCGGGCTTTTAATGTCTCTGTCCCGAAGATACATTAATGAATTGACGAATTATGACAACGCCGGCCTATAACTACAATCTTTTAAATCTTTTCGGACAATTGGCCAATTTACGTCCTTCGCGTCGAAAGCCACCAGCGCACTGGAAAGTTAATCAACCAATTACCCCCACGACTTGTATTAACGATCGATAATCTCTTGTAACCAAAAGATCAATAGAGCCAATACTGAACTTGCGTGCACGTGAGCTTACATACGTGTATCTACATATCCATTATGGTTATGATTACGATTTGAACAAAACGAGTGATTCGCTGGATTTTAAGTGAGGTGATATACGAGCTCGTGTACTCCATACTTAAGCATAATCGGCGAGATATAGGAATGACACTAAAGGATAATAAATTCATTCATTTTGAAGTAAAGTTGAATTACCAGGCAAATAGGAATACTTCGCTTAGACTGGAAGCCCAGTAAATTAATGCCGGTTATAAATTATTTATCAGTCGCGCCGCTGATAAGTTGGCTCAAACTTTTTGATATTCAGGTTATGTATCGCTTTATGATTTAAAAGGGAGGAATTATTCAAATGCACGGGCGCCGCGGCAGGTCTGAATTTGGGATTCGCGCCTCGTCCCCGGGGCCGTGGGCCGAATACACCGCGGCCCGGCCAAACTATAATAGGGCGCCTCGCAGGACGGCGATTAAGCGCCCGCGGGGAGGACGCCGTCGCCGTCGCCGCGGTGAAAGGCCAGGTGCGCGCCCGGGCCGCCGAGGAAGGCGCCCCGGACCGGCGGCTCTCTTCGCGCTCTCTTTGCGCCGCCGCCGTCGCGCTCTCTTTAGCCGCTTCCTCCGCGGAATCCTCTTTCCCTCCGCGAGTCCCTTGTCCTTATTAGCGCCTTGGATCCTTGCTCCGGGCGCGGCAGAGGCCGACTATCTTCCCCCCGGCAGACTTGCTCATTAATCGCTCGGCTGGATAACAATTGACCGCATTGCCAGTGCCGGGGAACAATCGAAGTGAAAAGCCAGCTGGAAATGGGGACGGATTTTCAATAAGCCTGTCGTTTATCCACTTCGAATTGAATAACATTTTGTGTCTAAATTTTAATAAGACCGTAACAAACTGCCCTGGTACACTCTGCATTTTTATTGTCACTTTTATTGCATATTTGTACTCATTCGTCGTTTGAATTCATGAAATGGATTTTCTTTTGGAGCAATGTGGAAAACACTCGTAAAAAATTTGTTCAATCCGGGTTCAAATTTAAACGAATTTTTTCTAATCAAATTACCGTTAGGAATTATATGGGCTTTTTTGCATATAATACAAATTTCGGACTCGTAAAAAAGGACGTAACATATAACGTTTTCAGAGAATGTTGTCGCAATGTTCTGTTTGCACTCATCAATTGAGACGTTCAGCAAAATTATGTAATTTATTTAAATCATTTATCAATTGTTAAAGTGGTGTAAATTACTCATTCAATAAGTGAGCATTGTATCTCTGAATCACACCTATTTTGTTTGTTTGCTAGTTATAGGTTATTATTGATGCAGAAGGCTTCGTCTGATTTACACATTGATCGTAAAAACTGGTCAATTTTCATCAGGGAAGTATATGCTGTTATATGACCATGAAACCACATATGATTTACTAATAAGCGTGAATTATTGCTTGTACCATGAATTAGCAATGAGCGAATAACGGGGGCCAATAAGAGACTCCACAAAAGGAGGAAGAGCGCGGAAGGAACTCGGGCGCCGACTCGAGAATCGAGGCAAAGCCAATGGGGCGCAGTCGGGCTGCTCGCATAATAGGGAAAGATGAACAGATTCGCGCGTCGCGGTCTCGCGACGCGTACTCAAAGGCACTCGGGGATATCCGGCGTGGCGGCGGCAAGGCTAGCGCGCCCCGAGCGGACAATAAAACCGCAAGGCTAACAGTGTTTGTTTACCCGAGGCAAAAGGACGAGCGGCCCCTCGGCTCTCCGCAGGCCGAAAAACCTCCAGGGCGCGGCAAAAAAAAAAAGGGCCAAAGGGATTAGGGAGCGGCGCCATTAAGCCTGGGCCGTCGCTCGACGCCTCGGGCGACGGCCCCCGGGGTACACACGCGGGACAGCGCCGCCGCCGGGAGGCGCGCGCGATCGAGGCAGCTGTTGGCCGGCGGCCGAGCGAGCGGCCCCGGCTGCAGCAGCCGCGGGGAAAGCTAATCGCCGCGCGCCGACAGATTGGCCCGGTTATCGCGGCCGCCTCGCCCGCGGGACCCTCGGCGCTCCGTTCCCCGCCCCTCTTATTATTGCGCTAATTGCGCAGTACCGAGAGCGAGATGCGCCCTCCCTCGTGGGATGTGCGCGCCCAATCTTGCCTTCGACACCATTGGCTTATCGAGTGAGGTGCGTGAGGCATCCTCGGGAAAGATCTCCAGGGGCGAATTTTCCAAAGGCCTGAGGTGGGTACACGCCTACATCAAGAGGTTAAATATAACTATTTTTCATTATATTTCGAGAGGCATTCGTGTGTTCGTGGTGAGTAAGTACATGGTCAAATACGTATGGTCGGAGTGAAATTAGATGAATTTAGACGGAAAGCTAGCGGATCGAGAGCGAGATCCAGACATAAAATACCAACTAAACGGTTACGTGATATTTGTGATATTTCCTAGTGGACAAGAAGCTCGAGAAAAACATGACTCGAGGCGTTAGGCGTGTGTGATTTATCAGTTAAGAGTCATACTTTATGCGCGAGCCGTTCGGAAATCTAGAAACAATTTAGGTTAGAGGCGTCGCGTAAAAATAGCGCACGGCCGGAGAAAAAATATCCCGAGCGAGCGATCGGCGCTTGCGGGGATATATAGAGTATGCGTGGCTCGACGCGTGCCCGACCTGCGCGACATTCCCCGCCGGTAAATGGAATCAGAGGCACATAACCTATAATCGAGCCAATTGCCGCTAATAGCGCGCGGACGCACAAATGACTATCATTGGCCGGCATACGAGGCGCGCGAGTGAAATAATTGGCCGCGGAGACAGGTGTACGCCCGAAGACGCCTCGCGTGCGCACACGTGTGTTTCGGAAGGGCGCGCGCGCGGGCGGCTCGATAACGCGCCGAAAATAGCTGCGGGCTCCTTGTAAACATAATAATGAACAGATCGGCCGTGTCCCAGCCGGAGGTGGCCACGGCCGCGATATACATACACAGGGCTTCAAGTATGCATGTATACACACATATATGTGTCGGGAAAGCGAGCGCGACGGGCGTGCACCGCATATATCAGAGGCGCCGGCCTGATGACTCATCGGTATACATATATATTTGACGCAAGTGCGAAGGTATGAAGTACGGGATATAGTTGATCGGATGGTTTGGTGGGAGTGAGGTCGGGTGGGACTGAATGCCGGTCAGGTAAAGCGTTTCGTCCCAGGGTCACCGACTGGACTTATCAGTAAGACAATGTCGGTAGCGCCTGCCTTAGACGCTCTGTCAGGAAGAGGACTCGTGCCGGCTTGTATAGGAACCGAGGAGACGTCTAGGCAATCGCGGGAAAAGGATGCAGCTCGACACCTGATGCGGTGGCACGAGAAGTAACAGAGTATCACGCCGTCGTTGTAGGTCGTCGTTGAAGAAGAGTGTCCTCGACGCCCGTGGTCGATTGCGGAGATTTGTCCGCTGGAGGGATGACCTGCGGAGTCGATCAAGAGTTCGACTGCCAGAACAGCTAACTCGTCGATCGAGGACGCCTTCATGACCGTGCACATGCGACTGGCATACGGTCGCAGGAGCAGGTATAGCGGACCCCGCTAGATGGTTCATGTGCCGGAGGAGCTTCGACGGGGTGCGGTGACCCAGCCGGACCTCGTTGAGGAGCTGGTGAAGCTGATGGTCTGGGGAAAGGGCTCGACGGCCTTCAACGTCTCGTAGCGGTTATCCGCAGGTGGTTACAGGATAACGTCCGCAACCTTCTGTGCCACGTCTGGCGGCAGGTGCGCTACCAGCAGGTCATAGTGCGAAGCATCCGAACGATTTCGGCACGTGCTAAAGACGGATTCCGCTTGCGCGAACTAAAGGCGAGGGTTGAAGGCCCAATACGAAGGCAGCTTGCAGCGCGTTGCGTTGATTCAACGGGGAGCGGTTCTCCCAGTGGGACGTCGACGAGTATGGTCGACTCGTTGTCTCTAGGTGCTCTGTCTAGCGGAGGCGGTAACGGCCCCATAGGTCTAAGACCACTATCCCCCGCGTCTGATATAGAGTGCTGATCACCGTCGTTTTTTTAGTACAGAATTGACCAATTAATAGCCAGATGGCAAATAATAATACCTACCATAAGATGAGTCAATATCGTGTAGGACCACGACGTCATATTAACAGAATGAGCAACTACCGACAAGAAAGTCTTTGCAGATGAACAACCCAGTTCTTGGTATAGAGCATCTGTTATTCAGGATAAGACAGACAGTTTGCCTGATCCTGCTAGAAAAAGCCAAAGCAGCACTGAGCCAGAGCTGAGGCATGGAAGGGTAACCGTGGGAAAGGAAAACCACGACCAATGACGCAACAATCATCACCTTAACAGCGCCCAAACTTTTCTGCTGTACCCGAAACACCTGCGTCAGACGCACCAACGTATTCAGATGGACCTATTAGTAGTATGACCCCACTAACGCAAGAATTCGGACAAAATCTCGATTTCTCAACATTCCCCAATGTCGTCGACAGAATATTCCGTGAGGGGACGTCTAGGCGATTGCGGGGAAAGGATGCAATTCGACACCTGGTGGTGGCGCAAGGAGCCACAGAGTACCGCGCCACACATATGATACAGCAGCGCCTGTTTTTCCGGGCGCCTCCGGGAATCGCAGAATCCCTACGCTCCTTTTGCTCCGGGCCGCGGCAATCGGTTCAATTGCCCCGGGCAATTATTATCTCCTCTGCGGGCGAGAGACCGCGACAACAAAGGGGAGAAAGCCGGGCGCACTGCGGGGGTGGCGCGGAATAACAAAGTAATTGATGTGTTATTGCGGGCGCGCGCGCGCGGCGCACTTGTCCCCCGGCGCTGGCCTCCCATGTCCCTCGGCGGAGGCCTCCTCTCCTCGTTGGCTTTTGTTGTTCCTCGTCTGGCCGCACCCGTGGCGCTCGTGTTTCCACGCGTTACGTCGTGCCACGCCGCCGCCGAAGGAAAAGGAAGGAAAGAAAAAGAAAAAACTACAAAAAAAAAAAAGGCACTGTAGGCGGCGCGTACGCAGTCGTGCAGGCGCTCGCTTCCGTCCGCGGCCCGGCCACTTTCTGCCCGGCTGTGGATATCGCCAGCGCTTTCGAGTGTTTACATAATGACAGCGGCAACTCGCTGATTTTACCCGGCGAGGCTCCCCCCCGCCCACCGATACTCCCGAATACGCACGCCCGTGGGAAAAGGCTTTCTGCGAAGCTGGGGCTCTAACGCGTGGCTCGGGACAAGGCGAGCGGAACGCCGGAAGATCATGCGATGCGCCCGGCGATATGGCTAATCGACAGTATCGATTTTAACCTTTCGTTCCTATCAGCCCGCGGCACTGCAAATCCTCGTAGAAAATTAACGAGCTCGGGTCGAGGCTGCTCGGGTAACTTTTTCTCTCCTAGTTTTCTCAAGAGATACTCTCGTGAAAATGTAACTAATTTCGATTCGGTTAAATCTGCGCTAAAAATCAAGGTGAATCGAAGCACGTAAAATTCGGTTCGGATTCAATGCATACATAAGTGCAGCCGCGTTCGCGTGCACCTCGTGTAGTCTGCTACAAATTTTCATCCCTTCAAACTATCAATTTAGGTGAACTTTTAATTAACTGTTGATTCAATATTTTTCTCAATTGCTTGATATCAATTTATACAATGTTTAAGATTTGAAAGGTAACAAAAACAAAAGGAAAAATGTTAATAAAGTTAATTAGATTAGCCGGCTGATTAGATAATTCGTATTATATATATTATATCGAGCTCGCGGACGAACTCTCGGAATTTGTCAGCGAGTATCGACCGAGTTATCGAGTAGTCAACTAATTTTAAAAGGCTCACCACTGAAGGCTGTACACCAGAAATGTTTCTTAATAAATATAGTTTCTGTTGCAACTAAACCCAATTGTTTTTTCTCTCGAATTAAGCATGTTATCTAGTTGCGATATAATGAGATATCGTTTACCAATTGGGGGGCTGATTATTTTTTATTATTGACACATGTATAAGTACCTATAGGCTAAATTGCACAGCTGTCTATTAAAAAAAGGTCGAGCTACCGTGAAAACATTTACCAGGGTTGTTGATTATGCGTGTAGAGCCCCCAGGAGGGCCATTATGTACTAGAAAGGTGTTATTAATATGCATGAGGCAAACACTCATTTTTCTCCAGTACCAAGTTAATTCTTAATATACACGAAAGTTAAAGAGCTGTTAAACAGCAGCAGAGTCTATCCGTTATCTCGGTCCCAATGCCACGCGGCGACAATCGCCCCCGTAATCTCAGCGAGTGCCCGATTGTGCAAATCCGCGCGTCTCCCCCGCGGAATACGACATCCAGCTGAGGACTCGTCCGCGGGCGGCACCTCCGCCTTTGATTAGCACCCGATAAAGGATGACTCCCCGAGGCTCGGCGGGGAAAAAAAAAAAACACGGCCCCGAGGGCGCGCGCAAGGAGTGGGCGGGGCGTTATCGCGGCTAATCGCCGGGTGCCCGGGCCGTTACGCGGCTCGGCGCCTCCGCGCGGGTCTATTTGCGGCGGCGCGGGCCGGCTTAGGCGCGCGTGGGCGCGAGGATTACGCTAATGACGCCAAGTGCACTCGGGCGGGCCGCGGCGGCTATTCTCGGGGAGGGCCGGGCCCCTAAATAACCGCCGCGGAATCGACGTCCCCGGAGGCTGCGGCGGAGCCGAGGAGGACGGGGCAGACGCGCTTATCAGGGGGCCGCGCGACTCCGCTCGATGTGTAATTGGCTTCCCCATTTTGTTTTTTACCCTCCCTCCGGCCGTCGCTCGCCGGATAAAATAAAAAAAACGGTAGGGCGCGTTGCGGTAGCTCGTCCCGGGCGTTGCCGCGGGGTTCCTTTCAATTGCAGCCCTCTTGCAGCGGGCTCGTTTCTTGATAAGATTGGCCTCTCCCGGCGCCGCCCCCGACTGGCCCCGGTCGAATGCAGGGCGCGATTGACCTCGATTTTCTCGGGACGTAGGAAAGCCTCGCTTAGTTAATTGATCGAGACAAGGCCCGACTTTTCCCTCCGGCAACTAATCCATTTCGATTCCAGCAATAAGGCGATGCGCTTCCGATAATCGCGTCGCGCTAACTGCTACCTAAGAGCTGATCGCTGCTTCATCGATCCCGCGTTTCTACTGTCTATTCATACCAATTACAACGCACTACTGCAGGAAGTGGAGCAGTCTGCTGGCTGATCAATGTGTTTATTAAGAACCGAGTCATCAAACCGCAAATCTAACCCGTAAATGTAATAACAAATTAACGACGAGGAGTCTACTGCCTATCGCATATGAAACTTATATATTACAACATACAACTGCAAAGATCAATAAAAACTCGTTTAAAACTATGCTTATAGTTGTCGAAACGTATTTGTATCGAACAAAAATGTTTGTGTAAATACGTATTATTCTTTATTACTAGTACTATGTATTTAATTGAAAGACTCAGCAGGGTTAAAACAAATTCATGTATATGTACGTATGAAAATTGTAAAGTAATAAAGGGTAAATGAAAGTGGACGGCCATCGCGGAAAATTATTTTACGCGATATTAGTTTAGTTTTGAATAGACTGGGGTTCTATTGTTATTAAAATAATAAATGGACCTGTGTGGAAGGGCCTTTCGAGGGCCTTGGGACACGTCGTCGACAAGGCGGTTCGTGGTAGCTTTAAAGCCGAAGGGAGATCACGTGACTGCCTGGGGGGAAAAAAATATTAGTTATAGAAAATTGCGCGGGCAATAGGTTTCGAAGAGGGGAAAAGTTGCTGCTCGGGACTCTCGCGTCTAGTTGCCGCGAGTTCCGCGAAAAGGGGGATGAGGGGGACAGCGGGCCGAAGGCGGTCGAGGGGTGGTCGTCCGCGGGGGGATTCCCAGTCGCGCCGAGGGAGGCGCAGGTGGGAGGGGCCGTGGACGCGCCCCCTGACTACGAGGGATGACAGGTAACGAGTGGCGAGGAAGAGGGGGGTGTGGGTCTAACGGTCGCGGGGGAGACGATTTTAGATTCGAGTTTGCCGGCAAAGCGTACGGACCTTCCGACCTTGTTCTTGGAGATGCAGCCTTCGGGCGCGTACGGAGCGACACCGGGCTAAAAGAGCCCCCGACACTGCCTATATACACGTCTCAGGCGTGAGAATGGTTGGCGCGAAAAAACCGCGCGGCGGCGCTTATCAGCGGCCAGATGGCACCGCGGGCAAAGGAAGCGAGGAGCTCGCGGGTTACGGGCGGGGCTCTAGGAGAACCGCGGATCCTCGAGGCCCCGCGCGCGACGAGTCAATTACCCGTGATTCATTGTGGGCTCCTTGGGCGAGGCCGCGTTTTCTTCCCGAGGGCCGGCGGCCACGCAGCGCGCGGTCTAATAAGGCCGGGCGCGGCTCCGGCAAGAAGCGGCGCCGCCTCCGTATTAAGCCCGCGGGCCCCTCGCGGCGCGGGGGGGGGAGAGAAAAAAAGGCGCCGCGCCTCTTTTGGAGAGGGCAGGGAGGCCCGGGCGATTCGGCGGCTTTTTTCCCCCGCGGCGGGAACCTGTTGTCGCCGAGGCCGGCCGCGGCTTCTTTCCCCGGCGGCCTCGCCGCGCCCCGCTAATTGAGACAATCGGCGGGCGAGCCGATCGACCGGTTCGTCGCATCCGATTGGCCCTCGCGGCCGGGGTATATATTGATCGATCGGCTCCGAGCGGAGCCCTGGCCGAGGGCTCGCTTCCACTTGGCCAACTGGTATAGCCTACCGCGGCTGGATCGAACAGCCACCGAAGAACTGTGCAAAGGCACAGTCGGCCTCGGTTGCCTCGTCTTTTTTTTCCGTTTCTTCCATGTAATGGAGGACTGGCGGAGAGAGGCTGCCTGCACGGGAGCGGGGAACGAGCGGAAAAGGGCTGGTGCGCGCCACCTGATCCCCGCGGCTGTCCCGATCGGCCTCGTCACTCTCCGCAGCGACCCGCGGCCGCCTTACGGCTCCTTCGCTTCCAGCGGTTCAAGCGGATTCGGCCCTTTGCCGCAAGCGCCTTATGCACCAAAGACTCTTTTAATATTCTTTTACAAAGTTTAATAGGAACTTTGCTACGAGTATCCAAAGCTCCGAAGATTAATGTTTTACGCGTCTTAATAATAATTAGACCGGGGAATACTCGCCAGAAGAAGTAACGATTAAAACTGTTTATCATCTAAATTATTAGCAGCAATTTCTACCAAAGTAGATTTCTATTTATATTAAAAATGAAATACACGATTCGTCAACTTAGAAAGATCTCAAACAACAACCGTGAATTTACACGCAAAAAACTTAATACGTAATAAATAATGAAAAAAACGTTGTTATTGCGGTTGAAACTGAAATAATGTCTGGTGTCCTGGACGACCTTGCCAAGTAAAACAACGAAAAGCAAAGGAAAATATAACTAGGAGGGCAAGCAGAGCGCGGGGTTGGCCCCTTTCAGCGCCGGCCCGCCTGCCGCTTTGCCCACTGCCCGGATAATCTCCCAGCGAAATCGCCACGTGGGCAATAAATACGCGCACTCGAGGCCTCTTTTCTCTCCTCCATCCGGCGCTAATCGAACCCGAGCGTGACGAAAACAAGGGCCCGAGTCTAGAGTCCGTCCTCGGGGCGCGTGGCGAAGGAGCTAAGAGGGAAGGAGCCGCCGTCGATATAAGCGCAACGCCGCCGAAACTCGTGTATATATATATCTATGGCCTCCTGTTTGCCGGTGATAAGCGGGACCGGCCGAACTATACGCCTCCTCTGCGTGGCTGCGCCGGCTCTTGTTTACGCGGTTCCTCGCCCCACACCCCCCCGCACACGCACACAGGCGCGGGCGCGTGCTCGGCTCGAAAAATGTACTTTTCATGCGGACCGCCGGAGCAATGAGATTTATGTATTGCTTTTAGAAGCTGCTACACTTGCGGCACAAAGTTATCCGCACTAGATTCTGCGGTATAAATCTCCTTTTAGGATCCCATTTTTCCCCGGGGGGAGAATGGCCCAACAATTGCGCCTTGTGCGGCCCCCGCGTCCTAAACAAATTAAAAGCCCATACTTGCCGCTCATTTTTTTTTATATATTGTATATATACGTCCTCGGAAAGTCCTCTTATCCTTGGGAAGGCTATTATTTATTAGGGGTGCGTTTTATTTGGCTCCTTTCTCACTTGACTCTCGGTAGCGCGTTTTCGCACACTGCCGCCGCCCCGGCCATTGTCTCCGCGGCACCGTTATTATCATCGAGTATAAACCCAACAAAGGCGAGCGATGTGATCGAAACAAAAAGAAAAGGCGCGCCCCGGAAAAATGAGATATATATATATATATACGGCGACCGATACGCCAGGACAAAGTGGGACAAGACCGGGATGGCAATTAGCACTCGACGGCAGCGCGCCAATGAACAGCCGCGGCTCGGTGGTCTACTTTAAAAACAGAAAAGGAAACGCTGCCCCGGTACAGCCGCGGCCGTTCCGCGAGCGGCGGCTCAAGACGCGCGCTTCGAACGAATTGAAGAAAAAAAAAAAAAAGGGAAAAAAAAAAAGAAAAACAAAAGTTACCGCCGACGAAGGACGGATGATGAATTCCCGGTGAGTCGCGGAGTCGCGCCGCGGCCTCCGCCTCCTCCTCGCGGGCAACGGCAAAAACTCGCCTCCGCCGGGTTCCGCGGCGGCGACGAGACGCCCGAGGAGAACGACGTCGCGCGCACTCCAATAAATATGTAGATGAGTTTACGCGCCGCTCGGCAAGTTTAATAAATTTGTCATGTGCCGCCTACCGCGCGCACGCCGCCATAAATATCCGGCGCGGGGGGGCGGCGGAGGGGGGGTGGGGGTGGGGTTGGGTTGTCCCCCAATTTCGGCGAAGGGCGCGAAAGATTCGTAGGCGGCGCGCGCGCGCGCGCGCGAATATATAGGTGGGCGACGGGCGCAGGGCGTGTGCCAGCCGGAAGGACTAATAAAGTTCGGACCTAGCAGCCGCGCGGGGGAGGGGGAGGAATTCCACGGAGGAATTAATGCCTACTCGGAAGTGGTTAAGGAGCGTAATGGCCGCCGGCCGCCCCCTCCCGCCCCGCCCCCGTCCCGGCAATATTTTACGATTATATAATATTTGCATGTCGCGCGTTCGGCCCCGGCCCATTTAAGCCCCACCCCCCCACCCCCAAAGCCCATAAACGCGTACTAATAAGCGCGAGGGGCTAAGAATTTACTTTTACAAACTGTTATCGCGCGCGTGGGCGGCGTTTCCACGCGGAAACCGAGCTTGCCCTGACCCCCGGTGCGCTCGTTTAACCAGAGCCTTCGGGGCCGAATTATACTCGAGCCATGTTCTATAGGGAGGGCAGGCGGTGCACCGGCCGTTTCGTCCTTTGGCTAATTTCAAATCGTGCCTCTGAGAAAATAATATTAAAATTAAATTATACCTTCTTCTGCGCTACAAGGGATTACCCCGTGTTCAATGGTCGACGTCCTTTTTGCGTGAGCTATATCCTAAACGGTATTCCGAGCAGGTGCAATTTATTGGACACTGGAAAAAATGTTTTTCTAGGAGGTGCGCGGTGAAACGTACATGTATGGGTTGGCGATCAGAGTTAATACATATATTTATGCTTTATTTATATTTGATAGGATTATCTCATCGACATCTCGTCAAGCGATAGGAGCGCCGCTGACTACGACCAAAGCGACGAAATTTATTAAAACAATTTTCTAATTGGAAGCGAGCGCTATTCCGCCTGGAAGCGATCCGGTTTTAGGACTCGAACAAATGAAGTTTTTGCAATCGCTCTCGGCGGGCGCGTGGCCCTCGACTTTCCCAGGAATGCAATTAAGGGCTCTGCCCGGGCGGGCCCGCGAGCCGGCTCCTCGCCAATCCAGATCCGTCCGAGGGCGCCAACTATTTCACCCCGCAGGCCCGAAGCCCCTGATAACCCGGGATATCGCGGGGGCGGCCCAGCCGGCGGGGCCGTTTTCCGCGGGCACCGGCTGCCGCGCGCCCGACGATTTACGAGAAGCCGGCGACGACGCTCGCCCGGCCAAGGGAGGATATACTATAAGGAAGAGAGAGAGAGAGAGAAAAAAAAGGCCGTGCAATTGGCGTGTATATAAAGCCGGCCGCGGCATCGGGGGAAAGGGGCCAGAGGCGCCGAGGTTCTTTATGGACATTCATTATTTCCCGGGGTAATGGCGATCCGAGGGCCGAGGAGGCCCGCGCCGGAAAATTGCCGATCCTCCCGCCCCCTCGCGGCCTCCCGAGCTCTCGGCTTTAATTAGTTTCTCTCCTCCGGGATCATTTCCGTGAACTCAAGAAGCCCTCGCGTGAATATTTAAATCCCGGGTTAAATCCTCTCCCGAGAGCGCTGGAAAGTTTTTCTATGCCCTCTCGCTCCGGCCCCGCTTCTCTCGCTCCTCGCTCCCCGGCGTACTTAAAAATAAAGAATCGCTTCAAATCGATGAGAGCTTTTTATGGGACGCGTTTATTTCTAGGCGCTAATTGCCACTCGGGCGGGAGGAAGAACGAAAAAAATAAAGAGAGAGAGAGAGAAAGAGTTAACACAGCGCATACGTTTTCTTTTTTTTTTTTGCCCTCCATTTTTCTTACACGTTTTTTCCCTTTCCTCGCCGATTATTAGGTCCCGCCGTTTTTACCCGAGCGGCCTGGAAGCCGATCGAATAATCATGCGAAAAGATCGGCCTGCCGATTAACGTCGCGGAATTAAACGCGGAAATCGCGTGGGAGAATTGCAGGAAAAAGTTTGACCGGAGAAATTAGTGCCCGCTCGTAGGCGGCTATAAGGAGGCCAGCGCTCCGTCTGCCAAAGCCAGGCCTGCTGCTGCTCCGTTCCGCGTCTTCTTCTTCTCCGTTCGAAGCCCAAAGTGCCTCCATTCCTCTGGGTTTCCCCGGCAAAGCCCAATTTTCATCCCTATTCTTTATCTAGCCGGGGCTCGAATCGCCCGTTTAATCGGCGGTTTATAAGCGGTACAAGGTGGTACGCGCGCGCAGGCTACGCATCCACTTTGTAAAGATATAATTTAAATGTGCCGTATCGCGCGTTGTTTCCCCGGGGGTTCCAAATAAAAATTGGCAAAGTTTAACGCGTTACCGGGAGAGGCGTTTAGAAGTTTCTAGTGCGGCTTGCGCGCGGCGGCTACGTAAAATTATACGGCTCGCCTCGTTACACGCCGAATTTTCGCTCTCGACTCTTTTCCACCCGGGCGATATGGCGCTCTTGTTCAACGGAAGGGAGCCTCCTCCTCTCCAAAATCGGTCTAAAACGATTATTGCGACTATCGCGGTGGGGCGCGTCGCTTTTTTTTCCGTTGCGGGGAACGCGAGGCAATGGAAAGGGCCGACATAGATACAGCGAGTGGCCTTGACACGTTCGCGATTTCCCAGTAACGGTACGAGGCGCGCGCAAAAAATGCCTGACCGAATTTCAACGTGAAAGCAAGCGGCGGCCGCTGCGGCGACGGCGGGGAGAGCGGGAAAAAAAAGAAAAAGAAGCGCGATATCAAAAGCCACGCACGTATCGTTGGTTCACGGCTTCGGTTTCGCACGGTGCACACGTCGCGCGATTAGACCGCGCGGCGAGCACGGGATCGGTGCTTAAGGGCGCCCGCGGCCCCCGAGAAAGAAAGCACTCGGTCCCGGCCGAGAAACGTACTCGTTGCCCCGGTGAAGAATAACGAAAAAAAAAAAAAACCCACTGGTTACTAATAGGCTCCCAACAGCGCGTGAAAAGAATTCCCAGGCGGGCCGCGGCGCCGCCGGGGGAAACCCCGCGGAAATGGAATTCCTCCTTCGATGCATTCCGCGTGGAAAGCACCATATCCTCCGCGGCGCGCGCTCGACCGAGGAGGTATAAAAAAAAAGAAGAGCGAATGGAAAAAAAAAAGAAAATTCTCGCCTCCTCCCGCCGTGGTCATACACGCATATACACACGCACCGAGCGCTCCGCGGTCTGTGCATATATAAAACACATCCGCGCGACATCGGCCCTTTTACAGGGCGGCCCCCGTAATTAACCAGCTGGCCGGTACCACGTCGGCCGGCATTTTTGCTCCCGATAGCCTGTTAACCGTAAAAGCGCCTTCTCGGGAAATCGATTCTAGGCCATCGGAGAGAAGCGACTTGGGCGACTCGGGTGCGCGGCCCGCTCCCGGCGACGACTCGCCGACACGGAGAACCTCGTCGGCCCTCGGTCACTTGTGCGCGACCCTCGCCGGATTTTCCCCGCGACACCCGATGCTGCTGCTGCTGCCGCAGTGCGCTCGCACCGATCATCCGCCGTCGTCGGGGTTCCATTCATTTTTTTTTCTTCCATTGCTCTGTACACTGCGTTTTTTGTTGCCTCCATCGCTGCCAAATTGAAAAGTGGAATACCTCTTCGCTCCTACAGCTCTCGATATGGCCTGTATTTTCTCGCGTGCACGCGCAAGCTGCTGCATGTTTGGTGAAAACTACTCTCGAGTGTGTTATCTAGTCGTCGAGTGGAAATGAAAATTCAATAGATGCATCTTTAGTTAAACAACACGGCGCTCATAATGCGATCCAAACCCCATCAAAGTAACTTTATCCCCCAATAAACTGTGGTCCTTGATAGAGCAGTTTGAATTTTAAAAGCACTTTACCAATTAATCGCGCGTGCACAACTTTCTCAAACTAATATATATATATATATTTTGAAATCATAATAATTTCAAGGAATGCTATAGAGCTGTACGAGTTGACTTGCAGATAAAATTTTAAACGGCTAAAAGAATGAGTTAATAAATATTAAAGAAGGAAACAGTTTTAAACAAAGAGGAAAAGCCAAGTTTCATTTTAGACAAAGCATCCTGTGTGTACCTACGTGGCGCATCCCACATTTCGGCAAGCGCAGCCATTATGCGACTGTCTCGGGATGAAAAGAAGGGACGCTCAAGTTTCCATCCACTTGAAAAATGCACGCCATTCCGAAAGCTCGGGGTTTTCCAATGCGTCGCGTCGGCGGACGGGGAGGACGCAGAGGCAGGTATACACGAGGGCGACCTAGATGAGACGGGCAGGTCGCGAGCGCGGGGTAGTGCGCTGGGGGGAGCCATGAATCAAGTTTATTTCGGAGGCCCCCGGGCGAATTAAAACGGGCGCGTACCTAGAACGCGCGGAGGATTTTCTTCCCAGTATTAAAATCTTAATGGGCGTATCGCCATCAATTGCTCGGGCGTTGCGCGGGGCGCGATGCTGGGGCCGATTCGCAGAGAGGAGCCGCGGCGCTGGGGCCGGCTTGGCTTTCGCCGTCGCTCCCAGTTTGGCATGATTCACGAACCAATTAGTGAAATGAAGAGCTGTTGGGCCGAATTCTTCAAACGGCTTCCAGGCCGCGGGCGCCGTCCAATAATACACGGGCGCCGCCGGACCGCGGCATCGGTTAAATATAACGCGCCCGGTGTGCGCGCCCCGGTGAATCCACCGACGCACCGGCCGCCGGATGATAATAGAACAAAAGACAGGCCTCCCGGGCCCCGCGAGGATCGATGATCATTCGGCCCTTTTCGGTTGACGAGGGGACGGCGGCACGCGTATCGATCCCCGGCGGAGCCAGCCGAACGTTTAAACCTCGCGCGCTCCGAGGGCCGAGCGGCAATCGGCCGATTCGGCGGTCCTCCGCTGGACGAATCATTCGCCACTGGGGGCACTCCTCCTCCCCGGTTGACGGGAGATGGCCGTTCTTTTTTTTTTTTTTTGCAAAAACCACTAAGCGGAATGAGGAGACTCGTTTCGCGGATCGACGGGATCGATATATAAAATTATTATTAAAGTCGGAATCGCTTAGGAATAGCGGATGCTTTCGCGGAAACCGTTTTAAGACCGCTGCACCTCCACGTTCTATAAAGTGCTTTGCAATTTATAGCAATCATTATTTTAGCATTAATAAAGTATAACCCATAACTGACAAATAAGCCTACAAGGAGAATTGATCAAAAATCGATAATCTAAGTAGAAAATATTAAGGACTTGTTGAATTTTTTTACATTCAACGGCTTTGCATAATTACAAATTATTTTCACAGTTTTAAAAAAAGAAGAATAAAAGTTAAAGTTAACGTTCGCTTTAATAATATCTGTAAAGCAGAGTTGCTTTTTTTCTAATACATTTATATAATATTATCATTCACGTATACAAATTCACTATTCAGCCATTAAAAATTATCAGGATTTTAAATAATTAAAACATTTTTTTCATAACCCCAAATAAAATATTAATCAAATTCGAAATCAAAATGGTGTCTTGAATCTTCAAAGTCCATCAGTTGATTAAAGTTTGGAAAATTAAAACAACCGAAAATAAATGCTGTACAATACAATTAGCCTATAAATACCTGATGTATTTTTTTAACTATACCTTTAATAGATTGCCAATAAATATCTTAATATTTTTAGTAACTATATTTTTTGTAACAATACAAGGAGACAGTAAGTCTAGCAAGCCCCTCATTGGAATAGAAATTTTGTATAATTATTTTATAAATCACCTGAAAGAACATAATCGAAAGGCATAATCCACACCGGCCATATTTTTATATTCATACCGAGCAAGTGCATAGCCAGCCTCGGTCCGATTGTTGGGTTAAGCTGCGCGCGCGTGAGCTCGTGAAAAGTCTCTCGCCAATAGCCCGAGATTTCCCAGCGGTGACCTTGGGAGCAACGGCGGCGACCGCACGACTCAAGCCGCACGGCGGCTGATTCCTGACCTAATGCACGGAAGGACGACCATCTGGGCGGTCCCGACATGAACGGCGCGTTAGGGGTGGAGACGAGGTAAGGCGCTTTTGTGGCTCGGGTGTGACGAGCGACGCCCCCGGCTTTTCCCGCCGTGTGTATGCAAATTTCGGAACGCGCCGTGGCCTTCTCACCGTTACTACCCGCACCACTGCAACTTTTCTCCGACCGATTAACCTTCGTGTTTAGGACCTCGAGGTTTCCTCGAACAGCGCCTGGCACCTGTTGTTTTTCGGGAGCGATCGATGCCGCGTGCATAGTTCGAAAGAATTCGTATACCGTGACAACTATGTTTTCGAAATTTATGATCGAATATGTATATAGGTATACGTTACAAAATCAATTCTAGATTTCACAAAACATTGGAATAAATTTGTTTATTTAATTAAAGAAGAAACGAATCTTATTAAATTAAGTTTATTATCGATCATTTTTATAGACTTTTAAATATTGATCTAATTTACCATAATAATTATCATAATATATAACGATTTATTGGTTACTGCTTAATCATTGGTCACATGAAACCAGGTAATTTGACGTCGCGTTCTATGGGAAGAATGGCAAATCGATGCGTAGGACCATAGACGCGCCAAGAACTCGGAAAAATAGAGATGAAAATAAAACTATAAGGTTTTAATTATGGAAATCGACACCTACGACAGGTGCGAGCAAAGATTTTGCATAACGATTTTGAGACTCTCCGTGCGACGAGCCTGTAGTACTAAGGGAGTCTTATGGGTCTACCTCTCGTATGCACCAGCGGTCGTCCATTCGCTTGGCGCGAAGGTAGGACGGCTCCGCCTTGCTCAACCGTGAGCCTGAATTTAAGTGACCAACGATCAAACTCCGACTGCCACGGATCTGTGGCGCGATTACCTCCCCTCTACTGCAACGATGCCTGATCGGCTGCTGATGCAGGAAGTAAGTAAAGTCGTTGCCCTTTTCACGGTCGTGTCCGAGCCGTGGCACGTGCATTCCGTGAATTTGGAATTTGGAAAAAAAAAACAGATAAAAGAAAAATATAAGGTTATGCGCGCATACGTCAAAGTAAGCCTTCACAACCTATACAGATGGTTTTCTTTGGTTGAACAAGTTGTCGGCGATCGAGAAACATAATAAAAAACCTCGATAATACTTGAAAGTCCTGTAATGCATTATCATTTATACATGCACACTTGCACCGAAAAATACAGCTAACCCTTTGACACGTGCGCGTCGTCGTACGAGATATACTGTGTTTGAATTATTAATTATTATTCGTTTAAGAATATTAACATTGCTCATCTGGTATGAATAAGGATGTGGAACATAACAGCGATTTCTCAAACATTTTTTATTGCATAAAATGCAGTTCTCATAAACTACGGTACATATAAAGCTGAGACTTATGCCCATACTATGAGAAAATAATACTTTAACACGAAACAAATGTGAAAAAAATATATTACAATGGATACAAATTTAAATTTTGATCACGACAGACTTTATAAATTTACACAATAAGAGAAATAAGGTGAGATAGTCTGCGAAAGGGATAAGATGAGTGAAGATGCGAGAATGACAATGAAGAATAGAGAAAAGCTAAAGCTTCCGCATATGCAAAAGATTATCTGTAAATAAAAGCGAAAGGCGAGGTAAAAAGAGATGTATCTTTATGAACAGCGAATCTCACAATGTGATGCGATTAGTCCACATTAAAGGAGTAACAAAGAGAAGAAGATGCTTCACAAGATGCTTCACGAAATAATGTGCGTTTTGCGATCTACCGTTTTTCCCCATAACGGAGTAGGCTTGTCTCAAAGTTTTACATTTTGTTCTAAGCTCTACTTGTACAAAAAATGTCCAGCTGTACATAAACAGTTACCCAATAATTGAAAACGTACAAAGAACAATGTATTCGACTAGACCGAGGTCTAGACTTTGAGGATAACAATAACGAGGGGGAGGATGGGCGTGGGCCGAGGAGCACCTCGCAAGTATTATAGAGCATTATTTGGGGCAGTCGTTACTTGTACTCGACCTGAATTCCCCGGCGAATTCGAGTCCCTAATAAGTATGCCAAGTTTATTGAAAAATGGAGAGAGAGACGGAGGGTAAACAGCAGGGGGAGGGGCAGTCATCGGGGGAGTGAGAGAGCTAGCGGCGGTGCTGCGGGCGCGTCGGCTCTCGCGTCCGCTGACGTCACCCGCATCAATTATCGCGGACATTTGATAAATTCAGCGGCCATTCGCGCGAGCCATGCCGGCCGCCTTATTCCCAAAGCCGGACTCTGACAATTTTTATTATCGTAATTTACCGAGTCTTTTAATGACTGCAACGATGCCGACACGAGGCCGATTTTCTGCCGCCGCCTCCTCCTTCTCCTCCTTCTTGCTTCTTTTCCTTCGCAGCGCCCCTCGGCCGTACCCCATATCCATTATGTTCGAGTTTAATCAATGTTTTGCTTAATATATATAACGCCGGCAACGAGCCGCGAGCGTTTAAAATAAAGACAGCAATATTTTGCCCGCAACGGTGCAATTTGGCATAGAAGGCTTGACTGTCGCCCCTTCGTAAATATTTTAGAGGACAACACACGTATTATGTTCATTAATTAAAAGGGTTATGGTCCCGCTATAGCCCGCATCCTTTTCCATCGTATCCCATAGAATATTGATCAAGCTTTAAATAAACGCTAACGGCCCCTGGGTAAATGGTGCCAAAATGAGCGTTTGTTTGTAAACAAACCGTTGGCGCGTCTTTGGGCTCGTCGCGACGGACGTTAATGTTTTCGGGGGATCGCGGCAGCGATCGCGTCTTCGCGTTCCGAGCTGGGTGCACATCTCCGTTTCTGAGAATCGGGTCGCTGGTGCATTTATGGCCATTTAGCGAGCGACGTTTAAACCAGTTGACCACGCAAAGGAATGCGCAGACCGTGAGGTTCAGCTGAAGAGCATTCGATCATCAGTGGGAGCATTTTTACATCGCTCGAAAGCACTAATTGACTTGTTTACATAAGTAGAGCTCGAGCATTCAAAGCACGCGTCATAGTTCATGCGAGAGCGCATTATTAAAATTTTTATAAAAATCATACCAGTACTTTTAAAAATAACTGTAATATCTTTTAGCCAAATATGATTCCGCGTTCATTCAAGAAATAAGTCTTTGATAATCTTTACGTAAACAAGGGGTAAAGTTTTATCGGAGCAAATATCCCAAAGAAAAATGACGATACCATAGAAATTGCGCGAAAAAGAAATCGCTTGGTTCAATCGATACTATTCTTGATCGAATCATTGGATATTTGAACTGAAAAACAACTATTTTAGAATTGTATTTTAGCTCTCCCAAGCTTGGCGTATCTCTCGGTGATATATAAAATATTTAAAGCGAACACGCACCTATAACCCACGTAACGCCCAAGTTTCGCAAGTCTCTAAAAAAAGGCGAGAAAAAAGCCGACAGCCACGTAAAGAACAGAGTAAACAAAGGCTCAGGAGAAGAACGTAAACAAGTTTGAAAAAAGGCAGCTCGACGGCTCTTCAAGATTGAGAGTTAATGAATGAAACCGGTATCCAAGTTCTGCGCGTCGCGCTCCGACTTCATTCAACCTATCTCTGAACTTCAGCCGTACGCCGATTGCCGCATCCCGAGGCTAAAAACCGCCCGTCATTATATGCACCGGTCGCTTTCATTCAGAACCAGCGTGTCTGCGAGGGTCTTATCGTCCCGCGGTTGCCCGATTAATTATTGCGAAATTGTTTGGACCGCGCGTAGCGCGTACGCAGATAAAACGCGTGGATAAGCGAGGCTGATGAACGGAAACCAGAGAGTGAGAGAGAAGGAGAGAAGAGAACGATTCGAATATGAAATGCGCTCCAAACAGTGACGCGGGACATTTGCCTCGCTCACTTTCGATCTGTTCGTTCCTCCGCTCCCCGCTACTCGTTTATCCCTTTGTATTTGGCCTCCTCCTCCTCCTTCTCCCCGTGATCGCGGCATCTCGAATTGCGACAAAAGTGGCTCCCTCGACTCGTGGCGCTAAAATTAGAAGCGGCACGGCGGTGAGGCAATCGGCGACTTAACACAATACGTGGCGCCCGGGTAACGAGTCCGTTCATTAACGGCTTGCACGCATATCTAGATACGCTGCCGCGATACGAACCAGGAGGCGTTGTGAGTAATTGCGCGGGATTCGTCCACCTCATTAATTGCAAAGCAGTTTGTTTATCGGCGAGGTCCCATTATCAATGGTACGTGTTACCAAATTCCCAAGCAAATTCCACTTTGTGAGATAAGCAGCATGCGCGATCCTTTTGCATGGACCAGGCAGTATACAGGGGCAGTCAGGTTAAATGCATGCGCCAATCTTGAACGATGTCGCTTCCGAGCAAATGATTATCTCCGTGGAGAGAAAAAAGTATAAATCTGAGGACCGCAGCTTTGTAGCAATTTATTGCTTCGTTATCCATGCACCTTGAATGTATGGTAGGGGAGATATTCGCTTTGATATTTGCAGATTCAAGTACTTCCTTCTACAAAAATATAGACTTACAAGTTTCTGTTGCGGTAAAATTAATTGTAAATATTGATATTGCTTAGATTAACTAATAATAATACAATCCGGGATGCACTTATTTCATTTTTATCTTCATCATAAATTCAATTGCAAAAAGTAAAAAGAAAGGCAACAAGATATTGAAGAGGTTTATCAGGTAAGCAGCATTCATACATGCTTTTGAGATTCCATGCTGAGTAGTTATATGAAAAGTAAAAGTCACATTTGAAAGTGAAACCTATATGAGAAGCGAATGAAACTTCGTAAAGGCAAAGACTGCTTCCTGAGTACTCGAGACAGAAACCCAAGTATAATGATCGTTGAGTCCGCACGTTAGTAATTCAAGACTTTGCCGTTCACGTCAGATCTTATTAGGATGCCGATCTTCAAAAAGGTCATTAACTCATTATGCAAAGCAGCAGTCCTCCCTCTCTCAGTGTCAACCTCTATATGTCTGCGAAGCCTAAGGAATTCTCAGAGAAATAATTTGCTTTCATTTATTATTGCATCTAAAGGTTGCGTATCTCATTTACAACAATTAGTAATTCTTATCGATTACAAATTTCTGCAGAGGTTAATAGGGATTAATTATAAAAAACACGAGGAGAAAAATGTTATCGTTTACTTTAATGTTATCAAGTAACCATTTTTCATTACATTAAACATGTAAAATAAGAGCTGTAGTTTCTTGAAAATTGCAACTAATTTAAAAATAATTTTCTTTTAATATATAAATTCGAGATAAAAATTCCTATAGCAAGTAACAAGAGTCAATTTCGTAGTAAGCCCCTATTATAATTAAGGAGAAGGAAGTTCAGCTTTTGAATCTGTGATAGCATTTACAATTTAATAAGAAGTTCATTATTTATCAATAATTATTATTATAATCGTGCATGATTCAATTTAAAAGAATTTAATTTAATTATTATAATTTACTAATTTAATCAAACTTGAAATTGTATTCATTAATTGTAACTTCAATATCGTGCTATTCAAAAAATGAATAAAGAATTTTTTCTTTTTTGTTTTTTTTTGTTAAATTATTTGTTTCACGTTTTTTATACTGTAGCTTCAATTGATCAAAAATAATTTTGTAATGTATGGCACATAGACCTATTTTTATTACATTATTAATAAATATTATGAATCTGCTAAACGGTATTATCTAAATCAATTAAAATATACTTTACATTAGCAACTTTTGTAGCACAGAATGTTGAAATATTCATTTTTTATATCACTAAATTAATGGAGAATAAAAAATGTAATGAAGGTTGCGTGACGCAGTATATACTTACTTTTGGGCACGCGCTAACGCGCACTACAATATTTTCACTTCCATTTCTCCTCTCCCTTCCACCAATCTACTCTCGAATGACAAGGGAGAGTGCAAAAAAGTAGAAGGAGAACGAGACAATACAGTGAGCAACAAATAAAATCCTGCCAACTCTCCGCATATATAACGGGATTGTAAGAAATCAAGGTGCAAGAGAAATGCAAGTCTTTTTGAATTTTTGTTTTAAATTTAACTTTCCTAAATAATCATAAATTTTAAAAATAGACTATTGCTGCTATAATCTTGAAGTAAGGTTCCTTTTTTGAGTTCATCGAAATCATTATTTACTTATTTGTTTACTATTGAATTTATTATAACTAGGAAAGTTATTAGCTACCATAACACGTGTTGGAAAAACTTAAATATGTAAACACAAATGCGTGCAGATATTGAATAAACCAATTTGATTTAAGGATCGCGTTTTCTCTCCTTCGTGTATGCAATGCGGCATTTTAAACTAATCTTCAAAACTGTATTTAAACAAATACCCAACAACTTATGCTCTGCTGAATAGTGCGAATAAATGAGAATTTAAGAATTCCGAGAACTGTCATTAGTGACACAGTGATTAAAAGAGTTTGCTAAATTGTAATATATTTCTATTTAATGTAAGATATGTTTACCATTACAATGTTTTTACAATATTGTCTAGGAATAATCAAATAAAATATAGTAAAAATTACTATAGTATAATAGTTTTCACTACATTTTTTATAATTATTCGTACAAGTTATTGTAAAATCCCTTATATTGATAATAATATTTGCGCATTAGATAAAAATATAGTAACTTTTAACACACTACTTCTTTTAGTGCACTCACTTGTACGAGCCGTTGTTCCAAGGACGAATGCCCATTAGGAGAATCAAATACTACTTAGTGAGGAATTGGATCGACTGATTTTCATCCGATTAGCTTCGCAATCTGATCAAAACCGTAATGAAGCCAAGATATTATAAATGCGAAGTTTTACTATGCCCGTCCTCCGACTATCGATCCTTGGGAGATAAATGGTAGTCTTATCACTTTCCCACGTCTACGAATAGAATGCATATCTTTATAATTGCTTAGTTTATCTACAGTGTAATTAGTAAAATCTGTGAAGTCCTTTTCACCTATTAACATTAACTGCTATTCTAACACTTTTCTTGAATTCGGGTTGCACGATACTTTGTAATACATATCGAGATACTATATATCCTCATTATTTATTTATTAATAACTATTCCGTTCTTTTGTGAAACAAGTCTTGTGTAAAGCAATATACGGTACAAAAATAAAAAATGCAAACCCCTATTCTGAAACCCCTGCCATTATGCCCGAATATTAATTTTTGATTAAGTTTCTGAAGTATGTGTAATGTTAAGTAGTACATTAATGATATTTGACGGACAGCAGCCCAGTTTTATTTTGTCACGCAGTTACGAGTCAAATATGCATAACAATAACTGCGGTAAATATCGATTAAACATAACGACTATATAAAATCTTGTATCTTTGTTACCACATCAGTATGTTCTAAAATTAGTTTTGAATTAAAGCATCTATTAAGTCCTACTGTAAAGAGTGGATAATGCTTTATTTAGCTTAAGTGAGAGCTTAAATCTGATTTAGACCCAATTCTGTTCAGACGGCAGATAGCCTTAGGTGCGAGCACGTGCACGGAGTTAAGTTTAAATTATAACCTTATTTACAGTCAGCAGTGAGAAGGGTGCGCGTTATCCATCTATATTTATCGTTCGGTTAGGAGTCAACTGAACGTTTAGTCGAGTTTCCCATGATTTGAATTTCCTCTCTTCTCCCCACGCTCCGGCTGCGCGCCCTTTCCATCATCCCTCAACGCTTGGCGACGACGAAGTACACCCTTCTGTACACATTAGTATACGAGTATAGTATGTTATGAAATCCTTAGAGGAATCAGCAGTATATTATAAATACATAATTTTTTATTCATAAGTAGTAGTGAATGGTTATAGTTAAATTATCCAAAAATAGTTTACAATTGCAATTTTGCATCTTTTACCCCACCTTACACATAAACGCATTGTGTACAAATTTGCTAAGTCCATTATAGCTGTGTTCGATCCCCTCTTATTATCTTTACCCTTTATATTACATTCTTTACATCTTTATATAAAAAACTAATATCTGATTGTATCACTGATTAAATTTTGGGTTTCACAGTGATAAATTAAAGAAAACTAAGGACATCAATACAAGGGACAAAAAGCAATGTATTTTTTACTGTAAGGCAATAGAGACTTGTGCCATTGATTGACGTTCTGAATGAAGGGAAAAGTCAGTCTTCAATGCGACCAGCAAAAGGCGCCGATTCGGGAAGCTCTCGAATACTATGGGAAGACTTGCGGCCGATTAATTGTTTCTCATGGGATACCGCGCGAGGTTTCGCGCTCTCCTTCCTTTTTCCCAGTCGTTTTTCTTCATCACGGACGCCGCCGCGGGTCTCCTTTTTTCGCCCTCTTCCTCCACGAATTTCCCGTCGGAGTTGTGGCGCGGCGTATCTCGGCGGCAGACTTTTTCCCGAGGAACGAGTGAACCAACTGGAAAACTCAGTCTGGCTAATCTCTTTAAGATCAAACCGTGCAACTTAGCAAACTCTTGTGATCTCAGGTTCGAGGTGACTGCAATGTAGAAAGACTCAATAGTACTCACCTGTAACATGCAAAAAAATAGATTCGGTTAGTCAAATTGAAAAATAGACTCAATGTAAATTGATAATGATATAAATATTATTCTAATAAATTATTTACAATTTTTGGGTAAATATAGCTTAAAATATAACAATTATCAACACAAAATGTACCTTGTTACGGACCGAGAATCAGTGTACACAAATATGCTAATAAAAATAAAGTAATTTAAAACCTTGAACAAGCACTATTGAACAATTGTCTCGTTCGTGTTATTTCAACTGTCAGCGAGTTGGAATGTGATCGAGGTCGCTTAGTTTAAGAAAATACAAATCGCTTAAGGGATCTTTTGGAATGACTATATGACGACAACTCGCTCTTTCCTAGGTGCTTCCGTGAGGCAAATGTCTCATGCCGGGGAATGCAATCTACCACTAGTTTCAGACCGTGCGCGTCAGGGACAATTAAATCCTGGCAGTTATTTACATTAGATGAAACACGTCGCACCCGTAGTTATCTTTCTGCTCCTGCGAGAGGCTTATTTCGGAGCACAAAGGTTAAAAATAGTCATTAAGGTGCAGCGGTCGTAATTCCTGCAGGCTGCAAAGTCCGCCGCTGCAGCTACTTCCGAATCTGATCGTCGCTTGTAAGAACCGCTTGCGTAGGATAAACTGTTTGCTGCCGATTACAGTTCGCGGAATTAGTTATGGTATGTCGCTTGAGATACACAACTGTATAGCTGGGATACGCTTGTACTGTGACGCGCGACTGCATCAAATTGACCGTTTCGTGATGGCACATCGTGAAAGGTGCTTGGTTACACTCTTGCCTTCCGTCAGTTTTATTTTACAAGAACAAATTATGATTGTGAACTTAAATTGTACTTGACAGAAGTGAACTTGGGGTCGATTTATGGTTCCTTAACATTTTAGTGCGAGATCCGGTTTTTCTCAAGATATTATGTATCAGATGCAATTTCAATTTTTTACATTTAAATTTTAATTTCTTTAAATGTTTTTTAGAAAACAATTTTTAAATAAAGTTAGGTAAAGAAAAGGCCTGTGGATTTTAAATTGTTCAATATTTCATTACTTACACTGTCTAATATCAAGTTTTAACATAATGCCCACAGTTATAATTATATAAAATAAATAGTACACGAAGTTGAGATTACTTTGTTCTTCTCGTTGCTTTTATCATTGGCGCGATTTATAAGTTAAGAAATCGTTACCTATCTATACACTGTCAATATATAAATATAAATGATATTAATGATATTAATTATCGATAGCAATTAGTTTCCAACCAATTTTTTTTTGTATAAAAACAGTGGTTAATGGTATTTTGTGCATACCAGTTTATAATGTTAGGTCAAAATAAACATGTATGGTAGTATGTACTTTCTCATGCTCAATCTTATTTAGAAAACTATAAGTCATCAATGAATCTTGCAGTAAAGTGCGAAAGAAATTCAGTTTATTATAGGTAAACAATTGCAATTCACATCAATGCACTGTCCCTACAATTACACCATTCCAGTCTTAATAATAATTTCAAGAGAAAATACTTTTTAAATTGCCCCTATGAGTATTTAATGGCAGCTCTCCACCGGCTCGAGTTTGGTTTACGGGTCATTACGGGGTTGTACAAATAAGTGTGCTCATAATCTCGGAGCATACGCGAGAGCTTTGCACTTTTGCAGCGTCAAGAAGTGGTGATTACATTTGCAAGGCACCGCATGAGGTCGTCGGGAACACACCGTGACCTAATTATCATCTCTTGTGAATGGCCAAGAGGCAGCGCGTCACATAGCGGCCCTCGAGTGGCCGGCGCCAAAGGACTCGGGAGGGGGGGGTGGCATCGAGTGCGTCAGCAGAAGCGCGCGGCAGAGTTGAGCTTGTCTTGGCGCTCACGAATCGCGAGACAATCGAAATGATGAAACAAGATTAATGCCACAAGAGGTTTGGTCTAGTTTCGGCCTGCTAAAATTATCGAATACGAGATTTTATTCGCGGGTCGCGCACGGACACTAAGCGGGATTATTTTAGGGCGCGGTGATGCCCGGAATAGCTTCACTATTCTGAGCCGCGTGTTGTTCCGTCGCGATCACTGCTAGTCGTTTCGATGGACTTAGGCCTTAACACTGAACTTTGCCGCGCCGGAAGAGTTTTTCCTTACGTACACAGTTATAAGCACTACTGCAGTTGGTTGAAAGGTTTGCAAAATAGAAAACATTGTACCATCGCTAAGTTAACGCAGAGAGTTTGCACAGGTCAAACATCGAACTTTATAATGTATGCCAAAGTGTTTGCAGTTTGCACTATGCTAATACAATCACGTTATATCTACGAATAGCATTATTGCGGCATTAAACGCGCGATAAAGTCGCGTACCATGAATTTTAATGTAAACTTTCAAGGAAGCTAACTCTTCTTCAGTTGTAACGTTAATCTAATATTTAAAAAATATTTTTTATAAATTATGACATTAAAAAAAAATCTGTCACGCGCAATTCTCAACGTGAAATGGTAGTGTTGAGAGGGCGCGCCATTAGGACCCTCAACATTTTCCAAACACGTCGCGAAAGTTTGTCGAAAGCTCGCATTATCACGACGGTAACGAGGGCCGCTTGAAGCACTCAGCGACACGGCTGAAACTGCCATCAAGCGCAGGGCACAAAGCACAATTAACGATTGCCACCCATACAAATACCCAGCAAGTTGCAAATCGACTAGTGGCAGCAGTCGCCGGCGTACTTGTTTGAGTCGCCACCTCGACTACCTCACACTTTGGGTGTTCACTTTTCAGCAAGTCGGCGACGCGCTATTAATACACACATTGTTCGCCCACGAAGAAAATAAGCTCCTGTGTGAACGACTTGCCTCGAGATGTCTAAGTGGATTGCACTTGATCGCTCGCATATCCCAATTAAAGCTGCATATAGTGGAATAGTAACACGGTTTTTATAAAGTTAATATGTCATAGCGACAGTTGTGTACACTCTTGAATATAATGATATAAATTAGACACATTTTAAACTTTAATTCAAGTTAATTATTGTGATATGTACTTATTTAATCTACCATTATTCCGCACAGATTTTCAGATACTCAGCTAACTCGTACACGTCGTATTTATAGAAAGAAACTGTTGCTGCTCGTAGAATTAACGACCATTACACGTAATACGACATTGTGCAGAGCCGCCGTATGATCTTAGATTACGCGTGAAGAAGTTGAGAAGTGTGATGTTCGCTCATTAGGATATCTCAAAAAATATGCGCAAGGCCAACGAACCCTTTTATTTGCCGTGAAAGATTGAGTGCACCTCTACAGTCGCCCGAAGAGTCTACATCTTGGGAACGAGCAGGCCGATTATTCGTACTCGAAGATACCGCGCTAAACCCAGTCCTCGCGGCGGAGTCGATTCAAGATCAAAAAATCATCAGTCATGCCTTTGCGGGAGTAGCGGCCCAGCGTGAAAGTTCCAAATCGGGCGTAAATTAAAGCAGGGGGACGGGGAACGATAGGAGCTCGGATAGGAGGCATGACGTCAAAGCGGCGCCCGCAAGTCCTCCGACGCCCGCATTCCGAGCGCCGCTGCCGCCGCCGACGCCGTCGCTTCGTTTTCTCAGTTTTATCCTTTTATCCCGGGTTTATCTCTAGTTTGAAGGACGTCATGGCAGTTGCTTCTGGGGGGAGACGGCGCTTCACTGACATAATATCGCTGGAAAAATCACTGTTTTTCAGCAGCGAATAGTTCCGATATTCTCTTTACTTGCCGTAGCGTCTACAAGTTATCTTTAAAATTTTAACTGCTCCTTCGATACTATTCTCGATCGCGTCATATTATATTTTATGACTTCGGTATTCCTACTGAAATTTATAATTTTTATTTTCTACGCCACCCATGCACTTATACTTGGAATAAAGATGTTAATTTTTAAATACAATAATTTATCTGTGAATAATGTAGAAAATGCTTGCATTTAGAAAGTCATTATTTTTACATAAAATGATGATATAACCATAAATTTGATTTATAAAATAACTAAAATTTACGTAAATCGTTTTCCCGATAAGTTATAGGTTTGATACCTCCGACGATTCCTTAAAGCACTTCATCAAAACACGTGAGTTGTGTCAAACGTCTAGCAAGATAATTTTCTTTTTTGAAACGTTTTTCGCGAAAGTTTCTATATTCCTTTTCTGCGATATGAAATTAGCCAGTTTGACGCTCACGAAACGAACGACTTTTGTAACAGCTTGTGAAACGCGCGGTCGCTGTCACCGGTGCAAAACAATTTTTCGTGGAGAGCCCGCGCGACGACGACAGAAATGGAAGTCTGTGCATTTTGACATAGAGATTGAGGATTATAACCGCTCTATTTTATTACGACATTGTGAAAGCGCGAGTACAATTGGTTTCTCTGCATTGCAGATATTGTTTCAATTGAAAATTACAATACACCTACACGTGTCTATACAATCACACCTATACACTTGAAGTCTGACGTGTATTTTTTGAATTTATTTTAAATTCTATTTCATCAATTAATATTACTCGGATGGATAAACCATGTAAATTCAAAATTTGTTGAGAAAACGACAGTAGGTTTTTATAACATATTCCGACATTTAGGGCAACTCATGACGCGCATTGGGGCGAATGCACCACATCCGAGTCTCTGAGCAGCCTTGAAAACTTTTTGAGAGCAGAGCTGGTGGCATTTTAAATTAAATACTGAGTACATGGCTTTATAAAACTCTTTATTGCAATGTCTCAATTAGTGCGAGTTAAAACGAAGTTGCTTTTTGATTAATCTAGCTGGATCATTCCGCAAAATTGTTTAGTTTGCGAGACCAAGTAAGGCAAGACCAAGGAACACCAAACAGTTTTGAGAAATGGAGTATTCACACTTACTTTAGTTGAAATAGCAATCAGCTGCGGATCTTTGACAAATCTTTATTTATGTAAAGCCTCGGTGCAAAGCAACATACGCGCCGGTAGCCTGGAAAGCCCGCAATCTCGAGGATTCGCAAAAAAATACAAAGTTGTCTACTGGAAGTATTCGGTGTGAAAAAGTTTTGCAGACTGACGCGTTGCCACAGCTTTCCTTTCTATAATATCTGTATTCTCGATATAATAGCTCTACTGACAAGGAATTCAATATTCTACTGACATAGCTCTCGCATGCTTCACGCTCGTTGAATTCTCATGGAAAATTACTCCCATCGAAAAAACAAGAATTGAGTCCATGCGCGATTTTCCCAATTTTAGTAAATCATTGTACAAAAAAGGATTCGTACAAAGATTATCTCGTTAACAGATGGGTGAATATCATTGAATCGCAGGATATTTCGGAATAAGTGATGCAAACGAATTTCGGATATTGAACTACGTGCACATGTTTTGCACGGTTAACTTGAAAGTATTAAAAATTACACATTTGGATGAAAGGCCGATATATTTTATTTGAAATAATTCCATCTTTGGAGATTAAATTTATATATAACGGTAACGAAGGGTTTAAAAATCGCGATCATTTCGTTGGTTATTATTGCGTATTTATATTTATCAAAATATAAGCGGGTGAATCGAGATAGGAACATGGCATGGGGTTGGAGGAGCAAAGGCGGATGTATCGATCAGCGTAGTGCTAGCGGCAGGATGGAGGGAAAAGGCCCCGAAAAAAAGAGGCCGCCGTTATTAATTGCCCCCAGGCAGGGCGATGGGTTATTAATTCCCGGATGAAAAATGCAGCCGCGGCAGCCGTGGGTCGAGCTCCGCCCGCGCAAACTCACTCTCCCCGCTTCTAGCATTAGCGTGAGATTATTCTCACACGCATATCGGCGCATCGACGCGCTAATGGAATCAATCGTGCGTCAAACTGGGCGGAGCGAGCGCTTTTACAATAATCGCGAAAGGCGACGGCGCGGGCGCCCGGGCCATACATGCGAGCGCCGCCTCGTCCGCAACACTTTGGCACCGCCGTTGTCCTCGTCGTCCCCCGCCGATTACATGCCGTTCCTTCTGTATTCGATGTAATTATGACGCCCTGCATGATTTATGCCGACCCCTTTTTCGCCGCTGGATAACTTCGTGTTTTTTCATTGACGTACGAGGCCGAGAGAGAAGCGCCTCAATTGTAAAACGAAATATCGTGACCATGTTTCTTTGCTATTGTTCGACACTTGGCGCTGGTATTTTAATGGCTTCACATTAATCATTCGGTGGGCGTTTTTTGCCCGTTCTATATTGACTCGCTGGCATCATTACGAGTACAAATGTTTGTAAGCGTTGAACAGCAACAAATAAACAGTTTATGGTTCGTTGGAGCCAGTTTACAATCTCATAAAGGGCCGTTCATCTTTCCTTTTTTTTTCTCTTCATTATTTTATATTTATAAATAAAATAATGAGGCGCTCCTTCTTTCAATCATCGGGCTTGCGTATGTAGTTTCGTGAGAAATACATACAGAGCAGCTATCGTCATTTTTAATCAATAAGGCGGCTCCTTATTCTACTAATTACTTTCTGTAGCTAATTTATACAGCCATTAATATTGTATTTTCAATTTAAAAACTTAAAAAATTCATTTTGCATTGGCCTTGTGAGTATGTATATATATAAATATTCGCGTTAGGCTACACAACACCATCTTTTGTCTGCAAAATTTCAAGTAAATCTCCAGAAAACTATTTCTACGGAAAATGTCCTTAATTACTCGAGCACGGAGCTTTCAAAGTTTGTTTATATTACCGCGGCGGAGGCTGCGCGGCTGCAGCGACAGTCGTATATTACGTGCGTGAGTGACGAATTTCATCGCGACCCAACTCACACCGAGGGGATATTTTGAAATTTTATGAATGCAAGCGAACCGCCGAGTTCTTTGGGCTGCGTTATAATTATCACACTTGTTCAGAATTAGCCTTTTGTTATTCAAACAAAGTATTTTAGGTGGCAGCAAGAAGTGTGCTAAAAGGACACCAATAAATAAAAATCGAGCAGAAATATTTTATTTATTAAAGGTTCAAGCGATGCGACTATGATTTATAATGGCCATAAATTTTATTTGCAATTCATTTTTCGACACTTTGAAAAGTCGATGAACGGCGTATAATATGTATATAATGCTATTTTTTTGCTGATTAATATGATTAATACATGGAAAGGAAGTTGTTTATTTTTAGCTTGTTATTTTGCACATTATACCGATACTCGTTCTTCTTTTTCAATACATTTTTGGTGTTAATTTAATTTTTGCTTAATAAAGTTCTATTAAATAATTACATAATAAATAAAAAACTTGATAATACAAAATAATTTTGTAGCCGCACTCCACTGAATTTATAACGAAATATAATCAAGAGTTTAATATTTTTAACGTAAGCCAAATTCGATCTACCGAGAAACTTGTGTTAAAGTTTAAGATATATAGCATATGGATGTCACAGTACTTTAAGTAGACTAAAATTTAGACTGGGCTTCCTAGCAGAGATGTAAGCCAACTCGGTGTTTCGTTTTACGCAATCTTTCATGGCTGCCGCCACGTGGCTCACTCGCAGCGTAATTGCCTCTACTTTTACGCTCGACCCTTCGAATTAACAAAGCTCGAAAGACCGGGAGATACATTTCCGTCTTCGTTTTAGGAACTGCATAGTACAGCAGTAGCTACACTAGCTGCAGTAGAGAGTCAATCGTATAAAACCTGATAATAGACATATCTCGGCAATGGCGCCTCGAATGACGCGAGTTACTTGTCAAAAGGTTTAATCACATAGTTGCTCGTGAGTAACGCAATTAAACTGGTGCAAACGTTGGTTAAGTCTCAGGATTATGTTCGGGGTCAAATTTATATACTTCTGTGGCTAGACACGTCATACATTGAGAAAAAACTGCTGTGTATACCGAAGACTCAAATAAATTTAATCTAAATTCGATAAGTAAGAGAACGTTGTGATTGCCAAGTAAACCTGACTGTAGTTTACCGTTGAGTTGATAGTTCAGTACACTAGAGGTCGCGGCCTCAATGGTTTAATTTAATACTTAAATAGACTCTACTTAAGCATGTACAGTAGTACTGCAAGAACGACCTCTACATTTTACTCAATTGACTACAGTAAATGCAGCAGTTTTTTCTCAGTGTAGCTGGTGAATCGTGCCGACTATAAAATCGACAGTGCATACGTGATTCGAGCGGAGTATCGAATAAAGAAGGAGTAAATAGCAGGAGTGAATTCCGCCAATTGGACGATAAGTCAGACTTTCAGCGTAATCGTAATGTATACTTGGGCGTTGCTAGTCGTTGACGTTGGTCGGCATGTCTTAATACTCTCGGAGGAACGGAGAAGGTATAAAATAAAGAGATATAATTAAATTTTCTAGGAAGTGATGCTGCTGCTGCTGCTCGAAAGGATTAACAACGCTGATCAAAACGCAAGCATAGCAGAGGTCAATATCCGCCAAGCTGCAATCCTGACACAATCCCCGCTGTCGTGTCGCGTCATGGTTTCCAGAAACTCAAAATTAAAAGGCTTGACAATTGAAAATACGCATGCGTTCTAAGGATTCGGCATTGTGTAAACAGCTCAGTGGAATTACTTTCTATGTTACGGACTCGTGACACTATTCCAGATGTTGATGCCGATGCTCCTGATGATGCTCGTGGTGGTGATGTCGAGGTGATCTCTCGCTTTGGCCGCGGGTTTTTCCACTCACCCAAGTGGGCAGACGAGGCATCAATTTTCAAATAATAAATTCGCGATCGACGCGACACAGTACTTTTCTCAGCATCGCTTTCTCCTCTTGCACCAGGTCCCACAATAATTCATGACTTTATTAATAAATATCGACTCGTATTCATTTATAATGTAGAGTACATAAAATCTAGATGGAATAATTAAGTTAAATGAAACGGCTGTACAATAACGTAACGCGTGTAATAACCGTAACAATGAATGTCTAGAATTTGATAAAGCCAAGTGATAAGCTGCCAGTGAAGCGAGCAGCACAAAAGCGTCACGGGACTGGAGATGCAGAGCAGCGTCCTAGTATCCCTTGCTCGCAAGCCGCCCGATCCCGTGCACATGCGGGGCGCCCTACCGAGGCGGCCGGCCCTCGGATCGAAGAGCAGCGCCGCGTCAACGGGAGAGCCGAGCGGGTTTTTTGCACGGAAGGGATGGACGCGGAGGCGAGAGGGGGAGGAGGGGCCCGAGGGAGCGGAGGAGGCTCCTGAAAAAAGAGCGAAGAGGGGTCCCCTCCCCCCCCCCACCTCTTGGGAGAAAGGCAGGGCCCGCGTCGATCGGCGAAAGGTCGCCGCGGCGACAAAGCCACGCGCCGGCGGGCCGGCGGCGCACCTCCGCGGAATTGGCGTTTTAATTGGGGGACCCGGGGCCGCACGCACACGCGGCGTCTCATTCTCACGCTCGCTGCCGGTACGTCGTGGGCCCGGCGCGCCCGCGCCGCCTCTTCCCGCTCGGCGCCGGGGAGCCGCGGGGAGGGAGCGCCGAGAGCCGTGACGTCATTCGGACCAGATACAAAATTCCCGAGCGAGCGTCGCGCCGCGCGCCGGGAGGAGCCGACGGCTCCTATAACTCGCACGCAATAATAAACGTTGGCGCGGGAGCGCGCGAGGGAAGAGGTCGCGAGGCGCGCGATCGTCAACCCGCGCTGCCCGTGACAAGATAAGCTTGAGTTTGCGCAGGTAAAAAAAAAAGGAAAGAGAGAGATATGGGAAATTAGTGAAAACGGGGGAAAAGCATTGAGAAGCTTTCTGGACAATTGTTGAGGTTATTAAACGAGATAAGTTCCGACGAGCGTCTTCGAAATACGTATATGACCTGTATGCGCTTCAGAATTTTAGATGTAATTATACGGGCAAGGCAACTGCGACGAGCTCGCCTGGCTCTTATAGCGTAATCGTAAAAAAAATTACGCAGTTGATCCGCCGGTTGATATAGTACGACGAGTGTGACAATATCCCCGGCGAAAATGTCTCGGGCAATTTGCATGTAAATTAGAAGGGTTGTAAAAGGATCGGTTATTCCCGCACCTCGGGCTCGTGCATTTTCGCCACGCGGTCTTTTTCGCAAGTACCCTCGAAGGCGTCCTGGACCGAGGCGAGCGCGTCGAAAAAGAGCGTAAGGTCACAGTGCTCGGTACGCGGAACGACCTAATTTCCCTCCTCCCCTCGGTTTAGCGCTTTGTTCCAGGGTTGTCTTGGGGACGAGGTCGAGTGCGGCTATCGGAAGAGCGCCGGCTCCAAAGACCGTAAAAAAAAAAGGGGGTAGGTCGCAGCACGCGGTGCCTTTGTCAGTCGGCGCCGGGCGGCTCGTGCCCGGGTGCCACGCCGAAAAATCGTACTTTGCGCGCGTCGTCCGTGAGGAAAAACAAACTCGTCAGGTCGCGATGGAATTCATTGGCGGCTCTCCCCCGCCTCGGTCCTCGCGCCCCTCGCCTGGGTACTTGTTGCTCGGCAGCGGCTCTCTCTCTCTCGCGGCTCAGCGGCGCCGCGCCCTTGTTTACTCCTGAATAATTGCATATTAACTCCCGCGGTCCAACGACATTACACGATCACGCGTTATACGAATATTAAAAAAGAGAGACCTGCGTGGTGTTTTCAGCGAGGCGCGCTGTTTGCCAGCAGCTTTTCCCCCGCATAAAAAAATCGCGCTCGGTCTGATCGTTAACCATAACGACAAATCGTTGAACCATCAGCCTCGAGAGAAGACACACATCCTCGCGGCTGCAACGATGGAGAAATCGGGAAACCGGCGGCCGCGTTCTACTCAGGGAGAAGGCGCGAAAAGCATCCCCGCAGGAGGGCCGGGCGCGCGGTTGCGAGTCGCGCAGCTGCGGGAGCTACGGGCGCCGCGAGCGGGACAGGGAGCTACGCACCAGCTGCGGGCCCCCGGCCGCCGCCGCCGCCGTGGACAAAAAAACGCACTGGGGCAGGGGCGCAGCTGCCGCCGGCGAAGGAAGTGGATCCGCCGCGTTGTTATTTTCGGAAGGAGCCGAGGAGCCGGGGCTCGAGCTACGCGGCCGGCCGACCGGTACGAGAGGCCGCCCGGAGGCGGCGCGCGTGCCCACCTCGCGGCAACAACCTACCTCGATTAACGGACTTCCGGCAGTGGCACTTGTGTGCTCCTTGATAAAGCCACTCGCGCCTTCCTATTGATATATGGATTCTTTCCGCTGTTATTTCGCTTGCTTGGTGCACGTGGATGATCACGAGACCGGGGTTTTCTCCGGCCAATGCGGACCATCCGCGATCCTCGGGCCAAATTAATTTTGGAGAATCATTCGTGATGAATTTTGGGGAAGCTCGTATTTCCTTTTTTGTAAATAATGTTGCCTCCAAAAATTGATTGGCGAAAGGAAATTTTAGTCCGGTGGTCGATATAATCGGGCGGCAATGTAGGACAGCCGGATTGTAGCAGTGTTTATATGCTTCCTGATCGGGCGCGCGTCACCGTGCGTGCCGCGATCCGTTTTCAATATTGACATTCTCGTCTAGGCTTATCTAAGGCTTATCTCGGGGCCGGGCCGGCAGCAGCGCTCCCCCTGGCCCTGTGTTTGCCGAGTCCCCGCTCGACCCTCCCACTTCCGAAATCCGATGCAGCGTATTACGTATCCGCCGATGATCGGACCTCGCGCCCTGGCACCTCGGCTGCATACCTGGCCGATGACTCGGCTTCCCGGGGCGCAGCCGAGGACCGGCCCGCCGGGGGACACGAGTACCCCGTCGACAGGTGGTTGGCACTGCGGCGAGGACGACCCCGGACAAAAGCCTACGCCGCGAGGAGCCGGGGCGAGGTAAGCCTCCCTTTTTTTTTCTCCCCCCCCCCGGAGGCCAGGTCTGAAAGGGACCAGGGAGCTCGGGGCCCCGTAAAAGCCGCGTCCTAACCTCCCTTGTTAATCAAGCCGAAGCGCGTTAGCCGGGGCCGAGGCTCCCCCGGCGAAGCCCTTAAATTCAACCGCTCGCTAATTTCAAGATTTACCCCGACTCGCGAGTATAACTGCTAATGGAAAACTCTCGCGGCGCGTCAGCTCGCGGAGTAATGGTTGCGCGCGGCGCGGCCTTTCTTTCCCCAGCAGCCGGGCTGCCCTCCGCGCGGGTCCAGCCGGGAATTATCCACCCGCTGGCTGCAGAAGCGCCCCGGACGCGGTTAACGAGGCCGACCCGCAGCCCCTTCGGTGAAAAGTGCCGCGGCCCTCATTATCCCGCCCGCGGGAACGTATTTTCTCCCCGGGTTTTCGCGCGGCGGCCGAATCCGCCGAGGCAGTGCCCTGCCCTCCCCGGCCGTCCTTCATATATCCCACGGTAATCCCGGGGCCGCGTGGAAATTATAATATAACCGGGCCCCCGGCAATCTCCGCGGGCGCACTCGATATCGTCGCCTCGATCCGCCCCGCGCACACTGACCCCGCCCCTGCCCACCTACACGCGCCCGTCCGCGTGTGCGCGCGTGCATGCGAATCGCGGGATTAACAAAGCGCGCCACGGTTGCGCCCGCGGGCTTCGCGCGCCCCTTTTTCTTCCCCCCTCCCCTCGTTTGACGAGGCGCCGACAAACTCTTTTAAAGCTCTTATCTTTTTTACGGGCCCTGCGGGGATTAATTTACTTTTTCGGAGCGCCTGGCCCGTGAGTTCCCTTTTTTTTTTTTACTTCTCTTTACGGTCCGCGCACGCACTTACGCCTCCGAGCTAATCCGCGGACGCGCGCAGCCCACAAAAATATCGGAGGGCTGGAAATTGCGCGCGCGCGCGCGAGCGAGCGCGAGGTCGTTCCATTTCCCGGAACGGCGCGGGGCCGGAGGCAACTGCCGAGCCGCGGCTGTGTTATTCTTCGCTACCGTGAAGACGCCGCCGCAACGTCTTCTTTAATCTCGGTTAAATTATAATTCACACTTTTTGCCTCGCCTTCCGTGGCACTGTTGTCAAAGAGCCGCGTTTTCAGTATTTTCGTATGTTTATGGATATATGCTTTTTACACGGCTTCAAATTCCGTTCAATCCAAATACACTTTATTTTTAAATATAACCGTATATTGGACTTTCTAAGTAAAGTTATACTGAATTATAGATTTCATTTAATAATTCAACTACATTTTTATGATATAAATATATAATATATATATATATTTCAGTAAAAAAATACGGGTTGTTAACATTAACGTATCTTTTATTAACATGAATGCATTTACACAACGAACAAGGAATTAATGTACTACTCCATTAATGCAGTTCATTATTAAACAGAGCAGGATACTTCAATTAAATATTAATTTTTTTTTTAAATCGAGCATTCGCAAATTTAAGAGTAAATAATACAAGGACTGTGATACAAGCTACTGCTTGTATAGTCGACATAAATCAAGGACTGCGATACAAGCTACAGTTTGCAAACACTGGAGATGGGAGTGCTTTAAAGGATTACAGTTGAAAAAAGGGGATACTAAGCTCTGAAGCTAAAATCCGCGTTAAAACGAGTAGAATATTTCGAGCACAGGGAGATTTGAAAAAAGTAAGCAGGGGGGGACCAGCGGCGGAGAGCCGTCGTGACTCGGTGGGTGCACCTTACCCCCGTCCCGCAGACACGCGCGCCCTCGCTAACGAGGCTCAAACTGCCAGGCGGCCCCAATTGAATGCCGATCGTCAGGCAACAACCCCTTTTTTACGATTCTTTCGAGAATGGCAAAAGGTGCTCGATCCTATCGCCGCCCTTTCTTTTTTGCCCTTGGCCGGCGAGCACATTTTTTTTTATTACGGCACAAGGTGGGCAATGGCTCCTGCGAGGCCTGCACGGCTCTCCCCCCCGGCAATTATGCCGCGACCAATTTCTGCCGATCATCGGCCCTGGCTAATTGCCGCACACGGGGCGCCAACTTTCCTCCCGCGGAGCCCAAACACAGCCTGTGTCAATCTTGCGCCCTCTGCACGCGCGCTCGCCGAATCGGAAAGCCTGCCGCGCGCCCACCTGACGCAGGAAAAAGTCCCCCGGCGCAAGCAGCCGCGTGCTCGCGTTTTACGAGGGAGGAGGGGCCCAGGTGAAAAACCAACGCGTCGCCCCCCGAGGAACAGCTGGACGCGAGCCCGAGCTTTTTTAACCTGGAGCGGCGAGCCGCCGGCGCACAATAGGACTGTCGGCGCGAGGGACCTAACCTCGAAATCGCGGCAGGTACAGGGAACGTGGGCCGCTCGCGGACAGCCCCGTATAATCGCGGTGTTGATGCGGGCCAAGCGTCACGCGGAGGCCTCGGAAGAGGCGGCGGCGGCGGCTGCAGCTTGGTTTCGGCGGGCGACGGCCGCGACGCAATCTCCAGCGGGACGGAAGTCGGCGATTATAGAACGGCTCTCGGCCTCGGAGGCGTTGCGTAAGCCTGCTTTTCGAGCCCCTTTCGCCGCCGCCGCAGCGCCGCGCCGCCGTCGCGCTTTTTCTCCTTCCTATATATTCGCCATTTGGCGCCGTTACTTTGCCCTCGGCGTTACTATTAATTTTCCCGCGTCAAGAGGCGCGTGGGAACATTATTTAGAGAATGGGGCATCTTCCAAATGCGTGCCGATCGCGCTACGTAAATTATACGCGAATAAGAATTCCGTGGAAAATAATCAGGCTCGGAGCTGTAGGTGCACGCGTTTATATCTGGGTGCCTTCTGAATTTCTTTCGCCTTGAGAAAATCCCACCGAGTTCCTCTCGGTTGGAAGGATAAAAGCGCGAGCCTGAAAATTCGGTGATAATAAATCCAATTGCTTGATCGTGTAACCTATCTCGATTTCTTGCTTCTTGGCAGCGTATGTACTTTTAGTGCGCAGTAGTCGCTCTGTATAAGGTGCAGTAGACCACCGAGCGAAATACGAGAAAATTTTTCTCTCTGTTACAAAGTGCTTTACTATCGTAAAAAGGAGAAAAAAAAAGAAGTAGAAGAAGAGCTGAAAAGTGCGCGAACAACGAGACGACGCGGCGCGGCCGGCGCGGCATTGATTTTCCCAAGCTATGGTAGCTGCAGGGCCGAGGGCCGGCCCCGCCGAAAGAGCCCTTTTTCTCGCAGGCCACAGCAGTCCGGCCGGGCTTTTTCCCCGAAAACCGACTGTGCCGGCTCGCATGTAGGCTTAGTTGCGCCTTCTCGCCGCCAGGCGTCCCGACAACAATGACACTCGGGCTGCTTATGTCGGCTGCAGCGGTCGGCCGTCGATCGGCTTATCGATAAAACGACCCCGGCCCAAAATCGCACGGTGGATTTAACGGTATTTCCCCGGCTAGGCGAGGCGACCTGCCGGGGGGAGGGAAACTGCGCGCGTAGCGTATCGCCAAGTGATTGGGTTTGATTGGCGGGGCCGGGGGACGAGCGAGAGCCCCGGTCAAAAGCTCCGCCTCGCCAGGGGCCGATGAAAGAGCGCGCGCCAAGTGACTCTGTCACGGGCGCCGATGTGGCCCGCGGCTCGCGAGAACTATCACTCGGCGATTGTCCGCAGGGCCGGATCCTTTAGCGGCTCTCGGGTGTGCGCGCTTTTTTTTTTTGCCCTCCCCGCGCCAATAGCCGGCTCCGAGGGTTGCGCTCTTTAGTGCGGCGCTCCCCGCGGAATTCGACGCGCTCTCCTTTTCATCGGTCGGCATTCGCGCGGGCGCACTTCGGCCTCGAATGTTCGACCATTTTCCCGATCGCTTGCTTTCCGCGTGTAAACATTCCATCGATCTCTCGAGAGCTTTTTCAGCCAAATGAAAATACAGCCCCGTCGGGGTCTGTTTGCGCAACATGTGCACTTTTTGTATTTGTTTCGTTTAAATCCAAAGGCCTGTTCCCCGCTTTTGACAGTATTAACAAGCGACCTTTGCAATTATTCTTGGCGATATAAACATAAATTATTTTCTCTTATGCAACCTGTGCATCTCTTTGTGGCTCGCGCTTTTTCTCTCTTATACCGATAATCCACAGAGGAGCTGGTTTGACACGGGGGAAAAAGCGAATAACTCGGCCTCTGAACGGCCAAAAACATTCATAAAAATATCCGTAAATTTATTCAGCGACGGCCGCTCGATCTGCATATTCGACCAATAAGAACGAATAACATAGAGCTGGCAATAGAACAATGGCCTCTACACGGGACGCCACTGAGGGCGATAAACAATGTAAGCCAGAATACACGCGTGTACGATTCGTTGGGGTTTCTCCGGTGCTGCTTAAGCGGAGAACCCTCGAGTCAGTCTGTATATATATATATATATATAATATCCTTGAGCGTCTAGGCTATAGAGCAGAAAAGGCGGGCGCTGGCAAGGGCCGCAGGCGCTATCTGCCCCAGACAGTCGCTCTCTCCCCGGCTGGGCAGCAGCCGGAGGCCCCCGTCTCCTCCCCGCCGGCGCCGATTTCGATTGAATAGGCTCGGCCCTCGCTCGCCCCCCCCCCCTCCCCTCTGCGCTTGCACTCGCGGATAAAGCAATTCGAACTAGCGGCGTAAAAGTCGGCGCTAGGCTTTTTCAAAGGTGGGCCGGTGCACGCGCGCGCCGCGCTCCTCGCCCCATGCGACTTTGTTTAATAATAGCCGGCGCCGCAGCCGCCGGCGGAGGGTCAAGTTTGCGAGGTCGCCGACACGTAATGAAAACAACTCTCCCCTCGAGTTGTCTCCCGCGGGACACGGGAGGGACGCGGACCGCGCGATTATTGCCCCCGGAGAGCGGCTTCTCGGCTTCTTCTTTCCTATTATCCCAGAGCCACGGAGTCCGCCGCGCCCGTAATACTCTCGCCCCGCTGCACACGAGACGTCCCGGGGACTTTTTCTCTTTCACGCTCGCCCAGCCTTTGGATTTGGTTGGAGGATTCAATTTGAAGGAGCATTACGGCCTGCCGCTCGCAAGCTCGCCAGTCGCGGCGAGTCCTACCTGCCAAATGTCGCGGCTGCCGCTATGCTTCGTGCGCCCTCGCCTCGCGTGTGTACGTTTCGACGGGCTGCCGCTGGGAGTTCGTCAAAAATCCTCGAAAAAGCGCTTCGTTCGCCAGTTGTTAAAAGCACGGTTAAAAGCGAACAAGCCAGGGCCGCGAACCGTTCCTCTTTGCCTTTTCGCACGTTTTTTTTTTAAATTATTCACCAGCGGCTTTAGAATGCGCGGAGCTATATATAATGGCGCCATAGAAGGTTTTCACGAGTACAAGCTAAATCCGCTAATAATTGCACATATTCGGCCTAGATCCGTACGACATACCGCACTCTTTATTATTTTAATAGTACTGTCGACGAGTGTCGAACCCAGTGCGATCTCGTATGACATTGACTTTTTAACAGTATATATATTTATTTGAAAATTTGCATCTTTAATGGACTCGTATTCTCCCTCGTATTTGAGCCATAGACATCAAACGTACAGTAATTATATATTTCGAAACTAAAAATTTGATTCTGTACTTTGATACTCGATGTTTTGATATTTAAATCTATGATGCGCGTACCTACACATCATATTAATTATATATTTGAATACTAAAATCTACGGTACGCACTCGGATACGCATAATGCGGACCTCATCTGCGAGGACGCTGCACACGTAGGCACCTAAAAAACTCGGTACACCCGCACATAAAGAAAAGTCAGAACACGCTGCATATTCATTTAAAAAATCGAATACTGTAAATAAGCTTGCTTGTAAATAATTATAAAATACAATTGTAAAACAAGCTTCTTTTTAAAACCACAGGAAGAACGTACGTGAATGCTGATTCTGCTGTTTATTTTTTCTCATGCACTTCTTTTCCTCCTTTCTTCATGCAACTTGATAAAAGAGGCCTATTTTCACCTCCCACACCAACGCTTCGGCAACCTCAAGTCTACCCAGTGGCACTCGCGAGATTTTTCTTCAAAAGCTCTGTCTTACACGAACAAACTGTTGGCGTTCGCCCACTCCCATCGATACAAATGCTGCGCACGGAAGAATATGAATAAGAATCAGTCGGAATCGGCTGGACAAGAGGCGCTTGTTTGAAAGAAAACCTGTTCCTTGCGCGTTCTCACGTCGCAATGGAGATTGTCTTTTAAATATTTAAAACCTCCAATGATTAATATTCGATGGTTAATGTACTACGATCTTTGCTCGAGGGCAAGTAAATATGCGGACCGATAAACTCTCGGATAAACTTGTAGTCGAACGATTGATATGATCGTTCAAAATATAAAATGTAAATCAAGAATTTACTGAGTCAATATGGTATTCTTTTAGATATCGAATGTTACAAATTCATTTTCTTGTTGATAATGATATTCTATTGTCCATAATCGATTGTTGGTCAAGTACCATTGATAAATGATGCAAAAGGCTTTTTTAAAATCTTTAAAATCTTACTTTATTTAGACTTGATGAGTCCATTTTGAAAATAGACACTTGTTCTTGTTATCAGCATGAAGAATTTCAAATATTTTTCATATCTGATGAAGTTAATAAAAATTGAATACGTAAACAGTGAATGATAAGCGATGTTCTTCTTGACATGCCGCTGCAACTTCAAATAAAAATGTATTTCTAAGTGTTGTATTCACTATATTAGTTATACAGATAAGATATTCTGACTTGTTTTCGTTTACAAACCATAAATTTTGTTCACATACTACTAAACACTGAAAATATCGGAAAAGCAGTTAACGGTAAAAGTATTATTGCTTCATACTTCATGTGTTGTAATCGAAAAGGTTATAACCTTTCAACAAATATCGCCTTTTGATATACCGTAATAAACTTTTAATCAAGTTCGATTCAATACATTGAAATATTTAGAATTTCTAAACATACTAGAGAAAAACTGATACTCTAATACAGCGATGTGAAGTCAAAGTCAACAGTGTAATAGATCCTCATTCGGCTCTTGTTAATTTTAGTCGGATGGCAATTCTAGATGTAAAAACGAGCTGTCGGTCGACCACAATTGAATAATCGTCGCTCGTTCAGTGCGAAGTTAAGCGACGAAGTTTTTCCCAGATGAATGGTTGAGACCAAGCGAAGAGGTCACCTTGTTTCCCATTAATTGCAATTTCAGGTTTCATAATCATCAATACTTTTAATACATTTATAACAACTACTGAAATTATTTTTAGTTATTTCCCATTCTAGTCATATACGTGACCTTGTAAAATGTTAAATTTAATAAAAAGTACTCTTTGCACAATAAAGCTCAAAAGTGTATAATCTTGTGTCGACTAAATTTCGCAACTTGGAAAGATATTCATTCAAAGACCTAGCCCTTCCTCGGACACGGCTTGTTTGGTCGCGGTAGAAACGACCGTAATACCTACGTGAGTATACACACTGCGCCTGATACCATTCACTCGCTCTTCCGCGTCTATCTTCGTTCCGCTCGGTTTATCTGCGCCTTCGGACAGATTCTTCCCTGCATACATACGAGCACCCACACAATTAGCGACTTCCTGTCTGCTTGGCGGCGTACACTATTTTCGTTGACATGCGTAGGTGATAACGAAAATTATCTCCATTCACGACAACAGCAGCTCGGGGGAAGGCAACTTCATGCGCACACACGTATATAAGAGGACCGATGGACGCTCCATTTTAATTATGCAGCTTATCAAATCTATTGGTTAGTTGCTTGGGGAATATTCGACAGAAATACAAAGACAGCAACTACTTTATTCTGATGCTATTTTAGATTTCTACTAAATCGTTGATAATACTAGCAATCAATACTAGCAATAGTGCGGGCTAGATCAAATATATTATGAGAAAATTCGGCTCTTCAAAGGAATCACTGAGAATTGAGTAGTCTACATTTTTGAATTAAAAACAAAGTAGTTCTACATTGTAAAATATGCTTAAGATGTGTAGAAGTAAAGAACAAACTGATGAAATACCGAGTCAGAGAGTCATGCGCACGGTATTCACAGCTAGCCTGCAGTCTTTGATTCTTATCTTGCGGAAACAATTTAATAATAATATTTACCGTGGGAAAGGGTAACAAGCTCGTTTTTGTGAATACTTGTGATATCACGTTACTTTCGACAAGGGATGGCGACAAATCTGCACTTGTTTGTGAACAAGACCTTATTTACTGTCTTGTTTTTTCTCACTTTGTGGTTTTATCTCTCACAAACATGCCACTTATAAAATTGTAATACGTGTCATCGATCTGCTTCACGTGACTACAATAAAGGCCTATATTGCTCAATTGAACGGTTCAACTTCATTTCGTGTGGCATGGCATAAAAAATATAGCTGCCGTCTACAAGTCTATTTCTAGAGTGAACTGAGCTAGGAGTTGAAAACAACATATTTTAAATTAAGAATTAACATTTACGCTAAAGATTAGGAAAAAAATGAATTTTTTCATTTTTCTATTCTAATATCATTTTCTACCAAAAAAAATTAACAAAAACATGAAAAAATTTAAAATAATTATAAAATTGTTATGATTTTTTGTCATTGCAAAAATATTATTGTATTATTATTAATGCTAACGTAAGTATTTATAGTTTTTTTGCAGTAATAATTGCAGAATTAATGGTTCTTCTTTCAAATATTATCTCATTTCCCGTGTTTTCATGTACTGTGTTGATTGCGCATGCTTACAGGCTCTAGTTTCGAGAAATTTAACTTTTCAGGTACGAATCACTATGATCTAGTGATTTAGTTTGACGCAATTCATTGCGAGAGTATTGCATGTGTGTACGTATATATGCCCATTGAGGTTAAGACCATGTATGCCTACAAAAATATAAACAAGCATTTTTCTTAACAATATCTGGTGTTTATTTTAAATATTTGATACATGAAATAAACGTCAGAATATATGCACAGAATGCTGGACCTACAAATACTATTATTTTATGTTGATTTAATAATTTTAATTATTTTAGAGCGTATATTGTGCATGCTAATAAGCACCTGCTCCGTACTGGTTTCCTGTCGGGTTTCGTTTCAAGATAACATACTCTTCATATAAGTCTATTTTTAATTGACCAAAGATGTTTCTCTTTTTTCAAATCTTTAGCTCCTTGCTGTTTAGATTTGCATAATTTCTGTTCATCTTTTTTTCTTAGAGCTGCAATAGCATTGATTCCGAGTGTCATGTCCATCCTTTTCATGATATTTAAGATATCGCACACGCCATCACTGAAAAACAATGTAGATATATTTGCTCTAAGTTACAGTGTGTGGTAACCAATAAATATATATTTGGAGTTGTTTCTACAGAATACTGTTGTAACTTTCGTTAAAATTCTATTTGTACCAACTAAGGCATGGCTTCAGTAAGGAGACACTTGACAAACGTATATAAACTGGTTTGATGACATCCCTCACTACTATAGGTAGCTGTTGGTAGAATATAACAATATTATACAAGCCATTTCATGAACCACTATAATTTTTTATACAACTCGGTTCAAACCCATGTTTTTAATGCCATTCAAGACACATTTTGCAGTAAGATATTAAAACATCATGATCAATAACTTGTTCAGTTTGTGCTTCAAAGATTGGTTCATAGTTTTCATCCTTTTTATTAATATTCTTAACATTACCAAGCATATATTCTTAAATATGAATTCGTGTCATCTTTTTAATTTCTTTATCTAGAACATTATGCATAATCTTGCTGTTTCTAATAAATTTACCTGAAATTCTAAAAGAACTTGAAAATACTGGTTATAGTAAATTTATCACATCATAAAACATTTTTAAATCAGAAAGTCCACTGATACATAACTGTGGGCTAGTATAACTCTTTCATGTAAGTCATACGCTAGTGTTTTATTTACAAATTTGTTACAATTTGAAAATATTTGTTGAAAATGTTATGTAGTATTAGCACACGTCAATGCACATTCACTTCAAAGTCCTAATGTTGATGTTTCTTTAAAAATTATATCTTGTTCACAACGCTTAGAACAGGTTACAGAATATTGTTGTTATATTGCATAAAATGTCAAAGTAAAAAATTCTGTGTCCGTTGAAATGAATGAAGGATATTTTTTATTGTTTATGTCATGTAAGTTTACTTGTTTCAACGGTTTAATACCCTCTTAATGCACGTATTCTTAATTTTCTATCTTTCCATGGAAATCTAAAAAAGGCCGAAATCGAGGCCGAAATGATTTATATCTCCTCTATATATTAAGTTTCACTTAATTTGCTATATTTAGCTGTTTAATATAAATGCAAAATATGTTTTAGAAATATGCAATGAGCTCTTCACTGTCCGAATGAAATATTGTAACAGTAAATCCAAGGTAAATCATAGTGTACGATTTTTGTTATATTTAAAAAATTAAAAGAAATATTTTTTTTAATTACACGTTTAAAACATCACGTTGAAATATACTATTGAAGATGTTTAATGCATTTGTAGCAATATACTATTGAAATTATAACGTAAATAGTAAAAGATTGTTGGATCTATTTTCTTAGAATGAAATTATCATGAAAGTGTGATAGATAAAGGGATATAAGGGATAAGGGGTTGAGCATATTCTACAATCTGGCTTAGAATTTTATTTTTTGTTCTCTAAATTTACTCTTAAAACATGGTAAATAGTGTAATTTTTACCAAGGGACTATACTAAATATCATGGATGTTATACTTGAGTTATCTCAATAGAACTCGAGATAGAATGTACGTAGCTATATGCTAGGCTATATGATATGATTGATCTTTCAAAAGTTTCGTGAAAGCTTTGGAACTGTTGCGTTGCTATATCCTGCTTGAATTCGTTTTAATCTAAACAACGTTCATTTCGGGTCGTATATATAGTGTTCGCTGTACCGAAGGTATTCTGCCTCTCACGCTCAAATGAAGTATCTACGAAAAACATCTGGAAAATACCTAAATATTAAAATATCTGAATTTTCCAATTACGATCTACGGGCGCATAAACGTGAATTGCACATTGTTCTATAAATATATGACAAGTGAAAAGGTTCATTGTAACGGTTGCATTGTCTCGCATTTATTTCGGATGAATTCACACGCTGCGCAAATCGCTTTATATTCCATTAACAATTGACTCGGCATGGAGGACGGCGAGCGACATTCTTACTTAACATAATTATAACAATTAAGCGCGGACGACTAGTTGAAAGAGTAAACAAGAGTCGGCCGGAGCTTTCCAGTAAGAGATCGAGTTGGAGCCGGATCGAAAAGAGCTCGGAAAAGAGTCTGGTTCGATCTAATTAAATAACACTGCGTGGCGGCGGCCGCGGCGGTGGGAGAACCGCGGACTCGACACCGCGGATGGTAAATAGAAAGCGAGATCAGTGGCCCTCTCTCCCTCTCTCTATATCTCGAGGTCAGCGCGCGTGCGACCGGAGCCGGAATGTGCGCGCGCGTGCGAGTGCGCGACGACGCCGGCGGCGCGGCGGCCCGGGTATTCCCCGAGTGGCTCGCTCGCTCGCCGTTATTAAAATCTTGATCGAAGCGCGCGCGCTCGCGCACACGCTACTTCCCCCGCGGCAAGAAAGCATTTGCCGCGTAGGAGTCGAATTTCATTTGCGACGGACGACGGCGGCTTTTGTGCCTCCTCGCGCTCGGGGTATTAAAGCGCGCGGCGGCGGCGGCCTCGGGTTATCGGTCTGGGATCGCGATTTGATTTCACTCGCAGGCGCCGCGAGTCGCGAGCTCCTCAAATAGTTGTCCCCCGTTGGCCGTCGTCATTTTTGCCCGTTCGATTGGCGCGTAGGAAATGTTTATCATAACCAGTGTTTACTTCCGCCGATTCGCAATGAGCGGCCGTGTATATTAAATGCACACTTCCGTTCGAATGAACATTGAATAAATGAACTGGGGTTTATCAATAATGCTCTCGATAACGTTCTTGCGAGCGCTCGGAAATAGGAAACATTTAAAAATGCGTTACCAAACTCTTGCTAAGATAAATTTAAATTGAATAATCAATTAAATGTGCTACTTGAAAGTCGTATCACGTTTCCCGTGCGCCAAAACAAGAGGCAAAGCCTCGGCCGAGGCAGTTTTCGCCCGAGTTTTCGTCAACAGCTGCGCGCAACGGCAGTTCGATGACGGCCAGTTATGCAATTAGCAATAAATAATTAATCACTCGGGAGAACAGATAACTGCGTTCATTCAAGGCGATAATACGTATGAATTTCTGGAAAGTCGATAAGCAAACGCTGCGCCCTATTTCCGCTTTTTCTTTCTGTTTTCCGCTCTCTCCCCGTGCCCGAGCTCGTGCCTCCGTTTCCGAGGTATTCGCCCACGCGAAATTTCGAGCACCGGTACGCTTTCTGCCTAAGCCCTGTTACAAACTAAAGCGATTTTCCTCGGGCGGTGCGCCGTGCCACGCCGCCGCGGCCGTCGTGCCGGGCTAAAGGGTATTGCGCAGTTGCTGCCTAAAAACTCTTTCCAAGTGTGAACTCTCGGCGTGCCTCGCGACGTACACGCCGATAACGAAAAGTCCAATGAAAAGAGAAGGTGCGCTGCCGCGCTTTCACGATATCAATTGTTTTGAAAAAACGTACTTTAAACTTATTGATTTTTTTTGTCATGGACGCGTAACTACTACGAAAATTTGAGTGTTCCTTGTTTCGTGTGGATTCGGGAACGTCTGAACAATTTGTACCAAAAGGTAATAATAATACTTTGAGCAAAAAAGTTAATAAAAAAAAAATTTGATGAAATACTTTCATCTTAAGAATCCTGTATCATCCGAGGTAACATCGCATACAGCCACGTCAAGTTGTGCCATATTTCAAATATTTGTCCTTATGAATAATTTTTAAAAAATTCGTTACATATCCAGGAGGAGGGCGACATTCATTTGAAAAAAATGACACTTTGCAAGAAGCTGTTAGATTTTCATGTTTCTTAAGGTTCTCAAAAGAAGAATCCTTACATTATTAACGAGACTAATAACCGCCGGAGGCATGCACGACGTTCGTTATTATAAAAAAACAGCGTGGTATCAAAGATTAAAAGGTTTCGTTGACCCAGAAGCCGGGACATATAGAGGCACGTTCGAGCACGTTACTCGGCGCATCGTCGGCAGCGGCACAAGCCTCTTCGTGGGCGCGATCGACCCGCGGCGAGCGAGGCTGAGCGACTCCCAAGTCCTATCCATTGCTCTCCCTCTATCTTTCGGAAAATCGAGACTTGGATTGATTGTGCGTTTAAGCCGGGGCTCGCGGCGCGGCAGTTGTTGTTGTGAAAAATCGCGGGCCGGCGCCCCCGGGCGGGCGCTGCGCGATCGGTAAATCAGACGATAAGAAAAACTCGGCGGCACGGGGGCTGCTGCTGTCGTGGATTCGCGGCTCGAAACAACTCCGTTTTTCCGGGGCGGGGTCGTTGACACGCGGGCCACTCCCGCGATAAAAAAGCCGGCGATCGGCGCGTGCGTGCCAAGGCCCGGGTCTTACTCATCGATTCGCCGGGGCGACATACACACAAACACACACGTGTATATATATATATATTGGCCAACGGCGTGACGAGGCCTAGGCGTCCTCGGCGCGGCCAACAATTGGGCGCGCGCGTGGAAAAGCCCGGTTTTGCCGTCCCGCCGTGGCCGGCGGTGCGCGCGTCACGCGCACTTGTTTACGAGGCCCGGCCGCGTGCTATCCGCCGGCGAGGCCGGCATAATTAAAAGGTCGCGCATGCGCCAAAGCGCGATCCCTACGACGCCCAGGTGCGACTACTCCTCGGCCCTTTCGGCCCCCCGCCCCCCCCTGCAATTACGACCTTTTTTTACGACTTTCCCGGGAAAAGCCGGCCGCGGCGGGGCTGACGTAATTGCCGGGGGATGCGGAGCCCGGCTACCGGGAACCGCCCGGGCTGCACCCGCCGGCCGGCCTCGCGGCCCCCGGGGGAGCGGCGCGCGCGGCCCACGTGCCGGCGCAGGTGCGCGAGGAGGAGGCCGCCTTCTGCCGGGGGCCGCCCGTCGCCCGCCCACCCACCGGCCGTTTTATTGCCTTCGATCGCGTCGGTTTTCGCAAGGGGCCCGCGTCCTCGGCCCGCGCGCCCATTAGCGCCTTTTTGTCTTCCTTTTACCCGCGCGCCCAGGTGGACACCGGGGGGAGGGTTCGGCCCGGGATGTGCGCGCCGCCGCCGCCGCAGCGGACGCGTTCGGATTCCGAATTATGTAATTGCGCGGGCAGGAAGCCGCCTCGTTCCGTCTGCCGGGGAGCTTTGTTACTCGGCTTGTTGCTCTTTTCAGAGCGCTCGGCGCTTTGCCGCTATTCATTTGCTCTCGTTTCGCGTGGATTGTTCATCGGCTAAGCGATGTATTTATTGTTTGCCATTAAGCAGACCATTAATTAAGCGATAAGAGCTTAATAGCGCATGATGGTTATATAATGCGGGACGCGTCAAAAATGGCTAATTAAATTATTACGTCGTTGCCGCAGAGATTCTTTTGTCCTACAAATAAATGCTTTCGCTTTCAAAGTACAGTTAATGGGTGGCCGATCGATTAATTCGTTTACAAACTCCTATCCAAGAGAATTAATCTGCCCGATTAATACGTATCAAAGTGCAAATTGTTTACTCTTCGGCTTGAAGAAATCGTCCCCGAAATCGCGAGAGAGATATATACGTATGTATCTTGTATACAAGGCTCCGCCGTCATAACAGTGCGCTAATCTACAGCTAAGCAACAAACGACACGCATCATCCCGCACAACGCCACGAGTGATAAACCCTTTTAACGATCCGGTACAACAGTGGGCGGCGATCCGGCAAAACAAAACCTAACCCCCGTGATCTCACCTGCGACGGAATGTCCGAGAGGGCCCTCGGGGAATCTTATCAAGCGGCCCCGCGAGCGATTAAAAAGCGCCTGGGCGGGCCCTGGTACGCATATCGGAGGGCTGTCGGGGCGTGCCAAATCCGTGTCACGAATGGAGGACGCGCCCGCGCATGTATATACATGCAGCCGGCCGTTGTATAAAGCCCGAGCGAGATTGAAGTAGGCGTATACGAGTGGCGGGCGGGCGATAAAGCGCGCGGGAGGGACAGGGGGGGGAGAAATAGGGCACACGTGAGAACAGCGGAGCGCCGGGGAGTGGGCCGAGCGACTTGCATCGCTGATAGGGCCAGGGGCGCCGGGGATCGATCATCTAGGAGCACCGCGGCCCTGAATCATAGCCCGGCGCCTCGGCTGCGCCACGTCTTCGGCAATTGGCACTGTACAATGAGATTGAACGGCCAGTCCAAGGCGCCCCGCGCAAGCCAGGTGCAGATTCCGACTAGGTAGCAGTTTCGCCGAGGTCCGAGCAGCGGCTTACTACTCCCCCACTCCCTCTGGCCATTCCGACTTTTTCCACTATTTATTATTTAGGAGTGTCAGCTTCAGATTCGACTCGAGACATATCTTATAGACGAACCTGACAACTTTAAACGAGATAGGGGATGGACAACAAAGCAATTTTAAGTCAATTCAAACTAAAATGTTATATTTTATTTACATTCGTTCGGTAGTAAATATTCTAGATCATAACTCGAACAAGAAAAAAAATAAATAATCTATGCAATTTTTTTAATTGACTCGGCTCTATTTCAATTAAAGCGGATGATGCAAATTTTCAACGCGAATTGAAATCATGCGTGGAATAGAAACATGCTTAAAACTTTAAACTCCGAGTTTATTCCGCAGAGATAAATGATATTTTTTTCAAAGAGCAAAGTTATTTTCATTCCGCTTTGCTTATTTTGTTGTTATAATAAGTATCGTGTTATTTTTAAAGAAGAAACCGAGGAAGATTCTGGTGTAACTCATTGCGCGAGGGTAAACTCGGCAGTAGATGGTTTATTATTATCATATAGGCATTACGTGCGTCTCTACGAATGTGCAACAGCAATAACCTTTGTTGGCGTTTTTATTTGTTGTCATTCTGAACTCGACGTAATCGTATGCCATGACTTCCAAACCCGGCTGTGCAGTTAGCGACTTTAAAGAGAAAGAACTTCTTGCAAAGACAAATAACTCTAATTGCACATTACCACTACGAGTGCAAACAACTCTGGTCCTTCAAGCAATCTACCTGGTTCGTTCGTACCCTCTATATATTTTTATAGATTGTACCTCGGATTGTGCGTAATTCCTCTCGTAAATTTGTCCATAAAAAATTAGTTTTTTTTTTATCGTGACGTTTTACGAGATTACCGATTGGTCGACGGGTGGTTAATCCGCTTTGCATTCGCTACGTGTACTCGTCTTTTGTTCGGTTTAGGGTGCGGTTCAGCGACGGGTGGGTTGCTCAAGCGTTTCAAGGTAAGTCCAATCGACCCACGACGGCGCAGAAGCTAATAGGGTAAATATCAATTATCAAAATTTGGAGTCGGCCAAAAGATTCAGGGTTCGCCATTAGAAAGCCTATGTTATTCTTTAATCGGTTACACAGTGCCGAGCACAGCGCGCACAACAGATTTGAACTTTCCGCTGGGAAAGCATAAATATTTATAGCGGCACGCGGCATATTATACATATATATGTGCGCGACATCGACGTTGCCCGAGACCATTGTTTCGTTGGGCTGGCGGGTGCATACGACCGAGAGAAAGATAGAGAGTAAGCCTATAAATATAAACCGGAGAGCCCTGCAAAACTTTTGGTTCGCGCGCGTCAATGTTATTGCCTCGCTGCGCGAGTCTGACGATATTTTGGCGAATATTAATAAATCATTGTTTGCCCTTGGTTGTGCGAAGCGGTGCCGTCAAATTTCATTATTGAATAACTTGTATTGAACTGGCGTGAAATTTACTTCGGAACGCGAGGAAAAACATTCGAAAGCAATCCTTCTAGCGATTATTTTCGAATATGACCCTTTTAAAATAAAATAATACTAATATGATGTATTGAATTTATAATATTAAACGGTAATACATTTTCCTGCATGACATCATACAAGGTATAATTTTTTTATTCAAGAGAATTTTGAGAAGAATAAATAGAAGCTGAAGGCTAACTAGAAATAATAATATTAGTCTTGTGGTAATAAGAGGACTTTTTTACATGGCACGACAACAACCGAAAGTAGTGAATAGTATAAAATATTATTTAAAATAAAGTATATTGCACAATTCAGAAATTATGAAATATTCGACGAAACACCATTTACAATTTCCATCAATACACAAAGTTTACATATACTTTAACTAGTTTTCCAAATGATTATACCTTTTGTATAAGTTTTAACTAATTAGTTGAAAAATTAATCTATTCACAAATAATTATTGCAGTTTTTATTGGATCACCAAAATGTGAATTACATATCTTTTATTAATTATTAGATAGAATACATAAAATAGTTTTATAAGTAATATATTTTCTTTTCCTGCAGTAAAACTAATATTACGACGATATTCGCGTGTATGCATTGTAGTAATATCCAAATATCCAATATGGCATAAAAACTTGATTGCATTTAGACACTCTTTTAAGAGATATACGCCATAATGCTACTACTTCCTTTGTAAGAGAAAGTGCACAATTTGTGAATTGTAATTTTTAAGTAACAGTAAATATTTCAACAACTAGCGATGATATTGGTTTCTTTGAAAATGTTAAAACTACGACAGTACTGTTTATCTGTTTTAATAAATTATTTTGTTTATAATTGTTTATAATTCTATTCGTGAGATTTTGTTAAATTCACTCTTGTAGATATAATTTTGCAAATCACTGAGTGGTCCCTACCCTCTAGCCACATGCGACACTTCACAAATTAGCTGGCTAGCATATTATGTAGGCAAACGAGCTTCAACGAAGCAAATGATTTGGTTCAGAAACCATTCGTGGAGCGAAGCATGTAGCCCTGCAGTCGCGCTTAGACGAAAGCAATGATGGGTTATTTCAACAGATTACGCGAGTCATATAATCATATTCAATGGAAAATGAATTTCAACGTTATGGAAAAATAAAAATATATAAATTATAAATTTTATGCATAGCCACGTATATATATAAATCATTATTAAACATTCAATTTAAATTCAATTACTATTTTAGTTTTTTAGACGTGAGATGGATCATAAAACAAATTGTTTAAAATAAATCATTGAAACTGTACTAAATAATATAAGAATGGAATAATTGTTGAAGTACCATACTACACTGACGTTCGAGCTGAAATTATTATTGAAGGCTATGGTATATAAAACACAAAACGTAATAAAATGTAATTTTGAAATCAATCCTATTGATCTCAACTCAACGAGTCACCCTAAGATATATAAAAATATATCCGTAAAGAATGGTAATAATAATTAAAAGAATAATCTTTTTTGTATCAAAGTATGGGTCGATCCTTGTATTATAAGTTGTTAACTTTCACATTACATTAAGAGAGACCTAAAATGCATGTGAAAAAAAACACAGAAATCGTTGAATATAACTCTCATTTTCGTTAAACACGATAAAACGCATTACTCGAGCGAGCAGCGGTGCGCATTTCGACCTTGTTGCTACGCCTAGATTTCTATACTGTCCTTGTCGGTACTCCAAGTTAGAAGTTGGGTGAAGCTGAGATAACACTGCGGTAGTTAGAGGTGCGAGAAAGAAAGATGGAGATGGTGAAAAAAAGACTCTGATTGTTTTATTTGTGACACTGTGACACAATTGCATGTCAAGCAGCTAATGTTAAAGCAATACTGTTAAAACTAATATAAAAAAATATAAAAATCGATACCACAAAATTTTAAGTTTTAAAAAAACTCTAAATTGTATTTCAAGAATTTTACGAAAATTATCATGTAACTTTTATTATTCTCAGTAATGATTAATAGTTGACAAAAAATGTATTATAATTATGTTTTGTTCATAGCATGTACTTAAAAAATTATATATCTGAAATTAGACTCAAACATAAGTAGAAATGCACAATGTTGTTTTTTTACTACGTAAACTTCAAACTTGCAAAAAACTTGCATATTCAAGATTTTACAGTTGATATTCAACAACCGTTATTTTAATACACGTTTTCATTCAGAACAAGAAATTAATATAACATATTCTAATCACATATGCCGTGTCATCAATATTCTCGTCAATATTCCTTGTAAATGGCATTTTTCGTATCTTCAATCGTCGATTAAATAACTTAACTTCAGGAACAGTTGATTAATCGAGTCCATCAAAAAGTGAATCCATAATATCAATTAACTTAATGCTTACTCAAAACTTATAGCCTCGCTAGCAGGTAACATCATAGAATGCCAGTTTTGCAACGTAACACATAACTTGACAGAAGACTGCATCTCGGACCGCATAAAATTATCTCAATATTTATTAATAGAAAGTATTTTTTTTTCAGATAGGTTTATTGTTGCGTATCGTCAAAGTACCTTGAAAAGAGAGAGACTTTATTACTCGCTGATTTAAAAAATTATGCAAACATGATAAAAGTACGAGTAGAACTGCTTGGTCCGATAATAGATAGAAACTGTTATGAAAAAGTCGTTGCAGACGTGATAAAATTAATTATTATATTTTAATTAACATTTGATTAATTAATTTATTTTTTTATTAATGTTTAACATTATTTACTTTTTTGTTCATAATTTTTCCCGCTATTTTGTTCGATATTTGGCACTCAATATGGAGTCAGACTTCAAAGTCATACGCAAGTATCGGGACAACCAAGTCGGTAAAGAAATTGCTTTGTTAGGATAGTCTAACAAAAACACCGTACAATCTTCGATAAATCTTAAGTTTACAACAAAAAATTTATCACAGTCATTAAAAATAAAACAATACTTACCAAAGCTGCGTATTTATCTCGGTGTTTACTGAAGTAATCATTGATTCTGACCTTTACCGCTCGCTTAACTTAATGAATTTTCTTTGTTATGGCTCTTCAATAATTTTTAAAAATAGACAATAACATTTAAGGAAGTTAAATAAAAAAGTTCGATAATAAGTGTACACATACCCATACTTTCAGTTAAAAAAATGAAGAATAAGGTAAATGTAACTTTTCAATTTTTTGTCAATTTAATTAGTAGGGATAAAGTAAAAAGACAAAAGATTGTGTAAAAATGTTATAAAATGTAATTGTTGGTATAGCCATTATTAAACTGGCGGAGATTAATTGGTTATGCCAAGTTTACATTTATAATTGAATGGGGAAGTTGGGAGGTACCCGCAGGTACCTCTAAAAATGGGTCATGGCCCAGGTGACTGCAGTCGCCGGTGAATTCAGGTAGAGCAAAGGAACTATTTAATAAAACAACAACTCACGTGTTTGTGGTGGTGCGCTGTGGTCGAGTGGGCGGCAGCGGAAGCGGCGGCGGCGGCGGCGGCGGCAGCTTCAGTCTGGTCGCAGGAGCGTCGGCTCGACTGTACCCCCTCGGCCGCTCTCTGACGCACTCGCGCAAACTTTAGCTCCTGCTTGGGCACAGTTCGCTTACTCAGAGTTTTCTTGTCTCTTTTAGCTTGGGAGCACTAGCGGCACTCGTCCGGCACGGGGCGCGCAGAGTCGCGGTGCCGACGCGAGCTGCGACTCGGCTCGCTCACTCTGCGTTTTGACGCATGTATGTATTTATTGTTGTGTTCGTTTTACCGGCACGTCGGGCGCACGCACATCGCGCACCTTATCGGAGCTAGCTCTTAGAGCCGATCTGCAACGTGACACAATGTGGCATGGTTAGTTTCATTCGTACAGTGATTGCGGGGCGGGAGGCGCGGGGCTGCTGGGACGCACGGCGCTCGCGCACACGCGCCCGGGGGATCCGGTCCATCCGCTCCGCGGGCAAAACGACGTCGCGGCGCGTTTGTTTACCCGGCGCCGAGGGTTGGGGAGGGAGGAATTAATCGCTCGGTTTTTCACCGCTCGGGTCCGCGGCGCCGGCTGCCTTTCGAAACGGCTCGTTTAAGCGCTGTTTAGCAACAACGATCGGCGGGGGCCCCCGCGCGCAGGAAGCGATGAATCGCGAAGAAGAATGCCAGCCATCCCGTTCTTTTTTTTTTTTTTCTTCAAATTGCGTCATTTGAAAGCGTCTGCGGCGAGCGGTCGCGCGGCCGGCCGGGCTGCCAACGACCCACTAAGCTCCGCCTAAAATCCCCATCGACACCGCGGAACGAGCGAGCCGAGAGCGCGCGCTCGTGCGCCCGAACAATGCCTTTGTTTTCGGCTCTCTCTCTCAGCGACACAACCTCCTTGCGCCCCGCAAGGGACGGCCAAAGAAAAATGTAAGCGAGCGACTCGTCGCCGCGGAGAAAGAGAGAAAAACGGGGATACGCGTGTTTCCACGTAAGCGCGGCCCCGTGGCCCACGTGCGCATGCAAATTCGGCCCTTCCGGGAAAGCCAATTTCTCCCGCGCAAGAGGTCCCACGGAGAAAGAAAGGGCCGGAGAGCCGGGCCGCTTTTCGCCCGGCGGCGCGCACACATGCAGCGCCGAGAGCCGCCGGTTGTTTGTCGCGCGAGACGCCGACGAGCAAAGGGAGCGGAATGGAGTCGAAAATTCCGACCCGCGGGACGAGACGGGGAGAGGGGGAGAGAGAGAGAGAGAGGGGCCGAGAGGCCAGACGATAATGCGTATATTTGCGTCGCGCGCGCGCGCGAGTCCGACTTCTCGCTCGAGGCCTTTCCTTGCCAACTCGCGCGCGCCTCCGCGCCGGGGTGTCGATCGCGTTAATAAGCCGTGAGGAGCGCGGCGGCAGCTGCGCTTGATAGCCGAAAGCTCCGGCCGAGCGGCCCGCAGATCCGCAGATAAACCCGAGCGAGCTGTTAATTAATCCGTTACACAATAGTAGTATTTTGAGCGCGGCTTCGGTATTTTTACCCGGCGGCCGAGCGCTCGCTCGAGCCGCCCTCTCTCGCCCCACTAACGCGACTATCTTTTTCTTTTTTTTTTTTGCACGCCGGTGGAAACACGTGTGTTTTTGTTTGCCCGCGGAATCGTCTCGAGGGCTTTTCTCGGGCGAGGAGGCGCCCCTTTGACGAGCGTGGCCCATTGTCTCCGTCGGGGAGGGGGGGAGAAAAAAAGGGGGCGGGTGCGCCTGCCTGGCTCTCCCCTTTACGTGGGCAAGCGTCTTAATTGATATGGGCGGTCGGAAATAGCCGCGAGGAGCTGGATGGCTCTCCTTTGACTGTGGCCTGCCGAGCCGCCGCGGCAGGAGCAAAAACTCGCGCGTGAAAGCTTCTCGCCGGCGCCAGTGTAAACAAAATTAGTTGCGTGCTACGTGTGTATCAAGTCCTTAAACCACACCTTGCGCGGACAGAGGGGATTATTATTAGATGTACCAAAGCCTTTGAGACAGTTCTTGTGTCGTACTTTTGTAACTTAAATCGACACATTCTCCTTAGTATGCAACTTTTTCTTTTTGCCTCGCTCGTCTCCGAGCTTTCTGCCAATATATGTACTTCCGGAGCGGGAAAAGACAGCGGGATTAAATGGTAGCCGCGCGTTTTCTCGGGTTTCCGTGCAGTCGTACTTCTTTTCATTTAAAACGACACACTTGCACATACAGGCATATACAATATCTTTATGCATGTACATGTTTATATATTAGTATTAACTGGTGCGCTATGCCCGAACAATTTTAGCGTGATACACGGGCATAAATATGAAAGTCTAATGAGGTTCTAGCTAGAGACAGGATGGTAGATAATGAGAACAGAAAAATATAAACGTGAGGAGAGCAGGAATGCCTTCAAACACCGCATTACAATAGTGTCAAGTCATATAATGTAGCAAAAAAAAAAGAAAATGGTCTATTTGTGATAACCTTCGCACACACACGCACACACTCACACAAAAGTATTAAGCATGAAAAAAATATCCCCAAAAAGATCAATCAAAGTTGTTAAAGTGTGACAGCGGATATAACAATTATATCTCGATGCTGTTCTTAAGCGGAATCTATGTATGTATAGACTCTTAGAATTTGTTAATTTTCCTTTTTATTACTATTGATATGTACATTAATACTTCTACGACAGTGTGCAATGACTGTTGACATTTAATTTTCATTTTTCACTCAGACAAAATACCGCCTAGGTAATCAATTTATCGGTATTTTGATGATATGACTTTTTGCTTGGAATTTTGACGCCTGGAGACTATTCATTTTTGTAAGCCGGGCCATGTCATAAATTCTTTATCTCTGTATACAATTGTTAAGTAAATAGTAGAGATCAGTAGCAAAAGCATATGGTTAAGTTGGTTGAAAATTAATTTGTTAAAAATATACGTATATGTTAAACAAGCTTGATACATTGATACTTTGTCAAAAATTACTTACATACAGGGTTGTCATTTATCATCTGTGTAAAAACGGAAGGAAAGTGTGTAATTTGGTGCGAATCGAGTTAACGACTCTCTTCAAACGAGACGTAAGCTAAAAGTTTCTTCTCGCTGCAGTAAGCAAAGGGGCACGAGATAATTTTAAAAACATTGTATTTCGTTTATCTGGAGTGCATGAAAGGAAATTTGCCCGTTGCAAGTGCGTCAGGGCGAAACGAAACTGAAGATTGCTCGGCTGGACTAAAGTTTTCGGTGCGATTCTTAAAAAATGCTTGACATTTTGAAAAAAAAATACCCAAGTTACGCCTCTGCAGAAAGTCGTGTTCTCGAGAAATCCTCGGAGAAACGAGGAAATTTTTGGCGGTCGAAAGAAATTTTGCTCGAGAATGCGAAAAAATTTCTTTTTTTTTTTTTTCTTTCCAAGACGAAGATTAAAGAAGAACCGGCAGCTCGAATTACGGGCTTTTTTTTTTTCCAGCAATTTTACGTACGACGCCACGTATGCGCGTTCTACGCTCTTCTGCAGCCTTGCAAAATATCATCGGCTCGCTCAGTAACGAAAATTTTTGATAAGTCCAGCGCCGCGTGCATGGCGGCGATGGGCTAATCTTGGCGGACATGGCGATCTCTATAAAGCCGCGGCTGATAGGCACAATCGTCGAGAGCGCTTTCGCCTCGGGTTTCGCGCATCGTGTGTCAAAGGCTAATGAAAACGCCCGGCGCACTCGGCTCGCTCGGCCCTAGCCGTTATTGTTTACATTGAAGCGTATCGAGCTCTCCACCCGGCACGTTTTCGCGGACATTTTGAAGTACGGCCACGGGACGCTGGGGGGGATAAAGGAAAAAAAAGAAAAAAAAAAACGAGGGAGCCACGAGGAGGGCTGCGCGCGCGTACGTCGCTCGGAAAAGCCAAGGCGGCCCGGCGCACGGTGTTTACGGGAAAGCGAGGACCGAGGAGCGGGTGGTCTTCTCCGGGGCGGCGGATATCCTATCGATTGCCGGCTCGTCCTCGAGTTCGCGGCGCAGAAGCGAGCGCCGGTGGAATCCGCGGTGGCATTCGGCCGTTGCCGCGGCGGCGTAAACAACCTCGCGCGCAGGTTCGACGCTCCGAAACGGTGGGAGGTTAGGCCCGGGTGGGTGGGTGGGGGGGTAGGGGCCGAGGACGCGTGCCTCGAAAAACGTCGTCTCCTCTCCGGGGGCCGCGCACGAGCGGCCCGCGAGTTGTTTACTAGAACGCGATCGGCGCGCCGCCTGCCCCCGGCGCGTAGTGTGTAGCTCCTCGGCGGCGCACGCGCGCCTCGCCTCTTTTGCGCCGCGCGCGCACACACGCGTGCTGGTGGGCGAGCGAGAGAGAGCGCGCGCGCCGTCCTGTTGTTTTGCTTCGGAACGCGGCGCGAGGCCATTGTACGGCTAATGAAAACTGCCCAGAAGCGGAGGTTATAGGAGCTGACCGATTCCGCCGCCGCCGCCGCCGCAGACGCCTTGTGGCTTCGACGTCTGCTCCGAGCGGCCCGATAATTGTTATTATGCGCGCGGTCGCCGATTCGCGAATAATGGACCGCTCCGAGGCTACCTTTCCTTCTGCCTCGTCGCGATTTAGCCGGGAATTCAGCCTGTCTGGGAGTCGCGGCCCCTTCGATTCAACAGCCTTCCTTATCAAGCTGTTTTTTCAACTACTTCGGACGAGCTTATATTTGTTTCAAAATCTAATCGCCGACTTTATAATTATTTACTCGTGTGTAAGCCGCTTAAGATATTTTTTATACTTTTCTAAAGTTAAAGTAAACAGAGGTTGAATCATTTTTTCTTTTACTTTGTGTGCTTTAGTGTCAATTGAAAAGGCCTACCCTTAGAAAAAGACAGAATCACCGACATATCCACGCTTCTTTCAATTTTCTTATCAACTGTTAGTCTTCCGCGAGCTTCATAGTTGTGCTAGGCGGTAATTGAATTCCTCACGATTAATGACTCGATAATTAGTTTCGATTGTATGATTTTTTGAAATCTTAGCTTACAATACGACAAAAGTAATTATTTACTTTATTTACGAGATAATTATTATTCAGAAATAAAATTCGTTTCCTTTGTCCAGACCAATAACAAAATTCAGATATATTAGATAAATAACAAATCCAGGTGATACCGTGCATCTCATTTTTAATTATCAACTTTTGTAACTGTATTTGAAAACAATTTTATACAATCGGAATCGTGAAATAACAATCAGATGATTATTCAACTGTGTTCTAAAGTTTTCAAAACACTTGATATAGCTATAGCACAGATGTGAATTATACTAGTATTTATAGGTGAAGTAAAATATGTTACATATAGTTGGATTCGTTTCGCTGGAATAATGAAGCGGTCTACAATCCTATATTTTAAATGGCCGGTAATTTGTAATTCTGTACGAATACAATAATTATTTTCTTAAACAGAGGCGTTTCCTACTCGCGATGAGTGAAACAGTAAAACAGGTTTTCATTCGCGTCGAAACGTTTCGAGTTTTGTAGGTAGTTCCCTACTATTTCCAAAGGTTACGAAAGTATTATTAGGATCAAAGATCGTATTTGAACAATGTAATCTTGTTACAAATTTTAAGTCTTGGCTATAATTTAACTCGTGAATTCTATGAAATTTAAATTGCAAAAACTACATTAATAATGAAATATGCGAAATTCAAATATTATTTGTACAATTAATTTTTATGATCATTGATTGCTTACATAATAAGATACTATTTCGCTTATCTGGCGACGAACAATGTTGTTTAATCTGTTTTACGTTCATCTTATTGTTACAACGAATCTCTCTTTTTCTGCATCGTTTTTTCCGGATTAAACGTGAACTAGAATGTCGGAGCATCGACTAATTTTCAAACCAAAGCACCGAAAATTGAAGTGGGAAAAGTAAATAAACTATCTCGGAAGAGCATCATCTGAGCTAGCTGTCGATGGTCCCATTGAAAGACGCAGGCAGCGTGGCAGCTTGACGGCCGCCGCGCGAGACGCCCCGAAATCCGCCAATTTTTCCCAAACACACGTTTCACGCTATCAAGGCTAATTGGCGAGCGGCTGCGGCCGCGCGGGCCTCGGCCCTCGGCCCGGCATTGGCGGCGCGGCCATGCGGGCACGGGCAGGGCCGAGGCTTGGCAAAATCGAACCGAGCAAACGCCGAATAATAAGAGCACGAGCGCTGCTCGCAGTCGGAATTGGAAGCGCGGCTGAATGGAGCGTGGGTGAACGTCCTTTAAAGCACCTCGAGCGTAGAAGGGTCACCGACTGCCGGCGGCGCCTCGGAGCGGCGCGAGGGAGACACGCCGCGGGCCGGGGGGTGGGAGAGACGGGGCGAGTAGCTCCCGAGCAAAACAAGAGTCTGCGCGCGGGCCGACTGCGCATCTCCCGGGCCATGTTTGCCGCGCACGCGAGCCGCGCTATTTACCGGGATTCCATTTGTTTACGAGGGCCGCGCGAGTGCAGATGCACGCGGGCGCCGGCCCCGAGCGCCGATCGATCCCCGGGCCTTTCGGCCCTGCCCCCGGGGGCCCGCGCACACCTACGTACGCGCGCGCACAGAGACGTACGTGCACACGGGCTCTCTCGGGCTCCTCGCGCATTTCACTGCTCGCGCGCGGCCCCGCCGAGGACACGACGCAATGCGTCGCGGCTGGCTATATTACGATTGCGCTATCGCCCGCTGGCTCTTGTTTTGCAAGCGGCAGAAAAATTTTATCGCTCCGCGCGCGCAATTATGAATGGACGCTCCTCCTCCGAACGCGTGCTCCTCTCCTCTCCTCGGGGTTCCCTTTTTTTTCTTTTTGCGACCGCGGCCACTTGCCGTGGGGCCCCCGTGTCGTCGTCGTCGTCGTCGGCAGCCGGCTTTATGAATTGATACGCGTTGCGTCACCGCCCGGCCTAGGCTAATTATTGTAATTTATTATTTGATCGGGGCCAGCGCTGCACTCGCGCACTCGAATGGAATAATGGCAGCGCGTTAAAGCCGAATCAGGACTCGGAATGAATTAGCGGGCGAGCGTACGGGGCTGTTTACCTGGGCGCGCGGCCCCACGAGTCAATCGCAACGGCCCGCGGCGAGCAAAGGGCCCGATGGCGCCATCGGCCGAGGAGCCCGGAGGCTCGGCCCGGGCCGCGTGGCGCCTATTTGTTTACATATCGGGGCACGGGCCGGCGGCAAAGGTCATCGATCCGGCGGGCGCGGGGGCGGGAGGCGCGCGGGCCGCGGCGGCTGCGCGTGTATCGAGCGGAGCGGGGCCGGGCGCCCGGGTCCAGCGGCGCCGCCCATTGACGCGAGGCCTCCCGGCGGACGGTGCGCCGCCGCGGCGCCGCGGCCCTTTGAGGTTATGCGCGGGCGGGCGCGGGGAGGGCCGCCCTGGGCCGGGGGGGTTGCTGGTGTACGCACCTAGGCGGCACGTGTCCGCGCGCACTCGGCCCTCGAGCGGCGCCGGCGACACACGCGGTCACTCACTCTCACAGGTCGCACTCGGGGGGTGGGGCGGGAGGGGGTGGGGAGCGCCCGGGCACAAGAGACACACGCGGCGCGGCCGCCCGGGTTTCCTCGCGCACGCGGCTGCAGGGCCGACTCGGAGCAGCGGCGCGGCGCACACCTTCGCGAATCGAGCGTCGCGCGAGACTGGCGCGCGGGGCCGCCGCGAGCGCCGCCGCCGGCCGCCCCCGCGGCCCCGGCCGCCCAGGCCCGCCATCTGCCGGGGCCGAGGCGCCCGCGGGCCCGTCGGCAAGGCAGCGCGCCCCGAGCGGCTTTGTTTACGCGCGCGCCTAGAGGCCGGCCGCTCGTTCCGCCCCTGATTGATTGCCCTGTCCGCGGGTCTCACCTGCGCCCGCGCCGCCGCCACCCGACCCTCTGGGAACTATTCGCGCGGACCACACGCCTCAGGGATTGGCTAAATTGCCCTCGGCCGCCGAGCGAATAACCGGAATTAACCGCCGAGCGCATTAAAAACAATCCGGGAATTTTTCAAGGGAACCGCCGAGAGAACCGCTCCGCTCGCGCCTTAACGGATCTTTGTCTTTGCCCGCGTTCAAAATAAACCAAAGTCGTTGACCCTTGACCGGCGATCTTCCCAAAGGGACTCCTGCCGCTCGGTTTTTTTAACTCCTTCCTGCCCGCGCTTCCGACGCTCAAAATCGCAACTTTATCATGATATTAACGATCCCGGCTACTTTTAGCCTCTCCGCCTATGGCGCATAAGCAGCTCGCGCGCACTCGCACGCGGCCGCACAGCGAGATTGATTTACAAATTCATTTTCGAGAGGGCTCGATTTTCCTCTATAGTGCGAATTTTACTCCACCAGATTTAATCCAATCGGTATCAAGTGTATTGAGGTTTCTGGACTTGATTCAATTTATCTCGGATTTCTTAGATTCCTTTCAAGCGGGATTTCATTTGATGGGATTCGAACGATTTCGCGGAATCGAATCCAATAAGATTTGAAGCGCTCTGTACATGCGTAATCTTGAGTTGCGTTTGTAAAAAACATAAATCACTGCGTGCTCGGATATACGGGCGTTTATAAACCTTTCACATTTCTATTCACTTTGACTTTCAAGGCTTCTTCGTGTTTAATTAAATTATATTTGTAATCGGATTACTTATTATTCAGCAGATATAAGCAACCTCAAAGTTCTTAATAATTTAAACTCTTTATATAAAAGTCAGTGTATTATTAAAGTCTTTTTATTGTGTCTCTCTATATCTTTGTTTATATTTTTTGCTTACTTTTGTGTGTGCGTATACGTGTAAGAGCGTTTTTAACCCGCGTTTCTTTGATCTAAATTTTGATCAAAATATTCCTATTCAATTTATCTGCAGCTGTGTACATGTCGTTCGATAACAAAAACCTTTTTTCAAATTATATTTAAGAAGGTATTCAAATGAAATAGTTGTTCCAGAATCATTATTTCTTGCACCATTTTGCTTGTTCATTAAATCTTTACGATACAGTAAATAAAATATATAACAAACATGTAAATAAACTGAATTTTTAATCTTTTAATAATGTATATATTAGTAACTGCTTTAAATTTATTTCATAAACAATTCAAATTGAATAACAAAACAATATGTACGAATGATTTTGTAACGATAATTACACGTGTGCTTTTCTCTAAAGGGTTAAAAGATAAAAGAAATCTCTTTAATTTCTATTCAAATTTTACTTCTCCGTGGTTCAATAAACTTAATTGGTCGAAAAAGAGATAACCATCTAAATAGATTATGCCGTGATCATTATAATTGAGCTGAATCTCATGTAAGAATTAATATAATAAACGAGTCAGAAAGTAAATGCAATGCACAAAAAATGAAAATCTAAACCCATATATTATTCTAATGCAAGCTTTGTAATAGTCAAAGGATTCAATTAGTAAAACATCTAATTAGATTATTTCGCATTTTTCTTTTTCATATCGACATGATATGTATTAAGCCTCACCTCTAAGGCTTTCGTTTCATATTTTCTTTCCTTCTCATTGTAATCTAAATACATATATAACACCACACACTCAAGAATTTCTAAACGTTTTAGTAAATCTAATTGCGATAAAGCGACAAAAAATGTAATGGCTATTTGTAATTTATATAGTTTACATAAGCACGTGCCATATATATTCCCTTTATAACCAAATAAATCTTCCTAACATTTAAAGTGAAACACAAAATTAGCTTGGTATTTCAAAAATAAAGTTTTCTTTACTTAAAAAGTATAGTGTAAATAAACTACTATTTGAAGATGTAATATTTTTGTGTGATATAATTATAATAAACGTTGGCGAATCAATATAATATACAACTTTTATTTATACGTACAAACTATTTTAACGTTTAACGCTTAATTTGAAAAACGTCTCCGTGCGTAACCATTTATGCAAATTCAGTACATGTTATTTGTATATGATAGAGTTAAAATTGAAGATTGCTGTCAATTGGAGATGTACTGTGAGATAAATCAGACTGCAGTACGTCCGACGAGTTCAAGTACTATAGGTAGTTTGCAGACTGCAGTTATCAGTGTATCTCGGTTGTAATAGGGGCGCAGCTCCTTATCGACGTATCTGCTGCAATTCATAAGTACAACCAATGTGAAATGCACATTTGTAGTTGCGTAGTTGTCTAGTCACCAGTGTACACTTGTACCTTTCTTATTGTGTGAATCTGGCGTCAAGTTGCAAACGAGCTCGCGGATCTTGTCCACTCACGACACCAACAAAGTAGGAAATTAGTTTGACACAAAGTTTCTTGTTGCTTGTTTTATCTTATTACCAATATAAATCACTGCTACAAAATGAATTAATTATAATTTCGGAGCTGCAACCAAAAAAAGATATTTTGGTTATAATACATATGTACATTTATAGATATAGAATGTTGTATATGTACTAATTCAAACAAATACGCATAATATATTACATAACCGTGCAATCATTAAATGATATCGAACTTTAAATTCATGTTATTTTCAAAATATTAATCGTTATAGTTATATGTACAAGAAAATTTCCATTACATTATTCTTACGTACAATCATCCGGTTACTCAATTTTTTGAACTTTTATCACACAACCTTTTCATTTTATTCACGCTACGTAACGTTTGGAAAGATATTTAAACAATAAAATCTTGTGTTTACTTTTTAAATTACATTTTTATTGAGTTGTAATGATAAAAAAGTAAATATACTGAAACAAGAAAAAATTTAGGTAAAACAAGAATTTCTATCTGTACTAATCATATCGCAATGTACAATTTTATTTTAAAAGTGAAATTTAAATAATATTCTTTAAACTTTACTGCCTACTCTTTTGTTCTTCAAGAAGAATGTCACACTCGAAAGCTGTAAACGATTTAATTATAGCGATATATAAGTTCATTAGGTAAAGACCGAAGTGCGTTATAAAACAAGCCCGCGAATTAGAAAGAGATCAGACCAGATGGAAAGGGGCAAAGATGCAAGCGCGCGATATTGACCGCTCCCCGACAAACGACGACCTTGTCCATGAAAGTCACGAGCGAATACGCGAGGGCGCTGCTCTCGATCCTCGGGTCGATAAGTTCCGCCGCGAGGCTCGGCACCGTGATCACCGTAATTGAGCTTCCGGCGCCGATGTACACATGTATATGCCTCGCGTACGCGGCGGCCGCTGCGTTTCCGGTAAACTTCGCTAGATGACGAGGATCCCGATGACGCTGCCCGTCGTGTAGCCGGTAGACCTACGTATTTACAGGAAAATCGTGCCGATGCGCCCGGTGGATGCTGCATCTTGGCTGTCGCGGTCGTTGCGTCCGTCATGCGCGTCGCTGACGGTTTTCCGTGCCGCCGTGAAAGCTTCACGATGTTGCTCGTCAACGGAGACTAATGGACGATCGACCCGTTTTCGCTTCAGGGAAGTCGAATTGCATATCTAACGTTGCAGTTCTTCTCCCCCCGAGTTCTGTTTATTCAATTACTGTATAGTTCCGTGTACAATTTACTTAAATCATTAATATTGAAATTAATTTACACGTATCTCGTTCAGAGATTTGTTAACATAAGACAAATTGAAGTTCATGAAAAATGAATGCAATAAAGGAGGATTTCGCGATAGCGATTTATGTGTGCTAGGAAAGGCAGTTTGTATCCTTTTAATGCAAGATAATCTTTATACGTAATAAACCGAATTTGAATTTCAAGAATCTTGTGTTCTATTTTAATGCAAGATAATGTTCAGATACATAATTAATACATAATTATTCGTGCATTTAGATTTTCTTCACGGATAATTAATTTTTTATGCTTTATTATGATGAGTTTAATAATATACTGGGCTCGGCCACAAGAGTCAACAAAATCTAAAATCCCGAGCACAGCGAATATATAAAGAGGCGCTCTTTCGGAGACATGTTTTTGAAAGCTCGCATGGGAGTGCAACGAGCAAGTCCCTCTGAGCCCGGAGCCGAGCCCCATATCTTCATAAGGGCGCTTTATCCTTTTTAACGGGACAAGCTGCGAGAAGGTGGCCCAAGGCGGCATTTACCCGTCCCGATAATTAATGCGTTACAAGGTAAACACGGCGTATCGCATTATCTCGCGGGATAAATTGGACGGGGCGCGGGGGGGCCCTGGGCGCGCGCGCGCGCGCGGACAAGATCCGATTATAACCGGGAAATGGTCCGTTGAAAGCGGCGCCGGGCGGCGCCCCGAAAATAGCCCCCCCCCCCTCCCGCCCTCCCTCCGGCCCCGGGCGACTTCAGGCGGGCCGGTGTGAAAGCCCCCTATTAATGCGTCGCGCCCGGCCTCCGGACTTCAGGCGCTCGCGGCTATTCTCGGGAGCGGCCCCGCGCGTCTTCAGACCCGCCTGCACTTCGCGCCCGCCCGCCGCTGCACACTTTAATTCGGGCTTTAAATCTCCGGGAGGTCCGGCGCGCGGGGGGCGGCCCCCGCCCGCCTCTTCATTCCGCGCGAGCGATTTGACGTGTTTACGCCTCACGCCCTCGCCCCGGCTGCCGCCACGGGCTTCTTTGCTTTGGCTCCCGAAATAAGCCGCCCCATTAGGCTGTTTAGACAAAACAATAATATGGCGCGCGTGCGCAGTCTGCCCCACACTTCCCAACGGTGAAAATCCCGTGCGATTTTATTGGGTAGTCTCTGCTGTTAGCGCCTCGCGCGTAATTGGCCTTTAGTTGCCCTTGCGAAAATAAACCCAAGTTATGGATATCAAAACAAGGGGAAACATTGGTATAACTTCGTGGCTGATTTGCCAGAGGGAGGGGGGCCATAATAATCTTCAAACGCTCCTTTTTTGCGCTTGAAGAAATTAATTTAATGCTCCATTTGATAAACATTGCAACGAATTTGAGTCGCTGGTTTTCTCACGTTTCGTTGACTCTGATTGCCCGCTACTTCTTATTGCGAGCTAATTGAAGACATCTCTACTACAAGTGGCGGGAAAAACGTTTTTATGAATGGAGGAAGGATGTGGTAGCTCGTAACACAAGCTGAAGTCGTAATTGACACTAATTATACCGGCAAAGTTTAGATTCATTCATGCAAGTTGTCATCAAAGGCTACGCGGCTTGTCGGATGTTGTGACTACAAGTGTTTCCGTGAATGCTGCCATAGCGGCGCATGAATGAATGAGTCACAAACCAGTTCCTGTACTACTGGCAATTATTCCCCTGATTGTATACTTTGAAGGAAATTTTTATGCCAAAGGAGTTACTGGAACGCGATCCGTATCAATTGCGGGTAATTATCATAGTGCGCACTGTAATACTAAAACGATTCCGTGCCAGGCATTAATGTCATTTACACATCAGGTGAATAATAGTTTTGCAAATGAGCGCACTTGTTAGATATGATCAAATGGCAGTTTTCGCAAACGCGTTCAAAGCTATCACGACAGGTTCATAAGTTTGCCAGATAGATCTAATCCCTATATCCGCGTGGGCAAAAGAAAGTAATTACTAATTACAACCGGTCATAAGGCTAATTTGGAAAGAAACCGCGTGGCTGTGGTTGATACGCGTGGCTCGGTCGAAAAGTTGCCAATTACTCAGGCCAACGAGAAGTCCAGAGACATCTCACTGCTGACTTGCGGCGAAGTTGCGGCGAGGCAGGTGATGGCGGGCCGACAGATTCATGGCGAAAATAAGCGTCGAGTGGCTCGCGCGGCCGGTCCTGTATCTGCCATTGTCAATTAATTACCACGCGGGCGGCCAAAAACAGCGCGGCAGTGCGTGCGATTTAATTGGCGCAGGTGCGAGCAATTATGTGGTCCGCGGCACCTCCTCACCTTCACCGCCGCGGGCCTTTAAGGCGCGGGAGTCGAGCTCGAACCTCCGGAACTTCCTTTTCGGCAGGTTCGCCGCTTGCGGACGAGAGTAATTGGCTACTTAACGCCGCTTGACTTGATAAGGGTCCGACAGTGTCGTGAGCGCTTATTCGGACGTTGAGTGCTTATTATTATACCGGACACCCCTTTCTTAACCGCGCATCATGTACTGTATATACAGGTCTTTAAAGAAGGTCGAGATGCCATTCGAATACAATTGTTCTGGAGATCTAATTATTCAGTGTCCACAACCTTGGTAGCAAAATTGATTAATAAATAAATAATTATAGCATAATTATAAGAATAAATTTTTATTGTTTACACTCTGCAATCCATTATTTTGAATGATTGCATAGGATTCGAAGAAGGTCACTGTAGTGTTAATCGTATAATACCGAAAAATATGAATTTTTTATTATTTCATGCTTTATTTGGCGAATTATAATGTGAACCTTTTTCATACTCGTATCATTCGTATACACGTATATAGCTTCGGAACGTTTGAAGCACGCGAGTGCTTTGTAAGCTTGCTACAATAACCCCTCTACATAAATGCTTTGAACTTAAGCTCGCGTTCTGCGAGTAGTGCAGTGAACTTGAAGTTTACTTCTCCGCGCGAGCTTGCACGCATGGCTTGAGGCAGTAAAAACTTCAATTGTACCGCCAGCCCTTGGCGTATCGTAATTACTCGGAGTCTATAAATAACAATCAACCGTGAGGATCTTTACGTTCCGGTTAACGTTGACTTTGTTTGATACTCGTCGAGACGTTATTAGAACATTGTTTAATGTTTATTTGGAATGCAATATGACTCGCTTACTTAACGCTCCATTAATTAAAGTAGAATGAACTAAGAAGTACGTTGCTTATGCGTTTTACATCATTACATTATTCAATATTTACACGCCGTTAGTCCATGTGCCAATGTTTGATTATAAGTAATAAACTTTTTCATAAATTATATTCGATCTGAATATAATTAGATCAACCGATTGTCATAAAGGAAAGATTCCAAGTAACTCAGTATTATGAGAATGTACTTTAATTATAAATATTTTTTGTTAGTAATTCATGTAGTAATGAATAATTAGTTAACACAGAATAGATAAAAAAGGTTCAAAGTTTCTTCAACAGAGCAACTGTTGAAATATTTTTAGTTTGAAGTCCGACACAAGGATGGTAATTGGTCGATTGTAGAATGAACGAATATGCAAATATTATCACAGTGCCAGACTAAGTGCCTTATTGCGTAAACAAGAAGGTTTTAAGTCTAAATAGTAGTCTCGTGTACCGTATTGGAATTCGAGAACAGGTTGACAAGGTGTCTTGGACGACTTATGGAATATGTAGAATAATAGAATCGATCGATAACCGTACATGACCGCGAAGTATAATTACTGAAAGAAAGAGAAAGAAATGAGGTCGTGTTATATTTTATATAAAATAACTCAGCATATTTTTTTTCTGCAATGGACATTACGCCAACCCGACAAATTTTTTATTTCATTTTAAGGTTATATTTTGTGATCATCAGCTACATGGTCTTGGAAAACAATAAAAGACTGTTGGTCAAGCAAGAAGGAAAGTTGTAAAACAGAGACAAGAAAGAGAGAAATGCAATGAAAGGAAAGCGAATGAGTATAAGAAAAGTGTGCGCTGAATTATATTGAAAAAATCTAGGAAGCTAGTTCCTTTATCGACATTCTCCATCTTGAACGTTCATGCAGTTCACAATTTTGTAGACTTTTTCGGAAGAGTAATTGATCAAACATACCTTGATACTGAATTTCCCGAGGAATTTCCGCAATACATAGAGAGGCCTGTAGATGGGTTTCTGACTTGTACAGAAGAAGCAATCTGTTAATGCGGAGTTGAGTCATGCAGGGTAGTTTATAAACTTTTGAAGAACAATCGTACTATATAGATAAAAACTTCTTATATTGATAGGTCTGGCAATTCAGTCTTAATGCCTATACTTTCGGATGGTCACTCATCCATGAAACCTAATTTTGAAACTTATCGATTACGAATGTTATAGATATCAGAATGTAATATTTTATAACTTTTAGATTCGGTTAAGAAAATCGGTAAGCTTTGAATCTAAGTTGAAATATAAAACTAGCTATTTAGAATAAATCTACAGTATGTAAAGTATGCGATAATTTAATCAAGTGATGTTATTTCCGAGGTTCTTTCTGGATAAATAAAAATATTTTAAAAGAAGAAAGTATTTTAAAATTACATTCTCATTCAAATATTACCTATCTTTTATGAATAATATTGTATTTTGGGCAGTTAGTGTCAAAAAGATAGGAAATGAGTTCTATCGAATTTTATCGCTTGAGTCGAACACCGATAGGTAATTTTTATTACACTTTTCAACCGGTATCAATATACTACGACTGACGCGTTTTATTCTCCATAATGATCCAGGTGTCGACGACGACGACCATTCTCCTACCCACTTGAGATGAATGTCTGCGAAGCATACAGTGAGAGATTCACGGTCTCTTTTTGCTCCTCCTTTATACAGCTCCTTCCCCTCGAACTCACAGTTTTATTCCGCGTTTTATTGCCGTTGCCGAGCGTAAACTGCCACGTCAATTAAGCAGCGCTGCACACAGTTTGGGTCCGCCGGGCCATTGCGCTTATTTAATTGAATCGTACGCGAGCGCATGAGGCGAGTCGTCATTCGGTAAAACCCGATGGAGCACGCGATAAAGTCCGCACCCCGTTTGACCGTCTGCGACTCGAGTAACCGACATTGTTTCTGCGCGACGGCGGTCTAATTTAGGGCCTTTCTGTAATTGCGTTCAGGAAGTCTTGAAGCTTCATAAATAATGCACGCACTTGATACTTAATGAATCGCATCGCTCCCCGGCCATTCCCTCGCTTTCTTTTCTACCCCTGCCCTGGATCTTCCGACAATTTGCTGCGTGTCTTCGGCCCGCAGGTACACGCGTTGGCAAGTGTAACGAGCGGCGCGGATGCTCGACCGAGGCTATTAGCCCAAAGAATCCTGTGACTAATTGGGCGCGGAAGCTCTGTCACGCGAGGGCGCGGAAGGCGCACATAAGCGCCGCGAAAAAGCGCCGGAACGAATTCGCACGCAAAACCGAAGCACAGGATGCGGATGAATAATGCAGCCAAGCGGGGAGCCAGGTCGATCGACTGAAAACGCTCGGGGCGTCCGTCGACGATTCGCTGTTAACAGGCACAAGAACCGCCCTCGGTTCTTTGGCTCGACTCGAGGATATATATCGTGACGCAAGCGGTCAGAAATCAGACCCGTTGGCTCGCTGCAGGTGCACTGCATGCGCTCGTGGCCGCTAATGAAGTGGCATAACGGGCGCATTTGCGCCTCGCTGCACGGCTCTAATGATAATGAGAGAGGACGTGCCTGCTCTCGGCGAAATCGGCCTTCGAAAGGGGCAATCTGCCGAGGGTTGCTCGGAGGACAGGTGGAAGATCTGGACGGCGGCCCAGCCCTCGGCCCAGCCCTCGGCCCAGCCCCTCTGCAATACGATGATACGAACAGGATCGCGATATCGACCGTGACGCTGTTTGGGTTGCGAATGGAGCTCCCGACAATGACCGGTAAGGATTCGGTTGTCATTACTTAACTGGGCTAGTTTTCGCCAATATAATAATGAGTTCACTATTTGACGGCCTGTAAATCACGTGTTTTATGTTTTATGTTTTATTTTATAATTATGTTTATGTTATAGTTTTGTATATCTGTTACATGCTCGTGCAATTCACCTTTATAAAAAATAAAAATATTTAACAAATAAAAATTGATACATGGATAATATTTTTAGTTATTACAATTAATTACAGTAAAAATCAAAATTTATCCGCCGTATTCCACAGATTCTGTTATTCAAAATCCAAACATCAATGTCAGTTTATATATGTTAAAGTTTCTCAACAATCATTAACTTCAATTATATATAATTTCTTTTATAAATTCTGTTTATTAAATTTGTTAAAAATAACTATAAAATGCCTATAATTAGGCTGAAATAATTGTAATTGTTGAACTAAAGGTCAATAATTTAAAAAAAATTCAGAGTTTTATTAAGTTCATAAAATAGATAAATTGACGTGCAAATGCAATGCAGGTCTGTCAAACTTAGCGTAATAATTAGTTTCATATATTATTCAGCAAAATAAAAAAAGTTTGTTTAAAAACTTAAAAATTTTAAACTGCCTTTGTCAAAATATGAAGATACTTCCAGCGAAACCTACTATACCGACGTGTACAAATAAAGTGTATAACATAAATATAAAAAAGGCGTTCATTTTCAAACAGTGCAATTTTGAAACTCATTCTGAAATATCTTAATCTTATATAATGTAATTAAAATACAATCTAATTTAATAGACAAACCAATTCCTTTCCGAAACTGTACTCGATCGATAATTTATTATATGCTTCTCGAATATAATCGGTATACTATTTTCGTGACAAATCGTTTCACACTTAAGCCCTTCGACGAATAAAATACGAGGGAATCCTTTCAAAAGTTGCAGCTGTGCAAATATTGTGCGGGTCTTTTGTGCTTACGAACACGTAAGTCTTGGTGTTATACTGCTTCCTTTTGTTTCACCTGCGCCTTATAATGGCTGGCAGATGATGTGCGGTTCCTCCCTTAACACTTTTCTCGCAAGTATCATTTTCGTTCCATCCTCGGTTCAGACTTATAGAATGCTTTAATGCGACGAAGCATCTTGATACACAATTTTTTTATTTTTACGTGTAAATTTATTATTGTTTTTTCTTCAGCGTTTGTAATTGTGTTTTTTTATTAAATTTTTAATAAAATAACTATTTTATAAGATATTCAACTACTTACATAAAAAAAGTAACAATTAAGTACGAGTTTCACAACGCGCATTTGTCGCGATTTGTAGTTTGTATATCATTAGTTTTCTTTTAGTTTTTTGAGATTCTTAACTACAATTAATTCGTTATAGTTATATTAATTTAGCGTTAGTGTAATAAAGTCAGACTTTGTACACACTAATCACTAAAATTTAATTATTGCATCTTTGAATCATTATGCGCCATCCATATGTTTCAAAAATCTTCCGAGAAGCGCGACGAGTATCATCGCGACAAGGGGATACCTTTGAATGAGTTTTTGAGCCACGCACACAGTATTCACCATTTCAGACTCACTGGGACGACCATCTTCTGCATACATTCTGCTATTACAGATATACTTTGAAAAAACAGCCGAGGCAGTCTAAATTTTGAAAACTTCGTAGATCTAAATGAAATTTACGCCCGCACGAATTAATAGTATCCGGCGCGGAGTTTGAGGTGGTACGACGTGACTGCCAGTGAAATGGCAAGTCCTCGGGCGCCGCTTATCGTGGGCAGCTCGTCTTACGCGCTCAATTAACTGGAGTTCACGGGCCGTAATCTGCTTCTTCGTCGCCCGCGATGTACTTGACACCTCCGATAGGCCGTACTTTTCTGCACGTTGCGCGCCTAACTGCCGCTGCGACGGCCGGCTTGATGCACGTTGCGGTTAATGGCACTGTTATAATTCGGTCGCGCTTGACTGCGGAAAGTACGGCGACGAAAGGTGCCTCTCAACGTATTGTACTGCACGCACGCGCGCGCGGTCACACACGCGCAGATTGCCGTTGGCTCCCGGCAATCGAAAGACAGATTTTCTTCGTTACAGGTTAAGGTGGAAATATTCTAATAGTACACGCTGTGGTAGTTGGAACTTCGGGAGTCGCTTTCGTGAGGTTACATGAAAAGAATAGAGATTTTATATTTATCAGATCAACTGCTGCAGGCTAACAAAAGACACTCGAGCTGATATATATATACGTTATAGAAGGATTATGACCATATTCTGTAAGACTTCTTTAATGTATGATATATTTTATAAATTTTATTCATAAAAACTTCCTTTTTTACTTGAGAACGAATATCAGCATTTTTATATATATATATATAGTTAGAAATATATTTGATCTATTTATATGCAGATTAATAACTCTATAATCAAGAATACAGATAAGAGATAAAAAAACAAATCAATTTTAGTATTGAATTATAACTGTAAAATTAAATTCACGGTTATTTTCTTTATAACAAGAATGACATTCTAAAAATATCAATGTAAAGTAAAATTTAATTTGTTAAAAAACAACATGTAATATCGTCGTTCATGATCCTGTTAGGGAGGTTTTTGCGATCTGTAATGTTTCGTTGTCTATCGCTTTCTTACTCTGCTTCTACTCTGCCTGCTTCATCCTGTTCTTCCTTCATACCTTTATTAATTGCCTTGTTTTTCCTATGCGTTTCCAAGAACCATATGGTCTCAGTCTGTCGCCTACCATTCTACCTGGGGATTCCTTTCGGAAATACCCGTCCTTTTTATTGGCAAGCTTTACCGTTTCTTGGAACAGTCTGTTTATTACGCGTGTTTTCCATAACAATCCGACACTCAAAATAGTGTACCTAAAAAAAGCTGAAGTTCGATTTTAAGTACATATACATGTATATGATATATTATAGTGCGTAAATTGAAAGATAAAACGAAATTCATAACTTTAAAATAAACAGACAACTGACTTGCGTTAGCTGGGATGCACTTTAAAAAATAGCACCTTTTACATATCCTTCAACAGCTGTAAAATTTTCAGTAATGGTGTTTCAGTATTATATTGACGTCCGCGTGGCCGTTGGTCAATTGACCGCGGACTCCGGGAAAATTTGAAACCGACTTCTCCTCCGAATTGGGGCCCCCGTCACCCGTGCACGCGGCCCCGGCATCGGTAGGTCTTGCGCGCGCCCCTCCGTCGCGGAACCAGCGCCCGCTATCTCGCTATGGGCGGACAAACGCCTTCGAGTAAAGAGTTTGGAGTATATTGCGCAGCTGAGTCTCCGTGGTGGCAGGCCTGAGGCGATACGCCCTTAGCTCCGTAGCGTTTACTGCTAAATTTATAAATCGCGACCGTAATCCGCCACCCTGGCCACAACTAGTGCGAATATTTTTTTTCCAAGAAAATGGGAAAGGAGTGTGAAAAATTCATTATCCTGCCTGTTGTTTTCCTCGCCCTGAGCTTAGCCTTCATCAATAGTTTTCTTTGAACTCTACATTAGCTCAAGGTAAAGCTGTCGAAGCAATGCTTTGATTTTGAAGATATTTTGAAGTACCGTTTACTCGTTTATCAACATTTTTTAATTGCTCCATAATTTCTTTATTATTTTTATTATTATACTTTTTTACTTTGATTAATACGTCATGATTCTACTCATTTTGTCTGTGTTAATACTAAACATAACCAACACTTTGAATAGTAAAATATATCTGTATTCAATTTTAGGAAGTATATTACATACGACATGATAATATTTTAATAGCATTCGAATAATGACATCATTTTCATAATATTTTAAGTTTAATTTCTACGTTCCAAGTCGATTTTCTTTATTAATATAAATATATGTATATGTATATACCTTTTGTGAAATTCTAGAATGCTGATTCGTTAAAATTGGACGATGCAGATGTATCTTGATTTAGATCTATTGAATAATATAATAGATTTAATGATATTTTAAAAACGAAATACATGAATATACTAGGAAGTATATAAATTTATGTAAAATAATTAAATTTAATTTTTTTATAAATGACATTTAATTCTTTAACAAATTTATGTAAAGAATGTTTTATAGATTTTGTTTTGCTATTTCCTTTGTACATTTCTATTGTAAAAGTTGACAATAAAAATAAAAATTCAACTGACGATCGTTAATCGCAATGCACCAATGACTGTGTGATCTAAGCAAACCTGATCTATTTCTAAGGTGGTTAGAAGTTTAGCCTGTTATATTTATGAAATCGTGACACTATAAAATCGTATCTACATAATAAGCTGAGGATCATGCTTTATAAAATGGTAAGTGACTTTTACCTCTTATTTTCATTCACTATCAGTGTGTATTTAGAAATTTCGGCATTGTAAATAAATAATCGGAATTCAATCATTAAATTTAGATAAATCAACTATTCGGCGTTAAAATTATTAATTCTTTTATAAATTATTAATAAATGTTTTTTATTATTATAATTGTTTTTATCATTTTACTTTTATAGAATTCGTTTTTTAACTTTATTTATTTTGTTACGTATGGTTTACTTCAAGTTACTTCCGAGGCCAGGAAGGATAGGCGTAGAAATAATGTGTGAATATAAGGTGGTTATGCTTATTGTGAATTTATTGTACTTATGTTAGATATATAAACTCACGCAAGGAGGTGGATTCATTCACAGTCAAATCACGACACGGAAGGCAGCAGGTGGTATCGCTGAGTTTTTCATTTCGAGAGCGAGTCCGCCGAAAGCTGCTCCTTATATTCCCTTGCTTCTGGGCGTGGTCCGAGGCCCGCGCTGCTCCGTTGCTCGGTCAATGTGCGCGAATTGCCGTGTCTGCAGAATGCATCCGGGATAGCTTGTATATCCCACGCTACAATTTATTAATTTAATATAGAATTTTTGACATCGTTCTCTGCAATATAAATACTATTAGACACGATAATATTATTGCAATGTTAAACTAATAAACATATATTATTTATACGTATAATAAACGGTAAAATTATTTGAATGTCTTTGATTTACGGAGAAGTATTATGCGGAATGGTATTTTAGGCCTTGGAAAAGGCATTTTATCTACTGCTTCTCTAACCTCTTCAATTACACCTCAAAAGGTGTAGTCTCGACAAGAGCCTTCTTGACGACCGTCGAGTAATTTCTCACACTCAATAGAATTGTGAAGCTGACAATGGATTAAGCTTTCAAGATCTTTAAAGTTTTTGCTCATTATACTTGGAAATAAGTAAAAGAAAAGTTTTCTTGCAAGAGGATGAAAGTGACAGCATCCATCAAAATTCTTAATATTTGGAATTATAACTTGGACATCTTTAGTAATATTGCGTTAGTTTCTGTGCTCTTAACGTGTTATTTTCTAGGTTGAAATCACAGTAAAAATTGATATTTTTAGGCTGTTGGTTTCTCTTTTTGAAACGATGAAAGCTGGATGACTCAGAAACGAGTGTCGCCTACCTAATGGCAACCCGTGATACATCGAAGCAAGGAGGGTTCTGCCTTCTGCGTTATAACAGGCGCGATGATATTAAATGATTTTATCATTGCTTAGGATTGAACTACAGTTAAGTCTTAAAAAATTGCGATTTTTGTTTACTCATATTTTCATTGTTTGAGCGGTTTTTACGATAACAAAATACGGATCGAGGACATTGTTGAGATTAAGAATGAAGTCACTAAATTATGCTTTAAAAGTCTAAAGACAACATTTTGAAAAGCCCCGCAAAATCCAGTAGTTTCCAGTGCGCATTTGTACTTCTGTCGATCCCTTTTCTGTAGCAACCATATATATGATTAAGTTATAAAGGTTCAAATTTTATACATCGATACAACTGCGTAATTGCTGGGATTTGCATTGTACTTTAAATGCTTAATTTGAACATGGGGAAAAACTCTTATTGGGATAGGCACTATTTTATGTACTCGACTAAAACCATTAGTCAGGTAAAGCCAGTATGTGCGCCCGCCGGGACAAGCGACGAACCAGGTTAATTCTAAAACCTTTTCAGTGTCATAAAGGTTTTTGTGCGTGCAAACACCATCAGCACCGATCAATAGCATTTAATCCCTTAGATATTGGAAATCAACGAGTACAGAATAATGTAAAATTTAGTTTAGTTTAACTTATGCGTCGAACAGAGAAGTATCTCTGACATTGTACATATTTAGTTTTCAAATAAATCTTTGCTTTAGTATACTTCTTGAGTTCAAGTGATTTAAAAGTATATCAAGTGATCAAAATTATAGTTTTGCAAAACTTAGAAGAACGATTTGTAAAGTGAACTAAAATCAATTAAAATGAAATTAATTTTTAATTAAAATTAAAAATCAAAATAAAATCAATAAATTCGTTTTGGATTTCGAAACATAAAGTTAAGTGAAAATCAAAAGAAGTTTAAGTGCAAGTTAAAGTGAATTGTGAATATAAATTTGTGTCTATACGCCTGTGTAGAATACGCAGTCAATATACCACTCAAGTTGTACTCATTTAGGACACCAGTCATTTCAACGCAGATTCACCAATACAATAAGGGGATCCACATATTTATCGACAAACTTCGTGTAGATAAATATATTCGACCATGGAGTGTTCATGAAGGTAACTGTTATAATGTCGTATGACGTATTTAAATGGTCTTACATATTGCAAGTTTTTGAGATACGTTGATCACGCGAGTTTTATCGGATGCACCAAACAATTGATAATTAAAATGAAGAAACATTGGAAGTTGTAGCAAAGGTTTCTTGAAATTAAAGATGTACAAATTTTAGAGCTACTTCTTTGCTCGACCACTCGAGTGAAACCTGATTGAGTTTTTCGTTGTTTCGTGCTCGATAGTTTCTTACATTTATTCACTTATAAAGGTATTTTTTGACGGTGATAGTATTTGCATGTATTAATACGTTATCTCTATAAGCAGTTATAAGGTTATAAGTTTATAAGCAGTTCAAGAAATTGTTTGGTCGGCCTCTCCTCTGTGCGCATATGATGACCCTATCTGAGTAAAGATTTTACCCGGGCACGCATGATCTTGCAGGTCTTAACGAGCGTTAATTCCCAACGGCCAATTTATACCGACATTTACAATATGCTTATGCGCGATATAAGCATGGTAGAGTACAATACAATTTTTGCAATTAAATAATCATCTATATGAAAATAAAGACATGAAATGCAGATAAATGTGAAACTATGATCGCGCGACTATAAAATGTAATGTAAATTTTAGCTAAATCAAGTAAGTATAACGCGTTCGGGAAACTAAGTAACTAATTACGGGATTTTTTAAATATCTACTCTAGATATCGGTGTGACGGCCGGCTGGAGGTCGATCGATCACACACGCAACTATCGTTGCCGACAAATATTTCGTTGCCTGCGCTTGAGCGCGATAGCAAGGATGAGGATGGGGTGTTTCTTCACGTTTATTCCTTTATTTGAATTGCTACAAAAACTAGGGAAAATTCACGATCCCGCGATCATCCGGTATCGTGAGATTGGGAGGGACTCAATCCTCGATTTTCACCAATACGAAGACGGGGAGCATTTTAGGTGTAATGAAGTTTATATACTGTTGAGGCGCGAGTCTCTGTCACTCGCGAGCTCTTTGCCGTGCGCCAAGATAATATTGCACAGTTAGTGTTGATGAATAAATAAATGGTGGACACAGTTTGTTGTGATTCAAATACTTATATTTAATAATTACTAAGTTAAAATTACAATATTGCTTAAGAATGACAAGTGTATATATGTATAATTGTGATGTTGCTTGTGCAGCAGTCGGCTTAGAATTCACTTGTTTTAAAAACTAAAATGTCACATTAACCAAGAATATGGGCAAAAGTGAGGGTTCGTTGTCTCATTACAAGCGGGAGGCAATTGGTTCTAGGTAGACGGAAGTGGGAGGAAGGGACTCAAGGATTCAGGTACAGAAAGGATGGGTCATAAGTGTATGCAGGTATAGTGAAACGGAGCTGTCTAATCTAATACAATTTGTTTTATAGCTGGAATTCCCGGCTTAGAAGTATAATAATCAGCAATAATTACAATATCGTCGCTATAATGTAGTTCACAGGCTGCATTATTTTATTACATTAATTCAACATCAATATTTATAATTATTATATTATTACTATTAATACATAACACTATTATTAATCATAATACATTTGAGAAAATAATACTACTTTATATAATCTATAGTTTATTTTATATTAATATACGGTTTCATATTATCTGGTGCGATCACCGCGTTGTATGGTATTTGCGTAACCTGAAAACCGTCTACATCACCAACAACATAGCGATCACAGTCTAATACCTTCTTTACCTCGTACGATCCCTTGAATTTCGGGATCAATTTTTTATTTACACCTACTGTTGTGTCGTTATTTCTAATCATCACATAATCGCCGATTTTGTATATCGCTGCTTTTTTCTTTTTCTTATTATAATAAGTCGCATTCGCCGTCTGACTTTTCCTTATATTTTCTGCCGCTTCTTTTCGACTTTTTTCTAAATCCCTGTCCTTATTATCGACTTCGATCATTTCTCGCAGAGAATCGTTAGTTTCACTCCGCTGATCGATTCCAAATAATAGTTGACTCGGAGTTTTCTGTGTTGTCCGACACATTGTGTTATTTAGAGCGAATTCTACCTGTTTCAACACTTTATCCCATTTATTCGGTTCTTCGCATAATTTTGCCATCATTGGTGTTACGACTCTGTTAACTCTTTCGATTTGTCCGTTCGCTCGCGGTGTTCCTACTGCTATTCGTACATGCTCTACTCCTTCTTCTTTTAAAAAATCTTCGAATACATTTGATGTGAACGCTGTTCCTCTACGGTTCCTTCTATGTCCTTGATCGGTAAGAATGACCTTAGGAGCTCCGAATATGCATATAAAGCGTTTGATAAGTATGTCGGCGATGGTTGAGGATAAGGCGTTAGGTATGGGAAATGCCAGGCAGAATTTGGATAATTGATCCTGCATGGTGAGGATGTATTCGTTCTGGTTTTTGGTGATGGGTAAAGGTCCTACGATATCTAATGCTATTTTATCGAATGTGGATCCCGGGGTGTCAGTGATCATCATAGGTTGGCGCGTTTTTAGCCGGGTGAGTTTTTTCAATTGACAGTTTATACATTGTTGGATACGTCTTTGTACATCTGTTTTTAGGTTCTCCCAGTAGAAATTTTGACGAATTCGGTTGAATGTTTTTGATACTCCGCGGTGCCCTCCGATCGGGGAGTTGTGTAGTTCGTTAAATATGGCGTCGCGTCTATCTTTCGGTATATATACAAGGGTGCCTTTACAAATGATTATTTTTATATTAGTTTGGGAAAACGTCTGTCTGATTAGGCTTAGTATCTCCGACCAACTTAGATTTTCTATAGAGTCATTATGTGCTATGCTAATTTCTTTAAGGGTTTTCGATATTAGATAGTCTCGTAGTTCAATTAGGGTTTTATAAATATTGATTTTTATGGTTGATATTGATTCCGGGTCTTCTCCTTTGATGCATAGTCCGAATCGGTACTTGTTATTTGATCGTTTGAATTTGACGAATTTTCCTATTTCCCCTTCTTGTTGGTTGGGTATTTTGTTATATTTGAGTAATTCTTCGGCTCCTTTATCACATGGTGAGCCCTTTGTATCTATGAAGTATGCTACATGGGTTTCGCGGGTGTGGAATATTTCCTTGGATTCTATTATTTGGGAAGGTATGGTTTCACTTATTTGTGTTTCACTTGATTTTGAACTGATTTCAGATGAATTTGAGGATATAATTTCTGATGAGATTGATTCTAAACGTAGAGAAGGGCATTCAGTAGTAGATTCTGTATGGATCGTATTGGTAGGAATTTCTGTGTGCGATTGGTCATATCTTTCTGGATTTAATGCCGTATCCTTTATTTCAGCTTCGATGTCACTATTTTCGCTGCTTTCGGCATAGTTTATAATTGGCTTGGAGTTTTGGAGTGTTTGGGAGCTGCGTGGAGTGTGGCTGCTTCTCTTCTCATTTTTAGAGGGTCCCTTGCTTCGTGTTATTGCTCCCAGGAAATGGTCGGGAATTGGGTTGCGCGAGAGAGCGTCGGCGTTGGCATTTAACCTTCCCGGCTTATAGATTATCTCATAATCAAATTCAGAAAGTTTAAATCGCCATTTTTGTATCCTCGTGTTGAAGTCCGCGGTTTTAAACCATACCAGGGATTTACAATCGGTGATAACGAATATTTTTGAGTTGAATACTATTGGGGCAAAATACCTTAGACTATGGTAGATGGCACAAGCCTCCTTTTCAAAGGTTTCATAATTTAATTCAGCCCCTCGTAGCACTCGAGAGGTGTATGCGATAGGTAGGTCTTTGCCGATGTCTCCTTGCGAAAGGATGCCTCCTACGGCATAACCTGACGCATCGGTGGTGATGTTGAATGGTTTTGAGAAATTGGGAAATTGCAGTAGTGGTGGATTACATAATAATTGTTTTAATTTGACAAATGCTTGTTCGCATTCGTCACTCCATTGAAACTCCACGTCGTCTTTTAATAACCTAGTCGAATTGCCTAACATTTCTTACCGTGTTAGGTCTAGGGAATTCTCGTACGGCTAAAATTTTATTATCATCTGGGCTTAGTCAGTGTTCACTCAATACATGTCCCAGGTATGTGACTTTGTTTTGGAGAAATTTGCATTTTTCCAATTGCAATTTGAGCTTTGCTTCTCGCAATCGGTTCATTACCATGGAGAATTTTGTCTCGTGTTCCTCTAAGGAGTTGCTACATATTATAAGGTCATCCATATATACGAAGATTCCTTGACATGTGTCCCGGCTCTCTGTTGTGTTTGGTTTTTGTAAACCTCGTAATACGTTATCCATTAGTCTTTGGAACGTTGCTGGGGCATTTTTTAATCCGAACGGCATGCGTTTGAATTGGTAGTGTCCAAAAGGAGTACTGAAGGCTGTTTTATGCGCATCTCTGGGATCCATTTTAATTTGGTGGAAGCCTGATGCTAAGTCTAGCACGGTGTAATATTTACATGAGCCTACTTGGTCGAATATTTCGAGAATATTGGGTATTGGATAGGCGTCTTTGATCGTTTTTTCGTTAAGTTTCCTGAAGTCTAGTACTACGCGCCATTGTGGGTTTCCCGAGGCATCTGGTTTCTTTGGAACAACCCATACGGGGCTGTTATAAGGTGAGTCAGATGGCTCGATTAATTTAGCATCAAGTAGTTCGTGGATTTGTCTGTCTACTTCCTGTTTTAGCGCAAAAGGGTACTTGTATTGCTTGGTGTTTGTTGGGTAATCATCTGAGGTTTGTATGCGGTGGGTGACTAAATCGGTAGCTTCTAACCTAGCTCCCTTTGTGTGGACTCTGTCTTTATATTTTTCGACTAGGGTTGCTATGTGGGTTTGTACGGCTGGGTCTAAATGATCCAGGTTTAAAAGGGTTTTTATGTCCATGTCATCAGTGTGTTCGGTAAAAGGGGTTGGAATAGATAACGGAGTTACATGTAATGGTAAGGTATCTTCTGGAATATTTAGTTCGTCTGCTATGGTTATTTGGTTTAATAAATGATGATAATTGTCTACAGAGTATAAACATTCGTTATAATCTTCCTCAATATTAATTTCTGTGTTATAAATATCGCTAGCTTCCGATTTGGTACTATTGAGTTCTAAATCCTCAGTTGAATCACTGGATATTGACTCATTATCTTGGAGTAGGTTAATTTTATCTAAGTCGAATTTTATGGGAAAAATGTCGGAGTGGAGAATAAAAAGGTTTTCTTCGTAATTTATTATTGATTTGGAAGTCTCTAAGTAGGGGACTCCTAATATTCCATCCCAGGGAAGAGGGAATTTGTCATCGACTACATGGAATGTGTCCGTATGTCCTGCTATGGTTAAATTTGCAGTACCCAGGGTTTTGGTCGGGTTTCCGGCTATACCTACTAAACGAGTTATTCTCGTTGTGTCTATTGTTTCCTGCTGGGATAGGCTTCTTCTATTAATTAAGTTGCCTTCTGAGCCAGTGTCTATTAAAAGTCTGACTTCGTGTGCTGTAGTATTGCAATGAAGATGTACGAATGGTAAATAGCTGGTAAGTCTATTATTGTGCATATTCAGCGTTAATGTTTCTGTTGACGATTGTTTATCTTGTTTGAAGTGAATTTTAGTGTGATTTATGGTTAATACCTTTGAGCTCCAATCTAAATCGGCTTTAGTTTGTAATAAAAGGTCTGATCCTAATATTCCATCGCATGGTATGGGTAAGTCATCACAAACTACCCAAAATTCTATGGTGGTTTTAAATAGATTAATTTTTACAGTACCTAAGGTTATGTGACCTTCAGGTTGTAATCCTGAGATTAGTCCTATGTTTGATCTATCTATTTCTTCCCTAGGTTCCAGGCATTTCTCCTTTATTATGCTGACCTCTGATCCAGTGTCTACTATTAGCTTGATTGGTCTCGGATATGGGAGTTTGATGAAGTTTATGTAGGGAGGATTAGAGTGTTTGATGTCTAATCTAGCGGAATTAATTCGCCGAGTAGATTTTTAGAGATCCGGGCGCGGGATATGCGCGCGGCTCTAAGGGAAGGGACGTGGTGGTGAAATGACGACACTAGCGGATATGGTAACTAGAGTTTTATTGAGAGAACGGTTCGATGGCGTGCAGCGTCTGCGAGCGTGCCGACGGGCGCTCGTGCGGATCGCTGCTCGGTCGCTCGGTGGTCAGAGCGAGACTGGCTGTAGCGCGGGCCGCTGGGCCCCACGCCACCTAGGCGGAGGCCGTGCGTAGCGGGCGCATGAGAGAGTGCGGCGTTGCAACCTCGTCTATGTCGCGCCTCGGTTGCAGCAGTTGCTTGCGCCGGCGCTGTTGCGGCTGCGGATGAGCCTCCACAGCTACTCCCCCTCCAGTGACGACGGCAGGAGGCCGACGGAACGTCACGAACTTCTGCCGCCGTGGGGGGGCTGCGGAGGGTAACTCTGCCGGGAGGGCAGGCAAGGTCGGTGGCGGCCGCGGAGTCGGCGGCGATGTTGAGAGTGCGACCGCCGTCTGCGGAAGGCCGGGCGGCGGCGAAGGCGATGTCGGTGAGGCCGATCGTGGCGAGTGGGGCGGCGACGATGATTCGTGGAAATCGAGGCCGAGTGCCCGGACTGGGACGTCTGGCGGCGAGTCGGCTACCTCTACGTATGCTGGTTTGAGAGAGGCCGTGGAGATGACCTTCGCCGTGCCGTTGACGTCGATTTTGTAGTGCGTATCGCTAATCCGCTCCAACACGTTATGCGGCCCGGAGTACGGCGGTTGGAGTGGCTTCTTCACCGTATCGATCCGCCAGAAAACGTAAGGACCAGAGCGGAGATCGCGGTGGAAGAAGGGCTTGGTTGGAGGAGTGTGTCGAGTGCCGGGGGTCGCCTGGAGGCCGTTCATCAGGTACCGCAGGTTGCGGACGAACGTTGGAGCGTCGGCGTCTGGATGGGAAGACGTGGTGAAGAAGTCCCCCGGTATCCTCAGAGTCGTGCCAAAGAGCATCTCGGCCGGGGAGGCTTTCAGATCCTCTTTGAAGGTTGTGCGAAGGCCGAGAAGAACTGTGGGCAGCGCCTCGGGCCATGGTGTCGCTGGCTTGCACATCAGGGCAGCTTTGAGCGTGCGATGGAACCGCTCGACCATCCCGTTTGATTGTGGGTGGTACGGCGTGGTGCGGATACGCTCGGCGCCGATGAGCTGCGCGAGGGCCGAGAAGAGTTTGGCCTCGAACTGCATGCCCTGGTCGGTGGTGAGGGTGAGCGGCGTGCCGAAGAGGCTGATCCTAGCCGTCGAAGAATGCCCTCGCGACGGTGGGAGCCTGCTGGTCTGGGAGCGGAATGGCGGTTGGCCACCTTGAAAACCGGTCAATGATGGTGAGGCAATACTGTATGCCGTTGCAGAGGGGCAATTTGATGAGGTCGAGGTGAATGTGGTTGAACCTCGCATCTGGGGTGGTGAAGTCGCCCAGTGCAGCGCGATTGTGCCGGTGGACCTTGGCACGCTGGCACAGCTGACAGCTGCGGGCCCATCGAGCGGAATCCTTCCGCATGCTCGGCCAGCAGTATTTCTCGGCGACGAGGCGGACCGTTGCTCGAATACTCGGGTGCGAGAGGTTGTGGATGCCTGTCGAAAGCCGTTCGCCGTAGACTGCGGGGGATGTAAGGCCGGATGCGGGAACCTGTAACGGAGCAGAGCAGACGCGTGCCTTCGATCTCGAGTGGCTGCAGGTTGAGCGTCGCTGCCTCAAGCAGGTGTGGCAGCTCGTCATCGTCTCGCTGGTGGGAAGCGAGCGTCTCCAGGTCGAGTTTCGCCTGCATGGAGATTGTTTCGACTCTGGAGAGGGCGTCGGCGACGATGTTCTCTTCGCCCTTGGTATAGGCGATTGTGACGTGGAGCTGCAGAAGGTAGTCCAGCTGCCTCGCCTGGCGTTGAAAGGCTTTGTCGGGTGCCTGCCGTGCCGCGTGGATCAGCGGCTTATGATCCGTCAGGAGGGTGAATGGGCGTCCCTCGAGGATGCTCCTGAAGTGTTTTGCGGCCGCAAATGCTGCGAGCAGTTCGCGGTCATAGGTGCTGTACCTCTTCTCGGCGTCGGAGAGTTTCCGCGAGAAGAAGCCCAGCGGTTTCCACAGACCGTTGGCGTCCTGCTGCTCTAGGGCTCCCCCTATGGCGGTGTCGGAGGCGTCCGTGTGGAGTCGGAGGTGGGCGTCCGGAAGCAGGAACGTGGCGCAGGCTGCGTTGGCGAGGGCGTTCTTGGCGTCGATGAACGCTTGATTGGCGGCGGCATTCCAGCTGATTGGGGCTGCTTTCTTCTTGGGCGGCAAGTCTTTGAGCAGCTCGTTCAGCGGAGCCAGGATCGAGGCGGCGTGTGGAATGCAGCGGCGATAATAATTAATGAGGCCGAGGAAGCGACGGAGTTGCGCTGAATCCTTCGGCGTTGCGTAGGCGCGGATGGCGTCTGTCCGCGTCGATGGTGGTTTAGAGCCATCCGCGGTGACCGTGTAACCAAGATAGTTAACCTCGGTCTTCCCGAGGACGCACTTGTCCGGGTTGATACGAACACGTGCGGCGCGCAGCGTGTTGAACAGCGTCTGGAGGTGTTGGAGGTGCTCCGTTGAGCTGGACGAAGCCACGATGATGTCGTCGAGGTAGGCGCGCGCGAACGGCAAGTCGCGCAGCAGGTGGTCCATCGCCCGTTGGAGTGATTGGGCGGCGTTGCGGAGGCCTAGCGAGGATCGCGTGAACTCGAAGAGGCCGAAGGGCGTGCAGATGGCCGTCTTGTGCATGTCCTCCGGCGCGATCGGCAGTTGGTAGAAGGCCTTCTTCATGTCGATGACGGAGAAGATCGATCCGCGCAGGTCAAGAAGAAGGTCCTCGATTATTGGCAGCGGGTACCTGTCGGGCACCGTCCGGCTGTTGAGCTGTCGGTAATCGCCTGTGATTCTGTAGGAACCATCAGGCTTCGGAACGAGGCGGAGTGGGCTGGACCAGGCGCTGTCGGATGGGCGCACGATTCCGAGCTCCAGGAGCGCACGGAATTCTGCGCGGGCCGCCTCCAGGCGAGGACCGAGGAGGCGACGGGGCTTTGCTGCTGCGGGTGGACCGGTCGTGGCGATATGGTGTTGAAGCGCCAGGTCGGGGAGCGAGATGGAGGTACTTCCCGGCGTGGCGAGATCCTGGAACTCGCGCAGCAGGTCGGCGAAGCTGCCCTCGGCGACGTCGGCCGAAATGGAGATGGTAACCGAGTGCACCTCTGCGGCCAGTATAGCGCCCGGTGTGTGCAGCACGGTGTCGGTGTCCACGAGGCGCTTGCGTTGAATGTCGACGACCAGGCCCGAGTGAGCGAGAAAGTCGGCTCCTATAATTGGGCTCTGGACGTCGGCGATGATGAAACGCCACGTGAGGGGGCGTCGGAGCCGAAGGTCCAGCGACATCTTGTGCGAGCCGTACGTCGCTATCGGCGAAGCGTTGGCTGCGACGAGAGTTAGAGCGGCTGGCTTCAGCTCGTGCTGGCAGTATGAGCGCGGCCATAGCGATACCGCTGAGCCGGTGTCGACCAGAAACCATCGGCGCGATGTCCTGTCGTGCACATGCAGGCGTTGCTCAGAGCGGGTGCTCACCGCGGCTGCCTGCTGGAGCGGTGGCGCGGCTAGTTTCCCGGCTGAATAAAGCTGCAGGGAGTACGGCAGCGCGTCGCCTGTGCGCCGAATGTTTGATGGTACCAGCAGACGCCGTTGATGGCTGGCGGTTGCGGCGGATGCGGAGATGGTCCGCGACGGCTACCACGGCTAGCCGATCGACCGCGCCGTTGTTGATGTGGGTTGGCCAGCAGGACCTGCATCGAGCTGAGAAGCTGCTGCAGAAGGGTGGCGTTTTGCGTCGTGGCGGCTCGTAGAGCTGTGAGCTCTTGCGCAAACAAGTTTGCTTATTGTTTTTTCTTGTAGAATGTTTTTCACCATTACTCGATTGATAACTCACTTTCATTGCAGTTTCACTTTCACTGTAGTTTTTCATTCGTTTATATTCGTCTCTTAACTTGCTTTTTACAGATGCGAATGTCATTTCACCTGGAGTGTTTTCAATTATCGAGATCAATGAATTGTATGAGCTTGGTAAACTTACAAGCAACATTGTAGCCTGCATTTTATCCTTTTGTGGTTCACCTAATGCAGCCAATTTATCAAAAATATCTGTGTATTTAGTTATGTGTCTTTCCATGTCATCGCCTTCAGCTAATCGCATCGTCACTAATTCTTTAAATAAGAACACTACACTACTCGTTGATGCTTTTTGATGATAATTCTTTAGACGATCCCAAGCTTCTTTTGCACTTTTAGCACCGCGAATATGACCAATCTGGTTGTTTTCTACGTTCAATGCTATAGATGAGAGCGCTTGTTCATCTTTATCTTCCCATTTTTCATCTACTGGAGTCGGCGGAGTAGATTGAGTCACTTCCCATACTCGTTCCTTTTTGAGCAACATCTCCATCTTGTAGCTCCACACTGCGTAGTTTTCGTTGCTAAGTTTCTCAACGGTATATTTTGAATTTACGCTTTGAGCCATCTTTCACTATCACTATTTTTCTTTAATGTCAAAAAAAAATAAAAAATGTTTAGAGTTTCAAATGCCTGGGCCCATAACCTGTTGGAAAAAGGGCTTGTGAAATAAACACGTGTTATTTGAACTCTCTTAACTTTATTAATTTGACAATGGTGAATATAGAGAATACATAAGAATCGAAGTAGCGTGATTGAATGTCCGCAATAGACTGAATACAGTCGAATAAAAGGTAGCAGTCCCTCGGTGTGCTCTTCACTCCCAGGTAAGATGTCCCTCTCACCCGTTTATTACTCTATTGTATTAGAATAACGGTTTATAGTCGATGCAGTATCGTTACTATTCAACAGATTCCTTTTCAGACATAATAAACGAATCAGAAAAATTTTGTTTTTATGTATATGTATCTCACTTCAACTCAAAACTGCACTGAATTTCACAATAGCTTACTTGATATTATATATTTGTGGCGCAGTGGAAGCGTGCTGGGCTCATAACCTGTTGAGGATTTTTATGAATAAGGTGTTACTACACAAAATTTATATATAAAAATATCAAAATGCTTCTAATATTTATTAAGTATAAGTGCTAGTATACAAGATTTGACTGCTCACTGCGAAGGCTCTCGCTCAACTGAACTTATTCTGTACGATATTACCAGTGCTCGGAAAAAGGAAAAACAAGCTAGCAGAGGGAAGGGATACTTTTATGATAGGTTAGAACAAAGTAAATAAGGACTGAACAGAGGTCTAAAGAACTGAGGAGGACTGTAGAGGTTCTGGTCGGCATCTGGTAGCGGTGACATTTACAACAAGCGCATTTACCTGGGCGCAGGCCCTGTCATAAAAGTCCATCGGACTCGCAGTATTCTTGAAAATACGCTTATTCTCAACATAACCATTATCTCCTTACTAGACGTAGGACAGAGCAACGTACCAGACCATCGTATCAACGTTACCCGCTCTTACATCCAGCTACTACAACTGAACGAATACTAAAAGCAAGTCGTAACCCAGTGCAAGGTAGAAATTCGTCGCACTGTATTTTACTGCAGAATGCATTCTCACATTTCTGCTGTCGACGCTGGCAAAGCAGAATATCTTAGGGAATTAAATTATCGGGCGTTGGAAGAGATGCACATTTCAGAAAAGTACCATTACAATAACCACAATCTATAATTTAAGATTAAACCATACTGAATCCTATAGCGCTACTCTAGCAGGATCAGTAAAACACGATGGGACTTGCACGGGAGCCTCCTACTCCGATCCATACGATAGTTGGGACTCCGTAATCGTGCAGGGCCTCATCAAAAGGGAGTTTCCGGCTCGGGTCAACATAGATGAAGATCGCATCTATATGGCATCCGGTATTGGTTGCCACTAATCCGAAGGATCGTGTGTTGACCCCGATGGAGGTTACTCCTTCTGGAAACTAATTCCACAAGACTTATGTCGTTTCAACAAATATGGCATACTATACGATGGTTTCGCCAGGAAACTTACTGACAGAGAGTTGAACCTTAGCAAGGTAATATACACACTCGCCAGTAACGATATCACCTTCGCATTAACCGCCAAAGGTCACGAAATGGTATGTGGGTATCGGTTACTACTTACCGAACACCCCAAACTAATTATTTTCGAGACAAAAAAGGGAGTTTCTTTCGCCAAAGACAAGAAGATCTCCGTCTCGAATCTCGATCTATTCACGTACGTTAATTCTAAATTCGTATATGTAGAAAAACACATACGATCGCAAATAAAAGAATTACACCGTGACGTAGTGATGCAACGGTGCAACCTAGAACGAGAAACGATGAAGAACGCCCTCGCCATTGCTATCCAAGCACCTGATGAATTTGCTTATAACCTGATGAAAGGTCCAGGGTACATGGCTGTACTCGCGGGAGAGGTGGTACATTTAATAAAATGTCTCCCCGTTGAAGTACAATTAGATCAACGTCCTGAATGCTACGCAGAGTTGCCGGTCTGCAGGAACAATGTAACTCATTTCTTAACACCTCGGACCCACATTCTTAAGTCTCAGGGGACCAAGGTAACCTGCAACCGGATGATACCAGCCTTTTACAAAGTTGGAGGTGAATGGTATCGGATGACCCCGTCACCCATGCACGACGCACCACCAGAAATGCTCAGACCATTGGACCGTCCCACATGGCATTATCTATATATACTTGGGATACTTGGGATACTTGCTCTTTTCTACATTAATAACATAATTTCAAATAAAAAAATAACCTTTTCATGAATGTTCCAAATAAAATCACTGGACATTAAGCGGTCTGCCGCACCAGTATTTCTAAACATTTAGCAAGGAGCAAATATCATAATTAATATACTTAAAGAGAAAGAGAAAAGGGCTCAATTTTTCTAAGGGAGGTAGGGCGTGATTTTTTCCTCGTTCGAGGACGCCCCCACTCGCTTCCAAGCCACATCTTTTCTCTCTCTCAGGGTTGCGTCATCAATGCGGGAAAATTTTCCGTTTTCCCAACTCGCTCATTCGCCCCACTCGGAGGTTTTTACGGAAAAATCGGCGGCGACGACTCGAGCGGCGAGACAGCCCTTAAAAGGCACGGCGCAACCCGGCTGCGGCACAGAGACTGTGAGCCCACGGATTGATCAGCCGCCTCTCTGTCCGCTGTACTTTTCACGGCGACAAACTCTAAAATATATTCAGACCGAGTTCAGCGAGCAAAGCTGAACTTCAGTCTCTTCCCAAAAAGTCTATCTTTTTATTTTTCGGGGTTCGCCCCCAATTATCCGTTTCTCTTTAGAAGAGAAGCGTCGATCTACCTTGCCCATCCGCCTTTGCATCGGGCGTCGAATCCGTTCCTATCCTGAGGAGCGTGACCGATATCCGCCTTTGCATCGGGCATGAAATCCGTTCCTTTCCTGAGGAACGCGATAGATATCCGCCCTTGGGAGAGTCCGTCTCTGTCAGTTGGGACGAAAAGGCTGAAGTACCAACGCGCATTCCGTCCCTGGCTTCAGCGGAACTTCTCGTCGCACTAGTTTGGGGTGGTAAAAGACAGTTTCAGAGTTTGTTTTGTAATGATAATTTTTATTAAGGTAATACTGTTGCTTGTATTGTAAAATTTTATTTCTTTTGATTTCCCTTTTTTTTCTTTATAGGGGAGATTGCATCGGGGATCTTTGTTCTTTTCTTAATATAATAATTAATAATTCTTATTTCCTTTTTATATAGAGTTGGTGTTGTGGGGTCGTATGGCTCTACATCTTGGTGTTCAGCTGCTTCAATAAGTCTTCTTAATGTTTGGGCTGCCTCTTCTGACTTGGTGATGTTAGATTGAATATCTTCCACCTTGATTGAGTTGCTGTGTATTTGTTGAATCTGGATCCTGATCGCCAGAGGAGCTATATTTTCTAGATCATTTTTTAGGAAGTCCAGACTTCCAGTGGCCTTAGTGGGGCTGAGGAACAAGGCCTTTTGTATTAAATGAGTCCTAGCCTGGGTAGGAATAATTTCTAATGCTGTTGGTATTTGGGCTTCGATGATTTTTGTGTCAGAATCTACCTTTTTACTTTCTACCTACTAAATAATTAAATTAAATTATTAATAAACTGTTTAAATAATTAAATTAAATCATTAGAATATTGATGAAACAAATGTCTAAAAATGCCGAAATTGAGAGGGCCTTGTTCTCCTTGAAAAATCTGTGAACTCTTGGCGAAAAGCAAGGCATTCTCGATTCTCACTGAAAATTCCCGAATTCTCACAGGTTCTCTTTTGTGCTTCCCCAACTCGTTACCCGCTGAGCCGGCCGACGGCGTGGTCCCGCGGCCGAGGCCGCTGCCCATTCCACTGCGCCCGCCGCATCCCCTCCGTTGAAACGTCGAAAGTGTACACAAAAGCATTAAAGAGAACACAGTAAGAACTAGGAGATTTGAAAGAGAATTTATTTATCCGTATCCCCTCCATGTCGTTTGGCTGCCTAAATGCTCAGATTGATCTCCGTGTTCTCTTATGTTCTCACTCGCGTTCTCTTTGGCTCTGATTGAAGCTCTCTTGTTCTCTTTCGAAAGAGAATTAAGTGAGCGGCCCCTCGTACCAAGGCGTCGCTATCATATTCTGCCAAAAATGCAGTGCAATGCATCAAGAAGGGATTTACTCTTCTCGGAGCTTTTATTGCCTCAAACGAACCTACGTCGCGTCAACGGTCAGTTCTGTGCGGCCCTATAACTTTATAAGTCTGCGAGCATTCCGCGTACAATAAAATAAATACTAAAACTAAAAACAATACACAGCTTCATACACACAAAATATTCAACACTCCCGCTTATTTTGACTGATCGATTACATTTTTAGAAAACGCGATGCGCGATTCTAAAGGAAGGGACGTGAAGGACACAAACAACACACAAATATTCGAAAACAATAATTTGTTCGCTGCGACGATTATAGAGCAAGTGGCGGCTGCGAGCGTGCCGACGGGCGCTCGTGTAGGACGCTTCTTGGGTGCTCGAGGTTCGAAGCGGAACTGGTTCAAGTTGCGCGGGCCGTCGGCGTCTACGCCACCTAGGCAGAGGCCGCGCGTAGCGAGCGCAGCGTTGTCACTTCGTCCGGGTCGCGTCTTGGCTGTAGCTGTTGCTTACGCCGGCGGTGTTGAGGCTGCGGATGAACCCCCACACATTGATGTACGCGTGGTCTCGGGCGCCTTTTCCTCTCGTGGTCTAAGCAAGATTCGGTAACAGCGGAATATAGAGCGCGCAAAGTGGCATCGCGGTTGCCGCGCCTTGACCAATCCGCGTCACCCGTAGGTAGTGGGGCGTGGGGGCACCTGCGATGGCAGGGATCGCTCAGACTCGCGGACTCAAGAGGAACGAGTCGAACTCCACCCGGCAATTGCCGGCAACGAAGCCTGACCTGGAGCTAGGCGCTCGCTCCCGTCCAGTGCACTCTGCACAGGCATAAGGAGCCCGTTTCACTTTCGCTCAGAGCGGACGACTGTCCGCTCGTGCATAAGAGGGATAGGCCCCGCGACTCCCGGCTCAGGGGACGTCCTGCCTGTCACGGGTTTCGTCTGAGTCCTCAGGTCCTCCTTCGCTGCTTCGCTGCGACCCTATAGTCGAAAACCCCAAATAAACTCTGCTCAGTCGATCGCGAGTCATTCTATATATTTAATTACAAATCTTTGAGTTATTTTCATAACCTCCCCGTTCGTCCTAAAATCCCCAACCATCCCGCGTCGAAACTCTCTGCCCCGAGAGCGACGGCAACATTTAGTTTAGATTTTAAATGATTGAACTGTTGCTTTGATAGAGCTTCAGCAAAAATATTCGCTCATTGTTCATTCAAAACACTGATAATCGCTGTCTCACTCTCACTCATTATCTTCTGAAATTCTGTACTTTTCCTACAAACAAACACCTATCACTAGCGGTATTTTGAAGATTGAATTCCTTGAGGAATTTTGTGAATTTGATGTTCCAACACTTGGGAGCCTGCTTCAGTCCATATAGGCTTCGATGTAATGTAAGGTCTGCATTCGGCTTATTCTTATCTTTATATCCTACGGGCTGTTCGAGATAAGTTTGTTGAAGATAGCCATTCAAGAATGCAGTCTTGACGTCGAACTTCATTACCTCATAGTCGCGTTTTGCTACTATGGCTAGAAGAATTCTTATTGTTTCGTTTCGAACAACTGGAGCGAAAGTGTCAAAGTACTCTATTCCCTCGCGTTAACAAAAACCTTTAGCGACGAGCCTGGCTTAAAATCTTATGTTGTCACCTACATACACTCCCACACTTATATCTCCGGATATATTTTAAAAAAGCCTTAACATATTTTACGACGGAAAGAACCCGAAAAACTTATAACCCCATCTGAAAAGGCTAGAACAAATTCATATTGGCTCTTGTTAAAGGAAGACAATGCACCGCCATCACGTTAGTCACTTAGACAAGTTGTTGAGGCCTTTCCAGGAACAGATGGCACATGGTCTCGCGAGTGGTTTCAGTGAAATCTAATTCATGTGTTTATAAACATAGTGTTAATCATGTGGCACAATTACTAATTGACTGATTAGGATAAATGTTAGAGGCACTAAGAGAACTAGAATTACTTACATAAAAATTACTTTGTAATATAGAATTATAGTTAACCCTGTGACGGAGGCCTCGGGTTACCTGTAACACGGGCGGCGTGTTGATAAACAGATGCTCGAGGCTCCGTCAGCGCGGCGCGCGCGCGGGAATCAGCCCCGCGGTTTTGGCGCGAAGGAAAAGCGCCGCCCGCCGGGTGATCGACCGGGTAGTTTTAGTTTCCGTGCGGACCCGAGCGCTCTTGGGCCATTGCTACCCCGGAGCCCGCGATCCAAGGCGTAAGCCCCAGGCCCTCCGTGCGCGGAATCGCGATAGGCGAAACGCCACTGCCTTTGAGTGCGCCCATCGCCAGTCACCACCAACACCAAGTGATCACCAGGGCCAGCACCCTATACCACGAAGGGGCCAGCTGCCAAAGAGGAGGGCGCAATGAAGCGTCTAGGCGACGGCAGGCGTATGCAGGTTCCCCATCACCACCAGGGGACGACGGCGGCGTCTCCGGTCCGGACGGACCGGGCTTAGAAGAAAGGGCCAGCAGGCCTCATCGCCAGGTTAGTCTGGGGAAAAGCGTGCTAGAGAGAGAGAGAGAGAGAGAGAGAGCGCGACGTGGCGGACGCGGAGCAGCGGCTCCAACGCCTTCTCGGGGCCGACTGGCACGGAGCCATGGCAGCCGGTGAGCTCCGGTGACCCGCCCGGGTCAAGGCAAGGGTCCCTAGTGTGAGGTCATCGTGCGAGCGGCGAGGTGGAGGGCCCCTAGAGAGGCCGGGTTACGCCTCACGGGCGGTGTTGACCGCCGGTATGTAGAGGGCGCTGCGCGCCTGTCGGGAGATAGCGTCCGGGCGCGAATAAATAGTGTAATAGAGTTTCGCAGGCATCGAGATAGTTTCAACCCTCGAGAGGGCATCGGCTACGATGTTGTCTTCGCCGTTCGTGATCGTAATGTGGAGCTGCAGCAGGTAATCGAGCTGCCTCGCCTGGCGTTGAGAGGCTTTATCGAGAGACTGCCGTGCCGCATGGATCAGCGGTTTGTGTTCTGTTAGGAGGGTGAACGGGCGTCCCTCTAGGATACTCTTGAAGTGCTTCGTGGCCGCGAATGCTGCGAGCAATTCACGTATGTGCTATACCTCTTTCCGGCGTCGTAGAGTTTGCGAAAGAAGAAGCCCAGCGGTTTCCAAAAACCATTGGCGTCTAGCTGCTTCAGGGCTTCCCCATGGCGGTGTCTGAGGCGTCCGTGTAAAGCCGGAGGTGAGCGTCCGGAAGCAGGAAAGAGGCGCAGACTGCGTTGGAAAGGGCATTAATGAACGCCTTGTTGGAGGCGGCATTTCAGCTGATCGGGACTGCTTTTTTCTTGGGCGGCAAGTTCTTGAGCAGCTCGTTCAGCGGGGCCAGGATAGAGGCTGCGTCTGGAATGCAGCGGCGGTAGTAGTTGATTAAGCCGAGGAAGCAACGGAGTTGCGCTGAGTCCTTTGACGTTATGTAGACGCGAATGGCGTCTATCTGCGTTGACGGTGATTTTGAGCCCTTCGCGGTGAGTGTAACCTAGATAGTTAACGACGGCCTTCCCGAGGACGCACTTGTCCAGGTTGGTGCGAACGCGTGCTGCGCACAACGTGTCGAATAGCGTTTGGAGATGTTGGAGCCTGCCCCGAAGACTCCGCCGGGAGCTGGACTGCGAGTGCGACCCATCGATGACGGATCGATCTCCTATGCTCGGTTTAATTCCCTCCCCTTCCCTTGAGCGCATATCAACAATGCTCTGTTTGTTCTTAAGAGTAGTGGAGGTAGTGTCTTTTCGATTTTCCGGCGCTGACCCGGAATCACGGGATAATGCGTGCCTTACCCATGCACCACTATCGCGTGACCCGAGGAAAAGGCGGGCACGTCGGTGGGCATGCACGCGGACATTCTAGTCATCTTAATCATCCTACATCGTCTCTTTACCCAAGGATTAGTTACTGGAAGGGAAGTGGCTGTAGCACTGCTGTTAGTCCAGCCAACACCACAATGTTCTGCTGTACCGTGCGAGGAGTGACGAAGACATCCTCGCAAGCAACTCCTCGTTGCCATAGACCGAGTCTCTGTTGTATAAAAATCTCGAATATTTTTTCGCGCTAAAACGAGCAAGCGTGCACTCTGTCAAACTCACACCTCTGGTGATTGAGAGTCTCGAAGTCTGTAATTAGTTATTGTAATATAGAACATTTAAAACACTTGTGGATTTATTTCATTTATTTCATTACCCTATTATTTGTAATAAACAATAGCTTAAAATCTCCGCAAAATTTCTATAATTTCTCTGGAGATTACAAAGACGGCAACATTTTAAGAACAAAACTTTTAATTTTTAAATCGGTTGCGAAGATAGGTGATATTAAAGTTATCTAAAAATAAAAGATACACTTTAAAAAGAATTGATTTTACTGTCGTGAATTCGATTGCGGACTGTAAACTATGATCGCATTTACAATAATTCGTAGAAATAAATTTCAATATTCGAGTATCGAACATACTCCATTCTTTCAAAGTGAAACAATTAAGAATCATTATGTGGTTGTGTTAAAATGAACATATGGTTAGAAAGCAATATTGTATAATTGTTTAAAGTTGTATCAGACATATTAACTTGGCACTGCGTTTGAATGTTCTCTTGTGCCACCCTTATAGTAGAATTTTAAAGATGTTTATAAGCTAAAAATCTAATTATCATATTCATGTTGAACGTATAGAAATTTAACTCCAACGTATTGTTTTTAGCATTTTTAAATAAGTTGGATACATAGTTAAAAAATACAAATAGAATTCAATTAAAACATATGTATTTATAGTTATAGTGCAAAGTTAATTGTAATTAGCTGAGGGCTCGTGCCTACTCTGCCTACGTTATCTGATCCCGCATAATCTTGCACAAAATAAAAGAAAATAATAAATATATTTGGCTACATCTATCTAAATAACTACTCACGCGTGAGTCGATAGCTCTATTATTATACGATCTGCATAAGTATGAAAGTCGTTCGTACTTATTTTTAGTTTTTTGTTTGTTTTTACTTTGTATTTTATACATGGCTAGACTTCATAATAAACTAAACTGCATATTTTAAAAAAGGTTTGTATATTTACAGGACAGTATATTTTTATAAAGCGCTGATTTCTATAATTTTTCTATTCTGTGTTTTATTTATATTGTAATCTATTTGATTCTATTAGCTATATTTTACAAAATAATTCTATGTATGTATATAATATTAAAATACTACAGTGTAATATTTATTATTTTACAGATAAAATTAATTTAACTGAAGGAATAAGTAGTATATAATGAAATGTTTGCTGCTTTATTCAATTTGTTGGTACACATTGAATAAAATTTCATATAATGCCCATATTCCTAAGTATACAAATAAAGCCAGAGAAACAATAAATTATTACATGTAATCAATTAATTGTTATCACAATTGCATTTTAGAGATACTTAAAATAATTACTTTCAAAACAGAATATGTTATATACATGATTTATAATAGAATATAGAAATACTTTTTTTACATTTTTATATAAAATAACAGCTTTAACACTCTTAAGGCACTAAGTTTAAAAATAAAGTAAAAAAGTATTTATAATATAATTGAAGAATTTATCATACTACTTTTGAAATAGATTCCAGTTCATTTAAACATAAACATATTATAACATGAAACAAAGTTAAAATTGAAATGTTGAATAAAGTATATTTCTGAATTTAATTAATAGATTAACTTAATTATTGTTAAATCTTTAGATGGAAATATATTTCTTGTAAATCATATTTCATTAACCTTTTACATTGCAATAAATTGATATAAAGATGGATTTGGAATTCCAAAGTTTCTTGAATGAATATTTTCTTTTATTCATATATATTTATCCACTTTTAGAAGCAGAATATTCTGTAGTATCAAATTGTCTTGAATGAATCTGTAAGTGAATTATTGCATGTATATATAGTATCTGGTCTCTATTATAAATAAATAATTTCTAAATTTGTTGGTACCCATATATGTAAATTTACTTCTGCACATCTGCTTAAGTAAGAAAAGTTACCACCACTTTTTAGGTGTGCCAATTTAGCATTAGAATAGCACTTGTACATTTCTTCTCTTAGATCATTAGATAAAGCATACTGGTAAAAAATTATCTATTATAGTGATAGATAAGTGACAGATTTTTTGAGGTTCAACAAAACAATTTACACAGTTCGTTGTTAGTCTCGATGCTATTTCAGATTGAGTCAAACTTTCCAACTGCAGAAGAAAAAAGAATTATAATAAATTCTAAATTTTGATAAAAAATATAATAATTCTTACTCTTTCAACCATAAAATCTATAGTATTAATCATTTCATTGTCTACTTTATCACTTTCAAAATTTTCCATTACCATTTTTTTTAGAACTAGTGATGGTAGTGTCCAAAATCTGCATAAAAATTGTATTTTTTATACTAGACTATTGAATAGGCTAAGTTTAACCCATTTATGTAAATACATTGTAATTAAAGTGTAACTTTCAAAAATTAAATGAAAGCCAAGCTGGTACAGTGTGCATCATACATTTTATTATGTAAATGTATCAGCAAATGTATGGCACAAAATTATTCGTGGGCATTCATCAGCGGGCACAAATTTTTGAGCTAGAAAACCACCTGTAAAATTGCAATTCTGTAATGATTAATAAATTTATTATAAGCAGTCTTTTTTAAATTTATTATAGATTAAAACAAAGTAATTAAAAAAAAATATTTTTATTATATATAATTAATTTTTTAAGAAATTACCCAGTGAAGCCCCAAATAAATGAATCTTATCTAATTCCACATAATCTAATAACTTTTTGAATCCATCGCACCATTCTTTTACATTCCAACATACTGGACGTTCAACCTAAATATGAATTAGATTATTACTTTTTAAATATTATACAAGTGTACTACATTAAATTTAATAAAAATTTAAACTTAAAATAATACCTTATAATTTATTTATTAAATTATCTACTTACAGATATGACTCTATATCCCTTCGTCGAAAGGCCCATAATTTGTTTGAAGTAAATATCAGCAGTTCCACTAACTGGAGGAAGGCAAATAAATAGACATTTTATAAACTTTTGATTTGATTCGTATATTTTCCAGTCCTATAAAAAATAAGTTACTGTTACTGTTACGTTTAAAAATATATAATATAAAAATACAATGCTTTATTTTAATTTACTACGTTAAATTCAATCAAATTGTCTTTTATATTTTATGAACATATATTTTTATTTTGTTTACTTGTTAATCTAAGTAAGAAAGTAAGTGTATTGTTTTTATATTTATATAATAATTAATAAGTATAATAATTATATAATAAAATATAAAAATATTATAGAATAAATTGTAATATTCATTAAAGTAGTATTGCCCCTGCTTAGAGTTAGTATAAAAATATTTGTATAAAAAACATTTTATTATTTTTTTTGGATTCTTGTTGCTACTAACCTTTATCTTATCACTATCAAAAAAGTTTTTTTTCAATGGAACAGTCCTACGGAAGCTTTGGTACATATGGGATCTAGATAAGTCACTGGTATACATTTTATTCTCTTTTAATTTTTGATTTCAGAAGGAAAATTAAGAGGAAATCTCACGTCTATACGAGTATGTTATACGCATCCTGGCGGTCGATAGCACAGTAGCCGTCACGAACTTTAGTGCAGAACAAAACGAGTTGCTGTTAGATGTCGCCACCATGAAGCAATTTATGATAACTGTAATCCAATTCGGACAATAATTTAAATATGCAATATCAAAAATAAATAAATTTGAGTCAGTATCAAGGAAAAGTAATCAAAAATAGAAGAAAAATAAAGTAAAAAAATCTTATACTTTAATCATTGCCAAGAAACTTTCTTCGCTGTTTGTTGCCATCTAAAATCTTTTTTCTTCAAAAATACTTGATTAATATAAATAAATGATATAAATGAAAATATAATTGCTGATCACGTTTAGTTATTAATACTTTTTCATTAATTGTAAGTATTACTAGTGGCATATGAGTTCACGGAACTTGTAACTCAATTGTTCTAAGAAGCACTTTGAGGTTGCAAAGGGTAAAATAAATTTTTCGATGATCATATTCTTATTCTTACAGAATTTATCCTCTGCTCAACTTTAATGAAGATTTGCCTGACTCCGCCCAAGATAGTAATAGTGACTTTATTTCTTCAGCAGCAAACGTTATATGTGATTTCAGGATAATTTGTGCACGACTTCTAAATCACGTCGACATTGAAATTTTCACTTTCAAATTTTATTCTGAATTCTATTCAAAACGGTCTTGGAGATCAGTAATTTATCACTCAAGATTTCTAAGCCTCTTCGATCCTCATATGGTAAAAAAGGTCTAATCAAGCAAAAGAAAAATTTTCTTGGATTCATACTTTAAATTAGCGAATCCTAGCATTGTCAGTATTCTTCTTCGTATATTGTCACAGGAAGAAACGCAAAGACGCAAAAAAAACGCTATATAATGGGTCCATCATGTTTAGGGTTGAACAGGGCTAAAGTTCGAATTTAGACAAAATGCAGGGTTTCGCATCTAATCTATATAGTTTTCCTAGTATATTTGGGATAACGTTTCTATACTTTTTTATCTTAGTCTCAATACAATATTCATGTAGCTTAAATTTTATTTCTATTCGTCTTCCACTATATGTTCAATACGTCCCTTTAGTATATTAAATGTTTTTATCATCTATTTTTAAATTGTTATATGACACGCATATCATATCGTATCCATCCAATCTGATTCATTCTGATCTGTCAAATATCCAAAAAGTTAAAATTACAAAGCAGGTAACAAATTGGCCATGCCATACGTCTGAGTTTGGTTCGCGAATTGAGTTCGCAGTAATTTCTATTTACGAATGATTCAGTTTGATCGAGACAATCAGTAATTAAAAGAGTAACAAAACCTGCGATTCTATTGAAAATCGGATTCATCGCATTCCGCGCATGCATACGAGGCATTCGGAAAGAAAGAGCAGGTACTTAAATCGACTTCTTGGCAGTCGTGGGAAAGCGAGCCGAGGACGGTAGGCGCGCAGCCATCGCTCAGCCGTACGCTGCGGCGACTGCGAATCGTCGCGGGGGCGGACAGGCGGCGGAGCCGATGGCCGCGACCGCGGCTGTGACGCCGAATCTATTGATTTCTGGGGGCGAGGCCGCCGCCCCGAACCGCCGTCACAGCGCTCGGAACTTGACCATCACCTGAGGGTCGCGGAAGCGTCCCCGACGATTATCAAGGAGCCGGGAGTATTCTCAAGGACAGCCCGTGGAGTATAGAGTCCTCGTGATCGCAGTGGATCTTATCTCGATGCGATTCTTCAACGAATTCAGAAAAATCACGAAGTTCAAAAAATGTAATAGTTACCTATAACGGCCACGTACACAGTAAACAATGAAATTCAATTTGGCTTTTTTTTATCTAATTTATCACACATCATATATCGTAATTATATATCATATACTTCATAACTTATATTTTTATCTGTTTATCTAACTTTTTAGTAAGAAGTTTCTCTATAAACTTTTCAAATTAGGCTGCGTGTACAAGGACTGCGATATTATATGACAATAGCAGAGTAATAATAACTTTTTCCAGACATTGCTTTTTTTCTAGGACAGTTTGTTGTAAAAAATGATATTTTAGGTAAAATTTAGTTTGACAAAAAATAAGGTTATAAAAACCTTGAACATCGTAACGCATTAAGCTTGAACCAAACAATAGCCCAAGTATGGTAAAATGATCGATTATAGATACAAAGAATCCAAACTTAAATTGCAATCTTGAAGTATTCTTTATCATCTGCTTAATAATTGAAATTTGAAAAATATTGGTCCAGTCTCTCTAATTCACTGCGCTATAATTACTACAGTGCACGGTATATTAACAGATTTTTTTCCTCTGTGCGTGCACAATGTTTGTTGGGTCAGTTGTCGAAGGGAGGCGGCCAAGTTGGAACGATTCAGGAGTTGGCCTCTTTCCTGTCGAGTGACTCGCACACCGGTGGCAAACGCCGGTGGCCGGGTAAGCCGCTTTGAGCTTATACACGGGAGGCTGCGGGGGCAGGGCGGCGGAAGAGAGCCTCGGGCGACTTACTTAGCATTTATCGAGTGACAGGAGGGCCGGGGCAGCGCGGGCCGCGCAGTCCGGCCCGGCGCCCCGTGGAATACACAAGTGTGCCGGCCGAGGGGCGGCGGCGAGGCCCGAATGAAGTGGCCCCGCCCGCCTCCTCCGCCCGCGCCGCACGTGAGCCCGATTTCTAAACGTCAGCGGGCCGACGGTGAAAAATGCCCGGGCTTTCGTCCCCGGAGCTTTTCCAGCCACCGGGTGCCTCTCTATAGACATTTACCACGTAACTGCAGTGTATTTATACGCGTGTATACAGGAGGAGGAGTGGCAACCTCTCAGGACGCTTTCTGATGGCGCGCGATTCGTCCTCTCCCTCCATTCGTCGGTAGGAATTAGCTGTATATATGGAGGAGTACCAGCGGTCGCGTTTGATTGAGGAAAAATTGAGTCATGAATATTGTTACCTTTTGCAGTTTTTGCAATATGAATTATACAATAAATGTTAACTTACAATCGAGGAAAAATGAATAACTACTTACATGTACTGTTTACTATTAAGAGGCAAGATAAATGAAGACTTTGAGAAATAGAAAGATATTTTTCAATATATTTTGCAATGTTTTCAGCATTTTTCAGTAAATCAAAGTTTCACTGTCAAAAAAATAATTAACTTACTATTTTTTTAAAATAATAGTTAAAATATATCATAATATGTATTTTTTTTATTTATAACGATTTAAGACAATATTATACATATAAATCGTGTAACGCTAGGACTCGTTATCCTTTGGTTCATGAGAGATGTTGGATAATGTGAATGAACTCGATCTACCGCGTATCGCTTATCTTTAAGTCATTATTCTAAGAGCGATTGATTTTAAATGAACAGTTGAGGTAATGAAATGCAACAAACTACTTTCCTGTATCCGTAACAGTAATTAATTTCTTTCAGCATTAATACACAAGCGGCCATTAAAACCGCTCTACATCTTGCCGTAAAGACCGAGCTTCTCCTTCGAAGCGATTGTTGTAAATTACAATCGTCTGTCAATTATGCGTGCTGAATTACAAAAGCTCAATGATGCCTTCCTCGATAATGAAGCTCGGTCCATGGCTCGAGGGATATATATATATATATACGTATCTGTGAGGACCCGACAAATGGTATAATATGCATTACGGTCGGGATATCGATTCGCGGTAATTGAAAGGGCGCGAGCTTCCGCCCGTTAAATGTTTTGCTGAATCTGAAATTTCGCGTGGATTAACGCCCAGCTCGATGGAAGCGATGATCAAAGCCCTGATTTCGCTTTGATGCCAAGTGCTCAAATATGATGTCGCGTTGGAGACAGTGGCAGATTTCTCTGTGAGGTATATACAAACCTCGAGCTGCGCCCTTACCCGGCCACATTCTCTTTGCTCCTCTTTCTGCGGCAATCGTTGCAACGAATAAAAGTATAATATACATATATATATACTTTACAAGACCTATTATCTTCCGTTATCACGGCTTTGCTTATGTTTTCTGAAAAAAAAAATTGGAATTCGTGAGAAGTTGATATCAGATTCGTAGCATGGTTCAATTTGATCTGTCAAACTGCTCATTGAAGTATCAGATTGCACGTATTCAGTGGGCAGTATTTAATACCCGTCTACCCTTCTACTCATTCCTGGCAGTCGCTGGACCAATTCTACGTCATTGAAGTTAGTAATTTTAGCGAGTGAAGCAAAAAATGAATCATAAAACGGTAGGAGGACGAAGAAGAAGGATTATTCCGAGAGAATTAGATTCACGAAGTTGTTAATAAATACCGCGAGCAGTCGAATGGAAGTGTGGGGGAGGCGAGGTTGACGGTGCAGCGACTTCCGACTCGAGCCGTATAGCTGCCGAGGCTACGGGAATCCGGATTTGAATTTTACGAGAGACGGAGCGAAACAACGGGGGATCGGTAATCAAAAGCAAGACTCTCAAGCGACTTGGGGACCGTGGGTTTAAAGCCCCACTTATCGAGCGGCTCCCTGCAACTTCCTTTTTCCCTCCCTATACCCCGGCTCTCCTCCCATCCCTCGGTATGATAATGTAATAAAATAAGTGGAGCTCCCGGGACGCCGACGCGGGCGCTCCGGTCCTCCCTGTCTCGCCTATATATACGCCCAACGGCGCCGCCGATCCGATATATAGATAAGGCAACGAAAGGGAAAAGTCCTCCCCTCCTCGTTAACATTAATTCACTAGGAGTAGGATGGCAATCTGCCCTCCTACTCCCTTCTACCTCCTCCTCTCTCAGCTCTCGTTCTTTCTACTTTCTCGTTTAGGAGATTCGCTGGTTACCCCTCGGCCGCCGGCCCCCAGCAGCCCCGACCCTGTCAATCCAATAACTTCCCAACTTGTACTCCACACTCCCTCCCTCCCTCGGCCTTACCTCCCGCGGCTCCGCGTGTATCTATATATACATTCACACACGTATATATATATATATACGTGGCTCCGCGGTCAGGGTGTACCTGTATATGCGTGTACGGGCCGCGGCGGGGAGGCAAGGAGAAGCAAGGGGAGGGACGGGGAGGCACGAGTCAGCCCTTCCTCCCGGGAGCGAAATACAACAAGTCCCGGCGCCATTGCTGGATCGCCCTTCAGCGGGAGTTTTGTTGCCGGCGGCGCTGGCGGGGGGCCGAGCCAGGCCGACTGCCGGCGAAAACTCCGCCCTCGAGCCCCCGAGTCAATACTCGCGCTCCCACGCGCGCCCACACCCCTCCCACGGCCACTCGCTCGCCCCGCCACTGCCGCGGATCCCCGCGCAGCTGCGCGCAAGCGCCCGACTCGCGACTTTTCCAGGCGCGCGCAGGTGCACGTATCAAGCCTGCCTCGCTCCCTGGGTAAAGCTTCCCTTAGCCTGCGTCTTTTCTCTTTATTTTTTTTTTTGGGGGAAAGCGGGAATCAGTTGGCGCCCGCGATTTTTAATGCGCCCCGATGCTTTTTAGTAGCAGCGCGTGCCCGAAGCCGAGTTGATTCCATTTATGTCCACGAGTAATTAGGTGATAAAGTCTGATCGGCACTCAATGCTCTGAAGTTTGCCGTAAATTATTTATCGAATAATAGTTATAGCTTCGTTTCGAGTTTCGTTTTGTCGGTGACCGATTGCTACCACCTCTTCGACCACCTCCCTTTTACAATTCTTTTTATCCAAAAGCTGGTCTTATATACAAAGTTATACATACATATTTATAGTACTGTAATTTTTTTTACTTCTTATAGCTTATAGATAAGTCTATATAAAATTCAAAATTTTGAATAATTTTTTTTTTCCACAGTTAGTTCGGCAATCAATATAAAGTAAAATTTTAAAAAGTTGTTTAAAGTATGAATTTTACTGTTAAATTTTTTCAAATTGAAAGGTGACGCTCATCGTTTTTTATTATGATTATGTATGAATTTAATCTAAAGATCGAAAAGGCCAATAAGAATAACTCTTGGCTATTTTGAGATTTTGATTTGTCGATAGATAATTCTTAAACTTTTTATCACAACAATTATGCATTGTTCCATTTCAGCCTGATCGCCACTGATATTTTGGTTAATAACAAAACAACAGTTATTACTCAGCCACACTGTGCTTGCCTAGTTTGGCTTCCCGTGATATTTTCCTGTTATTAAAATTCAAATATATGTTCTGGACAAATTATTATGCAATCTGCTAAAGAAATGTTAGACTATCCCGAAAGATATAAACTAAGTCGAAATTAACATTGACATGTTTTTATTGGTTTGTATAGGTTAAATTTAATCAGATGGTAAGTAATAATATCTAGACCAGAGGGTGTAAAAACTTGCGTAAAAATCGGTTAAACGTGTTTTTAGATTTTTATGACAAAAAAATACAAATTTGTACTGCCTACAAAAATACTTAAATATTAAATTTAATAATTTGTATTATAATACATAAGAGTAAGGAACAAATTTAAAAAACCAAATATTCATTCAAGAATATTGCGTATAAAAACTTTTTTATTCAAATAAAAATAAAACGAAAGATGATTCATGTATACAGATTTATCAAAGTTTGGCATACTAAGAGTAACCATCTGACAAAACTCAAAAACTGCAGAATCATACGTTAAACTCCTGCAGGATTAAGTGTGGACGAAAATAAAAAAAATATCTCGTATATGAAGAAGCGAAAGCCTGCTGGGACTCTACATAAATATGTGCATATTAATAGAAGTGAGTTCAGGCACGAGAATGGGCAGCGCAATAAATCAACACACGTCGAAGGACAAGTGCTCAGTTCACGCTGGTAAGAAAAGCGCAGGATCGAGTTATGGGGCTCGCCTTGAAATCCTCGACAAACGATCCCCGGTTTGAAGCTGCGGCTCATCCCCGGGGGTCGTAATTGAAAAGGCATTAGCCCTGAAGTAGCGACTAGTGTGCGCGTTCCATATATTTGTGTACAAGCACGTGTAGGGGCCAAGTGAGAGCTGGCACACCCGAGGGTCGATTTCCATTGTTTTCCAAGTGGAGCTTAAGCTTTTCAGAGGGAAGTTAACAACAAACTGAAGCACTTTGAAAAATAATACGCTTGTTCAGTGCGACAAAATTACACTAGCACAACGTGCACCGTATGAGGCGTCGTATTTATTTTTCGACAGGTATAGACAAATGGGAAAAGTCAAAATGTTGCAAAAAGCCCTACTAAAAGCAATTGGCGATGGATGAAAATCAGTGCACCAGCTATCGGGAGATGGAGAAGCGAGGGAAAGAGAGAGGAAGAGAGAGAGAGTTATAGTGGGCGCTTGGCTCGAGCTCCCTGCGACGGCTTTGACAACTTAAGCAGCCCCTTAAACCTCGCCGGGGATCCCTGTAATTTATATAAGCTCGCGCCCCGGGACCGTCAAACTGCCATGTGGCGCGCGCGAGAGGCAAAGTCAGGGATTAAGCGGGTGATAAATAAATATGTATATAAGCTTCGCGACGCTCAACCACTATTACCCTCGGGCGACTTTTTGCTACCCGCGCTATGTGCACTGCTCAGACCTACACGCGCCGAACTAATGGATTACTTTCAATTTGAGAGATTTCTTTTACGCGAGGATTATTTGACAGCTTTCTAACTATGCATCTCTCTGCTGAGGGCCTTGCTATGTGCAAATTAACATTTGTTTAAGAGTAGATGGTCAATAGATTTAAACATTATTTAAAGAAAAACGAATGAAAATGAGAAAACACCAATGTTTATGTATGTAAATTATGAATTTTTTTTGATCACATGCTTGGATTAATTTTCATAATATTCTAAATAGTAGTGTAAGAAGTGGGATTATCAGAATGATAGTAAAAGAATAAACAAAAATGTACGCTTGTATACTTGCTTTTATTACAATGAATTGTTGCGTAATTATTATAATATGCTCTCCTGAACGTTTATATACATACGTTCATTGTTTACGACAATCATTTTTATCACAACAACATGGAATATACAGTAGATGCGCACATAATTTGGTCTCTTTTTTACAGCGCGTCGCATGAGTAAATTTATGACTAGAATTATCATTCTATTGCACGATTAATATCGTACGATTGAATAAAATGACTTTTGACTTACAATTTTGCCTTTATCGTATAGACAAAAAAAGTCCTGCTGCATTTCATCTGCTGCTAATTCCTTTTTGGTATTGAGGTTATGGTAACACAAGTTTTAGTAACATAGGCATTAGACTATGACAGTTTTAGTATGCAGTTACAAAGATATATTCGTGTAAATGTAGTAATGCCTGAATATTTCTAGCAAATTTTAGAGATACTACATGCTATAACTGCCACTTTGCTAATGCAGCTTTGGCTTATGAAGTAGTGGTCAGTTTTACCGAAGACTTTTACACGGAAGTAATTAGATTTTATTACACATAAATCTTGCAATTACCATGATATTCGCCTTTTCTAAAATTTAATTTATGTGCTCCGAAACCTAATATTTGTGTTGTAAAACGATATAATAAAATTGTAAATTTTTATGTAACTATTTCTGAATAGCAAAGATGTTCATTTAAAAAAAGTGTACTATCAAGATAAACATTCATTTTTACAATTCCAACAATGAATACATGTATATTGGTACGGCGATTGAATTTTAATAATAATGTAGAATTACATTTTTTAATTAGTATTATACAATACATGTACAAGTGCTGTTTATGTGTCAATCAATATCACCATAATCATTATATGTGAAAGATTAGTCAACAAATATAAAAAAATAAAAATTTACAATAATACACTTTTAAATAATTAATTCCAATTCCATTTTATTAATTTGAGATTCAAAGGTTGACTAAATAATTAATAATTGTGGTAAAATATAAGATAAATTTGAAAGTTATACCAGTATTATATTTCTAGTCAGCAGCAATTTAAACTTATTTGTAATAAGTAATTTAAATGTTTGTTTTCAATAAAAAAAGATATACTAGTCTAACTTTATTAAACAATTTTTAACTTCTTGTATAAAAAATATACGCTATTAATAATCTATTTACTAATTCATAAATTTCGAAATTGGTTTTTTTGATTTGTTTAAAATTTTAAAACATTTCATTTTTAATGTTAATCGCATAACATTTATGAATTAATTGCATGAATTAAAATGTATGAATTAAGAAGTACTAGAATTAAATTGAACTATGTAATTCCATTCAATTATGATTTACTGTAAGCCTTGACCTGTACATATTATTCGTTGCCTTCGGGATAAATTCACAAGATATTGTGATACTTATATTGAACCGATGTTAGTAATCAATTACAATCCTTAACTTGGATTTCTTCATTCAATCGCAATTTAAAATATTCTATTTAATGAATCTAAGAAACAACAATGCGATTCAATCGAATTGAATGTCCAATACATATCGCCGTACTTCCTCACGTTAGGCGTCACTTACTATTACAACAAAATAAGTCGCATCAGATTTTTATATTTAATAGTACTTAATTTACTGTAATTACATTCTGATGGAAATAGTAATTTTAAGTTAGAACATTTATATCTTTTCGAGCGATTATACAGTTCGCGAGTAGTTATAAAATTAAAAGATATTAACGGTATGGATAAGTAAAATAAGTTTTGAAAAAAATGATTTTGATGTTTTCTTTTGCTTTCAATATGTAATAAGAGATTTTATAATCAATCTAATAAGAGATTTTAAGTCCAAATATACGTTCGAAAACTTGTTTAACCTAAAGTAAACCATGAGTATTTTAATAATATACAACTTTTCATACACATACACTTTTTAGCTTTTTTATAAAGTAATACTCCAACTAAAACAATGCATAATATCAGGAACATAAATGAATACAAACTAGATAAATAAATAATTTTTATATAATTGGTGGAGTAAGAAAAATTTATAACCTGTATTAAAAGTCTAAGAGTTCCATACTTCTGTTATTGTTTCACTTTTCCACGCATTAGTCGAATAAAGCCATAGCGCGCAATTCGGGAATGTGATAGGATAAAATTAATATTTATATACATACGGTGACGGTTGCGTCAGTTAGTTCTTGTACATATCGCAAAGAACCTTTTCCATGGGTGTATTGCCAATAGTCCGGTGGAAATAAATATACCCGACCCGATTCGCAGGTACGTTCCTGAGCAGCGGCAGAAGCAAGAGTAGGCGACCGAAACGCGCTGGGTTGCTCGGCTGCTGGCTCCGTGTGTGCTGGCCCAGCATTACCTGAGCTTGATCCTGTAGATTCTCGATCTGGCTCGAGTCTTTCAAACCTCGTGTCTCTGTAAAATTTAATTTTGTTTACTCACATTTGATTTCGATTTTGGACTACGAGGATGATCGAAATTGTAGATTTTTAAAACTATTGCGCATAGTCCACTGATATTCAAGGTAATCAAATTTCGAACAAGATTTTATACTTTTAGTTTTGACTAAAGATTCTTTGACGAAGATTCCCGTGCAAAGTTTTAACTCCAGATTCATTATACCCTACAAGTCGGTAGAAAAAACCGTCGATATTAAAAAAAAATAGATCACCTGGACGAAAGAGTATGATGGCCTTCATGCACTGCGAACTCGGCGGGATCGACCATGACAGCCTTGTAACGGTGCAGCATGTCATGCAGATACCTCACGTCGACAGCAACGTGGTTCGACTTTGTTGGCGAGGACAGGTGGAGGCCAGTGTGCGTGTGGACCGAATGCGGCGACAAGGTGAGCGCCGAGAGTTCCGCTGCGCTGAAGAGCGGCGACGACTCGATAGGCAGGCACCACTGGACCGCGTTGAGGAGGAATAGCTCCGACCAAGCCTCCTCTAGGAGTATTACCTGTGCGCGACAACAGACCTTTTTCATTATCCCCCAAGCTACAGAGGATATGGATTTGTTTTGTCCTTTCGGCCTCGCGCATTACCTGATCGCGGAAGGGCAGACTGGCAAAGGACGGCAGGTTCTTGGCCCACTTGACGGCCATGAAGAGTAGCCGTGCTGAGGTCTCGTAAACCGTCTCGACGCTCGCCGGGGAGTAGATCGACGGTATGACCGGCGGCAACTGGTTGCAGTTGTTACGGGGCTGCGGCTGCGGCGTTAGCGGCTCCTCGTTCGTTACGTCGATACTGTCCTCGGATGCATTGCCTGTAATTCACCGATTGCTCCATTTGTTAGAAATAACGTTCAATTATTAACCAGGTGATAAACGAGAAGAGAGAGCTCACCGTCGTCGTTGTCCTGCCGGGGGGGCGTTGCGGCCGTTGTCGAATTGGTCGTTGGCGCGGCCGCGGGTAGGGGTAGGGGGGCGGCGTACCTCGCCATTGCCAGGGAGACCGGTGGCCTGCAAATGGACAATTATTTTCGCTGGTATTAAATCATCGTAATTTTGTAATTGCCGGTGGGTCTCATTGAGCGGGCAGCGCGGTGCGCGTACCTATATACATCTTTGCCTCACGCCCGGCATGGCCCCGTTAAGCTTACTGATTGGTAATCAGAGATTTGATTGCAGGGACGCACAGGGATAATCATCAGCGGGGGCTTATTAGGTAAACAATCAAGGCCCTGCGTGCAACGGGGACGCGATGTACCAACGGTACAGCTACACGATGCCGCAGCGGAAAAAGTGGCCCGTCGGGGAAACAAAACCCCGTCGGCTGTCAAAGCGGTAAGGTTAAAACGGCCGGGGACGAGCCGCAGGGGAAACTCCTGCTCGGTCTCGTGCGCACCCGCAGGTCATAGGGAGCGCGAGGAAGGGCCGCGAGGAGCGCCGCGCGGATAACCCGGGACGAGGAGTCCGCGTGTCGGTAGATCCGCCGGTGGGGCTTCGAGTTGGACGGCGAACTTCAGAGCTCGGCGGCTCGGTGGCACCAACTTTTTTCGCTTGTCTCGTGCGGAGGCTGCAGGGCTATATACGTTTTTTTTTTTCGAACCGCCTGCAGGCCAACCGAGGCGCGCGCACCGTACAACAAGCTCGATGAATCAACAGTGTCCGTGCGCCGCCCCCGAGCTCCTCGTCATCGTCCTCCCCAGCACCTGCGGGTAAGCCGAAACGAGATACCACTGATACAGCGAGCCCGTGCAGATGACGTGCGGTGACGAGGACCCGATCGGCCGGCAAGCACCTGATCACGCAAATTCTGGGATTGTCCACTCGCACCGAGTGTCCCCTACTTCGCACGCCTGAAAATTTTTGAGCCCGGTTAGATTACCTCCATCCTATTCGATTACTATCAGCATTGAAAAGACAAAAGCTAACCTAATTGTCGGGGGAAATCATTAAAGTACTTAGAAAGCCGTGTGCGATCCTCAAGCTTAATCGCGATTTGAACTCATTTCTACTTGTGATGCTCTAATGTCAACTAGGAGCTTTTTTTAGAAGAATGCGTTGCCGACTTTTATTCGTAACAAACTTTTATTTATAACACAGTGTATACCTAAACAAAGATTTCACTACTGTTACAAGGAAGAAAACGAGTCGTTTGTTATTGAGTTCTAAACAAGATTAATTATTGAAACAATGTAAGATCAAGGATAATGGAGGGAGATGCTTTGTAGAATCCAAAGGATTGGCATAGCTTGATAAGAGAGCCATTGATCGAATTATTTCGTTTCTGTCCCCGGTGCGAAGAGAAACATGACCACCCAGAGCCTCAACAGCTTCTCGACTTATTACCTGGAGCTCTGCAGGGAAAGTCGCTTGAGGCCCCTGCCAATGATATGTGTTACTCTGCCACATTCGCTCGACTTTACCACCGACCGCGTCAAGTTAGACGACTGGGCACCCATTCTAAATTCACTGTCTTTCGACCGAACACTCAGGTTCGTGCTCTCTTGTTCATTTTTCCATTGACACAGAAGCTAAAAAGTAACATCCGGTTTCTGGTGAGCACAGGTCGGTAGGCGTGCGCAGCAAGTACCAGCACCGTAAACTTCTCGAGCACGCCAACTCCGAGTCGAAGGCGCGGGCCGTGGGGAAGGCGCCGGTGATCCTCACGCGCTTCCTCGTGGACCGGCTGACGCACAGCGTTAGTCAGTGCGTACGATACAGCTCGGCCTTGACGAGCCTCGAGCTCGAGGGCATCCCTGTGCCGCCCGATTGTCTAGCGGTCCTCTGCGTCGGCCTCGCGGGCACCAAGTCCCTCCAACACCTGTCCCTGCAGCGCTGCTTAATCGGGGACGCGGGTTGCGAGATCGTCTGCCGCGTCCTTGCGGAAGTCCAGAGCATCCGCTCGGTCAACTTATCGCACTGCGACCTGACCCCAGGGGCGGGGCCTCCCATCGCCGCAGCGCTCTCGCGCCAAAACATATCCCTCTACCAGGAGGCCTGGAAGCAATCTCTGAGATATCGCGAGCCCAAACTCGACAGTATGTGGGGCTTGCGCAGACTGACCCTCAACGGGAACACCAAGCTGGGAAACGAGGCCGTAAAAGGTATCCCATTCAGTACCCTATAGTACCCGAACTCTGTACAAGATTTACCAAGTGTCTCGGCAGGTATCATCGAGGCGATTCGGGACAGTCTGTGGTTCAAAGCTCTGGACCTGCAGCAGTGCGGCCTTGGAAGTGAAATCAACAAGGACATTATCGACTTGTTGAAGCACAACGATACCCTCGTGGTCTTCGACGTGCGGCTCAACCCGGGACTCCGCGAGGACACTCTCAAGGAGATCTGGAGGTGGCTCGAGCGCAAGGAGAGCCAGAATGAATACCGCTGGATGAGCCTGCCCGACTCGAAGGAGTCATCCGCGGCGAAGCGTGTCTCCTCCGTGGGCAATCTACCGAGGCCCGCGCCCCAGCATCCGCAACAGCAGCAGCTCATCCACTCGAAGCTCATGCCCAGATCGCGGAGCGTGATGATGCGCCAGGTGAAGAGGCCACCCCTGGCGATCGCGTACCGCAAGGCGCCCGGGCCCTGCGAACCAGCTCAGCAGGAGAGTCAAGACCAAGCCGCCCGTCCCCGTCTTCGAGCGCCGCGCCAGACAGCCGACCAAGCCGCCCGACCGGCCCGAGCGCACCGAGCGCCCGCCACAGGTAACCTCGAAACCCTCGACCGCCCACTCGCCACAGCCTGACTGTCTCTTCCTCGCGATACAGGTTGATGCCGCGCACAAGGTGTCCCTCCACCTAGACCTCCAGTCGCAGATCCAGTCGGGACCGGAAGTGGCCGAGACGGTCCTTGTCTCCGAGGCGACCGCACGCCCAAGACTGCAGCCGGTCGATCAGGAGACCGCCTCCCCGTCCTCGTCCTCGACGATCCCGGCAGCGCGCAGTCTCGAGGAGCCCGAGCCCGAGGCGGAGCTGCGCCACCAGGAGGCGCGGGCCGAGATCGAGCGCCTACTGGAGGAGCTGGCCGAGGAGCGGGCGCGCCGCGAGTTCGCCGAGGCAAAGCTGCGTGCCGCCTCCCACGACCTGGCCGACCTGGAGGACGCGGCGCGAGAGCGTGACCGCGAGACCCGAGGATACCTGCTCATCAGCCATCAGTCGATGGAAGAGATCTGCCTGTCCTTCGGCAGGCTCTTCGAGCTCCTGGACATCGCGGGCCAGTCGAAGCCCGAGCCCCAGCCCGAGCACGAGGACATCCGCCGCCGGTTCGTCCACATCGTCCGCAAGACCAAGTCGGAGAACCTGAAGCGCGGGCAGTTCGTCGACGAGGAGACGGTCCTCTCGCGGTTGCAGCTGACGGGCCGGCACGGGCGCAGCGAGGGCCACCTGCGGGCCAACGCGGAGCCATCGCCGGGGCCCGCGAGTCACCTCGGCCTGGGGCACATCGAGCGCCACGGGGCCGGCGACACGGCCGAGGCGCGTGGCCTCCCCAAGCTCCTGGGGGCCCTGCGCGAGGCCTCCGGCCCCCAGGTCGCCGCGGAGCCTGGGTCCGAGTCTCCCGGGCAGCGCGTCCGCGCCATCTTCGCCAGCATCGTCCACGGGGACGCATTCCTCGGCTTCGCCAGGCAGCAGCGGTAGCCGGGACCCCGGGCCCCCCGGGGCCTCCAGGACTCGTCAGCGCCGACCGGGCCCAGAGCTCGCCGACCCCGTCGCTCGCTCCCGCCGGGGGCGCCCAGGGTGCCTCCTTCGCGAGCCGACCGCTCCCCGACGCCTCCACGTGGACGCTCGACTCAGAATCGGATGGCTCGATCCTCCGCGATCGCCGCTCTGATCTTCGAACGATTCTCTGCGAGGCTGCTTACCGCAAATTGTCCACCTGCCTGTGAGACCTCGTCTTAACTTCAGTGTCCATTTTAACGATAAATGTACCGTTATCTTTAACTCCAGTGAAAGACGTCCAAATAATACTAACATTAATTTGTCCAATAGCAATACTTTCACTTAATTAGGTTTTATTTAAATACAACATTTTCTACTGATTTGCAATTTATTCATTTACCCTTATAAAGTATTACAATTTCTCATTTATTTGACATCTCAATATTACGAAACAATATAATCCTGAAAGATTATTCCCTCTGCTTATGTGTCCATGATCATTCACTTTTTTATAGCTAACAATGAAGAAAATATCGTTGCAACAAACATAATAATACTTTGGTTCTATATAAGAAATTTACACAAATAATTAGAAAATCCTTGATTTTATATCTCACTTTTAATTACTTCATTCAGTCTCAATTTAGAGCACAGTCACTGAACAATTTATTCTAATTTTCTTAGACGTTTTATTATTATGTGTAAGCTTCTTCTTAAAATTTTTTATATAAAAATGGTAATATTATTTTAAATATTTATTTTATTTTAACAAATTCATTAAGTTATAGTTGTTATATAATCATATATTACCTTGCGTATTTTGTACGATGGACTCTTACAAATGTTAGCAATACTTATACAATAGTATATTAAAATCTAAAAATACACAAGAATCTTTTTTGAATAATCATAAATATGCAATCTTTAAACAAATTTTACTATCGAATACTATGACTATTAGCCATCTTTATGTTTGGATTATAAATTTTGCAATCAAAAACGTTATTTGACAGAAAATCCCTTATAGTGCCTTCGACATTTTCACGTACACTAACGTATACTACATCTTGTATTTTGTTTGCAAGTTGTTTAAGATCTTTATTCTTTTCTAGAGGTTTTGCTACTCCATTAACAGTCATATTTCTGGGGTCAATTTCTACCTTAAGTTCGTTAAATTCTATTGAACAGATACGATTCTTAACTAGCAACGAAATTTGAGTTGCAAACTTTAAATTCATCTGATATTTTAATGTAGATGTTAGCCCAACAATACTCTGGAAAAAAATTTTTTTATTTCGTGTATACTTAAAAGTGTAAGTATAATTCTATTTACATGTTTAAAACTTCTGTATTCTGAGAATCCGTTTACATGAAAGTTAAAAGTGACCTTTCTTGGGTTTACCCCTGTACGACGTATCTGGTTTCGCTCACTAGTTTTTTGATGTATCATTGTCATGTCTCTATAATTCGTAATTTATGATTATATTTTAATAACTTCTACTACAGGTAAATCTTTGTACATAAAATGCTTTTTCGTATTACTTACCCAAAATAACCTTTTGTAGCTTTATCAACGTCTGGAATAACGATACCTCCTGATTTCTTCTTATACAATGTTATAAGACCATCAATGATATAATCTACGACATTATTAACGTCATCCTAAAATAAAAAATTTATAATAATTAAAAGTCTTTACTGAGGTTTTTACTAATACTCTCAAATCTTCATTTTTTGTATAAGTTTTTTGTATATAATATTATTTTCTAGTGATATACATTTTTTCATTACATACTTTTTTTGATGCAGCTTTGAAAGAATAAGTTGAAGGTACTGCTAATGTTGCAAAAATTCCTAGTAGAAGCAGAGGTCTCATTTTGTATGATTCAGTATATATCTGAAATATTTTCAATTTATTTTCTAAATATTATCCTATCCATATTTTTTATATTGATAATAAACCTACTTATACATATAAAATTATGAAATATACTATTGTGCGTTTAACGTTAGTGCAGTTAACTAATAAACTTTGCAACTGCAATTCGAGATTTTTTCAACTTTGCATTTTCCCCAAAATAATACGAAAATAGTTAAGGTATGAAGCTTTGTTTGCTCATGCGTTGCATGTACAAAACATATTCTCTTTCACAGACGTTAATAATACTTTTAAATAATAATAATAGCCAAGTAGTTAAAAATCACAAAAGACTTTTGAATTTTTAAATGATTGATAAGCTGATAATTAAATGAAGTAATAATATATTTTTAATTCCAGAGTTATATCTAAATATAGATATTTTTCTTGAATTAGTTTAAAAAAAAGTTAAATATTAAAAATCATTTCAACATAAAATCATAAAATTATTAAATTTTTTATTTTTACCCTTTTTGGTAGAGTTGATAATTGATAATTCATTAAATGCTGCATTAATTGACATAAAATAATTTAATTAGCTGAGATATTGTATATATAAATATTACATAAATTGAAGAAAAATTCTATGTATACTTTTAATTTCTATTCTATGCTTTGTTGAATAGTACAATTTAGAATGGTTAACCAAATAACTTTAACTTGTAAAAAAATTCATACGAATACACCATAAATTTCAGATTGATTTGTTGATTAATACTTCGTGTTGCTATCGAGGTCGCTACAGGCTTCTAAAGTAATTAACTTTAGAAAATTCAACAAAATGGATAAAGAAACATTTTGTGTTTTGTTTAAGTACTTCTTTAAGTAAATAAAGTGGAAAGAAAATAAAAAAATGTTTGATAAATATTATGGCTGGTCTGTTGCATCGTATATTAGATTGCAGAGTTCGAAGAGCAAAAGAGGTCGAATCAGCATAACATATGCACACATTAAGGGAGCATTAAAAATAGTTATCACTCAAGAAATTATAAAAAAATGTACAACATTGCATTGCAGAATCCAAAAATTGAACGCGCTTGAAAAAGTCGAGGTATCAGTAAAACGTGGATCTATCACTCATACCAAAATCGTAGGAATCAAAAAAAAAGTGGTTACAACCCAGTTGAAAAACATCAAAGTAAGCTAAGATTTAACCATCCACTAGTATATCTTGTTGATGTCTCTTTTTGAAATTCAAGTACTATGATGTTTATTAACTATTTGAATAAAGAAAAATAATCAACACGATTATTACTGACTATTATTAAGTCGATTAAAGAATGAAATCGTAAAATACAACCCCATTTAACACTCTTTTCATATCGTTGTAAAAGATATAGACTCGCGACTAATGACACTCTTTATTACGTATATTATAATATATACTTCACAATCTACTTTTTTATTTATAAGTATTAATTATAAAGATAAAATAATAGCTTTGATTTATCCTTTAAAAAATGAATTATTTCAGATTGCCCTAAGTAAAAAATTAATAAGGGCACATATAATTTTTTATAACAAAATATACCTGTTTCCTTTATTATTAATAGCTTAGGACTTATAAATTTTACACCTGTAACTATTATTTTAATTAATAATTTTGGAAGTAAAATGCATTAACAGTGGACACATTCAGATTTAGAGACTAGATCCCTAATTTTTAATGATATATTTCACGTGTACAAATATATTACATTATTTTATTAGCTAGAAATAAAATATTTTTCTTTATATTATGGCATTTGATCATTTATAATGAATATTTGACTTGGATTATAAATGTGACAATCAAAAACTCCTTTTTTAAAGATCAATTCCTTCATCGCATCTTCAGCGCTTTTATGAACAGCAAACAGAGTTGTATTTACTATTTTATCTGCGAGTATTTTAAGATCTTGATGTTTCTCTAGAGATTGAATTTCATCGTTAAGCTTAAGAGCTACAGGATATCCTTTTACAGTCAGTGCACCAAATTCTATTGAACATATACCATTCTGGACATGTATCGTTATTTTAGCTTTAAATTTTAGATTAATCTGACATTTTAAGTTGTATCTTGGCCCAAAATATGACTAGAGCATAAAACAATTATAGTTTATATTTTTTATTATGTTGCTTAAATTGCACTTACTCTTTTGTAGCTTCTGTACTCTGATAATCCATCAAGCCCGAATTTGAATGTGACCCTCCTTGGATTCGCTTCTGTCGGGCCTACGCGTCCCCAAGAACCTTCTTTTCGAAATACTTGCGTCATATCTCTATAATTTATAACTTATAATTATTATTAATTGAGGTTAGATACATAATTCGGTGGTGTATCAAATGTCACTTTTTAGTATTTACCCAAAGTAGCCCTTAGTAGCTTTTTGAACATCTGGTAAAGCAATGCTTCCACTTTTTTTCTGATATAATTGAACAAATCCTTCAAGCATATAATCTACGACATTAATAACATCATCCTAAAATAAAAAGTTAAAATTAGTCTAATGATGGAAATTTTTATTAAATACAAGTATTAAAAATTAATAAAGTCGTATATGTATGATTTTTCGTTTTTACATATGGTTGGTTACCTACTATTACTGAAATGTCTTTATACGAATACACTGGAGTTTCTGTCCAAATTATAAGTATTCCTAGTAGAAACAAGGATCTCATTTTGAACTCTTTTTAAATATATCTGAAATATTGCCAATGTATTTCTGTAATAAACCACATTTTTATAATCGATAATCAAATAATTTATATGAACTACAAAATTAAACATTTGTAATTGATGGTTTTCATTATAAACTTAAATGTTGCAATTTTTATGTAATTTTGTGCTGAAAATTGTATCATATTAATTTTCAAATTTTTCTACTTTTTATTTAATTTATTTTATTTTGTTTAAAAACACCAAAGCTTTGATATTTTTAAACATTTTTTTCATTATAAGTTAAATAAAAATAAAAAGATTTGGATGTTAATTTCAAATACTCTTTCAATATAAAATGATATAAAAATAGCATCTTTTAAGCTTAAAATCATGTCTAGTCTAAAGTTAAAATTGTGAAAAATCAATATTAAAAAAAACAATAGGGTTACAGATTCCTGGCAGCTATTATCTAACCATACTTTTGTAAATGTTTATCAGAAAAAACTTTTGAATTTCTAATAACAATGTATTTCTATTTTCAGATATTGCAGTATAAATATAAGTTGTTTTTACTTGCTTAAAATATTAAGAACTAGCTCTTTCAAGTTAGCCCAGCTTCGATTATATAACACATTGTAACGTATATTTGCATTATATTTTGTTTTATTGTATTAAGCATCTCAGTAAATTTATATAGATTAATATAAATTGTGTTATAATTGGGATAGATTCATTATATTAGTTACAGTAAACTATAATAATATTGATAATTATACGTTAAATCGATGACATACAAACATGTCATTAATATAAACGTTCAATTTGCATAAGTTGCTATTTGGAATCTACTCCCAATTTAAGACGATTTCTGATCAGCTCTCGAGTTAGTGGTTCTCGGCGAATTTAAATCATCGTGTTAGATAAGTTGGTCTAATTTCTACCACGTATTTTACAAACGAACTTTTTTCTTGAATCTCGTGCACATTTGTTATTAATTTAATCGACGATCGCGCAATTTTCATCCTTCTTTGATAGAAATAGTTTTTGCAAAATTGCTCTTGCAAAACCTAAAAAAGCAGCAATCGATAGATCCTACATAGAACATCAGAGAAGCAAAGTCGAGTAAATTTTCTTCATTCGCGGAATCCCTCGAGCTTCTCTACAGCTTTGCCGACACTCTCAATATGGATTTCCTATTACTTTCGGCCGAATGAGCATCGCTCGCGTCGCCTCTCGGTATCTCTGGTACGTTATAACGTCGATCGCCGTGGCTCAAAGGTAATTTTTCATGACAGATCACGCTCGGCGTGGCGCGGGCGAAGGTAACTTGCGCTGTGGCCAAGATCAAAGGTGCGCGCGGCGATCGATCCATCTCATTCCCCTTAGTGGATTAAAAATTGCCGATAAAGCCTTCGCTCGGTTATTTTGAGGGCATAGCGCCGCGTGCAAAGGCGCTAACCTGGATGCGCGCACCTTTGTTCGCTCGCCGTTGACGCTTTGGTTTTTTAATTTTTGGGTCGACGGGGCTCAATGAGGCGTGTTCTGCCTCATAGGCTTGTATCTAATTAATAGAAGTGTCGGAGCCTTCAAGCGACTTGAATCTTTTGTTGATTTTTCATTTTGCACGTATAAGGGCTACAGCGCTGTCACGACGACACTGTTTTTAATGCTTTTTTTATATCCTACCCGGCGACCATCGTAGTCGGAAAAATCATACTATCCGAGAGCTTTTTCAGTTATATTAGATTATATCAATTTAAGTAAATTAAAACGTGTAAAAGGTCTTATTATTATTCGATGGCAACTTAAATTATTACGATACTGAAAAGACAAAAATTTTCTCTGATCAATACAAATACAATCACAAATTTCTTATGGTATAATTTTCTGGAATAACATAAAAAATTAATTTAATTCCTAATACATTTATAAAAAATATACGACAATGAAATATATTCATAATAAAATATAAAATCACCATTTTTTATTACTTACTTTTTTACAGGAAGTATAATTTATAAGTGCACACCGAATTTAGCTTAGAAGTATAACAACTAATAAATAAATTCTGCAGATATATAGCTTCTTAAATTCAAAAGAACTAAAAATAATTTTTTTATTTATGATAATATTTTTTATGATAACAATTTCGTGTTTACGAGGAAGCAAAAGGTTATATTCATTTTGTAGATAAAAATAATATAGCTACTACGTAAATTTGAAAGATCGTGCACTGCTAAATCATAATTTTGTTTAAAATTGAGTAAAATAACAGCTTTATAGTAAGGTGTATTATGTTGTTTGAATATTTAAAATTCGTGATAAATGTAAGAATGATACATATACGGCACATGTGTTATTATATGATAATGAAAGTCAACGTATACATCAAACATATTATTTTATTGCAATACTTACTGTTTATTCATTTGAATATATTATGCGGAGTTAAATCAAAATTTTTATTTTGAAATTGTTTTTTTTCATTGTTGGTGCATGTTGATCAATTTATACATCACTACATACAGGTGTATTATCTATTTCGGTATATTATATATATATACATATTCATTGTTAGTTATATATTTATGTAATAGGATTGTTTAATTTTTTTTCTCTATAAGAATTTACGTAATCCACTTTGTAACCGCGGCAGACTTTCTCGACAATATTTGCCACTTATATCACAGTGTAAATTAGGACACGACTCTTTACCTTACGATATCAATCTTCATTGTAAACTATACATTTAATGATATTATACTTCACGGCACCTTGTATAATTTTCAATTAAATGTTTTAATCAAAGTTGAGGGCATAATCCAATCGAGACTACGAGAGACTACAGCGGCTCCGTAATAAAGTGAAGCATTGGGATAATTAACGAATAAAAGTGAGGGAAATAGGGGGATGCTCGGGTGGCGGCGCCATTGTAAGTCGTCGAAGCGTTACTGCCAGAGAATTCGGCTGAGGGGCGTGAGGCAACGGGCGGGGCTCGGGGGCAGGCGATCAGATTGACTTACCCGAAGACGCCGACGGCGACCGCAGCCTCGCGCAGCGCCCGCTCTTGGTCCATCTCGACGAGGGCCTCTGGCCTAATGGTCGCCGTGTTGCGCGGCTGCCGCTCGTTCTGCACCGCTGCAACACATAGATGCCGTAGCTCGGTTAAACTCCCTTCTGCCTTCCGTTTGTACTTTCTTCTTATGCAATTAGTTCCAGGAAAAACTTCTTTTTTAGTCGATCGGGTATTAACGACAACAATTTTTATTGCTCTCTCGCGTTTTTATCAAGTTTTAAGTCGACTTAAATTGATTTTGCTTGAATTCGAGGAATAAAAGTTGACGAATATGGCCTGCAGTCTATAATCACAGTTTACCTGTTTAAAAAGTTTCTAGTTTTGTTTTTGTATAACTGGGTACTAAAATTGAGGATGAAGTACATTTTTCAATTTGAAGTATAAAGTTTTGGATACTTTAAATTCTGCTCGAGTTTTCTAGGACTATATTTCCCTGAATTAAGTATGCTTCAGTTTTTGTTATATATATGTAATAAGTTTTTATAGTAGTCCCATTTATATTTTATGTGAATTGGATTATATAGTCGGTTTGTGCGAGTAATTTTAATTATCATTAGTCTATTCACAGTTTATTAAAAAGCAAAGCTACGTCAAAATGACAATCATACGTCACGTATACACATTAATATAAATTGACAAGTAAATAATAATGTGCGCGGCTTGGTGGGAAGGTCCCTTGGACGTTTTTTTTTTTTGGCAGTCCCCGATTCCCACGACGAGCTCACGCAGAGCTGTTGAAAAGTAAAGATCGCTCGAGGCGAATGCAGGATTTGCACGCAATAGGTTCGTTAATTGAAATTGCAAGTCAAAACTATTGCGGGCGGGGCAAAGCCGTGCCTCCGCTGGCGCGATGACCCCCGCGGGCGCTTTGACCCGCTGGGCTTGGCAAACTGGATCCTGCGCCCGGCATGACCGACCGCACGACCCAAACGACTGCTTATGGGAGCAATGTGTCTATTGCGATAACGTAACGCTACTTCGAATGAATTTCCGATCGTTTTTCGTAATGTTCTCAATGGCCTTCGTAAATATGAAGCAATTCGATGATTTGTTTTTATATAATCGCGGCATTTATATCCTCCGCATATTTAATCGATATTCCGTGCTTATAAAGCGACACTTTAAGTAAATTATAGACCGTATTTCTAGTTTTGACCATGAAAAAATTCCGCTGAAAGGATTCGACATTAATTAAGATTACACATAAAGGAAATGGCGCTTTAAAGGGAATTTAAACTCAAACGTGAAACTGGCACGTGAAACAGATTTAAAGCAAATTATATGTGCAGGAGCAGGTTAGTATGTACTAATTTGAAGTCCATACGCGAAGGACAAACGTACAAACTTATTTATACAGCAAACCCAATTATCGCGAGACTTTCTTTTCTATTATGCTATATATGGCTTTCACGTCGAAGAGAATTACCAGGAGGGAAGTGCAACTTATCAGAAACACAATGTTTGCGCTCATCATTCATGACTCAGAGACTTTGCAGATCGGACGGAATATTCCCCGGGTGGTCCCGCCTAGTCCGATGGGCGTTCGCCGAGTTCACGTAACGCGGTTATGTCACGGGCGAGGCGAGGCGAGGCGCCTGCATCTGACAGCATAAATTTAACGGGCCGCGCAGAAATCAGATGCATTGTTTGCGGCGCGCGCGGGCGCTCGGCTCTGTTAGGTAACTCGCCGGGGCCCGCGCGTCCCGCTCGGCCCCCGCGACGAAAAATGACAGCGACGACGAGGTCGTCTCTTCCGTTTCCCGGCGGCGCGCGCAAACGCGAATATTCGGCGTGCCGACTTCTTCCTCCGCGTATTCCACCGTCGCGTATTCTTTCGGAATAATGCTCTTGGCCGTGCTCGAGTTCTGCTCCGGACAGAGTAGAGAGATTGTGATTTGTCTATGGCTGCGGTGAAAAGAGAACTTTCCGTCGCAGCCGCATTTGAACATTTATGAAGTATGGAAGCAAATTTTATCCAAACTTTATCAAATCTTTTGATTTTACGCTTCTAAATTATTTCAACGAAGAATAATATATTTGTGTAATGTACTGGCCTTTCGAAATACACATATAGAAGATGTAAGTCATGTGCAGTGAATGCTATTCACGGGATAATTCCACAAGATATATTACTAGAAAGTTTGGAAATGGATCAAAACGAATTCAATAAACAAAATAACTATTATCTATCTTTAGGATTAAAATGTTTAAGCCGAATTTTTAGTTATTGTAAGAAACACGTAATATTGCATTATGTAATACAGCATGAAATGAAAATAAAAGATAAGGATTATTTTTTGAAGTAAAAAATAAGGAAATCTCACGTTACTAGATGCTACTGTAGACATACTGCAATGTTTCCGGTTTAAAATTTATTATGCAGCGCGAGTTAAGCATGATTTTTGTAGTTTTAAATTCAAATGATTCACTGACCGGTATCGATAGTAGTGAGCGAGACATGCTGGCCCCCCGGGAAAAGTTGGAACGAGCGGCTTTTGGACGTTCTACATTGTTGTTCCGGGCTCTCCGAGATCTCTCGAATTCCTTAAATCGGTTAAAAAATCGCACGCTGTCGCGCATAAACAAGGTCTTCATTAAAATGGCCGAGGCTGTGCGCTACACTCGAGGCCACGCTCATCGAACCCTCGCGACGAATCCCGAGAACGTAAAAGAGTAAACATTGCCTAAGAGGGACAAACTGCCGGCAAAGAAAGCACGAACGTAAAGCACTAAGTGCATTAGGTAGATGGGCCACCTCCCGGAATCCGCCGCGGGGAGGACACGTCCGCGCCAGGCGGACGATATAAAAAGCCGCGACGCGTGTCTTGTCGGGCGCTCGGCTGGCTGGGCGACTTAATGGGCGCGGCGCACCTCCCACGGGCGCACGTAGCCGAGCCTCGGCCGTGGCTCTACTTACTCTCTCTCTCTCTCGGCCCTTTTGCGCTCATCATCGCCGCGCGGCGGTACTTAGTTTTTTCACCCGGCGGTACGGATGCACGCGCGCACCGAGATAAATGCCTCCCCCCTACCGGCCTCTAATTTGCATGGGGCCACGGGCGGTCCTTTCATACTTGCGCTAACCGCATGAAAAAGGGGCCGGTCACCGCGGGGGAAAGAAAGACCGGCGCTCCCACTTGGGGCGGTTATATCGCAGCATTTCAAACTGCTCGATCGACCGCGCATTACATTATGCTTTCCTAGTTATTATCTGTGTGATCGTCTCCGGGGTAATTCATTGTGCATTTCGGATTGAAAGACTCTTTGTCTTAATGACCTATTCCAATTAGACTACATATATATCTCGCGACCCGTGGAATGTGCAGATATACACGGATGCTTTTCATAATATATATACACAGGATTTAGAGAAAGGACGAGGGTCGGGTTCGACGAGTAACAAAAAATTTACTCTGAAACGAGTATCCACATATTTCACAAAATCTGCGAGTCGTCCGCTATAAGCGCGGCTTGAACGGTGACGCGATACTTTTGTAATAGTAGCAATCGGTCATTGTTAGCCGAGTAAAACCAAGAGCACGTTGCCCTCGTCAGGCCACAAAGGAGCCGAGGAGTCCAAAAACGGGACTCGTCCCCGACAATGGGCGCAGGGCGGGGAGGGGGCGGGGGTGAGCCGCCGTGGGACACGCGTCCCCGGCTCCCGCCCTTCGGCACATCCCTCCGCATACGTTTATTTCTCCCAATTAACCCTTGGACCGCCGGCCGCGGGGGCCACGCGACCGCCGCGCGCGCTAACGACCTCCCCGCGTGTTTACCGGGCGTGCGGTGGATCGCCGCCGGGGCTCCTGCCCACCACCCGAGCCCCAGCCCGGGTTATCCTCCACGCGGGGTCTGACCCCGGGAGAAAAGCCGCCTCCGGGACGTGGCGCCGCGATTTTCATTAAGGTACCGTGCGACTGATGATCAAAGAGATTTGGCGCGAATTATGCATATATGTGTATCATTGTCTTGGGGGTTGATGATCGGTTAAGTGGCGCGCGAGGAGCCACGTGACTCGTCCTTTAATATTACGTGCATTTATTGGAGTGTCGATAGAATGCGAGGATCCTTTAAGTTAACGCGCGGTCAGTTTTTCCAAGCTAATTAACTACAGCAACGAGCAGTTATTATATCTTTATTTTCTCTGAAACCTCAAAATGTAGCCAAAGCTTTATTTTCTACTTACTCTGAATTTAATACTTAATACGTTTTGTGTTTGTAATTAAAATATAAATTACAATTGAATCAAAGTACATAGCAAGTCAAAAATTTTGAGAAATGAGTGAGATTTTAGTGTCTATGTGATGACCAGTGCAAGAATTCACTACATTTTATATTATGCTTTTTAGTGGAAAATTTTTGCTAATTGAAAAATATTTTTTCTCATGGGTATTCCAAGTACAAGGAAGGAATTAGTGTACTGTTCCTTTCATCGAAAGTCTTAAATCAAGAAAATTAAGCTCTAAGTGCAATGAAAAAAATCATCACGAACCACAACCATGTTTTTCATTTACAAGTTAATTTAACTAAATTATGTATACGTGTTTCTATATAAAAATCAAAACTAATGATTTATTTGAATTTGAAGAGTGAGTCAACTACCTAGAAACTCATCAAAAACTTTTTTAAATTTCGTTATCAATATACTGTTCAGGTATAAATAATGCGAGCAGATACACATAAGTTATCTCAGATTTTAAATATGAAAATTGAAGTTTAGTAATCGTGAGAAGCCTTTTCATGTAAAATACTCCAGAATAAGAATTATATAACAAAATAAGTAGCAATAGACATCAGACAAAAAACTAATTCTCAAGTTGACGAATTTATTTTGTACTTATATATTTTCTTATTAAAAATCACTGTAACGGACAAACATGTTTATATAAAACCGTATTCTTATTTATTTATATTACTAGTATTATTTATTTAATTGTAAGACTCAGCGGACTTGAAATATGAACAAATTCATGTATATGTATACACACACAAGGCAAGGGCACTCGCGGCTCGGCGGCTCGGGACTCTCGGCGTCTAGCGGCAGTGAGTTCCGCGAAAGGGGGAACGAGGGTGAGAGGGGAGGATGTCTGCGGGGGGAAGGCCCAGTCGCGTCGAGCGAGCTACAGGGGGGAGGGAGAGGGGCCCACGAAAGGTTCTGGACGCGCTCGCGACTCTCCCTGATTGCGAGGGATGACGGGTGATGAGCGAATTTTATTGGAGATAACTTACACATTCATTTAAATCCACTCCTCGAGAAGAAAAAAACACATACAACAATCACTTTTAATATTATAAATGATTATTGTAAAATAATTATTGCGGTTTGTACGGATCAATGAATACACAATCATTGAATGAAATAAAAAGTGTATTACTGAAATTGTGGTGAGAGTGATTCCTATCGATTATTTGGAGCTTCCGCATCTTTTATGATAAAGCAGCGAAAGGAAACTGCGATGTATCGCAATGAATTCACCGCTAATTTTTGGACTGTATGCGGACGGCTTTGTACGTCACGTAGATTTTTACATGAGAATGTCGCCTCGCGACAGATAAGAAAAGTGCGGGAAGAATAAAGCCGAGGCGGGGCAAATGCAGCCGGGGCCGAAATGGCATTGCCTCAAAGAGGCAGCTCCCATCGCGGGGGATAGGGGCCGCGGGGTGGGGTCGCGGCCGATGGCGACGGGGGTGGATCCCGGCGACATTCCGCCGCGGAGTCACGCGCAGACTCGGGGCGGCGGCCCCGGGCGCGTCGTCGTGGCGACGCGCGGCCCCGCGTCAAAGCCGCCGCGGCCCCGGCCCGATATCCAATTCCTCTTTACGACGTCAAGTTCGGCAATAAGAAAGTTTGCGCGGGAGGAGGGGAGGGGAAAGAAACCGCCCGCGCAGGTGCGCCCACGACTTGTCGGACCCCACGACTCGTCGCCTACACTCCCCCGCGATCCGATTGATTTCCGCGTTACAGGCCGGGCGCCTCCGCGAGGTTGAACATTAAGGATTTCGAGTCCGCGGCCGATACGGCTTATTGCTGCGGATTTTATGGCGCCCCGCGCGGAATTGGATTGTAATGCGGGGGACGTGCCGATGCCTGTCCCCGCCACCCTCCTTGCCTTGGCCTCCAATAGTTAGGGAATAAGTCTCGGGCTAACCGAGCCAAGGGATCGGCAAGGAGAACAAAGTCCTTTCACGTGCGCGCATTTTACACTTGTAAAAATCACGCGATTTCCTTCGGCAAAATTCGAAGGGTTTTTATAAGAAAAAAAAAAAAGCGTTCTGGTCCAAATATACGTTTAGTCGAACGTGCGCGCAAAATAAATATCTATGTGAGCGCGAAGGCTGATTGCACTGTAATCAGTATCGCGGTAATAATATGCTAATACGCCGATTTTACCTACGAGCTCGCGTTCAAAGTTTGTTTTAATAATTATCAATGATTTACATAATTGAGTATATTACTGTACTCAGCTCTGTCCTGCATTCTGTGTTTATTTCGACATTGAGCTCATGAGTACGCGCCTCGAATCATTAAACTATTGTCTTTCCTAATTCCAAGTGAAAAACGTGCCCTGCATTTTTCATAATTCATTTTGATACTTAAAAAATATTATTTGATAAAGGTGCACCTTGTGTATTTTGCATCTTTAAAACGTTACGTATATATACGTTCTTTTAGGAGTTAAAACAAATATTTAAAAAATTGCTATTTTATCCAAGTATAACGAGACTTTCTTGTGGAGTTGATGAATTTGAAGTGCGAACATCGAGAAGTTAAAACAGTTAATCACGAAGTTAATTTTACGAAGATAACTCGAGTTTCGGTTTAAAATCCGATCGCGACTTACTTACACCTGATAAGTATAACGTTTCACTGATTGAAAATTGTTTCGAAAACGCGAAAAGTAAAAAATTTACACTCGCGAAGTATCAAACTAAGAGAAAAAAAGAAAATTGGCAATCCTATATGTACATATACGTGTTAGCGTTGTCGATCCACCTAGAAGCTCATCACGTCCGCGGACAAAAAGGCCGCTCGAGCCATCGAACGAAGCGGGGAACAAGTCGCGCTGCGGGCGCGCTCCCGACAACGAGGCCATAAGTTTATTACACGGGGCGGCTTCGGCGGACTCGCGCGCTCGCCCCCTAAGCAAATTAAAACCCGGATAAAGATAGCCTGGGCGCAGGGCCTCGCACACGCAGGTATAGGGCTCGATGCGGCGCACGTTCGCACGCCAACACACATACACACACAGAGTACTCACCGTCTTTGTTCATCCCCATGTGCATGCATTTTTTGAGCCGGCAGGCCTGGCACTGATTGCGATGCGCCTTGTCGACGACGCAGCGTCCGGTCCCCGCCTGGCACCTGCGGACAGACAAGCAAGCCCCGGGTCACGATTCGCTCTCGGCTCCTCTATATATATGTACGCGCGCTCGTGCACCGTGCAAATGTCATTTTCGGCAATTAGTCCGCGCCCGAGGGAGGACCTGTATTATCGGCCCCCCGCGCGCCTTTCCCCATACTGGCCGGTGGCTCCTTTTTTTTTTTTTCGTTACACACGCCATCGCGCGTAATCGTGTAACGGGACACGTGTGCCGCGTCTCTCTTCGTGCAATATTCAAAGTATTCGTTATGCACGAGCTACGCCCGCGCGCTTTCGCGGCTCGTACACCTGCGTCTGTTTTCACCTCGGGGAAAACGATATTTTTTCATCGTCGCAGGCTGTACGTGCAGCCTGGGACGCAGCTGGCCCCCTCGTGTACGAGAAAAGCTTGAAAAAATCGAATGATTTCGCTTTTGGGTACAGGAGCTGTCTTATAGCCGCTTGATCGTGTTCGGATAAAATTAGCGGGTGTTAGATAATAGGTCTATTGGAAGGCGCGGCCCGGGGCGTTTTTCAATAAACTTTAAATCGATCTGACGGTTAAGCTTAAGGTCTGTTACGCATGGGCAGATTGCATTTTCAAGATGCGTGCTGACATGAGCTTCGACGCATCTGTCTGGTTAGCGGCACTCGATTTAGATTAACTCGAAGCTTTCATCGTTAAATTATAAATTATACACTATTGGACTATCATACATACACAGGAAGAGGAATCGTATCAAAATACTCGTCTTATCAAATCTTATCTAAATAGTAATATAATGTTTGTCGTATAAAATATAATCACGCCTTTGAATTGACAAGTCCACAGCTCACTTAGACGTATAAACTAAAATTCCTAAACTTATTTCTCTCCGTGTGCAGTTACAGGTAATGTTTGGTTTCTAATGTTAATTAACATGAGAGCATTACATCGGAAAGTAGACAGTGAAACGGTAAGATTTCGGTAGGAAGGAGCGTTGTTCGCTTCCACGTATTAGTGCCGCGAAGCACAGCGCCACAGTGGGGATATAAAAAGTTGGCAATCCGATAAACGGGAAGAATCGATCGAGCGAACTGTTGAGCCGGCATGGACATGGCGGCTCCGGGCGCTCTACGTGTGTATATACGTCCCAGGCGGCGCGCGGGCCCGAGGCCTGCAGCCTCCGCCCAAAGAATAACGATGCCAGCGGGCGCGCGGAGAGCGGTACAGTCGCCGCGGGATTTCCCGGGGATTAAGTCGGATAAGAAGTGAGTACGTGACCCTCCCCCCGCCCGGGGCGAGGGTCGCGCCCGGGACTTAACGCGGTTAGTCCGGCAACAATGAAAGTAATCGAATTCGGCGGCGCGAGGAGGGCCGCTAATTCGACGGGGCTGACTTGCGCCGGGGCGGGTTAGCCGGGGCGCGATATAGGTCGCCGCGATCGAGAGGTCGATCGGCAACGCTCTCGCAACGGCGTCTTCCGCGCGGTTAGCCCGTCGTTGGCTCGGGCGGAAGCCTCGTGCGGGAGACGGGAAGGGCCGCCCCCAAAGTGTCCCGGCACACGTCGTCTTCAGCCGCTTATCGCCCGGCTTTTTTCCCTCGGCGAGCCCGCGTATATATAGGGAGGAAGCTCGTACGCGAGCGCCGGCGCGTCAAGAGGGCCCGCGCCCATGTACACATATATACGTATATGTATATTAACCGGGAGCACATGCTCCGCGTGCAGCCGGGCGGAAACCGATAAAGCCAAACAGCCGCGGGTGGGGCGGGGGACACTCGAGGAAGAGGCTGCACCGGGGCGTGAACGCAAATCAATTTGCCACGGGCCGGCCGCCCGGCCCCCCGCGACGCCGACGGGGGGCGACGTTGGGGGACGCCGGGAGCCGCGAGTAATGCTTTCGGGGAACGGGGGCCGGAGTCAGGTATGCGCGTCCGCGAGCCTCTTTACCGACTTATTTCTCTGTCGGTGGTTCGATCGACGATAGGTTTTATTATTTGCGCCCACTAGGATGAATGTGCCGATAGATGAGAGTGAAAGTGTCACAATGCGTAGAGAAAGGAGCCCTGTGTACAATGGGACACTAATCAGGTCAAAATCAATCACGGAAATATATGTTTCAATGAAAAGAAAATATATACTCAAGAGTATATATGTATATATGTCGATATAATATGAAATAAACTGCTTGTGAATAATATACAAAGCAATTTTTTTAATTAGTTTGTCGCATTATGGTTTTTTATGCTCGAAATGGAGCAATAATGTTCGACGGGTTTGAGTGCACCCAGCCGTGGAATTTTAATGGTGACGCGAAATAAGGGATGCAAACTTGAGGGTGGAAACGCGTTAAGGGATTTAGGGATAATGTTTAGTTATCCGTGCATACGCTTTATTTTTGCGCATCCGTGCTTTGGCACAGAACAATTAATGGTGTCTTTCAGCTAGTTGTTAACGACACGATGTTATTTCACCATTTCACCATGTAAAAAGTGATATAATGAAGGGGACGAAGCATTCGTATTATCGTACATATATATTTATGCTTTGAGTTTGTATTCAGAAAGACGATTTCTGTAGGAGAAACATTGAATCTGACGGCTGGGAAACCAAAATACATACTGTCAATCGTTCGAATCACTCACTTGGCGAAATGACAAATGACCGGGTGAAAAATGACTCGCCAGGCAAAGTGGGACCAACGTTTATCAATCGGCCACCTACGCATACTTTCGCCTGCAGCGTCAGTGTCCGAGATCCCGTTAATCCGAGCGAGATCGGGACGCATCTGTCGCGGGGGTTGCAGATCGAGCCGCGGCGAGCTGCGGGTAATTGGTCAGCCGTCCGAGGCCTCTAAAGAGTCCTTGGGCAAAACCAGGGGCCATCTGACGCGGCGAGCATAACCTAAAAGCCAGCAATCCACTATCCCCCTGTGTCTTTTATACGCGCGCGGAGGTAGAGGAGCCGTGGGCGAGGGAGCGATTAGCGAATCGCGAGGATCGGGACAAAAGGCCGGGTAAATCACGGCGTGATCCCACTTGTTACTCCCCCGGGCGGCTGTCCGCGGCTCGAGTGCTCCCCGGGCGCCCTCGGCCGACAGGGGGCGCATCTGCCCCGGGGCATAACAGGTGTCGCCGTTCACCCGCGAGCGGCCCCGCAGAATCGGCCGCGCGCCCACTAATCGGATTGAAATTTATCGAGACGCGATGATGAATATCGCCGTGTGGCCGCCGGGAGCAGGAGGGCCGTCCCGGGGAGACCGGGCGCCCCCGCGTAACCGGCTTAAGGATTCACGGTGGGCGCCGGCGGGACAATGTTGCTCCTGCACCGACGAGCGCTCGCGATTTGCATCGATTGCCCGCTCTTCTCTCATTAAGGGCCGCCGAGGCGAATGAATATTTATTGTCTGGCGCTTTGAAGTCGGCCTTTGAAAGGTGTTAATCAAACGGTCGGGGAAGCAGTGAGTCGGCCTCCGTAAGCAGATAACGAATCACCGGAGATGCTCGTTGTCCCCGGACTGGTAAGACTCGACGGTAGGGGCGAGCCGGAGTTGCGGCATTCTCGCGATTATCTAGAGGAAGTTAAAAAAAAATACTCGGAATAATCGACTCGTGAAAAGTTATCAAGTGGCCCGGCCGCGGGGGATATCCGGTATAATTCCAAAGTGATTTTTCAAAAGGAATAAATGGAGAGACGGAAATATAACCCCCGTATATAGGCAGGGTCAGTCGGTTTCAAAGGGGGTTAATAGTTTGCAGATTGACTGCCGGCCCTCAGCGACATTTTCATCCCTGGGGATTTAAAGCGTGACATGTATACGACCAACTGCCCGGAACATTTCGTACGATCAAACGGGATCAATTTAAAATATCGGACTTTTATTGAAATGGCCCGCCGAAACTTGTAGTGCTTATAAACGTAAAATACTGTGCGTATGCACATTTATTTCCTGGGTTAGCGCGAATTTCTTTGATGCTATAATAAAAATGTACCGACGGCGCTCATTCGCTTAACCGTGCGCTACGCGGGCCAGAATGAAACGTTACTATCGCGATCGTAGCCGCGAGTCTCCTATACATAAATCAAAAGACTTTATTTGCGCGGGCAATTAGCCCGGGCGCGTCAGACTAATTCAATTCGGCGGGAATATCGACAGCGATGTAAAACCAGGAAAAAAAAAAATTTCGACGTGCTAATTAAAGAACTCCACGAGGAAAAGAGCCGAAACAACCGCCGCGGGCGACACGGAAAAGAAAGAGGGAGGAAAGGGCCGAGCTGGTGGCGAGGCGCGCGCTCCTGGAGAGACAGTGATTTGGGCTAAGAGGCATCCGATGGAGATGGATGCCGGGTCCCTAGGGAGGGTAATAGTTCGGCCCCGCGGCACCTCCGGGGAGGCGGTCGGGGCGCGCGCGCGCGCGCCCACACGTGCCGATCGATACACCTCCCTTCCGAGGCGCGCATTGTGGTGCGCGTGCACCGTAAGCCCACTCGAGCGGCGCCACATGGCGCATCCGCGCGCCCGATAGTCCCGGCCGATCGATGCGCCCCGGGCGTGTGTGCCCGCCGCGGCCCAGATGGCTGCTTAACCTCTCGCGCCTCGGGAGGATTAACCGATCCGCCGCTGTTTTCCTTGTAATTCTTTTTCCTTTTTTTTTTCCCTCCCCCCCGCCACCGCTCGGAATTAGCGGGCTGATCGATCGCGGCCGCCACGCGCGCCTATATGTGTTGACAAAGGACGTGTATTTTGGAATTAATTTGTGATGTAGATGTACTGGCCCGTATGCTAACACAACGCCACTTGATGCGACGCATTGTGCTTTGGGGATCGTACTTGTGCTTCTTCTATCTATATCCTGATCGCATCGAACAATTTGTATAATAATAAATGAAACCACTCCAATTCAGTGGAATATAATGATGCGATTAAATCACTAATTCAGATGAGCTACGACTGTTTTTAGTCAATTTTTTTTTAATAAACAAGAATCATTGAATAATGCTGAAAATTATTTAAATTAGCAGTGTACTCGTGACAATGTTTCGATTTTAGAGAGGATTGAATAAAAATCCTTATACTAATATGAATAATCTGTATTCTATGTTCTCTAAACATGAAACAAAGATGGATATACGATTAATTCAAATCAACTAACATCATCAGTGGCCTTTATTGTTCCACTAGTATTTATAGTCGTCTCGCTAAGGTAAACTTTTACTCGGATAAAATGACATTTGCAACAAAATACTACGAATCCAGTAGCAACGCAAATCGGACTACGCGAAATAGGAACGGTATAGAAAAGTAGGATAAGTCAAGCGACGTCGAATCGCTGGCATCCAAATGCAGATTATACTACCCACCTGTAGATGAGTTTCCGCCTGACGCTGCGTTTGAAGAATCCGCTGCATCCGTTGCAGGCCAGGATCCCGTAGTGCTTGCCAGAGCTCGTGTCCCCGCAGACGACGCAGATGAGGCCCAGGCTCCTGGGCGCCTTGCCGCCGGCGCTCCCGCCGCCCCCGCTCCCGCCGCCCCCGTGCTGCTGTTGCTGCTGTTGCTGCTGGACCGCGTGGGGCTGGTGCTGGGGCGGCGGCGGCGGCGGGGGCTGCTGCTGCTGCTGCTGCTGCTGCTGGTGCTGGTGGTGGTGGTGGTGGTGCTGGGCGGCGGCGCTCGCCGCCAGCATGTGCGGGTGGCCGTTCTCGAGGGCCGTGAGGTAGGGCGACCGGGCGAGAGGGAAGTCCGCGGGGAGGCCCCGGCAGAGGGGCACGGGGCACTCCTGGACGGACCGCGAGCCGTAGGGGTCGAGGCTGGAGGCCGTCGAGCCCGTAGCCGCGGCCAGGGGACTGTAGCGCTCCGGTAGCCCCGGCGAGATGACGCTGCTCTCCGCCGAGTCTGCAGCGTGGGTTCCGAAAACAGAAACAACACCCGTCCAGGGACCTTCCCTTCAGCTCCGTTTAGCGTTCTTTTAGGAAACGTTCAGCGTTCAGACTGCCCCTTCTAAATTCAGAGCTTTACAGTGCCGAGTGGACTTGTAACGATGAACGCTTAACGTTTGAATTTGACATTTTAGTCTTTGTTTGGATTAAGGTATAGAAAATATTAATATCTCACTATCGACATATCTTATATTGAGAGGATGTTAGATGTTTAATTGTTATTCTACTATTATCATATTTTGAAAAATGAACCTGCCAACATGTATAGTCAAAAACAGCAGTTTAACAAAATCTTATATTTTTGATTTTCTAAGTTTCACATTATAAAAATATGTTTGAACATAATATGAATAGTTTCAGGAAAAAACAGAAACGAAGATAAAGTTTTACTTGCAAATCAATTAAAGGTACAGTAATTTAAACACTCATAAAAATACCTAACTACTTTATCGTATATTTATTTAGAACTTAAGTTAAAAAAAACCTATCGAGTACTAGAAATACACCCAACCTGACTATGAAACATATTTAAAAAAATATATAAACTAAGTAAACCAATAATCTGATATATCGATACGTCTGATATAATATATTGATCAATTAACGTTATTTAATCATTTTTAATTTTTAAATATTCATATTTAAAATTTGGTTTTATTATAATTAATTAATTAATAAAATGATAAGATTATCTGAAATATAATATCTGATATATAATCTTTAATATAATCTGATTATATTAAAATATAAGATTATTTTCAGTCGAACAAATATACTGTTTTTTAATAGCATTCTTATAAAGAAAATTTTAGAAATATCTGTAATCTAAGAAAGAAAAAAAAATTGTTTTTATTTAATTGCTATTTTTAATACACACTTGGTCAAAGATTTTATCTATACACAACGATCGGGAAAAATTGCAGGTTTATAACCTTTTGTCAATATATGTTGATAGTATACAATGGCAATTGCCAGTATTTGTTGTTTGAAAAATGCTAAACTAATTGATGAAATAAGCAATATTGTTTATCAATAGATAGCAAACCGATTAAAACATAGTCAATATCTTGATAAAGATTGAGAAAGGTTACAGCTGAGTGTTTACCGGGGATTTTATTCTCTTTTACAGTTTTTCTTGACAATATATGAATTGCAAATTGAAATTGAATTCCAATTGAATAAATGCACTAAGCGCACATGTGCTTGTTTGCTAATGCACGCGTCGGCCTTTTGAAAAATAAGATGGGCACCAAATCGAAGCGCAAATGAATAGCGTGGTACGAATCAATCCCCAGATTCGAAATCACTCAACTCAACGAGACGAGTTAGGTATGTCGAACGTCAGGGCGCATAACCGCATTAAGACACCTCGAGTGCAGGGGCGAGTCCGCGCCGGAACTTCCCTTTGTGTCCCGCGCGCCGAATACAATTCCATCGAGTCGCGATTTAATGAAAAGCGTGACTAATAAAATAAGTGGCCTCTCGGCGCAAGTCCTGCACCACCCTTCGCTCCGAGTCGCCTCCACCTACCTAACCCCCCCCCCTCCCCCCGCCCTCTCCCCGCCGCGCCCCGCCCCTCGGGAGCTGGCGCGGCTTACTACTTCCTCCGCTTGATCCTTTCGCAGGACGACTCTAATTTCTTCCAGCTCGACTCGTCTCCGTTCCGGGGACCGAGGGCCAATGCATTATTTATGAATCAATGTGTCGAGGCGAGGCGGCGCGCCGACGCGTCGCTCTCTTCCCAAAGACGACCTCCCGATTATTCCGTTATGCGGCATTATTAGCGCGGAGGTGATTGCTATATTACTCTCAGTTTCAGATGCGGTTTAAACTTTTTTAAGATTTTGATAGAGTGATTCTGATTCTTTTATTTGCATGAATGATAGACGCACATTTTTCCAAACATAGGTTGTAAGACTGAACGCAGTGAAATTTTTAACTAATTTTTGCTACATTATGTAGTAAATCCGGCAATCATAAACATTCTTTTTTACTAAATGATGTATAAATATATATTACTGTGATTTGTAGCAGGATTTAGAGAGTATATTTGTCTCCAGGTTATTACTACAGGATATAGAAAAATTCATAGCAAATTTTTCGTAGAATTAAATGGATTGTATTTGGAAAGGTTTTAAATGTTTGTAGACATTTGGTGACTTTGGTGCTACTGTGCTTTTTATGAATTTTATAATTTAATTTAAAATGCGAACAATTTTTTAAAAAAATTCTTTTTATATTATTTTTAAAATAAATTTATTATTTATACTAGGTATTGAATTTATCATACCGGAATGACGTAATGGCGTAACATGATAGGCTCCTAATAAGTTTTATTCAACCATAGATGTTTATATATTTTATCAGAATTTCATAATATTATAATACTACGTTTTGTCATGTATTGAAAGCTCTGAGAGATGAACATAAAATTCCTTTATGAAACAAAGAATGTTAAAAATAGTTATCAGTAAAATAACTGTAGATGTTTAAGTCAAACATAATTAATTGTTGTATTAATGCAGAAATTTACTGGACTGTTTGTCAAAGGCAGTAGATATATTGTTTTCTCAGTTTTAACAAAATTTGTATTCAGCTTAATATTACTCAATATAATAATCTCATCAATTTTTGCAGCATCTTTCTTTTCACTAAATATATATTAATTTTGACAAAACTTTACATTTCGTGCACTTATTCCGTCAGTGTATTAGAAGGAAATCTGATTTCGTAAAGAATACAGGGATCGACGTAAAGTACCGAGATATAAAAGGATCCGAGGAGTAACCGAATTGGTCGGCGAATCGTTTTATTCTCCCTGATCTTTTCCCGAAGGTTATTTTCTCATGTAAATGCCGTTTGTCAAACGGCACGACAGGCAAATCCCGCCCTGAGCCCGATCGGAATGGAAAGGAAGACGGCGTTCTTTGACACGGCCCTCTCCTCGGACCTATATATACACAAAGGTGGGCATATAAGGCACGGATGTACGTACAAGTCGATTGTTTGCCCGGCCGGAGGAGTCGTGGCACGCACGAATCGCAGCGCTCGCAGGAAACCGCTTGCAAACAGTCTAATACGAGAGCGATTAACCGCGGGCGTGTATAAGCAGGAGGGCCGCCGGTATATCCCTTTGGCAATTTATCCCGCGGGTGTAAAGGAGAGGAGGCCGCTCTCTCTCTCTCTCTCCCGTCCTCCCCAATGATCCTGTAATGCGCAGTTGGGGCGTGCGCCGGGCCCAGGGCGCAGGTGGCGCCTCGCAAGCCCCCGCGCCATCCGCCAGCATTGATATGCTAATGAAATTTGACGCCCTTGCGCCGGAGACCGAGGGAGAGCCGCTCGTTCCGTCTTCTATATACGCCCGCTCGCTCGGATCTGTATATTCCTATACACGCCCAGGGCATTGCATATCCCCGTGCCTATAGTCCCGTTTTATGCCCGCGGCCTTGTATGCAGGTCTCCGCTCTGCGCTCTACTGCCGCTCCAGCGTATATACCGGTTGACTGCTCGATTTTTGCATTACGCTGGCAGTTAATCATTCTATATTATATCGATGTATGCGTAATCATTTGTTGAGTCAAGCTTTACTCTCAAAATACTCTCAAATCCTTATTTTGGACAAAATCATATTACTCTGATCTATCGGAACGAGTAAAGTAATTTGAATAAAAATTCTCCGTCGTATAAATTTCAAAATATAATAAAAAAAATTCAATTTCTGGTCGGTCAGATGCGAGTACGTGCGTGTGTGTGCATGTATCTCGTGCCGGTATAAATACAATAATATCGTAAAAAAATTGAAGGTAACATTTTAACGTACAATTTAAATTAAAACATCGTTAAAAGTAATTAAAATAAAAATTTTCTGGTATTACAAAAATAATGTAATAATTTATCGTTATATGTTATTTCGTTATTGATTTTATTAATTACGATTGTTGTACAAATAATGTAAAATTATGGATTAACTGTATTAAAATTATCTTAATGTATAATTCCGGGGTAAATTTAACCAACAAAATAATTATCAACTTTGTTCAGTAGTCTGTATGTAGGTACAGTTACCGCGTCTTTTCAATTACGATTTAACGTTTAATATTGGGATAACTTTTTGCTTAATAACGTTACATACTAATGCCAAGTATTCTACTAATTATCATACAATTACCCTTAAATATTTGTCCGTTATAGCGAACGTTATTATATTAACTGCACACTCGACTCCGTCCTGTTTACTTTACTTAGCCCCCAAGTCGAAGTCGCATTCCTGTGAGGGTGCGGATTTCATTTGTTTAATGGTCGAGATCCATTCACGACCTTCTATGGGTGCATGTATATACGTTGCATAAACCATTAAAGCGCGGGAGTGGGCGTAAGCTGTTTGTAATTGAGTACGGCGATATATTCACTTTGCTTTTGGAATACATTTTGTCATGAATCAGACGAATGACGTAATCCACTTTCATATAAGCCATAACTGCACCATACAAATGTGTCTAAAATCTATAGAAGCACAGAAAATAAAATTGTGACTTACGGATTATATACGTAAATGTTCCATTTTATTTAGTTAAAAGCCAATACGATTCCTGCACATTTGAATACATTGTATTCTAATCTCCAGACCATTCGCAATCATATACAGTACGTATTTAATCGCGTGTATCTATCTTGCTTGTTATATTGACAAGTGCCGCGTCTAAAGATAACTGATCTATTTGAAATCAAGATCATGTATTTGCAAAATGAGAATCAATTAATTCATCTCTTGGCGAGGGACGAGGCGAGAGAATAACTCGAGGGAGAGCGCGCCGCTTGAGAGTATATGCGTGACCGTAGTTGATTATGTGAAGGGGCGCATTTTATAGGCACGTGCCACCTACCGCTAAAGACGGTACTTGGCATTTCGATCACGTAATTTGATTCCTCAAACTTTATAGTCTCGCCTGAGAGTGATAATTTTCAAATTGACCGTCGAGCTAACATCTTTATCTCCGCGTAGGTTATTTAGTTAGAGTGTTCTAAGGCTTCTATTTGTATGCGCAAAAACTCTTCTAGATATGAATCTTGATTTATTCCAAAATAACTAATCCATGCCACCATAGACGGATTTTGAATCTATTTATAAAATCTTTTCAAATTTGATCAAATTCATAGTTTGGGATGACATGTAACCGCCATTTGCAATTGATTATTTTTTAACGAATACATAAAAACCAAGGAAATTATAAAAAAACCTTACAAAACTGAAATTTGTTCGCTAAAAGATTGAGTATTGAAAATAAAGAGACTTTTCAAAAGATGAAAATAACCTTTCTTAAAACCAGTGAAAAAGTCAAGATTATATCAGACGTACCCAGAAAATTTTTTTTCTAGTATTTTTATTGACAGCAATTGAAAATTTTCTTAAAATTGTTAAGTTCCTCATATTTTTCATCACGATTTACTAGTTAAATTTCTAGATTATTAATCCTATTTTTATTGGTAATTCAAATGTTTTAATAATTTTATAGACGTGTTAAATGACTACTTCCTGATAAGAACATTGATAATTTTGAAATACAACGTAAGCTATAACTAATTTTTTGTTGCAAGTAAGTTTTTAAAATAAATAATTTGTTTAAACATTCACTGTATCCATGAGTTCAACAAAAAAATTGTTACACTCATTAAATTGAATTGTTATTTTTTCTATCTTGGAAATTGAATGTTACTTTTTAAAATTATAAAAGTACTTACCATGTCGAATGCTCAATGGACTCCCGGGACTTCTTGGATGATCCGAACTCGCCTCATTTTGTGAGTGTTGGTGATTAATGTGATGTTCTTCCGATGATCCCATCGTGGCAATACCATTCATGTTATAATCTGCAGAGCACTATAAAAAGATTTCATTCGTGTAAAAACAGGTTATAATTTTGATAAATTATACATTTCCAAGATTCAGTTTTGATACACTGACCTATTATTTCTCTGAATCATTTTATTCACCAGTATAATGCATTTTCACACTTCGACAAGTATTCATAGATTATAAACCGTATTCCGACAAGTGCATTTATATTCTTATTTCCGTTGCGCGAGTTTAATAATTGAAAATCAAGCGACCGCAGTGTTTCTTGTAACGACCGATGAGTTAAACATCCAACGAACACTTTTTGAACAATTATTACTGTTTTATAAACCGGCTAACAGATACTACAGTACATTCGCGAGATTGCGGCGCGATAGTCACAATGTAGCTGTAGAATAAAAACAACAAAATACGTTGAGAGGAAATACAACAGTTTTCGAAGAAATCGTTGGTTTCATTTGACACTTTTGATTGTCAACCGAACAATCCGATGTTCACTGCATTTGGACAGACTCGTGCGTCGGGCAATTCGGTGGGCCGTCGCGGAGTATTTCGCGGCTCGTTCACTCGCCGGAAGAGTCCGATGAGTCGCCGTCGGACAGGTAGGAACGAGGCCGGCCGCACGACGGAAGCCTCAAAGAAGGAGGATGATAAAAGTATACACAGTTCGTACCACGATGAGCCTCTTAAACAGCATCAGATAGCAGTGTTTGGCCTATATCGATCGGTCTATCCTAGGCCTCGAGCGAGCACCGGCACTGGTCACACCTCATCACCGAGCTCTCGGGGTGACTCCTCCTCGGGCGGTCCATCGGCGAGCTCCTCTCCTCGCGGTCCGGGCGTGTGCGTGCGCGTAGAAAGCGGGCGGGCGCGCGCGACGTCCGCTCCCTTCGCGCGGCCTGGAAGAAGTCAAAGAACAGCGGGTCCGCCCGCGGCCCGCATCGGGATCCCAAGCCCCGGCCGGCGTGGGTGGGGTGGATATCGCGCGGGGCTCCCGGCGCCGATTGGCTCCCGGCCGCTCCTCCGAAGGCGGGATCAGGAGGCGCCGCGCGGGGGGCGAGGAAAAAAACAGGCCGCCCGCGACGCCGGGGATTTAACCTATAGCCGCGGCACGTTTGACGCGCGGCACACCGTCGCGGCGGCGACCTCGCAGACCCGGGGCCCCCGGGCGCATGCGCCGAGGCCGCCGCGCCAGGGGCTCGCCGGCGGGGCCGGCCGGCCCGGGGAGCCCCGGGTGGGGCGCCCGGCCCTCCGCCCGACGCACCCGCCTCCGCGCGCGCCTCTGCGCCGAGCTCATTTTTTCCGAAATCGCTTTTTCATGAGCCACCGCGACTGAGCCGCTCCCCGCGGACCCGCCGCTTATTGCGCCCAAGAGTTGATTTTTCCCCGCGGACCCCCGCCCGGGAGATTCTTTCCCGCCGAGCCGTGTGCCGTTCGCCCAATTTCTCCCGCGGATTCATGACTTCCCCCTGACTTTGAAGATTGCCGGGTTCCTTTTAGGCCCGGTCAATCAACCTTCCTTTCTCTTTCGATAAGTAATCATCTTAAAATAACCACAACTCTTTTGGCAGTGTAACTTTGAAGGTTACTAATGAATTCGATGTATACCTGTCGGTCAAAAATATTAAATGGTATCTCAAACATCTATTTTGAATGATTAAGTAAACGTAAAAGCAAAGCATTCGCGCTGAACATCCAACATACTTTTATTTTTATACTTTTATTATAGTATATCTTATTATATTTGAAACATGTTTTAAATTGCATTTCTTAACATATCCAAAAATTGTTTAACAAACAAACTATGGCATTTTCTAAACTTTTCTAAACTAAATGTACATTATTTACTAATAAACAACATTACAAATAGTGTTTTGGTCATATTTCCTTGTATTAATGCCATATTATTAATTTCGATCTATTTATTTACTCAACTTATGATTGAGAGTCTTTGCGACAGCTCCACAATCATTGTGCGGAAACTTGATTGACAAAGATCGTTTTGGAAAAAATATGAAATAAATTGTAGTATTAATTTAAATTTAGTAATTAGATTTATTGAACTGTAATAGTTTATAGCCTAATTGCAATTTAAAATTTTTGTTTCACAAGGCAACAGCACCGTGCAGAAGTCGTACTTCGTATAATCGCCATTTGACTCTAGTTTAAGTACACAGGTGAAAAATTCGAGAAGCCTTCCGATTCTGCTCAAGATGTATACGACGGGCAACGGAACAGCCATCGCAGCGAAACGCGCAAGAGTATTAGTCAACTTTCAGCGAAGCAGGGCTTAATCGACGTTAATAGTCGGCCCGAGTAATTCTTCGCTTCACCCCTTTGCTCATAGGCGGCCGAGCCGTGCGACGAGGGCAAGCCGGCCTGTATAGGCGCGTTAGGAACGAGCCCTCCTCGCGAGCCCCTCCCTTCGTTACCGGCCGAATAATTAATCGTCCGAGTCGCACTTCCGACTCCTGAAGTGCTCCCGGGCCCTCCTGCGCATCCGTGCATACAGGCCGCGCGCCGCGGCCCCGAATCCCGAGGAGATCCAGGACGGGCGGGATGGATCCGCCATGTTGCAGCGGCGTGGCGCCGCGGTGCGGTCGTTCGGCGTATAATCGGATGGCGGCGGCGGCGGCGGCGGCGCGGGGCTTTTCCACCCCCGTCAGGAGATCGAACGGTGCGGGCGCGACGGCGGGGCGCGGCGCCGGCGCCGGAGGGGCATACGGGGGTGGGGGTAGGCGGCGCAGGCCACGCCCCGGCGCCCGGGCCTCGGCCAATGACGCTCGGACGTCGCGACGCTGCGCCGTCCACCAATAGGATTACCCTCTGACACGCTCTTTCGCTTGTCACTGCACGCGCAAGCCTTGGCTGGTGCGCGCCGGGCCCCAGATGCAGCCCCGGCGTGCTTTTCAATTTCGCCGAAGAGCCTCTCCCTCCCGTCAAATCCACCCCCGTGCCCGCCCCCACCCCACCCCGCCCGCGCTCACTGCATCAATCTCTCTTTATCCTTCTTCCCGCGCCGCCCCCGCCCCGCGAACTGCGGCTCCGAGGCTGCGCGCAGATGTGCTCTGCGACTCGGGATTACCGTTTTATGCGAGCTACGGAGCCGCTGCCTGCCCCTGCATTCACAGACGACTTTAAATATATGCTGCTGGCTTGGAACTAGGTACACCAGGAAGCCGCACCCTTAACCGATGCAAGGTCCGGTTCGACTTATTCACTCGACGTTTCTTTAAGTCGATAACTCACTTATTATGACTTCGGTCTTCTACTTTAAAAGTCACTCAATGCACGCTGTATATATCCATATCTCGATCCATATGGCCATTTGCTTGGTAACAAATTAAACAATTTTCCTAATCTATACGTATAAATAAACTATTAACTACAATAAATTTAATCTGTATGAAGCTGTATAAAAATCTTTAAAAAATGTGACCGAACATTCAAATACAATTTGAACAATATATTTCAGTTTTTCCATATTAAAAATTTTGTTCCTTTGGTAATTAAAATCCAAAAATCAATTTATGACTGTCCAAATACCTAAATTAGCTGAAACTCATACATTATTTTACCACCCTTCTTTTCTCCTTAAGAGACAAAATGCGTGTTCTTTTCAACGACTGAGTTTCATTCAATAGCTGAGATAATATTCTCGTATTATCTTCTACAGTTTAAAGTGAATTGAATAAAAAGCAAATTTAATTAAAATCGTTTACTCACCTAGATTAGTATTATGATTTCAAAGAGTACACGGATTACGTGTGAATTAAAAGTGAGTAATACTAAAAAATATTGTTTAAATGCACCTACTTATAGTAATAGTATTTGTATTCGAATAATATTAAGCATTAACTCATTTTTTGTAATTTTTTTACCTTAATTAGACAAACATTGATCTGCAAATTGGATTTTATATAACTTTTTTAAGTATATTAAAGTATATAGGTACATGTATTGGAGTAGATTTTACAAAATATTTTGGAAATTTTGGAGTATCTTTTATATTTAAATACTAAATACTTTTAGCATTTTTTTAATGCTTAAAATTTGTTTCATTTTTAACAATTATTTAATCATTAAAGCAGTGTATTCTAAAATTCTAAAATAAACATTGGTTTTGAGCAGAAAAGTGATTCGTTACGATTAATGATTCAATGCATCTTAACGGCATTTTAGTTTCAATAGACTGGATAAATAGAAAATCTCTATTTAATCTAAATATTCAGGAATATTTCTGAGTATCAGAGTCTCCGATGGTAATTCCGTACATGGAATACCATGCATTCTATATTATCGTCGATTGATATAGTAGCGATGTTTTCCCTTAATTACAGACACACGATTTAACCACGCAATTGGGCAAACAATGTAATGAAACGTTACAATTATTAAACACCGCTAAATTGAAGTTGGAATGGTTTTTAATATATTAAATATGATTATCCACAAGTCGTAAATAATGGAAAATAGTTTAATGCAATTACTTGACTAGAGCTGAGACGATGAAACATTATATATTATGGAGTCGTTCAACAATCAAAATATTACACCAATTTATATAGAGTGCTTAGATACGAATTAATGTTATTGCCTTTAATTATATTACATCATTTTTTTATTATATGAATTAACAACCACTGCCTTTAATAAGTAAATTTACTAAACACATTTATGTATATTTTAATTTGACATCGAAAACGCAAGTCTCGACGCAAGTAGTATGGTAGAGGTATAAGTGCTTTCTATTCTCATCAAATATTCAATAAATCATTTAATGAATGATACATATGCACCGATAGATTTCAAATATACATAACAATTCCTATGTAATTCAAATATTAACTTTTAAAGAATAGATAGATTGATAGATATGCAAAACTCGAGAAAATCTTTACATATGATCTAGAACAGACACTAACAAAACACTTCATCTTAAATCAGCTCGTTTTATAAAATAACAATGAATCACAGGTCAATATTAAAATCGATTAAAATGTTATTATTCAAATAAAATTATTAAAACGTTATTATTAATATTATTATTTTATCATTTAAATCACTTATTATTCTTAACAGAATCTCTATGAGTCAATTGTAATTATACACGCATTTACAGTAGAAACAAAAAATAAGCATAGATATCTGTATAATATGTATATATATATTTAAACTGTATTATACTGCATATTGCTCGGCATATTGAGTACGTATATTATACTGAACGTAGAGCCTGCAGAAAAGCAAGAAGGTAGAATTAAAGGTACAAAATAATTTCATTTCAACTTACAAATAAAAATATTTTTTAATGTGGGCTTTAACAAATACTGCGGCGTACACTAAAAAACGGGTCTGAGACGAGCCGAACCCTCTCTCGCCCTCTTATTTACGCATCGTGCGCGATATCCCGTTTGACCTTTACGGTCGCCTAACGCCTTCAGAGGGCTCGAAGTCGCGAGTGCAGTTCCTAGAACCCCGCCTCAACCGTTTTCAAATGTAAAACACGACAAAGTATATTAGAAAATAATACATATATATAATTTGCTTGCAAGATTGTTCGATCTTTCTGAAAACCGCTACAAGAGGGTACTACACGAGGTGGCGAGGTGGTTTCCCTCACTTCACTAATTAGTATAGATAATAGCCGTGCGTGACGACTCTGCATGGACAATATTTTCACTCCTAGAGGCATCTGGGGAACTAAGTTCTTTTCTAGTATGTGTTGATAAACAGACTCCATGGGGGTTTCGCGGTCTTGCTTGTCTCGGGCGTGCTTAGGCGGCGGTTGTTCGCCGACGAAGGGCCCTATAGCTGGCCCTGCCTCTCTCCTCTTGTTTATTATGCAAAAAACAAGACGTATCGGGCACACGCTGTCTAAAGAGCCGCATAAATTAAACTGTGAACGTTCATTTTGTTCGTGACAATATTGAAGGTAATTAATTTTAATTCGTCATTTGCTCGCAGGCACTCGGGGACCGCTCGAACACACGACCAGCAGGCTCACACGCAGCCATGCACGCAAAAAGCGCCGTAGCCAAATGACCGCGACTCGGCGAACCGCACGGCAGACGGTGGAACTACAAAAGCCCGGCATTTCAATAAGGTCTCTGTAGTCAGACAAAATACCCACCTTGCCGACATTCCGATTGTCCAAGTTTATTCGAGAATAATAAATATATTAAGCTGAAATTTTGGCGATCACTCGAGTACATTACTGGTACGCTGCCTCTGCTTCTTATAAGTTCAAATTTTTCGATAAAAAAAGTAGATTACTTATCATGTATTATTCATGTATCGAAATAAAGAAAACGGCTCAAATATCTTACTAAAAATGGCCAAAGGCAACGGCATGATTAATTAACTGACATTTAAAGATTAATTTTGAAATCGATAAAATCAAGGTTAACGATAAGGCATAAAAAATCAGAAATTTAACTGTAGGTAATAGAAGTCCGGATCCGAACCCAATTTAAGTTCGAGTCTATTCTTATTTTACCTGACTTTATACTAATCAGAGGCAGTATCCTAGCAATGTATTCTATTCGTTACTAAAGTTTTACATTAATGTATTCAGCATTCTCAATTTTATTTCGAAAATCGAGATGTTGGTAAGGTAGGTACTTTGTCTGACTCCGGAAAGCCCTTAAAATAATGTACGGCATACCGACCAGGTGAGGCGCTGCGGTTTATTTTCGGATCTTGATAGTACATTGCACATTACATTATAAAGTGAAGTAGCGAATCACGAATGGTCGATAACCTGGTTTAGGAATGGTTACACTGATAGTTAATTGAATATTGAACAGTACAGTATTCTACATTGTCTCTTCTTACTTTTTCTACAATCATTTTAATAAGTATAATAAATTGTAAACTGTACCAATATTTAATTTAGGTTTATAATGTATTTTAATTTATAGTTTAAGTGAACATTTGTTGCGAACTTGCGTATAAATTACTTGTAGCATAACCGTCATTCAATATAATAAAAAATATAGAAAAGCTTCTTTCATATATATCAAAGTATAATTGTTTCATAGACAGTATTTTTAAGAATTAGATTACACAATGTCTATCTAAATAAATAAACTTATAATTAATAAGACAATATCTTAGTTTAATATAAATAGTACATAATTAATACAAATGTATTAATAATTTACTGTTAATAAAATAAATTACTTTTACAAATAATATTTTATATTTATTAAGGCAATCAAAAAGTATTTATTAACAATGGATATATATTAAATATGTTAGGTTTTATCCCATTTGAATTTAGGAATAACGGTTTTTATATAAATATTATAATGTAAAGAGAATTGCTATCCCTGTAACTACGTTATCGACTATGCACTGCTTCGCTTTGTACCGGTAAGGTGTAAAACTTAACCGCAGCGCCGCGCCTGGTCGAGGTGAGTACTTGCGTTCGGGACGACTCGCTTTCGAATGGCGTTTTGTGCTTCTATTAACGTCTATATATTTCTTGCAGGCGACTCGGGTGACGGGTCACGAGTGCATTAACACAGGCCAGTGGCCAACTCATGCGCAGTTACGCTCTAAAGAGCGCCAGCTACGTGAATACAATTTGTAGATCACGTTCGTATTTTTCCCATCTGTTTTATCTCGTATCTCACTTCTCAAGCTCGGTGAGTTCTTTTTTGAATGCTAGGATACTCGTTGCCACGGCGCGCAAGAATTAACGCGCATTGACCCTGTCACATCAGCAATCTTCCTGTTCACCTACGTCAGACTGTTAGCGCCAGACCGCCAGCTCAAGCTTGCTAATGTGCCTTTCTTTTTGCACCAAATCAAAGCAGGCGGTAACGCGCTGAAGTCAATATATGACACACTTGAAGAGTAAAGTGCTGACGAAACTAAAGACCGCACAACTGCGGTTCATTATTTTTATTTAGAAAAAAATAACGATTTACATTTTTAATGAAATAAAGCTCATACAAATGAAAAATTAATAAAACATTCAACAAATGAAGATTTAAAGGAAAAAAATTATTGCAGCAACAGCAGAATAATGTTTAGAATGTAAGGATGGTTAAAAAAGAGGAAACAATATTATTTTCAATTTTAAAGACTTTTTTTTCGCAATATCGAAGATACAGAGCTACTAAATTGTCGAGTACATTGCGCATCTGTCAATTGTACATTGTACGTAAATAGAATCGTTGAACGTATACAACAAAACTTATCGAAACAGTTAATGATGGATGTTAATGGTGCTGTTTATTTTCTTTAATCACAAATACGCTCAGGCATTCCTTTCTTCTTTCATATTCTTCTCTTCAACTCTTCAATAAATTTGAATATTTATATATTACACTACGTTTTGGCAGGAATGTCTTTAACTATAAAATATCGTCCGTCAAGGATTTATACCCTTTTTATACTTCAAGATAATCTTACCCATATTTTTGTTCATTTATAAATCCGATTGTATTTGATACGTCGAACTTAAAAATTACACTGTTACTCATAAATGCGAAGGTATTTTTAAATTTTGACACTAAAAATATTTTAATTCAATATATTTCACTTTTTTCTTGTTTCTCCTTATAATTTATATATTCTTTATTACATGTAATAATATATGCTTGACAATATATATACACGCACATTGCGCCATACATATATTGATTTAGTTTTTATATAAACTGGCTGGTAAAATTGTACTGACGGATCGATTGGAACGCAAAAGGCCATAAACAATTAGCAGAACTCGAAAAGTTTTTTAAATTACTTTTCTTCCTTCACTTTTCGAGCATTGCAGGGACGAATAAAATACAAGCAGATCCTGATTACATAAATAGAGATCTGCAATGTAACGAGACAAAGTAAACCTTTACTTAATGCAATAAGAAAATTAATTTTTAATATCATCCAGAGTTAAATATTAAAAAGAATTTTTCTAATAATTTTTTGTACTAAAATTGATTTTAATTTAGCTATAACATTAACTAAGAAAATATTTTTTTTGAAAATTAATATACTTAAAGCTTCTGTTAAAGTTTAAATATTCTATAAATAATTATTATTTCAAAATTTATGAGGCTTACTTGTAACTGAAAGGAAACAGACAACGCTGTTTATTACTTTCCTTCTTTTTCCGTAGATACTCATCCATTACATTTCATTTATTACATAATAATACGATTTGCACTCTCCGATTAATCGACAGCAATAAAAAAATTAATCATTTTTCAATGTATTTCTTTTTCGGTAGAGTCGCAAAATTTTGCTCGGAGCTCCTTAAATTCTAAAACCATATTTATGCCTACGCTTAAATAGTGATGACAATATTGATAATAATAATAATTAAAATAATAGTTTTAAAAAGTATAATATTATTAATATAATAATTATAATAAAAGTAATAGTAATTGTATAAAATATAATTAATCACCATCGGAAATCTTTGTTAACATATAGTTATATGTAATATATACAATACAATATATCATTGACGTGAGCCCTCTATTCAGTGTTATAACAGACTCAACTTTCCTTTTTTCAATTGCACGAAGGATCATCGAAGAAAGGAAGATTACATTTATAGTATATGTATATACAATAAGAAATAATTATTACACGTGTTTCTTCTCCTTGATATCTTTTCTACATTGCTTTAATCGATGAGGATCCTCTGGAAAAATTGGGAGCGAAAGATAAACAAAATAAAATTATACATTACATCGATAAATCAAAAAAATATTTAACATTTGCTCTCTATTTATTGTTCTCTAATGAAAAAGCAAGAAAATGGATGTTGGGACAAGATTTTTCGCAATATCGTATACGATCTATCTTACAAAGCCAAGTAATAATAATATTTATATATATATAGCATTTAAAGGGGCATATCGCTTTCATGCCACGCGCTATGTATATGTTATAATGATATCTATTTTCGATTATCGATAAAATTCTTATTCTCTTTCATATCCGCGTTTAAATCTTACTTTGACACATTACGAACTAAAAGAATGAATCTAATGACTTTGTGAGTAACTCTGCGATATGCAACTATTTAGGCGCAAATACATCGCATTTAAATTGTCTACGCTTATGAAAGAACTAAATTATACAAGTATATATATTTATATCTCTCAGTAATAATAATATGCACAATAAAACTCTTATGGTTGAACACCCTCGCATTATGACCGAATTTGCATATATATTTCTTTTTTCTTTTCGACATTGAGGTCGCATACTTTTCTACACACATACTCCGCATCCTGTGCTTTTCACAGTTCTCCCATAAAAAATAATTATTTTATAAATTAGAAAGATTTAGTATTCAAAATCCAAATACTATTTTGTTTAAAATGAAAGCAATGAATAAAATTTTTATTTTCCTGATTAGAAAATTAAATTGAGGTCAATCAAAATAAAAAGAAAACCAATTATTTTGTTCAAATAATTGTATTTTTGTTAGTTGTTAAAACAAATTACATCTGCAAAAGAATCAATTATATCGAGGTATAGTTATTGTATTATAATCGATTTAAATAAAAAATCATTTAATTATTTTTGCAATCGTTTAATAATTGACTCTTTTTCTAATACTGTAGGTATTTTGTTTTAACATTATTCGTCAAATAATTAAATAGATTATGCTCACTTGGAAACATAACATTTTATTATTAATAAATAATAATGTTTATATTTTCAATAAAATTTTCTCATCAGGTGCAAAACTATCCTAAGACAGTGACGAATGTTTAAAATGCAAACTATTTAAATTGGAAACTGAAAGGTATGCAGTTTAAGCGTAGTATTTTAATTTCTTGCATACTCCATCGTTTGTCATAGTATACCTAAAAGGATTTTTTTGCCTATAGAAATATGTGTCGGTGGCAACATTTGAGCAATTAATACAAGGTGTAATCCGATTTTCGTTGTTCAACTATTTCTTTTCTTATTCTGTGAATTGTCCATTGTGAAATTGTGCAATTAAGAGATTTATTACAGTTACTAAATTCTTTTCTGTTTTTCTTTATTCTCTTTTGAAAAAGTATTAAACACACGTCATAGTCATCAATAGAAATCGTATGAAAAACAAACATCGCGTCGCATCTCTCATATATACTTATTTTTCACATATAAATTGCAACTTTTTCTTTTTGCTTGTCTCTACACCTTGTACCCGACTTAAGATTATCAAAGATTAATACTCGGAATTTTCGCAGCGCACACACATATTTTTTATATCTATTTCGTCATGCCAGAATAACGCGTGCCTCGTTAGGCCGCTGAAGTTACAACAGATGTATTGTTTTTTTCTCCTTCGATTACTTTATAGCGCATGGCCAGGTTCGATTTTACAATCAATATATACTCATCTAAACATACTTAAAAACTTTTAAGTAAAACGACATTTTTCAGAATTCAGTACACAAGAATTAAATATTTTAAATCGAATGATTCAATCGTCTATATGACACGTTGTGCAAACTGCACATTTTCATTTGATATTTTAGTAAAATTCATCGAAATTCATAAAAATTTAATTGCAGTTTTTTTATTTTTAATGTAAGTACTTAAATTAACATATTGCTCAATCCATCTAAAATTATATTCGTGTATATATAATCTTGTAGAATCGAATCTCCTGTGACGTTTTTTCTATGCTAAATCGAAGTTTAAATCTTTAATTTGTCCGAATTTACTCATTTATAAAGTAAAAATTCAATCAAGATACTTCTTATACAATATTGAATCTCAAATACCTACTTATTCTAAGAAAAAAGTATTCAAAATCAACATGTTTATTAACTTAAATAAAAAAAACGAATTGTATCGTTTTCTTACTTTTTGAAGATTTCTTGACCACCCTTAGCATGTAGTAATGATTGGTTATAAATAGTGATAGACATTGTAGTGAAAAAATCTTCAAAAAATATTTATTATAATATTTTTATTTAAGATAATAAAAGTTTGTTAATTTTTTTCGATTTTCTTAGCTATTTGTAGGACTAGGATAAGTGGTCATTTTGTAAATAGCCAGGCGTATCTTTGCGCTACGGTGTGCGCGGAGAGCAACAGTGTACTATATACTTAATTGAATGATTTAATTATTATTAATTGTTTTATGAAAGTCGCGACACGTCTTTTTCATTCTCTTAAACTATAAATCAAAATGAAATATGAAATTGTCTTTGAACAAATGAAAATTGCAACAATGAGAGCTTATTTTTCGAGTGCTCCCCGGAATTGAAAACATAAATTGTAGAGTAACTTGCACACACAACGAGAGCGTGCAGAACATCTGAGCAAAAAGTAAGGAAAAAATGAGGGCTCATTGTAGACTTGGAAAGCGATCGTTGAAATTTAAACGATTTCTTCATTTAGATTGACAGTTTTGGCCTCAGTCCTTAATTCATAAGCATTATCATCTGATCTACAGATTAGAGACTCGACTAAGCTCGGCAAGAAAATCTTCAAAAGTCCATTCTGGTACGCTCCTCGAGCCACTGCCCTGCTCGAGAAGCCGTTCTTCACTGACTGTGAAGCCGGCCGCTCGGCGGTTTGACCTGATTTCCGTTGCCCTGCGTCTTGGGTATGGCCCCGATGATCTTGACTCGCTGTTGCTGCTGCTGCTGCTGCTGCTGCATCTTGCCGTTGTCGCAGAACTGGGGCGGCGGGGCGAAGACGAGCTCGTCGGCGGGAGTGGCGACGGCTGGCGTCCCGTCGGCGTTGAACTCGGGCGGCGGCGGGACGAAGAGATCGCTGCTCTGCTCCTCGGCGTCGGCCTCGATGGGCGGCGGCAGCTGGGCGAGGCTGACCGCGTGCCTCGTCAGGAGGCCGCTGCCGCCGTAGCTGAGCCTCTTCTGGGCACAGGTGATCCCCGTCACCACGCCGCCGCCGCTCTCCTTGTCCCCGTGCCCCGGGAGGACGCGCGTCCCGTTGCAAACTCGGCCAACGTGGCTCTTCGAGGGTAGGTTGGGGTCGTTCTGACTCGCGCCTTGGTGGTGCGCGTGTTGCTGGTGGTGATGGTTGGCGGCCTCGCTGTTGCGCCCCTGCGAGTCGTCGAAACCCGTCGGCGGGCCGACGGGCACGTCCTGGTCGGAGCTCACGCCGCTGGAGCTGTTGTCGCCGTCCTCCACGAGGGACTGCTGAGTCTACGGGGGAGCGAAGGATATCGTTAAGCGTTGGCGTGGGCCAAGGGCTGATGGTCTTTGCGGTGACGTCGCCTACCTTCAACTGTTTCCTCACGTTCTGGATCTCCTCGACGCTGAAAGAATGCTGGAGTGAGCCGGAGCCCGAGGAGCTGCTGCTGCTGCCACTGCCGGCCGACACGTTCGAGTTGCCGGACGTCTCGCGCGTCGACTCCAGCTTCTCCCGCGCTGCGGCCTTCTCCAACTCCTTGGCGATCTCGGACTCTTCGCCCTCGTCCGTGAGGTCTTCGTCGTTGTCTGACTCGCTCAGACTGTAGTCCGGCTCGGGGATGGGTGGGGCTGCAGCACCGCCACTGGGGTTGTTACCGCCTGCTGTGGAAGGGAGGACCAAGCGAGTGAGCGAAGGCCGCGTGCAATCTACTACCAGACTTGTGAGATCGCAGTACTTACCAGAGGAAATTCCCGAGAGGTTAGAGGCGGAGGAGCTCGTGGCTATGCTAGTCTTCTTCTTGCGCTCGCGTACGATACCCGCGGTGCTGTGGCTGCGGCCGTTCTTCAGGGGCTGGGCGTATTGGTTGCCGTTGGCTGGGCCCGGGGTACCGGCTATGCCGTTTGCTTGTCCGGTGGCTGCTACGGTGTTGGCTCCACCGTTGGCCAGTTGGCCGGTGCTGGCCTTGAAATTCGCGGCTGCGCCGGGGCCGCTGGCCGTGCGCAGACTGTGTGACTTACGCAGCTGGGAGCGCGTCGAGTGGCTGGGGAGGCTGAGCGAGCGGTAGCCCACGGTCTTCATGTCCTCTGGCGAGGCGTAGAGCTTAGCGCTGTTGGACGGCCGGAAGCTAGACATGACCCCGTAGTTGCTCTCCGCCGTCGCTGCTGCGAGTTCTGGAGACAAGCCATTTGGGATGAGAATCCGAGCGGGCACGGGTAGAGCAAGTCGTGCAGCCCCCGAAGCTTACCTTTAACCTGCTGGATGTGCGCCATGTTGTCGTAAACCGAGGATGGGGTAACGACATCGGGTGCTGGAGCGCCCACGTTCACCTTGACCACCTGGCCGACGGGCGGTGGGGGCGGCGGGTGGTTAGGCGGCGGCAGGCCATTGCGACCCAGAGCCGCGTTCACGTCCTCCTGGCTGCGGTGACCCTTGGGTACGAGACCCTGGGCACTTTGTGCTTGCATGTTCAGATCCGGTGTGCTGTGGAAGTCGCGGTGCAGGTCCGAGCCACCGCCAAGGCCTCCGAAGAAGCGCACGCGCGACTGTAACAACGCGCAAGCGAACCCGCCGTTTCGTTAAACTTTTTGTACCAATACCATTTTCCGCGAATTTTGTGCACGAGTACGGTGTGACAGTGCAGTTTTTCCACTTTTTCACAATGAATATGAATTATTAGAAAACTGTAAGGTATACTAATCCAAAATTTTTGCCTAATAAGAATAGTAACCATTGTTTTATCAATTTTAATTCATACAGTACAAAAATTCATATTCAATCATTTACTGCAAGTCTAAGTGCTCTTGTCCGACTTTTGCGTGTATCAAAAAAAGGATAGAGAATTAGGAATTATAATCTTGACATAATTAAATTAGAATATTTCACAAATCAGAAGTGGTTATTCAATTTAAATAAATAATGGACAAATACAAGTTACTGTTATTAGAACTGAAGTATAGAAAGTATTGTAGTTTTATACAATGCGAAATGTTATATTTATCTAAAAATCAAGAATATACTTATAAAGAGAGAGTTCAATGGTTAGTTAAGTGAAAGTATATATTATTTTTCAACGATCAGATTGACACAACAAAATGATTAGTAGTTGGAACTGAACAACAATAATTGTAAACAATACTCATTAGCTCATAGTACATTGTCAAGATAAAAGGAATTAGTGGAAATTTGACTAATGTTCCCTGGATAGTGATAAATTTCTAATGTGCTGTCAGTGAGATTAATTATAGTGGTAGTTTAAGTATACAATAGTAGTCTAAATTTAATGTAATAGCCGAAGAACTACATAATAAGCATTATTTTATAAATATTTTGATATTATATAATAAAACTTTTATTTTTTACTTGTAACCTTAACCTATATTCATGTCGTATTTTTCACGGTTTATTTTCACAATAGTAATAATTATTTAAAAATTATTATAATAAAATCGTACATAAAAATTATATCCAAAATCTCATTAATACGTATCGAATAAAATTGAATTTTTACAGATACGAGAGTAAATTTAATAGGATTTATTATTAATATAAACAAAGAACTGGATCAACTGTAAGTAATTACATAATTATTTCATTATCGAGCTGTAATCACCTGAATAGATAGTATAACTTCATGCAAAAAATGCCATGCACACTAGTAATATAATTAATTGGATGCGATTCGCCATAAATTTATACTAGTTTAAATGGTAACCATTGACCATAGTAACAAAAACAAATAGTTTTATTTTAAAACAATGAACAATGAAACTAAAAATAACTGAATAAAATAATTTAAATAATTAACAGATAATATTGTTAAAATTGAAAGGTCTTATGCTATATGTTAAAGAAACGAATACTTATAACGAAATTATAAATCAAAAATAATAAATTGACCAGCATAAACATATGTAACGACAATCGCATCCTTATTATGTACATGTACATTTTGCAGTGGCTCAATAATATAAGAAATCCTCCTCGTTGCGTAATCCGTTGACAGCCCCATGATTATTATTGGATTTGCTCAAAGTCCACTACAACAGAGAACATGCAAACTTATCCACCATTAAAAGGAAAAGAAAGAGGTCATGCTTTTTGTATGCTTCAAGCCTCGTTTAGACTTATTTAGAACTTTTAAGGGAATTATTTGCTGAATAGCACTGGCAATCAGTTAGTCGATACAAAAAGTATTGTTAAAAAACAGTATAGGCGATGTGACTGATTAACGGGTTAATTTCCTGATAATCATCAGGAGAAGATTTGAATACACGAGTCATTCCTGGCAGAAGCACGAATATGAATACGAACCAGGACTTTGGAACACGAAATAGATCGTCTTATATCTCGATATAATAATTTAATTAAGCTTTTTTAGATTTATTATTGTAAGAACGATCTCACAGGTCGTGCATAAATAGGGTTGATGGATTGCTGGGTGATTGCCCGCAATTCTACCAGGAATAACCGAGAGAAGTTAAAATGAATCCCCGAGGGCCGGCGGGGACGTCCCCGCGGAGCCATCCTTACTTTGCCCTTGCGTTTCATCTCAGCGACACTGGCGTAGACCCGGCCAGACTTAGCCGGCGACGTCGGGTGAGACTTGGTGCTAATCGTGCCACTGGGATAGTGCGAGCTCGAGCTTATCTGCATCGTCGAGCCGTAGTGGCTGGGGCTAACGGCTGTCATGCTGCCGCCGTTGACGCCCTGCTGCCGCTGAAAGAGCTCCTGCAAAGAAAAAAGGAGAAGGCCGCAGCCGTTCGCATCACGCACTCAGAGACCTGGCCTTCATTTTTCGCCTTCCTGGCCTTTAGCGGCTCAGGCCGACGGTATACCGCATCGATTGCTACTTCCTTTTTGCGGCTGTATCGACAAGGTTGCGCTCCGCGGCCCCTGTGCCGTTACCAGCCTCTACGATTTGAATTTCAGATCGAGCGTTACCTCCTAATGAGAGATGAGTTATCAAGTTTATGCGCGGTATAACTGCCTATGCGAATCTAATGGAAATTTAGTGAGCGAGTTTCGCTGCAACATTCCGACCGTGAAAGTATAAAACCATCTCAATTAGTCAAGCAGACCGTCCAGCATCATGCTTCTCAAGTGAAATAATTTTAATGGTACGAGTGCATTTGAGTTTTATCCCCGGGGCTAGTAAATCATCCAGTGTTAATCAATTTCCTAGAGCTCAAACTTTAACAAAATACGAGCTATAAAAATAACGCATTATTCTTGCCATTTACTTTGAACACAAAAGATATTCGATATATCGATTGAGCTATGTAATTAAAACTCACGGTTGAAAGCATATTTTTAACGCACACTAACCCGTAGAATTACGCTTTCAAATTGAATGCAGAAAATTATAAACCAATCTACTAAAAAAGATGTTATGGGTTGAAACTCGAGTTGGTAAATAAGTATTGACTTTTATCAATTGCACTTGACAATCAGTGAATTATTTAACCTTGTCTCTTCTCTCGACTATTTCATTCTCTGAGTGCGTTCATCGTGCATCTCATGCAAGGAGGATGGATACCAGCATTAAATAAATCATACAGGAAAAAAGTACAAAAAAAAAAAGATGAATAAAACAATGATAAAAGGCGAGGATAACAGCTATGAGTGAGCCTTGGGCGGTGCTCTCTATGCTCGCGGTACACTTAACGTACGTGCGTTCTAGTTCTAGCGCTCTCCGAGTATTCAGAGTCATCGCTAAAGTGCGCTTTGATTCTCCATCTCTGCAGCCTCGGGTTCGATCGCAGGCAAGGGCGGCAGGCCAGAGAAGAAAGGGGAAGACTCACCTCGAGCTCTGCCGCGGTGATGCGGCTGGAGGTGGGCCTCGAGCGTATGCTCGCGGTCCTCGGCTGAGACTGGCCGCCGTTGGCACCCGCGGCTCCCTGCTGCTGGCTCAGGTGCAGCGACTCCGAGCTGTTGGACTTGGCGCAGCCCGGGCCGACGTCGTCGCGCTCCTCCTTCTCGCCGCCACCTGTCGAGGCCGAGCCGGTAGCGTTACAGCGAGTCCGAGCGAGGATCCACCCACCCCGGAACTTACCTAACCCGGCGACCATGGACCGAGCCCTGGCGCGGCCTACGCTCAGGGTAGTCTTTGGATCTCTGCGCGGGGGCATCGGCGCCGGAGACCTGCCCAAGGTCCCGCCGATCGCCACGCTGTTGTTCGTCTTGCGCGGCAGCGTCGCGTATTGCCTCTGTAGTGGCTGACTAGTCGGCAGGGCGGCTGCCGATTGCGAGTTGGGCAGGCTGAGAACTGGCGACACGACTGTCATGCGCACCAGCTCGCCCGACTTCCGGATCAGGTCGACTACGTGCTCGTGGAGAGCCGTCGTCACGTCCTCGCCGTTTATCTGAAGGTGGCATGCGCGCGTTTAGTAACCGAAGGCGATTCCCGACTTCTTTTACAAAGCTTTTCATATTGACCTGGATAAGGAAATCGCCTTTGCGTAGGCCGGCAAGATCGGCTACACCGCCTTCGTCCACGTCATCGAGGTACTGTAGGGCCGGGTACCTCGCGGACAACGTCACTTCCGTTAAGTTAGTTGTCGCCTTGGCGCCACGCAGTACGAATCCAAAGCCCTTCCGCGAGCGGTGGAGTACGACTGTGCGTGGCTCAGACGTGATCCTAGAATCGTACATGTACAAACTACGAATCATTAATTTGCCCAAATCCAAACGTGCTTTCGACGGGAGTATATACCTAACGATCCTATTCACCAAATCAAACATTCTAATCATTCAGAAATGGTGTTAATATTTTTCTCAAGACTATTACAGAGAATACCTAATACTCCCGTCAAATAAGTTGCATGTATTTAGTTGCAATATATTTAAGCCGAAGCAATACAATGCATTTACCTAAGCAGCTATTAATATCAATAAGTATTTTTACTTACCAAATATTGTAAAAACAACAAAAATTTTAATAAAACTCGAATTATCAGTAAGAATTTTACACTTTCGTTGTATTCATAATCCAATATATAATCAAGTTTCAAAAATCTTAATTTTAATGCATTCTATTAAACAATACTAGCTCCAAATGAAATTAAACAACAATTATGCTAAATATAAGGAAAAGTATATAAATTTGATGAACTAAGATTTGGAAGAAAAAATGAAAAATAAATTTGCTAATTGATACTAGTTTAACGTTAGCCGTGATGATGCGTCCAACTCTTTTCTGATAAGACTAATTGTAATATGCAAAGCAAGATCAAAAGAATTAAACGCATAGGAATAAAGACATGACATGCTCGATTTCTACAGATAGATGCCCGCAACCACACACGTACGACGCTATCGAGTCTGTCGGTGGAGCTCCGGTACACAATAATGTAGAACGCAATGCGTCTCCCTCGAGGAGAAATGACAGAAGCTCCGCCGCGCAAACCCAAGCGGCTCTTCTATAGTAAGAAGCAAGGTTGAAAGGAGTGGCCTAGAACAGGGGGAGAAGTAATGGTCGAGTGTGTGAGTCGTGGGAGGCCGGGAGAATAGAGGTAAGCTGGAATGGAATCGGAAGCGAGCGAGGTGTCCTCTGTAGCCTATGCGAGCGTAGCTGTCTCATTTGGTCTCTCACGGTTTCTTTAATCTAGGAGCAGTGGCAAAGTACTTGTGCTGCGACTCCCGGCGGCCGAGCACCCGGTTCCTGGTGGCGGCCGCCTCCCTCGCGACGGCCTGGGGCCCCAGCGGGATGTTGGTGTGCCGCAGCCGCACCTCCTGGACGCAGTGGGCCGGGAAGAGGCCCGTACCCTGGCCCCGGAGGACGCCCTCGAGGAGGCCGCAGTCCGTGGCGCCCGTGACTGCCGGCAGGAGGAGATGCGTGAGCGTCGGTGGGGGGGGAGGCCGCTGGCGGGCGCGCCCGGGGTACTCACCTTCCAGAATGTCGCCCTGGTTGATGGCCAGGTGGCCGGGGATGCCGCTGTTGTAGCCCTCGACGCAGACGACGGTTGTCCCGGGGATCGAGAGGGAGTTGTTGGTCGTGTCCGACTGCGAGGTCCCGACGCCGGAGCTGTCGCTGATCACGTCCGAGGCCGTGTCGCCGAGGCTCTTGTCTGGAACAGCCGCCCGAGACCCACGCGGCCCAGTCAGACTCGTCTCCATAATTATGCCACCGCCTCGCTCCCTCGCGGCGCGGCAGCCGCGCCTGCGCACCGCGCCGCTCCTGATAACGAACGCGAGGCCGTCGCCGGATGACGGATTCTTTATTTATCCTCCCGCTCTTTCCTACTTTTACCGAGATGTTTTCACGCGGAATTGAGGCTTCGCGATTGTCTGCTCTTACGCGCTGACACTTATATTAACGCGACCACGGCGCCGCGCTGTTCCCGATGTCGCTCAAGGGCCTCGGCGCGACCCGCTTTCTTATTACGTGTACTACAATCCGATTACTTTTGTTCGCTCAACATTTCTGTTAACTCTACGCGGCAAACGAACTGCTCATTTTATTTGCCAGGTGTACATCGTCCAAACAGAGCTGTGGCCTTGACTGATAATATCACGTTTATTAGACCGCGTGAATTACGTTGAATCTTCATTATAGAAACTTCATTATGGAGCTTATTACACTTTTTCCACGGTTTTACTTCATTTAATTCACCAAATTAGTTGTTACAGCGAGAAATAGGACCGAACTGAATCGCGACACACATTAAAGTGTTGCTCTATTTTTATGTACGAGGCGCCAACGAAAGTATATCGGATTAGGTCGGCGTACATGGTATAATGAGAATACGGATCGATACCGATAGAGATATTTCAAGATTACGGGACTAACACTTTATGTTTGTCGATGGCTCGAGGCTTATCCAACTATGCATTAACGCTCATTTAGCGCGAATCGATAAGCGATTGAAACGTGCATACCTTTTTTTCTTATCTCAATTTCCATTTAAGTTTTGATCGTCAATCGTTAAATATTTATCTAATTATTGTATTCGTTTCGATTTTGTAATGTTTATGATCGAACGGTCTCTTTAATAACATTAGATTATACAACAAATTTTTTAATTCACGTTCAAAACACGAACCAGTTTATGACATAATCGTTATTAGTGATTGTCTTTTATTATGTAAATGATGTAACAGTAAAGAAGTATAATAATATGAAAGTGTCTTGAATACATAAATACAGTATACTACGAATTATAAACATGTAAAATAGCATCAGTGTAAAAACACTTGAACTAGAATATGATCGAAGAGCTTAACTAAACTCATTATATTACATATGTAACATTCTAACAGATAGATGAATGTGATCATTGCATGATGAATGTTTCAATGCGAGTGATAAAAACAGTGATGAAAAATTCGTGAAAAATATTCTAGATCTAAAAATAAACCATAACATCTATGATGATTGTTGTTATAAAACATTACACTTATAAGCTAGATGTTTTTTAAAATTAAGACTCTAATATATAAATAATTGTCTAGAGCAAAGAAAGATATAATCTATGAAACTGAATCGTAGACTTTTTTTGCATAAAAATAAGCTAAACAATAAAATGTCCATCGGCACTGTATATATATAATAATAATAAAGACATTCCTCATTTTACACGAAAGACAAAATCACTACCTCAATCCCAGAATTGTTCTCAAAAATGAATGCATGAGAAAATCCTGGTGGCGATGTCACGTGTGTGTATACGTACGAGATGTCAAACGCCTCTTCCGGACTGTTCCGGATGGATTGTCGACTTTTCAGATATAAGAAGTATGGGTCGAGATTGGAATAGAGGGAAATAGGGGCAAGGAGGAAAAGAGTATTTAAAACATTTGAACCATGAACTTTGAAAAATTCAAAAACTAAAATTCTTTTTATGCAAAATGGAAAAAGAAAAGAGCTTCGTGTCGTGAGACGTGGGATCGAAAAGGGGGAGAGAAACAGTGAGAAAAGAGGATGGGAGTTGTACCTGTGACAATGCTGGCCGAGTCTTCGCCGGACGGCTGATTGCTACCCTCCGAGAGGCTGGAGCTCGCGGAACTGAAAGGCGCCAGGCTCCTACTGCTCGGCGAGGGCGAGGGCGGCATCTCCATCGGCCTGAGGCCGCCCCCCGCGCCCGTGCCCCCCGCCTGGATGTCCAACCGGTGCTGGAGCTCGATCCGGTGCTCCTGTAGCCTCGTCAGGCCCTCGATTCGCACGTTCTGATAGTGCTCGCCGCTCGGTAATCTTTAAAGGACCGCACGCGCAAGCACGCACACGCGTTTCACGCAAACGTTACACCTCCGACTCTTCCTTCATCCCTTCTTTCTTATCCATCTCATCCCCTCACACGCGAATCCGGTCGTAATTCCCTTTCATTTTTCTTTGCAATTTCACCGTTTTTCATCCTTTCGGGAGGTTCTCTTGAACAATCTTAAAGGTAATATTACGACCGCATTCTCGTATGATTTTTGTTAGAAGGAGGTAGGCGTAAATTGTCTTTGCAAGCGCGATCGTAATTATCCAGTTTTAAGGAAGTTATTGGAAATTTGGATATTGAAAAGAGCAATGGTAATGATAATTACGGTGATTATGATGGTATGGTAATGATGATGGTGGTACGATTATGAAGATAACGATGCAAATTTCATGTTTATGAAGTGGGCAAATCTGGATCGTTATTCAAAGGCGTATTATTTTATTATGCATTCAACAATCATCTGAGGCAAAAAAGAATCCGTATTTGTACAAGCACTGAAATTACGGTCAAAAAGATCGATCATATTTTGAATGGAACTCGTAAAAGCATAATCGTTCATTCAAATAAAAAGTCTTCATTGTTGTCCCGGCCCGAACTTTTACTTAATTGTAACGATCTAGCACGTTGTTGAATGCGAATAATAAATGAAACAATTCCCCGCTTAGATCTCCGATTTTTCCATTAAAAAGTTTGCTCGGCAAATTGGTGAGTTATTGTTTAATCAGTTTCCAAGTCCCGGACACCAGATGGATGAATACAGAGAAATAAACGGGGGGGCGCGAATGAATGTTGGTTGAAAAGATAATTCTCGCGCGAGCAGCGAGACTCGCAGAAAGTTAAAACGAGACTCGAGATAGTGCAGGACGCGACGCGGAGGCGAAATAAGAAGTGAGGATGATAGCGAAGAAAGAAATATATGCGAGCACAGGGGATGGGGGGGAGAGAGTCGCGGTGTGGCGGGAGGCTCGGGCCCCCGGAGCATCCGCCGGGGCGGCCAACTCCCGCCACGGCAAAGACAGTTTATGCTTACCTCGCGGCGAGGTCCCTGAGCTGCGCGGGGCTCTGGTACTCGGAGGTCAGTCTCTGCTGCTGCTGCTGCTGCTGCTGCTGGTCGGACGGAATTCTCAGGATGGCGCCGGCGGCGGCGGAGGCCTGCTTGGCCTGCTGCTGCTGCTGCTGCTGCTGCTGCTCGATGGACGGGAGTCTGGTGAGGCAGCCGTGGTGCGACTCGGCCCTCGGGATCGTCCCGTGCTGCTGGGGGTGCTGGTGCTCGCTCGAGGTCGGCGTCGTCGTCGCCGAGGCGGACATGCCGCGGCCGAGGCTGCCCGAGGCGAGGTACGCGTCCGCCGAGGAGACGACCCTGCTGGGGTTGCCCCCGGCCCCGAAGTGCTCGCGCGTCAGCGTGTTGCTGGCCGAGCCCGCGGACGAGGAGCCCGAGGAGGAGAGTAGGGTCGCCATGCCCACGGGCGAGGAGGGCGTCAGCGGCTGCTGGTACTCCGAGCTATTGGACGGTAGCCTGGTGAGGGTGCCGAGGTTGCCCGCGCTGCAGCTCGTCGAGAGGCCGCCGAACGCGACCGAGCGCCTCTTCGGGTTGTAGCGGGGCGGGCCCTTGAACGGCACTGCAAAGTCATCACCGTGCCCCGGAGGGTTGGTGGTGTTCCTCTCGTCATTCTTTGTTTCTCATTTTCTCTCTCGTTTTGCTTTTGCTTTTTGCTTTTGGCTTTTTGCTTTTTTGTTCGTCTGCCTTCGCTCTCATTCTTCCCAGGTGCTCTTTTGTTAGAGGGCCAGCCCAACAATTTCTCGCTCGAAAGCGCTCGTTAACTCGCTCTTGCTTTTCAAAGATTAGGGAATGATCGGATTATTCCAAAAGTATACTTTCGATAAATACCCTCTTGCCGGCATGCGCCGACTTGTCCTTCGCCCTAACCGCACTTTTATTGCCCTTTAATCCTACCCTCGACGAGACAAAGGCATTTCGGCGCGAGTCTCGTGCACCGAGTGCAAACCATCCATTTCCGATCATTCGATCATCTTTCAAATTCGGTTAAAATCTACTTGTGCAATTGTTTCACCTCTTTCAAATCAAGACTCACACCAAATACTTATCAAGATTTTCATGTGCTCACAAACATACCGTAAGTACAGAGAATAAAAAGCCGTGTTAGTCAAATTATTTATACAAGCTTGCAGTTAAGGCGCAATTACTTTCAAACAAATCCGCTAGATTTATTCTCAAAAACAGACATGGGCATTAAAAAGTATTTTACCATATCAAAGGTATAATATACAGAGTTAATAATAAATACTACACAATCATACGAAAAAATTGCGCATAATACCATTGTATTATACTGAAAATAAAACGATCAAAAGGAAGTTTTACTTTTTGATTGTAAAAATCTTGCCCATGGCTGAAAATAGATCAAGGTTTCTATACAGTGTCAGATTCATTGTGAAGCTTTGAAAGCACGTACAATTCAATCAAATCAATTAATCGTTCGTTTCTGTCGATGTTAAATTCTTGTTACATTTTAGTACGTTAGTTACGTTTATTTAAATTTCGTATTCTTTGTTGTATTAGATTTAAGTTAGCATTATATGCGATGTCGTCCTGTAGATCCGTCTGATGTAGGCGAAGTTAGATGTTCCTTCATATTCTTCAGAATTGTCATACGTTTGTGCGTTTTGTTCATTGTTTTTCCAGTAGTTTTGTGCTTTTTACTTTTGCCTTGTACAATATGCATTCATGGACAAATATTCATAGGTAAAAACGAAGTACATGTTTAAGTACAGACTTACAGATTGTACACTCAAGTCATTAATACAATCTGTTCATCGAATGTCCAATATTGCATGTAAATTTTCAGAAATAACAAACAGGATACCGTGATATTTTACAGATTGGACTTCCGACTTAAATTACGATTTAATATCACATATTACAAATCAAACTACTATTACTAAATTACACTATACTTTCAACAACGGTTACAACGTATTTTCCATCGATACAAATTTAAAACAAAATATTCATATTATAGAAATATAGGTCAATAAAAAAATGAAAATGAAAAAATTGTTTTGCTTGGAAGATATAATTTCAGTCAGTAAAGTATAGTTTAATCAATTTCAAATATTTTATATATAATCCGAAATAAATAATAATAGCAGCCGCGGTGGTAACAGTTTTTCATTTAAAACAAATGTAACAAAAGTATAAATTCTTTAGCGAAAAAATTGTCCATCATATTTCCACAATACACTCTTTGAAAGGTGTATTGGAAGGATTTATTAAATTTCCCTTAACAAATTAAAACATGTTAAAATTGATAGACCTCAATCCTCGACTGACTGATAGTTCGCCTCTCGTAACGTGATTGCGAATAATCGGCGGGCATATACCCCATTCGCCGAGGATCAGAAGCAAGACAGACGGTGAGTAAAGAGGTTTATCTAAAAGGGCGTATTAAGAACTCGGCTAGACAGTCGCGCGTATAAATCTACCTGTACAGGTTGCGCGACCATCACCACCAGGTCTACAATCAGGAGTCGTGGCTCTCGCATTACTCCCGCGCGCGCGTCCGCGTGTACATACACACGGAGGTACTCGCGCGGGCGTACAAAAAGGATGTATACTTCGTCAAAGTCAAGTGGGCACTCACTCGTAGGGCCGTCCGCATAACTGCTCCGCTAACTGTACGTGTGCGCAGTTACATGCGCAGGTATATGTGTACCGCGATGAGGCAGACGTATTGACGTATCGAAAATCCTAACGAGCATCTAATCTAGTATGCTACATGCGTGCGATGCAAACGTGCGCCTTCATGCAGACTCCGTGTTGAGCTTATAGAATAGGAGCAGCGGCATGCGCGCAGCGGCCGATACACGATGTGTATCCGCCTCCGCGATTGATCGCTGATTCTCAGACCCTCCGTTTCTCTCGTTCTCTCTTTTTCATTCATTGTGCCGATCGCCCGCGCCTTTTCCAACATATTTCACCGATACCGCTCTTCGCCGGTCAAGCGGCCGTATTCCATTTCACTTTTTTTTTTTTTTTTGCATAATGTCCGAGATCTACCCTCCCGGGGAATTTGCATTTTTTCATTTTTCTTACTTCCTGAAATTTCTATTGTTATTTATGGACTCCTTGTCATTATCCTGCGTGATTATTTTAATTTGGGAATATTTTGATTAAGAATTATTTTGCCATCATTATCAAGTTTGCCCAGAACACTTGCACGAGATTATAAGAGTAATAATTTACGAAAACAATAACTTATGAATATTTATTTGTGAAAGTGGACAATGTGTATTTACTGAACACATTGCGTTACACGATAATGCGAGTGCCCATAATTTATCCAAAATGACGCATATTTAAACATAATTTATGAATAAAATTCAATTTCCGAAGCGGCCGATGATAATAAATCGTCGAAGAAAGTGTCGGCGCGAAGCTAAAATTTTCGAAAGCTCCAAGCGAGTGCGCCGGGCTAGCAAGGGTATATATAGCCTACAAGTCGAGCGCCGACCGAGCACCGTATCAATTTTCCTCGCACGAATTTGAGGCGCGCCGTTTCCGCATTTTCATCCGAATTATTAGGACAATCTCGACCGCGGCGCGCGAGTTCGCCGTAAATCAGCAATGCGGGAAAAATCGGGAACTAAGTGCGTTGCCGATTGGGCGCGTCTGTGAGCGCGAGCATAAATCCTTCCTGGGACTGAAAAGTTCCGAGCGGTTTTTTCGGCTTTACGACAACCGCACAATTAGGAGCCGGGTGCAACTGATTTACGAAGAGGACTTTGAAAATCGAGACGCAACTTTCGCCGCGGTGTTTTTATAGCCCCGCGAAATGAGATGGTGGTAGCTCGATCTCACCTGTTACATTGTTATCGATGCTTCGGTTTATGGTCATTGCGATTTCGGCCGAAATTATTTATGTCTTTATACTCGAGCATTATGAGAAATATCGATTGTTTAATAGCAAACGTTATTGGGTAAAAATAATAATAATCTATCAATGCAACGCTTATCTAGCAAAGTATTGCGCAGAGTGGTCATAAAAAATATTCAGGTAATTATCAGTTCGATGAATAAAAAGAACAGAAGGAGAGAAAAATATTCGCCTGAGAAATTAGCAGTATCTATTACGTTGTACTTTCCGACAGCAGTTTTCATCATCATTACATGGTTTACACTATAGTGTTTGTCATTGTTCAAAACTATCCAGTAGTATTACAATTGTTAGTAAAATTAATTATTTTAAGTGATTTACAAAGATTCCTACCAAATTTTGGAAATAACTAATTACCTCGTAATCAATGAATGTACATAAATGACAAAAAATTAACACTTTACCAAGTTATAAGGTAAAGTGTTAAACTGTTAGGACAGTGAAACGCTAAAGTAAATGCGATAAAAAAAAAGAAACTTGGTAATTACTAATGAAGAGGCGAAAAGTGAAGCACACTGTGAGTGAAGCGTGAAGGATCAACGTGAGCTTGAGAGACAAATGGTGCGAAGTGAGACGGATCGACTTACCAACTTCATCGGGCTGATAGTTTTTGATGACGTCGGCAAGTTCCATGTTGCCGGCGATGACAGCCACCTGGTAGGGTGTCTGGTTCGCGTAGTTGAGGGCGTCCTTCTGGGCGCCCCGGAACAGTAGCTGTCTTATGCAGGAAGAGTCGGTGTTGTTGACGGCGCACACGTGGAGCGGCGTGTTCCCCGAGGCGTTGCGCGCGTTCATGTCCGCCCCGTAGAAGAGCAGGTGGTCCAGGTGCTGGACGAGGTTGTTGCGGCAGGCCTGCGGAGGAGAGGAGGCGAGGGAGTGAGCGAGGGTGTCGGCCGGAGGAGCCTCGAGGACACGGCCCCGTACGCACCTGGTGCACCTCCTGCCAGCCCTGCAGGTCCTGGGCGCCGATGGTCGCGTGGTCGTGGAGCAGCGTCTCGCAGAGCATCGGGTCGGTCTTGTAGATGACGCTGTAGTAGAGGGGCGTGAGGCCCTTGGTGTCCTTGTAGTTGGGACTGGCGCCCAGCTCCAGGAGGGTCTTGACCGCCTCGAGGTTGTTGCGCTCGACCGCGCGGTGCATGGCCGTCAGGCCCTCCTTGGTCCTGTAGTCGAGGAGGGCCCCCCCGTTCACCAGGGCGATGATCACCTTGGAGGACTTCTTGAGCGTCGTCGCCAGGGTGAGCGGCGTCTCTGCGCGGGCCAACGGAAGCTCAGTAGAGGGGTCAGGCTAACGGCTGTCCCCCACCTCCTCCCGAAACGCGCGAGAAAAAATCCGCCGAGCGGCTTCCTTCATCGGGTCAGCGATGCGGGCGCGCGGCCGCGCGGAACGACCTTGGCAGCGGCCGGCAGCCGGCTTATCTCCGCGGCGTCCCGGGGGCAGAGGAGAGAGAGAGAGAGAGAGGGAGAGAGAGGAGCAGGAAGGCCCCGGGCGCCGCGCGGCAGAAATAGCGCGCCGGCTAACGGTCGGGCCGCGCACGCCCATCGAGGCCGAGCGCGCCGCGGAAACGAGTTTCCCCCCGCGGCGAGCGCCGCAGCCCAATTGCGCCGCGCGGCCGTAAATTAACCCCCCCCTCGGTGACTTTGTCGCCGCGGCCCAGACTCACCTCCGGTCTCCTGGCAGTGGAAGTTCGGGTCGAGGCCCTTGCCGCACATCTTGGCGATCTTCTCGACCTGGCTGTTGGCCACGTAGTCGAGCAGCCTCCGCAGATTCGTCCTCGTGTGCATCGCCTTGAGCTGCTTCTCGTCGAGGTGCAGCATCTTGTAGACCCGCCGCTTGTACTTGAGCTGCCGGGCAAGAGCAATGAGACCTCGGCCAGGAAATAAGGGCCTCGCGGGCGGGGGGGAAAAAAATCCTACCCGGCCGTGTTCCTCATCGGCCGAGCTTTATCGAGGGCTCGCGCGGCCCTCCTTTTTCCCGACAGGGATGCGCCATTAGCGCGAGGGCCTTTGTGCGCGCCGCCGTGCGCGCGTCCTCCCGTTTTTTTTTTAGTTGTTGTTCGGACGGGCCAACGAGGACCGGCGTTCGGCTGTATCGGCACTCGCACCTCTTTATATTTCCCCCGGCGGGCCGATAAGCCGCGAGTGCGCGCTCCAAGCTCGCCCCGATAAGCGCTTATCTCGCGTTTACGCTTCGTTATTTACGCCCCGGGGGACGCGCGGCCTCCGCGGTATTATTGCCCGGGGGAGAGGACTCGCGCCTCTTCTTTGCGCTACCTCGCACTTTGCCGCCGACTGATTTGTTTGGCCAGGCTGCCGGTCCCTCGGTCACCCGAGCCCACCTGCCCGGCGCCGGGGCTCGTTAAATAATTGCCGTTAGAGCAAATTTGCGGAAAACTCTGTTTATACGTGGACACGGGGATCGCGATGGGCGCGCCTTTTTTTCCCCCCCGCCGAAATAATAACGTTTGAATTGCACCGGTTTATTGCAACGAGGCTTTTTTTATTTTTATTCCCGATCATCAAAGTACATACGTATCATAATAGGTTATGTGCTACTCTCGCTTTATACTTTCTGCGGCGATTTTCTTAAGGATTTCTCTGCGCGCGAGCGGCGAGCCTTACGTAAAGCGAAAAAATAATAGTTTAAGAAATATACAATCATTCGTTTTAATAATTATTACGAAAACTAAATAATTCGCCAGTAGGATTCAAAGGCGGAGTAGGCAAAATGCACCCGTGGAGGCTATTAACCCGGGGGAAAAAGAGCGGAAAGTGAGAGAGGAACAAGAACAATGCGTTATACGGGCGGAGCAACGCACGTGTCTTACAGAATCGAGTGAATTATTAACGCGCGCGAGCCGATGGTTACCTAACGCGCAATCCCCGGCGGTCAGTCATCCTTCAAAGCGAAAATCAGAAATTGGCGAGCAATTAGCTACGCGTCCGAATTCGGTGGCAAAACAACATCTCGCTTAACCTTGCTAATGATTAGCTTTTACATCCAAAAGATTACATGCTTTCCCTTTCGCAAACTTAATTTTGTCGGGAGTATATAGAGATTATTAGCGGCTTAATTGTGGCAATAAAGAAGTAGACAATGTTTCGCCGGAAAAAAGACCGGGCCTCGTTACCCGGCAAAAAACCCGCCAGCGCTTTGGGATAGTTTCGCAAAAGCCCGCGGCGGCGGCGCCCGACCGACCGAATGCGAAAGCTTCCGAGCGATCCGTTCCCGATTGTTTATTTATCGACGGGGCGCGCGCGAACCTCCGCCGAGAATTTTTCGCGAGTTAAAGTCCGTCGTTAGGAGCCGTCGGCGTACTCGAGGGAGTTGAGAAACGAGAAAAAAAAATGATCGCGGGGAGAAAGTACCGGCCGGGCGTCGCGCGCCGCGCGTCTACTTAAGCGGGGACACGCACGCGCACACAGCAGCGGCGGGAAAAAATCGACCGAGCCGTCGTAAATCACGCGCCTCGTATCCCATTCATTAGCGGGCGGCTTTCATAAATCCGCGGATCGGCCGCAAGAAGCGCCCGGGCGCCCGTAAAACCGGGGTGCGCGCGAGAGCCAGCGCACCATCGGCAGGTGAACGACAAATAAAAGGTGACCACCCGCCACCGGGGGGGGGAAGATTCCTTTTTTTTTTCCAGGCGGCGGGATTCCGCGCGTAGCCGCGAGTCCGCGGAATGCGCCGGCGCTAATGGCCACCCGCGCGGCCGACCTCCGACCGCCGCCTCGACGATCGGTACCAGTGCGCGCCGCGGTCGGCATTAGCTGCCGTAGGAAAAAGCGGCCGTCGCGAAGAGGTTTCCGCGCACCGAAAGCCGTTGGTAAGCGGTGCCGGCGACATCGCCCGGGGCGCGATACGGCCCTTTGCCGCATCGGCTCCGTGGGAATGTGCCGGGGAGTCCGCGGGCGGTTCTAACGGCCAGGAGGATCTGATCGGAGTTGACGGGATCGAGGCGGACCGCCTGATTATCCCTCCTGGCCTTCGCGCCCTCGCGACGGCTCATCCTCGACGCCGCATTCGGAATATATACGCTATGTGTACAAACTCGGAGATCCGTTGCTTATGAATTCCTTGTAAGGCTATTGGATATCTACTGCGCGTTAAAAGTTATCCCTACCATAAAGAGACGATTTTCGTAATGGAAGTAACCTTGATCCGTTTCTTATTTCAATCTTGTAATAATTCTAGGGAAATACGAGTAACGTTCATTTACGCGATTACTTAAAATCAAATCGTAACGTGTTTTTTCTGATGAAATTTTTTCATTTCTTTTAAATCATTAAGAAAACGCAGCACGGATTTTTGATCGAAAAAAAGAAATCTTAATCGAATTAATCGTTTCGGTTTGAAAAATGTCTCGTAATGGTGGAATAAAATTTTTAAACACTTTCAACGAGTAATAAATGGGTAACATAATTCATCGGGAATTGAAGTTTTATAAGCCACGGGTGCTAACTTTATAAACTGCGGCTAGTTGTCGCTGAGAACTTTTCCATTAACCACATCGTAGACAGAGTTCCGCCAAACCATACGTTCGGTCGCGCAAATCCGATAGAACATTTTTAGCCAAAAAGAGCCTTTATAAACTAATCCGATTGGCAGCGATACTCGGCCCTAGGGCGCGGAGCCAATAAGGAGTAACAGGCCAAACGCGCACAGTCAGCCGAGGTTATATTGTGGCCACTCCCGCGCTTATACCACCGGCAGGGGCCGCTCCCTCGAGTGGCGCGATGGATTCCATCTCCCAGCGCGGCGGTCTTGCCACGCAGCTGCCGAGCCCGCCGAGGGCCCCATGAAAGTTTGAGCGGCGGCCATTGAGGCCCGCCGGGTGAATGGCCGCCGCCGGGGAGCTTGCGGGGATTGAAAAGCTCCGCGGCCAGCCGGCTTTCTTCCCCCGGACGCTTTTCACCAGGTGGTGTGCGCGACGATTAGGCAGTCGGGCATCTCTCCCGGCTTTACGCCCGATCGCGGTGTTGTTTTTTGTTGGCCGGTGTGCAAGGGAATCAATGGGGAAGGGCGTGTAGCGCCCGCGGACTGAACCGCAGGAGGTCCTTGTAAGTGTACTCACCTCGAGGTAGCCGACGCGTCCATTGAAGGGATAATCCCCGAGGCGGCGCTCCTCGTCCAAGAATTTCCCGGCCTTCCCGTTGACCGGCGGATAGAAGAGGCCGTAATTGAAGCTCTCCTTCAACTCCTGCAAAGGCACAATCTCCGTATTAAATCGGGCGGAAAAGCCTCCTTGCACGCGCTTCCTGCAGCTAGGCCGCCACTACCTTTTCTACGTGCAATTCTACACACAAGGGCCATCGGCTAACGAAGCTCTGGGAGGGGGAGGGACGCCCGCGGTTTACTCGCACCGGCAACGCCTCATGCAAAACTGCCCCCCCCCCGAGAGCCTCCAAAAGGAAAATATCTCCCATTTCCCGGGGGGCGTGAGCCGCTTCCTTTTTGCCAGTTTTGCCCCGCGCGAGTTACGTCGGTTCTCTCACTTGAGCAATCGCTACTATTTACTCGGAATTCCTCCATGGATCGCGCGACTGCTTGGCCGCGGCGCCATTTCAATCGGGGGCTATCGGTCTAGCGGCGTGCAATGCACTCCCCTTGGCTTTACGGGCGTCCTTTTTGGAAACTGGCAAAAAGAAAGTCGGTAGACGCCAAGGCACTCGCATTTTACAGACGCGAGTTGCGTGAACAATTTTGTTCTTTTTTTTTTTTCTTTTCACGGGTGTAAAACAGCGATCCCGAAACATTATTCACAAGACACATTGCATTACACGTTACACGTAGACAATACAATACACACAGAACGTAACATAATAAATAAAAGCATATCATGCAATTGGATAGGCTTACGATCAGGCTGACGCTTACAACATTGCACCAAAAATAATTTTATCACCGCGAGCAAACAGCTAATTACTGCCTGGCCAATAATTACACTTTCGTTCCTACAGCCAAGGGGCGTAATAGCCGCATTATGGGCTCTCGGCTAAACGGGGGAAAAAAAAAAACGTCTATAGAAGCGTTATATGGCTCCCTCGCGGGTATAGGCACGCTCGAAAACTACAGCAAGAAGTAGAGGGCCGAGGCGCGAGTGCAAAAAACCGCACGGCACCGACCGCCTCGGACAATCCGCCCCCGACGACGCAGCGGATCCGCGTCCAGGGGTGGGATTTTCGGGCTGGGTATAATAACCACCTGGAGGGGCGCTGCCGCGGTGATTGCCGGGCCCTGCAATCCGAGTTGTTCGCCCCTCAGAAAATCGGCGTCGCGCGCCGGTGTGTTTACGCGAGACGGCCGGCGAGGAGGGCCGCTAACGACCGCACGGACCTGCCAATTTGCCCGGGCCAAAGACAAACAGGCCGCGGCCGGCTGCCCAATTAATCCCATTAGCGCGCTAAGAAGCCTCCGGCCGAGCCGTGCAATTAGCCGCAAGGGCGGTAGGTGTACGTGTATACGTGCACCGCGGCAGTCCTCCCCCGTAGAGGTGCTATCAATGGCAGCCCCGGTCCTTTCATCGACGCCCATTTATGAGGACGTAATCCGCGGGCGAATCACCCCGTCAAAGGACCAAGAGGTATTTTTCCGCCGGGCCCTGCCGGCCAAATAAGGCGAGGGCGCCGCGCCGACGAAGGACCCTGAAGGGGACAAATAAAAAGCAGGAGACCACCGGCCGATAAATAGGGATTACGCCGCGGGAGATAATCGTGTCTAACGAACCGCCGCGCGCGCGCCAAATTAATAATCGCGCCGGCCGATTCTCATCGTGTGTTAACGCGACTCCTTCCCGCTCCTCGTCTCACAGGGCTGGATGTATAGTCGACAAATTAGCCGATGAAATCGAGGATCGCTCCTTTCTCAAGGGGGACAACCATCGAGGGAAACTCGATCGCCCACGAAAAACGGGCAAACTTTCGGCTTAACCCTTGATTTGGACACTTGGGAACTTTCGTCATAATTTACGAACGGCCGGTAATTGCCGTGCCACTCTTTCCTATAAACACCATTTTTACGATCCAATTTTTCGCTCGATCGCTGAACCCTTGGGATTACTGTCGTCGCAAAAGGCGCCAGCTTGTTTTCGCCCTTTAGCACCGTGTGCTTTTGATAATTATGATTATTCCCCTATGGTTCTTGCCACATATCTGATTTGTAAATTCTGAAACTCGAGAAAATCCGAGAAATGCGCGCATGCAATACGGTGCAGTTTTCCAAGCGGCTTGGGTAATCTCCTTGGATTTCATCTATAAATTACAGGCAGATGTTAAAGTGGGCTTTGTCGGGACGATAAATATTTGTTATTTATCGAGCACTCGGTCGGCATCCCTTTTTTTTCCTTAATCGCGAGCATAAAGAAGGCCATGGGCAAGCAATTTATGTTCCTCGACTTCTTACAAGAAAACCTACACCTACGCGATCGGCTCGGGCAGCGGATCTCGCGACGTGCCCAGCCAAAGACAAAGGGGGAGAAAGCGAAGGTAAAATAATAATAATAAAAAAAAAAAATGCTCCTGAAATTCCCCTCGAGGCGGAGGAACGGGTGAGCCGGCAGTGTTTGCCCGGTCCTCGGCCAGCGGCAACGCGCTGGATTTTTCGCGACTGGGCCGCAGCAGCCTTACGGCGAATTGTTCCCCGAAAAACGAGGTTAAGTACGATTCGTTTTTTTCCAGAATGGGAAACGGGGGCGAAATAAAGCTGCACTCGCTAGGCGAATGTATGTCGCGCACCCGCTGGCGCTGATGAGGACTTTTCCTCTAACGGTCGGAAAACGCATCGCCCTTTGATGTGCTCATCTTCCCGGATGCCGCTTCTTTTAACGTGTCTGTGACTAAGCTTTAACTTTGTGGAAAATACCCTATTCAGAAGTCACCTAGATCTAAATGTCGCGAAAAACGTAGAATTAGATCATGAATGGTTGTAATTACAGATGCAAAAAGTGATAAATTTTGAAAAAAAATTCACCAAATGTCACAAACTGTACCAAGGTAAACGTATATTACGCAAACAGTTAATTTACCTCAATTAAGTAGGTCGCTTTAACCATTGTTTTTTTCAAGTAATATACATATCACGTATATCATGCTGCAATAATGCAAACTATCAAAAACATTCAATGCGCGATATAAACTAATTGTATCAAAGGAAAATCGTGCGCCCAAGTGGGGAGTAAAGAAAGCCTTTGAGCGGTGTCGGGGCGAATCCTAAACTCGGCGCCTTCAAAAGCCCGGGAAGGACTCGCGACGACAGGGCAAATACTCCGGCCTACGCACTCTCTCGTCTCATCTTGGAAGCCGGGACGGGAAAACGACGCCAGTTCCTGCCTCGGCGCGACCTGCGAAAGTGTATCCCTCGAGGCCCCCCCCCGATATTTACCTCGGCAGCTCGTTGAGACATCAAACGACCTGCGAGTCGGTGTCGAGTCGAAAAGGGCGAGAAAAACGAGAGGGAGACCCGGCTAATAAACGGATAGGAAGATCGGCGGAGGAGGGTGGGGAGCAAGTGCGCCGGTAAGGAAAAAAATTACAGGGCACTTTAGGCCGGCGCCCCTCCCAGGCAATATACACGGCGGTGCGCGCGCGCCGCCAGCTCCGCGCTTAATCACTTTCGGCGCGCCCCACACCCATCGCGGAATCATCCTCGACGTACACGGGCGGCTCGGGCAAAAGGCCGATCTATCGCGTTGCCGTTGCGGAGAGGAAAAAAAAATTGATTCAGACCCGCGGCCCCGGGCAACGATCCCCCGGTTCCGCGGCCGAGTCCCATATAATCGCGGGATAAAATCTCGCTGACCCGAGGTGAGCGTATAACCTCTAACGGTATACACGCACGATAAATGCAGCCGGGGAATCATCGGCGCTCCCTCGGCCGGGGCGAGGCGCCGCTCCCCGGGGCTCATCGGCGCAGCGGGAGGAGGGGGGCCGGCCGACTCCCTTTTATCTCCCCGGGGGCGGGGGGGAAAAAAAAAAATTGGACCCTCGGTTATTTCGAGGGAGGCGACAAGGCCGCGGCCGGGGGAGGAAGCGGGCGACATTAGAACCGCGCGGTACGAGACGGCGGAGCGGCGCAATGGGAAACTCGCGGGCTCTAGCCCCGCTGTTTTATTTGTCGTCGGCGAAAGAAATTGCAGAGCAGGCGGTCGAACTTGTCTAAACAGAGGCCATTAGCTCGGTGATATGTGGGTTGCGCAATCGATCGCCGCTCAATCACCGCGCACAAGTCCAATTTACATGTCATTAATCGAGCTTCGGTGATAAAGCTCAGGTGCTAGTCAGTTCTCACACGCGGGAGAATACTCAGTCCTGCTTTCGAAAGTTTCGGATTAGTTTCTAAAAGCCATCAATGAATTTCAATTAATTTCCCGTTGAATTAATGAGCCGCGAACGACGTGGCCGCGCATGAATCACCGGCCGCCATGAAAAAAAAAAGGAAGGCATATATATATATATATATACGTATCTCCCATTCGATTAAAATTGTTGCCCATAAGTATAAACTCTTTGGGAGGACGGCCGTGCAAGGAGGGGAAGGCGAGAGCTTTACGAGCGGCCAGGCCGCGCGGGGATGAGCTTTTTCCCGGCGGCTACCGCGCACTAATTCAGTTGCCGCTGGGGGCCAAATAATTAGGGGCCGACCGCGCGCCATCAATATGCATGAGGGCCGCGCGACCCTCCGTACGCTACCGATCGCGCAAAAAGCCGACCCTCGGCAGACAGATAAATCAGGGCCGAACACGTACACGGGCGCCTCTCGCATAAGCGCGCGCCCCCGGCTCCTCCCCCGTTTTTGCCGCCCGGCTAACTCGGCCGAGCAGCAGCAGGTCGCGCGAACAATGCCGGCAGACCGAATTTTGTAATCCGCGGGAGCTTCCGCGGCTTTGCAAAAGCCAGCACGGGGCAAAGAGAATTGCTTGCCTCGGCGGAATGGCTTTGCAGTAAATTTCAATGAAAGCACTTCCTTATATCGATGTATAAATCCTGGCGTTTTTTCAATTACTGGTCTAGCTGACTTTTAACGATTTTATACTTTCTAAGGCGTACTGGAGCTGCTCTGCACTTGGTTAGATCGTGTACTTTTTCCGAATTAATCCATAACAATTAGGCCCGTGAATTAATCATACTCAATCGTCATTACTGGTTTACGGTTCAATCGCCGATGAAAAATGGGGGACGACTGCTTTTGGAATTTCCGTCGCAGGAGACGGATATATACAGATGTGCGTTCTATTTGTCACTGCCCATCGTCAAACAGCTCCCCTACATTTCCTCACGTCATCATCCCCTGTGCCATATCCTAGATTGATTTGTAGCTGCTTCGACCCTCGAACGCTGATCACGCAGTCTTCCACTTTCAATTTGGCTTCTGGCAACGATTCTGCTAGCGCGACTATATGACGCTACCTCGACCTATCCCGTTGCAGAAGATGGCCAACGCGCATCAGATTCGCGATTCGGTTCGCGGCACGGCTAATCAACGTCGAGTTGTCCTTTGGCAAAAATAAGTAATTCTGTAATTCTCACCAGGCGTCGTCGCGACGCAGCGGGCGAGCAAAGAAACGCGCGGTTCAATTAGGCGCGCTCGCGGGGGAATCCTGCGGGGCAATGTTTTCCTCTGGGAGGCGCCGCCAAGCTTGCGCGCGTGCGCAACGTACTTTCAGCGTTTACGCCTTTTTGGAGCGAAAGTCGATCGGTTCGACGCGTCGATTCCTCGAGACTTTCAACCGCGCTCTGGGCTACTCGCGTCGACATTAATTATCGGTTAACATTTTTAAGACAATACCGAGAAATACGAAAGTTATACGAAGAGTTTTGGACCAAACGTGTGCACGGGTCGCAGAAGCAAACCCGTGAATGATAGAAATACGGTTACAAAAATATTATCTTTTTCTTACACGAACTATTTTCTTCCACAAATTATTTCAAAATTGTTCGCAAACACGTACGATACATAACAAACTAACAGTTGGAACTAACAGATAGCGAGACGCAATAATTACAACGCTGCGCATAGGAACGTCCGAAGAATAATACGTGACAGTTGATTGCAGAAGGTTACATATCTTATAAAAAAGGAAAAAAGCACAAGTAATAAGGTATCGAGAGACAAGGGGGAATTTCCCAAGCGAGGAGGAAAGCCGGCGAGTGGCGGGTATGAAATGCAAGCGAGCGATCCGCCGGCCGGTGGCCATGTAGGGACCGCCCGCGGCGGGCTTGCGCAAAAAACGGATTTATCGGCCGGGCCGCGGCTTTGTATTTGTTTACGGGCGGGGGCCTTGGCGCGGTTTACGGGGCCCCCGCGAGCGATTCGGCTCCCGTCGTCGGCGAGATACGCGCTCGGGAATTAATAACGCGAGGGGTTTGATCGGGGGGAGGGGGACGCGCGAGGCGAAAGCCGGAGGCCGCCCCGGGAGTAACAAACACGGGATGGAGTTATGGGGACCGGGGGGGCGCGCGCAACCGCGGGTTACGGCTGAGGCGCGTAATGCCGGCCGGCGAGGAGAGCAGCTCTTAAGACTCGCTGCTTAGATGTATAATCTGGTTAAACGCGCGCGTAATGAAAGGTAATTCGCATGCGCGCGACGCGCCGCGGTAGCCGCGTACTTGTTAAAAACCGCGGCGTACCTCCGGCGCGAGGCCGAGCGCCTCTCGACTGCTCCCCCTTCTTTTTTAAAACCGCTCCGGCCCTAAAAGAGCGCCCCCTAGTACCATGGCCGTCCTGGCACTTTTACTCTCGGTCGAACGAAAATTCCCACTCTCCTCCGTCGCCGGCCGCTTCGTTGCCCCGCGCCTCCTCGCCATTGTTGCCAGGGATTATTGGCCGGCTAATTCCGGGGAACAATGGCCTCGCGGGCGACGCGGCGCCCCGGAAGCTTCCGCGGAACGAGTCGGCCGCGTTACCGGGAAATCGCCGCGCGGGATCTCCCGGGTTTAATGGAACGGGCCGCGCGGGAGGCTGCGGCCCGTTTCCCTTTTTTTTTCCCCCCCAGCCGCGGCCCCGCTATCCCCGGGCGTTAAATGAAGCCATTCGGCGGACGAACGGCTCTCTCGGATTACGCGGGGGCAGCCCCGGATTCCTATCGCGCGACAACGGCCCCGCGTCTCTTCATACCCGCCGGTGGAGGGCTCGCGTGTCGCCGGCACTCGCGCGACTCCCCGGGCCTTGCTTTAACGCGCGGCCGCTCGAGATTTTTTCCAGTGGGCAAGGTCACGGCCTCGCTGCGCGGGAATAATTCTTTATTTTTTTTTTCTGTTTTTTTTTTGGGGGGGGGGGGTTTCGGCCGCACCCGGTAATCTCGTGCGCGGCCCTGGGTGAAAAATGAAGCTCCGCTGAGACACCTATTTTTCTCCCAGGGATGCATTACATTGTGTAGTTTTTGCCCGGAAAATAATCTACTCTGCTAAGTTTCGTGCGGAGCAATTACTCTATAAGTGAAGGGAAATTACTGCTTGTACGTGAGGCTGAAGTTCACTTTAAAGGGCGGCCTCCCTTCTTCTCTTTAAGACATTAACTGCATAATATACACTGCACTTTATCAACAAATTACATGTCTCAGGGAACTCCATTCTCTACAAGGATTCTTTTGGCTATAATTATTTTTTCGGATGTACAATCTATATATAACATTACTCCGCTCAAAACCGCCTCCTACGCACTTTCTCAAGTCCCTCCCGAACAATTTGCAAAATACTCTCGAATCTTTTCGCAATTCAAGAGTTGTTATTTTGCCACGCCTTCGTTTCCGTTTAACTTGTGAGGGCGATCGATCGGACATTAAAGCATAACATTTCCCAAGAGCCGTTGTCGCAACGGCCGAGGTAAAAATCCACGAGTCTCTTCCACGCTTTGGCCTTTGCCAGAAAGGAAAAACGCTCGAAGGCTTTCTTCTGAACCCGGTGCGTTTTGTCAACTGGTGTATAAGCTGCCTCCGCGGGTCTCGCGTCTCTTCGGCAAAAGATGGCGCGCAAAGGCCCTCGCGTACCTCCTCGAGGCGATAAACTGGGATCGCGAGAGAGACAGAAAAAAAAAGAAGCGTGGAAAAAAAAAGCACGGAGCGGCATCGCCGGCAATGAGCCGTATAAATTAGCCGCGGCTTTGACGACAAATTAAATCGACTCCGCCGAGGAAAGAGTTACTTTACGCGGGCCGGGGCGCGACTTTTACCGAGGAGCCGGCGCGTAAAAAGCCCCTCCATAGAGATTTCAAGATTACTCGATTTATTCGAAAATTACACCGGCGCGCACTTTACGTAAGCGCCGTAAAAGTAAAATCGACAGGGCGCAGACGCACACGCGCGCTTTCGGTGCGGCACGGGGAGAGGAAGCGAGGACGGCTGACATTGTCCACGGGAGACAACAAAGTGGCGACTCTTTCCGGAAATTAGTGCCAAAGGGCAGGCGATGGACCGAACGGCCAGCCAGGCCGGAATCCCATTTTCCGCCGGACTTGCTTGTGTGCGCGCGCGCGCGTGTGTACAGCCTTATCGCAACGGGGCCATCCGAGCCGTTCCGAAAAGCGAGCGTCAGAAGTGCGCGCACACCCCCTCGTTTTCTGCCGCTCTTTTTTTTTGTCCGAGCGTCGGCCGATCGGTATTACAAAAGACTCGAGGGCCCGGAGTCGCGCCGAAGAAATTAGCAGTCAGGCGCGTGAGGAGCGCTCTTGCCGCGGCTTTTTCTTTTTCTTATTTTCTGTTACGCCTCGCGGAATTTAAAGGGCCTTTAGCCGAATCGAGAATTTAAAGGATTCTCGGGAGGCGATCGGCGAGGAGGCGAGGCTTTTTGAATTTCGCTCTTAAAAAAAAAAGGGGCCTCTCAAGCCTGCCGCGGCGGACAAAAGAATTGGGCGATCGGCAAAGTGATTGCAGGCCGGTAAACAGCGATTACGGCTTGTCAGTCTGGAAAAGCGACGCGTTAACGACTAAATCTTATCTTAATTCTCGCGGTGATTATTCATACTTTAAGCCGTTGAGGAACATATAATGCCCATCGGCTGAGGTCGCGCACGTTATAAACCTACATCGTCGTAAAAGCCCATTGTTTAAGATGGAGCCGCTCTCGAATTAGGCACGCAACGAGAACGAAAAAAAGAGGGGGGGGGCGGAAACAAGAGTCGGCCGTTTTATTAACTGCGAAACGTGGGCTTTCGTCGGGTGATAAGGAGGAGCTCGGGCCGCAGGTGGAGTTGCTCGAGGCGGCTCTCGACACGGCCACCTTGGCACTTGGCTTTGTCCGCGGGGCCGGGTCGCATCGATAACCCCGGAGGCAAAGCAGCCCGTCGTTCTCGAGGCAGCTCGGCTTAATTACCTCGCCGTTTAATCGCCGGCGTTAAAACCTCCGCGTATACATTCCCGCGGCTCCTTAATTTACGCCCCGGCCTTCGCGCGCGTACAATTAACGGCCGGCCGGCAAAGTCTCGCGGGAAGGATATACATACGCATGTGTACCTTTTTTTTTCCCCCCGTAACGGGCACAGCGCCAGCCGCGGACGACCGCGTCTCGGCCGAGCTTTGAGGGCGGCCGCGGGGACAGGCCGCGAGTGCGGAGGCACCGGGTTGGGAGAGAGGAAAAAAAGCAACGCGGCCGGCGCATTAGGCGCTCGTTACACGGGCGGAGAGGAGCCGCCGAGGGCAAAGTGCCGCGCCCGGCCCGTAGTATAAGCCCCGCGCGCCGGACGAATTTACGATCGCCCCGGCCGCTTAAGCCCGGCCCAACAACCCCGCCGCTGGCTCCACTGCGCCCGGGGAGGATACAACGCACGACCCCTTGAAAAAGTGTGCCGTTTTCGATTCGGGGGCGGCATTCGCACAAAGGTGATAACACACACGGTCCCTGGTCCACAGGTGCGTCGGCGCGTTGCGTTACGCCGCGCGGCGACAGTACGGCTTTTATTTTTTTTTTTTTTTTCATTCATGCCCAAACAATGGGCATATATATATATAATAAAAGCGCGCGCGCGCGCAGTCGAGATTGCCGGGCGCCGAGGAGGAAGCGGAATTTCGCTGCACCCACGGCGCGAGGAAAGGCCTTACTGTACCCGCTTATATAAACTACGCACCCGCTGAGCAATAAAACCGTATTAAAAATCTTTATTTGAGCGACGGTTAGCCGGGCGCGCGGAAAAAAAGAAAAGTGGGGGGCCATTGTTCTCGAACAATGCCGGCCGCCGCGAAGAAGCCGCGCAAGAACGATTTCCTTTTTCACGCCGCAAGTGCAGGGCCAACTGAACCCGCGAAGCGTCCCGCTGAATCCCCCATGAAAATAATGTAGGTCCGGGTGGTATGTAGCGCTCCCGGGACGGCCGACCCTCGCCGGGGAAAGGGAATACGCGCGGGGGGTAGACGCCGCGCGTCACTCGACACCTCGTATCGGGGAGGCTAATTAGGCGCCCGATACCGCCTAATCGGCCACCTGCCACGGGGAGGAGATATCCGGGCCGCCTCCCCTTTTTCTTTTTCGCGTGCGTGCCGCTCTTCCCCGGCTTCCCTTTTTTTTTTTGTCGTCCCTCCGGGGGCTCGAGGGTCCGGCGGCTCCGAGGCACACTGATCCAGTAGCGCGCGCAGTAAATTTTACAGGCCCATAAACGTTGCGGCGGCCGATCAATTATACCGGGGAGGCTCCATTTTCCTGCCGAGTCAGGGCATTTACATTGGACCGCTGGGCGCAGAGGCGCACCGTCTGCGGGCGAAGCCGACCTTCCACCGGGTCTTATCCTGCCCCATCGCCCATATTATTGCGCGAGATGTCGCCTCGCGCTTTTTCAGCCTGTACGATCGGTCCTCCTTCGATTTCTCTCATTAGCCTACGGCCAATCACCATTTTTACGGCAGTCGGACGCGAGAAGCAAAAGGAAATACACTTAATACTTGGTATTTAAATTAAAGAGGTCTATACACACCGATTAAATAAATTAACACTATAAAGCTTTCGTAGCTAACTTTGGAATGTAAACAAATGCGCTAGAGAGAATTCCAAGACTTTTGCTTCCCAGGCAATATAGTCAATGGCAGCTTTACGGAAGCGCGTGAGTTAACGCGCATTCCCAGTATCGCTCAACTATTCCTACAAGTTTATGTATTGCTGGTACACAGTGTGCACATAGAATGAGTCAATTACTTATCAAAGAATATCGAGTTCGTTGATACGATTTAAAGTAGTTCTCGGTACTCCAGCAGTGTCCGACACGATAGGACCATCCGACTGAGCAGACGGACACGAGATAGCAGTCAAGATTTTACGAGCCGTATGTAAAAGAATCTCAAAACAGATAGGCAAGTAAACAAGTAGTTTATTCAATATAGATAATCTAAGCGAGTGTACTATTACATTAATGCTTATGATTCAGGGCCTATCTGTTTGAAAATCCATATACCGTCGAGACACTCGTAAGTCAGTACGACCTATCGACGATGCGAACCAGATTCGAATACAGATGTCCAAGCGCATAAAGTGATTTATTTTGGTAGCGACGGGCAGACAGTGATTATTCGTGGTAAAAAGGCATTAAACGTCCGTTGAAAAATCATCAAAGTGCATATATAGACGTGCAGAGGCCGATAAAAAATGAAAATAATCTCTGGAGAGATGATTTACCGACGGCGGGGCGCATAAAGATGGAAGGACAAAAAAAAAACTCCAAATAGGATTATTGATAAGGTCGCGTCCGAGGGCAGAAGCCGCAAGAAGGAGGTTTGATTAAGCCCGAAGCGGCCGCGCCGCCCCGTAAATTAGCCTATCACCGGCCACGTGCAATTTAGACGTTAGTGTCCCCCCGGTGTCGCCCGGGGAAAAAAAAGCCAGCCCACGCGGAGGCCCATTGTCCGATGGGGGGTCACGCGATCGCGTGCGCCGGTTACGAGGCCGCGGGCGCGAGGCCCCCGCCGCAAGTCCGGCGCTAATTAAAAGCGCGTCGTCGCGCGGGCCGAGCTTGCGACTGATTGGCCCTGATTGCCGGGCCCCGCCAAGGCAGGTTGATTAAAGCCCCCCCCGTGAAATGGGAGCCGGCCGCCCGTGGGATACCTCCCGCGGGACTCTCTCCGCGACCGACGCTTCTTTACCAGTCGAGGACCCGCGGGCCTCTTTTATCTCGAGGCACTGCGCGAACGCGGAGCGTATGTCGGTCGAGCCAACGACGGTCTTGCCGAAGCCTCGTCAGCCCGCGGAGGCTAATTATTCTAAAGGGACCCACCTTTCCCGCGACCCGCGTGGTAATAAACATTTATTACCGAGGCGCCAGCGAGGGACACGGCCTCGCTTGATCCTCACCCTTCCCCGGGCGAGTAATCGATCGCCGATCGAGGTTCAACTAACGAGCCGAGCCTCGTTGTATTTTACGATTGGGCACACCATAAGCCGGATATGGCACGCTCGCGAGGAGTAGCTGCGCGGGGGGTAAAGAGGATTTCCTCCCTCGGCGCGCCGCCGCGTCCCTCGCGTGCATAATCGGCCGAGGCTCTCCCAGCCGCGGGCTGCCGGGGCCTTTCAATTCCACCAGACTCGACTTCCCTTTGAAGACCGAGCCGGGGAACAAGAAGCGCATCTAGGGCTTCTGCGGCTCTTGCGCCCGTGCCAAGCCCCGGCTGGTACATCCTTCCGCGGCCCCAGCCTCCGGGGCGCCTTCCGCACGCGAGCGTCCCAGTAATAACCTTGTTATCGCGAGGCCGATTGCTCGGCCCTCGGCTGCCTCCTTTCCCGTTTAATGCAAAATGCCTCTTCCCTCCGCGTATCTTTTAACTCGTCTGTATTTATAACGTTATATATATTTTATGCATCTATAAGGGTGCGATATCTTCGTGTTGTCTTATCGCAATTGATTGTTGATCGTTAGGCGAAAGGCTCGAGCGCATTGTTTATTTACAAATACTCAATATTATTTAAACGAGGTAAAAAGGCGCCCTTCACTACTCGAGAACTGTGCGGATCGTGGGAAAACGATTAATCCGGGAAAGGGACATGCAATGCGAGTGTGATTGAGCTGCACTTGCGAAAATCCACAGGGGATTCCTGTCTCAGCCAGCCCGACTTGCGAGAATAACACGCGACACCTTTGTTCAACGTCCGACCGAACAGGCAAATCACCTTTTGTCTTTGTATTATTCAAAGTAAATCTCTTTATTTGCTATTTACGCGCATATCTGAATCCTTCGAATCGCTCGAGTCCCTCGTCTCGGCGACGACTTTGACACTTCGGCCGATCCTATTCCTCGGATCCAAGCGCCTCGCGGCCGCGTGGAACTCCGGGTCTCGTTACGCCCTATCGATTACCCAGTCGCATTAACCAGGCCTAATGCACGTTGCACGGCCAATGGGTTCCACTGGATAGAGCGCGGGCCTGTGTACGGCTTGATTGGAACAAGCCCTGCGCTAACTACGCCGTTCGGAAGGAAGCGGCAGGAACGCGGAAGCGGCCGGCCGCGTAACCATAGCCATTTCTTCCGAGTCGCGCGGCGCACACCGCGCGTCTCGCGTTACATCCCGCGGGATCGAGGCCCACTGCCGGCGCACCTCTGGCTTCCCCGGGGGCTCTATATATACGCCGCGCTTGCGTCCAAGTATCCTCGACGGGAGTTTCGGCCGCGGGGACGATCCTTGCCTCGGCCCCTTCGGATTCGTCCTTACTTTTAAGGGCGAGTCGCGCGTACGTCTGTCGCCGAATTGTGCAATTGGCCGGGGTTAGGCCGTACGCTCGCGCCAATTACCCCCCGATTTACGAGGAACGATGGCGCGGGAGAGAAGGAAAAAAAAAATAACCGCACTTCCAAGCGCTTACTCTATGCTCGCCGCGGACTTTTCTTTCGAGTATAATAATTTGCCGGGCGATTATCTTTTTCAAACCAGTGCCTCCCTCAATGCCGCAATTTTCTCCAGTTTATCTATTGAATGCGGAGATCTAATGTATCTAAAGACGTGGACTTTTAACGATAGAAAATAACGAGGCTTCAAGGGTTCTCTTACTTTCGAAAAACTTGTCATTGAAAGTGGCAAGTACCGCCTTTCAATTTGTTTAACCAGCCTATTATGTATTTAGTATTTTTCCAACACTTAACCAGTTACAAGCGCATTAACAAACAGACTAAATATTCTAAAATGCCGTATATCAATTTAACTCGAGATTCAAATAGAATATGCTCTGATTTATTTGAATAAAATTAACTCTAATATCGGTCAAATGAACAGATATTAATAGTTTATAGATCGTTAATCGTTAGTTATTGATAAAACTCAAATGAATACATGCCTTTCATTTTAACGTTATCCGTTTGAAAGAAAAATAAATATAATCAAAGATGTAGATATTTTCTCGTAATTTACATAAAATTTAGAAGCTATACTATTAAATCTAACAGGCAGAAATATTTATATAAAAAGTAAAAACATTGTTACGAGAAAATGCTTATATTTAATGCTACTTAAACTTGGGCATATTGTCTAAATAATAACTTCTAGCAACAGTGCATAGAAATTAGGAGAATTTCGTTAAGGCTTATTGAGCCATTGCAGAAAATTGGCCAGCTCGCGCTCCACCAAGGGCTGGCCTATATTCCACGGGGGAATGCCTGGCTTCCCGAGGGGGCGCGGGCCCAGGGAGGCTCGGTTTTCCGCGGAAGACGCGCCCCCCTCGGCTGAGTCACGCGACCCCCCGGGGCCCATATATTCTTCCTCTGTTTTTTCTCCCCCCCCCGCCGCCGGGGGCGAGGCATTCCACGCGGGGAACGTAGCGGCCGGCGCGCCGTATGATTTGCATGGCTAATGCCGCCACGTGCTGGTTTAGTGTCAATAAACGGGCGGGCCGCGGGCGCGACGTGCGTGCGCCCCCGGGGCGAGGAGGGCCGCTCGCGTGAGGCCGATATACGCACCGGAGGCCCCCGGCTCGCGACTCTGTTGTGTAATTACGCCCGGGGCTCGGTGCGCGCGCGTCCCGGGAATATCTCCCGCATTTGCATGGGCCCTACTCGGCTGCTCCCCGCCTAAGCTCCCCAGACGGAAAGAAAAAAAAAATTGGGCGGAAAGTATTCGGCCCCCGGTCCGAGAATAGCCGGGGGCCCAACGATACGCGCGCCCGCCGCCAGGAATAGCCGCTCGATCGCCGGACGCCGCCGAGGAGATGAAACGCGGGCCATCCGTCTTGCCGGCTCGGTGGACCGCTCCGCCCGCGCGGCCCTTGAACCTTGAACTCGGCACCGAAATAAATTCCGCGGAAAGGCATTATTTCCAGGCGGCTGGTTGGGCGCCCGGCCGGATGTAGGTGGCGGCCCCACGCCGCTCGCGCTTTCTTCCGCGGAGTCGCGGGCGCCCCTCTTTTCGACTCGTCGCCCGCGAGGACTTATTATCGACGCCGCGGTTGAACGGGATCTCCTTTATCTCGCCTTATATTACCACCCGATTAAAGGCGCATTTGCAAGCTGTACTTGCCCGCGCTTATTAGCCCCCGCGGGTCTCGGTTAATTAACGGGCGCGGTGTAGAGCGGGACCGTTGCACCCAATTACCTCGATCCCAACAGATATTATCGCCTCCCTTCCGCGCCACTCGCCCAAGACGTTTCACCTTCTTATATTCCGATCGTTAGCGGGCCCCCGGGTTTTAGAGCGCCGAGATGATGCCATTGACAAATAAGCGCACGGGTGTGACATACTATTCCCTGGTACTCGCATTACCCGACGCATTTATACCCGACTAGTATTTAATTGCCGGCCGAGTGGAATTACCGTTTCGCCAGCGGGCCGAGCGCGGCTTCTCCCCTCCCGCCTGGCTTAGACAGGAAAGAATAATAAAAATCAAGCTGTTTTTAAGCGGAGTAGCGCGACTCTTAAGCAGCCTGCAATGTAAACATTGTAATTACAACCCGTAATTTCAAAATGCACTTATGGTACGTTAAAGGATAATGAGCGAGCGTACGCGCAAAAACCGAGCGTTGCGCTGTAATTTCCTTTGGCTATCACAATTTCAATCCCGATAATAAGGTCGCACTTACCATACGAGCCTGCTCTCGGCGAGAGGTCTTTTTTTTTTTCCCCCTTTTCATTTTTTTTTTTTTAGCGCCAAGACACTCCTCCGAGGATTCGAACGTTCCTTTTTTTTCCTTCCCTCCTCTCCGTTTGGATAATCAATCGAGGTTCGTATACTTTCGCGCTGATGAGCGGCCCCGCTTGAGGAGCCGCATCGATCACTTCGCCGCGCGGCGATATCAGCGCGGCCGGCTCAAATCGCAAATTACCGATACGCGCGCTAATATGCGATAGAATCTGGGCGGCGCTCGCCTGGCCGACTGCGCCTCCCATCCATCTGGATGCGCAGTCGCGGGTGGCCTTGCCGGGCCTCGCCTCGCGAGTCCTCGATCGGCGGGTCCGGTGGCGCTCGTTAGCGGCCCGCGGGCTATCTAGAGCGATCCGATGAGGAACGTGGGAGCGCGACTGCGGCTCGCCGGGCTATTTATAGGGCCGAGTCAAAGGAGGCGCGCTTTGCCGATTGTTTTTGGCGGGAGTTGACGACCGGTTCCCCGGGCTCCGGCCATTGACGGGAGCCGGCGGCCGCTCGCGGACAAATAGCTCCAAACTATATCGGGCGGCAGATTATTAATCTGGAACCCAATTTGAATGGTAAAGGGCCGTCGATTAGACGGAGGCGGGAAGCTCGCGCGGAGGATCAATGGCCCGAGGGGGAAGCTGCGCCTTGCAAAGTCGTTGCAACAGTTTCTATATTAATGGGCGAGTGATAGGAGTGGTAAAAGTGCCGGCCGATCGATCAACACTTTTCCCTCGGACTTTCAATGTAAACACCCCCGGAGAACAAGGCGACTCTACCGATTAATCAGGCTTTGCAGACAAATTAATCGCAGTGCCCGTTTCTTCTTTCGCTTATTTTCCCCCCATCAATATGTAAAATGATCTTTAATCATTATAGATTAGATCGTTTGAAATATTTTATTTTAGAACTAAATCAAAGTTTCCTGTCACGGGTAACATAGTTATTCCGATCGACTTTGTTCAGGTCCGAGTTTCGATAAAATTTTGATAACCAGTTTTTTTTTTTCTCTCAAACGCAAAAATACTATATAACGCGATTTCGTCGAGTGAACTCTAGAAACGCGGGCTGGCAACAAGTTGCGCAATTAAATTATTTGACTGTTACTTGAATATGCAACATTAATGCTTCTAAAAACAAGGGTTAAAGTTGTGGAACTTGTTACGAGGTTATTATTCTTATAATTTACTCTTGCCTTGAATAAACCTGTAATAGAATGTATATCATGAAAAATTAAAGTAAGATTTAAAAACACGATTTTATATCATAATTCCATTTTACCCTGAATTGCTCGACTTTTTTTATTTATTTAAAAAGAAATCGATATTTTTTATTTGAATTTTTAGATTTATTAGATTTTTAAGCTTTAAATTCCTAGCCGTAGTTTAAAGAATTATGAACTCTCTTTGGTTAAAGTTCAATTTTATTTGAAAACAATTTAAAAACAAATTTTTAAAAAAATCCTACCCTAGTATACACAGTACTAAAGATCGAAGATGCTTAATTGTATAAGAAATATGATTCAATTCCATTATGCAGGTCATTACCCGCACAGTGAACTAAATTTGTCAGTATTGTGGGACACGATCAATTCCATCGTGGACAGCGTCATTCTCGTTATCAGAACCAATTTCACGAGCATAAGTAGGATCCGAGGCACGCGCGGAGCTTCGGACAAATGGAAAGGCGGAAGGGCCCTCGAAGCGTCCAATAAAGCAGCGGTGCGAATCACTCGAGCGCCGCTGAATCGGCGCGGGGGTTGAAATTGAAGGTGGGCCGGGGCTTATATCCTGCCGCGACGTCGCCTCCCACGACGTCGCCTAATCGAAAGCGATATTAATTTGGCGGGCGCCCCCCGGGCGCTATATATGCGCCACTTCCGCGGCGGCCTCCCCCCCCCAGCGCCCGCGACGCGTCGCCCATAAATTACGCCGTAATGCTTTCCGCGCGCGACGCCCACGACCCGCGCGATCAGCTGTTTCGAGGGCCTCGCGACGCGTCTCGACGAGCTTTCAGCCAGCGTTGGCGCCGCGCGTCTGGCAATCCTAAGCTCCGAGGGGTACGTCCAACCGAATGATCGTCGTCCCCGGCGCACCAAGCGACCGAGACGAGCGAGGACAATTATTGCGCGAGGCGAAGCCTCGCCTCGGCGCCGTTAATTGCAGGGACTTTTTTTTTTTACGGCCAGAGGAGGCCCCGCTCGCCTGTCAATATTTGCGCTCGCGCGCTTTTTTCTTTTTTCTTTTCCTTCCGCCCGGGGAAGGCGCGAGGAGCAGCGGCGGCGAGGCACGCGAGGAGCGCTTCGGGGAAGCCGCGCCGTTCGGCCCGGCGGAGCCCGTCGGCTTTAATCAGTCGCTAACTGCGTCGTTAGGCGGCGTCGGCCCCGGGGAGAAAGACCGGCGCCCGGCTCCCGAGGCGATAATCCGACCGGGAATTACGGGGCTTTTCCGCTCGGCTCCCGGCGCCTCCGCCTCGCGCCCAAATCCCAATCAGCCCGGAGGAAAATCTCCCTGCCGGCGGATATTGTGCAGCGCCGGGAGGCCGAGGGCCGCTAACGAGGAAAATCCCTAACGAGAGTCGGGAGGGCCGATTGACTCCTGCGCGCCGATGAGGAATAATTGCCGGGGCTTATCGAACGCCGGCCTACGGGACCGCTGTCCAGGTCGCAGCAGAGTCCGGGCAACCGCGGGCCCGGGCCGTGATTTTTTCCCGGGGAAAAGCGCGAGTACGGTATCCGTCGATGGCTATGCTAAGGAGGCGGAGGAACCCCGGAGACAAAGGGAATTTGCAAACAAAGGAGACGGAAGCGTCGCGGCGGGTCGTACGCACTCGGCGGGGCCTCCGGGGTAGGCGTCGCCGGCATATCCTGCGACGACGGCGGCCCGACGCACCGGGGACCCGCGGAGAAAGTCAATCGCAGCTGACTGACAAAGGGCGCGCGCGATTATCCGGCGCGGTCAAAGCGCACCGGTGATTGCTTTCTGCGGTGAGGCGCGTGCTCGGGCCGGGGCCCGACACACGCGGCGCCCTCACCCCCAGCGGTGCCTTCCTTTTTTTTTTTTTTATTTTCACGGGCGCGCTCGCCCGCCTCCTCTTCTGGGAAAAAAAAAAAGAGCAGAGACAAACAAAAAAAAAGAAGGCAGCCGGCCGCGGTCGCCCCTGTCATGGGAAAGGATGCGCGGGGGCCCCGGGGCAATAATCGCCTAGGCAGCTCGAAACCGCGGGGAGGATCGCCCCGGCGACGACGACGACGCCGTGTGGGAACGGCCGGCGCATTCCCCGCGCGCGCAAAAACCCCGGGCCCGCGGACAATAATCCCCGGCCGGGAGCGGCCTAGCGGTACCGGCGCCGTCTCCGCGTTAGCGCACCTGTATATATATATACATATACAAGAGTCCCCTGCCGGCTGGTCAAAAGGGCCTTCTTCGGGGAAGGGGGGGAGCAGGGAAGCCCGCGGCCGAGATATACATATATATATATGCAAGCCGCGGAGAACCGTTCGCGGTCTCTGGCTCTCGCACCCCGGCCCCATTACGGAATTTACGTAACTGGGCCCCCAGCCACCCGCTAATGGCGCCTCCGCCGGAATTTTCCGCCCGGGAGGAGAGCCGTCGCCCGACTTTTTCCCCGCAGTCGTCCCTCCTCCGGCCAGTTCCAGCCGGCCCGGCTTCCTTATTGTCGGTCCAGTTAGTCGACGCGCCTCGCGCGACTGCTAATTGACCCAAGGCCTTGCCGCGAGCCCGGGACAGGAGGACTTTGATTGCGCCTCCGATCGCCCATTGCGGCTCGGTCCCTCGGATTATTCAACCTCGGCGATTACGCTCGCACCTTCCAGCCGCGAGATTTTCATTTAACCCTGTACTAAAAACCTGAGAAGGTATTCTTTTACGTCCTCTTTTCACGTGCGAGCTTCCGAATAATCTCCTGGAAACCATAAACCGTTCAAGCGTCAATATTTTTACGGAAATTACCACACTTTTCAATTTATCGAAAAGTCATTCAACGGATTTGCTAATGTATGAAAATAAACGCGCGAGGAAGCCCGTGTTTGCTTTTAGATACACGTGTATGCAGCCTATTACTTTACGTACCGAAAGGAAAACTCGTCAGAACGCTGACGACAGGAAATATTTTTGGCAAAGCTATGAAGCCGGGGTTAAATGCCCTGACCTGCTTTCAGTTTTTGCTGACAAGTTCAACGCGCCGGAAATTGATCGGCAATTTATCGACGTCATACATATGGTGCGAAACTCCAAACTACTGACGCGCTATATTCCCGAACCTTCTGATCGTGAATCTACCAGGACAATTTATGTCGCTGCAGGTACATGCTTTTGAACATCAAAGGAAGTACCGCGATATTTCATAATGCTCCGATCGGGCATTCTCCGCGTTAACAATGTCTTTTTAAAAAATTATTTAGTATGACAGTTATCCAGTATAATTTGTAAAAAGTCTGCATCGTGGAAGGTCATTTTTTACTCGAATGAATGGGAGTTGCCGTAACATTTTCCGAATAATTAAAAAATTACTGCGACCAACTGATCGTATTTTTCCGTTAAACGCCCAGTGATCATTATCTATTATGACCATAACAATTTGAATGAATTATCCATTTTTCCAATTTTTGTACGTCTTAAATGACCAGAGTTTCTCAACGCTTTGATCAATTTGTCACAACTATGCTTAAAAATCCAATCCTCGCAACGATTCTTTCTAAAAATCTTATTTTTAATCTTGCAATCGATACTGCACTTCTACATCTACGAAGATCCGTTTTCTTGCACAATCGGTCACACGCAGCGATCGGCAGATACAAACCACGGGCATCGGAAGGAAAGCCCTTATAGGTAGATTCATTTGAGAGATTAGGGGAAAAGTCGATATGCACCCAGCGTCTCTGGCAATTACAGCGCGGGCGCGCGCACGTTCCGAGGAGAGGGACGTGCTTTGACCCGGGAGGCCCTCAAGGTTGCAGCCTCCGCGCGCCCTCCCTCTCTCTCGCTCTCCCTCGCTCTTTGCTCTTTGCATCCGCAGTGCGCGAATCGATTCTTCGATTCCGCGAACCGCGAGTGCGGCCGTGTGTTTGAGTGCAGGGTTACCGCGTCGTCGGCCTCTCGCCCGCGCACGACTCGACCGCGGAACAATGGCCCGATCATGTCTCTTGCGAGGGGTGAGGCGCTCCGCGGAAAAATACAGCCGCGAGGTTTCCCTCCGAACAGAGGCCCCCGGATGTCCACTGCCGCCGCAGAGATTGTTCCGGGACCCAAGTTCCGATGCCGCCACTGCTATAACATCGCCACCGGAACAACTCTTGGATAAGGTTCATGACCTCCTGTGAGTAAGCTCGTATTGATCTGTTGAATCACACTAGTTGCATTAGTCCCAAGGTCGCAGCGATATTGTATTTGTCAGAATTAGTATTTTTAGTTGACATTCGATCCTTTTTAAAATAAATATCTGTCAGGTGCAATTTCACCTAGTTGTCTATGTAATACATACTAAAGTATATTTAACGGTGACTCGACACAACAAACGAGATAATGTTTGTAAATATCACTCTTATTGTAAAATTGTGAATTTGCTACTGCTGATGCCTGAGCTACTTGTCGCTACAATAAGACTGCTATTATTCCATAAAAGCTACTTAAGTCAAATAGGTCAAAATGTGATGATTTATTTTTATCTTCTTCTAACTTCTTTAGTACATGTAGCATCGGATGAATTTATACTATAAAATAAGGAGTTTCCGTAGACAACTGACTAAATATTAAATAATCTGTAATGTCGAAACTAATAAATAAGTTAGTCAAATTAAGTTGACTAATTTGTATTTTTGAAATTACTTGGCGTTTCATACGCACTAAATTTCATTTATTTCAAAGCTATACTCAGCAGCCCGTGAATATTATTGTCGCCGGCGACGGTCCAGCAAAACTACCAAACTGTAATAAGGGAGTTTGGCGTGAGTGCCTAACTCGTCGAAATATCGAATTCAAGTTGTCCGCCCTGTTATTACCAACTTTCCCTGAATTGCCGGCGGTCTCGAATGACTGCGGCGAAGGGGCCAGAGTCGGCTAAATGGAAAAGCGATGTTTCCGAGAGCGAGAGTGAAGTCGAGAGAAAGTCAAGGGGCAAATAATTAGAAATTAGAGTGCGAGCAACCTACTCACATCGACATTTGTGCACAGGCAAATTATTGAAGTACACAGGTGTGGCATTCATCTTGACGGGGCAGAAGCAGCTGGCAAAACCTAATGACCATATCACTTTCCGGTAAGTTAACACCCACGTGATGTTTAACAGCATTGAAAACTGGTTGTACATCTCTGCGAGTATTTACAGATAAAAAGAGGTGAAGAGAAGGGCGAAGAGAGGGACAAAGAATAACTGACCTCCTAGTAATCTGGCTACGAGGAGGAGCCCCAGCAACGCTCAAGAGCGGCTCGCGTGCACTTATCTTATTAGGGCTGACCCCAACACAGCTTGAAGCGAGTCTTCAAGTAGCCGGTTGAGGCCGCACGATCGGCAGTCACTGCCATGCCTCTGGCACGTTCCGAGATCGTTCACTGCCCATCCAGTACCAGCGAGTCGCTTGAGTTGGCAAATTTCAGGGAATTTATGTTATAGCGTGGTGATTCTCTCGCTGCAAGACATACGACTCGCATTTCGTGTCTGACCGTCGGTCACCGGAATTCCCTCCGTACATATTGCGACAAGAAATTCATACGATTTGGTGTCAGAATCAGCTTGCGAGAGTCGCAAGTAACAAGAGCGGCAATGCCACGGGAAATGTGTTTCACCGCACACGGCTGATGCTACTATGAATTACATAAAACAAGTCAATTGCTAACCTCTGTAGAGAATTATTCAAGAAATAATTTGAAATTGTTCATAAACTATGAAATGCTGCTTATCTATTTTATTTTTCACGCGGAATTTAACTTTAGTCTTATCAGTTATACTATTAAATACAGTTGTCGGTCATTAAAAGTTTGTGATGCATTATTATGTCCCTTTTAAAGCTTACGAGTAACTTCTCTACATTCTAGACTAGTTAAAAATCCGTAACGATTTCAAAAAATCTGAGAGGAGAGTATTCGGTTGATAAGATCTTCATCTTGCGCTATCTAATCCCGCAATTGACTTTTCTGTCCACAATCCGTGCTTGAGTGGCATCCGGCTAATTGCCAAATCATTGTCGAATCATAGTCGAATCATTGACAGCGTGCAGATAGAAGATTCAGGGAACAGTCCAACACAAACAAGCTGTAATGTTTCACGTCTTTCATGCCTCTATCTCACGTCTGTGGAGTTCGAATGCTTCGCTCGCGTGCGCGAGATGAGTAGCTAGTATACAATGCGTAATTGCCCGTGTGCACAGAATTGGAGGGGAAGAAGGCTTGGGCCCCTGCATGGTATGAGCTTGCTAGTCTCGCCTCGGATGCCTGATATTTTTATAGGGCCAACGATCCCCGAGAGAGAAAGTCGAGGGCATTGGTAGTGCGCAGCGATCTCTTCTTCTCAATCACTTGTTCGACGGCCTTGCGCCAGATCTTAATATACGCATTACATAGTGTACTTACGCGAGTTCTTTTACCAGCTGGCAATAAGCAGACAACTCGACGACGGCCCAGCGATGAAAGATTACCTGTCGGTCGTTACTCTTGGTAATCAATTGTCCAGCGACAGATTTTTGTGCTTTTTCAGCCCGGGTTGTTTATCTCGTTATTCGTGCTCGGGGCCCGCGCTGCCCAGGTAGCCCGACGGATTTTCATTCTCCTCGTCCACTTAAGGATGCCCGTAAAATCCAGCGAGCCCCACTTTTTCCTTTCCATTTTCCGTAGGAATAAAAGAAGCAGATTATCACTGGGGGGGAGCAGAAATTGCATCGTGAGCGATAATTGCCAATGGAAAAAAGGGGTCCGCCGCTCCTGGGCCGATGTTCACCGGACAGATTTACAGGCGTCCGTGAAATACGAGGCGCGCAATGCACCACGTATCTCACCTATTTAATTTGGCGAATTACCCCTCCCCGGCGAGCGGTGACGTAAGTAGGACGGGCCGGCGGGAGCGAGCGTAAGACCAGTGCACCGCCCCGCACACGCCCCGGTGTAATCACCATTCCGCGCGTGCGCTCGCGAATTTTCCTTCTTTTACAACTGCGTGTAGAGTGAGCGAGCGAGGCAGGTCTAAAAGCTCCCGGGTGATGAGCGCCGCAGGAGCGGGGGTTGCGCAAGGCGTATCGAGGAAGGCCTCGATCGACGTTTTTGCTTTACTGCCTTTGCCGGCTCCCTGGCAACGCGGGCCGCTGTTTAAAAAAGACCAAATAAAACGCTAGAACTTAATTAAAGCTGGCAATATCATAAATCTCAATGTTTTCAAGCATCCAAGTGCAATAACCTATTAGGATCTATAATACGAACTGCGAAAGAAAATAAGGAAGAAATTCATCGACTGCGCGAGATTGTCGCAGATAGCATATAGTTAGTGGTTGCCCGTTCCTGATCATTTTGAGCGCATTTGTGGCAAAGGGAGGGACGTTCGCAAATCTGATTCACAGTCGAGACGAAAATCCTTGAAATAAAGCGAAACGAACGACTGGAGGTCATCGCACGTTTATCGAGCGAGCATATTACAAAGCCCTGCGACTTTTGTAGCAGGGCATCGGCTAACCGGAAACTGGTTTCATCACAGAACGAGGGAGAATGACTCTTTCCTATTTTCTCCCACTCCGAGATGACTACTCAGTTTTGCTCTCGTTCCCGACTAGCCAAACCGGATGATAGCCCCTCCGTGCAGTAGAATATAGCAAAATCGGTTCTCAACTTCCATACGATTATTCCTAACATTCTCTCTTTGATAGTCTCTGGCGACATTACATTTTACAGACGTGTTAATTATTGGGTTATGTTAAAGTTGGCAATCGATTGTTATTGTTCGGTTTTTTGTCTCTGAGTATTTTATTGGTGCTGGAATAATTAGGCCCAAATTTTAAACGGATCCATACCTCATATTTCGTTACTTGATGTTTTCGATTATTTTCTACCAAGCGTTCCCCAATTACTGCAATTTCTCGAAAAGTCTCGGGAGGATAATTGCGACAATGTTTCGCCAACTGACTCCTCCCTCGAAAGAGTTGAGAGGGTGATAAAGTGTCCGCAGGACAACCATGAGAGCGCTCCCACTCCAGGCGCGGATCTTCGGAAAAAGCCTTTCCCCCGCAAAAGAATAATTCATACTGGGAATCGCGGGGGGCTTAAACGACGCTAGCGCTACTCGAGCTCTCCAATCTCGCAACTAGATTTCGCATGCGCGGGCTCGAATGCGAGAGGCCGGTGCAAAAACGTTTTATCATCGCCCCACGGGATTTTTCCCCTGCTCGGGCGCTCGCGCTTACACGTGCGGCTGCTCGGCTGTACTCCGAAGAAAAATCAGTGAATCGTACCGAAAAAAAAAAAGAAGTCCCGCGGCAAGCGATATAAGCGGAGGATCGCAGCTTGTCGCGAGCGCGCCATCCGCGACGCGCCCGTAAAACCGTATCAAAACTGCAGGTATCGGTTTTATTATCGGCCGGGGTACCGGCGTCGTCGTTGTCGGAGCTATATAATCCGGGCGCGCATCGCCGAGTGTCGAGCCGGGCGCGATTGCTTCGCTCCTGTCACTGGCCTCCAACGGGCCACGTGTCCTCCGACACGTAATGCAATTATAAAACAGAAATTCGGAGAGGTGGAGCACAAGAGGTAGAGTCGGTATATAATTGTTATCGGGTGAAGCAGCGAGGATGGCTGGTTCGCATTCTGAAGGGCGATTACCGAGCGCAGCGACCTCTAGCGGCTGCTCCTTGACAAAGCCCGCGAATGGCCAAAAGCGTTAGGCGCCGCCGGAAGGCAGACAATGCAGCGCGGGCCTCCGATTCCCCGGGGCCGGGGCGGTTCGTTTTTTCTTTTCCCGCGCTTTGTCGGGCGCCGCGCGCGTGAAAGGAGCCCCGGCGGCTTCGACGATCCGGGGGCCGATCGCCGGCGCAGTTTCGCAAGGGGCCCGCCGGCTTCGCTCGCGCCCGGAATGCCATTCGGATCGGCGGTAGCGCGACGGCGGCTTTTGCACCCTAATGAAGTGATTAATTGGGTCGTTTGGAGTCGGCCGGGCGGCGGTGGCCCGGTCTCCGCGGAAAAACCGAGAGGCGCGGCACCTCGGCGGTCATTGTGCAGCCCGTTCCCGTGGAATCCCGGCCCCTTTCGGGGTAATTAAAGCCAGGAGCGCGAGCGGCGGGCTTGCGACACCCGCTCCCGATATCTTGCGCGACTGCGGCGCAAGCCGGCAGGCAGTCGAAGCCGCGTGACCGATAAAACTTCCCCGGGCAACCTGACAATGGACGCATTGTGACGTGAAAGCCGCTAGGTTTTCCCATGGGCGAGCGAGCGAATTCGAGCGGGACGGGGATCCGAGGCGCTCGTTAGCCTCGGCGCGCTCGTCAGCCGGGCGACGCGGACGGCGCGAAGGCCGTCGGCCATTAGAACCGGCCGGTAAATTAGGGCCGCGCCTCGTAAAGCAGGCCGAGAGAAGCGCGGCGCGTGGGCGCCAGGCCGCTCCTTCCTTTTTCCCGGCGGCCCGGAATTCGTCGCGCGCCCTCGTAAATCACGCCCGGCGTCTCGCGACACGAGCCGTCGGAGGCAGCGTCTCCCCGAGTTCCGATGAAGATCGGCAGGTGGCTCGATCCGGTCAGTCGGCTCCGCCGAGTACAAGGCGGCACAGGCGGCGTCGCGGTGCGTGCGGACGTGGCCGTGGCGGAGGTCGGACCGTTCAAAGTGCGCGGCGCGATCGCTCGGGAGCCGCCGGCGATAGTAAACAAAAGGACATACAGCCCCCGCGGCGACCGCTAGTATCGTAAACTGTTAACGGCCGGCGCGCCTTTTTTCCGTGTGGGCCTTTTCCGAGAAAATGACGAGGCTCCTTATAGGAGCTGCCGGGGGATTCTTAAGGCCGACCGAGGCCGACAGAAACTCGTTAGCACTTTAGATCTAATCGGGAGACAATGACCGCTCGAACCGTTTTAAACGCGCGAGTTTTACCCAGGTAATCCCTATAGTCAGTCATTCGCAATAGCAGAAAACGGTTCCCGCCGCCGCGTACACATCCGCGCGCGTTTCTTGCGCTCGCCATTCACTCGGCTTCTACTTATGCGAATAAAGATTCCGAGTGGACGCAATTAAAGTTTGCGTACGCAGTCGTTAGTCATTACTCAAACGAAGCAGTGGACCGTTACGTATTTTACGGCCGTCCAAAACAAAGCCGAGGAGGCTGGAGAGGCCGAGAGCGGAAAAACGGGCCGCCGCGGCCGCGGGGACAAAAGTCCCCCGGCGCGGGATATCGCGAGCTCGGCCGGCGCTTCGAGAGGACGATCCCCCGCGCCGAGTGCCGCAACGGCAGCCCGGGGCGCGCGCCTAACTAAGGCAATTAGACAAGCGGCCCTCGAAGGGCCCCCGATCGGGAGCGGCGCAGCCTCCGGGCCGCTCCCACGGGAGAAGACAGGCCCGCGAGATTGGTACGTTTCAATCGTCGCGGGCGTGCGATACGCCGCGCCGGCGCAGGCGGCAGCTCCAGTTCCGGAGTTGCCTCTCTCTCCATCTCGCCTCCTGGTCGCGAGCAGGTTTCCATCGGCGGTCATTGTACCGGGGAGCGGAGGCCCCGCGCGCCGCCGCCGCCGCCGCCGCCGCCGCCTCGCCTCGCCCCTCCCGGCCCTCCCCCTCCCCCGCGAGCGCGCGCGCACGCGAGTGCAACGATCCGCCGCGAGGATTAAATTCATCTTTACGGGCGAGCGCGGGACGCGCGCACACCTTCGCCCGCGATGACAAGTTCTTTGTCCTAGGCCGACCCGGGGGGCCGGAGAAGGATGCCCGGCTGCTCGCTGGTGCAGCAGATTGATTCCGGCCGGCCCGATTCAACGAGACTCCCTCTCGCGAGAGCCCCGGGGATCGAGGTCCTGCGCTCGGGACGGGGACGGACCAACCAGGACGTTGCGAGCCAATGAAGAGATAAGCGGAGGATGGGCCCGGCGCCGCGGGCCACTCGCCGGGAGAATTAGAATTAGAGCTATCTCTATTCATGGCCGAGGACTCGGGGACCTTATTCGCCTCCAGCCGGTGGAAAAATCCGGGAAGCTACTAGATAAATAAAATACATTAACGCAAACGGTCTCCTCGGCGCAGAGACGGTTACCGAGAGAGACAATGAATAATGATAATAAGCCGAGCAAATAAAAGCCGAAGAGGCGCAAGGGAATGTCGCCTGTCGACCGACAAGAAAAATTGACTTTACACCGGGCAAGCGGATGAAAAAGAATTTTCCCAGCCCATAAACTCGAGGTTCAAGACAGAGTTTTCGCACCTAATTCAGGTGGATCGCGAGAAGCGCCAGTACAGCGCTCAAAACATGGAAAAATCAAGGTTTTAATTATACGAAGAGGAGAAGGAAGACTATGGGAACCATCCGACTTTTACGCAGGCATGAAGCATGAATGAGAAGAGTAACAGCGGTTCAGGAGGAGCGGAGAATGAGACTCGGTGTGGGCGTAAGATCATATAGTGATACACGATCGCGAGGTTGGATCATTCTTCACTTCCGATAGGATCACTCGGCGGCCGGGCCTCTACCTCGACCCTCCCACCAACCCCACACCCGACTCCTCGCACCCGAGCACTAAAAGTTTAATCTTTTCCCTTCGCGCGGCTGCAGCTCGTCCCTCGGATTGATGCTACCTTTTCCAGTGCAATCTTAGTTCGACCATTCCGTTTTCTCGTCCGCGCTCGAGGCACCAGCCATTCCGTCCAAATGGACTGGGAATCGTGGGACATCGAGCTCAAAATCATTGCCGTTCGCCGGCTCAAACTTAGCTAATCAGCCATAAAACGATCTACAACTTCGTAACTCTTTGGCTCTTTTATCCCCATTTTCTTCCTTAATCAATATATCGCACTTCCTCGCTTCGATAGAACCGTAGCAGCTGCCTTTGGCAGCCACAGATGTTGCGACGGCACTTTTCCGCAACGCTCGTTACTCGCCTTATTTACCTCGCGGAATAACTGTGTCGCGGGTAAACTAGACTGGCTCGCACGTACCCGTTCCCCGTGGATCCCGCTGAATAATTTACCGACGAGCATTCCGATCCAGAGCCGCGTAATGAGCCAAAGACTTTATCACTACAATGTCACGGGTATACATAAGTGTCGCGGCATCCGCCTCTACCGCGATCTGTCCCTTTTTATTTTAGCGCGCGCGATCATAACTGTCGGCCCTGCATTTATCATGCTTAAAACAGTATAAAATGTCTCGAGGGCCAATTAAGGAATAATGAGACGCGCTAATGCGGATACAAGTTTAGAGGCTAATCCTTTATGAATTTCCCGCGTGTATATTATGCCCGGAATGTGTAAATCTACCACGAGTTTATACCCATTTTTGACGATAAACAGGCTTTTTCATTCCCTCACGCTAGTTCCCTCACTCTGCAACAAGTACTTTGCAATTTAGCATAAACATATGTAGTCAAAACCTGTAGCCCCGCTAAAGTCAAGTAAGAAATACGCTTTGGCTGTTCAGACGATTTTTAACCATGAATATTTACACCACTGAGAATCCCAATTATTGCCCGAGGGATATACGTATCGAAATATCTCCCAGATTAAATGACTTTTTCAAAGGACCACTCACAGGCAATAGCTTTTTTCCGCTATCGTATTCATCGATACCTCCATGCGTCCTTATACAAAGCTCATTATTATGAATCTTTCAAAAATCTTCATGGATCGTCAAGTTGGACACATCGTTCACCTCGCCACAAATAATCAATCCTATGATCGGTCAGCAATCTTATTGCATAATATTGAGAAAAAAAATTAGTCAACCATCGTCACACCCAAAAACGGTTCATTCAAATATCGACTTCCAGCATTAATCATCGTTACTGCAGAACAAGTATCCACCGCGTCCTCGTAAAAATATGTCTGAAATTAAAAGATTCCCGAGGGAGTGGGAGGATAGATGGACGAAAGACCGCTCGGTGAAATATCGATTTTCGATTCCATCTCGTTGGATTATTTATTCAATTACAGCAGGCATCGATACGCGTGCGCGCCTGACATTTGTATCTCCCTCGAAATATCAAAGCTGCCGGCGGCAAATGGCGTTTTGTCAGCCCACGCGCCGCCGCGGCCCGACTTTCCCAGACATCGATTTTTTTTTCATCGCATGTCGACGGCTCCACGTACAGTTCACATCATGTTCCTCTCTATTCTCCCTTGGAATCAAATGCGATTCGATTTTTCTGCGAGCCGAATGTACGTCCATGCGCTCGTCGAACCTACTGTTCATATGTACATTGATAAAAGTCCAAGTCTAGAATTGGTTGTTTAATTATTTAGGCATCATGCGATGGTATAATATATACTCAGTTGTCATTCTGTGAAGATGCTGTATCTGCAATTGAAATATGTAGTAAACATCTCAACTAATGCATCTCGCATTCGGTCTAACAAAATACTACTACGCACGTTTAAAAAACGGTTATTGTAGATGGTCGCAGATAAATTCATGCTGAACGTATAAGCGAATAATTTGTTACAGCTGGTTTCAGATTGGGTTTTTGTACTTGCTTGTTGTTGGCTTAAGTTAACTACGCAAGTGAGAATTTGATGAACGCGAAATTGCTTACATCAGATTTCCAATCTGATATTTTAAATTTCGATAGGCCGTTTTGAAACTAGATCTTTTTCTCGATTAGAACTTCTTTCCTTCTTTTATAATTAGCATTCTACATCTCATAATTCTAATCGGTCGTTACGTATTAACTTACGCGAGCGCAGAGACAAGTTTATGCCCATCTTGCAACAATTGCACAAAAACGTCTCAACAGATGCTGGCTCATTAAGCTCTCGTTTGCATGTTGTCTTTCTTACAACCGGAAGTACTTTCACGAATGATCGCAATGAAACAGCGGCCCGATATACGAAACGCAACCGAAACATAAAACCTTTTAGTATACGCAGATGAAGCCTTATGCAGTATAAAAAAAAGTCAATATCCACGGTTTCATTTGCGCAACAACTAATGTTGCTTGCCGGCCGCTTTGGATATTCCGAGCCATTCATCAGTTGGCGAAGAAAGCGAGCAAGTCGTCCACACTCCAAGTGGCAAGGTGAGGCCGGCTAGAAACACGAGAGGCTCCTCCACGGACTTGTTGCGAATACCAACCATTTCCCTTTTTCGCTCGATTCAATGCACTTAATTAATGCCACTTCGCCAACCGCACTTCCCCCCGTTGCGCAATTGCGACGACTGACTTGACGGCTTGCTCGTGTGCCAGCAAGCACGTGTGCTCCCTCCTTTGCATAAATGACCTGTTATTGTGCGTTGAAACATATGTTGCGCTGCGTGCGTGGCATGCGCGAGGCGATCGACTTTTGAACGCATCTGCTTGAGGGTAGTTCCCGTCTCGGAATTCCTCTGCAGCTCAATGTGTTTTGTGCGCGGCTCGAGAAAAGTTGAAAAATTCAGCGGACCTTCCCGTGGTGTGCATTATTGCGGCAAAAAAAAACTTGCAAGTAATAAAGTTTTAGAATGGAACCTGTTTCAGTGATCTTGAACTATTTTCAGGTTATTTTACACGCGAGGCTAAACGATACTCAAATCATTAGATACTCAATTGTAAAACGTCATTTCAAAAAAGGCATGTCAAAAAAGTTTTCTCAGTCAAAATTAAATTTATCGCCTATTAAGATAATAACAAAATAGTGCGAATTTTTTATTGTGCAATATATCTCATTGAATAAGAATGAAGAAAATTACGGTATTGTTTAAAAAATCTGAGGAGAATTGGAGCTAAAATGTTAAGGGGAGCAGTAAAATAAAATTGAGCATTGTTTCAAAAGTTAAAGGTTACTCTTACACCTTTTCTGCAGTCGACTTTTCTCACACTTCTCATTTCACTACCGTACGAGGGAATAAATATATACCAAATAAATGCTCCTGTTTTCAACACTGTAATTGTACCTTTCCCGTGTGAACTTATTATATGATAATAATTAAATGTACGGACAATACTTCTTGAAAAATTATCGGGCCAGATAATAAATTTCGATTTTATTAAAAAGTAATTATTTAAGAGCAGTTAAGATTACAGCACAGAAAAATGTAAACGTGTTATTTATACTGGAGATAAAACGAAAGTGTTAAAAGCATCGAGATGCTTAACACGTAAAGATGATTCCTTATCGCGCTCAAGAAGCGTAAAAATCTTGGAATATGAACTTTTATTCTCATTAATTAATCACGCCACACGCACAATTTTGCTGCATATTTATCTCGTCACACTGTGGAGTGGGTCTAAAAAACACGACAGATGTATCCAGCGGAACATATTTTCCTCCCAAGTTGGAGAAGACTTTCCATTTCGTTATTTTAACCGTGCAGAATAAAAAGAATTATACAATATTTACCACGGAGGATAACTCGTACATTTCACTTTTATTTATTTGTTGTTTCTGCCCGGTGATAGTGATTTTATCTCGGTGTTTATTCTTAGCTCTTTATTTACTTTGGTGTATCTGTTACTTAACGTTCTTCGACCCGAAACATTTTTACCGAAAAAGATATAATAATGGTGTAACTGCGAGACAGATTAGATTGGCTTGTCCCCTTGACCTATGAGGCCTGTTTACGAGGCTTACCAGCAACGTACGAGAGTCCCAATTTTCTCATCAATCAGGCGTTACGGAAAAACTCGATCAATTTACCGGCAATCGACTTAAGCCACCTTCATTAGCAGTAACTCAACGGAGCAACCGTGCCCACGCCTCGCCCAAGAAAGTATAGACGGCCAACTTTCACACGCGTGGGTGAATCGCATTCGTGTAGTTTAGCGGGTTCCAAAGTACCGCATCAGTAATTTGAATTTTTCGCGTGTCGAGAGAATAGCTCGCGCCCGTGATAGAACGCTCAATAGCATTATTAATTCTCGTGCATTTTCTATTTTCTTGCCGAAGCTGCTTAATCAGGAGATATTCGCTGTCCTTAACGAGAAAGCGATCGTTGTTAATCGATTCCAATGGTATTACTAACTTTCAAAAAAAAAACCATTGGGTGAATGTAATTTGGTCTGTTGCAGCCGCCGTGTCGGAAAACATCACGGAAAAAACGTTAATTTTCCTCATAAAGTTTTAATCATTTTGCTCCATTCATTTGGGATTATTACTCGGCGCTCTCTCACGAATAACTTTCAATTAAAAAACAGTTGTTGCAACGATGAAGTCTGCAATGCGATTCCGCCCAAACATCGGTTGCAGGAAGAAATGCCCGGGAGAGTACAGGAAAAATAGGAGCCGCACGCGATCGAAGCAAGTGCGCTTGGTGCGCCTGCGCTCAACGGGCGCACACGCGGCAGGGAGTGGCAAAAAATGCAGAAAGCACATTAGCGGGCCAATTTTTTAACAGCGGGATTATGCAAATATTTCGTTACACCTGGCTCGTTAACCCGATGAAGCTTATACGGGAAAGGTGCCGCGCCGAGAGCGGCGCAATTAAAAATACCCACATTTGCGCAAAAGAACCTAGAAACGAGCGGGACTCGGCGGCGCGGGCCCGTGCGCCGAGGGTCCACCTGTGCTCCTATTTCCCTCGCGCCTTCTCTCGCGCGCTCGATCACCTGACCGCGAGACCCCACAGGGCCCAGGCCTACCGCCCGGCTCGATACAATAAACCCCCGGCGAGATGGTAATCTCATCGGAGGATCTGCACGCCCGACGTCTTGATCTCATCCCTCCCGCGTGCGTGTGTATCGGCCCCCGCGCGCATGACGAATGAGGCGCCTGGCCCAGGCACACGCCCCCGATAGCCGCGCCGAGGCTCGCGTTTGCATTGACTCCTGGGGGAATCGTTCGGGCCGGCTCGGGCCGACTGTTTGCTCAAACGCCCGCACGATTTCTATGGCCATTGTTCCGGCCGTGGAGGCGGCACGTGTTTTCGTTCCGGCGGGGAGCTCGCCGCGGTCGACACTTTTCCCCGAGGTTAGGACGCGCGTTGCGCTCAAGGTCCTGTTTTATTGCGTGACCCGAAACAATTATTTTCTTCGGCTTCTTAGCTTTCAACCATTTTCCCTCGGCGAGCTTCCGCGTTTTACGCGCAAACCGCTAAATTAAATACTTAAGAGAGTCCTCGTTAAGGCCCGCCTATCCGATAAAAAGCACAAAGTGCCTTTTAGATGTATTGCAAAAACTTCGGGCCGTAATAAGGCCGCCCGGTAACAAAGTGCCCCAAAATAAAAGCAACAATGTTATACTCCGCGTCGAGACTTTCCCGAGAAGATGTAAATACGCGCTTAATGAATCCATAAAGGCCCAGGCAAGTGCTCGGTTCGGCCTCCCTCGATGTGGTCAATCACGTCCACGGGTACCCGACCTCTCTATAAAGTCCTTCCCGGCATTAACGAGCAAAAAAGAAGCGGCCGAGGGCCGCGCAATATACCCAATGCAGAGAGGAAAGAGCTTCGCCGGGGGCGGTTGTCGGGCGGCGCGCGCTCCGGAGGAAGTCGCGATGGATGAATCGATCGCTCGCAGGTTAGATATTCCATCCACACGCACGGCCGCGTCGGAGCCCTGCGGTAGTTTCCTTGTCCTCGGCGAAAACGAAAGTCACCGATCGCTCGCGGCTCTAGCTAGTCGGGGGACAAAAGGAAGGAAACCTGCCTCGATTTTTTTGGGCCGTCTATGCTTTGGGAATCGAGTCTCCTCTCACACGCTGAATCACCGGCTTTCATTAAGCCTCACGGCTTGACTATGGGGGTTTACGTAACGACGCATTCCTCCATTATCGGGTAATTAGATTTTTTCTGCACGGCAGATGGGAGGTTAAGCGGTGCATCTCGCTCTTGGGCACTGTAATTTTCTCGCATGGGGTTATGCGCTCGAATGCTTAGTTTAGAGAAGTCAATTACTGCAGTGCGCGCTGCTTTGACTTTTTTCCTCGTCAGCCTGATTCCAAGTCTTACCTGTTACTTTTTTCATTATTATTTTATAACATCGATACAAATTGAAAAAACACATACATATTACAACATATTCAAAATTTATATTATATTACATGTAAACATATGGTAATTATCTATAATATACTACTTAATTACTATACTTACATACAGAAGCGCAAAGCGTTAATAACAATATTTACACATTAGTCGCACAAAGCTTAAAAATTATATTAATAAAAAGCAAGCATGCGACATTTATTGAATGATTATCGTAAAATCCAAGGAACCCCTTTTATAATTAAGTCATTATAATGACTCAAAATAAAATGAATGTATACATTCCCTGGGATACATTTATTAAATCGTATACAGTTACTCTACGTATAGACTGAAATTTAATTATTTATCAAGCTAATATATATCCGAACATATCCGCTCATCAAAGGACAACTTAAATTAATGGTAGTATATTTTGAAAATTTAACAAAATTTAATTACAAGTATAAAACATATAAATTGTTCAATATTTAAAATAACTAATTTCTATATTATTTGAACGGAGAATACACAATTACATAAAGGAAGTTATTTACACAAATTAAATTTAATAAGAGAAGTTTTTTAATTACATAAACATTCTAATAGCAGTAAATCGTCGTTCAAAATCATTTCTAGATTTAAATATCAATTCTATATGCTAATTTTATGCAATGTAACAATATTCGAAATTAATGCTTAATTATAACTTTCATTACCTAACATTTTACGTGGAGTGATGGTTATATGTACGTGGCAGATGTTGCATCACGTACAGGGAATAATATACATTGAATAATGGTCGAAAATAAGACTTTTATGTTTCGGTGAAAGACGTTACTCTTTAAAAATTTACTGTCCGTAAGAATGGATTTTGAGCATCTCCGATTAAAATTGCACCTTAAATAACGGTAACCTTGTTTCACATTGTATAAAGATACGTCACAAAGAATTGAAAAATGGAAACACACGTAATAATTCTCTGTGAAAAAGTTTGCAAACAGATTGAGTAAACATAAGATTGCGATAAAATCACATATACATTAAGGTTTGCTTATCGTGCCTCATCACCAGTAAGTAATTTTACATTGGTAAACATGATATGAGATCGTTATGCGTAAATCCGGATAACGATTCAACAAGGCGAGTAACAGAGCGAAATTTCGCGCCTTTCCCAAAAACCTCGTAAAATATCAGCCACTTTCCAACGTCGTAACCCTGTGCGTTATACCATCGTCATCACCAAAACTCCATTGAGAAAACGATACAACCGAGTGAAAAGAATCCCAATTATTAGGGAGAAGGAGTTGGTCGAACGGGTTGTCGTCACCACACGACACACACACGCACGCGGTTGTACAACACACACGGAAGCACCAAAGGCAAGAGAAGGGCGCATGCAGCAGAAACGCAAGCAACGTGCATACACAGCATCACCCAACCGAAGCTCAAAGCCCTTTGTACAACAGAGCGTGCTAAAATGCAAGCTCTCGCTTCGGGAAGCTAGCGCACATGCTATTAGTGAAGTGTAAACGTACCCTGTACCAAGTGGCCACCTGCGAGGCGCCCGCGAAAGGGGGTCACGCGCGCGCACACAGAGAGACAGGCACATTAGGCGGTGGTGGTGGCGGTGGTGAACGGTGGTGGTGAGGAGCAGATGGCAGACACACATTGGCAGTTCATCAGTCGGTCGGTTGGTGGTCACAGTGCGCCGTGTCCGGGTTTTGGACATTTCGTGTTTTTTTTCATTTGATTTGGTTTTTCATTTTTTTTGTTTTCAACGCCAAGTTGAAGAAAAATTGCAGAGTGCACAGTTTATCGGCCATAAACAGAAAATAAGACACCAGATAGAGATTGGTTCATGTGCTGGGAGAATAGAATACATAGATTGGTGGAATTGAAATGTACAGATCATGGTATAAAACTCGTTGGTGCGACATGCATTAAAAAATAAAAATTAATACCGTTCAGGAATTTTAGAATCATTTAATTGTCGTGTTCAAAAACTATTTGTTTCAACATCATTTTTGTCTGAGTTGAACAACGAGAAATATATTTATATACATGGTATAACTTTTATCATTTGAAGTGAAAAAAGTTGTGTTTTACACTAATGACAGTTGGCACCAAGAATTTTTTTTACGTTCTCTACGGGTGGCGTCTACACCATTGTGAAATAAAGTACGAGAGAGTTTTTGCCATCATTAGCAGCTTTAGTGATTTTATTAATTGCTGCTTTCAGAAATACTACATAATTATAGGTTCTCGTATAATGAAAACAGCAAAATATTACCGTCCAAGATCTATTATCACAGTATAGTTTCGTATAAAATTAAACGATTCGAATTTTTTCCACGGCAAAGGCGTTATCGTTTACCACTAGGATCAGCGCATGTACCCGAAGAAGTTGAAGCTAACTATTACTCCAAACAGCGGTCTCCAATATTCGCCAAGAAAAGTTTTACTATCATGGAAACGAATTTCGAAGCGAATTCTGAAAGTTGTTGCACGCCCAGGAGATAAGCAGCTAGTCTTAAAAGTTTGTTAAAAGACGCTTCCCCAAACTCGAAAGTCGCGAGACAGTGGCTTAATTTTTCTTTTTAAGTCTTGGTGCAAAAGTTTGGAGGGAAAATAAGCCAGTGCTCGCGGCCGGCAGGAAAGGGCTGCAGCCTCGAAGCGAGCGGTCGATTTATGCCTCGCTGTGCGCAGACATTCGGCGATCGATCCTCGGGCAGCCGCGTCCACCTTGGCAATGATAGGCTCCGCAGCTCGCGACGGGGCCCCCGATCGATGCACCCTTCAATCCCGGCGATAACTCACCGCGCGATCCCTAACTAATTAAAATTCATCAAAACTGCAGTAAGACCCCCGCGCTTTGTTATTATCGGCCCAGGGACTGGCCGTCGGGGGGCGGCTCTCTCGTGCCAACGATCGGACCTGGGAAATCCCCGAGGCCGCGCGGCCATCAATAATCCGCGACTCGGCTGTCAATGCGTTCTACTCCCGCCCTCGCGGATAAAACCCTCTCGCGCTTTTTTCACCCTCTCGGGGCTAGGGGGAAGGGGGGGAGGAGCAAGAGGAGGTAAAGCGGTGGGCGAGTTCGATGGGTGCCGAGTCCTCGTCGGACACTTAACAAATAGCCTTTTCTTGTAATAAAGTCCTCGGCATTAATAAAAAAAGAGAAGACCCAGACTCGCATTCCCCCTCGATCTCCTTGGCCGGCGGTTATTTATTAATCGCGATATCTCCGCTTGAGCGCGAAACTCTTCTTTTATTATGATTACTCTCTGTCGAGCGGCGGTGCACTCGAAAATATCCTTTTGTCGGCGCGTTGGTCGGAGATTATGAAATTCCCGCGCTTTCGATGCGCTGCCGATGAATATGCGGCATGTAAGCTTATTGTTTTGACATTGTGTATAATAGTAGTAAGCAAATAGCTTCTGTTTTCTTGCTATACTATAAAAATGTATTTCTAATTTGTTCTTTTCTCATTGACCATTAATAATTTATTGTAAAGTGTATAAAATGCTGGTGATAATTTTTTGCAGTAATTTGTTATATTTTAAGCTTTAATTACAATATTAAAGTCATGTTTTTATTCATCGGTTTATAACAATGCTTACAAACATTATAATCAAACATTATCGTAGTTATGATCCTAAAAGAGTTAACTATACACATTACAGCTTCTAGAATTTTATAGATATCTTATTAGCTACACTGTACAATTTAACAACATCAGTAATACTCTGGGTTTTGCCCTTATTATGCAGCTATTGATTAAAACAAAGTTTTATGTTATTCAATTTGAAATAATTAGTATTCTATTCTTAACATTAAAGTTTTTAATAAATATTATTAGAAAATGTTATGGATCATAATCATTAGAAACTTAATAATATGATTTAATTTTACTGTGGCCGGTCTAGTTTTGATACACCATTCATATAAATGTCTTATAACTGTTCAAGCATAAATTAAATTACAAAAACTATAATAACGATTTCCAACACCTTGGCTTTATCCGAAAAACATTTTATCTTAATTGTCTTAAATCATAAGTAATTTTATTTTACTTTCATTTTGTACGGGAACTTTCTCCAAAACAATTCTTTTTAAAAAGACATAAAGGATCCAAAAAACCTAACCAACCAATTTAAAGTAATTCAGTCATACAGTTCGAGCAACACCGATCAATAACTCTTGGCTTTCTTGTGATCCTATAGAAAAATCGAGCTCATTTTGTCAATCTTGAGACAGTCGTAAAGATCAGAAGTGCGGCTTTGAACGTCACAATGAGAATGACGAAAAAATAATTGACACCTCGAGGCAGTTAATTTTGCGTCGAATACTGTTCAAGTAGTGTGCGCACATATAAGTACAACAACTGGGCGGACGTTACCGCTATGAATTACCACTGACTCTCGCATGGATCATATTTACGACTTCATCTGGTCTCGATTACACTCTGAGAGTCGCAATTAAAATTAACCACGAAATTATGAGACGATCAGGAGAAGAGAGAGAGAGATGAGAGATTTTTGCTGACCCTCGATATTGTATACGAGGGCGGTAATCAAATATACGGTCTCGGACAATTTGAAATTACAAAGGCTTATCAAGCACAGAATTATGTATCTCTCAGCAATTATCGTATAATGCGCTTTTATTGGAAAATTTCGTATGCGTATGTCTGATTACCGGAAGCTAGTTTCACCTCTTTTGGATTTGCTTCTCTGGAATACTAAAGTCTCGCCTCTTAAATTTTATAACGAGAAAGAATTACACTATAAATTTACTTTATCCTCGCATAAATCATACGAAAGTTATGTATACAATATAAACGATCGTTCCATACAGAATTGACCAAAACCGCCATTAAGTCAACAATTTATTCAATGAAGTCATGCGTGAAAAGCACTGTATACGATTGATCGAGCGGATATTATTAAAGTACCTGATAAAAATCAGCATGGCCAAAATGAAGTCTCCGGTCACATCGTGGGTAATATTTGCTTTGCAGCACGCGTTGCCCAGCCCGCGATCCGAACGAGGTGGACACGCTCGGGTAACGCACCCGGATGGATAATTAATAACTGGCGCACGCGACAAATCAAACAAACTCGAGGCGTGCGTTCTACCCTCCGGCCGGTGTACCAGTGTGTAAAAATGGGGCGGAATGCCGGGCGGCTGCAGCCACGAACTGCACGTCTTCGGGCTCCTAAATCGGTGTTAACGACATTCTGCGAACTCAGCCAAGCGCGGCGCCTCGTGGCGCAGAATCCGGCGCAGCCAAGTACGATAGCGTCGACGTCGAGCGTGCGATTTTACCGCTAAATCCGGCGGCGGCCTGTGCGAGATGTATTTATAGCCGCGCGCGTGAAGCACGCGCGCACGGGGTTGTCTCGGTCGATTGTGCACCTGGGCACCTACTAACGCTCGATCGATTCAATATATGACTGATTTCAGTATGAATTCTAGGTGCCGGTACAAAACTTCGGACATATTGTATGCGTCGACTGGTAACCATATACTACGAATATATTCAGTGTGATCTAACTTGTGCAATGCGTGTCTTTTGTTTATCTTTACGATTTGAACATTTTCTTCATCGATCCTGAGAGTTTTTATAAACTTTATTTATTTATTGAACGGCAATATAAAAGTTTTAAACGTATACTACGAACGTATTGATGAATGGCAGTAATCGAATGTGAAATCTCCTCGTGCTTTACGAGCGGTTGGAGCAATCTTGTGGTATATTCAGCTTATGTTCACTGAATCCCTCATGTTCACGAGATTTCGCGTCTTTCGCTCGATTTGATTGGACGTAAAGAGGTAAAACAATAACGGCATGGCTATTGATAGTGAAAGCTGCGACGATATGCACGCATGCAGGAACCTTTCGTAACCGCACTTTTTTGGGCTGCAGTTGACTATAGGGACAGGTAGATTTAAACATCATCGTTTTATGGCTTTGCTTCCTATTTGCCTTTATTTCTCTCTCCCTCGGTTCACTACTCGGTTCTTACCAGCCCACATCTTAAAGTGGCACGCGAACTAACGGCTCAAGTTATTACACAGTTTCTCTCTTGTCGCCGATTCAATTACAACAGTCGCGCGTCCCCTCGCGCGTGTTGCGTGATTTACGTTTCTCCGCGAATATTACGCATTATATAGACATTTTAGCGCTGTATATATTAATTGTAAATTTTCTGAGTGTTAAACCAAAATTTCTGAAACTTACAATGCAAATACAGCCAGTCGCATATTTTTAAAATGATTACTTTTACAATGTAAGGGAAAAAAGCTATTTGAAATTGTCAGTAACCTGACAACAAACAAGTTCTGTGGGAATAATTTTTAATGTGAATACAAAGCCACCGATCTCTATCTATAAAGTGTCCTCACGATTATGTATTATTGTAAAGGGGTTAACATAATTGATTCTCTTTTAATGGCTAATCTTCTGACTAATCGATATCTCATATTCACGGGATAATTAACAAATCAACTATGGACGTGCTATCAATGTCAGATTGAATTCCAGATAAATATAACTTCTCCTTTTCTCGCCCTCTACCATAAATAAATGTTTAATTACTATTCAAATTCTTCTGCAAGAACGAGCCTCGAAACCGAGCTCGGAACGAACGAGAATTGCCAGTAAATATAAGCGGACACAAATCGATCCAGCCAATTAATTGAATTCTTCTTGAATTTGTGACCCAAGCACGTCCTTTATTTTTCCTGGGTCACACCTGCCTTGACACATTGGAAATAGTATCGAAGAGAATAGCTCATTGTTGATGTGTAGATCGTACCATAGATCGACAAGCAAAGTTCCTGCTTCATCGTTTATGTTTACTCTATCTTCAATGTATTTAATTATTTACGTGTAAGTTAATTTATGCTTACTATGAACTATTACACTTACGTTTGTATATTTAAAAACTCCTATAATTTATTTTTATCGAGAAATACTTTATATTTAAACTTTGAATATTCGAATTATTATGTGCTTTATATAAAATGTTTTGCTAAATTAGATTAGCACGCATCGAACTCGCTCATCTGATGTGTGAATGTAATAGGTACCACTGGTAAAAGCTGGATATTAGTGAAAGTAGGGTAATTGGAGAATTTAGGTAATTTACGTAAACTGATTAAATGATTCCTTCAGAGTTTAAATAAATCACATATTGCGTAATAAGTTGCGTATCGTATTAAGTAACACTTAGAAAATGTGCTAAAGCAAAAATTAATTGTCTGTTAAAATTCATACATTCAAATGTAAAAGTAAAATATTGTAAAAGTAATGAATCTGGAGATGTAAAAGTAAATATGGGAAGTAAAACTGTATTAAATATTAAATTAATTCTTAATTAAAACTGAAGAAATCCATTGTGCTGTTGGCATTTTTACTACAATATAATTTGATAAAAGGTGTGCAAAAAATTGAAAAATTGCGGACACTAAAGCAATTTTTCACAGTGCTATTAAATGAAATAGGGTAAAAAGGAATTTGCTTGCTTTGAGACTCTTGTACACATAGTACAAAAGATCATTTAAACTTAGTTGAGAAATAAAAAATTCTGTAATTGCAATTTTGTATTTAAACTGTTTGTCATTTTTTATTCAAACGTAGATTACAGAGACAAAACTATCAAAGCAAGCAATCATTCCATAACATTGGAAAACTATCATTAAATATTAAGGGTGAAATGTTTTTTTCTTATCATTGCTGTACCTCCTGTGTCCGGTGGAAGGCAAGCATGTTGGACAAAAAAGAGAGACGACGCGCGTGAAAACCTTGTTGCGTGATTACAGAAACGTCAACAGAACATAAAAACAATATTCTTGATAAACAGTGACAAAAATCAGCGCGTCTCGTGTATTAAAGCATTAAGCGTCACATTGACTACTTTAACTGTTTTCTTCTTAAAAATACATATATTTATTGGTACGTAATATTTTTGCCACTAAAAATACGTGTTAATTTCATACTTTTAATTATAACATGGTATCTACGTAATTACTACAATCCTCCCCGTGACATTATATGTGCGACGATTGCTGATAAGTTCTCGTGCTCAACGGAGATTCAGTTTATGTGAAGCAATTACTTTGACTTCTTTCATAAACGTTGATTATACATTGATTAATGGTGAATCTCTTAACGTAAACTGACTCTTCGTTGATAATTATTAAGCGAGTAATGATATTTTGATGCTAAAAAATTGTAAGTCTCATTGAGATTCGTTAATAATGTTAGAAAAGAAAAAGCTCGGAAAAGGCTTTGTTGCTGATGTAATTGTTAAATTAACGTTCGTAGTATTTTTATTTGATATATTAAGTGAAAAACTAGATGGCCTTCTAACGAATCTTGCAGAGACCTACTAGAATGCCCGAGAATGCCAATAATTTACCGGAAAAGCCAATATACACTTTGATCAAAAATGAGTCGACGCTCCTGTTAATGCTCCTAACTTTTAAACTATCACAAATATTTGTTCTATTTACCAGTTAAAATTATAATTTTATTCTCAATTTAATTTAAGTTCGAAAAGTTAAAAAGAAGATTTATAAATATTCATCTACTAGCAATGCTTTACTTTCCATCAACGATATACTTTGTAAGTATGTTGCAAATATAGTTTATAAATCCATTCCTTAATTTGAAAAAAAAAATTCCAAGTAGTAAGCGAAAAGAAAGTACCTGCAAGACTGAAAATACATAACGTAACTATATAAGCGAAAACTGGATTTGCCGTGGTTAATATCGAAATGCCCTCAAAATGCCAGTTAAAGCCTCGGTTAAGTTTGCATTTAAAAGGTTTGTTTGAAAAGAAAAAAAAAATAGTGAGGCATGAAACGCATCGAAATGTAACGCATCCACAGGGGACATTAAACTCCACACGAGGCTGCATCGAATAACATTCTACAACTGACGTTGGAGCGTCGACTCAGTCAAGGTCATGACCCTGCGCAATGAAACAGAAAATAAGGAAGGACTTGCGACACGACCAGCCCCACGCACAGCCACACGTACACGCAGGCGCCATGGCAGAGGAAAAGGAAAAGGAGAGAATCAATGCGGAAGGTTTACCGTTGCAACGCTGATAATTCAGTCGCGAATATCGCTCACGTCCGATTATGCGCATGCGGCAAACTTTTCCTTTTTTCGCAACCGATCTACGATAGCTACACGACTCGCGGTAGAGAATTTTAACGAGAGCCGGGTTTTTCTATCGAGCATTTGACGAGGCGTACACTTCTCGCGCGCAGCTATTGCGTTGCTTTAGTCTCTCTGCGAATGCCGGGAATTAGGGAACTCGGAGGATTTTTATTTCACTTGTGCAATAAAAATCAATTAAAAAGTGATCCGTCAAAAAACATTAAGTTAACAATAAAAGTTATCCGATTTGTTGGGAAGGAATATATTACGCGTTCATCTGCGTATTTCATATTACATACGGTTTTTAAGTATTCGAAGCATAAAACAAACTGCACGCCTCTAATTAAACAGTTAGGCATTTTTAATACATTTTCTCGGTAAAATATGGAAAAGTTAATTTTTTGACATTCCGCCGTATAAACCACGAGCTTTACAGCCAATTATGCATCATTAGTTCTCGCTGAGAGATCTTTGGTAGGCACGGTTTTTGTTTGCGCCATAATATTTCGCTTCGTTACGTCGCGAAGTACTAAAAGCCCAAGAATCTTTGAGGAACAACGCGCGGGCAAACGCATCATGAGAAAGTCTAGCCGATCACAATCGGATGGCGTAAACGCGGCTCTGCCGCAATTATGACACGCGCGCTCGCAAAATGCATTTTACTTTCTAGCAGTGGGCGCGCACCGCTGACTTTTTAACGACACTTTTTTTTTTCCCCCTACAGCCGCTCCGAAATATAATTCGATGCCGTTAAATTTTAATATCGGCCGCCGCCGGCGGTGGGGGGGATGAGGATTTTCGCCGTTTCCTCGAACGGCCCTCGGGAGAGATCCTTCGCCGAGATCGCCGGCCAATTGTCGTAGGCACTCGCGGCGCGTATCGACCGGCGAATAATATCGCGCGTAAAAGATCCGGCGTTTTAAGCGTCAACCTTCGCGTATCTATTCGAGGTTCTTTTACGATTGCGCGCGGCTCTTTTATGGACGTATCGGAATGCCGGCGCCGGCGGAACGGGCGCGAGCTCTTATCTTCTCAATTATTAAAACTGGCCCCGAGCGTCGGGTCGCTCGTTGAAAACAGTCCGTTTGAAAAACCGCGGGGATCTCGCGTTATCACGGGGGGACAGGCCCAAGGGGACATAATGGCCGGCTGATTAATTAGCTAAGCCGCGAGTTCGAGCCTGCCCAATCGCCCCGTGATTTATCTACTTGGCGCACGCAGCCCCGAGCGAGTCCCGTACAGGAACAAAGTCCAGCCGAGGACACGGCCCAGGCGGAATAATTCAGAGCCGGCCGAGTCCCCTCGGTCCTCGTGAATAATTCGCGACAGCGGCCTCTCGCCGCGCGCGCACACACACACAGGCGGATAAAATAGGCGGAAGGGCCGTATCTCGAGGGCGGCCTCTAATTCGGTGGCATTAGGCGCCTCCTGCAGCGAACAACCGCCTCGTAGCTCGTCATTACAAGCTCGGCGATAGGCCGCGGTTGCGCTCGTTAACGAACGCGGCCGATTAGCCCTCGGCAGGTCGGAAACTCGTTACGAGCCCGGGCCCGACGTTCGCGCCCAGGTTAAGCTCGGTTGCGCGGTGGCCGGACGTTGCGGCCGATAGTACCGGCCGCTTATCGGCTACTGCGCCGCGGGACCTATATCGGGCTTCGCCGGGCCCCGAGCGCGCGTAGTTCCCTTGTTTAAGATTCTTTTCTTTTTTATTTTTTGTTTAACGCGAAAGCCGTGAAAAATTTGCCGTAAACGTGCCAGGCGTTGAAAAACAGAGCCGCCGCGCCTCGCTCGTCGTCCGCGCAGCCTCCAAAATGACAACACTCGCGCCGCTGGACACAAGGACGCGGCGAGCGCTTCCTCGAGTCCGCCGAGTCTCGCCGCGGCGACAATGTCTCGCGAAATATCGCCCACGAGAGCGGCAAGGCAGGCGCCCACGCGAGGGCCGCGGATAAGGGAATATTCATCGCGGTGCCGAGGAGGTGGGGAGGTACAGGGGGAATGAGAATGAAGGAGGCGCCAGGGGAATTTTCGCGCGTGCCACTCGTCTGGGCGTGGAGGATGGCCTCGCGTCCCGAACTCCTGACGCGCCTCTCGGGTGGGAATCGCCGGCATTTGGGAGGTCGATCGCTGCATATACACTCCCTGGGTATTGGCCGCGCTGACAGGCTGTACGTGCCCGTCATAGGAATCTTACGCCGGCTCGACAATGTAGTGTTTCTACGTAAGAAGCTTATGTGGGTCACGTAGCTCATCTATCATGAATGGACGCTTGCCTACGGTGGAAGAGACAACGTCCGTATAGGATCCGCGGTAGTCGGCGCTTCCCACCCGGACTCTCGAGGCATTCTATCCCCGGTTAGGCCCTTTATTATTCATATGTACACGTTAGTAACCCACTTGTCATTGTTATCGCTTAATATTCTAAAATGAGGAAAGACCAAGTGCAGCGGAACGGGACTGACCTTGGGAAGGGAGGCGAGGCACTGCTGCTTGACATCCCAGACGAGTTGGTCCTTGGGGAACTGGAGACACTTGCTGACGCAGAGCTCGGGGACGTGGACCCGGGCCAGGAGGATCCCGTCGTCCACGGGTCCGCCCTCGAGCGACAGCTCATCCTGCGACAGCTGCTGCTGGATTTGCTGCTGTTGCTGGCTGGCCGCGCAGGCCGTCCCGCCCGGCTGCTGCTTCGACGCCGCCTCCATCGCGAGGCGGGGCCCACCTAACTCGGCCTCACAGCGAGTCCATCACATCTGCAACCGCAAACAAAGCCCAATTTCAGTTTCACTTTTCCCGCAAAACCTTTCTCATCTGGGTTTTTCCTTTAAACGATTTATCGTGGTATTAAATGGATCCGCAATTCCACATCGTTTCACCAACAATTTTCTACTGAAACTTAATATTATAGCCCAAATGGATTTTTACGCGTAGACTGAAGAACAGGGTACACGAATACTTAAATTACAGTGAAAAATTACCGATAGACTTTGATTACTTAGGTTTCGAACCACGTAAGTTTGCGGAATGTAGAGAAATGCGCTAGAGAGAATTCAAAGAATTTTGGGGGAAGGATAACCGAGCAATAAAGAAAGCTGTAAGTTCACGCATGCACGTAGTGCCTATAAAGTGAGATTGAATTACTTATCCTGGATGAATGTGCAAGTTGCGCATTATTTTAGGGTAACTCTGAGTAATGCATAAGTGTCGGGTCCTATAGAGGTGATAATCCTATAGAAAAAGGGAAGGCAAAAGAGTCTATACACGTAAAGGTTATACAATTGAATAAATAAATAGATAATTATATTGTGCGCGCGTATTATTTTATTATGAATTATTAATGCCTGCACGATATTATGATGTCAGTACGTACACTGTAGAATTTGAAAGGTTCGAATTCAATAGTGAGAGTTACGTGCAGAGTTTGAGTATAATTAAATGATCTGAGAATTAATGTACAAATGTATAAGTGTCAATTGATCTATCACACCCAAAGTTAAGCTACGTAAGTAAGTTGTTACACACCTAAAGCAGCAGAGTTATCGTGATTTTCAGTAGAATCCAAATGAGTGAAATAATTAAAAACTAATAGATTATTTTTGCTGCTCAATGCAAATGTGATCTGACGTAAAATTGATAGTATCACTGGTGCATTCTGGAGTAATCGCACCGCGGTAATAACAAGGCAAACTTGATTGACATGTAAATGAAGGAAAGCATAACACGTAATGCATACAATAGTAAACGCGGGCATCATTCGTTTGCCTCATCTACACCTACGGATATCAATGGCGCTATATTTAAGCACGTTAATGGCCCAACTCGGCTGCCGGCCAGCGGGAGAAGTAAACTCGACTCGCGCAGGCCAACTTCCGCGGGCCGAGGGATAAATCGCGGTAATTTTAACGGGGCCGTTCACGTCACCGCCGTCATACGGGGCGAGCGGGCGGACACGAGGATCGCCGTGTCTCCGATTTCGCGCTCGGCATTGAAATAAGGGCTGTACAGCGAGTTTATCTCCCGGCCGGCTCTCCCCCGCCCCGAGGCCAATGCGGAAAAGCAAAATTTTTTTTTTTTTCGACGACTCGTAAAAAAAAGAAGGAAGGAGGAGGCGGCAGCGGCTTTTCCCTACCCCCGCGCCTAAAAGGAATGTCACCTCCGCCGCTCGTTAAAGCCTCCTCCTCTTTAACTGCCCGCCGGGCGCCGATACTCCTCCGCGCGGGGCTTTAACTGTCGGCTCGCCTGGCCCGAGAGCCCCGGACACTTTGCGGGCGCGCGCGCTCGTTTATTAAAGGAGCGCGTATTTAATTGTTGATCGATGGCCGCGGCTCCGGGGGAAAGCGGGCCATTTGCATCTGGCGGCCGCCTGTGATTTCATTTGCTTACATTAACCGAAATATCGAGCGCATAATCGGGCATAATTTCCGTGGCGCTTATTCATTTTTTTTTTTTTCTTTTGGTAAGGTTTGTCATTATGCGGCTCGGGCGCGGTTGCGCAATGTGGCACTTATGCTCCACTGACCTGTCGATACGATTTTTCAGAAAGCCCTTCTCTCTCTCTCTGTCTGTCGCGTAAGGAGCTCGTTTATCACACGTCAATCGCCTTGTCGAATCACGAAATGTCTCTTTCAACACTAAGTGTTGCATCGGGCTTATACGTTTCGAGTGAAATCGACCGGCTCGGTCAATTATTTTCTCGAATTTATTCAAACCTTTTTATCCGCTCGCTTGATTATTGGACGACGGCCTGTGTGTGTAAGTATACGCGAGTCGATTAAACGCATGAAAATAAAAAGGAAGGAAACTCGTACAGTGTCCTGCAACACTGTACTTTAAACCAAGCTCTGATGCAGCGGGAAAAGTTTTGGCAGGGGGGGGGGAGTTTGACTCTCGATCGCGATGTGTTTACACACAGCCGCCGATAAAGACTTGGATACACGGGCCATTAAGGCGAAAGACTATTATCAAGCCGCTCATTACGAGAACGAATGCGAGGGCAGAAAGCGCGGCGAAGCATTGACGGGGCGCGCGCGCGGCCGGCGTTTACGCGTCCCCGACGAAAGAGGGACAAGTTACAAAAAAAAAAAGGAGCCGCGCGTGCCGGCTACACACACGGAGACACGCGCGGATCCTGCCCGCGCGTTGCGCAACGCACCTCGAGCGCCATAAAAAAAAAACGCATGCCCCGGGGCCAAGGACCTTGGGCCGCCGAGCTTTTTTAATCCGCCGGCCGGAGGATGGGGCGCCCCTTTCGCCGGGCCGCGAAGAAAAAGAATCCGAGTCGCCGGGCGTATAATCGGGGCCAACGGCCGGCGCGCACTTTCGATTTTTCAGCGAGTTCCCGCGCTCGCGGCTTCTTTTTTTTTTTCGGCCCGGACTTCGGCGCTCGCGGCATCGAGTTACCGACGGGGGGACACGTACGTACGCCGCGAGAGCCGCATCGGCTCGCCCGTCATCCTTTTATACGCTGCGCACGTGATATTGAATTACTGCACATTCGTGACCGCTAATGATTTTGATTTATCGACCCGCGGATGACTTAGAAATTCTCCCTTTGCGTTGGCCCCAAAGAAAGCGATGCCAAAGAAAGTCGGGATGCGAGAAATCCTATGCATCATCGATAAGCTGTGCAATAGGAATTCATCTTCGCAGAAATGCCTTGTAGCTGCATCCAAACGCGGAAATGACGTCTCCCAAAACAAACTAACAACAGGTTTCGATTAATGTTTTAAGTCGCAACGGAGATCGGTTCATTCTTGTGTTATACGTATTGTGTATTTTTGCTTGCGACGGTTACAACGTTTTCACGATGACGTGGATTTTAATACATTCCAAAGTATCAAGTTAAAAATGAAGTTTACTTTTTTATTATTGTAAGGTTTTTTATTGACACGTGTTACGCGTGTTCACATGCATAAGAAGATAAGAAATTTAAAGTCAATAATATACGTACGTATAATCTTACGTACAGTTAAAATCAAATTATTGACAAATGTAGCGTTCAATAACCATATTGTCACGATTATTGTGGTTAAACTATCTGTCGACCTATCGTCCTTAACATTAACATGAAATACCTCACACGAATAAAACGTTTGAAGTCTGTCGATGTTCCATCGAGTGAAAAGGTGTCGAGTTACAACACACGAGACGAGCCCTGAAATTTGTTTCAAAAACAACAATCAGCCTCCGGAGATCCCTCAATTAGTGAAAAAGACCTCGGTAATAAAGCAAAGCGTAAAAAGCCCGTCCCCGAGTGATTTAGCGAGGAATGCGCACCGATTCCCCGGGGCTCGGTCAGCGAGTCGCCCTCGCGCGCGGCGCCTCCGGCCCTCGGAATCTACGATCCGGCCGCGGGGGGGGAAAAAAAAAAACGCGCACTCGTTATTTGAGCGCAGCCCCCGCGAGATACGATCTGTTTTTTTCGATCTAGCGCTCGATCGCGCGCGGAAGCGTTTACCAATTTTCCTCGGCATTTTTTTTTTCGCCTCCTCATGGTACAGCCCCGAACGTGCCGTTTTCTTTCGCGCGCGGTAATTGCAAAGGTAAACAACAACAACAGGCCGAGGGGGTTAATTGGAATGCGAGGCTTCGTGCGTGGCGACTGTAGGCCGAAGGTGTGCACGCGCACCTGGATTATTGTTTACAGCGGGGCGACGGACTCGGCGGACGCTCGGGATCCACGCAACTGGCGATATCGCCGTTTGCACGAGGCGCGATCGCTTACTTTTACGAATATATAAATTTGAATAATCGCCCTTGTAGATCGGAGGGTGATGAAATTTACATGATTACATTTAATAAGGTGTAATTGCGCGCTCGCAGTATCAGATACGTGTTAATAATTTGACGGACCGAATGTTCCCACTCCCCTGAATGTTTATGGGACGATTAATTCCATTACGAAGCCGGGATTTCTTTTCCGCGGATCGCGCCTCCATTTACCGCCGACGTTACGGCTAGATTATCAATCCCCGGCGGGTCAACGGCAGTGCCAGCGGCCGCGAGTGTCGAAAGGGCCAACGGGATCCATACACATATCGGATCAATCAAAGCGACCCGGCGCGCGTGCGCGTTGTCCTGTCCATTTTTTTTTTTTATTTCGTCGGCGCGTCCCCCCGCCGCCCTAACAATAACTCAAGACGCCCCGATGGCGCACACTTTCACTGTGGGACTTTCCTTCTCGCGGGCCCACGTAACGGTCGCGGCTCCCACAGACGACGAGATGCGCAAGCGTCGCCGCGATTCCGCCTTTAGGCGTCGGTGCCGGTGCCTCGGCGAGATCGATCGACGCGCCGCCGGCGACGTGCCTCCTCGCCGGGGGGTTACGCGGCCGCGCTAATGGCTTTTTTGCCCGGCGCCATACGGCCGCGGTCCCTTTTAGGCGGTCCCCCGATTACTCCCCGGCGCAGCGCCACCTAACGGCCTTTTAATTTGTACGTTTATTAAGGAAGGAAAAAAAAAAAGGCCGCTCGCGGCGCAAAGCCCGCGCGAGGAGCGCGGAAGCGATTATCGATTTTTAATGCCTTCTTTTTCCTCTCTCGCGCTTGGCCAACGCGGAAATCCCCGCGGGGAAGTCCGAGCGGCGCGTCCGGAGTGCCGCGCCTCTGCGATTCCCCCGGGAAATCCGGGCGCGCGCGCGTGCGCGTGTGTAAGGAAAAACGCATTGCGACAGGGCGAAAACGCGCGGTGATTAACGCCGACGCCGTCCCGAAAATAAAAAAAAATGAAAGAAACGCGAGATTTTCGCGCGTCGGCCCTGGGCCTCCTCCTCCTCCTCCTCCACCGAGATACCTCGGCCTGGAGGAACTGTGGCGGGGCGCGCGTGCATGTGGCGCGGCGGGTGGCCCCCCTCGGAACCGGTTTCGTAACTCGGAATTTTCAGAGATTGCCTACGCAGCCTCTCCCCGATTAGACGCGGCCAACGCGGCCTCTTTCGTGCCTTTTTACAAGGCGGTACAAAGTAGCGCCCGGGTGTGACATAACGCCGGTGGCGCCGGCTTAATAACCCGGGCCCGATGTACCTCGCGGTGCGTTTCTTTTTCTAATTGTCGGCCCGGCCCCGGCCAAACGGAGATACTTTTGCGCGGTTGACCGCGCCCGAGGAATACGCGGAGGGAACTCGTTTGGGCCCTCGGGTATCGGCTCTCGGGTGTTACGGCGCAGTCGCGCCGGTCGGTTTGGCCCCCCGCAGCCTCCGGGAGATTAACCTCGCAACGGGCGGACTAATAAATTCTACCCTCCCCCCCCCCCCGGAAAGTAGGAAAACATTGTTGGCTCGGCGTAACTGATCCTAAATTGAGGTTCATTTCGCGTCTACTTATCGTTAATTTCTTCTTATTCGGTTACACTGCGGGGGCCATAGAGGTAGAGCATCGAGGGAAGCTCTGGTGAGCGGCAAGCGGAACAAACTCATAATCGGGTTAAAATACTTGATTGAAATTTTAATGATCTGATTAAGGCTTAGCTTGATTAGAATTCGAAGCGAAACCCAAATAAACGCTCTTTAACTTTTATCATTCCCCAAATTGAGTAGAAGCAGCAGCCAAGGCATAAATATTTATCGAACGAAAGTGGCTGATTAAGGGAGACCTCGACGGATAAGCGCTTCTTATCACCGTGTGCACAGGTCAATCGAGCGGAGCCGCAGCCAGACCTCCGGAGAGAATCGTCGGGCCGGGGCTTACGGGTCTCTCTCTCTCTCCGCGATTCGATAGCGCCGGTCGTCATGAGTTACGGATAATCCCCGCGGCCGCGCTCCTCCATTAGGCGTCGGTCACATTTCGCGGAGTGGACGGCCGGAGGTGCTATGGGCGCGGGGGCCTCCCCATTAGCCTGATTAACGGGCCGAGCTCGGGGTAACGAGGCCCCCGATGATTTCCTTTCGGCGGAAAGCCCTGGTGGAAAGGAGGCAGGAAGCCGCGGGCGCGGTCGGCGCTCGCGGAAGCGCGATAAGGCTTTATAAGCGGGGCGGCGTGGGGAAAAAAAAAGGAACCGGAGCGAGCCTCGCGGTGTTTGGTAAGCCGCTCGTGATGGCCGGCCGGGAGTTACGGGGTTTCGGCCGCGGGGTATAAAGTTTATAGGCGCCGATGACTCGTTCCTTTACGAGCGGCGTAAAAAAGGCGGCGGGCCGCAGACGGGTGGGGGTCGCCCCGGATAACCCAGTGAGCGCCGGGCCGGACGCGCCCGCGTTAAAGCCCACACGTACCCGCGGGGAGGGACAAAAGCCAGGGAGAGACCTTTGTTGCCGCGGCGGAGCGAGTCGCCGAAGTCCAGTGGCGAGTGCCTCGCTCGTCTAACGACGGAAGTGCGCCGCGGGGCCGGGGGAGTCCGATCGACCTGGACCAGCCCGAAAAGCACGAGGCTTTCCTCCCCGGAAACCGAGGGGCACTCCAACGTATACCCCCGGAGAAGACGGGGAGGAGCGGACATAACCGCCCGGCTGACCTACGCAAAATTTCGCTGTTTAAGCGGAGGCCGGTTGCCCGGCCTGTTGAAACCGCTATCGCCACCGCGCTTACTCCCTTCTGTTTGCGGATCGCCTTGCCGAGGCCCGACTGCGGAAGGCTTTTAAAGCCCTATCGCGCCCTCGCTCCGACCTCCTAACCCCGCCCGGTCAAACTGCACCGCCTATCCTCCTTCCCCACAGTCCCTCCTGAAAAACAGAAGGTAGCGCGGCAAACAACGTATATCGCTTCATTTGCCCGCTGCTGCCTTTTTTTTTGCGTATTCAGGGCTTTATTATTGTCAGCCATTGGGCGAGTTACAAATCCCAGTGCGATCGTTTTCTCCCCCGTTGACCGAGGGCCCCGCCGCGCCGTTCGACGCCTCTCAAGGAGCCAACTTCGCGCTCGGCCAGGCGGAAAAGCACCGACACTTGGGCCTTTACCGGTGCTCCAACCGCGCGCCCAGAGTCACTCGGGCTACGACGCCCAAAGGCCAAATACGTCGATGCCCGAGCGATTAACGAATACAACCGGTACGAGGGACCCTGCAAACTCGAATAATCAGCGTATGTACATCGCGTTTTATTCGACAATCTCCAGACGATACGCGCGCGCGGCTTTGGCGCCCTCGTCTCCGCGCTCCTCGGGCCCGATATCGCAGACGGACGCCGGGAGTCGCGGACGATCATTGCTCGTAATATTTCGGAGCGATATTGCGCTTCCGACCTGGGAGGAGCGGGAAGAAACAAAAAAAAAACACGCAATTATCCGCAACGAGCGGACGCGTCATTCTTCGGCAACGAGGAAAGACGGGAATTTATTCTTGAGCGCATACAACCGCAAAAGTAACAACGGACGCGGGGAATGCCCGCAGCATCAGCTGGGCAGGACGCGGGCGGATACGGCGCGGCTTCTGCCGCCAAGCCGGATGATGCCCGGCGATTCTCGAGATTGCCTCGTTACGCGGCCCTCTTTATCCCCCGCGCGCCACACCTATATCCACGTATGCGTATGTACACATATGCCCCGGCCGCGCGGCTCCGACCCCCCCGTCCCCCGCGCGAAAACGGCCTAGGGCCCGATCTCCCCCTCCCCCCCCTTAGCGCTCCTCATTACGCGGATTTTTATTCCGCGGCAGGGTAGGATACGCCGGGGCGCGGATCCCGCGCTTCCTACGCGCGTATCGTGTGTCTGCCAGCCTCGCCGGCCGGCCTTTATTTCCCCCCCGCGCCGAGTTCGCTTGCGCGCTGAGCTTTGTCGCCGCCGCGACTTCTCGCGAGTCATAAACGTCGCGCGATCTTTTTTTACGCTAACCCCCGGGATAATCTGCAAATCGAAAGAGCGTATCGCTTTTTGTCCAGTTAACAAGTGCGCGTCACCGTTGGTAAAAATGCAGCCGGCGGTTGGGTTTTCTCTCGCAGAGGCCATTGTGCGCATTAAGAGACGAAAAGAGCTCTAGAAAAACAGTGGAATTACGCGGATAAAAGGATTTGCGCGAAAGAAACAATTGGACGATTGGCAAGCCAAGAGGAGTGCATAAACTTTTAAGTATTACTAACTCGACGACGGATCGGGAAGAGTTTCACTTAATCGAAGCAGACGCTATCACCCGACCGCTTAAAAAGGCTACTCCGACATCCAATACACCCTTTGACGAGAGCCTTGTCCCCGCTCGGAGGGCGTATCGGCAGGTGATAACCGCGCCCGGCCGCATCCGCGGGTCAGCTCCGCAACGGAGCCGCACCGGCCCGCCTAGTGCACGTATCGACCAGCCGGTGAGCAAAGCCTACGCTCTCGGCGAAGGCGAGCAAGGTCAGAGACAAGCGCCGCGGCGGTCCAAAAACAAGCACCCGCGCCCCCCGGGTTCGTTCACCCCTCGCGCGCGCGCCCCCGCGAGGGGGAGCCTCGAAATTCCAGTGGGCCCGGGAGACAAAGAGCAAGGCCACGTACCGGGAACCCAGGGGACAGGGCGCCTAATTACCTTGGGTCTTACGCAACGGGGCTTCGCGCGGTGCGAGGAAAGAAGACTCGGAAGGCGTATCAGGCTTATATCGGTCGATTGACCGACAGGCCGAGCAGCCGGCCGGGCGGGGGCGGCTAATTACGCGGGGAAGAAGGTCCCGGGCGAGGAACCGGTCGTGTGTCGCGAGGGTGCGCTCGATGATCGGCACGCGCGGCTCGCGGGGGCCGGAGGGAAAAAAAAAAATGACGAGGCCGAGGCTCAAGAGAGAGAGAGAGCCCCTGGGCGCCTATTGACGTATGTAGGTACATGTGTTGGGAGCGGGCCGCGCGTAATGAATATGTACGAGGGCTCGATTCATGCCCGGGCGCCGGCGAGGCATCCTCTCCGTGCCCCGACAGCCGCGGTGGATTCGTGCGTGGAAATTGACGCCGCGCGCACTCCTCGTCCTTTCGTTACACTTTCCTCGGGCCGCGCCAATGGCCTTTTCTACTTATCCGAGTGCGGCGGCTTCTTTTCACCGGCGGCGGGCTTTCCGTTTTCTTAGCCGGCGCGCGGCTCGTTTGTTTACTGTCACACTTTAACGGTTGGGCCCGAGTGTAATCGGGCCGGGCCCCTCCGTTTTATGAATAGGCCCAATTACACCCAAACGCCCGGCTCTCGTCTTCCGATCGATTACAGATAAATTTACAGTTTTCCAAACTATCTGCTTAATTGAATGAATTAAAATCCCATCGTATACGAATGCGTCGTGCTTTCCCTCCCCGGCTCTCTTCTTAAGAATGCACGGGGCATGGCTAAGAGGTAATTCGTATACAAATCACCGCCTCGAACTCGTGCGTGCGTTAAGACTCCTACATTGTCCATTATTTACAATGGGCCTCTTTTACGCTTCTCAAAATCGTCGTCCAAGCTGCAACTTTGCGGTAAAGTATATTTTCGCCGGCTAATACGCCGCTCTGGAGATACCCAATTAAGCAATGGTACGCGGATCACATAAATCGAACGTCACTCTGCGCATATTAAGCGGCGCCTTCAATCAATTTCAGTGAATTATGCGAAAAGCGCTCTGCCTCTACACAATAGCGATCGTGTATTTTTACGACTCTAAAACGAGGCATTTTGGATAATTTATCGATGCGCCCCGACTTATACCCGAGGCCGCGAGCAACATTTTCTTCTATCTAATAATAATCAGCTTTCTAAAAGTCACCTCCTATTAAACAATGTAACGTATGGCCCGAGAGCACTGGCATCACCGCGGAACGATGTGTGCATTTACGAAGAGATATCGGGGCAAACGTCTCGTAAAGTACCGGCCGATTAAAAAACAAGTGGATTATTTGCGCTAAATGATAAATTACTCGAACGCGGCCGCTCGTTGAGGAGGAGGAGGGTAAAATTTGAATAATCGACAGGACGCCAGCGGTGACTTAACCGCACGAGATAACGCGAGGAAAGAAAGCCCAGGACAAGAGAGGGAAAAAGACACGGTGCAAGAGTTGATTCGAACGGTCGGAGGGAAACGCCCTCGGCGCTTAAGTAAAACAAACAAATGCCGGGGCTAGCCACAAGTGCCCCCCTCCCCCGGGCGCGGCGCCCCATTAATCAATGAGCGGCCGGGGCGCTTAATCCAAGGGAATCGATAGGGCGGCAAGGGTCCGGCGCGCAGGGCCCGGGCAAGCCGAGTGGCGGGTCGCTTGAAAAAGCCCGAGAGCCAGGGGCCGGGGGATGCGTGCGCATGCGCGGGGCGGGTGGCGACGGGCGCCGAGGGAGCACCGCCCTAGCGGCGTGGGCCCGGCGGGCGCGGGCCCGGGCGGGGCGCGCGCGGGCCATCGATCCCGCGGCGCCCGCACCCGGAGCAACAGCGCCGCGGGCCGGATCGATAGCCGGGGGACGCGCGCGCGGGCCACCCGCCGCCGGGGAGGTCCTATCGATCGGCCGGCCCGCCGCCTCCCGGAGGTAAACAATCCGCGGGCGACCTACTTGGGCAGGTCCTGGGGGGCGCCAGGGCGCCGCGGTCGGCTGTTGGCACCCTCACTGGCTCACACTCGGCACCACATTAACGCGCACTGGCTGGCCGCGCGGGCGCAGCACACGGCCGGCCGGGCTCTCGCTGCAGACTGCCGAGGCCGGAGCCACTGGCCGAGCGCGAGCGGGCCGAGGTCACTCCTCCGCGGGGTGCATCCCGCGACTGCTCCCCACCGGTTAGATGGCGCCGCGGTAGGCCGGCGCGCGCCGCCGCAGCCGCCGCCGCCGCCGCCGCTGCCCCCACCGCCCGCGCCGAGAGCCCGCCGCCGCTCGCCGAGCCGCGGGAGGGGGAAGATGCGGTCGCCCCGGTAACGCGGCAGATCGACCGGCCGCCTCCGCCGCCGCCCCCCTCGCGTACACCCCGGCGGCCCAAGCCGGGGTTGTTCCGCGCCCCGCCCCGCTCCTCCAGGTCGCCCAGGTCGCCTTCCCCGGGGGCGTCCGCTCGCCAAAACCGACTGCCGTCTCCTCCATCTCGCCGCCTCGCTCCCTCGTCCGAACGAGCGACGGGGGACGTCACCCTCGGGGACACCCGGCCCCCGGAAACCTTCGCCCTGTCCCACCGCCACCGATCGCCCCGGCTCCCGGCCTTTACCTTTTTCATCGCGCCCTAGGAGCGTTAAGACCTACAAATGATCCTCGTTTCCTCGCTTTTTTCACTCAGTGGGAAGCATTTCTTCGCTTCATCGAATGAATTATTAATGGCGTTACGTTGGACCAGCGGCTGAGAACTCGAATAAACCGACGATGTTATCCTTCACGGGTGTACATTTTCCCTTAATTATCTTCAAAAAATATTCATTCCAATAATTTCTCTAATTCAGCGCGATTTCTTGAACTGTTTCCTATCCGTCTCACCTTCAGCGTACGATCACGACTCGCGTAATGTACCATTGAATGGCCAAACAGATACGCGACTTGAATCTCACCCGGATTAATTGCCCCTCTTCGTGGTATTAATTTCCGTGCGCGATACGCGGCATTATATCTGTGCTTTTTGCGTATTCCAGATAAGACATCGGTCGAGGCATTTGTACGACCTCTCCGATTCCCCTGATACTCCGTTCACCTGTAACAGAATTACGAGCTCCGTTGCTGCACTGGTCGCGGCACTCGCCTACTTAAACAAATTCTCAGAGCCAAAACTATGCTGTCATCGGTAATCCTACCACAAAGCCCATAATGAGTCGGTCAACCTTTTTCCAACGTCTGAAATTAATGAAATGTGGAAAAACGGACAACTCTTGTAACGATTTTTCTTCCGCAACGGGACACCAAGAAACCGTTTTTCTATGAAATTGGCGACTTTATGGATAGGCTCGCGCCGTTTTTGCAGGTCCGTCTCGTCAGTAAAAAGCCGAGGCCAAGTGCGACGTTCGAGCGATCGCCTGCGCAATATCCGGCGAGGCGTCCTGATTTTTTCCCTCCGTGGCATCGCCACGGGTCATTTAGCGCGCTTAAGGGCGCCCCGACGCATTTGCATACGAGGATCACCTCCCCCCTCCCACACGCGCATGTGCCCATGCAAATAGGCGGTCTGCCCGCGTAATTTCCCGCGACCATCCGCTCGAAGCAACGGAGATGATTTAATTGTCGAGTTGCGCGCCGCGAAAGAATAACGCGTCGGGGGTGAAATTCGAAACTTGGGTCAAGTGGTCGGCGATAAAACAAGCCGAATGGTCGTTCCATTTGAGCAATTATTGAGGAGGATTTTATACGAGTTTGTCTTTTTAATATCCAGCTCACTTTATGCTACTGCAGCTGTATTGCGTTATAGGCAGTAATCTTGCTGAACGGTCTATCGACCTGTTACACTTGTGCCGATCCACTTTGAAAACAATTTTGTCCTCACATGTACACATCCCAATGGTTTCTGAAAAATCTTACCTAGAATTTGGTTTGGTTCCAAGAAAGGGGCATTCAAATATGGATTGATTCAAAAGATAAAATCGAGTTATTTGCTCTATAAATTATGCCTATCAACAGCGGTAGCGTTGAATTTGTATTATTTCAAAAATGTTGAGTTGCTTGAGGCTATCAGTTATCGATAGCATTATTAAAGCTTTGAATGAGGCTTTGAATGGTTCATTCTTACTCGGATCACCTATAACAGAGGCTGTATGCGATTAAGCTTGTATCAAGAGCAGTGGCGACGGCACATACCGAAACAACTTTATAATCGCTCAATCTTATTTTCAATTTGGTGACTGGTTCATGAAAGCAATAAGCCCCTGAGATAAATTCATTCTCGAATATTGTCAAAGCCAGATGCGAAAAAGTCTCATGGGTCAAAACCGGAACGACGGAATGTGAAAGTCACGTGTGAAAGGCAATTGTTACAAAATGATCACATGTCGCGAGCATAGTACACCTTTGCCTTAATTCTGTCGAAACTAATGTAAATTTATGCACTTGAAATTCGACGTCGACTTAATTTATCGATTCAATTTAAATTCCTATTTTGCGTACTAATTTTCACAAGGATCAAAAGTTTTTCTCCATCGAATACAGGCACTACCCTTTGCTCTGTCTGCCTTCATTCATATTCATTAAGCTAAAATCTTAAGCTTATACATGCTGGCGTTACAATACAGGTAAGGCTTAGAAAAAAGAAACAAAACACTGTATTGTGCAACCTGCTCCGGTATACCAAGTATTATTTATGGAGAAACCGAGGGAGAGTCAGGACACTCTGTATAGCCATGTGTTTCTTTTATATATATTTATAAATACGTATCATTAAGCATCCTCCTCAGAGAGATTAAACAAATTCTCCATACAGCTAAGTATTTATTTTTCAACATTTGTAAACATTCCGTGCTTTTAATAGTTTCGCTAAAATTGTCTTTCATGCCAGATCTCTCTGTTGGGCTTACACAGGCATACCCTGGCGCAAGCATACGCACGTTTCACAACACACGGCTATTTCGCAATTTATAAAGGGATAAATAATTACATGCTGCACAAAAGGTTCGCGAGCTGGGCGTAATTCCGAGAGGTAGAAAGGGCACGATAATAAAATGACGCGCATGTATTCTACAATTGGCGCCTATAATTATAATAATTATAATTAAATGACAATTAACTATAAGTGCTTAACTACATACCGAGTTGAATAGGGCTTCTCATAGCTATCAAGTAGCAGCGCGTAGGGTTGAATGCCGGAACGTCGATGACACTCCGGCTAGCTACTTACGGGGTCTCGATCAAGTCATAAAGGTAGTAGTACTCTATCCAAAAGATATTGAAAAACTAAAACTCAGAAGGCAGTAAGGGCCCTGCTTCCACGTATTCGTATCAGAAGACTTGGAATTTTTGTCGGTCGACTTGTTAATTAGATGCGTTTAACTCGTAACATTTACGGAATCCTAATGACTAGTGTTTACATGTACATTATTACATTGTAATACAGGATTTCAATTGTTTATGTTCCAACGATTTGTCGTCTACAATCAAACTCATAACCGGTGAGGTTTAATATAAAGAGCCTTCGCAAGCGTTTCGAGGCATGTGAAGATCAAAACAAGTCTCCCTTCGTGACTCGCGAGCAGCCTCGCTAAAAGACGGAGGCAAGAACGCCCAGACGAATGCGAGATTCCGCGAGTGGAAAAAGGGTGGGCACGAGCACAGAGCGTCGGCGGCGATTCCGGCAAGAAGCCCTTCATTCGAGGCGTCGCGACGTCCGTTGGGGAGGGGCCCTCAAATTGCGGAGCGATAACCGCGCGGCGGCCTCCCGGCAAAGTGCTTTCGTTACTTTCAAAGGGGACGCGGGGCCGTCATCCCCGCTCGCGATATTCGATTTTCCCGGAAATTCCGCGTCTGCGCGGGACCCGTCCCCAATTGACGCGGCTGACAAAGGCAGGGCTTACCTCGAGCCCTGCCCTCCGCGCGAGCCCCCGCAAGTGCGCGGGATATATACCTCTCGCCAAGGTCGACGTCGCCCGTCCTCAAAGAGGACGTGATTAGGAGGACGGGACGGGTCCGAGTGAATATTATTCGGCCGGGTAATAATATCCGGGTCGAGATGATGTGCCCGCGGTCGGTTAACGGCTGGACATGGCCAGGAGACCGACCCCAGCGACGCGGCGTCAACGGGTGCACTTACCACCCCGCGCGCGTGCTCGGTCTTTATGAGTGTTGATACGCGTAAAGGAGGACACACTCGCGGCCCCTTTCCACGGAGCTCCTCATTGTGCCGATTGGCCAATTAGCGCGCCTCCTCGCCTGACCCCGGACGACACCTTCCGCGGCGCGCTCCCGTCGCGGAAATGCGATCGATTAGGCCGGACGGGCGCTCGGGACGGGACCTTGATACGAGCGGGCGCTATATCTCTCCGCAGCGGTGATTGCCCGGCTTGCCTTTCGTCACGGCGGCGCGTGTGCAACGAATAAATGATTTGCTCCAGATTCTGCGGCGCGGGCCTGAATTGAAATATCGCGGAACCGGGCGATGGTGTGCGGGTGACACCGAGAGTGGCCTATCGGCTGCTCGAGCCTCGCGTAATTAGGTGAGCGAGTTTGCCGGGCTGCAGCGTTTGATGATGTTATGATTGGACGGCCTCCCTCCCCGCCGCACCAGCTGCGCCCGCACTAATAATGCTTCTCCCGGTTAGACCAGATATTAATAGAACTTGTGCTTCTTTTGTAGAAGCCCTTACGAATTCGTGCCTAATTTTTAGCTAATTTTAATGCTTTAGACGAGGAAAATCAGGCTCGAAAAAGTGAGATTACGTTTTAAAATACGTATGCCGACATGTTAGTTTTTACATACGCTTCAAAGCCTAATGAATCTTTGATGATGTTTATTGCACTTGTAGGGTAATTTTATAGATTAACAGCGTGCTTTTAATTAAAACGTCGAGCCGCAAAAACGGTAAATTTTCTAACAGGGCTCACTATATAATGGCGTATTTACTGTAGCGTCATTGTTGATAGAACATTGCAGGTACATTTTCGGGAGAAAATGAATTTACCCTCGCACAAGGGGAATATGATTAATTATGTAAATATTGATGTGCACGTTGCTGCAATTGTAAAGGGAATAATGTTATAAAGCAATTTATTAACTAATGGATTATTGTTTGAGTGGATACTCGTTCTACCTCACCGAACCGTATGTAGTTTGATAATGTCATTCGCACAATTACATTGATTGAATATTCGTCCATGCAATTAGTAACATAAATATGTTATTATATTGTACAAGAGGATCCTTTTGATTAAGAAAAAACTTTTTAAAATTTATCAATTGAAACTTAATGATAGTGAATTGAAAATAAAATTATTGATTTTGGAATATTGAAACAAGCTTGTCGAATTAGACGGGCTTCTGGAACAAGCTAAAAGGCAGGAGGCGTGTGCCAGGACAATTGACAAACTGTCACACGGGACAGGCTTTTCCAGTTGCGAAGCGAGTCAAAAAAAAAAACAAGCAAAGACAAAAGAAGCGGGAAAGCGTATAAAACTCGACACTCGCTCTCGATCCCCAGGCAGCGGGATCATCCTGGCCAGCTCATCTCGGCCCCGAGCAAAAGTGCCTTTCAGGAGAGTGCAAAGTTCGTGTCCGCTCAAGGTTCCGCGCGGGCCTCGCTCCTTGTTAGTCCCTGGCCACGCCCGCAGGCCTGCCTCCGACCGACCAGCTCGCCTGCCACGCGCGACACACCGCGGCCCCTGGGCTTTACGAGGCTGTCCGCTTGAGAAAGGAAACAACAAAAAAAAAAACAGCGTCAAATATCTGATGAGGTCGGGGCTGCAACAATCGCCGGCTCATCTCGTCGGGTGCCAATTTGCAGACGAGCTCTCCCCCCCCGCCTCGGCCCTTCGACTTTCCGGGCCTTTATAACGGAGTGAAAGCCGAGCGATATTTAAGCCCCGGGCGCCGGCGGCGTATATATATCCGAGCGGATCGGAATCCGCGCGCGGCCAACGGAATCCCGCTGGCTCGAGATCCCGACCGCGGATAAATCCTCGCGGAGGTGTCGTAACGAGACGTCGCCCGGACGACCGGACGACTGTCGGGCCCGCGTCACGCGGTCCTGCTGACGGGGCCGGAGGAAGGAAGATCGATGGGGCCCACACGTGTTTCTCATGGGCTTTAGCACGTGTTTCCTGGCCGATTTTTTTTTTCCGTCGCTCATATAGACTCTGTATACTTGGGCTTTCAGTTTTTCTTTTTTTTATTTTAACCGGGTGACGCGGGGTGCATATCTGCAGACTCGCTCGTGCAATTCACGAGAGAGCTACAATGGAGGTGAAACTTGGAGGGAGTTGTGGAGTTTGAAAGATTTGGGGTGGCGGCGAGCGAGCCGAGTTCAGTGAAGTCCATGGGGCTTCGCGTCCTATCCGCCGTCCCCTTGATATAAACTGGAGTCGATGAGCCAGTCGAAGGAGCACGTCTACGACGTAGATTCGCCATCTTAATCTAATTGAAGCGACGCCTCCCCTAGCTAATCCTCGTGGATTTACCGCATCGCAAATGGACTTAACTTGGTCTGCCGAGCAGCGCGATATCTATACTGTATCCGGAACATGGGAGCGCGTGCGACATCAGCTCGCTCCAAGTTCAAAGAGATTTGTAAGCGCTCGTCGTTGCCAGGCTCGTCGCACGGCAATCGTCCAAAGTCCATCGGACGATAATGCCTTACATCATAGAAGAATATCCCTACAACTCGGGCGTCTTTCAACTCCTGCCGCCGACAACAACGCGGGCGATTTCTCTGGCGGATTCGAAAGCAATCTATTCCAAGTGGAGTTTGCGAACAGTAGTACTCTCACTTGATTAATTCGCTTCTCCGCCAAACGGAAAAGGAAAGTTTACGATTTCGGCGCTTCCGCCATGGGAAACAGCGCCAGGCTGCCAAGGCGCCCCGCCAAAAAAAAAAAAAAAGTAAATTCCTCCACCCGAAGCGACATTCTCCGACGGCATTGGGCCGGCCCGAGAATGCCACCGAGTCTGAAAGTTACGCGGATCCACGTATATATGGATTCCTCGGGGAGGGGGGGGGGAAAAAAAGGGTCCGCAAGACGAGTGCGGGGGCTGCGCGGCACCGCCGCCTCCCGGGCATCGATTATTGCGCAAGCCCCATTGTGCGCGCGTGCAGCCGGTGCCGCCAGAGCCCAGGCTTTCTCCCGCGCGCCTGCGTAAACATCCCCGAGCGACGGCGACAGCCTCTTCCCCGGCGATTTTTACTGCGCGCTCTTGCGGGGACTCGCCCCCTCCTCCGCCGGGGATCGCTTTAATTGGACGGGGGCGGGGCGCCGCCTCTGACGAGGAATATTTATAGGACATTATGTCTCGGTCGCCGGCTGACGGAGCGATGCTTCGAGGCCGGCTAATGGGCCTTTTTCTCCTTTTTTTTTTTTCAATCGGACGTCCTGACGAAAGCCCCGGCTTTTCTCGCGCGGCCTTGACACTCCACATCCGAAACAGCCAGGGGCGCTATTATCCCGAGCGCAAAAACGAATCCTTTCGCAATATAACGGCCTAATAGCGGCACGCAATTCAAAACAGGAATATGCCCCTTTCGAGCATAGGTATGTAGACGCCTGTGCGTGTACGTGTACACGCGTACGCACTGCTTGGCATCCATTATTCTGCAACGGCCCCAATCAATCGCCAATAAGACAAATGAAAAATCGCGGCAATCTACCGGCGTTATACGCGTCGCGTTATCGGTTTGCCACGGCAACCGCTTGGCTAGACAAACACTCGCCGGCTTGCAAAAGGAGGGCGAATCACGCGAAGGTCTCGGATAAAACGTTCGATTAATCGTATATCGCCGTGGTAGGCGCCCGTGCGAAATTGACCCAACGCGGCGGTTGCGTGCCGCAGCCTCGTGGCCCGGTCCTAAACGGGAGCGAAAATCAATACACCTATATATATCGGTGTAATCATCATCGGGGGGCTCGTCCGGCACGGCGTGCGACTGCTCGGAACGACCCGAGACCGGCCTGTAGCCTCGGCAAGAATTTGACCTCCATTCTCGGCCCACGCGTCGTCGTCCTCTCCCCCTGTGTAATATCGCGCGGGCTCCTGCACGGGATGTGGGGCCTCACGCGCAGGCTAACCCTCGCTGTGGAGGCTGCGCTAAGCAGGAACCATTTAGCCGGGGAACGTGCACGTAGGGGGATACGTAGATATATACGTGCGCATATATCTCGCGGAGCTGGGGCGGAGGGCGCGGGGGAGAGACGAGGACGGCGGATATGTCCACCGCCTGTGAAAATGCCGGGGTGCCCCGCGCGGATTCAGCCGGGGCCGGAGGGAGCGACTGGATCGGCAACTAAGAGAAGGTGAAAATCCGGATCGGAAGCGGGCTTTTTTTGCCCGCTCGTACTTTTCAAGAGCGCGCATCTGCGTATACGGTGCGCGCGTTTTCTCAGCGCTCGGCGGATTGACGGAAGATAATCTGGCGGGAGCGTGGCGCCTCGTAAACTGCCAACGGGCCTTATATCGTGCTTTTTGAAGGAAATGCTCCGGCGCTAAATGACAAACCACGACGGCCTCTATATGTCTCAGTTAACTTGAGCTTATGGCCAATTGTTATCGCTCTAGGTCGTGTGGGGAAAAAAACCTCGCGTGCATCCGGTAAAAGATTAACGGACGGTGCATCAAGTGTGTCGGAGAGGAAGTCGCCAAGTTTTCAAACTTCTCGAATCGGGGCAAAAAGAAGCGCCGGCAGCCACAGGGTAATCGATCACGCGCGCGCGCCCTCGTCCATTTGAATCGCGCCCCGTTTTTCTATTCACTTTGACAAATTAATAACTCATCTTGATTCGACTTATCCATGTACTCAACTATTCATTATTCACACGGGTAGAATTAAACTTTTTCATCTTTGTGTATTATTTTCCATTTGTAATCTATTCTTTTTTTAACAATAACGCATCTCAAATGCTATTAGAACTGCATCTTTAAAGTAAAAATTGAGAAAAGTAAAGAAAAGTACGTGTTTGCTGTTCTGCCATTTGACGAATCTTTTTAGAATACAGTGTAATCTAAGCTGATCAATAATTCCTCCTTTAATTGCTAATATTTTTAGAGATTCTTCTACATCTGATTTGAACAAGTGCTGTCTATTCCTTTCACAAAGAGAAAGCTACAGTGGGTTGAAAAAATAAATCAAGATTACAATGCAGAAAGATGTATTTCGTGCACTTCAATATTAATTTTTTCATCTTGCACGAACTTGAAGATTTGAAATGAAAATAAATCGAGCGAGAATAATAAGCCACGAATATAACGTGGATACGTATACATAGTGTAGCGGTGCGCATACGAAAAGAGTAGATTAACGATTTTCCACTTCCCTTCGAGTAAAATCATAAGCGAGAATAAGGTTACATTCTAATAATTTTTTTCTGGCGCACGTTGTCCCGTGTAAATTATTGGTATCGAATAAAAATATTTAATACCAAATTTTGTAAGAAGCCAAAGTGGAACAAATAAAAATTGGAAAACAATCTGGAGATTAAACGCTCTTGAAAAAAGTCGCAATTAGCAATTCAATAGTTTTAATTACACGGCAAGATAGATTTCTCAAGCTTTCCTACATTAAACTTTACAATCACGAGTCCAATCTAATGTGTAGCAATTATCTTTCATCGATTCTAAAATTGAAGTCGACCTTAATGACTATTTTGTCTCCTGCCTCTCGCTCCCCCTCGCTCAAATCCTGAGACTTTCGCGCAGTATTATCCATCAAATCCCTCGGAATGAAGTGACGATAGTCAATCATTGCCGACTGCGGGGCCCCTTACGGGGCAAAAAAAAAAAGAAATCGAATCGAGGTTACGGCTGCCGCGCTTCACGCGTGCGCCGAGGGGGCGAGCGGCTATCGCCGAGGTTATACGTGCACGCTCGGGAGCCGCGGGGATGACGCAGTTGGCCTCCTCCCGGCGTACACGCACACGCGTGGCCCGGCCGCTTTGGGGATACACGTACACACGAGGCGCGATCTCAATCGACGCGCGGCGCCAAGTGTACCCCTGCCGCTCCCCATCCCCCGCCGAAGGTTAGCCGTCCGTGAAGCGCTTTGGGCCGCGCAAGGTCGCGGGGGTGCGGGCGCTTTGGGGAATTTATGGGGCCGAGGTCCGTGAAAAGTGCCCGGGGGCCGTCCGCACCCTCGCTTCACAGAGGGATCTATGCAAACGACATTATCTGCCGATCCTGTTTTAATGAATGCCTGCAGCACCGGGGCCGGCGGGGCAGATTTAAAGCTCTTGATACACGAGACAATTTCTAAAGGAATTCATAAGAGCCGATGCTTTAGTGCTTGAGATTTGCGCTCGGGTATCGTGCATTAGGGATCGATTCACGGCAAAAAATTACTGAGTATCGAGCTTTCGTGACATTTTTATTTATGCTCAGACATTAATTCAACGGCCAGCAGAATAGTTTCTCTTCTCCGAAAATTCCATGATTGGCCAAGCTGAACATGGTAATTAATTTTGAGTTACAGAGCACATTCAATTATATCGAAGTTTAACCTAGTAATACGCTTGTAGCGTAAAAGCTTTTGATCCCTATTTTATCGATTAGCTGTTAATCAGCCATAACTTTATCACTATGTATTTATGAAGCAGCTCGATTAAAAATATTAAATGATATTTCCAATATAATTCTAATAACAACATACAGTATATGAGAATCATCTATATGCCATAGTTAAAGTTTTTATGCGGAAGAAAATGATCAATCTACTACTAGCGTAGTGCACAAGGGATATCGAGTTTAGTTCATTTTAGTGCCCATAAAATTTACTATCTGAAAAATTGGAAAATACTCTTAAATCTAGAATGCAATTTTCATGTCGCCATAATAAAAAGGGTTTTGAAACATTAAACCTTATTTCGTATCTAATCCGGTGAGAAATAACGGCAATTTCCGGTATTTTAATAAGTCTGCTCTTACCTTGCCTCTGCGACTTTTAATTAAAAGGCTTGAAAGGCACCACTGTGTATTGGACAAAGGGCTGCCGTTTCTTGTCTACAAAAATCCGGCAATATCTCCGAATTGCCGACTAATCTGCCGAATTAAGGAACCATAGCGACGATAATTCGCGGGCCGGCGAGCGCCTCATAAAATGTCCGAGGCACACAGCTGGAAAATTCGCGTTTGAGCTGCGATGCCGAGCGTCGAGGTTATGAAGCGCGTCTAGACGCCGGGCGCCGCGGCGCCGAAAACTGTCTGGCCCGCGGGGTCGAGTTTTTCACCCGGGCAGCCGTCGAGACAGTTTGCAAAATAATGGAAAAAGTACGAAGTGAGAGGGATTCTGTTAGCGTAGCGTGGAGCATAGTTACTCCTCCGCCCCGGGCGATAAAGCTTTATCTAGATAGGGTGGCTGGCTTTCACACTTTGGGGGCTCTTTTCACTGGATTCCCATCGATATGACTTTGGTGCGATTCAATGTTTGCCGGCGCCGATCACGTAATATATGGTATGCCGCTGGTTGCACTCTAATCGTGCTCATGGAATTCCTCCCGCTTAACTTTCTGGGAGAAACTGTAAAATTTGACCATAAAGACCTCGGCAAGTATTCAGAATTCATGTTTCGCGACTGATGGGGAAAAATGCCGACGCTATTTACGTGGGAGATCGTTTTGAAAATAGTTTAAAAATCATGAATCATAGGCGTGTACTTAAAGTTTTCCGATAGAAAATACATCAAACGTACGCTGAAGTTTAATACGGTTACATGTACCGCTTAGTAACAACACATGCATCATTGTACTTTCACCTGGTTGGCGCAGCTTATAATACGTGTTATTGTTGCTAGAGAAAACACGCTTCCAAGATAAGCTTCCAATACTTTCAGCAGGTTGTAGCTCGGCACGAGCCGACGCCGCGTACATAAACATAACTCGCAAATCTTCGAAATTTCCATCTTGCGCATGAGGCGAGCGAGGCAATGGGACGATTGACGGGCGCACAACACGCGCACACTGGCTCCTCTCGTCTAGCACTTGCTAGAGCTTGACCACATCAGGATCGAGATTGAAATTCGAATCCGGGCCTAAAAACAGCTTCTTCCAAGCTTATCGCGCGCATGCATCACCGGGGAGATACATTCGAGGCGAGTCGGCAGAGGATCACATCCCCCCGACTCGGAATCGCATCGGAAAGCTACCGGAAAGCGATAGGGCCGGAGGCTCAGCGGCGGCCGTGTTCTCATCGTTAGGCCACTCGAGCGGCAAGTCACCTTCGTGCGGACTCTTAAATCACGACTTCTCGTGCCCGGGCGAGCAGTGCACCGAGCCAACGGGATACCTTACCGACCGAGGCGATTATTCGACCGAGGGCCAGGACCGAAATAGTTCCCCGGGCGCTTACGTAAGCCCGGCGCGGCTCTGTCCTCCGCACCGGTTCTAATGGATGATTCGAGCCTTATCCCGGAGGATTAGCGGGCTACCGGAGCACCGATCGCACCGGGCGGCGATCGATTGTACGTATATATATACATATACATTTGGGCATTGTTATGTGGTCGCGGTGGCCTGGAGTCGAGTGGATCGATTAGAGCGATTCGGCTGGCGGGCACGTAACTGCGAAACCAGGCTGCCACCGGCTTGTGTGTGTGTGTATATACGTACACACACTGCTAGGCCGTAGACTCGCCGCGGGTAAGGTCTAACCCTACGCGGGAGTCGGAGGAGCCACGAGCTTCTACAATACTTACCACCATTCCGGCACTAATGCGTCATATAGATTTATGGGCTAGATGCGAGATAGCGCCTGAGTGGAAGAGATGCCTCCCGAAGGTCGATAGAGTATCTCGGCGGGCCCGTATAACAGCCGCGCGGCGGTTCCGCGAGCCCGGGGAGAAAAGCGAGGCGCGGGCGGCTCCCATGTTCCGCTGGCTCCTCGGGCCCCCCCTTATCACGGGGTCCCGGCCCGCGGCGGGATACGGCAATTGTGCGATTATATGGCGACCGGCGACTCACGACCTCCTCGCGCGGATGAATCTCGCGCGCGGGGGGAGGAGGAGGAGGAGCAAAAAAAAAAAATACACTCCGAGGCGCACTTTCGCCGGCGAGGCCGTTTGTCATCGTGCCCCAGGCCTACATCCGGCAGTCTACACCGCGGCGCTCCGCTTCCGGGTCGCCGCGATGAACTGGTCACTCGGCCGCGCTTACCGGGCGGGATGAGACGCCGGGGAGAGAAAGAAAAAAAGAGCCCCGGCGTAATCGCTTGTACTGCGCGGTGTAATTGACTGTCGGGACGTACTTTCTGAATTACAATACAATGGGGGGGCTTTTGGTACGCGCGCAGCGCACTGCACGTAATCCAATAGCCCATAGAGAATCGCGGACGTTCACGTAACGGATGAATTGCCCGAGCGATCGTCGAACGGCATTTTTCATCGGGGCCGGGATAAAAGCATCGTGTGGATAAATTATCATTTATGTTAGTTATTATGACGATTGCCTTGCTTGCCTACGTGTTATTTATTATCGACCCGCGATAATCGCAATTTCCTTGCATTAACGAAGGATAATATAGCGACAGTGCAGATCTCTTACAAGCCAGACTCACCGTGACAGCTGATTCAACGGAATAACTTTCGATTTCAATTTTTAAAGTATTTTTTCGTTTTACCAAAAACATAATTATGCCTTATTGATTAAACTTGCCACTAAATATGATAAAATAATGCTTTATTTTCCTAGGACAGTTTATGTAAGAAATAATACCCATAACAGTTAAAAGGATTACGTGAGATTAACTTGTAGTTTCACTTTCACACTTAATGTCGTGTAAATTCCTAAAGTGTATACAGGACACGTTAATCGCGCTTGGGTACAACGTCCGTTAATCCAACGATCACTCGGATCGTGACGTTAAAAACCTCATCGCTCGGCTCGTTGGTTCGATACTTGGAACGCGAGCCAAAGGCGGGGTAGGGGCCAGACAATCCTCCGCCACCGCAGTGCGATGTAACCGAATCCGAACGTCACGTTCCATAATATTAAAACGGACAATCGCGATTTTAGAATTTCCCGGGGACTTGGCGCAAGCAAGTTCGGCGAAGGCCCTGGTGAACTTTCACCGCTCGACGAGCAGCGATTGAGTTATTATACTTTCGCCAACACCTTGATTGCGTGCTCCCAATTTTTCGCTCGGGGAAAATTAGACGGAAGGATTTTTTCGGAACAGGATTCACGAGCTACTGCATTGCTTGCACGATCCTCGCTCTCGTTCTACCGATAAGCCTCTCAGTGACTTATATACTTTCGTAATCTCTATTTTCCGTTGGAATACTCTTCCAACAGGAAAACCATAATTCAGAAGTCAATTGAACTAGATCTTAAGTGTTTCTTAATAAATCACGACTTACACGCGTTAAAAAGTAATGTTCAAAATAAAATAGAAAATGTAAGATAACTCGGAGAAAAATGACGGCATTTGGCAAAGGCTCGGAGCTTGTGATGATATTTCCTTTACAATCCATTCATGTTAGGATTAACCAGTTCGGTATACAGATGCTCCCACTCCAGGTAAGACCCTCACCCTAAAGACTAATACTCTCCTCTCATCTCCGCGAGGCGTCGTTATCTTTCTCGAGACTTTTTCTCAACTAATGCCTTCGGTACTCAAGGCTCTGAGGATCTTTTTCTCTCTTGATTTATCGTTCAAAAAACTATCCAGACAGGTGAGTCATTTTTTCTGCCCTCGCAACAATCGCCACCGCACTGACGTCTGTGCGCGTTTTCTAAGCGGATGCCGTAAATTCTGAGGGATGCAGATGCGCGCGCCAACCTGCTCTGCTTTTCAGCAAAAAGCCCCGTCACGCCTCTTTTGTGATTTATCAAAGAATATTAACAGAATGATTAGCGAACTGCGTATCGTGTCAGATCTAGACGATCGAATAAGGTTATGCCTTCATTACTCATAATAATTAAGTGCATCATACGTGCTCGCAACTGTAGACATCAAGTAAAATGCTTAAAGTAGGAGCTCGTGACAGGGCAGTTTCAGTCTACCTCGCAAAATATTAAACTTCAATGATCAATGACGGCGAAGTAAAAAGCACGATGAAAAAGAAAATCGAAGTGATATATTCAACATTCTCTACATGATTTGAATGTGGCTCGATAGGGGGGCTTAACGCGACCCTTCTAAAACTTTGATAATTTACGGTTACTGCTTTTTGCATACAATGCATACGAATTCATCGCCCTTTGTATAAAAAGGAGACACTGGGCGATTAATTGCTCCTGGGTGTGAGACTTCAACCCCTTTACTTGTTTTTGAAAACAATTTATTACCGTACATCCGCTTAGCTATAAACTCGACATTTGCGTGAAGAATATATTTACACTCCACGATCCGTATGAATGTCAAAATATTAAAATCGAAATAATACGAAGACTATGTGATAATAATAATTGTTGATGCACGGTTAAATGCTTCGCGATACTTTATCAAAATGTTGACAAAGAAATTGAACCGAGCAGGCATCCTGCATACCTTAACCTGAACACGATCTTTAATTAGGGTAGCTAGGCACTCGACAAAGACGCGCCTCATAAATCAGTATCTCGAGGCGTCGACCGACTCGTTTTTAAAGCGGTTCTCTATCAAAGCGCGGTCACAGGTGCTGTACACTTAATAACAGTAGATATAAATTAGGCACTAGTGTGCTGCGAGTTAAGTACGTTGCACTAACGATGAAATTCAAAGCGTGGAAATTCGGGCACTTTGAAATTAGAGTTTGAGAGCGAATGAATCATGATACCCATGATTTTGATATATACATTGTCCGAGAAATGCGTTGCATTTGTTATTATCTACTATTTCAGGTGATTATTGTAATCGCATAAGCATAAAAAGGAAGCAATTATTTTTTTCAATGGTAGTTTGGCTCTTGCAAGCACTTTTCGACACTGTTGCCAATATTGGGCGTGATTTACGACCCGCAAAACTTATTCTGGCGCACAACCTTATTCGAAATTAATTTTTAGACATTTGATTAAGTGGTTTATAAATTGAACGCCGTGACCGAACCGCCGCCAGAATTAGGCTAGTAAACAAAAACCAAAATTACTCCTTAACGTTGCGCCACACAACTTTATTATACATCGAAATCTAAAATGATATATATTTTATCAGGGAAAATGACGTTTTCAATTTTCACCCGCGCGGATGCCGAATCATCAATCTTTTACAGCTTTGCTTTTGGCCGGTGCACCGATGCTTTTTACTTATTTGAAGGAAAGCGCGCGCGGCAATACTGAGACCCTGGAAACGATCTAACCGAATATAAAAGAAGCGGGAAAAGCCATGCGAGCGCGCGCATAAAGAAAAAGGTCAGTGGTCTCGGAGAAGCCGGGAGGCGCGCGCCGGCGCTCCTGAATCAGTTTATCACGGGCGGAATTTCCTTCCTAAAACCCAGGCGGAAGTACCCGGTGCTGGCTCCCCCTTTTTTTCCCCCCCCACCCGGCGCCGCGGCGGCGCCGGCGACTGCCGCGGTCGCGCTCTCGCGTGTCTGCCCTCGCGCTCGGCCCGGGATTTATCGCGCGCGCCCGCCGGCCCGCCGCGATAAATCGATAACCCGCCGTAAATCCGCGGGCTCGCCGCACCGAGAAACAATAATAAAGCCTCGGCCGTGAGTCGCGTCGCTCGGGCAAAGCCGCGGGAAAACTTGAGCGCGAGAAAAAAAAAAAAAAAAAATTGGCTCCCGCGGACGGCCGGCTGTGTCTGGGCGCGCGATTCGGCGCGCGGCCGATATTACACTCGTACCCGCGGCCCCCGCGAGAGACCCGTGTGCGTTGTATATATACGGGAAGGATCGCGGAGCGTTGAGAAATGACTCGCGGCGTTGACTTATATCGCGTCTCGGCGGGACTTTTATTGGCAGGTTTTGTTACGCTTTGGCGCGTTGTTGCGCTCGGCAAGTTGGTTACGGCTCCTCCCCCGATAGCCCGCACAGCTATATCGCTCCCAAGCCGGCGCGGATGCTTGATTTATTAAAATCCCCCGCGCGGTCACAATGCACCACTCCCCCGACTTTTTGTCTCACACACATATAAATATATATACGTATATATGGGTGGAGTTATGCGATCGGCAGGGGAAATTAAGTAAAGGAAAAAATGTAAGACTCCCTCGCAAGCGGAAGGCAAATCGAGGCTCGACTTCACCTCGGCGCGGGAACGCGCGCACATCCTCGGAGATACGCATCTCCGGCTCGTATAGGTGTGCGCGGAGGGAGCGGGAGGAATGCCTCTCGTCCCGCCGAGGGCCGCGGAGAAAGTGCCGCGCCCCTCGACCACGTGTCTGCGCGTGCGCGCGGGCCTTTACCCACATCCGCGGAGGCGCAGCCTCGGACCGGCCGTCTCCCTCCCGCGCGGGATTTTCGGAGCCGGGGCCTGCGCCCGGGGAATCACGGAGAACAATGGCCGTCGGCGGGGAACCCCGGGGAAGACCGATGACCTAGAGCAGGGATCGGTTCAAGGCTGGGGCCCGCCGGTATATCACCCGCGGCATCTCCGGGCCGCCGCGGCATAATGACGCGAGGGGTGGGGGCGCCACAGCTATCCCGGGCTCGCGCGCGCCCGGCATTACTCACCGAGGACCGTGATAATGCAGCTTTTCGCCCCCAGCCCGGCGCGCCGCGCCTCGAATATCCGATCGGTAGTCCTGGCGGCGGGGCCAAGTGGCGCGCCTGCTCGGCCGCCTCCGCTTTCGGCCCCTTCACCTCGCTAATCTAGGAATTACTTCCGAGCTCGGTGCGCGCATAGATTCGCTCTGCCGTGTTTACACTGCTCCCTCCGCGTCCGGGCACTGGTTATTTCTCGGTGCGTGAAGGCTTCGGGTTTTCAGGGACCGACTCGGAAGCGCGTCGGAAAAAGAACGGACGAAAGTCGAGGTGGGTCGAGTGTGAATGTTATCCAGTTTCTATCTGGCTTCGCGGAATTCACTGCGGCTTTGTAGCCAGTGGTACGATATTAGAGTCTTTCGCCCTTTTTAATCTGCAGTATCTTGTACGCGAGACCTTGTAAATTGGGCGGTTTTGTCAAAAAGCTTATACTCGCAGTATATCTGCTTATGAAACATTAGCAATTCTAATGGCGATCAAAACGTTGTTTTATTCATGCTACACGGGCTATCGAGGCCGCTTTTAAAAATTAATAAATGTCCGATAAATGTTTAATCGCTTGACTTTTTCCATGAAATTTTCATGAAAATAATTGTCTTTTTATCACGCGTACTCAAATATCAACAATATGCAAAAACTTAACGCCAAGCTTTGGGACAAAAATTTGTCTTTATTCCGTCGATGTTCTCTTTTTCGATGGATTATCATAACTTTTTCCCTCTGTCGATGGCAGCGTTTGTCGCGATAAGTGGCGGGTCGAAAGTAAGTGCCGTCATTTTCCAAAGATAAACAGCTTTTTCGTCACTCGGTGGTTAGATCGGAATGGCCCATAGACATCATGGATATACCTACTTAAGGAATTTCTTAAAGCCTCGAGTGGGCTTTGAAATTTCTCGCAAGAACTTTTACGGGCATTACTGCCAAAGTTGTACTGCATGTAAGAAATTGCAGGCGAGGTATTCAGGATCGGTTGGTAACTCCATTTTTCTCCTATTCGCCTCCTTATCATTTTTACTTGCGGGTGTAGACAGAGTGAAAGTTTGGGCATTACAAAGTTATAATGTAATGAGCAGTTTTAGGAGAGGCTGGCTCTAATACGAAATTTTGTAGACTGCATAACATTGTCAATTTCGTGTGTCAGGAGCCACAGAAATCTGTAAAGTTACGGCCTTTTGATGCTCGTAATTTCAGTTTAGACTCGGGCTGCAAAAAAATCCGATCCTTAAAATTGGTAATCTTGAGCTATTGTGCCATGCATGTATATGAATCGTAAACGAAAAGATGTCCATAATTCACTACGGTAACGGCCCTAATAAAATTAATTTAATACGTCTATGCCCTGCATCCGACCTAGCCAATCATCCTTCGGGAAAACCTACGCCCCTATTCGACGTCTTCAAAAGGATGCTGCGATCGCCTCGATTATACCCCTTGTACCTCGTACAGGCCCAGAGTCCAATGCAGAGTGACTGCGTATACGGGCGGAAAGCCTGTTACGCCACTTACGCCGCTACTTATAGGCGGCTGTGTCTGCGGTCGTCCGTCCACTGCGGGGGAAAAAAAAAAGGAAAAACCGACGGGAATAAAATGGAGGCGGACCGGGCGATAGTGGGCTCGCACGGGAGGCGCGGAGGGCCGGTTACGGCTTCCTAGAAGCGATAAACCGCGAGTGGGGGAGCCTTTCAGCGTGCGCTTTTTCGGGCCCCCGGCGGCGTCGTTGCGTATGCGCGCGCGATACGACGACCCTCCCCCCCCCGCCTCTTTCTTCCACGGGCTTAACATTTCGCGCACGAGCCCGCGGCGCAAGGGCCAAGGCGCGCTCGTCTCACCTCTGGCGCACTCCTTTTATTTTCGCAAAAATAATAATAAAAAAAAAAAGGGCCAATCCGATAGTTAGTCCCGTACGTCAGGGGCGGCGCTTTATCGAATATGCGTGACGCCTTTTAACGGGGAGCGCGCGATAGTCGCCGGCGCCCGGAAAGCTCGAGGGAATTCGATTACAGGGCGCCGGCTGTACGGCTGCACCGGCGCGCAAAGCCGGCAAATAAAATTTCGCGTAAATTATTTCGCGCGCGCTCCTTTGCATGCCGAGCGCGATGAAACAGACTGCGACGATTGCCGATAGACGTCAGGATGGAACGAGATCGAAATGTTGAGGTAACTCGATTTTTTTTCCGTCAAATTGTTTTTCGCGACAATTTGTTTTTTCCCGCGCTGTGCAGGCTCCGAGTCAATTCTCGTCATCGGCTGGCGCATGTGACGTCGTTCACATCATCAGACAGTTTGTATTTTTGAAAATCCTTGTGCTTGGATCAAATTATCTTAGAATTGAACGATTGGGATTCCGAGCGATCGAGGAATCGAAGCCACTCGACCTCGAACGAGCCGAGCCGACCTCAAGCATCGACCTTCTGCAAACTTTTAGTCTTTTCGAAGCCGCGCGAGATATTCCCGTCGCTCGTAGCTAACAAATTATTTGGCACGTGACCTAATTTTGCGGACGGCAGGGAACTTGAAGATGAGAAGTTACGCCTCTAGAGACTTGGGTATATATGCAACCGACTCCGCAGGATCGAAAGCCCACACCTACCCTCTTGACGCTGCGCATTGCCCAAGTGATCTCGATTAATTGATCGCTCGAGATTTGTGCTGCATTACGTCCCATATTCAATCTAAATGTTGAATTTTTTGCACGCGTATAACCTTCGTCTCTAAAGCTTGTCTTCGGTGAGTTCTATTGAGATTAACACTACTGTGACACTCTAAAAGAAACTCCAAGTAATGCACGAACATGTTTCCTCGTTTCCACTCACTAACTTTGTACTTTAAGTACATTGCACCATTTTGTATAGTATGAACTCCCGTTATTCCACAAAACTCATTTTTAATATTACTCTGTTGCAAAAATCGTAAAATTTTCTTTAGCATACTTCTTTACGTTATATGTCGTAAAATAACGAGTTATCAAATTTAGAAAATTAAAAATAATTTCTAACAATTAAACGACTTCACAAAAAACAGAAGAAATCAAGTTATTCTTACTAGGCTAAGAATAGAACATACAAGTTAACACATGTACAAATAATTTTTAAACAGGAATCTACAAAATACAATGTATGTAACGAAATACTAGTAGTAAACCACTCTGTCTGTTTGCATAGAATATGTAATCGAAAGAAACAAAAATATAATATCACTAGCGAATTATTTAAAGTTTTCATATAAATGCAATCTATCACTAATATAATCAACTATAAGAATGAAATTAATCTCACACACTTGATTTAATTTAAGTGACGAAAACAAAAATTATAACAAAATTTAAGAACTATATTATGTAGTTAAAATTATACTGCAAACGACATATTGTATACTTGATTCAATGCAACTAGTTCTGTATTTGTTTAGATACTTAAACCTCGACTTAAACAATTAAACTATGCATCCATATTAATTGCAAATATATGTATTGTAATATATTATAAAAAAATGTCAATCTTCGGTAACTCATAACCACATAGGTAGGCGTGACCTTTAAGAAATGAATAAAAAAAAGGATAATTACTCGATATTTGGATATCGTTTAATCTAAATATACTTACCATTAATTTTAATTAGTCTAAACCGAGGTCTAAGCATAAAAAAGTTAGGCTTGATTCGTAACGAGTCTTAGAATTACATTAAAATGATATTACATGGTTTTAAACCATTACTATGTTCTGAAATACATAATTTGCTATGCTCATTACCGCATAGATGATGAAGTAATAACAAATTAAAATAAAAGTTTGAAAATTCAAGGTTATGTGCTCTTACACTTCTGTTGTCACAGCAAGCTTATGTCACTTACATTGGAAATGCGTTTGCCTGACTTTTTTTTTACTATTACGAAAGTAGTTTGTCAATTTTTTGAAAATTAGCTTTTGCAAAATCAAAAAACTTAATTATCGTCACATCATCAAGGTATTTTTTACCAGAGTAATAGTCTCGTGAGTATACAAGCAGAGAAAAAATTATACATTACAGCTCGCGCCCGCGCCGCTCCATTAAACCGAGCAAACGAGTTTGCGGGTCCGAAAACCTAATCGATATTTGGCAACTTTCCTACGCAACCAGCTTGCACCGATCTGCAAAATCAATTAATACCTAGAAAGGCATTAGGTATTCAAAGCGCAGCAAGTGCCGCGACGGCGGGAGCTGTGAAGGAGCGCTGTTCGGGCGTTGTTGCCCAAAGCCGTGGCAGCCACGGCAGAGATGCGAGGGAGCGCGCGAACGCGAGCGTCAAAAATTCCCAGAGTCTCGGGCGGGCCGATCTCTTCCCATGGCTCTTCTCCGCGAGGGAGCCGGGCGTGATAACCCGCCGCCGAAAAGAAGAAGAAAAGCGATAAAAAAACAAAAATTGGCATTCCTCCTCGCGGCCGGGGCGAAATAAAACGGCGGGTATAAGGATCGGCCGGGCAATGATTAACCTCTCGAAAAGGTTATTCAATCGGCGAGGGCTCGAAAGCGATACCCGGCGTCGCGGGTGGCGCATTAATGACGGTGAGCTACGGCCCCGGGTTCGCTTACCCGGGCCCGCGGGGTGCGTGTGTGCCTTGCCCCGAGTTGGTATTGCAAAGTGGTGGAAGCTCGTTAATGCCGAGCGGACACGCTATACAGGCCTCAACGGAGCTTCTGCGCGCGCGCTTTGCTGCGGTTTATTATTGACGCTCCGTTTGGGCCACTTTAAAAAAGTTACTCGAGGCTCCCTTGGTCGCAAGGGCCGAGCCCTCGACGAGCTTTTATATCCCCGCTGCTGCCGCGCCAGTCGCAAGTTCAAGGTCGGCTTTTTATAATTCCCTCTCGGTGTGTGTGTGTTGCACACGTACCTGCATCTGGAGCAGGTATTTTCCCCGCTGGACATCCGGTGAAAGACTTGGGTTGGCAAGATAATTTTAGAACGCGGTGATCGCGAAGATACGTACCTGCAACAAAAAGAAGAAAAAACACATGTATTAGATGCGTACATACATACGTATATATATATATATATAAATAAATATATGTATTATTTATCCTTAAAGATTCTTTCTTTCGCTACGCAGCTGAGCGCGCGCTCAAATGGCAAGAAGTAAATAATAACAGATTTTCTAATGCTTAACAAGGTGAAATTTTCGGACTGCTTAGGTAGCCGCGCTATAAATTGCAGATAACATGATGCACCGCACCTCGTGATTTAAAACCTCGTAAAGCGTGATTAAAACCCGGCCGAACGAGACATTAATTTAGAGGCCCCGCCACCGGACTGCCAACTCAAGGGAGAAAACGCGCGCGCGCGCGCAATTACGCCAAATGAACGCGGGCCGGCAGTGGGGCCCGGGGGCTTTCGCGAATTCCCCGGGCGGCCGCCCGCGGAACTGGAGCGGGCCCGAAAGACGCCCGGACTCGCCGCTTTTCCGCCGGGCAGCGTCGTTCGGCCCGCGGATTCTACGGGTGGGGGGGCGCTTTTTTTTTTTTGTTTGTAGAGCGACAGTTGCGGCGGACTGCTGTCGCGGGCCTAGGTGAAAATTGTGGGCGGCGAGGGAAATCGGCGGTGCGCGCGGCTCCTGAAATATTTTCCGAACAATCGAAAAAACATCCACGAGTTGCCGCGCAATAAAGTTCCTTTCAAAGAAATGCTCGCTCCTAGTGCGGGCATAAATGCACGCCGCGAAATAGGTTGCGTTTGCCGGAGAGCAAATTGAAAACCTCGCTCTGCCTTCCGACCGAAAAATTTCATTTTTTTTTTTTACTTCCCTTTTAGAAATTGACCGTGAGCGAAAATCTTTTCTAGGGTTACTGTTTGTTCAAAAAAATAATGACGCATTAGAAAATATGTGCCCGGCTAGCGTTTTAATTGCACGGTTAGAGTTTACCAAAAAACTTTTTTTTGAATTTGAGCTAAAATCAATGCTACGAATTTCGTTGCTAAGAAAAAGAATGTTTGAAAATATTTTTCAACTATTTTGTTTCATCAATGCCCGTGTGGAGGAACATTATTAGTCTCATTTAATTTCGCATGTTACCTATAGTCCCCGGTAGCAGCAGTATGCAATTGTTAACTAATTATCTGCAGTATCAAGATTATATTATTTTAATAAGAATATAAATACTATGTGCGTATTACATCTACATATTCCATATATGTTTCGCACATTATATCTATCTAATACAAGCATGAAACAGCATACATTAGCTATTAATCGTAGTTAAAGCTTACTTAAACCTTTAGTAAGGCTACACCTTCATTTTCTACCAGACCTTAAATTATTATAATAAATTGGCTTTGAACACAGTTTCTCAGAATTTCAAGATACGATGGAACTCCGAGTGTAATATGTCTTGGCTTCAATGTAAAAAAGACGGCTGTAGGAATTGCAGCCTTCTCTTTGCGCTTCCTTTCTTCTTTTCTTTAATTTTTCTTTACTCAATATCATTGCGCATCACAGACTAGTCTACCTCATCTCTCTCGCGCGTCAAATGCCATCCTTCTGGGCGTTTTTCGACGCATAGCACAACACCCCGAGCGCATAATCTTCTTTTTCCTCCCTGCGAATGCGATTCTTCTGCCTTGACGGCATTTCTCTGTCTCTCTTGTGAGCGATTAAACGGCGTAGAGACACTCGGTTTTCTCCGTCCTGGTTACCTTCTACAGTTTTCTTAGCGTCGAAGCACGTTTGAACGATCGGCGGGTCGCATATTTTTAACCGCACACTTTGTTAAAGTAAATGAAAGATTCGGCAATATCGAACAATTTATCCTCCTTCTCAGTCAGAGTAGGTGCCACAGTTGAGTAATTGTGGGTTAATGTAGAGTTTCCATTGAATGAAAATGAAAATAGATGATTAGTCGGTGGAATAAGTGTGTTAGCTGGGCATTGAGCACATCGTATACGCAATTTAGTATTTTTCTCTCGCACGTTGTAACCATTATACTTACAAACTCGTTCGAATTAATTGAAAAAGATGCACGTTATACTTTACAAAAGCGCGACAAAAAAGTACGAAGGAGTAAGTAGGTGTTTCGCGGCAACTGACGATTTTTCTAATAATCTGTTTACTTGCGCGCCGGCGCGGTTAACTCGGCGTCCCGGCGAGCCCAAAACCCCGGCGTTTTTCCCCACAGATAATCTCGATTCCACAATTAGGCGCGTGCAACCAGGTCACTTTTTTGCGGCGGCAGCACGACGAAGCGCCGTTAACGCGATCGGCCGATTCGCCCCCGAAGAGCGGCATAAATTTTAACAGGGCGCTGGCGCGTGCATGAGGCAACGCGCAAAAATTGTCCCGGTGAAAACCCGCATACCCGGTTACAATTAGCGCGGCGCACGCCGCGGTTTTCTCTCCGCCCGCGGAGAAACGGGCCCCCTTCCCCCCCTTCCCCCGAGGATTTCGAGTGGGCGCGGAATATAATCAGAGAGCCCGTAAACACGATGCACAGGCACACACACATATATATGTATGTATATTCGCGAATCCCGGGAAAAATGGGAAAGGAAAGGCCGAAAAGCCGCGGCGCGCCTTTTGAAAAAGGGGGAAAGTGCGGGGAGGAGAAAACCCGGGAGCTTCCGCGCGTGCGCGCGAGCCGCGTGTCGGTGATCCGCGGAAAGACAGACGAGACCCGGCCTCGTTGCCAATGCAAGCGGCCGCTTGGAACTTTACATTTCCACCGTGGCGAGTCGAGTGTCCGCTCGATCGGCCTCGCGCGAAGTGCTACTTCGAGAGCGAACCCGAACATCGCCCCGCGCTAATTACGATTGTTCGAATGACGGAAGAAAAAAAAGTAGATACGATTATCGTACTTGGCGAAACGATTATAATGTAGGCCAACAACATCTTTAAAATATGTATCGTTTCGTAAAAAAGCATAGCTTCGGAATAATGTCGAAAGGCTCGTAATTAAATATTTCGCTGCTCGCACTTAACCATCGGCGTTCTCTGCGCGGAAGTTTCGAAAGGCGGGCGCGCGGATTTCGGTGCGTTACGAAAAATTCATTACCGATACATACCCCAAGACTCGCGACTAGGTGAAGAATAATGGAGTCTGAGAGGATAAAAAAAAAAAAAAAAAGCGTGGCATTCCAAGCGGCCCGCGGAACGCCCCGACAGCCTCGACGACTGCTTGTTAATAACAATTTGTTTTTTTTTTTGTTATCCTTCCCTCCTTTGCCGCGATTCGCCGGCCCGAAAAATACCAGGCAACGCCTGCCTCCGAAAAATTGCGCAACAGGCCCGCAACGTTCCTTTTTCCTTTGCTCGAGCGCGTTACACGTATCCCCGCGGCGGTGTAAGCGCAGGCCCCGTGCATCCCGCGGCCCGCGCCAAGGTCGCTCGAACAATGCGGCGCAGTGTGCGCGCCGGCACGCACCACACACGTGTACGCGCGCGAGACATCTGCCCGAGGACTGAATAGCTTTGCCCGGCGCAAACAAATAATAAATCCGCGCGGCCGTGCGAAAAGGCGTCCCCGGGGTGTTGTTTGCCGAGTCCTTCGCGCGGAGCGGCCCCTCCGAAAGCCCCGCAGATTTTGCACCCACCCCTCCCGAGCCGCGAGGCTCGTAAATCAGCCGCGTAATTGATCGGATTGCCGGGTGGGGGGAGGGTTTATATCGGGCCTCGTTGAGGGCAGCCTTTGGATCCGGGGGAAGTATCCGGGCGAGGAGCTGGGACTCGATCGATTCCCCTGACGCCGCGGACGCCGTCAAAATAATAACGCGAGGCTCGCGCACCGCCCGACTCTGTTTGATCGGTTGAGACGGCGAGGGGCCGATGCGCCTCGCGCGCCGGCCGCCTCTAGCGCATGGACAAGCGAACGGCTTTCGCGCGAGCCCGCGAATTCCGAGGCGTGCGTCCAGCGCGGGTTTTCCCCCCCACCCCGCGGCTCCCACGGCCCGCGCGGATGTACCGGCGGATCCGCGAGGGGGGGCCTCCTCCCCCGATGAATCCGCGATAATTTTTCCCTCTCGCGCGCGCGCGTCTCTCTCTCTCTCTCTCTCATTCATGCCTAATGTATTTTTGCCAGTAAATAATTCATTCATCGTTGCGGGCATGAATAAAAGATACGCCCCGGCCAACGACATTTCCCATGAAGAACGGGGAAAATATCTCCACTTTAGAATCGGCCTGCCCCCTCCCCGAGGCTCTCTTCCTCTCCGCGGTAGCTTCCACGGCTCGCGACTGCGTGCGAGCTACGGAGCCGCGCGCGCACGAGAGCCCGGCGAAAGGGAAAGAGATGGGCCGGGGGGAGAAAAAAGAAAAAGAGCGGGAAAAAGGGAGAGCGCGCGAGCGCCGAGAGGACGCCTGCGTATGCGTATGTAGATGTGTTTTAGAAAGAGAAAAAGGGATCTCATTTTCGATGAATATTTGATAGTGCGCTTTTTACGGCTTCATCTTTTGCAAATGCGCCCCCCCCCCGGTCGGTTACGCTTTTAATCCCCGGCGGAATATGCAAGCCGGCCGATGTATCCATTGGCAGGTTATTGAGCTGTTGCCACTGGTCCAAAGAGCCCGCTTATAAATACTTTGATCGAGTAAAAGCCCGTGGAGAAACGGCGGAAAAGAGCGGCCACGCGGCCACGGCTCTCCCTCGAATCAACAGGCTTTGTCGAGCCGGGGGCCCCGTCGTCTGGCCCTGCACCGTCAAAAGCCGCGAGCTTCTCCAAACGAGCCGGCGCAAGAGTTGAAAGGAGCGCCGGAGGGACAGGGTGTCGTGGCCGCGAGGGCGAGCCGCCCGCGAAATGAAGAGTTTCGCAGCGCGCGGCTCAAAGGAGGAGCCGGGGAGGAGGAGGAGGAGGCAAGAAGAAGAAGGAGAGAAAAGGAGAGACTTGGGACAATAAAAAGCAAGACGAGACCGGAGCCGGCGAGACGTTTTACAACCGGGAGGGAAGAGCGGAGAAAGAGAGAGGGAGGGAGAGCGCGCGAGGAAGGATTTATTGGCGAGGGAGAGGTGAATTTACGCAGGGATTCTCACTGGCAGGTGGTTCAAAAAGGAAACGCCATTTTCGCCCCCTCTTTTCCTCCCGGCTGTTGCCTTTGTATTTTTGGCGCGGCGCACCGGCAACCGGTCGAGAGGGACCCGGAGTCAAAGTGAAAATCGAGGCGAGTGGAAAAAAAGGGCCGCGGCGTACGAGCGTTAAATTAGCTAAATAATCAATTCGGCCGGGCGCTCGCCCCGCCGGCTATAGGAGCACCCAACCAGTGTAATATCCAGCGGCGCGAGTTTTCCCCGTGATTCGCCCTGGGAAACCCACGGCTCCGAGCGACCGCTTGAACTCGGCCGTTAAATCAATCGGGGACGGGCGATCGCGGATAAGCCCCACCTCGCGCGATGGTAATTAAACAAACGACAGGCGCGCGCACTTTCCTAGGACGGGAGGGAGAAAAAAAGAAAAGTGCCTGTATCTGCCGGGGGGATATATATATATCGTCTAGGGTTTCAGCGACACGGGAAAAAACGACAGTGTCCAGGCTCCGCGGGAAAATAAGCCCCGGCAGTCGAGTGGCCTTGTATCGAGTATAGCTCGGGGGATATTACGCCGGCGGATCCCTTTTCGGGGATGCGTAGCGGAGGCGCGCCGGCGGGGCCGCCTCGGGAGCGTCGAGCGCTTAATCAACGGCGGCCGAGGTCAGGCCGCGCGAGAACATCGGTTGGCAAAATATCGCGGGGGTCTTTTGTTTTTTTTATATTTTTTGTTGTTGTTGTTGCTCTCTCGCGCGCTGCGAGAAACATCGCTCCCTCGGCTTCCCGCGCAATTTGTTTGCCTCTTTACGGCGGCCGCCTCGTCCCTTTTTGCCCACCTCGTCAATGATATTTTCCCCCGTTTATTACGCGAATTCGAGAGTGCACGCGGGGCCCGCGGTGGGAATCGCGGCTCGCGCAACACCATCGCGGCCCCCCCCCCTTCGACCAAAAGCTGTTTTACGAAAGGAATTGGCACAGTGACCTTTTAAAGATTTTTTTGTTTTTCTTTGCCTCGAGCGCAGGAAAACAAAGAGGCGCCAAGGCCCTTTTTGCCGCTGCACGCGGGATGATGATGCCCCGAGCCTACATTAACGTCCGAGCCCAGCGCGGGTCTCGGCGGCCCACGGATGATCCGCCACCTCGGAAGCTGCGAGCGCATAGTAAACGGCGGATCGAGTTAGCCGCGGCCTGCCGACAAATCGCCCCGGAGGACCGAACAACCGCTCGCGGGGATAACCCCGCCGCGGAATCCTCTTACCTCCCGGGGGGCGCCCGCCCCTGTCGCTCCGAGGTACACACCCCCCCAACAAGTGCTCCGACATTCGGCGCGTCAGCTCGTTTGGGCCATCTTCGGCGAGGAGTGGCCGCGTCTCGATACAGAGCCCGAGTGATGTAGGCCGCGGCCTTCGCTGCCCTCGAGGGCGCCACGCTTTTCGCATCGGCCGATGAAAGCGATCGCCCGGGCGGAAACCTCATGGCCAATGGTCTAGTGGAAACGGCACTCGGACGCCTCTGTAGAGAACCGTCCAGCCCGTGGATATACATTTCGAGGTAAGCTTGCTTCCCGTCACGCAAATCCCCTGCGGAATTTCGAAATGCAGAGGATAACCCAATCGGACTGGCTAGTTTTTTTTTTGTCCTCGGCAACTTTTAACAGAAGACAATGCCTCAGCGCGTTCAAAGGGCACGAGGCTGAAAAGAAGAGATTCGATGAAAATTTCAATTTCTGCCCTCGGTCCGAATGGATTTCCCGACTAAAACGAGGAGGAATCTCTGAAAAGCCGCGCCACCGTTCAATTCACGGCTTACACCCGGTCACAGCGCGGCCCCGCAAATAAATCCCCCAATCAATTAACCAGCCGCGCCGATTTTCGCGCCCTTTTCAAAAAAAAAAAAAAACATTTTTTTCGCGCGGCGCTCGGTCCAAGAGACGCCCGCGTCTCTTTATCGATCAAGCCCTCGCCCGGCCAATTCCCCGCGACGGCCTGAAAATTTAAACGGGGCGAGCCTCCCCTGGCGCATATTCCCACTAATGCATCCCTCCCTTTGGATTATCTCCAGCCCTGGGAGCGTCCCGGGCTCCCGGCCGCCGGCGTCCCATTCCCGGCGCCAGGATTAACTTTTCGCCCTTCCCTCGCCCTTATTGCTTTTCACTGTTTTATGACGGGGGAGGAATATAAGGGCGCCGATCGGAATCGTCGTCCCAGCAGCGGGCGCTTTTTCTATAACCGAGTGTGCCTTTTAGGGAATTTCGACGGTTGTGTTTTACACGCCCTGTATACATGCCGTCAAACTTATTACAGATGTACGTCCCCCACGAACCCACGGCCCAACCCCACCCCTTGGACTCCAGCGGAGAAAACGGAATTCTTTTTTTTTTCTCTTTTTTTTGGAAACCAACCGCCGCCGACGACGCTGCGAAACCTCCAGCCGGAGAGAACGATATCCAAGCGCTAGAGATCCCGCGAGTAGCAACAACTACGCACTCGTCATTTGCAAATGTGGAGAAAACAGGGGATCCCGGGGGCCCCCCGTCGCCCTCCCCCCGGGCCGTTTCGCGCGAATACCGGCGCTTGTAATACAACGCGCGGTACACGAGCCTCGAGAATAATAACCGGCGCGCGCATTCATTCGGCCTTTCATCTCTAAAACTGCATAATGGAGCGGCTCTCACTCAGCCGGCGGGACTACAGCGGACGTCTGGCCGTACTCCTAATTGCATCGCGCTCTCGCGGCTTTATTTCGCGGACTCGCCGCGTTGTTCGCCTCGCCCGCGTGTGTACCCAAAGAGCCCCCCCGTCCGGGGGCCGCCCTCACCCTTTCAATACGCTTTTTAACCTCGTTCCGCCACCCTCGTGCTGCCCCCGTTTTCTTATCTCGATTCCGTGTTTTATTGTTTTATTATTATCGATTGGCGCCATTTCTTTTGGGCGGATTTTCAACCTACTGCGGTATTCGTTGGGTAATCGATGCTCCGCATTCATTTTATTGGTATGAAATTCCCAACTGGTCTTCCAAAATATTATATTGGATAATTGGCATAAGAGCTTGATAGAACCATTTAATGGAAGATAAATTTTAAAATTGGTCTAATGACTTTCTCTAGTAGTCTTCCTATAAAATTCTACTTATTTTTTGAGACTGTGCAAAAATCTCAATGATTATTTGAAATTATAGCTTGAAAAAGCAATTTTAATATCTTCATTAATTTCAAGTGCACTGATGAGAGTAATTTGCGGATGTTTATATGTAAATGATGAAATTATCGTTTATTTAATATCCAGTCGGACTAAAGGGCATTAATTGAATGGCATAAATATATAACTTACAATAATATTCGAATTAGCATGCCGAATCAGTTAATTTGAATAAAGTTTAAAATATGAACGCGCCCCTCGCGCGACTCAACGCGAGGGCAATAAAAAGATATTGGGTACTCGTAGACGTGAGCCGCGCGGTACACAACCAAATGATAAAGCCAAAAGGAGAACACTGCGCTCGCGCGTTTAATCCGCCTCGGCTTTCAATCATCTCATCCCTGCCCCACTAGCTTCCTGCCTTCTTTTCGCGGGGAGGATGAAAATGATCGCTTCCTCGCGGACGACGCTGCGCCATTAAAAGAAATCGCGGAACAACAAAGGTCCGAGATATGCTCATATTGGGACCAGTAACGAGCGTCAAAACGTTACCGGCTGCCGGTGCCAACTCCTTTTCATTAACTCCCTCGAGCTTCCCTCCCCTACGCTCCTCCTCCTGGACCTTTTCAAGCTACCCCACCCCACCCCCCTTATTTTCAATTAAATCAGGGCGGAGAAGTTGCCGCGGCCCCGCTACGCCAGTCGATAAACGTTGAGCGGAGGGCGTAGCCCGAGGAAGCCCATGATTTTCTCCCGCGCCCGCTTTTCTCCGGTGAGCAAACGCGCGAGGGCTTTGTACCTTCGCTATTCCAACTATTTCGCCGCGCTTTAACCCGACGCGCGGCATTCCAAAGTTGTACCGCCCGCGCGGGCGACGCCTCGTAGTGCTGGGTGCAGGCGCCTCGCGGCACCACCGCTGCTCGGCTCTATGTTTCCCGCTGCCCTACGCGATAAAACTTCTTTGGGCAATATTTCGCCGAGAGAATCATCACTGCTGCCAAGCCGTAATTGCCGTATCAATTGTGGTCCGTTTCGCTTTTTATTATTTCGTTTTGTCCGATGCCAGGCTTCTTTTTCCCCGACTTACGTCATATCAGACTGATTTATGCATTCAAAATGCACGGGCGGCGAAAGAAAAACTTACATCGCGCTGATTTACATGGAGCTATTGCGTGGCGCGCCAATTGAGATGCCCTAGCATTTGCCAAAAGCATTTGAAATTTATATCATCAATTTTTTTTTGCGCGAATAATTACGCGACGTTTCAGCGTAACGAACGAATTCAATCGCGAGTTTTGAATTATTCAACTCCTTATATTATGCATTTCTAAAGTTAATATCCCGTTTTAATGGATATCGAGGCTCACTTTATCTTTAAGTTTTCTGATTCTCCATAATTCGGACTCCAACCGGGTTTAATCGCGGGGGGATCATTTATGAAATGTTACGGACAATTAACTATAAAGTACTTTTACCGGCAAAAAATACCCATCCATCGATCCATCGACTTTTCTTAGCCTAAGTTATTTCACTCATTTGGTCTCAAGTCGAACGGGAATAGCAATGAATCGGTTATTCGCGAGTGTTTTTGACACCGGAAATCGAAATTGCAGCTATGAATCTAATTCCGAGAGAACTTTTGTTATCTATTTCAAGCTGTGTTACTTACAAACGGTTATTGCAAGGTTAATTTAACAAAATTTTATCCGCAGTATAGTAACAGTAGATTTTTCAAGAAAAAGTGCGAATGAACAACTCAAATTTACAAGCAAATTTAGATGACAATAATATTTTATTAAATAAACTAATATTTATTAAATAAGTAGTCTACTAGGAAATGGGCACTAATAATGTGCACATCTACCCATAATGTGTTAAATTTTATATTTTATGGGCAGATTATACGTAACATATTATATCCATATATATCTATATCGTGGCTAGATGACGACGGTATAACGTGCATAGTAATATGATAAAGTTATATTTAAGATCAAATTTTTTTTTGTCATATAAATTTATATTACTGTGATAGAGAGATAAATAAATAAATTGAATAAAAATCTACATTTTGTATAAATTACTTAAAACTATTAATATTTAAAATATTAAAACTGAAAATGTAATGTTTGCTAACTTTATAAATGATTAAAATATAAAGAACTCGCATTTCTTTTTTGTCTCCATTTATTTTGATATTTGAACTATTATCATTCTTCATTTATTCAGTTCTTTCTTCTCACTATTAATGGAGTAAATTTTTGAGGTTAGAATTAGAGAACGATAACTTTAAAAGCAATACTATCAAAACCATATTTAAGCGATATTTGTGAAACTATGCTAAAATTTATAAATATTTATGGTGAGAACAGGATTCGTTGAAATTTGTCGTAATTTTGAATAGTTTTTATAACTTATTTATATAATAGAGTACCTAAAGACGTTCGACAAAAATATAACCTAAGATATAACCTCTAGGACATAACCTTCCATGTAGTAAAATGTGTTGTAAAGCTCGAATGCGAGTTCAAATGTATCCAACTTATTTTCATATTTTCTCGTATATTTTGCATATGAACTCATACACTTTGGATAAAAGTACCTTACTATTTTTAGAATAATTCAAATATATACGATTGAGAGGCTCAAACGTAATCGATAAGGGTTAGGGAGTATTGAACGGAAATAAAACGGCATACCTCACTGATCGTAAAACGGTGACTTTAGCAAATGCAAAAGTATAAGATCCTTTAAATTCGAATGAACAAAATCGTAACTCGCAGACAATCCAGCCTCCGTTGATTTATCACGAATCCTCTGGTTTATCGCGTAAACCGAGTCGAGGGAGAAGGGAAAGAGGTAGGAGCTATACTTGGACGACCCAGGGCGTCCGTTATACATTTCTTTAGCTCCCTTTGCCCCTCGTCAGCTTTTTGTTCCGGGAAGGCGGAGCTGCGCGCGCACAGGTTCTCGAGTGAAATAATTTTCGCTATCAGCGACTCTTGCGCCCGCGCTATCGGAGCCTCCGAGTCGAGTTCATGCTTGCTCGAGAGCAAGATAGAGACAAGGGAGAATCAACTTTCGAGGATCCGCAGTGCGACGGGAAAAATTTTAACTCACGAGGCCGAGTGCAGGCCAGATAAGAGCTACCGCCGCAGCGCGGGGAAAAGGCGAGGTGCGACTGTGACATGGAAATTAAGAAAGTGGGTAGGAAAAGGTTTCCCTTGAGTCCGCCAACTTTCCATTGACTTCGTCATTGTAATTTAAGCACTTTTGAAACACAAATATGTAAGTCAAATAAGTAATAATTCGATATTACGTACCTTGTCGGAGAAGGTGCCCCTTCGACAAACCCAAAGAAAAATTTTTCACAATTTAAATCGCGACAATTTATGAGCAAATATTATGACTCCATTAGAGTTGGATATAAAAGAGTGAGTATTTGATTCTGCGTTAGAAGTGATCGTAGAGTGTAATTTGATTCCAAGGAATTTTCACTCGCGTGTCAGTTTGCAAGTCACGTAAAAGACTCAGAGTAAATTTATGCTTAAGACGAGTGCCATAGCGAATTGAAGAATAATAAAAAGTTATTGGTTGTCTTTTCTATAACTTCGATAAATTGTTCTAATATTGTTTTCAAATTGTATTTACTTAATTGTTTGGTCACAGTTTAACAGATGATGGTTTCATATCGTAAAAACGAATGTAGATGAAGGAAGCGAAGATATAAGATACTGTATACAGTGAGTCATAACCGAGTGTAATTAGATAAAACACTTGTTTTGATAAGACTCCACAATAAGCTTGATGGTATTTATTACAAGACTTTGCCGAAGGCGTCAAGATGATAACCATATCATTGTAACCTTACTTACTGACAAACGATCCTTGATTCCTTTTGATCGTTTATAACCCTGCACGTAGAATTAATTCCCAGAGACACAATCTGAAGCTACCTTTAAATTCACTATAGAGGCGTAGAACGGCCGTACCAGACGCCAACTTTTCGTGGCGAACACATGGAAAAATCCAGCCAGGCATACACGATACATCTCAAGGTAACCAAGTTACCGAGACAGCGCCCGTGAGTACCTCCGCCGCGGAACTATCGCTTTCATCCGCGCGGAGGCGTATAGACGCTGCAGACAGCACAAGCTGCTCTCCTCGCTAGCGAGCGTTCGTTTCGGCTTTCGTTTTCTCTAAAGCGGCCCACGCGACGATTAGCGCTGATAAGGCTCGGGCAAAGGGAGAAAGGAGCCGCCACTGACGCTCGGAAAGAGCCGTACAAGTTCTGCGAAGCCGCACCGAGACGAGGCTGAGGGATGCGCTTTTATTCCTGGGCCGTGCGCGTCAATTGATTTAAGTTTCGTGGAGGCGGGTCTACCTGGAACCCGTGAATAGTGAGCCTTTGTCGAATTCAAAGTAGCGGATAACAGATCCTCCCTCGCGCAATCGGAGTGGCTTGAGAGACTAACTTGTCAGCAGGTACTATTTTCGGACAAAACAGTATACTTCATTTTCAGTATGTTCGTTAGAATTTGTTCAGAAAAAGAAAAACAAGTAACATGTAAAGTACATAGTTATGAACTAACGCAATTTTTCTACTTTGCCATTAAATTTGAAGTCAAGTAGAACCAATTAAAATGAGATTGCCCAGTGAAACATCGAGGACTTGATTGTGAATTTTTGCCACTGCTGTGCAAGTTGATAAACATTTTTTACAACTATCACTGAAACTAAACTTGTAAAATGATTGTTTAAAATTGCTGCACTGCAAGTCGACAACCATTAAGCAGCTACGAGCAACTCTATCATTGGAACATCAATTCTAAACGTAATTATATGTATTGAGCCACTCTATATTATTAGGTCCATTGTGCTCACCGCCATCACCAATATACGCTGTCGATGAAATTTGAGAGAGCTAGTCTCTACAATTCTCCGTTAACCACAACAATTACCCACCTTTCAATTGAAAAAGTATAAAACGGGATGACAGCGACCGGAATGGTGAGATCGTTTGTCGGCCTGCTAATCCGCGCGTATAGCATTTCCGCACGTGCCAACTGGAATTAGGAGGGTGAAAAGGTTGTTCTGCCGGTTATTTTCATTGGATCTGCCGTAGCCACGTATAGATAATTACCGTGGTATCGATTGGGCAGAATTAAAAAAAAGAGGAACCGGGTCTTTGAGGGCTCATTCGGTTAAAAATACGTTCGAGGCGGTAACAAGCTACCGGTGCATATTTTAACGAGATGAAAATTGCACTCGCTGAAAAAGCCTGCGGGCTCTCAAGAGTGACCGGAAAATTTCAAAGATCTGTAAGATTTTCCACGGCGCAGCCGGTCTAATTTGTAATCAAGAGCGTGAAAAAACATTCTACGCGAAGAAATCTAAGGTAGCATTAGCATTCGCGTGAAAACGAACGTGGATAAAAGTAGAAAAATAAGAATACGCGGCCCGTGCGCGGTCTCTTTTCATAGCCGGCACAGGTGAGTAATTAATTTTTCAACCGCTGTCCGTCCTGTACGCGGGCGAATTTGCGCACCAGCACCAAGCCAGATGTAAAAAAAAGAGGCGGCGGGAGGGAAGTAGGCCACGTGCCACTAGTCTATTTGTTGTGAGCTGTTTTTCTTGCCTGTACGCGCGCGCGAAACGAAGCGCGTCCGCCGTATTTTCGCCCGGGGATTTGCACTCGAATTTGCATTGGAATTTTCAATGAAGGAGATGCTTATGCTGCCGATGGCTCCAGGCCACTCACCTCCCTCCCCCCTCCCCAGTTTATGTTTTTCTTCTCAAGTTTGATTGAATTAATAATTTACTACTGGAAATTTCGCAAAGCAAGAAGTTATGAATAGAAATTTAAATATGTTATTAGAATCCAACTTCACGTAGAAAGGACGCTCATAAAAGACTTTATATTAATTATTATTTTTTATAAAATGTTTATCCAAGAAAGTATATAGATAAATAAATATATCTAATATACGCTAAATCAAATTCTATCTGAATTATGCATATATGCCGTGGAAGTAATAAATGAGACTAACACCATAGTTTATAGGAGCTTCATAATTAGCGAACGTGAGCTCGTCGGCTTGAAGAAGTCACTTACCGAGAGAATGAATTTAGACGTCACCCAACACAGACTGAAGTCATTAGATACAAAGGTGCTACAACGTACAGATACATAGTGTATAAGAACTTGTAACGGGGGAGATTCCGGGGCGCTACTGCGCCGACTCGGCCGTGTACAATGCGAGTGACGTAGATTGCGTCAAAAAAACTGGTTGCGCGGTGCGCGCTTACAAAAGCACTTATTAATACACGGCGCGCAAATAATAACTAACGCGCATGCGTTCGCCCGCATTTAATTAAATTCGCGCTTTCGTTAGCTTTCCCGCGTGTCGTTACCACTAAACGCTTTCGCGCGATTTAGCGGACGAATTTCTTAGCGTCGAGAGGAATCGGGAGATCCTCGCAGGATCAGGGGCCTATCCCCACAGGAGGACCGTGTTGCTATATCTAACCGTAGATACAGCCGCAACTAGTGCGACTGAAAGAGAGAGGATAAGTCTCTGGGTGTTAGCGAGAGGTTACTCCGAGCGCCAGCCTAGTAAAAAGGTAAACAAACAAGCGAGGCCATTGACCGACGAAATCGGAGCGACAGATGAAAGGACTCCCGATGTTCAAAAGAGAGAGAGAGAGCGCGGAAATATTGAGACAAAGAGGAGGGAACGTGTGACTGATTAAGAGAGCACGGGAGAAAACCGTTGTGCACGTAGCCTCGCTATCCGGCTACGGAAAACTCTAGCGGCTGTGTAACCCCTGTGGGCCAGGGGAGCCTTAGGACCAACCTGGTGACCATCTCTGACACCAGAGGCGGCCTAGCTTTGTGAGAAGGCGCAAAAGCGCGGGAAAAGCACAATAGTCAGAAGGCGCGCTGAGCGCAGTAAGGCTGGCGGTCGAGTCCGTGAAGGATGAGTCGCGCCGGCGGCTCGATGAACAAAGGGCTCGCGGTAGTGGGAGAAATCGGGCCTAAAGCTCAGGGACAACTCGCGCTCACCTCACACTCTCTGTCGAACTCACAAACGTAAAACTATTGTTTACCTCGGGGTGCGAAAACAGTTTCTCTGTAACTCGATCTATTTACTCAATAACATTGTTCAACATTTTGTAGTAAATAGTCAGCTTCAAACAGAATAAAACATTTTTGCCATATTCAATCTTTACACCGGCTTCCTTACCCCATCGAGATCTGACTCAAACAATGGGTATATTACCCTTTACCGAGCGAGCTGATGACTCCGCCTTGTTGCACGTCGGTGCAAATGTTCAGTCTAAGGAGGTACCTCCTCGGGTCGCGTGTCCCGAGGGGTGGGTCGCAAGCTCTGGGCGCGCTGTCCTCTCCTTAAACAGCTCTAAAATCTCCTTGGGCGCCGCCACCATAACCGTGGATCACTAGCTGGTGATCGCCTCGAAAAACTCTCCTTGAAAGGTATCACCGAGGTGGAGTTAGCACGCGACTTTACGCGTATCGATTAGCGCGGGCTCCGCGAGAATAACTCTCTCTCGGGCGCTGAGAGGACACTAACCTGACAATAATTCGCGCGCAAAGATTCCTTTGGTTCGGCTCGCGTTGGCCTTGACGGGCCCAGCGCCTGGCGCCCGTTAAAAACTATGATCTGAAAAATTATCAAATCATTGAAATTTTCGTTTGATGTGCCTTCATCTATAAATGGGTCTTATAACGTCTTTTATCCTCAAGGCATTGGAAGTCGAGTCGAACTGAACCGCCAGTATAACTAAGGATGTCAATGTCTGTTGATATGAACGACGTCGTCACGAAGATAGCCTTCCACGAGCTGTCCTTGCACCTCACCTTGCTCTCACGTGCTCACGATTTTCAATTATTACTCTAACAATCAAAGTTTTCCGACATAATCAAATCAATCATAAAAATAATAGGGCTATTCGATGTTCGCACCAGCGTATAATAATTAAAATTATAAAGATTCCTCGCGAAACAACTTAATTCTTGGTAGAGGTCGAGTATTAAAGAATTTCTAATAAACATTAAATTTAAATTTGCATTTTATCTTAGAGCCTCAGATTGTGATGAGGAAATGATTGCAATATTTCTAAGAATAATAATTAATGAGACTCATTTCACATGTTTAACTAAATTTTTTTGTGTATACATTTTTATAATATAATTCTATTATTTTATTAGCACTGTCAGAAATAAAAAAATAAGCCCATTCGATTTCATAATAATTTGTTATTACAATCCATACAAATACCAATCCTAATTATTCTATAGGAACAACTTTCTTAATTGAAAACCATGAATGAATTTAATATATATACATAATATATAGTTGAATTTTGTAGGTATAATTTTTTAGTACACAATCTCGCATTATGTGCAATAAAAAATTCATAATGTAATGGTTATGCAACTATGGAAATTAAAACGTACAATTGCACAGCCAAACTTTAAGCGAACTAGTTTCCACGTTTCTGCAGCAGGTAGCTTTATACACTAAGGCAAGTGATGTTGTAAATTTGCAAGAACTTGAAGGAATTACGATGTTTTTAAATTTATTTAGTAATATCTGATTTCGTAAATACAAGTAACTCATCAAGAAATAAGAATTAACCCATTATAGCAAAATTTATTAAATAGTTTGAAAAAAAGTTAGGTCGGCTATTCTAATTCACGAAACAGCATAATAAACTCTTTTATTAGCACGTGATTTATATTTTGATTAAAAATAAGTTTTACAGCAATTTTTCTTCTAGATTTATTATTAATTTGCTGAAATTCGCGCGTCTAGCCAGGAGAAAATAATAAATCGAGGGAGTTTGGTTGGGGTCCTTGGGTCGGCTGCTAGCTGAAAGCCAGGCAGGGCGGGGTCACGGCCCAAGGGCGGCTTCCCTCTCGATCGGCGACACGCAATAATAATTAAGCAATTCCGGGGCTCTTTTAATACGCGGTGATAATTTAAGCGTCGGGCGGCGCCGCCGTGGCGCGCCTTGGCCGCGCGCTAAACTTCCCACCGGGGGTCCGCACATGTTACGCGGCGGGCGCAGCCCCCCGATAATTGGAAACCTCGGGGCCGTTTAACTGCCGAACGCGTATCGGCGTCCCCCCCCCGGGCAATCCGACACGCACCGGGCGCAGGCCGGCAGGCTCCGCGGGTATTGTCGAGCGGCGCGCGGGCCACCTTATCGACTCGTCCGGCCGATCGGCCAGCCCCGAGGCGAGCGACAATTACACGCGGTGCATCTACTCCGGGGCCGGGCAACAAGCGGCAGACGAATATGGCTCGTCCGGCAGGCGCCTCGGAGGATGCGGCAGTCCCGCCGCGGGCGCGTGGGGCAGGGGGCTACCCGCGGCAGGGCCTGCGTCGCCGGGTGATTAATGGCGCCCGGGACGGGCACGTGCGGAGGGCCGCCGCCGACAGCAAATCCGCGGCCTAACAGATCGACTTCCTGCCGCCGCGGAAAGACGGGGGAGCCCGGATTCCCTCCCCGATTTGCGTGCTTCCTCGAGGACTTCCTTTTTTTTTGTTCCGGGGGAGCCGTTGTCCGCACAGTCGAGGCAACAACAAAACAAAAATTATAAACAAAAGCAAAAAAGTGACGGAAGGATGTAAAAGGCACAACAACGGGCGTCATCTAGTGACGGGGGGAGGGTCGGGTACTTCGCCGGTCGCCCAGTGACTACTCCGGCCCTAATGAAAATTCATCGGCTGCGGCTGCGTGGGAGGGCCGCGGAGCCGCCAGCGCCCGCTGCGGAGCCCCCCCGGACCATTCTATTGATCCGGGGGCCGCGGCCTCCTCTCTCTCTCTCTCTCGCGCACGGCACCTACGCTCCCCCCGACCGCGCGCGCGCGCGCACCGATCTATATACCGCCGTTCGGCCTGCGGCCCCGGGGGCCTAAACCTACCCTTTGTGCCGCACTTTTTTCAAAGCTCCTAATTACAGGCGCCCCGGCGCTGCGAGGATCGAGGTTAAGCGGAGGTTGCCACGGAGAGGGCGACGCGGCACTCCGCCCACCAGTCCCTCAGGCTGCGCGCTTGTCCTCAATAATTGAATTTTCGAACCGACAGCTCGGCTCCGGCTTGTATAGATCCCAACAATCTGCCGAGCTTGGATACGCCGCGGCTAATTATTCGGATTTACCCGGGGACAATGTTGCCGCCTGAGTATCTCGCTCGTGGAGTAGTGCCCCTTCTTTGTCTCCGATCGGAGGGCAATAATCTGCCCCATTTCGCGATCCACGCATTCGAGTATGTATATATATATATGCACATATGCTTCCGTTGATCCAATCAATTCCAAATTATTATCGCGTGTGTGTACATATGTATGCACTATCACTAGCCACTATCCTGAAGCATTCTACAAATGGTGCAGGTGCACTGCCCTAATCCCCCCTACGGTCGTTTTGAAACGGTAAATGAAATAATACAACGTGAGCTTGCTGATCGTGGCTGAAAACGCTTTTTAAGGAGCTATTAGCCTTTGTCCGAGGCAGCTGTTAATTAAATAGGACAAAAGTGCTAGCGCCCAAATGCGAAGAGAAAGGGAGCGGCCCGTTGAAGAGCCTCAACGGCCAGATCCTACCGTAAAGATACTCCCGGCGAGTGCGTATCATATCTCTGGCTGTGCAATCATCGGCCGGATCTGCAGCACTCGGACGGAAGGGGCTCGCTCGAAAGGGTTATACTCACCGGACTGAACGCGATCATCTCTCCTGATCGGCTGACCTCCAAGTGAATCAAGGCAGAAAAAAACGCGGCCTCCCACCCCAGAGCGCCTCGCGGTCCCGGTCCCGCTACATTTTTCTCCTCGGCGTGTTTGTTTTGAGTGGCGGCTCGAGCCGATCGCGGGAGTGTAGCCGCCGAGGCGTCTTCCTCGTAAACAAAAAAAAAAAAAGGAAAAAAAAAAAAGCCACGCCACAAACATTTTTCGCCACTTTCAAATTTCTCCCCAAACGGACGTTTACGCAAGGTAATGGGCGCAACTTGTCCAAAAGCCGAGCCACTTTGACTCTTGACGCGAGACAATAAAATAACAACTCGTCACTGTCCTTCGGTGGGGAATTTTCGAGCGATTAAAAACATTTAGCGTGCGCACGATGATGTGTACAGTTGTTGAATACCCGTAAAAGAAAAAAAGAAATGCCGTAACTCGAATATTGTTTCTCGATTAATCTTGCGTCGAGTCTCGGCGACTAAGAAGAAGGACAAAAAAAAAGCACAAATGGATTGATTTTATCCGCAATTGCGGTTGAGATACTCAACGACACGGCCCATAATGGATGCGGTGAAACTTTCGTCGGGCATTGTAAGCGGATAACCAGCTGACAGACCGAGAGGAAGCCGACACGCGAGCGGCAGCCGGAGCGAGTCTAGGCCACGCCGGGCTTTGAGCCCCTTTCCGAGGGACGACTACGAGGGTCCTCCGAGGGTTAGGTCTGCCAGCCGCGGCCTCGGCGGGATCATCCTAAACAAGACTGTCGCCGCACTCCCTTAGCCAACCCTCGCTCTCCCTGTTTTTATCCAAGCCGACTTGTTTATAAGGAAGGCTTCCTTTCGGGCTGCGGCGACTGGCTGGTCGGGACGAGGAAAAAAAAGAAAAAGAAGATACGTGATTCCCGAGTCCGAGCCGAGAAACGTTCCGTTTGCCGCGTCTGAGCGGCGGCGGCCGGGGGGGGAGTGAAAGGTTTTTCTTGCCCCTCGGCGCTCAAAAGTTACGAGGCGAAAAGCCCGCGAGAATGGCAAATAGAGGAAGACAGGGCCGAGTTAGCGCTGATGGATAAAAATGACCTCGAGAAGGAGCGCGAATAAATTATACAAGTGCTAAAACTTCTTCGGCCGATTCTCCCCGTGGCCCCTTGGCCGTAAGCGGGTATCTCTCGCCGGTTAGAAAGGATCGCAGCCTCCGAGAAGAGACGCCGCTCTTCTTTTTTTTTTTGGGGGGAACAAAATCAGGCACGCGCCGAACGGATCCAACGTCTACGTCCGGTGCAATTGGGCAACGTTTTTTTTTTTTTGCAGAGGACACCAGGGACGATATCGGGCGGCTAATGGCGCGCGTCGACGAGCGATCGTCGGGTAATGCACGCGACGGATCCGGGGAATTTTCCGCGAGGCCGCCGTCTAATCAATCAAGCCGGCTTTTTTTTTCCGGGGCGGGTAGCGTTACGCCATAAACAATAACGAGCGCAGACGGCGCCGCGCCTGCGATCCGGGCGCATCGGCCCGCGGCCGTTTCAATTAGAGAGTCCGCAGGCCAGCGAGACGCGCGGTCCAGTAACAACAGCCAGCGGCCCTTCCGCGATCGGAGGATCATCGGCGGCCGCCTATCTCCGGTCTCTCCCGAATGCTGGGACACTCCGTTGCCGGTTGGGAAAGGCGCTTACCCGACTGTGGGCTTCTTACGTTGACGCGGCCGCCCCATTAGAAAATAAAACACACGTATCGGATCGAGACGCGCTTTTTCCGCGGGATTCCCCGGCGCGTGAAGAGCCGCCGGCTGCGCGCATCGCCTTGTGTCAGGACGCCCGCGCCGAAAGCCGGGGGACGCGGAGGAGGCCGAAAGGAAAAGCGCCAGGCACGTCGTATCTCACCGAGTGACGGTTGAAAAAGACGCGCGCGTTGTTGGGCAAACCAGGCGCACTTAGTCCGCAAAAGGGAGGCGGAGGAAAAAGGGGAGGCTGCGCCGGCCGAGTGTATGTGCCCCGCTTGCGTCAGCCGTGTCCGTTGGCCAAGCGGCCCATTACGAGCCTTGCACTCGCGCCGCCACGCCGAATGATACATCCATTAATCAATCAATCAGCCGGTCGGCGAGCGCGAGTCCCCCCGGGGTGGGGAGGGCCGCGCGCCCGTCCGCGGGGATCGCCCGATATTTCGGCCGCGGCTTTCACTGCGGCCCTGAGGAATCGCGAGCTGCTGGGTTCCGAGGGCGTGGATTTATTCCGCCGCGGTATGATGCATCGGGGCCAGACTCCTCCGAGGACATGGGCTCCTTTTTTTTCCCGGGGGGATGGAAATTCATCGATAGAGGACCTTTTATTGATGGCCGCTTGTCACTTTCCCGCGTGCCGCGCGCGCTTTTTAATACATCACCGCCGGCCCTCGTCTATCCATCTCGAGGGCCGCTCATATTTATGTGCATTCTTAATGCGTCTTTTAGGATTCCCCCGGTTTGTTTTAATCGCTTGGGCGAAAATTCCGGCTCGAAAGGGCTCCCTAGGGTTATAAAAGGCGCTAGCGGATAGGTGAGCCGAAGAGCTTCGCTCGTCAGCAGCTTTTTCGCCCACCATTTTTCGCGGCATTTGCCACCGCCGTCGGCTCCCAACTATTGCCTCCATCAATTAAGAATGATGTACGAGCCGAACGGGCGAATATTTCCCCGCGACGCTTGCCGCCTAAGCCCTTCAATGAGGAATAAAGGCGGATTGAAAAAGGAAGCCAGGGTCCCAAGGATATTCGGGAAAAAGGGTCTCCCGGGTGGCAAGTAATAAAAAGGCTCCCGACTTCCAATCTCGCGTCGCCCTCCGAGACCTCCGATCTCCGCCGCAAGATGATCGTTTCGCCACCTGGCGGCCGGGCCATTAGCCATATACACGTTCCATCCGGGGCCCGCGGCAGGAAGCCCCCGGGTAACTTCCCCGCGCGGCCAGATCCGGGGCACGAGTTTCCGGAGGCTCGGGCCGCTGATCCGGCGTAATTATTGCGGCCGAGGATGGCTCGGCCGATGGCACATCTGGGTCATCGGCGCCGTCACCGTCGGCTGCCGGCCCTGCGATGCGGGCCTCCCGGCGCCGATGTCTCTCGCCTCCTGCCGGCGCGCCCTCGGGCCAGACTCGGCCGACCCACTTGCGCCCGGCCCTTGCGTCAGCGCTGCGCTTCCCCCCCCTGAGTCACGCGCGCCGCGAGGCACGTATCCTCTGCAACGGGGCGCCTTCCTGCCCTCGGAGGGACGCGCGGCTTTTCCCGCCGACGGGGCGTCGTCGCCCGTCGGATTTTACGAGACGTCGGATATCTTCTCGCGCTCCTCGATCGCATATCTCCTCTCGAAAGTGAACCGTGTCGATATGGAGGGTCGAAAATTCAACGCGGCGACACCCTTGAAAAATCCATTTTCCCGGGGTAATAGCCACTCGGGAGGCTAAGCAGCTTAACGAGCGCTTTATACGGCCCGTAAAAACCTAACCGCCCGACGAATTCTCACCCGACGCGCCTATAAACCGCGGCATCGCGCGACCCTCAATCCGTCCCGCCATTAACATTATTCATGGGGCCACCGCGGTGGCATTGTTGCGCGGCTCCGACACCCGCAATGCGAATTCCCGCCTTTTTTTTTTCGCCGAAAACGCCGCGACAGGACGCACGAGCCCACCTGATCTATGCCCCGTCGATCCCTTTCACCGGCGCTTGTGCAAACGGAAGCCCTCGTCTGTCTGCTCGCGCGATTTTTCGGGAGGTGGGCCGGAGTTGGGCAAACGGCGCGCGGCACGTGCATCGGCGCCGCGGCGCTCGGCTTCTCCTCCTTCCGATGGGGAGACTGTGCATTCTTTGTTTTTTTTTTTCTTCCCCCTCAAGGTGAGGCGGTACTGTTAATGCGGCTCGCGCGCGCCAAGCCGATAGATTCAATTCCGAGGAATAAAACATAAATTGATGATAAATTAAATTAATCCCGCCCGTGACTTATATCAGAAGATAATTAAACTTTTTACAAAGTGCAACGTCAAGCCATCACGCAGCATTTTTCCGAGCTACCTACACGTACACTGAACCTTCTTTCCCTTCTTCGGATGCTGTGTGCTGCTCCTGCCCCACTAGCTCAATTAGTCTTCCAATTAGGCACGCTCGACTGCGCATGTCCTTGGCGATTACACCCGCAACGTACATTCTTCGGCCGATCTTTCTCGAGCAGCTTTAAAGAAAGAGAGAGAGAGAGAGCGGAATAAAAAACAATTATCCAATGATATAAATCGAAATTACCAGTGCAAACACGGGTTACCGAGACGATGTACTTTAATACGCCATTGTTTGTTACTCTGCAATGAGATTTCTGGGTAGGAGACCATGAGAACAACTGCCCTGCATACAATTGATTTAAAGCGTACAAAAAACAGCAGGACTCTCGGTTAATTCTACCTGCCTGTTTACTCATTTGTGGTGATTTTTGATCAACGACCTCTTATTAAATGCAATTTAAACACCATTTGATGCAAACTGAGCTTGATTTATGGTTAAAAATTTCGTGTTAATAATTAAATCTCGATTGTAAATTACCGTCACTTTTGTTTTATACTAATAGAGTGTAATTTCACTGCAATTGAGAATGTAGCATTTAGGCGAGGAAAAGAGGACCTTTTAAAATATTGTACTAACGAGGATTATGCTCCATTTTTCAAGGTAAAAACTGCATGGAAGACAAACGTTCTCTAACTTTAACAAGCTTTAATGATTTCGCATCTTCCATGTGCGCGCAAGAACATTTGCAGTTGTTCGTTCTCATCGGTCAATGCTAACCAATGAAAATAATAAAAGTGTAATCTGTTACCAATAATCGTACAGAAAAGTTTTTTCTTTTTCAATTCCCAAATTCTTCGACAAAGGCTAAAAGTCACATGGTTCTGATATCGTAGCTTAATGACCTAATATTGGCTGATCGGCACACAACTATACGATTAGTGCACGGGTAAACAGGCTCCGTACAGCGGCGGTTCTCCTTACGGGATGCTGCATCGCTCGGGCATTACCGTCAAGTTAATCAAGGCTAGTGGGAGATGAGGGGCGAAGAGCGGAGGGCCCGAGGAGAATTGAATGAGACAGAGGGAAATTAAGGAAGGCGCGCAGGATGCCGTGGCGGCGGCTTAAGTGTTTTCCCCGGCACCTCGAGCGTTTCCGGCTCGAACGCGGCGATCCACGAGCCCCGGTGCGCCTACACCGCGAAAGAGAGAAAGAGAGGCTGCCCGCGGGCTTCCGCTCATTTTTAATGCACCATTAGATGAGTCGGCTTCACCTCCGCGCTCGGCCTTCTGCAAAATTCAACTTTCATTCGGCCTGATGGAGGAAATCGTTTATCATTCAGCGCCCGGCTCATCTGGGTAGTAAAGGGTCTACGTACGTCGTATTCCCTTAACTTATTTCAAGTGGGTTTTCATTAATTTCATTCAGTGTTTGTACGTGAATAAAGATATGAAGATTACAACAGCTATGTTTCAATTTTTACTCATTGCCATCTCCTCGTGCTAGCAAGTCATAATACTTGTATTCTAATATCTGATGACGAACAAATTTTACAAATTTTGAAACAGCCAAAATTCTCGATATATTAATTAATAGGACTTCAATTAATTAATGTCTTTTATTTAATTTAAAGACAAAAGTTAAATATCCTTAGATATACGTAAAATAAGTTTTGCAAAATTAAATTGCAGTTAATTAAATTGCAATTAAAAGGGCAACCGCAATGTGGCTGTCGGTCACGAGAAATCGTATTTTATACGCGATATTACTTTAGTTTACATTAGAATGGGACTCAATTGATATCGGCCCAGTCGCGTCGAGACAGCAAAAGGGCAGAGGGAAGGGGAGAGGGGGCCGTGGACGCGCTCGGGGCTCTCCCTGATTGCGAGGATGACGGTAATGAGGAGCGAAAAGGGGAGGGGGCCTAACGGTCGCGGGCGAGAACGATTTTAAATTTGAATTGGTCCTCGAAGCTAAAGCTAAACAATTATTGGAAATAGTTTAAATATTATTTATTTAAATCCACTCCTCAAGAAGAAAAATACACACTTAACAACAAGTTTTAAAAAAAACTCATCCCTGAGAAATAATTTTAGAAAACAAAACTCCTGTTGAAATGTGCCTGTGATTATAGTGTGTACATTAAAATTCTGCTGTAAGAATATTCATTCAGACCATGTTATAACACATCATAAACCTGCCTATCACGTTTCATTATGTTAAGAAAGGCAAAAGAAAATTTTTTAAGAAAATTTTATGCGAAATTTACAAGCCTTGACGTTTATTCAATTTTATAATAAATGTGACAATTTAAAAACCTTTTCTATAGAAACTTAATTACTACTTAAGAAATTCATAGTATATATAGATAGTTAATTTTTATGTGAAATTGTATGCCAGTGCATTTGAATATATCTTCATTATCTTAAAGATATATTTTCTTTTAATTTGAAACGAAGTCATAAGATAGGTATATATTTTCACAATGGCATATCTTTAAAATTAAACTTTGCTCTTACGTAAGCTTGTAATATCATTTAAGACTTAGTTTCGAATGCTTAAAAGGGAATCTCTATCTCGTCTCTATTATTAATCTCGTAATTCGAAGTGACTATAGTAAACGTTTTGAATGTCAAAATATAACATTGAAACAAAAAAGTTTAATGACTGTAATAAACATTTTTCATATAATTAGAAGTCTTGTTTTCTATAAATACGTGTTATTGTTTGATACAGATCAATTATTAATTCAAAAGTTAGTATGGAACATTTTGAAAATTACACTATATACTTACTTTTTTTCGCTGTGTGAAATTTGTATGACCAATACTGTATCACGATGTTATTAACTCCGATAGCTATGTTATGAAATGTTCGGCAATAATTATAAAAACACCTTACCTGAAACAAAAATAGATACAATGTACACAAATATCTAAATATATTAAACTATTAGTAAGTAAACTTTGAAGTATTTTACTACATTCTTTATTGTAAAATATGTAACATACATGCAAATAGTTTATTTAATTAGTTTAAATTAATTATAACTCATAAATCGTTATGAAATCTATAATAAGACATGATAGAAACTAATATTTATTAGATCCATTAGATTTACAATTATGAAATGGAATGGAATTAAGAAAACAAGGAACGCGAAATATATATATAAGCAAGGAGGGTGTTGAAACGATGTTTAGAAATCATTACGGAAGAGTATAGGCTGCCCGAGCTTAACAATATACACGTCCTAACGATCATACCATTACAATCAAAATAATTTAATAAAATTGTATTGGCTCCAATGTACATCTGTCCAACACAACGGTCGTCCTCGTCCCCCCGTTCTTCAAGCAATCACCTTTAACTGCGCCCAATTCCCCAGCAGTAGTACTTTCTTCCCAGACGCTTTTCGCGGAAAAGCAGTGCGATTTACCGCAGTCCATTGATCGCGCCGAGGCCCCCCGGCTGGCACCGCGGCCCAAAACCATTCGGCCAATGACGGCCCGCCGCGTTACGCTAATCCCCGCGGATTTCGGAGGCCGCGGAATTCCGCGCGCGTTACACTCCCCGCACAATGCGTCGGCCTAATCACCTCCCCGCGGACGTGTCGAAAGCCCGGGCGCGTTCTCACGGGTCTCGCGACTTGCCACAGAGCCCGGCCGGCCGGCGTCCGCGCCCTGGGAGATTCGCGGCATTGTGAGCCGGCGTAAGTTTCGTAAGGGAGCCGCGCTTTCGCGCGCGTGCCATTGTGACCCGGTGTCGATGCCGATTGCGGGTCGTGCCTGCCCGGATTTTTATGCTTCGCGAGGGTTTTTCTGCAGAGGCCCGCGGGGCTTCTCACCCGCTGACTGCGTTGGTGGATTATCTTTACTGTGCCTCCGTGCACTGGACCCCCGAGGTATTTTTCCGCAGTGAGCTCGAACGCACTCCCAATGGCTCGCTCTGCTGTTCAGTTGCAATGGGTGGTGTATTGCACCAGCGGCTGTTCCTGTGTGATTCACTTAGTGCCGGCGATTCTTATTTCCACTAATGCACCATGAGCAGATGGAATTAGCTATCATCCACTAAGGCACTTGTGGTTGGGCTGATCACTAGTCGAGAAAAAAAAACTAATAAAAATTGGCTATCCTAGGCTTCGCCAGTTTGCATTTTTGCTCATTCGATACGCATCCAAGCTTAAAATCACTTTTGTTTCAATGTTAACCGTTGATTCCCAATCAAAGTTTCAAGAATGATATATGGTTTGCATAAAATGACAATTTAAATAATACATAGTAAACGATGTCTGTTGTTTTTAAATATGTAAGAGAATAGAGGAAAAGACGGTGCAATAAAATATCCACAAGGGTCGAGCAACCGCTTGAGTATAAATGGAAATGAATAAAAAAAGCAGCGATTACAGTAAAAAGAAATGATTAGCCCATAAAACCAATGCATAACATCGTCGTTTCAACGGCAACGTGTAAATTGCCTATAGGACACGTACCGCTTAAGCAAAACAATGATAATTTTGAGAAAACCATCGAATAAAACATTACAAAATAGTGTCATTACGGCGCCGTAAAGCGAAAACGAAACTTTGTACTAGCGAATGGACCGCAGTCAAGAGGCGCGTAATAGTTTGCACTGCGGATAGACAGCGAAAAGCGCGGAAAGCTGTCAAAGCGATCGTAAACTATTGATTAATTTGCATGAGCCCCGTGGAGTGGAAGGTAACGCGCACGAAAATCCACTTTTACGGCAATTTCCATGGAGCACTTCTGCCGCGCAATGTGTTCACACGCTAAGGTTAATTGAGGGTAAAAAAAATAGGCAAGTATAATTGGGCGGAGATGCAGGTGAGATCAGCTTGAAACTGTTACTATGTACTGTTACCGCTTATCGCGGAGAAACAGATGCAATGGTACTTTGAAGCTAGAAACGGGATACATCGCCGAGAATAAAACGCTGGGGCGTTGGCTAGAGGACTTTTAGTGAAAATCGATATCTGCCCCCATGAAACTCACAATCACGACCCTATTTGTATTCGTAAAGCTCCATTTAACTGATTTATAAATTTGAATCACGCAAAGCCAATATTTCCTAAATATTTCAAGGTTTCAAGTCGTATACATAGCAATAAAATTCTAAAAATTTTACTAATTTAAGAGAATTTAATTTTTTCCATATTAACTTTAACGTGAATAAAAATTACTCAACGGTAGAATAAATTGGAACCAACAAAATATATTTCACTTGTAAAATTAATTTATAATTAATAACAAAGTGTACACAATCTCATCATGTACTATAAAGTAATGCGAATTTCTTGAAGCACTCAATATACGTAACTTATCTTAATATAAAGAGAGTATTCGAATAAGTAGATTATTTATAATTTTTAAATAACTATATTCACGTCTAATTTATTATACATATATATGGCTGGATGTATCAAATTTCTATAAGTCATTTTCATGGGAATAATAATCATGACCTGTAGCATTAGGAATCAATACCTGTTCTATGTACAATATTACATAGACTAGGATTCATTACTATAGCGATTATGTATTTATTAGTATAGCTAACCTTATGGTTTTCAATTTACTAACATGTTTTTCTCTCCATGTAGAATTTCAAATAAACAAAATTTTTAAAAAATTTCTACACCACAAATGCAAAATTGTATTATTTTCAGTAGGGACAATCTTGATTTCATTAAGTAACGGTACATTCAAAACATCCTTATTCTCCAGAAGGATGTCTCTCAAGTACGTAAACTTATTTAGTAGGAACTGTAGAACTGAGAGAACGCGAGCTCGTACGCAGAATCCCAGTTGTGCCTTAGTTGGACAAGTTAAGAGACACGTCTGCTTCGCATCCGCGCATTGTTCCGCGATCGCGAGGTTTGCAGAGTCCGAGAATTAATAGACGCGCCGGGCCATCAATATTAAAGGCCACGGGTGGGGGGTAAAAGAGCCGAGGCTAATTAACCAACGGCTCCCGTGCCGGCTTAGCGAGGCGGCGGCACCTTTGCTCCCGCAGAATCCGCACCGCGCGATTTGATTGTGCCGGGGCCTCTTTTTTTGCCCCCCCCCCCCCCCGGGCGTCGTCGCGATAGCGGCGCCCATATCGGCTTGCTCCTGCTGGGATTCCTGGCCAGTCAAGCTGCCCGATGAATAATGCATGGAGCAGCGGCGCACCGCTCGCTTATTATTGATTGTTACCTCCCTCAATGGGGGAAGAATTGCGTGCGCTGCTACGCTACTTGCGGGATGATGCCGGCGGAAAATTTGCATCCCGTGGCCGTGATCGCTGACGCCGCGCGCAAAGGTTAATCAGATGCATTGTTTGCCTGATGGCGGCCACTACTTGCGATCGGACGGCCAAGCGGCATAAGGAGCCAGCGAGTATTCGCCAGGCGTTTTGGTAATAGATTCCGGCCGAGCCCGGGAATGGCCGCGATAAATCGCCGGCCAATGAAATTTCCATCGAGCGGCGGATTTAAACAGTTCCAGCAAATAAACTGCCGATAAAGAGGGAGTTTGCAAAAACTTTCGCACCTGATTAGAAAAGTTCTCCCAGTTTCCGAGGGGAATAACTCGACTCCGGGGGAACGCGAGTCGACTTTGTCTTTAAGTTTCCAGCCGCATCGGTTATTCATGAAAGGCCAATGATAATGGAATTAACCGTCTTAAAGTGATTATCATGAGCTGTTAGCGTAACTAATTGAATCTTCTTTGACTCATATCTTACAATTTCGTGACTTACTACAGACAATGGACCGTCGAATTGGAAGTCAATAATGTCTGGATTGTGAAAACAGCTGGCGTGTAAGCGTTCCTAAAGTTTTTACAACTATTGCAAGATAATGAAAAGAATAAATTATTGACAAGTTATCGCACCAAGGTGAGAAAGCATCCGTCTAATTGTAATGTCGATTACATTAAACTTTCAAACAAACGGCGCGTTTGCATATGCACATACTCAGTCCTAACCGAGCTAGTCAATGAGTGACGGGCTGGTGGTATTGGTGACATAACGAGACAATAGACGATCAGCCGATCGTCGTGTGCTTCGAGGCTGTCGTTCATGCATTATGTAAAGGCAATAGTGCTGGCATCCGTTACGGACCTCGTGGGAATTCTTTTCACGGAAGGGTTAAGATGTATACCACGAGTGCATGGTACTTTTCATTTTGCCTGATCTAGTTCATTGAGGAGCATTATGAAAAAAGAGCGAGAAATCGAGATTGGGCGTCCGAGGCGAGGGCTTGGTCGTGACAATTTGATCAGTGCAGCGGCTGCAATACTGCCATTATATTACGTGTAACAATGCTTTCGATCGGCCAGCGTAACTTGTTGTATTGAATAATAACACATAAGTTCTCGATTCAACGGAATGTAATAAAATCCCATTTTTGAAAGTCGTATAATATCGCGGCACAGTTCATTTCATCTTGAGTGACTTTTATTATTGCAAATTTACAACTGATATATGTTTTAATTATTGAAAGTAATATTTTTTTATTGCACGCCAAGAATTTTTAATCTTTATTGAATTCTTATCTTCAGAAAAATTGACAAGCGTAGCGTGACGAAAATTGCGAGACGTAAATTTATAATTAAAATTCACACACGAAGATATGCATATAAAAAAAAATTATTCGATTGAAGAGGTTGATTTTTTTTTTTTTTTGACAATTTACAGTATTTCCAAATCACAGGCTTTCTAAAGAATTCATTAGAAACGGTGCGAAAAACACAGGAGCTTAAATCGTCTAGCCTACACTTTTGAGGCAAAATACTGCCTAGCGACCCCACGGGCCGGAACTGATTGTGCATCCCACGATTAAGAATGATTTTGAGGGAGGAGGAACAGCTTGGTCTGCATGCCAGGCGGCCCGGGTTTCATTAGCCACGGAGCGACTCGCGCTCGGGGGGAACGCGAAAAGAAAGCTTAAGGACTGCGTCAATTCCAGCGAAACGCTTTTATTGAATGAAAGTGTGGCCGGGGCACCGCCGGCCCAGGTATACCCTCGCGGTCGGCGAGGTGGCCAACTGAGCTGATGGACTTAATGGCGCGGCGGCGGAGCGAATCAAGGCGAGCGAGCGGCGGCCCCGTAATAACTAATGAGTGGGCCGGATTTCGGCTTTGATCGGCGGCCCATTATATTACTAGCGCTGCAGTCAAGCCCGGCAACTGCCGTGCACGAGTCAAAAAAAAAAAAAAAAAAACACTATAATCAGGCGCAACGTTGCGGCAGCTTACCGCGGTGCGCCTCGCGTGTCATAAATTTGCAGATTCACGCGGTTGTTCGCCGTAGCAAGAGAGAGAGAAAGACATACGGGCGGCCGATTAATCGTCGGATTAATCTGCCACTTCTTGAGATAGTACCCCAAATGCGCGCGTCGATACGAGCGCGCTAGCTCAAAATTGGCTACATAAGCCTCCGAATGAGTTTCACGTTAAAATGCGAACTCTACAAAATACTCGAGCAAGTAGAGCAGTTTTCTCGTGTTTACCACTAACTTACAGACCGCTTTAACGATTATAAAGTTATGAATTTAGAAGTTATGGTGATTCGAGCACGAAAGTTAGGAGTTTGATCGCAAAGTTTAATATTGAATAGTTTAATATTTTGACGTTATGAAATCAGCGGTATTGAAGCTACCAGGTATTGCCAAATTTGATGATATATAAACATTCCAATATGATTGAAATATAATATTCCAATACATTTCCATAATAATAATGGCCAGACCGTCAATGCAAGTGATGATAAAATGTACAATGTCGATCACTGGTTTGGAAATAAAGTTGTAATATTTTCTATAATTATCGGTATACGTGATATTTGTCATTCAAACGTCCTCACTTGAACGCAACATTGATTGCATTTTGAGGTGGAATTGGTGATCCGTAACCAATTTCGAAAGAGTTTAATTGAATGAGCCAGGTAAGCTTCGGCGAGTCGGTACCGCGGCCTGAAATTCCGATGAGGAACGGCACCGATGAATCCTGGGAGATATTTTTTGTCAATTACGCCGGCGCGCGATTGGCCGCCTACCGCATCGCTGGCCGAGCTCCTCGCCGCGGGAATATAATGAGCCGGGGGGCGCGTTCGCCTAACGACCTCGAGACGCCGCAGGGAAATCGTCAAAAGGTGGCCGGCCGATTTGCCCCGTGGATTTCGCTGGGGAAGCAAACAACGCCCTGCCGGCGCGTTGTTAGACACGTATCCGTCGCCGTGGCTTCCCAGCAATCGGAGGGATTATTCTCAACAACTATCTGATTTTCGAGATCCCTCCGTTTCTCCCGGCTCGTGCGCGACAAGCCGAAAAATTGGGCTAACTACAATAAACCGAGTGGCACGCGGAGCGGAAGTTCTAACCGGGCGAAGGAAAAAAAAAAATAGACCGTCGCCGAAAGAATTATTGAAGATTACTCTGCCGCGTGTGGCGCTCTTATCGTCCGGGGGAGTTTTACGGCCGATGATAAATTAGAGCGCGCGGACTCGGCGCTATTATAGGGGGGCGGACGAGGGCCATATTGCGGGCGCGAAATTTAAGGCTCGGGACCCTATCGCCGGGGCTTTGTGCGCCTGCCCGAGATAAATGCAGGAGATGCGCTCGTGAGGGCCGCGGCTACAGCCTATTAGGAGGGAGCGGCGCAGACAGCCACCGCAGGCACGCAGACCGAGTGTCCGCGGCGCCCTTTCTAATACGAGCTATATACGAGGTATATATATAAGGCCGCAGCTAGCCCGCGCCTAGACATATATACACACACGCGCGCGCGCGGGAAAGCTCGGACCCCGGCAGCCTGTGCATATATATATATATGTACCGACGGATACTCGTTTCGGAGGGGGCGGCTCGCGCGGGCACAGGATTGGGCAATGACATATAAGCCCGCGGTACGCGATCTCCTTTTTCCGCGGCGATTAGCGGAAAAAAGCGAGTGAGCCGCGACGCGTGCGCGCGCCGCTTGCCCCACACCCGCGGCTATCCGCTGCCAAGGTATCCTTTCGAGTGCGATATATTCGAGAGCGCGGGCGCCGTTACCGTCGGCCCCGCTGAAAGGCCCCGCGAATCAAGAGAAAGAAAGGAGTATATATATATATATTCTCTCTTTCGGGCAAGCAAAGTAAGGGGGGGAGGAACGAAGGGGGAAAGAAAAAAGGCAATCAAAAAGAAAACGACAGCCCTCGCGGGGATACGCGTATATATATATATATATGTACACGTGAGATTTCATCAGGGCGCCCTGTGCATTATAAACAGGAAAAAAAAAGGGACTCGGCGGCGATTACGCGGGCCGCGCGTCTGGCGCGCACGAAGGCCCCGGGTTCGACGGACTCGCGGGCCTAACAAGCGCCGCGGCCCGGCCTCCCTGCCGAATATAATCGCCGAAGGCCGGCTTATCGGCCGGGGGAGATCGCGCGTCCGCGGCCCTCGTTGCCCCGCGTGTACACTTTGCGCCCGGCTATCTCCATCGCGGCCGAAAACGAGGGCCGCGCGCCTAATTGCCGCGGGGAGGGACCCGGTTTTTTCTTTTTCCTCCGTCTTCAAGGGAAAGTGCGTTTATTTTTTTGAAAAAAAAAAAGAAGGAGAGAGGGGAGTCCTTTGTTTGGGCGCCGCGGGTGTCGGCCGATTACTCTTACTCCCCGGCGTCGAGGTGGCGCCGCGGCGCGGCTCATCTCTTAATGGAATGTTTGAATAATAATACCCCGGCGGCCGGCCTGCCTCGAAAAATTAAACCGAGCCCACTCGCGCCCCCCGAGTTTCCTCAGCGGCCGGGAAAGTTCTTAACTGCGTTTTCGGCCGGAAAAACCCGGGAAATTCTTCGGGCCGGCTCGCTCCGCGGGGAGGCGCGCGGTTCTTTTTTTTTCCGCGCGCGCGGGTAATTCCAAAGTGCATATCCGCGCGTCTGCATAAATGTCAAGGGGGCAAGAAAGAAAATGGCAGCGAGTGTAAATCGTATTAGCGTATAATCTAGCCGGCAGTTATGCGAGGCGCAGAAGAACCGATAAAAGATATCTGTTTACCGTATAAACCCTCGGCGGTGCTCTTTAAAAAAAAAAAAAAAGTGGCAATTAAACTCCCGTTATCGAGCGGCCGCTCGGGGAATATCTGCATTTGATCAATCGGCCGGGCGAAAAACGGCGGGCATTCGATCAAATAATTCTCTAATTGGCCGGGTTAATCGCGGCTCCCGCGGGGGGGGGAAAGCGTTTCCCCGAGGCCCGGGCGTCCATCCCACAAGAGCTCCTCTCTCTCCCACGGGCCGCGCCCCCCGGCGGCGAAAATGGAAAGAAAAGAAAAAAAAAAAGGAAACAAAAGGGCCGATCGCCGACGCGGGCGGCTCGCTCTATCTCTCTCTCCTTCGGTTTTCGGCCCCCCCCACCCCCCGTCCCGCGGGCTAATCACGGGGTCGGCCGCGTCGATGAGAAGCCGCGAGTAACTCGAGAGCGTCGCCCCCTCGGCGCGCCGAGGTGCCGACGCCGGCCGAGCGGTAGTTGCGCCCGTCCCCGGTGGTCGGCGTGCTTTTATATACGGCCGCGGTGGGGGAGGGCCGCCTCGGCCTCGGCCCTGCAATTACCGAGGGACCGGTTTTCGGGGCCCCCGAGCGGAGCGCCCGGCCTCCGCCGGCGGACGACGACGAGGACGCCACCACGGCCTCCGCGAGAGTCCCCGGCACCTCCCGTCCCTTTGGCCCACCCGCTAAAACGGGCCTCCTCCTCCAGGTGCGCGCGCGCGCCTTGGGCTCGAAACCGCGTGGGCGCTCGCGAGGGAGAGCGGCGTCGCGGGAAAAGTAAAAAAGAAGAGCCGGAGAAACTCCCGCGAGCGATTTCTAAGGCGGCGCCGCGGTGTCTTCTACCAATTGGACGCTTGATTGGAAAGGTTCGGGGCGGAGGCTGCGTTTAGAAAGCCGGCGAAACGTGCGAAAATTACAGATCTCCGTTTCAATATTTCCATCTGGGCGCTCGGGCCCCTCCTCTTCTTGCTTCGCTTCTTCCCGGCCCGCGCATCCTCCCCCCCTTCCGCTCGCTCTCCCAGAAGAAGCCGCCACTTTCCCAATCGCACTCCCGGGGGAGGAAAAGTGGACTTCGCGCCAGTTTTCCGCGCCTCCTCGTTAGCAGTACGTGTATATATATATTCGCGTCCGGGAGGTCAGCCCCGCAGGTGATTATTATCCCCTCGGCGAGTTGGACGCGGCAAAGAGCTTTTTCGCCTGCTCTTTGCCGAGGGGCTTTTTTTTCCGCCTTTTTCCGCGGGACGCCTGGCGCCGCCCGGCCCTCGAGCGATCGACCCGGCGCGCCCTCTTTTATCGGGGCCGCGAGATCCTCGAAAAGCGCTCCTCCCCCTCGGTTGCCTCTTGCCTTTGGCTCCCGTGTGCGCCCGTATTAAAATGTGGAAATTTATAAATGATTTTCGCCAAGACCGGGGGATTCAATTAACTTCTCTCCGGAATTTCATTTTGATGGAAGCAATTTCGCGAGCGTCGAGGGGCAGATCGAAGCATCGCCTGCTTTTAAATTTTTACCCAACTTTCCGCGCATACGACCTTTTTTTTTCATGCCTTACTTTTTTTTTTATTATTATTATACAAGTAAGATTCTTATATTAAGAAGCGTACCCGGCTACCAAATTGATCTAATTTAAGTGACTGAATGACTTTATTATGGAGGATTACCGTGCATCTGGTCGACGGTAACTTTGAGCGAGCTAAAAACTAAACAAACTTATATGTCAGTGTGTATTAAAGCGAAACTCCACCTAAAACCTGATTATCCGATTAAAAGCGCAAGAATAACATTTGGGAAGATTATCTGGGAAAAATAGCTAAGTGAAACGAGGCGATATAATCCGAGGGAGGGAAAAGTATCCCCGCTTGGTTTTTCCCGAGGAGCTCGGGCGCGCACAACAGATTCAAATGCATCGTTGAATAACGCAGCAGCCGCGGCAGGCGAGTCAAGGGACCTTGGCCGGACCCCGGCCCTCGCACAATGGCGCGTCGGCGTGACAAACTAGTTTTCGCGACAGGGCCGGGAGGGAGGAAGCGCGCGGCTCTTAATTGAAAAGATGCCGGCGAGGCGATATAGGCCCGGCTGCGGCTGCGCCTCCTCGGCACCATCGGCCCCTCGCGCCTCCCCCGCCGCCCGAGATCATCCCCGACGATTTCCCGGAAGGTATGCGCACGCGTGCCCCACGCATGATCTCCATGGGAAAAACCGGGTGGCTTCCTTGTACGTCGCGTTAAAAAATCACCCCGACGCCGCCGGGACGAGGAGGCCGATATATGTACGCTTTAACGAGCCACTGATGATTTGGCTGTTACCCTTGTTGCCCCGCGCAAGATCTTGCCCGATGTTGTCGTTCTAATGCATGGCTCGAGGCACAGGACCGGGTCATCCATCTTCTCCAGTGTACAGTGTCTTTTGATGTTTACATAACAATGCGCTTACAAACTGCATAGCAACCTACAAAAATAAGCAACCGGATTTCTAGAGAGATTTCATTTCACAATATATCGTACAGTTGACATCGGCAAGTATTTAATAATACATTCCTAAAGCAACATGATCAATTACCAAGTAACACGGTGAAAAAGCTACGAATTAGCCTATGCTTTATTTTTCCTCTAATTTGTAGATTTAAACTTTTAAAATAAAGCAGGGAGGTTGTACGAACTAATGGGCTCCCCCGCTCTCGTATTACACACAAACAAATCCGTACGTTGTAGTTTCTTAAAGGATTCTTAGCTTTTACTTTTGAGCAATTACCTAGTTATTACCGAAAACTAGGGAAGAAACCGAGCTCGTTAATTTAAACCCAGAGTCGAAGAAATTGTATATTGCAGCCGATGCCGGTAATGGGGCCGAGCGATATGTTTCGCGGAGCATAAATCCTTTCACGAAGCGCTATGAACAAAGCCGGGGAAGGCAGAAGTAACGAGCGCGGCGTGCCCCGTGGAATTTGGCAAAACTGGTTCTCTCTCGGGCCAAAACAGTGCATCGCTTTCACTCTTCACCGACGGCGCGGTCCCGAGGGCCGATTACCGGCGGAGGCGTCGGCCACCCGCCGAGCGCCGCCGAAAACCCGCGCGGACAGCCGGAGAACCGGCAGCCGCGCTCCGCCCTAGGCCCCCCTTGGCGGCCTTGGCGGGATGCATCAGCTGCGCCGCTCCCGCAGACCCGACGACGACGTGGATGATGATGATGATGATGATGATGATGATGATCGCGCCCGGCACGCAACGGTACCCCGCCAGAGGAGCTAGCGCCCTGTAATCGCGGACTCCTGGCGCTCCCCGCCGCGGTTTACCGTTCCTCCGCGGGCCGCGGTATTAATAATGGCCTGCAACTATGGCCGCTGCGGTTCCTCCCCGCGCGACGATTCCTCCATTCTTCCGCGGCGATCGGATGGTCCCGCCGCCGGACGAGCGACGCGGCTGCCTCCGCGAGCTCCTCGACACTACGCACGAGGGCGCACGAGGGCAATTAGTCTCCGTCGGCGGCCGCGCGGCACTTTTCCGCCTAATTGGGAGATCGCCCGTGGTGGGGCGGCACAGGGCAGAGGGTCGCTAAGCAACGGCACGCCGCCGACCGGCCACCGCCGCCCGGCTTTTGTCTAGGAGATCAAAAGGATCAGGAGTCGGAGCGACGCGCCCTTACGCCTTTTCACCCTCAAGAGGGATATTTTGAGTGGACGCCCTCTGAATCATTTAGCGCCCTTACGCACCCGGCTGCTATGGGAATACGTGCCTCACGCTTGCCGAAGCAAATACAGAGTTCCAAATCGATGACGATGTTCCGAGTTTTACTTTCGATCGGCGGGTGTATCTCTCGGAGCGCAGCGGCTGCGGCAGCAGTCCCATCCGCTCCGAGGGCTTTTAAATAGGAGGGCGGCACAAATCTCAGGTCATTGAAGCTCCGAGCGATACTTTTCCGGATGTCGAGTCGGCCGGGCGCCGAGGTAGAAGAAAGCAATAGAATCGCCATTACGGCCCTAAGAAGCGAGGGTAATGCCGCGCGAGCCATAAAATAAATTGCAGGATATCTTTTAGCATCAACGAGGGCAGGCCGAGAAAAATGTCCACTCGATCGAGGCGTAAACGCCTATCGGGGCGATTAAATCCTCGCAGGACGTCCTCCCGACCCGGCCGCGCTCTAATCTATTTTTTATCGACTCCCTTATCGGGTGGCTCGAGGCGCGCGGAGGCGGCGGGGCAAAAATTCCCCCCGCGCTCTGCCCGACGGAAGTAAAAAGTATTTTCCTTTGTCGTGCGCTTTTCTTCTCTGCCTCGCGGGGGCCCTCCCCGACCGGTTCAATGCACCGCGGGAGAGTCGGCCAGCTATCGAGAGCCCGGACGAGTCCCTCGCATCGACGTCCGCATAAAATCAATTATTGCGCGGGGAATAATTGGAATCGCGCGTAGACAATCCATTATGGTAATTCGGATGATAATTACACGGAAGGTGTCGCGCGCCTCGGGACCCGAGGGCCTTCTTCGGCTCCCCTCCTTTTTCTTCTCGTGTACGTTCGCCTTTCTTTTCAATTAAAATTTAATTACAATCGTCTAATAAAGCTTTTCACGTCATTATTGCACAACTCTCTATTTTCAATGGAAAATCCATTTACGTAGCCCCGCATAATACGAAAATCTATCAGTTTTAGCAGAAAGTGCAATTCAAGCTGGCCATACTTCAAGTTGCGATTGAAATTCAAATGCAATTGACTAGGGTGGCCTTTTGGAAGTGTCACTTGTTAGGATGCACAAATTTCAAACGCCAAAACTTCCTTAATATGCAATACAAATACTCATAACTGTCCATTTTCATGCAGACTACTTAAACAATCGTAAAGTATTATTTGCTTTGCAATAGCATGACATATACTCGGAAACAGATGACTCGAAACTTTTGAGCGAAGACTACAATAATCCTTATAAACGCTCGGTTAAAGAGCACCATTATGAATAATTCATGCACGAATTCACAGAAGCATTCGCGCGATCGTTATGGAACCTTCTAAGCATTAAAAGTCAAGCATTCCTAGAAAATATAAGGGTAATATAAAAGTGATATAGCCCTCCTCCCAAAGGTTTTATAGGGAATCGATCTTCTTTAATATCCTTCATGGGTGTATATTTAAATTAATAAACCCATAAATCCATGATATAATGAAGTGGTAGTAGAGTATTAATTTACTTGGATTGCAGCAGCATTACAGATCTTCACAGCTCCACAAGTAATCAAAGTGAATATTAAGCTCTTGATCTGTAATCATTTTCTAAGCCCTTATAATTATTATCACTGAAATAGCTCTTATTAACGACGCATAACCTCAAAATTGACAATCATGTTGGGAAATGCATACGATTTGCTGGGCTCTGCGCTAAGGACAAATATCGTACCAAATCAAGAATACTTTTTACAAGGATCGATAATGGACAAATCAGTCGAAGTTCTACTGCACAGGTTACGTGGAGTCTGCGACAACGCTAGTGCTGATCCGGAAACTTTTCACGACCATGAAATGTGCTTCAGTATCAGAAAGTATGACACATATTTTTTACGTTACCTAACATCTTTGAGAAGTCTGTTTGACTGATTAAAAATCATTAAGAATTTCAGCAAACTCACATCCTCTTAGAAATACTTATTTGTAATATCATTTAATCCACCCATACACCTCAAAATTGCAAACCCAAATTTATTGACTGAATTAACTAGAATTTGTATGTTTATCTAGGGGTCCGCCACCAGAGCAACCAATTGTGTTACGAGTTCGCCGAGCCCTAGACCACAAGGACATGCCATATCAACTACGGTACGTGGGCATGACAGAGATAGGCGACAAGTCTCAGCCGACGGCCATTCGCAGTAGCATCGATGTCGCAACGAGCAGCAGCGTTGTTGAATTTTTAACGGAACTCGGGTATAAACTCGATTACGAGTACGTGGCTAGGGGCTACATGTTTAGCAAAGGTCGGATGAAAATTACTGTTTCCAAGATGTTCAAGACAGTTGGAGGCGGGGGCAAGCAGCCCAACGGCGAGGGTGGCCTCGAGCCCCTCACTTCGAGTTACCTCGTGGAGATGAGCGTAATAGCACCCAGTGGTCAGCTGGCCGTGGGCCAGGAAGTTCGTCTCTTCGCCGACAATCTTCATCCGCTCGTCGAGATGGAGAAAATCGACCACAAGAGAATATAGGTTGGCCTGGAAAGAACGTGTCATTGCCCTCCCAACGAGCCCTTCGTTTTTTCCCCTTTTTTCCTTGCAAAAACAACAGCGTAACCTAGACGATGTGAAAACAATTTAAATTTGTAACGGACAGTTGAATAAATTGGCAAAACGAGCAAGTGGTCTTTCACTCTTCCTAGCAACAAAGTAAACACAAGATTTTTTTGCCCGGGCGGAAAGAAAGGAACGGCTAAGCGCGTCAATTATCGAAAGAGAAGTATGTCATCGGGTGTGGTTTGCGCAGGCGGCCGGGGGGCAAAAAAGCCGCGCGGCAGCGAGGCTAGCACCGTCGCCTTTTTTCCGAGCTTCCCGAGCGGCGCAGGCGGCCGGAAAAATCCCCGGCGGTATGCTAAAGTGCGCCGGGGCTCCGCGCAACCTTGAACGTGCGCAACCGTACCGGCCTAAGCCCGCGGCTACTCCTCCGAACCCGCGTCTCGAGGCGGTGGCGAGCGGAGCAGCGGCTCCTCCTAAACGCGAGGCGGCGAGCCGGCAATCGGCCGCCCGCTAATTGCGCCCCCGTTTTCCGCGCGCCGTTAGCACGGCGCGCCGATGAATCCGCGTATCGGCCGCGCGGCTCGTTCGCGGCGACAGGTCGCGAGGGTGGGAGCCTGGCCTTGGCCGCCCGGTAAAAAGTCCGTCGCGCGGACGGCTTTTCCCGCGGTGGGGAAACGCGATGTTATTGCGGCCACTTCCCGGGCAAGTGACGTGCGCCCGCCGCTCGCCCTCGGCTTCGCGCTCGGGCCTCAGGGAGCACTCGAGTCGTGGCACTTTTTTGCCGGTCGCCGCGCCGGTTTTAATATTGGAGCGGTGCAGTTTCTTCGGACGCGCGGCCCGCGCCAACGGGGAGAGCCAGCGCGGCCAAGACATGCGCAGTGGAAATTCAGCATCTCATTACAGGCAGCCTCTGGATAAAACTTCTTTGTATGCAAATGCACAATAAATTAAAACTTTAAATGGGGGCCCCCTTCAAAGCCTGGATTTGCTTTTGTTCGCCGCTCGGCGGCGCTCGAATGTCTTAAAATAAATTCTGTCTTAACGGTCTCGCGTACGGCTCGGAAGCGGAAAAATCCGAACAATATGGCGCACGTCACAGCTTTACGACTAAAATGAGATCTGATAGACGTGAAATTGCACTCGGACGGCAATCGAATGAGATTCGAGCGCCTACCGAGGCCTATTTGCCCCCTCACCGCTTTGCATTCTTGTATTACACGTTCATTCCAAAGCAATAAATGTAATTGTTTGCCATCGCGCCTCTGCTTCTCGTTGGCTCCACGACAGAGAAGCGCTGGATGCTGTAGTGTGTATAGTACGGCATCGCAAAAAAAAAAATTTTCCCAGAATTTTTTTTCATTTTGTCTAGAAGGAAGACGCACTTAGAAGGCTAGGATGACGCCGCAGGATGAAAACCACAATGCATTTGCGTAAAGAAAACTTTAACGGGAAAATAGAAAACACACCACGAGTGGGCGTATTAAATAGCTGCTATCCACGAATGTGGTGTCCATGGATATTTCCCAACATTAGGATCATTGCGCGACCTGAAAATTGAAATAGCGAGCGGTAGCTAGGAAGAAATAACTCATTATGTATAAAGGAACTTGCAGCTCACACGGTACAATCGTCTGATATCGTTGTATTTCCTTGATCCTCAAAAAATTCTCCGAAACTAAACCAAGATTCGCACGAATCTCAACTCGCTGTGATTCCCAAGAAATACTAAATATACCGTGAAGAAATTGGCAATTACGAGCAGCGGATTTAAGAATTTATTAAATTTCGATGTTGTCCTGCATTTTGCTTTTTTGTGCGAATAGCCGCGAGTCTTATTAATAAAATGAATTTTTTAATTTTTAATATTTTCATTTTCAATACGATAATAAGTTCATTCTCCTTTTTGCTACTTACTAATTTACATACATCAGTACAAAGCAAGATGATTATACAAAAAAAATTTTCACTTCATAAAAAATGCCACTGTTGACGTGCAACAAGGGTATAGCGATAAGGCATAAAAAACTTTGACACTATTACAATAAAGTTTATTGTACAAGAAGGAAACGTAAGCCTACATGTTTGAAATTAAAATTTTTTATCCGGAATCTTACAATTAAAAAGTATTTTGTTACATTTAATCTCTGCGAAAATAAAAATTTACTTACCATAATTATAATATTATTTCAATGCCAGAACTTGCTTCAGTCTTGCAAACAATTTTTTGTACTTAATATAAAAATTCAACAACAAATTTAACTACAAATAGTGGATAAATAAAAATTTGATGATTAAAATGTAAAGAGTTCCTTAAAATTCCATTATAATAACAGTTAGTAGAGTGTAAGATTGTATATTGCTATATAAAATTATTAAAGAAAAAAATTACATATTTAATAAAAAAAGTTTTTCATTGCCGATAATTTTGTGTGTTTTGTATTTTAATAAAATAAAAAATACCTACTTTTCTTATAGTTAAAACGGAAACTGCAACCACATATTTTTTATTACAATGACAAAGATCTATGTACTTTTTAGCAATTTTTTTAATTGTAGAATGAGCAATCGAAAAAGTTGTTTGTCACGAGCGACCTTCACAGATTGGAATAGAATTCTTAAACAAACGCTTATTTTTGCAAAGACTTAAGAACTTTAATTATTTATAATTAAGGAAGAGAAGAAAATAGTACCAGTTCATGGCGTTTATGTAATTTTAATTACATGCTGAATATTATTACGTTTTCTATAAATTTTTGGTCATTATGTAAGTTGTATAATTCTGACGATAATAAAACATTTTTATTGATTATATGATAAAAAGTGTAAAATTGTTTTAGTATCATGCACTTATTAGGATTATATGACCTTATGTTATATTAAACAGAATTTAAATCTGCTTTAAATGCATCTAATAATTAGCAGTTTATAAATAAGAGTTTTTCTGGAAACTCACATCGATGCAATAATGATTATTTAAACAATGACGAAAATAATTCTTTACTTTCATTATTCACTTTCAGCTATCCGAGTAAAACATCTAACAGATGGCATACTATGCTAATCGAATCGCGTTCTTTATATGCTTGCCTTTAGAAGTTGGCTTACCATGCAGCTTTAAAGTTTTTCATACTCCAAGGTATAACCTTTTGTGAATGTGAAATAGCCACTGGAATTATCAATGGTATATACGACAAACAACTGGAAATCGGCAAATAGTAAGGGAATTGAGAAAGGAGGGAGAACAAGAAATAAGCAAGCGACAGTACGTTGTACAAATGAGGTCACTGCTCTCAACCATCGTCATAGTGGTAGCACATTATCGAGAAGAGAGTTAACCTTCGAAAGTGCAAACGGTAGGACGTCGGCTTTGCAGGGACTGTTCGGAGGTCGTACAGTTGAAGCAGCTAGGCTTATCACTCCACTTTACATAGGGTGACGTTAACCATCGCGCCACGTTGAATCACGAGCTATCGTTATCTTCGTTATCGATGGAGGCGAAACTCTAATTGCAATTATATTTACACTCTTCCTTCGTCTCCTTCTGTCAATCGGAAAGTTGGCTAACCAGCCAACTCGTGTCCGTGAGTTTTTAAGCCCTCCCAAGAACGTGTCAAATCGCAAAGATCCATTTTTCATCATAGAGTTTCAGACACGAGCGATAGATTATAAAATTAAGAATAACCGATACACAATACAAATTTGTTTCATTATAACCCGGGCTACGCTACTTAATCATGCAAAATCAGACAATGCAACTAAGTGTGCAGACCGTTCGGATGAATAATAGATAAGCGATTGATAAATCTCGCTGAAACATTGCCGTGTTATTCAAAAAGTAAATTGTACGGCGAGTCGGCTCTCTGGAATCTCGAAGCAGCGCATACCAGAGCGTTGCTCGCTTGAAATTGACTCTTTATCGCGCAGCTGCAGAAAATTCTAAAACTACTTATAGCCTTGGCACTTTATAGCCAGGTCCGCGATAACTTTGCGCCGGCGCAGATACCAATTAACTTCCGTAAACGGAAGTGTCGGCATGTAAGTAGTCGCACGCCATAAGCGGCCGCAGCGTCTATGGCGACGCGCCGCGGGGGATCGCCAGCTGTTAAATCGCCAAAGGAATCCCCTCGAGGCCCCGCGAGAAAGTCGGAGGGAATCGACTGTTGGCTCGGGTGAGGGTCGCGTGGGCCGGTGTCGCCCCTCGTCTCGTAAATAATTACCCTCCCAACGTGCGCTTTTTAGCGACGTAATGCAGATCGCGCGGGGAAGAGATCTTACGATTAGCATTCATTCCTATGTGACGCGCCGCGGACTTTTACGCCCGAGATACGCACATTTTTAACATCCACTTAAAGCGGATAACGACCCAGATTTGCGGGTACGCGGCTGACGATAACGGGCCCGCAGTTGACGCCCTCGCGCGGCTCTCACTTTGGCCCCTCGTAAAACCTTTTTTTTTTCGATGCTATACGTAGGTGCGCAGTAGTGGTACGGAGAGACATCATTCTTCCCAGTTAATTGCCGCCTACTACCTCAATGCTGTCACTCGGTGGACTTTCCCCGGAAACTGTGGAGCCGAATGTTGGCAAAAGATTCTGTCGGCGCGGGGGCGGCGATCGGCCCCGTCGATGACCCAAATATCTTCCAGCGACAAACGGTGAGTAATCTTGGGGATCATTTTTTAATAATAAATCCTCGGTCACACCCCACGGTATCGCCTAGTTTATTCATTAAACATCCCGTGCGACACAAAAGCCCATAAATCCCGGGTCATTCCGTCGGCGAAAGTCGACTTTTTTCGCAATGCTGCGGGAACCCGAGACGCAATCCAGCCACCCCTTGGGGAGGGGGGCACGGGAATTCCGCCTTTTGAATTCCTGATCCGCAATCGATTCATCCCCGCCAAAGTTCGCTCCTTCTCTCTTTTTCACTATCAGCAAACTATATACGCACGAGGGCGAGAGACTCGCGGGGCTCACGTCCCATAATACCGAATGCAATCGCTCGAGGCGCCGAGTCGCGGCCGCCGTCGGCGCCGCGCCTCGCCTTTGTCTCTCCAACAATCAAAACGATGCTTGCGCAAAGAGCAGTAAAGAGAGCAATGCCAATCGGAAGCTCACATTATCTCGCGACAGTTCTATTTAAGAGCTGCTATATAGGGCGCCCACTGCCTGTATTCATGCCTATAAACGTGTATCCCATTGATAAACGTTTAGCTTCCGCCATTGCGACCTTTGCTATTATCCTAATCCATTCAGCATGGAACATTTTACACTACTCGTTTAAAATAACAGTTTTCACAAATTTTAAAAGTACACATTGCTGAGATTAACATTTTTATTTTCAGTAATTTATAGTTTTCTTGGTAAATACTTATTAGACATAAAGTATTCGCAAATGTCGATACTTATGACCGCCACCTTGGTCATAATGATGAGCAGAAGAGGGATGATAATTATGCCGATATTATGCTGAACATTAGACACATGTCCAATATAACCCTAAAATTTCTACAAGTAAATACTTAACGTATTTGTATGTTTATCTCTACTTTAAACAATTAAATTTGTATTCGCATACAAACAATATTCACAAAAAGTAGAAAATATATCACGATTGCTGTAAATTCAAATACGGCGCAGTCTATGCAAGACTTTATGAATATTATTATTATGAAGTTTTACTTTTTATGAATATTATTTATATGCGAATTTCATTATGTAAAACAGAGATAAACATACAAATACGCTAAGTATTTACTTACAGGTATTTTAGGGTTATGTTGGGCATGTGTCTAACGTTCGGCATAACATTAGCATAATTATCATCCCTTTTCTGCTCATCATTATACCCAAGATGGCATATAGATCCATAGAATATGGAATATGGCATATAGAATATAGAATATAGTATAGTCTAGTAGTACTAGAGAGGTATATTCTATATTCTCTTCTTCAGCATAACGTTGAGCATAAAGTAGAGGGCTTTTCTGCTTATAATTATGTCGCCAGGTTGTGATAATTATAAGCATAATGATGCCCATATTATGCCCATCCAGCATAAAATTCAGCATAATTACTGCCATTTTACGTTCAACAATTTTGAATGGTATATTTAACTATTGGATCCATAAAGAAATGTTATTTTCAATCTCTGGTATTATAATAAAACATATATTATATTTGCCGAATCTCGCGCTCAACTGCCACAATTGCAGAGAGCAAAGTTCGCGGCTAGCGCTCCAGTCTCTCGCGCTAGCTCGAGCGGAAAACTTAACGGGCACTTCCTTGCGACTGGCGGTTCACCGCCTCCAAGCAGTAAGGGGAGATATTCCCTGCACGCGCCTTGCCAGAGCAACAACGCCCGCTACCTCGCCAATGGCGCGAGTCGCCTCCAGGCAAAGGGGTAACGAAGAAGGCGAAAGCAGCATATTTCGTGGTGGCCAAATTGAGGTTTCGCTTTAGGTACTCTCACTTGATTCCCCTTAACCTCGCTCTTAACTGTAATATTACAATTGCCGAATGAGTACTTATGATTCAGTTTAAAGTGTAAAGTAGATATCTTGTTTTAATCTCGCCTGTCCATGAGTTACGCTAGATGAATTATTATTCTTTATATCGACTTAGTTTCAATACAAATTACAAAGACTTTTAGCACCTTGGGTTTCAGTATCTTTTAAGGCTTCTAGGCAAGAAATCAATTATTACATATGATCGTAAGTTCTGAATATGAACAGGTGACTGTTTAAAAATTGAAATAACATAAATATATATTGCTAATCTTCAATGTCAATTAATTTTGTTTAATAAAACTAAAGAGACCTATTTTATTTTTGAATTATTTCTTGAAAGGAATTTAAATTAAAGAAAAGATTTATTTTGACAAATTTAACAATAGTTATTCCACTGGATAAAAATAAACCAGTAGAACCAGTTTTTTTCTCAACTCGAGTAACAGATGTATAATGACACCCTCGGGCTATCCATCATTTTTTCGAAATATCTTATATAGCTTGCTTTGATGACACAAAACAATAACTATGACTTTTACTGGTACTGTATCTTCTTCTTTAGTTACCGGATGAAGGCAAACCAGTACATTCTCTCCTTCATTGATTGTTCAGCTTTTACAGCGTTCTAAAATAAACTTGCTACAAATAGTACCTGCGACTGATTGGTTCCACTGAAAAAAATTTTGAAATTATAATCGTTACGGTTTGTGTAGCTCTTGAATAACCTATACGAAATACCGACATCTTTATTATTGTTGATCAGTTATTCTGCTTAAAATAAAATTTATAAAATTTTACCGTAATCGAAATCGAAATATTTTCAAAATCAGCTTAATGATATCCTATAAGATAGGATATAAGCATATTTAAGAATTAAGAATAGGTAGCTTTGTACCGAGGTAATAAAATAATTCTTTAAAAATAACAATAGTTTTCCTAATGACTATGCTTTTCATGAATCAATTACTGTACTAAAGCTTGAGAGAAATGATTAGATAATAATAAATAAGTTACATAATATTTTATGATCTGAATTGATCAGTCTAAATTGATGGTTGTAGAAATTTCATATAAAGTAGTTACAATCACATACGATTCAATATCTCCTGCATTGCATCAATAACATTTTAGTCATGAATTGGATTTAAAATATTATTGCAAGAAGTGCGTTTAATTTTCATCTAATGATTGAGTGGAATATTAAATACTCTAATGCTCTCGGGCAATACTACAGTATATTCTAGAGGCTATTTGAACACAACATATTACTTTTAATAAAAATGATTAGCTGCTGTAAATCTTTCAAAAGACATTTAAGGGATGTTAGTAACAGTTGTCGTGTTTCTCGATAATCTTACGAATAAATACAGTGTCTTTAGAGCGAAAAGCAGAGGTTTAATAAAATTTACAAACTGACTAAACACACATGTAATTAATATAACATAATTTAATTATATACAAAGACATAATCACTTTATTACTGATTCACAAGCATCCTACAAATATGACTTGTATCCTCGCTTGTATCATCCTCGTCTCTACAACATTTAATTCCCCGAGTATCTCAAGATCCCGCGTAATAAAAAACCTATCAATAAACTCTCGCGTTCCCTTGGTTCTTCCACCATTTCGCGGGGCAAAAGGAAGTATGCGAGATTAACCAAGCAAGGGAGGCAAAGCAAGGAAGTAAGGAGGAGGAGATAACCCCATCATTTATTATTAATCAAAATATTGCCTAACACAGAGAGAATCGGAGAGCGAGAAAGAGAGAAAGAGAAAGGAAGAGATGATCGATTGCGATTAAACACAAATAGTCGCTGGCGCAGCTCATGCCCGAGGATTTTCAATTAAATTCGCGGTGCGCGCGCAGAAAGCGAATCCAACTTTTTGATTTACGCACTCTATCGCGCGGTAACGGCAGCAGCGACCAATAAGAAGCCCTTGAAGGTTAAGGCGCGCGAGTCGCCAGTTAATTTGCGAGTCGAACGAGCGACGCCTCGCACCTTTTAGTGGATTGGAAAATGACTTTAAATTGGAATGTATTTGAGGCTCGTGGCAAGTTAATTAGCGGCGACATACTGGCTTGTGCTCGATTCGATGATTGATATTGTGATATTTAAACTCTTTTACACCCTTTGATTGGAGGGATTTTTTTTCGTTTTCATTGCAGGCATTGTGAATATCAAGCTTTTTTAGTATCTTTTTCACCTTTTGGTTACATCTACATGATTGGTTTATCGACCTGCTTGTAAGTAATTCGTTACACTTTGTATATGACTGTTGAACATTCTAAAAGATACTAAAAACTTAAAATAAGGTTACGCGCAAAATCAAAAAAAAAATGTAAAGCGTCATTACGAGAGAATTTTCAAAAACAAAAAAGCAGATACTCAACCGATCGCGAGGTATATAAGCACGCTATCTACGACTTAGCCTACTTTGAGCAGAATTTTAGTTTGAGAAAAAGTTAAAAGGAAGATTCCGATAGCCATGACAGAGTAGAATTTCGAGGTGCCGATAATTTTTTCCGCGCTGAAATTCTTGGCCTAGTTATTTGTTTCGCAGAATGACTTGATGGCCAATAAAGCAGGCCGTTTAGTAGGTACCCGGCGAATAAAAAAAAATGACGAGTCGCGGGCGAACGGCATGGAGCCGGCGATCAGGAGCAGCGTCATAGACTACACGCGGCCTATTTCGTATTTTTCACGAGCAATTCGTCTGGGCCGCGAGTCGCGGGGGCCCTTAAAAATGCCCAGACCTGTTTTTGCCAGGACTCGCCCCCCAGTCGCTCTCCCCTCCCGCTCTCGCCCCTCCTACTCCCTCTCCCTCTCTCTCTCTCTACGTGCAGTCGTCATAAATCTCGAAATACTAGGATCGGGGCGCGCTTCTTCAGACCGGCAATTTCAAAATGTCGCCTTTTTTTAGCCCCGCGGCGGGGCGTAATGAGGGTTTTCTTGCGGCCCTCGGATACGTTTGCCCGCTCTTTTATTCGATGAAAACAGTTACGCGCGCGCGGCGCGTTTCGCAAGCGGCGCGCGGGCGCTTTGAATAAGTGCCTCAATTTTTTCTCCCCCCCCGCGCCCGCCCCACTCCCCGGGCGAATAATCCGAATCCTAAGAAAAGCGAGGGCGTGCAGGATATATCAAGCGAGCGCCTACTTTGTAGAAAAACAAATCGGGCCCGTTGGCCGAGGATCGGCCGGCGATATCGGCCGGGGAAAATCAATTTAATCGCCGAGTCGTATTGATCGGCCCCTTGGCTCGAGGTAACTCGGCCCCGCGCTCGTATAATTAACCGGCCGCGCCGGGCCTCCAATCAAACAAATGGCGGCGCTCGCGGGCCCCTCCGCGGAAAAGGTGGGGAGATGAAGAGAAAAGAAAAAACCGAGGCGCCGCGAGGAACGGCTCGGGGGCGATGGCGATTGCGTATTCCGGGCGGCGGCTGCTGCGAACCGCCTCGGGACCCGCCGGAAAGGACAATTAGCCGCGGCGGCGGCTTTCCACACACGGGGGGAGGGCGGCGCCGCCCCCGCCTCGCCGGAGCCGGGCGCTTTCTTGCGGCTTGTTTGCCGAGGCCCGGAGTTTCCCGCGGCGCCGAGGCTCCCCCGATATACACACGGGCTAACGAGGCCCTCGGAAAATCGGCCCGGCCTCGCGCGCCCGTCGGATTGGCCGCGTTTGCATTTTCATTTCGAGGAGAGCCCGGCGTGTTTGCTCTCGCCACCTGGTTTGCCTAGGGGGCCCAGACTTTGGCCGATGCTTTATTCACTACCTATTTTTTCCACTGGGGCCTGCGATCCGGGGAAATGGAGCCGTGTGAGCTCCCCGTTATTCGGAGTGCATCGCTTTTTTAAAATAGAAAGTTATACTGCCTCGGCGTACGAATCATAATGCTGGTACTCTTTCCCGTTTAAGGTCTACGCTTGAACGTTAAACGCGTATGCAGTAGCTGGACAATTTATTTTTACACGTTGCTCGATGCTTTCTTGAGGTTGTATCGAGGGCTCGTGTTTACTCGTGGACTCGTATTTCCCCTACCTGAAACAAAAAGAAAAGGAGTTACATATTATATGCCGCTTGAAAATTAGGAGAATAGATAAAAATTTATATAAGCGTAATTGAAAAGAGGGTATTTTAACAATGCACTTTTTATGCTTTCACTCCGTGGGCTTTGTCAAGCGATAGATTTCCTGTAGCGATAGCACGAGTAAGAGGAGGGCTAAAAATTAAATAATTAATAATTAATAAGAGAAATATCGGAGACAACGACCTCTAGAGAGGAGAAGCACGAGTCACTACACTCGATTATAAAGTAGTTATAGCTTAAGGTTACTTTCATGCGAAAATAAGATTGAATGAGACTCGGGCACGAGTCGTTATTTAACGAGAGCGCAACACTCAAAACAAAGAGTGCGAAGTCACGTGCGAAACAAATAACTCTCTACTCCGGTCTCCGCTCATTACACAGAGCGAGCAACGACTTTCTTCGCGTGCGCCGGCGCCCTATTCGACTCAATTTCCGCGCAAGACCCCGCATCGGGAATCCTCGAGGGGGGGAGGGTGGCGGACACGCGACACGGGGGCACAGGCGCGCGCACGCGTGCCTTTTTCCTACGACACACGTACACACAAGAGCCCCGGTCGCGGGCCATTTGAGCCCGAGGCGCTGGAGGCGACGGGCTTTGCGACACGCTCGCCCGCGTTTTTCCTGTTCCCGAAGAATGGGAAAGGCGGCTCTCGAGTCGTTTCGCTCGGAGGCCGCGTCCGCGGGAGGCCGCGTGTCCGCCCCAGATAGAATGCAGCGGGCGCACCGGCGCGTGGCGACCGCGGCGACACGCGCCCGTGTAATTCGCGGGGCCCGCCGAGGATACGCGGAGGTGACCGGGTCCGTTGCCGTTTCGGCGGGGCTGCACCTAATCCCGGGGAATTCACCGGCCGCGATTCGAGGAATAACTCGGGCCGCCTATCTGATTATCCGCGTATGTGGCCGGGGCCCGCGCGCCCGTAAATACCACTGTGTCAACTTGGATTTTAAAGAACAACAAATGACTCGCGGCCCCCGGTGAACCTTCATTGCGTCGAATAACTCGGCGGGAATCGCAGGCAACAAGACTGGCCCGCCCTGTGTTTTTCAAGGGACCTGCAGGCCGGGCTAGAGACAAAAAAAGGAAGCGCACTGAGCCGATATCGCATTACGAGGGCAACCGTGAAAGTAATCCAGGGGCTATTGTGCGGCTTAATTAATAACCACCTCGTACAACGTCCCGAGGCTCGTTGCGCGCCCGGCAAGGTACCCTGTAAGCGCGAGGCCGACGATGCGCATTCCATCAGCGCGAGCTACAAATTCAATCGCGCAAGGTGGATACGGGAGAGCTGGGGGCAAAAAGGAGCCAACGAGCCAACGGCAGATATGACGGGCTGAAAGGAAAAGGAGGGCTCGGCCGGGGGAGGAAGGTGTACGCGCGGCCGATCGTCGCTCGAGCAGTGTGTGTGGGTTATACCTGCGCCGAGAGCCCGGGCTCGTTACAGGACGGCGACGCCGGTATAGCCCAATGGCTTCCCGCCGATTGCCTAGATTAGCGGCCGTGTGCACAGCGCGAGATGACACGAGCCATTTGCCAGGGAAAACCGCGCTGGATTTTACATTACTGGGCTGGCATTAGCGCGTGCGCGCGTCCGACCGGTAATGTTTATCCTCGGGCTTTTTTTTTCCTCTAATTTATTCGAATTCGCCATTGGGAAAGGTGGCCGCGAGGGTCGCTAATGAATTCCTGGAGGCCCTGGGATATTACGAGAATACGTTTCCTGAGAGTGCATTAGCGGAACGTACGCTCAAGTTAGCTAATAACGCAGGCTCTCTTCGTGCGGTGAATCTAGAATGTTTAGTTTGCCGAGCGTCAGGTACGAAGGGAAACTTCTTTATTACGGGCTGTTTTTTTCTTTTTTTTTTAAAGCGCGCCCATAGTCAATACGCGCGGAGGGTTATGGGCGCCGCGCGAGCAGGTCGGAAACCGCATCGCTGTTTACCGAGCGAGCGCGTCATCCGATGCGAGAAGGAGCCTCGGGGCGGACCGAGCGATGAGATAGGGCCAGCGGACGACGAGGAAGGAGGGCTGCCGAGCTACCTGCGCGAGAAGGAGCCCAAGCGCCTCGCTACTGTACGTACAAAGGGAAAAAAAGGATGGAGACGTAGGCCGGGGAGACGGACGGGAACACACATAGAGCCACAAAGAGATGTAGAAAGAGATAGGAGGGAGCGAAAGGAAAGATGGCCGGAATAAAGGGCGCGGGAGCGCGAGAGAGCGACAACAAGCCGGGATTTCGCAGCGAGGGAGCGAAGAAGCCCCGGCACAACAATAGACCCCGGGGGGCCCAGATGGTTAATCATTGTCCGAGGACGGATATGCGGGATGAAGGTCGGCCGGAGGAAGCTGCGAGCCGCGCATAAACCTCGCCTCGGTGGAATTAGCTTGATAAGTGACCGGCTTTTTCCACGACGACTCCCGACTGCCTGATACCTTTAAGCGGCCGAGTACTTCTGGAACTCGACTTTTCCACTCGGACCTATCAATTTTCTTTCGCCGATTCTCAAAAGGCCTCGCGGATGTGGTGCATTCGATGTGGATAGAGTCGAATACACAGTTGAGTGCGCGGGTAAAATGAAATGCTGTAAAATACGGCGACAACCGCGAATATACAGTGCCGTCACGATACTTCCATTTTCACAAACTTGTACGGCGACATCCACGGCAATAAGAAATACACTTGACGGTCCAGCGAACATTTTAGGGACCAACTGTAACTATTATTCATAGCGTTTGATTTTTTTCCTACGTTTCTTTGGTGTACATAGGCAAAACAAATAAAGTATGTTTCTATATTAATGTTTAAGTGTAACGTATACAACTACCCATAACAAGCTTGTGACAATTGTCGCGCTTTTTATTTTTTTTTTCTTCCTTCAACTTGTCTTCAGTTGGTACTTTCTTTTGTCATAATCTTTTGCAGTTTGCAGAGTGTAGAAAAGTAGGTGCAAATAAGTTTTTGAAGACTACTTGCTTTTGGGACCGAAAGAACAGCGAATGAATTTATTACAATGATTTAACGTTAATTGCGCGATATAAGGTATACATTGAAAATGAGTTTAGAGTGTATATTAATTTTCTCGACTCGCGATTTCTTTTGCGCGAATCCGCGCTTCCCATTTCTCACGGGTCCTTTTATTTTCCCCTTAATTATATAAATTCTTGAAATTGAAAAATGAGGACTGCCGCGCACCATCTTTATAATTCCATAGCCATTCCTTTGATAGAGCTCGCGGGGTCTTCGCGAATGGCGTTCACCGGCTATTTTTAGCCCCGCGCGGACACCGCCAATTTTCTAATTACAATCGAATTAATCAGCGCGATCGCAAGCGGGCAGAACGACCGACGTGCAGCTTCAGCACTCGCGGCTCGCGATCGCCGAATGAACCTCTCGATCGATTAATCACCCCTCAAAAATTACAGCAGTGTGCATCTTGATTCATTAGTCATTAGGCCTCGGCGATCGACGCCTCCTGAATCAAAGGTCTTAACAGCCGGCCGGTTGTTGCCGATCGACCGCTCGGCAAACACCGCGGGACTTTCTCGCACGCGAGCCACCGGCTACGGGGCAACGGGCGGTACCTCTCACCTACAAAGAGCTACCTCCGAGCCCTGCTCTGCCCGCGCACGACAACAACAACGCCGGGGGATCCGTCGACGGCTGGCTTTACGAGCCGGCCCCTGGACACTCGGCACCTGGGGCGCCCGGGTCGCAAACGCGCGGGACAGTTACGGGCCGCGGCTCCGATAATCCCCCCCCCCCCGGGCCGCGTGACTCGCGCGGGCCCGCGAAACGCTGTCATTACCGGGCGCGATTGCCGGTGCCGTTACGACCCCTTGCGATCGCTCCTCGAGGACTCGACCTTGTTTCTCCGGTTTTTACGGGCGACGCTTGTGTGCGCGTAGGCACGCCGCGGGTGACTAATCCGCTGGCCGTTCCTAGCCGGCCTACTCCTGGCCGTGGACTGTGCATGTTTTACGAGGAGTGCCCCAGCTGGAACGAGACACTCGTTTGTTTATGAGCTTTCGGGGTAGTTAGCGACCGTCTTCGGCGCACTGTTATTAGTGCGATAGCTGATGTATGCCAGCCTCAAGTGGGTTTATTCGACTCGACTCCTTTTTCTCAAAGATAATATTTCTTTTGCTTTCGTCGCGGTTCAAGTGGTATTGTAGTATAACTTTTAATTCATGCTCTCTCTCCTAGATATTACAATTCACACATTTCAAAATCCGTCGAGTAACCAGAAATGGAAATCTATCAACTTCATTTACTACCCTCCTCAATCTCACATTTTCTCTTCTTAAACTCTTTCAGAATGCTTGATAGACGTTTTTAAAAAATTTCATTACGAATATCGGATCCAGTAAGAAATTATTTCATATTCCGTTTTCCAGTAAAACAATCCTGCTGATCTTGCCGAGAATATTTCCTACCGTAGACTTTAGCATCTAAACAAATCCTGCATCTAGAATATAATATCTAAGTGAATTTTTCTGCCTTTCTCATTCTATTCTTCTGCGGTGTGCGCTTATTGTGATAAAAAGTTAGGTTATGTCGAGGGTTATGCGGACTAGATTGACATTCGAATAGTTCATAATCTTAATGTATTATCTTTTAAGTAACACGATAAACTAACCATTTATTATGTAAACACCAACATAATTATTAAGCAGCTTTATTTCACCATTATTGAATAAATTTCCGTTGAATTATAAATTGACTTTTACATGATACTTCTGTCGGCATTTTTAGTATAATCTCATTGGTATTTCTGGCGATATTCTTACGTCGAAATCCATTGATTTTTTAAAATCTAAGAATTTTTGTTAGATTTTTCGGAGAATTAATCGGGGAATTATAAAAAATTATTTCATCTGAATTTTTCCCAATTCATAATAGCAGAGCGTAATAAAAATAATCAGCCATTTGAGCAAAGTCAATGTCTCTATAAATGCCTTTTCTATACGCATAATTATTTTATAATAGCATCTCACGGATTAGAAAGTTTGATCTTTTTTTATGAAACCGCACAAAGTGCATGCGCTGCAAACAACTGCCGAATATCATGCAGAACTCGGTGCAATTCTTTTAATAGGCCATTCAAAAACTTATTTGATGAAGAAAAGTTTGCGCAGACACCTGCGTTGTAGGGGCTGCGTATTAAAGCCACGTACCGTTGCGATAAATCGAGCGCGCACAGCTCGTGTGCCACTATGCACAGATTACCTCTGTTTATAATCGCGTACCAACGCGAATTCCAAAGAAAATTCGTCCATTATTGCGCGCGCACTTGGTAATATGATACGCCCACACACGCACGTACGCACGCACCACGTACGCACGCTCGCGGGCACTCGTATACACTCGGAAAGGACATATATGTCGATCGCTGTTGTGCAAACCTCGTCATGTGCAACATCGAATGATAAATACAGACCTATCGTCGTCGGCTCTCCATTTAAAACGAATTTCTCGATTCGAGCTGTGACTTTGACTGCGACTTGTAGGGACATTATCACTGTTGTAGGTACAGTGTTCCGTATTTCTTGGTACTACTGTAAATAAAATGTAGGGTATGCATTTACTCAATTGTCAAAGGTATGCTCTACTTGCGGCGCTCCATGTGAATATTCCCATAAAAATTCCAGAGGATATTCCATAAGTAAATATAATGCGTAGAAGGAATCGTCAGTTAGCCGAACATAAATCTGTACATGGATATTTTACTCGATATTTTATAATCAAAATACGATTTGCGTACATTCCTGCATTGGTTACTATTGCCAAGGAGCAGTTAAGTACCATAGTAAATGACTCGGTAGTGGTACAAATCTCATCCTCTTACGAGGTCAGCTTGCAGTGCAGAAATTCCTGCGCAAGCGCTCAAAAATTCTCACGAGTCGCTGCTGACCTCTGCTCGTACCTTACACGCTCTTGAGCGCGTAAACACATCTGGCACAATTAATATAAATCAATAAGAAGGAGCACGAAATGCGATAATTCGCCGCTGGGCTACTACGCGCCACGCGATACGGGGTGCGCACGCGAGCGTAACGAACTCGCGAATTTATTTACACAAGCCAATGTCCACTGTGCGCGCTTGTATACACGAGAGTAATGCATAAATATGGCTATCCATATTGCCCGCGCACCTGACTAACCTTACAGCTTAATTCGAGATACGGGCACATTTGATCGCCGCGCGTGGATTTATCCAAGGCTACAATCATAGCCTGCGCGAGGGCCTCGCGCGGCCAACATCAATTCTCTCCGAGTTGGGCAGAAGAACAGAGCCGCAGTGGAAGCAGGACTCAGGGGAGAGAGAGAGAGAGAGAAGCGAGAGTGGCACTCGATTACATCCTGGGATTCGCGCAACGCGCACGCGATACAAGTGGGCCGACAAGTGCCGCGAGCGAGAGTCGCCCTTTCTTTACCCGCGCGAGTCTCCGCAGCCACCGCTGCACTCGATTCCATATCGCTCTAAAGATCGATTTCGAGAAACGTGAGCCGCAAGATTCCTGGCGCTAACCGCATTAGTCGAACGGGCGTGAGCCGTGTATTGCATAAAAAGATTTCCCTAGCCATCGTCATAGATACCGCTGCTAAACAAGCCATTCCGATCTCGATTCCGACTAATTTTGTACCAAAATTTTTATCATTTTTACTAAAATCATAAATTCAATTCACTAGAAAGAATAATCTTGATCAAGTAAAGAACCATCCTTCGGAAAATTATGGTGCAAAATTTTTATAATTTAAATACATGTACGTAATAATGTTCTGTTGAAAAATGTGTGGTTATATTAAATTTTCAATCATTAATCAAATTTTCTCTATGAATGACAATTCATATTCGCAGTATGATCTAGCCAAATTTCGTATTTTCGATTAGTAATTAATCAGATTATACCTTTTAAAACCCCTAAAACTAACAAAATATTATTAGACAAAGCATATTTTTAAGTAAAAGAATTTCAACCATCGACTACAAAAACACAGAATATATCCACTATATAATGTCTGCTTGGAAGGAAATGGGTTAAATCATTCATTGCTCAATGTGCTAGAACAAATGTTTAATAGGGGGGTTTGTCCACGGTCTGCCTGCCTATTAAATACACAAGCAAGGTTTCCGTAAGAAGACTGTTCTAGACTCACTTAACTATAGATCGTAGGTACACTGAATAATAATTATAGTAAACACTTATTACGTGTCCGTTTGTATTAATCTGGTCATCGACATTAATATCTTCTGTTGCATTGGAAACTACTACGATTTAAATAATGCAGTAAAATATTTCTCTTTTATGAGAAGTTTGCTTCAATGCATATACACCATTCGATGCCTGTGAATTTACGCTATTCTATAAAGCTATACTTTTTATTATTCTCTGCTACCGAAATTTTATGAATTCTCTCGGAGCGGAGTCGCTTGTATTGCAGAAATATAGTTGCTGCTAATCCTTTGCAAAAATAATCCATTTGCATTTAGTATTTATTTTCTTCAGTTTTTTTGCACAATGTTTGAAAATGAATAATATTAGCGTCTCGAAAAGTAGTAGTGAATCTTATACAACCACTCAAAAATTGTAGAACTTACTAAAAAAATGAAACATTTGCATTGTGATGAATCTATGATTAACGAATTCGAAGCATTTTTTCTAACAAACTCATCAATGTGGCTAATTAATATATTTGAGTAAAATAAAATGCTGCAAGCAATTCTAAGAAATTTATAATGGTATCCTTGGAAGATGGAGAATGTCTGAATAGTTAAAAGTCTATCGAATTTGGAAGCAATTTAGTTATTTTTACGCGGGCATTATTGCAGTTTACTCAGTCTGGGTCGATTAGCCAGACAGGCGTGCGCGCGCAGCGTGGGAAACGCCGCGGTGACGATCTCTCTTCCGAGCGGCCGGCACAACGATCACCGAGCGAGAATCGGCAAGGTAGACTCAATTGCCCCGGGTCGGGTGCGGTCGCACTCGAGTGCCCGGTTGAAAAAGCTCCGTCGGTTGAGCCATTAGAAATGATTAAGCGGACCGCGGCGGGCGTTGGGGGCCCCGCGGCTTTCTCGAAAATCGCTTTTAATTAAGAGGCGGGCGCGAAAAATCCCCGGCCGGTTAAAAAGTCCCCGGCGCTTACAAGCGGATTAGCAAACACGGAAAGCCACTTGCCGCCCGGATAATTAGCCGTGTGTATATCCGCGCGGCGGCCGGGCATCGGGAAACGGGCCCGACGAGCGCATTAGGCGCCCGGGCCGCCGGCAACGGTAAAGAGATTTATGAAGCGTGACATCGATCGCGAGCGCAGATCAAAGGGAGGCAGGAGCAGCGCCGGCGCCGGGGAGGCTTCCCCTTTCTTTTCCTATCGCGCCGCCGCCGACGCGAGAATATGCGCCGAGTAACGGCCTCTAATTGCCCCCTGTTCCGTAATTGTAATTAATCCGAGCGCGCGCGAGCGAGTCCCCCTCTCTCTCTCTCTCTCCCATAGTCCCTCCCCTCGCAATGGTACAATGGGCGAGCTATCACGGCTGCCGCGTTTCGATACCGCGCACTCAATGCTTCGCAGTGTGCCCGAGAGCATAAGAGCAGGCTTCATGCACTCGTAGGGCGAGCGCTATATCTCGTTATTTCCTCGGTGTCTTTTGCGTCTTTGCGGATTTTTTTATTTTTTTTCGAAATTTTTATCAGGTTACTTAATCTCGTGCCTCGATATATATATATATATATTCATCTCGATTAGATCTTGACTGCGCGATATAAAGATCGATCGAGCTACGCGTATTTTTTTTTGCACGGATGCAAAAATGCCAAGTCAACTGCCGAACTCGCGGTTATAACACGTAATTGCGTAAAGATACTAAGGTCAAGTTGCAAACAATGGCAACGTTCCGATTATACGACCGCGGCTTTTGCTAACTAAGGCCATCGCCGGCCAAGTAGCGCATGGTTTAACCATGAGCCGCGCAGATGCGCGAACCTCTGCTTATATTCTCCGGAGTGTTACGCGCGCGTCTAGCCTCTCGCGCGAGCCGCTGAATTGATAAAAGGGCAATTACCGGATACGCAGTACACGCCGATGGATCCTATAGAGCGGCCGGCGCATCCTCCTGTAATACGATAAAGGAAAGGGGGGAAAAAGAGCGTAATGCGCGTCGGTACCGTGCGCAAATGAGCGCTGCCGGCGCGTATGTACCGCATCGTTAATTGTTGATCCTCGATCAACGTAGGCGCCAAAGTCTCGCGCGGTAGTAGCCGGATCAAGGCACTCGGCTTAACCGTACGAAGCCCCGGACTTACCGGAGGCCCTCCGCCTGGCTGGAGTAACGCTAGGTGATATTAGCGGCGGTGCCGGGGGCGGGCTGGTTGAGCGCGATATATACATATGCCGCCCGCGCGCCTGGGAGAAAATCCGCTCGACTCGTTGAAAAAAGTCGTAGTCGGTGCGCCACTCGGGCCGGACTCGATCGCCTTTTAATCCCCGCATAAATCTTCGATCCGCGACAATTAATCACGGGGGGTAGGCCCGCGAGGCCGTGTTTATCTCCGTGTCCAAGCGAGGGTTTACAGTAAAGGAAATTTCAAATAATTTGTATTGATTCGTCCGCCGGTTGCTCTCTCGCATTGTGCACTGGAACAGGCCGATGATTATCCTCGAGGAAATATCCCGCGACCAACCTGGCGATCGTCCCCCAACGTCCTTGCGATTAGACTCCTCCGTCCTCGGCGGTGATTTCCCGCCGGAAGGAGGCGCCCCGCCGCGGTATATGGGAAAAAATAAAAAAAAAAATCCACCAGAACAATCCAAGCCATCCGAATGACGCAAGGCCCGGGCGCCTATTGCGCCGGCTCGGCGTTTCGTGAGAAACCTTGGAGGCCGCGATCCGCTAATCGGCTGGCGGCTGGCGGCGGCGGCCGCGGGAAAGTACGGGCCGATCGATAAGTCCGCGACCGGTTAATAATACGGCGCAGTGCTCTAAACTGCGCCGGCCAGACACCAATAAAAATATCATTTGTTTTGCGAAACCTTGAATTTCACGTCGCAGCAGTCGCCGCTGTTTACGAGGCGGCCCGTTATTGACCGCCGCTCGGGATATATGCAAAGTGCAGATTTCAAGTTATTTATCGCGCGTCCCCTCGGCGCACGACGTCCCCGCAGCGCCGGCTGCTTGCGGCTATACTTTGCGCTTGCGACAGACTCGATATGCTTTTCCCCGCGCTCCCGCGCAGCTTCCTTTCGACGGCGCGATCCGAGGCCTCTAATTCCACCACCCCCAAAAGCTGCTTCAAATGCGAGCGTCGGCCAATGAGCTTCGGCGAGGCATTTGAAAAACGGCTCTGAGTTGTGCTCTGCCCTCTCCCCTTTTATGCATCGAGCGCGAGTCCCCCGTGGGCCTGAAGTCGCGGCTGCGATTTTCCAAGAAAACCCTCGGTCGAATTTAAAAGTAAAATTCGATAAAACACGAGGCGCTTTATTTACATTTTTGGCCCGTCGTGGCCTTGAGCTGAGCCGCTCGGTCTACGCGGCATGGAGGGACGTAAACAGACAAAACAAAAACATTGCTTTCGGACCTTTAAATTTTTAGAAATCTCCATATCGCGCCGTTTACATTTACGTCTACTTCCTCGCTGCATCTCACACAAAAAGACAGACGATTAAATTATTTAATCGTACTCCCGCGCTTGTAGTTCGTGCTCGTAACACCGCTCTTGTTTACCTCCAAGTCCGATGAAAAGTTAAGAGTGTGTGCCAAGGCCGCGCAGCCTACCGTTGGGCGGTAGTTCATCAAGTTCACCGGAACGCGCTATAAACAATCTCGCAACCCGTAGTTTATCTTTGTGGAATGATAAGTATCTCGGGTTGGAGGAAGATCAAGCGAACGGGGCTGAAAATCAATGCCGCGACCCCAGCACAGGCGGCTAATAAAACCACGCGGTCAAGAGGTTGGGGGGCCGGCTGAAAGACAACGGGGGCGGGCCGACGGCAGAACGACCGGGGGGGGCAAAATTTCTTGAGTACCCGCGTCAGCCGCTCCCGCGAGCTCGTACGTGCGTTGTAATCGAAGGCCGAGGTGGCGGCACGCGTACACTCGAGCACCGGCTTCGGCGCTCCGTGTGCGGGGGGAGGCTGTGTACGCCGACAGATGGACCAGGGGCATTGCTCCCCGCTTCCTTCCCTCCTAGTTATTGCCTTTTCCTTGGCAGTGCTTTTCTTTTTTCATTGGTTTATTTTTTTTGTTCCCCCTCGGGGGGAGTTCCGGCGCGCTCGTGCCATCCTCCGAGCGAATGTGACCGTCTCTATCGACGCGTGAATACTGCTGATGGAATTCCGTGCTTTTGACGCAAAGAGCCGAAGTCTTCCCCGGACACCCTGCTGGATTTTTCAATGAGGCAGTCCATTTTTTTTTGAAAAAAAAAAATACAATCGGCTTTTCAGCTCGGCGACGGATTCGTGCAAAATAATTTCTTCCGCAGCGGTTGCAATTTGTGCGGGGGCGAACAAAATCATCTACACGATCCTCCTGGTAATTCGCCAGAGCGAGTATAAGAAAAATGGACGAGCCAAAAAAAGGGGAATGCTTCATTCGTCGTCTGTGCGTCGAAAAGACACACTCGAATCCGAGGAAGAGAGCGAGACAAGTGCCGCCGGCGGGGTTCTCGCAATTTGAAGAAGGGATTTGTGTGCGCCGGACAGGAATGAATTGCCTTACAGCCACTGCGGCGTATCGATTCGAGGGGATGCGCGAGAGCCCCGGCTCACTCTGCACAAGCGCCCGGCCAAATTCTAAGAGGCAACGCGATGAGTCTGCCCTTTTTTTTTTTCCTTTCTCCCGCCTCGAGGATTCGATTTAATTCTCACGCATCGGGTCCGAGCTTATATGCCGGGCACGTTTACGGGATGGGGGCCGATCTCGATCGGGGAGAGGCTGCTATCGAGGGCGGCCTTCTTCCCAAATTTCGACCGAGAGCCAGCGTTTCCATGGCGATTTTATTGCACGGCGGCGAACGGGGAAAGGATCGCGTGCGTTGCCAAACTCGGGGGGGCGCGCCCGGCTTCGCGTTCTAGAATATAATCGGCGTGGGCGCGCGCGCGCGCGCAGAGGACATGTGGAACGATTGCTGCTGCTCGATCGGCGGACCGCCGAGCCGACTCACGTGGGCAGTCGGTGGGTGGATCGCGGAGGTTACAGGTAGGTGACTCGCTCGCGCTACATATTCCGAGGGCTTACGTCACCTGCACCGCCTTGCCTCCGCATTGGAAAAGTACAGGATGCCTTCGGGGGGTTCTTCGTGTGCTTTTCAAACGACTCGCCGATTAAGGGAAATTGCTCGATCGATTTCACTAACTCAAGTCTCTCGTAAACGTCCTGGAAAAAAGTACCCTCGGATCTGCCTATTTCGATTGTGAAAGCATCATTTTTTTTTTTATAACTATGTAGCTTTTTAATTATGAACCATATCTTCTTATGCTCCGGAGAGTACTCATTACCCAATTATATAATATTTAGTGAGCTATAAATTTTTTGATTTTATAATTATGATTTTGTATTATTATTGGGTATAATTTATCTAAGCTTGGAGGTCTTTATGATTCATCTATTTATGTAATGGCTCAGAAATAAAGTTTTAATGAGATGAAAGAAAAGTAACAATTTTAGAAGGTCAAGATATATCTTATTTCATACTTACAACTGACCCATTTTTCAGAAATAAAACTCATGGCATACCTTTTTATACCTCAAATTAAATTGCTATAAATATAATATAATGGAATATTAAATATTAGCGAGTTTATATACATACTCTATTTATTTATAAAAGCTTTGATCGGAAAATTGTTTTTGCTAGGAAAGAGTGTGTAGCATGTATGTGTATAATTCCATCCATGTCGAATTTTTTCTTTTATTTTAGTATAAAAATGCTGTTATATTACAGATAAATCCTTACACCATATATCGATTATAATTGCTGTATAACTAAGCGATTAAAACAATGATGCCAAATTAACTAATCGATTTTTTAAAGCAATTAAGGTCAATTTAATAGGCAAGAATTTTCTTATTGCAATCCCTAGGTTACGTATGGCAGAAAAGGAAGCCATGTTCAAAGTTGCAGTGCCTCGATTGTAACTCAAACTCTCGATTCCAACGGGAATTCACATAACTTATTTTATCGCCAGTTCATCAAATTTTTCGCACGCTTCCAACTAATGGATTGCAAAATTATCCCATTGTGCAATGCTCTTTATTTACTACAACGGTAGTTATTTATAAATAGTATATTTAGTGTAAAATTAAGTGTTTAATGGGTTTATTATCTATAAGCCTTGTTCCTCGATAAAGAAATGTGTTAACAAACTAATTGGTTTAGTTATTAATGAATCCAATTTACTTGTGTAAGATAGTTTATGAAACTAGGAGATTAAGAGCTAGTATAATAATTTGAAAATTATGATTGATAAATACGAATGGCCTGTATTAAAAAAAAAGCTAATAAAGAAAAAAAGGCACTGTAAGCCGAAGATATATCACGGGACAAATCCGCTCGAGACTCGCTAACGAGCACCATATACTTTCGGATTGCAGTTGGATACGTTCAATGAATATTTTACAATCCGCCAGCGAGAGCGGGTACATTGTATGCCGCGGCGAATGAGAATCTGGGCTTGGCTAGGAGTCGGCTGGATTTCGAGCCGATGGTTTTTCAGGGAACCGACTCGGAAGATCATTATCGCCGATTTACTGGCACGGTCTCGGGGGTCCCCGCGAAATTACCGACCGAGTTGTTGCCGGGACCGTGGGATGTGTAGCGGCCCGTGGGCGTTCACTCGGTATACCTACGTGCTTTTCGAGAGCGGCGCGGCCGCTCAAAGTTTACGCGCGGTCCGAGCGGCCCGCGCGGCCCTGGTCTATGTATTTATGATTGGCTTTCCCCCTCACGTGCGCCGCGGCTATTCTCCGAGTCCCGGGTCGCGCGTCGCCGATTAATTTATATAAAGCACATATAGGCGGGGGCCGGCGCCCCGCTATAAATGCGCTTTATGGATTGAGCTAATGGGGCATAAATAGCGCACGACCGCCGATACGCGGCCGCTCTCAATTACCTTTACGCTGACTTACCGCTACTGGACTTTAATAATCAGATGCGGCGCGGCATAAATCCCCGGTCGGCTGACGAAACAGTTCCCTCCGCGCGCGGAAACTAATAAGTACAATTCATTTCGAAACCTGTCGCCGCGCCGGCCGCGATCGGTATACTTTATTGCCGGTTTAAGCCGACGGTCCGCGTGCATTTGCAGCGTACGCGGGCCGTAGGAGAGCCGAGGAAAACACACGCCAATCAACCGGACGACGACTCGATATCGTGTCCCGAGGCCTGGCGCCGCGATACCCGACATCCGACTTAATCATCCCCGCCAAAGTGACAAACGAGGGCCGGCGCCTCTGCAGCGAGTCCCCGCGACGCGCGCGTATCCTCGACTGCACGAGTGCACTCGGCCGTCTGTTTGCTCGGGAGATCGAATGTGTAAACAGCGCCGTATATGCGTATTATGTAAACGGGGCGCGCGTGCGCCGTGCGTGCCGGCCTCCTGACTTTTACAACGCTTGTCCCCTCTGCACTGGGTCAGCGCTCCCCGGGAGAAGGAAAGTAACCGCGAGCCCGCGGACGCACGCCGCCGGCTTTTTCGCGCCGCAGACCCTGTGTACCATTTGCCCGGATTTTATTCCTCGCGACTTTTCTTCGCGGACGCGCCGGCGGCCGGGATATATTTACGGGGAGCGGAATGGGAAATGACGACACAGCGGCTCCCCGAAGCCCGCGATTGTTCTGCTCGAATCTTCCCGAGGGTTACCGACTCGCTGTATATCTGTCCGGGCGAGCCGGGTTTATTCTTCGACGAACGGCTGCAACGCGCACGTGATTGCCGGACGCGAAACAAAGTCTTCTATAGGGGCTAGTTTACAAAGGAGGCGAGAAAAGCTAGGTTAACCTCCGCAAGAGGTGTTTACCTTTCCGGACAGAGGCGTCACAGAACTAATTGCCAAAGCAACACACTCGACTTTTTATCGCAGCGCCCAAATTAGCCCCGAGATCCGATTGATTCGCCATTAGAGAGCGAAAATGGGGAACAAATTGCCAGCCGACAGAGTGCGCCGTACAAACATCCAGTCAATTACGCCCGACTGCAAACGAGGACAGAGCTACAGAGCAGCCGAGTCGCACGTACACACATATATATACACGCAGCGGCGTAAACCAAATTCGACAGAGAATCGCGCGCCTCTCGAGCGGGAAATTTATGAGATCCAGCGGGCGCGCGCGCGCGTCGATAACGGGCCGATTACGCCTCGCGAAAGTCGATGGATACACACGCGCACGTATATACCCCCGGCGCGCGTATATATCCTTCTTCGCACGGCTGCCTTTCTTCCATCTGGCCGAGCATTTCTTTTTTCTTTGCCCTCGCTGCCGCGCGTGTTTGGCTTCGCCGGCGACTCCGGTGCGCGCGCAGGCTAATATTCCACGGGGGGGGGAAAAAAAAAACGGCTTCCCAAGCCGCTGCGTTGGCCAAGCTTAAAATTAATCAAGCGGCTCGGCCGATTACGTGAGCCGAATTCCCGGCGGTTGATAAAACCAGCCGCGGGGTGAAAAGGCCGAGGCGGCGTGCTTATGTGCGCGCGGCCCGGGGAAACGTCGGAAAAGTTAATTGGCGCCGCGGCGCGCGCGATAGCCCGATTGAAAATTCAACCCGGGCGTCAGTGTCTCGCAGCCGGACGCGCCCGTACACTTTGCCGCGGCTGCTCTTTTCTCCCGGCTGGGATTTCATTGGGCGCGGGCTCGCGTTGCGTTGCGTCGCGCCCGGCTAATTACTGCACGCCGTCGGTACAATGACCGCGGCGGCTGAGGGACAGGGCCGGCTTCCGGGGAAGATCCTCGCGTTTTAAGGCCAGCGTCTCCGAAGGGAAAGAAAAAAAGGAGGCGCGCGTATGTATTATTATTAGTGCCGGGGGTCTCCTCGCTCGGGGCGCGACAATCGACACGGCCACATCGATAATTGAGATTTATCGGGCGGGCCGCCAGGAAAGCCGCGGCCGATTACACGCCTGTCCGATAATGACACGCGGCTTTTATTTCGCGCTCCCCGGTTTTCTCCCGAGCTCCGAGGCCCCCCCCCCCCCTCCTTTCGCCAGTCTCGACTCTGCACACGCCAACGATTTATACGCCGTATATTTGCATTTATTCGATTAGGAATGTCTGCGAGGGATCTTGACTTATGCCCGCACGCGGGTTACATAAAAGCCCTCGCCGAGAGCCAATTAAGTGCCGGGTAATTACTCCCGAGGCGCTTTGCCGGAGAGTAGACGTTGCCACCGAGCCTCGCGCCCGCCAAATTTTCATTTCCAACGATTTTTTTTTTTTTTCTTCGATTTTCCCCGATACACACAAGTGTATGCGTGTGTACACGGCATCAATGAAACCGTTCGGCCGGGGCCGAGCCGAACGTAAACAAACCGTTGCAGATCGACGGCCTGGCCGCGTGATAAAGTGCCGTATATTAGCCGGGGCGATCGCGGCCCGCGGAAAAGCGCCTCGGCGCGCAACATTGCAAATGGCCGGTTGGGAGGACCGGGGCCGGCGGGCGCGTGCCAACCTATCCCCACGAAAATTGCGAGGGCGCCCCTGCAATCGGCCGGCGATGCGATCGGACAAACGCCCCGGTAATGAATGCCCAACTGGCCGGGAGGAAAACAATAAAAAAAAAAAGTGCCAATCGCCGGGCGCTGATCTCGCGGCGGGTTGTACATTTTCCAGGCGAGCTGGCCGCGGCAATTGGGTCGGCCCACGCGGCGCAGGGCGACTCGCTCCGGACGAGTGGGCCCCGGGCATTCAATCGGCCGCGGGCGCGATAATTGCGGGCCTTTCGCGCTCCGCGGGACGACTCATTGATTGTTGTCCTCCGCGGTTACGGGAGCTGCCTCCCGGGGAGGAGGAGTGAACAGGTGGCCCCGTTCCACTGGGCTCGCGCTTTTTTTGCAGCGACTGCGGGGAAGAGGAGGTTGGGAATTGTTGCCGGGCGAATCGTCGATTAAAATTGGAAAGCTCCCATACAATGCGGTTAATCTCATAAATAAGCAGCCTCGCTCTTGTACTTGCCCTTTCTTTATGCGGGCTCTCGAACGCGTGTTCTCGTTATTAATGTGCTTTTGCTGGCTTTACAAGTGCACCTCCAGAGCAAATAATAAAATATTCAAGCTTTCAAATAAAAAAAAAAGAGAGAGAGAGAGAAAGGGGAGAAGATAAAAAGGTGACCAAGTACAATACCTATTAAAATTTATGTTATTCTTTGATGCGTGCATTAAAGGGATATGATGTTGCCTAAGAGGTCGTACATAACGCACACTTTTTCCCGATAGATTTATTGCAATTATATGGCTCGTATTCAGACATATTACAGTAATAAGAATATACGAGTAGGCGTTATATTCGTTCAAAACTCTTAATGTATGACATAACATTAGTATAATGGACGCGTGTGAGCGAGGGCCGTGACTGAGAAACATGCCTTACAACTCCCAAGTTTAAAGGAACTGAGCATTAACTGCTTTAAATTCCAAGAAATGTAAATGAGCCATTTTAAAAACGTACACTTGCTCGTTCCTTCTCTCTTTCGCAAACAAAAAAAAAACGGTCAACCTTTATCGAGTCCTCGTTTGCGCACCGGGCGCTTCTCACCATCGACACTCGCGGGGCATTATTTAATCGGAGCAAAGCGCGTAAAGTCTTCCTTTTTTCGAAATTCCAGGTCCCCGGCCAATTCTCACTCCTCCAATACCACTTAGTCGGTACACACTTTTCCCGGCACTACGCCGTCTGGAAAGCCGATCGAGTAGTCCGCGACGTACAAGCCCGAGCGACGCACACGAGCCGCCGGACGCGAGAAGAAAGTCCCGATGGTTTATTGGCCGCCGGTGTCGATCGGCGCGAAAACGAGGCGAATTCGGCATTCATTGAGAGGTTCGCTGCGGGGCGCCGACGTGTCGCGCATGCAGCGGCCACGCCCCGCTCGATAATAGAAATACCCGAGGCGATTGTCGCCGGGAGGATGCGCGCCGGTTAATGACAGATTCCGCCCGCATATGCGCGTCATCCGCGACGCGCCGCGGCGATTCCGCATTCCGCATTCCCCGGCCGACACAGGACCCCGACAACCCGCGAGGCTATAAAATCATTGTGTGGGCCGCGCGACATTTCGCTCTTCCGCAAAACCTGTGCTCAGCGCCTTCTCTTTCGAAGCCGCCGGCTGCAATCATTGACTCGTCTAGAGTCAATATTTTCAACCTAAATTAGGATTTGGTGAACGTTTGGCTTATTGTCAAATAAGAAAGTTTGAATGAACTGCTTAAGGCAATTGACTTTTCGCGTTGTTGACGATCGAGTTTTAATTCTTGATATGAAAACTCGATCGTTTCGGGTTATCGATCACTCGGCTTATTTATTAATTGCTGGTGGATGGATTTTTTAAAAGCATTTCCTCGCGACTCATTTCTTTCCCTGTAGAAAAAATACGCACAGCAAATGTTGCCGTTTTAAAATATGCAAAGTATTTTAAAAGGCACATTTGTCTGTAATTTGAATGTAACGTTTTGTTCATTTGAACGAATAATCAACACAGCGTGCATTTGCATCAAACGGCATACGTGGAGGACGAGGGAATGCACCGCCTGCGCGGCACTCTATGTGATTGTCATTTTAGCCAACAGACCGAGTATTGCACGTACTCTAAATATAATACAATTGTTAGCTCGGCAATCAATCATCAGAATTTTTAAACTAAAATCAAATTACTTGTACCGGAAGATATGTTTACGTACACATAACACAAATGGCAAAATTGCATTTAAGTGTGATTATTTAATTCGTAAATAATCCTTTTGTCATGTTTTGAACGATTTAAATATTTAAAATTTTGAATAATGCTATAAGATAAATGCGGTACATATATATATAGAAATAAATATCTGACGATTAAGTTTAAGAATAGAAATCTTTCCGTAAACCAAAATTACCACAATTAACATGGTAAAAGTGGTGGTCGACTTAATCATTTATCTCAATTGAAATGCAGTCTTATAAATGCTCTCGGAGTTTGCCGTAATTGAAAATTTTAAACGTTATGTCTCTCTCAAGAGCGTAAGTACTTCCCTTTCACGAGCTCTGAATCAATTCGGCAATAATCATCGCCTCTGACCAATAAAACGTACACTTACACTCGAGCGCGCCCCGAGATTGACGTCGCCGGCAGTTTAGAATGCCTCGGAGCAAGGCTGCGGCAATAAAAGTAGGCGCTCTCACCTGAAACAGGAGAAACAAAAAAAAATCGTCAGTGAATGTCGGAGGCCCGGGCGCCTATAGCCGCCCGAAAATCGCACGCAACTGCCGAGTAATCGCTCAGCGCATCGGCGCGGGGACGATTTTGAATCGGCGCGGCGACGAGTCTTTCCCCGGGATATCGCGGCCCTTGCGTAACCGGCCGCCGCGGGTCGATAGATCCTGGGGCTCGGGGGGGGCTTCCGCCGCCGAGGAATTCGGCGACGTCGCGGCGGGAGTCGTTGGGAGGCGCGCACGCGGAAGAAACGTGGGGGGTGGGGGGTATACCAAGGTCGACGACTCGCGCGACTCCTCTCCACCGGCCGGGGGGTTATTGACGCGCCAGTGGGTCGAGGGAGTCGGGGGCGAGGGACGCCGAGGGCCTTGTAACGAGAGCCGCGGTGACACTGATTCCATCGGCTCTTTTCCTAACGTCGATTTCTATCCGCGGCCGTCGGGCCCCGGCTAATTTTATCCCTCGCGTATACATATGTGGAGCGAGTCGATTAAGTCCGTTGCCCCGAGCGGCCAATTTGACCGAATATTAAATTTCAATAATTGTAAAATTGAGTTATAATTCCCCCGTCGTTTATAAATTGACCCGTGATTTTCCTTCGTTTCGCCATCCGCAGATATTCGCCGTAAACGCCGAATTCACAGTCCTTCGATTACGTGCCGGATTGTAAAAAGTTCCAACTACGTACCGACGACAAGTCGCGGCCAGCCGAGCGCACCAACCAAATGCCCCGCCGCGCATATTAATTGCAATTAATGAAACCTATGAACACGCGATACTTATACAGATTTGCATCGCAGGTGCCCCTAATCCCCGGAAAATCGCCAACTCTCTCGCGGAATTTCCTTAAAAACCGTAAAGCGGCGGCCTTTTATGTAACCGCGAAATGTTTGCCGCGCATTAATCCGAAAAAAGAAAAGAGGCGAGGCGATCGGGCCGAGGTGACACTTGCCCAGCGGCGGCATTATATCGGCTCGCAGCGCCGCGCGCGCGCGTGTGTGTATATATATCGCCGGGCGGATTATCCGCCGGCGATGGGCCAGCGCGTAATCGATCGCGCGCGAGTCGTCCTCTGGGCCCGGGCGCTTCAATTTATGTAACAGGAAAAGTGCCAAGCGCCGCGGGCCCGCGGGAGATAAGCGCGCCCCGGCCAGCGGACTTAATTAAGATTAGATAACGAGGGCAGCCGCGAGATAGGCATCCTCCCCCCGCAGGCCGGAAGAGGACGCGCCGGTGTCAATTAGACATTTTGGAGGCGGGGGAAGAGGGCGGCGGTATTAACCGCGGGGAAGAGAAACCCGGTGCGCTAATTAATTAGCCGCTTTTTCTTCGGGAATTGTCTCGCGCGCGGGCAACTCGTCGATATTATTCCGACTGTGGCCACTCGGCTGGTATTATGCACCTGGACAATGCGAGGAAGCAATTTTCACGACAGATTGCCATCTGGCATTCGTGCCTTCTTTCACCGGGCGGAGCCCATTAGCGAGGGATATCGGGAGAAGCCTTCCGTCGCGTAAGCAAGACACCGAGTATGTATACTCCTGCCGTGGCGTATAACAGCGGCGCGCGCATTATCTCGAGGCGTCCGAAGGAAAAAAAATTGCCCAGTCGCGCGTAGATACATGCAGACAATGCGCCCCCGGAGCGGCACGCAGGTGTCCTTTTTCGAGGTTATATCGTACTTGGAGTGGAAAGCATTTCGCGGCTCGATACTCCGGGGCCGGCTGATAAGTCGGCTTTCTAAATCCGCGGAGAAAAGCAGACCCGCGGCCCATATGATTGTCGTCAACTAAAAGCCGGCGGGCCTGGCGCGGCGCTGTTAAAAAAAGCGGGTGGGCACACCGCCAGGGGATTTTTATTTCCTCTCCCCCGGCGCGCGAGTGTTTCGCCATGCGGACTGTATCGGCGGCTATCGGCCGGATCGTTATGAGGCGACGCGCCCGGCCCGTGTCTTTTTCTCCCCGGGCGACGGGGGCCCGCGATAAATAACGGGCCACTTATCGAATTCAATAATCGCCCCGCGGCCCCAAGCGGCTAATTCGAGGCGCGCCTTCCGCCCCGGACTATTCCCCGCCGAGCCCTGCCGATTTCACGCTCTTACGTCCGCCCATTATCGAGCGACTTTTCCCCGCGACGTGTGTTAATGGTGTCGTTCGAATGGCCCCTCGATCGGGGCTGCATACCCGGGAGTTGTGCCCCGTCGGATCCGAGGGCAGCTTTACCTGCACGGGAGTTGCTCCGCCGGTTGATGGAGCAACGATGAAAGCAAGCCGCGCGCGCCGATCGCCCAAGGAATTGCGCATATCTTGGCAACTGCTGTGCACTTTGCCATTTTCACGGGTGCTGCCTCGAGGAAACAATGGCTTTCTCCGGGTACTCGCCGCGATCCGTGGCCGATCGGCAAGCCAAATTGGGACATTGTCGACCTTCGGGCGATACAGCTTCTCTCGCCGACACGTTCTTACTCTCCACGTTCAGAAAGTGAAATTTCCGAGGAAATTTCCCTCTTTTACGGTTGCTAATCAACGTATGTATACACGCGGGCAAGTAAATAATCACTGTGTTTTAATACTGCATATTAACTGTAATACTGTAGTTGTAACGGACATACTTACATAAAAACTCTATATTATCTATTTATTTGTAAGACTCGGCGGAATTAAAACAAACAAATTTGTGTATAGAAAAATTGTAAATAAAAAGGTTGGCGGTCGCAAAAAATTATTTCTTGTAGGCGTGACTCCCGGAAAGCGAGCCTCGAGAGCCTCCTAGAATCTCAGAAAAATATTATGTTAGTTATAGAAAACTACGCGGGCAATAGGTTATGAAGAACGAAGGCGATCGCGACTCGGCGGCTCGGGACTCTCGCGTCTAGCGTCCGCGAGTTCCGCGAAAAAGGGGATGAGGGGGAGGACCGAATGCGCTCGAGATTCGACCGAGAGGGGAGGAAGTCCGCGAAGGGAAGGCCCAGTCGCGTAGAGTCAGTAAAAGGAGGAGGGAGTCTATGCAAGGTTCTCTACCGGCTCTCCCTAACTGTGACGACGGATAGTGAGTGGCGAGCAAAAGGGGGGAAGGACTAACGGTCACGGGAGAGCGAATTTAGATTCAAATAGGCCGCCGAAGCACAAGTCCAAGTCCATATAATTATTGGAAATAACTTAAATATTATTTATTTAAATCCACTTCTAATCAGAAACAACACACAAACAACAATAGTTTACGTTACAGCTTCTTCGATTATGGAGGAAAATGTGAATTAAATCGCAGATTGAAATCAAGAAAACTTAAGCAAATATCGCTTAAAGAAAGATGCCATCCCAAGCGAAAACAATACTATCCACAAAGAAATGGGTATACTTATAGAGAATTGACAGCAGTGCTCGAGTGTTTAATTGTGATAACAGACGTAGGTACTCATCCAAAATGTAGGTGTAAAAAAATACTCTTATTTTTTTTATGCTCATGCTGTAAATACTCGCGTATAAATCAATTACAAACAGTAAAGCAACAGAATCAATGTAAAAAAAATACAACATCAATTACGACTGACGCCAAATTTACAGAGAAAACTACAGCATTTTTTTGATACGTTTTTATTTACTGGTTCGTTTACTAGTTTCATTGGTTGATTAAATCATAGATATTGAGATCTCGTGTGTGCAAATAATTTTGTTTTTTTTTATATTTCACGTGAATTGCACGTATCACTGCAATCGAATGCTATTACTAGTTCTGGTAAATTTGATACAATTTTTGTAGTAAACTTTATGCCTTTTTTGCATATATTTATTAACTACGTCTACCATTTATTTAAGTAATAATATTTTATTGACTTGTAACTGATTTGAAAATAGCTGCATGGAAGCGTGAAAATGCATCGGCATTGGCTTCAAAGGACTGTTTATAACAAGTGCGGTGAGGTACTTGACCTCGAAGGTCGTTTAACGCAGCTTGAACGTGATATACAACGATCGAGAAATCGACTCCGGACTATTGTTACTTCGTGGAAAATGTGTACTACGGGGGGGAGGGGGAGAAGAAAAAGGAATACCGGGTGTAGAAAAATCCGCCTGCGTCAGTTTTGCGTGAGCCAAGCGGCCGACGAAAGCACTGTCCCGTTGTCGCTTAGGTGTATTTCTGGACACGGCGGATAAGAAGCGCGCGGACCAGGCGTCCGATCCGGTGCAAGCGTGAGAGTGCGGGGCAATCTTGTGTCCTCGGGTTGTGTCATAGAAGGATACAACTCTTTGTAGTCACGCGAGATTTTTGGGAAAGACGGCCAGATCCCCGCGTATTCACAAGCTAAAATTACGGGCAAATGAATAATTTATGTGTTAAAGTTACATAGTCGAGCGCGATGTAACGCCAGCGCTACCGGCTACGTCATTATGACGAGGCTATCAACGCGGCCTAGTTTCTCAACTTTATATCAACGAGGATCCCATGATCTTTTAAATAAAGTTGCTTTACTCAGGCTGCTCTTCCGACTGTTTACCCCCGCCCTCGCGTACGCACTCGAGCGAGTACCTGGAAAAAGGGCAGGGGTCCCTTGCTGGGTATCCGCAGTATCGAGTACTCCGATCTCCTTCGAGCGCGGACGACGAAGATTTCACTTTCTTGAGCGGCGGAGCCGCGGCGGTCAGGCGTGGGCCGCGAAAAGGGGCCCGCGCATAAATTACGAGCGCGCGCGACCGCGTTTACGAGAGCCGCGGCCCCCGACCGCTCGGCCAATTGTATTTTCGAGGCGGGCGAGATTTAAGGACCGGGCCGCCCGCGGCGCCGCCGCCGTCGTCCGGGACGTTCACGAGCGCCTCCGCCTCGTGGCACTTTGATGCGCCTTTGTCCGCGCCAATCTCGGCCGCGCACGAGGGCAACGGACTTGGGGAGAAAAATAAGCATCAATTAGCGCGCGAGGAAGGAGGGAGGAGAAGAGCGGCCCGAGGTCGCCGCTCGGTCGCCTCCGATCGGAAGCGCGCGCCAGGACAATGGCGCCGCTCGTCCTTTTGGGTCCGACCGCGAAATCCGAGCGGACGAATGGAAGGAGGAGAGGCCGCGGAGGAAAGCCGGAACGGACGGCCGCGGAATAATGGCGCACGCGGGGGGGCGAGGGAAACCCGGCAGATGGGCGATAAAGGCCCGGCTAACGAGGGAACTCGCGCGAGCGCGCCGGTGCCCCACCTCGGGCTTCCTCGCGGGCTTCTTCCGCGGGATTTTTGTTTACCGCCGGGGCGCAGAATGAACGGCCGAGGCGGAAGGGCCCGGGTCGCCGTTACGCCCGCGCCAATGATTACCCGGGAGAGAGAGAGAGAGAGGGACGAGGGCGCGGGGAACTTCCGGCCCTTTGCACACAATGGCCCCGCCGGCGATAAAGCCGCCTTTTTTATTTCCAACCCGCGCGCTCGCCGAAACCAGATTCTGTTTGAACGAGGAAACAGTGGCTCGCGGCGGCCGGGCAGCCTTCTGTGAGAACCCTTTTTTTTTTTCACCCGGGAATTATCGGCCTGGCGCGAAATACGCGTTAATTACCGGGCGATTCGGTCCCGCTTACTCTGTCGCGCGCCGGGCGTTCCACGTCGATGTTTCCCCCCGGCCGATCATTCTTCCCAAAGCTTTTTTTTTCTCGGAATGTTTGTTTGACCGCGGGAATGGTTTTCCTCAAAGATGGAAGCAGCCTCGCCCGCTCAATGCCTGGAATTCGCGGAGGGGCGCGAAAAGACCGCGCGCACTCTTTATAAGTGAGAGCGCGCGGTGCGTGACACCGGCGCCTCCTATTCCTCAACGAACCGCGACGTTTAATTGCACGGCAAGAAGGAAGAACAGGTTCCTTCTCGCCTTTTTTTTTTCACAGCTTCTCTCGCAGCTCGGCTCCCTCTATTCGACGCCCGGGCCGTTGGCCTACCTTCTACAAAGAGTGAGAATCAAATGCGCCTAAGCGTCAGCCGGGACAAATGTCTCGCTACTTAATGAAAAGCGTACCAAATTCTGATTCGGCGCGGTTGCTCCTCTATTTTCCTACTCGTTCATTATTTCTTTCACTCAATTGCACATTGGCGGCCGAGTACTGGCTTAGCTTCTTATTCCTCTCGAGTTCCGGAATAATGAATGAAAGCGCAAGGGATATACGTGGATAGAATTTGTTCAAATACCAAGAGGTTGAATCCGGTGAAATTGAACGCATTCCTGGGAAACAGATTTCGATGAATCAATGCCTTTACACATCTCCTGAATTAGCTTAATTTTTTTAAAAGTTAAACAACTTTAAAAAAGTAAAACTAAATAACTTTTTAAATAACTAATTAGATAATTAGCAAGGCTTAAGAATTAAAGTGAAAAGGAGATATCGTGTATTTATTTTATTTACTACAAACTAAAAAGAGCCTTATGAGTTTGCTTATCCCGTTTTATAGAGTAAGCCCTCGCATTCACATTGCCCTTATAGGCATCTCTCTTTTCGATATCCGACGACGCTCGAATTCATGCTTTTCCAAGTTTTTTAAATAAAAAGTCGACGGGCGGGATTCACTGACTCTCAAAGCCCAGAAAAATAACCCCAGAGTCTAGTTTCGACTCGTTACACCTCCTTTATTTATATTCGGTAAAGCAAATACATTTGGTTTTGCGGCTAACGAACTTGATGATGCTTTTGTCGAGAGTCCACGTACCGAAAGACTCGTCCGTAACTCGCAACGTGTCTTTTTTCTTTATTAAGTTAATTTGATTAAATTAATAATTTGGTTTCTATTTTATTTTCAGACTTGAAATTTTTAAAGCACTTTTTTTCAGAATGACACGTGGGTATACCTAAAAATCACAAACACGAACTTTTGCAACATTTCCATTTTCAAACTTAATTGCATAATGCACAAATTAGAAGAAAATAAAACGAGTATTATTATCTATAATAGAGAAGAAACAAGTATGATAATAAGTATAAGAATTTTCCACAATGGTTAAAAAAAACATTCTTCCAGACACACCTGCAATGCAAATAGTATAAAAGTAAAAGTAGATAACCCATTTGAAATTCCACTGTTGAATAAACATAAATAATTGACTCCGCTTCGGTTTCTGCGCCTGTGTGTTTTAAAGGCGGAAAAAAAAGCTTTATCGATGCACACGCGTGGAGCTGCTACAAGGGAGAGTACGGCCGATGCAAGACAATGGCATTATTCATCGTTTTTATTTTCCTCTGGAAACGAAATCAATTACAGGAGGTCAGATCGCGTGTAATGGGACGATAATTCAATTTTCCCCTCGGAGGAGGCCAAGGGGGCGGAGGAGGGATCCGCTTCCGTCCGTTATACATCCCCCGCCTGGGCCCCGGGTGTATCTTGAAAAATCGGCATCACGCGAGAGGACGGCTCCTCACGACGCCGCGGCGAAGGCTGCGCGCGAGCCCCACCGGGGGGGGGGAGGAGAATGAGTTGCCGGCGAGGTTGGCTTCGCTAATAATGAACCGCTTCCCGCGATTTTTATCGGCCGGGAGACAATAAGAGGCGAGGTTAGAACGTACGCAAGGGCCGGGGAATAATTCTCTTCCCTTGGCATTGACTCTCAAGGCGCCCTCGGTTTTTACGGCACCTCGCCAGGGCACTTGCACGGGCAAATGAATAGCCCCGCGAAAAATCCACGGCTCGCCCCCGGTGGGCATAAACATTATCGAAGGACTCGCGGCCCACGCGGATAATAAAAAGCCCGGGGGAGCAAAAGAAAGGTCCCCGGCTCTATGAGTTAGGTGATTACAACCCGCGGCCTCTGCCATTAAAAAGCCGCGGCGCGCACCGCCCGCTAAAGCGGCAGTTATCCTCGGCCCGTTAAAGATAGCCCAAGCCGCGGGACTGATTTTTTTTTTTTCCACCCGAAGAAAAAAGGGGGAACGCTCCGAATATCGGGTGACCCCGCCAGGGCCCGTTAGGTGGCCGCCACCCCGGAGTTCAGGGGCGCACGCGAGCCCGCGGCCCTGATCTTGGCCCTCGTCGGCGCCTCTCCGGCATTAGCGCGAGCCCCGCTCGCGCCTTGATAATTGCCTCGCCGAGCGATATCTCCGTCACGATCGATCGATCGATCGATCGCGCCCGCCACCCTGACCCTCTTACCGTTTTTCCGCGGGGTTTGCGTAATTCGCGGGGCGAAGCCAGAGGCTCGCCTGCAATTCCCTCCCTTCCTCCGGCATTTCTCCGGGCCGCTCGCGTGCACGATCGTATTCTTCGTTCCCTGCCGCCTCGTTTGCATCCAATTACGCGTGTCTTCCTTTGTTCGCTCCCTTTCCAAGTTACGCATTTCTTATTTTGTAACACTTGTTCCAGATACCTTTTAACTATGCGAGTGTTATAATTGCTTAAATGTTACAAAATTTAACTATCGAAATAATTATTAAGAAATGAGTTCCGAGAAGTGGTTATTACTCAGATCAGTAATTGCTATAAACGAAACATTTGCACGTGATCTGCACACGTTTAAAACACTTTGAAATACCACACTTTTAATAATGTTATTTCATAAAAAAATAACTCAAGAAATAAATCGTCTGATGTATTTAACAACATATTGCAATTGCCGAGTCAATTTTACAATAAGACCTGCGCAATGTAGAGTGAAACCCAAGGGGTCAAAATGACGATTTTAACATTGTCGGCTGATACTCGTTTGAACTAAAGTAATTTGATCACGTGTCTAAGATTCATAAGAAATACTTTATTAATGTATATTCATCGCAGCTAAAACACAAGTTTCGAATTCTGGAGAAAGTTTTCAGATGTGAATTAAGAACGAATGAATGAATACTAATGGATCTGCATATGGTTAGATAATTTTCTTAGAAAGTGGAAGTGGTATTGCTTCTTTATGGCAATATGACAAAGCTCGATTAAACAGCCATTACACGGTGGCGATCGTGTAACTAGAAATATTATCGGCCAAACAAGTTTTGTTTCCTATTCTAATTCATTATTATTAATGGGAAACGAAGCCCAATAATTCTGGTCGAACTCAACGGTAAATACATGTAATATCGAAGTATACAATATACGACTGGTGCTATTTTACCCTTTCGTTGACTTTTTCTCATATTTGTAATTTGAAATTTTCTGATTTTGGTCGAGTACACGGCGGGTACCTGAAATAAACTAGCAATTATTTCCTCATTGCACGCGGGGTCCAAAATTTACTTTATAATAACAGACCGCCGAGGCCAATACATCATCCCCCCGGATTAAATTGTCCGTGCATACGCAAATAAATAAAAGCCAGCTCTTGTGTACCTATACTTTCAATAATTCCTTCAGCGACGTCACCCACGACCCGAGGAACGCGCTGTTCCGAGGGGCGAGCGCGAAAAATCGAGCGGCGTGCGGCCGGCGGGGGAGACCTTGAGAGCCCGCGATCCCGTAGCTCGATAATCGCGAAAATTGCGGGTGCGAGGATTACAATAAAAAAAAAAAACTAAAAAAAAACACAAAATAAAAAAGGCAGGGAAAAAAGAGAAGATAAAAAAAAACTTCAAATGGCCCTTAATCCTCTGCCCGTGTAATTGAGGTGAAAGCGGGTACGAGCGCCGCGGCGACGACGCGAGTCTTCTCCTCCCTCGATTGCTTTTTAATTTCGGCCAAATTGATGCGTGCGCGCGCGATTTGCCTACGGGGCCCGCGGCGCGCGCTTTCGCAAGCGCCTCGTCCGCGGGCCCATCCATCACCGGCGTCCCAGGTGTTTATTAGCGGCGCCGGTGGTAGGCGATAGGTGCACTTATCGCCGGGGCGCGACGAGCCCTTTTCTTTCCCCGGGGCCGCCGTTGCGCGGACTCTCCCGCGAAAGTATACACGCGTATTATTGTTCCAGTCGCCGGGCTCGCGTCTCCGATCGGTCGACGATGAGTCGTCGCTCGACGCGGGATTCGGGGCCCTTTTTTTTCTTCCCCCCCTCTGGCCAAGGGAGAGCGACGGTCATTAATTACGGCTGGGCGAGATACGCGCGGGGTTTATTTTTTTTTTTGTTTCGGGCTCGCTTGAGGGATGCGCGATTTATGCGTAGGCTCGGTAATCAAGATAATTGTTAGAATGAAAGATCGAATGACGAGTAAAAATAGGGCGCGCGGCCGTTCTATTTTTACAAAAGGCCGCCCGGTTAATTATCGATGCGCTCGATTCGATCCTCCCGGGGAGCGCGGGGAAGAAGGGGGGATTCTTTAAAGCGCGGTGGAAGGAAGAAAAAAGAAAAGCCGCGCGTTCCGTTTATCCTTTTCCTCGAGGTTTCGTCAAGATAATCTTTGTATAAATAATCCCCGCGCGGCTTCGATCCCGCGCTAATAATAACCGCAATTGTGCAATTCAATTAATTAACTCGGATGAAAAGTTAACGTATATTAAATTATCGATTAATACATCGGGAGCAAAAATAGCGCGAGTTTATCGGTCGATTCGTGTATTTATTAACGAGCGGTTATCGATCAAGTGGGAAAAATAGCGACTTTATCGAAAATAGCCGGCTAGAGGTGGAAAAAATATAGACGGGGGGGGAATGAAAGAAAAAAAAAAAGGAGGAAAGCAGCGGCGCGGATACGGAGTGGCGATTGCCGCGGGACAGGGGGCGCGGGCTCCTGCTGTCGGCGAGGCACCGAACGGTGAAAAGCCTCCAAGGCCGCGGCGCGCCGCTCGGCGGGCTCACTCGCGCGTCTGATCGACTGCTAATTAAAAGGCTACCGTCGGCTCATGCGTGCGCGCGCGCGCCCCGGCCTGCGGAACACGTTTCCCTCGGCGCGCCGGGCCCCTTTAATCCCACGCGATCGCATTCATCAGGGCTGCTAATATAAGGCCCCGGCGAGAGTCGAAAAATTGAACGCGCGCCCGCCTCGAAGTAACCGCCGCCCGCGAGGTCGTGCGCCCGTGTGGAACGACCGTTCGCGGAAAAGGCGCGGCAGGTGAGGTCCCCGAGGTTTTTAGCCGGTGAGGGCCGCCCCCGCCTCGCGGCGCCCGGTAATTGAAGGATAAGCCTGCCGATAAGCATCTGGGGCCAACTTCCCCGGCCTGTCCTCCGCCCCGACGAGTCAATGCGAAGGGTACCAGGAAAAAGTTGGGGGGAAAGGCCGGCAGCGCCGGCGTCAATTTGTCCGCGAGGCCCCGCGATAAATTACCGATCGAGGCGCGAAGGAGTCCGCGCGCGGCCCTCCGTCCCAAGGCGTCCTTGCTCCGGGCCGATCACTCGGCGCTTCCGGGGTGAAGGGCCCGGGACAACCCCTAGGCGCCCCAAAAATTGTCCGGGGCGTCGCCCCCGGTGTCGCGTGCCCTGGGAACATCGAGCCGCTTGTTGTTGGGAGGGAAGGCTAATAGAAATCTGTTCCTGTTCCGCTCAAAAAGAAAAGACGAGAGGCTCGCTAATTTGGCTGTACCGCCAGCCCGTGATTTAGTCTAATGTGTGTCGTTTGGTCGGTGGTAATCGGGGCGAAGCTGAGGATAATTAACCTCGCGGCTACAATGTCTGATGAAACTTTCACGGATGGGTTAAAAGCCGGCGATTACGTGGGCTTCGATTCTGGACGTTGTAACCGAACGAGGTTCGGTTCGCGCGCGCGAACCTCGACCAAAATAGCCGGACGGCCGCGCGCGAAGCGATTATAATTAATTATCGCAATCTCGCAATTCTTTCCTTGTTTCTTTTGAATGAATACGTACGCGACGGGCGTATACAAGCCGCACGCAAGGCATTTCTCCCGGGGGACCTCTGCAATTAAAGCCCCTGCACTTCCTACTTTCATTTTCCGCCTGTAAAACTTGTCTATATGACACTGAAAAAGGAAAGGCCGCGCGGCTGTAAATGCGATATGGAAAAGAAACGGCGCGCCGGCGAAGAAGAATGATCGGATCGATTAGCCTGCGCCGATTCGACAGAGGCGGCCGAACAATACCGATTGTCCACCCTCCCTACGAGAGGATATAACACGAGGCAGGACCTAAAGAGCCCTGTGCATATATCGGACAGAGTGTCGGCAAACTCGAGCGCCCATGAGCCAGCAGTTCTCTCTTGCCGGGAATCGGCGACGTTCCCCAGGTGGAAAGCCAGGGCGGCGCATCGCCAACTGCCGCCGGGGGCAAGGGTCCCCGACACCAGGTGAGCCCGGCGATCGTCTGTCGGTGGGCGAGCCGCGGCCGCGCTTTCTCCTTACGCAACGCACCGCGCCAAGTTTCTCACGACGAGCGTTTAGAGGCTCCAAGGGCGCCTCGGGGAGCGGAGGCCCTCCCGCCCGGCAAGCAGACCCGGAGCCGATGAGCCGCGCGGCTCGTGCGGCTACCTGCTGCGCTCGCAAGGTCACGACTCGCGCGGAGAGCAACCAACAACCGAGCCGCTGCCCCCTAATGCACTGGCGCTAGGTTACCCGATTGCATCAGGGGCGCCCCCATCGGGGCCCCGTCGACCGCGGGCATCGTCCTCGAGTTTATCAGCCCCAGGGGCTACCGGCGGGAAAGCGAATCCGCCCAACCAGTTAGCCAGCCCGCGGAACTACGCCCCCTGGAGGAATGCCCCCTCGACTCGACCCTGTACGCAGCCTCCGAGGACCGGCCGTCTTCGATCGCGGGGAATCCGTCCAAGCGGCCGCCCGGGAGTCAAAGGCCCAGCAGGGCCGCGGTCTCCGATGTATATCGGCCGATCGCCGCCCGCATCCGATTGGCCACTCGGTGCCCGGCCTTTCTCGCTTCCCGGAAGCTTTTTTTTCGCCATTGTGCTCGGCGGCTAATGGGCCGATAAACTCTGTCGACCCTCCCCGACGCCGCGCGACGAGACCGTATCAGGAGGACCCTCGCGTTTTACGGGATGCGCCCCTGGATGATTTGTCTATTGAATAATACGTGTCGACCGCTTTACGACCACTACAATTTCACCCGGACGTTCTGTGTTCCTCGCAGGATCCGCTCCTGCAATATTCTGCAAACTGTGCTGGCTATTCGTCTATTTGGCCAAGAGGAATTGACGAGCCTTGAGCTTTTGCCAATATGTTTGTTACCGGTGCAAACACTCTTTTCCACGTGCACACTTAGAAATACAAATGTATCATTTGCCGGGCCGTTATTTCTAATGCACTCCCTAATGATCTAATGTATAGCTGCAACAAGACTGATGTGACACTTTGAGCCATCCGCGATTTATAATATTAGTATTTACCGCCTCTTCTAATGTAATATATTCGATGATAAATACCCTACGCGTCGATATTCATTAAACGACATTATATATAACTCCGTGTATAACGTTATTTATGATTTCTATGGTTAATTTTTATTACCTTCATTACTCTAAAGAAATGAAATAGTATTAAATGAATGTGCATTTAAAATCCTATTAGAATAATAATTTTAAGAATCCTTTATGTTGCTGCACCTGCAAAGTAATTAACGCTCGGCTGCATCGAGCGCGTACAGTATATTAAAGCTATACAGCTACGTAGCCATTACTTCAAATTGCATTTTTTAGCTCTTTTATTCCATTTCCCTTTCAAGTGTCACATTTTATAAATACAAACTATAAACACGCGTTCTTTCTATTGCTTTTGATAACTGTGCGTAGCTACATAAACGTACAAAGGCAGAACGACAGAGAAAGCAAAAATATTGCCCGGCATAACTTGAATTCCCAGTGCACCTAGAGGATTCTAGTGCGAGTCCTTGACAACAAGAAGCCGAACTAAAGATATGGAAAAAGAAGGGTGGAATTAACCGGGATAGCGCAAGAAAAGCCGGGGAATCCCGGGAGAAATGCCGAGAGGCAAAATAACAAACGCCTCGTGAAAAAGGCACGCTCCGCTCACACACGCGCGCGGTCGCAAACTAAGCAAGCGCGTCTAACGCATCTCTCCCCAGCTGCTTCCGTCGGGGACGCGCCAAGACAGCTTAAGCCTAGGCACACGAGCTCGCGCATCGTTAACGTAACGGTAACACACGAGCCCACGAATAAGGGAGTAGGGAACTCGGCGCGAGAAGGGACTGGAGGGGGGGATATTAACGCGATGCGTATAGAGAACTGGATCTCAGCACACTTTAGCTCGCGACTATGCGCCCAGTTCCGCGAACGGCGCGTCATTGTCTCCCGCTACACTGTACCGCGCTGCTATGTGCTCTTTTTTTACAGTTAAGCAGACGCTCCCGTGTGCTGTTTACACAGCGGTAGCTGCTATTGACGGACCAGGAACCGCTTTTTTCAGTTGCGCGGGGGAAATGGGACAGACGTGCCGGCAACGAGCTGTTGCTTTTCCGAGCTTTTTTTTGGGGGGGGAGAGCACCTTTTTATACCGATGTTTCATACTGCTCTAATAATATTTTTATAAATACTACAGAACGTTAGCTTACCTGCTAAATACATCTTCTTAAATTAGCTTTCTTTCTAAAGAATTCAGAATGCCTTTTTTATACTTAATTCGTTGATGTTAAAGTAAAAGACTCAAACCTACGCCCGATTCGCAAGATACCTAGAGCATTTCATATTTTTATAAATAATACATTTTTGTTAGTGTTGCGTACAACTTGTTCGCGTTTTAAATTTAACAAACGTATATATTTAAATGATGTAAAAATGCAAGAAACTTGCGCGGCGCGAAACCAGAAAACTAATGAAAAATTTAAATAAAATAAGAAATTAAGGCTCTTTTAGTTAACACGGGGCTCCTGCTATCATAGAATCGGTGCGCACTATAGTCATCGTCAATCAGCGGCAATACCGTGATTTTTTTAAAGGTACGCGAAGGTCACTTCCGCCTCTTTTTCCTAGTACGAATTGAAATGAAAATTTATTGTATTCAATTCAAATTAACAATGTAATTTATTTAAATAAATAATTAAATACCTATAAAAACTCATAATTATCATCTTAACACTTCACATTTCACCTTTTCCAATATAACTATAACTGTACTATAACCGTGCACATACAGTTAGATTTTTAAATAATAAAAACTCTCACACTTTAAAAGATGGGAGACAATTACTTATGATACACTAAGATAACTTTAAGAAATATTTTATAGGAAATTTTTACTATACTTTTGACTAGGCTAAAGATAGACTTATCAAATCAAAGAAATTACTATACTTTACAATTAAAATAATGATTTCTATACTGTATATGAAAAAATAATACACGTATAATAATTTTAAATGGAATAATCACAATTTTGACTGCTTTAAGTATAGTAATTTCATTGAATTGATAAGTACGTATTTCTTGCGCTACTCAGTTTACTCAAAAATATAATAAAAATCCTTGTAACACTTCTCCGTGATGGGAGGGGCGTCTGTAATTTGTTTAGGAGAGCTCTCAGACTGTACTAGTATCGGATTCAATAGAATCTATCAGAGTGACTATGAATAGGATGTAGGATCCGGAATACATTATTTTTTATTATATATTATTTGTCTGCGCACTGTAATACAAATATCATTACAATTGAACATGATTCTTGTGTAACTAGTTTTTCATATATTTCGAATTCACTGTTAAATAATATACTTCATATAATTTATGACACATACATATAACTTTGTTAAATTAAATATTAATCGCAAATACAGCAAATAAATAGACAAAAAACAAAAAATTATGTAATACAATCATAATCAAAGATTTCCAAAGAACCATCAACCAGAGAATATTGTTTATGTAGAAAATGTCATTTGTCAGCCTTTCACCGTTCACGAAAAATAAAGTTGCCTGGTTTGAACTAAAGCCTTGCAAACCCCGAGACGAACTTGATTCGCTTGATACAAATCTCGTAACTGGAGGGAGGTAGCAAAAATGAAAAATAGCCAAGAAATCATCGAGACTCTGATGCGTCTCGGAGCGGCATGTACTATTACAGCACATCACTCATTTTATTATTGGATTGATACGATGTACTGTAATAGCATATCCTGCACCGAATACCGGACGTCGAGTCATCCACTCGCGCGGATACACCAATACCCCTTCTCCGGCCTCCTTTTCCCTCAGTGTGGAACCTCATGGAATGCATAAAAGGAATGTGCGGTTAATGAAACATGTGCTATATATTCAAAAGGAAATTTTGTGAAAGTGACAAGCATTCTCGTAAAAATTGCTAAAGTTGATCCTTATAACATTTGACAATCACTCATAATCAAAAATACTGCATACTTTTACGAGACTGGAGGTTTTGGCAAAAATGAAGTTTTTTAAATCGAAGTGACAGATAAAAACAGCAATGTAGGAGTAAAGCGAAAAGACACGCCCAAGCGGTGTAAGGAAAAATTGCGGTTGTTCGCGTTTTCGGACAAGCAACGTTTCCCAAGTGAGGCGGAGCAAACAAGCAATACAACAAGCCGGAAGCAAAAAGGTAACCGATCGCTTATGAAAAAAGATCGGGTAGTGGAAAAATCGACAATCGCGCAACTAAAGCCGATAGGATCCGCTGTGATACCGATGATTATCACTTTTACCCCATGCAAGTTAGAGTTTTAGCAACATTTACGAAGATGCATTTATGTCTTATTTAAATAGTGTAAAATGAACAAGCTTCCTTATATTGATTCATTAATTATTGATTAAATCTTTTTTTCAATTCGAAGCCGACGTTATTCTTTTTTAGAAAATACCCTATTTACATTCTAGATTTACGGTTGGAAATCAGTTAATAAAGTAGTAATGATTAAAAATAATTAATTAAGCATACGTAACGATGTATACATTATTAAAGAAATAAAAGAAAAAAAATTTCTAAAAGTTATAGTCATTTAACTTATGAGAGAAACTGTGCAAGCTAAGCATACCGAGGTAAATTGAACTCTGCGATATTAAAATGCAATTGTAACAAAATCTGAATGTAAATAAGGTTTTCCCGCTTACAAGCGACTAAGAAATGTTAATGAAATGGGAGAAATTTTTAACCTATAAAACGCACATCTAACATCAATTGGAGCATTAAAAACGCGCAAAATATGGAAGCTACATATTATAAAGTTATGCCTACTGATAGAAATTACCATTGCACATGTGGGTATTGCGTACTTTTACTTTATCTCCATCCTGGCAACACAAGAAGAATAACAAGAGTCTTTAAAATCTCTTTATTTTCATGTGGATTTTTGCCCAACTCGCGTACCAAAAATCTTATCGAATATAATTGCTACTTCATTATAAAATGGATGTTCGCGGGCAATGATATACGACTCGATTAAATCTAGATCTGCGACCAAAACCGGAAAAACAGTTTACCGCACACGAATAAAATTACGGCCTCCAATGACTCATCGATTTTGAAAAATCAAGAGGGGATCGTGCGCCGCGCACTCGCCCAGGAAATTTCCCTCCAAATATAAATTCAAAGCGGACAAATGCACTCGTGTCTCGGTCGGGCCGTCGATAAATCTCCCGGGCCGGCGAGCGATAAAGGAATCGGCCGCGGAAAAAAGGGAGAACACGGAGATATTGGGCCGAGTCCAGGCTTCCTGCTCACAGCACACCGAGCAGGTACATCGGTTTTCGCGTCGGTCGACCCACTGCGCCGCGCCGGCGACCTTTCGCGACACTCGCGGGTGAAAGCGTTGACGCCGGCGGCGCCTCGTCCGCCCCTAGTTCCAATTAATTATACCGATAATGTAACGGTGAATCATGGAGGTGTATCCGCTAGGGCCGCGGCCACCGCCACCGCAGCGGCTTATGTTCCCAAGCGGCTGGGGCCGCGAGGGGGGGGGGGGACGTACAAGCCGGGGGAAGGGAAGGGAAACCGGCGGCTCCTCGCCGGCTGCCAGTGCGCCTCTTATTCTTGTAATTGTTGGTAATTGTACGGCGCTGTCGGTGAAAAAGCCGAGCGCCTCTCCCTCCGATCCCCCGGAAGGGGCGACGCGATTTTCTAATGGCAAGGATGGTTACGTCAATTAGGTATTGAAGCGCTGTGGGACTGTTCCTCGTTTCGCAGGCCGATGGGAGCCAGTCAAACGTATCCTTGTAAAAATGCGCGCCGCGCTCGCGCTAACGTTTAGCGTTTCGTAATAGCGCCAAGCAGGTTGTAATAATTTACGCATTAAACAGTTTCGTGATAGTACACCGCGCCTATTACGACTTTTACTATTCTTTGACTATTCTGTTGATGAATTGTTGTAGTTAACTAACAGCGCGTGCAAATCAATCTAACCAGAAAGCATCGCGTCCCTTTTACAGGTTGTGAATCATTTACATCTTGAACCGTTTGTAAGTTGTCGAAATAGCTTCAGAACTTGTATGAAAATAAGCAGGCAGTGTTCGATCAGAAGGTGATGATTAACCGTTCAATTATTTATTATTTATCAATCTTCTCTTAAATGCAAAGAAACAAACTTGCAAATCCCATTCCAACTACACTCGTTCAATTTCCTTGGTACAAAAATCCAACAACAGTATAATGTACCGCAGGACTGATTTATTGAAGCCAAGGTCCGACGACTGTCGGAGCGGAAGTTAAAGAGATTCGATCGATTTTCGATCGGCGGCGCCGTCGCGTCGGCTCAACGGGACGGGAGGGAAAAAGGCGCCTCTGACTCTACGAAAAGTGTGTATAGGTTATCGGTGACGCGAGACGATACTTTCATAGAGTCCCTTACGGGGGGGTGAGGGGGAGGGGGGGGGGAGAGGAGTAGTCGAGGGAGGAAAGAAAAAAAATTGCAAGGCGACGCAACCGCGAGTCCACGATAACCGCTGGCACCGTTACAGAGCTCGCGCGCCGCGAGGACGACTAGTAGACCGGTTACGGCGCCTCCCAGCGATCGAAAACCCACTCATCTTCTTCTCCCACCCCCTCTTTCTATATTTACGACTGTCGCTTTGCATCGGCGAGGGCTTGGGTACTCGTTGTGTCATCGTGCCCCGAGGAAGTCGCGGTGTGTCTCTTCTCAAGGCGCTCAATTGCACTTAAAGAAAATTAAAATTGCCTAAATTCGCTAACCAGGGTTTTTCCGTGCCTTTTCAGTTATTACTGAAGATATTATGCTTATTAAACTGAATAGCTGTCAATTAGCTGGCTTTAAGGCAGCTTTAATAAAAACGTTATTAAATAAGATATAATAACGATATTATAACTGAGCAGTAGAAACGGCCGTGCGTGATCAGACACGACGATTGCCGGTGCATTACCTCGTCCCCTGTACTTTTTCATTTTTTTCAAAAATTAAAGCAAATTCACCAAGTCAAGTAAATAGTTGTAATTACAAACCATCGAGCCTCGACATCCGCGTCACGATTGCCGCGCGCTGTTGTATACTCACATATCTCTCGAAGGCAATCTCGCGAGGCCAGAGATCGAGCGGCACAACGTAACACTGGTACGAAAAAAAAATTGTTTCTTACCCTTCGGAAATGGCGCGTAACTCGGAGACATTTAATCAGCCATGGAACGCCATTGGCCAGAGAAACGTTATAGAGACGGTGGGGGAGTTGTACCCCGCATTAAAGGTAAATTTCGCAAAGCTCGGTATTTACCGGAGGCCGCTGTGTAAATCAGTCGCGGCGGCGCGATAAACAAGCGGGAGGGCCGATCGTCTCGGACTCGCTATCACGCCGCGATCGTCCGCAAGGTCACGAGCTCGGCGAGGCCCAGGAAGAGAGAGAGAGAGAGAGCGCGCAAGCCACGGGGGTAATAATTTACTCTTAATAAATTATTATCTAATGCCCGATGCATGCGATTGCTTTCGGTAATTTTTGTAACGGTACCCGCGGCGGCGCCGGTGCGGCGACGCCGGTACGCCGGCGAGCGAGCGCCCGATTATGGAACAGACATTGTTGCGGTGTACCGCTAGAGTTGCGCCGCGGGTCCTTGCACTGGATGTATAATCCCCGGCTACCGCGGGCGTCCGCTCGACTTTTCCCTCCGTGAAACGCGCCCCCGGCCGGGGAAGCCAAAGTCGCCCCCCCCCGCGCGGCCATAACGCGCCCGGGCGGAAGGAACGTGGAGAAACTTTGCCGGGGCGCGCTGGAAAAAGATGTATATTGGATTTTAGCGCGGTGGCAAGGTCCCGGCGTCGAAGCTCCGCGCAGTTGGGCCAATTCGAAATTCCGACGAGCGGCAACAAGTTAAATTAGACAGGGCGTCTCCTCGCGGCCCCGGCCAACTTCGCCGAATGGAACGGTGCAGCGGCCCCGGGATGCGCGGGTGGGGCGCGGCAAGTCGGGCGCGGGGACGATTCCGAGCTAATTAAGAATTTGATGACAGCCAGGGACTCGTGCGCCCCTCGCCTTGGGGAGCGGAATCCCACTCTCGCGCGGGATGCTGCGCGCGCCCTCGCTCTCTCTCTATCTCTCTCCTCTTTTTTTTCTTTTTTACCAATTACTCCTCCCGCCGGCGGCTGTTACGCGCGCCGCCAACCTTCCAATTGTTCGAGGAGGATCGGCCACGTGCCCCCGGCATACCCGACGTCTTTCATTAAAATAAGCGCCAGCGCACTCGTCGAAGCTGCTAATCGCGCCGAGTCGTTCCATTAACCCAAGCTTCCCTTTAACTGCTTTCATTCCCCCTGTGTAGCTGATACGCTTCTTCTCCGCGGGACGAACAAATCAAATCATATATGAATTCAGCAATTTTTTTTTTTTTTGATCAATTAAATAAACCTCGAGATATGGATGCTACTCGTAAATTGCGCAGGGTATTTGAACTTTGATCGATAGTTTACTCGACCTATACTGTACCAGTGCTTTAACATTAAAACAAAAGTCAAACAACCTTAATAGTGTAGGAGAGTCCAAAGAGCTCATATATTGCAGGTATGAATTTCTAGCAGGAGCTGACAAAAAAATCGAAAAGAAATTAAAAGTTGCGTGGGACTAATTAAATACGAAACGACCAACAATTAGTTAAGTTGTAAAGATGCTCCTGTCTCTAATTTCCGCTGAGAAGAAATTCAAATTCTTTTGAATTACATGACTTTCATTACTTTTTAGAATAAGACCTTCCTATCATTAAAGTCTATTCCTCTCCGAAAAAAATGAAATTTTCTCCTTGATTAAAGAAATAAAAGACACACATAAAAGGGGAACAGTACTTCGATTCGAATGGGATCTCATGACACTGCAACAAAAAAATCTATCGTCTTCGGACACTTTTAATTTGTGCAAGTGTTTGACAAAGATAAATATGAAATAATTCACACGTGTAAAATGTTTCACAGAAATAATCTTAGCGTTCAGATGCTCGCGTCTTTGAACAAAGAAGGCGGGAATAGGAGCAAATGTAATTTTCATTATATAGCCCTACTCTTTCCCCTCGTAGAGAGAAATAAGCAAAAACAAAAAATGAAACAGTTACTTCACGAAAATCTTTATATCGATTCATTCACACTCGTCTTAATACTCGTATATTAATAATGCAAACAACAAATACCCCTGCGTAAAAGAATTCTTTTAAAAATCTTCAAACCATTGCACCCCTGATTTCTTTTCTCTCTCACCAATGTTTTCGTATTCCTTGACACGGAGCCAACTTGATCGCTCAACTTGCAGTGCTACGGACTTTAAAAGATAATGTAATAAGAATAGCCGTCTTATAAAATGAACGTGTTCACAAAAATAAAGTAATTTTTCATTGCTGGGAAAATATAATTTTTTAATAGCATTTTAGTAGTACCTTTTATGATTGTATGCACTATTAGTTTATACATAAGTTGAATTTTTAAATTTCATTAGTTACGGTTGAACTGTCAAATTCTCGGTCAAACTGTAAAAAATGAATACTTATTTTCATATATACAAATATTATTAGCGAATATTTCTAAAAACCATTCTGTTTCTTATACAATAATTAAAAATATGGATAGAAAAAAAGTATTGAAGTAAAAATATATGATAATTAATCTTTTTGCCCTACCGGACGAAATTACGCAGTCGGGCCACTTTTTTGAATAATAATTAGCGAGAGCACAAATACGCTGTACGCCATCCAGCACCATTTGACCAAATAATTCGAGGCTGGTAGATACATTTCCAGTCCATCCCCCATTACAAGCCAATTAACCCAGCACTGCCGCAACGCGCACACACTCCATTATTTTGAAATTGAATTCTCGCGAATTTCATAGCAATGACTGCCCGCGGGCGGCCTGCACATAACCACGTACAGCTAAACACGCCGATGTGCTTCAACGCTCATCTTGGCGCTTCCGCTGTTACGTCGTTGTCTGTTCCAGGCATTAAATCGACACACGCTTGACTCTTCGAAAATTTCACAGATAGTCAGAGGTCATTGTTAAAATCTTGTGTATTGGTAGAAATTTTCACCAGCTTTTTGGGACTTATTATCGAGTTTTTAAATAACTCGCTGAGATATCCTGAAAAAGTCGGCATAAGCCCGGTTCTATCGCGTCGATTACAAAATGTATGTACAAATGCAATATATAGTTTAAATTTATTTAAATAAATCTTATTTTACACAAGATGAATCTTTAAAATATATGTTTAATATGTTATATTAAGTTGTATAATGTTTTATTTAGCTGGGTTTAGCTACAACCTTTATTTATTCTGCTATTCAAGTACTATATAATCTACGTTTGCTTCTAGGATATTGTGACGTCTATTTCTTTATGTGCATTAGTCTACTGGTCTACACAGTAACAGTCTTTTTACTAAGTCAAAAATCTAAATTAAATTATCAATTTAAATAAATTATTGAAGCAAGTATTGAAGCAAGTTACAACTAAACCATTGAGTTAACCTAAAAAAATGTGCAATAAAAAGTGTGGATATTGAAAAAGTGATAGATTTCTTGAAGTACTTTGTGTGTAATGTGATTAATTTCAATGTGATTTGTGAGTAGTGTAAAGTGAGTAATATATAGCATATTGTGAAGGATATAGTGCGTATTAGAGTGATGTAACATTAAACTTAAAAGTACATTTAAAAATAAGGTTTCAAAATGAATAAAAATTTTTTAATATTAGTTTTTTCGCTATTAAAACTCGTCATAAATAATTCGGTAATTTCTAGCGTTCTGATGAGTTTTACTTGTCAAATTTCTACCAAGATAGGTTTTCACGGAAAATAGTTATACGGATGTCACTTATCTCATCGAGAACTTACGATTGGTGTCACACATTCTCAAATCCAAAAAATTCAAATGTGTCAACTTTGCATGAAGCAGTTAGACGTAGTATACAAATGAGACACCTCTCTTTGTAGTGATGTTCATATTAGCCGCTTTTGTAGGTTCAACTGCTTGCAAGCGCAAGCATGACATTAACCATGTTTTTTCTCAGAACTTACATTGAGAACACAGCTCAGTGGATGAATTAGTACATATAAAATTACAGCTGGGAAATTGGATTTTTACCGTGTTGTTTCTGCGCGTTTTCAAATCATTGCACAAACGCGACACATTTACTCAAAAATGAGCACTTATTCAAGTAACTACGAAGGATTGTCGTTGCTTTGTTATCTGTGTGAAAGCCGAGAGACAATTTTCCTGAAAATTTTGTCATTTGACTGAAGATGCAAGGATGAAAAAAATCTAAAAATTAGGTTAACATTTTACAAAACAAAAATAAACATCTGAGGATATATCCGATCATTCTAATTTAAAAATTCTCAAAAAGAAATCATCACTAAACAAAGTATACGTCATTTGTTGCGCATTACCTAACACACCGTACCGACAATAGTAAGTGCATTGACATTTAAATGTTTTTTTTTAAAGAAAATTTTTGATCCATAAACATTTAATTTACTCTCAATTTTGTGTAACGGAACGGCAGCAATATAAGTTCTACCTTTGGCGGCGATGAGTAAGCTCAGTATCTGTCCTTTTATGTATATAATGAATAAAATAACGATTGTTCAAAGGGCATTGATTATTTTGCTGATTATTTTTGCCCTTCAATCAGACTCAGTAATGCGTGATGTTCGCTATAATTACACAAATGAATATTTGCTCTCAAAAAGTCTGTAATGAATGGAACAGGGAAATTTCATTTTGTGAAATAAACTGCAGGTCATTCATTGCATACTTGCAATAATTTATTTGAAGAGGAAACCCTTTTTTTCATACTGTATAACCCACACCTGATACTGTACAAAACCAAACCAGCTTTTAAAAGTAAAGATATGCATTTACGAGGACATTGTCCTTTTGTTGGTGAATCACTTGATACTGTTACACACGAGAAAAATTTAACTGCAAACACTGAAACTTGATTAACGAAGCCACACTTTCAAATAAATTAAGGTCGATAACCACTTCCATTTACAATAACTATTGTATAAGAAAAGATTCAGAAGATTTCTCACAAAAAGGCAAGTCGAACACCTCATCACCGTCCCGCACGATTTTTAATCTGCGTTCCATGGTAGCTTTGGTGGCGTCGCCGTGCAAGACAACAGTTTATCCGCAGACAATGATTAGCCTTCCGTGGCGGAAGCGATGGGTGGAAAAAGGGGGCGACGAAGGAGGGAAGAGGCGCAGACTAGACTAACCAGGTCGTCGTCGCGGTGCTGCTGCTTTTTCCCTGCGGCCGTTTCTTTTGTCTGTGCGCGATCTGACAGGTTATATTCCCCGAACAGACGAGTTCATTTTCTCCTGAGCGTGGGGGATTTATGTTATTTTCCTCTCTTTCTTTCTCTATACGCCATGCCGTCTAGGTAATCTCGCACGTAACAGTGTCGAACTTTGATCAGTCATAACCAATCGAGTATTGCAATTTGAATGCGATTTCTTTGCAAGGTAAGCTTGAACTAAACTATCTCAACAGTTTCTTCGCTCTATGCATTTTGATAGAACACGATACAAAGATTTTGATGTACAAATCTAAATCTCTTAAATTTTACTTTATTATACTAAACAAAACGGTTATAACTACACTATATACAAATCAAAACTTAAATTATAATTTTCAGATTATTTTATAATAATTAAATATGGAGACTCTGTATATTGTTATTATTATACAGCTTTACATATTCTTTAAAGAACTTTTTTTCCATTATCAAACATTTACTATCAGTCTACATTTAAATTGCAAATCCCGCAAAATTGGCTGTATTTGATAATGCATTTTTTTACTAACGCTAGATGTTGTGTATCTTAATTAAGTCATTTCTAAATGTAAATTTTATTTAAATAGAATTGATAATCCTGCTGTTCATAATAGTATCAAAATAAAAATTCTAGCAATCGCCCTCTGCCCACTCGTGCGTAAAATCAAATTAGAAATAATTCACTATAAATAGTGCAATATTTATCTTAAAATGTTTTTCTAGAATTCTTTAATTGAAGCAATTACTCAAAAGTCTTAGAAGTTATTCTTTTGGACTCTGTATTTTTGTACCACAGTTCATGGTTTGGAGGTTCAATGGCCGAGAACGAGAAGAAAAAATGATAGTCCAATGCATAATCTGCAAAGCTTGGCGTTGTTTGTGTATCGAGAGTCGTTCTATCAGAATAAAAAATGTAAATCACGGTACGAGAACCGTCAATCGACTCTCGCCCACTCGTCCGGCATCTTGCGAAATATGTCCCTGCCTCTCTGAGAGAATATACTAGGTCTCGAACGACTCGCCACTACGCCTTTCTATCAATTCCGAGAGGAAAACTCACTTCATTGAAACTCGTAAAACTCAACAAGAAAGATGAAATTTAGTACTGATCAGTACAGTTATTATTATTCAGAGTCTCGAAATCGCCATTAAGTAAATTAATTGATTAACCATGATTTAAAATGCATAATTATTTTGTATTAAAACTTGCATGATCTTATAAAACATATTTATACTGTAAAATGGAAACATTCATTATATAATTGATTACAGTCTGTTGACAAGTCAACAACTTTTACAAGATACTCCACGCTATAGAGTAAAATGGTTTCAATATATTTATTTTATAAGTTCTCTAATACAAAATAAACCAGCTTGATTAATATACCAGCCGAGACTTTTTGATGACATCTATTATTTTGCAAACAAACACAAAAGTAATATGAAAATTACAGTTATAATTCCAGTTTATTGATCGTAATATTAAAATAAATTTTAACTGAATATTGGAAACGTTTAAATTGAAATAGTAGGCTAGTAGGATTTATCGGGATTCTGAAAATTAATATTCAGTTTCTCTTGCTATTGAAAAAGTAATAATTACAAATATTTTCACACATAGCTGTAATTTTTACCGTAAAAGGTTCGGGAAAGAGCGTGAAGGTGGACGCGCTCGCGGTTTTCCCTGACTGCGTGGAATGACAGATAATGAGTGGCGAGCAACAGGAGGGAGGGACTAACGGTCGCAGGGGTTCGAATTTTAGATTCGAATAGGCCGGCGAACGAGCCGCCGAAGCGAATAGATCAACCGCCGAAGCACAAGCAGAAGCCCAAATAATTATTGGAAATGAATAAAATATTGTTTTATTTAAATCGACCTTTCATCTTAAAAAACAGACACGACAGAAATTTTGTATTTTCATTCCAACACTTTTCATATTGTTTAATTTAATAAGCAGCAACTTAGCTGACATTTTATGTTCATTATAAAAACAATTACGTGCACTATAATACACACCAGGATTACACCGGTGTACTGAAAATTTCAAACAAGAAACGAGGTAAACCTTAGTCGCACGGTCGGGCGGCTTTTAAGAAGTCGCCGCAATTAAAACTACCCCAGTAGAAGGAAAAAGAATGTCGCGACGCTAGAGATCACAGGAAAGCTTGGCAGTAATTTTGAATAGGATAAGTTCAGCGGCGCACCACGCAAAAATAAACAACTCCTCTCGTGGCTGCGGTGGCGGGGGAAAAATAAGGACCGCGCGGTACAGGGTGGCCCGTGAAACGATGCAATTATCGTCCTCATGAAGTCATAAACGTAACGAGCGTATGCACGCACAGCTCCCCCTGGCCGCTGCGCCGCGGTTGCCAAGAGCCGCGAGATAGTACTCGCGCCCCCTCTCTCTCTCGGCGTTTGCAATTTAACTCCGAGCAGTTGAAATTCAAATTATATTCGATAGGAGGGAGGGCTATTTAGAAAATATACGAACTTTTGGAGAAGTGAATAGGTAGCTGAAGAATCCTCTAGAAGAATCTAAATATTCACGAGCCTCTGATAGTATTGAGATTATTAATGTTCCGTGAAATACGTTAGTGTCCTGAAAGGCATTGCACGTTTTATAAACCTTCTTCGTGGGCAGAGGAAGAAAAGTAAGCTTTTGAAACAATCGCTAACCGATCGTAATTGCGTTCTTAAAGAACGTGGCACTAAATTGCAGGAGCGGGGACCGAAGCGAGACTTGGTGCAATTAACGGCTTACCGTCAGACATATCGTCCAGGTTGCTGTACAAGCATTCATACGATATGAGCCTATCTCAGATTACAAGTGCGCCCGCGTTCCTCTCACTTTATCCTAGATCCGGACAAAATGGAAAAGACGGGGCCGTTGATCCATAAGACGACTTCTTTTCTGCGAATTTTAAATGTCGAGTAAGGTCCCTTTCGTGATCGTTTTTCTGCAGTCTGCAGTGTTGTGTTTAGTTCCCTTTAAACAGACAGTTTTCCAGGATTTGCGATAAACTGTGCTTTACACAATTTCTTAAGCGTTATTAAATAATACGATAACAGGCAGAACACGTATTTATTTTTAAACTCTTATTAAGATGATTACAAATTAGTTGTATAACTCAACTAATACAACATTTTTCGAACTTAAATACATATTCAAGCGTTTTCCAAACATGCAACGTATTATGTAACTTATTAATCAGAATAATTATGAAAAATTAATTGCTTACTTGTTTATATATATATTCACGGATATTAAAATAAATTAAATTAACAAAAAATGACTCCTTGCACAAAATAGTAATACAGATAGGGGGATCCAATAAAATAACAGTTTCTGCATGGCAGGTCCTACGAAAAGATGTATTTTATATTTATAGCAACGCTAGATCTTTTATTCATTAGTTGTGTGTACGGAAACACTTTCTTGCAACCCGAGAAAGTTATAGCCGCATTGGTATTTCAATGCTTCCAACAGAAATACTTTGTTACCCTCATGTAGTTGCACCTTGGGCGCTAAGCTTTTACTTTAACGGAAGGAAGAAATCACTCATATTGAGGTGAGGTTCTAATAATCTCTAAAAATAAAAAGATTTTAGCTCGTTTTTTATATCGAAAATCAACGAATGTATAACGTAACATTTACATTAAATTATTTACTACTATGGAATGCTGAATATGTAGAAGAGCGCGCAATTTCGCACACAATAAAGCATAAAGAGGTTTAAAGCTGCTCTGACATACAAGAAAGTATATTGTGAGAATAACAACATTGTAAAACAAATAATTGTAATTTATTTCCAAAAATAAATTACAATTCTTTAAGCAACCCTTTGTAACTCATGCAAGACTAAAAAATAAACATAATTAGATTATTTAAATGGTTATTTAAGAGATTATTTAAGAATCATTGTTAAGTAGCATCCTATAAAAGATTATTTTCGAATGTATTTGAAAATCTACATACATGTATATACATACATGCCTATTGTACGGAAAAATATTTGCGAAATAAAGTTGACTCAAAACTCGGAAGTCAATGGTACATTAACTATAAGTTACGTTATTCATTAACACTTGGTTGGCTCAAAAAGATTTCTCGCGTAGAAGCTCTGGTCAGCTCGGCGACCAGGCTTCGAATACCTCTCCCCGCTTTTTTCTATTTGCCACTCGCCCGTTATAATCATAAAACAACTAACTCTTGTCTGTACTCGCACTCCCTTGAACTTCACGCACAGGCATACTATTCGCCTTCCTGCACATTTCCTCGCCCTTCGTGTGGCGCACGCCGCCCGGGCGCCTATCCTGGTTTTTCCGAACACTCTCTCTGTTCCACCTTTGCACACAGCCTTGCATTCATTCCTTTCTAACTCGTGCACTCCGTAAGTTGTTTATTCACTATGCTTCCATACATCTTCACCCCCCACACACACACGCGCGAACAAACTCATTCTTATATGTTGCCTTGAAAAGAAACCTGAAATTTAGTTTTGCACTTTCTACATGTTTTATATAGATTTATAGGATTTAATTTATTTTAATTAGAAATTAGAATGTTAATTTACACTGAGTCAAGATATTAAAATAAAAATTAGACAAAACATAAATATCAAATGCATATTAATGAAAAGCATTAAAAATTGTTTAATCATACTAAATAGTTTCTCAAATTTCAATAAAACTATGGCAAATCGCTACTTATGAATAATACTTTATGGTGAAAAATATTTAATAAAATCACATAAAAACTTAAAATGTAAATCGATTCAAAACTATTTAATATAATAAGCGTAACAAATGTTTTAAGAACTTAAAAATAACTAAACTTAAATATACAAAAACTATGCAATAAGATTCTTTTAAAAAGAAAATAATTAAATAAAACTCAAAAATGAAATCTCTCAGACTTTTCTTTCATCGTCGAAAATTAAACTTGCAGTTTTCCTCTTGTGGAGCCTTTTAAATAGTCGTATATCACTCATAGTCTCACTATCTTCTTGATTTAATTAATTTAATGCTTATGAATTAATTATTTATTGACATCTCACTATTCGAGGTTTTCATATTCAAAGAAACGATGAACTACATTTTCTGACGAATTTGCCCTAAAACTAGAAGTGACCCCAAAACCAAGTTAATTGCATCCTCTGGTAAATCCACGTATATTGACTTCATAACCTATAAGTCCCGGCCAGGAGCTCGCTATAGGTACCAATGCACACCGTGACTATTTTCCGTGAAATCCTTCTTCCTTTTTATCTTACATTTACTATTTTCTCATAAATAAATATTATGCAAGTCTTCGATGAACGAATAAATAACAATTATTAATAGTTCAAAAAATTGATAGCACTTTGTATGATTTTATAATGAAGCGTATAATAAATACTGTACAAAAGTACTGTAAAAAGTTATAAAATAGTTATGAAACCGTATTTCTTTCCATAATGCACTTATACAATAGTTATCTGAAAACGATAAAAATAAAAAATAACAACGTATAAAAACATTTAAACTTGACACAGATAGTCGATCAACGAACTGCGCGATCGAGTTAACCCTCTCGCTGCGACGAAACAGAACTGAATGAGTTATACCCGTATGCGTCGACGTAGGTGATCGGTCTCTCCCTCTACAGTATTTGTTTTGCTAACGACATTGTTTCTAGCTTTAGCACGAAGTGAATATTAGGTTTCAAGGATACTTAGCATATAATATATACGACGGCGAGTCGGCGAGCGAGAGCGACTGGACACGCGAGATTCGTCAGCAATGCCAAAACACAGTGATAAGAGATCAACAGTTTAGTTTACATGTTTAAAAGAAAGCAGCTAGACAGAGAGAGAGAGAGCTATATTATTAACAAAACATTTTAACAGTATTAATTTCATTCTCAAATTAATTAATATTTCTTGTAGCAAAGAAGTACTATTTGCTCACTTTTCCTTCTTTATTTAATTGGATCACAAAATTATAGAATTAAATCGAGAGTTCAACTTGGGAATTCTCTGGTAAAAATTTAAATAAATTTTTGATCAAATAAGAATTTAGTACACAAAAGGTTTTGAGTTCCTACTATTAATAAAATAAAATTTTGGAGTTGTTGTTTTATTTAATTAATATAGAATCGTCAATTTTCTGCTGAAGTACATTATTTATGTAGTAGTTTATACCACAAAAATCTTTCCTCGAATCTTTCGTACTAGCAAGGAAACAAATGTTTAAGAAAAAAACAAAACAAAAAGAAACTAATGCGCTTATAAGAAATAAGAATCTAAATAAGCAACGGCCAGTGTGTAACTAGATACGTTAAATATTCTCAGAGATCTGGCCGGAAATGTGCTTATCTGAAGCTGTTATACATTTGCAAAGTAAGTTTTATTTATTACTTGTGGAGATAGCTTTTCAACTTTCGACACTTAATAAATGCATGACATTAAAAAAATTTTTTAGAGGAAACGTAATCCAGCGCGCGAGTAATAACAACAGTTTTTATAGTCATTTCCATATGCATAATGAAATATTTCTCGTTTTGTTCAAATTCTCAACATATATGTGAAATCAACGTGCTAGCTATTGTTAACGAGTATATTAGTTTCTTTTTGATACTTAAATTTATTAAAAAACTACAAGTTGAATTGAATAATTTTAAAGATTTCACCTCGGATTTCATAGTGAGAAAAGAAATTAATACCCATCTATTTAACAAACTCATGTAGTCTGCAAACTATTAATAGTAGAATATGCTGTTAGTTTAAGAATATTTCTTGTAATTGAACGGTTTTGCTAATGAAGCAAAAGTATTTTGTTTAATGAGAAGTATAATTTATTGACACAAAATATTTTGAGTAAGTTATTTTTCACGTACTTTTGATTTTAATTGAACCATTTATATTTCAATGAGATTAAAAAAACTATTGAATTAACACGTGATCCGAACATAACCATACTTCTTTGAATAAAAAAGTATGATTATGAAGAAAGAATAAACTGTCATACGCTGACTACTTCTGTTTTAAACATAAAATAAAAATGAACATTTATTACAGCTAATAAATACGAAAATATACAAGTATAACGTTATCATTCGTGCAATACACTGAATCTTACACTTCCCCCTCCCTTTCTTGACACCGTGTCCGAGGCGAGGTACGAGCATAGTACTGCGAGTTCACTTAAAATGGTTGTTTATTGTCCAACATAATGGACCACGTTTTCGTGCCGTGACAAATTTGCCGCATGAGAATTTTTAAAGTTGCGCAGTGTTGATGAATATTAAGTTTTAATAAAAGTGAGTTGTACGCACCGTAGCATTTCCCATTGTAAGCTATACGTGTGTTTAGTATTCAAAAACGAGTTCAAAAATGTTTCTTAAATTTAAATAACAAATATTAGGTATGAAAAATGGAATTATTATAAATGTTAAAGGAGTCGATTATCAAAATTATTTATTAAATTGTATTTGCAAAAATTGGTTACACGCTAATAAACGTTAAATTGTAACACGTCATTTTTATATATAGGAAAGTCAAAATTTTAAATTATTGTAAACACAAGTTAAGGGTCCAAATTTTACTTACAAGGAATCATGTGATGAATCAACGGAATCGTATTTGAGCTACAGCTTACCTGCAACAAAAGCAATACAAAAAGGTTAGTAAATTATACAAAGTACAGAAGACTAAGTATAGAAGTGCTATTCGAAGAAGCCAGACGGAAAATTCAATAAATAAGAAAATAATAAAGTATCGCGTGTATTTATTTTACAGCATCGTAAAGCGCACAATGAAAATAGAAAATTGCGCGCACGTAATGTAGATCTTGAAATCGGTGAGAGATAGAAGAGACCGATTTTCTGCGCGCGGGAATGTGTGTCAGTCAACCAAAAGAAGCGCTAGAAGAAAAGTCGTAAAGTGTAGACCCAAGAGAGATGAATTTAATACCTTAGCATTTTCCTGTCGAGTTTCTCATACTTTTTCCAGTACACTTCTAATATAAAGTTTTGAATGTGATGTTGGCATAATTCTATCTGTACAGATATATAGATACAGATTGAAGCTCATAATTTCAGTTAACTCTCACGCTTCCCGTTTAAATACTATACCATTTTTAATTATATATACTACAATTTTTCTTTTAATAAATAAAATCTAACGATTTAATAATTTAGGAGATCATTCAAAACCGCTCGATTCAATGTATGATTCAGTCAAATAGTAAGTTCAACAAACTCGTTATTAAAATGCTAGACGATTCCTAGATGTCCCGCTATTATTTCGACAAACATTCCAGTGTGCGATAACGTCGGTTTTTATTGCAACGAAGAAGAGCGGAATTCAATCGTCGAATACCTGAGAAAAGTGAATACCAATTATTATTTATTCTTATTTCTTCTAGTCTTCCTCAAATCAGTCATGATTTCTCGCGTGTAAAGTACTCTTCAATGACAATATTATTTTATTTTATTTCTATAGGTTTATTGGAATTTCAGAGTTGTATACAAGATGCATAAGGAGTAAAAATGTAACAACTGCGTAGTGAAAATGTAATTTAACAATGTAAGCTCCAAATCCACTCATTTTATGTAATTGCTCGTCATTTTAACTATTGCGAATTTTGCACTCTCTCTTAAAATGTAAAATAGCTTTTCGAATCCGAAAAGGTTAAAAATACAATTTTGCAAGAATGTGAAAATTTGACTCGACTGACGCTAAATTAAATCCTCGAGAATCACGCAATCGCGGCGCTCTTAATGTACCATGCGAGCGCGCCCGTAAAGCCCCTAGAGCGGTGCATTAACGCACGAGTTATTCCCGCGGGAGTAAATAAAGAAAAGCTCGGTTCGTTAAAACTCTTATCGCGCGACATCCCCGCGTCGGGTAGCCGAATCAAGGGGTAAATCGGCCTACACTGCGGAAAGAGAGAGGAAACTCGTGTAGAGGTTCTTTCTTGGTGCTTGCACAGTTAATGGAGACGTCATCATTAGGAAAATGTGACCTCCGGCTAGCTCACAAGCTTGCGATTTTCCGTTCGTGGCCAGCATAGTACCTACCTACGCCTTTGTCTGCGATCTTTTGCTTTCCAATACTTCCGTGGTGATAAAATTAAGGGAAACAGCAATCGGTTCAGTAGTCGACTACAGAATAAATAGTATCGCCAATTAAATATATACGTAAACTGGTTCCCGGACTCCTCGCCATCGCCAAGGGATAAGTTTCGAAAAAGAAGTTATCAAACCTCTTTATCTACTGAATTACATTAAGTTCTATTCTAGGTATGTGGGATATAAATGCATATCTAAGTACTTACTTTACTGCTCCATTTCAATTGACAACCGCACACAATGAATTCCCCGTTGGATAACCGCATTAGCGAATTTATTTATTATCCAACTTTATAATTGGATATTTCCTTTTCGAAGGTGATACATTTTTGTAGCATAATTTACACATAGTGTAGTGTGAGTTTCCTTATGGCTTTTATAATAACAAGTTGTTAGTTTTTCACTTCTACTATTAAAGGCATGCGTACTTGCACACTTTATATTTAAATATTCATAAAATGTAAAATGATGTAGAAAATTCTATAAAAAGATATAAGAATAACAAATATCTCTGATTTAAAAATAATTTACTACGCGTGTAATTTCCAAAAGCATTTATGTCAGAGCCTTGAGTTACTGGCTATGTCACAGATCAAAAACATTCTAATAACCAAAATAATATCGACACCTAATCCTGAACACTAAAGAAAATTACAGAGGACAAAAAAATTAATGAAAATCTAGAACAATGATTTGCCAGAGATAATTGACATCATCTACAAGATCTACGCAATGGACCTCCTAGTCAATCATCATGCTTACTTAGTCAAGTGACCCATAAGGTCTATGTGTTGCATGAGCGACTTCGAAGAGTTACATCAACGAATCTGCAAAACTCTTATAAATCTACTCTGTGGATGATTTAGAAATCAGTTCAGTATTATCTAATCTACTCGAGAAGTGATTATTCGGAATACCCATTTTGTGCACGATTTATTTTTAAATATATCCCTTGATTGGTGTTTCTCTCCCGGCCAATGACTTAATTTCAATTGATTTACGTAATTTTAAAATTGTATCCAATTCTCAGTTGAATCTTCTCACGCACTTTTTAATATTTATTCATACTAATTTCAACCACCAATTTATTTCAAAATTTTCTCGCATGAAATGGGTTACAAATTGTAATGTAATAAGAGTTTCAGGACTAATGAAATTATTTATAGTTTATCATTTAATTATAAAACATAAAAATATCGTTGTATAAATCGTCAGTCCTGAATAATTCAAAGAGGGTTACTATACTGAAGAAGTATTGGCATGCAATCGATTATAATTGATGAAGCCAATGGCCTCGAAATTAAAGAAACGCATAGTCAGATTAAATAATTTCAATTAGCTGCTTGCGGAGGACAATAAAGCAATCATCAGTATCGGCAATGATTTTTCATCTGGTGACCTTGTTAATTTGTTTCCCTTATAAGTTTCATTAGTGGATGATACTTTATTTACAACGAGTAAGATAAACAAAAAATAATCAGAGATAAATTAATTACTAATGCGCAAGAGAAATAAACTCACAATTGTAATTAATAATTGTAATCTCGAAATTGTACCTTTGGAATGAATTATGATAATTTTTTGACGAAAAAAAGGAAGAGCTCCTCGGCTCCTCTTTGCCACGGAGCTGCAAGATCATTTAATAAAATAGTAATACATCCACCATCGACGGAAATGGATTGAAGGGGAGGGCAATCGAAGGTTGCCCCTGTTGATTGACTTAGCATCGTTACGTGAGCACGTGAGCTTTTTCCTTCTTCGTCTTGTAGCATTTCAGGTCTCACTTGTACTCTCACTTTTGATACACATTAAATTTAATAAATGTCGTTACTCTTACTGCTCGTCTTCTTCTTATTGCAATTTTCAAATAAGTAAAAAATAAAAAAAAATTCAAGACATTCCCATGTAAATTTTTATAAAATGTATTATAGTAATTGCAATATGTTATGCTTATATTATTAGGTCAAACAGAAATCTTTATATGTATTTACCCTTTTATACAGGCGTACGTTTGCCAAATTTTAAACAGGAGAAACAGAATTCACTGATGAGTAGAAATTCAGATCCATCTCATGAAGGAGGAAAATTTGTGTATAAAGTATTTGGAGTGGCAGTCGTGCGATAAAGTACGCGTGTCTTATCGCCGCGAGGCCACCCAAAATGCGCGTCAAAAGTGTGGGAAGCCGGCTGAGACTCCCCGAAAGCAGGGCCCTAAACGCGACTGTAATTACGCGCGGAAGATTCACGGTCGAGTGGCCGCGGCCGGGCACTTAATTAAAAATGACCGGGAAAGTTGTAAATCCTGGATAAGCATCTGAATCGGGCGTTAAAAATGACGCGCGGGGGGTCGATAAGAAAGGCGCGGGTCGGTCGAGTTTTATGGGAGCCTCGCCACTTTCAATTACGCGTGCGAGCGTGCGCGTGGCTCAAAAAAAAAAAGGGCGGGAGGTCCAATATATAATTGCCCGCGAATTTACGATCTTCACCTCATTATCGGGCCGCTTAACAAGTCCGAGCTGCAGCGCACGCTGCACCCGCGGGCCCAATTTTTCCATCTGGCAATTTTTTGATAATTACGAGCTCTCTGAATGCACGCAATTTCGCAAGTTGCCATCGCTGCACTTCCTTCTTTGGTGCAACAGTATTATTAATACAAATTAATTGTCTCTTTTAAGTTCTCAAAGTTATTTTACAATCACGATGTGATAAGGAACAAGGCCTATGTACAACAATAATTAACCTCGTAATTAATATACAATAGAAAAAAGGAAATCGAAACCCTCGTAGTAATGATTTCGTAATTTTTATACACGTTCAGTTCAAGGCTAGTAGATTACTTTGCATTTTTATTATTCGCTCGCGAAAGCCACGATCGGCATCATAAACCAGTTGACATGAGAATAGACTAATTCGTCAAAGAGGCTGCTGCCGAGACCGTAGTTCTCCATTTAGTTTTCTCAAGCAACACATGCTCGCGGCAATACACGTATGGATACACATTTGAGAATACAAGGACAGGCAAGATCCGGGGGAAACACCGAGTGACAACACCAGTCGTTAATATATCGAGTGTGCCCAAAAACTTTCCTCCTCTCGCTCAGTGACAACCAGCCCTGCGCGAATCTGCATAAAAAAAAAAAAGTTATTTCTCCGACGGCGTCATTAATACTGGCAATTAACCCGAGGAGCGAATGCCGAAGGGCCGCAATGCCTTCGCGGCCGGCAATTTGTGCGACTGCCTCGTCGAGCACATCCGCGGCGCGCGCCTTGAAATACATACATACACACGTGTGTGTATATCGAGTATCCGAAAAGTTCGGGGCTTTTATTAATGGCTCGTCGCGAGGGCAACATGGCTTGGATAAAAGGAGAGGCGCTGGGGGACATAAAGCCGGTCCCTTGCGATTTCTTGCGGGGCACTTTTACTTTCTCGCCGGTGACGATCGCGCCGAAAATACATATCCCCGTGTATCGGCGGCCCGCCTACGCCCGCCGATTGAGCGGGCGACTCTCAAACCCACGCGATTATGTGCTCAAGCCGAGAGCGCGTTTGACTGGCGAGGCCGCCGCTCATTTCCCGAGTATATAATCCCCGGGCAGTGTAGGCATGTACCGAGCTAGCAGCGGGGCCGATTAATGTAGGATACATATTCGACCGGTGCGGGCGCCTTCGGTCTGCCACCGGGGATTATTATTCTTACCGACGCATTTTGATCGATGATCCGTTGGTCCGCGGACTGTATCCTTTCGCTTTGTCTGAATTTCCTCTCGGCCGACACGGTACGTTGAATTCAAACGAAACAGTCCAGTGCAATGGATTGGTTGTTTCAGGGGGCGAAAGAAGCAGCGCGGGTTCGTTAATGGATATTAAACGGCGAGTGTATTGATTGGGGGGGACTGTGCGCAAAATCGGCCGGTGCGCCGAAACGAAACCGTTTTCTTCCGGGAGGGGGGAAAAGAAAAATGAGAATAAAAAAAAGAAGAAAAAGGGAGGAAAGAAGCATCGACGTTTTCCGTATGCAAAAGAAGCCAGGGAGAATAAAGGCGTAATTGCGAGGAGAATGGAATCATGAGAGCCGACAATGGGCACGCGATTCATGGGCCGTTGGCAGTTCTTTCTTCTCGCAATCACGGCTTATTGCGCCGAGGATTTCAATTACATTCCTCGCGGCAACAGATGGCCGAGGCTCGCCTATAATATATCCCCCCGGCGCAGGAGGCGTATTCCTTTTTTTTTTTTTCCACCGGGGCAATTAGCCCGTCATCGCGGCCGGGAGGAAGAGCCGCGAGATGGCCGGCCGCGGGGAGAATTTTTCCCGAGGCGGGCTAATCCGCTAATGGCCGAGGCGTACGCTAAAACCTCTGGCCCATTTTCGTTTTTGCCCGGGCGCCGAATGGGTAACGAGGCCGGCTCGCCCGGGAAAGAAGTTAACGGTGCAGTTCGGGGTATACATAAGCATGAGCCCCGGAGCCGGTGGTCGATGATCGGCACGCGGGCGCAGGAGTTAGTACACCGGGGGACCGGGCGAGCCGACGCAAAGGGAAAAAACCCCGATGGCGTCCAAGATTTTTTAGGAAAGTCGCGCACGCAGGCGTCGTCGGCAGTGTCGGTCTCGGGGGCTTAATAATTAGCCCGATGATTCAACGGCCGCGTGTCTCCACCGGCTTAATCACCGGGGCTGCCGGGCGCATATTAGCCTAATGGGAAAAAAAAAAATTCGATCAAAGGAGGGGTAATGCGATTGGGCCGCGTAATGGACAGAGTCGCCCAGCGAGCAACGAGACTCCGACCCCGGCGACCTGGCCCAGGGGGTCCGATTCGTCTTACCGACCGCGGGTACGAGCCGAGCGCGGGGCCGAGGTGCGGGAATGCGAGGGCCGGCGTTTTAATGCTCTCCCCCGAGTCGTCAATGACGTACGCGCCATTAGCCGCGTATAAACATCGGCGAGCTAAACGGCCGGCTGTACCGTTGTCTAAAACTGGCCGCCGCGCAATCGCTTGCACTCGTATATATGCAGACGCGCGCGCGCGCGTACCCTGATAACATTTACAGGTGCTCCGCGGCTAGTTCTTTCTTTTGTTTACCGGCCAATCGGCGGAGCAGCCGACGTTTCGACCTGGGTCGCTCCGCCCTTTTTTCTTTTACACGTCTCCCGCCGGGCGGATCAAGAGCCGATGGGGGGAGGGCCCAGTTGGGAGGCCGAGAGGGCGCGGATCCCGCGCGTGTGTACACAGAGAGCGCGCGCGTATATCCGGCCGGGCCGGCACGTAGAGCGCTAACGGTAATCCCGGTAGACCTCGGTACCGCAAGGAGCCGCGCTCGCCGCGCGCCCGGCCTTCCGCCCTTTTTCCCGGGGACGATATCTCCCGAGGCGCCGGGCGTCGAGGCTGCAAGACCCTCCGCGACACTCGCGCCGCCGCCGCTCCTCCCCCCCGTTGCGGAATAAAACATTCCTCGGGCGATAATAGCAAGGCGCCGATTGCATTCTCGCGGAAGAGCGCGCGACTTCAAAGAGACTCGTTTCCGCGTTGTTGGCCGGCCTTTCCCCGAAAACTTACCCCCCCCCTTTTTCCCCGTCGGCCAATCAGTTCCCCCGGGCAAACAAGGATAATGCACAGAGGCGTAAGTAGAGGGCCCTTCTCGCCCGCGGTGTTTGTCCATCGCCTCGGCTTTATTTTTTTTTGTTTCCCCCGTGCTGCGGTTTTTACGGCTGCTTGTACATCGCGCGGCACGTAGAAGATTGAAATAAGCGGGGCGCGGGCAAAAGAAGGGAGCCTCCTCGGCGCTCGATTCCATCCCGCCGACTCACCTGCCGCCAACTATCAAATACATGTGTATATATATATACATACACCGCGCGCGCCTCGTTTCGTACTGTGTTTCTTCATCGGCCGGCGATGGTTACAGAGCCCCCCGCGCGGACTCCGCCGCCGATATCGGGCCCGCGCGATAAAAGCCATTCTTCTTTTTTTTTTCTCGTTCTTCCGCGAGCGCCCACGAGGAAGTCGTTAAGGCTCGCGGCTGCCAAATCACCCGCGAGCGAGCGTCTTACGTAGGCGGCCGGCCCCGTGGGGAAATATCAGTTACCGACGCCGGTTACCGACCCTCGCCCGTACACGTACTCGCCGGTGGGGGGGGAGGAAAAAAAAAATCGTCCTCCTCCCGGTCTAAGGAGCCCGGCGCGCTTGCGTTTTCTTGCCCGAGCAACTCGCTCCCGCTCGGCCGGCTCGGACGCTCCCGCCGAGGGAGAGCGCCTCGATGGCTAACGGTCGATATGTGTACAGCCCGCGAGCGCCGCCGCGGATTATTACGGCTCTCGCGGGGCCGAGGTCGTAAGTCGCAGGGCCGCCCGGTGCCTACCCCCCTAACGCTCCGGGGTGGGAGACACTACTACTTCCCGAATTCGAGGGCGTGCGTTCGATTGACGCGAGAAGAGGTTTAAGCCTGCCACCCCGGGGAGGGAGAGGGCGATGCAACGCGCAGCGCCGGAGCAACGGGACGCGGCGAGTCCTAACTGTCCTCGGCGGCGGCGCGGAATCCCGGGGCGATCGCGCGCCTGCCTCTGTCGTCGCGGCCGCTCCGAAACTCCATTCCCCGGTGAATTAATGCCCGCGAAAGTAAAAGCTAGTGCCCGTAGGCGCGCGCGCGCCGAGGCATTTACGAGGCGCGTGTGTGCATCTGCGCGGCGCGACTGCCAGCCGATCCACAAATCCAGCGCCGCGCGCTCTTTTCCCGCGGGCTCATTGTTCGGCAGTCGAGCCACCTTCCTGCGAGGATCATACGCTAACGGTCGGCCGGCCAATAAACCAAGTAACGAGATGAGAATTAAAGGCTGGCGCGCATCGAGCGGGTGACAAAAATTGGACAATAAAAAGTTGGAAGCTTTACCGTATGACGCTCGGCTCTCCCCGCGCCTGACAGCCCATGTGTGAATTAATAACGATCGTGTGGTAAAAGCTACGTGACGCCTAGCGGATCAAGCTGGCAACTGATTATATACGTTCTCTCGCTCGCTTGGATCAAGGGGGCGACGAGGAAAAACGCGGTAATAAGCTACTAATCCGAATCATTACTGTCCAAAGTCTGACAACAAACTGGCCTTCGATAGCGAATCTAAATCTAAACACTACAGTAAGCCTCAAAAATAGACGCGAGCCGCAGGGCCAGCGCGAAGAAGCAACGCCGGCTTCGCTCATTAAAGTATGATTGAGAAGGTAAGTATAGGCCCGACGTGGAAATCATTCAATCTGAAAAGAAAACAAGAGCTTGGACATAGGGAAGCACGTTTTGAGCCGCGGGGAGGAAAGGTGCGAGGAGGCCAGCGTCGTCCCAGCTGAGCCGCGCGGCAAACTGCCTCCTTATTCTCCGTCTCCGCTTCCTCTCTCTCTCTCTATCCCCGCATTCATCCTCGCGATTTCCGTCTCCCTCCCCATCCTCCTCCCGTGGGGAGAGTGACTCGAGAGAGCCCACGTAACTGTGCATTAATTATGTAACCTATCGATAATTCAAACACAAGCCAAGGAGGAATGCTCGGTGTACAACCGCTGGCTATTACCGCGTGTACACGCGTGAGAGGGGTCAGAGACGTTTTCGAAGGATCCAGCCGGAGGTGTCTATATATATATATATATACACACGTAAGAGCACGTGTGTCCCCGGGGTAACCGGTACGCGGGCCGCTCGAGATTCAGGGTTCGTTGATCGGCGGTCGGTGCGTAATTGACTTTTTTTTTTCCCATTGCATTTTCTACGACGGCGCTTTTCCATTAAGAGGGCAGCTCGACTTACGCCTCCGAATCGAGGCGGCTCTCCCGGCCGAACGGGATAAGCGCTCCTTTCTAAGAAACCCGCCGAGGGCTCGGGCGCTCCGGTGTTTATTTTTGAATTCCGAGATTATCAATGAGATGAATTTATGCCCGCTCGAGGTCAGAACTCCGCGGCCGAGTCCGCGGATACGGTTCCGAGCGGCAATTTCGCCAATTGTGTCAATGTTAATTGGATAATTTTCCCGCATAATTCCTCGAATGCTCTTTCAGTCACTTAAATCGAGGTCTAAATTGTATCGTTTTCTTTTTTGTTCGGGGCAAGAGAGAAGCACCGATTGAAGCATGTTTACTGGATTAATGAAAAGATTTTAAGGTTACGGCAGCGGGCTGGCTAAATAATTCCTGTTGCCGTTACCTAATTTTACCAATTAAAACCATTTACGCCAATTTTCATATCTAGGATGGACAAACAGCAGTCGGCATTTTTCTCCTATCAGTGTTACGGTTACCTTTTTTTTTCATACGTAACCTCTTCACTCTGTAGGATTCCTCGCAAGATTTCCTCGAAAATTTTGTAAACTACATTTAATTTTGCCTGTTTTTTTTCTTTTACCCTGAGCTCAAATTTTTCGAACAATGCTATAGAAGTTTTGCGCGGTTCTCCGACGGTCTCGGCTCTTCTAAAAAAATAACGGCGCATCGACTCACGAGGCTCTAATACCCGTTTAACTAAAGCAAACGGATGCCGGGACAAAAAGCCGCGGGCTCCTGCAGCCGAGCCTCGTAAAAATGCCCGTGAGACACCGCGAGCCGCGCGCACCGCTGCACTCGTTACGTCCATCCCGTGGCCAGCTGAGGTTATCCGTTCCTTTCTCTCTCCATTCTTGCCTGACCGACTGTCCTCTCATCTTTCCCACCCGCGCCGGACCGACTTCGTCCCGCTCCTCTGCCGCCTGCGTCTTTCCGCAAGCTGCAATTCCGCATGGCCGAGTCTCCCGGCAAGCTTGTGATCGGAGGAATCGAATCGTCACGCGGCCTTCTCCCATCCGTGCCTGACTTTTCGTACGAAAAACGATCTAAGCGGAAGTTCTGCGGACTAAAGAAAAGTTATCGGCGAAAGCGTACGAAGTTGCAGATAGATGTAATATACACGATAAGAATGAATTTTATGAACTCACAGTGACTAACTATATTCACTGGATGCATGAGCAAATATCAAATAATGTTTAACTTTGGTTAAAATCTACTCTGTACATGCAAAAAGTAATAAATAAACTATAAACTTATAAAACGTATAAAATATTAAATAATTAGAAAAAAATATGCTGATCTTTCCTTTATAGTGATAAAAGTAAACAAGAAATACATCATTGTTTAAGTGTCATGTCTAAAAATTATAAATAAAAATATTCTATATTTGTCATGTATGTTTGAATTGGTTCAAATTACGCTAGTATACGTTCGGTACGAGCATTACTTCATAGGTAAATCTAGGATTTTATGTTTCTTTGACCATAATAGGCTAGGCACGTCCCGAATGATATTATACCGCTGGCAGTGCGATGATTGTTAGTGAAAAGTGGGTCGCCCCGGTGCGTTACAAATGTTTCTCTTTTAGAAAATCTATGACATCCAATGAAAAAGAGTATGGCTTACTATGCGCTGGTCTTATGATTAATTGTATCAATTATAGTTAATGCATGTTCAGCTTTGTGATGTCGAGTGGCGCGTCTACACAATAGTAAATCCATTACTCAAGTAAAAATGTTGTTTTCACATTTCCTGCATTAAAACCTATTGCTCTCGGATAAAAATCATTCGAGCGGATTTATATTTTACAGTTATTAAAATTCTGTACAAAACTTGTTTTTAATTCATGAAAGTATTTACTTTAATTTACGATACGAAAAATTGAAATATATATTTTTAACTTTGTACTTTTAAGACTAGTAAAAATGTGTCTGTAAATTAGTTTTAAATAATATAGTATAATTTTATGGACATAAAATAAACACGTGAAACCTTCAAATTCGCATGGAGTTATCTTTAATTGGTAAACAAAGTGTTCCTACTCTATCATCTTCAATCTTAAATTAAAAGCTAAATAATGCTACTCTATCATCGCCAAAAGCTCTGCCTCCATTCCTCCTCGCATCCAACAGTTATTTCAGTCGAATGTGGCCGCCTAAAGCTTTTATACAGATAAACGTCGTGGTACGTGTGCTCGCACGTTTACGAAACTCATGAACGATAATGCGTCGGCGAAAAAAGCTCCTGCACTATGCCATCATCTCTCCTTGGTCGTCTAGTGGTAATTGAAAGGTCGGCAAGGGGCGCGTCGACAACGCACGGACTCACCAAAACCGGCACACGCACGTTTAATTGATTAATGACTCGAGACGGCTATACGGAGTTGTATCGCTGCACATTGCGATTCGAAAAGATCTGTAAAAAAATGTTCGAGGCTACGTCTTGCAAGCTAATCAAGTTTCGTTTTCGCAATCCGATTACAAACAGCGGACAGTAGTCTCTAAACATCGTTTTAATCGAGCTACTCGATGGTTTATGAATTAACGAACAGCCCTCGAAGCTTTGCGACTTATTTTTTACAAGATTCAAGAATTCAGAGCAAACAAAGCCGTTAATCACCGAACAGTCAATATTTATTCTTTGATATGTCCTATTATTTTTTAAATAACAATAAATTATGTCCCGGCGTTATAAATGTCTTACGTGACTAGTCGTCGACTGATTGCGTGCGTTCGTGAAATAGAGTGTATAATTGTGTACCGCAGAAGTTACTATTACTCTGCAATACACACACACACACACACATACTTATTGTGTAAACTAGGTGTTAAATGTTGATTCTTATCGGCTTATTTTTCAATGTTATAAATATAGAAATTTTCAATATTAACGATATAGGTACTTAATGTACATCCTACTTCTTATTAATACCCAGATTAATACCGTCTCTTCAGAAAGAGTAATGTTTGATTATAGATACAAGCGAGAGCGAAAATGTGTCTCCCTTATTGCATACATTTTTACTCACCAACTGTTACGGTTTTATTTAACAATCGTGTACAGTAGGTTTTTCTCAAGAAATATTTATGAAAAGCAATCACGAGTTGTATATTAATGTTCGATGTAAATGCTTTTAAATAAATAGTTTAAATATTGTTTATTTAAAAAATTCACACATCATCTTGAAAAACGCACACACGACAATCCTTAAACTGATTAGCATAATTATTTATTTAATTACTATGTTACAAGTTTGTTAATTTAATGAATAATTGAAACCGACAAATGGGAAATAGGAAAATTCAAGTGAAGTTGAGCTGCGCTCGCGGAAATTCAAGGGACAGGGACTATCACGACACGCCTCGTCGGTCGAACTTATTCCGTATTGTTTATGGCGGCCACTATTCGGATACACGAGAATTTATTTGCATTGCAGCTCGACGATACTCGCGGCCCTTGTAGCAATTCGAAAAAGGTCGGAGCATAGGCCAAGCGCGACTTACTCGCGGGTTTTTTTGGCTTGGCACTTGACTGGATAGGTAAGAAACCTTTTTTAGTTAAGTTACGGTAAATGAAGCTTATTGGTAATTCGCTTATATCTTTGCTTATATATTTGACTACATCACTCTGAAAAGGCTTGTTGTTCTATCCGCTATAGCTAATACTCACTTTTCTCAATGATTTGTCCAGTGCGCATAAACTTGTGTCTATTTCTCAATGGTACGTTAACAGGCAGGAGTATTGGAAAAATAAATAAATTCTGGTCCAAGATCTCCACATTCACGATAATGCCTGAATACGCCTTAGGCATTGAATAGGTGTTAAATTTACGTATTGTGTAACATACACATTGTGTCTGTGACGTACATACAAATCTGTTAATTTATCGAAATTTCGATGTATGCAAAACAGTGTATGATAATATTGTTTTACTAAAAATAGCCAAGCCAAACGTATAGCTAACATATACGTCAAAGGGTTAGACTAACTAAACTGACTGATAGGTTGAATGCGGATATTGACTTGAAGTCTGAACGCTCTAATCAGGTCGAGGTTAAATTTCTTTAATGACCCTCGCTTGCTATTACAAATTTATACAGTTGACGTCAAGTACTTTTTTATATCCCTAATCGTAATACTTTTATTCAAAACTGATTAAACTTTATTCAACGGCATTTTAAAATATTATAGTAATAAATTACTAAAATTTCTACATTGGAGAATAATATTGCGAAAAAACTCGAGAGTATAGCATGCAATAAAATTACTAAAGTAATCTTTATAATCATTTCGCGCGATAGATTTGGTTTTAAACATTCGAGAGAAAGCTCGATCGGCATAACGTACTTTAAAATGTTGACGGTACAGTACACAGCGTTATTAAATAATAGAAGCATTCCTCCATTCACCTCCTGTTCTACTACATCACGAGTTGTTCCTTCATAACCACGCACACTCGCGTCTTTACTGCTTTTCTCCTTGCTCTCTGGAGTACAACGAGCTGTCGTCGGAGCTAATTAAAGGTATAACTTAAATTTTAATTGGACTAATACTGCCCGAGGAGAGGACCCATGTAAGATCACTATACTCTGCGAAGATAAGAAAAAATACAAAAATTGAAGAATTGAGACTGAGGTACGAAATAGCAGTTACAGTCAATTCTTTAATCAACGCAAAAGGTACTTTATGACTAATATCAGGCAATCGGAAGTCGTTCGGCTTGTTTTCTTCAAGCGAAGGAACCAGATGTTTGGTCTCGTGTATCCAACTGTCAGTTTCATTTACCTTGTATGTGCAAGAGATATGAATGCTGTCAGGTGATTTTGAATTTGCCTCTATTTATTACTAGAGAGTTAGACAAATGGTAAACAAAAATTGTTAGATAAAAAATATTTTCTGTCAGTGATTTATAAGTTGTCAGTATGAAAAATAATTAATGTGGTTGGTTTATAACCTTAAATTCATACGTTTTCTGAGTATTCTTTAATTAGTAAAATAATCTAATGTCGTTTTCACAATTAAAAGAAATGTTTATAAGATAAATAGTTTCTAAATAATATAATAAAACAATGTTGCAAGTTTACTTCATTAACACGATTTTTTAATATATTGATTCCATTTCTTTTTTGTATACTCTTCTTCATACTATTCATATACAGGTAGTTATATGAATTTTAAATGATACAAACTGAAAAAAACGAAATTTATCTTCTTCGCTGTTGTTTTTCAATATAGGTTCCTTACTTAAAACAAAGATACTAATTCATTAAGAACTTGGTCAAAACTCATTAGGCCGTTAAAAAAGCATATACATTTATAAATATATGTTCAAAGAGAATATGCAATGTAAGCAAAAAATCCTCTATCGTGAAAAATAAAATGTAAATATGATTCAGCGCAGGATTTGCTTGCCGCATAATCATTAAATTTAAAAAATACACTACTGAGAAATCTTCATTTCACTATATTCTAATTTAAATTTGATAATCTTAAATAATGTCCTTACGATTTTTAATCTAACAATTTATATAAATAGTTTGTACTGAGTGTATAAGATTTATATCAAAAACTGTGATGATTTTTTACACTGGACTTCCAAAAGTCAAATCGATTTTACCACTCTTATTATTGTTTTATGTATATTCTAGTTTATAAATTAATTCTTATTTTTAATAAAATAATAACTACGTATTCTAAAATTTATAAATTTTAATAATTAACTACCTGCCAAGTTCCAATCACAAAATTATTTTTCATTAAAATCAAGCAAACGTAGTGTATTGTTTGTATTATACGTTCTTCATTTTGTATGTTGTAAATAATTGAAAATGTAATAAAATTTAAAATTGTCAGAGCTACAATTTGATACCAATCTGAAGAGATAAGATAAACCTAGTCTACAAAGAAAGTCAAGAAGAACGAGGAAGGAGCCGGCAATAAAACCGAAAACCGGGCGACATAAACAAAAATTTTTCACCTCTTAGAATCATAAACGAGCAAAAACTCTAATTTACGAAGCAGGATCAGTGAGAAGCAGCAGAAACAAGTAAGAAGGAAACTCGTTTATACAAAGCCAAAAAATAAAGCATTCGGAAAAACTGCGTAAGAGAAGCAGCGGCACGTAATAACGTACATTACTAAGTATGAAAATTAATTTACAACCCAAAGAGAAAATATAAAGGCAAAGACGAAAGTGTAATTATGCTCTTATATATGCGTCTGTCGGAGGGCGCAGGCTTGTAGGTGCGCGCAGCAGACACGGACAGCGGAACGTTATGGAGTACGATGCCAGGATTATTATCACTTCCGGTGAAGCTCTTCTTCGCGGCTGCTTTAAGCAAAGCTAGAATGCGAGTGAGCGAACTGGTGTGTCGGGCTGCGCGGAAGCTGTGAGCCAAGTCTGCGCCTGCGCCCTCGTAATAATCCATGAAAATTATTGTGCCGCGTACGCACGTACGCGTACGTGCCCCGCAAATTTAATCGTCTCACTCCCACCTATTTCTGAAAGTACATTTTATGAAAGCAGTTCTCGCGCACCTGTGGCTAGCGGGCTTGATGAAAAAATATATGAGCACTGCTTTGCCGCTAGCTCGCGATTACGTTCGGCTTGTTTAGAGGATAGTATAACATACGATCGAATCAGAAATCTTTTTATAGGGTCAGATAAATGTTGAGATTACGCAGTTGTAGGAAAAAAAAATTGAGAGGATACGGTCACCTGTTTACTTTATTAGGCAATGTTTGCATTGTTTTTCCTAAGACTTGATTATTCCCATGAATATAACCCGAAGCAGTAAATCCCGAGGTACTTGAGAAAATATTAGTGGCACTGCAAGGTAAAGTTTTCCAGAGTTTTCGTAGTTATCTAACTTGGTGATTGGAAATCTAAAATTGAGTTTGGAAAAGTCATATTTAATACTTGGATCAGATAAAATCGAATATTTAAACTAAAAATTAACTAAACACTTTTAAATTTAGCAATTGCCCATAGAATTTTACAGAGAGTATATATAATGTTATACTATCATATAAATGTTAATGAAGGCAGATGACAAAATAATGAAACCGAATTCTACACAATTTATACCAGGAAGCTTATAAGTAGTGGAATTAAGTTTTAATAAAAAAAATTATATAAAAATATGAATTTTGATAATATATCAACATCACTACTAGATATCATTTTAGTATGCCTAGCTTTATTTTCGGACTAACCAAAGCAGGATACTATTACTTTTCTTTTTTGTTAAAACGATAATCCAGCAAAATGAAGAAAAAGCCTTAGTTTTAAAAGCGTCTGTAAAACGGCAACTCAGTCTAGATCGTGCCAGCGCGGCATTCACTAAGTTCAGAAGCGTATTGGATTATTGAAAACTGGTTCTACCTTCTCTTTTAAGATTCTCTGGCATCAAAGGATCGAATCGCATTCGAATCCTGTCGTAAAAGATTCCATTTCACTTTAACTGAAACTAAAATTTTATAGTTAGAATCCCTTGAAAATATATCTGCAACTCTTGCATTATACATAAGTCAATTCCATTATTTCGAAGCTTTTAAATCCCGCTTCTATCGAATGCCCTGCTCGGAAAATGTAAAGCAAAGCTCAGTGATACAGTTACATTAAAACGCAGACAATCTTACCTTCATAACCAAAATTTACTTGCGAAGACACAAAGTTTCAACCAGCCAATGTGATTTGAGAAAGAGGATATAGATATATATACAACGAATCAATACTCTACTGAAAACCTAGCAATCTCTTTTTCGGAGACATTGATTCATTTTCATCGTTTTTGCTTTTGCTCTTGTCATGAACACTTTACGCTTTATTCTTCTTCGATGTCTTCCAAGGATTCTACGCCTTCTGTACGGATGGTTGCAATGGAACTAACTAAATTCTTGACGTAACAAGACACAAGCCGAATGTCGATAGGAGAGTGGCTGCACTGATCCTCTTGCAGACAACGGAAGTTACTTCCAAAGACACTTTGACAGGCCAACAATGACTCTCCGCAAGAATGATATAATTCTATTGCTCAAATAACATTTTATCACTGTTGTTTTTATAAAATTAATTTGTCTAAACTTTTTTTAAGATAACTATAGCATTATCATCATCAGGCACATCACGAGAAAAATTATAATGGAACTTGAACGATTCTGTACCGTTTATATAATAACTATATTAACCGACTCGTCCGTATATTATATTCAAAATGATAATTATATAGTCGTTTACACATAAAATATAGAAAAATATCCTGTTGTATAATACTCTTTGATTTAATGTGGCAAAATTAAATACGGAAACACGGATCTCGAAATACCGAGTTCGAAAATTGAGAGGAGGAAAGGTGACCAGGCATACTTATAAATCTGCTTGTAGTATCCTACACTTGTCGGACCACTGTTTGAAAATGAGCATTATATATACTTTCTAATGTTAATAGCTCGATCGCAGCAAGCGTTCACTTTCATCGAGAACGCCTAGAGTTGTCCAAGTAGCAGATAATCGAATTACAAAGACATTGACCACTCGAAATCGACTTAACGAATGGAGCTTGCTAAATTACGTTGATAACGTATTTTCCCCAACTTTGCAGAAGAGCAACGAACTATAAGATTTTTATTGTAGCTAATAGTACTTAAGTATACAGGCATTCATTACCGTTACAAAATTATGTCTTCAAAATATGATTTAAAACTTTTACGACTTTATTGGCTAGTAACTAGACGTGTTCTTTTGACTTTTATCCAAACGGCTTGTCAATAAATTTTTATTAAGTAGGTTGTGCTGTTAATGTTCTGATTTCTAGTACGGAAATGATACTTTTAATGGTACTTTAACGAACCTGTACATGTGTTATTATTTCTTTATCGATGAATTAACGCTTTTTTATAGTCATTCCATTATGAGTAAAGTTCATGAATAAATAATCACAAAGTATTAGGATTATCCAGGATTTCGAAATTTTTCATTTTTAATATCATTTTTTCCGATTCGAAAATAAATTCATGTACTTTTTTTCCTCTTTTTCCCTCTTCGCCCTTCCTTCATTTTTTAAACTAAATTGATTAATTTATTTTCAAAAATAATATTTTATGCGAATACAAGGGACCATGTCGATATCACACTGAAATGAAATGAATACTTTATTACATTTTCAATTACCTGCACGCTCATGAGATCTAAAAGTATTTAGCTTTTTTTCGTATCTCTCGCAGACTTAACCGCAATTTAATAAAATAAGAATCGCATTCAATATAAGCAATCTCAACGAGAAATCTAAACTACGTCAATTTACGTTAAATCGTCTCAAAATTAATCGAAACAAAATGCAATAAGGAAGCTACACTGTACGATAAATTTGTGATCTCGAGAGTCGATAATTCGTTCCCCTATCGATTCCGTCATCCTTGCTTTAATCGTGAGTTGATCCCTGCGAGGCACTGGTCAAAATTTACGGGAGGAGAGCGCGTGAGCATCCCACCTCCCCTTTTTCACACTCTCTGTGCGTTTCCACAAAAGCCGGGCCCTCTTTCATCCGGCTCCCGGCCTTTATTGCGCTGGTGCACGCGCAATCATAAATATTCAGGGTGCGAAAGGCGCAAGTAGTATGTGGAGGAGGAGTGCGAGGGGGCAATTTCGGATTCGGCTTTTCCACCGGGGGCTCGAATGAATGAGGCGAATCGCTCGCAAATTGACTTTACATAAGGCGCCGAAAGAGCGCTCAAAATACATAAAGTGTTGCTTTCAAACGCAAGCCGACGAGGAATTTCAATTAAGGGGATGTGAAAGTGCTGCTTTACCGACCGTGTATTCATGCGAAAAACCGAGCGCTGAATGGCTGTCAGGGCGTTAGAGCCGCGATGCATGAGCGATTCGGGATATATCACACAGTTTTGATTATGCCAATCAGATTTTACTTCAGTATGTAAAACGAAATAGTTTCCACTTGCTTCAGCTTTACATAATGGTCAAATAGTAATGACAAAGGAAAGCGACGATGACTTAAGGCGTGTAAAAAATTTTACTAGCTGTTACAAATTTGATATTGTCATGTGCTGCAATGCGCGCTCGGCACAAACACTCGTAGAATTTTTGTAACGACCTTTTTATTATGCCGAAATATTAACTGCAAGCATTCTACATTTTGTATAAGACACAATTGATAATGCAAGTTTGATTATCATAACAAGTAAGGAAATGCATTTTTACGTCAAACGCGCGGAATACTTTTATCTCCGTATTGTATAAGAGGTACGATATAGATCAACGCAATTCATTTAATGGAAGAAAACCATGGCTGCGTACTATAATCGAAACTGTGTTTCTCTTTTATTTAACGATGATGTGCGCATACCCGGTAAACCGTTATATCTACAGTTTTCTTCCAAGTAATGAAAAATTTCAAATGGTCATTTTTACAAAGTTTTTCTCCAAAGATAATACTTACGGGATGAGCGAACTTTTTCCAATTTCAGCAGGAAGGTTAGATAATGGCAGTGCTTACCTGAAACATAAAAGTAAATCATGATTTTATTAAATGTTCATAAAGTGTTTTTATCCATTTGTTACTGTTTTATAGGGCACTGAATTATAAGAGGGATAAATTAAATCAATACGGCGTTACGGCATTGCGTTTATAAATGTGTGCCGGGCAAACAGGCAATAGAGATAAATGTACGCAATCGCTCGGATTGTTTATTTATTGCAAAGCCGCGAAGGCACACGGACGAAAGGCCCGCCGAGGCGATAGATCGAGGCGGGGGGATCGGGGCTCAATACAACGGCGCGCGAAACATTCAATAGCTCCCATCGGTCGCGGGTCGGTCGGTCGGGCCCCCTCCCTCCACCCCCTTAAGAGCCCCGCCGACAACAGCCGGTCATGCCGCTCCGGCTACACGGAACCGAGCGCCAGAGAGACCCGGAGAATGCATACATACAGGACGACGAGTGCGGGGCCCGGGCGGGGAAGGCGCTCGCGTTATCTCTGCAAAGTTCAACAATTATCGAGGGGCCCGGTGGTGGGGGCAGGAGTGAACGTCCGTGCAGGTGAACCCGGAGGGCCGCGGGCGCACCGCCGGCAGATGATCATCGCCGGCCGAGAGGAGCTGGCTCTCTCTCTCTCTCTCCGCCGCCGCTTCCTCCTGCCCGCGGAACGATTCCTCCCGCGATTCCCGGGGCAACTTTTGCCCGGGGTGGGTGGGGGGAGGTGGCCTTTTATCTCCCGGGAGATTTCGAGCTTGCGGTACTCGGCGCGCGGAAGCCCGCGGCTCGGCTCTCCTTTTTCCTCCCGCCGTGGGGTCTTGGCATTGTGACGCAACGACGGGGGAGCGGCTCGTCGTTGTCGCCTCCCCCGTCGCAGTTATATCCCCCGCGCACGTCCCGGCCGTTGCTCCCTCGGGATCCTGCGCCGCGTATGCATGACGAGTCCGCGGTGGAGCGGGGGGGAAAAGGGGGCCCCGGCGCCGATCAATGCCCTCTGACTCCTGTTACGTTTAATTAGAATGATCTGCGGCGAGTCTCCTGGGCGGTAGCCACGGCGCCCGGCTGCAACGGCACACGCGATCGCATGCGAGCACCGGCCTCTCTCTCTCTCTCGATTCCTTATTTTATTTTTTTCTCTCTCTCTCTCGCCGCTTCCCCCGGTTCACCTCATTTGCCTCGATACTCTCCGGCCGATCGTTTTTCTCGATCGCACTCCTCCTGCCGCTCGTGTTTGTCTTGCAGCGCGAGCAGTGCGCGCCGATTTTAAATTTCTGGAATGCTGCGGGTTAATCGTGTGTATTCAGAGGGCCGACCACTGTGTTTATCGGCCCCTCGCTTATTATCCCCTCCCGGCCGAGCCTTTTTATCCCGCGAGCTGCTCTTTTCCACCATTGCCGTGTATCAACTGCCGCCCCTCTCCTTAATGGAAACTGCACAGTTTTTTTTTTTTCGTTCACTGGCTCACTTTTCAATGCACCCTAACCTATTTTCGTATCCGCACAACGGAACTGCATGAACGGAATATCGCAATCGCATTGGCTTTGTCCAGCGATCCTAACCTAATCCGGCGCGTAAGCCATTCGGCTAATTCACTTAACGCGCACAATGACCGCGATAAAGCTGTGCGCCAGGTGAAAAAAAAATGCAGGCGCACTTGATAACGGGCGCAATTCTTCGCGCCGCAGGCATTTCCGAGCGGCTTTCATTCGGCCGAATTTCTTTTTATTCGCGCCCGTCTCCGATCTTTTATTCTCTCGGCGCATTCAAATTCCTCGTTTGTTCCAATCGCGATCTTGTACTTGCCCAGGTAGAGCTTCTCCTGCACTCACTCATCGGGGCTGAGCCAAATGCCCGCCAGCTCTTTTCAAAGCCAGCCCTCGTAACTTTTTATTCCACGGCCGCAGACCGGCGACAGCAGCCACCTTCGTTTCATACGCTTCCGCGGTATATCCCACGGAGCTATATCTTAATTTCGACCCCACGTCAAGTGGATTTCTTTCTGCTTGGGAATTCATGTCATGTTTTTATTAGACTTTGGCCATTGTCAAAATTTTGCGGTATGATTGCTTTTTATTATTGGAGTGGTTCTATTCAAATGATCGCGGCATTGTTGACTTTTTGAGAATAGCTTTACACGAATATATGAGTTCGTACATGTTTCTTAATGCTAGAATTTTTACTTGCCAGAAATATTCGGTATTTTTTGGTCATAATTATTGGTAAAATTATGGTTTAAATAAATTTTTGCCTTTTCACTATTTAAAGATAATTTAAAATTTCAGACATGGAAAGATGTAGATCTGTATGGTTATCGTGCGTTTCAACGTTTGATAATGATCTTATGGGATTTTTCTCTTACATTTACACTTTTATTTTTGTTATCTGCGACTCCATCTGATTAACGTGTTCAGGATATAAAAACTGGTCTATTCAATTTTGGAAAATCAGGATTCCAATTAATTAGTTTTCCAAACTATCCAAGCTGGCGAATACGAGGGTCGGCGTAATTGGGAGGTTCGATACTTCAATCCGATCTTATTTGATTCTATCTCCGCTGTTGGAAATGTAGTTGGAAACTTTCAATTAGTTCCGACTAATATTCTGTTAGCGAGTCTTTTAGCGAAAATGGTGCAACAACTTGTTAATTAACGCCGAGTTGGGATCAGACATCTGCTTAAGATGTAACAACATGTTGCACCAACAAACATAGTTGGTACAACAAAGTTTTGATAAAAATACTGCAGACACGTACAATTAACTTTTGTTTCTCCCGGCCATTTATGAATATTCTCCCACTTAGGTGCGTATTTTTCGCGAAACAAAGTAGATTAAAAAGAAAGTCGAGAGGTGGCAAAGAAAAGAGCCGTGCACTCGCGTAAGCGCCTAGCGACAGATGCAACCGGTATGAATCCTCGCGAGCGGGCGACGCGCGGCACTAAACTTTCCCAGCGGGTATAAAAAACGAGGGCAGAATGAAAGGGAGGAGGAGCGGAGAAACAGCGTAGAAACAGCGGCGGTCCCCTCGCGCAAAGTCATAAATAAAAAAAGTTGCATCACGCGTCGGCGTTATTCATTCGCGCTTGGCCTCCCCCCCCCCCTCTCGGAGGCCCTCATCCTCTTCCGCTCACGCAACGCAATTCGGGGGAGTGTCCGCGGCGGCCGCGCCGCTTGCGCAATGCGGCTGCTCGACGGTAGCGACGAGCCGCGTCGCCAGTGACCAGTGCCCCTGATTTATTCAGGGTTATTGTCCCTTTGCCCGGGGTCCGCGGGAGACGAGCGGCGCCCCGACGCGGCAGCAGTCGCCATTTCGTAAAAGAAACCGCTCGCTTTTACTCGCTCCGTCCGCCACTTCAACCGGGCGGAAAAAATTGCGCAAACTTTCTCTATCCTCTCAAAAATTGCGGGAAAGCCAAAAGCCTAATGGGCAGATCTCGCGCGGCCGAGCACGCAAACAAGGCCGGCGCCCCGCGATCCGCGTGGGGGAGCCTCGGATGGGTGCGACGACGCGTGTAGACGCGCCGACACCCCCGCGGCCAATCCAACCAACTCTACCGTGTGCCGAGTCGGCCTTCCCGCCCCCCCGGCACTTGATCGCGAGCGGGCGATTGGGGCGTCCCTAAGGCCGGCCCCGAAGTGCCTTGCGAGAAATTGCTTTTCGGCGGTGGGCAAGCTTCGCCGGCGGGCCGTCCATTAGGAGTCGCCCGCGCGCCAGATGAGCGGCCATTTCGCGGTAATTATCTTGGAGTCGTTAACCCGGCAATTCCGAGTTTCCGCGATTTCGACGAGTCGCGCCTCTGGGAATCGGCCGATTTTTCGCGAGGGCCCCTCTCCCGGGGTATATAATTCGCATAATTGATATTTCCCCCCCGCCCGGGCGGACTTTTACAATTTTGACCGCTGATTGCATCGATTACCCGTGAAATACGCGGCGGCGAGTTGCGAGCTCTCTCCGGCTCTCCGCACGAAATATGAGCCGCGCTCGCAGATCCGAAATGTTTGATTAATACATCGGCGCGCTCGGCGTATACATTCCCCCGGGCATGCGCGCTCGCATCTCGCCGGGAAAAAGACTTTTTCGAGCCGCGCTACCTGCCTGGAAATAATTAACAGGGGATTCCGCGATCCCTTATAGAGCCGTGAGAGTCGTAACGAGCCTGTAAACACATAACGTAGTCCTTCTTACAATATCCCCGGCCCGTCCGCCGGGATAGCGTGTGCATAAGCGAGGCTCGCCCCGGCGAACAAGCGTTCGGTTATTCCGCGAGGGAACGACGCATAAATTGGAAAAATTACCGGGCGATCGGCGTGGCGCGCGCGCGCCTCCAAACCGGGAATCTTAATTCAATTAGCCGGCGGGGATATTCCGGGGCGTGCACGCGTCCCCGGGAGCCGTGCGTGCGCCCGCCGCCCCCGGGAAAAAATCCAAACTGCCCCGTCGGTACAACCGGTGGCGCGTTTAAATCGACCCGCGGCCGATCGCGATACCGCCGCGCTGGCGGGGAGACAAAGTACGCCGTCCGCCTCGGAAAGCAGCGGCGGCTGTATTCGCGTGCCCGAGATCCGGCGAGCAGCTACGTCGGCTCGGTCCATTAACTTCATTAAAGACGGCGCGACAGATAGCGGCCCGCGCGCGCGCGCGATCCCGAACGCGCCTGTGTCCCCGCGTAGCCGGCCGATGGCCATTTTCCGCGCGCAGCCGCCGGATGATTCATGCGTTTCTTCGGGCGTTTTCAATTTGGCGGCTTGTTGCGCCGACGGGGAGTCCTAGTGAAAGTAGAAAGTCCGAGCTTTTTCCCCCGGGTGGAAGGAAGCGAGAAGGCATTCGAGCCCCGATGAAAAAAGCACCGTGAGCAATGGATGAGAGCTGCCATTGTTCCTTCGATGCTTTATATTTCATCGATAGAGCGAAATTCCGAGAAGGATACGTCATCCTTATTTTAGCGCGTATTCGCGATCATTCCTATTTAACGAGAAAGCCAGTCTATCATTTGTACTAATTCCCAGACTATCCTTTTTCTCAGTGTCAGTTATCAGCGTCATTTATCAATTGGATCGTTACTGGACTTTTATAGAAAATTAATTAACCCTTTATTGCTTGAAATTCAGAAAATCGTCGCTCGCTTTTAGCCAAACTGCAAAACTGTTAAAGATCGAAAGAATTGAGCAAAGGCTCCAAATAGGGATTTGAGAATATTTCACTGAATCGCAATTAGCGACCTCGAAAGAATTTTTTTGAAACAGCTGAAAAAATTGTCACATAAATGATTAGTTCATTAATCATTGAAGAAAAGACTAAATTAAATATTCTCACGTATTCCTTAAGCAATTCTAAATATATTTTATTCGATACAGTTTATATCTTTTAGAATAAAATTTTTCATACGGGTTCTACATTCGGGTATGAAAATTGTGGAATGTATAATAAAAATGTTTACTATTCGGGCGCCTCGTTGAATTTTTCAATTTTGAAATTTTGAATTTTCAATTCAAAAACATATTTTGAATGGTCAGGTCTTATTTATGTACCGATTGTAATGCTATAAGTGTGATTCGAATATCTCTCTGATAGCTGACTTATACTAAGAACAAATTCAATTTTATGAAGCCTTTTAGATTATTGATGTCATGACGTGATCGAAATTAAATTTTGAAAATAATGTTCGAAAGAGAATCGTGAAAACCCCAAGAAAGGAATTTTTACATGGAACAAATGGAAGAGTAATTATAACCATTTGCGAAAGGTGGAACACGCATTTAATGCGGAACGCGGAATTCGCACACTATTCAGTGGGTCGATTAGATTAGCTATTTTGTTCAACAGCGTAAACGAAAAAAAATAAACACGTTATCTACAATCCACTATCATTTTCTGGCGTTTAAAGCAAAGTAAAGTGTTCAGGGTATCCGAAGTCAAGGTGGAGATTGTACCCGCAGAAATTCCATCATAAGATGACCACACGTTCAGTCAAAAAACGTCTATTTTGCCCATTTTTTGAAGGATAGACTAGCATACATAAACGTACGCTTATATTTGTTACTTTAAAACGTCTGAAATAGCACGCGTGAGTACTAAGGTATGTTTTTATTTTTTTTCCGTACAGTCGATAGTAGGCATACATTTGAAAAGCTTATTTACCGATAAAGACGAACACTTGCACAAAAAGTTCAGTCGGATTTAGCACTGTAGTCCAATATCAATTGCCATGAAATATTGGACAAGGGCAGAAATTCCGAATTAAAATTTCCTCGGTTTGATACTTTACTTTCTGTTTTGAGGCAGATGAATAAACTTTTGTCGCCTTTTCTCGGCGGCTATCTTATTTTTCAACATGATTTAATAAAATTGTTGCGCAGTAAAAGTTTGCAAGAGGCGAGGTGCAGGCGAGGCTGCTCGCACTGTTTTCTGCCGTCCGGATTCCGATATTGGTCCAACGATCTGTATAAAGCGTAAGCGACTCGAGTGCGCGCCGTAAAACCTACGGGGTTGATGTAAGATAATAAAAGACACGGTGATCTCCAAATCAAAGTTTCAAAATGTATTCCCAAGCAGGAGCGAGGCTATGTACAGCGTCGACAATAAAATTTTTATCCCCGAGTAGTTTGGCGCGGGGAAAAGAGCGAAGCCTATTATTTGCGCGTACATAAGTGGCGGAACGTCCACTTTTATATCTTAAAAGGCACCGGCCAGTTTCCAAGCGCTAAAAAATACTCCCAACCGCCGCAAACACTTTTGGCGTGCGACGCAACGAGCCGGACAAGTCGTACTTACGCAAATAAACCCCTGGCACTGTTCAACGGAGTCGTTATTCCGTTTGAGCGCCGCGGCCGATGCAAATCACGCCGGGCGCGTCAAGTACAATGTACATGTATATGTATATCGGATGGAGGCTGCCCCGGCCGACGGGGCGATAATGCGCTGCTCTCCTCGGCCGGGCCCGCGGGCTTCCTCCTCCCCTCGTTATCTCGCCCGCGCGACTCCCGGTAGCTGGCGGCCTCCTCTCGCCGGCCCGCGGATACTTTCGGAGGCTGGGCGATCGGACCGATTTCCCGGGGAGGGCGGGTATTATTAGCGCCTCTGCCGGCGGCTCGCCTCCTTTTTGCCGGCTGTCACCGGGCCCCGCTATTTATGCGAATCTGTTGCAAAACGGGCCCCGATATAAGCTCGCGGCTTCCGCGCGCCGGCCGGCTCCCATCGAGGATACCATTCCATTGTTATTGATGACTCCTCCGGGCAAATAAGTCGGGATTTTTCCGGTTCTGCAAAAGGGGGGGGGCAGGCCGCGATAAGGCTATCTCGGGGCGACGCGCCCGAGGATAAACGGAAAATCTAGTGCGCGGCTTTAGGCAAATAATGGCAAATCGCGGGGATGGAGGCGTAGAGTCGGCGCGCGCCTCCGCCGGGGGTACAATTATTTTTCCGCCGGCGAACGGCAAAAAGCCGATAGGCGGCGATCCCTTAATGAAACGGCAGGGGGGGGGGGAGGTAGAGAGCGGTCGACGTTCCTGTTTTTTTTTTTTCCCGGGCGACGCCGTGTCCGTTAATTAAGCGCCGCGGTGATTAGAGGCCGGCCCTTATCGCGGCGCGGCTGCCGAGCCCCGGCGCACCAGGAAGCGCGCGCCTCGGCTTTTTTTTTTTATCGCCGCGGTCAAATGGTCGGTCGGAGCGCGCGGGAGGCCGGCCCCTCTTTGCCGGCCCGCAGTTGCCTCAAGTTGGTAAACAGCGCGCTCTTGCGGGATCTTTAATGCCCCTGGCGGCTTCCTCCTCGCGGAAAGTACAGTGCGCCGTGGAGGATCGAGGCGTTATGTATCGAACATCGATAGGTCGCCGGGCCAAACGTAACGATCGACCTTCGCCTACTTGCCATCCGAATCGAGCGTTCTCACTTTCGCCATATATCGCGATGCGACGTATCTACGGGTTGATGGATATCGCTCGGCGACAAGGCGCCGATCTCCGGGCGAGACTCTGTGCCGCGCGGCTTTTTCCAATGTAAACATCGAGCCGCCTCGTGGCATATATAATGCCACCATCCACGGGACGAGATTTGCATGTCCATCAGAAGGAAAAAAGGACTCAACAGCTCCAGCGGATTAATTCGGCGAGGGCATCAACATTATTCCGCGGCCGGGAGAGACCCGCGGGACGAATACGTGCAGCCGAATGGGCGCGCGGCGGCGAGAGAAGGGGCCAATCTCGAGCTCTTCTTTTTTTTTTTAAGTGCCGGCGGATCGTTGATGGTCGGCGCACCCATGAATTAAACATTCATATTCAGATAGGCCGCGTCTCCGGGGCCCGCGCCCCTCCAGCCGCCGGCTACTCGGTCCCGGGCCCCTCGGCCGCCTATCTCGCGGTAAATCATAAGCGCAACTTGTCGCGCATCGGTATTGACGAATTTGCATAAATTAATCGCATTATTTCGGCCTTGAGCCGGCGGCCACCGGCGGCCCGGGGAATACAGACGTCAGGCGGATGGGGCCGCCGCGGGCGGTAGACGCGTGACGCGCGACGACGCTGCCGCCGCGGGCCCTCCCCATAAATTCAATCGCGAGACGTATAAACATAGAGCCGGGCCGCGATGATGATTATTCCACCCCGTGATTACGCCGGGTGTACTACAGTGCAAGCGAGGACTCGAGGCCGCCTCCTTGCCGGGTTACAGTCCCCGACGACGGGGAGATCCCAATATCGTCCCCTGTGCCCCCGCGGCTCGCCCGCGACCATTAACTCCCTTACAACGTTTCCACGGCGATAAAAAGTTCCCCTGGAATACACTTTACTGGCCGTTGATGTCCGTCAAGAGCCGCGCCAGGCGTACCATTATCATTTAATTATCCTCGGGGGAAAAATATCCCGATTAACCAGTTTAAGCCTTTTTTTTCCCTTGTTTACCCTGCGAGCGAGCGCGACACGGCGGTCAAAAAAATCACTCCGCGACGCGCGCGCCTCTGTCCTCGCAGGCATCGCCTGGAAACCGCTCGGACTATATACTCGGGGCCGAGGGTCGCTGCATGGGGGACTGACCCCGGGGACGCACCCCCGCGAGCCGCGGCTCCTTTCCCGCCAACGGCCCCTCCTCGCAGTGTTTATTTTTTTTTTTTATATATATATACGTGCGCACGGACGCACACACACACACACACAGATCGGGAGGTTACGGAGGCGGCGGCAGATATGGAAATCAGGCCCGCGCGTGTTCCTGCAATTAGAAACGCGAGCATTGGCGGGGGAGCCGCGGTGCCGGGGCAAGAGCGTCGACAAGCCGGCGAGCTCCCTTCTTTATCAGCCGTCCGGCCGATATATTTACGAGCCAGCGCCACGCGGCCTCCTCCTGCCGCTTTAACTCCCATCATTAATCCCGAGGCTCGTTCCGATTCGCGCGCCCCATAGAATATACATCCAACGGCGAGCCTGCCTCTTTTTTCTCTCCCCCTTTTACTTTCTTATCCAAATCGTCGTATTATGATAATACGCGTCACCTTTTTTTTATTTTGTCCAATTATTCCCCTGGCTGGACAGTCGGTATAATGCAACGCAGCCACGACTTTTATACTTACTTTTTTTTTTTCCTTTTTTCAAAGACGAGGTAACGCCGCGAGCACGATTCCGCAAGGTAACAAAAATGTACAGTAGCCACTCGACCGATAAACAGTCGGAGCCTGATGATATGCGCTCCGAGTGGGACGTCGGAGGTATTCGGGTTAAGCACCTCCGTAACCCGCATGCAAATGGCTAGACGACGACAAAGTGCCTCGCAAAACTGCCCAAGCCGCGGCGCTCTTTTGGGTAACGTTGACGGGCTGGCGCGCGCGCGCCTCGTCCCCCTCGACCCGCGGGTCATTAAAGGGACAACACTGCCGCCCTCCTCCTCCGGTCGCGGGCTCGAATGAAATTTCATCGTATTTTTCGGCCTCGGTATATTTACGAGGGCCCCTCGCGCAATAAGGATATTAAATCACACCGAATACATAGCGCCGCTTGGAAATTGGACCGCGTGAATTATGCATAGGTTCGAGCGTTAAAACCTAAGCGAAACCGTCGCTAAACCGTCAAACCTTGGCGGAGGCACTCGCGGCGCACCTTTGGCGAAATCGCTGCGGTTAACAGTTAGCCCGCGGGAAAATAAATAATTTATTAAAAGCAAATGGGAGCTCCTCGTTTGCCGACGAGGACGGGGCACCGGCCCTCAAACTCGCAAAGTCGCCCGCGTCAGCCTCGGGGGCGGCCCCCTTCGCGGAACCATTGCCGTCCCGTTGGTACGATTCCGCCTCCGCGGCCGGTCGGTAAATCAAAAGGCCGGGCGGCCCCCTTTGCCTCTCGGCCGCCGGCCGATTTTCATGATAATCTATATCGGCTGCTCGCGCGCGCGATCCGCGCCCGTAAACCGAAAAGTTCTGCTACATCGCCCGGGAAAATTGCGCGTTACGGTTTATTTGGCCGGGGTCGAGGGAAAGAGGAACGGGCCGATGCGCCGCGAATCCCAGGATATTTACAGCTAACTTTTTCAAGACCGAGCCGCGCCGCTTGTCTTTTCCTTCCTTTTTATTAATCGTGCGCCAGCCGCGGTAGCTCGAAGTTTCGTTGATTGCGCCCTGGAAAAGTGAAGGGAAGGACCGCGGGCTTCTATTGTCCCACTATGGGCTTTATGATAAAGTATAAATCGAGCCTTCACGCGTGCCAGGGCGAGTCCCGGGAGAAGCGTGAGAGACGCACGCCTCGGCGTATGGGAAAATATTTGATTTTTGTACGGTACCCGAGGAGTAGGCACCACTGGGTCATTTGAGAAAGTACACTCAAAACGCATTCGGATTCATAAGTGCGCTCTAACGACGTAAATCACGTTTACATTGCTAAACATATAATAAAGCCATTAGGAGAATCAAATTTAAAATTTGATTTCTCAACCGGCGATGCGCAGCCTCATACAACATTTCCATTACAAATCCATCGGCAGCTCGTAAACAATTCGCCAGCGAAACCGCGTGCATTCGACCCAGACGCGCTTCTGTAAAGTTCTAACTCTTTTTTGTTTCGTTCCTCGTACTCCTTTCCGCGGCGAGGTGTCACTTGGGAAGCGCACCCGAGACAACAATGACTCGCGCGGATTACTCGCTCCCTCGAGGCGGTTCCTTTTTTTTTTCTCCGCGTTGCCGGTCGTCGCGCGCGCGAGGCAGACGTCGCCTAATACGGCGCGGCCCGCAAAGTACGGCGACCTTGTGGCGCACCGGCGGCCCTGCAGCAGCACAGCCAGGCCTGTGAGAAGCGAGCCCGCGCCCCTGCAGCAGGCCGGCATTGTCACGCGCAACGGCCCAATTTGCCACTCTCGAGGAGGAGGAGAGGAGGAGGAGCTCTCTAATCCCGCCGAGGTTGCCCTCGTCCTTCACCGGTCGAGGTGAGAAGGAAAAAAAAAAGGTTACTCTCGCTCGTTGTATCGGGCGCCGGCGTCTGCTTTTCTATCCTGTTTCTCGTGTTTACATACGTATCGTGACGCGGCGCCTTTTCAATTTCGTCTTGGAAGCTCCCCGCGCCACGTGTGGGATAATCGCTCGTACGTATAAGGAGACCATGATAGTATGATCGTGCATATTACGAATTACGGCTTACTTAAAATAATAATCAGAAAAGAATAATTATTGTCTAATAAGATTCCAGGATAGTACCTCCAATTTATAGTTACGTCTTTCTATTTTGCTCCTCATTGTATAATAACAATAATTTTCGTCAAATTTTCTTTTTATAAAATATTCTAATAATATTCTAATATTGGAATATTATTTTTACTAAAGAATAACATTTATTCTTACATTTATATTATAACGAACAAATATGTTTATATAAAAAATATTGTGTGTGTGTGTGTGTAAAGAGGCAGAGTGAAAGTGGCTGTCGGTCGCGGGAAATTATAGTTTATACGCAATACTAATTTAGAATGGATTTGGGTTCCATTGATATTAAAATAATAAACGGGATGCGCATTCCAGTTGACTTGTGCGTGAAGGCCTCGATGAAGACTCTTTTGAGGGCCTTAGGCTATGTAGCCAAGGCACTTTGTGAAGGTTTTAAAGACAAAGCTAGTCTGAGTCGGAGTGTACGAGACTGTAAGTAGCGTTGCTTCGTTTTCGATAGTGAGGAAAGCTATCGAATCTGTTCTTAATTTAAAAATCTTATGTTAGTTTTATAGAAAACTGCATGGGCAATAGTAGGTTAGGAGGAGGCTCGGGACTCTCGCGTCTAGCTGCCGCGAGTTCCGCGAAAAGGGGGATGAGGGGGACAGCGGGCCGAAAGGGGTTGAGGGGTGAGAGTCCGTAGGGGGGAGGGGGCCGTGGACGCGCTCGCGGACTTTCCCTGACTGCGAGGGATGACAGATAATGAGTGCCGAGGAAAAGGGAGGAGGGACTAACGGTCACGATAGAGTGAATTTTAAATTCGAATAGACCGGCGAAAGGGAAGAGATCAACCGCCGAAACAAGAAGCCGAGGCCCAAATAAATATTGGAAATAATTTAAATATTATTTGTTGAAATCCACTCTTTATCAAGAACAAGTCACAGCGCAACATGTATAATAATTTGTTACCATTAAGTTTATATAGAAATATCTCAATTTAAATCGACGTCAATTAATTTTCCTTTTTTCAGCATAGGTAATTACGTGTGGCGCGCGTAAATCAATCACTGTTACAATTCGATCTTATCGCAGTTGTTGATATCGTGATAATGGTCTTCCCTTTAAAACATTTGAAAACGCCTCAATTGAAAGAGGTGAAAAATTGCGCAAGGAAACGCGTGTAAAGCAAAAGCCGCACGAAGCAGCAAAGCAATCAGAAACACAACGGGAATCGTAAGACTCGGTCGGCCAGCAGAGCCGGAACCTAATTCAACACTAATCGTCGTATCGAATTAAAAGCGGCGCAATCTCCTTACACGCGGGGCCTCCGAGCCAAGGTGGCGGGGCGCCCGCGGAAAACCACCAAGTTTTTATCGGGCCTCGGTCGGCTTGGCCCCGATAGCTTAACCAGCTTCTCCAAAGCGCCACGTCGCCGCGCGGAAGCAATTCCGCAGCGTAACAGGGCATCCGGGCCGGATCGCAAATGACACGGGGGAGGGCCGCCGACGGGAGCGCGTACAGCTGAAGGGCGTCGGCGAAGAGGTCGCCCTTGGTTATTGATCCCGCCGGCGGCGTCGCCCGCGTCGCCCGCAGCCCTGTCGGACGCCCGTGTGTACATGTATGTGTGTTTATCGACTCCGCGCCGGCCTGCCGGAGGCCCGTAGTTGCGCTCGCGGGGGATGCGCGCCCTTTCCCGTCAAAGGGAGCGCCTCGACTTAGGGAGTTGGCTCTAGGGGCTCGCGGTGGCCGCCGCCGAGGCGCTTCTCTAGTGCCCCCGCCGATGTATTTTTATTGACCCTTGCCTCCACTTGATTGAAAAAACATATCTGCCCCGAGGGCAGGGCTTCGCTCGACGGCCTCTTGCAAGCCCTGCCCGTTTTTCCTTTCAAACAGTCGGCAACGGCTTTTTCAATATTTTTAAGAATTTTATAAGGAATTTATATCGGGTGTTGTTTTAGGTGTCTTTATGAACTCGGGTTTCTTCAATTAAATCAAAGCTTCAGACTTACAAATGTAAAGAAGATACCGTAAGAATTTGACTTATATTTGAAATATAATCTTATTTACTAAACAGTCAATTGAAAAAATACTAATCATTATTACAAGTACAAGATGGAAAAAATCACTTGATTTGTATATTGACAATGGCTTATTAATAAATGGTATTTACTCAGAAAATAACAAGGGATATCCGTACCCGCGATTACGCCACCTAGAAAACTAATTCACCGGTTTTATTTTTGGAAAGGAAAACGAATCTCGGCTCGCACGCCCTAGGCATATCCAAATAATCCAGGCTCCGGAAGAAAAACCCCGGTCTAACTCAATAGAACACGTGTACACGCAGACAATCAGCGGGAGGCGCCTCGGAGACGGCCGGCCGCGTCCCCGCCGGCTGCTCGCGTAGGAAATCGGACAGCGTACGAAAATAAAACGCGCTCGCAGACGGTATGCGCCCGGGGGAACGTCACGTGCAGCGGACACGCAGGGGCGGCCCCGAAAATCCTCGAGGGGTATTCGCCGCCTCGAGGTGTCGGGGGCGCCGCCGCCCCAGGGCGAACGGGGCGGCGGCGGCCCTTTATAATCGCCGAGGGCGCGCGCGTCGTCGACTCTTCCATTCCGGCCCCGATTCATCCAATTCCATCCAGATTCTCTAACCGCGAATTTATTTCGCCCGCTCGCTGCGGAAATGTCTTTTTGCCGGTCTGTCGGCAAAGTTTGCCTCGAGGGGCTTCGATTGTTTCGGCTTCTTTCCCTTTCGCAGGCGAAAAAAAAACACTTGGCAATGTACGCAGAGGTTGGGTATGTAAATTCTTTTTAATTTGCAAAAGGCATTTGTCCAAAAATTGGCACTCGTCGTCTTCGCAAAAGGTTTATATTCCGTACGATGAATGTTTGTTGAATCTTTTTTTTTTGTCCTCGTTAATCGCGGTATGCAAATGCCGGAGCTCTCGTGAAAATCATCTAATCACTTGTTTGCCGAGTATTAACGGTTTGCTTCCCGCATCGACGAATAATTTGAAAACAGTTAGTTCCAAGGTACGAAAAGAGAGTGTTAGCGGGACTCGGGATCGAGTCAGCCTGACTCGGTTCGCGGCTCCAATTATCCTGGTCTCAGTTTTCACCGTTCGACCGTCATAAGCCTTGATGTAATTTTCGGCGCGGCGCCCCCGCGAGCGGCTCGTACCCAAGCTCTATACATTATTCGCTCGAGCTTCAACGAGTGTATACGTGCCCTGTAGACTTGGGCGACGAGTCCGAGTATATAACACGCGCAGAGCCGCGCTCCCGAAATAGAAGCGGACAACGCGCCGCGGCGTAAAAAAGATCCGGCGGACGGCTGGGACGGGCCGCGAGGGCAGATAGCGCAGCCGGCAGCCGCGGGATAAGGGAGATTAGGCCTCCGGCAGCGGATGTGTTTCGAGAGCGCAGCCTCCGTGTATCCCGCGCTCGAGTTTTACGCGGCGATAAGAGGTTACGGGGCTGCTTCAAAGCGCCTCGGTAGTAGCCCGCCGAACGTCCGCTTGCCCGCTCGCCTGGCAAAAGAACCGTATATATGGATATCAGGTCCCGGGGCGCATATATAACCGCCACTGGCACGCAGCGCCAGGTGGGAGAGTCGATAATTTCGGCGGGCGCCCGGTCGATATCTTGCCACCGCGGGGGAATATCTTCCAGGTGTTTTGTACTCGCAGGTTCTCTACGCAGTCTGCCCAGGTGGGCAGCCTCCGCCCGCGCCCCACTCGAATCCCCGCAAACAATACGTATCTGCCGCGGCGCCCGCGGCCCCTCGCCGGATGTGTACTCTCCCAGCTTGCCGATGGACGGCTTTTAAACGTACGACGGCGCGCCAAGTCGGCCCTCGCCTCTCCCCCGCGGCCGGTTTAATCCTTGTAATCTCCGAGAAAATGGAGTAAAGCACGGTTGTTACGGGGGGGGAAGAAGACCTCGATACCCGGGTATGCACACGGGCCGCGCGATCTCCCGGATATAGCTTCGAATCGCCCCCTCCCGAGGATAAACAGCGCTAGCCTAACCCTAAGCCGCTCGTCGCGGGTCGGCTCTCCTCTCCCGCGAGTGCGCGCACGTACGCACCTGACCTCGCCGAGGATAAAAGCCCGCGGCCACCGCCATATTGATTCCGCCTCGGCGCGCGGGGGGAGGACACAGTCCAAAGTGAAGGCGAACAAACACCGGGGGGGGGTGGCAGCGGCCCGTTGGCTGGGGAATTTTAATTGCCGTATGACGGGGGGGGGCCGAGCGAATTCGTACGGGCGCGTCCCGACTTCTCCGCCGCGAGAACACGTCGGGGGCGAACTGCGCGCGGAATTAATAAAGCCGCTCCTGGTATAACTGTCTGCGAGCCGGGGGAGGGCTAACTTTTAATTAGCCGAATATATCCTAGCTTCCCCGTAAATGCAGCCAGCCAGAAGACTTCCTCGCGAATAATATCCCGCCAACAACAATGGGCTTTTTCATTATACGCGTACCGGCGTACGTGTATTAAACACGGGTGTAACTACAGTTGCGCAAGTCCTGCGGGTATTCCGAGCACGGTATCAGTTTTGCATATTTCATGCGCTATCTAACTGAAAGTAATCATGATTAGTTCCTATGTGCATTTGTTACGTTTCATTTTCTATACATCATTCTGATGTATATATTAAAACAGCTATAGGGACTTAAAAATCAATATCGACGATCTTGATTTCATGTTTTAATCACAGAAGCGATCGACAACATGTACGAAACTAATAAGATAAGAAAAAGTTAAACAAATGAAAACCACAACCTACCAAATTCAATTTTTTTTTTTTTTTTCATTTAATTAAAGTACAATTTTGTTTTGTTTTTGAGCACATCCTATGCCACGTGCCGCGCTTTTTCCCGGCCACTTTAAAAAAAATCAAACGAAAATTACCTCGAGCGATATCCTCGGCTGTTTTCCTACAAGTACTCGCATGCAAAGGAAGTGCGATAGGGAGCAGAAACGAAAAATCGGGATACGTGCCGCTCGCCATTGTTCCTGCGACTCGCGTTAGGGTGGCGGCGAACAAAAACTACGGTAACACGCGGCCGCGCGTCGATTCCGCACCTCGAGGCTAGAAATCGAAAGGCAAATATGCGTGCGGTGCGCGTGTGCACACTTTGCCGCAACGAAACGAAGGGTGCGTAGGCGTCAATGAGCCCCGAGGGCAACAGAAACAACTCGTCTTTTTATACTAATTACGCATACGTGTAGCCCATGCCATTCATGGTCCAAGCACGCTGAATTTATTTATTTCACTATTCACTTCTTTCGGTGTGTGAATCCATTTTTTGATTTTCACTGAGACTACGAGTGGGCCCACGATAGAAATTGGACTTTTAAAACATTAGTTTCTATCGTTACTTTATTGATCGGTACGTCGCTGGGAAACGTGTATTGTAGACTCTTGCACGAGGTTCGTTGTGATAGAAGCAATTAAATCATAACACGAAAATGATTTATGGATCGTACCATTGCAATTTAAACATTAAAATGAAATGCATAACGCATTTTTACAATAATTTAATTTCAAGTACAATTAATTCTGATTATTTATAAGGTTTAAAAAATAAAAAGTGACAAAATACTTTGATTTTTCCGCTCCTGCCGAGTCATATTGTTTCCAAATTGATATCTTAATCTAAAATGAACAATGGTGCTCAATTTTTTAGATTATGTTTGTAAAATAAATATCTATATTAAATATTTACTTTTTACGCTGAACATGAAGTCACTGCAATAAGTTTTTGGATAGATTACGACTTCGGTTACAAGATTCAACGTTTACAGTTCCTCGTAACCTACTTTTATTTTATCGCGTTCGAATATTATCTAAATGAAGAATCATTTGCCGTAACATATTTCATCTTTATTACAGAATACATGTTACTGAAGCTATTGTGTAATTTAATACTAAGTATATAAATATTTTAAATATAAGGTAACGAGCAATAGCAAAAATGCCTGTAAAGCTAAACAATATGTACAAGGACAAAACTTATTTTTTATAGATAAAATATATTTTTAAACAACTGAATAGTTAAACAGCTTATAGATAAAAATTTGTATATATGTGTATGAAAAATACGTACATTATGAAATAAAATGATCCATGATCGAGTCCATGGTAGAAATTGTCGTAAATTTTTTGGTCAAATTTATAAACTGTATTTTAGTTTAATATTATGTAGTGAAGATCTTACTGGGATGTACAGAGATGGTCAAAGAACTATTTAATACAAAAATTGTTTACAAGATTCAAAGTTTTAAGTGAACAACCTACATACTTACTGAAACTATTTTTAAAAATAAGGATTTAGAAAAAAAGTACGTTGAATCATTATTACTGTTGGGACTTGCGAATGCATGCATTGCTTTGAATTAGTGATGTACTGGCATTTTTTTAATATACTTTGAATATCGATTTAATGGGTTGATCTACATATACAAATGTGATATTGAGATGTATTTAAAACGTTTATAGATGCAGTTATTCAAAATTAAGTATAGGTAATTTTTAAGACAATTTTAATTTTTTTTCAATGTACACATCAGAAAAGTAAGAAATAATTATTATAAACTATTGGCTTCACAGAGTTTGTATAAGTTGAATTTTCAATCAGATTCCGTTTGCAGATTGAGTTGCCACATAATTCGAATTCAACCAGATTCTGATAGTAGAATCCAACTAGAAAAAAATTTCTGGCCATTTTCTAATTTTAATCTCTTTAGAATTTCTACCATGGAATCTTTTCTTAGAATAAAAACTTTGTTGCACAGAAAAAATTAAGTTTCTTTATGAAAACCTCATAAAATAATTATGAATTTAAATGTAGACTATTTTATTTTCAATATTCAATTCGATATAGATGTACGCGAAGGGCGTACGTGCGTGAGAAAAAAATATACAGCAAATATTAGCCAGTACTAGCTATTTACACGAACTATGCATGTATGCTCGCGTAAAATGTTAATTTATCCGTGTCACGTCTAAGAGAACATCGTGTCACATTACAGGTGTTGTACAAGCTTTTAGACTCGAACTGAGCACTTAATCTCACAAATATTGGCATTCTACATGAATGGAATCGCTACCGTTTCTATATAAGCTGTACATAATAGATCCGTAGGAAGGATAATCTGTTACTTGTAACATTTCGCGTGCAATAACTCTTGTTTTAGAAAAATTATTCTAATTAGAATGCAAATCCTTTTTTAAACTAAAATAACGTTTGAATTCAGAAGAAGAGCAGCGTGAACTTGGCCGTCAAGGTAGGCGCCTTTAAGGCTGCAAGAACCAAGATAAGAACCTCAAAAACCCACAGCGCATGCTAGAGGATGAATATAGGTAAGAAAAGCATGTAACGAAAAAGGAAGAAGAAACGAGTCGCTTCTGCTGTAGAAAAATGCACTGAAGGAGGAGGAGGAAGAAACTGAGGAATTCCCGCACAGGTTCTCCTCAGCAACGCATATATGAGCGTAGACCTGCGCTGCATTGTTTACGCTCTTGTAGTACGCTGAGTGCAGTGCTGCATACAGTGCGAGCGTGACCTTTCACGAGAGCACGAGACGACTGGGACTTTTTTGCGCTATCTTCGATCACCGCACGGAAGAGATGGGAGGCCATCAATCCGTTAGTCTCGGAACAAATGAAAGTTGAGGGGGAATTGTACAATTTTGTAAGATAGCCTATTTCAGATATTGGCTTTCAAAGCACTGCAGTTGCTTACAGTGATATAAATAATCGTATGAATTTAAGTTTGCGATTTTACACGGTAGTAGGTGTGTTAATCGTTTCGATTAATGTGTAATTAAGTGAATATTATAAAAGCAGGGTATTTCAATTTCGCAATTTCAATGCTGGAAGGTGTGAACAGCAAGTTTTATTTGTAAAAACCTGATTTTACACAACATTCTTTTCATCGAAAATTTTTTCAATTAATAATTTACAAAATCAAACTTTCACCGGATTATTGAGATCTAATAATATGAAATCGGTATTTGCTTACTTATTCTTCGAATACTAAACAAGTAAATTTTGTATAACTAAAAATTAGCGAATTCCAGAGTAATCTTTTTACAAAGAAAGTCTTATTTCGCTCTTTTTGTCAGCGTTGCACGCAACACATTATGCTAATTGGCAGAGCTGGAAGAAGTAAAACATTTACAGGAGATTCCGAATAGTGTGTTCATAAAGCATCTGCAGTGATGTTCTCGCGATGCTCTTTTATGTATATATATTCCTTGCTGAAGATAAGGAAATACATCTATTAAAACGATTGTGCACTTTTATAGAGTCTCATAGTCATTAACAAGGGAGAATGAGAGCGAAAATATAATGGAAAGACACGCGCACCCGCGCAAGCCGCGTGCGCATGTGGGAAAAAGTATATAGCGAGGTATATACCCATCGGCTATTTCGTAATTGAATTAAAACCTTGAGTAATGCGTCTGGTTTATCGTTACTCCGCACATATTTCGGAAGGATGAGTAGGGACTTTCACGTTGTGCAATACTTGTGTGAATCGTTCCAACAATGGGACATCACGAGGTTAGCGGAAATAACGATCGAGTGCAAAATAATTTTCTTTCGAAGATGCGGCTACGCATGATCTTCGTTCGTCATACACTGTATTCGTGATTTAAGCATTTAAGTTTATCCTAACATTATTGTAATTTGCATTATTACATCATGTAATATTAGATTTGCTAGATTCGGCATAGGTTGCATGCTTTTGTGGGGAATATTTGCTTTATAGTTAATGCCGGATAATCGTATATTCTCGTCAAAAGAAGAATTTCTTTTTCCGGTCTATATAGAATATTGCTGCAATCACCTTTATACTTTATTATGTGTGCATCGACATCAAGCGTCATTATACAATAGAAAATATCACTACAATTTTATTACCGAACATTTATTTTCTAACATTAGGCTTCATACATTAAGTGTATGATTATGTGTTATACAAGAAACAAATATTTAGTATTAAAACTAAGAGTCTGTTGTACATAAAGAGTTTTATTAAATCATGTACGACCAAGCATAATATGTACTTTTCATCATTTCCTTATAATTATACTATAGAACATTTAATTCAGGTGTTATTTTGATTTCATAGCTTTACGTGAACGTACAGGATATATTTAAAGACGGAAAAAACAAAAGCAGTCGACGATCTTTGACAGGAAGAAGAATGAAACAGAATTAATTGCCATAATGGTGACATAAGACTCGATAAATAAGAAAACAAGTATTAAAAATGACTTGATATTAATGCTGGAGCTGCCAATCGATCGACTGATCGCAAATTCTCAATACTAGCGAGGTCTCAGATGAGTTTGCACAACCGGCAGCATCTTAGATTCCAGAAAAACGAGTTCTTTAGTGACTCGTACACTTACTACTCTTGAAGGGTAAATGCAAGAATTTGCGCGGAAAACTTGTTCCTTACTTATACTATGCGTGACGCGCGAAATTCCTAGAAAGAGAGCTGTTTGTCAAACAGTTTGTAGTATTGTACAGTATTAAAATACTCCGGCTCCTTTACAGTAGGAAATTCTCCAATTTGAATGGAAACAATATGTTCAGACGGCTCGTAATTTGCATTTAAATTTGTTTGTAACTTTTTTTTAACCTTACGAATTTTCAAAGCAAAAAATTTTACCAACACATTCATCCGTGCCGAGTTAAAGTTAGAAAAACCCTTCCGCGTAAAAAAAAAATTGAGAAATAATCTCTCGACGCTGGGCGCAGTCCACAGGCCGAGACACACGCGCCGCCCAGTGGATACAAGTGTATCTCGCATTGGAAACAAATAACTCAGCCAGCGGGAAAGTCTTCTTCAACGGCAAGTAAGGCATCCGAGCAGCCACGAGCCCGACAATCGGGTGTAAAAGCCACGGCACAACGAATTCGCGCGCATTTATATAATAATTGACCTCGCGCAAGGACCGAGGCTAATGGGCCGCCCGGCTTCATCCACCCCCCACCTCGCCGGCCGGCTCTGTCCTAGGTCAGGCCCGCCCGCGCCCGCCTGCCTTTCTCGTTATGCAAGCCGCGCGGCGCGGGGCGCCTGCAATGCAAAATAAATACCGAGTCCGTTTTCTCAGCGCCGTTGCCGCCCGCGTGTCGTTGTGGTGGTGGTTCGGCGCGCCCGACGGCAGCGCTAATCGCCCGGGAGAACGCGAGCCAAAGTGCGCTACGGGCTTTTTGCACTCCTTTGCCGATCCCTCCCGGGAGGAGATATCCGGGCGCTGCCGGGGTAATTGGGTGGGAATGTCGTTTGCCCCGGCCTATCCATTGCGGCCAACGCCTGGAAATATTTGCGATTAATCCGCGGGATGATTGAGTGGGCGAATAAAGGGTTAGAATTAACAGGGGCTACTGCACGCGCGTGAAACGCGCGCCCGCCTTAAATAATATCCCGGGGCAATATGTACCGCGTAGAGTTGCACAATTTATTACGCACAAATCCGAACTCGCAGTATATCGCTTCGTGTGCATGTACAAGTAAGCTGTTTAGTGTTCTTATTAATTGGCATTACAGTTGTGTCATCCATTCAAAGAATCGTGAGCAGTCGCAATCTCTTTTTTTATTTCTTAAGCCATTGCTTCCTTCTTACGTTTTTTTTTTCTATTGTCAACAAATTACTTTTATGAAACAGCTAAATAAACCGAATTATTCCCATGCTTTACCAGTTTACAATCATTTTACACAAATCGCTTTTCAGGTGAAATTTTCTGGTCAGCTGGATGCATGCGATGATCAATCAAAACTCTATACTCGGTTAAATCATCGTATATTATACTTTTTGATTGTTTCTGGAGTTGGCAATCAATTTTAAATTTTAGATTTTGTAATACATGTGTATGATTTACATAATGCATTACAAGCAATACATTTGCACGCTTATACTCTACGCATCTCTGATGTAGTTATTAGCACTTAAAACCCAGAAGTCATAGTCAACTTTAAAAATAAATTGTAATTAAAATTTACTTTTAGTTTGTACTTGTGTGCAAATATTGCAGGCCTGTTCAATTTTCGTATACATGGAATAAGGTATACTGATTAAATATTCAAAATTAGTATATTATTTAGCATTTTTACACAAAGAGCACGCGAATACGCCATCGCTCCGAGGAAATACAAAGCCGCGTATTGTTATATTTTTCCCGGAAAAAGCCTTTAATCGCCTCTGTCATTTTCAAAACAATCGATGATCGACGTCGTCATGAATCCGACAGAAAGCGAAGCGATCCAGAAAGGCGCACTCGATTTCCTCGCGTGATTACAAGTGCATTGATGCGCACAAGCGCGTGGAAGCGACTCAAGGAAGACGACGAAGCAACTCAAGTTCAAGTTCAGCTGGTACTTTCACCGGCCTACACGTAACCTGTATGGACCGGCCGAAATTCTTAAAGAAAGCGAGAGTGCGTGGGTTAACTGCCTCTCGCCTGTACGGGGCTATTGTATTGGGGGATTTATTATCACTTCTTTTTCTACAGGGATTTAATCATTTTACTTAAATGCCCGGTTGTTTTTGTGTACATTTATGAACGAGCATACTTCTTCTCGTACGTTTTCTAGTAAAGCGATTCTTGGTGAGAAAAACAAGTAAAATATTAAAAGAACTGAGGTAATGTAGATAAATGATCATCTATATTTCATCATTTCTTCATCCGTATATCATAACTTTTATTGTACAAAACGACTTACCTTTTTAAACTATCAACTTTTTAATTGCAGGAAATATATTTCTTTTCTATTTTTGAAAAAACTGCAAATAAACTCTTTTTTTGCAATGATCTTTCAACACATTTAACAATTTTTATATTTTAATAAGCTAATGTTAAAAAATTGAGATTATCACTGCTAGTTGCCAGTATCTAAAGGACTTATTAAGGAATTATTAAATATGATAACCAACAAAAGCACATTATTTTCTTAATTACAAATTCATCTACTTAAAACACATTACATTATGCATTCATTATTATACATTCATTAATAATGATAATGATAATAATAATTTTAACATAAAATTTTTACATGTGATAATGATAATTTTATTAATTTGAAACTATTCAATTAGCTGACAGACACAACAAAATAGAATTGCAATTTACAAATACAAAAATACTTTTCACTTTCATCATTTTACTTAATTTACAAATTGTATTATTAACTATATATTATACATAGATCAAAACTAATAAATACAAGTTAATAATGATACCAATAATTGTCTACAAATTGTGCATTGTAGAAAAATGTAATCTACATGCAAAATAATGAAATTGAAATTAACTTATTTCAAAAACTTAATAAAATTTAATAAAATGTTTCGTAATCTTTCAAATTATGTATAATATGAATAAAATTTACATGAAATACTTACTATTAAAACAAGAAACTAAGAAATCTTGATCTTGCACAAATCAAGAGTAATTTTTTAAAATCAGACTTTTATAATAAAACAATTTTGTTGCAAAATGTTTCTTGATTGTATACTAGAAGGAAAAACTACAGAGTGCTAGTGAAGTACAGTAATTTTAATCAAAAGTTTAAAAATGATGTGCTGTGACGGTCGATATAATCATAATATTTTGGTCACCGTTTTCACGAAACGCGTTGATCTACTTATTTACTTTCTTATTTCTTGACATACATAAATTTTGTACGACTAAAAATCACAAAACTAGAAGAACTTATAGAATTTTATTTATCGCTCAGTATTTAAACTCAGAGTCAGTAAATACTCAGCGAATATAACCGGCAACTTACAGCTACTATTATTCAAACAGGCAATGCTCCATTAAAAATGAACTATTTTTAAATTTTCTGCAAAATATGAAGCTGTATTTAGAATCCAAATCGAGCATCCAGTTTTAATGAAAAAAAAAAAAACAAAACAAAAATGCAACTGCAGAGAAAACAAAAACAAAACGTGAAATTAAAAGTGCGAATCTGATTCGAAAGGCTATAGAGTTCTTCTTTTACCTTATGAAACTTGGAGACGTATATCAACATTGGCCGGTTCCCTGCGTGCTCTCCTCGACAGCTTCTGGCCCGGCTGCTGCGCTAACCCCTCCCACTGCAAGCGCTGTCCGTCACAGGGCAAAACACGGCGCCTATGTCACTCCTCGTACTACCTCGCACTTTTTAGTTCGCGCACTTGCAATCAACTCAAAAAAAAAAAAAAGAAAAACAACAATCAAATTAAACTCGGCGGCAAACTACGGCACAAAAAGCCCGGGAAGCGTTTTTGGCGGAGCGGGGACGGCGCACTTGTCACACAAGGGGGAAGCTCGATTACTCGGCGTCTTCCCTTTTCCGTAAGAGTCGATATACTCCGGTGGCGCGGGAAGAACAAAACAAACGCGCGGCGGAGTCGCGAAAAAGAAGACAGTGATAGGGAGAAAGAGATAAGGAGAGGCAGCGGGCAGCGGGCACCGCAGCTACGCGTCCTCTTGCCTTGGACTCGCGTTCGCGACTGCCTCGCTTCGAGCCGCGCCGGTGATCGTGGAGCGAGAGCAGCGCCGCGCCGCGGAAGCCGCCTCAAGCCGCCCGGGAAAGCTCGCGGGCCCGCAGGACAGCCTAAATTCTCGAGCCCGGAGATTCGCGCTTGTACATCGTACGCACTCCCGAGCTCGGACTACACGTACCATTCCGTGGAAATTTATATTTGGAGGGAGTCGGAAAATGCAACGCGAGACATCTCCGATTACCGACTAATTGTAACCAACTCGAATACAACAAACTGCGACCGCGCGCTCTGAATAAAATCCGAGGTAAACGTAAACAAAGGGGATCGATGTGCCGCAGAGAATATTGGACTCTTGATTGGCTAAGTTTATATGCACTAACCTTTCCATAAAAATTCTTTGCTACTGCGCCAACAAAAGGAACACGCTATACAATTCCCGATGCAATTTTAAATAGATCAATTTACTCACCGGCTCATGCATTTTCAAAATTACAAACATAAAGATTGACTCTACTATACATGATAAAACAAAAACATATTTGTTATGTTTCGCTTTTTCCCTCGCTTTTTACCAGAATTCAAATTTTCATTATAAGTTTTTCAATTGGATCAGGAATCCTATACAAATCAAGTTATAAATTTATTAAACATTATTTGCAGGTCATACAATAATAATTTTTTAATCTTTATTCTTAAATTTTAAGCGAAATGTTAAGTCACGAATAGTATTGATACATTATCTATTTAAAATTGCATTTTTTAGTTAATATATTTTGGAATTTCAGTTAAACTGTTGAACTTGATCTTAAATTAAAATATTGTAATTTCATAATTTTTATGTTATTTTGCATATAAATTGTATTTTTATTTAATTTCCAAAACCGATATAAACTTTTGTATTATTTTTCTAGTATTATTAAGCTGTATGTTTAAAAAATTTTAAAGATTGTTTATATTTAGAAGAGTTTTAAAACCAATTCTTGGCAAAAATAAAAACACACTAAACATACAAAATAATATGTGTTTGGAGAAGAATACTTTATGTACAGCTATGTAGTTGTTTTCGTTTCTGTTAACGCATTTATTTCCAATTTTTTTTAGTTAATAAAAGTGGTACACAGCATCACAGAGTGCCATATACAGCAGTGTTTTACATGCAAAAATAAAGAAGGTTGTTTAAAAATGGTCTCGTTTTACGTTAACGATAGTTTGGAGTCTACACGCATAGCACGTAAATCTCAACGTAACTACATCTGTGAACGAGCTTACGAGAGATATATTTGAACACATATAAATTTAGGATTAAGTTTAAAGTGCTCTATTGTAGCAAAAATGGTTTAATTATTCTGTAACCGAGTTTCCTTCAAGGTTTCTTGAGTAAAGCCGTTTGATTTTTTCTTACTGTTCACTTTGATCTACTTTCCTCGAGACTTTCCTTATAAGTAGCAGGTTATTTAACTCAAATAAGTATATAGCCACATGACTTCCATTTTTGATCTCACGTTTTGTAAACTAACCACCTGTATTTTAACTTCGTTTGTTTGATGCATATGCACTCGTGAAACATTGCTGTACGAGCCCATATCTCCGACTTTTTCTCCTTTGTTTTCCGAATACGAAATTTGCAGAGCACACGCGCCACCGTGCAAACACAACCGCCAAAAGGGCAGCGACTCTACCTCCTCCACCCACGAACAGCCAATCAGGCGCCACTGCAGTGGAGGGGGAGGCAGTCGCGCTGCGGATAGCGGATCCGAGACAGTTCGAGTTTTTTGACCGCAGAGTCATTCAGATTTCGGCTCTCGAAATGCGCTAGTCGGGGCACTGCTCGCAATGTAGCGGTCCGAGGAGCCGACTCTTTTCTCCTCAGACACGTGAGCCGTGATATCTTCAAGCAGATAGACGTCGACTGGCGCATAAGTGGGGCAGACCCACAAGTACTCGCTTAATATTGCAGGACCTTCGCACGGAGAGTCTCTAGCTCTCACGCGTAACCCATGCCGAGCCCGGGATCTTTCCGTAGGCGAAACCTCTGCTCGTATCAACTGCGAGAGTCATTTTTCCATAATTAAAACCTCCTAGCTGTATTTAATATCCCTATCTTTCCTGTTCCCTGGAGCGCGCATCATCCCCCACACTAACTCGCCTTTTTCCCCTTAGAATGTTCTTCGCGACGTCAACATATTTATTGGCACTACAGATATAGACCACAAAGAAGAATTTATAGATGTTACTTAAAATATTAAGTAGGTTTACATGAATATAAGACATTATTTGTTACTCCATGTATTTATCTTACACATATAATTACACAAATATACAGGAAAATTTTACGTTTTCAAAAATTGCAAATACTTGAAAAAATAGATTTAAATATTCTTGCCAGATATGTAAATTTTTTATCATTTTATAGTAGTACTTTATTACTACATGCAAGAATATATAAGAGTATCGTACAGTCGCACGATCATTTGCATTTTTGATTTACCTACAAAACATAAATTTATTTACAAAATTTAGAATTAACCGGTTGTTTACAAGAAAATTTTTATAAATATAATAGTTACACTCGTGTGGAGTTAAAATTTTAAATTCAATATATTGTTATATTTTAATAAATCTTCCAGTACAATAATTCCATTCGTACATTTCAATCTTCTCTTTGTAATTAAGTTTAATATTTCATGAGAAAAAGTCTAAAGTTGGAGGTACTGTGGGAAACCTACCGTGTCATATAATCATATTACGGAACATTTCTCTTTATTTCGCACAAAAATTTCACATTTCAGTTTTCCTCCGCTATTGAACCCTGTTTCTTTCTTAACGAGCAAGACACACGCAACACATTAAACAAGAGCAGTGGTACTAACAGCAAATAAAATTCATCTATACTTATACTGGAAATTTCTTCATAGAACATATTTTTTATAATATTTTTTAATTTACTTCATTTAAATCCTTTGTAATTAAGTTACTATATGAATATTTTTATTCAGTATAGTAGGCATTCAATAAGTGACTATAAATTTCGACATAAATTTCTAGAGCAAAAAGAAATCAACTTATTCTCATAAGAGAATTAAAATATTAAAATTTTGTGTTTGATTTTTGTTATAATGATAGTTCAGATCAACACTATTACTTTCTGATAAAAAAAGGAAATAAAAAACTTTCGAACAATAAATGCACGCTTTGCGTGCGGCGGTGAAAAGCAAGGCATATATACCTTTAACGCTATATATGCACGTAATAAATAAACATTGTGCAAATATATAATCACAAGATGTGAAAAAGGTGTGATTAAATTATTTTCGGTCTACCATAACTGTGAAGCACAAAAAAGCATGAGATGCACACGAAAAAAGTCTTGGAGCATCATAAGCAATTAACGGTTTTGAAGTTTTATGTTTTGCTCTCTTTGATTTAACATACAAAGAGACTCTGAATTGATCAAAGAAAATAATTCTTTTCTTTGGTTGAAACATGACTTGAAAGTATATTTTAAAGAAATTTTATGAAAGATGATTCTGATGATTCTGACAGTGAAATTTAAATGAAATAAAAACAGAATGATAGTTAAAATTTTTCAATATATGATCTCAATTATAGTCAATGTCAATATACGACTACTAATTTTTTTTATTCTATTGTTATTAATCTTCTGAACTTCCAGTAAAATCTTGTTAACCTCCAGCTGTTCAAGAAGTATAACAGAAGATGCGAGAGATGATCGTTTGTACCTTTAATGCAATCTCTCCTCATTGCCAAACTTTTTCTCTTTTGAGTTTTATTATTTTATTTTAAAATATGTTGTTTACTTATAAATGGACTACGTAAAAATTATTTCATTGTCATTTGAACAAAATTTTACGGAGGCTTGATCTGTTTCTTTCACAAATATTTTCAGTTTTTAAAAGCAATCTATTAAAATACAATTTAAGCTAAGGTTTAATTTTATTTTTATTTCTATCAGTCGTTGCGAATTTTATTGTATAATCATTAATTAATTTTAATTAGAATTATAACAGTGTTTGTCTCAATATTTTGTCTTTATCGAATTATCAATTTGAAAAATATATGTAGATAATTATACGTAATAGCATGTTTTGTTGTTAAAGTAGTTTTCCTACAAAAAGTAGTATTTCAAGTCTTTGCTTTTACTGATAACTCTACATCTTTCTTTTAAAAGTATTAATCTAGATTGAATCTCATCTTTCTTAAAAAGCATTATTATATAGTCCATTAAAAAAATTAGTCCGAAGAGATTTACACTTGCAAAAAAACTTTTTTTTAAATTTGTCAACGCCAAAATAGTCATATTAAAAGTAACATAATTATTTCATAAAAAGCATAAACCTATTTTAAACTCGATGCTAACTTATTTTAGAATTTATATTAAATTGTATCTAAAGTGCAATTTTTATTAGTATCACGAATGTATAATGTATGTTCCATTCTTGTAATTAGCGTTTAAAATAAAATCTGTTCCTACAAAAGTATAACACATGTTTAACATAATATATGTATAGAGATACATCAAATTGACCTGGATTATATATCTAGTTCGGTTTAAGAAGCTATGTGCATTTTGTTTCGGGTCTATTTGATGTGTTTGGTTAATCATGAAAGCTTTCATACATAAACTCTAAGTTAGTGCATTAATATACATATTATCGTAATACATGTCGGTAAATTTAATTAAAGCAAATACTATTATTAGTTATTCTTTCGCTTATGTAGCCTGATTGTCACAAATCTAATATCTGAGCTGACTCGGCCATTTGTATTGCGAGATGACATTATGTATACGAACGAAAATTGTGTATTAAAATGTATGTATACTATATAGTAGATATATGAATGCGTCCTGCGATCACAAAAACTCAGTCCATATTGATGAACATGCGCAAGCATTTCATCGACAACTATGTTCCGAGCTTATATCCCTTGTTTTCTTATATTACTTTATTAGGTTATATTAGCCCGTCTAACTCTAATTATATGTGCCTCTGAGTATGTGTATAATCACATCAAAAATGACAAATGTTCTTACTCTTCTTGAAATTCTTCCTATACTTTTGTATATAATCTCTAAAATTAACTGTTATAAATAGAATTCTTTCCCGAATAGAATTTATCCAGTACTATCTCTACGTTTAATATTACGATTTATTTCTGTCTTCGAACTACCAAGATTGCTTTGATCTGTATTAGATTCATTTAAAAGGAGTCTGTAAAAAGTAAAAATAAATTATAATATTATCGTCGCATAGATAATTTTATTATATTCAGTTTTTGTATTGATTGTAACTAATTTCATATTAAGAGAAAATATTTACATAAAAATTATTTTTATTTTCATATGAAATTACTCACTTTTTTTAGTTACCGTAATTTAATGTTATTTATTCATATAAATATATATAAATTAAAACCAGGCCTTCTGATTCTATACATATATTTTTAAAATCTATCTCAATGTTAAAGGAGAATATAACGTTATTCAATCATATGTAACAGATAAAAAAAGTAAATAAAAAATCAACAATCATATCGAAAGTCTGAGCTTTATATTAGAGATGTTAGGTTTTTTATTCTAAATGGTTCAAAATGATTATTACAAATTAAAAAATTATAATATTTGTATATTTATCTAGATTATTTTTATTTGTATACTTAATATAAATTTTTACATATACGCTTTAATGAAATAACATCTATTCTTTTTTGTCTACATGCAAAAGATATGTCTATATTTTCGTTTATACAGGCGGCCTTTATTTATTGTTATGTAAATGACAATAATCATCAAAATTATTTATTAAATACTTTGTATTTTTTTATTTTATAATATTTTACATTTAGTTTTTTTCTTCTAAAGCAATATGAATTAATTATGATTTTTCATGACATTTTTTAGTCAATTATGTATCACGTAAAATTATAAAATTATTAATTTATTTAATTCTATCGCTTTGTATACAAATTAAGTTTTAACGTCCTTACGAAATTGGCAGTAAGCTTAGATGTATACATGACGATTTAATTTAATTACTTCTTATATGAATGTTTATGCTATTAGTATTATGAAAAAGTTTCGGCAAAATATTTGAGATGATCTTTCAAAACTTAATAAATCACAAAACAAATTCTTATTAAATATTTTATTAGTTAAAAAATTCTCAATGTATAGTTCCAATTTATTTTTGTTACGTACAAAATAATCAAAGACAGTTAATAATATTCATAATAAAGTTTAACTCTAGTAAAAACAAAACAAAATAATAGTTATTGTAATTTTTAAACAATGTAATAAAGATAATATATGTTCATTGAGTTAAACGAGTGGAATAGACAGGTTCAAACTCAGTGCTATTATGGATGCAAGGAAACAAAAGTTGTGAAATATTATTACTTTTGCAGAAGTAACCAAGTAGGTACTTGTTTATTCTAATAAATATTTAGTGATTTATTATTATTAAAATATATTTTATGAATCATTGTGAAGTTTAAATTCATAATTTATTACATTGTTTTCTAAGTCTTATCTTTGAAATAAACCAATTCCATAAGATATTTTATGTACATAATGGAACTGTTTAAACTTTTGAAAATAATTAATTATTAATTAAAAATATTGGATTTTAAAACACATTTGTTATGAATTGATTCATACATATTATTGTCTTGAATTTGTCATGTAGTGAAAATTAATTGAAAAACAATAATATTAACGGTTAAGAAAAGGTTTGTGTTCATGATTTAATTTCTTTTATTATTAAAGATTATACAAGATTCTAAAGGTGGGAACAGCATAGGCTTGATCGCAAAAGAAGACGATATTCAATCTATCATCTTTGCGTATATATAATATATATAAACGTAAACTTATATGCACTTTTGTTGTACGCGCACGAGAACAAAAATAAATGGACGATATACAAGAACCTTCATCTTCAGCGCGAAAAATAATAGCATGTATTCTAGAGCCTTCAGTGATAGTTTTAAAATTAAACGCGATTTCGCTTTATGTTCATTCAGTCTACGCGCAGAATTACTCCATATTTACTGCTATAAAAAATTAAGCCTTAATAATTTTTCGCATTGCGAAACGATTTTTGTAAGTGATCGATCGATTGATCTCGACGTTTTAATTTTTGTCATTTTTTTACTCACTACAAGCATTACATAATTTATAACCGACATTATCTTTACACGAGATCAAGCGTTATTGCAAAACTGAACGTTTGCTTCACAGTTCTTCGAGTTTACTCTTATGATTTTTATTACTACACCAAGAATTGGTCCCTTAAATTGTGTATTCGATCTTAATAAATTTATAAAATATTTGATAAAAATTCTTATCGGTTATACTATTTTCAATTGTAACTTTAATATAAATTAGAAGAAAAATGTAACTGAGCAATTTGTTCAGCAGTTTTGTTAATATGCAGACTTCGCTTGTTAGCAATCGAAGATGTTAAACAACAATTAAAAATGTATAAAATGTAAATTTATCATTGAGGAAAGCTAAAGAATGTAGTTGGCTTAAGGTACTAATGATGAGTGCATCACATCCATGAATGAACCAATTACTTTATTCTTAAAAATTAAATTTATATATTTCAAACTAATTTAATAATATGGCATAAAAAGGGTAGAGAAATCGTGAGATAATCACACTGAAATTATATTAAAAATTTTTATTTAACAAATAGCTTAGAATTGGTTAGAACGTTGCGTTATTATTAAGAAAACGTCATGAAAATTAATATCGTAAAATGAGATTTATAGAGAGACTAAATAAGCGAACGTTCGTTTTGAATTTACGCCACTTAAATACAAAAAGCGAAAGACATGTTTATGATTCAATTGAACAGTTTTTTTGCAATTAATTATTGCAATAAACATGCACAAACGCAAAGAAAAATATCACTTTAATTTTCTAAGTTGAGAAATATTAATCAATGTTATTATTCGTTAAAAATGAAACGAACTTGAGAAAATTTAAAAAATCTCAAAACATTACAACAAGAATTATCACGTGTGCCATACTAAATCAAATGATACATGGTGACACCAGTCATTGTTTTTTGTCTAAGTAATATAGAATCGCCTATATTTATTTTTGCCTAAAAAGAATTTTCTATCCATTGTTCTATTTTAGTTTAAATAACGAAAAAGCGCTTATAAAACTAAGCGATGCAAACGTCTACCAATCGATCGATCTGTCCTCTGTACTTTTCTTTGCTAATAAATCGTTAAAGTAGTATTATAACACAAGATGAAAGTAGAAAAAGAAAACAATTCCTTACATAGTATGAGAAAAAATTGGCCAACTATCATATAGAGAAACATTGAAAAGTCAATAGTGCCTAGTGATTATTGATTAAAACTACGAATTTTACAAAAAATCCAGATGCACTTACGCAAAAATTATTAGTAGCATAAATATTCTAAAAACAGGCAGTGCATAACTGGCAGTGATGCCTTTTTACATTTTCGTTATATTCGTTCTCAATTTTCTCATTTTCTGATTAATAGCTGGCGCTAATTTCTCTCTGTTATGCTTATAATCTATAAGTAAGTAGAAGAAAAGTAGTCTTCTCATCGCGAGGGAAAGGTAATTCTTAAATTTGCCGCTTGTAAACGAAAATATTTACACTTACACATTTAAATACAGGACATTGTTTACTATGCAAATTAAATCTAAGTCCTTTCAACTGTGCGAAAATTTCACCATTATAAAAAAAATGTACAAAATATTTAGGAATTTTCTGACAGCGAAAGATGCAAAGGCGACAAATTTGAGATTGATTTTCATTTTCGTCATACATTATCAAAGCCTAAATATATAAAAAAATCATCCTAACAATTACCTAAATACAAAAGAGAGAATGTTGTAAATTTCAATAACATAAATTTCAGGTATGGACATTTTTAATGGCCGAAAGACATTTTTGTTTATTTTCCATTATAATAATTACTTAACAAGTACATTAAATTATAAAAAAGTAGTTTTAATTGCATATGATAATAAATCATAATCAATTGATTTGTAATAAAATAGTTGATGCATTAACATATTATATTATGCAGAATCTATAATGCATATAATATGAATTGAGAAAAATTATATTTTCAAAAAAATAGTATCTAAATGATTTGTAAAGCATTTTGTCGAATGTGTTACGTTTTTAATAAATGAAAATGAATTATTGCTTTACTTAAATAAACAAAAAGTCTTTTTAAGAATTTCTAACCTGTCCAAAACCGCTGCATGCGAAATCATTTTGTATACAATATCTCGTTAAAGGCTTGCCGCAGTATACGGAAACAAAACAACCCTACAAATAGAAGAATATGCACATGTCATCGACGATTCCGCTACGCCGAAGAAAAATGTAAACAAATGACAAATAAAAGATGTGTTATGTGATTTTCGTTTCGCATAATTCGTCTAAACTATTTACAAAAAGATTGCCCTTATGCCGACAATTTAAGGGGCTTTGTAGAGATCCTAGGGATTACACGATTGATAAGTAATTGAAATTCTTCGTATATTACTCGAGGACAATTAGCGCATCGGTATTAATAGTTTTTATGTTTTGTGTGTTTCATTTTAGCAAATAGTATGCAGCAGTATATCCTACAATTAATAAACGTTAATAGCTAAAAAATCGCCCACTAAATGAACGTCTTTTCGTTCTTTAGCTTATACAATCTTGCTTATATAATTATTACACATATTGGCAGTGTTTCTTCAGCTGGTGTGTGTGTCTTTCGAGTTTCTTACACTCCTTGTTTCTTAACCCTTAACTCGCATTTATAACCATTTATTCTTTTTTTCCTTATTTTCAGTTTTCACTTTACCGTATCTATATTTATATACAACTGGTAGTACCGTCACAGTAATCACGAACTCTTATTTCCGCTTGAATCTCCATATCTTCACTTCTTCATTTATTTGTTATTTTTATCATTTTTACAAATACCTAAGCTCTTGTGACACATAGTCTATTACGAGTTCAAACGCTTATCATATCATTATGACATCACTTTTTGAAACCTTACAGAAATTCGCATGAACAATCGATTTTTCAATTTACAACCATTTATTTGTTTATTTGCTCGCGTTAACTTTACGATTTATGACGTGTATCATGTTCAATTTTTACTGGTTTTTAAATTTCTATTAACAATATTATATATTATACAATCACTAAACTAATTCAAAAAAATAATGTTCAAAAACGATTGTTTTACATTGATTTCTGCAATAGTATGTGATCTTTTGAACGCATATAGTGTCTTGTCAATATTATTTCTTTACCTAACCGTACAAGATTATAATATACGTGGTTACAATATTCCTTTTTGTTCTCTTTGTTTTAAATTCGCGCACCTAGTACTCGTAATACTTTTGCATGGAAAATATATAATAGAGCTTTCTCATTTCTGACCCATGTGAGGCTAACGGCTCTTTGATTTAGAGTCTTTTAAGAAAACTAAATTTTCTGCTTTAAAACTAATCGTTTTTATATATCATGAAAGTATCTACGACACCCGACTGAAAGTTAAAAAAATAGCCAAATACGCTTATGTATTTGAGGGTTATTTGTGATTTTAAAAGCAGAAAATATTTTCATATTCAGTCCCTTTTAGTCTCACACGACAAAATTCAAGAGTGCGATCTTATTTGATTGTCAGCTTTTATTGCAGAATTTCACATCTACTCTATTAACCATTTATTATAAATAAATGGTACTTAAGAGCCAATGTTTTGATTTTACATCTAATAAAATAAATTGACAGTCAAAAAGATGCATTCTTGTATTTCTGCCAGGTTACCAGCAGAAAGGATAAAGACGATAAGTACTCGAAAAAATTATCATATTTTAAATACGTTAAATTATTTGAAAAATAATGCGCACTCATCTGACAAAGATTTGATAATAGTAATTTGTACATTTATTCATCCCTCAGTCAGAAAATCGACAGAGAGGCAACTCTATGCTAATTTCAAATGAACACCGTATATTTGACCTTCGAAATAGATATCAAAGCATCTTTAATACTTTTGTACGAATTTAGTCAAATTTTTTCGAGCTTTTAGAAACAAGTGCTTCATTCGTTCTTAATTCTTTCGCTTATTCAACTCTTAGCCTTGCGCTGGGTATTCTTTTTAATTTATTCAATTTAAATAAATGACAATTAAAATAATATTTTAATTATTTCTATGTTGATTGACATGGTAACAATTTTTCAATTTAAAAAATTTAAAATATAATTGTATTAAATACGTAATGCTGCTACATTTCTTTCTTTAACTTGAAACTGTCAATTCTCGATTGAGATAAAGCGCATGGCTAGAGCTATCTATATTTTCTAGCTCAGTTATAATCACATAAACTATGATGCTTCTTTTTAATTAAATCCAATCCATTCTCATTGTTTCAAATCTTATTGCATTAAAACATCTTTAAAACATCGTTTGAAACAACAAATATTTACAACTGGACCTAATCATGAGATGCGCTAGAGTAACATTATCTTCATACAAAGTTCGCGCTTTGAACATTTTTAAAAAGTGCTTTCCTATCAATTAATGATGTAAGATGAAACATCACGATTACCTATAGAGGTCGAAGGTCGAAGTATTTTCTACATGTTTCCACTCCATTTAGATTTAACGTATAAGCCTATTTTTTTATTTTGTTTGCCTTTTCTATTAATTAGTTACGTTGAATGTCCAAAATAGTGTAATTCGAAAGGGACCGATGTCAGATATCGATTGAATACTTAAGGCAACCAGAGTGATTATTTTAATTGTATTTTTTATACAATAATTTTCTTCTGCATGGGAACACTTCTTCCTCCTTTCTTGCTTCGTAAGTCTTCTCCTCATGGTCTTCTTTTTATTTGTTGCTTAAAATTCTGCTAAAACGCTTATGAGGCACTTTCGAGGCTCTCCTATAATCGTCGGGTTAGGTACCGAAGATCACGTAGACTGGACTTTTGAGAGTGCTCTTGAAAATTCTAGTACAGTACCATCGCTAATTTATCGAAATATGATTTAATCTTCTCAGTGTATCGTTTACTTATAAATGGACTTCGTACAATATTGTTTATTTTCATTTGAAGAAGTTTTTCACGGAAGCTTGATCTGGTTCGTCACGTATATCTTGCGTCACTTAGACGGTTGGTTCTTGCGTTTGCTCGATCGTCGTGGACTAGACAACAACGGCGGTACCATTTCTTTTATTGATCCCTAGTAAAAAAACAATATTAATAATAGATTAATCACTTTGTTACATCAATTTACTTTTAAAAACGGCATAGACAGTTATTGAATCAGAAATGTGCAATCTTTTTATTAATTTATTTACCAGATATGATGGGTCAATCTTTCTATCCTGTCATCACGTATCTCTTGCAGGTTTTCGACGCTGCTTAACTCGCTGTAGCGGAGGTTTACTACCATTGAGGGCAGGGTAAAGAGCCACATTCAATTCTTCTGGCTGCTTTACGGCCATTGAACGTATACATACATGTTTTGTGCTGCGCATCTCAGACTCCAAGACCCACTCGTCAGGTTCACTAATAAAAATCAAAAAAGTTTTGATTAATTTTCTATCATGAAATTTAATTAGTTTTCAAGTGTTGTTTGAGCTACTAATAATATACATTTATATATAATCAAACTACTGTAAAGGCAATGGATTTAGCAATAGTTTCGATACATTGCAGAATATTTATATTTGTATATTATTATTTACTTTATGTTAATATATATATGCAATAAAAAAACTAACATGTCTTCTGGATACCACCGCAGTAATACTCTGGCTTTACCGTCCATTTCTACTCTTCTTGCTAATACCTGTAAAAAGATTTTTTAGTGAAACTTTTATAATTTAAAAGCTAATGCTTTTTTATTGCAAAGAGAATATTTAAAAAGCAATTTAACATACTTGACTAGTTAGAGCCATTGAGTCTCCTGGTATTTCAGACAAACGTCCTTGTGTTCTCGTTTTCGCTAATTCTAATAACCTGTGCTGCAAACTTTCCATAACACCTGGATCGAAGTAATCGAAAATTCGTGCTGCAATGAAAGAATAACGTGAACGTTAGTTTTTGAAAAACACATTTTTGAAAACATATTCTGCAGCTAACTTGTAATGAAAACTAAAAAATTTCTCAGTAAAAAGTTGAAATCGGATATATCGAAACTTACCAGACCACGGTTGCCTTCGATATCGTAATTTTTTCCCGTTTCTTCTGACAAGCTTTCCACCGCTGTCGGTGCTCCTTCGTGATGTGGAGCTGTTGGTCTCGGAGTGATTAAAATGACCATTCACGTGCCTCTCGAGTGCAGTCTGAAAGTACATTTAATAAAATTAATATTTGTGAATAAATATTCGTTCCCGAATGTTGTCCAATGTCTTGTAAGCTGCATACAAAATTTTATCACTTCATTGCCTTTGAATGATTTAAAATTGTTTATTTAATTGTTATTTTGTATTTACTAATTGATATAAAAGTTTATGTAAGATATTTGACGTGCTATAGCGATTTTCTAATAATAATAATGTCAATATACGTTTACATCCTTTTATGGACAATCGTGTTGATTCAAAAACCTCGCCAAAAACTTACGGCTGATTGTGATTAATAACTTATCAGGTAATCGGTCATTCCCAGTGACAAGATTTTTCTCTTGCCGTTCTTAACGGCGGCGCTTTTGCAAAATAATTTTACGAATGAAAGCTGCGAACATTCTTAAGGACCTCGAATATTTCGTGACAGTCAAGAGTAACGAATAAATTTCGATATTCAAGTACACAGAGGTTGAAAGAAAGTGAGCAGCAGTTATTCCTTGCAGAGTAAAGACTCTCAGAGATGGGGAGGATACCCTTATAAGCATTTTAAGAATTTTGAATAATTCACTGAATAGTACTATGAGAATGAAAAGTCGTGTGAGCAGTGAAGACGAATGAACAACAAGGCGATTTTTCGAGATGAACTTTTAGTTTGGCTAACCAAACTTAACGTTTATCTGAAGAATTTCTATCTTTCTTTTATGAAATAATAGGCTAAATAATAAATTTCAATATCAAACAGCGGCAGTTGAAAAAAGAATAGAGCAAGATCATTATTTCACGCTACTGAACCTATTGACTTTAAATATATTTATCGGTGCATATTAATAAAAGTACAATACAATATTTTTTTACAATATCGAAACTAAATCAAGAATTGGAAGATAAAATAAAAATGTAAAGTACTGAATTTAGAAAATGACAATTAGTTAAAATGTAAAAATATCGAAGCTCTTTTCTTAACCAACACTACGGCAATTCAAGACCATGAGTAAGAATTAACGAAATCAAAAAACGGGCGAGCAATGTCAGCGATAGTAAATCGCTCACTATTGGTTTCAAGTTGACATAATACATTACCCCAGGAACATGATTGCAAACGAATTTTTTGAGGGAAGAAGACAAACACTCGGCTCACACGCACACAAATACTTGAGTGCTCGTTGACGTTTGGGAAATAAGGTGATTAGTGTTTACATTTTTATATGCATGCCAGATAATACGTCTTTGTAGTAAAATATTTTGAATTACTTCTCAGTAAGAATCTTTATTAGTAATTAATGAATATATGAAAATTTCATAAGACTAACTTTATATGTAAATTAATATAAAATACGATCGAATACTATTGTACTCGAGATTGTAATTAAAAAGACGATTTTATAATCCTTAAAAGTATTTACTTTTTAAGATTTCTTGACATATAAATCTATTAATCATGTAAAGATAAACTCTATTTAAAAATTTATTTTAAAATCTTTATAAAATCTATTATAAAATCTTTACAAAATCTATTATGAAATTATTAGTATCTTTATAAAATCTATTATGAAATTATTGTTATGTTTATAAAATCTATTATAATACTTGTTTTTTTTTCAAGTTTAATTTATATTTGTAGTGAAAAAATAAAAATCAATTTATTATTCAAAAAAACGTCATTAAACAGAGCTTTACAGTACTACTCTCATCATAAAATCAACAACACAAACCATAATCCAGATTTTAAATATTTTTGAGACTCATATATGAAGATGTAGCCGAAAACCAGTTCATATGACTATGCAACGATGAAAACGATACATACAGACTATACTTTATGTAATTTAATATACTTGCAAGTGTAAAACACTTCAATCTTGATATTTACATAATCTACTAGTTCAACAGCCAATTTTCTATAGAATTTATTTTCATAATGCCGACGCGAGAGTCTCGTCAAGCGTTGTAATTTTATATCCTTTCAATGGAATAAAGTTTAAAATCAATAATAAAGAAAATTCTATTTCGAATTCGCTGTCAAAGAAGAATTAGTCGTAGTAAAGATTTTTTTCTCATTCGTGTTTATCGAGCTATTCATAAGTATATAAAACTATGTATGCTGCGATTTAGCATATCGGCTTTTACAGAGTGAATTTAATTAGGAAAAGGAAGGCTTTAAAAACGTCTTCATACCTGAGAGCTGAACCTACTACCGCAACCGTCGACGATGCACTGAAAGGGCTTGTTACCACCGTGGGACAGTACATGTCGCTCGAGCCATCGCCTCGAGCAAGAAGTTCGGCCCTGCACTTTACAACCCTGCCAATGACAGACAAAGTTGTCGCCGCCCGTCTGTGTGTTGATGTGCGCCGCCTGAAATCGTATAAATAAGTAAATCCCCTTTGCAGTTGAATTCGACGAATGATTCTCAGTCGATTAGTTGTGGGTTGGAGAATTGGCGCAGTACCTGCAAGTGTTCCAAAAGGGCACTACTGGTTTCGTAATTGACTGCGCAGTTGTCCCATCGACAACATCCGCTGTCGGCTGTGCGATTGCGGTCCTTGGGAGGAGCCTTGGCCGGGAACCTGATTGTGGTGGGTGCGGAGAGGATCGGCGAAAGCGGCCTCACCGACGACTGCTTCGAGGCGGCGCTATCTCTGGACGACTCTTCCTCGTCCTCCTCTTCGTCTTTGTTGGAATCGCTCGGCGTCGGTGGCAAAGTCAGCCTCGACAGCAGGTCCGAGGGCTTATCGCTAGTGAGGTTGTTGTTCTCGTTCACGTGGATCGTTTTCCCGGCGAGCATCTTCTCCTGGACAGAGGGGAAACAAAGCACAGACCTCGTGAGAAAGCTGCGCCTGGACAGGGCGAGCCGGCGATCGCTCGGGCTGCACCTACCTGGAACTGGGCGGTCATCTCGTTGACGATGCACGTGGGCGTGGCGAGGGTTGGGGGCGGCGACTCGCTGGGGCTCGCCTCGGACGTGAGCCTCAGGTTGGAGATCTTGCAGGACGGCAGTGTGGAGAGGACGTCGCTCGGGATGGGCAGGACGGGCAGGCCCGCGTCCTTGGCCCCGGGGCTCGGCGTCGTCGAGGAGGTCATCGTCGTCGTCGTCGTCGTCGTCGTCGTCGTGGTCGTCGCGGCGGCGCCGTTGCCGGGGCCATTCGTCGTCGCGGACTTTTTCTCCGCGGCGTGATGCTTGCCGGCGGCGAGCCGCGGCTGGAGGCCGTTCATGCCTTGGGACAGGGTGCGCACCTCCCAGTCGGCGGCCGAGGTGCGCGTCGCCAGGCCTTGCTTGCCATTCTTCGCGTTGCGGTGGACGGTCGCCGGGCGCCGGAATTCCGGGGAGCTCTTGGCCACCAGGACCGACAGATCGTTCGATTGGTTCTTTTTTGTCTGCAGAGGGTCATTTGGAGGGGTTAGTTGATCGTTAGCGTACGCGATTTCACGGTCCCGCTACATTTTTATTCGGCCCGGAGGATTTATTAGAGCCATTAATTCTTAAAGTTCAATTTGGTCCCGAGAACCGATTCTTAGTAGCCCGGTATAAAACAATTTAGCTAACCGGTATAATGGGAAAAGAAGTGTTTCATAAGCCCGCGCGTTCTGCATAAAAGTGAACGTCATGGCTATACCGCACGGTATAACCATAAATGTCGTTGGTTTGTTTAAAGTGCACCGTGGATGCGCAAGAGCAATCAGCGCTAATTGGTTCTTTTCCTGCAAGGCCGCGCTAGCCAATCTACTTTTTATGGCTAGGCTGCCTCGTAAAGGAGGAAAATTTTTTGTCGCTCCAAGAGTCTACTACGCTACTACGGATCCTCGGTCAAATATTGATTTCGGCTAAAAGCGAAAAATGCTTGCACGTAATCGGGTCACGATCCGTCTTCAGGTCCCACGCTTCCTCCCAGTACTTCCAAAACCGGTTGTGACCTATTGCGATAGATCGGATTCTTTATCATAGCGCGCGTCGCGCGTTTGGCTTAGATCAGTGCCATTTTCCCCAGGTGGAAATGAAAATCGATAAAGGCCGAAAATACTGAGATGAAAAAGCGTACTTTTTGAGTAAAGGAAACATTTTACGCGTGAACCGAAATAATAATAACAATAACGACAATTGGACATAAAGATAACCTGAAATACGTATGTGCGTTGACCAGTAGACGTGCATCGAATGGATACGATAAGCGCGTTCGGGAAAGGCTATATTATTTAAAAAACTTGAAGCACTATCAGTAATGGACGCGAGTTGCTCGAGGTTAAGCGACACTCGAGCCGCAGGCGTTGGTTCGTGCGCTACCGACCTTAGGCTGCTGGGGCTTGATCTGCATCTTGAAGTACTCGGTGATCTTGCCCTGCGAGTCCTGGTGGGCCGGGTGGGCCGTCCCGGGGGGCTGCTTGCCCGCGTGGCGCGCGGCCGGCTCGTGGTGGCCGGCCTGCCGGGGCAGGCAGCCGTGCTCGGGCTCGGCCTTGAAGCGCTTGAAGCCGCTCGAGCAGGCGGTCGCAGCCAGGGGCGGGGTCCAGGGCCAGTGGGGCCGCGGGGCCGAGGTCGGCGGCTGGGGCTGCTGCGCCGTCGGCGCCAGCTTGCGGCCGTTCGGCGGCGGGCTCGAGCGGACGACCCCACCGACGCCCTCGTCGCTGCTCGCCGTGCTGCAGGGCGAGCCGGGCTCGGTGATGTCGCTGCCCCCGCTGCTCGAGCTCGCTGCGCTGCTCCCGCCGCTGCTGCCGCACTCCCCGCACGAGATGGCCACGCCGCTGTGGACAAGCCCAACGAGGGTTAGTATCGTGTCCAGCCGAGGTTGACGAGAGGCCGAACTACTATAGGGCGAAGATGGCCGCGCGAGCCGCGGGAGGGCCGGGCCCGCTTCCCCGATTCCCAACGCTTGGCCCTGTAATTAGGTTTTCGCCGACGGTAATGTCATTACTCGCTAAGCATGCAATTTCCCGCTCCGTCTTGCCGCCCTCTCGAGGGACACTTGCCGCTTCTTCTGCAGTCGCGCCGCCGTCCAATTTTTGCCAGTATTTTTAACCCTCTTCTGTGGAAGAGCAATAAAAGCCGAAGAAAAATTTTCTATTCAAGCTTCAAAGGCGCGGCAGAAAAGTGAAAACTTTACTCAATTGATAAATTAAAGCGTCCAGGCGGGATTCCAAAGACGCTCGAGCCTCGTTTATTGCAGCAGTATCCGTTAATTATTCACTTTAATGGAATAGCAAAAATATGGACTTATTTTTAATAAAATTTATGCAGAGGACTCTGCGAACAAAGCGAGTATTCCTGACATCTTGGGGCTAGTTCGAGTGTAACGCGACAGCTCCCGAGGAGCAAGAGGGAAGACGACCAAGTGCTCGGTGCCATTAAGACAAGTCGGCAGATTTTACGAGTACAACTTTTCCCGGGCGAAAGTGGCCCCTAACACCCTTGCTGTTCCTATAGACGTGGCAAACTTTTGTTCGAATCGCACCATTTTGTACATCGAGGGAAACGAGTGTTTTCCATCTCCCGTCGGGCGCACCTCGTGTCTCCCTTAAACTCGTCTCGGGCGACACCCCGGCTCTTTTTAGCCGTTCGCGCATCCGGTCTTCTTTTAATACCCTAACGGTATTTCTCCTTAATTAACTTTGCACGGCTTGATTGCTTATCCAGGGTACAAAAACCGTGCGATTTTTCCAAACTAGCCCGCTTGGAACTCGCAGCCGCTCCGTCAAAGCTAACGAATACCCAGCCGAATTCTGCGCTTAATTGGAAATGAAAAAAAAAAAAAAGGTTGCGCGGACTCCGGATTCCGAACTATCACCAGTCCCCACCTAAGCTCCCCGTAAATCGCGGAGCGCCGAATTCCAGCGAGGTGTGCGAGGCGGTATTTAACTAAGCGCGAGTGCAGGAAGTGCGCGGCGCAACCGAGCCGCAAAAGGCGCCGCCACGCGGTGGCTCCGTCGCTCGCCCGTGCACCGAAGCTCCATGTGCAGCGGCGGCCGGCTCTCTCTCTCTCTCTCTCTCCCACCCCTCCTCTCCCCCCCCTCTCTCTCTCCTTCCCCCGTCTATCGCTTTGAACTTTTGCCTCTCCCCGTGCCTTTTACGAGGCCGCGCGCGAGCGCACCCGAGTGTATATACGTACATGTAGATCCGTTACCTGCAAAAATTCGATTAGGAAAATTGATGGAGATTCTGTGTAGCGCGGCTTATCCTCCCCGGCGTACTTTCCTCGGCGACTTTGACTCGGCTCGCTTTAACCCACCAAATGGACAACCTCGGCTGTCCGATTACCGCGCTATTACTCGCGTTATCTCCAAGGGCGCCGGCCACCGGCTCTCTCTCTCTCTCCCGGCTGGCCCTTTTCCGATATATTTCGCAGGGCGCAACCCATCGCCCCGTGCCCTCGCTCTCTCGCCCTTTTTTTTTTTCTTTTCCTCCGTCCGCGCCGAATCTCGGAAATCTTTCCAACATTATTAACCGTTTATCCCGTGGCCGCAGACGAGCGGCTCCTCGCGGACTCGGATTTCTCTCTCGCTCGCCCCCGTTCCTCCATTCTTCTCCCCGCCGGCAGACTTGGCTTTTTTCTGCCCCGCGCACTCCCCTCGCTTCTCCGCGTTTAATCTCCCCCCCCCGGTTCTCCTTCTCTCCCCCTGTCTCTGCTTCAGCTACAATTTTTCGCCACAACTTGCACGAGTACACGTATCCCTCGCGCCATTTCCACGCTTTTCCCCCGAGGGACAAAGCCTAGCCTCTCCCGGGACTCTACTCCTTCCCACTTTCTGCTTCGATCTTATCACTCGCTCTTGGTTCCTTTTTTTTTATTTTCTCTCGTGTTACTAGCTATAATGAAAACTACTCGTTTTAATTAGTTGAGACCCAAGGAGAAGTATATTGCGAGTGGCAGTCTGTTCAGAAAATTATTCAAATTATCCACTCACGTTTTCTCACTAAATGAAGTTACTTATCAATCTGTGTAACGCCACGTTCTTCATTTTCAATTTTGCCAGGGCGCCAAAGTCACTGCTGTAATAACGGACTTTGCATTGCAGAGAAGTGTGTAGAAAGTAGCGATCGATAGCGGTGTACTAAATTGAAGCGTTAAACCAAAGATTCCCACAATCACTTATTTCTTGCAAGAAGAAAATTCAATTTGCCCCCCTATACCAAAGCCCGCAAACACGTTCGCGTATGCATTAAGAAGTCGAATCTCTTTTATGAATATACATACGCATTATATTGGATTAAACGCTTGTAATTAATACACCGAGCGAATCGATTAGCTGCGCCGCTCTCCGGTTAATATTAGAATTATCGTTCAATTTCAAGGAAGAGCCCCTTGATAAATGAATTTCCGAAGATCCAGGCGGCGCAGCAGCCTCGCGGAAAAAGGCCACCAAGGCGCAGTATCTCTCCCGTGCCGAGATTCCCGCGCAGCGCTCAAAGCCAACCGCGTCCGCGACTTCGGGCAAATAAATTTCTCCGGCTTCTCCCCCCCCCCCGCTTAAATTCCTCGCCTACACAAATAAACCCAGAGTGCATCCGCGTGTCTGGGATAGGCTTTTATTTCCCTCCTAACGGTGAAAATAGGAAGGGCTGGCGGCCGCGGCGCGGCTCACTCCCGTGGCCGTTTCTCCACGACCGAAGCGCGCCCGTCGTCCGGCGTGTCCCGCGTGAATTACTGTCCGTAACGCCGATGCATGATTTGTGAAATTAAGTCCATCAGAGTTATGCGCTATTGTCACGCGCGAGAGACGCCCAGTGAATTTACGCAGCCGTTCGTCATGCTTTATTATCAAATTTTAACGCGCATTCGTTGCGCAGGTTGCGCTCTTGGATTTCTAGAAAGATAATATCCTATGTATCGCTATTGATTCTTTAAAAAAAAAAAAACACGAGAATGCGAGTATGCGCGGTGTATAAATGTGTGGCCAAAGCCACTCCATCTAAAGCTCTACACGTTGTCTGACGGGGAGGAAAGGGAACTAATGGAAAAAATACAAAGTAGCTTTCCGGATTCCTTGTCTTCTATCTTGGTTTTCACCCTCGCGCAACTGCCTCCTCATTCCCATTAAATTCGCTCAATTTTTCATTGCACTCCGCCTCAACCTGAGATAATCCTATCTACGACTGATGTGTGCCGAGAGATCAGACAAAAAAAAGTCTCTTCCCCACTCGCCGCCTTAAGTAAGATTTTACGTTCACGAGAGAGCGAACGCGTTCATCCGCATCGCGGTTAAGATCAGAGTGATTTCGAGAGATTTGTATCTTAATACCGGCTTTTGAATTTTTTTACATATTGTTGCCCTTTCCTGATAACATTGATGAGCATTATATCACGCAATGTTTTTATTGCTTTCAAAATTTATTCACAATAAATGTAATGAAGACGATTTTTTCTTTTTTATTTTTTTTTCAATAACCACACCCGCGCAAAATACGCTAATTTGTAATTTTATTTACTTCCGATTCGTTGCATTTATTCGAAAATGCGGAATAAATGAATTTTGATTTATTGGAAAAATATGGAAATTACGATCCCTTTGTACGAGAGCGATTGGCATTCTATATATTTTAACATACACTTCATGAAAAATTGATCGCATTAAAAATGGCCGTTCCGTGCGAAAGAATGAAAGTATAATTTTTGAAAAATTCCCTTCTATGCTAACGATGGAAAAGGATAGCGTTGAGGCCAGAAGTGGCGCCTCGGCTGGCGTTACAAGCCAGTACAGTTACAGTTATTCTTTCCATATATATATATACATATACACGTGTGTGCACATGTGTATATATATATATACCTCTTGACAAACGTAATTTATTGTACATTGTTGTGCTTTTTTTTTGTCTCTCCGTCTCACTTCACGAGAACGCACTGCGAAAGTATTTAAGTAATCACAGGCTATTATTCGCGAGCGTACGTAAGAGGGCACGTAAGCGTGTGCGGCGGCGAGCTCGGCGCGCGTGTCGAAAGCGGGACAACCGCGGGGCCGCGGCCCGGGGAGAGTCTCGCGGGGCCCCCAGGAAGGAAGCGCAAATTGCCAGAGTCCGCTCGAAACGAGACTCATATACGGAGCGGGAGGAGACAAAGCTCATTAAAGACGGCTTGCGGTTTCTTTTTTTTTTTCCCCCCCGGCCGAGGTATCGGGCCCGCTGCCGAGGGTGCGGAGAGCGAGGAGGGCAAGAAGAAGAGGCAGCCGGGAGCAAAGAGTCCAGCCGCGGAAGAGGCGCCCGCGCGCGCGCAACAAAGGGGGTCAATGAAACGGAACAGATGCCGCGGGAGGAGGCTTGGCGGCGGCCCTCTTGGCAAACGGCCTCCCTCCCCCCCGCGACGTTCTCCCGACAAATACGAAAGCGATATGACGCGGGCGGGGGGGAGTAAAGAATATACGGGGGGCGGACGCGTTGCTACGATGTTGCAAGGAACACGGCCCCGGAGCAACATTTATCTCACTCTGTCCCATCGAGCACGGAACACGAATTCTCTTGCATATTACTTAATTTGTTTATAAATATCTCGATTTATGCCCCGCGAAACTGCACTTAACGTCGCTGCCTCGTAAAATATTCCACCTTGACAAGTTGTAAATTGTTGGCCGTCGAGTCCGCCGCGGAGTACGCAATGGAAATTGCATTGTAAATAATATTAATCCGCTTGACAAAACAATGAAAAATTGCACGACTCTTGCGCCACGGTCTAAATCAACGTTGCCTCGGTTTACGTCCTCCTTAACCGTTCGATTCATCCCACCGCGGCGATTGATTTTTCCCGCAAGCGATCGATAGGCCGGCCAGAGAATGAAAAGAAAATTGAATTAGTAAAAAAGAAAAATACTGAAAAAGGTACGTTCAGGCCGTAATGAAATGAGCGGCGGGTCGACGAGCGACGTCAAATTTGGCGACAAAACATCGAGGTGCTGCAGCCGGCGCGCACTGCGCCCCTGGAAAAAGAGGAAAACAAACACGGGCAGGCAGAGGCCGGCGGCGGCGGCGGCCCACCGGCTGTTATTATTGGCCGGAGCCACGGGACACGCGCTTGCTCTACATGCCGCCCGCCCCTCGGCCCCGGAGCGCGCCGGGCTCGTCGCGCGTACACGTACATGCACGTGTAACTGACCTACACCCGCTCGCGCGCGGCCGCGCACGCGCGCCGGGAGGGCCGTCGCCCCCCGGCTTTCCCGGATGAAATCACTCGGGGCTCCGTTTCACTCGGCCGCCCGCGCCGCCGGTCCTTCCGAGGGAGATTGACGGGCGCCGAGGTGCGAGGCGTCGCCGCTCACGCCCTGCACCGACGTTCTTTTCAATGACGCGCGCCCCGATTGATTAGCCCCCGGCGGCCGCTCGCACCGGGACGCGTCCCGAGGTACGCAATCGCCCTGCACTTTGACCCTCTCGAGAGCTTCCTCGTCCTGGGCCGATCTTGGAGATTGGCGCAGGGCACGCGCACCCGGGGCAATCTGAAGAATCCAGATGCGCAATCATTCGGCCGACTGCGTAACGCTCGGCGCATGCCCGACGCCCGTCAGATGCGCACGGATAAAGAGTACCGTGCAGAGATTGACGAGGACTCGATGGCCAAGATGAAGCTGGCGGCCAGTTACATTGCTTGCGTAACGAGCCTCTGAAGAAGCGAAGAGCCTCGATGGCCTGATGCAGAGGGTGCGAAGCCGTTAGACGCGCCCGTCGACTTACTCGGGAGAAAACAACGAGACATTCCGAGGCCTCGGGTCCTACTGGGAGATCATCATCCTCTTCTTGACTCATCGTGCCTCCCTTTGACGCGAGAACCGGCTTCCTGTCTCGACTTTGTCTCGAGAATGGAGGCATTACTCGTAGAATTTAATTCCTCGATCGCCTTCTCAGGAGGGCTTTGTGTTTACGGGGATTTCGATTAATCAAGAAAGTGATTGAGATAGCGCGAGTGTATTGGATGGCGGAAAAAAATTTCGCAGGATGTAGCCTGGGGAAGCATTAACGATCGATGCTGGGAGAGTAGTTTTATTCAGTTCATGATGGATTTTTTGCACTTTAGGTCACGGATTTCGAATTATTCTGCAAGCTACAAAAAATCCATTCATGCTCCTAAGAGGTCCAACTCGAGGCAGTTTTTCTATACTAAACCGGGTACGAAAGCGAAAAATTGTCCTAGTTTCATTTCGATCAAGATATTTTTAAACGAAAGCGAAGCTGCGATGCCGTCGATATCACTATTAATCCATGTTAACAGAGAAAGTAAGGCAAAAGTATGTAAACCTATATAGTTTGATATCCATTTTGAATCGTGGATTTTTTTTCCTTACGAATCGGTTACAATTAATTAAGCCACTTGAGTCGAAGCAAACGCGGCATCGGTAAAGGCAATCCTTATCCACAAGAGCACGTCTTTCGACAACGAAACCCGCCGGTCCAGCAGAAGACCCCGGGGGATTGGGCGCACACGTGAACGGGTGGTACGCGGTCCCGAAAACGCAGAGGACCGGCGGCCCGGTAAGAAGGGCCGCTCGTCGCCGAGTCCCTTTCATCTCTCCTTCGCCGGGCGCATCGCAAATTGCCGGGGCAGCGGCGCAGGAGATAATCCGTTCCCGCGGGGGCCTCCTGAGCCTAATTAGGGCGGGCCTCAACGGCCCCTCGTTTTGCGTTGGGCTGCACGCGCGCCCCGGCCGACTATACGCCCGGCTATATGGAGCGGAACGCCGTCAAGCTATCGAGCGCCGCCACCGCCGCCGCCAATGGCGCTCTCGCCCGTTTGCATGCATTACGCCGTATTTGCCATGTGAGCGACGAGCTTTTAAACAGGTAGACGACGCGACGGGGCCGCCCCCGCCGGACATTCTGGATGATTTTCAGACTGGTCCGCTTGGTCGTGCGTATAATCGAGGAAATTCCTCATCGGACACCCGTGGGGCTCGTCTTGTTTCGACGCTTAGGAAACGCGGCTGGCAGTCCGAAAAATGGCTGACCAAGTCCAATATCGATTGCAGGCGCGTGTGCCTCTTTGTGGAATGACATCGAGCGGAGAGCGGCTCGCGACGTCGTCGTCATTGTCAGAAAGGAATTCGATAAGATCGCCGGGACGGGATCCACGAGATTCTTGTGGTTCGGTGGAAAAAAAATTACTTGTACTTTGGTGCCTGATCAACAGCTCGTGCCCTCGGGCTCCATTGCCAGTCCCCTGTTTTCATTCTTTGTCCCGTCGTTTTCTCCTATCCGGGCAATATCGCGTGGACCCTTTTCAACTCTCGTCATTCGTCGGCTGTCCGCACGGATCCACCCTTGTGGACTCGCGTGTTTGCTCAACGCGACGCTTTCTACCGACACTCGTACTGGACGGACCAAACTAATATAAACTCTCCATTCTTTATTGTTGACTTTGTACACTTTTATATCGAGACTCTACAAAACTCATTCTAACTTCAATAGCCACTTGAAATAAATGGCTCGTTCTGATTACATGAAAATTTCATTTTTCCGGACAATCCGACTGCATAGCGCCAACAATATCAGGTACTCAATATTCAAGATGTAAGCCGAAGCCACGGCTACTAATACTATACAGACGCCAATAAATGTCAAGCGCTTCGAATTGGATGTATAATTGCATTATTTATTCGGGTCAATTTTTTGTTATTTTCAACGTGTATCTTAGTTAAAAATACGACTGTTAGATGTTTTTGATACGGTTTAAATCGAGATTCTCTCCTCAAATGAATAAATAATAACAGCTTAACATGGGTATTGGAAATTCAAGACAGAAAACATAAGATGACTTAAACATTTTTAAAAGTGCAAAATGTCGAGTATAAAAGAAATTTTAAACAGTTTTAAACAATTTAAATAATTTTAATTTTAAAAGAGAAAAGGCGATTGAAAAACATGCACACTCGTGCAACGGTTGACCTTCTACGGCGGCTGGCCGCTCGCATAATTTATGTTTCGAGGACCGCTTAGCCTCTCACTAAATGCCCGTTTTTATGTTTTCAGAAGAAGGGAAAAAGGGGGAAAGGTTAATAAATAAGCCCGCAATTGAGCTAAAAAAGAAAACTTTGTTTGGCTTTTTGAAAGAAAGTTAAAACCGAGGAAACGGTACAAAATATAATCTCTCGAAAACATGTATTATGGAATAAAATAGACAATGGGGAAGAAAGTGCGAGTGACGGGACAAAGCTGGTGAAACGGGCACTCTTGACCCTATACAATGCTCGTGCCAATGCTCGTGGCGCAGTGTCTCGACGCCGGTCTAGACCGCGTCCGCCAGATCTACGTCTCGATCTAAAGGAGCCCGAGCCTAAGACTCGCCGCTGGGCGAGGGCGCGATCCTCGCGTGCGCACGGGGATTCAGGTGCGAGCCAACACGTGCTCGGCCCTCTCTCCTCCTCGCAGAGGCTTGCTGGAAACACAGGGAGGCAAGGTACGCTGGCCGTTCCCACCGAGGCTGATGTATAATGGCTGCTGCAAGGAGAGCGAGAGATGAGCCGCGTCGCGCGCCGCCTCCGAGGAGTCACGCGCATTCCTCGGCCAATGGCGCGGGCTCGCCGGCAACGCGGATGTAACTCGTTACGAGTCTCCGCGTCACGAGGTGGCCCCGTCTCCCTCTCCGCATGACAATGTACGCACACGGCCGTGTTCGATTTCCCCCCCTCCCGCTCGCGCCTAATTAACCGCGCGGCCAAAGACAAGGCGCGGAGTTTGCCCGGCTCCCGAGGTGTGCGTATATATACGTATATATATATACATATCGATTACAAATGCTCATAATGCCCCGCGCTCATTTGAATAAACCGCGTCGCGGGCAGGATCCTTAATGGGCGCGGGGCGAGCATTGCCCCTTTTGCGCGTATAACGCGATCGTGCGACACGATTGCATAATTATCGCGACGAGCCGCTGATAAGTCAACGTTCCACTCGTTATGCGTACGCACGCCGAGCCTTCCGTCGCCCCTCGGTTTCCGCGGCACGCTACTCCCGCTTCCGTCTGTGTGCATACGTCATGTCGTACATAGCGCGCCTTGGCCCGTTTGATTTTCAGACTTTGCCTCCACTAACTTCGTGCACGGCACCGCTGGTCTTAACGCCAACCTTCCTATTAGGGCTTCTTTGGTGAATCGTTCGTTTAAATTTCACCGTCTCAATTTCGACTTTATGACAAATTTTTACTTCAGCTATGATGAAACTCATCCTTAATTAAATTTTCCTACCCAGTTAAAATGCACTTTTTTAACTTGTAATGATTTTAATTTAGAATTTGCCTTGAATGATAAATTTGAGGATTTCGCATCCATAAAATTACAACGATCAAAATATTCAACTTTTATTCACATTTATTTATTTCAAATTGTCGCTATCATTTTATACGTAAAGAGACCCTCATGTACACGCGACTAAATGAGTTTCTTTCTCATCGCGTAATTTTCATGTTCTCTATAAATCAACAGATGCTAAGATGGCCAAAAATGTGAGTGCAAAAAGTGCAGAGAAGAAAAATATGCATGACAGTAAAAGAGATTAAAAGAAATCTACTTAAACGTCATTCAAAAAATGATGAAGTGGTTTATCAAATTATAACCCTTCGTAAAATATGAATAAGTGGGATCAAACACTTAGTCTGGGGGCATATGTATTCGTAAATTTTACGTTTCAAAGCATGATGACAAACTAACAAGATTGGAATTGCAATAACAGATTTTATTACATTATTAACAGAAATACGAGACTACGTAATTGGTGTATCAATTCAAAACAGTAAATAATTATCAAGCTGCCTAGCATTGTAGTAATATTGTCAATTGTACACCGCCAATTTAATTTAAAAACAGTTGCACATGGAAGCAAGTCTCTTAGAAGATCAGTGCGTTAATGCAGGACAAATGTTTATTGCTCGTTGCGCATTACCCCCGCAGATCCCAAGAGGCTCGATAGGGTAAGGCCTCGGAAACCGCACAACTTACACCTACTTACTTTCATCGCCCTTATCGCATAAGCAGGCCGTAAGGGGGATCAAATGAATTTTCGTTTCCCGACTCCGGGGGCCATAAATCAAAAAAACTAGCGCATGCGGCCGAGGCGCGAGAGCAAATAAACGCGTGCTCTCCCCCTCCGTCTCTGCATTCTCGAGGGGTTAGAAGGCCTCCTCTCTCTCTCTCTCTCTCTCGCTCGCACTCTCGCGCCAATCAGTCAAACGGCTCGAGGGGGGCGCTTTTTTCCGGTGAATTTCGGCGCAGGAGATGGCCCGGTAAGAGCGAGGAGGACAGCCCCTCGGGGCCAGCGGGGGTCACCGACATATTGGATTAGGCTCGCTGCTATTGTCGCGGAAGAAAAATGGAGGCACGGCGCGAAAGTCGCTGCTGGCGCCCGATCCCCTCCCTGGATCGCCCCATTGCCCGTCTCAGAGGTGTAGGGTTTACCTTTGCTGTGTATATACGTGCTTTTTTTATCCTTACGAGTTTTTTTCGATCGCGGACTTTATGTTTACTTCCGCTACTCGTGATTGAAGCATTGTTCGATTTTCAAGAATTTCAGCAAGTGAATTGAATTTCAGAAAAGTGTTTGAATGAATGAAACGTTCTCTTCTAGTAGTAGAAGAATTGCCCCATTGGGACGATCGTACCCCCTAAAATAAAAGTCACATCCTACAGATTGTCCCAATGCCCGGGGTACGCGCAGGACACTCAATATTGACGATACGTCGGTCATGCGAACTCGGGATACTTATCGGCCCCTGTCGACTCAATGCAATACGTAGTTACGTAAGTCTATGGTCCTGCGTGTTCCCTTTGCGCGTCGTTCGGTATGTTACTTTCGCCCGACTCTCGCACATACCGTCCTGTACTATTTCGTGGGGATCGAAGGCAAGCGCAAGGGGATCCGACGGCGGAGGTTGTGTTAGCTTGCGGTGAGCAGCAGCTCGACGGACCTGAGGAAACGGTGGGTGTGTCCCTGTGGCAAGCGGACGAATGGACGGCGGTGTAGTACGGACAGTATAAATATATTGCGGGTTATATGGAAGCGATGCTAGGTTCATTTACAGAGAAAAAAACGTTATTTTATCTGTCTTTGTATATAATATTTTAAATAGAATTTTAAGGCAAAATTGTTAACATTCCCTCCAAAATATATTATTAACATACGAGTAAAAGACATTTGATTTATCATTTCTCAATTTTGTTTTCGCGAAAAACTGTACTTGTTAATGTTTTTGGTGTAACGGTAGACTAGAGTGGTTCACGCAACGATAGTAAAATTTGTAAATTTAGTACAGTAGCAAGACGACGCGACGGAAACCACACGCAAAGCGAGAAATGAGCTCGTTAACGTCTTTCTTCGTGAAAGATAGTTAGAGTCACCGAAAAATCTTCCCCGAGTGCGCCCAGTTGGAGGAGCGACCACTAATGTCTAGGGACTCTATTCAACTGTCACGCGTAATTCGTGGGAACTAGGACCGGCTCGCGTGGCCATTTCGGTGATATTAATTAGAGAACGCGTGTGATGAAGGAGATAACTAGGGCTATACTTACGAGGAGACTGTCTTAAATGGTAGTCCCCAGCCTTGTCTAGGCCACAGACGTTTCTATAGGCAAAAAAATTAAACCAATGATTCGTCGCTATTCTCATGGGCCTTCGTTTGTGAGACTGACGAGTATGTTTCATGCATTTGGTACGCATATGCAAGCATCAAGCATGCATGATATGAAATAAGCTTGCATCCGAATACCCATTACATTGAATACGATACACTGTTTAAATTTCTGATATAATGATGATCTCATAACCGAAGACCCAAAAAATTGAACGATGAAACGTGGATTTCGCTCGCTTGACCATAGAAGCATTCACAGTCTGGACAAAACCCAGGACCAACCGCTGAGACACTGTCCTTGCAACTCACAACATGGTAAAAATATTAGTAATTTTCTTTACTTTGAAATAAATAAGTACGACCGAAAGCTAAGTGGATAATTATACTCTGTTCATTTGAGTTACACGTGTTATTCTAGGCAAATTAAGTAGATGAATAATGATATTATGTTCATTTCAGTCATATATGTTATTCTAAGCAAATTAAAGTTTCCACTTAACTTGGCCAATGATACTCAATTGATAAAAAGTATGGCAGAAAATTATTAATTTTCACTCAATAATGATTATAACCTTATAATAAAATGAAAATAAAATGGTCTAAAGTCCTTGTACCACATAAAATGTGGAAAAGACTTAATCATACATTACTATTGTAAATTAAAATAAATGTGTATCTTCGAAGAGTTTGTGTGAATCAGTTGTTAGTTTGAATGCTGATGAACGAAAGCTTACCTGAAACAAAAAGAGAAAGATTGTGTTAATTATACAGACGATACATTATGTAATGAGAAATAACGTTACTCGTGCAAAAAATAGTACTAAAAACTATCGCTCTTGTTGTAACTAACGCTTTGTCGTAATCGCTACGTGTGAAAGGTGTAGTCACCGTAATTTTCGAGGTGCGTAATCGTGTCGTTGAGACTTTGTATTTTGTACCGCAATAATACCTTTGGAAAATTCGAGCTACATGATCAATAACTGTTGAGACGTGAAATTAGTTTGAACTTATATTATAAAATCAATACTCAACTGCACATAATCGTTATTGTTGTATCGCAATTAAGGGAACAGTTACTGATGTACATATAAATAAAAGTTAATTATTACTTTCAGGCTTGCTGAATTTTTATTAGCTGATGCACATTTAAGATTTTAACAGTTAGACTATTTATGCGGTCATTAGAGTAATGCAGTAATATTCATATTATACATTTAATATAGATTGATCCATTTCATTCTGAATTGTCGAACAATATTTGCATACCAATAGCTTGAATTGTTATGTTAATAAAGGCATTGAAAATTCAGATAATCATTATTAGACAATCATACCTTATGTATCCTCTTCTCGTAAGCCATAGCTCATGAATATACGTGAAGTCCTAAAAAAACCATCTGCACAAGAGCCGCTCTAAAGTTTTATATTATATATACCTCAATTAGTACAGCTATACATTAGCATTAGCACCTGTATCGGAGCGCAATTACTTTGCAGAAGCAATAATTAAAGAAAAAGCTTCAAATTAAAGTAACTCTTTGAACGGAATTTATGCAGAAAACGACACGGGTAAATTTGATTATACAATGAAAAGAAGGACATGGAGCTTTTAGCACGCGCTAATCTTATATATCAAAGAAAAAAGGCGCCCCGAAAAAATACAAGCAGGTTTTAAAACATTCCCAAATCTCTCCCATGAAATCTTTGTCGCGTCATAAACAGCTAGCCGAGACACCTGCCGAGAAAGTCCCCATCCAAGATTTATCCGATCGTCGGGCCGGCGCAAGGACCGCGCCGCTCCATTGCGCGCCCCGGCCCTGTTATTTATAGTACACATGCTCGCGCGCGGGTCACAGGAGGGACCGAGGAGAGAGAAGGGAAGGGGCCGAGGCGGAGGGGGGGTTAGGTAGGAAGGTGACGTCGTTATAAAGCGCGCTCTCGAAAATGGCTCCGAGGCGCCCCGGGGGCGGCAAGTGACGCAAGTGTATACGGGGGCCCGAGATCTTGAGAGGAGTCGCGAATTAATTAAACGTAACGAGCTGGACGGCTTCCGAATTTCCATGCTTCATTCCTTAAATTGTCTCGAGGCCCGCTTTATCCCGCGAGGGCTCCGCCCGTTATTATTTGGGCGCGGAGGGGGGAGGCGCCGGCGGCGGGTGCGCGCCGTCCTTCGCCCGCGCGGATTGATCGCTCCTTTATCAAGCCAGCGTTTTAGGGGCGCCTCGCGCTCGCTTCGTTAATTCTCGAGACACTCTCTTGACTTTGTGCCGGCATTAGCGAAAATTCCATCAAGTTATCAAGTTTGTTCCCGCGGTTTTATCGCGCCCTCGGTACAAGTCTGATCGCGCCTCCTAACGCTTTCCTCCTCGACTTCCATCGCGACAATCCACCGATGTACGTACAACACCGGTGAAAGAAAGCGCAGGCGGACGCAGGAATTAAAGGTTGCGCTCGTTTTATTCGACCAATTGGTCGAGCGACTTTTCAAGGAAGCACCGCGGCGAGGTTATCATCGCAGCTAATGGGTCCAAGTGTGGTGGCTCGCGTGCCGATAAAGCCTATCCCGCCCCGATCTCTTAACGACCGATCGTCCGTTTTTCCCCACTTTCCCGAAAGACGGCCGCGCGCGCAATCGGCACGACCGTTAAAAACTCGCGAGGGCGATACGTCCCCGGGGCGGGACAAGGGACGCGCTCTGCTCTTGGCGCCCCGGAGGGACGGGGGGGGGAAAAAAAAAGGGCAGGGAGGAGGTTCCCCTCACCTTCCTTGAAAGCCTAAGCCTGTCGCCGGACAGTTCGGTTAAGAACGAGTTCGCCGGGGAAAAAAGAAACGGGTATCCCGGGGCCGGGGGCGCCACGCGGCGAGCTTCCTCGCTCGGTCCCTCTCGCTCCCGCGGGAAGGTGCAAAAGTTGCCCGCGGGCCATTGTCGCCGCGAGTTGACCGGTCGCCCCGGGCACTCAACGACCCGCCTGCCGCACCCTGCGCCTCCTACCCTCCCCCCTTCATTCCCTCGGCTGCTTTGCCGCCCCGACTTTGCGGGGGGAGGAGAAGAGAAGGAGGGGGAACGCTGACCGCCCGTTCGCTGGGAGCCGATTGATCCTCCGGGGCGCGCGACACTTGCAGCGCGATCATCGGCCGGCGGGGAGAGAATAAGAAACACGTGATTGCCGAACGAGAGCGAGCCGTGTCGTCCCCCTCGGCGGGCGAGTAGGAGCGGTCGCGCGCACCCCCCCCCCCTACGGGGGTCCCGGGAGCGACAAAGCCGCCGGGCGGCGTGCGACCGGCCCGCCCGCGGAATCTCTTGATTACATACGGAGCGGCGCGATAGCGTGAGAGAGCCGCCTCGAAGGCGCGCGCGCGCACTTGACGCATTGCCGGCGTGCCCGCGGAGAGGGGGCGCCACGTCCGCGGATCGGACGATTACCGGGGGGGAGGCGCGGGAGGCGGGGGCCGATCGTCATCGGGCCGACGGGACTTTTCCCTTGCGGATTGTGTGCGCGGGGAGTGAGTGCGGCCGTGTCCGGCCGATTCTCGGAAATCCCCGAGTCGGCCCCTCGGCGCCCGCGTATATATATATATATATATGCTAACTCGCGGGTCTGCGGAGCCCGGGGGAACAAAAAGCCGAGGCACTTTTGAATACAAATGAGAGCGGTAACGGCGCTTCTAACTTTTAAAACTCGCCGCCATAAAGTTCCGAATCGTTTTGTCGATCGGCGCGCGCGGCGAGAGCGCGGACTCTTCCACCGCGACCTCGGCCCTTCCTACCGCCTTCCCATCATTGCCGTTGTATTTGCCAAAGGCTTCGCTGTCGTTCCCGTTAGCGCTCGCTCGCTCGCTCGCTCTCTCTCTCTTCGCGGGCTTTAGACGCGCACTTTAGACTTTTCGCGACAGCCCTCGGGTATTAAATAACGAAACCGGACACAAGCACTAAACGAGTTAATTGAAGCGCTCGAGAACTAATAACTTTCATGTCTTTTCTTACTTTTACCGTACTTCCTTAATAGTTCTTGCTCGGTGCGATTTCATAGGCGTTTTATACGAATACAAGGAAAATAAAGGAAGACAAGCAATGTTCACTATATAACCCACGCGAGAAAATACTCTAAGCCGCCATCTGCAACCAAAGAATTTACACGGATACACGTGTGGCTTTTATCACACTTTCGACGCTTTCACACGGCTGGAATTTTATAAGGCATTAATTTTTCTTTTTTTTTTTCCCCCCACTACAGAATGGGTTCACGAGCAATCTTAATTTGTGCAAAAAACCAATTTGAGTATTTTAATTAAAGCGCAATTTATTATGCGCATAAAGGAGAATCGGAAAAACAACGCGAGCGACTCCCGCGCGACGACCGAATGTATGCATGTATAAAGTTGTCTCGCGGCCTTTGTCGAGAAGAACGCCTGTAACCGGCGTAGGAGCAGTTGGCGCGCGGGTGGGAAAATGGAAAAACTCGCGTGTCGATTCGCGTATTCCCGCGTGGCTCCTCGCCCCCACCGAACGTACGCTCGGGCATAAAAGTTTAATCGAGCCGAGGGCCATCGGCGCGCGGCGGCGCACGCGATCCGCTGCTGCCATCTACGTGTCAACCCTTTTTTTTTCCCCCCCCCCGCGGGGAAGGGATAAAAGACAGAGCCGTATAACTCGAAGACTCGCGTTAATGCGGCTTAGCGCGCCGGCTATTCCTTATTTATGAAGCTTTTTCCACGCGGCCAGGGGAAAAAGTAGTCTCTTTTCTGGTGCACGCACTCCTCTTTTATTGCATATTTTATACCTTATCTATTTTTGGATGGCGTTTGAGAGTGCCGATTCTTGTACATGTACATATTTTATGCGGCGCGTAATATGCAGTAATTACTCAGGGTTAACAACTTTGGCGTGTGTGCGTGTGCACTGACGTAAATTTATCCGTATTGAACTGGCTCGGCCGACAATAAATACCACATGAATAGAAATTTGAACAGGGGTTATCTGTTACTCCGATAGGTCTTTGTATGCTAATGCAATGGCGAAGAGGAGCCCGCGCGCTCTGACGTTATTACGACTGCACGCGCCTTTTTACACGACCAATTGCTTCGCAGATACAGGCAATACGTAGGTTTTTCGACTCCGAGTCGATTCTCGATTCACCCAGCGTCAGTCCGTCGTCGGATATACGCCGAGCGTAATTTCCCTCGGCTAATTTTATATATTTAGATCCGCCGTGTAAAGCCCGATGTAAATCTGTTCGAGCGCAATAGATATTACGCGGGCAAAGGAGCTGGATTTACATTTCGCGGGAGTCGTCGCGTCGGGCCGGGCGTAAACGCTTTCCGCAAAGCCGCGCGAGAGCAGCGAGACTTTCCGTAATCTTCCATCATCGGCCCGGGGAGTCCGAGTCGATCCGGCGAGCGGTCGTCCGTCGTCTTGGCTCGGGCGCAGAATCCGCCCGGCGACTTAGCCGCGCTTATCGTTAATTATGGAGGCGGCCGAGGGAGGGAAAAGCGCATTCGCAGAAAAAGGGGGGGGTGGGGGGGAGAGCCCCGTGGAGGCCGGTCGGCAGTGTCGCTTCCTGCATCCGATTAGCGCCGAGTATGAAAACAGCAAAGGAGGAGAGGATTAAAGATACACTTTGTCCTTTGGCACTGTATTAAAGGGCTCCGGGTGGGCAACGAGGGGAGGGAGGCTGGGCCGGCCGATGCCTCGGCCCGAGGAGGTCGCCTCACTTATTTACGCGAATCCCCGCGTCTAGTTTTCACCTCCGGCGCTCGGCCTCAATAATAATGAGTTTATCAGAGAGACTTTATATAATCGAGGCTCATCCCCAATTTGAAGTTTGGCCCCTGATTTATGCACGAGCCTCTCTCCTCCGAGTGTATATAAGACTCGGGGGCCGAGGATCCGCCCCCGAAAGAATGCGGGTTCGCTGCATTAATGACATGGCGCCTCGGCCGAAAATAGCGCGGCCCCCGGGAGATCGAAGGTACACGGCTAGGCGCGTAGCGCGGCGTGTTTTAAAAGGCCGCCTACCGCCCAGAGGCCAATGACTCAAGAGGTCTCCTCCTCCTCCTCCTCCTCCTTCCCCCCCCCTCCCGCGCTTTAATAATAGACAGCCGTACGAATGTCGCCTCCCACAGGCCGCCCGGGTGTCTCGTTAGCCTTAATTAACAAATCGCGGCGGCGGCCTCTCCAAAGGCCCGAATCGCGCGTCGCCGCGCGCTGCACCACCCGTGGGGCTCCCAAAGCCAGCTGGGTTTGTTTTTTTTTTCTTTGGAAAATGCGCGTTCCGAGCGAGCCCCTCGGTGCTCTGGGCCGGTCGGCGGCATTATCCTTTTTACCGATTCCTCCGAATCGACCGCATACCGGCGCAATCAACCGCGGGCCCGAGGATCGAGGAATAATATTCGAGCGGCGAGGGCCAGGCTGCATTAGCCGGGATATTGTATCGGGACACGGGATAAAGCGAGGCCGGCGGACGTATTACGCCGGAGAAACTGTAGCTTTTCAATTGTATTATCCCGCGGGCCCCCGCGACTCGCCGCAGCGGTTGATATAAAGCGCAACCGCAGGAGCCGGCGAGACCGAAGCGCCGGGGCGAGCTCGGCTCTTATTTGCGGGCGGACAAAATAAAAAGGGGGGGTGGGCAAAGGAAAAAAAAGTGCCGATAAGTTCGCGAGCGGGGACGCACGAGTGCACCACGCGATGCGCCGGAAGATAGAGCGGCCGCGCGACGACGCCGATAAAGGCTTTGACCGCCTAGCGGGCTAAGGCGCGCGCGGCCCTATGGCTTTCACGCCTCTCGGCCCCGGTCCACGTACGCACGTGCGGTCCCGCGGCGCCACCGATCCCCGGTACACGCGCGTGTGTATAAACGCTCGGCAGCTGTCGCCCCCGGGCCCGTCTCACGCGCCCCTCTCTCTCTCTCTCGCAAGGATTTCTTTGGCCGAGGGTTTTTTTTTTTTTCTTTCCCATAGAGCTTCCGGGTCGCGATGGCGCTCGCGTCTCCCGCACGAGGCGACGCGGTTCGTTTTTCAGGCGCTTATACGGAGGAGCCTCGAGGCTAGCGGGTCTAGGCTCGACGGCGGCCACAGAGCCGATCGGCAGGCAGGGATGAAAATTGAATGAGGAGGAGCCGTCGCGTGGCGGTGGTGGGGGGGTGGGGGAAGGACCGAGGGCCCCGAGCCTCGTCCCTCCGTCCTTCTCCTTTCCCGAAAAGCAATATAACCCAGAGGAGCGCCGCCCGGCTCTCCCTCCCACTTATTTTTCTCTCTTTTATCCCTCGCGTGCGCACCCGGGGCCCTAGTGCCGCGCCTCACCTGCCTCCCGGGACTTCCCGAAAAACCGACCTCGGCTCCTTCCAAAAAAAACACGCGCTTAACCGCGTATAATGATAGTAATGGGCGTTGGCAATCGAAGAGGGATTTGGCGACGACAAGTAACAGCGGCCCTTTGATGACCCGTGGCGCGACTGCATATATCGGACGATCATCGGCTAAGTGAAAAATCGGAGCCAGATAATTCCCGCCGAGTAGCTCAATAATACAAAAAAAAAAAGAAGAGAGAGAGCCCGCGTTTTCATGGGGTCAAAACCGAGCTCAAAGCAGCTCGCCATCCTATCGCCAGGAAAATCGGACCGCTCTAATCGAAAGGAGGAAGCCGCCCCGCTCCTCGATATATACTCGGGCTTATCTCTCGAGGCTCCAGCGCCCGGGCGGAACCGCCCCTGCCCCCCTTCAACCCGCCGCAGCCCTCGAGCTCCCGCAGTCACCTACATGACATCCCTGCACTTTTACAGTTCCTTCGCGGCGGGTACGTGCAGCCCGAGATTCCGCACCGCTCGGCTGGTTAAAGCAGCCGCGTTTCCGGCTCGCTACTATACACACCCGAAATATGAAGAAAACAAGGCATTAGAATCCAAAACAAGAGCCCGGGCGATCGGGGGCTCCCCTGGCCCAGCCACACGATCGGAGACCAAATCCCATTAGACCGTGAGTCTCGCTCTTAATCCAATAAACGCTCGGGCAGGACACGAGGGTCGGGGCTCTTTGCAGGCCCGGCACTCGGCGGACGCGCGGACACCAATGGGAAAAAGCATACGTTAAAAGCGAAAGAAAAAATTTGTCCGGCTGGCCGTTTGCGCGCTTTGTGCCCCCGGGTGAAAAAGACCCCCGAGGAGGAGGCGCACACGGCCGAGTGGACCGAGCGAATAAAGGAGCGGATAAGCGGCGGCGCGCGGGCGGCCCGAGTAATAACGCCGGCCGAGGGCAAACACGGCGCGGGGCGAACCCGTTTCTTTTTTTTTAGTATTTTCGGGGGGTTGTCCGCCGGAGAGGCCAGTTCGCCCGGCGGCTGCCCTCGGCTGACTTTGACAATCGCGCGGCTCCTTCCGGCCAAATCCCGATTAGCCGGGCCATTTGATAGCGCCTCCGGTGCGTGTGCGCGCAAGTGCAGCTGGCCGCGCCCGCGAGATGAAAGGGCTCGAGTGGGGCGCGCGGCGATCGACCCCCGATGGTTTTTCCCGCTTTCGAGGGGCAAGCACTCGTTGACCCTATGCCGCCGGCTGGCTTTTCCACCGGGGGGAGGGGGAAAAAAAATGCCCCGAGATGCAACGCCTCGCTCGGGCCTGTCTATTAATACAACAAGGTGCCCACGAGCGGCATTAGGAATGCAACTGCGGCTGCACCGCGCCTCCGAATTAGAATCTAAAAATACAGCGAGTACGCGGCTCTAAATCAACACTCGGGGACTTGGGGACGGGAGAGGCGCGCGCCCGACTATCGGGGACGTTGGCCCACGGCTGTATCTCGCTCTTTATCTATCGAGCCTTTAAACTCCCCGCACCGCTGCGGCCCGGCATCGACGGACGGACCCACGAGGTAGGCACACGAGAGTGCGTCTGTGTGCCGCGCATGCGTGCCCCGCCCGGCCGCTAGAGGGAGACGAGACGTAGAGGAAAGAGCGGGTGGCGACGCTCGCCGAGGATCGGTCGCGACCGAGGCAGGGGGGGAGAGAAAGAGACAGGGAGTAAAAAAAAAAAAGGAAAAAAGAGGAATTACCGGCGCAGAACAGCTGCTCCTGCTGCTGCGTCGCTCCTCTCTGTCTCCTTCCGCCCGCTTCTATGCCCGGGACAGCCAACGAAAAGGAGAGTCCGGCCGATACGTACACTTCCTAGGTACGACTGATTCTGCCGACTTGCCCCGAGCCGAGGGCGGACCATAAAGGAAAGGGCTTGCTTAGCGCCCACCGCCTCTTGTTTACGGTTGCTCAACTTTATTAAATTTACGTTCGTCTGGGTTTAGAAGAAAAAAACTGTTATAACAGGCAGAGTCAACACTGGCTTGCTTTGAGATACAGCATTATATCAGGTTATTTGTGTAGCAGTCAAAGGGGCTTTAATTCCGTGTTGAGTTGTAAACGGTATCGCGGGGCAAACACTAATATTTCTCCACACAGAATCCTTTTGTTTTGAAAGTTGCTACGGAAGAAACTCGCGGCTACAGGCCAGATGGCCGTTGCCGGCGGCCGAGATAAGCAGGAGCGGGGCACGCGCGAGCGTGAACCGAGCTATATACACCGACTGATGAAGAGATGTCGGGGCGGGGGCCGGGTGTCTTTATTGGCACGGGAGCCCCGCGTCGTCTCAGCCGGCGGCGCGCGGCGAAATGACGCGTGATGCACGCGGCGGCGGCCGAGGGGTGGCGCCGCGGCCGAATCACATTTTTCTCGTTATCGGCCCTTTTATTGTCTCGTTACTCTGCCGCGGCTGCCGCGCGCCCCTCTTTCACGGGCCGTCGATTTCCTCGAGGGCGATCGATACACGCGCGACCGAGTACCTTTTCATTCGCGCGAGCCCCGGGCGACAGGGGGATACGACTCCAGCAGACGCCTTCCCTTGGAACAACGACCATTTTTTTTTTCCATCGCCTCCGCGCTCGTCCCTTTCTTTTTTGGACATTGTTCGAGGCGCGGGGGCCTGTGGGCAAGGTTTAATAAGTTGCGGATTATGCCATTTTTTCTCTCGCATTTTTGCCTCACCGGCGACGACTCGTTGCCATCGCGGCCAGCTGCAAGATTAACGATCGCGCGCGCGCGCGCACCTTCCGCCGCATAATACTTTCGGATTAAACCAGGGAGATATATTCTGTTATAAATGTGCGGTAGTCGATATTTAGCGAAATTACCGAGACAGTATATCGAGACGAGGGATTTTTAAACGGGCGGAACAAGCCGCAGCTTTGGCCTTAATCGGCCCCTGCGCTATCTCAGATGTAACGTTAATTATCGATCGAGGGGAAGCAGCTTACGGACCCGTTAAATGTTTTCTTAAGCGGTACATCTTAGCGACGGGCCGACGAGCGCGCCGACGTGCGCACCCACCGTCCTGTATGTATCGAGTAATAGACCCACGCCCCGAAGGATTAATCGAGCCTCTGTAATATAAACTGGAGCCCAGCTCGATATCGTGTCACCATTTTAATCGGGCCTCCTTCCGCGGATACATTAAAATTAATTCTTCGATTACAGTGTTTTTCGAGAGGCGGGCCCAGGCCGTTGATTAAACGCCCCTCGCGTATTTGCATTTTTCTCACAGGTTGTATATATATAGGTATACAAGCTCGTGTGGTTTAGCCCGCGCGTACTTCTAACTCACTTACGCTCGAGATTGAATTTTAATTAATCCCGGTACAGCGGAAGTGCGCAATTATAATAATCAACGAGGCGGGCACGTCGCGCTGCCTTTTAACTGACCAAACTGCACGATGAATTAATTATACGAATTAATTGACGTCACGTGGCCGCGCACGTTTCCCGAGCGGCAGTAGGGCCGGCAAGGTAACTCCCAACACCGGCAATTAAAATCCCCATGAATGATTGAGAGCGACGGCGAATAGTGCGGGCGAGGCGCGACCGGCCAATATCAATGTATACATCTCGGCCGGCTGCAGCGGCCCGGGGAAAAGCGGCGTAGTACTCCGCCCGGCCGGCAGGAGAGTCTAAGGCCCCGCGGGGCGCGCCGATCGGGAGAAAAAAAAGGGCGCGATAACGCGCGGGAAACCGGCAAGGTCGACTGGCGGGACGGCCGGGCGCAGGCCGCCTCGTAAACCGCCCGTAAATATCCCCGCTCGTCCCGGAGGTCTGGAGACTAATTAAGAGACGCTTAAAAACGGTGGGGGGAAAAGGGAAGGTAGGGCCCGGCGGCGGCGGCGGCTCGGCCGGCGTAATGCGCGCAACTTAGGAAAAGCCTGCCGAGCCGGGGATATCCCGTCGTCGTCGTCGTCGTCGTCGTCGTCGTCGGCCGGCCCCCGGCTCGCCACGCCGCCGCGTAAATATAGGTGGCGGGCCGGCTGTGTGCGTGGCCCGCCGCTCTCGCACACAGCCGCGCCGCCGGGGGAGAGAAACTGCGGGGCCCCGGATCCCCCAGCGCGGTTTCGTTTGGGATGTGCCTCGGCCGCGCGCCGTGTACAGCTCCGGACAAAAATCCCCCGGCGCTCTTGGGAAATGACGGCAAGGATGCACCCGTTTCACGCTCCATCCACGCCGTCGCCCGCCGCACAGCTGCTCTCCTCCCACACTTTTCCAAAATATTTTCCCCTCGACCTCTCGCCGGGGCTCCCGCATTTTCCAGATGTATCGACTAACGCGTTCCCGGGCGTTCCCGGGCGTTCCTCGGCCCTCGCCCTTATCATTTCCCTATTCTCCGATCAATCGCAGTGGCTGGCTTCTAATTTCACTCGCGTCGTTACTTTTTTCCCCTGTGTAAAGGATCCAATTTATGTGGGGAGCAATGCATCGCGAAGGTAACAATTAGAATCATAATTACGGCTCGGTAATTGGAATATCCGAGTAATAGACGAGGATATAGATTATACTCATTGTAATCGAGAGATTTCAAAGCTATTTGGAATTAATGTTACTACCCAAATAGCTTATTATTGAAATCAGAATTGGCAAATATGAAACAATAATCGAGTAGACGTATATATTTTCATGTGTAAACAGTAAATTTCATTCAATTCAGCTCGTTGTATTCTCGTCACTACGATAACTATTCATACGCGCTTATTTATGTGACAGAATTGGTCCAAAACTTATGTGCACTCTAAGCGAGATTCTAAGTTTTTTTTAGTAGATTAGAACTTTTTTCTTATTTCTTTATCTTGTTAGTTCCTTCGAATACGTACGTATATATAGAAACACATCTGCCACGTATGTAATCTAATCGGTAGTATGCACTATTAAAATAATTTTTTTTTAAGTTGGCATTTTTAAAGCAGTACAGTGCTCGGTAAATGTCATAAAGTTTAAAAAAAATCGAATAGATAAATTTGTCATATGGGTGATTAATACGTTATATCTGCTTTCAGTGTTTAAACATAAACGTACACTTTTAGCATTAACAAAGAAATGTACCATGATAGTGTATCGCGTATAATTTAAAATGATTCAGTCCGGTGTTAAATATAGCATTGCGGTTAGACGAGTGTCTCAATGATTGTAGAAGAATACATGGATTCAACGCTTGAAGGAGGAATAAAAGTAAAGCATTTCCCTTGGGATTCGAACGCACGCGGGCGCCGGCAAGACGATTTACTCTCGGATTCACTCGGTATTTTTTATAGCTAGGTGCATTTGCCCGACATTTGTTTATAGCGGGCCAGTTGACCCACATGTCCTTTCGCGCGCGCGCGCAACATTCGAACAAAGTCGAAGAAACTGCAAGAGTCGGCGCCTGGCAATGGCCTCGAGCGGTCCTCGGAAACGTGGAAAAGAAAAAAAGTCGGAGCGCGTGCGGAAAAATAAAAACAAAAAAAAAAAAGGTGCGAAAGGCCGGGACGCGCGAGAGCGGGGGTCGGCGGTGCTCTCGGGGCAGGCTCCGCGCGATAATGGGGGAGGTCGGCGTGCGCGGCTTGGCCCTAAGGAGGATCCTTAACCTGTTTGCTCGCGGGCCGGGGCGGCGCGCGCGGTACACTCGGGGCCAAAAGCCCGGGGCCGGGCGTGTGCCACGCGCACGCGCGCGCGCAGCTGTTCGACCGGAGCGAGGAGTCCCTTTTTTTTCCTCTCTCCCCCCGCGCGGCGCGCACCCGACGGACTGCCGATCGGCTCGTACGTGCGCGCCGCCGCCGCCGCCGCCGCCTCACACGCACCCGGCCCGCCACACGTACGCGCATGCCGCGATGCGCGATGAATTATTGTCGGGCCGGGCGCACGGATTTTTCGGGCGCTTCCCTTTCGCGCACCTCCTTCCTTCGCTCCCTTCCTCTGCGCCGCTTCTCACTCTCTCTCTCTCTCTTTCGCTCTCGCCCTTTTCTCGCGGTCTCCCCGATCGAATTGGAACCGCGCATCCGTTTGTTAGTTCGTTTGTTGTGCGGAGGTTGGCGAGGAGCGGGCCGGGGACGTCCTCGGCGGCGCTCGCCGGTGGGAGAAAAGCCTCGGTTCGATCGGGGGAAGTGAACCGTGCCAGTGGCCGACGCGCCGCTCCGAGCGAAAGGATTTCCATTTCCAGGAAAACCGAAAGTACGCCTCGATAGCAGTGCCGGCTTTTCCGAATATCTCCGCTCCGACGGCCGGCGCGCTCCAACGCAATTTTGTTGCCGTTCAGCGGGGAGGTCATCCGTCCTCTCGGGAGCTTACCACCTCGCGCGCTCCCGCCGCCGCATCGATCTCGCAAAACAGTCGCATCTTAATATTTACAGGCAGACGGTCCGATTGCGCGGGCACGACGGGGGGCATCGTCAATTTTTCACGGGAGCGTTTAAAGAACTGCGCGCCTTGGGGAAAACGTACCTCGGTTGTCGGTCCTCCGCGGACGGCCTGGCACGCGCGCACCCGGGGACTCCGGGCCCCCCCCTTACCCGCACTGGGCACTCGCGCACAGACACACACTCCTCCTCTCTCGTCCTCCGGGGGAGGACGGGCGGCACACTGCGCGGGCGCTCCGGGGACGGCTCTGCGCGTGCGTGCACGCGGGTGCGCGGCCGAGCCGAGACTGCGGCCGGCGGCGGGGAGCGGCGCGCGCGCGGGGGCCCCTCTAGGGCCGTAGTGCGGCCGGTGGGGGAGCCCGCCGAGGGGGAGGGGCGGCCCGCCCCGCCGACGCCGACCTCCTCTCTCTCTCTCTCTCGCGCGCGGCGCTACGTGTACACACAGGCTCGCCTAGCCGCGCGCGTGCACCCGAGTGCCCCCTTAGGCAGCCTCCACAATGCCGGCCATTGACGGATTATACATTTTGTGAGGTAGGCATTATATGCCCCTCGTCCTGCCTCCGCGCCCGCGGCCCTTTTTTCCCCCCCCCTCCTCCGGCGAAGGTGTGCGCGCGGCGGTGCCTCGCGCGCATTGTGCGGCCCCCGGGGATAATTCGGCCCCGGGGCCCTGTGGGAGCCAGGGCCGCCGCCAGCCCCCCACCCCCGACGCTCTTCCCGTCCGGGTGCGTACGTGACCTACGTTCACCGCGCGCCGTCCGGCTTTGCCCGAGGGAACTTTTCTCGGCTTCTCCGGCCCACCCGCGACACTCGGGGCCGTCCTACTCGGACCCTCCTCGAGAGAGCGAGAGCCCGTCGACATAATTTCCCGAGCGCGCCGCGGGACAGCCGCCGGGGGGCCGCGGCGTCGGCGCGCTGTTTGCCCCCGGATTTCAATAACAACGCGGGCGCCTTTAACTTTAACGATTATGCAAATGGCCGGATGAAACTCGAGCGGGGTGGGGGGGGGCAAGGGCTGGCCGGCCCGCCGCGACAGCTGTTGCGCCGGGCGAGGGACGCCTCTTTGCGGATCGCGCGACAATTTGTCGGTTCGCCGAGGTTCGGACATCGGCCGCCGAGGGCCACCTACTCCGGGCCCACGGGACTTTCCTCAGGTAGAGGAATGGTGAGGCCGCGCGGGGGCCGCACCCCGGGGCTCCCTGCCAGGGGGACGCCGGCGCTCCCCCGGTTCTCCGGCTTCCTCCTCGCTGCATCTTAATCCGTCATGATTAATCATAGAGTCGCTTATTCCGTCCTGTGCATTAGGCCTGCGCGCACCCCTGCGCCCCGAGCCTCGCAGTCGGATTTCTCGCCCGTTCCGAGAACTTTCTTTCCGTTTACTTGCTCCAGCGCAGTTCTTTAAGCGGCCCGTAAGAACATTCTTATTCCGTGAGAAATATAGATATGTATTGTCGGTGCGTATTGCTCGGGTGCGCGACAATCTAGTTTCTCTCTATTTTAAAAAAGGCGCTTGTTTGCCATAGGCGGCCAAATCGTGGAAGGAAAACGTCGAAAGCCCATGGGAATTTCCACCCTAAAATATTATAGTCGTAAACCGCTTCAAAATTTCAGCGCCTGCGGACCGCTGTATAATCCTACTGTGCAGGGCAGTTATACCTGTCAACTTACTTCAAACAAAAGAGCTAATAAAGCCAGAAACGGGCCATTGTATTAGTGCGAAAACTAAGATTTTCCTACAAGTGCCTTTGTTGAAAGTATTGCGCAACAGATATTCTCCGCTGCGGATGCGGCTTCGTCTGCTCTGGCCGACCTCTGGCTTAAACTAATCTTTGACGGCAACTGTCCCACCAAACCACTAAATAACATTGCTATTATGTAGAGGACAAAGTTGATATTACGAAAATACGTACGATATTGTCATCCTGATAAATTATGCGACGGAAAACACTCTGGTCTTCAAAACACAAATTGAATTCTAATTCAATCCTTCTAACAAATGATACGTACACGAGCATTGTGAAAAATGCAATAACGATGATAAACTACCGTCACACTGAAAGTTCGCACGATGATACCGATCGAACGTTTCTTAAAAGATAGTCCAAACCATTAGTTGACAGCTAAACCTTCCTTCCTTGTGCAAGCCACGGAAGACCGTCTATTATCCCGACAGTGTAATTAATAACAGCCCTATCATTTGAGGCATCGCGGGTAAGCATTTTGAGTTAGCGAGTGAGGCAAGAGGCAGACGACCTCGAACGTTTTCGTATGCATCGCACATTCAATAATCTTGAAGAGCGCGATAACAGCCAATCGGTCTTTTACGCAAGAAAGCTATATGAGAGTCGGAGCGAGAGAGAGAGAGAGAGAGCCGTGGCCACGGGAGATGCACTGTTACGACCCGATACAAGTGCAATGAAGAAAAGAAAGCGCCTCTCTACGTCGATTCTTATACCTTGGGGATCATTGACTGTAGGCTATTGTATAGCTTACTTTTATTACTTTTGTAGGATGCGCGATCGTCCAGTTTCTATCCTGGTATACTTTCCGTTCTGTCTTGGAGGCGTTTTCATTCAAAAAATTCCTTTCGACTACATTGTAAGGAGCCTTCTAGCCGAGAGTTATAAAGTATTAAGATGCGCATTCGGACACGCGTGTCTTTTCATCGGTATTGATTATCTTGATATAGCGGCCGGCCCGTGCACGAACGCTGTTTGATATTTATAATATTTAAGATTAAGCACCTCCGAGGGGTGGCGGCTCTTAAAGAGCAATATATCCGGGCACAGCTCATTTGAATTCCGAGGAAAAGCTTCGGTTTAATTTGGCAGGGAAGCCAGGGCCAGTAATTTGACTATTCATCCCGAGGCCTGTGAGTACAACTCCTCTTGCCTCGTACGCGTACACGCGCATCGTTCTGTATACATGTGGAAGCGGCGCGTCCCAATATTTGCGATAAAAAGCAAATCCCCATAAGCACACGGGCAGTGCACCGAGGGTCGGTAGGGGAGTGGCTTTCCCGCGGCGGCGCTCGCAGGCGTCGCAGATGATGCGGGAGGCCGGGGCTCGAGACTCGGGCGGCCCGCGCTTCCGGCCCGGCGCAATAAAACGCGCGAGTCACTTCCGGCGGCGCGGCCCCTCCTCTCGGCGGCCCGATCCGAATCTGCGCCGCTGCGGCGAGAGGAGGGCCAGGCGCGTCTCCGAGGTCGCGCAAGGATGCCCGGGGAAAGGGGTGGCGCGGGCCCCCGGACGTACAAAGTAAGCGGTAATCTGTCAAGGACTCGGCGTATTAATTCGGTCCGGCTGTATAAGGCGCGGCTATCGGGTTGCAGGGTTACACGCCCCGGCGCGATTCGCGGAGCCTCATAAATATTCAAAAGACGAGCGCCGGCCGAGTAAGTGACGTTTAATCTTTGCGGATTCCTCGCGTATCTCCAAAGGAAGAGAGTCGGCCGCTCGGGCACACGCGCGTCCCCGCACATATGTATACGGGAGCGAGGGCCGGGCCGGCCTCGCCGGTACAAAACCATCCGGCTCTCGCGTGACCCGCCTCGGGGGGACTTCCCGCTAAATCGCACCGCGCGCCTTCCTTTCTTTTTTTTTATATTTTCGCGCCGAGACCCGGGGCACGCGGAGAAACTCCTTCCTCCGAAAAGACTGGACGCCTGCGTTGTATGCGCGTCCGGTCTTTATTTTTTCATTTTTTTTTTTTTTGGACTTTCCAGCCCGCGCGGTCCAGCGGACTGGATCAACAAGTGAGCGCTGCGAGGAGGGAAATTAACCGGCGCGGGAAGACGAAGCTGCGGGAGAGCTCGCCGATCCCCGACGCCCGCGTATATATATATGTATATACATGGGCGGCCGGCTAGAATCTTGGCAACTTTTCCGATTGGCCCGAGGCGCCCCGGTGGACTCGAGGGGGCTGTCCCACCTCGGGGGTGTCGTTAGCCCGGCGATTTAATTACCGCCGCGGCGCGGGCACAGGAAACTTTCCCGCCTTACGGCCGCGCCTTCGTTTTTTTTTTTTTCGCGCGCGCCCGGAGATTAGGGGGCCGCTAACGAGATTGCGGACAATTGACCCACATTATATCGGCCGAGGGTCGCGGCCCCACACAACCATCGTACTTTTGACTCGAGCTCGATTTTCCCCTCGATCGTGCCCCGCTGGGTACTTGCGACTAGGTGTACCGCTGTTAGAAAGGTGGTGTTCCGGGAAGCGTCCAGCTGGAAATAGCGAGCGCACTAGTCGCCGCGTTAAATTGTTTTCTTGTTACAGGTATCAAGTAGATGAGCGCTTTATACGGCCTTGCGCACTTGCTTTCCCATTGGCTGATCAGAGAAACGGACACTTGCACAATATCCTCTTCGCCACATTGGTTTACTACCCTTTGTTTCGCAGATAATAGCAGCAATTATAGGAGAGCCCTAGATCCACTAGACCTGTCCCGCTGCAGCCCGGGGATCGAATTTAACGTTCCATCAATAAATTGCCAGAACGCGAAATTCCAACTATTGCAAGTCGAGTGTAATACCGGCTGATTTATTTTTATGCCACTTTGAAGGAGACGCCACGGTGAGAAATATACAGTTCCTTTCACTTTCCATAATGAACTTATTAGGATGGCTTTATAACCGTAATCCAATTAGAATGTAGAGTGTGCAACACCGGACGTGTAATTCAGCTTTTTTTAATATAAGCTTATTAGTAAAATTGGATCATATTGAATCAAATAAAATCGCTGTACTTTTACGACGTCCCACGATGTTGAGCCAGTCGGGCAGTACGAGGCGGACGAACCAACGAGGACTCCATTACGCTAAAGACGAATAGAACAGTGCCAATCCACTATACTCGCGATGCATCAACCTCAACGCGTCATCGAGATAACGAAAGAGCCAAAGAATCGAAAGTGATGCTGCATCGAGTTGAAAATCCGATGGGAGCTAAGGAGGAGGAATAGGGGATCCATAAGCCGCGGAAAGAAGGACGGTACCCGCGAGGGAAACGGCTCCTCGCGGCATTCCCGTCGAGCTTTTTCTCTCGCACGTTAATACCCCGCGTTACAGGGCGCCGATCGTGTATCCCTGCGCGCTTTTCAATTTCGGCCGCGTGCTTTATTTTCCCATCTCTGTATAGATATTGTGTCAATCTCTTTATTGCACGGGGAAACCCGAGCCGCTCAAAGTGAATTGTATCGAAGGCGGAAGTCGTTGTGCAAGTCGGGAGCTTTGTTGCGCACGTCAATTACCCGCGGACAAGGAGGACAGCGGGTGCCGTTGCAACAAGGGCTGCCTTCTTTCGGCGCACTATATTATCCAGAGGGAGCGCGAGCGTAAGGCTCCAATATATACATCCCCCCGGATCGGCCGGCAAAAACTAGTTCGCCCTATTAGTCCCTCATTTGCCGTCCATCAGGGCGGAAGAGGGGCCGCGCCACCTTCGCATGCAAATGCGCGCCCCCCGGCTTAATGGAATATGTATGGAGGGTGGCGGTCCGCCCCGGGCCGTGGGTCACTCGCGCGCCTTTGCGGGGGCGCCAAGGCGCCGCGGCAATCGGCCGGCGGTTAATGCGCGCCCGAGGGCCGGGGCCGACCGTCGAGTCGATATCTCGCTTTCTTTATGAATCGCCGCTTCGATTTGAGGGGCTCGGGCTCTTTGTACCCCCGGTTAAGTACCCCGAATCTCTTGTACGTCGATTCTCGCGGGACGGTTTACTTTACGGCTGGATACGGGCGGCGTAAGCAAGGGTTGGCTCGACGCTAATGCCGTTTTATCGAGGGCGCCTCCTCGTAATAGCCCTCGTTATATAATATACACGCTACTCCTTTTTTTCTTCCTTGTTAATTAGTTGAATAAGTACGTACGACCGGGCTTCGACTATAGTTTGACGTTGCACGACCAAGTATACGAGCCATACGTATAGCTCCGACGCTGCTAATTAAATGAATCGAGAAGGAAAGCCACGTATAAGAATAGTTTCATGCGTTTGACCTCAATAGCACAGTTGGTAAGTTAGCTAGGTAGCTGCTGAGCTTAATGTCAGGTACGTGCACGGGTAAAAATACTCCAATTACGCTCTAGGATTAATTTAATATCTGCACCTAACGCGAGTAACGTATAATTATCACTGTATGCAAACTTTCATGAAAATGTATACTGTTTACACAATCTCACGTGTTAATTACGTGTTTATCGAAGGAATCGCGATCGTTTCCCAATTTTGAAACTTTATCAAGTTTAATACAATGAAAAAAATTTCTTCGTTATGATTATTGTACGGCAGAGGAAGAAACCGTGCACGATTATAGAATCCAATAAACCGTAGAAAAAGTCACAAGCTCGTTGACAATGGTATAATCGTATGCAAAAGAGCCTATAATTGAGCAGTGGCATTAAGCAGGAGTTTGATTGGTGTTTACGGTTGGCGTTGTCACAGACTAATGAAATACGCAGGTTACACTGCAACCGCAAACGTAAGTAAGGCAACTTTGAAAGATTCGATGCAACAATTTGTCCCGCAGTTCTTGTGCAGGTGTGATGTTATTCTACCGGGTTCTTGTGGTTGTGCAAAAATGCCGGCCGGCCTGCGGCCTGCGAAACACATTAGCTCCCGCCGTGTTATTGCGCCAAAGGAAGAAGAAAAAAAAAATAATAATAAGCACAAATCCCAGACGGCGGTGCGTGTTTAATCTGCAATTTCAAATCGGCTTTCCTCGCGCGTAAATTAATAACAGTAGGCGCGCGCTCAAACGGAGCAAAAAGATTATCTGCCCCGGGCACACATTCGTGCGGCGGCCACATTAAACAAAATAACGCCCGGCGAGGGCGGGGGGGGACAAAAAAAGAAGCGGCAGGCGGGAAGCCCCCGACGGAGATGTAACATCCGCGGCGGGCCTGTGCGCTCCCCCCCCTCCTTCGACGTGCGCGCGCACCGGGATTTCGCGCGCGAAAAAAAGAGGCGTCCTCGTCGACGAGTGTGTTTACCCGGGCCCTCTGACGCGTGCTCCGACCGTTCGATCGGGCGCGCTGTTCGCGCGGGCCGCTCGGCCCTCGCCCGGCAAACACACGCGTCAAGGCGCGACAAAGCGAGCGCGGCGAAGGTAACGATATTGGATTACGCGAGGCGCTCCGCCGCGGAGGACGCGCGCGAGTGTGTGTGCGTGTGTGTGCGCGCAATTCGGGGGATTTGGCCCCGGTTACGCGGGCTCCCCGCGCCAGTGCTTTGATTACCGCTCGGGGCTCGGGCCTGATGGAATTAGGCGCGTGCCCGGGAGCCGGCGCTCCTTTCTTCTCCCTGATCGATCGGCTCACGCACAGGTGGGCGCGCGCGTGTGTGTGTGTGTGTATGTGCACGCGGCGGCCGTGCGAAAAAGGAAAAACCGTGGGGAGCCGATGCGCGTATACGCGCGCGTGTCGCCGGGTTGTATGCTCCCCGCCCTTCCGCAGCCGCTGATTAATCCCTCTTTAGCGAATCGGTTGGCCGGAGGGGGGAGGACTTGGGGGCCGGCGTCTGGCGCCTCGGGCCTCGGGAGGCTACCCCCGGCATATACGCGGCACCTCCGCCCGATATGAATATGCACGCGCGGCTGTTTTTACCGGGCGCGCGCGCCCGCGACAGACGATTCAATTTCCGCTCGTTTATAATGTTTGCATTCCGCTCCGAGCTTCGCTTTGCTTTGCGCACACAGGGAGGAACTCGTTCTTTTCCCCTCGGATGGGCCAGCCGAGGCATTCAAAAGCTTCGATGTATAGCTATGGGAATATTAATTAGTGGGCGATCGCGCGATCGCTTTGAGGTCGGCCGCTTTAAATAGCAAACCCGAGGCAAAACATTGTAGACCGACTGTTATCCTAATCGATTTCTTCTTATGTATGCTACCGGGCCTGTTTGAGCAAAACAGCCGCAGCTCGATTGCTCGGAAATGGCTACTCTCTCAATTTCAAAACGCAGATAATCTCTCACCTATGGAGGACTCTCGATTGGTATATATATTGACCGATTACGCGTGCTTTTACCTCGAGTAGATATCTATAATCTTTCAAGTTTAAGGAGTAGTAAGAGCTTATGTATTGACTCCTCGACTCGAGTACCGATAACTAAACGGCATATTGTCGATTGCAGCATTCGCAGGACAGGTATATGGGTAACAGTAAAAGCTGCGAGTGAAATGAGCGGAATCCAGGGGAATCGAAGGGAAAAAGCGCGTGCATTATAGGTACGCCAGGAGGAAAAAAGGGGGCGGAGGAGCGGGGAAGCTCTCCGGGAAGAAAGCCTTCTCGGAAGAAAGAGGCCCGAGGAAAAGATTACAAGGAAGGAGTCGGCGGAGCGCCCCAGGATCAACCCGTACGATTAAAGTCCCCCGCGAGAGGCTTTCATCCCGCGCGGACCCTGCCTTATCTCCGGTGCGCCGTCTCCTCTGGTTTATCTCGCGCGCGGCCGGAAATGGCCCGCGGGCTTGATGAAAACTTCCGTGCCCCCTTTTTTTTTTTTTTGTTCTGCCGGCCCCGCCCACGGCAAATTAACGGGTCGACTTGGCCCGTGCGGCGGGTACACGAGGTGGCTCGGCTTACCTGCAACAGAAAGAGAAACAAAGATTAGACGTGGACGGTTGGCGGCGTCGCGGGGGAAGATCCACTAGGGGTGATTGTACGCGGGCGGCAGTCCCGCGGAAACGTAAGGCGCGGGGCAAAAAAAGAAAAACCGGGTTCTCGCTAGTCGGGCCCACCCGCGTCGGCCATCTCGCGCGACAAAAACCGGCCGGCCACTGTTTGCCCCGCCCGCAGCACCGGCGCACGCACAGCCTCCTTCCTTCGCGGCTTTGATTCCCTCCGAGCGGGCCCCGGGTCGCGCCCCCGCCGGATACATGGACCAACCAGGGCCGCGGGCCCTCGCTTTTTGTTGTCTGTTAGCGGCCTCGAGGTCCGGTGGACTCTTCGGAGATTCGGACGGTTTTAGGAGGTGCAGTCGCGGACTTTTTCAAAGTTTTAATTAAACTTCAAGCTAGTTGTGTGCGTATAATAAACATAGGGGAGCTCGCAGCTGTCCCCTTTTTTTTATACTTTCATTATTAGATCAACTTCATTTCCTGCTTGTTGGTAATTTCTTTCACGCTTTTTAATTAAACAGGCAGAATCAAAGGAGCCCAATGCACCTCGGGGCCGCGGGGGAATCCAACCCGTCGTAATCGTATTGTTTCTTTTTTTCTTTTTTCTCCGCTTGATGTATAATTCCGAGCTCGGAGTTGTTGGAGGGCCGACGGGGGGAGAAAAACATAATTAAATAAATTACTGAAATTCACTTTGGTAAATTGACAAAAAGCTGTCCGGCGCTTTTTTCATCGCTCCGCGCAATAACTCTCTGGACAATTTTGTTTTTCCCTTTTTACAGCGCGTCTAAAACCGTCGTTATATATATACATATATATAGGGTACGGCCAATAAAAAGCGCGGAATTCGTAAGGAGCCTCGGAACGAGGAGAGACGCACCGCTGCACCCTTGTTTATCAAAAACACGGACGAGCCGCGCGGGGCAAGGTGGAAGGCTTGGGGCCTTGGGAGGGGGTGGGTGAACAATATTCCCTCGGGTCGCGATAAAACCACGGGCCTCTGTGTATATTACACGTGTACGTGGGGACGCGGACCGAATTTAAAATGCTAATCTTCCGAGTGTCCGTCTGCGGGGAATAAAAATGCCTCTCGGAGGCATATCTCTTTCCTCCCGGGGCCGGGCAACTTTTCGCGGGCTCGGCCTCCGCTGGATGGGCGCATTACGCCTCTTTAATGCACTCGGACTCGTTTGCCGCCGCGGCTCTCTAGATCCATCTTGTCCCCCCGAGCCCCCCTTAATTGCCACTGATACTTATTTGCGAGATTAATTATTTGTCAAGTTCAATTGGCTAGCGATACCGTGAGCGGCCTTCCTCGTTTTTTCTTCGGCTCGCCCGGTCGTTTTGCCGTTTTTCACGGAACAAGTGTGCGGGGAGCAAATAAATGTATCTAGCTTCCCAAGTGCTGTTTAATTGTGTCGTTCCGTGTTCGCATCCCTATTATAACTTCGTGTAAATTTCAAGCCCGTTTTCTCCTACTTCCCTTGTACATGCACACAATTCCCAATGAATGTAAGCGTGTACTTATAGAGCTTAGCGATCGAGTCTAGCTAAAGCTTCTTAACCAAAGTCCGCTTTGACGAGGGTCGAGCCGCCATCGATCGGAGCTGCGGTAATCGGTTCGATTTCGCAGGAGTGATGATCGGCGACATGTTTTTCTTACGGCGCGCCTTCGCCACGCGCCCAATAGGATGGGAGCTGGGTGTCCCGCGAGGGCCTGATTGACGGGGCCGACTTCCAGCGAAAGTACCAAGTAGTCGACTCGTCAATTAGTTGTCTTCATTCGCTAATTAAACGGCCGGTACGCGGCGCAAAAAGGCTCCGGGTGGCCGGCCGAGCGCTCGGTACAATTAACGGATTCCGATATAAATTATTTCGCGGGAGGCGCGGCCCTTTTTTCGCGGCGGTCCCGCCCGCCCGGGTTCAACAGCCTCGCGCGTCACTCGACTTCGGCGCTCTCCGCTGACTCGTGTGTCACCACGCGTAATACGTCCGCCTCCGAGGAATATATATGCGCCGCGGACCTTTATTGCACCTGCCGCGGGGATTTTCCATTCTTTTTTTTTGGGGAGTCCCCCGGATCGCGGGAGGCCCGGTGTAAATCGCGAGCGATCCGCATATTTCTCTATCCCGCTGCGGAATAATTAAAGCGAAAGCCCTGCGGAGGGCGCGCGCCGCTTCCAATTCCATCCACTCGGTCGGCTCTCGAACGGCTCCTTTTTATCTCGCCACCTCCCCTCCCCCGATATTTCACCCGGTTAACGACCACTCGCCCGCTCGCGCCTCCGACGCTCCCCGGCTGCTGCTTTGTATCGTCCTCCGCTCGCTCTCGCCACCCACGCCCAACCCCCCCATCCTTGCCCTTTTTTTTTTCCTTCCTGGGAGCTCCTTGAGGAGGCTTACCCGGAGGGAAAAAGGACCTCGACCTCTTTCCTCGCGCGCCGCTCGCCAAACTCGGATATTTTGCGGCCGATGTATAAGGGTGTGTACGCTCCCGCCGCCCACGCCCTTTTCCTACCTCCGCGATCGGCGCGTGATTCCATCGGATTACCAGGCCCTTGGATATCCGGCGGCGATTGTGCCACGTCGAGCCCTTGCGGAACTCGGGGCGACGGTTTCGGCCCGAACGTCAAGGATTGATTTACCGCGAGGGCCAGCGGCATTAGCGACTAATTGACCTCGGCTCGGTTTCCCTGCTTAACAAACCTCCCAATTATCACTTGATTGATCGGGGCCTGCGAGCTAACGAGAAGTAACTCGGCCGATCGGCCGAGGGGAATACATCGGCGTCGCGCGTGTATATGACCGGCAATGTGGGCCACGTAAGGCGACCGTCTTATCGCCCTTTTTTCCATCCCTTTTTTACGAAATCTTTTTTCCCTGCGACGGCTAAGGCGAGCAGCTGCCGCTCGCTCCGAGGAAAAGAGCGAGGGCACGAGATAAGAGGGCCGCTTGGATGTGCAACGATAAAACGACGGTTAACCCCTGACAATGCCGCGTCAGAGCTAGGGCCCTCGTAGCTTTTCCGAGGATCGATCCGCTGGATACATTGGAGCTGACTTTAAGACGGCGTGAATCGTTTAAAAATTTGTGAGGGACTGGGGTGAAAAGTTTGAGACTGGCACTGATACATATCGGGGACGCTTTCCGACGCTTCCGAATTGCTTGATAACTATGTCAAGATCTAGATTTCACAAAATAGATTGCGTAAAAATTGTAACATTAATATAAACGCGGAACAAGTACTTTTTGAGCGTTATCACGGATTGGGCGATAAATGTCTAATAAATAACTCTGCGTGTTTTTGATATTTCGTGAGGTAATACATCTATATGTGGTAATCGATTAGAGTTGAAAAGCAATATGTTGGTAACGTATAGGGCAAAGTAGAAAAACGACGATAAGTGCTACAGATTGAAAAAGTGTATACTTTTAATGAAAGATCATTAAAAAGTCGACCATATCGCACAAACAACTTCCATAAAGTCTTGAAAGGGAATGAGACCAAAGGAGTGGAGTAACTCTCTAAGCAAGTTCGCATAAAGTAAAACATCAAACTGTCTAAGAAAGCGACAGTTTTTCCCTAGATAGTCTCCAGCATGAGCTTATAGCCTGCTCCCGAAGTTGAAGCGGGTTCTTTTAATTTTTTTTTCTCTCTCTGAATGGCTCGTAAAGCCACATGGTATACAGTAAATATGATTACAAATCGTGTAAGGGCGGCCATTACATCAGAGTTAGAGCTTCACCAATGGCTCGGCGGAGCTCCAGTGCGAATTTTACTCGCAATTCCCCGCCGGACAATATCAGCGGGGACTGGAAAGGGAGCAACAAAAAAAAAAGAACGTCATGCGTAATGAAGAGCTCGAGGGGGGGAGAGAAACGTAAAAAAAAAGCGTCGGGATTTATAGGCGAATCAGGGGCACCGCCGGGGATGGAGCGCGCATGCGTCCCGGGGAAGGAAGAAAGATTAAAATTTCAACTCCGGCAGAGCCAGGCGTCTCGGCCCGAGCCGCTGAACAATGGGGCCGACCTATCGGGAGGTCGCGCGGAGTGCGTACGCTCAAATCGGACGCGTACTTTTTCCGCGTCAAGTGTCCGGTTCGCGGCGCGCCGCTGGGGATACCTAGCGGCTCCGGATGTTACCGCTTGATAGACACCGCTGGCGTTTGTTTCTCCAGTCCCGTCTCCTAGGTCTCATAGGGGCGCATTCCGCAGTGCGTGCCGAGCTGCGATTGGCTCGGGAAGTCCCGCTAGCCGAGGTCGGACGGGTTTGCGCGATAAAATGATTGTCGCGGGAGCCTCGGCCAAGGGGCGGCGAGCCCGCGCGAACGGAAAGAGAAAAGAGAGCAGAGGAACGAAAGTAAAAGGCGATCCCGGCGCCCGTGCCTTTTTTTCCCCCAGCTCCGCTCGGCCGTTCGAGTGTCCGCTTAGGTGTTGATAATTGCGGAGATAGGCGGCCGTCGGTGGCGACGCACTTTCCGTCGGGCTCTCTCGATAACGGCCCCCGTATACGTACAACGCCTCTCCGCCCGAAACTTCCCTTCCTCCTTTTGCTGCGATGTGCCGATCGTTATCAGCCGAGCTATTACGCCAATCGGGTGAACGTCCCATTTACCGGCCATTGAGACATCAAATCACGAGGCTCCCGCAATGCTTCCCGTACCGGCTTTTTCCTGAAAAATGCCCTTCGTAAAAATATTGCGTGTTTATTAAAACCGGGCGCCACACCTCGAGCCTTGCTTGCTTTATCTCGCCGGCTGATTTTCAATCAGATTAAATGGGCGATTCGCGTTACAGTATCCAGAGGAGTAACATTCTTGTGTTCACATGGTGTACATTTATCAGCCGAATGGAAGAACAAAGTTTTACTTTAAATCAAATTTAATTAGCAGCTTAAAACTGAAAGTGTATATTAAATAAAAGAGTATATACTCAGCACATTGGAATTAAAAGTAATTCGTTTTTGTTTATTCGATTGAGTTCACCCGAGACACGTTTCAATTAACTATTTTTAAAAGAGGCATTGATCGTAATGAAAGGGGTTGATATAAATTTTCTCCTTATTTAATTGAGTCTAGTTTCACCCGATCAATATCTTTCAATAAATCATAGAATAAAAAATCATGCAGCAGCGAGTAAACATGTTACATGAAAGGTACGTTCTTTCTCACGGAATTGCAAGAGCAAAAATGGTTAACTATAGTTTGGGAATCCTACGATATCAGTATTCATGGACCAGTGTTATCACGATACAGCCGCAGCAGTTTGTTTTTGTTGTTATTGAACTGCATATCTGATTCAAATTCGCCACCGTGAGAGCCTCGCTCTAGTTTTTTTTGTAATCATTCATATCTTCGCAATTGTATATCTAATGGAATTGATATTTTGGGGATGAATTATATAGCTATCCAAACAAGCTATTATAATAATTTTTATTTTCAAACCTCTGACTCATTAGTCCAAATAATTTATAATTCTACTCCTGAAAATCATAACAGTATTGTGTCAGCGTATTTTCATTCACATTGAATTGTTGTTCATAGCTCAGTGTCTTATTGTGGGATATTTGTTTATCCTAGATATTTGTAGAACCGACTTGGACAAGAATTCCACCTATCACCATATTATTTATAAAGAAGCGAGCTCATAGCTGTTTGAAATATAGAATGTACCATGCAAAATGAGAAAAGGACCGTCTTTCCGATGTACCGGAAAGATAAGGACTCTCCATGTGAACAGTACATAAAGAATCATAACGGTCGCTCGGGTACGCGTCGATGCATCATAGAGCCGCGGCGCCAAGGCACATAGCCTCCGTCCCTGGCCTATTTCGAGGCCTGCCGCGGCTTGCGTAACGCGCGGCGCGTGCGTATACTCTCGGGCAAGCCGGACAATGCGCGAAAAATTATATCGGCGAGTCCGCGGCGCGGGCGAGGCCTTTTGTACGGCGAGCGGCACTTTGTCCTTGCCTGCCAGCTAACTCGCGTTGCGCCCGTTGTTAATCCTCGCGGGGGGCTCGGCCGATGGTATCGGCACCTGCACTCCTCCGGCGGGGATACCCCGCTGGACCAAAACAAAAAAAAAGGGATCGATTCTCCCCGCGATGCCTGGGGCCGAGGGGCAATCTCGTCCACGCGAGGGCATTTTCGTCCGCCTAGTTACGTGCACACTGCGATTGTTGTCCTTATCTGCGCACAGGCAGCCTCGGGCTTAACCGTGTCAGTGGGTCCCGCGCTTTTCAATGCACCCAACTGTCGCTGCGCGTTTTCCCAAAGGCCCGCGTGGTTGAATGGTGGAATGGACGGCCGAGCCGTAGGAGGGCGTCCACCGGCGACACGCCTTGCGACGCGAGCATTGAAAATCGTTCGTCTTGCGGGACAGCTCGAGCGGAAGGCCGAGCCGCGCGCGTATATATATACACGCGAGCTAATTACCTGCGTCAAAGCCGGAGTTACAAGCTCTTGTATCGATGCGCCCTGCGCGCGATACATGCCATTGGCAGGGGAATACAAAGTACGGCGAGCCCGCGGGAAAAAAAAGTTTTTCCAACGCGGCGACAGGGGGACGGGAGGCCTGCTGCGGGCCCCCTCGGCATCCCTCTTCCAATTACGCGCTCGAGACTTCCTTATATATATATCTTATACGTGTGTGTGTATACATGTACGCCGAGGCGTGCTTATCGACAAACAGAAAAAAAAAAAGGGAAAAAAAGAGCCCGCGGCGGGCGTCTGGTTCGGCGCCGGCGAGGCTCTTCTACGCGCGGCGAGATAGCCGCCGCCTAGTCGTTTGCACCTGCGCGCAAGAAGCCGCCGGGCGGAAATTCCATGTAGGCAATTAGAGTCGCGTCAGGAGCGCGGGCGTCGCCGCCGGCTTCCGTCCTAGGGCGCACCTGTGCGCCTCGGCCGCTCGGGACAGGTGAGCTCGGGAAACTATAATCGATGCCGCGCCTCCGGTCCGAGCCCACGGTTCGATAGGAGCTCGCGCCAACGACAGGTTGACCAAAAGCCCGCAGTCCCGCGAAGGGTGCCAGTCTTACACCGGCGCTCCTTTCCTCCGCTCCTTCTCGTTGGCTCCTTTTTTTTTTTTCTATTTCCTGGAGTGATTAGCGCGTGCACCGAGATTGATTGTCGCTCGCGCGGCGCGTTTCATTGAAGAGAGTTTGTACCTGCGGCCGCCGAAGAAGAAAAGTGGACGAGCGGTACGCTGTCTCCGTAGGGTATACCTGCATACACAGACGAGTCGATGCCGCGGCAGCGGCTGAGCTCCCACGTATATATGTGTGTGTACATATATTAATATAAAGCGCAGGGCTGCTTAGAGCGCCGTTGTCGCGAAGATGAAGCGGAAGCGCTGGCCGCAGGCAGACGTTCCCGTGGCGTCGTCAACGATTCCATGAATAATATACGATTATATAATCCCAGAAGCGCGTCAACACGCGTTATGGCGCCAGACCCCCGCCGCGGATTACCGCAGCCTCAGTCTTGTCGTCGGTGCATCGATATTCGCGCGATATTAGCACACGCCTTTCAATTAAATTCCTCTCGCGGCGCGGATCCCGACAGCCGCTGTGCGATTGTGCGCCAGGGAGGGGGCGATAAATCGAGGCACACACGTGGTTTTTGCTGCATCGATCGACCGCCGCGGCCTGCCTCGATCGACATCGGCACACATCTGGCTCCGAGGTGCGAAGGAAAGGGGGATATATGCGCGCGTATCCGAGAAAGCGGCCACTTCAAAGCCGCGTGGGCGTCTGCCAGGCCGGTGGAGGGGGGGGGGGGTAGGAGGCGGGGGGCTGCTCCAGTTATTAATCGCGACGTCCCCGCGGCCGCGGGAGGAGCTGGAATTAAGCGCCCTTCCTAGAAATAATAAAGCCGCGCGCAGTAAACTCGGCTTTTACGAGGGCTGCCCGCGCGCACCTACTCGCGGGCCCGCTTAATTGCGCAATAATTTTGCCGGGCCCCGAGGGCCGCCTATAAATACTTACACACACACACACACATATATATATGTATTGCATACTTTTATTCTTTTCTTTTTGTCTGTTTTGCGCCCCCTCCGGAGACCTGGACTCTATGGCCGTTTCCAGTTAGTTGGCCGAACTCGCCGGCCGCCAATTGGCCAGAGGCTCGTGGCCGAGCCTACGCGCGTCTATATCCCGCTCTCCGGGCGGAGAACCTCCTCGGCGAGGGGAATCGCGCCGACTAATTTGTCGCCGGTTTTTGCCGCCGCGGCTACCGAGGACGACTCGGACTTTTCCTCCGCGTCGCCTCGCAGGTATTCCTAATGGGTTTGAGCGGCTCGTCAGCTCGCGTCCGGCCTAATCGCCCTCGGGGTAATCGACGTTGCGCGGCCTGGGGGACAGATATTTCTCCGGGCGCAACGTCGATTCCATTGGGCTGCAACCGTGGAATTTTGAAGCGCGTATATACGCCTCGGTGTGCGTGCGTGTGGATGCACGCGCATACAGAGTTGGATATAGTCGTCCCGCAGTTTCCCCAACCGGGCGTTTATTATCAAAACTTTACTGCCGCGCTGGTCGTTGTTGCAACGGATGGAAAAACCGAATGGTTACAAGTAGGCGGAAGCCGACGCGCAACACGAGGAAATCGTTAAGTGTGGCCCTTTCTTTTTTTTTTTTGCACAAGTCAACAAATACAACCGTTACTAAGGCCAGACAACTATTTTCTCATTAGGGCTAATGGGGAGGGATTCACTCGCGTATAATAATTCGAGAGCGTCATGGTTTTAAACTCGGCCGCAATTATGGCGCGCCTCCGCGGCAGCCTCGCGCGTTTTTGCACGTACGCGCGCACCCTATATTAAAGCTCTCGCGCGCGAATGCAAATTAATAATCGAGTATGAGTCGCGGCGACCCGCGTATAAATTTATGAGGGGGCCGATGTTCGCGGCGTGCACCTCCGTCGAGCCGGGGCAAGATGCCGCCAAAGCAAAGTGTGTGTGTGTGTTTCAGCCCAACTTCAGCTGCGCCGATTCGTCACGCTCGTTTACCAATACGATAAATTACTCCTGGCGACTCCTTCGCACCAGCTTGACGTCCGCACATTTGACGTCGCGACCGATTTAATTGGAGAAAATTAGTTGTTAAATTTCCATAGAATACAGTGTCGTTCCTGCATAATTCTCGATATATAAGCGATGAGCCACGAAATGACTACTCGAGTTGTAAGGTCATAATCTTTTTAGAATAATGGAAGTACTTTCATAGTGGAATCTTCACAAAGTGGCCTAAAAGTAAAAAAATATACGAATTTTGTAAAACATTTTAGCGAATGTCCATAAATCTCATCATTAGGCTGATCGTAAAAGTGCACATTTGTTTTATAGGGTTTGCGAGAAAAATGAGGAGGTTACACGCGATTATTCGCAGCAGGTGAAGATTCGGAACCGGATAATTGCCATAAAAATCTGGAGCTTGGCTAATGTTTATCTTAATTCCAGGATAATTTCAATGGAGAAAACTAATCGGCGGCATCTGTGCCGGAATAATTTAGTTAAATTTGTTAGGCATTGTGCGAAGGGAGTCGGCCGACGCAGAACACACAGGCCGCCAGAGGAGTAGGCATTCTTAATGCTCCCGCGGGTGTTTAAAGAGAAGCGCGGCTCGGGCTTTAAATCGGCTAGACGATCCCGGGCAGATTGCCGGGGCTTAATTGACCAGGTCTCATCCGCTGGGCGGCCGGGAGGCAGGGCGGGCACCGGGCCCTGGAGGCCGGGCGCTTATCGATCTGGGCATCGCTCGCGGCGGCGGCGGCGGCTCCGCGCACGCGCCACCGCGGGCGTCGCGCTCCGCCGCGGCCGGCTGTTTATACCCATGTCCGCGGGGGCCCCGCGTCTCCCGGGTGTCGCCGGCGCGGGACGAAAAGAAAAAAATCTCGCTCTGCATCGCGGCCCCGCAGGGGATCATCTGTATGACGATCGTCGGCCCGCGGGATTTTCAATCGGGCCGGTGCGAGCCGCGCGTTCCTGTCTTTTCCGCGAGCGTTTTCCGCTCTAATCGAAGGCATATAGTTACGAGGTGGCGCACGTTGCTCCGTGTAAATGGGAGAGACGGGGGGAAGACAAATTGGATGGAGGCGATTGTTAGCGGGCATTGTTCACTTGGAAGGAGGCTCAACCGCGGCTGAATACAATTATCGGATATCAAAGGGATTGTAATCCCGTTTATCTAGTTGGACCAGCTGCAGGAATCGCGCGTGCAGTAAGCGTTGAAGCTCCTAGTCCACGGGGCCGGGGTACGCAGGCCAAGCCGACGAGTATACCGACTGCCTTGCACGGAGATAAAAAGTTGTGAAAAGGAGAGTGGTAACCTTTGGGTAATTACAGGAGGGCAGGTAGACTCTCGACGAGAGCATTGATTAGCGGGTCTAGGCGGGCAGTGGGCCGGGGCTCGGAGGGCGGAGGGCGAGTGTGTCCGCGGCTGCGCACCGCCCGCGTCCCGGACCCTCCGGGGAAGCAACGCCTCTTCCCGGCCGAGGGCGAATAGAAACGGCCGGTTCCCGGGCGGCGCTCCACCTCTGCTGCGGCCCCTGCACGCGACTCCCCTGCGCCTCCTCTTTTTTTTATCCCCCCGCCGTCCCTCCTCTCCCGGCCGGTCCCCTCGCGCCCAGGACCCTCTAGGCCGACGACCCCGGGGATCGGAGATTTTCGGCCGGGGCATCCCCCGGTCGCGGGCAGGAGCCGGGGAAGGGAGAGCAGGTGCCGTCCTACCCGGGAGACTCGCGGCGTCTAGGAAGTGGCCGGCTTCGGCGAAGCGCACCGGCTCGGCAGGCAGGTGGCGAAACAGTTACCTCAATTGGAGCGAAAATATTGCCACTCTCTTACTCGGAAGGCAAAATCCGTTCCGTGAAATTTCGAGAGTGAGCCGCGGGAGCGGAAAAAGAACCGCGGCCCGCCCGCCCGTTATGCATTATATCCTGCATATACATCCTGCGCCATGGGGATATCGGCCCGGGGAGCGCGGGGAAGTTGGGTATCTTTCCTCTTTCCCCTTTTTGATTCCTTTCTCGCCAGGCGGAATTTTCCCGCGGCAAATCACTCTTGCCCGCGATCCGGGGAAACTTTCCCGATGTGCCACTGGCCCCCGGACGCCTACGCAACCCGCGGCCACTCTAATCTCCTCTAACGGCCCGCTAAGTAGGTCCTTCCCGCGAATAACCCACTAAAATCCGGTTCGGGCGGTCGGCGCGGGCGACCTTTGCGGAGGAGCAAGTGGGGCCGGCGGTCCCCCAGGGGCCCGGACCGGCCGCCCGAGGAGCCCGCCATACGTACCTGTCAGCCGATCGCCGCGCGCGCACACAGAGGGCGCCGAGAGTAAAAGCGCACACGCGGGCCCCGGGGTCGGGCCGGCGAGAGCGCGCGCGCACACACACACGCGCGCGGCCGCTGCACCGGGAGGGGGAAGAGGACACCGCCGGGGAGAGCCTAGAATGTGTCCTTGGGCCGCGGTGCCGTTGACCTTCCGCCGGCTGCTGCACCGCTCGGCTGCGTGGACGCGCTCGCCGCGCCGGCGCACTCGGCCGATTCCCCCCGCGGCGAGCCGGGATCGCGCCTCCTCTCCCGCGAGGGTCGATCCGTCGACGGCCTCCCGGAGACGGTGCCGCCTCGAGGGCCGAGGAATCCGCGAGGCCGTTCAAGCCGCGTCGATCCTCCCCGGAAGACGGCGGCCCCGGCAACTCCAGTTGTACGCGAGCCCCGCGCGTCCTTCGCCGGCGCTTGCGCAACGGCCGAGGCGCGATTTTTAGAGCCGACCGCGTAACTTTGGCGCGCGCCGAGCCCTGGGTACGCGCGTGCATATCGGCCCGGCTTTCCTATCGCCGGGCGCAATGGCGAACGCGTGCGCTCGCGTTGAAAGTTGCGCCCTACGCCGCGGCCTTCCTCCTCCTGGCCGGTGTTGCGCAACGGCCGCGGCGGGCCGCTGCACACGCCTTCAATTACGAGTGACGAACGCGCGCGGGCATCTGAAAAACACCGGCTCCTTTCTCTCGCGCGCATTAGACCACGGGCGAGTTCTTCTCTTTCGACATACCGCCTGCTCGCTCTTTTACTGCACTCGATGCTCAAAAGCAGTTACGCCGCGTGCGAGTTGCACCGGGATTTGAATAATACCACCCTGCATTACATAGCAAACGAGATGTGGTGCCAAATTTTCCGAGGATTTTTTCTTTAACCTTTGAATATTCAATAATGGTGCAATCGTTTCAATAATCCTTATGGTTAGTGTGTTAATAAATTTTGTGCGAGTGGTCCGATTACAGTATTACACTTTTATAGATACTATCTCATGTTATATAAAAAGGTGCGGCGTGTCTCGTTTAAATTATTGTTTTTCCGCAATGAATGTACACTGTATTATCGGTATTTACTGCTAAAAAACAGACACTCGTCGCTATTTTACTTTAAACAGTCGTTTAACCCTGAGTTTCGCCTAGTTTTCTCTTTCCCTGGGCTATATCCGGACGCCTTTTCGATAAGCGTATATGCAAAAGCTTTTATCGTTGTTTATTGCTCTCCTAGGATGCGAAATTTTATCGATGTTTGCCACCAATAAAAGCCCCGTTAAAGTACATTTAAGCGCGAGCGATATCGGGGCAAGGTGAATTATCGCGCGCGCGCGCCTCTTGTTTTACATTTCATGGCGTATTTTTCAGGTCCGTACTTGTGGCCGAGTTTGATTTATTCTTTAATTTGCCAAGGGTTTAGACCTGCTCGTGTGCCCGCTGAGATATTAATCTAGCCTACACGTCGTTATTCGACACCGGTTCGTGATGTTACTTTTTCATTTCTTTTAAATTCCTACAGCTGTTTGACAGTTAGCTTTAGTGCCACGTGGATTGCACAACTGCAACAAATGCGCCTATTGCTAAAGTGTTGATCGAAACTTGATAGAAATATAATCTCGCACAAACTGACAAGATCGAAATTTTCAAAGATTTATTCATTTTGCTTGTATATCTTTGTAGAATCGATTAACGAGTATTTACCCAAAAGTTAATTAGTCATTAATATTCTAATGCCAATATTAAAACAACTGCGCAAATCTCGAAATTGCATGTTTTTAAATATTTAATTACTCTAGGAAGCCTTTGTATAAATGTTCAGACGTATAGAAATAAATACATAAATAATAATCGCGTTTTATATCTTATATTTTCTTTGTTCGATTTCGCATCGTGTTTGAAAATCTCGAGAAAATGATTTTTCAATTTATTTACGAGACGTTTACTAAAGTCTTTAAAAATAGATTCATCTATTAACACGCAGAGCATAAACTTGAATTCTCGTGTAATTATGCAGCAGAAAATTTTAACGACAAAAGTATGAAAACGATTACAGCTAATTTACTTGGCAAAAATGACGACGTAATTAATCGCGTACGATTGCGAAACGACGACAAAAAACGCTTCGACTCGCAATACAGTACATTGAATTAAATTAATAATTGAGTTATAATTATTTGCAAATATATTATTGAGTCTATGAAGTATTCCAATTAATATAAAGTTTGGTTTTTTTAAGTAAATCGCGACTGTATCTTTGTGAATATAATTATTGGCAAATGAAAAGTTCTATCAAGCAGGCGATTGGGAAAAATTGCATAATCTCGTAGCGTCATGTCGCTTTATCTCTAGTCATTTATCTCGAGGATAGGTACATGTACGCACTCGAGGCTTAATGGATTAACCTTATCGTATATTTCTCTCAATTTGCGAAAGTTTCGGTGAAACCGTGCGAGTATCTACTAGAAGGCATTCGGGCACTTTTCAAGAGTCATCGATGCAGCGCACACTTGCCTTCCCTTATTCGCAAAAGTGATAAATGGCAGGCAATTCAGTTAACCCATTGTCCCGCGTGTGTTCCGTGTAAAAGGTTTTGCTTTTCTTCGCGTGAGGGATATCTTGATTAAATGCAAGTTTAATTAGTGTGTCACCTGCTCGCTCACCCGGATTTACCGTACCAATCCAAGCCTGCGCGTATGCACGTGCAGAATGTGTCACGGTGTTAGGCAACCGCGTGTTTCTTTTTTTCCTTTTTGACAAGTGGAATTTGTTTCGGGATTCGTTTACAAAGCGCAAGCACGATGTTAATATTTTTGCGTTACCGTTCCTCGATCGGCCCAGGCACACGCGGCACTTCCACCAAGACATACCTGCAACAGACGTAAAAAGAAATACAATTAGGACTGGCATTTCGGACCGTCTCACGTACAATTCAAACTCTTCCACAGGTATTTAACAATTCCGCGGGAAGTGGGTGCTTTCCACACCTCGTCGAGTCTGCGCTCGCTCGCCGACGGCCCGCTTAATCGGGCGACCTCAGACCGGCAGCGCTTACATTTATCCAATTGCCGGCCGCCCCGGCATTTTTTCCGCGGGGAGAATAATAGCATCGGCCACGACACACCGAGCTCCTGGATCGCGCGGGCTTTATGAATAATGTAGCAGCGCCCGGGGATAATGCGCGCGGAGGCGCGAACGAGGCGGGCGCATATACGAGCCGGCCCTCCGCGGCTAACGAGACAGATCGACGGGCGGACTTTGTCGCTCGACCTCCTCAGCATCCGATCGCGCGGCCAGCCGATCGCAATCGTACCCCCAGAGTCCCGCTCGTTTTTTCCGCCGTTTTTCTTTTTTTTGTGGCCCGACGCCCTCGTGCAGGCCGCCAAGGAATGCAATTAGCCCCGGTCGATTGGAGAGCGCGCGACGGCAAGTGCCCGGTACACGGCCGCGGACGGATCGCCGATACGTGCATACACACACATATATATAAGTGAATCGTCCCGAGGTCGGCTGACACATTTATCGCTGGCGGTCGTTCCTTTTTTTTCTTCCAAAGCGCCCGGCGCATATACATCCAGCGGCGCTAGCGATCACGGGGGGGAAAAAAAGCACGAGCGGCCGGCCGGTGGCTCGAGATGGCTATCGGGGAAAATCCTTCGCCGACTCAAGAATCAATTAAACGAGCGGCCAATGATTCAGCGCTAATAGGAGAGCGCGTGCGCGCGCGCCTCCGTCTAGGAATCTCGCTCGGGCGGGGGATCCCCGCCACACGGGGTATACACACATCGGCGATATCACTCGAATGCCCCGCTAATAAATCCCTCCGCGTGTTCGCGGCGCAAATTGCCCTCGCCGTAATGCCCCGATGCGGTCGGTGCAGCTCTCCGCGTATACACGCATGCGATTATCCCGTGGAAATGGACTGGTTTCCGCGGGCGGACGCGAGGGACGGGCGAGCGGGTCGCGCGCGAGTCTGCCCACGTCTGCGCGCGGCCCGCGGGGATCGGCCGTCTCGTTAGTTTAGGCCCTCGGTGGTTTCTTTTTTTTCTTCGGCTCCGTATATTGCCGCGCTCGCCGTCTCGTTTATCAGAGCTTTTTAGCTTAGATCGTGGCGTTTTTCACTCAATTTGTTAAGTGGAGCCCATGCCGTTTCCGGCTCTCGCGCTCAACTTGTCTCGTGCGGGAGCTCAAGTGGAAAATGTATTCGGCGAATAAACTCGTGTACTCCGAGAAATTAAAATCAATTTATTGATTCAGCAGCAGCATTCGTGTAATTAAAATCAACACTCGACTATCGCGCTCATGGATTATTTATTTGCTAATATATATATATTTTTTTTTTGCATTCTCATAAGGAGCAATCAATTATGCAGAGGCATTAATTTCAATTCAGCATTTAAAACAATAAAACACTGAAGATCTCGGGAGCGCCGTTTTATTTGCTCTAACAAGTTCCTTAATAGTTCCACTTGGCCATTTATTCGGGAGATTATATCGAAAGTGTAAATATTACTCGCATCAGCCGTCAGGATTATTACACATCGGATCGTGTAATTTCAGCTTGTTCCTTGAGTCTAATATTTGTATTGGAGCCCGTTCACATTAATACGTTAGCTTTCGGCTTGCGCCAATGAATGGCCCATGCGGGTTATTATTCTAAGCGCAAATTTTCAATCGATCACGAGCTGAGGGGGCGCGCCCGCGCCGATTAATCGCAGAGAGGAGCGCAGAGTATAAAAGCCCGCGTTAACGAGTCACCGCCCCGCAGAAACGACGGGGGAATTAATAAAGCTGCTCGAGCCTTCAATGGAATACGCGCTGCTCAATCAGTGGAGAATCCGTGAGCTTGCAGCGCTCCTGGCTCCTTTGCTCAAGCTTTGTAATTATAACCCTCCTTCGCCGCCTTCCGCCACCTCCCTTGCGCGCCCCGGCACGAGACATTAATTGAATCGTGAACAAATATGTAAATATTTAATATTATGGCGTTCGTGTTTTCTTTTTTTGCAAAGTGGCATCGGGAAGATGAAAAACTTGGGTTTTCCTTTGATTTGGGTACTTTGTGCACGTCGGTATGACGAGAATATATTTAGACTGGAGGAATAACGGGAAGATATTATAACCTACTCGATGTCATTTTGAATGGCAAATCTCATTTGACTATTGTCATCATTAGCGGCTCGAATAATCGCCAATAATTCATACAGGATTAAAAAGCGAGGACGCGTGTTCTAAATTCGTCCACGTTACTCTACCTATTATAATTGACGCGAGTCAATTAATTAGTCAGCATATCGCTCCCATTGATATATATGCACACGTATATATACCTACTCGTTTTGTCGGCTAAATCGCGTGAGAGAATCCTATCGGACTCGCGAGAACCGATGAATTCTTCTAATAGGAATAAAAACGCGAGGCGCGCGCATCTCTCCGAGCGCGGAATATTGCCGTGACGCATTGGACGCGGCGGAAAAAAAGAAACGGCCGACTCCGGCACTGCGGCCGCGCGCACACGGACACGCGCGCGCGTCTGCACACTCGTACGTGAAATTGGCAGCGGGGCCGGCGGGGGCAAAAAGCCCGCGCTTTGGACGCGAGCCGCGGAGAGCCGAGAGCTTGCCTGCGCGACGAGCCGCCCGTAATCGCCCATCGAACCGGCGGCGCGGGCGAATCGATGGGGATTATATATACCCCTTTCTTTTTTTTTTTTGTTGCTCCACTTGAGCGCGCGCCCCTTGAAGTCGCCGCTGCCAAGGGATTACGCGGGGAGATTTATTTTTTTTTTTTTTCGCGATGTAACGAGGCAAAGCCGGGGGTTCCCCCTTTCGCGGGCGCCTCCGCGCCAACTAGGAAGTGTCGCGCGCGCGTTCCTTTCCCTCGCCTGTCCCGAGATTCCGTCATTCTGCAGGCTCCCAAGCATGTGCATCTATGTAGGCCGGGCGCGAATTTTTTTTTTTTTATCAACGAGGTACGTCGCGAGTCGTTCGGTGCGATTGTGGCGAGACGGCCGGCGGGTAAACAGTTCGGCAGGGTCAACAGCTCCGAGGGACAATGCCGGGCTAACTGGCCGTGCTCCACTCGGGCAAACAACGGCCGACGCGTCCAAGTACAACATAATTCGATTGGAGCGCCCTCGACTCCCGGGGAAAGTAATTAAGAGACAATGAGCCGCGGGCTTCTTTCTTTTAACGAGCCGCAAGGGCCACCGGCTGCGGAGGGCCGCCCCCCTCCAGTGCAGTCGGCCTGCGGTTTCGCAGATTGTCCCGGCTCCCTCGGGAGCGTTTTCCTCCCGGGCCGTGGACCGCGCGCCGATCGATGTGGCCTAGCCGAGTGATTTGCGTCCGCGGCGACGGGCCGCGTCGTCTTAATCAAGCGGCCGTTTGACCGGCTGTACACACAGTGTCCGCGTTTATGACCTCGTAGATCTTCGGCCGGCATCATAATGCAGCCGAGTATTTACTGCGCCGCGCCACATTCGGATGCATCGCGCGCGTGCATCGGCTTAACGACGCGAGGCCGGCCGAGCGGCTATGCGCGCCGGCTGTTACCTCACGCGTGCGCGCGCGGGCCTTACGTGCGCGCAATCGCAAAGCGCGCCGGTGTATGCAGACACATATATGGGAGCGGAGGCGCGCGCCCGCCCGCTTCCTATAATATCTAATGTCCTTAAATAGCCACTGGTGGGACGAGCCTCGCGGCAGGTGCGAGGTGCCGCCCTCGGGCCGCCCTCATCCCCTCGAATTACGTCGCCCCCGCGGCTCCCGGGCTCCCCCCCCCCGTCTCAGAGGCTCCCGCGCCCGCCTCGGGCCAACCTGACCGCCCCCACCTCCTGCGCTCGAGGTCCTTCACCCTGGCCGCTGCTCGGGCCGCCCTGCGAGCAGGTAAATTTATACGGCGCGCGGTGCCGATGCGCCCAGGCTCCGACGCGAGTCCGCCCAGGATCAAGTTTGCGCTCTCGCCTACTTCTATCTTCCTCCGCTGGAATCCGCCCGCTAGTGAGAAACGAGTGCTATCAACGACTCTCGGGAGCATTTCCAGCGCTATTCTGAGATTGTGGAGGGCCGCTTTGTAACCCTGGATGCGTGAAATTAAGCCGGACTATTTGTATTTAAATGGATGCCAACTACAAACGCTCCTATCTTGGTTTGACTTCAAAGGAATAAATTACAGCTGGCCTTAACCAAAAAATTGTTTACCCTTGCAAATGTCTAAAATATTTGTAAGCTTGTAGAAATGTTAGCAAGAAGAAAATATCTTATTTTATATCCCGAGTTACATATACAGGAAGCGTAATGAGGACCGGGTCTAATTTATACCAAGTAATTTATACCGAGTGTACGCTTGAATATTGCTTTTCTTTCGTTACATTTTCTCCTCCAATCGTGTTTATGAACAGCCAATATTTTTCATTTCACTACTTGCTTCCCCGTATACTATTTTGAATATTGAATATTGGAACTAGTTTGATACAAGTCTTTATCCTTAATGGCCTCTGCGTGTCTCGAATCAAAATTATTGCTTTGGCAAAATTTAGACTAGAATTACTAGTCTACCTGTGTAATTTCGAAAGGGGGAGATACTAATCCCAAAGGGTTCGTTCGCGGCTTACTCCTACACTGCTGCATGACAAATTTGGGATAAAATACTGACAGATCAGATAATCCTAGACCAACAACGTCGAATATATTTTCTGCTACCGAATCCAAAAAGTCTCTCATAATTAATTGTTTGTAAATAACAGAAGAATTTTTATACCGAAAGGATTCATATAATTCAATGTGTAATTCGTACGATTCACGCGTACATTTTCTCTGATCTTTAAATTGGATACACGGCCTCCTAACCATAAAAATGTAAATGAACTGTTGGTATGAATAAAAGATACCATAACTTTGGCAAAGTATAGCCATTTTGTACGAATGAAGATAAAGGTACGTAAGGGATATGCACATGAAACTTTTCTCTTATAAATATTTTCTCCCTTAATCATTAGGTTCAGAACATTTTCTAAGAACATAGGTATCAATATCTAAACGCATTCTATATGAGTGCTAATAGTTTATTGGAAACGATGGTTCAAAACGAGTCGCTTGTTAAAAAAATACAAAATTCTGTAGATATTTTATATGCTACCGAGTCTACGCCAAAACTAAGAGTCTTTATGGCGTCAACTGAGAATGAATAAATTGTACATCCTATTATTTTCATTAGAATAGGAGCAATGTAATTTATTCTTGAATAAGAGGATATATATCTAATCTCAAAAATGTGAAACACCGACAGAGAATGTAAGTTATCTCGGGCTTCGAGGCCTCGTCTCCCAAAATTCACCCACGTACCCATGAAAAACAGGGCGACGCAGATCACGAGACTGATAAAAGGCGCAGAAGAAGCCTGCAATAAAGAAAGAAGAAGAGAGAGAGACAGAGTGAGAGCCGCACGCTGGGAGCGTGCGGCTGTGAGAGGTAAAGATCTTTGTGATGGTGTATAGACTTCAGGTATACACAGGCTGCATCTTCCATCCAGAAAAAGAGCTATCGCTCTCGCTCTCCCTTCTTTTCTATCTCTTTCTTTCGGAGTTCAGCCGAGACTCTCTTTCGTTAATGTTGCCAGGGTAATTGCGCCGTGCCAAGGCCGACAGCTGATGCTGCTTTTGCTGCCGCTCGAACCGAACACACAGCTGTGCGGCAAATCATCGATCGCGCCGAAGAAAACGCTCACTCTCATAACCTTTCGCCAATGTGTAAAGGCATGGGTGAGCTTCCTTTCGTGTGCGATGCTAATCAACAAATATCAAAAGATCTGAACTTCCTTCCATCGACTGTATACTTGTCCGATTTCCTTAAAGACACCACAGATTGGTGCACCGAAGGTTTTCGAGTCAGGTTATTGTGGCTTCCTGTCATTTCGTAAACTATTGTTACGAGTACAGTTCACCGATAATGACTGTGTGACTGCTCTTGTCAAAATATGTTCAACAAAGAAAGTTCAACGCACACGGTATCCAAGTTTGTGTTTCCCAGAATGTTTTACTTTATTAGTATGAAATAATATACCATTATTGCAAGAACTTTTTAAACATTTATTTCTATTCGATATGTAGAGAACTGGGAACGAGAGTTTCGAAGCATGTCCATATAATCCAAAGGCTGCGCGAATGTATGTAGAGAAAATAATCACAGATAAGCTAAATCGCCTGTGGATGTCATAGGTGTAAGCAGCATAGAAACTAGTGGGTATTGCCGTTTCTCGAGTCGTAGTCGTCGTTCCGCTGGATAAATTTCTTCTCCTCGGAAACAGCGTCACAGATAAAAGACATGGGCATGGACATTTTTCCATTGAAGATATCTCTGTCAGTGGCCACAGTTGGAAAAGCACCGGCTCCGTTATGCAGGTGACTTCTTATCTATGCGGAAACTGCAAATCGTTCTTCGATTATCATTGAGTCCATATGAGGAAAATAAATTAGCCAAGGACAGATAATTAATTGATTACTGCGTGATTTATACCAAAGGACCGGCGACTAATTTTGCAAAGAAAGGAGCCGAGTTCAAAAATGTTGACTAAGGAAAAAAAGAGAAGCAAGCTCTTTCATCGCACTGAATGAAAGATTATCAGCTACATAAAAAGTATTCACAAAGAAACTGTGAAAGCCCGAATCTTCATTAAAAATCCTCTTACACTCGACACTACAAAGCGGTCGAAATATTCGTATGATAAATCTTGCTAAATATAATGATAATAACAAGGCCGGCTCTCTGCGTCGATGCAGTGAAAGCACCCAAAAAGCGAAATAATCAAGCCAGGAGGATGCCTCGGAACGCGCAGGCGAGAAAAAGAGTCCCAGGGATGTGAAGGAGCGAAGAGGAGTAAGAAGAGGAAAGGATCAGGCTTTGGAACAACCTTTGTAAAAGTCCAGGCTGTACAAGGCCGATTCGCCTAAGTCACGATTCGTAAGAAGGAGCGTTATTCGGGTCCGTTGACATCCTGAAAACCACGTGCATTCTTCATTCCTCCCGAGATCACACGTACACTTGGCAGCGCTTGCGCACATACGGCTCGTGTCATCCTTTTTCTCACCAGACCCGTGAGCCCCTTTATCGCGCGTACGTGTGCGCACATATATAACGTACGTCTCCCATTGTCAAACCAGTTCTCTTCTTTCCTTCTTCTCGCTTTTTTTGTCTCCACTTCTCTATCTTACTCGCGCTGCGCCACGGGATCCTCGATCTCCGATCGCGCGATGCTTCGAATTCCTTTGACTTTGTTCTGAAGAGGGAAAGGAAGGGTGCATGAATATACGGAGATATCACCTTCGTTCTTTCTTTCGCACACTTTTACACGCATCTGATTTTCCGATCCTGGCTCCTGGATCGGATTATGCGCGAGTTCTTTGGTTCAAGAGCAACGATAAGGCAAATGGATACGAGGTCGGATATGGTGCACGACTATTTTATTTGAAAAGGAATTGTTAGGATAAAAGGATCGAATTTTAAAGCATTTGAATTTAGTGAATAGGACTTTGAAATGAAACATTTCTCAATTTCGCCGTGGAAATAGTTTATGGCCATGAATTCATTTAAAATTATTCTAAAAAAGAAGAATGATCGACAAAGTCCGAGTTTTATCATTTGACTTAGAATTTCATTTAACGCAAAATTAAATTGCCAGCACACATCATTCAACATTTATTTCAATGTGCTGCATTTCTGTTCCATATTTGTACAATCGTTATTAATACCGTCATGTTTGATATCAGGGTTATCCTACATGTATTCCGCGTATTCCGCAGACGTGGCACTTGGCGCACAGCAACTGTCCAACGAGCCACCGCGAACCCCATGTGTCACCCCGAGAGAAGCGTAAACAAGAAGCTGCTTTCGGTAGACTTGTTCCAAGCCCAAATATAATAAACTTACGCTAAATATAATCTTTGATCACTCTTTATTTCTATGTCCATCCCTACACACCCCTCCCAAATTTCCTTAGATACACAGGAGTTGCTCGTAACAGTACAAAAATGGTAGTTTAATAATATCATAGAATATGAATTACAATTTTATTATTAAGTTATAATTAAAGAATACAATCAAGATTTCATAGAAGTAATCGCGATCATTTATAATTTCCAACATGGGGTACTTGTTCGAATTGATAAAAATAGAAAAGAGCATTTATAACACGTTATAAGCGTCTTTAGATTCATAATTATAATTCTTAGGCTACCTTGTTATTATTACAAGCTTTACACATCTGGGTCGATTCGCGTACATGATAATATAGCCTCCGGCTTGTTCTGGGGCGGTAGTGGTATCACTTCCGCACACTGGGCGGTTGCATACGTAAGTATATAATGTCTTTTAATATCTTCCTGCGCTTGTTTTATAATTCATTATACCATTGTGCTATTGCATAAGTAAAAGCTCTGAATCGCATACGGATGCGTATAGGTCGCGGACGCATTAAGATAATCGGACTGTTGTGAATACTCAACGCGGAATGCGCGCCTTGTCTCTAAAGTAACGATCGACTCGCATTGTTTTGTAGTCAACATTGCATCACGCTCATGAAACCACACCCCTCGTCCTTGCTGATTTTATCCCCGCTGAAAGGGAAACCGAGACGAGCGCTACCCGTGACCACGTACCAAATTTTCAAATTTGGCCGTGCATAAACCGACGGTTCAACAAAACACGCACAACAGTCATGCGATTGAGATTTCAGTTGTGTAATTGATGCGCGGAAAGGGACAAGGCTATAGGCGGCCAAGTGTTTGGCACGCGTCAAAGATAACGCGTCTGGGCAACCTTTTGAAAAATAACTCGGTTAGACGGAGGTGGCGGGCCTGGCGGCAAGGCGGGGAAGCGATCGGAGGTATAGGTGGCGGTAGCCCGAGGCGCGGGCCTCGGCCCCGTCCGATCCGAGTGCGACTCCCCTCGTCTGCATCCCGAGGCGCGGTAGAAACGCGTGTTTCTAATTTACTTCGTTAGTGGGCAGGGGCGCGCGCCTTGCTGACCCTTATCTGCTCCCGGCTCCCTCCCCGGGCCCTTGAAACTGCCTCGGCTAGTCCCCGAGCGGCGCCCGCCATTATTTAGACCTCATCTTCGAGTTTCCAGTGCCATCCAACAACTCGGCCAACATTCCTCCGGGGTAACGCCTGCACTTTTCGCACTTTATCCTTTTCTTCCCGGGGACGATAGGCGACGGCAGTCGGACGCACTCGCGCGAGGCCCTCCTATATAAGACGCAGCCCGCGGAAAGTTTTCCCCCCCCTCGTCGCGTGAGATCCCCCAGAGAAGCGCGTATAATTCAGCCGTAGGCACCACCTCTAATCGTCCCACGAGAAGGAAATCGTCCACAATTCACGCGGCGAGTCGCGCCCTCGTTATCTGTCCGGAAGTGCCGGGCCACTCAAAAACCCCCCGAGCAGCCGCGCCCCTCGCGAGCAATTTTTCCGGCGTCTCCTGTCTGCCGGGCGGCGCACTCGAAAGCGCGCCCGTGCGCGTAAACAATCGCCGGGACGGAGGAGCCCTCGGAGGCTTTGTGGGCGGCCCGCCCCGAGCTAAGGAGATCGGCTCCTTTGTTTCCTCCGGCTAGGGGGCGCAACGGGCGTGTTTTAATTTTTCTCGCGGGGGCGCCCCCGAGTTAATGGGCCGAGGGCATATCTGGCGGGGCGGTTACTCCTGATCCGGTGGAGCTGGCTCCTCCGCGGCCCGCGCCTCGAGCCGCCCGTCGCGAGAGCGGCAGGGGCCCGGGGGCATTAGCATGCGAGCGGCCCCGGGCCCCGGACGGGGGGACGCGGCCAGGGCAAACAGATGCGGGGCCCTCGGAGGGCGCACAAAAGCGCCGGCCGCGTTCTCACACGGCGCCTGTGGTTTTCTGGGGAAAGTCGCGCCCGGGGAGGAGCCCCCCGCACTTGCGCAACCGGATCCCCGGAGGGCCGGGGCTCGCGCCCGAGCTCCACCTGTCGGGGCCCCGGGGCCGAATGTAGGCCACGCGGCCCGTGTGTGCGGAAGTGCGCATTATTCGCGCGCGCCCCTTTTCTTCGCCGAGCAACCCCTTGCGTGCGCGCCGTCTGCCTTATCTTGGCCGCTGCCTTCGCTCCAACCCGTAGGATGGGCGCCGGTGAATTATTTCCTGGTCGATCATCCAAAATCCCATAGTGATCCGGTGAATTTTTGGTTAAACCGAGTTGAGGGTTGCTAATGGAGCGTTAATAGTAGGGCAGGTAATAGTAGTGGGTTTTAAAGCCTGGCGCTTGTTTACACGTACCAAAGGTTGTCGAGTATTTAGTGTACAGAAACCGGACGCGAACTCTTTACCCAAAAGGGTTGCCTTTGCATAATTTAGGGTTATTGTCAGTATCGCCTTGGTTTGATCTCGTAGAACTTAGCAAATAGCTAGGAGATATCAGAACCATTAGTCTCGAGATTAGACTAGTCTTATTAGCAGATACGCAAGTAGATAAGTCGTTTTTATTGTAAGTAATTCGAGCTCGCTCGGTATTACAATGTGATCTGATACATAGGAAAGGGATCTTGCCGCGTAGGCTTTATTCACGCGTGCAACAGATATTTTCGGAATGAAATGCACCAATATCGAATACGAGTGGATGATTTGTGCTAAATATAAATGCAGACAAAAGAAAAAAAATTAAAGATAATCTATCGTGAAGCTTCTAACGAACTCCCTGGTCTTCCAGTGTCGCGTTGCTAATTGCGACTTGGGGCACCGACCTCTTGTTATCCGACATTTGTTTACATTATATGCACGGCAACGTGTGAGAAGGAACGCGCGCGGGACAATGTGAGGTCTAAACGGAAAACGTTTCAGTATTCGGGACAAGTTAGCGAGGACCGGCTGGGGAGGCGCGCGGACGGTGGCTAGAATATACGCGGAGGTCATCCGGCCGTGCGAGAGTTATCGGGTCTTTGTAGCCATTGTCCCGCGGGGGTCGTGCACTAAAGTGCCTGGAAAACTTTTCTGCCAGTGGGGTGAAAATCATCTCGGACTACTTCTAATGTAGGCCCCTCCCGATCCTCGAGGAATGATTAGCCAGAAGATGAAAAAGTTGCGATTAGCCTACACGGCTTTCAGCACGTCGGCGCGATATGGCGCCTGGCACTCCTCCCCTTTCTCTCCCGGCCGGCTCGCACAATTACCGCGGAGTCTCACGCGCGAAGATGCGATCGGGAGGCTCGCGTTGCTTCTTTACGAACTATTTACGCTTACGGCGGCCGGAATCGCACGGCACAATGGCGTTTTCGCCGGGCGAATCGGCGCGCGAGATAGGAATTATTCCCCGAGTCGTCCTTTACGACACCTTTCTCCCGGGGCTTTGTCGGAGCGGCCGCGGGGCCCGTATTAGAGGGCATAGCGCACGCGCGCCGCGTATACACGCGCTACCCGCCACCTGGGAATAATCCCCGGCAGCGGCTCGCGAGTCAATCATTGGCTCGTCGAGTCCGCGCGCGTCAACCGAGATTGTAGCTATCGGCGCGATACCCCGGCACGCGCCGATTAGACGAGCGCCTCGGCGAAAGGTGCCGGGCCCTCGCGGAGTGTATATCCAACAAAAAAAGGTAGACGGAAGAGCGGACGCGTCGATAAGCGGGTCAAAGTGTCCTCGGGTTCAACGCTCGCGGATAATTGTCGGCGAGGCTGCCGATCGTCGTCCCGGGCCGAAACGTTTCGGCTGAGCGCGGCATTATGTGCGCCGCGGCTGCGCGGCTCACGAGACCCGGAAGACAAAAGGAGGGGGGGAGAAAAAAAAGAAGGCGCGCGGCTCAAACGGCACGATCAACCGCCCCTGGCTGTTGTGTACGAGCGCGTGCGCGTACCGCGGCTAATTGCCGAGGTGTAACAGGCACTTATTTGCTTTCTGGATCGTGGACTATTGCGCGCCAGGCGAAAGAGAGCATTGTTTAGCCATCCTCGGCCTAATGATACTAAGCGGCCGCTCGTTGCCGAGCAAGTAGCGCGTAAGAGCTACTGCTCTTAATGCCGATGTACCGCGGCCAAACTGCACCGGGCCCGGGGCATGCGAGGGGGTTAAAGAGAGGCAGAAGGCCAAATTAAAGAAGGTTATTATCTTGAGAGAGGAAGCGACGGCACGGGAGACGCGCCGAAGGCGGAACGACCCATTGGGACCTTCCCTTTCTTTTCCTCCTTCTCCCCGCTTCCTCCCGCGGCCCCGCGTGCGTCTTCGCTCGCGTGCGTCGAACAGAGCGAAACTCGCGCATCCGCAGTGCTCCCGACGGCGCGGAACAAAAAAGGAAAGCCCGGCGCCCGCGGGCGAAAGCTCGGCGCGGCAGGTACAGCGGCCCGATTCGCGCTCGCGCAAGCTCTTCGGCCGCGACAGGTGCGCGCCCGGGGCAGGAAGCGAGGCGCGCCGCGCCCACGGAGATTATACGCCGACTTCCGGGGCCGGGCCCCTTTGATGTGCCGGCGCGCGGAGACGCCCGGCCCTGGTCCACCTCCCCCCGGGGCTTCCACCTTCCAGCCGGCGCTTATCGGGCCCTGCCTTCTTCTTACGCGATTCCAGGCTGCTGGCACAGGCCTAGGGAGAAGGCCGCGGTCACGCGCCGTTAGCGAAAGCCCCGAAAATAGGAGGGGGGGGGGGAGGCGGCGGTGTCCCGTTATCGGGCGCTCGCAGCTGCGCGCGCACAGCCTCCCGCCGTTGCCGGGGGTTACGTAAAGCCGCGCCTCCGGGAGATATATCCCCCTTTAACGGGGCGCCGCTGCCGCCGCCGACGCGCACCGCTGCGCTCGCCGACCCGCGCCCTTTTTTTCCCACCGGCTCTCTTTCCTTCTTTGGCCCGCGCGGCGCGGCCGCACCGAGCCGTGCGGCTCACTCGGTTAGCGATATGGCACTCGGCTCGGCTCGCTGACGAAAGCTCCATTTGACCCGAGCGGAAGCTGCTCGAGCGACTCCAATTTATTGCCGTCGCTCGGGATCCGGCGGCCTACCGACCTTCCTCCGAGTGGCTTGGGTTCCCCGTCGAGGGAAGTTCAGATTGTCAATCTGGCGGTGTGGACGCGCGGCGAGACACGCGGGCAGCACATGGCGTGTCAATGAAGGGGTGCATTGGCAGCGCTCCCGGATGCGCTCCCTTCAATTAGCCCAAGCGAAATCGCCCCGGGGTCCAAAAACACGACCTATGATTTCCACGGTTCAGTGGCGGGGGCCAAGGCGGGGAGTGTTTGGACGGGCCGCGGCTCATCCCGGCCAGCCTCGGGCCACTCGTCGAGCGCCGGTATAATGGGAGCGCGAGCTCCGAAATATGCACTTTCCGCGCTTGGACTAATTGTCGCGCTCGATGGGGCCGCTGATTCAGATTGATGATCGCGCCTCGGCGCACCGGGAGGCTGGGCCGTCGGCGCTCGAGGGCGCCGGTAACGATCCACCGGAGATCCCGATAATGAAGGCGATTATGGTCGCCGGGCCGAGGTAACGAGGCCGCGCTGGATATTAACGCACGGGCGCGCCTCGCCGCTACGGTTCCCGCGCCCTTACGACGGAAGCCGATAAGAAAATAAAAGCGCGCGCGTCGCGTCGCTTCCTTACGGTAACGCGCGGCGTAAACCATAACGCGCCCGGCGGAAATGGCCGTATATTCGGCGGTTTACGCCCCCTCCAGGGTCTCGGCGGGCCCAGGCGCGGGGTTCCGGGGCGGCGGCCGCGTCCCGAAATAAAAGGGCCGCGCGACTCCCGCGGGGCGTGGCTATTTCCATCGCGGCCCACGGGGCGCGGCTCGGGCCTGCGGGAGTCGCTTCGATCGATTTTATAATGAGACGCGCCGAGCTGTGTGCGTCGTCATTTGTCCCGCGCCCGCGACGACTCCGCGTAATATACCGAGCCACTTGTTTTTGCCAGAAGCCTGCGCTGCCGTTTGCATTTTTGCCAGAACTTCCGGGGATTGTATCGAACGGTTGCTTCCCATTCTAAATGCCTGAGTTTCTTATGCTCGCGGTGGTATTTTTACTTTGAACAGAAGATTTGTAACAAAGTGTCGCTCTTGGCTATTTTGAAAGTGATACGATTTGCAATGGAGTCTCCGATATCAGTAGTGTAAAAGATGGATTTTTCAACCCCGTCCTACGATATTCGAATTAAATCTTGATAAAGTATGTGCAGTTGTCGTCTAAAAATACACCGTACATATTTTTCCATAATGCACAAAATTAAATCGATTCAACTTAAGAACTTTACTGTTTGCATGTAATCGTTGCTCTTTATATTCATTGCCCTGCATCAAAAACATGCATCCATTGGCGTTAAATCACGATGAATGGAAATGTACTTTTCATGTAAACTTGGTCGAATAAATTTCAAAATGTTCATCAAGGTTTACATTACCCAAATATTATGAATACAGAGTTTAACCGAGTCGACTAAAGAATTGTTGAATGTGTAGTTATTGCATTGTATTTTAATCGAGATTTACGCGTTTCAACGACAATTATGGTAATATCCAAGATAAATGGTGTAAGAGTACAGGCGCGAGAATGATGTATTTCGTTTGTCTCTCAAGCAGTTGTCATTTATTAGTACTAAACTACTGTCGTTTGGCCCGCATGCAGCGGAACACGCAGTAATTAAACTTGGCAATGTATTATACGCTGAAAACAATGCCACACCGCGTACTAAACATTATACAGAAGCCGTCGAAAAGAATCATCAATTATGCGAGCCCGCATTTTTTCAAGACGTGTTTTTTTTCTTTTTCGTAATTTGGCGCGCAGTGTAATTTAGCTTCACATAAAAAAATAATCTAATTTCGTTTTCATGCAATTAGTGAATTAAGCTCAAGTGTAAGGCATACTTTTGAATGTTTAAATCGCTGTAATAAGAAATGGGAACGTCGAAATTCTCATTTAATCGATATTCCGATGGAATATTCTGCACCTTCGTCCAATTTCCTCATCAATCCTACATGATTGCTCATCACCAAGTTTCGATGGGAATAAAATTCGGACGCCATGTTGTTAATTACATCGTGCACATTGGAGGGGAAATCACTCACATCCCTGGAGCATCCCTAATACGACTAGGCTGTTTTCCCGGGTCGCTCCTCACTAATGCTGGAGCGAATCCTATCATCGACGCTATTTGCAGAGGCGATGATGAGGCAGGGGCCAAGAGCTGCCACGAGTTTATCGAGCCGGGCTTTGACGCACTACTCAACATTCCGAAGGAGTTTCCAAAGTTGCCTGCTCCTGACTCCCCATTCTTGCAGATTGCTCGCTTTTCAATTTTGAACTCAAAGTATCTTTCCCTCAATCAAGAATCGCTTCAGTCTGGGCTGCTTCTACCACTCGTTGCTCATTGTTGTAATTTGGCCGTGGTAACTCAATCAAGTCACTCAATAATTGGTAAATTGGTGATGCTAAAATTGTGCGCTGGTCCCGGAAATGAAGTAGATGATTTGTTTATTGCAAGATGGCAGCGCAAGCACGAGATGCGGTTCATAAGCGCGTCTTGAGCGGTTGACGACCTCCCTTCATTGTTAAAATGATGAAGGATTTGATAGGGCCGAATGAAGCGAGTTGGTGTTTGCTTAAGATCGAGCCCTCGTAACTTCTAAATTCGTGAGGAATTGGCGCTTGAGGAGCGCGGGAAACTAGTTGGTACACGACTGTACTTCTCGGGGGTCTCGAGCGTGTAATTTAACGGTAAACTTGGCTGCTTACCATAGAATAATGTCGAATTATCCGTAATCGAGGGTGCTCGGCGTATCAGAATGGAACTAGCAATTTGCCGGTTTTATTCGAGCGAGTACCCGGCACCAGATAAGGCGCCGGGATAACCAGACGTTGTTTCGCGCAGGATACAATTGAGTCCTCTGATTACACGCGAGAAAGGTGGGCGGAAAAGCCCGGGACTCGGAACCCACGGTCGGCAGGTATCGGAAGGGGAACAAAAGGTGCCCAGCTCCCCAAGCGAGCGCGGACATCAAAGTGGCGCCAGCCGACGGAGATCAAAGATGCCGTAGGGCGCCCCGGAAGAAAAGCCCGGGTCCTCGCACCTCGGCCCGGCCTCGGGCTCCCCGGCACTTAGCGGAATTAGGCTCGGCAAACTTTCGACCCACTTGAGCGGTCGGGCCGAGGTGGCGGGAGGTATGTCGACCTCGGCCCCGGGAGCGCGTTGTAATTCCAAGATTTTCCCTCGTCGCGGGGATGGGATTACAGGTCGGGATACTCCGGGGCTTCCCCGCGCGCTCCTCGAATCACGGGGGCTTTTCGTCTCGGCTCGCGCGCGCCTCCTTCCCGGAAACGCGAGTGATCTTCCCGGGACGTCGGCCCGACGCACGCGTCCTCGCCTGGCTCCTCTGGATTCTCCGCCCGGGATTACCGGGAGCACCCGCTTAAGCGCCCAACAGCCGCTCCAGGGGACGCGTGTAAGCGGGATCGACGCAGTGAGTCGGTTGGCCGCCGAGCGCAGCCCGGCCGTTGTACCAATTTAATTAGTCGGCCCAAGTTGGCGCGGGACGCCTCCTCGTTAGCGGAATTTTTCCCAATTAATGTCCCCGCGAGGGCAACTTTCCCGCGGTGGCATGGGCGCGAGTGCGCCACCTCCCGGGGGGCACGTTTCCTCTCCCCCCCCTTCTCCCTTCCCTCGGCGCGGACGAATTAGCGCGACCCCGGGCTCCTTCCCCTCGTCCCATCATCTGCCGGGGCGCCCCGGCATTGGCAAGGCGCGGCGAAAGCCGCCCGCGGAAAAATTTACGGCCGCTCGGCCGCGCGCGTTTTAGAAAGGAGAGCCGAGAGCCGCGCGGCCGACGTCCCGCGGGCCACATACTTACCGAGCCAACTGCGCAACGCGTCGTTCCGCCTCGCGGCCCGCTCGATTTACTTTCGCGCGCGCTCGCAGCGCTCCTCCCGCCGCGCTCAAACCCTGCGAGCGCCTCGGCCCTCCTACGCGCCACAGTGTGCGTGAAGCCCCGTGTTTACCCGCGGCCGTCCCATGGCCTTATCCCCGCGTTAGCATACATATTGGCCGCGACCGCGGGCCACCTTTGAGGCGCGGGCGGCTCGGATCGCGCAGCCTCCAGCGGGCCTGGCTCCGAGGCCCGCTTACCTCGCCCGGCACTTCCATTTTCCCCGGGCTAACTATCTGGCGGCATTCCGGCCTGCCAGATGGATTGCCGCCTCGCCGGTTGGGGGATACATATATATATATATATATCGATCCCGCGGGGCCGGGAAGGTCGGCTCGCCGGCGCGTGATTTCCGTATACGCGCGTCTTGTCAAAGGAGGCGCCGGAGACGGGGTTGGATGTAAGCGACGGAGATTCGTTGACGCTCGCTGACGGATGCGAATAAAAGGGCTGCATGGTTGGTCGCGCGGGCGCTCGGCTGTTGCACCTAACCTTGGCGCGTCCTTTGTTGCCGCTCGCGGCTAATTGTTGATCTTCCCCCGTTCGCCTCGCTCTTCGCGCTTCTCCAAATTTAAATTAAAAGGACTTATGAAGTCTGATGGCCTCGAACCGGGGAATATTATTCGTCTTGGGCGCGGGAGGCACTCGGGCCGGGAGGAGCGAGTCACGTTCCCTAGGGGGCGATAAATTGCCCCGGACCGACAGTGGTTTCCACCCCGCGGCGTCTCCGCTTTCCCTCCTCGCGGCCGATTGCCAATCGCCCGGGCTTTATGTAATTTAAATGCCGAGTGCGATTAGCGGTGCGTGTGACGAAGGCACAATGCGCATCGGTGTTAGCCGGGGCCCGCGCGGTGAACCCGAGTGCACTCGCTTTCTCAACGGCGGAAGAACGACGACTCGGGGAGCCCCCGGAGGCGAACAATGCCCGAGTCCTCGCACGCACGCCCGGCCGACGGCTCCCCCCGCCCGGGGAACAATGAAGCCGCCGCGCGGATATAATAAAAGTGCAACTTCCCGGCGCCGCAGAGTCACCTTCGCTTTCGACTCGGATCTTGCGTAATCTAATTGCGCTAGTGCGGCTCCCGCTTAGCCCCTCCGAGAGCCGCGTCTGCCTTTTTAGCCCCGCGGCTCGCGAGATAAGGGACAGGTGTGCGTGCAGGCGGCCTCGGAGGCTCCGCGGTTGGCGCGACGAAAGCGCGCCAACGTATAGGTGAGAAAGAAATTTATTTCAGCGGCGCGCTCCAACTGCTCGGCCGACGTTAAGTAGAAAGTTATTTATGATCCTGATAGGATTTGCCATTCTAATCGCGCGGCCGCGTATGTATATATATATATATTCATTTGTGTACATTTTACATTTATACTTTATTCCTGTACTGGCTTTCGAGCCGACGTCATTCTTCGCGTGGGAGTTGATTTATTAATGTTGTAAACGTGCTTGGGAGAGAAAATTAATTTTTTAATGGCTGGTGTAAACTTTACGTTATTATTGAGCAAAAAGCGCGCGTATTTAGTTATCGACCAACGAGATCTCGTAACTTTTTTTTTAAGTGTTTTATAAGCAACAGCATCAGCCTCGTCGCGCTACGATAACGCTCTATTCAACGACTTGTTAAATTACTCGTCTAAAAGGTATATATATTTATTGCACACTCGGTGGTTGGTTAGCATTTATCGTATATTTTGTGCAATATCACAAAGCTGTTTGTATGCATTGCACGTGTGCACTTAATGCACCGTAAATATTCAATGAGAATCGCATGAGAAATTACACAGACGAGCTTCGTAAATAATCAATAAAGTTTATTCGATACACGAGTGCGAGTATCGAGAGCAGCTTCCGACCCATCATGGAGCGAGCCTGCGCGGAAGAAGCGGAAATGACCTTTTGCGATAAAAAAAAAAACGGAGCGACAAAAACAGTAATGTTAATTCGACTGGTTTAAGAAGCCATTAAAACATCTCGGATGCAAGAGTAGCTGCGCAACTCGAACGCGGAAAATTTGACCGCGTGTCGAAATAATAAGCTTACGTGCGCGGCGCGAGAAAGCAAAGAGGTAATAATAAAAGCCGAGTTTTAAGGGGTCCTTTAAACGCATAAAATTAGTAGACGCTCGAAGAAGGAAGCGTACTTACCGGCTCTAAAGCGGACATTTTCAAAACACCGTTTAGAAACTTTTTCTGCTTTTTTTTTTGCACTGTATACAATTAAAATATTGCGTAGGCTTCTTGTACTTTTTCCTCTGCGCAAAAGTGAAAACAAAGTAAACGAAAAACTTTTTTAGTGCGTTAAATTACATAGGTTACCCGTAAAAATAATTTTTTTTTTGTCTTCAGAGCGCGTTATTAAGATTACCTCAAGAGAACTTTTATTACGCTTTAAGGTGCGTAATACCATGCTATCGGTACCTATTCATCCGGGAATCCGATACATCGATGGCTTAGCTTCCTTTAATTCGGAGATAACGAGCTTCGTCATTTCGTTACAAAATAATGACGCGAATATAAAGGAAAGGAAGAAAAGATTATGCGAACGAGCACAAAGTGACTCTATCTTAAGTAAATGCTTGTGCGCGTATAAATTTTGATCCGATTCGAATTTATGTATTGAAAGCGAGATCGCCTTCCTCCTACATTTTGAACCACGGCTCGATGGCTAGACGCGCGCCGCTAAAAAGGCCCTTTCGACTCTACGTATCCTCCGAGTCGTTGGAACAAAGGGTCCCCGAGCTTAGAGCCCCCGCAGCTCGTTGATGCGGGATAGGAGGGCTCGCGACGACGAGCGGCATTGGTCCGATCGTTTATCGCGCGGGGGGCATTTCGATATGCCGCGCGCGAACAATGGCCGAGCCAATTAAACGAGGGCGAGGTGGACTCGCGCGCCCCGGGCGGTAATATCCTGCATTCCTTGGGACGGGGCCAGGGGAGGGGGGCAGAGCGCCGCGCGCGCAAAGTCTTTATGGGTCAGGTCGCGGAGCGAGTGATTAGAAAGCCGAGTCCTAGCTTATCGCCGAGCCTTTTTACGAGCGCACCCGCTAATAAAGTCCCTGCGCTCGGGCTCGGCCACCTGGCTAGCTGATCCGCGAGAGCTGGCTATCCTGCCCGGATCCTCCAAGGCTGCACTTAATCTCTTTTCGCAGATCCGCTCTCGATCGACTGGGCTTATTTTCTCTTTCAAGTATAATTTGAAATTGGTCGTACATTTGCTTATTGCAATGCTCGAACCTGTAAGAATTCGTGAGGACTTTGAACAAAACAAAACTATTTATTTCCATTAACAGCTGTCAAAAAATGCCATTACTTCAATTGAAATCTATAAACTATTCGGTATTTCTTCCTAGCTATAATATTTTTCCAATTATAAATGTAATTACTTTTCACCAATTACATAAAGGTTTTTGTCAACATTAAAAGTATCGCAAAGAAAAAATCTCCAAAAAGTTGGGTATTGAATTAAAAGTTTTTTGGCCTGTATTTTTATTGACTGTAATAAATTCTCCAATAAATCTTAAAATCGTGATCACTGTAAGCAAATAAGTCTTAGACAAGTGCCGTAAGGAATTAAAGATTTTTAATGCGTAAGAAAGATAACTCGAGGAAAACAATTATTTGTTCATTTGGAACAATTAATATTGATTAATTGTATCGATGTATTTAAGTATTAATTAGAAAATGAACATTGCTGTAAAACTTTTCATAATTACAGTGTATTTTAAACGATAAAGTGTTTAATATTTCTCTAAAAAAAAATAACAAATATTTAACTGCCACATTGAAAGATAAATAATATAAACATTTTTCATCTTATCTATGTATAAGAAGTAATGAAAATTAATATTTATAAAAGCGCGCGATAAGAACTACTGGATGATTTAAGATGAAGGAGACAAATGGTTCTTTAGAGTGATTTTCACAAAGTTTGACGCTCAACTATTCATTCTAATCTGTGTCTTGCTTGCGCTTTGTCTTTCTTACACCGGCGTCAAGAAACATTCCTCTATTTTATTTACTTGAATAAATGAGCGCGAATAAAGCATTTGTCGGCGTTACTTGGGCAGCGAAACGTTGTGACTAAACTGTTTAAGGCATTAAACGCTTTAAAGTCATTACACGAAGGTGCAGGTAGAGCTGTTGAAGGAGATAAAAAATGCCTGTAAGCGAACAATTCCACTCGGAATGAAAGGAGCAAAGTACTTTTTAAACGAATAATACAATTGAACGAATGTTAATTAACATTGAAAGGGCGCTCCTTCCGCAGAGAGCGAGCCGCGCGGGTTTATCGGAGCGTAATGTGCGCACGCATCTCGGACAATACTTTATGATAATTCCGAGCGACTCTAATTCGCCGGGAGCTTCATTTTTTTTACGAGTCCCTCTTTATCCTCGGCATGGGCGTATGTATATATACACGGAGGCGAGGGCGCTTCATTGCTCTTTACTGTTATGGCCTCGGAAGGCGTCGAACGCGGGCGAAAAGAAAAAGAGACGGCAGGCGAGGAGGAGAAAGCTGATACGGTAAACAGTCGGCTCGGGGAACAAGCGGCGAATGGTTTAATAAGCCCAGTCGCGCGGGGTATTATACCGTGTCTTGACCAGAGTGCGCGCTGTTGTACAGGGGATGGATTTTTCCCTCGGCAGTCTCGGCCGAGTCTCTCCGTCCGAGTGCTGAGTGAAAAATCGAGTGGCGATTGATGGGCGAGCGGATGCAGCCGGCGTAACGCGTGGCTGTCTTCTGGCGGCGATGTGACGACTTCCGCCGGCCGGAGCCATCGGCATTAGCATCAGAAAGCCAGGGCGCACCGGCGAATTACATCGGCCTCCTTTTTTTTCCCCTTTTATCGAACTTCCTTATCCGTCCCTTCGGCTGCTGTTTACAGCGCGCGTACGGTGCAGCCGCGCGCGAAGCGATATCCCCCGAAATCGCGTCTCTCGCCTACTACAGCAGCGTGTCGCGTAGTCCTGCCTCGTAATCCGGCTCCTCTTAGTCGTCTTCACGAGGCCCCGTGATCGTTCTCTATTACGGGGATCTCGGACTCTTACTTCTTGCGGGACTCGTCCCGGGCGCACTCGAGGAAATATATTCGGCGGACGCGGCTCCTCCGTAGTCCTGCGAAAGTCTCTTAACGGGCCTCGTCGGCCGCCAACTTTTCGTATAAAACCTTTGATTGCCGGGGGCGTAACAGTGCCCGGAGATTAAAGATGCAATGAAGAGCCGGAGACGCAGTTACGATCCTTGCTCGAGCATGTAAAAAGCGGCGCGAACCCGAAAAACCAATGGTTATGTCGGCGGAGTGCCCGCGTCTCGCCCGGGACCTAAAGCCGAACGACCCACGGCCGCGGCGTTAAAACGGCTGCCGCCCTCCCCGACGGTTGTCCCCGTGATCGGGGGCCGCCCGCGCCGACAACCCCGGGGGAGGTGCGCGCGGAAGTTGGCAGGCATGCCCGAGAGGCTCCCGTTAGCCCGACTCGCCGCGCCTTTTAAGCATTTCCGATCGGAAGGACCGCTCGGCCCCTCGTCACGTACGCCCGGGGCGCCCGCGGCCCCTCCGCCGCCATTTTATCCGCGATCGGCCCCTCGCACCGTTACGCGGGCCTGCCTTCGTTTCACGCCCGCTTTCAAGAGACGGCCGGGGGAAGAAGCGCGCGGGATTAGGAATCGGCGCTGCTGGACCGATCGAGCGATGTTGCCGACCGAGTCCATTAACGCCCAACGAGTGCTCGAGTATAAGCGACGCCGCGCGCGGTGTACGTGAGTCCCTCGCGAGACGAGCGCAGCCCGACGGTCTCCTGCTTTCGCCGCGGGAGACAATGGGACGAGACTCTCGACTGCCAATCGATGCTCGTTTGCGGGCGAGTATCGCTTTCGACCAATTGGCCTTTTGCGCACTTGTTTGCAAATGACGCTTACCGAAAACGGCCGACGCAGTTGCTAGACCGTTTGACTTTCAGCAGTTTAGTCGAATTCGAGGAAGTTTCCAAAGACTCGCTGCGGAATTAATAGTTTAAAAAATTTGTTTTTTTTTTTTGCTCAACTTTCCGGATGACGAGTCGGCGTTATTTGCTGATTCGCACGCAAAAAGACAAAAAAAAAGGTTCTCGAGGAAGAAGTTGTGCCTTCCTACGGTCTGATTCCACGTAATGGAAGTCGGTACTTTATTTGACTTTGCGAAAAGTAAGCGAGTGTAATTGGCTTAATTCTATTTCCCAATTCAAATCATTAGACCTCTCATAAATAACTCTGATCGATGAATCTCGGCCTCGGAGCCCGTAAAAAACGCAAGGTTGGTTAGGTACATAAGCTCATCGAGTTAGCGGAGGAAAAATTAGTCCCTCCACACCGAATCTCCCGAATCCATAATTCCCAACCCCTTGAGCACGAGTGCCCGATATGCAAATGCAAGCCGGACCTCCCGGGGCGATAAGGTGGCTTTTCAATACTTATAAACCTCGACTTTTGGCGCATTATTCATTGACCCTGAAAATTGGCGAATGCAAATTGGGGAGGGGCCGTTAAAAGAAAATCCACGCGGAGCGGGGCCATAAACAAAACTTGGACAATTAACGAGCGGAAGCCTGCCGTCGCGCAATTCGAATGCAAATGTGCGTGCGCTCGCGCGCCCGTAATCTTTTCCACGGAAAAGCCCGAAAAGCGGAGCGAGCGCACGGAGGGTCGGCCCTTGGGCCAATGTTAAATCTCTCCCTTCTTGGATTAATGACTCGAGAATATCGCGACGAGACGACGGCAAGTCAACCCCGGGGAGCTGCTCTCCAATTGTTATTAAGAGTTGGGGCGTTTCAGACTGATACATCGTACTTAAACATCAGATGGGATTTGGGCGAATAGTTTTTGGAGAAACCTGGCGATTAAGCAAATGACAGTATCGCTTGTACCTAATGCTTCGCCTAGACTCTAACATACAATTGTGACAATTTCAACATTAGTGATTGAAAATGAAATCCCCAAGAGTATTTTTTAAATATAACATGTATTTGTAATTATAATGCTTATAACGGTGACTGCGTAGCTTTGATTTTTTTACACGGCTAAATTAATTCCATAAACTAATCAACTTAAAGATAAGAGTTTTTTAAAAGACTATTGAATGCAACCGCGATACATTATCATGAAGGAAGCGAATGAGTGAAAATAATGCGTGTTATGTCAATGTGAGGTAATTGTAGAAAAATTGTAATAATAGCAACTTTCATGCGTGACCCAAAACATGTAATTACTTAAGATCGTAGATACAGTTGTAATGTTACCGAATGGATTATCAAGAGAATGGAGAATGAATTATTGAGGTATAACTCGTTATACGTAGAGAGAAAAAAAGCGAGTAAAATTGTAAGAAAATTTTATTGCGAAAATGATATTGAGTTGTAAGGTAAGTGCAGGTTAATCGCGTGTTTTTATCCGATCAATTTAAATATCCTCGCGAGCGGGTCGGAAGAAAAAAATGTATCAGCGAGCAAGCGAGGCGGCCTTGAATGCGTAATGAAGCTTCGGGAGTCGAGTGAAATTTGGCTCGGCTGCTCATTAAACGGTCATCGGCGCCTCGCGGTACATATCGGCAGCGGAGAACTGGTTCCTCCGCGCGAGCGTCCCGGCGAAAGAATCGACTGGTGGAAATTAGGGAGTCCTCCTCCCCGAGGATCCCGCGGGAGGAAATTGCGGGGCGGAGCGCCGGGGCTAACTCCCGCGAGTACGGGGAGAAAGTGCCGCGGCGGCAGACGAAGGGCGCCCGGGTAAATAATGAAGAAAGAGAGAAGGAGCGACAGGTGTATATAGCCGCGCGGCGCCTCCCAACCCCACGGAAGCGCCCTCCGCGCGAGAGGGCGTGGCGCCCGCCAGCCACCCACTCTCCCTTTTTTTTTACCCGCGCCGCTAAATCCCCCCTGATGAGAAAAGCGTGTACCTAATTTGGCCAATGATATTCAATATCAATCCGCGGCCGGGCGCCCGCCCCCGAGGAGCCGCGCCCACGAGACTCCGGCCGCTAGGAAGCCGATTTTTCACCGATTGCAATCGGCCGCTGTTATCGACCGGCCGCACGCGGCGACCTTCGCGCGGGTCTCGCCAGGGAAGCGCTCGCGGACCAACTGTGGCCGATATAAGGGGCTCGGCGCGCGTGCGCCGCGGCGGTCTTGCGAGATAGTACGGCCGACGTACGTGTCCGCCGCCGCGGCCCCGTCTAATCTCGCCGAGAGGATATTTATTCACGCCCCAGCGCCGATTACAATCCAATCGGCACTTCGGCATCAATCACGCGCGCGTCATCTCGCACGCCGCGGCACGACGTGTGTACGCCTCAAAGGGGCTCGTTGTTTTGCCGTTCAGGCGCACTTCTTCATTGCGCTAGATGCCATCGCTCGCGCGCCAGAAATCCAATGTCTCTTTTCAATGTTGCACTTAGACCCTGCGGTTTTGCAGAAAAACTGCACGCCGACGGATGTTTAGCCAACGGATTAAAAGGATAAATTATTTTTTCGAGTGGGGCGACGACGTGAGCATTCGATGAGTACAACGGAGCCCTTACAGCTTCATGGGCGCAGTATACGTCGCAGCTTGGTGCTCGAGACCTGGAGTTGGCTTCGTGCAAGTTTCTTGCGCCTCGTTAAGTCAGAATTCGATCTAGATTCCGATTTCCCAAGGCTGCCCGTAAAGTCGCGCGCGTGCACACGTAAATCGATATCCGATGCCTTTCGTGGCGAAGATTCGTGGCGTCGCGCTACTCGATACTTCCTCGGATATTCCTAAATTTTAAATCGTTCAAAACTTCGACCTCGCGTTTATTCACGATTGTGCATATTTCCCAAACGCGTAAACATTCTGGATTATTCCTCTTTTGGGCCGGTCGACGTGCTAGTATACGTTTTAAACGCCAAATCCATAATTGCAAGCGATTATAGCGCAGCTTACCTTTTTGTCGGTTCAAAAGAAATGGGTTAAAAACCAGAATGGACAACGTACCTGAAACACAAAGGAAAATCTTGATTAACAAACTGCATATGTTCAACAGGTGGATGGCAACCGAGTGCGCGTAATCTTAGCCTTAATATACGAATTGTTTTTCCGGCTGATCGGCTAACTTTCGAAAAAGCGCAAAAATAAACAATTGCAACAATCGAACGGACAAGCGACTCGACCGGCCGCTCGGTGGCACGATCCCTCTCCCGAAAAGCGCGGGAGGAAGCGTAATTTCGCAAAAATCACCCCGACGCTGCGTCCTCCCGCCCGATGAAATAACAGCCTTAGCACGCGCTTGCGCGGGCCGTGTATATAAGCTCCCGGGCACGCGAGCCAATGCGCGAGCCGGAGCGAGTCCGTGTAATCGGATAACTTGTTGCTCGTTACAGCGTCTTGTCATTAGTCCCGCGTGTCTTTGCGAAATCAATACCGCGCGGCGGCGGCGGCGGCGGCGGCGGCGCTGGGGGCCGACAGGACAATGCGCGCGCTCCCGGAGGGAGCGGGAGAGCGGACATTTTCCTCATTGCCGCGACAGCCTTTTTCAATTGAACTAGTACCTCGTATTTCTGCTCGGAGGCGCTGCAAGCAATCAGCCTAAATTTTCACCTTTAATTAGCGATGTCGTTTTATTTATTTTTCTTTTTTTTTTCAGTAGAAACGAATTGTCGCATTGGTATCAATGGGTATGTAAAAGAGATTATAAGATGGGCTTTACGCGCGCGCCTATGTAAATAAAGAGGCCAAGTGGAGACCGAGTCGAGTGGAAGAGCAGGATATCACCGCGGCGCTTTCCACTAATCCGAGAGCCGGCTAAAAGAAGGTCCCGTGTTCCAGTTGACTGTCAAGGCCGAAACGGAGTTGTTTTTTTTTTTTCGTTTTGCAACCTGCACCGCTGAACAATGCGCGCACGCGGGTGTACTCCTGTCGTGAGCTTCGCGTTTATAGTCCCTTAAACAAGCGAAGATACGGACACTCCGGCCGACAGTGTTATACATTCGCTGACACACGCAATTTACTCCCCGGCCGCGGTAATGAATTTATTCTGTCCAGTGGGCCGATGCGCTCGGGATATAATCTTTTTAGCGCGCTGCTTGATTTACAACTAATTTTAAGAATTTTAATTGTTTCGGCCGCGTAGAGCCCAGGCATGCGTGAAGGCAATTTCCATAATTTAGGCTCTCGGTGGCGAAGTACAGTGAAAGTCACTTGGCCGATTAAACATTCCGTGACCGGGGCTACAAGTGTACGACGCGTGTAGCACTCGAGTTAATTAGCCCCCGATGTTTGGGCCACCTTGAGCGGTGGCAGCCCCTCCCGAAAGGGAAAAAGGAGAGTAAGAAAACAAAAAAAAAAAATAAGAAAAAATCGCTTCCCCCGCCGGCGGAGGAATCCCGGCAAGCGTCTTCAATTAACCCCCGGGGAAGTCTACCGGGAGCAAACAATGCGCCCGAGAGAGCAAAACACTGCGAGCGTCGGCTTCTCAATAAAACGTGACTGTGCGCTCTCCTTTGATACGGGGCCTATATAAGAGCGGCCGGGATCGCGATCGAGACAATGCGGCACTCGCGCAGACTTTTCCAACTTGGCGCTCGCTCGAGAAGCGTAAGCCCGACGGAACGGCCCCTAATCATTATTCTTCGGGACCCTAAGCCAGACGCCTCTTAAACTCTTCTGTTTACGCACAAAAGGGGGCGTCTGAAACTCATCTCGTTACGTGCGAACAACAGTCGGAGGAGGCTAAGCATCCGACTGACATATCGGAAACGCCGAGTTTCGCCAATTGTTTCAACGGGCGCGTGTATAGGTGCCTCGGCACCGAGCGCCGCAGCACCTGGGCTATAGCCGTCGGAAGGTAAGTCGCGCGGGCCACGGGACTTTCCGGCGACCTCCGGGAGACAACAAAATAAAATTGGTTTCCCTCCGGCGGCAGACGGGGCCGCGCCTCGTTATATATACGCCTCCTTCGGATTGACTATGGGGCGCCTCGGGCTCGGCGGAGCGGCGCCAGATGGCGGCCGCGCCAGATGGCCGACTCGCGACTAGCCACCGCCGCTCTATATACGTGTCCCCTCCTCGAGGACCCCGCATTACCAGGAGTCCTGGCGTGCCCGGGACCTTCCTCGAGGAAGGGGCCTCCTCGCGATCCTCGTCAGGAGAGCCGCAGAGATAAGCGAGGACATTATGCGGGCTCGCTCGAGTGCGGGAGGCTTACGCCTGTACATTTTTCTTCCTCCTCGATATGTAGGGGATGTATGTCTATATATATAGGGATATAGGCCTCGACCGGGGGAGGAATCGTACCTGCCGAGATGTGTACATATATACGTATAGGCTCCAGCGGCGCTGCTCGCCGACAGCCGGCAAGAAACTTGGCTAGATTGCTTAGCGCCGCGTGCGCGCTTTATTAATTGCAGCGCCTGAGGCAGTGCTTTATGAATTTTCATAATCTCCTCGCAGTTGGCCGTAGTTCCACAATTTATCGAACGTATCAAGTGCGATTAAAGAGTCATAAATCCTTTTACGAGTGTCGCGCGGGGTCTGCGTACATTGTCGCGCGGGCGGCTCCTCTCCTCGCATCATAATCCGCGCGTAAAAGTCGCCGACGAGGGTAATTTAAATTTATCCTTCCTTCAAGCCTTTTTCTCAACAGCCGCGGATTAACGGTCGAGGAAAATAATTTTTTTTCTTTCCCCTCGCACACCGCGGGGGAGCTAAGTGTCCCGGCGTTCCGGGGATTTTCCCCGAAGAAATTTACGCCGCTCCGCCTCGCCGCCGCTGGTTTTTCTTTAATTCCGAGGCAGCCCCCGCGAGCAAATAAATTCTCATTAATTAGAAATTGAACGCGGGCCGGATGGCTAATTGTACGGCCGAGGGGAGGCCGCTCGGGGGCTTAAGCGCACTTTCCTGCTCTCCGGCTGGCCGTCGTCGGAGAATATAGGAGGAGAGGCTTCCTCCCGCGGACGCGCGCGGGACTATATATCCGCCAGCGAAAGTAGCTTTATTGCTGCCCATAAAAATGGTTTTGCATACTTTTCGCAAGGTTTAACAATCTTTCCAAGTACTTCTGCCGCCAACTTCCATTCAATTATAAGTTTGGAAATTTTTGCCGGGTCGTCGGGAAAAATTCTCGCGATAACGCTTATTTTCCACCTAAACTTTTGTATTACCGATATAAACCAGTTTCTTTTTTTTTTTAGAGGTCCGAGAGTCGCTCCCACGGGAAATGCAGAAACGCACCGGTTTCCCCGCGGCGCGCGTCCATGGATCAATGATGCATAGATCTCCGTGATTTCGGTAGGAGCCGTGTACACGTGCCGCGTCACTCACACCTAGTTAACTGACTTTCTAAACACTACTAATAGCCGTGGCAGAGCAAGCGTTACGTTCGCAAACGCCAGTGAAGAGCGTAATGGTGGTGTATTTATTATTATTAGGTCAGCCTGACAGTGGAGCGGCGGTAGGAAATCAAGTGGAGTCGAGGCGTTGAATCGTCGCGTTGTCCCGTGGATTTGAGCTTGATAAAAGAAAAAGGAAGATACAGCCGCAGGCGGGACGCTGAGTTATAGACGGGGCCGAGGAGAAGGGAAAGGAGGGCGACGCGCGCAGATGGCGCGGAGACTTTGCGCGTCGGCTTAATACCTGTCGCAATGGGAGGCGAGTGGCAAGTCTCGCAAGGCGGCAAGCGAGGGGAGCCAGGCACAGCTGTAGCTGGCATTTAAAGACCTGTCTCTATACGCGCGCGCCACTCACTCGCGCTCATCCCGCTCTCCGGTATTACGGCTATTTTCCTCGGCGACAATTCGACACCGTCTCTTTCCCGCGCTCTTATCATCATTTCCGGGGAGGCGCCGGCTATCCCGAAAACGCGCCCGGCAACGCAATAACCACTCGGCCGACTGGTCCACGGAAGGAAGCCTTGTACCCTGGAGTTCGTAGCCGTAGATGTTATCCGGGCAGGCCGACTCCCGAATTACAAAAGCCAGGCGGGCGATATTGCGCGGCGAGGCCGTAAATACCGGGCAACAAAGAAGCGGCGATAAGGGCGCGGGGCCCGCGGAGAAAAAGGACCTCGTAAACCGGCCGCGGCCCGGTGTAAAAGTTGTCCGCGGACGCGTGCCGTGCCCGCGCAACAACAGGTGGTTTCGGTAATTGCGCCCGCGCCCTCCCAGCGCATATACATATACATCCATACACGCGGTGCAATCGGTCCACCTCGCGCGGACGGCGCACTCGCCTGATTCGATCAAGGACTCCCTCGGTATTAAACTTTTGGGCAACGACACCCCGAGCGTCGCTCCTCCCCGACTCGCCTACAAAAGCCGCTTCTTTCCCTCCGCGCGGCTAATCGCGCGCGGTTCCGAAAGAACGATTATTGCGCGGGGAGGGGGGGCAGCCGGCCTCCTCGCGGATAAATAATTCATCAGCCGGGTTGTAATCATCGTCCCGCCCGGGCGGCGTGCTCCGCTGAGCCGAGCAATCGCGGTCCCGCGGGCCTCCGCCGGGTTATTAGCGCAACAATCGCCCCGCTAGATAAGGTCCGAGAGGATCATCGTGGCCCCGGCCTTGGCGGAAAAAAAGGAAGCCCTACCCCCTAATGAGCCTTCCGGGGGGAGCGCGCGGAGGCTTATTATCCCCCGCCTAAATAATGGGGGATAGATGTACGTGGGGCCGCTTCTTATTTTTTTTCATGCACCCGCGTGGGAGCGGCGCGGTGATTAGCCAGCCGGCGCGCGCCTTTAATTACCGCGCGGCTGGTTACCGTATCGCCTTCTTCGGGCGGTTGCGCGGGGGCCCCCGTGTCGAGGTGTACGTATATATATATATATACACGTCACCGACGGACCGTCCAACTTTTGGCAGTCAAAGGGCTTCGCTGCTGACTGTCGGGCCGGCGAGCCTCTCCAGCGGATATTGCGCGGTGCGCACAGACGTCGGGGTGCGAGAGAAAGAAATTAAAGAGAAAGCTTAAGCGTCCAATATCTTTTTTTTCTTCCATCGGAGAATTAGGGAGGCGCAAATTCATAGGAAGGGTGGGGGTTTGAATATTTATAGGAATTACCCCTGTTACTTCCCCCGAAAGTGGATAAAAACTCGCCCTCGAGGGCCTTTCTCCATCGAAATTCATTAATATATACTGTTTGGAACGCGCAGCCCTTTAATATCGAGAAAGGCGGTTTCTTCTTCCACTCGAGTTTACATTGAACAACCCCCGCCTCCGAATAATTCGGCGGGAAAGCAAACAAGTTCACTCGACGGCTTTGACGTCTGGTGGACCGACGGCGACGGCCGAGGCGCCGCTGACTCCTCTCCAAAAGCAATAGATCGTTGGGAAAGGCCGGCCGCGTTTATAAATAAAGACATCGGAGGCGAGGCGCCCGCGCCTCGTAAATCCGTCGTGGGCGGTCCCCGAGGTCCGGGCCGATCGCCGGGCCGATCGCTCGCCGGGATTAATAACAAGCATTACCGGCCGAGCGGGTCGATGCGCCCCGCGCGAGGAGCCGACCCCCGCCTCCCTCACGGGAAACCCTCTGCTCGGGAAACCTCGCCCCCCACCCCCATGGAATTAATCGGCCGATACCGATACCTCCGAGCGTGTCAAAGCTCGCGCGCGCCCGTCCCTTTCCCTCGGCCGGGGGAGCTTTTTTTTGTTAATAACCCCGGCGGGCCGACGATTATTTAACGACTGCGGGGAACTAATTAAAAACTGCGCGGGCGCCCGGCTACTTACATCGCGGATATATGTGTAACGATGATTATGTTCGATGCGAGGGGGCCGGTGCGCGGGAGTACTTTCTCGTAAACAAGCGGGTGGTATGCAAGGTGCAGGCGTGTCTGCGCCCGCGGAACAAGTCTCATTTGGGGGCCGCGCCGCCGCCGCCGCCGCCGCCGCGCCTCGCCGGAGAAAGAAAACCGGCTTTTAAAGAGGTGCGCGCGCGCGCGCGTAAGCCCGGCATTTTATGCCTCTGACAGTTTACAGCGCGCGAGCGCCTCGTTAATGAAGTGCGAAGCCATCAATCGGCCCTCGCGGCCCGAGATCGCAAGCCCGACTGCATTCGGCTTTATATCGGCCCTCGAATTATATTGGCCGACGCCGCGTGCGGCCATCATTTATCGCGCGGCTCCACCAGCCGCTACCTCCTTCCCTTCACTTTTTTAACTTTATCTTGGCCATCCATTGTGTATGCTATTAGTGCATCAAGCTGCCAGTGCCCTCAAGCTCCTGTCCGACAAACTTTCACCTACAAAATACCGAGCGCAAAGGTAATACGCTGTAGCTCATTGGTGGAATTTATCAATTCTGCTAATTTCAAGCCTACGTGTAATCCTTTGTTCGGATAATAATTCTAACGTGACGCTATTGCACCGAGTGTTTTTTAAATTGTTGACCAATAAATAAAGAAAATAATGCTTTCATTTTTGACATTTAAAAATGTTATGCAGTTTCACAAATTTTATCAACAACGGAATAACTGTTTTTTTAGTTATATTCTGAGAAAATAAGTAGTACGTGTCAACATAAATATCATTGATAACGTAATAAAGATAAAATACAATTATAAAGTTTTCGTGACAATAAGTCTTTGGAACGTGAACAAATGGGCTAGAATGAATTCGAAGAATTTCGGCTGACGAATAATCGTAAAATGTAGCTTTATGGAATGGCGTGAATTTACATGCACCAAATGGCGCCGAGCATATAATATATAGAGAGTGGGTATCAAAGTGCTTATCAAAGGGTATCGTGCTCGTAAATTACTGATGAGGGCCCTTAGTATAGCAATAGTGTCGGACTTGATAGGACTAATCGAAGCTAATGAGATCCCGCAGGAATCCAGGTCCTAGGACTTTACAAGCGAGCACACGAGTAGATAAGTAGCTGTTATTATTAATTATTAACGATAACTAGATAGTTCCGGGATGAAATGCAATGAAATAATTAATATGTGACTATAGGGATCCGAAACAACGTAGAGCGAGCTTTGACGCGTTATACACCACACGCTATAAACACTCCAAGCTTTAGTACGTAGTCGAAGCAATCGCTTTAATTGAAAGTGGCAAAAAGAAGGTAAGGATAAAAAGGCTTCGGCTCGGAGTGGAAAAGAAAGTAGTCGCGGTTCGACTTGGGTGCATTTATCAATCGGCATAAAGTTTCCATCTCCTGACTAATTCCGCGATTAGGAGAAAAAGGGGGGAAAAAAAGGCGACGAGCTGCCAGTAAATCCGCGTCGGCCGAAAAGAAGTAATAGGCGCACAGTCAGCGGCGCCGCTCTCCGACGAGAGCACGCAAAACTTTTCCTGGGCAACTTCTCAAATTAGAAGTTGGTCGGCTCGAGTCGATCTCCCAACCCCGACTCCCCGGCGCCGCCCTCGGCTCCCCGCGGGAGGAATCAATTTGATACCCATCGCCGGACGATCGCTTCCGTCACTCAATTTATACACACACACACACACACGCGTACATGTATATGTATACATGCACGAAAAACCGGCGGCCACGAGGTGGGAGAATGGCGTGCACTGCCCCAATCGCCCGGTCCCCCCCTAGGTCGCCGCGACCATAATTTGCCGATCGGCCAGAAGATGGCCAACGGCCACTTAGGAGGTCGCCTCCCACGCCTCCGGTGGTCACGGCTCCTCGTGGCTCGGCTCCCGACTCTAGACCGGGTTAGCACACACTTGGCTAGCGGCAGATCGTCCGTCCCCCCTCGTTAGCCTCGCTTCCCACAGAAAATCCACGTGTGTATATGTACGAATTGTTTAAACATAGATGTATCGGCAAGCCTCGGCCGTAGGGCTTTTTCTCTCGCAGGTTGAGTCGCTCGGAGGGCGATAAGAGTCGTCGATTCTACCATTCGGGGCGCGTGTCGGCAGTACATCAAGTCTCGCCCTCGGGCGCCATCGCTCCCTATTAAAGGCGAAGGCCGCGTAAAAGTTCGGCAGCTAAAGAAAGAGTTCTCCTAGCACCTTTCGCGCGCTCCTCTATATCTCACCAGCAGCGCGGCCTTTCGCGCCCGATGCCCTTTCCCCACCCGAGCTTCCACGCAACTCCGCTCGCGGGGCGCCGGTTTTGTTTCTTCCCCTTTTTACACCAACTCGACTCTTACTCTCGGCTACTTCCAACTTGACGTCTTGCCGTTCTTCGAGGCATTAGCCAATGCCGCGGTGAGATTCGCGCGGTAAATTCCCCGGTTATACGAGCCGGCCCAGACGACGTCTGACTCCCCGGGAGTTTTACTACTGACCCCCCTCCGCCCCCAGTCCGACGACTCCCGACGCTCGGGAAATGAAATATTTCGTAACGACAGGGCCGCTTAACGAGCCGCGGCGCCGTGTTGATAATCGCGCCGTCGTCAATTCGTTAGTGCGCGAGGCTAATGGGCCGGGCATTAGGATTCGCGTCCCTTTTTCCGACGTAAACACGCATCCTCGCGCACCGAGGTTTAATGGGGAAAGTGGACGGGGGTGGGCAGGGCCGCGAAAAGTTGGCGTGCGCAGGGGAGCGGCCGTAGGTCCAATCCCATTTTCCAACTATTGGGTAAACTATTTATCCCCGGGCGGGGCCGAGGCATTGTCCGAGGTCCTCCGCGGCCGATTGTGCGGGCGCTTCCCACGCGGGCTGCTCCCCCGGGCGGCGGCGCCCGGGCCTCTTTTGTCGCCGGGCGGCCCTTTGTTCGCCCGGCCGGGCGCCCGCGTCTACTCTCTTAGGCACTTTATGTGTCATCGCGCGGCTCCTAATATTCCATTAATCCCGGCCATTATCGCGGGTTCATCAGTTTGCCTCGTTCGCGCGCGGCCCGCGGGACTTTTACCGCGCGCACGCCCCCGGGACTCCCGCCCGCCGCCTAATCTACGCGGTATAAAAGGTAACGGCCGGGGGAGACTGGGGCGCCCCGGGAGGACCTCCTCCCTTTGATCGCGCGGGAGGGCCGATCGCCGACTTTCTTTTTTTTCTTTCCCTCCCGGGCGCACTCGGGCGGTGTATCCCCGGTGCCGGCGGCGAGCCCCACAATGCCGCCGGCGAGGCCGGGGACGCCACCCGCCGGCCCGGTCGATACGTCTACCGCCCGGCGGCCCCTCCCGCCCTCGCCCCTACCGGAGCCGAGGCTCCCGGCGCGAGCGCCCGCCTTCCGACTTTTCCTCCGGGCCAACCGCGCCCCGCGAACCCTCGCAACTTTGTTCGCCCGCGTGACACTCGAATCGCCTCTATCTGGGACGTGCGTCGGCCCGGCCTCGAGGTGACGTGGATAATGGACCGAGGGCCCAGCCCGCCGAGGCCTCCGCGCCGATAAATCCACCTTTTTTTTTGTTCCCGCCCGCGCCCTTTGATCAAATTCACTTTTTCCACGTCTATAACCTTTCCCCGATTGATGGCCGGATTCACGTGAAAATGATTGAGGAACATAAAGGAAACGCGGGAGAACGTGAAAGCTCGTTGAAGGCGCTAGACAATCCTAAAATACCTCTATTTTGGCGCCTTAAACTACGCCAATTAACACGAGGATTGCACGGGCTGCGAATAAAACAATTAACTGGAAACAAGAGAGTACTTTGGCTGATCCTACAAAGAATATTGTAATTCACTTGGTTCTTTCTCGGGATTTTTTTTTATGGAAAACGCGCTAGGGTCCAGAAAGCAATGTAACTTCTCCAAGAGTCCGACAAAAGGCCGTTATTTATGAAAAGAGGAAGAGTGGATGCAGAAACTGTTTATACAAAAGAATATCAAACAGCTAGGAGAGGATCCGCCGAGTGGCGCGAAGAGCTGGGAAAGCGCGCCTGCGCGCTTTAAAAGGCCTCATACATCATTTTGACTATTACGCTGGGCGACTTTAAGGTAGGCGCGGCCGGCAATCGACGAATGGGCCACGCGTCCCTCTTCATAAATATGTAAAGAATCGAGATCAGACGGAGAGAGGGCGAGGCTCCCCGGGGCCGGGGGGGTAACGACGTTAGGCCACTGCCCAAATATCCAATATATGCCCCGAGTCCCGTTGGCAAGCGGGCGACGAGGCGACGACGCAAACTTGCCTCCTTGCATTTCCATAATGCTACCCTCGCGCCGATCCCCCCGGAACTTCATCTCCTGGCGGTCGTCCGCCGGGCTCTGCACCCGGCGCCGATTGTCAATTAAACTTTGGCCTGGTGCATTTTTTTTTTCTGGACATTCCATTCCCGCGGTGTTATATTATTCAATCTCGGCTCGACTTTTCGATCGCCGATAATTCCCGCAGTCGGGCATAAATAAAACATCGGGGCCGGCCCTCGGCGAGGCCCCCGAATTCCGCGAACGGCCGAGGCAATTTCCGTGGGAGGAGAGGGACGACAAAAAAAAAAAAAAAAGGCGTCCTTGCCCAGGGGCGGCGGAACAAAGCGGGGGCGCGAGGGGCTCTGGGCCGGGGGAAAAGCGGCAAACTTGCCCCGCGCGCCCCAGTCGATTTATCGACGCGAAAATTAGCGCGAGCCCGGCGGACTTGTTATTCCTCCGGGTTTTCGGAGGCCGGGAGGAGCGATACCGGCGCCGGCCGCCGCGCACCGATGGCCCCGCAATTTATGGGGCTGGCTTTTGAAATTCATTTACCGAATTGATGGCGCGGCAGCGCCGGGGGAATCCCCTTTTTCTCCCGGTCTCTCTTATAGGCCGAGCGCCCGGCAGGAGCCGCCCGGGCCACTCGCCGTCAACCTTAATTGGGAGCTACTTATCGAACTTGCCCGGGAGTTTGCACTTTTTGCCGCGGGAAATTTGCACGGGGGCCCGTGGAAATATCTTCGGGCCGACCCTTTTAGGCCCGGGCGCCGGAAAAAATTAGCGAGTGAATAATAATTTCCCTGTTCTTTTACGCGGCGCCTACGGGGCCAACGCTAAAAGCATGCTCCTTTATTTATCAGGCCGGGAGGCACATTCGCGGGCCGCACTCTAGATCCAGTCGCGGGAGAATCCGCATAATTTCCCAATTAATTATCGTTAGGGTTGGGAAGACAGCGGGGCCGTCCGCTGCTCCTCGGGTGTCGCCGAAATTTCGAGTGAATCCAGGCGCGAACGCCGGATCGAAAATATCCTTCCCTCCGAGGGGTGTATCGGTAGCTCGGCAGACCCTCCGTGGAAGAAGGAAGAGCCCGAGAACAGGTGCGAAGGGCGAGCGCGCAAAAAAAAAAGCGCTGCCGAGGATAGGTGTACGCGCGGGGATCGAGTTACTCGGTGCCGATGACTTTCTCGCTTGATCAATGTCGCGATACTCTCGAGCGGACACCTCGCACTCGAGCTTTCGCTCTCTCGGCCATATACGCGCGCTTTTATTTCCGCGACCAGTTTTTTCTCTCCCCCGCCGGACAACTCTATCCGCGGGCAATTATGCGGCCGTGAAAAAGCTTTATCGCTCGGGCGCGATCCCCGCAACCAGCCGTTTATTCTTTTCTTTTTTTCCTCTTCTCGCCGGCTGGAACATATTCCCATTTTTTTTGCTCCCCGGCCCAATATAAGATTACGTGATTTGGGAGGTCGAAGGGCGGGCAGGCAAGAATCAGAGGAGAGATTTAGCACGGGTGGGTGGGGGTGGCTAGGGAGAGCCCGGCGAGAAAGTACTTGGGCATAGTTGAGGCCTCGACAATTAACATGGCCAACGACTCAGATAATTTCAACTTTCGTCCATCAATTCAGCGGCTCGCGCACTTTTTCAAGGGCGGCTGCGCCGCTTGCCCCGGCGAAACAATTTCGCGCAACAGTTGCCGCGATTAAGCGGCCGCGGCGCCCGGGCCATAAATCGGTCCCGGGGCTCGCGCGGCTCATTTGCAGAGTGACTCGGGGATTAAAAGTGAAGGAAGTCCGCGGGCCGCCGGGGACGCATCGAAGGCTCTCCCGCGCGGCCAATTACACAAATGGACAGCGGGCGCGATCGGCCGTCGTCCGGGGAGGCGCGCATAAATGACTGCCCCGCCGGAAGTCCTCGGTTTAGATAGGATCTCCGGGTGCGTGGGGCGCCCGCGTTACACCCCATAAAACCCGGAGGGTGCCAGCGGCCCAGCCGGCCGAGCGCGCCGCTTCTTATCCCCCCGGCGGAGGCTGCGCGCTTCGGCTCCTCTCGGGGAGAAACTTTTCCACGGTCCGCGACCCAGGTGGAGGTCGCCCCGTACCTGCGGGGGCCCTCCCCCCTCATTACACGGCGCGTCTAACTGCCGCCCCCCTCGCACGCCCTCGCAGCAGCCCCGCGATATTGAATTACCGAATAATCGGCTAGATTGGTCGCGAGATTGGCCGCGTTGATTGAAAGGCGGCGCGGCGGGGGCGGGCGGCGGGGCCGCGGCGCACACACGTGCGCGCGCACCCCACGGGAACCCGAGCCGGCGATCGTCGCGCCTGCGCCCCGCCCGCCCGCCCGCCCCCCCCCCTCTTTTTCCTTTCCACCGCCCGTCAAGCTGCCCGAGGCTTCTTTTCATGGGCGCGATCGCCGGCTGGCCGGGACACGTTTTCCAAAAGCCTACCCACAACTGTGCAAGCAATCGTTACAGCCAGAGGAGAGACGGGACGACAGCCTCAAAATGCCGGATTATTCTGTCGTAGAATATCCCTTGCATTTACTCTAACGATGAGACACTTGAAGAAATATTAATCGCAGCAGTTCCCGTTAGAAATTCCTATGAACATCATTTAACCGTCTGTTGAGTGACACGACAAGCTAAAACATAACCGCATAATAAGCACGCTGAATAACTAGGATTAATAAATTTTCTAATTCATTATGACAAGTAATTGATTATTCGCTTGCTTTGACGTTTTGCCCATTACACCTATAACACTGAGTCATTGTATAATCATTATCTCAACGGTTCAGGTTTGAGTTTAAGTTTCGGAAGCTTTGTTTGCCATCGTCGCCACGAGGCGTCCGCGCCTCGGAAATTTGAAGGAGTAACGGCCGGAGAGGTGCCAGCCGGGGTCCCAGCTGTTCCGTTGATCCTCTCGCACTTGGGGCTCGCGGCGCGTTTTATGCACTGGTCGAAAAATCGGAGTACGGGGCCGAGCGGCCGGTAGCTCTGGGCCCCGAAAAAAACCGGTGCTTAACGTCCACTTTGATACTCCGCGTGATTTAGGGGCGAGGGACTTTACTGCCCGGCCGCGCGCAAATTGCACTTGCCCACGGGGAATTTCGCGCAAAGCCCCACTTCCTGATTGACTAACGCGCCGGATTAATATTTAATTTGGAGGGCCGAGTACAATCACGAGGCGGGCAGAGAAAAAAAAAGGGCTTGATTACCGCGGGTCAGTGTCCCGGTGCGCGGGAGCGCCAACTCCGCGGGCCCCTGTCCAAACTTGGCGCTTCAAAGACAGTGGGGATCGGCCGGTGTAATCGAATCGGCAAGTTGGAGGAGCTCCCCGGGCCCTCGGAGGTGCAATCGGGGCCAAAGTTGGAGGCGCGGCTAACGAGTCACTCGGGCCGTCGGACGCCCGCGGAATCCGGGAATCGATCCGGGGCTTGATTAGAGGGCCCCCAAGACGCTCGGTACGTTCCCCGAGAGCGCCCGTAAGGAGCCGGCTGTACTCGCGCGGCCCTCAAATTACCGAGGCGCGCCATTTTTTTCGACCGGGCCGGCTTGATTTGACCCGCGGGCGAGGAATCATCGCCGCGTGATCGTGGCCGCCTCGCCGGGCGCTTAGATTAACGAGCCGGCAGTTGACGCGCCCGGGCTACAGTCGTACCTCCGGCCAATATGCGATGTACAGGGCGCTCGCGGGCGGCCGTCTCGTGAATTATACAGGGCGCGCCGGAAGCGCGGGCACGAGAGGAGCCTTTCAGCGGGAGGTTTTTCCGGTGGGTTAACAAATGAAATCCAAACAATTTCCCGGAGAGCCCGGGGAAAAGCGCGTCGCCCCGCGGACGAGGCCCGGCGCCAGGCCGTAAACTCCCGTCCCTTTCCTGGCCTCCCTTCCTCTTCTCCACCCAGCCAGCCCCGTGTTTCCCTATCGCCGAGGCCGCGCAATTAGAGAACCGAGACGGCGGGGCCCCCGGCAAGCCTCAAACGACCCGTCGCCCGCCGGCCCCGTAAACCTTAATTAATATTTTCCTCCTTATTTTCTCCCTGCCGAATTTCCGCGAAAGCCCCGGGGACCGCGGACACAATAATAATCGGCCCGCGGCCGAGAGCCAATTTTCCCCGGGGCCGCCGCGGCCCGTGTATATAATAATCGCGCTAATCCGTCGCTCGAGGCGAGGAGGAGGAGGCCGCCGCCGCGGGAGCTTTCCAATTTTCGACGGGGGCCTACACACAACGCAAGGGTCGGCTTTGCGCGCCGCGGCCTTTTTAACCCCGGGCCGGGGCAATTCCGTGCGCGCGCGCGAGCCTCGCTTCAAAGGCCCGGGCATAAATTGAATTTTGGCGCAAGTTCCCGCGGCCTTATCGCCGCGAGATAGCGGGCTGCCTCGCCCCCGACGTGCCGGCTATATATATATATATGCCTTCCCGTTTCGGCCAGACATTGTGTGCCGGGCGGCGAAGGGCGCCGGGGCACCCCCCCCCTCGTCGCCCGCGCGACATCGATCTTTTGGGCAATAATATCGCGCGGACGCGTGGGCGCGCTCGTCTTGCTTACTTTTTTTTTTTCGTTCCTTTGTAAGTGGCCCCGCTCGCAGGAGGTACCGAGGGCCCGGCCGTGTACGGGGATCAATCGAGTTTGCCGGGTAACTAGATTAAAATCCCATAAAACCCGCGGCGTGTATCTATCGCTATCGCTGGATTATTTAACTTTGTAGCGCGATCTGCAAAGGGAGTTGACGGTTTTTATTGAAAAATATAAAGCGCTCGAGATCCCGTTATATGCCTGCAAAATACCAGCCGTAAATGTGATTTTTATTGTAAAGTGTACTCTGCGCGCTGTAATTGCGATAAAGTTTGTAGGTTAAAGCCAAGCAGCAAAGGGGAGTATTGATTTTTGAGCGTGACGCCAGGCGGGCGATCCGTTTTTTTTCTTTTTTCGCCGGGGCCCAGGCCATTTTACCAATTAAGGTCAGTTTGCAAATTGAAAAGCTAAACGGGGCCGAGGCTTTCCATGAAATTCCCATCGTCGCAGCGCGCCTCCGTGTAACGTTATTATATTTTCCAAGCGGCCGCGGGCGCAATTCGACCTTTTTGCGAGCGGGCCGCGTTCAATAAAAATACCAAAGTACGTCCCGGGATTAATTATATGCGAAAGAAGGGGGGGGGCGGGCGGAGAGCGGGCGCGTAAGCCGGATCGATCGGCTCGCAGAGGTGGCGCATGGCGGACGAGGCGCGATATCGAGTGCCCGGAGGACGCCGGCAAAGGGACGCAATTTTCCCCGGCGCGGGCGTCTCGGGGCCCGATTAAATATTTCTGCCGCGCGCGACGCTCGCGCCCGGGGCTCGATTCAACGGCCCGTGCGGAGCCCCTCTTTCTTTCCCCTTTTTCCCTGGCTCCCGGGTGCCGGCCTCGCTCGCGTTCGGATTCCCCGACGCCTCGTATATAGCACTCCCCCTCGCCCCGGAATGGTATACCTAGTGCCTGTCCTAACCTATCTCTCGCTCCGATCTCTCCTCTTTTCCCTCTCGGCCCGAGCTACGCAACCTCCGCTCTTCCTACCTTTCTCCCCTCCTCCCTCCGATTCTCCCTCTCTTCTCCCCTGCTGATCTTGAATATGCCTTTTTATTACATAGGCCCGGTCTTATTTTTATTCCGTCATTTTTTTCCCCTCGATCCATTGTGTATTATTACAGTGACACACTTCGTTTTGCGTACGGCCTGCTCTCCGGCAAAGAACTCGCCGTTCCCAATTATTCAAAGGGCTCTATAAAAATTGTACTTTCGCATACGAATATAGGCAATCATGAATGCATACACACATATATATACACCCCTTTGAATTCGGCGTGCAAAGGTTGAAAGAGTCAATAAGTTCCTTTATACAGCCGGGGAAGAGGGTTCCGGCGACCTCGCAGCACACTTGTTTACGCGCACGAAGGACTAACGTGCCTCGCCTCACCTATCTGGCCCCCGAGCTAACGAAACTGCGGGGCTACGCGTGGGGGAGGGCCGCGCGTCCCCATACAGGTCCGAGACGCACTCGAGCGCCAAAGGAGGGAAGAAAAAAGAAAAAAAATTGCGGGGAATCCGTACCCCGGCGGGCGATAATTTTCGCGGCGGCCCCGCGGCGCGCGGGGGAGGAAGCCTTGAAGTGGTTGCGCGCCGCTTCTGGGGAGTATAGTCGATATTCTCAAGAGCGCGCGAGGCGCGCCTAAGCACACACTCGGCCGGATTGGAGGTCGACGCCGCGAGATTCGATTATAGCTGCGAGGAGGGCCGAAAGGCCCCGGCGCGGAAAACCGGCTGCGTCGGCACCGGCACAGATCGATCGAGTCTGCTCTCCCGGGCTCCTCCGCACTTCCGTCGCGCGGAGGAGTCCGACTGCGGACCTTTTAAGGCCGACTCGCAAAGATTAAAACCCCTTTGCGGAACGCTGCGGGGAATATGAGGCGCGGCGCGCGACCGCCTTTCAATTATCACCGGCTAAGGGTCAATTTGCGAGGCTTGGCCTTTTTTTTTTTTCGTTGGGGCGACACGGCGGGACAAAACGCCAATTAATCAGAGCTTCCCGGGCGCACTCCGTCCCCCCTCGGCGCGCTTCGGCCGAGGGAGGAAGAAGATAATAAAAAAAAATCACGGAAAAAAAAGTATAACGACCGATTCTCCGGGCAATCCCCCAGTGTAGTAGGGGTCCGCGGCCGGAACCGGCCTGCGGGGCAGTGCCGAGTCCAGGGAAGGGAAAAAAAAATACGAGAAACGGCGTATCGCTCCGAGGCGGGGGTTGGCGCCGATCATTACTCCAATCGATACACTGTCGGGGCGAGGATTTAGCGGGGCCGAGTCAGTCGTTGGCCCAGTTTCGCCCGCGGCCCCGGGGCTCATTCCCAGCGAAGGCTCCTCGAGCCACTGTATACCGAGGAGGACCGTACACGTATACATATATATATGTGTGTATTCCGTCGGATGTGCCGTGCGACGACGGACGGCGGAAGTCCGCGGCAACCCCGAAGACTCTTTGCCAATCCCGCCGACTAATTAGCCCGACGGAGGGCGGGGGCACTTGACCGGATCCCGGGGGCCCCTGCGCGCCGCAGCCAGCCATTACCGCCCCCTCCGGCCGGCGGCGCGCGAGGTTTTATCTTTCCTCGCCATGTGTCGAGTCTCAGTGGGACGTGGGCAGGTTTTGAGCCACGTGCGGCGCCTGGGACGGCGGGGAGCAGCCGGGGGAGCAGCCGGGGGAGCAGCCTACACCCCCCCCCACCCCCACCCCCACCCCTTGAAGCGGTGTCCCGCTTGGGATCGATCCGCCCGATCGCCTGGACCGGCAGATTCCAGGCCGACAGCTGATCTGCCGAAGCAGCCTACCTGAGGCTCTGATGCGCGTGTCGCCTAACAACTTGATCCGCTGCTCACCGCTACTCCTTCGCGTATTCTTTTCGATACTTCCTGCATACCACGTTTTGTATCGTCCTATACGTTCGCGGATGTACTGACCTTTCATCACTCTCGATGCATCGAGCCTACCATGAATTTCGTGAAAAAATTGTAATCACAGATAATACATCAAAAAAAGCGATACGAAATTGATTGTACATTGATTCCAAACAAAAAGATTGAAAGTGGAACTAATGAGTATAATTTTTAGGTACACATTTGTGCACCGTACAATTTTCTAGTTTGCGAAGCAAAAAACAATTTTATCGAATGCAAATTATCTAGCATCAACGGGGGTAAATAATTTTGTTAAAAATAAGCAGTCTGTTAAATCAAACGAATTGGTGGATTTTGTTGGAACTTTGTGCTCTCGAACGAGTACGCGATGTGTTTATCTGCATAAAAATTACAAAGGCCGGTAACGATTCGGTTGCAAATATTTAACGAACGCTCGTTCTAACGACAGTCGGCAGCCGTCTGGTACATTCCATTCAAAGCGAATGGATTATCATTAAGGCATTAATGAAGAGGGCGCGCGAGCTATCCCGCTTCTCGTGTGTGCACACACGGTCCAGGTAAAAAAGAGCGAAGCGTTGGAAAATACACAGTTGGCTTTAGGGAGCGGAGCCTCGGGGAGGCTCACAATTAACGGAAGGCCTGGGGCCGGCATCGATTAGCCAGGAGCTGCAAATTGCAACGGCTTCGCCTATATCCGTGCATGGCTCGTCCCCCCGCGGCGGTGCGCCTGTCTCTGACGCGCGGCCTGCAAGCCCAGCCGGCGGGCAATTGAATCGGGCGCAAAAAGCGGGCCGCCCCTTGAATTTTCATCCTCGGCGGCTCTTTAATTTACGGGCAATTTGGCGCGCGGCCGATCGCGGATCGCATTCCGCGCGCGGCTCCCGACTGATATCGCCGCCGCCGCAGACCGGGCCGCCTCTTTTTGTTTTCCGAGGCCGCCCCGATCGAGTGGGAGGCCCCCCCTTCGTTTTGGCGGGTGGAGAGCGCGGGCCAATTAGAGGTCCGGTAGGTCGCGCCGAATGGCGGGTCACCGTCAGGTGGCCGCTTTCAATTGATACCCGGCCGGCCGCAGTCCTCCTCGTACCCCCGGGGGCTCGACATAATCGAATTCAGCCGCGGGCTTTGAATCCATGCGCGCGAAAGACAGCCGCGCCGCCTCGGCCCGACTCCCCCGCTGAGTTAACAGGAGACGCGCGAGTCCCGCGGAGGGCGAATCAAAGCGCGGCAAATGACTCGAGTGTCGCGCGCGACTCGTATTCCGGGAGGCGCGGCTGCCGGCATTGAGCCCGGCTCCCAGGGGCTCCCCCCGTCGCCTCCGCCCTCCCCCCTTCAAATATGCAAAACGCCCGGGAGCCGCCGGGACCGCGGGGCCTGTCGGGAGGCCTCGCGGAGCCGCGCTGCCAGCCGTCCTTCTTCCAAAAAATGTCAATTCCGAATTTTGCCACTTGGCCCCCCGAGCTACCCTGCCTACGGCTTTTTCCGGCGTTTACGGAGAGAGATTTGGCGGGGCGCTTGTTTCCTCGGCCCGAGCTCGGAAGACAAGCGAATGCCGGCAATTCGGGGCGATTTTTACACGCGTCGGCCGCTCCCGCGCCCCAACTCGCGTGATTAATTAAGCCGCGGGGCGTCGGTAGTGTCGCCCGGCTCCGCCAAAGAATCAACCGGATAATTAATGAAGCATAAAGGTGGCTTTATTACCGCGGCAGTTGTCGCGGCAATCGCCCGGTGAAACACGGCCAATCCTTGTTTTCGAGGCCCGCCGCGCAATCAGGGCTAATTTATTGATTAAAAGGTCAGCCGGGCGAGAGCGGCAAATCGGCCGGAGGAAACGACCCGGGCGCCTTACCTCGGGACGAATCCTGCGTCTCCTGCGCCGAGGAGGGGCCGTCATTGTTTCCCCGGCCTCGTATAAAATCCAAATATCTCCTGCGCGGGGTTTTACGACGTGCGTGGCTTTGCCGGCCCCGGGATCTCCTCCTCCCCCCCCCCCGGAGGCACTACCCGCGCGGCGGGGGCTGCTTTTTCCGCCCGTGTAATATAACCCCGTAAGCCCGGCTCAAATCTTGGCGGGCGGTCGTCCGCGCGAGGCCTGATCCTACCGGCGTTTGTCCCCGGCGCGGTCGTCTCGCGGGCCGCCCGACGCCCCGGATATACAAGGGGATTAAAAGGCGCGCGGGAGGCTCTCCGATTGGCCGCTCCGATTCCCCCGAGGAGGCGCGCGCTTCGGCTGCTAATGTGACAGTCGCGCCCGAGTAATTCCCCCAGCGGCTGCCGCCTACGTACGCGCGTCTGCCCGCGCAGACGTGGCCCTTTTCCGCCCTAGTGCCGCCTTGATGAAGATCCCCGGGAGGAGTTTGAATTCTCATCGGATCGACCTGGGCGGAAAGGGCCTATTTCGCGCGTATCGCCGGCAGGAGACAAAAGACGTCGCGGGGCATTTAGCCGAGACAAAAGTTACGACAGTGGGTGGGGGGGATGGCGTCTGGGCGCGGGGGCGCCGCTTCACGGCCGTCTGGCCCGAACAAAACGCCGGCGGTGCGCTCATTGTGCGCGGGGGCTAATCTCGGGCTGCATGCATCCGCGCGCGGGCCGGCTAGGAATAATCGATCGCCGCCCGGCTGGACCACGTGCATCCTCCGGCGGAAGGGTTGGCAGCCCCGGGGCAAAGTGCCACTCGGCGCGCGCGCTGCCCGGACAGCTGATGCGCCCAGTCGTCGGCCCCCCCCCCCCGCCGCCGGCCCTCGCGCAACCTTTCTAGGCCGAGAGCCAGCCTCCTCCTGCTAATCAAGAGACTCTCTGGGAGATCTTTCCCTTTGGCCCGGGCCTCTTGGGGTGCCCCAATGTTGCGACCAACTGCAAACTTCAATCAAACGCGAGCAAACATTCTAGCTTCAAAGCCGCTCCCCGGCTCAACCTAATTGTCAGCTTTTTCCCGCAGCTATGTCAACAACCGCAGATAGTTTCTCCTGCACTTTTTACAAACATTATTCCTGCCTGTGGTCCAATGCAAATTTTAATTATACTTTCGAGCGACTTTGCAACAAAAATCGTCTACAAAACTCAATTGGTTGGCTCGCCTTCTTACCGTTGTTCGAATCCACTTTTAGGACAAAGTAACCGACCCATTAGTTCTGTTCTACCTTATTTCATGCGACACTGTGCCTGTGCGAGATCCGCGCGACATTTACAGGCTAATTTGGTGAAGGCATGCAGGCCATGAATCGCATTAGAAGGTCGACATTAGAAATTGGTGAATTTGGTAGTGGAGCGCGCTTGGCAGAGCATCGACGGAGGCGCTGCGTGGCATTTAAAGCAAGAGCCGACGGGAAAGTTGGCAGGCCTGGGCGCCCCCGCGCGCACACACGAGGTAAAAAAGGCGGCGGGCCAGCTCGCGGGCCGCCGCGCACAAAAAGCCGCGTTTCCATGGAGGTCCTTTTATCGCATTATCATGCAAATGCCGGGCTCGGGCGCTCTCTCGGCGAAAGAGCTTGAGTCGCGCCGACTCATTTGCTCCCGGGGCGCGCATCTCCCCCCCCCCCCACCCCTCCTTTTTTACTCTCCGCCCTCGCGCCTCGTGCAGTCGGGGCTTCCCCTCGAGCCGCCCTTTTCAATGGGGGCCCGGCGAAAAATCATGTCACGGCGGGGGGCCGTCTTTGGCAATTTCACCGCTGCTGATTGGCTATGCATGAGGTGCGTCCAATCGGGGCCGCAGCCCCACATGTACGCGGGCGCCCCGCTAAAGCCGCCCGCCGCGGCTTTCCCAGGCCGGCTGCCCGCGGAAAAGCGCGCTATGTCCCCCGGCAGCTGCGCCTTGTTTTTCCTTGCCAGCGGCCGGCGGTCCTCGGCGAGATCTAGACACGTAGGCAAAGGCTTGCAAGGCGGAAAGCTTCCTTCTCCCGGCGCCCAGGGATTATTCATGTACGCAGAGGTGATTTCGGAGACTTTTTTTTTTCCCCGTCTGCCCGGGCGGCGCATGATTTATCGCGGCTATCCCTCGGTGGTTCCTTCAGCCGAAGATGACGCGGCATCGCTTATGTTACCATTATGGATGTATTTATAGGGCGGGCCGCGAGACCGGGATGAAAGGGCGCAGGATATCCTCCCACCTAATCGGACCTCCTCGCTGTCCCAACGAGCGCCTTTACCCTCTGTTGGCCGCGGGCCTAGAGCAAACGTCGGCGCTCGTTACCGGCCGATTGAGACGCGTCAAACATTCCTCGCAGGGGATTAGGCCCGCGTATCGATCGGGCCGAGGGAGAAGGGCGCGGTGCACGTCGGGGGCACCAGATGCAACCCGAGCTCCTCGCGAGCGCCCGCTCGTCCCACAGCAGCCCCCGCGCACCGACCGTCCGGATGCGGTCCGGCGGCTGCGCGTCTCTCCGCGGCCCGAGGCGTGAGTCACGCGTGCGACGGGGGTCGTGTCTGCGCCCCGCCCTCGCCGGCCGCCCGCCCCCCAGACTTATCCCCGCGGCTCCTCGCCACCCCGGGCACGCACGCGTCCGTAGACTCTGCCGCTCCGGCGCCGGACGCGATAGCCCGGGCTGGATTACTCCGGCGGGGGGTATATCCGCTTCATCTGCCGCATTGTTTAAAGGCCTCCGCCCGCCTCTCCATGTGCGCGCGTATACATTACGCCCGCAGCGGCCCGCGCGATCCTCCTTGGTTATGCGTCGCGCCGCAGCCCCCGGGGAGTTCCACCTTCGAATATGTGCCCAATTGCGATAGTTTCCGAGGGGTAGGAGCCGGCTCTCGAACCCTTCTCGACCTGGAGCCGCTCCCTGCAGATCGCCGGGTAACGCCGCTCACTCGGCTTCCGTCGCGCCCGATTAGTTATATAACCGCGCGAATCCTCTACACGCGTGCAATGGACCGAGCTCCGGGAAAAACAACATTTGCTTCCCCTGCTGCTTTTCTCGCGGCGAAAAACTTTGATTGCGCAAAGGTGGAAATTATACGGACCGTGACGTTGGAACAGGCGAGTCGTGCGTCGCCCGTTCAGCGTTACGCTTTGCCTGTAATTATAAGTGTACTGTAGCGATCGCGGCCCGGTTGTCTCTGGAAACTCGCGGTTCGCTCGCCAAGCAATTATCTAGACGATCATTTGACATAATCACAAGAATAAAGGCGGAGCCTTCGTGTAAACGAGATAAACCTACATGCAGCTTTTTATCCTACGGTGCGGGAAAAAAGGCAAAGGGTAATAATTAATAAAGCAAGCATAGGAACGAAAATGATAAGCTATAGTTACTCGCGGCTGGCTAAAGCTCCGACTACACTTCGCGCCTCGTGCCCGATTAAAAGCCGCCAAGCGCGTTACCAACAAATGACCGGAAAAGGAGATAAACACTCGTTTACCGGATAATTGTACAGAAAAATGAGCGAGGAAAAGGGCTCGGGCGGAAAGAGGATTAGCGGGGCTGCCCACTTTTTGACCACTGCGCGCTCTAATCCTCCCGCACCCGCGCACATCGCACCCTTTTGCGCGTACACGCCGCCCTCGAATGCAATTAGCGGGCGAGCCTCGTAATATCAACCCTCGCGGGCGTTATCAGCCCCCCCCCCCCTTAGCACTCTGGGCTCTTTCGGCCGACACATGCTGCGCATATTCGAGGATCGGGAAAAAAAAAGGCGCGCATCTGCGGCAGAGATGCGCCAGGAGATTACTCCGCGGCTCGCGGCGGGCGCGCGCCTCTGGCCGGCGCAACCCTTCGGCCCCATTACCATCATTTAGGGCCCGCATAATCCGTTTTCATGCAGATTTGCCCTTTATCGCCGATTTTATTTTGAATGTACGCCTGCTGCACTTGCGGCCCGGGATTGCATAAGCCAAAGTGCACGAGGGTGTAACGCTGCAGCGGTGCGCGGTCGACAGATGGTTCGGGTCCGGGGGATGTTAATAAAATCCCAAAATATTTACTTTGACTTTTATAGACGTCTATTATTTTATCGGGCAGAGTGACGTTATTACAAAAGTTATACCTTTTTAATCCCCTCTCGTGATTTATGAAGCTCGCAAGATTAAGAGACTGCACACGAGGCCGTTTATAAATGCAGAAAATCGATCGCGGTCCCTTGCCAAGCGTGGGATGACATCAGTCTGATTATAACAAATACGGATTTACCAGTCAAAACTTGTTGTGCCGTCGCGTCCGTACGAGGATTCCCGAGACTTGCCGCTGCATGCACCTGCAGTCGAGGCGAAGGACGGATCGGGCGCTGGAAGACGGAGCCAAAGCCGACGGCCGTGTTATTAAGAGCATTCGACAAAGCGACGCGCGACGGCCGATCGGGAGGTGATAAGGGTGCTGAATTTTAATGGGCCGTAAGTGCGTAGGCAGGAGGCGCGCCGTCCGTCCGCTCCCCCTCCCCGCGCTTTCCCTCCCGGCCCGTCCGGTTCTCCGCTATCTCCGCGAGGCGAACGATCGGCTCTAATCTCTTAGGCGGCCTTCGAGAGCACCTTCATTAATTGGCAGGGGCTTAGGCGCAGTCGGTAGGTGTGCGGGCGCCGCCCCGGACCCCAGGTGGAATAGGTGCGGGAAAAACTGGCTCGAGGCCGGCCGGCCTCCCCGGGCACGTAAAAGCCCCCCCGGGCGAATGCTCCCGCGACAAATAGAGCCGCGCTCCGAGGGCGCGGCCGGGGGGAGCTTTATAGAGCCGCGGGAGATAAGCGAGCGAGGGGCGGGCCCAGCATCCGGGATCCTTGTGCACGTGCGCGCGAGACGGCCGAGGACTCCGAGGCCGGCGGCGGCGGCGGCGGCTCTCCTCGCCGCGTTGCATTGTCTTCCGGCCTCGTCGATCGCAATACAACATGTGCCGCTCGGAACACTATAGAACGGCGCCCGATTGCTTCAGAGATGATTTTCGATGCTATCGGTGCGAAAGACGAGGTCGGCGCGAAGGCACAGCCGGGGGGAAGGCAAGGGTCCTCTCGCCCCGTGGCTCCCCGGGGGTCGCGCGATCACGGCGACGTGTGCACAGGGCCAGCTGGCCACGATCATCGCAGCCGGGCCTAACGAGCGCCGGAAGCGCTGGACTAATCAGCCGCGCGCACCTACGTTGCAGGCGCCATATCAAAGGAAACAATGCCCCCAAATGATGAGAACGCAGCGGCGGCGGTGGTCCAGCCGAGGGGGGCGGCAGTGGAGGGTCCCCCCCGGGGGGGTCGCAGGCCTCGCCGCGTGGCCCTGTCAGGTCCGCGCCACCGCCGCCGGGGGATTTTTCTCCCCGGGGCTGGGGCCGGCGTAATAACGGGGGCTGCAGCCGCATTAAACTGCCGAGCGAGTCGGGCCGGGGCAGGGACCCACTTTCCTCTGCGGTCGCCGGGGCTACCGTGGCCCGCGCTGCACTCGCCCGCCCGAGATCGCCTCTCGAGTTTATACGGCCCCTGCCGGCTGCACACGCGCTGTCTCTGCTCGGCTCCCTCGCCACCTCTTGCTTTTCACCCAGATTTTTCCGCTATTCTCTCCGCAGCAGAGGTACTCGCTCATTGGTCTTACGATCGCCTCGCGATAAACTCGATCCGCTTACCTGCAACAGAAAGAACGTAACACCGTTAATGTCGAATCTTTCGCCTTGGGCCAAATTCAATCAATCGCCATTATTCTAGTGTCTATCGCAAATCTATTCAAGGAAACGACTGTTTTATACGTAGACTAATCATTTGGAAATTAAAATTTGTAAAAGTGTGTTGTCGGATGGTAAAGCGTCTAGCGCGTATAGACAAGTGCGCCAGACGGAGTTGCAAGAATTTTGGCGCTCGCACAACAGTAGATGTAAAGAGGTAAACAACAAAAGCAGGAAGGAACTATTTATTAATAAGAGCCAATTCTTAGAGTATCTCTGAATATACGGAAAACACAACCGGCCAAAGTTTGCATAAAAAATACAGATAGTGATTTAGTTCTGAGCAGGAATGCAAGGAAAATAGAGAAAATAGGCGAGTACGCTGATAATACATTTATTTAATTATTAATGAAAATGAATTTGTGCCCGTACGCAGGAAATGGGACTGTAAATGTTTAAATGAAATCTCTTGAGTAATTGGTATTACACGATTTGTATACTGATTGATTCAATAAAAGCTTATCTTATAAACATTGAAAAAATATCGCGGCACTCGACGCGCACAACAAGCCGACATTCCATTTCTCGTGAAAATGAAACATCAAAACTCGGGCAGATACATATCGAGCACCATAGCGAGGCAGTCGGCATGTCGGGATGTTTCGCTAAAAGCTAACCGCGCCGACTTGCACCGAGGCCGTAATAAAAAAAAACACACACGCATACCAAACCGTGCAACGTGGACTAAAAAAAAAATATAAATATCATCCCGACAGGGCCGCGGAGCAAAAAGCCCGGCAAAAAGGCGAAAGCCTCATAGATGAATCGGCGGGCGTGCGGGCAGGCCCGGCAAATAAACTATCAGCGAGTCGATCGCGCCCTCATCCGCCCGGCGTGACAAGTCTCCGAGCGTCCAGTTCGCGCGCAGATGGAGCGATAGCGGATCTTTAGGCGGCGGCGGCGGCGGCGGCGCGCACACGCACGCACGAGAAGCGCCCGCATACGTACACATGGCGAGGCCCGCGCCGCCGGGAAGTGGCTTTGAAGGCTGCGGGGCGGCGTATCAGACCCCCCCCCCTCCACTCCTTTCACGCGCAGCCATGCAAAAGAGAGTCACGTGCCGGGGTGGGGTGGGGGGGTGAGTCGGCCCGCCCGCGGACAAGGTGCACGCGCGGCCCCCAGGTGGCTGTGCGCCCGCGGGGCCTGCGACGGGGCAGACGACGCCGGCGGCCCAATGACATAATCGAATCGGCCCATTAGCGGCTTTGTCTGCCGGGCGGCCGGGCCCGCGGGCTCTTTTCGCCCGGGTATCCGCCGAGGAGGGAGGACGGCGGTATCGGGCCGCGCGCGTGTACATCGTCTAATTGGACGCTCTCGTTGGCGTAATTGAATTTTTGGGGGGAAAAGCGCGCGCGCGCGGCCCTCCTCGCGCTAATAATTCACGGCCGTTCCATTTCCATACGCAAATAAGATCTTTATGCCCCGGCAGTTTAAGCCGCTGCGAGTTCAAATTGACATTTATATTACGAGTCTTCCGAGTCCAAATGCTCAACAGTTACACCGAATAATACGCCGGGTACAAGAACGCGGAGATTAAGGAATTACGATCCGCCCGGGCAAACAGCCGAGTACCGATAATCCCCCGGCTACCTCCGCCGCGCGATCAAACAACCGCCTGTATCTTTATCGGCCCGCTGATAGAAAGGCTATTATTACTCGGGCCCGGGCGGAGCACCGAGTTGCATTTTCCGGCAGGCTGCACTCGATTGCGCGCCCTACGGTTAGAAGAAAAGAAGCAAAGGGTTGAGTAGGAGCCGCAGCGGCAAGCCTCGGCTCTACGTCTCTATATATATATAACCATCGGGTGGAACCGCGGGATTGCCGGGGCGTTCCGTAAGGAGCCCGCCGAGGTGGGGCATCGAGGGTCGAAAGCGACTAACCAAATATCTCTGCATACTCGATTAGACCGGCGCCGGGAGTCAAGAGCGGCGAGGGCGGGGGAGCGCCTATCTTGGAGGTCGGCTCGCATCCCCGGCCGAGAGAGACGGAGCGCCCGCCGCGAGTGTGGAAGGCCAAATTAAATTTGCCACCGAGCGCTGTTTGCTTTTGGTTTCGCCGGCTTCTTCCATTAGGATAACCCGCGGATCTTGGCGCGAGGTCCTACACCTCCGAAGGAAATGTAATCCCGAAAGAGCCGGCCCGGAGGTTTAGGCGGCCCAACGGCTTTCGCCTCGATTGCTTGGCCAGCTTTACACCCGACCCACTGCCAGGGTCACTGCATCGCCCTACCGGATTTCAATCTTTTTTACCAGCCGTTCGGCTCCTTTGGCCCTCCTTTGTTTGAAAACTTTTCTGTTCTACAATTCCTCTGCCAAATCTTAACACCAAAATAGCCCAGGAAGCTTTAAACTAATGAGCGGGTCAAAATCTTATAAGACAAGATCATTGATAGAGCTTTTCAATTTAAGTCCTCAAAAATAGCCACTCATTTGGTGCTTTTCCATTGATAAGTTTTCAATTGTCTATATACTTTTGCTTCATAGTTAACTTTGAGTTCGCCACATTATTGTACTGTATTCCAACTTATTTTAAATGATCATATAGACAATAATATAATAAATGATAATGTTTTATAGGAAACAAAATTAATATATTTTAGTAGTTTCAACGTTCGAAATGTACAATGAGGACATGTACAAAAAATCAACAAAATTTATTTCCCGTTTTATATCAAGATGAAAACTCGCAGTTAAGAATCTACCCGAGGAAAAACGGAAGAAGATATCCTTGTATATGAAGTGAGCACTAGTTTCGAGGTAAAGAAAAAAGTGGGGCTCGAAATTGAGCCAGAAAAATGCCGAGCGCGGCTCTACGCTCGTCGTTTTTATCACTTGCACTTTGGCATTCACTGTTCGTCTCGGATAACATACATCCGCTTTGCTTTCTCTCTTTCTCTCGTGCACTCTTTTTAAATTACACCGTATGCGTTTTTTTCGAACGAATTGCCTAAATATCCCGTCGTATCTTGCCAGAAATATTTTTATGCGGCATTTATATTTTTCTAGATAAGATTGTACACACTATCTTTTCTGTTTAACTATTGATTATTACGTTTGATACTTTTATAGAAAGCATCTTCTTGTTAAGATAACGTTGAAAAGTCAATAATTAAAAAAAGTATAATAACTACTTTATAATCCTAAATACAGATATCCATAAAAATAAAAGTTTGAAGGCATGTGGAACTTTTTATCAACTGAGGTCAAACCTTAAAATTGAGTATTATATTTCATGATGTTTAATCAATCCGATATCCTTATTTAAGAAACAAATATTATAAAAGAGTAATATGATAATAGATGTAAACTCAAATCATTTCGTAGTTTTATAAATAATTTTATCAAACTCAACGTAACTTTGCTAATATTGTCTCCAGCGTGACGTACATTCGAGGTGAACCCCAACAGGAAGTACTTTGGCTACTGAATTCAAACTCTCTGAACCCGAGAAAAGAGGTCGTAGAAGAACACGTAGAAGCGTAACGAGTACATCGCAGGTCTATAAAAGAGGTATAAGAGTAGTTCCCTCAAATTATCCAGCTCGCTTGAGATGATCTCGACATGGTTTACAATGGAGCTTGCTCTGTGACGCTTCTTGTACAAGTTTACCTTGCAACTTCATTAAATAGAACGCACCGTCGCTTTTGTACATGGAAGCGCGGTTTTGTTAAGCATACAAGAGATATGAACTACATTTTCTGTTCGATAGCGCTCAAAAGTTTTTGTAGTTTATGACGTGTTTAAACATCTAAAACGATTTTCAATTTTTAACAAGTAGCCGCATATTTTATCAGGCTTTTCTTTGATCTACAATGGATTCTCTCGTCTTTAATATTTGAAAAGAATTTTCTTGTAAGTACCAAAGAGAAAATTTATAATTTTAAATGCAGTAAAACCGAAGTAAAAAGTGTTTTCCTCAATAAATAAGCATTTCCCGAAATTTTAATTCATTGTCTTTACAGACATGAAAACTTTTCATAAAAAATACTGATAAATAACGTATATATAATACGAAAGTATAAATTAGTTAGAGAACATTATTGGAAATTCCAAAGGAAAATTCTTCCGAACCTCATATTGAAACTTGGTGCTTATACTTGAAAGGGACTAACTCACCCCCTAGTAACTCTAGTCGTTCGGATTGCAATCATTCTCAAACGGTAATCGCATTAATATAAGCTGAAAATCTTAAAGAAATCTCAAAATATGATTTACCCGTGGAAACCGTTTAAAGGCTCTTTCAGCATTTAAAAACGACACCCCGATATCAATTTCCAGACATCTCGCCAGGGAGCTTCCGCCTCTGCAGGCTGTTCATACAGCGACGAGTGCGCTATAGTATCTGTGCAAAAAGCGATAACGTTGTTGCCCGGCCGCTCTTGCCCGGGCCGTAGCTCTCCGTGCGATATCGATTAGTCGCGCAGGGGCTTATACGGCCTTTCCCACAGCGCTCGAGTTGGAAGAGGACAGTTTTTCTGATACGAGTGGCGCCTCTTACCAACTACAAGAGTTACAGCTCGGAGATGTAGAGGTCTACAATAAATATTAAACGTCACAAGAGGGAGGGACGCTGTTGCCGGAAGTGTGAGAGCGATAGTCGCGGGCAGGCGTATCTCCCTCGACACTTTATGGGCCGAACACGCTTTCTGTCAATAGACATAGATTGTTTTGGTGAAATATTTGTTTGCTCGGTACATCACGCGAAAGCTAAATCTATCGAGTGAGCGTCAAGTAAATTAAATAATTAACGAGGAAATGTGGTGGGATACTTGGATATAGTTCCGAGTTGATGTGCGTCCTCGTATTAATAATAGCGACGGATAATATTGGAAATGATTGTATTCTCTGGATTCTGTTCAAATATCCAGTTTTATAAATAGCTATACTTATAACACTTATGGTCTTTTTTAGAAACTCTAATGTTTTCGCTTGCATATTGCACGTGTACGCTGGGCTATATTTTCAATTGCACGTTAGAGATTGACACTCAACAGAAACTGGAGAATTCCAATTTCGCACAGGTCTATCATTTCCATACTGACTTCACGTCGTATAAATATCCTGAAGGTTTAAAATTAGAATTGTACCGTTGAGTCGCCTTACGAATGACCTCGAGACCAGTCGCGATTACGATCACGAATTTCAAAGTACGCGCAGGACCATGAAACCGTACGAGCAGTTCGATTCGAATCAGCATCGTGGCTGGTGCTCATTGTTGTTTGTTTGCTTCTTATTCTAGGGATCTGATAGCGTGGATCTATTTCTAAAATGTACATCACGAATGTTTCCTAGCAGACGTCTCCGAGACTGACAAGACTTGGCACCCTTGTGTACGCACCTTGATAGCTTGTAGTGTTATAATTAATGCAGCTGCTTAATATCACTTGTTGCCGTTCCTCACAATTAGCATTTTATTTAACTAGTCATCATTTTGAAAATACGTGAATATCATATCGCACAAACGTTCGAATCTCATTACATTAAGATAACTATTTGAAGAAATTAATTTGATGAAATCGATTCTCTCGCGTTATAAATCTTACACACGCGCGCACACACACACACACACCTGGAACACGAGATCCGTTAAATTACATTGCAATTCATTCTGTGATTTATCTTATTTGATTGATCTGCTTTATTATATTACTTTGCAATGCTATCAGAATATCAGGTTTGTTTGCGAAAAAGTAAATAAAATATATTTTGCAATGAACAAGTAACACGCCAGATTGATTTTCCGTAAATCAGCTCTCATCACTTTAAGTTTCCAGAGGGCGCAAAAAGGAAGAGGGCTGTGCCCTCTTTACAACGATTAAATCGGAGTGCAAAGTTTCCCGAGCAGGATAACGAAGCTTGTAACGATGCCAAGAGAATGGAGAAAAAAAAGTAGGCAGATGGAAAGAGGAATCAACCGTCGCTCTTGGCGGACTAATTTCCAGAGGAAGGAAATTATCAGGCTGCGGGAGCGATCGAAATTGGGGAGGCGGGTCTCATCAGCCCCAGAGATCATTGGTGGTCAGCCGGCCGCGATCGAGTAAATATACAATGGGAAAAGTTCGTCCCGATGGTCTGGATCGGTCAATGGTTGATGGTCAACGCCCGGGGCGGATCGCCTGCACGAGAAGATGGACGACGGCGCCGCGTTTGGCAGCTGCGCGCGCGCCCGCCCAAAAGAGCTACTTTTTTCCCTCTCCGTCCGCCAGGGAAAATTAAAGCTGCCGCCGGAGCTCGCTGAAAGGGTTCTTTCATCTTAATATGATTAACCTGCCCGTTAAGTTACACCAATTAGCATTTTTATTTTTATCGAGCCTTTCGAGCACTACGCGAATAATTAAACTGACATTGTCAAGCCAATTTATGCTAATAATTTTAAAAGGCAAAGTGCGTTTCCGAGTTGAGTCGTTGATTCAGAAGAAAACATACAAGAGGGAGATTACGAATACGCGATCGAGTCGAATCAGATTTTATGGTCAGTTGTTATGCGCTCGTGATGTTTTCCGCTTATACCTCCAAACGCAAATATATCCTCTTGTGCGCTTTGCCAAAGATAAGATTCCAATGCAAGTCCGATGGAAATTTCCGGTTAAAGTCACTCTACGGCTTAGCTGTAAGAGATTTATACATATAGGAATATAATACTTTTCGACTGGTCGATCCTTGAACCAACTCTAAATCTTTGCCTTTTCTATCCATCCTGAATCGTGCTCAAGTGTCTTTATACGAGTTCCCCCATTCTTTGTTCGAGCTGAATCGAGAGTTGAATTATATAGTGGGTTCAAATAATTACCGTTAAAAATTTTTATGAATTAAAAAAGACTTTTACTATGTTTACCATTATTTGCAATAGATAAAGATAGAATATGTATTTATGACCAACAATCTTGAAATGATGTAATGTAATATAAAATATTTTATGTATTTTATAGCTCTTGTAACTCTTGGTACATTTACTCTCATAGTAAGCTTTATTGTAAGCTTATAAATCGACTACTCTATGCAGTAAAGGGACTCACTTTTGTGAAACCTTAAATTATCTCTTATCCATCAAAGGTTCCATGCGTTGGTACTCGAGTCTCTGCACGAGTGTCTACCTCTATTTCTCTTTTAAACTCCCTCTTTCCCTTCATATTATGTTCACATACTCTCGCTTCATGTTTCTGGTTGAGCTTAGAAATGTAATAACTAGTCAAGAGGATGAGCGTAGAGCCGAGCGTAAAACATATATAATAACCTGTTTTTTGTCGACAGTCCTTTTGCATTTTGGATGCCACAAAATATTATTGCATGTAGTTATATCAGTACATTTTTAATAAAGTTTTTAAAAGACGTGAATTATTAATTTTCTTCGAAACAATTATTTATGAGATACAAGTGACGTAACTAATTGAAACTCCCTCGCTAAAATACCCAACTGCATCCTGATGTACTTAAGTTATAAACAGATGGTAATAAATCATATCATTGTCTTGTATTGGTATCATATAATAGCCCGGAAAACTAATTGATAGGTTAGTTACAGTCTGGCCTAAATAAAAAAGCTTCTATTGCTTTTGATGACACGGTTAATCTTGCCTTTAACTTCAAAGATTGCGATACATATATTGACTAATATACAAGGACTAATAAATATATTGTAAGCAGTAAATTCAATTTAGCAATTTGACAAGAATAATTATAACATCATTTAATATCATTGGATTGTATCTCATCGATTTATGCTTGTACGGGCAATATTACTCGGCCAAGCGTTGTAAAGGTATAATAAATCTAGCAATACATAAAACATCAGTACGCATGCACATTGAACGGTTCAGCTACTTATCGTGTCTTAAAATTGAATCCTCGAAGATTCATTCGGGTGAAAAATACGCGTACAGCAAGAAGAATCGAGCGGCGGCTATTGTACAGAGAGCGCCGTCGGCAAAGGGAGCCGCCTATGTATACACGGGTCCGGCGTAGGGAGGCTCGCACACGCGTGTAGAACGAGGAAGCCGCGCCGTCAGATGGGCGCGCGCGGGTCCTTTGCAATTTGGAAACTGGAAATTGGCGGCGTTTACCCGCGGCGGTCCCTCCGTCGAGTCGCGACCGGAACACGGGCCGACTTCTAAATTCGTGCGCGGAACGCATCGGTCGGTCGAGGAGGGCGGACGGGGAGACGGGGCCAGCGTGTATAATGGCCAGCCGGCGGGCTGTGTCATCGAAAAAGAACCGCCGGTCGATTTAGTCCAATTAAGAGCATTTGTTTGACGCACAATGCAGGTAGGGCCTGCGGCTAGAGGGGCTCTGCCCTCTCTCGCTCGATTTGCTTATCGGCCGCAGGGGTCGCGAGGACCAAGAGGCGGCCATTATCTTTTTTTATCCATCCTCTCCAAAGTCAGGGGGGCTTACCCGGGGCGTACACACACGTAAAGTGTGCGCTTAGAGCGGCGGCCGCGACGCGCAGACGATACGTGCACGTGTCTGTGTGGGTAGGAGGTGTTGGGAGGCGCGCGGTCGCGCGGATGCGCGCGGCCGATAAGCCGAATTCCTCGAGGGCCGGAGCGCGCGGCTCCCCTTCCCTCCCGGCGAAGAGGAGCCGGGGATATAAGCGCGCGGGCGACCGAGACAGAGGAGCCGGGGAGAAAGAGTACACTGTAGGCCGGGCGAGAGCGAGAGTGAGGCTCCGCGCCGCGGATATGATTCAGCCGGACACGCTTACAATTTTTACGACTCCGCGGTCGGCGACAATGGCACAATAAAGAAAGCGGCATTATTGCACGAGAGGCCTCCTCTCGCGAGAGACTTTCCTTCCTCGGGGCCGATTTCTTTATCGGCGGTGAGTTACGCCATCGTGGACACCTCGTCCGCCGGTAAGGGGGAAGGAAAACATTTATATATACAGTAGGTACAATGTACCTGGAAACTTTGACCGCGCGTAGTCCTCCTCCGTGGACGCTTGATGTAGTTTCCTGCCAGATTTATTACTCGGGGCCGGGGAGGGAAGCTTTAACTAGTTGGGCTATGCGTATAATTGATTAGCAGAGCGGGCCGAATTATCGCGAAATCTTAGAAGTGGGCCCCGATCCGAGGCCTTTCTCGGAAAGTTTGATGGATCGAGCCGGGGAGGCTTCCTCCCCGCAGCTCCTAAAGAAGAAATCAAATTTGGACTTTTAGAAGGGATTAAGACGGCGGGCCGAGGGCTTCCGCCGGGCCCGGGCGGCTGCTTAGCATATAGAGGCGTGTCCCCGCCGGCGGAGGATGACCCGCGCTCGACAAAGGACCTGCAGGAGACGGCCCGAGCGCCTCCTCTTGCGAAACCGAGAGCGCGCGCACCGGCCGGGGGAGAATATGGCTTTCGGAACGGGTCCCGCCTCGACGACGAGGCGCACAACTAGGAGAAAAAAAAAAAAGAAGCGGCCTCCAAGGCCGGTATGTATTAGCGACTACGGCGCCGAGCTACGCGCCGAGAGAGAACTACCGGCCGTTTTTCCCCCAGGCTTCCCCGAACACGGGTTTAATCGGCCCGGGGCGCGACGACGCGATTTCTATCGGCTGCACATGAGCCGCGTGCACCGCGTGTCCCGGGCCCGCCAATTAATCCCCGGGCCCGCTTTGTTCCGGGCTAGGGCCGCGCGCGGACCCCGAGGCCATCAATCATAACAGTATTATCAACAGATCATTAAACGGCCTGGCTGCCCGGCTCATCAATCAGTCGAATAAGTTTCCTCGAGAATATAACCAAGCCGTCATCCGGCCCACCTATCGCATTCCACTCCGATCAAATCCTTTTGCCGGCCGTGCCCCATTCAAGTGCTGCGAGCGGAGCGGAGCCACCCGCGAGGAGACGCAAAAATTCTACCCGTGTGTGTGTGTGTGTGTGCATGCACCAGCCGAGAGGTATACCGGTATTATGCAGGAGACGCAGGGACCGACGGGTCCGCCGAAAAAGAACCGCGCAGGAGAACTCCGCGGCTCTGGCAATCAACCTCGAAACGTCAGTTGCACGCTCCCGGGGGCAGAACGGCGCCCTCGGCGGACCTAAGAAAGACCAGCTGCTTCCTCTCGGAACTCCCTGCCTTCCGAATTTCTCTGGCAGACGGCAAAAGAGCTGGACACGTAAGACTCGTGGATCTCTCTTCAGCGAGGACTCGGCCGTTCTATATACCCTACATCGCCGAGGGTGGAAATACTGTTTCTGACCGCGTACAAGAGCCAACGAGCTCCACTGCAACAAATTCTCCTCGGTAGAAACATGCTTGCCGCACGGGCAAATATAGAGAAGGAAAGCAGGATCGATGCAAAATTTACGGACGGCCAGTCGTCCGGCCACTCGGGACGTCTGCGGCCTCTTCCCGCGCTGTACACCCAATGGCTACGATATAATTGGCCTCGGGGGACAGACCGAGCGACTGCGGAAAGTCGCGGGCGCACGCACGGCCGATCGGCCGTGTATATAGCCTAAAAAAGAAAAGTCCCGCGCGCGCTGTGTATATACATATATATATGTGTGTGTGTATCTGCCGGGCCGCTCCCCCTTTTTCCCCGATATTATAATTAAGAGGGAACGCGATCGTAATGAAGAGTAGCCGCGCGGGCTCGGCCTCGCCCGCTTTGCATTGCATTTGTAATGGTAATGACCGAAGATTGGATGCCGCGCGCGGCTCGTCCCTTGCATCGCGGGCCGCTTACTGCATTAGCCCGGGAGAGAGCCGGGCTTATAAATTACGGGGACTGAATAAGGAGGGGGGGAGAGACGCTTTGCGAAAAAAGCTATGCAAGTATAATAGGCTACAATAAACGGTTTTAATCATTTTCGTTGTAAGGGGCCTTAATCGCATTTAATTTCGATCCCGAGGACCTTGCTTACCACCTCAATGGCCGTTTCAAATCGAAAAGAATTCATTTTTCCGCGGTCGAAACGCGACGTATCCGCGGTTGGAAATTAACCCTTTTTCCGACTGACGCGTTAATCAAACCGAGTCTTAAAGCAATAAAAGTAACTCGTAAAGTTACGTGCCATAAAAATCATCAAAAATCCTCGTCGCGCATTCAAGCATAAAATAACATTAACGAATTAACATTATCCACGATATCTATAAATTAGCTAATATATAGGTAAATTCTTTAATAATTCTACCTGCCGAGGCCCGCCGAGGCCTTCTACGCACTTTTACTACTGGCATCAAACGAATTCGCACATCGAATGCGAATTTACAGGGCAGTAATTCAAACGGTTAACGGTCTGGTTATATACACTTGTGCAACGGATCACTGTCCTCGTAAAAAAGGTCACGCTAAACTCGTTATCAACAGTTCGATATGGAGGAGTGCGAGCGCCCGGCGCTCGGCCATACAACACTCATCGCTTTGCAATATTTCACGAGACTTGGTGCCTGCACGGGTGTATCTTATACATCCCCGTATCTGCCGGACTATCTCCATCCGATCCTCGCGGCGGATCAATCCGACGCCTATCTGCGGGCAGCCGCGGCGGCTCCAGGAGTTGAGGCGTAGCGATATTCGACGTATGCCCCGAGTAGAGCCGTCTCCGCCTCGGACTGGAAATAAATCGATCCGCGCGGGGGGCTGGGAGTCGGGCGGCGGGCGTTCGGCCTGCGGGGCCTGCCCCCTTGGATTCCCCGAGTGCTTTCTCGGGTTCCTCGGGCTCCCTGGAAACTCCCGTGGATCTCCCAGACGACCGCGGCCGGCCCGTCGGATTCTGACGGATCCCACTGGGTACAAATGCGCCCCCCGTACGACATTCCCCATCGGAGATTCTGGTAGTCGCCGCGGCCGGTACAGGGAATGACCGATGGGAACGATGACTCCACCGTCAAATGTCTTTGTTATTTGGATTGTTGTACTCAAGCGGTGCGCGAAGGATGGCTCGTCTTTACCTTGGACGCCCAGTCACAACCGGAGATAAAAAGAACGGCTGGATATCAATTATGATCGGTGCGCAATCTCCAATGCCGCTCGATCATCGCAGCTGATAATTTTTATTCGATTACCGGTACTCGAATCATCCTCGCGTTAGATTCGCAATCGGAACTCCTTGAGCTACTGCTAATTCAAACAGGCATCGATTCGATCGACGCGCAAATTCCCGCAACTTAAAAACGAAAGCGCACGCCTGTAAGATTTCAACCATCGCTTTACACGTCCATCTAGCTTCTTTTTTTACAGTACTCGCCACGAGTCAAAGAACCCGCGGTCGCGATTTAGAAAGACAAGGTTGCCGTCGCACTGGCAGAACAGTCGCAGAGGGGACGGGAAAAAAATGAAGAAAAATTGGATAATGAGAGAACGGGAATTGAATAAGGCGATAAAGAAAAGGCCGGGCCTCGGGAATATGCATGGAGCTGATAGTGGGAACTAGCGAGGTAACCGCGGCGGCGAACCACCGACCGGAGAAAAAGAAGACCGCGCCCGCGCGCACGGACGCGGAGGGACGCACACAGGCTTGGGGAGCCGCGGACCCGGCTGACAAAGGCCCGCGTGCAACCGACTCGACTGCTGCACGCTCGGGCCGATGTGTGCTGCGGTATAAAGGAAAAAAATACCGGCCGCGCGGAGGCGGCCGGCAGGGAGAGGGCAAAGAAGTAGAGACGAAGGTGAGGCCCCCGCTTCAAAGCGCAAGGGCCCCGGGGGGAGGGGGGCATAGCAGCGCCGGCGCTGTATACACACGGGGAGCGAGGAACCTGTTTTAGGAGCGCGAGAACGAGAGAGAGAGGGGGGGAGCCGAGCGTAAGAGAGGTAGACCGGGCCTCTCGGCTCTCCCCGAGCCGGCTTTTATTTTCTTCCCCGTCTCTTCCTACGCGTGCGCGCGCCCGGCCCCCGCTGGCAAAAAGGCACCGTGACGGCGGCCAAGCGACGAGAAAAGCCTTTTCCTTTTGCAGCCGGTTTCTTCGGCCGCTCGGCTGTCCCATCCATTGACGATCGCCTGACGGCGCGCGCGGCTCTTCTCGCGCGCGCCCGCCTCTGATCGTTCCATTTATGCGGGAATTAGACGTGAATCGAATCGCCAACCCTCGACGGCCTGTCGCGCTGAATTTCAACTGGTGCGCGTATGTTGGGACGCGCGCGCCTTGCTCGAGCACCCGCGGACGCTCTGTAATGCCGTTTTTTTTCCAGCATTTTTTTTAACAGTCCAAGTAAATTGCAACGGAAATTGTCGATGTTTGCATAATTCATGCATAACCTGTATATGAATCGCTTTTAATAAATCCAACGAGATTCGTTTGAATTATTTATGCGCACGGTAGTCTGTTAAGTCCATTGCACTTGTATGTTTCTCGAATTATCCTGATGATAATGTCTGCCAATGCAATCTGTATCGGCCGATCATGTTGATTTTGAAGTTAATACAGTTGAACCTGCAGCTTGAATGCAATCACTATTCATTAAACCGCATGCTTTTCTTCTCACCTTTCCTTTGTTTCTCCGTAAAATTACTTTCTTTTTTAATAATCTATAAGATCGTTATATAAGCTCCCGCACGGTAGATATCTTGAGCTACATTTGAAAGATGAACGTACAATTTCACAATTAGATGACATTTTCTTAATCAATTCCAGATCGGATAGGACGTGGTAAACAGAAACTTAAGATGGAGTTCAACTGACATTTTATCTTTAGTCTCCAAGTGATGTAAAACTTTTTGAATTAATCAATGTATTTGCGGAAGCTTTACATACCAGCACATTCTTATCAAATTTTGAAGTTTTTAAAGCATTTATTATTATATATCGTTTAAAAATATTCGTTTACCAAAGTCATATTTGCACAGTGTATTAATTAATGAAAATGTTATATGCGAATTTCTTTTGACTTTTTTAATTAGATAGCGCTGTTATTTAACCTTGAAAGACATCGGATTTCGTCGAGTCAAGCGCTTCAAGCGTGCGTAACGTCTTTGCAGATCTTGCACGTATACGAGTTTTGTAGGCAATGTCACTGGAACCGGTAGCACATCTCACTTTCATTAAGCTGAAAAATATTTTGACCGACAATGTTCATTTCACTTTGCACTTCTAATCAAAATGATAGTTCGATAAAATTGGTTTTTTTTAGAGATACACCGGAGCGGGTTTCATTTATTCATTACTTTTTTATGCATGCCTATACCACCGAGTAGACGAAACAACCGCGGGAGGCTCCCGCGCAGCAACGAGCTTCCCTTTTTACGAGCGTGCGCGTAGGCATAAACTTTGGGTAACACGAGTCGACGTGACAGTCATCAAAGGGTTATTACACCCTGCGACCACTTCGAAAAAAGCTTTTTCGAATCTTCTTTTGATTGTTTTGCTCAAATAAATTAGAAGTACCTTATTTATGACTCTGCATCTATTGGACAATTTTTCACGCTGCGCAAAGTATTGTAACTCCTGGTTTTATTGCTAATGTACAAATGACTAGCCGTATTTTGACGCCATTGTCTTATACCAAGTATAACAATTTAAGACAGTTACATGAGCGAAATTGGCCTCTGGTTGGAAAATAATAACATTACGTAAGAAACAATATAATTTTAACTAAATTAATAACTTTACAGAATCGTTTCAATAAATTTTCTAAGATTTACCAAGATTTAGTAATTTAAATCGAGAATGAATATTGTTGATTAAAAAACATGTTTTGGATAAGGTAATTAAGGCACTTAAAAGCTTTTAATTACATCCAATTAAAGGCGAAAGAGTTCAAGATGTTCAAGGTAGAGAATCCTAACCAAACCTTCGTTGGAATCTCATTTGAAATAAATAATTATTTCACAGATAAGAGCTTCATTAAATGCTTTACCATGTTATTCTATTAAAAAATAAAGCGACAATTAATAAAATTCAAAAAGTGAACTTAAATAGTAGGTGATATCTACGTTGTCGATTTTATCAAACACATAAGATTCCAGCCAGGTGATTTAATGGTTCTGCGCTCAAGCCATCATCAAGACAACGCGCGACGTCATGCTGCCATTTAATACAGTTTGGGGCATCTCCTTGGACTTCCTTTGACTTTGCCTCGGCATCCCCAAGAGTTGTTATTGGTAACCGAACGCCCTCTCATATAATGCAAAGGTGCAGGAAGTGTAAGCGTCTCCCGGATCTCTTTGCCTTTTTCTTTGACATACGAAAGTATCTGTTACAAGATTAGGGATAATAATGAGCCGTGAGATAAGATTTCGGAGGCCAGGGGGTGCAGGAAAAATCTTATCTTAAGATAAAGCACCGTTGGAAGAGCGTGTTGCTTACGTGATTATAAAAAATCAAGAGAAATCCAGAATTAATTGATAATTTCGATAGTCTGTATTTTTAGCGGTACGCCTGTAAACACGAAAAAAGTGACTTTACGTTTGTAGCGAAGGTCGTTTTTTGTCGTAAGTGTATACAGATTCCCAAATTATTGATAACAATGCATGTTATTTATATTGATTATCAATAATGCAATACTTTCGCCTGGATAAGTTAATAAGCGTAACTTTATTCACTTGTTACTTTATTTAAAAGCCCCAAGTTTAACGGCATACAGGACATTGCTATAAAATGAACAAGTTACGAGAACTTTCTTTGGCCCTGCATATGTGGTCGTCGAGGCACAGTCTCGGGTGCGCTTGCACGCTCTCACAGAAGGCACTGCAGTCACGTATTTCGTTCTTTTAGTGGCAAATGGTACAGTTTTCCCTTTGTTTCCTGTGTTTGCTTTATCGACCGTGTAAACATCCAAATGAGTGCATAATGCAAAAACTGCATTTTGTCCCTTGCCTTTCATTTTACAAAAAGTGCCTTTTTCTCTTTTTCATTCAGGCAGGAGAACTACGCTCGTTTTTTGAGTGCACACTTATCACACGGCAGGTGCGAGTGCGTCGACAAGTCGTAAATCAGATTTACAGCGTTGTACTATGTTGCCGTGATATTTTGTGAAAGAATCAATGGCTATTTGGTGAGAAGCAGACTTTTTGATTCGTATTATCAAGCCTATTTTCACCAAATAAATTTGTAGTTTGATGCGTGATCGATGGTCGTCGTATTGTAATACGATTGAAAAGTTGTTGCTAGCCGCGGAAGAAAAAGTTGTCCACAATAGCTAGTTTCCTTGTGGTTTGGAACAAGTGTATTCTATTTCTTCCAGTCGCGCAAGCTCATTATCTTAATTTAATATCTCAAAGTAATCCATATCAAAAGATATATAATAGCGCCATTGCCGCTGAGCACATACGCGGGGAAAAAGTAACGCCTTTGAAATTGACCTATGCAAAGCGGCGCGCAACTTTCAATACGTTCATTGCCGCACGCGCGGCACAATTGGCACGTGTCAAGCAGAAGCATTACCCTCGGCATTACCTGTTTAAAGAGGCGGTGAAAAGCCCGTTGCAAGCATCGTCCTGCCGAGCTTTTCCCTGTCGAAATTGAGCGCGTACGAGCCGGGAAGCGGGGGGCCAGGCACTGCCTGTATAGCCGCAGAGGTAAGCGAGGATTACCGCTACGGAGCGCCGAGGGGAGAATTTCCGTGCGCGCGGCCTCGGAGCGGGCGCATCGGTTCGCAGGCGTTCACGCGGCAATATGCACACATATAGCTCGGCGTTCGTTATCGTCCGGCCCGGCTCTCGGTATCGCGCATTACGCTACAGCGCTTACGGGCGTTTGGCGCGCGGCCTCCGCGCCTACGATGCTCACACGCGCGACTGTTGACAAAACAAGGAGCCTCGGCCCGGGGCCGCGGGGCGGCGCGAGCCTCGGCCTCATGCCCTTTCTTCCTGCCGGCCGCCGCTCTATGTCGGCGGCCCGGCGGGAACGGCGCGCGATCCGCCGATTAGAACGCGCGGATAATTTGGAGGCCGCGGACTCGGCGCGTGCACTCGGCGCGATATAGTTGGCGAGCCGCGCGGCGGCGGAAGGCCGCGGTGCAGAACACACGAGCGACGCACGGAGGCGCGCATCGATTCGGAGAGGTTATGGAGGCCGCGGGTCCGCGGAGCGCGACGAGGGCCGCGCGCGCCGCCCACAGCCGTATAAATAAACGCGCGCCCGGCGCTAGGAGGTGTACGTATCGCGGCGTACGTGCGCGCGCGAGACCCGAGTCCATTAGGCCGGGCCGGGGGCTCGTTGCGCGAAATCGGCACTCGTGACCCTCGGAGGAACGCCGGCCGCCTACGTGCCGCCGGCGCAGGAAGAGCCCGGCCCGTTCTTGCTCGGCCGGAGGAAACTAATTAATGCGCCTATATCGATAAGGTTTCGCCGGCGCTATCGCCCACTCGCTCGTTTATTAAGCGCTGGAGTCATTGCTCCCGGTGTGCTCCACCTAATTGATAACGATGCGTTTTTAATCTGCCAAAAGGCCTTTCTTTTTTTTTTTACAGGAGGCCGTGTAAGAGAAATATTGTTTATCAAATATTTGCGCTAAGGCTGCCGGTTGCGCTTGCAGCAGCTTCCACGCCGTGAAACCTTGATTTCTCTCTTAATTAAAAAGAAATCCCCCCGAGCTAATTGCTCGGACAACATTTTATGTCTAAAACAGTAATTATGAAATTCGCATTTACATCGATTACACGGTGCGAAACGGGTTTCGCGCCCTTTTTTTCAATTACGCTGATTAATGACGGGATTGCACTTGCGCCGGGTAGCCGCTAACCAATTAAATGAGTAATTAATCGATCAAACTCGGCGGCGGCCTCGCGCAAAAATCCTCGGAAAAATCTAACCTGTGGAGAAAAGGACTGGCGACTCGCCGCTCGCGATCGATCCAGCCGGGGAAAAAGTGCGATTTATCGGGCGCGAAACTTTTAATAAGAAATCGGCTAAGCGGCCCGTTCTATTTCTCAGCCTTCCGTCCAGGCTTTGTCAGCGCTTTATCTCCTTTCGCCCGGCACGCCTGACTATTTCACGCTGTCTACGGCCTGCTTTTTCTCCCTCGGCCCGGCCACGGCTCCCCTCCAGCCCGAGCCAGGCCGCCGCGCCTATATACATGTGTACTGGCGCGGTGGCGGCGGCGGCGGCGGCGGCTCGGCTGCCCTCCCTCTCGGCGGATTTAGCTGCGCGTATCACGGACTTTCTTTTGGACTGGCCGAGACGCCGCTTGCGCAACCATTACATGCCGGCATTATAGTATATATCCACTTGCGCTAGTTCCCCGCGGCAAATGAAAATTAAGACCTCCTATATCTACCTTTTTCTCCCGAAAGCTTCTGGGAATCGGGCCTGCGAGACGCTCCATAATTTCACGGTAACAAGATATTTCCACCGGTAGGCTATACTCCAGTACTTGTCGGCGGATAATTATAGCCCGATTTGACCCCACACCCGGCGAGCGCGCCTTAATGCGCCGGCTTCTTCGAACGATTAGATTGACTCGCGTTTCGAATGCTCGGCCGGACAGGAATATATATGTACACACACACGCGCTCCGGGACGCGCCTGCAATTATGCAAAGGGACGCGTGTCCCGCGCCGGCCGCTCGCTGAGAAAACCGGCCGCTTTTTTTAGGCCCGGCCGCGAGGAATTGAAACGTTTTACAATAGGGGCGCGTGACGAGGTGCGCGGCATTGGCGGGCCGCGACCGCAGCGCTATGACCATTTCCGCGAAACTGGTTCGCCTCGCGAACTATGATCGGCGGCGCGCACGCGGGCAAGAAGCGCCGGAGCGGAGCCCCGCTTTTTCTGCGGCCCCGCGCGAGCGCCGATGAATAACGCAAATTGTTGTGCAAGGCGCGATCGTGCGATCGGGGACGTACGCCGCGACCTTTTTTCCAAGCCAATCCTGCCCATTGGCCAGCTGACCATCCCGAAAAACTCCAATGCTGCCGTGTCGGCCTTGAGCCCAAATCTTCATCAAAATCAAAAAGTGCAGACGGAGGTTAACACGGGGAAGTCGCTCTCCCGCTACTCGAGAATTCCTCAGGTTATATACCGATTGATCCTCGAAGATGAATCTTCGTCTAAACGACGACAATTACTACGATTTCAATCGACCTGCTCATTATGTAACGCTCCAAGGCACCACGCTAGCGTTTAACGAGAGTATTTTAATTTTCCTTGACCACTGCACATTATTGTTATTAGCAGAATATCAATTACGGGGTTACTGCATCGTTTCATGCGCGCCACTGACGAGCCTTCGTTAAATACATCTCCGTCGAGCAGTTGTCGAGGTTAAAGTAATTGTGTGACAAATTCTTTTTTTTTTTTAAAGCTTTTGTGTTGCAATCTCTAGCAGTGTAATCATTTCCTAGCGATGAGTTCAATTTAGGTGACGTTGAGACTTGTGACGATGTTGTTTTTTCAGTTACCAATGTTATATTTTATTCTGTTTTTATGTATAGTATAAATAATACAGCAATAAAGAGGAACAAGTATAGTTTTTAAATTTTACTAACATCTCTTGGAAAAATTATAAAATTTTTCACAAGAAGAAGCGATTACGTAAATGATAATTGAAATTCATTATTTATTTATAACGACTGAGAACGGCAGACCGAAGCTAATAAGAGAGCTTCGGATATTTGAAACAGTAGCCAATAGGTGAACGTTTTCCTATCTACTGCAGGTATACCCTCGATAGATAGTTGAACATTCGGCAGATCTGAAGTTTGCTATCTTATATCGGGGATCGAATCCTTACTCTGGAATAGAAAATGGAATCGGCTAAAGTCCTGATTCGACCGACCACGTCACGGTAGTAGTCCAAGCTCTATTCCCGGCTCTCAAGAGAATCCCTGTACCAAAAGGAGATAGAAAAATTTTTCGCCAGCTCAACACTCGACACAATGAAAAACCGAAGCCTTTTTTGCACGTACTTTTCCATTTTAGCTATAATTCGAGAACCTAACAAGATTATCTAAATCTAGAATTATACTCCTTGAAAGGTTCTACTGATATAAATACAATTAAAAGAAGAACGAAAATGATCAATCTAATAATTAGCATTAACAAACGTTTATTGAGTTAATAAGTAAAATTTATAAATTTTAATCAGTCCATTTCATTCATAATGAAATTTAAATTTTAGATACGACAAAACATATGTACATTCATTAGTTATCATGTATTTAATGTATGGTTAACAATTTTAAATAGATTATTTTAATAAATTCACACGTTAACTGTATTTACACAAAAATTTAATCTATTAATACGGTAACTATCTACATATAGTCATAAAATATGCATTTCCATTTCTATACATGTGGATAAAAAAAATTAAGAATTGTTTCTTATTACTGTGCGACAATGTAACTAAAGCAGCAACTAAAAGTAAAGTAGTTTGAAGCTAGATGCAGGTAACATTATAGACAGACCTTGCATCTAAGTCTTTCCAAAGTCACGTTTAAAGTTTCGCATAAACTGAATAATAAAACGAGTACACGACCAAACTCATCAAGTCGAGCATCAAGTCGGCTGCAGCTACGCTATAGCTAATGTCTAGTGCTGAATCAAGCTTTTAAAAATTGCGCAGCGATGACACTTCCGTTGTATGGTGAGCCTAGCTCAATTGTCGCACTAACTTGTTACTTAGAAAGCGTATGGAATATCTGTGAATTAGTTTCCTATATCTTAAAAATGACGCGAGAAGTATCTCGATAAATATGCGTAAAGTGACGTTATCGAAAGTCGGCAGAGATTCAGCATCTTTCTTTCGCGGATTATCATCTTTATCATCTTTAATCGCAAGATGTCGAGGCAGGCCGAAACATCAGATGTTAGGCATTGCGATACGACCACCAATTAGCGTCTCTTTCTTCTTTAACGAGCTCCTTGCGCGCGGAGACGAAGAGTAACGGGTCCACGCGCTCGCAAGTGCGCTAATAGATCTTCGAATCATCGTCAGTTTTTCTTTTTTTGTTTCTCATTCATAGATAATGTATCTTGCGATTTAATTACATTTTTCTCTGGCGTCACGGATTGCGTCAAATAATTAGAGAAGCTTTTTCTGCCCGAGAGTCGAGCGATAACTCAATAAATTAATGCTGATTAGTTGAGAATAGTATAATATTTTTCCTCGTGATTACACCGTCACCTTCATAAACAAAGTGTCCACAAAAAATCTCGCTCGTTGTGCCACGTTTTCTCACGTAGTCCCTCGCGTTATCGGAAACCGTACTATGGGTTAACCGTGGGGGCACTTGTTAAAAGTTACGGAGCTTTTAGTCGCCGTCAAAGATTCTGCGGACTCGTATCCTTTGCAAGATCCTTCGCGCAACGATCAATGGCTCGCCGAGGATCAGCAGCTGCCTCTGCCATTGGTCAGCACGTGCGATCCATTGCGTCCCGAGAGCGAAAACCTTGACATAAACCGGTCGCACCTCTCCTGGCAATTTAATTTCGACTTAACGAGGGAAGCGACCGTGAAGTCCTAGTAGCACTCTACATAAACAATAATTTTTGTAACACCGATCGATACATGTTGTATCGGTCGCATTGAATATTACAGATAATTAGATTTTATTGGTTAAAACGTTTGTGTCATTTATATAAATAAGAAATGTTGTAACAAATAGTTTATATAAGTATAAGGTATACGGCATTCGCAGGTAATCTTTTTATCTGTACGCGTGACGCGTGCGCCGCCCACCAATTTCCCTCTTGCCGATTACAAGCATAAATAACGTACAATCTACAGGGAATATAGTACGATTGTTGTTTTTGACTAGTGTCGTGATTTATCGCGAAGATTCAGCGATTGAATTAAACGAGTTATCTGACCAAGATTTCGAATCGTACAAAAAGTTTGTGATCTTCGATAAGCCGCCACATTGAGACAAAACGAATCGGGAGTATTTTTGTCCGTTGGTTGATTTTTGTGAGGAGGCCTCGCGCGCGCGTTAATCAGTCGGGACATAATTTCCCTCGGATCTCCTTATCTTCCCCGGGCTTCTGTCTCTTTACGCCGAGTTATACAAATGGCTACATTGTAAGTGCAGCTTAATGGCCGCATGGACACGTTCCGGCGGTTAAGAATTCACGCCGAAGCATATTGATAAATAGCCTCTCGTAACGAACCTTTTAAATTGTTTCCACCAACGGCGAATGCACCGGGTGCTAAAATATGCGGAGCTTGTTGCGCGGTTACTTACAAACAACTCGGGTTACCGATTAAGAGTCCCTTTAGAGAGAGAGAGCTTGGCCGCTACGCACACACGGGCTCTACCCCGCAAACAGTGGCCTCGGTGTCGCTACACAGGCAGAAACAATACGCGCGAGGCTCGTGTCCGGTGCGCATCGGAAAAGCGCGGCCGGAAAAAACCTGCCGATAAATATGGCAGACGAGCCCGGGAATCGCGAGGTACTCGCGCGGCCCACAGCCCTATGTATGCATCCCGCGGCGCGTGCACGCGAGCGGCAACTAGGGGGGCATCTAGGTTCTAGGGGGCGATGACTGTTTGGCCGAAGGAGGATTGACTCTTCGAGCGGGCTAAGCAGAGCGCCCGAAGAAAAAGCGGAGGCGCGAGGAAAGCGGGCGGGCGCGAGCCGCCGACAAAGTGACGACAAGGTTTGGAGAAAAATCAATCGTAAATTAGTGCCGGCATAAAAGTTCACTTTTACTCTCGGGCCGGCGGGGATCCCGAGGCGGCCTCCCCCCCCCCTTCCACGGGAGGCTCCCCGGGCCCCTCCGCCGCGGCAATTAAAAAAACCGGCCCAACGGGTTCCCCGGGCCTCGCGGGCATTCCGCGAATTCTGCCCTCGCGGGCCGCGGCGCCGAAAGCGCGCGCCGGGCGACAGGTAGCGGCCTGCCCGCGCGCCCCCCGGCCATGATGTCTTTGTCGCGGGGCTCCCACGGTGTGGCGCCGGGTAGACGAGCGCCTCGCCCTGGTTGCGCAACGCCCGGGCATTGAGGAGTAGGAGGAGACGCCAAAGGTTACGCACCGTTTTCACCGGAGCGTCGATGTCCGCCTAGCGTATATACACGCGGAGGGACGCCCTGGCGAGCCCTTGCGGGGCCGGTCTGATATCCGCAATATCGATCGGGCGACCGGCCAGCATATGTGCATATCCGCGGGCCGGGGCACATCCATCTCTTGCCTCCTCGGCCTGCCCGGCGCGTCCATTAATTTTCCCGGGAGCGCGTCATTTCCCGGGGCGGCGCTCGGTCATTAACGGCCAATTAACCGGCGCCGACAATAGGGTCAAGATCCTCCGGCGCGAGTCATAATTGGGGGGACGACGGCCGGCTCCGCTGGGTCTAGGAAGCGATCGTTACACTCCGGGCAGAAGTGCGCCCTCGTCCCCGTTTCCCCTCGCGTATATATGCCAGCCGGAGAAAGTTGGGCGCGGGCCGCCGTTGCCGGATAGATCGATCATTGGCCGAAGGCTGCGGCCGTGAGCGCGGCTCTCGCTTCGCGGAAATGCAGCCGCGCAGAAAGGATTAATGCCAAGCGGCCGCGGACAATCGGCCGCCCCCCCCCTCCCGTCGACCGCCTAGAAAGGAATAATTGAATTTTCCCGGGGCGTTAAAGTGCACCGCTGCTCCTACTGGCGGCATTGCCCGGCTTTGTAACCGGAATCCACGAGCATCGTTAAAGATATTTTCACGTGTACGCGCGGCCGAGTTAATCGATTACCTGCGTGCAGCCCCTCCCTCCGCGCTTGCAAACTTGTATTATATATATATATTGTATCACGGCAGGGATTGTGTTCGTTGTTATTGTAGGCTGCTCCGCGCGGAGTATACAGAATAAAGAGAGGCGCATACGTGTCGGTATAAGAAAATACGTCTCCCCGAAAGTTCAGTTGGGTTGCCCGCGAGGGAAAAATGCTCAAAGCACTCGGCTCTCGCGCGACTAAGCGAAATCAAGACGGACGAGGGGAAAAAGGAGCTCGCGGCTAATTTACCGGCGGTGCGTCCGCGCGCGGCTATGTTCTCTGCTTTTTGCGCCTCGGTCGGATGATCAGCTTCTTGCCCGCGGTTATCCGCGCGCTTTACCACGGCTCTCGTCTTCCCGGCAGTCGATATAGATCTACCGCGGGGCTCGCGTTCCGCGCGAGCCGTGGATTTCGTCAGCGGGTCGGATCGACCCGGCCCGGAAGCCGCAACTCTACACTGGCACTGGGTGCAGCGCGACCTACATTGATTTCGAATGGGCGAGCCGATCGCGGCCGCTGTTATATTCGCCAGGGAAATGTGCGCCTTTATCTCCGTCCAACGAGTTTTTTCGATTCCGAGTAAAGGTTTTGTACGCGGAGCCGGGCGGGAACGAGCGAAGGACACGGAACCTTATGCCCTGCAGTACGGCCGCGGCGGCTCGTGCTTTCGATCCGCGAGAAAGTATCGAGAGGAAACGGCGAGAGACACGCAGAGGGACGCGATTTGGACACGAGGCGACGTCTCCAGGTGGGCACAACCATCTGCATGGTAATAAACAAACAGGGTTTGGCGGCGAGCGGAGGGCGCGTGCGCCGGGCCGTTTCCAATTAGCGAGGGCGGGGCATTGATAGCCAGCCTGTGCAAACACTGTAAGCGCGCGGGGGAGGGGTGAAAGGAGTTTCCCCGGCGGAGAGACGCGGGTGTCGGGGCGCCGGCGCACTGTTTACCGACGGCGGATCGCGCGCACGCGAGCCCCGGAGAATGCGCCAGGTGCAGGCGCGGCCCGCTGAAAGGAGACTTCGCTCCCGGCCCCCTCGGCCCGGCTGCTCCCCCCCCCCCGTCCCCCTTCCCTCGCGCACAGGCTAAATATTTGGCCGAGCCCATTGATATACATACATATATCGCGGGGAAGAAAAGGCCGACTCCAAAGGCGCGTTCCTTTTTTTTTTTTGCTGTTTCCGTTTTCAGATAATAAGGCGGTCTAGCGCACCCCGAAGCCTGATATCAACCGACGCGGCAATAGTCGCCCTCTCCCTTCCCGCGGCGTAAATGCCCGGCTCGGCGCGCGCACCAACTCGAGGCCGCCGATACGTATCGCCGATCGGCAGGGAGATCCCCGCGATATATTGTAGCCTTTCAGCCCGGGCTCACGAGCAGCCCACTTGTTATTAACTCACTCGTGTGCGGCCTTTTCTTTGCGGGGGAGACGCGTATACGCAGCGGCCGGGGGTTCAAACGGAGAGAGAGAGAGAGCAGGAAATAAAGGACGGCGGGCCGGGGGACGGACTCCCTCCGCATATATATATACAAGCCGCGGACCCGAGCGCGATTACCGGCGCGCCTCCGGCAACTCGGTGGGACGCGAGTTTCCTACCTCCGTGGACGCTTAAAAAATTGGCCGACCCTTTTTTCCCCCGGGCTGCTTTATGTTCACGCGAACTCGCGGCACTTGGGTAGGGGGGGAGAGTAGAGCCAGCCGCGGCAATTAGCGCGCTGATTGTTCCCGCTTAGTGGCTTTTCAATCGGCGAGGCTTTAGATTCTTCCTCGGCGAAGGAATGGTTGAACCTCTGGAGAGGTACATAAGCTGGCGGGGAAAATTGCCAGGTGTCGTGGATTAGTCAATCGGCGACCGGCAATTTCAGTTCTAATAGGAAAATAGTAACGCAACGGGCCTGCGCGCTAATGTCGCTCGTTCCGATTGCATCGCCGGACTACTCGTCGCGTGATTTCATCCGCGTGCCGGGAAGCCGCTTGCGCGCGGGCAATACTTGACATTATCCCGTCAGCTGTGGACAAAAAAAAAAAAAGAGCCTATCTCGAAGGAGCAGCCGGAGGACTCTATATCACCGCGAAACTAGGAAAGTCCAAGTCCCCGGAGAGAGGAAGCCGACGAGCTGACTGGCCGAGGGCCGGGAGCAATTTCCGCCATTGGGGGAGGGCGGCTTTGCCGAGGGAGGGGAAGCGCCGCTCCCGGGAGTGTCGAGCCCGCGCAGACCGTGCAATCCGCGGCACGGGCACAAAGGAGGCGCTCCGAAGCCTCTCCGCGCCCGGGAGTCTTCGGGGTCACGGAGCATTGCTAACCCATTGCGTCGATGAGCAACGAGACTGATCCTACTGTCGCAATTGTCCGCCCAGGCCTTGGGTGGAAAGTGCGCTCCGGCACCGCGCGCGGCACTCGTTTACCGACTGAGGCGCACAAAAATTGGGTTCGCGCGATGCAGTAGAGCACGCAGCCTCCCTTCGATCCGCGGCGAGGCTCTTCGATCGGAAGGGCCGGAGATATACGTGCCGGCCCGATGCCGTGCCAATAATCCGCCCGAGATAGAGCGCCCGAGAGGTTTTATCGCGCGGGCTCTCGCAATATCTCCGCTCGGCGCGCGGCTTACGAAACCCCGGAGAAATTTCCGCGGCTCGTGTATGTGGACACGTAGGTGTACTCTCAGTCGGCGAGGCCGCGCACCTGTTATATCCCCCGGCGATGAGCAATCGGTGCCCGCGAGATGAAGCTCCCACCTCGGCTGTCGGGCCACCGCGGACGATGATAGACCTTGATATTAGCGTCTCTCGTTATCGGCGCGGTCCACTGGCCCCAAGAATCTAAAGAGCGACGAGGGACCGCCCGATCTGTGCGCATACATCCGCGCGCGCGCCAATTCCGAAAAGTGCCTCAATGGCAATGGTTATACACGCGCGCGCGCTTTCACCGTCCGGCTTTTCCACATGGAAATCCCGCCGCCTCGGCGGCCGATACGAATTTCCGCGCGTCTTGCGTGCGCCCCGGCATTACGCGGCCCGCGCAATAAAAACTAATCGTCGCGCGAATATAATCACCGAGGAATTTTTCCTCTCCGCCTATACGTATACACGATCGGGCCGCCGCGAGATATGCACGCACTCTCCGCGAGTGCCGGGGGAAGCGCACTCCTCTCGCGGCCCCGCGCCGAACACTAATCCCCGTGAAAACGCATTACTCCGAGGGCTTTACATCGGAGCGTCGGCAGGATGAAGGCGCGACGCACGAAGCCCCTGCGCGAGTACAGCCGATCGTGACTCGCGATGTTACCGGCCCACGTATACATATATACTCGTCGGATAAGCATCTGCGTCCCCGCCGGCGCTCGCGGGCTTTCCCGCCCCCGTGGAAAGGTAATGAGCGCTCGTCGGCGGCCGATATATATATAAGCCCGAATAATACCGGCCGGTGCGCGCGCAATTTGAAGCCGCGGGCAGGTGTCGTCCCGGCGGCTGCGGCTCTGCAGCCCGCGACCGCGAGCTGTATCGCCCCGGCGGATCGGCCCGCGCGACTCGCCGATATGCGCGTACGAATGTATCGCCGTTGGATCCCGAAGAAAACACGCATTTCCTCCCCGGTAATACGGGGCTCGTTAAGCCGAGGGAATCGCCCGCGGGTATCCGCGAGTTTCCTCGTAGGGTGACGTTTAAAAAATGTATTATTAATAGACACGAGTGGATTATCGGTTCATTCGAGCACCGCAAGGCGTATTGATTCGCATCGGTTTATCTATAATTTAACTCTAATGCAAACTATGCGTTAACTAGACATTACACTCTGGTAGAGAAACGAGCTGTGTGTTATATACCCCGAGGCAGCTCGATATTTATAAACTTTAGGTGTAAATTCAATCAAGCCTGGATAAGCAGCGAGGGGAATATTATCCGATCAACAGTTTCAACTAGATATTCCACCGATGTAATCTTGCCAGAAAGTGATCGAGTTTCTTTTTTTGTAATCGACTCCGCCCGGGACATCATCTCCCGCTGCAGCCTTTATCTTTGGATTTGCCGCGGCGGCCTGCGCGCTCTTACCGCGGGCATGGAACAAGGCCTAGGTGAGAAAGTGCATCGGCGGCGAGGCGCGCGCGCGCATTCTTCCGCGTGGCCCTCGCGCCTACGAGTGAAAGTCCGGCCGGCGCGCAAGCGCACTAGTGCGAAGGGTAGCCCCGCGCAGCGGGCATGTATATATACGCGCCGCCGGCAGCCCGCGTCATTTTCCTTTCGAGCCTCTGGAACTCTGATGGTAACGCGCGGACGGCTCGTGTGCTCCCAGCCTCGCACGGGGCACAGTCGTATAGATTTCCCCGCTGTTTTGTCGGAGTTAACGAGGCCCGCGGATTTCGCGCTTTGTCGCCGCGGTTATATAATCACCGCGCGCTGCGCCGCCCGGCCCTTAACGAAGACGCCCGGTCCGCCGCCTAGGACCTTTCACAGGGGGCAGGACCTTTTTTTTTTTTGCTCCGCGCGCGGTCCACGGGCCGGCCGCTAATGACCTGCGCCGCGGCGTCGCGTATTAAATTCCCGGCGGGTCAAACAAAAGCCGGGGTAATGCAGCCGCGCGGGCCGGAGCCCGGAAGCATAATTACGCCTCGAGCCGGACGAGCTGGCTTTGTGACACGGAGATCCTTGACTGTGCGGAGGAAGCCGTGTGTATCTTCCGATCGGTTGTATGACCAGCGCATGTGGCCCCCGCTAAACAGGGGACTGTGTCCGGCGCACCGGCGCTGCTTTCCTCCGTAGGAGTAGCTCATTGTTCCCCCCCTGCGGCTTATACAACGCTGTGCGTTCCTGCGTTGCGCAAAAATCCCGCGTCTCGGCGGGGCGCGCTAAGTAAGAAAACGGACGAGGGGCGCTCTCGCCGCTAGCCGTGCGGTCAATTAGGATCTTGCGTAATCCGGCAAGTAAGCCTGCAGCGCTTGCACAAGAGCCTGAATCATATAGGCGAGGGAGTCGCATCCCCGCCACCCGGCCGGCCAACTTCCCCAGGCTTAGCCGCCGTGGCTCTATTGTGCGCCGAGGTACGTACACGCGTCTTCGCTGAGCTCCTTTTTTAATTACCACGCAGGATGACTTGTTAGTCGGACGATTTGTGATGCAACGAGCTACTTACTCACGGCGCGCTGGAATGCTAGAATCTGCTATAAAAAGCCTTTCGTCCTTACCTGAAACAGAGAAAACAAGAATAGTTAGTTATGAAAATGTTTGCGTGCGAATGGTTCGTTGAAGCATATGCACGGACGGGATCTTAAAAATAAATCATACATTACTTTTCATGTTTCGAATGCAACAACTCTCGTATACCGCAATTGGGGATAGTTCATTGTAATTGCTGATATTTACGCTAAAATATTTAAACGATTACCAGAAAAACATGTTAGTATCATTCCTAAAGTTAAATCTGTTTCTGAAACTACGTTTAAGCGTCAAAGCGAACTTTTATTCTTAAACGATTTACAAAATACCCTGTATGAATGAGAGGAATACCATAATTTCTTTAGAAATCAACTCGAAAACCAAGTCATTATTTAAAATGACTTTTGCTACAGTAGACCTGTTAAAAAGCTAGAAAAATCATTCTTGTGTAATTGTATCATTATTATTGTGAAAGTAAAGAATGCAGTTTTGAATCTTCTTGCAAAGTAATTAAATTGTATCTATATTTAAAAGTAGATAATATTTGATATAATTTCTTATTCGCAGAGTTTCCCATCGTTTAACAGATAATTAAGCACCTCTGGAAGTACATTTAAAATTAAAATTTTAAGCATTGATAAATTATAACTACGAGGGCTGCTCTGCAAATAAATCTCTAGTATATAAACAAAGCATTAAAATTTCAAGAGCTTGGCAGACGGATATGTTTACAGCTATATATTAAACCACATAGCTTTACGAAATGACATTATGCATCGAATGGCGCTAAATCTGAAATGAATAGAAAGGGAAGCGACAACTACGAAGGCTCGATTCACGCAGCGCATAGTGAGCTCCAGGTATACCAGTAAAATAGCAAGCATCAGATTAGACTCAACCGAAATAGGTTAAAGTAAATGTGATAAGAATCACTGAGATTATTATCAAATTTTGAAACATGTACATTTATATCCGACCATGTAAAAAATTTTATTTAAATCACAATTTTTTCAATTATTACGATGAATAATCGTAAATTACTGTAAATAATATTTTTGTACACTGTGATAAATGTTGTAGTAATTTTTACCACATTGTACAGTAAACTGATGACAGACAGGTTAATTCAATAACGTTTACGCTAGTTTACAATAATGATAGCAATTTTTATTGTAAAGTACAGTAATTTTTATTGAATTGACTAATCTCTATCATCAGTTTACCATGCAACATTGTAGAGGCCACTATACCATTTCTCAGTACACGAATTTTCTGAATGAGAAAAAAAAATGTTGAAGAAGTAAAGATGGATAGTATAAAGGGAACTGTTCCCGAAAAGGAAGTTTGATGATTCGGTAGTTGAAAAGCCCCGGTTAAAAATGTATAAGAAATGATCGTCGTTCACGCTTGTTAATTCTTAGGATTAATTGCAGGCGCGGCGGTCTGTAGGAGAGGGAAAGCATCGGGTCGGTGGGCCCCCAACACCTGATCCCCGACGAGGAACACAAAGACTCCCCGCGGGCAGGCCGTGCGAAAACCGGGGAAACCTCTCTGCGCGGCTGCCGCGCGAAATAAATCAGTCGCGGGCAGCAAGCGCGAATAAAGAGGGCCGGAGGAAAAAGCGCAAGGACCGCCGGGCGATTTGTCAATTTCCGCGCCGAAAAAGGGGCGTCGAGGGCGCGCGACGAGTGCCTGGACCGCGCAGGATCAATACCTGGCGGGCGCCACCCCCCGCCCGCGGCGCAACAAGTCCGCAGGCCGCGAGGCAGAAGACTCCGGTCCACCTGCCGCGCGCTCCCGGTACATATCCGGGGGGGTGGGCGGGGCTCGGCGGGCGACACGCGAGCCGTCGTCTCGGCGGCGCGTCCGCCGGAAGGAGGACAGCGCGTGCGCCTTGGGCAAGCCTGCGGGATTCCGCGGATCGCTCGGCGCCTCGCGCAACACAAGCCCCCCGTTTTTGCGCGGGCCGCGCGCGACACCCAATTAACGGCCGCTATACATCGGCCCGCGCGCCTTCAATTAATGATGTCGCTTTAAATTGCCGGAGGGGCGCGCACTCGCTCGCGGCGGAAATATCACTTTTCCCGGGGGGTATCGCGCGCGCGCCTGCGCCAAAAGGTAATTATCGCGCGGGATCGTTCTATAAATGCGAACCCGCGATTAGCCGGGTGTACAGCGAGGCTGTTATTAAGGCGGCCGCTAGAGGGGGTTCGCCGCGTGCGTAAAAAGCCAATGAGAAGCCGCGCCGCGTAAGCGGGCCGATTTTCAGTGCGCCGGGCTTGTTTGTCGGAAAGACACGTACGGAAATACGGCGGCGGGGACCGCGACCGTGTCCTTCTGGCTAATTGTAGCCGCGAGTCGAGTCGGCAATTATACGCCATCGATGACAGTAATAACGCGAATAACGGTACGCCACGCGGCTTTTCTCGCGCGCGCCTCGCTCTTTTTCTACTTTCCGATCGCACCCTCGTTCTCGTCACGTGTCAGAGGACGCGTTAGATCATCGTTTATTATCGACGCACTGCCGGACCTTGCAGTGGATCACTGTTGCTGCAATCGCCTTCCAGGGAAATATAATCGTGCATTTTTTTTATTTTTATAATTGATCGAAAGAAACGTATCGTGCAATTTGCGTAATCACTGTAGACCGAGAGCTTTGTAATTCGATTTATGCTTTCTTCTCCGTCGTTAAACTGTGAATCGACGAAAAGCTATTTGTGCATTACATCAGGCAGTCGATCGCTTCTATGCGTTGGCCGCCTTTTTTATCCTGCAATTTTCTATTATTAGCGATATCGAATCTAAATCATGGATGCGTTATTGAATAACAAAAAATAAACAATTTTGACAGACACAACGAAAATATCATATTATTCGATTATGCCAAATAGTGTTTGTCTTGAAAGTAAATCAATTTAAGAACTTCCTATATATACATATTTATGTATAAACTTTAAATGAAAATACACGTCTGTATTTTTATCTCTTCTAATTTTAATCGCACATTTCCTATTGATATAGATAGTGGTAACTTATCGGGATAAAAAAGCGACTGCCTTTGTAAAAATAGTCAAAACATTCTCACTTTTGTTTTCTGCTCGCGCTGAAAAATGTAGCGATACGCCAAGTATAATAAACACGGCCCGGTAAACGTATCAAAATGATTTTGAAAAATGCAGCAGCAAGTGCCGCTAGACGACAACAAAAAGGAACAAGTTAACAACATCACGAGTGTCACCGGCAGCGCGAATTCCCCGGGAAGAAACTCACTTCCCTGCTCTTGGCAGTTACATAAACGATACTCGCGCGCCGGCCGAAATGCTTAACCAGTGATTAATACACGTGTCGCGTCTCTCCGAGCCGAGTGCCCCCGCCGGCTTCGGTTTCCAGTTGCACGTTCGCGGCAGCCGGCCTCGCGGCGATTAGCTGGACCCGGAGGCTGGGAGCCAAACCCCGCGGCCCAATCGTTCCCGGCGGAAGGAGCCATCGACGAGGGCGGGGACGCTCCTTTTTTAATCTCGCGGCAGTCGGCGGCGATAAACCGGCAAATTTATGCGCGACGGCCGCTTCTGTTTCCTCGGGCGCCCGAGGCACAACAAAAGATTAAGCCATTATCTGAAGCGTCGCTCAATAAGTGACGCAACATCCTCCGGGGGCGCAGTGAACGGGGAGCTGCATTCGGGTCAGCGATGCGCGCGTGCAGCCGCGGCGCTAGCTCGTGCGCGGACGCACATGTATATATAATGCGGACGTGCATATGTGCCTCCCCGCTCTCTCTCTCTCTCTACGCGAGCGTTACCACCGAGCAACTATTGTAATTTGCCCGGGGAACAATGCCGGGGGCCCGCGGCGCACCGGCCGAGGCTGTTTTTGCGCAAGCAGCCTTGAATATATTCGTTATGTAAATATTTATTAAGCGACAAGTTTCGTGGAAGCGAGGTGGCGCGCAGGCGCGCGTGCGCCGGACCGAGCCTCGCGCCCCGCTCACCATCGCCGCCTAATCTAACGCGTATATCGTCAGACTGGTGGACCGGAACGCGGGCGGCCGATGGATCAGCCGAGGATCGGGGAAGGGGGGGGGAAAAAAGGAGCGGCCCGGGAGGAGGTGTAAAGACCGGCCGGGGAGTTATTGTCGCGGAACGGCATCGCCGCGGTGCGCCCGGGCTTTTCTCGGCCCCCCGGCCGACGGTACACGGCCGAGGGGAGCTTGCCACGGGCTTCCTCCTCGCTCTCGCGCCCCGCCCCTGTGCTCTCCTTTTTTTCTTTTTTATTCATTAGGTTCTCGCTGATTTTTCGTCCATTCCAATAACGGGCCGCACTCGGGCATAAACACTCGGACCGAGTTATTCCGCTCGAAGCGCTTTCCTCATCGATTCTCTTGGAGTGCGATGGCCCGCAAGAAGCTTTATGAGCTATCGCGCCGGGTATTGATAAGAGCCGTAGTTGGCTCAGTGGTACAGAGATAAGTGGACTACCGTTCTTTTGTACGAAATCTCTTTTCGCTCGGGACATGGGGTTTTTTTTCTTCCCCTTTTTACCGAGCGAATAAAGCCACGAGGGATCTCGGCGAGGTAAAAATTAATCGATTCCCATGGAGGCAAAATGAGCTCCCGAAAAGAAAAAAAGGGGGAAGCCGCGATCGCATTGGTCGTGGGGCGCGGTCGCACAGATTGCACTCGCGCGGCAAGAAGTTAATCTACGAGTCAATTGGACAACTCTCCCTGACTCGCGCCGATATGATAAATGAATAAAAGCCCGCTTGATAATCCCGTAGCAGCCGAGTGATTATATCGGGAAAAACAAACCGAGCGAGCTCGCGGGAAAAGCGAGGCAAAGCGGCAAAGGTGACGCGCGCTACAAATGGTGGACGACGGGCGCAAAAAGAAAAAAAAAACCGCGGCACGCGAGGCTACAGCGGCCGGGGGGGGGGGGGAAGAGCCGGGCGGGGGGGGAGGAGAGCGCGGGGATCGAGCGGAATGAGGTATTACAGGTTGGGCCGGCGGCGGCGCGCGTTTCCCATGCGGCTTTTAAATGCATCCCGGCGATATATCTCGCGAGGCGCGCGCCCGTAACCCGCGGCGTTTCGCAATCCGAATTAGAAAGCTCCCGAGGCCGATGCGTCTGGTTATTCAACGGTCCGCGAGGGGCCGCGCGGCCCGGGGGGGGGAACGAGGCCCGCTCCCACCCGGAAGCCCCGGCCCGCGGATCCTCCTTGTTCTCGTTTTCACGGCCAGGGCCGGAAGCCCGGGGCCCGGCCCCGCCCGAGCCCCCAAGGTCGCGGCGCCGGCTGACCGCGAGGACGCGCGACCCACTTTTCCGCGGGAAGATTCCTGGCCGACCGACGGGGTAGAAGAAAACGACAAAAAAAAAAAGGAATTGCAATGAGACATGCAGCAGCCGGCTGGCGTTAAGAGCCGAGGCGCATGCACGTGAAGCACCGCGAGTTTGCGGGCACGCGAACAGTGGGACTTTGCACGCGCTCGCCGTTGTCGACCGATCGAGCCCCGATTCCACGGGCACCTGCGATCCGAAGCAGGTCGATTGCGCCGAGGACTTGGAAGCCGGCTTCTTTTCATGTGCGAAGCGATTTTCTCTCTCGCTGCGAGGGGCCGTATATATATGCTGCTAGGAGCTATTACGTCCGTGCGAAAATTCAAGCCTCCAAGGCTAATGTGCATCTCGTTTAACGTTCAAGATAGAGGATCGCCTCGCCGGCCAATCGTACGATAGGAGGCCCTCCATGAGTCAGGGCCGAGCTCGGCGCTCTGAGCGTCCAGAAGATCGCCACGCCGATCGTCAAAATCAAGCTAGTAATGCACGTCCGTTATTATAGTCTTGGGCCGCGTGGTACGGGCTATCGCTTTTCTCCGATTGTTACCTTGAGAACCGCTGAGCGACGGGGGCCTTCTTCCGCACACCTACACATTATACTGCTCCGAGGACCTTACACGCGCCCGATTGTCTAACTCGCACCGCGCCCTCCTTCAATCCCGTGCAGGGAATACAAGCGATTAGCGCGCCGAACACGAGCTGCAAAAAACCTCGGGGTCCATTTAAACGCGGCCCTCGCTGTATAATACAGGCGCCTTTAATGCCAGAGAGGGACAAAGGGGAAAAGGGGGGGCCAGGAGGATGTGCGCGCGAACGCGGGGCAGAACACAAAAAAAAGAGCGTGGCGCAAGGACGCGCCGTATATATACGTGTATATAGGCCCGCGGAGAAGGGAGCTTATCGCGGCCGCCGCGCGAGATGATAACAGAGGCGGCCGCGCACTCAGCCGACTATGTTTTTCTTTGCCGGGCGGCCGAGTGTTTGCCGCGGGTAAGTCGAGAGCCGCTGATAGCGCAGCGCCACCTCGTCATAATCCCCGGTGCGTCTTGATCTGCGGGCAAACCTACCGGTATACAATGTACCGCGACCTCTCGAAAGCCTCCCGACTTACAATGGAAGCCAGAGGCGCGTCTGCACCCGCCTGAGATAACGGGCGGACTTTATATTATATCGCTCGTGAATTCTGCCGATATAAATGTAGGCTCCCTTACCGTAAGAACACGTAGACGGGGCGAGCGCGCGAGGGAATCGGCGAGGAAGAAACGACGTCGGCGGCCCTGCCAAAGCCTCCTTGTATCGAGCGCCATTTTTTTTCTTTTCTTTTTCGTCCCACTCGCTTGTTACGATTTAAATCGCTCGAAGCAGGAAAAACCAAAAAAAGAAAAAAAAAAAAAGGCGAACTCGTGTCGTTGACCCCCGGCGATAGTGCGCCGCGCGCCCCGGTTTTTTTCGCGCCCGATAATCTTAGAGAAAAAGAGAGAGAGAGAGAGAGAGCGAAAATGAAAAAAAGAAAGAAGGAAAAGAGCGATTGCCGCTTTATTTATAGAGCCGAGGGGCGCAGTCGCGGGGACTCCGCGCGATCTTCGCCAAATAAATCTTGCGCGCAGTCGCAATTAATCGAGTTGGACGATGCACATTAAGTGAATTGGGCCCTGATTGATCGGCCGGCCGATAGGCGGCGCATTAGAGCCTCGCGTCCCGCGGCCCCGTCGATTGCCCGTCTTTTCCCCTTTCCTTTTTCACGATGAATCGCGACGGGGCCGCTTTGACGCGCCGGTCCGCCGCGCGACGGAAGCGCCTTAATAAACCAGCGGGCAATCGGCCGGCGGCTCCTGCCACGTCTCCCGGCTTATCGCGACCGGCCGATCGCCCCGCGCAAAGGATCCGCCGGCCCTTGGCTTTGTACGCGCCAAGAGCTCCCTGCGTGCCCGTCCTAAGTTCCGTTTTTCACCTCGGCCTTTGACCTCCCCGCGTATGTGTATATATACGTACGTACCGGCGGCCGCGTCAAATTGTTTCATAATGTAAAGTGGGGGAGGCCCCCTTTTCTACGGGACGGGGTGAAAAAGAGCCCGCGATCCGGCCGCTCGAGAGCTGGCCATCCCGAGAGCAGACGTCTGCTGTGGAGCCGCGGCTCCTGGGAGCGTGTTTGCATTGTTCCACGATTTGCATAGCGGGCGCGGTTTTTCTTCCGATGCCTGCGGGAGTCACGGCGCCCGGCCGCCCCGACGACAATCAGGACAAATAGACTCGATTTCGAAAAGAAGTCGTTGCCGAGGAAAGCAAGTCTCCGCTGTATACATTACAATATTAAATATTGAAGATTTAAATGGAGCTCCTAACGAGTCGTGCAATAATACGTACAACTGCAAATAAGGAGAAATATATTATACACACGGATGTTGTGCATACAGCTTCAAACAAAAAAAAACGAAGAGAAATGGCAGTTACGTGACATACGATTCACTCATAGCCAAGGGTAAAGCTGTTTATTAGCGGAGCACAATGACTGATAGGTCCTCCTTTATTCGCGCATGTAGTGGGGAATAGAAGAAAAGATAAAAAAAAAAAAGAAGGCCAGGGCCTTTATGAAATTGCAGAGAGGCCAAATTGAAGGAAGGGCTAGGTGCTAATGAGGGTGAGAGCCGATCCCGGCTGCGCACGTGCCGCCGATGGCACGCTGCGCGAAAGAAGTGGGGGGGGGGTGCCGCTCTCGCAGGCCCTCGCCGACCTCGGCCCACTGGGCGAAATCCTCCGGCCCCACAAAGCCGCCCCGCCGGCCCGACAATGCGATGCAACTGTCCCCTACAAGTAGACGCGCGGGGCCCGCACCCCTACAGCCGCCCCGCCCGTGTGCGTGTGTGTGTGTGTGCGTCTGGTCGCGCGCCGCTCTCACATTGTCTCATCGGCCGGCGGCTGTATCCCTTTCGCCGCGCTCGCGCACGCGCCCGCGCCGGGGATAAAAGTCTCCGAGGGCCTTTATAATTGCCTCGAGGACCGTTGAGACGCGTGCGCGGCTCCCTCCCCCCCCCCGTCCCTCGCTCCCCTTTCCCGGATACGCGGGCAAGTGCACCGAGGCGCTTCTCCAATCGGCCGCTCGGCAGGCCCGATCGATCCCCGTCAGCGCGATTTGTAAACCCCCCGCAAACTGCCGTCGAAATTCGCGGCTTTTTTTTTTTTAACACACCCATGCCGAACTTATATCGATTCGGAGGGGCCGTGTCTGCGTGTTTCCCTCCGAGTCCTTCCTGGCGCGCCAACTGGAATCCGAGGAAATACCCCCGGGAAAGGATTGAAAAGACGTGGGCGGCGGCGCCGATATGAAACCGGGCGGAACGGATAGCCAGCGGACCCGCTGCACACGTATACCCCGGCCCACTCGATATAGTCCGCGCACTCGAGACGGCCGTATGCTGGCGATTAGGCGGCGCTGCGGCTCGCGATCGATACCCCGAGGGTTGCGCAGCCGGGGAAAAGCCGCGGGGAAAACCGCCGCTTTCCCGCGAGTCCCTGCATCGCGCCCACGTACACATGTACGCGCGGCGTCCGTCGACCCCGGCTCCAGCCGCGGAGTGGGGGGTGGGCCGAGCGCGCGCCCACGTGCGGCCTACTGTTTTCGCCGCTTCTCCGTTCAATTAGACTTTTTTTTTTTAGGCGCCTCCGACTCGCACCTGCCCTCCGAGACCTGACCGAGTGCCGCGCAGGCTGTGTTTTCCTTAACGGTTATGCCCTCGGGGTCCGAGGCGCCGATTCGAGGTGGAAGGATTTCCGGGTTTTGGAGAGAGACCCCGGGGCCGCCGCCCCCCCTGAAAAATGGGTGCGCCTCGACGCGTTTAAGAGCGAAAAGTTGTGCTTATTCAAAACAAGTCCATTGTGTACAAGAGTGCGGCGGCTCGTGTACGACTTTTCAACCGATATCGCTGACTCGCTCCGTGCAGCGCTGCGCGTTTCACGGTCATATACGAATGTATCGTTGTCGACCCGTTTAAGCGTGCTGCGCTTCGACGTGGAAACTGTACGTACTGACAGAGCGCAGACCGTCAGTGTCTGTCGCGTGTGTCCAACTTTCGACGCTTTTGACTAGCCCCTTTTACCGCGTGTGAGTATTTTAAAATCGTCAACTCGTTCGAGTATCGTTAATATACTACCAAAGTGTGTACATAAATGTAGTACAAACATATTGTAATGTCAAATCGATTACTTAATCAAACTAACTTTTATTTACCATTTTTAATTTTTCTTACACTCTTAAATCTCAATTATTCATATCACTAATTACTCTGTAATAACGAAAAAACTTCCAATCAAATGTTAGCTTAAAATTTACGTGAATTTATAAATTAAAAACCACGAGGTGCTTGTCGCAGCTGCTAGACTGCACGCTAATACTCTGTTTGTATTCGCATTGCAGTACCCAAGTATAAGTCTGTACAGGTTCCTTAATGAGTTTATACCGAATTCTTGCCCAACCAACGTCTAATACCTATACATTATCTAAGCGACGTGTGTGAAAAACTAGCAGAGATTAACTGTCCTCGTTATAATTATCCACCAATAACGCAATGTTCTTGCAAGTTTGTGTTTCTCACGTAGGAGACCAAGGATATTAAAGTAAGATACATTTTGCATTAGAATCTAAGAAGCCATTCTCCCGACGTACAAAAGGGATCGCTCTTCAACATGGCCATTCAGAGAAAGCTCCCAATGAGGAAGTACGAGCTACTTCCGGATTCCCGGTCGAACGCAACGTCAGAGTAGCCATATTTTTACGTCCAATTTTCCCGTTACAACGTTTTCAAATTCATGAAAAATATCAGTGTAATTCGCGTGCTCCTCAAATTAAGTTGCTAATAATACACGTGTAAATGATAATGCAAACGAATCGCATGAAATATGATTGATCAGACTTTTATTGACTCGTTACACAACGTACACATGCATTCGAGTATTTAATTTATGTAATCTTTTTTTTTTTTATCAAAAATATACATCGCTCAAATCGTTTGAGCTACTTTAAAGAGTGCGAAATAAAAATAATAACGGGCACAAGTGCTTAAAGGCAAATAATTTACAGTTATTTCTTGTAACCTGGCCATCTGCAGATTAAATAAGTCGGCTGGCTTGAAAACAAACCTTGCAACATACCCGGCGGCTGCAATTAATAAGCTCACCGCGAACGAGCATCTCCAAGTGCATCATTGTTTTTAATGGTGACGGCGTCTCTTTATTAAATGAAGAAACCGATGACTAACAATGAGCCAACAGTTAATGTCAACACTGGAATCCGCCTCGCAAACGAATAATAATAATAATAACAATAACTCTTGTTTACTAATTTCATGAAAAACGCAAAGCAAGTGTCGCGTCATTTTTTCGCGCTCTCGCGGTGACATGCACTTTCCTGCGCGTTAATTGAGACAGCCACGTGCCCCAGGACTCCAGGGTGCAACGCTTTTGCCGATGTCGTCGGTTCGTTTATTGACTTTGGTGCAACATGTATTATGCTAATATGAAGTGAAAACAAATTAAGATTCGCCTGTATCACCGAGATACGCTAAATAAACAGAGATAAATCGACTAACGGTGTTCAAGCATAGACTTGTTCGGCTATTGGAAAATAAGATTGAATAGTCCGAGAATGAAAGAAAAACTTTGTACATTTTTCAAGAGGAACAGCTCAAAGGTTTTCAATTAACGTTTGCCACGTATCGATTTAACGACGATCAAAATATATGCACTCTATAAAATACAATCTATACATTGGGCAAGTTGTGCGTAAACTCGATCAGTAGACGTTGGAAAATTAAATAGTTTCATTCATGTCCCGCGCGCGGCATTCGCGTTTTAACTGCATTCGTAAATTTAGGGCAAATATCGATTGAATATATTTTCAGTTTTTAGCGATAAATAATTTTATCTCCCATGTTCCTCATTATATTCAGTTGATTAAGCACGCTCGTGTCGAAGAATGTGTTATAAATAAAACAAAGAGGAATATTGATATTTAAAAAATTAAGTGAAATATACGTAAAGGTTAATTTATCGGTCAGCGATTGCATAATTAAATACGCCGACTGAAAATCGAATTAAATATAAGCTTATTTATCAAAAGAAATTACAATGAATCTTTCGCTTACAAGTTGAAGCGATTAATTATCAAGAGTTAAGTTCAATATTTCACAACGATCGCTATTACAATGTGGTTCAATCGCGTGATTCCTCTTTGCAGAAAAGTGGGTTTAAGGCAACTGATCTAACGAGCATTCGCAATAATTGAATAAAAGACAAACATTTCTATCGCGGAGGATTAGGGGAAATAGCTGCGACTTCACATTCGCGCGATAAAAATAGAAAATTGACGGTTCACAAAAGAGAAACAGCGAGGAGAATTTCAATACGCCCGTCCGAAATGAATTTTCTTCTGCAATCGCCGTTTCGATCTGACCGTCTTTCGGTTTGCTCGCTAAAAGCAGGCGTCCGGAGAATAGGAGACGAGGCACGCCACTAAAATGCAAGCCAAATCGAGTAACGTCATTATATCCAATCGAACGGATTTAAAGCCCGCCAATGGATGGTAAAGCCGCAGCAGGAGACAATGGCATTTGAGCGCAATCGACATCCTTCCAGGTCAACGTCGGTCCATTAAACCCGCCCATTTGACCGACAACTCGGCGCAACGTAATCCTCGAGAAGAAGAGGCGCGGGCGCGGAGGCCCCATTGAATCGGCGCGCGTTCTTCAGACGGGCCGAGGAGGTGGCCCAGCTGACGGCGAGGTAAACAGAGGGCCGGGGGCTCGGTGGTCAGGTGGGCGGTCTCCTACCTGTCGTTGCTCTCGGAGCTGTCGTATCGATCGGCGCAGCGCTTCTTGGCGCAGGGCCCGAGGGCGGCGGGCGCGGGCGGCGGCGCTGGGGCGGGCGGGGCCGGGGCCGGGCTCGGGGCGCCCGGGGCGGCCTTGGCCGCGGCCCGCGTCTTCCGCTGCTGCGGCTGCTCCTGGGGCGGCGCCGGCCCCTCGGCCTCGGGCTTCTCCTTGTCGCGCGGGCCCGGGCGCTTGGGGGCCCCGGGCCCCGGGACCTTGAGCTTCTTCCGCGTCTCGAGGGTGGCGATCTCACTGCGCTCGACGAGGACCACGGCACTCGCGATCTTGGCCGCGGCGGCTGCCTCCTCGAGCTCCTGGAGGCGGGCGGGCCCGGCGCCCGGGGCCGGGCGCTTCCCGGGTGCGGGGGCGGCCGCGGGGCTCGGCGGGGGCCGCTCGGGCGCCGACGGGGCCGGGCCGGGGGGGCAGGCCGGGGGCGGCGAGGACTCCTCTGCGGACGGCCCGTCTGCCATCTTGCGAGCGAACGCACTGAGCGCTCGCGGCCTCGGCTCCGGCGCCGCGGACCCGAGCCGCGCCGAGGAGCGGCCCCCTCCCCGCGCCGCCTGCGCCGCACGCCTGCGCGCCAGCGCCGACCGAGCCCGGGACCGTCACTACCCCGTCACGAGCCCCGTCCCCGCCTCCCGGCCCGCGCTACACCCCCGCCCAACCAAGGCGACGTGCCCGACAATCACGGCCCCCGCCAAATCATGGGCCCCGAAGCCGCGAGGCCCAAGGGCTTCGCGCCGAGCCGATCCCAATATTGATATGCATCGCCGGAATCCTAATGAAGTTTAGGAAATCATCCCGCTCGGAGGAGTCTTCCGATACTCTACTTGTTTACTAAATTAAACTCGGTCTCTTCTAAAATAGCTTTCTAAACTCTGTTTGTTTTTCTTCCACCAATGCCAACTTTCGATATGCAAATGCTAACTACCCTTCTCGGCCCATACCAGTAAATCTAAGTGATACGGCTTACTCTTGCGACCATTCTGTCAGTGCATGTGGGAATTTTCAAAAGTATTCAAATGCACGTGTTCGAATATAATAAATAAGCCTATCGTACAAGTTTTCATTGGCATACTTAAATTTTTATAGAAAATTGGAAAATTTTATTTTTCAAACGTTTAAACACGTGCAAATCAAAAGACTACGTTATAAACAAAAAATCATTAGTCCGTATAATAATAATAAATTGACTTAGGTTTATTTCACCACCATTTAACAAGTTGTTTCAAGTTACTTTTCCATTTTTCGACATATTTTATGCAAAAAAGCTCCCAAGATTACCAACAAGTGTTCCATAGTTATTGAAATAGGTTATATAAACATTAGTTTAGTAGTAACAGATCGAGTAGGACAGACGTGCTATGACAAGGGATATTCTATGCAGATACCCAATCTTTAAATTAACAGATTATGGACTCTTCCAATTAATTAAAGTATTGAATTGTATTATTATTAAAAATATTTGCTCGCTTTTTACGTGATACTTTTAACGAAAAACAATTATAATTAGTAACTTTCACTTCTTGGATATTAAAAAATGTAACATACAACAGTTCCGACTTAAATTCAGTTTATTTCTATTAAACAGCTTGGTGGAATCGTTTCTTATAAAACATTGCCTTTTGTCGGACACCCGGAGTGCGGGTAATCCTTGATAAACGTATATATATATATATGCACCAAGTTGCCAATAAGGAAATTACACTCGACTCGTTCCGATTCACATCTTCTCGGGTCGGTATTGCATTACGGCCGGAAAATTAGCTAATCTTGCGCCTAGATAAAATTATCACGAACCAACCTAATATTGACTTTAGATTACAAGGCAATCACAAAGTAGATATGCTTATAGAGCCGCGATAAAGAAACCGAGATCGCGGAGACGTACCATTTCCTGGGGAGATACTCCTCCAAGGTGGGGGCTAAAGGCCAATAATTTCTTTTTGTGGCATTTCTCGAAAGCACGAGCGGGGAGCGGGGGATTCGGCGCATGTGCCTCGCGGCCTGGCGGTAAGCTGACGGTCAGGGCGGCGTCAGCGAGGGGGCTCGCCGTCGCCGACTGTGCAACAACACGAGAGTTGCCGCGGCTCTCCGCCGGCTGCTCCGAGCTATATATGCCCCACCAGCGCTCGGTCGCACGCGCATGCGTCCGCTCGGCCCCGGCGCACCGCGCGCCGCTCCTGCGCACGTGTGCGTGTATACGTGTAGGCGTATGCACACGGGGGCATTTTCATTCGCGAGTCGTAGGACTCGCTCGCTCGCTCCCTCCGGCTCTCTCCGTCTAGCTGTAGCTCTCTCCTCACCGGCTCGCGCCGTCTCTCTCTCTCTCCTCCTCGACTCGGCCCTCTCCGTCTCTCGCGGTGAGTCTCGCTTCCCTTTATCCCACGTTGTGGCATTGGTTGCTCTAGCTCTGTTTATGTGCCGGCTTCTCTGTCCCTCCCTCTCCTCCCACCCCCCCACTCACCCGCCCCTGATTCTCTCCGTACCGTCGACCTCTCTCGTTCTATAGCTCGAGGAGTCGAGTTTCTGGCCCTCTCTGTCCATCAGTCTCCGACCCTCTCGCGCCGTCTTTTTTGTGCTCCTCTCTATTACTCTCACCTGAGGCTCTCGCTCGCTCTGCCTCCTTTGGCAAGAAGCGTGCACTAGGTGCGCTCTTTAGATAGCGCGGGACGACGCTCTTCCCTCCCTTCCTTTTTCCTCTTTCCCTCTCTTTCCCTCTCGTTCTCCCAGAGGCTTTTTCCCCAGCCTCTCTCTCTCTCTCTTTTCGTCCGTCTGTGGGTGTACGCGCTTACGGCTTCGGATCTTGCACTTTGTGAACCGGAGAAAGAAAGATAGAAAAGAATGAGAGAGTAGGAGAGTCTGAGCTCTTGGGGTCTGAACGGCGAATCGTGGTCGAAGCCGTTTTCCGAGCGCGAGAGGCTCTCTTTCTCCTCTGGCTCCTTCTCGTCGTCACGGGCCGCTTGTACCGGTAATTGACACCCTCCGGCACTCGTAACTCGCCGGTAATTATTAGAGCTGGAGGCGTCGCACGAGATGGTACTTTAATTTATATCCTAGCTCTGTACCGAGTGAGAAGAAGAGTATGTTGGCGACCAAAGGAGTTTAAAGAAAGATGATAGAAAATGATTCTAAAATACAAGACCACCGCTAATGACTTACATAAAACCATCTGATCAGTCAAGTTTATTTCTTTCTAGCCGTTTCAACTTATTTCCCAGCTGTTTTTAAAATATTTTTAAATCTTTATCACCTACAACTTTAAAACTTCGATTGAATTATAATTTATAAAATCTGACACTAATTATTGTTGTACATTTTTCAATATATTGCTGTTTTAATGCTCGTACTGGACCAACGATTTCTAACATCATTTTTAATATATCGCTAAGTATTGACTATTTCGTGTGAAATAAAAATCTATCATTTAGGAAAAAAATAGAATTATCTTCAGAGATAATAAAAAAAATATATGCAAGTCACTCGTATAACTTGCAACAAAGGTTTATATATATTACTAGAAAATATTTATTCGGCAATTGTTAAAAGAACTATCAGTGTACGTGCGTAAGATTGAATACAATTTTCTAAATAGTTAAATAATTAGATTTTTTTCTCATTTATATATGCATAATTTTACTGCAATTTTGTAAAATTAAATTAAATAAAAAGTTATGAGAACCCAACAAAATCCGTTCCAAATATGGCGCCATTCATAGTGGAGCCACCTTAAGGTGGTAAAATTTTAACTTTCTTTACTCTCTACTAAAAGATTGAAAGCTGACTAAAGCAATTCAAAGTATTCAAATACTGAAAGAATAAATTTTTTTAAAGCAGTAAAGTTATCAACATTAAATCAAAAGAGTCCCTGCATACCAACTGTTTGAAAACTGAATCGAAACTTTTGAACTAGATTTTTTTTTTATTTTTCACACAATTTAAAGAGTTACAACTTTATAATGAATAAGAGGATTTAGTTGGTATTTATTGTAAGGTAAAGGGCCCTTTATAGTTTAATTTTCTTTTCCAGCGAATGTCTTCTACTTGTTGCAACAAGAACTAAATCTACAGTAATACAAGTACAGTAATTCTACAGTAATTCTCGCAATTTACACGATGAAAATGTTTTCTGTAATTAAATTCCCTTACTAGCATATACCGGTGTTTATAATTTGTAATATTTGAGCTACTAAAAGCTACTAAAGTTGATTTATCCAGATGTGAAATTTATTGTACAAATATGTTTATTCCCACTACAATCGCAGTTAATTAAAACAAAGTTTGATTTAAAGTATCACGCGCAAAGAGATTGCATGGTTCCGCAATAAAAGACTTAAGTATATATTGAAAGTAAAATCGAAAGTATAGTACAAGTTGCAATAGTAAACTAAGCAAGTCTCGGCTCTTTTTAATCGAAAGTTCACAGCGATCGAATTAATCAGAAAACACTCAATTACAAAAATGATACGAAGTAGCAATCTAAGCTCGAGAGGTTCTGAAAGCGAGAGCTAACTTGCTCGCTCTACAATATTTAACGTGCATCTGAGCACTGCACCATGCGCACGAGAGATAGGCGCTTCGGGGCCGTGCACCCACACAGGCGCGCGCGCCGACCCGCCTCCTCCTCTCTTGCTCTAATCAAACTGCACCCATATGCGTCCCCCCCCCCCGCTCTCTCTCTCTCTCCGGCTTGGCTCGGCACATATCCTTCCATACGTGCTCATGGCGCAGGTTAGGTTAGCCAGCCCCCACACGTGCACGCACGATCGCGCGCACACTATACAGGCGCCGTAAGCTCGGACGGTCTCGTTTTCTATGCTCCCTCGCCTCGGAAGCTAAGCGAGTGCACGAACCCGCGGAGACGGGGACGGGGATGGGGAGAGAGAAAAAGAGAATGTATACCGAGAGGTAGGCTTCGGCTAGCTTCGGCTCGGCAGAGAGAGAAAAAGAATACGTTTGTTTTGCTTTTTTTCCGTATCTTGGATGGGATACGGGATGCTCGGTTGTGCATGGAGGCCACTGCTGGACGCGCTGGACTCTGTCGCCAACTTGGACACGATTGAAAAATCCGTTTCTTATCTTTTTTTTCGATGCAATCCAAGGCTTTTTGTCAGACCGCAATATTCAATTTATTCGCGCAAAACTGGGTTGCGACAAAATGTGGATAATAAATGAAACGTAATCACGCAATAATAGAGAGATTAGGTAAGACTCGCATATTAGACAGTATCAAGTATCTCGGAATATTTTAAATACTATAAAAGTTGCAAATAAACGTAATCTTTATAGGAGATTTTTAAGAGATTTCTAACATTTTATATTTTATAATCAATTATAGTAAAAGATGTTTTTCACAATGTTAGTCATTTTTCTGTTAAAATTTCTTAGTGTTAATTCGAATTTTCACAAACTTTCAATTTAATTGTAAATTTGTACATTTTATTTATAATTTACCATAATCGTCTACAAAATCAATAATTCAATTAGAAATCAATTCAAGTTTTTGTATGTATTCTACGAGCAAGTTACAATGATTGAATTACAATATTTGGTGTTCCGCCATTCATTCATGAATGACAGCAAAGAACTAGATTCGTGTTTCTGATCACGTATTTGGATCGATAACTTCAAGAGTAGCTACAAACGGAGACATCTATCGGCCTTAACTAAAACTTTAATGTCACTTACCATCGTGAGGCTCACATGATACAATACCATTTATCCGCGTAAAACATTTTTTAGAATTATTAAATAAAATAAATAAAGATTAGTTGGGTAAATAATTTTTTTATTATAACAAAAAGAGTGGACAGTGTCGGTTATTAATAGAAATTGCAATTGAACTATATATTTGTGGTAAGATTTCTTTGTATAAAATAAAGAACATTTGATCAAAAACGATGAAACGTTTTGCAAAAATGACTTATATTGTAGTTTTTTTTCTACTAGAATATAATAAAAACGTTTTTATTATTTACATCGGAGCATTTTGTTCTTAGATTCTATTGGCATATGATCATTTGGAATATCATCTAAACAATATTGTTTAGGTGTAATTTCACAGTACGTCTGTTGTTATTGTTGTTTAAACAATTAAAAATATAAGTATTCGTACTGCAATGAAACGCTTCTATTACAATCTTAATGGCTTACTTATTCAGCCACATTTACATATTTACACGAAGACTATTTTATTCTCGATTTTACTAGTATAAGTTATCATGAAAAATTAAATATTAAAAATTGTTTCATAACGTCAGTGTTGCTTCAATATAATATAAATCTTCAATAAGATTTAATGCGCAAATGGTCAACAAAAATATGTTAAAACAATAGAGTGTGAACAAATTCTTGTATTAAATCTATCTACTTCCATACTCCCAAGAACATAACAATATAATAAACAATTTTCTATACATAAAAACGTTTAACAATGAATCAAAAATTAGAATTGATTAGGTGCAAGAATTAAATTTAATACAATTTATTAAGTTTACGCAGTCAATGGGTTTACTGTTCTACCTTAAATAAATTTATAAATAAAATCATATAAGAAACGTATTGTATTGCACAATGTATTTAATCTTCTAATCTTGTACGTAGAAAATGTTTTCTAGATAATGATTTTTTTATAAAGTACTTTATTTAAGCCTAGACCAAGAACTAATGTGAAATGAAATATTCTCATGCTATAACTATAATTTATCGAAATAGAGCAATTTTATGTTGTATATTAGTAATATTATGCCTAAAATATATTGTTTTACACAACACTCAAAGAATTTAAATCATGAATCTGATAAATAATTTATTAATTTTAGTTTAGATTCACGTTTGTGCAAATTAAAGATGGATCTGCTTTTAAAGATATCATCTAAATATTTAATTGCTATGCAAAGTAGAGTCTGTACTGACATGATCTATGCCAGAGAAATTTATTAAAACTAAATCTAGATGGTTTTGTACAAAATAACGAGTTCTTTTTTAACGCTTGCATGGAAAATGGCATGTAAAACTAGTTTCAGCGTCATTAAAACGTTGGAGATAGCAGTTTCGGTCGCTACTGCTGCTTTTAACGACAGACCGCAAACGACTGCTTGGGTATAATGGACGGCCCCGATGCGAAAATTGGCCTGGAACATACGACTATAACTCTTTTAATGATCTTGCATTTGTTTTTTTCATCTCTGGCGTGAATTACAAACAAACCAGGATCAAAGTCTGTCGTAACTGTACAAAAAAAAACCAAAATTTTTTAAGTAAAAAATATCCCCTTCAAATAGCATTTTTCTATTCGTCGAGTACATTCGTGCAATTATTTGTAGTCGAACTGGTAAACTGACAATTCCCTGACAACTTTTCCGCATAACAGTTTTCCCGCACAGCGAACTGGCATCCTAACTAAGATATCATGACTCCCAGTCGCCCGTATTCAGTCGTAGGAGAACTTGCCGAGCTCCTTCTTGATGGAGGCGATAAGGGGCACGGCTGGATCCTCTGGGCGCAGTTGGCCGTCGGCAAGGATGCGCTGCATGTCCACTTCGGGCAGAGTTGGACGGTGGAAGGGCCCGGCACTGAGAGGCCGCGAGCCCCAAGCGCCGCGCGGCTGCATGTCGCCCGTCTCCGGGATCTTCGGGGCCGATTCCCGGCGGGGCATCGACAAGCGAGGTCGCGAGCTGATCTCCGGGCTCGGTGTCGTTGATATGCTATTGGGGGAATAAAAATTTGAGAGTGCGTTAGCCGATGTTTGAACTGGTAGGGAAAAGTGTCCCTCGGTCTCGGTCTTCTGGGGAACGGATTTTCATGTTTTTGCGAGTGTCTATAGATGAGTCTACGAGTATTGTTAATATACTTTTTTGGTGCATCGCGTGCTCCAAAATCGGGATGTTGTGCTTAAGATCCGTCGTCCGAAAGCGTATCAGAGAGCGTGGAACTCCTCGCCTCGTTACTCGGACCGTATACATGTACAGAGTGCGAGAAGCGGAAACTGCATTTATGAAAATGCGCTAAAAAAAAACTGTCCCATTTTCGTGGGCTGTTTCAAGTCGGTGCAATATGGACCAAGGAAAAAGTGCCCCTTGTTAACAGAGATTATGGCTCTTACAAAATTTCAAATGCTTCTCTCGGCAATGAGGAACACCGGTGATAAGAAAACACCAAAAAACAAGGCAATTTTAAAAAGACACAGTGGCATTTTGCGGAGGCTGGAGGGGCGCGGGTAGCATTACCTCAGGCTGGCGGATTTCCCTCGGGGGCCCGCGAGGCTCGTGAAACCGTCTTGAAGTGAACTCTGAGAATCCTGCTGCGCGAGCCGCCTTTCGCTCGGCCTTTGCGGCAGACCCCTTCCATGACGCGAGTCTCGACTACCGAAGAGACTGAAGGAATCTTCGAGGAGCTCGTTGAGCCGTTGTCGCGCCCGTCCGACAGCTCCGTGAGATAGGCGTCCAGGTTCCATCCGCCCACCCGTCGGTGCTCCTGAGTTGTTACCTTCCGGATGGTCACGTCTTTTTAACCATTGGTCTACCGGGTTCGAACTCGGTATTCCGTGCGGGTGCAAAGCTAAGCAGAGTGGAGGAGGCCGCGAGGAGTTAGTTCATTCGCGATTATCCGTAAAAATAAGTGAATTTATGTTCCAAATCCGTTAAAGGTGGTATTCTAGTTGTAGACCGAATCTTAGGTACATGAAAATGTATTGAATTTATGAAAAATTGAACGATTTATTAATTTACATGCAACTGAATCATTTATCGCGGTCAGTTTTTGTCAAGCTTTCATTTTTAATATATAACGATCAAAAAACTACTGCAATCGTAGTCATTGGACGTTTTTACAAAACTGTTAGGGAAAGCTTTTTATCAAATTTGAAATTTATTTTTAGTACAAATGCATTGGTGTTTTTGTTAGGCAATTAGTCGAAAGAACCAGGTGACCTCCCCTTCTGACTTTGCTTTTGCTTTGAACACAATTTTATAATAAATTCGACTGTATCGCTGGTAAATCCATGTACTTTACCTTCAACGGCTCTCTTTCTTTTGAGATCCCACACAATCGGGCCTAATACCCCTGGGTCTCGAGTGGCACTTGAAGCCCTCGTGAAGTAATGATCGCCATTTCCTTTCACCGTATCGAAATCTTTGATAATCATGTCGGGCGAGTCGAGGTCCGCGTCCAAATGTTTCACCTACAATAGACAATAACCAACACGCGGTTACAAAAGGCCGAAGGCAAGCCGACTCTCCGCGTGATTTGTCCCCAGAGCTCGGATGCAGGCCCGGGGGGAGAGAGGATGAAAGGAGCTCGGGGGGCAGCGGACTACTCACGAGTGGCGGCTCGAGGACCTTGGAGAGGGGCTCGACCGTGCGCATGTTCGGGAACTGCTTGCAGGAGGGCATCGAGAGGTAGGAGTGCGGCGAGCCCGTCGCCTCCTCCGGCGGCGCGAAGCCCTTCTCCAGGGAGTCGAGGCTCTCGGGCCGGGCGGGCCGCTCCTCGTCCCTGGGCGCGGGGGGGCAGTCGGCGGGCGATCGATCGGCCGGGCCGCTCGGCCGGTGGGCGCGCCACCCCGGCGCTCTGCAATCAAACAAGCCGCGCGTTAATCAGCCGCCCGCTGGCCCTCCTCCCAAGGCCACGCCCCCCGCCGGTTGACGCCGAGCTGAGCCTCGCGGGCACTTGTTTGCGCGCCGCTTTGAATTACAAGCGAGCGCCGCCGAAGGGTCCATTAGTTTTCACCGAGCTTCCGATATGGCTACTGCCTTCCACGGCTTTCCGATAAGCCCAACTATTATTGCGCCTTCCGAAGGGAGACGCTCGGCTTAAACTCTCCTTTACGATTTTAACGTTCCGTCCCTTGAATTCGCGCAGCAGTTGTGGAATGATCATTTCAGTTTATTGCGAGTTAACGATGTCGCGCTTTCCGTTTCATAAATTAATGATTATTTTATGTATACTATAAATTCTATAAAATTAATGACAATATTTTCTCTGTTATAGCCTTCATGAAATTGCTACCATTATTACTATCTTCGATCCGCGTAGGGGCTTTTGAAATTTATAACTCCGATAATGTCTATTAAGATAGGATAAGTTGGTATAGTTCATAAGTATGAAATACCGTACAATGATTCCTCTACCCTTCAATAATAATCGTACCGCGCTCTCAATTTATAATTACAGAAAAAAATATTATAAATGATATTATAAATTGTCATTAACTGGTAGACTGCAAACACTAATACTCACAATGCGCACGATAGATAAATCGAAGAGAAGAATCGTACCCTTTCTTAGCGACGTCGACGTAGTCCCTCGTGTCCCAGGGCCTGGCGTTGCCGCGCGTCCGCTCCACCTCGTTCTCGCTGGAGATGTCCCGGGCGTCCGCGTCGACCGTCTCCTGGGAGCCTGGCGTCCGCGTCAGAACCCCGCGGGTCGGCCGCCTCTGCCCGGCCGCAACCTCCGTCTGCGAATCCAAGCGAGCCCAGGCTGCTTCGTGACTGCACGGACGCTTGTATTCTTCCCTCGGAAAGCGGGTCGCCCCTCCCGGTTATAAGTCTCGCGTTACGCCGCGGGCGCGTAATCGATCAAGGCGTCTCGGGAGGAGCCCCGGTCAAGGAGCCATCGCCGGGCTCATCCCGGGCGGCGTCGCGTGCCCCGGCCTCTGCGTGTGTATATCGAGCCGCGGGGGCCTCCTCGGCGGCACGCACGCCCCGCGGTTCATCGCACCCCCGCGAGGCTGGGCCTCCGCACGCCACCCGGAGCACCGCGATCCACTCGAGCGTAATTATGGCCCTGCTTGGGCGGTGTCCCGCGAGGGCCGCGTATATCGGGTCGCCCGGATATAACTCGATCGGCCTACTCGATTGTCAGCTGAAATTCCCGCCCGGCCGGGGACTCTAACGAATCGTAACTTTTAATAAGACGCTCCGGCCTAACTAACTTCGTCAAAGTACATAGACTGGGAAAGTGCCTCGTAGGCCAAGCGGCGCGCGATGGATTCATCCGTAATTTCAAATCAACGGGCAGATTTTTTTACCGGCCTCCGTTCTCGGCCCGGCCTGATCTGCTTAAGATAATTGCCTCCCTCGCTGTGACTATCTGAGCCAATATTATAGTCCCTGATTGAAAACATTATTGAGTCTTCCGTGTAAGGAGGGTGGACGAGTTATACCGTCAACCAAAAATTCCTCGCGTGTTTTCAGCTATTAAGCAGAAACTTTCCAGACTACCCATTCTATACTGTCTGTTAAGATATTGAGCCAAATAATTATTCACATTTTTTCGCAAAGAACATAATAGTAAATATTATGGTATTACATGAAAGTACTTTCTACAAACATTTTAGTAATAGCTTCTGATTGCTGCAATAAATCAGTGACTTTCAATAAATTTATTTGTTACTGAATTTTTTAAAAGACTGCATAACCTTAATAAATGTCATTTTAAAAATTTTATGGTAACTTCTACATATTTCACAAATTTAAACTACTACATTAAAATTATTGATTAGTAATTGGATGTTTATTAATCAAAAACATGAATTGTCGATTTTTCCGTGTAAGATGAAATATTTAAAGTATATTGTAGGACCTCATGTGCTTGAGTAAATAAGCATTTATCTGCTCTCTTTTTAGTAGTATATTACTTTTCATTTTCAAACTCATTAAAACGCTAGAAATTGCCCAATTATTTATGTTAAGTTTTTATAACGAAAAACTCACGAAAAAGTCGTCAATGTAATTGTAACGGACAGAAATATTTTTATAAAAACTTATTATTTATTTATATTACCAGTATTATTTATTTAATTGTAAGATTCAGCGGAGATAAAACATAAACAGTTTCATATATATGTATATATAGAAAAATTGTCAATAAAAGGGCAGACCGAGGGGCAGAGTGAAAGTGACTGACTGTCGCGGACAATTATTTATACGCAAAATTTGATTAGAATTCAGTTTAGATTAGGTTCAATTAATATAAAATGCTAAATGGGCTGGATTTGCATCACGTACAAATGTGTATGTGAAGCACACACAATTTAATTTTGGCCACGTCGCCACGGTGCTTCGTGGAGGCTTTAAAGCTGATTATTTTGCACCGACAATATGTTACGAAGAGGGGAGGCGTCGCGGCTTAGCGGCTCGGTACTCTTGCGTTTAGCGGCAGCGAGTTCCGCGAAAGTGGGATTAGGGGGAGAGGGGACCGAAGGCGGTGAAGACTCGGTCGAGACGGAAGGAAGTGCGCAGGGGGAAGTCCCAGTTGCGCCAACGGAGCAAAGGGGTGGGGGGAAGGGGGACCCATAGAAGCTTCTGGACACGCTGGCGGGCTTTCCCTGACTGTGAGGGATGACGGCTAAGTGAGTAGCGAGCTCGGTAGCAAGAAAGGGAAGAGGGACTAGCAGTCGCGGGGGAGCGAATTTAGATTTGAATAGGCCGCCGAAGCACAAGCCGAAGCCCAAATCATTACATTAGATATAAAATAAATATTATTTTGACTGTGATTTATTTGTGTTTTAATACCATATGTTATATAATACTGCAAGTATTATATTGTGTTTTAAACAGTAAAATAAGTTCGACTTAGCTTAATTTAATGTAATTAAACCATGGTAGGAAATTGAGAAGCTTATGCTTATAATATGGTAAATTTTATGTTCTGTGGGCAGATTATGTACTATATTTTGCCCATATTGTACCTCTAAGAGACGACGGTAGTTTAGCACATATGTTACAAACATAATACGTTAAAAATTATGTTGAAATTATGCTAAGAATGATCAGGACTTATAACCTCAAATTCTTCTCATACAGATATTGACAGGCTTAATCAAAGCTCACTGTACGAGAATGCCCACTCGAACGGGGTGCAAATGAAATTAAAAGTTTCATCTGAAGTTTTTTTTGCCTTGTTAGCTCTGTTAAGCTTGAACGATACAAGTTCAAGGGCCGTTCAGCGAGAGAGAGAGAGAGAGAGAGAGAGAGAGAGAGAGAGGAGACAATACTCTGGATACATTAGGTAGTTCAGGTTCATATCAGGCTCTTTGTTTACTCGGTCTTCAAGAGTTACGTGCGCACACGTGCGTTTACTCATGGTGGTAGTATTATGGCAGGTTAAGAGGTTAGGATTTACAAGGAATAAATATAAGGAATAAAGCTGGTAGAGCTAAGAAGGAGAGGCGGAAAGAGATGCGCACAGCTGTGTACTGTTCCTCATATCTGTACCTATTTCTCGTATATACATATATACTACTAGTATTTAAAAATGTATCGGCAGTCCTCTTAGTATTAAAGCCGTTTTTGGTATAAGAATATAATTTTTTCATTCATTAACTATTAAAATAATATACGATCTTCCATTAACTTACATTATTCATATCGAGAATTTTGTGAATGTTATGAATTATCTATAATATAAAGCATTTGAAACATAATCTGGGCATTATATGCTAACATATTATGCTAAAGAAATCTGGGCGTAAGTTAGTCGCAAAGCTATTATTTATGGTCAATTTCCTACCAGAGAATTAATAATTTAATTTAGATTTTTGTCTTGGTATAAAAAGACTATGACAGTGTAGACCATAAGAGTAACGTATGTAATGATATGGGCGCCGCCACGTCTCAGTGGCAAGCGAGAAATTGCATGAAAAACGAAATATGTTCAAAATCTTCATGAGATTTAGAATAATTCTTTGTTGAACAATAGTGCTGTAGGCCTGGCGAAACCCCGCGTACCATGCCCTTGCCGGTCCGAGCGCCCGGACCAAGTTGTGAAAATGCGTCGCACCAAATGCACGCAGGTAGTAGCCGTAAGACCCAGTCGACATCATCCGGGCATGGGTTTTTCCCCCGCACGAATTAAATGAAGTTTTGCCGCCGGACTTTTCCAGCTCGCATCAGCCAGACAACAAGAGCAGTCCGACTGGCAGTCGCATCGCTCACTTCGTCGTCTACGACAATACTCGCATCATCCGGGCATTTTTTCTCAGTGTATGAATTTCTTACAGCCGTTGACATTTAATAAAGATTGTAACTTGTATCTGTAGAGATTCATTTCTAACCCCCTCCTACACGATCCCACAAGTGGTGATCTGGACGTGATCTGAAATCGCGGAGTGACACCGAACAAACTGTCCGAACGATAAGTGGTGAAGTGTAGAAGTGAGTGCGAGGAACGTCAAGATGCTGCTGGAAAAAACAAACAACGAGGGGACCGGCGGGACCACAGTCCACGTCCCATTACCCGAATTCATGGCGAGCGAGCCGGAGTTGTGGCTATGCCTCGTCGAGAACTACTTCAAGGTCTACAGAGTGACCGCGGATCGGATAAAATGTTCCATCGTTCTCGCGGCCCTCGATGTCCAATATCTGATGGAAGTAAGTGACCTTATTAAAAAGCCACCTGTGGAGCTGTCTTACACGACGCTAACGGCAGCGTTGATCAAGCGGTGCAGCGTCCCGCGGGAGAAGATTCCCCAGATGTTGGAGACGGCGCAGCTCGGCGACAGGAGGCCATCGCAATTCTTGCGGCACCTCCGAGCGCTCGGCGGTTCGGCGGTAACGGAGGAAAAGCTGCGCGCCGTCTGGTTGAGCCGACTTCCGGCCATGACCAGAGGCATACTGACTGCACAGAATCAGGCAGAACTGGACCGCCTCGCCGAAACCGCGGACGCGATTCACGACTCCATCGGTAGAGACCAAATATATACTACTCGGGGTGAGCAAAGCCCCTTTGATGACGCGATCGCGCGGCTGGAAAAGCAAGTGGCCGAGCTGCGCCGCGAAGTCGTAGGCCTGCGAGACACGGTACTGTCTGCGAACCGGCGGCTGACAACCGACTCGCGCAGCACCACGCCACCAGGGAGGAAGTGCACGGCCATAGACGGCCGACGAAAGCAAGTGCTGGCACCACGCGACTTTCTGGGCCGCGGCTAAACTATGCCGTTTACCATGCGCGTGTATGTTTAATAAAGATTACACGTATAACTGACATCTGTAGTAATTGATTTGGAAAGCCCTCCCACGCGATCCCAGAGCGCTTTCGGTCCAATGGACGTCTACTCTATTCTACGACCAAAGAATAGACAAATAATAGATTACCGTGCCCTCTGTCTCGCAGGAGTAGGCGGCGTTGTCTACTCCCGGTGTCGTCGAGGGGCACTCCTCGTCCTTGTTGAAGCCGTGCCGGTTGGGCGGGGCGGCCACGGCGCTCTGAGCCCGCTTGCGCTTCGTGAAGATGAAGAGGCCGACGAAGATGATGGCCAGGAGGGCGAGGCCCGCGCTCCCGGCGCCGATGAGCAGCCAGGCGTCCCGCCTCCTGGACAGGGCTAGAGGACGAGATTCTTTTAGATAAGCTGCAACCAACAACAACATCGCGGGATACAACCTCTCTCTTCCCTCGTGACGGGGGTCGGGTCACCGGGCTAAAGGAAACAACGGGGCAAGAGAAAAAGGCTCACGCTCGCTCTGGATGATGACCGGGGCCCCGAGCTCGAGGGCCACCTCCTGCGCGGACAGCAGGGCCATGTCCTTGGCGGCGCTCTCCGCGGGCACGGGCTTGCCCCCCAGGTGGACCGTGTAGATGAGCCGCGTCGGGCCGCCGTCGAGCTGCGAGGTGTTCTGCATGCGCACCTGCACCAGGCCCACGTCCGCCTCCGAGCGGAGCTTGGCGCTCTCGTTGCGGCCCGCCGGCTGATCCCGGAGCGCCTCGCTCTCGGGCAGCAGCTCCTCCATGTCCTCGGCCTCGAGCATCGGCAGCGTGCGCTTGTTCTTCGCGATGCGGACGACGCGCATGTGCAGCAGGGATTTGCCCGAGCGCGCGTGCGACGTCTCCGTCGAGGGACCCGCTTCGCCCGTCCACGTCTCGTTCGCTAGCACGGCTGCGCTCGTTGCTGCACCGATCATCTACAAATTTATTTGACAATATAACGGAACAAACTATTTATTTCTTTTGTTATATTTAACACATAAAATCGTCGAATACATATACATGTATGCACAGAATAGAAATTGAAGGCACAGAGGGACAATATTTGCATTTGTAGACTTGCGTTTCTAGCAGGTTGAGGGCCCGGGAAAGTCTCAAGACCGCGCGTCGGCGCGGCCGTCTAACGTAAACAAAGCGGGCGATTCAGCGGCGGTTTCTGAGTACACGTATCATATAAATATAAATACACTTCAAAACGCAACCCAAGTGCTTTAAATGCATTCGCGAACATACGCTGGGAATCGATGTGAAAATTATTTTATAAACATTAAAAAGAAAAGAGCAGAGGCTCGAAATTCCGCGTATAAGCGCGAGGAATGGGTGGGGGCGAGGCCCGTCGAAGATTCTAGAAAGAGCTCGAAGGTGGACGTGCTCGCGGGCCGTCCTTGTATCAGAGGGATGCCGGGAAAACGAGGGCCGCGAACGACACGAGGGGTCATGGAGGAGCAGTTTCATTTTGCTCGTCAAAGCGGAAGCATCTTGCCGGCCGGAACGAATAGCCGGGGCTCAAGAGGTCAAGTCTACTACAATTTTATTTAATTATCCTCAAGTTCTTCCCGAGGTTCTTCCTTACTTACTCCTCGATACAACAAAAAAAAAATACTGGAAGCCCAAGGAGCGCGCCGCAGATATTACAGTTCCATTTACATTTTTTTATCTGCACGTCGTTGTTCTACGAGTGATTTTCAACGGAGCCGAAAAATTACCGTTTTATTTTCGTTTTCATTGCTAACTTGTCGCTTGGGGAAATGGCCCCTGTGCGTTCGAGCATCTGGTAGTAGGCCCAAATGCCTTTGCTGCTGTCTTGTAAAAGCTGCTTTGTAAAGTTTGGCCAATCGAAGCTCGATTTTCGGTGGTACTGTTTCGCCGGCTTTCAGCACTGTCAGTAACCAGTACCTGCAATTAAAGAAATTATCTGCTTCACATTAAAGTATTTAACTACATCGTTCATTAAAAGGTTGTATAAACGTCTTTAAAATACATACAAAATTAATATGTACACCAAAGAACTCTAAGATCATTTTTAATAAATAATGTTGTACAACAATGAGAAACTGTTAATGTGCATTATAGCAAATAAATTGAAAACGTAATATTATATTTAGATTATGTAAACAACATTGTTGTTTATTTGTTATATGCATATGCACATATATATATGCATATAATCTCTAAATAAATACAAATATTTAGATACTATATATTAATAAGAATTATCCGTTATAGCTGCAAATATAAGGAAACGATAGATAAACATGATAATTGAGAGGATAATTCTTTTAATAGCACACAACGAATACAATATACTCGTATATTCATAACGAGATTCATAATATCGTGTTATTTTACTAAAGGCAGATTCTATGTATGCATTGCCCGCATAGTTTAATTATGACTTAAGAAACTACAAACAAACAGCCACTTTATATTCATTCTAAGAATAATAAGCATATGAAATTCGAAAAGTATATCCAGAATGTAAATAAATGTGTTAGCAAAAAATGCAAGAATTTTGACATCCAGGCAATTCTAGCAAAATGGAATATCGCGGATTGAGGCGGTTCACAGGCAGCAAATATTATTGAAGTATATATTATATATAAATATATGTATGATGAGTATATAGTGTTTATAGAAAGTAGAAATAAAGTGTTTATCAATGAGGATATGAATGAGGATCATATTTTCCTATTATTTATAAAGATGGTCTAAGTACTTGTAAGTAAGGACAAGTTGTTTAAATAATTTTTGTTACAAATAGTTTGTTTTCATGCGATATTAAGCTCATTTACTTATCCATGTATAGGTTTTATTGATGAATCAAACCAACAGACCCATAATGTAACATAATATAGTTAATATAACTAGAGTAACCCTACTATCTGATTATATCCAATAATGAACATGTATATAACGCGAGATATTTATAAGTATAAACTGATTTACTTCGATTCGTTCCAATAGTTATGACTGTTAACGACCTTGAGTTCGAATTTATTGGGAAACATTTAAATCTAATTGGACTCACATACATCCTAGAATATGTATAGGTTATGTAATCTAATTATGTAATATTTTTATTAAAGTTAATTATTGTAGATAAATCCCTATTTTAAATAGCTATCCCAAAAATAAATCCAAGAATAAATTATTGTACCGTCTATAAAGTTCATTTAAATATATATAAAAAACATCAACAAGATATAAAAATATATAAAATTAGTAACACAATCTGAATAAGCTATTTAAAGATGGCGAAGATTTTAAACAATATCATTTACCATAACGTGTTCTAAATAAGTTGAGCTATGCGTCTGGGGTTGAGTTAGCTTTTGATCATTAAACTACTAGGTACCTCGGGCCAGGGTCGTCTCCGACGAGAACGCCGATGTTCTGGTCGACGTCGCCGGGGATGGTAGGCGAGGGATCGATGCAAGAGGCGCAGTCGATTGGCTTGCGCGGCCGGTCGCCGTCTCCTGGCCTCAGCTGCCTCGTATCCTCGGGTACGTAGACGGTCGACGTGTGCTGGATAGTCCGCGTCTCGTAGAGCGTGAGAATTTGCTCGGGCTCGAGCCATGAGGGCGCGTCCTCCGCGCCCGTCCAGAAGAAGTCCTGCAGGTGCACCCGCCGTCCGGGTAGATGCTCAATCAGGACGATCTCGTCTTCTGAAATGCAAGTCATCGAAGCGTTTTACCGGGCGTTTTGCCTTCTATTGCTCTGGCTGATGGATGAGAAGCCACGAGGGATCGTTTGTATGTTGTATCGAGGAGCGTATTACATTCTCATATTTTCAATGTGCTATTCCAGATTATGTGTGCAGTACTTGAAATCAAAGGACCGTGTAAGGATAATAACGTCCACTTATACTTTTACTGCAAGTGCAATACAATAAGCTGCGTAAGTTTAGGAATTGAAAGCAGAAAACTGCAGAACGTACTTATGCTTAAGTTTTCTTCTACGTACAATCGATTACGGACAAAGTGTTCAGGGAACTATTTATGAAACATTTTACTTATAAGTATACTTCAACTCTAGCATAGACCCTGAGATGAGAAACGAGTTCAATGAAAGCTTCATCGAATTAACTTAAGTTTTAAAGGTCATTTTACCATGATTACTTTATACTAGGTAATTAGCTGGTTGCATTGTAATCAACAGTCGAGTACTGCACTCTGAATACCTAACTATATTTTATATTTACAATACGCTTCCATATACAATGAATGACCACGACCGAATATCTTGCAGGTTTATTGTTTTGACCCATTCTTGCGATCTTTGCAAAACTTTATCAAACGACTCGTAGCATTCCGAGTCCTCGACAAGTGGTTAATCCTTCAACAAATATTGAGGTCTAACCTTCCTAAAGTTTGCAACTTCAGCCAAAGTTTCAAAAGCTTCATACAACAGCAGAATAACAATGCGTATAGGCTCGACACATATATTGCAACATTGTATCCGCGCTAGTTTTAAGATTCATCGCTGGCCTACGTCTAGCGCGCGTCATCCGCCCACAAAGGCGCCACGCGCGGCTTTGAAGCGGCGCGCACTCCAATTATCAGCGATGCACTCGCGGGCGCGAAAACCGGGTCAAGCTTATACAAAACCGAGCTGCTCGGGCGCATCGAACCCGCGAAATATAAAAAGCTCGCGAACGCCCGGCGTGAAAGAGCCGAAGTCAACAATCGGCGGGACGCCGACGTCGATGCGCCCGCCGAGGATGACGCGTCCGTCACGCGATCACGTGACTGGGGATCATCAAATTTGCATCGATGACTGGGTACGGACATGGCAACTGTGCGGCAGACAAGATTCCCTTGCAGTTACCGTTTCATTACGATGCGCGCCTCAGGGGCAACAATAGTTATAGCTTTGCAGTTCTAGCTCTGTCTACGGTCTGTCAATGATAAGTCCTAACTCTATATGTAATTTGCTTAATCAGCGGTACCTTATCATTCCTTTTTTTCATGTGGAACAAATTAAACTAGATAGTTACTAAATTACTCCGATTGTAATCGATAAGTTACATTTGATTCCTATTGAAACTTTTATACTTCCATTTGTAGACTAGTCAACGGAAATGAAGTTTTATAATTTAATTGAGCAGATGTTACATCACCTATATTCTTAAGTTATATTTTTAGAGTGACCTAATTAGGTTAAGTCACAATAGTTTTTTTGTTATTCATAGGAAGTAAGGTTTATTGAACTTTATCAATAAAATTGTTTGTTCCACTTATATTCATTTCGATTAGTTTTCAAAGTTTTTCGTTGAATACAATGTAATAACTAAAATATAAAGAATAAGTTATCTATATCATTAAATTTATTTTAAAAATATAAACTTCAAAATAACAGCTAGGAAGACAGAGATCCCTTGTATGCGTAATTGAAAGAATCTTTGTAAAGATTTCGGTGCATAAATGTAACTGTCTCGTGGCTTTGTTTATGTCACGCGATAACGTGACTAGATGTCATGAAATTTGCTGCAGTGACCGAACCTGAACGAGGGGAATCTTTCCAGTCGGAAAGAAGGGACGTTTTACGATGCACGAAATCAGAGGTTATATCAAATAAATGTATAATTTTACAAAAATATTAGGTTATAATTCGTAATTGATAGTTGTACCTACAATTTTGGTAATAATTGATCTAAGAATTTTTTGCAGTATTTAATTTGCTCTTAGAACTTGAATTCTTTAGTTTTTACTACGTCTGAAGTAATTAATATAAAAAAGACGAAAAAAGATGAAGAATATTCCTTTAATACGGTTAATAAAAAAACTCATGGAAGTACTCTGAGGAAGGAAAGATACCGACAAGAAGGCAATAAGAAAATATGAAGTGGCAATCAAAAAGCAAAGTGGAATGACCAAGGTAAGCGAAGCACGAAAAACTCCGGCATGCAATGTCGCGCATAACCGAATACTTGTCTCTATGTTAGACAGAAGCCTATGAAGAACAGGTTGAAGTTTTTTTTAGTTCCTCCAGCTATAAGAAAGAGCCAAAAGTACTTAGTAAAGAGAATCGACTTTGCCATGTCACAGAGTCTTTAAGCGCCAAAATTCACGAAAAGACCATTGTCGCCTTTCACCGTATTTCAAATAAAAATTAAATTTTTGCAATTGCTTATTCAGCAAAACATAAATAAAAGGCAGTGCAGCTATATTTTCAAAATGTATCACCAGTTCAACCAATCCAAATCAAATTCCGTAACAAAGCTCAATAGTCCAATTTGCGGCGACAAAGCCCGTTGCTCAATAATTTACACAAGGCTACGGGGGGCGCGAAGGTCAGTCTCTCAATATAATTGCCGAATCGCGGAGCATATATGTAAAATTGGTATGGGCGTAGGCGGCTCCCATAGGACCGACCCGATTCCACGGTCTGTTTCTTGTCGCTTCCGCACCGGAAGAGGATCGCGGAAGCGGCGCGGACCGGCCTGTCCCTGTGGCAGTCGCTAACCGAATCTTTCACGCGCGGGCAAAGCGCGCGGAAAAAGTTTGCACGCGGCTGGACGTTTATACACTCCCCGCGTTTTACGTTGGTACTCAGAAGCGTCGTGATCATCGTCGCCCAATGTTAGGCCGTCAGCCGTTGCCGCGTCTCGCTGATACCTTTCAGAGGCAGACAAAGCGCCAAGTTCGTGAAAAGCTTGTTTACAATGCAAATGTAAGGGGTTCTTCTATCTATTAGAAAATATCTTTATAGTTTTGGGGCGCGTATAAGCCGTTGTTATTCTTTGTTACAAGCGGTACTATTGTTATCTCGATTCGACGAAATGTTAATTCGCCAGGAATTGTTCGAGTCTATCGATCATTACTCTCACCTGACAACATTGTAATGAATATTATAACAAACTTAAGCGGTAAAATAACATCCTGATTAATTTCTAAATTACATTTCTTACCGCCGGTAAACGTTAGCTATTAGTATTAATTTAAAAAGAATCACTCAAGTTGAGATAAAATCTGTATAAGGTCTCACAAACAAGTCATAATGACTATAAGTTATCGAGAGTTTGTAGATAAGGTGCATAAAAAATAGATACAATTATATATGTATATATTAAATACAGAACACCCTGGTTCTTTAGATATTTTTAGCACGCAATGCAAGTGTTAAATCGATAGAAAAGTGAGTTCCTATGGTAAATGTCTCGAGTTACTTTTGATAGCGCGGACCAGTTCCTGTAATCCCTAACTATTCTAATCCTAAGTTATGCATTTGTTACAAATTCATGCATCACTTAGCATCGTGCATTGAAGAGTCGAGAATTCTATTTAATCGGATAACTTTTAAATTCTGCTATGGAGTAACAATCTAGAATGCCAAAGAACAAATCACATCTGCAGTTCCTTGTTTAATGATAATGTAAGTCTGTGTACTATTAGTATCGAAATATGGAAAAAACCAAGCTACTTGCGACTCGTTAGCCCAACCGAGACACTCCCCAAAAATTTCTATCGAGCGCTCTGAGAACCCATGCCTACGGCCACGCGTTTTTCAAATGTGTGTCACAACCTTCGCAAACATGGATACACGACATTATGAATTGTTGGCCCTCTTATTAGCAGTCGTGTACGTCCTAAGATCAAGTGCAGCGACTCAGGCGACCATATATGTATGTTGCATAGGGGCAGTATCGAGCGGCGGAAAGAATGACCATCAGGGTCAAAGCAGCTCTATCTTCGATCCTTCGGCGTGTCAATGTTAAAGTAAAGTATGCGTTCCGGAACGCTGTGCGGTTTGTCATTCAAATTTCGCCCGGTGCTGGATCTGCCAGCTTGAGTGCGCGCGAATCAATGTTAATGGCTTAACCGGCTGTTACTACTGATTCGGGCTGGAACATGATTGAAATGCAGGCCTCTCGAAAATTTGAACGAAGTTCATTTGGGGGATTTCAAACGTGACTCGCTTGCTTCCATCCTAATCATTCACATGTAAACAACAAAGAACGTAGGCCCATACACAATCCTATAACAAATGAATCATTAAATCACTCAAACTATTTTAGTCAAATTACATTTAATTTTTTTGCTTTCTGATGCTATAGTACAGTGATCAATTGATTTTAATGTAGTTCCTGTAATAGAGTTATTACAAAGTTATAAATATATATGTATTTAAAGATAATATAATAGCTTTATCTCCATCAATAATTCAGTAGAGACAGCCATTCAAGTCAGACTGGAGTACTCTAGTATGATTTTAATTTCGAAAATAAAAAATCGCTTCAAATTTTCAGGCCGAAGAACATACTGTATAAAACAGTATCTGGTATTTAATTTTACAATTATAATCAATAGTTTTAGAAAAATTATTTCAGCCTTGACTAACGGCCACGAGCCTGCATTGCTGCAAAATCTAGCGGTTCGAACGACCGAATTTAGCGACCAAATTAGAAAAGACGTACGGTAATAAGCCGCCCCTCACGCAGAACTATAAAGAAAGGCTTATCGCAGCGCGCACGTGAGTCAGTCAGCCTTCCCCCGGTAGACATCCTTGCGCGGTGCAATCTCCGATCGAAGGCGCAAGAATATAGAGCCGCGCGTGGGCTCAAAAAGTCTTGGCCGAGGGGCTCGAAATAATGGCACTATCAAGGATGACGGGACAGACCCGCATTATGAAATGGCGGCTCCGAGAGTTCAGTGCTCTGGCCCGATAAATACGCACGTGTGCCTCGTAGAGCGCGACAGTGTGATGACGCGCCGTTCACCCCCTCGGCTTCCTCCCTCCGCGCCCCACCTGACCGCCCCGCGCCCCCCACGGCAATCACTTTCCATTCGGTGGCCCGAGGCGGCCTGGCTTGATTAATGAAACCTGCGCCCGGTTCGGCCTGTCCTCCCACCGATTCCCAGCGTCTTTACACCCGCGCCCTCACTTATGTGTACTCTTTCGGCGGCGAGGGCAACGATCAGCGAATCGCTGTGCAGACCGTCACGGTCGACCTGCCCGTCCGGGAAATAATCTCTCGCGTGTACAAAAAAAAAAAGAAAACAAGGGTCTCGGTCGGTAAGGACACAGGCCGAGGCCATCCGGGTGAGGTGGTGCGTACCTGCGCCGGGCGGCAGGGCGGCCCGGGTCCCCGGGGCCAGGAGCAGGAGGAGGATCGCCGGGGCGAGGAGAGCGCCGGGGCTGCTGGCCTGGACGTCCCGTGGGCCCGCGGCGGGCCGAAGCATCGCGAGGCGCGCGCTCCGCTCCAACTGAGAGCCGCGGGGGCCGCCGATCGACGCCGGCGCTGCCGCCGCCCGCGCGACCGCGAACACCTGAGCCGCGGGCGCATGCGTCGCCTGCCCTGGCGCCGCTTACCTGCACAGCGCACCTGCCCGCTCGCCCCCCTGTGCTTGCGCCGCGCGCACCCGAGCTTTCCCCAGGGGGAGTGTACCTGCTGCCGGTAGCCGCGGGCAAGTACCTTTCGGACACGCGCGATCGATTCTTTTGCGCTCTACTTTTTTAAAGTTCAATCTCGAGGATAGCTTGCTGATTCGTGCAGTGATTTCGTGCTGGGTGTAGTAGGGCACTCGTAGTCGCGCGTAATGAGATATACTTATAAGCGGTATAACCGCAATCCTTGTAATCATTCTTTATTAACCTGTTCAATGTCTATGTAATTTTCTTCTTTCTTCTATCAATTACTTACAATTGTTTTATAAATTAATTATGTTTTTGTAATTATGTTATACTCCTGTTTCTAAAAGACAGTTATTCTTTTTAAATATTTTCAATAAATAGTTCAAAATATACGTAATACCAAGGTTCTGTTACGTGCACTTTAGTTTTACCAGTAGGATTGGACAAATGGTTAGGGAGAAGATAAAGAAAATAGTCGTAAATATTTTTATATTATTCATAGTATATTCTTTTAATCGTTATCATACGGAACCATTACTTACAAAGCAAGTAGTGTATTTAAATTTCTCAATACGAAATCATTATCATTATTATTGTAATATTTGTTTCGTTACAGAGCACTTTTACGCTATACGATAATAATAATATTAATAATAATAGTAATAATAGAAATAATGAACATAACATAAAAATAATAATAAAATAATAAAAGCAATAATAATAAAATTAAAATTATTAGAATAATTAAAATAATAATAATTGTAGTAATAATAATAATACATAATGTAACATTAATAATACATCGGTATAGTGTGGACGCGCTCCGTCCTTACGATCCATCAAACAATCATTAATATTATTATAATATTTAAACAAGTTAATAAACGCAACAGGATTTTCGCGTAAGGCACGTGCATCACCGAAATTTCCGCAATTACAAATCTTTGCGTCCAAGGCCACAGTTTACTTTTTCTCTCCTATATATGAAACGAGCATCAGCCACGTTCTTTTTATATACGTTGCGTCGTAAGCGAATACTTCCTTTAAACTCATTTACACGACACATTTGTCATTTTACGTATTTTGGAGTTTCATCTTTTATATATATTTATATTTATAATGTAACTCGTGTAGAATTATATCATTACAGATTGTTTAATATACGTATGTACAAAAAGAAAAAAATTCTATGTACAAGCTATTTAGCAATTGTCTTAAGTTAAAAATTATAAATTCCCTTGCTTTATCCTCCCCGACCCTCCCGCCCCAATTCTATTAATAAAATACGAAAATCAACGATCTTCGATCCGCAAGTTATCAGCCAAAGATCCTAGGCGAATTTCGACATCGCTACTCGTGTATACATGATGCTATGCGGAAAAACGATTTCCTCAAATTCTACTATTTAAATACACTTAAACCTAAGAGTTGCTCTCGTCGACGAAACTCGATTATTACAATCATTTTTATACCCTTTAAACGCGTGCTTCCACCTCGTCTTTTTACTCTTCGCAATCTCACACACATTAGGCGAGAATGGCATTTTCAGTAAGGCACATTCTTTTGGGTGAGATCAAACGCTGCGCGTTGTCATTCGCATAATTGATTTCTTCACGATTCGATCGATAAGATCTTAATAAAATTTTATAACAATTTTACAACAATTTTACAAAATTTTTTCGCAGTAACAATACGGGCGTGTATATTAAAACATCTTTATAAAATGCAAGTTATCTGTTACGTTATCCTTTCATTAATTTTGATACCTTCGCTGCCCGATTTAACTGTATAATATTTAAATCATTTAATAGAAGTCAATATCTTTACAAAGGCACTTATAAGATACTTTGCAAGTTAATTTTTGAAGCTGATTCGTTTTTCTTGCAAATCTAAATGCAAAGGAATCAGCCTCACAAATGTACTTTCTACGCAGTACATTTGACGATCCTGAAAGAATCCAGGTCATCTTTTTCAGAAGGCAGACCAGCTGCTCGGTGGGCTTTTCACCCTACATTAAGATTTCTCTTTTATTTTTAGAATAACGATTCATCGAAAATGAATTATCATATGACAGCGTTGAACTCTAAATTTACGTTACATCTCAGAATTCTGATTTTCGTGTATATCAGTCGTGCATGGCACCTGCATTTTTTTACAACAATACGAGACTAAAAACAATAATTATTCAAGATAAGGAAAAGCTGAGATATTGAAATCGCGATTTATCAAAAGTGTCATTGTTGATTTGTCGAAAAAACTTGGAAAATAGTCTTGAATAATTATCGTTGCTCACAAAGTCGTGCCGAACTCCAATCGAGTCTCATTTAATGACGAGTCTTTATTAAAGCATTTTTCGCGTAATTCGATCGCGAAGCTGAATTAAAAAAGCATTTAGCGAGGATACCTTCCCTTGTACCTAAGACGCCTTTTCCTTAGAATATTGCGCGCTCACTTTCTTTGCATCTATACAATTTAAAAAAGTAATCGCATTCACAGAACAGTAATGTAACAACTAAGGCTTAAGTGTTATAGAAAATTGAACGTTTTTTAACAAATATTCAAACAATTGAATATGTATAGAATTTCCTTAAATGTCTAAACAGTTAATACGTCCACCCTAAAGCTTAGTTCATTGTAAAGACTAATTTTGCACAGTTACATTACTGCTTGGGAACACAATTTTAACCTGAATCCAGTTTATTTTATATGAACGACACTAACAATTAATTCAGACTATTCATAATGATTTATGAAATGATTATCTAATTGTTATAATTCATAACAACGATTGTCGAGTGTCGCTTTAATGTTTAATAGATCAAAGACAGCTAGTTTTTGCTACAAAGCCGGAAGGAACAATACATGTAATAAACCCACATGAGTACTCTAAATATAATTTGAATCACTATACTGCTTGGCTCTAAATCTTTTGTCTACGTACGAGTATAACCTTTGCCGTTCCAATAAACTTAGTTTTACGTTTGATCGGTTCCTCAGAAAAAGTGTTGGTGCTTTTCCATCCCATGAGAATGGAGATGAGAATGGAGGTTGTGCCTCTTCACGAAAGGGCACAAATTTCGAACAGATCGATCTTCGGGAATCCCAGGGAATCAATCGCAGCGAACAGCCGAGCCAAGAAGCCATTATCGAAGGGCGGAGTGCGAGTCGTTCGCATCCTGCGTCCATCGAGGCGAGTATCTCTGTACACTGTACAAGCTTGGCCGGTGAACTCAGACCTCGACGCCAAGGACCCGGTCGACGACGTATTCGTACCTCTTGGGCTCGTCGTCCTCCTCCTCGGTGGGCTTCTGCGCGTCCCTCTGTGCGGGCGCCTCAGCCTCTTCGAGGGCATCCCTCAGCATCTTGGTGCTCTTGTCAACGGGCGCGGCAGATGGAGTCGCGGGACTCACTGTCGTCGTGCTCGTCGTACTCGTCGCCGGCCCACTGAACTTGCGGCTCGTGTGGTTGTGCTGGACCGCCCTCGAGACGGTTCTGCTCGGCTCGGAGGCGTACCTCCGGTGCTCGATGCTCGGCACCTTCTCCGGCACTGACTCATCGGGCGGTAGCACAGGCACGTTTAGGTTGACCCTCGTGAAGAAAGCCATTTTCTCTCTGTAAAGTAAGCAGGCAGGTTAGCCAGGATCTCCTTAAACCAACTATCACTAAAGATCACGAACTGTCGCTAGCTACTTACTTGAAGGAGATGATGTCAGGCTTGCCCTTGCCAGCCTTGGTCTTGCGTAGCTTGTAGATTTCTTTACTGGTCTTCCTGAGCATCTTCTCGACCTTCTTGTCCTCGACGCTCTTGCCGTTCTTCCCACTCTCGGCCTGCTGCATGAGGACCTGGAACTTGTCGTCCTCAAGGAGCCAGCTGGCCATGTCGACGTCACCCTTCTCGCGCGCCTGCTCGAGCCTCTGCTTGAGCTCGCGCAACCTGCTCAGCTCGTCGTGGAGGTTGGTTAGCCTGGCGTGCTGGGCCTGGAGGTCGAGCTCGAGGTCAAGCGAGGTACGAGCCGTTGCCGGGAAGTGGGTTGACTTGGATTTGGACGAGGAGGAGGGCGACTTGCAGCTGAGGGCGGAAGAGGGCCGCCGCCACCTGAGCGAGCGCCGCTCCACCGAGTTGCGCTGGAAAGGGCCACCCCGTCGGTACAGTGGCATGCTGCTATCACTGTCGCTGCGGTTCAGCTGTTGGAAAGAGAAAACTATTAGCCTCATCGCTTCTCGTCACATGCAACGCGTCTCGCAGACAGAACAGCACGCTTACCCTGCAGATGTAATGGTTCCGGCTGACGGCGGCGCTCGGAGAGAAGGTCTGGCTTCGCTTGATCACGATGGAGTTCTTGTCATCGTGGACGGCACCGGGTACGACACCCGCTGCCGACAGCTTCCTTTGCTTGCCCTGCTCCGGGATGAAGATACACTCCGTGTTCGTTTCTTTGTCTAGTGTTTGATTAGATGCTACCGTAGCTGCAACTGCCGTGGCCGCTGCAGCAGCTGCCGCCGCCGCTTCTTCCTCCTCTGCGAGCTCCTCGTCCTCCTGCAAAGGAATCAATGCATTCGTTTATTTCAAGTTCTCGATCGGAGCGAAGACTACCGGCGCAAAGCCTGTTCAACGCACCTCATGCTCGAGCACATCCTCGAGGACGCTTTCCTCCATCATGAACTCGACGATGATGCCCTCCTCGTCGCTATCCTCGCTATCGTTGCTGGCACTGTCGCTGTCCCCGTCTTCCTCCTCCTCCTCCTCGGGACTCTTCAGGCAGTTGGCGAGCTCTTCGAGCCTGAGGGAAACGGCCGTCTGGAGCTCGTCGCAGCCCTGGTTACGGGTGAGAGTCGACGTCTGCGAGCTGATGATGGTGCTCTCGTCACTGCTCTCCTCCTTGGCGTTTTGGGCGCTGCAGCTACCGCTGCTGCCTTGACCGCCGCCCCGGTACATCGAGATGTCGGACTCCTGCTTGTCGTGCCTGCCGGCCAGCTGCTGCTGCGAGGTCGAGAGGGACTGCGAGGATCTCGAGCCACTCTCAGAGGAGCTCGAGGGTTGCATGAATCGGAAGGACAGGATGTTGTACCACTTGACGCTCGGCGTCTCTGGACTGAAGTCTGCTAGTGAGACTTGGGCTGACCCCTGCAAACGCGAGAGAGCGAAGTACTTAGACGTTGAACCAACGGCAGAATTGCTGAGAAAGCCCGAAAGGCTCCAGTACTCACCAAGCACTCCTCAGACTCGCCGCTCGTACACCACACGTTCACCTGCAGCGTCTTCGTGTAGAGCTTGTTGAGCGGCACGGCGATGGGGAATGTCTCGCCAAAGGTCGGCTTACGCAAATCCATCACCGGTTTCGTACAGCATACGTGATTCACTGGCGGCTGCATGGGTAGCAGGGCAGCTTTTATATACCTGCAAGCATCAATAGAGAGGACGATAAGTACGAGGTGATAAGATAGCAGTCGTTTTGCTAGATGAAAATACTTACACTTGCATGCTGTCGGGAATGAAGAGGGCGGCGAGGTTCCTCGCGCGCTCGATGCCGATGTGAAGTAGGCCGTCGCTGACCGAGTACCTACGGGCACAAGAAAAGGTTAGGCTGGGGTGCAAAGGCTGGGGGCCGGGAGGGGGCCAGATGCGGGACTCACCTGAGCTTGATCTGGACCTGCGCCGTCTCGAGGTTGAGGTCCCCGGGAATAAGGGCCTCGGGCGCCAGGACGGCCGAGAGCCGGCGGCGGTTGGAGGCCTCGAAGACGCCCGAGTCCCCGGCGACGCTCTCGTCGGAGACGGCCGCGGAGACGGAGCGCGTGTTGGTCCCGGAGGAGCTGGCGCGCGAGCGCATCCCCGTGGGCGGGGGCGTCTCGCTGATGGGCGAGAGAGGCGGCTCCTGGGTGAGGGCCGGCCTCCCGAGGCCGCTGCCCTGGGACATGTTGCACGACTGGAAGTCCACGGGCGGCTGCAGGGGGCTGTGGGGCTGCCGGGGCTGCAGCTCCGCCGCGGGGCACTGCTGCTCCTGGATGGTCTGCTGGCTGAGCCGCAGCTCGGCCAGCTTGTCCTCGAGCTGGCTGCGGTCCAGGTGGGGCGAGGCCGCCGCGGCGAGGAGCCGCTGCTGCTGGCGGCGCTGCAGCTCGATCTGCTCGTAGGCGGGCGGCGGGCCCACGGGGGCGTTCTCGTAGAGGGGCGAGACGGGCGGCGACACGCTCGAGAGGCTCGAGCGCGGTGAGAGGCTGGGCTGCGAGCGGCCCGGCGAGGGCGTGCCCAGGTGGTTGGGAGCCGGGGCCCCGCCGGCCCCGGCGCTCCCACCGAGGCTCTGCTCCGAGCCCTTGAGCAGCCGCTCGACGCGCCGGTGCAGGTCGACCATGTCGACGGGCCTCTCCTGCTGCGTCGTCCCCATGCACTGGGGGCCGCCGTAGATGTCGGTGAAGCTGAGGCCCGAGCTGAGCGAGCCCTTGCTGCTGGTGGTGCTGAGGCTGCCCAGGGACGAGCTGCTGCTCACCGAGAGCGTGCTGGCCGACAGGCTCTTCAGCTGGCCCTCGAGCATCGCCATGGACCGGAGGGCGTCCCGGAGCTGCTGCAGCAGCAGCTGCTTCTCCTCGTGGAGCCGCACGCGGTCCGTGATCGTCTTGTTCGAGAGCTCGAAGGCGTTGTTCAGGTCCTGCTCCAGCCTGCGGATCTCGCACTGGATCTTCTTCATGTCCTGCTGGGTGCGCGTGTGGGGCGTTATGCTGCGCAGCTCGCGCAGCAGCTGCTCCTTCTCCTGGAAGAGGAGCAGCTTGTCCTTGTCGCTCTCGGTCTGCCCAGGTATCACCTGCGCGACACACATAAGCCAGTTAATAACACGTCTCGGGGGAAAGTCCCTGGCTCGCATTATCACCCTGATTTCCCCGCGCGGGGACAGGTGCGGCGGCCGCGCGCACCTGCCGCAGCTGCGCCGCTCGAGCCCGCGGGAGGAAGAGGTCGGAGTGGAAAAGCCCAGGGCAGGGGGTACGCACCTTCTCCTCGAGGTCGGCGAGCTGCTGCTGGATCTGCTGGATGCGCTTGCGCGCCTCGTCGTACTGGAGCCTCATGCGAGCCATCTCGGCGAGCCGGGTGCCGATGGGCACGAGCTCGCCCGACAGGTCCGTCTGGGAGGCAGTGCTCAGCTTCTCCTGGGGCAGGCTCAGGGTGCTGGCCTCGGGGCTGCCTTCGCAGAGCTGCAGCCTCGTGAGCTCGTCCTTCAGCTGAGCCAGCGACTGCATCAGCTCAGCCTTCTCCTTCTCGCCGGAGCTGAGGCTCTTCTGGATGTTGCGCAACTCGGTCATTATCGCCTGGGCCTCCGTTATGTTGTAGCAGCCCGCGTGATGAGAGCTCAGCTTTTGTTCCACGCTGTGGACAGGGCGGAAGATCCGCAGAGGTTAGCGACCCATCGGCCTTATAACAACCCATGCACTCTACAATAACTCAGACTCATCGTGACACGGCTGACACTTTTCAACGAATGTCCATTGAAAGGAGAAAATTAGCGACGACACCGTCGTTGTTTGCGCTCCTTTCTCATTGTACGCGGGCTCAATGCCATCAAGTATTGCGTGCACGGCAGCAATCAAGACCTCTAATCGTAAATGCATTTGATCGCTGCGTCGAATTTAAACGCAATAACAGCCCCGGCTTTAAATTTGATCATTTCAACGCGGCGAACACTTGCGCACCAGTTCTTTCTCTTTTGTTGCCTACGGTGCATCGGTGCAAGTCAACGCACTCGGAATAAAAAAGCGCGCCACGAGACGGCCGAGCATCTAGCCGGCCGCCACGAGGATACACACACACATCCTCGAGACGCGGATTGCCCAATGGAATTGGAAGGAAAGCGCTCTCGTCATCGCGCCGACCGGAGGAGATCAGGCCGCCGACGAGTCCTTTCTCCCGCGATCGGCGCCGCTCGTCATCTGGACGTGAACTCACCTCGCCAGGGTGTCGACGCCTCGCTGCGTGCAGCTCATCTCCGCGCGAATCTGCTCCAGTTCGCACTTGAGCCGCGAGACCCGCTTCCTGGCCAGCGCCACGTCGCACTTGAGCAGGTCCGGATCGTATTTCGTGCTGAGCGAACTCGAGCTCGAGCACACTGCAACAAGAAGTGGTGTCGTTGATTTTAAGCTCGCAGATGAAGGCCGCCCCCCTCGATCCGATTAATTTCCCCCAAAGTCATCTGCTCCTCCTAGGCGAGCGGCCGAAGCCCTCGTGTATCGGCCCTACCCCCCCGACCGGGCCGGCCATTTCCATCGCTCGGCAATTGTCCTCCATTGCGAATCCAAACGAGGCCACTCGTCCCGCGCAGTTTTTCTATTACGCGATAATCCGCGGGAGTGGCCGCCTCGCCCCCGCTCTTCATTTGCAATTAAAACGGGCAACTTACTGCACGGTGGAGGAGGGGGGGGCAAAAAAAAAGTAAAGCCTCCCACGAGCCCCCCGACAAGCGGCGAGCTCGGCTTTTTTTTTTCCCCCCTCGAGATAGACGCGGCGCGCGCGTGCTCGTGGTACGCGGGGCCGATTGTTCGGTGGCCGCGGGCCTCCGAGGCGCGCAGGGAGCGAGTCAAGGGACGCCGCGGCCGGCGCGCGCGATGAATTATTCAGCGGGCCCTTAATCAGGAATCATGAAGCGCGCATAAACTGAAAGTAGCTCCGAGCCGGCGCGAAATCGGCCTCCCCGGCACTTGGCCGGCAACCCGGCAAAATAACTCGAGTCTACTTACAGCTGGTGCGCGAGGCGCCGAGTGTGCTGAGGGCATTGTTCAGGTGATTGTACTCGTCTTGGGCCAGGCATAATCGCTGCTGCTTTACGTCGTAGATCTCCTTTTTCGCCTGTAACAAGAAATTTCAACAACGTCCGTTAATTCTCCGTTTCCTCGGGTTTTATTCTAACGTAACATTACTTATAGACTAATGCGTGTACAGGGCGATAAAGCCGCCCGGAAAAATGTCCCCTTTTCTCAACGGCGCCTTTCAAAAGTTCTGGCCTTATTTATGCGATAGAGGGAGGAATGCGCAAGTAGATTGTTGGTTGAAACGTTTAAAAATATTGCGGTACATTGGTGGAGATTACCCAATGAAATTGCGAAAATTCCACTGCGGATGATGATGGAGAAACCAAATGTATACACCCCGAAATATCAATATAGCGTTACATCACGAAAATTCACGCTGCTTTGTCAGTTCAAACAATTTATTGCGCGCCGGTTTGTCAATTTTCAATCATCTCTCTCGCGTAAATTCCTATAAAGTACGGTCAAATAAGATGTTTAACAAACTGTTTGTTGATCCATAAAGTTTGTGAAAAATCTATTGCGTCGGAGTGTAACGAAATTTTGAAAATTGTTCGGTAATTGACTTTCGGTATGCATAATAATTTTGTATTTTTCAAAAATGAGAAATGATTCTCGAGTGCGTAATATAGGGAAAAAGCCACGTTATGGCTCTTTAGCTACGCAATGTGACGCAGTGTTGCATAAAAAAGATTTTTCAATTAATTTAACTATCATTGGTGTATAATTATAATTTACGATTATAACCGAACGTAACTGGCAAATTTCTTAATAAGAATTCGAGACGTTTTGTTACACTTGTAAATATAAGTGTATTGATTTATACTCTACAAAACCCACACATGCAACCACCAAGATATTACTGATTCTAATTAATACCCGCTTACGGACAAACGACCAAATCTTCCAAACTAACGCTTCTACCAAAGCAACAAAGATGCGCGCGTGGAAAAATCATCGAAAAATGGTATATTAGAGCCTTGGAAAAGGTTCGAGAGCGCGTGTTGGCTCGGTTGGCTCACGGAACCACCTAGGCGATCGCCCGCCGCATTAACGATCAACCCACGTGGCGGCGCTTGCGCAATCTATTTTGGAGATCAGTCGCGAATTGGGGTCGGCGTCGCGGGGCACACGTATCACGCGATTTGAATGCGGCGCGCGTGCGAGGTTCAGTGGACCAAAACAATTATGCGCCAGGCGAGCGTGCGATTCGTCGCGCGGGCGCTCGCTCGCGGATCGATCCGCGCCGCTTGTTCTCGATTCATATTTAATCGTTCCGAAGAGAAAGGCGCGCAGCTTTGTGCTTCTCGGGAGATGCTCGGCCGAGGTTGTTTGGCCCGCGAGGCCGTACACGCGGTCCGCGGGCCGATTTCCCAGCGCGCCGACGAGCACGCGTAATTTGTCCAAACGGCTCAAATAAATAGTGGACGGGGCGCGCTGATTGTCGGCAAAAGCCGTTGTAATGCCCGGCTGCCGGCGAGCGTCTGGCGCGCGTTGAGCAACGCGCTCTTTTCGGAATTTCTGTGTCAATCTTAATCCGAGACGGCGCAAAGTCAATATAATTTAAAAACTGGAAGCCTATTAAGGAAGGATATTAAGAGATGACGTAGCCGCGGCGAGCCGACGAGACCTTAAAAATTCCAATTCTAATTTTTACGACTGCAATTCAGGCGCGCGCGTAGAATTCGTGGGCTTTTCCTCGGACAAATGGCATTCCGGAGAGTTGGAAGCGAACCCGCCCTCTCCTTTGAATTTCAATGCAGAAACGCGCGCTTAAATCATCAGCGGCGATAAAAGGAGAGAGGCTGCGAGGTGACTTTAACATTTCCTGTTGGCGCTGACAGGCTACGATGCTCGCGGGCTACAAAGTCTCCAGGGCCACTCGCGTAATGAAATAATGGGAATAACTTGTCATCCGAGGAGAGTATAGAGAGGCCCTCGCGAGGGAGCGCAGCGGGAGCGAGGGGGCCGCGTGTACCGGCCGATGTTTCGGCAGGATCGTTAAATCGCGGGGAGAGGAGCGCGGCCCGAGAGCCGGTAGGAAGCGCCTCTTCCCCGCGCGCGGGACATTTAAAAATGCATGGGCCCCGGCTTGGGGCGGGGGAGGCCCCGCACCCGGACCGGCAAACCCATTAAAATCCATCGTAAACAAACCGGGCCCATAATTAAAAAAGGCGAGCAGCCGTCGAAAATGGGGCCCGCGGCCCCGGCCCCGCCGGATTTATAAATCGCGCGGGGGCCGCCGGGGGGTGGGGGCGCCCGGCCGACCGGTAGCCGAGCGCGAAAATTATTGATTCCCGATCGGGCCCGGCGCGCGCGCGCGCGCCCCAGCGCCTATCTTGAATTTCATCGGCGGCTGCGGCGCGCGCGCGCGAGCGCGGCACAGAAACACCGAAAGCGCCTTCGGGGAATCATCGGCCAGTGCAGCGAAACGCATCGATAATCGCCACGAGGCGGGAGAGAGAGAGAGAGAGGGAGGGAGGGAGAGAGGCCGCCCTCTCGATTTAGCGCGCGCGCGCGCGCGCCTGCGCCTGCGCAGCTGCCGCCGACTGGCCGCGGGAGCACAGAGGAGTGGCCACGGGGTGGGAGGGGGGAGGCGCAGCCGCTCGCGCGCGCCGATTTTTCTCCTCGGGCCCGCGCCGCTGCCACCTTTTCGGCGGAAACGCCCGCCTTTTTCAGGGCAGATGCACTGCCGCGCTCCCTTCCCCCCCCCCCCGTTCCTCGCCGAGGCGATGCCACCGGCGCTCGCGAAACCGTACCACCGCACCGTGGCCTAGCGCCTCCGATTTTCTAACTTAACCGTTCAATCGTCCAATTTTTTAAGGCCAAAACCGTTTTCTCCATGAACAAGTGATTTGAGAAAAGCACGCCAATTCTCGCATCCCGTAAGACCAGCTTTTACAAACGCAACAAAGAATTCAAATATCGACTTGCGTAAATGTTACGATATAACAAAAAACTTGTTTTGTTGATAGGAGCACGTGTCAGAGAGTAACAATGTCAAATTCAGCTTAGAGTACAGTAAATAGCAATCATGACTGTAATTATTTCGAAAATAAATGACTTTAATGGATTTAATTGCAGAATCTAATGTAACTAACGACTAGGCTTTAGGTTAAGCAAATAGGTTATTCATCAAACAATTATGATTGCCTGTATTAATAGTGTTCTCGTAAAACATTAACATCTACTGATTCTTCTCATCAATAATAAAGCTAAAAAGAATAGAAATTTGTTTCTCTCGCGGTATAATGCTTGAATTAAATGATTGGATATGCTTACGATCAAACAAAACAACAATACAAATATAATTAATGATTGCACCTGAATCAAAAACTGACAAGTATTTTAAATAGCCATTGCTTTAATTACACAAAATATATTCACATATTTCAAAAGTCATTATGCAAATGGATATTCTTACTAGCTTAATCCATCTAAAATTATCTTAATATTTCAGTGTTTAAATACATCAGTATTTAGCCAGTCTGAGAATAAACGACTTCACTTCCTGATAATTACGGAACATTTTTTAAAAATAGTCATGCTCTTTAAAAAGCTATTACGATGGCTCTTTACTGGTTCAATCTCTAATTCGTCAAACCTTTGTATTAACGTGCTGCTATTGACATTGTTTCTGTTAGACAAAACTCTAGGGGCATTCGGTTGAAAATTACAGTTGAAGCAAACCGGTGGCTCACTGTTCTAAGATTTGGAAAAGGCGGCACTCACCGAGCGCCAGGAGTCTTTGAAAAAAAAACATTCCAACTCCTAGGAAGAAAAAAAAAGAGAGTAGCCTGAAAGAATGAGTTCGGAGGAGTAACGCGCGGTTAATCATCGAGGCGGAGCCGGCGAGCACTAAAAAACAAATTCCAATCTAACTTCGACAATCTCACGCGCAATCCTCACCGCGCCTCCGTAACCAGAGACCACATCACCATAGCTGCGCGCTTTCGCGCCCACACACCGAAACTGACAGAGGAATCGGCCCGAGGAGGATCGCAGGCGATCCTCGCTGCGCGCCGCGGTGATTCTCCTCTGGGTCACTCAACACACTCGGACGGCGAGAAAAAAAAATTCCTTAAACTCGGCGAGAGGAATCCAGCCTCGGCTCTCGTCTTCCACATTCCAGCGGAACGGCCCGCGAACCAACACACTGTGCCTCTATCAGCCCACGGAATCTAAGATAGAGCGATACCGATGCCGATTCCTCCTTCTCACCAGCACCAACAACTCATTCCCACCCCGCGCTAGCCGGCCGATTCGGAAAAACTGGCCCGCGGAGCCTCCGCGGAGGAGACCCGCGTCACAAGAACGATGATGAACCGGCGAGCACAGACGTAGTAATCACTGATCGTGGCGGCCTTACGTATTCGCAGTAGTAGTACGCGGTAGCATCACTGTCGTCCCTCCTGTAGCACTGCTCCCAATAGAACCTCTGGATCTGCTCGTCGTTCTCGTAATCGTTCTGGTAGCACATCCGCATCTGGTACTGCGAGACCACGTTCTCGTAGATCTGCTCCTGGTGCTGCTGACCCTGTTGTTGACTCTGCTGCTTCTGCAGCTGCAGCTGCTGTTGCTGTTGCTGCTGCTGTTGCTGCTGCTGTTGCTGAGCCTGCTGCTGCTGCTGCTGGTGCTGCTGCTGGTAGTGCTGCAGCTGCAGCTGCTGCTGGTACTGGTAATTTTGGTGCTTCTGATTCTGGTGATGGTGGGCATTGTGTTGCCGGTAATACTGCAGCTGCTGCCTCGTCTGCTGCTGCTGCTGAGGTTGCTGCTGCTGCTGCTGTTGCTGTTGCTGCTGCTGTTGCTGCTGGAGCTGTATCTGCTGCTGCTGCTGCAGCAGGAGCTGGCGGTAGTCATGGTGACGGGTTTGGTAGTTGCTGAGGATGCGCTGCTGGGGGTAGTAGGCCTGGGTGCCGGTCGCGCCACTGGCCTTGCTGCTCGAGTTCCCGTTGTAGCTGTCGACGTAGCTGCGGTACTGGTGCGCCGGTACGAGTACGCAGAGCGTGTACTGGCGGTCCATGCCGGTCCTCCGCGAACCGCGAAGCGAGTACGCGCGCAGCTATTCCTCCGGCACTACCGCGCGCTCTTGGCCTTCTGTACCCTTCAGCCTTGCCTTTGCCTCGCTTCGTCCTCTCTCGCTCCTCCTCGTGCAGCTGTCTCCCCGCCCCGTCTCCCTCGCACGCACAGGCTCAGATCTCTCTCTCTCCTCTTTCTCGGAGGCACATACTCTCCTGCACACACAGTCCCTCGAGAGGCGCGCGCGCCTGCTGCTCCTCTCCCTCTCTCTCGCAGCGGCTGCGGCGGCGGCGGCGGCGGCGGCGGCGGCGGCGGAGCAGGATCACCTCATCTTCGCGAAGGCCTCCACCAGACTGGTCGGTTACGGGCCCGAAATTCCGATCCCCACCTCCTCCTTTCCGGCTCTCTTGCCTCTCTTCTCTCGCTCCGCTCGGCTCGGCCAGCCAGGCAGGAGAGGTTCAATTTTTAAGGGATCCCCTTTTTTCCCTTTTTTTCCTCTCTTTCTTCGCTTCTTGTGCGCCTGCCCCCTCCCCCTCCCCTCCCCCCCCTCTCTCTCTCTCGGGCAGCCGAGGGGTCCTGCGGGCTGTCGGTCCCTCTCGCTCGGTGACCAGCCCCCCTCCCGGCTCTCTCTCTCTCTCTGGACCTCTGCGGGGCCGGCGCGGGCGCGCTACGCTCCTCCTCCTCCTCCTCCTCCTCCTCCTCCTCCTATTCCTCCGGCTCTCTCTCTGCTCTCTCTCTTCGCTCTCCTTATACCTCTCGGCGCGGCGGTCGGAGGCTCGTGCGCTGGATCGAGGGAGACGGAGGCGGGCGGGCGAGTGGGCTCGCTCGGAGTGCACCGGCAATCCCGGCCGGGGCCCGGAGCAGCGCGCGACTCTTTCTTCGGCGGCGTAAAAAGCCGGGCCTCTCGTCCCGGAGGCCGGCGGCGCGCGGCAGGAGCGTACAAGCGCCGGCTTCCCTCGCCAGTCACCGCGGCCCGATAGAATGCGCCGAGAGCGCCGGCGGTCCGCGGGCGCCGCCGCCGGCACCTCCACTTTTCCCCGGCCAATTTTTCCCGGGGCCCGAGAGCTTCCTCTTCCGAGAAGCCCATTGTAAATTGCATTTTTAGCCCGTGGCGCGGCGAGCCGGCCCCGGGACGCCGGCGCTTCGATTGGCTCGGGCGCGCGCGCGCGCACCCGGTGATAATTAGCAAAGAGTACGCGTACCGAGCGAGTATTCTGCTCTTCTTCCGAGGCGCGCGCCCCATCCTCCGGGCTTCGAGCCTCGTGCCACCCGTAAAATGGACGTTAACCAGACTGTCGTTACGTCCCTCGGTTTGTTTACCTGGGCCGGCGGCCGCGTGCCGCTCGAGGTGCCGCTTGCCAATTCAATCACTCGCGCGACATTTTCTCGCCCCGAGTGTTATTCCACTCGTGGCGAATCCGCGGCCGATGCCTGGCTAAAACTTGGAAACAAACACGGGCTTCGGAACAGCGACGTCGGGGAAAAACGGAGACAATGACGAGGGCCGCGGCGATTGTCGCTCGATATTGCGAGGCGCGGTTGCATCACTGGCCGCTCGGCCGGCCCGCCGATCATCGTCCCCGCGGCGTTTGTTTTCTCCAAGAGCCCTGTATATCACGGGGATTCCGTGACTTTGAGAGATTATCGTTTCATCCTCCCGGCATTCTTTCGGGCCGGCTCCTTTTTTTTTGCCCGGCGCGCCCGGCCCTTCCGCGTATTGGTTCTTGTTGCCGTGCGTTTTGAATTATTATCTGTGCAAGGCTCCCGTACGCTCCGGGTATATTTATATCTTACATAAAGTCAATCCAAAGTGACCGGGCCGAATAAATAGGGATTTATGCGAGTGTTTTATTGCAGCGGCCCGGGCGGAATCCGACGTCATAGGTTTGTTTGGGCCGCCGGGGGAAAAGGGTCAATCGGCCGGGCCGTGTTGTGACTCAATCCGATCAAAGGGCCTCTTCTCGGCCGGGATGATGAATCGGCGGCCGGCGGAATCCGCGCTTCGGGATGGCCGGCGGGCCTCGCGAGCGCGCGCGCGCGCGCGCACCGCCCCGCTCCTCAATGGAGTGCAATTTTCAAATCCGCCCGTTACGAGGGCATGTGCAGCGGCGGGGGCCTCCGCAGCCTCGGCTCTCTTTGTATACAGAGGGGAAGCGAGAGAGAAAGAGGAAGCGCGCGCGGGGCCCCGGCACACGTACGCGCCGTACGTGTGCCGGGGCCCGCGCGTCCCGGCGCGCGCCAGTGCGCGTGCGCGGCACGTTCTTGTTTGGCCGCGAGCGCGGGAGAAAGAGGCAGGGCCCCGGAGAGAGGGGTGGAGCAGGGAGTAGGGGAGGCGGGGGGGGGGATTGGGCCCCCCGAGGTCAGGGTACGACCCTGCGCGAGAGAGAGGGACGGATGCGGCCCCGAGCGCTCCCCGGGCGGCGTTGTAGTAGAACCGACCTTGAGTCGCGCATTATGCCCCGTCCTTGTTGGAATTTCTGGGCCCGCTGCACCGTGGGCCCTTCGGCGTGACTGCGAGCACGCGCTAGCGGAGAGCCCGGGGGGTGGGGGCCCGTCTCTTATCTCGCTCCCTCCCTTTCTCCCGGGGCCGCGCGCATTTTCTTTGTCCCTCCTTGGCTTTTCCGTGTGCGGCGCGGGGGATCGGCGGCGGCCCTCGGGGCGCTCGGACGTGTGCCTCTCGGCGGTGGCGCTGCACTCGTAACCCCCTGGGCGCCAGCGCTCTTTTCTTACGCGCGGCAAATGTGCCCCAAAATATCCATAATTGCCATGTTCAGTAATAATAGCCAGCGGAGCCGGGCTTTTCAAAATAGCAAATCCATTTCGAAGCTCGGAATATAATCGTCGTTGCGTAACTCGACATTAAATTAATTATACCGTTTTCTACAAATTATTTGCTGTGCATGCGAGGAAGAGAAGGGGCCTGACACAATGAAGATAAGCATTTCTTTGAACGGCTTCGAGATTATACAGTTTGAATGAAAAGTATCATTTTTATTTGCTTTTATTGCGCTTAAGTACGGGTGCACTTTGCTAATTATTATTTCAAGAGATTTTTACTTAAATTTAGTACTTTCTGTAAGTGCACTTAAAGTCACGAATGTGTTTTATGAAAGTGGCTCGGCTGGGTGCGAAGCCGCGCAGAACTCATAAGCCTTGAAATAAGGCGAAATTCAGGGGGTTCCGATGCACCGGCTCCCGAGCGCAGTCAATTAGAGCGCAATTGACAGGGCCGGCGGGGGGGGGGGAGCAATGGCTAATTGCTCTATACGGGCCTCGCGATCGGCCCGCGCGCCGGCGGGGGCCGGTGGGGGCCGGTGGGGGCCGGCACGCGCCTAGCCCCGCGCCGCGCTCACCGCAGGTATATAGTTAATAAGCCGCGCATTCCACCCGCATTTTCTCACGGGAGTTTCTCGCGCGCGGCGATCCTATCGCGAAAAGCGGGCTGCGAGCGGCGGCGGCGGCGGCCGCTCCCCCGCGCCCAGGAAATGTCGGTCAATGCTCGGGCGGCGGGGGGGGAGGGGCCGGGCGGAAGGAGCGTCACCCGCGCCTCTTTCCTCCGCCGCGGCATTGTCTTCGAATCGCCGGCTTTCCCGGCCTCGGCTTTCGGCCCCGAGCGGAATGCCATTGTAATTGGAGCGGGCGCCGCGCGAGGAGAGCGAAAGCGAGAAAAAGCTCCGGGGCGCCGGCGGGAACGGGTTGCGCCCGCCCCGGAAGAAAAATCGCCCGGCGCGTCCCCTCGGGAAAAAAAAAAAAAAATCCGAGTTATCGCGAGGGGAAAGCCGTAGGAAATTACGCCCAGCCGGCGCGTAATCAGCCATCGGATAACGGAGGCATCCCGGGCAAAACAAAGCGGCCAGAAGCTCGTGAAAAGATCATCCCGAATAACGAGATGGCATCTCTGGGAGGGGTGAAAAAATTTGGCCCCCGGAGGGCCGCGCGCGATCCTTATCGGGCCGTCATCGACGCGCAAAAGGAGGAGCCGAGGAGCGCCCGCGGGCCAAGGCACCGAGGCCTAAAAAGGAAGCCCAGGCCCGCGGCGGCAGGCCCGGGGGGGAGAAAACTCCTCTATCGGCCCTCAAATCTCCCTCCCGGATTAGAACGCGGAGATGGGGATCGCGCGGGCGCGCGCGACCCGAGACAAAAGAGCCGGGAGGGAGCCGGGAGGGAGCCGGGCCGGCCCGCCGTATTGTATATACCTTTATATACATATCCCCTGCAACGTTGAAATAAGCGCCGGCGATTTATGCCCCCCGAGCGCGGTTATGCCACGGAGAGCGCTGAATACCTAACTGATTGCTGAATTCCACGGCGCCCGAACGGTCCCGGATCGTTTTCTCCCTCTCTCCTCAGCCCCCACCTCGAGCCCCCTCTTTCTCTCCTCCTAAACCGTACAGCCGCGCGTACCCTCGAGCGGAGCCAAGTGCACACGGACAGGGACGCCTCCGCGGGTATAGATGTGCGTCCAAGCTGTCCGGTGTCTCTTTGTTGGAGGAAGAAAATCGGAAATCGTTCGCGGAAGTATGGAGATTCGCGAGGTACAGCGAATGCCCGCCCGAGGCCCCGGCAGAATCTTTTTAAGCATTTTTCACTGTCAATGCGTCGAGTCCAGCTATGATTTATGGATCTTGCGCGTATACCGATGCACGCGCGGTTTGATGCTGGAAAAGGCCTTTCCCCCCACCCCCCCCTTTTTTTCAACTCACCGCCGTGATTGAGCGGTCTTTCATTTATTACCGGTAATCACTGCTCGCGAGACTTTAAACATTTTTATTTAAACTTTCGTATAATTATCGCATATTTTTCGTGCCTATTCAAACGACCGCGGGGGATAGAAGGGTGTTATTTTGCAATCAAAGCGATTCCCGTTTGAATAATAGCTGCAACGCGATCCCGCGAGCGCGAGTTTCATCTCTCGGCTCCACCAATATTCCAATCGATCATTCGAGGCTGCACGCATTAAAGGATCCGCGTCCAAAATGTGGCTATTACCATGCCGAAACTTTGTAATTAATTCTATCGATTCCGTTGGGCCGACCGGCACCACAAGGAGCTTAGAAAGTTTATATTACGGGTATAATGAATTCTTATACCGGAGGACGGCTAATTCGCCGGGACAAAAACAACATTCCAGGAATAATTTCATTCTTCTTATTCAATTAGGTCCATTATTCATCATTAGCCTCGCGTGCGTTATAAATCAAGGGAAATTTGTGCTCTTCTAAATTTTCCTCGGCGGGTACTCTTTTCTTCCACATTGATCAGCGTAAAGATAGCCATTTGTAAGGAAATTCCGTGACGCAAGATCCTTTGGCTCGTGGTTAAGCCGGGGCAGGCCGTAAAGCCGCAAGGAGGAGGGGGGGGGATGGGGTCTTTCGAAGGATCGGCAATTGAGCGCCTGGCCGAAGCTCGCGCGAGGATTTTCATTCGCGGGTCGTTATGCGCCTTCCGCGGAGCATAAGCGGAAGAGCAGGCGCTTCGCGGGGCTACGCTGTAAATTCATAGTTTCGCCAAACCGGTGCATTCTGACGGATGGGAAGAAAGAGGGGGGAAAACACATAAAGAAGGAAGTTGGTTATGCCGCGGCTTTGGACTCGGCTTTGGAAGGTCGTGAACGTTCCCCGATTCGATCTGCAGTTAATTAGTTGAGCCCATACGAGCGCCCCGGCCGTATCCTGTCCCACGTGTTTCCTCAATTCCAAGGCTTTTACTATCTCCTCCGTTCCCATCTTCCATTCTTAAAGAGGCCGGCGAGCCGCGTTTTGAATCCGAACGAGTCCACGGCCTCCGGAGGGGGGGGGGTAGTGCGAGGGTGGCGCGCGGGCCGGCCCTCCTCCTCACGGGGACGCCGCCGAAGGCATTTTTCCAGGGAAGGAGGAAGGAGTCCGGCCGAAGAAAGCCCGGAGAGCACCATCGGCTCTTTATGCCTGATAAGAGAAGGAGAACGAGTGGGCGACGCGAGACCCGGCGGCTCTCCTTTTCTTCCCGGCGTAAGGGTGCGTAGAGAAAAAATCCGGGCCGCGCGCGCGCGCGCCGATGCTGGAGAGAGAGCGCGAGAGGAAGAGAGGCGGTGTATCGAAAGGTAAGACATTGGCGCGCCCGGCCGAGCGAGAGGGACGCCAATACCCGCGTACGTGTATATACGTATATATATATATATATAGCGGCGCGCGGGCCCTGTGTAGCAGCCGCGGGAGTAGCAGGAGCAGCAGCGCGGGCTATAAAGAGCGAGAGAGTCGGGCTGCTGCGGCGGCGGCGGCGGCGGCGGTGGTGGTGGTGGGGAGTGGGGGAGAGAGCGCGAGCGAGCGGGCCCCGGGGGAGGGGGGAGGAGGGCAGCTAGGAGGGGAAAGGAACGATGGACGAGAGGAGGGCTGGAATGCAGCCGAGTGAGGAATTCCGGCCCCTCCCGCATATTTATCTGAGCAGCGCGCTCGCTCCTTCTCCCCCTCTCGTTACGTGAGGCGGAGCGTGTGTTTGTGCCTGGACGGGCCCGCGGAGAGTGAGGCCCCTTTTATAGTGCGCAACCTCCCGGCGGGCGGGGGGGGGGGCGGACGGCGCGGCCGCATGCCCGCGCGAGCGCGCCCCTCCGCGTGTGCCCCTGCAGATGTATATACGTACGTACGTACGTACATACATACATGTGTATGTATATATAAATACGTATACGTATACGTACGTGCGCGTGCGCGTGTGTGTGTTTGCGTAGAGAGGTATAGAGCCGTGGTCCGCGGCGGGGCCACGCGTTCCGCGCTCGCTCGGCCACTGGCGGTTACGTGCCTAGTGCAGGAATGCCGGCGTTTGTTGTAATTAGGGGGATTCGTATTTCGCCTCGCGAATAGCCCTGGCTCTAACGGAGCGCGAGCCCGGCGGCCCGGGAGGGGGGCCCGCATCCTAGCCGTCCCGACGCAGCCTCCGCGGCCTAGCTCCCGCGAGTCCTCCCCGGGAGGGGCCGGGACGCGCCGGGTGCGCCTCTAAATTATATAGACAGTGGCTAGGCCGCGCGTGTTTGTCTTCGGGCGGGCGCGGCAACGGCGCCGGGCCGCTTTCCCGAGAGGTGCCGGCGCGGCCCCTCGACGCGGAGAGGGCCCGCGAGGCTCCCGGGCGGCAATCAGCCGGGGACCGCTTCGGGGAGCCTGGCCGAGGGAGATGACGTAATTAATCGCCGGCCCTCCTGCACGATCGGCAGCGTGTACTTTCCTCGGGGCGCGTGTTGCAACTGCCGCGGGGCCCCGAAACCCGCGGGAATCCATAAAAACACGGCTCTCTCTCTCCGCGGCCCGAGAAAATAAAGCAGGCCGAAAATAATAAGTAGAGTGCGCAGTAAATTTTGCGCGCGCTCGCGCGCACAACGCCCCTATCGAAGGCCCCGGCGCACTCGAGCATCAAAACAGAAAGAGCCCGAGGGTGGGGATGAGCCGCTCGGGGCCTGGCCTCATTCCGCACCCGCTCTCGCGCCCAATAATAACGGCAACGCCGCGGCAACCAAAATCGCCCGCGAGGACGCGCTCCCGCGATTATAGGCCCCGGGAAAGCCCCCGGGAAAAAGGGGCCCCGGACCCTCCTCCGCCCTTCCTCGCTTCCTTCCTTCCGCCCAGCCGGCGGCAGCCCGACGTAATTGCCTTCGCGTTTCCAAAGGGCTTTTGTCCGCGCCTCTGGGCCCAAAGTCCACTTTTACGGGCTCGCATCCTTTCTTCCGGCGGCCGCCCGTAAATTGCCCCCGTGTCCCCGGATTCCTCCTCGCTCGCGGTCCCATTATGTTTCCGCCTTCCTCCCGCCCCCGCCCAGGGCGCCCTACCGCCGGCAGCGGACTTCCGGAGGCGCGGAATGCCGCAGCCGCGCCGAAAGCCGATGATCGGTGACGCCACCGACTGCGCCCTCTTCCGCTTTTGCGCCTCGGCCACTTTTTGTTCTTGGGCCGCGGATAGAAAAAGGGGACGCCGACGCGTTAGTTGTACTCGTCGCGGGTGCCCGATATAGGGGACCGAGCTACGAGACGAGTTGGACGGCGCGCACCGGTGGCTCTTTTACAAAATTCATGTGGAACGAAATGCCTATAAGCCGAGAGCAAATGTAAATTGTAAATGCATCACAGTGAGCATGTATATACGAGTGCCGAGTAATGGGAACGCGTGGCAGCGGGCAAATTAGCATATTTGCATAATCGTGGCAGGTGAAAAAGTCGGCGCACAATGCATAAAGATGACGTGCCGCGAGTTAAAAATCCGCACTTTCTTTTTTTTTCACAGAATCCTGCTAAGTAATAAAGCGCCGAGCGCATTCCACGCGGGACTGGCTCATCCTCGGGCTCATCGCTCCAATCCCTATCAGTGTTCATTAATTTGAACATACAACGCGATACTTTGAAACTTCAAGACGAATGCCGCGGCTCGTTACAAATGACACAATTAAATCACAAGTGGCCCCACACCCATAATTCTCGGGCTCGATAGCCAAGGCTTATAAATCAGGGCCCCGGTAAACAGAAGATCGACTTCCATAACTCACGGGCCGGGACGGAAAGTCGGACACAAAGCGTCCACACCTCGCTCCAAACCGCAAACACAAATCGCTTTTCCTACAAACGTTCCACGCCCGAAGAATAAGGCCCTCGGGGGCCAAAAAAATAAAGGCGCGGGGGGTTACTCCGCGTACGTACACACCAAAGCATTCGGACACTCTTGTTCGGAGACGCGGTAAAAGGAACGAGACGTAAACCCTGGCAGACGGACAGGACATACCATGACGGCGAGGGGGGGTGGGTCAGAGATAGGAGCGCAACAAGAGAAATCGGAATAGAGAAAAAGAGCAACAAAGCCTACATAAGGACAAGGTGGAGAGAGAGAGAGAGAGACAGGGTGGGAGAGGGAGGGGGATAAGAGCGTCAAACGGGACCCGCGAGCGCTCTCGAGCCCCCGAGATTAAAATAATTAAGTTTAGGGTTAGTCGAAGGAGAGCGCTACCGGCTGCGTTGCTCACGTGATCGCCCTCTGGCTACCGAATTCCGTGCGTGATAGTTTTCGAGAGCGATAGAGGGAGAGAGAGAAGGAGAGAGGGGAGGTACGACGCGGGCCCGCAACATAAGCAAAAGGGACCAAGACGCTGAGGGAGAGAGAGAAAGAGAGAGAGAGAGAGAGCACGGAGGAAAAAAGAGCATTGACAAGCGGCTCGCCGCCGGTTTGGGCCTCAGGAGCCCCCGAGTGGGGGCTGCGGCCGCAGGGATGGGAGGGAGGAGGCAGGGCCGTCGAAGGTCGCGCGCGGAAGGCCCCGGCCCTTACGCACGTAGGCCGCGCATTCCTCCCCCTCTCTTTCTCCCTATCTTTCCCTCTCTTTCCCTCTCTTTCCCTCCGCAGTAATGCGTATGTAGGTGCGTTTCTCGTTGCGTATATATGGTCCCGGGCAATACGGAATTCCTCAGTTTGCCTCGCTATTCTCTCCCCCCCACCCCCGATACTTTTTGCTTTTTACCAGCGATTCAGCTCTTTTCCTATATTACTTCTCAAGTAAGTAACGAAAATAGTTTTGGATTCTGAGTGACAAGCTAGGAACGGGGATCGAAAAGATCATCTATATTCGTCACTTTGGCGTTTAATCCAATTCTTAAATAAACATTTTACTTGGAAAGGTACTATGCTGCTTTTTGCGAATGTGTGTCAAGGTAGAAATTATGAGATTAACAAGGCGAATCATTCAATTTACTTGGAATAATTTTTCGCTTAATTTTGCAAGATATAAGTAATGTAAGGTTTATACGTCACATTTTTCCAGTACTACTAACTACGGCGTAGATGATGTTTCTAATTTTTCCTTGTATTTTTATTTAAAAGTACAAAAAACAGTTATATGTTAGACTTTGGTCAATTGTTAAATCAGTGAACTAATTGATTGCATTAGCTAAGCTAAATTAGAATTTAATGGTGTTGAAAGAATTTTTCTTCCCTTGTCTTCAGTTAACTTATGATCGCATAATAATGTGAAGTTTCACGTGTGATATAAATATTCATGTTTCGCAGAAGATACAAATTGCTTGCAGAACTACTTAGAATGTTCCCTTGGCGTGAATCTACTGAGAAAAATCGTCTTTATTATGTGAAGAAAATATATAATATAATGCAGTGTTTCATTAATTCAACGACCATTTTTTTAATCTTAACGAAGCATCATTGTTTCAAAGAAAAATTCTAAACCGTGATTTCCTAGACAGATAAACCGTTCTCACACCGTGCTTAATTTTTAAAAGTGGTATAACTTAGGTATAGCTCTCGAAATGAAATTCTAGACAATGATCGTCACAAATTATATTTCAAATGCGCCAACGCTATATTAGTTTTTAATTTCTTAGTGATAGAAAGTTGATTATACCAAGAGATACAAACGCTATGGTTATAATTATCTTTTTCGATGTATTCCTAATTTCGTTGTTAAAATGAGAATAAGGTGGTAAAATCATTAATATAATTGTAGTATCTGATTCTTACATATTATCCTTATTCGTATGATACGAATATCGAGAAAAATTATCTGATACAAATAAATAAAACGATTTATTACATAGTAGTACATTTATTACAAATTGAAAATCTATTGAAAATTAGTAAATAATAAAAAAACAGCATAAAAACGCTATATAAAGCAAAACAACATAAAATTGTAGAGTTTTTTATAACTGCTTTCATTTCAGATTTGAACGATTAGTTTGAGCACTGTATGCGGTCCTAATGTCACTTGAGTGTATAAATCATATGCAACGTCATTGCGTTGACCGTCGACTGAACAAATTTCTCAACGTTTTGTATAAAACACATAATAAACTTTAATAATAAAGCGTGGCAAAGGCTGCCCATAAAAATGCACTCATCAAACTTGCTGACCGAAAGAGAGAAAATCGACCTGCGCGTATCCCAGACTAATCAGCTTTAAGGTACCAAAAATAGTCGTAAAAAATCGCCCCGCAGGAATCAAATGACCGAGCAGACCTAACGATTCCATTTTGTTTTCTCTCATTGTTCCCTCTCCCTTAAAAGACCGTAAAAAAATGACAGAGACGACCTTGGATGAAGGTCTTCGCCTGGTATTTCCGTCAAGAAATTTGTCCTGCTTCTCAACAGCAATAATTAACTTTTTCGACGTAAGAAAAGTAATAAAAATAATTAAACTTTTCAGAACGTATTAAGGTTTCTAAATAGTTGAGCGGATTTCATAACATTATTCTTTTACGAAATCGGGTGAATTTTTTGAGACTAAAGTGTCAAATTTGTGGGCTCGACTATTATTAATAAAAAATGTTAATTTTTACAAGACGAATAATTTGTGTTAAATCCCACGCTACGTACGCTACACCGATTGAATAGCGTAATTTTTGCTAGCGCGTAAGGTGAATGAAGCCGCGGGCACTCGCCATTATCAAACTAGAGCTGATGAATGTACAACCAGGTGAAAGATGTCGAGGAAAACTCGGCCTATAGGAAGAAGCGATGCCTAGCTGTCCGCGAAACTGTGCGCTCGGCTATACATAACGCGCGAGATGAATGTAGACAGAGAGTGCGTGCAGCAAACGAATGTCCGCTCTCTCGCCACCTAAGCATTTCGCTTTCCAACGAAAAACCTCATCTCCCGGCTGTGCCCCTCCACTCGACTCTCCCGGCATTCGCCCGCAGCGTTCGCGCGCAACACGCGCTTCGGGCACGCAATGGCATCCGCGCGCGCGTTGACAGCTCACGCTGCGTGCACGCGTGGCCATGTGTATCATATATATATATACATATACATGTATACACGCTCAGAGGAGTCTATGCACATACAGGCGGCACGTTCTGCGCGGCGCGTGTATATACACGTACGGGAAGAACCGCGGAGCGCGGAGGAAAGGAAAGGCCCCGCGCGCGAGAGCGCGAGCTGTGATGAGATCCGGTTTTTGACCTGCAGCCGCAGCGCGGCACACCGATTCCACCGCGGCCGCGTGTCCGTGTGTAGAGAGAGCCTCGGCATCTGCCGCAGGACGACGGCTCCAGAGAGCCTGGCTCGCCGTCCCTCTCTCTCTCTCTCTCTCTCTGTGGTCCCTCGTCTTTCTCTCCTTCTCTCTTCCTCCCTCCCACTTGGAGCCCCGAGCTATGCGCAAGTTCTCCCGCTCCGGCTGGCCTGCCTGCGAGATAAGGATTCGATCGTATATGAGATCCTCGGTGACCCTTTTTTTTCCGTTTCTGTCTGCCTCGTGGATTGAGAAATGAGCGACGCTTACTTTTTATTTCTCCGTCTGCTAGGCTCCGTTCTGCACCTGGATTCTCCCCGATAATGGGCTATATTCGCGCAGGAGCAAAAAAACCTTCATACGCTGTATGCCTCCATTTTAAATTCGCCTCGATGCTTTTTATTTGCGGCTCATTAATTACAGTTTGAAATAACTGGGGGCAACCGCGTTCATAAAGTGTATCTATATTTTGACCGAAACTGCGAGGCTCGGCTCCTCCACGAGTTAATCTTCCACTTGCGTAACTCTGGATTTATTAAATAGAAGGAAAAGAAGACCAGTGCACTGGAAAGTTTATTGCGCATGATTTGCGCACCTTGATTTTTATCTGGCAAAGGCAAACTTGTCTTTTTGAAGAATAATTATTTGAGTTTGAATATGACATGCGCGCGCACTTGACACGAGGAATGGCTATAGGAGTATTGCAACAGGTGGCCAACGAAAACCAGTCTTTGAAAAAATGATAGGTTTCACATTTGACATTCTTCGGGAGGCGATTATTCGATTTTTACAGTCTTCATTTGCACAAAAGATATAGAGGGGATTTGAAATTAAAATTTGGTTAGCAACATAGACTGGCAGGGGAGCCGGCTGTATATTTTGGTTGTTTCTAATTTTCTTCTCCTTTAGCGCCCCCGTACCGACTCGAATGCCTTTTTTGCTCTCGCTTTGCATATATTTCCCATTTCTTCGGTATCCCTTATACAACCTATGCATTCATTACTTGATGTATCTATCGGTTGTGGTAATAGGTATGCTAATAGCCGGTGCACAACACGTTGTTATTTACGCTGCTCTTTTTCATTTTTAATTATTTCGCGAAATTGGTTCTCGCTGAGAAAGAAACTAAACAGAAGGTATGTTAATCCCGGGGGAATTGGCTTATTCAGGCTGCCGAAGAAGAAGGTGTCTATTTACATCTTCATCTGATTTATGGCGGCGGAAAAAGAGCCAAGCCGTCCAAGATCCGTCAAAAGGATTGGGCGCGCGGCGATAGATGCCCGGCGTGCCGCGGCCCGGAGAAAGGAGGCGCGGGGCCCTCGGGGAAGACGAAGAAAGTCGTTACGCAACGGAGCCGCGAGGCCCGGACTGCCGCCGCCGCCGCTGCGCCCCCGGGGGAAAGACCGGCTACCGGGCGACGCGGGGCCCCGGCTCGATTTCAATTGTCCAGCCGGGCGAAAGTCATAAAAGGCTAATCGGGCGCGGGCGACTCGGGCGCGCCTCGCCGGGAAAAAAAAAAGCCCCCGGGGCGGGCGGGCGACGCGCGGCAGGAATAAAATGGCCCGCGGGCGGCGAGCGGCCGTCTGGCGGTCTGGCCCGGCTCCTCCCCCGGCCCCCGGGCTCCTCTTCCCTTTTTAAAGGGAGCCGCCGCCCGGGATGCGGGCTACCGTGCGCGCGGTTCACGCGGCAAGCGAGCCGATTGGCCGGGGGCCGCGCGGCTCTCCTCGCGGCCCGCCCCGGGTCGACGGCCTTTTTGCGCGCGGGGGCCTCGCTTCTTCTTTTTTTTTTTTTTTCTTTCCCCACTTTTGGGGGAGCGCTTAGGAGCCGGGCTTTGTCGCGCGGGGCTTTTGAATTTTGGCGCGCGGGTTCCGGGCGCGGGGGGCACAGGTGACTTTTGTGCCCGGGCCCGGTTTCCCTACCACCACCCCCCTCCCACGAGGGTCCATGGGTCCGCGGCCGGCGGAATGCGGCCCCGGTCCAATTGAACCATCTGCTCGGGCAATTTCCCGGGCGGGCGGCCACGCGTATTCCTTGGAAAAGGGGCCGAGGCGAATGCGCCCCGAGATTAGTCGGGGGCCTTTGGAGCGTGGGAGAGGCCGCCGAATCGGGCGGCGGCCCGCGCGGAAAAAGGTCCTCCCGGGGCCGGGCGCGCGCACACAATGCCCCCATATTCTTCCATTTCCCCGGGCGGCTCCTCGCTTTCCCTCCTCCCTTTTTTCTCTCCCCCGGGCAGCGGCGGCTCGGCTCGGATGAATCGGAGGAATTCGCCTCGGCGGAATGTGAAAACGCTCCCGGAGGCTTTGTGCGCCGCGAGGAAACTCCGGTTTTTCCTGCGCCCCGGAGAATTCCCCGGGCGAGGAGGTCTTGTCCGATCGGCGGGGGAGTAGGGAAGGAAGAGAGAAAAATCGGTCGCGCCTCCGATCGAGTGCGGCTCGGGCGCCGAGGCGCGGGTCCCCCGGGCGGAAAAACCGCCCGGCAGAGGAGCTCTCCGCGGCGGTGCGTAACTGTAAGAGAAACACCTGTTGCCCGCGCACCTCCGGCATCCCCGGGGCAGAAGAAAGAGCGCGGAGAAACGGCCGGGCGGCAGCGGCGGCGGGGCCCCTGTCGCAAAACAGCCTCCCGCGGGCCGAGTTGGGCGCCGCGGAAACTCGGCGGCCGGGGCCCGGCGCGTATCGGCCAAGGAGGCCGGCCGTAGGCCAAATTCCCGGGGGGCCGTAAAAACCCGGCGGCGCACCTCGGCGAGCCGGGGGAAAAAGGGGCCCGGGCCCCCGAATAAAAGGCAAAAAGCCGCCGGCCGCCCGGGAATAAGGGCCTTATTTATTTCGGAGCGGTATCATGTCCGCGGCTCGCGCCCGAGAAAGGAATTCCTCGGGCCGGACAGCTGCTGCCGAACAAAGAGGGCCGAGCGCCGCCGGGGAGGGCGGGAGGGCCTCCCGGGGCCCGCGGGACCTCGGGGGCGGACGGGGCCCCCGGCCGGCTCCCGCGTTACCCGCGAACCTCCTGGTGCCCCTGGCCGCGGGCGCGCGCACCGTTAATTGAGTGAAAGCGAGAAAGAGGGCCGGCTTTGGGGCCGCTCGCCGCGGCTCGCGCCCACTCGCCAGATATATATATTTCCATTCGCTTGTTTATCGCCGCGGGGAGGGGGCCGGGCGCGTGGGCTCGGGCTGCCGCGCGGCAGCCCGCCAGCCTTCCGGAGGACGGTGTTTTCCTCGGGGCCGCGGGGGCCGGGCGCGAGATGGCGCCAGGGATCCCCGTCCGCGAATAGAAAAGGAGCCGGCAGTTGCACCTTGCGCGCGGCGCCCGAGCCCGATCGACGCGTTTCTAAATTGTACGCTATTTCGAGCGCACTTTCAATTTTGATAGTCGGCCGCGGCGCGCGTACCCCGCCGCTTGGATAAACGCATTATCCAACAGCCGTGTCAGCCCCTTGGCCAACGCGACTTTTATGCAATTCCATTATGGGTTATGTAAAGGGGAAGGCGGCCGGCCAGTGCTAAGGAGGGCCGCGGCCCGCGATCACCAATGCCCGCCGGATTTAGCCGAGGGGCCCGCGGCGCTCCTCCTTTTTTTTCCCAGCGCGGGCTTATCACTCGGCCGCGGGGAAGCGCCGCTCGGCGGAAACCGCTCGGCCGCTTGGTAGGAGGGGGGGGGAGCGGCTCTCGGAAAGCCGCGGCGTCCGATTTCCGCGGGGCGCCGGCCTCGCGGCGAGCTGGAATCCTCCGCGCGGCCGAGGTAATTTACGGTTTTATCGTTGGCACTTATGTGCCTTTTGCCGGGGCGCCTCCCCCCGCCCTAGGTTTTTTCGTTTCCTCGGGCGCGCCGGCAGCGGGGGGCAGAGCGCCGTTTTCGAATTACAGAGGTTTATGTGCGCGAGGCGCGCCATTAGGGAGCGATGCCCGCGAGCGCCCCGGGGACGAGCCGTCCGGCGCCTCCCGGGGGACGAGCTCGGGCCCCGAGTATGGGCTTTCCTTAAACCGCGGGGGCGCCGGCCGATTGGCCCATTGGCCATTCGGCTAGACGGGCTACTTTCCCCCGGCGGAGCTTTTTTCCGAACTTTCGAGGCCGCGCTCGCGCGCCGGGGCTAACTGTGCTTTCCCGCGGCGCGTCTCCGCGCGCGGCCGCGCTTTTTATCGGCGATGATGAATATTACGCGGAGGCCGCCGGCAAATTGCGGCAAATTACAGCGGCCGCGCGCTAAAAATGCCCGCGCAACTGTAAAGGCGGAAAAAAATAGCGGCCAGAGTAACAAGTCCGCGAGCGGCCCCGGCCCCCCCGGTGGGGATCTTAATTGTCCCCGCGCGCGGAAAAGCTCCGGGGAAAGCGGAGGCGCGCCTCGCCGGAAAAGCGCCCTCGGCTCGCGGCGCTTGGATTTCGGAGCCGGCCGTTCCCCGGCTCTCTTTCTCCCGGCGCGGGCCGCGCTAGCCTCCCGAGATTAGACGCGGTTACGGAATTGCGCCGGAGAAAGTCTCCCGCCTCGAATCGGGGGTGCTTGCTTCGCTCGCCGGCGGCGCGGCCTCTTTTCCTCCCCGCTCCCGGGCGAAAGGTCGCGAGGGAAGAAAACGGCGCAAAGGGGGGAAAAAAAAAAAAAGAGAACGAGCGGGCCAAGGTTTCGCGGGAGAAGCGACTCCGCGGAAGAAGAGGCGGCCGCCCGGGGAAAGCACAGTTACGGGGGCCCGCGGGGGAATGCGGCCCGGCCTCGGCGCCTAGGCTCACCTCGCGCCGGTCAAAAGTATAACTGTCGCGTCAAATGTGTAACCGAACCCGCGGCTATTTATATTCAATCGGCCGGCGGCGGCTGTCCGCGGGGCCTCCCGAGTACCCAGCGGAGCGAATAAAGCCGATCCGCGGCCGTATTCCGATTTTGAGCGAGTCTTTAACGGCCGGCGCTCTCGAAAATTAATAGAGTGAAATTTCCACAGTCGAGTCCGCTCGGCCGCGAGCCGGAGCGCGCGAGCCCCGGCCTCGAAATATCTCCTTTTAAAATGTTTGGAAAGCTGTCGCTGGCATTGATGACGGCTACCGTTCCCGAGACCGGCCGCCCGATCCGTTTCATCCGGCCCCCCCCCCCTCCCCGCCGTCCCGCGCCGTTACCCGGCCGACCTTTGCCCGAAAAACCGAGCTGGACCGAGAGCCCGCGGGACGCTCCCCGCCCGCCGAGCTCGTTATTCCCCCCTCCCGCTCCTCCTCTCGCTCGCCGAGCCGGCCTACAAGCCGAGCTAAGCGCCGAGGGAATCGCCTTTCTTATCCGCCCCATCAAGCCTACACTAAGTTTGCACGCGCGGACATTTTTACTGCGCCTGCCCCGAGACACCGCTATACCCACTTCGCCGCCTTCCACCATCCTATAAGCTTTCCCTTTTGACCCGCGCTGCTTTTCCTGTCCCTCTATAAGGACACTAACGCCTTTCGATTCGATCCTCCAGCCCAATATTTTAACCTTCCAAAACGACACGCTAATCCTGTAATTTATCTCATTTCATTCGCTGTGTAACGCCGGACGGTAATCAGGTTATACGCGGCGATAGCATGGGGCATTAAAAAAATTAGGAATTTCGGTTAGCGCGACCATTATCCAGGCAATTTATATGTGCATATTTGATTAAAAGCGCCCGCGCGGCGCCTTACACTTTGTAGATTCTTTTAATTAGGCTTATATTATCGCGAATTAATCATCGCCCGCTCTTACGCAACAATCGTTCATAATTAACTCATTAATTTCAGCGGCTGCGTTGACTGGTGCCGAGCCTCTCGCCAATTCAACCCGCCGTGCATTAATAATTAATATCGGCCGTTACCGCCGACGGCGCAGCGCCACGCACTTGATAAATCACTTACACCATTTAAATTGTTAATTGCGCAGAACGCTCACATATTCATAGAGCGCACGCGCATCCTTTCGCAGCCAGATCGCTGCCTAGCCTGAATAAAATCAAACGCTCCGCACGCACACCTTCCTAATCTCAACCGCCGTCAGGCCCTCTTGTTATCTCCTTCTATTCTTCACCCGCGCGCACATTTTTCATCCGCGGCAAGCCCTACGTCTTTGATAGACAATTGAAGAAAAGTGCTGGCGATGAGTTCAACCAAGTGTGGCCGCCGGAAATTTAATAAACCGACCTTTATGGAATCGGATGCGAAGAAGCTCAAATCGCGAGCCGTTATCTTTCATGAATGAACCGTTCTCCCGAATTTCCCAGAACCAATGCGCCTTCCTCCATGCAAAAGTATATATCTATACGTACAAACTGCCTTTTTATTTATCCAACAATAAGGATATCATTTTAGAAATAATATATTTATTTTATTAAAAGTATAAATTTTATTTGCTGTGTAGAGAGTATACAAATCATCGAATTAAAATAATAATTGCAAAAATTTTATAAACTGTATTAATTCTTACATCATGCAAAATATATTATATATACATATAAATATATGTATTTAATTTATACATTGAATTAGTAAATTAACTAAAATAACTTTTATAATGTTTTTTATAAATTATTAACTTATAATTAGCTAATAAATTGTTTACTGCATTTGTTTACATCTCAGAAACATACTGCATCTTCTTCATAGATAGATTCGATGCGTGCTATACAGGCGTTTCAAGCGCAATACCAATATTTTTACCACTTACTTTCCTCGGTCTAACTAAAGCATCCATTTGATTAATAATATTGACCGTGTCAAAAAGTTCCAAAAACGTTACAAAAATACAACTGCTAAACAACATAGCATTTGTAACTAGTTCCTAACTAATCCTACTTTATAAATGGCTAGATTCAATCTTCAAAATAATTCAATTTGTATCAGGGAAGTGTAGCTAATTTCGCCTACTTAGATTATATTTATATTTAGCTCAACAGGTGGTCTGGCACCTTCCACTGCATAACGACAGTCTTATCGTAAAAAACAATTGCGCAACGCAAAGTTCCCCTCGCGTCCGCGGAGATACTTTTCCTAATACACATCACACATAACCAAATCGCATAAGCGTAATTTTATTTAAACGCTATAAAGTTGTTTACAGCTTTCATTCGTGCCTTTATTCGTGCAGCCTTTCTCCCCGTCTCTCTCTAGTGATTACCGATTGGTTTGGCGGCTTTTTTCCAGGACGCTCCAATTGTGGCGGGGGATAGGACGAGGGCACCGAAAACCACTCGACGCTCGTTCGCGGCAGCTTCCTTATTAAAATTCCAGGGAGGGAGCACGCGTTATTATTGAATATACTCACTGGGGGCCGCTGGCGGCGGCTCGGCCGCGAAAGCGAGCCTCAGGGCGATACTATAAAACCGCAGAAAATGACGTATCGATCGGTATCGCTCGCGGATATCGCATTCCGCGGGCCGCACAGTCTTTATCGCGCGGAAAGAATCGATACGCGGGCGGAGCTACACCCCCCCCCCCCACCCCGCGCCCCATCTATGTACATGGATATAACGCGCGAAACGACGTTGTAAAAGTCGACGAGGGGGAAAAAGCGGCTAATGGCGCCAGCGAGGGCAGGGGGAGGTAATGGCCCGGACGCGAGCCGCTTCCGCGGAAAACTCCAGGTGGGAGCGGCCTCCACGAGATATAAACCGGAGCGTTCGTCTCGTTTTTTCGCTGGAAGATTTTCGAGGAACCTTGGAATGTGGAGGGCACTTTCGTAAATTGATAGAAAGTGAGGCGTCTCGTTGTGTTCTAAAACTCGTTTAACCCCAAACTGACAACTGACAAATTCTCAATGAAAGTAGGCTACTCGTAAATGTGCGTCTCCTAATACGGACAAGTTGAACTATAAAAGCGAATAACATTTATTTAATGTATAAAATAAATCATTTTTTACTAGTTAGATTTTATCACTGTTTTATATAGTAGCTTTGATATCCGCATGTTTTCACAGTTGCTCAAAAAGACTGTTCGGCTAATAGAAAATATTTCACAATGATTCCGTTGGAGAAAAAAATTACGACTTATCGTTTAATAATTTTTAATCGGCCATTTTCATTCAGTATAATTTGACAATATATCAATAGTGATCAAAAATTAAAATATTGATGCTTGCAGTAAGCTGTACGGTTTAGTGCAGCATAAAGAAGAAAGAATAACTTACATGCAAAATCTCGAGCTTTGTATTATGAAATTTTACAGTTGGAATCGAACGGAAAAGGTCGCACTTCCAATACTGCCAAGTTTACGTAACTCGTTCTATAGGCATACACTCGCGAGACTCGAGGGTGGAGAAATAGGTGAACGGAGAGAAAGAGTTAAAGGGAGAGAAAAGGACGAAGAAAAACAAGGGAGAAAGAATCGCGCGGTGGTCGAGCGGTAACCGATGCTGATATGAATGGAATGCGATGCTATTATCGTGGCGTACAAACCGATAACTCCCCGAGTCCCGCAGTTCAAGAGTAAAGGAAAGAGAAAGAGAGAGAAAGAGAGAGGGATGTATATATACAATTCAGAGATAACTATAAAGAAGGTCGAAGAAAAATGAGAGAAGGACAGGAGGAGGATGAGAGTCGAATAGATAGCCAGAGAAAGAGAGTTGAGCATAGAAAGAGAAAGAGGGGGGGTGGGGAGGGGGAGGGAGTACACTTATATCGAGAGATAACTATAATAAAAAGAGGGAGAAAAAATGTTAGGGTGCGTGTGCGTGAACGAGAAAGGGAGAGAGAAAGGCAGAGAGGGGATTAAAGAAACAAGCGGATGAGAGGTCTACAAAAACGATCTGCGTGGAAGAGATTCCTGCGAATCATTTGCGTTTTCTTTGCTCCTCCTTTCTCCCTCCCTCTCTCGCTCTTCTCTTCCCTTCAAAAGTTTGCCTCGTCGAGGAATGCTGCGGCGTTATCGTTACTTCTTTAGCGTCGATAGTAGTATTTTTAGCGGCGGTTTTTGCAACTTTAACTCCTTTTCTCTCCCCCTGACTCGCGAGCGCGTGCATATCTGCACATTTATCTTGAGATTCCCGTATCGGAAATATTGCGAACCCTGCATGCATTATCGAGGGATCTTCTGCACAGTGAGCGCAATGTTTTTGTTATTGTACTTTTGACCAACAGTCGTTTTGTCAACATTTGCACTGTTTATTGTTATTCCAGTCTAATCGAATGCCGTCGGTCGATAATGCGCGTTAGATCCTTTTATCGTCACGGTTACATGAGCGCCCGATTTTTATGAAATCGCTAACAGCTGTCTCGGAATGCAGTTTTACCTTTTGCTGATTCCAAGGAAAACAGCAACGTGTGCCTGCTGATCTTTCGAGTACGCAGATATTGTATTTTAATTCAATAAATGAAAACACATTTTTACTCATTCTTCGTTTTCGTTTTTTAGTAATTTCTTTTTTATGCCACAAAGTACGGATCTTAATGAGGTAAACTATTTTTATCGTAAAAATATGAGACTTTTTGACCTTTTTGCTCATTCTCGAGAAAACCTTTACAATTTAATATTTTATCTTCGATAAGCAGACGCGTGCAATCCACCACCTGAAGAATGGTAAAGAAAGGAAGAGAGAAAAAAAGAATGAAACAAACCGGTCAACGGGAGGAGCGTGCACGAAACGTATCGTCTTCCATCCCAAGAAACCGTCGCCTTGGGCAATCCTTAATCCGCAAGATGGAATGCGTCAAAGCTTGGCTGCCAAAGGAACGGACAGATTTCAAAAGCCCTCTTACGAAAGCGCAATTCATTAAATAAGCGCATAAATAACGCCAATGGCCCGTTTCACCTTTTAACCGATCGCGCGGGTGGAAATCGGATTCTTAACTCGTTCACCACATCGCGTTAGACAAATTCTTGAACAACTGACAATGTTCAAAGTTCATCTTCTTACAAGACTCGGTATAAATTTTAGCGTCAAGCTTGTACGATAGCGATTAACTAACAAGGGGCTATTTCGTGCCGATTGACGGGCGCCGATAACGAGGTCGATTGTCAAAATTGAACCAATTTAAACTGGTTTAAAACAGCCGTCCGAGGAGCGGGCGCGGATGATTGAAACTTTATTATTTCATTAAGTCGCCGCGCGTTTCTTTTTTTCCCGTAAATTAAGTTTTTGTTTTGTCAATCGGCGATCGTACGCGAATGATGGATTCCGGGGGTCGCGCCGCCGGCCCGTTGCCTCTTGATTGAGCCATCCTGATTTTTCGGGCGCCGATCTCGCGCGGGTCTGGCATTAATAATGGAAACTATAAATCACTTACGATCGAGACTCATAAAACACGATGAGGCGATGATTTACAATACGTGTATATGTTCTATAAATTATAAAAATTTGCACTGTTCTTAAAGACATTCGCAAAGTATTCTTTATGTATTGCAATTTTTATTTGCATTAAGAGCACAGAGCCAAGTAATCTAAACAAGCCACTCACCGATAGAAATTAAAGATTAACAATATCAGATTATTTGATTGACGAAGCAGCAAAGACGATTTACAAAAACAATCATTAGCAGTACATCTAATCTAATCGATTGTATCTTCCAAAATAGAATTGAACAATTGTCTCTTATTGTCATTTGTTAAAGCCCCTCCGATACTTATTTAGTCCTCATTTTCCGTAAGAAAATTTTCCTAGGAAAGGACACCTACACGCGACTAATAACAGTCAATGAAAATAGGCGGACTATTTACCAGTAAGGCGATCGATTAAGCACTTTGTGAACTAATCACCTTCGTAACTGTCTTGATACCTTATTTGTGATTCAATTACGGGTGATTCTAATGACCTCTAATGATAATTCACGCGAAATCAAACAATGTCGATTGTTCTTGCATCAAGAGAATCAACGATTCTTAGCAGAAAATTAAACATCCAATTTGTGCCCTCATCATTCTATGTAAGACCATATTAGCTAGAGAATGTTCAAGATGAAGGTGCGTCTCAAAGACACTTGATATTGATGACACTGCAATCCTGTTAACGATGGTTAACGATTCTCGTTGTGGTACACGATTTGTAATTTGAGTATGACCGCATTTTCTTATACCGGTATAAAAATAGAGAACTTCATAAACTAGAATCAACAAAATTAAAATATAATCGTAATGATTTATCTCAGTCAGAACCTCCAGCAACTATATCCCTTTAAGACCCGTCATTCACATATAATTGAACAAAATCATTACATATATTCATAAATTCATAACGAAGACGAGTGGTACAAATTTCAGACATAAACTTCCTGTGCATGTGGTGTAGAAAGAGCGAGAGGAGGAGAAAAATACAGATAGATTTAAAGAGAGAGAAATAGCTTCAAGCGGCACGTTTTTCTTAAGTCGCTATCAGTGGGATAAGGGGAGCCGCAATGCTATTGCTGATAAGCTACGGAAGAGAAAAAGTCTGAATTCCATAGTGCTGCCTAGAAAGATAAGGTATGACCTTTCGATGACTTAATCAATTTTTCTACGCACTAACTTGTACGCGTGCGTTTGTTATACAGTATCACTTAGGCTACTTGTGTTACGCACCTTGTTATCCTTCTTTTACCTTTCACCGCATGCATTTACACGTATTCAACCATTCACAATCATCGTTTATTTTAATTCTTCGTAGTCCGTAATACTTCTTTAATTATTATTTAAAAATATATATTTTGCTTTTTACTGCCAATATTAAGATTACACTATGAATGAACTTTGCCAGAAACACAATTTTCTATGTATTTCGTACTATGTATATATACGTACTACGTGCTAAAAGAAATGAAAAAAAAAATACATCAGACAAAATTTCGCTTTCACTTTTTATCTCTTCATTCTCTTGAGGGCCAGAAACTTGACCTTAAAGGTCAAAGTCATTATTCGGTGCTACATTTGTGCAGCCACGGCCTAGCACGCGCCGACGCCATAAAAGACCTGACGCATGGAGGAAGGGGAGAGGAGGTGCAACACGAGAAAGAATGGAAGAGGAGTAAGAAAATATAAAAGAGTGTGCCTGGTCTCTTGCAGCACACGGGATCAACGGGAATTTAATAAGAAAACTGATCGTCCGCAGGAACAAGAAGTCGAGGGGGTAAGTCGTAAGCAATTAGTTTGAATGATAAATTTATTGAAAAGTTGAGGCTCATTTTTGAAAGGTCAAAGTTGCAATTTTATACGTGATAAAAGTATAATTGTGTTGCTTTCGCCTTAAATTTACCGACCATTCAAACACCGTAAAACGCCACGTTTCTTGCTTGAACGCGAAGGTTCGCCCTCTGCCGTAAAATTTTTTTTATTTTGCCTCACACGAATGATAATCTTTATAGATACAACCCTCGAGCATATCTCGCAACATCAGTAACTCTATACAGCTTTGAATAGGTTATTAAAGAACATACCCTTGCTACAATGTAAGCGTTTAATCAAGAGAAAAAAATGTGTGACATTAAAATTAATGTCAAGAAAGAAATCATGTCAGCGTGCACTCCCCATGAGATCAAGTTAAGCTTACAAGATTCACGGCGGAGCTACTTTGTTTCAAAGAACACAGGCAATGTATGTTGCACACGTGTGATTAAAAGTTAAAGCAACAAGCGGGCACTTGAGTTGCAGCGCACGTTCGCCGCACTTTATCTACAATCTGCATGCAAGAAAAATTTAGAGGCAACATCCAACAGATGTAATTAAAGCAGTTGGAAAACGTCGGGGATCTGACGGTCGAGGAGGTAAGTGAAACCTGCATGCGTGAGGGACAAAACAGGGGCAGAGAGTCGAGGCGTGTTGTACACCAAGTGTGAGAAAGGGAACAAAGCAAATGTGGAAGATAAATGAAAACGAGACGAAGAAAATGAAGAAGCGAGAGAGAACGGCGAGGCGCGTGTGATGCCCACGGAATTCCGATATGCGTCTAAAAATAGGTCGATCCAAGACGAATACATGAACTCAGCATGCAAGCAAAGCCTATTTATGTATCACTCCGCGTGAAAAGAGATGGTATGGGCAAATGAATCTAAAGATCTGTACGCGATCCTAAATATAGCTCATCTTTGTCCCGTAGGAAACAGAAAAAATACGGCGAAAAAATACGCCATTGAGGGAAGTTATGTGATAATTAAAAAGTAACGCGTATGTCCGAAAAATGTACTGCATTTTTATCTTCATTCGGTCCGTACATATTTATTCTACATACTTCTCATATTTCTCTTGATCTAGACCTTGATCAGGGGATTATGTTATGATTGTCCAAATATCTGTGTATTTTATTCTTCTTGCATGAAGAACAGGTGATTCAAGTTTCTTTGAGCACTTATGATAAATTATTGTAACCTTGTGTTTACATTTATTTAATATCTTTTAAAATTACTTTTTAATTATAGCATCTCATTATAAGTTATGTTTATTATTTTTTTCTTTTTCATTTTAATGATTACTCTTTAACTTCAAAAGTACATTGTTGTTCCTTCATATTTCTTTACTTCCCGCGATCATTTATTAAAAATTTATTATCAAAGCAACGGACAAGCCACTTAAGTAGTAACAGACAAGTAGTATCAACAATTATCAATATCATTACAACTACATAATTGCAAGTGTGCATATTTGACAGAAACATTTCTATTTTCACTTGACATTTCCCTACAACAAGTACTAGTAGTGCTTTTTGTGCGAATCTCCTTTTCTTCCTTTAAAGCTACATTTTAGTCCTCCCTCCTTTTCTCTTTCTCCTTTACGCCACATTTCTCTTTCTTTCTCTGGTCCACCCTTTTATCTCCATTTGCTCTTTCTTACGCTATATTTCTTCTTTCGTTTGTCTGTCTCCCTCGCTCTCTTAGTACGCATAGAAAGAAGGGTCCTCGAATGGAGCTCGAGCTTCGTGCCTTGCCGTGCACCTTCGGTACAGGCCCCTCGGCCGTTCTTCTCCCACCCTTCTACTCGAAACTCGCATCGCTTGGTCAAGGAAGAGGTGGGGAGGAAGAGGACGAGAGAGAGAGAGAGAGAGAGAGAGAGAGGAGGAAAGATCCAACGGCCTCTGGGGGCCCTACGAGCGTAACTCCGGTAGCCACTACGACGAAAGGGTGCGTGGCGGAGAGAGGGAAGGGGGAGGGGAAACGACGGGCGGAGGGGAGAGGAGCGGGGGATCGACTGATAGAGAGAGAAAGAGATAGAGAACCGGCGTCGCATTAAAAGAGGAAGGGAGCGAGCGAGAGGGAGGGCGACGGGTGGACGGGAGACATTCCAATCTCCCTCGTGGCAGCGGCACACCAGCAGCTCAGCGGCAGCGCGTTGCCCGTGTGCCAAGTCACCGTGACTGGCTTTAAAGACGACCCACACACTCTCTTCTTCTCTCATCTTTCTCTTCCTCTCTCTTGGCTCGCTTCTCTTGGTATCCCGCAAAGATCGTGTCCCATCTACTTGGCGGATAGTACCCTCTCTCTCTCTATTCTGGTATCCTGGGGTTTTGAAGAGATAAGTTTTCTCTTTCTCTCTCTTTTTCTTACTCTCTCGTTTTGGCCCACGGCTACCGCGATTTCACTACCCTGCGGTGGTACTACCGCAACCGATGCTGCTGCACGGCAACTTGTATGTGGATTTCCTGCTTTTTTATGCACATTGGTCTGCTAAAAATAAGCGGAATAATGGCGATAATAATAACTTGACTTCTGTACAAGGAGTGAAGAGAGCAGAGGTGGGAGAGCTTTCTTATCTTTTCGTTTTTCGTTATTTATAGCTTTTGTAGAGCGAATCTTTTCGTGGAATGATCGCCGTTGATTGTAATTAATATTAGTAGTCACTGGTACATAACTTTATTTGAATTCTCGGTAGCTGCCAGGGCAAAGGTATTCCTAGTAAAATCGAAGGTGGCAGTTTATTCGGTTCCTTATTTGTTTGAGGATCATTGAACAATGCAAAAATAGTGCTTTAATCGATAAGCTTGACGCTTTATCCTTTAATTAATTTGTGTTCATTTCTACTGTGAAATACTGATAGTAGTAAAATACTAATAGTAAAAAATTTAATATTTTTAAAAGTGTCTGCATAGCGATCCGCTACCCATCGAAATCTTCATCCCACGCCGTGACAAGAAAGAAAATTGCCCAAAGTGTTCAGCGAAGAGGTGAGAGGGAGAAAGAGGGAGAAAAAGGCATTCCACGAAGGAATAACATCCTTACTCCAACAACAAACTTATTTTTGGCCCGAAGTGGGCAATAAAAAGCGTGGCGGCCAACGGCGACGGCAGCAGCTCAGCGGCAGCAGCAGCAGCAGCAGCAGCATCGACTCACGGACTCAATTCGTTACTGGAGGCATCCAGTTATGTTCAGTTACGTTTGCGCGATCCTGCAGTCACTGGATGTTCGCGCCCGCTTGCAAGAATACGTGTAGTCGAGATCGCGAAGTCAGTTGGCGCATTACACGCGTTCGCCTACTTCGATCATGTACATTTCTTTTTTTCGCCCGTAAAAAAACAATCATTGGTAAGGGCGGGGAAACGGTTGGAGGGAGGCCCGAGGAAGTCGTCGTCTTGAAACGTGGTCGAAATGGAGAGATATCGTATCGTATCGACGCTTTTAAAGCGAGCATGCGGGGGAGGAGGTTGGGAGGAAAAAAGGCCGACGGCCGAGGCGTGGACTCTGGAGGCGTACGGCCTTTTATATTGAGCGCATAAAGATGAGACAATGAATGGTTTTAATGAAAGGAATTCCAGCGTGACTGGGTAGTTTGTATTTTATATACGCAGCCTGTCTACATGAGGAATGGGGAATGTGGAATTTATGAATTTGTCGATTGTAAGAGGATGCTGAGAGGATGTCCATTGGTCCCTTATGCAGTTCCTGCTCAATAAAATGATTCTTTTTGACGTTTCAAAGTCATTTCTAGATATCCAACGAGTAGTTTAGCACGGCTTTTTATTATATTATCCGCTTCTAAAGTTCAATAAATGTGCTAAATCTTCGTGGCCAATTAACCTCTTTTGTCGAGCAGAAAAATCGATACAATGTTCAAAGACATTTTTATTATGCATAAACTCTTATTAGAAACTTCGAGAAGATACCGCGATAAAATTAATGTTACAAGAGAAGAGGAGTAAAATGCATAAAAACACTTGAACTAACGTCAAAATCACACATTCTTGGAGTAAAATTTCTCGCTAAGTGATTCGCAATATCAAATGAAGTAATTCTAATTTTACTCGGCGACTTCTGGACGATAAGGAAACGACATTTTCTTGTGAATCATTAAACAACTAATCTGCATTTGTTTAATATAATTCAAAGTATATAACTATTTGAACGGTTGGGAGTGAAAATTACAAATTCAAAAAATTCTTTCATAAACTTTGAAATTAAGCACCGCGTAATTATAACTATACAGTATGAAAAACGAGACAGGTTTAGTCCCCAGTTGAGCTTGTAGGGAAAACTGTCTATTTCGAGATCAGTTCCGGAACAATATTATTACAAGGATAACCGGCAATAGTTTAAGTGCCGTGCGTTTTTCTACAAAACGCGCTGCGACCCGTAAGAATCATTTGGCCCGTAATCCGACTTGTAGCACCGAGCGCTTTCTAAACTTTATAACCAACGAATTTCTCAAATATAAACCGTCTAAACATTGGCTGCACTCACGTACTGCAGCACGAATATGCTCTTGCAATTGTCCCAAGAACGTTTCTCCTCATCCCCAAGAAGAGAACAATAAAGAAAGATGCACGCACCTAACGCAACTATTCGTCCGCCAGTATTCCAGCGTCATTTTCGCGATCGTCTACTGGATCGCTCCGAATAAGGCTACATGCGATCAGCCTTACGCGATTCTAAGACGGGGCAGGACACCATCGATGGAACCGTTCCAAGATCGATATCGTCTGTCTCCACCCGACGCCTAATGTACTTTGCGTGTTTCTGTAGGTGCCGAGAGACGCACCTGCGCCTCTCGTCTCGAACACGCGTTTCGTGAATTCGCACGACCTCTTTTTTCCGAGAAGGGACATGAGAGTCTTCCACCCGTGGCCAAAGTCTCTTGCACGGCTTGGATTTCGGTTCACCGAGCCTTACAATGTTCGCATAGATTTCGTTTTGTTGCGTACGGTAATAGCGAGGTTACGTACTTACGGATCAAAATAGAACAATAGTAAAGTTGTGGCCTTTGATCGCTTACCTGAAACAGAAAAAGCAACAATTATTTAATAATGTAGTTAACTTAGTACAAAATTAGGCTGTATAAGGAAGGAATTAGACTTAATTACAACTCATTTAATATTTTATCAGCATTAAGTAGAAGCCTTGAAAAATATAAATACATTTTTACTCTCTGGCCGTATGCGGAAAATTTACGTCGATCATTATGTATTTAGGAAATAAGAATACTCTGGTAGAATAAAATACTTTTATTCCAAAATTAAGCCCCGGAGGATAGGCGGCACGTCGCTTTCTGAAATTACACCCAAGACTGGGAGTATAAGAAAAAGTCGGAGATGCAGGGAAGGAGGAAAAAAGTTATGGGCATTCGCGAGCGCAGTGAGCAACAATGCCTCTTATAAAGAAAATATGCTCTTTCCGTATCGAGATACGTTATACACTGTGTGTATCTAGATATCGCCCGTGACTGACCAGAGGCAAGAATGTAGAGGCGCACGTAACGCGCTGAGGAGAGCCTCGCGCGGGCAAAAATAAACGGGCAATTAACATTCCGCTCTCATCTATCTGTCTCTCTCTCTTTCTCTCCTTTCCCCGCCGACTCCTCCATGCCCCCCTCCCCGGCGCCGGGGCCGCCCATGCCTCGGCCCCCGCTCTATCTCTATCTGAGCGCGCGGGAGAGGCGAAGCAAAGGAAAGCAATGCGCGCCAATAAGCCCGAGAGCGCGAGCGCGAGGTATCTCAAAAATGTCAGGCCCGAGCCAAAGATTCCTACTCGCTGCGCTCGAAATTCGCGGAATTCTTGGCCGGCGCTCGCGCGATCCCTTGGCGCTTTTCTCTACGCGCTTATGCTACCGCAGCCAGATATTGGCTCCTTGAGGCCTCGATCAGGCTTACGAGCCTCCGCGCCTGCATCTCTCGGTGCGATGCACCTATCGCGATCCGCTCGGGCTTTCCTCCTACGTGTTCCTGCAGGCGCTCCCTGCGTTATCGGCCGCTTTCATTTTAGTTCCTATCGACGATTGCAAATAAATTAGAAACGCCGGTCACGTGGCCATTTTCCAACAGGAGTACACGAAGAATGTAGCTGTGAAGAAAGCCTCGATGATGAGTGCAATAAATTTACTGGGACAACTTTTATCGCGAGGAGCGTCGGCGTAAAAGGCACCTAAAAAAGCGATCTTTTGCAAGAATTTCTTCGGGGCCGAAAGAAAAGTTTGCTTTCCACAGGAGTCCGTTGTACATCGCGCGACCAGTGCCTTATTCGCGAAAAAGTCCCCGAGCCGTGTGCGCGATCCGTAATTGATGTCTCTTGAGAAATATTTTATTGCAACCCGCCGATTTTATTACAATTATTAATCATCGTTATTTTTAGTTCCGCTTAAGAGTCGACTAGTGCGGCCACGAGAGAATTGCAGAGAGCGCGAGGGCAGAACTGGCGCACAACTGCTCCACTAAATGTCATCGTATTTCAAGATTATCATTATCAAGCGAATTCTTCCGTCCGAATGTCAACGGAATAAATCAACGCCTCGCAGCACCTAATCGAGGCACGCGAGTTTCGTTAATCGTGCTCACTCGTACTGCGAAAGTATCCGTACAAGCGCACCAAGAGGTTTGACGAAAATATTTTGATGCAAATCCTCGCGGCACCGCGGAAAATCGCCTTGATCGACATTCGGCAGCTTGCGGTTTGCCTCTGCGTTTTGTAACTGTATTTACAATTATTCAGTTGCATAATGGAGCTACTGCGCGCGACCGTCGAGGAAGATATTTCGAGATGTTTTCGAAGGGGCAAAAATTGTTGGGCAACTTTACTCGATGGCATGTTGTTGATACACGAGCTGAAAAGTTAATGATCAATGTGCAGCGGTAATACAAATTGTAACGAACAGCTTACAATATGTTAATGTATATAGCCTGTACTCAACACAGCAAAAATTAATTCAATACAAACATGTACACAGCGCACAGCTATTTAATTAAATTCAATTAATTTTTTAAACGGTTTTTCAAGTATTTTTACACACGAGCAATAATAATCTCCTACTCGGATTCAATGTTACATGGAAATACCGCACATTATTCACGTTTTTATCCTGATTTTTTTTCTAGATTAATAGCAATCTAGTACAAAAACTACTTGACACTCTTACCGATGCTACAAAAAAGTACTTTACAAGCGTCATATACTTCAAAGCCAATCAGGCGAGCAAAAGAAAGATTTAACAATAAAATTTGTATGTATATTGTTCGTGAATCTTTTGAGTTTTTACGACATGCACAGAAAGAGAGAATAATTTATTGGCATTTAAACGAATTTTATTAACTTTTAATGTTCATACATTTTAAAATCGGTATTTGGTTTGTTAATGACTAATAAAGAAGTGCAGTTCAACGATCTCCTTAATAGAAATTGCTCTCAAGAATAAGGTGAAAAAGAATTAAATTATGTCGTGCAAAATGTTCCACCAGGGATTATTCTTTGCCGCAATAATAATGCCACAAGGCGGTTGCTGATATTAGTAGTTTTTAAATCAATTCCATCTGTAAGTCTAAATTGCTTTTTCAATATCGTGTTTATTCTCGGTAGAGTAAAAATGGCGAGAACGACAGAAGCAAGTGCATTCCAATTCACTTAACCGCATTTCCATGACAATATGCATACGTTTTGCAAAGAAGTCTTAGCGCGTATTCGTGAATAATTGTTAAAAAACCAATAAAGGTGTTCGAACTGTTAGCGGAGAAAAAAGCGCGGAGGAAATTGGTGAAAATGACAAGTGGCGAGGCGGCAAATTCGCCGTCATTCGGTTCGTTTAGCAACTATTAATTCAATCCACGAAAGCAAGGAGGAGGCCATAGAGCACGAGGTCGAGCGAAAAGGGGGCAAAATAAGCAGCGACTAGCGCCGCGCTCGCGAGGGAAGCGGCCTGGTGGGGGCATAGGATCCGGCGCGGCGGCGGCGGCGGTGGCGGGGAAGGCGAAGCGCGGCGGCGGGGGAGGGCGAAGGACCATTTGCATCGGAATGCAATCCCCCTCGGCGAGGCGCACACGCGCTCACACGTACGCGCGGGGGAGAGCGCGGATGCAGGGCCGGGGATTTTCCCCCGCGCGGCAGTTTGTTTACGTTGGGCCTTGGCGCGCCTCGCGGCGGACCGATAAGCGGGATGCGGGACGAGGAGCCGCCTTCCTCAAACTTCCTCGTCCGGCCCCCCCGGTTCCGCCGGCATTCCGGAGCGGCGCGGGGATATCCTCCTCCGCGCGGGCACAATCCCAAGCGGCGGGATATGCTAATGCCGGGCGCCGGTTCCCCGAAGCCGCGGGGATTTTCGGGCTAGAGGCGCAGATAGGGCCCCGCGGGCCTTGCGGGAGCGGCCCCGGGCGAGAGGCCGCTCTAGGCGCAATTAGCGGGCGAGTTCGCCGGGCAGGGGGCCAACGACCCCCGGGGCTCCTCTCCCATTATGATTCCTAGAACTGCCGACGCATTACGGTTCGCGCGAGCTCGCGAGCCCCGCGCCAAACGAAACGGGCGCCGGGGAGATGGCTTCAGGGAAGGGGGCCCGAGCCGCCCGAGAAATCACGCGAGAAATCTGGCGGAAATCGCGATCGGCCCTCGGCTCGGGGAAGACCCCGGCGCATCGCATTCCTCGAAATCGCTCAATAAAGAGCGTTTATCCGGGGCCGGGATCGCGGGCCGCGCGCACGACACGGGAAATGATCGAGGCGCCGAGGGCGGCGTCGCACGAGGACGGCTGTCCCGCGCGCGCCAGTTCCCAGGGCGAGATCGGGGGGTCGCGCGGCCCACTTTAATCGCGTTACCGAGTCATTTATCCGCCGGGCGCTCTATTATTACGGATGAAAATGAGCCCCGGGTTCCCTTTTTTTTTTCTCTCTTTCCTTCGGGGTAAGCGACCTTTCCACCGCGCTGGAATGCCTTTGTAAAAAGGAAAAAACAGTCCCTCGGGCCTCTTCATTACCGCGGCGCGGCGGACTCCCGGCTATCGGTAAAAAATGCACTCTGGGAAACGAGGATAATTGCCCGGCTCAATTTGAATGACTAATTGTTGGAAAATTCCGAATCGCTCTACGATTCGTTCACCCCGGCGCGGCTCGGCCGGCGCCCGCTCCGGGCTTGACGCGCCCGCGCCGCCCGCCACGGATCGCTGCCCGGGCGGAATGCGCCCGGCCCCCGCCCGCCTCCGGAGGCGCGATCCGAATCTGCGCGCGCGCCCGCCGATGACCGGAAGTCCTCGGGGCTTTCCCACGGCGCGCGGGCCCCAAACACTTCCTCGCGCGAGCGCCCCGCGGCCTTTATTCCCCCCGGAGGATTAGCCCGGGACAGCTATGGGCCCCACCTGCTCCTCTTTATTCCGCCCGGCGGCCCCGGCCCGAGCGCGGCCCTCCGCCCGCTTAACGATTACGACTGCAATTCAACTGGCTACTTTTAACGAAGCCAATAAAAGAATTTGCGTGTGGTCGTTTGGCAAAGACGAGCCAAAATCACTGTTGCCGGCTTCTTAACTTTTATTGCCCAGTCCCTCTGGCCGCTTGCCTCGCTCGAATCCTTCAAAAGCCACTCTTTTAATAACGCCTCCTGAAAAGTATCCGGCTCTTGGGCCAGTATCGACCATTTTTTCGAGATACCCGCTTGTAAAGTGTTTTCTGATGTTACTCTGCACTGTTAATGTCACTCGCTCGAGTGACAGATAAGAATTTCCTCATTGAACCACTTTAAAGAGCACTTAAACACCGACTACAATATGCTTGAAGTATTTCCGTTTTAAAAAAATTAAGTACCCGCGTTACATTGTATCGCGAGCAAAGTACCGTTTCATGGCTCTGGGCTCGCTGGAATGCCAACTGATACACACACCAATGTTGAATTACATTCAATTTGTGCACAATTTAAAACTTTTCCCAAAGCTCGCGACATTGCAGTTGTAAATCAGCAGCTCTTAATGACGTTCCAGAAAAATACAAACAACGGCTTGGCAGCGTGTAAATTGCCCGTATGTTAATCCAACGAATCATTTCAGCGAAAAGAAGTGCACAGTTCCAATTCAATTATTACGCGTGATTAATAATTCCGTGTTCGTTAGATTGCCGTCGTAAATCAAGCCAGGCCGCCTCAAGTCACATTAAAATTTGCGGAATCGGAGCATTTAAAGCAGACGGTGTAATTTTTTCTCAATTAACATCTAGTCGCCTCTTCGGTTGTAAATTGCAGTCTTGGGAGGCGAGCCGAGAGAAAAGAAGGGGCGCGAGCGGCCTCAGAGTCCGCCCAATGCCAGTGGCGTCCCTTGATTTACGCTGATACGAGACCAGGGATACATTTGTATTTGCGCGTGCTGATTTACAAGTTGCACGTGAGTTTTCCGATGAGTTATTCGATCCGCGCGCCTACGTGCGGCCGTATCGGCCCGTTTACGTGTAAGTCACCTTCTTTCCCGCCTTTTTTCCCCATTCGTAATTTATATTAACCGCGGTAGGATATATTTTTTTAAATGGACGGTTCATGCCAAGCTGGGAGATACATATTGCGCGGTTTTACGCTGTCGCGCGCCCAGACTAGATATTGATTTATACACGGCGTTTTCAAGCGAACGATTAAGAGCACGAACGCTGCCTGTAGTTTCTATAAGATTGCTCCTTCTTTTGAAAGTTGCGCTCTAGGAAATGTGTAATTGCTTGGCTCATACAGACGTTACCGAGTTTGTTGAAATTTATTGAAACAGATAGTGACGCTTAATTATTGATCCTATTTAATATTCAACTAATGTTCTTGCTGTGCAATTTCTAGCAGATTATCTCTCTTCGGAAGAGGTTCAGTTGTTTCTGCGTGTACAAATATTTGACCTTAAAATAGGTTGACCATGTATTTAAAATTTTTTCTAAGAATAAAGGTATTAAAATAAAATTAAAAGAAAATATTTAAACTCTAAAATTCTTGTGTTAAAACTCATGTATTAAAATAGTAAATTTTTATTATCCTAACCTTCCTTTATTAATATAAAGAATTGTGTATTCATTTAGAGAAAATACTAACATATTCTATCCCAATACAATTTTTAATTTAAATTCAAATTTATTATTTAAGAAAAATATTTTATCACTTGCTCATACGAAATTCGGCATTGGCTTCAAAATTTACAATTGCAGAAGATCAGAATTTTGAGCAACATAATGCATAATTGAACAAAAGTCCCGCAAAGGCAAGTGCGTGATGTACTTTCACGCGCTCGAAAAAATTCTTTTATCGAGTCGATGTTTCGTGAAATGAGCTGCGTACGAAAGTATTTATTTACATAATGCGGACAAAACACGAGGTGGCATCCGCGAGACATTCTTCCAGTGAATAAGCGAGCCGGACATCGAGAAAGTTTAACAGCCGTCCGAGCTCTTTAATTTCGTCGCAGGAAGTACTCTTCCTTTGTTCGTTTTTTTCGTATTCTTTCTCGCCCCTGTCTCTTCACCTCTTTTCCCTTCATCTCAGAGCTTATTTTCTTTCGTTGTGCTGCAAGGAATCCCGCTCGCTTATTTTTTTTTCACGCTTGGAATGCTTGGGATGCAGAAAACAATTTTGACGCCGATCGAGGAAAAAAATTTCATAATTTTTTCGATCAAAATCGATATGATGTATAAGGTTCATTTATTTTTTCAATTAAATATACAGTATAAAATTTAAATAATGGTTAATTTAAACGAAATTTATTTAACAACTTACACTACCTCTTTAACAACGAGAAAAATATTAAAAATATTAAAAATGCTCAAAGTTGTAACATCGATTGTTTTTATCAAAGTTTCTTAGAAATCTTATTGATTCACGGCTGAGTCCACAGCATTGCAAATAATTATTTTTATATGCGTGCATGATTATAGAGCAAAAATCGGTTTACATTGTCCAGGAAAAGATAAGTGGAACAGTGGAGTGCGCGGAGCATTCCAGCATACGGAATCAAACAAATAAACGATAATTTAAGCACAACAGTTATCCTGTGCGCCTTCTTTCTCTCGCTAGTTTTCTTTGTCTCCCTTGGATTTCCTTTCTCTCTCCTTCTTTCTCCTTGCTCGCGGCCGTTCGCCGCGTGTATTTAGCCCGTGAGCCGCGCGCGAGTCAAGTTCGTCGTTGACGCCCACCACGTGGCAGGAAGTGGACATTAAAATCGAATTTACGAAGGCTTTTACGAACGCGAATGACTGAAATTTTCGAATTCCTCCAGCTTTTTACGTGTATCGCTATCTCCCTCGCTTCAGCGCTCACAACCTTTTGTTAAGCTTGTGGTAAAAAGAATGGAAAAAGGAGTTCCCTCGCATTGATTAGACAAAATTAATGCTAATTTAATAACACTGTAACGTTTCTATTAATCTTCATTAAAGAAATTCAATTATTTCTCATGTTTTAGGAGCCACAAAATCGTGCACAGTTATTGAAATAAAAAAATGAAGAAATATTGAAAATTAGTCAAATAGGAAATGTATACAACCGCAAAATAAAATAATCGAGAAAGAATATACATTACTGAATTCTAATCAGTTGCACAATAATATATTAATGTAAATGAGCATGATTTAAACATTAAAACTGATTCAATTATTTAAAATAGAACAGCAAAGAGAATTAATAACAATAGTTACGTATGAATATAAATGAAACTGCATTCAAAAATAAACTTTTATCATTGTGAATATACATATGTAATAACAATAATTCAAATAAAACATAACTACGCACCATCAATTCATTAGAAACTCATTCTCATTTTTCGTTTAACGTCATAGTTCCATTTTAGGTAATTGAATATTGACGCGTCACATATTGAAATCTATTGATACTATCTATCAAACCCTCTCTCCTGAATTAACATTTGAATTCAAATTAAAGTAGTAAGAGAGGGGGGAGACGAAAATACCAGTGACACTCTATTTTTCATCTTATGGTCGGTAGCGGGAGGAAAAATTCCTCAAAAGTTGAAGGCGATGGATATCAGGTAACTTGAAATAAAAGCGCGCCATGGGAGCAGTTAGCCGCGACTAAAAGCTGTTCCCTCGCTCCCGCGTGCTCCGTTGCCTTTCCAATTTTTCAATAAAACTTCAAGGTGACCACCGCGTTCCACCCGCTTCTCCACATCGCCGCTCACCTCGCGCGAGAATTCCATATATGTAAATATATAAAGTATAATATTTCTTTTGCCCCCGATCGAGGCCCCCTTTTCGCGAGCGTTATCCGTTTCAACGTACGGGCGCCGTGCTGCGAAAATGTGGATTGCGTTGCAGGAACAAGCGAGAAATGAAAATTTGTGATGGCGAGGAAAAGACCGAGTGCACGTGACCATTTTTATTAATCGGTAATAAATTGCCATACTTTGAAGGCGTCGATAGCAAAGTGACCTATTTGCGGCGCGCCGTACGTTACTCGATCGTTTGGTGTTAACCTTATAGAAAGGTAATTTAGTTTGGTAATTTGTCTTACGAAAGGTGCTAGTGCGGGTTTTATGAATCAGCTGACAAATTATATGGTGGCGAATAACTTGAATTTTCCTAACGTCGACGAAGAGACGTTTAACGTTCAATTTAGTTTCTGCCGAGGAGAAAAATGCCCGGCGCGAAAAGGATTGTGCAAGCAGATTAGTAATTACTCGTGACAATCAGAGATTTATAGAGCGATAGTACGCCCTTTGAATGATTGAACCGTACATTCTGATCTGATTTTGAAAGATATTTTTTTAATTGGTACAATGGAACCCACATACGCGTACTTTGATTTTCCACGCCTTGATTTCTAAAGGAGCTTGTCTATGATTTTCTATACGTATACCATAGGCACAACTTTATGAATGAATAATTAAATGTATTGAAAAGATTTTTTCTGGCTACATCGAGATTCCAGATGAAGCATTAGAAAGTAAAATTGGTTCACGTTAATATTCAATCGACCTTATTAACTTAATCCAATTTAAACGATTGGATTTTCCTAGTTTTTTCTCGCGTCACGATCCGAGCCCAACCTCGATGACAAGTGTCGGAAAGTCGGAGCATTCCAAATTTGTTATTTTTCTCATTTTTTGTTTTTTCCCGAAATGAACTCTCGAAGACTAGTCGATGAGGATTTCGAAGGTTAAAAAAACAAGCCGACAGAAAACAGAAGCTGCCCAACAAGTGGCAGTGCGCAGCGCGGCCGGAGGTTTTTCCCCTCGTCGAATTGTGCGTCATCCGGGCTCATCAATCGTCACCTCCGAACACATAGGATTATTATGTCATTAGAGGGATCGGCGGGGCTCGTCCGGAGGAAACCCCCAGCCAATCGATCAGCCGTGGCAGGAGGACGCGTGGCCTGGGCGGCCGCACCTTCCCCGCGTTCTCACGAGCCGCCGCCCGCGGGGACAGTCCTCGGCCGGCTTTTTCGCGGGCCGCGGGAATAAAGCGGCGATAAGCGTCCCGCTGCCGTCTTTACGCGCGACGAGAGCCGGGGAAAAATGCGGCGGAGCGCGCGATCGCCGATAGGCCGGGGCTCCCTCCCTCCCTCCCCCTCCCCCCCCGGCCGTCGGCGGCGCGCTAATCTCCCGAGGCCGGCTACCGGTGCCGCTAAGTGAATCCGCGCAATATCGCTTTATAACGCCCCGCTCGCCGATGATAAATCGCATCGCGCGCCGCATTTGATCTCGTGCGCCCGGCTCCTTTGAGCCTCGCCGCTGTCGTAAATACACGCGCGCCGCCTGCCCCCTCCCCCCGGTTTTTTTTACCGCCGCCGCCACGGCGGCGCGCGCACGTTATATCCCCCCGGATCGCGAAAAAATGCGTGTCTTTCGACAGACCACCGGCCGCCGCCGCCGCTCCGTGCCGTTTTCAATTTACGAAAACAAGCGGACCGAATTGGGAGGCGCGGCCCAGCCTCCTTTCGCGACGTTGCCTGCTTTTGCTCGCCGCTGCAGCCGGAAAGCACGCGAGCTTTATTTTCTCTCCGGATGGAGGGGCGAGGCCAGGGCCAAGAATGTTTCCGCGCATTTCTCTTTGGGATTACTCGCGCCCGTGGACTTTTTTTCTCCGGCCGTTTATCGCTAGGCGTCGCCCGACGCCATCAGCCGGCTTATTAAAATTGAGACCCTCGAAAAAATTCGAGGAAAAATGGCTAAGCTCGTTGAAAAACTTACCTCGAGTGCGTCCTGTGCGGTCTGCAAATACTCGCGAAGCATGGCTTCCTGAATGGCACGCCATTCTTGTCTAGGATCCTCAAGCTGTGTCGTTTCTGCAATTTATCAAACCATCCTATTATTCCATGCGATTTTTTTTCTCTCCATTTGGCAAAGAATTTATTAGCGATTTCATTAAACACGACAACACGTGTAGCGAGTCCGCAGATTATCAACAATCAATGATTTGATCTCGTATTTAAAAAAAATAATAATTCAGGAAATGTCAAATGAAAATTGTTCCCGCGCTGTATCGATCGAGTCCTTAATAATTACATTTGAAATGGTAATGAAAATATTCCTTGAGCGTATGCGATGAGCAATCGTTCCAGTTCTCGAGAAAGCATAGGTGTTTCGAAGAACCTGCGCGAATGAAACGCACTCGGAAACGCGGGCAGAGCCAATATCGAGCCTCCAGTTAAATAATTATAAAAAAGGCAACTCAAGCGCATAGAATATGTAGAGTAGACACGTTAAGGACGTATGTGTAATACTCACGGTTAACATGATTGATGTAGTAAGCGCCCACGTGCTTGTCGTAGGCCTCCTCCCAACCGAGTGGAAGCTCATTGCCGATACAGTCTGCGAAGGTCTGGGGCTTGGTAAATCTGCAACGAGAATGAAATTCATATTCACTTAGCTGCATCGCTTGCTATTGCTCGCGAGAGCCAGGTAGTAGTGCACACCTGCCCTCCCCCCGACGCACAAGGAGCGCGAGAGAGAAAGAGAGGAGAAAGACGCCGCGCGAGATTGATTGTTGCGAAAGCGCATTTGCATTGATCTCCATTCTTGCCCGCCTCTTTTGCGGAGAGCATAAAGCTCGGCCGAGTATTAAAACACATGATATTTAATAATCGACGCTGGGATTTTTGGTACGCGCCGGCTATTTTGGTCGGTCAACTTTCAGCGAGAGGGCAATTAATTGGCATGAGTAGTTCTAAAATATCGGGCAACTCTCTTCCTATATATACAGTTGATATTTTCGAAAATCGGATGCGCCGAGTGGCCGGGGGAAAAGTATCGACCAATTGTTTACTGCACTTATACGTATAGCCGCAAGCGCGGAGACGCGGGCCCGATCCATTGAGAAGGAATGGGCCCTTTGAGAGAAGCGAACAGGGACTGCGGTACCGGCGCGCGGCTTTAATTGTTTTCCGATGACCGCATTCCGCTTGTCCTTAATAAATATTCGCAAAAAAAAAGGAGGCGGAAAAACAAAAGTGAAAGTGAGCGGAGTACATCAGCGAGGAATTTTACAAACAATGCGGCCCGTTGTATAAATGAATAAGCGAGTGCGTGTCCACAAAACACTCGGCTCGGATCAAGGTGAGGAGCCAAAGAGTCTCTCGAGTCCTTGACTCGGCTCGCCGAACAGTGCTACACACATACACAAACACTTATTGGAGAGCTGCTCTTCGCGCTGCCGCCGCTGCATTCGAGCCAAAAAGCCACGATTCTCGCGCTGCCGCCCCCCCCCCTCTAATTTAGCTCCGCGAATTTTCCATTCCGAGGCAGGCCGGCTCGTCCCACAAACGCAAACAATCGGCCCGTGTGTGTATATATCTCCTGGAGGCGCGTGTGCACTTTGCGCGTGCTCATTAATAAACGAGCTCCATTGAAAGCCATTGGCTCGAGGAGGAGAGAAAAAGATTGGAATCGGTCACGCATGAATTTCAGACATCGAGCGAGGGAGAAAAAAAAAAACAAGGGCGCCCCTGACTTTAGAAAGGAATGCGAGGCTGTCGGCTCGGCTCGCCTCGTTTCCGGATGAATCCTCTCGATACCCTTATGACGTGGGCGTGCTTACACAATGGGTGCGTGGCCCGGAAATTCCGGGCGCTCAGCTGGGCCAGCCGCGGATCCAAGAGGGACGGCCGGTTAAATCGTTATTAACGTTTCAGCTTGGCCGCGGTGAAAAAAAAAAGCCGCGAGCCGTCACTCAATATTAATATATTTCGCGATAGTATCACTGATTAGATTATTAATTAAATCCGTTCCGTGGGCGATTTCATAATTGAGTTGTTGTAGGTATATATAACGACTCGGCGTAAAATACGTAATCCGCGGGCACGTAACAATCTGCACGTTTAATTCGAACAGCTCGTTATCGCGAAACCGCATTTCTACGGGACTTGTAGCGCGAAAAGGCCCGCAAAAAGAAGGAAAATTTATAATCCGATGGCTACATTGAAAATTCAATTCCGCGGCGGGCCAACGAGAGCCGGGCCGCGGTAAAAATCGAGGAAGAAAGGGACTTGCTTAATTAACGTGTAAAATGCACGACAACACGAAACTGTTTGTACATTTTGGGGGAAAAAAGAAATGAAGGATGCGGCCCGGCCGGCGGCGATAAAAAAGGAGCGAGCCGGGGGACCCGGGGACTCGGGGCCCCCGAAAAGAGGTTGAGCGGCGAATCGAGGCGAAAAATGCCAATCGAGTGACTGACGCAGCGGAATTCCAAAATAATTGCACGTTATATGACGCCCCAAAATGTTTTCGCGTGCGAGAGAGGGAGCCGAGGGGGGGGAGAGCCGGGGCCCGAAATCGCGATTATTTGTGTAATGCAGGAACCGTTACGGTATCGATCGGCCGGCGCGATCCTCCCGTATATACGCGCGCCCGAGTCACCGCGCGCTCAAAGACTCGACTCCGAATCATCGCGCGGGGAACATGAGTCGCAGCGGCTAGAGGTGCCGCGACCCGCGAAATCGCAGAGGGCCGCGCTAATGTCTCCATCGGCCGGGGGACGACGCGCAATCTAAATCAATCGGCGGGGCGATGCAGGTGCGCTCGAGGAAAAAAAAATTACACGGCGGCTCGGGGAATTAGCCGGCCTGGTAATGAGGGTCGCGGCCCAAGCGATTGGTCGCACGCGTCCAATTTTCCATCGGGCCGCGGCGCTTCGGGGAAGGCCGCAGGGCCGGGGCTAATAGTCGCCCGGGAGTGATATCCCCCCCGGATTCCTCGGGCTATTCCACGCGCCGGGCCGCTGATGACCGGCTCGCTTATATATACGCGTCCTCCGGGGCTTTCTCTCCCGCCGGCGGAGCGGCTCTGTATACTTAGGCCCGGGGCCGCCGGTAATCGCCTTTTCGCGAAACGAGCCAATGACTTTTTAGCCGGTAATCGGGCCGATTTGCGGGCCTCTATTGATTCGCCGGAAAAAAAGTGGCCCTCGCGCGACGACACACATCCCAGGTGGGGCGGCGCGCGAGGTACACGTATCCCTTTACGGAGCGGCGGCCGAGTCCTGGGGGAGGAGCCGGGGTGGCACTCATTGGCCAGTGACTAATTAAAAAAGTAAAAAGGCGAGGCCGGTCGTAAAGCTCCGGGCGGATGCCGCGCGCGCGCCGGCCCTGACATCTTTAGGGCGGCCGCGGGTATATATCGGGGCCGCTTATCTCGGGCCCGCGCGTTTTTCGGTAGCCGCTCGCGCGCCGCCCGAGTCGGGGGACACGCTTTAATTATCGTCCTCGGGGTCCTCGGGGCGTCGACGGGCCCTCGCCTTGGCATTCCGACACGCGCAGCCGAGGCCCGAGTGCGAGTGCGCCCCTCTAAACTGATCCTGGGCCCGGATCTTCCGATCGCGGGGCCCTCGCGGCGAAACGCGGTAGCGCGCCTCGAGGTGCCTGTCGCGATGCCTTCCCCTTCGAGAATTCCGAGCCGAGTCGACGGGCCCTGCCTCCCCGGTGCGCTGCACCGCTCAATCGCCGCGCGGACCGACCGGACGTGTATTTAACCTCCTCCAACCGCCCGTCATTTTAGCTCGGCCTCCTGCCACCGGCGCGCTGCTCTGCCCAAAGTGCGCCCTGGGCCTTTTGATTTTTGTCGGGAAAGCTGCCTTGACAGCGCAATGATTACGCGGCTGTATACTCTATGGGGGAAAAGGGAGGCCGATCGCCCCGGCTTGAAGAAGCGCCGCGAGTGGCAAAACAAATTAAATCCAGGAGTCATTACAGGATTGAAAAATCGACAGGAAATATAATTATCCGGTAATTTTGCCGGGGACTGTAGCGCCCGCACATTCTTGCGTCGCAATCTCGTCGATATCGCGATAGCGTGCCGCTACTCTAAATTTTTTCCCCTCCCCGCGGCCGTGGCGAGTCCTCCTTTTATTGCGCTTTATCTGTTCCTTTTCGAGGCGCGAGCCAGAGCCTCATGACGTGCGATGCGTCATCGGGGAGGGGCGGCGAGGTGGAAAAAAAACGAGGTAACGTCCTATCATTAAGAGCACGGACGTCTTTAAGAGACAATCGTCGCCGTGCTCCGGTCATTACCGTCCCTCCTCTCTTCGCCCCTATGGCTGTCGAAGGGATAAGAAGATACGGCCGGCCGGCCGAGTGCGCAGCTCCCAGCACTTTCGCAAATTACAGGGTGCTGTGACAGTCGCGAGAACGCACGTAAACTCGCGGGAGAGACACGAAAGCGACTCCCCGATTACAATGTATATGGTACTTCATTGCTCCTGGAATGTAGTCCCATTTTTTCAGCGCCCCGCTCCTGCTTATTGCCCCCACCCCCCCCCTCCGCCTGCCTCTCTTTTTGCCCCGCCTTTTTTCGACTTGCCTCGCCTTTGTTAGCCGCGCCTCGTTCGCAGGCTTTTGGAAAACCTTTTTTCGTAAGCCTCGCTTTTTTGCTCCGCGATTAGTCAGAATTCGAGAAAAGGCCATTACCGCTTTAATTTGGAATCGGCAGTAAAAAAAAAAAGAAAAGAAATAACCAAACGTAATAATAGTTGCGAGCGTAAGAATAGCTTCTTTGAACCGATTAACATCATTGGTTTTACAAATATAGAAAGGGTAAAAAGCGCTCTCGGAGCAGCAGCAGCTTCTGTCCGCGGCACAACCCCACCTCCTCTAGAATCAACCCCTTTTACAGCCGGACGACCATCGCGATCGGAATCCAAAAATTCTCGGGCGTTATTGAGAGTGACGACAAGGCGTGCGATCAAGTCCCTTAGACGGTAGATTTCCCGATTAAATTCCAGGGAACATTCCACAGAACAGCAATTAGATAAGACGAGAGAAACAGGATAAAATCCGCACTCACGCTGCCCATTCGCCATGCCGTAACGAGGAGAAAATTTTGGATTTTTTACACCTCGGACTCGAGGAGTGTGGCGATGGCTTCCGGCGAGCGCGGGGACGCGCGCACGCCAGACCTATAGGAACTCGGAGACGATCCAGCCGATGCCCCCGGCAATAGAATCCTGCTAGAGGCGCGCCGTCGGGCCAGAGAGAAGTTAAAAAAAAAAAACAAGGCACCAGCCGGCAAAGGAAAGCCAGCGGCGGTATGTGCGCCTCGGCGCCTGGGCCCGGCCAATCAATGCGGAACGTGCCGGTGATTTGCGCGCTCGGCGACGCGGGCTCGCGCCTTTAAAATAATCCCATCGCTTTCCTACGGCTAGTTTTCACTTTCACCGCGAACTGGGGCGGAGGTCGGAGAGCGCACGTACGCGCTCGTTAGGTAAGATGCTGCACTTGAAAGCGCCGCCGGCTTGCGAAAGCGCCGCGGGAGTTTCCCCGGCGGGAGCCGATTGATATTTTTTTTTTCCCCCGCGGACCCATGAGAAACGGCGCGCGCGGGCCGGGCTTATGCAAGCGCCCGGGCAGAGATCCGCCGGCCGATCGCCGCCGCGCCCGGGAATTTCCACCCGCTTTTCCTAATCGCGCTCGGGGGGGGACCGAGGGAGGGCCGCGCGACTTTTTTTTTCCCCCCTCGCGGGGATATATCGGCCCGCTACTTTGTCCCGGGCCCGTATTTACCGGTGCACCTTGCGCCCTGAATACTAAGTCGCGTGTCGAATGTTGATTGCGCAGCGGCGGTCCCTCGGCTTACTCGCAGGCACTCATTACTCCGCGGCTCAAATTCGCATCAATATTCGGCTTAATGTTGAAATTTACGAATCGATAATTACAAAGCAGCCGCCGTAGTCCCGGCCGGCCAAGGGACGACAAAAAATCCGGCTTTTGGAAAGGAAGGCGTAGCCCTCGGTGCACGACGATGCGAGCCGTAATTTTCCGGGGAAAATTCGCTAGTCCGCGAGGCTCGCGCGTTATACAACCGGCGGCCCGACGTAAAATCTAATAGATAATCGTAAATTCGTACTTGAAATATTGAATATAACGTTCGTGCCGCGGCGGTCTACGCGTCTAATCGCTCGTGTTTATTTCCCAGCGAGCGATGAATTTCTTGGCTGGCGCGCGCGCGCGCCAACCTCGCGGTATGTACACGCGCGCGTACGCACAGGCGACCCGGCCGGGAATTCTTTTTTCCCCGCTCTTTCGCCAAAGGTATTTTCTTACTCGAATTACATAAGAGCATTTGTGCATGGCTGCGGGCAGGTGGAGGGAGAGAGGAAAAAATCCGCGTGCCTACGTCGGAGGCTGCGCCGGCGGAGCGCGGCCTTTGAGAATTTAATAAAACCGGATCGTGAGAACCAGAAGACTATCGGGACTAATTAGCCGGGGCATTAATTTTCATCGGGGCGGCGGCGCGCGCCGAAGAATGGTTTTGTAATTCATGAATATTAATCGGCGCGCGCGGGACTAAAATAGAGCGCGCCGATTGACCAAAGTCCCGAGTGCGCCGGCAGATCCGATTATCCGATCGGCTCCATTCCAATTAGACTCGGCCGCTCGCGCGCATTCAATTAGCAGAAACGCTCGAAACATTGTAGGAGAGATAGAGCGAGGGGGACGGCTAGAGGAGCCGAATCACGAGCGGCGCTCCCCCCCTGTGTCCGCCAACGGTACACCCAAACACACACGCGCGCGCGTGCCGTGTCGCGCGATCCCCGGGCACATGCAAAGGAGGGCCGCGGGGGCTCGACCGCGCACGTGTGCAACCCCGGCTAACGAGATAAAGACGTGATCGCGGGAGCGCGGGCCGAATCGGGCCGCGGCGGTAATTGCGGCCCGGGCGCACGCCTACGTATCGCCCGGGCCGATCGTCCGGGGGGGAGGCCAGAGGGTCCCGGCCTTGGCCCCCGGCGGGATGCGCCCGCGGCCCTCCTGCAAAGGCGCCGCGGCCGCCGCGGGCCTGACACATATATCGCCGGCCGCGCAGACCGCGACAAATCAAACGCTGAGTGCGCGCTTATGTGCGGCGCGCGCGCGCCGCGGTATGCCAAGGTCGGCCGCCCGGGGAGCCGCGCAACGCGGCGACGAGCGCGACGAGGCAGACCCTCACAAAGGAGCGACGCGCCGCCGGATTCCGCCGGATTCCCGCGTCATTTGCCTTTTCCCACCTCCTCCTAGCCAGGGCTGAGGACGTCACCCCTCCCTTATAGGTCCAGCGGGCCCTGCGACCCATCACTCGATGGAGTCCCTTTCGTTGTTGTTATCAGCATTATTGCTACCCGTGGGCCAGCCTAATATAGGATCTTCTAATTCCGAATTCATCTGATCAATTTAGGCAGTAAGGTTTTTACAAGTTTTTCATTCTAGAATCATTACCTTATAGTATCGGTTACTCCGTTTTTCGAGTTTATCTGTTCTTATATATTCTTATATATTTTTTCTTTACTAAAATATTTATTATGTTGACTGATAGATTTCTAACGTCATCATCCAGTACTTCATTATTTGTTAGACCGCGCGGGGGTTTTTCATTTGAGGACTTAGTTTCAAACCAGTTGGAAAGTATAATAATAAATTTTGTCCGTCTGCCTACGTATTTCTCGACTCGGCAGGCACACGCAGATGATTCCATAAACGAGCGCCGCTCCCAAGTTTTCTTTAGCAGACAAATAGAAAAGCCGCGTAAAGCGTTTTCGACTCCAAGAGAGTCGTATGCCGAGTCGCGCAATTCGAGACGCAATTCTAGCTAAGAAGGGACTTTCCTAACGCGCAATCCCACCTGGGATATGCATGGCGAGCCGCGATGATTTTCAGATACCGCGGGCAAAAAGCCGCGCGAATAAATTCCCTTGGATACATATATTGTTGTCTTTTACCCAGAAAGAGCCGTGTCGCTGGCGCTTTGGCGAGAAAAGCCAAAGTATAACGTGCCGGAATGCGCGATACACGTGAATCACCCTAATGGATTCCAGCGAAGTAATTTCACGATTAACATAAATATAATTTGAATCGCGCGCGAGCCTGAAAAACTAATATAATAAGGGGAATCATTAAGCCGCCGAGACACGTTCGCCCGAGAAATCGCATTATTATTGCGCATAAATATTTATTTATTACAAGAGGCACTTGTTACAAGGTGGAAAACGGCTGGCGCGAGCCCCTGAGAAATATCCTCATCGCGAGATGAATTCCCACGGCGAAAAAAAAAAAAAAAAAAACGAAAGAACGTCGGGAGGTAAACAAAAGGAAAGCAACGACCGATAGGAGTCCCCCGCAACAACTATAAATTCCAGCGCGAACAATCGCTGCGCTCCGCGCATATCGAACGTCCCGATTGCGTCAATGCATTGTCAGCGCCGCCGGGGAAACGCTTCCCCGCGGGGCCGAGTCCTCCCCGGCCGCCCATATGGACCCCGCATTTCGCGTCAAGTGCGTCATCCCGCGCGACAAAGACTCGCGGGCGCGTCGAGAGGTGTTAACGGCCGGCAATTGTATCGCGCGCCGCGCCCGCTTCCTTTTGCGCTACATATATACATCGGGCGGCGATATATACGCGTTTTTTTTCTTTTCCACCCAGCATGAGGCGCCTCGGACTGGGTTAATGGGATATTTGTCGGGCAGCGCTTGCAAGCGAGTCTCAAGAAATTTCTCAAGCTTGACGCGGCGCCGTGAGCCACTCCGCTCGCCGCTGATTTTTAGATCGATCGCTCCGCTTAAAAACATTTCGCGATATCTTATCTGCAGGCTTTTCCAACCTCGTGTTCCCGAGTCCCCCTATATCGTCGTGTTAAAGCCACTATAAAAGGTAGAGCGCGCTCGAAACAATATCACGAGTGATCCAATGACGTCACGCGGGTTTGATTTATCTAAGGCGCGTAGGCGGTAGGCGCTTGCAATTTCACGTGGTGCAATCTCATTCGCGAGGGAAGCGAAACAATTATGGATTTCCCGGAGTTGCATCGGGAGGTGTATCGGCGGGAGCCATCTGCCAGAAAAGACATTGTCGAAACACGAGTCCTGTCGGCCGAAGGCTTCCAAGCGTCGGGCCGAGTTAAGTAAGGCGAACTGAATCGAGACACTTGTGCCGGCTGTTGGCAAAACCTTCTTATCAAATGCTTGCGAGATGGCTCATAGCTGACGTGGCCAAGTGTCGCGACTCTCCTTAGAAAGTCGTTTCGCTATTAAAAGACTCGGTGAACAATTTTAGATTACATTCTGGGAAAGTATTACGGAAATTCCAAGACATTTAAATAGCTCGGAGTTTGCTCGCTCGCTGGAGACTGCATTCTTTCCGCTGATTTGACATTGATACGCTTTTATTATCAATCATTGGCAATGAGTAGCAGATTACCCTGATGAAAGGAACAACGCGTGGATTGTGCCAACAATCGCGAGGACTCGATGAATCTAGACGTAAATTTGTAGTTGGGACGCCTTAAATTGGCCAGCGGTGAAAAAATGAAATTTGAAAGATGAGTTGACTCGCGAGGCTGACGAGTCCCCTGTCACACGGGCATTGCGTCAGCGGGTACGTATAGCCTCGGGGCGGCCCTTCGATCGGCATCTTCGCCAAAATAATCAAGCCGGGCAGAGCGAGCGCGCGCTCGACGGGGGGAATGCCGCGCGACAACAACATTGCGCAAGCCGTATAACATCGCTCCTCGTCTTCGGCGTCGTTGTCCTCGTGGAATTACGTCAAAGTAGCCGGGCGCCCGTGTCGTTGCGCAAACGATCGCGACGCGTACCTACACAGCGCGCCGCGTAATTCAATGCGCGAATTCCAGACTGATGAACAGCGGTTGCATCTCCGATGGTCGTCTGCGGAATCGGCATCTTTGCCCCCCCGGTTTTTTTCCCCCCTTTCCACTCGTAGCATCGCCTTATTAGACGGAATCTTTTATCCCAGAGATGGATATAGGAGCAGCTCGGCGGCGCGCCGTCGACGGGGATATATTCCTCCAACAATGGTCCCCTGAGCCGCGTTATCCACCGCAAAAAGCGCTCGACAATGATTTGCCAAGTGGACTGGGAGCCACGGGGACAATTACCGGCGCGCCGACAAGACGAGCTTTCCCCTGAATATTTTTCTCGCGCGACCTCAAGCGCTGTACATGGCAATGGAGATTAGCCGCGGGCCGCGCGGCAGCCTCGAGCCAGTCCCTTCGATACATAAAAGCGCGCCGTCCAAGTGCGACTTTCCCCTGGAGGCGAGGCGAGCCGATCCGTGCCCAAGGCGGCCCCGCGAGATTTACGAGTGCGCCGCGCGCGAGCCAGCTGCGGACGACGCGCGTCGCGGGCCGGCCGCTATTTCGGGCGGGAATCCCGGGCGCGAGGCCGCGCGGCCCCGGGCGTCTCGCGGGAAAAACGCCCGGGGGCCTGCGCCGACGGTTTTCGAGCGGCCGCCTTCCCAGAAGAGCAGAAAGGACTCTTTCCCGGTAGGCGCGCCCGCCGACAAATTGCCCCGCGAGATTTACGCGGCATTAAACATCGGCTTTGACAACTTGTTGGTTATTACCATTAGCCGGGGGGAGCTGCTGGACTTACGCCGCCCCGGCCCGCCGATCGATCCCTCGTAAACCGCTCGGCCCCTCTTACCCCCTGGATACGGGTGCACCGAGGCGGTTGAGAGGCGTTTTTTTTTTTTTAAAGAAGCGCCATGTTCCGCGGCAGTAACCCACGGGGGCTTGATCTTGATTTGGCCGAGGTGGGCCGGCCCCGGCAGCGCTTTGGATTTTTCGTTCCTTGCTCGTAAAAGCTCCTGGCGATTGCTGCAAGCGCACGAGGAATTTTTACGAGCCATCGAATCAATGAAGAGCTGCGGCCGAAGCCTTCTCTCCCTCTCCCCCCCCCCTTCGCTCCCTCGTTAATTACCCTCCGCGGCTCGCTCGCGACTTTTTATTATTTGCTACAAATGGCCACCGTTTTCTAACGTAATAAAATAAAAATTCTCCTTCCCTCCTTCTCTCCCTTCTTTTTTTTTTTCCTTGTGATTTATATACGCCACGTTACGAGGAGAATGATGAACGAGCGAGGATTAGTAATTGCAGCACTCAGTGAACCAATGAGATTATAAAACTGAGAGAAGCCGCGTTGCCGAGCGAGGTATGCTTCCTCCGCGCTCGTTTCCTTTTATATACGATCTCGTGTTTCCCTTCCAAAGAGCGGTCAATCCGCAGCTCAACCCGCGCGAACAGCGATTGTTATCGCAAAGCGCGATAGTCAGCCGGCACCGATGCCCGCCCGATCCTCCTCGGCATTGTGGCGAAAAAGCAGGCCGATCGTCGCGGCCCTCGGGGGGAGGTGCACGCGAGCTGCGCGGCCGCACTCCCTAATCGCAGAAACGACGCTCGATCCTCGCGCTCCCGGCGACAAGGACGCGCCGCGGCACAAGGCCGGTGCGCTCGTGCGGACAGCCAGCGGGCGCCTCGTCCCTGGGCTCCGCGGCTCGTAAAACCCAACGCCTTCTCCGCGCGGCGCGACCTTTTGATTCCCGGGATACGCGTACATTACGCGGCGGGGCGACCTCGCGCGCGCGCGCGCCTGTACGTGACCCTACCGCGTGCATTCCGCGGCGGTGACGCGTTCCCGTCCGACCTTTGTATCGCGTGACTTTTCGAGTGGATTCCTGAGGCGCGCCTCGAGGCTGCGCTCCGCGCCGAGAGCCCGCCGGAAGGTGTACGAGCCTCCCGAGCACGCGTCAACCGGCAAAAACGAATTACAAATCGTCCATTTTTTAAAGCGCCATATCTTTTTTTTTTTTTGAGCTCCTCTGTTAAAACAAATCCCGCAACCTTGCCGCGTGCAATTTTACAGGCTGTCTCGATTACTGTCCGTCACCTTGACTGACACCCACTATTAATTCATAACGGATAAATTTTTAACAGTCGCCAAATATGCGTCCGCTTGCGTACCCTTCTTGCCGTTTTCTACAGGCCTACGTTTATAAAGCGATTTTCGCTCGTTGAAGAACATTTAACGTTGCGTATCCAAGCCAAAGAATAATGGTGCGGCATCAAAATTTAAAACGTCAAACGTTACTTTTTATGATTTGTATCGGCCTTGATGAGCGGTTGGTTCGTCGCGACCGATCACCCAGTCATCAGTGAAATTAAATAATAAGATGTTATATCATTGATATAATAAAATATTAAATAAAGTTATTGTATTTATAATTCGTAATTCAAGGAAAAAGAAGACGCGTGAAGAATGCGTCTGCCTCGGGAGAAAATGCGATTCGAGCTCAACTTATCTCTGTTAAGTTTTGATTCCCCAAAGATTGCATTGCGTGTTTACGAAACACAAAGTCAATCAACTCATCTCAGTTCGCTTGACGGTGTATCGAAACCGCGCAGTCCTGTATCACTCTCCCCTTATCTACTGAATTCTCGGAGCGCGCGACGTTGCCACAAGCAACACGTACATATATGCATGTACGACGTCTCCACTGTGTCTCGCCCCAGATATTGCAAATAAAAAGTACTTTGGCCCAATGAATCGAACCGTCGACCGGTCGAATTGCATGTTTGTTCGATAACGGCCGACTGCAACATTATACAACATGGCGGTTTACAGTACGAGTGTCAGGATTATGATTCGAATTCTTAACCACTAGATTTTGATCAATACTCAAATAAAAAAACCCCTCTGTTGTTTGAAGTTTCTGTATCTTATCTCGGAGCGTTCAATAAAGAAATATTGACTACCGCCAACGGCGATATAATTGTAGGTAAATTTGAGGCAGCTAAACAGCGTCTCCAACGACTTAAAATATCATGTATTTTTATACTTGCGCACACAGGTGTTTACACTGCTCCTAGCCGTATCCAAACGAACCGGTAAAGTTTCTTACCTGTAACAGAGAAAGCAATAAAATTGTAAAAATATATGGATAAAGATAATCGGATTAAAATGAAATACAGGTGATGGAGACTCTAATACTTTTCGGTTGGTTGTCGAATTGAACGACTGGTAAACTTGTTTAAAAATTGACAATCTTTGGAAAGTTTAGCCTGCATTAAAGGAACGCGTGGCACAATGCACTTGCCCAGTGGAAAATGGTGCTACAAAGGGTTACAGGGTATGAATGAGCATTGAAATAGCGCGGCGGCCGGTGGAAAACAAGCGGCTACGCCCGGCGCTCATTGACTCGGGGAGCAGAGCGAGGCGCACAATGGAAAAATAAGTGGAAATGAATAGACGAGCCAAGAATTATAGAGTCCGTGAACGCGCGCGCGTAGCTTGCACCGGCAGACGGAGCGAGGGACGCGAGTGGCACACCGGGAGCCGGCGCGCGGGGAACGTGTTTCTGAATTGATGGCTGCGGAGGAGCGGTTGCATCACGGTGACGCCGTTGTCGGGCAATGCGCATAACTAGCGCTTTTTGCATCGTTATCAAAGGCGAAGCGCGGCCGCGGCGGCGGCCGGCATTCCGCCTGCCTCCTGCTCGCTCGGCAAAAAGGGCCGCTGCTGGACTAGGATGCGCGCGGCCGGGGCCCACTGAGTTACTGTTTGCGCGCGCGCGCTTCCCAAGCTCTTCCCGCGCCCGAGGCCTTTGAACCGCGCCGCCCGCTATGAATCAAGCCTCGCCCCCTACTGCCGCTTCCTCAAAATTCAATTTGCCGGGGATGCGCGCGCGCGCCTCGCCTCCTAACCTCTCGGCCATCGAGCCGCTGCTGCCGAGTGCGTGTGTATGCGCCGGCTTCGCAAAGTAGAGCACCCGGTATATTCGCGCCTTTTCGCGGACTGCGCGCGAGGCGCTCTGTCCCAGCAGACTACGTTACATTATCAATGTTTTGCTCTCGTGACTCACGAACGCTTTGCATTCTTACTCTTTTCTAGGTTAATTCTCGAAAAGTATAGTCTAATAAAACCGGGTAAATATACGAAATTGCTCGAGGCAGTAACGTTAAATTCCAATACTAAGAGGAATGCGCATAAAACGTCCTCGAACCTTTATCAATTTATCTTCTGGTCAATAAAGAAACTCGTACTAGAATGAGGAATCCAGAAAATTTTTATGTCCCAAACGAGTCGAAAAAAAAAGCGAGCGCTGCGCGCGGCTCGGCGTAAGAGGAGGAACGAAGCGATAGGTAGAAAGAGAGCGGATAGGGAAATGAATACGCGCGGGGCGTAACAGTTGACAAGGCGGTGCGAATCGCGCAGGAACGGTCGGAATGCGAATGAAACCCCGGCATTCCAGCGCGGGCGACTGATAGCCACACTTGGCGCATTGTCTCCCGTTCCGCGCGTGTTCCCCTCCTTTGCGGAAAAGCCATGACTCGCGCAGCGGAATCACTTTGCAAGCGTCTCGACTTTCCGCTTTCCTTATCGCGTAAATCTGCTTTTTCACAAGCGCGTTTAATTGGGAATTGCGCAAATCTTTCGTACCCCGACTTGATCTTCGAGGAATAATTTGTCCGCTCCCTGTGTCGCATACTAACAGAATAATATTAAATTATATGTCCTCTGGAATTGACAGCTGTTTATGTATACCGTGTACATACTTAAAGCTTTTAAAACGTAGCTACCAAGGTGTTAATAATATATCAATTAATGCAAATAAAGAATATCGATATTTTTAATCATCGATATTATATCTTTATAAATTCTTGTTAATTTAACGTCACTTTTAATAGTGTTTGTTATATAAAGAAGCGAAGCAAATTGATAGTGTCTCTTTTTTATCTTTCGTTTGAATACATAAAACATTTTTTGGACATGAGTGATGCCCGTTTGTTCAATTTCTCATCAGTTTGGTATGAATACGCGTATAAGGCTTACCTCGAGTTTTATATTTACTCGCAGCTTTAGAAAACAATCAGTCAGTTATTTTTAAATTTGTAAAATAGAGGTGAACTTATTGTAAAGAATTTTGTACACGTATATCATCAACTACATAGCATGCATCTTCGATATGTTTGAAAGCAAAAGAGAAAGCATGAACCAGAGCGAAATAATGCTACTATTACGATTACGATGTTAATCAGTTTAATGCACAGGTCATCCTGTATTGTTGGCATCGAGGCTGGAGTGCGATGTTCCTTCACCGAGAAATTTGAATTCCACGACGCACGCAGCAATATCATAGGCCCCTAACGCGCGCCTATCCCACTCTCTACAAGCGTATATTTAAATACGTGATTGATCGCCGAGAAGATTACGACCAAACGACCGAAAAATCCCCTGAGCTATTCCGCAGCCGTAGGGGGCGAAAAAAAATTTTTGGTAAATTCGATTAACGCTGCACGCGCGCGATGAGGGAAGGAGAAAAAAAGGAGGCGGTTTCGGGCCGCGCGTAGCGCAGGTTGGCGAGCGCTTAGAGAACAAAAGCGGCGGCTTGCCGCGCGGAGCATAAAAATTTCTCGCCGCGGGGAGAAAGAGAGCCGCGCGAAGGCTTAATTACCTGGGGGAAAAATTCCGAGAAAACTCCCGTTTCGCGTCGAAAGAAACAAAGAGAAGCGTATGTACACCTTTTACCTCCGCATTCCCGGTTATATATCGCGCGTATAATGCTCGGGCTTGCGCTCGCGCCGCCACGGAGTGCCACAGGAGGATAGATAGACGTTAGCCTACGAAAAGCCGACGAGAGCCGCGCGCCTTTTCTCGGAACAACTCGAGAGCGGAGGAGATGAATTCGCGTGGCGGCTCGCGCGGACAGCTCCTCGAAAACCGTCCCCCGTCACTAACTACTTAATTAATCAATCAACCAAAAATTAATTAGCGAAAAACTGCCCCTTATTACCTGGCTCCCCCCAGCTAATCTACACCTTTGTTACGTCCAATTGTGAACGATCCTTTTGTTAAACTCTTCGGAATGCATAAGTACGAGAGCTCGCATTATGGTGGATTTTAAAAAACCGTTCGAGCGATGCGCGATCATTTCGAGGATCATTTTGTCCGAAAGAAATTACGCTCTCGGCCCATTAAAAAGACATTCATCACCGAGTCTGACGTGCGCAACGTGATTAAAAGACAAATCTCGAGACAAATTGTTTGATGATCCTTGATATAGGTGTACACGATACGTGTAATAAGAACGAAAACGAATTAATGCAGAGTTTACCGCAGTTGGAAAGTTTGGCGTCATTGTTTTACGATGAATTGTATGAGTCAATCCCAGTAAAGTTTCCTTGTAAGTAAACTTATTGTTACTAAAAAGTCGGTATTACCGTCGCGTAAAATTCGTTGAACGTTCTTCTACTAGAGATGGGAGAAAAAGTCTATCGAATTATTTGAGCACGCCGGCATAAATAAGAGCGAAAAATTGACATTAGTACGCAGGAGCGTTTAAAGCGACAAAAAGTACGCCGCTTTACTTTAGCCACTACACGCCGTACAGCTGCGCGCTTTTTAATCTCACATCTTGGCCGCTATAGATACATAAATTACCCGGCGGCGTTCCAAGCGTAAATATTTTTCTCTCCCTCCCGCTGCGGCGACAGTAAAATTGAACCGTCAGAAGCTATTATAAAATATATATCAATGCGAGATTTGCATGCGACTCGCGGGGCGAGCGGCTCTCGCGCCTCGTAACGTTCAAACGACACGGCGCCAACGACGATAAATAATTCGAAAAAGGCTCCCCCGCGCGCCCGAGGAAAAGCCCCGCGCGCAAAGTCCACCTGCGGCCGGCGAGCGGCGCGCCGGTGAACGTCTCGCGGCAAACGTCGAATTCATGCACACAAAACGCCCACTCGGCCTGCGCCCAAGTTGCGTAGGACGACAATTAAAGCGCGCGCGCGAGACGCGAATGTGCGTATATACTCCCGGGGCGAGGGCCCGCGCGGCTCTCTCGGCTCCCCTCCTCCTCGCTTTTCTTCGGAACGAGGCGGCATTTCGACACGAGCGAGCGCATTCCCCGGCGCCGGCTGGCGCCGTTTGGAAAGAGGCGCACCGGCCGGCCGCGCTATATATCGACGCCGCGCGGTCGTGCTTTCCGAGTAATACGCGCCTACCCCCCACCCCCTCGGCGCCACTCGCGAGAATATGGCCACGCGCTCTACCAGGAAACCGCCTCTTCTCCTCATTCTTCTACTCGTTTTTTGAGAATCCAGTTAATCATTTCTAGATGAAGAGGGGAAGCCGATTACGCGCCGCAATTGAATGGTACATACGTCGGCCCCGCGTAATGACTCCGGGCAAATTTTATTCCCAACATAATTCTTTCGCGTGATCCATAGAAAATGAGTTTTCGACGAGACTCGCAATTAAGCCGGCTTGCCAGTTGTAAACTACGAGCGCCTCTTATGTAAACAAAATAATTTTCATATCGCTAAGCTTATTTGTATATATACACACATCGCGCATTATTTATAAGCTTGCACGCATAGGACTTGATTCTCAATCAAGGGGTCATTAAAATTCTCCGTCGTGAGGGAACGTGTTGCGCATTCTCCAGGCAACCCTCGCGCGCTCCGCAGAAAAGAGCGAACCCCCAATGCGCGCCAGGCGAATGGTACACGCGTCCCCAAGGATCTGCATATCGCAAGAGAAGCGGGGGAGGGGGAAGGGCCCCGCGATCCGATATGTTAAACGCGCTCGCGGGAAACGCGCACAAAAGAAGATATGGAAGGCGCGGTGGCCCGAGTCCGGCATGAATCAACGGGAGGAATTTGCGCGTGGCAGCGGCGGCGGCGCGTGGGCCGCACGCGCGTGGGTCGTCATCGGCTACCTAGCCCCGCTGTCGCCCCCTGCCACTCAACACCGAGCCCCAAGGGCAGCCGATCTCGCTTCGGATGCTGCCTCGATGATTACACCAGGGTACGCGAATTCCTCGCCATAAGAGCTTTTTTTTTTCGCAAGACTTCGAGTAGGCAATTATAGTCGTAAAGGTCCCTGCGAATTTTATAATAAACATCTTCAAATATCCTTACTGCGCATGACCATGCAATGACTTTTAAATTTAAATCACATGTTTCTTTCTTCTCATTTTTAATGCTTTCTTTTTCGTAAGCGAATATATGTTTTATATTTCGAGATATCCAATTTCCTCCAATATGACTTCAGATGATTGTTTATCATCACTTGCATAAAAATTGCAAATACTTTGTTTAACTTGAAAATGCTTGCAACAATTTATCTTCAATTATTAAAAGTAAGTGATCGTAACTAAAATTTTATTTCATAATCCTAACTAAGTAACATAAATGATTGTTAAAGTTTGGAGCCTTACATAATTATTACTCGTGTGTATACGTTCATCGTACTTTAATTTTTAAAAAGAGACGCGTTCTGAAGTGCACCTAGCATGAAATAAGGGAGAGATCGCACGATCGACTCCGATATATCTGGGAGCCGCTCGGCATGCGGCTCGTCACTGTCACGACTACTCCGAAACCAAGGGAATGCCTCGAATTTTCAAGCTTGGGAACATTCCTTACTTTATGATTCATGTCATGGATAAATCTCGAGAAGATGAGAAACACGCACACAAACATTTTTTAAATTTCCATTTCGGAAATATTCATATATTCCCTAGTAAAAAGTTTCACAAGTGTCTATAATTAGTTATTGATACTATTCTAATTAATAATTTTTTCCTAAAACCCATGTGTATCGTGCTTTACCTGACGTTGTTTTATTAATATAAAAATGGGTTGCTATTTGCAAAATGCTATGATTTATTTAATAATTAATTTATTAAATAAAATAATATTATAAAGTTTCTGTTACTTCCATCAATAAGTATATTATAAGGTCGACGATTAATTAATATATGGCCAACAGACTGTTTTTGATGGTAACATTTTTATCGTAGTAGGCTGTATTGTATATTTTTTGTACTGGTTTAAAATCTTTATCCAATGCGATATTGGTTCAAAGTGCATTTGTGAGCAATAAATATCTTGAAGAGGTTAATTGAGTAAATATTTGTCTGGATTAGAATCTTATCATTAAAAGATCGTTTTTAACAGCCGACACCGAGCCCCGAGATCAATTAAATATTCAGAAGATTTTATAGCTTATATATGTTTGCCGTGACGTATCCGCGAATGAATGTCTAACATCGCAATTCAACTAATTATAATGTTTAAGGTATGTTGCAACTAATTCGTAGATTTGATCTTTTACATCCGTTTAGGTTACTGAAGATGAAGATTTTAGATTTCTTGTAGAACACGCCAAAAACCATTATTCACTTCGAGTAATGTCAGATTTTCAAGATAAAAATGAGAAATTCTTTTATCCGTCTCGACCAATGTGTCAAAAGTGATATTCCATTAATTCGTATTCATTTTTAGGGAAATAAATCTAAATGATTTGTTTGAGAGAAAAGTATCTTCTGTAAAATCTATGTTTTCTCTTAATATATAGTTATGTAGAAGAGCATTAAATTTGCATACCAATAACAATAATAACAAGAATTGGATATATACATTGTACATTAATCTAATATCATTATTAAATGCTGTAGAGGTTACGAGCAAACAGTTTATAGTTTAATAGTCTATTTGCAGCAATATTTTTATTTGAAAAACATTTTTCAGTTTTATACACACTGATATCTGATTTCAATAAAAATTCTTCCATTAATATTTAAAAAAAAATACAAAACTATGTAAGAAAACCATTATACTTGTTCGAACCAAGTATAATATTCTCCTTGAACGTTTTGATCGATCAAATGATAATATTCGAAGCATCCACTGTGTGTGGGATAGAAAATATGCATTTTTCTTAGCATTCATGGAATTTGCAATGTAATAAAAAATGCTGCACATTACTAATTTAAAGATATTAAATTGCAATGTACAAGCTACTGGCAGGTATCGACTACTCTAAACGTCACAGTTACAATTACATCCCTCACTGAGTTGCTCAAGCAATCTTCGATACGAGAAAGAAAAAATGGAACGTGCACTCGTAAGCGCTACCATATTAGCGCACGCTCTTAATAAATGATAATGAGTAAAAATTTTATTGTAGGACGTAAATCAAGAGGTACATAAATTGCAAGATCCCGATGTACCGCAGACAAAAGCACCATGCGCGGACGTGACACGACGCGGTTTACGATTCGCAGGTGTGCGCAGAAAAATATCGCGCGCCGCGTGAGCGCCGCCGCTCTCTTCCTCGCTTGGGGTACATCCATGCCACTGAAGGAGATTAAACAGTTAATTTTACTTTTTATCGCGATTAATAGTATGAGTTGTTATTATATCTTTTTGATAGGTATTGTGCATGTTAGAAAAATTATAAACAATTTAAAAATAACATGAAGTAATCGAACATGTTGATATTGATATGCACGTATGTTTATGGATAAATAAATATGTACATATATATCTTGAAGTAGGACAAAAATCATTTTGTTAAAAATTAAACATACTTCAATGTTTTTTTCTTAGAAACTTCTCAATAACAGTGCAGATTAATGTACTGCTTACTACGAGATATGCGAGATACTTAATTATTGTATTGCACTTGAATCTTCTTAAAGAGTAGCCGGATCTTACATGAAATTATCGCATTTCACACGATTATCAATTGACTGGAGTATGAAGCCAATGAGAAAAAGGAATTCACAGTCGTTATTCGTATTCCTTCAGACTTAAGTATAAGTGTCTCAACACCTTTATTTGAAATAAAACCGCCGGGGGCAGGTGAAAAATTATGCATTCACTTTCTCTCGGGAAGAATTTACCTTCATTAACCAAAACTGTATGGTCCTGCTATAGCTCGCGCACCTTTCGCAATTTTTCAAGACAATGGCATGCTGCGTAATTATCGCAGGGAGGCGAAGCAAAAGCTGCGGCGCCATGACTCCCGACGGCGACGATGTCGCTTTTATGGCGGCATACGTTCTAGTAGGTCGAGGAAAAAACGTCCAGCTTTGTTATCTAAATTTGTACCTAATAGAATTCAAGCGGAGGAACGAGGAGGAAAATTAACCAGAAGTAGGTTCTCCATGAATATTTTCTTAATTGTTTATTGTAATTATAATCTTTATATAAATTAGTTGCGGTTATGACTGCGGAAATATACGAGTGAAACGTATACACTTAAATCTATATTCAACGAAATTATTTCAATGAAATTAAAACTTAAACCGGTCAATGAAATAATACAATTGCGAAGTTCCTTTTTATGTTAAGTTTTGAGCTACTTTTTAACGCAATCCTATTAATTTTGATGCTTAATTCTAAAATTATATCTCAATAAAATACGTATTAGATAGACTGATACTATCCCCCCTTCCCGATTTCATCTGTCAAGCGATCAAAATTTCTTTCAACAGCTGCGTACCAATCGTATTCGTACAAGTACCAATAATGCGGATTTCTCATTCTTGAGGGTTTTGGGCATCTTCCCGAAAAGGGTCTCTGGAGAGAGCGCGAGAATGCGAGTCTCGTCGAAAGAGCGTTTTTAGAGCGCCTTCGGAATGCAAGACATTTTTCTAAGTCCAGATGGCTAGCAGATGTCAAGCAGGACCTGCGGCGCAGCCGCCACTTTTCTCCTCTCCTTCTCTGTCTCTCTTTCCCTCTTCCGATCCATGCAGACAACGTCTCTGTTCCTCGCTGTAACTTTTTATCGCGATGGTTTGTTTCATTTTATGCTAGCTGCAGAAGGGGCCGCGTCAGCAGGAGGAAAAAATCGAGAGAGAATCTAACGGTCTGCTCGATTTCCACGATGAGCTTACGCGGATCTTATTCGATTGTGCAATTGTATATAAGGTTAGATCCGTTGAGGAGCTGTCCGGGCAGTTGGCTTTGAGAGAATCCCGAGCGAGATCTTATCCACGGTAGATGATTGCTCACAGAAGCCACTGGTACGAGTCAATAAAAACTTAATGGACGAGTTAACAAAAGATAAATAGTCCACAATAATTCTTCTCTTTCTCTCTTGCTTCCCTTCTCTCTCGTTAATTTGAAGAATGTACGTGGTGCGTCAATTATCGGGCGATTAAACGCAAGAGTGCAGATAAAATCAATTGGAGTTCGGTGCTCCTTTGCTCACTCGACGCATTCTTTTGCCTTTAGAGCATCACTCACCAGGACTCGATGCGAGAAATCTTCGTCGTCCTAGATATATATATATATATTTGCTGACAGTAAAAAGAAACCTTTTTCTAGTCCCACGATGCAACTAAACCCACGCATACCCCCCGTAAAGGTCTAAATCTATACGTTGGGCCGACTCATACGCGAAATCTCGTTTTGTCGTTATTTAGGCAAACACACAGAAACGAAGCCAGTCTCGTTTGTTGTTGTACGCCCTCGCGTCTCCGGAGAAGCCTTACGAAAAGCGAGTGTACTTTTAACCCTACAGACTTGTGCCCGTACTGAATTTCCTTGCGACGCTGCTGTTCAAAGATACTCTTCAACGTAAGACTATATTGGCAACTTGTTTCTCTAGGGTATCACGGTTTGTTCCTTGTGTGTTCCCAGTTTGCGGTTTACACAGAAACTTTCAATTGAATCGATACTGTGGCGTTTCTTCAGTGTCTATAATACAAAATGTGTTCTTTGCCGATGCTCATGTTGCAATTTTAATAAATCAATTTTACAAATTCTTATTGGACATCCTCAAGGCCAATAAAATAAAGTTTGAAATACAATTCATTGAATTTATGTGCATCCGAGGTGTCGAGGAAAAAACTAATAATTTAATCGATAAAATACTTACATTCCTTATGAATAACGCCGCAAATTCTGCTCCCGCGCGTTTCATAATCATCGCAAAAAAGAGGTTTATAAATTTTCGCCAATAAACAGGCGTAGAGCACGAGGTCAATAAAATAGCATCAATGAAATAGCATTAGCTGTGTAGCGTGAGAGACAAACCCACGCATAAAACCTAATCTTTCATCTCCGGCGCGTACGAAGAAACGAATCGACGCAGCCATTCCGGTACACGCGTAAAAGATTCATTAAAGTTACGACACATAGCGGGGAAATAAAAATCTCTTCGCGAATCCTCTTAAGAGCGATCGCTAATCCCGAAAGAGGCCCGGGAGTGTCGCCGCGGATTCCAAGTGAGGGACGGAGCGAGATAGAGAGCGGTAAAGAAAGAGCCAGAGTGCATGTGTCTGGGTTTGCGTGAAGGGGCGAGAGCGGGACAGAGACATTCGAAAAATGCACCGAAAGCTCGTAAAAATCTATTTCGGGAGAGAAGCGAGTGCGCGAGTCTCGCTTTGACGGCGGCGAGGGGAAAAAGGGGAGAGACTGGATACACCGGTTTCTGCTGCAGCTGCTGTCATTTGATTTGTGACGCGAATTTTTCGGAGTTAAGTCGCCGCCGTCGCCGCCAGAAGCCGCATATCGCCTGAAGATTGCGCGTAATCTCGGGTGCGGATGCAGGAATTCGGGGGAAGACGACGACCTTATATATACGATTATAGACTGTTCGAATAGGCGAGATTCTTATTAAGTTTGCCAATGGCTTTGACGAAATGGATTATGTAAAATATGCAAAGAGAAGTATAAAGGTTGCAATAAACTATTACAACTGATGCTTCAAGGAAGCTTATTAGCCAAAGGAACGATCTGATTTTTGTCAATCGATAAATGGCCAGATTTTTCAAGGCTTTCGAGCCACTGGCAACCGAAATAAGACTAGAGAGCGAAAAATAATAAAAGCACCGGCATAAAGTAACGAAGGTACAGTCTTGGGCGCGTTTTAGCCTCGGTCAGCTTGGACATCGGATCCAGGAGGATGGCCGATCTCGAAAAACAAAATGCGAAACTTGGCAAGACCAGCAGCAGGAGCAGCAGCAGCTCGCCCAGCGGGCAGCCTCCTACGTAAACGCCGTGGCTCTCCGAGGTTCCTTCTCTCTCTCTGCTCGTCTCTCTCTCTCTCGCACCCGCGCCATGGGAAACGAGCGGCTCTGGCGTAGCGGAAACTGCAGCAGCAGCAGCAGCAGCAGCAGGAGCGGCGGCGGCGGCTGCGAGGTATATACACCGACATATAACGCCCGCGCGCGCGCGGCTGCAAGTGGAATGCGACTTTCACCCTCCTTATGAGCCTGTAACCTTCCAGGAGGTCTCCCGCGCGCTCTCCGCGAGAGAGGCTCGAAAGCCAACAGCCCGCATTCCAGAGGCGTTCAGCGGCAGCGGCGCTCGTGCCTTCGCCGCTGACCCGAAAACTGCCCCCCACCCGCACCCCCCCCCGAGGGCTTGACCCTACGACCCTCGGCGAGACAAAGGCCGCCCCGGGGCCGTTTTCGCACCGCGGGCCAAAATTTTCCAGGAGGAATTCCCCGGGGGAAGGTTGGCCGGGCCGAGGGCCGATGACGATTTCGCAGAGGGGGGCAGGAGCAGCAGCAGCAGCAGCAGCAGCAGCAGCGCCGGGGGGAGCCACAGCCGTGGAATTCGTAGCTGGCGCGGAGGCTTGATGAATTTACGGTCGGCGTCTGGCTGCGGCGGCGGCGGCGGCGCAGCTGCGTGATTCAAAGTTATGCAAATCCGGCGATAAGCCGAGATCCGCGAGTGCGCGTACGCGCGCGGTATTAGAAAACCGGCGAGCGCGCGGAGAGCGTTCCGTTTTATCGGGCGCTCGGGCCCGCGATGACTTTTGGGTTACTGGGGCAATCCAAAACATCCAATTGGATTTCACCTCCTTGAGCGGAGAGCCTCGTAAATTTCGCGCATACAATGTGATAAACAGCCGGGGAGATTTTATAACGACATCGTTACTCCCGAGAGCGGCGGCCGCGAGGCTAACAATTAGTAGGCGCATGCGCCCGGGGACCAAAGCCAGCTCCCCGGTGGCTTATCGGCCGGCGGCTCGGACGACTCGACGCCCGGATGCCGCCGCGGGACGGGCGGCACGAGAGACCCTCTCGGTCCAGCTGGGTCCGCGAGGGCCGGGGCGGCCGCCGCTCTATTTGCCGCGCCGCTCCTCCCGCCGCGGGCTTTTTCCTTTTGCACTCGGCGCTGCCGCTCCTCTCCCTTCCCTTGTCATTCCCCTCAATTACCTTCAATTTGTCCCGTAAGTGGAGTGTTGTTTTGACTTTTTAATGAACGCGGAGAGGCGAAAAGGCCCCCCGGCCCCCCTCGCTCTATTATCCGTCCCCGCATCCTCGGCCCCTCGCCCCTCCGCCTTTATCTCTAGAGAGCGGGTTTCTTTCCGTGGGCCGATTCGTGCGCGCATTCCCCGATGATTGCTTGTAATTACCCGGCTCGCGATCCTCCCCGCGCGGAGGCAGCCCGAGCGCCGACGTACGCGCGGGGATATCGGCCGCGGGCCGCCCAATGCGCAGCGCCCTAGGCGAGCCCTCGAGCCACCGCCACACGCGCCCCGAGGCCCGGGCTTCTTACCCCGCGAGCGGCCCGTCTTTTTTGTCCGGCCCGGCCGAGTAAACGCTTCGCGAGAAGGCATCCGCGGCCGGGGCATTGAGAGATTAAACCCGAGGGCGTTGGCAAAAAAAGGGGGCAGATGTTAATGCGAGAACCCGCGGCGCCTCCGGGCCAACTTTGTACGAGTGGCTCGATGCGCGGAGATAAAAATTCTATTTGGCCCTGATTGGCCACATAAAGGATAATGGGATCGGCCCTCGGTCCACCGCGTGTGGCGCGCCTCCCTACTTTCGCCTCCCTTCCCGGCTGCTCTCCCTTCGAGCGGGGCTTCGACTCGGGCTTCGAGCGAGCCTCCGACCTCCGAGAAGAAACCCAATTTTATCGCCCATCCAATGAGAGAAACGCACCTCGAGGAAATAAGTAATATTATTTGGCCGCGTTGCTCGTTGCCACCACTCGGCGGACGGGCCGAGCCACGGGCAAAGGTACCTCAACCCAATTTGACTAACTGCAAACGCTGTTGCTGCCCCATTTCGAGAGAATGTGCTCGAGCCGCGAGCGAGCTCAGCGCGACTAATTCTTGCGCCGAGCCTTGCACCGATATTTTCTCTTAAAACAATATTTTTCACTCGTTTCGTTATAAATCTCAAGTTAGGGATACCGAAAAACCGGCTCTGGCTGATTGAACATTTCAAGAGGCAGACTCAACTTAACGAGCGCTTTCGAATTCACCAATTAATGGTCCGCGGTAAGCGAGTGGCATTCTGACAAGTCAATGATTACAATTACAGGCAGATAACGCCGAGACTCTCTAACCAAGCCGTCCCCGAGTGTCTCTCTGGGCAAATACCGGCGAGAGAGCGAGTCAACAAACAATAGTACGAAAACCGTAACTCTCGTCCAATGACGAAAAACAAGCCTCTCTCTCTCTCTCTATATATATACACATACATGTCGAGAACCAAGGGACTCCCGGCGAGAAGAAATAGGGCGAAACACGGGCCCGCGAGAGACGATTCGATATCGGCCGTCGATTTCGGCTTTACATGAGAGGAGGAGCGGCTCCGTTGGACCGGCCAGGTAATTTAAAAGCAATTTGGCACGAGGTCGCTGCGCCCCGAAAGAATGTAACGACTGGTGCGTATGCGTATATACGTACATGTGCGCAAGTCCGTGCGAGCGAGAGAGAAAGGAAGGAGAGGGAGGGCAGAGCCTGTCCCCGGTAGCCTTTTGCCACTCGGCTTACGCTCATTACGGCCGGACACGAAAATTGAAAGATTAGCTCGTCGGCGTTTTCAATTCACGGCTCTCGCTTGTGTGCTCAGTGTGCGTGTGCGGCCCGGCCGGCTCCCGGCTCTCCGTCCTCGCCGTAGCTTCAGGGATAAATGTGCGAGCCAATGCGCGTATTTGAGGCGCATGCACTCCCGGCTGCGTCATCAATTTTTCAATAAAACGTACCAAATATTGCCCATTCGCCAATTCGCAACTATTCATTTTTCTTCAATTATATAACAAGTTCAATTGTTAATGTTTAACAATGATAAGACTTGTACAAAACACATGCTGTTGCAAAACATTTTAGCTTACTATCGCTGCTAAATAAATTGTTAGTCACATGCTCGAGGATAAGCCTGCTTGTTTCGATGCTAATAAGTTTTATTTAATCGGATGGAAGCCACAATTAATAACAAAGTACGCCATTTTAATAACGAACTCATTATGAACTCATGAAAGATTTTACTAGAATGGTTTTACCAAGAATTAGATGCAATAAAAATCAAATCTACATATAATAGATATTTAAAGGAAAACTCTGAAACAAACACGTCTTAAGCGCCATGAAAAATAAGCTACATATTTGAGTTTTAGATCGAAACTTCAATAGGAAAAAGCAATAATTTTTAAGACACCTCATATTTAAAATAATTTATTTAATAATTCTAAAATCAAGTATTAATCGCTCGATAAATCAGCAACAATGTAAAAAAGTAACTTCTATTGTTCAATATTTTAAGTTCATAAATATTAGACACTTGTTGGAATTTTCAACAAATGATAATATTTAGATAAAAGCCAAAATCGATTACTTGGTTAGGATCCAAAAACATCACGTATCTGTGAGATCTCGTAGTCATCGTTTCATTTGGCGATGCAGAACACAGTCATCGATCATCAGAGAACATGAATATATCTCGGATTATATAGTTAAATGTAGAAGGAATCACACAGATAATGCAGTTAAAATATTCTACTAGAAATAGTCAGATTGAAGGAGACGAGCGTGCAAGTTCGCCACGTCCGTTTAAAAGACAATTTTATACGCTGCTCCAGATTCGTCTTGCTCTCCGTCGTCGTTGAGCACACGAATCAACTCACTGCGAGTCACAGATAAAGCTTTCTTTAATATATTTGCTGGTTAAACCAAAAATGACACCGTTGTAATATGACGTATAAATTATATTGATGACTGACTACCAACATGTATAGTCTCTTGGACAACATATCGAAATTTTTTCAGCATTTTTAAATTTTAATTTGTGAACTTACTGGCCTATTAAACTTGAATATCTAGCCGAGAAATAACTGAGTAATTTTTATTAAGATATGATTCATTTAAAAATACTAGTAGATAGAACAGAAGGAAAGGAATTCAAGCAACAGTCTCTACGACCAAAAAACCACAAGTCGCCTGTCAATAAATCAGTGATCTTCAAGTCGATGAACAAACAAAAAAAATCGAAAACAATGTAAAAAACCTGGAAAACAAAGGTACAAGCGTGTAACCTAACAGATTCTTCCCGTGTATTCGTCCATGGAACAAGTTGGCCCGGACCATGTCAGGGCACTAAAACTCGTTCGCTTCCACTTGATACTAAGAATCAGACCTCTGTTTCTATGAATGCTAACCCGAGGTGATGTCTAGAAACCAGTACGATCTGAATAACTCCTGACGACACTACTTAAACTTCCTTATTCGCTGTTTTATAGTAAAAAGATCCGACGCTCTTACGGTTTCTTTAGGATTAAGAACCTTCGCTGCAAGCTCGAGTTACGTAGATTTAGTAGCATTTAATCTGATTAGTATGAACGATATAGGGAGGAACTTCGCAAGTATCTGCTTTATTGTTTTATATTCTTACTATAAAATGTTCTTGACAATTTCCTACAAGAAAATAAAATGTAAGAGAATTTTTTAATTTATTGCCTACTTTAATTGAAAAACCTTTACATATGGTTTAATTATAATTATGTTCAAGATTTAAAACATATTCTACGATTTATTGAAATGATTTTAAAGAAACGAAGGGAAATGATAATGGTCGCTACAGTACCTATTTATCAAGATAAATTCCTCTATAGTCTTATACGAAAACGCATTATCATTATTAATTAGAAAGGGAAGTATTTTTACGCTATCTCTTTCAGACATTTATGGCGCTCAGGATATCAAAATGCATGATTCATCAAGAACCATCTTGTGGACGTAAATGGTAATGCGGGTATTTCTACGGGATGGCTGGTCTAGAAAGCGTATATACTACAGCGTCCAAATCCCACGTTCGCATTGAAATATTATTCTCGGGTTGGCTACCGGTCTGTCAATCCCTTTCCGTCGAAGCGTCTTATCGAGTGCCTTGATCACGACTGTAAGTGCAACAAAACGGAGGGAAACAAATGAACATCTACGCTTGTCTTTATTATCATGCTACGAACAGACATTGCGATTAGCAAAAGTTACCACAATTTATGTTAATTGAACGACACAAATTGCTGCTGTTTTTCTTGTACTTTTAGCGGAGGCTTGGAATTTCGCCAAGGTTTCGTTTATGGTTATGCAAGTTCTAATGATACCTTAATATATTATTATAGAAATTCAGAATTTAATTTTAATTTTCTGTTATTTTAGGACTGTATGTTACAAAAAATACGTATATATATTAATATTTGAACGTCAATGAAAGTTCATATTTAATTCACAATTGATTAACAAATTTATGTTAATAATTCTATTATACATAAATCAATAGTATGAACTACTTGCCAAGAAAGATATTTATATAAACTTAATCCATGTTGACAGAATTTCGAGATACATTCCATTACGCTTTTCCCGTTAAATTCTTTTGAAAGTTTAGAATCATTTGTAATTTGATAATAATTTGAGAAAAGATACAATGCAGACAATATAGCTGACAAACTAAACTACGAAGAATGTTAAAGCAAACAGTGTCTTACTTAAAATTTTATTGTTACCATTCATATTTATTTTATGGTGACTACTGTTCACAAAATCAACAAATTAAAATTAAAAATACAGAGAGTAAAGAAATATGTGTGTATATATATATACACATATTCATATTAAAGACTTGTTGTACGATAAAAATAATTCATTTACATTTATTATAATCGGTGTTAGGCAACTGCGACAAATTTTTTCTGAATGATGTCATTTTTACGGGCAAAACTGTATTTTGGTATCCAACAGATAACAACACGAATTTTTCCTTTTTACATTTCACAGGCGTATGCAATTTACTTAGTCGAGGCTTAAAATTATTTATTTTCTTCTCAATGATTCGATGCATTCTTTTTTAATTCGAAAAAATAGCTAACGAGCAATAAATCAAACGCATTTCTTTCCCATGACTATATAGTTGTTCGCATTTAAACATAGGCGATTATTGTTCTCATGAGTCTAATGCAGAGCTAATTTTTTTGCTCACACGCTGCCTTCAATGGATGATTTCTTTGTATATATCATTATATGATTACCTTTTAATAGATACATACTGTTTCTTAAAATAAGTTGTCATAAAGTATTATACAAATAGCTACAAAAACACCACCATGAAATACTGAAATTACTGCAATTATTAGAATGAACTCTTGAGATACATTCCGCATTGTATTGTGTCATATTGTAAGCAGTAGAATTAATATTAAGTATATAGCAAACTATAAAAGCTTGGGAAGAATATGAAATCCGCATAGACAATAACGAAAGATTGCTCATAAGTAACCTGTACGTATCAAACACCAGATACTAGAACAGCTATTTCATTAAATAGCAATATGTTTGAAATATAAGCGATGAGTATCAAAAGAATTTCCTTAAGCCAAATAAAACACTTCAATAATATTAAGACATTAAATAGATTTCGTTTGCACAAAGTTGATAACAGAAAAATGTTCGACTGTAAACACAGATTTTAAAGTACAAACAGATTGATAAGTAGCGGTGACGCTCACGCCAACGAAAATTAAAATATCTGTCAAATTGGAAGCAGAATCTCGACGTTTTCTGTCCTATATGTTTAGCAGAGTATCAAGATTTTATTTCTGAATTTCAAACTTCATGAATGAACGAGCGAGTGAGCACAAACATCTCCGATAAATTCGATTCCCCGAGAGGTTTTATCTCTGGGAGTATCATTTCGCTGAGTGAATTAAATTAAAATACAGGTTCCGCAGATCGGTGTTCGCACGAGGCGCACGAGATTCCTCTTGCGAGGCGCCCGTGTTATTCTCGGCCAAAACCTTTCTCGTCGTGGTCGTGTGTCGATTGAGAAAACTCGGAGGAATTCCGAGATCTTTCGCCACGCCAAAAACCATCGGTCCCTGAGGTCGCCTTTCCCCCCGAGATCCCGCGCCTCGCGAAAATGGCGGTCGCGTTAATTAAGATTCTAAGTACGTGCATCCGCGCCCGAGCAAAAGTTAACAACGGGAGGGGGAAGTAGCCGCTTTTCCACAAATTTAGCAGCGCGTTAATCTCGGCTCATGGGTGTATACCGGGAATTGCAGCGCATTATACGCGCACCCAGAATCCGCGCGGCAGCTGCGGCGCTCGCATGTGCGCGTTCGTGCGCGTGGGGAAAACTCGCTGAAGGAGAGAGAGAGGGTGACCGCAAACTCCCGTTAAACGGCAGCTATGTGCTCGGGCGATCGCACGTACGTCGAGTGTGTGTACACGGGGTTCGTGAGCGTTCGACGCCGCCGCCGCCGCCGCCGCCGCGCGCTCAGGAGTGTAATCCACGTTGCTGGCCTCCGCGGAGATCGGGTGGGACTGTTTTTTAGGTCGGCCAGTTTGGTGCTGCATTTTATCGTAGGGCTGTAGAGCGGGGAGCGGAAGGCTCTTGCCAGAAGTAATATCGAATCCAATAAATGTGAGTTGCTCAGCCGTAATGAACCAAGCTTCTCGCTTTTCTTTCAGCTTCAAATGCCGATCTTTCATTCCTCCGCGCGCTATTTACAACATCTCAGACGATAGCTCCTTGTAGGTGTAGTTGCAGCTATGCTGCAGTTGCAACCGTCACTCAAGTAACAGAACAAAATTCGGGTCAATCATTCAATTCCTAGAGCTACGCTATAATTACTTTCAGTATATTTAGGTAAAAGGATTGAATTTAACGATAGATCATAAAAAAAAGCAAACGACAATGTTTTTCAGACTTTAAACTAGTTTTTCTAACCAATCATACGTATATTTGCCGTATAGTGTACAAGCTTTGCAGATAATAAATCACGTGATGCGATCGTTCACAATCTGAAAATACTAAAATGTTTCTGACCCTAGGCTTGCTGCGAGCGAACGGGTGCAAAGAGTAAAACGTGGATAAAAAATATGCCGCCGGGAAAAAAGTTCCGCGCGCATCTACTACGGTATGCAGAGCGGCGTGCGTTGGTGTACGCGATCGGAGGCATTCCGAGCCCGTTATAACATAGCGCCTGAGAACGTTGCGAAAGCTGCTCGCGATGCATTCGCGCGCCCGATTTAGATGCCGCGGGAGGGGAGGGGCGGCCGCAAGCTCCAAGCCTGCCATACGGCCCTCGTGTTGCATACTGGGACTCTCGTGTTTTTCCCTCGACACGCGCGGGATGCAAATTACGTGCCTGTGGGAGACAGACGACCGTATGCGAGCGTAGGCGGGACCTTGAATCGCTATTCCAATATTGCGATTCCGACTTTTTGAATCTCGTTATGCATCCTTGATTCCTTGCTGCAATTTCGATTGAAAATTCGGTGGATAATCGTCGCTACTTTTACATTGCAACACTAATATATTTTGAAGATATTAGAAAAAATTAATTTTCGTTAGAAACGTTAGAAACTTCTCCAGCTTTTTAGTATTGTTTACAAATATATTCGTTAGATTTGTACAATACAAACTAAAAGCCAGCAGAGATCCATATTCGGATATTGTCCAAATGCGTTGAAATTCATCTAACCAATTGTTTTTTTTCTTTCCTCGCGGCGCCTCGGATGAGAATGTTTGCAATGTTTTGCAAACCGATCTGTATTACTTTCTTATTATTTTCAAGCTTACAATGATCACTCTTTCATAAATTTCAGCCCCACATGCGGGTAAACTCGCAATAATGACTTTTGTGAAAGTTAAAGAGCAGTCTTTCTTGATTTATAAATTTTTTATTCTTATATCGATAAGTAGAGACCGCTTTTCTCTAGAAAATTATCCTTATAAGGACAAGAATTTTGTTATCATTGCAATTTTGATTGACTCGAGTAATCGCAAAGTGCAATCGTTCAAATTTGATTGACGGTACATTAAATGAGCATAAGTAATTCATTTTTATGTTATACGATTGCACGCTTGCATTTTGTTGTAACACCTTATCGCTACAGGAATTCATGTAATTTAGATTTAATTGCGGACATAGATGAGATAAGTGGACTTTTAGCAAGCGATTTTTAGCTGGGTTATCGTCGAACCAAAGATAAGACCTATCACAATGCAGCTTTACAACGTTCATTTTTATATTAATAGCACACTTTCTTTAACCTCGAAACAGAACATCTTTCAAACATACGGATTACATTTTATCTCAAATACTTAGAAAAAGATGTCGTTTGTTCTAAAAAATATCAATTTTTCGATAAGTGAACCCTTGATCTTAAAAATACTTCACTTAAATCGAAATAAATTTCAGAGGTCCCAACAGTAAACACATAATTAAAATCAACAAGTAAAAAGATTGCAAGAATTTCTTTCAAAGTGAATAAAGAGTCTGAAAAAATCGACAGAGCACGTGAACAAGCAACAGCGAGAGGCGCTCGGCGAGGCCACAAAATTGAAGGGTTTTTTATCCAGAGTACGCGCCAGCGGCGCATAAACACGAGTAAGAAAGACAGATACCGCGGAAGTAAAAGTGTCGGCGACCCTGGGCTAAATAAAGAAAAGCCCGAAAAGAAGAGAAGGAGGAGGAGGAAGAGGAGGAGGAGGCGCGAGAGCGCGGGACTCCCCCCACACGAGAGAGCGGCTTCTCTCCCCGGCATCGCCTTACAAACCCAGTATTCGAAATACAATCTCGAATCAATGTCCCTATAAAACATGCCCGTTTTTTATAGGTCGAGGCCTCAATTAACTGTGCCTCCACGTATATGGCCTTGAGATACTTTACGAAGTCCAAGAGGGTCCGGTAGAAAGAGGCAAAGGAGGAGGAGGAAGATATCCATGCAAGCACGAAGAGAGGAAGACGAAACGAGGAAAGAGGAACAAGAAGGAGCAAGCGACCTGCAGATTGCCGCTGTAGAGCAAGAATGAGGAAGATGAGAAGAGGGGGTTTAGCCACCAAATACAAAGAGGACCTGAGATTCCGAGAATCCTGGAGTAGGATGTATCCGATTTGCGATGACTGAAATATATTTTGTCAAGCTGGAAGTTGAAGGAAAGAAAGATCGTTTAGGAAGAGTCTAAACACTTTCGACCATTCCAGGAGGAAAGGCTTGGGGAAAGTTTAAGTTGGAAAGTTCTTTTACTCTTGAAAAGCTGGTAGCTGAGAGTTCCTGAGCGTCTTGGTAGCTTCGGGATTCTCGATCAGTAAATATCCCAAACTGTCATGCATTTGTCATGAAATTATATTATGTACTTAAGTCGTTATTTGAGTAACATACTTCGCGATATGTAAGCTTTTAAAGGATTTAATAATAAATTGATCATAAACATTTAATAACATTGATCCGAGAATAAAAGAATATATTTTTTCTATACGCCATATTATACTTCCATGTTTAATCTTTAACAATCGATACAAGAGGCAATTCGATTTTCTAATAAAAATGGCACATGTATAGGTAACATAAAATGATATGGGACAAGATCAAGCTTCGGCACGGCCCTTGGCGAGTGCGTGGAATGCGAGCGCGGCCAACCTGGATATTGTGCAAAAGAGAGTACCGACACCGCACCAGAGCTTTTTAGCTCTCTTTCACCTATCGTTCTAAACAAACCTAATCCACAAATAAAAAATAATCGAGATAATTACAGATAAGTAATGTTAGAATCTAGGATTACGAAAATAAACTTCTTTCCTAAATGTTTCAACATTGTATCGGTAAGACTGACAAAGATTATCGCAATATTTACTTTAATCGTAATTCGAAAAATTGTATGTAGCTTGAATAAAGCAAGGTACATCGTTGATTTCTATAAATTTATTTTTATTCTTCAATAAAAAAGTTAGGTATACGTAATATTTAGGTTTTGTAACGTTGCAGATATGATAATTCAAGCTGGGGAGATCACGATTCTTAGTGCGCCGCTAAGGCTCGAGCACATGAACGTGGAAAAAGTAAATAGACGCTGTGGTGAAGCGCGTGTATATGAATACATGTACCTGCATCATAGATAGATTCATATAAATAATCCATGCATGCACGTGAAACTAATACGCGTAGTTAGGGGCCCCTCAGCAGAGCAACACCTTCATGACTTTAGTCTCTATGTAGCAATATGTTTTGGGAAAATCCCGACTAATCATTTCTTTTTGGTAATAATCGTACAAAGCAGATTATAGAACGTAAGTTTCTTATCGTAGGCAGTTAATCGAGAGATCGAATAAAATAACGGTATGGTGTAGTGAAAGCTGATACTACTATCAAAAATCACATAATTACATAGAATTATCCAAAGAATTGATTTATACATACTCGAAATCTAGTGAATGAATAATTAATAGCCAAAAATCCATCAGATTGTCAAATTATAACGTATACGTAAATTTGAGTGCTGGTTTGAGTGACGTAGTATTTTATAGTAGATTCTGTGTATAATATTAAAATTTAACTGTATATTTGAGTCTTTAGCATTTGCTGAGCACAAACATTGTATTGCATAATTTAAGAAACAATCACAGACTACTAATAAAAGAATGTAGGTTTTTCAAGTATTATAAATAGATCTAAACAACTACATACATTTTCAAAACTTTTCACAACTACATTATTTCATTAGAAACTGTGATATGTATTAAGTAACTGCATCAAGAACTGCATCAACTCATTACACCTCAAATTTTAGACAGGGATTTTCACGGAGATTTTACGCAAATCTAATAGTTCAATGATAAAATGACACAAAATTTAACGAGCTTGTGTTGGTTAATGAAGAATCGGATGCTTAAAAACTACCTACTGAGCTATATATTAGTCGGGCTTCAAGCTTGCATCTGGCGACGACAGCCTTTTGACCAAACACGACTCGCCCATAATCGCGAATAACATCTCCTTGGCCACGGCTCCGTACAAAAAGCTTTCACCGCAAGAGACAGGCTCGAAACCTAATTGAGTGAATGGGGATGAACACGTACCTGTCACGAGGATCGATCCAGGTCGTTTTCCTCGTGTTGTGGTCAATGAAGTACACCTTTCCGTCGTAGTCCTGAGCGACGTCCCACCCTTCCGGAAGCGGTATCTCCCCATTCCGTCTCCTTGGCATATTTCACTGCGCTCTGAATCCATATCGAAAGCAACAATCACTTGACCGGCATTTGCACATTCCGTGCGAGCGGCCGGGCGCGCAATGCGCATCCCCCCTCCTCCACTTCCTCGGGCATATCTCGTACCCGCGAGCGAGCTCATACCGAAGCTCATTCACTGCATAGGCGCGCACGTGCGCGCTCACACGTACGCATCGCATACATACCACGCGGCCTCAACTCTCTCGCGACTCGCCTCCGATATATATATGTATATATATATACATATACATATATATATATATAAATGTAGCTGCACAAGCTTTCCGGCGAGAGAAATGGACTTGTTTTTGGTACTTGGTATTTTTATGGTACTCGGCGGTGTTTCGGCGCTATCGAAGGAGGGAATTGGATCATTGGGTGAAATCGTGGAATCGTCAGAATTTCGTCTTTTTTGCGGAATATCTTAGCTTGAAGATTCTTCGTCAAATTCTTCGTTTTAAGCATCATAAACGTCCGACATTTTTTTATTGACAGATTTAAAGAAACGAGTTCTACACTGATCTTCAAATTTTTAAAAGCTTTAACATCTCAGTTAATGTTTACATAATATTCTTTTTGGACCCTTCATTTTAATTTTAAATTCAATTGACAAAATGTCAAGGTCTATTGTTTAAAAATAAAACTCAGATTGAATTTAGTGATAGAAATTTTATGTTTGATTATTGTAGTTTTATTTATTTTATTGAATCGCCTTCAATCATTCATATTCATCTCATTTCAAATAAATATCTTTCAGAGAATATATTTTCAAATTGTTACACAAAAAATATTGCTTACATTTTTTAACACTTTTTAAATCAGTGAATTGATCTATAAATAACACTGTGTTTCATTTAATTTATCTGATTTATTCAGCAAAATTATTATTAGAAAAAGTATCTATAATCCTCAGAATTTATTAATCATCAAGAAAGATAAAATTAGCTTTTGATTTTGTGTATACGTATATTTTTACTTTGTTGGAGCTTTACAATGTTATCTCACAAACGAGTACAAATGTATCAACAGATTGATACACGATTTAAAGAATAATATTTCGTACTTGATACTTGATTTCATGTAAATAAGTACTTCAAATCTATTACATGCGCTCGTATCAAATAATCATTAAATCATGTGTATTGTAAAGTTCAAAACGGAAACATCATTTTTCACCTTTGCAAATTCGTTTTTGCATTTGTCGCCTGCCAGCGTGTATTTAACATCGGTTTAATTTTGCGTTTTAATTTTGGTGTTCCGCGAAAGAGCATTTTTATTTTAAAAACGGCCACGTATTGAAATAAAGCTATCGAAAAAAATGTCAAACGTTTAGATATGGGAGTATAGTTGAATGAAAAAAGTTAATTTTAGTATATAGATGTAGTAGATAATAAAGTTAGTGCTAAAGGCAGTAGTAGTTGTCGTAAAATATTAGTGTTATCATAGTTATAACTGGTGTGAGCAAGTTTTTCGTCTAGAAAACCGGTATATCATTAAACCGATTCGCGGGGCATTTTTCCCCGGTGGTAGCAGCAGCAAAAATCCTCGCAAAAATCTCATAAACTTTAGCCTGTATATATTTATACCGTGGTAAGAAAAAGAAAAGTTGCCGGCAAAGGGAAAAAGATTAGAAGCAGCAGCCGTCTCGCAGGGAACGTTCAATGCGAAGGCGTACTGACAAGTTTACCCGTAGGACGACTCTCCGGCCGAATATTTAAAAGAGAGCTCGAGCATCGGCTCTCCCTCGGCGTATGGTTTCAGCGGGGTTTCCGTCTTTTTCGAAAGATATAGGAGCCGCAGGCGGCAGATCTGGTCGGAGAGGGAAAAAGTAGACCTAGAAATAGACAGCGAGGAGGCATCGGCACGGCGTGTATACCCACACTCACGCACTCACTCAGGCACGCGGGCGAGCGCGCGCGCGCCCACGGTGGAGGGGGATGTACCGAGCGCTCGCTCCTTCTCTCTCTCTCCCCTTCGCTCGGGCGGCGCGGCGTGGAGGAGCGAAGGAGAGAGAGGGAGAGCAGAAACTCCGGGCTGCTCTTTCTCGTGAGCGCGTCCGCCATCATGAATACCTCATTATCATGAGCGGAGTGACGTCAGAGTCCCCGCCTTCAGATTCCTCTCGAGCGGAATTCCACCGTTAACATGATAGTGTGTAGTCGCTGCTGGTGCCTGGCTGCCTGGCTGCCTGGCTGCTTGGCTGGGAGCGCGCGGCTGCTCGCCAGCTCCCCGCTCCTCCGGCGCTCGGCTTCCTCACTGCCGCCTCGCGCGGTATGCGTCCCGTGCGTGAAAAGTGCACTGCCGCCGGAGTGTGGTGCGCCCGCTGCGCCCGCTGCGCCCGCTGCACCCGCTGCACCCGCTGCACCTCTCTGCACCTCTCTGCACCCGCTGTCCCGGCCCGTATAAACAATAACGGGGGAGCAGCCGGGCCGGTCCGGCCCCGTCCCTTGTATTATCCCTCGCCCGCGGCTCCTCTTGGGGTAACACAATACTTTTTTTACAAAGCCACACTGCACTGAACAACAACTTTTAGCCCCTGGGACGCTCGGCAGGAAATTCACTTGGCACTGCACCACTGATCCGACTCGCGTACTCGCGGACTCGCGGGGAAATGTAAAATCGGCAGAATCGACGGAGGAGCCAGCGGCTCGGAGGTCGGCCGCGCGCCGAGCGGGTGCTTTTTCCTTCTGCTCCCCTCGGTCTGCGTGTCTATCTTCGGCGGGCACGCGATCCCCGTGGCACTCGTCTGCTTTACCGTTTTATATCGCGCACTTTTCGTTTTTCCCTCCGGAGCTCTCGTGCAGCAGCAGCAGCAGCGGCGGCGGCGGCGGCGGCGGCGGCGTCGGGAGCGGCGAGAGGAGCGCTTGGCCTCTCCCTCCTAGGGGCTCCACGGTGGACGGGGACGGGGTCTTTTTGTCGGCCGCTCGGCACTAACCTCCTTTTTGGTGCGCGCGGCGGCGGCGGCGGCGGCGGCGGCGGCGGCGGCAGCGGCTCGCCTCTCTGGCTTTCCCGAGAAAACTCGGCAACTGGGCGCACGCTCTGGGCTCTCCGCTCGCGGAGTCGCGGCTCGCGGCGGCGGCGGCGGCGGCGGCTGCGGCTGCGGCGGCGGCAGCGGCGGCGGTGCGGCGGCGGCGGCGACGGCGGCAGCGGCAGCGGCGGGACGAAAAATTTTCAGCGACCGGGCGCTGCTACTCGAGCGGCGCGCGCGGCTCCCGGGGAGGGAGTGAAAAAAATAAAGGAACAGGTTTTTTCAGCGCATTGCTCAACTCTCTTTGGTTCGCCTCCTCCTCCTTTTCCTACCCATCGACGCGACACTTTCGCGCGGAATTCCGAGGGACTCTCTCCCCCTGGCTGGCGGAGCGCCGAGCCGGATCCTCGGCCGGCCCAGTCAACGATCCGGCGAATCCTCCCGGTCCCGGGGGCTGCTTGGGCGGCGGTCCCGCGGCCCAGCGGCCCAGCGGCCCAGCGGCCGCCCTGCTATATTTAAACCGGCGCGCCTCCGACGGGGCCCTCGGGTGCGGCCCAGCTCGAGCGCTCGCGGTCCTCGGCTCGTCTGCTCCGGCTCGCAACAGGTCCCTGGGCTGAGGACCGGGCGGCCAAGCGGATCACTGGGCAAAGGCCGCTCCGGACTCCGCGGCTCTCGGGACGCGCTCCGAAAAGCCTGCGGGCCCTGTCGATCGGCCTGCGCAGTCCGCGCACTCGTGCACCGCCGCGATAATAAAGCGCGGCTCGCGCTCGCGCGTGTTCGCGGCTTCACTTAACCTCCAACTGCCGACTAACGAAATAACGAAAAAGTAAACGGCTCTCTCGGCACTCGGCTCTCGCTCGTCCGCGGAATGAATGCCGATCTCCCTCTCTTTCTCCGAGTCAGTCTCGCTCTCTCTCTCTCGCTCTGCGGGCCTGCAGGGCGCGCTCGCTCCGTCTCGCTCGGGTCTCTCTCCGTCCTCGTCGGGCGCGCGGCGTAACCTCGAAAGCAGGCGCAGGCAGCGTTAGAGCAGCACCGCCGAGCGCCAGCAGCAGAAGCCAAGTTCAAAGCGGAGCCTCGTCGCGCAGCGAGGCATTCCACGGCAACTGCTGCGTCGCGCTCCTGCTGTTGCTGCTGGCCCGCTCCTGGTCTGCTGCGGCGGTGGCGCCGGCGGCTGCGGCGGTGCTCGCGCCGACTCCGACGTAACCTCGAAGCGCCGGAGCCGCTCGGGCCTGCACCTCGCCACCGGCGCTTTCATCGCCTCCTCATCCTGGGCCCGGCCGGCCCTCGCGAGCCTCCCGCCGACCGCGCACCTGCACCTGCTCCTTTTCAAAGCGCGCCGCGCGGAACGCACTGTCCTGACAGCGGCCCGTGCCCTCGCCGCGCACTTTCTCCGGAGTCGCCGCGAGCGCGCGGTGCGCCGCGCATCGGCCCTAGTCCGCGGGACCCGGCGAACCCGCTCAGCTGTCAGCCTGTCACCTTCGGGGTACTCCGGGCTTCCACTCCCTCCGACTGTTCCGAGTTCCGCCGAGCGCGCATAGGCAAAACGAAAAAGGCACGACTTGGCCAAAAACGCGCGCCGCGACCTCCGCACCGGTTCACTGCAGCTCGTGCATCGCCCTCTGTGCGCTACCGCGAGACTTGCCCGATGCTACCCCCGTGCTCGCTCAAACCTTTAACTCTTTCTCTCTCTCTCGCTCATATCGCTCCGCTGCTCTTCCACGTACACTGCACCGCTCTCTGTTTTTACGTAGCCGTCAGAGACACATTTCTCGCCTCTTTCGCGCATGCACCGGTGACCGGACCACCAGCGCTTCTGCAGTTAGTTGCTCCGATTCCCCTCTCCCCTCCTCTTTCTTTCGTTCTATCATTCCTCGCTCCAACCGTCTGCTGTATACATGTAACCAGTTGCGAGTCGCGAGTGCCTTGTGTTTTCCTTTAAGCTTTTAGGTTAGGTGCCGCGCATTAGCACTCCCGTAGAATTGTTTATATTTAAAGCTGTATCAGCATCATTTCTCTGCCTTTGGGGTGAAAGATAGAGCGATCTGGGAAAGCTTCTCGGGAACCTTGTTTTCGTGTGCACCTCAAACTGTGCACTGTGCGTCTTGCAGACTTCGATCATGCCTCTGCAACGCGTAAAAACATACCGAATCTTCATCGCTTTGATCGTTTCGATGCATTCGTCGAAAAATATAGAGGGGAGCACGCACTATTTTTCCTTCTCATTACTACTTAATTAATTGTGCATCTAAGCGCTGTGCTGTAGTATCGATATTTGGGATATTGTATGTATGACTTATGACAGGTGGCTATGCCAATTAGAATGCGAATATAATTCGTATACGTATTGCCTCTGAGCTTGCTCCGTTCAGGTCTTGGTCCTTTGATTCCGCCTCATTCATTTTAGCCATTTAAATCAACACGAGAAACAACCTGTATGTGCTAGTTAATTTTTAAAAAAATTTATGAATTATGCAGTATTTTACAAAATCGACTGATCATCATTTAAAATTTATATATTGTTTTAATTAATCTATGCAAACCACATTGTATTTTAATATGTATTTACCATTGTACACAAACTGTCAATTAGCTGTTTAAAAGAATTAGCACATATAATATTGTATCTATCATTTCTAGTGTTAGAAATTTCTTTAAGTAGCCCAATTTTTGATTCGCTCTATAATATAAACGCAATCTGTGCAAGCGTTGTACTTTGACAGCCATGTACGCTGTTACGCACTCAGTAATACTGTACTCGGTACTGTGAAATAAGCTCATTTACATTTCCATCGCATGCACGTCGTGTACAAAAAAGTATATACTCCACTTTTGAGTCGAACACAATAGGCGTGTACAGGCGTATGCAGGAAAGGTAATACTTGTAATCGATAAGAGATGCAGAAATGAGGCATGTTGGGAACAAAAATTAGATGTAATGTTGGTAATGCTATCAAACATACATCCCAGGCCTAAGTTCACGCTGTTTGCACAAGATCAAAGAACGCAAGAAAATAGTTAATAAAATACATTTGGCTGATTATTAAAATAACTTGAAAAAATATTGTGTCAATTTAATAAATATGTTCCTAATTTATTAAATTTGAATTTATTATTATGTATTATTTTTTTACATCGCTTACAATTATTTTGATAAACACTATGTTCAAATAATTAAGTGCCAAATATAATTAATACAGTACTTTGTACTCTGTAATAATCAATACTGATTTGAATTAATAATGGTAAATTTAGATTCCGTAATATAATGATAACTGTAATTTGATTATATCTTCATTATATATTTTATAAAATAATTTGCTTCATCTGTATTGTTTGTTATTTGTTAATGATGAAAATAATCTCATATTATAATTTCAAATTACTTTTTTCAGCGCATGCGTAAACCATTACCGAATGCAGAGGTAGAAGCGATGTGAGAAACAAGTGCTACATATACTCCATACATATATTCGCATGTACCCAAGCTACCTCTATTTAAGCCTGCGCGTTTTAAATTTCACCATATTTAACGATTCCTCATTTCTACAATACTGATCATTCTTTCTACCCCCACCCCCTTAAAGAGTTTCTGCTGTAAATTGACACGTGCTTCAAGTAAAACTGTAAATTGGGATCATATAGTGTTTCTAGATTAAGATGGACAATTTCTTTTTTATCAATACATTCTCAGATACGTATACCTGTAGTATTTATTTCAAATAATTTTAATGTACAGATACTTTGTTGTTTACTGCAGGTACAATCAGTATGAACTATTTGATTTATTTGAACATTTTCAAATTTTGACAGAAAATAATTTTATATTTCAATAAAAGTGATCAAACCGACACTCGATGGAAAATATTGACATTTAATCCTGGTATTATTAAGGTATTTATATAAATAAATGCTAATTAAACTCTAAACAGTCGTCTAAAGCTTATTCAGGGTTGAAATGGATAATAAAATTATCTTTCTCATTACTTATAAGCTACATAGTCTGATTAGTTGAAATAAGTTTATTGTCATAATACTTGTTACATATTTGGATCAGAATCATTGATTCTTATTTGATTGATATTCAATACAATTTTCCCAATTAAATTTAAAAGATAACTTTCTTTATTTGGTTTGTAAAGCTTAATAATAATAAATTTCCTTAACTTGATTAGTTTAAAAGAAATTATTTTGTTCAAATCATAATCATAAATATAGATAAATACAAAGTATTCATTACTTTTATAATAAATTATAAAATCAATGAACCTAATATTTGAACGAGAATCACATCAAATTATTATTCAAGCAGGTGGTTTTTGATGACATTTTTATAGAAGGATTAATTTATATTTAAATTAGTATTACATATTATAGTGAGTTAAAATGCTTTCTTATAAAGAAAATGAATTTTAATTTTAATTTCAATTCAATGTTTATTAAGACTTTATTAACAACTTAAAATGACAAAGAAAAATTGTTCAAGCAATATAAGAAGGGGAAATAATTAATTATAATAAATAATCTGTAAATAAAAAATATCATAATAATCAAGATGTGAACTATTATGAAAAAACAAAATACAGTTGGTAAATCAATATTAAGATGTAAATATTGGTGAATTATGTTTGTGGTAGGTTATATTTTTAAATAAAAAGTATAAAATAAGAAAATATATTTTTAAACCTTTACTCAAGAATACAATCCCATATCTGTATATACACAATTTTTTGGAAGTGGTAAACAGGAAATTAATTTTTATTAGCATGTCAATTTAAAAAAATGATGTATCAAAAATCTACAATTTTTACAAATACCTCAAATACAAATATAAGGACAGATTTTAATATTTATCTACATTTTCCATATCAATGTTTATTGTATATAAATTTGACTTTTTCATGATGAATTTTTAATGAAATATTAACTTAAATTCAATTATCATTAGCATAAACTGTGAGCTTCTATTGATTAAGAATTCAGGTGTTTTTCAAATATTATAACTTTTCATTTGTGGTACAATTCAATAATAATATTATATTAATTACAAAGTGATTTTTCTTCCTTGAGGTTTGTAATAAAAAAAATAGAAAATGAAAAGTATCTTGAATAATGAAAGTATATATTCCTTTCTTTATTACATTTTCTCTTCTCTTATTTTCTATTTCACTAATGGGAAATATCATTGTTCCTGCAGTATGCTATATATGTACAATATATTCTATTAATAGATTTTATCTATAGTAAAATTTTAAACAAATTATATTTTTAATATTATACTTATTTAAAGATGTACCACTGAACCAGTTGGTAACATGTGTCCTACCATACCGGCATTGTCACTCAAATCAATGTATATGTAATCGTTCGGATAAATTTTACTTTTGATGTATTAAAATATAACGTTTATTACAATTCAGAAAGTAATCAGCCCTTGAATAAAAAAGGATATATTTATAATCTTTAAAATAAAATTTATGCTCAAAAATTATAAAGGCTAGAAATGGATTAAAACATACTTATGCGTCAAAACACGTAACAATATTGCAGACAAATTACTATTAAGGTATATTTTTTTAGAAAATTAAGTTGGGTTCGTTTTGCGTAAAGTCTATTAATTCGGCATGCATCTTTCTTTTCTCTCTCGATTACTCGTACTGAATACTTCTCTAAATGATTGCTCTCTCTAACAAACATTTTATTATATCATCGTTGCTTAAAAGCAGATCCAAATTTTTTGTACTTCAAAATGGATTGGAAACGTTTTCATGATTTTAAAACCTATTCTACTGTTATTTGTAATCGGCTCGTACAAATAATTTTAGTAGAAATTCTACTAATCCTAATATAAAGAGAATCTCCAAGTGAATTTAAGATTTTTACTAATTCAATGCCCTTCCGAACTAAGTATAATAAAATCGTTTTGAAAATGTACATTATTAGTTATTTCACCTATGTCTCACGTTGTACTCTAATAGCAGTCACATTACACCTAACTGACGTTATAATATTATTTATAACGGTATTTTATTTTTGTTGTTTATTAAATGCATATTTGTGTTTTGATACAAATATACTTGCAGTTATATATGCAGAAGGACTAAGATAAAAAAGGTATTTTTCTATCAGTCTGCTTACAGTCGTAGAAAGAGACACATAGTCGCATATTAATTAATTACTGTTAGACGCAAAACATTCGTTTTTTAATTGAATTCGAGTCGATGAGATTATTAAACGATGAGTAATTATATTTCTTATTTTCATTAATGTTAGCATGAAAAAAATCAAAATGTCGGTAAGGTAGATATTTTCTAACTTTGAAAGTCCACAATCTAATTTTTAATTTAATGAATGTAGTAATGGATCGTAGCAAGGAAGATTATAGATATAGCTATGTAGCAACGAAGGTAGACACGAGGATAGACTGATAATTTAATGTCAGATCATAAGAAGACAACTGTCAATCCTGGTCGATACTTTTGACAGTTACTCTTACATTATACACTATATGATGTTATGGTTACTATTTACTATATACACTACTGATACAGAATAATTAGGAATAACACATATTTGCCGCGAGGCGCGCTACCAGCGCCACTTGTTACTCAAAAATGCGCGACTGTACAATAATACATCATACCACATCGTACTGCATCGTACAATTTGGTACAATTTATTGACGAGCAGAGCGAACTGTTGCATTCAGTTTCTATTGAGCAAAATAAATGAATGTAATCTATGTTTTCTATTATAAAACGGAAACACAAACTCAATTAGTTTGATTTCATATTAATAGGTAGTCTATAATCTTATATTTAAATAGTCATTAATATTTTCATAAATTTTAAGTTTTGTATAAATCCTTTTACAATGCATTGTTATAAATTATCATTAATTGTATTGACATTTCACTTATTTATTTTCAAATATCAATCAATGGTTTTGGAGTCTCTAAAAATATTTTATTTGAAATTATTACTAAGAACAAAACATGCAGCTTATCAGATTCTTATTGAATACAACAAAAATTACTCTTAGCAATTTCAATTTTGATTTTATTAGTCGTTATTTAAAGAAATTATAAAGTTTAGATAAAATATTACGTTAATGGTTATAATCGTTTGTGATTATAATGATGTGCATTCGTGTAATCAATTGATATCACAGATACGTTTCAGAAGCTAATAATAATGTAGGCGTTAATGTTGTTATATACCTAGCCATATGATTCATTTCGTTGCATGTGTGTAACTGCCGCGTTCAGTGTCGTGAAACCCTGCCACAAGGAATCATCAAGTTAATGACCAGTACAGACCAAACTGGATCAAATCTAATAGGTATAGCACATTATCATTTGCAACATCAATGCAGTGCCTGACAACTCGATCGCGTGAACACTTTAATTATTAGAGAAAGAAAGATTTTTTGATATTGCATTCGTGACAGTTAGTCCTCACCCTGTACGTCGTATACGTGTGACCAACTATACGACTATGCATAAAATTAACTACTACACGTTTTCATTTTTAAGTTTATGTGATAGAAGAGAAGAACGCAAATAGATATTATATTTCCTATGTATGCATAATGTAAAAGTTTGCAAGTGCATTCTTGTAAGATCCTGAAGGTATTTGCAACCTTAACCTATTAGATAATTTCAATAACATACGCTCAAGGTAAACAAATATGTTTAAATCGTTTAATTTAAAAGTTTTAAATACTTAATATTTTAAAAACTTACTTTTGAATAATGCATAAACAGCTTGAACTTTAACAAGTAATGATAATAATCTTTTGATTATAAAAATAAATTTTAACCCTGTAAATCGTTGTAATATAAACAGAGTATTCGAAGCATTTAGCAGCTGCAGATATTACTTTATTGCTTATGAAACTAATTTTTTTTGTTTAGACATTGATACTATGTAAACAGATTATTTCATGTTAAGTAATATAGATAAAACTTTGTTTATTACAGACATCATATCAATATGGCAACGTCAGAAAGTGATGACTTTGAAAGTGCAGATGAAGAGATGAAAGCTAGAATCGAGACGAGTAGTAGACCAAAAAGATACACATCTATTGGATCAGATAGTGATGATGATATAGACTATATACCAGTTCAGTCTTGTAACAAGTCAAAGGTAAATAATAAAAAAGAGTTTTCTGCATGTCATAGAAAACGCTCAACTGATCAAGCTGTTCCCAAACCAGGTTAGATATGTTAATTAAAGATCATTATTTATTATTATCTAAAATAAAACTTATAAAGAGCATTTCTAATGTGTTTAATTAACTACATTTTTCAATATTATAAATTTAGCAAAAATTCAGATGGAAGCTAAATCAAATTACACTGAAGATGGAACAATTTGTAAAGATTCAGAAGATCTTAAAAAAGAACCGTTAAAGGATAGCGAAGATTGTACTAAAATTAAGTCAGATTTTGAGAAAGATTCAATTAAATCGTCTTTTGCAGAAGCTCCAAGTAATGACGAGAAATCAAAGAATACTATAGTAAGAAAAGAAAGACCACAGAGGCAACGGAAACCAAAGGAAGTTCAATCATTAGGTGCCAAAAAGTTAGGAGCAATAAAAATTGATAAGCTTATGGATACCGAAACAACTCCAGATAAAATTAGGAATAAAGTATTGTCTGAAGAGAAATCACCTCGATTAATTCAAGAATGTTGGGAAAATATAGATGAAATAAACTTACAACAAGAATTAAAAAATGCAGCACAACAAAATCAATCAAATAATCAGAGTTCAGGAAAAAATGGTTTGGAAGAATCTGGAGATGTGCCAGAAGAATTAAAGTCAAATCTAAAGTTTAAAGATATTTTTAAGCCAGATGGTTGGGAAGGATTGGGAGAAGATGTTGAGCTTCCAGATGATCTCTCAGATGACAAATATCATCCTGTATTAGACAAACTTTCATTAGGTTCATCAGAAAAAAATGACACAAGTAATAGTTGGGGTGGGTGGAGAAATTGGGGCGTAAGCTCATTAATTAACACTGCTAGTGTAGGAGTTTCTACTCTGACCAGTCATGTCAATCAAGGGCTATCCTTATTAGAGGAAACTATTGGTGTTCCAGATCCTGTAGAGTTAGTTAAATCAGAAAATAAAATTAGCTCTTCGGAAACCAAACAACCAATTATAAATGGTATAAGAAACTGGAATTTATTATTTGTTTGTATTGAAAATTTGTTATTTAAAATAGAGTAGTATTTGTTAAAATAAATAAATAATATTATAATAATTTTATCTGCATAATAAATTGTTACAATGAATAAGATATTTATTAACATTTGATTGTTTTAGATAATAATTCTGAAGATATAAAAAATAATCATTCTCAGTATTTACCTTCATCATTTGGATTTGGTAATTTTATTTCAAGTATGTCATCCATTTCCAAATTAGTTGAGTCGACCAGTACAAAAGTAATTTCTGGAGGATTAGATACTCTTGAAACAATTGGCAAAAAGACTATGGAAGTGCTCCAAGAAGGTGACCCTGGTTTAAAAAAGAAAAGAGCATTTTTCTTAAATGATGCTGATAAGCCTATTCTTTCCCACATTCTTAGAGAAGCAAAGGATAAAGCAGATATTTCAGAAAAATCTGCAGAAGAGAAGCAATTAGCAAGAAGAGTTCATTTTGAAAGTCTTTTTGATGATTATCAAGGTTTAGTACACCTTGAAGCTTTGGAAATGTTATCTAAGCAATGTAATATGAAAATACAGCAACAGTCAGTGAATCTCGATGGAACTGAGTTAACATCCATGCAAGAAACTTTGAATGAAATTAAAGAATTATGTGATGTTGGAGATTATGATGACGATGAAGATGAAGAAGAAAATACAAAAGATTTAAGTGAAAAATTACAAGAATGTTGTAAGGATTTGGGTGTTTCAATAAAATATGACAAGCTTATAGATGTAAGAATTGTTGATATCACAAACATTCAAAAAATGATAAAAAGTATTATTTATCAGTAGAACATTTTATTCATAAACATGTAATTTTATTAACTGAATTCAATTATAAGATCTAATTATTGCTTGCTACGTTCTTATTTTACGCAATTTATGAATTTAATAATAGTTTTCTTAAATTACTTGGATTTGATTTCTTAAATTTTAAAGAAACATATCATTCTAAGCTATATCTTCATATCTTTACCCTAAGCTATTTTCATTTTTTGTCTTGTTAATTAATTTATTTCAGAGTAACATTTCTGGATTAATAATTAGCTATATTTATAGATTTGGAGTAATATAAGCTCAGAACTAGACGTCTCAAAATCTAACGAAATTTCGTACAAAATGATTTTCGAAAGAGGAGTATCGGTCTTAGCTCAATTTACAGCTTATTCTGTTGAAAGATTTCATAAAACTGCAGAATTGCTTTTAATCAAAGAACGTCGAAGTACTGTTAATGAAGCAGATTCATTAGTGCAGTTAACGAAAACTTTATCTTATCAAGTTGGATGCATAGCAAATTTGTATTGCAATCAATTGAATGAAATAAAAAGTGAAACTAATGAGGCTGAAGTCAAAACGAATATTTCAACGATATTTTTAGAGGTAACAATAATAATAGATTTAAATTATAATTAAGGTAACTCAAGCATTTAAAATTATGTAGGTATACTTAAATAATATGGGTAATATGTTACTTACAATTTGTTTTCTTCAAGGAATTTAAAATAAATTAAGTTACTAACATAAATATATTTAATTACAATGATTAGTTAATCAAATTATTATTAAACATTAAATACAAATTTTTTAAGTTTACTGAATAATTTCAGTTCTAAGTCTTTTAATAATTTTGCAAAAAAAAATAGGGATTCAGATATAAACCTGTAGATTATTATAGATTAACTAAATATTACTCTTGCTTCTTCATAATGCTTTAAATTAAAGCGTTTAAATTACAAAATTTGTTTGAGTAACCTTAATACAAAAATGTATTTTATAAAAAAATGTCATGCATATTTTCTTTCTTTATAGGCAACCAATGCTAGTACGTATATACAAGAAGCATTTAGATTATTCATTCCCATTTTGCAAGTTGGTGCAATATAAGGAATATTTTATTACAAAATGATGATTACAATGTTAAGATTTTTATTACGAATTTATAAGAATGAGAATCTTTAAAAGTTTAAAATATATTATCAAACAACAGTTTAGATTAATAGATTAACATCAGTAAAAAAGTAAGAAAAATAATATTGATTAATAATACAATTTTTAGAGTCTAAGGACTAATATGTTTTTTATCATTGTTATTTATTTTATTCAAACAATAATTTTGAATTTTTGATATTACCTTTTTGGAATTTTGCTTTAAAAATAATATTTAACTTTCTTCAGAAATTCACAAAAACTAAAATTATTGGAATTTTGAATAAAGTAAGATTAAATAATAGGGTATGAATAAATCAAGGATTTGTAATTATTTAATAAAAAATATTGTAAATTAGTTTATTTTTAAATATTTAGTCATTGTTCAATTTGTAGTATTTCAAAAATACCTTATTTGTACATTATTATGAATAAATTGATTTAAATAGATGATAAGAACATTATTTATATATCTTCCACAATATACAATTTCAGTCATTAATTACTTCATGAAAATAATTAAATTAGGTTAGAATTATCAAAATAACGTCACATTCGAACAAATGCATTAACATTCTTAAATATGACTAAATAAGTAAAGAATTTTTTTATACATTACTTACAAAATTGTAAGTTTGTTTTAGTATCTTAAGCATAGTAACATACAAAAAATCAACTAAACCGAAGTATTTGAATTATTTTACATTTCACATTTTAACAGAAAATTAGTGTTTTCCCCGTTTATTACCCACGGGTGGTTTTTGTAATTGAAAGCTCGAATTTGCATCTGTAGAGGATAAGGGCGCCGTCAAATTAGTAGGTGGATTAAAACTTAATCCAGTGGTTGGGGGCTTCATCGACGTATTCATTGATAAATTGTTTGCTGGTGTTGAAGTAACGCTGCCCCATACTATAAATAAAAGTAAAATATATTTAAAAATTTATATATATAATTGTGTTAAAGATTGCCATTTATTGTGGATAGTAGAAAATTTGCAGATTTAAAATTAGTTCTTCAAATAATTTTATAAATGTTTTTCGGAACAGAATATATTTTTTAAATGTTAAAAAATAATAATAAAATTGGAATTTATTCAGTAATATGATAAATAAATCAATTTAACATTAGTATTTTACAGAAATATAAAGTAAAATAATATAGCAAGTTTTACAAGTGAATATTATGTAGTTGTAAATGTGCATATAATGCACATGTAAAATTATGCAAGTGTAATTAATGTTGCATGAAGTATAACAAATTAAAATAAAAAATTTGCTAAACTATTCAATAATTGAAATAATTAAATTATAAATTTTATCATTATATGTACATTACTGACTTGAAAATTTTTTTATGGCATTTTTTTACTTTTTTCAATAAATTTTAAAACAAAGCAGAGTTTAAAAATATAGGTACGGCTTATGTTTTTGTTATTTTACTTAATTTATTCTAAAATTTACTAAAAAATCTCAAAAAATACTGTATTGCATATTCCTTGTAAGTAGTTAAATGTCAATAAAAACAATTAATATAATATAACATAAATATTTCTTGTCGAATGTTAATGGAATACCTAAATACTATTATTAGAAGCATGATGGAAAGTGATGAACCATTAAAAATAAATATATTTATGAAAAAATATATGAATATAAAAGTAATAAAAATGAACCAGGCAATAATTCCCAAGTATGAAAAACCAAATAAAGCAGACAAAATGAATTTTCAATACCTCGATAAACAAATTAGAATACAGCCATATTTTACTTTTTTCCTGAAAAGGTAAGAGAAGAATTGTAACATAGTTTGCTATTAACCAATGATTTAAAACAAAATCCAGCATAAGTAACAGCTATAATTTAACAAAGAATAAAAGCATAATAAAATATAAATATTTAATAAACTTTAGTTTAATATTATAGCAAAAGTAAAAGCAATGTAGAGAAACAAACTGACTAGAAAATAAATGCCAATTGATTAGACATGTAACTAAAAGAAAGTATTATTCAAATTGCACCTACAATAAATGTAATAAACATATTTGGCAGAAGACATAACAAAACTTCTACCTTGCTCTACATCCTTGCCAGACCTGAATATTAGAATTTAATTTTAAAATTATCAGTAGTATAGAATATGAAACACTTTAATCAAGGTGCTTACTTTAATTACATTACCATAGGAATTTAAGTATTGACTTACCTAATGGATTTGGAGTACCATAGCTGGGTGTTTGACCAGAATTTAATGTTGCAGAGGATAAAAAGCTTCTATTTCCTGTTTAAATAAAGATGTATTGAGAATTGTTTTGAAAATTTGTTATACATTATAACACATAAAATTCACTAATTGAAGATTATAAAATACCTGGACCAAAAGGCGTTGGTCCACTTGTTATTTTTCCTATACTATTCCTATTTGATTTTCCATCTGATTTTACATCTTCAAAAACGTTTGTATTATCCTTTAAAACATACTTTCTGAAATTAAGATATTGTTCTTTTTGTTGCTGCACTTTTGAATGAACACCTTGAAGCCTACCAGCTACAGCCACTAAGGACTCGTGTAATTTACTCATTGCCATTGTTAATTCTAGTTATAAAAAATAATAAGTTCAAAATTATACCACATGTTAATTAAAAGAAAACCCTAATTATCAAAGAATAATATAATCTATAAACGAATGTAACTCTTACCTTGTGGAGTTAACGTTTTTGGAGACATCATTGTTTGTATATGTTTTTCAGTTGTTTCAATTTGTGACTTGAAAAGCATTAAATCATGTTCGAAATTCTCTGCAAGTTCTATGAAAAACAGTAATGGAGCATTGTTTTCATACTGTAGTCCTGCTGGTGTATCATGAGTTCTTTGAGCTATTTCAGCATTTTGTAATGCTTTTGCTGTATCTTGCTTAAGTTTATCTGCTAATGAGCGATCTCTTTGTACTGAACCAGCTAATGTTGTTAAAATTTCCATTAAAGAAACTGTATCTTCTGAACATCTGTTAAGTGGCCTAGATGAGCCTCTTGCAATATCTGAGCTTAAAACTTTTTGTGTTTTAACAAATTCTCTAGAATTTTAATATTATTATGTTATAGAAAAAATTATAAATAATTACAGGCATATAGTATACTGATTTAAACAAACTTACTTAAAACCATCAATTGTTTGCATTAATTCATTTGGTAATAAATTTTCCTTGGCAGCTGTTGGACTAGTACTACCTTGTGTAAGACCTTTATTACTAACAGAAACATCAAGACCTCCAAGTCCACGATTAACAGTTGTGTTTGTGGTTGTAGTGGACACTGATGTAGATGTGATAGGTTTTGCACCAAAAAGTCCACCAGTATTTGAACCAAATAATGAAGCTGTAAAATATATAATAATGAAAAGATCAGAAATCCCGATTAAGTTTAAAAAGACACTTACTGCATAATTATAATTTTTTATTTTACAAAATTATAATTGGACATATATTTTTAAATAATTTATCGAGTCACTTAAAATTATGCAGTAAGAAATTAGAATTTAGTTTAAAAATCTTACTGCTACTTGCAATTGAGGTGGTACCACCAAAACTCAAGGTTGAAGTGACTGGTGCGGAAGTACTTGTAGTAGTACCAAATGATAAACTTCCTGTAGCTGGAGCAGTTCCAAAAGTTAAGCCACTCGCAGTGGCTCCAGGTGTGGTTACTGGTGTTCCAAATGTCAAACCACCACTAGAAGTGAGTCCACCTCCTAAACCTCCAGTAGTTGTTAAACCTCCTCCAGAAAGCAATCCTCCACTTGATAAACTTCCAGTAGTTGTAGGAGTTCCAAAAGTTAAGCCACTGGCAGTTGCTCCAGGTGTGGTTACTGGTGTTCCAAATGTCAAACCACCACTAGAAGTGAGTCCACCTCCTAAACCTCCAGTAGTTGTTAAACCTCCTCCAGAAAGCAATCCTCCACTTGATAAACTTCCAGTAGTTGTAGGAGTTCCAAAAGTTAAACCTGCTGGTTTAGCAGCTGGAGTTCCAAATGTTAAACCAGTAGATTGACCTGGTTGATTTATTTGAGAAGGTTGACCTAACTGAGGTGGTTGCCCTAATAGAGCTGTTTGACCCAGTTGACTAGGTTGACCTAATTGAGAAGGCTGTCCTAATTGACTAGATTGTCCTAGCTGTACATTTTGTCCTAGTTGAGCTGGTTGAGCTTGAGATGTATTAGAAAAAAGATTACTGCTTGTAGCCGTGTTGCCTACTCCCAAGGTCAAACCTGTTGATTGAGCTGGTTGAGCAACTGCCGCTGGTGCTGGTGCACTACCAAAACTGAAGTTCAAAGTAGGGGTTGCAGTTTGTGTTGTTGGCTGTGACGTTCCAGCTTGAGGTAACGCTGCAGCGCCAAAGGTACTTGTAGTACCAAATCCTCCAGTTGCTTGTCTAATAAAAATTAACCATATAAATAGAAACATATAAATTCAACTATTAATTGAATTAATTAATGAATATAAAACTACTCTACAAATAAAATTTGAAATTAATATATTTCTCTGTTAAATTCTTCTAGTTTATATATATTAAAAACTATTTTAAAACTTAATTTCCTATTAATATCACATTATATTTTTAGGTAAAATGTTACCTAATAATATTCATGAATTTGATTTGTTTGGTTATGATTATACTTACGTTTGTGTGGTGAAACCAAAACCCGGTGTACCTGCAGTAGTTGGAACAGCTCCAAAGGAAAACTTAGTCATTTTATTTTGTATTTATAATTACAATTTCTTTTCGTAATAGAACTAAAATTATCTATTTAATAATTATTTAACGTTGTACGACGAAGAAAAAAAGTATATCCCATCCAAGAACATTATTTTATATTGATGTCTGCTAAGTAAACTATTGCAAAATTGAACGCGCGCACGTTCAGCTTCAGACTTCGCAGTAAGCAATTCCTGCCTTCCTGGTGATTCTTAGTAGGACAATTCCGCTGTACAGCATGTACGTACATCAAAAGCACACACTGCTGTACAGTGCCGCCACGCAAAAAAGTTCCTTTACAAGCGCAGTCTGTTCAGCTCGATTTGCAGTGATACCAACTCATATTTTATCAAAATATATGTTTAAAAATTAAGGTAAAATAATTTCCAATAAAAAACGTCTATATAGGCGCTATGCGAGTATCAACTTAAACATTCAGATAATATCTGAACTATGAATACGAAATGTATTTATGAACTTGTGACTACTTGTTAAAAATATTTCCTTTGGTTGAAACATTCATTTAATTTAATAAGTAAGTTATAGAACAAGAAGCTTAATGTTTTTTATCTTAGCTAATGTACCTGAAGTACTTATTATATACCCGGTAAAAATTTAATACACCAGAAATTGTCGAGTTATTTATGCCGAGTTTACGATAGCGAAAAGCTCGTGAAAAACTCGTGAATGTTAGAGATCGAGCGCGCTCTAAGGGTAGGGACGTGGATCAAGCAACAACACAGAAAGTGCGGTAAAACTAGACTTTTATTCTAATACACTAATGGAAAGCGTGCAGCGTCTGCGAGCATGCTGACGGGCGCTCGTGCAGGACGCTTATATATCTTGAATGCTCGATGGTCAGAGCGGAATTGGTTCAAGTTGCGCGGGCCGTTGGCTCGTACGCCACCTAGGCGGGGCCCGCGCGTAGCGGGCACATCGTTGCCACTTAGTCTGGATCGCGGCTGCAGCTGCGGATGAGCTCCAACAAATGTAACATTTAATTACTTTCAAACTTTTTTAATTACCGTTTTTGATGTGTATGTTCTTATAAAAGATTATCAAAAGTGACAAAAAAAGTTTATTTAAATTTGTTCTAAATTATTTATTAAATTAATTCATCAATTTTACAATAAAAGAATTTTTAAATAATTTAAGTTCAATCCCTTCTATAATTCAATTTCACCTAAATCACCTAAAATCAATTTTGTTTTCTTTTATATCGAACTTCGTGAAAGACGAACTTGTCGTTATAGTCCTTGGTAATAGCAGATCGTACCAGATAACAGTAAAAGCCGCTAATAAATGAATTTTTCGATTAATTTCTGGTCAAAACGTGTGTGATAGGGTAAGTTAATCATCGTATAAAAATATGTGCACAGTCACTTAATATATTTCTAAAAGAATATCACAATTCAAGCAGATGTTAGAAGGCTTTTTTTTCGATTTTTTTATATTAATTGTAACGCCCTTTAGTGAACGCTTTAGTTATATTTACAAATATAATTATTATAATAATTATTATTTAATTATCGTTGTATTTATTATTATTTACACTTAAAATTTATAAATTAATTACAATTTTTAGACTACAACGGATTTTATTAACAGAATAAATAAAGGTTGTAGCTGAAATCGAATATGACTTATGACATATTAAACATGTATTATAAAAATTAATCACATGCAAAATGACATTTATTAATAAACATCATTGTATTATTCATCAAAACGGTATACTCTACTATATTTACATTGTGTATATATGTACATATAATATATATGGATCTACCCGAAGTAGTTTTTCTATTTTAACGAGTTTTTCGTGAGTTACTCATGATAAATCGTCTCAATACGGTAAAATTTATGTTAAGTTATTTACAGTATTCTAGTGAGTTCATTACAAATTCAATAATTCTTGAAAAACTTCTACTAGGGATATTAATTAGTGATTGTGCCATCTAATTAAAATTGGATACAAACTAAATATAATTGATTTTTTAAACAAGAACCAGTAAACTATTACGAAATGCGCATAATTTAAAATATATTTTTATGTACAAATAACAAAGAATAAATTACTTATCATATATCATGTAATATTTAGTTGTGTGCTTTAACTATTGTTATCGGTGTATCAACATAATAGCTTCTAGTGTATTTTAAACGCGTATTCGATGTCAAATGAAAGTAACTCTTTTGGTGAATCATAAATTAATGGTATATTGAATTTTGTTGAATATAGAATCATTATAAGCATTCTGCTACTAGTCTTTCTATGTATAAACGAGAACAAATTATGATTACATCAAAGCTTCCATAATGACACATTAAAGATATGTTAATCAGGTTCAACGTATGGTTACACTATCAGTGGTTGTGATTCATATGGGTACTAGCGAAGTTATTATATTTAATTTACTGTTTTTAGATAATCTTAGATACATTTGAAAATTAAAAGAAAATTATTAATTTTAGTAATTTAATTTTAATAAAACTTAGTTTACTCAGTTTTCTTAATTTAGTAATTGTTTTGTGCTTTTTTCAGAATGCAGAAAACATTTTTACATTCATAAATTTCATTAATTTCATACGAGATTTGACAAAAAAATTTAGACAATAAGTTGCTATGATAATTCTCTATAGTAACATACTATTTAGTGTCTAAATTTATTTATTTTATTTGGTGTATAGATCTTTAATCAAATTATTTTATTTGCGATATCATTACTTAAAATTAATTCGTTGCATAAAGTGCTAAACTCAAAGAAAACATTTCATTAAATTACTTTGAGAATACTGATCAATATAAATAATTAATAATAATATTTGTTCACTAAATATTAAATTTAAAACTGCATTGAAGTTATAAAATTATTATATCCATCAAATAGAGATTTCAATGAATTGATGAACAAATATTATACGAAAGAATAAATATATAACAATAAATATAGAGTACTATTTTTTAAATTATATAAAGTTATGTATTTTTTAGGGATACAATGGTTTTGTATTTGAAATTCTTTTCTCTCAATATTATTATTTGATTGTCCGTATTATTTATTTTTTTTAGTTTGCGAATAAGTTAATATAATGTTTTTGATGTGTAACGTAAAACAAATAGGCAATCGTCAATTATGACTTTACAAGTGTTAAAGTTACAGGTCTCATTGCAGGTCTGAATATTGTAGAAACAAAAATGAAAATGGATTAATTTGAATATCCTGATATTCGTACAAACAATTTATTCTGCAAAATGTTGAAGCAGAAAAAATTATATTTATGGCAATGGAATCTGAACCACTTACTGGCAAGCGTATTTCGGGTTGTGTATATTATAATAAGGATACTTACATAGGCACAGATATCATCGAATAGACAATCAGATAGGTATTGCGTGTGTGTAACATATATATATATGCATGTGCGTACGACACAGTAGAAAAACTTTAATACTTTCCACTTGCTGTATACTATAGTTACTATTTGAGCTCCACATGTATATATGTATACACTTGAAATTTTTGGGGCTGTATGCGAGAACTTTGATTGTATTAACTCTGGTGTTGTTCGTTTTTTCGTGTTGTCAGTTTGTCAGGTTTATGTTATGTGCAGCGTAAGCGCGGTTCATGGCGATAGTCATCATCAAGGGTAGCTCGATGTTTTTGTAGCGCGACCATAGCGATACACTGACACAGTCGATATTCACGATTTATTACCGAGTGACTCTAATATACTCCCAATTTAACAATGTGTGGCGCTTTGCTTTTGAAAGGTTATGGATTAAAGCATTGGGGTGTGGCTACTTGCTTTAATTTGTAAAATCAAAAAAATGTGTTGAAAGTTTAATTGTTGAAGAAGAAGTTATAACAAAGATTTGCATGAGTAATTTACTGATAAAAGTACCTGTGGAAGGCAGTGTTCGTAACGTTGCGTTTTTATCATGAACGACGTAAACTAGTTAAAATTGTAACTTGAAACCAAGAACTTTTTGTTTTCGCATTTTGATTAGAACAAGTTATCATTTTTACATGCTGCTCGTTACTTTGGAGCAATTCTTAATGTTGAACACCAAAAAAGAAGTTTATTTGTTTGTTCAACAATACCAAAAACAAATTTTAATGTTTTGAGTGCATACCATGGTTGCTTGAAAATTAAAGTCATTGACATCTGTTGATCCATGAAGCAGATCAACGGAAAAGGAGAGGAATAGGCTTGCTACTTGTGTTGCAGGTCCATGAAATCACAGGCTTCATACCCTATGTGGGATGTTAAACACAAGCACTCCCACTCAACCCCACGAATACACCGAGATGTCTCGGTTAGCAGATTACTTTGTAATCGTGGGGTACCATCATGAAAAGGAGAGTAAGTATTATATTTTCTTAGCTACTTTAGTTACCAAAATATGAATCAAGTAATATGATCTGTTTGTTTCTAATTATGCAGGAAGTGGAACAAGTAGTGGACTTATTTTGCAAAGATTTCCAGAAAAAGATTGGTCTGATACTCCATTTATTGAAGGAATAGAATGGGTTAATACAACTATTGATCAAAAATTTAGCTTTAGGTCAATAATTTTTATTATACTTTTACTTTTTTTTAGTTTTGTCAACCACAAGGATGGGCTTTGTCCACAGAAAGACAGGAACCTCGGTTTTTTGTATCTATTTTGACAGATATAGATGCAAACCGCCATTACTGTGCATGCATGTGTTTTAATGAAACAGTATCTATAACACCAAGCAAACCAGCAGATGAAGAAGAAGATCCTGTAGATGGTGATAGCCGCAGTTTAGTTGTTAAAACATTACCTGCTGTAGCACATCATAGCATTATGTATGCTCCAAAATGTTTGGTTTTGGTATCTAGGCTTGATTATATCGAAACATTTCGTGTAAGTAATAATTTAAAATGTAATTATTTTGAAAAATGATTTATTTTTTTAAATCTTAATTTTTATATTATAGAATTGTCTTGGTATTATTTATACTGTATATGTAGAAAATCTTGGGATACCATTAGAAACACTTGTTGGTAATATTTTGGGATGTATACAAGTACCACCAGCTGGTGGACCTCAAGTTCGTTTTAGTATTGGTGCTGGTGATCGTCAAGCACTTCAACCACCAATAAGCCCTTCACTTCCTATTACAAACACAAGTGTTAATTTATTATTTCAACAATTAGGTAAAAGTTTATAAATATCTATGATTTTTTAACAAAATAACACTCATTGATAATTAACATGCAATGTTTTAATAGGCATTCGAAACGTTTTGGTATTATTTTGTGCTGTCATGACAGAACATAAAATTCTATTTCATTCAGCAAGCTACTCAAGGTTAACAGAAGGATGTAGAGCTCTCACTGCATTAATGTATCCATTTCGTTATACTCATGTATACATTCCACTTTTGCCAGCTGCTCTAGTTGAAGTACTAAGTACACCCACTCCATTTATCATGGGCGTGCACAGCTCTCTAAAATCTGAAGTAGCTGAATTGGTAAATTAAATTAGGAATTGGCAAACTTATTTTTGTTTCATCAACATTACAAATCATAATTTAAAATATTATTTAATGTGATCTATTCATCTCTAGATGGATGTAATTGTAGCTGATTTAGATGGTGGTTCAATCATGGTGCCCGATGGAGTCTCACTTTCCCTGCTACCAGAACCACTTCTATCCCAAACTCAAGATGCTTTATCATTAGTTTTACAACCTGAATTAGCTTGTGCTGATTACGCATTTCCACCACTATCAATAAGACCTCCTCATCCTCCAATGTTGGATAAGGAACTGCGTGCAGTTTTTATGAGAGCTTTTGCCCAACTTCTGCAGGGTTATCGAAGCTGTTTAACACTAATACGCATTCATCCCAAACCAGTTATCACATTTCACAAAGTAAGTTTTATTTATATCAAAATGAAATAAAAATAAAATGTATTCTTATAAAGACAATTATTGTAATGCTTAATTTTCATATTACAAAACTTACAGGCAGCTTTTCTTGGAGAGCGTAATTTAATGGATTGTGATTTTACAACGCGAGTTCTAGACTGTATGTTCTTTACCTCTTTTATTGCTGAAAGAGGTCCATCGTGGCGAGCTTGTGATGTCTGGGATGAACTTTACAGTAACTTAAGCGATCTGTTAAAACAAGAAGTTCAGGATCATCGTAAGAGTTTATTAACTTCAATTTTTATCTTATTTTATTTTATTCATATAATAATGTTTTAATTTAAAATTTTATTAAGGACTAATATTAGCGCATATTCAAGAGCTAGCACAACAGTTGTACACCAATGAAAATCCAAATCCACAACCGTATGTTCAAAAAATTTTAAAACCTCCAGAAGGAGCCTTTGCTAGAATTCATCAACCTCTTTTACCAAGAATAAATTGTGAAACAGTACAAGCCATAATTGATGAAGGATTAGCAAAAAGCAATCTTAAAGTCAGGTCCGATTTAATTTTATTATAAATTTCATATATTCATTACAATCAAATTTGTGTACAAACATATTTTAATTTCGACTTCTAATGCAGTGTTCATGTTACATAAGAATAATAATACACTCTACAGGTACAGAACACGTACATAAAATAAAAGTGTTTTCTCTTCTCTTAATTTAAGTTTTAATATTTAAGTAAACAAATAAAACACTACAGTATAATTTATAATTTTAGTAATATTCAAACTCTTAAAATAAATTATAAGCTTTGCTTCATTTATCAATATGGTTGATTTCCTTACAGATTATCATCGTTAAGACCAATTCAGCCGCGTATCGTACCTACGGGACCACACATATCAATAGTGCACGACACTCGGCACCTTGTGAGCAATTCCGCTCGCAGGCTTGAGGTACTGCGTAGTTGCATCAACTGTATCTTTGAAAATAAGATCTCTGACGCTCGGAAGACGTTTCCCGCTGTATTGCGTGCGTTGAAAAGTAAAGCCGCGCGTCTAGCACTTTGCATGGAACTTTCCCAGCACGTTGTTGGTAACAAGGCTATGCTCGAGCATCAGCAGTTTGATTTGGTTGTGAGGCTAATGAACTGCGCCCTGCAAGACGATTCATCGATGGACGAACATGGTGTCGCAGCAGCACTTTTACCCCTAGCCGCTGCTTTTTGCAGAAAACTTTGCACCGGTGTTATTCAGTTCGCCTATACATGCATTCAGGTATTTCACTCATAAAAAAAATATAGCAGAGTTTTACCCTTATTTGATGTCGTTTGAATATTTTTATTTGAAAGTTATACCTACTTTATAAAAACATATTGTTATTTTTTTTAATTTAAAAAAATACAATTCTCCTTTCTTTAACGCGTAAAGAAATAATGTTACAAATAAACAAATTGATCTGCAGGAGCATACCGTTTGGAAAAACCAGCAGTTCTGGGAAGATGCATTCTATTTGGACGTGCAAAAGGACATAAAGCGCCTATACTTGCCTGGTGAAAATAGCTTGTCAAGGTTAAATGAGGGAATATTAAGTCCAACCAGTCCAAGGGACAACAAGGATCTTTTTAGGGATCGAACTTTAATATATCGGGGACAAGAAGCTTCAGCTCTCGAAATCGCCGCTGAGCAGATGAGAATAGCTTCGTCTGTCAGTGTTGAAAAACAACGAGAACTCATAGCAAGCGAGGAGAGTACGTTATACAGCCAAGCGATACATTATGCCAACAGGATGGTTAATCTTCTTGTGCCATTAGACGTCGGAGCCAAAACTCATCGTCAAGATCACGTATACGACGACGAACGCGCTAGTAACAGCATAACAAACAGGTTTAACATTTGGATTATAAAATATTAATTCTTATCATCGCATTATTATAAATTAATAATCATATTTATATGTATCTTATTGTTTTTATGTATATAATGTATTTAAAGTGTTGCTAGTGACAGTGGCGATGCGGAATCAGGATTTGAGGAAACAGATCCTTGTGAATCGAGTAGTGTAGTTATACGAATGGTTTCGAGATTTGTTGATCGTGTTTGCACTGAGGGAGGCGTAAGTGCAGAGCACGTCAGGTGTTTACATCAAATGGTACCTGGTCTTGTACACATGCATATAGAGACTTTGGAAGCCGTACACAGAGAGAGCAAGAGATTACCTCCAATTCAAAAGGTACATAAGCTACAGACTGTAATCAAACCAAATTTTGTCATTAAAAGAAGTCAAATATTCTGCTCAGAAATGTGAACGTTAAATTACAACTAATCGCATTTTTTGAAAACGAATAATGATAAATTATTAGCCAATCCTTTTCAATAAACTTTTGCTATTTTTTTTAATAAGCCCAAAATATTGACACCGAATATGCTACCTGGCGAAGAAGTTATTATGGAGGGATTGCGCGTATACCTTTTGCCCGATGGCCGAGAAGAAGGTTCGGCTGGTCTTCCGAAAACGCCACCCTTTTTGCCAGCAGAAGGAGCCATTTTTCTTACGAACTATAGAATTGTTTTTAAAGGAATTCCATGTGATCCTTTTGGTAAATAACTTTTACATAATTTATAAAGCATTAATTAATATTTGCTTATATTAATTTCAACATGTAATTTAATAGCTTGCGAGCAAATGGTAGTCAGAGCTTTTCCAGTGACATCTTTGACTAAAGAAAAACGAGTCCCTATTCAACATTTAGCTCACATTGATCAGTGCCATCAGGAAGGTCTTCAATTAAGGTCCTCTACTTTTCAATTAATAAAATTGGCATTTGATGAAGAAGTTACGCCTGAAAATGTAGAAACTCTACGAAAATTGGTTCATAAGGCGCGAAATCCACCGCATATTTTCCATCACTTTGCATTTAGCGGTCAAATATTAGTAACTCCAACAGCGCATAATAAGGGTAAAGAAAAACATGCCACCCTCAAGTGAGTAATTTTTAATAATTTCTTATTTTGCTTAATTTTGTGAGATTAATCAGGTAACTATTCTTTCAATTTAATATTTTGTTTAGGGGATTTGCTAAGAAAACTTTATTAAAAACAGCTAGAAAAGCTGGATTTAAACCTAAACAATCATCAAAACGTCAAAAATATGTTTTACCAAACATGAATCTTACTAGTAACAATAAATATATGACATCTCCTGGTAGAATGAGTTTACCAATGACAGAAAATACTGATCTAAGCCATGACGACGATTTGAGTGGTAAGCTATTTTTATAAATTGTTTACACATTGAATGTATTTTCACATTTTGAATATCCAGTAGATGAATTCGAAATACCAGGGATTGTTGTCCCTCCTGTCACAGATGCCAAAACATTAGAACGATTATCAGAAAGAAGTTACGTTAGAGATTGGTATCGTCTTGGTTTATGCTCAAACGGTCTACAGAGTAATCGACGTAATGAGCCATTTCGATTAACCTCAGTTAACTGTGCCTATATGATATGCAGAAGCTATCCCGCGCTATTTATAGTTCCTACCTCTGTCTCAGATGAAAGCATTCGTAGATTTTGTAGATTATATAGACATAATCGAATCCCCATAGTGACATGGCGTCATCCACGAACCAAAGCACTGTTAATCAGAGGAGCTGGTTATCATGGAAAAAGTGTTATGGGAATGCTTAAAGCTCATCCAACATCTGCTGGAAACCTCAAAGGTATTTTGTTATTTTTTTTCCATTAATTATTTCTAGACGTCAATTTTATCGATGTTGGTTTAACCCTTTATTATTCACGAATATCTGTAATTACATATTTTTTCGAATTTAGCAAGTTCATCTGAAAGTACATCTACCTTAGAACAAGAAAAGTATATAGCAGCTCTCGTTGCCTCTACTCCGGTATCAATATTAAGACAAGGTTCAGCTTGGGGTATGTCGGACAGTTCTTTGAGCATAGATTCATTACTATTAGCAGCTGAAGATAGAAATGCGACACCTGAACAGTCTCGAAGGAACCCGTTTAATAAAGCGATAGGCACACTAGGGTATTAAAATTAACTTTTTAATAATCAATAAAGTCTATTGCAGTAAAAGTTTTGGAATTTTATAATATTTATTAATAATCTGTAGATCTTCTGGAGGTAAAGGTCCAAAAAATTTTGGAAGGTGGGGATCACTAAAGGATAAAAGACAAAGTTCACAAGCATCTTTAACATCTGCTAACCAAAGAGGAACAGTTAGACATTCTGCTGACTCGGATAGCGGTACTGAATGCGTTCATACTTTTCAAAGGGCTGCTCTTTATATTTTAGGAGAGAAATCACACATGAAAGTAAAAAACTATGATATTTTCTAATAATGATTCATGTAATAGACTTTAATATGTTATTTACTACTCTCATTTGTTAAAGGGCGTGAAAGCAGAATCTGTACCTAAAACCGACTTTATACCTGTCGAGTTTTTTGATGTCAGGCATACAAAAGCTGCTTTTAAAAAACTAGTTAGAGCTTGTGTTCCCAGTTCTCCAAATTTAGAATCTGATGCTACTTTTTATAAGTAAGTTAGAAAGTAAATATTAAATAAAATAGTTTTATCCAAGGTTTTAAAATTATAAATTGTGAAAAATAATAAATTTTTTTATGTAGATTAATCGAAGGTTCTGAATGGTTACAACAGTTACAAAGTTTAATGCAACTTGCTGGAGCTGTGATTGATTTGATGGATTTACAAGGTTCTTCTGTAGCTGTTTGTCTGGAGGATGGTTGGGACACAACAGCAACAGTATGTTCGGTAGCCCAAGTGTGTTTAGATCCACATTATCGGACCATTGAAGGTTTCCGAATTTTAATAGAAAAGGAATGGCTTGGTTTTGGACATCGATTTGGACATCGTAGTAATTTAGTAGCTAATTCACAGACGACCAACTTTACACCTACCTTTTTACAGTTCCTTGATATTGTTCATCAAATTCAAAGGCAATTTCCACTCGCCTTTGAATTTAATGACTATTACTTGAAATTTTTAGCGTATCATTCAGTATCCTGTAGATACAGAACTTTTCTACTTGATTGTGAATTTGATAGAGTGGAATGTGGAATCACAGCTGTAGAAGATAAACGAGGATCACTAACAAGTCATCATAAAGGTATGGTTACCATTGATTAGGTTAATGCAGTGATCTACAATTTAAAACAATATATTTTACATTAATTTATTTTTAATAAAGGTGTGGATACAGGGAGTGACGATGAAACCGTATATCCTGGTGGAAGATTAGCTGGTACCAATATAGGAACAAATTTGGGGCAAAGCATATTTGATTACATTGAAAAACAGCATGCAAGATGCCCTTTATTTTATAATTTTATGTACACTCCTAACACCGAGCATCCTATTCTTCGACCTGTGTCGCATTTGCCAAGTCTTGACATCTGGCAGTATTACTTAGAAGAAGAACTAGCTCATGGGCCAGCATATGATCTGGAAATTCTACAGCAGGATTCACAGCAAGAAGAAGAAGCCGAAGCTGCCGATGGTATTGTTAAGAGCAATCGAAAAGTAGTTACACAAGGGTATAAAGGACAATTACATTATAAATTACATATATGCTTTTATTTGGTTAAAAACACGTTTTAATTTTAGGTATAATTGCGTGAATTCAATGGTTCCGGATCAATTTACTCATCTTCTAGAAGAAATTCACAAACTCGAAACGGAACTGGGTCACTTACCCCAAAAATGGAAAGTCTTGTGGGACAAGCTTGAATTACCAAATACTGACTCATTAACCGTATGCTAATTCATATATTTTTTTAACCAATTACTTTTTTTCTAATGATTAATATTTTATTACAGAGACACGCATCTTTTAGTACAGCCCTCGTAAGACATCACGGTCGTTTTATACATAAACGTTCTACATTAGAATTACTTTTGAGAGGTAAACTTGCTAGTGGAAATGCTTCAGGAAATGAAAGCTCCGTCTACGTTCACCCTCACAGGTATTTAACAAAATAATTGTTTTAAAAAACTATATGTCAAATATCTAGCATAATTCAAATTCTAATTTTGCGTATTTTAATATACTTTAAAGATTTGAAAAGCTTGATACAGCCACACCAACCCACTGTGATGCATGTTCGGGTGTATTATGGGGTCCTGTAAAAGCTGGATTAAGATGTGTCGATTGTGGTCACGTATGCCATGACAAATGTGCGGATTCTGTATCCAAAAATTGCACAAAGTATAAAACAGTAGGATCTGATAATATTCAAAATCATACCCTTACACGAAGTGGAGGAGATAACGGAAGCGTTAATTCGAGTAAGTAAAAACTATGCATTATGAGAAAATCTTAATTTATGTACCAGATTTTTAAATTGCTTATAATTTTTTATAAAATATTAAGAGTAATACTATTTCCCTTAATTTTCAAAATTCAAAAACCATTATAATATTATATTTACTCTCCAGGTGTAACTACTTTGCAAACTTCTTCTCAACAATATTACGAACAATTTTCTAGTAATGTAGCTGAAAATAGAACACATGAAGGTTACTTAAACAAACGAGGAGCTCTATTAAAGGGTTGGAAGCAACGATGGTTTGTTTTGGATTCTATAAAACACCAATTGAGATATTATGATGCAATGGAAGATTCTAATTGTAAAGGATATATAGGTAATACATAATAAAGTTAGATACGTTTTGATAGAGTTGTTAAACCAAATAATAAGCATCTCATTTATTTTGTTTTTTTTATCTTAAACTAAAATTACAGATTTAGCAGAAGTTGTATCAGTAACTCCTGCAGCTCCTGTACAAGCACCGGGAAAAAAAGCAGATGACAAATCTTTTTTTGATGTAAGTACTTTTACTTGTTTCACAATTCTATTTGAAATTATTATAATACATGTAAAATTTCTTTTGCTTAGCTTCGCACAAATCGTCGGACGTACAACTTTTTCGCAGGTGATGCTGCAACTGCTCAAGAGTGGATTGAGAAGGTTCAAGCATGCTTGCAGTAGTGCCTCGACTCTGTACGAAATTAAGCAAGTGACTGATAGGTTAATTATCCCAATTTGTGAGATACTTTTGTATAGTCTAAACATAAATGGCATGAACAGTAAATTTATGTTCAAATTATAATTTTTATTATTTAAAATTAAACATTATGTGATCATGGTATTCCAAACGATGCCTATAAAAGTGAACGTGAATTAGCATTAAATATGTTCTATCGAGATAAACAAGAATTAAAAACTTGTTCTAATTTTATTAAAGTTGTTCGACTTTAACTTCTTGACGAGTAATTACATAATTTATGGAAGCGTTACAGTTTTCTTGAAAACCTGTTTTCTACTTTTCATCAAAGTGCGTACTAGCAATTATTATTAATATTCACGCAAATTTATAGGTATAAGCTCTGTATATTCCATGATATTGCATTAGAATTGTTAATATTGCTGGATTTGCACTATGCCATTTAGCTTATTATGGACAATGAGCCAGATAAGAAGAATAAGTAGCTTCAGCTTTTACAGCTTTATGAAAAATTTTCTTTCATAGCGTAATTAAACCTAACAACTTGCATAAAATGAATGATAAAAAAGGTAGTGATTGTCAAGTTGTATAAATGTAACAGGAATAGACAGATAATAACAATCTGTCACTGAATATAGAGTCTCAATAAAAATGTACAAATGTTCTTGTATAAATGGCAATATAATAGATGAACAGTGAATGCGAAATGTGTTAAATATTTTATTGTTATTTGATGTCTTGTGTGAATTTTTTTATTTGACATAAAATTGTATATGTATTTTTATTTTCATTCTTTTTTTATTCCAATACAATTGGCACTGTCTGTATTATTTAAATCCATTATTATAAACTTTCTTCCAAATAAATATTATCTTATTGCATTATAGCAAAAAGAAAACTAAATTTTAAACGAATTTGTTATTTCTTTAAAAAATTAATTTGTTCGATTTCCTTTGATTTTTTAATTCAAATAGCGTTCATAATCCTAATATATTCCTCGAATCTTAATATTAAATATATGTCTTGTTTTTCATTTACAAAAATTCCTTGAAAGCCTTTTTCTTATTTTGCAATTAATTTACAATAATAATAATTATTATTATTAATTATTATTATTGCAGTGTGAATTATTGTTCACACTGCAATTCATAACAGTATTTTACCTAGATACAACAGCTGTTACTAAAATATAAACCGAGTTGCCTTTTTGTTCATAATGTTGGTATGAAATATTTCAGAATCGATCACTAGCGCCATTTCTCCCTAGTTTTAATATAAGTTTGCGACCATTTCCTTTTCATGTCGTCGCGTCTCATAAGAAACACGTGGCTGGTGTTATAATTCGTGAATTTTAGGAAAAATAAAGTGTACATCACGTAAGTATCCGTTGAATGATATCAATACAATATGCTGATAGTTATAAATATTCTTTTTTTGCATTTTGTGGGTGCGAGGGTAATCGTAGAACCACCGGCACACTCATTAAAGAAGGCGGCTGCGATCGAGCATTTCATACAAATAATTTATATTTAGATAATTCATTCAGTATTTAGTAAATAGTTTTGTAAAATGAAAATATTAAAAAATTCTGATTTTCAAAAATGTCTTCACATGCAGTATTCGTTATTAAAGAATAAAGCAAAAATATTTTCAAGTCTAACCTTGAAAGTTTCATCTTCCATTTTGAAATTGACATGTCCATGGGTTCATATATTGAATTAGTTTGGCTTTATTTAACTTTATTAATAACAAAAAAGTCTATAAAGAAATCAATAACTCTATGTTAAAGCTTATCCACAGATTTTATTTAGTCTTTTTAACCCCTGAACAACATTAATACAAATTGTATTTATGGTTATTTTTAATTTTTTTGTTATAGAATGCCTCTAGCTAAAGACTTTTTACATCCTTCTCCTGCTGAGGAGAAAAGGAAACACAAACTCAAGAGATTGGTTCAAAAACCAAATAGTTATTTCATGGATGTAAAATGTCCAGGTTGCTACGCTATCAAGACAATTTTCTCTCATGCTCAGAGGCCTGTTGAATGTGATGGATGCCGTACAATCCTCTGTACACCCACAGGTGGTAAAGCACGACTTACAGAAGGTTGCTCCTTTAGAAGAAAGGTTCAATGCTAATTTTATTTAAACAATTTTTAAATTCTCTAAATAAAAAAACTAAAAATTACTTTTAAAAAAGGAATATCTTGTCTATGTCATTATACTACCTATACCAATATTTCCATATTCTTAGTAATTTTAATGAAATGTTAGTTACAGAAATTAGATAATTTTAATTAATTTAAAAAAATGCAGTTTAAAGCTTTGGAATTTTATTATTAAATTATTTTTGTATAATTTATCGAGTTTTTAAATAGAAAGGTATGGAATAAAATTACAGATTTAAATGAGTTGGTTATATATTTTAAACATATCTGGATATTGATGCCTTAATAATTAATTTTTTCACAAAACTTAAGTATTTAAATTTTACATAACATAAATATGCAATTTTAAAAAATATTCAGTTCTGGCACCAACAAACTAGATAATGTCATAACAAATGTACACAAAACTTGAATACCAGTGGAGTGATTTGAAGTTAACTTAAGAATATAGAATAGCATTATATGCTTGAAATATGCCTGCTGCTACTTCGACAGATCTTGACTTTAAAGATACCTAGAATTTAATCATAATGCATTGTTTATATAAATATTATTAAACTGAAAATACATGAAAATATTAATATAAAATTACCAAAATATCAGGATTTCCAGGTTGAATTTTTAATTCTACAAGCACCCATACAGTATTTGTAAGTTTTAATGATTGATACAACATATCTTGCCCTTCAACATTTCTTTTGGCAATTGTGAAAACATTATTTTGCTGCATTTTAGATACTACTTGATCTGTTGTTAACATTATACCAGACAGAGTATATTGAACCTAAATAAATACAATAAATTAAATATATTATATTATTCTATATGAATAAACTTTGATCATTATTAAACAGTGCACAAACTTCATTTTGAGCAGGAATATCTTTCCATGTTGAAAGGAATACTCTCTTATCTAATTGCCCATCTTCAGTGAAATAAACATTCATAGGTACTATACAAGCAAAATAGAATATGTCTATATTATTTTTAATTGCAACTTGAAGATTATTAAGAGGATCCATTCGTTGAACTGCTCCTACAGTAGATAAGATGACATTTACTTCTATACTTTGACCTGGATTCAGTGGTGCTGGTATTTGAAGTGGTGCTGCTGGTGCTAAACCAAAACTATTTTTGTTTAGTTGGATTGCAAAACCACCCATTGGCTGCATTGCTTTATTGGTAAATGTCATGTCCATACTAATTTGACCATTTCTAATGTAAAAAAAATTGAATAATTAGAATTTTCAATAGACTCATTAAAAAGTGTAATTATCGAGAATTACTTGCCTTCTTGAAAATGTACCCCATATATCAAATCCTTTTCCTTTTTCTGCTGGTAACCAGTTAACTTTTGGTGCTACATAAGAGGTTGTTCCTTGAGTAAAGCCAAATATGTCACCTAACAATCCGGTTGTTGTTTGTGACACAGCTGGTTGAGATGGCCCTGCATCTGGAGCTCCTAGGATATTGTCAAGTCCACTACTTAAGAGATCCAAGCTTAGAGGACCAGGGGCTGCTGGAGCTGGAGTTACAACGGAAGGTCCGCCTGTTTCAAAGAATTACAATCACATTAATTATGCAAAATATAAATATTGGTTTTTATTTGTTTTGATTTCTTTTATTACCAATATCCATACTGAGTAAGTCACCAATTAGTGAATCTTGAGCTGGAATAACTTGAGCTTGTGGTTGTGTTCGTACTGATGCATCTTCATTTGAATTGCTTCTGGCAGGCAGTGATTTTCTAGTACCAGCTCCTCTACCTTCAACGAAGGCTGTTGGTGGTTTATGGTACACTGAAGCTAAACTAGAAATATGACAAATAAGTTCGTCTAAAAGTGTCGGCTCTAAAAGATCTGTTTCTTCGGAAATTAATGGTTTTTCCGCTAGCACAACTTCTTTAGCTGCAGCTGGATCTGTACTAAGAAGTCTCCAATAAATGAATCCTCGATCTCTCAGGTCGGGATTATCCGAATCTTGAGTGGCGAGACTTAAAACTTGTTGAACTAGTTCTTGTGTATCTGTTGGTCTCTTCAAAAAGAGCTTTACGATTGCTGTGAGCAGTTGTAACTGAACTTGAGTATTTTCATCATGAAATCCTTCTAAAAAGCTCTCAAGTAATTCATCAGCATTGTCAATACGTTCAGCATATTCACCAATAATCCAAATCATGGAAGCCCTAGCTTCTGGTTCATCCAAAGTATCTAAATTTTCACAGAGAGTAGAAATTATACTTTCATATTTATTTGGATACTTTCGGAAAATATCTTTAATAACTACAATAGCTTCTTGAACAACATAATTGACCTGTAATAAAAATAAATAATAATATATAACAAATATAAAAATATAATATAATCTTGTAAAGTTTAAAAGTACCTTTGTTTGAATAAGATCTAACAAAGTTGATACACAACGTTCTGCAGATGGTTCGACTTTGATTGCGCAACGACCAATCGCTCTTACTGCTTTTCTTACAAAATCAACATCTATTTCAGTAGCATACTCCTTTAGTTCTGATAATACTTGTGCAATATTAGCCTGAGAAGCTAATCTGATCATAATATCTAGTTTTTCAAGTTTCACATAAATTGGATCATTATATTTGACAAAAAATACTTTCATTTCATGCTTTAAGATGTCCGGTCTTTTTTGAACTATAAGATTTATATTTCTTAGAGCTACATACTGTACTTCTGGTTCAGAACTAAGTAATGTAACTAAAGGAGGTGCTAATTTTTTTGTTAGAGTCCCAACAAAATCTGATTCTGATTGTAACATTTCCATCAATTTCATCAATACCTATTGTTTAATGAAGGCATTTAAGAATACAACAATTTAAATTGGACATAAATTTGTATGTAAACATATAGAGTGTAAAATTACCTTTACTGCAGATAAAACTACTGCTGCATTTGCATGTGCTAAACGTGGTGTAATTCTTTCACATATACTTTGAGCTTCTCGATCATCTTTGGGTGAATAATTGGCAAGAGAATCTAGGATAAACACTTGACCCCATTCAGTACATTCATTTAAAGCTGTGAGAAGTTTGTTTATTGTTTGTGCATTCATTTCAACCAATGGCTGTCCATTTGGGCTTGATTCATTAATTTCAGATAAAGCTGCTACTGCATTTGCCACTACCTTTTAGATAATTTCCAACATAACGTTACAACTTTTCCTTAGTAACTTTACATTAAAATAAAAAAATCAATTTTAAATAATTTTAGAGTTACCATTGGATTGCTATCTGAAAGTAAATCTTTTAATTGGTCCAAAAATCCTTGATCCTCTACTAAACCAGCATTAATATCATATAGTTTAGCTACACAAACAGCTGCAGTCTTACGAACATATGGATCTTCATCCTTCAAACACTTTCTTAATGGTTCACAGAGATATTCAGTAATTTTGTCCACTCGAATGCAACCCATAGTTCGAACAGCTAATGCGCGAATCAGCGGATTTGGATCCTCACAGTCCTACGCAAAAATTGGTCACGCCAGGGATTCAAGTCTAGTCACAGTAATGGCTATGTATGTCAACTCAAAGATTTGACAGTATAGAAAATGATATGGTACCTTAGTCATCGGAGATGTTGCTAGCTCCTTTTGCGTGTCAGAACGAAAAATGTCAAATTGGTCACCGTCACCATTGTTATTATTTTAGTTAATTACGTATCAATTTATGACAAAAAAATCACATCGCATTTGAACCAGTCATTTTTTAAAGAGCACGATATATAAGGATAATAACTTGAATCTTGAAAAAATCTCATAAACATGTAATAAGTGCACATGATGCAAAGTAAAATTGAAACTGATCACATTGATAAATAGTCTCATGAGAGAACTCTTAATAATAACTAATACATATTACTATTAAACAGTTAACAAATACACTACAACAATAATGTTTAAAAAGAATTTAATCAGAAGCAAACATTATATCTACATTTTTAAACTTTATTATAATATAATGCAATCTATACAATTATATATAATTATATAAAATATACATGCACTTGACCAAGTCAAACAAACGTTGTTCTACCATTAGACAGACAAGTACTCATGTTCTTTCAGTAATGAGAATTATTATATAAACATGTTTTTTAAATTAGTTCTTATGTGTAAATAATATATGCATAAAAAATATACTGTATTTTAGAAGTTTTTAATTATAACTAGCAAATTACTGAAAAATTTATGATAAATTTTCATTGATATAAGCAACACAATCAAAAATATTAGAACAACAAATACTACAAACATAAATAGTAAAAAATTTTTTTCAATTTTAGGTAACTGTAAATTTATTCTATCTAGACATTAATCTTGTGCTTTGAAACAAATATTTTTTTATTTAAGACTTGGTTTTAAGTGCATAAATATTACAATGACATGTTTATCAGAATTGGAAATCAAAAATAATTTTTCTATTTTATCTAAGTCACATCTAACTACTTCCAATAGTATTACAAACTTTAATCTCGTGCCCTTCAAAAAATAAACAATTCAATTTTGTACCGTAAGAGCATATTATGCTACACACTACAATGCAGAAGGCTCAACATGTTTTATGTAGAATACAGTCCAGCTCAATCTGCACATTAGTAGAGACAAGCTGTAGAGTAATTTAAGAATATCTGATTATGATATATAATTAAAAAAAATAATTTGTACCAATACAATTTCTACAGCTTGTCTTCAAGCATACAGTTTTTTAATTTTATAGGAAAATTGTTAGTATTTAGTTAAAAGACATGTTTCATGTATTTAGTACAAACTTGTGTGAGTAAAGAATTAACATGAGAACATTAATAATAAGTAAAAAATATGATTTGATTTTTTAGTGCATTGATAAATATAAGAAAATATAAATTTTAAGATAGATTACCTTAACAAAAGTGTTGACAGCCATAATAGCCATATCAGGCTGACTTTTGGCATAGTTCATAAGATAAAGGTAGACCAATTTTTTCAATTCTAAATTATCTGTCTGCATACAATTCACAACATCAGGGAAAAGTGCTGAAACATCTTTACCAACTGTCATAGAAGCTATAACCTGTAAGTAATGTAGAGTTTTACGTGTAATAGATAGTTTAAAAAACAGATAATGTATTTATTATTGTAAAAACGGTATGTAAAACCCCATTTTCTTGGTAACAATACATAAGTGTCTGCTATATCATACATTACCTTTTTGACAGCCTCTTTCTTTTTTTCTTTTTTGTCATTGTTGAGTTCTGATTTTAATTCAAATATCTCTCCCTTTTTAGTAGTAGTGAAATATTTTGAATCTGTCATTTTTGCTGTTAACGTAAATGTAAAAATGAGATTATTTAATTGTCAATAAAAACATAAATATTGTAAATATTAAAACTATATCCCTTGAGTTATTCACTCTGACAGTTACATGTCCGCAGAAATGAAACAAGGTATTAAATACACTTTCAACACGTAATTTTAAGCATATAGATATTTATGTGTGTTGATACGTATAGCTTGTGCGTTAATACAGATGTACACAGATAGACAGCAGAACCATTTGGATCAATGCTCTATGCAATGATTCTTCTTACACTGTTGAGTATTAAAAAGCTAAAGATGAAATATTTCGTACAGTATAAAGTTTGTAATGATTCGTAGGATAACGATACTTTGTAGAAAGTAATATTTGGTTTGGGATTGTTCAGGTTAACAAATAATATCGAACAGTGGGCACAACGAAGTATTCATATATATGCAAGAAACAGATATTAGTGCGAGGACATGCATATATACCTATATATACTTGCTACAAGAGGAAACGAAGCTGAGAAGTAAAGTTTTTAAATGTAAAATGACGTACGGGTTTGCATATGATACTGAAACAGTTTGAAGTCTATCACTTGAACTACTAAAAATGAAAACCAAACAGAAAAGTTGTTAAATGTAAATCCCCTCTATATAAATGACAGATCGATTAATCCTTACTCTCTACTCCTCCCTCGCTGTCCGCCGTACTCCTGCCAAGTGCCAAGTTCCATGTTACGCCCCCTATACTCCATTTGCCCTTATTCCTATTGGTTGCCTTAGCATTGTCAGTGTTGGTATACATTAGTAAAAAAGAAAATTTAATAGTTTTATAGTGTAGGTGATATTGTTTTTGAATTTCGGATTATATTTTTCAATATTATAATCAACGATCTCATTCACCTCAACAACGACAAAAAATAATTATATATATATAAATATATAATATATTTTATAATATATAATATATTTTACAATTATTAAATATGCTATAATTTGGTCTACAATATCTTATTATCCATAAAATTAAATGGCTTATAGTATAGATATTTAGCCATTTGAGTAATGAAATTCATTAATTTTTTATAGTTTAGATTAAAATGCATTTAAAAATCTTACGGTAATCTGTTATGGTGTTATGTTGAGATAAGACAGAACATTATAATTATCCATGCTTAAAATAATAAGAAGTAATTAAACTTATTTTTATTTTTATCTATTATTTATAATTTAAATTAATCACTAAAATTTACAAATATTAATCGCAATTAACTGACAAGTAGGTATTTATACTAAGGTAAAAGTTAACATTTTTTAGATTCTAGTAGATATCAAAATATAAAAATATAAGTAATACAATTTTACAGGTTAAGTAAATAAATACTACTGAATACTATTGAATATTTTTAGTATATTTATTTTGCATTAAATTAAAAAAATGGAGTTAACATTTCTTACGTTATGTATACATTATACTTACTTTTTTTTAAGGATAAATGTAATTTTAGTTTATTAAGATTTAGTTTATACTATTTTGAGTTTGAAATTTTTTTACATTGAACTCTTGATTTGATATTATCAATGTACATATAGGTGTGGATAAAAATTAATAAACTTCTTATAAATATTTTCTTTCACTGTCAGTAATACTTTCATTTGACATTATAAATGCAATTTCTTAAATTAAATGAAGCTCACATTGCTGCCAATATACATAAAGATATTAGCAAAAATTAATGTAATGCTTACAAATATTCTTTTTCCAGTGTCAATAGTTTTTGTTTTAAATCATCAGTCAAATTTCTTATATTATGTGAGATCAGATCTGATTATTGATTTAAATGCACATTTCTTTAACATACTAAGAGCACTTCAACATTTGACGAATGTTATATGTTTTATAAAAAATACAATATTGTTGTAATCAAATTGTTTAATATTAATGTGATTTTTCCACACTGTATAGTCAAATGACGCCTTAGTAGCTTTAGATTGTTTGAACGAGTGCATAGTCTCAGAGAGTGTGATACCTACTTACAATTTTTAATTTGTAAAACTGGTAGGAACTAACACTGATTCCAACTATACAAGCTGTCAAAATAATTCCACCTAAAAAACGACATATTTTTTTATTGTATAAGTCAAAACTTAAATTATTAATGTTTTAAATAAAAAATATCTTACCCATAAAACTTAATCCATCAAAATGATGTCCTTTTGATGTAGGAGTAGGTTCTAAAAAAGGTACAGTAGTTGTAGTATCCATATTACTTGATGGTTGCAATGTTACTGTTGAATGAGTAGAAGTTGAAGTAGTAGTCGTAGTTGGGATAGTAGTAGTAGTTGTAGTTGTAGTTGGAGTGGTACTTGTAGTTGAAGTAGTGGTACTTGTCTTTGAAGTAGGCATAGCTGGACTAGTAGTTGTAGTAGAATTATCAGATTTTATGGTCATATTAGTAGATTTTGTGATCATAGTATTAGGTTGATTTGTTGTAGTAACAGTTATTGTATTAATAGCAGTTCGTGTTGATATGGTTTTCTATAAAATAATTGATTTTTAATTAATATTATAATGGTATAATACAATTTTGTTTTTGAAACATAATTATATAAACAAAGAGTAGTTAATATTAAAATTAAAAATTATTGGATTTAAGATAGGTAAAAGTTATACCGAATTAGCAGGTGTAGTAGTTTCTGGTACAGCGTTGGTTACTTTTTCTAAAGGTATGCCCACTAAAATTAAAATGATTTAATACTTAAAGTAACGTGGAAAGTAAAATAATAATTTCATTAAAAAATAAACTATTTAAGTAAATTAAAATATAATTTTAAACTAAGTATTTTATCATTTATGATTTCATGTGCAATGTTAACTATAATTAAGTATTTTTATCATTTTTATTCAAGCCATTAAATTGCATTAAATTTACAGATGATCTATTTTACGAACGTTTTTAAACATTAAACTGAATTTTAATGAAATTAAATAATAATAGTAGTATTAATTGAAGTATATTTCAAACCTTTACTTTCATGCGGCATTGCTCTAACACTAGCTATAATGCTGATAGTAGTTGATACTAAAAAAAGTTCTACTATTGTGTACTTCATTGTTGAAAGTGCTGAAAAAAGCATATGAAATATATTATAGGGGTAAGAATCGATTCAGCCAATTCCCGTCACGAAACAACGATCTACTCTGTACACTAACTACGACTGTACGCAAGTGTCGATACACAAACAAAAATGTATGACCCGCCGACATATGTAAAAGATTACTTACGCAGATATGCCTATATTTTCGAGGAGGATCTGAAAGGATATCTGAATTCACGGAATGCGTAATCAAAATGAGTTTCACTACTAATCAATGTTTTAGTAAACTGTGCACGATGATATGAAATTATTGGAAACTGCTCATGATTGCTCGGAATTGTATGGTGATTCGCCAAAAGCCTGCAACAGCTACAGTAGTCACAATGGTCACAGCTACGAAGCGAGTACTGCAGGTGAATGGCTGAATGAGATGCGGTGGTAAGGGTAACGGGTTTTTACATAGAGAGTAAAGACACGAATATACACAACATGCAATCAGTATGCCGAAAGTGGGTTAATTTTAGGCACCGAACAAGGAATGTTGGCAATGCTACAGAAGTATACTCTATGACTAAGTTCAGATTGCTTGTAGAGTAGTAACATGCATACTATATACATATATATATACCATACGACAGGCTATGTAGGTTACATAGAGTCCTATAATTCAAAGTTATTATATATGCGATGCTAGTTTCAACTATGCTATGTAAAGCTATGCTATGATATGTGGCTGAGTAAAGAATATTTGCATATTTATAAATAGCAGCTTTCCAACATCTATCTCTATTTCTTTCTATCAGGTTTTAAAGCTTTTTTCAACATTTATTGTTCGCTTTTTGTAGAAAAATAAAGCGATTGTATCGCAAAAAATGTCTAATATATAAGTCGTCAGCAGCTTATATATGTATCTTATATATATATATAATTTAGTTAGCGGTCAAGTTGGCAACAGTAGGAAACTAAACTAACTGCACGGAATACCACCCGCCATACCACTAGTCTAGGACGTATACTCGACTACGTTGTAATTTGTATAGTTTTATATACAAAAAATGAAAGTCAATACCTGTTGGCTGATACAAAAGGTATTATCTCCCTGACATATTTCAAGAGATGAACAAATTTTAAGTAAATCTACATAAGAATAAATCTGAAAAGATTTGACTAAAATTCACTGACTTCAATATTGTAATGATGAAATGAAAACATCTTTATATTACATTGCAACCATTGTTGCAATATCGCACCTTTTTCATTAAAAGAGCAATTCAATGGCAACTTTTTAATGTTAAATAGAGAAATTCTTTGAAAAATATATTAATAAATGTTAATCGAATATAGAAAGAAGAACTGAATAAAGACGCACTTGACGATATTACTTATCCTATATAGTCCTGTTGTCCTGCATAAGCTTTTGATAGGAATGGAAATAAGGCGGCAAAGAGCAAGTAGAAAAGGAGTGGCCAGGTGATATGTATATGTATAGCATCAGGCAGAACAAACTGGGTATACAACGGTTGAGGAGAATCAAGAGGCGCGCGCACGCGGCTATTGATCGATAAGTGCGACGGTGTTCTATATAGCTTTCAGCGAGCGCTACGTCCACCAGTAGTCCTTATAGAGTGTCGTTGGAATCCCGAAGGGCCTGTCGCTGAAAGCAGGAGGGACAAGTGAAAAAGGAAAAGAATCCACAGGGCTGAAAGAAGAGCAGTGCGAGTTTCCGTCATGGCGTGCCGATTTTCCCTCTTCGGCTCTTTCCTCCTGCTTGCCCGTGAGTATGTACGCGAACCGGAGGATACCCGAGCCCCTCGGCCGAAAGCTCGCGGCGGGAGCTGTGCCTCGGTCGATGCAGCTTTTCCCAAAGCTTTATCCTCGTCTCGCGCTCTTTCCCCGCGAACTGATAATTTCGAAAGTATCCTCTCTTCGTCTATCTAAGTTAAATGGCTTTTTTTGTTTTCCTCCGTTTACGCGCATCGGCTGCACGTAGATCAATTATAGTATTACAATCTATTCTCGGCGAAGTCCCTCGAATCCGCGCGGGCCGCTGTCAGTCGTAACAGGATTTTTCGTATCAGTGGCAGGCAACTTTTGGAATGGCTCGGCCATTGATCTGGGGGCTCGCTCGACGACCACGAGGACAACCACGACGACCACGACAACTACGACGACGACGCCGAGTTCGCAGACAACCGAGATCGACGAGCCCTTCACAACCAAGCGAAATGTCAAGTTGCACGTGATTGGGCCCCACCAAGTCACCCGATTTCCATTCGTGAGTCCCATTTCTCCTTTTGTTCTTGCTCGTAATAAACGTTTCTTCTCACCATTTGCAAGCCGTACCTTTTCCATATTCACTGTGCACTTTGCAACGTCCTGAAAAGCTGCTTATGCATATACGAGTCCTTTGAAAAAGGCCAATCGATGCCTGGGGTTGTACAATTACTCGTAATGCTTCCGTCCTTAAAACAGTTTTTAACAATATCATTGCAGAGTGCACTAGTAAATGGTAGCCCGAAGGGGCGTGGAAGGTACGGTATACGGCCGAACCCTACACTCCCGCCTGCACGTGATTATCGGCGGCAGTGGCATTCGGTCGAGGGAGGAGATGCAATCGGTGGCGCTAGCCCTGCCCATTGAGGACTCGCATCGCGTACTATATTTCGCCTCTGACGTAGAGGCCCGCGTGCTCCGCGTGCACGGGGTTTCTTCCGCCGCGCGCTCCAAAGCTGGCGGAACTGACGCAGAAGATTGGCGCGTGGGCGGGGGCGCCCTGGGGGTGGCTCTCTCACGACCGACAGCTAACTGCCGGCCGCTAATGGCTCTCCTTGGAGCGTATCCACACATGCTCTAGGCTGTCCTTGTACCCGCGCAGCACCGTAGCCGTCTATGGTTGTATATTGCACCCTCGGCACGCAATGGTATAGCCGCAGTAGCGCACAATGTGCACCAGACGTGAGTTAGCCGACGTTTGTGTGCAACGCGTAACAAAGCGAGGTGGCAAGGACAACGCGGCTAATCGAACTGATTGACGGAACGCAAAACTAGCAAGAGGCCGTGGATAATGAGGGGGTCTCGTGGGATTTGGATCGGCAGCCGGTAGAGAACGCGGAGGTCGAGCCGACGACGGCGCAGGTGCCCTCGGCGACGGTGACGGCCCGGGCGGCGGTCCGCGGGACCACGGCCGCACCGGCCAAGCGGACGACGACGCCGCCGCCCCGGCAGGGAAGCGCCGAGCAGCCGCTCTACCGGCTCAACGGCGCCAACGGCCGGGCCTGCATCCTCCTCCAGGTGGACGCCCTCATCACCGTCAAGTACAAGACCAAGCTCGGGGAGCAGCAGGTCGGTAGGCTGCGCGCCCACCCAAACCGATGGGTGCCTCGGTTCGGCTTCCTTTAACGTATAATCTCGGCGTTGCGCGTTGCAGGAAGCCAACATCTACGTCCCCGACAACGCTATTGTCACCGGGAACTGCGAGGAGGAGAACAACGTCATCATGTCCCTCAAGTGGGACTCGTTCGTCCTCTCCTGGAGCTTTGCCAAGGTACGTCGACTAACGATGCTCGATCGATATATAATGTTTAATCGGCTGCTTCTGCTTACAGACGCCCGGCGGTGAGAGATGGTACGTCGAGAAAATCGAACTCACTTACAACTCCAGCGATAAGCACTTCGAGCATATCGACGAGCCGAGTAAGTAGAGACCAGAGAGGAAATTAACCTGCTTAAGCCTTTCGGAGTAGTAAAATAAACTATGCGCGGGGAACTATATAGAGCGAGCGTTATGTATTCTGGCGTTCCTCGAATCGCGTTTAACTAGGACCGTAGCGCGCGCAGCTTTCCCCCATGATGTATGCACGATAACGATCTCCGGCTTTCAGATCGGACGGTTCGCGTGAGCACGGCGCAAAAGCACACCCTCATGATGTTCCCCACGCCTGTGGGCAAGTCCTACTCTTGTGACGACGAGCAGGTTATCGAGTTCACCGATGGAAAGCACACGGCCAGCATAATACTGAGGTGAGAACCGATTGGCCTTGTAGGTATATCAGAGTGACCGATAACGGATTTGTTTCAAAAATGTATTTGTGTATGTTGTTCCAGGCAAATGAAGTTGCAGCCGTTCAAGTTCAAGAACAATGACTTCGCGATGGAATTCTCGTGCACGGCGCTGAGCGCGCGGGCCGGAAGGGATGAGACCGCCCCGGTCGCGGTGGGCTCGACCCTCGCTGCCGTCGTCCTCCTGACCATCGCCGGATACGCTGGTTGGCGCTACTACAAGGTCAAGAAAGTCAAGTACGACACCATGGAGTAAGCGGATTGGACGGCACGCGCGCGATTCTCATCCTCCTTCGAGATGTATTATTTTGTATATTGTAGGATGTCTCTCTGTATAATGATTTATCAGTTCCTATGTTACAAGTTTGTTATCTTTGTCAATTATTTTTACTAGACCTTCCTACTGTTTCTTTAACAGTGAGTGATCTGCCGAGTACTTGAGAATAATGAGTAGCAAAAAGGATATTTCTTAAATAAAAGTAAGAATTCTGAAACGTTTCTGAATAAGATTGCATTATAAGGATTGAGTGCTCGTAAGTAATGTAGGAAATGTTTTAAATGAATGTTATGGGTACATATTATATGTACGTATGTGCGTGCGTATTTTTTATATTAATCGTAATATTTTAAAACATTATGGCTACAAGGTCGCTGCTTTAAAAATTATAAATATGTTTATCTACTTGTTGCACGTCTCGTTAGTATGTATCACTCCATATTCTATACCATATTAATGTTTGTCACAGCACATTAAGCATTGGTATTCCATTATAACCTTAATTAACTAATAATGATACACGTTCGAGAAACGGAAAATCGCAAACTCTGAAGGTTGTATGTATAGGAAATGGAATTGCGGCCAATCCTTTGATCAAGCCTTTCAATTTTCCAGGATTAATATGTTTTTCTTTCATCTTGATCTCACTGATTCTTCAACTTACTAATACGTCTTGTTGAAATGTGCGTGCAATTTATAATTAGTTAAATAATATTAGGCGATAATTGATATATTCTACAGTTCGTACATAATCATCGTACTCTCAAACTGTTATTATATAGTAAATGACAAATTATTATGACAAATTACTCTTCAAAATTCTACTGATTGTTAATTTACGTAAAAAATACAATGATTTTATTGTATTGCTTTTAACTGTCATTTAGAAAATTCATTAAGATATAGGTTTTCTATGAGGACAACTTTTCTATATGTATATTTTAGAAATAATATAAGTAGTTATTTTTAACATAAAGTATTTGGAGAATAGTTATTAAATATGAACGCCTGTTATTATTTTAATTATTGTGCACATAGGGAGACTAATGCCGAAATAAATAATATAATTTTAATTACTTTCCATAGAAATATATATGCCATATGTACCTATGATTAAGAATTGAGTAATGTACAAATTTTTGTTTTATTATAATACAGAGTTTAATATTTTGTTATTAAAAATAATTAAATTGAATAGAGATATGAAAAAATGTTATAACAATGGAATGTATTTAAAAAAGTACGCCTATTAAATTATTAAGATGTGTATAATTGAGATTAAATGGAATATAATATATGAAATAGAAAAACATTATTTTCAGAGGAAATTATAACAGTTTTCTTTGTTATTGAGCATAAACCGAAATTTAGAAGAATAATTGACTCGACTAGTACTACATTGCACAAAATTGTATAAAAATGTGCACGAGTATGCATGAAAAAATGTGTTTTGTACATAGTAGAGTGAATTAATTCTAAACTTTGTAACTATTAATTATATTATTAAAACAATGTGACAAAAACAAAACATGCATATCTTTACTATAAAAAAACTTCTGTCTTCCAAGTGTACGATAACAATGATTATTAAATATACAAATATATGACACAAACTAATATATTTCTTGTGTACATACGAGTCTATACGCGTATGTAATTATATTAGACACGAGATATTCTATATGTATATATATATACACACACATATATATATTCAGCATTTATTCATGGTGACACATATCGTTTCCGAAGAATGTCAATATAGTCAATTCATAAATATTATGCAGGATGTACTGTGGCGGAAGAAACTTCAAGTTGTTACTATTGTAAAATCATTGCTGTCCATCAGAGAGTAAACGTAATTGAAATGATGTATCGATTGGTATAAAACGATTCAATTTCACTCGAGATTGCATTGGTGTGATAAAATTAATGGCGCGGTATTTCTGGCAAATGTCGGAATAACGATATTATTCTACAATACAGTTGTTGTTCACCATCCAAAGAGGAAGTGTAAGAAAAAAACACTATACATATAGACCGGGAGAGCCCGTGCGATAAGCAGCATTCCAGAAATGTTTCTGCAATGAATAAGGTGTTAGCTTTTCAGCGATGTTGTTCTTTATAATACGAAAACTTGAATATCATTGCAAGGTTCGGCACTGCATTTTTTCTTAAACTGATCTAAGATTATATAGACTAACGTTTTTCTGCAGTATCAAATGTTTCAAACGCATAATATAACCACTTCAAAATTTCAAAGATTAATCGTGATAATGTATCAATCTTACAGCAAATTTGAATAAAACCGTTAGAAAGCCGTACTAAATGTTGAACTTGTAACAAATTATTTTTATTGTTTGCTAATTGAAGGAAAGAATTAAGTCAATTTACGAAATTGTCAAGAAGGATAGGGCGATGAGGATCGTTCGTAGCGAAAGCGCATGCGATTTGTACTTATACGTTTGAGTCAACAGGTCGAAAGTTCTCGCAGCGTAATAGTTGTATGTATAATAATCGTGAAACAAACAAAAAAAATAATGAAAAACTGTATTGGTACGTTCCTGGTGCTCGAGCGCACGCGACGAGGCGGCGCAGACGGGAATAGTGCAGAGACGCTAGAATTTTTCGATGACGATTCTCTACATCCAAGCGTGACTGTGTTACTGCCGCAAAAAGCACAAGTTGTGAAAAGCTGCGATAGCGGGGAGTGCACCGAGCGACGGATGGGTGAGGCGTTGCGCGCGCGTCGCGCGATTGTATATGCGCACTCGCGTCGCAGCTTCCGTACACCGATCCTATAATATGTACACTCGCCGAGTGCGAGGCGCTCATTTGAAATTATACAAGATGGTTTGAATAAAGGCTGTTAAAAAAAAAAAAAAAAAAATAAAGAAAGAAAAGCGAGGTTGAACTGTGCATGTCACGTAGCCCTGCCTGCATGCACACACGTCCCCCTCGAGCCCCGGCGGAGACACATCCGGGGTGCAGATGCTCGTTGCGGGGAGGGCGTGAAAGGCCCGTCGCGGGATCTCCGCCTTTTGCGCAAGGCTCATTCAGGGGCCCGGGGCATTGTTGCGCTCTTTCTCTCTCCCCGGGGCATTGAGCGGGCGCCAATCGGCACCTCGGCATTGTCAGCCGGTCCGTCCCCGAAAATCCCGCGCCGGCGGATTCCCCGGCCAATCGGCGTCGCCGATCTTCGCTCGCCGAATTAACGATCTCGCGGGATGAGCGCGCGCGCGCGCGTGCGCCTTCCCCGCAATTAGGGGAAAACAAGCGGAGGCCCCGGCCGTTGACAAATTATAGGTGGGGCCGCGTCCTCGGAGCCCCCGGCATCTGTCGCAGGCCCGCAGCCGGGCAATTACACCGGGCCGCCCTGGACCCTTTGGCCAGCTTCCTCCGCCTCTATAATTGGAGTGTAGCTCATCGGGGAGGCGAGCGATACTCCCGTGCGGCAGGGTGATAAATTTTAACGAGCCTCGTTATTTTCTTGGCGCGGATCGCGCGATAATGCGCGGGGGGGGAGGGGAGGGCCCCCCCAGCTGATCCCGAGGCTCCCCCGGGAAGGAGGCTAATCGAGCCGCCGATTCATTGTAACCGGCACCGGGCTAATCAGCGCGGCTGCGCGTAACCGAGACCCGCCCGGGCCCGCCGAGATAAGGGTAAACGAGTGTCGATCAGCGCATTACATGGCCGGATTACATGTCGGCTTTCGCCGTATAGCGGGCGCGCGCAGAGTAAACAGCCGGCCGATAGCCCGGGCAATCGCGATGCACGCAGGTGCGAGGCTTATATGCGCGGAGCTCCTATCTGGTCATTAGGACGCCCTCGCCGGTACACGTACACGCGCGCATGTAACGAGGTAATCCGAGAGGCGAGACGGCCCGCTCGATACGCCCGCCAACTCTTTTATGCGCGCGGGGGGCAGGACGGCACGAGTGCCACGGCGGGCTTTGTTCGCGCGACCAGTGTGTCCTCGGGGGCGCGCCTCTCCGTCGCCTAATGCACCGTGATAATTCAATAACGGCTCGACCGGCTTTGATGCGCCCTCTAATTCCTAGGTTAATTAGAAATTATTGTCGTTATACACTCCTTCCCTGCAGATTCTCCATGGTAGCAAAATGATAGTTTCTATGGCCAAAGCATTAATCAAATAAAGTCTTAATTTAATGATGCACAGTGCTGAAAATATCATTCCAGATCGTTTTCACATACTGAGTCATACAATATAGCTTATGTATATACATGTACGTATTTATAATACGGTCTAAAATGATTTAATTAGGAATTATAAATCAATAATTGATCTATTTTGCCACCGTTAAATTAGTATTCTTGCATCTTAAATACCGGAAGAAAAACTTTTAATTTCAATTTTTACCAAAATTAATGGTAGAAATTAAAGCATTTTTAATTATGAAGGAAGCAGTTTTTGACCAGTAAAAATGCTTTTCCGAAAATATGTTCTATTATTATCAGAATATACGGAAAGTAGTACAAAATACAAACTCATTACTCGATTATAAAATAAGAGACTTTACACGATAAAAATGTTTTACTATATAAATTCTTGAATTGGACCAGAAACTGTCACTGTAATAGATGGGAAACAGCTGCAAATATTATGCCCATTTTGACAAAGGAGAACATCAATCTGACCATTTCATGCCATATAAACATGAAATTAGTAGTCGGCCACCAGTATTACGATGAATCTACTAATCTCTTTAAGAAAAAGAAAAACTACGCCAAATGAAAATTAAGACAATATACATAATATAAATAATTTAGCCAAAACATTTTCTTCTTAACACGATATATTTTATAAAAAATAATAAAGAAAGTAAGCTATCATATGACCCAGGATCAGTACAAAAATCAAGATAAACGCAACAGAATAGTTGTTTAGCTTATTGAGATAATGAATTTAGCAGGGTCGCAAGAGAGAGGCCGCTAATAGGCGGCATGCGTTACGTTGCTCTGGCGGAAAGATCGGGAGCCGGGTGCTTGCCTCGGGGTTTACGCAACGGCGATTGCGCGTTGACGAGCGGCCTTGGCTGTTTTCGGGCGATTAGCCGCCCAAGGGGGGGGACTTAGCCGGGCCGCGGCGCTTTTGCCAGCTCCGCTGCAGGAGAGCGGGGCTTTTCGCGCTTTGGCCATAATGAAGCCGGGAGAGGGCCGCGGCGGGCCGCCCCTCAAAAGAGCATCGGAGCCGCAAGCGGCGGCGCGCGTGCGGCCCCATCGGCGACCCTTCACCGCGCCATTCAAGTGTCGCGGGCTTTGTGCGCCCCGCGGGCCGGCCCCCGTGTCGCCGGCATTGTCGCGCATTGTGCACCCCCCCCCCACCCGGGAAAGCACATTGTTGCGACAGAGCCGAGGAGAAAATGGCGGGCCGGGCCCTCCTCCCGCGGACGTGGGAGTCTGCGCCCCTTTCAAAATCGGATTTCTCACCCGGGGCCCATTGTCGCGGCCGTGTTACATATCGCTCGCACTCATCGACCGGCCCGGCCCTCTCCACTTTTTTCCCGCCCGGGGGATTATCCGCAAATACGCGCCTTCCACCGCCCGGACGCGCCTCCGCACGGATGCAGCCGCTCCACCGGCTGGATTAGACTTTGCGCCACGAGGATTATCGTGATTGCTTCCAACGTAACCTCCCTGGAATTGCCTCGTGAGATTTGCCCTTGTACGGATTTAACAGATCCCAAAACGCACTCGTGTATGCCGAGGCGAATTACCAGGAGCGGCAACTGCCCCGAGGAACGGCCTCCATCTTATCCCAATATAATAACATCGGCCCTTTGCATTCAATTCCTCCGACGATTCATCTGCCTTTCCTCGACCACTTTGACGAAATTCTACAGCTGCTTGTATAACTTTTTTCTCTTCCTTTTTTTTAAATGGAGTACACGTTCCAATTGCTTTTCTCATATTTTTTATCTCTTTTTTCTATCAAGCTGCAGGCACAGATCATATTTATCTGTATAAAATATTGTGCCAATATTTCAGTTTTATAATTTATTTAATAACCTTGCACTTGAAACAAATGGTAAATAGAATTTTGTAAACATGTACATCGTTATTGAAAAACATTTTCGATCAAGATTCTTTGTATTATTAACCATTAACCATAATTTTATTATTCTATTATGCTTTGTCGTATAACACAATTACTACAATTTTACAAATGCGCATACAAAAAAAATTATTATTAATTATTTAATAAATTTTATATTAATATACTTGTATATAATCTTGTTAGACAACGAAAATTGTATTTATAACAAGAAGAAAAAAGAACTATAATAGGAAGTTCTTTGTAACGGGAAAAAATGTCAAGCTCCTGGAAGTTTCATCTTACAGTTCCCGTACCAAGATAAAAATCATAATAGTTCAAATAATAAACCTTTATTCTAGAGAGAAAAAAATGCTATTAACTTTTTGAATTTTTGTTTAATTATATTAATTAATTATTATTCAATAAAATAAATACATTTACAATTTTTTATAAAATAATATGCGAATAAATCGGTACGATATATTTTTCGAAGGATATAGAATATTTTCTCTTCAAATGATATATAGTGCATATTGTCTCCTTTATAATTGCTTAATTTTTATCGTAACTTTTATTTAAATTAAATATATTTCTTTTTATTTTTTGTTTATTCATTAAAATTATGATTTATACTTTATTTAATAATATTCTAAATTATACAGTACTAATTGGCTGTAGAAATATGTGAGGTTCAAATAAAACTATAATTAATAATTATATTGAGAACGCGTGGAGCTTTCTATCTTAAGCTAGATACATAGATTTGCATTTTATGATTTTTGTAAATTTATATTCATAGCTACTATAGATATCATGTTTTACTATTTTCCAATTGAATTTCGAAGGAAGAATATTTACGAGTCAGTATGTCTAATTTAACGATGTTCGTGCTCTCAATGAAATTAGACACGTGCGAGGGGACAAATTACGTACACCATACGTACCCGCTGCTGCTTCGCTCTACTAAGCTACTTGTTCGTAACACCAAACCTAACAACAAAAACTTACAATCTGATTCAATCAAATTTTTCAATTAAATTAATTATGTTCAATTAATTCTTTTATATTCACAGTTATTTTTTTTTAGATTTTTAAGGAACGATTATAATAAATTTTGTTTTAATACTTATATATAAATAGTAATACAACAATAAATAAAACAAAATATTCAATGAAGTAAAATTAGTTCAGAAACAAAATTATTTACTCAAATTTGGTTTCTACCAGAGAAAGTACTTTTTAAACAAGATAGAAAACTGCTGATCAGTTTATAATAGTACTTCTTGAATCTTATGCAATTAACTTATTTATTATAAAAACAATTGACAAGCTGAATGTACAGACGCATGTGCATAATCGGATAACAAAAAGTATAATGTATAAACATATATCGTATTTCTATTGTGAAGGATTTTATTTCTGATAAATACCAGACAAGTGAATTTCTTTTCATTTTGTATATTTATATTATACGCACACACTTCACATATTCACACTCTTTAGTCGAATCGTCTTCCGTCGGCAAAGGAATTTTCGTGTATTCTGATCACTTTCATATATACAGCATGAAGTTTAATATACAAAGATTGCTCATTGCTTGTATTTATTTTAATTACATTTTTAAAGATTAATATTATTTATTTTCATATATTACGATTGAGCGTCGGTGACCTCACTGCTTTATAAAAATGTAAAATAAAACAAGGATCAATTTTACAAAAATATAAATTGTAAATAATGATTTGAAGATAGAAAAGTACCTTTTCCTACGATCATAGTTTACATCTTACGTAAGTAAAATAATGCTATAGTGTTACTGATATAAAATCGAATGATTGACAGGAAATGCTAATGAGGTTTAGTCGAGGGCTTAGTCTAGTTTATACTCTGCTATTTAGTCTGGCAATAGTTTACAGAACAAAATAATCATGACATCCATACGTTGCATGGAATGCGATATGGTGCCGAGAAAAAGGTGCATAAGTCGCGACAGGTCATGCATGCCAGATATCCGGGTAGAGAAACATCCCTGCGGAATTCTAGAATTGCACCGGGGCGACGGGAGGTATTCACGAAGGTGCAGCTCGGAAATAATCGCGCAAAATTCGAGGCGAGGAAAAACGTCGATTCGACAGCGGCGCACGTATATCTTTATCGGGCCTGGGCCGGCCGTCGCGCTCCCCGTGCACAGCGGGTCTAAAAGCGGCGCAAGCCGGCGGCTCGCCGCGAAGCGGACACGTCCGCGTGCAGAGGTTGCGCGGAGGCGCGCAGATAAATCGCGGCTCCCGCGGGCGTCAGCGGAAACCCGATCGTAGGAACCTGCGCTTAATATTTTCCCACAAAACTCGGCTGACGCCGGGATCCCGCGATGATAACGAAAGGCGCGCGGGCAGATAACGTCCCTTGCCTGCGCCCCGTCCTCCCCTGCCTCTACCGGGGAGATGATTGTCCAGGTAGCCGGTTCCGATCGATATGCGAGTGTCGCGCTCCCGGCGGCCTCGGGGGCCGCCGGATGCTGCCTGGGCTTTCGCTCGGTGGGCGGCGAAAACAGCCGCTAACGGGCGCCAGGAGCTAATCTGTCGCGCGCGGACAGTCGATGGGATCGCGCTCAATCTGCCGTGGCGATCTTTATTTAATCAAGCGCGCGCCTTATTGGCTTATGCGCTTTATTCGAATGGAGCCCCGGCCCGGCTTAGACGCTTCGACCTCCTATATAATATAATCTCGAGCGCTGCAGTCTGGCCCACAAGTGGTCAGCTTGTTCCTTTTTGTTCATAAATTTTATTTGCTATTATACTCATAATGGAGCAGCTTAGACCTTTCGAAACCGGATTTTTACGAGTCTCGGACAAGTGTTCGGTTAGTATGAAAAACGTCAAGAGTTTACACTGCGTAGTGAGGCATAGCGTATGTGTTACAAAAGCCATATTATTAAATGTATTCCTCTTATTTTCTAGTCGTGTAATATTCAAAAAATAATATCATATTGTGCACGCTTTCAAATGTTATTATTAAATATTTAATTTTCAAAAGTCTTGGCACCTTTTTTATCTAAGTTAGTGCTAATGTTTAATTGGTTAAAAAATGTATCAATCATATTGCATATGAATTTATTTGCAAATCTATATGAAACGTTAACAGACGTCAACGAACACTAAAAGAAAGAAAGTATCTCTTATTCTATAAAATTTCAATCATAATAATGATTTGCAGTTATGTAAGACTACGGTATAATGTTTTAGATTTGTTTTTTTGGTGTGATGTGTTGTCCTGTTCTCTGGTGGAAATCTGAATTTTATCAAGTTCATATCTAAATATTTTTTAAAGGTTCTTCTGCGTTTATATTACATTTAACAATATATATAATCTGCAATACAACGTATTTAAACAAGTTGGATATTTCCAATCGCGTCGAATAGTATGAAAATGATGCACAAAGTATAATTACAGTATATTTCTTATTTTAGTGATGAATCGTTTGTAGTAAGATTTTTAGATTATATATCGTGTATATGGTTGAGTAAAAAGTGATACTGTTTATCCAGTTCATCGAACTTTTACCATATTTGGTACAAATCCGCTTTTTTCTTTATGAGAATCTCGTAAAAAAGTATACGTGTGCTCGGAGGCTGAAGGAACTCGTTAATTCCGACAGGGGCGCATTGTCTCGCCCATGTGACGGTGAAGCGTTGGTAGAAAGGTTATATTGAAACTCGTTGAACGGCACGAATAATCTATAACGTGTATGAATAGGCCGCAGGAGGGGCGGAGGAAGAAATCTACTTGGAGAGGAATTAGCAGCTTCGAAAGGTCGGGGAAAGAAGGTGGCGGGGAGGTCGAGAGGAAGGTGGCCTGGGGCGCTCGGGCCTCGATCCCAATCTGAGCGGCGAGTCCCCGGGGAATCCATAACGGGAGGCGACAAACACGCGGGGCGAGATAAAACCGGGGGGGGATTATAAAATAGTTGTATATCTCTCGAGCGGCAAAGTCTCGCCCCGGGAGATTTATCAGGCGGGCGGCCCTCGAGGGTCTATCGGGGGCGCGGGGGCGAGTCCCTCCTCGAAATAATTACGCGGCCGAGTCATAAATCCGCGGAACGGCGGGCTAACGAGGGCGACAAGGTCCCGGGTCGGCCTCGCGCGCCCCCGGGTCTCGTGTCCCGGGCGGCCGGCTGATGACAGTCCGCGCGCGCCCTCAAATCAAGGGGCGCGTCTAACTAACCGTGTAATCGGCCATTTGGGCTTATTACAGTGCGCGCGGGCCTCATCTCGCAGCTGCAGCCCCGGCGGCGGGCCAAATCCCGGGTTAATGAAGAGGCTCGCCGGTTGCGCAACGCCCGGCGCCGGCCGCCCACCTAAGCCGGGGGGACAAAGTGGCCAGTGACACATAAAGAGCACTACCTGTCTTTCACGGGCCGCCGCGGCCTAATGGGGGCCTAAGCTTCCTCCGGTGGGGGGGGGCCGATAAGCGGCCCCGGGGTTGCGCACGTATCGCCGCGGGGCCGGGTGTCCCGTGTCCGCCGGCGGCCACCTGCGCGCCCATTGATCGCGGCCCAGTTTCCATGGGAATACGCCGCGGCCCGGGCGGAATGCAATTAAGCCGAAAGCCGACGCCCGCGAGCGCCCGCGGCCCGCGCGACGAGCAAAGAGGGAAAATGGCCGACGGGCCGCGGCGCGCCGTAACGGGACACCGGATCGAACAAGACGCCATCGCGGCCGCGCCGACGCGCAGGTGGCCGCGGCCGAGCTCGCCCCGGCCCCGCCCTGGCCCACTTCAGCCGACACCCGAATCCCCCCGGGCTTCCCTTTTCACGGGGAGATGCGCCCGGACCGCCGCCGAGGCAGATTCCCCCTCGCCCCCGCGCGAACGGGGCCACCGTGCGATATTGACGCGACGCCAAGGTGCGCATACTTTCCGTGAACGCACCGAGCTGCTGCCCTCGAGAGCCCGCAAGTCAAGTTTCAATCAACAAGAAATATTTTTTTTTACTTCCTTATCTCCTTAATAACATAAGATTCATTGTGTTTTCCGCGAGCTGTTAATAACCAATCGGAAAATACGCTCGTTAGTTTAAATCCTGGTCGCTCGCCTTTTCACCGTTTACGCAATTTATGTACATATTGTCTGCTTTGTTTGAGACAAAAATGGCAGAGTTGTTTCAACTTTTACTCGAATAATCATTTTGTGCAGCCTACGTACGTCACGGATCATCGGATATTGAAGAGGTCGAGAAAGGGATTTATTTTGAACATTGTCCTGGACGGAAAATTTCAAATTCGAACCAAGTTTCGAGTAGACAATTCATAGAACGAAGGGATTTTCTCTGGAATGCGTAAAAGACAAATGGCATTTATGCGTGCATGCACTGAATGGTGAAATCAAGTTGCATCATAACAGAGAGTTATTATTAAACCTATCAGCGACAGCATCGTTTTTGTTTGCGATAGTGTCCTATATCAGTGAAAGACGCGAATGGAGCATGCGTTTTGCGCTTTATTAACAGCTCGGCGAGGGTATCTGGACTGGCAAGTGGCCTCGTATCAATATCTGCTGGGCGGGCAAGCCACGTAAACAATCCTTTTCCGCCGGTAGCTCATCAAAGGGCTGGAAGCCCCGATACCCAGTGAGCGGTTGGCGCAGGTGCGAGGCGCGCTCGCCCCGGAAACCCCCGGAGAAAAAAGGAAAAGGCACGCGGGACTCGCGCCGCACTCGCAATGACGGACCGCGGGGCGAAAGCCGAGGCGCGAAAACAAGCGGCCGAGACGGGCGACCGGCGCGCAATTAGAAGGGGCCCCGGGAGCGCCGCCGGCGGCCCGGGTTCAAAGGTTCGGCCGAGGCGTGGCCCCCGAGGCTCCGATTGGTCCCGCGCTGTCTTCTCCCACTATCGCCGCGCTCTCCCCTTCCCCCGGAGGTGTCTCTTCCCACTCGCGCAGCCGCCGCCTCCGCGTGTACCCGCGCTCTGATCTACCCAAGCCGGCGGGGTCGGCCCCTCCGAGGGCCGCGCAACGCGAGGCGGATCAATCGCTGGATTAAACGCGCACTCGACGCGGAGGGACGATTTTTCGACGGGTCCGGTGCGCTGCACCGACGCCACGCCGACCGGCTATTGATTAAGATTTGAATTTCTGGCGGAAGCGCGAACACTACACGGCCCGACTGATTAAATGATTAACGTTCTCGGAGCTCTGTTATCGGCCGCTCCCACTGGGCCCTGGGCGCCCGGCCGCTTTTCGCAACTGACCCGCCGGCCCGCCGGCCGCTTCCCGACGGGCCCCGCCATCTGGGATCGGTGTCCTTAAATGTTGCAACAGTCGGCCCACTGATCCCCTGTACTGTTAACCATAATACTGCTCCGGTGGTTTAAGCTACTGAAAAAAAAGGAAATCGCAGGTGCACGCACAGAAGCTTTTAAGATATATCGGGACTATCTCTGATCCTCATCCGAATATTCGAAAAAAATTCCCGACCTAATCCTTTCAAGTCTGTACAGTATACCTGCGCCTCTCTCCACTCCCTCCAGCCTCTTTCCAATCTACAATCAAAATCAACACGAAATCTCAAAAGAGACAGATTATGGCAGAGAAGACACAAATAGACGCTCGAGCGAGCCAAATTAAATAAAAGCGCAAGTTCCTTGGTTACAAATGCTAAATAGGTCTAGTCTTCACAACATCGATATACGTATGCTTAAACAAATGTAAATTTGTCAAAAGCTTTGGAATGGCGATAAAAAGTATACAGGCTCGAGCACGGTGTAAATACGAAATTTTGTAGCCGTATAATATTTTTTTCCAGTTGACTCGTTTTCCCATTTTATTTGGATATTGCATAATCGTAGGTGCAGCGAATACACAGGGCGATGCAAGAGCGAGGACTCTGAGCAGAGGTGGAATTATTGGAAGGCAGTGGTCCGAAAGGCAAGGGCATCCGGCGGGGGAGGCGCGGGCGGGCGTAAAGCAAGTGCAGGAGCGGCCGAGGACGGGCGGGCGGCCATTTCCGCGAGCGGAAGCGGCCGCGAGGGCCGGGGCGCAGCATCCGAGGGTGTCCCGCCCCCGGGCGGCGGCCCGCCTCGCGACCAATGGGGGTGCCTGGGCCTCGGCCCCCACCCCGGGGCGGCGGCGGGCGGCGGGCTTGCGCGCGGCGCCCTCGGCGCGCCAGTCGCTCGCGAGTGTCCCGGCGCGTCCGCGCTCTGGCCCCGGAGATGCTCGGCCGCGCCGCATGAAGCTCGCCCCGCGCAACCTCTGCCTCGGCAGCGGCCCCGGCTGCGGGCCGGCCGGCACCCTCGAGGCCGCCGAGGGCATGGTCAAGGTGCAGCCGCGGCGCCGCGGGCCCGAGGCCTCCCCGGCCCCGGGGCCCCCCGCCTTCCAGCCGGCCCTCCTCGAGCCCTGCGCCCCGGACCAGCTGCCCGCCTGCGCCCAGCAGCTCCAGCCGGCCCAGCCGGCCGACCTGGCCCTCCAGGCCTCGCCGCCCGGGGGCCTCGCGGCCTTCGCCGCCGCGGGCCAGGCCTTCGACCCCGACCAGGTGGCCTGCATCTGCGAGAACCTCATGCAGCGGAACGACGTCGACAGGCTGAGCAGGTAGGTGTCTCGGGCTCGCGGGTTGCCCCAGGGGACGCGCCGATCTACACGGACCGGCGCTCTTTCGTTGCAGGTTCGTCTTCTCCCTGCCGAAGCAGCGCATGATGAACGAGAGCGTCCTCGTGGCGACGGCCACGGTCGCCTTCCACCGGCGCAACTACTTCGAGGTCTACAAGATCCTCGAGTCGAACCAGTTCTCCCAGCGCCGGCACTCGGAGCTCCAGAAGATGTGGTTCAACTCGCACTACCTCGAGCAGGAGAAGATCCGCGGGCGGACGCTCGGCGCGGTCGACAAGTACCGGCTGCGGAAAAAGTACCCCCTGCCCAAGACCATCTGGGACGGCGAGGAGACGGTCTACTGCTTCAAGGAGCGCTCGCGCAACGCCCTCAAGGAGATGTACGAGAAGAACCGCTACCCCAACCCCGACGAGAAGAAGAACCTGGCCAAGAAGACGGGCCTCACCCTCACCCAGGTGTCCAACTGGTTCAAGAACCGGCGGCAGCGCGACCGCACGCCCCAGCCTCGAGCGTGAGTTGTTGTTGTTATCTCGGCCTGTTTACCCGGGGAATCCGGGGCAGGGGGGGGGTGGGCTCGTGGGTGGCCAGCGATAATATCCGGCGATTGAGCCGCGACTCGGCATTGTCCCGCGGCGGCCGCGCTTCCTGCGCTGGATTCCGCGGCCCTCCTCCGTTAATGGCGCGTGCCGCGCCGGCCGGCCGCTTGTTATGGCTACGGGGCCCCAGGGCCGGCGCGCCCGCGAGGGCGTCCCCGCCGCCCCGGGAGTCAGGGGCCGCACGGGCCATTAGCGCCCGGGGCGCGCGCGGCTTCGGTTACGGCTCGGCTTTCGGCCCATTGCCCGGCGGCGGCGCGCGCCACTTTGTCGGGCCGACGGGCCCCTCCGAGGGACGGAAAAATCCGCTCGTTAAAACGGCGCGCCGGGGGCCGCAGATTGAATTCTCGGGCCGAGGCAAAAGGAAGCCCGGGAGAGAGAGAGAGAGAGGGGGGAGGGTCGCGGCCCGCCGCGGCGCATTGTCGAGCCCGCGAGCCAGCGCCGGGGGGCGGGCCGAGGCCCGAGCCGGGAGCCGTCCCCCTCGCGCTGCCCCGCGCCGCCTCGCTTCCTTCCATTTTCGAATTGCGTCGCGGACCCTGTTTTAATCGCGCTTTCTTCCACTTGGACCTTCTTGCCCCCAAATCGTACGTTCCTGCGACTTAGAGTCTTTTTTAAATCGGCCGCTCGCAAGCATTGCCGCAAGAGTAACAATGACTGTCAATGAGTTGGCTAGTAGAGCTTCTTTCCTCGTTTACTACTTCTGTCGGTGATCCATTTCTTGCACGGGGCTTTTATCATTTCACTCATTCATGAATTTTCTCGCGGGCTCGCTCTTGTTCAACCCACTGGATTAATCGTGTTTATTTTTTCAAATTGTAAAATCGCGCGCGACGCGCAGTGAGTCGTTCGCTTTTAAAAGATCGACTTCCATGGAAAGTCTTTCTTCTCTCCACACGTGCGTCCACTTTTTGAAGTGGACTGCAGTGTTTATGATTCATGGAAGGGATATGCCCGGTTGGTGCATTGGTTCGCTTGAAAAACGCGGCGAAAAAAGACGTACTGCGGCATTGTTCGGCGAAGGGCCCGACTCTTAGGCAAGCTCGCAGCTCTCGGCTCACGGCTCGGCTCCCCGTCGGGCGGCCCGTAAGCGGACCGCGGCTACAGGCGGAAAACAAGTGCAGGGAAAAGCAATTGTCGGGAGGGCTCGGTGGCGAACACGTGTGCCATTCCCCGGCGGGCCGGCCTCGCGAGCCGCGGGTCCCGCTCGGGAAGGCCCGCCCCCGCCCACCTCGCGCCCCTAATTTGCCGTCGGCGGCGCCCCGGGAAGCTGTCCAACCCCCGCGCCGCGGGGGCCTTGTCCACGTGCGGCCCAGCGGCGCCCGGGCCCTTCCCCGAAGCACACGTGTGTGCCGTAAGCCAAAGGGCCCGTCGGCGCGCCCACCGGACAATGGGGCCCCCACATCTGCGCGCCAGAGCAGCCCGCCACGTGACGCAACTTTCCGGCCGGCCGGAAATTTCCCGGTTGCGGGAGGCCCTCCTCGCGTGGCGAACTAACCGGCCGACCTTCGACAGGGACATGCTGCCGGTCAACTGCCAGGCGACGAACCCCCTGACGAGTCCGCTCGGCGGCGGCGTCCCCCCGACGCACCACCAGCAACAGCAGCAGCAGCAACAGCAACAGCAGCAGCAGCAGCAGCAGCAGCAGCTGGCCGGGACGCCGGGCAGCCAGCAGTCCCTGCAGACGCTCGAGTCGGGCTACTCCTCGCTCACCATGTCGCCCGTCTCCAGCATGGGCATCTCCCCCGTGGGGGGCATCGGCGCCTCCATGGGCCACCATCACGGCTACGCCAGCCCGGTGGTCACGCCCTCGCCCGTGCACACGACCCACCCGCACTCGGCCGGCCTCAGCCCCATCAACGACGTCAAGCCCCACTGCGCGTACACGCGGGACCTCTACGACAGTGAGTATACTCGCGCCCGAGATAAGCCTCCGCCTTCTCCTCGGCGTTCCCCCGCAACCTTTGTTCCGATGTTTTTCCTCCATGCCACGCAGGAAACTGCTCAAACTGTTTCCTTTTCCAACGGCTCTTCACTCTCATAACTGCAACCTGTCATTTTCAATTTCCTATGACAGTAGTAATCGCACCGTTTCAAAAACGTTAAAGACCAGGTTAAAACGCAATTTTGCCCGCGAATTCGGCCTCGAGCATCTTCGGGACATACATAACGATTATCCAAAGGACTTGGAGCTTACTCGTATAAAATTCTCGCTGACGCGTCTGTCTACATTCTGATTCGTGCCCGGTAACCCGACGACTCTTCTAACAGAATAAATCATTTTATAGCTTCATTCATTTCAACAAGGAAAACATATACATTATAATATTCTTATATAACTTCATTCCGTAAAGTAAATGCGAGTTTTAATTGTGTGTTTTTATAGTATGTTTTAATAGGGCGATAGGATTACTGCAAATGAAAGCGATCGAGCCACTATCACAATTTATACAACAGCCCGATAAAAATCCGAAGAGTCGGCTCAAAACATTTCTAATCTAATGTATTAAGCACATCTTCGAAGTAGTAAATTAATACGCGGACACGAAAAGTACGATCATACTTGCTGATTGAAGGTATTCAGTTTCGTTGAATGAATATTGAAAGTCAATAGGGGGGACCCCCTCGAGCGAGCCGCGCCGCCACACGACTCCCAGCTTGCGGCTGCGGTGCATGCGCATATACTGCAGCTCGGCTCGAGCAGAGGGTAAAAATAACACGCATCCTATGTAAACATTCAGGTGGAAGTCGACAGTTTTCAGGGTGGCAGGTGCCGCTCGAGAGACAGCTTCCTCCTTCCTTTCGGCCGGGCCCTTATTTCCATCCTCGGCTCCTTCTTCCTCCGTTTTTGCACCAACTCTTGCTCGGAGATTTTTGCTTTTTTTTTTTCGTTATCTGCATACTGTTGCGAAAAGAAAGGGGCATAGAGAGGGGCGGGGGCCCGTCGAGCTATGGGATAAAAAAACAATCGGTCACGGTCGAATTTCAGGGAAGGAGGTGGACCAGAGCCCGATTTACTACTCGGCCCACTCGAACGTCTCGCACCACCAGTACTACCAGCAGAGCCACCACCACCAAATGATGACCGGCTCGCACCACCACCACCACCACCAGTTGGGCATGCCGACGGGCTACGAGAACATGCTCCCGCCGCCCCAGCCCTCGATGTGACCGGCGGACTACAGCCTCGTGCAGCGTTGCCACGACGACGCGCCTCAGAACCTCTACGAGGAGTACTGTCAATCCGCCGTCGACTGCTGTAAATTGCTCTGAATACTTATTTGCCTTCCTTCCAAGCTATACGAGACGAACAAAGAAATAACCTCTCGGCTATGTGTTACCCTATCTCATAAGCCCTCCTCGCCTTCCCGCGTGCCAAGAGTCATTATAAAAGCGAGCGAACGTCATTGCCTTTCGATTGCATCGATCGTACTAACTTTTACTTGACCGTGTTTGTGTAGCCAATGTTGTCTTCTCATTGTACATTGTAAAAAGCGCTTTAAACTAGACGTTCATTTAGTCATTGATTTAACTCAATTTACTATATTTAGCTTCTTAGCTTATCTTTAGTGAAACTCTCGCACTCTTTTCAACAATTCGGAAGCCTCGATTAACGGCATTAAACTCATTTCCCGCTAACGATCTATTGATTGTAGCGCATAAAAGTAGGTGCGTGGCACGATTCGATTTCCAATTTTAATTATCATATATATATATTTAGATTCTTATTTCAATAATTTTTAACTATAGCAAGTAGTTCACAAATCGGCAGATTCTCTGTTATAGTCTTCACTATAAAGTTTCATTGATCCATGCCTATTCAAATATTTTTTATATAATTGTTTAATAATTTAAATAATTGTTTTGTGCAAAAGGTCAACCTGGTGAGGTAAGGACGAAGAATCATATTTTTAATATTTCTCTTACTTTCGCGAATAATTATTTTATTTTACATATTTTTAAGCGTTTCTAGTTTGAAAACACGGTGACAAAATCGCAGCTTTAAACTCTATGTACATTTTGAAAGTATCGAGATTACCTTCTATAGATATGAATATAAAATATTATTTTTTAATTTGGCAAAGAAGTTGCATGCAATACATAGTACAAGACAATAGACGTATAAAGTTATTGCTAAAAATTATTTGTTAAAACACCACAAGTATAATTTTTAAGTTGACTTTGGTTATAAATTAATTTTTTCGGTATTTTATCTTTCATCAATTTATTATTGCAGGTGTAAATAACGACATCATCTACTAATCATAAATCGCGAATATATATGTATATGATGTAAATGTATTATAAAATAATAGTGTTATGAACAATTGTGACTGTACATGTACTGTATATAAAATAGAAAAATCAATGTGTATTAAAAAAAGTTTATTTAATTTTTATGATTACTTTTAAACCACCAATATTAATTTAAAGATTGAATAATTGTAAGTTATAAAACTGCTTATGTTTACAAGTTTATTTTTCTTAAGATTTGAATCCTTACTTTTAAAATTATAACGTATATTAGCTTATATTACGGCATTTATTCATAGTAATCAACCAAATAACATTCTAGAACTTTAATTTTAATTAGATGACAAATAATTATTTTAATGTAATAAATAAATTTAAGAAATAAAAATGTTATGTTACCAGTTACTACCTTTGTTTCCCGATTAAGGTGAAGGATCAACTGTCGGTATGGAAGGTACCGTTGGTATGATTTACTTACACCATATTTTCTACTATTGTAATTGTCGGTAATACAGAACATTATTTTACCACTGTTAAACTGATAGTTTTCTGGAAATAATAAGCATGAAAATCAATTGAATTTGTAATGGCTAATTATGGCTTATCTTGACTTAAATATATAACATGTAAATATATTAATATGTAAAATAGTTTAATTAAGAAAGGAAAAAATATGCGTAAAGTTAAGTACGCACGATAAACCTTTACAAAGTTTATTAGATAATTAAATTTCATGAATCGTCTATAAAATTTCTGAAAATTGAAATAATAATTACTTCAAACTTTTAATAAACAGCGCACGATAAAAACAAATTTAATTAAAACATTGTACAATTGACGAGTAGTGCCGAGATAATCCAGTCTTAATTGAATATATGACTAATTCCTTTTTCAATAATAAATGAATATAAGCTTTATGTAGCAAGAAAAAAGTGGCTAGCCTGCGCAGATACAATATTGCTGGCTATAAAGCGGCAGCAGTAGCGAGTCGGAGTTCGCCTCTGGGCTCTTTTGATGTTAAAACCTGTCACTACCGTCATGGCTTTCGCGGCTGCACGGCTTACCTCTTTTTGCTTGCTTCGCAATTTTCGATGCCTTCCAGGTAACAAGACATTTGCAAATAAAGCTCTGGACGTACGAGGTAATTGAGCGACGACCTATTCACGAGCTCGCTACTGCTTATCGTCTTATTTTTAAGTCTTTGTATAAACCCTCAGGCTTATAATATACTTTGTATAGCCTTTGTTTGATCAAAGCTATTTGTGTGGGCCATCAGAGACATAAATACTATGATATGTCAAATTTCATTTAAGATTTTTAACACAACAAACTATAATCAATACATTTAGGTATACTTAACTATTTTGCGTATAGCATATTATCGTTTCGTTAAGGCAAACTGGTATTCTCGACTTTTTTATTTGACCTTTACAATTTTCAACGCTTATCTTTTACATTTATGAGTATTGTGGCGAGCTGTGAAATTTTTCATCAAATTTGAAGAAAGTAATAATGATTTTTTAAAGTGTAAAAAGTTTCTGAAAAATTATGTACGCTATAAACTTTTCAGTTCTGCGTAACTTGACGCACTCGACCGAGTTCAAGTATTGTACATATAACTCGAGTTTTACTAGAGACCGATGTAATACTCAATCCCGATGTTTTTTCTCGTAAAAAAATATTAGAAAAGTGTTTTAACGGCTAATATTTTTTATTGGCTATTTGCCCAAACAGCAAACGTACTGTACGCTAAAAACATGAAGTTTGAAGTTAATACAACACTACCGTATACATTGTGAAAAAAATCATTTGAAAAGAGTTCAATATAAAATTAGGTACACTATAGGGCATTATACTGTCAGACAAAATCATTTTCATTTTTAATTTCTATGAATGATTCATTTGGTCCACCAATCTGGATAATGTACCTTTTATATTTACTTTTCTAATATATCTATCAAATTAAGTTATGTAACTACAATACTCGTTTAAGTTATATCGTAAGCTGAGTATAGACATTTAACATTTAAACAACTTTAATAACTTAATATGTAAATAGATTAAAACAATATTAATATAATTACATTTCAATCGTACTATTTAAAGATTCTGATATTCTTTCAATGAAATTTGTGTAAAAAGTTCTACTTTAAAAGATAAATAAAGAAAAATCTGATAATATTGAAACTATTAAGGGGAGCATACAGTAACTAGATTATTCGTACCTCATCTTTATTTCATAGTTTCTCATTAAGAATTTATGTTTTTTTTATATTGAGAATTTATATATTAAACCATTATTTAATTCTTTATTTATTCATAACATCAATAAATTGCGCCACGATAAAAATATCAAGAGCCAACACTCCAAAATATAGATCCTAAACATTCTATATTACAGTACAAAGGTTTAGAATCATTATTATAATTAAAAATCATCTATATTACTATTGACAGTTGTGTACGGTTATCAAGTTAAATTTAAAAATTCTACCTTTCATCATTTAATAGACTTGTGTATAATTTTATTGGTTACGATATTCAACTAACCTTGGTTATCGTTAAATATGGTAATTTTTTTATATTTAGATAAGTGTCATTACGATATGCAGCATTTACTTACTGATCATTTATGTTATGCATTGATATAGACTGTAGTGCGTACACAAGAACTTTCCAGATATCCTTGACAATTTTTATTTTTCGTCAATGACATTTGACAAATTAATATGACTACTAATGTTTAAAAATATTATTAAAAGTAAGTTTTTTTTTATTACAAAAAATATGTAGAGTTAGATAAAATATAACTATTCAAAAAATGTAATTTTTCTATTTGTATATAAGATGTGATGATAATGTATAAAAATAAGGTTTGATTAATCTTGCTATTTTCTAACTTGTATTAATATTAGTATACACATAAATCTAAACATTATTTGATGATGTTAAAGGTTAAAAAATGAAATTGACTGTTTATTTATTTCATATTTATTTGATAATAAGCATGTACAATCCTGATCTCTTGCTGAGAATCAATAATATATTAACAATAATATCACGTACTATTTGAAATAAATTTTATTTTCGTAGTTGCGCACGCAATGTTGACTTTTTCGATGCTTTATTTATGTTTCCTATCAGACATTTTCTCAAAGCTTATTCGAAAATGAATTGCGAATAACTTTGTCGAATTTCTTCTTCTATGTATCAACTATTTTAGAAAAAAATCAAATATCTGGCATGAAGTTTTAATTTAAATATTAAAAGTATATTAGGTAATTGCTATGATGGTCATTCATAGAAGAAATAAATTTGACATTTATTTATTATCACTATAATATATGCGATACCATAATTTGTATTTCATTTTGACTGTGTAAGGAGGGTTTACCTTTAATTGTACTTTCCCTGAAGTTTAAATACCTACTACGAAAAATCGATTATTTGTGAAAGCGTTAAATTTCATTTGTTAAATTACATTAAAACTTGTATAAATGAAGTATTCAAGACGTTCTGTGATCTTATTCAACTCCGAAATAGCAATTTTTTAAAATTATTAGTTTGCTATAGATGTTTCTTAAAGTGATAATTGTAAGAGATGAAATTACATGTAAGTATTTAATTAGCGATTCGGGCGTAGAATCGTTTTTAACGAATACAACTTTTTTATATACATTTTATAATGTCCAAAATATAAAATTATTGTGAATTTGTATTATTTTCGAATTGTGATAATAAACAAAATTATACAATGCAACTGTAGAACATAATCCATTCATGGGTTCGAAAAAATATGAACGCTAACCAAAAATTTTGAATTAATATGCCACTCTTGAATGAACTTTCATATATCTTGTAGGTCTAATTCTACTACAATTTTTAATAAATTCAACAAAAATGTTACATAGTTTTATGAACAATAGCTTTTTTGTTACACGAGTATTTAAAGTTTAGGAAAAGAATATCCCTCCTTAATTAATATTGTCATTAAAGTTCATACCACGTGTATATTATGAAATCATATATAGACTGTGTAATTCATTCAATAATAATAAATACATATTGTGTATATAATAACTCTATATGCACACTACGCGATTGATCTTATGAATATATCTAAAATTCTATTTATTCGTCATATTATTTTGCTGTAGAAAATATGACGAAACACGTAATGTATGTATATATGTATAATTCACGAGTGACTTTTCACATTGAAAAAATATATATCAATTTAAGAAGACAACGATCTAATTTCTGGTACTTGACAGCAATGGTACACGGATATGTATGAGTGTGTGCTTTCTTTATTTTATAACACGCCCATAAAACGCAGAATCCATACATTCAAAAATACATAATTGTGCATGCGTGAATGCAATTGGTATGATTGTAAAGTTGATGAATTTTGAAGTATACGCGTAAGGTTTAGTTATTTTAGCTAACTAACTATATAAAGATTACAAGATTTACATGTAGCGGTCACGTTATATTTTTTATTCGTTTATCCATTTATTTCTTTATTCGTTTATTTATTACAGCTATTATTATTATTAGTATTATTTTTATAAATTTTAAATAGGTTCGATTTCAAATATTGTAATTTAGAAAAGTTCTTAAATTATTTCTACAATTGAATTTTAATGAAGGTATGCGCCATAAAAATTTAAATCATATTACTATTATCGTAATATTACTTAAATTTGTAAAGTTACATATTCAACAAAAATGATTTATAATTATCTTTATGTTATAAATAAAATTTAAATGACTGATATTTTCAAATGTCAAAAAGCTTTGAATAAATAAGTGTTGGTAAGTGTGATATTATATGAAATGCTTTAATTTATTTACATCCCAATTGTTTTTGTATCTTTACGTTTAGCAGCACGGTATATAAGGGTTTATTTTTATACAATTATTTTTAAGATTAAATCCTTTTCTTGTATGTTTAAAATAAATAAAAAAAGCGTTTGTATATCTTTATAACGCGTGATCTTAATCTAAATTAAACACGAAGGGAATAATAAGGAACAGTCTATATAGTAGCAGAAATTTTAATCACGGTGAGTTTGCACATCATCTACTTGATTTCAACTACATTTCATGTGTTTAATAGATACAAAAGTTGATGAGTTTTTAAATGAAGTATTTCATTTAAAAACGCTTAGGCAAACAAGATTTACGTGTTCTTGTAATCTTTGTATTCATGTTTATAAAATGTTTGGGGAAATGTATCCAATAATATATGAAATTCTTCACTGTCAAAACATTTAGAATGAATGAAAAATGTGTTATTACGTTTTTAGCTTAATATAAGAAATGATTTGAACGCTTGACTAGACAAAAAATTTTATTGCAAAATTGAAATAATAAAACTTTTTGTAATATAAAATGATGAAAAATTTTTAAATTTAAACATATGTAATATTTTAATATTAATGCATACGAATCTATATAAAAGTTTATGAAGTTCAATTTAGCTATAAATATTGGATATCACACAATTTTACAAATTCATGAAGCGATGTGGCCTCAAAGAAAATATTATTTATTTATTATTAATACTTATATGTCATGGTTTATTGTATTTGCAGCTATGAAAATGTTATTGTTATATTTATTTTTGAAAGCAATTAATTTATAATGTACATGTATCGCAATTAACTTTTGAAAATTTTCATGCTTTTTATTAAGGTTTATTATGAAAACCTAGTACAGACTTTTTAACGATTCATTTGTAATGTATACAGGACTTTGTCATTAATTTAAATATATATCGGAAAATCAATGGGATATATTCGGAATAGCAATTAATAAAAAAATAATATTTTCTTTGTAGAGTTTATTTTCATTGTAATGAATTTACAATTTGTTTATCAGTTTTCATCAATACATAGCTTGTGTATAATGGATAATATAGCGAATGAACAAAAACATGTTTAATTACGAAAGTATTTTTGAAAAAAATGGTTCAAAAAACAAACTCTCTTAGATTTAAATTTTGATAATATTTAAAGTTGTTTTCATCAAACGAAAAGGTAATTGCAGCAAACGTGTATTAACAAAATTTATAAAAATAAAGGTTATTTATATAGCAGTACATTGAAAAATGCTGGTATGTTATTTTGATATGTTTTACTGCGAATTAGAGCATGCTTCACCTTGATCAATCATCACAGTACATGAAATATTTACTCACTTATACGTAATTTTGATATCTTACAAACTAGAAACTTACATTGTTATTTATGCTCCTTGTTACATTTAAACGCTATTGCTTCTTTCAATAATATACACTATATTGTATAAAAAAATAATAATATAGACGACGAGAATCTTCAATGCAATTAACAATAAATTACAAGAAAATGAATTTTGTTTGCAGGCTTACACTGGTAACGAAATAAGCTTGTCGGAAAATTCAATTGCATAAAAATAATACTTTTTTTTCTAAAAGAGCGTAATACCAGGCCTGCAGGTTATATACTTGTGTACTTTCCAATTCATAATATTTAAGCGGTTCGAAGGGATAACATATTGCAGTGAGCTCTCAAGTTTTTCCCGATGGCTTGCAAGAGAGATGCGGAACTAGTTACAATAGAACATTGTCTGGTCCAGAGAACAACGAATCAATCGACGGTACTTTTCCTCGGCTCGGCTGCGCGAGCACGCGAAATTGGAGAGTCAATTATATAAACGCGTTTCCCGCCTCTTCGAAGCATAAGCTAAATACATTGTAACGGTTGACATTAGCACATTCATCAAATATCCGGTATGTGCGTGTGCGGCGCACGCGCGCAATTTACATAAGATACACAAGAGACGTCAATGGAATTTATTACGGGAAGTGTTTTGATCCATCTTGATAAATCTACGAGAGCGAGAAAGAGCGCTTTCATTTTGATTTATATATGCATATGTACACATAAGTGTGTGTACGTATACGTATATATATATAGATATTCTCGAATATAAAGATGAGCCCTGCGGGCTCTGCTCCTTTCGCGCGCTCTAAATTCTGTGGAGAGCGAGTGCGGGCGTGGGCGAGTGTGTGTACGTGTGCATTGTACGCGTGGGCGCTGACGCGTCCTCGCACCACCTATTTTCCCTGGCAAAAAAGGAGGCGGCTCATCGTCTCCGCGGCTCCCGCGGCTCCCGCGGACAGCTTCGCGAGCCCGCTCATTTGGCAAATAATACTGTGTCTACGACTAACGAAAGGGAACGGAGAGAGCGGCGTAACGGATCAACTCGATTAGGCCAGAATGACGTTGACGATAAAAAAAAAAAAAAGAAGAAAAAAAAAAACAATTGCGTCCCCCGTCGCGGCGGTCCCGCACTTTATACAACACTGACAGGGCGTGCGCGCGTGTTCGTTTGTCTGTACGTGTACATGCGGGTGCAGATAAGCTTTCGAAGACATAGCGCTAAGTCTACGAGGGTCGGCAGTGCGTGAGATCTAGCTTAGCGAATGGTTCATATGTATAACTTGTATATTTCGCTCCCTCCACGCGCGCTTGTATATCGAACTTGTCTGTGTCTGGTGAGAGAGATAGGTGCAGTGTGTCAGAGATAGAGATGATGGAGAAATGGTGAGAGAGGGGTGGGGGTGGGGTAGAGAGACAGAGAGTGGGAGCGGATAGGAAAGAGACAGGTCTGCGAGCGCGCGGGCGGAAATTCTCCCCGTGGCGCAAAGCGAAATTCGGGCGCATCCCCCGGTGGAAGGACGGGAGACGGGGGCGCCGCGGCCCGGATGCAGGCGGGTGGCCCTCCTCAGAGGGGCGCGATCTTCTCGGCGTGCCGCAGGACCGGCACCTGGGTCTCGTACACGGGCACGCACTTGTAGTACTGCGGGGGGAAGCCGGCGAAGTCCGCCTCGGAGGGGGCGAGGCGCGCCCGGAAGCGGCCCCGCACCAGGTGCACCATGAGGAGGACGCAGAGGAGCCCGAGGACCGCCATGAGGACGACCTGGATGGTGCCCCAGCCCCGCGAGTCCGTGGCCTGTCGACATAGAGACAAAGAGCACAGCCCTGCTTTAACAGACCTTGTGTACGCGCGGGCATGTACATATATATACGAGGCTTGCGCCTGCACACCCTTCAAACGGTTTGCTGCTCTCGGCGGAAATACACAAAGCTTTGGATGCGTGCTTCCGCGCGGAAAATGTTTCAGTGCTCTTCACCCGACGGGTGCTCAAGCCGCTAGTCGGAACTGCCACTTTCTGAAACGCGCATCTTTAATAGTCTAAGCCACGCGCACGCGGTCTAAATATATTATTTAAATATGCGCATTCTGCTTCTCTGCCTGGTAATGAAATTGTAATTATATTATCATTAATTGCGTGTAACGGCAGAGTGCCGCTGACACCGAGCAGATTTCAATATTCACCTGTTCAGTGCAATTGAACAATGTGCAAAACGCACGCGAATAAAACATTATCCACCCTGCGTAATTAAATTTTTATGAAATTACTGCACGCGTATGTAGGCCGGGCAGGATACCGAGTGAGCTATTGGTTTATGGTGGGTTAAATTGTTACCGAGCTTGCATTATAAATCAATCCGTGTGCGAATTACAATACGATAAGAGATTTCATATAAATTACGCATTGTTAATTAGCCCGTCAAATTGATTATCCGGCCTCTGACCGCTCGATAGGTTCCGACGATGCCCCGGACCACTGGGATCAAGCGAGCGCGCGATGCCACCGATCGAGTTAAAGTTTCTCGGAGGAATCTGAAATGATTCGCGACTGTGGCCCCCGAAACGGAATTATCTCGCCAACTTTTCAGTGACTGATCTGCACCACTTAGTCCAACTCGCGGGTCTTTCAGCCAAATCAATAGATCATATTAGAGGCGGCATGCCCAACTCCGTTATCGGGGTCCAAGCGAACGTCTCGATAAATCTCCGATCGAGGACGTCAAAAAATCTATAGGAAAATCCTGCACCGACGGAAAGATTAATTCAATTTAAAGTCATCTCATTAACAATTACAGCATTATTGTACGAGTTTAATATGCTTTCTAAATATCGAATCAAAGATGATTAAACTAAGTAACTCAAAATACCATTATTTAAATATTAAGATACAAAACCGATGGGAAGAATTTGTTACGTTACAAGAGAATCGAAGAATAGAAGCGGCGATATGCATACTTTACTCATTATAACCGCGATAATCTGTTTTCTGTAGGCAAAAGAACGCTAATAAACATGTTTTGAGCAAGATGAAAGACGTGATTAATGATCGGGGCGGCGGAGCACAGAGGAAGATAGCGGGGCGTTATCGATTAGCGAAGGTTTTCCAATATTAAAGAATATAGCTGCTCGGGAAAGGGCCGGAAAAGCTTGTTTGTCAAAGGAGCGCTTTCCGACTAATTGGCTGGGGAGCGGGGGCTTACCGGAGCGGGGCAGCGGGGGCAGCACTGGCCGGGGCCCGGGGCCTCGGGCTCGGGGCAGGCCACCTCGCAGACGGTCTCGTTGCAGGTGATCTGGCCGCGGCGGTCGCACTGGCAGCTCCTGCAGGGCTCGTCGCTCCAGGTGGCGCCCTCGGGCCGCGTGACGTTGCGCTCGTCCAGGCAGCTCCCGCGGCACCGGCAGCTCTGCGCACCAATCACGCCCAAGGCTCCTTTTTATTCTCCGCGGGGCGCGCGCCCTTTAATCCCGGGCCGATGGCCCGGGGGAGCGGTAAATCCCGCGGGCTCCGGGGTTACGGGCGCCCGTCGCCGGCCCGGCCCGCGCCAAAAAAAGGCCCTCCGGGGCGCGGCCGCGGGGACGGGCGCACGGGAACCGGGGGCCATGCTTACCGGGCAGCCGTCCTCGGTGCTCCTGTAGCCCTGGGGGCACTCGGTCTCGCAGGCCGGGCACTCGGCCCGCGCCCGGCACTCGCACACGCTGCAGTTGCTCCCGTCGAGCAGCAGGCCGAACTCGCAGCTCAGCCGGCACTCGAGGCGCGGGCAGTCGACCCTCGCGACCACCACCTCCTCCTCGCCCTCCTCCGCCGACGCCTCGCCCTCGTACTCCTCCTCCTGGGCCTTCTCCTCCGCCTCTGCCTTCTGTCCTCGTTAACAAAGCATCCGCCAACGTTAGCTGGCCGACCTCACCTTTTTCCCCCGATTTCGCTATTCGCCACCAAGGCCCTCCCCGCTACGCGTCTCGTTAATATTGCACATTGGTACATTGAACGGGAAACCAGTTGGACGTATCCCTCCTTTGAAAGTCGGTAAAACGTCAAGCTCTCTTATTGAAACACACCGAGCAAGGGCTTTGATACACACAACTTTTCCTTTGTCTTAACATCGCTATTCTGTCAAATTTATAATTATATACGACAAAGTGCTCGAGCTCAGTTCACGTTGACTGCTTTTTTCATCTGGCTTTTCACTTAAATATTCATGGCAAATTCAATAAGGTCTTACTCCAATATAAACTATTTTTATTCTCTGATACGATTGCTATACTTTCTTCAAAATATAATCAGTTAATTAGATAAAATTTCCACGTTCAAATGTCCGTGCATTTTTAGATGTATATTTTTAATATACAAAAATCAAAAGATTCCTGAGAATGTAATAACGAGGAGTATCGTTCTCAAAAATACAGTTATTTACTATATATATTTCTACATAAAAATTTTTAAACGATAACAAGTTTTAAAGTCAATACCTTTGTTAATTCAGAAAACGATAAACATTTAGTAACACTTGTAAAAATATAAACAGCACTTAAAAATAAAATTTAGTTTACTGCTTGTAAAATTAAAACACATTAATTTGGCTCAAAATATTAATATAACAACTTAAATATTATTTAATCAACTTAAATTTTTAAGAAAAGAATGCAGAAAAATGGTTGAAAACTATAGTTTATACAGTTTTCATGTTTTTAAGTGCATTTAATCGTTAACTTTTATTACGAGTTACGTTTAATTCGACTTTAAGCCAATTTAATGTTTTTGACTTTTGAAAGCATTAAGCTTATGTCGTCTAGTTTCATTTTCATTCTCGGTGCATTAAGGACATTTTTGATGGATATATTCATGCATAAAGTTTTGACATTTTTCCAACAATTACATTAAAGTATCATTAAGGTGTCATTAGCTCGACTATTTGAGAGCGCTGGATGGATTAACCCCCGTCTAACATATTTAAAATAGATTTCAAACTTTGATTTGGCTCTCTATTGAATCTGTTTCATAAAATGCGCAATAACTAATTTTTCGGCAATAAAATTAAAATTTTTATTTTGTGCAGTGAAAGTAGTGTTTTTTTTACAGAATATTTTTCCACAAATTTTATAAAGTATAGAAAAAAAAACATTGCTCTTTTCAAGTGAGATCGTATTCAAACAAAGTCATTAAGAAAACAAGGCAGTCGTGTTCGTAGGGAATATCAGTAGCGTGTGTTGTTTTCGCGAAAACGCGGGTGCCAGAGAGAAATAATGACCCGAATTGAAGGACCACGAATCGCGAAAATAAAAGGCAAGCTGTGTGATATTACGAGGGCTGAAAATAGCGACTGGGGCGCGGCCCGGAGACAAAGAGATTTGGAGTCAATAGGAGTCGGAACGGTGGCGGATTATTAAAGCCCTTTGATAGGTCTGCGCCGGTGCACAATGTCGACAGGAGCAGCGGGCGTAAATTCGGCAAGGCCGCGAGACTCACCGGGTGAGGCTGGCGCCGGCGGCAGGAGCAGCGCTCGCAGCCGGCCTCGTCGGTCTCGAGGTCGCACTCGAGGTCACAGGGCCCGGGGAGCGGGGGGCACGTCGTCGAGGGCCGGGGCGGGCACTTGGGGCAGCACTCGCCCGGGGCCCGGGGCAGGGGCCGGTTGCAGCTGCCGCACATGGCCGTGTGGCAGGAGACGCCGCCCGGCTCGCAGGTGCAGTTGACGCAGGGGTCGTCCGCGTCCTGCCAGCGCTCGCTCAGCTCCCGCGGCCGGCCCGAGTTGTCCAGGCAGGCCGGCCTGCCCGTCTCCTCCTGGGCCACGTAGCTCAGCCTCACTGCGAACACGCTCGGATTAATTAGTTGGCCGCCTACCTCGTGTCTCAGCTGGATTTGGATATCGGCCATGTCGCCCCGAGGCTTTTTCCCTCAAACAACCATGTCGGTCAATTCTTCCAAAAACGAACAGCAGCGATTTTAGCCTGGACTCTACCGAGACGTTTTCAAAGACCAAATTAATAACACCCGTCAGCTTCTTTCATGTCGCTCAATTATATAAATACTTGAAAGTGTTACTTTCTGCGCAGACTTTATCTCAACCGGCTTGATGGATTTTTACCCTCGAGAGCTTAAAATGTTGGTATTGAATAGCTCTTTGACCAGTTGCTCTTTTATATTGTGTTACAAGTTGAGCAAATACAAACAAAGTGAAAAACAGGTTATAATTTTAACGATATTTTAAAGTACGTTTAAAAATATTTATTCGTTTTCTTCATTTCTCAAATATATATATGTATATTTCTTTTCTAATTGGCACTTTACGAAGTATCTGCGATTCAAGGAATTATTAAATATCTACATAAGTTAAGCCCTTCCGGGGGAAAATCCGTCATGTGGCTCTGAATAAAGTCTATGCAGAAGACAAAATTTCCAAGCACCTATATTTCAACGGAAATGAACTGTCAGAATTCTGAGAGGTCTCAGTCTATCAAACATAACATCCAATTTAAAAAAAAATTATTGTCTTTTCGAGTGAAAAATTACAAAAGTTATTTGTAAATGGAATTTCGCGGTAAGCTGCAGTAAGGCCTAGGTAGAAAAAATCATTATTTCCCAAAGATTAATCGAGTCTCCGGATGCTTTTGTATTTACCAATCGGCCCGGGCACAAAACAAAGGATTGAAGGATTAATTAAATTGGACGGCGATGGCCCCAAATCGGTGATAAAAATAATCAAATCCAGCGAACGGCACTGTAAATATAGCGGCGACGTTGTATAAGTGCACAAATTGAATTTTGAGAAGCAGAGCCGAAAAATCAATCTGCCGCACTCGAACGGAGGTCGATTAAAGACATATAAATCGGTTAAAAATTCGGCGAGGCAAGTGCGGGCCCCTTAGCCCGCTCGGTGAGTCAGCGGCGTGTAAAGCGCGAGGCGAGCGCGTTACTCGCTCACTGAAATTCCACGCGGCTAACGAAATAACCATTCTCGCGGGCGTCCCGGACAATAAAGCCGCGGCCGGGCTTCTTTTTAATCCCCGAGGCGCGCACAAGGAGGGCCGAGCGGGGCGTTTGTCGCGCGGGCCGCAGACAGGACTCGGGGGGCGAAGGGAGGAGCGGAGGAGGCGGAGAGCGGGAGGAGCGGCCCCCGGTCGGCGGGGCAGACGGGCAGACAGAGTTATTACCTTGATTGCGGCACTCGTAGAGCGGGCAGCAGCTGCCCGGCCTCTCGGGAATGGCCTCCCGCACTCGCACGGGCTGTTGTCCGGCTTGGCAAACCTGCTCCGGACAGGGCGACACGCATTTGCATTCGCCGTCGTCGCTCAGGAAGCTGTCCTCCGGGCATCTCGGCTGCGGCTCCGCTGCGGCTCCGGGGCTACTCCCCGCCCCTGCGACAAACGGCCTTCATTATCAGACGTCCACTCCTCCGGCCCATTATCCCCCGGCCCACTCCCGCTCTATTGAGATACGCGCCCGCCCGCTCCTCGTTATTATCTACAAAGTGCACCGGGCTACTTTGTTTCTTCCCCCTCCCTCCCGAGATTAATTTATCTGCCCGGGCGCGCGCGCGCATATACGTATATGCCGCGCAGGCCCGCCGGGGTGATGCCCTCCCCCGGGCAAGGAGGAGAGCCCGCGCGGCAACCCTGCCGATATAATTACCGGGGCGGCCTCCTCTCGATGCCAAGGCTGTCGAAGGGCAGCCCCCTATCGATCCCTCGCTCTATTATTAACATTTCGATAATTGCATCCGTCGCTCGAGTGCATGGGCGCGCCAGTTGACGAGGCCGCGCACGGATCGAGGCAGTGGAAAACGCGCGCGAGCCGAGGATTTGCCGGGCAATGAGTTACGCAACGCCAGGCGTAATGTTCCGGCGTAAGCAGCGGGGCTGATTTCCAATTGGTCTATAGAGGGGCCGATTACATAAAGGGCGCAGGCCGCGTGGCGAGGGCTCCTATTTCGACCAAACCTGCCCTCTATTATTCGTTTGGGTTTTCCTCGCCGGCTTTTGTTTGCGCTTAGCGGGGCGCGTGCCCTACTGTGGGCACGCGCGCGCACACACACACACACGAGTGCGACCACTGACGAAGATCGGCATTAGCCCGCTTTTACGGGAGCGCGTAAAGCTCCGCGTAAAATTGATTGGTATTCAGGGTACGTATGCGTGTGTGTATATATACACCGGCCAAGTAAGACGAGGGCGATGGCTATCGGGCCGACTCGTCTCGCCGGGCTGACCGCGCGTACGCCTCGTCCACTCGGGCGGCGCGGCTCGCGCGCTTCTCCCCCCCCGAGGACGAGCGAGGGCCTCGCGCCCGGGGCTTCGATTAATACGTCAGAGTGGCCTCGCGGCGTGTATACTTTGGCGGGCGGCCGCCTCGCGATTAACGAGCGGTACTTTTTTTTGGAGAGGGAGCGCGCGGTGCGCCTGCGCGCGTACATCCTTTTCAAGGGGAGGCGATTATGGCGCTTTGGCGGGCGGCCGTTCCGCTTTTAGCGAATTAATTTCAACTTGTGTGCGGCCACTCTATTATTTCACTTAAATTTTGAATCGGACGCGAGGCCGCGCGCTATGGCCGCCGATGCCCGCGACCCCCGTGTATATGCACTGGCCGCCCGAGAGATAATTACTTTCGCCCGATGTTCTTTGCCGGCCGCCCCGTCGCGGCCTGATTTTTAATTAAACCTCGCCGGCTCTCGCTCGATAATTCATTAAGCGTGACATTAATTTATTCCAAGCTGGTGTATTAACGGGGCCAGATTGACGCGGCCCGGCTCGCGGACTCTAGCTTTCCGAGCGGGGCGAGAGTGAAAAGTACACGGGCTACGTTATACCCTTCACTTGGCCGTTCCTACGGCGCTTAATGCAGGGAACTCATTTGAACGATCAAACTCTCGGGAGCGCCGAGCGACATGTCCCGCCCGTGTACGAGCCCCCCGCTATATGTACATACGAGTTATACGGCCCGGCCGCTACGTGCATATCTGTTGGGAGCCGGGAGCCGCTCGAACTTTCGATCAACTAGTACCCGCCGCATTGTATTGAATTTTTCAACTTGATTCGAGCCCGTAATTGATCTCGACGTACTTTCCATTGGCTCCGCAAAACAGTTAGCCTGCTCTGATTCGGCCTAGTTATTGTTGCCAATGAAAAGTAGAGACTTTTATCTAGCGGTTTGTATAAGATGTCGGTTGAGAACCCGCAATATTCCCTGTAATGAAAAATATCTTGCGGAGAATGCACCGATGCAATTGTACATGAACCGAGGCAAACAAAAGCTTTTGAGAAGAAAAACAGCGTAATGGATTTTCTAGTGCAATATAAAAAATAATGATAAAACAGAGACGGGGGCAGGAGGCATATAGAAAATGGCGAGAGTAAAACAAAGGAAGGATGAATGTATATAGTTTGGTTTTATTGAAACGCAATCGTCAGTATATGGCGATAAGCCAACGCGTAATTTCGTCTATATTACAGGAGATAAACGTTGCGCGTATAATTAGTTAGGCGATAACAAAGAGTACAAAGGCCCAAACGTAATTAGGGAGGTTTGAGCGTGCGGAAGTGAAATTTTAATGAGAATCAAAATAATATTAATATAATCCTCGGCGGGAGTATAGGGGAGTTTTGGGGGCCTCGCGTCCATTATACCGGGTGAAAAGCCTTACGAAAAACATTAATTTCCCCGCGGCCGAGCCGAGGGGCGCGCTTTTATTTCCCCGCGAAATGAAAGAGAAACGTTTGCGGAAAGCGCATCGTGCCCGGGGATCCCGCCTCTATATATATTTATACACACATAGATATACACGTATACAAGGGAGGGCCGGACGATTGTCGATGTGCCCGGCGCCTTCCAGCCGGGGATTAATCTCAAAAGTCGCGCGTTACGCGCGACTTGATTCTCATAAGCGGCGCCAACTTGTAATATCGCGCTGTCCGCTCCTCGGGCTTCCGCTACCCGCTACACGACGTTATATACATATATATATATATATACGCTACCGTCAACCGGGGCGTGCTAGCACCAAGCGCCAAAGAGCGTAATTTAAATTTTATCCGCGCCGGGAGGAGGGATACCCGCGCGCGACCAGCCCCCCGCCCCCTCTGTCTCTATATATATATACACGTCCACGGCGCTCGATAGAGTCTCGGTATCGGCCGGCGCTCCTGCGACTCGTCGGCCCGTAATTTTTATTTCAATTTCAGCCTCGCGGCCCGGGCCAATGCAAACCCGGCCGGCAAAACTGACGATTTATCGCTCGGCGCTCAATCTCGGGCTTTCTGACGAATCGCGCACGGGTCTCGGCCTGTCTTATTAAAAAATATCCGCTCGCGCTCTTTCCCCTTTACATGGGAATCCTCGGCGGAAGCCCCGCAGCTTCTTGATTCCGCCCCCACCCGTGCGCCGGCGGCTCTCGGGGGATGTTTGCCCGCGAGATGAGCGCAACTGTTTCGCCGCGAGGGTTCCTCTCTTTTTTTTCCATTTCTTTTTTTTTTGTAAACGAGCCGCGAGCACTCGTCAGCCTCGTTGCGGCATCGGTGGCTGCAAGCGCGCCACTCGGCCCGCTCAGGAATTCGCTCGCGTACACTCAATGTTAATGCGTAAACGCACAGCCGGGCGGCGGGGGCGAATATCCGGCCCCTCGCTCATCGGGCTTGCGCCGCCCGGCCTTTACTACTTGACGCTCAACTTGGCCAAGCCTCTGTTTTTCTCCAATTCCCTTCTTTTTACCCCGCCTTTATATTGAAGCCCACGTGTGCGGCTTATTTAGCTTTCATTACATCCAGTAATATTTACGTTTATCTTCTGTGTTTACCGCACCCTTTTTTTTTGCGCACGGCAAACGCGCTGCTTACGCTTATTTACTTTATTTTATCGTATAATATGCTTTGTGTACCTTTTAGACTAATATTACATTGCTTTGGGAATTCATTTTTTTCTATTTATCATACTCATCAGAGTATTACCTTGCTTATTTTGCACCGGGCGTACAGTGCGGAGTTTGTGCCCTCTTTTTCCTTCTCGCATACCTACGTATGTTCATTCTGATTCATTAATAATTTTTACATGTGCCAAATCTGAATCCTGAACGCGCTGAAATGCGAAACCTGGTCTTATACGATTTATCGTAACCATATCTCTACGAGTTATATTTTTGCGAAAAAACAGAGGAAAGGCGCTGGCTGTATCGCAGTGTGCAAGATACATATATATATATGTATATCCCTCGCGCGTCATTTTTGCTTGTTCTGTAACATTCCCTTTTGTTAGTTCTTGCAAGGCTGTATTTTTAAAGATTTCATAAAAATCCGCGAAAGGCACGAATGCCTGGAATATCAAGTTCCCCCATACTCTTTCGCCTTTGCCGAGGCGGCCGAGGGAGAATCCAATAAAAGCCCACGCTTGATATTTGTTCTAAGATTTCCCCGTCAACTTATTAATTTGGGAGGAAGCGGGTCCCGGCTTTGTCCCGGCGGCTCGCGCCTCCGACGCCCCGCGTGCGTGAAGAGCCGGATCGCTCGTTAAAATGGCTCGGCGATAAGCCCGGCGTCGGGGACCGCAATTTCCAGGCGATCGATGGCCGGCGCCCCCCCCCGCTCCCCCGAGATCATCCCGGCCGCCCCGGGGCCCATTGTAAACGGGCGAGGGCCTGGATTTACCGAGGCGCCCGGGTTTTTCGGCCCCTTCCCTTACCTCGGAAAATTGCGGTTTTAATTAGCTCCCCGTGGGCCGGGGCCGCGCAATACGCCGCGGCGGCCCCCGAATCCGCCGGCCCATTAATTCTTTCCGACCTTTTGTCCGCTTAATGCCGGAAGTCCGACGTGTGCGGCGGCTGCTCACTTTTCAGTTTTCAACCCCCCCCCTCTTTTCCGCAGGGTTAAACGCGGCCAGGCCGCGTGTATAATAGGGGCCGCGGGTTCCATTGGCCGCGGCGGATGCGTACAACCCGGCGCCCGTTATCGGGCCTTTTTACCCGCTCGTTTCCCCGCCCGATCCCCTTTTCACAAATAAACACTCGCAATGATTACGCGCGGCAATTATATGTAAACGGTGGGTGGGGCCGCGAGGGCGCGGCGCCGAGTGCTTGTAACGACTCGGTGGAAATTGGCCCGGCGGTCGGCAGCCCGCTCGCAATTACAGGCCGCCTCCGCGGGAGGACCGACCGGAGCTCTTGCCCCGCTGCTAATCGCGGACTCGCGCGGAGTAGGTATATAAGGAAGCATAAAACGGCGGAAATAGACCGGGAGGATATCGGGCCGCCGCGGCGTCCCTTCCCCGGCGCACTAAATTTGGACAAATAGTCCTCGTCTGCTTGGGATTCCTTTCGCCGGGCGGCGGCGAGTCACGCTCCGCCGGAAAATGTGTGTTTAACTCTGCCGGGCTGCCGCGGTATGTATACGCTATCGCGCGCGCACAAATCCTCCCCGGGCGCTATTATTTTAAAGGCGAGCCTTTGCCGCCGACGACGTCCCCGGCCGGCAGGGCAAACACGCCGGCTGTTTTCCTAAAATTATGCGCGCGGCATAACCGGCCGAGGTTCCGCCCATGAATTCCCGATCGCCGCCGCCCGCGGACAAAGAATCGGGGCCGACAACCCGTTCCCCCGTCCCCTCCTCCTCCCCCGGGGGGATTTCGCGGCCGTCCGCCGGAAGTCGCGCTGACGCGCCGCCGCGGAATGCCGAGGGGATCGATTAGCCGGCCGTCGACGGGTAATTGGGCATCCGGCACTTGCTCCCGCCGCCCGCCCGGGATTGAAAGAAGCCAGCGGATTACGCGGGGAAAGCCAAGGCGCGGCCCGTAATAAGGTTTAAGGGGCTTTTCGCCGGCCGGGCCCGCTAAGCCTCGCGCACCGATATAAGCCCTCGGGCAAACGCACGACCGCGCCATCTGCTTCCCCGCGGGTCGATCGGTCGATTAGTCCCGGGCGAAGGCGGACTCGGAAAAAGACGGAAAAAACGGGCCGCTGCTTGGATAAGTCCGGCTTAGCCATGAGTGTACAACGCGGGGGGACGTCTGTTGGCCTCTTGCGCGGAACTGCGCAGATATCGGCCCGCGAGTGCCATCTCTTCCGGGTGATCTGGTCGCCGGCGACTTCGGACACTGGGATCGCACCTGTCGCTCGGCGGGCCCGCCGTAAAAATCGACCGCCGCCATCACGGCCCCGACGACTTGAATAATTGCCCGGGCAGGGGGATGGAGCGCCGGGCTTCCTCGGGGCCGGGGACTTTTACGCGGGCCGCGCGTCCCGGGGAGGACGCCTACGTGACTCCCGGCTTTTACGACCCCTGTATAAAGTTTACGGGCGGCCGGGACGCGTGGCCCGATCGCGGCCCTCCGGCCCGATATCGCCCCGGACCTGCCCGCGCGCTAATTGCGCCCCAAAGGGCCCGGGCTAATCGACTCGGCCGCGTCCGTCGGGAAGCCCGACCGACTCGGCCCGGCAACTTGCTATCTGCCCCGACCTCGGCCCTCGTTAGGGCTTCCGGCCTGACGAGGCCGATATCCCGCCCGGGGAATAATGAAGGAAAAGGGGAGAGGCCCCGCGCGTAAAAAGGCCTTCAGCGCCCCGGGGCTAAGTCTCCCGCGCGGATTTCCCGCGATTGCGGCTCTCGATTAAATCCAATGCCGTCCAATTATCCGGGGGCTCGCGGGGCGATTACAGGCGGCGTCGCGGCCGCCGGTCCCCGGCCCTCCCCCCCCGAGGGCTGCGGCAGATAAGGCGCCGGGCCGGCTTTATTGCGGGCGCATCTCATCCGGCCCCATGAAAGATTCAAAGCGGCCCGATCTCACTTTCAAACGGGCTTTGCGCCGCGGCGGCAGATCATCGGCAGCTGGAGGTCCTCCGCGACCTCGGGAGGGGGGCGTTAATAAAGTCGGCAAAGGGGAGCCGGCCGGGGGTACGGGGGGGGGTGGGGCAAACCGCGCGGCGGACTCACTTTACGGGCGGCGGGCAAATAGCTCGGCGTAATTAGGATTCCAAAACTCCCCGCTAAATAATGGGGAGGCGCGCGCGGAATCCCCGGCGCGCCCGAGGCCCGCGCGACCGCGCCCCTCGCGCCCCCGCCGCCGCGGCCCGTAAATCCGCGTTCGAGGGCCCGATTAGCCGGGCAATTGTTGGCCCGAGTTGGCCCAAGATGGCGGCCCCTCGCAGCCGGCGCGCCCCGGATGTCTCGGGGTTAATCGGGCAAAGAGCCCCGTGAAGCCCCGCCGCTTTTGTGCGAGGAGTCACTCGGCGGCCCCCGTCCCTCGGGCCGGCATTCCTCCAGCCCCGTCTCGGCTCCGGGGGATAAACATTTCCCGGGGCCGCGCAGTCCATTTGCTCCTGCGGCTCGCGGTCCCCGGCTAATCGAACCGCTCGATATGTATGTCGCGTCCCTGTTTGCGTACCGACGCACCCGGGGAAAAGAGACTCGCCTATACCCGGGCGGGGGAAGCGGTGTAAGGGCGCCGCGGGGAGCCGGCGGCGGACGTCCGGCCAATGCGGGAGCCATCGATCCGCCCGCGGCTCCCGGACTCGCGTAAACAGATAAGCGCCCGGGCTGAGACAATTAGGGGGGGTCGCGTTAACCCGGCGCCGGCGACTCCTATCGGCCGAGAGGAGTTGCCGAGTTCGCCCCGGAGTCGGCCCAAGGAAGCCCGCGCTTCTCCGGTCCAATTGAATCGTGCCAATTGCCGCGCTAACGGGCGCCCCGAGCGAGGGCCGACCGCGGCCATACACGTATATACGCGAGCCGCGGCGCATCTCGAGGGCCGTAGGCCCCGAGGAGGGGCTCCGGGGCCTGTTTGCGCGGCCGACGAACAGGTGCCCCCAGGGGGGAGGGCGGCGATCGATGCCGGCCGGAACTTTCCTCCGCCGCCCACTCGATATCCCCGGCATAATTAAACAGCTAATGGATAACGGAGTCGGCGCATAATGGCCTCGTTAGCCGGGGAAGGGAATCAGTCGGCCGGCCGGCGCGCCCCGAGCGATTCAAATTTTAAGTCGGCATTAACCCCGTTCGCCGGTGCGCCGCGGAGGAAAAACCGGCGTCGCGGTCGCCCGTCAGAATTGCCTCCGAGTGTGCCGGGCGTGCGGTGCGCATCTCCAGATGAGCCGCTGTGTGTATTATATACCGGGGGCCGGGACAGCGGCCGACCGCAGGGTATATGCCCCTGCCGTCCCGGGGCTTTTTTTTTTTTTCTCTTCCACGTGTGCGAATCAATATCCGCGCGGCGGCCTTTGACCCCCTGCGGCTGCCCTCGAAAACCCTCCAAAAGCGCCGCTTTTTCCCCGCCGGCGATATTAATTGCGAGGGCGCGACCGCAAACGGGACAAAGGCCTCTTTTTTTCTCCCGGCCGAGTGTAATCCCTCGCGAGGCGCCGACGTTCCTTTCCAATGCGACGCGAGCCCGCGGACGAAGAATCAAATGGCCTCGTGGATGGAGGCTCGCGCGGCCCTCCGCAAATAAACAATTCCCGCGCCGCAATGGAGATTCGCGGGTATTTGGGAGGTAAACAATCGATACGTACACCCGATCGGTCTTCCTAAACTAATAAACTAAAACGGAACGAAATTACGTGTCTCCGATTACACGAGCGCGGGATTAATTATACGTCGTTCGCGAGGACTAATATAGGGTTAGGTATACACGGGGGGAAGGGATTCCTTCGAGCCAATTAATAAAAAATGTCAGATACAAGGGTATTGTTGGCTTTTTCTTATAAAATATCAGTTCGACGATGAAGGCGACGAAAGGTAATTAGAAAATAATACTTGTGAAAATAAACCGATTGTTTTTGTACGGATTGACTAAATATTCCATAGGCCCGTTGCAATTGCAGTACATTTAAAAAATCCAAAACACAATAACTTGGATAGTAGCTGAGCCGTATGTCAGTATACAAAAATAAATAAATAAAAGCAACAACAGAGATGCATACGCTTGAGCGCATGCCATAAAAAATATAACGAAATAAGTCTATAAATACAAGCACGGACTCGGGCGAGAAAGCGTAGAGAACAACTGATTGGCCAATGCCAAGTCTCTCGTTAAGAAATATTAATATAATTTGACTGCATAAAAACCAAGTTGCTATTTTCATGATAGAAGATTAAGGAAAGGAATTAGCGAAATGTCACAACCGCATCGAGTATAAAAGTGTAAAGCATTAAGTAGTTTAGCGAGTGGCTAAAATTCTATTAAAAAACAAACTTGGGATAATAAAGTGAGAGTTTTCGTTGAACTAACCTAGTTAATATGAATTTTAAGTCAGAATCCCCGGTAGAAATAAACGACAATTATTCATCGGAGTTAATTACCGGTTTAAAATTGTCAAATGGAAAATGGCAAGATATTTCTGTGTACCGCGCTATAGTGCTGACTCCGAAAAGCGTCCTTTATCCCCCCCACGTGGATATTCGAAGCGCATTAACCGCGCCGAAGAGTTTGGTTTTGCAAGTAGGGAAAAACGCATTCCGCGGGACGCGAAGGAAGATTTAAATGGCAAAGGAAAATAAATACAGCGTGAGTAACGAGAGGAAAATAAATTTCTTCCGGGGGCAGGCAGAGAGGCCCTTGCGGAAAAAGGCCGAGGCTCCCTGGGTGGGGTCCGGTGAAAAAAAACCATGTCGGGGCGAGCGGGCGGCTGGCGGAGGCAGCTCGGGCCGGCAAGTCGGCCGGAGGCGGAACGCCCGGGGCATCGGGCCGTCCGCTTTGGAGGCCGGGCCGTAAAGCGGCGCCGCTTAAGCAGCCACTCTGCAGGCTAATCGCGGCCGAGCCGGGGACACGCACTTATCGACCGGCCGCCGGCCCGATAACGCGGTCACGTAGGCGCGCGGCCCAATAATAACGCGCCGCGCCAGTCGAAGGGAAACGAAAACAACGGGAATACAAAATAAAGAGGGCGGGGGCGCCCGCGGAAGGTGATTTAAGGGCCCGGCGGAATTAGAGCGCGCGCGCAAAGACGGCCCTCGTAAATCCGGCGCATTATCCCGCCGGAGAGGGTCTCGCGCGCGCGGATATAAAGGCCTGTGTCTCGTTAGCGGGCCTCCCGGGGGACTCGGGCGCCGATTGCGGCCCGCGGCCCCATTTATATCCCGGGCGGGGGGGAGGCCGCGAAACACGGGCCGGGCGGCTCCCCGCGAGCCGCATCCTCGGAGGAGGTTAATTTTTCAAGCGCGCCGGGCCCGCCTATCTCGCGGCGCGGGGCCAAGGCGCCGGGAAAAAGCCGCCGACAAAGGAGCCCCGGCCCGGGGACAAAGGACGCGTAAAAAGCCCGGGCCGGGGCAAAAAGCCGCCTTAATTCCTGGGGGGTGGGTGGGGGTGGGGCCGCGCGCCACCGGCGGGGGGAGGGCCGCAGCGCCACTTTGATTGGATTCCCCGAGTTTCGCTCTCCGATTTGATTGAAGTTTTCTCGTTACGAAACCGCCCCGACGGCCAGATTAATTAACGCTCCCCCGCACACGTACGCCGGGCCCCTGCATATACGTCAGATTAGCCGAAGAAAAAGGAGCGCCGCTGATTTCCCCGGGGGGGGCAGCCGCGGCCGCCTCGGATTACGCGGCTGATTATCGCTCGCGCGACGCGGCCCTCGAGGACTCGCCGGGAGGAATTCCGAGAGGTGCTGGCGCGCGCGCGCGCGGCCAAAGTCGCGCCGATCCTCCGTCCCGCTGTCTTCTAATCGATCCGATCGAGCGGCTCGCTCGCCTCCTTGCCGCCGTGACGGCTCGCGGCCGCGGCAATTATACGCGCGCCCAATAAAAGTCCGCTTTTGTTTGCCCGGGCTGAAAAGGCCGCCGTTATTCCCCGGGATAATCCGCGCGCCGTTCGGCTATCAATTAGGTTTAATAATAGCGATGAGCCGTGCGACTTTTTGCCGCGGGGGAAAAGCTCCATCGCGGGGCTGGCTCCGCGCGGTCCCGGCGGCACGTGACGCCCGCCGCCGGACACGTATGTTAATTCGAGCGCTGACAGAATTTCCAGACCGCGAGCGCGTTATATAGACTTGTTTATGCAACGTCACCGGTTGGCGCGCGCGCGCGCACCATCCCGAGTAAAAATATTTATTATCGGCCGAGCGACTCGCCGGCCAAGGGCGCGGCAATTACGTCCGCCCCGGGCGGTGGGCCGCCGCGCCCGCGGGACATCCTCCTACACGCGCCGGCTTAGCGCCACCCGTGAAAAATGGCCGGCAACTTTATCATCCGCGAGAGGTTGTACGGTGCTTCCCGCGGAGAATCAGCGTACATGTATAGGTACGTCTCGGGTGAAGTCGCCGCGGAATCGATCGGCCGGGTAGAGGGGGCAAGAGGCGCCGGATGAGGATGGACGCGGGCCCGATAGTGGACCTAATGGGCCTCGGGCCGCCGGGGAAGGGCGGATCCCGCGGGCGATTAGAGGGGCCGGGCCGCCTGGGAAATCTTCTTAGATCGCGCCCTCGCGCCGAGGGTTATATCAGCCCGGAGTCTTAGGGGCGCGCCGACGGCCCGGCCGGCTTTGTACATCCCCGGGATTTATGCGTGACGCCCGGCCGCGGCTCGTTCATCACCGGCGGCGCGCGCACTTTGAATTCCCGATAGGCGCGCCAACTGGAGCGCGCGTCCATTTGCTTTTATTAGTAGGCCGGCCGCTCGTCCGTCATTGTCCGCGGCGCCCGCGTAAATCTGAGTAAAACATCCGAGCCCGATAAAATCGCCCGATCGGGGATAAATAGGGGAATCCGGGGGGAGGGCGCCGCATCCAGGCCGCCGTGGACCCGCTGCCCTCAGGACTCGGGGCGCTAACTGGCGCTCGGCCGACGGGGGTATCGATTGGCCCCCGGGCCGTCGGCGCGCATCCCGCCAGCCTCCAGGTGTGCCAAGGAGCCGGTTTTACCGCGGCGCGGCCCTCCCCGGCCGCTTAGCCCCGCGGTTTTATTAAAGCGGGCCCGCGGCGAGATTGGCCGGCCGCGAGGTGGCGCACTAAACCCCGGCGACGCGCCGCGTCTATTTCTGCCGATTGCCGACGCCGGGAGACGAGTCTCGCCCCGGCTGTAAAATCCGCGAGTCACGGGAGGGGGAGCGCGAGGCTTGCAAAGCAGCGCCCGCGCGGTAAAAGAGAGAAAAAGGGGGGGAAAAAAAAAAGGCAGCGACGCTCGTAAATTACGGAGGGGAAGCCCGTAAAACCCGGCGATCGAGTGCGTCTCGCGGCGTTTACGCCGGGGCCAACCGGGACGCTGTCTTTCCGCGGCCTTGGCTCCTCTCGGCTTGGGCCGCGCGGCCGCGTGACGGATGGCCCCGCCCGGGAAACGGCGCCTCTCCCCCGGGTGACGAGTCAATCACGCGCGGGACGCCGATTCCCCGAGAAGCCAGGGGATCGATCCGCGCGACAATTTCCGCCGGGCAGGGCCTGCCCTCGGCGCACACGTACACGCGGCCAAGTGGCCCGTCAAAGGCCGCCCCGCCCCTCCCCGGATGCAAATGCTGCCTCGAGACGCAAAGGGCTTCCTCGTGATCCGCCGCGGATGCAAATGTGCGGGGGAAGTCCCGCTCTCCCGGCCGGGGAAGAACTTCCGTCGGCCTTGTCCTCTTTATCGCCGGGGCCCGGACCTCCTCAAGGTTAGCCCTCGGACCTCGTCTCCGTGGGGCAGTCGTTAGCCGAGCGTAACTCGGATTACCGCTGGGCGATATACCCCGGGGAGCGGGGGCGGACCGGCGGTAAAATTAACCCCCGGCGCCGATTGCGCCCGGCAGTCCGCCGAGTACATTAGCCGCGTGATGCAGGAGCCCCTCGGTTTTTCCCACCGGCCCGCTTGCTTTAGAGGATGTATAATGGATATAATCTCCGGGAACTGTGCGCTACGTGCCGGCGGCGGGGCACTTGTGCTAATCTGGAAACTGGCACCGGGATGGAGCGCGCGGTGATCGGTGTTGCTTAATAATTCAGGCTTATAGATTCCCCCGGTCGGAAATATACGAGTCGAGAGGGCTTAACTCCCCGGCGCGGCGGCCGCGGCATGATACGCCGCCGCCGGGAGAGAAGGAACACTCGGCTCGCGGCTGACCTACATCCATAAATGTGTGCTTTTCAATGCTATCTGGAGAATTTTAAGCTCGTTCCTTCCGCGGCGCACGTCGAGCCTCGGGCATTTTACATAATCCACTTTGCCCGCCGCGGCTCTCGGCGTCTCGATACCTCGCGCGCACCCGCCGACACACGCGCGCGCACACCTCTCTGCACGCGTACATATATGCAGCGCTCAAAGGCGCCGCGCGCCAAAGCTCGTCTGCCCGCCAGTAGGAAATACACACATGGCGCAACGACAAGACCTCCTTTCACCCGCGAGTCCCGGCTTTTTCCCCGCCCGGCTCTAGCCGCGATTGTCCCGGCCCCCCACCACCGAACACCTGTCCGCGGCCAGTCGATCGCGGCCGGGCCGAGGCGGTGTAGTCGCCGGCACCTGTCCGCCCGAACTAACCTCCGCCCGCCGAAAACTCCGGGCCTTCCGCCGGCGCGCACGTATATATATATGCCGGCGCTTGTTGCGCGGCCGGCTGTGCACACCGGCCGGATAGCCCGGCGGCCATTAGCGCGTAACGAAGGGCCCGTGTCGAGCGTCTGTATACCCGGGCAACTACCCCCCGCAGCTAATCAAGTATAACGCGATAATGCGCGCGCGACCGAGCATCTCCCCCGTAATTGCCTTCCGAACGGCTTGTTTGCCCCCGGCCCTCCGCCCACTCCGGGGAAAGAGGGCGTAAACTCGGCCCCGGGGGAGCTCCTCGCGGTCGCCTCGGCCGCGCGCCTCGACCCCGCCGGCTTTTAATTAACCCCGGGAGTCGCCGGGAGACATTACGCGGCTCTGCCCTCGGGAAGGCTAGCTCCCCGGAGCCGCCGTAGGTGACGATTCGCGCCTCCTCCCCCGGCCTACGACGGCGAGGACGACGTTTCCCTTCTTTCGCCGCCAAACTCCCGGGGCCCTGTGAAACCCAACCTTGAGCTTTGTCAAGGGCCTCGAGGCGCCGGGCGATCGGCCATCTCCATCCTGGAGGTGGCCTCCTGATGGGATTAACTTTTGACCGCGCGAGCCGTTGATTTGAATCGGCCCCGTCCCTCTGGCCGGCCGCGTCACCTACACCCGGGGAGACTCACCTGCAACATCAAAGAAAAAGCTCCAATTAGCGCGGCTGCGGTTTCCCCCGGCCTTATACGGGAGTAGACGAGCGCGCCGGGGGTCGGTGTATAAAGTGCTCTTTTTATCGCGGCCGCGCGAATCGGCCTCTCCACTTTGAGCCCCAGTCGGCCCGGCGCCCCGGCACAAATGCAAACGCGATCGATGAAGTTAATTAGCGCCCGCGCCCGAGTATCATCCGCGACGCATCAATTTGATTGGGGGATCTGGGCCGGCGCCGCGGGTCTTTAGAGCCAGATGCGCCGACGGCACTCGAGCGCGGCGGGGACGCGAGATCAAAAGTCCCGCGCGGCAAGTAGGCCGGCGGCGCGAGAGTCCGCCGCTCTGCGCCGGCCCTTGGCCGCAGCTGCCTGCGCGCGGGGCGGGCGGGGGAGGTAAAAAAGAGGGCCCGGGTCGCCCGGGACGTCCGAGGGCCACTCGAGCCTCGTTTCCATGCATAAACGACCGCGGCGGGGGCCACTCGGATCATCCCCGGAGATTGGCGGCGGGCCAACGCACCGGTGGCCCGCCGCCCCAGTCAGCAGTCGACTCGCCCCGTAAACTTTGCCCCAAGTTGCCCGGGGACAACGAGCCGAACCGCCTCCCCACCCCGGCCGCTAAAGTAAGTGCCGACCGCCGCTTAGCGCAGCCCACCCTCTGTATAGCTATAGGCTCCCGGATTAATTGCCCGAGTCAACAAGTGCGCGAGTTTTTCCAGAGGCTCCAGTAGGCCACTAGGGCCTCCGCGCCCACCGCCCCGCGCCCCGAAAACAAACGTGCAAAACTTTTATTAATGGTTTATATAAAACCTTGAAAAAATGCTCTTGTATATATAGCAAGCTTTACGAAAAACAATTAAATGCAGCTTTACAAACTTTTTATAAGGCTGGGGGCCGTGCGGAGAATTCAAAAACAGGCAGAGGAATGCCGCTGAAAATAGCACCGACGTGCAATTAATGACACTATTGCTGTAGGCTGACGTGCAACCTTGAAAAATTCATAAATTAACTGCGAAAAGTTAATGAAAAGTTTTAAGCTTCTTTTTTTATGAAAGCTCAAAAATTTGAATAAAATTAGATTGCCGAGGCTTTGTGTCGATCTTTCATACCACGTGGAGGAAAGAGAACGACTTGAAATAAAAGGCTATATATTAGAAGCTTTCTAGCAATCTTATTTCTATGTTGATTTACACTTCGTCACTATTCATGACACACGTACATTAACCGGTTAAATCAGTCCGTTGAACCGCAATGGAGTCTAAAGTTCTTTTTACGAGCGAGCGAATTACCGTTTTGTCGAATCGCGTGCATGCTCGCACCCAAGCCTAGGAGTCAGATTGCAGTGCGAGTGTCGATACGAGACGAGAGCGAAAGGCAATTAGCCATTGTGCTATAGAAAATTTCGGGCGACACGCAGTCAAGACGGGGGAACGCGCTGGTACGCGGATATGGCATCGAGGAACTTTGAGCACTTGAAACAGTTTGCAGCAATTACGGCAAATAATAACTAAAAATTAAACTTTAATTAAAATAAACGCTATTCAATCAATTGAATGTATCAAAATTATTGAACCTTTTTAACGGATTGTAGAATTTCTTTATTTTTACAAACAGTTACGGTTAATTCGCCAAAGTAGAAAATAAATTGTGTGAAATTAAATAATTGAAAGGTAAAAAGTGGCAATGCGCAAATACAAATCATATAATTTTAGCACCGTATAAGTTTGCAGCTTAAATAGATTCTTTCGGCTCGTTCATTTATTTAAGTGAGAGCTGGAGAAAAGATTGTCTTTTAGCAGTATTCTTCTAACGACGCTCCTATAGGTAATTATTTTTATTTACGTAATATTGATTGCTGATTCATTATTGAAAGGATACTTATTGAATTATTTACTTTTTTTTATGTATTAATCTTATATGATAGCTGATTGTAAGTTTGAATCATAAAGAGGCGAGGTAACAATGACTGTCTGTAGAAATGTCCATAAAACTCAGAAATAGGGTTATAAAAATTCCGGTTTAATGAGCCGAAAGACTATAATAATCCGACGATTCCAATAGTCTTTTAATTAATACGTCAAGTTGAAGTAGAAAAAAACATGAAAAGACGTGATAATTGTAAAAATTATCCTTTCATGCATGTCGACGCTCAAATTGTCATACGAATGAGGTTTAAATTTGCACTATCAGAAGAAATCAAACAATAATGTTGAAAGACTATACTATAAAGTTTTCATACAAGACAAACAGTTCTATTAATTACTGCAAATGTATGCGCGCGCCAGTAACGTAAGAAAATACAACTTTTGGAGCAAAAAGCTTTTTAAAAAGATTGCAAATCTTCGTTACACAGGGTCCGAGCCGTCCGGCTTTTTATCCAAATTAAGTGCTAATTCTCCGATATCCGTCCTTGTACGTTGTAATATGCCGCGCAGGGCACCCGGCGAGCGCACGGTAGTAAGATCGCGGCGTTTGAATTATTGCAGCCGAGCGCTCCGCGGAAATAAAACCTTGAGTCAACAGGTCCGCGGCGGGTGTCAGCCGCGCCTGGATAATCACACATATGGAGCGCATAAATAATTGCCAAGCATCTAGGCGGGCTTTTTTCCGGCGCCGCAGCCGCCGCGGGGGTGAAATACTCCCGAGGTCGGTGGGCCGCGGCGGGCGGGTTCGTTTAGCTTTTCTCCCGGGCCGGCCCCCCCCAGCAAATCTTCGGGGCCAGCGGCCGAAATGATTTAGCGGCCTCATCCCCGCCGGGCGGATCAAGAAGCGCGCGATAAATATCGCCCCCGCACGCGGCGATTAATAACCTCTTGCCGGGGAAAGCGGCCCCCCCTTTGATGCGCCCGTCCAACGCCGCTCGCGGGGCCGCGTAAAAAAGCCCCGCGGGGCCGTTATTTAGGCGGCCCTTTACGAGTCGGCTTTGACACTCGGCCGGCAATGCAATTACCGCGCATTTCGGGAAGGAGGGCCGCCCCCCACTCGTAAACGCGGCCTCGGGAAGGCAGCGGGGCATTTTTGGCAATAACGCGGGCGGCCGTGTCCCCCACAGGCTCCTCTCTCCTCGCGGTAGCCACACGTAGCCGGCCGCCGAGAGGTGCTGCGCGCTGACCCACTTGTCGCGGCGGTAGCGCCGCGAGGGGACGCCACACACACACACACACACATGTGTATAAAAGCCAACGGGCCGGAAAGCAGAGGCTCGGGCGCCGGTGCGCGCGCGGGGAGGGCCGGGGCAATTAGGCGTCTCGGCGATATCCGCGAGGGCCGCCGAGAATAGCCGCGTGGGCGTAATAGCCGGCTCCTCGTAAACCTCGCGATCATCCGCGAATAATGAGGCGCATCGGCGCGCCAGGGCCGCGGGGTCAGGGCTGCGAGGCGGCCTCCCCCCCCCGCGCCGCGATAAATATCCGCCTCTCGGCGAGGCCGGCCGTATCAAGCGCGCGCCTTGTTCGCGCTAAATCAATCCGAGAGCCCGCCGGGCCCGAATTTCCAGGCTTACATGACTCAATCGGCCCTGGCTCTCGAGCCGGGCGCGCGCGCGGGGGGGGGTGGGGAAAAAGCCGCGATCCGCCAAGCGGAGGAATGCGAGCGCGGAGAGCCAGGAGCGCCTAGCCTTCCGCCTCGAGTACGCCCACTTTATACCGTTGCGGCAAAAAAATCTTTATGCAGGCGCGCGAGCCAATTTCAAATCACATTTACGCGCAAGCTAATATACAAGCGGCTGCGGGGGAGGTAAGGCGCTCGTTCGGGAGCGGCGCGAATTATTTATACGGGTCAAAGAAATTTATAAATCCGAGCCTTAATTCAACGGCAATAAAAATTCTTAATGTACAGGTCAAATAAAAACGTCGTAAACTCCGAGTCCAGCGCCGAGTCCCCTGGGCCGGACTAGCCTCTTACTTTTAAATGTGTCTTATTTATGTGTAACAATTATTTACATGGGAACAATGTGCCTGTGTACACAAACATACTTAAGATCCAAAGTATATTACGCCCATTTTTATCGCTTTAATGGATCTCCTGCTGCAATTGCACGGGGCAAGGCGTATTTTTAAATCTGGAAAATGTCCATATTAGGAAGAATGATAAAATCCTGATGATTGTAAACATTTACTTATGTATACGGACATTTAGAGGTTTTAAACGTTATTTAGTATCTGAAATAATAGAACATGACCTAGTGCAGAAAGTCATATTCACCGATTTGAAAGACAGAGGTGTTGGTTGATTAGTTAATGTGCCTTGTACAAATAATTCATAAAGCGATAAAAAAATTACTCATAATTTCATGGTTTATATGAGTTGGCCGTTAGATTAAAGCATTTTTGTTTTTCTGTATGCAAATATAAATGCTATTTCGTTGATATAAATGCTTCGAGATTTTCAGATTAGCAGGTTAATGTAGGAGCTCCGGTTTTTATATTTATTTTAATAAAATGTTTCCATTTGACGTAAAAAGGCATAAAAGCCAGTCAATTATTTTAATATAAGCTAATAAAAGTTCCGATATTTCATAGCCATTAAACGAGGTTTTATGCAGATTTTTGCCTGGACTATCGCTCGAGATTTGCGAGCGTTTGTCAAAATACAGTGAACGATGCTTGTTGAGTTGGCGAAGTATATTACTCCAAGTCCCGAGAACGACTGATTGTGTATAGCTCGAGGACTCGAAGATTAATGATAATGTTCAGGAGTCCACCCGTAGGCCCCCAACGCTCAATTTCTCCAACGACATACAGACATATGGCGCAATTTCGGGCAACTTTGTCCAACGTTTCTCAAGACACTCTTGCCACAATGGACAAAATGTCACGAAAAGTCCCGAGGCTTTTTTCAGGGATAATCCGTTAATCCCTTTATGAGAGGAAAAGTCGTAAAAGGCACGTGGGCGTACGACGTCTGTCGCGCGGCAAGAGACTCGAGGTATTGTTTTCTACAGGCTACATAACTATAATACGCTCCGTGACGCACTTCGCAGTACTCGTCAACGTTTTTTTATTCGAAGCCTGCAGATGCGGACTATTTTTGTTGTGATACTGCTTCGACGGCAAATAAGCAATAATAAAATTGTCATCAACTTCGAGGCCAGTCGAGAACTTAAATTTGAATTGCGATTTTGTAACTTTTTATTAATTTCCATCTCATAATAGAAGCTGACATAATTTATTTGCCTTGTTATTTATGGACATTATAAGGCAATAAACTTGGTAGTTTTGAGGTGACAGGCAATTCCATGCCGCATCCACAACTCAAATAATTCATATCTGCAATTCTCGGCACGCGCTTTTTCAAAAGCGCAGACAAGTGCAAGTAAAAATACACCTTTCGCACGTGCGTGTCACAATTTGCGGAGCGAACTTATCTATATCAATACGAAGCGGCTCGCGAGCCGCGTTACTTATATCTCCTGTAATCGAGGAGAGAAAATATGTTCGCAAACGGATTAGAGACAGCCTGGCACTCGAAAGCGGTATCAATCTTGACGATCGACCTTTCGCTCGGAGGCAATTCGCCAGCGGGGCCCGGAGCGCGAGACAAACTCCCGGCTTGACAAAATATCATAAACGCGCATTAAGTGAATTTGAGGGAGCCGCCCTCGCCGGGAGGCGCAGTTAAATTCGGCTCTGCTCGGGAAAAACATCCTCTTTCGCGCCGGGCGCCCGAGCTAGGTAACAGCTTTAGGGAGGCTGAAAATGTCATTGGGCCGGCCCTCGAGCTGCCGCTGGCGCTGCGCCGGCGCCGGCTGAAAAACACGAGCTCGCGCGCGGGATTAGCGCGCGGAGGAATAAAGTGGCTATTCACGGGGAGTCGAGGCCCGCCGGCCCGCCGAGGCGCGCCTAATTAGCGGAGTGGCGCTTATTAATTTTTTCCCTTTATCCGCGAGGCGCCGTTTAACGAGGGCGTTTTCCCGAGAGCCAAGTGGCCGCCGCCTCCCCCTCCCCCAACCCCGCTTGCGGTAATTACATCCGTTTTAATTACCCCCGGTGGCGCGCGCGCGCGCGAGTGAGCCTCGGAATCAGGAGCAGCCAGCGCCGCGGGGCCCAGCCTCTCCCGGGGCTCGCGTCCCCTCCCGGCGGAGTCTCATCGATCTCCGGGATGACTGAGCGGCCCGCCGCTGATGGACTGCCGGCAATCATAATAGCGGCGGCCCACCGCCGAGCCTCTATTTGCATAACCGCCGCCCGCCGCGCCCGAATAGTCGCGGTAAATCACCTTTCGCAATTTGAGCGCTGTTTTTCCAGACGGCCACTACAAAACTCGTAGCCAGACGATTTCGACCAACTTAAGGGCAAGCCCGAGCATCGCATACTCGTCCAGTTTAACTCGAGGTTTAACTTTGGTTTTAACCCGTTTTTCAAATGCGTGTCTAGACGTACAGACCACAAAGCGTATATTTGGGCTTTGAACAAATTGCTTAATGTTTTATTTGAATAAGATTACGTGTAAGCAAAGCGCCACGTTTTTCATGAAAGTCAATGCCTATGTTGCAATTTTCCACCACAATGGCGCTGTTGCCGTCTATAAGGAATGAAATCAGCTGATTTTTGAGAAATTCACTGGTAGAAAATTAAACATAGAAACCTGCTGAGTAGACTAGACTGTGTTCGCGATCAACTGACCACAGCGACGCCAAATCACTGTGCAAACACTGCTTAATAATAATAGTCATAGATAACATTAGTATTAAATTAATGTTATTTTTACAGAGAGTTAGGTTATGTTCATATATAATAAGAATAAAAAGATAAGTTTGAATAAATATGCAGATATGGTACCTTCTCCATTTTCATTTCAATAATATTATTTATTTACACTTTGATTGGAGGACCGTATAAGGCAGTCATTGACTTAAAAATATGACGAAAGTCAGATGACAGGTTAGTCAAGCTAAATCAATAAACTAACTGAATACAGTGTATACATATATCGTTAACGGAGTATGGGTCGTCGCAACATCGAAACACCTTTACTAGAATTACACAATGATTTTTAGGAAAATAACTAATTGATTTTTCAGATAAAATGGACTACTCGTCCCCTAACTATATCAGTGCAGAACATTTAACAATTTATTTGACAACCAAATTTACAGTCGTTTAGAAACAATTTGAAAAATGGATCTACCCTCGCGTAAAATTGATCACTTTTTAAAGTCGACTTGTTAATCAAATGAAGTTTGAAATTCACAAAATTAACCTGTAAACGTAATAAAAACGATCGAAAAGTGGAACTGTAAGTTGAAATATTAGTTAGGAAATTAATCAATATTTTTCTCCGGTTTATAATTTTCGTCGTTAAATCAAAGGAGGAATCTAAAAAATGAAATTACACAAAGTTTTATCCTCGGTTATTCCCATAAACTCGTCAAAAATTTGCGACAACATTCTATGACGGTATCCTCATGGCGCACACGCCTATATACACATGTGCTCTGGCTTCCTCTTAAAACGGATCACGCGAAAAGTGCGCAGACCGAGTGCCCTGGAATTTCGGGTTATTCCGTTGGCCACTTGCGCAATCGGAGGGTCGCCGATGGGGGGACGGGCGCTCGCAAAGGAAATATTTTGTCTCGGCGCCGCGCCCCGTCTAATCTCCTTCTCGAGAGCGCGCGCGTCATCGGGATATATAGGGCTGTCAGCGCAGAGCGACTCGGCCGTCGGTTCGATTCGGCCCCGCGGCCCGCACGTCGTGAGCAATGGACTCTCGGTAGCGATCGACCGACCGGGCGAATCGATTTATGGACCGATCGGGTTATACCGAGTAATTCGATGATTCCTGCGGCAGCGCCCGTCGACTCGTTCGGGAAATTTACAGGACGGCTATCCAAATCTCGCGCGCAATCCCGACAGCTGGGGAGCAAACAGGGAGCGGCACGGATCATCCTCGATGTATATACCGATTGTGCCGCTTCGCCAGCGGAATTTCAATTAAATGAGCGCCGATGCGCAAAAAGCCGCCATCGCCACTTTCGCCGCAGCGCCAGCCGCCCTCTCCTGCACACATATACACTTCTCTTAGCGGCAGCCGCGTCCCGGCCTTTTATTTTCCTTTTCAAATTCGATTCTACACTAATGTCATTGAGATTTAAATTAGTGCGCTCGCCTCGCAGACTCGCCCAGCGCACGGATCCCGTATTTATTTTCCGTTACACGGCCTCTTTTCCCTTTGCTAAATTATACAGAGAAATAAACTGGCAAGTATTTTTGCAGCGATATACCTCGTGGCGAGGTTTTCATTATTTGTTATCAGCCAGGGGTCTCACTATGTGGCTGCACTGAATTCAGTCCAAGGTTTGATTAAACAAGCATTTGCGGGTGTATCTAAGTGAGAGAGAGAGAGAGGGGAGAGAGCGAGGGGAGGGAGGAACATTTTTTAATTTGCAGAGTGACTTTTTGGCATTGAAATAAAAGTATTATACGTGACTCGCGATAACTTTGGAGCGACTAAATAATGCGGTGCACGAAAAACGCACTTGACAAAAACTTTCGATTCGCATTTTCCGCGTGCATAATAAACTTTGCACCGCATCGCCGCGGAAGCTCGTTGATAAAACTTTCCAGAATGCGTCACCGCAAATATTATCGGATTCTTTAGTTCCGGGTACTCGGAGAGCACATTTTTCTGATATCGGGCCTCGCTTAAGGAATTTTTAACCGGGGGTGGAGGAGGCACTGCTTTGAAATTACCCCGCGGGAGCAATGACTAAGCCCGTATTTTCAGAACGGCGCATCGGCTCCCCCAACCCCTGCCATGGCGCTCATTCCAATTTATGTTAATTTCGAGATCCTCCGAACGCTCGAGGCAACGGCCGATTGTGCGCCACGTTCGCACGAAACCGCGATGGGAGGGACACTTTAGTATAGAGCGATATCGGCTACATTTCCTTCTTTAACTTGCTTCATAAAAAAATACTTAGCAGACGGTGTGCAGGTGTGCGCCGAGTTTACTCTCCTGCCTGCCATATATATATATATATATATATATGTACATCTGCGGGACATTGAAATCAATCGTTTTTATTCATATAGGACATATCATTTTTATGGAATGCCTAGTATACCTTTTTATACGGGGATTTGAAAATCTATCAGATAAACTTTTTACATAAAACGCAGTCAGAATTGTCTTTGGGGCGTTGGTTAATGAAATAAAGCTTTGGTAAGTGTATTTTTAATGCGAAATGGATTTGAAGTACCCGATCAATTCTATACTGTATTTTCATGGTTATACCTTTGGAAAACTCATAGGTAACTGCCAACCACTCAAAATTATTTCAAACAGTCTCTTTCAAATTGTACAATTTCCTGTCCACAGTAGACGTATAAATTTATAACTTTTTGATATATATACGTTCTATTTTCAAAATGTTATAATAAGACTGATGGATAGTCAAGTATTTTTAACTAACCTAACTTCTGGATATGCATTCCAGATTTATTGAAATAATTTAACAACTTTTTTCTCAAACGTAAAATAATACATTGCTCATTAGTAAGTCTATTAGGGTTAAGCGATAGATCGAGTTACTCTTATTTTGATGCTTATTTTAAGATCAAGTAAGAATGTAGTTCAGTGTAACTCAGTTAATCTATATTCTCGATAACCATAGTCAACTTGTTTTCTCAAGAAATATTTGTGCACAAAATGATGCAAATAAAGTCACTTCTTCGTAAAATTACCATGAAAATGGCTAAATAAAATTGATAGATTGCTACGAATTTGATGGTGATAAATTGTATTTATGTTTATTTGATAATGCTGTGACTTTATGAACACTTTTAAACACATTCAATGAATATTTTAACAAAGACTCGAAGCAATAATTTCACAACAGCATGACTTTACGATTTAATGAGATAATAGATGATGTTTATACAATAGATCTTGCCCTTATTAACAAAGCCTTATTATCGGACGGTTATTTAGCAACTCCTAATTACAATTATTGAGGTTTATAAGATTATTATCAGGAAATTGAAATTCTCTTGAATTGACTAATCGAATCCTGGAATTACATCTGCGAGAGCTTTACTAAATCATAAATACTAAAAAGGAATCTTTTATTTAATTTTCAGCAGTTTATCCGAGGATTAATATAGCTTTGTCAATAATAGACGTTAACGAGACTTGAACTAGGACGTGGAAGTTTGCTGGCCAATTCTTCGAGGAAATGTAGGCAACGAAAGCGATCAGCTGAAGCAAAGGCGCACCAGGATCATTGAGTGAGGAATTGCCACTTTCTCGAATGACTAATTGTTGGGGGAATCGCCGTAACTCTTTCGTTGTCGCTGGAATCGAGCGGCGATCAATCTCGCGTAAACAGCTTTATCTGCCAATCATGAATCATCAGGTTTCGAGTCGAAAAAAGGCAGGCGAATACCTACGGCAGCACACCTCGCAACGCGCAAAATCCGCCGGCAGTCGTTATCGCCGCGGACAATAATTCCTCCACCGGCGCGAGTGAATCATAATTCAAAAAGCGGATAAACGGCAGATAGAGGAGTCGGGGGCGGCGAGAGCAGACGTGCATTCCGCACGCAGTAATTAGCAGATGCGATAAAAAGAAAAAAACGAAGCACTCGGCCTGTTATCGCGGCGGAGCTTCTCGGGCTCGCGACGTTCCCCGCATGCCGATTGCATGACGTGGCACGCGCGTTCTAACGCCCTCGTCACGATTAGAGCACACTCGCGGAAGCCCCGAGTGTGTATATATAAGCACGGGCTGGCCGCGGCCTTGCGATGCGGCCTCGCGCGGGGGTGAATTGCCCGGTGGGAATGAAAACTGGCATTTTATTAGTGGTCGAGCTGCTCCACTAGCGGAACAGCACTGTCGATTGCGGGGGATAATTTTCACCTCGACCCTACCTCCTCTGGATCTCTCGTTAGAACTGCGAACTCGAGGAGAAAATCGTCGATTTATCCCTTTCAAGGGCTGCTTGGGAATTCGTGAGCACTTTTTACAAGAAATGAAACGACCAAGGCTTCGAGTTATTTTTGAAGCATTTTTCAGGTGGTCTTGGTTAGTTTTTTAGAGATTAAGATCTATTCAAACTCTTTGAGTGGAAAAATTACCCCCCAATGCAACTCTGATACTGCTGTTTGAAGTACAAATCTGGTTAAACTGCACAGATATATTTGAGTATACACGAAGAGAATTATAGTAAAGAAATAATTATGGGAAATAGTAAACCAAAAACGGTAAAATTCGATAGAATTCATTATTTATCATTTTATAAATTTCGAGAATGAATCCTGTTGAATTTTATCGTTTTTGGTTTACTTATGCTAGACTGGTAATCAATACTATGCTAGTCTCTGCATGTAAATTGTACCTAAACTGAACAAGTGTAACTTTATATGTGTAATCGTACTTTATATGAAATGTATATCTGTATTCTATATTGGAATATTATTCTATTAAAAGGCCTAAAAAACAGGATGGAACTCTGAACATTCAATAATATATTTGTCATCCATATTATTTCATTTTTATCGTTGCATTTTTCCATGCATCTCGAAATTGCGCAAAATATGAATCCTGGAAGATTTGAAAAATAATTAAGATAAAATATAATTATTATACGATATCCTTAATATTTGAAGTATTATAAATGAATGAATTTTGATTTCTCGTAAATGAAATTGAATTTGCTGGTTTTTAATGTAACATTTTAGGTCGATTTTGTACTCTATTGATTTTATTTGTACGAGAATAAAGTAATCGATTGCTCGTAAGTAACCTCGCGGAATCAGTCGAGTCTTTTTAAATAGTCAAATTGAAGGAGGCTCGATTATTTCCAGTACGATTCACTACAAGCTGATTGATTGGTAAAACGAAAGTCTCAGGACTAAATTAAAAGTTTCTTGATAAAACTTTATCTAACTTTGTGCAACAACTAATATTAATTTGCAAGGTATAAATTTTTTAATTATAATTCATTTATAATTTGATATAACTCTTCTCCAACTGGAAACAAAGTTGTGGAAAAATGATACAGGTTCGCTAAAGGATTTCAAAAAATGTTTAAAACAAATAATGTTTGTATGTATCGCATATACTGTTGTATCAAGAAGCATTAGTGCGTTGGTAAACTGCAAACACATTGTCTGAATAAAGACTCTTAAAAACTATTACGAGCAATTGCTATTTTTAGCGATTAATTTTGGTTTGATGATTTGATCAAGCGTTTATTGGAGAATTTATCTGTTTTCGTACGAAAAATGAAGCGGGTAAAAACATATCTGCCCAAGTGTTGCGTTGAGTCGTTTTGGTTTTGCCGTAGGAAATCTTGTTTTGTGCACAACAGCCTTAAATCTTTAATTTATTGGTAATCATAGTTTAACACGAAGGAAGCGATAGGTAATAGGCATTAAAAGTACATTTATAACAAGCGAAAATTTATTGACGTTGTCAGGCGAGATACCGTTGAAACCTGTTTTGTAATATATCCCGCGATATAAAATAAGACAACAAACGTTGAAAAGAAGGAGGTATATCCTCGAGGAGCGAAGAGTGGGAGGAGGCGGGCGTAGTTATCGGACATTTAAATGTTTAAGATAGCATACTTGGCAAAGGCGAATAAAGATCTGAGTGGCCGTCGTCGTCGCAATCCGAGGGAAGCCTCGACAGATACATCGCTTATCTGCATTGGCAAATACGAGGGCAGGGCGTATACGTAAGCCGTATACGAGAAAACTTTGATGTCCTCGCCCGTATTTCTCGCGTTTAGAAAAGACTTTTTCGAAAACGCTCGGCGGCCCACTAAATAAGTTTATAACGTCATACGTTCCCGAGGCTTACGAGATTTCTAAAAGTGCTTTTATTTCTGTCGGCCTCTGGGCGAATAAAACCCGCGGAATATAAACTGGATCCGGGTTTAGCGGAAAAAAGTCCCTTGCTAAAAGCGCGTCGGGGCGCATTCCGGCCGGAAATAAAGCCGTATAATTAGGCGAAATGGCCGGGCGAACGGGCGCGGGGCACAGGTAAGGGGGAGCCATATTGACCGGCGGCCGGTCAATAGCTGGCCGATCCAATCGGCCCCGCCGCCCCAGCCGCACCGCGCCCTCCGTCTTAATACGCGGCCGAATCAGAGAGCGGCCCGATTAATCACCCGCGAGCGGAGCGTCCGCCGCGAGGACTCATTAGGCCTGATTTAGCCGAGGTCCAAAGGCACGGCGGCCAATATTAGGCCCCCGCGGGGGAGGGAAAAAGCGCGGACGTCGGCCCCGGGGCGCGTCAATCGGGCCGAGCGACCGCGAGGCCCGTTTTGATTTTCGGCCCGGGCGCCCGGGTAAACAGGGCCGCGGCGCTTGGCCCGCGTCCGAGTGATATAAACCCGCCGCGAATCGCCGGCCGCCCGCCGGCTTTCCCCCCCGGGCCAATTTAAACGTGGCCACGCGCGCCCTGCCCGATCGCGCGCTCCATATTATGTTTGATCGACGTCGGAAATTGGCCTGTAATCCAATCGGCGGCGGCGGGATCAAAGCCCCGGACTTTGCCGGCGCGCTTATATATACGCCCGTGGTCTTAAATCGAAGCGGCGCGCGGGCCAGTCGTCTTGTACAATTGAATCTTCCCGCCGAGTGATTGTCCCCCGGGCGGATATACACTACCTAGGCCCCGCTAAGTATAGGCCCTCCGCGTATAATTACGCCAAACTGGCTGAGATGTGGACGCCCCTCGCGTAATGGCCGATCGTTACGGGGCCTGCGCCGCATGACGCGCTGAATCATACGCGGTGAAATAATAATTTGAGGGGGGCTGGGGGGGGCAGAAAGGAGCCGGGGAGAGCGGCCCGCGGAAGGGTTAATCGGAGCCGATCGCCCGCCCTATTTGCATAATTTCCCACTCGTTGGAAATTCCCTCGCCACGGCGCGTTTGAATTTGTTGGCCGGCGCATTGGTTAATTGCAGGGAGGGCCGCGGACACCGAGGGCCGTCTCCTCCCGCTGTGGCGCTAATCACCCGAGGCTTCTTCCCCCTCCCCCGGGGCTCTTTTCCTTTTTTTTTTTATCGGGATGTAATGAGCGCGCTCCGGAGTGTGTCCGGCTTTGTGCGGCCCGGCTCGACCGCCGCCTCGAATTTCCCGTCTCTGCCGCGGTTTTGCGCGCCGCAGCGGACGACTGCGGCTGCCGTACCGACCGGGCGCGCGGCCCTGCACCGCACTCGGGTCGATCGGTTTTGCGCCGCTCGCCGAGAATGGCGAGGCACTCGGGGCTCGGTGAATAAAGCGCCGCGGCCGGGAAAAGTCGCGACGACGCCCAGCGCCCGTCGCGAGTATCAATCTTCCGAGCGACAGTTGGCCGCGTATGTATATATGGAATTCGTGCGGCGCGGTCGCGCGGCCGAATGAATTTATTCTCCATTCCATGGGGGGGGCGGACGGTTGGCGGCTCCCCGCGCGAGTGAAAAAAAAAAATAAAAGAGAAGCCGCGGCGCAAACTGGCGCGGAGGCCCTTCATAAATCCGAGGGCGGCCCGCGGAAATAGCCGGACCGCGGGCGCCAACCAATTAGCCGGGCCGGCCCGGCCGGCCTATTATTTCAGCGATTACGCCGCTCGTATTTCGCGGGCGCGGGCCGAGATTCGCGCGGAAGGAATGTTCATTAGTCGGCGATGGTGATAAAACTTGCACGGGCCACCGGGCGCCGATGCACGTGCGCGCACATGTGTGTGTGTGCATCGGAAGCCGGCCGTCTAGCCGCCGGCCCCGATTCCTCCAGGGCATCATATGGATACGGGGGCCGTCCCTAATTGGGCGGATCGATACCGATCGATATCCTCCGCGCGTCGAGGATGACGGGCCGGCGAGCGAGTCACTTTTATAAATATACCCGGCTCGCGCGCGCTCCCGATGCATCGATCGGCCGGAACGATTCCGCGAACGGCTGGTGATCGGCGGCCGACGGGCCGAGGCGCCGTGCACGCGAGATATTGAAAAAGAAAAAAAAAAAAAAAACTCGCAGTTGTCTCGGCGGCCATATATAGGAGTCGGGCGCCGCGGAAAATCCCGAGACCGGCTCTCGTGTACACGTAGTCCGCATCGGCGGCGCAATAGTGCATGCGATTCGCACGGGCCGTGGGAGTAGGAAGCGACGGGGAAAAATGGGCTTAATCGATTGGGCTGGAGCGGCCGGCGGGGCCGGGGCCAACCGAACTCCGGCGGCTCCTCCGTTTAATTGAACGCCGGCCGAAATCTCGGGGGTTATATACCCGGCGGCGGGGCGGAATTTGCGACACGGTAACCTAACCCAGTGAGGCCCGGGCGCCGGGTCGGTCCAAGTTTTTCCGGGCGGAATTAGCCGCTGATAAGGCAGTCGGGGGGCCAAGGAGCGAGGGAACGAGCGAGAAAACATCGTCTCTCCTTCGGCCCGTGCGTAACCCGATGCGCAAACTTACGTGTGTTATAGGGGCGAGGGCCTCCCCCGAGCGGGGCCAGGGCCGCTGGCTCTCGAACTTACCTGCAACAGAGAGGAGGAGGGGAGCATTAGAGGGGCGATCGGCGGAAAAAGGAGGAAATTAAATCGTTGACATGGTTTTTAAACGAATAACACGGGCCGCGCTCGTTTCGCGAGGGGGCGCCCCATCAATCAACCTGTCCGGGGGCTTATGACTACTGATTCCTCGATTAGCCCGTTATATTGGCCCGCGGTCCGCCCGAGCGGCACAAGGAGGCCCATTATGCAAATGGCCGGCCGATCGATCCTTTGAGCGGCGCGCCCCCCAAACGAGTAGTATCGCGGGGCGCGCGCACACCTGGGCCAATATTGGCCGCGGCGCGGGCCCGCGGATTCCTCGGGAGCCGCGCGCCGGCCCCGTGATATATGGACGGGCAGCCCTGACCGCCCGGCTAATTCACGGCCCCCCGGGGAGGGCCGCATGCAGCGGAGCCGCGCGGGCCGGATGCATGCATCAGCCGGGGGGAAAAACGGCCCGCTTATATCCCGAAGCCCGGCTCATTATTGCGGCCGATTTGTTCCCCGGCCGGCGGATTAATGGCCCCCGCGAGGGCGCCGCGCGTTTCGTCGGCCCGATTGATTTATCGGGCCCGCGGTTGCGTGCCGAGGCGCCGCCGGCTCCTCGCCCACCCGCTACCTGTTGTAAGACCGCCGCGAGCTGGCACCTGTTATCGCTCTCGGACTCTGTCGGCCCGCCGATGACGCAATAGGCGGGCGCGCGCGCGCGGGCTTTTGTAATTGCGCTAATCGAGCGCGCGTCTCCTTGGCGGGAGATGCGGGCGCTCGGCCGGACGCGTTACTATTCCATTTCTCAAGCGCGAGCCCAAGCTGCGCGCCGACTTACAAAGGATGTTTTATTGCTGCGCGAGCATCATAACTTAAAATACTCTCCGCTGAAGTTGAACAAGTGGCACAATGTGTCCAATGCCAGATTTCTTAATAGCCGCGCTGGCGGCCGCGGCGGCCGCGCGTATTTGGATTAAGCCGATTCGCAATCGCGTCTCCGCCGCCGGCCGCGCGCTGCCCAGTCATCAATTCAATCATAATAAAGCGCGGGCGTTTCCTCAGTCTGTTTGCCGCTTGCGCGACGCCGCGCCTCCTCCGCGGGCCGAGATCCGCCGGGCCGATCGATACACCCGTCGCTCGCCGGGTAATTAGCCGCGGCGCCGATCGACTCGCCCCCCCCCCCGTCGGGCGTCGCGCGCTCGGCGTCGCTGCCACGTCCCGCGGATCGATCGATCCGCCTCGTCACGAGCGGCCGAAACGCCCCATGAAAGTCGGCGCGCTGTGCATTTTGCCGGGCGTTGTTTCCCCCCCCCCACCGGCGCGGCCCGCCGGGGCACAAAGCCGCCCGGGAATGCGACGCCGACACACGGGCACGAGATATTGCGTGACGAGCCGTTTTGATTCAGTGCGGCCGCCAAGCGGGAACGACGTCCTCGCCGGGGGAGATATTCCTTACGCGGCGGGCGCGGCCGCGAGAGCCCCGGGCCCGCCCACCGAGCCCCGAGCCTCCCCTAATCTCCCGGGCCGCAGCCGCCGACTGTGGCAATTAAACGCGGGAATAATGAAAAACGGCCGGGCGCGGACCTCGTAAAAGCCGCGGATGAAAAGCGGCGTTTATTGCCTCGGGCCGCCCTCGTTATAGCGCGGATAATCTCGAGAGCCGGCTCTGATTTCGAGGGAGCGCGGGCCGCGGAAAAATTCCGTTAGCGCTCGGCCCCCCCCCCTGGGTGATCGGCCCCCGGGGCGAGCGGCCCGACGACCGCTCAATTCGCCAGATGATACCCGTACCGGCCATCGCGCGGAAGTCCCGGCTGCGCAGTCAGCGGCTAGATAAAAATCAGCCCCGGCCGACAATTACGCCGCGCGGCCCGGGGCCTCCAGGTGTCGGCCGGCCAGATCGTAATTGATGGCGAGCGGGCCCTAAGCGGAATTCGCGCCCCGCTTCCCGCGCCCGCTATCGATATTAATCCACGCTACTGCGACTTTTTCCCCGGGTAATTAATTGACGCGGGCAGCCGCGCGGTTTATCGCCGCTGGCGCTGGGACAAGCAGCCCCGGGAAAAACGCCCCGGGGTACACGCGAAAAATATCAACTATGGGCCAAATCCCGGTAAATGTCAGCGTACAAGTGGATCACGGCCTTGACGCCTGCGCAGAAATATATTTGTAATGAGCACGTTGGAGGTATTTTAATACGTTGCATCTCCTCCCGGGCCTGCCTGATCATCTCGCATGAGTTAAACTCACCCGAAAGCATTCTGCTTTTTAGACACGAGCCTCTTTTCCGACAATGCGTGACAATAACAAGAATTAGATAATATCTTATCGCCACGTATTTGCTTATCAAACCCTTGAATACTTTGTATATTTTGAACATCTTGATCGTAGCGTCGCTTGGTCTGTTTCGGGAATGCTTGACCCGATGTCTGCCTGACTTGCTACTGATATGAGGACGTACGGAACATTACGTGAACCAAGTCTTCGTATATAGCGAACGCTGTCCCGACTTTTCACTGTGCACTCGACGCCATTCGGTGCACACATACTCGCGCCATTCCGCGAAGCTACGTTTTAGTATAGCCCAACGGCCAAGTTTTAAGAATTCTCTATAATGCTTTGTTTTCGTAGTAAAGACTTTGTTGCCAAGAAACCTTCATGATCGCAATTTATCACTATGCACCCTTTTTAATGTAAATATTTGCTTCACGATTTACATCTGTTTTCGAACTGTTACTTTTTGGACAGTGAAATACACAATCAATTCTAATGCTCTCATATAAACAAATGAACAAATAATTTTAATTTTGTATATCTATTTTTCTAATGGTTTTCTTGGAAATTAGTGGATAAACTAAATTTTCGTCATATAGATCGTGTTTTTAATAATTTTCATCGTCTGAGAAAACAATAACGAATTCATAATTTTATATAATTACGAAATAAAATGACATCAGCTGCGAGTGGCATGCACCTTTCATTGTTTTCTCAATTATGAAAATATTCATTTGTCATTTGGTGATAACGGGTTGGCTGTACAACGGATATTTACCAACGTTTGATTTACTATTTTTTCTCGGATGCAGGGGGCGACCGCAAGTAAAAGGTGTCTTTGAAAGCAACCCGGCGCCGTATGACGAGGCGCGAGTCGCCTTAATGGGAAAAGCCAGGCCCGACATTGTGGCCCTGCAGCCTAGGCCGGGCTTTCACGTGCATCCCTTTGCGCGGCTGCACAATGGCCGCGTGCAGCCTCCCGCGCACATAATGCGGCCCCGGCGTCGCCGCCGCTTTTTACCCTTAGCCCGAGAGCCCCGTCGAGCGGCGGCCGCGCGCGACCTATTAAACCCGGGGCCGGCCGATCCATTTTACGCCGGGCAAATGAAAAATAAAGGTGGACCGGCGGACAACCGCGCGGCCGGGAGCCTTCGCGGGCAAGTGGCCCCCGCTGGGGAGCGCGGGACCGTAACTTCGCCGCTACACGCATGCGGTGATTTTGCTGGGAGAGGAGTTTGGCGCGGGCCGCGGATACTTCTGGGGATCCCGGGGGCTATTTCGGCCCTCGGCGACGAGGATGAGGCCGCGAACTCGTTAAAAGCCGGGCGCAGTCGGCGGCCGATTAGCGCGTCGACGCGCCGCTCGGCGGGCGACGGGCCGAGGACAGGCCTCCTGCCGACTGACGCGTTCTCTCGGCCCCGTCGGCTCTCGGGAGGCCGCCCCGACAAATATACGGCCCGCGGCTCTTTGGCGAGCGGCCTAATAAGCCCTAATCCTATCTCGGGGCCGGCTCTCTTGCGGTTAATTACCTGCCAGCCGGCAAAGTGGAAGCGGAGATTCCGCCGGGGATAAGCGGCCGCCCCGTAAATCCGCGCCTCCAGATTTTTATCAGCGGCACGTAGCGGAGGTGTGCCGGCCGCTGGACCGCTGCGGGGGCGGCCGTTGAGTACGATTAGCGCGACTCGGCGCCGGGGGCTCATTACCTCGCCTTTATCAATCCCCGCGGCTAATTGACGAAGGGCCCGGCGGGTCGAGTCACGTAGCCCATCGGCCGCGGCCTCGCGTCGCCGCCCGGCCACCGTATCAAATTCCCCATCTACTTTGCACTTTAATGGAATACGCGATGGGACATTGAGAAATATAGGGCCGGCCCGCCCGCGCGCGGATTATTATTTCCGGGAGGGGGGGAGAAAAGAGCGATCGGGGCGATCGGGTAATTATATTCGGGCGCAAAGGCCCGAGCGCTCCGCGGGGAGGCCGACCTATCAGCCCGGCCTTTGAATCTCGTTTTGTTTATCGCGGCTTTGCCTCCTCCGGCGGGTCGGCCCTCTGCCGGGGCGCATTATTCAAATCGGCCGAGCGCCCCGGTGTACATCGGCCGCCCGTGTAATTGCCCGGGTGATTGGAAAGATTAGCGCACTCCCTCCTCGCGGGCAGCGAAAGCCCGGGCTTTTCCCCGGCGCGACGCGGGAGGAAAACAAAGTCGCGTCGGGCGCCGATTGAGTGTGAAGCCTCGGTCGGGATAATACCAGGGCGGCGCGCGTCGCGGAATCAAAATGTCCCCGGCCGCCGCCGCTGGGGGATATTTATTGGGAACGGCTTTGTTTGCGCATCGAGCGCCGGGCGGCAATCAAAATAAATAATGCAGGTACGCTCTCGCTCGCGATCCACACGGCCACGTGTGCGTACGCGTTGCCCCGGCCGGTCCCCGGGACTTTATTATTGCCCCTCTTAAATCGCTCCCGATCCCGTAAACTTCCTCCTCGGCGGGTCTAGTTTTGTTTGCTAAGACGCGATATTAGTCAGCGGGCGCGGCCCATAAAATACGAAGGCCCGCGGCGGCGACGCTACCACTGTAAGCGCCGGCCGACACAATATTGAGACAAACGGCGCCCTTCCCCCCCCGCGCGGAGGTTTGCGGCGAGGGCGCGTGCCCGGGCCGCAGCGCCGGGCGAAAATAGAGGCGTCGCGCGGCACGCGCCCGGCAATAATTGGCGCGCGCGAGGGGGTCGGCCACTATTTCGGGTGCGCGCGATCGCCCGCTAATAGAACCGGCGAGTGACGCGCCGGAAGGGAATGCCCGAGGCCGAGCAGTCATCCCCCCCCCCACGACGAGTGACAGGCGCGATCGAGCCCGCGCGGTCCCGTCCCCGCGGCGGGTGGGGGCCGGGCCCCTCGTACGCGGAAGACGCCGCCGCGCGCGGGGTTACGTCAGCCGGCGGCCGCGAGGCTTCTTTTTTTCTTTTGCGCAACGCCGCGCCTCCTCGGCAACCTCGCCGCGCCTCTATATACGCGAGTTTCCTCGCGGCGGACCGGCTGCGCCGAGGGAGTCGGCGGCCCTGAGCCCAGCGGGACCCTCGCGGTCTCCGGGCCTCGCGGCTAGAGGACCGCCCGGGCGATCGAGCGGCCCTCGTCAAAACCCCGCGATGAGCTAACGGTAAATATTGACTCTGTCCGCCGCGGCGACGACACATTTTATAATGCAACGCTCCGGCTTCCCCAAACCTTGCGCCACAGCCCGTGTATTTGCAAATGACGGCCGCGGCCCGGCCGTCCTCAGACACTCGTTCCATTGAATAGCCTAGCCGCGCTCGCTCGCCCACGAGCGGCTTTTAACATGTCCAAAATCCCGCGGCCCGTCATTTTTTTCCCCCGAAAGACTAATATTTGCCAACATTCTGCCGAGTCAATATCTTGCCGAATGGTCGGGCAATATTTCAAGCGACCATGTTTATATATTTGCATTTATTATAGATTCGGAACTATGCACTATAATGCTGCCATTATACGGACGCGTATATAAACTGAGGTAAAAATCTTTGTCTACGATTCGAATAATAACATTAATAATGTATTGATTGTACAAGAATTGTGTTATTGTAACAAAAGAATTTCGTGTACAAATGTGCGCGCTTATACGGATTAATAATTGATAGACGCGAGAGGAATGTTTGCGGAAGCGCAGCTCCGTTATTCACCTCCTTACAAAATTTATTGAAAGCATAACATTATATCTTTGGAGAAAATAAAGTATGCTTTAAAGCGAGAAATATTATTAACCGAGTGGAGGAGAATGCGTGTATGCTTTATATTAAAAAATATTTACGCGACGTAGCTATTGAGATAAATATTTGAATGTGCATCTGCCTCGGAATTAGTGAATTTGTCCGGGGGCCGGAAAGGCCGTATAATCCGCGCTGGGCGCTTCGCCGGGAAGAGGTGGGCGCGAGGTGGGCCCGCGGGCCCCGGACGCCGGCCGATTGGCCGGGGCCGAGATTGTCATCGATCGGAATTGGCAGGGCGCAATCCGGAGGTGTGCGGCCCGCGCGGGACGTTGATAGAGTGGCCGGGAGGGGCCGAATCGCGATTGGCCGCGGGCCGCTCGGCCCCTTCCCCCGTTTCCGGAGTCAGCTTTTGCAGCGGCGCACACACACGCGCGCGTGTACAGGGAGACGGGCGCGAGATAGGGGCAGGGCGGCCATCGCCGCGGCCTACATCGATAGCGCGCAATCTTAAGCGGCCCGGGCCGCCGGCTCTAATCTAGGCCCGCGGATGCGCCGCAGCCGCCGCCGGGAACAACAAGGCCCGGGCCGTGTTCGCGCCGGGTCTACCCGCCGACGCGGGATTCAATTTTCCCGAGGCGCCCGCGCCCCCACCGCTTCCCCGAGCAAACCGTTTATCCTTGCGCATACATTAAGCCTTATCGCGGGTGAGCCGAGTGGCCCGGAGCCGCCGAATGCCGCTCGCGGCAAAGGGCGCGCGGTTGACTCTCCCCCGCGTCGGTGCTGCAGGCGGCAGCCGCCGGATGATCGATCCCCCCCCCGGGCGCAGAGAAATAAAGTACGGGAGCGCGAAAAGGAGGCTCGTTAGCGCGGCCGCGGGATACGTGTCCCGCGGCCGGGGTTTCGGGCCCCGGCCCAAGGCACGCGGCGCTCGTTTGCCAGCCGCGGCCTCCTCGTTACCGTCACTTTAATCTCGCGTTATTTACGGGCGGAGGTGTATAAATCCGGGCTTTCGCCCCGGCGGACAAAGCGGCGCGCTATCGATCAGCCGCTGCGCCGCAAGACGCGGGGGCCGCTTTTCCGGAAACAATCGAGGGCCGCGCCGACGGCCCTATCGCGTAATCTCGATAATCCGCGGGCCGACGGGCCATTACTCGGGGCGCGCCCGCCCGATAAACCGCGGGCATTATATCGTCCCTCGCGCCCGCCCCGACGTCATCGTTTATCAAGCATTCATGACTCCCCGCGCGGCCATTAATCATCATTTTATTAAAGCCGACACTTACACCGCGCCGAGAGTTGCCAAGCTAACCAACTCCCCCCCGATATAACTGATGGAACTTTTCAAAGAGAATTATAATCCTTCTGGCGGGCCGCGAGCCCCGGGGCTCCCGCGCGCCCCCCCACTTTTGCGAGGCGGCCCCGAGGAGTCGGACGCTTTGTCCCGGCGGGACGATCCGCGTGCGGCGCCGGGCCCAAAGTCAAATAAAGACCCGGCGAAAAATTGGGAGGGCAGGCCGAGTGCGCGCGCCCTCGGGATGTACAATCGCCTATCGAGGCCGTCGACGCCGCTATTCTCGGCCCTCTCACAACATGACTCTTTAAACCTTTGCCCGTCCCCGGCTCTTCGCTTCTCTCTCTCTCTCTCCGCTCCTCGCCTCCGAGCACAATGAAACTTTGTCCGGCCTGAAATATTCGCAATGTAATAGTCCGCTGGGCAGGAGCGACCAAGTAGACCGGCTGCTGCACTTTCCTTCTGCCGCTTAATGAAATTTCTCCCTTTTTCCCCCGGCGCGGGGCACAACTGTTTCCGAAAATTCCCCGAGTCGGCCACGATTGCTCCTGAAAACTGCAACCGGGGCCCTGGCAATAATAGGCGCGAGCGACCTGAAGATCGGCCGGAAAGCGGCGCGGCCGGCCTAAGGCGTATACAGCCCCTGCTTTCTGTTTGTTCGCCGGGCGAAAAAAGAAAAAGAAAAAGTTGCCGGCGATCCCGGGAAAAATAAAGAAAGTAATTTTTAAGCGATTACCATTACCAGGGGCCGGGGCCCGGCGGAGTGGGGGAATTTTCGAGCGGAGTAAAACGAACGAAACAAAGTGCGCCATTCCATGGTATCACAAGATGGAATGAAATAAAAGATAAATTGCCCGGGGGAAAATAGAGAAATGAAAAGAGCATAAAAAGGTCGGGGGTGGGCGGACGAAAGCGAGCGCAATGAAAAGGACGATGGAGTGGAGTAAAAAAAAAAAAAAGGAAAAAAAAAAAAAGGCCGGCTGAGCGGATGAGAATGGAAAAATGTATGTAAGCAGCGGGGCGCGAGGCGGCAAACAGAGCCGCGCGCGCGCGCGCGCCTTTCCGAACGTATATGCAAATACCCGGGCCGCTCCCGCGCGCGGTATTCCAAATAATAACAGCGGCAGTCGCCCTCGAAAATCGCGGGGAATGCGGCCGCCGAGTCCGCGGCTCGGGTATTTGCGCAAACAGCGCCCGCGCGGGCGTAAACATCCTCAATGAGCGATTCGGGCGAGTCGCGGGGATCGATCGGCTCCTTTTCGGCGGGGCGCGTTCCGCGGTTAGCCGGGGGCCCGCCGCGGCCCGCCGGTTCCCCTATATATCGCCTTATCGGATCGCTATATTTAACTCTGACGGGGGCCATCCGCGAGCGGGGGAGCCATCTTTTTTATTCGCCGGAGGCTCGAAGGACCGGCCGTATAAAAGCGATTTCCCTTAATCAAATTCGCGCTTGGCCTGCCGGGCGGCGCTCCCCCCGCGCGCCTATATATACGCGCGGGGTAAACAAAAGCCGATATATATATATATATTCCCGGGCGAAGACGCGAGAGTGAATCGGGATCGTTTGATTTACGGGCGCGATCTAATCTCGCGGCGGGCACGCGCACGTACGTACACACACACACTCATACGTGGGCGCGGGGTGAAAAAGCCCCGCAGGTAGCGCAGGCGCGCCTTGGCGCTGTCAGGCAGGGCCGCCGCGGCCGGTGCGAGTGTCTTTCGCGGGGAAAGAAAGTCGCGCGGAAAAATAGCTCGAGCTCCGTATAAATATGCATGAGTAAGCGCGGGCCCGAGAGACTGCGGGCGCGCGGTAAAAATCCGGCTGTTTCGCCGCGCGACGCCCAAGTGTTAATGATGCAATAATTCAGAGAGGTTTAATTTTAGAGGAGGCGCGGAAAATAAATTTCCACGCGGCGGCGCGTCGCGGAGGCCGCGCCGAGGATTACGCAAAAGTTTAGGGGCGCGCGGTCGCGGCCCGCGTTAAGCGCGCCGAGTAAAAAGAGCGCCGGCGCGCCCGGAGTTACACGTATATATACACGTGCACGCATGCAGACCCGGCGCAGCCGATCTATTTTTACCGCGGGTCAAAAGATCGCAGCGGCCCGCGCTCGGACACGCTCGTCCGGCCGGGAGAGCCGCGAGGTGTAATACAAGGGGGCGGGCGCGGGCGACACGATCCCCAAGCGTTCCTACATGCCCGGCGGAGCGCCGGCTCGCCCGGTAAAAACCGGGGCTTCCCCGGGCTTTATGAATAATGGAGGGCGATCGGCCCGCTTCTTGCGCCCGGCTTAATGCAATTTTCTTGTCGGCAACAAGTCGCCCGGCCCGCGCAAAAACTCCCGGCCGGCTTAATCGGCTATTGAATCGCCCGGGCTAACTCGGCCCGGCCCTCGCGCTCCCGGCTCCCACGACCGGTTCGCTAAAACCGCTAATTGGTAGTCGCCCGACTCGGCAGCCCGGTAAAGAGGTAATAAGCTCTTTATGCCAGGGCGCCAATGGGTTATGCATTGAATTTCCCGAGGACGAGATGCTTCGGCGCAGCGGCCAGCGGCATCTCCGCGTAGGAAAAATTATTGCGCCAACTGACCGGAATACCAGCAACTCGCCAGATTATCTAGCCGCGCTCGAGACGACGCTGCTGCCTCCCTCGAAAACTAGTAGTTGCAAGATCCCCGGACTGTTTGGCAAAACGACCGGCTGGAAAACACCTTTCCTTCCGCTTTTCCCGCGTCTTTCGGTTACACCCGCGTTAAGCAAATCTATAAATATGTATATTTTTATGTATAGGATATTTCGAGCACGTTTCGTCTAGTTTGCGTGAGAAAGCGCCGGAGGCAGATGGGTAACTGAGCGGAATTTTTACAATATCCTAGTCTGCATTTCCAGGAGGGACGCGGCTTGGCGCGCGCGCGCCGGCTTTATTAGAATACCGCGCGGGCAGATGGTAATCCGGCCGCGGGAAAACCGAGCGGCGCTGCAGGCCTTGGCGGGATTTTTCCTTGGACTCGATCGGCCGCGGGCGCGCGCCACGGAGACGGAAGCCGGGGCGGGGTGGGGGCAGGGAGGCGGCTCTGTGACCCGTATTCCCCGATTAAATGATCGATAGCCGCTAATTGGCGGGTCGGCCGCGGGCCCCGCGGCCCGATATAATTATTGTCCCGGCGCGCGCGGCCTCCGCCGAGTTAAACGCCGGCCCGGAGCGAGGGCCGCTCCTTTCCCTTTCCCGGCGCGCGCCGGAGAACCGGCCGCCGCGGGTTGGGGGGGGGAGGGGAGGAAAAAAAAAAGGGCGAGCGCCGGCGGCTCGCCCGCCGGGCGGCTATATCGACCGCGGCGCTTCTGTCAGGCGCTATCGGTGCACGTATCGGGAGGGAGCCGCGCCTACCTCCAAACGGTTTATGCCCCGGCATCGCGCGGCCCGAGGTAACTCCGGTGGCCGCTCATTAAGCCTCCCCACTTGGGCTATTCAAGCGCCGCGTCATTACGGCCCTTATCCGGCAGTCGGCCGCCCCGCCCCGGTCTCTTTTTATCCTTCCCTTTTGTTATTGCGCGCCGGCGCTCCTTTATTTGTCCGCCGGCGGGAAAAAGTCGAGGGCCGCGGCGCCGACTCCTCCGCGTTCTCCTCCGCGCAAAAGAGAGTCACCTGCTCCTCCGACGCGGCCGCCGCCGCCGCCGCCGTCGCTGCCATCTCTTCATTTGCATGCATCGTCCTCTAAGACGCCCGGGCCTCGGGGACCGGCAAAAAAAAAAAGAAGAGTGGGGGCAGAGCGACATTGTATAACGCGCCTGCGTCTCGAGGGAGCGAAAGGACGGATGGAGCGGCGAGACGAGATAAATAAAAGTGCCGTCGGCAGGGACGCCTCGCCGCGGCATAAATGAATATGACGCGCGGGCGAGTTTTACGCCGGGCCCGAGGTGCCGGCGCCTCGCGTTTGATCGCGCTATATTTATCCGGGGCTTTAGTTATGCATTATTTATGAGGGCCTTCGATCCCGCCCGTAATAAACACCCCCTCGATTCATTAGGGCTATCTATTTACGAGGGAGCTCGGGCCGACTGGCCCTGCGCGCCCCGCTAACGAGGGCACCCTTAGACTATATACTGCCTCTAGACCGGCCCTCGGAGGTCGCCGTTGTCCCAGCGGCGGAGCAGCGCGGCACATAGGGCTCGATTGATCGGGTACCGCACGCCGAGAGATATTCCAATTTATGGCCTCCGAGCGGTGCGACGCGTCGCCGCGGAGACGCAAAAGAACACCGGCTCGCTTGATTAAAAATAAAGTAAGAGTCGCCCCGGCGCTATTTCACTCGGGGCGGGTGGGAGGGAGGCAGGACCGACGGCGCGGCGCCGGCCGGGGCCAGACTTCGAGCTCTATTAAATTCAAAAACTTCGTTTAAATATACAATGTATGAATTATTAAAATGGATGAAGTTGGCCAAGTTCGAAAACTGCACGGCGCCCTCACCCCCGTGGCCGCGCGCCGTCGGTCCCCGCAAAGTGGGTCAAGAGGAATAATTACTTTTAAAGAATAGTAATTTTAATGACCTTGCGTGTCAGTGGCGCCGGGGCAACGCGCCGCGCCGGGGGAGGCGGCCGGCCCGCCGTCGCCGCCCCCTGCCCCCCGCCCGGCCCGACTAATCGAATGACTTATTTAGTGCCATGAATAATGCGGGCGCACAGCCGGTGCGCCGGTTCGACTATTATCGAAGACGGCCGGCCGGATCGGCCGGAAGGAAAAGACCCGAGGAATCGGCTAAGCCAGTGGGGGGAGTTTTTTTCCGGGGGCCGGGACCGCGCCAGGCGCCGAGGACGCGGCCCCCAGGCGCAGCTGATTATGAAGAATGGCCCTTTTTCCGGGCGGCCCGCGGCGCCTCCGCCGAAGAAACTCCCGCGACGTTTGACAAAGGCGCGTTTCTTAAACAGCCCGGAGTCGCGGCTTTTTCCCGGCTCGCACCCCTCGAGGAAATCTTACTGGGGTTTTAGCCAAGCCGCGCAGTCACTTTTTGTCGCGGCTCTTTCTAAATGATGGAAGGAGTCGCTGGCCGCGGACACTGCCTCGCTGTCCGTCCGCCAGTGCGCAAAGTATAAACAATTCGCCTAAATTTATAGGTTAAACTCATGGCGAATGAGTTTGCGAGAGCCGAGGGACTAGGCGCGTCCTCGTATATGCACTCACACGCGGAGAGAAAGTATTCCTTCTAGCTCGGAGTTTCATTAAATATTAATGAACACGGATGATAATGCAGTCAAATGAATATTTCTTAATAGAAGCGCCTGGCTTGAACTTGCCGCAAAGCGAACGCAGCGCCATCGTTTGTCTTTTGTTTTTCTCCGGTCTCTATAGACCTGGGGCTCCTCTTGGTTTCTACTCAATCCGTGGGTATATGCGCCGCGAATAAATATCGAGTTGTCCTAGGGGATCCCGAGTGAATTAGCAGGCAATTCAGCCAAAGGATTTGGGGAGAAAGTCCCGGGAAGAAACTCGCTTCCACGTACTTCTCGTGGGAAAGAAGCGGGGATCGATGCCAGTGGGCAGTTGCCGGGGACTCGGCAGTGGGATTATGGAGTCAAGTCCAAGGTTTGTTTACCCCGGCCGGTGCCGGGAGCCGCGCGGCCTTCCCCAATGAAGCCACCTGGCGAAATGATATATCGGCGCGGCCGCGTCCGGCCGCGGGGGGGGGCCGCTAATCCGCCGGTCGTCGTCTTCGTCCCCCCCCCCTCCTCGCCCGCCCTCCCCTCCGAAGGCGGAAGTCGCGCTTGAAAGCGAGCCAAGGCGCAATCCGAGCTGGATTCCGGGATTCCTCGCGCGTCCGCCGAACGCGCGCGCGCGCGCCGCCCGCTTCTAATAATAGAGGCGCGCGGGGATCGATCGGGCCGCGCGCGCGATACACACGCCGGCGGGAAAAGGCCGGGGCGCGCCCGTCCCCCGAGAGCCGCCCCCTTTGTCTCCGCGGCGTTATTATTTCCGCCGGGGCGCGTGTAAACAAGCCGCTTGTACGCCCGCTGTATATATATGTGCCTTGGCGCCCGTGGGTCCCGCCCGAAGGAAGCCAGAGGAAAAAGAAGCGCGAGGGGGATTCCCCCTTTTAGCGAGAGGCTCTTAAAAGCCGGTGCGGTCCTCTGCAAATTTCATTAGCGCGCTCGGTCGACTCGGCCCCCCCCCGGCGGAACTCGGGGGAGAGCTCGTCCCCCCCCACTCGCGATCCGGGGGCCGATTCAGCAGGTTTCCGGAAAAGCCAGGCGGTTTGCGTGCGGCGCACCGGCCGGCGAAATTGGCCCGAGTCGGGCCTCGGAGCCCCGGGGTTGTATCAATCGGCCGCGGACTGGCCCTCGGGGCCCGGGGCCGCCGAAAGAGCGCCGAGGCCTCGGGCAAATATTGCCGAGCGGCAAACAAGCCGCGGATATGCCGAGCGGCTCCTCCCTCCCCCCCCTGGCGTAATAACCCTCGAGGGCTAATTACCCGGCGGCCTTGGCCGGCCTCGCGCGATTTCCTCGCCGGCCGATTATGCCCGCGCGGCAATTAGCCGGGGGGTCGCTTCTGCCGGATCGCGTGCGCGAGGTAATTGGCCGCGGGCTACGGCGGCGGCTTTTGTCCCCCTGCCCCGGAGAAGCGAGACAGTCGGCTCGGGACAGATTGAAGGGTGAATTATTTATAAAAAGCGCCGTGGTTGAGGGAGGCGGGGGGGGGGCGAAACACCGGGCGGCTTAAGCGGCACTTAGGCCCGCGGCGGCCGATCCCGGCGCGTACATATAACGTCTCCGGGCGAATCGCGTCCCGCGAGCTGCGAATCCCGCGGAGCCGAGGCTTCATGTATCATTCATCTTCGCCTCAGTTTTATCCGCGCACTCGGCCCCCGGCGACGTCGCCGGCCAGCCCGAGAAAAGCCTGAATACTTGACTTGTTTGCCCCAAGTGTTTTCACCAATATGAATAGCGAGGCGAATGCTAACCGCTGAATAATTCCCCCGCGCGGAGTGGGACATTTTTCCCCCTTGGTACGCGCAACCCGCGGCAAGCCGCCGCCACCCCTCCCCTCCTTCGTCAAAAGCACCTTTATTGGCGCGGGGCCACGCGGCACCCGCCGGCTGCATAACGTGTGCAGATGCATGCAGATGCTCGTTTGTAATTGCGATTTATGGGGAGAGTCGGCAAAGCGCGGGCCAACGAGAAAAACCTCTCGCGTAATCTATTCGGATCCCCCCGTGGATGTACATATCCTATTGACGGAGGCTAACGCGATGAGCTGCGCTTCTACGGGGAACGGCAATAAAACACGTGTGCGGCAGTCGGGGGCTCCTCCGAGACGCATCGGAGACGTCCTCGGCAGTTGGCAAGTGCTAAAGAACAGGCGGCCTCGACGCTCGCGGGCCTCGGCTTACTTTCCCGCGTACTTTCTTCCGCGGAGCGGTTTAAGCCCAATGTTGTTGGGCTTCCGGGGAAGCAGTAAGCTTTCAAATTTATCCCCTAACGGGCCGATTCGCCGGATTATGCGCCGACAGGGCCGTCGGACTATATTGCCCGCCGGAATTCAGAGCGCCTTGGATGTTTGAACGCGCGGATTTATCTTGGCAATTGAATGTGCGCCTTTCACTTTGATTTCCAGCCTACAGCACGTGTGTTTGACAGAGCCGGAGATCGGCCAATATATAGCCGGCTTCCCGGCATAAATGATGGATCTGTCCTAATGGCACTGTACCCTAGGTTATCCGCGTGTGGCCGCCAGATAAGACAGCCGCGTACCATCGGCCGATCTCCCTTATGTCGCGGCCCGAGCGAGATAGCCGGCCGACTGGCCAAATTAATGGATGTACCGTCCTTGAAAGTTTCTTACGCGTACGTATATGAAACATTATGGCAAAAGTGTTTCCCGCGTTGAGCGAGGAGAGCCGCAGACCACCGCGAAGTCGAGCACCGGCCACGGCCCCAGCCCCTTTTCTGAGAAACGGCCGAGATAAGGAGACGCGACCGTGTAAGTCATCAGCACGTAATATCTGCCAAAGGCCGCAGGGGACGAGAGAAAGTTCAAAGTCTCGACGCGTGTTTAAAAAAAAAAAGGAAAGAAAACGTCTAGCCGACACGGTTGGTACGAGCTCGAGTCGAGTTTGGCTGGCCTCGCGCGCGCACAAGAGCCACGCGAAACTATAGATCCTCGTCACTCGACTTGGCCAACGCGCCAGGGTAATTGCGCCCGAGGGCCTGGCGGATTCGAAGGCTAGCAGGTGCGAGGTAATAAGTTGTCTCCCGGCGCCTCCGAGTAACGTCTTCATCGGGATTGGAGCGGGCCTCGGAAGACGCGGCCCCAGCTAAATACCCCATAAACTGTTTGTGCACAATCGGAGGCAGGGGCATAAAGTTTATATCGCCGCGGGCGCGTGAAATGACGGCGGGGCACAATCGGAGGCGCGGGCAATCAAAGAAAATAATGAGGCGCCCGAGGGGGCGGCGCGGCCCACATAGACGCCTGGCTTTGTGCGAGCTCCCGCGACGGCCGGTCAACCGGGGCGGGAGCCGCGCTCTTTCCGCGATACGCCCGCCGCGCGGATTAGCGCGTTTGCGCGCGCGCGCGGGCCCCGACGCAGCATCGCGCGCGGCCGCATATTCATGGGGCCGGTACAAAGCCCGCGGATGCGGCCTCGGGCGCGCGCGCGCGCTCCCGGTTATTGAATATTAATGGGCCGGGGCTGGGGGGGGATGGTAATATAACTCGCGGGAGCGACGTCGAGTGGCGGAGCGATCGCCGGGTAATTGCGCGAATTAAGATAGGCGCGGCTGGTAAGGGAAAGGAGGACAGCGGCCGGCCCCGGTGGCTACCTCTCCCCCCCTGCCTCCGGGTGATTAATGCGCCCGCGCGGTTAATCAGCGGCCCGATCTCGCGGAAGTGTGCCCGGGGCGACCCGCCGAATCTCGACTTTCGTACCCGTCGGCCGGGCCTCGCGCGCGTGCCGCTTCTTTATCCGCGGCACATCGGGCCGAGGGCTTAAGGGCGGGGCCCGGTCCGCGCATTCCGCGCACGTGCCGCAAAGAAGCCGCGTTACCTTAATTAAACAAGAGCGGGCCGGGCCGCCGCGCAGCAAAAGACGTCTTTCTCGCGGGCTGACGCGCGCCGCCGCGCCGCTCCCCCGGGGGGGGAGGGCCCCCTCGCCCTTTTTTTTATTGCCCCCCGAGAGCGTGGGGGGGAGAGGGTGGGAGGCTTAATTAATTCTTTTAATTAATATTTCCTGCCGGAGATAATTTGGAGTCTCGCGGCCCGGCGGCCGCTCGTCCCGCAGTGGCGTCCGGCGAATAAGAGCCCCGAAAATCCCCTCGGTTTTTCCAAATTTCCGTGGAAAAAATTGGAGGCTTTATGGGTCGCGAGCGGCCCCGAGATACTTAAAAGAATTAACGAGCGCACCTAAAACAGAACTGAGCGCGCGGCCGAGTTTTATCTCGGGGCGCCGGCGACGCGGCCCCTGCGGCCCGCCCGGGGAAAACTCGCGGTGAAAGGGCGGGGGGCGGGGGGCGGGGTCGCCTTGGCAGATTTACAATAAGGACGAGCGCGGGGCCTATCGCTCGCCCCGCGCGCATCTCTCCCGCTATCATTTACCCGTGGCCTAATTGCCGCATAAACTGCGCCGGGGAGCCAGGTCGTTTCGGGCAAAAACACGTTCCCCCGGCCGCGCGATAGTCCCGCGCGACTCCAATGCACTCGCCGGCGTACAACCTCGGGCTTTTCCGCGGCCGATACCAGCCTTATACGGCGCGCGATAATTACGGGCCCGCGGCCGATCGAGTGCGCCCCGGAGTTTTCGGCCGCGCGCCGCTCGGGACAATGCCCGGGGGGCACTTGGGCGCACGCGGGAAAGCTTTCGGGAAAGCGGCCTCGCGGCACTCGGCCGATATAACAGGGCGCCCCGGGCTCCTTGCGAATGCATTGTGCGCGGAGGTGGGCGCGGAGGTTGGTTCGTACACAAAGCCGGCGACACTCGAGACGGGGCCGCCGGCGGGGGCTGGACTTCCACGGCGACGTGTATGCGCGCAAAGGGCCGGTCAAGTTCGAGGGCCGGACCTCCGGGGATTTTGCCCCCCGGGGGGGGGGCCGCTCTTTTCCCGATCGGGAGGTGCACCGCTCGATGAGGGGACTTGATCGCCGGCGGACGCGCGGACCTAGCGGACCGCCGACTTGCCCGGGGGATTGTATTTCGCCGAGAGGCGCACTGTCAAAACATCCGGTAATCGGAGCCCCGGGAACGATTGCCGAGGAATATTTTTTATCTCCCGGCCGGGCGGCAGGCGGAGGCTAAGCCCTAAGCCCGGCGCGCCGCGCGAGACCCCGGCAGAAACGTAATCCCCGGCGAGGGCTAAATATTTGGCGAAATACCGGCGCCGGCGGCGGCCGAGGAGACGACCTGTCGCCAAAGCCAAGTGCCCGGGATCTGCCGCGCCCTCCCCGGTGATTATCGAGCGAGCGCGACTATACGTAAGATAAATAATTGGTGATGGCGCGGGCCCGAGGCGGCGCGGCCTGAATCAGCAAATATAAATTCGACGATATGCATAACTCGGTCGTCGGCGGCGGCGGCGGCGGCGGCCCGAGGACAGGGGCGGGGGCTGCGCGAGGGGATCGTAACGGCGAGGCGATTATTTCACGCCCCTCCGCCGGGGCATATCGCATTAACTCGCGCCGGTAAAAAAGAACAGACGGTGCAGTTTCGAGCGGGCGATTTCCTCACGCCACGGGAGCCGCGCAAAAAGGAGAACGAGGCGCTCGCGGACGGAAAGAGGAGCCGGCGGCGCAGTCAGCAAGACTTTGTCTCGGGAATATTAAACGGCGGGCCCGGGGGCTGGGGGCCGCGGCGTCCGGAGGCCCCGGGAGCCCCCCGGCCCAGGGCGCCGCGCCGCCGATCGGCCGGGCCCCGAGGACGCCGGGATTTACGAGGGGCGCCTTGGCCTCGCGGAACCGGTTGCCCGCCGGCCGCCCAACTGGGTCACTCGTACTCACCGAGGAGGCAGAGGAGCAGGAGGGCCGCCGCCCCGACCTGGCGGGCCATGGGTCCTCTGGTGGGCCGGTCTCCTCGTGTCCAGGTGTCGGCGATGGTGCCGCTGGTGGTCCCGCTGGCTCCTTGTCCGCTCCTCGCAAGGCCGCGGCCCGCTGTCACATGCTCGGGCCGGCCTCGCGCTCCCGAGCCCAAGCCGGCGAGTCACTCGGGCGCCCGCGGGCGGACGCGCATCGCGCCCCCCGCCTCCGCCGCTCTCCCGGCCCCGGCCCGGGGGCCTCCTCCTCAGTCCTCGTCCCACCTCCGCCGCCCGCTTTCCCCTGGGAGCAAACAAACGTTACATCGGTTAGCTTCCTCTGGACGGCCCCCCTCGTACGTCTTACACTTTTACTGCCGCCCGTCTCCCCCCCGGCGCGCCCCCTTTGTCTTCGGGGACGCGCCGAGACGCCGGGACGCCGGGACAGCTCCTTCGATAATGCATCGCCCAGATTTCCGCCCGAGCGCCCCCGCGCCGCCCCAACTTCACCTTCGACCTTAAACTCCAAAACTTGCACCCGCGGCGGAATGCAACCGATCTGTCAAATCGGACAAATCGCCCCGCCGGTGGCGCCCATCCACCCGATAATGCCATTACGTCGCGTAAACAAATTTACCCGTCCTGCCGGGAGAAGTTGTTGCAGGGCGCTGCGCTGCAATACAAGATGCCGGCAGCCGTACGCCGGCTCAAAAATCCGATAAAAAGCCGAGCCGCGCCGCACAAAAGCGAAGGGACTCGCGCGCGACAATCGGCTGCCGGCTTTTAATTTCGATCGCGAGCCCCCCGGCCCTAATGCAAAGAGGTTTAACATTTCATTTCCACTGCCGAGCGTCTCTCGAATCAATAGACTCATAGTCCGGAGCCCCGACACAAAAGCCCCGGTGCACGCGCACAGCGACACTCCGCCTATGGGAAGGAAGCCGCTCTTTCCATCGGCTCTCCCGCCCGCGAGGTGCTTCCGGAGGCGCGCCGACGACGGCCCCGAGGAATCCCGCGCATCTCGGGAAAAGTCCCGGGCGCGGCCACTCAATTAACCGGGGCCGTGGGTAAACATCGGCCCGGGGGCCCCCGTCCCCCGACTATGCCAAGTGCCCGCGAGACAATGCGCGCCGCGCGCCTTTTTTCTCCCCCCCCGCCCGAGGCTCCATCGATCGCGCCTGGCCCGAGGCCTCGCTTATCCTTTCAATGGCTTAATTATCTTTAATTGGCGGCGGCGCGCCGAGGCCCGATTCGTTAGAGGGCCGTGACGCGGCGCGCATTGTTCGCGGGCCGTCGCCGACAGCCGGGCGCTGTACGCGCCGCGGCCGTTGCCCAACCGCAGCCGCGGGTCTCTCGCGGGCCGACGAGTAGCCTCGGCAGGTATAGAGGGCCGCCGCCACTCGAGGCTCCTCCGGCCAAATAATATGCCCTCGCGAAAAAAAAAAAAAAAAGAAACACTCGGCCAGCCGCATCCACGTACTAATGCGCGCGCGCGCGCACACACGTATGCGCGTGTCGATGCGCCGCGAGCCCGAGCGAAAGCGCCGAGTGAGTCACGCGCTCCGTCACGCGCCAGCCTCCAAAGGCACTTCTTTTTTCCCCCGATAATCCGGCCGGCGGCGTAACCCCGCGATAAGCGCGCCCGCGGCTGCTTAGAATACGCGCAATTACCGCCGCCTATAAATACACCGCGGCCCTTCCAATCGGGGATGCAGTTCGGCTCGATGGACCGACCGCCGGGGGGGACCTGCCCTCGTTTTCCGCGCTGGCTGACACACCCCGGGGATTTTTCCGGCGATCGGCGCGGCTCGTAAAAACCGGCCGAGCGCCTGTTTTCCTCCTCGTAACTCGGGGCCGGGCCAATTGAATCGAGGCGCACTGGGCAAATATACTCGGCCGGCGCCCTCGTTATAATCCCGAAGACGATTAGCCGCGCTTTATGGGCACTCGTGCGCCCGTTGGCTGCGGGACGAAAACGGGCGGGCGCTCGATTGGAAAGCCGCGGCCGCCGCGGGATATATGTCCCCTTATCTGCCGCGGCGCATCCCGGCCGAGGCGCGCCCGGGCAACAAAGCCGCTCGGCCGATCGGCCCACGGCCTCGTGCGCCCGTGTAGCTCTTCTTTTCGAAAGCCGATGCCCCGATGTCTCGGGCGGACTACACGGCTCGCCCACGCGATTCTTTCGAGCGGCTCCGTTACATTTTTTTTTTTCTTTTTTTCACCGCGGTTATTTTACCGCGGCCGTTTCCCCGGCGTTTATGCTCAAGTTTAGTAGAAATTCAAAGCCGGCGGCCGGTCAATTTTTTTCCCCGGGATTTTTCGTCAAAGTCAGTTTAAGCTACCGGCTCCTGTAATTAAATCGCGTAAAAAAAACTTTTTTCAAATACAATGTTGCACGCGTATTCGTTATAGCTTTTGTTTCAACGTGTTATTGTGCACTTTTATTATCTTTATTATTTACTTGCAGGTTATAATATTGATTTTAAGGGTATTGTTCCTGATTCCCGTTTATTAAAGGTGACGTTAATTTTAACGGTATTTTTTATAATTTTCATGTTTATTCATTAATATTTTATTTCTCCCTGTAGTTTATTTCATATTATTCCTGCGTATCTGGCTTGTGTATTCGTCCCGGGGCTACATTGAGCCTTCAGTTTCAAGTTCTTTTATGACGACAATCTAATCTACGATCGAAGACCGAGCCGTTCGTCCGCGTCCTCGCGGAAAACCTCCTCATTGGTACTGTCCCCGGCAGTGCGGCAATCCGCGACAAAAAAGAAATAAAAAAAAAAAGCCACGCCGTTGACTGGCGGCGAGCGTCGCCGTGGCTTCGACCAAAGGAGGAAAAAACGCACGGAGCCGCGAGTCGCGAGAGGCGTTTTAGAGCCCGCGAGGTAAAAATAGCCGCGCGCCGCGAGTCTCGGGGACAAAAGCCGCGGGGCTCGGCGCTGCATTACCGGGAGATTACCGGCGCGACAGCCAATATTCGCGCGAGACCCGTGGGAAGAGCGATCCGAGGGCCGCCCGGGCGCGGCCATGTTTTCCAATCGCGGGGCCGTTTCATAAATCCCCGGCGCCCCGTCACCGGGACAAGGTCCAGATGCGCGCCCCCCCGGAAATGGGAAAAATCCTCGGGACGCCCTCTTTTGTTTTCCCGCGGCGACGCGAGGCCGCGCGCGTACAGGGGAGGGCTACGTACTCCGCCGCGATTATGCCCACTTGTTGCTGCATAATTAATCCGGCGGCCTCGGCGGCGGAAAAAAGCCGGCGCGCCGTTTGTCAGGCGGCCCGGGCGGCCCTTTTGATTTCCATCGGGGCAAGCCCGGCCGTGGCGCGGCTGATTTACGCCCCGCGGAAGCGCCGCCCGGAAGCCGAGGGCGTGAATCATCGGGGGCGACGGGCGTCCGGATCGGGCCCTCTTACCCGAGCGGCCGATCCCCCCCCGGGGGACAGGTGGACCGGCTAGCGCATTTGATTAGCCCGGGCGCCCGGGCGAAAAATGGGCACTTGTTGATGCGGCCGGGCCGATATGAGTAACGGCCTGAGATCGGCCGCGGCCCGCGGCTCCGTTTCACCGGGCCGTGCGCCGCGCGCTCATTTTACCGCGCGCGACTTTTATTACGAGGGGGCGACCTTGCCGATAATATATATATATAAAAAAAAAGAGAAAAAGCCTTACACGGCCTCCCGGCGACGAAGTTAGGCCCCTCGCGCCCGCGGCGACTCGAATACTCGCGGATAAACACACACACCAACACAGCGAATGCTAATATGGGTCCCGCGAGGCGGGGCCGCGGCCTGGCCAGTGACCCGGGGCGATACCAGCCGGCCCGCGCAATCGGCGCCGGGGAACTTTTTTGATTTGTGCCCCTCCCCGGGCCCGATCGGCGGGCTCCTCCTTTATCTCGGCCGGCCGATATCCCCGGGAGGCGCGCGGGCCCGGGAAAAGTTTGGCGCGGCCGGCGCATGGGAATTAGGGGCCGGTTTCCACCGAGTGAAAACGGCTTAGACGCTACACCCGTATTAAAGAGCGCCTAATTTATGGTAAAAGTATGCATGGGAATATTCAGGCCGATAGCCCGGCGAATGCGTAATTATTGTATTTACATAGAAGCGCGGCTAATGGCCCGGGGAAAATTCGTTAGGCCGCGCGCGCGTGTGCGCCCGCCGGGGGGAGGGCCGGCCGCGCGTAAGCCCGCGCACTTCTTCCCCGCGCGCAAAAAGCCCCGGCAGTCGGGCGCCCACGCCAAGGCGGATTAGCCGGGCACCAAAGCGCACCGCCGCCGGCCAAAAGCCGCGGGCTAATTAACCGGGAGCGATTACCGGCCAACTGGCTGCCCGGTGAATTAGGAGCCGCGGGGTCAGCCCGCGCCGGACAACAGAGATGCTTCTTATACGCGGGGGGCCCCGGGGGGTATCCGGGAGGGGCGCATCGGTTATTGAAAACCTTACGGGCACGTGCGGCCGCCCGCGCTTTCTTCCACTACGTGGGGAAGGCGCTCCCGGCGGATGCATGTTTAACGAGTGCGCGTTATTGATTGAGCCTCGGGTTTCATGCGGCGCCGGCGAGCCGCGAGGCGGCGCCGCCTAGGCGCTCGGGGCCTTTCGAGTCAACTTTTAATTACGGGGCCGCGCCCGGGGACGTCTCGGCGAGTCCGGGCTTCCGGCCGCGCCTTTGCCGGAATTCAATCGAACGGCAAATACAAACGTACGAAACCGCGGCGCGCTCGCGTGCTTGCTCACGGGAGCGCGAGGGAGGACGGTTTTTTTTTCGCCAAGCGCCAAGTCCCGCGCTCGGGGGATCAACTTTTTCACGCAACGCCGCAATAATATCTTAGGAATCGGTTTAGGTTATATTGGCCGTTTGCCACCCACTGTGCCAGAAAATATTATTGCCATCTCGAGCGTGCAGCTTGCATATTCGCGGTCGAGAGATACTTTGGAGGGATTCGCCATCCCCGATTCCCGAAGATCGCAAAATAAAATCTTGCGACCTGCGCAAAGCTCCATGTAAAAAGCACTAATATAAATACACCTGGCAACTGAAACAACCTTCCATATTGAGAGAAAATTACACGTTTAACGAATGCATGATTCAAAAGAAGGTGACAAGAAAATGCGCGGGTCTACTGAAATACATAACTTACAAATTACCGCATAAAACTAACACGACGCTATCGTCGATAAACCAATAATTTCTGATATTTTCACTCGATTTTATTAATTTAATATTACCTCTGCGTAAAGCGACTACTTTGTACCGCTTAATCTCTTTTTAATCGACAGATATTCAAAGGACATTTTAAGTACAGAGTATCGAATTCCTGCACGTCTCTATAGCCGTCGAGTTTTTGTTCAAGTAGAGTGCGGACTCGAAGGAGTGATGTAACCTCTAAATTCTAGGAAGAATCTTGCCAGGAAGCTTTTAATTTTCCACTATGTCGAGGAGACACAATAATTGGGTAAGGCGACGGGGCGGCGCGAAGCGGTTAGCGGCGCCCTGGGCAAGAAGGCGCGACGCGGCTCTTCCCCGGGAAACTTAGTCCGCGCGCCTCGCGGGGAGGAAAGGCCCTCGCTCGTTCGCGGCCCTAATTGAATCCCCATCGGGCGGGCCGCTAATTGGAAATTGAGATAAGCGCCCCGGGCCGGCGACCCCGGGCAAAGGGGCAATAATTAAGAGGCCGCGGGCCCTCCGAGGCTTATGCATATTAATGGGCCGGGGGAGGGGGGGAGGGGGCGGCCTCGGCGCACTTCCTCTCCCCCCCCCTCGTTCTAATTCATCCTGGCACGCTTTTATTCCCCCCCACCAGCGCCGCCGCCGCCACCCCGGCCGCGCCTTTGAAGCACGCGCCGGGCGTGCGGCGCGCGGCCATTGTTAACACGCGCGCCGAGTGCGCGCGTTCGATGTTTTCGCCTCCCCGCTACTTGTACACATCCCTTTCACCGCGACTTGTTTTCCTCCTTTTATTTTTGTTAATTGCGCGGGCGCATGCGGGCGGCGTGTACGCGGCCAGCCCGCAGCGCCCTATTTTTCTGCCGGCCTATTTCGGGAGAGTGGATATTTTTCGCGCGAAATTGAGGCGGATATTGCAGCGGCCCCAGCCAAGGAATCCCGAGAATTGAGATCGATATTACAGGGATGTCGTCGGCGGCGGCGGCGGCTGCGGCGCTCTGCAGGCGGCCCCGGCCACCGCGTAAAAACCTGCCGCCCGCGCACCGCCGACCCGTCATTCTCTATCGGGGAATAAATTAATTTTTATCGGCTTCTAATATATTTTCAGGGTAATTTATACGGGACAATTACCCGCACTTCCCGGCCGCTTTTATCGCGAGGGAAAAATATTGTAACATTTTCACTTTATTTCACTCGGCGCGTGTAGGTTCCGTTACAGCTCTCTATTACCATAATGAAGAATGCTTTCAAAAGCATCCTTCTTGGATCCTATCCAATATCGTTGCACGACTACCTTTTTTCTGCTTTTTTTAAATTCAAGCGACAGACCTGATACTTTAATCTTCGATACAAATTTCAAGCGGTATATATTTAAAGAAATTTAATCTAATACCAACCTACGTATTAGAAACATTCACCCTATAGCATAGCGTAATGTTATTAGGAAATTAGCAAATTGCAGGTCTCGCCAATCTACATGACAATCGTTCATTATATTATATACTTATATAATATCCATTGGATTCTTTTAAATTCATGCAATTTGATTTTAGTGGTATTTTAATTGAATTATAATATCTACTTGTACATTTATAAATGTACAGTGAAATTTGACGCAAAATACGTGACTCATGTCCGAGGAATTAATACAAATCGATTATCGTGAAATTGCAATGTCTTGTACGAACTCCTAATTAAATATCAAAATGAAGATTAAAAAATGATCGTTGCATGTAGTGATGTGGAATTATTTGGTGCTAGTGTGTCAAAATCTTTTCATTATCAATGTTTAACTCCTATTTGTTGCGTATAATTTATGAGAGAAAATTTGCATACCGACTGTTTACTTTTTCTTTAACTTCTTAACAAGTTTTAAGTTTCTCAAAATTTGTTATGCAAGACGGTAAAATTACATGACGCAGTTTCAATTATGTCTGATTTATGCCATAACGTTAAACGAACATATGAAAGACAGTCAAGTGCAGAAATTCCAGGAAATTATATTTATGTTGCAAATTTGACGCTAATTTTAATGGGAAATTCTTTCCTTGTACAAATTTTCATCAGGCTGCAGCAGTAGGAGATACACTAGACATTTCAATACTAATACCGTGGCACATAAAAAGATTTGGATTTATTTTTTAAAATAGCAATTTTTTAAATCTTTTGATCAAATGAAAACAAAGTTATGATGACCATTGAGTGCTATTATCTCTTGACCTTGTCAAAAAAATAAAAAACAAAACCACGCTTTACGTATTGATATATCAAACCAGTGTATAAGTACTATTGATGCGGGACAAACTAATTAACCATCACATCCGCGAATTTTGTACTTGTTTCTAATTCAGTATACCTATTTGGAATTTAATAGCGCTCGAAAGATAAATCCAACTTTGCCTGCACAGATTAAGAGATCGATAACACGGATAAATATTAGTCAAATTGTAATCAGTTTATAGACTTAACAGATTTGTTTAAAGTATAAATTGCGGGTTTAATACGAGTTATACTACATTGATATATATATATAATTATAAGTATTATAACATGAGATAAGTAGAGTATTTATAATTTTTTACAAGAGATATATTTTGAAGTTGTAGTAGATTAAATCAATAACACGCAGGACAGATCAGTTAAATTTCTTTTAAAATTAAGTGTACATCAGAACTAGTTGTATAGCAAAACATAAACTGGTACGTAACCAATGTCACAGAATAGCATTAGAAAAACAAAGGCGCGTTTGCATTTTTAAATAATATTGCGGTATTTATTACAAAGAAGAGCTCGTGAAACCAAACTACCGGAAATGTAGTTCATGTCTAGATACAAAAAAGAGCCATCCATAACGGATCATAAAAATTTATGATTCGATCGGACCTAAAATACCCATATACTTCTAGTATATAAGATTACTATATAGTGTCCTACACCAGAATGTGATTACAAGCCGTGACTTTACTTTGCATAAAAGCGCGCCTTCAATCTGAAAAGATTCAAAGTCTGCATTCATGCAACAGAGTGATCCTTTGCGTAACGATGGACTCGACTAGAGATTTTCCAGTTACTATCTAAATGAAATGCCAAGACTCGTGACTATGCCCTTAAAAAGCGTTGGAAAGCCTCTCTTTGCTCGACATACGGTAAAAGATTTATTTTCCTAATGATCCTTACAAGTATGTAATTGAAATGTTGGGTTAAAAGTTTGAAGCACTGCTTACGAAGAAGAATTCTCTACTTGAACTATTAAATGTATAGAGCTGATATTCAGTTCCGTAATACGAACATTCCGTGTAAACAGCATAAATATGTTCTCTTTTAATAGACTAATAGGGTGGAGGAAAGCGGGACTTAGCTCCTAAAATAAATCAGCTAGCCATGACTTCTAGCGGGCAAAAACTCCAGTTCATTTCGGTGTGACGCTGCAAGAAATAATTACCCACGCGCAGGAAAAAGAAAGAGTCCGAGAGTCGCGCGGCGGTGCGCCGGTGGCGATTTATTATGAAATATCGAGGGCAGCCCCCAGCAGCGCCCCAGCCGCGCCATAATTGATCTTTAATAAATTGACCGGGTCCACGCAATATCTTGCGGGCGCGAGCGCTAGCGCGGGCAAATTGAAGCCGCGGGGAGGGGAGGGCCAAGAATTTTCCCGTCGGTTTAAGGAAGTGACGGAGGGCCCATTGGGGCAATTAGGCGGGGCTAATCACCTGCGGGCCGGGCGCTCTCTCTTTTTTTCCTGTTTGCGGGCGGCCCGGCCCCCGGAGCCGCGCAGCCTCCCCGGCACTGAGTGATAAACTTTTATCTCGGCATGACAAATGGGCGGCGCGCGCATTTGTCAGGCGTAATACCGGTAGGCGCGCGGCGGCGGGGAGGAGGCAAGTGCGCGGCCTCGGCGGGGCTTATCGAGGGAGCCGGGCGCGCCGCGTTGTGCCGAGGCGATTCCGCAGCGCGCCGCCGAGTGGTGGGGGGGATAATTCCCCCCAGAAAATTGACCGTGCGAATAAGCTGATTGGCGCAAAGTGGCTCGGGCAAATTGGCTTTAAGGCGCCGTAAATCACGGGCGGGCCGGCCGGCCGTTATTATTTTTAGATTTCCCAGCGGGCCGCGGCGCCGATGGCCCGCGGCGCGCCCTCCACCCGCAAATCCACGAGTTTAAAAATGCCGCGGGGGTTGCCGCGGTCCCGCGGCGGCCCGCCCGGGGCTTTTACGACGCGAATATTTATAGACTGCCGCGGCGAGGCGCGGGTCTTAATTTATGGGCCGGCCCGTCGAATCGGCTCCGGGGCCGACGCGGCCCCTCGAGGACCGTCTCCTCGGCGCGTCATCGGCTGCGGGGCTGCGCGTATCCGCTCCGGATAAACGGGCGGGCCGCTGCGGCGGGGTAGGGGCCGATCGGTCGAGCGCCTCCCCCCCCCTTCTTAGCCATTCGGGCCCCGGGCCGCGTAAAAAAGACGTAAATATTTAAAAGAGAGCGCATTAAAATCCCCGAGTGCTTCATTGTGCCTTTAATCCCCTCGACGCGGCTCTCCCGAAGAGCACCCATTTCCTTGCGAATTATTTTGCCGTGAAAAAAAAAAAAACAAAAAAAAAAATAAAAAAAAAAAAACCCCCCCGAGCGAGTACATAATCAAGGGGAATCGAGCGCGTTGGGCGCGGCCCGCTGTTGTCGGGCGTAAATCTCCCCGCGCGTAAAGCGCGTAAAGGGTGGATTTAAAATCAAATTTGTATGTTAAATTGCGGGGGGGGGGCGATATAAAGGGGACACAACGCGAAACAACTCGTTGTATAAAAGGCAAAGGGGGCCGGCCGGGCGGAAAATATGCGCTCGTAATACCCGTTTAGTCGATCGGACGCAGGCGTTACAAGGAGTGGCGGGCGCCGATGCGCGGCAGGTGTAGGTGGCCGCGGGCCTCCCTCGTCGCGCCCGCGGCCGCGTCTCGGCGTCCCGCTTTTCCCCGGCGCCGGGGCAAATCCGCCCCGGCGGATAACATTGAAAAGGCCCGATAAGCCTTTGAGGGGGTCCGCCGCGGCTTAATCAAGGGCTTATCGCCGGCGCCGGCGCCGTTCCTCGGTTAATAACGCGCCATCTGCGAGCTGTCGGCCCGCGGCGCCCGGCCCCGGGAGTAAAAAGGTCAGCGGGGCGAATTTATTACGCGGCATCCGATCAATGGCCATTATGATATGTGTCTCGGGCCCCGATGAAAAGCCATCGATTAACCGGGCGCCCGTTCGGCTGCACTCTCAAAAATTCGTTAGGAATTTCAACGGTGCCGGGTGCACACCCGCTAACCTATATAAATTACCATATATTTTGGTAAAAGTTGTAATTCTCCTCACTCGGCTAAAAGTCCCCGCAATTATATTCCGTAATTCCTACTCTTTTATTTCGATAAAACGTGCACCGGCTATAATTGCACGTGTAGCTTAATGCCTACAGTTATTTGTGCAGTTTAACAATTAAGCAGCCAATCTTACAATTTGCATTTTTATTTTCATTTCATATCATGTATTACGTAATTTTTTTTTTATGTTCAAGCGAATAACGTTTTCATACTCGAGTCAAAATAAATTCAATGCAGCTGTGCAGGATAAGTTAGTCTAATAATTTTTTCTGCCAGTGTTAAAAAAAGAAAAGAGGAGCAAAGCCAGAGGCGCATCCTTCGGCCGGTTTAGATAACGATAAGCTCAAATTAGCCGATAAAAAGCTTATCGCGGCCTGCACAAAGTGCAACAGAGGCCGTTAAACAAACGTGATTTATCGGACTTTTCGAAATTGGTCAGTGCGTATTTTTGCGCGGCGCGCCGGGACTATTAACGCTGGCGCGCTGCGGCAGACTACATACCGACAATTACCAAGTGAGCGCTCCCGTTTGATTAAACCGATCGCATAAATCACGCCGGCGAGGTAAATCAGGCGCGAGGCATTGTGCGCCGCCACAGCGCGGAAGTGAATTATCTCATTTGGCCGCGGGAGGTGGCTCGGGAGGCGCGGGCGGCTCTTCGGGGCCGCAGACGGCTCGACGATCGGATCCACCGCGGCGGAAAGCGATAGGCGCCTCCGCGGGAATAAAAGAGCGCCCTCGCTCGAATAAGGGGTGGCGTGCCCCGCGTGTCAACCGCGAGGCGCCGAGGACACACGCGCGCGCGCACATATCTCTGAGTCGCCGGCATGACTCCCCCGGGCGGCGGGAAAAAAAAAAACACCCCGGCTATCGACCGCCGATCTCTACAGAAAAAAAAAAGAAGGCTCTCGAGCTTATCGGCCCGTCGACGTTTACGCCGGCCGATACGAATGCATCGACAGGCGCCGGGCGGATAATTGGCTGGAAATAAAGCGGCGGGCCACCCGCGACGCTCGTTAGCCCGGAGCCTCTTCATCCGTCGGCTAATTGAACGTCGGCGACGCGGGCCGCGGCTCCGAGGAATCCGCGACATGTGCTTCCGAGGAGCCGGGAAAAGCCGCCGCGCGCGCGCTTTGTCCGAGGCGCGAAAAAGCGCTTTATCAATACGCGGAATTGATAGAAGGCAATTGCCGAGTCGGCGGCCGAGGCAGGCGCAGCCCCCGCTATTGTTTTCCCCCGGTTAAATTTAGTCGCGCGGCCGGGGCTCGTGTCCCGTCGGCGGCCGCCGAGCGCCAGTTACACCAGAGAGGGAGACGCCGGGGACAACTTTTCTTTTTTTTTTTTTTTCTTTTTCCCTCGCGGGTTCCATTTGCGCGCTTCCGCTTACGCGGACTCGCCTCGCCCGGCCTAACGACGGGATGGACCGCGGGCCGCCTAAGCCCCGGGGCCCGAGTAATTCTCTTGCAAATTAACGGCTCGGCCGACTCGGCTTTTCGCTCTCGTTGCGTACTTTATTCCGCGAGGCGCGTTGAGGCGTCCCGCGGGCGCCGCGGAGACATTAAAGGGCCGGCCGCGCGCCTCCGTGTAATTAAAAGGAGAGTGGCATTTGCCTCCGACCTCGGGAAAAATAAGGGGCCGGGGATCGGCGCCGCGCGCACGCCGTCATTTGTACGCCGGCGGGAACTAATAGGCCGCCGGGGATGTTGTTTTGACAGGGCGGCCCGGCCGCGTAATTAGGCAACAAATAAAAATGCAAATGCCTCGGGCGAGGCGCGCCCGGGTGAAAAATCGGCGCGGTGAGTCAGCGCGGCTTCCGGCGGCCGGTGTAAACGGGGCCGTCGTCGCGGCCTGACTAATTGGAAAAGTCCCGGCGGCCCGGGCGATTCGGCAAAAGCCTCCTCGGCCCCGCGCCGGGGATAAATGCCGCGCTTCCGCTCCCTCCCCCGCTGCTTAATCGCTCAATTGTCGGGGATAATCAAGGGCCTCGCGACAATGCCTCGGCGCGCTCGAGCGTCGCGCGCGCCTACCGAGGGCGGCCTCGATACGACCTTCTGCCTCCGAGCGCCATTAATAACCGGCGGCGCATGCGCGCCGATTGCACCCGAGCCTGCAGCCGGTGCAGCCGCCAAGGTGAATAACCGATAAAGCGCCGGCCGGCCGGTCCAATTGCCGCTGCTAATTGCGGACCTCGGCGGGGCCCGGGCGCCGCCTTCCGGCCGAGTCCGCCGGGGCTTCCGGGCGGGCCCCCGATCCAAGGCTCATTGCCGGCCACGGCGCCGACCGACGGCCGATCGCCCGGGGAATCGTCATATTTTCGGATTAATTGCGGCCGGGGATTATTGAGGGCGTTCGGCGGCGTGGAGGTCCGGCGCTCGGCCCGCACCGGCTCGTGAAATATTACTCGTAAACTGTGTAAATAAGTCGACTCGATTACTATAACTCGGGTGCGCCCGGCGCTCGCGAGCACTCGTAAACGCTTCTAATGGATTAGCCGTCTATTTTTAATTTATATCATCGGCCATTTTTCACGAAACACATAGCGCTCGAGAGCTCAAACGCACCAGTTGACCCCCGTTATATACACTGAATTCATCGAGTCGGCAAACGACACATTAAGCGGCGGCATCGCGCGGCTCCGTCTAATTATTCACGCGGACCTACATCGCCGCGAACCTTTTACATTTTGATGGAAATCTCCGGGAGCTCGTCTCCCGGCTGATTAATCAAATCGACGCGAATTACCGATAACGCCCAATGCAAATAAATATTTATTCCACTTATCGCGGAGAGTATTAATTATCGCGCGTGATGCAACGGCCGATTGTTCAAACCGCACAATTACACGCGATAACTTTTCAGGGAAAATTGTCGCTCGCTCCCGCCAAGGCATTGCACAAAACGACATCGCGCCTCGAATGGTTCATCAGCCGAACAATGCAGGTCGAATGGATCGAGCGTTCGAGCCCGCGCGCGAGATAACCATCTCGGGAATTAATAACGGAGTCGCGGCCGTCCGGCGCACCAACTACTTCTGAAAGAAGCGGCCCGAGATTACATAAATCCCCGCGAGCGCGGGCGCTTGTGGCCGGGCGCGATACCGCGGGCAAAAATGCGACTTGCCCCCACGGCGCCGATAGAGCACGGCCGCAATCGGCCCCGCGGCGTTCCTCCAGATTACGAAAAGGGAACCGCGAGCCGCCGCGGCAGATAACCGGCCCGCGGTCCGCCTCGGCTCTCCGGCCTGCGCAGCAAATTGACCTCCTTGAGGCGCGCACTCCTCCGGGTGTAACGCACGGCGCGCGCGGCGCTCCTGTACCTGAGGTGGCTCGTGGCGCCGCTGGGGGGGTTGTCCGCGTGCTACCTGTCACTGTTGGGGGGGGGATACGCGTGTGCGTGCACCTGCGCGCGCGCGCGGGGCAGTGCTTGGTGCGCGCGCGCCGCTCTGCGGCGGGACGAGGCTCGCGAGACTCTCGCGGCGGGCGCGAGCGCGTCGGACTGGCCCGCGCGCGAGCCCCGGTCGCTTTATAAGCCCGCGCTCGCGCCGCCGCCCGCGGAGAGTAGAGGGGCTCTCCCGCTCGGCTCGGGCTGCCGATGTGCCGACGGCCAGATGCCTTCGGTTATTCGCACTCGCCGATGCCCGCGCGCCGCTCTTATTTCGGGCGGCGCCCCAAGGTCGCGCGGCCCTCTTATCGGCCTCAGGGCCGGGCTTCCGGCCCGCGCGCCTCCTCCTGCCCTTTCTCGGCCGGCGGGCTAATCGAAGGGCGCCAAGGGAACCTGCGCATTTGACTTGCAAATCGGCGGGCCGCGCGCTAAGAGGAAGCTACTGCCAAGCTCGCGGAGCTTCCAGCCGAGGGGCTAGCGCGCCGGGGCCAAACTTCTTCTTCTTCTTCTTCTTCTTCTTCTTTCTTGCTCGCGTTTCATTAAACTCCCGGGTCTTATGCGCTTCGCCGCGGGAATTTCCGCGGCTCTTGTATCAGAATGTAGAGCACGTATTATCATTTTCAGATTGGCTCGCGACTAACCTACGGGTCGCCGGGATATTAATTCTTACCCCCGGCCGACTCCCCGGGGGACGACTTAGCCCGGATAATTATTACAGGCGGGGGGCCGACAGGATTAGAGAATAACGAGGGGAATTTTTAATAACGCCGAGCTCATTACCGGCCTCGAGGAGGGAAGATTTTGTTTCTCCAATCTGGCCGCGGCGCCGCGGCGCGCCGGCTTCTTTTCCTTTCACCGGTAATCCTCGCCGTTCGGAAAGCAACAGGCATTATTCCTTTTCTTTTTTATAACCCGTTTTACCGTTCTGCGCGATCGTGCATAATTCAGCAACCTAATCTCGCTTTAAGAACAAAGAACGTTTGCTCGCGGAGAGCGAGCCCCGCCTCCTCGGCCGGGGCCCCCGACTAAAACGTATTTTTATCTACAAATTGCCAATTTAAATACATTTAAAAATCCGCCATGAGTCTCTTGTAATCGCGGGGAAAACTGCCCCCGGCCCCGGCCCGCCCCGCCCCGCCCAACGAGATAGCGATCCTCAACGTTCCTTTTAATGATAACGATTATACCCGGCCCTCCCCCGCGCGCACAATGGAATCATTTCTGCGCCCGGCCGCTGCTTAACAAACTATAGTTATGCCCTTCTTGTAACGTATATATCGCCCCCCATTAAAACCGCGCCCCGGCCCCGGCAAACTTTACGCGGAAGAGCATAAAGTGTAAATAACCGCGCCGACCGGGCGTTATCTATTTGCCGCGGGTCGGCGAGGAGCCCCCGGCTCGCGGCCGACGTCGACGGCCCCCGAGCCGGCCGGCGGAAGCCCCGCGCGTCCTCCGGCCGGCCGACGAGGCCGATAAGCCCGGGCCCCTGAAAAAAGATTATCCGCCAGGGGCGAGTAAACTGCCCCGGGGGCACAAAGGCCCGGCGTCCGCCGCGAGCTTGTTGCTTCCGCGGCCGCCCCGTAATCCTTTATCCGGCGCAGCCAAAGAACGCCCGGGGATGTATATATATACCGATCCGGGTGGGAGGACGGTACAGCTCGGGGCTTTGCCGAGACGACGCGCGCCCGGAGACACTTTACTCGCAAAGCGCCCTTCCTTGCTCGGGACTCGGCCGGATCCCCCTTGATCCCCCCCAGTCGACCCGGAGCGCCAACGCGCCAGATAACCTAAAAGGATGAGGGCCGTCTAGACGGGGTCGAGGGGCGGACGGCCGGGGGAGAGGAGCGCGCCCGGAGACCTCCGCAGGCCCTGCCGGCCGCCTGCGAAATTAAGAGATACTGTGCCCGGCCGCCCTCCGGAGGTGTCGGCCGCGCCCGACAAATGCGACTTCGATTAGTTCCTTTTTCGGTCGGGATCGAGGGCGCGCTCCGCGGATAGACGGCTCGTCCTAATGGATCATCCATTTATTCTAATCCCCGGTGTTCCCGGCGGACGACGCAACAGCCCCTAATGCAAATTAAATAACGTATAACGACCTGTTAATGTACTTAGAACCGAACATAAATCCGAGGCTGGACTGTGCGCCGTGTCGAACGAGTCGATGACACTTTAATACGCGGAGAGGAGGATAATAACCGGCGCGTAAGCTCTCTCATTCTCATACACAATTCAGAACTTGTCCAAAACAATGCGATAGCCTTTTATTTTCTTATTTAAACGTTCGGATCAAAAGCCACGCAGAAATAACATGTTTCAATATCGGTACTTTAACTTTTCGTATACTTGCACGCGTTTATACATTAGAGTTTTAAACATGAATTATCACTTGTTATAAATTTCTTATTAACTCGCTGGCTGAATATAGCGTATTTGAGTAAAGGATTATGATAAATCTTTGGTAAATGTTTCGTACTCGTTGGAAAAAAATCCCACGATGTCCTTTATAGATAAAATATTAACATTTTATATAATGAAGATGAATAAAAACATTTTTTTTTTAAATAAATATACTCCTAGCAAGAGCTTTAATTTAACCTAATTCTGGAATATACATTGAAATAGAATTACTTCGTTATCCGCGGGGCTTCATTTTTCAAAAGAAACCATTTCTCATAAAATATCATCCGAAATCTGTCACATGAAAATATATGTGATGCTGTATACTTGTGTATTACTTTTATTCAAATCGTATGGTGCTTTACTTCGTAAGTTACTTCGAAGAACATTAATATTGTATAAATAATTATAATTGAATTTAAATTTAAATTTAATATTAAATACATGATTTTGTGATACACTGCCGCAGGCAAAATCATTTATTCAATATATGAGGTGAATGGTCAAAGCGAAATAAATACGCTTGTAGTAAACACTATTAATAATCTATTGGTAAGTACGTAACTGTTTATATAACGAGTTATAAAATTAAACGAAGATATTTAAATTTCAACATTTGAATTTAACAAATGAACAGTATTTTCTGTAGGAAAAATAAGCTCTACATGCGTTGTTGACTTTATATTTTGTAGAACTATACAACTCAACAATAGTAACCTATTTCTCCCAATTATAGAATGTATACAAATAAAATAATAAAGTAATAGTAATATTACGAAAATTATTCTTATAATGTCGTTCTTTGTTCAAATAAATTAAAGTACAGAATGATATTCATATAAGCGGTCATTAATTATCAATGTATTATCAACTAGATTCAAAATTGTTATTACATATATATACAATTCGGTGAAACCAACAGATATCTTCATATTTCTTCATACACTATTTGAAAATACGTAAAAGTGGTCTTTATCAAATGTTTAGTAGGCTAATGGTCTATTTATAAAACAAAATATTCTCAATTCAGATAATCAATTGAATACATCAGATATGCGACATGTATATCTAAAGCGCTTGTCATCTATTAATGCATAATGCGTATGTATAATTGATAAACTGTTCTATACACGAACAAGACTACATTACAAATACTGGCTTATCAGAAAAGTGCGCAGTCTGCATTAAAAAATAGAGTTTGCAAAGTGCGTATTCGAGTAAGCCAATAATAATGATTATGAATCTTATAGTGGCCGAAGTGAAGAGATGTTTTTTTAACCAAAAAGTGTAGTTATGTACTGCAGAGGAGCGAGTTCAAATAATGGTTGCTTTGCTTCTTTTGCTTTTATTAAATAAATAAAAGCCCAGGCAGTAGGCGATCCCCCTTTCAAATCCCAATTGTTTTTATAATCTCGCGCGTTACCAATCGACTACCCGCGCGTGCGTCACAATGAAATTGTAACACCGAACAAAATGAAAAAAGCATCGCCGAGCAAGGCGTAACCCATAGGCAAGCGGTCGCGGATATTTTTTAAAAATTTAATCAACCGATTGAAAATGCGGCGGCAGCGGCCGCGCGGCTGGCAGAAGCCCGCGGGGGAAGAGACCCGGGCGAAGGGGGCGCCGAGGCGCAACACGGCCGACTAGCGATTACTGCTTGAGGTGCGTCGCGTCGACGGCCTCGTCGTCATCGCGTCGGGCTGCCTCCGTTCGCTCCTCCAACTTTTCGAGCCTTTCAAATGACACGCCAATTAGAAAGTTGGAATGAACGCGGGGCGCGCGCGCGCGAGGCTGAGCCCCGGCGAGGCAACTCGGAGACGAGGCCGATCCGCTCGCTCGAGCTCGCATATTTTTCGCCGGGGGGGCGCGGGGAGCGCGGGCGTATATATAACAGCGCACGCAGCGGAAATTAATCGGGCATTCCTGCTCATCAGCAGCGCCGCGCGGAGGTTTGACTCGCCGGATTCCGGCTCGGCCGATAAACGCGGCCGCGGGGCCGCCGCCTGCCCCGCCGGCAGATAACTTTTTATAACAGTCTAACCCGCACCTGCCGCTCGTTTCCTTAAAAAGCCCGAGATAAGGAGTTTACAGCGGGGCGCGTGTAATTGGCGTGGCTCTGTCATTTAGCGGAGCCGCGCCCTCGGAAGAGAAACATTCCCGCCCCCCGCGGCGGCGACTAGGCCGGCCGCGTAGGTGTACGACCGCAGCCGCGGGGGGGTATTCAAAGGGCCGGCGCGGACCGCCGCGCAATTGGGAGCTCTCTGATTAGTGGGTGGGGCCAACGAGCCGGAAACCGCGCCCCCGCCGAATTCCATCTCGCTGGATTTCATTAGTTGATTGTGTAGCGATAAGGGGGCCCCTGGAAAACGGTTGCCCGGGGGGCCGGCCGCCCGAGCCTCGGCTCTTAGGCTAAGTCCCCCCTAAGCCCGCGGGAACAGCGCGGAAGGCGAGAAAAGAGGAAAGTATATGGGCGGGCGGGCAAGGGCGCGCTCCTCGATACTGCCCAGTCGGACGAGCTAAGCCCCGCGTCTTAGGCCAGGGGAAAAGCCCCGCGCTCGCCCCTTTTCCCGTTTAACTCGCCGGGCTAACTGGGAGCCCCGGCCCAGCCGCATTATCATCCCGGCCGCCGGATCTCCCCGGGCGCGAAAAACGCACCTCCGTATTAATCCACTCCGCCCTGTCGGACGCCCTCTGGATTTCTCGGCGGTTAGCTTGATGCGCGGAAAGAACACGCGGCTACTCCTCCAATTTCAATTTCAATTTAGTAATACATGGCTGCCGAGGCGCCCAAAGGATCTAGTAGTAATGGAAACTTACAATAAAATAGATTGGAACGAGCTCGGTAAACAGAGTGTGCTTGTAAAAAAGAGGGACCGAGCGCCAGTGGGCCATCGGGGCGAAAATAGAAAATATGCAAATAAAGCAACTAATAATATATGTGTGTCGAATGTATATCTCCGACCTCGAGGAGATATTAACCGACTCTCTCATTTTTTCACCTATTCAGCTGAAATTTTACGCTGTTAAATATGAAAAGATAAAAATATGGTTAACAAAAAAAAGAACGAAAAGGTTAAAAATAAAGATTGGCCTAGAATACGCGGAAAGGTAGATCGCGCCAATGAAAAATTATCCCACTTTGTAAACTTTTCGTTTAATCACGGCCTTTCAGCCCCTTGCCATGTACTTTTGGCGGTTTAAACAAATTTCTATTTCTCTCGCTAAAATCAAGCATCGTGGCAAAATAATTTAAAGGTAAAAGTGCCGAGCTGTTTATCCTTTGCGTAATCTGTATTTATATCCGCGGAGCCTTTGGTTTTCTGCCCTGGATACCGCGCGAAACATGATAATGAATACACGTAAAAAAAAAAGCAATTAACCACAAGGTTGCGCAAGAAGCGCGCCCCGGGAAAATTGAGCGATATCGGGTTCGGCAGCGGTTGCGCGAAAGCCGCAGGGCCGCCTCGCACTCGCGGCTGATCTCCCATGCAGTTGCGCCTTAAATCCCGGGGCGCCTCATTGATTCGCGGGGTGGGCGATTGAAGCCGGCGCGGCAGGTGCGCCGCCCGGAAAACTAATGTCGTAAATGCCGGGGGAATACCGGCCGAGCGCTCGCGTGCACGCGGCTCTATACACGTGTATACATATAGAGACAGAGAGCGGGGCTTTCTCGCATTCGCGCCGCGTTACGGGCCGTTCCTCATGCGGCGAGTCCGAGGCGGGCCGCGCCCTGCCGCCGCCGCCGCCGCCGCGCCTTGTTTGTCCGCCCTATCCTGTGTATACCGCAGCCGGCCTAAGTGAATAATGCGCGGATCGCCCGGGGAATAGATCGGATTTTTCCCCGCGGTAGGCCAGCCGCCTAATTGCGCCGGTCCGCAATGGGATTAGCCGGGGCATTAAATAACCTTTGGGATGCGCGGGTGAGGCGCGCGGGCGCATAATGAAACGACGCCCTCATTATTTCCAGCTGATGGGCAAGTTTTAAAAGCCCCGGGCAACGTTGCGCGCCGCTCTGCGCGGTCTCAATTTTGTTTCAAGTCATCTTAATTGCGCGAATTGCCGAAGGGGAGCGAGGGCGTAATTATCGCGGAAGGGATGAGCCGAGCGGCTTGCTGCTTGGCCCGTCGGGGGACAAAAAGAAGGAGGTAAATTGTCATTGAACGGAAGGGCTGTACAGCGGTGGTGAGGCAGCGGGCGCGGGAGGCGCGGGGCCCAATTAGGCGGCCGAGGCGGATATGCGCGCCGGACGCGACGCCGGGTGCGCCTCCCCCCAAAACTCCAGCCGGCGATCGGGGCAATAATGAAAATTCCCAGGATGTCTCGGGACAAGTTGGAAAAATGCAATCTCCTCCATTTCATTCGGCTTAAAGCCCGCGATTCCTCATCCGCGCATCGCCCGCTCGGGGATATATAGTCCCGCGGAAAAGCGCGAAATTCCTGGGAGGAAATATAGGGCGCGGGCCGGGACGCTTGCCTCAAGCCGCGCGATTAAACAGGGAGAAACGAGCGGCCCGTAATGCTCGCCCCGCGCCCCTTCACTCCCTCGCGCCCCGGCACACACACACACACGCCCGCGTGCAGACAAAGAATAAGAGATTAGCGAATTTCTTCGGGGGGGGGGGGGCCTTCGAGCCGGCCCTTTTTTTTTTTTTTTACGCCCGCGCGCGCGAGAGGCGCGGGCCCGAGGGCCGCTGGGTTTTACGCGCGCGACGCCGCGAGGGACGAAATTACCTCGTAAACTTTCGCAGCTTTTAACTTCTCCGGGTATACGCATCGCGTGCGAGGGCCGCGCGGCACTCCGACTACTTATTACTTTTCCATTACTGTCCCCGCCCCCCCCCTCCGCCGCGGCCCTTGAGGGATTCCAATTCCAGGCCGGCTGACGCTCAAAATTCCTGAGCGCCCGGGCCCCCCCCCCATTTCAATTACTGCATAGTCTCGAGTGCGCGCGGAGGCGCCTTGGCCCCCATTGTGTACCTAACCAGCGCAGCGGGCTCGCGTCGCTCGCGCGCGGACCTTATTAAAAATAATTAATCTCCTAATGGGGGCCCTAGCGCCACGGGATGCGAGCCGCCCGTTAATTACGCCCGGCCATTCTGCGATCGTAGATTATCTTTCGGGGAGGCGAGATGAAAAACCGCGCGCGGGCTTCTCTCTCTCTCTCTCTTTTCCCTTTTTTTTTTTCTATGGGCCGCGGCGGCCGATTGAATATGTACGTGTGCGCCCGGGCCTTGGCTGAACGGGGGCGAGGACGCGCGCGCGAGGGCTTAAATTGAAGTGTCGGGCGTTAATTGAAAGGCCCGTTAAAAAAGGGGGGCTGCGTGCGGCCGCGATATATATTCTTGGGGCGCAAATACTTCACGGCCCGGGCCTCGGCCCTTAATTGAGGGAAAACTGGAGCGCGAGGCGGGCACTGTTTCTCCTCGGCGGGGCGCACACCTACCCCCGGCGCGATAACGCGAAAAAGGGTCCCCAACTTTGAGGCGTTTATTTTAAGCGAATGTACGGCCACTTCTTTTTAACCCCCCCTCTTTTCTTTATTGCGCACCTTTGAAGGAGACCTTTTCCCGGACGGCTCAAAGGGTCGCGTGCGCGCCCTCGCGCTCCTCCCTCCGCGTATCAAAAACCTGGCGCTTTTTTTCCCCCCTCTTTTTTATCGCTTTGGAGAACAATAAATGCCGCGGCGTCCTTTCGTCCTCCCGTGCAATAATATACGCGCGTGTTTTCCAGGTAGAGTCCCCTCCCTCTCCCGGTCGGGCGCCCCTTGAAGAAAGCTTTATGTTAAGTGAGTCGCGGCGCGGCGAGCTTGCATACAATTTTCATAATTTAAAATTAGAAACTCGATTTTTGCACCCTCGCCGGGCATTAAAACGGTAACTTTATCTTGTAACATTGTCCCCCGGGAGGGTATGCATAATTCACGAGCGGAATCTCGGGAACGGGGGGAGGAGGTAGGGGGCAAATAAAAAGCAGTCAGCGCGCGACGTCGCCGATAGCCGGGGCGATTCTTCCGGGACGCGGGCCATGCGTCACGCGGGCGTCCGAGCGCCGAGCCGGCAGTAAAAGCCGCGGGACTCGTTACTTTAACGCGCGGGCGCTTCTTTGACAATTAGCCGCGCGGGGGCTAAGGCGCCGGCCAGGTGGGTGGGGGGGTAGGGGCCGGAGGGGCAGGCCGTCGGCCCCGGCGATCGGGCTCGATGGCCCTCTTAGTGATTGCATTTGCAAGTAAAACGAGCCGGCGCCGGGCGCCCCGAGCCGCCAAAGAGAAATATGTCCCTGATTTACCGAGCGGCGACGGCGCGCGGCTCGATTTCGCGGGCGGCCCTCGCGAGAGCCGGCTTTTTCCCGCGCCCCTCCACCTCGTCACGTCTGATATCGAATCGGCCGACGTTCATCAATTCCGGCCGAATGGCCCTCGAGAACCCGGGGACGCGGGCTATTTCCGACCCCCGCGCCGAGCGGCTGTTTTCCAAAAAAAAAAAAAGGGGGGGAAAAAAAAGTGGCGCCGCCGGGTATCGTGAAGCGGGCAATTTACCCGAGCCCCTCCCGACCTATTCTAATAATGCCGATTTTTCTCGCCCGAGTGTATATGCATGCCCCGGCCGGCTTCTCCATTTCGCCCCACCGCCTATTCCTAATACATATACATTCGTGTTTTTCCCTATCGGCGCTGCCTCTCGCGATATAGCGGCTGGAAAATTCCTCTGTATGCCGACTCATTACTAGGCTGATAACATACTAAAAATTGAGCACCGACGCCGTTGCATTCCGCGTCTCTTTCATACTTGCTTGCCCGGTCTTTCAATCCACGCGCTTATAGGCGCTTGTCTTTCTTCTCATTCGATTCAATCACAAATTGGTTTCTTAAACAAAAGTGTCGAGTTGATTTGTCCGGAATTCAACATTGGCTCTCCGGTATTAATATTCAGAATGGATTTATAAATGTGCGGGAATATATGTTATTTCTTTATGATCCTACTTAACCGTGCTGTTTTCTCTGGGAATACTTCTACCGGATCTATTTGTATTTATTTGGCTTAGTCCATTGTCGTCCGCCGACTGGATTTTTGTATTTTCGGTTGTAAACCTCCGCGAGGTATGCAGGCTCCCGGGACCATATTCTCTGGTAAATGAATACATATTAGACCATTGTGCTCGACGTTATATTTTCCGGCATAGTTTTGCCGAGGTGCCATCGGAATTGTATTCCATGGCGGACGTTTCGCCGTAAGAGCCGAATAAAATCCCGCACGATGAATGAATAACGAGTGCCTGCCTTGGCCGGGGCGCGGCGCGACGGGGATCCTCCGTAGCACCGAGTGCACCGCGGGATCCGCGCAAAGTGAAACTATGCCTTCTTGATTTTCAACGAGGCCAGGGGGAGCGCGGAGATTTGACGGGCCAGCATATAAACGCGGCGGCGTTAGGGGCCAACCGGGGGCCGACGGAGCGACGCCGCCGGGAAAAAGCGCGACGTCGCGGGGACGTGAGCCCACGCACTACGTGTCTACGTGCCCCTCACGTAAAAGGGGAAAAGCCCGCCAAAGGCGCAGACGCGGCTTTTATCCTTTGTAACGCGCGCCCGCGGACCTTCCTAAGCGTCTATTCAACGCATCAAGCGGAATTTCATTAGGGCCCCAGCATCCGACTGTCGGCTGCCGCTTAATTGTGCGTGGGAGAAAAATGAGGGATGCGCCGGTTTACGGATCGCAGCCGCGGCCTCGGGTTAGATTGCGCGGGCGATATACGCGAGGTTAGCGCCGCGCGCGGATCGTTAAATCCGCGGCGCATTAATTAATCCGCGGAGGGCCGAGCCGTCGCGGATTATAACCGCTCGTTGGTAAACCTTTTTTTTTGGATAAGGAGGCGCCCTCGGGTTGCGCGGCTGTAGGCGCGGCGGCGCATCGTCGCCTTAGAGAGCCCCGGTCGCGCGAGCGAATCGATCCGCGCGGGTTGCGCAACGCGGCCGAGGTAAAAGTCGGGGCGATCGCACGGGAGAAAGTGAGCCTGGGCGCGCGGTGATTTATTCGCCGCGGGCCCCGCGGATGCGCGGGTAATTTACACGCGGCCGGGCCAATTTAATTATTCGGCCGGCCTCGGCCCCCGCGCAAAAGTGCGCACTCACCGCGGCCCGCTCCCGTATTTGTTATAATTTACGCGCTCTAATTGCGCGCCGATCGCTCGCGGTCTGGGCGCATTACGCCGGCCGCCGACCGAGTATCCATCAAATTGTAAGTAACCAGACGCCCGGCCGAGTGATAATACAAAACCGGCCACTCGGAAGCGATTGGACAACAGCCATTAGCGGCCGCCGCGGCCCCGGCGCTAAGTAGGCGTCGCGCTCCCGGGCCCTCGTAAAACTGTCGATGCCGCGATTAAAATTGCCCCCCCCCCACTCCGCGAGTCTAAGCGCGCCCGCCGCGGGATATGACCACTTGTGCGCGGGCCCGGCCAAGCGCTCCATCTACCGGATTATGCTCCATAAACCGCGTCCCGGGCGTGCCGGATATATCTCCGAGTAATGAGGCTCCTCTTTACCGCCCGGCATTGTTCCCACGCGAATTTGTTGCGCAATGATCGCCGCGATAGCGCGGCCCACGTCCTAATCAGTGCGGTGCGATTGCGCGATTGCGGGTGCGCCCGCCGTGTATACACGGCGCGTCGATTTCGGACGGGCCGCTTCTCGTCGGCAAGGTTTGAAAGTGAAAAAAGAAAAACTGCCCTCCTCGCTCGGCCGCTTACAGTGCGGGGGACTAGTCGTTGGCCCACGGTTTAACCGCGGGTTCTTCCTTTTAACGAGGGAATAAACGCGCCGTTGAAAATATACATATAAGCCTCTCCCCCGGCGATATATACCAAATTATCTGGCTTATTAATTGGACGCGCGCGCGCGCGCGCCAAGTAATGCCGTGGGAAAGCCCTGATTTATGCCGGGACTACGAATAAACATTCGGCCGCTCATTATTTACGATGTTGAATGCCGATATTAATATAATTTTAATCCGGCAGTGCATTAAAATGACGTCTACGGAATAATTGCCTTAATCAGATGTATTAATGTAGGTGGCACGCTAACGTATCTTTGCCCCGCGCGATAACGAATGTACATATCTCGTCACGAAATAATATATTGAGCGCCGCGGGAAAATCCGAAAGTTGATATATCTTACTGGCACCCCGCGCGTACGCTGCATCGGCATAAAAAGCAAACGTAACTTTTCACTCCAGATCTTAAAATAGAATAATTTTTGTGCATTAAAATGTCCTTAGTAAAATCGTTATAAATTAAGGTATTAAACAGGCGTCATAAAGCCGCATTTTTTACATTACCATCTTTTTTGCCCGGGACGAAATTATAACCATCGCTTTTTCATGAACGGTATTAAAAGGCAATGAAATTCCCCATTAAATGCGTGTAAAGCCCAACTGGGGATTCAGCGGCCGGGCGGACGACTCTTGAATATTGCAAGCAATCTCGAAGCGCTCGGGAGCGGCCGCCGCGGGCCCGTCGGCGTGGGGGGCACTTAAAGAAAGGCGAATCGCGTGCAAACACCCTAAAAGTTCTTAATAAAGATTTGCCGGACGAGCGGGAGGGGGGGAAGCTATTAATCAGCGGGAGCGCGGGAAAGTTTGGCGAGATGATCATTCCGCGGGAGAGTCGCTGATATACTCTTTCGGGGGCGCCTCCGCGGCACGCGCACTCGCCGGCCCTCGTCGGGGCAGATCAATCGCGCCCGCGTTACCAGTGCAAGGGCGCGCGGAATTGGGCCAGCGGATTGTTTGGCGAGGGCGCCTGGCTATCGCGCAAAGTAATTTCTGTAAATTTCCCTATGAACATTCCTTTAATGACGCTGTTAATTTTCATGCGGAGTAACATCGATACATAGGTTATATTTAATTTATTTTTACCCGCCTATGTAAATTCTATTGGATAACAATATAAATTACTTAATGATTTAAATTGAATTACTTCATTATTATCGCATACACGCTATTTTACAATATTGCCAAGTGCTTTGTAATGAAATTATATAGTGCCAGAGGGAATTGACAGTAGTTCTGATTACGAAGATTGAACATTGTTAATATTTATAAAAATACTTGGCATGCTATACTAGTATTTCAAATGTAACGTTTCAATCAACATAGTCCATTCGGTTTACTTAACAGTAATTGAAAATTGTATAACGGATAAGCGTATAAACAAACGGATAACCATGGAAGCCAAAGGTTTGCGTCACTGCAGTGCGAGGTATTATAGAGACGGGCTAGAAATGGGGCGCTTGCGTGAATCCATGGGAGATTAGTGGTGTTAGGCGTCGTCTACTCGGGCAATCACACGACCTATATAAGATGTCAACGCACACTTTAATATAGACAAGAATTGAAGAACATTTTATACTAGTTTATTATCGCGCGAATCTAATTTAAATTTTTATCGATCTATAAGCTTCCCACGACTATCCTTTGTTAGTACCACCGGGCCTGCACTCGAAAACTCTTAGTCTCGCGCTTTCTTAGAATTCAACTGTCACGCTCGTGATATCGCACGCCAAGGACCTCCTCTGGTACTGACAAGTGGCCTGAAGTTTAAGTCATTGCGACGTAGGAGCCGCCGCGTTGTAGCTTCGACATGAAAGCCTCCACTAACATGCTGGGTTATGTTCCACAGGTATATTTGAGCCTCTGCGCAAACCGAGTCTTTTCTTTGTAGCCTGAATGCAATCTCAATTCAATTCAGGCTTGATAAAAACATTTTTAACTCCATCTTGCTTAAAAGACACAACGATATATTGTAATTTTTTGCCAATGCGATGTTATCGTCTGTTTATTTATGTACCCGCATTGTCTACTTTTCCATTGAGCGACTTGGTAAAAACGTTTCCTTTCCGGATCGCCCAGTTGGACTCGTCGATAAGACTTTCACAAATAGTCCCTATCTTATAATTTAGATGTGCTAATTTCATAATATTGCCGGGGCATATTATTAATACCATAAAATCTACTTATCTGCTTATGTATCTGCTTGGACGGCCCGAAGAACTCGCTTCTTATCTATGGTTCCTGCCTGCTGAGTCGACTCTACCGCGATACCGCGAGAGAAACCCTAAATACTGCGGGCGAACGCGTTTCACATTTTCAAGTAGTTTGCCCCTCACTTTTTGTATAGTACGTACTGTGTCATTCGATGCATGTCAACTGACGTCATTTCGCCAAGCTATCTTTTCCCATATTGCTTTATGGCAAAAATTCTTCATTTTACGGCAGTAGTTTACATTCCGGAAACTCGATGTCCGCAAAACTTTTATATAAAAGCACAGTACCATAGTTTTCGCCCTTTAATTTAAGTACACACGTATTGAGAAGCACCTACCAAAAGACTGTAAGTGTTTCGTTACAATACGAAGAGAGATCTGATAAAGATTTGATTTCATTCCAGTTGAGGCGCTCTGGCAAAAATGGTGCTAATCCAATAAAGCCTTAAATCTACAAAATGAACCTGCAAATGCAATAAGAAGCACGAGGAAGCGAGAGTACAACATGTTGAAGTACGAACTAAATAATACACGTACGTCTCGGTAGGTACAAAATTTTTTATTTAATTAGACGCGGAAGCCCAATAACTGATTTAACCTATAAATTCCAGGGAGAAACTCACCGGAAACTCGTTTAATCTTTCAGCAGGGCGGCCGACTCGTAAAAGTAAGCGCGGGGAGTCACCTGGGCTCCTTGGTTTGCCGTTTAAAAATCCGCCTTTAAATTTATACCCCGGCTATTTCGGCGGAAGCGGCCCCCCCCGGCCTCGGGTCCTTGGCCCGCGGCAGAGCGACATGCTAATCCGCGGGGAGGCCGCGCCCCGGCCTCGTTTGCCCCGGCTAAATATTAACGGCCGGGCAATCCGGCGCGCGGCGGATTATAGGCGGCCGATTGGCCCGCCGGCGACTGTCCGTATAACGCGCCCCGGGCCCCCGGCACCCGGCGCGCGCCCACTTTCTTATTAATTCCGCGATGGCGCGGGCTTTGACTCGGCTCTCCAACTCGCCCCGGAGAATTCGCAATAACGCGCTCTCTCGCCTCCATCCACGCGCGGCCCCAAAGTTCTCCTATAAGACTTTTAAAACTCGGCCGCGGGAGGGCCGCGGACGCGCGGCGCATCGAACGCCGCCGACGTTATCGGGGCCTCCTCCCGTTATTACGCGGCGCGTTAACGTCCCTGGGCTAATCCCCCGCGAGGCCGCGCGATGTATACGCCCCCGAGATTGTTCCCCGAAATCGGCCGATAAATCATTTGCCGGCTCCGCGGGTAATATCGCGTTAAATCGCCGCGGGCCGCGCGTTTACCCGGGCAAATGGAGCCCGCGGGCGCATCCACGATGGGGGGGCGAGGGCCGGCGCCTCTCTTTCCGCCGGCCACTAATTGATTGGCCGCCAAGCGCCAGTATGTCCACAGGCTTTTATTAGAGTCCCCCCGGGCCCCCGCGGCGACCCTCGCCGGGGATTACGCGAGCCTTTTCCCCTCGGAATTTTTTCTAAATTAGCCCACTGCTAATATTAACTGCTAATATGACTGTTACACGAGCCCCGTGGCTTTTTAATATCTCTTTGCTCAGCGGAGCTGCGCGGCGGGCGCCCCATCCCTTTCCGTGTCTATACAGCCTATGTCCACCGATCGATTATTCCAATCTAGATTTTCTGAAACTGTCTTTGCTTTAAAACGCATTTCTGCCCAGTATTAGTACAGCTCCCCATCTTTGTGTAACTAGGTTCTCCTTTGCTCCGGTGCGATTCATTAATTAATATTTATCAGGATAAAATGATGAAATGTTTGCGTGCGCCGCGCCATTAGAAGTAGTGCAATCTTTTATAATGTAATAAAATAGTATTTATTACTCGCGGATATTATTTCGCGGGGCGCCCACCTACACGCCTGTGCACTCTTTGAAATATTCATAGAACACGTTGCGCGTAATAAATACCCGAAGACCCGAACGAATGTAAAAGGATGTTAAAAAACCAAATATTTATAACGCGGGGGAAATCATCTAATTTCACTAATTAGCGGAAATGGGGAAAAAGGAGGAAGAATTTTGCTGGGGGGAGGGTGGGAGGGAAGCCTTTTGCGGGCGGGCAAGTGGAAACAGGCAGGATCTAGTCAGACCCTCGCTTCTTATTAGGCAAATGCACAAATAGCCTTGAAATATAAAATTTAATCTCGTTTAATTTTTCACCGAATGCGGACGCGCGATTGCCCCGGCGCAGAGTCACCTCCGCCGGCCGATTATTATTATTATAAGCCGGGCCGGGGCCTGGGCGTATAGCGGCGCTTCTATAAAAAGGAAACGTCCCCGCACGCACGGGGCGTGAAATTTTAAGCCGGTAATAACAGTTGCGAGCGAGGACAAGAGTGAAAACATACGCTCCGACGGGGGGGGGCCGGGAGGGATGTAAAAGATAAGGCCTCGGCGCGGGGGCTATATATGTGCGAACGGCGCGCGGGGATCGCGCGGGCGAATTTCGAGGGGCGGAAGCGAGGCTTTCATACTTGATGATGTGTACGTAGGGACGTCGCCCCGGTAAATAGAAGAAGGTCAGAGGCGCGTGGGCTCGGGGCGTGTGGGGGCAAAAAAAAAAAGCGCGCCGCCCCGGATGCCTGATATACAGGCATTATCTCGAGGCGGCGTCGCGCGCCCCGCGGGATATAACCCGGGCGCCCTCGGCCCGGTTATTAAATACACATCGGGGCCCTCGGCCGCCTTCGCTTGACGAGTCGACCCCGTTCAATTAAAGGCGCTTCATGCTTGGCCGCCTACTTTTCGAAAGGAGGCGCCGGCTTGCGCGGCCAAGTGCGCTGCAATCGATCGCGGGGGAGGCTGCGTTGACAAAGCGCCCTCGAATCCATTCTGAAAAAGTATAACCGAGCGAGCGGCCGCTCGTTTGCCCCGCGCTGTCTATATTTCAGCCGGCGAGGTTGTACAGCCTGCATAAGTCTTGGCCCCGCGCGCCGCCCGCCCGCTTTTTCCCCCCGGCTTTTTCGACGTTAGGTGAGACTGATGGCGATCTCGCGGCCCCGCCGCCGAGGAGCCCCGGAAAAAATCCGACCCGCCGCGCATTAAAAATCCCGTATCGCCGGATCCCCGGCTTGGGGTTTTTTCTCCCCCCCCTCCCCTGGGCAGCGGCCCGCCGGAAAGACCTGCCACGGGGATGGAACGGGGGATCGGCTTTTTGCCCCCGGGCCTCGTCTCCGAGGCGCAGGAGGGCGTTTTTGCCGAGCCGGCCCGAGGCTCCCCGGCAGTCGATAAATTTGATTATGCGGCCGACGCGCCGAGGCAAATTTCGAGCACAATACCCTGTATATTTGCGCTGCGGGCCGACTGATTCGCGCGGGATGTCGATTGCCGCACTTGTGCGGATTCCTTATCGCGGAGCAATGCTCGATTGCGATGCGCGCGCCGGATAAAATAACAAGACCTGCTACGGGCTTATTTAATGCGCCAGGCATAAAGATCTAATCAAAGGCACTATAAATTAAACCTCGTTAAAATTTTCATTTACTGCGGGTACTCGGGGCAAGAAAAACAGTAATGATAATTATGCTGGCAATAAATTTACTATCGTAACGTCGCGGACGCGCGTTACATTATCCGCACCGACCGACCTCCGACTGCTAAATTATTTTACTGCAAATTGCGCGACTATAAATAATGATACGCTGTATACGTGACTGCGGTTAAAGTATATGTAGCTTATAATTGTTGTTTTTCTCATTTTTTGAGCCTCCTTGGCAAAATTAATGAAACGAAAGCATTTATCTATTCCGGTTTTGTATTTTGATAAAAATATGAATAACATTCTCTTGCAGTTGAATACCGCGGTGGAAAAATATGTAACATTATAAGCAACTTGACTGAATACGGATATTGATTAAAATCTGCATTAAGAATACGTAATGAATTATTTTGGGTAAAACCATGGTATAATAAATCAGTCGGAGTATGAAAAAGTTGGAGATTAAATAATTTTATCGCGCGATAAATTGTTCATGCAGTTTATTAGTACAACCATTTATTATGCGAGGTATAAAGAGGTTGAAATAATCACAACTTTTCGTAACACGAAAGATTATTACGTGCGCGGATAAATGGCCAAAAATGCTTAACAGATTATACGAAATCGCTTGACGGATTAAATCAAAATTATTGGTCCAAAAAAGGAGCCATAAAGAAGAAATGACTCGGTGCGGGATCAAATAAGAAAAGAATATGAATCATAAAAATACGAATATAGCCAATGAATATTCTATAACGTCAAATTTCTTGCTATTCAAATAGACCCAAGCTAATGAATGGGTAATGTGACTAAAAATACAGAGTCGTCGATAGACCGACATTATCGAAAGAATCGATTAATAAAAGTGCCGAAGAAAAAGCAGAGCGAGCGTCCAGCCAGTCGACACTTGAATAACAGAGGTCAAAGTATATACGGGAGTCGGCAGGTAGTCTCGAAGCCCCAGCGGCTAAAGCGGAGCGACAGGTCCGAAAGAGGAGAAAAAGCTCGGCGTTCGATCGGCCCGTAACGCGGGTCAAGTCGCCCGCGTCTGACTTGCAAAGGGCGCCGCGAACGCGCCAAGGAGGGCAAAAGCTCAAGGCTTTTACGAGGGCGTAAAGCGCACTGGTCCCGTCGGCCCCGAGCCGCGGCCGCCTAATTGTGGCGCACTCGGCCGTATGTTTCGGAATCGCGCGGTCGCCATTGTCGGGGCGCAACAATGGGCCTCCCGAGGGCGCGGGAGGGAAGGAAAAAAAAAAAGAGTGGGGGGGGAGTCGAGCGAATGGACCGGGAGGCGCGTCCCCCGCCGCGGACGAATGGATTACCGGCTCTCTTTACGCCCCGGGCTCTCTCGCGCTCGGAGCGTTTATTTAATTAAGGGGCAAGCCCCGGCAGTTTACACTTTAGGGGTCGTAGATTTTGATGAAAACGCCGGGGCCCCGGCTATTGGAATCTATTTTCTTTTAATGGATCCGCTGCCTAATGCCGGGGAAATTGGGCGGCGGCGTAATCAAAGTACACGGCTCGAGGGCGGGCGCGAGCGGCAATCCCCGGGAAAAGCCCCTTTATATAAGCGTCTCGAGTACAAGAGCCAGTCGCGGCATCGGCTTCCCCCGGGGATACAGATGTACACCCTTCGACCGGAGCTTCCTTTTCTTTTTTTTTTTCCTTCGCTTCCCAAGATTAATCCGCGTGCGGGCAGACAGGAGTCGCATCAGAATGCACACGTAACGCGCGGGTCGCGCGTGAAAAGGAGGCCCTATCTCCCGGGGAATAGCAGGACTCGTCGCGGCGAGGGGGTACAAAGGGCGCGGGATTTATCGCGGCCGGCTGCGAGTCGATCGCCGAGCTTTCCCGCCGGATTTATAAGCCGGGCCAATGAGGCCGTCTGCAGTGCGCCCGCGTACAAGCCCCGTAGATGCTTAGAGGAGATTATCATACAAGCCGGGCGCGCCGAGATTTTTCCCCGGGCGGGGGTGTCTCTCTCTCCCCGTTTCATTTGCCGGGCTCGCGGCTCTCCCGGCAGCGCCCGGCCTCAAATATGGACGCGCATGATCCGCCTGGCGCGCGGGCAACCTGCGCCCCGCAAAGTTTACTGATAACGAGTCCGGCCCCGGGAGGCGGCGGCCGATAAAACTCTCCTCGGCTGTGCATTCTTCGGGGGCGGCGCATAATTTCGGGGGGGGGACGGGCCGAGTACATAATTCCTGCGGCGGCTCGCGGGGCGAAACTTTCGCCGAGTGCGCCCCCCCCAACTCGAGGGCTGTTGCGCGGATTACCTTTGACACTGGCTATTAATCAGGGCGACGGCGTCGTTAAGCGATCCTGCCCCGGGAGCCGCGACTAATTAATAACGATCGCGCCGGGGTGTGCCCCTGGCGGCGGCCCCGCCCGGCCGATCGCGCTTTTTCACCGGGGGGGGGGGTGAGCCGCCAGCGGCAAAAGGCCCGTCGGCCGACAAACTGGCCGCGTTAAGCAAATGTAATCCTGCCCGGGGAACGGCCCTATCGGCGCCTGCAGACGCCCTGACGTATCGCCGCCCGTCAATTTCCTGATGGATGGCCCTCGGTTATTGTTGCTCGGCAGTCCCCTGTGTGTAGCCCCTTATATCCCACCTCGAATTAGCTACACTTGTGCGATACTTGAAAGGCGTGATAGAGTGGACGCTGTCGTTAAAAGAAACCATCCTCGCCCGGGAGCTCCTGCCTTTTTACGACTCTTTTGCCCCTCTCGCCGCCTAGTCATTGTATACATATATATATACGCCTATTTAAATGAACTAGATACATCCTGCATCCGTCCCTACAAAGTATCATGATTCATTCAGCTATGAATACGTTAGCTATAAGTATCGCGTGATGAAGGTATTCGCTCGGAGAATAAGCACTATACAATACACGATCGCGTCGGAATAATAAAGTAATATAACACGCCCGAATAATAAAGTAATAGCGCGCGTCTAGGAAACATATAGTAGGGATTTACGCACGGTCCAAACTCTAAGAGTCCGGCACGTTCGATTCAACGATTTATGATTGCATATGCGCCGAAAGACCATCGATTGTTCGACTGTTGCTCTATAGGCGCTTGACGGCGCGTCCGCCAATAGGAAATATTAAGAGAAAGAACTTCTTTTTCCCTCCGCCGTTTTTTAACGCGTCGTAATGTACTCCAACAGCTCGCGACGATCACTCGAAGAGTCGCATCTCCATCCTCGCAATCGTGCGTCTTTCCACGCGCTCGTGTCGGATAATCCAAAGCTTATCTGGTCATATTTAGACACGAACGCAATGTTATTATTTGATTTAATTTTTATAATAACACATTAAGGGCTAAAGAGCCAATAAACGTCTACTTGTTGGCTCAATTCAAGTGTTGTTTATTTCATCTTATTATAGCTTAATCCTTAAACATTATAAAATTCACGCGATAAAAATAAGTAACGAAGCTTCCTCGCGCTGGATTTCGCAAGAATATTTTTACTACGTTTAAAAATAACAGAAATTTAACATGAAAGTGATGAAAAACAATCGATCGAATTTCATCAGCTTATTTTTATTTGCTCTATTTTAGTAATTCGCAAAATGATTTTGCTTCAATGTTTGCATTCGATAAGGCAAAATGTAATTATGTACCTATATACAAAGATAATGTATTTTCCAGAGTATTTTACATTTGCTTGTATAGCGCAAAGTATAATGGGAATAGCGAGGTGCAGTCAACAGCGAAACGTAACATAGATATACTGATAATGCAGGAATATAGGAGAACTTAGAATGTTTCACGGGTCTAGAGTAGAGGCGCTAAGTGGGAGAGTTTGGTAGAGTGCTGTCGATACCGTCGAGCATGTGTTGAGAGGGGATCAGTATACATGTTATGTGATGAACCACTATATACTATAAGTTATGTAAAATTAAATATTTTAATGAAAATGTTCATTATTCCGACTCTACTGATTCCATGTCTATTCCACTAAACGGACTAAATATCGTAGGTATATCTGAATGTATAATAACTTATTTATTGCATAACAAAGTCGAACAATAATCGATAATTTACAAAATGAAATATAAAATAATTGTTTTATGCAAGTACAAACTACTTAATTCTGTTTAATTAGAAAATCATTTATCTTTTCGTTGCATTGAAGGAAAACCAAAAGTCAATCATTTTGTAGCGGTCGAAGTAAATCTTTTTCGAAGAGTTAAATACTGGGTAGAAGATCTTGTTACACAAAGTTAAGTTTAAATAAAGATTAGTTGCAAGCTTCACCAAAGGTCAAAGTAATACAATGTGGATCAATGAACTTTTTTGTAGTCTGGCAGTAACCTGGAGATACTACTTGATGGCTACAAGCTGCACCTTGCTATCTACTTTATAAGTTCTTTTACAAACACTACGCTGATTTTCACGAATGATTTAGTTATAGAAATTCAAAAAGAAATATATATATATTTGAAATCAAATATTATATTTTTAGATTACTTTTATATCATTGATTTTCATTTAATTATTCATAACTATATTCGCGTGCAGTACAAAGTACGTCACGAACAAAAGCGATATGGATAGAAAAACTAGTCGCATGTATGACAATTTTCAGGGGGGCATTTCCCCAGGTGTAATGGAATGAATAATACATGCAATTCTCTATCGAAAAAGAATTCACGAATGAAATCCTCTTGTGTAGGGCAGCAACTAAAAGAATTTTTGCGGTACCCGCAATTTTTCGCAACTAATGAATGGCATTTCTATCTGGGTCGCCGTCGGTACGTCGCGTCGGTTGCCTTTGAGTATAACTTACAAGTCCTATTTGTAATTTGACGTATTCTCCTTCTAAAGCCGAGGTGCAAGCTCATGTATTTTGATGCACTGAATCGAATTTTTGTTAGTTATTATTGATCCGCGGGCTGTCAAATTTTTTCGATTATCAACAGTTTTTCCCACGAACTGCAATAACTGCATTTTATGACATAGGATTTTTTTTGTTTACTTGGGATAATTCGGAACAAAAAATTGATACAAGTTTTTCCATGGGTTGCATAGTCTAAAGAGGCATTGTAACTTTTGAAACTTTGATGATTTTTAGCTCGAAAAGTATCTTATGTAAAACTTGTAGAAATATTTTTATTTAGAATCACTGAAAGAATACACATAAATATTTTCCAGGTCAACGTCAAATTCAATTTTTTACAATACTTTTAAAGAAATTGTTAAAGGAAAAATCGTATTATTTCTAAAACCGTAATGATTACGAAACATTCGTAAGAAAGTCATAAGAAAATTTATATCAAGTTTATATCAAAGAGAGCTAACAGTTAGCCTCAAAGGCCCGAGCCAGAAGCCCTGCTATATAGAGCAGAATAGGATAAAGAACTTAATTGGTGGAAAAACAGAGTCGCCGAATTAACCTTTACCAATGTACCGCTCCTTGGATCTCGAGTACTCTCGAAAAATTACAAAGAACGAGCGGGCGCGCGCGCGCGAGAGAGAGAGACAGAAGGAACCCCGGGAATTTTCATTAGACGCCCTGCTGAGTGATTAGCTCTCGGGTCCGGGTCGCCGCGCGCTCTCTCTTTCCAGGACCGCCTGCCGCGATTACTCGGTCCAGGGAAGACTCTTCGATACGCACGCCTTCGTGGCAAATGGCGTCTCGGCTGCCGTGATTTTTGAGAAATTCGACCGAGGACGACTGCGCGCAGCCGGAAGCTACTCCATAAATCCAGGACGGTTTGGAAAAAAGGAAGGCCAAGGGAGTGCCCGGGAACGTCGTTTGCGACATCAGGTAATAATCCAATAGAGCCGAGGGTCCGCTCCCCGCCCCAAGCACCGCTTAATTATTGACATCTTCCTCTGCCTCCGGTTTTTCTTGGAGCCACCGCGTCATAGCTGCGAGAACGAGAGAGAGAGAGAGGGAGCAGCGCTTGCGCCCCAGCTAAGTTAGAGGTTATATAACCAGGAGTTATTACAATAGTTGGCCAAGTGGTGCTCGGGGGGCGCGGCCTCCGGCCCGCGGCCGCCCGCGCATACGGAGAAAGCACTCCGACGGGGCGCATCGGGCGCGATCCCGAATGAAATAATAGATAAGGGGCGCGCGGACGCGCGGAGAACCCCGATAAATCTCCTTTACACGCGTAACCGTCTACTCGCGAATATGCGGCGCTTGTCAACGGACCCATAGTTCATTTGCGCGCGGGGCCACGGAGTGGTAAGGCGCGCATTGTGCACGGAGCGCTAGGTGCGCCCGTGTCAATCGCAGCCCCTGCCTCGGTTAACATCGATCCTCTTAGTATTCGGAGTCCCCGTACAATCGTCTTTTTTATTCCCTCGGCTACTTGGCAAGTATTTTTGTCGTTTCCACCGCGGCACTTATACAGTTCGCGTCGCTTCGAGTTTTAAGTTTTAATGAAAGCACGATGAACGCCGCTCTAGTTTACAGCGTCGTTGTGCGTCATTTTATAGGCAGTGTGTTTGGATCTCCTTTTTACTTTCATTTTTATTACCCCGGGCATTTCGTATAATTTATTTATATGCTCATATTTATCTCGCTGTATACATATTTGCCCCCGCTACAGTTTTTTTCTTTTGCCACGGACGTTACAAGAGCACCGGAGTTATCACGTGCGGGTGTAAAATCCTTTAATAAATTCGTGAAAACTTAAATAAACACTTGGTTTGCAGGGCGGCGCCTGGGCGAGCTAGCGCTGCTCGAGCGGAGCGACAGGCGGTCGCTTCTCTGGACCCGGGAACTGAAAAACCTCTCGGGCGGATTTCGCGGGAGGTCCGAAGCACGTCGCCCAGGCGTGGAAGCTGACCCCCGGGGTCGCCGCACCCCCGGGATGAATTCCTTGGCGCATTGGGCGATCGATGCCGTGGCCCCGGCGACGTCTCCTCGCGGCAGGCCTCGATTCGGAGATTCCGATATAACCCCCCGGTGCATAAACATCCCGGCTCGTGATATATATATATATATAAAGATGGCTGACGACAGGATTACACGGGGGCGCATACGCCCCGACATGTTTATTCCCGCAAGCGACGCGGCCCTCCCGCGGCGGCTCCTATTTCGCCCGCTATACGGGGAGATCGACTCCGAGGCGCGTATATGGGCTTTTTAACCCGGCGATCGGCGCCGCGGCACTTGTGATGCCGCTATACGCCGCGCCCTCAAAACTCGGGTCGTTCCGCGGGGGCTCGTCGAGGAGTTACCTAAGGGCAGGCGCACCAAGCCGCGCCGCCCGCCCCGCATCTTGTACCAAATTAGTGCGATCTCGGGGAGTTTGTTTAGCGCAAAATTCGCATGGTTTAATGGAATAGCACTCGGGAGAGCGTGCCTACGTACCTACATCGAGTTAACATGCGCATTTTGGCGCAGAATTTATTCCGGCGAGTTAGGGAGGGAGGGGGAACACACAAATTACGCGCGCAACGCACTTGCCCCCCTGCCGAGCCCTCCCAGTCGCCGAGCCGGGCCAATGTTAATTTACATGGAAATTGTTTATTTAAAAATGGCCATTTATTTAGGCTACTCGGACTTTTGGTTTGATAACGCCCGAGGTCGTATCTGATAGGCACTCGGATAGCGTTACGAACTCGATAGTCCTTTCATGGCACGATTGAGGAGAATATAAAACGGAAATTCTGATATTTATTTAAAAATGCCTGACTATTGATGGATTGTAAACGGGAAAATTCTATGGCAACCGAGTCTCCGGAATGTAAACAATGCATTAGAGAAAATTCCTAGAACTTGGCTGTTGAGGTATAGTAAAAGGTATTGCTTCGCGAAATGGCGCGAGTTTGTGTACACCGAATGGCGCCGAGTATGCAGTGATAGGAGGGAGAAGCGGGAGAAACGTGAACTTAAACCAAGACGGTGTTCACACAGTATTTCACCTATTCGTAGTAGTGCTCAGTATCCCAGTACAAGTATCGTGTCAAGCGAAGTTCGAGGGAAAGTGCCAGATTCGAAGTATTAAAGTCTTCGTAGTACGAAACAGTGCTCAAACATTTGATAAGTAAATGTAAGCTATGAATGCTTATAATTATTTATATTTATATAGATTAAAAGGTTCGATAAGTCAATAGGTAATAATAGGTAGATCTACTTTTTATAAGATGCGCGTATCCCGAGGAAGAAAATGATTGTGTGCGTACGACAGGGTCTATCTATGTAAGTCTTATTGATGAGCCAATCGGGCAGATCTGGAACGAAGAGCAATTTATCTGAATACCACGAGACGATGGCAGCCAATTACAGATACATGTATATATAAGCATCACGAGGGCAATTGAACCCTGTGCGTAAGAGATAGCGAAGCCGCAGATTTTGGTAAAATCGAGTGCGCCGAGAGTAATTTGCCTCAATTTCCAGCGCTTTCAAGGCGCGGGTCCGCGACGGAAGCTCGCCGAAGTTTTAACGCCGTTACAGCGGTCCTGTTCCGCAGACGATTTAAATGCACTTTGAACTAACGGCAAGTTGAGGGTCTAGCCGGTGGGTGGGGGGAGAGTACTGCTTGTCCTCAATTAAGGTTGTAGGAGCGCCCGGGGGGGCCGGAGGGGCTGGCACAGGCGGCAGAAGCAGCAGCAGCAGCAGCGCCGGCAGCAGCAGCAGCAGCAGCAGGCGCTTTGGAAAAATCGCAGGCCGGAAGGTCGACTCGGCGCGGCACTCGGAGAAACTTTGCCCGCGGTATATAGGAGCGCCCCGGGGGAGAGCCAGGCGGAGCCAGCAGAGCCGAGCCTTATAGAATTCCATGCCCGCGGCGGACCCTCGACGTTTAATACGAATTCCATCGGTTCTCAAATCCGAATCCGCGCGGGCGGCCATTCATGCGGCCGATATTAGAGGGCGCACTTGGAATGCGAGGGATTTGCCTGGCTCGGCAGGCCGGCCCCGCCGCGCTCTCCAAAAGTTCAAAGATCCGCGGTAAAGTTGCCTTTGATCGCGGGGGGATGGGCAAAAGTGATACGTGCCCCGGTTAAACTCGGCCGCGGGAGACGTGCGCCCCGACCGCTTATCAATCTCGCGGCCGATCCGCGCGCACTCGGGGAACGCCTACTTTTTAATAAAAAAGGGATCGCGCGACTTTTGTTCGGCCGCTACCGCCGCCGCGCGGTCCTCGTCCCCCCCCCTCGGGGCCGAGGCGTAAAAATCGCGCGGGCGCGAGGCTTGTCGACTGCCGCCCACCCCCTGAAAAAGTGCAGTTTAAGCGCCCGGGGGGCGGGCCGCCCGGGGATTAGGGGGCTCTCCGACTTGCCGAGCGGCGCCGGGGTAAAAGTTGGCCCGGCCGCCGCGCTGGCCGAGGGCCGCGCGCTGCGAGATTGCGCCCGCACGCGAGCGCCGCTCAGGTGCGCGGCGCCCGTGTCCCCGGCCAACTTGCCGTCAGCCCGGCTCGTATTTTTTCCCCGCCCCCCCCCCCTTTTTTTTTCGTCGCCGGCCACCAGCCCTGAAATTAATTTGGCGCCCTCGTCTTGGTTAATAATCCGATAAGCCGGGCTCCTCGCGGGAGCAGTGGCAACTTGGGATTCAGCGGACCCGCGGACTCGCATTGTTCCAAATTGAGTTATCGCCCTATCGCGGGGGCTCTAATATTTAAAATAATGACCTAAATCATTTTTACGGGCCTTAATCTAAGTGGGCGTCGTAAAAGCTTTTTTGCACTAACGCTCGGCTCCTGATTTATGAAAGTTTCCCCGTGGCAGGGAACCTTTGTAAAATTAAAAATTTATATTGCGCGCGGCAACTGGCCGGCGTTATATCAGACGAGTTCTTATATTTCTAACGGGTATATAACTTTTGACGCGGCCCGGATTAAGGCAAAAGCGTCCGAAATGCAGAAAGTTTGCCAGTGGTTGAATAATAATAGCTTTAATTCCAAGAAGTGGGAGGAGGGCTCGAGAGCGGACTAGCGAAAAGGCACCACCCGCCCCCTCCGCTCGCCCCCCCCCCATCCCCACCCCCCGTTTTTTGGCCAACTTTTTCTCGCGCGCATTCATTTAATTATGCTCAACTTTTGAACATACGGAGATCTCAGTTCTAATTACAGTTTACACTGCTCTAGCCTTGTTTACAGTTTGTCGAGCTTTTAGCCGGCAACTTTTTTCGCCCTCGCACTCGACAGACGTACACGTACGTACACGCGAGCGCGGGCGCGTATAACGAATTGGTGAAAATTGACCGAGCGCCCGGGGGAAGAAAGCCGGACTCATTGTCTCGCGGGAACAATGGAGGCGCCGCGGCCGAGACAATGAGCGCAATCGTTGTTTTGATATTTGGGCGAAGGCGAGGGCTCGTCTCTCTCTTGGGCCAAGTGGTTGCCGAGGGCCCGGGGCGAGGCGCCCGAGGCCAGCGGCCCGGGGGTTATTTAAGGCAGCCGGGCAAGTCGAGCTATCGGCCGGCCGTTTAATTCGAGTTGGCCCGGGCGAAATCGAATTGGCGGCGCCGCGCGACACGCACCGGCCGCCCGCCGGACGCGCTAAACTCGTTAACGGCCAACTTCTCGGCAGCCGCCGATCGAGTTATGGGGGGCCGCGGCGATGTATATACACGCGTGTACGTGGCCCTCTCGCTGCTAAAAAAGAACAGTGGCCGCGGAGACAAAAAGGTTCTATTAGCCGGCGCGCAGACTTAATCGCGGCTCCGGTAGTCGGCTGCTGTCGATGTGCACGCGTATCTTTTCCGCGGCGAAGGGCAGGGCGCGCGCGCGCCGGTCTACCGGTCCAGCAGATCCCCGCGTCCCGGCCTAATCCGCTGCAGATTATTCCCTGCCGGCAAGTTTACTTTAATCTGTTAAGCTCAATCGCCTATGAGCACTAAACAATCCTAATTAAGATTCGAGGGGAACTAGCGCGCGGGCGCGCCAACTTGGCTAATTAAATAAGCTGACTCACCGTTATCTTCGGGAGCTCCCGCTGTCTCGTACAGTCCGTCTGAAATTCAAACAAATTAAATTAACACGCAATAGAGCGCCGACTCCTGGCATTTTCTCGGCTTCGCGCCCCCCCGACGCCGTCGGTGTCCTCCCAATATTCGGCCGAGGAAGCCGCCCGATAATTATGCCCCGCGACCGAAACTTTTTAACGAATTAGATCGGCTTAAAGGAGTTGCGCTCTTTTTTTTCCCCCCGCCCCCTCTTTTTCGCGGCGGCGGGAACGAGGCCGAGGTATATATACTGTTGCGGCTACGCCGGGGCGCATTGTTGGCAACTGCCGCGATAGCATTTAATTAAAACTTTCCGGCCCTTTTTTTTCCCCTTCCTCCGCCCGGCGGGCACTCGGCCGATGAATGCCGAATTGATCGAGGCGCGGCGCTCTTTCCCCCCACCGGCGCGTAGACAATCGCTCGACCGAGGAGGCGCTCGCCTACATAGATATATACGTGTATAACGAGGGCCGGCGATCCGCGACGGGGGCTCCGGGCGCGGCTTAAAAATCAATTAGCGGAAAGCGCCTGCTTAATATTCGGCGGGGGCTGGGGCGCGCTTCCTTAGTTAGTTGCGCGCCTTCAAATTAATCGGGCGCCGCGGCCGGGCCGCGACATCTCGGGGCGCTTCTGCTTCTTATAACGCTTCCGTGGCTGTTGGAAAGTAGAGCCCACTACCGAGTAACCACATGTTTCGACTCGTAAAAAGTCAATTAATTCACAAGGGCCCCTGGCGAAGTTGCGCAGTATATACGGCAATAAAGCCCCGGGGCGGAGATAAAGGTTACGCGCCGAAGTTGCCTCCTCCCCTCCTACTTCTTTTTTTTTCCCTTCCCCTCTCCTCTCCCTTGTTTTTTTTTTCTCTCTTCCTCGCTGTAAAATGAATCAGGGCCTTTAAGAGCCGATCCACGGAGGCACCGGACGGGGGCCGACCAAACTTTTCGGAGGGCCGCCTGCATCGGCTAACGACGCGTCCGGCGAGCACATCCGCGAGTCATCGATCGCGCGCGCGCCCCGCGAGAAAACCCGCCCCGGGGCGATGCACCGGACAAAACAGGTAATGTTTTGTCCTGCCGAGGGTCCGGAAGAGCGACGGAAAATTCCAGTCGGCGAGCCTGCGTGTCGGAGAGCCAGGCGGATAAACAAGCATCGGGGAGGGGCTGCTTTGTCTATATAGGGCCCCGGGCTCACAGCCCTTCGCTGCGCGGCCCGTCCCGTGTTTTCCTTTCTCTTGACCTTCGCAGACCTTTGCCAGTGCAGCGTTGCCCAATTCAATTCGCGATAATAAATATCCAATTAAGCGACGCGCGGGCGCCGCGGCACGCGCGTGTGTAGCCGCGCGGGAGCCGAGCCGCCAACGCGTTTGGAGCCGGCAAGTCAGATACGGGTCAAGTATTCTATTCGAATTCCGTTTTATTTCTGTTTCGATTTGTTACTCACATACTCGCGTGCATTTTTACGTATTGTTACGAACAAGTACCCAATATAGTTCACGTTACAATCGCGTAAAAATTTTAACTATGCAGGATATGTGCGGTTGCAATATCTTGGCCATTGCTATTGCAAATATATCTGAAATATATTGGTTGCAGGTACACGATGATCGCCCGCATGCGACTCCAATTGTGACAAGAACGCACTATTCAATGTATACAGCCGGTACGCGGTCAAAAAAAAATTTTGATCAATAAGTTGGAAAAAAAAAATGACGTATCGAGATTTGTAATCGGATTCTTCATCTCTGCGGTATTTGAAACACTCATTGATCGCTGATAAACAATAAAATCTGATATTTCTGTAATCCCGTTATGAAGCTAATAATCGTAAATAAATTTCAACTTTGGAAAACAAGGTCTGGGAAGCAATTAACTAGATTATAAATAAACTTTATTTCATTCAATTCAATTGAATTCATTTAGAGCGAAGACTAAGTATAAGGGTCCTTAATACATTTATAAGGACGAGGAAGATTTTTCAACGTGAAAGAAAAATAAGTATTTTTCATCGGTGTAGATTTGCAATACGTTGATTAATGAACGGCTCTCGACATTTAAAATTGAAATAGCAAGTACGCGATTTGGAAGGCGCATCGGGAAATGGAGGACAATTTTTTCGCGGAATTACCCGTTTGAAGGTCGATTACAGGGCGTTTTTTCGGGGCAGCATAAGCCTTTAAAGCACCCCGGGATAGCTAGACAAAGTCAAAGGGAAAATAGTCAAATACGGCTGCAGCGCAATCGAATCACACTGGTTCCCTGCAGAAAAAAGTGGGCGCGCGAGAGGTGGGCGCTCGTCACCGCTCGGCACAGAGCAAACAATGGTTTATTAACAAGTTCTAGATCGAGTGCAGATAGTCCCAACGCCTGTAATCAACTCTCTTTCAGATCGGAGCTAGCGCTGTCTCCGGGGACTCGGAGACCCCGAGGGTAGGGGAAAAAAAAAAACGGAACCGCGCGCGCGGATCAGCCGGGGATTTTTAAGGTCGCGTACGCGCAGTCTGACTCTTGCTTTTCCGCCGCGTTAACTTTCCTGTTAAAACGTTCAATAAAGTGGGCGCGGCCAGGTCCGGCCGTGGCGTAAAACGCAACAGCGATAAAACCAATCATCGTAAAATCGGCGCTCTGCATGGGCAAGAGAGCGGGATACGACAAAAAAATAAAGGGAGCGGCCTCTTATACAGATATATATATATATACACGTAGACGGCCCCGGGGCTCGAAGGCGGCCGACACAAAGCCGGGCTTCCGGTTACTCGCGCCTGCTCTTAATTCCGCCCCGCGGCGGGAAAAGCGATCGGGCCGGAAAGAGGAGCGAGGCCCGAGGCTTTGGGGGAAATAATTGATAGGCGACACCGACGGAGATGCGCTGAAAAATTGAGAGGCGCCGTCCTCCGCCCTCCCGGGAGATCCGGGGCCCGGGGAGAATCCGCGCCCCCGGCGCTATTATTAACGAGGACTCGGGGTATAACGAGGCTCAAAGGCGCAGTCGGGGCTCCTCGCACGGGGAGCCAACTGCCGAGTTGGCACTTCCACGTACGCGCCGATGGCAGGACGTGCCCTCGGAGCCGACGTGGCCCAAGCCTCCCCCACACCCCCCCGAGTCCCGCTTAATTGTTTGTTGGGCCAGCGCGCCCGGACTGCCAATGCATGGCGGCCGTCGCCGCCTCGGCCGATATGCCCGCCCGACTTTCGCCCGGTGTAACGCCCCCGGGAAAGCCGGCGTCCTTTGGCGCGCTTAATCAAAACGTCTTCCGAGTGAAAACGCCGCCAAAGGCCGTAGACTAGCCTCCCGTAAAAGTTGCGTTTTTTTCCCTGCGTATAGCCGGGCCGGGAAGTTTATTCGATTGATGCACCGGCAAATTAAGTAATTCCAACTTTGCCCTCTGCCCGCCGGGGCTGCTGCTGGTCGTGTTACGATATTACGGTGCGCCGGGGGGGAGTAGAGCGCGCGAGCCCCGCCCGCGGCGCCCGGAATCGGCGGCAAAATCTTGGCTTCATTTTGAAAAATATTGAAACATCTCGCGGCTAACGCTCGTGGATCGTAAACTTTAATTTTTCGGCGCAGGCCAAGTGGTAATACGGGCCGCCCGGTAAAAATACGTTTAATACCGGCCCTGTATAACCGCTGTACAGTTATTGCCAGGTACAATTACCACCGGGAGATTATTACAAAAATGCCAACATCTCTATTCGGCGAGCATCTCGGTTAAGAAAGTTAACGATTCGGAAGTTCCGGAACTCGCGAGCTTTTCTATATATATATATACAACTCGGTTAATTGAAAATAACTTTCCTTTTCGCCAAAGAAATTAGCAGGTTGGATTTTACATTTGATTGAAATTTCATCAGAGTCGCGGAGAAACAGCCGCTGGGGAAGTGGAATTTCTCTACCAATTTATTAAGCAATATTTCGGGAACAGCGCTCGGGAAGTTTGGCAAGTGCGAGGGTCACGGGCAGCCGGCGACTGCTTTCGAGCTACGGTCTACGTCTTCGAAATGCTCTTAATAATACCATAATAGCGCCCGAGGAACAAAGAAACTTTTTTAATTGCCATCAGTTCTCGAATCGAGGGGAATTTCCGCGGAGAGCGTAATTAGTTTGGGAAAAGCCGTGCAGCTACATGATTAAATCTGTTTAACCGGGCGGGTCGGGCGCGCTGATTTAAGAAAATGAACCACTTCTTCCAAGTAGGCGGCGTTAGCCAAATGGGCCGTTGAATAATTAGAATTCGCCCGCGAAGGAGATAAAAGTCATCCCCGATATAGATCAGCACATGGGCATTGAAAGCCGCGAGCGTAACGCGCCCCGGCGCCCAGATAAGATTGAAGCTGAGCGCGGATCCCGGGTGAAAGGGCCAAATGCGATCGAGGCCCAAATTAGCCGGGGGGGTGGGCTTTTCTAGCCAAACACCAACTAAAAACTCGTTAAGACATATTTCGAGGGCGGCGGGCCGAGTGCCGCGCGCCGGCCGAATCAAAGGGAGGAAACAAAATTGACGATGGGAAAAGCTCATTAACCGCCGAGCCGGGTCGAAAAAGCCCGGACACAGGCCGCGCGTAAAGCACCTTTCGATAATGAGCTTTACTTTGAGTGCCCGGGCGCAAGTTTGGCATAAATCCGCGGCGAGCCGGCCGCGCTGTTTTTCCAGGGCCCGTCGATCCTACACCGGCCGCACGCAAAGCACTCCCCCGGGTAGTTCGGGCCGGCCTACCCGCGGGGATAGCAGCGCACGCAGGCGCCCCGGAGGACCGGAGGCGCAACCCTAATAAGGACCGGGGCAGCCGATCGATCGCCGCCGGCCCTGCGGATGAGGGGAGGCTCGTTCGGCCGCGCGCATCTCCGATCCCATCGCTAATGCTGTTTACGCGCTTCTTCGGGGGGGCGACCAGGCCCTCGCTGCCTCCGAATGTATATCGTCGGGTTGAATAAATACGGTTCGAGCACTCGGCGGAGTCATTTTTTTTTTGTCAGCGTCGATTGATAGCGGGTATATATACATGCGCGTACAGGCACGCGGCGCGTTAACAATGAACCCGCGGCTTTCTCGACCAATTCGTAAGGTCGATTTTTTTCCACGGCTGTTTGGACGGCCGCGGGTAATCGAGGGCTTTTTCAGGAGGGCGGAAATCAAGGATTGCCCGCACGCAACGCCCCTGCGCCGTAATAACCGGAATGCCCGGCAACGGTTTCGAGGGGATTGCGGCGGGCGCACTTCTACCTAGAAAGAAGGAAAATCTCCACATTTTGGCTAATTAATACCTTACAACTAGTTGAACTTTCGCCGACTTCATACGAGAGCTCGCGCGCAAACAATAACTCTCACATTCGCGGAATAGCGCGTGTCAAAATTCGAAACCTGCACCTGAGCAGACAAGCATCTATGCACCTTTCACGTCTGCTGGCTCGTACTTGCCAGCTCGTTAGTAGGGCTTTTCATGCGATTTCTCTAAGAACGTAATTTTATTTAATTAGTTAATGCGAAATCCATCGGTTCTTTTTTTTTTTTTTCTTAGAGTATGTAGAGAAAATGTAATATATACATGAGAATGTCTGGCATTATTATAGAAACAGTATGAAATACAATATCGGTTTCACGAAGATCAACAATAAAGCCACATTAATAAACATAGTGGTTAGATAGAAGAGGGAAAATACGATAAATTGATATTAATGTATTATTCGAGTCTCTAAATAATTAGACAGATATATTTTATATATATATAATTTGGAGGACTCGTACGTGGCATAGATTTCACCGGGACGCGAGAGTGGAAAATATTTATTTAATAGACGCGTGTATCCGAGGAGAATCTTATTTCCGCAAGTATTGTTGGATGAACAATATCATGCGATACACTGTCTAGCTGAAGGAGTTATTAAATTATAAGATTATCCGAGGCACGGGCGGACACCGCGAAATATCTTGAGAATTGACGTTAACGTCCGTGCTCGTAACTCGTCAGAAATGCATTCGACTCGGCTGTATACTGCCGCGCGGGGAAAAGAAAACTTTCTAGTCGCGGCAAATGTCTCCCGGGGTGTAAATTATATCTGTACGGGGCCAAAGTTTCCCCATACAGAGAATCCAAAAAAAAAAAAACAAGAAATCCCACTCTATCCTCCTCGAATTTGCCCGTTTTTCCTTCGGAAAATTGAGCCCTACGGCCAACCGGTGGGTTATATCCTCCGGCGGGGGAGGGCCCATCAAAAGCCATAGAGAAGCGGAATGAGCGTAACTCGGAGGGGAGGAAAAGTGGAGGCGGGCGCGAGCGGCGGATAATTCGCTTAATAACCCGAGCGGCGTTATACAGGCCGCGCCATTGCTCCCGATATCGAGGTGGCCCCCCGGGCCTGGCCCAGTGGCCTTGCACGAGCCTCGCGTGACTCGGCATTATCATGCGGCAGGCAGCGACGGCCCGGTTCTTGTCCCTCTTTCGGCTAAGGGGGCATCTCCGGCGGCTCGGCCTCTCACCTCGCAGCGTACTTACGCGATTAAACTTTCACCCCCACCCCCAGGATCGAATTTAACTTTTCGTAACAAGTAAGTTAGCCGGGCGCGCGTGCGCAGGGCCCCGCTGCCCTCCAATTCAAACGCTCGGCCGGCTAAGTAACCGAATAAGCGAGTCCGCGCCTTCGCGGGCAGTGCATGCCGAACGCGCGGTGTGTGCAATTGAAACGGGCGCGAGTCGTTCGGTCACCTGCCTCGTTAAATCAATCGTCGCGAGTCCCTCGGTACACGGCCATTAACATTCGGATTACGCCGGGGCATTATGCGGATTACAGGGCGGGGATATTGAATGCCGGCCCGAACGAACGGGGGGAACAATCTTGTAAAGCATCGCTCGCCCTTCCGCCCGATCCCGCCTAATAACGCGTCCCGGGGCCGCGGCGGCGATATGATGCGCCGGCGGGCCGGCGACGCGCCGTACAGCCCGGGGAATCCCCGGCTGCGAAGTGTACAACCCCCGGTTCCTTTTTCTTCCCTTTTCCCGGGGAGGGATATACCCTCCCTTTTTTTTTTTTTCTTCTTTTCCTCCGACGCCCTGTTAAAGCGCCCGGGCGGAGCGTCGCGCGGGCGTTGTAAAGCCGCGCGCCCGGGACATTATGCAAATAGGGAAATTGCAGTTGTTCGCCCGGCCGATAGAGTCGGCCGCGAGTCATTCGAAATTTATGAGCGTTCGTCGTGGCGCGGGCCCCCGGGGGAAAAAAAAAAAGAAGCAGCGCCGAACTTCGGCCCCCGCGCATAATTACTCGGGCGACGACGCAGCCTAGATATATATACGTGCGCGCGCGGGGAGCCGGCCGCGTCCTTTTTCTCATTAGCCGCCCGACACTCGCTTCTATTTATATTTTCTTTTCATTAGCCGGCCGCGGAGGAGGCGTCGCGCCCGCCGATCCCCTCCCCCCGCCCCAAAATGAAAGATGTGCCCGCGGAGGGTGGGGCCGGCCGCCCATTGTTCCTGTGAATGCGCCCTGGCTGTGTGCGCGCGAGCTCGCGGGGGCCATTGACGAGGACACAGGCAGCGGCTCTTTTCACCCGGGCGGCTTACATACAACTTCGGCCCCGGTATACTTTCTTCCCGCTCGCCGGGCTCCTTTTCCCGGCGGCGCCGCGCGGCCCTCCCCTTCTTTCACCGGGGGATGACTCGCCCCCCCCGGCTCTATACATCCCTCGGCGCTCTGGATTTTTCTCCCCGTCCGAGTCCGCGGATCGGCCCGAATTAATCGTTTCCCCCGGACGGTCCATCCTTCAATTAGCCCCCCGGTAAACCTGCCGAAGCCTCCGTCGATATCGCCCGCACGGACTGTCACTTTGGACCCTGTCAAAAATACTCGCGACTCCGATTACTCGCCCGAGCTTAGCGATATTCATCCGGCCTCGGAAGCTTTTCCTCCGGCGCAGGGAGAGAAAAATTCACCAGTCGCTCCGTACATGATAAGATTTTTTCAGAGATTGCCTTGTGCGAGGATTCCGCGGCTCGCAGGGGATAACATTTGCATTTGTTGCTTAACCATCTCATTCCGAAGCATATTTAGTTGGACGGCCTTCCTACCGCCTCGCGCAAAAGATCGTAACGAGAAACATGTGGTTACTGTAATTACGAGCATACACGCAAGTATAAAGTTCCACTGCAACCGCATATTACAAAAGCCCCAATTGACCCGGGAGCTTTTGCACTTAATAAACCCCGGACATATTTATGTATTGGAGAAGTAAAGTGAAAAGTTGGCGAGGATACTGACCGTAAGCCATCTTGGCGGCGAGGTTGAGCTCGCACTCGTGCCGCGTCTTGTACATGTAGGGCAGGGGCTCCTCCGGGCACCAGAGGACCGGGTGGCCGCAGACGCAGCGGCCGACGTCCTGGACCGCCCTGGGCAGGGCCTCCGCTGCAGAGGCGCCCTCCCCGACGAGGTTGCACCCGCGCTCCGAGAGCTGGGGCCTGCGCGGGCAGTCGCGGCGCGTCCGCCCGGGGATCCCTGCAACAGGCGCGAAGCGTGAGTCGCGGGGGCCGGGACAAAGGCCCGGGGCTTCTACCTTGGGCCCTTGATTAAATCGCCGGCCGCTTGCCGCTCGGAAAAGCATCGGGTTTCACGCGTGCCGCGTTCTCCCCGCGTTTGTAGGTCGGGCCGCGGCGTCGGGGCCAAGGGCCGCGGCGACGCTCCCCGTTCGAGCGCGCACTCGCGCTTAAATCAAGGATTCGCAGGCGGCGCACGCGCGGCCGCTTCCGAATTCATTAGGAATTTCAAACCGCCAAATTAGTCGGTCATTAGCGAACAAGCGCCGGATGATTTTCCCGGGGGGGAGGCGGGGACGGGAGGGGGCAAAAAACCCCCGCGGCTCCCTGTCCTCCCGGCCCCTCCGTTAATTCGATTCGGCCGGCCACTTGACGCGGCCCGCGCGGCGGGAAAAAACCGGACCGGACGCGCATTCGCGGCACGTTGCCGCTATGCAAATTATGCATGGGCTAAGGGCGCCCACCTGGCCAAACCTCGCCCCGGAGCTGTATGCAGATGCGGAGGTGCGGGCGATAACTCGCTTAGCCGCGGGCGGGCCGATATGCCCCGGGTGTGGGGGAACAAAAAAAAAAAAAAAAACAAGCCCGGCGGCCGTGTGAGCGCGCGCACCATCCGGGCGACTAATTACCGACGTAATGAAAAGCCGCGGCGGGCCGCGCGTCTCGGGAGGGGCCCCCGGCCGCCCGCGCTCCAGATGCCCAGCCTCCGTAAAACGCGGGCATTGGCTTTGTAACGGCGTGGGGCGCGGCCCCGTTAAGCGCCTCGAATATTCCGGATTTCCTACTGCAGCGGGGGACGAGGATCGCCCGAGAAATTACCGGCATATCTGCCGCGGGCCCGCGCCCCCGAATATCTTTGCCTTACCCCGGGCCGTCCCGTCGAGGGCTCGTCTAATTTTATCGGGCGCCTCGCGCGCGCTTCCGCCTCGTTTTCGCGCTCGCGGACCGCAAACGACTTTTCCCGCGCTCGGGGAGAAAACTCCCGCGGCCCGGGCGCCCGACCCCCGCCCTCGCCCGGGGGAAAAATCCCGGGCAGCCGTTCGACCCGGCCATCGCATCGAATCTTTATCGGGTTACCTGGCGCCCGGGCGCCTCTCCGCCAAAATGTTTAATAGAATCAAGCCGAGTGCCAGGCGGGGAGCTCGCGCTTTCTTCGCGGAGGAGTCGACTGCCGCGCCCTCTATTGTGTTACAGGGCCGGATCGCAACTTGGGATCTAATTCATTAAGCATTAACAAATTCAATTGGCACTTGTAAACAGGATCCCAAGTTATGATTTATTCACCACGTGCATTTGCCTAACAATTTCCCCCGTATTAATGTATTTGGCCTGGGCGCATTTAAGAAATTGCGCTATCGCCCAACAGTTAATAACCATTGTCAATACAGTGCAAGCGCGCCCCGTGTACTCTGCCAATTGTACTACCGTTATCAATTGGTTAAAATCTAGGTCCAATATTCGCACTGCATATATCCATCGCAATTATTTATATGTACAGCTGCAGCGGTTTCGATTGTGCACACGACTTTCTCCGACTTTTACATTGAGAGATGGATCCAATAACAGTTAATGAATTTATTAACTAGCAACATTGGTAAACTTTGAAATGCACGTGTTGTTTCATGAAATAATATTAAAGAGGCTTAAAACCCATTGTAAAATAATACCGTTGATGTATACACACGCAAGCTCTAAATAAAAAGAGAACCAACATTTGTATAAAAATGGATTTTTAAAAAATTTATTGGTAAACAATAAAGCTATTAAAGTAAGACATTATTAATTCAATCATAGAAATCAAATACACAGTGATAAAAATATATTTATTTGATAGTATAATAGATTGATAATAGATTATTTGCATGATATTCAGAATAGACAAGATAGCAACGTAGTATTCTGATACTTATAAATATACAACATACTGTATGTATCGGAAAGTTATATATGCATGTGAAGCATCGCAGAGGTATAGACGTAATAATAAATAATGATAAAAGTTATATTATGCAGCATATACATTGCGCGTGAAAGATTTAAAGACTTTGGAAATGATTTATTACATTATCTTTGAAACGTTATAAATACAACATTTATTTACAGTTAATAATAAATAAAGTTTCATATGCTTGAAAATGAATGCTCATTAATGTCAAAATGATCCTTTTGACGGTGTATCGTCGATACTATTCGTCTCGTCTATTATTGCAGAGTGAATTTTTGTCATAGAGTCGACAGAGGTTTCTTTTGAAAAAGTCTTTCGGAAAAAAGGAGGATTCTCTTAGAAGGAGCAAGCAAGAAAAAGCACAGAGGAAACGGCAAATGAAATTTTTTCGTATCGCGTTAATGTAATAGAGTGAATTACAGGAGCCCGGCCCGTCAACTTTCGGCCGGCTCGAGATTTCGAATTAGTTTATGAATTACGCGGCGGGATTATAATTCATTATAATTCATAAATAAACACGACAGGCCATTATGTAGTACTTTCCCTTACACCGTGGAAGTTTGCATAGAATGCCGAGGCACGTGACGGGAGGGGAAAGGCTCGCGGCCTCGCCGCAAGGGACAGTAATTGTCCGGGCGATTATAAATCAAAGCACTTTTCTAATTGGCAGCGATTGTTCGCGATCCGTCAGGCTAACAAGCCCGCCCGGCAACTTTGGCATTCATCCACGGGGCGCGCGTTCTATATATATATATACACACGGAGGCGAAGGTGGAAGGCGCCGAGTCAAAGGAGAGGCCGCGCGCTACGCCGCGCCGCGCGCACGTCCACGTGTGTGCGTGGCGCGCGCGATACACACGCGCACACAGAGGGAAAGCGGGCGCAGTGAATTTGTCATCAGGAAATTGCCGGGGCAGCAGACTCGCGAGGGATAAAGCGCCGCTTAATCGCGGCCCGCCCGTCCAATATTCATATAAAGCGCCACGGGAACAAAAAATCGGGTCGGCCGCGCCGGGGCGTTTCTCCCATTGGCCCGGGCGGGGCCCGCGTAAACATCCGCCGGCTGAGCTAATTTACTCCCGGGTTGGCCGGGGCCCGAGGCGGCCTTGGATATACAGCCCCTTTGGACGTACGTACACAGACCCCCATGAATACAGAGTGAAGCGGGGGGGGGAGGAAAAAAAAGATGTCGGCCCCGACCTTTCGCGCAATCCGCGAAACGGGCCGCAATCGCGCCCACCCACGGCTCTCCCTGTCTCCGCGCGGCGGCCCGCGTTTTATCGCCCGCCGGATAAGCGCCGCCCGGGCCCTGTGTGTGTGTGTGTGTGTGTGTGTGTACATCCCGCGAGGCGGTCCCCGCGCCGCGGGGGCTAAGAGCTTCCGGCGCCGCGGCCGCGCCTTTGTTTTACGGGATTCGCGGGGTATATAACGCGCGCGGTAACGCGCCGGCTCGATCGATCGCGCTCGACTCCTCGGGCCGCGCGCGCGCTAATCGATGCCGAGGGGGGCACCGATGCTCCCGCCGCGGATCACTGCCAATGCCTGTTTATGCGGGACCGCCTGATCCCGCCTCGAGCCACGGCCGACGGCGATCGCCTCCCCGCGGACAATCTACGCTTTCCTCGGCCGACGATCCCCAGCCGCCCTTTTTTTCTCTGTGCCTTGGCCTGCTGCAGCATTCGCTAGCGATCGATCGAACTCGATACAAAATCGTCAAAGATCCTTCTACTGTATGTATATATATGTACATTGCGAGAATCGGTAATGATTGGATTGTCATTTCAAACGCGACTGGTTTACTATTTCATTAGCAATTTCAACCAAAAACGGATACGACTTCTGGTAATCAGCGTTATCTGCTTGCAAGCCAGCTTGTAAATCTGCCAAAGTACTGAAATTGATCGACTTTCAAAAAATTACAAATTACGGTATAAAAATAACACGGATACTAAGTAACTGAATAATAATCCATATTTCATAAACAACGTTTATAGCGTATAAATATCATCGCGCTCGCGTATAATTCAACGAATCACGTTAGAAATCTACGTTTAAAACGGTCAAACTAATGTGAAACGTATAGATTTTCTAAAAATACATCAAAGCTAAAATAAACTTGAAAAAAGATTCTGTACTATTCATTAACTAATAATCGATTTTTGTCATTAAAATTAAGCATTACTCGGGTAAATTTAAACTAAAAATGCAACGCAGTTTACCATCAAAAAGGTGCCTATATGGCCTGTCTGATTAACGATTGTATATAACGATTATATAATTTGCGTAATAAATTGCGTTTATTAAGCGATTCATTAATTTTCTACCAAGATTCCGCTAATACGTATATAAAATACAAAATAATGACGTAGTTTGGGTACAGCATGAGAAAGGTCGAGTGCACATTGCATCGACTGCTCGGTCGCGATTTGCATATTGGGTTTTTGTGGTTGCGCGCATGAAAAGAAAAAGCTGCACCAACGCGGAAATGAAAAAGTCATCTTAAATTGAAGAAGCGGGGGTAAACAAGAAAGCCGAGGCTCCGTGCGAATTGCAAGGAGAATTTATCGACAGCGGCATACATATAAATTCCGGGGGGAGGAAGGGCGCACAATTAAAAGCAGAGGAGGCGGTCCATTCGGCGCAATGAGGCTGCGAGGCCGGCCGCGGCGCCGAATAAACGCCCGGGCCGGAGAAAAGAATCACTTACTTGTGCAAATGCCCTCGTCCACGGCGGAGTCGCGCGGATGGGGCACCAGGTTCTTAATTAAGCATTGGAGGCCGTTGGCGCAGCGGCCGGAGAAGCCGAACAAGCCGCCGCACGGCTCACCTTCCACCCTCGCGCACACTTTGCAACATCTGTAAGAGAAGAAAAAAAAAAAGAGGAGGTGGAAGAAGTGGGAGCAGTCAAAGTGGAAGACGAAGCGGGGCCCGGGGTCGGAAGCGCAGAGGCACGTGACTACGCTGTCGCGATAAAACTTTTATAATATTTATGAGGCGGGCCGGCGGGGAGCCGCGCTCGCCCGGGGTAAATAGCATATTACGAGGGGCCGGGGGGAGCTCAACCCAGCCAGATAGAGAGCCCAACCCCGGCGATAAGCGCTTTGAGCGTTTTGAAGTTTAATTCAGGGAGCCGCGAGCGCGCGGGAGCATCCCTTTCTCCGGCGATAAAGGGCCAGCGAGGCGCGAGCCCCGGACCGAGGGGAATTCTTCCGCCGCGGCGGGGCCGGGCCCTCGAGCCGGGCGCGCCCGGCATTCCCCGATAGCCCCGCCGATCGATCCCGCCCTTACCCCCTGCCGATAAATCCGCGCCCGATTACCGTCCACCTAGTACACTAATCGGGCAGGGCCTCTGTCGCCGGGGGGCCACCGGTCCGCGCATAATAATTATCTTTTTGTTCCTCGCCGCCCTCGACGTGGAAGTGGGTCGCGTCGTCGACGTCCTCCGCCCCGGAAAAAAAAAATCAGCCCGGGCTTATCGCCGCCCGCGCTTTTCATCCCGCCGGGCGGCGCGGCGTTATTCCGAGGAACAATGCGCCGGGCACCAAGTGGCAGCCGCTAATTCCCCGGCTATGCCCGCCCGGACAATAATACAATCAGCCGCGAGCGCTCAACGCGCAGTTAGCCACTTCTTCGATGTATAGACGTAACGGAACTTTTCTGCCCTGTCCAATGCGCCGCCGACTGCTTGGCTTACGTCCTTTCAACGCCGCCGGGGAAGAAGAACTTGGTCTACGTTTGCCTACTACACTATTGTACGCTCGTACTTTTTCACAGTCGATGTGCGTCGGCCCACCAATGAAACTCTCTGTATTTCTTCTCCCTCGCCGAATGTCGGTAATGGCGCCTTTAGCGAATATATACACGAGCGCGTATATATGAATGCATTACGTGCGTTAAAGGATACCCATTAGTCTTTGGTTAGTTCTTCCACGCCCTTACAAGTAAGGAAGATAATGCAACGGCGCAGGCGTGGTTTATGTGCACGTAGAAGAGCGCACACAAGGCAGGCTTGATTAGTCGTGCGTGTGCAACAGTTTTTAATGCTGAATATATTCCCTTCTCTCGTATTTTGACGTATTGCGCGCAATCCATGCATTAATTATCCAGCCGCAGAATTATTCAAGTTATATAATTTATGTTTAATTTACGGAGTATTCCACTTACGCGTTGTACTTTTATGTAACTCGCGAATTGAAAAAAATCCTTCTCTTTTTAAACGTTCTTTTAAGAGGCATTTTTGCCACGTTAAAAATGGTAAAATCAGAGCGCGGCACCGCGGAGAAATAAATATTCACTTGGTACGCACACGGCCTCGATCCCCCTGCAATTTTAACAACGTGACATTATTAAGCAATTTAATATTATTCCAGGGCCCGGTCGCAAATTAAATGTAGGGTAATCATTGAAGGCCAGGCTCAATAATTTACAAACCTTGTTTGATCAGTCGGTAATTTTATGAAAGGGGCAGCCCGCGCGCCGAGGGCAAAGGAGGGCGTCGTAGTGTTTAATTTTTAGCTTGTTCCGGCCGCTCGAGTATAAAGCGATTACAATCGGAAAATCCGAGCACTCAATGGACGGCCGTTGAAGAAGCGCAGCCACTGCATAAAACAGGCCGCGAGGAAGGCGCACGGGTCAGAGCGCGGGATCCGAGTGCATTTTCTCCGCTGCCTGAATAAATCATCGATTTTATTGGCTGAGCGGAGACGAATTGATGCGCGGCAAGACGCAGAAATAATGCGCGCCCCGCGAATTATATACGCGCGCCGGCCGAGCGGGCGGGCGAGCGCCCGGCCGTGTAACGCCCGAGCCGAGGCCCCCCGGACATTTAAGCCCCGGCCTCGCCGGCAGCGAGGACTCACCCAATCCCCGTGTACGTGTGCCCGCCCACATTAGCGGCTGTCGATAATCTTTACGAACACGGAGGCACCGCGCCAGGGATTTGCGAGGGCGCCAAAGCTCGCCGGCCCTCGAGCTCCCTTTTCTTTTCTTTTTTCATCTCCCTTCTCTTTTCCCTCCTCGGCAGCTTCCGAGGCGGCTCTCCTGCCGCGCCGCAAGACTCGCCGGCTTAACTGTTGCTGCGGCGAGGGCAGCCGATCGCCAGCGGGTCACCGTAGCGCCCTGAATTCCCTCGGAAGGGCCCGGCCGAGAAAAGCCGCCGATCGCCCGCTCGTCGTCTGCGCGCCGCCCGGGCGGAAGGAGTAAATTTTCATTTTACTACTGGCGCCGACGCGCGCCACTTTCCCACGTGCCCGCAATCTCTCGCAATTATATTTACTACGAGTGTGTACCGAAGCAAAGCGTCCGCGCCGCGGCTTTTATTTGCCGAAAGAATATGTCGGCCCGCTCAATGTTGCTTTCGCCAACTGTCGTAAAAAAAGAAACACAACCCTCTATAAATAATTCGATAAATAATCGTGTTACCGCGTGATATGTGCTGCCCGCGGGTCGATGTGAAATACCCCGCGAATGCCTCACTTATCCCCGCAGTCATCTTGGCCGATTATCATTATTGGCTAACATTAACCAAATATGAATATTTAATGTATTATTTATATTCGCCTTTTAATACTTCTTTTTTTAAAAATGCGATTGTTTATACGAAGCTACTCTACTGCGGTATTTTCACTCCATTATCTGTGTACGATCTGTATTAATAATTGCTATTTTGTATTAATCATTGCCTCAATTTATATTAAAATAAAATGGATATATTTGCTTTAATAAAATCATTTGAACTCGTATCGAATTTTGTCCAGAAAATTCTTCTAATGGTTTAGTTCTTTCGACAAAAATATTTACTCATAAAATTCATATGAATTTCATTTTGAATATACACATATCGCGATCGCGCTCTGTTTTTTGTTCTTTATAGTATTTTTTATACGGGAAACAAAAATAGCTACCTGCCAAGAGAAATGGTAAAAAAGAAGCAATTATAATTATAAGAAAGTAGATGGTTCGAATGAACCTCCTGCGCGTTATAAGTAGAAAATGAATATACCGTAATATATTAAGGTAAAAGCAGCTTTTCTATCGATTATACATCTATCTAAGAGATGTTATTAACGGTAATAAGACAAATGCCAAATCTTGATTAAGAGAGTTTCGTGCCCGTTTAACTAAAATTCAAAATATTTCTCGCTCCATTTGGGCTAAATTTATGTTACGTAACATAAATTTTAACTTCACTCTCTCTTCTAGCAAGACCGCAACATTTTCCCACACCTTGTGCGCCGAAAAATCCTTACGTATAATTCACGAACTATTTCTGGATACTTTTATAACTCCCATTCTAAAACTGTAGTATTCACTTTAAGGTGGTAATATTGGATAACTTGTTTTTGATTGCTATTTGATTCGAGTTTAAACTGTTAAAATGAAAGGATCTTTAAATATACATGTTTTATAAATTTGATCAATTATTCATACGCATAGAGAAGAGGCACAAAAAATAAGTCTCGAAAAGAACTAAAAGTGTTTAGATGAACTCGAGCGCGAGTCTGTATTTATAGAGCTAAATTCGCAGCAAGCACTAATAATTAATCAAAGACTTCAAATATTTGCATTGAACCGTTGACATCAGTTTTAAGGGGAAGGCAAGCTCTCTATCACCGCAGTTAACTACTTTATCTAAAATCTGTCCGCGATGTGAATAATGCATCCACCACATGAATATTAAACTATATCTGCCGAAATTATCTGAATGCGCATTTTAATGATAAATAGCCTTTTATTTTTGTCCTCTAGTTCTTTTAACAGAATTAAAGAGTTACTTTTCTAGGGGTTGGTTCGCACAAGTTTTTTTAAGGCTGCAGCTCGAAAGTGGTATGTACTAGTGAGCGGCCGACGACTGCATACGCACACGCGAAAAAGCGCATTCTCTCGCTGTCAATCCCGTGGCGGCCGTACTGGTTTACAATATCTATCGCTGGTGTCCTCCGCTTCTCCTATAGTGTTTCGTTTTCTCTTTGTAAAGCGACCGAGACTGCGATACGTTTCCATTTTTAACAAAATACTCCACTATATTCCGAGCAATGTTTTGCTACTTCTTGTAAATCAGGCAAATATAGAATTCTTAAAGAAAATTTAGAAGCAGTCTCCTCACGTATACTAAAGTTTATTCGTGAATAAAAATATGAATTCAGTTGCAACAACGAGAGAGAGAGAGAGAGAGGAGAAAAAGGCAAATCTCAAATTATACAAAAGATTAAATTGACGTCCCCAACGAGATTGGATTTACGGTAAAAGTTGAAACAAGAGCTATTATAAAGGTCCGTCCTTGGCTGTTATCACGATTACCGTACTCGAACAAGCTGAAACGTCGAGCGATCTCGATACAGATAAGTACATGTAAGCAAGTCACTTTGTAAGCTACGATGAAAATGTTGATGAAACGTATCGCTCGTCTGATCACGGGCGCGCAACCGTTTCTAAAACTAGCCCTCCAACAAATTGTGGCAGCGATAAGTATTAACGAAAATTCGTATCAGCCATTGTGTATTTTCCGAGGGATTTTTATGCCCAAGTGAAAAATAGTAAGTCACGGGGGGGTGGCACGAGGAAAGTCATCCTCGCGATTAAAGCAACAAAAGGAGATTTACCGCACGAACCGAAAAGCATAAAAGTGTTTACATCATAAATATGCCAGGCAGGTGGGCTGTATAGATCATGTATAGGCTTGCTCAGCGGAGAAAAATGCAAGGGGATCCCGGTAAGTAGGATAGGGGCGATATAACCAATATTTATTTACCAACTTCGAACATGATTAAGCAAACAAGAGGAAGTCGGGGCCGCGGAAGCGAAACTCCCGGCGCGGTAGTTCTTTCCGGGGGCCCCGACACATCGACTGCGGGGCGCGCCGCATAACGGAGCGCTTATTTACCCGGGAAAATAAGCAGGCCCGGGTGCGTTAGCCCGGGCGGCGCACGTGGCTTACTTGCAGGGGTCCCAGGTGAGGCCGCCGGGGCAGTCGACGTCCGTGAGGGTGTCGCACTCGAGGGGCGAGCAGACGCAGGACAGGGCCCGGGCGACGGCCACCGACAGGAGGACGATGCCCCCCAGCAGCGCGAGGGCGGGCAAGCGCATCTTAGCGGGCGGCGGGCAGCCGGTGCGGCATCGCGGGCTCCTCTCGCGGGCCCCGCGCGGCCCTTCCTCTGCCCTCCTGCGCTCCGGGGGGGTGGGGGGCCTCTCGGCTGGGCGCCCAGTGCGCCTCGCGACCTGGACGAGCGTGCACTGGCGCCGCGAGGCGGCCGGCCGCGCGCGCAACCCCCCGGCCCGGCCCCTACCACCGCCGCCACCCTCGCTCCCTTGCCCCCGCCGGCGCGCGCCGCTCGCCCCCCCCACCCCGCGCCCGCCTTTTTTTTCTTCTCTCTTCCCTTTCCGCCCGCGAGACTCGGCCTCCTCGTGGAATCGGCCGATTATGCGCCCGGTAGGGCCGCTCCGCCGCGGAGCGGCCCGCCCGGGGAAAGTAATCCGGCCGGGCATTGACGCGCAAACTGCAGATGAACATTGAATTCTGATGCAGCGCCGATATGAGACCGAGGAGAAGCCCTGCCCGTTTCCCCGGCCCCGCGCCTTTCTCTCGGGGACCTTTCGCCTTTTACTTCCTTCCTGAGAGCCGCCCCCCCCCCACCCGACTTTTACGCCGACAAGCCCTTTTAAATGTTTTTCAATCAGCCCGGCAATTAAAAATTATTGACCCAAGATCCCGGCCGCGCGCGACGTGTCGAAAAATCCGGGAAATCGAATTTTCCCCCCCGCGCGCGACCTTTTGCCAACTTTTTACGTCTGCAGCCTTTCTGCTGAGTAATATTTATATTGCGGCCCGAATTTCGAACCAAAGTCGAAAGTCCTCTGCAAGCTCGAAAACTTAAATAAGCTCCAGGAAAAGAAATCATTGAATATCCCTTGTTAACAAAATGTCGCACGTCAAAACAATACAACAACCATTTATGCTTTTTCGCTTTTTTCCTCGCAGATCGTCATTCACACGGGCCCAGACGTACGGTGAGAAGAGTAAAAAATTAACATCGCACGAGGTGGAATATTTATAGAATTGCAGTATCTACGAATGAGTCTGTACTCCTTGCATTCCTTTACATAGTCAATTTTAATTTTCTATTCCTTTATGCTTTTCTTCTTTTCGAATATATGCTGCTGCAGTATAAAACATGCTCACCGCAGCTATCTCGGTTTTCGAAATAGACACGCATAGCTGTTAAATGCAATTCGAAATAATGACAATTGTGCGCGCTTTCGAGGAATTTCGAAATACATTCATTATGTAATTTAATCGTAATTTTCTGCACAGAAAACTTCATTAAAGTTGATAATAATGCAATAACGCCAATGAAAAAAGACATTGTTTCTATTTTCATACATGTCTGTGAAAAAGAATAACAAAATAATGTTTTAATAAATAACATCGTTCGAGTAAAATCTAAATATCGCCCCGATCGTAACAACCAGAGACGCTCAAAACGAATGATAATTTAGATAGTTTATATTCATTATATGTATCTTATATTACTTGTAAATGTTCTGGCGCTACATTCGTTTTAATATCAAAATTCTAAATTTTTCAAAATTAATGGAAATGAAAAGTTTAGAATAAAAAACGTTTTACCACTATTGCAGTAGTAAATATACTATATCTATGAACATTCCTGTAAAATCAAAATAAAATTTCATAATATGTACACATCTGATATGTTTATCTTTCAATTTATTGTAACGATTAGTTGTAAGTTATATTTAGTTCTACTCAAATTTATAAATGCAGAGTATTTTTAACGGTTTCAGCTATATTTCGTATAGTTAATATAAATAACTGGATTTAATGTTTTGCAATATATTCAAAATATGAAATAAAAGTAGGTCAACAGTAATACAAACTGGTGCTGAACTTGAGGACCTACATATTAATTCTATTCATAATTTGTATTGTGTCTTTGATTTTAAAGATGTGTACTCTTATTGTACATGAACCATGATATACGTGTAGAAGAAAAAAAATTGCGTCCAAATCGATTCCCGTAGAAATATTTTTCATCCAACAAAAATATTGAAAAGATTTGGAAAAAGATATTTTTTCACGGTAATCTAAATATCCAATATTCACATAAAGTAGATAATTTTTAATAAAGCTACTATTTTACTTGCGGTTACCATAGATAAAATAGAAGAAGTCCAATGTTTCTAGTAATGGAAATTTACCGGTGACAGAATCGATAGCGGCATTGGTATGAATACAAAAGAAGCGTTGAATAAAATTGCGATCGTTATATCCGGATAAAAATTAAAAAAGAATAAGTCTGAAGAATATTCATACTTACATAATCAGCGTCCGCAGTGCACACCCGGTATATAGCGGCACAATGAATCCTTTGATACTTTTAATTGAGCGATTGCGTGCGTATGCGCTCGAGAAGGCAAAGAATGAGTGATGAAAGGGCCCGGAGCCCGAGCGAGCGGATAAAATGGAACGGGCCGGCGCAACGGCAGAGGCGTAAAAGCATTACAGCGGGCATTCGATGTATTATTGCATTTTTGAAAGGGGGTCGCGCGCAACACCGCCAGTCAATACAAATAGGATGCGCTCGGGGATGAAAGATTCATGTACGGGGGGGGGGGGGCGCGGACGTCCTCAAACGCGGCGTTGGTGAAAAAAAAATGTAATGCGGCCAAAGAGCAGGCGGCGCACAATGCCGGCCCGATGACCGCGGCGCCGTCTGCCCGCGCCCTGGAGCCATGCCAGAGCGCCCCTCTAATTCCGATAAAAATTCGAACGCGCGCGGCCAAACCCCCGACGTGGGGGGGGGGGCGGTGCCGCGGAGTCCGTTATCCGGGGCAATTAGCCGGCCGCGGAGTGCGGCATAAAGCGTTTGTTTACCCCTCAAAGGATTAGAGAGCGGGGCGCGGTAGCTCCAATGGATTTCGGCCCCTGCGTGTTTTTATCAAGTTGCGGGGTGGAAGAAAAAAAAATTAGCATACTTAATGCACGGCTAAACGGAAGGACAAAATAAAGCGCAAGCGTCAGATTATCAATTTTTAAATTTATCGGTTAGGGGAAATTTAGACGGCTTTTAACGGGCTGACTATTCGAATATTTATTCCCGCATTTGACTGGTGCAAGTTTGATGAAGCCGGCCTGGGTTATAGAATGCGCGATTCATTATACATAGACGAGGAGCGTATATGCATTTTTTTTTCCCCTTGCTTAGTGCAATAGCGGTGAAAAAGTCGTTGAATAATGTAATTAGAATAAAGAAGCGCGAAATAGGATCCGCGAGCGACCCCTCGGATTATTATAATCGGCGGGGAGGCGCTAAAGCAGGCGACACTCAATACAGCGGAAGGTGCGGATTTGGAGCGGGCGATATCGGCCGGATCCCCCCGCCGCTTATCCGGCCTTCGTTTAAGGATCCATCCTCGGGCGGCGGCCTTTTACCCTCGCCCGGGCGACGTACAGTCGGGGCCGCTTAGGCCGCGCGCGCATAAATTGGTCGGGTCGCGCAGCCGCGGGGGAGGAGCCCGCGGTATAAGCGGGCCGGCGCGCCGATGGGCCCGCATCTGCGTGCGCCGCCCGAGTATCCGAGGCAAACTCAATTATCCTGCCTGGGAGCGCGTAACAGCCGAGCAATAACGGGGCGGGCGCACACACGGGGGGTTCGGGGGGGTGGAGGGAAGAGCCGGCTGCATCGGCCAAGCGACACCGGAGCCCCGCCCGCCAAAGTAGCTCTCTCAGTAGCTCCCCTTTATAAGCGCGGGCCGATCACGACTGCGCTGATAACCAACTTGCCCCCCCCCCCGCCCCCCGTGCACTCGAGCCGCCGATTTAGATCGGATCGAGGCCCGCCCTCATGCATACATGCGCGATCGGCCGTGTGGTGCGCGCGGGGCCGATCGACCGGCCCGCCCTCGTCGATTTTATTCACCGAATTCAAATTGGACGTTTAAAAAGGAGCCGATCGCCGATAAATATTAGAATAGGAGGGGCCCGAGAGCGCAGGCGCCTGCGCGCCCGCGTGGACGCACAGAGGAGTTCTCCCCAAAACTAGCGGGCGTATATCGCTCGTCCAACGCGGCTCGCGGTTAATTCCAGGGGGCGCGAGATCTCCGCGGATAAAAGAAAAAGGAGCCGCGATTCCGCGGCGGGGATGTGGGGCGATTACCCACTCGGTCCCCGGGAAAAGTATCTATTCGGACGGTTTTAAGGAGCCGGGGCTTCGGCTAAGCGGGCCCAGCAATAACAATTCAAAGTTTTGACACCAATTTAATTTAATTGTCACGACTTTTCGAGTTTTAAAGGGCAAAGTTTTATCGCGCGCTTTTACGTGTAACTGACGTCGGGGCCGCGCGCGCGCGCGCACCCCACGCGGTTAACGGAACGTCCGCTACATGTAAAACGCGTTACGCGATTAAAATCCGATTGCGCCCCAGCCCACAGTGAATTAATAACTTCATCCCAGTCGACAATAAAACATGATATTTGACGCGGTTAATCTTCCATCGGGACATAATAACAGGGCAGGCCGCGGTGGCAGCTCGTGGCATAAAACCGCATTTACATGTACAGAGGCTCTTTATTTTCTTTAATACAATGTTCGTGTGCTCGAGGCACTTGGCAGGTAGAGTCCACGGCGGAAAGCGACCGGCGACTCAAACGTCCGGAACGCTTTGCTCGCCAGTGACCAGCGCGGGCACTGCGGATAAATAAATCACTGGGAGTATTGTATATATAGGAAAAAAAAAAGGGTGCACTGGAAATGCAGTCTCTTTGGCGGTCACTACGAGGGGCCGCGATCCTCCTCGCTGTCCGAGAAGGGCGTGTCGTCGAGGTCCGGCGGCGGCGTCGGGCTCGCCTCCTCGAGGACGACCTCCTCCGCCGGGGGCATCGCCTGCAGCAGCCGCGCCTGCTCCTCGATCTCCGGGATGCTCTCGTGGATGAGCTTCTCCACGTCGACCTTGTCCAGCTCGTCCTGGATGCGCCTGCGGATCGGCCCCTCGAGCGCGTCCATTATCTGGTTCCTGCGGCGAGGAGTAAGGCGGTTAGCGGGCCTCCATCGGATAGCCCCGCGACGAAGGGGCAAATCAGGCCGGGGCGAAAAATCACCGGGCGGCTCGTGTAATTAATGAATGGGTCGGGCGTAAAAGGCGGCCTAAACGCCCTGATGAATAAATGACGGGCGCCCCGGGCGCTGTGGGCGCGGTGAAAAATTTATGAAGACGTAATGCGTCCCCGCGGAGCAGCCGGCTCTCCGTCGGCCGGCGGGCCGCGGCGATGACGCAAAATATCGACAAAAGTTCCCCGGGCGATCCGGCCGGGCGATAATAGTTTCCGATCGAAGGCAAGGAACCGTTGCAGCGAAAGTAAGTTAGTTGCTCGGCGGCCGGGCGCCTCCGGGGAAAAGTTTGATCGTCAATCCATTAGGTGGGGGCCGGGCCGCGAATGTACCCGCTAAGTGCCGGCGAGGACGGCCGAGCCACTCGGCCGCGGATTTCCGCCGGCCCCCCTAAACTGCGGAGACGAATGCCGCCGGCCGGCGTCGCGCGCCCGGGGATACGTGCCTCAGGAGGTTCGGCAGGATGTTGACCCCCGCCTCGACGAGGTAGTCGATCGTCCCGGCCCCGTTGATCCGCGCCTGGATGTTGCCCAGCTCGAAGTTCAGCTCCTCCAGGGTGGCGCGCTTCCGCGTGTCCAGGGGCTGGCTCAGGTTCACCTGGACGCGGAAGTACTCGATGGTGAAGGAGACGGTGCCCGTCTTCGCGAAGACGCCGCCGATCATGCTGACCTCCCACTGGGTGCGCCCCTCGATCTGCTGGGTGCCCACGTCCATCACCGCGTAGACCTGCAAGAGCCGAGTGTTAGCAAAGGTCCGGCCGAGGCCCCCCAGCCCCCCCAACGACTCACGATGCCGTTCTCCATGCTGAGGGTGATGTTGCCCATGCGGTAGAAGCTGGCCAGGCCCGTGACCCAGGTGTGCGACGACGTCACCGTGAACATGCCCACGCTCTGGCTGTAGTCCTTGACCTTGTAGGGGTCGTAGCCCATGAGGCAGACCTGCTTGCGGGCCTCCGCCACGGCCATGTCGAACGGCGAGATAGAGTTGGGGAAGTAGTTGGGCAGCTGCGAGATGTGCTTGTCCACCTCGCCCCTGATGCAAACATTCGGTTAGCCGGCTTTTTTCATGCACGTCACTCGTCGATTTAATCCTACTGGGACTTAATGATAATGCCTCTTAAGCGCCTAATCCATTTGCCTCATTTCACTCGACTTACTAAATCACTTTTAATAAACTGTCCTCTGCATTAAGCTCGCCAATTACTCCGCCTTTATTAATACGAAAGATCGTTATGTTGTAACCAGCTTATTAAACATGCACGAGTTTGCCATGACGAGCGCGCATTACCAAATTAACAATGTAAAAGTTACAAGTTTGTCGCATCAAGTTTTAACGAGAACACGAAGCCTTATGTACCTGACATTAGTGTTAACTTCTTTGAGGATGTACGGCTTGATGCTGTCGAAGATGAAGGTACCGACAGAGTTGATGACGCCCTGGAAAACCGCGGCAAAGAATCCCAGGTTCCGGAAGTCCATGTCTATGTTGCTGAAGGTCAGATCCATCTCTATGTCCTGGGGATGCAGCTTGCCGTCGGCCCCCACCTGGAGCCGCGCCACCCCCTGGACCTTGACCCCGGTGAGCTTGACGGTGAAGTCGCCCGCGGAGCGCGACAGCCAGGAGGATAGGGTGTAGAGGCCGCGGATGTCGAGGGTCTCGATGTCGAGGCCGACGGACACCTGCATGGCCGCCAGCTCCGAGCGGATGTGCTCGATGCGGAACTTGCTCAGCCCGTAGACCTTGATCTGGTTGAGGTTCATCGTGAACATGGAGAAGGAGTGCTTCATGTCGGGCACGTCCATGGGGTCGGGGATCGGGGCGCCGGGCAGGCCCACGGGGTCGTCCTGCTGGTAGTGCTTGAGGATCGCCCGGATCTGGTCCCCGAGGCGCTTCTCGCCCTGGGCCAGCTGGGCCGAGGCCTCGGTCGAGCTGCTCGTCGTCGGCACGGTCGTCCCGTCCTCGAGGATGGTCGAGGCGGCCGTCGTCGCCGTGCTCGGCTCCTCGGTCGTCGTATCATCGCTCTCGCCTAAAAAAAATAAACAAAAAAAAATAAGTGCGTTTCCCCTTTTAATCGCTGGAGCTCGCCCTTGGCGGCAAGTAAACACTCGCTTATCCGCTTTCTAATCGGCTGCGTGTCCGCACAACAATTTGCTCAACTCTCGCAACTACCTCATTGTTTATCGACTTTGTCCGTTATTGGGCGCCTATACACATTCACAATTACCAGAGTTGGGCCGTACTCGAGGAGGGATAAGAATTATTTTTAAAAGTATCGCGTTTCTAGGCTGTGTATATAAGCTCACGCACCCGGGTCGGCGACTCCTCAATGGGGAAACGCTTGCTTCCTCGTTGAAAAAAAGCCGCTTTAGAAAGCGCTGTCCAAGCTATATCGCCCGCTATCTATATTTAATTCGGTAGTAAATTGGGCAATGACGCATTTTACGGATAGGCGGAAACGTAGGGCCGCTATATCGCTACACGGCCGAGGGAGAATTACAATCTTGGAGTATCGACAAAGGAAATTTATGCAAGCAATAGAGCGGAGCGCGTGCGGGCGAGCCGCGTGGAAGAAAGCTCTCGAATGGGCGAAAAGTCGGAGAGTAATGGGCCAGAAGAGAGGCGCCCGCGCGAACGGCCGTATAAATACCTGGCGGGTAACTAGACCTGGAGGCACTTACCGGCTGCAGGGCGGACGCCGGCCAGGAGGAGGAGGAGGCTCGCGCCGAGGAGGAGGCGCCTCGGGCCCCGCATCGTGTCCTGGGCAGCCCGGGGGGGGGGCAGCGGCAGCTAGAGGCCCGTCGTCTCGCTCGCTCGCTCGCGGGCGGGGCAATAAGCGCGCCGCGTGGAAAAAAAGAGCGGCGGGCGCGGGAGCCGGCGGCCCGCGCCCCCGCCCGCCGCCAATCTGGCGTAACGCGGTATATCGCCCGGGTCAGATCGAGGGTCAGCGGCTCCTTATCTGGCGCGCTCGGAGCCGCCGCCGGTCCCCCCCCGGGCTCTATGTGCTCGGGGGCCGCGTGTATATATATAGACCCGTGCGTGCGCCCGTGTGCGCCGGTACGACTCGCTCCGGAGCCCCTTCCGCTTGCTCGGAGCCGCTCGGCGCGGAAGCCGCCGCCCAAAGCCGCTGCCGCTTCCTCGCACGGCAAATTCGAGCCTCGGGCGCGAGAGCACGACAGCCTTCTGTTTATCTTTGTTTGCGCCCGGGCTTTTTAGCGCGAGGTCGCGCCGATTCCTCGCAGGTGCACCAGCCGCGCTCAAACAACTTTTTGGAGAAAGTCGAAGAAAGTCTCGGCGCTTATTTACAATGTTTCCTCCACGAGATTAACTTCCAAATCATAATCAACTCTTTTCAGGGCTTTTGCTTACGCTTTTGTCTATATCAGTCTGCAATTATTCGCTTGTTTTGGTCTGTCTATTGCTGTTTTCTCTTACCAAGTCCATGGGCAAATTCTCGTGGAAATAAAACTTTTTTTTCGAAATAACAATTTTTGTTTTCAGTATCAATGTCTGCTAACGTGTCACTATGTTCCTCACCATGCTCCCCCAGCTTTTCCATTAAAGTATGTATTACACAAAATTAAGATTTATTCTTATTCTACGTTTGTCTATAAAAGTTATGCAGATCATTTAAATAGCAGAAAGTCAATACGTGGTCAATACATAGATTTAATTATTTGAAAATCGGATATCATTATTTCCTGCGGGAATATTTTGTACTTCCCGCCTTAAATATTAAATGTAATATCGTATCAAACTTATTGAGCTTTATCAAAATATTGAAATTGAATTATCTGACTTGTTTCATACTTGTTTGATATTTATTTGATTATACTGATTTTTATGATCTATAAATAATTAAACAGATCCAGTATATTTGGATGACCCCTTAATGTTCTAAAATTGGCAATCAATTTATGATTTCTCTCACATAACAATTTTGAATAAATTAATACAACACAGAGAGAAATAAATAATTAATAATTTTAAAACAACGCAAGATACAAACAATTTTTTTGAATTTCGATTAATTATTTTATTTATAAAATAGCAAAGTAAAAACACAAATTTCGAAGGTGTATCATTTATCTTGCTCTAATAATTGGCATTAACTTATTGTTAGCGTCATGTGTTAGCTTTTAGTTTGTTTTTTTATTTAGGTGGCGATTTCTTTTACTTATCACATATAATTATATAAGTGTACATTCTCTCAGCAGGAAAAGTTTTATAATAATTTAAAAATTAATCATTTATTATGAATGTTAAACTTACTACAATTTACCATCGGTCAATAAGTTAGAAACTTACAATCTGCTATACCTACTGATAATAATTGAATTTAAAAATGTTAATTCATATAAAATTCTTTCTTGTAAGTATTAAAACAAAATAACTAGCATTTTTATATTATACGTATTGATTTTTTAATATAACAGCAAAAAAAATTAATTAAATCGGTCATACTAGATTCGACATTCCTACAAAACTTTCTAAATTTACCGTTAGGTGTCACCGCTTACTTCAATTTTTGTCATTGTAAAGCAGTCGATGCGGATATTCAATGTGTCAGCTTGTATGCATGCTTCTCACTATAGTGTATGAACAAGACATCCGTTAGCTTATTTCAGCTTATTCCAGCGTATTCATTAAATGGTATTCAACAGGATTCAACAGATTCTATTGAATGCACTGTTAAAATCTGCTTTTTGGAATAAATCAAAAATATAAAAGAATTCCAATTATTATTTCGGAATAAAATACTGTAGCACGGATTTAATACTGTTATTGATTGCACTAAAACGCCAAAGCCGGCTTTTTACTTATGAGGTTATTAAAGTCCTTTCGCATTATCAAATGCGAAAAGTATTTAAAAGTAAGAGTAGTAAATTATTTAGATTAAAATTAAATGTGTCATCTTTGTTTCAGACTATACTCTGTTTACAGAACTTCACAAAGTTTGACAATAGTGTTCCTTTTTCTTCAACTTTAAATTATAATATCTCCAAGAGTAACGTTATTAGAAATATGTCGTTTGAAAGTGAAAAACGTAAACTACTTGTTGTTATTACAATTAAGATTATGATGTAAATTTCTAATAGTAGTTATTTTTGCAGAAAAGTTTCTCGCAATGGGTATCACTGAAAAAAGAAAATTTTGTAAAGGAGATCCAATAAGTCCTGCTGAAATACAAACTTGGGCAGAACATAAGTCTAAAAACAAATTAAATGCTGGAAATTTAGCATCAAAAGTATCGCTCTGGGAAGGGGATATCACAAAGTTAAATATCGATGCCATTGTAAATGCTGCAAATTCAAGTCTGTTAGGCGGAGGAGGAGGTTTATTGATATGGCATTCATAAACAATAAATCTGCCTAATATTTCAATTCAAGTAATTGTAACTATTTTTGATAGTTGATGGAGCTATTCATAGAGGTGCAGGACCACATTTGTTGCAAGAATGTCGAACTTTAAATGGATGCAACGTTGGAGAAGCAAAAATTAGTGGTGGCTATATGTTACCTGCCAAATGTAAGAGATAGTAAATGATTTATTTAAGTAAACCATGGTACATTTTACTTATGATTTGTCCTAGATGTGATTCACACTGTTGGACCTATGGGAGAAAAACCAAACAAATTACAAGAGTGTTATGAAAACTCTCTTGCAGTTGCAAAACAGAATAATGTTCGCACAATTGCTTTTCCTTGTATATCAACAGGAGTGTATGGTTACCCACAAAGAGCTGCTGCTAAAGTGGCTTTATCCACTGTCAAGAATTTTTTAGTAGAAAATGGAGACAGCGTAAGTTTGGATCTGGTTCTGCTTTTCACTCGTGGTTGTCATAATTTAAGCAATAAAATTGTAATATTTTAGATCGATCGAGTTATATTCTGTGTCTTCTTGAAAGCTGATAAAGATATTTATGAAGAGTTATTGCAAACGTATTTTCCAGTAGATGGTTAGAACTTGTACTTTCATATTTATTACAAATAAATAAGAAAATATTTGTGAAGAAAGAATTATAGGCAAGGTATTTCCTACTTGTAAAATACTTGGCTGAATATTAAAAAAAAATGTATTTTGTTTAATAAAATGAAAATAATAATTGAAAGAAAATGTCCAAATGTGAAGTGATGATTTAAAAGAGTTTCGAGTAACGGCATTGTTGATTCAGCAGACTTGAAATTCTACCTCTTCTTTAAAATTAAGTAATTTAGCGTAAGAAAGCTTTAAAAAGAAAAAGCGTTTTCGGGTCTATTTAGAGACGAGGCTCCGTCCGCTTGCGCTTGACTAGTTTTGAGTATTGGCTTGGAAAGAGGAGAGAAATCGGTATGCAGGTAAAGGATAGGGCAAGTGTAGTTACGAGGAGAAAAATGTTGATAGATGGAAAATCAATGGGGAAAGGTGCATAGGTATAGCGGAGACTACATAGGTGCCTACGTAAGAGGAGAAGAGAAGGTAAGGTGGAGGCGGCCTAGGGGGAGGGATCGATGGTGAGCGAGAGAAAATAGGGAGTTAGGCCGAGGCGTACAATACGGCCCTGGATAGGAGTTAGGACACGAGCGGTGCGGCGGCAGCAGCGGCAGCAGCGGCAGCAGCAGCAGCAGCAGCTCGCAGCGACGACGAGCGGGCTACGTCATGCTCGCATACAGACGCAAGCCGAGGGGACAGACAGGGGGAGAAATCGCGAGAGGCCGCGACGGGTAGTCGGTGTAGAGTGAGCAGCGGCGGAGGTAAAATCGGAACCCCGCGAGAGCGCGCGGCCGACGGTAGCGCCGCAGTTTCGCGTCCCCGACGCAGGCTCGCACACTCTGCGCGTTCGCAGCCGAGGCGCACGTCGGGGCTCGGACGACGGTCGGTCGAGTGCGCGCGCGAGAGAGAGAGCGCGCACGATATTATAATCGCCATGTTGAAAAACGTAGGAAGCGTGTGTGCTGGTTCACCGCTGGTGTGCGATGTCTGTATGTGGTAATAGGTGGGGGCAGAGCCAGCAGCGGCAGTCAGTCGAGTGTTGGTGCAGTTCGAGCGGCCGAATCCGTGACAAATGGGTAAATATCCAAGGACGAGGAGGCGGTGGAGCGCGGGGCCGGCGAGGGCCCGGAAGCCCCGGGGAGGAGCCGCGGCCCCAGCGAGTCGGCCTGGCGGCGCGGCCCTCCCTCGAGCCGGGCACCCGCTGGAAAAGTGGAGCGCGAGTGTGCGTCGGTGGCTCTCTCTCTCTCGCTCCCCGTGGCCGTGTGGGCGCCTGGCGCGCGCGTGTGTGCGTCGGTCCGGCTGCTCGGGAGCCGACTCCCGAGTCGGGCGAGCGTCGCGCGGCGCGGGCGGCGGGCCAGGAGGCCGGGCCCCGGGCCCCGGGGTGGGCCGACTCGGCGCCCGGGAGCCCGAGGGCGCGCGGCGGCGGGCGAGGCGAGTCCTTGGGCGCGCGCGCGCGCACACACCCCGTCCCTCCTCCCGGCGGGCGGCGCGGCGGCGCCGCTCGGCCGCAGGCGCTCGCGAGGGCGCGGGCGAGCGAGTCCGGCGAGTCGCGGGCCGCGGGAGAGAGAGCGCGGACACGGAGGAGGGAGCGGACGAGTCGATCCGCGCGCGCGGGGCCCGTGATGCCAGGCGCCCGGAGCCGAGCCCCCAGGAGCCTCGCCGAGCCGCCTTGCTTGTAGGTTAGACGGGGGGTGGGGGGGGGGGTCGGGGGCCGCGTGCCCGGTGTGCGGGCCTCCTCGTCGTCCCCGGGGGCCCGGGAGCGCCCCGGGAGTGCGCGACGCACGTGCCATGTCGGCGAGGCGGCTGCGCCCGCGGGGACTCGGGGCCGCCGACGGCGACGCTGCCAGGCCGCTCAGCACCAGCGCCGTTAGATAATCGGCCCTCCGGAGTGCGCGCGTCCTCCTCGGCCCAGTCTCCCGGGAAGAGCTGCTGCTGGCGCTCAACACTCAGAGTAATCTATTATGGACTAGTGTAAGCCCGCTGCTCTTTTTCTCCATCGGCGGCCCGAGAGAGCCCTCGTCTACGCCTTCCCCTCTGTCCTTCTCCCCGTTCGCGTGTTTTTTTCCTCCTCGAGTTCCACCCGCCCCGCGCGCGACTTTCTCCGCCCGATAAACCGCTCGCATGGCCCTTTCTCGCCGTTTGCCACCTTACCTCCCAGTTTCTCTTTCTCCCGACTCCTCGAGCGGGGCGAGCCCGCGCGAGCCCCGGGAATACTATTTCTCGAAGCTAGTCATCGTCACGGGTAAGTGGTGCGATAAGATCCAAAGCGCGTTTCTTTCTATTTTCTCTCCTCTTTTCAGCGATTTCTCCATCTTTTTCTCCGGCTCGGGGGAGAGGGGGCGCGAGAGAAGGAGGGAAAATTGCTTTTTCTCATTGTCGAGTCTTGAGGCCCGAGTCCCGAGACCCGAGTCCCGACCAGAAGGCATTTATACAGTGTCGTCTTTCTCTCCGTCTCCCTCGGTCTGTCTTTTTCCGTCCCTCTGTCTTCCTCCGCGGTGGGACTATGGAGCATTTTGGAAGAGCCGCGACGACGTAGCGGCTCCTGCAGCGCCGCGAGCACCCGATCCTTGCTCCCTTTTTTTCTCTCGTGTCTCGGGCCCTCTATTTTCGTCAACAGCTTTTTTCCTAGTCCCCCGAGCGCGAGCGGCCGCGAATCCTAACCTCCAAAAGCAGCTCGGAACGGCCCGAGCGCAGCGTATATAGGTCCTCGGCGGCGCGGTGCACACACTTGCAGGCGCGTGCACGGACAGCGATGGCGGGTGAGAAGCGCCCGTGGTGTAAAGTACCGTTTTAATTGTTTACTTTTTGTCGCGAGCGGCGACCTGACCCCTTTACGCCGTCGAAAAGAGGCTGCTGCCCGACTCGGCGAGTCGCGCCTGGCGAATCGAGTTTATTGACTCGCGCGCGCGCGCGCGGGCAGACCGCGAGAGCCCGAGGGGGCGGGGGGCGGTAGGACTTGACAGACGTGGCTCGCGTGCTCTCCTTCGCTCTTTTTTCGTCCTCGCGAAGAGCGAGGCGGGCGCGCGGCGCAGCCGGGGGGGGGGGGGCACCGCGGCGAGTGAGAGAGAGAGAGAGGGGATCCGAGCGCGCACTCGTTGCCGAGCCGTGGAAATTGCGCGAGGACGATCAAAGTCGGCGAGGCCGCGGGTCGATGGTGAACGGCTTTTCCAGCGCGCGCGCGCGCGCGCCCGCGGCGCTCTCGGCTCCTCGGGCGATTTGACGCGCCTCGGAAGGTCCTCCCCCGGGTCCCCTCGGCTGGCCCCTGGCCCTCCCCCCGCTCGGCCTGGCCAGTGGCTCTTTCTCTCACCTGGGCCCGCGGCGGAGGGACACGCGCGCGCTCGCCCGTTCTTCTTTGCTATATTTGGCCCGCTGCTGATGTCGTCGGGAGCGCGCGCGCGAGCGAGCGAGCGAGAGGGAAGGGGCCAAAGAAGTTCCCGGTCGGAGGTTTGCCGACTTTCCTCTCTTTTTCCCGGCGGCGCGGCGCTCGGCGGGAGAGGGGCCGAAAAAAGCTCCCGCGCGTCCTGCGGCTCTGGCTTATCGGGCCGGCGGAAAAGGAAGGGCGGCGCCTTGCCGCTGGCCGGCCCGTGACATAATGCACCGCCCCCCCTTTGGGCCAATTTATAAATATGCGGAATTTAGTGCGCGCCAGCACGTATTTGACGATAAATTTAACCCATTCTAAATGGCACGCTAAATTGGTTCAGTCTCGCGAGGCGGCGGCCGGGCCTCGGCCCCCTCCCCCGGGGCGCCCACGCACGGCTCGGCGAGGAGGAGCCGGGGCCGCGGGACACCCCCCGGGTGCCCGGGTGGCAGCCTCGTGGCCTTGGGCCCCTGGCGGCGAAAGCGGCCGCCCGCGACAAACAACTCTTCCCGCGGCGCTTTCCCCCGGGGGCCGGAGCGCGCGCGCGCCGATTTCCCGCGGCGGCGGCGGCGGCTTTTACCGCTTCCGCGGCGATCGGTCCCATTAGCGGCGATTTCCCCGAAAGCCCCGGGCGGCGCTCGGTGTCGTAACAGCGCAATCGATGGGCTCTTTCCCAGCGGACGACGTCGTTAAATCGGAGCGCGCGGCCGCCTAAAAAACCCCGCGGTCTCCCGGGGGGGGGGAGCCGGCTCATTTTTCTTCTTCCGGGAAAGGCTCGCGGGCGGGGCGGGCGGCGAGGTCAGGCCGGCGGGGGATCGATCGCGGCCCGCGGGAGGAAAGCGCCCGGCAAACTGGAGCGCGTCGGCCCGCGGCGCGCGCCCGACCACTTGTTATTATTGCCCTAATGAACGAGCCCAGCGGCCCGAGAGGAAAAGTTGCGCCGGTTGGCGCTCGCGCTCCGCTGGGCCCGGCGGCGCCATCCTCCCGAGCGTGGCCGCGCCGCCGGCTGATCGCGCCCTTTACGCCCTCGGCCCACGGCGATAGGACGGCCGGCGGGGGCGATCGCGTACGCGCGGCGCCCGAGCGGAACGACCGCCGATGAATGACCGGCGACGGGGGGGAGGGCCTACGCCTCCGCATTCGCCTTTGCTCTGGCAACGGGCCGCCGCGCGAGGCCCGCGAAAATTTCTCCTTTCTTTTCCCTCGGTGCGCCGCGTCCTTATGTGCATTTCAATTACGTGCTCCATAATGCATGCGCGCGCGCGCGCGGGAAATCGTTAGCCGCGCGCCAGAACTAATCGCTCCCCGCTCCAAATGTAGAGCAAAGCGGGCTACTAGTGCGCGTCACAGCGGCGCTGCATGTGCGCGAATTCGTGAGCCCCCCGCCGCCGATTATTGATTATGGACACACTCGTCGCTCCCGCGGCCCGCGCGTGCATGCGATGCGCCTTCGCCTTCGCGTGCGATCGCGCGCAACGCGCCAAACTTATGGACTTAAATCCCGCGAGAGCCCGATGTGTGTTGTTACGTTGCGAAATGTGCACACCGGACCGGAAGCCTGCCTCGACCCGATATGTACGCCCGCGCGCGCGTGTGTGTGTGTGTATGCATGCATACGTGTGTACGCGCAGCCACACGTGTTTGTGTATAATGCAGCGCGTGTATACAGCGCCGAGACGCCGCCGCGGGCCTAAAAATAGCCCCGGGGAAATTGTAATTGCGCTGGCGTACCGCGCGCGAAAAATAACTCGGCGGCGGTGGCGGCGGCGGCGGCGGCGGCGGCAATCGAATGGATATCGTCGCGAGGAGGGGGTGGGGTTGGCGCGCGGAAGTGGATCGATCCGAGTGGCCGAGGCTGAGGGGGATGAGGGGGCCGGGGGAGGGACGAGGGGCCAAGGGGACCGAAGAGGCTCACTCGGCACTTGCTTGGCTCTGTTGCAGGCGTAGAGGGAGAGGACGCACCTTCGCACGGCCAGAGGGTTTGAGGCAGTGAACCTGGCTGGCCTACAATGTCCGCTAGTATGCGGAGCACCCTGCAAACTGTTCCAGAATCCGTGCCCGCCGACCACGTCACCAACTCGGAGGTGAGTGACTCTCCGCCGCGGCTTACCCGCACTGCATACATCTCTCTCTCTGCGCGCACCCACCCCCACCCGCCCGCGGCCAGACATTGACACACATATATATGTATATATACATGGACGCGGAGGCGGGCGCCACGGGACGTACACGCACGCACGGGGGCCGCCGGCTGCTCCCCCGCAGCGGCCCCGCGAGATCCTCGGCCGATCGGCGGGCCCGCGCGACGCCAGCTGATCGATCGGCGCGCGCTCCTCCCCCGGAAAGGGAAGACGAGGGAAACGAAAAAAAAAAAAAAAGGGACGCGCGGACGGCTCGCGGGGTCAACGGGCCGCGCGCCCCACCTGTTATCCGGGGCGGCGCCCCTCGGAAACCCGAGCCCCCGAGAGAGCCGCGCCGCCAATTATGTCGCGCGCGTGCGCCGCCCGCTGATTAGCCGCTGAGGCCGAATCGCGCGCAACGTCCCTCCCGGCGCGCGCGCGCGCGAGCCCACGTGACGGCGGCCGCGTGTCCGCGCGTGCACCGCGGCCGCCGCGCGCCTTTTTTTTTTTTTTCCATCGCCCCTCGCTCTCCTAGCTCGCGGTTTCGCTCGGTTTCCCCCCGGTCGGCCGGCCGTGTGCGTGCGTGTATCGATGAGCCCGCCTCGGATCGCGCGGCTGCACCGCGGTCTGTTGCTACTAACAATATATGTATATATACCCCGTCAGTTCCTGCTTTATTCACTGTACAGCCTTGCTCGCCGCGCTCGTTTTTTCCTCTTGCCAAACAGTCTCATCGGATTACCGCTCGCACGGCCGCATCGCTCGCATTCGCCCTCCGAGCGGACCGTTTCCTCCGTTTCGTCCCTGCTCCGAGCCTTCTTTAGCAGCGCGACGCCTTCTTACTATTGCGCATTAGGGCTCTCTGCGCCCCCGCGGCTTTTTGCAAGCTTTCTCGCCTGTGGCTTATAACTCTTCTACTTGTATATTTTCCTTTTTTTTCTCTTACTTTGAAAAACGCCCGGTATTTCACCTCGAGCATTACTGTCCCCTCTAAGAGTGTCAGAGTTACATCAGTTGGTTTGTAGAAGCATGCCTTCTATATTTATATAGATGTAGACGTATTAATACAAAGATATTGATAAATGTATATTCTTTTTTTACGTACTTGTGACATTGTAAAAAAGTTATTCCAGAGCGCTAGGCAGAAAGTTTATACGAGGAGCTAATTTAAGAGTCGAGCTTTCTACAAAGTGGATCAGGGCATGTAAGGGAGATTAGGAAATTCGGAGGCAGGATCGATTCCGATGTTCGACCGCGCGCGTGTCGTTTCCAGGCGAGAGCTGCACCTGTTGTGCCGATAGCTGGTCCAAGCTTAAAATATTGATAGCGAGGCATTCTGTTTACGACGGATATAGGATTGGCCAACGGCAACAATCGCACGTAAGGTCCGTTACGGTACACGGCGCTGCAGCAGCGGCGGACTCGCGGGGGGAGGGCAGGTGCACAGTCGAGATCCGAGGAGATTGGAAAGCGCGATTGTGCTCGGCGAGCGGCCGGGAGCACCGGTGGACAAAGAGAGCCCGCGCACTGGGTTATGCGGGGCGGTCTTTTGTCGATCGCGGCCGCTCGCTCGGGCATCGATTGCCCGCGCGAGTCCCGACTCGCGCAGCGCCGCCCAGCGACGCGCCGCTTAAATGCCCTCCTTGACTCCGGAGGATGATCGCCCGGCGGCCGCCGCGAGACGAAGGTCGAGCCCCGGAGTCAATAGGACGCGCGGCGCTCGATCGATAAAAAAAAAAACAGCGCTGCGCCGCGAGGAGGGAATTCCTCCGGGGAGGGGGCGCGCGGCGCGGAAGCCGGCCGCCCGGAGCCAATTAACCGCCTGTTTGTCCCGGCGGAGAGGACGTGCGCGCCGGGGCCGACACGGCCCACGCGACGATCGCGTGCTCCCGGCCGATTGCCGGGGGCTCCCGCGCCGGATTCCCGCCCTCCGTCGCTGGCGATCGCGTTACCCGCGGCAGCCTCCCCACCCCCACCCCCCCTGCACGTGTGCATGCCCGCGAGTGCACGCGCGGCCGGAGCCGAGTGCTTTTGCACGTGGCCGGGGGGGTTTTCGGGCTTGGAAACAAAGTCCAATTAGCCGGGCGATCTCGCCGCGAGCGAGCGACGCGACGGGAGCGTTACGTGCGCATCGCCCGCGCCGCTCGCTCCGAGGCAAATGAGTATTTTCTTTTTTTTGTCCGTTCCTCTTGCCCCGCGGCGCCGAGGCGGCCGGAGGAGGGCTATATTTATACGGAAGGCAACAATGGTTACGTAAAAAAGAAAAAAAAGGAAAAAAGAAAATAGACAATGGGTTAATCGTGGGCGGGCCACGTGCGTGCGCGGGCACGCAAAGCCGAGCGTTATCGCGTTAAAAAAAGCAGAGGCTGCTGGCCGCGCGCTCCAGCGCCGCTCGGCGCATTTAAATGCCAGATAAGCCCCGCTCGAATATATAAGCGGGGCAGCGGAGGAAATTGGCAGGCATAACTGCCAGCGCGATATGCGCGAGGCTTGCAAATTGAAAATCTCGAGGCGCGAGCGCACCAGCGAATTGGAGCCGATTGCCAGGCCGCGTATATATATAGCGCCCGGGAGGAAAAGCTCCTCCCGGCGCTGCCCGGCTGATAATCGCCGGCGGAGGCCCGCCACCCGGAGTCTCACCCACTTTCCCCGAAGCGAGCCCGCGAGAGCCGCCCCTCGCCGAGGGCCCGCACCCGCACGCAGCCCCCCCCCTGCACTCCCGCGAGGAGGGAATATTGATTTCTTTTATTCGAGGAGTATAAGGTTGCGCCAGCGCCGCGGCGGCGCCACCCCGAGCGCCAATTCGCGCGGCCCCGCGATCGATCTGTTTGTCCAGTCCCTGTCCCCGCGGCCGCTCCCCGGGTCGCCCGGGTCGCCCGGGTCGCCCGGGGGGAGGGCTCGAACCCCGGCGCAGCGGCCGCCCGCGGCAGCTAGACTCTCTCGCCGCGGCCTAGGCGGATCGATGGGCCGCGTGACGCGCGCGCGCTCCCGGCCCGCTTGGCCGCTCGGCCGCCAGATGGCGGCCCCTGGCCCTCGGCGGGCGCGCCCCGGCCGTCCTCGACGCCCGCCCCGTCATTGAGGCCGCCGCAGCCGCCGCCGCCGCCGCCAACTCACCTGCGCTCCCCCCGAGGCCCGCGAGCCCTCAATGGAGCCGCCATCCGGCCGCTGCCCTTTAAAAGCCCGCCCTACGCCCGGCCCAGCTGGACGTGGCAACGCTGCCAGCGCCCCGCCACCCCTCCCCCGTGCACTGCGCGCTCCTCACGGGCCATCGCTATCTGTTACGCTGCTATTCACAGATCTTCCTTCCCCGACTCGTGTGCGGGACGCCCGCGGCCCGAGGGCCAGCTCGCCGTTCCACTGTTCGATAACGTTCAATTGTGTCATGCGCCTATATGGATCCATTACATCAACTTTGGAATTACAAATTATGAATTTATCTGGTGCCAAGATACGGACTAACGTTTTCCTAGATCAAGCCTGCTTTTAAAAACAACACCTTATTGTATTTAAGTGGCATTATCTTTTTCTCATACCTATTTTGAACTCTATTAGCGTAAGCAACTGTGCCGTGTATTGTTGTTAGGTAACCTGAGCAATCACTCATTTTTACCCACTTTATCATAGATAGACATAGACTCCTCTCTTCGCTTTACGCCGAGAAATATTACAATTTCAATATTTCTCTCTATTACTTTTGCTCCACTTTTTATCATAAACTAATTATTCTTTCCATTAAAAATCAATCAACTATATAGGCCTTGCTACAAAAAAAAGGAATTTCGTCGCTCTTTTCATTGGAATTCACTGTCAATGATTTTACTACAATTATCTCTTTGTAGATAGTATAGATCGCGATAATGATTCAAGTAATGGGTGTAAAACTTTCCAATAGAATCTCATTCAATTTCTGGCAGTTAAATTTAAATACTAGTTAGCTATTTACATCTCTATTATTTTCTTTATGATTATGTTAAAATATAACTTTTCCAAACAAAAGTTTTAATAATTAATAAGCCAAGATGACAACAGGTATAGAAAAAACCTTTCAACGCTCCCGTCCGGAACTATTGCAAGTGTCACAAAGCGGTAGCATGCATCATTTACGAATGCATATAACATATTAATGATTTCGCAAGAATAAAGTGTCGCGTGGTATAGTTTACCAGTGAAACTCTAGTAACTTGTAAAAAGTCGGAGAAGTGGTATCTGTAATAATTTAAGTAAAGAACGAGGCAAGCAAAAATAAAAAACAGAACTAAAAATTAAAAGTTTAGGAGAGCCGAATTAAAAAAAAACAAGTTGTTATATAATCACAAAAATACAAGAAGAAGACGAAGCTGTTTGTAAAACAATAGGAGGTACAGATATGGATCTTGATTATAAGATACAAAATTAGACAATTTGAAAATAGGGAGCGCAGGAAAAAAGGTACATTTTCTGAAGTTGCAGCAACTGCTATTCTAAAATAGAAGCAAAATTTTAACGAATTGTGATAGGCAAAATTTATAACAATTAAAGCAACGAGTAACGCGTTATCTAATTAACATAAGCGTACAGGAGACTAATAAGTAAAAAATAAAGATAGTTGTAATATTTTGAAAATGTAAACAATAAGATGACATAAAGAAAAGGAATTTTAGTTACTTAAAAGGCCAATTTTCTAATATACTTTTATACATAAACAACATTTATAGAAATCTAGATACACATAAATAGATTAGAAAAATAATAATGAAATTGCGGAAGATGTGAACATTAAGGTAAAAAATGTAGAAACTAAGCCACATCGAAAGCCACATCCACGAATCGCGCAGAATATCATATTTCAAGTTACTATGTAGGAGTAATAAATATGTGTCAAAACTGCTCATACAGCAAAAACAGATATAATACCAACTGTAAAGTCGAACATGAAGCAAGTGACTATGAAAGATGCGAAATCTATAGAGCAAATGTGAAGAAGTACATTGATAAGGCTATGGTATATAGGTTACAGTATTATGCCAGTTGTATATAACAGAAGGCACGGGTAAAGTAACTAGAATACGCACTAATAAACGCATAATTCTCGGTCAATTCAGTATAACTATGTAATTACTGAATGAAATAAATAATAATAAAGTAACATAAAACAACAGAAAAATTTATAAAATGAATATAGGAAATGTTAAATAGAAGCTTTCAGCAAATGTTCGTATAGATACGCTTGGCTAATATATAAAATAGAGCTTTAAAATGAAATAAAAAGGCATACTGAGTACATTTCAAATAAAACTAAATATTTCATTTTTATTTTGCAAAGATTAAAAAGACAGTGGACAGAAAAACGCGAATAAAAATGATAAAAATAAATTTCCTGACACATTCTCGTGATGTTAATTAGCTATTTACACTTTATCCGAAAACGAATAAAGCCATTAGTGATAGGAATAGATATGCTGTAGTTATTAAAATACACATGTTACCCAAATAATTGAAAAATCTAAATGTATTAAAACATGTTAAAGAAAAACCAGAAATTTATTACAAATAGTTAATAATTGCTATATAGTTCTTTGCAATTATTCCTAGTTTATTAATTTTATCAATTTTTATACATTTAAATAGTACATTAAGTTTAAATATTAATTATTATTATTACTATTATAACGCCTAGGGCCTTCAAGTCCTAAAGCAAATAAAATATTAATTTTTAAGCGTGGCTTCAAATTTTTTGTACAGCGGCCTATGTATAGGAATCTCAGATTACCTCTTATAGGATTTACGTTACATAAATTATCCGATTAAAGGAGTAAATGCAAACAATTAAATTAATTTTCATAATTTCTTAAAACTGACGTCGAGTAGTAACTAGACCAAATTCAAAAATAGTAGTAGCTCAAAATGAATTATAATTAATAGATTAAAAAAGTTATTTTCTACATTTTCCTGAATAAAAAATCAAAATACATATTCGATAGCAATTTTATCACAACTTACCTCTGAAAATTTTCAAATTTCAAAATGTCATAGAACAATGAAAAAATAGCTATAGTACTAAGATTTTGAATTAATCTTAAAAATTTAAAAATTATATTTTTTTTCTTAAATATATTTACATAAAGAATGTGTTGAATAAACCTTGACTTAATCATATTAAAGCATAAAAAATGTTGTTTTCGAGATGACAGTTCTTACGTTTATTACAAATGTACAAATTGAGTTATAGCTCTTCGATGTTCCTGTATATTACAAGTCCAAGTATCTGTGAACCATTAATGCCTATAATTGCTACATTTTAGAATATTTTTTCTAAATATTGACAAGGAGTATTTGAAAAACTCATTACAGTAGATGAATAAAATAGTAAACCTTTTTTGTTTTGTACTTTATCAAGTGTGATACCTCCAACAAGTTCATTTTTGCTATTCTAAATAATATTAAATTTTTTAAAAATACTTTATTTTAGTATTGACAAAATGTAAATCATTTTTCTAATATTATAAGTAAATAATTTCACCCATTTCTTTCTAAATACATAAATATAAACTGTTTTATATATGCCGTAGTTATGCATATTCTAAAGTATTTAGAATCAATTTAATTAGCGCTGTCAAACAAAAAAATAAATTATTTAAAAAAACTAAGGCACTCATTATACAATCGTCTTACAGTGAATAAAATATTAACTCTTTATTTTTTCATTTAGCAGACTCATGTTTAACAATTACTAAACATTACTTTGAAAATGTGAGGCCATAGTTACTGAAAATAGAGGCACTAGTGTTACCTACTAAATTTGACAAAATAATTATTCATATAATCGATTTTCCACATGTGAAAATATTTATAAATATGTAAGAAAACATATCACAGTGACAATAAACGCTTGCTGCTCGAATCATTTCAATAGATTCATTTAAAGTTTTATCATCATCTAATGAATATCTGTAAGAAAAAAGGAGTTTTTTATTCTCTGAGTCTCGTGGGAGAAATCAAGAAGGTACTACTTCGGTGGTGCTTTAATGGAGGTGACGCATGAGGCGCTCATCCCATTTCTTTTTCTTTTCGTTCAGCAGCTCGGCTTGCCAGTCATCAACAGAAGTTCCAAGAAAAACTCCTTAGATGAGCGTTTGTGCAGATTTTGGCGGCTTCCTATTTCATCATGTATCTGAATAAGCCAGTCACAGAATATAAAAAATACCCCTCTGAAAATAAAAAATACCCTCTCGATACTCCCCTTTTGATCAAAAGGTGATTTTAATCTAGCTGCCAATAGCGACGTATCGTTTGCCAGGCTGCACGTATTTCTACAAGAGTTGTAGTACTATATTAGATTTACCGTTAGCAACTTTAACGTTAAAGGACAGCGTCTCTCTTTTTATCTTATTAACATCCTTTTTTGTAATCTCAGTAATTAAATCGCTTAAACTCGATCATCAGCAGTTACTCATGGAAATTTATTGTAATCTATGGAATTGATAAAGCTGTGTTTTCTGATATCTCAAGTACAATTTATGCATATTAATAGTACGGCCGGTAAACAGTTAATAACACTTTAGGGACAATTTCAGTTGTAGCTTTATGATTATTTTATCAACCCCATAATATGTTGAAATAATAGGTTATTCGGAATTTGAGCATTTCTCCCTCCGCTAAATATGGTTATGTATAGTTTGACAAGATTTGTTATGATGACTAGTGAACTCTTTTTGCTAATTTGCTGTCATCGCGTTTGCTATCGTTATACAACTTTCAGTGTGATGTAAGTGTATCAACATCATTCAAACTATTCACTTTATCATTATCAGTTGCTTCATCATCGGGGAAACTGTATCTTTCGCGGACTAATTGTGGTAGTGTTTCGAAAATATAGTCAGTTTCTCTTGGGTGATCTTGTTGGAAAACAAACTTTATGATTACACTCTATCGATTATCTAATTATAACTCACAATATGGGGCGTTTCTAGCAATAAGCTAACTTTTTCTATAAGATAGTACCTGTGTCATTTTTGATACTATTATTAATCTTGTTAGTAGGCACATGCAAGGTTATGTTAAACTTGGTAAGTATATTTGATATAATGGATCTATATATAGACTTTATACACAAACGTGGCTAAGTTAATGTATCTTTGAGTATATTGATCACACATTATTTTGGAAATAGACTTGCGATAGCATAAGATTTGCAGATCAAAGACCATTTTTACTTATTACTTGATCCTGGAGAAGTGGCCTAGCCAGTAAATCCAGCAGGCCAGGATTCTGTCCCTGAAACGAACAAACAGTACAGCAGTAATGTGAGCAACTTAAACCAGAATCGATATCCAGGATAATTGACATAGTTACTATAAATACATATTTTGAGTGTAAAAAGCTGTACGAGAAAACCAGACGTATAGGATAAGAGTGTAATACGTTGATGGTTTGACGTCCAGCGACAGAGGATCTGATGGTAGGGCACCGCGGCCTCAGGCTGCTCGTGTCGGACCTCCTCCGCCGATTACTTTCCCAGTGAAATCGCTCGGGGCTTTCGCGCGGAGGAAAGCGAGAGCCGCAGAGCCGCGCGTGCGCACACAAAGCTGGCGGGCTCGGCGAGTATCGGCGGGGAAAGGATCGAGGCTGCTGCTGCAGGGGAGCGAGCTTGCAAGCCCCGCGGCAGAGGTTGCGGGCCTCGATTGGCCGCGGCCGGCCGATTCGGGCGGCGCAAAGGCACGGGGAAGGGGCGACACGTGCGGCCTCGCGAACTCCCGTTCGGGGGCTCGCGCGCTAAGGAGGCCGTGATTTTCGCTTAATTCTCATGCCGCAGCGCGATCCGGCGCAAAGAAGCCGGAGGCGGCGGCGGCGCATACAAAGCGCAGAGAGCCGGCCCCCGGGCCTGTCCCGTTGGCGCGCTTTTCCGCTGGGCGGCGAGCGCGCCGCGCCACGTCCGCGGCCGAGGCGGCCCCAGAGACGGCCCCGGCCGGCCAATAGGCGCGCCGCGAGATAGGCGCGCGATAAGCGCCGGGACCCGCGGGCCGGCTTTTTTCCGCGGCGCGGAGCGCGAGGCAAGGCCGGGGGCCGCGGCGGTGTCACGTGGGCGGCGCCCGGCCGCGCCGGAAGTCCCCGGCGACCGGCAGTGAATCGGCCGAGTCAACGCACGAGCGCCTGCCGCAGCCCCGGGGCGCTCGATACCGCCCAAGGTCGGGCCTGACGTCCTCCGGGCGACCTCGGGGGGCGGTCCAGCAGCATCCGGGCCCGGCGGCGCCGCGCGACCGAGCCCCGAGGGGCGCACGTGGCCCCCGAGGTCAAGGCGGGGGCGGGAGATAAGGGCGCCGCGGGCCGGCGCTGGCACCTGGCGCGTGTGTCAAGGAGAGGCGGCCCTGGCGCCGCGGGATCGATGCGGCCTTAATAGCTCGGCGCGCAAGCGCCTTGTGCAAGCGAGCCGGCGCGGGCCGTAGGCGCGATTTCGCAAGCGCGCGGCCGGCCCGCGGGACTGTCGCTCGGCCGCTCGGCGGCTCGGCGGCTCGGGCGGCTCCGGCTCCCACCCGCGGCACGCACGCGGCGCCCGGGGGGAGAGGCGCGCGCGCCCGCCGCGCAGCTCAGTTCGCACGAGGCCCGCGAGCGGGCAGGACCGCAGCCACCCCGCGCATACACCCGGGCATAGGCCCAGCTCCAGCGCGCGCGTCCCCGAGCCCCGGTGCAGTGTGCAGCAGGTACCAAGGCCGCCCCCCCCGCCCGGGGATGCTGCGCGCGCCGCCGAGCCGCCGGCCGATTCCTAACCTCGATCGGGCCGCGGAGGCGCGGAGGACCGGGCGCTTATCTGCCAGCGGCGGCCGTGACGCAAGCCGCCGCCGCCGACGGGAAGGAAAAACGACGCGGCGCGGCAGGCTCTGACGCAAGAGTCTCGGGCGACCGCGGGCTGCTCCTTGGGCCGGGCGCCGCGCGGGGAAAGCTCGCCGGGGGATTAGCCGCTTGTGTAAACACGGGAGAGCGGGCGTCGGCCGGGGCCCGGAGCGCGCGGGCGTCGGCCGCGCCTCCGAGCGCCCGCGTCCCCGAGCGCGCGGCTCGTTAGTTATGCATTCCTACATGCAAATGGCCATTCCGCGGCCGCGTCTCGCCTCGGGAGCCAGGAGCAGCCTTGGCTGCGTACCCGCGCGCCCGAGTGTTTGTTTACCGAGGCGACACTGGCCGGCCCGGGCGGTCCCCGGTCCCCGGGCCCCGGGAGGCCGCGCGGCCCCTTCGCCCGCCGAGTTGTGATTACAAGCCCGTTATTGTCGCGTTACGTAACGCCGGTGAAAGGTGCCCGCGCGCGCGCGCCGCCCGGGCCCAGAGCGCCGCTCGGCCGATCCGAGTAAATAGAAGCGAGCGAGCGCGCGCGAGCGTCGCCGCTCGTAAACCGCTTTAATTCGCGCCAATAAAAAGCCGCGCGTTTTTCTTTGTCTCCGCGGATTACTTAAGCCGCGCATGCAAACGGCGAGCGGGGCGAGCGGGCAGCCAGTCGAGCGGCGGCGCGCGCGCGAGCAAGACCCCGGGCCGAGAGGAGCGGCCCACTGACCGCCCCGCGTGTTGTTGTGTGCCAGGTGGGGGCGGCTCCCTAGATGACGGAGCCCGCGGACGGGCCTGAGCGGGCGGCGAGCTCGAGGGTCGCCGGCGCGAGGTAGCGGGCCCCAGCGGGCCCCCACGCCCCCACGACGGATTTCCTCAGGCGGTCGTTCCGGCGCTCGGGGAGGATCGGGCCCCACGGGCAGCGCCGGCCCGCCACGATGTACGTGGCGGAGCCGGCCGAGTACAAGGTGCCGGGGGTCGCGGGGCCCGAGGGCCGCCGCCGGCGGCTCGCGGCCCACCCGGCCCACGGCCAGCAGGCCCTCAAGCCCGAGTCCCCGGGGCCGGAGCGCGCGGCCGGGCCCGCCCAGCCGAGCCCCCAGGGCGGGGGCACGCACATCGCCGCGACCGTGAAGAACACGGTGCGCCGGCTCCTGCGCCGGACCAAGAGCCACCGGGACGCCCCGAGCCCGCGCGCCCCCGCGCCCAAGGACGAGCCCGCGCCCGCCCCGCACCCGCACCCGGCCCCCCGGCGCCCGCGGCCAAGGAGCCCCAGCCGAGCCAGCCGGCCCCGGCGCGCGCCCACCACAAGCACCACCAGCACCAGCACCAGCAGCAGCAGCAGCACCACCACCACCACCAGCACGCCGGGCCCGAGGTCGTCGAGGTGCGCCGCGCCCGCCGGCCCGCCGACTCGCAGCGCGCCGCCAAGCCCCGGCTGCGCTATCAGGTAAGAGCGAGCGCGAGCCCCGACAATCTCTCGCGAGCAGCGACTGGCCTCGGCGCTTGCGACACGCGCCACCCAGCGCCACCCAGCCCTGCGCCCGCCCCGAGGGCCGCTGCCGCCTCTTCCGCCCGACCAAATAAGTCTTTTACTGCCTTCAATCATTAATCGACTCGGCCACTTTTTAGAATATATTTGCTGGTTACGTAGGCAATTAGTAATAATCACTAGTCAATGAGTAATAAATCAATGGTGAGCATAGACTCGTAAAAAGACTCTGCGCTTAATCTCCTCCTCGTCCGCGTCCATAAAGCACAAAAAAGGTGTGAAATGTTTAAGCGCGCGACACGCGCATTGACAGATTACTCTCCGTGCGAGTCTCCGTGCCTTCTTAAGCTCAAATTGTGACATCGTGTTCCAAATTAACTTACAGAAGGCACTGCCTCGAGACAAAGAGCGCGTTTCATTGGGAACGAATTCCTCTCCTCGGCCGATACCTCTAAAGGTTTCGACCGATAATGCACAGAGAAATGTGATTGATAATAACGTAATGCTCGTCATTAGTGCTCTCGTGCGACAGTCGCTAATGCCCGGGCAACGTTAGTTAATTAAACCTATTGGATCGTCGCAACAGTCGGGCGCGCGCGCGCGCGCACACAACAACAACAAGGCTGTATACTTACGGACAAAGTCTTTCTTCGATCACCAATTACGTTGCTGGCTGATCTCATTCACGAGATGCCAGTGTATGGAGGCTTTGCCAGAGAACAATGGACTCTTGTGTTGGAGGAAAACTCGCGAGCTATCGAGAAAAAAGAATAAGGAGCCTCCGTGTCACGTGACATCTGATCGGTTCTTGCGCAACCCTTTGAAAATCATTGACAAGAATGGTGAAGCACTCGTGGCCATCGATTCGCATTGATCCATGAGCTGTGTAGAAACAGGCTACCGACAGGTGGCAACTACCCGCGCTTCCGCTTTCCGTAAGCGTTAACTTATGCCGGAAAGCCTCGTGCTACTTTGTCGTACGAAAGCGATAACGGTTTGTCGTGCCACTTTGATGACTTATTGGACAATTAAGGAGATTCAAAAGTCGAATCAAACTTATGACAAATCTTTTAAATGTTCTTTGATCGAAAACTCATGCTGTGAAAACCAAACTATAAAAATATTCAGGATTTTTCATAGTAGTGTTTCTTCCGCAGGTTTTTCAATAATCAAAGTCAAAGACGCATTTTTTTACAATTCTTGTGACATAACATACAATATTAAAACTAAACTACTTGTCGTTAAAAATAATGAGAATTGAAAAATGTTATGATTATAAATGCAAGATTTAATACATAATCTTGATGCATATATAATCCTCAACATAAGGCAATTTGGATTTTATCTTTAAAGCAAGTAAAGTTTAGAAAAAATTGTTAAGACTTAAAAATGTTCTTACTCATTTCATGAAAATTAACAAATCAGACAAAATATTTAACAAATTAGGTGTTTTCAATTTATATGTTTATAATATATAGTGTTGTCGAAGACGATAGGATGGGAGTATACATCCAAAACAGGCGCGACAAACTTTCTTTCCTGCTTGCACGTCCCTCGTGCAGACTGTCAAATTTCGTTCAAGCTTGAAAGGTTGGCGAGACCCTCGACCAAGCATCGATTTAATATCCACAAGGTGGAATCCCAATTTCTTTAGCAGTAACTATCTGGATGGCAAATTGGTATCGTTAAATGCGCCAGGACGTGAAATAGCCGAGGACTGTTTCTAAGAAGTAATAAACCTAAGTGTACCAACGTCCAGTACAAATAACGATTGGCGGCTAGAAAATACTCGTTTGTGCAGCGTGATACCGCTGTGAACAGCGATTCACGTGACCTTGCCTCCTGCTAGCTAGCTCTAGTGGTTAAAAAAAAACTTTGAAACGGCACTATTCGTCATTTAAAGTATTCTACCTAAATTGACATCGATCATTATTGTTATGTTTCGTTTAGTGTAATTGTCCAATCACCGTTGTGAAATGTAGTAAAAATATTAAGCTTTTTTGATGAAACTCGTCACTCCAAACTAGTTCCTTTAAGATTGCTTACTCCTTAGATTCGAAAATTCCTTAAATTAGCGATTATTTGACACTTTTCCTTTGTTAATCTTAAAAAATGCATTTTATGTGCATTTAATAAGCGTGAGAAATAATTGCGTGCTATTTACATTAGCTTCAGAATTTGAAAATTTAAGTGTAGGATTTCTGCTCAATTAAACCGTGAAACAAAACCAATTGTTGCATCATTGAAAATTAGGCATAGCTGAATATAGGTGAAAAATATTTATACCATCGTGTGATTGATAGAACTTTTTATAAAGTAGGTTTCTATGTTTTTCAATGCAATTTTAAAACCAACCTTTGAGTAATAAAACGTGTCTCTCTCTCTCTTCTCTCTCTCTCTATCTAATCAATTTCAACTGAATTTCATGCAGGACATCTCTTAATTAAAATAATTAAATTCTCAAAAAAGTTTCATCCCTTTAAAGAACACAAAAAAGAAAGAATTAAATTATACTTGTTTCAAAATTACCACCATTAAGAACAAGTGGTTGAAATTTTTATGTAGTCTGTACAGTCAGTATTTTATAATAAAAAAAAATATTGAATGAAGTAGTCATTAATTACATTTAATAACAATTACTTTAATTCTTACTTTAATATGCTCATTCAACTGTTTACAAATAAATAAATCTATCTTCTGAGTTTATATCATGATATAAGCTATTTTACAACTGCAACTATGTTTGTCTTAAACTGCAGTTGCATAAAAGGTCAGTCTCTTGTAAATACTGATAAAACTACTTAAAAACTGTAAAAATTCTAACTATTGAATTATTGTCCTTTTTAAATATTGTACACACAATGAAATAATTTTCATAAAATATATTATCCGAAATTCATTGAGATTTCATTTCAGTATTTAAAAAAGCTCATCATGCTCGACAAAATTATATTTTTATTTAAAAATATTTAAATTATTAAATGTTCCAATTAAAATTCAAATTCAATACTATTAAGATATTAGCATAAAGATCCATTTGAATCATATTAAGTATAAATTTGGGACAATCAGATAATTTTATAATTCAATAACCTTGTAACCTAGAAAGTTGATCGTAGTCGCAGTATCATTAGATGCAGTTCAAGTCTAATCAAGTCTTGCAGCTCCAAAGAGTCAGTCCATACGTAAAACGTGATATTTTTTTAATAAAATTCATAATTTAAAATCAAAAAAATTCAGTTCAGATAAATAACGATCATTTTATAATGAATTACCTCTTCATTCATTGTTAAAGTCTTGACAAAAAAGTACAGTTATTATACTGTCTTAACTTTTTTCTTAGCGTAGACTTAAAAATTATACAATGGAATAACATAAATAATTTTAATTGTACTATAATTATATTCACAACGATTAGAATAAACATGTAGACTTTACAACAACAAAACATAGGGTTGTTCTAAAAGCACAGTTTTCCAGGATTTCTTGTAACTTCTTTTTAAAATTACAGTTAAAAATTTTAATCTTTATCTAAATATATGCATAACTCTTTATGATTTGGAATACTGATGATTAATAAATGCAAGGTCTAGTTAATAGTTTGTTTCTGAATACGATTCAGCACCAAAAGACGGCATCTCATAATAGCAAGAGCTTTTCTAGTTGCGATCGCCTCGTATCTCCCCCTGTATATAGTTGCGCATCCGCTTGTGACATTTATCTCTTTTGATTCGGTTTAAACGTTGTTATATTATCCAGCGTAAACAACCAATTCACATTGGAATTTCCCGAATCTTTCTAGGAAACATGGTACTAATTTTTTCATAGTTCATCTAACGAGTCTTTGTAGCTCTACTTATTTCACTTCGTGTTGGCGGCCTTCAGAATAGTGACTTGATGCAATTAAAAGCTCTTATATTTTTAAAATGTGTTAGCTTAAGCATATATCGCAGTGAGAAAGGATTGTTCTTTTTTAATGCACATTACGTGCATTTATAACAGAACAAAAAAAACGAGACTTTCTCGAGATGAAGACAAGAGAAATCACATCAGCGTTCACGTTTCTCAATTATCACTATCTAAGAGTGTGAGGCCGTACAATGCGAAGAGCTTCGATGCGAGTACGTTTCCATTATATTGCGCTCGAACGATAAGCAAACTTATAAGCAAGCCAACTGGGATTTTAAAAGTTTCTTTGACATTCTTACAAAAAATTTTTTTTAATTTTGTATCAATTTAATCTTTATTGAGCTTGTAACTTTTTGTATATTTTTGTTTATTGTTCTGTCAAGCCCGGCATTGATGTAGTTGATTAAGGAATCTATTGTCCTTGTTTAAATAAAACGATTTTGTACTTCTTCATTCTTCTTATGCAATGCAGGCTCTTAGAATACTCGTATCCACAATTTGGTCCTTTCACTTTGAGGCTATTTGTACGATCATAATACATCTATTATGTGAATATAAAGATAAGCACATAAAGTAATGATGTTTCCAATAGAAATAGACCAGGGGACAGGGGACAGCTTGCAAAGCGTACTTTATAGTTTGAATACATGTATTAGTTGTAATTACAGGTTGAAAATAATTAATAGAAATTACGCTGCTTTTTTAACGCTTTTGCTGAACATGAAATACTAAAAAATTAAGCTATAAAAAGCAAAATCAGTTTCATTACAAAAGTATTTGATATGAAAATGTGGCATGTTCAGCTATTCAGCTTATCTGTTGAAAATAATTGTTTTATCGTTTCTAAAAATTAAGTCATTTCCATTTATTTAATACAACGTATAACTAATTAAGCAGTTCCATCCGCTAAAGATTTTTTTTCTCAAATGCGACTGCGCGTTGTGTCATAGAATGCGAAAAAAATTATTTCAAACTTTACGCATTTTTATTTTTCTCTTATTATACAGCGTCATGAGATATGTGGGTTACCAGAATAGATGTTTCGAACGAGTGGTTATTTTAATACGTCTTCGAGAAGCTTGCAAACGTACAATAAAAATGCTAATAATAAGAAGTTTCGCTAAGAATAAAGGATAGAAAATGCACGTGCTTCTCTTACGCACGAGTTTGTAATGAAGGCTTCGGTGAAAAAAATCATTACTTCCCTCGCGCGCTAATGAAAGTTATATGCAGGCATTCCGCTGCAAGCATCTCACGTGAAAAATACAAGGTAGATAAGATTCTCGAAGCGCAACATCGAACATTCGTGAACACACAAATTCACTACTTGCTTTTCCAACGACTGATAAACGAAACAGCGAGTTTGAAGTCGTCGGCCGATTATAGCTACCTAACACATGCGCATGTTGAACGCATGGCGTGCCTAAGGGAAGTAAGAAACTTTCTTAGGAAATCGATTCGCTTCGATGTTTAGCAAATAAAAAAAATTGTTTGGATCACTTGGATGTATAACGCATTCTCTGGAACTTGCACATGATTATGCATTTAAATGCTACAAATAATTTTTTTTCACAAATTATTTTTTTACTCTACATAAAAAGACCTACATTTCAAGTAAATCAATTATAAATCTATCTGCAACAACTAAGTTTGCTAATGTACATGAAATTTGACGCATAGGATTCTTATATTAAAAACTTTATAAAATGGCTTTTAACTGCATTTTCTGATTAACCTTTGTGGTGTTTTTAATAATGAAGCTAAACTTATATTATGCTAATTATTTTTATTTCGTAGGGTGAATTGTTGTACAATTTTTTATAAATAATTTACATAAATTCAGCCCTGACCTTTGAATATAAGTTACAAATCAATATCATTTAATAAGCAATAAGATTACGCTTTGATGTGCAGCAGAAACAATATCTCTAAAGTAATTAAAACTAGAATAATAATTGGTTTACTAATAGTCATTGACGAATCAATGATTTAAAATTTTTTTAAACAGTATCATGCTACCTCTTACGCAAAGCCAACTTACTATCAATCGCTTCCATTAACTAATGCTAAAACTGTCTTCAAAACTCAATAATTTATTATAGAGTAATTAATAGAATGATTTTAAAAGTTAATATAATTAATTAACTTTTAAATCGTCTAATAAAGAACTATTGCAAAATGGTTCGAACTTACTAATTTATGCTCCAACTCCAAGAAACAAACTGGTTTAACATGCAACAAATACGCGTATGGGATAACATACGTTGACTATTAGATAAATATAATTTAAAAAAAAAGTATCTGTAAAACACGGCTGAAGTTTAATTCGAGTCTGCATCGTCAGCAGCGTCAACATTCTGGGGAAAAGCCCGAGCCCGTCCTGGTGAGGAACGTGCCCAGTCTCAGGGAGGACAAATTGCGGAGACGCTCGGACAAACCCGTGAAGAAAAGTTACCAGGTAAGAGCATGAACCTATCATCCGTCCCCAAAGTGAGAATTACCTATAACAACCTAAAATTGTAATTGACCCCTACGAGCATAAATTGTTAAGTGCCAGATCTCCTTCGGTTTATCCACAACTTGGGAGATACATGTGTGCACTCGGCCGAAATCGTTTAGATCTACGGGTCGCAAGCGGATTATGCTCTATCCGAAGAGCTGCGAGCGCATAGTCGAGACTCGAAAGCAAGCTCGAAAGAGCAGAGTGAACCTATATTTAACTCGCTCGCTGCCCATTCAGCCAATCATTCCAATAAAAGTTTACTCCGCCGCTGGCCGACTCTGTTACACGCTACTTGACCAAAGTCCTAGAGTCGCCTGACACCCATTACCACTGCACGCTGTCACTATGACTATCTTACGACAGTGTCAACGTCCTGAGTTCGAACCGTATCTCAGAGACTAATTTTCCACCTTACCTTCACTTTATTTCGTAGACCGGTATAATTCCAATAGTATCGGTATTTTTAAAGTTTGCTTTCTTTTTCAACTTACATCATGAATAAGTAAGAAATATATTTGGATTTGACTTGTTAAAATTACTGTAATAACAAGTCAAAAAGAAATGTACAAAAATCAATGCTACCAAGATTTATTCCTTATTTTTTAACGAATAAAAAATAGTGTTAATTATATTAGAACTATTTTTCACTAGCATATCAATATCCTGCAGTTGATTGAAAAGCAGTAAATATACTATCAGGTTTATCAGACTTAACTACGAATACGATAACTTGAATTGCACACGGATTACTTTATGAGTGACAATTATTTGTATTATTTGCACAGGAACATGCGGAAAAATAAAAAGAGCATACTTTACTATAAATTTAACTATATCTTCTGAATTTCAAAAACAAAAAATTGGTATTTTTCAGGAAAAACTGAAAGTCTGCAGCTTTTTATCTTTTATATGTAAATAAAAATGATAAAAAGTTAATATCAAACATTGATAGCACGTGCTATATAGTTTCAGATAAAGTTAAGAACATATTAAGCAACAGATCTATTAGCAAAGATCTTCTCACGATCGAGTTGATGACTGATCTCATTCACGAGATGCGAGTACATGGAGTTCTAACAGAAAACAATAGACCCTCTTCTTTTGAAAAGAACAAAAAAAACTTCTACCTCACGTTGACACCTGATCAGCCCTTCCACAACCCCTTCACGATCTTTTGAAATAAGAGACGTACTTGAAGACGATCAATCCGCATTGATCCGGTTCTTTTAAAGAGTACATTGCTGGCAGTTGCACTTCCGCTTTCTGATATTATAGCATGTACTAGGGACACGTGCCACTTTTGCGTATGAATACAGTAACGGTTCACCGTAACACTTTGTCCACTGATTCGTGAATAGTGCCCTAATATTGATACTGCGCAATATTCTGCATATGATATACAGTGTAGATATTGGAGAAATCTAAATTTCTTTAACAGCGGCTCCTGGATTGCTTGGAATTGTTAGAAATGTGCCAGGATGTAAAATTGTTGCATACTACTTCCACGAAACTATAAAACTAAGTGCAGCTGTGTCTACGAACAGCAATCGGCCTCTTAGAGATATTCGCTAGTTCAACTAAACGGCGGCTACTGCGACCTTGCCTCGCGCGCTCTGGTGAGCTTCCCCAACGACTGCACGCTGCATAATCATCGCTCATGTGCTCGCGACTTTTTTCTAATCTGATTCACACGAAACGTGATTAAATCATCTGGCATAAACAATCAATTTGCACAAAAATTCTTTGAATTCTCAATAAGTGCGTTGTCATTTTTTTGTCTGGCGTCTCGTATGCCGTTAAAGCTTGACTTCGTGGTTCCCATGTGACCTTGAAAATCGTTACTTTACACGGTTAAGCATTGTTCCGCAAAATGTTCGATTCTTTTTGTTTACATGTGAATCGACGTGAGAAAAAAATTTTATTGCGCATTTCAAGAATCTGAAACAGAAAAAAATGAAACTTTCTCAAGATGATGACAAGAGAAATCGTACTGACGTCCGAGTTTCTCAATTACTTACTATCTAAGAGTGTTGAGGTCGTAGAATGTGCAAAGCTATGCTGAGAGTATACTTCCACTTTGATTTTCATTATACTGCACTCAACAATCAGTAATGTAGCTGGCAGCTGATTGATTGTAAGTGTTTATTTTCTTTTAACATCTGCATAAATATTTTTACAATTCGACTTATCCCCATTATATTTTTTCTAACAATTTCTAATACTACTCGTCTACATGTGATTCTCTATTGTATGATAGATTCCTGCTCCAAAAAACTTCAAATTATTTTAACTTTTCGTAATCCAAAATAAAAAATTTATTATTTTAGCTCTGAAATACCAAAACTGTATAATTCATGTATATCGACTTTTTTAATTATTTTATATGAAATATTAATATGCATATTGAAAACGCAAACTCAAATTATAACAAAAGTAATAACTATGATGAATGTGTGTACATTCATTATGGGTAATATAGTAAAATTTTAGATCTAATACAAAAAAAAATTAATGTGATCGTTGTCCTTGAATTATAACAGAGCTTTCTTACTTTTTCTTGTAATAATAACTTTCGTCTTTGAATGGCTTTATTGACATTTGATTGATCATGTAAATTCATACACATTTTATGTAATTAAAATTATAAATTAAAATCAAAACTCAATATCTAATAATGCGTTCTATAAAAGTATTTTTTCACAACTAGAATAATGGAACTGAATGCGAAACGTTTTAACTATAATTTAACGTGATATCAGACGCATCGGATTAAACTTGTTTACAGGATGACCATTTGAATTTTCAGAGTAAGGTTAGAATGAAGTAAAGCCTAAAATGAAAAAAATAAAAAACAATTATTTGTGCGCTATTATAATTTTTTTCATTATCTAATTCTGCATTAAAAAATAAAAAAAAATTATTTTCTCTTTTATAAAGTACATTTAAACAATTATTTCAACAATAATTTTAATTAAAATAATCTAATTAAAATTTCATTTACTGTTAACATTTTTTTACTATTCTTATAAATAATATTAATTCTTACCCATAAGTGAATTTATTTGTTTTAAAAAATGTTTTATTAGAAAATGTATGTAATACGTTAAAAAATAAAAAAAAAGGTTAAATTGTCCATGCGTTTGAAATAAACAAAATTGTATACAATGATTCTAATATATTATATTAATATATTACAAATTGAATAAATCTTAGAATTTTTATATTTTATTTAAAATATGTGAAGGAATAAATGGCTGACACTAGTTTTTATCTAATAAATGTCGATGAAAAATAAAAATGTCACAGCTCGTATACAACGGTATTCCTTTAATGTTTTATCTTTATGAAAATAACACCCCGAATGAATTAAATGCAAGAAAAGATATCATTCTGTAGCTTTCAAATAATTTAAAAATATACATACACGAGAAAAGATAAAGCTTCGTAGAATATTGTCGTACTTTCATTAATGCACACACGTGTACTTTCCCAATGATTGATAAATAAAACTAAAATTCGCTAATAGTATTGTCTGATAGTTTTTTCTTGCGTTTTCTTAATACATTTCCAAACATGATATTATGAAAATATAATAGAGTGCATCACGTGTCTTAATGTAGTGAGAAAATTACTTCGGGAAATGATTGGCTAGAACATGCGAAAGACTAACACCAATAATGTATTCCATTCTTGTGTTGTTTTCTAAGAACGATACGTAAGATATATGTACATACAAGCAAATGTACGTATAGTGTAAGTAGATCACGTTTCTGTAACAAGTAACAATTTTTTAATTAAATTATTATTAAATGAGATATCTGTTAGAAAAATTAGTTATATAATAAAAAAGTATGCTATGCTAATTTTGAACAAACATCATCAACGCTGTGATCATATAACGGCTAACTGTAATTTTTATAGTTGCTTCTGAAAATCTATAAGTTATACCGTTCTCTTAAATATACGTACATTCCCGATAAACTATAATAAGAATAAATTCCTTTTATATCAGTCAAAATAAATATTTAAAAGTTTTAAATAAATGAATTATATCTCAAATAAGTTTCATACTCTTTATTTTTTCTTATTCCAATTATCATCAGTTTTTATCTTAGTTTTTATATCTCAAAAATGATTAATGTCTAAAAACAGTACATTTTTACGTTATAGGCGATTGATTCAGCTCTAAATAAAAGTTGCTAAATGTGAGTTTTATTTTAGTTTTATTTGTTTCGACTTATGTGTGTGTGTGTGTGTGTGTGTATTTACATTTTTTGATAATAAAATTGAATATATTGTAAGTGTGTATGTATAAATGTTTTAGATGTAATAAATAGCAACACAATAGTAGAATAATATTAAATGAATTCCAAACTATGATTCTGAACTACGAAGAATTTGCTATGAATCAATTTTTTATGATGCGTAAATAATAGTGTTTGTATAGTGTAAGGTTCAAAAGTAACTTGATTATTTTTATGCTGTAGATATTTGACAAATATTGGTATTTGAATTATACTATATGAAAACTAGTTTAAATTATGTTCCCGGCTATTATAAAAGATTTTAGTAATTTGTCTAGATGCATAATTGAAATAATTTAAAATATCTATTCCAAAGACATTTATTAACTAATATTTTGCAATTTTAATTTATGGACAACAATTTTTGCTGGAAAATTTCAATCAGTTATAGCATAAAAATATTGTTTCTTGAAAGATTATTGACCTATTTTGATCAATATAGAAAATATATTTTTAATAACACTATTGTTTAGTTGAAGATACGTTTTTAAGCTACTAGAAATAATTCTAAATCTCACATGCTGGTGTTTGCATTCTAATTCCACTCTATTGCCATTCTTACATAAAAGTATTACAAAATCGTATCTTTGTCATCATGGTAAGATTTACTAAAACAATTTCGGTACGTAGAATTTTCGAAAAAGATTTGTCTATTCGCATAAGTTTCAATCTTTCAAAAATTGTTCAAATTTGTTGTGCAATTTTACGTAAATAGTAAAATTTCCGTTTTCATTTAAATGCAGGACATGCTGTTATCTAAGTTCCCTCTACTAGTTGCATAATTTTTTTTTATTTGTTACTTTATTTAATATTTTTATTAATGTTTAAGTACAATTATTCATATTTGTTTTCAACGAGGTTTTAAACTTTTTTTAAAATTTTTCTTGTTTATTCTAGATTATTGTATAACAGATCTGATATTAGGAAGACTCGATGGATGAAGGATTTCATAATTGCTCATTCCTTTTTAATAATTTTTCAGTTGAATTCGATATGTGTTGATTAAATATCATATATGCATACAAGCCTGGCACACACTATCTGGCTTCCGTTGGCTCTTATAAGGCTTTAAGAGTATGAAGTAACTGAGCGTTGCTAGTGCTGCAGTACAGTAACGAGCTATGAGATACTTCGCTATCTTATAATACTCAAGGCAATGATACAATCAGTTTACCTTTGCGAAGAAATTCATTACGGATGACTGTTCGTCCTATATATTGTAGTACTTCTAGTACAGTTGCAATGCATTAAAGAGGGTTACTTTAAGGCATCCGAGATACGAAACAATGAATTTAAAAAGATTATTGTATGCAAAAATTGTTGGATATTTTATTTGATCGCTCATTGTTGTTGATTTATCAGGAACTATTAATATTAATAGATTTGTAAAGGCAGATGGAGAATCGTAAGTAGCTTACAATAAATGACTTATCGATTTCTCGTTTATTTTTTTCTTATATAAGAGTAATCGTAATAATCTAAGAGTTTTTCTTATCGCATGCGTAATTAAAAACGCATGAATTTTTATTGTGCAGAGAGAACTAGTTATCGAGATTTCCTTGATACAATGTAAAGGGAGGATTACCGTCGCGAATACTTTCTTATTCCATTAAAGAGAAAAGAAAGACATTTGCAAGGACACTTTTATTAGCGATATAAAAATGTTGTATTTCAGTCTAGTAAAAGGGGAATAAATGGTCTGCAGAAGGATATAGAGGAGAATCCTGTTAGTGGGCAAGCAACGAGTTTATTAAACTGGTCCGGTTAGAAAGCGTCCAAAAAGTGATCAGAAATAGTTTGAATTATTTGAACGGCGGGAACATTGCCATTAAGATCGCTCTCTGTTTAGAGAACGACTTTCTCCCCGAGAAACTGAAAGTGTAAAGCGTGTAACGTCCGTGTAATTCGCCACCTCCAGGCGGATGAATCACGCCTCGATCATGCAAAACTCCGGTTGGAATCCCAGTGAAAAAAGGCAGCGGAGGGTCCAAGGCAGGAGGAGCGAAAGTCGCTCGAGACAAAAGAGACGGTGGCGGGGGCGCGAGGGCGCGGAAGGAATCCAGTCGGGGGATTAGCGGGGCCCGGGCCGGGGCCGGGCATGGCCGCGGATTAGGGAAAAGGAGCGCGGCGGAGGTTGGCCGACTCGGAGCTCGGGGGCAGCAGCGCCATCTCTGCCGGATGAACGGACGCTCGCGGCGGCGGCGGCGGCGGTCCCGTTAGCGGGCGGCGGTCCGCGGGCCATTGTCTGGGCCCGGGCGCCCGGGGCCCGGGGCCCGCGGCCGCCCGGCGAATCGGGGCCGGGGCTGCTCCGGGGAGTCGGGCCGGCGGCGCGGGCGCAGGTGCCCGCGACCGTTAATTTCCGGCGTGAAAGTCTAGCCGGCGCGGGCAGGTCCGCGGGCCCGCTAGCGCAGCTGTGCTCGCGGGAGAAGATGGCCCCCGAGCCCGGGGCCGCGGGCGCTTTAAAGGCGCTTGCGCGGCCGGGCGGCGGGTGGGGGGCGGCCGGTCGGCGGGCCGCCGCGGCGCTCGGCAGTCGTGCCGCGTCCCCCGAGCCGCGCGGACCCTGGCCGCCTCGCGCTCACCGTGCCCCTGTCCCCGCCCCGGGCGAGCCGTGCCACGTGGGCCGCCGCAGCCTCCGGCAGTGTCCCCCGCGATGCAGGGCCCGGGCCGGGCGCCGGCCGCAGCGCCCTGACGGCCCCCGGCAGCCCCGAGGCGGTGCGCCGCGCGGCCAGGACGCGCGGGCGCCCCCAGAGGATGGTGATCACCCTGAGGAAGCGAGTGAGTTTGCTCCCCCCCATCCGCCCCGGCTTGGCCACGCACACCTCCTCTCTCCCTCTCTCTCGGGCGCTCCGAGTGCCCTCTTTGTCCTCGGCGGCGCTCGGCCGAGACGCGAGCGTCCGGCGCACACAGGCGCAGAGCCGCGGGCGAGTGCGCGCGCGCCGGCCGATGAGTCAGCCGCGGTCTCGCGCGCTGCTCGCCGCCGATCGTTTAAACGCCCGCGGCCCGCGGCTTATCTTATCCGGCGCGATACGCGGGCGCCGATCGAAGGGGGGCCCGCCGCGCCCTCCCCCCGCAACAAGTGCACGGGCGCAAGGTCGGGGCGCGCGCTCGCGACAGCTGGCCGCCGCCCCCGCGCCCGCCGCCCGCGGCCGGCTTCCAAAAGGGCGTCCGCTGCGGGCGCCGCCGTAGCCGTAGCCGCCGCCGCCGCCGCCGCCGCCGCCGCCGCCGAGCCGCAGCCGAGCCAGGAGAAAGGCAGGAGGCGCCGTGCCGCGGCGGCAGCACCAGTCTCCCGCGATCCCCCGGCCGCTGCGGAGCCCGAGCCCCTCCTGAGCCGCGGCGCAGGTATACGCCGTCCCCGGCGCAGGCGGCTGCCCGGCGGGCCCCTCCCTTGCTCGGAGCACCTCGGACCCGTGGGCGTGCGCGCTCTCTCTCTCTCACACACACGCGCTCTCTCTCCCTCTCTCTCTCAACCTCTCAACCTCTCGCTCTGCCTTTCGTGCCTGTCGCTTGGTGTGTGTAGTGGTGGTGGTGGTGTTGTGCGGCGGACCCGGGGCGCTCCCGGGGACGAGCGTCCGGGCCGATAGCGGGCCAGCAGCGGCGTCTTATCTGGAGCGCGGGCTCGGGGCCGCGTCGGAGGCAGCCGTCACGGCTCGGCGGCCCTGCCCACGTAACCGGGCCACCGCTCGGGCCTCGGCTCGCTTTCTCCGGCCGCCGCTGGCTCTTGCTTTCTTCCCGCGGCTCTGGTGGTGGTGTGTGGTGCAGTGCCGCTCCCGGCCTCCCGGCCCACGGCCCCCGGGCTCACGAGGACTAAACCGGCGATTCTCAACGCAGATCTCAGAGGCAGGCGGCGCCAGGTAACGGAGGCGCGCGGCGCGGACAGGTGGGGCATGCGCGGCTCCTAGCAGGATGATGAGCGTGAACGGGCGCAGGGCCGGCGCCTCCTCGGCGACGCCGTCCCCGGCGAGCAAGGCGCCCGAGGGCCACCCGGGCCCCGTCAGCCTCAACATGGTCATCGGGCACAAGCCCACCCCGGCGAACAGGCAGCAGCAGCAGCAGCAGCACCAGCAAGGCGGCGCGGCCGCCGCGCGGGAGAGCAACGACACGCTCTCGCAGCTCGAGCAACAGGTCCGCTCGATCGAGGTGAACACGATGGCGGCCGCTCGGCTGCGGGAGGAGCTGGCCCACGAGCCGGACACCTACCTGCGCTACCGCGAGCACGAGGACCTCCTGGGGACAGTCAGCCACGAGCCAGAGCGGTAACCGAGCGCCCGGCTCGCCACCTCACCACGAGTTGGAGGCCCAGCCGGCCGACCGCAGCCCGCCGCCGCGAGGCGGCCCCAGGGATCGCTGCCCTCCTACCTGCCACTCTCCTCTCCTTCCACCCCACCCCTCGCCACCGTATCTGTCTGTCTGTCTCTCTCTCTCTCTCTCGCTCTCTCTCGCTCTCTGTCGCTCGCTCGCTCGCTCTTTCTCCGACTCTCGACCGCGCGCCATTGGACGAGGCTCCTAATCTCCGAGTCACCGGCCGACGGGGACGAGTCTCCTCGGGCCGAACCGGAGGAAAGTCGCGTGGGAACGCGCAGCGGCCCGAGGTTGGGCCCTCGTTTTCCCCCGGTTCCGCATGGCTCGGCCGCGCTTGCGGGCCGAGGCTCTCCAGAAAGACGAATCAATTAATCGAGCAGTTGCCGCCTCGGACCGTTTGACTCGGGTCGTTCATTGATTGTCAAGGACACTGGCCTATCATCGCGCGCCTCGCGGGTATTCCCGCTTCTAGTGCAATTGTCTCGGTTTCCTCGTTGCGCCGGCCGCCGCGTCGGAAAAATGGCAACTCACTCTTTATTACATTTCTGTTAATTATTTAGTCTGACCAATGTCGCTTTTCAAGACGCTTACGCCGATGATATACCTTGCCTCGACTTGGTTATTTTAGCTTTAACTCGCCGTTGGAACGAGCAAGCCTCGCGCAGAAAGCATTTTCCTCCACTGGAATCGGTGAAAAATATCTTTGAAGCTCATTTGTGACTTATCTCTCGCGCATAATAACCTTTAGAATATGTAAATACCTGTTGCTTTTCAGGTAATAATTTATATTAATACTTTTGACAGAGACTCCATTGCAATTACTGAAGAATATAATATTTCAATACGATCAATTCCCTACTGTGTTACTGTAATTTTACTATTTCATGTAAATTATTATCGATATTTTACGCTTATCAATAATGAATCGTATTTGAGCGAGCTTACGCTGTATCTTTGAAAAACAATGTTTTAACATTGACTCTTTCCTGCATAATTTTTTTTATATTTATCTTCGTGCACATGAGTCGAACGTACGTTGCGTACTTTTTAATTATAGTGTATGCCTGTGTGCCATTCCAGCACTATCAACTGTTATGAATACGCTAGAATCAATTTCAACGGACCTTAGGATTTTAACAATGACAAAATATTTTTTTATCAGAACCACTCACAAGTTTGGAATGTTTACTCTTAGTTAAGTCACAGTTTAGCTGTGATATAAATCAAATTTTAATAGCTTTATATACTAATTGAATTACTTGAAGAGAGTAGGTTGTTGTGATTTAGGTATACTTAGAATTGTTCAGGCAAAATTGGTACATAACAAGTATTTATAGAATAGCGAAACGCAAATTGAAAAGAATGGAATTGTTTTTCGTGGGCGAACAATCTTTTTTGGACAATTTAAATTGTACAGGCCGGGAGAAAAGTTTTTATCGAGATCGCCCGCGCAACAAAGCGCATAGTTGTATGGCATGGTCGAAACAATAGAGCGAGGCGCTCGGGAAAACGTGGAAGTTTTGCCCGAGCCATTGCACAAAATAGCTTTCTGCGATAAGCGCTCGTCCCGCGGACCGAGAATATTCGATGAAATTCCAATGCCAAAGGATGAGTGGGTGTGCGCCGGTCGATTAACTGTGCGCGGTCGCGAGAGCGGGCCGATGAAGGCCAAGCAGTCGGCGACAGAGAGAGAGAGCGGGCGAGAGGGGCGAGAGGGGGCGGGGTGGCGGGGGTGGCGGAGGAGGGTTGGACGGGGGAGTGGCGCCGAGGGCGGCGGCGGCGGGCGGCGGTCGGCCCCCGGCCCCCGGCGCAGACTAACGGGCTTGGACGAGTGCAGGATGCCGGCGCCGCGGGGCCTCGAGCGCGGACAGGCGGGCCGCAACTCCATCGGGCCCGACGGCCGGCAGTACGGCTCGGCGGCCCAGAGCCGCGAGCGGCAGGCGGGCAGCGCGGCCGCCGCGGGCACCGTCTCGGGCGCGGCGGGCGGGCGCCTCGCGAGGGCCGCCTCGGACGCGCGCCGCCGCCCGGACCTCGAGCCGCCCCCCAGGATGCAGCGCGCCATCGGCAGGCCGAGCGGGAGCTCGCGGGCGGCCCTCGCCGCGGCCGAGGTAACAGCGCCCGCGCAACAAGTAGTAGAGGAGAGCGGGCCGGCGGGGCGCAGGCGCCTGCGCCCCGACGCCGCGTATCGATCCCCCGCCTCGGCGAGCCGCCGCCGGCGGCGCCGCTGCGCCCCGCAGTCGCTGCGCGGATGGCGAGCGCCCGGGAGCAGCAGGCGGCGTCCTCCTCGAGCCCGGGCGAGCACCAGCAGCAGCAGCGGCACCCTGGCGGCGGCGGCGGCCACCCCGGCCTACGGGCGCCGAAGCAGCCCCGGCAAGACGCTCGCGCGCGGCCTCCTCCGGGTAACCGAGAGCAGGCGCACCGGGCGGACGAGGCCAAGGCAACGCTTGCGGCGCGGCCCCGGCCCAACCCCGACCACCCGACCACCCGACCACCCGACCACCCCCGACCTCCCCCCCAGGCGCACAGCCAGGCCCGGCCCCCGACACCCAGCTAACCAGGCCCTCTGCCACTGTTGCAGGCGGCTGATGGCGTCGGCGGCGGCGGCGGCGGCGGCGGCGGCGGTGGCGGCGTCTCGACCGGGGGTGCCGGGCCCCCGGTCCCCGGCATCGGGCGCCTCCCCTCGCGCAGCCGCACCTCCGAGGAGCCCCACATCGGCAAGTACAAGCTCCTCAAGACCATCGGCAAGGGCAACTTCGCCAAGGTCAAACTGGCCAAGCACATGCCCACAGGCAAAGAGGTCGCCATCAAAATCATCGACAAGACCCAGCTCAACCCCGGCAGCCTCCAAAAGGTGAGTACTCGACGCCTCGCGGCTCTCCCGCGTCCCGCCCAGTTGCATAACGCCTCCCCCTCGCCCTCACCCTCGCCCTCGCCCTCGCCCTCGCCCCTACTCTCCTCTCTCCCTCGTATCCCTCGCCCTCTCCTTCCTGCCCCCAATGCTCAATCTTTCGATCCAATCCCAGCGACGGCCAAAACCAGCTTCTTCGCCACCGAGCAGTACCCTGCGCGCTTATGACGTCATTCGGAAAAACTGCACTTTCACAAAAGCTGCTCCCGAACAGCTGGAAAAGTCGGACTCTCTTGATGGCCGATCGATATTATTAGCGTGTATGACTCGACGGAAAAATTCAATTCGCCGTCCCACGCGAACGGAAGTACGTCTCTGACCACTGCGGGTGAATAATTTTCGAGAAAAATCCAACCCCTTGTGAATGCGTCGTAATATAGCAAGAGCCACGAGAATTCAAAGCCTCGGTATTGTTCCCCTTTCCTTTCTGTTAGTTTTCTTCTATTTCAAGCAGTAACTTGCCTCGCAATAATAACACAATGCATCAATGGACGACAATTGGCTTTGAATTCCCATTTAGACTCTGGAAATCACACTTCCTTCGGTCCTCGAAATGCTTTCTGATCACGCTGCACCGGGAACGCTTGCCCCGATATACTTCTTAATGTTTTTTACAGACTCCGATGAGTCACGTGCCTTTGATAAGCATATTTTTGTGCACTTGAGTAAATAATGAACGGTCAATTTAATTTTTCCAAGCGGCACATGATAAATCAGATGAAATGGCTTTTATGCTTTCTTTGACTACGGTTACGAGAAATAATTTATTCGTATTTTTTGTTTTATTTTGACATGTTAATCTCTTCTAATTCTAATGTCTCGAGTCTTCCCAGTTTCAAGCTTTTCAACGTTTATATAGAGATCGAGATAGAGATACTTCCATGTTAAATGACGTCATAATCGTACAAATCTATGACGTCATCCGGAGTTCAATCGTACATAGCCGCTTTAATGTTCATCAATTTGTAAGAATAAAAAAACACGACCCAATTTCTTGACTCTATAGCTTGAGAAAAATGAAACGGAAAAAATCGTACAACTACCCAATTATTCGTTGATTGTTTTTGTTATGCATCCTCTATTCGAAACGAGATTTTTTGCGTGCGTAACGATCGCGATTAGAAAATAAAGGATAAAGAGTCGGGTGAAACCTACAGCGAGGCTTGTTTTCTTCCTCCGCAGCTTTTCCGCGAGGTCAGGATAATGAAGATGCTGGACCATCCGAATATCGTGAAGCTCTTCCAAGTGATCGAAACGGAGAAGACGCTGTACCTGGTGATGGAGTACGCGAGCGGCGGCGAGGTGTTCGACTACCTCGTCCTGCACGGCCGCATGAAGGAAAAGGAGGCGCGAGCCAAGTTCAGGCAAATTGTCTCCGCGGTCCAGTACTGCCACCAGAAGAAGATCATACACAGGGACCTCAAGGCCGAGAACCTCCTGCTCGACAGCGAGATGAACATCAAGATAGCGGACTTTGGCTTCAGCAACGAGTTCACGCCGGGCAACAAGCTCGACACCTTCTGCGGTTCGCCGCCCTACGCCGCGCCCGAGCTCTTTCAAGGTACACGTACGCGCGCGCACCAGCGGCCTCCCCGCCCCGGCGCACCCCGGCCCAGCCCTGCTCCCGCCCCCGCCCCGCCGCGGCGCCCAGCCCTCGTTGACCGTCGGCTCATGGCCTCGCTCAATGTCACACGCTACTCCCGCTGCTGAATTATCACTTTCTTTGTGGAGGCTCCTTCTCTCTAGATTGAATTCGAGCCACGACCTCACATTTTCCGTCGGCTCAGCGAAAGCCTCGTGCGGTACACGCGATAAAAATGCACTCCTACACGTGTACAGCGCACGCGTACGGCCGAAGACGGATGCGGGCCCGGGAGCCAGGAGCGCATTCGTCAAAATCCAATGGGCGCCCTTTATTCGAAACAAAACGCGCCCCTTGACGTTGATGGCGCTCGCCGCAGATTGGAAAGCGGCGGGCGCCCTGCCGGACTCTGGAGCTAACCGCTGCCCGGCTTGTTTTGCAGGAAAAAAGTACGATGGTCCCGAGGTCGACGTGTGGTCGCTCGGCGTAATACTCTACACTCTGGTGTCCGGTTCCCTGCCATTCGACGGTTCGACGCTCAGGGAGCTCAGAGAGCGGGTGCTCCGAGGCAAGTACAGGATCCCCTTCTACATGTCGACGGATTGCGAGAACCTCCTCAAGAAGTTTCTGGTGCTCAACCCTACGAAACGGGCCTCATTAGAGGTACGTGCCGATAAGGTTCGGATTCAATCCTCCTCGCCTTGTGCTCCTCGCGACCGACACGCGGAATGCAGTGAACGTGGCGGGACACGCAATCCGATTGCCAGCCACATTGACGCATTCCCGCACCCGAGCGCCTCCGGCCCAGTTGCACTAACCGTTCCTCTTCCGATTGCGCTTTTCAGAATATTATGAAGGACAAGTGGATGAACATGGGATACGAGGATGACGAACTCAAACCGTACTTAGAACCAGAGCCTGATTACAAAGATCACAAGAGGATAGGTGAGTCTGCCAGTATGTACATAACACTTACTACTTACTGTTCTTGTCTTAGATAGCGCATCGCATTCGGACACTCTAACTGCTTGTAACCAACGGCTCTCTCGGATGGCGTGCACAATATACGCCGTCACGACGCATACGTGTTCGCTTCTATACGTTGTATAATCTATATCTCGCATTGTTTGCTTCGAAATCGTGTTTACTAACCGCTCAAAAGTTCTGCGGAACGCAGCAAGAGTGTCTGTTCCTAATAAAGACCGCGACCCCGGTGGGACTCGCGGGACGAGTCCGAGGATAACTCAAGGTCATATTTATCTCTTGGTTTATGTCAATGGAAATTATAGTAGACCTCAGTAGGTTGAGAATGTGCCACCTTCATACTTTTTGTTTTTTCTTGCTCTTTTGATTTGTGTGATGATTAACAACAATTCAGATACATATCATTCAGTAACCGATCCTCTTCCGTTCTTTTTTGTTTATTCGTCACCTCCAACTTGGTTTTTTTTTGTTTTAGTATTGGATTTATTTTAGATATTATTTGATTAATTGTACTGTTTTAATTTCTTATATTTAGTAGACTAGTTACGTTATTGACGTAGTAACGAGCAAGTTCGCACTATTAGATTTGACTATGCCTACCACGCCTGTATGTTACAGAAGCACTAGCGAGTATGGGCTACTCGCGAAGTGAAATTGAAGACTCTTTAGGACAGGCGAAATACGACGATGTATTCGCTACGTATTTGCTGCTTGGAAGAAGAACTACAGACGTAAGTTAAGCAATGAGGGCACAGAACCGTTTAACTGGCACACTTTTCGGGGAGCATACATGGCAAAGATTGAGTGGGAGGCTGGCACTGAAATAACTTTACTTTTCAGCCGGAAAGCGACGGTTCAAGGTCAGGCAGCTCCTTGTCGTTGCGTAACATTCCACCGCAGGTCGCTTCGGCAGGGGGCGGAGGAAGTGGCGCCGGGACAGGCGGGGCTGCCCAGAGCCCTTCACACAGGAGCGTCCACCGCAGCATCTCGGCAAGCAATTCTAAACCCAATAGACGGGCCTCGTCTGGAGGTGAAACGCTTCGTAAGTCCCTGCAAAAACGAAAATGTCATACCAAAACAAAGCCCAGCTAATCGTTGTTCTTACATCGGACGACCGTTTTTTTTTCATACAAGAGCGCTCTAATGTTACTCGTACACTGCGAATGGACTTTGCTACCCTAGAGCTTCTCACACTTTGCTCTAGAGCAGCAAACTGAGTTTTGTCACGCATAACAACTTGCCGTCTTCTAGTTGATAAATCTTGGCTCCTCTCAAAATATAAAAACTCTCGTATCAATATGTGCACTCATTAATTAGTGCAAAGTCTTTATTAACTCCAGTAAATTTCTATTAATCTTTTATATTCTCCAAATAATTTAACGATAAAAGTACTCAAACCTTAAATTCCATCGTTTGCGTTGATATTTCACTTATCAAATGCTGTTTAAATTATACGTTCTTTGTTACAATTGCAAGGATCTTCCCAATAATTTTGGAGAGTGGCTTAGCTTTATCTACTAAAACGGCTTAGCCTTGTGATTTTTAAGCAATTTCCATAATTAACTTACATGTAACATTAGAGTTTATTTTAATTTTTTGTTATTATTTACCGAAAGAGGTTGATTTGTAATCTTACTAAACAATGCAAAGAGAACTCTGTGGTCGAATTTGGCTCTACCCCATTTTGCTTCCTAGGCGGAGTCCCAAGTCCAGGTAATACAACGAACCACAATCATGCTACTGCTGTGATCAGTGGGGCGGTAACTGGAAGTGGCGGTAGCAATTTCAAACGACAGAATACCGTGGACGCAGCTACAATTAAAGATACCGCACGAGCTCGTGATGTAGCTCGTGAATCTGCTCGATCTTCCGCGCCCAAAAATAGCCCTGGACAGCTTGACACTAGTGAGTTCATTTCACACTCAAATAACCACTTTTTCAAGATCCACGAGTTACTATCCGAGATACCGCTCCGACAGAGAATCACACAAAGACATCACTCGTAACTCATCGCTTCGAGGCTTCAATATGAACGTTTGCTTTGGAATTGGTTGCAGTGAAATAATACTAATAATCGGCTTTTTCCTTACTGTTTTTACTGAGTTTTACTTAAATATTTCGTTTTTACTTTTGCTACGACGTTTAGATCAACGTTAGATCCAACGTTAGTTCCAAAACAGGCATTCGATCAGGGCTGGGCAGTGTCAATTAACATCAATCGCTAAAACTTAAAAAGCTTAAAATAGTACCTTATTAAAAATTAGTCACTAAATATCTTGTGTTTTGTATCGTTAATTTTGTGATAAAAAATATTTATATTTTTAACTGTCTATTAATCGCATAATTTATTTATGATTTAAAAACATTTTTTACGCTCATAAAACTGCTTCGGGCATGTTAATATGACTATTTAGCTATCATAGAAAATCGTAAACAATTACAAAACACGTCACAATTCAAAATAAGAGATAAATTATAAGACTTTATTTTTACTTCTCAATTACATACATTCTTTAAATGAGCATGCGCAATTCCAAGACGCAACATAGTTATAGTCTCTTTTATATCTTTCATTTTTATATTAATCACTTTTAAATTACTACAATAATGATTATGAAATAAATAATTTTAATCTATCCAAATTTTTGCTCAGCCCTGTCTTCGATAAAGAGGTTTTTAAAATGTGAGTACAACTTACAAAAAAACAGTGATATCAGACATTAATTTTATTTTAAAGAATATTATTTTGTTATTTTAATTTAAGTAGTATCTTCTACTTGACAATTATATAGAGAGATAGAAAAAGAAGGTAGGGCCGGAAGGGAAAGAAAGGGGAGGTAAATGGTGGTGGATATATAGTAATATGTTTCAGTCTCAGAGTATCGAGTACTTCTTGTATTTATTTTAATGTTTTGTGGTCGTTCTTTGTCTCGTTAAAAAGAGCTATAATTTTCATGTTTTATTTTGCTTTGTTTTGTGTTGAACCATATCTAATGAGGCTTGCAGTGACAATGTTCATTCTAGGCGTCGGTACGAGTCCCGGCGGCAAAACGAGAGTTGGCAAGAGTAATACGATGAATACAGGCGTCCCAGGCATTAGAACGAATATAACACCTGCGCCTTCCATAGGTCGTCGTAGTACAATTTCGTATGAACAAGCCAAAACTTCATCCTCATCTACTGAAAGAACGAATGACGTGCCCAGGTATGTTCATCTTCTATTTTTTAATAATAACCCTATACATGATCTCGGATAAAATAATAAGTTTAACAGAAATTTAGTTCTTAAGGTGTTAGGAACACAGGTTACAATAATTCACATTAATATAATATAGACTTGAATGGTTAGTCTAATAGCTTTCGTTAGCACATACTTTTATATAATAAATAAAATATAAAAACGAAAGTATTATACTTGACTTTATTTCAAAAATATTGTTCGCTAAATAACTATACTGCATATTTGAAATACGTGTATAGGTTTCCAATCCTATCTGTGTTTATAGATTTTTTAAAGCTTTTATACATGACATACTAACAAAGTAATCAAATTACTCGCACTACTTATTTAGCATAACTAGACGATGCAAGGCAATTTATACATTGGTGAACATAACACAATTTCATTTTTTGCATCGCTCAAGCATGATGGCTGCTGCCTGATAGTTTTTTCATTAGAAATTATTAACCATTTACTATAGAAAAGCAGCAGAAGCGCATCAGCAGCTTCATTCCTCTGTTAGAGAAAGAATTTAATACATCTGTCAAATACTTATCAAAAGCGCAATAATTCGTTCTCACTTGAAAAGCTTAAGATTGCCAGTCATATACCTCGGCACCTATAAGGTTGCACGAGTTTTCACAGCATTAAACACATTCATCAACCTCAATAGCATAAACACCTACAACTTAACCACGGAGCTTATTCTTCGATTGGGAATCTTGTTCACTATCACTTATTAAACAAATATTGTCGGTTAAAAAAAGACGAGCTTGATTAAATACAAACTAGATTAGGGAAAAGCGATTCCTTTTAAAGGGAAGGTCGGATTCTCTAATTTGTAGTACTTGAGATTGGGGTTCGTGTGAAAGGGCGTTTCACAGTGATGGGGGGGGGGGGGGGCAAAGTAAGGGGCGCGACAAAGACAACCTGGCTGTAACGCATTTGTTGTGTGGCTGCAGCCTAGTCGAGAGCACTAGGCCGACGCGGGGTCATACAAAATCTGCGAGCATCAGCGCCTCGCACCGAGCTTCGAGCGGCATCACTTCGGGCGATCACGCGCTACTGGATCATCCCCAGCCACGCAACCCCCTACTCGTCACTGCTGACCCTCTTAGACAGAGGTACAGATCCTCGTCCATTCGTCCTCCCTACTCCTCTCGATGCTTCCTTGTTTTCCTCACGCGCGCGTGTATTTTTTTGCAAACTACTTCCCTCGCCTGCTTTCTATCTCATAAATGTGCATGGTTGCAGGCTATTGTGGACACTCGCGCACATTATTGCTGAAATGCAAATTAAAGATAACTAAATTAAGTATTCACAACGCTACCAAATATTGTAAATGCAAAATGCCCAAAAATATTGCGATAAATTTGTATTTAAAAGTAATTAACGTTCAGGCCTGAGCCGATTTAATCGCAGTCGATTACTAGTATGCTACTGTAAAGTAATGATAAAATATAAATCATACATTACATCGCATTTTCATTCAAATACTCTTACCTTTTAGTTGTTAATTTTCGAGACTTTTATTAGTCGCTTTTTAGAAAGTTCATATCATTGTCCATTCAGTTAATCAGACAATAGCTGTTTTTACGTGACTCGTAAAATTTTTACATGGATCGCGCACTTATTCGTAGTAATTGCAAGACATTTTATAGTCTAAACCAAATCCAAGAGTTATTTATATCTGCATGCATTCATTTATTTAGTTTACGATTCGTATCATCTTTTTTTACGAAAACTAGTATTATTTATGATCATCATCGTCATTCATTGTCAAGTACTTCTGCATTTTCATCTCTATTATTGTACCATTTTTCTCAAGTTTTTTTACAGCTTGTTCGGTAACAATTTTAAGAACTCAATGAATTGTGCACGTATCTATTCAAATACATTAATGTTTCTTAATTTACGTTTATTTCCCAGCTGCATTGCCATCATATACTTTACGGTCAATACTTTTTATTTGCATAGGTAGCACGGTGTGTTAGCATCTTTAACATATTGCATGTTTTTAACAAAATTTTAATAGCGCACTACATTAAACTTGTATTAAAATTATGAACGTCACAGATTTTATTTAACAAATGTTAATAAACAAAAAGTTATAGGAGAAGTACTGAATTATTAAAAATATTACTTGAACTTGAGAAATTAAGTAAGAAATCTGATAAAAGCTAAAGTTTAAGATAAAGCTAAAAGTTTGAGTAAGCTAGAATTTAATTAAAGCACTAGAAACTTGTAATAAATTAGTTATTGTAAATGATACTGATATGATTTGGTATATATCTCATTTCTTTGTGAGAGTTTGGTATAGCCATATTAGCCTTTAAGTCGTTCGAGGTTACATTGAAAAAAGCTGAAAATAAGTGTTTAAACTGTATTGTTGACGTAGTACATATGTTTATATGAAACCCGTGTTACATAAAAGGAGCAAACAAATCTATAATGCACCTTAAAATATACAAAAGCTAAATTCCATTATGTTCTGTAGTTACTGCTTTGAAGATTCTTACATTATTTAAAATAAAAACTGCATCAATAGAATTTGTTTTGTCCGTCATTGTAGAAACGACATAGGCTTATCCATGTACATTATTCAAGTGAAACTTGATTGTCGAATGACGAGATGATTTTGCTTGATGGATGACTGACTGCTTTATATTGCTGACGTATTTAATTTTTTATTAAAGCTTGGGAGTGACACCAAGCAATAGATTGGCAACGCCAACGACGCCAGCATTTCCCAGGAATGTCCCGAACCGCAGTACCTTCCATTCTGGCCAAAACAGAGCGCAGAGAAATCTTACTCAGGTTCGTTACTGATCTATTGACGCGAAAACCTACGGATATCGTTTTCTGTGAAACAAAATCGCAGAGTATTGTCGATTTTTTCATTAAAACGTGTAATATACTTTTTAGGGTCATACACATACGCAGGACACGAACGCGATAAGCCCGCTAGCGAGGCCGTCCTTCTTTTCCAAGCTCTCCTCAAGGTTTTCCAAACGGTAAGTTAACGACTTCAATACTTCAAATTTTCATTTTCGTTTACACGTCTGTTATTTACTTATATTCGGCATGTTTGAAAGACTATTCTTAAACACATTTATATATTCAGAGCACCATCGTTCATATTATTACTCGAATTATATGTTCCTCACGCTTACTTACAAAACTATCAAAGTATTTCATGTTTTTTTTTTCTCATTATCCGAGTCACTTACATAGGCAAACATAAACAAAATAAATCTCATAAAAGAAAGCCTAATTTATCTAGCTGCAGCAAGAAATCGCATTTTTTTAGTATCGTAAAAATTAACGTCAATTTAATCTTATTTGAATTTTATTTTCTTACACATCCATATAAAAGTCATTTGCGTGTGTAAGGAATGTGTTTTTCGTTGAGACATGAGAGTGGAATTTTTAGAAATGCGTGCTTGAGCAAGGGACGGCGCGACGAGCAAATACTCGAAAGCGTCTGCCACTGACCTGGTTTCAAACAGGCTTGGCTCTTTAACCCTTCAAGTCTGCTAAGCGAATGCGCTGGAGGCATCCCTGTCAAAGTATTATTTTTATCTCTTTATATAAAATGAATTTGAATTAATTTCAATGGACATCAGACTTGAGCGGTTAATGTTTCTCTACTTTTCGGTATACACACATTTTATGTATATATTGCTCATAGATTAATGATTTATTGTCAGTGTAGCTCGTTCAATTTCTCTTTATTGCATTGTTATTTGCATGCTAAACGTATAAATTTCTTTTTGTTCTTTCAAGGATGCACAATGACTATGTAATTTTTAAAAATCCTTGCAAAGGACACACGATGGGTATCTTTATAAGAGAGAAGCGAACGGCATTGTTCTACAAAAAAACTCGATGAGCCAGCAGCGACCATTATCGATGAAAGCCCTAAATATGCTTATTTGTTTAAACAACAAAGAATGTCTCTAGTCATACTAGCTATATACGGTTGTAGATGTTTGTGATTGTTATAATTGCTTTGTTCTTTAAAATTTTACGATATTCGGCAATTCGCGTTTACTATGTCTGCCTGTTTCTCTATTCGTCCCATATGTGCTTGACAGTGTCCCTTTGCAGTATTATTTTGTGTACTATATCATGAGATACTGACAAAAAATTAATATTGTAAATGTAGTATTGGAAATTGTCCTTGTTTTTGTATATTAAGGGACCTTTAAAGCCCTATATCTACTATACATGCAGTTTTTCATTTTCTCAATATAATTTTCAAATAAACCAAAATTTTAAGCCGTAATTCTTTTGAAATTGTTATAAGGAACATTCTTTTGCTATGCTTATTTGGTTTTTTTTGCAAAATTGATTGAGAAAAATTGAATGACTAAAATGCCAGAATATGGCATCCTTTAATATTTACATATTTTTGTTAAAGTAGAATTGTTATATTTTTTAATATTTAAAGTAAATAAGTAATTATATATTTATTTATTTATTCATTAATTTTTATTTCTAAAAGATAAAATGCTCAGGCCTTCTCGCATACTCATTGTGCATCCCTTCTAGTCTTGAATGTAGCGAGGTATCTTTGTATCAATTGTTTTCATTTGAATATACTGATTGTAATTGTAATGTATTAATCATGGCATATGTGTTGGCACTGTGCTGATTGATACGGACGTATTTGAGTAACGGAAGGAAGAGCGAAAATAAAAAAGGAGAATGATATATTGTGCGGGGATGATAGAGAAAGAGAGAGAGAGAGAGAGAGCAAAAATGTGGACTAGTACTTAAGAGGCCACAGAATAACGAGAGTTGAACAATAATTATCAATGAGACGGTCTTTCATGAAATGGTCACTGTACATTCATCTCGGACAATCATAAAATCCTAATAATAAAGATTCAGTCATCTTTGAAGATAGATAATATAACATAAATTAGAGTAAAGTAAGTTGTTGACATTTAAAATAGGAATTACTATAGGCATTGGTGCATCGTTGCGAGTACACGCGTATTTTACTATCTCCATTAATGATAAATACACATTCGGTTTCGATTTATGCTGCAGGACGTAAAGGCTAATAACTAGGCTGCACTTCGAGAGTTCGAAGACTATCTCACAAAACCCACACGACTTCGAACTGGATGAAAATTTTGGAGTTGCTGTTTGCAGCGGTGCACTGTTAAAATTACATACTTGATTAATAACAATTACATGCGGAAATTAAATTGTCTCCGTTATTCTGTGGTGAAAACCTAGTATAATGAAAATTGAACAATTGAAAATAGACTGTTGTTAAAACAGTAAATGGTGCGAATGTGAGATATAGATGATCGGAAAGTATGTGAGAATGTGCAAGATAAAAAAGAAAACAGAAAAAGCACGTACGAAAGATACTGCTAGAAGCAAGGTTACTCCAGCAACCTTTAGATTATTCTTCTTTAAATACGTAGCGTCTTCCCTTGCTTCATACGAAAGATAAATTTCTTATATATTAAATGCAGATTATTATTTTTTGTACAGTTTTCCACAACGACAATATACACATAGCACAGCACTAGAAATCTCTAATATAAATTCTATTTTGCAAAAGTTGTATTTTAAAATGTCGTTTTGATCTTTTTTCTATTATAAAGCTTGACGGTCAATCTATTGCTTAATAATATTTATTTTAGTAGGAGTTAAGCGTTGGTGGACCTGACGATGGTTACTTTTGGTATTTTATTTCATTATTTGTTCTCATTTTTAATTAATACACTTGTCTGCGTTTCCAAATTTACGAATCAAATTACCACTAAGCGACATAAGTGTGATATTTACAGTTGCCAAAAACTTTTTTAAATATGTGCATAGATATTTCAATCTTAAGATAAAATTTATTACGATTAAATAAAATTGAAAAGAAATTTAATTCTTTCTTACGTGTTAATAAAAAAACTTTGTCAAACACGCTGGCAACTGAATTTCAGTTTCAATCCGTATTCATTTCGGATAATTATAATTTGACAAATACAACTTGGAGATATTGTCAGAATCGAATCTAGACTTTTTTTACTCAATATTGAATTATTTATGTCATCAGTACAAATAATTGCTTTTATTTTAATTACTCAAGACTAGTTTTTAAAAATTAATGGTTTGAAAGTGTCTGAAATATTCTAATACCTAAATGTCCAGCATCTCAGTCTTACTAATGACTATATACAATATCAATGCTTTTTGATTTATGTAATTAAATGACATTCGTATAATACCTCGTATATACTATTTATCACGTTAATCAAAATATTAAATATAATCTCCTTATTAATTACATGCAGATTATTATTATAACTACTCCAATAATCAGTGTTTCCAATTCAAGTAATTTCAACAATAACATTTCGAGGTCGCATTGTTTCTCCGTTCACGGAAGACATGTCGATCAAATAACTTAATGCTACAAACAACTTTACTTTTGTGTAATTTCAATCGATGATGTACTGAATACCAATTGTTCCACTCAGTTCCACCTGCAATTTCAATAATTTTCTTAGGCTCTCCCCTGTATCCACAAGTAACCGCGTGCGAAATTAATAACGTACAATTACATATTAATGTAACATGCACGTAAATTCAACACGTGTATGTTGCGACATGGCGTTTGGTCAAATGACACAATTCGGTGCGCCTCGCGTCCCGCGGACTTTAACCACCGCGACCCGTATCCACCCGACGACCCGTACCGCAACCGCTCGCATTCCACGTCACGTCGGTAGCGCGTCTCTCCCTCATCATTGCCTCCCACTTACAATCCACGAGCTGAGTCGTTGTGATCCGCGGAAACGGCTTACCGCAATAGGTGCGCCCGGGTATACGCTACCGAAGATGATTGCTGCCGCTCTAAGTTTTACGGCAACCGATTGGTTCCTTCGCTGAGCTACTGGTTGGCGGGTGGTTTCCCTTCGCTAGACGGTCGCTTCATGTAGTGGGGCTGACTGGACTTATAGTGGACGGCAGCCCGTTGACAGTGACTTTCTCCGGCTGTGTACTCGGCGCACCGTTCTATAGTAATTCTTCATCTTTTACAGTATTTACAGTTTCTAGATCGACATCTCGTAATATAATTGATTTGTTTGTTATAAAGCAAAATCTAGCTGCTCATAACAAGTCCACTACTTCTTTTAGTCTCGATATAGCTGCTAGCGGACTAACATAATTTTTTTAAATTGGAAATGCTTCATTAGTTTAAATAAATACAATTAACGGAATTCCTTTACTTCTTTCTTTTCTTAATATGCCATTTCTGGTATGAATAAAGCAGTCAATTTTAATCTCATCAATTAGCCAATTTGTTCAAAATTGCACTGAGCGTCATTATTAAAGGTGTGTTTACACTTATTTAATTCTACACTTGAAATAGTTTTGAAAAAAGTATACTAAAAAAAATTAAAATTTTTTTAGTAATACAATTCTACATATTAAGACTTTATGAAACAATATTCATTTATTGGTTTGACTAGAAATGTAAATATCTTTTACCAAAAAAATTTAGATTTTTATTTATTACACATTTTTTGTTATAGCTATTTCAACTACAGACCAAAAATAAACGTAAATCCCTCTTAATCATTCGTCGTACACAGTGACAGGCTGATTCATGTAACTACTCTAAAATCTAATTCCAAGGGAAGGATAACATATATTTACCACTACAGATGATATATGATCTGTACTTTATAACAAAGTTACTGCTAAGCCTTTTTCAAAAAACTTACCAATGCCCGAATCCCCTCAATACATATTACTGTAGGTTCATAACGTACGGATGATGCCGAATATCTGAAACTTTCTCATTATATACCTTCATTACGTCTGAATATAGCTTAGTAAGCTGTCTGTTCGCAACAGAATATTGAACCCAATATATTAATTTTTCATAATAATAAGTTGTCATAACTGTCTTCCAAAACCTAATACTATAAGCTGGATTGTGTAAAATATAACCATTAGCTTTACTTGTCATAATCTGTGTAATTTGCTCATTACTTTTATTCAAAAATGTTAGGGCTTGTGGTTCTGAAGAAATATAATCCAATGCTTTCATAATTAAATCTTTTACCCTACCAGATATTGATGTATGTATCTTAATACCTGAACTAAGTATAACACCTCAGTTGTCGATTTCATTCTATAAAAAAATTCCGCAGGTACTGAAAGTCATCTCCTCAGATTTGAAGCTACTCCAATAACTGTTCCTACTAATCTTACGAATAATCGTTGATATCCTATTCGTTTCCCAGTTGTGCTTGTACTTGTGGACTGGGTTGAGAACCTACTTAGCAGTTCGCACCGTGTCTCCCTCCCTTACGTTCACCGTAGCAGATGCGTCCGGGTAGGTGCCACCGAAGATTTTGGTTGTGTCTCTAGTTCCATGTCAATCGACAGCTTCCTTGGGTGATTACTGGTTGGCGGATGGCTTTGCTTCACAGAGCGGTCGCTTTATGCAGAGGGGCTAGCAGGACTGGTGGTTGGTAGACGTCAGCCCTTCTCTGGCTCCTCGATGGTGTTCGCTTTGGCTACTGGTATTCCGCGGCTGCTTCTTTTTTGCCTTAGCATTTTTCTTGTGTCTCCTCACTGTAAACTTCTCGTTCTTTTCTGTCTTCTCTTTTCCTTTTTACATCTTCATCTCCTCTTTGCTTTTCTCAGCTCTTTCATATTTTCGATTTATAAGGGAATTATCAGTAGGTGCTCGTTCTATGAGAACTGAAGAAAATCTCTTCTTGCTCTTCTTTAAGAGATTGTTCAGTGATCTTATTGCCGTCGCCTCCCTTCCTGGTCGCGGCTCAAGTTATCGAAGACGCATCCTTATCTCTTATCCCGCTACAATATTTCACCGTTTGCCCATTTTTGGTTTGCGTCCATGCCATTTCGCTATTCTTCTTGTGGCTGGGCTCGGTGAACCGACGGACGAATCCGTTAGGTGCTGCCGCGCGCTTGCTCGTGGCGGCCCCTCGGTACTGACACCCTGACTTCTCAAACTCCAAACGTTTCGATTAGCACAAAATCGTTATCGAGCGGCGGTTATCGGTAGGTCGGTCGGCGAGGACTTTACATTCCTTTTCCTTTTTAATTTCCCCTTTGTGCTGTCGCTTAACTGCTCGGTCTACAGGGCCTCGTACTAGCAGTAACGATATCCCGCTGTTTGTGACTCCGTCACAATGTTAAACATTGTTTATTTTGCAAATAAAAACGTTGTTGTAAAATGCTGAAATAAAATAACTTTGGCATTCTAAATTCATATTTAAAGAACATAGATAAGTCTTAACAGAAAAAAACCTTTTATTCGCAAATTAAATAATGGACCAAAATTATTAATAACCCGAAGAAAGGTTAGCCAAAGTATATTGATTTTCATTTATAGAGATGTATTTTTAGGCAGCATAGTTTTAGATTTTCAGAAGCTGCAAGAGAATATATATGTACAATCTGTTGGTGCCTTTGAGAGTAAATAAAAGCATTGTATAACTTATGCGAATATGAACCTTTCTTCGGGGGTGTCCAAGTTAAAGATGTAGAACCAGATTCGAGAATCGCTAATACGAGCGCGTGTATTCAACGATATCCGAATGGTTCCTGCATTTTTAACAATAAATGTTAAAATCTAATTAATAATAATCAAAAGAAAATACAAACGCTAGCAAAAATTTAGAGACAGCAAAATGCAAATCATGTGATTATCGTGTATTGACAGGTTTTCCAAGTAAGTGACGAATCTCTTACACTTGATTCGCCGATAAAAAATGGTGAAACGAGGACAAGCACCACACACTCACAAGCCGACTATCGCTCTCGAATTATAACCAAGCCGGGCGCTGTCAGTGGGATATCCTTTTATAAAGAAAAAAGAGAAAAAGCGTTTCACTTACACAGAGGGGCACTCGATCGAACGTTTTATCATTGTCTCTCTGTACACCTGATGAAAAGTTATACTTACCTCTACAAATTGCCTGATGTTTGCAGCGTTGCCGCACCGATTTTTGAATATTAAAAAGCGCGCGTGCTTGTTAAGGCATTTGACGCAAGTGGCCGCACAGTATAATATCGACTTCTTGTTAGTTCATTAAATATATGTATAAATACGTATGTACGTATATATGTATACGTAGCTATGCATATATATACGAATGTGTATAATTGAACCACTCATTCACTTGAATGTAACAATAAAACTTTAATAAGCACTTAAAAATTTCTAGAAGACCCGTAAAGTATACGATAATTTTCTTTCTGCTTTAATTTTAAATGCACAATTATTGAAAATAGAATTTTAGAAACGAGTAAAAATTTGTCTGGAATTTCGATGAGAGAACTAATTATTTATACTAATTATAAAACGTTTGACTGGATATTGTTTGAATCCAGTTCTTTGTGTCAAATATTTAATTAAATGCGATGGATTTAATTGCGTATGTATACATATAATAGAAGACGTATGTAAATATACGTTTGACCCGAAGCTTTTATTTTTTTTTTCCTATTTGACCAGCATTTGATTTTATATAAAACGCATTGTGGCAGTTGTCTTTTGCAAGAGAAAATATCACTTATTATTAAATAGTGTTATCAAGATTTTTTTAAAGCTTAAAAATTACACTTTATTTACTCTCTAAAAATTCGTCATATATGTATAAGTTGTAACGGTTTCTTTTTTTGCCGTAGCATTTATTTTGTTGTACATTTGCATTTTGCAATTGCTGCTGCACAAACTGCGTAAGTGATGCGCTAGAAACTCACGTTATAACGAGTGAAATGTTATTGATGCAGAGTATGTATTTTTGTAAATATAAATAGGAAGTACGACTTATTCGCTCATTGAAAATTTGAGCATAGCTATGCAATTAAAAGAAACAAATGTTAAATTATATGATAATTCTAATGACAGCTTTCGATTACATTACTCGTAAAATGTATTGTAACCTACTCGAACATTTCTCGATAATACTATGAGTCAGGTTTACTAAAACTTAAAGAAATTCAAATTTAAGCGAACATTTTGACGAAAATGAAATTTGAAAACAGCATTGTAATAAACTGTATAAAATACATTTTTCTACAACAGTTTAAAGTAAATGTAATGTTTATTAAGTGAAATACAAAAAATGTAAATCTTTTCAATTTAAAGGTTTTTTTATTCTTTAATAAAAGAAATTTGTATCATTTATAACGTTATTTAATTACTTTATTTGTGGAAATTATTGTAATTTACAAGTATCTTTCATATCTTGTTAATGGTTAGAGACTAGTCAGATATTGGCAATAAAAATTAAATCATTCAATATTTTTTATATTCAATTATATGTGATTTACAAAATATCTTTAGAACATTGTTTATGGCATGCATTTCTTTTTATGCGAAATAGGATTCTTTTATGGTCCAATCTTCCGATTAAGTATATGGAGATTAGAATCAATAACGAGTTAAGCGAACAAATATCTGTGCAATATTTTTGGTTTTTTAAAAAACTTTTAATTTTATTCAATAGACTGTTTATGCCGATAATACAGATGCCTACTCTGATTTAAGAAAACTATAAAATGAACCGAATAAATAAAATTCGATATTACTTTATATGTGTTCTCTTTCATAAAAATGTGACTTGGGTATAAGCTCGCGTTAATCTATAAGATTCAGATAATTTCTCACGAACCTCATTGCATTTCTCACTATGATTATTCATCGAACCATATATTATTAACAAAACCATTCAAGATAGTAATAAGATTATTGATAAATGTGAAGTATGATTATTCAAAATTTTGTATGCGTTGTGGTGAACGAAAAAAAATACAAAATTCCTCTCGAAGGAATCAATATTAGATAATTCTAGAAATTTGATTGAATTTAGACTTTAGTTATTAAAAATATATTTGTGCATAAAGGAAATCTTAATTGTAATATATCATAGAACTGTTTGCTGCAAATCAGCTCTACTTTCCGTCCAAATTCATATTTTTTTTACTAGTCGACTGTAAAAATTATTTTGGATTTTTTTTATAATCCAAAAAATTCAAAGAATTAAAAATTATAATTTGTAGTACTTTTAATGTTAAAAATTATATTATTATGGATAATATTGTAATAATTGTCATGTTGCTGATACACCATTAATATTGCTGCTACTTATTATTACGTTAATTTTTACTACTATTATGTTATTTTACTACTATTGATGTTACTATTGTACTACTACTACTATCACTACTACTGCTATACTATTACTACTGCTGTTGCTGCTACTATTATTATTACTATTATTATTAATAAATAAATTTTAATGTTCATAAGGTTGTAATGAATTTTGTAGAGCAAAACGCAGCAAACGGTTCACCAAACATAAAATATAAAAAATTTTATTGTTTTAAAAGCGTTTGAAGCAATAATAGTGATAATTTCGTAATAATAAATATTTTGAATCTATATGTTGCGTACTTACTATCGATTTATTTCCAAACTACCTCAATAGATAAAACAAACATACATCATTAATTTCATTTTTTGCATGAGTCTTTGTTACATTTTGCTAAATATCACTTTTTTTATGTACATTGCTATGCATAATTCTGTTTTTATCGTTGCAGTAGATTCTTAACTTATATAGTATTTGTAATGTTATTTCATAAGTTTTAATGCTTATCCCGTTTGAAAAATAACGAAAACAAAGACTAGTTCATCAAGAAGAGCTATAAAGTAAAAAATAAAATTTTGTTTGATCTAATAAGCAGAACCTGTAAAAAAAATGAATAAAATTCCATATTACTTTTGTAAAGCGATGAAAGATACTATTGAAATGAATAATCTGGTGGGGTGTGTATACGCCAAGAACCGATTATTTTAACTTTTTAGTGTTTGTTAGCAAATGCCTTTGTTTTGTTATTTCAGCCCCATGGACCCATCCGTATCCCCAAAGCACCCAGTAGTGAGGTACGTTCTTGCATTCCATTATACCGCAACCCATTTATTTATTTAGCGTATCTTTTATTTAAAGATTTTTCCGCTACCGGAATTGTCAATTATTAACTGATCTTTAAAAAAAGAAATTTTAATTTATCAATATAGTTGTTCATATTCATATTTACATTTTTTCTCACACATTATTAAATATAAACTCTCTTTACTTATGTTTGCTATAAATGTTTCAATTGTTATTTATATTTTCACGACATTAATTTAGTTTGCACAATCAATAATACGATAATTCAAAATGATGTGATAGGAACTTTGAAACATATATGTAATGTAAATTAAAATTATCTATGGTTGTATTAATTAAAGCAGTTTAACTGGAGAATAATTAACATATTTCATGTATAGACTGTATTGAATGCTTTTACTCACTTTGCGGATGAATTGCATGTCCAATGTTACTGTACTTAAAAGATTATTATAGCTTACTGTCGTATAAATAAAGTTACGATAATCTTTTAAAACCTGCAATATAAAGGTCCGGCAACTAATCGGCAAAGTGTTGGTTATGCAAATACAATCTTTGAGAGAGAAAAATATTTTGTTTCAGTGGTGCGACTACTAACGATGAACAAGTAAAACCACGCAGCCTTCGCTTTACGTGGAGCATGAAGACAACCAGCAGTAGAGATCCATTAGAAATCATGTCGGAAATACGAAAGGTAAACGATGATTTGTTTTCATTAGAATGTATTATTAGAAAAAAATGGTTGTACAAAATCGGAATAGATTTACCGTTAACATTGAATGTAAAGTTCAGCGAAACGTAGCTATAAACAAAGAATAAAATATTTTGAAATAAGCTTGAAGCGGGACAGAAAGAAAGCGTCAGCAAGGATTCACGATAAAATGTCATTATATTGGGATTTGACAGGTGCTGGACGCAAACGAATGCATGTACGAGCAGCTCGAACGGTTTCTGCTGCTGTGTGCTCACGGGGACTCAACGACGGATAGCCAGGTCCAGTGGGAAATCGAGGTGTGCAAACTACCCCGGCTCTCACTCAATGGGGTGCGCTTCAAGCGCATCTCTGGCACCTCGATCGGCTTCAAGAACATTGCCAGCAAGATCGCCAACGAGCTCAAACTGTGACTGCCGGCCGCAGGCGCCCTAGCCGCCCCTCGCACCAATCCATAACCCGCCTCGACAGCACCACCGGGCGACACGGACGACCTCGAACAGGCCGCGAGGCCGCCGCCACCCTGTAGCGCGGGCCACAAAGTGTCCAGCGCCGACGAGCTTTATCTTTACTTCTGGAGCAAGCGAGACCGGGATGACGAGACGGACGACGACGACGAAGATGACGACGACGACGACGACGACGACGACGACGACGACGACGACGACGACGACGACGACGACGACGATGACGACGACGACGACGACGATGACAATGACGACGATAACGAGCGCGAATCGGATCGCTCTTCCTCTTCCGGCTCGCGCTCCCCTGTCGAGTCGCCCAGTCACCGTACCGATTCGGACTCGGACACCCAAGAGATTTTCGTTTAACGACTAGCTCCTCACGCGCCCCCGCGGACACACCCGCACGAGTGCTCACGGATTCGGAGAGACCGAGAGGGAGAGAAAGTTGCGAGAGACAGAGAAGAGAGAGAAAGAATAGAGTGCCAGAGATTGAGTCGCTGCGAATGGATGGTCGGATGCGTGGACTGGAGATTTTGCAGTCACTAAGAGAGTGAACCCGACGCGTCGTAGGATGGATCCGGGGAGGACGATCGCGACGGTCGCCGGTTCTTTGTTCATCGTGCGACGATGACGGGTACACACCTGTCAAACGGGTTTGTGTTGAAATCCTGTGATCCGTGTCCGAGCTCATGAATACGTATTGAAATACTCCCGAGTGCCAAATGGAGCAGTGCAAAGTGGCCAAAGGGCCCAGGTGCGAAAAATTTCCCTGATGTGTCGCTTTCCTTTTCAACGATTTCTCCATTTATATACAAATATTTGCTCTTTCAAGCGCGTGATCTTTCATCGGGTTCATTTTTCCGCCTGCGTCTTTTAGCTGACTGAGAAGAGTGTGCAAAACGGAATACAGCAGATGTCATTACATGCACTTAGTCCTCGTACTTTGTATTGCGATTTCAATGAAATGATGCTTTTTGCTTTCCTTGTTTTATTTTATTTTATTTTTTCGAGGACGTATCGTAACTACCTTTATGGGAGGGACTGAGACTCGTGATCGATAGTGTTATTACTTTCATAATTTTTCAAAATACAAAAACCTTGGCCATCTGTAATCTCAACGTCAACGTGTCAATTATCGTTAAAATCCATTTCGATAATGCGGTCAAAAAAGCTAAATTGAACTTTTCCTTAGGAGTATTGTATTCACACTCAGTCCCTGTAATCGCAAACGAGGCAGTTCAATGTAAGAAAAATCATTATTAGCAACAGTATTAGTTTTACTTAGCACAATGAACCTTGATACTATAGTCGTGCCGCGTCATAGTATTTTTACTACGCGTAATTAGCTACTGTAAATTACAAAGGAAAAACGACACATACTATAACATTGAAGGAAATTATTGTTAAAAGAATGGAGATAACGACTATAATATCTAGACTTTATTTTAAAGCGAAGAAATCTGTTGACACGATGACTAGTTTACGGGTAGGACAATGCGTTCAAACAGTATAATTGGGCTCTTTAAAAATAAAAAAGATTGTTAAAGTGAACATAGATAAAAGACATTATATTGCTTAAAAAAGTTACATCTTCGACAAAACGTGGAGATTAAATGAGCTGCGTTAAATCGATGTATTAAATAAGGGCTGCGTTCGACATAGCAGTAAAACAATTCCATGTAATTTTAGTAGTTACTTATTGTTGAATCCTTCATTTGAGTAAAACTTGATGTAGATATAATTAAAAAAGCATATATATCTTAAAGTATTTATCGTCAAATGTTACAAGTTTTTAAATAAGGTTAATATATTTCCAAAAAGATATCTAGACTAATTTATAACCTATGTGTGAAGTATATGATGGAACCAATGTTTCAACATTTTCGAATATTTCTTTACATTTTTTTAAATTTTTAAAATTGAGTGTTTATATTTTTTGCTATTGTTGAGAATTACAACATTGTCGTAAACCTTAAGAGTGCTAATTTGCAATACATTCAAATTTATATCGAATCTAGTCGAATCGACGATACGTAGCTAGTGTGATTACGTGGAATTGACAATAAACTTTTTGATCATTTTTATGATGCTTTACTTTTTTATGTACACTACAATTTCGCGGATACACAGTTGGACAATTTCTGGATAATAATAGTTATTATTATTATTACATTATTATAATATAATTACATAACTGAATACAAGTCAAAAGTGATGTATTAAAATAATGATATGAAGGAGAGATTTATCAGTAAAATGTAGAGATTTCGATCGAATTTCGAGTCGAATAATTTACGTATGTTTGCGTGTATATGTATGCATATGTGGCTATGTGAATGTACATGTGAGTAAAAGAATGAAAGTGAAACGCACTTGAAAAGCTGAAAAATCGCCACCAAGATCTGCTGTTTCTACAAAAGATTTAAACATAAATTTAGGTATTACAATCGGCTATATTGTACTCTTTATTCTTCTGCGATTGCGTGTAAAGTACGGCTAATTGAACAAAAAACGTTTAGTGGTGTTTTAAAATAAATCGCAGATAGAGTGTAAATATGATAATTGAATAAAGGTACTAGATTAAATAAAATCATCCCACGTTAAAAAAATGAAGAAAGAAATTAAATATATAAGACACCTGCGGCGAAGTTCATGAAAGATCAATAATCGCCTAAAATTAATTAACTTTGTTACTGTTAGCAAGACTAATTTATTTACACGCTGTACGAGATTGATTTTTCATATTTCTAATACTTGCTATGAATGATCAATTCCATATAATACAAGACGAAAAAATTTAATGAAATGTACTACTTTGTAATATGCAGTGCTGTAAATCGATAAATGACTGATAGCAAATAAGTATCGAGATCAGCAATCTGTATAATGCATTGATTGGATAGATGATCTTAAAATAATAACACAGAGTTATTCACAATGTGTGTGCATCTATAACGATATTAAGACTTGTTCTCTTCGTGTATGAAACAAGATATTAAAAACGTAAGTGCACGTACACACATTTATTACGTCAAATCATTTACAATCCAAGACTAAGAAAAAAAAACAACAACGTAAAATAAAATATTAAGAACACATAACACTTCAATTTTCTTGTTAATAATGCAAGTTAATATATAAACATTGTAAAACATATTTGGTTGGAATTCATATGAAAAGATCACTTTTGTTCATTCATCATGTAAACAGTGCAGTGCATCAAGTACAATATTCAAACGTTATGCGCGACTGTCTCTGTAAATTGTCGCTGTAGTAGTGGATATTATTAACGGTTAATCATTAAGATCCTTAGTAATATAAATGGAACAGAACCCTTAACACTATGTAGGTAAAATTATTATATTGTTATCTAAAAACGGAAAAAACCACATGACCCAGCCTTGGATGATATGCTTCAACAAAATATTGTATAAATAAATGGAATAGTTCACATCCAAGGAATTTCATTAGTTAAGTAACACTCGTTAATTTCACATAAAGAGTCAGTGATCCTGCGGCTGGACGGACAACATTATATTTTTAAGTTAAACATTATGTTTCAAGTCAAATTAAGATTTTATTTTTTTAAGTTTTCTCTGTTTTAAATCAATATTATTTCCAAAATAACGTTGCCCGTACAACCGTTTGCAGGCATACGAATATTTCTATCACGTATAAAACAAACACTCAGTACTTTTTTTTTGTAGATAGGTACATAAAAAGCTTTGCCAAGTGTTTTTTGGTGATCGGTATCTCTTAGCCAAAATGTAGAAAAATCGTTTATAATAAAATGGTAACACGTATTGTTTCCTAACTGTCATCTTTACAGTTATCAATACCTAAAATTTGCTAAATGCATGAGTTAACTTTTAAAAAATATTATTTGAATTATAAGTATAATATTTGTTATAAACTAATATCCTGGCAAATTTTTTATATAAGTAGTATTGATTGAACTTGCTTAAGAATTTTTTTAAATCCATGGCAAACTTGCATTACACTTACAATAATTTTTGGTTGTAAATGTTACACAACAAAATAATTTTTAATACTATTGAGAACTTTGGAATAACTTTTTATTTATTTTTCATAGTATTTTTACTTGAGATTGTAATACTACAAATGTATTTCAGAATTGCATTATATATTTCTGAAATAAAGTATGCAAGGTAAGTATAGTTTTATTATTGAAATATATGTAGCACATTACAATTTTGAATAATTAAACTCAGTGTCACACGTAAATTTCATGAGTAATTGTGAAAGTTTTTGGAAGTTTTTAAATAAAATGTGTGTGTGTATATATATATATATATAAATTGATTTTCAATGTAAGGTACCGTTATAATTAGATTAATTAAATATTCTACAATTTAAAACGGATAACCAAGACTGATATTTTTAAACGGACAGCTTTGCAAAAGCAACAATGCAACCAATTGTGTTTGTTTATAAATGTTGCCAAAGTAGTTTATTATTATTATAATATATACATTAAAAAGCTGCATTTTGCTTGCATTTTATACATCTATATATATTTACAAATTTTAAAAACTAATTCATTTATTTTTTTGCAAAGTATATTACACAATTTCTTTTTTATTATTTCTCTCAATTATATTGTTAATTTTTTAAATTTTTCTATTTTGGTAAAGTATCAAATACTAATGAATGAAAGAATGTGATGCAACTAATTTATTTGTGAGAATGCAATAACAAATTTTTTTTGCTAATACATTTTCGGAAATACTTATGCTTAGTCGGTTAATTTAAAACACCGTGATTAAAAAAATTTTAATGCAAAAAAATGATACATACGCACAATACAACAATAAATCTAATCACATATATAATGCGATAAATGCAAGTGTGCATTGTGTCAGAATTCGCGGAATGTCAAATCAAATATGAAGTTCGAACCATCAGCATAATATAGTAAGTTTCGATGAGCTTGCATCAGTCATTAATAAAACAATACTCAAATTAATGTAATATGCGAGGTAATGTGCTTAATTTTTTTCGTAAACGGCTCTTTTTTTAACGGAAAATGTGACTATAAAAGCTTTATATTCTAAGCATTACATATATTCAATTCTTTAATAAATTCTATGGCCGGAAAAGTACAAATTAACATACACAGTAAAAATTTGAATTTTTTAAACCAAAATTTTATGAAATAATTCGTTTTGTATTCCGAAAAAGGCAAACTTGTAAATTTAATATATCTGAATATAATCAAATTACTTCTGCATAACGTTATGAGAATATAATAATTTCGTATATCCGTTACATGAATAACTACATTTACGATCGATATATTTTATAGTTTTTTTTGACTTCCAAATTATTCGGGGACAAGTATGTGAAAAATTGAATATCGATTAAAGAGCATTTTTATGTACCTTGTACTCAACATAATGTAAATTTCGTTAAAGGATATTGCAAAATATAATTTTTACGTTATATCTTATTTTGGTTATATACAAAAAATATATACAATTTTTCCTGCTTAAATAAAAAAGCGATAGTTGCTCGTTTCGATTACAGGAAGTTGTATTCGTTTTTAGTCTCCTGTAATTTTTAATAATATCGCCTCAACAATTTCATTCCCATAAATCATTCTCAACAATTTCGTAGGAAATCCGGAACTAAATCAACGGCAGCATACAAGTGGTTGGAGGTAACGTAAGAGATTGCAGCGGGAGTGCAGGAAATCCGGCAAGAATGAATGAGGCTCGAGTTCATCACTTTTCAAAAAGAACAGGCTCTGTGTGAGACTCTATATAATTTTTAATATTAATGATTGTTTTTAAATAATTGTTCAACATAATAAACCAATTTTATTGTTTTTTATTATAAGGTGATAACTATTAAGTACAAAAATGCCCTAATGTTCAAAATACTTTATAATACATTCATGTAACTATTTGCCTTTTAAATTTGAATTAAAATTACTGTTTAAATGAGCTAATATTCATTTAAATCATTTTTTTATCTGAATAACTAATAAAGATTTTGCGCTTGTCAAATACGTTTATTGTCTTGATTTATTTTATTTATATATATATATGAAGTTAATTTGTTCGAAATAATTACATTGTAATCAAACAATTGACAGCAACGGGCAGTAATACTGTCTCGGATACGGTATTGATCTGTAGGACAGGGGACTGTAGCAGAGAAAACAGAGATAAATCATCTCTGTCTATAGTACATTATCTATAATTACGATCTTTAAATTCAAGCAGATTCAAAATTATAAATACAAGATGTATTTACGATTAAAATAGCATTCTGTTTTTACAGATTTCTAAATTATTGATAGACATTATTGATAAATGATCGATAAAACTACAAAGATTCTATATGAAAAGTAAAACTACAAAAGTAATTATATATAGGTAATATATATTAGATTTATAAGTGTTTACATTTTATTATGTAGTTCGGATAAGCAGGGCGTAAGTAGGTAATAGGTATAAGGCGACGTGGAATATATACAGTTATTCCTAGTGTATATGTGTGTATGCGCGCGAGGTTGCGTGTTCAGTGGTTCCCAATGCCTATATTCACTAGTCGAAAGCATATGATCGCGCGTTTACAAACTGCAATCCATTGCAGTTTAGGTTAATTTAACCTTTGTAATTCAAGATTCCATTAATATATTTAGTACAATTATTACTATAAATACCAATAATGGCGTAAGTAATATTGCAATTCACTTATTTTGTATTAAACTTTTCCAAGTGCAATCTTTAGCAGTAAATTAACGAAAACTTTTCGTGATTGTGACATATGTTAGCTGTATTATAATCATAATAAAGAATTTTTTTAAATAGTTAAATTTTTTTCTTGTATAAAATTAATTTTAAAAGAATGTTCTGCTTGTGAGAATTAATTTAAAAATATTAAATTTGATGTTTTGTAAATAATGTACAGAAAATAAAGATAAATGTTATACTATGACTTTATTGTTATGTTTAAATTTTTACAGTTTATGATCTGTTTGCAGGTCAAAAGTTACTTTCAAGATCACACTGACATCTGATCCAAAACTACCATTTAAAGTGTAGGATTTTTTATTAATTATAATCTTTGAAGAATTTATTGTCAAGACATGTTAAACACAAACTATTTTATTTTAACTCATGAGTTTTCTTAAGTTTACAAATTAATGTCCTTTTGTTAAGTTAATTAGTATATTATTTAGATTAGTAATATTATAAACATTTGAAAATGGACCAAAGCATCGATGAAGTTTTAAGAACTATAGACTTTTATTGTGAGATAATAGAAAACTTTCAAGTTTATAATGAAATAGATTTTAACTTTTTGAAGAAAGCTTTTGAAGCTAGTATATATATTGAAAATGCAATAAAAAAAATTCAAGAAGAAAAAAAAGAGCTAGAATTTGAAAGTCATTTAAAATCATGGATGTTAAGCAAAAAAAAAATTGTTACTTATAAATGTGATAACTTTAAATTAGCTTGTGATAAATTATTAGAATTTAGTTTGAAACAACAAAGCATATCAAATGAAATTATTGATGATTTTATAAAAGTGTATATTCAGCATTGTGGACATCTTAGACTAGAAGCAGTTATAAATCATATATTAATGAATTCAATGCAAGCTAATGCCATAGTACAAATTTTTAAAAATTTAGAATTTTCTAAATCTGATATTGAAGATGAAGTACTTATAGCTTCATGGCAACACTCGATAAAGATTGGAAAAAAAAGGAAAATCATAGACTGTTTAACAGAGATGTTTAACAAAGAATGTATATCACACTTAATTGAATTAGCTTATAAATCAGAAACAAGTAGCTGTGTTAATAACTTAATTTTAAATTTTTTGGCTAAAAAACTTGAAGATAACAATGTTTTATTATATTCAGAATTAAAAAATACTAAAAGAAAAGTTCTTATGAAATTATTGGTAGATAATTGTCAGTTTCAAATCAGTTTTGTTGATGCAACTTTTTTTATTGGACGAAACATGGAATTTAATGATGAAGAATGGATTACAGATACTGGATTTACTTATGATGATTTGAGGAATATGATTCTAGTTCTTTTAGATGGTCCAGAACAATTGTATAAATTAATAATTGATAGAATCAAATTAGCTAAAGAATTAGATGCTGTTTGGGAAGATATTGAAAGAGATTGTATATTATGAAACTGAATTAATATGCTTTTTACTTAAATTAATATTAATTCAATTTTACGTTTTTAAGTTTATTTTTATCATTTTTGTAATATATATCTGTAAATACTTTATCCTAAGAAAATAAAAATATTGAATATAAAAAGTAATTTCTTCATTGCATGTCTTGACAAAGATTATTAATATATTTACTGAGTTTTTATATTACTTCTATCATATTACAGACTTAGTGTACCTGATAATACTCCCTTTACAGCTGTATTAAAGTTTGCTGCTGAAGAATTCAAAGTTACCCCTGCTACATCTGCAATAATCACAGATGATGGTGTTGGTATAAATCCACAGCAAACTGCTGGTAGTGAATCACTTCATTTTTAAGAAAATTCATAATTTTTGTGTTGAAAATTTTATAAAATTATAGTCTAATCAAAATAGTCCTTTTATTGTTAAACATTAATATAATTTAAAAATTAAAACCATAATTAAGATTTATAATTGATTAATTAATGCTATTGTAAAATTAATTATTACAAAGGTTTATTCTTTTTGCAGGCAATGTATTTCTGAAGCATGGTTCGGAACTGAGGTTAATACCAAGAGATAGAGTTGGACAAAATAGTTGATTCAAATTCATATATAAGTACATATAATTATTTTTTAAAAACATATTTTTAAATGACTATTGTAAATCTTTTTGAAGCTGTTTTTCATTTTGAAAATAATATTAAATAAAATAAATATATCAGCTGAGCATCAATATAATATAAAATGTATTTATAAACTAAAAAATTTGAGTATTGTTTAATATGTGATGGGAAAATAATTACACATAATTATGGAGTAGAAATATTTTTATAAGTGTATTACATATTAGATATAAGATTGTTACAAAGACCTAACTACATCATAATCTCATTAATGATCTTGTTTGCAATTATTTGTCAAAAACTGCTTTTATTATATTGTTGTAAAAGCACTTGCGCTACAAAAGACTTATTATTTGATACATAAAGTAAACTTAAATAACAAACTTTGTAATTTAGCTGACAAAATCATGCTACAAAACTTTTCATGATCACTGCAGGCAGAAATTATTAAATATTTCCAAAGTGGAATGTAACAAATATTTAGTTGCCTGTTCAGTTATGGATCATATATATAATCAAATATTATAAAGTAAAAGTTTTTTGGCACCAGTATGCTGGTTAATGAGTTCGCTATAAATTAGTTTTATTCTTGGTAAAAAATCTATTTTCTGAAAATTTTCGAAATATGAATAGCAATATCAATAGAAATATCAGACTTATGACCGGGATTGTTCAAAGCACTTTAGACTTGCACATGGCACCCTAAAAATGGTAACTATCTTCGTTATGTCAAAGTTATCAAATTACAAACATTTGAATGTAAAAAGTTATACATCTGATGTCATGTTCATAGTAAAATACATTGTAGCAAAAGTGTGTTAGTACATACGAGTGTAAAATAGATTTTTGTCAAACATTAATATCTTTTATTATTTTAAAGTTTCTTTTTGTTTTCCAAATCGTTTTGATGTAGTCAATGCAAGTGACAAAGTCATTTACTTTAATGAATAGTAATTCTTAATTTTTATATCATTTATTTTATCAAATTAAATATTTTTTTCATATAATTATAGAACATAATTTGTAGTAACTTTTTATCATTTATTTAATTAAAGGTGATATATAAAGATTGTTTATTATAACAATAAAAAATAAAATATTATAAATTTGATACCTATTTTTAAGTAATAAAAGATACCCATGAGTGACTTTTTTTACATCATACAGCATGTTTTTTGACTCAACGCTGATCTTACGTACTCAATCATTATTCTTATTACTTACAATAATACTTTGTTTAACGATAGTCTAACATGTGCGTTTAGACTTATGAATGAAAAAGGAATCTCAAGTAATGCATGTTTTCTTATTTTTTTCTCGTAACGCTAGTACGTGTTTTCATTTCAATATATCTCACGCTCGATACAACTTTCTACTAAAGTTTCGATATAAATTTTATACGGAACTTCCTTTACTTATCTCTTTCGCAGTTATGCGATATTTGATACTTAATTAAAATCTTTATCAATATAGAAAAAGACTCGTTTAACTTCGTCAATAGCAGATTTTTCTCTAGCAACCGAACAATAAAGATTTTTACTCGGTTCTCTCAACTAATTACTAAAACATACTCTTAGCACTTGATATAATAATACTACGTTGTTAGTATCAGATTAGGCGTTTGTAGCGAAAGATCCTAAGAAATGTACTTCCAGACTAGAACTATCATCACGTTTACTTCCTTCGACTGTCGGGATAAAACACATTATTCTCTTCTATACTTATTTCTCATTTTGCAAGCATAATTAAAAACTGGCACTCTCTTAGTTCTTTAATAGAATTCGTATAAAAAACGAATCTGAATTACTTAACGTACAAATAGAAATAGGTAAGTTTCGCATCATTATTTGTAAAATATCTTCGAACAGAGCGCAAAAAATGTTACAAGAATAAAGATCAGCTAAAATTATGTATATATATATATTTATATTAAATTAATAAATAGGAAAGATGCTTATGGCATAACGATCAAATATTCACGTAACTTTGGACAATTCCATATTTTGCACAAATACCCTCTGGACATAAAGAATCTCTTTTGTTGTACAGAAATCATCTTGTTTTAAAAACGAATTCACGAAAGCAATGTTTATTCATCCTGCAAATATAAAAGAATTTCATTCATTAATAAAATCATTATTTTTTGACGTTATTTATAATTCTTCTATAACAAGATTTAACAACAAAAAACGCGTTAAATGAAATCATACTCAGCTACTGAAAAATCAAGAACCATTTCTAATATTCTTCAAAACTTCAGACTATGTAGGTACTAAATTTTTTAAAATCTGTGTTAAAAGTTTTTGATCTTAAATCAATATATCTTTTAAACAGTTTCCAATTAAAAATTAATTATGATAAATTCATGGAAAAAAACGATGTAAGCCTACCCATTCATGTTCTTCGACACCTTCCATATAATCTTGTTCCAGTGGACATGTTATTACATCACCAACAAGGTTGCTCAAATTTTTTTGTATCTATTACACACAACATCAAAAAATGACAATCAACAACAGCACTACAGAAATCATGCTTTTAAGAAAGTTATTACATCTAGTTTCATTTTGATAAAATTTAAGCATAGACATTAATATTTTGGACTACCTTACTTCTACTATATGCAAAGTATAGATAATAAATACATGATAGAAATTCACGAAGATAAAATTTAAAAATGAAATATAGTAAAAAAAGCAGTAATCCAGCACACACATCTTGGAAAAAATTCTTCAATTATGTTAATTATATTACTGTGTAACACGAATTAATTTCAATTTTCATAACAATTGTTGTGATTGGAAAAAGTAAAACTTACATCCAGTTGTTTTGCTCTAACGTCCGAGTGATATCCAGATAGTCTATTATAATGCTGAGATGCAGATAAACTACTTGAGTTTTGCTTAGCTGAGATTGGTGCTGTGACTACAGCTTGTCCTTGACTTTCAGTTACTAAAAGTGTAATAATTAATTTAAAATATTTTTTATTTCTTGTTGTATATTATTTTTAAAAATACTAACAATTATCCATTCCTGGTGGTTTTAGATTAATTCTTGATGCTTGTTTATTTGCTCCTCCAAACCATTCCCAAGAACTCATAGCTGGATTCCATGTTACTTTTGTTGGTGGAAATAGATCATCTTGAAAAAGTTCACTCTATAAACAATATATTCACAATATAATGCTATGCTATACAAATTAACTATAGAAACTAGAAAATTTTTAAATTTTACTTTGATTCTGGGTACAGTAAAGCTTAACGGCTCTATTGCGTTATTTGTTAATCTGAAAGCAGAGGCAAATTCAACACTGGCAACATCGCATTTGTTTTTTGGTAAAAACGATAACCCTTGATGCAAAGAAGCACAACGATGATGACTTAAAGGACAACAGAATGGAGCTTCTTCTGTTACTTCAAAAGCATAAATTGTTGAATCACCCTAGAATTATTTAAATTATTAATAATATTCCATTATCAGTAAAAACAATTTAAGTATCCAAATTAAGTGAGACTAACTCGTCCTGTAAGAAACAGTGTAGAGCTATCTTCGTCATAGTATGGCATTAAAATTGCAGGAGAAACATCTAATCTAACGGTATTTAATGGAGCGTTCAAATTATCAGCTTTGAAAACGCGTATTTGTCTTTCCGAAACTCTGAAATTAAATATGAATTATTCTTTTTATTGTGCAATCTATTAATAAATAATAGTTAATTATAATAGTTATTTTAAAAGATCTACATAAACTAAATTACTCACTTGTCAAATCCCATAACAACCAAATAGCGTCCATCAAGAGCCCAAATGACCCTAGCACCTCGAGTGCCAACTGGGCCTTTGCCTTCTCTAATAGGCGTATCGCTGCTTCTAGGCTTATAAATTCTTAATTTACCAGCCTTACATGCCGTAGCAAGATACTGACCACATGGTGACCACGCTAAAGTGAATATCTGATCAGTGTGACCAATTAGGATGATCTGGCTTTTGATTGATTCGCCTCTTTTCAGAGGTTCGAGGTCCCAAATTTTCACTGTCATATCATATGAAGCTGACGCTAGAACATTTTCCGCAAGAGGATGAAATTTGATAAGATAGATCTTATCCGCATGTGCTTCAATAGTGTAGTTCGGCTCGTTAGTTGACTCGGTTAAGCCTAAACTAGGAATTTCCCATAATCGGATCATGCCGTCATCACAAGCTGAAATAAAACATTTTATTTTGGAAAATTTAAATGTTCATAGACCTTTTAAATGTTTTTGTAAATTGCTAGAATTTAACTTACCAACTGCAAGTCGCTGATTATCGAAAGGATCCCATTGAAAATCCATGACAGTTGCTCCATGCACCAAAGCAAGCATGCCACCAATAGGTAGTCTACCTGTTTTTTTCAATTCCAATACAGCAATTTTACCTCCTGGCCCACTTAATGGTACAGCTACTCGGTCTGAATTCGCTAATAAGATATAATTGATTTATTGAATCAATGCAATACATACATACTTAATTTATCCATGAATTTAAAAATTAAGTTTTTTCATTTTACCATGGAATCCATCACATTCGCCAAATATTTGTCTACTAATATTACGAATATTTTCGATATGTGTTGATTTGTGCCCAGGAGTACCTTTTAAATGTCTAAACTTTGATACTCTACCTGTAAAATTAATTAAGCACCAATCAGTTTTATATGAATAAATATTTATTAAAATAAATAATGAAATACTTGCCAAAGACTGTAGAAGTCCTCTTGGGAGTCGGTGTAGTGATAGGTTCCGGTCTTTCTAGACGCGGATCCATACTTTGTTGGCGAAGTATAGGAATGCTCTTTTTTGCCTCATCTTCTTTAATAATTTCGCTTTTAGTTTTGAAAGAATCCCTTCGTCTCATTGACGTTGGTGATCCCATGGCCTTTTCAGCCAAATTTCCATCAGTTACTGATGTGGATCTATTTTCGTATAAACGTCGTCTTTCGGCAATAGAATTTCTATTGGAGTTTCCTCTCTCAAAGTTTCCGGAATCCTCATTTTCAGGTGACTCATCCTTGACCTTAAAATTTAAAAAGTTAGATTAAAGTATTCTTATCATTTTAAATTTTTTTAAGGGGCCAATTCGAAAATCCTTTCAATCTAATCACCTTCACTTCGAACATCTTTCGTCTTTCGGCAGTACTCGGTGTTTTTGGTTTATATCCTGAGTCGCTTGAGTTGGCATCTTCCTCAATTGAGCTGGAGTCACTTTTTGCTGTCTCAGAATCCTTGTTACGTTCGGCCTCATACGTTGGGGATTTATCAACATCGTTCACTGAATCTTTAGCATCATAGCCGTCATTATTCACATGGCCATTACTATCAGTAGACGGAGCTTGTGGTACCGAAAATACTTTATCAAATGAAAATTCCTGACTGGCTGATTTAGCTTGGAAAGGCTTTGGTCCCAGACGTGGCTGCAAAAACAAAGAAAATGATCCAGAATATTTATTTCGACCAAAGTAAAGTTGGGGACTGAAAACAAGAAATTAGGATGTTGCGGATCAAGGTGCACGATAACACTCCAAAGGTGAAGGAAGTTTTCGTTAATTACTTTTGTAATTAACTTTGTAACTTTGTAATCATAAAAGAAAATAAACTGCAGATGTAGAAACTGAAAAAATAGTCGAAAATAAAAATATTCTTATGCATTTGTTTACACACTGAAAATAAATATGTCTTAAAAAATAATAATTTTCATATAAAGTAAATTTATGTTTATCGAACAGAAAATATTGCTATTAAGTATCAAACCTTATATCCTCCAATGACGTTTGGATTCACAGAGGTAACAACGGATCCAGGGTTTGGCGATGTTCTTGGTCGAGCAACTGGTTTTGGATCTTCCTTAACGCCTTCTTCCGAAAGGCTATTAGCTCTAGAAGCTCTTGGAAGTGGTTTGGGTGGTACTGTTTGAGATCCATTTTGCATTTTTGATTTCTCATCTTCCATTTTATCAATTTCTGCTTTCTTGTATTCTTCTTTTTCCTCGTTTAGGTCATTTTTTTCCATAATGTCTTCTTTTTCCGATATTATGTACGATTGTGCTTTGGTGTAACCTTTTGGTGTGGACATAGCAATAGCTTTTTGTTGACGCACTTCCAGCTTAATTTCTTGATGATTATTTTTCAAAGTAGCTAGATTTCCTTTATGAACCTGAAGGCCCGATAATTTACTTAGTGCTAATAACAATTTTATTCACTAATTGACAAACACCATGAGCTACTGCTGATACTCCAAGCAAACTACATGACGCAATGCATAATTTAACCTTTTAGAAAATAAAGCTTCTTGTTGCTTTTTTTTATTTTACTTAACGTCGTTCTATTTATTTGCTACATATTTAATGTATAATTTTGATGAAATTAATACAATTCTTAATGTATTGCAAATGGTTTTTAATGAATTTTGAGTCGCATAATTGCAATTTACTATTATTTACTTGAAATTATTAATATAAACACGAATAACTTCAAACAACAAGTAACTTTAAAATTCGTTCAAAATAGAAAATATTTTAAAAAGTGCCAATTTCTAATAAAAAAAATCGAACATTCTAAACAGTTTACTTACACAAGGAATTAACTACTACTGATCATCAGTGCCAGATTTCTCAATTCAGGTAAATACAAATAAACTACAAAAATTATAATGGAAATCTGAAAAGTGAAAGAAATAAATAAATAATAAAGTATGCAAAAGTATGTGCCAAACGAATCTTCTAAAAGTCCACAGCAACCAAAAAGGAGATGCACTTATTGATATATCTTGAAATAAATATCATCAAGATTAATGCATAGTAAGCATCACTTAAAACTAACTGAAATATAGAAATTAAAATAGTGCAAGTGTTAAATAATAATAATAAAATCTGAAAATCATTATTTAAAGAAATAAATTACAGAAGACATTACAACTTAATGCACACGCATACACTCGCATTAATATACTTACAAGTATTTACATTTATGTCAACTAATACAAATAGAATAAAATAAAATATAAATACAAAAAGTTAAAAAATTGTAATTGAAATAATATAAGATTTACCGTTATAGGTTCTTCGCCTTTGCTTCTTTTTGTTGGATCCAAAGATATTTTTGGCACTGGTAAATCATGGCCTTGAATCCAATCAGCTGCTGTATTTTGAGCTATACAACCGGCTGTTTCAGGATAAATATCTGCATGAAAGTCTCTGTAGGTCTAGAAATAGTTTATTTTTTATTTAAAATTAATATATCAAGATATTACATCTAGGACATAACGAAAAAACAATGGAAGTATCAAAATTTATATCATATGTTATACGGCAGTCGATGTAAATTGACTAATATAAATTTGATTTTAAGTAATTTTACCTTTCTGGGAACTTGGTACATAATAGGAATGACCATGGATGACGTCAGTTGAAGTACTCTATTCACTTCAGCTTGCATGACATTCAATGCTCGTTTTGGTACTGCACAGACACCTTTGGTTTGCTCCCCGCTATGTCGAATTCCTTCAACTAGAAATGGGTCTTTTTCCATGACTTCCATGTACATAATAGTAGTGTCACCTTTTCCAGCAAGGAATAGCATATTTGTGTCAGGATCAAAAAGAGGCATTAAAATTCTAAAATAGAATAATTTTTTAAATACTTTTCACTTGAAAATAGTTTTTAAAAAGATTTTTAACTTTAAATAGTTTTACCCTGTACTACAATCCAGTTCTAAGGTTTTAATTGGATCATTAAGATTTCTTAAATCTCGAATATAAACCTGTCTGAGTCTAGCTGCATCGAAACCAGTTGTCAAAAGCCTGTCACTATTTCCTAACCACACAATTCTTGAATCCTTGATACTTTGGTGACTAGAAGCAGATTGTACTACATTTTTTGTAGCACGAGGATCTATGATTCTAATTTGTTTATCTTTGCAAGATGTTGCAAGCAACGAACCATCTTGTTTCCAACTGACTGATTGGATAACTTCTTTGTGTTCATTATTAGCTGTTAGAATTATTAAATAAAAATTTTATTTATTAGCTTTTTAAAAAGAATTGGTTTATGTTGCAAATATATTTTAAAAAAATATTTATAATATAAATAAAAAAAATGAATAAAATTTTACTCACAAAATATATCCTTTTGAGAAAGTACATCCCATAAAGATAAGTTTGTATAAGAAACGGTTGTTAGAAGGTGCTCAGCAGAAGGATGCCAACGAACAACCTCAACCCTCCTCTGACGATGAGAAAAGGTGCATTCAGGATTACACAAAGGTTCTTCTAAACCTCCTTCAGGTATATGCCATAATTTTACCTAAAATATCATAAAATATTACATAAATATAATTATATTATTGCAGTAGAATTACATAAAAACAAATTTTAATTATATAATAAATTAGAATATTAAATTTAACAAATACCAAACAATCTTGTGATCCAGTAGCTAGAATTCCATCATGAAAAGGTGAAAAATCGATGTCTGTTACAGTATCAGCATGGGCATGTAATAAAGGCATTGTTTTACTTTTTCTTCCACAATCTTCAAGTGGCAGAACTGCCAGACTAGAACCTATAAAATAATTTTAATAAGCAAATGTTTAAGATTAAGTATAAATTATAATTATAAAAATATCTTAGAATGACTATTATATGAATATAGATCGTTATTTTGTAATGATTTTATTTATTTTTTTACTCTGCATAAAAATGACAAATAATACATTCTTACCATTATGATCCACATTGAATGCCATAAATGCAGCAGATGCTGCAATGTTATTCCCATACGTTTGATAAGATCCAACACAAATATCACGGATGCAGGCTTCAGGTTTGGGTACAATAGGTGTTGCATTTTTATACTTTGATGCTTTAAATCTCCACGCCATGATAGAGCCTTTTAATACTTTTGTATCCTTATTTATTTCGTATTAGTGAATCATGTAATCTAAAATTAAATTTAAATATATAAAAATATAGTTTTTAAATATTCTTTAATGCAATATTATTATACAAAATGTTAAGTCATTTGGTGTTTTACAATTTCATCAATAATTAGTATTTATTAAAATAAAGATATTACTATATGTAAATTTTTTACTCGTAGTATTTTCAAGATTTTAATAAATAAAAATTTGTTATAATTTATTAACTAAAAATTTATATTATATAAAAATTGATACATTCTCAAATTAAAACTTTCAAATTTCATCTTTGAAACGTCTAAACTGCATAATATTTAAATCTATAATTAAACTGATATACAATAAAAGCATCAAAAACTTATCACTAAAATAAATGTAATACAATAATACAATTTTTATGATTCTAATTTTTGTTATATTATCATTAAAATTTTAATGAATTATCCTATTTCACTAATCTAATTAGGTAATGATATTACTAATGTCTAAATTGGTGATATATATTATAATTTACTACTGTACCCAATTTATTCAGAACATATAAGAACATATAATAGTTTTATTTATAGAATGTTTATATCAAGAATTATCTAATTACTGATTAGCTCCTTAAAAATTTAAAGGTCAAACTAAATCAAAATTCATTTAAAAAATTTGTTACTATTTAATTATATACATAAACCGGTTTTTAAGTAGTTTTTTTCAAAGTGGATAGACTCATTGATTCTCCAGGACGCACAGAAAAGCAGAATAGCACGTACACCCTTCGAACCCTTTAGGCCGACCAAACAACAGTCGACTACTGCAATATTACGTCTGACAATTTCGCCCTCGGCGACCACTCGGCATTTAAAAGGATCAGCCGCTTACATAAAAGAGTTCACGGAAGAACGTAGAAAGTAAGAAGCTGAAAGAAGCTTATATCACTTGATTCGCGTGCCGGAATTTTTTGCTTTATACACACGCGTTTGTGACTGAAAGTGTCAAACCCCCGCTCAAGGGGTGGCCGATATGGGGTAGCAGTTAAAAAGAGAGCAAAGCAGCGGGGACGTGATGACGCACACAAACATAGGCCACCCTCACTTTCGCGAAACAATGACAATGAAGCGAAAAATTGTATATCTTCTGTTTCAGAGTAGTATGGGACACTGTGCTTCGAAAAAACGTTTATACTTGCAAAATCGCCATTATTTTTTTTCTTTCGTATATCGGGTCAGAAAGATCTGTCTTTACCGTTAATGGGCTGTTTCACGAGCATCGGCGTTTCCCCCTCTAAGCCGCGCGGAGGTAGGAAACTGCGGCTTTTCTGCTGGTGCAATGTTTTTCCAAACACTGCTGCTCGCGCGTGTAGCGTCGGCTCCCTGCTGTATAGCGCCGAGTTATATGGTCGCTGCAGGCACGCAAGCCGAACGCAAAAACAAAACACAGCACCGCGACGAATATACAGACGGAGACGAACGCGCGCGTGTGATCATACGCATGCAGGAGAGAGTGCGAGAAAGATATTTATCTGACAGCCGGTAGCAGGAAACGGGAAGCCTCCCCTTTTCTCGTCGGTTCACTATTCCACTCTGTCCTCTTTGTTTTTTAGTCTCTCACTCCTTCATTGCCTCATTGGCAATTGGCATTGCTCACGGTATGCACACACAACTACACGGTATTATATACTTGCGGATACGACTCACATCATGTCAGTATGTGCATGTATTACATTTTGAATCACTTTTGCTGGTCATTGACGGTATCTGACCACCACTGTGGGTGGTGATTTTTGAATATAAACAATGCACGGCAAAACAGTGTACTTAATATACAAGTAGTAGAGTCATAATTATGTAAGTAGTAGAGTTTACATATAAATATATTTGTAGACGAACATACAAATTTTGTTGAACTAATCTGACAGAAATAAAATACTTTATAAGATTTGTTTAAAAAAATAGATTCTTTGTAATTTTAATCCAATTCATTTCTAAGTTAAATAATTGAACTTGATTGTTATTGATCATGTACAATTTTCTCTACCTTACTTAATTTGTATATTAATAATTGAATTATATTATTTAAAGCGATTAAAGTTATCCATTTATTAGGCATACCGTCAAACGTCAATGTAATTATCATATGTGTGTGATCAAATGAAAAAGTCATTGATCTTTATATTAAATTTAAACAATATGCACTTTTGTATTCATTAACCGGTAAAAAATTCCTATAAAAGTATTATAACGTCGAAAAACAATAGCTAATAAATAATCAGTAGTAACAGCCTAACATTTATTATCTGTAACTACTGAGATTATAAGGTGTATTATTATAATAACAATTAACTAAATATTTAAGTAAATAATGAACTTCATGCACTTTATTTTGAAAGTATGCCCAACTTAAAATTTAAACACATAAAACCATTTCAAATAAAAAAATAAATATCACATAAATAACTTGCAATTCCTTAAAAATTCAATTCTTGATGAACAAATCCTGATTCTGAAGTGATTGCACTGATGTACTTATCATGATGATGGGTGCAAATGCAACTATTTTACCGTTACGTTGACGGTCACGTCCGCTCCGCATCTATATACGGAACAGAGATCGGGCGTCGCTCTCCCCGCCGCCGTTGTGTCTCCTCCTTGTCTGCAGCCGAGCGAATACAAAGCGACGCCCCACCCACCCGGAAAATGTATCACCAACGCATGAGCGAGGGAAACACGCCAGATAATTGTGTGCGTGCAAGGCGGCGATGATGTAGATCACCCCGCTTAGAGTGGGGGACAGGATGACGAGGACGAGGGTCCTCCCCTCGAACTCACGCTGACACGACAGGGGTCTCGGATAATAAAAGAATATCGAGAGCTTTTATTACCTACTGTACTTAACCACTTTCGTTCGATGTTTTAGACTTCACTGCTTTTCATTTTTTGAAATATTTTAATTTTTATATGAAATGTTTACAGAAATATTATATTTAAACACAAGTTTAAATTACTTGTTTTGACATAATACATTATAAATTTCTAAAATAATAAGCTGAGCATAATAGTTTCAGTTGTATTATTTTTTAATTATTTTTATTCTAAGTTTATTTTTTACGACATACGTGTATCACGTTTCTTGCCAATGAGGATCAAGAACCTTTTAATGTATTTGTAGCATTACACATTTATGAAATTTAAATTAAATTAAAAAATGTATTTAGATTGATTACAAGCTCGATTGTAAATAATAATTACTTAATATAGTATATGAGGAAAATGAAAAAGTGAACTTGTGAAAAGTAAAAAATTTTATTTTTTATTAATTTTCATACAATTTAACAATGTAAAATACAATTGTACATAAAACAATGTAAATGAACAGAGATATTACAGTTTAAATATTAAATACAAATCGTCCGATAAAATGCCTAAAAAGCTTGTGACGAAAAATATTGAAGATCTTTTAATGAGATTCATGATTATTACTTATCATACATTAAAATTATAAATGTATTTTCTAATTGGACGGCAAAGATTTATGTTAAAAAAAGATACAAAATTTTTTCGTCTCGTACATTTATATTAATCTAAAGCACTCTACGCTTCTTCTTTATTCAGTAATAGTCTTAAAATACATATTAACCTGAACTTTTGGACGGAAATTTTTATGACTTAATTATCCTATATTCATTACTTACTATGAGTAAATAGTAGATATTAATTATAGATCATTTATAGTATTTAATAATTTTGTGCGAATTCAAGCATTTGCGTGGAATATTTTTAAAGAACGCAGTACAATCATAAAGGATTCGTTTATTTATAAAAATACTTCGATATCATTGATATAAAAAATATTTTAATATCAACAACTATGAAATGTATATTTCATTTCAAAATGTTATGAATCTAGATAATTATAATCTATGCTTTTCTTCAGAGATAATATTATATAATATAACTATTTAGCTTTCATATTCACACTATCTTACAGTACTAATTTGAAAAAGGTTTATTTGTTCGATAAGTTTATCTCTCTTTTTCTTTTTCTCTTAGATATTTTTGTATAAAAAAATATTGTTTAGACACATTTCTATAAATATTCTATTTTTTATTCTATTTCAGAATCTATTGGAAGTTTAATTTCACCAATGTCAGGCGAGAGAATACTTTCGAAGTTGAAAATTCGTTTTTCATAAGGCTTGTCGATTATCGTCATTTAGTTTAAACAATCAATTTCTTGTCAAACCATGTACTGGAAAAACAAGTGATGTTAAGCATTTTTGAATTCAACGCTATATTGTTAGTTAACAAAATTGAATGTTTTTTTTATTTTAAAAGTTGTGCAAGTGTGTTTTCGGATATGTAGAAAAATTACGAAATCATTTAGTAATACACTAAATTTCTATATTCTATTTCTAGTTTTAAAAATTGTATTCGACTAAATATATTTTAAGAATACAAATGTTTCACCAAAATGATGGATCTAATGATATTATTTTTCATTTTGAATATATCCTCCTAGATTCAAGTGAATACAGCATGAATAATAGTACCATTTAATGTTTGATTCAATTTGACATAGTTGATAAATTACAAAAAAGTAGAAAACGTCTGTTAAATGAGCTTAAAAAATTAATTATATTAAAACATAAAATAAATTATTTTTAATCTTTTAATAAAAAAATTATGTAAATTATGATAATTCATTTGGCTATCTGGAATAATGTAAATATTCGTTTTGAACTCATTTACAATATTATACTACTCTTTGTTAAATAATATTAGAATGCAAAACAGTACTATTATTATAATTAGATAAGCTTAGCATATTCAAAATCTATCTTATCAACAAACATTTTTTGAAAATGTAATTAATTATAAATTTATTTGAATGAGTAAATGTATGGCTCATTCAACGACGTTCATGGCTTATAATTGTTATTAAACAAATCTAAACACTTTCAAAAATAGTAGTGATATGAAAACTAACCCTGAATTTATCATACGCTTGGTTGCAGCATTGCCATAATCTGAAGAATCACCCATTCTGAACCTGTGAGCTGGACTGGACATTCTACCATCTCCACCATTACTGTACGCCAATACTCGTAAGAAATATTCCTTACCAACACCCAGATTGTTAATGATTGCCTCAATTGCTCCTACTGAAACAATTGTATCCGCAGCAGTGCTCATGTCTTGATCCGTTTCCCATACCCTTATCTTAAAACCAATAACTGGTTCTTCATCCTTAACGTTTTGCACATAACGCCAAGTGACCCTAACCGATGTCGGATTTCTGCCAAATACATGAACAGAAGATGGAGGATTTTGAGGTGCTTTTCGATATGTTCTTTCTTTATAACGTTCACTCTCAGGACCTTCTCCAGCTGAATTGTATGCCATAACCTTAACAAATTTATTAAATCATATAAAAACGATTTTTCAATTTTTCAATTAATTCATATTTTAGCAAAGTGTTGCTTTAATACTATGAATCAAAAATATTCGTAATTTAAAAATCTAAATTTGGTTTTTAGTAAAAAAGTAGCATACCTTAACATAGTAATAAGTGTTAGGCTGCAAACCAACAACGAGAGACCATGGACGAGTACTTCTAGACAGATAATAAACGGAATCTTCTTCTTTGCTTGCTTCTTTCCAATATTTAATACGATGACCTATAAGTTTACCTCGAAGGGTTTCTCGAGACTGATCAATTGGATTCCAAGTAACATTTAATGCTGTACTGTTATATATAAGTGAATACACCATTTGTGGAGCAACCTAATAAAAAAGAATTTTTGAAACAAAATGTACAATTTATTAAAAACATTAAAATTTAATTTTTTTGTACAAAAACTAACCTGTGGCATTTCTTCAGCACTAAATATGGTAACGATTTCGGATTTGGGTCCATAACCGATATCGTTTGCTGGTTGTACTTGTACTTCATATTCGGTATAGTAGTACTGTGATTGAATTGGTACTACAGCTTTACCAATGTTCCCGTGATCTTTAAGAGCTAATGATTGAAATTCAGTTTCTGCACGTTTACGACGCCAAAAAACTTTATAAAAAATACCCGGCCCGTATTGTTCGGATGGCTTCAGTGTATCCCATTTGATCGTAAGATCGCCAATTTTACCTTGAATTAAAAGATTTGAGATATTTATTTAGAATACGATTGTTAAAATAAGTCTAATTGAGAATCTCTTAAATACCTCCGCCTCCTCTAATATTTGAAGGAGCTTTTGTCGGTCTGTCAGACGGTGTACTATACTGTGGCGAAGGCATCGAGGGTGGTCCATAGCCCAAGTCATTACCAGCCTGCATACGAAATTCATAAGTCGTATAAGGATGAAGCACATTCTCAAGGTGAGCTTCTTTTCGTCCGTTATATCTATCTATCTCGTTGAAAGCCGTGAAATCTGAATAAACAAGAAACAAAAAGAATTGATAAATTGATTAAAACAATTGCAATTAAAGTTAATATAATTATACCTCGTGTTAGATTGACCCAAGTATTATTCCAATTAGTTCTAGCACTAATGGTATATCTGTTGATTGGTCGCCCATGATATGCCCCGTCAATCCAAGTAAGGGTCACTGAAGTCTTAGCAACGTTAGGTACCTGAACTCCTCCTGGAGGTCCTGGTGGACCCTCGACCGTAATGGTTGTTTTAGACGTTATGCGACCAACTGCACTTTTTACAATGCATTCGTAATCACCGGCCTCAGCGAAAGTCGCGTTGATGATATCAAGGGTACCGCCATCTACAACTATGTGTGGATTAGCTTTGAGATCTTTATCACGTATACGCATTTCATTATGCATCCAAATATAAGCAACGTCCAACATTTCATCTGTTTGAGCTGTGCAACGAAGCGTTTGATTAAAGTTTATGGCTGTTACAATGCGTGGTGGTAACGACTCTACTAGTATTGGCCCATCTGAAAAACATTATCAGTTGTAATAAATTCATTTTTCATTAAAGTTATATTTGCATTAACTGGTTTTTATACACTTACTTAAAACTATTAATCGACCACGTGATTCGTCGGCACCATACTGGTTCGATGCTTGGCAAACGTAAGTGCCCTCGTCATCTCTCGAGACAGGGCTAATGATAAGACTGCCTGTATCTAGAATTCGCCTTCTGCCTCCACTTCCTAAAACATTACCATCTTTTTTCCACGTAAATTTTGGTCTAGGTGCAGCCTCTGGATTACAAATTATGGTGACATTTCCACCTTCTCCGGCGTATGTCTCTGGTTCTAACGGTCGTTTCTTAAATGATGGTTTCAATGCTATTGGTTTTAAACATAATTTACATTTATGTTGAAACTATTCTCACTTAAATCAAGCTAAAATTTTCAAAACATATACTCACATAAAACTCTTAACTGAGCTGATGAATATTTAGTCTTAAGTTGATTTCTAGCTTCGCATTGATACATGGCCTCATCTCTTTCTGGATCAAGGGACTTAATTTTCAATACATTGTCCTGAACAATATATCGATCCCGATCTTCTGGTGGTAACGTATACATATCTAAAATCTCGCCATTCCTTAGCCAGTTGTAAGTAATGTCCGGAATACCGAAAGCTTCACACACCCAAGTCAGTTCACCCCTATTATCCATATGTTTATCAGCTAATGGTACAGTGAAATTAGGGGCAGCTTGGATTGACAAATAAACTGAATTTTTTATTGAAATCTTCTCATTTCGAGCACGGCATACATATTCGCCCTCATCTTCAATACGCACTCGTGGTATCATTAGTACGCGGTTATGATTCATCAAATAAGCACCACGAGGTAATTCAGCGCCTAAACGCGTCCAGTTGTATGAAGGCACTGGGCTACATAAAATGAGATTGATTAAATAAAATTGATATATCAGAGGCTTTTTGAACTATAATTATTAAATATTATTTGTACGATAATAATTATATATTCTTACAATCCAAAGGCAATACATTCCATCCTGACTTGATCACCAGCAATTGGAGCTTCAGGAAAGATTTTTGGAAAATTATTTGGAAACTTTAAATGTTGGGGTGTTACTAAAAATAATGAACAATAATTTATATTTAGAAAATTTTTTAGTTCAGTAAATAATAGAAGCACTAAAAATAAAATGATAATATACTTACAATGAGGACTAACATGAAGAGGAAAGAATGGTCCATTACGACCAGTATCTGAGGCAGTGCTTTGTACATTGCAGGAATAGTTAGCTTGATCAATTTTTTCAAGAGCTGAGAAATATAAGGCACCATCGTACGAAACAAAAAGTCGTTCATTATCATCATCAACAAAAAATGGAAAAGCTTCTCTGGCCCAATAATATTTAACGCCTGGAAAATGTTGTGGTGGATCACAATAAACTGCTTTGCCCCAATGCTCATCACCACGCTCTTCTGGACGTTTAAGATTAAATTCCAAAATGTAACCAAAAGAGAGCTCAACACTTTCTGATCTTATAGTTCCAAATGGATTAGTAGCTTTACAATGGTAAGTACCACGATCTTCCGTCTAAATTACAATTATTTGAACATGTTAAATTATTTTTAAATGTAAACAGCCATACATATAATGTTAGAACTAATGCAAAGATATATATTTATACCTGATTGGGGGCAAAAATAATCAGAGTACCTCCACTAACAGTGTACCTATTATTCATTAAAGGATCAATCTTTTTTGCAACAAGTCTATCATTTTGGAAATCTTCCTTAAACCAGTCATATGTTGGAGCTGGATATCCTCCAGCTAGGCAACTTAAAGAAACGTCATTATTTACAACCCTTTTAGTAACATCAAACACTTTGTTTTCTGGTTGTTTAATAAAATATGGTCCTCTTGGTATCTTTAAGGGATCATTAATTTCTAGACCATATTGATAAGTACGGTCATCAGACAATAAATAAAATAAATTGGTAACAGGAGCTTCACAAATGTAGTAATGAAGATCTTGTCCAAGAACTTTTTCGAAACCCCAACGCTTGAGGCCCTCACTGTACCCATAAACTAAGTAATCTTTACCATAAATATTATCAATCTTTTCAGGTAAAAATGCATTTTCCATATTAATTAGTTGTGAGCCATCATCGTTAGTCCAATAACTACCTTGCATTCTAACACCAGTGTACCATTTTCTATGCTGTGGATCCTGTTGTAATAATTCTCGTAAAATATTGCCATGTTCTTCTAAACTATTTATAGACAATAAATCACTCTGATAAGCTTGACAATTTCTTCGTGCATCTTCCCTAGATCTAACACTCTTGATAAAACGATAACAAGAGTCTTGAAAAGTTACCCATGGCTTAGGACACCTATGCTCTATCTCATTGTAATATATTGTTTGAGATTGAACAGATGAAAGTGTTACGATAAAAAATGTCAATGGTATTATCAAAGACATATTGTCTGAAAAGAAATAAAATTATTTATGTTACTAAAATTACTAAATTGATACGCAAAATATAACATATTAAAAAATATTATAAGATAATAAATTGCTTTTTTTAATTAAAAGACACTTAATTTAATAAAAATACTAATAACATTAACTAGTTTACTTAATCAATAAATTTATACTTTGAAAACATAAACAGTACATAGATTTTATTTAATATCAGGTTAAATATAATTTTTATTTATATAATAAATACTTAATTATTCTTATTCCAAGTAATTTTTTCATTTAGAAATGGTGGTTAAAATTACTAAATAATTAAATGTTAATTTATAATGAGAAGAAATGAAGATTACTCATATATAAGAATATGTGAAGTAATGGACTCAACAGTTATAAAGGGAGGGGACATTCAGGGAGTGGCTACTATAGGTGTTAGTTTTACAATATTCATAGATCACACTGTAATATACATTGTTACTGAAAAAATATATTTTTTAGACTTGTGAACTGTTAATAGACGCAAGATAAAGAATTACCTTTATTTTATTATTACTTTGCTTTTCATTAGATGAATTTATTTGAAAAGCAGCGTCCCTGTTTCACGACACTACTCACTGCACTGCATTCAACCATTCATTTCTAACCTAAGCCCCTCTTATCCCCTCCACTGTCTCACGGACACAAATGACTAACGAGTATGACACGTATACATAAAGTTACATATATGTATCAGAAAAGTGCAGATACATGTTATGTTTACGCTTTATTTCAGTAATGCATATGGTGCCTTTTGTAGCTTATGTATAGAAAATACCAATTAAGATAATTTTTTTTATTCAGATTTTCTTTTGTACATCCTTCTAAACAGTTTGCTCAATGTACTCATGGAGATTTGGATAATTGATTGGTCGATTCATATAGTATATAATACACATATATATTTATAAACACATGTTCATAAATTAATGTTAACTGATGTTATTACAAATTTAATTTTAAATTTTTCAATTTTACTTTTAATTCAATTAGTATTAGTAGTAGTAGTTAATTTAAAAATATATAATACGTTTTAAAATTGATTAAAAAATTAAAAAATGTGATTAAAAGCTGTAATATTATTGCATAAAATATTGAATATAATAGCTTCTAATAAAAACAGAATAGACCTTTGTATTACATTACACACTGTACAATTTTTTTACATGCAATAAGAAGTCTTTTCAGTCTTTGAGTAAGCTTAGTTGCAGTAAAGGCATTACTTTCAAAGATGATAAATCAGCCAATATAGCCTAGAAATAAGAATTTTGTTCAGAATCTATAAATCATGCATATTTAAAACATAAGCTGAAGTGTGTACTTACTTCAACGTTATGCAAAGTATTAACTTGCATCAAATTTTCTTTACGAAAACTTAGAATAGTAACTGCAAGTAATGGTATAATTTCTAAGGAATCATATCCAAGTACTAAATCCCACAAATATAGTAATTGCTCTGGTGGAAGATGACCACTAAATCCTCGCATTAACCATTTGAATACAATTTTAATTCTATAAAAAATATCTATGTATTTTTTTCAGAATTATAGCTTTTTTAAAAATAATAATTAATAATTTTTGTAACTAACGGTTGAATATGTAAATTTCTAAAATGTGCCCATAGCTGAGGTTCATGACACTGTAATAATCTTTCAAATAGAAGACACAAAGCAACTATACCTTGTTCATGACATGACACAGTATGAAGACGAAACCAATATTTTAAATAGAATGCCCGAAATGTAAAATACATTGCACATGGATTGTCATATAAATAGCAAAAAGGAGTTGCTAAAAAATATTGAAAATCAGAGACATAGTAATTTAAAATTTTAATTTTAAATATCTTACCATACATGGTAAAACCATGAAATGGAATAACGCCACTTGGTGGAAAAACTAAAGTATTCTCTAGAGTTGCAGGTTTGCCCTGCAGGACTGCATGTATAACTTGTCCACCTGCACTTTTATCCATTGTAACAGGAGCAAGAACTTCTGAGTCTCTTGAAAAACTTAACATAGTTTTATACAATACATCTTCAAAGACAAAATATTGATCATCATTACTTGCAGTTAATTGAACATCCTTTAAAAATGAAAATAAGCAAATATTAAACATGATTTTTTCAATTGTTACGTATTAATTGACTGATGTTATATTTACTTTAATTATTAATTTATCTACCATAATATCATACTGTAAAACCATTTCTTTTAATTCTTCATAATAATCAATATCCTATAGTAAAATTTAATACATATGATTTAAAATTAAATTAGAATATTAAATTAGAATATAGAAAAGAAATTATTACAAATACATTATGTTCAGAAATTATATATAAAAATTTACACTATCTCTAATCACAGATCCTAAAACAAGAGACCAAAGCCTTCCCCTTAAAGCTCTTGGTGCTCCACGTTTCAAAAATTCTTGAGCAATTGGAGCATGATTAGACAATAATACTTTCTCACCAAGGTGAATTCTTTCAGCTTCCAAATTTGGATAATTTCCACAAGAGGGAATATTACCATTTACTCCAAGTAATGCAACACCTTCAGAAATCTCTTTATATGTTTCTCTCTGCAAAATAAATCTTTAATTACACATTAATGAAGACATATAATTGTTTTAGAACAATACTTTACCAATTGAACCAAAGTTTTTACATGAATTTGAATGTAACTGAATTCCCAATTTGGTTCATTACTAAATCATACATAAAATCTTTGTATAAAATTTAATATTCAATGAATAAGATAAAAATTTAACTCCTTACGGTTGTTTTTTGAAGGATGGATCTCTTACTGAAAAAAGTACTTCTAAAAAATCTTTTGGAGCATACAGTGGTCTATATTGAGAAAGATCTATGGATCATAATAGCATTGATTATTTATATGAATATTTAGATTATAAATTCTAAAACTAAATATAAATTATATAAATATATAATATACCAAAATCACATGTGCTAAGTTCATTCCATTTTTCAGCTAATTCTTCTCTATCATTATTTGGTCGAATCCGAGCTAATGGAACATTCAGTTCATTACACATAGAATTGAGAGATTTCTGAATCCTTCTCTCCCAAGATATTTGTGCCTTTTTTAAATAACTTAAATCACTATCCTGATCGTTTGAGCTTGTATTTGGTTCATTAAGTCTCTTAAAATATTTAATGATCATTATATCAAAAATTATAAATAAAATGAAAAGTAGCACTTACTTGAGTTCTTGTCCAATGAAATACTGTATTTCTCAGTTCTGTCTCTAAACCTTCATTTTTTAAAGCTTCAAATAACGTATTTTTAAAATCTTCTTTTTTTACTGCTGTAGATGCAACAAGTTTCTATATAATAATTACAGTTTTACTTATAAAAATGACGATTCAATTTTCCACAAAAAAGTTGAAATTAATTTATGAAATAAATTTATAAAATATATTTTCACCTGTATTTCATTATATAAATTTTTATAATTTGCCATATTTTGGATATCTTCTGTTAACTTCTTGGCGGTATTTTGTAGTTGATGTTTTTTATCTTTATTTTCTGACATTTTTAAATATTAAAAATTATATTCGGTATAGTAAAGCCTAAAAATTCTATCTATGACGCCATTTGTAAACAAGTTTGGTGCGCACATAAATCAAAGATAATCCAATATGAACAGCAACCAAAGTTTAAACGATTCTATGAAAACTTAATTTGGACATAACTTATATTATTCATTCAAATTATAAGAAATGCTTAATACAAATGCAGTGTATAACTTTAGTTATTATTTGCTATTCCGAAAAACTAAAAAAATTCAAATTCGCGCTTTTATACTTTCGATGCATCGCTAATTTTAAATTATTCTTTAATAAGTAAAATATATGCAATTGTTTAGTTTTGTAATTTTAATAATAAAAATATTGAATAATGCTACGTACTTTTATAAATGATGTTAGTTAATATTAAAATCATTTTCAACTGTTTATACCTTTATATTGAATTCAACAAGTTAGCTTATACGATTTGTCAAAATTTAGCAATGATCTGTTTTAAATTTTTTACTTAAGCAAATAATTAATAAATTTATTAACTAGTTAAAAGATATCTAGTAAAAACACGTGTTATTATTATGAAAGATAATTTATAATTAGACAATAACAGTATACGAAAATTTAAAGCGAACAATGATTGCTAATACCAAAAATCTCGTCAAAAATAGCTCAATAAAGATGTACTATTATAATTAATGTATACTTGAGTGTAGCTGACTGCAGTTTTTCTTTCATATCTTTTTTTCGTTCATTGATGATCATCTGTTGTACATTCATTGCATTCATGAATTATGAGTAGTGTCAGACGCGATGCCGGGCGCCGGTTCATGTCGGAGATGCGCGTGTTAATCCAGCTTTTTTGGTGCATACATTGGTCGTATATAGATGTATGATGTAACAAAATCTTATCATTTAAAAAAAAACAAACTAATCAATTATAACTAATGATTATGATCATATTCTAATTTTATTTTTGTATTATTAAGTCATTTTAAAAATACTAAATTTCTCGCGAGAGCTTTTAAAAGAATTAAAAAATTTATTCAATTATTATAACAAGCTTTTACGCTTGAATGAAAAATTAATTATACCAAAAAAGACTATGAAATGATTAATCAGCATGATAGATAGGTATTACAATAAAAAAAGAAAACAAGTTTTCCGAGTCAACAGATATAAGTTATTACTTATACCCAGCCAAAAGAAAATAATATCGACTACTGAATGTCTTGTGTCGGTTCATAGGGTTGTAAGGGTTTGGTATTAGGGTTGCGATGTGGCCTAAGGCATAAGATGATACTACGTAAAATACATAATGGCATGCATAATTTGAAACGGATTAATAATTAAGAATTATAATTTTAGCTGAATTGAGCAATTAAAGGAAATTGTAAAACATTCAGCCAGCGGGAACATAGCAAGGAAGTCCGTAATATTCAGTACTTTAATATGGCGGCTCCTTAAGAAACGTAGAGCTGCACCGTAGCTGTTGATTCTTTATTCTTGCGCAGTAACGGTGCAGAAGCAGAATTAAAATCTATAAAATTAGAATGGATATCGCATCAATGCTCGAAGTTGAAGTCCAGGAAGTGGTTGATAGCAAAGAAAATGGTCAGTGTGATCAAAGTTAATTTTGACATAACCTAAAGATTCTTTGTTTCATTCTTGATAACACACATTCTTTTTAATTAAACTTAAATAATTATCCGTAGTCTATACCATAAATTTAGTTTATTTTATGGTATATTAAGAAATATTCACCTTGTCATATTTATATACTAAAGAATCAGTGGGAAATTTTGATACAATCAGTTTCTGCTTATACATATTGTTATAATGCCCAAATTCTTTTCTTACACTTTTATTTGGCAGGATTAGACAAAATTAGTAATATAAGTTATTTAAACTTATTAGTCATCTATTTTATAGAGTTGAATATAAATTAATAGCATATACAGTTGAATAATACATACATTTAAAGTTTTTGTTTTAGAATGCATACTGATTTGTTTTAAAAGTAGATTGTCATACTTTAATTATAAAATTAAAATAGTTCATTGATAATTGATTCATAAGTTTTTAATTTACATTTACATTAATTCAAATCATATTTGTGAAGGGTACTTGCAATATTTATTTTTATTCAGTTAAGTAAAATCTATGGTTAAAATGATACAAATTATACATTTGTTAATAAACATAAAATACTCAATGAACTTACTAAATATTAATTACTAATTAATATTTAATAATAATAATATTTAACAATAATTACTAATTAACTAAAAACTAATTATTAAATTACTCAAAGTAATTTAAATAAATATAGGTAAATAATGAAGTAATTTAAAAAAAAAATTTTAATAATATGCAGTTCATGTTAATCATGTTATAATTTATATCTAAATTTCATTTAATAAAATTAATAATATATTTGTTTTACTATAATAATAGAAATTTAACAAATAAAACTATATATTATTGTTTTAAAACAGTAATGAAGTAAATAAATAAACATATTATTGATTAATTTGATTAATAATAATATATTGTTTTGTTCTGATTCTAGTAACACCATTAAAGATACAGAAATCAAATTATCCATGTAAAAATTTTTCTACGGATGAGAATGATTTTTATAAATTAACATATGGCAGTGGTATGATTTAAAAAATCATTAGTAAATAATGAGACTATTATTTTTTAATCTTTGAATTGTTTGTTTTTATCAGATGTGGCTTCAGTCCGATTTCTCAGGATTCATTGTACAGGCTGTGATGAACATATTGGTTCTGCACCTGCAGAAGTCTGCAATATGCATGAACATCCAGTTCTGAGAACATTACTTTGTGCAAAATGTAGAGAATTTTATGGTGATGGTACCTTTGAACAAGGTAATAAATAAATTTTATTTTATAAGTTAATGTATATAACATAAAATTAAAAAATTTTAAATTATTGTGTTTTCAAAATTTTAGTTTTTATTTAAATGATTATGTATTTATAAATTATGTGGTTTTTAAAGGAGAAGATGCTACTGATATGTTCTGTAGATGGTGTGCAAATGGTGGAAATCTTTATTGCTGTTCTTATTGTAGTAATACTTTTTGCAGTAAATGCATTAAACGGAATTTTGATCCACCAACAATTAAACGTATAGAAGCAGAAGATAGTTGGAAGTGTTTTGTTTGTGATCCTAAAGATTTATTTCCATTGCGATCAATAACTAGAGCCCTGATTACACATATTGAAACAGTTACGAGGTAAGTAAAATATAATAATCATATTAATTATTTATATGTTCATGAAATTAAATGAAATTAAAATCAAATTCAGTTAATAACATTATAAAGTATGTAGATTTATATATAGATGTATTTATAATACAATTTATGAATCTATGATAGTTTTTTTACTACTTGCTTTTCTTCTAAAAAATTTTGGTAAACAGAAACTAAACCCTGACATATTCATTTGATTATCTCTAATGATTTTTCTGATATAACCATCCCCTTTATAGGAACATTAAATTGTAAAAGTACTGAACATAATTCAAAACTATTTAAAAGTGAATTTATCATTGAAATCATGACTATATGTCATGAAATTAAAGTAGTCATCAATAAACTGTTGTACTAATTCAATCCAGTATTAATATTTCCAAGATAACTTAAAATATGTTTTGTAAATAAAAATATCAAAGGAAACTACTTATTCAGTAATCTTAATATAATGCGTGATTTCATATTTATAGTATATTAGAAAATGACAGACGAATGTCTCCAAAAGAAATTGAAGAAAAAATGCATTTAGATGAAACTAAGTGTTGTTCACGTAAACGGAAGCGTCGAAGACGGCGAACTCTTTCCAATTCAGATGACGATGAAGAAGATTCAAATTATGTGCCAGAAACTGAAAGACCAGAAACACCACCTCTAAAAAAAAGAAAAATTCGCAAGGTTGCACAATGGATAAAAGTAATATCATTTTTATCTAATTTATATTCTATTAACATTCTTTGCATTTGATACTAAAAGATTATAATATTTGCAGGCTGATAACAATGGATATATGGATCATGAGTATTATAGTAGTAAACGTCAAACAAAGATTGAACCAGATCCAGATTCATCTGATATAATGATACCATGTGAACAAAGCATGGTTGAAGGTGACACAGAAATTGATCACACTGAGAATTGTCAATCTGCAACTTTGGAAAATAAGGTACTTAAGTTAATACATACTTTGAAAGAAACAAAAAACTAATGCTTAATATTATTTGATTATATTTATGATTCATCATAAAATATCAATTAATTAAAATATTATAAACATGCAGATATTTAAACATAGTTTTTTGATAGATAACAATTTCTAATTTTAATGGCCTATATTAGAATTAATATATCTATTTTAAAAAATTCAGATATTTTCTATACTATGTATTTAAATAGTGAAATTTTAAATTATAAAATTTATAAGTGAAATTATGTTAGGACTTAAAAGCTGAAAAAACAACATTTGTCTCACAAAGTTTATTTTTACTTCGAGTACCTACAAGTACTCTAAAATAATTTTGGAATGTTTTTTTAATTTTTCTACATTATGTTTGTACGTTTTTTGAATCGTAGACTACTTGTCTCTTTTTATTGAAAGCAAACGGAGCACTTAAAAAATATCTTGGAAAAGATGTATTTCGTATCTAATTTTTTGTGCAAAATCGAAGACGCACTTCCAGTTTTATGATTATAAACTCACTTAGTACTCTCACGAACTTTCAGTTTGTAGTCAATTCAGCTGTACCCTAGCGTTCCTCGTCATTTGCATTAGTGCAGCTAGATTTATAATCTGCAAACAACTGACAAATCGTTGTTTAAATAGCAAAGTTTTATCAACACACGAAATGCGTTTTTTTCACACATTTTCGAAAACTAGACATGTCCATTGAAGGTTAATTTTTTTGAAAAACGAACTGGATTTGATATTACTAGCGCCATCTGTGAGCTATTTCTTTGACTTTTTAAATAATGTATTATATGTATTTATATTATAAATACTATGTTTTTAGTTTTTGTTACGAACGAACATAATTTTTAATTGATTTTCCAAAAGCATAAACTAAGTTGATGCGCGTTTAAATTTTTCTCGTTATTATCTCCGGCGCGTCCGTGACCCGTGCGCGCGCGCGAGTGGCTAATCTTCGGTCAGCAAACATGCCGAATTGCCGACTGCCGAGCCGAGGTAGTCCGAGTTAGTCCGAGTATAACCGAATCGGTCAGGTTGACCATTGCAACGATGAGATTGCCATCTAGCAGCCAGCTGCCAGTGTGTTTCAAGCCTTCGATTGTGATAGTTCAAGTTGGTTCAAGTAATCAAGTTTAACTCAGATTTGGAGTTTTCTTGTACAAGCGTGTTTTTGTTGACTGTATTCTTCTAACCTGTCTCGACGTGTATACGGTTACATGCATCGGTTTGGCAGCTAACAGTTTTGAGTTAAAATTAAAAGTAGTTTTTAGAATTTATAATCGTAGTCATGCGAAAACCATTAAATTGTCGAACACATATTGGTAGGCTAACTACTGCACAACGTAATAATCGTAAACTTAAACAAAATATGATGCAAGCTACTTTTGCAGTATTAAAGGTAATAAATTGAAAATTTAGATATTAGTAAATAAAAAAAAGTGTTCAAAGAAAAGAATTTATATTTAAGTTTACAGAGTTAAAGATTTATATGTACAGATATTATTTAACCTATAAATACAATTGAGTATAATTATTTAGTAATAAGAATAGAAATATTTAAGAGCTTTCAACAACTTTGATTAACACTTATAATACAATTTATAAAAATGATATATTATATATTGAAATTCATTAGCAATATTTCTCTTTCATGTTATAAATAAATTTTTTCTTTAATAAAGTTTTATCTTATTTCTAAGAAACTACGCTTTTGTTATTAAGTTGCTCTTTATTTATTAATAATAAATATTAAATCAACTGAAATTAAAAAATTTTAATCCTATCTTAACTGAATTTTGCAGAATACATCAAATTCTTCAGATGCTCAACTTAGCGTTTTGAAACAAACTCAAAAACAGCCACCACCTCTTAGTCCCATACAGGTGCTATCTCCAGCACAGCTGCAAACTTATCAGCAATTACAATTGAAACCTATTACAAAAAATTCGATGGCTATTAATCCAGTACCATTAGCAAATCTACTCAAAGTTGCATTATCAACTGGTGTCAAAAAAATTAAAGTAACCCACTCACCAAATCAGAAATTAGTAGCTGTTCCAATGTCAGCTGTACCAAAATCCATTGCCACTAGTTCATTGTCTTTTGTAAAACCAACTAGACATTTCTTAGTGCCTAAAATTCTTGCAAAAAACTTACAACAACCAAAACAGCAGTTACAATCAAAACCAATTGTACAACAACAGCAACAACAACAACAACAACAACAACAACAACAACAACAACAACCCAATGTTATAGATTTAGACAGTGATGACGAACCAATTATATTGGAAACTAACCAAGTTGTAAATCATAATAATAGTGATTCTAACATTGATCATAATATAAGTATCATAAATGATATGGAAACTGAAGAAAATGTTGTTCCAGATCAACTACCAGTAAGTAAATTCTGTTTAAAACTTGCTATATTAACCATTTTTTATTATTTATGTTATTCATAGAGTATCTATAATTTCTGTTATTTGTAAAATATTAATATGAATAAAATGAGGTTGTGTTTTTTATTTAGATAAACTAGTTTCAAATTAACAAAAACATTAAAATACATAAAAAGTCTAAAAAGTCATTGTAAAAATGTTAGTCTTAAAATGCCTCAGAACATTTTTTAGCATTTATGTAGACAACTATACGTTACTTTAGTAAACTATAGCACAAAACAACTTTTATTTAAATACATAGTTTTTATGCATTACAAACATAAGGACTAATTTAAACAAATAAGTAAATTGGTTAATTAAATATATTACAAAAATATACTGTACATGAAATTTAAATATTAATTTTTACCTGTTTAATTACGTAAAAAAATAAGTTCAAAACGTCATTAAATTGTTATATATGCCTTCCTATATTTCTTTTGTGTAAACACTTTATTTATCATTTAATAATTGTGTTTAGTTAAAATAGAGAGATCAAATACTCCTTAAATTAAAATTGTTGAATTAAAATTATTAAAACTGATTACTAGATTGACCATGACTATGAAGATAAAAATGATGAACCTGTGATGGTATGTACTGAACCAAAAACAGGAACAAATCCTAGGTTATTGAGTACTAAGGCTGATGAATTAACGACGACTATTGATGGTTTAATACCTGTAAAGCAACAGCAGCGTGATCAGAGATTCAAAAAAATGCTGATTCTACAAAGTCAAGAAATTGATAGTACATTGGGCGAGCTTAAAACAAAGATTCTTAAATTAATTCAGACTTCTAATAGTAAATCAACAGATTCAGACCTACTAAATGCTGCTTCCATATACACAAAACGTTTTCATCGAGCATTGCGTAAATCGTTAGTTGAATTGTCTCATATTAATGATAGGGTTGTGAGGGATTATTTGGATTGGAAAAAGAAGAATGATAAGACAATGTTAAAGTCTCTAAAGGAAAAGGAAAATAAGGAAAAAATAGACTCTGAGTAAGTGTATTCTGTACATATTGTTAATATTTCAGTATCTAAAATAGAATACTGAAATAGAAACATATTTTTTATGATGCATGACATTTGATAACTACTATAAGTTAAAAAATATCTTGAATATTGTTATATAATTGTTAGTAAATTTTTTATAAGAAATATTGTTTTCTTTAATTTAATGCGTTTTACAGGTTTTAATCATTATTTTAAATCATTGTCGAATTTTGCTGAAAGTATCATAATTGTTTCAAATTATATTTATGGCATGTCGTAGATGATAATTACTTTCATAAAATAATATTTTTGCATTTGTGTATTATTAAAAACATTTTAATCCAATAATAGATTTCAAATAATATTAATAGAAATAATTTGCTTGTAGTAATCTGTTTCAAAAAAAAGATGACCTTACTCTGGAAATGATTTGTATAAGAGAATCGGACTCAGAATCTAATTCTGAAGACGAGGAACCAAAATTGTCAAATAATGAAGATCATATAATAGAGGCCTCGAGCATACCACCAGATTATTCAAATATTCTGGATCATTTAACAATTTTTAAACGTAAGCCAACAGCAGTAAAAGGGGTTGGTAATACCTCTATTCTTACAAAGGATAAGGCCTGTCAAGCTTATGATGTGCCTTGGAGAGATTATGAAAAGTGTATTGGTTACTCTCTTCTAACAAGAGCTGAATACGATGCTAATACACAGAAGGACATAAATCATCCAGTTATTCCTAATGAACATTTTGGAAAATATCAAGAGCAATACTTGTTCTATCTCCAACATATCGAAGATTATGGCATAAAAACAGACGATTTAAAGGTAAAGTCAATGAAAGATTTATGGATAGAACAAATTAGATTTCTGTTAAAAATAACTTGAGAAGAATGTTTTAGTTTTGATTTTTTTCATTTGTCCATCTCTGTAAATTTATGAGAACTTGGCTATAATTATTATGTATACATTTTATATCAGGAAAACCTTAAAAAATAGTTAAATAAATATAAATATTATATTTTATATTAAAATTTTTAGGGTTTACCAGATCCAAATCATATTCCGCTAAAGGATCTATTAGACAGCACGTCTCCATTTATCACGGATATACTTGAACGCCTAAGTCCGGTAACTCTTTCTAATGGTTGCACATCACCTTCAGCAAAGCTTATGTCTTCTACTTCCGCAAATAGTAATTTGGATATAGTAACTGATTTACCTTCGTCACCAAAATCTATAGTCGTTCTGTCTCCATCTAATAGTAAAAAAGAACGTCAAAATCCAAATTCTGAATCTATAGTAGTTTCATCTTTGAATGCAAGAAATAGTAGTGATCAGGAATCTGAAATAAAGACTGTTGATGAGAACACTGTTTCCACCTCTAAGGCGGTGGAACACCTTGTAAAAATGGTTACAAAACTATCGGAAGATTTGCGAAGTGAACATACAGTTGAGAAAATAGAAACTAAAAAAACTAATGATCAGGACGAAGTATTAATGGTGGTTGAATCAATTCAAGAAACCTCCAATAAAAAAAACATCGATCATGATGTTATCGATATGTGTACGACTACGTTAAATAATGATGACTGTATGATTGTAGAATAATTTGTACCATTGTTTTTTTGTTTTAGGCCGAATGAAAGCATAGTTTTTATTTTTTTGCTGCCTTGAAGATAAATTTATTAAATTCAAATAATATCTCCGGGGTTTCACAAATTTAGCATTATTTTGATAATCATAGTTTTACTCGGATGATAATTACATTTGTACATTTAAAATTCACTTGTTACAAGCAATATGTCTATATTATTTTCAAACAGCAGTTAAAAGAAAAAACTAATGTAATGTTTGATATATGGAATTACTTCGATTGGAAAATAATTTAATAATAATAGTAACAATCCGTTACAAAAGTTTCTTTGATGAGTTTTTCATGTACATGTTTTTCGATTGTTTTTAGATAAAATTTATATGATTTTCGTCGTGGCAGAAGTGTACATAGGTGTGAATGAGGCCATATTTTAATTTTTTCTGTTTGATAATTACAGAAAAAATTCATTACCCTTGATTATAATAGTGCATTATTGATTTTTTTTAAATTTCTCGATAAGTTATTGATTTTTCATAAACATCATGGAGAATTTAATATAAATGAAAATCAATAAATGAGCTAATAGAGAGAAATCATTAATCATTGCAATAAGAAAATCATCGAAATCTTATATAGAAATGCGTTTCTAAAAGAAAATCAGATAAATATTTTGTTAAGTACTTTGCAACATTAGTTTAAAAGTTCAGAAGGGTATACTTACATTTAAATAATGTACAAAAACAATATGTATGTTTGAATAACTTAACATAGTATTCATTCTATCTTCAATTTTGGATATTTTGCACTTTTATAACGCAGGCGTTTCCTTTTAGGACAAACGTTATTGTCCATTGTACATAGTAGCGATGTTTATAAGATTTTTCATACATGCTAAGCCGCAGACTTTTCGATCTCTTTCAATGCAGTTTAATCAAGATAACGATAAGGACATAAAATACGATCGGGAATGTATTTCAAAAAAGGCGGGTGTGTAATTGTAAAGAATTTTTCGTAGATAAGTACGAAATTTTATATTTTAAGCGTCTTTATCGTACAAACGACAGCGTACAATAAGTAAGGATAAGATATTATTTAATTAGAGATTCATGTCCATTGTGAAACGATGTCTAAAATTAATTGTTCTCTTCCAAGACGAAAAGATGTTTAAAAAAAATTAACTTATAATGTCAGCTTTACTTTTAAGATCATATATGCAATAAATTTAAATAATGAATAGTACATGAAGGGATTTATTTTTGACAATTCCAACGATTTTTAATATTCATTTATTCTTACATCTATGATATAATAATAATATATTAATATATTAATCGCTCTTCTTAAAATCACTGGGCACTGTAGCTCATTAATGTATGAAAGTGATAATCGGATCTTTTATTCGGTAGTATAAAAAATAAATTTTTAGATCATAAATGCAAAGCGTCCATTCAGCTGAGATAGTGTCACTGGTTTCTTAATATCGGAATTGTCCTTTTCGTCCCATACCATTGTGGTAGACTCGTAATGGCGTGTAATTTCCGTTACCATTCATCGCTGTAAATTACAATATTTTAGTGAAATAGACATATGATTCAATTTATACAATTCGCAGTTTATGAGACATTCGTAGCACTTGTAAATTCCGATCAATTTAAGAGTTTGAAAAGTGGCTGGACCGCATAATTATATAAGTATAGAAAGTACCTAAACCTTGCCGAAGGCTTTTCAACTCGATATGGCAAATTTTTCAATAAAGATGTTTAAAAAATGATCAATGGTACAATATAAATATATTTAAATCTGGATATTTAAATTAAAAAAGTGCATAGTTTTCCGCGCGTGTACATATAAACGAATTACAAGTTATATTAAAGTATTTTTTATCATTCTTAAAATCTTAACAGAATGTGAATATTATAAGTATAATTTTTTATAATGACAAATATTTCAATTTTTTTTATATTTTAATATTCTTATTAATATGAGTCTGTCTGTACATATTTTAATATGAGTATAAAAATAAAGTGCTCTAAAATTCTTAACTAGTTTGTTTTCTTTAAGGTAATTGATTTTATGTATAATGTAATTCGAACCTTGAACGATAGTAGGCGGCTGTCTCTGCCCACCGCTGACTGTTTGAGCATGACATCGAGGCTTAAGGATGCCATGGTAAAGCACAAAGTATAGTGTCGCGATAGCAGCTGCAGCTATTGCCAAGCACTGATATATGTAGCGCATTGACTCCACTTCGTCACCTCTGTCAATTTTATCAACGCAGGCACCGATTACCGCACCAATAGCACGACCTAAGACCATCCATAAGATAATCCAATTAAGAACCTAAGTATGAGCCATAAACTACATTTGTTTAACGCACCTATGCAAAAATGTGCTATAACGGGTAGTGCTTGACCGGTTGCCGTCATTTGCCTAGGGATGAGGTGGCGGAAGTAGAGTATTGCTGTAACCCACATTATACCAAGGGTGAAGAGCTCGAGTACTTCCGAGATTAAAGCCCACCAGACATCTGGCACAATGCTCAATCCGGTGAATCTGCAATGTTTTTTAATGAATAAATACTCATTGTTTTAAACAGTTTTATGACTTTGTTATTCCCGATTTTGTGCTATTTAAATATTAGTATAAGTTTAACTCTGCAGAAAAGAAAATTTTTCTTGGAATGGATACAAATCGTAACGGACACTGCCAAAAAACAGCAGCATTTACCTGACAATGTAAATAATGAACGCAGTGATGAGGAGATTGCTGTGTCCACAGTAATCGACTAGGTTCTCCGACTTCCAGAGAAATAGTACTGCGGGCAAAGCACCTACCGTTAGTGCCAGACCAATTGATAGCTCGTCTCCTTGCAAGTGTATTAAATGCCTGTAGACAAAAATTGAGAAAGTTCGGTTAAATCGATGCTTGTGTAAGTAAAAGGTACATTATATTACTGATAGTGATTGCATTAATAATACTGCTATAGTGAATGAAAAAAGTTCTAGTTTTTCAACGTAATTTCATTTTTAAACGCGCATTATTGCTCAAAACATTTTTCTTGAAAATTATAAAATATGTGCAGGAAAGTTGTTTGAAAATATGATCCACAAATTTTTCGAAATTCAATGAATTTTATGAGTATGTAATGAATTTGATATATGCAACTCTGTTTCTGAAAGATAAAAATTGAAGCACATCTTAAAAACTATTTAGTATAAAAATAAGAATTACAGGGAAAGGTAGGTATTCATAGCGCTCCATAGGGCGCCCATGAGCAGGAGAACCAGGAAGAGGGCGGCGGTCTCCCCTCCGTACTTGCGGACGGCGCTCATGGGCAGGGCGAGCATCCCGCTGCAGGTGTGCCACCACCACTCGGGCGGGCTGAGGGGCATCTCGTTGGCCGAGAGGGCCACGCAGGCGGCCAGGAGGACGAGGAGCGCGTGCAGGCCGATGGGCACGTAATGGCCGACTCCCGGGCCCAGGAGCGTCGCCAGGTAACCGCTGAGGGGGCCCAGGGCCGCAAAGCCCAGCGAGCCAAAAGCTGCAAAAAAAAAACAAGAGAGGACGTAAAGAACCGTCGAGCGCGAATAGCCGCGCGCGTTTTGCACCGCGTACATACCTAGTTGTCGGCCAACGTCGCCGCGGCCGGTGGAGGTCTCGCGGGTCGCGATCACCACTGCGGCGTCGATGAGGGCCACCGCCGCCGTGGGGAAGATGTCGGCCAGGCACCGGAACGCTAGGTACATCCAGAAGGTCAGGTCCTCGTTGCCGATCACCTGTCGGCATTGGCTCTCGGCCAGGACGCTCGCCATGCCTGCAAGAGTCGTGTTCAACGGTTATCGTCTCTTTTTTACTTTTGGGGCGTCTACCTATTACGTTTGGGTTTACAGTGTACAACAAATTTGGAAATTTCTATAAGTATGGGGAGTTGTACATACATACTAAGGAATACACGGATCCATGCTTTACCTAGGACTACTACTGAATACAATTGGGGAACATCTCTGATCAATCCTCGATGGTCAAGTTACTTACTCAACTCGTACTCCGTGGTGTTCCAATCTTTGCGTAAAGCAAGCAACAGAGATGGAAAGTTTAAAATTTGCCCACATATTATTGAGGATTCTATTCGATGGCATGTAGAATAAATACACTTATTGGTTTATTCGCGATTAGTGATTTTGTTCCAAGATAGATGGGAAAATTTGGTCGTAGTCGGACAAGTGGGCCTTGGAGGCGACTTACCCATGTCGATGTCGTAGGGATCCTCGAGCTGGCACTCGACGAGGCAGGTCTGGTTGATGCGGGCCATGGCGCTCTGGAGGTCCGCGGGGATCCTGCACTCGAGGCTCTGGGCGACGGGGAAGGCGCACCACTCGTCGGCGAGCTCGGGGTTGCGCGCCTGGCCCAAGCTGGCGACGAGCGGCAGGCTCTCGCGGGACTCGGTGAACAGGTGGCAGATGCGCATGCCCCGGGGGTTGGTGTAGCAGACCCGCGGCGCCTCGGCCCCCGGGGCGTGGAGGAGGGCGCGGGCGTCGCGGTGGGCCGCCTCGAGGGGCACGACGCCGAGGTCGCCGCTGCCGAGGTCCTCTGGCGGCTCGGGCCCCAGGGGCCCCAGGGGCACGACGCCCGCCGGGCCGGTCTCCGGGCGGGGAGGCTCGCGGCGCGAGGGGTCGCGGCAGGCGAAGGTGCAGCGCGAGAGCCGCAGGGCCCCCAGGGCCTCCTCGTCGGTCCAGCGGTGGCAGCCCAGGGCGCCCCGGCAGCGCTCCTGGTGGACGAGGGCGCCCCCGGCGTCGCAGGTGAGCTTCACCGCGGGCCGCAGCTCGTGGGGCAGGTCGACGCGGCGCACCGCCGGCACGAGGAGCAGCAGGGCGTAGAAGAGGGCCGAGAAGACGCAGCAGACGGCGATCATGACCCGGAGGTAGCGGCCGTTGCCCGAGGCCGCGGCGCCCTTGTCCCCGCAGCCGCCGCCCGCGGGCTGCCGGTAGCGGCGCATGGCCATGCGGTCGGCCAGGGGTCCGGCGATCAGCGGCCCCAGGAGCGCCGCCGCGGGGGCTATCATCGAGATCGTGCGGATCTCTTGGGGGCTCAGGCCCACCGCGAGCATGTGCAGCGGCAGGAACGGCAGGAGGCAGCCCATACCTGAAAGTCAATTGTATTGTCACGCACACGTGCCCATGCTCAAACGCAACGAGTGTGCATTTCAATCAACTGCAAACTCGCGCGCATCGTAAACTTTGCTACAAGTGCAATTACCTTTTTTACAAACTACGTATTACGTACAGCTTTTATAAATTCGAATTGTCGAAATATCAAAAGAGTAAAAGTACAACGAATTAAAAGAAACGAAAGTAGTTTTCCCCGAGACAGCCGTCAATCATCTCGAGTGTTGGAACATTGCATTAAGGGCTCACCTCCGAAGAAGAGGAAGAGTAGGCACTTGAGGGAGATGAGGTTGGCGTTGATCAACTTCTCCCGGGCTTCGGGAGCCTTGCAGCTGGCCTCGGGGGCCATCGCTTCCGCGGTGGAGCTCATGGCTCGGGGGACGGGCTGCCGCGGGTTAGATCGCTGATTGCTTCGGCCTGGAGGGACGGCTTCGGGGCCTCGAACGATCAGCTGAGGCTACTCGAGCGGCTCTTCCGGCGCCTCATCGCTCGGTGTCCCGCGCCGAGGCCGTCGGGACTCTTCCCTCGCGGCGCTTCTGCATCCTCGCCGAGTCGGTATGTCCGCAGCTGCAATCAGACCAATAATGCCGAGAGTCAACACGAGCTCTCCAACTAGCGTTTATCGTTAGCGGAGGAGGATCCGAGGCCCTCCTTTCCGAGAGCTAATTCTGTGATTGCCTGAGCCTGCATACCTGCGCCCGAAAGAGCAGGTGGATAATTCGTCTTTTGCCCCTTTGCAAATCAAACGTCCAAGTGGAGCAAAAGAGCAGTTGGCCAAGGCTTCAACGCGTCCTCAGGGTTTTGCGATCCGACCCAAGCCAACTGAAATCTATTGATTGCATTCGGTCTATTCAATTAGCCGCGCTTTAGCGAGAAAAATCGGTCAATTCCCTACCGGGAAAAGTCCACTCACGGACGCTCGGGTGTCAGGTGACACGCGGGGGGCGCAATCCACGCATAATTTGCCGCAACGCGTGCACTTTTTTCCAAAGGCACGCGCGCCTCTTTGTGCGAACGTGTCACGGGACGCGGGCGCAGAAGATCGCGGTCGCGCGAACCTCGCTGATATGCAGGCGACAAAGCAGCTTGCATGCACATTGAATAATCCCGTGGCCGCGCGCCGGAGACGCCGCGACGCGCGCCTGCATTTGAGGTCGCCCCGCCGCGGATGCATCTGTATACAGGCGGGCGAATAAAAGCCCCGGTTAAAGTGAATGTTTGCCCCGCGAGAGCCGGGCGACTTCGCCCCGAGATTCACCGCGCACGCGAGGCTCCCGCGGCGTAATCGCCTCGGAGCCGACAACGACCCACGCGTGTAATCCGACGTAAGTGCATAGTGTCGCGCGGGCTAATAAACGCCGCCCGCAATTTCCTGCTCCACAAAGGGGGCAGCGAGGAGGGCAGGCAGCAGCGCCGGGGGCGGGGGGAAGCTCGAGGCGCGTCTGCTCGCGTGTCAAGGTTCCGCTAATTTGCCCGAGTCTGCGGGCGCGCCATCCAGTCGCGGGGCTGGACTTTCGCCGCGCGACCCACGCGCGCCAACTCGTCGCCGGGTTCTTTGCGGCGCCCGCGGCTCGGGGGACTTTTATGTATATATACACGCGGCCCACAGGAGGGCCATATATATGCCAGTAATGAGAGGAGGCTTTTACGCGGAGGCTTTTCAAAGCAAACCGGCTACTTTATTTACCCGGGTTCGCGTTAATTAGCGTATCGCGCGGTACACTGTTATGTGGAGCGTCTTGTTTTCCATCGACAGCGCTAGCTCGTCCCGGTAAATAAGCCGCAAATGAAAATACGCGCTCGCTTACTGTGGAGGTTCGCTTTGTATTCTTAATGGCATTTTCAAGTTGGATAATTGTTATTTCAGGGGATAATACGGACAAACAATTAGATCGGTGCTAATTGCAAGATTTTTTGTGCACGGTATACCCTATAGCATTAACTTCCTTTAGAATACAAACAATTTTAACGGCTATATACCTCTATACAATAATGCACATTTATGAAATAATAAGTAGGTAGCAATAATGTCATGTAACAAGTAATAATAATTATTTTAGAGAGTAACGTGGAAAAAACTTCCTATCATTAGTTTTACTATTTATTCTTTTTCTGAGTAACCGTCAAATCGTCTATTAATTATTCGAGGATACTATTTTCCCCTTCCTTTTTTTTAGTAAATGACGCAACACATATTTGAAACTTTCTTTTCGGAGGCTGTTATCGTAATTCTCTCACGCTCTAAAACTTCTCCCATAATATACAAAGGGGGGGATGGACAATCCTTGAAACTCGGAAGATGCGATGCCTCCTTTTCCTCCCCGCGCAACCTATTGCCCGTGCAGTTTTCTATAACTAATATAATATTTTCATATAATAGGAGGCCTCGAACGCGGCTCGCTCCCCGGGAGTCTCGTGTAAATAATTTTCCACGATCACCAGCCACTTTCACTCTGCCCTTTTATGTACAATTTTTACACGTATATATATACATGAATTTGTTTATGTTTTAATTCCGCTGAGGCTTACAATTCGATAAAGAATACTATAGTAATAGAAATGAAAAATAATACGTTTTCATACAAACATTTGTATCCGCTACAAGTTGTATAGGGAAAAAGTAGGCTGAGCGGCGCGCGGCCCCCTAATTCGCTTTAGCGAGCTTCCGCGCGAGCCGCTAAGCCAATTTCCCCGCGTGGGTTGGGTTCACCGCGGCATTTCCTTTACAGTGACTGCACGCGGGGCCGCCCGGCTCCAAGGTTATAGCGCTCGCTTTCACGCGGCTCGCGGAAATGATCGGCCGCTTCGACCGAGCGCGCCATCCTCGGCCCGCTGTTTAAACTTGATTGACTCCGGCCGCCGCCTCGGCTCTCAACTCTATCAATCGGCCTTTTTTTTTTCCCCCTCTTTGTGATCTAGTTTTTGTGCTCGGCTCCGCGGGGCCTCGTTAGATCTCTTTTCTTTTTTGCCCGCCGAGCGGAAAAAAAGAAACACATAGCCGAGTGAGACGAATGGCTCTCTTTTTTTTTTTTTCTAATTCATGGCCGGAGGTTCATCGCGCGCGTTACATCAGCGCGCGCGCCACGCGTACATCTGGTATTATCCATTGCCGCGCGGACGCATCGCGGACATATTGGTTAAAAAGGCGCGACGCCGCCGCCGAAAGCCGCGCGCAACGAGCGCTCAAGGATGCCGCTAGGCCGGCCTCGCGGATCGTAATCGGGCGCAGTAAAAGTTTTACGGCGCCTCCACCTCGTCGAGCGGAGGATCGCATCTTTGAGCGGCGACCGCTGGGAGGATGCACGCGCACGCGGACAACGGGACCGCCGCTCTTCCCCCCGCCCCCCCCTTTTCTTCGCAATTATATCAACGTCCGCCGCGAGTGATATAGCCGCGCGGGGGTGAAGTCGAGCGCCTTCGCCCTTTCCGCGCGGGCCAGCTTTCACGCGGACAACTTGTTCACCGCGCTGCTGTGCCCGGGGTCGTTCCTTATTTCAGGGTTGAAAGGGTTTACCGGCCGCTTGGCTTTTAATTAGGAGCCGCTCGGCCCCCGAGGCAGCGGCTCCTTCGGCCCGCGGCGAATGAGTTGGCTGGATTTTTAGATGCCGGGTGGGCCGTGACTCACAATCCACTAGGTCCTACCGGCTAATGCTGTAAAGAGTTATTTCGTGAGGAATAGAAAGACGTCCGAATGGAGGAACGTTTACTTTGGAATTTCAAGAGGAATGTACAGTGCATAATGTAACCTGTGGATTATAATTCATAGCTCTTATTTGGAATTCAGCTGGTTATTATGTTCTGTATGTATATATATACATATCGGCGAGCGTGATATAAACGAATAATGAATGTTAATATAATCGCCAGTGCGACCAACGGATCTTGATCTCTCAATTGAGCAAAGTTATTCAAGCGAAAAATTAACCAAATTCCGACTTTTGTATTCTTATTGAATATGGTAAAAGCGAGGCGTAAATATTCATAATTATATCTTTGAGGCCCGTGCCGCATGTATATTAAACTGATTTATTATCCGGATGCCGCTTCACTGGAAAACCTCAGAATAAAAATAAATATTCTCTTAATTTTCAATTGTGTAATTATATTCTTCATAATTCACCCTGCAGAAGACAAGATGAATTTGGTTATAATCACTCGTTTGGACTACCGTAAATAAAGTGCAGCAGTGTAAAAAACTGAAATTGATGTATTCCCAGGGCGTATATTTTCCAAAATGGGAAGCTCGGAATATAATCTTTTAACGTAATTGACGTCTGTGTCCTGTTTCTATATAAACGCGCGCGCGTAATGAAGCAAAGTAACAGCGGAGACTAATTGCTTCATCAAATTAATCAATAAGTTATTTCATCAAGGGGAGGGGGGTGGTCGCGTCGAGGTCCGTTAGTTGCCTCCAACCGGGTCAAATCTTGGCGTCGGAGCTTCCGCGTCGCAGTCGTCGAGGTTGCCCCGGCTAATTCCCCGCTCGCGCTCGCAAGCCCTTAATTTAAATAAAGCAAGTACCGCCGCGCGCTTCCGCCGTCGTTCCCCGCTGATTAAAAACGAAACAATTAGCCGTTGGCTTTAATGTCTCCATTGGTGCTCGGTTCGGTGCGTCACCCGGCGTAAAACTAGTTTCTCTACGAGGAAGACCGAGGGCTAGTCGTTAAAACAAAGTACGAGGCGCGACTGTGCACCGCTGGTTGTTCTCTTGCCAGTTAACTCGGCCGCCGCTCGGTTTACGAGTCCTTTTTTTTTCTTTCCTCCTCCCCTCTTGCCCCCGTAGGTGGCCTATTCGCGCGGGCCGCGCTGCGCCTGCATATATATATACATCACGCTGCAAAGTGTGCCCGCGTGTGCACAGGGGGCAGGTAACCAAGAGCCGCGTCCGCGCTGATCGGCGACGTATATGTGCACGTACGCTCGTTAACGATCCAACGCCCATCTGAGAATTGAAACTATACCAGAGCGCGTTGTGTCCTTCGGCGTGAAAAAAAGGGGGCCGCCGCCGCCGCCGCCGCCGCAGCTCGCATTCTTTTCCACGGACGGACATTGATTTTCCCTCCTCGCATAAGCAGCCCACGCAAGAATGCCTCGTATTATCTCGCGCGCGGATCTTCGCGGGAGGAGTATAGAGCGCACGCGACGACCGCCCAACTGGGTTAACGGCGCGACCCCCGCGAGCTTTTCGCCGTTTTTCCCCCGGGTTTTTCCTTCCATCGCGAGGGGGCGACGCGTTGGCGGCTCGGGGGCGCCGATTCATTGCGCGCGCGAAGTCGAAGGTCGGGCGCGTTTCGCGGGGAATTGGGACGGAAGCGCGCTGACCGTTTGCATCCTAAGATGATAAACAATGAGTGTATATAAACATGGCGGCGGGCGCGCACGCGAGCCACCTTTTCCCGGAGCCGCCCAGACGCGACGGTCTCTATATCGATCCCCGGGCAACGCGTACATATACTCCCGATAATTAAGCAGGGCGATACTTTCGGGGGGTTTTTTTTTTTTGTACTAGTCGGTCCGGAGTACTCGGGGGGAGCCTTCGTTGTTTACGACGTACATGTAAGACGGTTACGCGTGCGGCGACGCGCAGTCCGCGCGGGAATCCCGCACGGGCACGTATATATCGGAATGGGATTTTTATGGGAGGCCCCGGCGGCGGCCCCGCGGACCCGAGGGTTTAATGAAATTAAAAGGGGCAATAGCGCGTGCGGAGGCTCGTTACTCCACGCTGGCCGCGATACGGCTCGCGTTAGAAGAAGCCGCCATTACTCTGGACGTGTATACGTGTAATGATAATAATCGGCACGTTTTTCGTGCATCGCGAGCGTGCCGCCTATATACACACACGCCAGCCATGGGGGGCAACGGGGAGCCTTTTATGGCCATCAGCGCTTATATATGTGTCCCGAGGTTATCTGGGTCGGCCCGGGGGCTCCAGTCGCCGGGGGTGGGGACAAATTGGAGCAGCGAAATTGCAGAAACAGATCCATTCGCTCAACTCGCGGCAAGGAGTTATACACACCAGCGAGATTCACTCGCGGAATAGGATATATCTCGCGCAAAAGCGCGCTGACGCTCGAATACCGTCATATACGTATTCGCTGATGCGCGCGGCTCTCGTAAACGGTTATTATTCCTGCTTTAATATTGCAAGCTTTATCAATTGACCGAGTGCGCTTGCAGGGCGATTTTATTTATACGTGTCGACGGCAGATACACACGCGCTTATAGAGGCGGGGGGCCGCAGGCGCGTTTTATGCAAATAGTCCAGTGCATGCAAATATTTCGCGCTATCTAATATCCCACTCAATCACGCTTCCTTTTCCGTTGTAAATATTTCTTCATTGCTTTTTTATCGGCGCCGTAGCGCATTAAAAAATATACGGACGTACATAAATATCGCTCGCGGACTACCTCGCTTATAAGCCGGCTGAAACGGAGTGGAGAAAAAAAAAAGGAAAAGAAAATGAACGGGTCGAAACAATGCCTTGGAGGCAGGAGAATAGAAAAGAAAAAAAAAAAAAACTACTTACCTTACTTCTGGGAAATAGATCTTGGGAGAGAAATGTACCGCTATAGCCATGGCCGCGGTGGCGTCAGTCGAATTCGACGCTCGGCGAGGTGCACTCGAGCGCCGCGGATTAGATTCGCGGGCCGTGTCACCGGCGCCGAAACCAATTGCCCTCCATATGTGCACCGCGCGCGCATCATCCGCGATTCCGCGGGCCGCGTCCTCCCCGACCGCGTGACGCAAGCGTGTCCGGGCGCCTCTAAGAATAGTCGGTTACGCGCCCCGGGGGCGCACGCGCGCCTATATACCCGCGGCCCCGCCTCTTTTTTTTTTCGCGGCGCCAGAGATCGGCGCGAGCGATTCGCTTCTCTTTTTTTTCTTTCTTTTTGCGAATCGGCTTTATACGATGTAATCTTACGCGCGTAGGTATACGTATGGGCGGACGCCGGGCCTGCGAGGACAACCGTCCCAAAGCGGCAATTATCCACGCGGCGCGAGGCTGCCCAGAGCGTGGGCGCGGGCCTGGGCTAAAGTGCCGGCAAGGTCGCCGCGCGCCTCTCGGTCCGCGCGAAAAACAACGCGGCCAATTTCGAGCCGTGACTCGCGAGCGCATTTAGCCGCTGAATCGACCTGACCCTCGCTGCATTAAAGCGGGCGAAAAAAAAAGGTCTAGGTCGCCGACGAGGCGGTCGCAGCTGGCGGAAACGCTCGTTTTTTTTTTTTTGTCGCTACGCGGGGGACTCTGAAAATCAGGTGGTAAGTGTGTTTGCACGCGCGTGTGTGTATGTATGCGCGCGCCTTCGGGAAAGACGGCAATTATTCTACGCGAGAATTGATTGTTTTGCCTCGCGCGCCTCCGCCGACACCTGCGGCGCGGCGCCGCGGTTTCAAGGCAGCCGCGCTATCTTGTTAACAGGTAATAACGCCGGCACTTAGACCGGAGGACAGCCGGCGCGGCGGATAATTAACCGCGACTGCATCCACGCGGGAGCGCGGGAAAAGAGAGAGAGGCCGATGTGCACAGGGGAGGAAGCTTCCGGGCTCCGCGGCAAAGGGACTATACTTGGCGGGGAATATTTTTCGCGACGTAGATACGCCGGCGGAGAGGCTCGAGGGCGCGAGCGAGTTTCTATGCCGGTTCCTGCCTCTTTGTCGCGGGCCACCCAGCCTCGGGATTAGATTAGCCTTTCGTCGCACGTACTTAATCTTCCTCGCGAGCGCCCGTGGCAAAGGGACCACGTGTGCGCGGGGTTGGCGTACCAGGGACCAAATGATTCACAGAATAATACGCCTGCAGATAAATTTATATACCGTTAAGATCGTGTATATGATAATAAAACTGAATAAAAGCTGTGCCCGCTACAATATTTTTAACTACGAACGCAGACATGCATTTCGAGCAATGAAAATTCAGTCCGGTATATATGATAGTATTTTGCTGTACAAAAAATAGATCATCTTAAGGATTGATCTATAATCGATAATATTATATACGTACATAACTATATATAGGAAATACCTCAAATAATGCATATTTGCATCTCATATCCTATTATTGTAAAAAAACCTACCCATATTTGTCTATGGTAGCACTATCCGTGGGTTGGTTAAAAAGTTGTTTACTAGTAAGTCCGAAGGAAAAAACTCGCCTAATATTTCATCTCAGAAATAACTCACAAAATATGGTAATAAAATATGGTAATTTGATAAAAGACCATAAAATGTACATGACAATAGAATTGAAAGATATAAGTCAACCTAGTAAACTTTATATAATCAAAATTCCTTCGGTTCGTATTGCTCAACAATCATTTTGACGGGCGGCAGTAAGCTATTCTTACACGTAAAACCGAGGCTAAAAGCACCCTTCCTGCCTGACGTGCGAACCTATACAGCGCATAAATTTTTCCGATGGACTGCCGAGCCAATACGCGGGTCCTTAAGTGCAGGCGGTTGAGCCAAGGGCCAGAAAAGCCAGGGGCGATCTATATATATGCACGCGCGAGTGAAAACGCGGCCGCTAAATCATCCGGCCGGAGTGGCGGCGGACCCTCCCACCGCGCGGAGAAAAGCCGTCTCTCGGGTGAAAGGTCGGGCCCACGGCGCACAAAGGGAGGACAAATCCCGGGAGCGGAGAGGCGGGGGAGCTTTACGCCACGCGCGCGCTCCGGTCCGCTGAGAGGAAAAATCGGGCGGGCGCGGAAGGATCCTCGCGGCCCAGGGGACAAAGGAGCCGGGGCCTCGCGCACAGGTAAGGCCATGCGACGCGTGCCCGCCCGGCACGCGACTCCCGAGAGCAGATGCGCGCCGGTTTTCACCTCGGTTTTACAGGAGCCTCCAGCTGCCGTGGATTTTTCAGGCCAGTGGGTTTCTCCACCGCAAAACTTGTGACCTGGCTAGAAAACTCTCGTATTTTATAATGCACGTATATACATTTTGGAAAAATCACCGGTTGTAGACGTGGAGGAGTGGGAGGAATATGGAAGAGTGGCGAGTATCCGAGAGAAGCGTTGATAACAGAAAGCGCTCGCGCTTATACCTGTTGAAACTGAGATATTGTATACCTCGGGCTATCGAGGCTTCGCTGGAAGTCCCGAACGCGAGAGTCGGCCGAAAATAGTCCGCTTCTCCTTCGGCTGCTCCCCGGCGGAATACAATCCCCGCGCGATCCGTGGAAATTCGAGGGCACAATAAAAGCCGGTGTACGCGCCGGAAATCCCTGTTTTCGTACGAATCGATCGGGCCGCGCGCCGCCGGTAATAATAGAGTATAGGCCGCGGGCGCCGCGGGATCCGCAGCGAATGTAACGGGCCGGCCCTTGGGAGAGCAGAGAGGCCGAGAGGAGGGGCCGGTAATGAGGCGGCGGCTGGGGGCCCGCGGATTAATATACCCACGAGCCCGCGAGGGCCTTTCCGCTCGGGATCTGTACGTATACACCGGGGAATCCTTCGAACCTTTTGACGCCCTTCAAGCGGGGAATTTCGCCGAGCCCACGGGAGCTGTGGATTTCGCGGAACACTTGTCCGGGACAAGTCGCTTCGGTGAATATACAAGCGCGTCTGTTTTTTCAATGTAGTCGTACGTACGAGAGAGAGAGAGAGCGATAATCGTGGAATGCTCGAGGGCGCGAGCTCGATCGAGTGTTAATGGGCGCCCCTGACTGATACGCCGCGATAGTTTATGCTACACATAATAGATAAAGCCGAGAGAGGATGCAGTAGAGCGGCGGCTGCTCGATACGGTCAAGTGCCCGGAGAAACTGGTAGCCGATCAAGATTTACCAGACCTGGGCGTGGGCTTAGATTTACAACTGCTTCGGGCCCAATTAAAAATAGAAAGAACGGGCTAATCCTATAAGTATTAGCGGATCATCGTCCATTTGCGGCTGCGCTTATTTTTTGCTCTCCCCCGTTCTTTTATAGCTCCTCGTATAACCACCTTCTCGAAAGCTTTTTGCAACACGTATTTTATACATTCGATTTAATTAATACTTCCACTAAATTAATCAACTCGGCTGAGTAAAACATAACTGCAATCGTTTGTAAAAAGTATGCAGCGGTAGTTTAAACGAAAGACAAAGTTCATTTTGAATCAATTTTATTTTATGAGAAACAATAAGGAATGTACTACAATGTAAGGAGAAACCAAGAAAGACAAACATTTCTTGAACGTAGCTTTCTTCGAGACTTTCTTCTGGGCCTATATATACTCACATTCAATTCTAAAGGAAATAGGAATGCCACCGATTCTCCTGGATCAGTATTTCGGTCATAAAAAAATATATCATATAATCTCTAGAATTGAAACAAGATAGAAAAGACAATATATGGTGTTAAAATTATATATATTTATATTTTTTTCAATTTTTTATGAAAATTGATTTATATAATTGGATCAAATGCATCATTCATTTAAATCTCAAATTCAAGGATGGATATATGAATAAATAACATGAAATAAAGATAAACCGCATATACGAAACCAACACGGTTTCACAGAAATTTCATCCCCTATCAGTTTCAGCCGATTGCGTATAATAATCATAGGAGAAGGTAAATGCAACTGAGTGCGTGTGAAATTTGTCCCCACGAGAGGCTGTGGGGTAACAAAATGCAGCCGTGAATGCAGCAGACATGCATAAAGCTTATGAACCACTGGAGAAGCAGATGCAGCTGCAGAGACACGCGAAATAATGGCCCGGGGATACATGAGGAGAATGTGAATCGAGAAGGCAGGAAATGTCGGATAAATGGAAATCGGGAGATCCGATCGGCGAACGTCTATACTCTCCCTCTTGTTTTCGACGGGGCTATTCTTGTTACAGCTTTTGGTATGATTCTCGTCGAATTCAAGAGGGAAGCTGATATCCCAGGCTCCGTTCGATCGATAAATAATAATAACACAGCGTATAATATCGCAGCTCGTTTAATTGAAAATTGTTATTAATAATCGGTCAAAGCCGTGGCCTGCAATTGGCACCTGATCAGAGCCGCAGATCGTAAATGCAAGAGCCGATCGAGTAAGGTATACCTCGGCAGGTGCGCGCGCGCAACTCGGCAATCAACCAATTTCCGCAAAATGCGGTTACAGAAAGAAAGTGACGAAAAAGTCGCGCTGCGACTGCAGGAGGCCCGAGCCTCGCGTCCCAGCTCGCGTCCCTAACGAAGGCCCGCGGGCAAAAAAAAAACCAGGGCACGGGAAGTTGGCCATTAACTCGTCCTGGCGCAGCGTCTGCCGCTCGCGAGACGAAAACTCAGGGGATCGTATCGCGCGCTTATATATATATATATATGCGTGTGTGTATATACGGTGCTACGCGTACAAATTGCACACGCGGTCGCGTCGATGCTGCAGCAGCTCCGCTTGGGCGGGAATCAAAGGGAGAGGGAGGCTGCACCTCGCGTACGAGCCGCAGAGGAAGAGAAAGAGGTCGTGTATACATGCATGCATGCACGACTCGTTGGACGAGTTTGCCCCTTGATTGCCTCGCAATTGGAGCCGCGCCGCTTATCAAAGCCGCATCGGCGAATCGCCGATCGGTTGGAATCCGAGATCGGCTACTGTTGCAGCCTGGTACACGTAACAGCGCTAGCTCACGCGTGTTAGCCCCCCTGATTGTTCCTAGCGCTATTGTTGGTCTACTTGTTTTTCCGCAGTCCCTGCAGAAGGTCGAAGGCCAGACAGACGGTAGGCGCAGCAGCATCAAGCTGTTGTTTTGACTAAAGCCAGAACTACAAATGAATTTTATTCCATTTACATTGTATATTACGTATGCTGTCAAGATAAATGGTTACGTTAGCCGTGTGAAATTGTTACATAAATTACAAAAATAACATGGTACAGGTAACAAAAATTGTTCCAACTTCCATAAATTAATAAGCACATTTTTCTACATTGTTGCATAGAAAACCACTAATGAATTAATAGCATTACCTAAATTACGTTTTATCATCATGCTACTCAAATATACTAATTTATTAATATATCATTGTTTCTTGTTTATTATTGGTTTAGTATCAACATAACATCTATAATGAAAATAAAGAATTTATATAGAACAACCCGAGGAAGAACCTCGATTTATAAAAAATGTTAGACTGCGTTATCGATTGATATTAAATATTCTGATGAATTACTAAATGATGACCTATATTTTTTCTACAAGATATTATTTTAATAATTGATCAAATTCCATATTTGTCTGAAAACTTATCATCATTAATAAAGAAAGCTATTTCAAAACTAAACTGGCCAAGAGAATTGCGAATGAAACATAGTATAATTTAATTATAAATATTATTGGATATTTCGCTCTTGTTTCTGACTGTATGTTTAAACTTTTAATTTGCTAATCAAAGTAAGAAATTTATTATTTTGTTAAGTGATAAACTTAAAAATGAATAAAAGATCACGTTAACATAGCAATAAAGATATAAATGCGTATTTTAGAAATCTAAATTTATTTCATTCTCTATACTTTCAACAACATATAGTAACAAAACAATGGCTATTTTAAATACTGTTATTACAAGAATTTGTATATATACCACTGTAGTGTCGATTTTCACACCAGTTTTCTTTAATGTCAGTCAATACAATTCTTTACGGAAGGTTAGATTATATCTCCGTCTTTACCCACACCTCTGTTTCACGACTTAAACAAGGAAGTATAGTATAGAGTTACATATCCGAGTAATTTTTGCCTGTTTACAATAAACTCTTAGCCGTTAAAAGGAATTACTTTCTCTGTTATTCGCGAGTTCTTTCTAAAAATAAATGACCAATATCACTTTTATAGTCAGTTCTAGTTCAATCATAACCTAAAAATAACGCACATTTTAGGAGTTTATGCTCTAAAAGCCATTGTTTTACTGTTCGACTTTTATCGCTATGCATTGTTGAAAATTAAGCGTTATGAAATCGTACCACAATTACTTGTTTTAAAAATATGTCGCCTTTTGAATTTTGATCATTCGATCGCAACCCTATATAATGGTCAGAGTACGTAAAGAATGAGGTGTACTTATGCGTAAGGTCCGTAGAGTGTTTCCTTGAATCCAAAATTTCTTTTAATTTATTGGTGGACATAGCTATTGGATACATTAAAGCGCGTAATCACGAGCGGCCGTAACTGAGCCTCTTTCACTAAGTGCAATTCCGCGCCGTGCTGCTGGCGAAATTACGACGGAGACTGATAAAGTACCGCTTCGGAAGATACATTCGGGCCTGGATAAGGAAATTTTAATATCATTTAAGTAGTTAACTATATAAAAATAAGGTTGAGAAAAAGCTTTAATTAAAAAGCAAATTTACAGAGGTCGTGTCATAAAATTACTATGTATTCATAACACGCGGTGTTGCCAAGGATGTTGCGGTCACATCGAATATCTCGCCGAATATCGCTTAATTTCTATTATTTTGTATTACTTATATCGCATACATTTTTTGTAATCCCATAATTCATTTTTTACTAATATTTTATTACTAATTAAAGAGTATGCGAGTTTTGATTTAACCGTATTTGAACTACTTAGCAAAAAGTTCTTGTATATTAAATTTTGCTCTTTATATAGACACTTCTCTAATTCAGTATACTACTTTGTAATGTAAAAATGATATAACAGCTTTTATGATATCTATTTACATGAAAATCGAACGAAAATGGAAACTTTAGTCTGTGTTTAAGTAACAGAATAAATTATCCTTATGGTTCATAAATAATAGTTTACATCGGGAATTTTAAAGCATTTTTAGTATGTAAAAGTCCGAGTAATCTTTCTGAACCGCCCATAATTCCCTCAGGCCATGTTCACCGAGATGCTCCCGATCTCAGTCAAATTATAACAAGCGCATATTATTTTGCAGAGAAATATGATTTTACATAGGAAGAACGTGGTTACCCCCTTCATACGTAGAGAGTACTTACCACCGACGTGTAGTTGATGTTTACTGCATGAGCTAGGGCCTCATACAGGCGAGAGAGAAAGGAAATTCACACGAGGGACCAAATGAGAGAGAATGTGCGATTAATGGATGAAACGTCCGGGATGAAATTAAATTGACTCAAGGCGGATGAATTTAGTCGTCTCGATGAGTATTCCTTACAATCAGAGATAATGGCCGTAATCAGCGGCAACGAGGCGGGCGCATTCGCACACCAAATCCTCGACAGTTGATACTCGAGACTATTAGTGAACGTCGCACGTATGCGGCGAGCTCCGGCGGACACACCGTGCGAATTACGACCATTAAGAAAGCCCGCGAGATTTTGTCTGCTCCAAGTTAATTTACAATTCTATCTTCGACACGGCTGCAATTGAACAATCAATTGGTTCGAGACTTGGTAGATACGCGAGTAAGAAAATAAGAGTATCTTAAAACAAGGGAGATGCTTTTTCATTTAAAGTATTTAAAGTGAAAATATTATTGTATAAGTTAGTGATAACGTTTCATAAACATATTATGTATCTGAACTTAAGAAGTGTATATAGAATATACGGAGCGTCACAACTGCAATTGAATATCGGATTAGAACCCGACCGAATATATTAATTTACATGGTTACTAGGGATATAAAACTTTGTGTCCTTGACTATTTCGTAACTATGACGTAATCTCTCTAATCAATAAGCTTTGAAATTTATTAAAATAGTTTACTTAAAAGAAACTAATTAGAATCGTGTCATATTTTTTAAAGAATCGAAAATGAAGTCTGCTGTAATAATGAAAGTTACTTACTCACGTTTAGTAATTTAATAATTTTTTTAACTTTTTCGTATAATTGTTAATGTTTGTATAAAAAGGGGTTTAGTCATAATCGCGGGAACGATTAATTTCTTAATCTTAATTTGCGATAGCTCCTATAAAAGCCGCATTCGCTCTAAATTATTATTCATTCACTTATTTAATAAGGTTATGCTCGAGTTTTATAATTGATGCTGTTTTGATCGGCAAGAGTTTTATCACTTTCATTCATGCTACACATTCTTGAACCGACTGAGATGTCTCATCCTTTGATAACGGAACATAAACATGAACTTCTCTCATTCATTCATACACTTAGATATACCTTTTATTAAATATTAATACTATCTCTCATATTACTCAATGTTTGCCACGCCAATCAAGACATATACAAATCTAATAATAACGTGACATTGACAATAATTTACTGAACCCCATGGAGAAGGTGTTATCTCAATAGTAAACCGTAAACTCATGACAACGTCTCTCAATGAGTAAGAAACTGTGGCATTCGTCCAATTATTAAACCTCGTATTAAATTGAAAATAAATTTTGAGTAAAGCTTGTAAATAAATAAATAATGTAATAAATAATGTACATCTGAATGAAAAATGATTATTGACGATTTCATAAAAATATGTACATTATTGTATCGTTATCATAAAATCGACGGAAACGTGAACATTCATTATAAAATACAAATTGAATTATACAGAACCGAGCATAGAACGATATTTTCTACTCAAAAAATACAAGCTCCGGGAGCATTGCGGTTGCTGGTTATATTTGAATTTGAATCTGGCAGGTGCTCTCATAAACATACCCATCAGAACGTCCAGCAATAATTAGCACGGTACAATTTATCCATAAAATGCACATACCTGACAGTTCCTCGTGAATCAAATCCTCGGAAGCGGTGAAGAGCCTCCCGGCGATCCGGCTCGCGGGCCGCACTCTATGTACGGGAAAACGGTGTGCACGCACCCGTGCCGCCGCACCACTTCTGGAATCTATCCGGAAATTCGGGTCTAAGTATACCGGGCGAACAAGGGGACCACAACAAACGATGCGAGTGGCGCGACAGCGGCTGTCATCGCGCTCCACGAGGTACGCGAGCCACTACTACACTGGAGCTCCGCCGCGCAGCTCGGAGTTTGTACGGCTGTTGCTCGCGCGCCGCCTGCACGCCCGATTCTCTCTCTCTCTCTCTCTCTCTCTCTCCCTCTTTCAGGTCGTTCCCTTTTTTCCCGCCCCACTATAATGTACTATATACACGCCGCCCGGCTTCACACACTCTTGCGCCCCGGCACGATGGGCTTACCTGCGTGTTCACAATATATGTATATGTATATATATATATATGCATGTAGGTACTCAGTAGCGGGGCCTTTGCTCGCGCTGGGCCTTTGCCGCCAATCGTTTAGAATGGATGGACCCGATGATTGTTCGTCGGCCAATGAAAGTAAAAGCTCCTTGTCCCTTTGAATTCAATTTTTTTTTTCTACATTCTAATGAGGGCGAGAATAAGGGCTGCATGGGATGCGCCGGTTAGAGCTTATCTGGACGCTCTTTAACGGACGAATAAACGTATCAATTGAATGTTCATAATGAGAAATTATTGTTTATTACGCTTATTCTTGATTATGATGCTCGCGAGCGAGTGGCATATCTTTTGCGTCATCGACGCGCATTCAAGAATAACTTGGTTCTGGAAATAGATGCTTCCATTGTTTCTTAACAATTAGAATTAAAAGGAAACAGCGCTTGAGATATTTGTTACGAGAACCGTTAATTATTCATTAAACTTTATAACATTTTGTTTGAAAACAAAGCATCGTTAATGACACTTGCGCGTACCCTGTAATGCTCAACAGTCGCGTGATTCGATTCAGCTGCGGAGACTACTGTTCCCATACAGTCCTCGCGCAACAATTCGTCTACAAAGCGACTTGATTAAAAAACGAAACAAAATTGCACAACCCCCAACTGTGCGCTCGCGCTCCTGGCAATGGTAAGACAGCCCGGGCGTTTCCACGCGGCTAACCGGGCTGCCCCATAATCCCCCGGCGTTTATATAATTGCGAGAAAACTCGGGAGAGCATCGTTCCGGGGTAGGGCCGCGCGCCAAGGGAGGCACGCAGTCGTATAACAGCGACTCGTAATGCAGCGGTAAAATGTCGTTCCCACTCCACTTTATCCCCCTCCCCGTCGCCGCTTCCTGCATAACGCGCTGGCGCGTCTCTCCCCCGGGCGGCGCGGGCCAGTTACACGTCTCCCGCGTGTATATATATATATATGTGTGTGCATATGTAACGGCGGGCCCCCTTTATCCGCGCGTATATATGCGAATCGACCGGCTGTCCTTTTCCGCGCCCTATCGAGTAACGAATTTTTAGGTCCCCCTGGCGACGCGCGAGGCAGGTGGTCTAGTCCGCGCGAGGGCCATTATTGCGGGCGCACGAACCTCCGGCCCCCTGTGGTCGCGCCTGCAGGTGAAAAGCCGCGTGTACGCGCTTTCCGAGACTTGCGTACACACATATGTATATATATACACACGTGTATCGATCAGCGCCGTTCCTTGGGTACGAATTGCGCCCTCGTTGAGCTAAGTACGCGGCTTTCCGAATGCAAGCGGGTCAAAGCGGACTGTTTTACGGCTCCCGCAAGCGGTCGTTTGGCTTAAGAGGCGTCCGGAGGCGTTCCCAAGGAGAGGGAACTGCCCTGATTGAGTAATGTACCTCGTGCCGGTGCCTCCGCTCTCCGTGATTCTGTGTGGATTCGGGCGAAGGCGTTTAACCGATCGATTGTCAAAGATTGACGGATCTTTCGGGGATTGGTATCAAGTGATATATAATCGAGGCCGCGCGCTCGCCTCGCGCTCTTCGCCGAAGCGCTGGCTCGCCGCTCGGGAGAACACGTTTGTAGAATGCGCGCATTAACGCTCCTTCTGATTCGGCACTCGTCTATCAGGCCGTTGTGAAATTGTTTTTTCATGCAGATGTTATGGATGTATCAGAAGCCTCGTCGGAAGCTTCATGACGTTAGAGTTTATTTCAGGTGACGATGACGGCGAGAGCTCGGACGATAGTCTAGGCGGTTGCAAGTAAATTTTGACCGTTGCCTTGCTGCATCAAGCACGCTGTCACGGCTGTGCACATGGAATAATTTATTATCCGGGTATATAATTTAGAAGTGAGCATAAATTTTGCCTGCATCTTATACTTTATTTATAGCCCGATGATATCATTACGTGATATTTTATACAGAAAATTCATTATGCGCGTTCGGAATTGCATATTCATATATTGACATTTTAATTGCCCTTCGTAAATTGCTTCTGAAAATACTGTAAATTCATCCGCTAACTCCATTTCAAACAGATGTTACACTATACAGGAGCAGTAAACACAATAAGTGTCATTATTTCCGATAAAGCTACAAAAGTGAACCATAATCATTTGTTGCAGGCTCGACAACAGCGGAGCCACGAGTTCCGTCCTATTGTCTTCGCGCAGACATTAATCTGCAGCGAAAGTAATTTCCGAAGCGAGCCGCACGACTCAATTAAAAAAAGATCAAGCCGAAAAAGCTTGGGCTCGATCGGAGTGGCCGCGCGCGCATATTATCGACGAGGTGCATGAACATTACCCTGCTAATTAACGCGCGTCTGGGGCGTCGTTCGATGGGGATCGCCGTTTGTTCGAAATTAGCGGCGCGAGACGCGCGTTCACCCACGCATTATCGGAGCAACCCCCGTGAGGCACAGCGTACACCCACGTATTAAGCACGAGGGGGGTAGGGGAGAGGCACGCGAACGCGATATGCATCGCGGACGGCGCTTTTTTGCCCCTCCCCCGCCCAGTTCCCTTGCACACGTCGCCCCCGCGACTTGATTTAATTAACATTTATTGTGGAGCCGTTCGCCTGTATACGCGCGATTGCGTTACACCCGTACCGTATTCCTTACCACTCATACTCCGGTGAAGGTTCCAATAAACGTCGACTACGTACTTCGTCAACGTAAAAAAATTTTTGACGAATATGCGAATGCCCGCAATTTTAAAGAATTTAATTTTATTTCAAGGATGCTTCGCAGATATAAATATTATTATATTCAGCGATGAAAAGCTTTTAAAAACAATTATTTAGTTTTTTGGATTAACTTCTTAGTAAAATTATTAATAAATTAAAATAATAAATTAACTTATTAATATGCTATATACTAGGTTGCATAAAATCATAAAATTAATTTACCAACATACTTTTTAAAAATGGTCTACTGTATCCAAGATTTGCAATTGGTTTCTGTATATACTTCCGTCGATAATATTAAAACTCTTTTCAGCTGTTTTATCTGCGATGGCATTGGGAATTTAACTGTAAATTGTGACTTGCGAGTTTCGACTCACACTCTGACTGTAATATATACATCAAAATCTTTCAAACATTAAGGACTTGATCAAAGTTCCAAATTATATCTATTATATAAGTAATATATAATGTAGTTATTTTTTGCCAGGAATGTAGAATTACATGTGTGCTTATATATAATACAGGTGTAAAAAAAAGAATTTTTCATTTAGCCTACATAGTGTTGCAGCTTTCCGCAACTACATGTATATACATAGGCTTATTGCTATCACCGAGCGGCAAGTTATTCGCCGGACGTCGGTAGGATCAGGACGTATTCTCTGTATTCAGAATACCGGACCATGTAAACTGCATAACCGGACTGCGGACCGGATCGAACAAGAACAGCATGGGAGAGTGACGCATCATTCGGCACTATCAATACCACAGTGGTGCTGTAAAAATTTATATCAAATTAGCAAGTTCAAGATTACATCCGGTGAAATTTCCATAGCAAAGTATTTAATTAATTCATATATTCAACAATATTTTACATTATAATTGTAACGTAAGAAATTTATTCTGTATTCTGCCATCAATATAACGTATGTTTAGAAAAATCTCTAATTCTGGATAGTTACAGGCTCAAATTCTGATTTTGGTCTTTAATAATACTGATTAAACTTATGTTAGTTATGTCTACAAATTTAGCTTGCTAATATGTTTAATAATATTTTTTACAATTTATTTAAGGATATAAGAATTCGATGGTATTATCGGCGAATCATCGATAAATATGTGACTAATATTTTTTGTTGTTTGACCTTCATAAATTAATTAAAAGCAGTATATCTGAGTTATGATACCAATTAATAAATTTCGTAAACATCGATTGCTTTTTAATTTTATTAAATGTTATAAATTTAAACTAAATAAATTATAAATTTACTTAGTCTTATTGAACTAATGGATTAGTCTTAAATCATTTTAAATTATTATGGTTTACTTTGATTAAATTTAGTTTATACTGTCAGAATTTTTGTCAAAATTATTTTCAAAATTAAATTGTTTAGTTGTTAATATAATTATAATTAAAAGTTTAAATTATTATAAATAAATCTGAACTATTGTTTAAATTACTTAACATCATTCATTCTTTTAAATTTTACTATTAATATGTTTCTAAATAATATTGTTTTTATCAATTTTAGAATGGCAGATGAACGATTGGACTTAGTAATATTTGGTGCAACAGGATTTACAGGTAAATATGCTGTTACAGAAGCTGAACGTTTATGTAAGGATTATCAATTTACTTGGGGAATTGCTGGTCGCCGAAAAGAAGCTTTAGAGTCGATATTGAAAGAATATGCTCCTAATTCAGGTTTAGATATTTTAAAGTATTTTGCAAAATTTATAGATATAAATTAAAATGATCACTTATAATGTCAATATTATTTTTAGAAAATATTCGAATAATAGTTGCTGACTTAAAAAATGAAGAATCTTTAAAAAAAATGACTAAACAGGCAAAAGTTCTTGTTAATTGTTGTGGCCCATACAGATTTTATGGTGAACCAGTTATAAAAGCCTGTGTTGCTACTCGTACACATCATGTTGACATTAGTGGAGAGCCTCAGGTTAACAGAATTTTCAAAAAAATCATTTTTAAATTGTAACACAGCAATAATAGATGCATATATATATATATATTATTGCAGTACATGGAAACAATACAACTGGATTATAATAAAGTTGCCCAAGAGGCAGAAATATACATAGTTAGTGCCTGTGGTTTTGATAGTATTCCTTGTGATCTGGGTATTATTTTTACTCAAAATAAATTTAAGGGAGAAGTTAATAGTATTGAGACTTATTTAAAATCATGGAAAACCACAAATGTTGGAGGACCTATTTTACATTATGGTACTTGGGAATCAGCTGTATATGGTTTAGCACATTCAAATGAACTTCGCCAAATTCGTGCAAAACTTTATCCAGAAAAATTACCTGAATTTAAACCAAAATTAAAACCAAAGTAAATAATAAATTTCTATTATGATTATGTTATTATGATTTTGTTATTACTGTTTTATATTAATTTGAATAACTATCATTTTTTAGAAACACTGTGCACTGTAGTGCTATTTCTGAAGGTTGGTCAGTTGTTTTTCCAGGTTCTGATCGTTCTGTATCTCTTAGAACACAAAGATTTTTGTTTGACAAATATAAGCAGAGACCTGTTCAATTGCAAACTTATGTTACTTTTAAGTAAGCAAAAAAACTGTATTCTATATTTATTATAATATTATAATATTTAAAGAATTATCTATAATTTGATATTTCAATTATTGAAATAATATTAAATTAATGTTAATTAATATTTAACTTTGTAGCTCTCTACTATCTATAATAGCTGCTGCAATAATTGGTGGACTATTTACTTTGCTCACAAAATCTGAATTAGGTCGTAACTTGTTGTTAAAAGTAATTATCAATATTATTATTTTAATATTAGAAAATTATTATTTTAATGGTTCACTATCAATAATTTCATTTTAGTATCCAAAGTTATTCTCCAGTGGTTTAGTTAGTCACAAAGGACCAAAGCTTGAATTACTGAAAAATACTTATTTTTCTATTACTTTTTTTGCAAAGGGCTGGACTGAAAAATTGGCAGAGCCAACAGATCAGCACAAAGATTTACCTAATAAAGAATTAATAACAAAAGTCAGTGGTGTTAATCCTGGTTATGGTGCAACCAATACAATGCTTTTGTTGTCTGCTCTTACGATTCTTAAAGAATCTGAAAAATTACCTGATAAGTAAGTATCTAATACATTTTTTTAGAGAAAATTACATATTGAGAACATCTATTTAGAATACAAAGATCTTAAACTAATAAATATATAGTATAATGACTAATTTATAGTTTACGCTTGTTTATAAAGAAATTTTATTTTACTTTCAGAGGTGGAGTCTTTTCTCCTGGAGCTCTTTTTGGAAAGACTAGTTTAATTGAAGAATTAAACAAAAATGGAGTAAAGTTTGAAGTTATATCTTCTATTGAGAAGTAAAATATGCGTTATTCTGTCTCATTATATTACATATTCTTAATATAAATGTCTTATGGCTTCAGAATCAGAAATGTCTAGTTTAAAATTTGTTAATATTGATTTTAACTTAACTGTATGTTAGATCTAAAAAAAGGTTCTTACAGATAATTAACATATAAAAGAATTATTTAACAATTTTTTTATTCTGAAGACTTATGAATATATCATACAAGAGGCAGTAGTTTTATATTAAATATTGAACCATTTCACTTCATATTTAAAATTTGAAAAAGTTATAAGAGATGCAAGTATTATTAGTGATAATAATATCATTTCAGGAATGAAAATTTATTTAATCCAGTACTTCTGAAGTCACAAAGTGAAGCCAAAATATTTTCCAAATTGTGATAACAAAGATCAGTTTATTATAAAAAATATTTTTGTAACACACTTTAGGAACTAAATTTAGATTTAAAATTTATTAAATTTTTTATACAATATATAACAAATATTATTGATATATTTTTTTTATTTATGTAACTGATTAAATTTAAGCATATATTTTATATATCACGTTACATGTGAGCTTCTTTATTTGATTTGTATCCGTTTTTTGTATTTTTTTATACATTTAATATTATAGAACAAAAAAGTTATAACTTTGAAGTAACAAATTGAAAGTATAATATTTTACTGATAACTTTGTCAAAAAAGTTTATATTATATAAAAAACTGCAGTGCAGTGACACATTAAATGTAAGTCTATGGTTAATGTTTAGATTTGATATTAATATTATATAATTTGTGTTAAATATACAATTTGAATAAAAAATTATTTAATGAATCTCCCAGAAGTTTTTGATTTTAGCCTTCTGAAATTAATTTGATTTTGTTACATTGTTAAGCAACATATTCAACTTAATTTTAAACATATATTTTCTTTTTTTATTATTAGCATAAATATAGCTAAGAAAAACATTGATTCAAATTTAATTTATTATAGGTGTTTATGAGTTTATGTAATGTATTATAAAACTTGGTTATAAGGTTCTATTATAATTGGCGATTAATCAGATTGATAACGGCTTGTAAATAAAAAACAAACCTTTATTAACAAATATTTAAACTCATTAAGTAAAATTTCATTAGAAAAAATTATATTAATTTATAAAGTAAATTTTAGAATAAGTATTCAATTTGATGTGTATTAGATTGATATACATAGAAGAGTATGTGAATTTGATTAAAACGCATAATGTTCTAGAATAATTATTAATTTTCTGTAAATTCAAAAGAAAATTGGAGATTGGTATATTTTCTTACGTTACACTTTGCTGGAAGGCATATTTTCTTACTTCTACTAGCCTTGCGATCTTAGCGTGATCCTAGCGCGATGTTACAACATATTGCAAGCCGTACGACCTACTTTGGATTTTTTTATAATTTACAATGAGCAAGATTCCGATTCGTCATCCTAAAAACAAGAACTATTGTTGGTCGATTTATGTAATTCATTGCTTAGATCAATTTCTGATTTTTGTAATTACGATGAATTGCTTACAGCTAAAAAGAAAATATATCCTTTTTTGTATCCATAAAGATTTATCCCGAAATTTTTTATATTTTATTTTTAGTACAACTAGAAATAATAGTAATACCAGATCTCTGGTAATACATAAAGTATTTAAAGTATTTAATAGTCAATATTCAAGTTATGATATTAAATTATAATTGCAGCTGATAAAATATTTTGATCCTTGTAATTGATTTTTTTGGTTGCCGTTAAAATTATGTATGTTGAATGTGCTATCAAAAGTGATATAACTTTTAAATGTATTATAGATGTATTATAGATGAAAAATACTTGAGTAAAACTCATGAACATCGAAAGAATTCTTGTTAGATCTCAATATTAAAACGGCACTTTCAAATATTGTGGCAATTGCCTTCTTGAGTTTCCAGATGTATACGTCCATAATCGTTAATCATATTAGCTTGAAATTCTTCGAAATGATGTATTAAAGAGCAGGATGTTCAAATACGTATATTTGGTTTCAGGCTCGGACAAGTGAAGTTGGAAACCTTCACCTTAGCCTTCAACTAACTAGCGAACAGGAAACAGGATCTTACGAAATCAGCATCGTAAAAGCTTTATGAGATTCTTGTAAACTGCAAATATTTTTTCTATTTAGTATATGTTTAAAATGTATTTGTATTGAAACTAGATTGTTGAATGAATAATTAGTAAACATTGGTTAGAATCTACTTAGAACTTGCATAAGAATAAATAAAATTTATTTTAAAATTTCATTCTGTTAATTTATGTAAATGTGTAATAACTGATAAAAATTTGTATATTGTGAAATAAATTTATAATAAATAATCAAAAATAGTAATAATTAGTACGTAAATAAATAATATATGTAAATAATATAAATCAAATTTAAATAAATTTAAAAAAAAAATTTATTTCATTAAATTTAAATTGCATATTATTTTTAATCTTATTTAGGCCTAAATGAATCTATGCTAAGGTTCGAAAGGCCTAAATGAATGAAAAAAAAAATTTAAATAAAAATTAATTTTACAAGGTTTCAGTCCTATTCAACAACTGCAGAAAAATATCGAAAATGCTCTAGTATATGAATTACTGTATGAAATGCAAAGGATAATTTCTGATATAGCATTTTTAATGGCCTTCTAACTATTAGTCTGGTGTAAGTAAAAATCAACGAAGATGTGCATCAAAAGCTTCTTACGATCTTCATAAGGTATGTAAATTTTATATTTTTCGTAGAAAATTGTTTGTAACTATGTTGGTAAGCTTGTCTATTCATAAAAATTATCAAAAAATATTGTTGATATTCACGCGTTGAAATTAGAATAAATAATTTTTTTATTAATATTTAAGAAGTTTTATTGGATTTGTCAGAACTTAAAAGAGTGTTGTTAGTTCACGTCTTTAATGGCTGATTTAATTTTGAAGGTTACTCATTAGACATTAATCTGGCCCTGTGCTAGCTGATTCGGTACAATGCAGGTCCTGGATTTCGATTCTCAGTTTCTAAGATCGACACAAAGAGCACTGAATCTTCTATGTGCTTTGTTTGTTACATGGCTTAATCAAACCAACAAAAAACAAGATACCAAAAAAAGATACAAATTTCGTATTCATTTAAACTTATGTAAACACTCTTCATTACTTATATATATATAAAGTAACACGACTAGAGTCTATAACTGTTCACAAGATTCTGCATTAAATATTTTTTTTAATATGTTGCAACTCAAAAGCCAAAACAATATACAACTTATACTCATTTTATTTGAGAATCAATAAATAGAATAAATGTCAAGTATATATTATAATCTATACAATAGTACTTCAAAATTATAATTACCTCAACAACATGCGAGTTTATACAAAATATATTCAATCATTTTTCTCCTGAATTTTGCTAGATGATTTTTTATATTTAAAAAGTTCGACTCATTGCTAACTAAAATTAATGAATTGTTTAATATATTTTTTATTCTATTGTTACTTTGAATCTCTATTAAGTCAGTTTTAAATAGCACCAGAAACTGATGTTAATTATATTATGAAATAATAGTATTAAAAATGTATTAGATTTTCATGTAGAAATATATAAATTTGTAAATAAATTAGTTAAACTTGCATGAGAACTAAAATTATTATAAATTAGAATAAGTTAAAAGTGAACTTAGCCCAAAAAACTTTTGGTTTCAAACTTATGGAAATCATTATAACTTTATGTAAAAAATTCACAAAAATTTACTAGTAAACTACTTATACATCTAATTGTGATATAAAAAATGAAGAACTGTAAATTAGAATGTACGTAAAATAAATTAAACTGCATTTATTTCACAATTGATTGTTATTTTTTCGAAAAATGAGCTTTCGTCAGAAACTCTAATCTTGTCCATAATTGCTGGCACACTATCAGAAAAATGTAATTGAACATTTTTACTTAGATGATAAAATTAGCCTTAAATAAATTTTCAACTATGTTTCATTGGTGCACTATACCGAGTACATAGCAAACATGAGCTCTTGTCGACTGTCAATGACCATCAGTATCGTGTATCATCTAGCACGAGCGATAGATAAACTTATTAGAATCTGCAGTAGTACCGGAGGGGATAAAGCGAGAGTTCGCGAAAAAATGGCCTTGGGTCAGCTCTGCGGGGCCTACGTGTTTCCGCCCCTATAAAAGTCGAGGAGATTGCGACCGCAAGATGAATTGGCCGCCAGTGCAGCTCGTCTTCTGTTAACTCCCGCCCATCGCACGCGCACGTCAAGTCTCCGCCCCTCACCTGTGTTCACGAGAGATACTGTCATTGCGCCAAGTGCGGAAACTAGTCATTGTGTGGAGAACCGCGACGGCAGCAAGTGACCAGCGCAAAACAAACAGCTCCCGGTGACATTTTTTTGAAATTTGTTCCGTGTGCAGGAACAAACAGCCGTTGAAACATGAAGACAGAGAAGAACAACAAGAATGACAGTTCCCAAATAACTGAAAAGGGCTCCCAAAATGGCAGTGGTCACTCATCAGGTTGGTATATCCATTTTACTTAATTCTTTTTTATAAAAGCTTGAGTTAATTCGAGACGTTTGCAATATTAGTGAATAGATTTTGGGTTTATAAATAATATAAGGCTCGAAAAAATAATTAACATTTAACTATTTTTAACGATTAATTGAATCTATTTATAGTTTTTATGATTTTTTAATTGAGTTTTAGCTGGATCTTAATTAATTTTTAAATTGGTATTAAAAATTCCGACAAAGCTTGTATAGTATTTTACATTATTGTTTGATCATTAATGTTAAAAAATAATTAAAATTAATATTAATTATAAAACTAAAATAATTTAAAAATAAGTTTTCTCATATTTACAGCTGAATAATGATTAAAAACAAAAACGTAGGTAAATCATTGTAGTTATATAGGTGACTATACTGATCATGTGATATTAAATTATTGATATCCTTCAAAGAAGCTTACACAGACTTATTTTATTACAAACAGTATCACTATATCATTGTTGGGTCCAGCTGATTAATCTGGGTATAAGCAAGTGGGTTAGTGAAAGATAATCTGTTAAGATTGTTACTCTGTCCTTGATGCAATATAGGTTTTCTTGAGGTGTAAAATACCACCTTGGATCAATTCTTCACTGACTTTCAGTGCTTTTACATAATCAATGAAAACTAATGAATTTTATTAATTATTAATAAACTTATCTTATATAGCTTAATAAAATACATCAATTTGTATTTTTTAAATCCTAGATTTTGAAATCTATAGCCATAATTATACAGTTTAATATTAATTACAGTTAAATAACCAATACAATTTAACAATAACAACATCCAATACAGGATCAAATAGCAATCTTTCGCATATAAAATGATTGCAGTGCACATACAACATCTCAATCTTTAATATGAAGGTGAAGAAAGTGTAGATTTGCAAAAGAAATATAAATCTAATATTGCGCGAGGACATGCGACACCTGTGCGTGTAATATAACCTAACTTCTCCAAGTAGCCTCATTTTTCTTGTTCACGTTCGTTGCGCACCTCTGACCCTGTGATTGCAAAAATTGTTTCTAACTGTAATATTCTGTCTATACTTGTAGATGATCTCAAACTTTATTGAAAATCACATTTTAGATATCAATATGTTGTATTTTTTATATTAAATGTAAAATATAAAAACTGGATGCCTATATTTATTATATTTATATTTATATTTATTATAAGTTGTAGATATATTTAGTATTAAAGAAAACTTATTCATGCATCTAATCAACGATATACTTATCCGTTGCGAGTTAATATGTTTAAAAAACTACTGCATTGCTATTTGTTTTATTCCATCTGTTCTTACGTACAGTATAAAATAAAATAAAATACATGGATGACTCGTGTATTATTCATGTATTATTATCTGTAAATTTCAGTGCGTTCATCAGCAAGAGCTATGTAATTATAAATTTGGAAAAACGAGAACTTGAGAAAATTGAGAAAAATTATGGCACTATATAAATAAAGATTAACACAAAAATAGATCAGGTGCTCTATAAAGTGTGTGCTGAGTAACTCACGTGAACATACTTTATTCCTTTTGACTTGTACGCCACTTGGGAAGTCGTATGCAATGCAATACATGTTATGTTCCTTGCTTCGTCATTTTTCCGTAGGCCGTCTGAAATCGCTAAACTGTGGAAATTTCTTTAAAATTTCTATAGTATAAATTGGCTCCATAGTTTTTACCACATTTAGCTAATTTATAGATTCTAAATGCTTTATTTTTTTCTTTTGAGTAAAGTAATGCCGAGCTTAACAAAACAGTTTTAAAGAGATACAATTCAATGGTATCGACAGTAATACTGCAGCAGTTTCTTGTTATATTTAGAATTTGGGCCAATTTTGTGTTGGAAGGATGATTTAATAAGAATTTAATAATTTTATAACTTTGCTAATTTAATTAACTAATTTAATTCACTAATCGTCTTTACAACGATGGTTAATCACAAAAAGTTGTTGCATGGGAGCGTTAGATAGTGAATTCCAACTGTGAACTGTGATAGTAGGAATGGTTTAAACAAGCAAACCGACAGAAGTGTAAGATTTTATCTTTGTGGTAAGTAGAAGAGTATGCACTCGGTATATTCTAAGAAAGCTTTTTAAATTTATTTTACTGCAATTGTGATTGCTTGCGTTAAAGTTATAAAATACTATATGCAGACCTATTTACGATTTTAGCTGATGAACCATTGTGTAAGCAATGTAGTAGATAATGTATATGTGTTTTATGTACTTTAAATAAATATATATGCATCCATTTATTTTTTTAAATTATATCTTTTTGATGAAGCTTGTGAGGTTTAAAAAATGATCTTAAACTGATCATAGTTTTTACTCAAGGGAATACTCTGGCAAAATTAAATTTTAAAGTCACTCGATGAATTGCGCTATTCTAACCTTCAATATCTCTCAGTGTGAGCTCAGGGGAGTTAAATAGGCTGTACCTATATGCATGTTCAGTTAGGTTGATCAAATATATTGTAGATATAAAAAGGGAACAAGAAATAATACACAAAAATAACATTTTAACAAATGTTTACATATCTAATAAAAAAAAGTTGTCGCTTTTGATGCTTTTCGTTATATAGTTTCATTAACTGTAACAAACTAAAATAAATCATAATAACGCTTAAAAATATATCTTTATTTACTTTGATCTGAATCGTTTAGTTATCATTGTATGTTACGTTTTGGAATGTGCCTGTTGGGCTCGTCAATAAGTCTTTCATAGACGAATCCTTCTTGAACTCGCAATAATGTAGTTATATCGCATGCGAACAAATATTTATAGTAAAAATTATACATATAGATAGATACTATGCATACAGATTCATGTAATTCTTGCACTTTGCAGCAACTATCTTAACTATAACTGTTTGAGACCAATATTTCTTATGATATGTTTATTAAATTTTGATTAAAAGATATCAGTTAACCTATTCAATTTTTTACTTAATAATTAATGTTTTCGTAAAATATTAGCACACTTGTGCTGAAATTACTGATAATATTTTTATATATACCTGTGCTTCTTGCAAAACTTTACCGCGTCCATCCACTTAGACAGTTCCTAATTTGAAAGAACAATGTTTTTTATTTATTGTTGTAAATACCATGTAATAAATGCGTCAATACCATAAAGAATACTTGAGCTTTCATTGTATCATATAAACATATTTTTCCAATGCATATAGTACTGTTAAATTTGTAATATAGATACTTATGCTTAAATTGAAAAATGCAAGATCATAACTAATATTTTAATTTTTTAAATTAATTATCTTTTGCATTATGCTTTATCTCAAGATAAGTAATTGCAAAATTTTATTTATATAATTGAAAAACATATTAATTAAAACTAATTATTTCTACTAATTTTTTCTAAACAGCCTTAAATAGATCTGTAAAAGTAATTAGTAATAAATCTAACAATCATCATTAGTTGTTCAAGACCAGTTTTTAGTAATTGTTTCCTCAAATCCATGGGTAGACATATTTAATTATCCGGTCGTCCCCGAAACACTGCAACTTTTCTATAATCATTCATTAAAATACTTCATTGTGGCTCATAAAACAGGCCATGTGTTTCACAATTTTGAAGAAAGATACAATTGAAGAAAGGGCTAGTCGCGGTCTATCGGACCCAACGAATTGGGTCGCCGCTTCTCGCGCTCTCCTTACCAGAGCTTTTTTTCTCTTTTTTCTTGGTTCCAGGACTTTTGTGCAGGCTCTATGTTAAAAAAATGATCTTGACATTCTTGCCACAGCGATTGCGTAGATTCGAACGAGCAGCGATTTCTTTTCGTCTCACCCGAGTTCATCGGCTTTTAGATGTTGCTTTATTATGGAACTTTCGCGTGTCGAACTCCTCGATGACAAATATTGACTTTTTTCTTTCACCAATCATTAATGTTCATTGTATTATGTTCATTTTACATGCATTCATATATTAAACAAAGCCACTGATGTATATGATTTTACCCCATGATGTGAATTGAAAATCTGAAATCAATGGGTTAAATTTCGAATTTTCAGTGTGATACCAGAGTGGGCATGAATCCATTTTCTAATTTCCGCATGGAAAACGGCTTAATCGTACACAATCGTACAAAAAAAGTTTAGCGCTCCAGGAACGCTTAGACGTTTTTTTGAATTTTTGTGTAATTGCACATGATCTTTGTCTTTTGAATATTAAAATAAAACGAGTATTCTATTGCTGAGTCGCCCTCGCAATGTAGAAAGTATTGTCAGCCTCCGGAGCGGCGGTGATGTAGGAAGTCCTGACGACGGGCGTAAAATCCGGCTGCGCACAGCGGAAGAGCGCGAATGTGATTGAAGGTCGCAAGTACAATTATTGCCTTTTAAAAGTCCGTGGCGAGGATGCACTTGTCGGTATCGGTCAAGAGACACGAGTTTTGTTCAACGACGTGAGCACGTCGAGTGCAGTCGGACTTTCGACCGTGCAGTAGTAAAAGCCGTACACTGTGAGACTGCGCTTAGCAGACTTAGATACAGCTACCAGAATCTGCTTTTCGACTGTGAGTATTTGATCGATGAGCAGATGTAGAGCGAGTTTTTCACCACCGTTATTTTTGTAACTCCGTTGTTGAGGTGCTTGGAATCACTTTGCAAGTCAAAATACGTTATTAATAATTTAAATACTTTTATGCAAATAGCATGTTATACACGATCAAGTGGAAGCTGTTCTAAAATAAGAAAGCACACGAGCATAATTGTTGACACTTTTACTTGGTAATACATTTTATTGGCATGTTATTAAATTAAAAATGACTTTAAAGAAACGCACATAAACACATTAAGGATAACTGCGCGGACGGTATCATTTTCTATCCTTGTGCTAGTGATACCATAAACAACTACGCTTTACCTTCATCTTTCTGTAATATACCGTTTTTAGATAAATTATGTATGATGGTAATAAATGTATGTATATAAATGATTCCATTTATAGTTTTTGTATATGTCGAATATAAAGAGTCGAATATATAACAAACTGAATTTAAGAAAATTCATTTACATATCAAAATAAGAAAATATACCCTAATGGAAATTTGGCTAGTTATAACTATAATCTGTGTTAATGAAACGGAATCTTAAATTAACAATTTTTACCAATAAATGTAATAAAAGTCTTTGAAAATTGATACCAAAGACTGCTTCAGACAGGAAATTCTATCGATAAATTCGCTTATTTGTAATATTTTACAAAACAGTACACAAATGCAATATCAAACATAATCTATATTTTTAATCTATTTATACTAATATTATAGTAAGTCACAGGTCAGCAATTATTACATACGCATAGCGCAGTTGAAAAAGGATCAATAGCATTACATTTATGGTAATTGAGGCGCATAGACTAACTAAATATCCAAACACTAGTCTTAATAAATTTTTTGAAAATTTATTTTTACATAAAATTTTTAAAAATCCTTTAAATATAAATGAATTATACTCCTTGTTTCATTCGGGTTGCGATATCGGTCACGACGGCGCGAGTCATATGGCAAGGATCTGATCCGGAGAATTGATTACGATTATTGTTTGATTGATGTTTCTCAATTTTAATTAATTAATTACATTATCCGTTTTTAATAAATACATTTTTAATAAATAACATGAAGTGTATTCAGTATATAAGGTTATAAAATACGATAGAGCTTTATTAAGCACTTGATGAGTATAAAGCTTACTGATTTATATACGAAACATTAAGTGGCAAAAACAAAGTAGAAGAATTATGAAATTATCATGATTTCAAAAACAGACTTCTATTACAAAGCGTAACAGTTTTCATAATTCAGTGGAAGTTATTACATATATCAAGTTCTTAAAAATATACATGTGTGGTAAATGTGAAAATATAATATGCTTATTATTATGTTTGCAATTAATATTAATCATGAAAGTCGGTCTATTATGCTGTATTTTCATGACCTTTGACTTTTTAATAAAGTGACATCAAAATCGATTTTTAGAGCAAATCTACATATATGCATAAAGCTATAACCATTAATACACTAGTAATTAATAAGTATGCGTTCTGTCGTTAATTTTAAGTCACCTGGGAAAAATGGTTCATGAATATTGATCTATTAAATTTGACCTTGAATGAGCATAGAAGGTCAGGAAAAGTATACATGCTCATAACTGACAGTGTATGAATTTTTAACATAATATGTGATAATGAATGAATCTCGACTGAATAGTAGGTTGAATACTTCAAAAATAATGTATATAAACATAGTTTACGTACGTAGTTTATGTGTACACAATACACATAAACATCCAAACATTCAATTTGGAAATGAATCTTTGTCCAGTATTTATCAGTATAGCCTTAAATGATAATTATATTTTTGGAAAAAAAAAATCTTCATAAATAAACATTATTGGAGTTTAATCGCAATGCTACATCCATTGGACATCGAAAATTAACTCCAAATCAAGGTACCCAAGAGTAAAGTGTAACCATTTTGAAAAAAATTTAAGCGAAGGACAAACAACTCTTGCGCATCCTGTCGCCGGGGGACTCACGGACTACTACTTCGCTCCAAATAATCATCCGATGTGAAGCCCCGCTCGTTTGCGGGATTTTCGTCGCTGGCGAAATGAGACTCTGACTCAGCAAGGATCCAGCAAGGAAAATCGTCGCAAGTTAACGTTCGGGGGCTCGCATCTTGAGCGTGACGTGCCCGAAATCATCCCGTGACTGCGGCTCGCTCTGCGCCCGTCACGCAGCTGGTATCTCGCTTCATTTGGATAAAACTTAACGAATTTGTCGCCTCGGAAGTTTTCGTTACTCGATAACGGAGTAATTCAAAATCGTAAGAAACCGTAGTGGATCAATCAGTGATTCGTTTTCTTGAAAATGACCATTAGCGAGTGAAAGTTTTCACTTTTATCTCGTCGACCTGTAAGTTGTACACTGCTCATGTGCATCATGTGAAAATGCGACGAGGATGCCGAGCACCGCCCTCGACGCCCGTAGGCCATAGACGCAACAGTTTTGAGCGGAAGTCGCCAGCGATAGGTACTAACTCATATACCTACGGTAATAATCCTCGCGTTCGTGCTTACCGAGAATGATATAATTTGAACCCCGATAGATGCGAACCTTTGTAAAGACGCGACGAAATACGGATAGTAATGGCATTATATAATATGTACATTATTTGCGTAAAAATAAATTATACGATGAATTCTCGGCTAGTACTTTAGACTTATTAATCACTATTCCTCGATCCGCGCATATAAAATAACAGCGACTGAGAAATGGTTATAATATCATACGTTAACGATTTATACAATCGGTCCACGTAAGACTATACTACTGCGGTATTCTGATGAAATACTTGAAAATGTCTTTCATCAGCTTGGCGCATGTCCCAGAAGGGAGGAATAAGCCCCACAAGAACCTTAGACAATTACCAGGATTCGTAGTGGCTTCGCAAGTGGCGAGTCTTTTGAAGCCATTGTCTGTAGAGCTTGCATCGCCTCTCCGCAAAAGTTGGCAAGTCTTCGCAAAGGGATGATCGCTTTCGAAATAAGCTAGCCGACCTGACCGCGGCGGTATCTTGAGTACAGAGACGACAAATCGGCCTTGCTCAATCGAATACTAGGACTCCGATTACACCGGCGTTGCGAATTAGCTTGGGTTTCTAGGGCGCGTCAGGTGTTGGTGGTACGGCTCGCAGGCTCCGGCTTCGAATTTCACACAGCCCCTGCAGCGGTGAAGCCACGAGGACGAGCAGTGCGCAAGCGCGCGTCCATCGCTCGGGCGGGAGGGAGGGAGGCAGCTACTCGCCGGGAGGCAGGGGCTAGCCGGGCAGCCTCTCTAAATCTCTAGTCTCAGTCGCAGCGCGTCTCTCCGCCGAGCGACACGGACGCGCTCGTTCGCTCGCGCTCCTTTCCACTCTCACTCGCTCTCTTCTTCTCTCGATCTCGCCTGTCTCAGCTGTCCACGGTGACTATCACTCTTTCTCTCTTTCGATTTCTCTCTTTCCGTCTGCTTCCACCGACCTGTTGCCCATTCTCTCGCGCGCCTGTAATCTAGCCGGATATTTGCTTCACTCGCAAAGTGCGGGACAGTGTCGATCATTGAGAAAGGGGATGAACTGTTTGTTGCTTTCTTTCGCTCGCTCCTCTTCAGTTCCAAGCTTTTGGAAAGGCGAGGACTTAGGCATTAGGCACTAGATGACTTTCAACGTTTTCACTAATCGGTAAAGTAAACGGATTCACCTTGTTTTTTGTTTCTTCCTTCTGTGTCTTATATAGTAGTGACATAGACTTAAAGTTTTGCAATACAGTGCCCGATACTTTTGTACAGGATTTGCGTGTAAACGTTTTAGACGTGCAAATTAATATTTTACGTTTAAAGTGCTTCTTTTTTGGTAAATAAATGCAGCGTGTAATAGGAAGATAGCGTGCAATTAGATCCTAGTAGAACAATCATTGCGCCGATAAACCTTTAAATTGGATTTATTGTTTAGTAACCAGTTCTATCCAACTCGCTCGACCGAGCGAAACAAACGCAGCAACATTTTCAATCAACGGAAGAATTCCAACTGTAAATTCGACGCACACACGGGCTGCGTATGTATACCCGAAACTCCTTCGAATCACGGAAAAAAGTGCATGATTTAAGAGGGTTCTCCGAGAGGTTCGCCGACGACTCCATTACTAAATGTCAAAATCATCGGCGAACCTGCCGCTTATCTCAATGGGTCGATACCCAGGCAACCTAGACATTCCGCGAGCTCCTTCCTACACCTCGCCGCGCGCTAACACCTGTGAGGGGGGATCCCCTGTACGAGCGGATGATGCACTGCGCGCACATGCGACGGTTCGGTCAATGACGCTTTTCGAAAGTCCCTTGATCGCGCGCTTTTCACGGTCCCGCGAGTGGTGCGCGCAGCTCTATTTCGTACAAGGACGCGATCACCCGGAGTGACTATTATTCGTGCAAGTTGCAACAGGTAGCGCACGGTTATTGGAAAAGTTAAACTGGTTCTCCGTTTGGCTCTCTGAATGTGTTCCCGTTCTTTTTTTTTCTCACTTTTGGTTTACCTAATCGATCGGATATAATGTCAAGTGTGTGCACTGCGATTTCGTCGCTAGAGAATTGTAGGCGCGATTGGAAATTTGCGTTGATTGCTCTGCGCTCGTGCACTGATTAAACCTCCGCGAATTAAACCTCATTCGGTATTGGATAGATCTGGATTACGCGAGGGTCGCGATTAATCATTTTTCAAAATAGGGTTATGATTTGTACACAAATTAGATTATAAATATAGAACTGCTTTAGAAGTATCACTATATTCAATAAGTTTTGTTATAATAATATTTTCAAATCTTCATAAACGAATGAAGGTTTTCGAAAAATAATATATAGCGAAGAATAAGTATGACTCTATCTGACTCTACTGCATATTAAATTAAAATAGAATTATAAAAAGTTGTGTTTGCGAATGCTTTAAACATTTTATTTGACATTGATGAAATTAAATGTAGATTGATTTATAAATAAAGAATAAAAAGTATTACTTAAGTAATGAATGATTCAGATTTTTTTTATTTTTCTGATAACGAGATATTTGTTGAGCAATTACAGGCTAGACCAAGTCATTTAATTGATCGAAGTGGAATATTAATTTATCGTTCATTATATATTTAATAATAATCAGTTGCCGATTAATTATGCAAATATGTTACAAATGCTATGAATCGCAATTAAACGCAATTCATTAGAACAAATAGGCGAATTTTTTTACAATTTTATTGCAGTTCAATGCAAAGATACATATGTAGTTGCAAATCTTGTACAAATTTATTGATTCCCAAGTATTCATTATACCCATAAACGTTGTACTGTACAAGCTCAGTAAGAGAGCTACAATCTTGGTGGTATAAGCGAACCAAAGCGACAAATTTCCTCTCTCGTCCCGCGAGTGAAATAGAGGAAAAAAGTAACAACCGGCATATTTATCTCAGGTAGTTCTTGCCGGTAAAACCCCGAGGCAACAGCTGAGCGCTTCCCCTTCAGAGCGACCAGCGAAGCGCTCGAGATGGACTTTTCCAAGATTCATAATTTGAAAGAGCAGGAGGAGATATATAGGATGAGATTCCCGAAGCAGCCCGTGCGCCAAGTCGCCCGGGTCGACCACCCACCCCCCCGCATCAACCGGTCCCAAATCGAGGTGCCGGAAACGTCGAAGACGCCGAGGACCTCCACCACCCCAGGTAGTGGGGCCTCGCACTGCAAAACCAGAGCTGGCCATTGTTTGTAAAGTTGCCGGTGCAATTTGCTCGGAGCATTTTTTATTTTGCCACTTGTCAACAGTACTTGCGAATCCGGGAAAGCTAGACTGTGCACTTACGAGGAGAACACGCATAGCCAAGCTGCAAGGTTAAATACGGCCAGAATTGTCTGTATTCAGTGAAAATCGATGTAAAACTAAATTGACCTCATTTATACGGTGAAATTCTTTTATGCGATGATTTTCAACTTTTGTACTAAATCTTGAGCTCAATTGTGCGCGCACTGAAATATGCACAAAAGCGAGAAAATAAACACTAGCCACACGACTGTATCCCTTTCTTTTTCTGGGTTAATCGTGTCAGGTGATCTATGAGTGATAACGCATCTCGAAAGAGGAAATAAAAAAGGCGAGAAAGTAAGAAATAATCAGGGAAAAGGCTGAAAAAGCGTGAGAATCGGACAAGTACAGTTAGCGGCCTCTATTACGTATGAGTATCATGCGCGCGCTCGCGTATAATGTAACTGTAACAATGCCGTCACAACTCGGCCTCCTATATGTATTAAATTCAAGAGAGTCAAAAAATGAGAGTGTAGGAAAATGCAAGATTTCCTTTATTCACTTGTCGAGCAACTCTTAAATTTTTCAACTTTTTTTTTACCATGTCCTTCATAGAAACTTCTTTTGTTCTATTACAAAAGAAGACAAGAGAGATACTTTGAGATGTGAATGCAGCGGTATCACCTATTAATTGTTATTTATTGTATTGATATTGTGAGATTCCCTATTACATTGTTTCGTAAATTCAGAATTAACATTGTTTTAAAGATTTAGAACGTTAGTAATAAACTTCTAAAAACTTCATTTTTTGTATTGTAACCCTATATAAATACTCTAAACACTAATTTCGTAGGATAACATTTTTTTCAAATCGAAGACAGTATGTGTTAATAAAAAATATATTAGCGCCAGTCACTGCATGACATATTGTACATATTACTCTGTTCAATTGCACACATACGTTAATATACGTTATTGCTACAATTGTTCAGTGGTAACCAGCAGCGTAGTTACATTTGTGAATGCAATATCATGCACAGCTTAATATAATTTTATTAAGTAAAGTGACTGTAGTCATTGTATTATTTATCTCGATTTAAATTAAAAATTTTATAGAAGTAATTTTAACAAATCATAATTAATTAATGTCCATAAAAAAATGCAAACATAATATTGTTAAAAAATAAGAAATTGTTCATGTTTCAATCAAAATTAAAGCAGAGTTTTAATAGATCTATCAAAGATCAATAAAACTAAAATCATGATACTGTTAGCACGAGTGGAAAAGTACGACTAGGAAGTTTTTTAATCTTTTCTATCAGCTTGACGCTATATATAAATGCAACTAAAAGTGTGAATACTTGTCGACAGGCCACGAAAAGTGCACGTTCCATCACGACATGGAGCTGGATCATAAGCCGCCAACGCGGGAGGCTCTTCTGCCTCAGATGTCTCACAGCTACAAGCTTCTGCTGCAGGCCCTCGGCGAGAACACCGAGAGACAGGGACTCCTGAAAACGCCCGAGCGCGCTGCTAAAGCTATGCTGTTCTTTACCAAGGGATATGACCAGAGTCTCGATGGTAAGCTAGTGCTGGTGCATGAACTTTTCTTACTTTATTACTTCCTTTAATTTTCTTTTGTGTTGATTAGCACTTTAAAGCTGCAAGCTCTTAGGCGAAATCGATAAAAATATATGTTATACGAGCAGGAAGTACTAAACACTTTCATACCTTGATTCTGACATTGAAGTTTTTATGCCATTAGAAAATATTTCTTAATCAATTTTGAAACAATTAAAAAAAGTATAACGATCAAAGTAGAAACTTTCTTTTAGGGAAAAAGTGCTGTCCATGAAGAAAAGTTTCGAGTCTCCTTGGCATTTGCTAAAGAATTGTCTAAAATGATTAAAAGTTCTAATGACATCGCTCTCCGTATTTCACATCTAAAACGCTTTTATTGTTGCTTAGAGAGATTGGAAGCATTTCATGCCTTATTCAAGCCCTCTGCCCACAAATCTACAATTCTCGACGAATTCCAATGAGATTCTCTAGCTAATTTATTCAACCTTCCCCTAGCCTTATCTCGAAGGAGAAGTGGAGAGAAATAAGCTTTATTCCCTCTCAAATGAGAGCGACAGCTCCCCTTGAAATCTCGAAGCCACTTAGACTGAAACGTGAAGAGAAAAGATTGATAATGCCCCCGAAGATCATAAATAAATGATTCAACGTAAAATGTAATTTCTGGATTTTATCGAGGTCCGTGACAAATTTCATAAAGTGCAATTGACATTACCTGTCGATTTCAAAAGAGAGCGAGAATAAGCTGCACTCGCGACGACTATCGCGCTGGCTTTTCCATATTCTCATTCGTAAATCATAAAGATCAAAACCGAAACGCGTACAGCAACAGGCGGCGAGCTCCTTTCATTGATTAGACATACAATCGAGTGAGAAATAACGGCGAGCCGGGCACATCACCAAGCCAAATGATCTCGCAAACGATCCCCGACCGCCGCGCAAATCGCCGATCCTTCTTGCGGAGGAGGGAAAACGCCCTAAAACAGGGGCGAGAGCGCGTGGAGAGCGAGGCGCTCGGTCACTATGTACGTGCAGCTGCCCCCACCTCCGGTCGCCCGGGCAACCGGCGCCGGGTCTCCCCTCCCGCGCGCCGTCCACCCTAAGTAGGTCAATATCGGGTAAATCACGCGGGTGGAGAGAGGCGCGCCCACGCCACCTTTCCTCGAGTGCCCGTACGCTGGATTCGTGGGGGATTTTTACCGGGGACAAAGGACGGGGCACTTGTTGCCGCGCATCGGCGCTCTAGCTGATAATGGATCCAGATGCGATTAACGCCGAGCTTTATGAACATAGAGTTTCGATTCGATTACCTCGACTGGGCTGTCCGTTTTACGCGAGTACACATATGCGGAGATTGCGATTTTTATAGCTGTACGTGCTCTGCGGGACCTGTCCACAGCTTGATTCAATGGATCTGCGGGGTTATTTCAAGGAAAAAAACATTTTACACGAAAGTTCGTTTATTTTTTTAACGTGTCAATAGTTTATTTCGTTGCAGTATACGTAGTTCCCAATATTATGATTCTTGATAAAGACATTAAGTAATAAATAACAATAATTATTAAATACATAAATATAACTAAATTAACAAACTGATAAAGTAATATTAAAAAAAATGATATAATTTAAGAAGCTAATAAAGAGTAACAAGACACGTATCTTCGATGTCCTGCATCTACTCTTCTATATTTCCATGCGATCATTGTCTTGATCTGAAGAGTATAAAAAGTAAAAAGGACTTTTTTCTTCGGGTTTCAGACGTCATCAACGGCGCGATTTTCGACGAGGACCACGACGAAATGGTCGTTGTGAAGGACATCGAGATGTTCTCAATGTGCGAGCACCACCTCGTCCCCTTCTACGGCAAAGTCTCCATCGGCTACTTGCCCTGTAAGAAGATCCTCGGCTTGAGTAAGCTGGCAAGGTCAGTGTCTCGATTAGAAATCCAGTTGGTTTGATTTTTTGTTTGTTTTTTTTTTCTCGACGATTAACGGCAGTACGGTTCCTAAGGCCGAGGGTCGATTATTCACACGTTGCACTGGAATCCGTTACAGAATCGTCGAGATCTACAGCAGACGGGTGCAGGTGCAGGAGCGGCTGACGAAGCAGATCGCCGAGGCGGTGACCAAAGCCATTCAGCCCGCGGGAGTCGCCGTAGTCGTCGAAGGAGTGTGAGTGTCGCAATTGCCTCGGTTTTTTTCGCATCCGACCGCTTTTTCTATTTCGGTTTTCCTTTCCCCCCCCTCCTCCAAAGTGTCGCTGGCCGCGCACCGCGGAGGCCGCTCTTTCCCCCCCTCCAACCCCGCCCAACTTTCACGGCGATCCACGTCGGCGCGACGGCGCGCGGGTCAAACGGATAACGACATTGGCAGGAAGAGCGTGTGCAGGGAGCCGGCGGGCAGGTTGGAGCGGCGGCCTCCCGACCTCCGGCCGAGGAAAGCCGCGCGCGGCAACCGAAAGCCAAATGTCAATGTCGCGTCCTTTCGAAGCGACGGGCGCGCGTACGTGCCAGCGGGCCGATCGGCTAGGGCCGTTGGGCAAGCCGGCTCTCTCGCTCTCGCGCATTATACGGGCTTTTTTTTTTTTTTCCCCCTGCCGGCGACCTGCCTCTCTATGCTCGCTCCCGTTTCTCGCAACGGATCAACCGCCGAGGCCTTGTGCCACTATGCCGCGGCGAGTTTTGCATTCGCCGTGCGAAGGTAGGTACGGGCGGCCGCGTGCGGGGGATCCGCCGCCGGCTGATCGCCGTGGCCACTTTGGGGGGTGGCGCCGAGGCCGCCGATATATCCCGCCGCTCGGATTCGAATCGCCGCGCTTTAGCCGCCAAGTAACTGTATTTATACCGCCGATTCGCTTTTTATCGATATACCTTTGCATTCCGCTCGTTCCTTTTTTTTTTTCCTTCCCACCGTATTATGAATGGCTTTTAATCGTTCGCTCGTGACAACTCCACTTTAGCAGATTGCTCCAGCTTCGCGCGTTGAAAAAAGTGTTTAAGCGGAAAGAATACATTTTCTTCGGCGTGTGTAAGCACTTCATCCATTATTAATACGATTATTATGCCTACCGTTCGGTCGAAAAAACCTACTCGAGTAGTTTCCACTTAATTGATTTTATATACACCTATGCCTTCCTATCATACATGTATTATATCTATATGTACCTGTAAAACAGATAAAAGAATTCCCGCCGAGTCTCGATGGCTACGGCATAGCTTTACATTTTAATCGATTATTTTACTTGAAATCTTCTGCAATATCGTCGGTTTCATCAAATGCTTATACGCTCAAAATAATGCATGCATAATTCATCAAAATTATCAGATTGCTGCATAAAATATTATTAAATAATTATTACGTAAGCTAATAATCTCGTTAAAAAATTCAGAAGGAAAAAAAATCCACTTCAAACCATAAGCTCCTTATCGTTCACTTGTACTTCAATCGTATATAATATTAAATATAAATTAATAATACAATGTATGTACAGAGATACTGTATAATGTATATATGCACGTATATATCCTTCTTGTGAATGTGACAATGATTTTAATTTACAGGCACATGTGTATGGTAATGCGTGGCGTGCAGAAAATCAACAGCAAGACCATAACGTCGACTATGCTCGGTGTCTTCCGCGACGATCCGAAGACCCGCGAGGAATTCCTCAACCTTGTGCGCTCGAAGTAAAACACGCGACGTGACGTGTGCGCTTGGAAAGATCGACGAAGGAAAAATATGCGCACGCGTAGCCTAGACGCACATAAACGCGTTAGACAAGGGTGAATAATTTGTGTACAAAATGTAACGATGAAAGATGAAGGATGCCTTAAAAATAGAGGAGAACACGATGGAAAATCTCGTCCCTTGGCTGCTAATTGACTCAAGACAATACTGCCCAATCTTTCACGAGTGGGGAATCTATATGCTTTCTTTTTTGTTCTTTCCAAGTTCTTCTTGCCTATATTCGTTACACGGCTCGTGGCTTATTGTTCGTCTACTCAGGAAGGACTCGAAAACGGTCGGCGGCACGAAAAACTCTATCGACGTTCCAATGAACTACTTCAAGTTCAGGAAGGAAGATCAAGGAATCATTGGCATTTCAGGAGAGTAATTTAATTTTTATCCACGACAATTAAATTTTTTTTTTGTGTCCATTTGATACATCTTCGATAAATGTTTATACAATTTGTGCCGCCGATAAAGAACAAAAAAAATATTATTATATAGCTTGTCGATTGGCACTTAAACCTTATGCAGTATATAAGTAATATATAAATTAAATGAACATATTGGCGTCCGAACCCCAACGTTATAAGTGTCAAACGACAAGACCTCCTAGTGATATAGGAAATATTTTTTTAAAAATCAATATAAGAAAAAAAGAAAAATTTAACTGTAATTATTATAGTATATTCTATACACAAATATTATTATATTATACTATAAGCGAAGTGACAATTTTCGCGGGAGGCAGCAGCCATGCGTCCCGCGAAAAACAAGTATGCGACTATAAACACTGATGTTGCATTTCACGATTTTTTTTGTATTGTTACATCGCTTTATTGTAAAAGTCTTGCATTTAAAATAACATATAGTCTTAACTTAACCGTCTTATGTTCGAGGGACGAATAAACAAATAATTATAATACATGCACGCATGCACAAAAGCAAGTGCATGGTTTATTATTTGTATAAAACTTGAAAAATATTGAGTGAGCATATATACATATTTATGATATTTATTTGTGCCGCCCAATATTTACGTTAGCTTAGTTGCTGAACAGCTTGTATAAAAAACCGCTATTATATATGGCACTCGCGCGCATACCAAACTGATATACGTACGATTTTATATACACTCCAAAAGGCAGGCGAGCGTCACAAATGACGCATCTGCGCTTCTAATTTCATGGGTTTCAGTAACTCAATGGTTAATCGATTGTGTCGAATGTTGGAACATCCGGGAAATTTATTTGAATAAAGAATTACACGGCACAATTTCAAATGAGCGGATCACTAGCTTCTTATTCTATGTATTTTCTTAGATTCTTAGTACATATTTTGATTTGACGAATATATAAAATACAAAAATTCCGTGTTTACTCAAATAGAAACTTCAGGACGATAGATAAAAATATAAGCATGTAAAGATTCTTATTTTTGATTTGTTTTAGACCGTAGAGATTAATAGTGTGAAAAGATAGATATGTCGATAATTCCTATGTTCTTTTTTAAACATACTATAATGTTTATATTAATTTATACTTGTAAATTGTACTGCCGTCGAAAATGTAAAGAACTTCTCAATGTGAAGTACAAAAAAAACGAAACAAAAATGATTATAAACCAGCTTGGCATCTTATAATGTGTAATTTGAGCTCGTTTTATTTAAAGAGTTCTTTAACAAAATGAATAATACTTATAAAGGTGAAAGAGTGAAAGGTTTTTTGTGTATAACTGTAACAGAATTTTTACAGATTCGTTACTCAAGCATAAATAAGAAGTGTGGCCTTCTGTTAGAAATCGCGCGTGACTAAATAAAATTAAACGAGGTAAAAATATATAATTAAATTAAAAAACTATCAAACTATACAAAGTCTTTAAAAAGCAAGGTCATTTACGTATACAGAAAATCACATATTCATTATTCACTTTTAACAGTTGCCGTCGCTCTCGGGGCAGAGAGTTTCGACGCGGGATGGTTGGGGATTTTAGGACGAACGAGGAGGTTATCAAAATAACTCGAAGAGGTGTAATTTAATATAAATAATGACTCGCGATCGACCGATCAGTTTATTTAGTTTTCCGAAACTACGTGGGCAACCGTTCCACTATGGGGTCGCGGCGAGGCAGCGAAGGAGGACCTGAGGACTCGGACGCAACCCGTGACAGGCAGGACGTCCCCTGAGCCGGGAGTCGCGCGGCCTATCCCTCTTATATGCACGAGCGGCCGGTCGTCCGCTCTGAGCGAAAGTGAAACGGGCTGCTTATTCCTGTGCAGTGTGCACTGGACGGGAGCGAGCGCCTAGCTCCAGGTCAGGCTTCGTTGCCGGCAGTTGCCGGGTGGAGTTCGACTCGTTCCTCCTGCGTCCGCGAGTCTGAGCGATCCCTGCCGTCGCAGGTGCCCCCACTCCCGCGGACTACCTACGGCTGACGCGGATTGGTCAAGGCGCGGCAACCGCGATGCCACTTTGCGCGCTCTATATCCCGCTGTTGCCGAATGTTGCTTCGATCGCGAGAGGAAAAGGCGCCCGAGACCACGTGTGCATCATAGTGTAAAAATGGTTTATGATTTATTTCCAATGAAAGTAAGTGTAAGATAAATAAGAATTGGAGGGGTAAAAAGGAGGAAAATAAGTAAATTGTTACCGATTATGAAATTCGGCGAAATACACAGTAATTCAGCCACTTACTGTGTCTTATCATCTCTTATGTATATGCGTATTTGTACTTATTGAATCAGTGGTCCAATGTATAAAAAGTTAAGCGATTCCTGAAGTTGTCGTGTAGTATAATGAGATTTTCTATTATTTTGATTTTCTTTGCGTCGAAAACCCATTAGTTAGACAAAAATATATAATTTTTGATTGTAACCGATGACTGTTTCTATAATTTTACGTGAAGAACAGGAGTATACTTTAAAGAATCTAAATTCAATTTAACATTTTAATATTTGAAAGTAACAGTAGCAATATGTTCTTCAATAAAAGTAGTTTCGATACTATAAATTAGTATTAAAACTACAAAGTTATACAAAACTAAAGTGTGTAATTGTTGAGCTTATATAGAAAATTTTTTTAAATATAAAATGAAAATTAAGTATAACAAGCGATTTGTGAAAGCTGAAAAATTTGGGATAAAAATGAATTCACTACGTAGATCAGTTGTATGATACTTATTACTTTGTTTTTAATGCATTCTTGGAATTGTAAAAATAATATGTAATTTTAATTAATCTTCATGCATTTTCAGTTTTACTTATAACGTTCTTATTATTATGCCGTCGACAGATATTGTAGAGAGCAGATAGAACCATTATTAGTATCCATTTAGACAGATTTTGTTAGTTTACTCATGTTAATATGCCGTTTAGAGTCATTATGATATTTTAAATCGTTGCTTCCTACGTGTCTTTGGTGAACAGGAAAACCGAAGCATTGCAAGCTACAATCGCTTGCCTTACTGACAGCTTTAGATTAATTTCGAGCACTTACAACGAGAAACAACACAAAATCAGCAAAAGAAAACCAAAAATGATGAACAGTGAACGCCTTCTATTTTAACAATTTGTAGGTAACATAATGAAATACTCCTAGTTACTTAAATTCGCTTTTGCAAGAGTGCAGCATTGCAATGTTAAAACTATTTTTCTGACATTATATAAAGTTTTATTAAATATATACATATATATTTTCAACAAAATGGTGTTGTTCTTTCCGGATAGTCGTTCCCCTTGGCCGGCTTACTTTCAGTGACTTTCAGGGATCATCGGCGCAGCTGAGCAGGGCGGAAGCGCACTAGCAGGGACTGCCCTTGCCGTTACCGTTGTGCTTGGTGGTGCATCCAGCGCAGGCCGCGGCTTTCTTGGGCGAATCCCCTGCACGAAGGAGCGAGGAGTTAGCGTAAAGCCACGAGGCCCTGACCAACGGCCACTCGGTGGCAAAGCTCTAACCGCAGCAGCCGGAGCCGGACTGAATCCCGTAGTTCTCCGCGTCCTTCTGGTGCAGCAGCAGCAGCATGTTGTTGTCGCGAGACTTGCGGGACTTGCGGTCCTGGTGGGAGGACCCGGGGCATCCCTTGCGGCTCGGGGCCAGGACCTCGCGCGAGGAGCTACCGTTGCGGGAGTTGTTGCGCTGCTTCGAGCTCGGCTTCCTCGAGCAGCTGTCCTTGCCGGGCTTCGTGGGGACGGCCTCGCTGTCGGGGTCGGGCGGGGTGAGGCGGGTCGGTCGGCCCCCTCGGGCACTCGTATACTCACATGCTGGTGGTCGGGCAGGGCGGGCAGCAGGTCGGTATGGGCGAGCAGCGCAGGACCTTGAGGGCCTCGACGTTCAGCGAGGAGACGCCCTTGAGGAGGGCGCGCTGGATGGCGTTCTCGTACTCGGCCCGCTCCTTGATGATGCGCTCGTTCTCCTTGCGCAGCTCGTGCAGCTCGGCCTCGAGCTCGGCGTAGCAGGCGAGGAGGCGCTCCTGCTCCTCCCGGTCGGCCGCCTGCTGGGCCGCGTTCGTCTCCGTCTCCTGGCAGCCGGCGTTCACGCTGCGTTTGACGACCAGGTCGCTCGACACGGACTTGTCCACCTGGATGACCTCCTTCTGCTGGTTCGACCGCTCGAGCATCTCCTTGAGCATGCTGGATTCGCGGCGGCTCTCCGACAGGGCCGACACGCGCTGCGACAGCTCCTTGTGCAGGGCGGTCACGTCACGCCGAGCCCACTCCATCTTGTTCTCCACGTGCTCGGTCCACTTGCGCGTTCGGCCCATCAGCTCCACTAGGAAGAGCTTCCACCGCCCAACAATCAAGCCATGTAGCTCGAGTTACGCTCTTCTCTACTACCTCCGCGGATCGTTTCTATTTTTTTTTGCGCTTCCGAACGATTAATAGGTCCGACAATTCACGGAACCGTTTGCAAGGTTTTTAAAAGTTGTTCTCTTACGTACTAAGTATAAGAAGTCCAATTACTGACAAACTCATCATAATTCATGTAAAAGAATGATTTATTAAGAGTTCAACAGGCGATTTACATTTCTTACACAACCTTTTCAGTAAACTATAAACGATTTAATCAGTCACTTGGTCACATTAACGCACGAGAAATATTTTGAGCAAAAGATCCACTCGCTTTCGCCCTTTGGCGGTCACTGACGTCGTATACTCGCCCGCGGTGTAAGCCCATTAATACGCTACTCGAATGTGGCGAGCCTTCAGAGGCTTGTGTGAGAATTGCAGATTTTTGCCCTCGACTGGGCTCAATCGCTCGAGGTGCGTCAGCAATTGGACCTCTTACCCTAACGATTAATCGTGTTTCTTCGGCCTGCGGTTCGTGGCCCGCTGGTGGAATACCCGCGACCGCTGCTCATGCACCTTTTGATCGTGCTCGAGGTTCTCCCCGAGGCTCGCCAGCGCCTTGCCCGCCTCGCCGAGGTTCTGCAGTGCACTATCCAATATCTCGTCTACTCGTGGATCTCTGTGCCAAAAGTATATATGCAGCATCAGGCACGGACGCTTGGCAAGGACAAACCGTTGTCGTTAGGAATGGAGGATTTTTGTCATTGTTACCCGGTCGAAGATAGCGGTTGCCTAATTAGCTCCGCGCAGCTAGGGCTATCGGGCGATATGTCCGACGTCGATATCGACTCCTGAGGGGACGTCGCCGAGCCGCTGTCGCCCACGTCATCATTTGTGACGGGCTCTTCTTTCACGACTACCTCGTCCGGTTCAGCGTCGGCACCGCCGCTTAATCGACGCTTGACCGATGATCTTAAATTCGTAAGTTGTTTCACAATTTAAAGTAAACATTGGTTTACATTCAACTCCCAAGTAGGATTGGAATATTGTTTTCTTAATGTTCTTAGATTGTTCGATCAATTACTTAGATATCTTTTTCGAAAACCTCCGTCGAGGATCCCTTTGTCGAGTTGGGAATTCATCGGACCTGTTAGCTCTTGAAGTTGACTCACGGGCCGTACCGCCTGCTCATTAAGCAATTTTCAAAAATATTGAAATTTCATTAATTCTAATAGCTCACCTTTCTCGGAGTCAACATTTAAATCCATTTTATTTTATTCAATTGCACTGTTTATTAGCGCAAGACTTTAATTCATACAAAATTTTCTCTCATTCATTGTCAACCGGAAAGTTGCTAGCTTTTTGACTTGTTAATTTGAAAAGACTTAATTCCAATTTTAAGATCTATCAATGTTGCTGTCAATATAACTTGAACAGAATGAAATTAGGAATAGATGATAGAGCACAGCAATTGTCTTTGCAACACTGGTTGCCTTAAGGCGGTCGGTGGATAATGCAGTGTAATGAAATAACAAACAAATTTTTGAGGAAAATATTTTCATTCAATTTTTATTTTGTGAAAGAAAATATGAATTTGTTTATAAATGAAATATTTAAGAGAAAATCCGACGAATTCGAATAAAAACGCACTCGATTTCATGGTGTATAAATCGTTCGCTTAACGTGAATACATTTTCGAACAAATAACAATTTATAAAATTAGATACATTTTATAGCAGCATAGTAATCAATATTTCATAAAAATGAGGTGTAAACTACTGTTTCGTCTCGTTCAGTATTTAATATTCTGTATAATTATTTGTTTCTTATTAATATAATTATAAAATACAATATTAGCACTCCTATCTTAGCGTAAATACAACGGCTTTAGAGGTAGCTATACAAATATAGCAGTATTCTATTCAATAATTTTTTTGTAACTCAAACAAAAAAATATTTAGTCGCTCTCTATTCTTTTTTTCATACAAAAGTAAATTTGCGGTTGATCAAGTCCAAAGTGTAATCACAAGTGTTACGCAACCTTTTTGGGTGGCGGCCTGAAAACACCAACTACTACTGCATGATCTCTTTCGTAAGGTTCTAGGGTGATTTGTTCCTGTGGCTTGAGTTTATCAGAAACAAGCTTCTTTACTTCCGCAGCAAAAACAGCTTCTGGTTGCGCTGTCGAGTCTATACAACTTGCCTAAAAGCGTATTTCGAAATCAATTTTGATATAAATTCATATACAATGCTCTAATTAATAATTTTAAATATATAAATTAAAATACAATTGTTGTTCACCAAAGATTTGGTTTGTGAAACGTATATTGAGTATACATCCAAGAATATTTTACTAGTGAACAATAATTTTGCATAGCAGTTCCACTGAATGAAATATATTTATTAAATTCAGCTCTACAGCATGCATACTTGTTCATATTGTGTTTCAGAATGATACATACCTTAATAGAGATGACGAAATGACCTCCATTTTTAAGGAAGTATTGTGAATTTAGACCCACTATTCTAGCTTGATCTGGCTGTGCAACATCTGCAAAAACTGTGTCCACCATACCAATCAGCATTCTATATTTATGTGGATGTCTGGCATCTTCAATAATAGGAATAATATTAGTTCGTTTTTTGGCAACATTTATTAGATCTCTTCCTGATCTATGTGAAAATTCTACAGCATACACAAGTCCTTCCTGAAATTATAAACAACTTAAGTTATCAAAATGCAAATATAAAACAATTAATAAACAATTTAATAAATTATTACTTGATGTATAATATGATTTTCATCAAAATACAAAATAAAACAAAAATTAAAGCAAAAAAAATAAAAGTTTAAAAGTAATTAAGTATTTCTTCATAATTAAATTAAAATATAAATAGTTTAACAATGCCTGCAGTTTTTAGACATAAATTTTTATATTAAACTTACTGGTCCAACAATATCTGCTACATGTGAAACAGTAGTACCAGAGGCTGCACCAAGATACAAAACTTTGCTTCCAGGTGCTATATGAATTTGGTCTACACCACCAAGAATAGCAGCAGCAAGTTTTGATCTGAATGGATTCCAGACTCTGTATTCAACTTTATCTCCACTGTCCCCCTTTAAAGAAGAAAATTCATTTAGAAGTTTAATATTAGTAAAGTTAATTGAATATAAATGGAAAAAAAATTCAATTTATTAATTTGCAAAATATTTTTTAAACTGGTTACTTGTATACAATAAATTTCATTTAGCAAAATATGTTTTTGCAAACACACTTTTACTGTAAATATTAATTTTGCACATCTGTTCCACTAATTTAAACATAGTTGTTTTAAATTAGCTCTACTGTGTGCTTGTTTTCAGTTAGTTATGTATAACAAAAAGAATTACTTCAATACTAATTCTCTTCTCTCCATAAACTTCAGATCCAGGTACTAAATTTAGAGTTACAAGAGCATCTTCTTTCCCTCTAGCAATAAATACTCCTTCGTGACGATGGGGTTCAATAACAACAGTCTTTCCTCCTTTGAAACCTCCACCTCCTCTTCCACCTCTACCGCCACCGCGACCACCACCACGACCTCTTGGTGTGCCGCCACCTCCGCGACCACCTCCGAATCCTCCCCTACCACCACCTCCACCTCGACCTCCTCCAAATCCTCCCCTACCTCCACCCCGACCGCCTCTACCTCCACCACCTCCTCTAAAACCTCCCCCGCCGCCGCCACCACCGCCACCACCACGAGGTGAAAAACCTGAAATACAATTTAACTTTTATAATAACAAAATAAAATCATATAAAAATTACATAAATGTATGAATATATTGTATGCTATTGCTAAATTGTGAAGATTACAATAAACATCACAAAATATAACAAAAAGCATATTAATGTTGCAAGTTTTCGACACCAAGTTAATGAAAAACAAATCAGCTTGGCTCTAATGACTTGCCTATATTTATTTTATAGATAATAAATACGTACAAAAGCAGTATTTAACAGTAATTGAAATTAAAAATAAATGTTTAAACTGCATAACGAAGAATATTAAAGTTAACGCATGATTGTGTTACAATCTACGATTTACACATAGCTACGCGTAAAAATAGTCAATGCCAATATCTCTTGACATAAACGTTTGTTTACATTTATTTTAATATAAAGTTTAAAGTTTGTGTATTTTAATTCAATAATATGTTTATGATAATATGGGTGTTTGTACCGAAAATTAATTATCAAAACGAAAGATGCAGGTTATGACTCAATGCCGCATGGATTGCAGTATTTACTTAACTTCAAAATATTGAATATTTCTATATGATTATAAATTAATTTTATTAAAAATATTAAATAACAATTTCTAATTTTTACCTGGCTTTCCCATACTTTGTTAGGACAAGACTAACTGAATTTTTTAATTAACAATCCTTATACAGTCAAAAATACTGGAAACACGTGTTCGTCCACGCCGAATACACGACCATGTTGGAGTTAGAGGCTTGAAGCGTCGCTGGCACTGTCCAACTTCCGTTCTAAAATACTAATCTTATTTCGACTATCGATTTTTTCTATTTATCTTAAAATTTTTATTTTTTTCCGTTTTTAAAGTTGTAAAGCTTTTGATATTGATTTTTTATCCATAAATTTTATAATATAAGTATAATAATTATTTCTAATTTAATTTGAATAATTTTTATATTGCATATCGGTATACAGACAACGGAAGTTCTTATTCGATATTTCTCGCAATAGAAATTGGAAATATCGCATCGTATTGTGAGATTATGAATTTATTGAGCATGGTCGATTAGTGCAACAATGTGCAACAATCGCATTGAGTTGGATTTCATACAATTTTATATGTGAAGTGGAGTGGACTTGTAATTGTTTACCGGTAAAATCCAACCAAAGTCTCCGACAGTTATTAAACCAATTTTGAGTAACAAATATCGATATTTGCTTGAGCTAATGCTTTAATATGAAGTAAATATATCGATGAATTACGTATCTTAGTAAAATTATTCTTGTACTTTACTATTTGCCTCTATTATTTTAGGTTATTTTACATTTTCTTATTACCGTAAATACAGTCAGTAAAAGTTTGCGTTTTCTTAAAATTATGAAATTGTTATATTAAATTAATTTATATTTTAAATAAAATTTTATTATATTTGTATTTTATTTTTTGGTGTGAGCAATGCTTCTTTTTTTGTAAAATTTTATAAATTTGAATTATCTTAATATATGTGATAAATTTTTTTAAAAATTAGTTTCTTTTTAAAATATTTTTTATTAAATATTTTCAATTTTGTCAGTGCTTATTAATTTCATTATTTTAGGATAAGTGTTGATGGATTGCTAGTTTACTTTCCGTATGATTATATTTATCCTGAGCAATATGCATACATGTTGGATCTCAAAAGGGGACTTGATGCAAAGGTTAGTTACATTAACTTCAAATTATAAAATTATATGATCTGACATTATCAGAAGTTTTATGAAAATTTTATTGGATTTTATTTTAACTGTAGGGTCATTGTCTTTTGGAGATGCCCTCGGGTACGGGTAAAACGATAACATTATTGTCGCTCATTGTAGCCTATATGTTGGAGCATCCACTTCAGGTGACAAAATTAATTTACTGTTCTCGTACAGTACCAGAAATAGAAAAAGTTATTGAAGAGTTAAAAAAACTGATAGACTACTATGAACAAGAAACTAAAAATTTACCAAAAATAATTGGTTTAGTACTTAGTTCAAGAAAAAATATGTGTATTCATCCTGAAGTAAGAATCAAATATTTAACTTGTTATAAAACTAATTTAGCTACTTTTATGATATGAAAATAACTTTTACATTATTTAAAATTTATTGTGATAAAAATGATGTATATTATAACAGGTCAGTAGAGAAAGAGAAGGAAAAATTGTAGATAGCCGTTGTCATGCTCTAACAGCATCTTATGTGCGTAAAAGGCACAATTATGATGATTCAACTCCAGTCTGTGCTATGTATGAAAATTTTGATATAGAAGGTCGTGAACTCATTATGCCTTCTGGTATTTATTCTATTGATGATATGAAAGAATATGGTAGAGACAGAAATTGGTGTCCTTATTTTCTTGCAAGATATACAGTGAGTTAATTCAATCTTGTAAATTGCTTTCAAGAGAAATGCAATATTTTATATATTAATTAAGATATTTTGAATTCATATTTAAAATAAACCTTGTATTTTAGATAATGCATGCACAAATAGTTGTATACAGTTATCATTATTTACTTGATCCCAAAATAGCTGAGGCAGTATCAAAAGAATTGGCCAAAAGTTCAGTTGTTGTTTTTGATGAAGCTCATAATATTGGTTAGTTATTATTATTATATTTAATTAATTTTTGAAATTTGTGTAACCAAATATTTATTTTTTAGATAATGTATGTATAGATTCAATGAGTGTTAAATTAAATCGCAGAATAATGGAAAAAAGTTGTGCTAATTTAGTTCTTCTTGAAAAGACTGTTGCTGAGTAAGTATGTTAGTATTTAATAAGTATTGATTTTTTTATTGATCTAAAGAATATAACTTTTTATCAGAATGAAAGAAGATGATGCACAAAAATTAAAAGAAGAGTATACCAAACTAGTAGAAGGTTTAAAGGATGCACAAATTGCGAGAGAGACTGATGTAGTTTTAGCTAATCCAGTTTTACCAAATGAAATTTTAGAAGGTACTAATTTCTAAATGATTGAATGTCGACTGTCCTTTTTTCTTAGATCCTATTTTTTATTGAATTTTATATAATCATTGAATATGATCAATATTGTTATTTAGATGTCGTACCAGGCAACATTCGTAAAGCAGAACATTTTGTAAGTTTTCTAAAACGCTTCGTCGAGTACCTGAAGATGCGGCTACGTATCCAACATGTAGTACAGGAATCACCAGTGACATTTTTGCGTGATGTTCAAACAAAAATATGCATCGAACGTAAACCCTTACGCTTTTGTGCAGAACGTCTGGCCTCACTTCTTCGTACTATGGAAATAAATGATCTAACGGATTTTTCACCAATCATTTTAGTAACACACTTAGCAACGCTTGTTGCAACTTACACCAAAGGTTTTACAATTATTATAGAACCATTTGATGATAAGGCACCAACTGTTCACAACCCTATATTATATTTTTCGTGTTTGGATTCTTCAATTGCTATGAAGCCAATATTTGACAGGTTTCAGACAGTTGTTATTACCTCTGGAACCCTGTCACCTTTAGATATGTATCCTAAGATTTTGGATTTTCATCCAGTTATTATGTCATCATTCACTATGACATTGGCTAGACCATGTCTTCTTCCAATGGTATAAATATCACATACTTTTTTTATTTTGCTATTTTTATTTAAAAATTTAGGTTTTCATTTTTTAATTTTCTGTTTATTCCAATTTCAAATTTTTTGTATGTTATCAGTTGAAAAAATATTTACGAATTTTCTATTATTTACAGCCTTATTGTACAAGTTTAATTTGTTGGTAGATAGTGTCAAAAGGTAACGATCAAGTTGCAATATCATCAAAGTATGAAACACGTGAAGATGTTGCAGTAATAAGAAATTATGGGCAGTTACTGGTCGAATTTGCTGCTAACGTTCCTGATGGCATTGTATGCTTCTTTACTTCATATCTGTACATGGAATCCGTTGTAGCTGCTTGGTTTGTAATTTTTTTTATTTACCAATAAAATCTTAATTTAATTTTTCAAAATATCTTTAAATAGTTTTATAAAAAATATTTCAAAATAAATATTAATAGTTTAAATAGTTATACATATATGTAACAACACATTTTGTAGAAGAACACTTACTTTATGCATAGGTATGATCAAGGTATTCTGGATCAAATTCAGAGGTACAAATTGATATTCATTGAGACCCAAGATGCTGCAGAAACCAGTTTGGCTTTGTATTATTATAACAAGGCTTGTGATAATGGACGCGGAGCAGTTCTTCTTTCGGTAGCTAGAGGAAAGGTATCCGAAGGTGTCGATTTCGACCATCATTTGGGTAGGGCCGTCCTTATGTTTGGCATACCTTACGTTTACACACAATCACGCATTCTTAAAGCTCGATTAGAATATCTCAGGGATCAATTTCAGGTAAGCTTGAATTGCATTTTCTTATAATGGTAAGCCGTATTAAAGTTACTTGAAGATTCTTGTATCTTTAATTTTAATAATTCTTTTAGATTAAAGAAAATGACTTCTTAACGTTTGATGCAATGAGACACGCAGCGCAATGCGTGGGTCGCGCCATTAGAGGAAAAACAGATTATGGTATTATGGTCTTTGCTGATAAGGTAATTTACTTTTTCTCTATTTGCGTATTCCTATAAACATTTTTATGTTTTGTTTGTATTTTGCTTCAGAGGTTTTCAAGAATAGACAAAAAAAGCAAATTACCAAAATGGATTCAAGAATATCTCACAGACAATTTATGTAACTTGTCTACAGAAGAAGCAATTCAAGTAAGATTGATATTAAGTTTAAATTTGAGACATCTTTTTTCAGATAAAGTTTTTGATAGTCTAATTTTGAATATTTTTACGTTGTAGATATGTAAAAGATGGTTACGTCAAATGGCTCAACCATTTTCAAGGGAAGACCAACTTGGACTATCTTTATTGACATTAGAACAGTTGCAAAGTAAAGAACAAAGTAAAATAGAAGAGCAGGCTCAACAAAATTAATAAACGACTGAGTTTTAATTACTGAAAGTGATAAAATTATAACAATTGATTTTATAACTAAAAAAGATATAGGGAGAGATTAAATGTGAACAAAAAGTGCGTTGAAAAAAGTTTAATAACAAAGTACGGCAGCGAAATATTAACATTAACAGTGTAAAAAATACAGTTATATCTAAAAATACTACATTAATTTAATATCACCAGCGCACGAGGATTTGATCACCTTCTTCGATAAGGTAATAGCATAGTTCTTGTAGTGGCTTATCTAGCGGTATTTCGTCTACGGAAACCTGTAAACATTTTTATACAATTAATTAAAAGTCCTTTTTTAAAATTCATTTGTTTTAATTTGTGCGACGATTAATATTATAATAATTTATAAATTTTTTATTATGAAATTAATTATGTGTAAAATGAATTTGTATGTTATATCTAAATATGTGAATATTAAAATATAATAATATAGGATTTTTTAGGTTAAAAACTTAAAAATCTTTTTTATTTACATTAGGTCGGACGAAAGAGAGCGTCGGAAGTTTTCCATTAATTCTAAACAGTCTTTGAGCAATACCCATCAGCTTTTGTACATCCATGTTTTTTAGTAATTTTTTCTTTACACTTTTAACATTTTGACGATCTGGACAAACAAACTCTACAATTATAACGTTTGAGGATAACTGAGTATTTTTATTTGCGCCTGAAGTGTCCGGCACTCCATACCCTAAAAATTAAAAAATTATTTTCCTTATTTTTAAAAACTTTTTAACTCCATGTGTATATTGAATCTGTCACTAGATTATTTTGATAAAACCTAATTGTTAGTAAGATAGGAAAAGCTGGTATCTCTACATTATTTGTAAGAATTTTTAAGAAGAATGCTTAACTACTTAATTATTAACCATATTATTTAATAAAGTTTTTGACAGACCAGGTGAATTATTGCTTTAGGTAATGTGATTAAAAACAAAAATTGAAGAAAATATTATAAAATTTAGAATATTGCTTAAACCCTACTGTTTAACAAGTAACTTACTTTCTACTAATGTAGGAAATCGAGGGTTATTTATTATAAATTCTTGTCTCTTCAGAGCATCTTGTTCAGAATTATTCCATTCTGTAGCAAACAGTTTTAAATAATCGTATTCTGCCCCTCTCCTCTCTGATGCTATGATTTCTGTGCCATTTAAATATTTTAATGTCGTTATTCTAGCTATTATTAATTGTATTCCTGTTTGAATATTTTGTTGCAGTAAAACTGGATTTCCACGAAATCTTAAGTCTTCTAATCTTTTAAGTTTCTCTAACTCACTGACAGACCTCCACTTTATAAAAAAATATATAATTTAATTCTAAGTATATTTATTTTTAAAATATAGATTTTGAAAAAACTCACGTCTTTGATGTTATTTTCTGATACATGCAATTGTGTTAAACTAGGAAAAAGATCTGTTTTGTTGGTTGGATTATTTGTAGGAAATCTAATAAATTCAATTTCATTTGAATTTAGATTAAGCATTCTCAAACTGGAAAGTGTAACAAAGAATATATTGCTTTAACAAATGAATTTTTTTAAAATCATTAAAGTTTTGTTTGATAATAAACCAAAAATTGTGTTAAATTTTTAAACATATAGGTAGTGCAAATAATTATTTCTATTTACCAAGGAAGTTTTCCTAATTTTAAAATTTCATTCCAATTAGAAACTAAATTATTTTCCATAGATATTTCTGTTAATTTCATTAAATTCGAATTTTTGTCTATAGCAGATATAGTTGTAATGATATTGTATGGTACCATTAATGCCTCAATTGAAATAAAAGCTTCAAGACATTTTGTTATAGTAACCCAATTATATCTCATTTTTCCTAAAGTTAATAACCTTAAATTTGAAAAGGCATTGGTAAATAATTTCATTTCGTCATCAACTGGTAAATCATTGTCACTGAAATTTAAGTGTGATATATATTAATAAATATTAAACTTTCTGCTTTTAAAAAGAATAAAGTAGTTTGTATTATTTACCTCACATTGAGTTGCTCTAAAACTCGAAGCTGAGAACATATTTCAGCTACTACTTTCCAAGAATTTATTAAATTGTGTGAAATGTCTAGTTCCTCAACTTTTGGGCATAATTCGGCTAATTCATTAGGAAATCCAGCATTATTTATACATTGTGCTTGTAAGCAAATTATTTTTAACTGATCAAATTCACTTTGTTTTCGATTAACTTTAGAAAAACCAACCATTTCAACAAATGGTGCATTGAGAGATTTTTGTACACTGGCAATTGAATTTCTATCAATTCCTGCTAATTCATCATCTATAAACCCATAACGCACTTTGATAGCTTCTGAACAAGATATTCCAAACTTAGCTTTATTTGGACGAATGAATGACCCTGAGGTAGGATGCCTAAAATGTATTGTAATTTAATTTTGTACATAATTATATTTTCGTTATTTTAAAAATTAATGATTCTAGTAGATTGCAGTTTAAACTTACCATGTTTCATAATACTTAATATTTTCATATGTACCATTATGCTTTCCTCTAGATGGATCGTCCCAATCAATTCCTAACCATTTTCCTCTTGTGTTTCCGACTGTTCCAACATATTTTACAGTACCTATATGACCATCACAGTCAACTCGGCAGCCAATGCAATTTTTATCTTCTATCATTCTTAAAAAACAAAGAATTAAAAATATTAAAAAAAGGAAAACTTATTAAAGATAAAAAGATACAATAAAATTATAACAGAATTGTAAATAATACAATAAAAATAATTACACCATCTAACTTTAATTTTGAAATTATGCTATTAAACATGAAATGTAATACTTATGTTGTACTGCAATCAATCAATAATTTTACACATTATAAAAAATATACCTGTTTTATCTTGTATAAAACAATTGAATAAAGTTCAAGAAAAGCTTATAATAATTTTGTTACATTAAAAAATAAATATAATTACATAGAAAACAATTTGGAGCGGTAAATAATCTAACCTCGAAAAATTATATTTTTCAAATTGTTATAATTTATGATAAGTAAAAATGAGCAGGGAGTCCTCAGAAAAAAGTACAAAAGCTTTGTTATTGATCTATACTTACGCAGTGAGTAAATTCTTTTGTAAAAATTTTCTGAATGAAATAAAGTCATAAATGGAAATTATTTAAGAGGGCAATTGTACCACAGTAAAACATCGCCATCTGTCAAATCGACAAGAATCGAATCGACACTGTCGACTTTTGTAACTTGAAATTTGTTAAAATAATTATTTCCAAATTTTCTGCTCTTTATATGTAGTATATAGTTACTATGCTACAGCCACAGCTTGGCGCAGCTGATAAATTTTAAAGACCAGTCACTGCTCTACCTCACAGTCAAAGTAAAGTAAGGCATGTTTATGTGTGTATGTAAAAAGGCCTCAACTGACACTACCTAAAGAACTGAATATTACCCAGCCAACAATGATACGAATTTTTGCAAAAAAAAATAACTGTGAATGCAGCTCTAAAGGCACTCTTCTAAAATGCTATTTATCAAAATGATACCCCATTTAAATTTGAGAAAAAAATTTTTAAGTATGCATATGTTCAAATGGTAATATCTCTATGAAAACTCAATATTTCATTATTAAACCGGTTTTTAAAAATTGCATCCTCGCCAATCCTGATTGCACCCCTCTAAAACATGCAAATAGTAGCCCAATTATGAGAAAAACGCGAAAAACGTGAGATTTGCTATAGTGTTATTTTGAAGTCCGCAGTAGGGGTATATCTATTATCAGTGCGGCATCTATCAAAATTCTTCAAATGATAATGCAATTCACACCTGCACCTTTAACATATTATTTTCGGTGGAAAATCAAGAAGCCAGATCGTATGGTGTCGTTCCTGATCCAACTACCTGACTTTATTTTGACTGTTATGCAGAGCTATTGCGCATGCGTTACACGAATTTCAAATGAATTTCGAATTTCACGAATTGAATTGCTCCCTCATTATTCAATGAACACCGAGTCAATTAGGAAGCAAAATAAATTACGATTATTTATTAAAATGTATTAATTAATTTAAATTTTATTTTTATATTGTTCTTAAGACATTTTAAGGCTAAAAAATGTTTTAAATCTATAACGTTAGAATTTTTTGTGAAACAATGTAAATAAAAATGTGTAAAAACTGAAAGTATTAGATTTACAAACTTATAGCGTATAGCCTTCGGATACATAATGATACTCACTAAAGCAAAACTCTTTTTCGCATTTTTCTCATAATTGGACTTCTTTTTGAACATTTTTAAGGTGGTGCAATGCAAATTAATCAATTTCTAGACCTACTTTAATATACTTCAGGTATCCTTTTTTGTAATATTGTATTAATAGAAATAGAAACGGTAATAAAAAAAATATTCTTTAAACATTTTTATGTAAAAGTATTACAACATCAATCTTTTATTAAAAAAAAGTTGTATACATTTTTTATCAGTGATCGCTAAATTGAGTTAATGTAATACAAAAAATGGTTACTATTTTTCTTAACTAAAGGAAGTGCAAATAACTAAGTTATCCATATTTACAAATAATCCTTTAGAACATATTAAAATATTCTTTTAAATAATGAATAGTATTATTGTGTTCAAATTTTTTTAAGAAAACAATTTATAAGAAGTTGAACATTTATACAAAATTAAATGAATGACGTACTTTTTACGTGCTTTTTTGAATCATTAGCAAATGAATCATTTTAAAAAGTAGGTATTTACACATTTATCTTAAAATCGAAATTAATTATTAATCAGGTCGACTGCCTTCTATAATTATTGCTCTTGCTAGATTTCTTGCGGCTGCTAACCGGAACACAGGTACTTTGTCTTGAAATTTGGGATCGTTACCGTGATTTTCAATTGAACGCATTAATTCAAAAGTATCTTCTTTTGAAAAAATAATGTCATCAGTTTCAAGGAGTGGAATAGCGTCTGTTAAGAGCATAGACCAAAAACTGAAAATTGAATTAATGTATATGAATCAACATTTATTAGTATATTCTACTAAAATTATAAGAAATTTTTTTTTATCTTTACTATTTTGGTGTTAGGTTTGAGACGATAAGGGAAATAAGCAGTCTTCCAGCTTCCTTAAATTCTCCAATACGGTACATTTGATGAAATTCGCAATACTTTCCTAAATTAATGAAATAGCTCGATAAGTTTTTTAATGTATTTTTTTTTATAATTTCTAAACTTACCAAGGAATGTAAGTCTGTCACTAGCAAGCATGCAACTTCCTAAATTTTCTAATAAATCCGAACATTGAATTTCTGCATGTTCTACATAATGTTTGAGGAAACGATCAGCAATATGATTGACAAATGATGCATCTTGAGCTTTAAGTGCCCAAGCAAGTGCATTTCCTAAGCGTCCTTGTTTGATACATTTTATTCCTTGTATTTTACATATACTAGAAGCTATAATTTTATTATTTATTTTTTATGTACAATTTATTTAATAATAATTAAATTAGAGAGCTATGGTATTACATATAATTATTGTAAAATTATTAATTTTAGAGTATCAAAGTTAATTGCTTACCAACATGATGCAGTTTATTGTCTTTGGCAATATTGATTATTTTGTTAACTCTAGCTTCACTTCCTAATGGAATAGTTTGCAAAAGTGCTTCAAGTCTAGATAAACCTTGTTCAGGACAGTGTTCTAAGTAACTTGCTCCACATTGCCATAATGAATGGTGATTCATTAGTGTGCTTCCATAATCTAATATTAAAGACTCATGAAGTAGATCAGTTACACTAGAAAAAAGGTGAAATAAATATAATATAAATATTAATAAATAAATATTCGTCATAATTAATAAAATTATTTTGATTTTTAATATTCTTACTTTATTTGATGCTTGTCCATTATATTCAATCGACCACAGTGATAAAGTAAATCTGTTAAATGTGCAGCAAACCAACCATTATCATTCATGTATTGAATCTCTTTAATGACCTGATGCAGGTCACTTTCCATTAATGCAAGAATAATATTATCTAATGTTAATAGTTGTGTTTGTCTACTGGATTGCCACTTAATTGCAACACTATTAGCATGGCGAGCAAGCTCTGGCTGCTTACAGCATGGTGCAGAATAAAATAATTTTGCTGCTAATAATTCATACCAAGCATCTGTATATTTTGAAAATTCCCAAAATTCATTTCCAACAATTAGCTATCAATTGAAATCAATAAATAATTTTAATCAATAAAATAATTTTAATCATATCAAAAATAAAATACTATAAGATTTTAATAATTTAAATAAATGATGTGCAATAAAATATTTTTTACCCTCATGAGTGACTCTAAATTGTGTTCAATTCCAAAGGCTTTACTATCAATACTTTGAGATAAACTCATTTGCCATTGCTTCCATCTTATTGTAAATTCTTTGACTGAGTAACCACCATATACATTATATATAGGCATATTTCGCAGAGAATTTTCTGCTGCTATAAAAGCAGAATGATCAGCTTTACTATGTAAGGCAAGTAGAGCCCTTACTATTTCAAGTTTTCCATGCAAAGCACAACCCATTACAGCTTCCCAATAGTCAGTGTTTTCTAGATCAGCTCCAATTTGCTTTTTAGCCAATATTTTCATTGCCATTATTTCTCTAGATGGAAAATGAAATCTAACCCATTCAAGAAGTTGAGGTAAAACAACATCACCTGAACAAAATTTAATATAAAAATATAAATTAAATAGCTTGAATATTGGTTAAATATATATTTTATGAATATTACCTGGTATAACATCTACGTAAAGAATTTCTGTTAAATGCCAAACGCATTCAACATTATAAAATATAGTTTGAAAATTTTCATAAAGAGTTTTCTTCTCATCAGAATATTTTTCTGCAAGATCTTGTAGTTCTTCGACACAAGCTCTTAAAATGGAACGATATTGCTTACTGTATTTTAACATTTCTGGTCTTGAATCATTTGCAGTAGGTGAACATTTTAACTTTTGAATAGATAAGAATATGCCATTACTTTCATTTACTAATTTCCGCAAAGCGGATGAGAATAGAATAACTTCTGGTCGGAGAAAATGTACTTTTGCTTCACAAGGGGAAAAACTACTTGGAACATCTGAAACAATTTTATTTGTATTAATTAATATAAAGTAATGTAAAAGATAATAAAAAAATTTAAAATATAATTATTGGTTCGAATTCTGTAGTACCTTTTGAGTTAAATGGCACATGCTTAAAACCAAACAAAGCAAGTTTATTTGGACCAACCCAAGTAGCTGCTGTACCTGCTTTACTACAGACATCATCTGGTACTGCCTGAAATTAATAGGCTATGAAATATTTATAAAAATATAAATTATATTTCATTTTATTTCATATTGTAAGTGTTTATAATTAATAAAATCTAATTTACTACTAAAAATTTGAAATAAAATTCAATGTTTATATTGGGAAATCAGTATAGTAACAATTCTATATTTTAAAAGTAGACATTAATTAAAAAATAAATGTTTTATTTAATGTACGAATATCATTTTTAAATTTAAAATGTCACTTGTATTTTTAAAGATTTGAATTGAATCCATGTAATTGAGGTTACGCATACTGTACAATGAGTAACATTGAACTTACAATAATTTGAGCATTGTTTCCTTCAGCCATTATTGCTGGTAGTATTTCACATTCAATCAGTAAATAATTAATATTTATTTAACAAAACATTCATAATGAATAAGCGCATGTACTAAGTATATAAGGTTATAAAACTAAAATTCACAAAATAATCCAGCCGGTTTCCTCAGTATAATCCCGCTCCGAACCTACTCATGCGCGTAGCATCAAGCATGGCACTATGGCAGCGCCTTATACCAGTTGGTGCGGTTTGAACGAACAGTGCGAAAACTGGCGAATGGGCGATAAGCAACCAATTCAAGATTCCGCATTCGTTCAACTCCTTTGAAGCAATATGTAATGAATCATGAAATCATGCAATTTGATTTAGGGATTGTTGAAGTTTGAAATTTTTGATTTTTATAATATTATAAACTCTTAAATTTATATTTTATTAATAAATAATATTTAGAATAAGATATATGAATTATAAATGCGAAAACTTACGTAAAAAAAGTTATTAGAGCAATATTTAAAAATTTATTACATGTGCAATTATTTTTCTTAAAAATTTATGTAAATTATTTCAGATACTTCTTTGGATTGAAAATATTATTTCAAACGCTTTTTAAGTTATGGATAAAAATAACAAAAAATTTTAGAATGTACAGAGAAATTGTATTGCATAATAAATATTTTACATTATGCATAAATCACAAGGTAGACATAAATAAATATAATTGTCTTATAATATTTTCAAGTTTTATAAAAGTATTTCTAGATAAATTTGTTTTTTATATATTTATTATATTATGTAAATATATTTACAGTAAAAAATCTTTAACTATAAAATTATTTATGTTTATTTTTAAAATCTTTTTTTTTCGTTTTTTCTGTGTTTAATTTCATTTTTTTTGTTTTATATCTAGGTAAATATGATCCTGGTCTTTTATTTTTAACTTGTCCTTGAAATAAGTCTAAAAGAAATGAAAAAACAAATGCAATTGATTAATAACAAATTCATTATTATTTAGAAATAATTTATTTTTAATTAGTGCAAAATGTTACCTTTATCTGGTTCTTCGCCTACTTCTTCTCTATAATACTGCGCATCATCATCATCATCTAACTTGTTTATTTCTTGTGATTCCTTTGATATCTTTGCCATTAGAACCTCACTTTCTTTTTTCTTTTGAATACCCTTAAGTGATTTTTCTTTCAGTACTTGTTTTTTTTCTTCCTTTTTATCCTTATTTTCTTCTTGTATCTTTTTCCTTTTTTCTTTTAATTTCTTCTTCTTTTCCCGTTTCTTTTGTATTAACAACTTTTCTTCATCAGTTTTATTAATAAGTTCATGATATAACACTTCACCATCTAGAAGTCCATCTTCTACTTTTATCAACTAAAAGCAGTCTTTTATTAAAACCTTTTATTTTTCTTAAAAATTAACAGTAGATTTCTACATACCTGTAATGTTAATCTAGGTCCAAGTTCATATAGTCTAATAGCACTGGTACATTTTTCATGATTTCCTCTAGAAGATAATTTTTGTGGCAATGTTACATGACTGGATGGATCATCTTCAGCTTCACTTTCAGACAATGTTGGCTTTGTCATAAAATCAGAAAAATCTTGACACCTTGACAAATTAGGTATTTTTGCTTGAACTAATTTCTTAACACTTTTTGATAAACCAACAGGTACTACTTTAATAGCGTAATGTCGGAAATCTATTAATTTTGTTTCAGGATTATAATTTAAACAAACACAACGACGAAGATTACTCAAATTTACCTATAATAAAAATCCTTGAATAAAAAATAATCAAAACAATTTTTTTAATTTTTTGAGTAAAGTTTACATACCGTACTTAAATTAATTGTAGGGAACATATTTTGAAACATAGAAGCCATTAATTTTAACTGTAATCCCTCTCCACTGAATTTATTCAATATAATCAAAGGTGAATGTTTGAAGGCTTCATCAAACACAAGTTGTTTCTTAGTTGTTGAAATGACATCGCGCGCTAAAGAAAAATGATGTACTTTAAAAGTTAATGTTGGACCTCTAGGTAATCTAAAAAAGTATCAAACAAATATTAATACAAGAATACTAAATATATTATTTTGTTAATTACCTGCAAAGTTTCAAATACATCCCAAGTTCTGTTTTTGTGAAAATAGACATATGTGTAACATGTAAAACACCAGCAACAGATACAAAATCTTTTATGCTATTTCGTTTTCGTTCTTTTAAGGTACTTGCAGTGAATGGCTCCATTACTCTACGAAAATCTTTAGTAAGTTCAATAATGTGTTCACCAGGCAATCCGCGATGTATAACAAATGAATGAGGAGCTTTGACTAAATCATCTTTTTCTGCTGACTCAATTTGCTTGTTTCGCCTCACACATCGTCCCTATAATTAAAAAATATGTATTTTTTTATATGTTTAAGAATTAATTTATTATTATTATAAAACTTTACCTTTCTGCTGCGACCCATTTTTTATGTATTTAAAGTTAATTTCAATAATTAAATTTAAATGTAATAAAATAATATCAATTTTTAAGTCGATTAGTTGTTTTCATTTGCAACTTTATACCTTCAGTTGCCTTCAGTGTTTGAATTCACACTCAAGTATTGAATCTTAAACATAACCTTAAATTACAAACAGCTGTACACGTGCACCGCTGACCGCATTATCTATATTGCTATATTCTTCAGTTATATACATACCATCGTATTATATGCAATACTCCATTGCTTATGTCTCCTTATACCTAAGTATATAGTATTTACATTAATCGATAAATAGTGACAAAAATATTTAACAAATTTTACATTAATTTAATTATTAATTCAAAAATTCTTGTTAAATTTATCAAATTCATTTAATTTTCTCTTAACTCTAAAATAGAGAAGTTGCGCATAATACTTTAGTAACACTCGACAAAATAAAGAAAATAACAAAATATTGTCAAATATAAAAAATTACATTACAATTGCATTAAGTAAATTAATTATTTTTTATATTTTTATGTTACCAAGGTATAAAATATCTATAAAATTAACATTTTTTAATCGTAGCAAAAAACTAAAATATCGATTAATTAATTGTGCGCAGTAGTCTCAGATTTTATTTTTTTTATTTTGTACATATTTACAGAGTTAATATTTAAAAATCATGGATTCTGACTATTAAACTTAAAATATAAATGAAATATACTACGTTCAATATTTATAATTTGTGTTATATAAGATTTATCAAATAGCTTAGATTTTTGTTAGAAAAATGTAATATAATTTAGTTCTTTATCATTTATCTTTTGTGCATGTCCTAAACGTTAGAAAAACTATGTTTTACTTATGAATATTTACGTCTTTTTAAATATATAGTTGCCATTTTTCAGGTTTAGAAAATATTTCAATGGGTGTAAGTAAACGAAAAAATTCGATCTTTTTTATCACTTGTCGTTTGGCAACAAAGTTACTTGAAGTTTTCCGTAGCATAAATCGATCGTCCAAGCGTATAAATTCTGCACTACATCTTTTCTTTGTTCTTGTTTTATTTAGAAAGTTAACTTTTTTGTTGGATCAAGTTTTTCGTTATGATGGGCTTGGATCTTTGGGAAATTTATGCGCAAAGTAGATTTTCCGATGCTTCTTCAATGCGAGACTTGTTGAACCCTATAAGAGAAAATGTTATGCAATTTCACAGGAGATTTATTTTTTTATGATGATGTTAAGTAGAGTGTAAAATTTAGTTTCGTATTTATGACAACAACTCAGAGCTACTATTCAATATATGCACGTATGTAAATGTTTACTGAAATTCAAATACGTGCAAAAATAAAAAAAACTTTGATGGGTATATAAAAGTAAACTGTTATTAAAATTAATAAAATTCATTTTTATTAATAAGCATTAACTTTAAGCAATATGTTGCATTCTATTTGGCTTTTCTCTATAATTTTAAATAATGTACGTAACAATAACAAAAAATAAACAGTTCTAATGGAATACAATAAATATATAATTTAGTTTGAACAGCTTTAAAAAATTAGATTAATTACAGTAAAGATTTTCTTATAAAAAATTTTAATATTTATCTATAATATGTTATAGAAATCTATTTTAAAAGAAATACTTAATTAAAATTACAATTTTGAAAATTAAAGAGAAAAAACAGTTTAACTCAATAATATTATCATTCATTCATAATTATTTGAAATTCGTAAGCTGTATAATTGTCGAACATTTATGAATTATATACATGCTGCATAGAAATCATACATTTTATATCACTATTTATTCCTTACTGCGTATATACCATTCCATTCATTTTCAAATATTAAATATATTTTTCATATAATAATAGTTTTTCAATAGTACATATTTATAGTATTCTATTAAAGTTTTTTTTAAAAAGAAAATTGACAAGATTGCATGGCAGATATTAAAAGCTAAGTCCTTCCATATCTTTAACAAATATATAGGATAAATATCAGAATTAAAATTGCAAAAATGACCGATATTCGTATAATAAAATTTCAAAAGCCTCGGTGAATATTCATTGGTAGTTCCTTCGGATTCTGTAAAGTGCTCTCTTCCTCCCCGGTATATAAGTTTCTCAATAAATACCGCTATAGGTGCGTTAGCCCGCCCCGTCGAGCCAAACAAAAATAATGATCAGGTGCTCTTAAAGCTGGCGCTTTAAAATTTAGCCGCGCGCGAATTTCGCCGCGGGAGAAAAAGGCGGGGGCTGGAGTCGCACGGATCGGTCGCATAATCCGCGCGCGTACATGCACAAGCGACATAAATTTCGCGCGGCGGGGTAACTTCTCGGGGCGCGATATTACCGGGAGGCTTCGGGCCCGACGGGGAGTTACGGCGCACTGGATTATCGCCCCCTTTATAAAGCCACTTTCTCGCTTTGTCAATCGGCGAAAGTGTGCCGGGTGCGGCTGCAGTAGCGGCCCCGGCTGTACACACGCATACACTCGCGGCTGAAAGTTTTAAAAGTTCCGCAGCGGCGGCGAAACGATGCGGATTACCGTAACGTCTTGAGCCCCGCTCCGCGCGAGTCCTGCATATACATAGAGCCGCGAAGTTGACGCCGCGGCACGAAAAGCGCGGCGCGGGCGGCCCCGACTCCGAGGCCGCGCCTTCTCCGCATTAATTTCCAAGTTGCGCCCCGCCACTCGTTTAATTTACATTTAATTAATTCAATCACTTAGAATTGAATTTCGAAGCTGTTCGGGATCGGGGCCGAGTCACCCGATCCCCCTGCGTCCCCAGTCCTGCTCTATTTTTTCCTAAAGTTTTTATACTGCTCTTGCCTTTTGTTTTTGACAGGTGGAGCTTTCGAGGGGCCGTTTACTTTATTCAATTTCACTTTGCGCGCGGGGTAATAAATCAACCGTTTATATATAACATCTACTTCCCAAATAGACGTGGAAAAGCTTTATATCGGTCGGCACGTAGCTCCACTACCGTCGCCGCGCGCTGCAACCGTAAATATAAATGTGACTAGATGCAATGAATGCGCCCTATTATTTTTTCGTTTAACATAATTATTAGTATCTTTTGTTTTCGTATATGAAGACGTTCAGTTTTAATACTTTTGTGCGCGAAAGAGATACCTGTACTTACAGATTTCAACCTACTTTAATCTGCATATAATGTATTGCGAACATTTTTTCGAGAATATAATCAAGCTTTTTACACAAATTATCATTCGTTTCTAACATATTAATTTTTCAAAATTTTGAGTTTAGTCTAAACTAGAACATGATTGATGAATGGACATGATTGATGGATCTTCAAGATTTAAAGCTTAAATTTAAAATTTTATTTAAAAATTTTATTTTAAACTTAAATTAAACTATGTCATTTTCATGTAATTACATGCGGGTGAGGATAAAGTTTTTTAATTTTACTAAATTTAGGATAATTATGGAATAAACAATAAGAAATATAAAATTTCGATATTTTTGTAAATTTGATGTTAAAAATTCTTGTATTTTTTATTTTAAATTTATAACACAATAGTGTTAAATAATTAATATATTATAATATATTATTAATATTAATCCAATTATATGGAAAATAAATGAAATGTAAATGTTCAATATTATGAAAAGCAGAAGATTGAAAGTTAAAATTTATTAAGAATTAATAATCGTTATAAAAAAATTACAATTGTGAATTACAAGTGTCAGAGTGGCAAAGACGAGAAGGTGTAGAGCGGGAGTTGTAACGCGAAGCCACCGACCGACCTCCACGCGCTTATGTGAGGGCAAGACAGGGACAGCACGGACTTGGTAGGAAGTGAGATGAAACAGTGTATATAGTCGAGAGCGCGGCCAGCGGCCCAGCAGAGGACCGAGCCTCCGAGCCGCCTCGCAACATAACTCCAGTCTCCAACTCGGCAAACCACGGCGCGGTGGCGGCCCAGAGGAACCGCCGTAGCGTCGGTCAGGCCTCCCCACACATGGTCCACCCAAAGAGTAGGCGGTCCCCCGCGGCCGCCATCGGCCGAGTTATAGACTATAATTGACGACCCTCGCGGTGGAGAGCCGCCGCTGCCATCTTGAGAGGAGCCATGCCATCCCACACAACGCGGCACCCCGTGTCCTGGCCGATCGAAACCGTCGTCGACAGCACCTTAGACATTCGAGGAGACGACAATAGAACCGTTACTTGGAGTTGAGTGCAGTGGATGACGCATGGCTGAGCCATATACGCAGGATACGCACCTCGTGGGCTTCGCTCGCCATTGTCGCAGGAGGGCCTAGAGGCGAGAGCCCGCACCGCGAGATTCTTTTTGGCGGCCGAGACGAGTGGATGTGGAGAAGTGATTTCGTGAGAAACGGACAAACCGGAGGGCAGTAGCTTTCGACTGAGACGAGGCATCTCAGCCAACGAGTGAGCCCACGATATAGACGACGAAGTCGGCCATGGAAGAATGGGAGGAACGAGTAGAGCACCAGGCCCAACGACAACTATGTGCTGTCAACAAGAAACAGCTTCGGCACTGCGACTACATGAGAGTGTTATCGCTCGACCCACTGGCCGCTTCACCCTTAAAAGAGGCTACACCGACACCGCCTCAGTCGACGACGACCTCTGGACGGTGCTCCCGTTGGGAAATGCCACCACGGACCACTTACGCAGTGCGCTGGACCGGACCGGTACTTCCAAGGCCTCCGCGAAATCCCCACGGATAACCGGGTCGACCCGCCGGCGAGATGCTGCTTTAACTGTTGGGGATTCGGGCGCCCCAGATCCAAATGCTCGTACGCAAGCACGCGGGAGATCTACTGTGAGAACTGCGGAAGGAGGGAAGTGGCAGTGACGGAATGCTCTCGATGCAGTGACGCATATTGGGCCGTACGAAATCGGCCACCGGGACGGGAAAGACCAACGCAGCCGACGGAACGGACCGAGCCCCGCATGTCGAGACGCTGTAACCATCCAAGAGACAATGGACCGTGACTTACGCGGCCGCAGCGCGCCCGAGGCCGAACGATGAAGAGCCACCCTACAAGCGATACTTTTCCACCGCGGAGGTGACAGTAGCTCCTACGGCCATCGCGTCCGTACTGCTGTCGACTACTGCATCTCGACACCTTGAAACGTGGGAAATGTTGAGGCAACCGGAAGGGCTTTCGGTTGCGGCGCATGTTGAAAGAGGAAGAAGAAAAAGAGGCAAAGAAGAAATGAAGAACTGACGAACCGAAGAATGAAATTAGACTAGAGTTTAGAGGAATTAAGAGAGACAGGAGGAGAACGTCAATAACAAGAGACGTGAAGACGCGAGAAAAATAGATTTGGCGGTCAAAGCGTGTAGACGAATGTAGAGACGATTCATAGTGAGTGAAACGGACAAGCCGACTGAAGCCGAACTGTAAGTGTGAGAGAGAAAACGAGGAGAAGACGTGAAGAGGAGTATATATCTCGACCACCGCCGGAAGGAATTCTCTGGCTAGAGCTACCAACCCGACAGTGAGATCGGAGGGCTACCTGCCACCTCGTTAAGCGACCACCTCAGACGCCGTTTCATCCCCGATGGGCAACGCCGCCTCAGACTAAGGTGATGGACCTCATCTGACAGGCGACAGCCACCGACACTGGCTGTGAACTTCAGCAGTTCATAAGGAAAGCGTGTTGTTTACAATTTGATGGATGCTGTTCTTTTGAGCCTGCAGGCAAGATGTACGGAGGTCAAGTAGAGCAGGTGTAGTCGGTCACAATATAGTGATGACAAGGAGCCAAGTTATTCACCTTTTTGCGGTCCTGTACCACTCTAACCCCTTATCGATCTTATCGAATATTATCAGGTTGTTTTTTTGAACATCTTTTGGCTTTAATTTGAATGGGACCCAATTTTCTTGATTCTGAATCATTCCCATGGCTTTGAAGCGCTTCGAAATTGCTTATCAAGTGACTCCCAATGATATTGCTAATTTTTCTTGCGTTTGGCACGCGTCTTCAGCAAATAATGCCTCCAGTTTGAAAATTTTGAAAAAATTTCTCTTCCACTGTTATGCCGGTCGTCGACATCAAAATCACCGCTCTTAAAGCGTTGAAACCACTCAGGACATGTTCTTTCACTAAGAGCAGTCTCGGCGTAAGCATTTGAGAGCATTCGATAAGCCTTAGTTTTCTTCAGATGAAAGCAGAAAATCAACATTTCCCGCAAATAACAAGATCTTAATATATTAACTTAGAGGCAAACTTCAAATGTCATTCCGTCTTTCCTTACTTATATTATATTCACTCTATTCTACTTGTTCTGAGCAGTTTTAATTTAAAAAGCCGTTAAGACTCCTAGACAATAAAGGCCTTATTTGAACTCATAATCCTTGCACAGGTATTCCATACTCTCTGCACATTTACTCACCCTTTTCGGTGCGCAGGTAGTCCGGGCACCTTTCTACTTGGACGGTATCTATCTTTGTCTCTCTCTATAATACAGTTTATACAAAAGCTATACATTTATAAGTGGTTTATATACAAAAGTCTACGGAGGAGTTAAAATGTTCAAATATTTATATTGCAATATAGGATGAACTTACGAATGGAATTTGTTTTCTTTGTTTTATCGTAGTCTGTATAAATAAATTTATCACTTTATTCTACGAAATGTCTATACCGTTTCATTTTGTAATCCAACATTGTTGGATTGCCTGTGAATGTTTGGCTAAGCGTTAAGGTCCAGTCGAAATGCTGATTTGAAGTATTGTAGTACGCGCTTTTCAACGAGTTAAAAGCACAGTAAGGATGAATTTCGGGATTCCGGATTCGTGTAGAAGGAGGGGGGAGCTGTGCGCTCGCTGAAAGCTCTTCACGTGGGAATACTCCATAACCCTTTCCATAGACATACTATGTGTATAGTATATATTAATCCTTTTGCTGGGAATCAAAATTAATCACATATAAATTTATAATTTGAATTTCATTTATAGTACTATAATAAAAATAATTTAGTCATTGTGCATTTGTTTGCTATTTTAAAATTGCAGTTATCGATTGATCATCTGTACCAACCAAGAGACAGACTCACAATTTGTAAGAGATAAGAGAGGCGTTAAATTCGGTCAATGTAGCACTCTTCGCGATCTCTAAATCTCTTCAAATCTTGAATAGCGTTACGGCTCCAAGTCTTTGGCTCCTTGCAACTTGCAGGATCACTGGGGACATGGAACTCTGGATTCCCTTTGTGTCTCGTATCGTCCGTAGAATCACTTCTTATACGTATCTGGGACCAAAGTGGAGCTTGCACTTTGCCCACGGGACTCATCGAGGGCGTCTATTAGTTCGACGACTGAGCTACCTGTAGCAATTCCGCCTCTCTCCCCTCCTCCCATCGCGACATTATTACTTCACTGTAATGGTCTGGAACAGCGGTTCGGTCGAGGACCATTACACCTTTAATTCATTCGAACGTTAAAATGAAATGTTTATATATTATATACATTATAGGAGCAGGGTAGGACCTTCATTAAACAGCGTCAACTATCATATTTCGAGAACCGAAGGGACTATAAAGGGCTTATGATCACTGCGCCATTCGTCGAAAATTACAACAAAGCACTTCCGCAGGCCCGATTATCGAAGTCGCTGAATCGAATTCAGCATAGGCGAATCCGGTGAGCCGCGCGCGGCGCCGGGATGCGATGCCCGCCGCGTCAATTCACCCCACATTCAACTTTGCGCGCATGCACAGAGGCCGGCGGCTCGGGCACGTTGAGTCGCGGCTCCCGGCTCAATGCGGTGCGAATTAATCCGCAGTTGACGCGCGGCGCGCATTATTTAATCCCACTGGCGCGGCCCCGCCAAGGCCTGCCGCGCGACCCATTTCCCCCCGGCACACGCCTCGTCGGCGGGCTGCTTATCGGGGCCGCGGCCGCGTAACACGCGTTACGCCCGGCCCGCACAAAGATGCCCGTAAACCGGCCAACGCCCCCATGAATCCGCCAAAGGCCGTAAAGCCCGGATACGAGGGCTGAAAAAGGCGACGCGACCGCGCTGACCTAAATATATACATACGTACGTACGTGTATCCACGTATCCCTAAAACGATCGAGGGGGCGCGGTCGCGGAGGAATAAAGCCGGCCGCGCGGCGCTGCATAAGCAAACCTCATCGCGGGCGGCCCTCGCGCGAAGGCGCCGATAAGGACGCACTTGCCGCCCGGGCCGCCCTATAAATCGGCGCGCCCGGGGACTATATCGCCGCGGCCCAGGCCGTTAGGTTAAATCCCGGCCCGCGGATTTGGCACCTGCCCGCCGAGGAGCCGTAAAGAAGTCCCCGCGAGGATTCCGGCCCGGCCCCGTATTTATTTGCGGGCCGGGCCCGAGATATGAGCCAGGTAAGCGCCGGGGACTGTGAAATACCGCCGGCCTGCCTGTATTTATCGCGTTATGCGCGGAGGTCCGGCGAATATTATACAACGTCGCTCGTGTCTCTGCGGTCTCGCGCATTCCTTGGGCGAAGGAGGAGCCCGCGCTCGGGGAATCCTTCCTCACGTGGTGCTCGTTAATCGCCTGCTGATTCAATTTGGGCCTCTTGATGGGCGGACGGACTGTGTTTTTATAGAACGGCGAGAATCGTGGAATGGTGCGTATAAACCGAGCGCGTGTATTGTGCTCGAAAAAGTTATATCGTTCATTAGGTGCACGTATAGATATGGCTTTTAGTTATTTCGCGTGTATTATACGCGCCGTATTATGATCGTAAAAGCGCGATATGTGGTACTTTCACGCACGGCGGTACTAGCGTAAACGAATACATTATGAAAATGTTCGACGTTCCGTGAGCTGCAGTCTTCGATTTTTTGTCAATTCAATTTACATACGATTAATGTAAACTAAATAGTAACAGGTATGCAAATTGGCTCGAGTATCCCTCGGAACGTATTGAACAAGGGCAAACAATTTCGCACAGTCAAAGTACTGCGCGTACGTTACATAATTCTCACTTTCCTTTTAATCGTCCCAACTGCGCACAGTAATCGTCGATTGTTTTCCTTCTCCTCTCAGTCGCCACGGCTCTCAAGGCGCGCATCAGCAAGCAAGTCACCAGAAGATTAGCCCCGAGATAAAAAAAAAAAAAAGGGCAAAGTTGTTAAAAACTTGTTAAAAAGAGGGCGAGCCGGGGGGGGGATAAAAACAGTTAATGAGCTCCTTGGCATCTGGCCGCGGCATTGTACCGCGAGGAAGTTGAGCCGACTCGTGCCCGGAATTATGCGTAATCATTCGCGAGTGTGGATCCCCCGCGGTGGAATCTTTTTAAGCTTCGCGCTTTGACGAGGAGGGAATAAATTATATCCGAGGGCCGCGCCCGGGCATAATTCAGCCGACTGCGGGCCGCGCGTAATCCGCCCTCGGGCTAACGAATGGAACGCGGTGGGGGCTTTCGCCCGGGCGCGCGGGTAATAACACGCGCGCCGCGTTTTACAAAGCTCGCGAGCGTTCGCCGCCTCATTAACCCGGCTCCGATTGCGCCCCACCGGCGCTGATACATATATCTCAAGCCTGTATATGTATACACGTAGGCGCGCGGTCGTCGGCGGCGGGCATTTGCATCGGCCCTCGATTCCCAAGCCTGTATTGGCATTATGCAAATCTTAATTCGGCCGCGGGGGAAAGCTCATTAAATTAGGTGGGCTCTCTCGCCTTTTCGCGACGGCCGCGGAGATTCTAGGCCTTGCCGCGGCTCGCGCACGAGCGGCCCCGCCGATTGGGAATATCGACGAGGCCCCGGCCCCGTCGGTAATTTATGCGCGAGTACGTTAATTCGCAGGCCGAGAGCCCGGATTACGCAGTGTTTTCCTTTTTAGAGTTGTCCCCCTGCGCCCGGCACCTCTTTAAATTTTAACTCGAGTCCTTGGGCTGTGCCGGACCCAAGTCGAATGACAAGCAGTCCGGCTAACTTCTTTCTTAAGGATCAGTCTTGTTATTTTAAAGAATGCACTTCCTCTTCTTCTCGGACTTAACACTTGCGTGTACTCGAACGTCCTTCCATGCTGTATAATATTTTTATCTCTCTCGCGTTTTCGATTACACTGCAAGCTCTGCCGTCTCTCGTTAATAATAAAACTGCATACTTTGGTAGGACATAGCACTTTCTTCTCTGTCATAAGAACAATGATGCGACCTTTGACCTTTTCACCTGTCGAAGCTCGCCTTTTTCCAGCGAGGCGAGCCGTTCTTGTCTCCGAACTAGCGCCAAGGTTGCTCGCAGCTATGGATGTATTCTCTAGAATCGCGAGCTCGACTCCGCGATCCAGAAACTTCTTTGCGAGACTTCCTATAGGGATCGGTGCGATTTTGCTCTGGCGAACCTCCTGCGTGAACGCATTTAGTGTAGCCAGCTTAGGGCCAAAAGCTCCTCTGCGAATCCCTCGGCGAATTGTGTACGAATGATAGTTCAACCAAAAACAATATTACGCCCATCACGGAAAATCTGCTTAAGTTTCTCCTAAGTCTTGTATTTTTTCACTTTGATTCATATATTCTCTAGGCAACAAATACTTGGAAAATATTGTACATTAAGGTGACTTTAGTATTATTTACATAAAAAATGACTGATATATTTTATGTTCTTATTACATTATGTAAATAAAGCGCCTTGGAATTATTTGCCATAAAACTGTGGTTGGCAACCTAATGAAACTTGAATTAACTTTTGAAATTTTGAACATTTTTAATAAAATTTTGCTTTCTAAATAACTGCTAATAAAATCAATATCACTTTTTCTCCAGTCACTATTTTGTAATTTCTTACATTTTTATTTAAACGTCGGATATTACACCATATTCTCAAAAATAAGCAATAATAACTATTCGCATGATTCGCACCCACATCATGCTCACCATCGAAACTACCATAAGTCACTCAAATCAAAGCTTACGAATGCCGTGCGCGTCCAATGAATAATTTTATTAGAACGATAAGTCTTTGTTCGCGGGCTTTTTCCCCCTCTCCGAAGTCTCCGAACACCTCGCTCTTTTTTAACATTTGGCCGCGCGGCCGCTTGCTCTAAAGAATAGCTTCGAATCTCTGCAGTTCACCTAAATTGATGCATTTTGATGGATATTTAAAATGTCTGTATGTCCGTCTGCATAACGCAAGGACTGTGCATAGATTAAGAGATTTTAATCAATATACAAATACGTCATGACATATTTCTTCTTTTTATATAACTCCTTATTATTTGTTCCACTTACTTCTTAATATCCTTTTTCGATCCTATTTTCATTTGTATGAGATCTCGTTAAGGTAGTTTGTAATGTATACTCATTGTTTGAATGAGATTCAGAGTTGATTAATAAGTCATCTAACAGTTTCTAAGAATAAAAGAGACTTGTTAATTTGATCGTATGCTAGCTTTCTCGATGGAAATTCTATGCTAAGAAATTTGGAGATTCTCGTGTATAAGGAGGGTAGTCGAAGTTGCTAACAGAACTCACTAATTTAGATAAACGTATTTAAGTTCGACTCTAAGAGGTGTCAAAGTTTCTGAAGGATTTCATTACCTTAATACTGCAATGATCACTTGTATCATATCAAATATATTAGCTTAATTCATTGCTCTTTGGCTAAATAAACATTGGTATTCCACTGTAATTTATTCAAATTATTACGAAACTTTTTTAAGTTTTATACTTGGTACGTATAGAATTGATGAACCACTAATTCAGTCAATCGAGAATCCAATATTATACCGTTACCCTGGGAGCTCCAGGGAGCACCGCTTGTTATACTCGGCGAGGCGAAAGAAATTGCCTTCGTACAGCATCTGCAGGATTCGGTGCTCAGGTGGGCTTGCGATAATTGGCCGCGCGGCCCGTTTAATCGGCACTTGCTCCGAGTTCGCTTGTCACAATTTGCGTCCTAGCGGTCCGGGCGTTAAAGCGCGGCCGTAAAAGTTTTGCCGGCCCTGGCCGCCTGCGCGCGTTAAAAAAGCTCCGCTCACACCGCGAATCATCGCGCATTTGCATAATTTATTTACGGGCTCGGGGAGCTCGAGTCCCTCGTTATACCCTAACGTCCGCTATTTCATCGGGAATTTTTCTCAGTCATCCTGCTTAGTATAAGCGATTAATTTTTAGCAACCCGTTGTTGCTGATGTAATATTAACGCTGTTCTGAATCGATGTTTACTTCTGTAGGTGATTACATTAAGATAAAAAAAATTATGATTTCGTAAAATTATAATGTATGTAAAGTATATGCTAAAGATTTTTATATACCTTAAAATATATGCATTACAGCTGTATTACATATAACTAGATAGGTTACAGCACTGCAATGGATAAATTAAAGTATTATACTTTACAAAATATTATAGTAAAATTGGCTCAAGTATAATAACTGCATTACATAAACATGATAAAAAAGCAGGAGTATCAATATTGATAATATAATTGGAGTATGTATCATAGTGACTACTTTATTTTTTATTTTTATTTGCAAATGGTTATGCAACAACTATTTAACAAACCGAGAATATTTATTAATATTCTTTCTTCTTACTAAATTTTTTCAATCGTAATCTTTGCTCTGTGTGTTTTTCTTCTTGAGGATAAGGAGTGGATTTTAAATAAATATAAAATTTATTTTCAATGATTATTTGGACTTCGACTTGTGTTTTGGCGGTTGATCTGTTTGCTTTGGCGGCCTAATTCGAATCTAAAATTGTCTCCCCTACGACCGTTATTCCCTCCCCCCTTTTGCTCGCTACTCGTTACCCGTCATCCGTCACATTCGAAGGAGAGCCACGATTGCGTCCAGAGCCTTCCACGCCCCCCCCCCTTTGCTCTCTCGTTGCGACTGGGCCTTCGGCCCGCTCTCCCCCTCACCCTCTTTTTCGCGGAACTCACTGCCGCTAGACTGCCGCCGAGCCGCAAGTGTCTTCCTCGCCTCCTCGTAACATATTGGCCGTGCAATATAATATAATATTTTTAAATCAAGTAGAGCATTTTATATTTTTAATATTAATTCAACCGCATAATAATGTAACTAAACTAATGTCGTGTATAAATAATTGTCCGCGACCGCCTTTTACTTCACAATTTTTATATACATATACTCGTGTACACATGAATTTGCTTACTTTTTAACTTCGCTGAATCTTACAATTAAATAAATAATACTAGTAACATAAATAAATAATAATACATTTTTATATAAACATTGCTGCCCGTTACAATCTCTTTTATTCATATTGATAAGCATCTGTCGAAGGTTGAAAAGGTGCTCTCTACGTTGATCCTCACGTTGGTCTGACAAGTCTCTGATAGTTGGGGTGTCGGGCCGCTCTTTCGAAAAAGTATAAAGAGTATACGAAAGTACGAAAAGCTGTACTCCGGATTTGTACTCCGTACGCAAATCGATGGAAGGGGGCAGTAGAATGGGGAGCCCGTCCTGTGAGCGGGCCACTGGTGGGGGTTGTTCAAAGAGTATTCAAGAGGTCACGGAGGACTTCGGGAATACATTGAGTTTTCAGAATGCACCTCGGAGTGCACGACTCTCAAGTCTCACGGCCTTCATGCATGCTCGCACGCATCAAAAGATTAGAAAATATAAAATTTCAAAATAATTATTGTTGAAAGTTAAAAAGTTAATTAAATAATAATTATAAATAAATATTAAAGATGCGTGCGAGCATGCGTGAGGGCCGTGAGACTCGAGAGTCGTGTACTCTTTGCAAAATCAATGTACTCCCGAAATCCTGTGTCCTCTTGTATACTCTTTGAACTCCCCCCACCACTAGCCCGCTCGCTCGCAGAACGGGCTCCCCATTCCACTGCCCCCTTTCACCGATTTGTTTCCGAATTCATTGGAAATTTGTCGAGAACGATTTTGGAAAAATTTGGGGAGTTTAGAAGAGTACAGAAGAGGATTACGGAGTTTTATTTCCTGTACTCAGAGTGAGCGGACCCTCGAGTAAGGGTTTCCCTTTACAATTTTAAAGTCGTATTCGAAGCAATATGTCTAAAACATGGCAGGGTCGAGAGCGAGATGTTTTCTTGGTGGTTATCCATAAAAGATAATGATCAAGCGCGCAGAAAGCGCGGGAAATACCAGGAAAATACATCTACATATAATAATATACAAAATTAATTGTATTATTTAATACTATTACAATTTCTTATATATAATATTTAATCCTACAGATGCACGATTCTACTTTATCCCATTAAAACACTCAGAATTTCTTTAAATAATTTTAAATAAGCTTCGAACATAATTCTTAGTACTATAATTCAAATAAACTTGGTGAGAATACACATTCCATTACATTACACAAATAGCTGGAGATTGGTTCACCCAAGTACCTCGAAATACACGTAAATGCTCGCGTAAATGCTTTCACCTTATACTAAAGAGAAACGGAGGCAAGACAACGTATATGGTAATATGGTATTAATTAAAATCAATGAAACTGGTAATCAATGAAATTTACATTTTTTTATTACAAACACAATAAGCGTGCGTAGTACTATGTAAAATATAATTCATTTTCCTAATATTTATCTATATTACATAAACTAAACAGCAAATCAAATTGAATAAAAGAAGTGTACATAGAAACATTTAATGATTTAGAATCCGGAGCGTTTGTTTATGACTGAGTGCTCGCGTCCCACGAAGCCTCGTATATACATATAGGCCTATAGCGCTCAGCCTAGCGACAGGAGATGAGGTCGCGTAGACAAAGCAGCCGATCTGAAAGCCACTACGGCCCGAAAGATTAAAAAAACAACTCGTACTTGCTTGGAAAATGCGATTTAAAAGCAAATTGTATCACTACTAATTTAAAAAGTTTTACTGACCATGTGACAGTTTTGTCACAGGACATCGGAAAAACTCTCCAGTATAAATTGTACATTTAATATTTTAAAATATATTTATACTTAATTTTGTATTTCAAATTGGTCGAGATTTTTTCCACGAAACAAAGGTCGCAAGGGGTGAGGGGCATCGTTCTGGGAATTACAACCGCGACTTCGGGCCTTTCAAAGGCACACGAGGGGGCCCGAAGGGGGAGTCGCGTTCCATGCATAAAAGGGTGCGGAAAAGAGCGCTTCTGAGAACCGTTTTTTAACTGCGTGCCAATATCCGCATTTAAAAAAATTATATAGAATCAAGAGAGCATTATTTTAACACCTTTGCATTATTCTCACTCCTACACATCTACGTCCACTTCAGGATAATTTTAACCTCGATTTTAACTTTTATTTAATTGACTATACATGTACTTAATTGAATTATAATAACCAAATTGTGGTGCAAATTTAATCATAAACTGCAACAAATGGAAATAATGTGTAAGATCCGTCATAACTCCTTTTTCTTTTTAAGATTCTGAAAAAGAAAATATATAATATTATTAATAATACTAGTTTAAATTGTTATAATTTAAGTGCAAACATATTGAATTTAATATTTGATGTTACGATTCTAAGAAAACTTACTGCCTAAAAAATAACTGAATGATAACATATTGTTTTCGTGAGAACGACTATAGAATTTCGCAATATTATTATATTTGTTGTGATATTTTAATTATTAATACATAAATTAAGCAGAGTTATTAAACTTACAATTAAACTTAAAATTATTAAATAAACATAATTATTAAACTGTATATAAATAAAAATGCAGACAATGTTTTATCATTTTCTCTGCGTGGTGTTTAAAATGTTGAGCAATTTTTCACGCGAATGCAAAAACGCGGCAATCAAACACTCAAGCGGTGTGTAACTTCTTACGGTCAGTCGCTTCAGAATTAGCTCCAATTACACTCGGATGAACCGAAATTGCACCTCGCCCGGCGTACCGCCAGACTATTTTTATCGGAGGCACAAAGCCCCCCCTCGTTCATCTTTATCCCATAAACGTAGTAAATGCACGCAAAGGCTGATTTATTCTGCGCGCGTTTCACTCGAATAAAAAGATTAGCGATCCGTCATTTTTTTTGTTCTCCGACCGACTCGGCCAATCGAAACTAAAATCTCCCGAGTTTTAATTTTGCAGCCGAGCTTTTCTATCCACGACAAAAATTTACGCGTAAATTTCTCTGCTGAATCGGAGAATCTGTGCGTGCGTAAAAAGCACGATAAAAATGCATCCGCAAGAGCGTATGCAAATGTGTGGCACGGGTTTTTCGATAACAAAACGTTAGCCGAAATTATTATTTATCATCCGACGTTCATAACTTGTGCACATCTAAACTCCACCTACGCTATCGCGGCGTAATCGAGAAGAAAATTTTCACGTACGCCGTGTATCTTTGGGTTTACGCCTATTTCCCCTCTCGCCTCTTACTTGCGCTTTCTCTATCTCTCAGTCTCTGTTCGTACGGTGTCTAAATATGCATTATATTTAGTCGGGTAAATGTAAGATAAGACTTGAGATAATTGTTACATATCTCATAGTTTTAGTTACGTGGATAACTATTTTGAGCGTTTTTTAATATATATATATCAGTATGACTATTTTATCTCGTATCCATATTTTTCATTTTTATTGAACAGCAGGTAAAATTTTATTTGATCTTTAATTCAATTCATCAGTTATTTCATTTTATAAATTCATATGATTTTTTTATCATACTCATATTACCATATATTGTGATTTGTAATTTACAAATCGCCCCCTGTATTCTAGCACAGGGCAAGGAATTTCCACAGATCGGATTCTGATGAAAATGAATTAATGTACAATAATTTTCTTTTAATAAAATCATAAAAAAAAATTTAATTGGAATAATTCTTTAAAATAATATATTTGATACAATATTGACTATATGGTATCAGAAAAACAATATTTTAATTCTAAATTTAATAATTTAATAATTTAATCGAATCTTTCTCTTTTAAATTAATTAAAATTTTACAAATATTATTTTATTAACTAAATCGCCACTTGAGATACAATACCCGAGTTCAACTCGGCACGAAACTTGAAAGTCATTAATATCGCGTATCTCGCGGAGTCATAAGGGATTTCAAGCCTACGAGAAGCTACCGTAACTTCTATAATCTTTTATCACGTAGTCATTTAATGTCCGTTATTCCGTTTTCTTTGAATGCTATAAGAAATTCTCTTGGAAATTTTATAAGGACTCTTTCTTTTTCTTTCTCGCAGTTTTATATTTACGATTGTTACTTCAAAATTGAGTTTTAAGCGTCCGCTTCTACACCTACAGTTACCTTGCTCGCCCTTTGTTTTCATTTTCAGTGGGACAGGTCAATTCTAAGAAAACTTTGTTATTTCGCATAAGTTGTCACTTACATTTTTTTATTATACTATTTTTAAAATAGAAGTTTTATTTTAATAAATAATATTAGTCTTCAAAATCATTCTCCCGACCAGATCAAAGTCACTATTAAAAGCTGATTAGCTCGCTGATTAGTAAAATTCAGTCTTATCTCAAATACTTTTTTTGCAAGTCAAGAATTATTATAGTATACTGTTAAAGAAAAAAAAACATTCTTTCTGAAATAGTATTTTAATTGATAAAAAACGGTATGGATATAATTTAATACTCATTAAATTTTTTTGAAAAAAGCAATTTTATTTATAAATACGCCTTCGTATGATTAGCCTTTAGAGTAAGTAACAGCATAATGGAACATAATGCAAATGAAGCTTGCATCAATAACTGCAAGCGAAATAAAATAATAAATCATGTATGTATACGTAGAAATTTGCCTTTATTTTATAAAGAATAATAATATTTTTACAAAATTTAAAATATCTATCATCAATAGATTATTATTGTAACATTATTCTTTTTTTAAAGTAATCTATCAGTTTGTATTAAGTAAAAGTTTTTTACTGCTTGTGTTACGCATGCAGATTCAAAGTCACTCGCGTGTATATGATATCCACGCAGAGGGCGAAGTTAAAGGTGATAGCAGGCTTTCGCGATCTGCCGTAAACATTCTCGGGTACAACGCAAGCTACTTGGGAGAAAAGGCCCCAGTGACACATCGACTTTCGTTCTTCCCGCGGCGACAATTCGCTAGTGGTTTTGCGGGGGGCGAAGAACGCGAGTTTCTACCCTACGCCCCGCGTGCCCGGAAATCCGAGCTGCCTACACGCGAGTTGTTATTTCGCGTTGGCACTTATGGGGGCGTTGGCATTCCTACGTTATTGAGGATACGATGGCTTCGCGGAGAATCTGCGCCACTTTCTTCTGAGCCCTAGCGCACGACCATAACGATCTGATTTTGACTCTGTCGCGAAATCTGTAAACCTCGCTGTAAACACTTGCCTGCGTATATTAGGGAAGACTTCAATATAGGGGTTTACTGGAGTTTTTAAGAGATCGGTCATTCGTTAAGTTATTGAGAGGTTTTTAAAGTATCACTTAAGATGATAAACTATAATAATGACACTGATTGTTGAATGGATAATTGATAATACATAAAAATTTGCGTCTATATTAATAACATATTCATATAAAAGTCGAGAGTAAATACAGTTCTAATTCCGACAGTATTGTATTACATTTTATTTGTATATTGCGATTCAATTTTTGTGTAAAAATACGTGATTTATGAGAATCGACAAAAGGCTTCGACTTTCTTGTCGAGACCATCATTGATAATGTAACGTACGCCACTTTACGAAAGAGAAAGAGAAAACCAAAAAAATTCTTCCAGTCGACTTCATGCGACAAGCAAAAAATATTGAACCATCGACTCTCGGCTCTCTGCTTCTGCGTACGTGATATTAAATCTGTAACATAAAGGAGCCGAAGTGGATGACTGCAGGTATACATCGCTTTCTCGACTTCTTCCCTGTCTTGCCCCCTTCGCTGTATTATTTCGCAGCTAAGTTTCACGGAACGCGTCTAGGAAGTCGAGAAGGTGCATTTCTCGGTTATTGAAGATTCGATAGCTTCGAGAATCTCTGTTGTAAAGCTCAGATTCCTTCTTTTTTGCACTTTCCGCCTTAAATTTCATTTTATGGAGTCGAACTGCAAGGGGTTACGAGCTTTCACTTCCCGGCGATTCTCACGTCAATTTCCGGCGAAATTTTTGTCTTGCCCACGTCTCATTCTTGATTTTATTCTGAGAAGATACATGATTATTTGTTACAATTAAGGTCACATTCTGAAGTTTATTGAGAAAATGTATTATATAACAAATTTACGATTTACGTTCAATAATTTTTTTTAAGCGTGTTTCTTTATAATTAATCTTTATGCTACATTTAGCATAAAATGTTATAACATTCAGGATAATATTTGTCTTGTATCTCATTTAAATATGCTAATCCAGGTATGAATATTAAAAATTTAAACGTGGGACTTTTATAATAGAATACTCTGAAGTTTGCCCAAGTATGATTAAATATTTTCAACTTTTACTTTTCGAAGGACTTATAAGACGGATAAGAATTTATTTTCCCTCTCTTCTAGTATGTACGTCCTGTATGCATGTGGCTCTACAGAATTTGAAACTATGTGCAACTCTGACTTTACTCGATATAGTTTTTAAACTAAAACTTTTGATATAGGCACGATGTGAACTTTTTTGTAAAAACATTAATATCGAGTATTTTTTCGCCAGTCCGTATTAAAGGTACAATTTAAAAATTTACAGTATTATTTGTTACTTTGTGAAAATCACTATTATCTTCTATTATATATGAACAAATAAATATTTATTATTTTACACAAGGCTATCTTAACAGTATATTATAATAAGAAAAAAATGTACAATATAAATATTAACTCAAATAAATCTGTATTGTATTATTTCTTATACAAAAAAATTTATAATACGAGTATAAATGAAAAAGTTTTGCATTTGAATAATTTATTTTGCTGTGCACGAAATGATAAGTGTACAAAAGTAGAAAAGTGAGAAAAGTAGAGGAGTCAGGCCTCGAGCCAGGCGCGCGGTCAGGCGGGAGGGGAGCGAAGGAGTAGGGGAAATCGACGGACTACAGGGAACGTTTGTTGTGTGAGTCCGTAGCGAGGTCCATAAGTAAGACCTCTTCCCAGTCAGTGTTGTAATATTGAAACGAGTATCGAAATAAAGTACAGGTATAAAGGAGTTGTAGCGAATTATAATATCCGAAACCGTCTCCGTTTCTCGTCGAGACGTAGGCACTTATCACGCTTTGACGACGACCAATTGCCCTACCGCTGAATGCTTCCTCGAGAAGTCGCCACATGAGCTCGGCCGCTCCGAAGCATCAAGTATCTGAGTTTCGTTACTACACACATCAACCCGAGCATCAACCTTGTTGTGGATTCTTGGTGACGAAGCCTTCGCAACTGGCCCTGCCAACGCCATCATGAGACGGCGGTTTGCCATGTTCGAGCGGGCGACACGGAAACATTCCATCTTGTAGCCCCGAGGCGTTTGTGTTTACCTTCCATTATTTTATAATAAATTGTTATGCAGCGATAAGTGCCGTTTTAGATAGAGAATAAACTTTACAAGTATTATAATCGCGCTATTTTACAGAATATAGAAATAAAGTTTCATAGTAACTGCTTAATGCGTCTATTACTTCCTTTCATATCTCACACTCATCAAGAGGAAGTTTTTTTTCATTGTATATAAAATATTTTGAAATTATGGGTCAGTAAAAGCAAGAAAAGATTATGTGACGATGATTTAGAAACAAGAGAGGTTCTATGAATTTTAAGCTACTATTTTTCAGCGCATTACGCTCCTCGTGATGTTTGTACTGGCCATTCGTTCGCTCCCAGAGCAAATGCATCGAAAACTTTCACGAAGGTCAGGGAGGCGCAAGCAATAAGTCAAAAAGTATTCAGGGGTTAGTAAAAATAGTCTGTGAGCTTTTGAAAGTTTGGATGGATGAAAATTATTGTTACGGGAAAGAGGACGAGAGATAAATGGAGATGGGATGGGGTGATAAGGTGTTTACAGTCATGCTTGGTTGAGAGTTAGGTCTTTGCTATTTGTTTAGTGCATGCATTTACGCTAACAACGAGTTCGTTACCTGGGAAAGATAGTTTACGTGGCAAAGCTTACTTGAACCGCGTATTATTAAAGCGACAATTCTCAGTTACACGTGTTTGTCCTTTTCTTGTGCGTTCTAGATTTACAAAGTTACAAACCTTTCCCAACAGTATGTGGTGAAAGTTCTGCATTGCATCGAATTAGTCGGGGAATGTTAAAATCGTAATTTTATTCATGACTCAGTTAAATCTTATTATAATAACTAATGACTTTGTAGTATTATTTTTAGAATACTGTATAATATGTATTCAGATATTTACATAACATGTAATTTAAGAATAATTCTTATTTAATTCAATAGTTTCATGGAAAAAATGATTATAAATTATTTATTGTAAGAGATAATGCGAATTATTTATAATACAAATATCTTGAGATTTTAATAGTTTTTTTCAGTAACGAAGTGCACTTCATTTTTTTATACATGCAGAAAAAGATAAAATGAAAAGTATTTAATGATTGTAAGATATTTTGATAAAAAATTTAACGAGAATAGCCGATCCTCGTTGCATTAAAATTGCAAATTAATGTAAAAATGTATAAGGTTCAATTCGTATTACTTTATAAAATTTGCATAAAATTTCAGTTCGAAAGAGAAGCGGGGCTAAAATTGCTATAACGCAATTAGAACTGTGTATTCGTCATCGTGAGTCGAACTGCCGCCCGACATCGAGACTCTTTCTGAATATTTAGTAGCCACGTAGACACGCTATACTTTAACTTCATAACTTAATTGGTTCTACAGTGTTATCGCACTCGGCGCTTGCACACATTCATCGCATAATACAGTACAGTGCAGTAGCGATCGCAAAAATAAAAGCTCGTGTCTTATGAAGTTAGTCAATTAGCAAATGAACGGTCGAACGAGTGCGCTGATACACTACAAAGACCTTAACCTAATTCCAAGTGCCAGTCAGTGCTGAGACGCACGGCCAAGTCGTGAAATTCCGCTTAACTGCAAAGTATTTAACAAATCCAGCTTCCTCCGCGTCTCAAAACTTGGGCGGCACACGGAGCGGAAAATTACGAACGGCCGGGGCGCCGGCGAGAAATAAACCGGGAGTCGCCGGGCGAAGCGCCGGAGATTCGCGCTTGTAAACAGTCCTCTTGGTAACGAGGGCGCCCGGCCTTTTTTTCCCCCGGCTGCTGCCACTCGGCTTTTATCGGCGCCGGGGCCCTCGGACTTCTTTGGCCCTCGGGTCTCGGCGGCTCCTTCCGCGGCGGCACGACTCCGGCTTCCGAAAGGGAGGGCCGGCTTTTTCGCCCGCGCGCCCAGTCGTTACGGCTAACTAACTCTATTCTCCTTTTTATCGGCCGAAAGTGGGCTTTTTGTTCCCGGTCGGTGCATTTCGATCGGCCGACGACCTCCGGGCGCACAATCGACGCGGCACTGCCGAGCTCGTCTTGGCGGCTGCATTCCCGCGGCGCCCCAAAAGTGGCTTTTCATTCTTCCGAGGGGCTAACGAGGGCCGCGGGGAGCTGATTCGACGACGGAGTGCGCGCGCCGCGGGAATATCAATAAGCGAGGGCCGCCGGCCCACGTAACCGACGCGGCTCCGGATAATTATACATAAAAATTTCAAATCAATTACGGGAGGGCCCGGGTCCGATAAAAAATACAGTTGGCGCGGGACTTTGAGCCCGGCCGAGCGGCCTCCCCCGATTGAGATTCAGCTCGTGAGCCGCCCACGGCCGAGCCGGGAATTAAAGTTGTAAAGTCGCCCGAGTGCGACGTTACAGGGATAAAAGCTCCCGGGGCAAAAACTACGTCGTGCCTCTGGCCCCCGCCCCCCTTTGATCTTCCTACCTACTGTCCTACCCGAGTGCAGCTCCTCCAACGAGAGGTACTTTTCTCGAGTCGTCCGTGCGCCTTGTACATTGATGCGTACACCAATGAAAAATTGAGGATACGCGGTAGGAAGCCACCCGCTCCTTTTATCGCTTCTGGACTAAAGCCGACGGCTTAATTACTATAGCTGACGGATATAAGCTAGCGCAATTGAGACCCAGAGCTCTAAATATTTTCGAATATAATATCATAAAATGATTATCAATTCGATGTTACGAATAAATATAATTGTATACGTTAGGCACTTGATTTAATAAACAACTTGCTTACATGAGATAAACTTGAAGGAAATGGCAAATGTTATAACTATTTACTTTCAAAAATGTGGATGTTAGAGAATATGTTAGAAACGCAGCCATCTGAGAAATCTGAAGATAAATTTTCTTCGCTCGCGTGGATGGATCTGACTTTAGCACGAACATCTGAAAACATAAAATCCAAACTTACATTTATTTTTTATTATCGTCGCCTTTTCTATTATGAATTGAAACGAGTAGATTATTTCTAAAAGATCGTGGCTTTAAAAAAATCAAGGTGATTTTAAATTCATGGAGTTTAAAGTTAGTGAAGGGCTCTTAGAAGTTTCTTTACGATATCAGGTATTATAAGAGTAAGGCCTGTTATAATTATTAAATAAAAGTGACGCCGTATTCGAGTCAATACGCATACGTGTCTGTATGCGAGACCGCATACCTCGGACGCTCGCGCCGTCGCGCCAGCTGGCCGCTCAGTGAAAGATATTAGATGCAATCTTGCCGCGCAGCCACTAGGCAGCGACCAAGGCGGCGACCGCCTTGGCGGCGAACCTCCACAAGGGAGGACGACCCCCACGGGCCTATAAGGAGCCCTCGGGTACCGATTATCCGAGGTGCCGTCTTTGTCTGGCCGATGTTCGGCGTCCAGCCAGTGATTCGAATCGATGACAGGATTTGATTGACCACATCATCTAAAAATATTTTAACTAAAAATATCCTTCCACTACTCTTTGAACAGGGACTCTGTCCGTGAGTGTTGGTTTAAGTGGTTGTTGACCATATAACTGGCATGCACATTTCCCGTTATACGTAGACTCTGTAATAATGCGAAAATGTAAGGAAGAGATGGAAAAACAGTATTTGGTGGTTATAGATATATCAAGGGTTGTACATGAGCTGATGTGTAACAATATTGTCCTCGAAATGACATAGTCCACGATGGACTACTGGTTCAAAATAATGTTGATGCCTATCATTGATGTTATAGCGCCATAGCGCGGCATAGCACAGCCAGTCGCAGCCGGGCCATCTTCGCCTGCCATCGTGGGTCCACTTCCAACGATGACAACCTCTGTCCGGCCAATGCCCACCAGCAGCAGCGCCTCCTCGGCGGAGCCACTGACCCTCAGCCATCCCACTACGGCGCTCGATCTCCCGGAGACCACATCAGCTGAACCGACCCCCACCCCCTATCGGGTGAACCGACGCCGCTGACAGCGACCAACGACACAGCGACCTAACGCTACTATCTCGCTCGGAAGCCGGTGACAGGCCGTCTCCTCTGGGGTTCTTACTCTCCTCTTACCGTCTAGAGGCCCGCCCGCCCTCGGATACGGCGCCGGCCGTCCGAGGAGCCAGCCACCGGCTGGACGCAGAACAACGGCCAGGCGGAGACGTCCTTCCCCTCAGAGATCTCGCGGTGCCGCCCTAGCTGAGCATCGTCACCTGTCTCCCCAAGCCGGGGTCTTTGCCAACTCCACCACCGATACTTCTACCGACGTCGCATTTCGAGCTTGACTCTTCCCCGCCTAACGCGCGCGGACCTCAAAAGATCCCGGTAATTATTTTATTTATGAGTCTTTATGTATAACGGTTTCTCTTATTCACCTGAATAGTATTTTTCTAAGTCGGTATTTGTTAAAATCGACATTGTCAACCTCATTTAAACGAAAAGAGAAAAAGAATTCATATATTAATTGTATGTTTTATGTTAAAAAGATTTATATTTTGAGCATTATTTTTGTAAAAATAAATTCTGGGATAAACAAACAATGCCAGCCTTGGCGCTTATTTACGTGAAGCCCTGTAATAAAAAGCCACCAGCGCTGCGAGAACCTGTAGTATTTTTTCACCCGCCTTTCTGTCTTGGCTACTCCTTGCGGAAGCTCTGATCTAGGAAATTTCCCTGCTTTCTCGACATACTCGGGTTGTACGTGGTATTCGCGCAGCGTTTTCACCGCGGCTTATGAGGCGAAAATCCCCGCGCGTCAAATCTCGCGGGCACTTTGCATAATTCCCGCGCGCGCCAAGGATCGAGGGCTTGTTTTTAACGGGTCTCCCCCGGGCTCCAGCCGCCGGCTCTCCCTCGTGGCAGACTAACGAATTACGGCGGGACGCCGAGATATTCCACGGTGCTCACCAATCACAGGCGGGATTTAAGGGCGGCCGGGTGGCGGCGCCCCTCACCCCTCGGCCACGAAAAACTCGCGCAGCGGGAAACTTTGCCAAAGTCGCGCGGCGGTTGTAAAAAAGTGCGCTAACTGTCGTCTTACCTCGCCCTCGCCCCCTGCCCCACCCCAACTTCCTCCTCCACCGCGCGACTCCTACTTGCGGCTCCGCTCCACCCACTTCTCTTGGGGTGCGAGCTTCGTCGTTGCCTTTGGTTATCGGCCTCCCGCCCCCGCCGCCCAGATGATAATGACAAATGATGATGTATAGCGCGGAGGATGATTAATGGAGCTCTGTTTGCATAACGATTTCGAGCCGAACCTATTTGCGAGAATCTTGCGGTTGGTCTTTTTCCTTTCAGTTGAGAAAGCACCGCGTGACCTCGGGCGCGCCTTTGCTACGTAAAAGTTACCACGGAAAAACTTTGAAATTGCAGTTTGTTAAAATAGTGGGGAAGCGATTTGAGTAAGTGTCTGATCAAAGGAGATTTGAACTACTTGGGTGTGTTTAACTGAAACAAGTTTTACGAATTTATGGTTTGAGAAACCTCATCTTTATTTCAAAGAAAAATATTTAAGAAGAAGGGAATGCCAGCTTCCATACAATTTAATGCATTTAATTCGTAACTAAGTGTTTTAATTTCTTATCATACTTTGTAAACTTGGGGAGCAGTTAAAGTTCTAAATGTCATTTAACCATTTCAGCTCAAAATGCTCTTGACTTTTGATTTTGTTGAAAAATGAATGATTCTGTAATTGAATTGCAAGTTATTCTATTAAATTAAACTTCAACTTTACTGCAGCAGCACTTTGCAATTAAGTCTAGCAATCAGAGTGAATAATAGGATAAACAATCGATAATGAAACAAATTCTTAGGAACAATTAAGATGAAAGCATTTTCCATGTTGTTTCTTAAAAGATTTTGCTCGTTTATTAAAAATGGAAGGAGTATATTTTTTCACTCTACGCCCGATAACTGGGCGTTATTGTTTCGACTCGTCAAGCGGGGACCAAGGGGTATATAAAAATTCTGTGACGAAGGGGAAAAGACCCTCCAAATTTTCAATAAAACGTGCAGAATATCGAATCTTTTTGTAGGAGGATGTCCTCAATCTCAATCTCGGCCAAGATCAACGGTGTATTAAATCGCGCTCCCTTTTCTATCCTGTTTTATTTCTTTTCTACCTGTTCGACTACGCAATCATTTTCTTCGCGTTGAATTATCGATGAGATTTTTAATAATAGACATCGAAACGAAATACGGATGATTATTTTCTTTTGCTTCGCCTCAATTTTTTTGCTCGCATGCGCGAAGCATTTTTATGTGGGAGTTTAAAGAGCGACTCGTATTAGTAGAGAACTCGTTAAACTCCAGTGACCTAGTGCGCGCGATGAATAAACTATGATTGTGAATGGCGTACGGAATAGAAAAGAGGTACATATATACGAGCGACATACAAAGGTGCTCATTAAGTAAACCTTAATGTAGATTATGAACTACCGAGTTTTTATTCGCGATGGCGATCGCAGGGCCGCGCTTCGATATTCCGAGGAAGTCGCATTTATCGTCATTGAATCGCTATTTCCCGAAGCAACTGAATATCGACGCCCAACACCAAACGCCGGAAATTCTCCTTAGCCGTGAAAGCGGACGGGCGAGCGCTACATAGGCAATCGACGGCAACAAAGCGAGGATAAAAGGAGCCAGGGGAGACTTTGATGCGACGGACTGGCGATCCAATGAGGTGAGCGACCGAAAAGGCGCGCGCCTCAGACGAGAGACAAAAGTGGAAGAGCCCGCGAGGTCTCCCCGGCAGGAATCGACACGCGACGCGGGGCTGACGCTCGCGCTTCCCCGCTCCCGCTCTCTCTCTCTCTCTCTCTTTCTCTTTTCTCGAGGAGGCAATTTGCCGGGGCGCACAAAGCAGAGATGCAGTTAGGAGAAGATCCGCCGGCTCAATTGAGCCCGAAATTGGGAGGGGGACAATCTTAGGCGGAATATGAGGCGTGTCCTGGCGGACGGATCCGAGGCAAAGTCGCCTGATTGCACCCGCTCGCGCGCGCTAAAGAACCTCTCTTTTGTGTCTCCCTCGGAGATTTCGGTTTACGGGCGCGCGCAGAACGGCGCTCCTTTTCTTATTGGTGGTCTTGGCGGGGCCCTCTCTTCCTTGCTTTTGCAGGGCCGGGAATGATGTTTTTCATGAAAGCTATTTAGCTCCTGTCAAAATCATTGTATCCGTTATATATGAACTACACGATTATCAGTTGACCTTGTTTATCACTGCAGGGCTTTAATTGCAAGGCTGATAGTAGTATTCGTTTAAATATGTAAAAGGCTATGTAATGTTAAAAGCAATGTAACGACATTTTTTTAGAACAAATAATTTTGTGATAAAAAAAATGATAAAGATCCTTATAAAATATAACATTTATCGAATGTTTTTGTTTTTTCTCTTGTTATCTTTTTATATAGGTGTGTTTGAGTAAGTGTAAAGCTTGCAAAGTATAATGCCGATAATATAGAATACATAATCTTGCGTTTATTTTATATTCTGTATAGATAAATCAATATATTTCTGTGCAGAATAAATGAATGCAAAGAAAAATAAAATTTAACTCCCTAAAAATTGCCTGCCCCGCGACCCTCCCCCCTTTTGCTCGCCACTCGTTACCTGTCATCTCTCTCAGTCAGGTAGAGCCGCGATCGTGTCCAGAGCCTTCCACGGCCCCCCGCAATATATTTTTTGTCTAATTTTATATAAAACTAATTTATTATTTTCATCAAGATTGGGATTGGCGACGTGGCCCAAGGTCCTCAAAAGAGCCTTCACTCACAGGTCGGCTGGGATGCAAACCCCGCCCCTTTTATGTTTTTAATATTAATTGAATCCCAATCTAGTCTAAACTAAACTAATGTCAATTTTTACATAAATTATTCGGTACATTATTCTGTAAATGGTATCATATAAACATTTCTGCCCGTAACAATTACTAATTAGGATGTGTTAAATACATCTATGTCAACATTTTTGTAAAATACGATCATTTATAGATTCAAATATAATAATATTAATAAGAAAGAATTAAAATTACATAAATTATTCTAAGTAATACAGGCTATTTCTTAAAATAATTATTTTAACTACGTTACAGTGATTTACTTGCTCGGTGTTGGGATCATATTAGTTTGTGTAAGTACGATCATTAAAGAGCGTAGGAGCGTAGGGACTGGAGATGCTGGGTAGCGTAACAACTTGTGCAACAACTTGGACTACTATTCCTTTGGCTGTGAAACCTTCGTTTCTTCGGCTCTAACTTTTGACTTTGATTAATCGCATTAATTGTGAGAATGCATACTTATTTGTTATCGAGAGTGCACATTTTCTGCTATTCTTTAGCGACGTTTATTCACAAAAGAAGAGTAAATGTAGCACAAAGCATCTAGCACTCAGCATAAATTTAATTCCAATTTGAGTTAACTAAAGTAAAACTTTATTCAAGTAATAAAGTCAAAAAAAAGTTTTATTAAAGAGCATAAAATAATATTTTTGACAGAATCCGTACAGTGACTTCGTTATGACTTTCAAATTATAATTTTTATGAATTTTTTTGACCGACTGCCTAAAATAAAGCGCTAAAGTACATATTTTTAAATATTCAAAGTATTCTAAATGTCATAAAATATTTCATTTGTAACAAAATTATTATTTCGTCAACAGCAACAAGAGCACGAGAGCTTTCCCGTCCTTCTCTTTTACATTTCGCGTCTAGTAGTGAATTTCATTAAAAGTTGAGTACCTGGCACTTTTAAAAGTTTTTCTAGGTAACAACATTATTAAATGAAAAACTTTATAAATTACTGCCGAGTCGCAGCGTGGATAACGAGTTGAATATAAAAAAAATTAAAAATACCTATTAAAAGGTTAATAGGTGTCACTTTTTTCAGTAAAATATGCTGATTTTTCGGAAAATCATATTGATTTTGTGGAAAATTAAACGCGGCTCACGTAGAATCAATTCGAACCGTCATGAAAAATCCGTCGGGTCACGTCAGGCCGTCCTCGTATAATGAGTAGTTGACGCGCGCTTATACCGGAAATGGAGCAAAAGAAGGAGACGAAATAAAGGCGGGTATTCGCTAACGCAGCTGTCGCGTCACCACGCGAGTTTCGTCAAATTAAAAAATCGCGGCGTCAAGTCTCGCATATATCCGTGGGCATTGTTCCACCGGTTGAATTGCCTCCGAGCGAGGCGTGCCCGAAAAACTCGACGATGCGCGCAAGTCGGCTGGTCTGAAAAAAAAAAAAACAAGCACGGAAGGATTTCTGACGAAGTTTTGGAACTAGTTTCGGCAGCTGTTGAAAACATTATTTCAAACATATAGTTGCAAGCGTGGTGTGGGTCTTCAGTTGCGAGGGACGGGGCAAATGCGCGTACCGCGCCCGCGTAAAAACTGGCGAGATCGCGCGCGCTGTTTCTTTGTTATCGCACAGGGAATATGTACATAAGCGACTCATCGGCATTTGAATATCGATTTAAATTCCTGTAAAATGAAGAGCGTTATGAAACGTTATCAGTTCATGCGATAAAAAAAGCAGGAAGTCTCTTTCTCCCGTATTTTGCTTTACATACGAATGGCCGCCGGCGTCGTAAATTGGAATTTCAAGCAGGTTTTGTCTAGATACATCTGAATTTTTATTTGTGCCCTATTTTGTCCCGCATGCGTGCGAGTATTCCGAGTCAGCGGCTCTCATTCGTAATAATATTGTCCCGAGGGCCCGGCGAGATTTGGACAAAATTAAAGCTACACGGCCGCGACTCATTCGCGCGGGCGCGGCGCCACGCATTATTGGCGAGTCCCGCGCGCATTGTCGGCCTTTCGCCGGGTGCAGCCGACGAAATTATTTCACTGGCATTTTTCGCATAATACGCGGCTTTTTGTGACGAGCGGACAATCCGCCGGGATCCTCCGCCCAACGCACCCGGCCGCGTGTGAAAGCGAGTCGGCGCGCGTTACACGGCGGATCCTCGCGAGGGCCGTAGGGCGTCCCTTGCAGGGGGGGGGGAGAACCCGCGGGCCGATCGGCTCACGGCGCCGCGAATTATTTGCTCCTCAAATATTTGCGGGATGAAAAGTGGCGCGCAAACTGCCGCCTCGGATGCCGGCGGCGACGCGCCGCCCCGCCAGTGTACTTTTCATCCCGGGCCAAAATGCCGCCGGGGGCGTATTAATGCCCGGGCAATAACGCCGGGGTCCTCGGCAGGCGACTTATTTACGGGGCCGGAGTCACGCCGGGCGCTTATGACATTAGGCGCTCGCGCCAACGGCCGACTGTTCTTCTGCCGGGCCGTATATACATCCCAGCCGAGTGTATAACTCGCGGCCAAGTTTATCCGGGCCGGGCACTTACCTCGGGGGCCATCGTCATCGAGGGCCGCTCGTAAATCGGCTTGTTTACGCGGGGACGAAGGGAAAAAAAAAGGGAAACCCGCGCGCTAGAAGGGACGTCGGACGATATAATTTTCACAGTGGGCATACAAAGCGCGGGAAGCAGCGGCGGCGGGGGGGGGATAAAAAAAGGCGACGCGTTTAAAAAATTTGCAGCGCGGCTGAATGGGCTTTGTCCCGACGAGCTTTCCCCGCGGCCGCGCACAATGCCGCCCCAATAAACCAGGATATCCGCGGCGATTTCCGCGCGGCGCCCTCGAGAATTAGGGCCAAGGTGGGCCCTTTTGTGCCGGCCGGGAAGGGACGGCGGTAATTCCAGCCGTTGGCCCCGGGGGAGCGCGGCTCTGAGCTACGGCGCCGCGCTAGGGAAATTAGGCCCCCGGCGTCGCGGCTCCTTCCCTTTTCTTTTCCCCTCTGATTGATGGACGCGCGCGTTCGTGGGGGCTGTCCCCGGGTGCATAATTGCACCGAGTGTTTATGCCCAAGGCCGGGGCGCTAAGTCCCCGCCTTTCATAAATGGCGAAAGTTATAGGGAACACTGCCGCCCTTCCGACCTCGGTCGATATTTATATATATATATATCCATGCCTCGGTTTTTTTTTTCAATTAAATACGCCCTACCCCGGACGATTATTAATTGGAGGAAAATGTTAATGGGCCGCGTAAGTAATCGGTTAGCCGGCGCGCCGAGGTTTATTATGTAAGTAATTTATATTTCCATAATTGCCAACTTGACCTCTGCGCCCTGCAGCGCGGCTTCGTTATTCGAGGAAACTCGCGGCGAGTATAACGAGCCCCTTGCATTAAACACCCTTTTATTACATTCTGCGCCTGTGTGCGCGGGCTTCCTTTTTAATATCCTTCCCCGATCCAACACCTCGGGAAATGCACGTGCAATCACGGACGGTACGCGAGCCGCGCAAGGAAACGTCAGAAACCGCACCGAACCAAAAAAATATCCCACAATAGATATATATCCCGCGGCGGGAAAAAAGAACCCAAGCGCGCGGTCGGTCCTCTTTCCCTCCCGCGCAATTGGCCAGGAAGATCCGCGCACTTAGCCGCCGCGGTACACGCGCAATCACCCGGGGCCGGATATATGTATAGTGCCGATGAGTTTAATTATGTTTGCGGGGGCCGCGGCCGGCTCGCGGTAAACGGCCCGAGTCGGCAAATTACCGGGCTTCTTTTGAGAGGGAGCTTTTATTCCCGTAGACCGGGATTTGAATAGCCCGGAGTAGCGGCCGCTCTCCTATTTCGCGACCGGCGACCGGACCGGCGCCCCCGCGAGTTTTTCCTTTCCCCCGCGGGATGTCCTTCCGAGTTGATTATGTTAGGACAAACTAAATGGCTTATCACGCGGCCAGAATTCGAGCCGTATAACGCGGTTATGGCTAAAATATGCCGCTCGCTGTTAGGGAACACGTATATGTATGGCCTTTTCATTGTATAGTCGTTGGAGATATATAGGACTAATGCGCCCGGGACAATCCCAGTTTCCTTAGCACTGGCTGCTTATGTGTAGTCGCAGGCATCTATATTTTCAGTTATAAGATTATATTGCTCGAGTCACCATTAAGTGGGGGGGAAGAGTCGTTATCCTTTATTCCCAATGGCCGCATGAAGAAAATAATAGCCGACCTGCTTTACATTTAGCTCATATACTGCTACATATGGCGTAAGGGCACAATTGTCGCGTCGAGGCCCGATGACAGATGTCCTTCGATGTCCCGCATTACTTGAATTTTACAGCCGAGCTGTATACATCGGGGAGTATCTGGCTATATTTCATGCGGGAATACGTCGTGCCGATTCATAAATATGCCTGCGGCGCAAACTTTCATCAGTCATCTCCGGGTCCAATCAATGTGGCCTATAGCTGTGTGTACGAGCGCGCAAGAAGGCAGCCCGGAGTCTGCAGGCGAGTCGGAGGCCCCAAGGCACGACATAACCTCCTCGTTAGTTTACCCCGGGTATAGGTATAGTTACCTGGCCCCCGTCGCGTCGCCGGCATCCCCGGCCGCGTACTTTTGCGTACGAGGGCTCGCGCGGCACCGCCCGCCATCCCAGCCCCGCCGCTGCTTGCACGTGTACACGGGCGCACATACACACACAGGGGCCAGAAGACGAGGCGGCGCGTCTCCCGACTTCCGCGCATTCCAGGCCCGGCGAACTCCCGGGCCGGCTCCTTTCGCCGCTATGAGGACGCCTCGGCTGGCACGCGGATTGCAATGCGTAAAATCGTGTAAGGGCGTGGCTAATCCGCCGGGAGCTCTTGACCCCCGGGGACTCTGGCCAAACAAAGCACTAGCCCGCAGCTAAGGCGCTCGCCGCCGGGCCGTTCGTTGCCCGCGGGCCTTTCACCACTTCACGAAGCCTTTATAATTGCGGATTCACCGGCGGATTATCCACCTCCTACCGGGAGATTATGTTACACGTACGTGGTCCACTCGATTTCGCGCGCGATCGTTCGGGCGATGATTTGGCCGGCGGGGCACGGGATCGCGGCCCGTCCGCGAGGCAAATTGCCAGCGATGGTCGTTAGGCCGCCCGGCCGACGAACCGGCCGCGACGGCGATTCGATTCGAGCCGCGGGGGAGAAATTCGCGGCCCGCGGAATTCGATCGACGTCGCGCGGGATTATGCGATCGGCGCGCCCGCGCGCAGGCGCCGCGGCCCCGCCCAGAATCCGCGGCTCGCCCGGATCGAGTTTCCCCTTCGGCCTGCCTTTTTCTCCCCGGCAGTGGGGAATGTCCTACGGTCGAGTTATGGCTTCGAGGCTGGATGCGCCAGTCGATAAACAGATCTCCCCCGATTCTTTTGTTTCTCTAATTTTATTTCTACCGTTCCCTTTTGTATGCGTGTCTTGTGTTAATACTTTTACTAGTCTTCGAGTAATTGAGGCTAATACGTATTTATTACTTTAATCGATTCAATGGTATCTTTTTGGTATATTGGACGGTTGGGTTTGACACGTGTATTTCAATTTGGGATCACGTGAGATTTTTTGATAAACAAAAACAATTGATATTTTACCGAATTTTATTTTAAATATTATTTATGTAAAATATGTTATGTGTTATGTTTTCAAATTTCTCTTCGTGCATGTTGCTTTTATCCTTTTCCTTGGATGATCCACCTAGTACGAGATTCCCTTAGCAATATGTACCTTATTCAAATTTCAAAGTAAAGAGCCTAGATTTTCATGCTTAAAGCAATGTCATGTTTTCTTTTCAATTATGCCTATGGGCATTATGCACCAGGTTTCACCGTATACAAATATATTTATTAAATTTGTGAATAATAAAGTTGAATTTTATTTAAATATATCCAGAAATGTATTTGTAATAATTAATTTCTTATTCGTGTATTTTACTCTGCGTGCGTACCATAAATTTTTCAAAACGAATTTCAATTCAAGTTTATCGCGGAATCTGATTTTCACAGCTTATTACGAACAAAATTCGGACAGCAGCAATTAAAATTTGATTGGTATTAAAATGATAATATTATCATAAATGATAATGAATATAAATATAAAAATTAATCCCATGATTCCAATTTATTCGAATTAATCGCATTGTTAATACCCAGGCCAAATATGTTTTTCTACAAAAAGTTAGCCGACTGGCTCCGGTCGAAAACATAAAAGCATTACAATTGAATTCACCCGGCGGAAATTTCATCGTGATTTCCAAAAGAAGAAAAGCACTATAAAACCAATCGTCGAAACGAGCCCGAGCGCCGCGGACTCGTTCCAAAGGCAAAAGAAAATCAAGACTATTTCCCTGCACAGTGGTAAAGAATTTCAGGCGACCACGTAGAGAGCGGCGAGCGATAGGCCGCCGCGGGCCCTCGCAGGACCTGAAATTGCCAGGCGGGCTGCATTTGCAGGCGTCCGCGCGGCCTCGTTTCACGCTCGCGGCCTTTTAATCTCCGCCGGCCGCGGGCCGACTGGCTTTATCCCCGGGGCTCCTTGGGCATTGCGCGCACGCGCGCGCTAAAAACGCGGCGACGCGCTCGCCTGTCTTCTTTTTTTTTTTATTCTTTTGGCCGGGGTGGCGCCCCCTCCCGAGGAAATGCGATTTTACGCGGGGCTGGCTATCTGGCGCGGCCCGCGCGCGCCAAATACATGCCAATTATCTATGCCGGCGCGCGGATCTGGGGCCTCGGCAAGTGGGTCGGCCGCTTCAAAGCCGTCCGCTCGCCTGCGAATGCTCCTTTTTATTGGCCGTCGGCGCGCGTCACTCGCTTTCTTCCGCCCGCCGATATTGAATCCCGGCGTGCGCAAAATTAAACGAGTATATAGGGTGAGAATGATTCGGAGAGGAGCCGAGTGCACAGTGATCAACTTTTGATGAATGGTTATATAGTGGTGTAATGGGCTCTTCCGACTCTCGTGAAATATCATTTATTTGATTTTGTTATACTGGCCGCTCGATTTTTTCTTGCTTAGCTGCATATACTCGTATTTATGATTTTTCTTCCTTCGGTCTTTTGCAGGATTGACAGTAACTTATTGCCCAAATAACCTTTGATTTAATAGTCACTGTGATTACATTTGAGAATAAATGGTCTGTTGAAGCGCGCCTCATCGCTCAAGTTTTTTAAAATTTCGAGGGCGGGAAAGAGAGGGTGGAGGAATATTTGAGAGATGAATTTGTTCGCTTTAGGCCTCGCTTTAAGCGTTTTTATTTCGTATACGATATTTATCCTTACCATTCATTAATATTCTTTTATAATAATTTTTTACTAGTTTATACATTAGAAAGCAGTTTATTACATTTTGAATATCAGGTTTACATAGAATAATTTAAAATCAAATAGATATTTTAATATATTAGAATTTCGATTTGGGTTGTAAACTATTGAATTATTTCATTCTTGCGCACTGTATTCACTGAATTGCGGTGCGGAACGCTTTAGAAGCTGTTATTGTGTAAGCTTTATGCGCGGATGAACCAAAATTATTACGGAACATGGAATCTTAATAATTTCAAATCAGACGATTTTTCAATTACCGCATAACAATTCATGTACAATCAGGCTATCCAATCCCGAAATTCAAATATAGAATGCTCTAATTGATCTTGTAGTAATTTAAATACAAAATACGCAGTTTGGTATACCTTTGTTGGGACTTGAAATTTTTGAAATTGCCATTGTGTAACTTGAATGACTTAGAATTATTTGCCAAAAAATGTGGTGACAAAGAATTATTACTTTAACATGTAACCTTATATAGGACTCTACATCAAATTCTTTAAATGCTCAGAAATAAAATGATAGACTTCCGTAAATCAAATCTATATAAGTACTTTAAAGTGTGAGGAATTTATTCGTTCTGTAAAAACATAGGGTTGACGACTTCGATTTAAAGAAAATTACGATAGAAATACAAAATACGGAAAGTATTTCTTATAGCTTTTGCGATATCGCCTTTTTGAAAGACTATTGTATATTTGCTTACTTTTAAAATCGCTTATCATGTTTTATTTTTATAAAAATAAAGACTAATGAGCATTGGGGTAACTCGTGCCCGAATGAAGCCCGCCATTCGTACGAACGTAAACGTGGAAGTCACCTTACAACCAGATCCCGACGTCCATTTGCCTGTACGCCTGCTTTATAATCCCGATAAAAAATTTGTACGAGCTGACTATATGTGGGCTCTTATAGAATTAAACGTACGTGAGGGAGAATACCGGGAAGGAAGAACTAATAATCGTACATTAGCAAAGTCGCATTGGCGTGGAATTTCCGGGGCAGTCCTCGAGGACCAGCGGCTCGTATCGTAGGTTAAGCATGTCCAGCTGGCTGCGGCTGCGGCCGAGCAGTCAGGATAAAGGGAACGAGACATTGCGCATCGGCAAAGGAGCCGCCGCCGAGAGCTGGCTGTGTTATCATCATAAAAGCGAGCATCGATCGCGCGGCCAAAGAAAAGACTCGGAGAAACAAAGCAGGAGAGCCGGGGGGGGAAGAGACGTGCGCGTGTAACCGCGCGATTCTTTGCCGGCGCTCGTGTGAAAGCACTGCGGCCAAAGTAACGGAGTGGTCGAGTAAGCGCGTTTTAATTCATGCGCGGCGGTGACGCCGAGGCCTCTTTAACGAGGCCGCCGCCCGGCTTTTAATGCCGCAAGCCCGCCGCTAAATTGTAGAAAAACCGAGTGCGACCCGAATGCCAAAACGCCGGGTTATCGAACGAGCCTCTCTAATTTGCCGCTCGGGGCAACGTCGCTGTTCTTTCTTTCCCGCCGTCGCGTTGATTGCCCCGGGTTGTCGCGGATGGTGAACACGTCCCGGGCGAGCTCCGGGTCGCGGGAAAGCCGCTGCCACCGAGCTGATTTGACTGATTACTCGCGACTGTTCGCAAGTAGGGGTGATAATGTTTAGAGCAAAGTGGCAAGTGTAGGCTGCGATGAGCAATTGTTTATAATAGTTAGTATGGTTTAGAGGGTCGCATTGGGATGCGCAAGAGCGCGAAAACATTACGAGGACTCTTCCTATGAACTATTAAAGTTGCACGTACAATTTGTAATTACACTTAATTAGTAAAAGAAATTGTTCGTAATAATTACAGGAGATGCGGCGATCATTAAAGAGGCCGGCGTGGTCATTATAATTACGAGCAGTATCCTTAAACGGTAAAAAAAGTTTTATTTAAATATTAATAATAAAAATACTTTGAATAAGCGATTTAGAAAGGTAAGGTGAAAAGGAGGAATAATCATCGTAAGTAGTGTGACCGGGATGTGGCGAGACTTTCTTCAAAGACAAAGACAAATGCCCCGGCTTTTTCAATAGTAGGAAAAGACAAAGCAAACATGCTTGTTATCGGTCTTTCGATTTTTCTCTACTTCCTGGCATGGGATCTATATTGGTTATCTTCTTTCCGAGAACAATTTCGCAAAATCCGCGGCCACAAAGCTTTAAGTTGTAGCGACAAATGAATTTTTCTTACTTTTCAAACTATACTTTTGTGTAATGAAATTATATTGATTAAGAGAAAAGTATAAATGCAGTTTGAAGATTCCTGCGGGATTTTTCGTAAAATGAAATAGAAATCGCACATAAGCTTTTAGGCTAATGTTCATGAAAAATAGTGTTATTTTTATTAGCGTTAGTTTCTCCATTTGTTGTCTAGGGCTCAACTTCATAGAAGAGCCAAGAGCACTTCAAAGATGAAAATTTAAGCGTCCGTTAAAAGGGCACATCAGAGAATCTACTAAGGATTTAGAATTTACATACGGTGCAGACGTTTCCACTTTACAAGCTCTCGTGCGTCAACTCTTCACAGCGTATAGTCTGACATAAACGAGTTTTACTACTGGAAATGAAACGGCCATTCGGAAGCGAAGCCCGCGCGCTATTCCCCAAATGAATTCTCGCGCAATTCCCGGGGCGCGGCTTCAAAAATCCTTGATAACGGGGCCGCGCCGCACAATCGACAGCAAATTCACCGCAAGGGAAATCGCCCCGCCGCGGAAAAACGCTCCCAAGCCGCGGCGACTGCTTGGCCTTGTTTTTCCAGGCGGCCCGAGCCGGCTGCACGCGGCCCGCGCACAGCTCGCCCGCGGACCGCGAAAAAACGTTAATAATTCGTACCCCCTCGAGCGCAGCATTCGAATTTAATAACGGACTCTCCGCGCGGCCGGCTTTCGAATATTGCGGGGCCACTCGACACGCGGCTAGACAAGGGCGCGGGCCGAGGGGCCGAAAAGTGGCCACGCCCGCGCTACTATAACTTTTAATTTCAGTCGGCCGTTTTTTTCCTCCGCGCCTCGCTAATATTGCGCGTCCTTTATCGCTCTCTCTCTCTCTCCTTTCTCTTGCCCTCGACTTTATCCCCCGGCGTGGACTTCTTTTACGGCCCTAGAAAGACCGGAGAATACGGGCGACGGTTTTTCAAGCGACGCCTCGCCCGCGCGAATAAGTGTACTTTGGAGGAAAAAGAATTCGAGGGTCCGCGGGAATTCGCGATACTTGAACCTGCGGCGCGCGGTTAATTTTTACAAGTGAAAGAGAAATCGGGAATATATTGCATCGCGGCTCGCGGCCTGGGCAAATTTCATTTCCCGTATAATTTTATGCGCGGGCGAAACTGTTTACTCGTTTTCAAAAGTGTTCATCCCGCGGATGATTTTACTAATTGATAAAAGCCGGGCAACATAGTTTTTCACTTCTCGGGTGAATTTAAACTTTTTTACGATTTGAATAATAGGGGGAGAAAGGTAGGACGGTATAACAAACTCAAATTATTATTCGCTCAGCGCATATAACTGCTAAAACATTTTTCGCATAATCGAGTCTTTTCTGAAAAATTGCTTAGGCAAATTTCGAGATGAAAATGTCGCGCTAGAAAAAAGTTTCACTTTGTCGACAATTTCCTATTTTGCGCATAATTCTCTGCGCTGAAAGACTACTTTTCGCTAATATGAACGTATAATGAATATTATGCAAAAATAAGCTTTAATTCTAATTTAATTTTAAAATATAAAGCATGTTGCAAATGAAGTGTAAAAGAAGCAACGACTTTCACACATTGAAAAGTGTTTCCGTATACTCGATGTTTATTTTCAGTAGTAATAAAATACTTCCGTATTCTTTTTCATTTCTGTTCTTATAGGTACAGTCTCTTGGATAGGAGTAAAAATCCATAAAACTCCCTTCTATTCCCTCTTAGGTATTTATTTTCCCTTCCGCATTTCATTGTATTGTAAGGGGGTCGCGGGTCCCATTTTCCGGCCTCTTCGGTGGTTCCTTTCGATTGTTTCTCACCAGCGCGTATTTCTCCTTAAATGGATCCCTTATTGGTAGGGTACTGTTACTTTTTTATGGAATACGAGGAAGAGTGTGCAAAGTGTCTAGCTACTCTTTTTTATGCGAGTTAGGGTAACTTGGAGGGATTGGCTAATGACTGCCACCATCACCTTCATAGAAGTAAAAAATTAATTAAGAAAAAGCAGTTTTGCCAAAAGTGGACTGTTTCGTTAAAAAAATTGCTTTTAGGAAAAGATTATGCTTTCATTTGCAATGCAAAGTCAAAAGTTAGATTTGAATTCTGTGCAAGGATGCAAATGGAGATTTTCGTACGTAGTTAATACTTTAAAAAATTTTACTTTTGCATATCAGCTGAAAAAGACAAAGAATTAAAAGGATTAATTTATAGGATTTAGATGAAAATTGACGATAAAAATATTAAAATTTTAACTGGCACTTTAAAACATAACATTTTTTGCCCACACTAGAGGAATTAAATATTTTTAATGCAAATGTTACAACTTAAATTACTTATATTCTAAAAAAGTTTTAAAAACGTATCATTTTCATCAGGAATAAGGTAAAAAAGCATATTGGTCATTATTATTAGAAGAACTAGCGCAAGGAAAGTAATATTAAGCATTGTTGGTTGAATTGAAAAGCAGCCCGGTCGAACTGCCTACCGAAGCATACGGCGATCGTCAGTGGAAAAACAAGCAGAGGCACACATATCCACGGGTCTGAGCAGCCTTAAACACGCGGAGCGAAGAGACAGGTCGCCGCGGGGAAGAAAACAGCCGGGAAACATTGGCAAGCCTAATCGTTATTTACAGAGCACTAGAGGAGCGCGAGACGCGAGGTCCAATTGCGCGTCCCGAAAACTCGGCCCGGAATATAAAAGCGAGGCGGGGCGCCCTCGCATTGTTTGCGGCTGCCGGTCGCTCACGCGCCGCGGCACAATAATTGTGTTTTACGAATTCGAGATAAGCCGAAAGGCGGGCGCGCGGCAAGCGACTCGGGCGGCATCGTCGCATAGCATCAACATAATTCCGAGGCGGCGCATTTCCATAATGCGATGCATCGAAAGTCGCGCGGCTGCGGAGACGCCCCCCCCACCTCTTTCACGCGCCCTTGCGCGCGCACCCGGCGCTCGGACCCCGCTTGATTCTCCCGGAGATTATATCGTTTGATGTCCCGAGGTGTTTGACGCGAAGAGGATTCGGCCCGCCGAATATGACCGCGCGATATATTGGCCTCCTCGGGGGCTTTGCCGCGGCTGATCCCCCGCCTTTCACCCGGCCCGCGATAATTTACGGCTCCGGGGGGATAATGGGGAAAAATTTTAATTGCGGCCGGCCCGCCGCTCGGGATTTCATCCGCCGGTTTAACGGGCCGATGGAAAGTAAATCTTATTCGGGTCAGGCCCGGGGGAAGCAAAGGAAGGGCTTATCGACTGCCGGCGCGTTCGATCTCTTTTACATTTACATTGTTAGATTCTCGATGCGTCTGGATGAATACCAAGCGATTTTCAATGGCTATGAAAAATAAAAGGACCCCGGGCACAGAGGATATATATGTATGTACGTACAGAGGCCGGAAAAACGTGCCTCGCTACAAAACAGGATTTCGGCTCGATTTCAATATTGTCTCGCGCGCGCGCGCGCGCCGCTTGCGACCCCTCCTCGATACACGCTTTTATTAAAAATTATTATTCAAATCGAATAATGATTTTTTGCTCCTCCTGGGAAATAAAACCGAGCCGGCCGACTCGCCCGATATAGCGAGGTATACGAGACAGGTCGTCGCGCGCCCGTCTTATTATATTGCGATGCGCCTTTGCGCACGCGGCTCTAATCCCGCCGCGGGAGATTTACTTGGGCGCAGCCGCGCGCGACAATCGTAAAAACTGTTCGGCTCGATTTTAAAAAGCACGCGCGGCTTAGAGGAATCGCGAGCCGCGCCATTTGAATAAACCGAAACGGCCGCGGCTCCTGGGGAATGGAGCCCCGCGATTTTCCCGGGGATCCGTGACGGAATATTCGAGACAGGGCCGATCCGACGACTAGCCGCGGGGAGCCGGAATATCATTCGGCTTTTCGCCCCGGAATCCGAGGAGGAGCTGCGGAATTTCTTCGGGGAGGGGGGGAGGACGTCGTGGGCTTCTTATTCGCGGGAATGGCGCGCGCCTCGGGATCCGAAAGGGGCGACGGAATAACGGAATGTAGGCCGCCGGCCCGAGCGAAAGATTAGCCGATTCGCGAATTAAATCCCGCTGTGGCGAACCTAGTGCTTATCGTTTGCGCTCGGGATTTTTTTATCGCGCGCCTCTGTCAAAATTACAATTTCAAACGCGTGCCGGAGCTTTGGGGTCGCTCGTGGACGTAAATAAAATTTTCATTCGCCGCGATGTTAATCACCGCCACATTTCCATTATAGGATCGTGCGCAGATTGGGGGAAAAATTAATTCATTTTGATAAATAATTTAAAATCCTGTACTTTTTCGAATGTTATTCATGATAAAAAAATCTGATATGAAAACTTATGATTGTAAAGTAACCAGTTTAAAAATTCTTCAAATATATACAGCAACCTGTACAAATAATTGATCGGTTTAAAATTGTATTGGTTTTCAATATTCAAGCTTTTTTTGGTACCAGAAAAAAGAAAACAAAGCGCACTTTTTATTTTCTATAAAAAGAAATATTGAATCGATGAATATATTTATATCTACAGATAGTGCTACATTCACAGACAATTGACCACGTCATACAAAAAGGAATTTTTTTAATTGATATATAGTAAATATGCTTATACAATATCCTTACTAGAAAATGAACGAGTTCAGTTGTAATATACATGAATTTCATGAAAAAATGTTAATAAATTGTTTATATTGTATGTGTACTCAGAAAATATAGTGCACAATCAGTCAAACATCTCAAACAAAGGACAAAGAGTTACACAACGTTCGCTTTGTAAAAGCGTAACAATTACGCGAAAGCAACAATTACAAAAGCAGGATACTCACATGTATCTTGTTTCAGACTGAAAATATTCGTAACGTCTGAAGATATTAAAAAAATGTTCGAACATTTTTAAATTAATTATTAAAATCTTTATTATTACATTTTCGCAAATACTGATCATCTTAAATACTTTATATGTTAATTAGAAGGGCATCTAGCTAAGAACTGTCTTAATAAATACGACTACAATAACACCCAATACCAAGCAGATAGCTCTGATCTGCGCGAAACATTTGACACATCAGGAAGTAATACGATAAAAGTAAATAAACATCCGATCAAAAGAAAAGATACAATATTTGATAAGACAGTAGTAGGGGTTCCGCCGGCTCAAACAGCAGCAAATAACTCTATGAATACAGCATATATTCAAAAAAAGACAATAGGAATTTCAGCAAACTATATAAAAGTAAATACAGGAAATATAAATTGAGATAAGGACAACAAGCGATCGAGATCAGTCATCAATTTAGAAGTACATAACAAGAAAAATAGCAGTGTCAACGAACCAATTCAAAGTACACAGAAACCACAAAGTAAAAAGAGTAAAAATATCAAACAATAAATCAATAGACTACAGTTTAAATTTTTACAAAAATTATTCAAGAAACAAATTTGAGAACAGATCAACATATAAAATTGAAAAATTTTACGAGCTGCAATAAAAATCATAGAAGGCTACGAAGGCTAGTAAAGGTGTAATTGATCAAAAAACACTTACACAACTATGAATTTAAACTCAATGCAACACTTGAAGCTGTAGCAGAAACAATTTTTATTAAAGAACATTTTAATTAATAAAATAATTAATACAGTTTACAATATTTATCTAAGCAATAAGTATATACTAGAATATGAGAGTTTAGAAAAGCGTAAACACCAATTGCCAAAACCTTATATACTGCTAGGAGATTCTAACAGCCACAACCCTCTATGGGGTTTAACAAAACTTGACAAAAAAGGAAAAATAATTGCAGGAATTTTAAATTACAACAATTCAACCCTAAGCAATCACAATTCACACGTACACTTCAGCTCTAAAATTGTTGTACTTACTTTTGATACTCGACTATCTTGGAAACCTCATATAAAAAATTTAAAAAAACAATTATTCAAGCTAAAATTGACTACGGAGGGCTTGTGTATGGTACAGCCAAAAGTTATGTTCTCAAAATATGATCCTGTACTCAATTCATGCCTACGAATTACTATAGGAGCTTGCAGAACTAGTCCTATAACTAATCTAATAAATAAAAGTAATTTATTACCACTTAACCAAAGAAGAGAAAAATTATCAACTAACTATGTTTTAAAACTACTCTACTCAGAAAATATGGAAAAACCGATAATCGATAGTAAAACTCGCCACACAGCTATATTACGGTAAACCTGTACATTTACATAAAGAAGAGCTCAAAGATATTATTCACATGATAATAAAAGAGAAATGGAATAATTATTGGAAAAACTCCGAAAAATTACAATCTAAAAGAGATCAAACAGAATACATCTAACTAGAATATGGCACTAAAAACTACATTCATTAGGAGAGAAGAGGTTATTCTTACTAGACTACGTATTTGACATACAAAACTTACTCATGAACATTAATTTAATAAGTTACTCCCTTAGTATTTACATCATGCAATTAGATGAACAAATATTATTAAAACGTCTAGTCTAGTCTTCAACGCTGATAGGAAAAAAATTAAGTTGGAAAATAACTTCTAAGATGTATTAAATAATTTAAATATAAGCTTAATAACATTATTAATTCAATACAAAACATTTATACAATATATACATGAATACTATAATTATAATAAGCTCTACTAATAAAATCTACTAGTAATAATCTATATATCTTATAAATCTCATTTGTATAAGATCATATGTATCATACATACTATTATTTAAGTTGTATATATTGTAAACGTTGTGTCAGTCTCTAGTACCTAAAAGTGGATGCGACTTAAAACAAATTTTTATGCATCTTAAAAAAAAATTTAATCGTTTCATCTCAGATTAATGGTGTCATAAGTAAGGCTTGAGTCAGTAGGCCCTGCTTTTAGATGCACAAATATTCGTGCTCAACAGTATGAAAATATTTATGCAAATATCCGTATTTTTTGTCATTTTCCTACATTATACTAATCAAGCCATTTTGTGTTCAGTTAGTAATTAATGAAGAAACGCAACTACCAGCTATATTTTCTGGTTGTACGTAAAATGAAGTATAACCGTCATCTAAATATACTTTGCGCCCACTAAAAGTTTCTGAATTTAGTCTGATCAATAATAAGTTTAGTACAGTACAGCAGAGCTATTATTGATATCTCCATAAGTGAATGCGAAATTATAGCAAAGTACTTTTTATGAGGGTGGAAAATGTTTTTCTTGCGTGTGCGAGGGGGAGAGAGCGCAGACGAGCATGCGCCTAAGCCCGTCAGCTGTTACAAACTCTTCATGACATTTAACCTATAACCTATAAATTGACGCAAATTGTTTGCAGTATATACATAATGTTATGATCGGGGCGCATTAAAGATATATTACCAAGGTCCAAATGAGTAATAGCAGGCGGCTGATAAGGATTTATCGGCTGATTTAGAAATACTCGGAGGATGTCAGGGGAGTGAAAAAGGCAGATGAGCCGGGGGCCGGGAGCCGGTGCGCAAGAAGCGAAACTCGCAGGTTTGAATCGCGCGGAGACAGGGCCGGAGACGGGATAGCGCTTGGCCGCGCTCAAAAGCGGGCCCGCGGCGCTCGAGAGGGCGCAGCCGAGTCCGCCTGGCAGTTGGCGCCTCTCGCCGGCTTTGATTCCCCGCGCAATTTCGGGCGGATATGCGGGGAGGCGGCGAGCCGCGCGTCGTCAGGCGCCATCGATATCCTTGGGCTTTCCCGGGGCTTTCATTAGACGGCGCCCCTGTCGCGCTCGGCGCGGTTTAATAAGAAATTGAGAGCCGCCGGGGGAGAAACCGGAGCCCGGACCCCCGGGGACGCGGCGGTTTCGCGGCCCCGGCTCCCCGGGGCTAATGCCGGCGCTCATTCTTTGATTAGCGCGCGGGACTCGCGACGGCAATCGCCGCGCGGCCGCCGGGAATTGCGGGGGGAATTCGTTACGTCGCTTCTTAGGGGGTCCCCGACAGCCCCCGGAATTAGCGGCTCTTTCCCTTTCGGCCTTTACGCTCCTCAAGACCTTTTCCTCCCCGGCGCAAATGATCCTACTTTACGTCAGGACGGGCCGGGCGCTTTTTACGCTCTTCATTATATCGTGGAAATGATTTGTGGTGTCATCAGCACGGAACTCGGACTGAAAAACTTTCGTTAATCGCCGATGTAATGTGCTAAATGACCTGCACATTTCGCAGACTCAACGTTAGATGTCTCCTATTATTTATTTGTGGTTGGCGAGTGCAACATGATGCAATAAAGCAGAATCAACGCAGTTTTTAGTCATGTTTATCACATTTTCTTTAACAAAGACAGCTAACTATAAAACAAAGCCCTTAACAATAATTCAGTAAGCTATTGCATTTAATATATTTGGAATTTAATGCGTTGATCTTGCACTTCAAACGCAGAGATATTATCTTTATTTAATAATACGATGGAACGATTAGTATTCATTTACTGTTATCCATCAGTGCGAATACATAATAGTTAATGTTTATATTGAAAAAGTATTTCTATTATTAAAAACGAAATGAATAGTATGATTATGAATTCCATTTCCCATGCGGATTTTTGAAACTCGGCTATTGTAAAATTAATAAATAGTTCGGCCAACAAACTATCAACTTTATACATACTCTATATACGATAATTTTATATTAAGAGCTTTCCATTATCCCCAAAGTTTATAATGTAAATTACCGTGCGTAAATAAACACTTGCATATAGCTATAGATGACCAGTTCAAAACTGGTAGGTACAGCTTAATAAAAACCGTAGATTACGTATGTATGTAGTTTAATAATAAAGTTGAAAATGTATGAATAAAAGGAAGAATGAAATAATTAAGCACTCGAAGGAGATAATAACAGTAGCAAGAAACCTTTTAGTCATCATCGGGCTTTTGATCAAAGTTCCGAAAGTGACGAAGGACAGAGTGCTTAATTGATAGAACGGTGGACAAGCCCCTTATTGTTCTTGGCTAGCCGTTCTAGCGAGGCGAGGCACACCTTTCACAATGAATTGCCCGATATCGTTGTATTCCTATATCCGGCCAACGGCATAAAGCCTCTCAAATTCATCCCCAACAAAGGACAATTTGAGCGATTGCAGGAGAACAGAACTAAATACCAGGGAGTATGGAATTTAATTCCAAAAGAGGACTCGCGACAATAGCCCGGCATCCCCGGCCCGCGGCGACCGAATGTAAAATTCAGAGCGCGCCGGCATAAGCGATCGATCGGAATCGCGGCCGACGTCCTTGCGCCGATCGGAAGCCCCGTTAACCGGGGCGAATTGTCCGCGGGGCGCCCGCGGCAAGAATCGCCCTCGAGGCGTGGCGCCGCGGCCAAATCCGATTATTAATACAGGGGGCCGGGACCCCCTCGGTAAAGTAGGCGCCGGTTGATAATCGGCGCAATTAGCCGGGGAGTGTGCGGCCGGCCTGCGGCGCGGCGCTAATACGCCCGGGGCCGTAACCCGCTCCGAACTGGCTATTTTAAACGGATTCGTTCGGCCCGCCCGCACTAATCGTGACTTTGGCCAAAGGCCCGCCCGGAATATTGCCAGTCGGCGCGCGGCCTTCGCTTTTGGCCGGGCCTCCGACCTCGTAACTTTCGGCCTTTAAGCCGCCGAGGGGACGGGGGGGGGGCCGACCTCGTAAGGCGCGGCTTATTTACGCAACGGCCGCCCGGTTATTCCTTGGCTAATTGACCGCCCCGTGTAATTGTTTATACGACTCCGCGGGTAAATTTCCCCGGATCGGTGGAAAATGTCGCGCGTTATTAACGCGCCATGCGGCCGGGAGATTAAGGAGGAACCGATTCCAAGGTCTACTGGCTGAGTTGTCGTTAATCACGAGTCAAGAGTCGATTGGCACGAATCGACAATTAAACTGATTTATGTCCAAGCCGTGGTAGGAAATAAAGCTGGTCTTATTAGAGATTAAGGAAGCCTTAGCTGTATTCAATAGCTAGGAGGCTTAGGTATCCTTACATATGCTTTCGTTAGCAAAGATATGGAGGCCATTTCAAAATACGCGGTACGTGCAGTCTAAATTTTATAAATATATCATTACATAGATATTAATAGCATTTTCTAGCATAGCGAATACGACACGCAGTAAATATCTGTATATATATTTATATGGAGAGAAAAATACAGTAATGATTACCTATTATACAGGGAATAAAATACAGTAAACTCTAAAAGCGATAAAATTCGATAGGATTCATTCCCAAATTTTTTAGGGACCTGCGAGTGCCGAACTTCCATGAGTATTATAAAATTTTGGTCAAGCAATATGTAAAAAGTTAGCGAATCAGACTTCTCGCTTTCGGCTTACATGAAACCCGGTAGGTAATTGTCATTATTTTTTTTTTCTCTGTACACCTAATACACGCCCGTATAAGCTTGCAGATCTATACTAGTGCAGTTAAACCGATTACTCGAATCCTAAGCAATCGGATCAAGTAAATATTCTTTAAAAATAGTTGACTCGCTTTAATGCAGCAGTAAACTCCCGAGGACTAGTTAAATTCACCTACTGGGGGCCCACTGACGCTAACAGTTCCTTTGCCACTTGGCAGTACTTTTTCATCGGCTCGAGCCGGTTACGCGCGTCGCTAGAATCAATCCAATTTCGACGAGCGAATTTCTTACCGGCGCTCCGGGACTCGTGCTCCCATGTAAATCGGTTTCGTCGGGGGACACACCGACGAAGGCAAACAATTGCGCCCAGGCCGGCCGAGGAGACGGACGAATCCGGGGGAGTCGAGGGACAGGGCGAAAAGAGCCGCGGTGATAGGGGAAGCGTGCGTGCGCCGGCACCACGTAGAAGGATACTTGGGGAGGATCGCGAGGGTTTTCCGAGAGATAAGTGAAGGGTCCGCGCGCGGGCGCTTGCTTTTACTCCCAATACCGAGGCAAGCTGTAAGCTATGACTTTTTTTTTTTTTAATAATTTTTCCAATATAATGCCGGGGCTCTCTTGTGCGTCGTTGGCGTTGATTGAGCTTTTTGTTGCGTCGCGTGCTTTATTAAAATAAATTAAGGGAAAATAAAAAAGGCACCCGCGCTTCATTGCCGGCCCTCGATGTAAACGAACTTAACGTTGGAGAGAACTTTCATCGTTCGGTGCGAATTCAACCAATAATTAAATTAACCAGTTGTAACTGAATTTCCGAGGCTGGACCGTCATTTTCATAAATTATAAAGGGGAGTAAATTGCATCGAATCGGTTAATAACAAGTAGAACATTAAATCGTTTGGTTTTATGTTTGAATTACAAATTTACGACGTGCGTGTAGACTGTATAGGAAGATGATCGATTGCGAGGGCGAATAGCGCTACTAAACTCAAATATTTAACGTTCAAGTATAATGCAAGCTACATATTTGGGGTAAAGTTCGATGCGACAGGGGCAAGGATAATGATTTTGTAGATCAATGACATGACAAAAGTTTTGAATCGTAATGCGTGTCACGCGGCTAAGAACTAATCCCCGAGGTGACGCGGGTGTTTAATCGCCCCGGGAATACTTAAGGATAAATCACGAGGAACGGTAGTGTCGCGAGTAAAAGTGAGCCGTGTTTCCCATAAATTGGACTGTTCGCAGTTCGGCCAAGTTGTCCGAGTGCGCGCGGCCCCGGATACCCCCGGGGACTATAAGTTTAAGGATAACGCGCTAAAAACATTCAACGCACCGGCACTTCGATAGTTGGCCCTCGCAGTTGTTCCGGAACTTGTACCATTTGGGAGACTCGCGTCCACCTGCCGGGCGCATCCCCTATTCGTTTCAATTATTTCCCGGGGAAGTTGGCCGGGCCGCAGTCGCGCAACCTTCGCGAGGCTTCTTTCCCGGCGCGGCAGTCCGGCCGAATCGCTCTTTCGCCAAGTTCAATTAAAGCCCGATATCGGCGCACATTTGCCCCGCGCGGTTATCAACGGCGGCTAAAAACGGAGAAAAAAAAATGACGCGGCCGCCGAAAAGTTCGGCAATAAGGCGTAATTGCCGAGGATCTGCCGGGGATCCAAGGGACCGGAGGGAGAAAAAAAAATAAAGTCCCGCGCCTCTCAAGATCTCGGGCAGGGCGTCGCCGGGCAAACAGGGCCGGCCCGCCCGGGAATTGACCATCGCCCCGGTTTATATACATACGCCCGGGGGGAGAATGGCTCCGCTCGAGTTTGCCCACGGGCGACAGATAGAGCTCCGGATGAAAGTAGAACCGCGAGTAATTACGTTTCGCCGCGCGCGCGCCCAACTTTAATCTTCGATCCTTGGGCGCGAGGCCTTCCTTTTTTTTTTACCCTCCGCTCTGTTGGCACTGTAAGGCCCCCCCGGCGATTCCCGTCCCTCGAACTTTGCTCAATTTCGCCCGGCCAATGACCGACCGCTCGATCATTTGTTCGCCGCTCGATGCTTGTCGAATGCAAAGCTCCGGAGTTGGTGGTTTTTTTTTCCCTCGGATGCCTTTGAACTGTCGTCGCGCGGACTATTGCGGTTGTCTTTGTGACAGTTTGAATCGTGGCTTTCGCAGCCGAGTTCAATGGCGTTCCTGAGGAATCTTACCGGGAAAACGGGCAGGCTTATCGAGTAGACCGTCACGGAACAAACATGGCTGTTTTTATCCCGCGCGTGGTTATGAAAATCCGAGTAATTGTTCGCATTTGTGAGATTAAAGTCCTAAGAAAGGACATTGCAACGTTGCTTTGCTTTTTATTTTCATCTAAACTCATCCTTTTTTTTATCCCCAATGCTTTCTATTCTGCTCTTTGTTTGCCGGCTTTCCTTTAAGAATAGAGATTAAAGAGATCGCAAAGAGTATACAGGGTATCCGAGTCCTTTTTCGGACGAGCGACCGGTGCTTCTCTTGCTCTTACCATTGGAGCAGTTCGATGGAACGTGTCAATGGAAGAAATTGCCCGATGTCTTTTTGTTTTTCTTGGACAATGCGATCGGGGAGAACTATAATGAGTCGAGAGTTCTTTCCGATATATAAACACATTCTCGATAAGAAGCTTATGACGCAGCTCATAAAAACAAGTAGGATATTATTTTGAAAAAACACTCGTTTCTTTCCTTCTCAGAGTTCAAGTTGTAGAACAAGAATTTTACTTTTACTTCCTTACAACTTTTGTTACGTGTAACGGTTTGTTGTTTGGAAAAGTTGGGTTCATTCATTTTCTGCCCTGTTTCCTGATTTTATTCACATTAACCGAGAGATTAAGCGCCCTAGGACAAAGAAACGTGTGCTTCAAAAAATGATTTATTAGGGGCTGTTCAGCTAAAAACTGATATTTACTACTTGTACTAGTTGCGCGTACCCAAAGGGCTTTCCAAATGTGCCCGACCTTTGCTTTTACCATTCGTCTCGATTAAAATTTAAATTAGTACATGGCTTCACAGCACAAACATCCGAATGAACTTAAAATATTGTTTACCTCAATTTCATAACTTACACGAGAGCTTTTAATAGTAAAAAATTACTGTTTCTGTAACAAACTCCGTATAATATTACAAAGATGCGTGATTACTTTACAGCACTTGAGCCTCTTGACAATATATTGGGCGGAATTCACTTGAATGCACCTTGAATGCAGCAAGGCTTATCAAAATTGCTTAGGGTATTAAACGGCTATTTGAATGTCTAGGAAGGACGAGGAGGAGCATCAATCGTTCGTGCGCGGAATCGCGGGGAATCCACCTCATAAGCGCCCGTCCACGCGTCGAAGAAAAATCTCGCGCGAGTCCCGGGATTATTCCGGAGCGTCCCTCGAGATATACCCGGCAGTCGCCAATCTCTTAACACCTCGCGCGCCTATCTCCCGCCGCCGGCACCGTAAATTCCTCGGAGCACTTGTGCGCCGCTCTCGGAAAAACGCCGCGGTGATAAACATCCCAGTCGGCGCCGGCAGCTGCGTTTTTATCCCCGCGTGCCTCTCACGGCTTCTTCGCCCTCCGCTCGTTTGCTTTTGTCCCCGGCCGGGCGCCGGCGCCCCGGCAATTGGAATTCCTCCCGCCGCGCTTTGTCTTGACGATCTTCCCCGGCTCGGCTGGTGATTTGTTGAAATCTGCGGCTCGGCTCACTCGGCTTTTTGGATTCGCGCCCCCGCAGTAGGCAGATTTACCCGTGCTTCTTCCTGTCACTTAGCCGGAATAACCGCGGGAAATTTGCGAAAATCCTATCGCCCGATCCGCGGCTTTTTGCGGGCGGCCCCGGCCTAAGAAACTTCCCAGCGGCCCATAATTGTTGCTCGAAACGAAGATTTAGAAAGGCGCAAAGTTTTAATTTGTCAAAGAAATTCAGTTTAATTAAAAAAAAAAAAAAGGCGCCGCGAAGGAGTCGGCGCACTCGAGATTGCACTCAGGCCCAGCGGAGCGCGGGCGAAATGAACTTTCAGACACGGAGAAACTTAAAGAATACATTCCCTCAATCCCGGACTCGTTCTTTATCTTGCCCCCACCCTCCGACCAAGTTCCTCTTCTTCTTGCCACCTCTCCATCTCTCACCTATCCCCCGCGCGCCCCCTAGGCGCCTTCCGCGTCGAGGGTCACGGAAGCTCCCGCTGCACCGCGCCCGCGAATTTTCTTGCCAAGCCCGGCAGATTAGATGCAAAAAAGCGGCTCCTAACTCGCGTTCGCCGGCTCGGATGGCCCCGTAAAGCCGAGGGTAAGATATTTTCCGCCGCGCCGGTCTACGGGGGTCGAAGCTGCTTATAACTGCCGCAATTAGAGGGTACCTCGATCTCGCCTCCCTCAACTTTTTCCCTTAGGCCGTGTGTCTGAGAGTCGCCCGTTCACTTTTACGATCGGAATGATTTTTCTTTCTGATGCACTTTTTCCTGCAGTCGGCTATTTGACCTTTTTTTAAGGCACTCTATAACCTTTTTAAATTGTTAAAATATCAATTTTTTATTTCACTCATCCACTGACGGCTTTATACATCAGTATCTTTATACGAATAGATGATTTTGATTACCTCGAAACTATAGGAATATCCATCAAATTAAAAAGTGGTTATGAAAACGGCATCGTTTAAAAGGGTATTAAAAAAATAATAATAATTATTTGAAAATAAGCTAAAAGTAACCAATCCAATCCAGTAAAAAACTACGATCCGTTTCGTTACGTTTTTCTCAGAATAAGAAAGTGATTTCCATCTAACAATGATTACTCAATAACGTTGAAACTGTATTAAAACCAAAAAATATTATAAAAAGCATGGTATTGTTCACGATAAAGGGGTAAATATCTGATATCTGTATCAGCTCCTAGAATGGGGTCCTTGTAGTTTTTCTGAATAAAAACACGTAAGTAGTGCATTCACGGACCTTTTTATTCGATTCTTTCATTCCATTTATTAAATGGTCGGCTAAGAGCACAAATGTCTGTATTCTGCACTTGTGCACTTTAGTATTATTGACATACCTTCAGATAACAATCGTTGTCGAATAGCAGCTCAGGATTATCCTCGCCTGCAGAATACCTTGTGATCTAAGAACTGCAATATTCGATAAACCAACACTAAAGCTTTGGCCCAGTCACTAAGCACGTCTGTATAGACTGCGACATAAAGCGGCATCGTTGGGCTGTTCGATAGCAGGGAACGATCAGATTAACCAGAATAGTTTCCTGTTTCAGTATCAATATGAAAGTTACACAATAAAAGCATAAGAACATTTATGCTATTGTATTAACTACGTAATAATAAAAATGATGATATTATGAGAATGGACATTCATATTATCAATATGTATTAATAGCTATTATTTTACACAAATACTGGTAAACTCTTTCATTTTATAGGTAAAAGTATCTAAAACAAGGCTAAACATTTCTTTGTACAGAAATTAATATTTTTCCAATCCAAAATCTGTACTACATTGTGTATCTGGGAAATTGCATTGCATCCAGAACTTTAGAGTATAAAATGATAATAATATGCTGAATTTGATGCTAGATGACCATCTTATGCTCCATATAATGCGAAAATTACGCCGGAATTCTCGCCACCTGGCGACATAATTATGAATAGAAAACCCACACATTTTATGTCCAGTGTTATGTTGAAGCAACGCAAATTAAGTCTTCTATGTTACTGCTAATTTTTTTCGCAAACATTAATATGCCAGATAAATTAAAGATATCAAGAGAGTAATTAATTCGGTAAATCAATATATAAATAAGGAAGTAATCGAAATAAGAAAATAAATTAGGAAATTTGAAAAATACAAACGGTGAGTATAAAATATTAAATTTTTATTTGATAAATAATATTATAATATTAATAATAAATAAAATATAATAAATATTTTTTTATTTTTATTTATTAGCATTGCTTAATATATTACTTAAGAAGGTTATTAAATGCTCTGCTCAAGGTTCTGGTAAGGTCTTGAAGCCCTTCTTGGTTCTGGAATTTGTAATGGAAACTATATAGTTTATTTATTAGAAAAATTATTTGATTGTAAGTATAATATTATATATATTGTGTGTGTCCTTTTTTAATGATAAGGATTGAATTTAAGTAAATATGTAAACTATTTTCAAAAATAATTTGGACTTCGGCTTGTGCTTCAGGGCGAGACGCGAGCGCGTTTAGAACCTTCCTCTTTTATTTATATTTTTTATGTAATAATTATTCGGCACGTATATATGCATACATTTGTTTACGGTTTGACTCCGCTGAGTCTTATAAATTAATAAATAATACTTAGTAATATAAATAAATAATAATAAACTTTTAACTTATTTTCAAAACAATAAAATTAATAAGCAAATGGATTATATATATTTTATGTATGGTATACCTTACAAGGTATAGGTCAAATTGTAAGAGGATTTGATTTAATGGCTGATAGTCCATCAATATTAAATATCAAATCTACTCTATTTGAATCATGCAGCTGCACTTGTATATTTTTTCTTCAATTTAGTTTTTATGGCATAGTACAAAATTTCCTTTAGTATTTTCATTTGCTTCCATTTTTTTAAAAACGTCAAATATTTTCTCACATTCTAAAAAATTTTTTTCATAATTTTGTAAACTAGATAATAGTCTTCGTCTCAATATTTTTAAAAGAGCATCAACTGTTTTATGTGGTACACAGTAGGATATTGTCCATTTAAGTATCAGAGATTTGTAACTGATTTACTTGACTTGCAATATCACTGTCATTACTAATTATTAATTCTTTAAAGTCGCTATTAATTTTTTGAACATGTTTATCTAATTTGCGCTGTGTAATTTTTTTCTTATTTCGCTCGATCATTTAATACATAAAACAATAGTGCTGTATTTATAAATCAAATAATGATTTATATTCAAGATTGTATAAAACGGTTATGAATTAAGAGAAAGATAAATGGATTAATAGATCTTCTGATCTCAATAGATCTATAAATAATATACGCATAAATATAAACATAAATTATAATACACGTAAATAAGAAAGATTATTTTGGAGATGGTATGGGTGGTATTGTCGAGCATTGAACATAACATGCGCATAATTATGATGCATTTTCTGTTTATGATTATGCTTAACGTTACGGTCATACTCATGAGTGTTCACTATAAGTTATACCGAATTTTCCACCAGATCCTTGAAGTTTAATTAGTATATATAACAAAGATCGTTAAATTCTATAAAATTAATAAAGTATAACAAAGTTTAAAGTTGCCCTTTATTATCTGAAAATCCACTTAATTGTTGGGCATAAGTGTAACCCAATAAAGTAGACCCGCGGCCTACTGCAGCAAAGATTAATCAATGCGGAATAATCAGCTCATTGTCAGTGGAGAAGTTTCCCAATGCGGCCGGGCTCTTTTGAAGCGGCGCTCGCAATTTTCAATCGGCCACGTAGTGTCCCCCGCAGGCCCCGCGTATAAATAAGCCCGGGGTATAATTTGACGAGGCGCGCGTACTGAGCAGCCGGCGGGCTATCGGCCGCCTCGGGAAGCATTCAATTATTCGACCCTTGACGCAGGACCGCGGCGCTGTTATAAAACGCGCGGGCGCGCGCCACGCACTCGTAAATCGGCCCGGGCGCCGGCCTGAAAATTTGAAGCGGTCGTGAAACATTGTTCGCGAGTCCCCCCGCGGAAATAACATTTTCGCCCGCGGCCCAAGTTCTGATTTAATTAAATCGACTAACTCGCTCGGGAGAATGCGCCCGCGGCCCGGCACTTGGCAGCCACGCCCCCCGCGACTCGTCACCCGGAGAAATACGCCCGGACGCCCGCCCCGAGTTTTCCGGCTTTAGGGCCTCGAGACGGTTATTCTCACTGGCTGCCGGACCCTCCGGCCCAAGGAGGCGCCCTGATTATCTGGCCGCCCGGGCTAAACAAACGGCCGAGATTACGGGCGGCCACTCGCTACGCTCGCCTCTTTTACGGCGATATCCACCGGTCGTTAGCTCGCCGGGTCAAAGGAGCCGACGACTCGTTCGGCTCGCGCTTGTTCCGGCCAGGTTCCGCCGACTGGCGAGCCGGTTTATTAACTGGCTTGTCGGGGGCGCGCCAGCGCATGAAGCGCGGCGCCGCGGCTCACTTGTCCCGAGGCGCAGGCCGCGTATGTGCGCCCGCGATCGCGACCCGCGGCCCAATCCTCACCGCTCGTTATCGCTTTTCCCGATTTTCTTCGCGCAATGCGAGTGCTAAAAAAATTTGTTCCGCTAATGCGTATTATTATTCGCCTCCTGGAAAGTCTCCTCTTTGGCTCGTCGACCCGCATGAATAGTTTATGCAAGAGAATTATTTTTTTACTCGCTTTTAAAGGTAAGAGCATTGGTTTCAAAAAAGGCTTTACATAAAATATTTTAATATTTTAGTCCTTTTTTGTAGATACTTTATGTATATATGTATATGCGAGAAGAAATGAGTTAAGAATTTTTATCATACTTCTGAGTAAGCTGAAGACAACCTCGTGATAAAAGGCTTACGATACTTTTATTGTGAAATATTTTTACCTTGAATTTAGAGAATGCCATTGGCGAAAGAAGTATTGAAGAGGCAACGCATGTATTTATGTCTTATATTTTGTTTTCATACAATAGATAGCGTCTACCTGATATAAATCGATACCTTGGTATAAGTTTATATTTATAGCACTGCAACATTTTTTTTATATGTTGAATTCATGTTTGTTATATACAAAATATTTGAAAACTGAGATAAATTGATGTTTGGTGAAAAAAAATTATTATGTACCCATGTTTTGAAAAAATGTTTACACGTGTATTATTAATTTGCATTTAAAAAAATGTAGCAGATATTATATTATTTATATCAAAATGACCAATTAGAATGTATCTCGAAAAATTTTGTGACACACATGAAAGCTGTATGGAAGGTTTAAATATATTCGCATCTAAGATAGGGATGAAAAGACTGGGCATCGTTTGAATAGAACCGTCGCAGATCCCTATCGCGATAGGTCAATATAACACAAATACATAAATGGAAAGGAAACAGAAAGAAGGATTATTCTGTTTATACTTCCCCTCAGTTGTCAAACATGGTCTCTCGCGTGGAAAAAAGGAACAGATAGCAGGAGTCGTCGAGTTCGATCCCACCCGCCACGAGTCCTAATTTTATTAAAGCTCCCCTCGTCGAAGCCATTTCCGCGCCGGAAGCCCGATTAAGGGGGCGCTTGACACACTTTTTCTCGGAGCCCGGCGGAGACAGGGCCTCCCTCCCATCGAAACGCGATTGCTCGCGAGCTTTCATCCTCGAGGCGCCGCCGCCGCCGCCGCCGCCGAGCCATTGTGAATATCTCGAGTTTTATCGAAAATTCATTTTAAAGGTCAAGAGACTTGCGGGAGTGGCTCTAGTGTACTTACCGACCGGGTTACACTCGCCTTTGGCCCCCGCCTACCTCCCGCCGGATCTTTTCGGCGGTAAATTACGTAAACCGCGAGGCTCCCAGGCCGACAGGAGCTTTGATCTACGGGGCGAGATATAGGCCCTGGCCGGATCTCACGAGGCGTCCGAGTGGCTCGTAAATGATTTTAAATCGAAAATCGAACGGCCTGATGACGCCCGCGTAAATCAAGCGTAATGGCTGATGACTTTCAAATATTTAAAGCGGCTCCTCCGCGCGATATAATAGCAGATAAATTTCCCGGCCGCTTATATAACCCTCGGAAAAGCCCGGGTGTGTATTATTAAGAACGGCGATGATTAACGCCGGCTGGCCGTCAGTCACGGCCACCTGCCTTTTTCCCCATAAAGTACATTCCAAAATGCGCGATGTGTTTCCGGGAGGATATCGTGCAATTAATTCTCGACAAAGGGAAATATTGCCTCCGCGCGCAGCGCAAAGGCAGGGCTGCATCGATATTTCAATCCGCGCGAAGAGAGCCGCGGGCGCCGTGGATAATGCGGCGCGAGTGCGGGGCGCCGTTGCTCGACTATACCACCCTCCCCCTCGTTCCCTGGAATGCAGCGTTACGACTACGCTACAAGCGAGTTGGAATATTTGACGGAGACAGCCGGCGTCGTTGCTCCTCGGGAAAGGGGCCTGCGGGGATGTAAGTTGCGCGCTGACGCCGTCCTGCCCGCCCCGCCCTCCCCCAATTCAATTGGCTTGCTCAACTGGGACTAATTTGTGAAATCGCGTCAGGAGGGAGGATACAGGCCGTCTCCGAGCCGCGTCTCCGTATCGATCGCAGTCACCCGTACGTATACCAGATCGACCGCGTGAAAAAAGAAAAAGGAAAGCTCGCGGGAGGGACGCGTGCACATACTCCTATATATGTATACACATTGTTCAATGGGTCGCTTGGGGAAGAGAGCCGGGCTCCAGGTGACGAGGCGCGATGTTGGTTTAAACATCCGGCGAATCTTTTCGGCGAGTCGCGGAGGGCAAACAGGCCGGGGGTTGTGTGCTTAGGTCTAAAATATACACCCGGGCGGGGGCCGCGGGCCTGGCCTGAGCCCCGGCCCGCGGCTGCGGCGATACCGCGGGCGCCGCGCGGCTCCGTCATAACATTCAAAATTCTTGCACGTACAATCGGAAAATCAATCGCGGGCGTGCCGGCGATCCGCAGCCGGTGGCGCCGCGTCGCCGCAGCGGATGCTGCGCCCCCACAATTAACCCGCTGGACCGGCCTGTGCGCCGCGGCGTCACCGCGGCCACGCCTCACTTGGCCTAGCCGGTGGCCCGACAGCCAAGTTTATTTTCTTGCCGGCCCAACTTTCGAGTGCGTCATTCATATAAGCTGGCCGATTTCTCTGCACTCGGGTAGGTGACGGGCGCGTGGCCTGGGCGGGTCACCTCCTCGACCCTCTCTGCTTTAGAATTAACCCGAGAGGTTAATCGGGGAGGCGTCGCTCGCGGCCTCGCGCTCTGCCTGGGCTTTTGTCGCGCTGCTCGGTTATTAGTTTTTTTTTTTTTCACTCGAGGAGCTAGCGGGCAGGAAGATTTAGCGAAATCGTATAAGGCAGTTGGTAAACGGCGCGTTTTATTGGACTCGAGGGACCAGCGGAGACGCCCTCGCAATTTTCCTCAGGCTCGCTGTACGGAAATTTGAAAAGTTATTGGTATTGGGCAGGAAGGGTAGTGCATTTATGCGGTATTTCTACGACAATGTAAAAAGTTTAAGGGAGGCATACCTTATACATCTGGAATCCGAAATAAATGCGCTTTATAGATTCAAATCATTCGGCTTTTTTTTTCATAAACTTACATGGTCTTCGGCAAGGTGCATTTCCAGCCGGATCGCAAACTCGTAAATATGTGATATTTCAGGATTCTTTTAAAGCCTTCTCAACTGAAAAAGGATTGCAGGTGTAATGTACTAGAAATATTACTGGGCAGACATAAATGTAATGCGTGCTTTTATTGCTTGATGCATGTTATAGCGATTTATATTTCAAACATTATTTTATAATCAATATTGTTTGAAAAAAAATGTTTAAAGGCAGTTTTAAAGGTAACGGGTTCATTGAATAAACATTGTAACAAAGTGTTAGACCTTTGAAGAATGTTAATGATGTCTGAACTAGTCGCAATTTAACTTTCTCTATAGGTAAATTAAAAATACTTTGCAGTTTTAATTATCGTACGAGTTGTAAAATCTCAAGAAAATCAAAGAGTTTAAAGATAGAAACCGATTCGTTTACTTCATCATCAAACAATGTTGCTTAGCGGCGGTGAACTACCACGAACAGTAATGCAAAATATTTACAGACGGAAACGCGTGGAAATACTTTAGAAGTTCATTATAGCGAACTAATAACTTCATTATACTAATTAGAGTAAAGGTTTTACTTTGCAAGAGTGCTTAAAATCCGTGACTCTCCGAATGGATGGCAGTCGGTATAGTATCCATTTAAGGCAAAAACGTTCGTGGCAAAAATGCCAAAGTCCGGGGGGTTCGCACCTCGAGGGCAGATCGATAGCCTCCTTCCCAAACGGAATTCACCGCCTCATCATTCTTCCGTGCAGGCATCAGCGAGCCGGCCGCCAAGGAAAATATGCTTTCAATTTTGCCGGGGATGACGCGGGCGAGAGGACACGACCCGATAGGAGAAAAAAGCGATAGAACGGCCCACTGCCGAAAATAATAAATTGCAAGTGTACGGACCGAATTACTTCACAGAGTCATATATATATATATATATATATGTCGCAGGGAAAAATGGACTCGACCGCCCCACGCAAGCGGGGGGAGGGCCGATCCCATTTCCGGTTTACTTCTTGGCCGACCGGATACGTGGGACAAGCCCTCGCGGGAGCGTCACTCGAGACCGTCGATTAATATTAATGGATCGGTGGGAGCCGGGGGGTTAGCCGCGATCGGCCGATATGATCCGGGCGCCGATGTGCAAATCGGCCGGCCCGACGATCGGTCACAGCCGATCCCCACCCTTCCCGCCGAGCTTCTTTATCCGCGGCGCGTGAATAATTCATCCGGGAAGCGCGGCGCAACCGGTGGGCGCGGCGGGGCCAAAGGAAGGGCAATTATTCGAGGGCCGCGAAAGCGGCGACGTGGCCCGCGCGTTCCGCCCGAGTTCGCAATGCTGCGTAATCCAACTAAGGTCAGGCCGGGCGGCGGCCGCTGCTTTGTAGGCGGCCGCTGGCTCGGAATTAATGCCAGCCGCAATCTGTTGGCAGGCGACCCGCGCGCTCGACCCGCCCAAGGCCCGGCCCGGGGAATCAGCGTGGATTCAATGACGCGGCCCCGAGTCCCACGAATTTGCGCGCTTGTGCGCCCCGGGCGGGTGCCCCGAGCCCCCGGCGGATGCGCCTTTCCCCGGCCACTTACCCCCCAGTCCCCAAGACGTCGCTTTGCTTGACAGTGCAGTTGCCCGCGTCGGGCTGCCTCTATAACTACTCGCCAAGTAATTAGGGCTATTTTATTGGCAAAGCTCGTTTTGTGAATGTCGGATTAGTTGATAAAGACTGTGCCGCAGCTGTGATAACGAGACAACGGGAATTACAGAATAAAGAAAGAAAAGGTACTTAAACGAGGTGCGTATTATGCTAGAATTCTATTCATGATTTTCATGTACCGTTCATAAATAATGAATTTATTAGCCGCATTTTCTCTTATAAACTTTTAACACAACATATTTGAAGAAATAATTGATTTGAATCAGAGTGATATTGCTCTAAATGGATTTTACTTTACCTTGCTTCATGTACGCTTCGATAATTGAATATTTAAAAACAAATACACGTCCATAACAAGGTATGATAAAATAATTTTAATTAATTCAAAAACGTTATCTATAATATTAAGTACAATTTTCCACGAGTTGATGTACTTATATAAATTGTATTTCAACCAATTTCATACATTTTCCCTTGTTTTTTTTATTTACGTTGCACAATGTATAGAAAGCTTAACAATCCGTATAATTGTCTGTCGTTTAACACAATTATCGATTTCGAGAATAAAATTTTTTTCTGCAACATTTATTCAGGACTAAATTACATATTCGAATTCAGACTTTGTAAATGAAGCGAAATTGACTGAATATGAAATCCACGTTATAATCCTTTAACTGACTCGATAGACGTAGAAATATAAAATGAATAATGCATACTGCGGCGGCGTGCACGTGAAGGAAGCGGAAGGTAAAAAAAGCACCGAATAAGCAGGGTTTCTACATAAACTTCCTCTGAAATTTGTAATCCGGTAAAGAAATCAAGTTAAGACGTGTAGACATTCCGGGGCAGCCGGTCGGAGGGGCTCGGACGGCCCCGACCGCAGCGGGCGAAATCAAAAAGGACCGTTGAGCCCAGACCTCGAGGCTGCAATCCCCAAGATGCTCGGGCGCATCTTCCGCCTCGGAAAATCCCCAGGCGAGGGGCCGGTCCGCCCCGAAAGCACGCAACACTCTTGCATCGGCGTTGTTTTGGAGATAAACCCGGCGGCTTTCAGCCGGCCTCTCCGGCCCGTCGGCCGGGCGGGCTTTAGAGGGCCGTCGTCTCGAGAGCCGCGGGCCGACAAGCGCGGCGATTTGCCCGCGGGCGCCCCCCACCCGGCCCGCGTCACTCGGCCCCTTTGACGCGCCCGCAGGATAATGTTTGCCCCGAGAGCGGAATTTTTGAATTACCCGCGGCCCCGCCTCGGCTATGCGCCCCCGTCAAATCCAGCGCGCCCGGGCTTCTTTTTCTCCCCGGCCTCCAATGGACTCGGGGGTCTTCGAGGAGCCGACGCTCCCGACGGACGGCCTGCCATTTGATGCGCGCGCAGGGAGATTACCAGTCTTCCGCCACCGCCCGCAAATCCCCCCAGAATAAGGCGGCCGCCCCCACCCTGCACTAGGTTTACCTCCCGCCGCGGTCCTATAAACCATGTAATTATCCGCGAGATCCTCTAATGGCTCGCGGAGAGTCCTTACCGACCGAGCTTAAGCCCGGACAAGCAAAGCCCCCGTGGCGGACGACTAATTTTTCACGGTTCGCCTCAGACTTACCATTAGCGCCGCGAAGGGGCCGCAGCCGGCCGCGCCGGAAGAAAAATGCTCGCTTATATATATATATATATACACCGGGACCAGGCAATATAATCCGCCTCGGCCCCGTATCGGTCGCCGCCTCGGACGCGCGGCGCGGTAAGTGGTTCCCGCGCGCACTCTGCATTCCCGGGGTTCCCCTTTCTTTTTTTTTGCCCGCACGCGGGACAAATAAGCCGCGGGAGACGACAGTGACGCCGCATCCACTCGCGCCCGCTTTAAACGCCCCCGCGGCTCTTGTCCGCCCGCGTTCGCGCGCCTGTCGCTCGCCCGGGTTTCGCTGCCTGGGAAATTAGGCCGGACGGCTGCGCGGCCCGTTCGAACCTGTATCTCTACTTGGGGAAACTTTTTGGACAGTGCCGTCTCGAGTTTCCGGGACTTTTTCCCGGATCTTGATTTGTGAAAAGGGGACGGGATCGCGGGCGATCGCACGTATACACCGCGGTGTGCAAGTGTCCGCGAGGTCGGCTCCTTTGTTTACTTTTCCGTTACAGGGGCTTCCCCGAACGATATCGCGCCCCATTTTTCCGGGGGCCGCCGCCCCGAGGAATCCGCGCGACCCTGTCGCCCGATGAGAAATCGCCATCTCCCGCCGTCTATATATGTACATAGATATATGTGTGTAGGGTTCACGAACCACGCGCGGATCTAATTCTCTCGCTCGCGCGGGGCTTCAATCCGTGGAGGGTTCTTTCATATCGATTTCCCGTCCTGACTAGGAGGTCGCGCCGATCGCAGCGCCCGGTCGTTCAGGCCCGACACCACGAGCCCCAAGCCGGGGATAATGGAAACAATGGCCAAGGGATATCCCCTCGTTGGGCGCGTTAATTATTATTTGCTTGGCGGGTAGCTCGGAAATTTCACACGATCCTTTAAATGGGAGGGGAGGGTTCCGCTCGGCGATGGATCACCTATTGAAAAAAACCGTTTGTTTAGATATATTTTGCAAGTGCCTACGCCTAGATGATAAGAGGAGGGAAAATTCTATATTGGATATGTGGGTACTTTTTTTTTTCTTTTCAATTGGTATTATGTACCGAGAATAGTTAGCATTCTAACGGAAATGATGAGGTACGCGGTAGCGATGCCGCTATATTGGATCGCGGGGTATTGTAAACATCTGGTTAACAGGGGCATAAGCATTGGATTTGAATTTTTCAACCGCGGCATCATCGACTGCCTCGCACGGACGAAAAACCATGCCAAATGTATAACGCACCTGCGGACTATGAATAAAGCATAATTGGAGAGTGAAAGCAAGGGTCGGCGCCTCGATGAATATCGGATATATATGGAAACGCGGGAGTGGAGGACCGGCGCTGGCGGGAAAGGGGCGGCCGGGCCGGAGCGAGGCCGACAATAAACAAAGCGCCCCTGCCACGGCGGAGATGGGGAGCTAAAGTGGAGGATCGACCTGCGCGCCGGCCGGGCTCAATTAGAACGCGGCGCAGCCCGGGATTTCCAGGTGAGGCTTATCGACATTGAGATACAATCGGCTAATGGAGAGGGCTGGGCCGGGCCCCGGCGAAATAAAACGGGGAATCCCCGGGGGGAGGATATACGTATGCGCGTTTCGCGCGCTGAGCTATATACGCCCTATCGCTTATGCGCAATCGGATCGATGGCCAACGGCGCGAGCGCGCTCTTAGCCCCGGGGCCGCGGGCTCCGTTTTTTTGGGAGCGGCGAGCGATATGGCAACCGACCCGCATAAGGCCGCGACCTCCGCCTTGGCCCGGACGCGCGGCATTATTCTATCTCTCCGCTTGATCGGAATGGAAAGAAAACATTTCCATTCGATTGCCCCTTATATCCGTCGCGCAGCTGCTCGGCCGCCTATGCTTAAACGGCCCGAGCGATCTGCGATAGATTTGTTTTGAATTTCTCGGTTCGAGTGCGCGGGTTCACGAGTGAAATAACGATTGTCAGTCGCGCGTTACACGTTACATTTGGCAACAGGATTAAAATGGTGTACCATTTCGCAGGCGCGAGGAGCGGTTGGTTGCAACAGGACGTGTCATAAAACAGGCGCGAGGTGGCGTATTCGAGGAATGGTCGCTCGTTGCCGGGCTGAAAAGCGCGCTTTGGCCGAGTGTCTGACGGATCATTTATGTGGGATGCACCTGTTGTGTGCGCAGGCGTCTTATTTCCCAGCGGTTAGGATTCCTCATGTGAGACAGAAGGGGCGCGCGCGCTAAGCCGCCAGAATCCGAATTCCGATAAGAAAGAAGAACTCGAGACTTCCAATACCAGAGACTGGCAATATAAAGTCCGTCCGATTGTAAACGGCGGAAGTGCGCAGTGCCCCGGGCTCGGGGCCCGAGTCTTCGGAAGCTGCGGCGGCCATTCGGCAAAGTCGACCGAGATAAGACCGAGTATGGCGGAAGCGCCGCAAGAGCCGCTCCGTCGCGGAGGATAGCGACTCGAGGGCGGACCTCGGGCGGCTCGCCTCAAAATTATCAATCTTCCTCATCGGCCGATAAAACAAAGCGGCGGGGGCCGCGGACCCGCGGCGCTATCAATCCCCTTCATCGGCCAATAAAAGCCGGGCGCGCGCTCTGGGAATCAAATTTACGGGGCAAAAAAAGGCCCGCATCATCGAAGCGTCTCGGGAACCGCGAGGAATCGGGCCGCTTGTCAGCGCGCCGTTATTAATCACCGGGGCGCGGTATACACACGCGCGCACGTATATACTCCGCGGTCCCCGGGTTTTCAAAAAAGCCCGGCGCTTCCGCCATCGGGGCGCTCGGAATTAATTGCCCGGGGTAATGAAGTTTAATGGAGCCCTGGCGGAGCTCGGCTTTCCAATAAATGCTAAGCAAAGTGCACTTTTACGCCCAAGGGCGCGGGGACAGCACCGAGCACGGGATGTTTTATGCAGCCGCGGTGGCGGCCGGCGGCGCGCGCCCCGTCTTAAAATATCGGTTTAATGAATACATTAGGCTTCGGGGGGACGCGGCCCGCCTGCTGCTTTACGAGGCCAACTTCTTTGTGTCGAGAGCTCGTCGAAAGCGACGCCCGCGCGAGGAGACCCGGGCAATAATACGTCCCCGGACAACAGGGCGGACGTCGCGGCCGCCCGGGCTTTTACGGCCTCCCCGGGCAGCGGCCGCGGTTTCGGGGCCATGTATATATATCGATCTCCCGAGTGCGCGCATCGCCGATATTAAACCGCGAAAAAAAAAATCGACTGCGCGGTCACGGTGTATTGCGGTCCGCGTAGCCGCCGGGGCCTGCGAGCACCGGCCGGAGGGCAAAACAATGTCCCCGCGCGGCTGCAGCCGTGTCCCCTTTGTCGGGCCGGCGCGTGTAACGCCCAAGACGGCCTCAAAACGCCCGGCTATAAGCAGCCGGCGGCCGACTGTCCCGCGGCTCGTTAATTACGCCGAGGGATTGTCCGCCGCGTCTGCTGCATTATCGATGGCCCGGCCGACTGCTCCTGAGGGCTGCTCGTGGTTTTACGCCCGCGGACCCGTGTACCATTGTCGCGGCCTCCGGCTGAGCGATGACGCGCGCCCTCAAGCTCACGTTCGAGTCGCCTTTTTACGTACTACGGAGCTTTCTGTTCGTTTCCGATGCGACGCTTGAGTCGTCTGGAAGTTAGATCCGTAAATTGCGACGAAATGAAGTTTGCTTTATTTAGGTTAATTGGTTTGTAAAATGCTTGTATCGCGATTACGCGGGGAGGAATATCTGACAATGGCAGGGATGCGTTGTCTCCTGCGGTTACAGGATATCGACTGAATTCTAAACACTGTATTTAAACTATTCTAATTGGACTGAGCCTGAATTCGTTAGGAAATTCCTGTAATATCTTTTAATTAAATGAACATCATTGAACTTAATGAATTTGATCATGACTACTGTCGAACAATACTCGATTTTTAAATCAATATAACCTAAATACTCGTATATAGAGATTAAAAGGATATTTATCTATATTTATAGATGCCAATAGAGTTTAGATTTTTAGTTTTATTATACACTATATTCAATTGTAGAAGATAGATATGAACAGGATCATATATTAATCTCTTAGTTTTTTATATTTCATATATTTATCGACTTATATTTTGGACTTTGGATTTTTTTTAACCAACGAACATTATTCAAATTCTACTCTTACGTATAGTTCTTTTTTGTTTACCATTTTTTTATTCATTCAACGCAAAGATTCAGTGTGTGAGATGTATTCTGGAGCAAGATAAGATGTCTGATGTATCGTATTGATGGTACATAAACATTGATCCTGGATGAATCTATCATGTCAATCGCACCTTGCTTTGGTTTCCTTTGTGAAAGTTCATTTTATATGTCAAAGTACACTTTATCTGGAAAGCTTTCTGTATTCATAATATGGATGAAAAATTTCGATCTTTAAAGCTGACCTGTATATCAGAGAAAAAATCTGGCACAGCTATATTAAAGAGATTGCAACAGGTAAAAAAATGTATTACTATTTTATAAAATAATATGTAAAATAATGAGACCGAATCTACAAAATTTCTCCAAAGATTTTTACATTAAAATAATTTATTTTCAATTTTTGGAAGCAAATTTATTATCTTCTTATATGAATATTTTCATTTAATTTTCATACTCATCAACGGTATATACATAATATTTGATGACCAACAACTTTTTTTATGCGAAGAAAATGTTAAATTTTAATAAACAATTATATTTGTACATTTAGTGATATGATAGTAGTTCATGGTATTTTATTATGCGGATGTTTATGCTTGCAGATTTGTCTTCAATATACTTTCTAAAAGTTAATTTTTATTAATCTTGAAATACAAACATAAAAAAAATAAAATTCGAATATTTTTCTGAATTTTTCTTTAAAAATACGTAGAAAGCTATAATTCAACTTTTGTGCCACCGCCATAGTCTATTGGCGAAGCGCCAATAATAATCTTGGAGAGCTTACAGGAAATTAGGGTGCAGGATAAAATTAGAGGACCAAACCTCACCACCGCCGTCCAATTTTATAAGTAGAAAGACTTTTACCGTTATTTTAATAATATTCAAAATGTCACCTGTAGAAAGAAAACGCATTTTTATTTGAAACAAAATCATATTGGCGACCTCGCTCCACTTAGTTGAGGCAACAAAAAGTTGAGGAGGCGTTAAAGTGTCGGGCGCTATGTGTTTCGAAAAATCCCGTTAGTTAGTACGTCCGGCACGTCCGAGGATTTATCTTGGACTGCAAGCTAGGTACGCCGAGCCATGTATGTATGTGGACGCGGGGGAAAGGGGGTAGCGGAGAAGTCGGTGGTGAAAGGGCGCTCGCGCGCTCTGTCGATCTCTCGCGGCTTTTCCTTTGCGCCACTCCTTCTACCCCGCGCTCGCCCGCTTCTTTTTTTTTTCCTCTCCCTCGTCGCGTCTCCGATTGGCCGCGGTTCAGCTCTCTGGCTACAGGGGATTTACTCTCGCGGTCCTCAGCGGCGATTACAACTCTGGCCCTTGATGAGCGATATTGTTTCGCGACGCTCGTTTTGTATTACGTGCAGAGTGGGATTTCAAAAAGCTTTTCTTGTTGCGATTTGATTCTCGGCAGCTTAATTGGTTAAAGTCATTAAGCGTTGATTCGTTTACTAACGGCAACTATAAATTTAATCGATTAATGTTTTATATTTTCTTTTAACATAAAATAAATTATAAATTAATTGCAAAATTGGAATTATGTACTGCGTTGTTTAAATTACAATGTCAGTTTAATATCTGTTATACGTGTATCCATACAATTATACATGTAATTATTTTGGTAAAAAGTCAAATTGACAAAGAGAACAATGTATCAGATTTTAATGAATATGTAAACACTATTTAGAAAATACACTATATACAATTAGATTAAAATCATTCACAATAAATAGAACATTGAATACATTTCAATGTATTCATTTATATAAGCATTTGAGTTATTTATGAGTCATTTATATAAGTATATCTTATCCATTATTTTTGCGTAGATTCTAAATATACATTAGCAATTATAGAAATAACCATTAGTTAGACTTGGTTAGCGGCGGCTTTGGATTTTGAAAAATTTCGAGATTAGAAATACTTCTGTTCTTAAAGTAATTGAAAGTCGGAAGGCATTTGACTGTTGTTGAAGAAATCGAGGATAATTAAGGCTTTGATCATTAAAGTTTTAATTAAAATTATTTTTCGTTTAGATCCACAGATTTGTGTGCTACAACTAGCGTTTATTGAAACGACTTTGTTGTTGTAGTGTATTGGATGGCACGACCGCCAAATCTTCAAGCAGGGCGAACAGTAGCATATCAGTGAATTGGAAATAGCGAGAATTTTCCTGACTGGCGCGCGGGTGCCAAGAAAGGGAAAAGAGGCGATTGGGGAATGCGTTGAGGTCCAAATGACATTCGTTTATTTTATATTAAATTATATCTTGCCATCTTGTTACATGACTGTTTTACTTATTTGACTGTACTCTCCAATCTGTAACTTTTCCTTCTATTATCAGCCTTTATTAGATCTATTCGCATTACACTACGGTTATCCGAAAAAGTTTTGGAGCTCTGACTTGTCTACACCAGTGCAGTGATTTTCTGCCTAGAGACACTAAGATGTGGTTAAGTCATTCGTTTTCTATTACTTTGAGCATAGCGTTAGTCTTCTCTTACAAGTTCAAGGGAATTAAAAATGCAGTCTTTCGTACATGATTATTATATATGGCTGGTCGCGTAGTCGTAGATAACTTGCATGCGAATCGATAATCAATTAGCCAGCGAGCGAATTTGGAGGAGACCGAAGAAGGGAGGGAAGGTCGTATCGTAAGAAGGGAGGAACTTTAGTTTGGCGAGGGGTTAGTGTGACGTTATCACAGGCTTGTAGCCAAGCGGCCTCATCCTAAAGAAATGAAAGTGGAATTAGAAAAAGGCAGAGAATAGCAGGGAATCTGATTGAAATAAAAGAGACGATATCAAACTTACCATAGCAGGAGGGTTAGCAGTACCTGAAGAGAAGTAGTATAAGTAAGGTATATTGAATGTAGGAGAGGACTGAGGGTTAGGAATAAGGGAATCAGGTAAATAGTAATAGAGTTGCATAATTTATTAGAAAAAACGTTGCCTAGCAGCATATGTCCAGCAGCAGTATAGACAGCTTGCCGAGCATAGAAGCCCTGTATCAATGACCAATTATAGCTCATCCTTAATAAGCCAGACCTATAGAAAGGAAAGCAGTTTCTCCTTGATGGTACATAGCTGATAAGAAGCAAGATAATGGAGAGTAGAAAGGAGAAACAAGGAGCCTGGCCGAGGTTAGAAAGCAGGATTGTCACAGAGGTAAGCAAGAGGATAGCACAGAGTAGGAAGGAGAGGGGAGGAAGGATGGGAAGGAGGCTGGGCGAGGTCAGTAAGCAGGGTTATCAAAGAGGTAAGCAAGCAAAGGCATGTCGGGAGAAAACCGCAATCATGGAGTGATCTAAAAAATCGAGCATGGGGAGATTAATAAAATGATACTTATCTAGTGTGAATTTTTTTTATGGTTCAAAGTTCATTTAAAGTTCACAACAAAATCGAATAAAAAGCTTGCGAATGTAATTTTGATCGAAAACTTTCCTCAAGACTACTAGAATGTTATTGTAGATGCAATTGAAAGTTGTACAATGGCTTACTCTGCAGTCCAACTGCTTCAAATAACTAAATGTGAAAACATTAAGGCCATATCAAGGATTTCAAATAACCGATTATCTACTTACTTCGCAATAAAGCAATCGATTAGAGTAATGTTCTTCAATATTCATCAATTAATATAGTAAAAAATATTCGAAAACGCTTTAGACGCAATAAAATAAAATTTGAATAAAAAATGTCATTTGCAAGGGCAGTTAGTTTTAGACGACACGTGTATATACATCTGGAAAGTGTTGACAAAATAACCGATTCTTTTACAGTAGAATACGATGGAAATAAATTCTGCATTTTTGCATCGATGGATGCAATGAAATGTTTCATATGTAAAGAAACGGGAGAGACTGCAAAACAATGCACACTAAATGCAAATGTTACACACAATCAATTTGAATTTAACGAGAAGCTTAAATTCCTGACAATATAATAACTGCAATTTCATCCTTAGCAGATCAACATAAGCAATATTAATCGCAAATAACATTTCAATTACGTGACAGCATTGCAATATTAATACATCTAGCAAGACTTAAATCAGCAACCATAAAAGTATAAACAACAGCCGGAGAACCTTTTCAGAAATCAAAATTGCATACGGAAAAATTTAAAAAACCACTGTTTGTATACTCATCCCCTTATAACAAAGTGATAAGAAGCCACCAAATGAGTTTCAAATCGACTATCTTAAATTTACAAGTTTTCTTGACAAACACTTTTGAACCAGAATCTCCGTCAGAATACTGAAGTGACATAAGCGAAATATAAGACATGATGAGAAAACGGTATCTATACTTAAATTCTAGAAGCTTAAATAGAAATTTACCAAAATTATAAAAAAAATTAAAAATATAATACTAAAAAATAAAAATCAAGAAGAAAAATAGAGGATTACATCGAGACTGAATAGGAATTTAAAGTAAAAAGCTGTGTTTAATTAAAAGATTTAAACAATTATTACACAAATCGACAAACAAAGCATGCCAGTGGAGACGTCGCTATTTATGCAAAGAATGACATCTACTACAAACAACTAAGTTCTAAAACAACATTAGTAGCAATAGCAGTAGAAACCTGTTTACTGTATAAAATCACCGAATATATTATATTGCTAAGCTATTACTATCCACTATTCGCTATTGCTATCTATTCCTTATCCATCAGTCTATCATTATTGTCATTATTATTACCATTAATCTATTCCTTATCCAAGTTTGAACGTTCGAAGAGATGAAAAATCTAAAACTCCAATTATCTAAGCCCTTTATTATAACAGATGACTTTAATGCAGATAATAATAAGTGGGATCAAATTTAACTAATTATAGAGTTAAACGGCACGAAAAGTACAATAGATCTCGCAATAAGTTCTGCAAGTAAAGTAGAGAGTATACATATGACAATCTCAGATAAGTTATACGACAGCGACCATTATCCTTTAATTTTAAATGTCCTCGTTCTTATAGAATAAATCGCAAAAATCAAATTTTCCTAAAGCAAAGAATTACAAATAAGTAAGTTCGAAAGAAAATAAGTACCATACTAGAATAATGAATGTAAGATAGCAGTTAAAAAATCTAAGCGCGCTGTCAATGGGTCTAAAAAACACAATACACAAGCTAACAAAATTAAAAATAATTAATGAACGCAATCCCTAGACGTAAATTAAAAGAAACGAAAAGTAAATAATGTGTAACGGATAAAAATATTTATATTAAACTTGCATTATCTATTAGTTTTGTAAGACTCAGCGCAGTCAATATGCGATTCTAGTTAAGTTTTAGATTAAATTGGGGTTCAGTTAATATTAAAATAATCAATGGGCGTAATTTTCATCACAGCCAACCGAGGTGTGAAGGCCCTTTTGAGGGCCTTGGGCTACGTCGCCAAGGCGGTTCGTGGAGACTTTATAGACGAAGTTAGATCTTGTAATTCCAGGGGAGCGAGCCTCCTACAGTCTGAGCCGGAGTGTATAGAACCTGCGGAGTGTAAGTCCTGCGGCCTCTTTTTTGGCAATAAGAAAAGTTGGTAAATATCTCCTTGATTTAAAAATGTTATATTATATTGCACGCCCAGTATGTTATGAGGAGAGAAGGCGTTCACGGCTTCGTCGAGAGGGGGGAAGTTCGGGAAGGGGAAGGCCCAGTCGCGTACTGACTGTGAGAGTTGAGGGTTAAATGAATAGCGAGCAAAAGGGGGGAGTAATTAACCACCGAAGCACAAGCAGAGGCCCAAATGATTATTGAAAACAGTTGCCACAAAAACGAAGTTATATAGTATTAACCGATTCTCAAGATACGACCAACTGTTTAGCAAATACATTTGTAAAAAATGCGATCGGTGAAAATTATGAAATAGAATATATACAAAATAGAAATACATAAAGAGAAAACTCAAAACACGAAGAAGAATAAAATGAATCTGATATCAGTATATTCAACTAAAAGATAACAAGGAAAGGAATAACCCAAACGCTGACGAAATAAAAAAACAAAGTTGTGCCCGACATGATCAAACACCGACTATGCTACTGAAAAATTTACTCACAACGGGAATAAACTATCTAAACTAGTAAACTTATTTGAACTGAGTTCGTTTTCGCTGATCAATGGAAACTGGCAATAGTTATACCTATACGAAAGCCAGGCGAGAATAAATTCTCAACTAAAAACTATGGGACGATGTCTTTAATAAACAACCTGTATAAGGTTTACAAAAGATATTAAATACGAGATTAAAAGTATTTCTGGAAACAAAGGATTACTTTATTTCAAAGTAAAGTGGATATTAAAAGCCCGGAAAAATGTTGCCTGTTTGCAGATGACCTAACTATTTTTATGAAGTAAGTAATGCACTCTCAATTTCTTAAGAATAATCCAAAGAGCACTTAATAAACTAGAACAATGGGCACTTTTACTCAGATTAAAATTTTCAAATATAAAAATTCAGTATATCATTTTCACAAACAACAAAATTTTTAAAATAAATACAACCTAAAAATTAAAAATCGAACATTAGAAGTACAAAATCTGAATATACTTAGACTCATTTTCGATAAAAAAAAACTGGAAACTAAAAATTTAAAATAAAATTATATCATCGTTTAAATATTCTGAATTTTATAGTCGCGAAAATTTGGAAAACCGATGAACAAACTTTGTTAAACACGTGCAAAGCTATAATATTATCTAAATTGGACTATACGGTTGTATAATATATGATTCCTCTAAAGCTATAAATATCCTTAAAACTATCTGTAATTTTGGATTAAAAATAGTATTTTAAATGTTTGATACAAGTCTAATTAGCATATTAGCAAAATCAAACTCACAACCGCTAATATTTCACAGACTGTTATTAATATGCAAACATACACGTAAGATAGCTACCTAAAAACTCAGCTATTATTTTGATAATGCAGTTAATCAATAAAAACAAACTTCCAAAACGTTCACTCAAAGATTATTAAATATCTTATATCTCATTGAAGAAAAAATCCCTGATGTTGAGCTAATACCATCAACATTTATGCTTCTAAGTATTGTATATACAATGAACACAAAGTACAAAATTCCAAAAATAGTACAGAAGTATTGGTAGAAGGAAAAATAGTTGATAAAACTTTAAAGCAATAACAAATAACAAAGAATATAATTTTCCACTCAATTACATAAAAAGTTATGTACTAAAAATTCAGTATTTCAAATTAGACAATATAAAATTACTAATATGAGAAAGAAACATATAATTTTATTCTTAGAGTATTCTAATTGATAAATTAGTGTCAGAAACTACTAATATAATGATTTCAAAAAACGAAATTCTAATATCAGTTCGAATGGCTCAAGAAAATAGTAAAAATATAATTAAAAAAAAAGAAATCATGGAAATCTAAAAAAAGAACTTTCCTATACAGCATTAGAAAGCTGAAGCCCCTACACTATTGTAGAGAACAAGTAGCAATAATGTGCATAAGAGTATGTCACACAAAAATGACCCACTAATATATATATATATATGATTAGCATTGGATGTTCCCACGTATAAGGCATATTCAAATAAATTGCATAAAATACTCTCATGAAAATATATTTTTGCGAATTCCAAATAATATCAAGAAAGTAATTGATAAACTCCTAAAATTTATAAAACAAACAAACTTGATCAATTGTACATAAAACAAATGTATAAATGCGTTAATGGTCAAGTAAAACTATAAAAACGAACTGGAAATATATATATATATATATATATACATATACACGTATAGATATATTTATCCGTCTATTTATATATAATATATATAAAACTACATGTACACCTTATGAACCTGTATAATATAATTGTTACTAATGGCCTAGTTGCCGATGTGGCATTAAATAAATAAGTGAGTCACCGCCACGGAAGTCTACTTTGTAGACTTAAAGAAAATGTATTTTTCGAACGGGTTAAAGAAGTTGGAACATTGCTGGGTTAAATGTATCGAACTGAAAAGAGGACACATAAATAGATCGCCACTTCACTTATATCGCCACTTCGTTTAAAAATTTTCGTTTTTCTTTTGTATTTATTGGACCACCTTTGTAGTTATTTGAATGCAATAATTTTTGACAGTGTCAAAAACTGAAAGTGGTAGAGGAATAACAACCACATCCATAATATGGGTCAGTATCCAGAAAGAGATACAATTATAGTCTTCAGAAGTTTCAGTACCGTTGAGGAAAGAATTTTAATAGTTGAATTTGCAAACCTATATGTATAAGGTAGAATAGAATAAGTAAATTAGGATAAACATAACATGAGAAAGTAATGGATAAGATCAATAGATATTAAGGTAAGGGAAAAATATAAAGCGAAATCGTTGATTGGCCTCAAAATATAATTGTTTATTTACCATTAAAGCGAAATAACGAGTAGACTGATTTATTTTGAAAAGAGCGGGTGAGTTATTGGGAGAAAATGGAAGCCCACAGCAAAACAATCATAAATTTTGCATTGAAGTAACGTGAAACCCAGAAATTAGACGAACTGACCATCGAAAGGCAGACTAATTTAATACATACATTTTTTATGTACAAAAAATAATTACATGATAACAATAGTTCTCACTATTGCTTTCCCTTCTATCGGTATAACATTCCAGACAAACAATACAAGGTTTCAGCAGGGTTACTACATTGAGTTGCACTGTCTTTCAGTACAACTATGCACGACGGGAACATTGCGCACTAGTATGTGGGTAAGGTAAGAGGTGTATTACCATGCCTCTGTGGGTGACGGAAAAGGGTTATACTAAGACAGCCGATGCACGATCACACTCTGCTTCTCTATAGGCAACGGCAGCTTTTCATGTGACTCGTCTATACAACATGCAGACTCCCCAGCACTCGCGAATTGATTCGCTGGAGGAGGTAGACGACAAGCAGCGATAGTGCATTCGAGAGCAGAGAACAACGCCACTTGAGGCGGGTTGTAATGGCTACCATCGTATGGAGGAGATAGCGGTCGAGCGCCAAACACGCGCCACACGAAGCGCTAAACTGCTGTAAAACATTACGCCGCAGATACTTTTATATCGCAGTCGCTCGTTGTCAAATTAGTGCAAGGGAATTAGATGGGCATCAAAATGTATCATTTTTCACAGAACGAGAAAATATTAGACTATTTTGAGGGCTCACAGCTTTTCTGTACAGACGATGGAGTGCAACGGGGACTAGAGCTTCGAGCAGATAGAGATACCGAGGTACATAGGAGGGGGACAGTCGCCGATACCGATAGTTTGGGTTCAAACGCCAAGAATGAATAGCTTACCAGAGGGTCCTCACAACTTGGTCTAGTTGGTCATTGATTTCTTGGTAGCCATTTAAAGGCTTTTGCATGCGCGTGTTAGATGCTCGGAGATCGAACAACGGGATATCATTTATGAGTGTATGGTAACTGTAGAGTGTAATCAATAAATATAGACCGTAGTAAGGAATATCGAGTCGGCAGCGCGTTGGTAGCAATAAAGACAATAGTGCGATATGCACAACAATAACATGGCGTGTATCAGACATTATTGCATTAGATTAAGGACATATTTGCAATGGCTTATAGGTAATAAATCCTTGTCACGTGAAATAAAATCAGTAAATAATTATTTTCTTTTCCCGATCTTATCTCCTGAAATTCATAGTACTCGAAGCTTGCCCTTTCAGCTACAATCAAATACTTATAAAATCCAATATAGATATACGTATTGGTATATTATATATCGCAGTATACACGGAAGTATGTTAGTCTATAATAACGGAATACGTCTACATTAGCGATCACTATGCAATATTTCAATAAATAACATTTACTTATTTCCTGATAAATAGTAAGATAATAAAGATACATGTTACCATTAGATTGAAATATGAAGGCGATAAGCGGAAGCATGAACTTAGTTGTTGTCCATATACATCAATAAAATAACATTTAAGCCTAATTTAAATATACTACTATTTGTAATTGATTAATTAAAAATTATTATATTTTTTCATAATAATATGTAATAAATGATGAAACATTACAATTATATGTAAAAAAATAAGAAATTGCTGATAATATTTGAAAAATCAGTCTCATTAAAGAATCGAACTCGGGAAATAATTCCAATAAATCATCAGCGTTTCATAAAAGTAGAATCTTTATTTCAGTAATTTCTCCGCTGAAATTAACCAAAGAAAGAAGAAAATAAATGTTTAAGTAAATAAATGTTTTCTTAAATCAAGAAAAGAGCGGTCTAACGGAAGCCGGGATAAAGAAAAAGATTGTAGAAAAACATGTAGGTATAAAGTGAATTCTTAAACGTAAAAAGTAGTTTTCTCCGTTACAAGAATACTCGAGGTTCTTTTGCTCTTGGAGGCGAAATCGATATCCTCTTCGGCTGGATTTGCTGCAGTTGGCACTCTGAGACCTGCGGGTACTAATCGAGTCACTAATTGATTAACCGAAAAAAGGCTTGGTTCCGCGTTAATTGTGAATTGATCGGCTTAGTCGTGGGAGGCTATTCCGGCGATCTGGATTTTCCCTCGGCCGCTTTGAACGGCTAAGCCGACGGGATGGGAGAGCGTCAAAGCCGGCCTTTTTACGCGGAGGGGGCATTTTATTTCTCCCGCGCAAACTGTATTGAAATGAAATCGCGCCTGCGAGTGACGCTACTTAATTCTGTACGATTGCCCGAGTACAGGAACGCACGGAGGTTTTACGCGACGAACGATATAAAGCGCGCAAGGGCGCGAGCTTTAATTTTTCCTTTGACGATCAGCCGCTCGCGGTTCTAATTTCATTTTTTATGCCCAAAGTTATAATAACGTCATTTGAATACGCGAAAGCACGGGGGCGCGTCGTCTCCGGTGTTACGCCTCGATGCGAGCCAGCGGCATAAATCTCGTCGGACGCGCGGCCTGTAACTCCTGCTCCCAAGTGCTCCCGGGCCCCCTTTTATTTTCGATTCCTTGTTTAAAAAATTTTCCCGCGCCGCCGGTCGACAAAAAAAGGGCAGCAAGCGCCGGGAGAGCTGGGACGGGCCGTAAAAAAAAAATTAGCGAAGACAGGCGCGCGCGCGCGCCTGTTTTTATGGATGTCCCTCGTAAAAATAACGAGTCGGAAAGGCCGGGGGGGGTGGGATTAAAGCCGAGCGGGGGCGCATCGACGCATCAAATAGATTCGCCGCGCGCGGCTCTTAGCCGCCGGCACTCGTAATTTAGCGAACTTTGTGGTTTAATTCGAGAATTAGCGACAGCGCATAGACACGAAGGGGCGGCCCGGGCGCTTCCGGCCCGCTGGCGCCCGGGACACGCTCGGAAAAATAAGCGGGAGTTCGCCGGGGGCCGGCTCGCGGGGCGTAAATAACCGGGGGCGCCGGCGCCTCAAAGGAGCCCCCGCCGGCGGATGCGGCTGAGCGATAAAACGAGCCAAGTTCAAGGGGCGCATTAATCTGCCCGCGCGAATTTCCCGGGATTGTTTTTGCACAGGCGGCTGGAAGGGATATCGCGCCCCGGGAACTTGTTCATTACGCGCGCGCTTGCGGCTCCGCCGGTTAGTCGGCCGCGCGCGGATCGGACGTCTTTCGCCGGAAGTTTACCGGCTTTGCCGGCTTGCGGGGCCTCCCCGCGGCCCGGGTATCGCCCGCGCGGGCTTCGACTCCTTTCCCTCCTCTTAATTCTAGCCCCCGCAGCGACGCCCTTTTCCGGGGTGGGGGGGGGTGAAGTTTCTCGCGTGCCTTTTTTTTTGCTTTTTGTTTTGTTACTTCTTGCCTCGCGCGGGGGAGGGGAAAAAAGGCGTCCGGTGCCAGGCATTGAGATTAGGCGGAGCGGCGGGGCGCGCCGCGAGGAGCCAGCTGCTTAATGAGGGGACCGACAATGCCAGACCCGCTCGCCCGCCCTGCCGGCTTTTATTCCGGGGCTTGTCTGTCGGCAACAGGCTCGAGTAACGTTATCAAACCTTCCCTTTTTTTTCGAGGCTTTCTACCAGCGCGAGCCTGCCGCCATTGTTTAGCGATATTTTTCCGCGTTCTTTACAGCGTTAAATGCAGGTTACATTGTTTCGAGGGATCGCGCGATATGACGGTTGCAAAGGCGCCGGGGTAGATGTATCATCAGTCTGCTCGCGCAGTGATCGATATACAGGGGGTGGGAAAAGACGCGGGCTGTCTAATTCGCCGTAGCGGATACATAATTAGCCCGAGGGGGGTAGGCCATTAATCCGGGAATCCGACAAACAGGAACTCGTTAAACTAATCCCGATGATAAAACACGGGTGGTAAACTCGACGGGCCGATCTTGGGGCTCGAGTCACCTACTTGGACCGGGCGGGCGCGGCTCCCGATTCATCATCGAGGAATCGCACGAGGCCTCCGCAATCTCGGCCAACAAACGGCGCGGCGGATTCCTTTTAATTGCGCAAACGAGCCGGATTTACAATATGCGACGGGGACAGCCGGGCGATAACGAGGGCCGGCGCTGCAACAATCGTATCTTAAACTCGCGGAATTCATCTCAATTACCTTGGCTACGAGATAAGAATTACTGCCGGCGGGCCTTTGGTGCGTAGGCCGCGAGGATTATACACGCCGGCCGTGTCTACGTGTACATACAAAGTGGGCCGTACGAGTGCAGGCATTGTCCCGGGGCTTTTGTGCCCCCTATTTATTGTCCCGCGAGTGAAATTTTGACGAGAGGTCGAGAGGAGCTTCTGCAGCGGCACTCGGCCCGGCCAAACTCCCGCTGCATTGAGCGGGGCATAATGCGAGAAAACGGAAAATAAACTCCCCGAACGAGTAGACGTGCGTGGCATTTGTGCGCCTTGGCCGAGGCCGCTATTTTATCGCGGGCCATATTCTGTCGCGCGAAAACGAACGGCGCTGATGCCGCGGCTCCGCCAAGACAGCGCGGAGATGGTGAAAAAGCACCCACCCACCCGCCATTCTGATGCGTACGCGCGCGCGTGTGTATATACGCGTACCGCGGCCTCGTATATCCGCGCGGGGAACAATGTTCGAAATTAATATATGCGCGGGAGGCAATAAAGCCGTGCGGTTGGTCGACTAATATAATTAAGCGCGGTCTGGGCCTCGACAATTAGTACAAGAAGCGGCAAAATTGAACAATTCACGCAGCGGCCAAAACTTATCCCCCCCTCGACGAAATTAGCCGAATTTCCGCGGCGCCCCAGTCATACCTATATATACGTACCGCGCATTCTTGAGGCGGCCCGGTCCGGTTGAGGAAGGGCCCGGCACTGCCCCGCGATTCGCCAGATATCCAGGGGGCCAGTGCTTTTTTCTTGCGCCCCTGGGGTAATCTACTTACGGCCGCGACGCGCTCGTTTGCCCCGGCGCTTTTTCGGGGGCAGCTTTTATTAATATCCTCCACTCCCGGCAATAAGGCGCCGCGGGGCTTTGCTCTCCGCCGATACATCCGCCTGGGCCTCGTTTTTTTTTTTTTTTTGCGATCGCCCGCTGACGCATCGCTGTGCGTTTTTTCAGCCGGGCTTTTGAGGTTAGGAGCGCGCGTCGATGTCTCGGGGCCGTGAGGTAAGTAATGGGGAGCCGTCCTCGCGACACCCGCGGGGAAAAGAAAAGGGACACCGAGCTCGAATTCGGGGCGCGTCGCTGCTGATTAAAAGAGCCGGCCCCTCCATCTTGGGTGAGGTCGGGTCTCGGGCGGCGAAACACGGAAGCCGATTTGGCGTTTACCCAAATTACGCGTATTCGCCCCCTTTTTTTCCCCTCCGACTTCCATTTCGCGACGAGTCTTCGAGATACGTGGAGTTTCTTCTTCGGATTACGCGATGCGTCCTCGCGGCTCGGTGGTTTTCGGTTAAGGGACACGCTTTTGAGGGAAGAAAGTTTCTCTGGAGCTAAGTCAAACATCTTATAAACTATTTTGAGAGTAGGTCGCATTTTTAGCGAGGGAGTCGAGCGGACGGGCGTAAAGTAGGAGAGCAATCGAGCGCGAGGCAATTTTACAGGACGCGCTTTCGGTCTGACGTCATGTGTTATCACTGGCGAATAAAATTAAGCTTAATATTTATATGCCAGCTTTTAGACGTTTGGATTTCTTTTTCACGCTCAAGATTCGGTTTTATCGTTTGAGAACAATGATTGCTACTTTATATTCGCTTGCAGAGTGAAGAATAGCACTGGAACTTGCAATGCAGCTGTATTAATTGTCCATGGAAACAGGTTTATATTACAGCGTTAAACACTAGTATAATAGGTGTAGAGGTCAGGGGGTATAATTTCCCGAGTTAACACTGAATTACCATTAAAATTCTGCGAGATATATGCGTTATATTACGTTGAGTAATTGCATAAACCGGAGATTCATGTTCTGCCCAGAATGAGTATTATATAATTTCAATTATCGCCCGGTATAATTTTCAACGTTTCTACTTGCAAGCTCGAGTAACCGATCGAATAATGCGATCAAAGCGAAGACTGCGGATGCCTAGCATTCAAGACTATTAATCAAACGGCGCGGCATCGCAATCCCGCGCGCAGCGATATCAAAATTAACGCGGGGTAACGCGAGAGCGTCGCTCGAGCCGCCGCGTCGCCGGCAATTCACATCCAATAAAACCTGAGGCTCCTCGGCCGGCATGCAAATCTTCGGGGGATGCAAATACACCGAGGGATTAGTTCCGCCCCATAGCGCTGACCGAGCCCCGCCAGCCTCATCGCCCTGTCTCAAGCCCGAGCACCGACTCCTCCCCCCCCTCCGCCAAGCCAAAAGAAGAAGAGCCTTATCGCCACAGGTCGTTTATCCCGAGCGCCGAAATTCCATCGCGCGCGAGGTTTAGAGCCCCGCGCCCTCGAGGAATGGGTGCAGGTACCGTTAAAGAGAAATGGCGCGGGCCAAGTTTCTCCAGCGATGCGTCGACCCGCGGCCCCGAACCGGCCAGCCCCGAATATCGTAGATCATGGACCTTTTATCGAGTCCATCTCCTTATCGCGGCTTTCCATCAGGACTCTTGGGTGTTCGTTCTCTTTTTTTGCGGTGCTCCCCGTCCCCCTCTGTCTGAGCTCCCCGCGGGAGATACCACCGCGTCCGATTTTATTTACGCTGATAAGAGATTGGTGCGCGCTTAAGTGAATACAAGTGCGCCGGATGATCTCTCGGCCGAATTGTTTATTGTTTATGAGGCCTGGCTTCGGTTCCGGGTTTTGCGCTCCATGATTTACGAAGCTCGCCGGCGCGTTTATCGGGCCGAACGCTAATTTGAATTTAAATTGCTTTTTAAATCGGCTGCTTTTGACGACAATTGCGGGAATCTATTTCCTACTGTCGCGCATCGCGATCATCGATCATCGGACTACCTTTTGCGAATAGAGCTGTTTATCGTATCGAGTGCAACCGCCAGTGGAAAAACCATTTAAGCGCGCGCCACTGTTGTTTCCCGAAAATGCTGTAACTATTTCGATGTCTAGTAAAGGAGAAGGAACTACCGAGGTTCCCGCGGCCTGAAATCTTCTTTAAGGGAAAAGAAATATGAGGACCACAACGACTGGTACAAAATTTTCAATTTCAGCGACTTGGCGCGCGGTCCACGGACCTCCGGTCCGTTCTGCTCGGCCTGCGACCAATAACGCCAGGCCGTAAACGTAAATATCGTGAGTAATTGGCGCTAGCGGCGTATAACGTCCCGTAAATACATTGGTCAGCGGTGCGCGTCGCGCCTAGTCACCGCACTAGGGTGAAAAGAAGATCGTGCTCTCGCCGTCGTTCGGGATAAAACTCCCCGTAAGTGGACTGGGATTAGAAGATAAATAATCCACGGTCGTCAAAGAGACTAATTGAATCCCTCGCCTTTGATGTGCCCTGATAAATCGCCTGCGTGTTAGTGGCTGGGTTTTTTGCACGCCCGGTTGAGCGGATCTCGATGCTTACTACTGATTAACTGGTTGTCTGGGTTTCATTTCCTATCAAGGCATTTTTATTTTATTCCAAAATGGCTGGTACTTGTAGTCGAAGTTTGAATGCTTTGTCATTTAACAATCGGTTAAATACAAAGTTGGTCGTGAATAGTTTAAGTATAGTTTTACTATTGTCTATTTTTATTTAGTTTAGTCGAGTCCAAGTAAGCAAAAAAATACTTGTGTACAAAAAAGAATCATTCTATATCTGTAAAACTCACTTTTTAAATAATTTGTATACAATATTGTTATATTATAATCTGTTTTGATAAAAGAGTACAAATTTGTATAAAATTGATTTTTTGAATGCAGTGTATCAAGTGTACAGAAACTGTATCGTGGTGAAAAATTTATTAGTTTTTAGGAATATTTTAACCGACGGGAATCTTAAATCGATTAATTGATTTATACATGTCTTCAGGCGTTTATCATTTTTATTTAGTTAGTAATTATACGACAATTGATTCTCGTTTATTTCTTTTAGTCAATTTTCTTTGATTAGGTAGTATTCCGTTTTTACTTGGTACTAGTTCGAAACAGTATTCTCTTTAAACTATTAAATATAGAAGCTGGTAATTCTAGTCAGGTAGACTAGAGTGTGCTCATGTCCGTTATCTAATACTGTAGTGGCATATTCACATACGAGATATGCACACACATTGTGACCAAAGTTTCGAAGATCCGAAGAAGCGCCGTGACATGATTTGATTAATAAATGCAAGGGGTTTAATAATGCCTCATAAATCGAACTCAATAAGCTGCAGATTCGAAGGAAACTTCACAAGCCCTTTCCCGGAAGTCACGGGGCGGAAGAGAAAGAAACTCAATCAAGTTGACCGAAAAAGCGTATGAAAAATTCATGGGAATAATGTTTGCAAAGCCGCTCGAGGCTGTATAATGAAGCCGCGGGAATTCTCGAGGAACGGCCGAAAGCGCTACACGGGCTCGATCGATCAGCCGGGCGGAATCACTCGCAGCGGAGGCGGAGGCTCGTCCCCGTAATTCGCCGCTGTATTGAAATCCCTCCCGCCCCCCATTACCCGATTGATAAAATCCATTTGCTCTTTCCGCGGGCCGCTCCTCGATCGCGGACCAATTAAGGAGCGTCTGGGTAGCCTAACGCGATTATAATCCGGCCACCCAGGCCCCGCCCCGCCCGCAGCATGAAAATTTAGCAGATCTCCGGGCCGCTGCCGCCCGAGATTTGTCCCGGCGGAGCCGTAATTTCACAGGATTAAAGTGCATCGGACTGTGGGGTGCGCGGCGCACTCGAGGTATCTAAATAAAAATTCTCCTTCGCGGGCCCCCTGTACGCCTTTTTTCCCGTAAATAAAACGTCGCGGGCCTCGCGAGGACCAGGCTTTAATTAAAATTCTAATTAAAATGGAATATGCACGGGGCCGAGGCGATGAATTTTAAGTGCGCGTTTTTCATGCCTCGGGAAATACGCGATTTCGGAAGCCGAGCGCGTCCCCCGCGAGCGCCGATTGTTTGCCCGCGCCGTGAGGTGCCAAATGCGCACTGCCGCAGCGCTTCGAACTTTGCGAACTCCACTGCGATTGCATTGAAAAAATTCCATTGGCTCTTTGGGAGTTGCTTTCAATAAACTACAATTTAACCAGATATTCAATGAATCAATGTAAATTAGCACCTGTATTAATTTTGTATTTTGCGATAAAATAACAGACAAACCATACTGTTATTATTAGTATTTTGTTGTAGCTGTGTGAAAATTGTGAACGTCAAAAGATTCCTTCCTTACAAAAGACGAATGTTCAACTGTGCATCAAAATATCAGTGCTGGAAAATGTTTTATACCAATTTCGTATATCTGTACAAAAATTAATTACGTTAAAATCTTTTATAATTTGTAATTTTATAATTTTAAAATAACAAACGGTTTTATTATTAATTTATATATTTTGCAAATATAAAACGTTAAATTATAAAACTTAAAAGAATAAATAAAAGAATTTTTAACAATATCTATCAGATTATGATTCTATATATACTAAATCAAGAATTGAATTAAGAATAGCAATATCTGCAGTGGATAGGACAAGAAATAAACTTAAAAGATTTGATTCTTCATTATAAAATGTTTAATAAGCGTTGAACGAAAAAAATGAATAAGTTGACGATCTTATTTATTCAGCTGAATGACGGAAAAAGAAGACTTCGGACCCGCAAATCGCGATTGATCACTTTTCGCTATCCCCTTTCTTTTGGTTATAAGGAATGCTTGCAAAATTATGTTTAAATATTACATGTCAATATTTAAACATAATTTTTAATATATCGAAATATGAATAATTAATTATTCAGTCTATATTCTAGTGTAGCGGATTAAAATTAAATTTATTTACTTCACTAAATTAATAAATGCCTAGCGGGGTAGTATTTACGTGATTTATTTATGATAAAAAAGACAAATGTAATGGTAATGGCATGGCCTCGATTGTGGCTGACTGACAAGGGATTTTGAATAATAAACTAACGATTATTAAAAAGACTCAAATGATCTTGTGGCGGGAAATGCACGATTAACTTCGTGCGTTCAGGTTCTTTTATGGTCCCGAGCCGCGTCGCCAAGGCGCTTCGTTGAAGCATAGGTGCTTCGACGAGATCGCATGACTCCCCCGGGAACTATGTTCCTAGTCCTTGGAATCGGTGTTATATGAGGCCGAAGTATTCGGCTGCACGATCGCGTTCTTTGGCATTAATCGGAAAGCCTGCAAATCTCGCAAAATAAAGAATAGAAAGTGTAGAGAGCTATTTTTTGGAAAATGAACTAGTCGTAAGAGTCGCGGGGCATCGTTCCTAGGATCAGAGAATCACCGCACTAGTGTGTCATGCGGGTGCCGAAGCCAATTTTTAAAAATAATTCTAAATTCTAATTTTTTTTATATTCTTAATAATCCTGTTGCTAATCTATTACAGCGACCGAGTGACAGAATCACTTCTTTCAAGAACAGTTTCAAGCTTATTATCTTTTTGCTATAACTAACTAATACTATATCTAAATTATTCAAGAAATTATTAAATTAGATAAAATTTATTGTTGATTCGAGCATTGATTACTTTTATATATTTATACAATCCAATAACATAATTTATATATTTATACAACCCCACGATCATTAGTCCCTACTCCGTTCTGCTCGCCACTCATTACCCATCATCCCTCACATTCAGGAAGAGCCGCGATCGCCTCCAGAACCTTTCATGGGCTCCCTCCCCCTCTTTTGTTCTCTCGGTGCGACTGGGCTTTTGGCTATAAATATTTATTTAAAAATGGTCGCGAACAAATAATAATTGTGTTTCTTTTTAGAAATTTGTAAATTTGTGGCTGGGTATCAGTGTGTGATTTCGATTAAATAGTATAACGCCCATGATCCAATTTTGTTCCTTCAAAATCTTCATCCTGATAGTGAAAAAGATCAAGAAACCATCATTAATATTGATGAGTCTTTATTGTAAAAGACTAATATGCACCTACTTACGAAAATGCTGAGAGATTCGAAATGAAAATTCAGTAAAGGAATGACGGTCTTAGAGCGAGCTCTATGAAAATTTACATTGAAGTGATGAACTCTTAGATTTTCATTAATTAAGAAAATAATTGCCTAGCAGTTAAATAATTATATATATATAGATTTATGTATAAGTTTGTTGTTCTTTGAGTAAAAACAAAATTTTGCTAAAATGCAAGGATAAAAATAATAATAATTTAGTCACAATCCATAATGATTTGGTACTAATTAGAAATTGCTGCTTAACAATAATGAAAAAGATCTATATGGAATGGATGAGCAAATTATTCATATTATTGCAAAATATACATTTCCTTCGTCTTCATCTTCTCTACATACTGCTTTTGCTTTATCAACGTATGGAATGCGTGTTGACAACCATCTGGTATTACCGAGTGTATGCAATATAACAGAACCTTCAAATCATTGCAAACACATATTACCTCCCTGAATGCTAGAATAATATTATTCGTAATTTATATACATATTGTTCTTTCATACTAGGTAAAATGAGATAACAAGAATATGATAATGGAACAAAAATGTTGGGAACAATTGATATCAACAAGGGGCATCCTCTGTAGAAATGTGAGAAAACAAAAGGTATCATTCTTTCACCTCGAGCATTTAACCAAAACGGCGAAAAAAAAGTCGAAACGAATTAAAAGGATACCGGCGTCAAAGGCAGGACTGCACGTCTACAGTGAGGTTATCTTTCCTCTTTTTGAAATTCCCACGAGCGCGCACAAAATCCCCCACCGAAAATTCCCGCGGTGAAAAACTAATTTTCTCACCTCGTAGCCTCCGCGTGGACGTGAAAAAAAAGGGGCAAATGTCGGGCCGAGGCTACAGCGTGTGTCCACAGTCCGCGGGGGCACGAAAGTCTGCCGCGCGACGCGAGGCGTCAGAGTCCTAGATCCGCTCGAAAGTCTCGGGCGGCGCGGGTGTCGTCAATAAATTACTCGAGGCGTCGCGTCGCGTCGGAGAGGCGGCCTGAATTTATTTCTGGATTATCAGAGGCCTCGCAGGATCCCTCGCCACTTTCCTGTTTTGTCCGCCTTTTTTGGCGCTCCTTCGTGTTATAACGGCCGACGTGTATTAAAAATTCAGAGGCGCGCGCGGAATTTATTAATGCGATGCGTGGAGGTGGGAGTCAAGATTATCGCGCAGCCGAGGCGCTTCGTCAAGTTGCCTGCCTTATGTATAGAGCACAGTATGCCCAGCCGTTAATGTATTACGCTTTTATCGGGCCAGGATATAAGCAATATCGGTTAGGCAAGGATTTCTTTTTTTTTTGACAGGGCGCGAGCAGTTATGAAAATTTCAGTTCATTTTTCACTCAATACTCTTCGCCAGAGTGATATATTGCACTCAATTGACTTATCTGTATCCGAATAATGAAGAGGCTCTAATTAAGAATTATTTACTTTTCAATTATCGGGTAAATTAGCCTAAAAGAAAGGCATTTCAAAGTTTTATTCAGAGAGTACTTCGAATATGGCATTCTTCGTGTGTTTTAAAATGCTATAAACGAGGCTCTTGAATTTTAAACAGATATAACCTTCCAAAGGATTGATAACAAATATTTTTCAATTTGCATACAAATATTAAATTATTCAAAGTCCTTGTTATCTGCGGGATAATTCATTTGCACGAATTGAGTGCTTGATTAATAAAATCCACTTCCCCGAGCACCGACTTTTAACTCATACTCTCAAGAGACTTCATCGTTGGAGATTTTTCTCTCGATATTGCCAGTCAACCCGCGACTCTCAACCGACTATCCATTTTCAAGCAGTTCCATTGCCTTCCAAGCAACTGGACAAACGCCCGATTTCCGGCGACTCGGACTTTGGCGTATCCGGAAGAGCTCACGACTAGCCCACGCTCGGCAAAGTTTAACGAATGCTTTTGTGCGTGCGGCATCGGCCTCCTAATTATCGGCAGAAGACGCGGGGGTGCGGGGTTGCGGGGCCGCCGGGGCCCGAACAATGAGTCAATTGTCGCGCGGCCCGGGGCTTTTGTTTACCGCGAGGCGCCCGCGCGTCACAATGAGACTTTAATTGGGCTGCTGTCATCGCGACCGCGTGCCCGCCTCGCTTTAGTCGGCCGCGCGCGGGCGCGTGCGCGCCTGTCCCGGATGGCCGCGATTTATGCCCCGTGTTTTACAGCGCTCGAGGATGATTCGCAGCGTACCCGCAAGAGTTTGCCGGCCTCCGCGCTGGACCGCCCGGAATTATCCGCCCGCGGGCAGGGCAGCGCGTGCCTTAGGCAGAGGCCCTCCCGAAAGTTCAGCCAGTAGTTAAACCCCGCGTCCGGTCGGACGCTGCGCGCATACACACGGCGCCGCGGCGATCGATGGGTAAACAATCGGCGCTCTTTTTCACTGCGCGCCGCGGGCGATAAACACCAGGCTCGGCCTGATTATTCAGGGACGCGCGCTCGGCCGGAAGGACCGGGGCAACAGTCGACCGCAGCGTCGCGGCTCCCACACCGGGGGTTTATGCATATTCCCCGGGAAGAGAGAAGAAATCCGGCGAGCGGAGATTAGGCCGGCGAGTGTATCGCCGCCTATATGCACACGTACTAATTGTAAGCCGGGCGCGCCTCCCGCGTCCAATTACCGCGTCAATTAAATATAACGACGCGGCGGCCGGGAATTAGAGGGCGTGGCCCCCGGCCGGCCGTTAAAAAGCCAAGAATTTTTCGCTCCCCCGCGGGATTTAACGAAGTGCTCGCGGGCCTCGTCGCCGCCCGGCCGATATACGCGTGCCTGTATTCTTCCAGGGGTTTTGATTAGTGCGGGGGCACGTCTCGCGGCGCCCCGGGGCCGGCTCGTTACGCCCGGGCCGAGGAGGCCGGCTCGAGCAGCAAACAAGCTCATTTGTCACGCGCTGACCTCTTTCGGCCTCGAGTTCGCCCGCCGGCCCATTGAGTCTCGATGGCGGCCCAAGGCGCTGGCGTTCCGGCCAATTTGAGCCGGGCCGAGCACCGCGGACCCGAGCCGCGCCCGAGGCCTCCTTCGCCGCCGGGCGCCGGCTCGCATTCCCTTTTTTTTTTTTCTTCATCGCGGCTCTCGGCATACATACGCGGCAAGGGGGCCGTACTCCTCGAGGCTTTGCACGGCTCTTATCTGAAAGTGGCTCCCCGCGGGGGTCGTCGGCGGGCATTCCAACAAACGAGGATATCGGCGGCCTCGCGATCGAGCTCTTAGTATTCAAGCGGCGACTCACCTGCGCCCTACCCGCCGCGTTAATTTTGCCTTTGTATTACGTATTTTGTGCCGTATCGATTTACATGAAAAAATGCCGCGGTAAAACTCGGGGCTCCCGCATTCGGACGACAAGCGGCCCAATCTTCGCTCGTGTCCCGTGTATGGAAATGACCCGGGAAGGGCGCGGCCGTTTCTCAGGTGCACGCCGCGCCGCTCGCCTCGAGGCAGACCCGGTTTTACGGGTGGGCGAGGGTAAAAAAAAAAAATCGTTCGCCGGGGCGGTTGTCGCTCGCCCAATGCCGGGCGTCTTTATCAGGATTGTTTCCAGCGTCCGGCCGCGCGCGCGCGCGCAACTCCATTTCTCCTTAGTCGCCCACCAAGCCCCGGCTGCTTTTTCCATCGTCCATCGCCGCCGCCGCGGCCGATCGATCGCGCCGCCCTGGAAAAGAAGCCAAAGTGCACGGGCAAGTGACGACTCAATTAAGTTTCCCTACTCCCGGCCGGAGGACCGAGTGACTTTCATTGTCGCGCAACAAGCCCGCTCGCCGCCGATCGCCCGGCTCAACTTGACCCCCCACCACACCGCCGCCATTGACGCCCGCGGCGGCCCCGTATAATTGCCAAACTTGCGCCTCCCGCGCGAATTATCCTCGCATTACTCAGGGGCAGGGGTTGCTTTTTTTTTTGTTATTTAGGAGCCTAGGCCCTCGTCCGAGGCGACCGAGCCCTTTTGTCGCTGATGAATAAGGCCGCTCCAACTTACAGCCACTGTTTACGATCCTTACTCGATCTGGCACTTTGGCGTCATTTGCGGGAGTGGATCCGTTGAGACCATCGCATTACTTTCCAGCCTAGAAGCACTGCTCCCTCTAGCTTTTACTTTACATTTACCTTTAAAGTAATTAAAATTGACAACGAGTCACGGTGTTCCTCTAACACTTTGATGTACAAACATTAAAATACAAAATTAAAACGCGCAAATGAGTCCTTCGCCAATTCACCGTGGCATCGTGCCTTTAACGTGGAGTGCAAAAATTTCAAAGGATATACCTCACCTTCGTTATAAAGCACTCAAAGCGCTCGGGCGCACCCACCATCCAGAAATCCACTATTTTAGACTTTAAACAACAGCGCCCGAGTTACACCTTTGATTAGGCGAGACCGGAGCCTTTGCGCGACAACCAGCTTTAATGCAGTATAAACCAGACCGGCAAACTTTAATAAAGCGCATTAGCAAACGCCCACTCGAAGAAGAGCCGCTGGTTTTCCGCGGGCGGCCCGCCGCCGGTCACCTGTCCTCCCACCGCTATGCAGCCGCGGCGCCCGCGGCGGACCCTCGTGCAAACGAGAAAAGCCTCGTACGGTTAACGAGCCACGATGATGCCCTCGCGAACACATATATAGATGTGTGTGTGTGTGAGTTACGTCGATGCGTTATCTCGAGGCCACTCGGCGCGTTAACGAGCCGCCGCGGCGATATCCGGGTCGCGGGGAGCGAACTTTCTTCAAACGCCCGCGCGCCCGCGGGGGATTTTAAACTTGGGATTATGCAAAGACCCGGGCGGACGAGGCTTGGCGCTTTGACCGCCGGCCACTCGGCCGCTTGGCCCCGATTCCCAGCTAAATCAAGCTTAATCCGCGGTCCGCGTTTGCTTTGCCACTGCTAATACTTCCTTCTTGACATAGGTGAAAAGCTGATTTTAAAGATACCAAATACTTTTTCCTAGAGACTTCTCACTAGGCGCCTTACGCGTTAATTGCATTTTAGATTTAAAAAATCATTATCGCTCCACGTTATTAACTTCGGTTTAATCGCTCATTTATATTCACAAATTAATTGTTATTCTATACCCGTATATTATAACACGAACTAGATTTAAGCATTAATGTTATTAATCGTTTGTATATACTCCGCTACGTAACGTATTATACCTTGTTTTAAATCATATAGTCACCTGCAAATATATAATTCATATTTCGTTATAACTCCCAAAAAACAGCATTTATTTAAATAGATTATTGATGTATTTTTCTGCGAAAAGTGAAATGCTATTCGCGAACTACATTGAATGCAGCAAACCTGGGCCTTCCGTTTGTGCGTATATAGGATAGAGAGACATGTTTAAAGTTTGGCTACACCTGCACGAACCCATAAGGGATTCGTAACGTAATCCTTACGCTCAGGTAGTCATAGGATCTGTTTGAAACATAGGCCTTATGAAACTGGCTCTTCGTAGACCAAGATATTCGCATGCACTCGGGGCATAAAAAATGTTCCATGACGACCCAGGAATAGCCATCCAACGACAATCAAATCCGAGAAAATTTGGAAAGCACAAGATTCTATATCGATAGACGAAACTTTCGCTTGAACTTCCGTGTATCTTATAGAGATAAGGGGGAGCGAGCGAGGGTTAAGCACCTCCAAAGAATAAAACTACCTAAAATTATATTGCTTTGGCATACGAGTATTTCCAATCTTTTCTGTTTTCCGCCTTTAAAAAAAACTTGTTACATTTAAACAAGTAAGTCACTTTTCTTTCGGGAACCATTAAACTTATTTCTGATCATGTTTACCGTAATTATAATCCACGGTATTCCCGCACGATTCAAAGAATCTGTTTTATTTAATTTTACTTTTGCGCTTATCGCCACATTATAGTGGATGGCGTTAGCAACTCTGTAAATTATGACTTTTACGTAACGTAAAAAGCGTATAAAAGATCTCCATTATATGAAAGAATAACTTTCTTCCGTACTTATGCAGTAACGTTGTAACAACTGAGAGAAATCATTAGACGTCGGCGCAGCGCGCAGGACTCCAAGCGCTGTTACGATTATTCCGGCGCGATAACCGCGACTTTTTCTTATCACCTCGACATAATTTCAGGCGGCAATTATCGAGCCTTAAAAAGGACGCTTGAAAGGCCGGCGGCCCCGCAGCCTCCGGGCTCCTTATCAGGAGCAATCACGAGCGGGCGCGGCGTATAATGGGTCAATTAGACGGGCGCCAATCGTCCCCAGGAATTTTAACAATCCGGCAGGGGCCGCCGGTCTATCTTCATCAGGGCCCGGGGCGCGCGGGCCACGCGATGAAGATTAAGCGTCTCCCGGCAGGTCGGCTCTTAATTCCCAGGGGTCGCTGATCAATCGAACCGCCTGGTATCAATTTGTTTCAATCACTCGGCCCTCGGATATTACCCCGGGCTAGTTCCGGCCCCGTGTGTACACGCGCCGAGGGCTCGACTTCAAAATATACCATCAATCTCCCGCGGCGCACCTGCCCTCCGGCCACTTCACGAGCCCCCTTTTATTCATCTCCGGCTATGTGCTCCGGGCGCAAGCCGCCCTTGTTTGTCCGCGCGGATTGACCTAGCGCGCCATGGGATCTGCGGTTTTCAGGCCAACTGTTAATGCGCGCCGCTGTCGAGAAAGGGCGGAAAGCGCGGGCCGAGTCCTAAATCAGCTTTAATGTCCGCGGGAACGTGAATCTCGGGCGTAATTGTTTGGAAGGTCCGCCTCTTAACTTTAATTTGTGAGAAATATTTAACGCCCCCGATGCACTTTTTCGTGGGTGTTATATATATATATGTATGTATTCGTTTGAATAAATTCCCTTTGCATTGCACTTTTTTTGTGGCGATCTAGCTTCCGAAAATATTTCATTGCATTATTTTTCGGGGCCGGCAGAGGCGTGCGTCTAAAACTGCCACATCGGCCCACTTAGCATTTATCGCGGTTTTTAACGTGGATGGGGAGGACGGCTGCCGCCTCTGGGATTTGGCCGCTCGCCGGCCTCTTGGTATTCCGGGGCCGTAGGCTCGACTAAACACCTCAGAAGCATCCACCAAATGAAATAGTAATTCTCGAGCGTAGCACTCATACTTTCCGCATTCCGATCTGCCCCCTCGAGTCCCCCCCCTCCCCTCCGCCCCTCTGGACCTCTTTATCTGCTTCCCATGCTCTCGCTCCTACCCGGCGTTCCGCTCTATCATGCAGATATTCTTCTCGCTGGGACGTGGGTATGCTAATATTATGCGCCGCTTTCATAACGGGCCGCCCGGCGCGCGACGTCGCCGGCCCGTGTTTTACTTTCATGAACTTCCACGCCCGGGCTTAATACTTTTTCGACGGGGGGAAATAAAAGGTCCGCGAGAGCTCCTTTCAAAAAAACTGCTTTTCCGCCACGGTAAACAGTCGGCGGAATCTTTCTTCGCGCATAAATGAATCGCGCGTCGTCTTACGGCTCTGCAATCGGTAATTTTCCCACCGTTCCGTCCCAATAGAGTAATTTGCAAAGTCGCGGGGAGGGAGCGAGGACATACCTCCTTTTTCATTCGTACTTTTGCTTTGGTGCTTTTTCACGAGTCGTCGGAGAAACACCTCGAGGACAAACAGAAAGTCTTTCTTTTTTTTCTGGTTTTGACCGCGCGCGCTAGTAATTGAAATTGCGCAAATCGGAAATTGCGCGGTGCACTGAAGAAGCCTTTGCAACTCACACGATTTCTATCGACGAGATTGTGTGGTTAGTCTAATGAGACTGAAACGCTTTGGGATTTATCAAAGGGATTGGATTCTGCTGTTATTTGGCACTCCCGTAGCTGGTATGCGTTTAATGTCTGTAATGTGTACTTAGCTGAATTCATTAATGATCAAAGTGAATTTTTTTTTATTTTGAAAATTATGCTTATAATACAATTTATGCTGTCAATTTTTTTAAAAGCGTGATCTTTTGGATAAATGAAAAGTACTTATTTTTAATTCAAAATCAACAAATTGTCACGTAATCTTAGTAAAATCTGCAAATGTCGAAAAATGCCTCAATAAAATTATTTTGACATTTTTTATTATTTTTAAGAGATTTCTAGATTTTACTGTAGCACTCTAGAAAATGGTAGTTTGTTTTACTGAGCGCTTGAACATTTATCTTCAAGTCGTGGTGAAAGTATAACGTTGCCGAGATCAAAACGATGAAAGTGATAGATATCTAATGAAACCTCGCAAGTAAATTTATTTTATACAAAACTGATATTACTGGAATAAGTGACACAGAAGGCGTGACGTCGTGTAGCAGATATAAGACTTATTATGTGTTATTGATTCGAAGTAGTGCACTTGGGAAATATCCAGCGGCCCTGAATTTCAGCCTTAATGCAAATGAAATTAATACTCCGGTTATTTAGCGCCGGATAAATGCAACGAAAATTGGCGCTGCCCCGCCAATCCAATTAGTGTCTGTAAATATATCATGAAAGCAATCTCGTTCCACTTTATCGGCAGGCCTCTATTCGTTTGTTTCTTAGTAGAGAACCGACTCCTCGTTATAACTTGTAACTTGACTAATGAAAATACGTGATTTTTATATTAATGAAAGTTAGGTTTGTAATAAGTTCCAAAATTAAAACAACCTTTTTGGATAGATCAAAGTTTTCCTTTTATAATACATACGGATATATTAAAAACTTAATAAAAACAACAACGTACTTAAAAATATACAGCTCAAAATAAGAGGATTGTGTTGCTCTAAACTAATGATTGTGTTGACTACAATCAGGAGTTTCTACTAGCTATGCAGATGTGGACAAGGCAGGGTAGACAAGATTGAGTACAATCTAAAAGCCTCGCAGTAAGTGCGAAAAGAAAGATTCAAGCTCTACCTTTTTCTTTCTATCACTACATTTCTTTTAACTTTTCCCTTCTATTTTTCTCTTTTTTAGTCTTGAATATTAACACTGCACGAAAAAACTGCTTTTTCGCTATTTTTGCGTTTTTGACACCTACGAGCAATATTTCCAACATCCAGTCAATGACGCAAGATAAAGACGCTATTTATATCAGCTTGTTAAAAGAAACACATTGTGTCTTTTTTAAATGTCATGTACATATTTTTTTGCGTCCTTTTCCAATTGAAAATTTCCGATAAAGCTAAAGTTTCAATTTTAGGAGAATTTTGTATATAATGATACAAGGAGTGAGTGTTAAAAATAATAAATCTCAATCGTAAAACATTGAACATCGTTTATTACTAATTCGTATACGTGACTTCCCAGGGCCTTTTTCTGAAACAAAAATCCAAAGCAAAGCACTTTCCAGCAGGCATGCACAATGAAAATTTATTGCACTGCGGTTCTCATTCTTCTTTGGTTTCAAAAAAAACATTTCTGATACACTTACACACACGTTTCCGCATACAACTTTAACCCTACAGTAGTATTAAGACACTTTCACTGGGAGGCGTAAGTAACATAAGACACGTGCACTACTGCAAGGCACGTCGGTAGCGGCCGTAGGAATGAAAAATGTAAGCCGTTCACATTTTCTCGTCCAAAAAAGAAAGAGAGAGATGTAGTGTGAGAGTGAGGAGGAGCGGATGAGCGAGGAAGAAAGAACGAGAGAGAGAGAGAGAGGAACTAATAGATAGAGCGAGAAAGAAGGAGTACCCTAGCTAAGATGCTCGCGGCGTCGTAGTGGCGTTATTTCTTACCCGGCCATTCGGGAAATGAACTAAAAGTCCAGAACAATGGAAGGCCGATGCGGAGCGTCTCCAAAGCGCGGCATCGCGTACACACACACAGCCTCTCATTCTAGAAGCCATTTTATCCCCTCTAAGGTGTGTGGCTCTTCATTTTTTCTCCCTCGCTCATTTATATCGTCTACCGCCCCTAATTTTTCTCCTGCAACGTTCTGTCCCTGTCGTGGGATTCCTCTCCCTTTAGCCGTCTGTCCCGTACGAGCCCCTACCTGATGGAAATGTTGCCCCTGCGAGTGTACGCCACCGACGAGGAATCTACGCCCTACTCTTGCCTTGCCCTCTATGTTGTCGATTGCTTTGGATCCGTAAGGGAGATTGTATTTTTGCGCGGAAAAAAATGAAACCGATAGTATTGGATTTAGAAAGATTGTGAAGCATATCTAAAAACATCGGGTTAGAAAATATTATTATAATTTAACACATGATTCATAAAAGTTTTGTTGTCTTGAGTTTAATTCAATTTTTTTAAATATTAATTTGTTCAATTCTATGAAGATAAATTAAAATAATTCATAAATTAATTAAAATAAGAATAAATATTACATGTTCAGTTACATTTTAAGTAAATAATAATACTATTTAAATATAAAAGGGTAAAATAATTTAATAAATACGATTACTTTTAAGTTAAAAAAGATAACGAAAGAAAGGCTCATCAGGCGCAAAAACGTTCCTCTCTTTTGTATCGCCTGGTAGAGGAACATACATTTCCTGTGGGACAACCAATTCTCATACCGTCTACCTTCTCGTTGCCCTGGTCGTCGTATCGAAGCCAACCTCCTTTATCTCTCGCCCCGTCATGTTCGCGCAACGGCGAGAAAAAGTGAGTTCCGCTCGTACGAGTCAGTCAATTTCCGCGAGTCGAACGCTACATTATCCGGGCGGTCGCCCGTCGATCGTTATATTTCCGGTGCTTCTTGCAAAGGTTCGTGAAGGCCGTGCAGAGTCAAGATCGATAGGCTCGGTCTCGTTATCCCACTCCCCTTCCATTGAGCAATTACATCTTGGATGGGAAAAAGTACTTCACGGGTTGATCAAGCTGCGGGTTTTACAAGGCCGCTCCTGATTTCCGCTAAAAGGGACACGCGCATCGATCGCCTGGCGCGCTAACCCAAAAGCTACGCGGTAGGAATTGTGATTTTCGGGGAGGTCGTTACGGGATTCGGAGAGCGTCTGCACCGCATCAGATTATATCTTGCTGCAGGTGTAAACATTTTGGTTCGACTCCATCTTTGCTCGGATAATAGAAGATTCCTTTCTTTTTACAGGAGAGAATTTTGTACAAGGGAAATAAAAGGTGCGCGTCTGTTTGTTTTAATTAAATTCGTAAAATACCATTTATATGCCGTGCAGTTTGTTCGAATATTTTCAAAGAGAATTGAATCTAGACTATTCATCGAATAATGAAACTGTGAGTAATGAAAAAGTGCATTTCGGTTTTGCATGCGTTTCATGACTGTGTTTATCCGATATTGCATAAATGTGAATAGTCTATTGGAAACAGAAAACAATTCTACAACGGCACAAAATGTTTTCAGAGCTTAAAAATTTTATAGCCTTTTACGAAGAGACTTGAACATATATTTCCAAAACTTGTTTCAGAAAAATGAGTTGCTTGAAAACATAAAACATTAAAAGGATTCTGTATACTTCTTGATATCAGAATTGTTAACTATTGAAATGTTTCTATCATAAAGAAAAAAAGTTGATCTTTGACAAACTTCGCACTCTAAACAAACTTTGGTGCGGTAACCTAACAATGTTACCATCTAAATTGATTATTTATTTAAAAAAAACAGAAACATAAGAAAATTAAAAAAATATTGCAACTGAAGCAGATTTACTAACATAAATCTTACACACTATTAATATTAGAAAATTAGAAAATGTCGAAAAAAAGCTGCTGCCCTTATCAGCCACCCATCATTGAGGATCAGTTACCATATGATCTCATTACCCATGAGGTTGACAATAATATATTGTCACTAAAAGTGGGTAAAAAAGTAGGCTCAATTAAGAAAGTAAGACCAGCTTCACCTACTGATGATCCATTTGTCGATGCAGTTTGTATGGATAGTAAAGGTAAGCTGAACTCTCTTCGGATGAATTAATTTTGAACTACAAAAACAGTTTAATTTCTATAAATTGCTTATATGCTTTCTTACGTTAACTGAAAATGTTGTAAAAGATTAATATATAACCTATAATAAATATATTATACTACCTGCCTAAGTTAATGGTTTAAACTAGCTCAAAAGGCAGGGGTTTCGTTCCGTTTTAATGGTTTTAAATAGTTCCTTGTTTACTAAATTAAATAATTTATAATTATATAATGCTAAATTTTGAAAAATAACATTGGCTTTACACAGCAGAAAGCTATGAGTTATAAAAATTGCAAGATAAATTGTATGTAATAATAATTATATTAAAATTTTTGCTTCAAATTTGAGATAAATAAAATACCAATTTGTAATACTAAAGGAGAAGTAGGATATTTAATTTTTTTATGTATAAATTTTGTTTATAGTTAATAATGTGCAAAATAATCATTGTAAATATATTTAGAAGTCGATTGTTTGAAAACTATACTTGTTGTTCATTTGGTCATGACTTCGTAGACAATATTTTATAAATACTTCATGTATATTGCAAACTGAAAAATATTTCTATATTGATACGAATAATTGTGTGAATGTAAAATAACATTAAATAATAAATAGCCAAAGGAAAGCATAGGATTTGCAACATATTATCAGCTAACTCTTGTGAGTAATAATCGTACTTTGTACGTAATATACTAAAACATCTACCTCAACTAAACTAAATTTTATCCTGGACAACACTGTCTCTATAATCTCGGGTTAAATAAATAAGCAAAACTTTGATAGAGAACTCAGTATACCAAAGCACCTTGTCAACCACGAGTCCACGTGACTAATGCGTTTAAAAAGTCGTTGAGCTAAATACGATTAGGTAGCATCAGTCCATCACGTATCTGTCGTCTAATTAATCCATTGCGTCCAAGGAAATCCATGCAGACCAGGTTGTGCCAAGGTGAACGTCATCCCAAACAAACCGCCGCCTCCGAAGCAGCCAAACGAGGAGATGTTCGTATTGCGCACTAACCGTCAGATCCTCAACAGCGATGAGATGCGCAACATACTCGAACTAGAGCTCCGCACACCAAGGAATTACTGGCCCAAGCCTGAACCACCACCGCCCGGTATCCTCGTCATCAAGGAAAATAAGAAAGTATCTGATTCGGTACCAGGTCAGAAGGAAAAAAGTTGCAAATGGTAAGGATTTGAGAATTTTGTAAAGCTTTAAATTTCTTTTTACTTTATGTCTTTACAGCATGAATGTGTACATAAATATACATTGTTATTTTTAAACTCACAAAGTATTAAATAAATGCGTGATAAATTATTTCCATTTCAGAACGTAAAAATCTTAAATTGATATAATTTTAATTAAAAGAGATAACCTTTATATTTACTTAAATATTTAACATGTATAAATTATTTGAAATGTGTTTTACACAACAGACTACGCACATATAAATCATGTCACTTGTAAGCGCTTTATAATTACAGTTATCTCAACGTATTAGAGTAAATTCGCGAATTCCAAAACAGTCGAATATTAAAACTATCACGTGCTTAGTCCAGTAATAAATTACGTAACTCATTGTACTTTAACGTAAATAATGAATCAATCTCTAATTACAATGGCAGAAATACATTATCCAGATTATGCAAACGCGATCAACCAATCGACATTGTTTTTGAATCAATGGAGTTTGTAGAATACCTGAGTTAAATATTATAGTCAATCTTTAAATTATGTGAAACAGCACAAATGTGCATTTACTTGCATGTAAAGCATCAAGTAAATTCTTGTTTTCATTCGATTTTTGGATATTGTAGTGTATATCATATCGAATGGCCCCGTCGATATGCGTTAAAATATAGTTCAAGGTGAATTCATCCGGTCAAGAATGTGCACGTAAATCATCTAAGCTGATGGAATTGCTCCACATACGCGTGAAATCACAAAGCCTTTTTTTATTCAGGAAAACCTTTAAAAAATGGTTAAGCACCGACAAATTGATTGTAGATTCTTTCGTTTTAGTTTAGTTTTATTTTCGTATATTGTAAAATAAAACTTCTTAACATAGTAATCATATAATGAAATTATACGAGAAAGCTTATTTAAGAATTTATGAGCTCTTTAAATTAGTTTTGTAGTTTATTGATCAATGTATCAATGTGTATAAATAAAGTTTATTTTGTGACAGCACTGAAAATATTTTTTTGCCTAGAAAAATATTTTCCATATTTCATTAATAACTGTCAGTATTTATAGTAGGTTTATTATATTTATAGGCAGAAAAATAAGAAAAAGTGAGTCGAATATCAAAAAGTCTTGAACTTTCTTGAACGTTGTGATTTTTACATACTGCAATATTCTGAAAAACGCCAACCTGGGACTAGTTAAGCATAACTTTTATTTATACTTTCAAGATTTACTCTTTTTTGCTTTTCCTTTCTAATTATTAACTGGTTTCAGGCAATTCATCATCATTATAGAATATGTACGTGCATAATGAAGACGCGTACTTGGCAACACGAGTTAACAAAGTATTTTTTTGTAATCTTGTAAAGACTATGTCAAACATGATATTAACACTAACTACATTAGTGTTAAAAACATATAAAAATATTTGAAAGCCTTCCATATTCTTTAATTGACTTTCAGAAATACGTTAAATAAAGAAAAAGCGATTATGCAAATCAGCGGTTAGAAAGCGTACACCATAAGTTGCCTTATAAACGACTCGTCGCCCGGCTCGACAAATAAAAACGAAGAAATGCTCTCGGCGACTATTTACATTCAAATCAGTGCAGACGAATAATTAAGGAAAGAGAGGAAATTCAGGAGTTGGGAGAAAGGACGAGGCAAGTGGAGAGAATAAAGGGAGAAACGAGTGGAGGACTTGGTGTGGGAGAGAAATCGCGGGCATCATAATGTACGCATAGACTGGAAAGTTGGCGAGAGTTCAAGTCGCGGGAAGATTTACGATCGCAGCGAAATAAAGTGTTAACCATCTGGCCGGCTGGCGTCATCGCGATCCACAAAATCCCCTTGGAGAAAATCGGCCACAAACGTTTCAATTTTGGAAAGACGTTGGACTAATTAGGAGCTGTAACGAGTTATGTCTTGATTGCCATTACGTGTGCCGACGTAGTTTACTTGGGGCTGAATTGATTTTCCCGTTTAGGAAACTGGCTTATTTAAAGGATTCCTCGCAGGAAAGTTTTTCCCGCATTTCAACATATTTAGGTTCATCGCATTTACATAATTCCTTCCAGAATTTCATTAAATTTTAAAGGTAAATTCTGATTTTTACTAGTTAGTTTTTTCCCCAGTAGAAATAGTTAAAAATAATTATACATAATAATTTAATTGTATTAAATTGACCTACACCCTCACCTTGGTCGAGATACTTTTGTACAGGGATTAATTTTTTATCTACTTCTTCCACAACTGTAGAGGATTATTGATTATTTTCGAATATTTCTGATATTGTTATTGTATTTTCTTTAGTTATTTTGTACTCGTACTTACTTTTAATTATTATTAATGGAATATACACTTGCTTTGGATAAGCATGAGTTTATCGAAGATAATAATGAAAGTCGCCTTTTATAATATTCGGCTTATTAATGACAAACACTGATATTTGTATGTATATCTTCCATACTAAATTCCAATAATAGTAAAATATTGTGTGCTTACGAGATCTACGACTGATTTTGAACTTTGACAACATTTAAGAGTATCATTTGATGAATACATGTAATAAACAGCATCATCGTAATTTATTTTAATAATATATGGAAGTTTGTTGACGTCATTTGACTCAACGTACATTTCCCTTCGATCGCTAGTATGTGAGAGTATCCTTGCGTAGTGACGGCAGCACGCAAGCTAGTAATTGGCGTCTAATATTTAGTTTATCAATAATTAATTCGTAAAATAAATATAGTGTGGTATCTTAGCATATAGATATTCAATATGATCATGCGTTGTTGTTCTGATATAAGAGGATGAACTGTAACTGAGAATTTCCCGACTTGGATCTGTTTATACTTTATTTACTTCGTATGTCGCTTCGTTGGCAAGTATTCTGCTGGAAAGGAAAATGCGGATTCTATTGTTTGAAATTGTTTACGCTCTTAATATATTTTGAGGTTAAACAATTTCTCCTAGAGTACATATATAGTTGGTCTATGTTAGATTTTCCATGCAATCCAGGAGAATACCTTACTGTTTGTTGGAAACTGGGATCGTTGAGCGATCGATGCATATAGCTTGTTGGTTTCTAACTCATTTCATTACCACCTTTTTCACTTTTTTCACTTGTACATTTTTCAATAGGAACATTATATATTGAACTGAGTAAATGTATTCCATTATCGGCAGCCATTTGGAAAATTACGATTGTGAGGAGCCTAAGCTCGCTGTACTGATTCTCGTTTGTACTTGACATTGGTATTTGTACTGCGCTAAGGTAAACGCAATCCCTCTTTTCGTAGGTTGGAATAAGATTATTGCTTTTTATTAAAAAGTAATTAAATTAAGTGTCAAACAAATAAAATTAAGTTTTTTTATTATTATAGCGCATCAAAAGTATTTTTTTCTTAAATTTCAAACTTTACATTGTCAAGAATATTTATGATAAATTTAACTTACACGACTTAATATTTATAATACTTTTTTCAAGGTAATTTTGATTTCAAAATTATACATGTAAATCTACTTAATGCGTGAACGTGTACTTAACACGTGTATTTAATTTCTAAACTGTATTGTTCAATTGTGTCTTTATAACCAAGTGCTTATATACAACTAAATTTTTGAATAATTTTATACTAATATTATTACAATACTGGTAATATTAAAAAATTTGATCGAATTTATTAATATTTTAGTAAATATTGGATTTACTGTTTCTCAGAATCAGAATAATGCAGATATTATTGTATAATTTCAGAGAGATAGCAAAATACAATATTCAAGTATTACATACATTATTACTATTATGATTTCCAATTGAATATACCATTATACCACCCTGTATGTAATTGATATATTTTACTTAATTTTGTACAGGGATAGTAATCTATAAATATGTATAAAATATTTTAAGTTTTTGTAAATAAAATTTCTTGCAACAATATCGATAAATTCATAAAATAAAACATAAGGAGGGTAGAAGTAGTGCCAAATCGAGGCACGGGCGTGACGCCGAATAAAACAAGACGATTCCTCGGTCACAGGAATGTATAGTTCACCGCGGAGGTTAATTGCGATTAGTCACTGCGAGCAGGAGAGCGACAATACCCCAGAGTGCCTATGTATCATAACGCAGGCGGGACAAATGAAAATGGCAGCCAAGTTGTAGAGGCGACGGGGCAAAGGGGGAAGGAAGGGGAAGGGGAGATAAGGCGTCCGTCTGCCGCAACTGGATTGAAGGGTCAAAGTGACAAAGCGCCTCGTTTGTCTCGCTGGATGCGAGGAATCTCGCGGAGGAGATGCCGGAGCCGGGGCCGAATGTTGAATGGCGGAGGGATTTGAATTTCCAGCACTGGTAATTAGCTCGGGCGACAGCCAAGGGAGCCGGATGTGTGCACGCGGCCCCGGCAGTTGGGCAATTGAATAATTGGGGCGGACCGACTAAGTGTTTTCGCGGGCCGATCTTCCCGGACAATACGCGGCTATTGATACGACAACTTGGCTCCTCTCAAATGCTTCGTGGTGATATTCGAATGGATTCAAATTCTTCCGAGTTGTTTGCCAAAGGCACTAAAGCGCTCGGGAGGCTGGGCCGCTCACCCCTTGAAAAGTCTGTAAAACGAGGAGCGATGGGCGCTTACGCGACTTCTTATTACCCATCGTAATAACGAGGGCAAGCGGATCCTAATTGCAGGGCGTCGCGCGGATCGCAATCTGCCCGATAAAAAAGTTCCCCGGTAAAATTAGCATTAACTGCGTGCAAGGGAGCAGTGCAATTTTAGTATCGGCGCGCTAATGCGACGAGGCGTAAAAAGCAGTTATTATACAGTTGCTTAGGCCCAAGATAGGCGCGCGAGGGGGGGAGTTTCCGCGGCATATAACCGCGCTAAATGAATTTCGCAAGGCCCGCTCGACACTTGCCTTAGCGCCTCTTCTCGAGTGCCCTCGGTATTCTGCAGTTCCCTCGACCCCCCCCATTTATTTTCACCCTTACCTCCCGTCTGTTTTGCCCGTGGCCTACTCTGCCGGTCGGCTTCGATCGCTGCGGAATTCCACCTTCCAGGCCGTCTGCTTCGGTTTTATTATTTCGAATTGCATCAATAATCGCTCGAACACTCTTCACCTTGTCGATATCCGGCCCGGTTGATTGCTCGCTTCGCTTTTTTTCCCCTTTTAGAAACGGCTAGGCCTGGGCCACGGAATGCTGGAGGCTTTTCGATGAGATTCGGTAGGAGAACGTCTACATAATAAATCTCGAGACTCGTTAATAATGAGAAATATCGAGGATGTTTGCGACAAGGAACTTCATTAAATACTATCTCAAATCGTATATATATATATATATATATATATATATATGTATACAGCGCGCAACTCAATTATTAATGTAACTTGGTAATGGATTTTCCATGAATTAGTAGATAACGAGAGATAAATAATGTAATCAATGGCTGGCAAACGAACAGTCGCGAATTCTACATTCGGATTTTAGAAATTTGACTTTAAAATTAACGCGAGCTGTATGCTAATGCTGATTTATGCTCTTTTTTTTCTTTGCGGGCCGACGAAAACGTATTATTAATGGGGCCCTTACTCATCTAGTGACACTGGCGCAGGGCAAGTTAAATCAGAAAATCTAATCTCGGCACATGATCCGGTTTAATCCCTTGTACCTTGTTCCAGACAACACACGCTTTATATCCCCAATCGTTTGACTTTCTGCCTGAAACTTGCAACAACCGCCCGCCTCCCCATCTCGATCGTCTTACTCTCTTCTTCTTTCCCTCTCGCTCTGTGATTCACAATAAGCCGCCGAGTCGTTCAGTTTTCTTGATTGAGTTGCAGTTCTCTCGGGGCAAAAAAAAAAAAAAAGAAAACTAACAGCCAGCCTCGTCTACTTCTCTCTAAAACATCGAGGCGCGCTCTTGGCGCTGCGACAATTATTTACCAAAATAACTCGGCGGAGCACTTTGACGATATCAGGAGTTGTGGCTCTATCAATTTCTACTACTGGGAAGGCGCCCGCGAGCCCCTTACAAATAAAGAAAAACCGGCGAGCTGTTGCTGCGAAGTAGTTTATGGGGACGCGAGTCCCGCGGAGTCCCCGGACGATCGCCCCGGCGAAAAAGATTACGCGACCCGCGCTCCCCGGGATTGCCCGGCCGCCGCGGGAGATTTAATTCTCCCGCGGACGCCTTTAACGCGCCGGCTGAGCGCGCGTTTAAGGAAAAACACTTTTTCACTCGCATTAGCATTAAAATTTGCCACGTGTTCCCGCGGCACGCGCTGTCCCGGCCAAGTCGCGGCCGGGGGAAAGCGAGGGGAAAAAAAAAGAAAAAAAATAGGAGCCGGTCCCTCTCGGCGCCTGGGAAAAAGCCGAGGGAAAAAAAAGGGAGGGCCGCGGGCTCTCTCGCGAGTCTCGTTTGTAAAATTCGTTATCTCGCGCGGGTCGCGCGCGCGCGCCTCTCTCCCGACACAGCTCCGCGCGCTTCATATTTATGAGGGGAGTTTTAGCATATTCAAAACATAAATTACTTTTAGCGGGCTAAGTCAACTAGCCAATAAAATACTGCCTCCAGTTTATCTCGGGCGGAATTATGCGCGATTTCGTCGGGGCGCGCGGCACAGGCGCCTTGTAGACCTTTTGCGCGCCCCGGCTCCCTTTACAATGCAAATGCGCCGATGAATCGATGCGCGCGTGGGCGCGAAAAAGAAAAGGCGCGCGCGGGCGCCCGGGAATCTGCCCCGCTCTTTGCTCGCGGATGCTGTGGCCCAGGGGGGGGTGAGCGGACCCGCGGGATTTATCCGCGCGCCCGGCCTCTTTGTCTGGCCTCGCGGGCGCCGCCTCCTTTTTTTCCCGCCAAAGTTTCGGCGTCGAAGCGGGATATACGGGATAGCTGCTGGGCCGCGCCCTCGCGCCCCACGCCCGATTGCAATCTCGACGGCTTAGGGCCCATGATTTCGTAACGAGGTTTCGTCGTTTTGCACCGGCCGCCGAGCCCCGCCCTGCCTCGGTCGGAATGTCGGGCGCCGCGCCGCCCAGCCGCTACCGGCGAGAAAAGTTGGCGGTAAGGGAAGACCGAACTTTGTCAGGTAATTGCTTGTGAATAGTGAAACCCGGGCTGCGTTTAAATATTATATTCACGGAGAATTTTTCGCTGAAACGCGAGAGAGCAGAGCGCACTGAAATGTTCATAATGCTTTTTGCTGCGTCATCCTTTGAAATACCAAGAGGGACTGACTTCACTGGAAAACTTTAGGGAATTTCTTTTGTCAGTGGAGCACTTTTCCAAAATGAGTGGATAGAAAAACTTGAGATCATTGTTACATTTCCCTGCAAAACTTGCAAGTACAAGTAAAGTATAAGTAAAAGGATGAACCGAATAATGATATACCTTCGACTATTTCCTTTATTATTATTACTTTTATTATGTTATAAAGCCCATTATTTCTTGTCACATTTTTTTAGATTAGTTTTAACAATGTTTGACACTATTAATTTACACATGTAAAGTTATGTTTTATTTCTCTGTAGAAGTTACTCCTATGCGTATACTGTAAAAATTTTCTTGAATTTTCAATCACTTTTAGTTATTTCTGTACATGAAAATTCAGTTTTAGATAATTGAATACAAAATTCATAAAGATGTTACTTAATTTTCATTTACTTAATACATTCAAAATATTATTCATGTGCTCGTGATTGAAAAAACTTAGAATAATTTCATCAATTTTTAATTCAGTTCAACATGTAAAATATATCAAAATTAATAGTCCATATAGTTATGAATATGAATATGGTAAACATTATGAAAAATAATAAGAAATTATATATTGTGTATATTGTGAAATTATATATTATGTGTTTTCGATGAAATCACATTTATTTTTTTATGAGTCATTAGAAAAGTAATAAATTAGCTTCTTTTCACTGTATATATTGCAAGCTGAAAATTAGAGGTTATGTTGAGGTTGCAATTAATCTAAAATATTTTTTTTGTTCTAAGATTCATTCAATACAGAATAATTCAATTTCTACATATATTATTAAACATTAGATATTGTTAGATATTTATCTGACGACGTTCTGACGTGATTATAAATAAGATCTAAATATCTTTTTGGGCACACCTGATAAGGTAACGTATACATTTAAATATACTTTTCTATTTAAAAAAATTATAAAACGATTGATAAATTTAACATAAACTTAATTTTTAAAGGGTTTTTCTTCAAATTAATCCAGAAATAGAAAACAAGAGAACATCGGAGGGGAAAAAAATTCAAACCGTATATCAGTGCAGTGTTTAATCTTGCACGAGATTTATCTGAGTATTCAGATTTATTTCAAATAACGACTACAGACTAACCACTCACCAATATATATATATATATGTGTGTATGAAATTTCAAGTACTTGTACATGAATTTTCAGTACCTTTCATAAAAAAAACTTCCAGTACAATTATTGAAAATTCAATCATAAATTTTTTACTATACCATGTGTTACAAAATTATTACATGAATCCAATCTTTTATTTATCAATTCTAATGTTGGCGACTATATTCAAAATAGAATTAAGATCGTGTTTTTAATCCATGATTAAAACAAAACAATAATCAAATAATAATAATCGAAATCATATGAAGAAAACCAAAACTTTAGAGTTTAAATCTACTCTGAAAAAATAAAACTGATTTTCTCTCTTGTTCTTTTAAATATACGAATAGGATGTGGCAAATTCATTACAGATTGTAAAAAATGGTACTTGTAATTAATAATGTTAAATCATCAGAATAATAAATAATAATGCGAGTGCGCATATAGATGCGTGTATGTATATAAATGGATAATATAAATGCGATCAATTTTAACTCCTTATCTGATATTCAAAACGCTGTAATATAAAATTTCTAATATATAAAATATGAAATTATTTTTTATAAAATATATTTAAATTTGTATGCACATTATCTACATTTTAAAATCTTGAAAATCCATTCTTTGGTTGAAAAGAAAGTCTACGTCAAACTCCGAAAATTAAAACTTTTCAGGAGATACTGTTTTAGAAAAAATGTAATATTCTATTTCAGATAGTCACATTTAAAACATATATAATGATCACATTATAATTCATTTTTTAAAGTATATTTTCACTAAAAAAATTGTAGATTTATTATTTTTATATTACTATATGTCAATAAATATTCATACTTATTGATGTACTTTAATATAATATATTTAATATATTTTACATTAGTATAATTTATTTAATCAATTAGATCTTATCAAAATTAATTAATATAGGATATCTATTACTAAACAAAAATACGTATCACCATATCCAACAACTAAGAGGTTAACCTGTCAAAATGTATTCCTTTCTCTCTCTCACTCCTGGAATTGTAATGAGTGCGGAAATAAGTAAACTTACAATATTAGTTAGTATATGTTTCCCTAAGAAATTGCTTTTGATCTTCAATGGCAGCTCCTCAAAATACGACCAAAGTATCAATTCGTTTAAATTAATAAAACAAATAAATATACAACAACGGGTATCAGACAATGAATGTGGGTTTTAACATAATCTTAGTCCACTGTCAGGAATATTGAGTCTTTTTTGTTTATTTTGTAACGGAATTTTGTTAAATATAAACAATTAAATTATTGTAAAACTTTTAGCGTAAACCCCCTTAAACACAAGAATATGAAATGACATTTAAAAACAAATCTTGATCTAAACATGTATACCGACAGTACAAAATCTCTCTAAATAATTACGTATAAATTATCATGTATAAGGTATCACGTGTTACCGTTGTACATATGTTGACTGTAATAAAGTCAGAATATACAAATACTGTATCTAACGGACATCAATATTTGTATAAAAACTGATTATTATTTATTTATATTAATATTATTATATTAATATTTATATTAGTATTATTTATATAAAAATTCTAAATAAAAGGACAGAACGAAATGTGGTTAGGGTTACATGTTATTAAAATAATAAATGGGTTGGATTTGCATCTCAGCCGAGCTGTGTGTGAAGGCCCTTTTGAGGGCCTTGGGACACGTTGTCAAGGCGCTTCGTGAAGGCTTTAAATCTAAAGCTGGCAAATGTCTCCTTGATTTGAAAATGTGACATTCTATTGCACGGGCAATAGGTTGTGAAGAGGGAAGGGAGGCGATCGCAACTAAGTTTTCTCGCGTCTAGCGTCAGTCAGTTCCGCGAAAGGGTGATGAGGGGGAGAGCAGCCCGAAGGCCCAATCGCGCCGAAAGAGCAAAAGAGGGGAAGGGTAGAGGGAGGTACCCGTGGAAGGATTTGGACGCTCTCGTGGTTCTTCCCAACTGTAAGGGATGCCCGGTAAAGAGTGGGGAGAAAGTGGGGAGGGACTAATACGACAATGTAGTTAAAATTAAAACTAACAAGGCGTTTATTAAAATTAAGCAGTCTTGACTCAATTTTTTAAACTAAGGATTCAATGCATGGAGACAATATATTTTACTATTTTTCAACAATAAATAAATTAACTGATCTAATAACTATAAATTTACTAATATTATCTTTGGAAACTTTAAAAATCATCAATACTATGGTGTGTTGAAAACAAATAGAAGTAGCTTCTTTTAATTTAGCTTTAAAGGCAACTGCCAATGTGATGATATCAAGCGCTCTCAAATTATTTATAATGAAAACTGTGTCCATTCACTTGCACAGTTAAAAGATTAACATTTTGATATCTCGCCTCTGCTTTCTTTGCTGGATCTTAACAGTTCGAATACTATTGTGATGCTGATAGACATTCTAAATATTGTGCAAACGCGTTTTGACGAGTTGTTTACTTATAATTTCAATACGCTATATACAATTCAACACCATTTAGTACGCATACACTCATTTTAACTTGAAATGCCATCTTTTGCTGTTATCAGACTGCAAAAATTCCTGACATTTTCTAGCGCATTTTGTTACATCCTGGAGTCTTGCTTCTCATGTAATTCCCGTAATTGTAATTTATGAGCGTTTTCACGTTTTAGTTTAAATATTCGTATTTACCTCTTATTTTCCTTAGTCTAATCATAAATGATTATTTCATTCACAATGAAATACTACTACTACCTATATAGTAGCACAGTTTTTACCTAAATATTTATTTTCCAAACACAGTCTTGGAGGAAACACAAGGATAATTAATGGCAAAGGTACAGTTTCATTAATATAAGTAGTACTAGAAACATACCTGTACACAATAGCATTCATAGAGATACCTATACAGCTTCAATATAATTTATGCGCATTCACGTGCATTCCCTGTGGAGGCAGCTGCAGTTATACTGCAGCATTTCGTCTTTCTCCTCTTGTTGTCTTTACTTCACTGTCTTTCCTCCTCGTTGTACATAGAGTTAAAATAAAATTGAAGTTACGGCCTATGAAAGTCGTTTATACTGTCAATTTTGAATACACGAGTAGAATATTCATAGCAGCGTCATGTCTGCATCGGCTCCATACTCTTGACAATAAGTGAATACAATTTTAATACCGCGAACGAAATGAATTTCTTATTCGAGGGAAAAGTCGGAGGCGGTGAAAAGTTAACGGGATCGCAGCCGCCTCGGCGGGAAAACGGCCGGGAAAATCATGGCTCTTCCGACGTGGCGAGTGCCAGAGCGTATAGCTGGGCAAATATAGGCAACAGCGGCGCCCGGGAGCCGAGGGCGTCCCTGAGAGCACACGTGGCCTCCGCCTGGGCTAAAAGCCTGCGTGCATCTCGAGGGCGTGCCGCGACTCCCCTAATTTTTCCCCGCGAGATCGATGCGGGCCGCGCGCGCTAATCGGATGAGAGCGCTATCGACGGGCCTGGCGCGTCATGCGCGTCGTAAAATAAATCCGTCGCAGGGGCGGATTAGCCGCGGCATAGCGCCGAGGCGACCGAGCAAACTTTGCGCCCCGTTTGCCCGGCCGGCCGGCTGCGGCTCGGCCATTGTCGGCGAGGGCTCCCTTCGCAGACTAATCTCCTTGTTATCCTTCCTCTCCTTTCGTTTGTTGTTGCAATCATTGGTCCTAATTAGAGGCCCGCGCGTTATTGCCAAAATTAGCAGAATTTTTGGGAGATGTACGCGTACCTTTCAGTCTTGTATAGCTGGTTTAAGATTCCATTATAGCGATACGGATTCATAAATTATGTGATTTGAGTAACAAGAGATTTTTTACGAGGGAAACAAGTCTACTGTTTCATCTGCCGGCACTCGTTTAGTTTTACTCAATCCGCGTGCTTTCCTCGCCAGTTCTCAAGTTTTATAAATAATGCACTGTTGGTTGGTTTCAGTCACGTACACCGCTTATACAATTTCATCACTGTTTTCTTATTGTGTATTAACCGTCCGACGAGTCATGGAAAAAGATACAAAACGTATCTTGATGCGATTTCTATAACCGACATCACTCAAGCTAAAAATGCATTGCGGCATCACGTCCGTGGCATGCCTGTTCCCCTCGAAAATTCCAAATAAAACTGCCAATCAAACGAGCCCATCGCTACTATGTTGTCCTGTCCCCGCGATCACGTCTACCTGCCGACTTGACATTCATGCCGAAATTGGTCAAGTTGCAGTCCCTCGAGTTTCCCGCCCTCGCGATATTTAAACGGGCGCACGTCCGGGCCAACTTTTCGCTCCGCAATACTCTACCGCGGCGCTGAATAATACAGCGGGTAATATATTTTAAGTGGACGCATATCTATCTCTCGCGAGAAGTTTAGAGAGATTTTGTTTTGATTTAATTCTAGTGGTGGAGTTACTTGTGTAGCGCGCGCATAAGTACGCAGTTGAAACGATGTTGCGGGTTTCGAGGTTCACAGGTGTGGCGGACAATAATTGGTAGGTTGTATGGAAACGGACACGAGTTCACAGAGTAATTTTATACACTCTCATTCACAATATTTTGCTCAAAATTCGCGTGAATTATAATCAAATGCGTGATTTAGAAGAAAAAAGCTGCATTGTACAAAACAATATCATCACATTTTCCTTAAATCCTCCCCTTTCTTTTATGACAGTCTTATGAATTTATAACGATTGCGCGTGGAATCATGGAATACGAGTCGGTGTATTGCAGTCTGAATTAAATAAGACTCTTTATTATTCACAAGTTCTCCTCTTTATTCTAAATCACATCCCTCATAATTAATTCACGTTGCAATCCAAAGCCCCTTCATGTATCCCCGCTCGCAGTAGTTTTCGCGTGTATTCATATAACACACGCAATCGTTCTCCACCACGGCAAAGTTCAAAAAGCCGCCCTGAACAGTTTCACCCGGCCCGGGACTTTACAGCCGTATAATTCCGATCATTTAGGTATCATTATTATGGCTAAATGTAGCAGGGGCTCGGCAGCAACAATCGTAAACAATATTATTTCCCCGGGCAGTTATCGGGCGCGCCGGTAAACGGCCCCGCCTTAATTTCGAAATATCCCCGACCAAAGAAAATAATTTCAGTATCACGAGGATCGTGTTAATTATGGATTACAGCGGGTGCGGTAGGCGAGACTCGCCCCCCCCCCTCTCCTCGTATGTAGGTCTCCGCGGGCCAGTCGGCGCAATTGATGACTCGCGCCCCGATGCATAGTCATTGCGCCGAGCTATTACGTCATTAGGCCGCGCGCATAATTCAAAGCTTTATGAATTATTCTGTTTGCAGACGATTATATTGGCGATCCCCAATTAACGACGCGCGAGGCCAAGTCGGGGGAGCCCCGGTTAATTGTAATTCACGCAATTTATTATTGAATGTAACGATGCCGCTACGAGACCCCCGGGGCGTTTTATTGCGCCAAATGCGGAAAAATTGTCCAAATTTTATGTCGTCTACGATTAACGCTGACTCGCGCATTATTGCGCTACACTTTTGCCTGACAACGACGATCAGCCAGTCGAAAGGAGGTCTGTGGACAAATTGAGACCGCTCGCACCCGGCGCGCCTCTACGTCACCGTTTCAGTTAAGACAAACGCGCACGCAATAACCCCATGATTAAGAAGCGTTCGAGGACGGGGGAGGGAAATAGTAAAAAGTCGAGGGGGGGTGTGCGTTAAAATTCTCAACTTGCCGGCGGGAATAAAATCACTTGCTCCCGGAGGTCGAGGGGGGGAGGGGGGCCCGGATGGCGCGAGATGAAATAAAAAAGCATAAAAAAGCCGGCTCCCGCGCGGCTCGCGCTCGCACTCGCGGATAAATCAGTAGAAGCTTCTCCCGACTCCTTCACACGAGTCCGAACACGTAGGGGGCATAAATTTCGCCCGCGCGACTGTAAGTTCAGACAAATATCGCCTGTTTTTCATTCCGCAGTTTTCCCGCGTCACCTATACGTTACATTGGCCGCCCCGGTCCCGCTGAAGAGTTGAAATGTGCGTTGTACCGCGCCCCGACGCGTTTTTATTACTCGTTTTGGCAGTGAGAAATTGTCGCTTTTTCACCTACAGCCTTTTTTTCAACGACTCTTTTACTTTACTAATAAATGGTGTCGAACGTAATTTTCGCCCCCGGCGAAAATTGAACCCTTGGCCCCGCCGGAAAAAATTGCAACTCGCGGAATTACTCATTCGCTCTCGCCGCAATATTCGTCCAGTCTCAGCTGGCTCGGGATAACAATATGGACCGGAATGGCTTGAATTTTTCATTTTAATGCCGAAGAATGAAATTTTTATGAAAATTTCAGCCAGTACAATTACGAGTGATTGACAACTTTGCCCAAGCCCGATTCAGAAAATATTGAATATCATTTATTTGTTATGGTAACTTGTATGCATATCCCGCTAAAAATATGATTTATACGCGATTAATTATCGAGTGACGCGTTATCCCTGCAAATTAACCGCAACTGTCCGGAAAAACGTGGCCTTTTTAAGCACTATTTATACCAGCAAATTATTCTTTGGACTGATTTTAGATGTCGTGATCTACCCGTACTTGCTGATCTGTTAAGACACTCAGTATGGGGAACAGCTCCGGGCATCAATGCCGGTATCCCTAATTGGGTCAGGGTAAACTTGGCTTTGCCTCCATCAGAGGGAGTCAATAACACCGGCGAAGACATTGCGCGGCATCACTGCTACGGTGAGAGTCCGCATAAACAGTGACGCACAAACTTAGCCCGGCTCCCAACTTGTTGCGGTGCGCGCATAAAATCCGCCCCCGCCGGCTAACTGAGTTACCCAGGGACAGATTCCATTCATTCTCTCGATCGCGACAAAACGACCGATTAGAATCCCCAGGGCCGACGGATCGGCTGCTGCTTGCCCCCCGCCCAAAAAAAAAAGAAGTATTCTTTGTATCGTATGGCAATGAATCCTGAGCGCGGGCATGCATTTTCCAGATCGAGGGATCCGCTGGGAAAGTCCATCGATTTAAAAGAGTCGCGATTTATCCCCTGTGACCGTGCTTGCTCTGTCGGGAAATTCGGCGCGGCTTGTTTGCACCCTAGAAGTAGAGATAGGACAATGCGCCAAGCTGCGATATGCTAAACTTTATTTCATTCCAATACAGGGGATTCGAATGTAATCGGAAGAGTAATAGGATTTCGCTTCGTTGAAAATGTACAAACGATTATCGGTAGTTCATTGCTTCAGAAACTGATGGAGGGATCATAGTTTGATTTTTGTCGGGATTTGTCTTTCTGTAAATATAGTTTTCGCTCTTTTCACACTTTAAAAAATACGTACTAAGCAAATTTATAACTACCTATTTATAATGCTACTTTACTACAAATACGATATAATGTATTGATAGGTTTCTTCTTATTTAGAGTAGATAGTAGATCTTCATTTCCAAAACAAATTTCACGCTACGGCTGCAGAGCTACAATTCGTAACTTTACGAAAATAAGGGTGTAATGTATGTTTACGGTAATGAAGATTGATAGAACTGGTAATGCCCAAATAAATTTAATAACTAAGTTAGAGCCCCTCAGAAACATCGCTAGTAAATTGGAATATTTGATCATATTCAATTTATTGATGAGATGGGTCCGTAATTTGTTTCGAAGTGACTCAGCAAGCGCGCATTAAGCCGCTGTTATTTAATACGATCAAAGAATCATCAAACCTGACGTTATCGAGACAACCAAAAAAAAAGTTGTTATAAACCTTAAAAGTGAAGCTTATTTCATCAAGAATTCCAGAACCCATTGTTCCCCGCTCCGTGAAATGACTGACGGTATTTTAAACGTCGATCAAAGCGAGAGAAAAACCGCGCGATCAAATCGTCGGCCGATCACCGGCGCTATAAATAATCTCTCTAACGATTCATGGCCGTGGGTCGAATCTGGCGCGAAACCGGCCCAGTTCCGACCTCGTAACTCACTGTCAGCGAGTACCTTTCCCCGGAATGACAATTGCACCGAGCGAGAAATCCTCGTCCGATCGGCCGGCCCCATACCTCCCCCGCCCTCGCCCCTCGCCCTACCGCGGCGTCGGGAGGGCGCGATTGAAAAATCGGAGAATTAGGTGGAGTGGCCAGAAGGGCGGTCCCCGCGGGCCCTACTGCCGATCGATGCCCGCGGCGGCCGCGCCCTCCGAGCCGCCGCCCGCGGCCCTTGGAATTATCTTGAGCCAATCATCGGGGGGATTAGGCCGCGGCGGGGCCGCCTCGCGTAATTAAGCAATTAATAATTGCGCTTTAGGCGGTGCCCCGGCAGTTTGGGTGCGGCCCGGCCGGCCGCTGCGCTAGGCCGCGTTACCAACTTTGCGCCCGCGCCTCGCCCCGGGCCGACCGCCGCGCACTGGGGCCATTCATTTAATAGAATGCCGGAGTCGACGGCTTTCCGGATTATTGACTTGGAGTTAAAAGGACATTTGCTGATAAATTAAACATTGGAGTACTTTCGATTGTTTCGTAAGTGCGACTGTGGTAAGCTCCAGTAAATAGGCGATTCAACGCCAAACAATGTAACAATGTATAATTGTCATAAATTATTGCACATAATGAGCGTTTATCTAGACTACGGATTGACTGGCCTTTACTATCGCGTTTACATACTTTATTGGTATTATTCATGCTAATGTAAAAAGTAATTTCAATTTCAATTAACTGGGTATTATTAGAGGAGTTTATAATAGTCGGGAATAAAAGGAATGGGTTTGGTTATAACAGCTGCGCTTTCGAAACAAATCATTCCGTCTTTAAACTGCTTTAAAACATGTTTTGCGAATTATAATGTTATCCATACAATTCGGGAATTATCGTACTTGGTGTATTTTAGGTAAATCGTGGTTGTTGTATACATCGAGGTAATGAGCAACCAGCAGCTTTTTAATTAATTACAGATAAACCAGCCGAGTCATATTTTCCTTCCTATCTCCAATCTGTCCGCGGGTTTTTATTTCGCAGCCAACTCTTAACCCGCGGCCGCAATCTCGCTACTGCGCGGACTGCTTTAAGCGTAATCGAGATGGAGCGCCTGATTCGTCTCCCCGGGGTACAAAAATTATGCTCCCCGCGAAGCTCGGGATCCTAAACGCTCGCGGCGATCCCGGGCATCTAAACCTCCGAGCGCCGGCCGCAAAAAGCCGAACGGCTAGCGGCCGGAGAATCACGGCGCCTCGCATCAGCAGTTCGATCGCATCGGCGCATTAAATTGATCGGGGGCACGGGGTATCGTGGGCGGGATGCGCCGCGCCTGGATTACAGCGCGCGAGCCATAAGCCACGCGCTCGGTTTACCCCGAGAATCCCCGTATCGAATTCCTCCCCCGCCCGGCCCCGCCCGCCCACCCGCGCCCCTAATTCGTTGTTTATATGCGGGCCGCGCGGAGACGCTTGCCGACTTATATACAAGCGGCTCGATGCGCCTCGCGAAATATTAATTAATATAGCCATCGCCACGTGTATTGTAATTCCGTGCATCGGTTAGTCCAGCGATTAAAGAGCGTAATTGAAACTTGCTCCGCTCGGCAGACGGGGCCAAGTTAATTAGCTCCGAGGCCACGCTCCTCTGATTATTTATTTATTGATTGCAGCCCATTGGATAACGATAATGGCTGAGTTAAGGATTAAAGCACAAGTTATTGACTATTGATTAACCTACTCATATTGCTAAGAAAGTTTACGAAAAAGAATAACCAATAAAGTCTATCTTTTCGTTTAGGACGTATATAATTTGTAGGGCATTGCCAACAATTAGGTTCTCAAATAAAGTTGTTTTGAACAATACAGCATCATTGAGAAAATCGCTTTCGATAAAGTGGTCAGCGCGCTTGCAAAATCAGCTGTTGTACTTGCAGTAGTTTTGACAGAAACTTTACTAGTAAAAAGTTTACAGAAGAGAAAAGTTCACCGATTCAGCGTCTATTTTGAAACTTTAGATGAAGATAAGAAATTTTTTTGTATTATTTAAGCATTAAACATGATTAGACTTTCCATACAAATTACATAAAATTTAGCGTTCAGGAACTTCCTTCGTGATGAATTTAAACTTTTTGTTTTTTTACTGAATTTTATGGGAAATGCATGATAAACGGGAAAAGGGATATTAAAACTGACAGGTAAGCAGTCGGATCGTTTATTTTTAAAAAGCTTATGCATATTTATCGAAAATAACAGTGTAGCCAGGCGTGGAGTAATAATTTACAAGATTTAGCGTCGCTTGGCTTTTAGTTGCTGCTGGATTAACAGGTATCGGCGTTCCGGGGAACGAATTGCCAGTTGCTGCGGCACGCGCATGAAAATAAAAATCTCCCCTGCGCCCGATTATATTACCCAAACGACGCCGTAACCGGCTAAAAACAAGGGAAAAAAGATGCGCGGCCCCTCCCCCGATTCAAATAAGCGCGTAATAAAGCAATTCTGATTTGGTAAAAAGAAGGGGACGCGGGAAAAAGTGTAAAAAGGAGGAGGGGGCGTGGAAAATAAACGCGTGAGAGATCGAAAGAGCCGAGTGAAAATTCATTAAGGCCATTTACCTCCTCGTGCTTTTATCTCATTTCTACATTTGCCACCAGCTCGGAAATGGGAGCTAGCTGTGCCCTCTTCTTGTTGTCTCCTCCCCGTTGCCGCCCTTTTTTCTTCCTCCAGGTAGTCCCTCTTTTACGAGCACCTCCCCCGTCCCGACCGGCCTCCCCCCGAGACATCGATATTCGCCCGCGTGCGCTTCTCTTCGTCTCTCCCTTCCTTTTTCACACTCTCTTTATCCGTCTGTCTCTCACTCTCGACCGGGAGGAAGAAAAACAACGTTTTTATTACGTGTAATTTCCGTACAGGCGAGCGACTGGTGGGCTGGCCGCGGCAACACCGGACGCTTCGCTGAATTTAAATACCATTTTCACTTTTGCATTTATTACGAGAAACCAATTTTATTCCGCTCGCGTGGATCGAATTACGTCGCAACCAACTTCGGAAGCGTATCTATAATGTTTGCTCCCAAAAAAAAATTCTGCTGAGCCCTGCCGCGCTCGTGTTCATTACATCTGTAGAGAGTGACGTGCACTTGAATACTTCAACGAATACTAAAGAGTTTGCTCGCGCGTGAATGATTCGTAAATATATACAGACGTTTGCTCGAAAGCCGATTATCGTTGTTTTTACAAGGAGAAATCAGATTATTATTGGTTTGCTTTTGAAAGCAATACCGTGTTTGTAGGATTTTTTACAAATTCTTGAAAATGCCATTTCAAGGTACTGTTGACAGCGGGAACAAAAAGTACTGTCCATAAAACTTTTGAGAAAATTTAATTGTTTACTTTAATTGAAATATATATCCTAAAAAGTTGTATTGTTTTTTGTCCCGGATTTTGTATTTTTGTCCGCATGACCTAGATATAATTTCCGTCCCCTTACCTCTGAACTAATAATAAGACAGAGGCAGCTGCTCCGGCCATACTGGGTTCCAATATCAGTAAGTAGTGGTTTTGGCACTATATTAATGTTTGCAATAAAGTATATCCATTCCTGGTCATCGGGGACATTCCTTTTCCTATTCATTTGTTCCAGCTTGAGTTTGAAACCGCCCATAAAGTATAGGTACGTATATAATGAAATTATTTTATCAAAATTTGGTTCATTCTTTAGGCTGATAAAATATGTTTTATATTCTACTTATATAATTCTAATAATATATTGAAAATTATTTAAATACAGAAAATAACAAAGTTACAATATACTATAAGATTTTACCGCATAAAAGTATAATAATACAAATAATACAAATCGACTATGATTCTTTTAATAAATAAAGTTGCTCTATAAGTTATCCAGAATCGCTAACAGTGAGTTAAATTCGTAATAAGGCCTCCTCAACTAATCAGCGTGAAACTGTACGATAAACAACTCGCAACAGTGCATATATTATACATCGGTAATTGTAAATAAAATGCTTACAAAGCGAACCGTTTAGCATTTTGGCAATTGCGCGCATCCTATGTCCTTCCGAAAAATCGCCGGCGCAAGGCCGAAATCCCGGATGAGATGAATCTGCCCTCCTCCTGAGCCCGGGCTATGCGCGCTTATTGTGTTTGCATGATGCACAGTCATTTCTAGCGGGTGTAATATTAATGCCTCGCTTCCGACATTTCGACGGAGTTATTTCCTCGCGCGCGCGCAACCTAGGATGGCGCATCCCTCGGATTATACCCGGAGCTCAGCCGCTGCAGACTCTGCATTCTCTTCCTTCTCGGTCGGGTTCCTTGTCTCCGCCTCTTGCTGTTCCGCAATGCTGCGGTGGTACTTTGAATTTTACGCCAAGGCGCAGGTATAAAAGAATTAGGAGCCAAGACGCTCCTTCGGACGAGGTCAACTTTGCATCGTTCAGTGCCGCGGTAATAGCCTGCATGCAGTCTTATAGATTACTCATTACTACCTAAAATTCAGAAAATCGTCTTTTAGCTACAACGGTAAAGTTATTAAAGGTCGGATAAATTAGCTAGAAGTCTTCGATTAAGGGTTTCGAGGTCATTCTTTAAATGCCTTTTGAAAATTTAATTTCGATCACGTTAAAACGTTGATATGTCACCGACAGACAAAAAAAACTTGATAAAATAGAATTTATTTTAGGGTAAGAGAACTAGTTGATAGCGAATGGGTTGTTACATTTTTTAAATTCAAGATGGCCGATTCGATATGGTGAAAAAAAAATTTGAAATGATAAAAATTGCATTTGAGATTTCGAGCTGATTTGTAATAAGCGACCTCGAAAACCGTTATTTTTCAAATATCACAAAACATTACGAGTTTTCAAAATTTTCATTGGCCATATTGGATTGACCGTTTTGATATTTTTAATTTTGACAGTTGATTCATAGTCAACGATCTCGAAAATCTCCATATACTGTTTTCTTAAAACATCCGAAAAGCTAGTAATTGAAATTTAATTTGTTAATAATTCGATAAAACAAAAAATTAAAAATTGTCCGAAAAATTCTAGCACACTTCTTAATACGTTCTTTAAGTGATTCTTAATTGGTTTCATTCTGTACAAATTTTTTATATAGTTGATTCATTTTGAATTAAAAATTATGAAGGTATAATAAAAGCTATACCTTTGGCCGCTTTTTTGAAGTGGCGATCATATTGAATTTTTCAATTCGGAAGTTTTTTTTGAAAGATTATTTAATCTATACACTGTTGGTAATGCTCTAAGTATGTGTTTTAGATATGATTTCTTTCAGGTAATGTAACTTACCTTAAAAGAAATTTCTAGTTTTATGGAGATTTTTTAGATTATCAACGCCATCTTTGATTCCTCATGATTGAAATTAAATTTTGAAATAACTTGAAATTTGGGCTTGAAATTTGCGGTTGAAATAACACATGTAGAAACGCCTTTGAATACCACTTCCCCTCAAGTGGGATTTTATAAATTTCAGGCAATAGGTTAATCCGTTAATAAAAAGTTAATCATATACAGGAAAAAATGAACTCAAGTTAATAAACAGTGAGCATTTAATGTACGTTTTTTTTATAAAAATGCAGAGTTACAATTACTTTGAAAGCTTCAGCATAATTCGTATCATTTTCATTTTAAACGAATGTAATAATTAATATAATGTAAGAGTTTCCTGCTTTTAGATATTATGTTAAACAGTTAAACAAAGGGTTCTAAATGTAAAACAATGCAAGTTTCCATAAATTTTAAGTTAACTTGATAAATTACTTAAATGCTAGTGCACCTGCATATCCTCATAATTCTATTTTATGGAATGTTATAAATAAAGAGAAAAGTTAAATGAAATAACTTCTGGCAAGAATTATACCCTCTGCCCATCTGTCTGTCAGCCCTCTCCCTCTACGTCTTTCCCATTTAAATGGAATATCGATTCTGCTTTTGGTTTCCCTGAAATTGAAATAGGTGAAAGAAATCTATCTGCAATTGCACACACTGATATTATTATGTTTGGAATTCCACCGAAACTACCATTCCGACTGAAATATTTTCCATGCTCGGATTAGCGATTAATGGATTCAATTTTAGCTGCAGAACCGCCGAGAATCCGATCCGCGCTCGGATGGTATAATTACAATTCCGATACGCGCCGCTTCGAAAAGAAACATCGACGGCAGCTCGCTCAAAGTTACATTTCGCAATTGACCGGAGCGTGAGTCTCCGACTGCCATCAGGGGAGGCGTGCGCGATTTTTATATCTCCCGAGTATCGTGCACGCTCCTCCTTTTATCCATTCTGCCCCTAGCCCTCATCTCAACTCCACTACGGCCAACTTTCGTCCCACGCCCCGCTCGTATATCTTATTCACTACATACGCGGTCAGAGTAAGTGCTTCGAAGGGTCACTGTAGTTCGACGGCCCAATGTCCGAGAAAATCGCGTGCCGCATACGTAAGCCTGTGCCACTCTGTGTATAATACACAAGTATAAAGTGTAACGCATACGGCTACTGGGATGCATAAGCATTCGATGGAGGAGGCGCTGCAGCGGTGTCGTTATTAATTGATATGGTCAGACGCGTTGGGCGACAAGATTCCCTGCCGAGGTATGTACGAGAAGAGAGCGTCGGCTAGTCGCGTCTCGAGGACAGCGACAGCTGCTATACCGGCCGCGAAAGGGAGAGAGAGATCGGGTGCAGGAGTTGGTCCAAGTACTCGGAAGCCGCTAGCACTAGCTGCGGCGCTCGCCGACGCTCAAGTTAAGGCGAAGTTGACGTCGTTAACGGGAGGAGGGGCTTGCCCAATCATCAATTAAAATTGTTACTGCCTTCTACAGGTTTGTAGTTAGAGCGAGCGACGTCCTCGAAGGGGTGGAGAGCGCCGGTCGCGTAATGGCCGGCGCGCGGACCTGCACCGGTACTCTGGACGATATAACTTTAACTTTTTGTCGCCCGCAACCGCTCTTATTTATTTTTTCTGGTTTTACGGAGCAGTTGCAGTTCAGCACCCAACGGTGTTGATGGTGTTATATTGGGAACGGGACTGTTCTTTCAAACTGCTAACCTAGTCGCGTATACTTTCATTATGCTGGTATTCGTCGATGCCTTAAAAGAAAAATGTTTTTAGATCCTCCTACCCTGTCGCGTTTAATATTTAATTGTGAGCGTACTATAGTGACTTGAACTAGAATCTATGGTTAGTTATTAGCAAATCGAGTTATATCGAGAAAAAAATTCTATTTTCTCGCCTCTCGGGTTTTTATTTAGTATTGAATGTTTCTGTTTGCATCAATGTCGCAATGGAGCATCATATAACTTTAATTTAAAATGTGAAAAATAATCAAAGGAAAAGATACATATTTGAGCTTCAAAGTTCAGTCAGTAACATCAACACTGGGGTTCATAAACTCTCAACTTACGAGAGATTCGATCAAATAAAATTGCCGCTGCACGCAAAAGCGATTGCGATCCCACGTATCGAGCAACCGTTACTTTTGGGAATTATTAGCTTCGAGTCACGAAAAACTTTGGCTCCACAGACTAAACGAATTTGAATACTGAGATTTTTTCACAAAATCATTTAGCAAATGTATTTAACAACTATCAATGCTTTCAAGCCGATAGATAAAAAATGATAAATGACCATTTTTTCATTTAACAATGCAAAGATTTTGGCAGTTCACCCACTCGAGGCTAGTTTTAAATTCCATTTATTTTTACGCCGCACGCGTGTGCGTACTAAGACAGAGAAATCTAAATATACATGTGTATACATCGTTTCGCAAGGGTAGATTCGATTAAGCGAAAACACGTATGTAGAAGGCGGGAGAAGCACTGCGTCGGTCGATGCGACAAAAATTACAAATTCACGCTCTGCTATGAGTTGTCGAAAGCGTTTTAGTGTTGAAATCTCTGGCCTCTGAAATAAACTTTTTGATATGTGAAATGCTTGTGGCATTGAGAGCAAAGTCGATCAAGAAAAATTATTGGATCGAAAATGGTTTTCCCTTTCTTATTCTTGTTGTTTTTTTCACGGATTCTCTTGCTGACTCTGCGGGAAGGCAACGAGAGAAGATAAAGGTAGAGCAAGAGATGTGAAAAGGGGCAACTTTGAGTTTATGAGAGCTTCCAGGTAAATATATAAGAAGCATCGAGCAAGCGCTTCTTTTTCTAACTTTCTGCTTTGCCGCTCGGCGCAGTGCTACTATATGAATGTTCCCTCGTATCTTTTTCATTTTCCCGCTTCTACTTAGAAACCCTCGACGACAAGTGCTGGTGTGCTCGCGAGCAATGTTTGCGCAGCGGCGGTAGCGGTGGCACGAGAGTATAATGGAGAAGACGTTTGTTTTTCTTGTGAGTCGACCTGATCAAATTCATCTCTTCGTTCTAATGTACCTATTATGAGAATAAAAAAACCGTAGCTTTTTGATGAAGTAGCGCGCTTTGGAATTCTTATAACTGTTATAAACGTCAAAAGTTTATGTTCATAAAGTTTATTATTTTTTCTCAGGGAAACATTTAAGATTAATATTTTAAATGAGGCAGATTTCAAATAATATTTTCCTAAATTGTTGTATTAAAATAAACTAGAAAAATAAAAAATATTGTATCATTTATTGAATAAATTCACAATTTTAATACACTATAGAAATTCGATATTGTGTATAAATACTTAAAATTAAAGTAATACTATTTATTACCTTAATTAATGATCATTGTGACTGTTTTATCCATAGATCTTTTCTGTATGGTCTTGTTTAAATTTTCATTTAAGCGCATTTTGATAATGGATCAACAATTTCCTTCAAGGACGTCTCCTCGAAGTCTCGGTCGTTTCTCAGGACATGATCTAGAGCAACTTAGGCAATTATGATCATCGAGATGAGGTCCAGAGATGCCCTGCACATGGCAATATAATGGTCCTATATATAGTATAAATATGGGGCGCGAAGTACGCTTACATGGGCAGTTAAAGTTTAATGATGGCAATGCAAAGTGAGCTAAATGTATTTCTTGATCAGACTAAATCAGCAAATTTTTATCTATGATTCCATTACAATTTTATGAACGAATCCTTTAAAATTTTAAAAACATTGCTGATATTATAAAATTAATGTAAATTTGTATATTCTGTATTACGTGCCTTGTAGCATTTTTAGTTTGTCCTATATGAATAAAATTAATAAACTTATTTTATTATTAGTAAATTTGTAGTATTTCGTATACTGCAACAAGCTTGTCTTTTTATCTTCATCTTTCTATCATGTCATGCTACGAGTAGTGAATTAGAAAATATTTTTTCAGAGGTGTATTTGAGGGTTGTGCTATGAAATCTTTTATACAGAAATATTTTAACAGAGAGAGCGAGCGACTACAAATTATGATATTATTATAGAGTACGCCATAAGGGACAAGCTACGGTAGTGCATTACATCGGTGGCCTCTAAACGAGAATGCACGTTTGACCTAGCCCGACCTCCATCCACTGCCGTTCATTTTAACATAATGTTTCTTATCTCGAAATGCGCGAGTTTATCAAATCCGAATTTCAAAAGAAAATTGCACCCCAAAAGAGTATGCGAATGCCATCCAAATCTTCCCTCTAGTGTATCCGCCACCAATTTTAATCGGTACCACGTTTGTATCATTTCCATAGCCCTGATGTTATTCGGATTTAAAATTTGTTGGTAAAAAAACTAAAAGGCAGGAACAGGGTAGAAAATAAGAAAACATTCGCTGTAATGACTTTGGGCTATGTATGCGAAGAGACTAAAAAATTCTTTCGCCCGAGCAGTGGAGAAATTTTGTGCGCAACCACCGTGAACGAAAGAAAGGCTCGTGTTTTGCCTGTCTGCTGTGTTTACGAAATGCAAATTGGAGACCTGATTACGTGGTCCAACGAAGACTTGTAGCCTTTTTTCGACCCGGGTATTAGCCTTCGGCTGTTTAGATTGTGTAAAGCGTTCACCCTTGATTACGTTCATTTTTATTCTTCGTTAATTTATTAACGAAGAATAAAAATGTATTTATGCGTAACTATAAAACTGTATTAAAGGTAGAATTTTGATTTATGAAGTGTTTTGCTACAAATACGAAAACTCGTCAAAAATGTACGTTTTTTCTACATGGTATCGAAATTACTTACAGAGATATATTCTGAGTTTTGAGAAACAATGTAGTATTCTACTTGCCCAAATAAATTGTAATCGTACATTTGTAATAGTATATTGATGAAACACATTTCTTGTATAGAGAATAGTCTATGTTTATTTGTATTTATACGTTATTATTATTATATTATGCCCCTACCTGCTAGAATTGCATTACAAGAATACTGGGAGTTGTACTATAAAAGGGCATGAACGCATTATCCTTTGATAAATAGTTTGTCCGCATTTTCAATATACTATGTATTTGGCTCGATTTCATGAGTGCGTGTCCCATTTGATATCGTACAGCTACCTTTTGTAATTGCTCAGCCATTAAAATTCTTGACATTTTTTCTAAAGCATTGGTTTACACTCCGAAAACATATAGCAGCCACAAAACCTCTATCGTTGTAGTTTATCAGTATTTACGCTCTTTAATCTAAGTGTCAGTATATTTATCCTTTATTCCCCTCAGTTTAAATATGTATGAGTTTGAAATCCATTATAATTACATTTGTACTGAATACCTTTTCATTGTATTAACTCTTACTGCATTGTATTAAGCTTCATCATCTCATTCACTAAAAGGTGAAGCAAGATAATCGCCGTGCTTATTTCTGTGACAATAATTGTATAGATTTCTCTCTTACACACGTTTATTTTCTGTGCAATCTTCGCTATTTAATTTTTATTTTCACTATCTATGAAGCATTTTAGCTCGTTTTCTCATAAAAGCGATTTAAAAAATTCGTTTTAGTAGCTCAAGGATTATATTTTTCAAATTTTAAAACCCAGAATTTTTCTGAATTGCTAATACCAAAAACAATGCAAAAATATTATCAAATAAGAGTATATATAATTATTTTAACTATCAAAAGATGGGGGTATCGATCACTTGTTACTTGAGGTGTGTAAAATTAGTGATCTGATGATTTTAAATATAAACTTTAATGAATATGAAAGGCTAATTTAAACCAAATAATCCTCATTTTCTGAAAGTTAATGTCAAATATAATAAATAAAAACAGCAAGCTTACTTCTGAGGTCGAATTAAAGTTCTTGACGTTGATCATTGCGGATTCTATATCTAAATCACAGTGTATATTAGAGACACATTAAATCACGAGTAAATTTTTTATAATGAGTTTGATGGTTTGTGATACTTTTGTTTAATAGTGTATAAATTATTATTTATTATATATCTGTACCGGTTAGATTTTTAACTATATATCATTGCATGAAGTTATATATGAAAGTTCATTGTAAATGTGAGTCACTGTCACACATTTACTACTACTGTTGGGGAAGTCCTTGAGTTCTACATGTAGACTATACGAACACATTTTTGACACATAAGTATTCTTTTCAATATCAAGATAGTACCAGATTGAGCGATTAATTTTAACTTAATTTTAACGTAAAAATCAATATATGTCAAATTCAATTAATATACTGGATATAGTTTGTATAGTAAAGTTGGCAGAATATTAGTTACATGTTATAAAAATATGGAATATAGCCATAGGAAAATATATTTAAATAAAGAAAACCTTTTTAAAATATCCAATGTAAAATAGGAAAATGTGGTATAATTTCAATTCTCGCTCTTTATGTTTTACAGTTTTATAATTAATTATTATAGCATATAATAATGACTTTTTATATAATATATTGATAAAATACTTTTATTAACGTAGCAGTGAGTTTATGGAGCTATTGTCTACAATAATATTTACATTTTTGGTTTAAAGCAGAATCCTAATTATTTCAGTAAATTTAACCAATCTTGATACGATATAATTGTAAGAGTCAACCATTGCTTAAACGGGGATCTCGTATTCTCCTTGGAAACAATTCAGATTGTATGCGCATCAATATCACGTTTAATGTGCATAATTCTTAGCAATAGTACATATGAGAAAATTTGAATTCACGCCGTCGAAAAAAGGCCTACGAAATAAATTTTGAATAAAAATTCGGTACAAATTTCCTGGCGCGAGCCATGAGGGAGATGTTAGCGCAGCTCCATGTGCATATACCTGGCTGTGAGGGCACATCGCATGCATACACAACCGCGCACTTCACAGGTGAACCGCAGGCTCCGGGTGGACTATGCATAGCTTCTCATTTCACTGAGAAATTACGCGCGGCTGCCGTTGTGTGCGGTATTGCTGCAGCTGCGAAGGCTTTCGGCTCTCGCCCCTTTTCGACCACCTCGCGCTTTTTAACTTTCACGAGCCCACGCTAAACTCGTTTCGACCTCTTTCCTTTGAATTATGGAAATCGCCGGGAGAGAATTAAGTTCCGTGATTTAAGGAATGGATTGCTAGAGGGGCAGCAGCTTTGCTCTCGACCTCTGTGCGTTTTTTTCTTGAAGAAAACAGCAGTTATTCTTCTTCATCCTCTTGTGCATAATTCCTTCGCACGTGTTCTCGAACGCAATTTCTTAGTATCATGTGATATGTTTAACTTGACTTAATTGAACTTAACTTGAAGATTGTGGGTATTAAGATTGCATAATAGATAAAATAGTTATTTAAAATTCTATATAATTTTGATATTCTATATAATTTGAAATTCTATAAAATTTGAAATTCTAAATAATAGAATGAAGCAACCATACTTATTATGTATCTACTTTGAAGAGACAATTTCAGCATGGATATTGAATAAAATATATTTTTTTAATCTTAAATAGATATTTTGTTGAAAGCACGGAAAATAAAAACTGATTCAAAACTAAAGAAAACGTTATAAAGATCTCTTGTGCTACTGTAAAACTTCGTAAGCTGAAAAGGAGTTATATTTTGCTTGCAGCAGTCGATGTACACGGCTTTAAGTATACCATTCATAACTTTTAAAAGATGTTTGGGCTTACCCATAAATTTTTGCCTCGGTTAAAAAGTATGGATAGACTATTTTAAATAAAAATTCGCATGTAAGGACATACAGTTAGGATGTAATAGTCCCAGTTAATAAAACTATGGTCACTGTACAAGCAAGATAAAACAAAGTTTCGCTGTAACATCTTTCTATAACTTGAGAATAATAAGCTCATCGTCATCCTATGAGTAGCATGAGATCAGCGCATAAGCATGCCGACAAGGAAGCTTAGTACCGTGCGCTAACGCCTCGCTCGGGTAGGGAAACTTTGTCGCGCGCGTCGAAATTTGTCGTCATTTTTCTTGGGCCGCTTGCGCATGCTGAGCACTTTCTGATTGCAGATTTGGGGGTCGTCTGCGCGAGGCAATTTTGGCGGACCCGCAGCCTCGTAATTGAATGGCTCCGCTGGCCACCTGCTCTCAGAGCCTTTATCGCCGTCTCTCGCCTCTTTCTCACGCTTCTATCCCCCTGTTTTTTTCGAGGTTCTCTCTTTTTTTGAGAAGTTGCTGAGAATGGCTGTTTTGACAAGAACTTTTTAGAAAGCTTTTTGGGTTGTGGAACTGTAAATTATTTAAATATAGGTTGCGCTTTTCCAAAATAGGTTTTTTCGAAAGTTACACTTCCAGTTTAAAAGTGTAAATATTTCAAAATCGATGAGCATCCGTTTTAATTAATAAGTGCCGATATTTAATAATTAGTAAACGCAGTTACAATCTCGTATATATACATTTGAAATAGGTTCAGTGGAGCCTGTGTATCAGTAAGATGAATGCGTAAAACTTGTCAAAAATTCGTGCAATTTTTCACGGGGGATGTCCAGCGAGAAAATTATTGAGCTGAAAATTTATGCGTCGCCAAGCTGCAATTCTTGGAATCAAATTTCATTTCCGATCATAACTCATAACCACAAAAATGTTCACAAAAGCAGTACAGTGAACTTCAAAGTGTAGACTTATTCGGCATTGAATGCAAATGCAGTTTCGCGCATACAGCTATGCTCTTTGCTCAACCCTTCGCCTGCATTCCCTAGTCGAAAGTTTCGATCGCTCCTATCCTTGATATTGTGCATGATCATACGAAAGAATCGCTCACGGTTACAAACTGCTATTTCAGGTTCATATGTGTGAAAAAAGAGAATCAAATAAAAAATTCCACGTCGGTGGAATTGTTCACTACAGCCATCAGCTTTCTCTTCAATTTACCTTTTGTATGCTGGGAAGACAGTTTTCCTAGCAACTCGTTGCATATTTACGTTTACCTGGGCAAAATGATACTGCTTCAAGAGTTTCAAAATGCTGCGATTTTAACAGTACATGAAAACTTTTTCGATAAGAAATTATTTGACTTTTATAAAAAGGGTTAATAAAGCTTTATATAGAAGATAATAATAAAATTTAAATTAAAGTAAAATAACAATTGGAAAATAATAATTTATTATTATTATATTATTATTCGCTACATTTTCGATCATAATGTTTAATAATTGCAATCCTAAAAACATAAAATTTATTCGATAAACATAATTGTCGCAAGATTAAATTGGTAAACTTTTTTATCTCAATTTTGGTTTATTTTATGGCTAAAGACAGGAAACTCTGCAATAACACTTTAAGTGCGACGATTAAGACCACATAAAGGAAAGTAAAATTGTAAATGCAGTATTGTTTCCGTTCAGCTTCGGAACGATTCTGTGTTAAAAGAAAGTACCGTAAATCGGGGAGTGAATTCTTGGATTATCAGAGTTTATCACCCAGCCCATTCGAAGGTCTTGTCGTAATTTTTAATAATGCGATTCTTCGCTCAATCCGAAAATAATAAAGCACCGAAGAAACTAAGAAAGTGATAGCAACTAGCGCTAACATGTGTGATGTTGGTGCGGATGCAGCTTAATTACTCCATTTTATCGACAATAAAACCAGAAGAGCAGTGCCCGACCGAAATTCGCGGCTCATTCGGTTCCGATAATGTACAAGTCGAACGTGAGCCGAAAAATCGGCGGTGAACGGATCATCGGATGTTTTACGGTATGAAGAGAAATACGCCAGGCCTCGCGGTGGACGATGGGCTTAGTTTTACGGGGGCATTACGCTGTGCGAAGGATTCTTTTTTATTGGCATCGCAGCTGAGTATTCGAATTCGCCGCGATTTCTCTCTTTTGAGGTTACGATTGCTCGCGGGGATTACTCTAGTGGGGCTCGATCTACTCCGCTGTATGCTCCCTCATACGCCCACTCGATTCTTCTCGCCAATTTTCCGCTCTTCTGTTTCGTTAATTTAAAGCCCAGTGGGAAATCTTGCGGGCCACTTCTGATTGTAGTGATCGCGGGTGCAATTCAAACTGATATTAACGAATTGTTAAAGTTAATCTTCATGTTTGTGAAGTGATCAAGAAAATATTTTTTGACGCTTTAGAATAAAAAGTGTATATTTATTTTATTAGTAAAATCAGTTTTTTTAAATAATTTAAAAGATTCGTAAAAACTTACAGACAGTGTACAGTTTAGTAATGACCACAAATGACTATTAGCATATATATCTAGTCAAATTTACAATAACAACTATTAAATTTTAAGTAATTGGACGAGAAAGCTACTGATGAGTCTAAATACAGCAGATAGACTCAATAGCAAATGGCTCGGGTCGAATGGGGTGCGGGGCCTGGGCTCAAAAAACTTTTAATTTATTAATATAAATGCAACAATTGCTTAAGAGATAACTGACCAAATATTTTCAATGTTCCGCTGAAAGCTATAATTTTTCCCATTTTTTGCATGTACACTTCTTTTGAGAACACAAACTTGCAGCCCAAAAACTAGAACGTAAGAATGTTTTTTAAACATTCATAAATAAACAATATCTATATAAGATAATAAAATTTCAATACATACTTTAAAATGTTTTTCAATCGTTCTAAATGATGTTGGCTTAAATGACAATGAAAGTGGCATAGAAAATTTAGCAGTTGGTAGAACAAATCCATCTAATTAATTGTTATGGTATCATAATCTATTTTACCAAAAATGCGTGTTGCATCTTCACTTAGACAAATTACGTCAGGTAAATTCCGATCATTTAAAAACTTTTTTAATTCTAATACTCTAAGTTTACCTTCAATAATACTTTCGGCAGAAGAATTTATAAACCTGTTAATGGTACTGATAGCTGGAATTGGGAAATTTTTATGTAGAGTTTCGTATGCTATCGGTCCACCTATCATTCGAAAAAATGCTGAAAATAATTTAAGGTGATCCTCGAATCGATAGCCTTTACTATCTCTACCTAACTGACTTTTTTCTGAATAATTTAATAATTGTAGCGATGTAACTTTTTTATTCCCATTTTGCTCAATTGCTTGTTCGTTGTATTCTGGTTTCTCAGCTGGGTCTGATACAAGATCCATTGGAACTGGTTTAGGATTTCGCCCAATACTTTGCCAATCTTCAAATGTTTTAGTACCACACTTTCTTATAATATCACTTATAAGTACTTTTTCCCCTAAAGTAAACTTAAACTTACTTGGATGTGTAGAGTAAGAACCATAAAAATGTTCAAGATTAGCTCCTCTGGGAATCAGTCTAACATATACATTAGATCTAACAAAATTTTCTATTCTAGGGAAACAATCTAATTCTAAATCAGGTACCGCGGCAAGAAAAGAAAGAGAATTGTAATTATCTAAAGTTTGAGCTTTGAAAATATTTCTTATATGATCCGGTATAATCTTATTTACACAAATTCTAACTGTGTTCCAAAATTCTGCTTCTTTTGCTTGAGAATTCATGTTAATTCGAAATATTTTAATTTATGTAGAAGCTGTATTTTAATTATTGATATTAATAATAATAATTAAAAACAATATTCTAATAAATATAAATGAAACCTACTACTAGAAATTAAACGTTAATATAATTGAAAGATTCTGCTAAAAATTTGTAGATCAATGTAGAAATAATAATAATTAAGAATAATTCTGATAAAAAAAAAATAAAACTGAAATATAAAACTAATTTAGGTATACGAATACAAGGTTTTAAGACTAACTTTAATTTCAGGCTAACTTATTCAAAACTTGAAAAGATTAAAAATTAAAATTAAATTTAAATTAATAATAAATAGTTAGATATTGTAATTAATATATAAATTAATACTAAAGATTAACAAATAAAGATTAAATACCTAATAAAGAATTATGGAATTATTCACCTCTCAACGACATAAGTTTAGGAGCTGGAAATGGAGTAATCTTGCGGTTACAAGCAAAAATAAAATGTTTTTACTAACTAACACTGCACTATTCTCTCAACTGTTCTTCTCACTATACTTCAAAAGTCAACTTGAGATTGAGAACAATATATTGTAACTAAGATCGTCACTTGTATATATATGGTAGATATAGATTTTGTACCTTCGTTATAAGACCTTAAACTTTTTAACTTTAAGGTTTCAGTGATTTAAAACTTTAAGATTCTAAACTTTTGCTAGAATTTAGAATACCTTTTTATTTCCATGAAATAATCTTTGTCCAAACCTTTGCATACTCAACTTATGGAAAGGATTACTAAAAGTATATGTATAATATTTGGATTTCCGAGAATAATTTCTTTAAACATAATTAAATAGACAAAACCATACCCGAAAGCAAATTCAGTAGCTTAAAATGTGAAGTAGAGTTGTTATTAAGACATTCTCTCAGACATTCTACAGGATAATCTACATTCGTGTGATTTTTGATTCGTGTGTGACGTTGTCACAGGCCTGCACCAGGCCCACGGCACCTAGAACAGATCAAAGAGAAAAATCATTATCAGATTAGGGACTATGGTGAGGGGGGGGGGGGGGTATCTAGTTAAGCGAGAGCTGACTTTGCATGTAAGGCAAGGAGGAGGACGCACGACGTGAGCTACAACTCCAGTCAACGATCGTGCTACAACAACTGGCCCATTCTCTCCCGAACGGTCCCTTTTAACCATGCTTACTGGCTAAACTGGCCCTATCATAAAGTGGCAAGACAAACCGTCCCACCTTGTCCTACGGCCCATCATAAAATAATGCGCACGTGAACCGTTTCTTCCGAGTCTGTCTTCCAGCAGACTGACACATGCCGATGTTTCCAAAAGCAGTTTATTGTTTCAATCCGCGAGGCCCCGCTCGGTTCACGTAGCTCTCGGTAAAAACCCACACAATCTCACATCCTCCCACCAATCGAGATGTGAATATCATCTCGATTTACACTTGATAATAGGAAATTTAGTGCAGATTACATAGTTGAATAAATCATTACATTACAATTAACATACGTACAAGCGGTGACAAGGTTACTTAAGAAGACTTAGGCTATATGGCTCACAGATGTACAACGCCCCTATGAATAAAATTAATTGTAGTTCAACCGATCCGGCTTAACAATCTTTCTGCGGCTTCGCGGAACGACGCCTTTCTCTTCACTATTACAGGCTTTCTTATGATCGTACACCTCATCATTCATTGATATTTCGGTCGTTTTATATTTATTTTCAATAGTTTTGCTATCTTCGGATACACTATACTTACATTCCAATGGATAGATGCGCTGGATAGGTCTTATAGGTTCGCCGTTCGTGGTTCGAAGGCGAACTACTCGCACGTTGCCGTCTCTACCCGTGATCAATTCGATGACGCGTGCTAAAGGCCAATCCACGCGTTTGACATTCTCGTGTTGTACAAAGACGATATCACCGACGTTTACACAAATTTTGGTATCTTTTTGACTCCGTCTATGTACCAATGCATCCAAGTATTATGTGCGAAAACGACGTCTTAACTCATCTTTTATGCGTTGGCGATACGCGTATTTTCGTTCAAAATTTTCCTTTTCAATACGGTCTAGGTCTATTACTCCTATTTCTTTAACCTCCTGCAAAAACATTGAGGGAGTCAGCGGCATAACTTCTTGTGCGTTGTCTGACATGAATGTTAAAGGGCGTGAGTTGATGGTAGCTTCGCAATCGATTAGCGCGGTGCACATTTCCTCATAACTCAGACACGATCTTTTGAGTGTTCTCCGGAGCAGCCGCTTTAATATATCAATGAGTCGCTCCCAAAACCCGCCCCACCATGCCGCCGTTAGAGAATTAAAGATCTACTTTATCTGCTGCATACTTGCCGAGTTGGTTATTTTATCAAAATTCATATTTTTAAAGAGATTATTTAGTCCCACAAAATTAGAGCCGTTATCGCTATAAACTACCTTTGGCCTCCCCCGGCGCCCAACATGTCGCCGAAGAGCCATTAAGAAATCTGACGTCGATAATGATATAACTAATTCTAAATTTACGACCCTGACTACTGCGCATGTCAATATACAGACCCATGCTTTCTGACCACCCTTCAAGAAGAGAGGCCCCGCGTAGTCAACTCCCACTATCTCAAATATGGCTGCATCGCAGACTTTGTGCAAAGGCAAGGGCGCTGGCTCGGAAACGAGTGGTTTCCCGTCGTATTTTCGGCAATTTACGAATTTGCTTATTACCGATCGGATTGCTTTCCTTCCCTTCAATACCCAAAATTTTACCCTTAAGTTATTTAATACGATTTCAACACTGGCGTGTCTTAATTTAGCGTGCGTTTGTTTTATTATTAGTTCTACTAGACTATTATAGCCGGGTAAAATAATCGGGCATCGGAAGTTAAACGAATCTTCCAGTAAAATAATTTTGGTCTTTAGACGTAGTAATCCGTCGTCATTTTCGAAATGTTAGAAGTGCCTTATTCGTATGTCGTCTCTACCATTTTTAAAATCGCTTTGTATAATTTTTAGCAGTAGAATTTCGGCCTTTTCGAGTTCCATCTCTAACAATTCGCCTTCTTCACGTGATTTTCTTAGCAAATTTGACTTTAACAGGAATTCTCTCCTTTCTAGATTTTTTATCGGAATTTTCGTATTATTATAAAATCTGTACATCCAAGCTAATGTGCGTATTATTTTCCTATAGTCTGAAAATCTCGCGAAGTTCAACGGATTTGTTCTCAGTGCTACTAGTGTACAAGTATTTGGCTTGTGTGCAGACTTTTTTAATTCTTTGTTAGCTTCTTGATCGTCGTAGCATATGATATCAGCTGGCCAAAATCTCGATTCTAATTTCAACCATTGGGAACCCTCCCACCATCGGGATTTTAACAGCTGATCGGTTGTGCAGCTACGTGAAGGCAGATCAGCCGGATTCATATCTCCCGGTACATGTCGCCATTGCTCCTGGGAAAACAGACCATGAATTTCTTTTACGCGATTCCAAACGAATGTTGCCCAATTTTTTCCTTTACGAATCCATGTTAGCGCTGTTGACGAGTCACTCCAATAGAAGACTTTAACTTTTCTCCCTCCGAATGCCTCTAAAACTGATGTCGTTAGTCTGGCTCCTATAGTTGCCGCTAATAATGCTAACCGCGTTATGCTCGCGCGCGCATCCGTGATTTCGCTTGTACAAAGCTTACACGCACGCCCGACTCTGATTCAACGCGCAAAAATATGACGGCTGCGTATGCGTCTTTGCTTGCATCACAGAACGTATGTAATGTAACCTGATCGTTCTCTGCGAGTTCCCTGAATAGATATCGCGGTACCTGCATTGGCGTGTCCCCAAAAGCAGTGGCCCGGTTTCCGTCCCGGGGGTATGGGTACGCGGGGGTCAGGCGTCTGAATCGCTGTGAGCAGGCTCGCGGGGGCGGGCCTGTGTCCTCGTGGTCAGTTCCACGTGGAGGTGCGGGGGCGGACGCGTCCCCGTGATCCCGAGACCGTTTTGGGAAGGGCGTCCAGACCTCCGCGATTCGTGGAATGGCGTAGAGCGCTTACTGACCATACCGGGCCACGGAACACGCGGTACGCGGGCGGCCGCCACGACCGACGCACCGGGGGAGGGGTTTTCGGCGCTTGGCAGCGGCGCGGAGACGCGAGCGCGACACTTTGAGTCGAACCGCCGAAAGGTGTAACGTCGCACGCATTTGTACGGCCCGACACGATAGATAGTCACCCAGATTTGTAAGCCTTATGCGACTTTGCTGTGCCAGAAATAAAATACCATTGTGGAAATCTCAAGGTGCCTCCAACAGTTATTTCTGCCTCCCCGCCCTATCCCATACACTGCCCATTTCAAAAATTTCTTTTTTATTCCTTCGCTTACCTTCGCATCCCACGATAATTTTTGGGCCCAAGTTTCTTGCAGTAAGAGTCGCGGGCATAGCGTTATTGGGACCGCGAAGCCCAATAGGTCGAATATACGATGCGTTGCCGAGAAAATATTTCTCTTCGTTATTTTCTCTGTCCCAAGTTTATCCGAGAAATCTATTTTGAACGAGAGCGTGTCATCTATTTTGTTCCACACGATTCCCAGGACGTTCATCCGATTATTCGACAAATTATCGCGAGTATGCTCCCACCCTTGAAGATCGAAGCTCGCTGACTCCATCACTGCTTTTGCATCGCCCATAAAACTCTGTAATTGTTGCAGCGAATTGACACTAGTCACGCAATGGTCAACATAAAAACTGCGCGTCAACTTAACAATGTTTTCTTTCGAAGGGTTGACTTTACTCCCAACGTCTAGATTAACGCAGCCTCTAAGTGGATACCAAGCACTGCTGCTAAAATAAATGAACTACACGACAAGCCAAAAACAACCCGACAATAACGAAAAGTGATGATTTTACCTTGCTTGTCGTACCAGAGGAAGCGTAAAAAATCCCTATCGTTTACATTAAGACTGATCTGTAAAAATACCTTTCTTATATCCGCAACTACGCCTATTCTACCTTCCCGAAAGTGCAATAAACATTAAGTCACCAATTCGATGAGGTTCGCTCCCTTCTCGACGCAGTCATTAATGGACCGGTACCCCTACTCCTTGGCAGATGCATCGAACACAGGCCGGATTACTGTCGTACTGCCCCGTTTTATTACGGGCCGACGCAGTAGATAGCAATCCCAATTGTCCTCTTCTGCGGCTGACACTCGTTCGATGATACCTGCGGACAGCCACTCTTCGAATACGGCTGTATACTCCTCATACAGCTAATTAGCCTTAAGCTTCTGTACCGCATTTTGTAGGCGGCTCATTGCCATATTCTTATCGTCGCTGAGGGCTGGATGGTTTTCGTACCAGGGCAATTTTACCTCCTAGCGGCCTTCTCTATTTATTATCACGCCATTAAGAAAAGTCCGGTTTATTTCTTTATACTCATTCTGCTTCAATCGCTGTTCGATCTCGTCTAGAATACCGAGGGCATCTAGAGTCTAGAGATTCTTAATGGCAATATTTTGGGTTAACATGGATATTGTTGATATTGCCAAATTTAACTGCCCGTTTATCGTGGATGTTTCCGTGGGTACCTTACCCATCAGCGTCCAACCCAGCAATGTTTCTATTGCTGTTAAGCCGCTTTTCAATACGTGTATTCGTCCCGTATATAATTTCCCGGCTATATCCGCGCTAATGAGAATGGACACCGTCTTTTCCTTACTGCACACATCGGATAGACTTACAGTCACATCCTCTAATTCTTGCAGCCAGCTTCCTTCGATCACTGATGGAAAGTCTGCACAGATAACCTTCTCGTCTAGTGCTTCGAAATTACACCAATAACATCCATCTAAGTTTCCGACGTGGATCAGATATTTATTATGTGTCGTAATGGCTGATTTCTCGCCGCCGAAGAGTAGGTGCAGCATGTCCTGCTGCGTTATTGGCTGGTAATCGAGATCGTTCGCTACACGGCGTAGTAGAAACTGTCACGGGACACTCGCGGCGCGGAAGATTGCTGCCACAACGTTCACCACCGGCGCCCAGATCGTCACACGCCGGGCGCATCCGAGGGCGGCGATCTTGAGGCCGGAGTCACGCGCCAATTGCCGCGCGGGTCAGGGCGCCGTGGCACGAGCGGCTGGGTAGCCGTACTGACTGTCGCCAGCACCAACGACCAGCAGGCTTCCTCCTCACACACGGCGAAGCACGCCTTCGCCGCCGACCAGACGACACCGCAGAACGGGACAGCGCTCAAGAGGGAAGCCGATCGGGGGAACCCACAATGTAACGCGGAGTAGGGACAGAGTGGGGTTCCACGGGCGACAAGCGAGCACTCCCGCGGTCGCGGAAGGAACTAACGGGAATGTAATACACGAGCGCAGCGGCGCGCTCGTTCTTCTACGCCGAACGCTCGACTGAGCAGTTTCGACAACTCCCGTGATCGAGACCTTGGAGAAGAGAGAAAGCGGGCCGTACTCGATGTATAGATTAAAGCGGTGTAAATTAATAAGAAGTTGGAGTTATTTCTTGTGGCGCCCCAGTCCCTTGCGAAAGTCCCAGTACATTACCCGCCCCCCCCTTTTCTGTCCTTGTGTAAAATTTAAAGCGAGTCGGTGTAGCGGAGTCGCGCCTTCCGCGATTGTCAAGGACCTCCCCGGGAGAAGTCTCTCGTTCACGAGCGAGCTGGGGCAAGTCCGCCTGGCGCCCAGTTAATACAAATTCGATGTTGGACCATGCGAGGGTGGGAAGGCCTCCTCCCATCTTCTTCAAGGAGAAATCGCGATGCGTTATACATTTGATTTTTGATCTGTGTAATTTTTTATCTGTGTGATTTTTGATCTGTGTGATTTTTGATTTGTGTGATCTCATTTCTTCTAAAATCGATTACTATGTCTATTGAAGTAGAACGAGAGTCATTTTGGGAAGAGATGAGCATTGGGATACATTTAAATAGTATACCAGAGCATATAAAAAATATATGCAAACTTGCATTTTTAGACAACACATCAGGAATAAAAGCAGTATGGGCTGATTCTCAAAATAAGTTTCAGTATGAAGTCATCATTACCGACAGTGGATTGCTGAAGGTAACGACCTAACAAAATATTATGTTTAATATCGTAAAATATGTGGAAAACTTATCGAGTATTTGTTTGACTTTTGAATGATATCGGTAGGCAAACCAATTCAGATTAACTAACTAGACATCAAACATCTCATCAGGAAAAAAATTTGGACTAGACGACGGTGCTGACAACACGTGTCGGTTACAGTGGTGTAAAAAGAGTCAAGCAAAGGTAAAATAAAAGCGAAAGGAGAAGTCCAGGGTATGAAAATTTAAAGGAAATCATAAAGAGTTCAAGAAAGATATAAAAAAAAGTAACGAATATAGACTCAAGTGAAAGAATAAACGGAAAGACAAGATTAGGAGAATAATAGGTTAGGCGGAAAGTACGGTAGCAAAAAGGGAACGGTAGAATAGCGGGCTCGACATAGACGCTACTAAAGACAGTGCCGAGAGATGGCGGTGACGGTACTAAACTTATAGAAAAAGTGCTGGAAACAGTGGAGTCACTCAAAAAAGAGTTCGAGCGGTGCGAGCATAGAAACGAAGAAAGGTGGTCGACCGTGTTGAATGAAATAAGATTGGTGAGAGAGAAGCATTACAGCGAAAGAGCAAAATAGAGAAAGGAGCGAGACGAACTGGTGGAAAGAGTAGGAAGATTAGAAAAAGAGAAGGAGAGAAGAGAGAGAGAGAGGAAAGGAACAGGAATATTGTTATCAAAGGTGCGGAATTAGAGAATGAAGCTACGTGTGCTCGGTTGCGAGGTCGAGATCAGAGTGACAATCCCACTCAGTTCTATTGTATCATTGGTTCGATTGTCTCGGGCGATCCGGGGACTTCAGAAAAGGCTACGAGCAAGTTCGGACATGGAGATTCATTACGTTAATTTTCCGCGTAATAAGATATTGCCGTCTTTAATTGGTCCGTCGAGCGTCCGGAGTATTTCCCCGGCCGTCCCACCGGTGCCGCTTATGCTGTATATTACTTCGCGTTGACAACGCCCGGTGCGCGTTTAAACCTGAGCGTTTTGCGCGTAGCACGGCCGCTACAGTACCCTCTTACCAGTGATGAAGTCACGATAACGAAAAAAGAATAAAAAGAAAAAAAACGGAAAAATGGTATCTAAAACCTTCTGTCGGAGAAACCGACAGAGGATAGTGTCAAAAAAAAAACATTTACGCGTTCGTATTCGGCTGCTTTATTTTCTAAGCTGCGTGACTTAATGCTAACTAAAACCGGCTTGGTGTCGCTCCGCGGAACGTACGGTTCTTCCTGAACGTCGTATTGGCGCTGGTGCGGCTGGTGCGCCGTCAGCTGGCATTTGCCGTTGCGTATCCGGCTGTGCCTGGAAGAAGCTCTGCACCCGGTCGTCCTCTGCCGTCATCTCGTCGCTGGGTTGCTCGTTGTTTTGCTGCAAGACGTAAGCTGGCTTCAAAACAGCTGGCTCCAAAGGTCCTTGAATACGAAGGGCTGCGTTGCCCCATGGCGTGTGCCAGTCGTTGGTCGAAGCTCCTGTAAGTGTCGGCGCAGCTCCTGCATGAATGCTGCCGGATCCTCGGTCTTCTGATCGTTCACTGCCAGGAACTCTCCTGGAAGGCGCAAGGGCTCGCCGTATACGAGCTCGGCGGAGGTGGCCTTGAGGTCTTCCTTCCATGCCGATCGGATGCCCAACAGTACGGATGGTAGTATCCGTGTCCACTGCGTCCTATGGTGACAGTGAAGAGCTGCCTTGATAAGGAGATGAACGTATGCGAGCTGCACCTGCCAACTTACTGAGAGATTGGAACAGATACGACTCGAATTGCCGTCCTTGGTTCATGGTGATGCGCAGTGGGGTCCCGAAGCCACAGATCCAGCCCTCGTAGAATGCTCGGGCAACTGTCTCTGCCTCCTGGTCTGGTAGGGGGAATGCTTCGGGCCATCGTGTGAACCGGTCAACGCACGTGAGGCAGTATCTCTGTCCCTCCGATACCGGCAGTACGATTATGTCGATGTGCACGTGCTCAAAACGTGTCGATGGTGTGATGAACCTGCCAACTCGTGATGTCACGTGCCTCGTGACCTTCGACTGTTGGCACTGTATGCAGGCGCGACAGTCGGTCTTGATGGACGGCCAGACATATCGCTGTGCATCTGCTTGACGGTTGCCTTACATCCTGGATGTGCGAGGTTGTGCACGGCGTCGAATGCTGCTTTCCGGAACGGTTTCGTGAGGAAAGGACGAGCTGTATTCGTCGAGACGTCGCAGAATAGCCTGATGTTGGTCCCAAGAATCTGCTCCAGCTTGCACTGGAGTCCGGACTCCCCGGACTTCTAATGCCTCACCTCGTCGTTGGCTTATTGCGTTTCAGCCAACTGCTCGTAGTTCAACGGTGCTGCGATGTTAACGATCCGTGAAAGTGTGTTGGCCACGGTGTTGTCCTTTCCAGCAACATGCTGCAAAGTAACATCGGCCCCTTAGCCCATGGGCTCCCGCTGGGCAACTTGGAGTTGGTTCCTTTGCTGAAAGGCGGGGTTCCTTGCTCCGAAGGAGAAAGCGGAGGTGATTCCCGTCACCACTGCGAGCCAAGTTGTCCGCAAAGGTGGGCCCCAAGGTGCGAGTCGTTGGGCGCGGTACCGCTACGGTGCTGTTGCCACGGCGGCAGAGCTAGTGAGATTAACACCGCTCTCCTAGGGTGGTTACCTTCACGTGGTCTCCCTGTTAACATCTTCGGATGACCAAAACTGCTTTCCTCACCTATAGGTGGGGACTCTGCAAAAAAACTAATTTAGCACAAGCTCTGAAAGCAGGCACCCGAGAGTAGCACTCGAAAGATAGTAGCAACAACAGCAATAAATAAAATGTGTTCATCCTAATGAATGTTAATTTATTTATTATGTGATGTCCCATTTTTATTAGTTGTTGTATTTATTTTGTTATTGCTTTTTTGTTAAGTTTTCAAATTTTAGTATTGTTAAGTAGTTTTAAGAACTTGTTAAATTGTAGCCTGAAAATCAGGCAGTTGTTAAGGTTAACCGGCGGCTAGAACAAAGGCCGGAAAATTGAGCCGCGTAAAGCGCGCTCTAGGAATAGCCAAATTATTAGTCAAGTAACTAACGTCAAGTAACGAAGCCTCGGAAGCGGCTGCGGGGGAGGACCGTCTGGACCCCGCAGTCGTGGCAGAGTTAAGTATCGAACGGCTAGGACGGAGGAGAGGTGAGGCCTCCTTCAGAGCCCCTAGTGCGAGAGTAAGTGGCTCGACACAGACAAACACATCGGTTCTGGAGGTTAAGAACGTCACACTGACCGCCCAGATAAACGATCCGCAACGGTGCCCGCTCTGCCCGACAGAAAGGGGATCGAAGCATTGGGTCGGCAGTAAGGAAATGGCCAAGCACATCGGCGTGGCATATCCAGAGGCATCGGTCACCTGGCTTTGTGCCGGGTGCGGCCGCGAGTACAAGAATATCTTGTCATGGAAGTGCCACCTTCCTTACTGCAAGAGGTGGCAGGAGACGGTGGAAGATCTAGCCTTCCCATGTGACCATTGCGGGTTGGCATTTGCGACATCGCCCGTTCTATCCCCTGTACCACAGGGGAATAGCAGCAGCAGTGATGATGAATTCGTGGATGCGGTGGAAGAACAACCAGACTGCCTGTTAGAACACATTGAGTCTCCCGACGAAATAGAATGGAAAGAGGCAATTCGTCGGGAGATACGCAGTGGCACAATGGAGGACCGGTTGCAGAGTTGGTGGGCTGCGGTACAGGAATCAGTCGAGTCCCAAGAAAACGTCGATTTGGTGTTGATGGATTCCCTGTAATTGGAGTTGACCCAGGTGGAGGTAATGGCCCCGATTACGCACCTCCGGGCGCGCATAAAGGCCATGAACTCCGCCGACCCCGTCAATGTGGCAGTCATGCACGAATTGGACCAACATCTGTCCGCTAGCGAGGAAGCATTCGGGCTTCCATGGCCAATGCCACTTCGCCGGCTCCACGATAAAAACTGCAAGCTGTGCGATAGCTACGCCCGTAACTGGGCAAAGCTGCGGTGGCAGGGGCAGGATGACCAAAACTCCTCAGCTATAGCTGGGGGCTCTGTAAAAAACTAATTTAGTACAAGCTCTAAAAGCAGGCACCCGAGAGTAGCACTCGAAAGATGGTAGCAACAACACTCAATAAAATGTGTTCGTCCTAATGAATGTTAATTTATTATGTGATATCCCATTTTTGTTATTTGTTGTATTTATTTTGTTATTGCTTTTTTGTTAAGTTTTTAAATTTTATCATTGTTAACTAGTTTTAAGAACTTGTTAAATTGTAGCCTGAAAATCAGGCAGTTGTTTATGGTATGACGAGTGGTCGTCCTCCTGGGACAAATAAAATAATTCGTTAATAGATTTCATTAATACATACTTGAAATCGGGTGACGAGCAAGATAGGAAATTGCATCGCTGCAGGTTAAAAACAATTAACTTTAATTCCCAGTTAATAACAAAATTTATTTGATTTGTTGAGGAAAACAATTGGGGAGAATCAGCTGGTGACAGTAAACAGAGATAGCTGCAAGTAAGGTGCGAGTATATGGAGGCGACTATAGGAAAAGATGTCGAGGACCAATCAAGTAGTCTCTTTTTGCTCACCAGGAGGCGAATAGTAATCCTCCCCAGGGATTAGAATTAATAGAAATATCGAGATGTTCCGTCTTTGTCTTCCTTTATCGTGATAATCTAAATATAGTTCGAGTATATATATACCGTGCGTACTTATTATTTTCCTTACCCGAATTTTTGGTATAGTCAAGTGTTGGCTATTGAATAGAGAGAGAGAGAGAGCATAAAAGACGATTTTTGGAGGATAGTTTATTGATAACTATTGATTGATTTATGATAATAATTGATAAATTTTTATTAAATTATTTGGGATTTTTTTTTATATTTTTTGAGAATTTTGGTGGTGTTTTCTTTCTTCTTATGATATAAAAATTAATAAGCCTTTAAGTAGTCGCGCGGCCGGATAATTGATTGTAACGCCCTCTTTTCTTAAATTGGCGGGAACAATAGTGTATTCTTGCTAAATGTACGAGACAAGGATAATACTATTGCCTAATATGCATAACAAGGATGCTAGCTGGATTTTAGAGGGAAAATCGAGTTTCCGAGCCGATGAAAAGCGGGACACACACTCACTCGTTGCCCGATCTCGAAAAGGAAAGGAGCCATACCGAAAAGTCGAGGCTCAGACCATTTATTATTATTTTCGGAGATTAGGATTATACTCCAAAATAAATTAAAGAAGGTGCGTGGGCCGGGAACTTGGATTTTGTTTTATTGTCTAAATTATTATTATTTTTCATTTGGCATTGCTGGTGAGTTCTTTAGTTATTTTTGTATTGTCCTCTCTCTCTTCTCTAATAGCCGGTGGACCAGAATCAGTGATATTCTCGAGATTTGTATATTTTCTTTCAGCTCGAAATTTTCCTTTTTAGGTTGGTGCAGTTAAATCGAGATGTTATATAAATTGTTTATTTTTTTCGAGATGTTCGTGATTTCCCGGGTTATAAATAATTTAGTCGAGTCGAGTTAAATTGTTAAATTTTGATATCTCCGTAGATATCGGCTAAACGTCTTTTGTTAAACATTTGTATTGGAGAATTTGTAGAATCCCTATATTATTTAATAAATGTTGTTATAGTTTAAATTTAATTAGCGATGTTAAGTTATTTCAACTGAACCCCCCTTCGATTGGTGAATTCGCAATTTGCACGCGACGCGCCTAGGGTAGAGGTGATCGGGAAAATAAAATTTTAAATTTGTATTTGTTTAATATTCAAATTTTTTTAAACTTTTTGTGATCCCACGTCACAAATGGCATCCCTTGTGGGGAATTGACTGTTTTTTGTAGGTCGAGATATATTTTTCTTGCAGGAGCAGCAGTTCCAGGAATTTTGGCAGAGAGAAAGAGAGAGAGAGTAGTTAGAATAATTTTTTTTTTTTTTGTGTTATTATTGTAATTCCTCAATAATTATCGCGGTATGTACAACTTGTGAATTATTGGTGTATAAGTTATTGTTTATAACTTATTTGACGAATTTACGTTTTGGCGGCAAAACCGCCATTTTGTTGTTCTCTGGAGGAGCCTTTTTCCCTCCCTTTAGTAGAAAGTCGGCCATTTTAGATAGAATTTAGATTTTTAGCGGAAATTATTCTTGATCTATTATGTGAAGATTTTGAAGATTTAAGAAGACTCATTCGCAGCGTTGTCGAGATATTTCGCGAGTTTTTTTTTTCAGCTCGCGAGTGTCGAGATATTTCGCGTTTTCAGCTCTACCATAAGATCCTCCTTTCATCACTTTCAAGAATATTTTTTTTTTCCTTTTCTTCTTTCGAGATATCCGATATTTGAAATTTATTCGCGAGTGTTGAAATTTTATCATTATCGAGATATTCGCGTGTGTCGAGATATTTCGGGTTTACAGAAACATCATACCAGAAGTATCACCAATTTACCGAATAATAAGGATTCACGCGAGTGTCGAGATTTTGCTGTTCGAATTAACCGAAAATCTTTTGTCTTTTTCCTTTTTACGGGAGTGTCGAGATTTTGCCGTTCAAATTAACCAAATTTTTTTTTCTTCGCGAGTGTCGAGATAATTATAATTTTCTAGGTTCTGTTTTGCTACGGAAAAATTGAGATACCATTTTTTTTCAAGACTCAAGAATTATAAAGATTAACCAATGGAGACATAAAATATAGGAACATAAATCATTTTATGAAGAATTTTATCAGTGGATTTATTTCTTATTAGGCAAGATATTGGATTTAGTGGGTAAAATCCTTAGTAAGCGAATTGAGGTTAGTTATTTGGTAGGCTAGGCGTAATAAAAGTGTAAAAGGATAGGGGGGGAAGGCCGACTCCTCCACAGAATTAATTTTCTTTTTCTGGTCCTTTCTAAACGACTATCGACAAATTTTATTTTTTTTTTACTTTGTTGACTGCGACAGTTTCCCAATTCGAGAGTTAGTGGTTAAATTTCTAATTCGAGATATTAAGAGTTATATTAAGTTGGTTTAAGTTGGTGTAAATTTTTTTTTTTATTTTAGTGTTGGGCACAAAATTTTTTTTTTTTTGTGTTGTTTAACAGTTTTTTTTTTGTAAAGTCGAGATAAATACATTAAAATACTTGGTTTCTTTTCTGTTACTAGTTTCAGAATTGTGCATCGAGATATTTGGGATATTAGAATCGAGCTATTTTACTTGGGTTGTTAGTTATTCTGACACAACATGGAGGATTATGCCGTTTTAATGAGCCGATTATTAGATAGTTCGAGAGAATTACGTTCATTGTTAAGGGACATTGTTAGACGTCCTGCATCGGAAATTCGGGATGAATTGAACTTGTTAGGTTTGAGTTCGATCGGATCCGATCGAGTTTTGGCGGAGCGACTATTTAGGGCGAATGTTAGGGCCGCAGGTTTACACGAAGATGTTCCGTGGTATCCTTCGGTGGATGATTTAGGGGATCAGGCGTCAGTGGTAGATTCTCCGCCGATTTGGTCAGGAAATATAGAAGACCAATCAATTGCTGAAGGAAACGTTGGCGATTCGGTACTAACATTGGACCCGAATCCTCAAGCGTTGGATTTATCTGTCGTTAGTAGAACTAATAGAGAGTTATTGCCCAGTCAGCATATGCCCTTACAATCTAGCCATAGGAATCCTCCTCCTAGAATTCTGATGAGTGTACCAAGTTTCGGGCCAGGTACGAACCATCAAATTTCGTCTACGTATACAACGGTTGGAGGTAATACGAATCTCGCCAGTTCGAATCGACCTGTCGTTTCTTTTGCTAGTTCGGTAGGACAGTCCAGTGGGACGGAAGAAGAGAGACCTCAATATCGAGTTCCAGTACCTCCAGAGTGGCGTGACCCGGCGATTTCGTTACCGTCAGTAGCTCCCAGAGTGTCGAGGAACCCCAATTCTTTAGTAAATGATTTTCGAGATGGAAATATCTATGACGACGAAACAGATTTAGACTTTAGCTATGGACCACATTTGCGTCGAGATTTTAGGGATAATGATGAAGAATATGGGGAGATTATGGGAACGCAGTCAGGATCACGAAATCCAAGTTCGACGGGATCCCAATTAGGAAATAGTAGGGCAATCGTCGCTTTCATGAAAGTGCTACAAAACTGGAGGTTAAAATTTGCCGGACGGCCAAAGGAAGATGCAGCAAATTTCCTAGCCCGTTTGAATGATTGTAGGGATTGTGTAGATGTTGGTGATGATGAGGCGCTGCGGGCATTACCCTGCGTCCTCACGGAAGGCGCCGATTTGTGGTTTAGAACAAAAACGGTTAGTTTTTACTCGTGGCAGGACTTCGTACAAGAGTTCAAAAGACAATATATACCGGATGTGGATAGCGAAGATCTCTTGGCGGAGTTGAGAGCGAGGACACAGGCTAGGAGGGAGACTATAAATAATTTCCTGATGAGCATACGGCACCTAATAGGATTGTTTAGGAAACCTCCATCGTTGAAGACTCAAATGAAAATAATTTATAGAAATTTGTTACCCGATTATCGGCATTTTATGTTAGATAAGTCGTTGGTAAGTGTAGATAGCTTCGAGTTATGGGGCCGGCGGTTTGAGAAAGCTAAGGACCTGGATCGTCGTTATGCTCCTCCACCTCCAGAAGATAAGGTATTAGTTCCGGGTGGTGCTTATAAGAGTTTTAAAGCCAGAGTAAGCGCCGTAGAGGAGAGGAGTGGCGAAACGTCAGGAACAAATAATCGTAAAGCACGACATAAAAATTTTTCAAACCCTGGTCCCAGCATAAGAAAAGTTAGTCCGGTTGCACCCGGCTTATCATATGAAAATGCAAGACAGGAGATAGCTAATGTACAAGAGTCGGTTCAAGCGCCAATATTCAGAGCTAGTAATAATAACCATTACAGTGAGAATAATACCTCGTGGCCGCCTTATCGAGGAAATAGAAGTACAACCACAGGCAATACTGGAAATAGGGTCAACCCGTTGCCAAACAGAAAACCAAGCACGTGCTACAGTTGTGGCGAAGAAGGCCATATGGTGTCTGTCTGTCCTAGAAGGCAGTGCTTTTCGTGTAGGGCATTTGGCCATATGTCTAGCCGTTGCCCGAATAGAGAACGCCAGTTAAGCTGCCAGGGTTGTGGAGCCTTGGGAGTGGAATTGAAAACCTGTAGTAATTGTAAGGCGGTTCGAGAATTTATAGAAAGGAATTTGGGAAACGATGTCGCAGGAGCGATTCCTCGCCCCAAACCTCCTGCAAAGTAATAGGGGCGCGTTTATTGAGTGAAAAATCCCGCGCTGATACGTCGAAAACGGCCGGGATGAATGAATTAGTGGATTTAGTTGAGTGGAAGGAAAAATCCCGCGCTGATACGTCGAAAACGGCCGGGATGCATATAATTAGGGAAGAAGTTAATAGCAATGAATCCTAAGCCGATAAGGAGAAAACGGCTGAAATGCTGATAGAGAAGCGTAATAATGGGATATTTAGAGATATATCGTGTGGAATGGATAGAAATATAGAGTTAAATTACCGAGCTGGAAAGGAAGATACGGCCGGTTTATTAATAAATGGGAAACAAAATGTGAGTTGGAAATATTCTGTTCCGTGCGGCCAGCCGGTCAGAACCGAGGAAAACACTCATAGTAGTCGGAATGACCAAGCTGGTAAAGAGAATGAAGCTGGGAGTTCGGGTCCTAGTAGAGAGGTCGCTGAGAGCGCTTCAATGGAAAATTTGCAGAATAGGGTGGTTATACGGAGTAACGATCTGCCCGAGATAAATACTTGGGTGAAGATATATACCCAGGTTGAAGAATTTTGTTGGAAAGGTAAGGAGTAAAGCACAGGTAGAAGAATCTGCCACTAGAGCAATTTATCAGGCATCGACTTGGATGGACAGATTGAATAATACAATAAATGACTCAATAATGAATTTAAAGAATAGCATGAAGGATAGGTTAAATCGTGAGAACAACGAGAACCAGACGGTTGAGAAGGAATTAACAACTGGTACTGATTGTCGTTTATCGTCAAATGTAGGTTTAGATGTTGGTAATAGGTTAAATTGTAGGGTACCTTTAAGTCGAGATACGAGTTTAATTAATGATAATGGGTTAGGTCGAGATGTACAATCAAGTATCTTATCGAGTCAGAGTGCGGGTGAAAATCCGTTGGAAACAGCTAGTAGTTTAGAAACCCAAACACATTATTTAAAAGGGATTTTAAAGAAGCATATGCCATATGTACATTCCCCACCTCATTCTTCTGATTTGAGTGTCGTTGAGGATACGGGTTCAATAGTTGGTCAATCCATGGCCAGTAAAGTGGCATGTAATGACCTGGGGGGAGGTGGAACTATCGTAGATAGTTTAGATCCGCTCCCAGGAGAAAGCCAAATAGATTTTGAAGAATGTGTGGAGGAAATATGTATGGAGAATAGGAAGTATATGCGAGTAAATCTAGCTGGAATTGAATATAAAGCCTTGTTTGACCCTGGGTCTATGATCTCTGTAGTAGGTCCGAGGGTCTATACTAGGTTTGTTGATCGATTAGAACCAACATGTGTGACGGTAAAGGGTGTCACCGGGAACTGCACTAAAGTGATAGGTATTAATTTCAAAAATCATGATTTGTTGTTAGGGATGGATTTTTGTTTAAAATGGTATATCGAGTTTAGAGCTGTAGAAAATCTTTGGAGGGTTCGAGATAATGAATGGCATAGGTTTATTGATGATAGTTCTAAAGAAGATATGGTGTTGATAGCTGAATGCGCAGGGATCTCAGTGTTAGAAGGAGATCAGAAAACAGCGTTGGATAGAGTAGTTAAAAAGGGACTGGAGAATCAACCCAAGGAGTTCGGATTGACTAAATTAGTGGAACACCGAATCGAGGTTGAAGGAAATGAGCCGGTTAGACATAGACCTCGTAGAATGTCACCGAAAATGTGGGAGGTCACGCAGAAGAGGTCAAAAGGATGTATCGAGATAAAATAATAATTGAGTCTGTTAGTAACTGGAATAGCGCCCCGGTAATTGTGAAGAAACCTGATGGAAGCTATCGGTTTTGCATTGATTTCCGAGACCTAAATAAAAGGACTAAACGGGATGCTTATCCTCTTCCCAGCATTGACTCTATTTTAGATAAATTACGGAAGGCTAGATACATCTCAAAAATTGATTTGAAGCAAGCGTATTTCCAGGTGACTATAGAACCCTCGAGTCGAAAATATACGGCGTTTGCGGTGCCAGGATCTGGGTTATTTGAATTCATGAGAATGCCATTCGGTTTGACAAATGCGCCAATGACCTTTCAGCGATTAATAGATGGATTGTTTGGGCCGGAATTCCAACCATTTATCTTTGGATATTTGGATGATATAATTATTGCCACCGACAGTTTCGAGGATCATTTGAAATGGATTGAGTTCGTGTTGAAAAGAGTGTGTGAGGCAGGGTTGCAGGTTAATCGAGAGAAGTGTGAGTTTGGCTGTAGCCAGGTGCGTTATTTAGGGTATTTATTAGATAGTGAAGGGTTACGTCCTGACCCAGAGAGAATACAGCCAGTACTCGATTATCCGGCGCCCCATACCAAGAAGCAATTGAGGAGATTTCTTGGAATGGTTGGTTGGTACGCTAGGTTCATAGACAAGGATTCCGACATCAAATTGCCTTTATTGAAGCTGTTAAAGAATAAACAAGAATGGATTTGGGAACCCGAACAACAGGAGGCATTTGAAAAGTTAAAGATTGCTCTAACTCAGGCACCGGTTCTAGCTAGGCCAGATTTTTCCAGAACGTTTACAGTCCAATGCGATGCTAGTAGTTATGCTATAGGAGCCGTTTTGTCACAAGAATTCGAAGACGGAGAACATCCAATCGTGTATGTAAGCCGGGTTTTAACGAGATCAGAAAGGAATTACTCTACCACTGAAAAGGAATGTTTGGCGGTATTATGGGCGATTAAGAAAATGCGGCCCTATTTAGAGGGGTATTCTTTTCGGGTCATCACGGATCATAGTGCTCTTCGGTGGTTGCAGAACCTTCGAGACCCTACAGGAAGACTTGCTCGTTGGGCCTTAGAAATGCAACAATGGAATTTTGTGATACTCCACCGTAAGGGTGCTATGCATCATGTACCGGACGCGTTATCGAGGGGTTTCGAGTTCGAAGAAGAGATATCCGCTTTGGAAGAGTCGCAAGATGAATGGTATTTAAATAGGATGGAGCAAGTTTTGTCATCGCCAAAGGTTTTTAAGAATTGGAAGGTGGAAAATGGCATGTTATATTGTTACCGGACAGATCCGTTATTAGATCCTATATTGTTTCCAGAAGAGAGATGGAGATTAGTTATTCCTATTGAGACAAGAGATAGGGTTATGACGGATGCACATACGGATATCTCGGCAGGTCATCTAGGAATAGAGAAGACCTATGACCGGATTGTTCGAGAATATTACTGGCCTGGTTTATGGTATGATGTCAGCCGGTTCGTTACTTCGTGTCCAGATTGTCAGAGATATAAAGTAATGCAGTCTGCTCCGCAAGGTTTGATGGGTCAACGAGTAATAGAGCAGCCTTGGACGGTAGTGGCTTCGGATTTAATGGAGTTTCCACAGAGCAAGGGACAATGTAAATATATGGTTGTATTCCAGGATCTATTCTCTCGTTGGGTAGAAATGAAGCCTTTGAGATCAGCGGATGGAAAGAGCGTAGCGGCAGCACTAGAAGAACTGGTAATTTTTAGATGGGGAACTCCTGATTATTTCCTAACTGATAATGGTAAAGAATTATGAATAAACATTTGAATGAAATGTTGAAAGAGTATGGAATTAATCATGTTACGACTCCCCCGTATCATCCCCAGGCTAATCCGGTGGAACGAAGTAATCGAACTTTAAAGACAATGATCTCAATGTTTGCTAAGGATGAGCATAGAAATTGGGATAAACATGTGCACGAATTGAGATTTGCAATTAATACGGCCATTCAGTCTAGCACTAAGGTTTCACCCGCGTTCCTGAATTTCGGTCGTCATCCAGCACAACCGAAGAGTTTGCGTCGAGAATTAGAAGCGAATGAACCTCTAAAAGGAATGAATCCTCTAAA